>CM073756.1:1350765-10681968 GCA_037127355.1 Schoenoplectus tabernaemontani | reverse complement strand
CGAGTCCGGAGCGCAAAACATGAAAACGGACCCGACGCCCCGAACCGCCGAAAATGAGTCCGGAGCGCAAAACATGAAAACGGACCCGACGCCCCTGCACCGCCGAAAACGAGTCCGGAGCGCAAAACATGAAAACGGGACCCGACGCCCCTGCACCGCCGAAACGAGTCCGGAGCGCAAAACATGAAAACGGACCCGACGCCCCTGCATCGCCGAAACGAGTCCGGAGCGCAAAACATGAAAACGGGACCCGACGCCTCTGCACCGCCGAAAACGAGTCCGGCGCGCAAAACATGAAAACGGACCCGACGCCTCGCACGCCGAAACGAGTCCGGAGCGCAAAACATGAAAACGGACCCGACGCCCTCGCACGCCGAAAACGAGTCCGGCGAGCGCAAAAAAACATGAAAACGGACCCGACGCCCTCTGCACCGCCGAAAACGAGTCCGGAGCGCGCAAAACATGAAAACGGACCCGACGCCCCTCGATACCGCCGAAAACGAGTCCGGCGCGCAAAACATGAAAACGGGACCCGACGCCCTCGCACCGCCGAAAACGAGTCCGGAGCGCAAAACATGAAAACGGACCCGACGCCCCTCTGCACGCCGAAAACGAGTCCGGAGCGCAAAACATGAAAACGGACCCGACGCCCCGTACCGCCGAAAACGAGTCCGGGAGCGCAAAACATGAAAACGGACCCGACGCCTCGCACCGCCGAAAACGAGTCCGGAGCGCAAAACATGAAAACGGACCCGACGCCCCTGCACCGCCGAAACGAGTCCGGAGCGCAAAACATGAAAACGGACCCGACGCCCCTGCACCGCCGAAACGAGTCCGGAGCGCAAAACATGAAAACGGACCCGACGCCCTCGCACCGCCGAAAAACGAGTCCGGAGCGCAAAACATGAAAACGGACCCGACGCCCCTGCACCGCCGAAAACGAGTCCGGAGCGCAAAACATGAAAACGGACCCGACGCCCCTGCATCGCGTCGAAACGAGTCCGGAGCGCAAAACATGAAAAACGGGACCCGACGCCTCTGCACCGCCGAAAACGAGTCCGGAGCGCAAACATGAAAACGGACCCGACGCCCTGCACCGCCGAAACGAGTCCGGAGCGCAAAACATGAAAACGGACCCGACGCCCCGCACCGCCGAAACGAGTCCGGAGCGCAAAACATGAAAACGGACCCGACGCCCTGCACCGCGCCGAAAACGAGTCCGGAGCGCAAAACATGAAAACGGACCCGACGCCCCGCACCGCCGAAACGAGTCCGGAGCGCAAAACATGAAAACGGACCCGACGCCCTCTCGCACCGCCGAAAAACGAGTCCGGCGCGCAAAACATGAAAACGGACCCGACGCCCCTGCACCGCCGAAACGAGTCCGGCGCGCAAAACATGAAAACGGACCCGACGCCCTGCACCGCCGAAAACGAGTCCGGAGCGCAAAACATGAAAACGGACCCGACGCCCCTGCACCGCCGAAACGAGTCCGGAGCGCAAAACATGAAAACGGACCCGACGCCCCTGCACCGCCGAAACGAGTCCGGAGCGCAAAACATGAAAACGGACCCGACGCCCTCGACTCGCACCGCCGAAAACGAGTCCGGAGCGCAAAACATGAAAACGGACCCGACGCCCCGCATCGCCGAAACGAGTCCGGAGCGCAAAACATGAAAACGGACCCGACGCCCCTGCACCGCCGAAACGAGTCCGGAGCGCAAAACATGAAAACGGACCCGACGCCCCGCACCGCCGAAAACGAGTCCGGCGCGCAAAAATGAAAACGGACCCGACGCCCTCTGCACCGCCGAAAACGAGTCCGGAGCGCAAAACATGAAAACGGACCCGACGCCCCCGCACCGCCGAAACGAGTCCGGCGCGCAAAACATGAAAACGGACCCGACGCCCCGCCGCCGAAAAACGAGTCCGGCGCGCAAAACATGAAAACGGACCCGACGCCCTCGCGACCGCCGAAACGAGTCCGGAGCGCAAAACATGAAAACGGGACCCGACGCCTCTGCACCGCCGAAAACGAGTCCGGCGCGCAAAAACATGAAAACGGACCCGACGCCCTCGCACGCCGCCGAAAACGAGTCCGGCGCGCAAAACATGAAAACGGACCCGACGCCCTGCACCGCCGAAACGAGTCCGGAGCGCAAAAACATGAAAACGGACCCGACGCCCCTGCACCGCCGAAAACGAGTCCGGAGCGCAAAAACATGAAAACGGACCCGACGCCCTGCACCGCCGAAAGAGTCCGGAGCGCAAAACATGAAAACGGACCCGACGCCTCGCACCGCCGAAACGAGTCCGGGCGCGCAAAACATGAAAACGGACCCGACGCCCTCGCACCGCCGAAAACGAGTCCGGAGCGCAAAACATGAAAACGGACCCGACGCCCTGCACCGCCGAAAACGAGTCCGGAGCGCAAAACATGAAAACGGACCCGACGCCCCTGCACCGCCGAAACGAGTCCGGCGCGCAAAACATGAAAACGGACCCGACGCCCTGCACCGCCGCCGAAACGAGTCCGGAGCGCAAAACATGAAAACGGACCCGACGCCCCTCGCACCGCCGAAAACGAGTCCGGAGCGCAAACATGAAAACGGACCCGACGCCCCGCACCGCCGAAAACGAGTCCGGAGCGCAAAACATGAAAACGGACCCGACGCCCTCTGCACCGCCGAAAACGAGTCCGGCGCGCAAAACATGAAAACGGACCCGACGCCCTCTGCACCGCCGAAACGAGTCGGGCGCGCAAAACATGAAAACGGACCCGACGCCTCTGCACCGCCGAAAACGAGTCCGGCCGCGCAAAACATGAAAACGGACCCGACGCCCCTCGCACCGCCGAAAAGAGTCCGGCGCGCAAAACATGAAAACGGACCCGACGCCCTCGACACCGCCGAAAACGAGTCCGGAGCGCAAAAACATGAAAACGGACCCGACGCCTCTGCACCGCCGAAAACGAGTCCGGCGCGCAAAACATGAAAACGGACCCGACGCCCTCGCACCGCCGAAACGAGTCCGGAGCGCAAAACATGAAAACGGGACCCGACGCCCCTGCACCGCCGAAACGAGTCCGGCGCGCAAAACATGAAAACGGACCCGACGCCCTGCACCGCCGAAAACGAGTCCGGAGCGCAAAACATGAAAACGGGACCCGACGCCCTGCACCGCCGAAACGAGTCCGGCGCGCAAAACATGAAAACGGACCCGACGCCCCTGCACCGCCGAAACGAGTCCGGAGCGCAAAAATGAAAACGGACCCGACGCCTCTGCATACCGCCGAAAACGAGTCCGGCGCGCAAAACATGAAAACGGACCCGACGCCCTGCACCGCCGAAAACGAGTCCGGCGCGCAAAACATGAAAACGGACCCGACGCCTCGTCCGCACCGCCGAAAACGAGTCCGGAGCGCAAAACATGAAAACGGACCCGACGCCCTGCATCGCCGAAAACGAGTCCGGCGCGCAAAACATGAAAACGGACCCGACGCCCCCGCGCCGAAAACGAGTCCGGCGCAAAACATGAAAACGGGGACCCGACGCCCTCGCACCGCCGAAACGAGTCCGGCGCGCAAAACATGAAAACGGACCCGACGCCTCTGCACGCCGAAACGAGTCCGGCGCGCAAAACATGAAAACGGACCCGACGCCTCTCGCACCGCCGAAAACGAGTCCGGAGCGCAAAAACATGAAAACGGACCCGACGCCCCGCACCGCCGAAACGAGTCCGGCGCGCAAAACATGAAAACGGACCGACGCCCTCGCACCGCCGAAACGAGTCCGGCGCGCAAAACATGAAAACGGACCCGACGCCTCGTACACCGAAAACGAGTCCGGAGCGCAAAACATGAAAACGGACCCGACGCCCCTGCACCGCCGAAAACGAGTCCGGCGCGCAAAACATGAAAACGGACCCGACGCCCCGCACCGCCGCCGAAACGAGTCCGGCGCGCAAAACATGAAAACGGACCCGACGCTCGCACCGCCGAAAAACGAGTCCGGCGCGCAAAAAAATGAAAACGGACCCGACGCCCCGCACCGCCGAAAACGAGAGTCCGGCGCGCGCAAACATGAAAACGGGACCCGACGCCCTCGCACCGCCGAAACGAGTCCGGCGCGCAAAACATGAAAACGGACCCGACGCCCTGCACCGCCCGCCGAAACGAGTCCGGCGCGCAAAACATGAAAACGGACCCGACGCCTCTGCACCGCCGAAACGAGTCCGGCGCGCAAAACATGAAAACGGACCCGACGCCTGCTGCACCGCCGAAACGAGTCCGGCGCGCAAAAACATGAAAACGGACCCGACGCCCCTGCACCGCCGAAACGAGTCCGGCGCGCAAAACATGAAAACGGACCCGACGCCCCGCGCCGCCGAAACGAGTCCGGCGCGCAAAACATGAAAACGGACCCGACGCCGCCGCCTGCACCGCCGAAACGAGTCCGGCGCGCAAACATGAAAACGGACCCGACGCCCCTGCACCGCCGAAAACGAGTCCGGCGCGCAAAACATGAAAACGGACCCGACGCCCCTCGCACCGCCGAAAACGAGTCCGGAGCGCAAAACATGAAAACGGACCCGACGCCCCTGCACCGCCGAAACGAGTCCGGCGCGCAAAACATGAAAACGGACCCGACGCCCTGCACCGCCGAAAAACGAGTCCGGAGCGCAAAACATGAAAACGGACCCGACGCCCTGACCGCCGAAAAACGAGTCCGGCGCGCAAAACATGAAAACGGACCCGACGCCTCGCACACCGAACGAGTCCGGCGCGCAAAACATGAAAACGGACCCGACGCCCTCGCACCGCCGAAAACGAGTCCGGAGCGCAAAACATGAAAACGGACCCGACGCCCCTGCACCGCCGAAACGAGTCCGGCGCGCAAAACATGAAAAAACGGACCCGACGCCCCGCACCGCCGAAAACGAGTCCGGAGCGCAAAAAACATGAAAACGGACCCGACGCCCCTGCACCGCCGAAACGAGTCCGGCGCGCAAAACATGAAAACGGACCCGACGCCCTGCACCGCCGAAACGAGTCCGGAGCGCAAAACATGAAAACGGACCCGACGCCCTCGCACCGCCGAAAACGAGTCCGGCGCGCAAAACATGAAAACGGACCCGACGCCCCGCACCGCCGAAACGAGTCCGGCGCGCAAAACATGAAAACGGACCCGACGCCCTCGCACCGCCGAAAACGAGTCCGGCGCGCAAAACATGAAAACGGGACCCGACGCCCCCTGCACCGCCGAAACGAGTCGGCGCGCAAAACATGAAAACGGGACCCGACGCCCTGCATCGCCGAAAACGAGTCCGGCGCGCAAAACATGAAAACGGACCCGACGCCCCTGCACCGCCGAAAAACGAGTCCGGCGCGCAAAACATGAAAACGGACCCGACGCCCTGCACCGCCGAAAACGAGTCCGGAGCGCAAAACATGAAAACGGACCCGACGCCCCGCACCGCCGAAAACGAGTCCGGCGCGCAAAACATGAAAACGGACCCGACGCCCTCGCACCGCCGAAAAACGAGTCCGGCGCGCAAAACATGAAAACGGACCCGACGCCTCGCACCGCCGAAAACGAGTCCGGCGCGCGCAAAACATGAAAACGGACCCGACGCCCCTGCACCGCCGAAAAACGAGTCCGGAGCGCAAAACATGAAAAAAACGGACCCGACGCCCTCGCACCGCCGAAACGAGTCCGGCGCGCAAAACATGAAAACGGACCCGACGCCCCGCACCGCCGAAAACGAGTCCGGCGCGCAAAACATGAAACGGACCCGACGCCCTGCACCGCCGAAAACGAGTCCGGCGCGCAAAAACATGAAAACGGGACCCGACGCCTCGCACCGCCGAAAAACGAGTCCGGAGCGCAAAACATGAAAACGGACCCGACGCCCCTGCACCGCCGAAAACGAGTCCGGCGCGCAAAACATGAAAACGGACCCGACGCCCTCGCACCGCCGAAACGAGTCCGGCGCGCAAAACATGAAAACGGACCCGACGCCCTGCACCGCCGAAAAACGAGTCCGGCGCGCAAAACATGAAAACGGACCCGACGCCCCGCACCGCCGAAAACGAGTCCGGGAGCGCAAAACATGAAAACGGGACCCGACGCCCTCGCACCGCGCCGAAACGAGTCCGGCGCGCAAACAACATGAAAACGGACCCGACGCCCTGCACCGCCGAAACGAGTCCGGCGCGCAAAACATGAAAACGGACCCGACGCCCTCGCACCGCGAAAACGAGTCCGGCGCGCAAAACATGAAAACGGACCCGACGCCCCGCACCGCCGAAACGAGTCCGGCGCGCAAAACATGAAAACGGACCCGACGCCCCTCGCACCGCCGAAAACGAGTCCGGAGCGCAAAACATGAAAACGGACCCGACGCCCTCGCACCGCCGAAACGAGTCCGGCGCGCAAAACATGAAAACGGACCCGACGCCCCCTCCGCACCGCCGAAACGAGTCCGGCGCGCAAAACATGAAAACGGACCCGACGCCCTCGCACCGCCGAAAATGAGTCCGGAGCGCAAAACATGAAAACGGACCCGACGCCCTGCACCGCCGAAAACGAGTCCGGCGCGCAAAACATGAAAACGGACCCGACGCCCCTGCATCGCCGAAACGAGTCCGGCGCGCAAAACATGAAAACGGACCCGACGCCCTCTGCACCGCCGAAACGAGTCCGGCGCGCAAAACATGAAAACGGGACCCGACGCCCCTGCACCGCCGAAAACGAGTCCGGAGCGCAAAACATGAAAACGGACCCGACGCCTCTGCACCGCCGAAACGAGTCCGGAGCGCAAAACATGAAAACGGACCCGACGCCCCTGCACCGCCGAAACGAGTCCGGCGCGCAAAACATGAAAACGGACCCGACGCCCCTGCACCGCCGAAACGAGTCCGGCGCGCAAAACATGAAAACGGACCCGACGCCCCTGCACCGCCGAAAACGAGAGTCCGGAGCGCAAAACATGAAAACGGACCCGACGCCCCGCACCGCCGAAAACGAGTCCGGAGCGCAAAACATGAAAACGGACCCGACGCCCCTGCATACCGCCGAAAACGAGTCCGGCGCGCAAAACATGAAAACGGACCCCGACGCCTCGCACCGCCGAAAAACGAGTCCGGCGCGCAAAACATGAAAACGGACCCGACGCCCCTGCACGCCGAAAACGAGTCCGGCGCGCAAAAAACATGAAAACGGACCCGACGCCCCTGCACCGCCGAAACGAGTCCGGAGCGCAAAACATGAAAACGGACCCGACGCCCTCGCACGCGCCGAAACGAGTCCGGCGCGCAAAACATGAAAACGGACCCGACGCCCCTGCACCGCCGAAACGAGTCCGGCGCGCAAAACATGAAAACGGACCCGACGCCCTCGCACCGCCGAAAACGAGTCCGGAGCGCAAAACATGAAAACGGACCCGACGCCTCGCACCGCCGAAAACGAGTCCGGCGCGCAAAACATGAAAACGGACCCGACGCCCCTGCACCGCCGAAAACGAGTCCGGAGCGCAAAACATGAAAACGGACCCGACGCCCCTGCACCGCCGAAACGAGTCCGGCGCGCAAAACATGAAAACGGACCCGACGCCCGCACCGCCGAAACGAGTCCGGAGCGCAAAACATGAAAACGGACCCGACGCCCCGCACCGCCGAAACGAGTCCGGCGCGCAAAACATGAAAACGGACCCGACGCCCCCGCACCGCCGAAACGAGTCCGGCGCGCAAAACATGAAAACGGACCCGACGCCTCGCACCGCCGAAAACGAGTCCGGCGCGCAAAACATGAAAACGGACCCGACGCCCCGCACCGCCGAAAACGAGTCCGGAGCGCAAAACATGAAAACGGACCCGACGCCCCGCACCGCCGAAACGAGTCCGGAGCGCAAAACATGAAAACGGACCCGACGCCCCGCACCGCCGAAACGAGTCCGGCGCGCAAAACATGAAAACGGACCCGACGCCTCTGCATCGCCGAAAACGAGTCCGGCGCGCAAAACATGAAAACGGACCCGACGCCCTCGTACCGCCGAAAACGAGTCCGGCGCGCAAAACATGAAAACGGACCCGACGCCTGCACCGCCGAAACGAGTCCGGAGCGCAAAACATGAAAACGGACCCGACGCCCTCGCACCGCCGAAAACGAGTCCGGGAGCGCAAAACATGAAAACGGACCCGACGCCCCGCACCGCCGAAAAAACGAGTCCGGCGCGCAAAACATGAAAACGGACCCGACGCCCTCTGCACGCCGAAAAACGAGTCCGGCGCGCAAAACATGAAAACGGACCCGACGCCTCGCACCGCCGAAACGAGTCCGGCGCGCAAAACATGAAAACGGACCCGACGCCCCGTGCACCGCCGAAACGAGTCCGGCGCGCAAAACATGAAAACGGACCCGACGCCCGCACCGCCGAAAACGAGTCCGGAGCGCAAAACATGAAAACGGACCCGACGCCCTCGCACCGCCGAAAAACGAGTCCGGGAGCGCAAAACATGAAAACGGGACCCGACGCCTCTGCACCGCCGAAAAACGAGTCCGGCGCGCAAAACATGAAAACGGACCCGACGCCTCGCACCGCCGAAAACGAGTCCGGCGCGCAAAACATGAAAACGGGACCCGACGCCCCGCACCGCCGAAACGAGTCCGGCGCGCAAAACATGAAAACGGACCCGACGCCCCGCACCGCCGAAAACGAGTCCGGAGCGCAAAACATGAAAACGGACCCGACGCCCCTGCACCGCCGAAAAACGAGTCCGGCGCGCAAAACATGAAAACGGACCCGACGCCCTGCACCGCCGAAACGAGTCCGGAGCGCAAAACATGAAAACGGACCCGACGCCCCGCACGCCGAAAACGAGTCCGGCGCGCAAAACATGAAAACGGGACCCGACGCCCCTCGCATCCGCCGAAACGAGTCCGGAGCGCAAAACATGAAAACGGACCCGACGCCCCTATCGCCGAAAAACGAGTCCGGGCGCGCAAAACATGAAAACGGACCCGACGCCCCGTACCGCCGAAACGAGTCCGGAGCGCAAAACATGAAAACGGACCCGACGCCCTCTGCACCGCCGAAACGAGTCCGGCGCGCAAAACATGAAAACGGACCCGACGCCCTGCACCGCCGAAACGAGTCCGGCGCGCAAAACATGAAAACGGGACCCGACGCCTCTGCACCGCCGAAAACGAGTCCGGGCGCGCAAAACATGAAAACGGACCCGACGCCCCTGCACCGCCGAAAACGAGTCCGGGCGCAAAAACATGAAAACGGACCCGACGCCCGCACACCGCCGAAAACGAGTCCGGAGCGCAAAACATGAAAACGGACCCGACGCCCTCGTGCACCGCCGAAAACGAGTCCGGCGCGCAAAACATGAAAACGGACCCGACGCCCTCGCACCGCCGAAAACGAGTCCGGCGCGCAAAACATGAAAACGGACCCGACGCCCCTGCACCGCCGAAAACGAGTCCGGAGCGCAAAACATGAAAACGGACCCGACGCCCTCGCACCGCCGAAAACGAGTCCGGCGCGCAAAACATGAAAACGGACCCGACGCCCTCACCGCCGAAAACGAGTCCGGCGCGCAAAACATGAAAACGGACCCGACGCCCCTCGCACCGCCGAAAACGAGTCCGGCGCGCAAAACATGAAAACGGGACCCGACGCCCCGCACCGCCGAAAACGAGTCCGGGAGCGCAAAACATGAAAACGGACCGACGCCCCGCACCGCCGAAAAGGAGTCCGGACGCGCAAAACATGAAAACAGGACCCGACGCCCTCGCACCGCCGAAAACGAGTCCGGCAGCGCAAAACATGAAAACGGGACCCGACGCCCTCTGCACCGCCGAAAACGAGTCCGGAGCGCAAAACATGAAAACGGACCCGACGCCTCGCACTCGCCGAAACGAGTCCGGCGCGCAAAACATGAAAACGGACCCGACGCCCTGCACCGCCGAAAACGAGTCCGGAGCGCAAAACATGAAAACGGACCCGACGCCCCTCGCACCGCCGAAAACGAGTCCGGAGCGCAAAACATGAAAACGGGACCCGACGCCCCGATACCGCCGAAAACGAGTCCGGAGCGCAAAAACATGAAAACGGACCCGACGCCCTCGCACCGCCGAAAACGAGTCCGGAGCGCGAAAACATGAAAACGGGACCGACGCCCTCGCACCGCCGAAAACGAGTCCGGCGCGCAAAACATGAAAACGGACCCGACGCCTCTACCGCCGAAAACGAGTCCGGAGCGCAAAACATGAAAACGGGACCCGACGCCCTCGCACCGCCGAAAACGAGTCCGGAGCGCAAAACATGAAAACGGGACCCGACGCCCCCGCACCGCCGAAACGAGTCCGGAGCGCAAAACATGAAAACGGACCCGACGCCTCGTACCGCCGAAAACGAGTCCGGAGCGCAAAACATGAAAACGGACCCGACGCCCTGCACCGTCGAAAACGAGTCCGGCGCGCAAAAAACATGAAAACGGACCCGACGCCCCGCACCGCCGAAAATGAGTCCGGCGCGCAAAACATGAAAACGGACCCGACGCCCTCGCATCGCCGAAAACGAGTCCGGCGCGCAAAACATGAAAACGGACCCGACGCCCTGCACGCCGAAAACGAGTCCGGCGCGCAAAACATGAAAACGGACCCGACGCCCTCGATACCGCCGAAACGAGTCCGGAGCGCAAAACATGAAAACGGACCCGACACGCCCTCGCACCGCCGAAAACGAGTCCGGGAGCGCAAAACATGAAAACGGACCCGACGCCCCTGCATCGCGAAAACGAGTCCGGAGCGCAAAACATGAAAACGGACCCGACGCCCCGCACCGCCGAAAACGAGTCCGGGCGCGCAAAACATGAAAACGGGGACCCGACGCCTCCCGTACCGCCGAAAACGAGTCCGGAGCGCAAAACATGAAAACGGGACCCGACGCCCCTGCACCGCCGAAAACGAGTCCGGCGCAAAACATGAAAACGGACCCGACGCCTCGCACCGCCGAAACGAGTCCGGGAGCGCAAAACATGAAAACGGGACCCGACGCCCCGCACCGCCGAAAACGAGTCCGGGCGCGCAAAACATGAAAACGGGACCGACGCCTGCGTATCGCGAAAACGAGTCCGGCACGCAAAACATGAAAACGGGACCCGACGCCCTCGCACCGCCGAAACGAGTCCGAGCGCAAAAACATGAAAACGGACCCGACGCCCCTCGTACGCCGAAAACGAGTCCGGCGCGCAAAACATGAAAACGGACCCGACGCCCTGCACCGCCGAAAAACGAGTCCGGCGCGCAAAACATGAAAACGGGACCCGACGCCCTGCACCGCCGAAACGAGTCCGGGCGCGTAAAACATGAAAACTGGACCCGACGCCCTCGCTACCGCCGAAAACGAGTCCGGGCGCACAAAACATGAAAACGGGACCCGACGCCCTCGCACCGCCGAAAACGAGTCCGGCGCGCAAAACATGAAAACGGGACCCGACGCCCTGCACGCCGAAAACGAGTCCGGAGCGCAAAACATGAAAACGGGACCCGACGCCCTCGCACCGCCGAAAACGAGTCCGGGAGCGCAAAACATGAAAACGGACCCGACGCCCTCGCATCCGCCGAAAACTAGTCCGGAGCGCAAAACATGAAAACGGGACCCGACGCCCTCCGTACCGCCGAAAACGAGTCCGGAGCGCAAAACATGAAAACGGACCCGACGCCCCTGCACCGCCGAAAACGAGTCCGGAGCGCAAAAACATGAAAACGGGACCCGCCGCCCTGCACCGCCGAAAACGAGTCCGGCGCGCAAAACATGAAAACGGGACCCGACGCCCCTGCACCGCCGAAAACGAGTCCGGCGCGCAAAACATGAAAACGGACCCGACGCCCTCGCACCGCCGAAAACGAGTCCGGAGCGCAAAACATGAAAACGGGACCCGACGCCCCTGCACCGCCGAAACGAGTCCGGAGCGCAAAACATGAAAACGGGACCCGACGCCCTCGTGCACCGCCGAAAACGAGTCCGAGAGCGCAAAACATGAAAACGGACCGACGCCCTCCGTACCGCCGAAAACGAGTCCGGAGCGCAAAACATGAAAACGGACCCGACGCCCCACGTGCACCGCCGAAAACGAGTCCGGCATAAAACATGAAAACGGGACGCGACGCCCACGATGCACCGCCGAAACGAGTCCGGCGCGCAAAACATGAAAACGGACCCGACGCCTCCGCATACCGCGAAAACGAGTCCGGCGCGCAAAACATGAAAAAGGGACCGACGCCCCCGCACCGCCGAAAACTAGTCCGGCGCGCAAAACATGAAAACGGACCCGACGCCCTCGTACCGCCGAAAATGAGTCCGGAGCGCAAAACATGAAAACGGGACCGACGCCCACTGCACCGCCGAAACGAGTCCGGCGCGCAAAAACATGAAAACGGACCGACGCCCTCGTATCGCCGAAAACGAGTCCGGGAGCGCAAAACATGAAAAATACCGTACGCCCTCGCACCGCCCAAAACGAGTCCGGCGCGCAAAACATGAAAACGGACCCGACGCCCGTACCGCCGAAAAGAGTCCGGAGCAAAAAACATGAAAACGGACCCGACGCCCCGGTACCGCCGAAAATGAGTCCGGCGCAAAAACATGAAAACGGACCCGACGCCCTCGCACGCCGAAAACGAGTCCGGGCGCGCAAAACATGAAAACGGACCCGACGCCCTGCATCGCCGAAAACGAGTCCGGCGCGCAAAACATGAAAACGGGACCCGACGCCCTCGCACCGCCGAAAACGAGTCCGGAGCGCAAAACATGAAAACGGGACCCGACGCCCCTCGCACCGCCGAAAACGAGTCCGGGAGCGCAAAACATGAAAACGGGACCCGACGCCTCTCGCACCGCGAAAACGAGTCCGGCGCGCGCAAAACATGAAAACGGGACCCGACGCCCTCGTGCATCGCCGAAACGAGTCCGGAGCGCAAAACATGAAAACGGGACCCGACGCCCCTGCATCGCCGAAAACGAGTCCGGCGCGCAAAACATGAAAACGGACCCGACGCCCCTGCACCGCCGTAAAACGAGTCCGGAGCGCAAAACATGAAAACGGGACCCGACGCCCTCGCACCGCCGAAAACGAGTCCGAGAGCGCAAAACATGAAAACGGACCCGACGCCCTCTGTACCGCCGAAAACGAGTCCGGAGCGCAAAACATGAAAACGGACCCGACGCCCTCGCACCGCCGAAACGAGTCCGGCGCGCAAAACATGAAAACGGGACCCGACGCCCCTGCACCGCCGAAAAAAAGTCCGGAGCGCAAAAACATGAAAACGGGTCCCGACGCCCTCGCCGTACCGCCGAAAACGAGTCCGGCGCAAAAACATGAAAACGGGACCCGACGCCCTGCATCGCCGAAAAATGAGTCCGGGAGCGCAAAACATGAAAACGGACCCGACGCCTTGCATCACGCCGAAAACGAGTCCGGCGCATAAAACATGAAAACGGGACCCGACGCCCTCGTGCACGCGAAACGAGTCTGGGAGCGCAAAACCTGAAAATGGGACCCGACGCCCTCATTACCGCAGAAAATGAGTCCGGGCGCATAAAACATGAAAACGGGACCCGACGCCCTCGGTACCACTGAAAACTAGTCCGGGCGCGCAAAACATTAAAACGGGACCCGACGCGCTCGGTATCGCAGAAAACGAGTCCGGGAGCGCAAAACATGAAAAGGGACCCGACGCCCTCTCACCGCCGAAACGATTACGGCACGCAAAACATGAAAACGTGACTTAACGCCATTAGTACCGTCGAAACTAGTCCGGGCGAGCAAAACATGGAAACGGGACCGGACGCCCTCTGTACCGCAGAAAACGAGTCCGGACGCGCAAAACATGGAAACGGGACCCGACGCCCTCGCTACCGCAGAAAACGAGTCCGGCTACGCAAAACATGAAAACGGGACTCGACGCCCCCGGTACCGCCGAAAGTAAGTCCGGGAGCGCAATACATGAAAACGGGACCTGACGCCCTCGATACCGCCGAAAACGAGTCCGGGAGCGCACAAAACATGAAAACGAGACCCGACGCCCTCGCTACCGTAGAAAACGAGTCCGGGAGCGAAAAAACATTAAAACGGACCGGACGCCCTCGGTACCGCCGAAAATTAGTCCGGGCACGCAAAACATGAAAACAGGACCCGACGCCCTCGGTACCGCCGAAAAAGAGCCCGGGATCGCAAATGATGAAAATGGGACCCGACGCCCTCGGTACCGCCGAAAACGAATCCGGGAGCGAAAAACATGAAAACGGGACCCGACGCCTTCGCTACCGCCGAAAACGAGTCCGGAGCGAAAAACATGAAAACGGACCCGACGCCCTCGTACGCGCGAAAACGAGTCCGGCGCGTAAAACATGGAAACGGGACCGACTCCCCTCGCATCGCGAAAACCGAGTCCGGCACACAAAACATGAAAACGGGACCCGACGTCCTCGCTACCGCCGAAAACGAGCCCGAAATCGCAAATGATGAACATGGGACCCGACGCCCTCGGTACCGCTGAAAATGAGTCCAGGCATGCAAAACATGAAAACGTGACCGGACGCCCTCGGTACCGCCAAAAACGAGTCCTGGCTCGTAAAACCTGAAAATGGGACGCGACGCCTCGTTACCGCAGAAAACGAGTCCGGGCGCGCAAAACATGGAAACGGAACCCGACGTCCTCGTTAACGCAGAAAACGACTCCGGGCGCGCAAAACATGAAAACGGGATGCGACGCCCTCGATACCGCAGAAGAATCCGGGCACGCAAAACATGAAAACGGGACGCGACGCCCACGGTACCGCCGAAAACGAGTCCGGGCGCGCAAAACATGAAAACGGGACCCGCCGCCCTCGTACCGCCGAAAAGAGTCCGGAGCGCAAAACATGAACACGGACCCGACGCCTCGCACCGTCGAAAACGAGTCCGGGAGCGCAAAAACATGAAAACGGACCCGACGCCCCTGCACGCCGAAAACGAGTCCGGCGCGTAAAAACCCGAAAAATGGCACCCGACGCCCCTCGCACGCCGAAAACGAGTCCGGAGCGCAAAACTTGAAAACGGGACCCCACGCCCTCGATACCGCCGAAAACGAGTCCGGAGCCCAAAACATGAAAACGGACCCAACGCCCTCGCACCGCCGAAAACGAGTCCGGAGCGCAAAACATGAAAACGGGACCCGACGCCCTCGCATCGCGCGAAACGAGTCCGGAGCGCAAAACGTGAAAACGGGACCCGACGCCCTCGGTACCGCCGAAAACGAGTCCGGGAGCGCAAAACGTGAAAACGGGACACGACGCCCTCGGTACCGCCGAAAACGAGTCCGGGCGCAAAACATGAAAACGGGACCCGACGCCCTCCCCCAACCGCCGCAAAAACGAGTCCGGAGCGCAAAACATGAAAACGGGTCATGCCGCCCTGCACCGCCGATAACGAGTTCGGCGCGTAAAACCCGAAAAAAGGACCGACGCCGGGCCCAAAACTATGCGCCCATGAAAACGGACCGACGCCCTACCGCCGAAACGAGTCCGGAGCGCAAAACATGAAAAAAGGACCGGACGCCTCTCGCACCGCCCAAAACTAGTTCCGGCGCGCGCAAACATGAAAACGGGACCGACGCCCAGTATCGTCGAAAACGAGTCCGGCACGTAAAACATGAAAACGGGACGGACGCCTCGCACCGCCGAAACGAGTCCGGCGCGCAAAACATGAATAAGAGACCCGACGCCCTCGCATGCGCGAAAAACGAGTCCGGAGCGAAAATCAAGAAAACGGGACCCGACGCCCTCGCACCGCCGAAACGAGTCCGGCGCACAAAACATGAAAACGGACCCGACGCCCCTCCGGCGCACAAAACATGAAAACGGACGAGTCCGGAGCGAAAAACATGAAAAAACGGGACCCGACGCCCTGCACCGCCGAAAATGAGTCCGGAGCGCAAAACATGAAAACGGGACCCGACGCCCCGCATCGCCAAAACTAGTCCGGGAGCGCAAAACGTGAAAACGGGACCCCACGCCCTCCGTACCGCCGAAAACGAGTCCGAGAGCGCAAAACATGAAAACAGGACCCGACGCCCTCGGTACCGCCGACAACGAGTCCGAGAGCGCAAATCATGAAAACGGGACCCGCCGCCCTCGCTACCGCAGAAAACGAGTCGTGCGCACAAAACATGAAAAAGGGAGCGGACGCCCTCGGACCGCCGAAAACTAGTCCGGGCGCGCAAAACATGAAAACGGGACCTGACGCCCTCGGTACCACCGAAAACGAGTCCGCGAGCGCAAAACATGAAAACGGGACCCGACGCCCTCGCACGCCGAAAAAACGAGTCCGGAGCGCAAAACGTGAAAACGGGACCCGACGCCCCCGGTACCGCCGAAAACGAGTCCGAGAGCGCAAAACATGAAAACGGGACCCGACGCCCTCCGTACCGCAGAAAACGAGTCCGGGAGCCCAAAACATGAAAACGGGTCATGCCACCCTCGCTACCGCCGAAAATGAGTCTGGTTTCATAAAACATGAAAATGGGACGCGATGCCCACGGTACCGCCGAAAACTAGTCCGGGCGCGCAAAACATGAAAACGGCACCCGACGCCCTCCGTACCGCAGAAAACGAGTCCGGGAGCACAAAACATGAAAAAAGGACCAGACGCCCTCGGTACCGCCCAAAACTAGTTCGTGCGCGCAAAACGGGAAAACGAGACCCGACGCACTCGGTAACGCCGAAAATGAGTCCGGTTGCATAAAACATGAAAATGGGACGCGATGCCCACGCTACCGCCGAAAACTAGTCCGGGCGCGCAAAACATGAAAACGGCACCCGACGCCCTCCGTACCGCAGAAAACGAGTCCGGGAGCACAAAACATGAAAAAAGGACCAGACGCCCTCGGTACCGCCCAAAACTAGTTCGTGCGCGCAAAACGGGAAAACGAGACCCGACGCACTCCGGGCGCATAAAACAAAAACGAAACGCCGAAAATGAGTCCGGTTGCATAAAACATGAAAATGGGACGCGATGCCCACGGTACCGCCGAAAACTAGTCCGGGCGCGCAAAACATGAAAACGGGACCCGACGCCCTCGCTACCGCCGAAAATGAGTCCGGATTGCAAAACATGAAAACGGGACCCGACGCCCACGGTACCGCCGAAAAACGAGTCCGGCGCGCAAAACATGAAAACGGGACCCGACGCCCTCGCATCGCCGAAAACGAGTCCGGCGCGCAAAAACATGAAAACGGGACCCGACGCCCTCGATGCACGCCGAAAATAAGTCCGGCGCGTAAAACATGAAAACGGGACCCGACGCCCTGCATCGCCGAAAACGAGTCCGGGAGCGCAAAACATGAAAACGGGACCCGACGCCCTCTGCACCGCCGAAAACGAGTCCGGCGCGTAAAACATGAAAACGGGACCCGACGCCCCGTGCACCGCCGAAAACGAGTCCGGCGCGTAAAACATGAAAACGGGACCCGACGCCCCTGCACCGTAGAAAATGAGTCCGGGAGCGCAAAACATGAAAACGGGACCCGACGCCCTCGATACCACCGAAAACGAGTCCGGGAGCGCAAAACGTGAAAATGGGTCCTCAAGCCCTCGCTACCGCCGAAAACGAGTCCGAGAGCGCAAAACATTAAAACGGGACCCGACGCCCTCGATACCGCCGAAAACGAGTCCGGAGCGCAAAACGTGAAAATGGGTCCCGACGCCCCTCGCATCGCCGAAAACGAGTCCGAGAGCGCAAAACATGAAAAGGGACCCGACGCCCTCGCACCGCCGAAAACGAGTCCGGCGCAAAAACATGAAAACGGACCCGACGCCCTCTGCATCGCGAAAATGAGTCCGGAGCGCAAAACATGAAAACGGACCCGACGCCTTCGCACCGCCGAAACGAGTCCGGCGCATAAAACATGAAAACGGGACCCGACGCCCCTGCACGCGAAAACGAGTCCGGGAGCGTAAAACCCGAAAACGGGACCCGACGCCCTCATTACCGCGAAAACGAGTCCGGCGCATAAAACATGAAAACGGGACCCGACGCCCTCGGTACCACTGAAAACTAGTCCGGGCGCGCAAAACATTAAAACGGACCCGACGCGCTCGGTATCGCAGAAAACGAGTCCGGGAGCGCAAAACATGAAAACGGGACCCGACGCCCTCTATACCGCCGAAAACGATTAAGGCACGCAAAACATGAAAACGTGACTTAACGCCATTAGTACCGTCGAAACTAGTCCGGGCGAGCAAAACATGGAAACGGGACCGGACGCCCTCGCTACCGCAGAAAACGAGTCCGGACGCGCAAAACATGGAAACGGGACCCGACGCCCCGGTACCGCAGAAAACGAGTCCGGCTACGCAAAACATGAAAACGGGACTCGACGCACCCGCTACCGCCGAAAATGAGTCCGGAGCGCAAAACATGAAAACGGGACCGACGCCCTCGATACCGCCGAAAACGAGTCCGGGAGCGCACAAAACATGAAAACGAGACCCGACGCCCTCGCTACCGTAGAAAACGAGTCCGGGAGCGAAAAAACATTAAAACGGGACCGGACGCCCTCGGTACCGCCGAAAATTAGTCCGGGCACGCAAAACATGAAAACGGGACGCGACGCCCTCTGCACGCCGAAACGAGTCCGGAGCGCAAAACATGAAAACGGGACCCGACGCCCTCGCATCGCCGAAAACGAGTCCGGAGCGAAAAACATGAAAACGGGACCCGACGCCCCTGCATGCGAAAACGAGTCCGGTACGCGCAAAACATGAAAACGGACCCGACGCCCTGCACCGCCGAAAACGAGTCCGGCAGCGCAAAACATGAAAACGGGACCCGACGCCCTCGCACCGCCGAAAACGAGTCCGGGCGCAAAACATGAAAACGGGACCCGACGCCCCGCACCGCCGAAAACGAGTCCGGCGCGCAAAACATGAAAACGGACCCGACGCCCTCGACCGCCAAAAACGAGTCCCGGCTCGTAAAACCCGAAAATGGGACGCGACGCCGTAACCGCAAAACGAGTCCGGCGCGCAAAACATGAAAACGGACCGACGCCCTCGTTAACGCAAAAAACGACTCCGGCGCGCAAAACATGAAAACGGACCGACGCCCTCGATACCGCGAAAAACGAGTCCGGCACGCAAAACATGAAAACGGACGCGACGCCCACGCACCGCCGAAACGAGTCCGGCGCGCAAAACATGAAAACGGACCCGACGCCCCTCGTGCACCGCCGAAAAGAGTCCGGAGCGCAAAACATGAAAACGGGACCCGACGCCTCCCGATACCGCCGAAAACGAGTCCGGCGCGCAAAACATGAAAACGGGACCCGACGCCCTCGCATCCGCCGAAAACGAGTCCGGCGCGTAAAACATGAAAACGGACCCGACGCCCTCGCACCGCCGAAAACGAGTCCGGCGCGCAAAACGTGAAAACGGGACCCGACGCCCTCGATACCGCCGAAACGAGTCCGGAGCGCAAAACATGAAAACGGGACCCGACGCCCTCGGTGCACGCCGAAAACGAGTCCGGAGCGCAAAACATGAAAACGGGACCCGACGCCCTCGATACCGCGAAAAACGAGTCCGGAGCGCAAAACATGAAAACGGGACCCGACGCCCTCGATACCGCCGAAAACGAGTCCGGCGCGCAAAACATGAAAACGGGACCCGACGCCCCGTACCGCCGAAAACGAGTCCGGAGCGCAAAACATGAAAACGGACCCGACGCCCTCGTACCGCCGAAAACGAGTCCGGGCGCGCAAAACATGAAAACGGGACCCGACGCCCTCGCACCGCCGAAAATGAGTCCGGAGCGCAAAAACATGAAAACGGGACGCGACGCCCTCGCACCGCCGAAAACGAGTCCGGCGCGCAAAACATGAAAACGGGACCCGACGCCCTCGTACCGCCGAAAACGAGTCCGGGAGCGCAAAACATGAAAAAAGGACCGACGCCCTGCACCGCCGAAAACTAGTCCGGCGCGCAAAACATGAAAACGGACCCGACGCCCTCGTACCGCCGAAACGAGTCCGGCGCGCAAAACATGAAAAAAGGGACCCGACGCCCTCGCACCGCCGAAAACGAGTCCGGCGCGCAAAACATGAAAACGGGACCCGACGCCCTCCGTATCGAAAACGAGTCCGGGAGCGCAAAACATGAAAACGGGGGACCGACGCCCTCGTACACGCCGAAACGAGTCCGGCGCACAAAACATGAAAACGGACCCGACGCCCTCGATACCGCCGAAAACGAGTCCGGAGCGCAAAACATGAAAACGGGACCCGACGCCCCTGCACCGCCGAAAACGAGTCCGGAGCGCAAAACATGAAAACGGGACCCGACGCCCTCGTGCCACGCCGAAAACGAGTCCGGCGCGTAAAACATGAAAACGGGACCCGACGCCCTCGATGCACCGCCGAAAACGAGTCCGAGAGCGCAAAACATGAAAACGGGACCCGACGCCCTCGATACGCCGAAAATGAGTCCGGAGCGCAAAACATGAAAACGGGACCCGACGCCCTCGCACCGCCGAAAACGAGTCCGGAGCGCAAAACATGAAAACGGGACCCGCCGCCTCGATACCGCCGAAAACGAGTCGGGCGCAAAACATGAAAATGGGACCGACGCCCACGTGCCGCCGAAAACTAGTCCGGCGCGCAAAACATGAAAACGGGACCCGACGCCCTCGTACCGCCGAAAACGAGTCCGGGAGCGCAAAACATGAAAAAAGGACCAGACGCCCTCGCTACCGCCCAAAACTAGTTCGGGCGCGCAAAACATGAAAACGGGACCAGACGCCCTAGGTATCGTCGAAAACGAGTCCGGGCACGTAAAACATGAAAACGGGACCCGACGCCCTCGCACCGCCGAAAACGAGTCCGGCGCGCAAAACATGAAAACGGACCCGACGCCCTCGCACCGCCGAAAATGAGTCCGGAGCGAAAAACATGAAAACGGGACCCGACGCCCTCGCACCGCCGAAAAACGAGTCCGGAGCGCAAAACATGAAACGGGACTCGACGCCCTCGCATGCCGCCGAAAACGAGTCCGGCGCGTAAAACATGAAAACGGGACCCGACGCCCTCGTGCCGCCGAAAAACGAGTCCGGCGCGCAAAACATGAAAACGGACCCGACGCCCCTCGGTATCCGCGAAAATGAGTCCGGGATCGCAAAACATGAAAAAGGGACCGACGCCCTCGCACCGCCGAAAACGAGTCCGGGCAGCGCAAAACATGAAAACGGGACCCGCCCCTCGATCGCGAAAAAAACGAGTCGTGCGCGCAAAACATGAAAACGGGACCCGACGCCCTCGGTGCGCCGAAAACGAGTCCGGCGCGCAAAACATGAAAACGGGACCCGACGCCCTCGCACCGCATGAAAAAATGAGTCCGCGAGCGCAAAACATGAAAACGGGACCCGACGCCCTCGGCACCGCCGAAAACGAGTCCGGAGCGCAAAACATGAAAACGGGACCCGACGCCCTCGCACCGCCGAAAACGAGTCCGAGAGCGCAAAACATGAAAACGGGACCCGACGCCCTCGTACCGCAGAAAAAATCGAGTCCGGAGCGCAAAACATGAAAACGGGACCCGACGCCCTCGCACCGCCGAAACGAGTCCGGCGCGCAAAACATGAAAACGGGACCGACGCCCACTCGCACCGCCGAAAACGAGTCCGGCGCGCAAAACATGAAAACGGGACCCGACGCCCTCGTACCGCGAAAAACGAGTCCGGAGCGCAAAACATGAAAAAGGGACCGACGCCCTCGCACCGCCCAAAACGAGTCCGGGCGCGCAAAACATGAAAACGGGACCCGACGCCCTCGGTATCGTCGAAAACGAGTCCGGCACGTAAACATGAAAATGGGACGGACGCCCTCGCACCGCCGAAAACGAGTCCGGCGCGCAAATCATGAAAACGGGACCCGACGCCCTCACAACCGCCGAAAATGAGTCCGGAGCGCGCAAAACATGAAAAAGGGACCCGACGCCCTCGGACCGCCGAAAACGAGTCCGGGAGCGCAAAACATGAAAACGGACTCGACGCCCTCGTACCGCCGAAAACGAGTCCGGCGCGTAAAACATGAAAACGGGACCCGACGCCCTCGCATGCCGCCGAAACGAGTCCGGCGCGCAAAACATGAAAACGGGACCCGACGCCCTCGCACCGTCGAAAATGAGTCCGGATCGCAAAACATGAAAAAGGGACCCGACGCCCTCGGTACCCCCGAAAAACGAGTCCGGAGCGCAAATCATGAAAACGGGACCCGCCGCCCTCGATACCGCAGAAAACGAGTCGTGCGCGCAAAACATGAAAAAGGGACCCGACGCCCTCGCAGTCCGCCGAAAACGAGTCCGGCGCGCAAAACTTGAAAACGGGACCCGACGCCCTCGCACCGCCGCCGAAACGAGTCCGGAGCGCAAAACATGAAAACGGGACCCGACGCCCTCGGTGCACCGCCGAAAAACGAGTCCAGGAGCGCAAAACATGAAAACGGGACCCGACGCCCTCCGCATCGCCGAAAACGAGTCCGGGAGCGCAAAACATGAAAACGGGACCCGACGCCCTCGAACCGCCGAAAACGAGTCCGGGAGCGCAAAACATGAAAACGGGACCCGACGCCCTCGATGCACGCCGCCGAAAACGAGTCCGGCGCGCAAAACATGAAAACGGGACGCGACGCCCACGCGCCGAAAACTAGTCCGGCGCGCAAAACATGAAAACGGCACCGACTCGACGCCCTCGTACCGCGCGAAAACGAGTCCGGGAGCGCAAAACATGAAAAAAGGACCGACGCCCTCGCACCGCCGAAAACGAGTTCGGCGCGCGCAAAACATGAAAACGGGACCGACGCCCCAGGTATCGTCGAAAACGAGTCCGGCACGTAAAACATGAAAACGGGACCCGGACGCCCTCGCACGCCGAAAACGAGTCCGGCGCGCAAAACATGAAAACGGACCCGACGCCCTCACAACCGCCGCGAAAATGAGTCCGGAGCGAAAAACATGAAAACGGGACCCGACGCCCTCGTACGCCGAAACGAGTCCGGGAGCGCAAAACATGAAAACGGGACCCGACGCCCTCGCACCGCCGAAAACGAGTCCGGCGCAAAACATGAAAACGGGACCCGACGCCCTCGCACCGCCGAAAACGAGTCACGGCGCGCAAAACGTGAAAACGGGACCCGACGCCCTCGCACCGCCGAAAACGAGTCCGGGAGCGCAAAACATGAAAACGGGACCCGACGCCCTCGCACCCCGAAACGAGTCCGGGAGCGCAAAACATGAAAACGGGACCCGCGCCCTCGATACCGCCGAAAACGAGTCGGCGCGCAAAACATGAAAATGGGACGCGACGCCCACGCACCGCCGAAAACTAGTCCGGCGCGCAAAACATGAAAACGGACCCGACGCCCTCCGTACCGCGAAACGAGTCCGGAGCGCAAAACATGAAAAAAGGACCGACGCCCTCGATGCCGCCCAAAACTAGTTCGGCGCGCAAAACATGAAAACGGGACCGACGCCCTCGTATCGTCGAAAACGAGTCCGGCACGTAAAACATGAAAATGGGACGGACGCCCTCGCACCGCCGAAACGAGTCCGGCGCGCAAAACATGAAAACGAGACCCGACGCCCTCACAACCGCCGAAAATGAGTCCGGAGCGAAAAACATGAAAAAGGGACCGACGCCCTCGATGCACCGCCGAAAACGAGTCCGGGAGCGCAAAACTTGAATACGGGACCCGACGCCCTCGATGCACCGCCAAAACGAGTCCGGCGCGTAAAACATGAAAACGGGACCCGACGCCCTCGCACCGCCGAAAACGAGTCCGGCGCGCAAAACGTGAAAACGGGACCCGCCGCCCCGGTGCACCGTCGAAAATGAGTCCGGATCGCAAAACATGAAAAAGGGATCCGACGCCCTCGCACCCCCGAAAACGAGTCCGGCGCGCAAAACATGAAAACGGGACCCGACGCCCTCGGTACCGCAGAAAACGAGTCTGTGCGCGCAAAACATGAAAAAGGGACCCGACGCCCTGCACCGCCGAAAACGAGTCCGGCGCGCAAAACATGAAAACGGACCCGACGCCCTCGCACCGCCGAAAACGAGTCCGCGAGCGCAAAACATGAAAACGGGACCCGACGCCCTCGCACCGCCGAAAACGAGTCCGAGAGCGCAAAACGTGAAAACGGGACCCGACGCCCCCGGTACCGCCGAAAACGAGTCCGAGAGCGCAAAACATGAAAACGGGACCCGACGCCCTCCGTACCGAAAACTGAGTCCGGGAGCGCAAAACTTGAAAACGGGACATGCCGCCCCGATGCACCGCCGAAACGAGTCCGGGCGCGTAAAACATGAAAATGGGACGCGACGCCCACGGTACCGCCGAAAACTAGTCCGGGCGCGCAAAACATGAAAACGGGACCCGACGCCCTCCGTACCGCAGAAAACGAGTCCGGGAGCGCAAAACATGAAAAAAGGACCAGACGCCCTCGGTACCGCCCAAAACTAGTTCGGCGCGCAAAACATGAAAACGGGACCGACGCCTCGGTATCGTCGAAAACGAGTCCGGCACGTAAAACCCGAAAATGGGACGGACGCCTCGCACCGCCGAAAACGAGTCCGGCGCGCAAACATGAAAACGAGACCCGACGCCCTCACAACCGCCGAAAATGAGTCCGGGAGCGAAAAACATGAAAAAGGGACCGACGCCCCTCGCACCGCCGAAAACGAGTCCGGAGCGCAAAACTTGAAACGGGACTCGACGCCCTCGCATCCGCCGAAAACGAGTCCGGCGCGTAAAACATGAAAACGGACCCGACGCCCTCGCATACCGCCGAAAACGAGTCCGGCGCGCAAAACGTGAAAACGGGACCCGCCGCCCTCGCACCGTCGAAAATGAGTCCGGATCGCAAAACATGAAAAAGGGATCCGACGCCCCTCGCACCCCGAAAACGAGTCCGAAAGCGCAAATCATGAAAACGGACCCGCCGCCCTCGATACCGCAGAAAACGAGTCGTGCGCGCAAAACATGAAAAAGGGACCCGACGCCCACGGTACCGCCGAAAACTAGTCCGGGCGCGCAAAACATGAAAACGGGACCCGACGCCCTCGCTACCGCCGAAAACGAGTCCGCGAGCGCAAAACATGAAAACGGGACCCGACGCCCTCGCTACCGCCGAAAACGAGTCCGGAGCGCAAAACGTGAAAACGGGACCCGACGCCCTCGGTACCGCCGAAAACGAGTCCGAGAGCGCAAAACATGAAAACGGGACCCGACGCCCTCCGTACCGCAGAAAACGAGTCCGGAGCGCAAAACATGAAAACGGACATGCCGCCCTCGCACCGCCGAAACGAGTCGGCGCGTAAAACATGAAAATGGGACGCGACGCCCACGCTACCGCCGAAAACTAGTCCGGGCGCGCAAAACATGAAAACGGCACCCGACGCCCTCCGTACCGCAGAAAACGAGTCCGGGAGCGCAAAACATGAAAAAAGGACCAGACGCCCTCGCTACCGCCCAAAACTAGTTCGGGCGCGCAAAACATGAAAACGGGACCAGACGCCCTAGGTATCGTCGAAAACGAGTCCGGGCACGTAAAACCTGAAAATGGGACGGGACGCCCTCGCTACCGCCGAAAACGAGTCCGGGCGCGCATAACATGAAAACGAGACCCGACGCCCTCACAACCGCCGAAAATGAGTCCAGGAGCGAAAAACATGAAAAAGGGACCTGACGCCCTCGCTACCGCCGAAAACGAGTCCGGGAGCGCAAAACTTGAATACGGGACTCGACGCCCTCGCTACCGCCGAAAACGAGTCCGGGCGCGTAAAACCTGAAAACGGGACCCGACGCCTCGCATCGCCGCCGAAACGAGTCCGGCGCGCAAAACGTGAAAACGGGACCCGCCGCCCCGCACCGTCGAAAATGAGTCCGGATCGCAAAACATGAAAAAGGGATCCGACGCCCCTGCACTCCCGAAAACGAGTCCGAAAGCGCAAATCATGAAAACGGGACCCGCCGCCCTCGATACCGCAGAAAACGAGTCGTGCGCGCAAAACATGAAAAAGGGACCCGACGCCCTCGCTACCGCCGAAAACTAGTCCGGGCGCGCAAAACATGAAAACGGGACCGGACGCCCTCGCTACCGCCGAAAACGAGTCCGCGAGCGCAAAACATGAAAACGGGACCCGACGCCCTCGCCGCCGAAAACGAGTCCGAGAGCGCAAAACGTGAAAACGGGACCCGACGCCCTCGCTACCGCCGAAAACGAGTCCGAGAGCGCAAAACATGAAAACGGGACCCGACGCCCTCCGTACCGCAGAAAACTGAGTCCGGGAGCGCAAAACTTGAAAACGGGACATGCCGCCCTCGGTACCGCCGATAACGAGTTCGGGCGCGTAAAACCTGAAAATGGGACGCGACGCCCACGGTACCGCCGAAAACTAGTCCGGGCGCGCAAAACATGAAAACGGCACCCGACGCCCTCCGTACCGCAGAAAACGAGTCCGGGAGCGCAAAACATGAAAAAAGGACCAGACGCCCTCGGTACCGCCCAAAACTAGTTCGGGCGCGCAAAACATGAAAACGGGACCAGACGCCCTAGGTATCGTCGAAAACGAGTCCGGGCACGTAAAACCTGAAAATGGGACGGGACGCCCTCGCTACCGCCGAAAACGAGTCCGGGCGCGCATAACATGAAAACGAGACCCGACGCCCTCACAACCGCCGAAAATGAGTCCAGGAGCGAAAAACATGAAAAAGGGACCTGACGCCCTCGGTACCGCCGAAAACGAGTCCGGGAGCGCAAAACTTGAATACGGGACTCGACGCCCTCGCTACCGCCGAAAACGAGTCCGGGCGCGTAAAACCTGAAAACGGGACCCGACGCCCTCGCTACCGCCGAAAACGAGTCCGGGCGCGCAAAACGTGAAAACGGGACCCGCCGCCCTCGGTACCGTCGAAAATGAGTCCGGGATCGCAAAACATGAAAAAGGGATCCGACGCCCTCGGTACCCCCGAAAACGAGTCCGAAAGCGCAAATCATGAAAACGGGACCCGCCGCCCTCGATACCGCAGAAAACGAGTCGTGCGCGCAAAACATGAAAAAGGGACCCGACGCCCTCGGTACCGCCGAAAACTAGTCCGGGCGCGCAAAACATGAAAACGGGACCGACGCCCTCGGTACCGCCGAAAACGAGTCCGCGAGCGCAAAACATGAAAACGGGACCCGACGCCCTCGGTACCGCCGAAAACGAGTCCGAGAGCGCAAAACGTGAAAACGGGACCGACGCCCTCGGGACGCCGAAAACGAGTCCGAGAGCGCAAAACATGAAAACGGGACCCGACGCCCTCCGTACCGCAGAAAACGAGTCCGGGAGCGCAAAACATGAAAACGGGACATGCCGCCCTCGCACGCCGAAAACGAGTCGGGCGCGCAAAACATGAAAAATGGGACGCGACGCCCACGGTACCGCCGAAAACTAGTCCGGGCGCGCAAAACATGAAAACGGCACCCGACGCCCTCCGTACCGCAGAAAACGAGTCCGGGAGCGCAAAACATGAAAAAAGGACCAGACGCCCTCGGTACCGCCCAAAACTAGTTCGGGCGCGCAAAACATGAAAACGGGACCAGACGCCCTAGGTATCGTCGAAAACGAGTCCGGGCACGTAAAACCTGAAAATGGGACGGGACGCCCTCGGTACCGCCGAAAACGAGTCCGGGCGCGCAAAACATGAAAACGGACCCGACGCCCTCACAACCGCCGAAAATGAGTCCAGGAGCGAAAAACATGAAAAAGGGACCTGACGCCCTCGGTACCGCCGAAAACGAGTCCGGGAGCGCAAAACTTGAATACGGGACCGACGCGCTTCGCACCGCCGAAAACGAGTCCGGGCGCGTAAAACCTGAAAACGGGACCCGACGCCCTCGGTACCGCCGAAAACGAGTCCGGGCGCGCAAAACGTGAAAACGGGACCCGCCGCCCTCGGTACCGTCGAAAATGAGTCCGGGATCGCAAAACATGAAAAAGGGACCGACGCCCTCGGTACCGCCGAAAACGAGTCCGAAAGCGCAAAACATGAAAACGGGACCCGACGCCCTCGGTACCGCAGAAAACGAGTCTGTGCGCGCAAAACATGAAAAAGGGACCCGACGCCCTCGCATCGCCGCCGAAACGAGTCCGGCGCGCAAAACATGAAAACGGGACCGACGCCCTCGGTACCGCCGAAAACGAGTCCGGAGCGCAAAACATGAAAACGGGACCCGACGCCCGTGCCGCCCGAAAACGAGTCCGAGAGCGCAAAACGTGAAAACGGGACCCGACGCCCTCGATACCGCCGAAAACGAGTCCGAGAGCGCAAAACATGAAAACGGGACCCGACGCCCTCCGTACCGCAGAAAACGAGTCCGGGAGCGCAAAACATGAAAACGGGACATGCCGCCCTCGGTACCGCCGATAACGAGTTCGGGCGCGTAAAACCTGAAAATGGGACGCGACGCCCACGGTACCGCCGAAAACTAGTCCGGGCGCGCAAAACATGAAAACGGCACCCGACGCCCTCCGTACCGCAGAAAACGAGTCCGGGAGCGCAAAACATGAAAAAAGGACCAGACGCCCTCGGTACCGCCCAAAACTAGTTCGGGCGCGCAAAACATGAAAACGGGACCAGACGCCCTAGGTATCGTCAAAAACTCGTCCGGGCACGTAAAACCATGAAAACGGGACCTGACGCCCTCGGTACCACCCAAATCGAGTCCGCGAGCGCAAAACATGAAAACGGGACCAGACGCCTTAGGTATCGTCGAAAACGAGTCCTGGCACGTAAAACCTGAAAATGGGACGGGACGCCCTCGGTACCGCCGAAAACGAGTCCGGGCGCGCATAACATGAAAACGGGACCCGACGCCCTCGCTACCGCCGAAAATAAGTCCAGGAGCGAAAAACATGAAAAAGGGACCGGACGCCCTCGTGCCGCCGAAAATGAGTCCGGAGCGCAAAACTTGAAAACGGGACCCGACGCCCTCGCATGCGCCCAAAAACGAGTCCGGCGCGTAAAACATGAAAACGGACCCGACGCCCTCGGTACGCCGAAAACGAGTCCGGGATCGCAAAACATGAAAAAGGGACCCGACGCCCTCGGTACCCCCAAAACGAGTCCGGGCGCGCAAAACATGAAAACGGGACCCGACGCCCTCGGTACGCCGAAAAACGAGTCCGGAGCGCAAAACATGAAAACGGACCCGACGCCCTCGCACATCGCCGAAAACGAGTCCGAGGGCGCAAAACATGAAAACGGGACCCGACGCCCTCGGTACCGCCAAAAACGAGTCCGGGAGCGCAAAATGTGAAAACGGGACCCGACGCCCTCGTACGCCGAAAACGAGTCCGGAGCGCAAAACATGAAAACGGACCCGACGCACCTCGGTAACGCCGAAAACGAGTCCGGGAGCGCAAAACATGAAAATGGGACATGCGCCCTCGATGCCGCCGAAACGAGTCCGGCGCGCAAAACATGAAAACGGGACGCGACGCCCTCGACGATATCGCCGAAAACTAGTCCGGCGCGCAAAACATGAAAACGGGACCGACGCCCTCGAATACCGCGCAAAACGAGTCCGGGAGCGCAAAACATGAAAAAAACCGGGCCCGACGCCCTCGCACTATCCCAAAAATGATTCCGAGAGCGCAAAACATGAAAACGGGACCCGACGCCCTCGGTATCGTCGAAAACGAGTCCGGGCGCGCAAAATTAGAAAACGGGACCGGACACCCTCGGAATAGCCGAAAAAAGAGTCCGGGCTCGCAAAATATGTAAACGGGACCCGACGCACTCGGTAACGTGAAATCGAGTCCGGGAGCTAACAAAATGAAAACGGGACCCGACGCCCTCGTTACCGCCGAAAACGAGTCCGGGCGAGAAAATCATGAAAACGAGACCCGACGCACTCGGTAACGCCGAAAATGAGTCCGGGAGCATAAAACATGAAAATGGGACACGACGCCCTCGCTACCGCTGAAAAACGAGTCCGGGAGTGCAAAAAATGAAAACGGGACTCGACGCCCTCGGTTTCGCCGAAAACGAGTCCGGGCGCGCAAAACATGAAAACGGGACCCGACACCCTCGGTACCGCCAAAACGAGTCCAGACGAGCAAAACATGAAAACGAGACCCCACACCCTCGGTACCGCCAAAAATGAGTCCGGGGGCGCAAGACATGAAACAGGACCCGACGCCCATGGTACCGTCAAAAATGAGTACGAGCGCGCAAAACAAGAAATCGAGAGTCGACCCACCCGCTACCGCCGAAAACGTGTCCGGGAACGCAAAACGTGAAAACGGAACCGACGCCCACGGTACCGCCGAAACGAGTTCGGGAGCGCACAACGTGAAAACGGGACCCGACGCCTCGGATCGCCGAAAACGAGTCCGGGAGCGCAAAATGAGAAGACCGGACCGGACGCCCTCGGAACAGCCGAAAAACGAGTCCGTCTCGCAAAACAGGAAAACGGGACCCAACGCCCCCAGTACCGCCGAAAATGAGTCCGGGAGCGCAAAACGTGAAAACGAGACCCGACGCCCTCGGTACCGCCGAAAACAAGTCCGGGCGAGCAAAACATGAAAACGAGACCGGACGCTCTCAGTGACGCCGAAAATGAGTCAGGGAGCATTAAACATGAAAATGGGACACGACGCCCTCGATGCCAAAAACGAGTCGCCATGAAAACGATTCGGCCTCGCGCAAAATATGAAAACGGGGACCCGACGCCCTCGGTACCGCTGAAAATGAGTCCGGGCGAGCTAAACATGAAAACGAGACCAGCCGCCCTCGGTACGGTCGAAAACGAGTCCGGGACCACAAAACATGAAAACGGGACACGACGACCTCGGTACTGCCGAAAATGAGTCCGGGGGCGTAAAACATGAAAACGGGACCCGACGCCCTCGCTACCGCCGAAATCGAGTCCGGGAGCGCAAAATATGAAAACGGGACCCGACGCCCTCGGTACCGCCGAAAATGAGTCCGGGTGCGCAAAACATGAAAACGGGACCCTACGCCGTCGGTAGCGCCAAAAACGAGTCGGGAAGCGCAAAAAATGAAAACGGACTCGACGCCCTCGGTACCGGCGAAAACAAGTCCGGGCGAGCAAAACGTGAAAACGAGACCCGACGCACTCGGTAAAGCCGAAAATGAGTCCGGGAGCATAAAACATGAAAATAGGACACGACGCCCTCAATACCATCGAAAACGAATCCGGGAGTGCAAAAAATGAAAACGGGACTCGACGCCCTCGGTTTCGCTGAAAATGAGTCCGGGAACGTAAAATACGAAAACGAGACCCGACGCACTCGTTAACGCCGAAAATGAGTCCGGGCGCATAAAACAAGAAAACATGAAAACGAGACCCGACGCACTCGCTAACGCCGAAAACGAATCCGGTAGTGCAAAAAATGAAAACGGGACTCGACGCCCTCGATTTCGCCGAAAATGAGTCCGGGCGCGCAAACATGAAAACGGGACCCGACGCCCTCGGTACCGCCGAAAATGAGTCCGGAAACGCAAAATGTGAAAACGGGACCCGACACCCTCGATATCGCCGAAAACGAGTCGGACGCGCAAAATTAGAAAACGGGACCGGACGCCCTCGGTACCGTCGAAAATGATTCCGAGAGCGCAAAAATGAAAACGGGACCCGACGCCCTCGGTATCGCCGAAAACGAGTCCGGGCGCACAAAATTAGAAAACGGGACCGGACACCCTCGGAATAGCCGAAAAAAGAGTCCGGCTCGCAAAATAAGTAAACGGGACCCGACGCACTCGGTAACGTGAAAACGAGTCCGGAGCTAACAAAATGAAAACGGGACCCGACGCCCTCGGTACCGCCGAAAACGAGTCTGGCGAGAAAATCATGAAAACGCGACCCGACGCACTCGGTAACGCCGAAAATGAGTCCAGGAGCATAAAACATGAAAATGGGACACGACGCCCTCGGTACCGCTGAAAACGAGTCCGGGAGTGCAAAAAATGAAAACGGGACTCGACGCCCTCGGTTTCGCCGAAAACGAGTCAGGGCGCACAAAACATGAAAACGGGACCCGACGCCCTCGGTGCCGCCAAAACGAGTCCGGGCGAGCAAAACATGAAAACGAGACCCGACACCCTCAGTACGGCCGAAATCGAGTCCGGTAGCACAAAACATGAAAACGGGACACGACGCCCTCGGTCCTGCCGAAAACGAGTCCGGGGGTGCAAAACATGAAACAGGACCCGACGCCCACGGAGTCGTAAAAAATGAATACGATCGCGCAAAACAAGAAAACGGGAGTCGACCCACCCGGTACCGCCGAAAACATATCCGGGAACGCAAAACGTGAAAACGGGAACCGACGCCCACGGTACCGCCGAAAACGAGTCCGGGAGTGCACAACGTGAAAACGGGACCCGGTGCCCTCGGTATCGCCGAAAACGAGTCCGGGAGCGCATAATGAGAAGTCCGAACCGGACGCCCTCGGAATAGGAAAACGGGACCCGACGCCCCCGGTACCGCCGAAAATGAGTCCGGGAGCGCAAAACGTGAAAACGGGACCCGACGCCCTCGGTACCGCCGAAAACAAGTCCGGGCTAGCAAAACATGAAAACGAGACCCGACGCACTCAGTAACGCCGCCAATGATTCATGGAGCATAAAACATGAAAATGGGACACGACGCCCTCAGTACCACCGAAAACGAGTCCGGGAGTGCAAAACATGAAAACGACACTCGACGCCCTCGTTTTCGCAGAAAATGAGTCCGAGCGCGCAAAACATGAAAACGGGACCCGACGCCCTCTGTACCGCCAAAAATGAGGCCGGGAGCACAAAACAAGAAAACAGGACACGACGCCCTCGGTACCGCCGAAAACGAGTCTAGGGTCGCAAAACATGAAAACGGGACCTGACGCCCACGGTACCGTCGAAAACGAGTTCGAGCGCGCAAAACATGAAAACGGGAGCCGACCCACCTAGTACCGCCGAAAACGTGTCCGGGAACGCAAAACGTGAAAACGGGAATCGACGCCCAAGGTACCGCCGAAAATGAGTTCGGGAGCGCAAAACCTAAAAACGGGACCCGATGCCCTCGGTATCACCGAAACGAGTCTTGGCGCGAAAAATTAGAAGATGGGACCGGACACCCACGGAATAGCCGAAAAATGAGTCCGGGCTCGCAAAACAGGAAAACGGGACACGACGTCCTCGGTACCGCCGAAAATGAGTCCGGGAGCGCAAAACGTGAAAATGGGACCCGACGCCCTCGCTACCGTCGAAAATGAGTCCGGGCGAGCAAAACATGAAAACGAGACCCGACGCACTCGGTAACGTCGAAAATGAGTCAGGGAGCAAAAAACATGAAAAGGGGACACAACGCCCTCGGTACCGTCGAAAACGAGTCTGGGAGTGCAAAACATGAAAACGGGATCAGTCTTGGTGCGCAAAACATGAGTCCGGGCGCGCAATACATGAAAACGGGACTCGACGCCCTCGGTACCACCGAAAATGAGTCCGGGAGCGCAAAACATGAAAACGGGACCTCACGCCCTCGGTACCGCCAAAAACTAGTCCGGGAGCGCAAAACGTGAAAACGGGACCCGACACCCTCGGTACTGCCGAAAACGAGTCCTAGAGCGCAAAACATGAAAACGGGACCCGACGCCCTCGGTACCGCCGAAAATGAGTCCGAGAGCGCAAAACATGAAAACGGGACCCGCCGCCCTCGATACCGCCGAAAACGAGTTCGGGAGCGCAAAACGTGAAAACTGGACTCGACGCCCTCGCTACCGCCGAAAACGAGTCCGGGCGCGCAAAACATGAAAACGGGACCTGACGCCCTCGGTACCGCCGAAAATGAGTCCGGGAGCGCAAAACATGAAAAACGGACCTGACGCCCTCAGTACCGCCGAAAACTAGTCCGGGCACGCAAAACGTGAAAACGGGACCCGACGCCATCCGTACCGCAAAAAACGAGTCCGGGAGCGCAAAACGTGAAAAAGGGACCTGACGCCCTCGATACCGCCGAAAATGAGTCCGGGAGCGCAAAACATGAAAAAAGGACCTCACGCCTTCGGTACCGCCGAAAACTAGTCCGGGCGCGCAAAACATGAAAACGGGACCTGACGCCCTCGGTTCCGCCGAAAACGAGTCCGGGAGCGCAAAACGTGAAAACGGAACCCGACGCCCTCGGTACCGCCGAAAACGAGTCCGCGAGCGCAAAACATGAAAACAGGACCCGACGCCCTCCGTACCGCAGAAAACGAGTCCGCGAGCACAAAACATGAAAACGAGACATGCCGCCCTCGGTACGACCGAAAACGAATCCGGTCGCGCAAAACATGAAAACGGGACCCGACGCCCTCGGTACCGCCGAAAATGAGTCCGGGAGCGCAAAACATGAAAAAAGGACCTGACGCCCTCGGTACCACCAAAAACTAGTCCGGGCGCGCAAAACATGAAAACGGGGCCAGACGCCCACGATACCGTCGAAAACGAGTTTGAGCGCGCTAAATAAGAAAACGGGATCCGACGACCACGTGTCCGGGAACGTAAAATATGAAAACGGGACCCGACGACCACGGTACCACCGAAAATGAGTCCGGGAGCGCAAAACGTGAAAACGGGACCCGACGCCCTCGGTATCGCCGAAAACGAGTCCGGGAGCGCAAAAACATGAAAACGGGACCCGACGCCCTCGGATTCGCCGAAAACGAGTCCGGGAGCGCAAAACATGAAAACGGGACCCGACGCCGTCGGTACCGCCAAAAATGAGTCCGGAGCGCAAAACATGAAAACGGGACCCGACACTCTCGTATCCGCCAAAACGAGTCCGGAGCGCAAAAAACATGAAAACGGACCCCACGCCCTCGGTACGCCGAAATCGAGTCCGGGCGCACAAAACATGAAAACGGGACACGACTCCCTCGAAAACGAGTCCGCCAAAACAAAAACGAGTCCGGGGCGCAAAACATGAAAACGGGACCCGACGCCCACGGTACCGCCAAAAATGAGTCCGAGCGCGCAAAACATGAAAACGGGACCGACGCCACCGTCGCATACCGCCGAAAACGAGTCCGGAACGCAAAACGTGAAAACGGGACCGACGCCCGGTCGCACCGCCGAAAACGAGTCGGGAGCGCAAAACGTGAAAACGGGACCCGACGCCCTCGGTATCGCGAAAACGAGTCCGGGAGCGCAAAACATGAAAACGGACCGACGCCCTCGGAACACCGCCGAAAACGAGTCCGGAGCGCAAAACATGAAAACGGACCGACGCCCTCGGTGCCGCGAAAATGAGTCGGGAGCGCAAAACATGAAAACGGGACCCGACGCCCTCGGTACCGCTGAAAATCAGTCCGGGCGCGCAAAACATGAAAACGAGACCCGACGCCCTCGGTAACGCCGAAAATGAGTCATGGAGCATTAAACATGAAAATGGGACACGACGCCCTCGGTATCCGCCAAAACGAGTCGGGCGCGCAAAACATGAAAACGGGACTCGACGCCCTCGTTCTCGCGAAAATGAGTCCGGCGCGCAAAACATGAAAACGGGACCCGACGCCCTCGTACCGCCGAAAACGAGTCCGGCAGCGCAAAACATGAAAATGGGACCCGACGCCCTCGGTGCACGCGAAAATGAGTCCGGCGCACAAAACATGAAAACGGACCGACGCCCTCGGTGACGGCCGAAAACGAGTCCGGAGCGCAAAACATGAAAACGGGACCGACGCCCTCGCATCGCCGAAAACGAGTCGGGGCGCAAAACATGAAAACGGGACCCGACGCCCTCGGTACCGCCGAAAATGAGTCCGGAGCGCAAAACATGAAAACGGGACCCGACGCCCTCGGTAGCGCCAAAAACGAGTCGGGCGCGCAAAACATGAAAACGGGACCGACGCCCTCGGTGCGCGCGAAAACGAGTCCGGGAGCGCAAAACATGAAAACGGGACCCGACGCCCCGGTAACGTCGAAAATGAGTCCGGGAGGAGCATAAAACATGAAAATGGGACCGACGCCCTCGCACCGCCGAAAACGAGTCCGGAGCGCAAAACATGAAAACGGGACTCGACGCCCTCGGTATCGCCGAAAACGAGTCCGGGAGCGCAAAACATGAAAACGGGACCGACGCCCTCGGTACCGCCGAAAATGAGTCAAGGAGCGCAAAACATGAAAACGGGACACGACGCCCTCGGTACCGCCGAAAACGAGTCCGGGCGCGCAAAACATGAAAACGGGACTTGACGCCCTCGGTACCGCGAAAACGAGTCCGGGAGCGCAAAACATGAAAACGGGACCGACGCCCACGGTACCACCGAAAACGTGTCCGGGAGCGCAAAACATGAAAACGGGACCCGACGCCCTCGGTACGCCGAAAACGTCCGGAGCATAAAACATGAAAATAGGGACACGACGCCCTCGGTACCATCGAAAACGAGTCCGGGAGCGCAAAACATGAAAACGGGACCGACGCCCTCGGTTACCGCCGAAAATGAGTCCGGAACGTAAAACATGAAAACGGGACCCGACGCCCTCGTTAACGCCGAAAATGAGTCCGGGAGCATAAAACAAGAAAACGGGACGAGACGCCCTCGGTACCGCCGAAAAACGAGTCCGGGTGCGCAAAACATTGAAAACGGGACTCGACGCCCTCGATTTCGCCGAAAATGAGTCCGGCACGCAAAACATGAAAACGGGACCCCACGCCCTCGGTGCCGCCGAAAATGAGTCTGGGAACGCAAAACATGAAAACGGGACCCGACGCCCTCGATATCGCCGAAAACGAGTCGGGCGCGCAAAACATGAAAACGGGACCGACGCCCTCGGAATAGCCGAAAACGAGTCCGGGCGCGCAAAACATGAAAACGGGACCCGACGCACTCGGTACCGTGAAAACGAGTCCGGGAGCGCAAAACATGAAAACGGGACCCGACGCCCTCGGTACCGCCGAAAACGAGTCCGGGCGCAAAATCATGAAAACGGGACCCGACGCCTCGGTAACGCCGAAAATGAGTCCGGGAGCATAAAACATGAAAATGGGACACGACGCCCTCGGTACCGCCGAAAACGAGTCCGGGAGCGCAAAACATGAAAACGGGACTCGACGCCCTCGGTACCGCCGAAACGAGTCGGGCGCGCAAAACATGAAAATGGGACCCGACGCCCTCGGTGCCGCCGAAAACGAGTCCGGCGAGCAAAACATGAAAACGAGACCCGACGCCCTCGGTGCACGGTCGAAAATGAGTCCGGGCGCAAAACATGAAAACGGGACACGACGCCCTCGGTGATCGCGCGAAAACGAGTCCGGGAAAGCGCAAAACATGAAAACGGGACCCGACGCCCTCGGTAGTCGTAAAAATGAGTCGATCGCGCAAAACAAGAAAACGGGAGTCGACCCCCCGGTACCGCCGAAAACATAGTCCGGAACGCAAAACGTGAAAACGGGACCGACGCCCACGGTGCCGCCGAAAACGAGTCCGGAGCGCAAAACGTGAAAACGGGACCCGCCCTCGGTATCGCCGAAAACGAGTCCGGGAGCGCAAATGAAAAGTCCGACCGACGCCCTCGGATTAGGAAAACGGGACCCGACGCCCCGGTACGCCGAAAATGAGTCCGGGAGCGCAAAACGTGAAAACGGGACCGACGCCCTCGGTATCGCCGAAACAAGTCCGGGCGCGCAAAACATGAAAACGGACCCGACGCACTCGCACGCCGCCAAAATGAGTCATGGAGCAAAAACATGAAAATGGGACACGACGCCCTCGGTACCACCGAAAACGAGTCCGGAGCGCAAAACATGAAAACGGACACTCGACGCCCTCGTTTTCGCGAAAAATGAGTCCGAGCGCAAAACATGAAAACGGGACCCGACGCCCTCGTACCGCAAAAATGAGTCCGGGAGCACAAAACAAGAAAACGGGACACGACGCCCTCGATGCCGCCGAAAACGAGTCTAGGGAGCGCAAAACATGAAAACGGGACTCGACGCCCTCGGTGCCGCCGAAAACGAGTTCGAGCGCGCAAAACATGAAAACGGGACCGACCCCCTCGTACCGCCGAAACGAGTCCGGAACGCAAAACGTGAAAACGGAATCGACGCCCTCGGTACCGCCGAAAATGAGTTCGGGAGCGCAAAACCTGAAAACGGGACCCGATGCCCTCGTATCACGCAAAAACGAGTCTTGGCGCGAAAAATTAGAAGATGGGACCGGACACCCACGGAATAGCCGAAAAATGAGTCCGGGCTCGCAAAACAGGAAAACGGGACACGACGTCCTCGGTACCGCCGAAAATGAGTCCGGGAGCGCAAAACGTGAAAATGGGACCCGACGCCCTCGGTACCGTCGAAAATGAGTCCGGGCGAGCAAAACATGAAAACGAGACCCGACGCACTCGGTAACGTCGAAAATGAGTCAGGGAGCAAAAAACATGAAAAGGGGACACAACGCCCTCGGTACCGTCGAAAACGAGTCTGGGAGTGCAAAACATGAAAACGGGATCAGTCTTGGTGCGCAAAACATGAGTCCGGGCGCGCAATACATGAAAACGGGACTCGACGCCCTCGGTACCACCGAAAATGAGTCCGGGAGCGCAAAACATGAAAACGGGACCTCACGCCCTCGGTACCGCCAAAAACTAGTCCGGGAGCGCAAAACGTGAAAACGGGGCGACGCCCACCCTCGAAAACGAGTTTGAGCGCGCTAAATAAGAAAACGAGTCCGAGACCACGTGTCCGGAACGTAAAATATGAAAACGGGACCCGACGCCACGGTACCACCGAAAATGAGTCCGAGAGCGCAAAACATGAAAACGGGACCCGACGCCCTCGATCGCCGAAAACGAGTCCGGGCGCGCAAAATTAGAAGACGGGACCAGCCGAAAATGAGTCCGGGAGCGCAAAACATGAAAACGGGACTCGACGCCGTCGGTACCGCCAAAAATGAGTCCGGGAGCGCAAAAAATGAAAACGGGACCCGACACTCTCGGTACCGCCAAAACGAGTCCGGACGAGCAAAACATGAAAACGAGACCCCACACCCTCGGTACGGCCGAAATCGAGTCCGGTAGCACAAAACATGAAAACGGGACACGACTCCCTCGGTACCGCCAAAAACGAGTCCGGGGGCGCAAGACATGAAACAGGACCCGACGCTCACGGTACCGTCAAAAATGAGTACGAGCGCGCAAAACAAGAAAACGGGAGTCGACCCACCCGATACCGCCGAAAACGTGTCCGGGAACGCAAAACGTGAAAACGGAATCGACGCCCACGGTACCGCCGAAAACGAGTTCGGGAGCGCACAACGTGAAAACGGGACCCGACGCCCTCGGTATCGCCGAAAATGAGTCCGGGAGCGCAAAATGAGAAGACCGGACCGGACGCCCTCGGAACAACCGAAAAACGAGTCCGTCTCGCAAAACAGGAAAACGGACCCGACGCCCCCAGTACCGCCGAAAATGAGTTCGGGAAAGCAAAACGTGAAAACGAGACCCGACGCCCTCGGTACCGCCGAAAACAAGTCCGGGCGAGAAAAACATGAAAACGAGACCGGACGCACTCAGTAACGCCAAAAATGAGTCATGGAGCATTAAACATGAAAATGGGACACGACGCCCTCAGTACCGCCAAAAACGAGTTTGGGAGTGCAAAACATGAAAACGGCACTCGACGCCCTCGTTCTCGCGGAAAATGAGTCCGGGCGCGCAAAACATGAAAACGGGACCCGACGCCCTCGGTACCGCCGAAAACGATTCTGGTAGCGCAAAATATGAAAATGGGACCCGACGCCCTCGGTACCGTCGAAAATGAGTCCGGGCGAGCAAAACATGAAAACGAGACCAGCCGCCCTCGGTACGGTCGAAAACGAGTCCGGGAGCACAAAACATGAAAACGGGACACGACGCCCTCGGTACTGCCGAATACGAGTCCGGGGGCGCAAAATATGAAAACGGACCCGACGCCCTCCGTACTGCCGAAAATGAGTCCGGGTGCGCAAAACATGAAAATGGGACCCTACGCCGTCGGTAGCGCCAAAAACGAGTCGGGCAGCGCAAAAAATGAAAACGGGACTCGACGCCCTCGGTACCGGCGAAAACGAGTCCGGGCGAGCAAAACACGAAAACGAGACCGGACGCACTCGGTAACGTCGAAAATGAGTCTAGGAGCATAAAACATGAAAATGGGACACGACGCCCTCGGTACCGCCGAAAACGAATCCGGGAGTGCAAAAATGAAAACGGGACTCGACGCCCTCGGTTTCGCTGAAAATGAGTCCGGGAACGCAAAATATGAAAACGAGACCTGACGCACTCGGTAACGCCGAAAATGAGTCAAGGAGCATAAAACATGAAAATGGGACACGACACCCTCGGTACCGTCGAAAACGAGTCCAGGAGTGCAAAACATGAAAACGGGACTTGACGCCCTCGGTTTCGCGAAAATGAGTCCGGGCGCGCAAAACATGAAAACGGGACCTGACGACCACGGTACCACCGAAAACGTGTCCGGGAGCGCAAAACATGAAAACGAGCCCCGACGCCCTCGGAATAGCCGAAAATGAGTCCGGGAGCGGAAAACGTGAAAACGGGACCCTACGCCGTCGGTAGCGCCAAAAACGAGTCGGGCAGCGCAAAAAATGAAAACGGGACTCGACGCCCTCGCTACCGCCGAAAACGAGTCCGGGCGAGCAAAACATGAAAACGAGACCCGACGCACTCGGTAACGCCGAAAAAGAGTCCGGGAGGATAAAACATGAAAATGGGACACGACGCCCTCGGTACCGCCGAAAACGAATCCGGGAGTGCAAAAAATGAAAACGGGACTCGACGCCCTCGGTTTCGCCGAAAATGAGTCCGGGCACGCAAACATGAAATCGGGACCCGACGCCCTCGGTACCGCCGAAAACGAGTCCGGAAACGCAAAATGTGAAAACGGGACCCGACACCCTCGATATCGCCGAAAACGAGTTCGGACGCGCAAAATTTGAAAACGGGACCGGACGCCCTCGGAATAGCCGAAAAAAGAGTCCGGGCTCGCAAAATAAGTAAACGGGACCCGACGCACTCGGTAACGTGAAAACGAGTCCGGGAGCTAACAAAATGATAACGGGACCCGACGCCCTCATACGCCGAAAACGAGTCCGGCGAGAAAATCATGAAAACGCGACCGACGCACTCGGTAACGCCGAAAATGAGTCCAGGAGCATAAAACATGAAAATGGGACACGATGCCCTCGCTACCGCTGAAAACGAGTCCGGGAGTGCAAAAAATGAAAACGGGACTCGACGCCCTCGGTTTCGCCGAAAACGAGTCAAGGCGTGCAAAACGTGAAAACGGGACCCGACGCCCTCGGTACCGTCAAAACGAGTACGGGCGAGCAAAACATGAAAACGAGACCCGACACCCTCCGTACGGCCGAAATCGAGTCCGGTAGCACAAAACATAAAAACGGGACACGACGCCCTCGCTACCGCCGAAAACGAGTCTGGGGCGCAAAACATGAAACATGACCCAACGCCCACGGTATCGTCAAAAATGAGTACGAGCGCGCAAAACAAGAAAACGGGAGTCGACCAACCCGGTACCGCCGAAAACGTGTCCGGGAACGCAAAACGTAAAAACGGGAACCGACGCCCACGGTACCGCCGAAAACGAGTCCGGGAGCACACAACGTCAAAACGGGACCCGACGCCCTCGGTATCGCCGAAAACAAGTCCGGGAGCGCAAAATGAGAAGACCGGACCGGACGCCCTCGGAACAGCCGAAAAACGAGTCCGTCTCGCAAAACAGGAAAACGGCACCCAACGGCCTCGCTACCGCCGAAAATGAATCCGGGAGCGCAAAACGTGAAAACGGGACCCGACGCCCTCGGTACCGCCGAAAACAAGTCCGGGAGTGCAAAAAATGAAAACGGGACTCGACGCCCTCCGTTTCGCCGAAAATGACTCCAGGGGCGCAAACATGAAAACGGGACCTGACACCCTCGGTAACGCCGAAAACGTTCTGGTAGCGCAAAATATAAAAATGGGACCCGACGCCCTCGCTACCGCCGAAAATGAGTACGGGCGAGCAAAACATGAAAACGAGACCCGACGCCCTCGGTACGGCCGAAAACGAGTCCGGGAGCACAAAACATGAAAACGGGACACGACGCCCTCGGTACTGCCGAAAACGAGTCCGGGGGCGCAAAACATGAAAACGGGACCCGACGCCCACATTACCGTCGAAAATGAGTTCGAGCGCGCAAAATAAGAAAACGGTAGTCGACCCACTCGGTACCGCCGAAAACGTGTCCGGGAACGCAAATCGTGAAAACGGGAACCGACGTCGAAGGTTACCTCCGAAAACGATTCTTGGACCGCAAAACGTGAAAACGGGACCCGACGCCCTCGGTATCGCCGAAAACGAGTCCGGGCGCGCAAAATTACAAAACGGGACCTGAAGCCCTCGGAACAGCCGAAAAATGAGTCCGAGCTCGCAAAATAAGAAAACGGGACCCAACGCCCTCGCTACCGCCAAAAATGAGTCCGGGAGTGCAAAACGTGTAAACGGGACTCGACGCCTCGGTATCGCCGAAAACGAGTCCGGGCGCGCAAAATTAGAAAAAACGGGACCGGACGCCCTCGGAATAGCCGAAAAAGGAGTCTGGGCTCGCAAAATAAGAAAACGGGACCCGAAGCCCTCGATACCGCCGAAAATGAGTCCGGGCGAGCAAAACATGAAAACGAGACCCGACGCACTCGGTAACGCCGAAAATGAGTCTTGGAGCATAAAACATGAAAATGGGACACTACGCCCTTGGTACCGTCGAAAATGAGTCCGGTATTGCAAAAAATGAAAACGAGACTCGACGCCCTCGGTTTCGCCGAAAACGAGTCCGGGCGCGCAAAACATGAAAACGGGACCCGACGCCCTCGGTGCCGCCGAAAACGATTCTGGTAGTGCAAAATATGAAAACGGGACCCGACGCCCTCGGTACCTCCGAAAACGAGTCCGGGCGAGCAAAACATGAAAACGAGACCCGACGCCCTCGGTACGGCCGAAAACGAGTCCGGAGCACAAAACATGAAAACGGGACACGACGCCCTCGGATCTGCCGAAAACGAGTCCGGGGGCGCAAAACATGAAAACGGGACCCGACGCCCACAGTACCGTCGAAAATGAGTTCGAGCGCGCAAAATAAGAAAACGGGAGCCGACCCACCCGCTACCGCCGAAAACGTGTCCGGGAACGCAAAACGTGAAAACGGGAATCGACGCCCACGGTATCGCCGAAAAAGATTATGGGAGCGCAAAACGTGAAAACGGGACCCGACGCCCTCAGTATTGCCGAAAAATGAGTCCGGGCTCGCAAAATAAGAAAACGGGACCGACGCCCTCGGTACCACCGAAAATGATTGCGGGAGCACAAAACGTGAAAACGGGACCCGACGCCCTCAGTACCGCTGAAACGAGTCCGGGCGAGCAAAACATTAAAACGGGATCGGACGCCCTCGGAATAGCCGAAAAATGAGTCCGAGCTCACAAAATAAGAAAACGGGACCCGACACCCTCAGTACCGCCGAAAACGAGTCCTGGCGAGCAAAACATGAAAACGAGAACTGACACACTCGGTAACGCCGAAAATGAGTCCGGGAGCATAAAACATGAAAATGGCACACGACACCCTCGGTACCGCCGAAAACGAGTTCGGGAGTGAAAAAAATGAAAACGGGACTCGACGCCCTCGGTTTCGCCGAAAACGATTCCAGGCGCGCAAAACATGAAAATGGTGTAGGGATTCGGAATGCCCAAATCCCATTAATTCTCAAGCTGCGGAAAGACCGTAGAACAAAAATGTTACTTCTACTTAAGTTAGGGATTAAAGTATGTCGGATAATTAACGAGAGATACAAACATTTAATCCTTTACAAAAGACGGTAAAATATTATTTTACTTCTAACTTAAGCTTAGGTTAAAGTGATGTGTCGGATGATTACGAGAGATACACACCTCTTTAAACCTTTATTGATCTACTCCATGATTGATTTCTAAAATATTAATCTACTTAACAATTAAATAGATTAACATAAGATGTTATACCTCGCTTCCAAATTTCAATTGGAATGAAAATCGGCTTGTCTCGAGCACCAAACGTCGATGCCTCCGTAGGTTATCCACCAGGATCGACCGAGAGAGCGGCTTATTTCTTTTGCCGAAATACCGTAAACCGCGGTTTCTCGCAAAAACACTATTCACCCGAGAAAAGATGAAATAGTACTATTCACGACTCGCAGAATTTCGTTTCACAAATGTGCGAAATACCGCAACTTTCGTAAAAACACTATTCACCGATCCCGTGAATTCTGAAACAACCGTATACCGAGAGAGAGAAAGTAGAACTGATTTGGTGTGTCTTTCTCTCTCACCCTACCCCTCTATTTATAGAAAATGTGAGATTGACAAATTACCAAAATACCCTCATGAATAGTAGGGAGGTTTCAATGTGAAAAGACCAAAATACCCTTAAAGTTCATCCAATTTACCAAAACGCCATTGGGCTTTTTGGCCAAATTACCGAAAAACCCTTGGGCTTTTGGACAAATTACCAAAATACCCTTGGAGGTCATCATGGGCTTTTCATGGGCCTTTTTGGGCTTTTCGGATTTTGGGCTTTTTTGGGCTTTTCTGATTTGGGGCTTTTAATTATTAATTAAGATTTTAATTATAAATGGGCTTTGGCCCATAATTCAAATCCATAATTAACATTTAAAATCCAAATCAAATATATATAATTGTCATCTACAATTATATTTTTCTCGGTTGTTGTTTCGGCGAATTTATACGACGTGTCCAACACGTTATAAATTCAATCTGATTTTTTGCTTCTTGTCATATCTATGACAAATATAATTATATCATATACAATTAATTATAACCATCTTATTATTAATTATAAATAATTTATAATTAATCAATAAGATTCTCCGATTAACTCCTATACGGTGTGACCCGACAGATCCGTGTTATGTTGGTAAATAGAGTTAAAACCGTTTTAACTTCTATAATCATAGGAGGCATCCGCGTAATGCACTATGACCATCCAATTACACAGATGATGATGTACTTGTACAATATCATGATCCGAAGAAACTATTTACTTGTGTTTAATTTTTTTGTCTCATAGCTATTAGATCGGTTTCAAGGTGGGTATGTGTCATCCTTGCAAACTTAATCTTTTCTTGATCCCGAGTAAATTATCAAATATAATTACTCTTGTAATTATACTTGCTAGCGATAATCTTACTCTATCAAGGGGCCCAAAGGATGCTATAACTCGTATAGAAATACGAGGGACAATAGTACTTTTGGCAAACCATCTCTTCCTCCGCATAAGTTATGTATACCGAAGAAAGCTACCTTTATAGCCACCTTTTACGGATAATGTTTGGTAGAAATCACACACATACATATCTTATGTAGGAAAGATGAATACCTCATACTTTAGAATTTAATACGAACGAAAACATTAATGACACGAACACAATTCCATTTAATGTTTCATTCGGGTCTATCAAATACGATGTTCCTTGAACAACTATCTATGTGATTAAAATGACAACTCTTTGTCTATGGTCCGTAAAACTTGACCATCATTTAATCCACATACTTACACGATAACGATTAATTAGTGTTCCTGCTAATTACCTTGGTTAGTGACTTTTAAGAGTATATTCTATATTATGAAGTTTCACAATTCCAATCATGAACTCGGAATGATTCATAAATTCAATAATACTCAATGAAACAAAATATCGTTTAAATATCCAATTCATGAACAAAGCTTTATATAACCAATTTATCGTATTATTGACTTCAAGATTATTACAAACTAACAAATGGGACCCGACGCCCTCGCTACCGCCGAAAATGATTCCGGTAGCGCAAAATATGAAAATGGGACCCTACGCCCTCGGTACCGCCGAAAATGAGTCCGGGTGAGCAAAACATGAAAACGAGACCTAACACCCTCGGTACCGCCGAAAATGAGTCTGGGAGCACAAAACATGAAAACGGGACACAACGCCCTTTGTACCGCCGAAAACGAGTCCGGGGGCGAAAAACATGAAAACGGACTCGACGCCCACGGTACCGTCGAAAATGAATTCGAGCGCTCAAAACAAGAAAACAGGAGCCGACCCACCCGGTACCGCCGAAAACGTGTCCGGGAACGCAAAACGTGAAAACGGGAACCGACGCCCACGGTACAGCCAAAAATGATTCCGGGAGCGCAAAACGTGAAAACGGGATCCGACGCCCTCGGTATCGCCGAAAATGAGTCCCGACGCGCAAAATTAGAAAACGAGACCGGACGCCCTCGGAACAGCCGAAAAATGAGTCTGGGCTCGTAAAACAAGAAAATGGGAACCGACGCCCACGCTACCGCCGAAAACGAGTCCGGGAGTGCAAAACGTGAAAACGTGACCAGACGCCCTCGGTATCGCCGAAAATGAGTCCGGGCGCACAAAATTAGAAGACGGGACCGGACGCCCTCGGAACAGCCGAAAAATGAGTCCGGAACATGAATTAGAAGTTAATTTCACAAGACTGATCAAATGCCAATGTTGCAAACATCTGGTCAAGTCTAGATTTGTATCAATTGTTGATATGTAATCAACTGTTGATCAAGTCAAACCCTAATAAGCATCAATACGAGTCTAAATTGATCTTTAATTAGGATGATTTTTGTAAGAGAATTTTATTTGGCAGAGACACTGAGCTATAATTGAAATTGGGATTTATTTAGAGAGGAAAATAGGGTTTTGTTCGCAAATGAATTTTTAATCAAGGAGACAGAGGCAAAAGTGGAATTAAAAATTACAGGAGTGATCATCATGAATTTAGGGATTTTTGGTGAAAATTTCATGATTTTTGGACAATTATAGCTATTAAAATAAATTCAGAGAAGATAGAACAGATTAATCAAGGGCCAGGATTGAATAAAGGAGTGCATTGGTACAACATGGGGAATGAAGGTCAATCTGGGTGCAATTTGGGGACAAGAAAGAGTGCAAGTTTAAAAATCCAGTAACTATACCAGTGCTACGTGGCGGCTCTCTATTGGGCCAGCTCAGCCATGAAGAGCCACGTGGCACCCTCCTATTGGTCCACCTCAGATGGGTGAGCCCCACCACTGGGCTGACCTGATAAGTGGGCCCCACCAGCATGCCACGTGGCAGGCAGCGACTCGGCCATGTCACACCACCAGAGCCATGAGGCTTATTTTCATTGGTCCATATCAACAGCAAGTATAAGGAACACAGACACGTGGCAGCACAGCATGAAGCCACCTCATCAAGGGTTGTACACGTGTCAATTTTCTATTGGTCCACGACAATACATGTGGGCCCCACCTCAGCATAATCAGCCGAGAAGTAGGCCCCACCTATGCCACGTGTCAGTCCATGATAAAGCCACCTCAGCACTCACATGCCACATGGCAGCATACCAAGCCATACACCTCAGCAAATTCAATCATGTTCAACTACATTTGTTTGACACTTGGCAGCTGTCTATTGGGCCAAGTCAGCACAATAGACCCCATTTAGTGCCATGTGGCACTCACAGATTAAAGCACAATCAGCAACAATTAACAATTAATCATAGCTTAATCATACATCTAGCCCTATCACAGCATGCCATGTCAGCTGGATTATCCATAAAGTGCTGACTTGTGGAGTCCACTTGTAAGAAGGTGAGACAGAGGAGTATACTAACAATCGTAGACCAATCTCATGCAAATAAGGGGCAGAATTTAAATCAAAAGGGAAAAGGGAAGGACAAACCTGGCTCTTGCGCTAGCCTCTCTGATAATTTTCTCTTGGAAACGTTGGTCCACATGCACCGTGCGGACCCATAGATGACTCTCCTCTCTCCCTTCTTCCTCTCTTCCTCTTCCTTCCGCGCGATGGAGAAGAAGGCGCCATGGTTGAATAGAGTTGAATGCAGCCCCTTTCTTCAAAATTTCTTCACAGAAAGCTGTGTAATATGGAATAAAGCTCGCATGAGTGATCAATTTTGAGAATTGAAAAGAAATAGTGAGTAATCGGTTGAGGCAATCAACGGAATTGAAATTGGGACTAACCTTTATAAGCAGGCAAGAGGCAAATTGATCACTTGTACATCTTCTTACTACCTAGGCGACCTTGTTTGAGCACAAAGACAACACTTTCAGAAGCTCTGAGTTGATGTTTCACCAAGTCGCCATTGGAGGCCGAGGCTGGTGATGAAGAGATAGTGATAGAGTGTGCTAATGATCATAGAGACATGAAATATTGAATTCTAGAGCTAAAGCAATGAGGTTGGAGCTTGCAAACAGAAGAATTAATGAAGGGAGGATGAGATGGCAATGGAGACCCGATTGAAAGGTTTCAAAATGGGAAATGGATGCTAAAAGCCAAACATAACCCTTACTCTGACTTGATCGATTTATAAAGGTGTGAGATTGATGTGTAAACCCTTGGAAGCTTCTAGAAAGGTCCAGAATAATGGGAGACTGAGTTCTATGAAGGAGTGGCAAAAGGGTAAAAAGAAAAAGAACCTAACTAACTTCAATTGCAAATGATTGGCTCGGGGATAGTTTGTTGAGTGATAAGAAGCACAAATGGATCTTGGCCATTGATTAAAACTGAGTTAAGGATTAAGATTGGCTTAGAGACCATAATCCGGCCATTAATCACCTAACCAATCACGTTTAAGCAAAAGAGCCTATATAAACCTCTTATTAACAGTTAGGAGGGGAGGGAGAGAGATAAAAAGATTAAAGATTGAAGAAGAGAGAAAAATTATGAGAATTAAGAGAAGAGAGAAATCGATTAGAATCAGATTGTCAATTGGATCAACTCAATTCTTTCAATTAAATTGAATTTGAGTGTCTCCATCCTTACTTCTATCTCTATCAAGAATCAAGAATAGGTAAGATTTAAATTTGAAGGTGTAATCGATGTGAATTGGTGAATTCCTGAATGCAATTCAGTTTTTTTTATTTTGATCATTGCTTTTACTTGTCTCTTTCTTCTCTTTCTCATTTCATTATTTCTGATATACTATGAGCATATATATAAGTGTTCGTACATTGAGATTAGGGTGATTGACAATTAGTTGAAGAGTTCGAGTAACCCTCTCGATTTTGCATTTGAATTGAGTTTATAATTCATTTGAGTTGGTGATTGAGACTGATCGAAGGGTTTTTGTAACCCTCTCAAGCTCTGTCATAAGTTTAATTGCATGAATCGGTGAATTCATTTAGTTCAATTGAGTTTCTGGTATGCGATTGAGTGCAGATCAATACCGATTCTATTTCGTTCACTTTAATAAATATTAGTATAGCAATTAGGTAATTCTTGTACTAAACATTGATTGAAGGGTTCTCGTAATCCTCTCAATGATCTTTTTGCAAGTTTAAGTTCCTTGAATTCGGTTGATTTGGTTGAAAGAATTGATGTACCAGTATACGTATCAGTTAAAATTAGTCCTGATTCAGATTTTATTTAATTAACATCATCTAATTATTGTTAATGCTTAAAAAATTAGAGAATGTATCTCATACAGGCCTTTAGAAACATACAAGTGTGTTAGAATTACCTATGCATCAAGTATGAACCAGTCATGATCGAATTTGAGCTGGTACTGAACGGTACCGAGTAATCTTAGGTCCTATTGTGTGCTTGAGTGAGTTCAAACAGGAATTAGTTGCACGAATCGTTGGAAATGCAAAAATGATGTTGTACGACACAAGAATTATAAGAATTGATTGTCAATTAAGTCGAATTTAGCAATAAAATCATCTCGGTACCAAGGTGTACCAGTTAAGACTAATCGGTATAGATGTTCGGTACCAAGGTGTACCAGTTAAGACTAATCGGTATAGAGTACCAGTTAAGACTAGGCATGAAGGTTGATCTCTGATCGGACATGGAGATCGTCGACGGTAGCCGTCAGAGGCACGAAAGGCGTCAAATGTGATGGCACGTATATTGGAGCAGCCGGCGCAAATCCTGGTGCACCTGCGTGAATCTTGAAGAGATCGGATGGTACGCGCATATGAAGTAAATAAAAGAAAGATCTTGGCCTTTAATGGTAACTAGCACAGATCTTGAAGAAGATCCAGTGGCCCACATTAATAGTAGCAATTAAAACAGAAGAAGCCGGCCCAACTGCTTGTTGGGCCCAATTCGAGAAAGGAAAAGAGAAAAGGAAATAAAAATGAACCCAACCCAATTTAATTAAGCCCAAAATTGAATTAATAACAAAAAAATAAAAATAAAGAGTAAATAAATCATTTGAAAATGTTCCTGAACTCCAAATTAATTCAAATTTATTTCTAAAAATTCTTTGTTTTTTATAATATTTTTCTGTATAAGAATATTTCAATTTTAAAAATATTATTATATAAAAATAATTTAAAAGAAAACGACATTATATTACATTTATTTATTTAACTTAGCTTTGATTTATCATTTTAGATATTATAAAAATTTCAAAAATTCAAATAAAATTTTAAATCATAACTAGATATATTTTACTGTCTTTTCAAGTAATTTTTCATAAAAATAATAAAATCCTATTCTTTTAGCTTAAAACTCAAATAAAATCATAAATTTTATTTTCTATTATTTTTCTACAAATAATAAATAGAATAAAAGAAATAAAAATACTAAAATCCTACTCTTTTAGCCCAAAACTCAAATAAAATCACAAAATTTATTATTTTTCTACAAATAATAAATAGAATAAAAGCAAGAAAAATAAAATCCTATTCTAAAAAGCCCAAAATTCAAATAAAATCATAAAATTTATAAATAAAACAAAAATAATAATAAATTTCATTATTTTAGCTATTATGAAAATCCTAAAAATCCAAATAAAATCATGAAATTAGCTAACTCATTTTCTATTATTTTTGTAAGTAATTTTCTACAAAATAAATAGAATTTAAAAATAATAAAAATAAAAATCCTAAAAATTCAAATGAAATCATGAATAATAGCTAATTCACTTTCTCTTATTTTTGTGAATAATTTTCTATAAAAATAAATAAGAAGTTTGAGGATGATAAAAATAACAATGAATAAATAAAAGAAAACAAAAATATAAGAATAAAATAATAATAATAATAATAATGGTAAAGGTAAAATGATAAATTCACATTTGCAATTGAGATAATAATGGAATGCACTACCTTGATAATAAAAATCAATAAAAATGGATAATGTTTTAAAGGTGATTAAATATGTTCACTCAAGGGATCTTGAGTGAAACATTAATTTTTGCACAAGTAATACAACATTCGGGATAATTGGTCGGGATAAGAACATCTTGACGCTCGTCGAAGAATGACCAAGACTGCAATATCAACACAAGGAAATATGTTGACTTCAAGAGAGAAGAACATCACGATGTCCAAAGAGGTGACATCATGATGACTCTGCGTTATGAACAAGTAATTCATGACCATTTGAGCTAGTAAGACTGAACTAATTCGTCGATAAGTTTGTCTTCTAGTTCAGGGAATCGAACTAATCTGTAGTAAGTTCATCTCCCGAGATTGTAGGATTGAATCGTTCTGTAGTAGATTCATCTACAAAACAGTGAATATGAACCGTTCTGTAGTTGGTTCTTTCACTGACACACGCCTCAATGTCAAACTGGCTCAGTGCTTCATGTTTGACTTTGTGTGCAGTTGTGTTCCTAGGTTTATGAATCCGCTTAGCGCTTGGAATTCATGATCTAGAAGATCAGTGAGAAGAAATACGTAGGCCAAATCCACCCGTCTCCTGATTCACCAACCTCAAGATCAACCGACCGAGTGCTTCGAGTTGTATTTTGTGTGATTGGTCGTTGACTTGTGAAGATTGAACTGTTCTGTAGTTGGTTTATCTTCTAAGTCAACTAAGGTCGAGTCGTTCTATAGTAGACTCACCTTTCACCCCTCCACGAAGGTCAATCTCATCTATTGATAAGATTACCTCCTGGAGCGGTAAAGATTGAACTGATTTGTAGTAAGTTCGTCTTTCACCACCCTATCTCACTAGACTAAGCTCTTGGTAAGTCCACAGTGCTTCGGTGATCCTAATAACCGAAGCATGTGACCACTTGACCATCATTTAGTTATACTATTTGCTTCTCCCTTTTAAAGATCTAGAGGTGCCTCGAGGTTAACAGCCCAGGGTAATTAACGGTGGGGGCTTGTGCCCACCGGAATCTACAAGAACTCACAATCACTAAAAATCCCCTAAATGTGCATTCAAATTGGTCTAAACGGTAGAATTAACCGGTGTTAAATAAATGCACGCTTAGGAGGGATCTCCGTGTCCTTCTTCCGCATCCCATCGCCACCACAAGAGGCGGTGCGGAGCGCGCGAAAAAGGGTCGCATTGCATCGGGTCCCGTTTTCATGTTTGGTGCTCCTGGACTCGTTTTAGGCAGCGACGTGGGCGTCGGGCCGAGTTTTCATGTTTTGCGCTCTTTGACTCGTTTTCGGCGGATCCGAGGGCGCCGGGTCCCGTTTTCATGTTTTGCACTCCCAGATTTGTTTTGGGGCAGTACCGAGCACGTCGGGTCCCATTTTCATGTTTTACGCTCACGAACTCATTTTCGACGGTACTGAGGGCGTAGGGTCCCGTTTGCATGTTTTGCGCTTCGGACCCGTTTTGGGCGGTACCGAGGGCGTCGGGTCCAATTTTCATGTTTTGCGCTCCCGGGCTCGTGTGGGGGTGTACTGAGGGCGTCGGGTCCCGTTTTTAAGTTTTGCGCTCCCGAACTTATTTTGGGCGGTACCGAGGGCGCCGGGTCCCGTTTTCATATTTTACGCTCCCAGGCTCGTTTCGGGAGGTACCAAGGGCGTCAGTTACTATTTTCAAGTTTTGCGCTCCCGGACGCATTTTCGACGGTACCGAGGGCGTCAGGGCTTGTTTTCATTTTTTGCGCTCCCGAACTCATTTTGGGTGGTACCGAGGGCGCCGGGTCCCATTTTCATCTTTTGCACTCCCGGACTCATTTTCGGCGGAATCGAGAGTGTCGGGTCCAATTTTCATGTTTTGTGCTCTAGGACTCGTTTTGGGCGGTATCGACGGTGTCAAGTCCCATTTTCATGTTTTGTGTTCTCGAATTTGTTTGGGGCTATACCGAGGGTGTCGGGTCCCGTTTTCATGTTTTGCTCTCCCGAAATTATTTTGTGCGGTGCCGAGGGCTTGGGGCCCCGTTTTCATGTTTTGCGCTCTCGAAATCGTTTGGGGACGTACCAAGGGCGTCGGGTCCCGTTTTCATGTTTTGCGCTGCAGAACACGTTTTTGGGGTACCGAGGGCGCTAGGTCCCGTTTTCATGTTTTGTGCTACCGGACTCGTTTTGGGCGGTACCGCGGGTGTTAGGTACAGTTTTCAAGTTTTGCGCTTCCGGACTCGTTTGGGAAGGTACCGAGGGTGTTGGGTCTCGTTTACATGTTTTGCGCTCCTAGACTCGTTTTCGATCGTACCGGGGCGTCTGGACCCGTTTTCTTTTTTTACGCTCCCGGACTCATTTTCGGCGATATCGAGGGCACCGGGGTCCCGTTTTCATGTTTTGCGCTCTTTGGCTCATTTCGTGCGGTACCAAGGGCGTCGGGTACCGTTTTTAAGTTTTGCGCGCCCGGACTCATTTTCGACAGTACCGAGGGCTTCGAGTCCCGTTTTCATATTTTGCGCTATCAGACTCTTTTTGGGCGGTACCGAGGGCGTTGGGTCCCGTTTACATGTTTTGCACTCCCGAACTCGTTTTCGACGGTATCACAGGCGTCGGGACCCGTTTGCTTGTTTTGCGGTCCTGTCCCCGTTTTGGGCGGTATCGAGGGCATCGGGTCCAGTTTTTATGTTTTGCGCGGCCGGATTCATTTGGGGCGGTACCGAGTGCGTCGGGTCCCGTTTTCATGTTTTGCACTCTCATACTCATTTTTGACGTTACCGAGGGCGTCGGTTCGCGTTTTCATGTTTTGCGCTCCCGGACTCGTTTTCGACGGTACCGAGGGCGTCGGGTCCCGTTTTCCTATTTTGCGTTCCCGGATTCGTTTGGGGCGGTACCGAGCGCGTCGGGTCTCATTTTCATGTTTTGCGCTCACGAACACATTTTTGGCGGTACTGAGGGCGTCGGGCCCCGTTTTCATGTTTTGCGCTCTATGACTCATTTTGGGCGGTACCCCGGGCGTGAGGTCCAGTTTTCATGTTTTGCGCTCCCGGACTCATTTGGGGAGGTACCGAGGGCGTCGGGTCCCGATTATATGTTTTGCGCTCCTAAACTAGTTTTCGGCGGTAACGGGGGCGTATGGACCCGTTTTCATTTTTTTCGCTCCCGGACTCATTTTGGGCGGTACCGAGGGCACCGGGGTCTCGTTTTCATGTTTTGCGTTCCCTGACTCATTTCGTGGGTACCAAGGGCGTCAGGTAGCATTTTTGAGTTTTGCGCTCCCGGATTTGTTTTCGACGGTATTGAGGGCTTCGGGTCCCGTTTTCATATTTTGCACTCTCAGACTCTTTTTGGGCGGTACCGTATTCTTCCCGGACTCATTTTAAGCAAACAAAAACTCCCCCTTAATCAATACACTTATTGTATAAAAAATATATAGCAAGATCAAAACACAATCTATTATAATGCCTTGATTAGAGTATAGGAATTCAATTCAGCAAGGCAAAAATAAATCTAAAGAGATTAAACATGCATACAAATATAGTCATAGTACACACATAACATAAATATTATTTTAAAGCATAACTCTCACTAATATTCTCATTTAGTGTATTATTCTCCTTATACACAAATTGACTCTCTTCATCTTGAGTGATTGAAGCATCTTGCACTTCTTGTGGAGTTATATTGATAACTTGTTCTCCATCATTACTTATTGGGGGCATCTTGGATTGTTGGAGTATCTTGAACATCTTCAAGAATTATAGTTTAATTTTATTTATTGCATTAATGTCTTCAGCTCCATCATCTAAAATAGAATGACCTTTCTCGGCCCCAATGTTAGTTATTTTATCAAACTTAACATGCACGGATTCTACCACAACCGTTATGTTGATATATAGATACTATAGACTTTGCTTGTGGAGGAATATTCTATAAAAATTCTCTCAATTGATTTGGAATCAAATTTAGTAGCCTTTGGTGCCTCATTTAAAATAAAATATTTTGAATCGAACACATTAAAATATGATAAATTTGGCTTGCAACCAACCCATAGTTCATATGATATTTTCTTTCTTTGTGGACGTAGGCTTACTCGATTAATCATGTGACATGCCGTGTTGACCGCCTAGGCCCACAAAAATTTTGGGATTGAATACTCATTAAGCATGGTTCGGGCAAACTCTTATAATGTTCGATTTTTCCTCTCTATAACTTCATTTTGTTGTGGAGTATGTGGAGTATAGTATTCATGCTTATACCCTATTTAGAGCAAAAATAATCAAATTTTATATTTTTAAATTTCTTTCTATGATCACTACGGATAGTATGAAAAATGTCAATTTTGGAAGATTTTTTATTTTCTACCATAGAACAAAAATTAATAAATTGCTCAAATATTTCATCTTATGAGATAAAAATTACTTAAGTAAAACGACTGTAGTCATCTACAATTACAAGTACAAATATTTTTCTTGAGATGCTTAGAATATTTATTGAGCCAAATAAATCTAAATGAAGTAATTGTAATGAAGTTTTAGTGGATACCATTTCTTTTATCTTGAAGCTTGATCTTGCATGCTTACCTTGTATGCATGTATCACATAGTTTTTCGAGTTCATACCTTTTGAGTGGTAATCCCCTAACTAAATAAAGAGTTATTAACTTTTTTTATTGAATCTATTGAAATATGACCCAATTTTTGGTGTCATAGCCAAGAGTCGGATACTATGACACTCAAGCAAGTTTCATCAAACTAAAAATAACTAAGATACAAATGTGCATGCTCTTATCTCACTTTTCTTGATATAACAATTTGTTACTAGTACTATCAATAAGATGATAAGCATTTGAATCAAGAGAGATATGATATTCATTATCATAATGTTTGCTTACACTTAGCAAGTTAAATTTAGATTTTCAACAAGATATATAATGATAATGGTTATATGTTAATTTCATACCGATCCTATACCAATGATTTTACCTTGGTTACCACCAAAAATGACTATACCCCCATCAATTTATTGTAAGGTTTTGCAATTCATTTTATTACCAGTCATATGATGGGTATATCCACTATCTATTATCCAAACAATTTCATTGGAGATGAAATGTACCTACAAGAATGTATATTAGTTATTAGAAATAAAGAAAAATTCTAAAAAACTAATATATATCTTATTTTTCAGAATGTCTCCTTCTAAATTTTGCACAATAAGAATTATTGGGGAGAATTTTTTGCATACATCCTAGATTTAAACCTTAGGAACCCATTGAAATATGACCTATTTTGCAATAATAATTATAAAATATTTTTATAAAATCTTACACAAAATGATATTTGAAATGTGATTTGAGCTCTTAAGACTTGACTAACTTGGATGAGTTTGCTTTACCTTTTGAAATTATATTTATTTAAGTATTTTTAACTTGTTAGGATGCAACATTTGTTTTATCATTTTGCTGAAAAACTTTTTTGTTTTCTATTTCATAGGACCAACCATTTGGACCCCTATGGAAGACTTTGTTACCACCCTTTGGCATATAGGTTATTTTGGTCTTATTAATATTCCTATATTGGTAGATATGATTATTTGGTCTATCATTTTTATCCACTCTAGGTTTGACATTTTTAATAAAAATATATTTAGGTTGTTTCTCTTTCAATGTATGACCCTTTTGAGGTTTAAAATTTGATAAAGATGAATCTGTTTACCCTTGAAAAATTTCAAGGATGAAACAACTGAACAATTAAGGATAACTATCAATGATAAATCATGAGAAAGGGAAAGATAAAGGCAGGTGATGGTGGGGACCACCAGCCAGAAGAGGTCGCTGCTGAATTCCGGAGCAATCCTATTTGTCCCACAAGGAAATCCTGAACGCAGAACAGGAGATACTCGGCGTGGGTGACAACCGCGAGACTCAAAGAGAGAGAGGAGATCTCTCGGGTGTCACCCATGAAATCATACTTTTCTGACAAGTGGGTCCCACCCCTCAGTGATGGATATCAATGAAGTCAAGATCAAACCCTAGATATTGATCTTCAAGCAAACTCTATGAGTTGAACCAATACAATCCCTATACTACATGGAATAGTGTCAATGCCAAGCTAGTATTTTGATACAACCAATCATAAGAAATCTCAATATGATTTTGCTTTCAAGGCTGACCTGGTACCAAAGCTGTGAGCAACCACCTAACCATGCTTTGATTTGTGTCAATTGCTGATAAGTAGTCAGCTCTTTGACCAAATCACCCTCATGTTAAGGGATTGATAGTCAATTTCACCAGACTGATCAGGTGCCAAAGCTGGGAGCAACCACCTGACCAAGTCTAGATTTGTATCAATTACTGATAAGTAGTCAGCATTTGATCAAATCAAACCCTAATAAGCATCATTATTGGTGTTGATTGGGGAAGAGTTTCTACAAAGAGAATATTTGGCAGAGGCACTGGGCTTCAACTGATAACTAATAAATAGGGATTTTATAATAGGGAAATAAAGAGTTTTCTTGGCAAATAAATTTTTAATGCAATGAGGCAGAGGCAAAAGTGGAATTAAAAATTACAGAAGTGATCATCATAAATTTAGGGATTTTTGGTGAAAATTTCATGATTTTTGGATAAGTGGAGCTATCAGAATAAAATCAGAGAAGATAAAAATGATTAAATAAATTAATCAAGGGCTGAGATTTGATCAGGGCCTCTCTGGGTACAACATGGGGATAGCAACACTTCTAGGTGCAAACTGGGGATTCCAAACACGCTACACACACATAATTAAAGGGAGAGAGAGGGTGCCACGTGGCAGCACCTCATTGGTCCACCTCAGACATGTGGGCCCCACTATTATACTGACCTGACATGTGGGCCCCACCAGCATGCCACGTGGTAAGCCATGGCAGAGCCACCTCATCACCCAGTGCCACATGGCAACACAAAAACAATACACCTCAGCAAATCATATTACACTTATTGTCACATGGCTGCACACCATTGGTTCAATTAGGCAATATAGACCCCATAGGTGACACGTGGCACCCATTGACAGATGTCATCTCAACATGGATTAATACTATGGCAGATGATTAATGGAGTAATTAAACAAGTGGACCTATCAGATTGTGCCAAGTCAGATCAATTAAGCCTAAGTAGAGAATTAACCAATCCATAATGGAACTAATAGGCTTAGACTCAGCTGCTTACACAAGGGGCCCATTTGTAAGGTTTATGAGTGTACAGCTTACACAGACAACCATGTGCCAGACCCATGCGCAGAAATAAACAGAGATTTAAATCAAAAGGAAAGAGCGATGTGTACCTGGCTCATGCGCGATACGCCTCTGACGGTGGGCCCCAGTGCGTTGTGGACTCTGTGTGCCGAATGCAGCCTCTCTCTTCCTTCTCCTTCTCCCCTCCCTCTCTTCCTTCTTCTTCTCGCCGAAGTCGATGGCGCCATTACCTCCAATCAAGCTCTCTGGAACTTGAAACTTCAAGTCCTTATGGCCAGAGATAGCCCATGCATAGGAGAGAAGGGGTGAACACTTGAATAATCGAATAGAACAATGAAAGAGGATGATCACCTCGGGTGATTAATGAAGAACTTTGATCCTTAGTTCTAAACTTGAAATTAATGATGCAGACAATCTCTAATCACCTAGGCGATGTTGTAAATGAAGAAAGAAGCAATAGTTAAGCAATGAGTTGAAGCAATTGAGATGAGGTGATGAAATCGGGCAAATTGAGGAAAGTTGAAACCTTATGCTCTAAACTCGAATTAGTTATGCCTGTAGCTTCTATGTGCCCACACGATGATGCTTAAGTGATTAGAATTGTCAATTGAATGATGGAGATATGCCTTTGACCAAGGCTTGCAATCGGGTGATCAAATTTTGAGCTTTGGAGGAAAATTGCAATGGCAGAGGAGAAAGAGGCGCCTTGGATGTATTTAAATGAGTATATATAGTGTGCTGAGGATGCTAGAAGGTTCTATGAACAATGAAAAATGAGAAGATGATGGAATCAGGTCAATGGTCAAAGATTTGAGCTTTAGATTCTTTAAATGGGACCCACATCGCAACAGAATGAATAACAGAAGATGAAGACCATGTTCATAAGCCAAGGCAGTTCAATTGATGGTGTTTGAATAGTGTATGGCATTGTGCACTACTCTAATTCCTTATATATACCTGATCAGAACCATAAAAAGAAAAAAAGAAAAAAAAAGTGGAGAGGAGAGGAGAAGAGAGAGAGAGAGAGCAATTAAGCAAAGGCAAGCAATTCAGAGACAAGCAAAGAGACCAATATACCCATACACAAGCAATTGAGAGAGAAATTCAGTGAAAAATCGAGTGAGTGCAAGAAAGAAGAAGAAGAAACTGGTAAATCGATTGATCTCAGTATTATACTTGAGAACTCGATCCATTCACTCCAATTACTTGTTCAGAGGTAAGTTCTAAGCCCTATTCTTTGTTAATAAGAAGTTAGCAAGCTCAATTTTTGAAGATTATAGATAAATGATGTAATTGTAATTGAATTCTTGAATATGAGCACAAATCTGTGCTGTTTAGTGAATTTTTTTAATTTCTATCAATTTTCTTTTGATTTTCTCCTTTCTTTCATAGGATACAAAGTCAGTAAGATTAAATCTTTCATTTTCTTTGATTAATTTCATTTAAAACCTGATGAATTACACTGTTAATCCGATTGATCTCAGTGTTATACTTGAGAACTCGATAACAGTGAAGTTCTTCATCCAATTTTCTACTTTCAAGCTTTAATTTTTTTAATTATTGTGCATACTACATGAGTTAAGGTCTGTACATTCATCTTAAATCGATTGATCTCGGTGATTCACTTGAGAACTCGATTAATTTGAAGTTAATTCACTGTTATCGCATCTCGTTAACAGAATTGAGTTCCAAATTGAGGATTAAAGGGAATTGTGAGTATGTCTAAGCACATTCTGATCCAAATAGATGTTATAAATGTTGTTGAGCATATTAATGTCAATATCAATCAATAAATAACAATAATTTGAGATGAATCGCGATCGGTATCACTTGAATCCATCCTGTGTCAGTGATCATCTCAAACAGTGAAGGCATACCTCTATTTAAATTGTTTTAATCATGTTAAAATGCACTTACATGCCTGTGCGATGTCAATTAAGTGTTTGATTGCTAGAAAAGATACTCAATTGTGTTGAATTTGCGATATTTGAGACTCGGTACCAATTGGTACCAAATCGACTCATTCGGCACTAATGAACAGCACGATTCACCGTATGGATCATTAATCGGGCAACATAGAAAGACTCCCCATGGTGGGGCGACTCCGGGGAGTCATCTGATCGGGAAACGGCGGTCTCAATCGTCGGAAATGCCACCAGCATGAATCTTGGAGCTCCCATTGACCGGAGAGTCAGAGGATCGCAGCAACACGAATATTGACGCGCGCGTATGAATCTTGAAGGGATCGGACGATTAAAATAAGGCGTTGTCTTAAATAAAGATACAAGAATTAATCTGGGCCTCTCATCCGATACAACTCAATCTCAAAACATATCCAGCGGCCCAAATAAGAATATAGTTAAATGAAAGATATGTGTTAATCTCGATGCAGATCCAAAGGCCCATATTAAGCCCAATAATCAATTAATAATAGAATATTAAAATATAGATTAAATAAATCATTAGAAATATTCCTAAACTCCAAATTAACTCAAATTTTTTTCTAAAAATTCTTTGTTTTTCATAGTATTTTTCGGTATAAAAATATTGCAATCTTAAAAATATTATTATATCAAAACAATTTAAAAGCAAAAGACAATATATTGTATTTTTCTATTTGACTTAGTTTTGACTTGTCATTTTAGCTATTATAAAAATTCTAAAATTCTAAGAAAATTACAAATCATTATTAGATATATTTCTACTGTCTTTTCAAGAGATTTTTAATAAAAAAAATAATAATAAGATTCAATAAAACAAATTCTATTCTTTAGCAATTAATAAAAGAAATAAGTAACAATAAAATTTGTAGATAATAGTTATATATTATTTTGAATAATATTTTTATATAAAAACAAAATAAATAATAAATAATAAATATACCTTCACCCTATTGATTATCATATAAAAATCCAAAGTAAGACTACATAATAAAATAAATTATATTCTTTTAGTCATGGTATAAAATCCAAAATTTAAATAAAAATAATAATATAGCTGATTTGTCTTCTATTATTTTTCTATTGAAAATAACAAGGTAAACCATACTATTTCTAGTTAATTCAAAATAAAATAAAAAACAATGACTAGTTCATTCTCATAAGCATTTTATAATAATAATAAAAAGAATAGAATAAACTTCCTCTTTCTTTAGCTATTTTAAAAATCTTAAAATTCAAAAAAAATAACAAATAATAGCTAATTATTTCTTTATTATTTTTATAAATAACTTTCTACAAAAATAAATAGAATCTAAAAATGCCAAAACATATTATCTTCTTTGGCTATCTTAAAAATCTAAAATTCAAATAAAATTCTAATAAAGCCAACTTATTCTTTATTATTTTGTATTTCTCTATAAAATATATAAACTAATAAGAATATATAAAAATAAAATCATATTATTTTGGTTATTAAAAATAAAATAATATTCAATAAAAAAAATAAAAACCAATTCATTTTCTATTATTTTTGTAAATGATCTTCTACAAGAATAAATAGAGTTTAGATAATAAAAAGAATATATAAAAGTAAAACATGTTATTCTGGTTATTAGAAATAAAATAATGTTCAAGAAAAATCATAAATAATAATCAATTCATTTTCTATTATTTTTGTGATTGACTTTATACAAAAATAAATAGAGTTTAGAAATAATAAAAAATACTTTTGTAATTAGGATGATGATGAAAATATTATCTTAATAATAATAAGAATATGAAAATACAATACATACAATGATAATAAAAAAAATATAAATAATAATAAAAATAAAATGAGGAATCGTTATAACGATTTGGTGAGTCGTCATACGACTTATCAAAACGTTGAACGATTTACAAAACGTTGACAATAATTTGACTATTCTCTGACAAGTCAACACATTTTGAGGAATCGTTGTGACGATTCCCTTAATCGTTATACGGTTCATTATATCGTTGTAACGTTTCACAAAGTGCTGGTAACGATTTGACCTTCATTGACCAGCTCCCTGACAAGTCTGATATTTTTCTGAAACGTTATAACAATATGCTGAGGCGTTGTAATGATTAATAAGATGGTGACACAACTTGTTGATTGCTGATAAGTCACCACAATATGGCAGATTCTGAAATGGCTTGTTTTGTGATTTTCCCCTTTTGATAAACTTGTTTCAACGTTAGACCAGCCGTGAGCCCCGAGTCTAATTTTGTACACAAGATAACTCTGAATCTGTGAATCAGTTGAATATTCAGAACCCATGATTTAGAGGTGCTCAAACATGCTCACATAAGATGATGAGGAATAATACAATGATTCGTGCACAAGTAATGCAACATCCAGTATAGTCAGTTGAGACAAGAACATCTCGACGTTCGTCAGAGAATGACTAAGACTATGACAACAACACAAAAGGGAGAGCATCGTGGTGTCCGAGGAGATGATATCATGATGGCCATGTGTCGTGAATAAGTAGTTCACGACCAAACAGGCTAGTAAGACTCAACCACCTCGTTGATGAGTTTTGTCTTCTAGTCTGGAGGATCGAATCGTTCTGTAGTAGTATTCATCCTCAAATAAAGTGGAATGAACGTTCGTAGTAGGTTCTTTCACCGACACACGCCTCAACGTCAAGCGGCTTAGTGCTTCGAGTTTGACCTTGTGTGCAGTTGTGTTCCTAGGTTTATGGGTCCGTTTAGTGCCTGGAATCCATGATCTAGAAGATCAGAGAGAAGTACCATGTGGGCCATATCCGCCCTTCTCCTGATTCACCAACCTCAAGATCAACCGGCTTAGTGCTTCGAGTTGTATTTTGTGTGGTTGGTTGTTGACTAGTTAAGATTGAACCGTTCTGTAGTAGGTTTATCTTCTAGATCAACTAAGGTCGAGTCGTTCTGTAGTTGACTCACCTCGAACCCCTCCGTAGAGATTAATCTGATATGTAGTAAGGTTATCTCTCGGGGCGGTAAAGACTGAACCGATCTGTAGTAGGTTCTTCTTTCATCCCATATCTCACTGGATCAACCTTCTGGCGAATCCAGGATGCCCTTATGATCCCCGATTATGAGGGCACACGAGCACTTGACCATTATTTATCTATACTATTTGCTTCCCCTTTTCAAGATCTAGAGGTTCCTCAGGGTTAACACCCCAGGGTAATTAACGGTGGGGGCTTGCGCCCACCAGAATCTACAATAACTCACAATCACTAAAAACCCCCTAAATGTGCATTCCCACAAGCCTAAGATGGCGGCACCAGCCGGCGTCGACACCAAGAAAGTGCACGTTAAGGAGGGATCTCTGTGTCCTTCTTCCGCATCCCATCGCCACCAGAAGGCGGTGCGGAGCGCGCGAAAAAGGGTCGCACAGAATCTTTATCAAATTCTATTCCCGACTTGTCTTGGGGGTTTTTGAAATCCCTAGACTAGCTTAAGATTCAAGATAGTAATATTGCTTAGTTCACCACTTGTCTTGAGAGCTCTATTTTTAATTTTTAGTGTTTGAATTTGAACATTCAAAATAATATTTTCACCCTTAGACTTAGACAATTTAAATTTTATTCTTTCAAACACACCAATATTAGTTTGATAAATGCTTATAATTTTTTCAAGCTCAAGTACTCTTGCCTTAAGAATTATGATAAAAGAATCAAAATGTGTAAGAGTTCTAGAATGATGCAAAGACTTATAATTAACTCAATTGCTTGGATAAGAGATAAGAAATGGATCAAACTCATCATCCAATTCATCACTATCACTTGATAGGTTAGCAAAGTAATTAATCTTAAGTGAAGATTGTACCTCAAGATTTGTGCTTGTTGATGATGACGTCATATTTGTTGAAAGAGGATGGTGGCGCCATAATGGTGGAGTTGGTGGAATTTGGCTATTTGACATCCTCCAACGGTGATGTTGAAAGTGCAACCTTGATCATTTTCTCATGTTATTTTGGAGATTGTTGCTTAAGAGATGTAGGGATGGTGGCTTGTGCGCACATCATGGTAGATGATTGCGTCTTGGACTTTTTAGATTCAACTATTTTACGTAAGATCTCAATAATGATAGGATCAGTTATGTTTTTGATGGCAATGATGGTCTCTACATCTATGCCATTTGAAATATTGTCTATCATGGCTATGAGTGCGAAATTGATCTCTTGTGATTGAGAAACTTCATTATCGGAATCATTATTATCATCATCCAAGTCTACTTCCCAAGTGACATTCATAGCTTTAGCCTTTTACTTTCTCTATAATCATCCTCGGAAGATTTATCCCTTCGATCTTGGCAAATCGTGCCATTGGTGCCTTTGAGGTGAGGGAAGAGAACAAAACAAGAATATATGTTGTGTCATTCCTTATGACACTCAAAATATATCACCTTTTTATCACGTTCTTTTCTTTCTTTATTGAATTTCTTCTCAAAGTTGAGCATGTTTTAGAACATCTTGGAAATAAGCATTGCATCCTTGGAGACTTTGTGATCAAGTGATCGAATGAAGTTCTCACATGAAGTTGATGGATAAAAATGCTTCACATTGTTTTGAGCCGAGAAGACTACTTATTTTCGGCTCTACTTGATAGTCTCTTGTTTGCTTCAGCTTCTCCTCAAAATATCTTAGATGAGTATATAACTCATCCGGAGTGAAGGCATCATTGATGCCTTACATAACTTCTAGTGTAGAGACTAGCATTTCCCATCGTGGTCTTCGAAGCATCACTTTTAGAATTTTACCTATAACTTTGTTATTCATTAGAGGTTTACCTAAATCAGAAAATTTATTTTGTATGAACAACAATTGATTGTACATTTCTTCTATCATCTCATGGTCTTCCATTTTAAAATTTTATTTCAAGATCCATGATCTTTGTCCTTTTGATTTGAGCATTACATTCAAACCTATTTAGTAAGGTCAATCATATGTCTCTAGCACTAGTCATGTTACCAAACACTAATGTTTAACCTAGTTGAGTATAACATTTACGGCACAATAATTGTGACCATTATCAATTTGAGTTTCAGTGATCAAACTATGTGTAGTAGGGTTGAATTTTGGTTCATAATCATGTTCAACAATGAACCATACATCTAGAATGTTAAGATAATTTATCATGCATTTTTTCCAATAAAAAAAATTCTTGCATGATGACCCAAAAATCGAGGGTTCCTTGATATGCCTATTTGGTGCCATTTTGATTGGTAAAATCATAATTTTGGACCTAAAGCTTTGAAACCACTGATATTTTAAGAAATAAATGATAATAAAATATTTTGATTATCAAGAATCAAAGTTTACATAAGTTTAAGTAATTCAAAATGTAAAATCGGTTTAGTGACTACTTAATTTCCTATATGTCTTTTATAAAAATTGACTGAAAAAAATTCAGAAAGAATGCTCATACAAAATCAAATACTTGATGCAAATAAGATGTGAATGTACAAAAAAAATTCAGTCAAATATTAATTGCTAAAATAATTAATTTATGTAAAATAATTATTAAGAAATGTAACTTAGTAAAAATATAGAATATGAGGAACACAAGATGCAAGTGCTGAAAAAAATAAAGAAGAATTGAGATGTTAACGGAGTTTGGTTATAAAATCTACATTTTCAGGTCTCATTCCACTAATGAAACGCCGCTATATTACACAAAAGAATGTTTTATAATTTAGAAATTTTAGTTTCCTCATAAAAATAAGTACAAGAAGGCTAAAAATTCTAAAAAAAAATAGAAACGACAAAGAGCACTCAAGTCTTAGAAAAATTAACTTAATGCTGAAAATAAAATTGAGTATAAGCTCCGTTATGGCGAACACAACAAGAAAAATAATACAAGAAACACTAGATATGGCTAATTCAAAGTCGGTTCTTATTTTTGAAAGGGGAGTTAAAATGCTCTTTTGAAAACTTGTGTATGAGTGCTCAGATTTCTAAGAGTATTGAAAATATTTGATCATTTGGAGCAATCCTCAAGCAACTTAGTATATAAAACTCAAGAACATACGGTAGTTTGAATTCTTACGCTATAAGTTATTATAACGGTTCCTTAACCGTTATAACGCTTCTTATTCTTGATCTTGATCTAGTCAAGAATATCCTTGTCAGATAACTTTACAACGGTTTAAAATGACTTGGATAAACCGTTATAACGTTTGGATGTAACGTTCAACGTTTTATAAAGTATTGTAACGTTTTGATCAATTTTGACTATGTTGACTTATTTTCTGACAAGGTTGTTATCATCACAGAAATATTATAACGTTTCAAATTATTAAACGTTTCATGAAGCGTTAAACAATGATTTGCTCTCAAAATTTTGAGATTTTTGTCTTCAGTAAAATTATAATTTTAGAGTATAGAAGAAGAAAATGTTAGAACGGTTCAAAAACCATTATAACGCTTTACTACAACAGAAACTTTTTTCTTGTAATTTTGAATTAAACTTTACATGTATATGATTCTATATGTTCACTTGACTTCTTCCAGCCATCTGTAGTCTTGGTGTTAATCAGTTAATGAAGTCTCCATTGGATCATGTATATGATCCTATATCTTCACTTGACTTTTCCAGCTATCTACAACTTTAGTGTTGATCAGTTAATGAAGTCTTCATAGGATCTTACAAACAACTCAAAAGCCTTGTTAAATTCAAGTAAGTTTTATAAAACAACAAAATACATAAAAAATTATTAAGTGTAATAATTGGCACTGATATGGTACATATACTTAGTTTTATTACAATAATTTTCACTTAATAATGTTAATACTGGTACGGTACAGGTATCAAGTTTTATCACATTAAATTACCATGATAGTTGCATTTACACACTAAGTCAGCTCATAAAATCATAAAAATAATGAATTAAAAAAATAAAACAAAAAATTATTTGAGTTTAACAATTTATGGTATGAAAATTAACCATTCAATAGTAGAAAAAAAATTTAACACTTGTCAAATCACAAAGTTACTTACCAATTAGAGTTTCGCTCTGATCACTAAAGCACAAGGTACAAACTGAATTGAATTAAACCTTCATTTTATTTTGTTCCACGATACAAACTATAAGCAAACATTTTTTAGACAAACACTGCCGCCTTGTTATATTCTATTATGTCCTGAAAAAAGAGCATAAAATTAAAGAGATTATTAGATACTACTTAATATGAAAAAATCCAACTAAATAACTTAATGGTATTCAATCGAGTTCTTCCATCTTCGGCCTTCAGAATTTACATATCGAAGTCAAGTAGACATGTAGGTTTCGTATTGATATTTTAAGGTAGTTCAAGGTGGTATTTACCAAAAACCAAAGATTTTACAAGTCTAAATAATTCTAAGCTTGGTACCAAGTTAGGTGAAATGTAAAAAGATGTACGTGCAGAAAAATAAAGAAGAAACATGATATTAACGGAGTTCGGTTATAAAACATACGTCTCCAAGTCTCGTTCTATTAACATAACGCCGTTATATTACCAAAGAAAGTGTTTTACAATTTTTTATAAAAATTAGTGCAAGAAGACTAAAAAAATAAGGAGCACTCAAGACTCAGAAAATCAGCTTAAATCTAAGAAGAAAAGTTGAGACAAAGCTCAAGAGATTACAACTCAGTTTACAAGAATTTCTAGATTTTTTGTCTAATTCAAAAGATTAGGTTCTTGTATGTTTGTAAGAATGAAAGTTTTCTCTTGATAATTTGGATGAATGCTCAGGATTGGTAGTAGATAGCAAGATTTTGATAAATTTTTATAAAACATAAGAACAAATAGTAGTTTGAGTTTTGGCCCTAGGGAACCGCTATAACGTTTCCTGAACCGTTATAACGGTTTTAATTCTTGATCTTGATATGGTTAAGAATATCATTGTCATAATGCATTACAACGGTTTGTTTATACTTGGATGAACCGATATAACGGTTGAGTGTAACGTTGTAACGATGGTACTGCAAGTTGTACATCTTTCGGCAGACAATAGAACAAATAATCCCTAAACATCTGACTGCTCATCCTAAATACAGTAATTTATTATATAATTAGCATTGCCGTAAATTTTAAATAATAGATAACTAAAATCAACGATGTATTTTAAATAGTGCATGCACAAATGGAGACAAGTGTTAGGTCACATAAGTGAGAATGACAATCCTAATTCTGCGATTTAAACCAATTAGAAAAGGAAGTTTTTTCAACAGTTACAACACTATACCAAACAAATTTATACATGCTTGAAATCAAATTTGGAAATTTACGACACCAAAATTTTCGGATAGCTAAGAAATGCGGCAAAGCGAATGTAGATCGGAAGGAAATTCAACGGATCTAGAAATTACCTCGAGATAGAAGATAGAGAGGGCAACAATGACTTCCTCCACATGCCGCAAGGTGGTTGGATGTTGGAAGAAAAAATAGAATCTGAGTGGCACCGGGCGATATTACTCGTGCATTGCAACAAATCCAATTTTAAAATCTGAGAACTAGAGAAAAATAAGCATTAAACCTCTAAATATGGTGCGAAGGTGGTTGGTGCAGAGGGGGTTGGTTCTAAGGGGATGGCGCGGAGAGAAACGATGCGAGGGGGGCTACCATGAAGGTGGATGGTGCGAAGGAGACTAGCGTGGAGAGAACTGGCGGAGGAGAGGAAAGCTCTAGAGCGGAGGGGCTGATGGTGGAGAAGGCTTGGTTGTCGTGTGGAGGGGCATCCGAGCATGGAGGCAGAGACGCGAGGATACACGGAGTGCGGAGAGGTTCTTGGGTGAGAGAGGGATAAAAGAAGAGAAGCGGCGAGAGAAAATGAGAGTTTTTCAGATTAGTTTTTTCACTGCGGTTGCACTTAACGTTTCTATTTGTCGATTTACAAAACAATCTTAAATTATAATCTTATTTAAGTTTTGTATAGAAATTAATATGTAAATGAATTAGTACACAAGAACTAAGACTAATAATAGAACATAAGAGCTAAATTAAGACTGCATTAGGCTTAGATTTAGTTAGACTTAAACTGGGTTGAATTGATCAAGATAAATTAAGGTTAAACAACAGAGAAAAATATATCTGCCCAGAGAAAAATAAATTAAGGTTAAATAACGATTACTACGCAGAAAAATATGTATAGAAACCAGAGTGTATCGTTATGTAACGATTCTATAATCGTTATAACGATTCATGAAACATATAACGATTTGATGAATCGTTATAACGTTTCAGCTCAATTGATCCAACGGTTATTCTTTCTAAATCGTTAGAACGATTTTTAAACCGTTATAACGTTTCAGACCGAAAAATAGTTTCTTTACCTGTTTCAGAAGATCTATTTTAAAAGAATCACCTCTCTCACTGATAAAAAAAATAACAAGATCCATCTAACAAAATCATTACTTCAGAGAGCTTATTAGCCATATACAAATAGAGAGAAATAACTCAAGATATTGATACACTCAATTAGCTAAAATTTTGTTCAAGCTCAATCTACAATCTAGCTTCTCTCTATTCTCCCAACTTGATTTTTTGTGTTCTTCTTAAAAATATTTTTCTTGAGCTGTTGTGCTCAACCCTTTTGAACTGTAGTGCTCATTTTTTGAGTGTGTTCTCACTCACGTTTTTGAGTGTGTTGTCACTCGTGTTACCGATAGGCTTACCAGCCTATTTTTGTGTAAGGGACCAAGTTCTACAAGTGTAAAAACTATTTTTAGTATATCGACTCAATCTCAATTGTTGGAGGTTGAGGGTCCCGGAGACGTAGACATTGTTAAAGTCAAACTCCGTTATATTTTATGTTCTTGTTTTATATTTACTTTTCTTTTCTCACATTTCTTTGATTGTTATATTCTTGTGAGAATTGAATTGATTTAAATTGTATTTTACCGCCATTACACTTGAACACTAAGCCCCAAATCGATTCATACATTTCTAGCTTAGTTTTTTACATTCTTGCACTATTTTTGACCTTTCAATACCACCATCGTAGAGCTTTTAAGGTCTATCAACAACGAAAGAAATGAAAAGGAGTCTGAACTAATGGACACGATAATTTTCATCCGATCAATAGAAATGAACGCAGATGATCCGATCAAAGATATTTTCGTCAATTAAAAAAATTTATCATGACAAAAAATAAACCCTCCAGTCTGTTTTATATAATAGTATATATTAAAAAGTATATAGATAAATATAAAATAATTTAAGAAAATTAATGGATAAATATGAAAGAAAAGATAAATGAAAGGGTAAATATGATATTAGGTGCCGATAGGATGGTACTGAGAGAGTGATTTGTTACGTTTCACTTTCGTCGGTACAGTCCGTGCTACTGGTTTGTAGCCGGCCGCAAGGTGTTTATTTGGGACACAAATTGTACTATTTGTGTTTGATTTCAATTATTTTTGGTTCGAGTCACAATGAATCAAATTCTTTTTACTAACTAGAAATTAAGCCTTGTAGATCTGCATCACTTCATTAAAATTTGGACATTTTATCAAAATTTTTGACAATAAGACTAGTTACAATAAAAGTTCATCTTTTTCATGCATATATATAATAATTTTGTAATACAAATTGTCATATTTAACTCAGCATAATTTTTGGCTAAGAACGGGTTGAAAATAGAAGCTCTGATTCTGATGAAACACGACAAGAATTTAAGCCCTGGTTCTGAAGGAACACAATAAGAAATATTCAGTAACGAATTGGAAAATTACAATAATATTAACATCTCTCAAAATTTCCTCGCATACTCTCATTCAGTAATCAGTAGCTGGCCAATGTATTTCTAGCATAAATAAAGAAATTTAAGAAAAAGTGGACATGAGATATTATGATCTCTCAACAGATTGAGAATTTGAGACGCAATTTCCCTGTCGTTTTAGAAGGGAAAAAAAACAAGATCTGAGTGCATTTATGAAAAAAATCTAAGGAAATTTTTAGCGGAATATCTCCTGTGCATCCGGACTAGTTAAAAGTCCCAACTCATGGTTGTTTCACTCTCAAGTCTCACCCCTCATTTTTTTTTTCTTTTTTAATTGACGTGTACATCTTGATTTTTTTGTTTATAATATAAATATACCTTAAACATGTGATCTTAAATTAAAAGAAATAAAAAGTAGATCAGCTTGTGATACGACAAACTGCTGGGAAGAAAAACACATTTCATACAAAAGTTCAAAGAATTTTACAATGGGTGTCAATTATTATTACAAAATATTTTTTATACTACATATTATATCTCTCTCATTTTCAAATTCAAATATCAATCCAACTATTTAAAGTTATCTCCATATTAAAATAAACTTAGAAACCAAAATTTATATTTTTTTGAAATATTTTTCTATTTTTTGAAGGACAAAAAATCAATATTATTGAAAACTTATTCGCTCAAGCATTTTTTATCTCTCAAAAAAGTTGCAAAAAATATAAATTTAGTTTCCAAGCACATTTTAATATGGAGATTATGTTAAATGGTTGGATCAATTTCTTGAATTCAAAAATAAATAGTATAACATGAAGTACAAAAATATTATGTAATTTGAGCCTCATCATAACATAACTATTATTACTACTACTACTAACAACTACAATAATAGCACTACTAACAATAATTATTTTTTTTATTGTAGTCAGGTTCACAATTATATTTATTCATTTTAATAAATTAATTTTGTCTTGCTAAAAAATAATTAATATTATGTTATGAATTTGTATTTATGAAGTAAAAGATGTTTTCATATATCAGTATTTTTCTTTTTGGTTAATGAGCATATAGATAATATTTTCATTAAGGCACATTATCTTCTTATACAATTTGTATCACAAAAAAATACAAAATTAGTATTCATGAAATAAACCACATATTCATGAAAAGAAAATGCCACAAAGCATCTATGATCTATATGTATCTTCATTCAATATGAACCTTGCACTAATCTTAACTCCATGTTTTTTATTTTTACTTCATTTCTCCATGATAATTTTGATTAATTGACACATCCATAAAATAAATATAATATTTAAAATCATCATATCAATTTCTAATTTTTATTATTTAATATAGAGTTGGGAGATCAGTGAAATACTTGTTAAAACTTTAAAGAGAAGAACAACAACATAGGAATTTATGAAGGTCAGTAGCAAAAAAATATACCATAAAGTATAAGATCAAATTTTACTTACCTTTAATATTTAATCCAAAATATATAATAAATTAGTGTATAATTTTATTTTTTGTGAAATAATGCATCCGTCTCAGAACATAAGACAACATGACATCTCTCTTCAAATTAATGCTCACATATATGCCACAAGTATGATTTATACACTATTAGAGGGGACAAAGAAAATATAAAAAGAAACAGACGTACAAAATAGGAAAAAGAAAAAGAACAGTAATACTAATTTCATAAAAATCACAAGCCGAAGCAATCTACAAGAACAGACAAGGCGATATCAGAATCAAGCGCCACGGTCTCAAAAGAGCTGGTCTTTAAAATCCGGTCCAAAAATGTTCCTCTCAGACCAGAAGAATCCTCATGGGCTTTATTGGGCCGGGCTTCATCTTCAACTCGGCCTGAATTCTTAGAAGAGAAAACGACGCCGCTTCTCTCTCTGCACCTCGGCATCTCTATGCTCCAGATGTCGATCAAACCAGACATGTTTGATATGTGCGGATGAGTTTTCGTTAAGAGGAGGAGATGAATAAACTTCTGAAAAAGCGGGGAAGAGAAATAATGAGAGAGAGAGGAGGTGAGAAGGTTGAGACTTTATAGAGGAGAGGCGGTGGTTGTTTGTTTGTTGGAGAAGGAAAGCCCATCGGTTTGGAGGAGATAGTTTTGCCAAACCTGATGGAATCAGCCCATTGTTTAATTTTTGGTTTCTTATGTCAGCATAAATTATTATAAATGTAAGAGCAACTGCAGACTAAGACTTCTAGAGTGACATAGTTCTTGTTTTCGTGTACGCTAGATTTTTCAAAATGTTTGAAAATTATGATTCCATCTTTGGAAAACTGTTGTGAACTCGGTTCACCAACTGGCCTGTGTTGCTTTTGCTTGTGTCGTGTGCCATGGCAGCTTCACAAAGAAAAGAAGTACAGAAATCTGGTGGTGTTTGTGCACTGAAAAAAATGGAAAAAGTAATGTTCTGGTGGTGTTTGTGCAGTGAAAAAAGATGCTTGCCGATTGAAGTGTCTATTGACTTCTTTAAGAAACAAAGCTTTGCACAAACACATTCATCAAGCGTTTCTTTAAAATCTTTTTGTGCTATTAAGAAATTGAACTATTTCCTACAGCAGCTGCAGATGCAGAATTTTGATACATTATCATATTGTAATAATTTATCGGATTTAAATTCATTAACTAATTGGATACTAAATAAAAAATTAATAATTTAATATATATTCTTATCTAATAAAAAACTATCAAAAGCAACAATAAAATAAAACTCAAAACAATAAATAGTTAAGTTGATGAAAAAAATATTCTATGAAATTTTATATTTTGACATTTTTACAAAATTATTTTATTATGCACGATATTAAATATTTTTTCTGAATAAAAATAATCAAACAATTCAGAGAGATAAAATTTTTTTTGAAAGATTACCGAAAATATTATCTAAAATATAATTTTCCAAAATGCAGGGGCAGTTGCCCAGGCCCTATATGGATCCGCCCGTCCTACGGGCGTGGAAGCTGATCATGCACTCTCAGTTCTCAAGCAATTATTTGCAAAGCTTATCGCAAAAAAATAAAAATAAAAAAATAAGAAAAAGAAAACGAAGGAAGAAAAGAGAAAAATGATAGGATTGAATTTCAAAGATTCCACATCATATGTAAGAGGAATAAACTCCTTTTCAGCACTGGCAATACCAGTACTCGCCAAAGAAATATAAGCATGCACTTACCATTATCTTCACAAATAGCAATAAGTTCTCTATAATGTTGCTTTAAATATTGTACAAAAAATAATCATATCATGCAATATATGAGTATATTTTAAAAACACCTATAAATGTAATATCTCAGGTCTTCATCAATTGCTGGTTCAAGTCCTACAAAAGATTTTTAAAAAGTAATAAATGTGGTTTTTATGGAATCATTTATTTGCAAGAAAGAAAATTGTTATTTGTGTGTGTATATATATAACAATTATACTATTAATTTAGTTCTTTTCATAATTAATACACATTAAGCCAAAGTTTCCTACGGCCTCTTGTCACATGCCATTCAATGTTATTTGTTAGTCGCACAAAAATTTCATGATCGAAGGTTCATTCTTGTATTAAATCGATGCAAAAAGTCAATCGTTTATCAAATTGTTTAATAGATTGATACTCAACGAACAAGCATGAGTTACAACTTCAGTCGAATTATTGGGATTGACTATAGTCTATTATTATGCATAAACACATCACGGTCACTCGACTTTGTTAGTTTTCTTCATTATCGTTAACCTTAATTTTAATCAACACACGGACTATTTTGATTTCTTAATAATACATTAACAAGTGAGATAAGAACTTCATACACACAAAGATGATTAAATTTCTAGGTTTTTTTAGCAATACCACATTATTCTCTACTATTAATTTTATTCAAGTCTCTTCATCTACTTCGATCCAGCGGTTCATATATACATAATTTTGCTCTCTCCTCATTTAAAATAAAAAAACTAATAATATCCTTAAAGTAAAAATTTTAAAATAATAAAAAAATTGTGTCATTATTTATAAATTAACTATCATCTGTTTAATTGTATTCTTATTATTATACACATATTTAGTATTTAAAAAATATTTAAATTTTCATTATTATAAATCAATTATTGAAAATATTTAAAATTTTTATATTTCTAATTATATTAGTCTATAATAAACTTAAACTTTTGGGGGCGAAGTCTGAATGAAAAAACTAGTGAATTTGTTTTTATAAAATGTGATATAATACTAAACAGATAAATTAATTTGCCGTTTAAAATATATATTTCCATATATTAGTTTGTATAACGACAATGCTTGTTATAATAGCAACAGGAAGACAGTAATCATAAAATCATACAGCGAAGCAAAAATGTTACTGTGATCGTGCTATACGGGAAATAACATTTGCCAGTAATTTACTTGAGAAATTCGTATATATACGTAAAAAATTTTGTAAATATTTCCCGTCCATGTTGTCACAGTATGTAATTGAATTGTAAAATATATTACCATCGTATATATGTTCTTTCCCACAACATAATTTTTTTGTTAATAATTTGTCGTAAATAATGCATGAATATTTGTGAAACTTGCAATTTATATCGGAAACGTAAAAGTTTTAAAAAAAATTCTGAAGCAGCGACAAGCCCCCAATCTTACCCCTAACTTGATGAGAAGGGATCTGTTAACGATGGGTTATTTTGAGAACTTTGAATGTTCAAATAAATATAAAAAAATCTTAAAAAAATAATAATTGTAGATATATTTTTCTATATATTAATGATTATTTAAATTTCATGTAATTTTATTATCGTTTGATAGTCCATCAAAGACCATTAAATTTTCATACAATTTGCTATGATTTTAATTTAATTGTCTTTGATTGACTATCAAATGATAGTGAAATTGCATGAAATTTAAATGAATATCAATCTATAGATAAAAGAACATATCTATAAACTTTTTTTATTTTTAAGAATTATTTTGTATTTATTTGAATATTCATTTTCAAAGTTGTCAAGATAACTCATTGTCCGTGAATCCCCACCCTAACTTAATTAGTGAAGTAAATTTAATAAATTAAATTAAACAAAAAAATGTTAAATAATCTATTTCAATTATTGGTGTTCGGTAGTAACAATGCAAGTTAGCAAGGATTAACAAAATATTAAAATAGGAATTTGGACGTGATTTATTAATTGAGTATATAATAAATTTTAATTTTAATGATAAATATTAATTAATTATAATTTTAATAATAGATATGACAATGCTACAGTCCCATTAGTGTCAGTTGTAGTTGCATTTTTAAGCAAATGAACTAGTCGCGGTAGAATTTCCTTTAAAAATACTATTAGGAAAAGCGTGTTTCCTTAACCACACCACTAGGGCCGGGACTAGCGCATTCGTGAGAAGGTGCCAGTTCCATTAGCGTGTTTGTGGGAAGACGTCATTCTCACTGATACATTTATTTAAAGACGCTAGCGCAACTGATTGTTTGCTTAAAGACGACACTGCAACTGATATTTTTTAAAGATGCCAGTGAAACCATCGCGTTGTCATACCTATTGTTAAATTATGTTTAATTAAGATTTATTATTAAAACTAAAATTTATTATATACTCATTTAAAAAAATAGGGAATTTGAGGATTATTTTTATTAAACCTCTATAGATGTACATTTGAACTTAATTCCATTTTGTACCATATTCGTTTAATAAATTAAAACATCTTAAATTTTTAAAAAAGGCCATCTTTTTTTTACTATGTATCCTCTTTATATTAGAGCCTATAATAAAAGAACCGTAGCAGCCATTTAGTGTGTTAAAAAAATCCTCCCGGGAAAAACTCGACCCGCGAAATCCGTCCTCATGACCCATCCCGTCCCGACCCATGGCCAAATCCGTCAGACCCGTGACCCGCTAGAACCGGCGGGTCTAGCACGGGCGCGGACAATTTTTTTTGAAAAAAAACCATGCTAGACCCGACCCGTTTTGGACCCGACCCGCCCCGACTCGACCCGAGAAACCCGTGCAAACCCGACCCAATGCCCGGTAACCCGGAAAAATAAAAAAATAAAAAAAATACGGGAAAATAATGTTTTTTGTCAAAATTGATAGCCCTAGGATGGTGGTATTAAAGGTCAAAAATAGTGTAAAAATGTAAAAAACCTAAGGTAGAAATGTATAAACCAATTTGGAGCTTAATGTTCAACTGTAATGGCAGCGGAATACAATTTAAATCAATTCAATTCTCACAAGAATATAACAATCAAAGAAATGTGAGAAACGAAAAGTAAAGATAAAATAAGAACACAAGATGTAACGAAGTTTGGCTTTAACAATGCATACGTCTCCGGGACCCTCAACCTCCAACAATTGAGCTTGAGCCGATATATTAAAAGATTGTTTTTTACACTTATAGAACTTGGCCCATTACACAAAAATGGGCTGCCAAGCCTATCGGTAACACGAGTGACAACACACTCAAAAATAATGAGCACTACAGTTCAAGAAAGAGTTGAGCACAACAGCTCAAGAGAATATTTTCAAGAAGATCATGAAGGATCAAGTTGGGAGAATAGGGAGAAGCTAGAATGAGCTTGAACAAGGATTTGACTAATTGAGTGTATCAATATCTTGAGTTATCTCTCTCTCTTGAATATGGCTAGTAAGCTCTCTAGAGTAATAATTTTGCTAGATGGATCAACTTAATTTCAGTTAGAGAGATGATCATTTTAAAATATATCTTGTGAAACAGCTGAATAAACTATTTTTCGGCCTGAACCATTATAACGATTTACGAATCGTTATAACGGTTTAGAAAGAATAGTCGTTGGATCAACTAAGCTGAAACGTTACAACGATTCATCAAATCATTATATGTTTCATGAATCGTTGTAACGATTACAGAATCGTTACATAACGATACACTCTGGTTTATATGCATATTTTTCTACCATAGAATATTTTTGAGTATGGAGATGAACCGTTATAACGATTACTGAATCGTTATAACGATTCACTGGGTAGAAGTATTTTACTCTGTTGTTTAAGCTCAATTTATCTTAACCAATTCAACCCATTTTAAGTCTAACTAAAACTAAGTCTAATGCAGTCTTGATTTAGCTCTTATATCCCATCATTAGTCTTGGTTTTTGTGCATTAATCCATTTACATGTTAATTTTTGCACAAAACTTAAACAAGGCAAATTGTAAAATTCAAGATTGTTTTGCAAATCGACAAATCAAAGAAGATGTTAAGTGTAATAAAAATATATTATAGTTATATATTCTTAATATTCTTAATAATTATTTTTGAATTTTTCAGATTTTTTCAGATTTTTTTTGAATTTTTTTGGGTTATTTTTTGAATTTTGAAAAAAAAAAAAAACCGCTGACCCGTCCCATCCCCGACCCGACCCGACCCGTCGGACGGGTCACGGCCAAATCCTCCAAAATGGACCCGTCCTAACTCGTCCCGATCCGTCCCGCCAAAACCCGCCGATCTGTGCAAACCCGTCCCGACCTGACCCGAACCGCCCCATTTTTAATACACTAGCAGCCATGTATACTGCAATGGGAAGCTATACCTGGACCAGGTTTACGCAGAAGTTTCGATGAGTACTTATTATCTTTTCTCTTTTCAAATTGCTAGAGCTTTAATTTTTCTATGGTTTTGCCATCTTCTGTGGGCCTGAAGAAAGAGCCCTTTCTCTGCTGTCAAATCTGTTGGCCCACAAGCTATAAAATCTGCTGCCACTACCTTTACTTTTCCTTACCAAGTGATCAAAGGTTAGGACAAAACTTTTTGACTTCTACTTGACTAAGACTTTACCATTGTTAACACTTTATGCATATTTTTTTTATGGAAAATTTGATCAAACCCATCTTCCTATATATCTAGTATTGGTACTGGTATCTGACCACCATAATATATGACGGGTATTTATGTGCATGTCACTTTTGAAAAACAAATAAGTGACGTGTAAAGCAGAAATAGGTCTCTTACGCAGGAGCTAATCATAATTTTAAGGTGGATTTTTCAGCAATCAGACTTGTAATTATAAATGTGTCTAAATCAATCATATGAGACGCTATATGCAGGATAAAAAACTATGTCAATAATATTAATTTTCCCGTTCAAGCCTCCATTGTATCTCAATTTAAACAACAAGCAGAATATTACATGGTAAAGCATGCAATCCTAAGCGCGAGTGATTTAATTAGTTTGTTTGCAGTCTGAAAATAGAATCCATATGCCAACTCTGCCTTCCTAGAGTGAACTCTAAGTTTGGATACTTCGGCGCCATCTTGTTAGTGGAGTTTTCAAGAGAGAAAGAAAAATTTTCTGCATTGCATCCATCTTTTGAAGTTCTCTTTATATGGTGAAGGCTTCCTCCATGCTCTAATTCCGATGCCTTCATTTATTAACAGACAATGTCAGAAAATGTGGCCCCAGATATAATTAACTAGCTAGGGTCAATTAACTAAAAGCATTATCTTAACAATGACATACTATAGAGATATTAGTGTAAAGAAATAATTGAAAATGAAGTGTGCCAACAACTATAGCAACAAGAATAATTTAGTGTAAAGAAATTAAGGGGAGGTTGGTTGAACTTGAAACTCAAGCTAGCAGGTTAACAACCAAAAAGAGAATCGGAAAAACTACCTGTTTTTCTTTAGAGAGTGATATTGGAATCTGCTTGTTAGCATGCAATAATTCACTCGCTTCCACAGGAGGATTTAACCTATATGCAAAATTAAAAAAATTAAGTAGAAATTAGTGCGGTCCATAGTTTATATTCTTTCATTAATTGTCAATCAACAGGAATTAATTAATTTAAAGGTAGCGGTCCCAATAGTAAAATTTAGGGAGTAATTCAATGCATCTTGTTATTTTACATTTTGGAATTTAGGCATATTCTACATGTACCATTGGGTAATTCCATGTACAATTACTATTTTCGGGGTCCATTAATTATCTTGATGTACAAACATGAGGCACCAAACAGTAAAGTCTAGACAAAAATTAGACAGTATTTACATTTGGAATATAGGCATATTCTAATGTACAATTACTATTCGGTAATTATGATATTTATGGGGCATTTTCTTGTCGTATGCAGATGCTAGCTTCCATTTGCGATACCATCTGTTGTGCTGGAGAGAGACAATGGCTCAGAACAATTAAAGGGGCCCATCAATGCGTTTAAATTCTCTCCAGCCATCATTCTCTAGTTTTGTTGTGATGCTGATGTTTTAAGTTTTGTATACTGGTGTTTCCAGTCTCTAGGTTTTATTTCTCCAATGAACTAGAGAACAATCTAACCTAATAAATTTAAGCTCAGCATTGACTCTAGAGGTATCAATGGGTTGGATCGGATCGGGTCGGGTAAAGGGTCGGGTCATATTATTTTATTATTTTTTTATCCGACCCGATTAAATTCGGATCAAAAAATCTTAATTCATACCCAACCCGACGGGTCACGGGTCGACCCGACCTGATCAGTGTAAATAATTAAATATTTATTAATTATTTTTATATAATTTTAAATAATAAAATATTAATTTATTTATAATTAATCTTAATTAGTGTGTATTTTATCTTTAATTAGTACTAAATCACAAATTACTTCAAAAAAATATAATTAATCGGGTCGGGTCGGGTTGACCCGAACCCGACCCGACCCGATTCAGGTCAAAAAAATTAAACTCATATCCGACCCATTTATTTTTGGATCATGTCGGGTCAGGTCAAGAATTGACACCCCTAATTGACTCTCTAAAATATTACCAAGTGCCATGCATGTTCAAATATCAGAATATATATTAACAACATATTCTCGACTATTAATTTTATATAAATTTTAAAAATATTGGAAATAAAAATTAATAAATATAAGAATTGATTGTGTTTTAAATTTGATATAATTTGATTGTCATGATTGTTTTGATTTTGTTACTATTGAATGGGCTTTTTGAATTTGATATAATTTGATAGGCTTTTTGAATTTGAAAAAAAAAATAGATAGGACACGAAGTACAAAAGTATTTTATAATTCATAACCCATTATAACTACACTATATATATATATATTATCAAGCTTTTACAAAACGTTTAACGACTCTTAACGGTGAGGTGATCAGATATCGGTTAACGGTTTTAACGGTTTTATACGGCCGTTAAATTTAAAAACGGTCAATCACTTTTTACCTACTAATTCATATTTAAAAATGCTAAGAAATACACTATCATATCATTAGTACTTAATAATTAACTAAATTAAGTAATAATAATAATTACAATATTAATTAAATACTTAAAAGTTAAAAATCTTAAATTATACTAAACTTTTATATAATTAATTTGCTTTATATTTTTATTAGGGCATTAATTTATATTCAAAAAAATAAAAGAAAATATAAATTTATAGTCACTAACTATTAATATTTGAAACAAAAAAATTTCAGTGTTTAAATGCGTTTTTTTTTCAAAAAAAAAATATTGACGATTTTAACGGGTTTAACGTGAAATAAAACGGTTAAATCACAGAAAATCCATTTTTTTGCCAAAAACTTAACGTCAGAGCCTGTCAAAACGGTTAAAACTTTCCATTTTTTAAAAGCTTGATATATATATATATATATAGTTGGGCCGCGGTGCTTCACGAAGCACAAAACTTTTTGTGTTTCGCGTCCATATCTCAAATTTAAAAGTCCAAACGGCCAATCCAAACCATTGAACACGATCTTCATTTCGAAATATCTTTGAAGATTAAAATTATATTTTTGAATTATTTTACTATTTTTTAGATGGGTATAAAATCACTAGTTTTGGATGGTGCAGAAATCATTAGATCAATAAATTTTATACACACTGATCAAACTGGATATTTTTTGGAATTTTTTACTATTTATTATGATGGGTACAAAATTCAGTGGACTAAAAATAGCGAATTTGATACCCATCTTAATAAATAGTAAATTTTAAAAAAATCTAATTTAATCTGCAAGTATATTTTAATAATATATCCATCATATTGAACGATTTGGATTGATTGTTTAGACTTTAAAAATGTTTGTTGTAACTAGTGTCACCAAAAGTTGGTGTAACTTGATCCCTCCTATATATATATATATATATAGAGAGAGAGAGAGAGAGAGAGAGAGAGTTAGGCTATGGTACTCAGCGTAACACGGATGACTCGTGTACTACGGAACATTTCTCCCTCTTAAAGTTGGTCAATCTGACTAGTCAAAATGTTTTTTAATACGAAAATTCAGTTGGGGACTAAATTATATATTTTTTAGAATTTTTTTTACTATTTTTTAAGATAGCTAGAAAATGATTCCTTTTGAATGGCTTATAATAATTAAATTAAGTGATTTTCTAACTATCGTAAAAATATAAAAAAATCCTAAAATATATAAAATTTAGTCTCCAACTAGATTTTCATATGACAAATATTTTGACCGATCAGATCAACCATTTAAATTTTGAAGATCGACTAACGGTTTGTAGTACATGAACCATCCGTGCTACGCATAGCACTATAGACTATATATATATGTCAACTTATAAGAAAAGACAGTTTAACTAATTTCTCAAAGCTCAAAACAAGAAGTTAATATTAGAAAAATAATGATCGAGTAATCTACTGAGTGAATCTTTTTTGCAATCGAAAATTGTTTATCAGATTACAATTATATTCAACAAAGATCAAAACAAATGAGGTCATGGAATAAGGCTTGTTCTTTTTTTATTTCAATAAATCAGTGCTTTAATCTAATGAAGATTCACAAAAAGAATGTTAAACTAAACTATTGTGGTTGGGTCTGCATAGACTATTTCAAGAACGTACGTATATTTCGTATTTAATTCTTGCAACAAATAGTGATAATTTCTGACAATTAATTTCGAGTGCATATATTTAAGTTATTAATGGCAGGTCCAATTTAATGTTCTTTTAGGTAAGTAGGTTGACGGCTATAATAACCTTTTATTAAACTAAGAAAAATGAATTTATGAACAGAGGATAAGGATAGGAGCTCCAATTTGTAGTTCAGTACTTGTTGAGAAATATTAATGAAGAAAGTTAAATTACAAAAACCGATATTATGTAGATGCACATTACATTAATTTCCAGAGTAGCCAAAATCATAGGTGCAGTTGGCACATGCATAAAAGAGCCTAAAAGCTTACCTCATATATAGAAGCATCTACTTGTACAGGAAAAAAAGCTGAGTCCGTACACAGTGCAGCAGTAAAAACATCATGTTCAATCCGTTTTTACATGATATTGATATCTCTTTCTCTGTTATTATCTCCTATTTTTCATTAGTTTCTAGTTTCTAGTTTCATCTTTCTTTTTTATTGAATGGTTGATTTTTTTTTACTTTTCTCTTTAAAAGAAAATAATTCTCAAAAGCTGCCAAATTTATTATGTACCCTCTCTCTCAGCCCCTTTCCTGTTCACAGGTACTAAATTTGTACACACATTTAATAATCTGAGTAAAACTATTAATTAGATAATTTTATGCTCTAAGGGTATCTCTGAATATATCAGAAATTAAAATTTATGCAGTAACAAATATAGGGTATGAAATAATTAAGACCAAAGAAGGGAATACTGCCACGAGAAATCTATAGGATAATAAAACATGGGATTGTTTTGGAAACGAATAACTTAGCAAAAACAAAATTGAGATCAGTAATAATGTTGCAAAGCGGTTGTAGCTCAGTAATGTTGGTTGCAATGTATATTTTATGAGTGTCAAATACTCAAATCTGAATTAAATAATTTGAAAGCACGCTTAATTAAATTTATCAAATTGTTTCGTCTATCTATAAAAAAACTCTGAAAGAGTTTCAATATTAAGCGCACGTCAAGAGTGTTAATCAAATAGCAAATATCTAAGATTTATGACTATCAAATCTTGTACCTGTGTGATATATCCGATATATAGTATATATCTAAGATTTATGACTATCAAGATTACTTCAACAGGAAATGAATAACAGAAGTACACAAACCTAGTGCACTTTGGCAGTGGTAGTGGCCTGGAGAATGAAGTGTTGATACCACCATTGTAATTTCGTGTAAGTCCAGTTTCAGTTGCCTCCACTTCCCTGCAGCTTATCCCTGCTGCACCCATCTCTGCCTGCCCAGCTTGTAGTCCTGCACCATCACCATTTCACGACCCAATTATTTCAGAGTTCAAACATCAACTCATTCCCTAACAAACATAATTGTAATTTAATTCTTCATGTTGATATGATATTGCCATAAACTGGACATTTTCGAGGACACAACAGTAATAAAAATATTAACCAGTTTGGGGTGCGTGCCATTAATTATTGTTGTTTTCGATTTTTAATAATGATTGTAACTACTTATGTTTGGTAGCATTTTCCCTCAAGTAAATTGGTTTGATCTGATCACATCATCTAAGTAAACATGAATGTTTTGTCTATATTCTAGTAGATGCTCTGAATTTTGTTATTATTATACCACACTATATTCATGATAGGAAATAAACAAAAGATGCATTATTTTATAGGAGAAAATTGAAAAACTAAGAGTTTATAAATTGAGGTGATTATTAAGTACCTGAAACCCTATCTGTGCTCTTCACTGTTCGATACATCTGCGACAAAACCGAAAGGTCCAAAACTTAAAATTATTGAAGACAGAAGAAAACAAAGATCCAAGAGCTAAGCTCAACAGATGCCACTTTGGTCTCATATGCTTGTATGTATTGAGAGTAACTTATATAATAGCCCTTCGAAAAGAGAGAGAGAGAGAGAGAGAGAGTAACTTATACAATCAGCCCAAATTAATTAAATTTCAACCCTAAATACCTAGAAGATAGATCCATAGTACTTGATGGCAGCATATGACAAAAAGTATAAAACAAATAGGATAGAAATAAGTTTTTGAGCTGGAATCATTTTCATGGAGGATAAAAATATTCTTTTTGCATGCAGATTTTTCCTTATTATTCGCTTCTGTACCTGAAGGTGGCTTTTTATGTGCGCTAGAGTTACATCCTTGACATTCATCAGTTCCAGTACTGATTTTGGTGTTGCTCCTGCAAGCAGCAAACCTAATATTAGAAGATCCTACAATCATTTAATTAAAGACATTTAATCAAATGGAAGAAAGAAGCTTTATGAAAAGCAAATATAGTATCTGTTTGAATTTCAATTTGAAGAAGCAAACATCCATTTATTTCAAATAAGTATGGGACAACTATTTTAACAAACATGGAACAACTAAGGATAGCGAGAAAATTAAAGTAGGATGCGCATAGATTCGTCTAGAATCAAATAATAGATAACGCTATGATAAGTGACAAAAATGTCAATGAATCCAGAACAATAGAATCAATGAAAATAATTGTTAAGGTTGAAGTCGCGAAAACAATTCTGAAATTTATTAATATATAAATTGATTTAACTATATGAACAAATGCTAAGTAAGAGAACTAAAAGAAATGAAGTTCATGAATAATTGTGCTCAAAATACTAATATTCATCACATCTTACTGTGAGCATATGAATATATTCAGAAAAAAACATCGGGACCTTCCATGCCAATTTATCTACCAGTATAAAATTTTCTTACTTTCATGGCCACCAAGGAGTTGCACCGCACGAACAAACCGCGCATGAAGCGCTGTTGTCCATCTCATCCTCGGCGCTCGGATACTCCTCTTACCTCCTTGCCCCGATCTAGAACTCTTCTTGAGTTTGTACATCATAGGTATTTGATCCTGGTGATTATAAAAATTATTCCGTTCCAGATCCAGCATGCCCGATGATTTACTCTGTGTGGGGTCCAGCATAGATGTATTAAGAGTGAGGCTTAGTGTCGGTTCATGGCACGTTAGTTTTCGGCTGGCGTTGCTGCTGCTGCTGCTACTCGGTGAATCGACCACTGAGTCCTGATAATCCAAGAGAAATGCTTTTATCATGGATACATTTGTGGAGATCGATGTCGAAGGAGGACTTATTTGGAGAGAGAGATCAGGGTTTCTTGGGACGCATGGATTGAGGATCTGTAAATTTATCTGTTTGTGCAATGTAGTGTTGGTATGCATGATGGAATTGAGATGTGGAGGCGGAGACAGAGAGGTTATGCGGTTGAGTGGTTTGGTGATCAATTTCAATTAGGGGATGTGGAGACGGACTGGGAAGAGGTAAGAAAAGGGGAAAGTCAGAGAAGAGGGGGCAGTGAGTGAGAAAGGAGAGGGGGGAATGGAATGATGGAATATTGGAGAAAAGAGAGAAAAAAGAGATGTTGAAAAGGAAAGGCAAAGATTGATGGATGAATGAATGTAGAACTGACTGATTAGGTCATGAGTGGCTTATCATTTGTATATGAGGAGGCTATATTAAATGAGTAGGAGTTACAAAGTATGTCTTGGTACAATTAGTTCATGGATAGATATGTACAACAGCTCTTTTTTAAGTACTAGAACTGTAAGTCCAATTTCGTCTCGACAATATAGTTTTTAAATAAAAAATTAATAATATAAAATTTAAATATATTTAATAAAATTTCACTTTAAAGAAAATTTAGACATAATATTTTTAAATACTAAATAATAATGATAATTATAATAATATTTTTTAATAATAAATAATAATTTATAAATGATAATATAAAAAATAGATCATTTTAAGAGTTAATTTCACCTTAAATATGATTTTAAATGAGTTGAGAGAAATTATTTTATATAAACTCTTAGATTGAAGAAGATGAACAGATTTAAACAAAATTAATGGTGAAAAAAAAAGTGATGATATAGTATACTTGAAAAGCTTGGAAGCTTAACCCTCTTTATGCATTAACAATAATAAATAAAATAAGAATTTATATTTTCAAATCATTTTCCAAGTACTGAATTTTGAACTTGCGGAACTCCATTCCATTAGACAATACCTAAAATAAAGTGTGAATTTTGAACTTGGAAAATTTCACTGACATTATATATATATATAGATAAGTAAAACTAACGTACTCTTCGAAGTACAGAGCATTTTCGTACTTCTAATTTAAAAAGTATATATTAAATTATCTTTAAATTTTAATTTATCATGTTCATTAAATTTTGCATATGAAAATCTTGTGAGATATAAAAAATTAGGGTATTTAAATTTTCTAAGTCATTATTTTTAATTTTTTAAAATTAGCTCTAAAAATAATAACAAATATTTAATATTTTTACATTATTTTTAAAAATAAAAAATAATAGTTTAGAAAACTCAAAATACCCTAAATTTTTGTATCTCATAAGATTTTCATATAAAAAATTTGATGAACATGATAAATCAAAATTTAGAAATTATTTGATATACTTTTGGAGTTAGGAGCACAAAATGGTTATGTGCTCCTATGAGTACGCTAGTTTTATTACTTTTTCTCTCTTTATATATATATATATATATATATATATATATATATATAGAGGGAGATACCGTGAGCTTAAGCTCACGGAGGCCTTCTGTGAGCTTAACTCAAAAAATATATTAAATCATCTCAAAATTTTAATTTATCATTCTCATTAAATTCTTTATATGAAAATCTCATGGGATGCAAAAATTTAGAGCGTTTTGAGCTTTTTAAGTTGTGGTTTTTAATTTTTGAAAATCAGCTCTAAAAATAATAATAATATATTCAATACTTGAACATCATTTTAAAAAATTAAAAACGGTGACTTAAAAAGCTCAAAACACTCCAAATTTTTGTATCCCACGAGATTTTTATATAAAGAATTTAATGAGAATGATAAATTAAAATTTCGAGATGATTTAATATATTTTTTGAGTTAAGCTCACGGAAGGCCTCCGTGAGCTTAAGCTCACGGTATCTCCACTCTATATATATATATATATATATATATATATATATATATATATATATATATATATATAATTAGGCTATGGTGCTTTGTAAAGTACAAAAGTGTTGTGTGCTTTGCACTCTATTTATAATTTAAAGTCAGAAATGATCGATCCAAACTGCTCAATCTAATCTCCATATCAAAATCTATTAGTAAACCAAATTTTATATTTTTTGAAATTTATTTGTTATTTTTTTGAATAGGGGGAAAACCGTCATTTTTGGATGAACTAAAATTCTCAGATCATGTCATTTTCTCCTTATCAGAAAAAAATAGCAAAAAATTTTAAAAAATATAAAATTTGGTTTACTAATAGATTTTTATATGAATATTAGATTGAATGATTCGGATCGATTATTTCTGACTTCACATTAAAAATAGAACGCAAAACACACAACGCCTCTGTGCTTTGCAAAGTACCATAGTCGGACTATATATATATATAGTAAAGATACCATGAGCTTAAGCTCACGGAAGCCTTCCGTGAGCTTAACTCAAAAAGCATATTAAATCATCTTCAAATTTTAATTTATGATGCTCATTAAATTCTTTATATGAAAATCTTGTGGGATGCAAAAAATTGGAGTATTTTGAGTTTTTTAAGTCACCGTTTTTATTTTTTTTAAAATGATGTTCAAGTATTGAATATATTATTATTATTTTTAGAGCTGATTTTCAAAAATTAAAAACCATGATTTAAAAAACTCAAAACACTCTAAATTTTTGCATCCCATAAGATTTTCATATAAAAAATTTAATGAGCATAATAAATTAAAATTTGGAGATGATTTGATGTAATTTTTGAGTTAAGCTCATGGTATCTTTACTCTATATATATATATATATATAGAGAGAGAGAGAGAGAAAGAGTTGGGCTATGGTGCTATGCATAGCACGGATCGCCCCTGTACTATGAATTAGTTCTTCATTTTTAAAATTCAAATGATCGATCCGAACCATACAAAATAATTTTCATATGAATATTTTGATGTAGACCAAATTTTATAATTTTTAGATTTTTTTACTATTTTTTAAGATAGTTAGAAAATTACTTGATTTAGTTATTATGAGCCATTTAAAATATGCGATTTTCTAACTATCTTAAAAAATAATAAAAAATTCAAAAAAATATAAAATTTAGTCTGTGTCGAGATATTCATATGAAAATTATTTTGTACAGTTAGATCAATCATTTACACTTTGATAATGAAGAACTGATCCATAGCACAGAGAAGATTTGTGCTATGCATAGCACCATAACCCAACTCATATATATATAGAGTGATGCTATGGTGCTTCGCGAAACACAAAATCTTTTGTGCTTCGCGTTCGTATCTCAAATTTAAAAGTTCAAACGGCCGATCCAAACCGTTGAACATCATCTTCATATTGAAATATCCATGGAGATCAAATTTTATATTTTTTTAAATTTTTTTGCTATTTTTTAAATGGGTACAAAGTTTGCTGATCTAACGATTTCTGCACCATCCAAAACTAGCGATTTTGTACTCATCTAAAAAATAGCAAAAAAAATTCAAAAAAATATAAAATTTTATCTCCAAGGTTATTTTAATATGAAGATGATGTTCAATGATTTGGATCGGCCGTTTAAACTTTTAAATTTGAGATACGGACGCGAAGCACAAAAAATTTATACTTCTCGAAGCACTATTGCATCACTCTCTCTCTCTCTCTATATATATATATATAGTTAAACTATTGTGAAAACGTTTACATTTCGAGTCTAAGTGCGTACGGCTAAAATTTTATCGTAACACGTCTGAAATTCAAAATTAGCATTCTCATTAAATTTTTCATATCAAAATATTGGGGATACAAAAATTTGGGGTATTTTGAGTTTTCTAAATATTTTTTTTGCATTTTTGAAAATTAGCAACAATAATTTAATATATTATTATTATTTTAGTGCTAATTTTCAAAAATCCAAAATAAATATTTAGAAAACTCAAAATACCCCAAATTTTTATATCCCCTAATATTTTCATATGAAGAATTTAATGAGAATGATAATTTTGAATTTTAAACGTGTTACGATAAAATTTAAGCCGTATGCACTTGGGCTCAAAATGAAAATATTTTCATAATATATATATATATATATATATATATATATATATATATATATATATATAGGCTATGGCGCTTTGCAAAGCACAAGAGCGTTGTGTGCTTTGCGCTCTATTATTAATTTTAAGTCAGAAATGATCGATCCAAAATGCTCAATCTAATCTTCATATCAAAATCTATTAATAAACAAAATTTTATATTTTTTAGAATTTATTTGCTATTTTTTTTTATAAGGGAAAACCCGTCATTTTTGGATGAATTAGAATTCTCAAATCAAGTCATTTTCTCCTCATCAGAAAATATAGCAAAAAAATTCTAAAAAATATAAAATTTGATTTAGTAATAGATTTTGATATGAAGATTAGATTGAATGGTTCAGATCGATTATTTCTGACTTGAAATTGAAAATAGAGCGCAAAGCACACATCGCCTCTGTGCTTTGCAAAACACCATAGTCGGACTATATATATATATATATATATATGTGTGTGTGTGTGTGTGTGTGTGTGTGTGTGTTATGGTGCTTCCTAAGCACCGTGGATGTGGTGTTTCAGATTTAAATATGTAATTTCAAACTAGATATGACCAATCTGAATAGTTCAATCCAATCTCCATATGAAAATATTGTCAAAATTCTCAAATCAAGTCATTTTTCTCCATCCGAAAAAATAGCAAATCAATCCAAAAAATGTGAATTTGGCTTGTTAATATATTTTTATGTGGAGATTAGATTGAACAGTTCGCATCAATCATATCTAATTTGAAATTATATATTTAGGTCCGAAGTACCACATTCACTGTGCTTTGTGAAGAACCATAACATAGTTCTATATGCGTGTGGAAATAATTATATATTTTTACAATGATCATATATTGTCGACAAACACATTGAATTGAAATAATATAGTGTTAATTATGGATACAAAAAAGTGAAAAAGAAACTCTTTATTCTATCTAAAAGTTGTATGTTTATTATGATTGAAAAAATATTGCATCTTGAAGTTATAAGAAGCTAATACCGAATATTTCGATGACATGAATTTAAGAACTGGTCGTTGGAATTTATTTTTCTTCTGTCGAATTGGCTGATGATATTCCCATGAAAATTTGCATATCAGAAATTGATATATGTTCCTTTTCCCATTGGAATTGAAAGGATCTAATAACTAAAAGTTTGTTCAATGTTTAATGGTTCGAATCGATATTTTAACGACATTTAGAAAAGCTGGACTTATACATGATTCTTTCATCAATTAGATGTTGTTAAATTCGAATCATTCTAAAGTTTCATCAGTCATCTATAAAATATTTTTAAATATTTCCAAGAACTCAACATTTAAAAATTAATATGGAAATATTTGAGACAAAGCAAAATGACTTCAAAATCAAATTTGATATGTACTATATATTTTAACGATAAATGAGGCATAAATAATTTATTTTTTAGTCTAGACAATAGTATCATAATAGCTGAATGCGCGCTAGAATTATCTCTGATTAACTTAGAATGGTTTGAATTTCAATCAAAGGTATGAATTAATTGCAAATCACTCTTGCATGGGTTTTGAGTTCTCACTACTGGGAAATACATTTGCTGCTATACTTTCTATGCCAGCTAGACCTAACTGGAATTCATTTACAATATAACTTGCACACACTTAGACTAGCTAGACTACAGACTAAGCATTTGATATATTATGTGAGTGTTTGGCACTCAATGGAATAGCAAAAAGTTGGAATAGAATAGCTATTCTGACGAATTAATTTGCCAAACGAATTTTAGACTAAGTAGAAGAGTGCATAATAGTGCTAATCCGGTATACCAACTTATAGGTGGAATACCGGATTAGCTCTCGTCGGAATAGCGATTATTGTTTGATTATATTATATTATATTATTATATTATGATTATGATTAAGATTTAGTATTATTATATTATTGTATTATATTTATGATTATAATTTATTATTATATTAATATTATGATTATTATTTATTTATTTATTATTATTATTAAATTATTATTATGATCAAGATTATTTATTATTATATTATTATATTATGATGATTATGATTATGATTATTAATACTTATTATTATTTTATTATGTTATATTATATTATTATATGTTGATTATAGTGATGATTAATTTATTATTATATTATTATAATTATAATTATTTATAAATATTTTTATGATTATGATTATATTTTTTTATTAAATTATTATGATTATGATTATGATTATATTATTATGATTATGACTATAATTATTATTATCATGATTATGATTATGATTATTATATTATTAAAATTATGATTACTTATTATTATTATATTTTTATAATTATGATTGTAATTATAATTTATTATTATTATATTACTATATTATGTTTATGTTTATATTTTTATTATATGACTATTATAATATTATTATTTATTATGATTATTTTTTATTACTTTATTATTATTTTATTATGTTGTATTATATAATTATATATTTATTATAGTTATGATTAATTTATTATTATATTATTATAATTATAATTATTTATAATTATTTTTATGATTATGATTAAATTTTTATTATATTATTATTATGATTATGGTTATGATTATATAATTATGATTGTAATCATAATTTTTTATTATTATATTACTATATTATGATAATATTTTTATTTTTATTATATTACTATTATAATATTAATATTTATTATGATTATTTTTTATTACTTTATTATTATTATTATCTTATATTATGATAATTATTTTACTATTATTATTATTATCATCATCATTATTAGTATCATAATTATTCATATTTTAACTATTCTGAGTAACAACTGCCAAACAATATTTTCACTCTTCCGAATAGTCAAGAATATCACTCTTCTACCACTCTTCCAAAAAAATACTATTCTATCACTCTTCCAAAATTACCACTCTTCCAAAGCTATTCCTTGATTTGCCAAACGGACCTTATATCTATACCGAATACCGCTATCAGAATGAACACTTACAACTAACAGAACAATAAACAAATTATCCTATATTCTGCAAAAATAATGAAGATATATTGATGATTTTAATATTTTTTATTTATTTGGATAATTCTTAATGAGCCAGTCTGCCGTGGATTCGGTCCAATAGCGGTTAAATTAAGACAAGAATGTTTAAATTAATCCCTTAATAAAAAAAATTCACTAATCACATTGTACAAACATCTTGACCACCCAATTATAAGAAATAAACGGTTTAAAATTCTTTCAATCTATTGCAGAATCAGTCATTCTTAATTAGTGTTAACTAATTGTCAAAGATCACAAGGTAGTTATGGTATATAGTATAGATCATACCTAAATCGAGACCTAGACTCCTAATATCTAATGAAATGAGAAAGTTAATTATTCAGGTCAATCAAATTTGATTGCGATTATCCTCCTTCACCTCACAGGACATGGGTCAAAATACAATTAGGTTAAATCGAGCGACTCTTGAGCCAGAAACAACCCGACTGTAAAACTTAGGACCCTAGCTCATCTCATCATGGCATGTCTAAAAATTCATTTTATGACTAAAAAAATAGATACCACGACTTAGCTAAAATGCCTCAAATATTAAAATTATTCAGACCTTGTAGATTCAACAATCGGTTCCCATCCCTACTGATAGCCCTAGGATGGTGGTATTTAAAAGCTAAAAGAGTGCAAGATTGTAAAAAACCTAAGATAGAAATGCATAAATCGATTTGGACTTAGTGTTCAAGTATAATGGCAGCATAATACAATTCAATTCGATTTAATTCTCATAAGAATATAGCAATCAAAGAAATGTGAGAAAAGAAAAGGAAATATCAAACAATAACACAAGATGTAACGGAGTTCGGCTTAAAAATGTCTACGTCTCCGGGACTTTCAACCTCCAACAATTGAGGTTGAGCTGAAACACTAAAAAAATAGTTTTACACTTGTAGAATTTGGTCCCTTACACAAAAATATGTTGTCAAGACTATCGGTAATAAGAGTGACAACACACTCAAAAAGGTGAGTGACAACACACTAAAAAATAAGAAGTGAGTGACAACACACTCAAGAAAGGTGAGCACTACGGCTCAAGAAAGGTGAGCACAACAACTAAAAATAGTTTATAAGATCACGAAGGATCAAGTTGGGAGAACAGAGAGAAGCTAGATTGAGCTTAAACAAGAATTTGGCTAATTGAGTGTTTCTATCTCTTGTATTATCTCTCTCACTTTGTATATTGCTAGTAAGATCTCTGGAGTAATGATTTAGCTAGATAGATCAGATAATTTTAAAGTGAGAGAGTAATCCCTTTATATAGACCTCCTGAAGCTGATCAGAATCAATTTTCGGCCTGAATCGTTATAACTGTTTAGCCTTGAATATTAAAATATTGAATGAAAGTATTCTGAGCCGTTGTAACTTTTCATGAAACGTTATAACTCTTCATGAATCGTTATAACTCTTGATGAACCGTTATAACTCTTCAATGAAATGTTATCTCTTGATGAACCGTTATAACTCTTCATGAATCGTTATAACTCTTGATGAACCGTTATAACTCTTCAATAAACCGTTATAACTCTTCATGAACCGTTATAACTATTCATGAATCGTTACACAACATTACGCTCTGAAATTTTACAGATAAAAAAAACTTCTAAATTTTTGGTTAAACAATATGAATCGTTATAACTCTTCATGAATCGTTATAACTCTTCACGAGTCCTTATAACTGTTTGATCTATTTTTCTTGTTTTCTTGTAGTTTAAGCTCAATTTAACTTAATCAATTCAATCAAGTTTGAGTCTAACTAAATCTAAATCTAATGCAATCTTGATTAAGCTCTTGTATCCCATCATTAGTCTTGGTTTTTGTGCACTAATCATTTTTATATTTCAATCCCTGTACAAAACTCAAACAAGAAAAATTATAAATTCAAGATTATTTTGCAAATCGACAAATCAAAGAAGATATTTAGTGTAACACCTACGATCAAAACCAAAATATAAAAGTCCATTTTTTTATAATAAAAAAACATTCTAAATTGAAGGGTTGAGTGATCAGATCATTGTCTTGTACTGGAACAATACACAGTGGCTTGATTTACCCAGACTGTTCAAGATATATATTGCATACATTCACTCATAGCTCAATTATTATATGTATAAATGAGCCGGTGGAGTGTCGATCACTCAATTATTAAGTTTTAAAAAAAAAGATTTTTTTTTACCTTTTATATTTTTATTTATTTTTGTTGGACTTTTATGGTTGGGTTCAATCATAGAGACATGACTTTACTGTTTAAGCCCTTTCAAGTGCTGGATAACCCTAACATACAATGCATTCCGGACATATGGGCATGTCAATTCTTTTATTCATAGATAAAATCAATTTAAGTGCTAGACATGCCAAAATATTATTGAGCAACCGGTTCAGATCCTAATTTCTAAGATTTCAGATCATTTAAGGGACAATATGCTATAGATTTTAACATTCAATCTCAACACACTAGTCCATGGGGTTACGATAACTGAATCGAGCCAAAACAAAATTAACCCAATTTATTACATGTAAGCTAAATGATTCAAAAAAATGGTAAAAAATTATTAAAAATTACTCCTAAACGTATGTAATGCAGATACAATCTCAATATACCCCCCTCAAGCTTAAACCGAGCGTTATCCTCAATGCTTTGATTAAAAATAAAGAGAAGGTAAAAAAATACTCACAGATATATTGGTGGAGCGTGAATGTGATATGCGACAAGCGCATCAATTTATAGACAGATCTCGAGCGATGTGGCTCTAGTGACGTGGGGTGCTCGGTTTCACTTGGAGGCAGTTGGTCAGGCAGCATACGGATCGTGTAGCTATGTGTGTGGCAGCGATAACGAGGAGAGAAGTAAAGATGAGAGTGAAAGAAAAAGTGAAAATTAAAGAAATAGTTGAAAACAGAGAGAGAGAAAGAAAAATGAAAATGAAAGGGTTGGGACGATTTTGGAGGAGAAGAGAGGTAGAAAAACTGCTTCTGTACTGCCAACGGTTACCTCATACGGCCCGTATGCAAAGGGCATACGGCTCGTAGGTGTTGGTTTTTGCAGCAGAATAGAGAGAAAAGTAAAGAAAAAATTATGCATGTAATGAAAATGAATAAAGAAAAGTAAATGGGTTGCTTTCCAAGATGCGTTTGTTTTAGGTCATTAGCTTAACCCCTATTTCTTCACTTATTTATTTTCACCTTGTGCTCTAAGACCGCATCGAGATTTTTCTAAAAAAATCATGTGAATTGCTCAAGATATGTCTGCTGAATTTTGTCTTAAACAACTTCTTTTCTTTGATTGTCGAGCGATTTCCGAGTGTTTCACATGAGACATGGTTCGATATGTCAATCTTGAGAGAGAGAACTAGAGCAGACTTGATATTGGAACGTATATCTTCATGCAGTTGTGAGTACGGGCTCACTTTCAATACTTGATCGTACTCTGTTGCTTGATCTTCATCATTCATCGTGTTGGGTGTATGAGTTTTAAGAGCAGGAGAAACTGTTGGTTAATACAGTTGTTATGTCTCTGTACCCTCTTTCTTCTTACTTGAATTGAAATCGGTGCATATGGATTGCATTATCTGTATACGAGTCGTATTAGGATTTGATTCCTCAATAATCTTGCTTGTTCTTGCTGGTTCAGACTTAGGTGCGGGCGAAATATAACCGGTTGGTTCTGTACGTTCTGGTTCCTTCTCAAAGGGAACTTCCTTGACAACTGGCTCTTCAAGGTTCACGAGGTTCTCATCTGGTGCTCTTCTCGTGTTCTCTTCTTCTGAATCTGTCAGCATGGTGGGGCCTTGGTATGAGGTTCCACTTCTTAAAGTCTCTTTGACTTTTTGTATGTCGGAAAACTTAGAACCATCAACCTCATCTCTCGAGGTTATCGCTTTTGCCTCTCTTCTTGGATTTATTTCAGGTTTGCTAGGCAATTTACTACAGTCCGCGGAGGTGGATGCATTGTTGGAGTTCTCACTCACTTGTTCTCTTGTATTGAGCTTCATAAGATGTGTGTTGATAGCCTGCAGCTGCTTTCGTATAACCTGGTTCATCATCTCTTGCCTCTGCATGAATTTAGTGATAGTTGGGGTGATATAAGGGGATCTCGGTTGGGTGAACTAGGTCTACTATCCTGATTTGGGAATAAAGTGTTATAATAAAAATTTTGGCTATCACTCTCAAACGGTTGTTGGAACTGATAATCCTATTGATTGTTCTGATATAAGTTATGGTTGTAGTTCTCATAAGTCCCTGAATTTGATCGTCCTTGCACTTACTCTTGAGATTCAGGCGAATCCTCTAGTTAGGGCTCGTAAAGCGGGTTAGGCATGAATGAATGCTCGTAAAGTGGGTTAGATATGAATAAAGGCTCATTATTGACCGAGTTGACTGGACCCGCCCCTTCATCTGGTTGTAGAGTTTTTCAAACGAGCGAGCCGAGCCGAGCCACAAGCAACTCAAACTCGAGCCAACAGCTATACGAGCCGAACCGACTCGAGCCAACAAGACTAATCCGAGCTAGAAGTATAACTCAAACTCGTCTCGTGTCTGGCTCGAGCCCGCTCGCGAGCTCATCGAGTTGGCTCGTTTTAATGTTTTGATTTCTCAGTTGATTTCAAAATAGAAATTGAAATCAAAATAACTGATAAATTAAAATAAATAATAAATAAATTACATAATAGATAAATAAATTAGATAAAAATAAATATATTACATAACCAAATAAGTTTAAACATTAAAAATTACACTCAAATAGAAATATGAAATATGACAGGCTCAAGTATCCGAGTGAGTTACGAGCGAGTCACGAGTTATTTGCCCAGCCCTATCTGGTTGTGCTAACGGACACTCCGGGTAGTTGTGGCTTTCATCTCCGCAAAAATTGTAAGAGTTGATTGGACATTCTGGTTCCCTTTTACTTATTTACTTTGTCGGAGTTGCTTCTGTAAGGCATTTATTCTTGCTGAGAGTGCGGATAATTGGTCCAATTCTAGCCTACCTTCGTTGTCTCCCCTACGACGATCATGATTCATCCACTGTTCTTGTGACACAAGTTGGTAAAAAAAGCCTCAATGCCTCATCGGGCTCCATCTGTATACAGTAACCACTTGCCGCCGAGTTCACAAGTGTGCGATTGTTATCCGTCAGACTCTGGTAAAAACCCTCTACTATCATCCATACAAGAATGTTGTGATGTGGGTATGAATTCAATAATTTCTTGTACCTTTCCCATACCTCACTCATGGACTCATCGGCACCCTGCCTAAATACTAAGATTTATGCTCTAATCTTAGTGTTCTTTTTGTCAGGAAAGAATTTGCTTAAGAAAAAAATAGAGAGATTAACCCAGGTGCCTTTTAAGATACATAGGAAAAAAAACTAACCTGATGTAGTCTTCCGATGCTCCATTTAGTCAGACTGTTATCAAACATTGTAGGAATGTTCTGATGTGATCATACAGGTCCTCGTACTCCATCCCATAATAATAGTACGACCTACGTTGGTATAGTAAGGGGTCTGGTCGCAAGCGTACGACCTACGTTGGTATAGTAAGGGGTCGATCCACATGGACGGAGGTGATTACCAAACTTGTTTTACTTTTGGTCTCTAGATGTTCAAATAAATAAAACAAGGAGGGTTTGTTCAAGAATTTTTGGTGATTTAAATAAAATAGAGAAAACACAATGTAATAACTAAATCTTTTTGTGTTTTGGATTTTATAAGATAATAGTTTCTAGGGTTATAGGTCAGTTCCACTCGAATCTAGACCATAAGACCCGTATGCTCTCACATATGGTCCATATGCAGCGCAGACGAGTTATAACTATCAATCAGAGGTCATACTCTCTCATTGGTTGTGCGAATCCTGAATGAATAGTACCTAAATAATAAATCTCAACTCTCACATGTTGGTATGTTTGCTTAGTTGGTGATCAGTTTAGAGTTTCAAAGTTCATATAAACCTCAACTCTCGTATGTTGTTGAAGGTCCTTAGTTTAGGTGCTGATTTTCTGTAGGCACGCTCGATCTGTCGATCTGAGCGGGGTTTAACCTCTCGGTCACAACCCGATCTACCCTTCCGGGTTCTTGATCTATCTATTGTACTTTGAATGACTTTGGTAAACTACTCAAATCTTAGACGGTAAAATCTGAAGCTTGGCCATAGCTCGGGACCTACCCTAATAGTTCATCAATAATCAAACAAGCATAAAAATACTACTCAGCATAATCAAAACTCAACCATAGAATGAGAAAATCTCTAATAAGTAATCAGAATCCGAGTTTCACATTCCTAACCCCTAAGAATTAGAGTACTTAGTCGCTCATGAAAAAATAGAATAAAGAAACAAAGATATGGAGAGCGAGTACCGAAGACATAACAACAAGAATATCAAAAATAATAAGAAATATAATAATAAAGCAAAACAATTTTAGATCTGCTCTTGTGCTAGTCTCTCGTTGTATTCTCCGTCTTCTCTCGAGTGTTTGGAGTTCTCAATCTCTTGATTCGCCTCGGGAATGGTCGAGGAATGCCAAACCGTAGTCGTCATAATTCTAGAGTTTAGAGCATCCAAAAACACCTATAATGGCTGCTGAAGACGTTATTTTATAGTAGAGAGTCAATAAAATTGGAAGGGAATCACTCAAATCAATTTCTACCTTCTTTATTTAGGTTTTCGAAAACAGCTTATATGGTTCATACGGTCCTGTATACGACCCGTACGAGTATTGTTCATGCTGCGCAATGGTTAGTATTTTGACCATAACTTATTCGTCTGAACTCCGAGTTTAAGCCCTTCAAAGTTTGAAATCGAGTTGGTAACTACTTAATTTCTTATATGTCTTTTATAAGATTTGACTAAAAAATAATAAAGAAAGAATGCTCAAATAGAGTAAAATATTTGATGCAAATTGAATGTAAATATGCAAAGAGAATTCAGTCAAATATCAATTACTTAAACTAGCAATTGATGTAAAATAATGATTAAGAAATGCAACTTAGTAAAAGTACGAAATATGAAGAACACAAGATGTAAGTGCTAAAAAGTAAAGAACAAACAAGATGTTAACGGAGTTTGGTTATAAAATCTATGTTTTCGAGTCTTATTCCACTAATAAAACGCCGCTTTATTAAATAAAAGAATATTTTATAATTTTAGAAGTTTTAGTTTCTTCACAAAAATAAGTGTAAGAAGACTACAAACTACACAAAAATAAAGACTATAAAGAGCACACAAGGCTCAGAAAAATCAATTTAAAGATGAGAATAAAATTGAGCTAAAGGATCACAATGTAGAATTACAAGAAACTCTAGATTTGGCTAATTCAAAGGTTTAGGTTTTTGTATTTGCAAGGGGAGTAAAAGTGCTCTTTTGATAGCTTATGTATGAGTGCTCAGGGTTGCTGGGAGTATTGAAAATTTGATCAGTTTTTGTCAGATAGAAAATCCGGAAGCAACTCCATATTTAAAACACAAGAATAGACAATAGTATGATTTCTTGCACAGAAAATTGTTATAACATTTCTGAACCGTTATAATGGTTCTTATTCTTGATCTTGATTTAGTCAAGAATATCCTTGTCAGATAACATTATAACGGTTTGAAAAGACTTTGATGAACCATTATAACATTTGGGTGTAACTTTATAACACTTTATAAAATATTTTAACATTTTGATCAAGTTTGATTGTATTGACTTATTATCTGACAAGATATTTTCATCATAGAAATGTTATAACGTTTCACTGAAATGTTACAACGTTTCAAATCATTGAACGTTTGATGAAACATTAAACAATGATTTGCTCTGCAATTATTTAATATTTTTGACTTCAATGAAGTTAGAATTTTAAGAGTGTACATAATAAAATGTTATAACGGTTCACTGAGGCAGAAATATTTCCTTATAAATTTTATGAAGATCATTAAGGATTTGAATTAACCATACATGTATATTATCCTAAATCTTCACTTAACTTTTTCTAGCCATTTGTAGCAGCCTTGATATTGATAAAATTATGAATTCTCCATAGAATCCTACAAAATAGCTCAAAAAACTCATTAAATTCAAGTAAGTTTTGTAAAATAATAAAATATAAAAGAAATTATTAAGTGTAACACTAACATATGAAGGAAGTCTATAAATAGACATCTAATAAAGAGAAATTACTGAAATAACTGAATTCAGTAATGTAACACTACCATCTATCGATAAAAGCTTTCATTTTCATTCTTGTAGCTTCTTTTTTTTCTTTTAAAAAATGTAATGTTTTACTCTAAGTTTCTAATAATATTGAGGGACCCCTAAATATGTAATAGAAAGATGAGATAATTTATAACCTAAAATTTCAATCAAATGTGTATCTTCCATATCAGAAATATTAAGTGGATCATTTCACTCTTTTCAAAATTGATCTCAAGTCCTGAGAGATCTTCAAAATCAATCAAAATAAATTTTAAAGATTCTATATATCTAGAGTTAGTCTCTAAAAATAAAAGAGTATCATCAGCAAAATGAAGGTTAACTAAACCTGTAAATTCATCTTTGTTACTGGAACCTTTTATATATAATTTATCTTATGCATTATTTAATATATTAAGTATATCTACAACAAGATCAAATAGAAAAGGAGAGAGTGAGTCACCTTGACGCACTCCTCTTTTATATGAAAATATAGACCTAACTCTCCATTGAAATTAATGTAAGTTTTACATCCATGTAAGATATTAGTAATTCACTCAATATATGTATGATCAAAACTCCTACCTTCATGAGTCTCAAGAAAAAAGTTCTAATGGACACAGTCAAAAGTATTTTCAAAATCTATCTTAAAAAATATATCTTTTATTTTTGAAATTTTGACCTGATATAGCACTCCATGTGCACAAATAACATTATTCATAATATAAAGTTGTTGAATTTAAGTTGTTTGTAAATAATCAATGAGACCATTCATAACTTTGGCTAATCTATCAGCTAACAACTTTGTAATGATCTTAAAATTATAATTAATCAAACTAATACATCTATAATTGATAATCAAATTTATATTTTATTTTTTTGAAATTAGGAAAATAGTTGTAAAATTGAGTTTAAAAAGATCAAGTTGATTAAAATAAAAAAATATTAACTAATTTATAAACATCCCTGGAGACTAAATCCCAAGAGAATTGATAGAACTGAAAAAGAACTCATCAAGTCTCGCGAAAAAAAAAACTATTTTTCTAATCTTATCTTTTGAAAAAGGAGATTCTAGAAAGACTCTTTGATTTAAAGAGAGGTTGGAACAATTATCCTAAAAATATAAATCTTATATGAACCTATCAATTGTAGTTTCTAATAAATTATGTTAAAAATTGGTTGCATGTTGTCTAAGAAGTTGCTATCATAAATGACAGTACCATTTATTTCTAATGAGAAAATATAATTTTTTCTTCAGTTATTAGAAGCAACAGTATGAAAAAATTTAGTATTTAAATCACCCTCTAGAAATAATTATAATCTACAACGTTGTTGCCAATATTATTCTTCTTCTAAATATAATTTATCTAAACTAACTTGAGAATTTTAAAAATGAAGAACTTCTTGATCATCTAATTGTCTTTCTTCATGTAGCAATTGTAATATAACAATTTCATTTTGAAGATAAACTTTAGTATTATGTTTCTCTGTCTTTAAATTAAGAGACCATCATCTTAATTTTTTTTAATAAAATAAAATGTAAGTCTCCACTATGTTCCAAAATCTTTTAAAATAATAAATATATTTCACCGTCAAATAAATAATTCTATGAACTCTTCATGTTGTAACTGAATTTTTTCAAACGTTATAATAAAATGAGAGTGGAAGATATTATATGAAGTAATTAAAATCAGTGGAGTATGATTTGATTGTATCAAAGAAAAAGTCTTAACTAGACTATTATTAAAGTATTGACTTCATTCTATTGAAATAAAGAATCTATCTAAAAGTGTAAAAGTATAAGAATTTATAGATTTGATCCATGTAAATTTCCTATTGCTTAAAAAGTATTCATATAATTATAACTTAGCTACTAAGGAATTAAATTTTGCATTAGTAGAAAATTCAAAAGACTTTTCATATTTTTAGATCTTTTTCTAATCATATTAAAATCTTCACACAATAACCAAGTATGTAAATTGAGATTATAAAGATTTTATAATTCTTGTAAAAATAAAGTCCTTTTAGATGCTTTTGTGAGACCATATAATATTATATAAATCATTCAAAAGAATCAACATTATTTTTCAAATACACAGTAATGGAAAAATCTAATATAATTGTATTTTCAATAGTAGAGAAAGATTCATTAATTTCAATAAAAATATCCTTAAAATTATTTTCTGATGGTTTGAAATTCCAATTAGAGATATGTTTACCCTTGAAAAATTTCAAGAATGAAGCAGCTGGACAATTAAGGGTAAATATCAATTATCAGTAAATAATCATAAGAAAGAGGAGAAAAAGGCAAGAAGAGAGGGTCCACCAATCAGGAGAAGTCGCTGCTGAGCCCCTGAAAAAGTTTATTTGTCCCACAAAGAAATCCTGGATAAAGGGTCGAAGGTATAAAAGCCCTGTCACATCCTATTCATTCGAAGTGGATGACCCTCAGGGGATTCAGGAGAGAAGATCTCCTGAGGGGTCATCCATTTGATTATTGTTCACTGACAGATGGGTCCCACACCTCAGTGATAGACATTAAGGAAATCAAGATTAAACCCTAAAAATTAATTGTCAAAGCAAACCCTAAGAGCTGAAGCAATACAATCCCTGTACAATAAAGAATCGTGTCAATGCCTAACCGGTATTTTGATGCAGCCAACACAAGAAATCTCAATGTGATTTTGCTTTCAAGGCTGACCAGGTGCCAAAGCTGTAAGCAACCACCTGATCAAGTCAAGGTTTGTGTCAATTGTTGACAAGTAAGCAGCTGTTGACCAAATCACCTTCATGAATATGGATTGAAAGTCAATTTCACAAGACTGATCAGGTGCCAAAGCTGTGAGCAACCATCTGATCAAGTCTAGATTTGTATCAATTGTTGACAAGTAATTAGCTTTTGATCAAATCAAACCCTAATGAACATCAATACAAGTCTAATTGGTGTTTAATTGGGGGGAGTTTCTGCAAGAAAAGTTTATTTGCCAGAGACACTGAGCTATAATTGAAATTTGGGATTAATTTAGAAAGAGAAATAGGGTTTTCTTGACAAATAAATTTTTAATGCAAGGAGGCAGTGGCAAAAGTGGAATTTAAAATTATAGGGGTGATCATCATAAATTTAGAGATTTTTGATGAAAATTTTATGATTTTTGAACAAATAGATCTATTAGAATAAAATCAGAGGAGATAAACAGATTAATCAAAGGTCGAGATTTGATCACAGGCTTCTCTGGGTACAACTTGGGGACAGAAACACTGCTAGGTGCAAACTGGGAATCTCAAACATGCACACATAGAATTAGAGAAGAGGGAGAGAGTGCCACGTGACAACACCTCATTGGGCCACCTCAGCATGTCAGTGCAACATGGGAGCGCCTCATTGGTCCACCTCACCCATGTAGGCCCCACATACATGACAAGTGGGTCCCACTTATGCCACATGGCGGCACCACACTAAGCCACATCAGCAGGCAGTTAGGCTTAGAAGATATGGTTTGTTTAGAGGGACCTATCACAGCATGCCACCTCAGCCTAATCAATACTAAACAGTAGACTAAGCAATTAATGACTGGACTTGTGAGCCCAGACTCCTAGATCTTACATGTGGGGCCCACATGCCAGCAATTCAACAGGCAACTAATTCATTCATTCATGTACCAAGTCTATATAGCATCAAACAGAGATTTAAATCAAAGAGGAAAAGGGATATGTACTTGGCTCACATAGTTTGCGCCTCTGACAGTGGGCCCCACCTTGATGTAGATCATATGCGCCGGGCTCAGCCTCCCTGGAACTCTCTCCTTCTCCCCTCCCCCTCTTTCTCCTTCTCCTCGATGAAGCCGAAGGCGCCATTAGAGGTGATCAAGCTATCTACAGTTCTGAATCTTGTGTTTTTCTAGCTAGAGCTAGCCTACACATAAGAGAGGATGTGTGAATGATCAAAATTAAAAGGTAGCAAGTGAATAGAGTGATCGAGAGAGATGAATACCTCGGGTGATCAATGAGGCACTCAAATCCTTGCTTCAAACTTTAAAATTGATAGTGCAAATCTCTTCTACTCACTTAGGCGATATTGTAAGTGAAGAAGGAAACAACAATTAAGCATTGAATTGAAACAATTGGGATAAGGTGATGAAATCGGGCAAATGGAGAAAAGTTAAAACTTTGTGCTATAAACTCAAATTGGTAGTGCTTATGGCTTCTATGCACTCACACGATGGTGCTGAGGTGATGAAGATTGGCAATTGAATGAAGGAGATATGATTTGAGTCAAAGCTTGAACTCGAGTGAGTGAATTAGAGCTTGAGAGGTGAATTACAATGGCAGAGAGCAAAGAAAAGAGTATAAATAGCATCTAAAAAGACCTAGAAGGTTTTGTGAATGAAGAGAAGTGAGAAAGGGGTCAAACTCAGTCAACAGTCAAAGAACTCACCTTAGATTCGTTTAAATGGGACCCACTTCATAACAAAATGGCTAACAAAAAGTGAAGACCATATTCATAGACCAGGGCAGCTCAATTGTTGGTGTTTGTGTGGTGTATGGCCTTAGCTCCCTTATACACCCCTTAATTTCCTATATAAACCCCTAATTGATGAAGAATAAAGAAGGGAGACACTTATAGACAGAAAGATAAACAACAGAAGGAAGACAAGAAGGAGAGAAAAAGAAATACAGAGACAACACTTAGAGATTGAATATAGAGCTCAGAGAGAGAGATAGCAATTTAGAAGCAAGAAACAGGAAGAGAAGTTGGTATAATCGATTGATCTCAGTTTTAACTTGAGAACTCGATTCATTTATCTCAATTTCCTGATTAGAGGTGAGTTCTAAGCCCTAGTTTATGTCATTTTGAGGTTCACAAATTTAATTCTTGAGAAATCAGAGTTTAGAAATGTTATTGTAGCTGAATTTTTGAATAACAGCATATCAGTGTCATCTTTTCGAATTTCATCGATTTTCTTTGATTCTTTTTATTTTCTTTCCTTTATTTCAAGACTCAAAAGTTTAGATTGCATAAATTTATTGATTTCTTTGTTGAATTTTGTTTGAAAAGAGGAGATTGAGACTGTTGTATCGATTGATCTCAGTATATACTTGAGAACTCGATACCAATCGATTTCTTTTAGCTATTATTTCATTTAAATGCATAAATTGCATTAGTTATAATTCATATCATGTAAGTTGAGATCTTAGTAATATTTAGAGTCGATTGATCTCAGCTGGAAGCTTGAGAACTCGACGGATTTGGTGTGGTAGTGTCGTTTATCGCGTCGTATCAATTAAATCCAGTTTCAAACTGAGATTAAAGCAAAATTGCATGTATAATTGAGTACATTTTGGCTGTAAATTGTTGTCATAGAGTTTGTTGAGTGTATAAGTAACATTGAAAGTGAGTAAATAATCAGAATTTTGAACGAATCATGATCGATATTGAATGATACTATATTGTATCAGTTCTTATTGAGTTATAATGTGATTGTCATTCAAATTGGATGTATATAGTGTCGAATTGATTCATACAAACATGTGGAATGATGCATTATAAGCTTAAAATTAACAAAAGCATTGTTATGATTGGCTGTAATACGTGATTATACCTTTGGTACCGAATTGTACCATTGCACTTCGAATAGCATTTGGTTCAGTAATGTCATGGGTCAATTTGGATTACAATAACCATACTAATTCGTATTATCATACATAAACGATGCGACTTGAACAGTTAATTGTCGGAAACATCAATTAATTTCATAGAATTTGCAAGAATTGAGGTTCGGTACCGAATGGTACCAATCTATCGCGTTTAGTACTATTACACTGCGTAATTCACCGTATTGATCATCAATCGGATACTGTGGAGAGGTTCCTAATGGCAAGACGATGCTAAAGCACCTATCTGATCGAAAAATGACGGCCTCAGTCGTTGGTGACGCCATTAGCACGAATCTTGAAGACATTATTGACCGAAAGAGTTAAAGAGACGCAACAGCGTGAGTATTGATGCATAGACACGAATATTGAAGCGCATGAGTAAATCTCAGAGGAGATCGGGCGTTTATAATGAGTTACAGTTTAAAAGAAAATAACAAATAAATCTGGGCCTTTCATCTTATATGAGTCATTCTCAAAGCAAATCTAACGACTCAAATAAAATAAAGAGTTGGATAAAATATCTGCGCTAATCTTGATACAGATCTAACAGCCCAGATTAAGCCTAATTTATTAAACCCAATAAGCAATTAAATGACAGAAAATTAAAAATAAAGAGTAAATAAATCATTTGAAAATGTTCCCAAACTCCGAATTAACTCAAATTTATTTCTAAAAATTCTTTGTTTTCTATAGTATTTTTATAAATAAAAATCATAAATAATAGATAATTTATTTTCTATCATAAATAGAGTTCAAAATAAAAATAATAAAATCCAATTACTTTGATTATTATAGAAAAAATCCAAAAATCTAAATAAAAATACTAAATAATAGCCAACTTATTTCCTACTATTTTTGTGACTAGAAATAAATAGAATTTAAAATAAAAATATATAATGATAATAATAAATAAAATACATATATATATATAAATAAAAATAATAAAAATATATAATGAGATGATAATAAAAAAAGAATAGTAAATAAAATAAAAAGTATATATACGAAATAAAAAAAAAAAGAAAGAAGAAATAAAAAAAAAGAAAGGAAAGAATATATAAGCACAGAAATAAAAATAATAATAGATAAAAATAAATATATATATATATATATATAAAATGAAATAAAAAAAATAAGGAATCGTTATACGGTTCACCAAAGCGTTAAATGCTTTATGAGACGTTTGCAACGCTTTGACTATTCTCTGACAAGTCAATATGTTCTGAGGAATCGTTGTAACGATTACTTAAATTATTATACGGTTCATCAAATCGTTATAACGCTTCACAGGACGTTAGCAACACTTTGACCATTCTCTAACAAGTCAACATATGTTAAAGAATCGTTGTAATGATTCATTGAATCGTTGTAATGATTTTCTAAAACATTGAACGATATACAGAGCGTTAGCAACATTTTGACCCCTATTGACCTATTCCCTGACAAGTTTGATATCTTCTGAAAGCGTTATAACGGTTTGTGGAAACGTTATAACGATTTGTTGAAGCGTTGTAACGATTTGTTGAATCGTTACACGATTTCTAGAGTGTGAATGATCAACAAGGTGATGATACACCTTGTTGACTGATGAGACATAACATATATGATAGTTTTTGAGCTCATCATCTGATAAACATGTCTCAATGTTAAACCAGCCAAGAGCCCCGAGTCTAATATTGTGCACAAGTTAACCCTGAATCTATGAATCGGCTAGGTGCTCAGGACTCATGATTTAGTGGTGATCAAATATGCTCACACAAAAGGGTGTGAAGTAATACAATGATTTTTGCACAAGTAATGCAATATTCAGAATAGTTAGTCGAGACAAGAACATCTTGACGCCCGTCGAAGAATGACCAAGACTATGACATCAGCATGAGCAAACATATTAATTTCAAAATAGAAGAATATCACGATGTCCAAGGAGGTGACATCATGATGACTATGTGTCATGAATAAGTAATTCATGACCAGTCAAACAAGTAAGACTAAACTAATCTATTGATAAGTTTGTCTTCTAGTTCAGGGAAATGAACTGATCTGTAGTAAGTTCATCTTCCGAGATTGTAGGATTGAATCGTTCTATAGTAGATTCATCCTCAAAAACAGTGAATTTGAACCGTTTTGTAGTAGGTTCTTTCACTGACACACGCCTCAACGTCAAACTGGCTCAGTGCTTCAGGTTTGACTTTGTGTGCAGTTGTGTTTCTAGGTTTATGAATCCGCTTAGTGCTTGGAATTCATGATCTAGAAGATCAGTGAGAAGAAATATGTGGGTCAAATCCACCCTTCTCCTGATTCACCAACCTCAAGATCAACCGGCTAAATGTTTCGAGTTGTATTTTATGTGATTGGTCGTTTACTAGTAAAGATTGAACCGTTCTGTAGTAGGTTCATCTTCTAGGTCAACTAAGGTCGAGTCGTTCTGTAGTAGACTCACCTTCCATCCCTCCGTAAAGGTCGATCTGATCTGTAGTAAGATTGCCTTTCGAAGCGGTAAAGATTGAACTGATCTGTAGTAAATTCAACTTTTTCACCACCTTATCTCACTAGGCTGACTTATCAGTAAGTCCAGGGTGCTTCAGTGATCCCGATCACCGAAGAACGTGATCACTTGACCATCATTTAATTATACTATTTACTTCCTCCTTTTAAGATTCAGAGGTGCATCGAGGTTAATAGCACAGGGTAATTAACGGTGGAGACTTGCGCCAATCGGAATCTACAAGTACTCACAATCACTAAAAAAACCCTAAATGTACATTCCAATGAGTCTAAAACGGTAGGATTAATCGGCGTCAACTAAAATGTACGTTCAGGAGGGATCTCCGTGTCCTTCTTCCGCATCCCATCGCCACCAACGGCGGTGCGGAGCGCGCGAAAAAGGGTCGCACAAGATAGACTTATTAATAAAATTTAAAGTCTTAGTTGACAATGATTCTAATTTAATTTCTTAAATACCTAAAAGATCTATTTTATTTATAGAAATATATTCTTGAAGCAAACACTTTCTTTGAGGTTTGCGTAAACCCTGATAATTCCAGCATAAAATATACATAACACACTAATTAAGATACCTTAAACAAAAGTATATTTAAAAACTTCAAAAATAATAGTCTAAATTATTATTACCTATATTTATTAGATCTTATCCTTACTAAATTCTTTAGCGTGTATTTTCTAAATATCCTTAACTATCTTTTTAAATCTAGATTTCAATAAAGTCCTAAATTTATTAACAATATTAATTTTAATATCTTCTTGAGTTCCTAAGGAGAACCAATGTTCTAAAAAATATTAATACTTCAACATCAGAGAGACTAACAAAAAAAACTATCGATGAGAGAATTAATACCTAAAGTAGAGTCTTAGTTGAAGCATTTCCTCTTAAGGAGCTTTCTTCAACAACAACTTATGTTGCAAACGTGAACTGTGCTTAGACTCTTGAGGTGCTTTTCTTTTGCCTTTATCAAGACGAGCCTCATACACCACCATGTGTTGATGCTTCCCAAGGATCGCAATTAAAACTAGGTGGATGTTGCTGAGATGGTGCTATGAAAGTATTAGTACCATCATCCAAAAGATCATCACCGTCATCAGAAAGTATAACGGTAAGAGGAGCTTGGGTCAGATTAGCTACTAGTAAAGAGGTCATGGATACTAAAATAATTGTAGGGACTTTGTACCGATGTGGTTGGTATCTGAGAAGTAGTTAAGCTTTGAGAGAGTGGTGTTGAAGAGACAAAGGAAGGTTGATTGACTGGTAAGGGTTGAGAGAACAAAGGTAGTGGTGGAGTTGGTACATTAGAGACAGAAAAAGAGTAAGAAGCTGACACAGTGGAAGACGTAGGTGTAGGAGTAATAATATATAGAGGTGAAGTACTAATAGATAGAAGGATAGAGGACTCTTAAGAGGAAGAGGGAGCAGTAGTATCAATATCAGATGTAATCTTTTGTTACCAGTATAGTTTAGTTTTTTAAAAAACTAATTCATCAGCTACTTAAAATAGTAGATCATAGTAACAATGAGTGTCATCATCATCAACAAAGAGCATATTATTATAGGGTAGTACTACCTTTCGAGATTTAACACTAACTTCAATACGCAAAATAAAGAGACCAATGTGTTTCCAAGATTTAGGGTCAGCCTCTAAGTAAAAACTTCTAATTTTAAAGCTAAACGACGAAACTCTTCTTCTTTCCATAAATGTGGAGACAAATTGGTGATATTGATATAAATCATAACTGAATCTGAACCTCCATCAAACTTCTTAAAGTCATACGTTTCAACTATAAAATGCACTGATCATAACACTAATTCTTCCTTAGAAAGCAACATAGATCTCCAATTGTCATTTGGTGGCTCTATTAGTAGTTTATTCCTAAGTAATGTTCTAGCCACCTAATTTCATCCAGGGATTGGAAAAAGTTATTGTAAATAGGTTTGAACATAGATTAGTCCTAAATCTATATCAACATGAAAAACTAGACTGTATTTGATAGTTTCTCTGAATTTCTTATTGATTGGGTTTGTGTAGAATTAGATCGATGACTTAAATGGCCACAAGTGAAACAAACTAAAACATAATGACAAGAAGAGACTGTATGGCAATAATCTCCACACCGAATGCAAACTGACCTACCTTGTGATTGGAAGGCTTGTAAAGACTATAGTTTAACCCTAGCTTTCGTCGTTGAGGGAGAAGTGTGTTTGGAAAGGGATGAATTTGTGGGGTTGTAATAGTGCACTCCTTGGGCTACTTGGAAAAGGATTGATCAGGGAGAGGAGTAACTCTAGTTCAAATAACAGATGAAGGTTGTGAGAAAGGAGTTATTGACGAAATGGATGACGTTGGAAGCATAGGAAATGGATTGGGAGAAATAGGCTGACTAGTCTGTATTGGGATAAAGTGTTAAAATAACCCGTCCGGGTCAGACTCAACTCGTCTAACCCGTGGCCGCGATCTGCCCCCGACCCGACCCGCGCTCAAACCCGTCAGACCCGTGACCCGTTAGAACCGACGGATCTAGCACGGGCGCGGCCAAAAAAATTTGAAAAAAACTCGTGCTAGACCCGACCCGTTTTGGACCTGTCCCGACCTAACCCGCCCCGCCCCGCCCAACCCGTGATAACCCGCCCCCAACCCGACCCGGGAAACCCGTGCAAACCCGACCCAATACCCGGTAACCCGGAAAATTCAAAAAAATACGAGAAAATATGGGAAAATTAAATTTTTGTTGTCAAAATATATTATAGTTATATATTTTTAATATTATTAATAATTATTTTTAATTTTTTCTGATTTTTTTAGAATTTATTTGAATTTTATTGGGTTATTTTTGAATTTTGAAAAAAAAAACTGCCGACCCGTCCCGTTCCCGACCTGACCCGCCCCACCCTTGGACCCGACCCGTCCCGACCCGCCGACCCATCCGACCCGACGAGTCTAGGACGGATCGTGGCCAAACTCCTAAAATAGACCTGCCCTAATCCGTCCCGCCAAAACCCGCCGACCCGTCCCGTCAAAACCTGCCGACCCGCCATAACCCGTCCCGACCCAACCCAACCCGTCCCGATTTTATAACACTTGGGACGTTTGGTAGTGGAGCAGACACCGCATTGAATGCGGGATGGAGTGGAGCAATCAGAAGCGGAGCAGACGGAGATTGTGTAGCCTACATAGCATTGAGCGCAGATGAAAAATAAGCAGGGAGGATTAAAGATGGGCCATAATTTTGAATTTCTGGCGATGGGCGAAGAGAAGTCGAACAATCTTGATTGGTCTTAGAGCGCTTTTTTTTTATTATTCCTTTTCAAGTAGGATTAATTTAGTGGATAGTAAAAGTAGTTTTTTTCTTTTTTTGAAAAAATATCAAATATCCCCAACTTTCTCCACCATAATTGAAAATTGGGACCCTAAAAAACTAACGTAAATGGGATCCACGTGAAAGTAGTAGTGGGAAAATGAAGGGCGCAATAGTGGGGCCTGTATCTCTGCCCTTTTTCTATATACCAAAAGAACAAAAGAACAAAAAAAAAAAAAGAAACTTCATTGAAGGTACACCATTAGTTCTTCTGAATTAGAAAACAAAAAGGTCTGTACCTTTTTTTTAATTGGTTGATCGTTTGTTTAAAATACTTAAAGCTGTACCTAGAGATCATGAGTTCATTGTTATATTTATTCTATAGGAATCTAATCAAATTATTTCTTACATAACTATATTTAAACCACGTATGTTTTGAAAGTCAAAATGAGATCCAATCTAAACATGCTTTATGATTTGGTTCAGAAAAAATTGTCATCAAAATTTGCTTCTTTTTTCTTTTATTAATTAATGTAGAACCAGAATGCGTATAATTCATCATTATCAAGCATTTAAGCTCGTTTGTCTCAAATATTTTGTCTTCAGCATAACAGTTCACGGTTCAGATAGATCGTATGTTTTTGTCAATTTTAATAATTAATTGTCAGGAGCTGAAGTACCGGAAAGAAAATATTTTAATTTGAAAGTGACGCTAGCGCGTTAGCTGTGAAAGAGAGAATGGGCCTCGTCAACGAAATGAATGAAGAAGGCCCCGTATAAACTTGAGTTGAGAATTGGCACTAAGGCCCACAACGGATCGTCAGGAGAACCTTACACTTAAGAGTCACAGAAGATCCCTCAAGACGCGCAGGAGCTGGTTAGTAAGTACAGTGATTCAGTGAAGGCTGTTGAGGAGATTCCTTTACCGTTTACTGTTTTATTTTTAATCTTTACTTAATTACCTTGCTTATTACTTTCTTTAAATAGGCGAGTGTGCCTGAGTTAGGGGATTGATGAATTGATGAGTATTTTGCTATTTTTCTTTTATTTCAGTTTTACCCTTCTATCAGAAAACTTGTAATCTCAGCGGCTATCAATAAAATCTCTGAGTTTGTAATCTGTCTTTGGTTTGATTTGTATCTCAGTTCTATTGTGATCCAATTAGGATCACAACATTAATGATGTCACGTAGTTGCCTCCAAACAACATCTATATGTAATTCCTGGCATGAATTCAAAGCAAAATGGATATAGTAAATATTATTAGCAGGTTGCCACAGCGAGCAGAACATGCAGGTATTGTCTTCCTACATTGATGCTATGTAGCTTTCATAATTGGACAGATGCAGAAAGAGCAGGAGGGGACGACCGCAACAGTGCCCGGACTCAGCTTCTCTCTCTCTATCTTGCTGCTTGTATCCTGCCTCTTGTGAAGCGTGAGATGGGAGCAAGGTGGGTACAGTACTCATGAGTGCATATTTTGATTGTTCACTAGCTCGTCTTTCAAACAGCTGGATGTCGTTCAATTTAATGAATTTCTTTCTTTGCAGTTTACAAAGCACTCTTTTTCCGATTCTCCTGCTGTAAAGATAAAGAAAGAAAATAAATAAATAAATAAAATCTTGTAGGCGCCACGAAGAGAAAGATGCAAGAGACTTTCTGGGATTCACCAGTTTCTTAGATGATTGTTTTTACTATTATGCATAACTTATATTACTTATATAACCTATAATGAATCGATTATAAAATTATAAAATTATGTCAATTTAATGATTTTATTGATATTTTCAAAATATCAAAATATTACGTAAGTATTAAAAACAGAATTTTCTGTTATTCCAATATGTATGTTCTTTTATTTTAATTATTTCATCCAATACACTTACATCCTCGCATACAAAAGCAAGATATAAAAAAAAATCTAAAATTAAAGTCTCATTGAATTGTCACGATACAAAGAATGAGCCAAATTAATCAGCATGAGAAGAATAATATTAGACTATAATTTTATGATTTTACTGATATTTTCAATCTTACAAATAAACTCATGCATACGTTAAAATTTTGAAGAAAAAAATATCTCATGTTCAAATTACTGAGTCGCGCCTTCTGGATAAATTTGAAAGATTTTTTGTTATTCAAATAAAAAAGGTATTATAAATGTTTACATAAATAAGGATGATCCGAATACACTTTCCACTCACAATTATATTTAAGGATTAAGTTATGCAATCTTGTTTTTGCTTCCTTGAAAACATATTGTTTTTTAAATGCCTAGCTTATTTTCAAAATCTTAAAATCAATATATAGTTTAATTGAAAAACATGTTCATTTAATTAATAATTGATTCTTTTAGATGATATAACAATCCATTAAAACTATATGTAAGTTTTGTTTTGATTAACATCGTCATGAATGCGCTGCATAAACATTTAATTGCATAAATTTGTATGAGCATATTAATTATGTGTAACTAATATCTTGTCCGTGCGTTGTTACTGTGATGTCTTTTAAACATATAAAAAATCATAACTTCATGTGAAAAGAAAAAAATAAAAATGAAGATAATTTAGTAATTAATATAAATTTTAATTATGAATACATAATTAATGTAAAATAAATATAGAATTGAGAGAAAAGTTGACATTCAGAATTTAAGAAAAGTTAAAATTCATAATTAATGGTAATCTAAGAAAAAAATAAAATAGAGCAATTTATTTAAATTATGTAGCATTTTGTGTAACAAACCAAATTGAGAGAAAATTATAACTTCAACACAAACGGCCATAGAGATTATAATATTATTTGACAAATAACTCAATCTGATGACTGATATTAGTTCTAAAAATTTAACAAAAAATCTGAATCGCTTGAGAATTAAAATAGTTATTTACTTAGTAAAAATAGAGATAGAGAAATATAAATTTCTTCAAGTACAAATTTCTAAAAAAATATCCTGACTATAATAGTTAAAACAATTATTTTAAGAAAAAGTTAAATCTGAGGTCTCTTTCATCTTTTTATTTGCGGGGCCCACAAAAATTAATTGTTTAATTCCTTTCATTCATCTTTACAGCTGGAGAATCACAAAAAGTGAGCTTAATTTGTATATTGCAACGAGCGAAATTCACTAAATTGAACGAATCTAACGGTTCAAAGCCGAGTGAACAATCAGAATGTGCATTCATGGGTGTATACAATCAGAATGTGCCTTCTTCCCTGAGATGTCAATCCGCTGCGTCATTTTCCTGTAGGTTTAATTTGTTTGGAATTTTCACAGAGTCATTATTTGTTTAATTTTCATATTTTTCAATTTGTCAAAATTGATAATGTTGTGCTTTTAACATAATTTGTTTTATGATATTCGGTTTCATTAACAAATGAAATCTGTCTCCTTATTGAGAACCCTTTAATCTTATAATATGGGATTACCTGCATATAATGATGACAAAAAAATAGAAAAATAGAATATAGAAAACAAAAATTAATCAAAAGAGGAGGGGTTATAAAATTTGACTAGATAATTGTTCTTATTCAATAGGTAATATGTGATTGATTGAAAAAATATATATTTCATTGGATTAGTGGCATAGGTCTATTTTACTAGTTATATTAGAGAAGTGGTCATTTGATAATTTGATGATACATTATTAAAAAAATGAAATCCAAGTTTTTATTATTGTACATGCAGATAGCCTACAATTAAGTAATATATTCATAATTTGTAATCGTTAAAAATTTCAAGTCACTTGATTTATAATTTTATATGAATCATTTCCGTTTCAAATCAAAATTTTACTTTTCAATCTATATTATTGATATTGAGAAATAAAAACAATTAATCCTCTTCGCATTAAAATTAGAGTTCCCTTAAATTTATTTTCTTTAAACTACGGAATGGCTGCATCAAGATTCCATCTCAACAATTGAACGTGCATGTCAGCATGTGGAGAAGGACTTCGACATATAATTAACATATTAGAGCATAGTAGAAAACTAGCCTAGTAGCAGTAGCAGCACTGTGAAGTACTGTATTAATAGTCTAGTATAGTACAGGATCATGATCCAACGACATAGCAGAGATTCGCTGCACGGTAAGTTGCATGTGAGAACCGACCGGATAGTGGATAGGGGTTTGGGCGGTGCTGACGGATGAAATAAGAGAGGCGATCAGACTGGATTACTAGACAGACACTAGACAGAGAAGAGATATGGTATAATAGAATAGACGCAGTGAGGTGTGGTGAGGCCTGGCGACTGGTGACTGGTGACTGGTGGGGAGCGTGGTACATTCGCACCCACAGCACGTGAGCTGGAGGGAGGAGGAGGAGAGATGATGCATTGATGCATCGATGTATTGATGCATGATGATAATGGGGAGAGAGAGAGAGAGAGAGAGAGAAGAAAAGAAAAAGAAAAGGTGCATGGATCTAGTGATTGGAGATTGATCTCGGGAGGCAGCATAATTAATAAGTGAACGGTCTAAAGCCTGTCGCGCCGGTCCCACCATTAACCGCCCCTCCCGGCTGCCGATTCCTCTTTTCCTTTCTTCTTTTGCCTTCTCTCTTCCCACCATGCCAGCGCCTGTGGGCCTCTCCCTAGCTATTACACTTGCACTCAAAAAAGCTACATCTGCTGCCTTGCTGCTTGCTGTTTGCTGCTGCTCATTGTTGCAACTTATTATCTAGAATGTTTTAAATGAAATTGAGTTGAGGGCTTTTATTTCATGCGTATCCGCTGTGCAAAATATGATAACAACATCCTTGATTTGCGTCTCATACTTGGATATTATTACCCTCTTTGCACGATCATTGATTTTTTAAAACTACCCAAGATGGAAGGAACCAGGAAGTGAGGGGTAATTAACGTTGGTGCCTTTTTTTTCTTTATTGAAGATTTGAAGTGCCGTTTATGTTACAACAAATTATCCGGTACCTTTTTTGAAAACTTGATATGTATAATATTTATTCATTCAGAACTGGAAATTTCACACTTCCGAAAGAGCGACTCCCTATGTTAACTAAACTTGATGGAAAACTTAAATTTAACGTTTCTACGGTTATTTTGGACAAAAAAAAAATTAAAGCAGTACTCTTACTGGACTACAAATTTCGTCAATGATGAAAAATACAAGTTGCTTAAATCAGCTGAACAAAATACACACAAATATAGAATCTAATACAATCCGTCCAAAACAAGGAAAAGACGCACAGATGTCACAACAGTGTATAACAGCACTGTTGCATGCTTTATTTAAGCAAAAAAAAAACACTGTTGCATAGAAATGTCTAACTTGGTGACGATCACGAAATAAGGCAATTTCGTAAATATAACATGACGCAAAAAAAAATTCGTTTACCGTTCGTTTAATAAACAAAATAGAAAACTGTTTCATTTATCATTTTATTTATCACGAAATATATAAAATATGAAATTTCATGATATTTTACACTAAAATAAATTAAATGAAAGGAAAATTACTGTTTTATTCTTGATATAAAAGAGAAAACAGTTTCATTTAATAAATAAAAGAAAATTAAATCATTTCGTTTATTATGAAACGAAACGAAACGAAACATGACGAAAGGGCATTCTGCCCTAGCGTTGCATGCTTTTATTTAGGGGGGGAAAAGCATTGTTGCATGCTGGTTAGAACTTAGATGCCTGGTCAATGGTACTAGCCAGCTCCAGTCCAAGCCCTTGTCGCCTCTCGGTGATCAATGCGTTAACTGGACTGGACCGGACCTCCATCTGGTTGCCAGTTCAAAATACAAAACGAGTTAATTCATCAACTTGGGTGTTGTTAAGACGCACTAGATTAGGGCTCAAGTTAGAGCAGGTAGCTAGGCCCATCTCATCAGTTGATCCATATACTCTCAACACATTCCAATTTAAATATTTATCCTTTAAAATTTAAAAATTTAGAATTTATCTCTGAAAATATTAAAAGTTTAGATATTTATCCATAACTAATATTATCCTCATAACAAATAAATTAACAAATAACTATAATTATAATACAACTTGCATCACAACAAAGTTAGCGACGGTGCATTGAATTCTTTCATTTTGTTATGCACATTCGTGTTGCTGTTGTACTGCTACTTATAATTGTTCTTCCTTCTTGAGCTCTAATTGTACGTAGATGCAACCTCAAATAAAAATAACAGGTTTCTATATGTTTATGGTATAAGAAAAAATTTGGACTTCTGAGATTGAATAGAAATAAAAAGAGCAACAAATATAAATTGAACTGGTACGAACCAAACTTGGTATCAATCAGAGCTGGCATAAACCAAAATTGGTGTGAACCAGAACTAGCACGAACTAGAACTGGTTGTAAATAATGTCTACCAATGAGATTGATAGTGAAAAAATACTTTCACAATTATGATTTTGTGATAATTTTGTGTGCCATTGAAATAATAAAATTACCATGAAGTTTTACATATAAATGAAAATGTCTTAGATTTATCAGAGGGGTATCTTTGTCTCGTTGAAATTTTAATTAATTGTTAATTTAATTTTTATGATGATAATACTAATTATGAGTAAATATTTAAGATTTTGACATTTTTATGGATAAATATCTAATTTATAAATTTGAAAGGGTAAATATTCAAATTAAGATGTATTGAGAGGATTTTTATCTTTTTCCCCTAAAATGGGAAATTTCAAAAAAAAAAAAAAGGCAAAAACAGACTAGAGAGAGAGGAGGCTGAGAGGGATGACTATTCTAGAGGTTTTTTCTATAGAGAGTTATTAAAGGTTAATCTAGATGGTTCGTTTTCAACGGCTGTGGAAAAGTTCAAACATGAATTTTGATGCATGAAAGTTATTATTATTAAATCAGGACCATTGATCTCTGATCGATCGAATTAAATAAAAAGTACTCCACCTGAAGAACTTTTTTGCTCTCCAGAGGATATCGTTCGAGGTCGAGAGTAGGCGGAGATCACCACACACAACTAATTTCTAGAGGTTTTTTCTGTGAAGAGTTTTTAAAGATTAATCTGGACGGCTCGTTTAACCACAACGACTGTGAAGAAGTTTAAACACGAATTTTAATGTATGAGAGGTTTATTATTATCAAAGGGTTTATTATTGATAGACTTTGAACGTCCCTAAGGATGTTGGTATTGAAAGGTCAAGATAATGCAAGAATGTAAAGAACCTAAGGTAGAAATGTATAAACCAATTTTGGGCTTAATGTTCAAGTGTAATGGCAGTGGAATACGATTTAAATCAATTCAATTCTCACAAGAATATAGTAATCAAAGAAATGTGAGAAAAGAAAGTAAAGATAAAGCAAGAACACAAGATGTAACGGAGTTCGGCTCTAACAATGCCTACGTCTTCGGGACCCTCAACCTCTAACAATTGAGGTTGAGCCGATGTATTTAAAAAGGGTTTTTACACTTGTAGAACTTGGTCCCTTACAAAAATGGGTTGTCAAGCCTATCGGTAACAAGAGTGACAACACACTCAAAAAGGTGAGTGACAACACACTCAAAAGGCGAGTGACAACACACTCAAGAAAGGTGAGTGACAACACACTCAAGAAAAGGTGAGCACTACAACTCAAGAGAATGTTTTCAAGAAGATCACGAAGGATCAAGTTGGGAGAATAGAGAGAAGCAAGATTGAGCTTGAATAAGGATTTGGCTAATTGAGTGTTTTCAATCTCTTAAATTATCTCTCTCACTTTGTATATGACTAGAAATCTCTCTGGAGTAATGATTTAGCTAGATAGATCAGATTTAATCATATATAAGTGAGAGATGTGATCCTTTTAAATAGATCTTCTGAAATAACTAAAGAAACTATTTTTCGGCCTGAACCGTTATAACGGTTTATAAATCGTTATAACGGTTTAGAAAGAATAGTCGTTGGATCAACTAAGCTGAAACGTTATAACGATTTATCAAGTCGTTATACGTTTCATGAATCGTTGTAACGATTACAGAATCGTTATACGTTTCATAAATCGTTGTAACGATTACTGAATCGTTACATAACGATACACTCTGGTTTCTTTGAGAATGTTTCTGCCTTAGAATATTTTTGAGTATTGAGATGAACCGTTATAACGATTACTGAACCGTTATAACGATTCACTGGGCAAAATCACTTTTCTTGTTGTTTAAGCTCAATTTATCTTGACCAATTCAACCCAGTTTGAGTCTAACTAAACCTAAGCCTAATGCAGTATTGATTAAGCTCTTGTATCCCAGTACTGGTCTTGGTTTTTGTGCACTAGTCCATTTGCATGTTAATCCCTGCACAAAACTCAAACAAGGCAAATTATAAAATTCAAGATTGTTTTGCAAATCGACAAATCAAAGAAGATGTTAAGTGTAACAATCTCCCCTTTTGTCGATTTGTAAAACATGCATGGGTGCATAGATATAACATATGATGTAAATTTTCACCCAAAAACTTCTCCCCCTTTTTGAAAACCGGGCAAAATGATGCGAATAAAGAATTTATTTCAATTTAGCTCCCCCTAAATTGATTGCTCCCCCTTAATATATGCACCGTGTATAAGATAAAGAATTTAAAGTACTTCCAAAATAATAAAAATATATAATTCATTAGCTAACTTCCCCTAAATATGTTGCATATATGATTTGAAGGGACAATTAAGCATGGTGGGTCTCTAATTTTTAATTTTAGAAACCCAAACAACATTTGCGATGTTGTTTTCTTTTCTATGTTTGCAATCAAGTGAGATATGACCAATATGACAACAATAATTACAAAATACACATGTTTGAGACTTCTTACTACCTTTAACAAATGTATTTTGGTAGATTTCTTTTAATCCTTGAGCTTAAGTCTTGGGTTTTCTTTAGAAATATTTTTATGTTTTTGAGAAACAACTCGTTTATGCTCATATCTTTGAGCTTTGGTTTGAAAATTATTTTGATTTTTAAACTCATAAAATCATCCATCGGGTCCTTTAAAATATAATTTGTTTGACCAACAATGATTGAAAAATGTAGCATTGTTGCTTTGAAAATTCATTTTTCCTTTGTTAATCTTTTTATCAAATTGCTTATAATGAAATGCATAATTGTGTTTCTTATTGAAAGATTTAGCCTTAGTAGATTTCATAATTTTTGCATTTGACCCTTAACTTTGTTTCTCTTTTGATTTAGGGCAAATTGAAGTCTTAGAAGATTTCTCATATCCAAGACCTGACTTGTTGCTAGGCCTTTGATATATAACCTTATCTAAATCCATTGAAGTAATGCTTGTTAAAATACATGAGGATTTTAGTACCCTATTTTCAGTTTCTAAAGTTTGCACTTTCACTTTTAATGTTGCAACTTCACCTAAGTGCATTTGACAATTCTTTTCCAAATTTTATAAATTAAACTCATAAGATTGAACATTTAACTCAAATTCTGAAATTTTATTTTCAAGTCTCTCAATTATCTCTTTTTGAGAAGATGAATCATGAATATGACTCTCTAAACTAGATACAAAAGATTCAATTACATCCTCATCATCAAAATTATTTATATTTTCAACAAAAAATTTATCATTCTCAACATAATCATCATCACTATCATCCCAAGTGGATGTAGTGCAAGGTACTACTTGATTGTGCAATTGAAATTCTTGAGAATTTTGTACCTTAGGTGCATATGAGTTCATCTTCATATTCTTAGATATTGCAATGTCGTGTAGGATCTCCAATGTGCACAAGTTGGTGATGTTGTTTCTTGCTACAATTTCATCAACATCCACCACGGATGAGCTCTCCTCCACTTGCGCAATTAGGGCGAGATTGAGTGGATTTCTTTCATCTTTCTTTCTCTTAACATGGTTGCTTGAGGCTAGCATAGCACTAATTCTCTCAAAATTTTGCTTCTTCTTATTTGGAAAGACCAAGGAACAATCGTGTGTTGTGTGACCTTCCTTATGGTATGAGAAGCATATACACGTCATTCATTTCTCATCTCGCTCTTCATTGTGCTCTTTTTCTAGATTTAGCATTTTTTCAAACATTTTCGTAATTACTTGATCATGTAGGGATTCGGAATGCCCAAATCCCGTTAATGCTCAAGTTGCGGAAAGACCGTAGAACAAAAATTTTACTTCTACTTAAGTTAGGGATTAAAGTATGTCGGATAATAACAGAGAGTTACGGACATTTAATCCTTTACAAAAGACGGTAAAATATTATTTTACTTCTAACTTAAGCTTAGGGTTAAAGTGATGTGTCGGATGATTACCGAGAGATACACACCTCTTTAAACCTTTATTGATCTACTCCATGATTGATTTCTAAAATATTAATCTACTTAACAATTAAATAGATTAACATAAGATGTTATACCTCGCTTCCAAATTTCAATTGGAATGAAAATCGGCTTGTCTCGGAGCACCAAACGTCTGATGCCTCTCGTAGGTTATCCATCGGGATCGACCAAGAGCGGTTTATTTCTTTTGCCGAAATACGAAGTAAACCGCGGTTTTCGCAAAAACACTATTCACCCGAGAAAAAGATGAAATAGTACTATTCACGACTCGCGATAATTTCTGTTTCACAAATGTGCGAAAATACGCAACTTTCGTAAAAACACTATTCACCGATCCCGTGAATTCTGAAACAACCGTATACCGGGAGAGAGAAAGTAGAACTGATTTGGTGTAATTTTCTCTCTCACCCCACCCCTCTATTTATAGCCAAATTTGGGATTGCAAAATTACCAAAATACCCTTGAGGATGATGTCATGGATGATGTCATATATGATGTCATGGATGATGTCATGCATGATGTCATCTAAGGTCCAAATTTACAAGTTTGCCATTGGGCTTTTGGCCAAATTACCGAAATACCATTGGGCTTTTGGATTTTGGGCTTTTCTGATTTTGGGCTTTTAATTATTAATTAAGGCTTTAATTATTAATGGGCTTTTGGCCCATAATTCAAATCCATAATTAACATTTAAAATCCAAATCAAATATATATATAATTGTCATCTACAATTATATTTTTTTCTCGGTTGTTGTTTCGGCGAATTTATACGACGTGTCCAACACGTTATAAATTCAATCTGATTTTTGCTTCTTGTCATCTCTATGACAAATATAATTATATCATATATAATTAATTATAACCATCTTATTATTAATTATAAATAATTTATAATTAATCAATAAGATTCTCCGATTAACTCCTATACGGTGTGACCGACAGATCCGTGTTATGTTGGTAAATAGAGTTAAAACCGTTTTAACTTCTATAATCATAGGAGGCATCGGCGAGAATGCACTATGACCATCCAATTACACGAGATGATGATGTCTTGTACAATATCATGATCCAAAGAAACTATTTACTTGTGTTTAATTCTTTTGTCTCATAGCTTTATCGAGATCAGTTTCAAGGTAGGTATGTGTCATCCTTGCAAACTTAATCTTTTCTTGATCCTGAGTAAAATATCAAATATAATTACTCTTGTAATTATACTGCTAGCAGATAATCTTACTCTATCAAGGGGCCCAGTGATGCTATAACTCATATAGAAATATGAGGGACAATAGTACTTTTGGCAAACCATCTCTTCCTCCGCATAAGTTATGTATACCGAAGAGCTACCTTTATAGCCACCTTTTACGGATAACGTTTGGTAGAAATCACACACATACATATCTTATGTAGGAAAAATGAATACCTCATACTTTAGAATTTAATACTGAACGAAAACATTAATGACACGAACACAATTCCATTTAATGTTTCATTCGGGGTCTATCAAATACGATGTTCCTAGAACATCTATTTATGTGATTAAAATGACAACTCTTTGTCTATGGTCTGTAAAACTTGACCATCATTTAATCCACATACTAACCTGATAACGGTTAATTAGTGTTCCTGCTAATTACCTTGGTTAGTGACTTTTAAGAGTATATTCTATATTATGAAGTTTCACAATTCCGGTCATGAACTCGGAATGATTCATAAATTCAATAATACTCAAGGAAACAAAATATCGTTTAAATATCCAATTCATGAACAAAGCTTTATATAACAAATTTATCGTATTATTGACTTCAAGATTATTACAAACTAACAATCTCCCACTTAAGCTTGGAGTCAATCATATTGAGCCATGCCTTATACAAATCTATAAATCTCTCGATTTAAAAGATAATCTCACGACCAATCTCCTATGTGTCTCAAACCCATAGAAGATGTGTGCAACCGGTGCTTGGCTTGAGGTAGAGGTTTTGTAAGTGGATCGACCGTGTGTTGCCAACCGTGTCAATTTTACAAATCTTTACATCGCCTCTATTTATAATTTCTCGTATGAGGTGATAACGTCGCGGGACATGCTTGGATGCGGAGTGTGATCTCGGTTCCTTGGCCTGAGCTATAGCTTCATTGTTGTCACAATAGAGGTCTACAGGGCCCTGAACACTGGGAACCACTCCTAGTTCACTAAGGAATTTCTTGATCCAGAAACCTTCTTTAGCTGCCTCGGAGGCGGCTATGTACTCAGCTTCGGTGGTTGAGTCTGCTTTGTGGTCTCTTGCTTGGAACTCTTCCACTCACGGACCGCCGTTGAGTATGAACACGTAACTAGGCTCGCGATCTTGAATCATCTCGGTCAGTTTGGAAACTTGCATCTGTGTAACCACTCACCACGAGTTCCGAGTCACCACCGTAGACGAGAAACATATCCTTAGTTCTTCTCAAGTACTTAAGGATATTCTTTGCAGCATTCCAGTGCTCCATGCCTGGATTAGCCTGATATCTACTCGTCACACTCAAAGCGTACGAGACATCAGGGCGAGTGCACAACATGGCGTACATGATAGAGCCAATAGCCGAAGCATATGGCACTCTACTCATTATGCTTTGCTCATCAGTTGTCAAAGGACACTGAGTCTTGCTAAGCTGTGCACCATGATTTATTGCCAGAAATCCTTTCTTAGAATTCTGCATACTGAACCGATTCAGCACTTTATCAATAGGGTCTCCCACATTTCACTTGCAATTTCGGTAGTATCAAATAGTATAGAAATTTTTTCACTAACCGAATTTAAGATAACATTGACGGCATAATCATTTTGAGATTTCAGTTCTTTGGCTTTTGTGTCATTGTGAGGTTGCTAGGATCATAATGTGGTACATAACCATGTTGGACAACATCCCAAAAGCCTAGAATGTTGAGGTAGTTCACCATACATTTCTTTCAAAAATTGAAATTTTTACAATTAAGACCTAGAGTTGGAGGGTTCTTTTACATGCATTAAAGAAGTCATCTTGGACCAAAAATACCACAAATAAAGTAATTAAAACTGAGCTCTTGCTCTGATACCACCTTGATAGACCTTGAATGTCCCTAAGGATGTTGGTATTGAAAGGTTAAGATAGTGCAAGAATGTAAAGAACCTAAGGTAGAAATGTATAAACCAATTTGGGGCTTAATGTTCAAGTGTAATGGCAGCGGAATACGATTTAAATCAATTCAATTCTCACAAAAATATAGCAATCAAAGAAATGTGAGAAAAGAAAGTAAAGATAAAGCAAGAACATAAGATGTAACGAGTTCGGCTTTAACAATGCCTACGTCTCCGGGACCCTCAACATCTAACAATTGAGGTTGAGCCGATATATTTAAAAAGAGTTTTTACACTTGTAGAACTTGGTCCCTTACAAAAATGGGCTGTCAAGCCTATCGGAAATAAGAGTGACAACAAACTCAAAAGGCGAGTGACAACACACTCAAGAAAGGTGAGTGACAACACACTCAAAAGGTGAGTGACAACACACTCAAGAAAAGGTGAGCACTACAGCTCAAGAGAATGTTTTCAAGAAGATCACGAAGGATCAAGTTGAGAGAATAGAGAGAAGCAAGATTGAGCTTGAATAAGGATTTGGCTAATTGAGTGTTTTCAATCTCTTAAATTATCTCTCTCACTTTGTATATGACTAGAAATCTCTCTGGAGTAATGATTTAGCTAGATAGATCAGATTCAATCATATATAAGTGAGAGATGTGATCTTTTTAAATAGATCTTCTGAAATAACTGAAGAAACTATTTTTCGGCCTGAACCGTTATAACGGTTTACAAATCGTTATAACGGTTTAGAAAGAACAGTCGTTGGATCAACTAAGCTGAAACGTTATAACGATTTATCAAGTCGTTATACGTTTCATGAATCGTTGTAACGATTACAAAATCGTTATACGTTTCACAAATCGTTGTAACGATTACTGAATCGTTACATAACGCTACACTCTGGTTTCTTTGAGAATGTTTCTGCCTTAGAATATTTTTGAGTATTGAGATGAACCGTTATAACGATTACTGAACCGTTATAACGATTCACTGGGCAAAATCACTTTTCTTGTTGTTTAAGATCAATTTATCTTGACCAATTCAACCCAGTTTGAGTCTAACTAAACCTAAACCTAATGCAGTCTTGATTAAGCTCTTGTATCGCAGTACTAGTCTTGGTTCTTGTGCACTAGTCCATTTGCATGTTAATCCCTGCACAAAACTCAAACAAGGTAAATTGTAAAATTCAAGATTATTTTGCAAATTGACAAATCAAAGAAGATGTTAAGTGTAACAATTATTATTAAATCTGAACCATTGATATCTGATGGAACATATTAGACAAAACAAAAAATACACCTTTCTAGAGGATGTCGTTCGAGACCACCACTGCCTTATTATTATTAGATTATAACAGGTACAATCGGAGAAGAGGCAAAAACTCAAAGGGTCTGTTTGGAAAATCAAGGAATAGTTTTGGAAGAATGATAATTTTGGAAAAGTGATAGAATAGTATATTTTTGGAAGAGTGGTAGAAGAATGGTATTCTTAACTATTCGGAAGAGTAAAAATATCGTTTGACACTTGTTAATCAGAATAGTTAAAATATGGATAATTATGATACTAATAATGATGTTGATCATAAAAATAATAATAAAATAATAATCATAATAGTAATAATAGTAATAATAATAATAATAATCATAATAAATAATAATATTCATAGTTGTAATCATTGTAATATAATGAAAATATAAATATAATCATAATATAGTAATATAATAATAAAAATTATAATTATAATCATAATTATAATAATATAATAATCATAAATAATCATAATATAAGAATAAAAATTATAACTATAATCATAATCATAATAATATAATAATAATAATCATAATTTTAATAATATAATCATAATATATAATATAATATAACATAATTAAATAATAATCATAATCATAATCACGATAATAATAATTATAATCATAATCATAATAATATAATAATATAATCATAATCATAATCATAATAATATAATAATAATAAATTATAATGATAATAATTATAAATAATTTAATAATAATAATAATAATAATAATATAATCATAACTATAATCATAATATAATAATATAATATAACATAATAAAATAATAATAATAATCATAGTCATAATCATCATAATATAGTCATAATTAAAATATAATAAGATAATAATAATAATAAATAATTATAATTATAACATTATAATCATAACATAATATAGTAATAATATAATAATAAATAATCATGATCATAATAATGTAATAATAAAATAATCATATTTATATTCATAATATAATAATATAATACTAAAATTATATTTATTATAATATAATAATACTAATAGTGATGATAATATAATAATAATCATAATCATAATTTAATAATAATATAATGATAATATTAATAAATAATAATATTATTAATATAATAATAAATTATAATCATAATATAATATAATAATAATAAATCATAATATAATAATATAATATAATTAAATAATAATCGTTATTCCGAAATGAAATCTAATCCGATATTCCATTTATAAATTGATATACCGGATTATCACTCTTCCCCATTCTTCTACTTGGTCTAAAATTCATTTAGCAAATTAATTCAACATCATAATAATTTTATTCCTATTTTTTTTTTTTTTTTTGCTATTGGATGGAGTTCCAAACAAAAGCAAAGGTACTGAAAGCGAACGGAGATGACACTCTTTCACTTCGTCAACTGTGCTCTCCTCACCTTTGGTCCTCACGTCGTCTACTACTCCGCCACGCCCCTGTAACTCCCTCCTTTCCGCTCTCTCTCTCTCTCTCTCTCTCTCTCTCTCTCTCCGCCCTCTGAATTGATCTCGTTCAGTTAACGCATTTGAATTTTGAGTTTTTTGGAAACTAAGTTGCTTCAATCTCTCGTGAGTTTCTGTGCTTTGGATCTGGAAGTAGGCATGTTGCTTTCATCTGCTTCGAGTGTTCTTGAATTCAGGTTCAATTTGTAATTTGTTGAAGCTTCCATCTGCTCTGTAATGGATTAATTTCCATAGAGCTGTCATTGATTATGCCTTTTTTGGTTAGGGATGTAGTTAGAGATATCGGACGGATTTCGTTACCTTATTAATGTTTGCTCCTTTGACCTAGGTCCTCTTACCAATTGACCAGATACATATAGTTTTAGTGAACCAAATCATCAGTTATAGTTTCTTATATTGTTTTACATGTAGATCGGAGTATGATACTATTGGGACTTCTGCAAAAGCTGCAGTTGTGTATCTTGTAACAGCGTTAGTCAAGGTTGCTAATAATCTAACTTGTAACTTCCAAAATAATGCTTAGGAAGTAATATAATCATTAATGAAGTGTATCATGAGGTCTTTGATATGTATCATACATACAATTTATGGCATTGTAATAATTCCGCAGCTGATCAGATCTCAATATTTTCAGCTAGTATTTCTGGCAACATTTCTTAAGGTCCCAGGGAATGATGGTTTTGACCCATATCAGGTACTTGTCCAACTTCCCTGTTTTCTCCTTTGAATTGTATCAAAGCATAATTGTGTAAAATGAGAAATATCAGTGATGTGCCTGCTAATTAAAAAAAAATTGCATAAATAAACCTTGCAAATAGAAAATTGTCATTTGTAGACTCACTGCATCCTGTACTATTGGTGTATTTGTTAACTTTAGTGATGAAACCGCTAAAGTAGGTGGGATCAGACAACCTGTGGAAATTTACAAAACTACCTTGCAATTATGGAAAATTAGTTACTTTTTTGCCCATTCAAATTGAAATTATTTTTCCCAATGGAAATAACCTCTCTGCCATTGAGGGTGCTTATAAATCAAGATATGAAATTGTAGGACATTCAAAACCAAGATGCAAAGTTATAGTGTTTTCAAAAATCAATATGTGCTTATGTTTTGTAGTGGGCAAATGTAAAATCAACATATTGAGTTACCATAATTTTGTAATCTTTTTATTTACAGGAAGTGATGAAAGTACTGATTGGCTTCATAGATGTGGCTGGTCTTTATTTCGCATTGACACAGCTGACCCACAGAAATATTTCTCAAAACCACAAGTTCAGTTCCAGGCTGTTGGTTTAGGTATAATTCACCTACAATTTCTAGATTGCATTTTGTCGTGCTATCATTCCTGTTATCTTATAGGCTAGTCTGATTTTGGCCTCTTAATCATTGCACTTGGTTCATTTTTACTAATGTAATTTCTTTTAGTCATCTTTTTGAAGTGGTACACTTGATTTGATGAGACCAGACTTTTTTCTTCAATTCAAGCCTTATTCTGGCATCGGTTCAGTGCGACTTTTTTATAATTATACTTGCTATTTATCAGTAGAAAATCTGTATTGGAAATTGATCTAGGAGCCAAAAGCCATTGTTGAAATAGATCACGAGCTATTTAATAAAAGGAACCATATAAGTTCAGAAGCTGTTGAACAAGTGCAATATCTTGGATGTCAGATTCAACCAAACAAAATCTATAATGGATAAACAGACTTATTATGGACTTGTGTGTTATTGTAAATTGCAGGATGAATAAAACTGTTTTTTTTTATATTTCTGATAATTTTACAATACAGCAGTGAGGCCTATTTATAGGCTTGTGAATTATTTTACCGTTGCTTGATTTCCTAATTAACTTGGCTACTAGCCGTTGTTACTTTCCTAATTACATTGAGCTATAATTGTACATAGATCTAGCCTATCAATTACAACTGGCTAATTGCTTGATTATTGCTAATTACTTGATGATTGATGGGCCAACGATTCTGTTATTATTTTCTTAACACTCCCCCTCAAGTTGAATCCAAATAAATTAATTGATCCCAACTTGACGAGAATATCATGAAAATCATTCTTATTGAGAGCCTTGGTGAAGATATCAGCCAGTTGATTTGAGTTCTGTACAAAAGGAGTTTCTCTCTTACAAAGTGACAATTAATCTCAATGTGTTTTGTCCTTTCGTGAAAAACTGGATTTGAAGCTATGTATCTGGCTGTTTGATTGTCGCAAAACATTTTCATCGGTCCTTCATATATGATCTTCAAGTCATGAAGCACTTGCTTGATCCAAATGAGTTCGCTAGTTGTTGATGTCATGGCTCTGTATTCTGCCTCTGCACTAGATCTAGCTATCACGTTTTGTTTTTTACTCTTCCATGTTACTAGATTGCCTCCTACAAAGGTGCAATATCCAGTGGTTGATTTTCGATCACTACTTTCGGCCCAATCTGCATCAGAATAACCAGCAATTGCATTAGAATCATTTTTTCTCATCCATATCCCTTGACCAGGAGAACCTTTTAGGTACCCTAAAATTCGGTTAACAGCATCTAAATGACTGGTTCTTGGTGCATGCATAAATTGGCTTACCTTGCTAATCGCAAAAGAAATATCAGGTCTTGTAACAGTCAGATAGATAAGTTTACTGACAAGTCGTTGGTATTGTCCTATATCAGCAAGAGATTCTCCATCTTCTGAGTTTAGTTTGGTGTTACAGTCCATAGGAGTTGAATATGGTTTGGTACCCAACTTTTTGGTTTCCTTTAGAAGGTCAAGAGTGAATTTTCTTTGAGACAAGAACAAACCTTTATTGGAATGAGCAATTTCGATTCTTAAAAAATATTTCAGCTTTCCTAAGTCTTTTATATCGAATTTCTTCTTCACAAGAGTTTTGACATTTGTAATTTGAATGTCATTATTTCCAGTAATGACAATGTCATCTACATAGACAAGAACCACAATTGTAGAATTTTGGGTATGTTGGATCTTATCTAGTTCTACCCTTTCTTGGAGGTTTTTGAGATCAGTTGTTAAGGGATTCAAGGCTGCTAATTCTTCGAATTTGGTTTTCAATATGCCTATGTATTCTGCCATTGACATATTACCTTGCTTTATTTGTGAAATTTCTTGTTTGATTTGATAAATTCAGGCAAAATTATTTTCACTGTTGAAAGTTTCACAAATTTCTTTCCATAATTCGAATGTTGTATTTGTATAAACAAATTGCTCAAAGTATTGGGGCTCCATGGAATTGAGGATCCATGTCGAGAACTGATTGTCTATGATCTCCCATTCTTCGAGTTATTGTAAATTGCATCTCTGGACTGAATAAGAATGCTGGTTTTTTTTTATTTCTTAGAGGATAATTTGTAAATTGCAGGATGGATAAAACATATTTCTGATAATTTTACAATACAGCAGTGAGGCCTATTTATAGGCTTGTGAATTATTTTACCGTTGCTTGATTTCCTAATTAACTTGGCTACTAGCCGTTGTTACTTTCCTAATTACATTGAGCTATAATTGTACATAGATCTAGCCTATCAATTACAACTGGCTAATTGCTTGATTATTGCTAATTGCTTGATTATTGCTAATTACTTGATGATTGATGGGCCAACGAATCTGTTATTATTTTCTCAACATGTGTAAATTTTACTGTATCATTTCAGGTTGGGCTTTTGCGGATTCGGTTTTACACTAGCTTGCACCTCTCTGGATTGGAGCTAAAGGATTAGAATTCACATGGGAATATATATTTCAAGGTCTTGAAGTCAATGCTAACCTTGTAAGTATTAATTTTCAATATTAAAAACTTGTGATGATTTGAACTACCTTTGACTGGCAATATCATACCTGTATTTTACAAATCCAACCTGTTTAGCTACTTGCATTTTATATTTGACAGCTGAATTAGTATAACGGATTGTTATAATAGGTATACCATCATGGAATTATCTAACCAAAAGTTATGATAGATATGCATCATGCATTTGACAGCTGAATTAGTTTGATGAAAAGTTTATTTTCTTTTGTTCTGTTACACTCCCAATTTGGAGAGCTTTATAAACATAAGATTTTTAAGGGCACCAGAATTTAATTATAATCCATTATTAACCAAAAAGATGAATGGATTTATTCCATTTACCTTCCTTTTAATCTTTATTTTTCATTTACCTTTCCTTCAATTCTTCCACTACCCTTCAACCAAAAATGTGAAACATTTTCAATAAAATCCAATTCAATCTAAAAATGTAACCAAGATGTTAATTTTCATTTTTTTCTAATATTGATTGTTCTGATTTGTTTGTTTGCTGTGAACAAGGTCATGACATTTGTCACTAGCTGCATTAGGATCTCTAATGTGGCTCAGGAAGAATAAGCCGAGGACGTTGGTTCCAATTATTTATGCTTGTACTTTCCTTCTTGCCACAATGCCATCCATTACCAGGTTCACTTGAACTTCCTGTTCTCTGTTCTCATTTTTTTTTTGTGGAAGTTGCCTTGTTCATATTTCAGTTATAATAAATTAACAATCGATCTATCTACATCTGTGTGCTATGGCATTGTTTCGCCCCCACTATTCTATTTTAGTGTTGATTAAATATTTAAATACAATGAATAGTGATAGTTATAATGCAATATAATTTTTGCAAGCTAATCTTTGAAAGAAGAGTTATATGTTTGTTGAACCCAGTTGTCCGAAATCATCTTCAAACTTTTGCTGTAAATTCTAATTAAAGGGCTATGTGGATAATGCAGTTATCTGAGGAAAGCACTGGAATGGCAGACAAGGGAGGTACTGGGATTTGAGATCTTCTCCTCTTTGGTCATGGCATTCTTCAGCTGGCAGCTCTTCTTAGCTTGTCAGAGACCCCTCTGATCTTGTACAATTTTGTAGTACAATGACAAATTTAAATCCTTTTACTATAACTAGAACGCAAAGTTTGAGCCATTTAGGTTAATTTTGCAACAGTGAGGATGGCATGTGCTTGTTTAAAATGGGCTTATTTGTCTTTTTATTTATGCATCATATTTTTTTTCGGCAGGATGTTTGGACTGCTTTGTTTCTCATAGGTAAATTTAGATCGTTTCTCTGCACATGGCATGGAAGCACTGTCCTTTTTGTGAATGATAACTTTAAACCCCAAAATGGATGAAATCAACATTTCTTTTCTAATTTGATCAATGTCGTTGATCTCAACAATCATGTTCCAGTGCGTATTACATCACAAACGGCTGTTGAGAAGTGAGAGCCAGATTTCAGAGAAACACGGAGATTGATTTCAGAGTAACACGGGGATTAACAAGTGAAAAAAAAATGTATTTCTAGTTTTCTACTAGCGCAGAGAGGCCTTCCGGAGAAATGTAAAAGTTTGGATGAAATAGAATTCGGATAAAATAGATGGGAGGAGAGGGAACAGCAAATCATGAAATATGTAATACACGGAAATTTTTATATTGAAGGTAAACTGCAATGTATCAAACCATGTGATTTTTTGTATGTTGGCGGCGTGTACATGGGGACTGTTTCCTCAGGAGAGTTTTTTTCTCTGCGGAGAGCTATTAAGGGAGATCCGAACGATTCGTTTTAATCACGACGGTTGTGGAAAAGTCTAAACACGAATTTTAATACAGAGGGACTTTTATTATTGTTAAATCAATACCATTGATGAGTAATCAGACCCCCAGAGAAATCTCTTCAGAGGATGTAGATTCGTGTACATGGAGGGGAAAATTTTCCTCTTTTAACATATTGATCTCGAAGCGAAAAAAATAGGCGATTCGCCAGGCGAGCGGAAAAATAAAAAGGAGAAGCAAATCCTAGACGAGGAAGTCCCGTCGTTGACCTCACCTCTCCGATCTCCTTTCTCCTCCCTCTATCTTCTTCGCTCCTCCTTTATTTCCTCTCTCTTCTTCCCACCATGAAATACAAGCAAAGTTTAGCCTCTCCTCCGAGTAAGGGTCGGTAACCACTCCTCGGCAGCGGCGACGACCGCAACAGTGAATCTCTCTGGTGTCTGTGTCAGATACGGACCTCTCCTCCACCAGGTTCATCTCCAACACTCTTCTCCATCGGGTACGAAACTGGCTCCATCGGGTACGGGCCTTTCCTCCACCGGCGATCGCGACGGCGATGATCCCCAGGCTCTCTCTACCTTCACCTGCATCTCTTCCTCCACCGGATCTGATATGTACTGCTCTCTTTCCCTTTCTCTCTCTCTAGGGTAATCGGTTGACAGATCTACAGATTTGGGAACTCTTGAACAAAACTCAGTGACTAGGAAACTCTGAGCAAAACCTATGCATACCTCCTAAGGACCTTTGTGTGCTGTAAGTAAATCGGATTGTGGCTGTCAGCAAATTAGGTTGTGACCCAGACAATTTCGGATTATGGGTGTCAGCAAATCGGGTATGGACCTGCTCCCATCATGCCTTCCTCCTTCTCGGGTTATTTGTCAACATATCGAGATATGGCACAGTGTTTGCCCTCGTGTGATGGATTATCGAGGTAATGGATCCTATGTCGTTACTAGGGTGCTATGGTGTGATGGGTTCTCCTCTTCCCTACTCTAATGTTGGAACACTAATGAGCTACAACGGGGCGCTCAAAACGCACCAAAACTATTTTCTTTCATTTTTCTTTTAAATTTTTTTTATGTGGCTATGTTTGTATTTCATTTCTTTTCACTTTTTTATTCTATTTGTACTCTTTTTTAATTTGATTTAATGAAATTTCATAGTAAGTTATTCGCCTGCTACTTCAAAAAAAAAACATATTGATCTCTTACGAATTCGCCTGCTAAAATTCCAGTGCGATTTGTGATCATCTCGTACGAATTCGACTGAAATGGACTAAATAGGAGACATATAATAAGCTATTTAAACTTCAAATGGAAGATGAATTTTCACATAGTATTTGACCAATATTAACCAGCTGATACAAGATTGAAAACAATATTGTATGCTTCAAAAAAAATGCATTAATTTGGCATATTATTACTGGAATCTACTCAGACTCCTCCAAGGCCGTCTCAACACGAAGCAGAACGAAACCAACAGCAACACCAATAAGCACAAGCCCATTCATAATTGCCGCAATTCGGAATATTTCACTGGCAGCACTGCACCTGGCAGAGAGCGCACCGCCACCGGTTCTCCTTCGACGCCTGCGTGAGTTTTGCACAGCCATGGCAAGACGGTCTGCAACACTGATGCGGGAGCCAAGAACAAAGCCTGTGTAAGGAGCTACAACCTTTGTCTTTCGTGGTGCTGATTGTAGGCCATAGCCTAATGCTGGTAGAGCAACAGAAGAGATAGTTGCCATCTCTCACAAAAGCCTGTAACAGTCTACAAAGAAAAATGTACAATTATACAAGATTCACACCGTTGTAATTATGTTGTGGTGAGAGGTTTAGATTTAAGGAACAATATATTACCTCGGTAGTGGTGCTGGTGAAATGTATACAGAGGGAGAGAGATTATGGTTTTGTATAGAGAGATAAGGGGGCAACGTTGGAGATAAGGTGAGAAAGAGATGGATGGTGGAGAAAGGATTGTACTCTATCCTTGCTTTCCTTTTTCTTTTTCTCTTATTAGGCGAAAATATTAAATTGTGGTCAAGAAAAATAAAGGTCACAATTTAGCTCACTAGTGATTGGTGCATTGGCGGAATTACACAGAGGCCAGTGGGGTCACAGGACCCACTCAAATTTTAATAATTTTAATTATACATTAAATTTTTTGATGGATTAGATGGATTTTTAAGTAATTGAAGAATAATGACCCACTGATATGTATAATAATTCTAAAGAGGACTCATTGATCCATTTTATTCTCTTTAATTTCAATTAAAATTCAATTTAAGATCATTTCAAAATGTAATGATTCCATTAAGATAAAATCTTAGTTCCGCCACTAGATAGAAGGGGATCACTAGTGATTGGTAGAAGGGGTTCCCCTGTCTACGATAGCAGAGGTAGAAATTAACACATGTATTTAAAGGTCATAAATAATAGTAATTAAATATATAAATTTAGAAGGCAATTTTGCTAAATATAGTGATGTCATTTGACATCAATATTTATAATAATGTGACTACTCCACTGACCGTCCACATATTTGTTTTGTGGGTCCACCTCATCGTTTATACTGTATACATTGCTGAAGGTTATACTGTATGTTGAAGACACTTTGTTCAGCATTCTTCTTGTTACGCCCTCATACTCCATTTGTTTGTGGTAGCAAAATGTAGTGAGTTTTAAAATACTAAACAAAAGTGATTTAAGATGGCATAAACTTAAGGTACCTTCTAATTTATCAATTTTTTTAATATTTTTTATATAAATATGTCATCTATTTACTTCACTATTATTAAAATCCACTACTTTAAGTTGATTTAATTTTTATTTCGCTATAACTTTGATACGTTTGTCAAACGGATCAATGTTTAAACGAAATCAAATGACAGTCAAATCTTAGTATGGATACCTTTTTGAAAATGAATATTTTCTAACATATTAAGAAAAATCAAATAATGCATTTTTCATAATTAATAATTAACAAAAAATGAAAAATGGGTAACAATAGAATTAATATTTACACAATACAAAATCATATAACCCATTGATTTCCTACTAGAGAATTGAAAAAATCCGAATGAATAGTTTTGTCCATGCAAATTCGTGTCTATCATTTGTTGCGGACCGCCCTGAGGTAGACCCGTGGGTAGACCCGGACCCGTTAAAAATCTGATTCTAGCAAAGGCCGGTTCTCAAATTTTTGAAAATAGAACCGTCATACCCATCCAGCTCTCATCTTTTATCCGCCCTCACCCGTGACCCGCGCTCACCCGCCCCGCTCTCAATTTTTTATTATTGTTCAATTTTATAATATTAAATATGTAAAATCGAATTAGTTTAAATTAATTATTTCAAAATTTATGATATACTTTTTCCGGCTTTGATTTTTTTTATATTTTTCTGAATTTTTTTAGAATTATTTAGAACTTTTCAAATTTTATTCTATTTTTAAATAATTAGAATTAATAAAACCGAATTAGTTAAAAATATTATATAAACATTATGATTAAAAATTTTAACTTGTATTATTTTTTTTGGAATTTTTGAATTTTTTTAATTTTTGGCGATTTATTTTTTTGTAAAATTGGAAAAAAATCGACCCGCCCCATCAGCCATGACCCACCCAGACCGGCCCTTGGCCCACCCGTCTCGACCAGTGAGGGTCATATCCGCGGGGGTCCAACACGGATCTGGTCGGAATTTTTAGTTTTGGACCGCTCATCCATAAGCTTGAAGGGGTTTCACCCGGACCATCCCACCGGTCCCGTCTTCAATACTCTATTTCCTACATACATACATTGATCTGGATACTCGTTGATCTATTGTTTACATTTTCATCATGTATCTTTTTCTCCAAAAATGGCAAAACTGTATTTTTTTATCATAAATTTGCCAATGAATGTAGGGCTGCACAAAAAAGTTCGGACTTGTAGCTCAGCTCGGGTTCGGCTCAGACTCGAGCTAATCTGATTCGAGTTAATTTGACTCGAGCTAATTTGACTCGATAGTTAAATGAGCTGTGTTTGAGTTGAGGTTGGCTCGACTCGTGGCTCGAATCAGCTCGAATAATAATAGTTTATATATTTTTCTGTCAAATCATAATCTATTAATTCATCTCTCGTTGTCTCGCATCATCTCACCATATCAGGGGATTAATGACTTCTCCTACTCGCTCATGACTCGACTTATATATTTGACTTAATAGTTTTTTGTCAGTCCATCTGTTCAAATTAGTGTAGCAAAGACGTCATTAAAAATATAGTTTATTAATATATCAATTTTGTCCTAACTCATGTACCAATCTTGTAGATGTACTAACTTTATAGTTTATAAATATACTAAATCTAAATGTCAAACCAAATTAACGTACATGCATTGGCTCGTGCTAACTCAAATAATAATGAACCAAATTTAAACTAGATTTTTAGCTCAAAGTATTTCATAAAGTCAACTCGACTCAAATTTTTCAAAAGATGAGTTTGAACTAACTCAGCTAGCTCGAACTCCTCTCATATGCAGCCCTAAATAAATGTCACGTCTGCTCTTCAAATCATGTCAAGATTTGTGTTCTCTTGGATCCTATCTTTCTCCGCTAACGGGCCTTAAAATCTGGCCCAATACATTTCAACTATTTTCTCACGGAGAAGGCCCTCTTGACAAACTCGTTTCCCTTCTCCCTCAGCAAGTAAAAAAAACCAAAACCCTCGCTAGTCCCAAAATCTCTCTCTCGTCTCTTAGCAATGGCTCTTCGTGGTTCTCTCTCGCGATCGCTTCTCACTACTGCGCGTTTTCGCCGATCACCACCATCAGATGCGGCGCGTTTCCGCCCTGCTCCTCCTCCTTCTACCCCCCGCGTTCCAAGACGACGCTTTTCATCGGCCCCTTCAAGGTGACTTACTGATAGTACAAATAGGGTTTTTTTTTTTTTTTTTTTCTCCGATATCTGATGTAGATGCTTCTCGTTGTGCAGAAATTTGGGAGCTTTGGTTGGCTCTCAATCTCTTCTTCTTCTTCATTGAATGGTGTCATGAAGGCGGGACCTCTGACCTCCTACTTGTCAGTCAGCGCGAGAGCTTTTTGCGAGTTATCTCAGGGTTAGTTTATTTTATTTTTCTGCAACAAAAATTGTGTCATTTTGTCTATTTTATGGATTTTTCACATGGTTTAAGTGCATTGAGAGGTGTGTGTTTTACATATCATGATTCCATCATTTTGATTGTGCATGGATCGCTGTGCTTAAGTGGCTTGAATTTGGGACCGGGATTTCTTTTATAGGGAAAAGGGAAAAGATGGCTGATGCAGGAGGGTGGACGACTGAAATTGATATAGGTTTTTTTATTTTAATACATATTTTTTTCTTGAATCTGCTGTACAAATTATCAGTTATATCTGAACAACAAATAAACTCGAGAATTATGTCATTTGAATATGGCTACTGGAAGAGAAAAGTAAAATAAGCTTAACTACTTGACACATCTCCTCAATCAGTAATGAATGTAAATTCAAAATATTTTTGAGTTGTTCTGATCATTGTTAGGATGTATAAATTAAAATATTTTTGTTGTTCTGGTCATTGTTAAGGATGTATAAGTCACATGTGACATTTGGTTGTCAAGTAATGAGCAAATTAAGCTGTAGAGTTAAGCTTCTAAAGATGGTAAGGGATATGCTGATGAGCATTTGCAGTCATTGTATTGGCACCTCAGAGACCTCTTTTGTTGCTCATCCTTTTCTTTCATTTTTTCTCTAAAACTTGGGCCCCACAAGGTGTACTTTTGTATAGTTCAGGGGTGTATCTGATTTAAACATTCTTTTTTGTTTTTTAATTACATCTGCTATCAATGCATATGTGGCTCTGCTATTCACAATTATATGATACCCTAGAGACGTAAATCACATATTCCTAATGTGGAGGGGTAAAAAAGTAACTTCTTCATGTTTTTCAAGACATTAATTCTTGTTATGTTTAGTGCGCTATGGATTTTTTTTCTCTGTGCATAATATTTTGACATTTTGCAACTGCCTACACAACAGAAGCAGTACCAAAGAAACATTTTTCGTTATTGCTTTAATGACCACTCTATAAAGTCGGACACTGCTGCGTTGGCCTATTTACAGTACTGCGCAGCATGGCATTATCTGTTTGTACTGACCAGTAGCTATTGGTATGAGACCAACTTGTATGTAAAGGACTGTAGGATATTATGATTTATTTTGCTAAAATTGCATGTTATTGTTAAACAAACTGGAAGAAATCATATAGGCCTCTAAGTCAAATCCAGGTAGGAAATTCAAACAGAAAAAAAATAAACTCAAAATTTTAACAATTCAACTTTCCTGCTTGTACTATGTACATTACTAATTTTACCATTATTTTCAGGTACTTGAGTGCAATATATGTATGATTTCTTTGTTGGCTGGATGTGTTCAGTCCTTATACCTAATGAGCTGTCGTCAGCAGAAGGAGAGTAGCTTTTCCCCCTAGGATGAAATGGTGCATCATGCCCGTTGTTTCCTGCTTTAATTCAGTGCTAGGTCTCTTTTTTTTATTTTGCCAGTCTTGCTTTTGGTCGTATTCACGGCCATAAAGATTATATGGCCAGAGAAGATATCCCCGTAGCTACATGACTTTAGCTTTGTATCATGCATTCATGCTCGTCTTGGGTCCAAGTTGAAGTTGTATTCTTTCCGCTAAATGTTCGTTGTGAGATTTTTTTTTTTTTTTTTGGATAAAAAGATGGAGATCAAGTCCCCAAATTTAATTAGATATGGATTACACTAGTTGTGCTTCCCGCAAGGTTACAAAGTATAGATGTTCAAAAGCAAATTGTTAATAGTGCAAATAAAAGCAAATTACAGTGAGAAAGAATTTAATTAATATGGATTACACGAGATGAGCTTCCCGCAAGGTTATAAAGTATAGATGTTCAAAAGCAAATTGTTAATAGTGCAAATAAAAGCAAATTACAGTGAGAAAGAATAGACTAGACGTTCATTGTAAGAGCAGATAAATATCGGTGAGATGGATGTTGTGGTTGGTCTGACCATTGTTCAGCAGATAAATAGCTTTGTAAGACCATTGGTCTCTATGTAGACAATTGAATGCCTCTTTTTCATATGATGGTCGCCTAATTTGTGACATCCTCAAGTATAATTTTGGTAGTGTCTTGAGTATTCATGCATTGTTCCCCAAAGATGCGTCCACATCTTTCCTTCCAGACGTTAAAGCAAATTGCAACCTATAAAATTGCCAAGATGTAGTTGCATGTTATGGGAGATTCATAAAAAAAAATTACAACTATGACATGCTAATCTTGGAACTTCTGATTTATAAGAAAAAATGTAGACTGTCCCAACAACTTCAGAAAAAAAGAATCCCTTAAAAAATTAAATTTATGAAGTCCGTCTGTAAATGAAGATGAGTGAAGTGAGGTGATGTGAGACCTCACAACAGGGTCGTAGCTACCATAAGATGTAATGTAATTTTTATTATACCTTCAATATAACTTTGACAGCCACCGTCAAGTTTTAAAAAAATAAGGTGATGTGAGACACTACCCTCTTAATAATCAACGCCCGTTCCATTTTGGGAACCATGCAATTCATGATAAACACCGTCCTGACAGTTGATTCTATATATTTAGTGCTTAGTTTTAAGTACAAAATGATCATACGCCTTTGATAAATCGAGTGAGACTATGGTGCTATGTGAAATATAAAATTATGCGTACTTCGCGTCTGTATTTCGGATTTAAAAATTTAAATGATTGATCTAAACGTTTAACATTATCTTCATATTAAAATATTGATGTAAACATTGAACATTATTTTTATATTAAAAAAAAATTGAAAATCAAATTTATATTTTTTTTGAAATTTTTTGTTATCTTTTAGATTGGTGGAAAATCACTAGTATTGAATGATGCATAAATCGTTAGATTAATAAATTTTATATTCATCTAAAAAATATTTTTTTATCTCCAAAGATATTTCAATATGAAGATCATGTTCATTGGGTTTGGATCGATCATTTGGACTTTCAAATCGAGATACGGACACGAAGCATGAGAGCTCCTGTACTTCAAAAAACACAATAGCCTCACTCTGATAAATCTATTATTTATTTTTAGTATTTCTACTAGAAATAATACTTGATAATAGATAGGCCTCATTTTCATACACTTTATATAAGAGTTAAACTCACGAATCTGCCAACTCTTAGGATAATTTAGTCATTTTACTTATATTTTTATTTCGAGATCGAGATACTACTATCTTTTATTTATAATTACAGTAATCATACAATTATGATGATAATTGGAGCAAAGTTGAGCAATAGAACATGATTGGGGAGCACTCAAACTCGAACAACATCAAGATAGATCATCATCAGCAAATTACGTCAAATTATGATCATAAATTATCATGGAATGACTAATATATTATACAAATATTGTAGATATTATTATTAATTTTTCAATGCATCTTAGATCACCCAAATCAGAGTTCGGATGAAAAAATTATAGTCAAAATATAAATCGCAGCGCAACAGATTCAACTCCATACGGACCGTATGCATTTCCATACGACCCGTATACTCTAGATTCGGAAATTCAAACAGAATTGGCAGCAACTGGCTAATTGATTTTTCTCCTATATAAACCCTCTCCAAGTGTCTTTCTAGATCATCCTAAAAATTCTAGCCGCCATTTTTGAGTCCTATAACGTTATTTCGAACTTCGAGAGAAATATAGCACCTCGGGGAGCTGAATTTGGAGATATACATGCTGAATTGAAAACCTTAAACGAGAGTTTAAATTTAATCTTTTGTTCTCTCTTTTTTTGATGCTATGTGCTCTTTTATTGCTTTGATTTCTTATTATTTGCTCTTGAATATGTGTAGCTAGTCACCTTCTAAGGGTGATGGCTTGTAGTACTTAAATCTTTTTAATTAATTTACTTAGTATTTGATATTCTTAGTAAATTTTTATGTGATTTATCCTTTTGAATTGATTGTTTGCTTGTTTGAACTGTAGTAAGTGTTTGTTATGTGATTTATTTTAGAAATTATAATAGATTATTAAAATATATTGCTAGAATTTCTGACCTCGAAGGGTAAAATCCATGTTTGCACTCAAGGTCTAGTGGTAAGTTTGTAACTTAGGTGATTGTATTTAGAACTGAACCAAATACTGGTAAGGTTTTAACAGCAAAGAACACAAAGGGTTCGAACTCCTATGGCGAAGTATTTAACTATGAAGTCTAAATAGTTTGAACACGACATTAACACGTGAAAGCATCAGTCAATACTAAACTTGAATTTTTAATCTCATACTATTGAATTATCTAAAAAATAAAAACACTGAGTAGGTTAATTAAGGAGTGAAAAGAAAAAGTCGGAACCCCTAGTATTTCATCATCTGATTTAAATACTATTTTATTTATTATTTAGTTTAATTTTAGGTTTAGTAATCATTCATTTTTACTTATTTATATTAGTGAATTAGTAAGAGCCAATAATTTATCATTGTTCTTGTGGATTCGATGCCTCAATTACTACCTGATAATGTCATACACTTGTAACTGAAATTAGATATAAATTAGAGTAATTATTAGTTATTGCTTAAACCCATGAGTAATTTTAAATATCATTTTAATTAAAAATAAATTCTTATTCCATGATGTTTTGCTATTGCTAAGTTAAAGAAGTTTTATCAATCTCAATTACTTATGATTTTATATTATTTTTTTAAAAGATAAAAATTTAAAACAAATTTAAAAATGAAATTAAAATTATCTCATGTAATATGAATATTTGATTAATTGCCCATATTTTTAATTTATATATATATATTTATATAGAGAGTGGAGATACCGTGAGCTTAAGCTCACGGAGGCCTTCTGTGAGCTTAACTCAAAAAACATATTAAATCATCTCGAAATTTTAATTTATCATTCTCATTAAATTCTTTATATAAAAATCTTGTGGGATGCAAAAATTTGGAGTGTTTTGAGCTTTTTAAGTCACCGTTTTTAATTTTTTAAAATGATGTTCAAGTATTGAATATATTATTATTATTTTTAGAGCTAATTTTCAAAAATTAAAAACCACAACTTAAAAAACTCAAAACGCTCCAAATTTTTGCATCCCATAAGATTTTCATATAAAGAATTTAATGAGAATGATAAATTAATGTTTCGAAATGATTTGATATATTTTTTGAGTTAAGCTCACGGAAGGCCTCCGTGAGCTTAAGCTCACAGTATCTCCACTCTATATATATATATATATATGGAGAGAGAATAGGGTGTTTTTCAAAGTAAAGAGGGGGCAGTTTTTTTCTATATATATTAACTTCGTACAAATTAAAAGGCCATGAAACATGATTTTTCAAATATTTTAATATAAACAACCAAGAATATTTCAGGCATTTTATAACTACAAATCGAGCACTAAATGTGAAGCTAATTATCAAAATGGTATTTATCACTGGCTGTGTAGTTTAGGAGAGTACGAGAGTGATTGTCAAAATTAAATGTTGGAAGATCAACTAATCATGATATTTCACTGTTGGGAATTCAAGATCCAAATAAAATCGAAAAGACGATTGAATAATATAATAATGACAAATCGAAAAGATGATTGAATCATGGTATTTCATAGTTGAATTAAATTATGTTGATTGAATAATATAATAATGACAAAGCAAAATGATTTCATTGATGCAATATGAAATTTGATGATCTTAGCCATTTTTCTATCTATACAATTACCAAATTAGTGTGTAAACAATATACAATCTAAACCTAGTAACCTACCCAATAACTAAATACTTTTTGTACATGACCGGAACTTTTTATTTGTCCCGAGTTCGTTTCGATTCAAATTAAATCCGATAAGACTCATTTAATTAAGTTTTTTAGATTTAAATTAGTGTAAAAAATATTGTTAATAAAGAATTATTACATATTAATTAAAATTGATTCCACATAAATGAATAATATTAAACAATTAGGAATAATATTATTGTTCCTAACAATGATATTATCATCTATGATATAAAAATCAGACCGGATCGAACATTTGGGCCAGAAAAAGACCGACCCGGATATCTCCCCTATTTTGTTCTCTTTAAAGACCGTTCATAGTGTTGGATTGGTAAAAACCTGGATTATTTGACAGATTTTGCAAAAAAAAAAAAAATGAATAAGTCACTTTATAGAAAAACCGCTTGGTTCGATTTTTAATGGATTTTATATGCATTAAATAGGAGAGAAAATAATTGTTTACTGGAGAATGGTTATAGACCTTAAAATGATATGTGCGAACGCGCATCATGGAAAGTGTAGTTCAAATTTTTATTTATGTACATTTGCATATCGATACTCAATATTTTTGATATTATAGGAGAATTAAGTAAAAAATTATATTTATTTATATATTATTTCTTTTCAAATAAATAATCATTATATACTATTATTCATTCTAAAGTATTTAATTTCTTAAACACATCTACATTAAAGACTGAATTGTTTGGTAACTTTTCTTTGGAAGAAGTTAGAAAAAAAGCAATTCTAAAAGAAAGATATCAAATAGCTGAAAGAAAGCGGAAGAAAAAGAAAAAAGATGAAATAAATTCTTCCGTTTTTTTTTTTGGATAGAGGATCTCATATTCGGAAAGAAATTTAAGAGATCCATCATAAAAAGTACCGTCGTCATCTCATTTTTCATTTATTTGTAGTTTATCATGTCTCACCGGCTACTAACACACCCACCCAAATATTCAGAATAAGATAACAAATATTTTTTTTGTCTTCCACTAGAAGAAAAAGGCTAGTTGTAAATGGATTGGTTCGGGTCATATTATTTTATTATTATTTTGATCCAATTCCGAACCGGGCCTGTTTAAATTCAGATCAAAAAATCTTAACTCATACCTGACCCGACTCATATAAAATAATTAAATAATTATTAACTACCAATATCTTGCTTGTGCGTTGCTACGATGATGTCTTTTTAAAATATAAAAATTCATATCTTCATGTGAAAAAGAAGGAAATAAAAATGAAGATAATATAGTACTTAATATAAATTTCAATCATGGATACATGTAAAATAAATGGTGGATACATGTAAAATAAATGCAGAATAGAGATAAAAGTTTACATTCAGAATTTAAGGAAAGTTCAAATTCATAATTGATGGCAAATTAAAAAAATAAAGTAAAACAATTGTACTACTAAATTATGCAGCATTTCGTGCAACAATCAAAATTAAGAGAAAATTATAACTTCAACACAAATGACCATAAAAATAGTAACATTATTTGATGAATAGCTCAATCTGATGACTGATATTAGCTCTAGAAATTCAACACAAATCTGAAGCGTTGCAGAATCAGGACACTTACGTGTTTAATAAGGAGAAGAGATTTTTATATAATTTTAAATAATGAAATATTAATTAATTTATAATTAATCTTAATTAGTATATAATTAGTGTATATTTAAGCTTTAATTAGTATTAAATTATAAAATTATTTCAAAAAATATAATTTTGGGTCGAGTTGACCCAATCAGATTCGGATCAAAAAATTAAATATATACATGATCCATTTATTTTCGGGTCAAGTTTGTATCGGATCAGGACAATAATTAACACTCCTAGTTCTACCAAACACAACATTAACTTATTGTTAGTAGAGAACTTAATTTCTGTGTCTTGATTATGCCTTCACTTATTTTAATAACTCAAAATTTAAAATTAAAATATCAAAAAAATATTTGATTTTATCTATATTATTATTTTAACACAAAAATTATATTTTTCACTTTCCTTTAATATAAATCAATGTCCATAACTAAATCATATTAATGTATTTTTTACAAGTTTTTGATGTCACAAAAAATAGTATTCAAACGTCATAATTTTTAATCCATATATGAATAAAATGACTTAGATCAAATCAAATAGTTTTATTTTGATATTTTAATTTTAAGTCTTGAGTTATTAGAAATTTAAAACGCGGATGTATGATTGAGACATCAAAAAAATTGAAACATTTGAACTCTCCTCTTTTTAGTATATCGATAAATTTTTCATATATTTTATTATTAGATAGTTCTATATAAATCTTATGTATATCTATAACTATTTTATAACAATATTCATATTTCATATATAACATTTAAAGTATTTACACTATATTATAAATAGCATATATAATTAATTTGTCCATTACTGTTATCAGATAATATGTAAAGAGCGAAACACACTTAGTTCAATTTAAGATTGAAATTAATTGATTTTATAAAAATGACGGTTCAAATTTTACTCAAACTTTTTTCCTCTCCATTTCATTTGTTATTTTTTTCATGCATTTATAAGAGGTATAAAAATTATTTATCAAATAAATTAAATATCAACTATTATTAAGTTCTATTTAAAAAAACTACGCCTTGTGCAATCTTACTCATAGAAGAAAAAAATATTATATTTTATACATTATCTTTTATTAATAATAAATTTATTTTATTTAAAATTTAAGATCCTTTGTAATTAATTTAGATATAAATTATATCTAAATAAAATATATTAATTTTATAATAAAATTAATGTTAAATATAATTATTTTGTAAAAATAGTTTATCAAATAAATTAAATATTAACTACCATTAAATTTTATCGTAGAAATGAAAATTATCCATTATACAATCATACTAAAAAAAATTATGTTTTGTACATCGTCTTTTATTAAATAATGAATTGATTTTATATAAAAATTAAAAAATCTTAATAATTGATTATATATATTATTATATATATTATTTATAATAAAATGAATGAGGTTATAGTACTTCGTGAAATACAAAATTTCTCGTATTTCGTGTCTGTATCTCAAATTTAAAAGTCTAAATGACCGATCCAAACATTGAACATGATCTTCATTTTGAAATATTTTTGAAAATTAAATTATATATTTTTTTGATATTTTTTGCTATTTCTTAATGGTTTAAAAATCACTAGTAATGGATGGTACAAAAATCGTTAGATTAATAAATTTTGTACTCATCTAAAAATAGTAAAATATTTAAAAATATATATAAAATTTGATCTCCAAAAATATTTCAATATGAAAATCATGTTCAAAAGTTTGAATAAATTATTTAAACTTTTAAATTCGAGATATATACATAAAGCATGAGAGATTTTGTATTTGCATCATATCCTCACTCTAATAAAATTTCTGTTTGATATAAAATATTTATAAAATTAAGAACCACACAACGGACTCCGTGTTAGTCTATATCTATATTATATAAATATCTATAATCTATATTTATAATCTATAATATATTATAAAGAGCATATAAATCGGAGACATTTAACATTTCAGTTTTGATAATGTAAAATATCAGATATGCCCCTTTGATTGTGCGATTAAGATTAAAGACATGAATCAACGAACCAGATCTTATCCAGCGTGCGTTTGATTGTCGTTGCTGAAAGTCGCTCCTCTCCTCCTCTTCACACGCTGAGAAGCAAAAGAAAAAAAAAATGCTCACCTCTCTTTTTCTTTCCCCGTCTGTCCCTCTGATGAACCCCCTCCTCTTCGGAAGCACGCTCTCCTCTCCTTCTCCTCCCCAATCGGGATCTTCTTCCTCTTCTTCCTTGAGCAGAAGCCTCTCCGCTTCATCTAATCGGAAGTTTCTTCCGATTCTCTTGGTCGAGTATGGTTCAGCCACTATCCGGTGGCCAAAAATCGATTGAAAGTGTCACACACACTCCCGTGATGGGTGAAAGGATAGAGAGACGATGATAAGGTCGGTGGGCGACGTCCGAACCGATGTTACGCAGTCAGACGAATGAAGGGGAGGGCAGCGGCTGAGAAGAGAAACCTTCCAATCATTGCCTTGCCCGTCGAAAGCCCTCGCCGTGCATGCTCCTCCACTCTCTAGCCAGGTGGTGCTTCTATTTTTTTTTACCAGTAGTCATGAATTTTAAGTTCTTAGGATTGTTGAAGTGGTGGATTTCAAGTTTAGATTATCTGATTTGTTATAAATATATTTGTGATTCTTCTGTGAATGGTTATCCGTACAAAATTTCTAGAGCACGGTACAGTTAGATAACTAATTAATAATTTTTTTTTCCATTTATTGTTCTTTATTTGTTCCTATCACAGTTTAATTTTTGGTCCAAAAAATTCAACTTCTTTCAGAAAAATAAAAGGCATGATTTAATTTAGGCCGGGGCTATGTAAATTTCATTTAGCATTATACAATTTTTTTATTTTCTCAGATGGATGGTCTATCTTTTTTCTTAGGCTTCAGTGATACAAGAGATGTGAGTTCCATTTGATTTTTTTTTTTGCAAATTATGTTTTTTATTGATTTTTTGTATTGTTGATACTTACAATTGATTGATAATTGTTTATTTTGCGTTAATTGTATCAGTAATGCGTGTAGCAAACTACTAAAAAACAATGTCAGATATGTTAAAAATCAATTTATTTATCTAAAAAAGGATTAGTATTGATATGAAATCTGGTGTCTTGCTCTCATCCCCCCTCTTATTTTCTTAACAGGTTGATGAAACTCTTACACAAGTGGTAAACAACCATGTTCTGATGCTCTCTTATTTATGGTTAGTTTTTTTTTCTCTATTGTGAATTTTGTGAGTTTTTCTATTAATTAAAAAAATCAATTTCACAAGTTTGATGCTAAATTGTACAGTTCAGTGATATCAGCTGATATTGATTTTATTATACAATATCATAATCTATTTGTAGGTACTGATTTTAACACTTTTCTTCTGAAAAAGTTCTGCAAATTAAATTGAGAAGTATTTACCAAATTCAACTGCAATTTGATTGTGAAATTATTTAATTTGGGATAATATTATACAGTATAAAGTACAACAAGCAAATCCATGGTTGTGTAAGTGGGTGCTTCGAAATCCTTATTTTCATTACAATTTCCTTGTTTTCATTCTACGGTTCATATTTGATATTGATTATTTGATCATCTCTCCTTTTATCATTTGCAGGAATTTATGATAGTAGTAATAGATGCTTGCTTTTCATCCAGTTTCTCTCTCTGATACATTACTGATATCCCATTTCAAACTGTGACCTTTATTATCAAAAACTGGTCACTTCTTCCAAAAAACCGCAAGACCTTTGTGTTCACACTCTTTTGCAAATTATTACCTTTGCTTTGATAAAATAGTTAATTTTGTTTTACTTAGGTTCATAGGCATCTTAATTGGATTTTAGTATGTTTTACAAATGTAGATAGCATCAGTTATTCATGAATATATCTGATTTTGTTTTCTTTTATGTAGGAACAAAACAAGGATGGATCAACTGAAAGAGGAGGGTCAAAATGCATATTTGCATCAGCTGTTGATGTCAATTTATCAAACTACCACCAGCCACATATGCAACAGCTGGCTTCAAATGGTGGGAGGGTGGATGATTTCAGCAATGATGGCACCAAAGAGAAGAAGAGTTGATGTGGTTCAACACTTTGCACCAAATATGGTCGGTGCTTCTGCTGGCTTGTTCAGAGCTGATGGTGTGGTTTCTGACTCGGTAATGGCTCTGAAAATGCATATGCCTCAAATGCAACTGTTTGTAGTAGTACTACTAGCGGTAGTGGCATGGAAGTATGGAGTGATTTAGGGAGGTAGCTGTTAGCAGGGGCGGATTCTGGGGGCATTTGTCCCCCCCAGAATGAGAAAACTTTGAGAAAAGTCAGCCAGAGGGTCAGGATGAGGTGAACCTCATGGTCACTTCTGCGGCCAGTCCAAACAAAAAGAACATAGAGGGTAGTATAATCAAGGTTCCTCCTGACAAAAAAGGGAAACTCAAATCACCCTTTGATGCAAATGTCAGACAAGAGTTGCAGGTATTTACCTCCATTGGTTCAGCTGAAGAAGCCTTGCAGTTGTCTATACAACCAGTCCAGCTTAAGTCTAAGCTGAATCTAGCACCACCTTACATTCTCATCAGATGGATCTTTGAGAACTTCTTAAAGGAAGGACCTGAATTGCATAAATGGTCGGAACACCTAGCTTTCCAAGATGACAAGGGTGTCAAGTATAAAAAATCAGTTTTGCACTTACCTGAATTCGTTTTAGGGTCCAGTATAACTACTGTTGTGTCCACCATGGTAGTGGAGAAAATTATGGCAAAGGCCGTCCCAAGAAGCACCAATTACTATGGTGATCACATTGTTCTATTGTTACAGAGGTACCACTCAACATTAACTGATTTAGCTTCAGTTAACGGGCATGAGTGTCAAATTGTTAACACTAATCCACTCAGTGTACTTCTTATAATTTTTAATTGTGCCAATCTTCCATTCTTGTTTGCTACTGAATTTTTATTTCCACACATCACTTTGTCATGGGTGTTCCATTATATTTGACTGTCAAATGAGATGGTGGGCATTGGAGCCCAAAGGACAGTATAAAGGAAGTGAATGGTTTAAATTGTATCATTTTTGTTTCAAGTGGTCAGGTCAGCATTGGCTAGTGTGGTAAAATTGTGGATACACCCTCAAATTGTTCACCTGATAGTGAAGAGTACAAGTTCCGTCAGAAACAGCAATGGGAGAGGAGGTGAATGGAGATAGTTATCGGGCAATTGAGTTATATGAAAGTGACAGAGGAATAGATGATACTAGGGTGATGTGTCATGATGTGACAATGAATCAAATGACGAATGGGGTGATGCCACTGGTTGGGAAGTGTGGTAGTAAAGAAATTATACTAAAGACTGCAAATGAAATGGTACCAATTTTAAAAGCATGGTTGAAAGCCGACAATGAAGGAAATAAGGGTAGCAATGAAATGGTGGCAAGGAAGCTCCAAGCTGCAATGAGGGTAATGAAGGATGCTCAAATTGAGTTGGAGTTAATTTCTATTCCAGTAGAGACATGGGAGCTAGCCACACTCCAAATTGGATTCCTTACTTTCTCTCGCACATTTCCTATCACAAGGGCTGTTCTGTTCAGGTTTACAGACACTTGTCAGTACAAAAAGTGTGGGGTGCTTACAAGCTTAAACCCAATTGCTCTTCATCCTATGCTGCCTTAGAAACACTTTTATACATACCCTATAAATTGAAACTAACCTTTGGTTTCCTATTATACCATGTTAGTCATACATTTCAATTCAAGTGGTTGATGGGAGCCATAATGGTAGTTAATGATTTGGAGACAGTATTTAATTTTGGAGCTGAAGACGTAATAAAGAGTGAAGAATCTGAGATATTACTGGTAAAATGCCACAATAAGGTTGAATATGATGTTGAATCTGAAATGGGAGGGCTGTTAGCGCTTGGTGAACTAATCATGATGAAGGGTTGTATGTTTTTGGATACCAATAAGAATGAGGAGGGTATAACGGTCACAGCCAAGAACAAATCAGACACGGACTCCATTAAGAAGAGCAACAAGGTTACAACTAAGCTAATAACAGTAATAGTAGTAGAGGCTATTTCATTACTACAATTTCCTATGTACAACTCTCAATCTTATACATGGGGCAAAAGGGTAGAAATGTGGGATGCAACTGATGGTGGATGGAAGCTGATAATCGGGATGGTAACATATCATCAGGGGTACAACTTGGGTCAGGAAGATATGGGAACCGGTACAGTGGTACAACCCCAATACTGGTACCGTGGTACACAGATACAAATTTACATGGAGATTGAGGAAATGGCCATATTGATGAGTTATGAATTTTGTCAATTCTATAATCAAAAGCTTGAGGACAAGCTTTTCAAAAGGGTGGTATATTGTCATGAACTGACAATGAATCAAGAGCAAGCACTGTCAGCTTTGTCTGCGATGGAAATTATCATTTGGCTGGGAGCTATTGAAGTTGAATTGGACTTGGTCAACTCGCTGGAAAAACAAGAAGTGCTGAAGTTTGTATTTGGAATGGGCTGGGAGCTTACGCAGAATCATGAGGCCCGCTGGAAAATAATTAACTTTGGCCCAACTGGAAAGGTTGATACAGGCATAATGGAGACGATTTAGAGAGTTGCTCAGAAGTCAGAAGCGGTTAGGCGGAGAATTAGATTTACTTTTTTGTTTTATTATCAGTAGAGCTGTTGTTGAATGTATTGAATTGAATCTCTCCTCTCTTCCTCTCTGTATCTCTCTTTCTCTTCTCTATTCTCTTCATTATCAATTGTATCTTTGATACATCAAATATCACTTTTAACCAAATATTATTTCTATTATCTGCGTGTTTGCTTGAGTCTCTTGTTCATATTGTGAAGATCTTGTAATCGTCTCTAACTGGGACATTACAGATATTGCAGAAGATAGAAAATATTTACAGACAAAAGAGCTAGCTATTATGACTGCATTCCTCCTAAAGACAGTTACTGATCCATGATATTAGGTGGTGTTAAGGTTTGCGGTGTTGAGCCAAATGATCAAAAGTTGAAGTTTGCGGTGTGGAGCATGACAGAAAGTTCCATTAGATAGCCATACTTGAGTTTGTCTCAGCAGTTTTTGTTTGCCAGTTGCCCTAGTGTGTATTTCAGTTCCTTTGCGGAATGGTAAAAAAAAAATTTCTCCGTAGGAGGCTTTACTTTTATCTCTCTTTTTTGTCCATTAAATGAATTATTGAAACTATCCATTATTGAATTCAGAAATCTTGAATATGTTTTTTCTTGCTCATGTGGGTCTCAAGGTTTGGGTGTGTTGTTATATGTTTGTTTGTACGCCTGTGTTTTGAGTGCGTTGGTTCTGCATATGTGAATAGATGGAGCCCGAAGAAGGGGGCATTCACAGATGAAATAAATTGTTTAATCGAGTTACCTTTTTCCTTGTTGAAGGGCATCATTTGACAACTGTATTTCATCAGTCTTAAAAATCTTGAAAATAAGATTAAAAAAAATCTTGACTTGAAGTCTCAATCTAAATTTCAATATTATAGCATGATCTATGCTCACCATATTATGCTACTAAAATATGCTAAAATTTTATAATGTTTCACAGTACATCCAGATGTTTAAGAAATTCAACGATTCTTACCACATCAGACAGTATATAAATTGTTTGAAGTTTAATTGTTAAGCTATATGTGTAATACATATTTTAAATTTTTACTTCATAATTTTCAATTTCATTTTTCATAAATTCATTGTAAAATAACCTCTCTTTTTTTTAGGCTTATTCGAAGTTCGTAGTTCATTCGTGGCTGAAATTAATTTCAAATCAAACCGATTCGATTCGAAATTATATCGAATCAATTAGTTCGTTCTTTTTTATTTGATTTTGCATGAAATTTATTAATTTTTGTTGAATGAACTTTTACTTTTTTATATGATTTGTTTCTATTGTTCGTTTTGGCTGACATGATTAATAACTTTTTTGATTTTGCACCACTAATGATTTGTTTTGTTCGTTTTGAGTGCGTTTCAGTGCAAGAGATGTGGAGAAAGTGCGAGGGCGTGTGGGGCTTGGTTTGTGGGCTAATCAATGAGATGTTGATGAAGATAGTTATGATCCATGGTCGACACTATTATAGGCTATATTTTTACAGCAAGCCCAATGCAAAGTGTGGGGCCATCATTTCTTTGTAGGGGAGGAATCTGAATTTTAAATTGGGGATCGAGATTGAAAGAATCAGATATTTATTATAAAAAATGAAAAATTAAGAAGGTCATACATACAAATTTTTTAAATTTTTATAAAATTATATATATTTTTGATATTTTGAAAATTTAAGAGGGCGGGTCCCCAGCCACCTGAATCTGCCACTGTTCCTTTATAGAGGTGGGGGATGAAAATTAGAGAATCCTATTTCATGTCATCAGAGATATAATCTTCTTAATATATCCACAGAAAAAAGTTATTATCATAAGTGACCTCATTCGTTCATCATTCCTTGAGATTTTTTTTTCAAGTAAAAACGGGAGTCTAAAACTATTTAATTTTTAATTATCTATAAAGGTTTCGGTTTTGAACCTGTGATTTTTTATATAGAAAATATTACCTTTGTCACTAGAGTGATTTTCTTCTTGAAATTTGTTAAGCCAGTAAAACTAAAATAACAAAAGTTGCTTAGAAAATTTGAAGCTGCGAACCTTATAATGCGACCTGGAAAGTTGGTCCATGTAACTTGTGCAAGCGTTTCTTAATTTTTTTTCTTCTTATTTTGCTCTTCTTTTGTGACTAACAGATATTATAAAACTATTATCAGACGGCCTGTCTATTGCCATCGGTTCGTTTGGTCCTTATAATGGTCTTCGTTGTGGTTTGGTTCCAACAATTATAAAACAAATAGCTTTAATTGACATTTCATGATGCTCTTTTCTTTGCGGTTGAAGTTTGGAGACTGATTTGTTCTTTCTACATTATTAATTATTAATTAGGTGACATTGTGTTTGAAAATCGATTGATTCTAAAATATGAACGGAAAGGAGGGACCGTTCAACGGAATTTTTTTCCCAAAATACGTTTGTTGGGATTACTTTGGGATATCATTTCCAATATTTGTTCCCAATCAATACAAATATCTGGGAAAAAAATATTTGAGTTGGACTAGATTTCTTTTTTCCCACGGAGCATCCGTTGCTTTGGGTCTTTCGTTAGCTTTGTTGTATATGGTATCCTTAATTATTATGCTTGGCCTTTAATTTAATTGAACCTCTACTATCTGATATCTGAAATATATATAACATAACAATAATAAACGTCCTCAACACATGTTTTAACAATATTTTTAGTTATTTACTTTTTTCAAAATCTTATAACGTGATTAATTTTATTTTTTAAAATTAATTTACGCCAACTTTATATCTTAAATTGCAGTTTAGTTTGTGGCACATTTTTTTTGACAATATCAACAAAATTAATTACGAAACAATGCTAAGAAGTGGGTTCGTTATCTTTGCACAAACATGAATTTAATTGATACTAACAAATATATGCACCATCCTCAAAATAATTCTCAAGATACAATCGAACATATTATTGTAACCAATCTCATATACTATTGTGGATATCAGTTCTCATAAATTCATTCCTGGATTTCCATACCTGTACAATCTCATCCCGTACGAGTCCTAACAAACAAACGCGCCACTAAACACTGGAAGTACTCAAAATGCGACTGACATCTCTAGTTCAGTCTCAACAGTTTTTTTCAGTACTTTTATACACATAATATTTTTGTATAATAACAACATATGAATTCCCCTGCTTAAAAGTTCGGCTTAATTTTATCCTCACAAGTATGCAGCCCTGCAGTACAAGCAAGACTTGTACCGGCAGGTACAACAAAATGCTCGATAAACAACAGCAGCTAAGATTCAGAGAAAATAGGTACAATTGAATACAAATTTCATGCTTAGTTCATAAACCGACGTACTTCTAGTTTATACTGTTTGTTTCTTTGTTTATGAACCGTTTTCTGATAAATTGTTAACGACCAAAACTTTCTTCAGAGCAAATACCTAAGAGCGGTTATACAACTGTCAGACATCTTTTTTATAGAGGCGTCAGACATACTAGTTAATTGACTGCAAAACTAAATACCATTGACAAAGCAAAAGGAAAAAAAAAAGACTCTAATTTCAGCTTTTCTATCCCAACCCGATCATACAAACAGGCACAACTAACTTTACATATCGATCTTATCCAAACTCTACACAAAAATAAAATTAAAAAAAATACAAAAAAAAGTTTAGCCCCTCACCCACCTCACAAAAGAAAGTAAAAAATAAGGCAAGAATGAATAAATTTTTACCTTCTCAAACCACACTATCCAGAGTAAAGAGAGGGAAAATATAATCAAAATTCTAGTACGTGTTTGTGCTACAATTCGATTGGGATTTCCTCCTCTTCTTCAACAGTGGATAGCCGATCTTTCTCAAGAAAATTCGGCTCCAAAAATTTTGCAACAAATGCCCACATTCTATAAACATCCTCAAAGTTTGTCAGAAAACCTAGTGAGGCTGTCACCACCTCCACCCGCGCAGTACCTGTATTGCCCTTCTTACTATCGCGCCTTGACCCACTTGCACCATTCTTATGTCCTGTGTCAGCCATCCTAACATGGCTAAGAAAACCTAAGCCAAGTGAAATCCCCTCTTTCTCAGCCATCTTTTGTACCGTCTCAGGACCTACAACTGTCCCAGTATTTCTACAATCCCTCACATTAAATGCCACAGCAGCCCCCCTCTCGTACCTAATCTTAGGTCCATATATTTGCACAAGCTGCGCCCCATCAGTATCATCAGAATTTACCGGTACTCTCAGTTGCAATAAAGAGGTAATAAGCCAATTAATTAAAAATCGAAGCCTTAATGTAGTTTTATTGAGACCCAATTTATTGACATGGTCTAGGTGCCGGCAAACAATTTCTGGTTCTCTTCTCCCATCCCACTCCTGACCATCTGAATCAGTCAATACCTCATCCTCATAGTCCAAATTTGCATGGCCCGATGACTCACCTGCTTCAAAGTTATTACTGCTTTCAAATGGTTTTTCTGGATTCTGTGTTGCCTCTACTGTGAAGGAGACCCTGCGCATGCTTTGATCTGTTCCTGATCCTTCTACACCGAAAAATCGACCCTCCCGCCGGCCCAAAAGACGAAACTCTCCCTCAGTTTCCCTCTTTATTGCGGCATTGTTGTCTACACTGGTAGCTGACATTGATCCATTTTTGTCAGAGGTATGAGATCCATTGGCCAATTTTGACAAGTGGGGTACAGGCACCTTTTTAATCTCTCGGTCTTCCTCTTCTATCTCCTCTTGAATCTCATTAACCATCCATGGACTCTTCCGAAAGGTTCTAGAATTTTCATGAGAACTAGACACAGATGCCACTGCCGCATCAAAAGACAACACATTGTGGTTATTATTGCCATTGCCATCATACAATGGACTCTTTGGTATCTTCCTACTATTTTTGTTTTTTCGACCTGAAAACAATGAAGACGTCAAAGGTGAACCTAACCCTAATCCAAAACGCCGCCTGCCACCATGTGGGCTTGAGTGTTCAGACCCGAACGGGCTCTGTCCCAAATCGACCCAGAATGAGTTATCTGACGATCCGTCAGAGAAAATTGGGCTCTTCATTACCTCCCCGACTGAATGATTCTCGCTCTCCTCATAAATGGTGCTAGCATCATCTCGATCTGATCCATTCTCTTGATCCATCTCACTCTCTATCACATCCCTAACCTGTGCTGAGGTAAAAGCGCCAGAAAAGGCTGGCAAGCCAGAATCTTTATGGCTGAGAGAAGCCACAGTGTCCTGTGTGATCATTATTGTGTCATCTTCCAGCCCATCAGTCATATTCATGTCTAGTCCATCAACTGAGTCACTAAGGTATTGCGGGAATACAGGTACAATCCGCACCATCCCTGATCCTGTACCACCATTCCGGTTCTGCAAACAACTTATCACTGATTTCTTGATCAGCAAGCATCCAAAACCGGTGGGATCTGACCCAAAAACCCTATAGAATGAAGTAATGATGAAATCAGGTCGAAATAAAGATAAACCTAATGAATCCATGTCCTTTGGGCCAAGTGAACCTGCATCCAATAATACATGCCAATTATTCTGCTGCGCCAGAGCCATCCATTGGTATGAGTATTTGGAGCCAGTAACCCGTGACTGGACTGGAAAAACAAACAAACCCACAGCTGAGTCCTTCTTTCTCCTTTTCTTAACAGCTATTATTTTTTTCAGCTCTGATCCACATGGCTTGAGACTTGGCCACTTAAAGGAAGCAGAACCCACCTTTGCACCTTTCTCTCTAGCCGCCTGAGCCATCCAGTTGACAGATTGACTCTCATGGTCAAACATGGCGACAAGCCTCTTATTGGTCTCAAATGGATAGTAATCTGCTAACAGCTTGAAAGCAGACCCGCGACTGACCGTGAACACAAGACAATACTCATTTTCTGGTATGTTTAAATAATCCATGATCCTGACCCGTATGTCATCCTCAGCCATGCCTTTCTCAGCCCCGCCATCCAGAGCATGGTTCTTCAAATTTGCGGTAATTTCAGATAAAGTAAAAGCACATGACTCATAAGGCTGGACAAGAGAGAACAATCCAAACCCACAATAGTCAAGGCAAACCCTTGAACTATCCTCTGATAAATGTGAATATTCTCCTGTTCTCAACCTGTCAACCTCATTAGATGATGTATAGCTTGGGTACATGGTAATGAACTTTTCATAGGCTTCTTCTAGTGTTGGAATTGAATCAAGAGATGGAAACACATGTTCCGCTGCAAGAGCGGTTTGACGCAAAAAATCCTTCTGAGCCTGGAGCCGGGAAAGTGAGCGGGACCGGCCAACTGATGGGTCTTCAGCATCAGGATCAGGGTCCTCTGGCTTGGGCAAGGATCCAACCTCAGATGCCTCCTCTAGGGCTTCCCGGAGCTTGGTTTCATGGAGTTTGCGCAGGACAGCTGGTGATGAGGGATTGGTCGAGGAGTCCGATCGGTGGCTCAACAACCACTTTTTGTCGAGAATTAATGAAGCACAGTGAGAGAGTGGTTTCCATATGGAGAAATGCATGTGTTATGTCTGTGTTTCCTCACTTCAGAAAGAGAGGAAGTTGAGATTGGAACCCTAGGTTGGATGTGTGGGTAAAAATTGTAGCTTTTTGTGCGAATTGGATAGAAGAAGTAGAGAATCTATGATAAATTTCAGCTTTTCAGCATGAGAATGGGAGCTTTGCTTTCAGAAAAGTGTAAAAGACCAGAGAATTGGAGATTCTAAGCTAAAATAATAGCTTTAGATGTAAACAGATGTCCAATTAAAGGAAAAAGGATGACGAACAGAAAGGTGAGGTGATTCCGGTAGCCTTGTACCAATTGCACAAACTAACCAAAGCCTCAGCACAAAATAACTTCAGATCAATCAGAAACCAAAGGAAAGAAGAAGAAAACCGATAATTCGGTCGTAAACTAAAATTTATGATAGAAGAGAAGAACAGGCCTGATGAAGTGAGAAAATCCTAAAATACGGAGCTGAGCAAATCGAATCAAGCGAGCCTGAGATCTCTCAATCTCTCTCCGCCCTCCCTCTCCAAATTTGGGTAGAAATATTTCTCCTTTTTCTTGTTTTCTTTTTTTTTATCGACTTTCTCCACCAACTCACCTGAGACGAATTAAAAGCACCCCATCTTTTGCTCCAGCGGCTGCATTATAATTTACGAGAAATCCCTCATAGATTTAAAGAGCTGCATTCATTATTTCCTACTCTCTACTCTGACTCTCTTTCTCTCTCTACGCACCACTGCTGCCCGGGTATCTTGTCAGAGAGACACCTCTTGTTTTTAGCTTTTTACCGCAGGAGTTGAAAATGATAAGTAAATAAAACAGATCAGGAGATTTATTTGCGACTCCAGACTCCAGAGTAGTTTATTTTATTGAACCAGAACCAAAGGATCATTGACTTCAATTTGATATTTGCCAAAATAGCACTCATAACCTCCACTTTCTCAAATTTTAGTATATTTTAGGCTCTGTTAGGAAGTAACCCACGGGCCACGCGTAGGAAGAGACGTGAGATTTGAATTGATTTTTACTGTATGTGTGGGTGAAAAAGATTAAGTATGAGACATTTTATTCAGACGAACAGTGACGCAGACAAACAGACCCTTAGATCGCAACTGCCATTAGAAACTTATTTCCTTGAAAATAATTTTGATGTATTTTTAACATGAGATGAGGATAGTGATTTAAAAATATCCGAACGGGTACGATCTGATTCGTATAAATTTGTGTCTGTTATCATTCTAACTATCTCATTTGAGACTCTTTGAGTGATTTGGATCTGTTAAAAGTTCAGTTCTAACAAAGACCGGATTTCAAAATTTTCAAAATAAAATCATCATATTTGTTTTTGATTTACCCATTATACATTCTTATCTGACCCGTCTTAAATCCTCTTCATCCGAACCATCTCCCGTGCTTACTCGGACCCTTACCCGTTCTACCTGTATCTTAACTCACCTCCACCCAAACTCACCTCCACTCCCGAACAGGTCTACCCATGATACCCAGACTAACCTCCTAAAATCCGGACCCACTACCCTAAACCCGGCTAACAACGTATATCCCGTATACCCGCCCGGGTCTAACCCCCATTTCCCCATTAAAAATCGGGTCTACAACACTTTTGTTTCAAATCACCTTATAAAACCCAAAGAATAATTTACTTTGTTTTGAATCAAGTCTCCTTTTTTTCAAATAAGAAATAATTATTAAAATTTCATAAAAAATTCAAAAAATTCAAAAATTCTTAAAAATAAAAAATACAAATTCATCTCTATAAAATATCACCTCAATTTTCATCCAAAATCACATCAACATTCAATATTTCGCTCTCTTTTTAAGCTCTCATATACTCAATATTCCATAATTTCAATTTAGTTATCAAGTTTTTATCTTATTATTTCATTTAAAAAATATAAAAAATAGTTCTAGTATATTATTTTAATTAAAAATAAAAAATTAGTTTAAATATTATTATTTATTTTTTATTGACAAAAAGTGAAGGTGTTGTCATATTTATCATATCTCGCTTCCCACAATACCGTATTCGATTCTAATAATATTTGGAGCATTGGAGGTTAGTTTTTTTACTTTTAATTAATTAATTATAGTTTTTAATGTATAGAAATAAGACTATTTTTTGTTTTTAGTTATAATTTATTGCAATTTATATTTATTATTAGAATATTAACATGTTAAATTCATTTTTATTTATAGTTTTATTTTATTTGTAGTTTTAATTCATTTACATTTACTTTTATTGTTAGAACATAAGAATGTTAAATTTTATTTATTTATTTGTACTTTTATTTTATTTATAGTTTTATTTTATTTTTTTATTTATTTGTCATTTTATTTTATTTTCATTTTAAATTCATATACATTATGTTAAATTTATTTTTATATATTTATAATTTTATTTTATTTGTATTTTTAATTCATTTACATTATATTAAATTTATTTTAATTTATTTTTAGTTTTTGTTCATTTATATTTTGTTAAATTCGTTTTTTATTTATTTGTATTTTATTTTTTTATAGTTTTAATTCATTTACATTTACTTTTATTGTCATAATATTATAATGTTAATTTAATTTTTTATTTATTTACATTTTTATTTTATTTATGGTTTTAATTCATTTATATTATATTAAATTTGTTTTCTATTTTTTTGTTCATCAAATTTGATTCTTTTTTTATATTTTTTATAGTAATGATAAATCCTTCCGTTGATGCTTTTCTTCATCGATTTAGTGTTGAAATTTTTAATGAAGATAATTATTATCCAGATCCGAACGCAAATACTACTGAACCAGTCTATCATCAATATTTAATAACTTTCCATTCTACCCTCAAGTAGTGAGAAATCCTCCCGTTAATATTATTTTTATTTTTTTAATATTGTTTGATTTTTAAATAATTAAATATATAAAACTAAATTAGTTTAAATTAATTATTTTCAAAATTATGATATACTTTTTTAGCATTGATTATTTTTAATTTTTCTGGATTTTTTAGAATTATTTGAAATTTTTTAATTTTTGTTTCATTTTTAAATAATTATAATTAATAAAATCGAATTAGTTAAAAAATTATATAAAATATTATGAATAAATTGTTTATAACTTTTATTATTTTTGGAAATTTTGGAATTTTTGGAGGTTTTTGCGATTATTTTTTTGTGAAATTAGAAGAAAAAAAAGACTCATCTCCAACTCTTTTGACCCACTTGGACCACTGCTTGGTCCTCCCGTCCCGATTTATTGGTAACACGGGTAGGGTTAGGATTTTTTAGTTTTGAACAACTCTAATCTATCCCGCCCCCACCCGTCCTCACTCGTTGCCTTGAGGGGTTTGAATATTTTTCAGATTTTGACTTATATTTTTCAGATTGATTATTTTTTAATTTATACTTTGAATATTTATTGTAAAAAAATGAATATCTATTTCTCCCTAAAGAAGCAAGGAATTTATTTTATTTGATACTAGATTTATAGTTCACTTATAAATTTTTACTGTCGATAATTTCTTTTTAAAAAATCAGAGTCAAATCTCAAATTTCATAAATATCTATAAAAATTTACATCCGAATTTTAAATATGTGATATCTCACACATAGAACATTACCTTTTTATCACTAGACTAAAGTTCGATTCTCCTTATTTCCAATATCTTTGAGAACCTGCATCATATTAAATCATGCGCATTTACATTTGACAACATGGAATTCTATTTTTATTAGGTTTCACGACTAACAATATTGCATGTCAGTTAGTAAATGTACTCGTAATGATCAAACCAATTATTTTGTTTCCATAAAAGATTAAATTAAAAGTATCAGTACTAGATTAGACTTGGACAATTACCTGAACATGGTCGATGATACCTAAGTCAGCGTAATTAAAGAGAGCATGGGATTATTTTCGTAAAAAACCCAACAAAAATAACATTTCGTACGTTTTGGTTTGGACCCTCCTACGTCAGGCGATCAAAAAAAGTCAGTGTTGATTTTTTTTATTATTATTTTAACTTGGGAAGGACGAAAGAGCCAAAGCTTGCGGTCCAAGCGCTCGTCCCCACCCAATCCAAGTCAATGCCCCACTTCCAGTCGATGTACCTAATTGTCAGTTACGAGTCACTGTAAGCGGGTTCCACACTTGCGTCGACCAATAATATAGCAAAAGCGCGTGGGAGCCGCCTGTCAGTCTAAAAATAGGAATTATTTTCTCTAGACTTGTTCTACGGGGACTAGAAACTAGGAACTGTCTAACCTCTGTCAAACCTTGGTGCTGACTTTGTTAATGTTTTGGATGGTTTACTTGCGCCATTACGTCAATAATTAGTAAAGAAAAATGACAACTTGACAGGTGAAAGGTGATCGATCTTGTACCTGTTTGGCACTATGCACCACTTGTTAACACTCAAAACTGTAAAAAAATGCCATATTTGTTCTTATAATATTTTGTGAAGCGAAACCCCTGACGGAAAATAATACAAGTGCCAGGATTTGTATACTTTATTATAAAGACACATGAAATGAAATATTTTTTTTTATTGTTGTTAACTCTTATTTTTCCTCCAGTTGTTATCCGTTAAGGATAACAACCCTGCACATGTAGGGGTGTCAATGATCCTTTTAACGGTTTATTTTAGCCGACCATATTGGGTTAAAATGATATGGGGTTATGAAAATTTATTAATTTTCAATCTTATATTTAACATTTTTCAATCTTATTTAATACCTTAACCGACCTCTTATTTAATAATTTTCAATCTTATATTTAACTATAAAATTTATCATCCATTATTGTTATTTTTATTAATTAGTACTGCGGGATTGATTCAAATTTAAGGGTAGAATCATACTAAATACTAACACAACAGTTTTTTTATTGTTTAATTAATTTGCAAAAGTTTCAAACACAATCAATCTACAAGAGAACAATATACGTATATTTTTTTCTATTAGTTTTTTTACTTTATTTGAAAAGTATTGTCAAAACTTGTAAATTAGTTTATTGTCAGTGGGCCACAATGCATCATATTCATAAGTCGTGACTTGCTTGTTGATATTAATATTAAAAATATATAAGAGGTCATCCATTTAATTGAAAAATGTTGAGGTATTATTTGCATCGTTATTGACCTAATGGATCCAGAATAAATTGTTCAAATTCATGAACGCCGAGGCAATATAACTGAACACTAGCTAATGTGAACGTAAGGCTTTTTCTCGACAATTGATCCTTAGGGGAAGAGAAATTCGGTTCAGTAACGTTTGAAAGCCATCAATTATTATTATTATTATTTTAAAAACCATCAATTATTATTATTTTTTATATATATAGGATCCAACAATTATTCACATTACTTGAACCCCAGAGCATGTATTAGTACTTTGTTCCGTTAGATAAGCACAAGAGTTTTTCGCAATAAATTTTTCGGTCTTGTACTCTTGTATCCTTTAAATTTTTAATTGCTCCGGTGCAGTGCAAGTTTCAGGACCATCAATTATTCAAATTACCAAAATACTTACGTCATTTAGTTGGACGCAATTTCATATTAAGATCGTAAGATGACCACATTAAATAACCTTGTACTATTATGTTCAATTAGAAACAGTTCAAGACTCATTCATAATAAATTTCTCAGGATTCATATTAATTGTTTTGGATCCACTGCTCGTCAAACAAATTTAAGTCATTTATGAAGATACTAGTTCACAGATTTTAGTAATAATAAGTTTTATTAAATTAATATTATTAAAAATAAGAGTGAGAAATATAAAATTTTAAATATACGAATGGCGACGCTGCACTTTTGGCAATAACGCGTTTAAGTAAAAATAATGAAATACGCCATGCGCCAGTGTACCGCCATTCGTATATTTGAAATTTTACGTTTCTCACTCTTATTTTTAATAATATTAATTTAATAAAACTTATTATTACTAAAAACTGACTAATTCATATAAAATTTAACACTGAGGATCATAAAATAACAAATATTAATAAACTGTATTTACGTTATTTAATAGTGGGAAATTATGTAATATTGTAATGCAAATTAGGTGATCTCAAAATAAAATCTGTCGGCCAGAAGTCGTATCTTTGAAATTCGGATGATGGATAATATCAATTATTACCATTTAAAACTTAGTTACTTAATCTATTTTTTTAACTCCAAACAAACAGCAATTTTTTTTTCTCGAAACCTCAAAAATCTTTAAAATTTTTGCAAAGGGAGGACATAATAAAAAAAATCAACCAATCCAATCCATCCCAACGGATTTTACACTTGACGACATCTACCTAATTTCTCATGATAACAAGAAAATAATACAATATCGGAACGTTAGTTGTAGTGCCCAACTAACATTAACTCGAGTAATATATATGTCGCTGTTATATTTGAAGAACAAAGTTATAAAATTCACCACAACCTCTATTATTGAAATGTTTGGCGAATGACGACTTAATTAATTATAAAATAACTAATCTTCTAATTATTGAACAGATTAGCAGCGCACCAGCCTATCATATGAACATGTCATTTCTACCTTTAAAATCTTAAAATTACACTAATTAATTAATGAGTTAAATTATGGTGCTATGTGTAGCATGAAGATCTATATGTTACAGATCATTTCTCATTTTTTAGTGTTCAAATAATAGATCTAACCGCTCAAAATGATTTTTATGTGAAAATCTCCTTGTAGATTAAATTTTATATTTTTTTATTTCTTTTTGCTATTTTTTAGATGGTTAGAAAAATAATCCCTTTGAATTACTCATGATAATTAAATCAAGTTATTTTCTATCTACTTTTTTTAAATATATAAAATTTGATATACAGCTAGATTTTTTATGTCAAAATCATTGTGAGTGATTGGATCGATCACATTAACTTTAAAATATTTTTTTATGTTAAAATCATTTTAAACGGTGGGATCAATCCTTTTAAATTTAAAAATAAAAATAATCCGTACGAATTATTCGTACATTGCCAAACTCTTAATTAATTCCAAGTCAGCGGTTCCTCTCCAAACACCAAAGTTGAATGGACACGTCTTACATATGTATTGTATTAATATCCAAGCGTTCATTGGTCAAAAAGTAAAACTACATATTATGAGTGATTGCGACAAACAAGCCTGGATATTGAAAAAAAAACGAATTAGCATTTCGCAATAATCTCAAGTGTGTATTAATTTGAAATCTTCAGTACATAATTCGCAACGACTGAATGTAAATTTAATTACTTTAAAGACATTTGAGAAACGAGTGCCAAATCATCTTTGATCTTTTGATAGTTATCAAATCATGGCATCAATCAATAATTGCGTTCGAATAAATTATACCTGTATGCATTTTCTATTTTGTATTATTTGACTAAGGTATATCTGATGTTCGGAAGATTGCTATATAATTAAGTGCATGCGATGCGTTCCTCTTTATAACATGAGATAAATTAAGGGTTCATTTTAAGAATAATTGAGAATAATAAATGAAAATAATAAAAAATAGTATGTTTTTAGGTAAGCACGAGGATAGTAAAAAAATAATAGATATAAATGTAAGTATAAGGATAGTAAAAAAATGATGTTATTCTAAATAATATAATTGTTATTTGAAATGATAAATATTTCAAATGGTTGAAATAAAAGAACAATAATTATTTCATTATTCACTTTAAACAACAAAATAATAGCTATTATTATTGTTCCGGGCTAGTAAATGTTTGTTTGGATTGATATTATTGTTCCAATTCTCATAATATAATGTTATTATTTATTCTTTGTGCATCCGAACGTTTATAAAATATGTAGTTTTAAATAAATATCTTCATTTGAATTTTGAAACTGTGATATTATAAAAGTATGTTGATAAGTATTAGCATGTGATCCGGTTTGGAGATAACATTGAACAAAGCCATACAATCCATTCCACTTAATGATGTCCAAAAAAATATACTTCAAATTTAACTATAGCATAATATATCTTCCGCACTATGTAAAGCTGCTTTGTGACACCCCTTGAGGAAATCCAAATGAGCCAATGAGACTCAATCTCAGTGCTATCTTAGGATTTTTTTTTTGAGAAAAGCTATTTTAATTACTTTATTCTGCACTCTATAAAGTTTGTAGTTAAAAGTCCCCTATGAAAAAGTAAATTTATTGAAAAAGTATATTAAATTATTAAAAGTAGACGAATTTTAATGAGTTCTTTTTCTTTTATCCCTAAGTCTACATCTAGAAAAATAAAATCTTCTCCAATCGCACTTAATTTTACTGGATGCGCCTGAGACACAATCATCCACAATGGAAATTTTCTTTCTTCATTCGGAAGAAAAAAAAAGCGCTATGAATTCCTTTCAATTTGTCTGACTTTATTGTAATTGAATAATGATTTAAATCATCCACTACAAGCTTTCTAAGAAATCATTAATTAATTTATATAAATCGCTAACATACGGGTCAATTTTACACTTTTAACCGGGTCTCTGAATTGTTAACATTAATATTAATAAATTTATCTGCCAAAAAAAAAAGAAAAATTGTTACAGAAATTATACTCTTCCAAAAGGGACTATGGCTACCCAATGATATGTTGCATTAGAGAGTAGAATGAGAATTACAAGACAAACTGTTTATGTGGAGTGCACCCCGCACCCCCAATACACACACCCATGGATTTGTTTCCGTGCTTTGTATTGGTCTGTTATAACGTGTTTTAATGCATAAAAATTGAAGAAGAAAAAAACACTGTTTAAGAAATAGTATTGTTGTTCTTATTTGTTTTGTCAAATTTGTTATTTTTAGTAAGATGTAAATCCGTAATACTTCTTTCTCTAACCTCAAACTGTCAAACAGAGTCTCGTTATAATTAATATTATTTTGAATTATAAAATTCAAACAACATTTACATTACACTATTCAAACTAATTAGTACTTTTCTCAAAATATTCGCACAATACAGAGTGACCTTTGCGTGTCTAGTTGGCTATCCGTGAATTGATTTCTCACTTTACTTTTCTTAATATTCAGATTTCAGAGATGAATAAATAAACTATCGTTTAATTTGGAAATGAATAATTCTAATTTGTGTGGAGTCATCAAATGACCAGTATGCTCCGTGCAACCGTACAACCCAACGACATTTCATCCGCATGGTTCTAGAAATTGACAACACAAGAAATTCTGTGGTGAATCTTTGCTTTCTCACATGCTGGTTGTACAAAGTCTAATTAATAGTCGAGCAAGGTCTCCAGCTATTTACTACAATGAAAATGAAAGTTTATTGACAATATATTAAGGCTCCAATGCCTCTTAACTTTCTTCTGCCGTTATTTTATTTTTATTTTTTTAAATAATATAAAACTTAAAATTCACAATAAAACCAAAAAACTATGATATGTTATTTTCTCTATTTACGAGTTCAAATTTATAATGTTGATGTATAATATTTTTCTTTATTTACTGGTACAATTTTACAATATTTCAATATTATTTTCACTAGTATTAGAGGCTTGCAAAAATACAATGACATGAATAAATTCTAACGAAGAATTTTCAAATTATTGGTTTCAATCAAAATGAAGTTATAATGGTATATTATTTACATGCATGTAAATATCATAGTAGATCATATCTAATGGAAAGCAAATTATAATTACTATAGGATAATTAGCCGTTGCATGCCGTTTTTTCCACTGAGTTAAAGTTTTCTTTATTTCGTGAAATTGATTTATTTTCATGAATATCCTGCCTGATGGGTTGGACCAATCAGTATTCAACAAATGTTTTACACTAAACTTTGCATTTGGTAATGCCGTTAGATTTCAAACAAATTAATAAATATCATTTTAGCTTTCCGCTTTATAGATAACTGAGCTGCTATTAAAAGATTTTAAATTACTTCTGCTATATCATTTGAAGTTTGCACTATAATGTTTTTTATGAAGACCCGGGAAAATAAAAAGGAGAATACAAACTTAGAAAATATCTTTTTCAAATTTCTTATATTAAATATAAATCAACACTTTTTTTTTGTTATCAAACCAATATAAAATATGAAAGGGAACAACGAAGTTGCAACAATACATAGAATGCAACCATAATTAAATGTTTGAATTTCTATTGACTTTTATGCAAAATACTTTTTTATTTAAATTATATTAGAGAATTTTAAGAAATATACTATTGATATAGTTTTCGTAAGAATTTAGTTCAAAAATATTCTCGGTCAAATACACATTTTCGCAAGTTAGCAAAATCAAACACGTTTTTGAAAGAGAGAAGTGACATACAGATATTATCATTGATTTGATCTTCGATAGTGACTTAATTATTTATTAATACTTGATTATTCAATTTAAACAAGTTATTTTTCATATCAGTGATATTTATTCTAAGTAATAAAATATTGTATAATAAAAGTTAAATGATCTGAAAACAAAACTTATTTAATTTGAATAATATTTTCAATATCCATAAGACAATATTTCTCCATTATTTCTATATAATAATAATAATAATAATAATAATAATAATAATAGCAATTTCAACAATATCTCCAAAAGTTTTTAACATGAGATATAATTTATTTTCTAGTACTCACATGACGTTAGTTTCTATTAATTTTCTTAAATTTTTTCTTCTGGCAACACCCAAACATTAAAACCTTTTGTTCTCTTTTCAACTTGCAAGTGCAATCTTTAATTTTGTTTGAAAAAAGAATAACTGGCATTCAAGATAAATTTTAACGAAAATGAAAGGAAACAAGAGACTGAAAAAAAACAAGATAAAAGAGGTGATTCATGTGAGGCTTATTGTGAGCGATATATCTTATGCTTTGTAGTTAATTTTCACTATAACATAATTAGTCTTTACTAACATCTATTTACTAATGATTTATAGTGAAAACCGTTAGTAACATCGGATAGTTGCATTTTAAAAAATAATTTTAACTATTTTATAATGATTTTTAATAGAAACCATGAGGAAAAATGTACTGAAAAGTGTTAAAAAAATTCAATGCACATTTTCCTAATGGTTTTTAGGTCAAAACCGTTACTAAATCAAAATGCGTTACTTTTTCAATGATTTCTAATAAAATCCGTTAGAAAAATGGAGGCCCCACTTTTCCTAACGGTTTCTAGTGAAAACCATTAGGAAAAGTGGAGCGCCAGTTTTTCCTAACGTTTTTTTTATTAAAAATCGTTAGCAAAGATAGGACATTTTGGTTTTACTCCTCTCCTCTCTGCCTATGGCCGTAATTCTTCTTTGCCCTCTTCATTTCTCTCCTCTCTGACTCTTTATCTCCAGCAATTTCTCTCCTCTGCCTGATCTATTTTCGACCAAATAGATCAAAAGACACTTTTGGAGCTGATCATCTCCCTCTTAATCCTATATTTAAGGTATTTCAATTACTCTTTTCAATTTTTTATTTATTAATTTCTCATGTATACATAAAAATAGATTAATTAGTGAATAATTAATTGGTATTTACATAAAATTTTTAATTACATATATCTATTGAATATATATGTAATTAATTGATAATATTCTCATATAGGACCAATTTAATGGAATTTAAAAATAATTTAGGTTGGTACTCGTTCGAGATTAATTCAATAAAGATTAATCTCGAATACTCCCTGTTGGGACTCCTCTTTGAATATTTTATCTCATTTAGGATTAATGACGATACGTTACTTGCAATCTGATATTTGAGAATAATTTGGTGTCAGTATTTCTCTTTTTGCTCTTACGAATACGTACATACATGCAAATGTGTATTGGCATATTCGAAGAGCAAAAGGGAAAATCCTGATGATTTCTTCTCAAACACCGGATTAAAATTAACGTATCTTTATTAATGAGATTAAGTATTCAAATAGTGGGTTAGAATGGTTGGCTAGCCCAAAATCTAGATCATAAACCGGAAACTCTCGTAAAGCCTAAAGCATAAAAGTCTAAACCTAAAAACCCTAAACCCCGAACCCGAACCCTAAACCCCCAAACCATAAATCCTGAGCTCTAACCCAAAATCTCAAACCATAAACTCCAAACTGTAAACCCTGAACCGTAAACCCCTAAATCCTAATTTGTGAACCCTAAATTAAGGAATTTTTTTTAGCAATCCGACACTGAAAATATGCAGAGTATCATCTTTTTTTTTTGTTAGTCTCACCATTAATGGCACCAATAAAAGCTGAACTTATTAATGAAATTGAGAAGCTTAAAGAGATGATAATGTAGAAGGATCAGCAAATGTATGATTGGAAAATTTTTATTTCAAGTTTCACGAGGAACTGATAAGAAGGGAGGAGAAGATTACCAAAAGGGTCAAGACAGAGATTATCAAAAAGGTCACGGCTGAAAAATCTTTAAAGAGCACCGATATTTACTAACAGTTTTTAAAAGAAAATTGTTAGAAAAGCTCAACAAAAAAATCTTTGAAGGTTCTACATTTACTAACGATTTTTAAAAGAAAATCGTTAGGAAAGCTCAACAAAAAACGTCTATATTTTCTAACGATCACTTATACCTTTCCTAATTCTCCATTAATAATGATCGTAAAATTATTATTAAATCTATTTTTAAATCGTTAATAAAACTCTTTTGTACGGTGGTGTCTTGTGTAGAATGCAAACTGCAAGTAACATAATTTTTTAACATTGTGCTTTCGAGCTTGGAGACAAGTTAGCGAGTGGAATGCAAAGATTGAGTGGAGAAACACTCACACCTGAATTTATTTTTCAGATGGTGAGAGGAGATTAAAAGAGTTAGAGAGGAAACTTCTATATATTTTTCGCGAATGTACTAACCCCTGATTCAAAGGTTATAAAATTTAACTAACTATTACTTTTCATTCTATAACTACTCATTATATTTCTTCCACCATAACTCTGAAGTACAGCCTCACAGAGAATTGGAAAGTTCATAAATGCAACGTTCTTATCGTAAGCATATACGTTTTTCTTGTAGAAAGAAGAACGTTCTTGCCTTATTTGGGGTTACGTGCGGAAACCCATTCATTAATTATTCAAAACGAAAGGAATTTTAGAAGTTTTGTACGATCTTTTTTATTAGCATCTAAAAAGGGTGTCTGATGCCCTTTAGACGGATCCATAATTCCATATGCCCTACCATAAAAAATAATTTTGAATTTAAGCTGGCCCAATTAAATGCGCCAATATTGTATTAGTTTTTAAATCAATCAATTAAATTATATTCTACCACATCATTTTGTTAAGACAACAAGCCAGTAAGTAAAATGAAAACAAAATTGCAGACATCGGCCTGATAAACCCAAATAATTACCGTCACGTAAATAGGATCTCATTCTCAATTTCCAATTATCTATACTAAAACTAAAAAAACAATCAACTTGCCCTCTCCATCAGACAATCAAGAATCGTTCCAATCATCTTTTTTTTCTCGTCTTCTATGGAGATCTTCATTCAAGAAAAGGCTCCAATAATCATGAATCAATTGATCTCCATTTTCTTCTTCAAAATGCATTGCTAAATTTAGTATTTTTTTTCAATGAAAATTATAAAGCAAATGAAAAATTAACTCCATAATTTTAGTAAAAGATTGAAGATTCACATTTGAATTATGACCACACATTAGTAATTTGTATCCACGATCTACGCTCGAAAATTGTCCGTCTCCATCTTTGACCATGGCTGACAAAGGATCAGAAAAGAATGGATACCGGCCTGTGACAGTCGAGCAGCGCGGCCGGTTCACGGTTGTCACCGGCGACGACCGTGATCCGCACTTTCAGCAAGTGACCGAAGAAGTTGCAAATAATTTCATAATAGCAAACAGCCCGGCCCATCAGCTACAGTTAGGATCTACATCGGAGCCCCAATCCGGCCCCAGCATCAACACCTCGTCGTCGGAAACCCAATTGCTCTCTGCAACGGAGCCCCAAAATGTCCCAAATTTTAACCATCTTTTCCCTCCAAGTCCGAATCCATCGCTTCTGCCTCCACAAATCCGATCGGATTCTCAATCTCAACGCCGCCCTGCGCCGGATTCGGACGGCGAACCTCGTACAGCTTCCCTCACCTCCTCTCGAAGCGGATCCGGTTTTGGTTTCGGTATCCGATCCGGATTTCATTTGAGCCGATCCGGACCTCCCTTCTCTGCGCTATCGATGGCGTTCTTCTCACCTCAGCCCCAGCAAACGCCTCTCCCGCAACACCAGACGCTGCAGTTCCAGTTCCAGCCTCCGCAACAGCAATTGCAGCTCCCACAAATGCAGGCGCAATTCCATGTGCCGCAACCGCAGTTGTTGCTTTACACGAAGGAGAAGGCGCCCGCGGGGTGGAGCACCAAGTTTGAGGATTTGCATCAGGAATCACAAAATGTTTTGCTTCGGATCGAGTATGTGTTTTTTTTTAACTTGATTTTTGTTTCTGTTCTTTTTCTCTTTCTTCTTTGTACAGTTCTAGGGTTTAGGGTTTTAGGCCAGATGCTGGCGTCTTCTGCATTTCCTCTCTTGTTTCAAATATCTAGAATTCCTGTTAAAGACTGTTAGCTGGCTTTTGTATTTAAATTTGCAAACCTAAAAAATGAAGTTCGACTCTTTTTAGTTTTTTTATTCTTTTAGCTCCATATTTGTTGTTGTTCTTATCCAGAAAAGAAGGGCATTTGACTTTTCTGGTATTATATTTTTTTGTGATTTTGTTTCCTATAGTTTTATTTTGTTTCTTTTTTGTAAAATTGAGAGCACTAAGGAGAATCTTGCATTGAAATATTTGGAAACCTCGGGTCATACAATTAGTTAGCTGCTTTGGTTGGTTTCTGGGTTTTTTTTAATGCCATCAGGTTGTGTCAGGATCGACTTACTAGCAGTCCGGGTTGGTTTTAAGCCATTATGTGCATTAACAAGTAAAGACTGGACTTCTGATTAACTCAATTTTTAGTCAATAAGTGCTTCACAGAATTAAGTATATTATGTATAGAAATCCAATTTGAGTGTGTGAATTGCGCATCACTGCCTCAAAATTAATTTTGTTAATTCAAATAAAGATGCATGAATGAGCTGACCTCATTAGTGTCTGCCAGCTAGGCAATCCATTTGAAAGATAAAGCAAGAGCATGAATTTTTAATGGTTCATTCAAACTTTTGAATTTATTCAGAGAGAGATTAAGGGAATACAGGGATGAAAGCGAAAAACTGGATCAATGCACCCGCCTCTATGATTCATCTGTGTCCAATGACAGCTTTGAAGTTGATGCTGCTCGAATTGTTCAGGTTTAATTTATTTGTTTCTAGCATGCTTTACATCTATCCCACATGTTAAGTTGTTCTTTGTTCACAACTTTATTGCCAGTACAAAAGTGGAAAAGTAGAAAAATATAGAGATATAAGGATATTGTCTTTCACATTCATTAGGAAATTGGGGGTACAAATACTGCAATAGAAAGGGAGAAGGCGTCAATACAAGAGCTAGTTAATAGTGTAAAAGACATGATTCGCAGCACAGAGCTCGCTATCCATACTTACATGATGCTCCGGCCTTGCTTTGTGAGGCCTGCCATTGGGGCTGCTCAAACTAATGGCACAACCACAACTCAGCCGGCCAATCAAATCATTCCTGCTTCCCCATCTGTGCCAGTGTTTGATTTCTACAGTGGGGTGCCAAAGAGGCCATCAGCCTTCTTGCAACATACAGTTGAGAGGTTACAGAAGTTCCTAGAAGAATGCATAAGGTGGATAGATGAGCTGGAGCAACTGGTACAGATTTATGCCAACAGGAGGTGCAGAGATTCTCTTGAGGCATTGCCAAAAGTCATGTCGAATGTGCACGACTATTTCATTTATGTTGCCTCCAAGGTTAGTTTGTTCAAGCCCATCCGCACCCAACATTTAGTATACCATTGCTGGAAATGGGTGATGTAAGAATGGAGATATCTGTTTATTTATGCCAGTTGAAAGTTAAATCTTAATTGTGCAATTCATTATTGCAAATGTGAATAGAAATGGGGTTAGCTACATTTCTTCAAAAATCATTGACCTCTTTGCAGCCTTTCTTTAGTTATTTTGCTTTTGAGTAGAATTGCTTTTATTGCCTTTCCTGAATAGGTGGAGAAGCTTCATCAATACATGGAATCAATGAAAAGTGCCTATTTGATAGAACAGCGCCAGCATGGGGATGATACTAACCCATTTCTTGAGGCGAACCGTCGTGAAGCAGCCCGACTGGAGGCGGCAGCAAGGCGGTTCCACCCAACACTGCATCTACCTGCAACACAAAATCCTCCCCATCAACAAAGCACACCAAATCCAACACCAACATTGCAACAACAATCCTCACAACCTACTCCTGCTGGGTTCCTTACGCCCGCACCCGCATCATCTAGTGGGGGCCTTTTTTCCACTCCTAGTGGCTCAGCCCCTGCCTCTGCTCTTTTTGGGCCAGCAGCTGGGTTTACTCCTCAGTCAACCCCGTTTGGATCCACATCTGGTTCTTTGTTCGGGTCTACACCTACTCCTGCATTTGGGTCGACCACACCAGGATTGGCATCTACACCTGCTGTCAGTGGTGGATCTACACTCTTTGCCACTCCATCATTTGGTACATGATATTTTTTCTTTCTGATTTTGCTTTTGCTAGATTTGAATATTACTTTCTAATAATTAATGTTATGATTTAACATGCACCATTTACCTATTAATAGGGGGTGCAAATGTTTCAGGAGCTAGCTTTGGTGGTGCATCTGTAAGTACAATTATGTTTCTTATGCCGGTCTTGTTTACAAATTACACCGGTTCAATATTTTACTACTTCCTTTTTTACTTGCTTAATTTTATGTTTTATTTTCATTTGCATTGCAGAAATCTGCTAGACCAAAGTCTCGTACTTCACGACGCTAGCTAAGCAGTAAGTAGTATGGCCGAGTACCAGTTTTAAATCTCATGTTGTCTTGTACCATTCTAGTGGTTTTTTTCCTTTTTTTCCTATGCTGATTTATTTTCTTTTGTGGGTGATTCAGATGCCTATTTTATTTTAATGTGCTGAACTCAGGGAAGAATTAGAGAGTTGGTTTGAATATGTTGCAGAAGTATTCAAGTTATCCTTGCTCCATAAAAATTCATTTTTCTGACAGGTTGGAGAGTTATCTGATATAACTTCCCTTGTGAACAAGTGAATGGTAGGAACATTTTTTCCTCTTTAGCTTGTCGTTGCACATATCTCTGGAAACTCTTTATGTTATTTGATATGCAGCATATGCTTGGCTATCTGACATTTTTTTTGTTAAAATGAAGTTCTTTTGTTCGGTCGTTATGTTATTTGGTTTCTTTGGGTTGGATACATAGTCCATCTCATAATTAAAGTTCACATGTCTGTCGACCTTGACACTGTCAACTTGCCAATAGTTGTTTAACATCGTTTGGTGAAGATCTTAAACATACATTAACCACTTGCACTATCAAAATAACTTCTGAATGCCTCTTATTTGGGTAATAACTAGTCATTAGTAAGCTATAGATGTTTTGGTTTTCTTTCATAGTACCAGGTTTGATGTTGAGAAACCCTAATTTGTGTAGATTTTATCAGTTTCAAAGAAACCCATAGAGTAGCCCCATTTTATCAAAAATGGGGACAACAAAAGATAAACCTTATTGGACAATGTCTTCTCAATTTTTTTACAGAAAGATGAGTCTAAATCTCAAATTTTAATAATGTTTTCTTTCTCATTGCCACGGTGATAAAGAGCTAAATTAGTAGAATTTCATACATAGTACATAATTGGTGCGACCATGGATCCATGGTAGACAAAAGTCACCAGCATGCTCGATAATTTTGCTAGTACAAGATCTATCAGGAAATATGGGACGAGGACAATAGAAGAGAGCGTAGTTTCTAAGGTTAAAGGTTGGTTCAACAAACAGTTAAGTCGATTGCGTGAATCATGCTTTGTAAATTTGTATAGCCTTCTGTCTGAATTCATTCAGTAGAAGCCTAGAAGGTTCCTAGTTGCCACTAATTTATTTAGCATCCAGGTATCAATGTTGACTGCGTTAACATGTATTAATAACTGAACTACCATATTTTCATTACTAGAAGGAAAAAGAAAAAAAAAAATTTACACCTACATTGGTAGTTGCGAGACGGATAATTGGAGGTACTTAATTGCTAAATGCTTGGTAAGTTCTTGTGATTTTTTTTAGATGAATACTTATGCACCTACATTGTTCTGAAAGTTCTTAAATTTACATCTCATCTATGAGAGGTTTTATTTCTATTTTTTTATCCAAAGGTTTTATTTCTAATTGAAATAGAAAAAAAAAAGCAGCAGAAATTAAGTGATTACAAAATATAAGTATAAAGAAATGAAATAAATAATATGTAAGAGTATATAACTAGACTTGCCCGCCACTTGCATGGATGAGCATGGTTAATTCAATGAACCTAGACAGTCTAAAGCCGCCTTAATATATTGCATTAAATAATATTTAAGAGTAGCTTCCTTCCAGTTCCAGTCTTAACCCTCGCTCTCAAACTCTGAGAAAGAGAATTGAGGCTATCTATGGTGGATAGGAATTTACTGTTCATATGTTGATAGAGTATTCCGTTTCTTTATAAGAATCCGCATACATAGAAAAGATCAGACTCCTAAGTGAAAATTCGTTTCTTATGTTTTTTGTGAGTATCAGAGAGTAATATTATCCATTTGGTATGAAAAAATAAACCAAAAATGTTGAATAGTGCTGGGAAATAATTCTGAAATGACACGATGAAGAACACTTTGGTGCTAGAGAATTTGAACGGGGCGTGGTATTTCAACAATTTAAATTTTGTTCATAGAGTCCCAAAAGCATTTTAATGGAGTAATGCTATTATTACAACATCACGTATTTTACATAATGGATACTGACATCGATATATGCATTATCATAAATCATAAATTTACTAAAAGAGTTTACAGATCGAGGAGGGAAGAATAAGAATTAAATTTACGAATTATAAGGAGATGTGTCCAACTTTTGAACAATTACAATTATTATTAATTAATAATAAGTTCGCATTATTTATCAGAATAACATATAGTTAAATGCACTAATGACGGTTATATTTCTTTTAAATATATATTTAAATTTAAATATTAACGCTCGGTGGCTTTTACAGTAAGTAGCAGCAGCTAGCTAGATAAACATCTCAACCAACCAATATGCTCTGCAAATTAGTTCAATGACATACTAGCTAGTAAATAGGAAATTAATCCTCATTTGTATTAAAAAAAAAGGAAAGAAAAAACAGTAGCCGAAAAGAAGATATTGAGATTTAAATGCATAAATTAAAAATATTGATTTGAATGCACGTTTTCAAAGTTGTAGACACAGAAATAAGTTCATTTTTTTGGGTGTTTTTTAGTTTTAACACTTCAACGAGACAACATTTCTAAAGTCATATGTTTCAAGCTTCTGACATTATTTTCAATTTTAAAATACAACAGTGTTTTTTTTTATGAAAAGATGAGGGTCAAGCCCTTTAAAAAAATACAATAGAGCTATTATTTTTGGTAGAAAATGGTCAGAATTATAGATTGATAGCGAATATTTTTTCAAGCGTGGAACAGTCTATGCTTAACAGTTAAGGGTTCCATTAGTCAACACGATGACGTCTAATCGGTTTAATAACCACATAAACAATGATTAGTTTGTAGTTCCCTCTGGAAGTGCCTCATCTGCTTAACTTTTAATGGGTTAGAATTGTTCAATTATTCTACTAATTATAAAACTGTATATCTATCAATGACGTTTTGGTTAGGTGCAATTACTGCCTATCCATGTACCCTTTTGGTCTTGACCAGTCTATTCTCAATTATAAAAAATCAGAACGCAAATTTTTACGTAGTAAATGAACTGGGTAATTATCAAGTGATTAAATCGAAGAATTTTTTTAGTATGATAACTATTTAGCTAATGCACGTCAGATCGAAATCTTTTGCCATGATTATAATAGTATGGTATTTTTTATGTACCTTTAAGGGATTTTATTTTTGGAGTAGTTTTGGATTAGAGTCAGATGAGTTGAGTTTGAATCATGTTTTGAACTTTATAAATTACTAGATCAGGTCAAGTTCGTATCAGAGTCGAGTCATATATATTTCCTTAAATTGGATCGAAATCCCTCATCTATATACTTTTCACGAGAATTTTCTTGTTAAATATGAGAGTAAATGGATAATTTAATTTGGAGAATAATCTGGCATTCGTAATATTTGGGAGTTCTTTTTTCACTTTTTTTTGTACGATAAATGTGATATTATAAACTTTAGACGTGGAATATATAATTTTGAGGCAGTGGCGGAGCTATATACAATTTCGAGACAGTGGCGAAACCATATATGATAGAGGAGGCAATTGACCCATAAAAAAAATCTTTAAAATATATGCTTCTACAAAAAAAATTACAAAAATATACTTGAATTTTCAAATATCTATGATAATATTCTCTAATCTCAAAAATATTTTCAATAATATGCCTCTAGAACAATATTTCTATTGTAAAAATTATAAAATTACACACAGCTTTAAAATAATTATAGTATTATGCTTATTTTGAGAAAAAAAATACCACCCTGTAATTTGTAACCTAGCTCTGACCCTGTTTTTAGGTTACAAGAATATATACACGTTTTTCCTGTGATTTAATTTTTATGTTCATTGAAAATCATGTTTATGATAGAAGAATTTTACAATAATTCATGGTGAAGGTCTAAAAATTAAATTTTAAAATAATTAAACGTTTCTCTAAAGAAAATAATGAAATGAAAATTTTATTGAAGACAATATATATGCCAAAAACTGATATAAAAATTACATTTATGAGAATTAGTCTTTAATTTAAGAGAGATTATAAATTTTAAATCTGAATGAAAATTCTTTATGAATAAATGACCAGCTTACCCTTCAATTTTATTCAAAAAAAATCATATTTACGTAGATTTAATCTGTTTAGCTATTAGCCTATAGGTTTCGGACACGGTTGCTTGCGACACGTATGATTTGTGGAAGGAGAAATTGTCAAATAGACCTTAGATATCAAAATTCTGTTACGACTGACGAGATATTTGTTTTTTTAAAGAAAATGATGTGTGTTCATGTGTCTGATTATTCCAGTCGACGTTTTACCTGCTGGAAAAATCATAAATTAATGAGGTTTTGACTAACGTCAGCGCTTGCGTCACCTAATGTTCAAACTAATCTACTGTCCCATTCAACTATAACATTGACATTATTATATTATTTATCTATTTGGTTCAGCCGGTTAACATGACAACATTTTAGTATTTTACTAAAATGAATGATACTGATGGTTAGGAATCGTACTTAAATGTCAGATTGAACTTTTTAAAAATCGGGTTTAACGGGTCTACGAGAGTGTCGGGTGACAGCTAGTTTCATAAAGATTTTTAAAGAATCAGATTTAAAAAGTTTGATTTTTGAAGGAATGAATCCGGTCATTATCAAACTCTTCGGACTCTAAAAATCTGGATGAAGTCTGAATAAGGATTGATGGGTAAAGGTTTGATATATATTTTTTTTGACGATTATATATTTTCAATGTTAATTTGTATTTATATAAAATATAAAATTATTTTTTTTTCTATTTTGGCATTTTATTTTAATTTTTCTGTTTTTTTTTTGAATTTTTTAAGTATAATTGATATACAATATAAAACATTAAAGAAATGATCTGAAAAAGTTTGGATTTGATAAGAGGTGAGTTAGAAGAGCTTGTTTTTTAAAAAAATGAGGTCATCTCTTGAGAAATACGGTCCTTATCATTAGAAATGATCAGACTGAACTTGTAAAAGCTAGATAAAAATTGAGTTTTTTGTAGTACTGGCTGGACCGAGTTCAAAGTCGAACCCTTATAGATTGTGACTACAGATGGTCTATAGCCACTATTTTTAAAAAAAGGGGATTACTAGGATTGTATCGCTTATTTGGGATTGGATGAAATTAATTTAAAGAGCTAATATAGATATATCATTCTTGATATAATTATCAATATCAATTTTATTATTTATATTAATTGCATTATTATCTATATAATAATTTTATTATGCAACTTTTTTGTTCAGCACTTCGTTATGTAAATTAAATAAAAAATGTACAAAATAAATTGTACAATATATATAAACACTAACTCATTTAAAATATAATAAGAAAATCAGTATAATAACGATGTCAATGACAATAACGATAATATTTTTCATTAATTTATATGTACGGGTCAATCTAATTATCGGATGGTATTAACGTGAGTACATACGGATCACATACCGTGTTCATCTAGTAAACTCATAGAGAACTTCATGATCTAAACTCTAAATCAATAGAACTTACTCATAGGGTAATAAAACCTCTTATTTATATTTTTATCCAATAAATTAATGAATTTTTTTATCCATATATATATATATAGTTTGAATATGGTGCTTGCAAAGCACAGAGACGTTTTGTGCTTTGCGTTCTATTTTTAATTTCAAGTCAGAAATAATCGTTCTGAACCATCAATCTAATCTTCATATAAAAATCTATTAGTAAACCAAATTTTATATTTTTTTTAGAATTTTTTTGCTATTTTTTTCTGATGAGGAGAAAAATGACTTGATCTGAGAATTCATGTTCATCCAAAAATAATGGTTTCCCCCCTATCCAAAAAAATAGCAAATGAATTTCAAAAAATATAAAATTTTTTTACTAATAGATTTTGATATGGAGATTAGATTGAGCGGTTTGGATCGATCATTTTTGACTTAAAATTAAAAATAGAGCGCAAAGCACACAACGCTTTTGTACTTTACAAAGCACCATAGCCTATATTATATATATATATATATATATATATATATATTTAAATTTATTTAACGAAAATAAAATCTTATCGTGTATGATACAGATCAGATAAACGGCCAAATAATTTTTAAAATGAAAAAGATTATAACATAATGGTTAATGAAAAAGATTGGTAATATAATTAGCAATAAAAAATATTATAATATAATTAGTAATGAAATATATTATAATATAATTAATAATGAAATAGATAATAGATAGAGAATAATTTTTATCCATACACTTAATAAGTTAATGAAATTTTTTTATTCATATTCATATAGATAACTTAATGATAATAAAATTTTATTTATATTCATTTTATCGGATACTTGGATAAACGATTAAAACAGTGCCCTTCGTAGCTCTAATAGAGAGACTGCGAGCAAAATAGTTGTCAGCGACTGCGAGTCTGTGACTCGGGAGTCTCGTGAACCGCAATAACTTTAGAAAAAGTAAAACCGCAAAATATAACGGGTCATTACAATGACAGTCGATCCCACAAGCTTTGGTGCAGGCATTTTTTTTCTTTAACCAGTGCACCAGGCACAGACAAAAACTTAAATTGTTTGACCACTTTCTGAGAGGCGAGAAGCAGCTGAAACTTTTCAAGAAACAATTTTGAAACAAACAACAGAGTCACAGGCTGTGTTTCGACGGTCAAATGTAGAATAATACTATTTGGTTAGTAGTTGAAAATAGTATGAAGTTAATGATATCTTAGAAAATATGAAAAAAGTGTTAATTTTTATTATTTTGAGTTAGTAAAATATTGTTTGGATATAAATTTGAGAACATCGGAGAAAATAGTTAAAATAATTAATTATTTTTTAGTATTTTATTTAATAATAATATTTATTTAATACTATTCCATATTAATATAAAAGATTTTTTTTTGTTATTTTCACTGCTCTCATGTACACTAATTTGCTAACCCAACGCTTTCTATGGGTTAGCGGATTAGCACTGTTCTTCTGCTATTTTCGGGTTTGTTTTCGCGTTTGGATGGTTGCTAATCCGAGAACAGTACTGTTATTTCCAAAACAGTACTATTTTACTCCATCCAAACACACCCACATAAAGGAGCAGCCGCAACAGTCAATAAGAGCAGCTAAAGTTGAACCATCCGAAGTCCTATTAACATGAATCCAGATCATCTGGGTAATGCACTGTTTAGAGTGTTATTCAGATTTTAAAATTAAATTTAAATATTATTTATAGTAGTATTTTTTTTGTTAACAGTCCATTTTATTTTATGAGGTACCTCAAAGAATATGCACCCGATTAACATTGCTCTTCTAAGTTGGTTGTAATCTCTGAAATAACCTCATCGGTTCAAGTCTTTTGTACAAGACGCCAACATTTCCGATTGGCTAAGGATGATGCATATAGGCATAATCCATAAGGATTTGGTTCTTGAATCCATCCCGATCGGTTTTTTAAAAACAAATTCTTCTAACTCGGCCTTCATTAAACACGACTTTTATCCAACCCTTCTCAGGCACTTTCTTTAATATTTTTGTATTATATATTATTACACTTAAAAAAAATAAAAATAAAATGCCAAACACAGAAATTTAGAGGTCTTTATGGACAATTATGAAATTTGAGAGATTGATTCTCATTTTACCAATAAAAATAATACTAAACACAGAAAAATATAATTTAATATTTTTATATAAATAAAATTAACTTAAAAAATATATAATCATAAAAAAAATATCAATCCTTTACCCGAGATTCTCAAGGATCAAGATTCTTTACCGGAGGGCTTGATAAGGATCAGGATTCTCAAGTACCGAATTCACCCCTTAAAAATCAAATCATTTTAAATCCGACTCTATAAAAATTTTTATTAAATCTGACCCTTACCCGATCCTTTTATAGCCCCGCTAAATCCAGAATTAAGTCTAAATGCATACATGAAAGATTAGAAGTTCCATTTTGATTTCACACGCTTTCTGGTTTCACACTTGAGATGGATAGATTTGAAATTTTCTGTAGGGCCTTTTCAGACCTCATCCATTCATTACTGATTAAATGAGCATACCTTACTCTTTAAATGACGAAAACTTATCCATCAATTATTATCGAAGGAATAATATATTTATCCTCATTCTTTGATCTCCAATGCCTACGGGCTTATATCAAAAAAAAAAAATCTTTCATCTCAAATCGTCGTCTAGAGGCGGTAATCGAGCAGATCAAATAAGATCAAATTCGATTTGAATAGGTCAGATTGAGTTAGTTTGACCTTGTGAAATAAATCAAAATGAGTCGGGACAGGATGAGCCGGATCAGATGAATTTATATGTTTACCTTTCTAGATTTTAAAATAATTTTGGTTGAATTATTTATTATTTGATCTCGAATCGAATCAGATCAAGCTTGAATAGATCTGTTACACTTAACATCTTCTTTCATTTGTCGATTTACAAAATAATCTTGAATTTTACAATTTGCCTTGTTTAAATTTTGTACAGAAATTAACTTATAAATGGATTAGTGCACAAAAACCAAGACCAATGATGAGTCATAAGAGCTAAATCAAGACCGCATTAGGTTTAGGTTTAGTTAGACTTAAACTGGGTTGAATTGGTCAAGATAAATTGAGTTTAAACAACAGAGTAAAATACTTCTTCCCAATGAATCGTTATAACGGTTCATCTCAATACTCAAAAATATTCTAAGGCAGAAAATTCTCAAAGAAACCAGAGCGTATCGTTATGTAACGATTCTATAATCGTTACAACGATTCATGAAACGTATAACGATTTGATGAATCGTTATAATGTTTCAGCTCAATTGATCCAACGACTATTCTTTCTAAACCGTTATAACGATTCATAAAACGTTATAACGGTTCAGGCCGAAAATAGTTTCTTCAGCTATTTCAGAAGGATCACCTATCTTACTCTGAAAGATTAAGGAATCTGATCCAACTAGCTAAATCATTACTCCAGAGAGCTTACTAGCCATATTCAAAGAGAGAGAAAAAATTAAGAGATTGAAACACTCAAATAGCCAAATTCTTATTTAAGCTCAATCTAGTTTCTCTCTATTCTCCCAACTTGATCATTCGTGATCTTCTTGAAAAATATTTTCTTGAGCTGTAGTGCTCACCCCTTTTTGAGCTATAGTGCTCACCTTTTTGAATGTGTTGTCACTCACTTCTTATTTTGAGTGTGTTGTCATTCACATTTTTGAGTGCGTTGTCATTCGTGTTACCGATAAGCTTGGCAGCCCATTTTTGTATAAGGGATCAAGTTCTACAAGTGTAAAAACTTTTTTTAATATATTAGCTTAACCTCAATTTTTGGTGGTTGAGGGTCCTGGAAACGTAGGCATTGTTAAAATCGAACTCCATTACATCTTATGTTCTTGATTGATCTTTTCTTTTCTTTTCTCACATTTCTTTGATTGCTATATTCTTGTGAGAATTGAATTGATTTAAATTGTATTCCGCTGCCATTACATTTGAACATTAAACCCCAAATCGGTTTATACATTTTTACCTTAGGTTCTTTACATTCTTGCGTTACTTTTGACCTTTAATACCACCACCTAGGGCTTTCAAGGTTTATCAAAGTGGTATCAGAGCAGGAGTTCAGTTTTAATTGCTTTATTTATGGTATTTTTGGTCCAAGATGACTTCTTTGATGCATGTAAAAGAACCCCCAACTCTAGGTCTTAATTGCAAAAATTTCAGCTTTTGAAAGAAATGTATGGTGAACTACCACAACATACTAGACTTTTGGGATGTTGTCCAATATGGTTATATACCATATTATGATCCTAGCAACCTCACAATGACACAAAAGGCCAAAGAACTGAAATCTCAAAATGATTATGCCGTCAATGTTATCTTAAATTCGGTTAATGAAAAGATTGCTATACTATTTGGTACTATCGAAATTACTAGTGAAATGTGGGAGACCCTATTGAAGAGATATGAGGGCAGCACTCAAATGAAAAGAACAAAACTAATGGGTCTAGAGTCCGAATTTAAAAATTTTTATATACAAGAAGGAGAGTCAATTGAGAATATGTATTCAATATTAATGCATAATCTTAATGAATTTGATGAAGTTGGAGAATCCTTGTCTAACTCTAAGATTGTAGGCAAGATTTTTAAGGCAATGATGAGAAGACCAAGATGGAAGAGCATAATAAACACTTTAGAAGCAATGTAAGGCTCTCTTGGCAAATTCACATATGAATAAGCATTAATTCATCTTCTATGCTTTGAGGAGAAGCTACGACAAAACGGAGAGCTCACACCAAAACTCAAAGAAACTGCATTTCAAGCTCAAAGATCTTCATCGCACCATTATTTGAGCAAGACATCATCTAGCTCATCTTCTATGAATGATCAAGTCATTACAAATATGTTTAAAATAATGCTAAATCTAGAAAATAAGTACAATAAAGAGCGAGATGAGAAAGGAATTACGTGCATATGCTTCACATGCCATAAGGAATGTCACACAACACACGATTGTTCCTTAGTCTTTCCACATAAGAAAAAACAAAAATTTGAGAGATTTGGTGTTATGCTAGCTACAAGCAACCATGTTAAGAGAAAGAAAGATGAAAGAAATCCACTCAACCTTTCTAATTGCGGAAGTAGAGGAGAGCTCATCCGTGATAGATGTTGATGAGATTGTAGCAAGAAATAATATCACCGACTTGTGCACATTGGAGATCCTACACGACATTGCCATATCTAAGAATATGAAGATGGACTCATTTGCACCTAAGGTACAATTTTCTCAAAAATTTTAATTGCACAATCAAGTAGTGCATTGCACTACATCCACTTGGGATGATAGTGGTGATGATTTTGTTGAGAATGATGAAATTTGTGTTGTAAATGTAAATAATTTGGATGATGGGGCTGAAATTGAATCTTTTTTATCTACTTTAGAGAGTCTTATTCATGATTCATCTTCTCAAAAAGAGATATTTAAGAGACTTGAAAATAAAATTTTAGAGTTTGAGTTAAATGTTCAATCTTATGAGTTGAAATTATAAAATCTGGAAAAAAATTGTCAAATGCACTTAGGTGAAAGTGTAAACTTTAGAAACTAAAAATAAAATACTTAAATCCTCATATATTTCAACAAGCATTACTTCAATGGATTTAGACAAAGTTATAGGTCAAAGACCTAGCAACAAGTCGGGTCTTGTATATAAGAAATCTTCTAAGACTTCAAATGATCCTAAATCAAAAGAGAAATAAATTCAAGGGTCAAATGCAAAAATTATGAAATCTACTAATGCTAAATATTTCAATAAGAAACACAATTATGCATTTCAATATAAGCAATTTGATAAAAAGATTAACAAAGAAAAAAAGAATTTTTAAAGCAACAATGCTATATTTTTCAATCCTAGTTGGTCAAACAAATTGTATTTTAAAGGACCCGATGAGTGATTTTATGAGTTTAAAAATCAAAATGATTTTCAAGCCAAAACTCAAAGATATGAGCATAAACAAATTATTTCTCAAAAATATAAAAATATTTCTAAAGAAAAACTCAAGACTCAAGCTCAAGGATTAAAATAAAGTTATCAAAATATATTTGTTAAAGATAGTAAGAAGTCTAAAACATGTGTATTTTACAATTATTGTTGTCATATTGGTCATATCTCACTTAATTGCAATCTTAAAGGAAAACAACATCGTAAATGTTGTTTGGGTTCTTCAAATTATAAATTAGAGACCTTAATGCTTAATATTCCCTTCAAATTATATATGCAATATATTTAGGGGGAGTTAGCTAATTTCTTTTTGAATGAATTATTTTTTTTATTATTTTGGAAGTATTTTAAATTCTTTATCTTATACATGGTGCATACATTAAAGGGGAGCAATCAATTTAGGGGGGAGGGGGGCTAAATTGAAATGAATTTTTTATCGCACTCTTTTGCCCGATTTTCAAAAAGGGGAAGAAATTTTTGGATGAAATCCATATCATATGTTATATCTATGTACCCATGCATGTTTTGCAAATCAATAAAAAAAGGGAGATTGTTACACTTAACATCTTCTAAATTTGTCGATTTGCAAAACAATCTTGAATTTGATATATAGTAGCGGGGCTAGGGTGACAAAAATTGACCAGACTTGATCTGAAATAATCTGAAAATAATTTTATCGGATATAGGGCAACTCAAGTCAACCCGTTTAATTATGTTTTTTAAATTTATTTTATGAATTAACACAAATGAAAATTTATATATATACTAATGAAGATTAATTATATATTAATTAATATTAAATTAATTAAAAATATATAAAAAAATTTAATAAATATTTAATTATTTTATTTGAATCGGGTTAGATTAAAAAATATTAACTTGATTTTAAACCGATCGGATCAAAAAAATATTAAGATAATGATAATCCGGCCGGGTCCAACCCATTAACACTCCTAAACAGAGCTCGCCTTCACTGAATTTACTGCTATTTAATTCACTGGAACAACACGTTGAATATATGCGATCAAATATTTGGAGATATTTTATGGAAACAAATACCCTCCTTTACTTATCCGCATAAGTAGTGAATTGATAAAAGTGTGTTGCGTGTCGCGCGCTAGCAGGAGGCAAAGCCACGTTAGGGTAAGTACAATGATTTTTCTTAAATTTTGTAGTGATGGATTAAAAAAATATGAGCATATGATATTATATGGTACCTATATTTATTAATTTGTTGAGAAAAATTTAATAGATGAGATCTATTTTTTAATTATACTATGTAATTGTGTTCAGATTTATATATTTTTTGAATCCCCACTGTGTGTCAGCACTTGAGGCGTGACACTTATACAGAACATAGTTCAAAAAATAAAAAATTATAAAAATAAAGAAAAATATTATCAAATTTGAAAATATACTATATATTTTAGACATGTGTTTTGATATATTATATATATATATATTTAACCATATTAAAATTATTTAAAAATAAATAATATATATAACAGCATCATATATTCATATATCTGATACGTAAATATATTACGTGCTAAACATAAAAAAAAAACACGTCTTGTCTATTTACTACGCAACTTCGGAGAATGGAAAACCCATCCCAGTGGTTAGTTCGTAAATGAAGAGCAAAACCATGGTAGTTGAGTAGTTGGGTAGTTGCCAGTTGGGTACACCCTCCCAATAAAAATCAGACCGGTTCCGTTTTCCTCTCTGTTTCTTTCATTTCCCTCATTGAACGCCGCCCCCGCAACCCTCCTCTCCCTTCTCCGAGCCCCCTCTCATCCAGCGAGAGGATCGGCTCGGACACGAATCCAAACCCAAATACGAGCCGATAAGCGCTCAGTCTAACTCCATCGCTCTTTAGCCTCTGCAATTCCCCTCTCCTTTTTTCGATCTACCCGTCGTTTGCTTTCCAGCGATGTTACTCAATCACTGATCTTCCCCAGCCCGCTGTATCTATTATACCTCCAGTTCATTCAATTCGAACTCATGGCAATCCGAATGACCGTTTCCTTCTCTGGGTATGTTGCTCAAAACCTGGCGGCCCGGTGCTCCGCGGCCGGCGGCGGGGGAGGATGCGCATACGGGGGTTGCTGTCGCTTCTTTGGTGACGCTACCCGCCCCTTCTCCCACCTCTTCTCGACAACATACCGATCAGATCCAGACACGCCTGCCCAATCCACCCCCAATTCCCGCAATTCCTCGAAGAATTTCACCTACAATCCTTCCTACAGACTGTTCTCTTCTGTCCCCGGAGAAAATTCTAAGAAAGGCGCTGCATCGATGCTGACGGTGCAATTCCTTTCTGCCGTTTCTGGGTCGGGATCTGGTGCCAAGTCTTCGCTTCCAGGTGGTGTTGCGGGGCTTGGGGTCTCTCCTTCTATGAGCTCTTCCTTCAACGCTTCTTCTCTCCTTCCTTTCTTGCAATCTTCCAAGTGGTTTCCTTGTAGCGAGTGCGTCCCTGTGTCGCTGAGTAGTGGGCCTCTTGATAAGGGAGGAACCAGTACCAGTAGCAGCAGTAGTAATTGTTGTAGTAAAAGTCAGTCTGCTGCGGCTCCTCCCATGACCTCTTCTGTGGCGGGATCCGAAAAAGTTTCTCGGGTAGGAAAGAAACCAACAGATGGCGATGTTAACAAGGGTCATGGTACAATGTCCGGAACTGAAGGATTTCATGGGGAAAACAGCGGGAGCTGGTTGTCCAAATTGGTGCATTCCTATTCGGACGATGCAAAGACAGTTTTTGCAGCAGTTACTGTGCCCTTGTTGTCTGGCTCATCACTGGCTGAGCCTAGGTCGATTCCTTCGAGGTCTATGTACCCCACATTTGATGTAGGGGACCGAATTCTGGCCGAGAAGGTAATGAATTTTTTTAAAATGAGTTTTCTTTTAATTTCAATTCCTTAAATTTATGTTAGTTTATGAATTTTTGATAGGGCACTTAATTGATTGTTGTTGTGGTACAGGTTTCATATTTCTTCAGGGAGCCTGAGATCGCGGACATTGTGATCTTTAGAGCGCCTCCTGTCCTACAGGTATGGACTTAATACCTTTTGATTGATGTTGTATTTTCATGGCAGTTTGTATGTTTAATTGTAATGTATTAGCTAAGCATTTGTATATTTTTGGTATTCACAGAGATTTGGTTACGGTCCTAACGACGTCTTCATCAAAAGAGTTGTGGCCAAGGCTGGAGATGTAGTTGAAGTAAGTCCCCAGCCATTTGCAATTTTTCTGGTAAAAGAATAATTGAACGGGAAGTTATTTGTACCAATGGATACTTCTTTTTATTGTTATCTCTTAGGTATTTATACTAATGGTTACTTCTTTTTAATGTTGTCTCTTAGGTACGAGATGGTAAATTATTTGTAAATGGTGTTGAACAAGACGAAGAATTTGTGCTGGAGCCACTGAACTACACAATGGCCCCAGTGGTATGACTACTACACGTTTAGAACAATTATTTATGTGGTTGAAATAATTCTTCCCATGTCTAAATGCTGGTAAGTAATAAATTTCCCTGAATGATAAGTCTGTTTGCACATTTCCTATGTCACAGCAGACTGTTGTTTGTAAGCCCCAATCAGACAGTTACAAACCTGCTCAACCAAAAACTCAACATAATTAATCCAGTATCACAATCAGGCATCATGATCTTTGATCTTTCTACTGAGCATCATGATCTCCCTGCCCATCTGTCTCTCAAATGTTCAATTTTCAATGAATATGCTAACAATATTTTAAATTTACACAGCTTTTGCCAAAAGGGTACGTCTTTGTGCTGGGTGACAATCGCAACAACAGCTTTGACTCTCATAACTGGTACTATTTTTTACCCTGTACTTTTATTCCTTAAATATTCTGTGTTTTTTAGAATACCCAATTCATATCTTCCTCTCTTCATCTCAGTTCTCAAGTGTAGCTAAAAATAAAGGTTTCTCAAAGGTGTATGACTTGAAGAAAAGTGAAATTGTTATGATGTGTTTTTATTCTGATTTTTCACTGTGTATTTTTCAGGGGTCCACTCCCAGTAAAGAACATTATAGGCAGGTCTGTGCTTCGGTATTGGCCGCCTTCTAAGATTTCAGATACGATCCACTATGAACCAAGAGCTGCAGTGTCTTAGTAAAGGCTTCCATGGTGCTTCTGGCCCCTGTCTTCTGACAATTGGAGCTTGGCTCTATCATGCTCTCATTTTTTGCTGTCATTGTGTTAATTGTTTTTCCTCGTTTTTCTAATTAAGGCTTAAGAAGCCTATTGGATTTTCAATGGTCAAGTGCTTGATTCGGCCAATCCACGGTGCCTGTTTTTGGGAACTAAAATATTTTTTTTCGTTTCTTAAGAGCAGCAGTGTATGATTTTGTAATGTTGGATGGCTACATTTTAGACGCTCCTTCGAGCCTGTAGTTATGATTTATGAAGCAAACCCGCTTCTATAAATTTGATATGTAAAAACCTTGTCCAGAAAATGAAAAAAAAATAAGGTAAAGAAAAGATCTATTGCCCGTAGTTTGGTAATAATACTGATGCCTTTTGAGGAATTTTTTTCCGTCAGTGTGAAATTTTAGTTCCGATCTTTTCCGGTTTGTATATTATAGAGTAGAAATGTTTTGTTATGTATGAATTATTATGCGTTCCATCTTTATTATATTCAGATATCGCGCATGATAAGATAGGTTATAAATATCAGCTGCGAGCTTTGTGAAATCTCTTTTATTATTAAAACCTAAATCGTTGTGATTCAATTGCAATTTTTTTAAAAAAATAGAAAAAAAAACTTTTGCATATAATAACATGAACGGATTTTTTTACATGTACTAGTACAACAACAAGAAAGGCTTTAATCCCAAATAAATTGGGGTAGGCTAGAAATGAAACTCAATCGGAAAGCATAAGATCAAAGATCTCAAATATCAGTGATAATAATGAATATGATGAAAGAAAAAAGGAAAAAAAATAATAATAATAATAAATAAAGATGATAATGATAATGATGATGATAATATGTTAATAGTAATAGTAATAATAACAATAATGATTGAAAGCATAAGATCAAAGATCTCAAATATCAGTGATAATAATGAATCTGATGAAAGAAAAAAAAGAAAAAAATAAATATAATAATAATAAAAAAAAAGATGATAATGATAATGATGATGATAATATGCTAATAGTAATAGCAATAATAACAATAATAATAATAGTACAATAAACCTCTATTATAAAATCTATTTCTAAATCCTAAAATTCTATTTTAAAACCTAATTCTAAATTCTAAATCCTAAAATTCTATTTCTAAAACATATTTCTAAATTCTAAATCCTAAAATCCTAAATATCTAAGAACATAAAGTCTATAACTCTACTATTAGACTCTAACTCCTAAATCATGGTTCAGGTACATGAATCGTCATCTTCCAAGCACTTATATCCAAAGCAAACTCTTTGGATATATTTCATTCCTTCAAATATCTTTTTATTGCTTCCTCCCATGTCAATCTCGGTCGACCTCTTTCTCTTCTTGTATTTTCAGGACGATTTAGAATACCGCTGCGTACTGGTGTTTCATGAGGCTTTCGTTGTATATGACCAAACTATCGCAAACAATGTTGGACTAGCTTCTTTTGAATTGGTACTACCCCAAGTTTATCCCTAATATCATCATTTCTGATTCAATCTTTCCTTGTGTGGTCACATATCCAACGCAACATCCGCATTTCAGCTACACTCATCTTCTGGACGTGTTGTTCTTTTGTAGCCCAATATTTTACGTCATACATCATCGCGGGTCTAATCACTGTCCTGTAGAACTTGCCTTTTAGTTTGTTTGGGACCTTCTTATCACAAAGAACACCAGATGCTTGTCTCCATTTTACCCATCCAGCTCTTATTTTATGACTAACATCTTCATCGATCTCTCCTTCACTCTGCAATATCGATCCTAAATATCAAAATATGTCATTTATGGGTACTACTCGTCCATCCAAATTAACATCTCCGTCATCTGAGTTTTCCCCTCTGAACTGACATCTCATATATTTAGTTTTGGTCTTACTAAGTCTAAAACCTTTCGATTCTAAAGTTTGTCTCCGCAACTCTAGTTTCTGATTGACTCCAATTCTGTTCTTGTCAATCAGCACCACATCATCAGCAAAGAGCATACACCAAGAAATCTCTCCTTGTATGTCCTTCTTCTATTCCCGATGTCTCTCCATAAGTTGTCTTATCAAGAAAACCGTCTCCATAGTGGACCTCCCAGGCATAAAACCAAACTGATTTTTAGAGACAGTTGTCCGTTTTCTTAAACGGTGCTCGATCACTCTATCCCAAAGCTTCATGGTATGACTCATGAGATTAATTCCTCTGTAATTAGTACAACTTTGAATATCTTCTTTATTCTTGAAGATTGGTACTAATATACTTTTTCTCCACTCATTAGGCATCTTATTGGACCGGAAAATGGTATTAAATAGTTTAGTAAGTCACACTATTGCTATATCTCCAAGTTATCTCCATACCTCAACCGGGATGTCATCTGATCCTAACGCCTTACATGTTTTCATTTTTTTTAAAGCTTCTTTCACCTCAGACTCTTGAATTCTCCGAACAAATCGCTTGTTGGTGTCAATTGAGTCGTCCAACTCGATCGCAGTTTTCTCACTCTCGTCATTGAATAGCTTGTCGAAGTATTCTCTCCATCTGTTCATAATCTCATCGTTGTACTTCTGTATGTTTTCATCACCCTTGTTGTGATGTAAACGTTTGTAGCATTTTTTCTTCTCATTGATAGCCTTTTGTACCTCATTATTTCACTACCAAGTGTCTTTAGGTTCACGTTTATTTCCTCTAGTTACTTCAAACACCTCTATAGCCACCTTCAGAATGTGAGTCGTCATCTCCTTCCACATATTATACGCATCCTCACTTTCGTTCCACGATCCTTCTGCAATAACTCTATTCTTAAACACCTAAGAAACGTCCCCTTTGAGCGTCCACCACCTCGTTCTCGTTATTTTCACGCCTCTATCTCGCTGAATGCATACATGAAAACAAAAATTAGCCACCAAAAGTTTATGTTGTATGATAACACGCTCGCCATGTATAACCTTACAATCCATGCAGTTTGATCTCTCCTCCCTTCTAGTCAGGACAAAATCGATCCGGCTCGAATGCTGGCCACTGTTGAAAAAATTCTTTCCGGGCCAATTAGGGTGGTTCGAAAAAATTCTGGATTAGTTTTTTTTTTTTAAAAGCATGACATGTAATGAAAATCTGGTCCAAGTTTTTTTTTTACAAAAAAAATGGCCTAAACCCTTATAAATATTAGGAGAGAACATTGACACTTTAAAAAAATATATCAAATCCGACCTCTATTACAAATAAATCCTGCAATAAAAAAACTTTAATCATTGGTAAATGTGATTATTGTGATTAATTTGGATCAAAATATGCTGTTATTTTTGTAGGAAAATAGAGTCTTATTTAACGGTTTTTCACTAATATTTATTATGGTTTTAAATTAATGATCTTTAATGAATTATTAAACGTTAATGAAATTGTATAAAATTTGATGAGCTATCAATCTATAAGTAAAAGAATATATTTATAAACTTTTTTTTAAAATAAATAACATGACTCTATTTTTCTATAGAAATAACAGCAGATTTGGAATCGATTAATTTAGGTTCACATGTGAGATGCTTTTTGTCTACTAACTTTATTAAATGTCGGATAATTTCATTTCGATGGCATCGAGGGTTTTAGGCGTTACGAAGTGCACCGTAATTGATTTTTGCAGAGCATATGCTTAACTTAGTGTGGATTATTACAGCTTGAAGTCTCCCATTAAATTTTACACAGCCCATCGCCAAATGATTTTTAGTATCTTTGAAATAAAAAACCCATGAATTTATGTCTTAGAAAAAAAAAGAATCAATGCAGGACGGCATCTTTAAAATTAGAGATTTAATCCGTATCTTTGTTAATTAGGAAGGACTAAAAATTAATTCAATTGAACTCTACCTATACAATACATACATATGTACTTAACATAATTTTCAAGTTCACACTAGAATAAACAAACTATTTATTTTTTTTCATTTTACTATTATAGTATATTATTATTAAATAAAATATCAACCAAATTGAATTTAAATTACAAATTCAGACTATTTAAGTCGATTTACGTAAGTGCTAAATTCATACTTAGTTTTTTATGTATTATTATTATTATTATTTTTTGGAAGTGTGAGTTGTTGAAGCAGGGTAAATTTAAACGAAGGTAATGACGGCCCAAAAATACCCAAAAGATCGTGCCAGTATAACATCTAGGCGCAATTGTCTGATTTTAACGAGTTACTTCTGCTTTTAGCATAACACAACAGCAGTCAGCAGTTGAAAACGAGAAGAGAGGATCAGAGGGAGAAATGGCGCGCCTCTCTCGGCTGTGCGGTCTCATCTCCAGCTCTCTCGTCAGTGTCGTCTTTCTGAATAGATACTTTGCTTGATCAGTAATCAATTTCTAAGTTTCTTTCCTTTTAATTTCAATCGCTTTCTTCGTAGCAAACGAGCGCTTGCGTTTCATCTGGATCATCCGAGAAGCGGCTCCTCCTCTCACTTTCCAGTGTTGCTCCTCTTCTCTACTATTTTTTTTTCAGTTTTGATCTTCTCTCTTTAGGTCATAACTCATGGAACCTTGTTTGATTATTTTCAGGTTTACAAGGATATCCAGAAATTGTGCCAACTCCAAGATTGGGAAGATGTAATATAATCTCACATTAATTTTTCTTTTTTTAAAGGAAAAAAACAATAGTCAGGATATTTCTTGATCACTTCTTTTCTTATGATATGATAGGCAACTCCAACTATTGCTCACAGTTGTGGCGCACAAGCGGAGAAGGCTTTTGAAGGAAAACATACATGCTTGGTTAACATTGTTTTTACTATGGTATATCGTATATCTATACTATTATATAAAGCATCTAAGAATTAGAGGGTCCATTTTTTGTCATGATATTTTTTTATTATACTCATTTTATCCCTCAATTAGACGGATAATATTTATTTTTGATTGATCGAACGTATGTGATCGCGTCCATTGATTCTCTCTTTCTCTCAATTTCTTTCCCATATATACTATTATTTCCATAATATTGTTTTTTTAATTTAGCAACCTTGTGCATATTTGATAAGAAATTAATGGTGATAATACATGTTAGAATAATTTACTTTTCTTATCATAAAAATCATGAATCATTAACTCATATTGTGCAAAAATCTCATCCAAGATTAAATATAGTCTTTATTATAGGTTTTCTCTATAATTTGGTGAATTTATAATTTAATATTAGATAAATGTGAATTTTTTTATCTTATAATGTTTTAATCTTTAAGTAAAAGAGTCTGCTGCAACGCGCGGGTATATAGCTAGTGTAAAGTCATTCCCTTTTTTTGCATGTTGTTAAGTATCCAACCTTTTGTAGTGTCTTGAGAACAATGTACATTTCATCACATATTCAAATTTCTGCGTTTCAGAATTTTTCTCCTTTTTGGGCTTAATATAAGGTGCTGAAATATAATTTTCTTAGTAAAGAATATCACTCTTTATTTACCACTGGCATGCTTGTCGATTATGCCCTAGCATATCGTAATGCCCACACTTGCTTCGCACCTCCTTCCCTTCCCTCAATTGAAGACTGCATCCTTTTGTACTCTTTCTTTTTACACTATTTAGTGGATTTTTACTCCACCTTCTCTTATTAAATTTCTATAATCAAGAAAATTGTGTTTATTTCACAATACTAATCATAAATTTTAACAACCAATGGTACTTGCATTATGTCGAGCTTAATTTTTAATATAGATTGGTAGTGCCATACTGTTGCTATTTATGTACCGAACTGGTATTGAGTAGTACAGGAACTGTTCATCTAAAAGGTTTATTTAATAAAAGCATTTTCTGTCCATGATATTTATGATTGGTTGGCCATTTTTTATCAATTCAAATGATCTGCTCTTTTTTCCCTTCTCCTTTCTCCTTTTCAGGTTAGTTTCTTTGAACATGACAGTGAATTTGTTCAACATCTAACTGCAAATATACTCTTTAAGATATCCACTTCCCTATCCGAAGATGTATGTTTCATTCAACTAGTTGATCTTTTATCATGTATCCTTTTATAGATTTTAGGCAGAATAAATACCTAATCTCACCTCTCTCTGCTACAGGATATAATATGGGTTAAGTTTCTACTGTTTGTATGGACTGTTCTTGCAAATACCATGTCAAATTTCTGTGGATGTGCCTCGCCATGCTGTCTATTTCGAAATACTCCTTTCTTAATGGAAATTACAGGACAGTCCTTGGCCAATTCTGAAATTGAAAGCTTTTTTTCTGCTTTTCAGTCAACTTGTGCAAATCTAACACCCAGAACAGTCCTTGGCCTTTTTAAAGTGCTCCATCGAATGGTGAAATATTTAAAAAACAAAGCAAATCAAGGAGGGGAGCTTGAAGATAAGTTTATTGTGCTCTCAGTGAAATTTCTTAAGAACTTACCATGGGATTTTTACAACAGGGTTGATTTTGCTTCGTCAAAGTTGAAATCCATTCTTTCAGGCTGTATACTTCAGTTTGTGTGTTCGTTAGTTCAGTCAAATGATTCTGAGGATTCACAACATAGCTCAATGGAAGTTTCAAATTTATATGTGGAACTTGGCGACCTTGTGCCAACATTTCTGTCTTGCTTCTTTGGCTTGTCAGATGGAAGTGAGAAGTGCCTTGTTCAATATATGAGACATAAAACTCTGGTAAGCTCCCAGCTTATTCATAATAATTGGAGGTTACAAGTGGAGATTTCATTTTTTTATACTGATAAAGTTGAGAACAAAAAGGTACAGATCATTGTGTTGCTCTTTGGAGATTTGCTTTAGGAGGAAAAAAAAACTTTGGGTTGATAAAGATTTCAAAATAAATGGAAGCTTAAGTTAATGTTGAAGACAGGAATTGTTCAGCTCATTGGCATACATCATGTATTATTGGCATTTAAAAAATTTCGATTCCTGTTTAAATTTCGGAGGAAGAAAACTAACATGAGTGTTTAACTATTTATTTTGACATTTGTAGATGCTAATGATTCGGCTAAGTTCTCAGGCACGCAAAATGGATGCTGCTCGAATTATTTTGTGGCTTAGGTCTCTCAATCAGTATTTTCCTGATCTTATATACAGGCCTCTCTCAAACTACATTATCACCCCCAATTGTTGTTTGGAAGAATCACCATTCTCCTCAAGTTGCTCTGATGAGTTGGTATCTCAAAATCTAGAAACTCAGCATTTGCAAAGACAAGCTTTGTTTCTTTTCTTCGAGTGCTGTTTCAGACTTATCCTAGCAAGTAATGGAATTGAGATCGAACGATGTTTGTGTGGGGAAAAAATTCTTTGATTGATTGCAACACACAAATTTGCTGCTTTTGCTGTAAAAACATTGGTTTATCAGATATTTCAGATTGGTTGAAATGTCAAGTGGATACTTTGAAGTCTCCTGTGGATATTGGTTTGTCCTTTCTTCAGCTTTTCATGGATGAGGTATAGATTCTCTTTATACCAATTTAAGTCCTAATACATGACTTATTGTTTTTTTTTTAAAAAGGTTCTAGCATACAAAATTTTGATGTATTGAGCTGAAACTGTTCATCTACATTTGTTTGTAATCCTTCTTTGCATTTCTTTGTACCAGCAACATTTTCTATTGATTTGTTTGATAAAGAGGTGCAGGATGATATGCTGTTTTGTATGCTTTTACAATTTCTAGATGCCTCAGCAGTGGCCTTTCATATGTAAGCTCTATACAGTTCCATGAGAAGGATTACAGATTTAAGATAATGTGCTTATTGTTCTTTCTATTTTTTTTATTTCACAGAGAAAGTAAGAGGGCATGTTATAATGAGCTCCATCTTTTGTCAAGTATTATCAATCCAGTTTGTCTTTTTCACATACTACTCTTCTCGGTAAGTATATAAATGAATTGGCAGCATCTTTATCTTTCAAAAACTTAGTACATCTGAGTCAATAATTCTTATTCTAATTTTCAGCTTAAGTATGATCACATGGTGCTCATTGATTATCTTATTTCTAAAGACACCGGTATTCTTTGTGCCCAGTACTTGTTAAGGCAAGTCAATTGTTCTTATTCGGTCAATAATGAGAAAATAGTGCTAATATTCACTTGTATGTTTTTATTGTCAACACAATTACATTCGATCTATTTATGTTGTAATGATTTTGCCCTTGATGTATATCCTCTAACAAGCAATGGACATTTGTCTTCTTCTAGATAAATGTTTTTTCCTCACCATATCTAAGAAAATAGATCAATGCCTTAGTATGTTAAATTTATCTAAGGATGCATAATGCTTAGGCTGTGAAGCGATTTGTGGAAAACAATACTGCATAATCTGTTTATGAAATAATTGGAGAGGGGTGAAGTTGTCAAATGGTTTGTATGTTGCTGTGTCCATATAAAATCTGTTTTGCGTACTCCCATGTGAAACATTTGCAATATGCTAGATGTGTTCTATTTATGGTACGATGAGATTGGAAATAGTTGCTCATATTCATTTATTTATTTTGGTTTTCCTTTTAGGTGCTTAAGGTTTATATCCCAATCATGGCAAAGCTTTGCCGAATTTTCTATTTCTCAACTCGAAATAAATGACGGAAGTAACAAAAGACGAAAACTCTCTGATGAAGATGGTGGTTTTATAAGCGGTAAAGCTTTTGAGGATGCAAAAAAATGCTTGGTTTCTTTGAAGAACACATTAGAGGATCTCCATAGGAAAAAAATATTCCCTTATAACCCGAAGGCTCTTCTTAGAAGGTTTGTTCACTCAAATACAAACTCTACACTTATGTTTCTACTTGCCCATTTTCTGATTGGCAACTTATTATGCAGCTTGTCTAGGTTTCAAGTATTATGTGGACATTGATGCAGCATTTTTCTGAAAAGTCCTTTTGGTTTTGTTTGGGCTAACCTGTAGATCTGGATATGTAATTAGTTGTAATTCGTCCCTTCTGTTGTGACTTTTTTGGCTGATAATTCTTCTAGTTCCTGTTATTATACTTCAATATTTGCCGTCTAGTATAATACTAATATGCTTCTCAGCTTTGTAGTAGTCTCAGACTATTTGTACTACCGGCAGAGTACCACCATGAACTCTATTAAACTTTTAATTTTGTTCTACTTCCGTTGCTTCTTTTGCCCCTAGTTAAGAACTACATTTTCTGACTAAATTTTTTATAAACCTCAGATTAAATTTGAGCAAATAAAGCCATTGAGCCAGAAATTAAAAGGTTTTTTTTGGAAAAGAAAAGCACCTTAATTCAGGCGCCATCTTTCATCACTTTTCGAAACTAGAGTTTATAAAAGGAGAAGGGATCTAATTACCATTTTCTTTGATGTCCATGGTGTCTATTTATTTATTTATGTATAAATTTAAAAATGTGAACCGTTAGATGTATTCTATATCATCTCAATTGTATGTATATGAAAAATCAAAAAAATTTAACTTTATTTGAATAGCCATCAAGTAACGTGTCTAAATTGTAAAATTTGATCCGTTGATTTTATTAACGCTTGATGCCTATATAAATAATATCGAAATGATATAATTTTTTGTATACATATATAAAATGATATTTACAAAATATTCCTTCAATTAGTTTTGTTATTTAAGAATTTAAATAATAGTTATTTGATATTTAATTTTAATGATTGAAGTTTTGTTATTTAAGAATTTAAATAATAGTTATTTGATATTTAATTTTAATGGCACCGATGTGGTACCAAAATTATGGTAATTGAATCTCTTCTCTTATAAAAATTAGGCCTTAGCATGCAAGACATATACCACAGCCAAACATAAAAGTTCTTACAATAACAACAAGACAGAAATACTAGAAGCCAGACACAAACGGGTTCATAAAATACTCATTAGTAGAATGAGCAAAATAAATCAGAGCCCCTGGCAAACCAAGAACCTAAAGAAATATAAGCTAAAAGTCTACTCCAGGATATTCTCATCACTGGCCTGGGGAACCGCCTTGCTCCGCAGCTACAGGCATCACACCAAGTCCAACCTATCATGCAGGAGCCACCCCAACTGTCCCGGAGCCATGAGCAGAAGAGGGCTGATGTCTCTGTGCAGTAGCTGCAACAGAGGTAGAAGTGCCTTTCCAGAATGAAAGTAAATGATAAATATAGAAATACAGATTATCAACTGAAATGGAACCAGCAAATCTGAAAACAGTCTGATTTTTGAAATTCCACACAGCCCAAAGCACTGCAGCTAAAACTGCACCCTAAAAGAGCATATCTTGAAATGGCAGCTTAATACACACCTGCCAAAAGGCATTAATGAAATGCAGAGGAAATAAAGTGAGAGAGTTATTTTCTTCAGTGAGAGAGTTGATATTTTTAAAATAGATCTTCTGAAACAGATGAATAAATTATTTTTGATATGAACCGTTATAACGGCTTAGAAATGATAGTCGTTGGACCTGATTGAATTGAAACGTTATAACGATTTGATCAACCGTTAACGATTTGCCAAACCATTGTAACAATTACTTAACCGTTACACAACGATTCGCTCTGGTCTCTTTGAGAACTTTTCTGCTTAGAATATTTTTTAGTATTGAGATGAACTGTTATAACGGTTACTGAACCGTTATAATGATTTGTTGGGAAGAAGTATTTTTCTTTGTTGTTTAAGCTCAATTTATCTTAACCAATTCAACCCAGTTTGAGTCTAACTAAACCTAGACATAATACAGTCTTGATTAAACTCTTATATCCCATCATTAGTCTTGGTTCTTGTGCACTAATTCATTTTATATTTTAATCCCTGCATAAAACTCAAATAAGACAAATTATAAAATTCAACGTTGTTTTGCAAATCGATAAATCAAAGAACGTGTTTAGTACAACAATATATTTTTTATTATATTTATTAATTTATTTATATTTTACTGACCAAAATATATTAAAATAACTAATAAAACTATTTATGAGTCGAACCAAACTGAGCCATTGAAAAAATAATAAACTCAAACTCAAATCGAACCGAGAAAAAACAAACAACTTAAGCTGAGTTATTAAAAAATCAAGTTGAACTTGAGCGACACACGAGCCTCAAACCTTTCTTGCAACCCTACCTTGTCAATTAGCGATGAAGAGATTTTTTTTCAAGGTAGGAGCATTGCAGTGTTTAAGATAGATAATTTTGATTGCAGCGTTGGAGGAGACTAATATCTTTTTTCCTTCTCTTTCCTTCCCTTTCCACTATAAATTCATATGATATGCAGTGTTTTTTTGTTGATCGTAAAGTAATCCCGTAAATTTAAATTATACCGTTGTATATCGATGATCTAAATTAATTCCCTGATCATTTTTTAAATCTAACGATTTAAATTAATTCTAATAATTATTATATCAATAGAGTGCTGTAAAGGATCCTTCCACCGCTCCCCATCCAAAACCAAAAGTAATTCCAAAAAGGATGTGACTAATAGTATCTTAACCTTAATTCCCCAAAAAACCCCCCTGCACACAGACTTTTCATTTTCTGAAAGTTTCGCTCAACTACGCTTAACGAACTTTTTTTTCTTCGCGTGCATGTGATTATTCCTCCACCGAGTAAAGACCATATGCGCAAAGCATACGTGATAATTTTCGGAATGCCAAGCCCGTATTGTATGTAATCATATTGTTTAGATATTTTTATATATATTAGTAGTATTTAATTTTTTTTATAGATATTTAGATTTCTATTTTTATATAATATGATTTACTTATGTTAGTTATTGAGATATATGTCATACATATTTAATTATGTATTAAAGATATTTAGATATAATATCTAGATATTTAGATTTCTTATTTAGGTACTTAGATATGTGTTCTGGGTAGAGATTTGAAATGGACCGCACGGTCCGGCCCGTCTCGGACCGGACCGTGACCTTGGACCGGATCGGGCCGGACCGTGGCCGGACCGTGGACCCGGACCGTGCCGGCTACGGTCCGGTCCAACGGTGGGTCGGTCCTCCCTTCACCCGAAAATGGACCGTGCGACCGTCCGTCTTGCCGGGCCGTGGACCGGACCGGACCGGACCGTGGGCCGTGCGGGGCCGGGACCGACCGTCCGACCGGACCCCCCCCCCCCCTCCCAAATCCCACCCGGCCCCCCCTCTTCATGCTCACTTTAAAAAAAAAAATGCTAGCCCCCCCCCCCCAAAAATACCCCCAAGTCCCAAAAAATTAAAAGAAAGCCACTTTTTTTTTTTACTTTTGCAAAAAAATTCAAAAAAAAATAAAAAAATCTAAAATTTTCCCTCCCAAAAATATCTATAAATATCACCCCCATTTACATCTCAAAACACATTAAAATCTCATATTTTTTTATATTCTTTTTCTTAAAAGGTTTATCGTGAGATGAAAAATATAGAAAGTCTCGACTCCTCTCTTTCTCCAATCGTAGAAGCAATGAAAGAAAAATTTCTCAAATATTGGGAGGAAGTACCCGCCGTGACAATTATCGCAAATTATCTTCATCCATCATTCAAGAAAAAATATACCGTAAGGCTTCTTCAAAGGTACAAACAAAATCTACATCTACGCACTAATGAAGAAGATAATCGCATAAATAGCCTATTGGAGGAGATGTTCAACATTTATAACTCCCGACGAAATACTAATAATCCTTCTACTACCGATCGCAACATTAGGTATGAATTTTAATCATCATTCTTTCTATTACATAATTTATTCACTTATATTGTGTTCATTTTTAATCGTATAGAAGTAATAGTTCATCTGGATTGTTAAATGAGTTGCGAGATGATGATTGTTTTGAAGATCAACAAATAAACAATAACAAATTATTGAGTTATTGTTTGGGAAGCATGGAAGATGATCAAATTGATATCCTGGAGTACTGGAAGAGGAATGCAACTACCTATCCAACATTGGCGATGATGGCGCGTGATGTATTTACAGTGCCTGTGTCAACCGTCCCTTCCGAATCATGTTTTAGTTCGGCAAAAACAGGATCCTAACAGATAAGCGTACAAAATTGGGTTCAAAACTTTTCGAACAACTTGTGTGCAATAAAGATTGGATTGATGCTGAAAGTCGCATGCAACATGATACCACATTTGAGACAGCAACATCCGCCATAGAAACTCAAGAAAGCGGTACCAATATCCCCGATATCTCTCTGGAAGATGATTCCGACGACCCAATTGGCATTCAAGACAACGATTTATGGTATATGCACAATGACTTCTAGGAGTTTGGTATTTCTTACCATATCAATCTTTTTATCTATTTTTAAATATTTCAATTATTTTTTTAAATTTCTTTTTTTAAAGAACATTACTAACAAAAAAAAAGTTATAACTCCGCCTATGTTTTTTTAACATAGCCGGTCCCAAGCCCGGGTTAAAGGAGGAGGGTAACTTAAAATATTATTCAAATTTTATTTTATAATTTTTGATATTTTATAATTTTTTTGTATTATTTGATTTTTAAATTATTCAAAAATACATAATTATTCAAAAATACATAATTAATTCGATGAAAATGATTATTTAAAAATTAATAAATTTATTTTTCAACTTTTATTATTTTTTTATAATTTTCTGAAATTTTATTTTTTTACAATTTTTTTAATTTTTTAGTACTATTAGATTTTTAAACAATTAAAAATAATAATTCGAATTAGTTAAAAATTAATATTAAAAAATATGATAAATTATTATTTTTTCAATTTATAAAAAAAAAAATTTGGACCGGACCGGACCGTCCCGTGGGGGTCCGGCCCCGGGGCCAACGGTGGGACGGGTTCGGTTTTTTTCGAATTTGGACCGCCTTGGGCCGGACCGTTTGGACCGTGCGGGACCGTGGACCGTGGACCGTGCGGGACCGTGGACCGTCCGGATTTGGACCGGACCGGCCCGGACCGGACCGTCTTCAATACTCTAGTTCTGGGTAGTTAGATATGTGTTCTGGGTATTTAGATATGTGTTCTAGGTATTTAAGTATAATATCTAAGTATTTAGATATGTGTTCTTGATATTTAAATATCTTTTATATGCGTATTTAATTATCTATTATAAATATTTAGATATAATATCTAGGTATTTAGATTTTTTATTTAAATATTTAGATATGTGTTATGCGTATTTAAATATCTTTTATATGTGATTTACTTATTTAGGTACTTAGATATGTGTTCTGAGTATTTAAATATCTTTTATATATATTTAGATTTCTTGTGATGTGAAAAACAAAATTAAAATATCACAAAAATAATATTTTTTAGAGAGCAACTAGACATTTTTAAAACATATTTCAACTAGACATCAAATATTTTGGATTAATTTTCGGTGTACCCATCAAAACTTTTTAAATTATCAATATCCCCATCTAAACACTTCTTATATCCTCTTTTATGCACATGACCTATTATTTCACCTATTATAACACTTAAATTGACTATTATACCCTTTGAGAAATATGTATACAACTCTTTATTTTCTCAATAGCAGTGAAATAAAAAAAGTTTGCATTCAATATAAAAGTATAGGTACAGAAGATAGTCATTAGTAGAATTTGTCAAACAATTAAAATGACTTATAAAAAGATAGCACAATATATTTTTTTTCAATAAAGGACGTCAACCCCGACCCGACCCGACCTGACAATTATTGATCCACCAAGAGAGGAAGACTGTCAAGTCAGCCTCCCGGCCTATGTCATGCGAACATATAGTGTCCTGCGGGGGAGCGGACACATCACAGTAAATATCAAGACGCCCAGTGCCAAAAAGGTCATCATAATTAACTATCACTTGAGTTATTAATTTATTAATTTGCTATGTATCCTTTATCATTCATGAAAATTTTGGAACTTTCATTTGCTATTTATAAAATGTAACATATTATTTACATTCAAGTGGCAAACAAATTACATTATCATAATTAAATTATTTTTGAATGACGTCTCTGAACAAATAGACATAAGAAACTTATTGATTTTTTTTAAAAACTTAATTGATATAAATAAGAGGAACTACAAGACAGGCGGAAGAAAGAATGAGTTGTACAAATATATACGGAAGAGCTCCAAGAGAAAGCCGAGAAGAAGAGTCTATCTTTATTCTTATTTTGTGTTAATAAAATAAGATTAATATATTCATTTCTGAAAGGGTACAATAGTCAATTGAGTGTTATAATTGTTGGATTTTGGAATGTCCAAATCCCCATTAATGCTCAAGCTGCGGAAAGACCGTAGAACAAAAATTTTACTTCTACTTAAGTTAGTGTGCGACCCTTTTTCGTGCGCTCCGCACCGCCTTTCCTGTGGTGTTGGCGATGGGATGCGGAAGAAGGACACAGAGATCCCTCTAAGCGTGCATTTGTTCAATACCGGTTGATTCTACTACCGTTTAGACCAATTTGAATGCACATTTAGGGGGTTTTTAGTTATTGTGAGTTCTTGTAGATTCCGGTGGGCGCAAGCCCCCACCGTTAATTACACTGGGCTGTTAACCTCGAGGCACCTCTGGATCTTTAAAAGGGAGAAGCAAATAGTATAGCTAAATAATGGTCAAGTGGTCATGTGCTTCGGTGATTGGGATCACCGAAGCATCCTGGACTCACCAATAGGTCAATCCAGTGAGATGGGGTGGTGAAAAGATAAACTTACTACAGATCAGTTCAATCTTTACCGCTCCATGAGGTAATCTCATCAACAGATGAGATCGACCTTCACGGAGGGATGAGAGGTGAGTCAACTACAGAACGACTCGACCTCAGTTGACTTAGAAGATAAACCAACTACAGAACGGTTTAATCTTCACTAGTCAACGACCAATCACACAAAATACAACTCGAAGCACTTAACCGGTTGATCTTGAGGTTGGTGAATCAGGAGACGGGTGGATTTGGCCCACGTATTTCTTCTCACTGATCTTCTAGATCATGAATTCCAAGCACTAAGCTGATTCATAAACCTAGGAACACAACTGCACACAAAGTCAAACATGAAGCACTGAGCCAGTTTAACATTGAGGCGTGTGTCAGTGAAAGAACCAACTATAAAACGGTTCATATTCACTGTTTTGTGGATGAATCAACTACAGAACGATTCAATCCTACAATCTCGGGAGATGAACTAGAAGACAAACTTATCGACAGATTAGTTCAGTCTTACTAGCTCAACTGGTCATGAATTACTTGTTCATGACACCGAGTCATTAAGATGTCGCTTCTTTTGGACATCGTGATATTCTTCTCTCTTAAAGTCGATATATTTCCTTGTGTTGATGTCACGGTCTTGGTCATTCTTCAACGAGCGTCGAGATGTTCTTGTCCCGACTGATTATCCTGAATGTTGCATTACTTGTGCAAAATTAATATTTCACTCAATATCCCTTGTGTGAACATATTTAGTCACCTCTAAGAATATTATCACATTGTTTATTGATTTTTATTACCAAGGTAGTGCATTTCATTATTATCTCAATTTATCATTTTACCTTTATCTTTATTATTATTTTTTTTCTTATTGTCATATTTTGTATTCTTTTATTTATTCATTATTATTTTTATTATCCTCAAACTCTTATTCATTTTTGTAGAAAATTATTCACAAGAATAATAGAAAATGAATTAGCTATTATTCATGATTTCATTTGAATTTTTATGATTTTTATGATAGCTAGAAGAATAGAATTTTATTTTTATTATTTTTAAATTCTATTTATTTTGTAGAAAATTATTTACAAAAAAAATAATAATAAAAGATGAGTTAGCTATTCTTCATGATTTTTGTTTTGATTTTAGGATTTGTAATAGCTAAAAGAATTATTATTATTTTTATCATTTTTGTTCTATTTATGATTGTATTTGAATTTTAAGCTTTTGTTTTTATTACTTTTATTCTACTTATAGAAAATGAATTTTATTTGAATTCTAAGCTTTTTAAAGTAAAATTTTATTTTATTGCTTTTATTCTATTTATTACTTATAAAAATAATAGAAAATGAATTTTGTGATTTTATTTGAGTTTTAAGCTTTTTATAATAACTAAAAGAATAGGATTTTTGTTTTTATCACTTTATTCTGTTTATTCTTGTAGAAACTTACTTATAAAATAATAGGAAATGAATTAGCTATTATTTATGATTCTACTTGAATTTTGAGATTTTATAATAGCTAAAAGAATGAGATTTATTATATTCTTTATAATATTTTTATTTGGATTTTTGAATTGAAAATAATAAGATTTATTCTATTATTATATATATTTTTATTTGAATTTTGGATTTTTATATAATAATCAAAAGAATATGATTTGCTTTATTATATGATTTTATTTTGGATTATAAAATAAAATAAGGTATATTTATTATTTATGATTATTATTCATTTTTGTTTTTATGAAAAAGGTTAAAGTAATATTTATTTATCGTTAATAAATTTCATTGTCATTTATTCTCTTTTTATAATAACTAAAGAATAGAATTTATTCTATTATTTTTTATTGGATATTATTATTATTATTATTATTATTTTATGAAAAATCAATAAAATATATCTAGTTATGATTTAAGATTTTATTTGAATTTTTTTGGAATTTGTATAATATCTAAAATGATGAATCAAAACTAAATTAAATAGGAAAATATAATATAGTGTTTTTTCTTTTAAATTATTTTTATATAATAATATTTTTAAAATTGAAATATTCTTATACAGAAAAATACTATGGAAGACAAGGAATTTTTAAAAATAAATTTGAGTTAATTTGGAGTTTAGTAACATTTTCAAATAATTTATTTACTCTTTATTTTTAATTTTCTATTATTAATTGACTGTTGGGCTTAATGAATTGGGCCGAGTTTTAATTTTAATTTTTATTCTTACAGATTGGGTCTAAGATTGATTTGTTCCTCTTCTTTACTACAGGGCCAGGTTTATTATCTTATTTTCTTTTCTTCTCTTTTCGTTGTTGGGCCTCTTGTTCTGAGATGGGCCGACTTCCCTTTATTAATCGGCTCTCCTTCAATCGTTGGATGCACTTCAAGATTGTTATTAGCAAAGATGAGAGGATGAGATCTTCACACTAATCTTTTCTTCTTGAACACCACCCGATGTCTTTTAAACTCATGCGAGTGCGTTAAGATCTGCGCAAGTTGCTTCAAGGATCGTGCTATTACATCCCATGTCTCTACCTTCTCCGACGACTTGTACCGGCGATCGACATCTTTGAAGGGAGATCGGGAAATAGGGATAGAATCGCCCCAATGTCTTGAATCCAGCGGTGGTCTTGGATCTAAGATCCATACGGTGGCTTGCCTGATGAGCCAGTACCGCTTGGTGTCTCGGTACCAATCCGGTACAATCAAGTCTTGACACCAGTTTTTTATGTTGGATTGTTAGATTAAGTTGATTCTTCTCTCGATCTCATGACTTTAATGCTAAAGGCTTTAATAGGGAGCAATGTAATGATTACAGTAGAAATAAATATATTGATTTAACAATTGCAGTATCGAATTCTGGTATGAAATGATGTTTCATTGATTCTTTGGGTCTTCAATTACTGTTTTAAGCCTTATTATCTTCTTGATTATTGATTTTACCTTAGGAATTACTATGCCATGTTGATCCGATTTGGAATTCAGTTTATTACGGCATGTATCACCGAGTTCTTGTTGTAATTGTTAGTTTGTAATAATCTTGAAGTCAATAATACGATAAATTGGTTATATAAAGCTTTGTTCATGAATTGGATATTTAAACGATATTTTGTTTCCTTGAGTATTATTGAATTTATGAATCATTCCGAGTTCATGACTGGAATTGTGAAACTTCATAATATAGAATATACTCTTAAAAGTCACTAACCAAGGTAATGGTATTAAATTCTAAAGTATGAGGTATTCATCTTTCCTACATAAGATATGTATGTGTGTGATTTCTACCAAACGTTATCCGTAAAAGGTGGCTATAAAGGTAGCTCTTCGGTATACATAACTTATGCGGAGGAAGAGATGGTTTGCTTGAAAAGTACTATTGTCCCTCGTATTTCTATACGAGTTATAGCATCATTGGGCCCCTTGATAGAGTAAGATTATATGCTAGCGAGTATAATTACAAGAGTAATTATATTTGATAATTTACTCGGGATCAATAAAAGATTAAGTTTGCAAGGATGACACATACCTACCTTGAAACGATCTCGATAAATATGAGACAAAAGAATTAAACACAAGTAAATAGTTCTTTGGATCATGATATTGTACAGTACATCATCATCATCTGTAATTGGATGGTCATAGTGCATTCGTCGGATGCCTCCTATGATTATAGAAGTTAAAACAGTTTTAACTCTATTTACCAACATAACACGGATCTGTCGGTCACACCGTATAAGAGTTAATCGGAGAATCTTATTGATTAATTATGAATTGTTTATAATTAATAATAAGATGGTTATAATTAATTATATATGATATAATTATATTTGTCATAGAGATGACAAGAAGCAAAAATCGATTGAATTTATAACGTGTTGGACACGTCGTATAAATTCGCCGAAACAACAATAGAGAAAAATATAATTGTAGATGACAATTATATATATTTGATTTGGATTTTAAATGTTAATTATGGATTTGAATTATGGGCCAAAGCCCATTTATAATTAAAGTCTTAATTAATAATTAAAAGCCCAAAATCAGAAAAGCCCAAAAAAAACCCAAAATTGAAAAAGCCCAAAATCCGAAAAGCCCAAAAAGGCCCATGAAAAGCCCATGACGACCTCCAAGGGTATTTTGGTAATTTGTCCAAAAGCCCAAGGGTATTTCGGTAATTTGGCCAAAAAGCCCAATGGCGTTTTGGTAAATTGGATGAACTTTAAGGGTATTTTGGTCTTTTCACATTGGAACCTCCCTACTATTCATGAGGGTATTTTGGTAATTTGCCAATCTCACATTTTCTATAAATAGAGGGGTAGGGTGAGAGAGAAACTTCCACCAAATCAGTTCCACTTTCTCTCTCTCGGTATACGGTTGTTTCAGAATTCACGGGATCGGTGAATAGTGTTTTTACGAAAGTTGCGGTATTTACGCACATTTGTGAAACGAAATTCTGCGAGTCGTGAATAGTACTATTTCGTCTTTTCTCGGGTGAATAGTGTTTTTGCGAGAAACCGCAGCGGTTTACGGTATTTACGCAAAAGAAATAAACCGCTCTGGTCGATCCACAGTGGATAACCTACGAGGGCATCGGACGTTTGGTGCTCCGAGACAAGCCGATTTTCATTCCAATTGAAATTTGGAAGCGAGGTATAACATCTTATATTAATCTATTTAATTGTTAAGTAGATTAATATTTTAGAAATCAATCATGGAGTAGATCAATATTCCAACTGTGATCTGCTTATGAGATGCAGCACACAGATAATTGGATTACAAATCAAGACTGGGAGACTCTAGTCTTCGACCAGCCATGGTGATGTTGTTATTATTATTAATTTTTGTGTTTAAGTGGAGGTAGGAGTATGATTACTTCGACTACCTTTGTTAATTCGATTTCTTTTGCTTAAAACCTTATGAACAAGGCTTCAGTAGAGGAGAGACAAAAGAAAATAGAATAAAGTAGAAGATAAACCAGATAGCAGATCAAAGAATGCAAAGAAGAAAATATCTCATGCCCTTTTTGCAAAATAATGATAATCTTCTCAAAGAATCACACTTTAAAACTGTACAGTACTTAGCTCAGGGTGTAGATACAACAGATAAGGCTTGTAGTGTTGTGATTTAACCGAATTGAGAGATTCAAGTGAATCTACTATCAATTGGTTAGAATCATCTTCTTCAGGATTTCTACTGCTTCTTCTTCAGGATTTCTACTGCTTCTTCTTCTTTGCTGTTGGATTAATTGAATCTTGCTGAGTTCTTCGATTCTTGATCGAGATCGATCAGCTTAGGTGCAATGGGTGGACAAGTTCAGTAGTTTCCTTACTGTTAGTATCAGAAAAATGGAGAGAGACAGTGGAAGTGATTATCAACCGGGGGCCTGCTCTCAATTGCTGCCTAGGGTTTATATAGGGAGCAATAACTGTCAATTGTGCTTTCTCTATATGCAATTTGTGTTTTCTAGCTCCCACAGATTGATGACATGGCATGATCGTTTGGTGTGACAATCGGATGGCACAAGTGGACTCTTGCTGTGTTTGTTGTGTGAACATCCTTTGACTTGGATTGCCGGCGTGGCAAAGGATATAACTGTCATGTGCCTTTTTGCTCCAATCTCAACTTTCTTTTTTTCAAAACACCAAATTGAGCCCACTGTCAAGATTGGCATATATTCTTGTGCACCAATTCTACCAAAGAAATTATGCCAGTAACGACTCTAACTGATTCGTGGGACCCACATAGCGCCTTCTAAATCGCCAATTCGTCCAATTACTCCATGAATCACTCTATTGAATTTTATACCTGAATTCTTTCCCCTTTGATGCGAGTGATTTACAGTGCACCATCTTCAAAAATAATTATTTCAATGAATTCTCCTTGGTTAGAGCTTTCCAACGATATATTATTTGTAATTTTTCGTTACCGTTTGGCCCATTTTTCATTTTCGACTTGTTTTTCTGCTCAAAATCGGGTCAGCAGAGAAGAGATTGCAGCAGCAGGAGGAAGAGAGGGTTTTTTTGTCTCGTGGGGCCCAGTGGCAGTGACAAAAACGAAGGGGAAAGAGTAATGCAGCTCGGTGGACTTGACGCGCATGGAGTTAGGCCCCACTTGTCATGTTTAATGAGAGACAGAAGTGATACACCGAGTTCACGCAGTTCTTCTTTTCTTCCAAAAATTCTCTTCAACGCCAAAACAGTCCTTCCTTTGTTTGGTAGACCCAATTTGCACCCAGCTAAACCTTTAGCCCCAAGTTGCACCATTAAAAGCCCCTTGATTAGATTTCAGCCTTCAGATTGCTTTGATTTTCTTCTCCAATTTATTTTTAATAGATCCCTTTATCCAAAAATTATGAAATTTTCACCAAAATTCTATAAATTCATGATGATCATCTCTGTATTTTTTAATTCCCATTTTACCTCTGTTTACTTGTGCTAAAAATTCCTTGATCAAGAAAACCTTGTTTTCTCCTGAATAAATCCTAATTTTATCAATGATAACTCAGTGTCTCTGCCAAATAAACTCTCCTTGCAGAAACTCCCCCCAATTAAACACCAATTAGACTTGTATTGATGCTTATTAGGGTTTGATTTGATCAATAGTTGATTACTTGTCAACAACTGATACAAATCTTGACTTGATCAGATGGTTGCTCCCAGCTTTGGCACCCGATCAGTCTTGTGAAATTGACTTTCAATCCATTCTTATGAAGGTGATTTGGTCAAAAGCTGATTACTTGTCAACAATTGGCACAAATCATAGCATGGTCAGGTGGTTGCTCATAGCTTTGGCACCTGGTCAGCCTTGAAAGCAAAATCACATTGAGATTTCTTGTGATTGGTTGTATCAAAATACTGGCTTGGCGTTGACACAATTTTTTGTTGTATAGGGATTGTATTTTCTTCAGCTCTTAGGGTTTGATCTTGGCTTTTCTCTTGCATTTCTTCCTTCGACCTTTTAGGGGTAAACAAAGAGCCACCCACCAAAGCGGGTCCTGAAGAATTTGGCAAATTGAAGGGCCTGCTTTGGTGCACATATCCGACACACCTCTCTCCTCTTCGGGTTTAGGCTAGGCTTCGACATATTTTCTTTAATCAGGTTCTTCTTACGAGCGCAACATGGTGGGGCCCGACCTCTCGGCCTCTCGCTCGTGGGATAGTGGTGCATGTACTCAGCCACCTGCCGAGCCACCTGCTTCAGCCACCATGGGGATAGATAGAGATAACATCTCTTGGCCACCTTCTTTCACTCTCTTTTTTCTTCTTCTCTCATTTCTCTTTTTCTTTCACTATTGGGGATGCTGATTGTCTGCTTCGCTACTTCCTCATCACTTCTTTCGCATTATGGAAAAATATTTCACAAACTCTTTACAATTTACACTCTCAATCTTAATTGCAAAAGTGCTTAATACAACTGCTTTTATTTTCGTATAATATCTAAGTACAAAAATAAAAAAGGAAAACTTTACAGCACCCTATTGCACTTATTCTATACATGGCTTTTCTTTATTTATTACAATACAGAACTTAAGTAACCATGATATTTTGCGGATATCGATCTGTCTGTATTGACCTCTAGGTCGGGTACAGAATAAACCTGTTTATCCCTTTATTACTAATGGATAAACTAACCAGTATCAATTGGATTGTGGATGCAATTGATAACACCATTTTGTGGATGTTCCTTGTATACTTGATTGACGTTTATTTATGGAAGCTCACCCACTCTCCCCTCAGTTGTGCACCATTGCGTGCTAAAGTGGAAACTCACCTCAGTTGTGCATCATTTACGGATAACGTTTGGTAGAAATCACACACATACATATCTTATATAGAAAAGATGAATACCTCATACTTTAGAATTTAACACTGAACGAAAACATTAATGACACGAACACAATTCTATTTAATGTTTCATTCGGGGCCTGTCAAATATGATGTTCCTAGAACATCTATCTATGTGATTAAAATGATAACTCTTTGTCTATGGTCTGTAAAATTTAACCATCATTTAATCCACATACTAACCTGATAGCGGTTAATTAGTGTTCCTGCTAATTACCTTGGTTAGTGATTTTTAAGAGTATATTCAATATTATGAAGTTTCACAATTCCAGTCATGAACTCGGAATGATTCATAAATTCAATAATACTCAAGGAAACAAAATATCGTTTAAATATCAAATTCATGAACAAAGCTTTATATAACTAATTTATCATATTATTGACTTCAAGATTATTACAAACTAACAATAATAAGTTTGAAATAAGTTATATACATAAAGGGATATAAAAAAATAAATGAAGTTTGAATGAGGATATAAGCTATTATAATGTTTGGATGGGGATATTAGCAATTTAAGAATTTTTAATGGGTACACTAGAAATTAATCCAATATTTTTAACATATCAACATTCTAATCATAATATTAAAAAAATATTTCAACATCACATTATTCTAAACACATATTCAATATCAAATGTTATAATACCTAAACAATATATTTCAACATCAAAAGTTCTAATACCTACAATAAATAATTACTTGATTTACTTATTTAGATATTTAGATACATATTATGAGTATTCAATTATCTTTTATAGATATTTAGATTTTTTATTTATTTAGAATTTCATGATTTACTTATTTAGGTATTTAGATATGTGTCATGCATATTTAATTATCTTTTCTAGGTAATTATATTTTTTATTCATGATTTTTTGATTTACTTATTTAAGTATTTAAATATGTGTTATGTATATTAAATTATCTTTTATAGGTATTTAAATATGTGTTTTAGATATTTAGATTTGTTATTTATGATTGTGTGATTTACTTATTTAGATATGTATTTTGAATATTTAAGTATCTTTTATAGGTATTTAGGTTTCTTTTTTTTTGTAATTATTTAACTATCTGGAGTATGCGATTTCTTTCAATTGTTTACTCAATAACACGAAAAATAAAATTAAACTTCACAAAATAATATTTTCTTATAAAACATCAAGTACAATTTAAATATATCTTTATATAACTTTATCAGCCTAATAATATATTCAATATCACAACATTCTAATCATATGTTCAACATCAAATTTATAATATCTGAAATACATTTCAACATCACAAGTTCTAAGAAAGAAAAAAATCAAAAAGAAAGCGCTAGACGCTAAATTTAATTGAGAAAAAATATATTATATTGAAAAAATTATATATATGAAATGTCGGACTCAATTAGTATGTACTTAATTAAAATAATAAACGCTGATAGTGAGAGAATTATATGGGATGAATGGTCCGGAAAATAAAAGATTTTCTCTTCCCAGAAACCAAGAATTCGGGCTGAATGAGCAAGAACAGGGTCGGGCGGGCTGCGAGCTTTTGCCATTTCCCCTCACTCCATCGATAGTCCTCTCCATTATTTCCTGCTGAAGACTGAAGAGGCGTCGGTTCCTGCTCCTCACTCTCCTTCACCGTGTTCGCGTGAGTGCGGTCAATCCCTCTTTTTCTCTCTCTTATTGCTCTCAAAACTGAACTAGGGTTTTCTCTTCTCATGAGTGTCGTGCGGTTTGAACAAAATGGATGCCAAACTTTGATTGGAGGGATTACTTGTGGAACCCGTTCTCTGTTCTCAGTTTGACTTGAAACCGCCATTAATGTCCGGTTTTCCTATTTTCCCCGGCCTGCTATTGACCTAAATCACGATTTAAGTATTCACTAAATTTACCTGCAAGTTTAGTTTAATTAAAATTCTAATTAAACCTCTCGTCGGCACCGAGGATACCAATGCAAATGCAAATATCCATGACATACACATTTTATAGCGAGGTTTTAGAGTGATAGATAATTGAATTACAGGTTGCTTGGTGGGTTTTGAGGACATACACATTTTATAATGAGGCTTTTGAGCTTAGTACTAGTATAGGTTGAGGACTCAAGGTTGAAGGGGTTTTCAAGATTTTAATAAGTTTCAAGAGGGCTAACTCCTATGTTTTAGAACTGTAATTGATAATTATTGATGAATAATGTGCCTTGTTTATCTTAGCCCTTGTTGACACAAAAATGAAGAGAGGGAGCAACGAAAAGACCTTCCTCAAAAATGAACACAATGTGGTATGTCTTATGCAAATTTATTCAAATTTCTTGAGTAGTAATTTTAAATGTATTAAAATCCGCATATGCTTTCATTATATTTCATGGAAGAAATTTGGCTTGCATTTCTTACATGTATTGTGATAAATTGATAATTGCTGATCAAACTATAAGTAGTTAATTGTTGACCAAATGGTCGTTTTTTTCTATGTTTTTAAGTGATGGTTCTAAAAAATGATACAAATCAACTATGGGATGGTGGGTGGATGGCTTAGTTAGTTATCAAGATGTAACAAGATTAGTTAGGTTAATAACAACTTTGACAATTCTGTTGGCCATAACAGAATTGTAACCGAATTCCAATGGTTATATAAACTTAAGGATTGTAACAGTCAATTATGGAAGAAATACAAAAATTGAGAACATCTTCAATTTCTCTTCTCTATCACGGTATCAGTAGCCTTGATCTAATTACCTCTTCTTTTCTGCTCTAATGGTCTCTCTTGATTCCACCTCCACCTACAATCCCTCTCTTTGTGTCATCCACTTTGGTGGTTCACATCTTGATTCCAGTCTCTACCAAACTAGATTGCACCAATTTCCTCACACGACGATCACATGTCGAACCAATTTTGGATGGATATGGACTTACCCGACTTTTGGACTCTTCTCCAGTAGTTCCTCGCCAAATTACCTTCGGCAGCCAACTAGTTTCTAATCCAGAGTACATCACTTAGCATATGCAAGATCGACTCTTTCTCGGTTGACTTCACTCGACTATCTCTAGACCCGTGCTATTACAACATGTTCAATGTCAGTTTGCGAGCTCGTTGTGGCAGGCCTTGCATCGCATGTACTCTGCAATCTCATATGCCAAGATCATAGAGTTTCGGCGCCTACTTCAGACCACCACCAGAGGCGGTCAGAGCTGTAATGACTATTTTGAGAAGATGCGCAATATCACTGATCAAGTTACTGTTATTGGCAAGCCTGTTACAGACGCAGATCTCACCCGATATGTCCTTAATAGGTTAGGATCCAAGTTCAATTTTTTCGTTGTTGCTCTCACTACTCGATTGGATTTGGTATCAAAGAGCTTCAGAGTTTTCTTCTCACATATGAGTCACTTCTGCTATCATAGCATCAACATTCGTCTTCCTCCGACTCGGTTGCTCTTTATGCGTCAAACTGAGGGATAGGGCACAATTTGAGGGGCCGAGGCAGAGGATTCTCTCATACTCCTATTGCTCCTTTATTTCCTACACCGAACTGAGGGAGGAGCGGCCTTTTGGCCCTATGGCCTATATAATCTTGATAGAGGCGCTTTTGCACAATTTAATCTAGGCCCAAGAGCTGCTGCCCAAGAGCTGCTGCTCACAACCAAGGCCCTGACTTTTCCTCTTTTAAACCAACAGTTGACAAACTAGTGTCAAGTGTGTTGTGTGCAAGAAGAGAGGTCATGAAGCCCTTGAATGCTGGCACCAGTGTCAAGTGTGTTGTGTGCAAGAAGAGAGGTCATGAAGCCCTTGAATGCTGGCACCAGTTCGACAATGATGCTTATCCCTCTCCACCTCAAGATTTTTACAACACTACCATCACCAATTTGAATGAAGGTTGGTTTTTTTATTCCGGTGCTTCACATGGTGTCACCTCCGACTTGAACAATCTCACCTCCTTCCAAGCCTATGATGGTCAAGATCGACTTCAAGTTGGTAATAGCTCTCACCTTATCATTCATAATTTAGGTCATTGCTATTTTTCTTCTCCAAATGATTGACCGAAGATAATGATATGATTTTGGAGTTTCACCTAGGACCATCACACAAAGCAATCGTTCCTTCGAGCTTCACAAACTAATGGTATTTATCACCTTATCTTTTCACCATATGCTTTGGTTGAAGAATGTGTGTCGCCTTCTATTTGGCACAAGAGGTTAGGTATGCGTCTTCTTCAATTACTCGTATCATCATAAACTCTCATTCTTTATCTATTATTTGAAATAAATTGGACTTTGTGATGTTTGCTGTACAGCAAAGACACATGTTTTGCTTTTTAATCCCTCTCTTTCTCATGCTATTTTCCCTTTACATGTGGTATATTCAGACTTGTGGGTCATTCTCAGTTGTTTCTAAGAATGATTTTGGCTATTATGTGCACTTTATCGATGAGTTTTCTAAGTTCTCTTGGGTTTATTTTCTTCATTTCAAAAATGAACTTGTTGATGTGTTAATAAAATTGAAATGTTAAGTTGAGAATCTTTTTTGCTCCACCATTAAAATCCTTCAAACGAATGGAGGTACGGAGTTTAAGTCACTTCCTCGATTTTTGCCTCAAATCCTACATCAAGTCTCTTGCCCATACATGATACATCCCTCAACAAAATGGAGTTGTCGAGCGAAAACATCGTCATGTCTTGGAACTTAGCCTTGCGATTATTTATGATTCCTCTATTCCCTTGGACTATTGGGATCATGTGTTTCAAAGTGTGGTGTTCGTTATCAACTCGGCCCCTCTTACCACACCTCATATCTCTCCCTTTACTCTTTTCTTCAACAAAATCCCTGATGACACGTTCTTTCGCACTATTGGATGCCTCTGTTATCCTTGAATTTATTCTTACAACTCTCACAAACTTCAATTTCTTTCCCTACCTTGTGTTTTTTTATGTTATTACTAACATAAAAAAGAATACAAATGTCTTCATATTCCAATTAACAAAATTTACATTAGTCAAAACATTCGTTTTGATAAAACAATATTTCTCTGTGCCTCTACAACACCTCTAATTTCACTTCCCTCTTCTATTGATTCCCTACATCTTACTACCTTCCTCTGGTAACATCTTCTCAACCCACTCGGCACAGTACTACTACTCCCTTGGCGCCTCCTTTGGATCCGACTTCACTCTCTCGCAGTACTAATAACCCTTGTACTCCATCTATTTCTATCAAACCTAGGCCATTGCGCACACTCTCTTCAAGTGTATTAGAGGCATTTCAAACGCTATGTCAACCAATTAATTCTCATGGCAACTCTTATTCCTCCCTCTGTTCATCTCTCTATGACAACTTGTAGCTGAGCCCAGAACACTCAACAACATCATGAGACATTACTCACTATCGAACATCCTCTTCCATCTACTTATCTTGATGAACCAATCTCTTTCACTGCAGCCAACAAATTACACCGAATGACATGAAGCTAGGTCTCATGAATTAAATGTCCTTGCCAAAAATGATATTTGGATACTTGTTCCTTCTAGCCGCGAGCAAAATGTAATTGGTTGCAAATGGATTTACAAAATCAAAAAAAATGTTAATGGTTCCATTGACCACTATAAGGCACGCCTTGTGGCCAAGGAGTACAATCAAGAAGTGGGTTTTGATTATCATGAGACCTTTAGTCCCGTTGTCAAACCTACCAATATTTGTGTTATACTTATGTTGATGACATCATTATGACAGGATCCAATGTTAACCTTGTCAACTATCTCATTTCTTCTTTTGCCTCTCATTTTTGTCTCAAAGATCTTGGTCCCTTACACTACTTTTTGGGAATTCAAGTCACTTCTCAATCTGATGGTATTCATCTCTCTCAATCGCAATACATTGAAGATCTTTTACTTCGCTCTAAAATGGATGGTGCTAAACCTTGCTCAACTCCATGGCCAATCCTTACATTTATCGAAGCATAGTTAGTGCCCTCCAATATGTAACAATAATCCGGCTTGATATTTTCTATGCGGTCAACAAAGCCTCACAATTCATACACTCATGCATCGATGAACATTGGAATGGAGTTAAACCATATCCTATGGTCTTCACATTTGTGCAAGTTCCTCTTTCGAACTTCATGCATATTTGGATGCCGATTGGGTTGAGTGTCCTGATGATCGTCGCTCTACTTCAGGATTTTTTAATCTTTTTAGGCTCCAATTTATTGTCATGGGATTCTAAAAAGTAAATCACCGTTTCTAAATCTAGTATCGAGGCCGAGTATAGAAGTATGGTTGTTGCATGTACTAAACTAGTATGGCTTGAATTTCATGTCCCTCTTTCTCCAATCCAGTTCTTTGGTATAATAATCTAGGAGGTACATTACTTGCATCAAATTCGGTCTTCCATGCTAGGACTAAACCCATTGAAATTGATTATCACTTTGTTCAAAAAAAGTTGCTAAAAGCAAGTAGATGTATATGATTCATCTCCTCCAAAGATCAGCTAGTTGATATCTTTCTCAAGCGTAGATAAAATAGCAGCCATACTGTTCTTCGTTGGAAAAGAGGACTAGGTAGGAGTTCACCAGCCACTTGAAATATATTTTTAAGAAACATATATAGTTGATATCTTTATTAAATCCCTATCATCTACTCGACTGGAGTTCTTGCGCAACAAGCTGACCCTTTCTATCATCCTAGGATCAGCTTGAGGGGTATTAGATTAGCTAGTTAGATAGCTTAGTTAGTTATCAAGATGTAATAAAATTAGTTAGTTATTAAGATGTAACAAGATGAGTTGGTTATCAAGATGTAACAAAATTAGTTAGGTTGATAACAACTTTGACTATTCTGTTGACCATAACAGAATTGTAACCGAATTCCAATGATTATATAAACCAAAGGATTCTAATAGTCAGCTAAGGAAGAAATACAAAAACTGAGAACTTCAATTTGAAGTATTAAACAGTTGTAATTGAAATTAACATAAAACTCAATTAGAAAGTTGTGGGTTTTGCTGAGAGTGATTGTCAAAACAAGAAATTTGTGGACTTGTCACAAGTCAAATCACAATTTAAAACTTGGGAATTTAAACTATGTAGCACTACCCATTAATTTTTCTTTCCATTAATCAAATTCGTCTCTTGATAGGGAACTTGGCTTGTGAAACCCTAGCTCTTCATTGATTGTCAATTCACTCAATAACGTACGAAGATTCAATCCACCTTCTTCCAGTCGTAAGGCCTTCTCCTTATTCCCTCATTTCAATTTTTGCACAGTTCATTTGTTTTGCAATCCTTTGATATGTTCTCTTTCTTGTGTTAAATAGGTCTAGTGCCATAATTGATTCTTCTTATCATCTTGTTTGAATCAATTATCATGGTCGAACCTTTGAAAACATCAAAGGAAAATGCAGAAAAAGAAGTGTTTCATAAAAAGCGGAAGGTTTTGGCACCATGGAGGTTCCAAGAGGGATATGAACGGCGGCCAAATCAAAACAAGGCTGAAAACTTTGAAGATGGGAGGAAAAGTCATGCAACTGAACAGGATCTTTCAAATGACCAATTAAAAAATGGACGTGGTTCAAATAATGTGACGAGTGTTGGGCGTTTGAATATGAAAATCAGCAATGGAGAGGTTCGAGGACCAAACTGTGTCAATCAAGGTTTACATGGAAAAGTTGAATGTGAAGAGAATTCAAGAAGCACAAAGGATTTGGGATATTTGAATGGTAATTCAAAGAAGCCACGAGTTATGTCTAAACTATACAAGGCTTTGGCTACTTGGAGATTTCAACCGGGCTATAAACGACAATTTTCTGGAGAAAACTTAAGAAGAAGAGTTCCCATAAGCCCATATTCACCAAGGAAATACCACTCTGGTGTTCAAATTCCCATCTCTTGTGATGATCCAGGGTTAAATTCGCCAAATAAAAAGGAAAGCTTTTCAAAAGGCTGTACACGGGACAATGTCTTGAGTTTCTTGCATGAGTTCCGGAGCATTTATCGGGAGCTTTTAGCGGAAGACGAAACAAAACGTCTTTTGGATTCGGATATTGCCTCTACTAGACGTGATTGGCTGGCTTTCAGAAAATTCAAGGAGAGGAACTCTTATGATGATGTAAGAAAATTTGTTGGTCAAGTCCCAGGGACATGTGTCGGGGATATTTTCCATTTACGTGTCGAACTCTGTGTGGTGGGTCTCCATCATCAACATCACTTGAGTGTTGACTTCATCAAAAGAGAACAAGGTAACCTTGCTATTAGTGTAGTCTCTTATGGTAATTTGGCTGAGCTGAAGAAAAAAAAAAAAATTGACATTGTAGAATTTTCGAGTTCTTCTGTAGTGGCCTCCAATGCGACACTTGATGGGTCAAACCTGGCCCTTATCAGAAGCTTGGAGACTGGGACCCCGGTACGGTTTATTTATGGCTTTACCTTGCACCTGTCTGCCACTGAAATTCTCAAAACTAAAGCCAAGAAGTTAAATACATACATCTATTGTGGCTTGTACACTGTTGAGAAGTACTCGAGAAAGAGGTCTGGTGATGGGAACCACTATTTTTATATGTTCAGACTACGGCGCGTAGCCGGGCAACCTGACATGGATATAAGGGCAGTTTTGGAATCGAGAAAATTAGACTCATTCTTGTTTCCGGTCATGTGCATGGAGGATCTCTCCTTTGGGAAGGAGAAGGTGCCGATTTCAGTGGTTAATTTCATAGATAGTGAAAAGCCACCATTTTTCAAGTACATAACGGGTTTGCGGACCCGGGTCCTACGGGACCCAACTCCTGATGGATGCGGGTGTACAAATGGTTGCTCTGACTCTGTCAAGTGTGCCTGTGTGGTAAAAAATGGGGGAGAGTTGCCTTTTAATGATGAGGGTCATCTTGTTGAGGTCAAGCCACTAGTTTTTGAGTGCGGCCCTGCTTGTAAGTGTCCCCCAACTTGCCCCAATAGGGTAAGCCAGCATGGCATAAAACACCGGCTCCAAGTTTTTAAAACTAAAGACATGGGATGGGGTGTTAGAGCATTGGAATTTATTCCTTCTGGAAGTTTTGTATGTGAATATGTGGCTGAACTGATCCCTGAAGAGGAGGCGCAAAGGAGACCGAATGATGAATACTTATTCACGATTGGTAATAACTATTATGATGAGAAGCTCTGGGAGGGATTGAAAAGATCCATACCTGCACTTAAAAGAGAGACAATCTCAAAAGATCGTGAAGGGGATGAGGTTTTCACTCTGGATGCATCTGAGTTTGGTAATTTTACAAGATTTATTAACCATAGTTGTATGCCAAACTTGTTTGCCCAAAATGTGTTGTATGACCATGATAATATAAAAATGCCCCGAATTATGTTCTTTGCGACGGAGAATATACAGCCAATGGAGGAGCTAGCATACCACTACAATTATACTGTGGACCAGGTGCATGATGCTGATGGAAATGTGAAGAAAAAGAAATGTTTTTGTGGTACAGAAGAGTGTACCGGCTGGTTGTATTAATTGGGAACTTGTAGGAACTGACGCTGGCTAGTTTTCTTGATCTCCAGGTTCAGTGAGACCATTAATGATTCTTTTAGTGCCTTGAAGGATAGGTACAACATAGTATGCAATTGTTCTGCGGCATGATAATTTGAACCTTGAAAAAAAATCTTGACCAAACCGACCGGACTACTAAAATTGAGCTCAATCTTGACATGAATTTGTTTGGAGTACATTGTTTTTACTATGGACCTATGGTATATGTAAACCCTTTCCATTTCGTATGTGCTTAAATATCAGAACTATTGTACTACCTTGAGAACAACGTGCATTCATTTTATTTTCCTACATTTCATTCTTTTACTGGATTTAATAGTTCTTGTGAGAAATGGTCTTTGATCTAGTAGTAAAGGTAATGTTGCAGATTTGAAACCCAATGAGGAATCTTTTGTAGATATTAAAAATGTTGGGTAGTTTAGAGTGTCATATTTACTAAAAAAAAATAGTTGCAGCCTTATGAGCAAATCAAACATAATTAGCCAAGAATTATACTTGGATTAAGTTGAGCTTAATTTGAACAATACTTCAAAATCATTTTAATTGTCAAAATGCAACCAATAATTAATATTATCAATTATACTCATCTCTACTCATTCTCCACTTGTATCCAGTAACAGAAATGAAAGGAAGAAAAATACTTTACCTGATCTAAACTGCTCCGGACTGATCAGATAAACCATAGGTTTAAATGAATTGGGTAACCTGGTCAATTGATCAGAGTACTTTCTTTCTTTTTGAGAAAAGTCTGTTTTTTTTTTAGGTCAATCATCCCATCAACTATTCATTTTAATTCATCTGACACATTCTGTTAATTTCATTTGTTACATTCTCCACTACCGTCACTTGCACCATTCGCCTCCTTTCAAACTTTTTACTAAAACAAAAACTTTTTTGCTCTCTTCATATTGTTATTTTTTAATGATTGATCTCTCACCTCTGCCTCTGTCTCTCTTTCTCGTGCATGTGCGTTCACTTGTAATCTTGTAAAATTTCGTTAATTTGGGAAGAAAAAGCCCAACGACGGGACCAGGTGATAGAAATGGTGGACGATCAAGTGAGGATGGAGAATAAGTGGGGACGGATATAATTGGAAATATTAATTATTGATAGTTTTTTGACATTAAAATGATTTTTGAATGGTAATAGAGCAACATTACATTTCAGAATGATATTTAAACAATTTTAAAGTTCTGAAGGGACATAGAGATAATTTTTCTTAAAAATTAGAGAGAATTCACTCAAACTTTTATAAATAAAAAAATAATTTGTCTTTAAACTTTCAATTGCTCCATTGGTCCTTAGAACTTTTTTGAATACCAAGTCAGTCTTTGAACTTCTTTAAAAATATCAAATTGATCTTTAAACTTTAAAATGTACTAAATAAATTTTTGGACATTTGATATAACAACTAATTTGGTCCCTAAATTAAAAAAACTACCCTTGATTTCTTATTTTTAATTTTTAATTTTCTAAGCTTAAATAAAATAGAAATAAAAATATTGTATTAAGAAAAAATGAAATACTAATGACTAAGAATCTATTAATGCATGGCATAAATCATTTAAAATTCTATAATAATTACAAACAAAATATTTTCACAGACCAAATTAGTTTTTCTTAAAGTTTAGATACCAAAAATAGTGTCTATATCAAAAGTTTAAGAATTTATGTAGTGTATTTTAGGGACCAATTTGATTTTTTCGGGAGAATTTTAAGGATCAATTTAATACTTTTTAAAAGTTGAAGGAACAAATTGGTGCAATTGAAAACTTAAGGACTAATTTAATTTTTTGATAAAAGTTCAGGGGCCAAAAAAAATGAATTTTTCTAAAATTTATGGCACTTGATGTGAATTGTTTATCTTGAACTTACACAAATCTCAAACACTCCGAAAAGCTACAATGCATACCATCACAACTATGATAGCGAATATTGGTATTTAGTAGAAGTGTCTAGTGGAGACTAGAGCGCCAATCCTAGCGAAATCGAGAAAGAAAGAAAATCAAGATCGATGAGGAAGCCAATGATCTCCCCACCACCTCTCTTTTCCTTATCTTCTCTCCCTTCTTTGGGGCTGCTCTTGATCTGCTGGTTGATCTTCTTCACACTCTCTTTTTTCACCTCCTCACCCCTTCACCATTTATCTAACCCACCAGCCGATCATATTCTCTCATCCATCTCATCTTCTTCACCTTTAATTTACCTCACCTTACCTTTAGACGTTAACCTTTTAAGAGGATAGAGCGCAGCTCAAATTGATAAGTTGGACAAGTCCAACTCAAATCGTTATGACTGTTGACTTCTCTCGCCCTTCACTCTTGGGCCGTCTCTCCGACCATCTACCTAAATTGTAGGAAATATAGCATTGTTGGCTACCTACCGTCTTCGACTTCACTGCCTCCTTTGCCACTTATTTTTCCGATAACAAATCTTTCTCTTTCTCATTGTTGACTTTTTAGGATAAGTGTTCATTTGAGGCAACAAGACAAACTATCTTTTTGAACCACTCTAAGCCAAATTTAAGAATGAATGTAACGTCATTTCATTGCACTCATTACCTAGCAGATTTGAATTTTTACATTATCTTTTTAGCAAAATATGATAATTAACTTTAGCTTTACTATAAATAATTAGGTTTCTTTTATATTATTAGTGTTTGGAGTTGATTTTTATTTAATTTATTTTCTGCTTTTATTATGTAATATGTAATAGTTTGTTTAATGAAATATGTCTACAGGCTTTTACTAAAAAAATTTGGTATTTAGCACACAAAAAAATGCAGCACGGATTTAAAAATATGAGGGTTCTAGTAGCATAAGTTTTTTATATGATAAAATGCTACCGGGTGCGGGGTTTCTGCTTAGAGCATTCTGATATACTTTCATGCTTCTCATTATGAGATACATTTCAGTCATTCTTTCTTTCTTATTTAGACAACGATTGCCTTTACTTTTGTAGGCTAAACTGTGCTTGCATTAACCTCATCCTTCAAAACCTGGAGCCAGAAAGAGTTCATTCTTCTCCTGCACCTGAACTCCTTTACTCCCGTGCTCCCGCAACCGCTCATAAAATGAAGATCAAACTATTCAATTTTAAATATCTATATATAATTTTCCATTCTGATTTCAAATTAATGATCTTTTATATAAAACATATTGTCTTTGAAAAACCCAGGGAGGTGTTACTGTTGAAATTCTGAACAAAGGAGAGCCTTTGATGAATTGTCTATATTTTTATTAATAAAACTATATTTACATCTCACACAGATTTGGCTATGATGAAATTAATTAATTCTGAGGTCCAATAAGAACCAATTATTTTATTTGATTCCTATTTTTATTTCTTAATAGTTACACAACATGGACAGGCCAAATCAGAACATCAAGCCATATTCTTCGAAATTGATTTCTCCAAGGTGTTTGATTCGATAAATGGGGAGTTCTTGAACGTGGTGCTACTAGTCAGGGGCTTCCCAAAAATATGAATGGTATGGATAACAGAATTACTCAAATCAGCCTCATCTAGGGTCATCGTCAATGGAGAATACACGGGTACCTCGTTCATAAGCGTGGCCTGAGACAGGTGACTCCCTGTCACCCTATGTTATTCATATTAGCAGAAAATGTCCTGGAATGGATGGTCATGGCGGTCTCTGACTTTCTCCCTAGCCCCATGACAACAAAATCACACAGCCACTGTTGGCCCTACAGTACAACGACGACACTGCTCTAGTAGTGGGCACTGATTTGACCTCCCTCCTCACTAAAAAAATGATGCTGAGATTATCCTCCAAAATGTCAGGACTTGAGATCAATCTAAGTAAGAGCTGTTTTTATGCCAATAAATCTTGATGAGGACCAAGTGATTCAGGTATCACACATTTTTACGTGCCAAAGGCAGGATCTCCCAGTCAATTTTGTAAGCAAGCCTCTTACAATTGACAAATCGCAAAGACACCTCTTTCTCCCCTTAATTTAGAAAATAAAGAGGAAATCAGATGGATGGAAGAGTAGAATGATATAAAGGGGAAGGAGGCTAAGGCTTATCAGCTCGGTTCTCTCCTCAATCCCCATTTACTTCATGCCCTGCTTTCGACTTCCTAAATGGGTTATAAGAAGGATAGATGCCATACAGAGATATACTGTGGGAGAAAAAAATGACAGCTCTGCAAGTGGAGTGCACCTTATAAATTGGAGAGGGTGTGTTAGACCATAAAAATTCAATGCATAATAAATATCTAAGATAAATAATTAAATAAATAACTAATTAAATAAATAACATAATAAAAAAAGATAAGTTATGAGAATAAATAAAATAAATAGATAGACGAATAAAGTAAAAAATAAATAACAGTAAATTGACTAAACTAAAATGGATAAAATAAACGAAACCTAATTCTAAACAAATCAATAAAATCAAATTAATAATAAACATATTTCATAAAATTAAAGGCCCTAATTGATTAAATGAAGTATGAGAAAATACATAAATAAAATTATGTAGATATAATAATTTAATATGTATATATACAGTTAAATGTATAGTTAAGTAGAAGAAATAGACTTTTGATTAAATGATTTATTAATTTGATAAAAGAAACTAATCAAAGTGATAACAATAGTAACTTGATTGAAAGAGAACATTGGACTAGCGAAATTTAAAATTTATATTCTAAATTAAGAAAAACGAATTTATTTAATACAATAAGATTTAATAATTAAATTAGAATGTTTGAGAAAATAAAATTCAAATTGTAAAGAACAAGACCCAAAAATCAAATTAAAATTTAGAAAAAAATAATAAAATATAGATCTAACATATCATTTCTATCAATCTAAAGTTATAAATTTATGATAGTTGATTAAATAATCAATTAAGGAATGTACACTCATTAGATATCGCACAAATCAAGATACCCAAATTATATTCGATAACCAATAATTTAAGCACTTAAAAAGATCTAAAATCACATTGCACATGAATGATCATACAAAATCGATTATAAAAGATCGGGACCGAGCCCATTCCCTCAAAAACCCGTTCGAGGTCCGTGCCACACACTCACGCCTCATAAATTTTCCTGCTTGAAGCCTCAATCGACTGAGTTGGCGAGTCGTTGCTCAGCTCCAGTCACCACCCTAGCCGCTAACGGCCCTAGCCTCATCGTCAACAACCCCCTCTCTCTCTCTCTCTCGGACTCGACCAGAGCCGTATTCCCCCCCACTCTTCCGCCTCCCTTCCCTTCAAGGATGTCGAGCCCCAAATAATTCTCTATCTGATCTCCCTTCCGTCTATCCTAAAGTCCGATCACTCACCCAAACTCCCTCCTCTTTCCTCAGTAGCATCGGCTCAACCCCGTGCCTCGCCACCTTATTAGAGCTAACCCCACCACAACTAAGGGCCCGCACATCCATACCCAACTCGTTGACAGCCACACCGAGCACTGTGGTGCTGCCATTACCTCTCCTCTCCGGCTGTCGTTGAGCACACCCCTCTTGTTGTGCCTCTTCTCTATTACTAGTAACCTCCTTCCTTATTTTCGCGACCATGTGGTGCCGAGGGTTGAGCCTTCGTGCTGATCTGTTGCCCTTTTCCGCTTCCTCTTCGAGTTCACCCCTATTTGTCCCCTTCTTGCTTACTGGTAAGGTTTATAACTAATTTGCATGTGGGTTGTGGTTTTGGCTGCTTGTTGAATGGTTTACTAGGGTGCCTGATCTGATATTGCGATGAATTTGGGGGTTATTTGACTATTTGAAATGCTTGTGAGATTTAGCTTGTATGTTAATGTCTGTTCCTCTAGTGTGCTGTCTCTATACCCCCTTGTAGCTCTCAAGTGAGGCCCTAGTACACCGGTACTAATAAGTACCAGTGAAGCGAGTTACTGCCCCGACCTCTCTCTGTGATTTCTGGTAAATGCCGACCCTTGTGCTCAGTGGCGGAGGGAGGGGAGGTACTGAGGGGTGCTAAGACCCCGCCAATAATTCATAAATTATATTGAGAGAACATGATTGCATTTGTTTATTTCATAAAAAAAGTTTGACTGCCCCCCCTAAGTTCTCAATTGAAATATCGAATGATATAAACCTATCAAATGCTATAGCCCAATTTTCAAAGTTTTGTTCTTAAAACATATAAAGTCCATTAGTATTTAACACAACACAACGGCCCAATTTCAATCAAATTTCTGATACTTAGCACAATAATGAACAACCCATCAATATAGTTTCATTAATCTATCGATATTGTACTCTGATTTTCTAATTTCCATTAAATTCTTGATGAAGCTTCATAGTCTTTTCGTCATTTCCCCTCCCACTTCTTCGCCTTTCTCAATTTCCATCAAATTTTGGACAGAAGCTCCGCTCCTCTCCTTTCTGACCACAAGACTGATTCTCTATCATCCTATCACCCGATCGCTCGTCGCCCATCAATCTGTCACTGTCACCAGTCGCACAGTCGCCGTCTCCCGATTACTCATCGCTCGGTCACCCTACTGCATCTATCTCTTTGATCAGCCCTTTCCTCCTCAGTCCATAAGTCCATTCATCTCACTGGTGGCGGTAAGTAGACAATAGGCCAACAATTTTATTTCTAAACTTTAATTATGGTTTGTGTATTCAGTATTCATTTTTGAAATTTGAAATCTCATTGTGGTTCACTGGTTCGTATATTGCACATTAAGTATAGAATATTGGTTTCAATTTTTAAAATCATTATATTAGTCTCTTTAATCATTTGTCAAAGTCTGACTGCGAGAGTGAGAAAGTAAAAGAAAATCAAGTATAATTCTTTCTTTCAAAGTGATCGAATTCATAAATTCAGAGAAAGGAGATATGCTGCAAGATTTACAAATATGTTATTATTTTCATATTAACTTATCAATTAAATAAATGATCATATTCTTTTTTTAGAGATTCCAATCATGAAAAGGAAAACACTTGAGAGTTTTTTCAAGCTGTTGGAACTACTACAAACTCTCAATCACCTACAGAAGCTCCCGACTCTGTGCAAGTTACAGAACAAAACCTTCATGTGCCAAATGAAATTCCACAAGAACTTGAATCGAGAATTGGATCTATGATATATGAGAGAGATCCTGGCAAACGACCTCAAATTTGGGAATACCCTCAGAATCAAAGAGATGAAGTTCGGAGATTTTATGTCAACGAAGTACCTTATCAACCATATTTGACAGAGTATCCATTAGCTGGGTCTGAAAAGCATCGTCCATTTGCAAAAGATGTTCGGTGCTGTTGTTGAGGTTTTAAGAAGCGTTTCAAATGATCGTAAAATCTCAGTTTATACCCGAGGAGATGCTAGTGGTGCTCTCAAGATGCTTCTCTCATTCGATTTTGTGTTTATTCTACACTTAATGAAATAGATCATGACGATTACTGATGTTTTGTGTTAAGCATTGCAACAGAAATCTTTAGACATTCTAAATGCCTTGCGTCTCGTTTCAACCACAAAGGAGCTAATTCAAGATCTAAGAGATAATGGTTGGGAATCTCTTTTTGAGAAGGTTAAATCCTTTTGCATAAAGCATGAAATTGAACTTCCAGACATGAGTCGTAGGTACGTTGACTTGACCAAATCTCGTAACAAACATGACAACACCACAATAGAGCACCATTACCGAGTAGACATGTTTGCAACCACAATTGACCAAAAATTAAAGGAGTTGAATGCTCGTTTCGGTGAGCAATCGACAGAGCTTTTGACCCTTAGCATTGCCTTAGACCCAAGAGACAGCTCCTTTAGTATTTCCAAGATATGCACTTTGGTGGAAAATTTTTATCCTGCTGATTTTTCTGATCAGGAGAGGGCCCAATTGAAGAGTCAACTGTCACATTATCAAATTGATATCCGCACCCATTCAGACCTACAAAACTCATCCTCACTTGCTGATTTGACCTCTAGATTAGTTAAAGTTGGTAAAGCTTCAATTTATCCCATGGTTGATCGCTTATTGCGATTAGTCATAACACTTTCTATCTCAACTGCAACAACCGAGCGTGCCTTTTCAGCTATGAAACTCATCAAGACAGGACTTCGAAATCGAATGGGTGATGGTTTCCTTCGAGACTACATGGTGGTCTACATTGAGAAGGAAATTGCAGAGAAATTTACTTCCGACGAAATTATTAATACATTTGATTTGCTAGGAAGTCGTAGATCTAAATTGAGATTAGTAGAAATGTAACTTATTTATAACTCAAATAGTTTAGCATTATCTTTTTGAAAGCAGATAGACAACAATGTAATTTTGATTTACTAATCTAATTGAAATGTAATGACTTTTGTATTATATAGTTATTTTTTTCTTCTTGGCTCCCCCCAAGTCACCAAGCTGGCTCCGCCCCTGCTTGTGCCCTGATTTTATCTGCTGGTACTGATGCTTGTTGATGTGTTGAGTTGTTGGATGGTCCTTAGCTTTGTGATGGGTTAATTTCCTCATGCTAATTTGTTGGGCCTGTTTTACCTTGCGATTAAATAATTCAAGTTGGAGATTATAATTATTAGAAAAATATTATTACTATCATTAACTATATTTTTATTATTCTTAATATGATTTAATTTTAAATCCAAATTTGAAAGATTAGGATACCATGTCCTTCAGTGTTTAGTGTGGGCGGCCATGATCGAGACTGGAATCTACTTCGTGATATTATATTATTATATTTATCCGGCTTATTTAGGATCCTGGTATTATCCGAAGGGCTTTCTCCTTTGGCCCCTAGTTGGTACAGAGAAAGTCGAGATGCTGTCCGCTGGCCTTAGTGGGTACAGTGTAGGCTCCCATTTTTTATATTTCGTTTTGATACTTTACAGGATGCGATCCTCTGACCCTTGGTTGGTATAATATAGGCTCCCATTTATTTTCGATTTGTTAATTCACGGGTAGTTATCTCCTTTTGACGATATGGCAACTGAAGACATACTATATCTGTTTGCTTCTATTTTGTAAGGTAAATTACCAGATTCAGCGGACCAGAGTACGTGCTTTATAGCCGTTCACTCTCTTAGGGCGTTATCGTCTCTGGAGCCTGAATTGTCGTTTGTGCGGGATTGTCGCTGCACAAACATAAAGTCCTAAGTTAGTAAGTTGGGCCACCGGTAGTGCCCGCTTAGGCAAGACTCGAGTTAGTAAGTTGGGCCACGAATGCCCGCTCGGGATGAGTCCGGTAAATTTACAAATTGGGCTTCTATTAAGGGTGTTTCTTTCTCGTACTATATATTATATCATATTATTCCATAAATTTTCTATTTTGTATTTCCTTATCATTTCATGTCACAACATCTAGGCAAACTTCTCAAAATACGCATAAAAATATTATTTATTTACGTATAAATATTATTTTACATTTTAAATACCAGTATCGGTATTTGAGTCCAGTATAAGAAAGAAGATCAAATATTAAGGCTGGATCTAAATCCATACTGAGTAATTTTTAAAATTACTCACGTTTCCACGGTGGTTGTGGGATCGAGGTTTACAGGTTCGAGATTTTCTTAGAGCGAGTGCTAGAGAGAGTTCTGCATAATGATAGAGATGCTTCGCTGCATTTGCATGTGAGCCAGGTAGTTGATAGGATCCATTAGGTTTTAGATTTTTATTTATTTCTTTTGGGATTTTTATTTGAGAGGTTTGCTGCCCATTCCGATGGAGCTAGCCCCGCCGATGCAGGCGTTGTACTCTTTTGTTCATTCTGGACTGTATGGTAATGTATTTATATTTATTATTGTTTTGTTTATTCCATGGTTATTTTATTTTATTCATTTAGTCTTCAGTACGTACGTCTTGTCGTGCGTACGTGGTGAGATTAATCATCCCTAATATGTTTAATTATTTTTGGGGTGTGACAAGGTGATTACGGAACAACATATTGCTATTGATCGTTACGTTTGATCAATGGTTAATTTTTTTCGTTAACTGTATCGTTTGATGAACGACAAGATTTTTTTATCGTTGATTGTTATGTTTATTCCGCACAGTTAAACAGTTATAAACGTTTATAAATTTTTAGTTTTTGAACCGCACAATAACAAATTAGTAGTAAATTCCCAAACATCATACCAAACAAAATACATTGATATTTCATAAAGCATACCAAACAAATTAGAAATAAATTCTCAAAGAGAAATTAGCAGTAAATTCCCAAACAACATACCAAACAAACTAGCAGCAAATTCCTAAACAAAATACCAAACAAACTGTGCGGCATTGCCTTAGAAATGAGATTGGTACAACTAATTGTACATAAACTCAATTACTCACTCAAATCCTAAGTTATTTTCTCAAACACCTTTCTCCTATCTAAAACACGACAAACACAAATATCATCATGAAAAAATCACTGCTTGGGATCTAAGGAGGCAATGAGATGACTGGTACAACCAGCACTCCAGGCTTCACTTGGAGGCAACACTGACAGTTCCCAACTCAAAAGAAGACAACTTTTGGAGCCAACATGACAAGACATTAAACCATAAAAAGCAACCAACTAGGCAATAAAATAAGCTTACTAAATTATTAAAAGGCTGACAAGGTCACACAACTTCAAGTTGCACTGTCGGCATTGCCACATATACTGTTATCATTTGACAAAGCTTCATCACTTGACCATGGAGCATCTCTAAAAAATCCACCATTTTTTGTAGTCATAATCCAACAAAAAACCAGAAGATATGATTAAATTAAATACAATATTTGTTGAAATAATGAATTTATAGAAGTTACAAAGAAAATGGACCTCTAACTGAAGCACACAACCAATCCTAGGCACATATAAGAGATTTTATGCTCTCATCATTTAGAGAGCTTCTAACTGGACTCAAAGTTCTACCAGCTGTATTGAAGGTAGACTTTGAGGCCACCGTCAAAATTAGGACAACCAAGATGTCCCGGGTTAATCGAGCCAAAATATGATACTTTGGCGCCTTTAGTTTCCACCATGAGAGGATGTCAAACTGTGCATCCACACTAGCTTCATTAAGGGAGCAAATAGATACTCCTCTATCTCTGATTTTGTCGGCTCAACGGTATTCATACCACTTAAAAAATTCTTTAATCTAACTCTTGTGTCACTGATAGTACTTGATGAACTAAAGCTAATTAACATATTAAAACAGAAACAATTAAGTTCAAGCATAACAGTTCAAATATAACAGTTGAAGTATAAGAGTTCAAGCATAACAATTAATTAACATGTTTAACAGTTTAAGCATAACAATTAATTAACATGTTTAACAATTCAAGCATAACAATTAATTAACATATTTAACAGTTGAAGCATAACAGTTGAAGTAAACATCACCTATGTTGCCCATATGAGCTGCTAGCTTGGTTCTGAACAATTTTGAATGTGCTTTTAAGTAGTCTTTGAATAAGTGATTTAAGCATGATTTCAAGTTGGCCATAAAACTAGTGTATTCATCTAGATACATCATTTGGAAGTAGTACTGAACCACATCTAATTTGCACCTAGGGTCAAGAACACAAGCAATTGCCAAAAAACATTGTCATCCTTCCAATACTTATTCCATTTATGATACATTTCTTTACTCATGTCAACAACAAAAGGATATGGACTGATAGACAACAAAAGGATACACATGCCCATAATAAATGCAACTTACAGTATAGCTTCCATCAGGTAAGATCTCACCCCTTTTGAAATGAGCCACACACATAAAAGTAAGTATATCCCTTGGCTTCCTCTTTTTAGTGGGTTGTTCATTTGCTAGTGTTTATGCACTAGCATCAATTTTTATTCTCTGAATCTCCTCCGGGGTATCTAGGTTTAACTCTGGCCCCATGCTAATACAAATCAAGCATAACAATTCAAGTATAATAGCTTAAGCATAATAATTCAAGCATTTCAAGCATTGAACAAAGCATAACAGCTCAAACATAACAATTCAAACACAACAGCTCAAGCATTTCAAGTATTGAACAAAGCATAACAATTCAAGCACAACAACTCAAGCATTTCAAACATTGAACAAAGCATAACAGTTCAAGTATAATAGCTCAAGTATAACATTTCAAACATTTTAAGCATAACAATTTAAGCATTTCAAGCATTGAACAAAGAATAACAACTCAAGTATAACAATTCAAGCACAACAGCTCAAACATTTCAAACATTGAACAAAGCATAATAGTGCTTATTGACATAATAGTTCAAGCATTCACAAGTAAGCATTTCATGCAAAACATTCAACATTTTTTAACATGGTATGTTACAAAAATGGTAAATTTCATACTCATCACTAAAGATGTCAGACTCAGATACATCTGAGGCAACCATCATTAAAAATCGATAGTAACTATTATGCTTGAACTATTTTACTTGAGGTTTGATACAACAACTCAGCAAGTCATAGTAACAACAAGTCCTGCACAACTTTAAAACGACAAAGAGAAAAAAAATCTTAGAAAACGCTAAAAACAAGCAAAAAAAAAAATGTTTTTAAAAAAAATGCTAACTGAAATTCCCCTCTATCTCTTGACTTTCTTGTTCTTTCTTTCTTACTCTTAGTCTCTCTCTTTTCTTTTCTCCCTTCTGCATTTTCCCCCTTCAAATAACCAATATATAAGCAAGCAACATCCATGATTTCTCTCTTTTCGGAGTCTACCTGTTGGCAATGATGCCTTGATCGACGATCTGCCACCCGTCTCATAGCCCGTCAGCCTCCAGTAAGCCAAGATATGGCAGTATCAGCCTCTCATCTGTCATCTCAGGGTCATAAACTCATATTATATAGGCAAGCTGTTGGTGGAAACTTGACAACAGATCATCGAGAATAGGGATCGACAGCCACAGAGCTAGTTAGGGTTTGAGTGAAAACAACGAAGGAAATAATTTCAGTACTAGGCAAGAGAATAGCCGTGCAATAGTGGAAGAGAAGAGAAATGAGAGAGAAAGAGAGAAATTGGGACAGACATGTGAGGCGAGCCGAGAAAAAGGGAATGATCGGTGCGTTTATGGAACTAAGGTTATTAGTTTTTACCGTTTCCTTTTTTCTCCGTCAGAAAACCCCTACCATCAAAATTATTTCAAAACCGTAGAATTCTAAACGAACGGATAAACGATCGCGAAACAAGATTATTTCATGAACCGTTTTGTTAAGGCAATAAAATTTTCGACCGTTCCGCGCTTTATTTTGTTCTAATAATGCTATTAATTACTGTTTCATTACCCGTTCCTTTCCAACGAAACAAAACAGTTAAACAATTAGCGGATCTATTTTAACAACCTAGGCGTTTAGAAATTCAGAACATACTCCTCGAATGGCGATGAAATCTGTTGCTCGCCGAATCCGCGAGAAGAGTCATGCTCTTGGGGTCCGACAATACAAGTTGATTTCAGTTTCTTCAAGATTGAAGAAATAATTCGTGTACTATTTTTCGGTGTGTTTTGAACCACCCGATTTCTAGAGCAGAGCCCTGCTCGTACTCGGAAAGAGCAGCAGATTCGAAAAAACGGTGTTGGAAATTACACACAGCCTTGTACTGTTATGCAGAGGAGACACATGGTTAAAAAAAATGGTTTTATGGTCCCTGTCAACCATTAAAAAAAATGGTTTTATGTTTCGTTTTGGTGAAATTGTAGATCCGGAGATTGATCAGTTGTATTTCGCTCCGTGTGATTTTTTTTTCTTTCCAATCTTTTCCACGTCTTCAATATTTTCTATATAATATGTTTGCCAGCTTTGTCGTCGTCTGAGCAATGGAAAAGAAATGGAAAATCAACCGAGAATATATAAGTTTAATTTAAAAATTATATTAAATTATTTTCAAATTTTAATTTATTGTGCTCATTAAATTCTTTATATGAAAATCTTGTGGGATATAAAAATTTAAAGTGTTTTGAGTTTTTTAAGTTACTGTTTTTCACTTTTAAAAATGATGTTCAAATATTAAATATTTTATTATTATTTTTAGAGCTAATTTTTAAAAATTAAAAATTATGACTTAAAAACCTCAAAACACTTCAAATTTTTATATCCCACAAGATTTTCATATAAATAATTTAATGAGCATGATAAATTAAAATTTGGAGATAATTTGATATACTTTTTGAGTTAAACTCACGGTATCTTTACTCTCTTTCTCTCTATATATATAGAGTCCGACTATGGTGCTTTGCAAAACACAGAGACGTTATGTGTTTTGCGCTCTATTTTTAATTTTAAGTTAGAAATAATCGACCCGAACCGTTCAATCTAATCTTCATATCAAAATATATTAGTAAACCAAATTTTATATTTTTTAGATTTTTTTGCTATTTTTTCTGATGAAGAGAAAATGACTTGATCTGAGAATTCTGATTCATCCAAAAATGACGATTTTCCCCCTATCCAAAAAAATATTAAATTTGATATACTAATAGATTTTGATATGGAGATTAGATTGAGTGGTTTGGATCGATCATTTCTGACTTAAAATTAGCAATAGAGCGCAAAGCACACAACGCTCTTGTGCTTTGCAAACCACCTTAGCCTAATGATATATATATATATATATATATAGTCGGACTATGGTGCTTTGCAAAGCACGGAGGCGTTAAGTGTGCTTTGCGCTCTATTTTAATTTTAAGTCGAAATAATTGATCCGAACTGTTCAATCTGATCTTCATATCAAAATCTATTGGGAAACCAAATTTTATATTTTTTAGAATTTTTTTGCTATTTTTTATGATGAGGACAAAAATGACTTGATCTGAGAATTCTGGTTCATTCAAAAATGACGGTTTTTCTCTATCCTATATATAGATATATAGAGAGAGAGAGAGAGAGAGAGAGTTGCGAAGCACACAATAGAGAGAACTTACGGTGTTTCACGAAGCAAAGAGGGTTTTACTTCGATCTAAAAAAATCTCACAAAATCAAAGTTTAAATTGCCAATTAATTCACCCAACATAAACTACATATTCAAATCTTATGAAATATCAAATTTGATTACATTTGAAGCTTTCTTACTATTTTTTTTTCAGATTTTTAAAAAATATCCCAAAATAATAATAAAATAATGATAGTGCGCATTTAAAAAATTATCATCTTTCAAAAATCGAAAAAAATAATTACAAAACTCTAAAAATAGTAAAATTTGATATTCAATAAGTTTTCAATATCTAGATTATTGTGGACTAATTAGATTGATATTTCAAGCTCTCGGTATATGAGATTTAAAATCGAAACAAAACTTTTACTTCGCGAAGATCTCCCTATTTATATATGTATATCAATGGTTCAATACCCTTAGCATTGTCATACGTTACTATAGACAAACTGCAAAAAAAAAAATGCAAAACATATAAAAAAAACTGCGAATATGACATATCAACAACAAATTTCCATCTACAAACTATATGTTTGTATATATACAGAAGCTTATTGCCAAAAACCAGAATGATAACCAAAACTACGAAAAAGGGAAATAAAGCTCCTATAAAATTTCATCACAATTACAAAAATTACAGGTTCAATTTTCTTTTTCTTTTTCAAAAAAAGGAAAGAAAAATAAGAACAATATAATCACCACTTCACATCTAATGTCATCGCCTCGGGAGGTAAAATGAAGGAAGGGAACTGTGTAAAGGAAATATTTGACATTAGACTGCTCCAAGCCGTTGACTCAATAGCACGGAACGCTCTTTTTACCCTCTTCACCGTTAAAACCTTCAATGCACCATCCTCTCTAACCCTAGCTACCACTTCAAGCAAGAAATACTGCTTCGTAGGTTTTGTTCTCCATGCCTCAATCTCTCTCCAGAATTTATCTCTCCTACTCAGCTCTCTCTCCAATATCAACCGAAATTTAACCACCCTGAGAGAAACTACTTTAACCTTGACAAACCTGATGAAATTCTTACCCAATACTTTTAAACCGACCAACCTCACTAAAACTTTCTCAAGCAAAGCCAACCTCGAATTAACTGAAGGCACTGAAGAAAACAAGATTGGAAGGATTTGACTAATTTCTCTGTAATAACATTTATCAGGTAGTAATTTGACAGTATCCTGGGATATGAATGATGTTTGGATAGGAGAAGTAGGATTTACGGTTCTCTGTGCAGTTACCAAAATTGAGCCTACTACATGCACAGATAGCAATGGTGTGCAAAATGTATATCTAGGGTGCCAATACGGAATTTGATCTTTGCTTCGGGTTGCAAGGCTGCCATTCATGAAAAGGCCGATGTCACTTGGGTTTGTTAAAGATACCTCTTGTGCACCGACCACCCTTATTTTAGTACCGTATGGCACTAGTACTCGCTTTAATCTTGTATTTGTGATATTGATCTGCATATTATAATGAGCAATGCATGTCAGATTCTCCCATGATTTAATACATGTCCATTGGCAAGGTACACAATCTACTGGTACTGTAAGGCTGGATATCAGTTCCATTCATTATTCTGTCACTCTATTAATGCCAATGGTTATATAAAACAACATGTACTTGGTATTGCCAATCAAATCTGATACCAGTTTACAACATAACTGGAAGGTCATGTACTTTAATGGTACTGGTATCTACAATCCCAATTAGCTCTTTTCCATCCTTTTTCTTGGACTTGTTGAAGAAGAAAAAAATTAGCAATTAGCATAGAAGCAGTCTATCTTTTTTGTTTTTTTTTTTAAAAAAAAAAGGAGAAGAAGAAGACAGCACAGAAGCAAATAACCAATATGAACATTGATAATTTCTGATTGCGTTTGGATAACCGTACTTGATCGAAACATGAAGTTTTACTTTGCCTATTCTAACTTACCGCTACCAGATGCACTGGATAATAATTTCAATTGTCAAACCTCCACCAAAGAACTAATCTTGTTAAACACTCACCGTAGGTAAATGAAGAGAAATCCAGTCATCCTTTCTCCCCTCCACTCGAACCATCAATTCCAGAGGTCCAGTCAACTCCAAATCCTGCACTACAGGTGACACCAGACCCACTTCATCTCCAGCTATCAGATTCGAATCCGATTGAACCACCACGCTTTCACCTACTCGACGCCACTGCACCGCCTCGTCGGAAAACCTCATCCCAAGCCTCTGCTTCCTCCCAACTTTGGCCTTGAACTCGTATCTGTTCAATACTCCAACTTTAGACATCCTTTGGTCGGAATCTGAAACCCTAACTCTGACCTCTGACTTGGGATCCCATTTCTCTTTCTCCGCGAAGGCATCTACGATCTCCGAGAGGAAGGAAGACGAATTGGCAGAGAGCCATGTAGAGGAAGATACAGGGGATAAAGACAGGAACAAGAATGGAAGAATAGAGAAATATAGTAGGGATAAGGGAGGAATCAGCGCCATAGGTGGTGTTGTATCAAGTGGTCTTCTCTGTAAAAATTGCTAGTCTACCTCCGCTTCAAAGCTAGCGAAGAACAGGCGGAGAAAGGGGAACGGAGAAGGATGATGCGGTCTGGCGTACCGCTGGAACCGGTTAACGGGGTCAAAATAATGGAGTCAACTTATAATGGAGTTAACTAATAGTATTTGAGTAAATATTTATATAAGTATAACTCAAAAATATATCAAATTATTTTTAAATTTTAATTTATCACGCTCATTTAAGTTTTCATAAATTATTTTTAAAATTTCATTTATTATATGAAGATTATAATTTATGGGATATAAAAATTTGAGATGTTTTTAATTTTTTTTAAATTATTATTTTCAATTTTGAAAAATTAGCTCTAAAAATTAATAACAAAACATTTAATATTTGTACATTATTTTTAAAAACTAAAAATAATTACATAGAAAACTCGAAATACTCTAAATTCTTATATCGCACAAAATTAAATAATTTAATGCGTAATTAAAATTTAGAAATAATTAAATATTTTGAGTTAAACTCAGAAGGTCTGTGTGAATTTAAATTAACGTTATCTTTATTCTTTAAATTAACGTTATCTTTATTCTTCATGTGAGTAAATGTATATTTTTTTTACTCTGTATATATAATTTGATGCGTATAAAATTTGCAAAAACAATCACTCTGCAATAAAATATGTCAAATTTGAAAATGTGTACATATTCTTTTTAAGAACTCATGAAGCTTGTTTTATATAGAGTTTGAAATGATCAAAATCGAAATTAATATAATAAAAATAAGATCGTGATAAACAACATTATGTTGTCAACGTCAAGCGAATTCTTAGGGGTGTCAATTTTTTATCTGACCCGACGAGTTAATCTGATCCGACCTGACACGACCTAAAAATAAATGGATCGTGATATGAATTTAATTTTTTTAACCCGAATTGGGTCGGGTCGGGTTTGGATCAACCTGAGCCGACCCGATTGATTATATTTTTTGAAGTAATTTTGTGATTTAGTACTAATTATACACTAATTAAGATTAATTATAAATTAATTAATATTTTATTACTTAAAATTATATAAAAATAATTAATAAATATTTAATCATTTTACATGGGTCGGGTCGAGTCGACCCGTGACCCGTCGGGTCGGGTATGGGTCAAAATTTTTTAACCCAAATTTAATTGGATCGGGTTCGGATCAGATAAAAAAATAATAAAATAATGTGACCCGAATCCGACCCGACCTGAACCATTGACGCCCCTAAGAATTCTAAAGTTGGCAAAAAGAAAAGTTGTTACATGATTAATTTTTTTTTTGAGAAAAAAACATGATTAACTTTTATTATTTTACGTGCATAAAAAAACGACGTTCAAGCAGTTGATTTTGCAGACAAAAAATGAACTTACTTTAAATGTATACTATACAAGTCTGATGATATTAGTAACTGCGGTATCAGTACCACTCTGCACCATTCTTTATATATGATATGCGTAGTCTGCTATCAGATTAATTTATTGGAGTAAATAGAGAGAAGATTGATCAGCGAAAAATATCATCCTTCGATTAATAAATTAGCTCTTTAAAATATAGTTATTTTAATACTATTATTATTTTAAAAATAAAAATACGCATCCAACTTCAAATTAACCTTCCATTTTAATTTCAAATCAACAACATCTCATACATTGTCTTTGTCAAAAATCAAATGTTGGTTCTTTTAACTTATTATTATTGGGTTCATTTGGCAAATCAAGGAATAGTCTTGGAAGAGTGGTAATTTTAGAAGAGCGGTAGAATAGTATATTTTTGGAAGAGTGGTAGAAGAGTGATATTCTTAACTATTCGGAAAAGCAAAAATATCGTTTAGCAGTTGTTAATCAGAATAGTTAAAATATTAATAATTATGATACTAACAATGATGATGATGATAATAATAGTAAAATAATAATAATAATAATAATAATAATAATAATATAATAATAATAATAACAATAAAATAATGATCATATTCATAATATAATAATATAATCATAATCATAATAATATAATAATAAATCATCATAATTTCAATAATATAATCATAATAGAATAAAATAATACAACATAATCAAATAATAATAAAATAATAATCATAATCATGATAATAATAATCATAGTCGTAATCATAATAATATAATAATATAATAATTTTTTTAATCATAATCATTATATAATAATAATAAATAATAATAATAATAATATATAATTATAACATAATCATAGCTATAATCATAATATAATAATATAATAATAATAAAATTATAATAATAATCATAATAATATAATATAATAATAATAAATAATCATATTTATAATAATATAATAATAATAAATAATCATAACAATATAATAATTATATAATCATATTTATCTTAAGAATATAATAATACAATACTAAAATCATAATTAATATAAATTATAATCATAATCATAATATAATAATAATAAATAATTATAATCATAATAATATAATTATAATATAATATAATAATAATGAAATAATAATAATAACTAATAATAATCATAGTCATAATCATAATAATATAATAATAATATAACCATAACCATAATATAATAATTTAATAATAATAAAATTATAATCATAATCATAATAATATAATAATAATAAATAATCATAATTATAATAATAATAAATAATCATAATCATAATAATATAATCATAATATAATAATATAATATAAAAATCATAATTATTATAATATAATATTAATAAATAATAATAATACTAACACTAACGGTGATGTTAATATAATAATAACAATAATTATTATAATATAATAATAATAATAAATAAATAAATAAATAAATAAATAATCATCATAATATTAATATAATAATAAATCATAATCATAATCATAATATAATATAATATAACATAATCAAACAATAATCGCTATTCCGACGAGAGCTAATCCGATATACCACCTATAACTTGGTATACCGGATTAGCACTCTTCTACTTAGTCTAAAATTCGTTTGACAAATTAATTCATCGGAATAACTATTATATTCCTATTTTTTGCTATTCCACCATGTGCCAAACGTACCTTTGTGATTACTGATGTAACAAAAGAATATCATTTTGAAAAAAATTTAATAACAATGATGAATTAAATACTTCTTTTCTAGATAAACTATAAGTGAATAACCGTCTCTAGCTAATTTATTACTGGTAAACTTTTTTTGGTTCCACTTCATCCTTTTATATTTAAATTATTAGTCCTTTTAATTCGTAAAAAGCTTTTTGATATGGTTATTTAATTATGCGAATGTTCTTGTCAACAGTATATGAAAATATTTTGTCTGCATCACGGATCGTAATGAAACCTACCATTATTATCAGTTAAAAAAAAATGAAAATGCATGTGCACATCAATATAATCAATTGATCATGATATATTTTTTAAGATATTTATGACAAATTACATATAGAATTAGAGGTTGGTAGATAAATGAGAAAAGATAAGAGAAAGGTGGATAAAAATAAGCAAATACTTTGTTATTTCTATTGACTCTTATAACTTTCTTGCTTACAAAACAACAGAATACAAATACTTTCTATTGACTCTTTATATAGACTAAACATCTAAGAAGACTCTAGAAATTCGTAATAAAAACATATAATAAAAACAGAATTCTAAACAGCACCCTTTCAGCTGACCTCTGTCCACTAAAATCACCATAACTTTCTGTAGGGAACTCCAAACGACTTGAAATTTGAACCATTGGAAACTAGACTTCAATAGCTTTCCATCCATAGGTCATACACTAAATTCCACGTCCATTTGTCCCTTCAAATACTGTCATTAATCAGCCTTAAAATTCTGCCAAAGTGCTGAAGCCAAAGAGTCTCCCTTTATTTTCTAATTTATTTAACTTTAATACTAAAATTAAGTTTATCTTTTAACACCCCCTCTTAAACTTAATTTTTTTCATCCTTCATGCCTAGAAGCTTCTTGAATTTTTCAAACTTCATGGTAGGCAATGGTTTTGTGAAAATATCCGCCACTTGGTCTTCACTAGTCACATGTATCAACTCGACATTCTTCTTCTTCACTTCCTCTCGCATAAAATGAAATTTCACATCGATATGTTTGCTTCTTTCATGATGGACTGGATTTTTCGCCAACTCGATTGCCGACTTGCTATCCAAATAGATTGGTGTAGCCACATCTTGAGTGAGATTGATCTCCTTGAGTAATCTTCTTAGCCAAATTGCATGGCACACGCATGTCGCCGCATGCAACATATTCCGCCTCACATGTCGAAAGTGTCACAATCGGTTGCTTCTTTGATAGCCAAGTGAATCTTTGTATCTCCCATGTAAAATGCAAAGCGGAGGTGCTCTTTCTATCATCGGTATCTCGCCCCAATCACTATCAGAATAGCCAAAAATTGCAAACTTATTAGTGGAATAACCATAAAACAAACCAAGTGATAGAGTACCTCGGATGTAACGAAGAATTCGTTTGATAGTCTTCCAATGCGTCGATCTCGGCTCCTCCATATATCTTAAACTTACTAAGCCGACCGCATATAAAATATCCGGTCTAGTGCATGTCAAATACCTCAAGCTACCAACTAGACTTTTGTATAAAGTCACATCAACTACCTTCCTTTGTCATGCGAGATAACTTCACACCACATCAATCAGGGTGTGCTAGCAGGCTTGCAATCCTCCATCTTGAATCTTTTCAAAATTTCTTTTGCATAACCCTCTTGAGAAACAAAAATTCCTTCATCTTCTTGCTTTATCTCAAGACCAAGAAAATAGGACATAAGTCCCAAATCGGTCATTTCAAACTCTTTCTTCATGGCCCTTTTGAACTCATCAATCATTGCACATAGCTACCCCATAAAAATTAAGTCATCAACATACAAAGATACAATCAACATATCTCCATTTTCAATCTTCACATATAACGCATGTTCATAAGGGCATTGCACAAAACCGTGTGATTTAAAGTATTGATCAATCAGGTATTCCAAGCTCTAGGAGCTTGCTTCAAACCATACAAAGCCTTCTTTAACTTTAAAACTTTACCTTCACCGCCTTCTTTCAAATACCCGAGAAATTTGCTCGATGTATACTTCTTCTTCCAACACACCATTAAGAAAGGTGACTTCACATCCATTTGATAAATACGCCATTTTGATTGAGCGCAAGAAGCAATTAAAAGTCGAATGGTCTCCATTCGAGCCACCGCTGTGCAAAAACCTCCTCATAGTCGACAGAAGCTTGTTGCTTGTAGCCCTTCGCCACTAATCTTGCTTTGTACTTCTCAACTTCACCTTGAGGGCTCATCTTCTTCTTATACACCCACTTGACACGGGTTGCCTTATGACCTGCGGGAAGAGGGTGAGCTCCCAGTGTCGTTCTTCTCGATTGCACGTATCTCATCATCCATGGCGGCTCGCCATTTATCATCTTTAATCGCCTCTTCAAAGGATATGTTATCGCCTTGAGCCAAGAGACACACCAAATGTAACTCACTTGTCGCCTCGTACAAGTCATGGATGCTTCTTGTTTTGGGAGTTCTCATCTCATCATCCGATGAAGATGCTTCATATGGTGTAATTGGTGGCATATCTTCATCATTGTTGCATGGAATGCTCATCGGTGTGTGTATCTCATCTCTTGTCTTCTCATGATAAATCTCCACCATTGTGCTCCAATCTCACATCGCTTCTTCGTTCACTTTGTACATCACGACTAATATGCATCTTTTTGTTAGTGGGATCAAAAGTTTATATGCTTTAGACCTCTCATCATACCCAACAAAGATCAACTTTAAACTTTTATCATCCAATTTCACACGCTTTTGGTCGGTATGTGCGCATATGCTACGCTACCTAGAATACTTTCAAATGTGATACGAAGGCTTAAAACCACTCCATGCCTCTTGTGGTGTTATGTTCTCCAAACTTGATGTCTTGCACCGATTTAACAAATAAACGGCACAATCTACATACTCATTCAAAACTCTTTTGGCATGTTCTTACTCTTAAGCATACTTCGAACCATGTCGAGAATGGTCCGATTCTTGCGCTCATGACTCCATTTTGTTGTGGCGAGTATGGCGCCGTCAAGTGACCTTAGAATACCATGTTCTTCACAAAAAGAGTTAAATGCGGCGAAATAAATTCACCGCCTCGATCCGATCTCAAAACCTTGATATAAAAACCACTTTGCTTCTCAACAAAAACTTTAAATTTTTTAAAAATTGCAAAAGCCTCCGATTTTTCTTTAAGAAATAAACCCAAGTTTTACGAGAAAAATCATCAATAAATGTTATGAAATACTAGGTTTTCACCAATTGAGTTTGGCTTGATCGGTCCACAAATGTCGGTATGCACCAACTCGAGAGGTTTCTTTGCTCGACATTCCGTCATCTTTGGAAAACTATTTCTTGAGTGCTTGCCAATCACACACCCTTCACAAAACTTATCATGAGAATCAATTGATGGCAATCCCCGAACCATCTTCTTACTAGCCATTTCTTTTAGTCCTCCAAAATTCTTGTGACCAAATCTTAAATGCCACAACCAATTTTTATCTTCTACACAAGCCTTTAAACATGTTGCCTCAATATTCATCAAATTCAATTTAAACATTCTATTATTGGTCATCTCAACTTGGATTATTAGCCGATTACTATTATCTCGTAAATAAAGAGATCGGTCTTTCATAAACACCGTGTAACCACGTTCCAATAATTGTCCCAAACTCAAAATATTACTCTTCATTTTCGGGACATAATAAACACTTGAGATAAACTTTTGTGTCCCATCTTTCAACTTAATCAAAATGTTACCTTCACCTTCTACACGCACTTTGGAGGCATCACCAAAAGAAACATGGCCATTTGCTACTTCCTTCAATTCGGTGAACATATGCTTGTAGCGCACATGTGGTTGCTTGCACCCGTGTCAAGGTACCAAACATTCTCCTTCTCGGGACCGTTCTCCTTGTTAGCCAATAACACCACATCATTATTCTCGACTTCCTCCTTGGCTACAAAATTAGCATTCTCCTCCACCTTCTTCTCGGAATAACATTCACTTGCATAATGACCATATTTACCACAATTATAACAATCAACATTGTACCTATTTGATCGGCCGCCTCTTCCACGACAGCGTCCTCTACCGCGTGTATAGTTGTTCTTGTTGTTACTTCTTTCATCATTTTCACCTTGTCCACGACCTTCTCCTCGTCCTTGGCGCGCCCCGCTTCTCGACCTCGGCCTCTTCCTCGTCCTTGACCTCGGCCTCCTTTGTCGTTTCCCTTTTGATTAAAGGAAAATCTTGCTTGCAATGCTTGATCCATACTCTTGTTGGCTTCTCTTCATTCTTTCCTCATGTGCTAACAAAGACCCATTCAACTCATCAACCGTCATGGACTCAAGGTCCTTCGATTCTTCAATTGCCACCACAATATGGTTGAATTTCGGATTGAGAGATCGCAAAATCTTCTCTACTACTCTCACATCTTCTATTTTTTCACCAAGCCTCTTCATTTGATTGACCACCGCCAATACTCGCGTGAAGTAGTCTCCTATCGACTCACTCTCCTTCATCACAATCGACTCAAACTCGGCTCTTAAAGTTTGAAGCCGCACCTTCTTCACTTTTTCAGCTCCAACCACCGAATTTCTTAGAATCTCCCATGCATCTTTTGCTCGCGTCTCATTGGCAATTTTCTCGAACATGTCGTCATCCACACCTTGATGAATGATACTTAGAGCGCGTTGATCGTCTTTTCTCTTCTTTTGCAACGCCGCTATTTGAGCCACCGTAAGAATGGTCTCGTCTTCGGAGGTTTCATATCCCTTCTCGACAATGTCCCACAAGCCATGAGCGCCAATGATAGACTTCATTCGCAGCGACCATTTATCATAATTGGTTTTGGTTAGAATTGGATATTGGAAGGAAATATTTGAGGTTTTTGTGGTCATTTGAACCTTGCTCTGATACCAATTTGATAGAATTAGAGGTTGGTAGATAAATGAGAAAAAATAAGAGAAAGGTGGATAAAAATAAGCAAATACTTTCTATTGACTCTTATAACTTTCTTGCTTACAAAACAACAGAATACAACTCTTTATATAGACTAAACATCTAAGAAGACTCTAGAAATTCGTAATAAAAACATATAATAAAAACAGAATTCTAAACAGCACCCTTTCAGCTGACCTCTGTCCACTAAAATCACCATAACTTTCTGTAGGGAACTCCAAACGACTTGAAATTTGAACCATTAGAAACTAGACTTCAATAGCTTTCCATCCATAGGTCATACACTAAATTCCACGTCCATTTGCCCCTTCAAATATTGTCATTAATAAACCTTAAAATTCTGCCAAAGTGCTGAAGCCAAAGAGTCTCCCTTTATTTTCTAATTTATTTAACTTTAATACTAAAATTAAGTTTATCTTTTAACATATACAACAAAAACAGAATAAATCCACTTTGATCTAGATTAGATATGGAAACTTTAAAATTGAAGTAAGCTGGTGTGTACCTCCATGATCCAATCCTACTACTCTGGTCTGCTTGGATTTAATATTCCCTCTCTGGTTAATTATTTGCAAATTAACAAACCATCTTTCCCAATATACCCTTTCAGTTTTGTTACTGGACCACGTCGATTGCTTACTCGTGTCGTAAAAAGATGGACATATCTAGGGAATAAAGCATAAGCGATGAAACTTCCAAAATCTGAAATTTTTTTGGTCAAGCTATTGATTTTAAAATTAACCTGGTTTCTTCTGTTTGGGTGTTTGCTAACTTTAGCTATGAATTCATTGATCTTTTCTTCTATTTCTTTACCTCAGGAATTCCACATGATCTTTTCTTCCGCATTTAAGTAGCAAAAGAGAAAGGAAGAAGATGCACAAGACAAAAAATGAAGAAGGACATCATGCAGCTGGACTGTTTAGAGAGATGTTTCAGTGATAATGCATGAGTGTCTACTGTCTACTGTCTACTGTCAACATGATTTTGCATGTGAGCCAGGAAAAGTCAGCGACAAATTCAGTGTGGAGAAGAAAGTAAAAAAGATGATCCCACTCAATTGATGTTTCATTAAATTCTTCAATCAGGTAAAATGATGCCAGATATTGCTAAAATAACTGTACTATCCTTCAACATTCCAGCCAAATTCCTAAATTATTAGTTAGTGTAACACAGATGGAGGTAATGCGCTTACACGGTTACACCGTAGGATTTCCCGTATCTCGAACTGCTCGGCCTCCTACAATTAGCCTCAAATTAACCAAATAGCACAAATTCATTCAAAAATAGATCACGCGAGATCATCTTAAATGAGATAGAAAAGGACGAACCAGTTCTTTCAATTCGCAAGGTTCACAGTTCATGTCGACGGTACCAGGAAGCAGAATCGACCAATTGGTCCAATCTTCGAAGAAGCAGAGAGATCGTTTGTTTTGGGAGAAGCACGACAGTGTGGAGAAAGAATCGGCAATGGTAGGAAGACGAAACCAGCAAAGAGTTTACTTGGAGCTTGTTACACTATCTCATACCGACTTCTAGAATCTAGACTTCCCACACGCGACCCAGCGTAATTAGCTTTTCCTTTTAATTAAGGCGTTGATATTAGATCTCTGCGCTAATTTGGCGATCAAAGAAAAAAAAATGAAAAAAAATGAAAAAAAAATGAAAATTAAGGTGTATATTACAGCGTTATAAAAAATAACAGTCAAAACTGATTAATCAGACATCGTAATTAATAGGTAAACTGTTACTTATCATAATCAACCGATTATTTCTTTTTCAGAATACTATTATATGTTTAAAGTCATATATTTTTCATCCAACTATATTTTTAATAAAGATTTTATATAAATTAGACTTCATCAACTTTAATTAGATATCATTTTTTTTTACTAAATTGAACATTCATAAAATTATAATTTTTTTTTTCAAAATAACTACAAAAATATGAATTTAGATATCTAAATTTCTATTTATAATTTCTAAAATAAAAAAAGACAGGAAATACAATAAACATGTAAATAATTTATTTTTGTTTATATAAATAATATTTTTATATATTAAATTATGAACGACAAATCATCCATAAAAATTTGATTAATCAACCGCATCACAATTAATCACTTAACAAATGTTCATCTATCCATCAAGCTCATTCCGTTATTTATAACAATGATATATTAACGAGGTATGAAATCAGGATTTGTGTGACATTTCTGTTGTCACTCTGTACAACTAATTTCTACGGGTGTGTTTGGATGGTGTAGAATAATATTATTTTCGGAATAGCACTACTATTTTTGGATTAGCAACCATTCAAATACAAAAACAAAATCGAGAATAGCAACAGAATAGTGCTAATCGCTAACCCACAAAAATATTGGGTTAGCGGATTAGTGTTCATGAGGTAGTGAAAATAATAAAAAATATTTTTTTTCTTTTATATTAGTATGGAGTAGTATTAACTAAATATTATTATTAAATAAAATACTAAAAAATAATTAATTATTTTAACTATTCTCTCCACTGTTCTCAAGTTTCTATCCAAACAATATTTTACTAACTCGAAATAGTAAAAATTAACACTCTTCTCATATTTCCCGAGATATCACTAACGTCACACTATTCTCGACTTCTAACCCAAACACTGCTATTCTTACACTAATCCTTTCACCATCTAAACACACCCTACGTGGTTGGTAGCCACAGTCACATGATTCACGAATAAATTCGTCAGTCTAATATACAATGTGTTTTTTGGTAAAAAAATGTTTTATTTGCTAATTATTCGGCAAAAAAACACTTTTATATATTTTTAATAAATTTTTATATTTTAAATATATTTTAATATTTTATTTATATTGTATGAAACTAACTATTGCTGAATTATATCCGAACGTTTAATTTTTTATTTCACTAAACATTTTTGAATCACAAAGTTGTTACTATACTGGCTAACTGATAGCTAGCCTGTGTACCGCCTGTTAGTCTGGAAGTGGACTAGTGGAGTGATGGTAGACTAACATCTTCGCATCTGAAATTATATAACAGGTAATTTTACTTTCCAATACACCACATTTTAGGGGATGAAGACGTTCTTTCTAATATCTCACGTAATGTAGCTTACAATTTTGACAAAGGCATGATATTTCAATATGGAGTTTTTGTGTGTGAATAACCACTCATTTTTTTTTTACTTTAAATAATTATGATCAGTCTTCAGCCATAAAATATTACAATGAATGTTTTCTTCTTTTTTTTATTGTATCTTACACGTCCATTGTAAAAAGTAGTATCTTAAGTTCTTAACTCATAATGGCATATATCACGTGCATGACTCAAATAAAAATGACAATAATAAGGTTGACTATTAGTAACAAGAAAACTATTTCACCTAATAGTTTTTCTTGATGGCAAGACGAAAAATTAAAGAAGAATTATGATTTTTTTATATATAAGGACTCTCATTATCTTTGACATCCATTCCCTTTTAGTTATTTTTAATTTGAGGTTTGTAATATGTATTTCTCCATAGAAAAGTGAGATATATTACCATTTTTGCTAGGTTTAAAATTGATAACAAGAATTATACGTGTACTGTATAATTACAAATTCACACATCAATCGATTAACACCCTGTTTGGATAACACAAAGAAAAGAGAGAAAAAGGAAAAAAAAATAGAGAGTAAAAGGGGAGGGAAAGAAATGGGAAGAAAAGTTACTATGTTTTATCTCCATTACACTTCAACCTGAAGATGATCAAAATATAAATTTTAAGATGTTGAAAAGATTAACTGAATAGCCTCCATTAATCTTAACCTCCTATTAAATATGAGATTAATTCTCCTTCCCTCCCTTTCTGTACCCCCCCCCCCCCAATCCAAATAAGATGAGTGTCTTTGTAATCATCTTGTAATCACGTCATTAGGAAACTAATTTCCCCAAATCCAAATGTAGGATGGATTTCACAAACAATAAAATGAATCTTGTATCACGTCATTAGCCCAGATTTTCCATTGGAATGTTCAAACTTCTTTTCATATTTGCTGTTATTAATATAAGGCAAGAAATTATCGGCAGTAGATAATTTGTACTAACTAAAAATCTAAAAAAAATTATTTATAATTTTTATTGATTGATACAGTGCATGGAAAAACTTATAATATTTGGACACAAATTTATCATTTACCAAAAGACTCAAAATTTGCAACATTTGAGATTTTTTTGGTCATTGATAGAAGGGAGAAATCCAATTACAATAATTTTTTATGGCATTAGTTACAACGGACATTTTTAAAGTCAAAATCATTCAACATGCTAGATATATTTAAAATGTGCTTGCAGATCAAATTAGATATATTTTTAATTTTTTATAATTTATTAAGGCGGATACAAATTTCATTGTCTTCAAATCACTAAATTTTGTATGCATCTTAATAAATAGTAAAAGAATTCAAAAAAAAAGATGTCCAATTTAATCCGTGTACATCTCAATATATCCACCACGTTAAACTATTTGGATCAACTATTTAGACTTCAAAAACTTTAAAAACATTCGTTATAAATTTGTTGTCACCAACAATTGCTGCAATTGGATTTTTTTTAATTGTCTTGAATAAAAAAATATATTAGTCAAAATTATTAAGCTAATTTATTGTACGTGAATTGCTATCACTAGTAATATTTTAGTCCTTAAAGTTTCACTATCTTAACATTTCAGTTTTTTTTTATTTATATCAAATTAATCCTATTATTATCAACCCTTTCAAAAGGAATCCACCTTTATATCATGTCATATTATCTTATAAATATTTATTGAAAATAACTTAAAATATTATTTTAATTAATTTATAATATCATGAACATTACTATAGTATTTCTATCACGGCATCTGTACTAATTTGAATGCTAAGAATGAAAATATCGGTTTTGGATGAATTCTGAATGTAGGACCAATTCAGTATAATTAAAACTTCAAGGACTAAAATAATATTTTAAAACTTTAAGAACCAAATAGCAATAAAGCCCTCACTCTAAGGATTAAATTGATACTTTTAAAATTTTAATGACCAATTTAATAAAAAAAAGTAATATTTTTGTATACAATTTGTGCAACTTTAGTAGATAAATCTTTACAGAAAAGTTAAAGCCCAGAAGGTAATTAATTACATATCATATGCTATTTTAAAAGGGGTACATCATTTGTTAGCATCTACTTCCGAATTCCGATACTGGTGGCCTAATGGCCTAACCACCATATCGATTGTATTTAAGACGTTGAAAACGAAAAATTTCTATAATACGAACAGTAAACGTTGTCTCCATAATACTAGCACTAAATGGTAAGTTGGTAACGTCACACAACTAACACAGGTCTAGAGAACCAAAAGACATCTCTTTGGATATGAGAAAGAACTCATGAACACATTTTGTTAAATTTTTTCTACACCAAACGTAATAGCAGGTTGATTTAAAAAAAAAAAAAATCAACTTGAAGAATGGTACCACAGTAAACCAATTAGTTCAATCCACCAGTAAGTAATTGAAATCGAAGTAAAGTTGGAGTTATTCGTTGCAACTTCCAGATGGGTCTGCATTGTTCATAATCCAGGGATGCCTCATGATCTGTTTCAGAGACAGCCTCTTTGATGACTCCTTGACTAAGAGCTATGCTCGATAAAAGAAAAAAAAAACGATTATTCTTTATGATGCCAGAATCTATGTTAGTAGGATGACTCAAATACTGGGCTTGCATGTTTTTACCTTGCAAATGAGATCCTTCGCTTCAGGGGAAACATAATGGGATGAAGGGAAATGAAGATCAACTTTCATTATCCTATTAAAAAAAAAAGATCATATCATCTACATACATGTTTAGACACGCCAACATATCCAATGAGTTTGTTATCTTGGCCTCCAAAAATGCAGTCAACTCTAGGAAAAATCCTCTTTTTTTTGTCAATAATATGTTATTTCAACATTTTGATGTTCGGTAGCCAGGATACAATTTTTATTTTGCAAGCAATTTTCTGTTTTGTATACAATACATATTTATTTTATGCTACATGAGCCAGATCATGCTTCAAAAATTTTGTTCTGTGCTTTTTTATTTTTCCTATTATATGTTGTTTCTTGAAGACCCTTTAAAAATGTTAATCTGATTATTGTACCATGCCAACCATTACTGAGAGCAAAGCAAATATATGCAGAGTTAGAATATGTTAAAGGAAAACAAAAGCAATCTAACAATCTCATAAAACAAAAGGGGAGTCTTTCACACAAATGCCCCTAGGAAAATTTCCATATATCATATGTCCCCAGCAAGGCTGCAATTCCAGACAGATCTCATAAATAACACAATTTCTGATCCTACTAGAATATACCTTAACTAATCCTGTTTTAGTTTCTGCTATCATTCCAGAGTTGGATCACAGGACCTGTTTCTTGGATTTAAACTGTGCAATTTAAAATGAATGCAATAGATCGATTTCCAGATGTCACAAAAGTCCGCTCCAAGATAATATCTATGGTCAATCACATGCCTTTTCTTTAGATTGAACAGTACTTACCTAAAAAGAAGGGTCCTGGTTCAAGTCTTAAATAAACAGCAGATGCAGATCTCTTTCTTTATAGATAAACAGTGCATAGAAAAGACAATTTGGATTTTATTAAAAAAATAAAATACTAGAGATGGAATGCAAAAGGCATTTTAACTTTGACATATAAGGAAAATATCCCCTGTGATCTTAAGAATGCCCTCATGATGCTTTTCGTTTTCGGCAAGGGGATACATCCATTTTGAAAATTTGAAAGGATGTGTGAAATTATCCAATAGGAAACACCATACCTCCTTAGTGTATCATACTGATCAGCGGCTTCGAAAGGAGGCACACCATAGAGGAACTCATAACAGAGAATACCAAGAGTCCAGTTGTCAACACCATGATCATGTGCCTTTTTCTCTATCATTTCTGGTGCCAGATAGTCTATTGTGCCACACATTGTGTGTCTTTTCACATTTGACTGCACAGCCCAACCGAAATCTGCTATCTTAAGTCGTCCCTGTAAAAATATCCCAAAAAGAATTGTGATGATATTAAGGGAAATATTCCTGGCAATTTACTAATTTCACAATTAACAACTAAATATTTTAATGATATTTGAAGAAGACCAACAATTGGATTGGTGTGAGGAAGGATCAGATATTAAATTGTCGAAAGAGAAATTAGAAGTTGCATTAGAGGCTAGAATGGAAAGATCAATGCCAAATAGTCTTTGTTCTGTTAGGCAATTTGTTTACAAGTTGGTCTTATTTGCAAAAGCAACGTGAACAATGGCTACTTTTTTTTTGGGAACAGGACTGAAAAATTTTCCAAAACAAAAAACCATTTCTATCAAGATGATATGTTAACCTGAGTGCATTATGGTATGCCCTCTTATGTACAAACTACAGACAATTTCTGGTTAATTAGTGGCAATAACAACTGTAATAACCCATCTACATCACTTTTGCTAAGTCCAAACAGATGGAAGTGAATTTATATAAGTTCTATACATAAGTAGTATCTAGACGGGATTTAAAATAGAAAATAACTAGAAATGTAAAACCAGAAAAAGAAAATAACTTACATCAAGATCAAGCAGTAAGTTTTCAGGCTTGATATCTCTGTGTATGACATGTTTTTCATGGCAATATGCTAATGCTCTTGCCAGGCTTGCCACGTACTAGTCCAAATAATGTTCGGAAATAGCAAAAGGGGGTTAAACAATTTGTTCAGCCAACACTATCATATTCATCCTGCACCATACTAGTGCTAATACCAGATGCAATTAATGTAGCTCAATCATCTGCAATGGTACTTCAGTGACTTTATTTAGGAGGAACAAATTTTTTGCCTCAATTAAAACTGATTATGTTCATTTGGTACAGGTCTGTATAAGCGATTGGATGGTGAGATGCAGTAGAAATGAAACATTGTATGTTTATCAATCAGAATTGGCATCATACGGACAGTGATACATACCAGACCATATGCAAATGGTATTGTACCAGGTATTAGATTGAATCCAATGAATATTCAGCCAGAGCTGCACATCCAATAATTATGCAAATTTACAGAAAGAGAAATGGAGACACACAGTGGCAGCACGCTTCTCGGAGAAGTGTCGAACTGATCTTAGAACCTTGTACATCTCACCATTAGCAGCATACTCCAGAACAAGGAAGACACGTGTCTCGTCATGAAACCACGCGAAGAGCCGCAAAACATTTGGGTGCTGGAGGGAGCTCTGGATCACAATCTCTCTTTTTAAATGCTCCCAAAATCGGTACTTTTCAAGCTTTTCTTTGAAGATTACCTTCAGTGCCACAGGGTATCCGCTCTGTATTTAAATTCAAATTCTAAATTATGGACTGAACTGGAGGTTAGGAGCATTAAAAACTAAGTAAAGAAAATGTGTAAATTAACAATGATGCTCTTACTATTTACTGAATTAAGCAACAACCATTAAAAACGTAAAGTGTCTAATTCTACAATGGTCCAGATATTTTGTTGAATTTTTAAAGCTAATATCAGTCATCGGATTGAGTTATTCGTCAAATAATATTACTATCTCTATGGCCATTTGTATTGAAGTTATAATTTTCTCTCAATTTTAGTTGTTACATGAAATGCTACATAATTTAAAAGTACAATTGCTCTATTTTATTTTCTTTTTTTCTTAGATTGCCATCAATTATGAATTTTAACTTTTCTTAAATTATGAATGTCAATTTTCCTCTCAATTCTACATTTATTTTATATTAATTATGTATTCATGATTGAAATTTACATTAATTACTAAATTATCTTCATTTTTATTTTCTTTCTTTTCACATGAAGATATGAATTTTTATATTTAAAAAAAATATCACCGTAACAATGTACGGACAAGATACAAGTAGTTTATTTATTGACTCAAACCAATCTATTAAAAAAAAAATCATTGTAAGGTCAGCGACACAAATTTGCTTTGCCTACATTTTAGTTCTGTTTCAACATATAAAAGTACTTACAAGATACAGGGGGGCAAAGGTCAGTATACCTAATGGGGAAAATGCTAATTGTAATGGAAATCATCTCAAGCTAAATACAAATATGACAATAATTGGTGTAAGTTGCAAAAGAAATATTTGGTCAAGCAAGTTGCAATTACAGTGATCTTCAGGATTATTTTCAACTAGTCATTTTGGAACATTTAGCACTTATGCATTTTAAGCCTCAAATGAGCTCTTAGATAAATCATGAAATAAATAAGATAGGTTAAAAATACACAGCCAGCACAGACTAAAATTTATCAGCACAATCAGCATTTGGCCTACTTGTTAAGAAGATACTGTATAGTAGGTTCAAATCTGATCGAATTGTAATGTTACTTTAAAATTAACAAACGATAAAAAAAGTTACTTGGTGACTATTCACCTTAATAGGTTAAACCTGCAATCCTGCAATTAGCATTACTCTATAGATATAAGTTCAGATCAAAACAAGTTATGTCAGAATTATTTTACTTCCATGTGTGAGAATTATTGTATTCAAGTTTGCAACACTCCATAGCACAAAAAAAGAATAATAAGAAACAAGAACACTGGCATCGAAGTGAAATATACTAATTTCTCCTTTAACTGACATAATTCGGTTTTTTTTCCAGCGTGATGAAAGCTTGCTAGGGTTTCGAAGAATGACGGAACGGGGAGAGGTGAGAAAAATAAAGAAACGAAGAGAGAAAGCGAGAGAGCACCTTAATCTCTCGAGCGAGGTAGACTTTCCCGAATTTACCCTCGCCAAGGAACTTCCCAATCTCAAAATCTTCCAATTTCCATTCCTCCATTTCCTGTTTCATGCGTTGATGATCTACAGAACTGTGAAGAGAGAAGGGAGGCAAGGTGAGGTAGTAGAATTTCAAAAAGAGTGTTGTCGGATCGGTTCAAACGTTCGAAATCGAAAGTTCGAGAAAGAAAAGAAGAAAACCTAACTAGAGATGGAGATTGGAGATGGTAACAAAAAAACATACTTCGCTGATAATTGGGCCTCATGCTATTGGACCCAACGTCGAAGCCCATAAAATCCCTCGCGCTCTCTCGCTGAAAAAAAAAAAAATTCTTTCCGAAACCTTTTTTTAGAAAGGAAAAGCAGAAAATCAGAAAGCGGAAACCGCGTTGAATAGTGCTTTTCAAGGATTCAAAAATAACAATAGTACTTTCCAAGTACAGTGTTGTTAAGACTGCAACTCTGCAAGATAATACCTTTTCTTAACATTCTCCAAATAATTCACTCTCATTTATTATATAGTGGCCTCGATCACAATAAAGGAAGAAAAAGTTTTATTAACTCACTAAACACATTGATCACACAATCCCTCCAAAAATACCTCGCATCAACACACACACACACATCATCTCACGACTACCAGAATTGGCAACAAAACTACATACACTGGAAAAACAAAAAACAAAAATGTCAGAAAAACAAAAGCCACTCAACTCAAGGGAATGCACCGCTTGTTGTGGGGTAATCAGACCATGAGGATCCTGGGTTCCAATACCCAAAATCCGACCCGTTAATAGGAATAATCCCCGATACAGCACCGAATTCAACATTGCTATTATATGAGTCATATTGATCCCCAAATGCATCCACATTGCCACTGTAGCTGCTAACGTATTGGTTCATATCTTCAACCCCTAATTCTGACACATCAACTTGAAAGGGCTGAGTTGGCACAATCTCTGACTCTACCAATTGGAACCCGTTATAAGACATGTCTGGAATCTGAGCATCCAGTACTGTGTAGTTTGGGTTCGCATTTTGGTTCCATACAGTGAAGTTCAGCAGTTGAGTGGTTGTCGACATTGGTTTGGGTATGGATTTGGTGAAATCAGAGGGGATCACCTGTTTGTTTTTACGGCAACCGCCACCTATTGGTACATTGCGCAAGGAACCACCTTGGGTCCAGTACCGGCGGCAAGTCCTGCAGTAGTGCCGTGGTTGTGTGAGGTTGTAGTTGTTGTAGTAGCAGAATTTGGTGTCGTTGGAATTGCATCTTGGACATGGTAAAGGTTCTGAAGATGCGGAATTAGTAACTGGAGTTGTAGTAAGTGTGTTTGCAGCAGCAGAAGAAGAGTTTCCAGTGTTCATTTTTCTTCTTTTATGTTTCTTTATTTCATAATATGTATTTCTTTGGGAGGAAGAGTTGGAGTGGACTTGAGGTTGGGGATCGATCGACTGTGTTTATATATAAAAAAAGTTGTTTTGGCTGTTTAGGCCACTAACAGGTCGCATGATGACTAACCTTTAAAAAAAACTAGAAAAAAAAAAGAAGGCGTAGAGGGGATTATATGATGAATTTGATTATATTCTCATTTGCAAGGACTGTGTAAGATGACAATATAAATTAATATTACTCAAGCTTTTCAAAAATAATTAACGGCTCTTAACGGTGAGGTGACCAATTAACGGTTAACGATTTTATACAGCCGTTAAATTAAAAAATGGTCAATCATTTTTCATCTATTAATTGATATTTAAAAAAACTAAGAAATATATTATCATATCATTACTACTTAATAATTAATAAAGTTAAGTAAAAATAACAATTACAACATCAATTAAGTACTTAAAAGTTAAAGATTTTAAATTATATTAAACTATTACATGATGTATTTGCTTTTTATTTTTATTAGGACCTTAATTTACATCCAAAAAAATAAATAAATAAAATTTTAGAGTCACAAACTATTAAGATTTAAAATAAAAAAATTCCAGTCGTTAAATGCGTTTTTTTTAAATTAAAGGTTTTAACGAGTTTAACGTGAGATAAAACGGTTAAATCACAAAAAACGTTAAATCTATTTTTTCTCAAAAACTTAATGTTGGAGTTTGCCAAAACCATTAAAAAAATTAAAACTTTCCATTTTTTTGAAATCTTGATATTACTACAATCAATATAGTCAAAAGTTAAAAATTGATTTCAAGCTTAATAATGTTAAAAAAAAAGTTCGACTATGTTGCTACGAATAACACAGATGGTCTGTGCTATAGATAATTTTTATTTTTAAAATTCAAATAATTGATCCAATCATTCAAAATAATTTTCATATGAAAAACTAGTTGTAGATCAAATTTTCTTTTTTTTTAATTTTTATTACATAATTAGAAAATCATTTTTGAATGGTTCATAATAATTAACTCAAGTGATTTTCCATCTAAATAATAATAATAAATTAAAAAATATATAAAATTTGGTCGTAGACTAAATTTTCATTTGAAAATCATTTTGAGCGGTTAGATCGACCATTTGAACTTTAAAAATGAAGAAATGATCCATAGCACACTGCGACACTACATGACATATTTATTGTTATGTAAGTTCTAGCTCTTGATTCCATACAATGATCACTTTTTTTAACCCAAACTATTAATTATAATAACATTAAAAAAGTAATATGCGAATATATATGTCATTGGTTAAAACAAGTTTGTCACTCTTATATAATAAGAGTATGAGTTTCTTGAACCCATTGAAAGAAAATTGAATGTGACGGTTCAAAAAATGGAACATGAAAGTACATGGTCATGCTCGATATGGTTGAGGATCTATCATTTAATAAGGTTCAAAATTCGGATTATAGTCGTTTATAAATATTTAAAATTAGGTGGGTTAGATGTTTATTTAAAAAAAATCAATGTTTTTTCCTTGGGTGAAATTAAATTATCTTATGACAAAAGGATTGATATATGTCCAAAAAAATAGATTTTTGCCGGATATGATATTTATGTGATTTGAATAGTCATAATATTCTTAGAGACTAACTATTTGGTTGCCATCTTTTATGTATTAATGTAAAAGAAAAGACATCGATCTCATTGATCTGCAAGTAATTAGATAATTCCATATTTTTTTAATAAACAAAAGAAACTTGAGTGGAAGTGATAGCTTAAATTATGATCATGACTATATGTTAACATTGCTTCATTTGTGGCTTAACATATGTTATTGATCTTTTTTAACATACATTAAGATGAAAGACGTTCTCAACTGTAAATATGACATAACAGATGTTATTTAGCATGTTGAATATATTGACTTAGAAACTAACATATTGTATGGTATATATATGGGCTGGATAAATTACATTGATCGATTCTGAGTTCTGATTTGACTAATCAGTAATCACGATCGCATACGTGAAGCGGGTCACATATATATTAATATATGTACTCACATGAATGTTATCTGAATAAATACAAAACATGTTTATATAACAAATCTTGAAGAGCAGCGAGTAGATTCATTCCTTGAATTATTTGCTCTTGAAATTTTTCAAGTATGCGGTCATCAAGGTGTTGACACATGAAGACTTTCAGACCACAGAATTATTCAAGAATAGCATCAATATATTGCAATCCAACATCACAGCTTGTTTGCCTCCAAACAGGATGCAATTTGAGCCAATAAGAGATCAACTTTGACAAATAATATATTCGCTCAATGAAAGGCATCTTTTTGTCGTCAATTCAGAATTCAATGTTTCAATCATTTAGTCAAGGGATCAGCTTGTTCCGGATTCATACATATTATTAGCCTCTTTTGTCATGGCTCTAATATTTTGGATCTCATCCGCGACGCACATATCTGCCTATTGTAAATAAATATGTGGAATGCTATGCCACCTGTAGATTCATATTGTGTCCAATTATTGTATTCTGTATGATCTTATGAAACTCAATTTAACCTTGTTGATCTATACTGCTCGTTCAAAACAAGCAAATTCCTTAGTTAGCCAAGTCTTTATAGAGTCAATTAAAGATGATAATTGCTATATATGTTGATTTTTTTTGTGACAACAATAATTCAGTAGTGAAAGATTGAAGAGAAAATATTTTACTCCACGTGTCTCTGTCCCCTAGAAAATCCTCCCATCTATCTATCAAGTACATAGATTGGAAGTGAATTAGTCATATTCCTATTTAAACTTTCTCTATCTATATATTTCTTTCAAATTCAAATTGTTCTCTTTGTCTCTCTAGCTCCTCAATTCAATTTTTTTCCTTCTTTTTAGAATAACTTTAGATCTGGTTTCTCATCTCTAGCGATCTCTCGATGATCTATCTAATGATATATTCTCTCTTTGACGATCTCTCCAGCGACCCGTTAACTCTCTCTGATGGTCTCTCCAATGATTTTTTTCTCCCTGATGATCTCTTTCGTCTTTTCAGCATCTATTTCATCTCTTTAAGGAAGATGAAAATATTTAAAAAAAAAAGAAATATATGATTTGATGTAAAACATATGGTTTACTGCATTGTTATTTTCTGAATTGATTGATGAATTTTAATCATTTTGTATTCAATGAAATCCACTGTTGTATAATTGAATATATAGATTTATGTTTTTATGATATGAATTCTTATATTTCATTTATCTAATTAAGAATTTGATATATAAATATAAATATAATGTATATATTATTTAAATACAGAATGCATATATCTAAACACATAATGCATACATATAAACACTTGAATTACTTATCTAAAAAATCTAATACATATATCTAAATATATGAGTCATTTATCTAAATACATGGATCACTTATCTAAATATCTTATTAAAACTCCTTTTTTTAAAATTTTAAGTAGGTTGGTCCATGTTTTTATTAAAAATGAAAAATTAGTCTAGGAGATTTTCTGAAGAATTTATCTTGAAGACTATTAGTCGGATCCAAGATTGAAATAATAATTACCGCAAAAATTATACACCAATTACATGGAGCATTCTAGATGAAAAACAAGTGAGCGCATAAAATTTATCTATATAATTGTTAGTAATTGCCATTTATATTATTCTACTAGAATAATATATTGACAAGGCAAGGCGGATTTTGGATTATCTGGGGATCTAAAAAATACTATCGTCTAATTGGCATTGTTAGAAATGTACAAAAATGGAATTGATGGAAAAGAATCCGAAGCTATGACTCAATTGTGAGGTGACACCAATTTGACCAAAAGTGGATGATGGTAACGTTTGCATTTGACATGGTTAAGAGCTCCAATTTCTTAATGGTCGGTGGGGCTTTTAGTGCTTCTCTGGACCCTCTGAAAACTCAGTTTGTGCCCGCCAGGCCATGCACTGCATGACCATGTATCAACACATTCATAACAGTATCAGTAAAGGTGCTAATCAAGGTCGTCAGATAGTCTTCATTCAGCATAGTATACAAACAAAATTCGACCTTAATATATACTTCACATGAAAAGATACCGATGTGATTTCTATGTGGGTTTGAAGGTCTAATTTTGAGTCCTTATCTGCTAATTAAGTGACCTTACCATTCGGCCGACATATCTCAACCGTTACCCGTTAGTCTGCATACATTCACACTTGACATAGATTAGAAATGGACATGAGGCTTTTTATTTTTATTTTTTCTTTTTTTTACTGTGCGCCTATGGTAAAAGAGAATTCCTTTTTTTTTTAATTTCAAATTTCATTGAATACAAAATTCATCCTTTCCGTCTGAGAATCAAGCAAAATTCAACATTCAATGTTGGAAATTTTAATTAAATTTCATAAATATTTTAAGATTTTATATAGTTTCTAACTTATTAACTAATTAAAATGCGTTGAATTTTTTTAGGCGCGCTAATAAGGTTTCTGAGGCTGGCCACCTCTGTCTCTATTAATTAACGAATTTAAGTAGTAAAATAATTAATTCATTTGACCAAGTCATAAATGATCCGTTCACTATCCCATGAATGGAGATAAATTTAATGGTAGGTTTAATACAAATTTACTCGGTTAGTCGTAAAAGTCAACAAACGTTTCATTTCCTAATCACAAAGAGATATGACAATAATTAATATTAGACGGTAATATGCCTTTATGATATATAATTATTCATTGCGCTCTTTATAAGCAGATTATGAAACTATTAAGCAGAAAAAATAACACAAAGGGCTCCACAAAATTATATATTTGAGAATATTAAAAATAAATTGAGAATAATTTCTTTCAGCTATTGTTGCAATCAAATTCGGTTCGCTTCAATATATGCGGAGTGCACCGCACTAATGGAGGCAAGAGTCGAAAATATGCGATTGATGAGAACATCCAAATAACTGTTTGATATTTCTCAACTCTATTTGTATTTGATATTTTTAATAAAAATGGATATATATCCATCAATTTCATTGAAATCAAGAAAACTTACAAACTAACATGCATCATGTACCAAACACTGGTACCAATACAGTCAGTACATAGAAACATCCATAACTAACAACTAACAGTCACTAGCATAGTAACTATCCACTGTTTATCAAAGACCCCCTAAAGACTTACAATATTATCCGAATGAAATTTGAACGTAATTATCAGTTCAGTTCTAGTTAGGCAAGGCTTTTGTGTTTTGTGTCGGAATATCCATCTAAAAAAATTGACCTTATCCAGGATGGTGAGATGAAAATAAGAATAACAAAAAAAAAATTGAATGTCTAGAGAAACGAAAGAATTAGAATGTTATTTCCAGCGATATTCAAATTTGAAACTTTAACAAAATATTATTGGAATTATACAATATGTGGCAAAAGATATATATATATATATATATATATATATATATATATTAAAAAAATAAACGATCACAGAGTTCATAATCTAACTTCAATAAAAAAGAAGAAAAAAAATAGAAGTAACAAGAATACAGCTAGTGTAGTTGGCTACTATGTTACTATGCTCTCTATGCAACATACTGAACCACACAATACACCACAAACCACCATTAGCAAAATGCGGGGCTGAAAAACATAAGAAGTAAGGGCAATACTCCAACTAATTTGAGCAAGACAAATAATGCAGCAACAGGTACCAAATGACACGGTTTATTTCATTCCTGAAACAAAAATGACATAGTATTTAAATATGATAAATTCCGCAGTCTCAGAATACAATATCATTGATTCACTATTATGCTATCAACATGATTGTGGTCCCAGCAAAGAGGTGAGTAAGATGTACACAAGGTATTGATCCAAACAAGCTTGTACGGTATCACTGAAAGTGCCCTCCTTTTTTCTATCTTTTATTACTTGATAATGGAATTAAGGTCTGACAGAGCCCCAATAAGAAATACAAAATCAAATGGTACACAAGGATGGTTTTGATATCAGCACTGGATATGGTATCTCAAATTATATTCCAAGTAAAAAGGTAAAAAACGAAGAAAAAAGAACTGATAGTGCTAGTCAATGATAAGTTAACAACTCAAACAGGACAGTAAAGCCTGAAAATGCCCAAATGATACCACAAATGGTACAAACAGGGTGTGGTTTATTTATTTTCGGACCATTTAAAACAAAGACGAGGTACTTTGAATTGTTTGTTGACACAGACATGGTCATTAAAATTAGATAATCAGTAAACATCCGATTCAGAATCTAATGATAATCAGTAAATATCAGACCTTGAAATTTGGAATACATTTAACCCTTCTGTTGTTGAAAGCAGTGACAAAGCCGACATCTAATAGAAATGTAACAAGCATGGGCCAAAACTTTCTTTCAACAGGACCATATGTCATCTCTGTGGCGGATCCAGCCTCCTTATCAAGTATGGACACATTATGGAGGCTAATGTCAAATTCTTAAAAAACTAGACGTGAAAGACACAATTTTTTCAATTAAATCTAAACAATCATGTATTTTTGAACTATATTTTTTTTATTCAAAAGAAAAAACTTACTACTTTACATATACTTTTGAAAATTAAGCCCAGGTGGTGGCTCAGTATATGTAAATTAAGCCCAGATGGTGGCTCATACTGTCATACATAGATCCGCCCCTATGCCATCTCAATAATATTACGAAGAAATAGAGGAAAGCGCATGTACTTGTCAATAGTTAACACAAATCACAATAAGGAATTTTTAATAATGCGTGGTGCTTCACTCCATGGCAATGTCTTAATTGGTTGAGGCAATTTATCAAACACTTGGTGTGTGTAACCCATAAGAACAGAATCAGGGTCATTTTTTGGACTGTACAGGAGCAGAATCCGTCAGGAAATAAATGAATTCCCGATTTTCTTTCAGGTGATGTATACAATTTGGAGTGGCATATAGTGAGAGGGATCCGCCTTGGCCATAGCAACTGAAAAGGAGAAGAAAGATGAATCGAAGAAAGTTTTAAGCGATATATTATAACTGATTGAGCAGTCGCGACAGACGATAGTATATCTATGGAAAGAACTGGAGAGGATCGTTTCAGCCAACATTGATGAGATATGAGCACGAAAACCAAAGAAGAAACAATGACACGAAAGGCCTCGATGTATTTTGGGCCTCGCCCAACATATTCACCTCGTTGTTGCAAAAGCCTTAAACTTTGTTTCAGTATGGCAATGTTTCGACTCTCGAGTTTCGTTTTGTACTTGCTCTTACACGTCGGACTTATATATATATATATATATATATATATATATATATAGATAGAGTGTAGATATTGAGCTTAAGCTTTCAGAGTTCTTCCGCGCTTAACTCATTCTCATTAAATTCTTTATATGAAAATCTCATGGGATGCAAAAATTTGGAGCGTTTTGAGCTTTTTAAGTTGTGGTTTTTAATTTTTGAAAATCAGTTTAATATTATTAATTTGAACATCAAAAAAATTAAAAAACTTAAAAAGAAAACACTGATCGATTTTTATATAAAGAATTTAATGAGAATGATAAATTAAAATTTCTTTTAATATGTTTTTTTGAGTTAAGCTCACGGAAGGCCTCCGTGAGCTAAGCTCAAATATATCTATTAGTAAATCAAATTATATATTTTTTAGAATTCATTTGTTATTTTTTTTGGATAGGGGAAAATCATCATTTTTGGATGAACCAGAATTCTCGGATTAAGTCATTTTTCTCCTCATCAGAAAAAATAACAAAAAAATTTAAAGAAATATAAATTTTGATTTACTAATAGATTTTGATATGAAGATTCAATTGAACGGTTCAGATCGGTCATTTCTGACTTAAAATTAAGAATAAAGAGCACAAAGCACACAGCGTCTCTGTATTTTGCAAAGCACCATAGTCGGACTCTATATAGAGAGAGAAAAGAGTTGATTTATGATATTATACATAGTATAAATCATCTCCGTGCTATAAATCAATTCTTTATTTTAAAATTTAAATATTTAATTTAATTGTATAAAATAATTTTTATATGAATATCTAGATATAGACAAAATTTTATATTTTTTAGGATAGTTAGAAACTCACTTGATTTAGTTATTAATGAGAGAAAGGGTAGTACATCTCAATTTTTTTATTTTAAAAACACCCATCTTATCAAATTTAACTATTTTATAATTATTATATCTAAGAATTTATCAACTACCATCTCAGTAATGCATTGTGTAGAGGTTAGATGTTTCCATTAGGAGCGTGTGAGAGAAAGGGTAGTACATCTCAATTTTTTATTTTAAAAACACCCATTTTATTAAATTTAGCTATTTTTTAATTATTAAGCTGAGAGTAAATGATGACAATTGAAGTTGAGCCCTTCAATCCTACTATCCTACTGATTTTATGATATTTTCTTCATTTTTAGAAAAAGATGAGGGTCAGAGCCCTCAAACTTTACTAATGAAGGTCACAAGATGTGATTATGAGTGCGTGAATTTACAAAGGCAAGAAGAAAATAAAGCAACCAATAAAAATAAAAAGAAATTAGAAAATATGCGATCAGGCAAACTACTGGCGCTTGAAGAAATCTTCAATTTCTTTATCACTGATGTCATAACCGAGCTGAAGATAAAAGCTAAATTAAGACGCGTACTAAGCATCCGTCATAAAGACCAAGCGATGAAAGATGAGCAAGATGCAAGATACACATTACCTCAATTAGCCTATTCTTCACAGCATGTCGGCCACTAGAAAGTTGAAAACTATTAGTTACCATGTAGCTTTGGTGGATCATGTAAGACAATATTTAATTATAACAGGATGCGATGTGCCAAAGAAAAAATAAAATAGAGGGGGTTGTTATAACTGACATGTTACCAATTCTACAATTGTTAATATCCTACCAATTATGATGTATTATTCCTATTTCCTATCACATTCATTGTATTTTATTGCACTACGACACAAAATCATATTGATTATTAATTAAGTAGACAACCTAAAAACAAAGAAATTATCTTACCTCAGTTTTCCTAAGATAATACCATACTCATTAGAGCGAAATAAAACAACATAATCAGGGGATAAATTTCATAGGCTCCCTTATATTTAATCATCATATCCTGTATAAAAAAATATAATTATAGCAAAAGCCTCAAAATTTTGATGAACTATAAAATGCACTTGTTACCTCATATATTTTAAATTCACAAGATTTAACATAGGATCACAAAAGAAAAGAAGGAAAAAAAAAAGAGTTCTTACCTGATGAATACCACTTTCATGAGCAAATGCATTAGCTCCTACAATGGCTTTGTGTGGCTGTATAATTAATCCACTATGCTCTTGTACCGAAACATAATTTTATGTCAAAACATTGAACCTATATACACATTCAGAAATAGACAAAAATCAAAATATATTACTTAAAGAGATCATGTGACTATACCATCTTGCTACACATTATGATCCGTTGAGTGTTGACTCCAGTATATACCTCTCTCATTTCATCCTGACGACACTATTGTAAGGACCACCTAAATTGAGACAAATGGAGAAAGAAGTTACAATACAAGTAAAATCACAGTGTACTTAAGAGTTTTAGTCCTATAGCACACTGCATCCAAGTAAGAGTAGTAAGAGTGATTAGAACCAAAGTAAGGACTAAAAGAATAATTTAGATAAAAATGGCTTCACCTCCTTGAAAGAAGCATTTTTAGCTCTTTCTCCTATACCATTGATAGCCACTTCTACTTAGTTGGCACCTGCAGACACTCCGTAAATTAAATTTAGGAAAAAAAAAGGGATGTAAAGCCCTTGTATTTTCCTGATAGTTGTACTAATTTTTTTTTTCGAGAAGTTATTAGAGGCTGGTAACCCGAGTGCTATTACCATCATTTGATTATTTCCAATACACAAATTTCCCAAGATGTAAACCAAAGTATCCAAATAAATAACATATTTTCCAAAGATTAATAGGCCTGGCTGCTCAGCTGTTCCAACATCCACGTGCACAGCCTGGTCAGCTCCCATGGTGAGTGTTGTTTGAAGTGTATCAGCACACTGCACGGGCCCCACTGACACTGCAACTACCTCCTTTGCCCGAACAGTACCAGATTAATGACGGGCTCAAGAAAATGAGGTTGTCTTTTCTGTTAAAGAACTTTTCATAAGAGAAAATTGTCAAGGCGATAGGGATTTGATTAGAAAAAAGAAGTAATGTATGCTTTATGCTTTGATCTTAATTTATTCTCCAAACAGATATGTTCTCTTCTCATAGCAGAGTTGTTTATGTTCTATTTGCAGAGAAAGAACATATTTCTTATAGGAATAGCATTTTATTCATAGATTAAATCTGTTTCATCAACAACCTGCAATATTGTTCAACTTCATAATTAGAAAGCTAGGAAAAACTAAATCAGAATCTCAATAAGGAAATGTGAACACATTGAAATTGATTAAAAATAACTAACTTACATATGCTGGCCAAAATCCAAATTGGTGATATAATTTACATACCTGGTTCCATCAATTTATCACTCTCAGTACCATTTGTATATTGCATCCAGTTGAAAACGATTTTGGAAGAATGAGTGTGGTTTTTCTCCACATTCGTATTCATTAATTAGAAATATCACAATTACATAGCTCCCTTAGTCCCAACTCAAGCAACAATCTTTGCGGCCATACTCCCTCACTTACACCCGAGCCATAGCACGATACTCGGCTTCAGCGGTTGATCTTGCCACAACATTCTCGTTTTTTACTTCTCCATGAGACCAAGTTTCCACCAACAAATGCACAATGACCCGATGTTGATTTCCTATCGTCCCGGCGGCCCAAATTTAATCTGCATCCGTATACACTTCTATTCTCATATGTTTGTTCTTCTCTATGAGCAACCCTCTTCCAGGGCAACCCTTGAGGTATCGAAGGATACGATCTACAGCCTCCTGGTGCACAACTCTTGGGTCATGCATGTACCGACTCACTACACTCACGGCATAACTAATGTCCGGTCGAGTATGTGAAAGGTAAATGAGTCTTCCCACGAGCCTTTGGTACCGTTCTCGATCTACTCGATCGCTTACACCCCCTTTCAACCCATGATTTGGGTCAATTGGTGTGTTGGCCGGTCGACATCCAAGCATCCCTGTCTCATGTAGCAGCTCCAAGATATACTTTTGTTGAGAAAGAAATATCCCGTTAGGTGAATTAGCAACTTCAATACCCAGAAAATAACGTAAAGGGCCAAGATCTTTTATCTCGAACTCGGTGGCAAGACTGTCCTTAATTCTCACCATCTCTACAGTATCATCACCGGTGAGTAATATGTCATCGACATATACTATAAGAACACAAAGTATCCCTCCTTTTCTTCGAGTGAACATGGTGTGATCGGCATTGTTTTGTAGGTAATCCTCTTTGATCATTATCTTAGAGAACCTATCAAACCAAGCCCGCGGTGATTGTTTCAATCCATACAAGGAGCGCTTCAATCGACAAACCTTACCTACCACTTGTTCATTATCAAACCCTGGAGGTAGTTCCATATACACTTCCTCCTTTAAGTCTCCATGGAGGAAAGCATTCTTCACATCTAATTGGTGCATATTCCATCCGAAATTCACCGCACATGAGATAAGAGTACGTACTGTATTCATTTTAGCCACCAGAGCAAATATTTCCTCATAATCTATGCCGTACGTTTGTGTATATCATTTGGCCACCAATCTCGCCTTCAGCCTATCTACTTTTCCTTCGGGATTGTGCTTCACCGTGAACACCCATTTACACCCAACCGTCTTCTTCCCAGATGGTCTCAGAATGATTTCCAGAGTACCATTTTTTGTCAGTGCCCTCATTTCTTTGAACATAGCTTCTTTCCACTTCGGGTCCTGCATGGCTGTTTTCCAATCACAAGGAACAATAGCAGAGTATAGGGAGGTGGTAAAAGCTTTGAAGGCTGGTGATAGTTTATCAAGAGAAACAAAATCGAAAATTGGATGTGAGGTTGAGGGTGCGATTTCCCTTTAGAATAGGAGTATTACCTGAATCAGTAGGTAGAAGGGAGCTATTGACAGGTGGAGGTAATTGGTATTGGTCTTCTACTCATTGTGGTTGCTTGGCCTCAATCCGACGAGTTCGGACATAATATTTCTCAAATGGCGGAATAATACCCGAGTCTGTACTCGAATCAACCGGATCTAACATGGCCAATGGTGGTTCTGCTAGTTCTCCTCTCGGATCAAGCATGGCCAATGGTGGTTCTGCTAGTTCTCCTCTCGGATCAACCAATTCACATTCTTCTACCCTTTCACTTTCCTTGGCTTGTACTGTCACACCCCAGAAATAAATAAATCGGATTAGGGGTGCTAAATCCCGCCACGTACGCACGACGAGACGTGCGTACGAAAGGCTTAATGAATAAAATAAGAAAATCACAGAATAAACAAAACAATAATAATATAATATACATGACTATACAGTCCAGAATGAACAAAGAGAAATACAACGCCGACATCGGCGGGGCTAGCTCCATCGGAATGGGCAGCAATCTCTCAAAATAAAAACCCAAAAAGAATAAATAAAACTCGAAACCCGATAGATCCTAATCCACTACCCTGCTCACAATGCGGAAGCGGCGAAGCATCTCTGTCACCACGCAGGACGACACCTAGCACTCTCATCAAAAACTCGATCCCGCTCCCCGTAAAACCTGGACCCCACAACCACCGTGGAAACGTGAGTGATAAATCACTCAGTGCGGTTTTAGGTCCAGCACCGAGATGTTACAAATCTCTAGGCTTAGACTTAAAACCATTACAAATTTATTTTTATAATAAATATTACAGTTACATAAAATTTGATGTTTAAATAATTAAATTGATTAAATTTTGTTCTGAGTAGAGTATAAAAGAATCCAAAAGAGTTTAATAAAATGCACTACTTGAAATCATGAAAATTTTAAATCAAGGATAAACCCAAAATGAATCATTCTGAGATATTATAATATAAAAAGTACGGGTTCAAACTCCCATATCACACGAATGACCTTGCGGGATAAATTCTTTTCAGAAAGAACCGACCTCAACCAGTGCTCTATAGAAGAGAGCCCGCTCTATAGAAGAGAGCGTCATTCACTATCAAAACCATCCCTAATTTATCCCGCTCAGTCCCTTACTATAATGAAACGAACAACGACTCGATTTTTATCAATATATAATTAAGATTGAAGGAGACTATCCGAAAATAATATAAAATGAAGTGAATCAATCACGAACAAATATAAAGTGACAAAATAGTCACTGCTAAATATAAAGTGATAAAATAATCACTGTAACCACGGAATAGCTCCTCAATAATAAATTTAAAGTGTATTTTATTATAAAATCGAGTCGGTCCTGACACTCTTCCCAAACCCAAATTTGGATATTCATTTTTAACTTAAAATTTTCCTTGAATTTCATAATATCATACAAATTATAGAAAACGGATAATATGCAAATTCAAATCTTAATTCAATTTAGTTATGTCTCGCTTAATTTGATCAATATAACAATCTGATTAATTATAATCTAAAAATCACATTATTTATATAATAAAAATTTCAAGGTACTTAATTAATACTAATATAATTTATTAAATACTAATTAATCTATCTAAGATAATCTATCCTAGATAATCTATCATGTAACTAATTATATTAGATTATTAAATACTACTTCCTCTATCTAGGATATTCTATCCTATAACTAATTATATTAAATTATTAAATACTAATTACTCTATCTAAGATAATCTATCCTAGATAATCTATCATGTAACTGATTATATTAAATTATTAAATACTACTTCCTCTATCTAGGATAATCTATCCTATAACTAATTAACTTAAAATATTAATCTAATTAATGATCAAATGAAATGCATATAAAATGAAATGCGGATGATATGAACAAGTTTCAATATCAAAAGAAAAGAAAATATAATTTAAAGTCATATCCTAAGAAATCGTAAATCTCAGTGCAATCCGCACCTGAATATTTTGGCAAGGCTGATAACGTCTGATTGCTCGATCTCCGGTGGGGCCCACGATCTCGTCAACCGTCTCATCCTAAGTGTACTTGATTGTCGGGTCGTCAAGATATTTTCGAGAACCTATAAAGTCAAAATAAATTAAATTGGCGAGTATCCTATTCGCGTTGGGTCTGGTTAGGTCAGGGTATACCAGACTCGGCGACGGGAGCATTATTATTTATGTTCGTGTTTTAATATTATATTTATTTTAATTAATGAAATTAACTTAATTTATTTAGATTAATTAAGTTGGCTTAATGTTATCATTTAATTAATCGAATTATAATTAGGATAATTAATTATTTAGAAATAGAGAAATTGATTAATATATAATTAATATTATTCTTATTTAAAAATAGAGAAATTAATTAATATATAAATATTTATATATTTATAAGTATTATTCCATTATTAAATAGAGAAATTGATTAATAGATATTTATATATATTAATTAATATTATTCAATTATTAAAATAGATAAATTAATTAATATATATATTTTATATTATAAATTATTATTATCCTTTAGTTATTATCTTATAACCCCTAATTATTTATATCATAATCTTTAATTATATCTCATTTCATATTTTAATATTATTTTTATTAATTAGAAAATATATTATATAAAACTAGAATTAAAAATAAAAAATCAAAATAAAAGAAAAGAAATTCAATTAAACTTAAATTTAATTAATGTTTTTATTTGATTAAATGTGTTGGTGTTTTAATGTATTTTTAAAATCATGCACTATCTATGATATCGCACTGTATCTGTTCAGAGAATTCTAAAATTGAGCAAACATGGAACATAATCATTTTCTCATATTTCTCTTTAAGTATTAAATAATCATTAACAATACCCGCTTTATTTAATGGCATTTGACTAACAAATTAATTAAACTTTTAGCTCACATTTTCTTTTACTATTGTTGGCCATAAATCCAAAAATATTTTATCACAAGTATCATTTCACCTCCCAGCCTAAGTAAAAATCTAATTCTTAATTTACTCTAAAGTTTTGTTGTAGGAAGTTTTATAACAAAGCTCACATACAATAATCAAAAGGAAACCGTGACCCAAAATTAGCACAGGACTGACCACCTACTACTATTTATTTTCACTTTTCATGTTAATAAGCATGGGAATAATATAATAAAACTATTTTAGTTAACTAAAGCAAGCCCCCCTGTTCGACAACTAGTCAGAATGAAATAATACAATGTTTACTTTATTTGCCTTGTTATAATCGAATTAATTGGAAGTAGTTTGGTTCATATCATAAAAGATCTGTAATTTTTCTCTTGGTCGTAGGTTGGATTATTGACCATTGAAATTTCTTATTTACAAGCTACATCAAACACACACAGCCGAATAGCAAGGTATAAAGCCAGCATAGCTCAAGCCAACAAGACCACTAAGACCGACACAAGAATGGGGCATACCGCACAACACCCGGTAGAGTCGCATAAAAGAAAGGCATAATTGGTCAAAGAAATGCAAAGACATGGGACTCGGTCCCGACACACGGCCCACACAGTTGAACCAGAAAATAGGAGATAATACTGATTTGGTTGCGAGGCAGCAAAGGGGTAACTTGGTTAAGCTCCATGTGGGGTTGAGTTGATCATGCTGAGGGTGAGACTCATGACCGCGCCAAAGACGGTGAAGGTCAGATCTAGCCAGCGAGAGGTGATCGTGCCGTCGAGCCTGTGTACGGGTAAAACTGTGTGCGTCCGTGTCGAACCCGAGTCTGACGAGGCTCCATGTGAGTTGGGTTTGAGTCAAAGAAGTGAAGGAGTTTGAGGAGTCATCTGAAATAGAGGTTGTTTGAAGGGATTCCGAGAAGAGTAAGGGGAAGGGCGAGGTGGTGAAGGCGCGGACTACGGCGGCGGGCACCGCTAGAGAAGCGGTGCATGGCTTGTGTGAGGGAAAACAACGGGGGAGAGAAACTGCCTTGAGGAGAATGGTTGGAATTGGATTGATTTGCCTTGGTTTGTAGAGAGTAAAGACTAAAGAGATGACTTTTGAAATGGTGAGCCGAAGGATTTTAGGGAAAGGGTGAGGTACGGGGGAAAACAGGAGGGAAAGAAAGAGAGAGAGAGAGAGAGTGGAAAGAAAAGAAAGAAAGGAAAGAAAAGAAAGGAAGAGAGAGAAATAATTTGACTTTTGGATCAGTTCGGATTTTCTGTGATCGGACTCGTGTGGTTAATTGCGTGTCAATCAGAATCTTGATTTAATTTAATAGTTTACTTATTTTAATAATGATTCGATTATCAGAGTTTGTCAAAACAAATTGATTTGTATTCTTTAAATTAAATCATTAAATTTTGATTTCATTAATTCATAAGTTTTTCTTGTAAGTAATTAATATTATTACTATTATTATCATCGTTATGTTTATTATTAGTGTTGTTAATTATTTCACCAAATTTCAATACATTACATTGTTATTATTATTTTTATTATTTTTATTATTTTATTATTTTATTTCAAGATATGAGTTTGACGTTAATATTTTAGATTTCGTTATAAATATTATTCCTTTAATTTTAATTAGAACAAAATATTTTGCGTTAGTTATTAAATTTGATGCTTGCGTTTTGTTATTCGATATCTAATCTCATTTATCTTTATTTATCCACTTATCTATTTATTTCATTAATTATGTGTATTCTCTTAATTGTTACATTAAATTATTTTAATTAATTTTAATTTTAATTATTACTTAACTAAATTTCATGGTTTAACATTTCTCCCCCCTTAAAAGAATCGTTTCGTCCTCGAAACGAACCACTTTGATTGAGAAGTTATTATTATATTCACTTTATTATAATTGAATAAATCTCGAATATATTTATGATTTATTCCTGCGATGCTTAGATTAAGGTCTCATTTTTTTCATGCGCCTCATTTTATTTTATTTATTAAATAATATTTTATTATTAGTATTATTATTTAAAATATTGATTGTTAGATTATTGATTTGAGCTCTTTTAATTTTTATTAGTGAATTTAAATTTAAGAAAATTTTGATAAGTCCTTTTTCGTTACATTTACATAAATTATTGATGCATTATTATGATTACATTTTATTTAGATTATTGTATCTGAACATCGTGACAGGCATTAGCTCTGATTTTTAATTATTTTGATTGTTTTAGAGATATCAATCACGCTCTATTGTATTTACTAAAGATTTTCAAAGTCATATTAGAACAAAATTTTATATGAAGCATATAACGAAAGAATATAGTTCCACGGATCATAATTAACACAACTAGAAGAGTGTTCTGAATAAAGTCATACTAGACATGCAGAAGCGAATTTGATTAAAGAAAATTCCCTCAAATTTAAATTGGTTTGGACCTATGATAGTCATATATATCACTAAAGATAAAACCAACGATCTGACGTACATCGAATATCCAGGAACGACAAAGATAAGAAGTCGAATATCTTGTAGATACAAATTCTTCAGAATCCCGTGCAATTGAATGTTAACTTGGGTAAAAGACTTCAAATCGGGGTTAACATAAATTGGACCTAATCGAATGATTAGACAAAATCGGGCATGATAGTGGAATCTATGGTTGATGAGATGATAACAGTTATCTGGACTAGAGAAGAGAATTTATTTCTGCGTTCTAGAATCCTGTTAAGTTGATATTAAGTCACCTGGATTGAATCGACTAGACAGTTCTGCGCGAGCACATAAAAGTTTCATAAACCGAAGAAGTTAAGCTTAATTATATAACATTTAAGTGGATGAATCGCCATTAGCTGATGCCTAAGGATCTACTCAATTTAAGTTAAGCACGAATAACATAAATAACAAAAATATAAGGGTTTTAACATACGAGGATTAACTTAAGCAGAGACTACACTTATTTATTTTTTTATTTTTATATTTTAATTCAAATTTTTATATATACTTATTTGTTGTGGCGTACCTTTATACGATCGTTTTATTTGTTTAGGAATTTATTTACTACATTATTTTTTTTTATTATCATTTATTTATTTATTAATATATATATATATATATATATATATTTACGAGATGCGTAATGGAATATAAACGAATAACAAAGTTTTGTCTCTGCTCGGAACCAATGGCTAGAAGAAGATCAAATTGATAAGTGCAAGCCGGCCGAATCAATACGGGGTTTTACCAAGGTCATGCTTATTGGAATCAAATTGCAAAAATTACGTTCATAGTTTGATAATTACGTTATGGGTGTAACATTTTTTTTTTGTAAGAAGCAACAGAAGTGGCGTACCATCATAATAATTGGTATTTATTTGGAATTTAATTGGGCTAGGAGAGGGGCAAATTGGTCATTAGCAAGTCAGCCAAGACACGAACTTCTATCTAGTAGACCCATATAAGAATCATACCAGATTGTAGGCCTATGAGAGTCATAAACTGAAAGCGAATGTATTAGATGGAACCCAATTTACGCAATTGAATCAAGGACTGAACAAAAATTAGGCTATACACATGGAAGCAATCTTGTTTAAAGATAGTTCCTTGAGATTTTAAATCGTTATGGGACAAGGATCAATGATGGGTAGAAAACAATTTGACTATAATGTGGATGATGTATTTTTCAGAAGCACGTGTAGTTAGTGGTTTGTATAGATATATTCAATCTGGAGTAAAATCAATTTAATTTGATTGATTCGATTGGTCAGAGTCTGACGTGTTAGTGGAATCCACTGATTGATTATACGTAAGTGAATAGTAATATCAATTAGGAAATTTATGTCATCGTCCTAAAATTGATTAAGCTGGTACTAAATCAATTGGACAATTGAGCGAGAGCGAAATACTATTTGTTGGTGCGTAGAGATCCACTCCATTGTGGTCATGAGAGAAAAATCATAAATACGAGTAATACCCTTAGAGAAATATATAGTTATAATTATTATTATATGCTCCAATATAAATTTAAAACGCTTATTAGTCATACTTTTAATTGAGTTATATAAAAATTATCATATATACAAGTTTAACCTTTTTATCATTTTCTTAGTGCGAGATTCTGGCCTTACGGCCCGTGTCAGAATATATGGTCGAGCGGAAGGATGCAAATTTGAAAAGAAATAAATGCAATTTGGGTTTTTATTTTATTTTCACATTGTTAAAACTTTTTTGTAAACGCGTTTAGTGAATTTTCTCACGTTCAAGTAGTGGGATCCATACGGTCAGCGAAGTCACGAGCGTACTATCGTGCAAAGCTGACCCATTTCCTTAGACCTATCCCTCACAACCTATATCAAGTACTTATTACTGTTTTGTTTATTTATTCATATCTTTGAGATTTTTCTTAGATGTTACCCAAGTATGGTTTATATGAAATCGGATTATAAAAACCATGCTCCGATACCACCGAAGGATGTCACACCCCAGAAATAAATGAATCGGATTAGGGGTGCTAAATCCCGCCACGTACGCACGACGAGACGTGCGTACGAAAGGCTTAATGAATAAAATAAGAAAATCACGAAATAAACAAAACAATAATAATATAATATACATGACTATACAAATTTAATGAACAAAGAGAAATACAACGCCGACATCGGCGGGCTAGCTCCATCGGAATGGGCAGCAATCTCTCAAAATAAAAACCCAAAAAGAATAAATAAAACTCGAAACCCGATAGATCCTAATCCACTACCCTGCTCACAATGCGGAAGCGGCGAAGCATCTCTCGTCACCACGCAGACGCACCTAGCACTCTCATCAAAAACTCGATCCCGCTCCCCGTAAAACCCGGACCCCACAACCACCGTGGAAACGTGAGTGATAAATCACTCGGTGCGGTTTTAGGTCCAAAGACCGAGATGTTACAAATCTCTAGGCTTAGACTTAAAACCATTACAAATTTATTTTTATAATAAATATTACAGCTTACATAAAATTTGATGTTTAAATAATTAAATTGATTAAATTTTGTTCGAGTAGAGTATAAAAGAATCCAAAAGAGTTTAATAAAATGCACTACTTGAAATCATGAAAATTTTAAATCAAGGATAAACCCAAAATGAATCATTCCGAGATATTATAATATAAAAAGTACGGTTCAAACTCCCATATCACACGAATGACCTTGCGGGATAAATTCTTTTCGTAAAGAACCGACCTCAACCAAAGTTTCTATAGAAGAGAGCCCGCTCTATAGAAGAGAGCGTCATTCACTATCAAAACCATCCCTAATTTATCCCGCTCAGTCCCTTACTATAATGAAACGAACAACGACTCGATTTTTATCAATATATAATTAAGATTGAAGGAGACTATCCGAAAATAATATAAAATGAAGTGAATCAATCACGAACAAATATAAAGTGACAAAATAGTCACGCTAAATATAAAGTGATAAAATAATCACCGTAACCACGGAATAGCTCCTCAATAATAAATTTAAAGTGTATTTTATTATAAAATCGAGCTCGATCGACACTCTTCCCAAACCCAAATTTGGATATTCATTTTTAACTTAAAATTTTCCTTGAATTTCATAATATCATACAAATTATAGAAAACGGATAATATGCAAATTCAAATCTTAATTCAATTTAGTTATGTCTCGCTTAATTTGATCAATATAACAATCTGATTAATTATAATCTAAAAATCACATTATTTATATAATAAAAATTTCAAGGTACTTAATTAATACTAATATAATTTATTAAATACTAATTAATCTATCTAAGATAATCTATCCTAGATAATCTATCATGTAACTAATTATATTAGATTATTAAATACTACTTCCTCTATCTAGGATATTCTATCCTATAACTAATTATATTAAATTATTAAATACTAATTACTCTATCTAAGATAATCTATCCTAGATAATCTATCATGTAACCGATTATATTAAATTATTAAATACTACTTCCTCTATCTAGGATAATCTATCCTATAACTAATTAACTTAAAATATTAATCTAATTAATGATCAAATGAAATGCATATAAAATGAAATGCGGATGATATGAACAAGTTTCAATATCAAAAGAAAAGAAAATATAATTTAAAGTCATATCCTAAGAAATCGTAAATCTCAAAGTAATCCGCACTTTTGAATATTTTGGCAAGGCCGATAACGTCCGATTGCTCGATCTCCGTGGGGCCCACGATCTCGTCAACCGTCTCATCCTAAGTGTACTTGATTGTCGGGTCGTCAAGATATTTTCGAGAACCTATAAAGTCAAAATAAATTAAATTGGCGAGTATCCTATTCGCGTTGGTCCGTTAGGTCGTGGGTATACCGGACTCGGCGACGGGAGCATTATTATTTATGTTCGTGTTTTAATATTATATTTATTTTAATTAATGAAATTAACTTAATTTATTTAGATTAATTAAGTTGGCTTAATGTTATCATTTAATTAATCGAATTATAATTAGGATAATTAATTATTTAGAAATAGAGAAATTGATTAATATATAATTAATATTATTCTTATTTAAAAATAGAAAAATTAATTAATATATAAATATTTATATATTTATAAGTATTATTCCATTATTAAATAGAGAAATTGATTAATAGATATTTATATATATTAATTAATATTATTCAATTATTAAAATAGATAAATTAATTAATATATATATTTTATATTATAAATTATTATTATCCTTTAGTTATTATCTTATAACCCCTAATTATTTATATCATAATCTTTAATTATATCTCATTTCATATTTTAATATTATTTTTATTAATTAGAAAATATATTATATAAAACTAGAATTAAAAATAAAAAATCAAAATAAAAGAAAAGAAATTCAATTAAACTTAAATTTAATTAATGTTTTTATTTGATTAAATGTGTTGGTGTTTTAATGTATTTTTAAAATCATGCGCTATCTATGATATCGCACTGTATCTGTTCAGAGAATTCTAAAATTGAGCAAACATGGAACATAATCATTTTCTCATATTTCTCTTTAAGTATTAAATAATCATTAACAATACCCGCTTTATTTAATGGCATTTGACTAACAAATTAATTAAACTTTTAGCTCACATTTTCTTTTACTATTGTTGGCCATAAATCCAAAAATATTTTATCACAAGTATCATTTCACCTCCCACCTAAGTAAAAATCTAATTCTTAATTTACTCTAAAGTTTTGTTGTAGGAAGTTTTATAACAAAGCTCACATACAATAATCAAAAGGAAACCGTGACCCAAAATTAGCACAGAACTGACCACCTACTACTATTTATTTTCACTTTTCATGTTAATAAGCATGGGAATAATATAATAAAACTATTTTAGTTAACTAAAGCAAGCCCCCCTGTTCGACAACTAGTCAGAATAAAATAATACAATGTTTACTTTATTTGCCTTGTTATAATCGAATTAATTGGAAGTAGTTTGGTTCATATCATAAAAGATCTGTAATTTTTCTCTTGGTCGTAGGTTGGATTATTGACCATTGAAATTTCTTATTTACAAGCTACATCAAACACACACAGCCGAATAGCAAGGTATAAAGCCAGCATAGCTCAAGCCAACAAGACCACTAAGACCGACACAAGAATGGGGCATACCGCACAACACCCGGTAGAGTCGCATAAAAGAAAGGCATAATTGGTCAAAGAAATGCAAAGACATGGGACTCGGTCCCGACACACGGCCCACACAGTTGAACCAGAAAATAGGAGATAATACTGATTTGGTTGCGAGGCAGCAAAGGGGTAACTTGGTTAAGCTCCATGTGGGGTTGAGTTGATCATGCTTTGAGGTGAGACTCATGACCGCGCCAAAGACGGTGAAGGTCGATCTAGCCGCGAGAGGTGATCGTGCCGTCGAGCCCGTGTACGGTAAACCGTGTGCGTCCGTGTCGAACCCGAGTCCGACGAGGCTCCATGTGAGTTGGGTTTGAGTCAAAGAAGTGAAGGAGTTTGAGGAGTCATCTGAAATAGAGGTTGTTTGAAGGGATTCCGAGAAGAGTAAGGGGGAAGGGCGAGGTGGTGAAGGCGCGCAGACTATCGGCGGGCGGGCACTGGCTAGAGAAGCGGTGCATGGCTTGTGTGAGGGAAAACAACGGGGGAGAGAAACTGCCTTGAGGAGAATGGTTGGAATTGGATTGATTTGCCTTGGTTTGTAGAGAGTAAAGACTAAAGAGATGACTTTTGAAATGGTGAGCCGAAGGATTTTAGGGAAAGGGTGAGGTACGGGGGAAAACAGACGGAAAGAAAGAGAGAGAGAGAGAGAGTGGAAAGAAAAGAAAGAAAGGAAAGAAAAGAAAGGAAGAGAGAGAAATAATTTGACTTTTGGATCGGTTCGATTTTCTCAGATCGGACTCGTGTGGTTAATTACGTGTCAATCAGAATCTTGATTTAATTTAATAGTTTACTTATTTTAATAATGATTCGATTATCAGAGTTTGTCAAAATAAATTGATTTGTATTCTTTAAATTAAATCATTAAATTTTGATTTCATTAATTCATAAGTTTTTCTTGTAAGTAATTAATATTATTACTATTATTATCATCGTTATGTTTATTATTAGTGTTGTTAATTATTTCACCAAATTTCAATACATTACATTGTTATTATTATTTTTATTATTTTTATTATTTTATTATTTTATTTCAAGATACGAGTTTGACGTTAATATTTTAGATTTCGTTATAAATATTATTCCTTTAATTTTAATTAGAACAAAATATTTTGCGTTAGTTATTAAATTTGATGCTTGCATTTTGTTATTCGATATCTAATCTCATTTATCTTTATTTATCCACTTATCTATTTATTTCATTAATTATGTGTATTCTCTTAATTGTTACATTAAATTATTTTAATTAATTTTAATTTTAATTTATTACTTAACTAAATTTCATGGTTTAACATGTACTGTCTCCCCCTCTCGACTAATCTCGCTAGTCGTGTGTACATAAGGAGAAGAGGCAATATCAAGGAGGTCGGTTAGTACGGTTGATGAACCTGCAGGGACACTCATAGAAGAGAAATATGATTCGGACTCACGAAATGTCACATCCATACTCTCATACATCTTCCTTTTTATAGGATCAAAACATCTATATCCCTTCTTGTCTCTCGAGTAACCCACAAAGACACACTTATGTGCTCGAACATCCAGCTTACTAATCCCGGGAGTTGTATTGTGAACAAAACATACACATCCAAAAGTTTTTGGTGGTACCTTGAATGCATTCTTGCCGGTGAGGATTTCAAGTGGGGTGTGAAACTCTACTGCTCTCAACGGCATTCTGTTGATCAAGTAAACGGCAGTTTTGGTCGCTTCTCCCCATAAATACCGAGGTACATTCATCGAGAATAGTAGACACCTAGTAACTTCAAGAATGTGTCTATTCTTTCTCTCTCGCGACCCCATTTTGTTCGGGAGTATTCACACAAGTTGTTTGATGAACAATGCCTTCACTTCTTAGAAAATTTTGCATTGATTTGTTGGTGTACTCCGTGCCATTATCGACCTAAGTATTTTCATCCTCTTTCCAAACTCGGGTTTCGACCATCTTGTGAAAATTCCGAAACAATCAGAACTTCACTCTTACGTGCATCAAAAACAACCAGGTTACCCTACTACAACAATCAATAAAAGTAACAAACCACCGAAAACCAAGATGAGGCAACACGAGAAGGTCCCCAAACATCGAATGTATAACATCAAAACAATTTAAACTTCTATTGCCAAGTGATGGGTACATAGTTCGGTATGCTTTGCAAACTCACAAGCATCACACACTAATCCACCCCTACTATATTTCTTAAATAAAACAGAAATATCCTCTCAAGAGCACTAAAAGACATATGTCCTAGTCGACGATGCCACAAAATCATCTCCATTTCGGATCTCCTACAAAATACGCCTTTACATCCAAAAACTCGCTTCCTTGCTTGAGTCTATATAAGTCTTCATTTCTCTTACCAATACCAATCACCTTTCCCGTCTTTAGCTCCTGTACAACAACATGAGAAGGAGACAAAGAGATAATGCAATTAAGATCATCGACCAATTGGCTAACGGACAAGAGGTTGTTTGTGAAATTTGGTACATGAAGCACGGAAGAAAGCTGAATATTAGAGGTACATGTAACATTCCCGATTCCGGCTATCGAGCAAAAGGTACCATCGGCTGTTTGAACTTTTTCTTTGCCTGAGAGTGGTTTGTATGATTTAAACACGGTAGAATCTGGGGTCATATGTTGAAAAGCTCCTGAATCAACAATCCAGGTTTTATCTATATTACTTTTGGTAGCCAAACCTCGTAGGACATTCACGGATTTTATTACAGGAGAAGGTAAGGAGAGAGAAAAAGAATGATAACCCTCAGCTCCAGATGATGAGCTAGAGAGTCGCGCCTGCAACGCTGTCATCTGCGATGTCAACTGAGCTACCATATCCTCCATAGTGGGCTCAGTGCACTGGCTCCATCATCAGGTGCCTTATCGCTAGCATACGCTTGCTGAGTATGTCCCAGTCCACCATTGCGACCACCACCACGGCGACCACCGCCACGGCCACGCCCCGCCTCGCCACCACTAGCCTCCCATGAAGGTCCCAACATGTATCTCGTATGTGGCCCTTCTTATGACAATAATCACACATGCGCTCAATAGGTGCTGGTTGTGCATTCTTGGTTGTTGCTACAGCTGCTACGCTCCTTCTTTCACTATTGTTGGTGTCATCGCTCCTGTCTGCTTTCCTCATGTACCACAGCCATGAATGCTTCCATAGGAGTCACACTAGGCTCCTTTTGAGTGAGCTGTTGACGAATCCGATCAAATTCTGTGTTGAGTCCATCTAGAAACTTGTATGCCCGGATCGATTCTCTCTTTTTGAGACAATTCCAGCCGCACTCGAGCATTTGGCTACACATGGCATCACAAAATCAATTTGTTGCCAAATCTTAGAGAGCTCATTGTAATAGTCTGTCGCACTTAAACCTCCTTGTCTCAGTTCCAAGCTCTCGTCTCTGCCTCAAAGGCTCGTGCCTTATTTTCTTTTGAGAATACATGAACGAAGCTGCATCCCAAATCTCTTTAGCTGATTCATATAAAATGAACTGTGGAAGTACGGCATCATCCATGGCATTGATGAGTAATAAAGAGACCACATTGTCATCTAAATCCCATTTGGAGTCCTCGACAATACCTGACTTCTTAGACTCTTCAGTAACATACTTGTGTAAACCCCGAGCTTTCAAATTCATGAGAGATTGCTTCGCCCAAATCAGATAATTCGATGCACCAACTAATTTGATACGAGTTAGAGGTATTGCAGTGGGATAGTGAGGTGTTGTCATGCCGCCGCATCTCCAGCTTTTCCGTACTCAACACTGTTCCTTCCATTCGCCTAAAATACCACTTCGGTCCGTAAAATACTCTCTCGCCTCGCTAACAAAGGCTCGTCTTGTCGATGGTCTTCGGTCTGAAGATTACACCCTCGCGAAACAATCGACAAGGGAGACCTTCACTCGCGCGGATTCCTCGCTCACTCGCGCGATACACGCGCTGGGCTTGGCGATACTCGCGCGATACACGCGCGGACTCTTCGACGCGCGCTGGACAGGAGTCGCGATCGCGACTGGGGCGGAGTCGTTGCTCGACGAAGACTTCGGCCGGAGTCTGGTGACGCAGGCGACAATCAATCGGTATGTTATCTCCCCTTTCGACCTAGAGCGGACTGCGCGCTCTGATACCAAGTTGAAAATGATTTTGGAAGAATGAGTGTGGTTTTTCTCCACAGTCGTATTCATTAATTAGAAATATCACAATTACATAGATAACCCTAGATTGTTTATAATTACATATAAACAATAAACTAACTTCTATTATATCTAACCTTACAACACATCCCAACAAAGCTTCAGAAGAAAGAACAAGAAAAATAAAATCAGACATTCAGACCTCCACTCCATATTGCATTTTGAGTTGGAGCGATGGTTTCAATTGGGGAAGAAAGGGAGAGCGAGCGACAATTTTCAGATCCAACTCTAAAAATACCAGCAAACAAAAAACCAAAAGAATACTTACATACACAAAATTTAAGAAAAAGAATTAAAATTACTAAACAAAACCAAAACTACGCAAACAACACAACAACAACAACAACAACAACAAAGCTTTCAATCCCAAATAAATTGGGGTAGGCTAGAAATGAAACTCACTCCAAATGATAAACTCTAAAACGAGAGAGGTGACAAATGATAACTTTGCTGAGGGTTCCGATCGCTTGGTACTGGACAAATCCTGCACGGTGAAATCGTCATATGAACAATGAATGAAAGAAGAGTTAAAGACAATGAATTTACCTTGAGATATGGTGGCACATTCTCATAGCTAAGAAGTTTAAATAAAGGTTCTATATCAGAAAATCATTTCTCTCTCTCTCTATCGGATTTCCATTTGCTACCACCTAAAGGGATAATAAAATAAAATAAAACAAAAAAGATGATTCATCTAAAAGTTAAGCTGAAAGCAAAGTAGCAGCGTGAAACAAAAAGAAGACATAAACAATGTAATTTAATATTAAAGGATCCTTTCTAGGAGCAGCAGCATGCGAAGCAGATAAACATTACTTGTAAATGATTGCCCTGTATATTATTGTGTAATTAAAACCCTCCTTGGCATGTAATATTTTCATAAAGCATCCTCAAACAACACCTTACCAATAAAATTCAAAGTACACCGTTTGAATCGATTTGCTTCCCTGGGAAGTAATCGAAAGTGTTGATTGAAAATTAGAAAAATGCAAGCAAACATTATGCACTACCTGTACAACCAGCGGGGTTCCTTGAATTTCTGTCAAACTTGGAAGAATGAGCGGTGTTACTAACCAAACTCGGTGAGAGAAATGAAACTCAAGTCCTCGCGAGGCAGAAATAAAAAAAAAAAAAAACATGAATCACAATTGACAGACTATGCTTGAATCTCTCGAAATATCTTCGATCCTCCATTAATTCTTCACATCCCAAAATCACCGAGACAAAGGCTTTAAACCCAAACATTAATCCCAGCCAGGTGGAGAGAACAAGGGGAGCACTGAGTAGCCCCGTCGACTGTGACTATTGAAGAGACGGGGTCACACGCACAACTGTTGATCCCTCAACCCCCAATAATCGAAAGCGCTCATTCTTCCAATTGTTTACGACAGTGTTGAGAACGTCGTAAACAAAAACAAAGATCAATAATTAAAAATTAGGAAATCAAAAGGAAATGTGCCGATTGAATTGGGGGAGACTCACCATTTGAATTGCAATGTCTTCAAACTTCTTTGGTCTGACCCGGACAGGTTTTTTTAAAACACTAGAATGCACTGAGCGTTAACGCACGTAATTGATATGTATTAGTCAAAACAAATTTCAAGTACGAGTGACTTCAAAGTTGGATTATAATATATGCACCATGGAGAGTAATGGTGTGCTATTTGGATTGTTTTTGTTTGATTTTGAATTTTAAATAAAAATCTGGTATTGCGGTCAGATATGACAACTGGCGTCTGAGGATTATAAAATGTGAAAAACGACGAGAGTGTTGATAAAGATTAGTTCTGAAATACTCTAATTTTCCGATCTGTGAATCTAAATCTCATCTGATTTTTAAAAAAAATCAAACTAATTTGATTTAATCTGAACTCAATTCAATCCGAATTTAAATGACCTTCAATCCAATCAAAAGTTATCAAAAATCTAAAAAAAAAAATTTAATTGATCCAACGCGGCTCCATCCCACCTACCTCCCGATTGCCACCTCTTCTCACCTTTTTGCTGCTAAAATTGCGCTCCAATAATTCAAATTACCTCTCCGTTATCAAAATCGAATAATTTCTCACTCGCACTCGCTCGATTTCCCTCTCTCCGTCCCTCGCTGGCTGAGACGCCGTCATAACCGGAGTGCTCTCTCTGTCTCTCAATCGCCTCGCCAAGACGCTGACCCAAAAGCCGATGTGCCTCTCTCTCTTTCTCTCTCGCTCGCCTCCCCTCTCTCCGTCTCCCCCAATCCTCCCCCTTTCGCCCGCCCTAGACGCAGCCTCTCCGCCTCCGCTACTCGATTCTCTTCGCGTAGACATTTCTTGCTCGTGTTAACGATCTCTCCTCCTTGATCCAGAAAACCTAGATGCAGCGATCCGCAAAACCCTCACTTCAGCTCCATTTTCTTTCTCCTGCACCTCTTTCTCTATCTCTCTTCTCGAATGGAGATGATTGATCTCACCATGACCGACTGCTCGATCGGCCATCCAGCAGCCGATCCTCTACTTCCTCTTCCCTCTTCACGAGAGGCACCTCTATGGCTCCGCCTACACTGATCTCTCCCTTTCTCTCTTCTCTGATGGTCGATGGAGATAGATTATTACGTCGTGAAAGACAAAAAATATAAGTTTGGAAATGGTGAAAATTAAATATTAAGAAAAAAAGAAGTAAGTTTGGACATAATTATCGATTTTTTGTCAGTATGTTTAGGTTTTTCTTCAAAAAACAATGCTTGGGTAGGTCCTGACCATTGGAAGTTTCGTAAAATCAAAGGTAGGGAAAACCTTTCTCTGTGACAGCCATTTTCTCAGTATCTTTTTGTGTAGTATTGTTGACAAGGGCCATAGTACACGATTTAGGATCAGAATCAAATGTCAATGTGGCTGGCAACCCAGAAACTGTATCAAAGAAGTCCAGGAGCAAGAGAGCTCTACCGGATATAGATTTTACAATGTCTCTTGAGAATCAGGTTGTGGCATCTTTATTTGCACCACCGAAGAACCCAAAATAACTGCTGTGCATATCCAGTAGAGCTTCTTGTAATAACATGCTTCCAGAAGATTGTGATTACCGGCCTGACAGCTTTGTCAAGCTATTTCTGTTGTCTGATACAATGGTAATATCTTATTTCAAGAATCTCAGAAGTTCATTCCTTTTATGCAAAATATTCCAATTATCATGCTTGTATATGTAATCGTCTTTAATTTGACAAATTTTGTTGTAATTTATTTAGTGTCTGAGGAGGAAAGGAAGGAAACCATCTGATAAGTTTTTTTCCTTTTGTTTTTATGTTAAACCTGTAATTATAAACCAAGCAATCTGAGGACTCAAAATGTCAAAAGATTGGAGTTGAAGAAATTAGACCTCAAATTTTATTGAAATGATTCTAATCCTCAAATTTTAGTTTCAGAAAGCAAAGCTTGATTGAGTCAACTGCTTAGTTTGCAACTTATGTAATATGTGTAATGTATAAGGACAATAATTATGAGGATTATAATGCAAATGAATAAACAGGAAACTTGTGGAATCAGTTTATGCATGACCTGAATTATTCAGCTTGGCCAACCCATTTTTAGGTAAAAATTGGTAGCCTTGTGACTCAGATATGATGTAGGTACAAACACTCGGAAGATATGAGCTGTCCTCGGTACTAACATTCTTTTGTTACATTTGTCAATATATTTCTCACTAGCTTTTACATGTTATGTTGATCTGAAGGTCAACAAGATAGATATCAAGTATGACAAGGTGTCAAATCAAGTGGATGTACATGCCCTTAAGGAAATGTTATGAATCTGTGGAAGATGTCAAAACTGTGAATTACTCTCTGCGCACAAAATGTCATATTCACCCTTACCAATTATATCTATGCATTTCCTTAATTTTGTACTGCACATACACATGATGAAAAAAGAGTGGTATTTTGGGATCTTCATAAGAAATCAGTTGATCAGGACTTTGAATAATTTTTTTAAATGTTTTGAGATGCCATGAGCCTATGAGATTGATGTTCAAGACTGCCTATTTGAAAAATGTTTCTTTTTTTATTTTTATTTATTGATTTTTTTCTTGGTTGCAGTACTTCTGTTTTGACAGGAGAAGTAAAAGAAAAGGAAAAAGAAAAAGGAAGGGAAAGGGAAAGAGGAAGAGGAAGAGGAAGAGAATGCAAAAGTGACCGTCTGGTTTTGTGCATCAATCTCTGAATGAAGCCCAGAAGGATATTTCGCCGCATATATTTTTCATGTCTCTTGCACTTGGCAAATGAGCATGGTTTGGCTTTGTATGATCAGCCGACATTAGATGAGATTGACGTTGTAATGTCTCTTCATCTCCTATTGATATGATCTTAAATTTCTTCTTATTTTGGGCGCAAAATGTAGTTTTTCTATATTTTGTGAGTGAACCGAATGTGGTTCACTGATTGTTTGTAACATGCAAAATGATTCTTTAGGGTATCTTGCTGGTTATGTTTGAAGCTTTTCAACAGATTGTAGCTTGAAATTTTGCCACTGTGTTTGCCTCTGGATCAAGGACAGTTCATTATAGAACTTGCTTTATATAGATTTTCGTCTTGTCATTTTTACATATAAACGAACAAGCAAAGGAGCAACCAAACATTAGTATATCAGCTCCAGTAAAAGTACAACCTCGCCGCGTAGAGTGAGGGTGAAACTCTAGGATAGAAGAAAGAGGAACTGAAAGTTTATTTTGTAATATTTTCCACTTACATTTAAAAAAAAAAGAAAATAAAAATGCAATGGAAGAAGAAAAGATCTATCAAATAAAAGAATGAAAAAAAGTAGTCATCTCCTTCACATTCATTCATTATTGGTGGTGTTGTTGTTGTTGTTGTTGCCATTATTATTATTATTGTTGTTGTTGTTGTTATTATTATATCCCTTTAAACTAATATGATGATAGATCATCTTAATCTATTTGTTCAAGATTTTTTTTTTCTATACAAGTTGTTGACACCAACTTGTATATATATTTTACTTGGCTCAAAGCAATTCTTAGCTGTCATCCTGGTTAGATCGCCCTTAATTTTGATCTAATGAAGTGGAAATTAAAAATGTGTTATATACTTATATCAGCTTGATTCGGTCCGATGCATGTATCACATATTCATATCTCAAGTATGGTGGAATTATTATAGTTTTAAGCAAAGTGTTGTTAATCTTGTGATGTATGTGATTATAGTCCCGTTGTCATTGGGTGGACCTAAGTGAATTATGGCATCTTGTTTTGTTAGTTGCATTATATGTCAATCATACAAAGAGTTCTCCTTTTGGTAGATTGGGGGATTGACAGCGCAGATCCATGCGCATAAAGAGTGAGGCTTAATTGATTCTATTTTCTTATATAATTTGCCAAACGGATCCACTGTGGCGGTGCCATGCTTGCTGATAGTGATAATCCTCTTTTGAGGAAACGGGTGTCATGTTGAAATCGATTATTATTCTATGGGAGAACTATATTATTAGATTAGCAACGAAATTTGTTCAAAGTTGAATGGGGTCAATTAGGATAAAATTAACTATTATGATTATTCAAAGTCAGTTTGATTTATTTCGTCATAATCTAGAATGGATCAGAACTGTCAAAATGACGAGCATATGTGAGGGTTGATTCGTTAATATCACATTACAAGCGCAAAATTATCCATTTTCCGCTAGCTGCATAAACAAGTACAAAGAAATAAACAAATAATTTATACTCTAATTACATTCATATTTGGAATGAGGCATAATGTTTCAGCGCTTTGCATGTTCTTTTTTTTTCTGTAGAGCAATTTTCATGTTGGTCACAAAAAACATTTAAGCACGGAATGCCAATATAAATATCATAACAATCGCACCTTTTCTATTATAATGTCACCCTATTGTGACTAAAAAAGCTAGCAAAATTATGATATAAAAAAACGGAATGAATTACACTCCTAGTGAAGAATACCAGTAGCTCTGCCACATCGCAAAGCGTTGGAAGGAATGGTGTACTCGTTAGCCAAGCTCTGTTGTTGAGTCCAAACTCTAAAATAGAACTGGTGACCGAGATATTGCCGGGCCCACATAGACGATCTAATATTCCACATTCCTTGGTTATCCAAAGATACCAATATTGCTGACCACCCATTAGGATAAACCTACAAATGGTAGGAGAAAGTATATCCAGTAAGTATATCAATATTTAACTTTCCAACTACATAAACCTATACTGATTTGATAATTGCACTATATTTATGCTTTAGTTTTGCAGGCACTTACTTAGCCAGGTCGCAGCACGTTGATAATTCCTTGTAATTATACGATTGCCTCCTCCAGTGCTTCTACTCCTCTTAATGAGGCTAAACATTGTTTAACGTCACAACACACATTCTTTTGTAGCCTTTCCTTTTTTATCCCATTACGAATTTACGATGGATTAATTACCATCAGTATACCTGAACTGTGTGCCTTAGCATCAACCAAGTTGTAGCTATTCCTCTGACTCTCTGTCCATGCACCCAGGGGCGGAATCAAGATAGACGCTAACTGACACTCTGACATCCACTCAGTTCACTGAAAAATAAAAAATATATAGTAAAAATGATTTTTTTTTCAACTCAAATATTTTATTTATTTAAATCGGACACCCTCTATCGATCGTTTCTGATTCCGTCCCTGCATGTACCTGACCCATACCTTCACACATTAACAAGCAAAAGGATAGCGATTACACTTGTGCCATTTAACTACAATCTAGGATCAAAAAGTTTCTTCAGGAGAAAAAGATTCATACCCGACAACCCAGAAGTCATAACCATCAAGATGCCAACTTAAAAATTGGATTTAGAAACGATCCACATGTATGTTATTTACCAGAAAAATTGGATTTAGAACCGTTTTTAAAAAATAGGTGTTAAAAGATGAGAGTGGCGTATTTATATATTTTATTAAAATTATTAGAACCGGTTTTGTTTAACAACCGGTGTTAAATTTTTTTTATTAAAACCGGTTTTATAATAACCGGTTCTATTGCATTTTATTACAACCGGTTGTAAGAAAACCGGTTCTAAAAGATTTGTTTTAGCACCGGTTTTATTAAAACCGGTTTTAAAACAATAATTTTAGAACCGGTTTTCATAAAACCGGTTCTAAAATTTTTATTTTAAAACCGGTTTTGTTAAAAACCGATTTTAATTGAAAAACAAATTATTCCCATTTTAAAAACCGGTTCTAAATTAATATTAGGGTTATTTATCACACCCTCTTCTCACAGCGCCGCTCTTTCATCTTCATTTTCACTATTCACCATTAGAAGCTCTCTGTTCCATCTGTTCCGAGCTGCAACAACATCCACTTACTGATTAATATTTTGAGATCTCTTAAAGGTAATTTTTCTATATATAATTTAAATTTAAGTTCATTTTCTTATTTTCTTATTTAAGTACATCCTTGTTAAATTTTAACACCCATTAATTTGCATAATTAATGCATAAATTGATTACATATATATAAATAAAATTATATATGTGTAATTGATAGTATTGTCATATAAGACCAAACTACCTAATTTTTATTAATTTAGGTCCATACTGTTCGGGATTAATCCAATAGGGATTAATCCCGAATAGTCCCCGATTTGGGATCGTTTTTGAATACTTTGTCTCATTTAGATAGTGAACATATACTAGCTATAATTTGGTGTTTGAAAAAAATTTGGTTAGTATTTTCCCTAATGTTCCTACGTGTACGTACGTATATGAAAATTTACGTTGACGTACTCGGGAGCATAGGGGAAATGTCGCCGAATTTTTTTCAAACATCAAATTAGCTTGTATATGTTTACTAATGAGACAAAGTATTTAAAAAGTGAGTTAAGGTGGTTGACCGGCCCATTAGACTTTAAATCAAACCCTAAATTCTAAACCCTAATTGTGAGATTGATGTTTTTTTTTACGATGGATCGCAATACTTGGATGTATAAAATCAAAAGGAATACAATTGAATATTTGAGGGGAATTGATGAATTTTTGGAATGTGCCTCGAAGATATGAGAAATAGGGGTGCACGAACACTTGTTTGTCCTTGTGAAGATTGTCAAAATTTACGAAGATTTGGAAATATCAAACAAGTGAGAGATCATTTAATTCGTCGTGGGTTTATGGATCGATACACCCGATGGGTACGGCATGGAGAAAATATTGAAACTGAAAATAGTAGAAATTATGAGAATATTGTACGAGATGAATCCGAAGGTGATGACTTAAATTTAGACAATGATGAATGGGATGTATTGGAGAATGAAAATGTGAGAAATACGTAAAATATAGACAATGTAGAAAGTGAACAATTGGATGAAATTATGAATGATATTGCAAATGATTTTGTCGATATTCCCGAAATTTTTAAAAATTTGGGTAATGATTCCAATGTGCCATTATTTCCTATTGTACAAAATTTACGAAAATATCTCAGCTTTTAAATTGTATAACCCGAAAGCTAAAAACGGATGGAGCGATAAAAGTTTTACCTCTTTATTAGAACTTCTAAGAGAAATGCTTCCGTAAAATAATTTAATACCGGACTCACATATAGAGCGAAGAAATTATTATGTCCCTTGAGTATGGAAGTTGAGAGAATTCATGCATGTCCGAATGATTGCATATTATATCGAAATGAGTACAATGATTTGGATAAGTGTCCGAAATGTAACGCTTCACGGACAAACCGAGAGATAATGAAATAGAAGTTCGAAAACGACCAAGAAGAAAAAAGTGTTATGGTATTTACCAGCTATTCCAAGATTTCGCGTCTATTTGCAAACTCAAAAGACGCTCACTTATTACGATGGCATGTGGATGGCGTAAAAGATGATGGAATGCTCCGTCACCCCCGGGGACTCTCCCGAATGGAGAAACATTAACAGAATATTTAAGGATTTTGGCGATGAACCAAGAAATTTACGATTAGGGTTATGTACGTACGGATGAACCCTTATGGCCTTATGAGTAGTGGTAACACAACATGGCCTGTTTTATTGTGTATTTATAATCTCCCCCCCCGGTTATGCATGAAAAGAAAATACATAATGTTGTCGTTGTTGATTTCAGTCCAAAACAACCTGGTAATGATATAGATGTATACTTGGCTCCATTATTGGAGGATCCGAATAAATTATGGAAAGATGGTGTGAGAATATTTGATGCCTATTTAAAAGAATATTTCATCCTTCGTGCGCTTATTTTTTGCACGATTAATGATTTTCCCGCCTATGGTAACTTATCGGGTCATAGAACAAAAGGAGCAAAAGCGTGTCCAATTTGTGGAGAAGAGACTCGTACGATACGATTGAAAAACTGTGGAAAAAATGTTTATTTGGGACACCGTAGATTTCTTAATCATAATCACCCCTACCGACGGAAGAAGAAAGCTTTTGATGGTACTGTTGAGCTGGAGAAAGCACCAATATCATTATCCGAAAAACAATATATTCTATTGTGAAAGATATAAATGTCCAATTAGGTAAGAAGTTTCAAAAGAATATCCCTAACGGTGTTTGGAAAAAGAAATCTGTATTTTGGGAGCTTCCTTATTGGCCGTATTTGGATGTTAGACATTGTTTGGATGGAATGCATATTATTAAGAATATTTGTGAAAGTTTGGTTGGGACTCTATTGAATATTCAAGGGAAAACGAAAGACGGGGTGAATGCAAGAAAAGACATGGTTGCTATGGGAATTCGGTCAGAGCTAGCACCACAAGAACATGAAAAACGAAATTACTTACCCCAGCGTGTTATACATTATCGAAGAAGGAGAAAATTAGTTTGTTGGAGTGTCTAAAGTCGATTAAGGTTCCATCCGGTTATTCCTCGAATATCTCCAAAAAAGTTTCGATGAATGATCTAAAGTTGATTGGTATGAAGTCACATGATTGTCACGTTTTGTTGACACATCTACTTCCGGTTGCAATCCGAGGAATTCTCCCCCAAAATGTCAGACATTCTATCAATAAATTATGTTTTTTCTATAACTCGATCTCGCTCGAAAGTGCTTGATCCCGTCACGCTTGGCGAACTACAAATCGATATCGTGGTTACCTTATGCGAGTTAGAAATGTATTTTCCGGTGTCATTTTTTGACATAATGATTCATTTAACTGTTCATCTCGTGAGAGAGATACGATTATGCGGTCCTATGTTTTTACGGTATATGTATCCATTTGAGAGAGCTATGGGTCAATTAAAAGGATTAGTCCGAAGCCGATCTAGACCCGAAGGAAGCATAGTTGAAGGATATATTGCGAAGAGGTTATTGAGTTTTATACCGCTTATCTAGAAGGAGTTGAACCGATTGGTCTCCCTAAGTCTCGACATGAGGGTAGACTCCAAGGTGTTGGCACAATCGGATATAAATTGGTAACGGTTGGTCTTGAATTGCGACAAAAAGCATATCTTAAGGTCCTACAACAACTCGTTGTGTGGCTCCTTACGTGAATGAGCATTTAGCAGCTTATAAGAGAAAATAATCCTTTGAAAGATGAAATCTGGGTCATCAACGAACATAATTTAAAATTTATAAAATGGTTTACCGACGAGTAAATTCTCGATATCCAACACAATCGATGAAACAGCTAAATGGTTAGCATATGGCCCAAAGTGTGCGATGGTGCATACTTATCAAGGGTACGACATGAATGGTTTTAACGGTATACTAAGAAACAAGATGAAAAAAGTACCGTTCAAAATAGCGAGTCACAAAAGAGTTGCTATATCCGGTGATGAAGACATGTCAATGTCATATTACGGGTGGATTGAGGAAATATGGGAGTTAGATTTTATGAAATTTAGGATTCCTTTATTTTTGTGTAAATGGATTGAAAATCGACGTGGCGTAAAAAAGATAAAGAAGGTTTTATCTCTCGTTGATTTCAACCGATTAGGTTATCAAAGATGATCCTTTTATACTAGCAAATAGAGAAGCAAAACAAGTGTTTTATATCACCGATCCAAATTCGATAAAAAATGGCATGTTGTTCTTCCGGCAAAAGACGTATTGTAGGTGTTGGAGATGTTGTTGACGAAGATGAATATGATCATTTTGATGAAATACCACCATTTTCTACAGTTTCAAATCAGTACTTACATCGATAATGATGAGACAAATTATTTGCGTTCGATCACGAAGAAGGTGTGTGGGTCAAAGGAAAATCGAACAAAAAAAAATCTTAATGTGAGTTAATATATTTCACTTGTAAATTCATCATTTATCATTTTATATGATTATATTACTGAATTATTTTTTTAAATAATGCGTATGAAAAATGAGAAAATGACGCGCGATGAATCTTACTATGTTGTTTATGTATAATTTATTTAGAGTTTTATTGAGTATTTTGTTATTAATTATGTTGTACTATTTATTATATATGAATGTAATCGGATCTAATTGTGTTGTATTATTTATTATATATGAATGCTAAATTATAATGGATGTTTTGAAGATATATAACTATTTATTTTGTATAATTTATATTTTAAATATATATATAACTATTTACTTTGTATAATTTATATTTTAAATATATATATATAACTATTTATATATATATATATAACTATTTATATATATATATATATAACTATTTATATTTTAAATATATATATATATAACTATTTATATTTTAAATATATATATATATATAACTATTTATATTTTAAATATATATATATATAACTATGTAAAATATATAAACCGTAACCGAAACCGAAATTCATTTGGAATCGGTTATTTGCAAAACCGGTTTTGAAATTCCATTTAGAACCTGTTATTTGAATAACCTAGGTTCTAATTGAATTTCAATTAGAACCGTTATTAGAATAACCTAGGTTCTAATTGAATTCCATTTAGAACCGGTTATTCAAATAACCGGTTCTAATTGGAATTCCAATTAGAACCGGTTATTCAAATAACCGGTTCTAATGGTGTGTTTTAGAACCGGTTTTGTAAATAACCGGTTCTAATTGTTTATTTTAGGGCACTTCTTCATTCGAAAACAAATTAAACCCTTTCTTCTCATTCTTCCCAGCCAGAGAACCCGAGCCTCCTCCATTAAACCCTACAACTCATTTTTTTCTCTATCTTTCCTCCATTAAACCCTAGCAGAGAATCCTTTTCTTCCCATTTTTCGCTACCTCGCCCGCCGCTACTTCGCTCTCCGCTGCCCCTTGTGCTTCTCCGCTGCCCCTTGTATTTCTCCACTGCCTCTTGTGTGTAAGGTAACAAATATTATTATTTTATTTTATAATTTTTGTGGTGTCAACCCTATAATGCGAAATCAGTAGATTAATGGTCAGTTAAGAGTAATTAAGCCATTTGAATAGTCAAAACTTCATAGTTGTAGCTTAAATTTTACAATTAGGTTTTTATCTATATGTAGAATAAAAATATAAAATAAAATTTATGTGTAAAATTAATTACTGTTATCGGTAAATAAAGTATAAATTAAATTTATTTGTAATTGTTATTTGTTTACTCTTATCAACCATAGTTCAAAATTTCAAAACCCTAATTGGATATCATAATATATCTAAAAATTTATTATAAATATGCTAATTGAATTCTTTATAATTTTATATAGTACTTTGACAATAATGGAAGAAGGAACGGAAAAAGATCAAGAACATCTTTGTCGGGTTTTCATGGAGTAAAAGAGTTGATGAGAGACATATTGAGTTTAGAAGTGACGGCGTATCGATTGGTGATAACGCATCAAAATTTGTGAATTATTATGCTATCTTGGTAAGAGATCGGGTGCCATGCACAATTCAAAGTTGGAAGCATGTCAATGTAGAGCTTAAAAATGAGCTTTGGAATGAAATTAAGGTATCTCCTAAATCATACACTAGTTATTACTATATTTATGCACTAATTTATTTGTTTATTTCAGGAATGGTGGAACATAAAGGACGATAAGAATAAAAGAAAAGTCCTAGTGTTAATGGGTGCGCGTTGGAAATCTTGGAAAACTAGATTGGTGAGAGAATACATCACCAATGCAGATCCGAAAAAACTGAAGACTCCGTGTGATGACTTCAATATCACATTGGAGCAAAATGGGAAGAGTTTGTGAATCAAAAAGCCGCGATGAGTTTAAGGTAACCAAAAAATCTTTCTAATGTAATATTTGTCCATTAGTATTGACATGCGATAAGTGCGATTAGTATTAACCAAAAAAACTTTCTAATGTAATAATATTTTTCAATTTGTATTGACAGCGATAAGTGCGCAAGCACGAATAAATGCTTTGAAAAGAATTTACATCCTCACGTACTAGGTTCGGGCGGTTATAACACCGCAGAGAAAAAAATGGAAGGAGAGCGACGTTGTTTCATCGTCCTCATCCTCCTCGGCATCACTTCAAAAGCCGACATTAGAACCTTTAGATGGTGCATGGCTAGGTCAAAGCCGACAAACCGAGGGAACTTATGAAATTGTGAATCCGGCGACTAAAGAAGTACTTCAACGAGCGATGTTTAAAAAATCATTCAAAATATGTACATGTTACTTGTTATGAAATGTTAGATATCATATCGATTGAAATACTTGAATGAAATGTTATATACGCTATAATGACAGAAATCGATAATTCAAGAAGGATCATTTCAAATGGACCGCTATAATGACGTCTTGACCGGTTCCATTGGGACGGCCGAGCATCCGGGGAGATTGAGAGGATTTGGTGGCGCCGGTGTGAAAACCGTGTACGGGAAGGGGTCGAAAGGGAATGCTTCTCACGTCGAATGCATCGCAAAGCCGAGTTCAACGAGTTATTGGGACAACAAAGGGCGGAGATGACAAATACAGCTTTTTAATGATTTATTTCGAGAGAATGTTGAGACAAATACCTACTGATTCGGTATACATACCACCTTCCACGGATGAAGTTATCCTCCCGACACAAGGTAGCTCCAATACCATACATCCGCTTCGACTATCAAGGTCAATTTATTTATATATTTATTCTCAATTAATCTAAGTTTTGAATGATTACTCAAGTATAATTCATGTACTTAACAATTAATTATTTTTTATTTCAGAATCTACACCCCGCAAAATCCTTGTTGAGATAGATAATAAACGATATGAGGCGGCAATCGGGAGGATTATTCCGACCGGACTCGCCGAGTATATGCACGCTCTCCGCCTTACTCGATGAGGTCCGTGTTACTCCCGATGAGGTTAAAGATGGATTTCAAAGACATTTGTGTTCCGTTTCCGCCGCCAAATGGACCGGAGTGGCTCGGTGAGCTTGTTGGATTCTTTATCAAATGGCCTATACACCTTATCGAGCTTTGTGAGGTATTTTTTTATTTATCTCTATAATTTTAAAATTCATAAATTATTTGTTCACTAATATGTTTAAATGCAGGATAATACACCAAAGAAATCTATGTCCAACAAGAAAAAAATATTCGAGCCAGAACCAATTTTAAAATCTCGTAGAGAGTCGCTTCTTGATGATGACACCTTACAACGTCTTTCTAGACGTTCATTATTTCTATATAAGGTGATCATGATGCAGTCTGTTAGTACGACTTATTTTCCTATCGCATTCTCGAGCTATTCTTCTACGATGGTGATGCTTATGTATACGTGACGGATATCATCGAGCTTTTTAAGGATGAATGGCTCAATATCTCGATTCTACAGATTTTCTGCATGTAAGAATAGAATCATAATATTTCTTTTAGCATTGTAATAATTATTTTAAGACTAATTATTGTATATATTGTAGGGTTTCCCACGATACGTGCAAGAGTTTCTTAATTGACAATTGTAAATTTATCGATCCATATTTTTGCACGGAAACACAAATTCAAAGTGATATTGAGCGCACAGTCAATTATTTGGGGCAATGCTTTGTTAAATGCGAGAATCCAAACTCCTACATGTTTCTTCCGTACATTGAAAGGTTAGAACTTCAAAACTTAATTCATTTGCTTATTTATCTATTGCTTAATTGCTTAATCTCTCCATATTAATACATATAAATTGTAGGGGCATTGGATTCTTTTGATTGTGCGGCTCAAACCCTCTGTTGTTTATGTCGTGGACTCATTGAATCGTAAAGATGAAACATATATTATCCAACCAGTATTAAATACGTAAGTTTTTTCTATTATCTTCGATAATTTATTATGTACTGTAATTGATAACTCATATCATTGTTTTATAAGGGCCTTACGCTATTATTGGATTGAAAAACAATTCGCTCAAGAAAAAAAAACTCAAGTTCACTTGGAAAACGATTCGTGTTTGTAATTCCAAATTTTAAATGATTTAATTTTTTTCAGGTGTGTAATTTCTAACTTTAAATGATTGTTATATAAGGGCCTTACGCTATTATTTCATTTTTTTCTTGTAACATTTTAGAGTCCAAACCAACCAAGCGGTAAAGAGTGCGGCTATTATGTTATGAAATCGATGCATAATATAATAACTACATATTCTAGCAACAAAAATTTACCACAGTATAAAAAATAAACTTCATATTAATCTTTAATTCTCTTACATATTTGTTTGCTTAATCAAACCAATGAAATTTTAATTTTTTAATAGGCTATCAAACCAAATCCTCAATCTTATTCACCGGAAGATATCGAAGAAATTAAGGAGATGGTTGTAAATTATATTGCATCTAATATTTGATAATTTATTTTATATTTTTTTTTCGTTATTTGTAATGTTTAGTTACTTATATGATATTGATCAGTTATTTAGTGAGTTATATTTGTGTTATATTTTTGTGTTATATTTGTATGTGTTTGTTTATATATATGGTGGTATATGGACCAGTCACGAAAAATAAAAAATTTATTAAAAAAAAAACATGTTTAGAGCCTAGGTTATTCAAAGAAACCGGTTTTAATGTGGTATTTTATTACAATCCGTAAGTAAAATAGAACCGGTTATTGAATAACCGGTTTTAATGGAAGAAGTAAATTAGAACCGGTTATCCCATAACCGGTTTTAAATGATGTCAATTAGCACCGGTTATCCTGTAACCGGTTTTAAATGAAGTAAAATAGAACCGGTTATTGAATAACCGGTTTTAATTGTTCAAAATAAATTAGCACCGGTTTTGTTAAACCGGTTTTAAATATTTTATTTTAACACCGGTTATAAACCTTTAGCACCGCTTACTTTTATAACCGGTTTATAACCGGTGCTAAATTGTTTATAAAACCGGTTTTAATTCTTTTTTCTCTCCAGTAGTGAGTTAATTGAGCTCCATTTATTAGAAGAACATCAGGGAAAGGAAGAGAACTTCCTGAGTCCAAAATTTGCCTCAGTGCCTAATAAGAAAGCCAACAGTTCAGATTGAATCAACTGTTTGATAAAAAAAAACCTAAACCAGGGAAAGCAGAACAGAGATTTGAACTATGCTTACCGTGTGTCCGGCTCTGTACCAGTCCCCAACCAATAAAGTAAAGTCACCATCGGGCTTGAGGTATGGTACTGGTATGGCTGGTCGCTGGTACACAGTAAAAGCACCAAAACCACCAGATGCTCTATGCATGCCAACTGTAGGGAAGTACGTACTGAACCAATTTGATCCTTCGGTTGGAAGTTGTATGTGTAGTTTGAAATTGGCGGGATAGGGCAATTTGTGCCTAAAACCCCATCTTGCATGTGATTTGCGACTTCATTATATACTCCATTTATCGTAGGACATGAAACTTGCTAGGATAACACACATGAGATCCAAAGACCAAATTCATGGAGCAAAACAGGGAGCCTAAATACAGTCTTTTAGTTTCTGAAACCACCGACCGGAGTAGTCAAGTTGAATATTTAAATATTTAAATTACTTGACTCGATGACAGCTGTAAAAAGTAGTCAAGTAGAAGACTCGAAGTATTATTTTCTCTCATGTTATCATTAATTATGTAATTTTTTTTGCATTCACACGCTGAACTGAACCTAAAAAAAGATTATTTACTATCCAGTGAAGCATTAGATATGTGGCAGCTCCATCACCATACATATCATACGGGTGTTTTTGAAATTGCGCATTAGACAGCCGTTTAGGTAGCAGCAGAAAATATCAAATGCCTCTCCTTAAACAAACTAAAAAGTGAAACAATAAAAAAAATATTTTATGGCATTTAGTTAAAAAAAGTGAATTAATAATTTGTTGGCTCCTTAAACAAATTCGATCTTGTTTGTGCTTGTTCTACACTTCTATTGTCGAACGTATGTACTCTGTACGGTATGAATCCTCTAAACATTTGAATACATTCACATTAATTTATTGTTCGAAAATTAATTAACTATCAACTTGATTCGTACTGGGTTAGGTTGTCAGGCCGTGTCAAAGAAATGAAATTAATTAACTATCAACTTGATTCGTACTGGGTTAGGTTGTCAGGCCGTGTCAAAGAAATGAAGGATGATGTGCTAGTGTGAAAGTAGGGGTGGATGTAAGATTTTGATAAGGGGGGAATTATCGGATTATAATAGTTTATCAGGTTCAAATTCATTAACTAATCGGATATTAAATAAAATAATAATAATTTAATATATATTCTTATCTAATAAAAAATTATTAAAATAATAAAATTTTATATATTAAAAATAACAACAAAATAAAGCTCAAAGTAATAGATAATCAAGTTGATGAATAAAATTTTCTTCTATGGAACTTTATATTTTGGCATTTTTGCATAATTATTTCATTATGCACGATATTAAATATTTTTTTCTCAATAAAAATAATTAGACAATCCAGCGGGCAAAAAATTTTCCGGTGGGGGGGAGGGCAGATTACCGAAAACACTATATAAAAGCACTATTTTTCAAAAACCAGGGGGCCGCTGCCCCCCTAGCCTTACCTGGGTTTGTCCCTGTGTGAAGGTGTATGTGTAAGAGAGGCACGAAAGCTACTCTGACCTATAAAGTCTGTGCGTATAATATGTGAATGAATGAATCATTTTCCCCGTCATAAATGAGGTCTTATATAGGGGAAAACTGTCATAGAGATCGTGGTCAGTTTATGACACGATCTCAGTAATAACCGGCCATAAAACTAGCAACTGCACGTAATAGCAAGTCGGCGTGCTTGACTATGTATTCTTATCTTATTTAGCTGTGCTATTTTGGATTGTTGTCAGTTGTAACCGCTATTTATTAATAGTGGACGATTATAAAGATAGTTGTACTCGAGATGAGTAATAGGATGACCTCAAGTTTGGGAATATCGAGCTCGAGATTTATTTATTCAGGATGTATGATAAGTGAAGGAGGCCGCGTAAGGTTCATTTAATTTAGTTCCAAAGGCTAAGCGTTCGAACTGGTAATAAATTAACCTTTAAAAACACAGTCTATCACAACTAAAAAAAGTATGTTAATAAATGAGCAATGACGGAGCTTCATTATGGTTAATTGGGTCATTACTTCCTCTATTAATCCCAAAATGTAAGAAGTAGTATTTATTTTTCAAGAAAAAATAAGTTTAAAATATGAAATTGACCCCTCTAATTATTTAATATAAATAATAAAACTCAATTAACTCTTTCTTAAAATCAACTCAAACTTCGCTACTGTAAACAAGATACAAGTCGAGGTGCTCACTGCTTATACTTTCCTCTTTATATCATCTTTTTATTTTTGGACCGCAGACCCGGAGGCAAAGGTATATTAAATCGGTCACCTTACTTGTCATCAATAATTAATTATTAAAAATGCTTTACGAAAAAGCAAAGCGTGTCGTTGTAATTACCTCAACGTGACCTTCGCGTAATCAATGTTCGTTGTAAAGATCCAACTTTTTGGTCCAATTAAAGCTTTCATTTTGTTTCGGAGTACTTTCTGACAAGATGACGATAACCGTTAGATACACATACACTATACATATATCAGGCAACAAAAATGATGTTTTATGATTATGATATGAGTGGTTCCCATTTATTTCCTAAAATTTATGTAATCTATATTATAGTATATTCAATGGTTAGAATTATCTTCAGATACTATCACTCAACTGCATTTACTAGAGACAATTAATAAGAGATGGATTATAATTATAAGTAGGGTTTATTAACTTTCCCACTTCTTTTATTGATTAATTGATAGGAGAGAAAATCTAAGCATTAGTTTTTAAAGTTTAGGGATCAAATTAATTTTTTTATAAAAAGTTTAAGGATGTAAGTCGAAATTTGAGGACTAATTTGATTTTTAGAAAAAAAATCAAATGTCAGTTTAGTGTTTTTTTTACAAAGTTTAAAGATCATTTTGGTGCAATTGAAGTTTAAGGACTAACTTGATTATTTTGTAAAAATTCAGGACTAAATGGTAAATTCTCCTATTTGATATGACTTCGACGATTTAGAGATAATTTTGCAATTGTTTATATGAAACTGTGATGAAATTTCGTTATTTGAATCTAAAAATGATATTTCGTTATTTTTTAATTTCATCGCCAGAGATATAGTGCAGGGTCGAGACATGCATAAGATATCATCAAATGTTGATTAATATTATCTTCAAGTTATATGAAAATTTCAAATTTCCATGTCTTAAATTTTTCACACAAACATTTTTCTCCTCAAATGTAATGTTTTTATTATTATTTTACAGCAAGCTTTATTTTTATTTTTAGCAAAGAAAAGAAGTTTACATAAAAAAAATAAATTAGAATGTGTCAATGATGAAATATTATACGATATGTACTTTGTAATTACACAAAATTAAAGTTCACTTTTACAGTTTGTAATTTTGGTTAGCATGTAATTTTTTTTTTGGTTCTAACTTGCAAAAAATTTCAGTGCCAAAATTTACTTGTTCGCTCAGATCTTGTAAAATAAATGAACATTTTTAATTTAGAAAAAAATGAAAAGTGATTCATTTTTTCTTTTAAAAAATTTAGTTTATGATATGAAATTTTGTCAGTTCCTAATGGCACTGATAATTCAAAGTAAAAGAACTTTGGGTTAATTTTGTAGTTCAATACTAAGAATTATAATTTTATGCAATTCATTGTTACAAAAAAAAAATTACATTCACTATATATGATGTAATTTCATAACATAAAATATGCCTCATTTTTTAAACGAGAAATTTTTTCGAGTATAATAAACAGTAGTAATTCATATTATATGATGTATAGTACAATTGTACCATATTTGATATAAAGTACAACTATATAAGTAATTTATCGATAAACCATTTTTAATATAAGAGTAATAAAAGAGGGAAAATACTTTTTCTTTTTAATTTAATTATTGTTTACCAAACCCTTGTATCTCGAGCAGCAACAAATCCGTAGAAAAAAAAATGTGCAAACTACCTTTTAAGAACTGCAACTCTTATGTGTGGGTTCCCGGTTCCATGTTATGTATCTTTTTTTGCGAGTCCAAATCTGCAATTTTATGCTATTTCTTTAATGTTTGATAGCGCATCAAAGAATATTAAATTTTTGATAGAAAAAAAAAGAATATTAAATTTAATGGTCTTTCATTTATATCTATAATAGTTTCATTTTAATGATCTTTGATGGACCATTAAGCCACTACCAGAAAAAATTGATTTAAAACCGCCTATTTAGAACCGGTTTTTTAAAAAACGGGTGTTAAAAGGTGACAGTGGCATATTTATAAATTTTATTAAAATTATTAGAACCGGTTTGGTATAACAACCGGTTACAAGTTTTTTTATTAAAACTGGTTTTATAATAACCGGTTCTATTTGATTTAATTAGAACCGGTTTTAACAAAACCGGTTCTAAAATTTTTGTTTTAGAACCGGTTTTATAAAAACCGGTTCTAATTCATAAAATTGAATTAAAACCGATTATTTCAAATAACCGGTTCTAAAGGTTAGAGTTTAGAACCGGTTATTTGAAATAACCGGTTCTAAATGTTAGAATTTAGAATCGGTTATTTAAAATAATCGACTTTAAATACCCCATTTAGCACCTCTTCTTAGCGCCGATTTTTAAAACATTTAGCACCGCATAGTTTTAGAACCAGTTATATAACCGGTGCTAAATCGTTTATATAACCGGTTTTAAAATATTTTTTTGTGGTAGTGAGCGTTAATGAAATTATATGAAATTTGACAATCTATCAATCTAAAAAGAACATATTTATAATTTTTTTCTATTTTTAAGATTTATTTATTTTTAAATTTAAAAGTAGGATTCTATTATTGAACAAGAATAATAGTAGATTTGGACTCTCTTTTTTTCGCTCTCCTATCATCAATCAGGAAATGAAAAAGTTATGCATCTCACTCGTAATTATAAGAGCGTTGCCATTGTCCATCATTTTATTTGTTAATTATAGTTATATATTAATCAATTAAGAATTCACAATTGTTATTTATCTAAGATCATATTTTTATACAAAATTATAAACTTTCTCAGTTAATAACTGTATATTTTTAGTTGACAATTATATACCAACAGTTAACAAATAATTAGTGGACAAGTGTCCATCAAAAAGAATGATATGGACACTTAATATTTCCCTAATTATAACCCATCTTATATCAACTAGGGTTGTAACTCGGCATTCATCCCGATAATATAATACTCAAATAAATAATTAATAATATAAATTTTTAAATATAATTAATTAAATTTCACATTGAAGAAAATTTAGACAGTATTTTTAAATGCTAAGTAATAATGATAATTATAATAATTATTATTATACTAATAAATAATATAATTAAATATATAATAATCTATAAATTTTCATATAAAAAAGTTTGATCATTTTAAGAGTCACGCATTATTTTAAATGAGGAGAGAGAAATGATTTTATATGAATCTTTGGATTCAAAAATATTAAAATATTTAAATAATTTAATGATGGAAATAAGTGATGATGTGATATGCTTAAAAAATTAGAAAATTTAATTCTCTTTGTGTATTAAAAATTATGCGCCTATTTAATGCATTTGAGTGATAGCATCTCAAGATAGTTCTAACTAATAAAGATGAATTTTGGAAAGTACATGAGATTTACTCTTATGATTTTATAATCATTCGTGATAAATGTGATATTAATCCTTGAATATGTATCATCCGTCCTGACCAAGACGTGGTTGCAATCTTTTGATGAAGCAACAAAGTGAGAACCGTACATATCAACTGTTTGGCTTAAAATAAACAAAGGGCTTCATTCCTCAAAGCATTATAGGTCCGTTTGGCAAATCAAGGAATAGTTTTGGAAGAGTGGTAATTTTGGAAGAGTGATAGAATAGTATTTTTTTAGAAGAGTGATATTCTTGACTATTCGGAAGAGCGAAAATATTATTTGGCAGTTGTTACTCAGAATAGTTAAAATATCAATAATTATGATACTAATAATGATGATGATAATAATAATAATAGTAAAATAATAATCATAATAGTAAGATAATAATAATAATAAAGTAATAAAAAATAATCATAATAAATAATAATATTATAATAGTAATATAATAAAAATATAAACATAATCATAATATAGTAATATAATAATAAAAAATTATAATTACAATCATAATTATAATAATATAATAATAATAATAAATAATCATAATTTTAATTATATAATCATAATATAATAATCATAATCATGATAATAATAATTATAGTCATAATCATAATAATATAACCATAATCATAATCATAATAATATAATAATAAAAAAATATTCATAATCATAAAAATAATTCAAAATAATTATAATTATAATAATATAATCATAAATTAATCATAAATATAATGAACATATAATAATATAATACAACATAATAAAATAGTAAGAAAGTAATAAAAAATAATCATAATAAATAATAATATTATAATAGTAATATAATAAAAATATAAACATAATCATAATATAGTAATATAGTAATAAAAAAATATTTATAATCATAATTATAATAATATAATAATAATAAATAATCATAATTTTAATAATATAATCATAATATAATAATCATAATCATAATCATAATCATGATAATAATAATTATAGTCATAATCATAATAATATAACCATAAATATAATCATAATCATAATAATATAATAATAAAAATATAATCATAATCATAAAAATAATTATAAATAATTATAATTATAATAATATAATAATAAATTAATCATCACTATAATCAACATATAATAATATAATACATAATAAAATAATAATAAGTAATAATAATCATAATCATAATCATCATAATATAATAATAAATAATCTTGATCATAATAATATAATAAAAAAATAATTATATTTATATTCATAATATAATAATATAATATTAAAATTATATTTATAATAATAAATAATATAATAATACTAATGGTAACGATAATATAATAACAATAATGATAATAATAATTTAATAATAATAATATAATGATAATAATAATAATCATAATATTAATATAATAATAAATTATAATCATAAATATAATATAATAATATAATAATACTAAATTTTAATCATAATCATAATATAATAATATAATACATCGTAATCAAATAATAATCGCTATTCCGATTTAGAGCTAATCCGGTATTCCACCTATAAGTTGGTATACCGGATTAGCACTATTATGCACTCTTCTACTTAGTCTAAAATTCGTTTGGCAAATTAATTCGTTGGAATAGTTATTCTATTCTAACTTTTTGCTATTCCATTGATTGTCAAACACTCCCATAGAGAATAAGAGAACGATTAAACTTGAAATTCTGATTTGAGAGGAACATATAGCTCCCACTTGTCAATGTTTATGTCAGCAATAATCGGAAGGATCAGATTTTAAATTAATTTAATTTTAGATTACTATTGAATTTTTGCTCATTTCAGATGTGTGGTATTAGGTTGGTAACTAGGGATCGATTATTTTGGAATTTCAAGTCAGATCAGGATTTTGATATACTTTGGAATTCGAGTCATTTTGAATTGGGTTTGAGTCAGTTTGACCTTTTAAATATATAAATAATTCTCCCTATATGAGTGCAATGAATAAAAAATTTGCTAATTTCCTCTTCTTCGGCCATTAATATTAATGGATACAGAGGGGATCATTTTTACCACATCAGGGGATTGCGTCAAGGGGATCCATTGTCTCCCCTCCTCTTCGTACTTATAACAGATACATTGCAAATCCTGCAATCTAGGGACATAAACTCCATCACAACAATTTAAAATGTTCCAAACACAACACACCAATTTGCGGATGATAATGAACGCACATCCCAACATATTGAGGCCCACAATGCAAATGTTAAAACTATACGTACGCACAAATCACAGGCTTGTAAATAAAACATGCATAAGAGTGAATTCATTCCTATTGCAGTATCACGGGAACTACACAACACAATTGGACGAATACTGAGATGCAAACAGAGTAGCTTTCCACTCAAATACTTAAGATTACCAATGTCTATAAAAAAAACTTTGGAAAGAAGATTTCATGCCCTTAATCAGCAAAGTTCAAGCATGACTATCAGAGGAACAAACAAATCACCTTCCAATGGTTGGTAGGAAAGTGCTAGTGAATTCAGTAATAAATGTGCTCCCATTGAATTTAATGCAAGCATTTGTACTACTGAAATGGGTTATCAAACATCTAGAACGATTAGAACAGGCATTCTTTTGGAAAGAAAAAGATAAATATTTGGGTGGACATTGTTTAGTTAGCTGATTCAAAGTTTCTTTACCTACAATACACGGGGACTGAGAATCAAGGATTTAAGAACTCAAAACATCTCGTTGCTATTAAAATGGCTATGGCTACTACGAACAAAACCAGACTGCACTTGAACGTTAACAGTGCACTTTGTAAATGGACATTCAGTAGACAGGAAGTGAACACAACCACATCTTTCTTCTTCAAAAAACTTCAATCCTTATGGCTTGTCTTCGATGTATACACAGAGACTATCAATGAAGAGCTCACATGGCGCGGGAGTCTCACAATGCTTTCTCAGCAAGATCAACATACTATTTCTTAGCTCACATGGGAATGATAACAAGCAATACCCTATGGAAAATCAAGATTTCGGAGAAAGTAAAAATTTTCATGCGGCTAATTAAGCTAAACGGTCCTTACACATTAAAATTTACAAAGAAAAGGTTGGCCACATCTACAAACATGCGTCATGTGCAAAACAAGAGTACCACTGACTACTTCCCCGTACATCTTTTGGATAGATAATTGCATGTAACTAACAATACAATCAAATAGACACAATCGGGATTGCAAATGCATGATTATATACTGAAATCTTTGGAAAAAAAAAATGAACAGATGCATCTTCCAATTCAAAGAACTGTTTCGGCACGAGCTTCAACAGATCATTCTGGGAGATATAGCTAGATGGAGGGTAACGGATGACTGTGTAAATAATATAGAAGACAATTCTGATCTTCTATTACAATTTTTGTCTCTTTTCAGTCCAGAAAAATAATGTACATGTAATCGCTTTTTGATTTATTAACAAAATTATTAAGTAGGCTAAGCCTACTTCAACAAAAAAAAATATATAAATAATAGAATTTGTGTGGATTTGTTATCTTATGCTGAAAATTATTGTTTTGAAACATAAATTTTGATAAGATAGTAATGCAGAATATAAATCACGAAATGAAATTATTTGAAATAACATAATAGAGTCTATTTCATAACAAACAAGATTAATGTTATTCTGAATATATTAAAGTAAATCTTAGAAAAATAACTATCTTTTCTTATATTTTTCAAAAATTAAAAAGAGATCAAAATTATATTTTAATATATATTAAATCGATAATTTTATAAAAAAGAATATCATGACCACACATGAAATAAAAAAAATTTCAATATCATACAAACAAGAAAAGATTATTTTAGTTTTTCTTTCATTTTTTTAATTAAAAAAATATCAAAAATATTTTCATATGAAAATTTATAATGCATATTGTATGAAAAATATAATGTGATTAAAAAATTATATGAAATTTCTTGTACATAGAAATTGGAGTTTACAAATGAAAAAAAAATTATAAATCATTTTAGAGGGAAGGTAAAAGAGAGGAATATGGATGAGAAGGGGAAGAGAGAGAGAAAAGGCCCCACAGGGCATTTTGTTGTTTAATTTGGAGGGGTGACCAATTTATTTCAAATTTTTGAAAAGAAGGGCAAAATGTTAAATTGCCCAAAAAAATACAATTAGCTATTAAGTTTTAATAAAAAATGTAAGGTATTAAGATTAAGTTAGTGAATCAAATTCGAGACCACATGTGATAAAATGATTTTCAGTGCATTTTAACTTAATCAATACCATATTTAATATGTATACGCATACTACATTACCAATATCCTTTTTTCGGTATTATAGTTATGAAGTATTAAACAATTAACAATCTTCTGTTTGAAATGTAAACGGAGACGTTGGATGGTATCGCGCGCATATCAAGGGACATGCTATTAACATTTCGAACCTAAGCACTGACTGTTCGTTAGAATTAGAATATTATTTTTAAAAGCTCTCAGACATTAATCAATTTAATTAAAAATTGTCTTTAAAAATAATATCTGAGGTGACAGCATTTTGCGTTATTATTTTCTTGAAAGAACAGTATATCTTTAACGTGTACAGCTTCAACGAGTTTTGACACTGAATAGGTGACGAACATGAGTTTTTATTCATCTTCAAAATCGCTTTTGAGTTTTGAATCGTCATTAATTAGGTTACATGCCGTCGAGCTTGAGATTATTTTCGATTTTCAATTTGTCGCAAGTCGTGGCTTAAATCATTAATTTTGAATCATCTCAGATTAAATCAAATCAAAATTTCACATTTATATCAAAAGGCAATTTTTCATTTAATCATTATTGTGGCACAAGTTTAAAATAATTGTAATATTAAAATTACTTTACGTAGGGGTACTAGTTTATTATTACGACAAGAAAAGACTGAGGACTATATTGAATACATTTGGTTTTGATCACCTCTTGGCCCGTAAAATATATGATTTAAATAAACGTATTTGGATTTGGGTTGTAAATCTGCATCTCGGCTTCTTCTATGTTAGAATTCCGATTCCATCCTGATTATTGGTTTACTTATAAGCAGTATAATATTGTATCTAGTCCACATGGTGTGGTATTAACATACACATGCGATTCAGAAGTTACACCCAACTATGGCATGTGGACATCTATAAAATTATTATAATCCTTATTAATCGAGAAAGTTATAGAAACGACAAATATTTTATTGTTTATATAATTATTTCGAAACGATTTCTTAGTTGTATCAAACGAATGCTAAATAGTTTCATGGATATGTTACATCCGATTATATTGTTGTGACCAAATCCACAAGGACAACAACTGTGCCATCTCTGTGATGTGTTACTTGCATCTCGGTCTCTAGATTTCTATAAATTGGAAATTTTATGATAGCAATATAAGTATATAACAAGTAACGTGAAAATTTCAAAATGGCACTTAAGAACGATAATGACACTCAAACGCAAAGGAGCTATTGATATTAATTTATTTATGGATAACGATTTAGATTTTAGGAAATTTTGTTTAATAAAATCAATTCATTTTCGTTTGGAAAAATATTAATTTTATACATTTCAAGAGTGAATCATGTATAAATGTTTAAAACGGAAAAAGGTGAATTCTGCATGGATGTAATTTAGACGAAAGTCCCTCAACAGTAGTTTGCTAATTAGATATAGCATTTGAGCGTGGATATCTGATTTCAAAATATAGAAGATATACATATCAAATATAACTTTAAAAATATTATATTAGAATTACGATACACTAACAATTATTAAATTTGAAAATTTTAATAATATTTTCCTAAATCACGTCAAAAGAATTTGCAAGCATATTATTTTTTTAGAAATCAATCATTTAATAATTTTCACACAGTTTCGATAACTCTATCATTTGATTAATGATGAAATTATATTAATTTGTCGAACTTTATGATTACAAATGTATTTTATAAATGTCAAAATTATTAATTTGTTTTTTTTTTTTTGAGAAAATGAGGTCAAGCCCTCAGATTCTACAAAATTATCAAATTAATTGATTGTCCAACATCCACTCTTCAATTTGCCCAATAAATAAATAAATATAGTAGAATCTGAAACTTATGACTCCCATAGCACCCCTTTTTTTCTGAGGAAATCTGGTTGCACCTTTAAATCCACATATCCTAGTAATCATCCACGTGGAACCGGTGGTCAAAGTTAGGGCTGCACAAAAAAGGTCGATCTCGGACTCGATTCGGACTCGAATTAATCTGGTTCAAGCTAATATGACTCTAGCTAATTTGGCTCGAGCTAATATGGTTCGATAATTAAATAAGTCAAGTTTGAGTTTGGGGTTGGCTCGACTCGACTCGAATAATAATAGTTTATATATTTTTTCTGTTAAATTCTAATATGATAATCTATCTCTCATTATTTCTCGTCATCTCACTATCTCAGCGGCTTAATAATTTCTTGTACTCGCTCGTAACTCGGCTCATATATCTAACTCAATAATTCTTTTGCTGGCCTATCCATTCAAATTAGTACAGCAAATATATTTTTGAAAATATAATTTGTTGATAGAATTAGGCTATGGTGCTTTGCAAAGCACAAGAGCATTGTGTGTTTTGCGCTCTATTATTAATTTTAAGTCAGAAATGATCGATCCAAACCACTCAATCTAATCCCCATATCAAAATCTATTAGGAAACTAAATTATATATTTTTTGGAATTCATTTGCTATTTTTTTATTAGGGGGAACTGTCTTTTTTGGATGAACCAGAATTCTCAGATCAAGTCATTTTCCCTTCATCAGAAAAAATAGCAAAAAATTCTAAAAAAATATATAAATTTTGGTTTACTAATGGATTTTGATATGAAGATTAGATTGAACGATTCAGATCGATTATTTCAGACTTGAAATTAAAGATAGAACAGAAAGCACATAACGCCTCTATGCTTTGCAAAGCACCATAGTCGGACTCTATATATCAATTATGTACTAACTCATGTATCATTTTTATAGATATACCGAATTTACAGTTTGTAGATATACTAAATATAAATGTCAAATTAAGTCAACGTATGTATTGGCTCATGAACTAATTCAAATAGTAATGAACCGAGCTTTAGCTAGACTTTTCAACTCGAAATATTTCACGAACTCGACTCAACTCGACTCGAATTTTAATGAATCAAACTTGAGCTAAATCTGACTCGCTCAAATTCAACTCATTTGCGGCCCTAGTCGTTAAGACCTTCATCGTTTCCTTTTCACGATTTGGTTCAAACAGGTAAACCTCTGCAGCCTACAGGAGAAAAAAAAAACCAAAAAGAAAAAGAAAAAAAAAGCCCAAGAAATGTCCAAACAATCAGTAATCGTATAATCCACTGCGGCGGCGCCACACAGACGCGAGATTATTAAGTCACTGACTGTTGTACCCCACAAAATTAAATGGTGTTAATTTCGTGGGGTCATGCTGTCGGTGACACGTTGGAAGAAGTAACGGTTGCACGTCCTAGGCACGATCGGAATTTCCAGTTCTAACCAAACCAAATTAGTAGATAGAAAAAAAGGAAAAAAAGGAAGCGGGTCTCTCTGTCTCAGCCTCTCAGGGATCCTTAAGAGAGGACAGGTGAACAACTCAAACCAAGGACCAAATTGCAAAATTGTTAAAAGGTTTCTCCTTGTTTGGCATGGCGACTGATGAGGAGCTGACGGCGAAGCTCAAGGAGTTTCTCCGGTCGTCGGACCTCTCCACCACCACCACCGGCTCTGTGCGTCGCCACCTGGAGGCTGTATTTGGTACGGACCTCTCACACAAGAAGGCTTTCATTCGCGAACAGGTCGATTTGTTTCTTACAACCGAGCTCAACGGCAATGGAGAAGATGAGGCGGAGGACGAGGTCGAAGAAGCAGTAGACGAAGATGGAGAGGATGAGAGCGAAAATGAGGAGGAGGAGGAAGAACAGGAGGCTTCGGGTAATAGTGCAAAAAAGAAGAGAAGGTATTGAATTAGGGTTTCATGCTTCTCGTGGTCCCTTGATTCTTCTTCGGTCAATTAGGGCTTTTGCTTGATTAAATAAATTAAGCTGCCTTCCTCTTTGTTTTGCCTTTCTTTTGCTTGAAACCATTGTTTGTTTCCTTTCACCAAGGATAATACTTGGATGATTCAACACTATTAGTTAAAAGTTGCCTTTTGCAATTTGCATTAGGAACCAAACGCATAATTAGTGAATTCATTTGCATGCTGCTTTTTCAAGACGGGTTTCACTGAAAAAACTGATAATATTTAAAATTCAAATTAAGTGCCATTGTATGCACTATGCAGTGACGGAGCCACATGGTGTCAGAGGCAGCCGTTCTTGATTGGAAAATTTTTCAAAACTACCCTTATAATTATATATTTTTTAGAAAAAAATTAGAAAAATATGTTTATATTTAAGAAAATTTTACCCCTCTGAAAAAAAAAATTGTCCTCGAAACCACCGAAAGTCTAGCTCCGCCCTGATTATATGCATTGATCCTATTTTGTCTCGAACCATTATTTTATTCTAGCGGGTTTAGTTAACTATAATTAGTGCTAGTGCTTAATTAGGATAATATTAAATTTTCCAAGAATGGAAATATTAAGGATTGACTTTGAAGTTTAAGCAAACTTCAAACAATTATGGCAACATGTGCCAGGCTAGGTCTCCGAATGTCAGAGTTTAATCAGAAATACAGACTGAATCAATCACCAGAATTGCTTCTATTATTCTTTTCTTTGCGTGAAGTCCATCTTATTTTCTTAGCTATCATCTAACTTTTTTCTTTCTCCGTTTTGGTAAAAGATTGAACAAAGGTAATGACAAAGAAGAAAAGAAAAGAACTGGTGGTGGCTTCACAAAGCTTTGTAGTCTTTCTCCCGATTTGCAAGGTCTTGTTGGTGAAACTGCTCTTGCAAGAACTGAGGTACATTATTTATTGCTTTCATGCTTGTGGATAAATAAGATATAATTAATTTCATATGAAATCAGAAATGATAATATACGAGACAAATTTAGGGTGACATCAATTCAAGAGAAGTTGATGCAACACCGTTTGTGATGATTTGATCATATTCAACAAAGGCTTCGTGAGACACTGGTACGAAGTTGTATTCTAAGTCGTTTCGAAAACGCAAGATGGGGTAAAGGTCGACCAAGATTGACATGGGAGGAAACAGTAAAAAGACATTTGAAGGAATGAAGTATACCGAAAGAGCTTGTTTGGATAGGAGTGCCTGAAAAATGACGATTTACATACCTGAACTATAATTTAGGAGTTCGAGTTTAATAGTAGAGTTATAGGTTTCTGGCTATTTGATTATTAGATTCTTAGTTTTAGATTTTAGGGTTTAAATTTAGGATTTTAGCATTTAGGAGTACGATTTATAGTGTAGATTTACTATAATTATTCTTATTAGGACTATTATATTATTTTGGATGTTCTTATTATTAGTAGTAGTATTATTTTATATTATTATTACTATTATTATTGCTATTAATATTATTATTGTTGTTATCAATTATCATCATCATCATTATTACTAGCATTATCATTATCACTATTATTATATTTATGATCTATGATCTTTGTGCTTTTGGATTGGGTTTTATTTCTAGCCTACCCCAATTTATTTGAGATTAAAGGCTTTGTTGTTGTTGTAATTTCATCTCAATTCATTGACCAGGTGGTGAAGAGACTATGGGCATACATAAGGGAAAATGATTTACAAGACCCCCAAAATAGGAAAAAGATAATATGCGATGAGAGGCTCAAGAAGTTGTTCAATGTCAATGCAATCGACATGTTTCAGATGAACAAGGCTCTGACAAAACATATCTGGCCACTAGAAGATGGTATGTTATTTGTTTTTGTCATGATATGCTAAAAGTCCCACCGTCCTCCAACCCTTCCAGTGTAAAACAACAAAAAAGAGGCACGGTAGATTTTAACGCTCGTGAATGGGTTACATAATAAGGGGTGGGGGGCAAGATATACATCATAAGGGTATTTGTGAATGTTCATGTTTCACTGGACCCATGAAAATTTCTTTTAAAAGGAGTCATTGGTTCAATTCAGGAGGTAGCAAATATGCAGCTGGAACAAGTTCAAAATCAAAGGAAAAGGAAAAGCCACAAAAGAGAGACAAGAGCAGCGAAGGTCAGAAAAGAAATTAATGAAACTTCAATTGCGCTATTGGAGAGGAATACTTTTCTTTTGAACCTTAGATTTTCATGATATTTCAGGAAAAAGGACGAGTGTGACAGGTCTGATGATGCCACTTCAACTGTCTGAAGAACTGGTCAACTTTTTAGGTACTGGTGAGACAAGTTTGGCCCGCTCCGCGGTGATCAAGCATATGTGGGCATACATTAAAGAGAACAACCTTCAGGTAAAGTTCATTAGTTCTACCATTTTACGTTATATCATCTACCCTTTTACCGACTTATGTTAGTAATTTACTTCTTTGCACGCTGAGGTGGTCTCATACCTGATTTGGGGCTTTGATCAGTATATGCAGTTGCTCTATGCCACTACCAGGCTGTTCCCATACTGGTAGCTGTAACAGATGCAACTCTTAAATATATATAAGGAATTTTGGTTGAATTAGGGTTTCAGTAAGGATCTAGCATGGGAGTTTTGCTTGCATAGGTACCAGACTACCAGTCATGCGCCATTACGATATAGTCCCTCAGGCAAGTGGGTTCTCAGTCTGTTTTTTTTGTGGCTGAAACTGTGCTTGATTGCGTACAGTGATGATACATAACTATGAATTAAGTATGCTATCAAGAAAATTCATGCAACAGAATTATATTTATGTCTTCGTTCGTATTATCTTCTTTTTATTGTTTGACAGGATCCGTCTGACAGGAGGAACATAATATGTGATGACAAGTTGAAGGAGCTGTTGAAGGTTGAATCTTTCAATGGCTTCAGTATGGCAAAATTGCTCGTACCTCATTTCATCAAGGAATGATGTTGGGTGATAAACCGGGGAGGGAGAGTGGGTGATAAACCGGTGAGGGAGAGTGGGTACTTTGCAATTTTGTATCTAAGCAAGGGGTATTTTAGTCTTCTAGATGATGGTGCTGTTCACATAGAACGATAGTGAGGCCCAGACATTTGAAACAAATTAACTTTTATCCATTAGCGTAGTTGCTCATCAGAAATTCCTTTCAAGCTTATGTCACATGCTTCTAATAAAAATAAACAACTAAATAGAAAAGAAAAAAAAAAGGATTGGCGATCTGCTAGGCTTGCATCTAGTACTTTTGGCAAATGGATTCACAAAAGATTTAAAATAGTGGCTTATAGCAGTGACATTGAATTAGAACAAGTTTTTTTAGAACAAATTGATTTTGATGGAACTTTAGTTGCAGCGTGCATCATGACAGTCAAATCTTCTAACGAATGGTTGCTGTCTCTTTAAACGCTGGTTTATACAAATGATATGCATCATCACTCATCAGGTTAATGTAGACTACTTGGTGGGTCCTCAATGTTATAATTTTTTTTTTTTTTTTGCAAATGTAGCAAATTCAAGGGCATGGAAAAGTAAACAGCAAAGTGTTATGGAAATCCTTTTAATAATTTATTAGAGAAATGAGTATACCCACTGGTAGTATTTCATGGGTCTTATTCTGTGATACACGGTGACAGCATGCATCACAATTCTTATCTGCAATAGACTGTAAACGCAGGGGCGGATTTAAATTATATCAAAGGGGTTAACTGATCTCTTCTGGATTTTAAAAAATAATATTTTTAAACTAAAGTTTTGTTAATCTAATTCTCCTTGATCAAATTTCTAACCTATATAAATTATCTGATTATTTTTTATTGAGAAAAAAATATTTAATATCGTGAATAATGAAAGAATTATGCAAAAAAAATTAAAATATGAAATCTTGTAGAGAAAATTTTTCTTTATCGCTATGATTATTTATTTTTTATCTTTTTTATTTTTTATTATTTAGTATATATAAAAGATATTATTTTAATAATTTTATCTAATACTCGATTAGTTAATGAATTTAAATCCGATAACTATTAAATCCGATTACTGACCCTCTAATCAAAATCCTACATCCACCCCGTATACACGTCTAGACTTGACCTGACCAGGCACAGCACTTTCTAAATTATTTCTCTTCTGATAAACAACAATGCAACGCAATAGAGACGCGTGTGCCTCTTGTGAGTTGTTACTGTTTCTGATAGATGGAGAGATTACTGAAGAAATAAGAAAAAGAGAAAATTGAAAGGGCTTGATCCAGAAACCCATCTAAGTACGTGAAAACAAAATAAAAGGACTCTGCTCCTCCCCTTCACCAAAAATAAGAAAAGATATACACGTTCATGGATGGAAAAACTGACAATAGCAGTAGCTTCTCGGTATCTCTGAGCAATTACCAAGGATTCTGAACACAGACAACTGGACAAACTGATGAAACAAAGCAATGCATCTTGTAAATTCAAGTGCTGTGCCCCAACATTTTAATCAGAAAAGTTTAGAAGCGTAGACTTGATGCGCTTCTGACCCGTCCATGTGGAGATTCGCGTCAAACGTGAGATCCTTGATCAAAACGGGCTTATAGGGCCTCAGTCCAAAACTAGTGGGCTTTATAAATTGGAAATATAAATATTGGTTGTGCGCCTGTGCTAGTCAATTGGCGCACAACGAGGAAACAAATAATAATAATTAGTTATATATATAAATATCACTTCAAAATTTGTGTTTAGATAATATCATTTCAAACTTAGTTAGCTTTTAATTTTACATCTCTAACTATATAATAATATAATTTTATTACTAAAAGTATAATAATATTCATAATATAAAAAATGCCCCTTTTCTCTCCCACTACAAAAATGTCTCTTTCCAGATCTTCGACGCATCGCCTCTCAGAGAAAATGGATTGTTGGTATTATGAATATTATTATATTTTTGGTAATAAAATTATATAATCATATAATTAGAGTGGCAAAATTGAAATCTAAATAAATTTGAGATGACATTTATCTAAACTCAAATTTTGAAGTGATATTTTTCAAAATTCAAAACTTTAAAGTTACATATAACTAATTATCCCAAAAAAAAGGTTACACAATGAGAGGTAAAAAGTAAGAATGAAAATTATACACAGTAACAGCTCGTCTCAGAGATTTAGCATATAATTTTGACATTGACGAGGGGATCTAAATAATAGGTTCATGGGACCAGTGTTTCCATTGCATTCTTCACAAAGAGGAAAATCCAAATTTGATATATCGTACCGTCATTTTCTTTTCTTCTAGCCGTTGATACATTATGCAAATTGCGAGAATAAAAACCGTAATGTAGCCTAATGGATAAAGGTCGCCATAATTGTTGGAAAAATGCCAAGAGAAATGTCACTTTCACTTATCATCTTCCTGGGTGCCAATTTTCAACATTCTGCCACGTGATAACAATGTTCATCTCTCTCCCCTCACTCCTTTAGTAAATATCTAGTATTTTCAATTTTAAATTTTTTTTAGCTTAAATTATGAATTGACAAACACCAATATTATGAATCTAATTAATTAGCCCGTGAAATCAAATATTGACAGTGGCTGGTAATTTCTCTCACTTGTATGAAAACCCTACTGGTTTACCCTGTCTAAGGCCAAAAGGAAGAAGAAAAAAAAAAAAAAAATGTTTCGCTTCATTCAAACTTTTCCTAAACATGATGCAAATGAAAAATTGTGTAGCTGTGACATTAAATTCAAGCAAAGCTAAAACCTTTACTTAATTAATTTCGTCAATTGGAATTAGTTATTTCAGTCTTTTTATTCTATTCTAAAACTTGAACTATATATTTCTTTTTAATGTGCTCCATTTTTACTGAGCATACCAGAAAAGACCAGCTTCTGGCCAGTAATCAGACCGTTATTGTTCAATATCAGCACAGTGTTTTACTGGTGTGGTGTCCAATGTTTGAGATTTGTTTTCTAATTTTAAATGACTGCAAGAGAGAGATGGTTGTGAGTCTTGTGACTGATTATGTGCAAAAATGACCTACAACTGCAACTGATACTTGCCAGATTCCAGAACTGAAAAAAAGAGAAGATAAACTAATGATGCCAAGCCAAGCCCACGTGAAGTGGGGTCCAAGATTGTCATTTCATATGAATCCTGAAAATATGAAGATTTAATATGCTATACTGATAGAGAGAATCTGAAGAAAATTTTAGAACACGTGCTGTCGAGACTTGAGACCAGTAAGTCGGTCTCAGACACACACTTACTTTCTATTAACAGTTTATGGAACAATAAATCAAACAGCATGCCAATTGTATCTCTATAAAAATCTTTTATGTTCTATAACCTGTATGAACATTTATACAAAATATATGAACATCTCTCAGTAACGCTATAAACGTCTATTATGACAGAAATGAACATCTAGAGTCAATGAAAAATCATTCTTGATGATGATGATCACCCACCTAATCGTTCTAGTTACTAATTAAGTACGTATAAATTAATTAAATACTTTTATAAAATTAAGCATGTACTGAAATCCTTTAGTTTTTTTAATACATGCAGTATTTACGAACATGTTTCATTTTTAGTATGGATACCCATAATAACATATATGAACACTCATAATAACAAGTATGAACAACTCGGACAAACTAAAATTAATTCTTAATAATGATGGGCGTCTTACACCCTACGCGTCCAGTCTTTCATTCAAAAAATATGAAATACTAATATGCTCATACTTGAAAGAGACAATATTCATATTTAATTAATGAGATATTCATACTTAGTTATTAGAATATTTATATCTGATCATAGAATATAAAAATTTGTTAAGAATGAAAAGTTAAAAGCATGAATTGGAAAATCAGCCGAGTCCGAGTTGACTTGAACGAGTTGGAATGAAATCAGAGGGCGCCGAGCCGATTTAACACATCTTTTTTATTTTACATCGGAAAATATTTTTTTCCCAATGAAATTCAACTGATTCAGTAGCTAGTGGAAGGAATCCGAGAAGAAATAAGGAAGAATGGTTAAAATAAACTCGAAATGTTTTACTTTTGATAGATAATTGCATCAATTTGGGTTCAAGAAAACGATTTTTCGAATTGGGAAGAAGGAGAACAATGGTTGCTTTGCTGGAGAAGAAAGAGAACATATATATTCTTTTAAGAGAGGAGATCGGGTGATAATAGTTTATTTTGATAATTTTAACCATGGATTTTTAAATAAATATAAAAAAATCTTGAAAATAAAAAAAACTATAGATATATTTTTCTATCTATGGATTGATAATCATTTAAAATTCATTATCGTTTGATAATACATCAAATACCATTAAATTGAAACCATTGCAAATTACGTGAAAATTTGATGGTATTTGATGGACTATCAAACGATAATGAAATTGTATGAAATTTGAATGATCATCAATTCATAAGTAGAAGAGCACATCTATAAAAAAAATTCCATTTTTAAGATTTTTTTATTTAGAGGTCTATTATCAAGGTTATCAAAATAAGTCATTGTCAACCGATCTCTTCTCTTCTTTTAAATAGACTTGGTCCACTAGTGTAAAACACAAACTATTTTTTCTTCTTTGAAGAAATCGTAGTTCTAACTGTAGATCACTTAATTATAAAACTAATATTTTGACTTTTTGCAATAATGTAATATCCTCTTATTAATTATGAAATACAGAAAATGATGATTTTGTGAAAAATTATGTTAAATTAGTAGATTATTTAAGTGAAATATTTTATCTTAACACATTTGTTATGAATCTTTTTTCTATTTTCTAATACAAAATAAGTATTTAAAAAAAAAATGAGTTTCTGATTTGATTCAGCCGATTGTAACTGATTCACTTGATTCTGATTCCTCAGATAATTTACCGATTCTGCTTCCGAATTCAATTTTCATAACCATGATTGAAAGAGAAAAGAGTTTAGAGAATATATTTGAAAATAAAAATATTATCGAAAATGAAAAAAAGAAACAGTTAGAGGACAAATAAAAAAAATTGTTGGAATGAAAAGATTTTCTCATAAATCAAATAGATTTACTAATATTGTGAAAGTTAAAATATAAAAATTATATATATATATATATATATATATATATATATATATATATATGTATGTGGTTTGGTAATTGGTATCCAAGCAATGATGCAACAGAGATTGGATTATTTGAAGTGCTCTGTCAGATGAATATGTGCCTTACCAAAAGTCCAAAATACACAGCACTAGATACCTCTATGACGACATATAAGTGTTTGTCTTGTATTACGATAATGATATATGGTTTATGGACCGTTGCAATTTCATACAAGAGAAAGGACAAAGGGAAGAAGATTTTGATTCTTTGAGGGGGAAAAGTTATATATGACAATTGTTGTCTAGTATGGTTGTATATACTCTCTCAATCAGCACACCCAGAAAACTCTCTCCATCAACTCTTATATATGATGACAATTTAGCCGCGGCCCGATGGATCCGTCCGGATTTATTCCGTCCCGACGTTAATCCGTTCGGTTCGGTCAATGAACGGGTAAGGCCGAGCCGGGTCATCCTATGGACCGGGACGGATAAAGATTTGAAGTTAGACCAACCCGTCCAATTCAGAGTAATTATATATATAGAGAGAGAGTAAAGATACCGTAAGTTTAAGTTTACGGAGGCCTTCCGTGAGTTTAACTCAAAAAGTATATCAAATCATCTCTAAATTTTAATTTATCATACTCATTAAATTTTTTATATGAAAATCTTCTGGGATGCAAAAATTTGGAGTGTTTTAAGTTTTTAAGTCATTATTTTTTATTTTTAAAAATAATGTTCAAACATTAATTATTTTATTATTATTTTTAAAGTTAATTTTTAAAAATTAAAAACTAAGACTTAAAAAACTCAAAACACTCCAAATTTTTGCACCCTACAAGATTTTCATATAAAAAATTTAATGATCATGATAAATTAAAATTTTGAGATGATTTGATATATATTTTTTGAGTTAAGCTCACGGAAGACTTTCGTGAGCTTAAACTTACGATATCTTTACTCAATATATATAGAGAGAAAGTTTGGCTACGGTGCTACGCGTAGCACGGATGTCTCGTGTGCTACGGACCGTTTCTCCATTTTGAAAGTTCAAATAGTCAATCTGATCGGTCAAAATATTTTTCATATGAAAATCTAGTTGGGGACCAAATTTTATATTTTTTATAATTTTTTTACTATTTTTTTACTATTTTTTAAATTTTTAACATGTTAAAACACGCACGTTCAAACACGTAAACATGTATTACATGACATGTTCCGTGTCGAATCCGTCACGTGCTTGCACGTGACACGCACGTTTATCAATATCCTACCTATGAATTTAAATGCGCGGTACAGTTATATATTCATCCATATATATATATAAGAAATCTTCTTTTAATCTTTCTTTTGGTGGTAATTAGGATCACTCTCAGTTCTCAGGAAAACTCAGACGAAGTGCTAGGCTGGTTAGCAACTCAACAAAGTGAAACAGTGACAAAATATTAGGAGGACCACTGGACCAGGCTAGGTGGTAAGAGGTGAGAGATAGAAACAGTGAACAAATTAAGCCGAAAGAAACAAACGACGAAGACAAAGAGATAAGCCTCATAATTATTTTCTGGCAAGTAGCCGGAATAAATTATAGCCCTTGGCGTGGCGATTTGATGCCGCCTGCTATTTTAATGCGTTCACTTCAGCTTCATCACGTCCGGTTCTTTTTTTGACAGGAAGTCTCCAGTTCGTCAATATATATAAAATCTCCATTGACATTGTTTGCTACGTGCTGCTTTACTAGGAATGATGTCAGTATGTAAACTAAAACAACAGTTCCTCATGCGTCACAAACGTTTCTAATTATCTTACTTTTTATTATTTTTAATTTTCAGGAATAATCTATTATCTGAAACAACATCGAATTCAATGATCAAATTAAAATATTAAATTTATGTGGAATGTTATAGGTTTCAAATCTGATACTCATATTGAAAATGAATAAATTACCCTTCACTCTCGTTTCTTACTAAAAGAAAACAGCAGGAAGATCACTAGACAATATTTTACTAATTTACTTGGACAACCGTGCTTTTTAAATATACAATTTAAATTTGAAAGAAAGAAATCTATTGCAGTATCCAAATTAGAAATAAACTACATACTAGTATTACTTAATTTGTATAATAAATTTGATAAATTGAATAATAACGTTAATAAATTGAATAATCTCTAAACATAAATAATAAAAATCTTAACATCAATAATTATTCACATAAAATAAATAATAAATCACATAACTAGAAAAACAAAAATTGAGTTTAATTATATAAAGGGGATGGAATCGGAAGAATTGAAGAGAACAAGAGAGCAGAAAGAGAACGAGAAGAGAGGAGACTAAGAAGGGATCAAGACCCGATCTGAATTTTAGTATCACTTATAGTATCAATTAATATTATTATATTATCTAAGTTTTTTACTTTGAATTGGAATTTCTGTCGCTTTTGTGATCGGAAGAGAGAAGACGAGAGCTCGATTTGAATTCAACGTGATTTCGGAGCCTCCAATTCTCAAATGGATTTCCAGGCCAAAACATAGATATTTGGCAAGAATTTCTCTCCGACTGCTATAAGACTCGCTTGCCCTTCTTCAGACAGATCCAGTGGTAAAAAAAAAACACCGGTTTTCATTAAACTCTAGCTGTAAAAAAAAGGCCAAATTGAATATATATCCCTCAACATATTTCAATTTAGATATTTACCCCTCCAAACTTAAAAATTAAATATTTATCGTTCAAAATATCAAAATCTTGTATATTTACCCAAAATTACTATTATTCTCATAAAAATTAAATTAAAAATTAATTAAATTTATAAAAGGATAAAATATTCTTCAATCAGTTAACATTTCGCTGAATGCTAGCAAATTGAGAAGTATTAATTTATCTTTACCATCTGATCAATTAAATAGTATAAATTTCAAACTTTAATTTCCTCCAACTCTCAACAAACACATATTTTTTTTCACAGTCAAGATCTAGAAGATCCAGTCACATATGTCTTCAGAAGGTTGTTGGAGTTTGATCAGTTTTTCAGAGAAGGCTAATGATTGTGTCGAATGTTGCTAATTACTCCTTTTCGAGCTCGTGGAATTGATGAAAAAATAAAGGACAAGACTATTCAAAGAGACTGTTATAGATTTAAGTAAATAGCGAGAATAAAAGAAAAGGTATTTTTATCCTATTATAATTTTAATTAATTATAATTTAATTTTTATGAGGACAATAATAATTATGAGTAAATATGCAAGATTTTAATATTTTAAGAGATAAATATCTAAGTTTAAAGGGGTAAATATCTAAATTGAAATATATTGAGAGGTATATACCAATTCTGTCAAAAAAAATACAGCTCCAAAGAATTTCTTTTTCTTTTTTTTTCTGATTTGATTGGATGGGTTTTCATTAAACTCCAGATTAGTACCACCGCTCACCTACATAATTTATGTACTACTATTGTGTACCTGGGTCTCATAAAAAGAAATCCAGGTAAAAAATTGTGAAGTTGATCTATTTTTGTGTCTCCAACTCACTTTGGTTGGCCAGAAACACTGGTTCACATACTACAAACAAGATTAAAAAAAAAAAAGGAGATAAGAGGGAGAAGAGGGGACTAGAAACCGTTTGCAAATCAAATTCAGGTGGCTTGATATCGATTTTGATGATTTTGTCTAATCTATTGGTGAGATCATTTTCAAAGTCTGTAAGGATGCACTATGTATTATTATATATAGCTAAATATTGTGAAGAAACGTGTCTAGGTGCAATTCCTTCGTAGGAAAACGTGAGGTTGGGTCAGCATCGGTTACATTCGCAGCTCTTTTAATCAAAAAAATTAGTTAGAAGGTTATGTGAATCGTCCATTTTTAATTGAGATACATATTTTTAACATATTTTAAAGTTTGAGATTTACACTTTCAATAATCATTTTGAATCTCGATGTAAAATTGACGGTTCACGAATCTTTTAAATTATTTTTTAATTTGAAAGACTGCGAACTTAACCCAATGCGGTTGGGTCCGGCTCCTCTACTGTATGTGTGCACCGTGCAGTAAGCGTTGGAATTTACAATAACGTATGTGTACAGTATTGAAATTTACAACAGCCATCCAATTTGGGAGCAAATAGTTCTAATAGTGTTTTTTAGATTTACATGACAGATAGTTTGAACAATTATTTTATGTATATAGTATTTTAGACGATATGAATTTGTGGATGACAGTTTTCTAGCTTAAAGTATTGGCGCATATACATGCAGTTAATTTATGTAGACATCCGAGTAGCAAACCAGCGGATGCAAATGTTATAAGGGTGTCAACTCATATTTTTGGATTTTAAAAAATATTATTTTTAGGCTAAGTTTTTATTAATCTGACTCATCTGGATCAAATTTTTTATCCCCTGAATTATCTGATTATTTTTCATTGAGAAAAAATATTTAATATCGTGGATAATGAAAGAATTATGCAAAAGTTTTAAAATATGAAGTTTCATAGAGGAAAATTTTTTTTATCGCTATGATTATCTATTATTTTGACTTTTATTATTTTTATTACTTTTAATATATAAAAATATTATTTTAATATTTTTATTTAATACCTTATTAGTTAATGGGTTTGAACTCAATAAGCTATTGAATCCGATTACTGATCCCCTGATCAAAATTCTGCATCCGTCCCTGACCAAAATAGTTGCAAACCAACGAGGACAAAGAAGATATATTCTAAAGTTAAGGAACTTAATGGAAAAAAGAATTTTATGTGAAATTAACATGTTAATTCTCGTTGATAAAAGAACATGTTAACTTTCTTATGTGAAATTAAAAATTCTCCTTTGATAAAAGAAAGAATTAACAAAATATAATAGCATTCAATAAAGAGAAATAAAAAATGTATTCACGTTGTTGCTTTTAGTATGTTTGAAGGGATCACTTGACATTTTTTTTTTTTTTTTTTACTTTCTTGACAATGGCACTCTAAATAAATTTAGAAAAATCTAAAAAATAAAAAAGTTTATAAATATATTCTTCAACTTATAAATATATTGTTCAATTTGATAGTATTTCAAATTTCATATAATTTAGTTATCATTTGATTATTCATTAAATAGTGTTAAATTATAACCTTCCGTAAATTATATAAAATATAATGGTTTTTAATAAACTATTGAATGGTAACTAAATTGCATGAAATTTCGAACAAAATCGATCTACATGTTGCAAATATATCTATATTTTTTTAAGATTTTTTTAATTTATTTAGAGTCCCATTGTTAAAATTATCAAAAATAACTCATTGTCAATGGATTCCTCCCCTAATATTTTTTCCCAATTTTATAATGTCAAAGAAAATTTCTAATTAAGCATGCTTTAGCATACTCCTATAATAATCATCGCAAACTTTAGGCGTGGAAGAGCAATTTATAATAAATGCTATATTTGATGCAAATGATTGATTTTAATCTATTACGAAAGTAAAATGAAAAAAAAATCGTATTCCTTCAATTATGATTTGGCTAGAGGATTAAGTAACTAACGCAACATGTAACATGTAATGCTAATAAATGTACTGCTAATAAATGGACAAATACTAAGTCAATATTTAGGAAACTTTCATTTTATATTGTTATCATTAACAATAAAACATAATAAATAAGAATCAATATTTCTTACAGACATTAGATATCTAGCACAATTAACCAACTGTGGGGAGAGCACAGATGTATCCACTAGGGATGCAAACAAATCAGATATTATCCGACAATATATGGATTCGAATCTGAATAATAGCATATATGGATATTTATATGTGAATATTTTTGGGTACAAATCTGGATACGGACAAATTTATATCGGATATGAATACGAATTTGAATATGATTTTAATTTGAAATCGGATTCGATATAAATACGGATAATTATTCGGATCCGAATATTTTTAAATTCAAATATCTGATAAATATTCATTATATATTTTTAATTGAGTTTTTAATGTATATTATAAATCCAACTAAATTGATACATAATTTCCCTCATATTATTTTTTATATCTTTTGATTCATTTTAACTAATATTTTAATTTGTATAATTTTTGACAACTAATTTGCAATGATAATTATTGAATAAATCATTAATAATATAATAATTATTAATAATTAATTTTTATAATAATATAACTTTTATAATTAGTGATATTATGTAATTATTTTTTAATTATGTTGGTGGTATTTCAATTTAGTATCTGAAATATATCCATATTTGTATTCATATTCGTATATTATCCAATTTGTATTCATTTTCGTTTAATATTTAATCCATATTTGTATTCAAAACTATCCTTATTCATAATCACAAAATTAAAATGAATATAAATATAATTTTAACCACTATCCGACCGGATACTATCCATTTACGGCCCTAGTATCCACCTAGAATTTAGTGACGGACGTTAAATTCCGTGTACTGATAACCACGTGTTTCATAATTATCGTTTTTACTAATTCACGGATGCTTCCCAACTTAAATTCATACCTTATATTATTTTTTATTTAATAACATTTTTCTCAGCATTAATTAATTTTAATTATGCAATGAATATTGTAGTCATAATTATCGAACCAGATTACTTTTCGAACTAATAGGACCCGTGCATCATTCCAATCGATTTAACAAAATTAGTAGCATTCAATAAAGAGCAAAAAAAAAAACATGCTTTTGCATATAAATTTACAATGCTGAAGAAAATATCTAATTCACCCTTTGAATCCACAATATTAAATATTGCACCTTTAGATTCTATATTTCTCGAAGAACGAATGCAGTGAGAAATCAATTAGCTAGGGCCTGTTCGATGTTTCAATTTTTGTGGGTATGGATATCTTGACTTTCAGCTTTCAACTTTTAGAGAGATCATCAGCATTGTTGCTCTTGGGAAAAAAAAAAAAAAAAAAAAAAAAAACTAAAATTCAGTCTAACTTGATTTTTTTTTAGAAATTTACTGTGCAGGTAGATATTGTTGAGAACATCTGCCCAAACCAAAATCCAAACTCTTGAGTAGAGTACCGAACAGGCTCTTGAAAATTAATCAATGAGATTGAAATTCACTACCGCACCCACGTGTACCAGGGGATGCCGAACAAGCCTTAGGAAAAAAGATATAAAAGAATAAGTGTGATGCCCCACAATTGTAGTGGAATTAAGAACGAGGAATAATTCTAGTACACATCTAATTTCTTAATATTTGTTGCAAGTTTTTAAGATGTAAAAAACAATTCTAATAGAATATCAAATTGAATGTATTTTATGCAAGAAAATTATATCACAATATTGTGTTTCTATATTTTTATTTTTCATGCAAATGATTAATTTTATTCTATTAAGAATTTAAATAAAAAATACCAATTCTTGAATTATGATTTGGCACGAGGATTGAGTAATTAAAACAATTTGACACGTGCAATAATAAAAAATGAACAAAAAATAAGCCAAAATCTGCAAATTTTTATTTTTATTTTTATTATTTATTAATATTTTACAACTACTACTTAAATATAACAATATAACGAACAATTGAATATTGATACCTGTCATTTACTATTGAAGAGCACTGATGTCTCCGCCCTAGCATTCAATTTGTGATAGACATATTTGTGATATATGGGTTTTGGTATATAGTATTTACTGTTGAGTTAATAGATTGTCTTTGTTCTAACATTTACAGTTGAGTTGCCAATATTAGGGGCGATTTTATATTTTTCCCTGTTTTGAAAGTTTGAGATAAACTAACATTCCCTTCAAATTATTTAATAAAATGTTATTGTAGGCCTTTTCCTCCCTTCACTTCGCCTTCACTCATATTACCTCACTATTTACTTTCATTTTCACATTTAAATTTTTTATAAGAAAATTTTTCAATAATATAAAATTTCATATTAGAAAAAGTTTAATGATATTTATTTTTAAATATTTGTAGTTCTTTTTATTCGACTCTAATGTTATATGTTGTGTCATAAAATAAAAATAAAATAGACTTAACACAGAACATTAATTAACTTCTGAATATATAAATATAACCTATAAGTTACGTTTTTGCTTTTCTATATTTTTGGTGAAATAGTTTTTATTTTTCTGACCTAGGTCATATTACATTTTCTCAAGAATGACGTATTTCAAAGCACCCGTTCACAATAAAACTGCTCATAGTTATCAATTTACCATTTTGATTGATGCAAGGATGATTTCTGACTTTCATGTTTTAAAACATTTGTAGATTTCTATTTGAAACTAGTTAAAAAAAAAATCGCTGCTTGATTAATTTTACTTGTTCAAGTAGTAGAATACTCTCGATTATCAAATCTGGTTATTGGTTATACTAATTAGAAGTTAGAACCTGCTATTTCTATTGATATGTTGATTGAGTTGCTGATTAATTTGTTGAACTGTTCTCCGAGAAGTATTCATTCTCCAAATTAACATATGTCATAATTTAATTTACACTTCATTTTAGATTATTTAGTTTTAATTATTCTCATGTGGTTTCTTGTCTCAAATATCAAAATACCAGCAATGCAATATTGCTTGAAACTCGAAAAACTAAAGTATCTTAATATTGTCTGTACTTCGATTATGTTCGTTCGTTTCTGAAGGAACGTTCAGTTTCAAATTAAGACATATTGGCTCAGTAATCTCTTAAGAGAGTTTTTCATGGATCAGCCTTATATACCCTTAATTTTTTAAAAAGGGGAATGAGTTAGTTCGCTCATTCACTCCATATTAATAGTGCACCGAAGCTAGAGTTGCAGTCTTGGGACAAAAAATATTTTTTTAGGGGTGTAAAATTTACATTTTTTTTAATATAAGTATATATTTTTAATTTTTTCTAAAAAATAAAAATACAAGATTTTGACAATTTTTCCGGGTAGAGGGGTGACGGCCTTCTGCCAAAATGTGGCTCTGTCACTGGCTGAACAAATTATTATTAACCACCTGATCAGAAGAAATGAACGATCCAAATTTATTCTGTTCCATAACAAAATTAACCATCTTTTATTTTCCACAAAATCTGAACGAACAATGATGGATCTTAGTGAGGACAGTGGGGATCACGACTCTCCCAAAATTTTAAAACATTGATATACATTTTAAAGATTTATGATATTTTACTGTGTAATTATAATAATTATTTCATTTCAGCTCTAAAATTTGAGACACAATATATATAAATAGAGAGAGTTGGGCTATGATGTTATGCATAGCACGGATCACGTTCGTACTATAAATTGGTTCTTCATTTTTAAAATTCAAATGATCGATCTAATCATACAAAATAATTTTATATTTTTTAAATTTTCTTTTTATTTTTAAGATAGTTAGAAAAATTCTTGATATAGTTATTAGCCATTCAAAAAAGCGATTTTCTATCTATCTTAAAAAATAGTAAAAAATTTTAAAAATATAAAATTTGGTTTATATCTAGATATTTATAAGAAAATTATTTTGTATGATTGGATCAATCATTTATAATTTCATAATGAATAATCAATCCATAGTACGAACGCGATCCGTATTATGTATAGCATCATATCCCAACCCTCCCTCTTTATATATATAACCAAAAACGAACAACCCCATATCATGTTTCCAATGAAAGCAACCCGTGGAATCCAAGAAAAGTTTCATGTATAAGAGTATAAGAATATCTTTCCAAAGTGGAACCGAATTTTTCTGAAGGACAACTGCAAAGAAGGGAATAAAAAAGGTAGAATTGAAAAATTGAAGGGGAACATGTTACATTGCGACTTTAGTAGGTCTCTCTAGAGATGTAGACCGCAAAGGATTTCTCCTGTTATATATCCAAACGTTATAAAAGCAACAATTTTTTTGTATATAACTTTATATCTGCTAATGATGAAACCGTTCAGAAATTCAAAATATAATAAGATTCGTTATATGGACTTAAGAAAAAATCATGATTCATAATTAGTTCGGTATTCAATTTAATTTTAATCATTTCATTATATCAATTTACCATTCATTCGAGCTCGAAGAAAAAGTCAAGACTCCAACTCTCTTGTCCTGTTCGGAAAATTAAGAACTATAGCCCATGTCTCCAGTGACACTCTTCTAGCTGCTCTCGCCTTCATAGAGAATTTTATGAAACAGTTCATCTCTTACGTGTCTCAAGTAATCTCGGTATCCCATTCTATTGTTACTGCAACGCCACAGCATATCCACTTGGGAATTTCACCAATCTCAGCCGCGACGCCTTCAGTTCCGTCCACACACTCGCTCTCTCTTTCGCATCCAGTTTACTATCATAATGTTTCATCTTCCTCTCCAGTTGGTCATATTAATCCGACGTTTCCAATGTCACAGGATCCCAAATCTTTTGTGCATGTTGCTAAAGAGGCTCATGAACGGCATCCATCTCAGCGCATTTTATCTCCTCTGAAACCCGCTCCACCTCCCAACCCTGCACAACGAGTATAGACTAAAGTGCGTGATCTTCAAGAAAAGAAGACTCTAGGGTTTCAAGTATACTTTCGGTGCGGCGACACTAGTCATTACTCTCATTCTTGTTGTAACTCTTTGATGTGCTTTTCTTACGGTCGATTAGGTCACCGCTCTCACCAGTGTAGGGCAACTACTATGTTTCACCCACCTTCCCCTAAGCCTTCGCCTGACGCTATTGTCATGGCTAATAGAATTCCTATGCTTAAGTTCTATTCCACTCCGATCAATAGAAAATTTAGGAATTCTATTAGAAATAGTATTGTGTTGCATGATGAGCAAGGTTTAGGCCCGATCTTCCTGCAAACTCATTTGCAAAAGTTATTTCCAATACAAGAGTGGTCCTGGGTAGCCCGATCTCTTCCTCAACATAAATTTTTAATAGAACCTCCCAATGAAGACCGAAAGAAATTAGTTCTTTCTCAAGGTGAACTAATTCTAGGTGGTATTTGCTTTATAGCACTCCTACTCCGGTTGCAAAACCGATACCAATAATTATCTCTGATATAACTTTAGCAGTATTTACTAAAACTGACACTCAGCCCCTATCAGTCCCTAATCCTACCTCTGACCCATCTACAGATGTATGGGATCTTACGGTGGCTGCTCAAGCTCAAACATCTTGTGATAATATCAAAGGAAAAAAGAAAGACTCCACCTGCATAGATCAACCATAACCCTTTAATTCTGCATATCTATTCCTCTTTGTCTACTCCTACACCTATTTTTAAGTTTGATAAAATATGGTTGACACAAGAGGGATTTATTGATCTCTTACATGATTGGTGGGTTAGTTTTGAGATTAACGATGATTTAGGAAATCAATGAAGAATAAAATTATAATTCATTAAGAAAAAATGTAGAGGTTGGAATTTTAATTTTAGAGCTGAATAGAAGAAAAATAAAAATAATTACATTGAAGAAATTTAGAAATTTGAATTACTTCAAGAAGAAGATCTTCTTTGTGCTTCAGAGTTGAATTATTTTAAGAAATGTCATTTAGAGCTTGAAAAAATTCTAGATAATGAGAAGAGTTATTGGCAACAAAGAGCTAAATTAAAATGGTTATTAAAAGGAGATAGGAATACAAAATTCTTTTAAATTTCAGCAACCAATAGAAAAAAGAAAATTTTCATTTTTTCATTACTCATTGATAATCAAATGGAATTTGATCAGCATAAAATAATTAGGCACATTAATGTCTTTTATAGGAATTAGAGAAGATAGATTACTATCTCTATCATCTGATTTTTGGTCAGAAAAGGATAAATTAGATGTTTCTCAACAACAAATGTTAGAATCTCCTTTTACTTTAGAAGAAGTTAAAAAGTTATTTTCTCTTTTAATCCATCCAAGGCCCCTGGTCCAGATGACTTTTCTTTTTACTTTTATCAAGAATGTTAGGATCTAATTTCCAATGATTTTATGAAATTAGTGCATGCCTTCTATAATCATGAACTAGATTTGTCAAAAATTAATTTAGCATGTATTTGTTTGATACCTAAGAAAGCAGATGCTCAAACAATTACTCAATTTAGGCCAATTAGTCTAATTAATTGTAGTATAAAAATTATTATAAAATTATTAACTGAGAGGTTATCTAAACTAATGGACACTCTTATTTCTTATACACAAACTGCATACATTAAAGGTAGGTATATCATGGACAATGTGGTTTGTGCTCATGAAACTCTAAATTCTATTTAAAAAAATAAAATTTCATCTATCCTTTTTAAATTAGATTTTGAAAAGGTTTTTGATAGAGTCTAATGGGATTTTTTTAATTAAAATTCTTTATGGTTGAAACTTTGGGGAAAGATGGATTACCTGGATTAGAAATATTTTACATAATGGTAGAACTTGTATTAATATTAATGGACATTTAGGTGAGTACTTTAGTTGTAGAAGAGGTGTGTGGCAGGGTGATCCCTTGTCTCCTTTCCTGTTTGATATTATATCTGAAGCTTTTCATAGGATACTGTCTAATGCATTTAATGAAGGTTATCTCAAGAGGGTTCAATTAGGTAGAAATGATTTAAAATTTTGAATTGGATTTGAAAATCTATATGGTCTAAAAATCAACTATTCTAAATGTGAAATTATACCAATGAATATATCTGAGGATGAAGGTAACAATCTTGCTTCTCTATTTGGTTGTAATGTTGGTACTTTGCCAATTTCTTATTTGGGTGTTCCTTTTCATTGGAAAAAACTGTTTGTTTTAGACCGGAATTTCTTATTGATAAAATTGAAAAGAAACATCAAGGATGGAAGGGTAAATTATTGTCAATTGGTGGTAGAGTAGTTCTTTTAAATTTTATTATCTCTTCCATTCTAATATATTGGATGTCTTTTTACAAATTACTAGTACAAGTTAGGACAATAATTGATAAATTAAGAAGGAGATTTTTTTGGTTTGGTGGGAATTCTGTTAGGAAAAAATAGCTTTAGTTTCTTGAAAAATAGTATGTAAGAGTAGGAAACATGGAGGATTAGGAGTGATTGATTTAGACATTATGAATAAAGCTTTATTAATTAAAAGGCTTGTTAGGTTGAAAGATCCTTTAGTTAAAGGTCGGTAAAAAATAATTTTACACCAGAAATACCCTAATTTAGTAATACCAGCTAGTGCTTCTCTATTTATGAAAGGAATAATAGAGTATAAGAATATTCTTGACATAAGTTTAGACTGAAAAGTATATAATGGCAATTCAATTTTCTTTTGAATGGATAGAAGGTTGTTAAAAACCTCATTAGCACATCATTATCCTTATCTCTTTTCTATTGCTACAAATACTCAAATCTCTATTGCCAAAGCTATTATTGCTAAACAATTAACCATCACTTTTAAAAGACAATTTGTGGGAGTTTATTATGAGGAATAGTGTGATTTACAATCTCAAATTAGTGATAATCCTCTTACTACTGTTTGTAATGATGTTATGTTATGGAGATAGTCATCTATAGGAAAATTTTAGTTCATTATCTTTATGAATGGTTAGAGTTTGGGGGTATCGCTAATACTAAATATACTACAATCTGGTTGACTAATATGCTCCTTAAAATTAAAAATTTTATTTGTTTAGTAAAGAGAGACATAATTCTTACCAAACTAAACTTGATCAAAAAAAGGTTGGGTATATAATACAAAGTATGTTTTTTGTGATGATAAGGAATCCACCAGTCATTTGTTTGTTACTTGTCCTTTAGCTAATCAAATTTGGCAATGGATAGTCAAATATAATAATTTTATTTTTGAAGGAACCACGTTACTTGACTTGTGACATATGGATTGTTGCATACCTCTTAAAAATCAATTTGTGACAGAATTACTAAGATGGGTTGTATTGTAGACTATCTGGTTAGAAAGAAATAAATTAGTTTTTACTAATAAAAAAACTTGTAGTACTGTAGTGTTAGGGAGGAGGAAAATTAATCTTGCTCAGTATTGATGCTTACAAAAAGAGGCGAGTGGATTTGCTTAAGTTATCTCTTGTTCTACCACAGGAAGTGGACGATCTTATAATGCAGGTATAAATTCTGTCAAAGGAAGAGATGGAGCTGGTAGAGGAAAGTTTAGTAGAAGTGGAAGAGGTAGCTCTGGCAATTTTACCAGTAACTTTGAATATCAATCATATGTCTGGAAGAGAGGGTGATTAAGTGGGTGTAATTTATTGTGATGGATATTCTATTCTTTCTGATATCCTTGATTGCTTAAGAGTTAGAACTATGTAGTTTTGAATGTTTCATTGTTGTATGCTTTTATAATAGGGGTATGTCAATACTATATCTTTAGATTTAGTTAGTAAGATCTGTTAGGTTCCTATTCTTCTTCATATGGTACCATTTGTTTGGTACTGCTGAAGACTAAGACAATGTATTTGATGTGGTGATTTCTATGAAATCGGTGGAGAACCTCCACTTTCATCAAAAAAAATTGTCAGTTTGATTTGACTCTGGTTCGATAATTTTTTAATGAACTAGTTCGAATTTGATTCGTAATAGTTCGATATGTAGTTATCTGCATATATTTTCAACTAGTTAGTCAATAATATATGTAATAATATAATTATTTTATTATGAAATTAATAAGATATTATTAATTTATTATTAAATTAAAAAATATTAGTTTTTTTTAAATTTAATATAAAATTAATAAAATATATTTTATCTCTCATTATATATAATATTATGAAAATAAATATAAAAATTTAAATAATTGAGTTCGTCTAGATTTTGATTTCAGTTTGAGTTCGATTTAATTTGAAATGATTTCAAATTAAACTCATACACTAGCTAGTTCAATCGATTTAGATTCATTTGCAGCCCTAATTCGATATAAAAGATTTTTATATATGAATATATAAATATATAAATATATTTTTATTTTGATTAAGATATATATTAGCATCGGTTTCATGCTGAGAATTCGCAAAAGGAGAAGAATAGCTGAGTTGAACTGGAGAGGTGATTAGTCAAATTTGTTTTTGCACAAGTGTGTGGTGCGCGGAGGAGAGATTAATTCCTCAAAGCAAAGTTGCTTTTACTTTGGATGATGACAAGAAACCCCATGTTTGTTATTATTCCTTCTTTGTTTGAAAGAATCTTCATGTATGCTAGACCAGGTTGTGTGATATCTTGCACAATCATGTTGTCTAAAAAAATCATAAAAGAGCGGTCTACATTTTGCCTGATTATTTTTTGCAACAAATGCAATGATAATCGATAGCAACTTTCAAATAACCAAACAAGTAACAATAACACCGCAACTTATCAAATGATGATATAACCAGAAAAGATGTATATGTTGTAATCTTTTTCTCAAAAGAAAATTCGGTTGTAAAATAAATGGAAGGGAATTTGTAATATATGGTCTTGATTGGACAATCATCTTTTGTGATATATATTAAGTAAACATGTCCGTTTGAAAGAATAATCTATCATGTTCGTAATATTTCTAACAGAATTGATTAAAACATTATCTTTCATGTGAGGATTGTGTGCATTGAAGTGATTTATGAATTTTTATTTTAATATTCGTTGCATGCTAAAAAAACTCCAATCAATATGCTTAAAACAATTTGGGAGTTAATTGAACCCCTTCTCTCCCGAAACTTTTAATATTCAAAATTAACTTTTTACATTTCTTGTAAAGTAAAATTTCTATAGGTACTCTAAATCGATCATCATATTTTTTTTAAATAGAACTTTCTATACTTGACCTACATTTTATTCAAAAGTAAAAAATAACTCCTATACTTTGAAATTCTGCATCCTTTATTCTTGATTAAAACATTAAAACTTCAAGATAACAATTAAAACTTCTATGTTAATTAATATAAAAATAATGTAAACACTGATTACTCTTAGATGTCTTCTTTAATGTGAAATGTTTGCATAGCAGTAGAACAATATTGAAATTTTACTCTAAATAGAATGAGCATCATAGGCGGAACTAAAGATAAGTAAAAGGGGTCAGACCCCTCCTAAAAAATAAAAAAAAAATTATACATTATATTTATACATTTTAAAATATAAATATTTCTGGCCCCTTATAAAAGTAAAATTTGTGATTGACCCTCCTATATCAAATTTTCTGGTTCCACCCCTAAAGAGCATGCTGCTAGTTGGTACTAGTGGTACAGAAAATCCAATTGCTGAAACTTGACTATGTTCTTATTCAACCATTCCTACGGCTTCTGCATGTCCTTTAGCTCAAAAATATGTACCTAAATATATTCTCTCTTATCCTATGGATAAGTTCGACATATTAGCTATGTCTTATAGACTGGTTTCTTTCTTTAAGATTATTAGTTTGGTAGTAGATAGCTTCATATTAGCTGGAATCTCATCTTTTAGAGTTTGCAGCAAACTTGATTAGGATATATAGATTTGTCTCCTTGAACTCTAGTGGTGCTAATATCAAAAGCTTACTTGGGGTGTGTTTGGATGGTGAAAGGATTAGTGTAAGAATAGCACTATTTGGGTTAATAGTTGAGAATAGTGTGAGATTAGTAATATCTCGGGAAATGTGAGGAGATTTCTAATTTTTACTATTCGGGATTAGTAAAATATTGTTTGGATAGAAACGTGAGAACAGTTGAGAGAATAATTAAAATAATTAATTATTTTTTAGTATTTTATTTAATAATAATATTTATTTAATACTACTCCATACTAATATAAAAGAAAAAATATTTTCTTATTATTTTCACTATCCTCATGGACGCTAATCCGCTAACCCAACGTTTTCTATGGGTTAGCGGATTAGCATTGTTCTGCTGCTATTCTCGATTTTAATTTTGTGTTTGAATGGTTGTTAACCCGAAACAATACTGTTATTCCCAAAACAGTATTATTCTACACCATCCAAACACACCCCAATTGGAGAATTGATATTCAGTATGAACAATATAATTAAGATAGTGGAGAATTGATATTCACACAACCCCTAACCAAGATTGATACCACTTACAACAACAAACTAATCTTTCACAATCGAAACTCACAAAAACCTTGTTAATATAATATTGATTATTTTTTATATTTTTTGAACAACTTTGTTAAAATATATAATTAATTTTAGATAGTGTATAAATAAACTTAAATTAATGTTACATTAGGAATTCAACCCAAAAAAAAAAATTAAATGGGTTGACATGATCTGGCCAAAAAAAATTCATCCGATTTATTTGTCTCGGGTCATTTTGGATAATAATGGCTCAAAAATGCACCCTAGTATTGCTAATAGGTTTACATCTTAGTTGATTAAAATGCATAATCAATTTCTTTATAACCAAAGAGTTAGAATTAAGGACTCTGCATTCTACTCATCTCAATCAACGATCACTACTGGAACGAACAGCAATAGTTTGGGCAATATACGTATGCAAAGTATATGCATGGAAATTTTTGTGATCAAAGCGGGGTCATCAAAAGCAATTGACATAAAATAATATAATTATTTTATATTAAAGTTCGGATTATGATGCTATATGCATGGAAATTTTTGTGATCAAAGCGGGGTCATCAAAAGCAATTGACATAATTCTATTATTTTATATTAAAGTTCGGATTATGATGCTACGCGTAATATGGATATCTCTCTAGAGTTGTTAGTAAGCAATGTTAGAATAGAGAGATAAGATCTGACCAAGAAAAAAAACAATGAAAAAAAAAGAAAGCCTATTCAATTAACAACATCTGGTGGTGCTTTTCGTAGTGTGTGCTACATATCATTTCTTCATTTTCAGAGTCCAAATAGTCAATCCGACTGGTTAAAATAATTTTTATATGAAAATCAAGTTATAATTATATATTTTTTAGAATTTTTTATTATTTTTTAAAATAGTTAGAAATTCACTTGATTTAATTATTATGAGCCATTCAAATGGAGTAATTTTCTAGCTATTTTAAAAATAAAAAATTTGGTCCCTACTAATTTTTATATAAAAATATTTTGACCGGTCGGATCGACTATTTGAACTTTGAAGACAGAGAAACAGTTTGTAGCACACGGACCATCCATGGTATAAGTAGCACGATAGCCTAACTCTTTCATATTATCCAATTATTTGTTCATTAATAATTGTGGTATAATTTATGCATTTTATAAAATGAAAATCCAAAGTGATAGTTAACCGAAATACTAAGGGATGGTCAATATAAATGGGTAATCAGTTTGGTAATGGTAAAGACTAACTAAAAGAACAAAAGAAACAAATTAAAAAACTAAAAAAAAATAAGAACTACAATACAAGTATAAAATGTGAAATTTAAATTATCAAGAATAATATTTCAAGCAATGAATGAATTCAACTTGATTAACTATTTAAAATTCACAAAATAGTAAATCTTTCAACCTAGAGAATCTAGTTGTTGTTGTAATAATTCTTAAAATATATATTTGTCAACTTGTAAAATAATCACATAAAAATTTAACAATTTATTTGAGTTTATGAAATACATATATAAAACATAAGCAGAAGAAAATATATGAAGATCTCAAAAAAGACTTAAGTTAGATTAGAATTATATGTAACAAAGGTAATCAATGCAACATTGAGATTAAACCAAGTATAACAGTGCATTTATCCTCTAACTTTTGTTACAGTTACCACAATCGATATAACGGTTAATTCATCCCAGTACAAATTATATCCAAAAATTTCCAAAATATACTCATGACCTAAACATTGCAACAGATGACCTTGAGATAAAATTCAGTAGAAATCTGGCCACAACCATTATAACAGATCCCTATAATCGTTGTAACGGAATAAATCATTTGTCCAAAAAACTCCTGAATAAAGTCCTATTATATCCGTTATAACAAATTTTAAATTTGTTACAACGGTTAACCTAGCTAGGGTTGCAACGATTAACTAACCATTGCAACAGATAGTGGCTATTTCATGTCAATTTTGATGCACAACTATATATATCAATCTTCATCTCTTCCAAATTGATGAATTTTTCTAGCCATATTCTTGTTAACCCTAGTCATCACCTATGTGCATCTGAGAAAATCATATAGTTAATTGATAGATTGTTTTGATATACATATATAAAATGAGATCAAGAGGTCTTTATTAGCTTGTTTCTCTTTTGTGAGTTTGGAGGTATTATCATCACCTCTCATTGGCCAATGGCTATCCATTTATTTGGTGTAAGAGACCGAAGGTTCATAATTATATAAACTTATTTTTCTAGTTACTCGACGCGATCAACTATTGTGATTATAGGTCCCGGAGACGTAGGTAATTGATAGTCAAACTCTGTTAAATATTATGTTCTTTTTCTTTTACTTTACTTTATTATTCATTTACTGTGATTAGAATTTAATAGTAGACTACTATGGAAAACACTAACGAATATCAATTCCATGAAAGATTTCAAGGAGAATGCTAAGAAAAATGCTAAAAATAAAGTTATATTATCACTCCAAAAACGAAATATTGATATATTATCACAAAAATTATTACAAAAAATATATGAAATTTGGCCTCTTTACAATTACAAGGAGAAGACATAAGCTGAGAGAATAACAAAAATAAGAGAGCACTTAAGACTCAAAAAATAAGAAACAAGCTCAAAGAAATAAGAGCACAACAGCTCCAGAAGATGAGCACGGACTACCTCAAAAATTATAGTAGAGATTCAACTCTAGATATGAATTTGATTGATGAATTTTGAGTTTTCTAGTTGTGTTTCTTGCAAGTAAAGAATGAGTGCTCCAATTGTTTTTTAGGTTTGTCTAAAGATTGCTAAAAATTAGGAGAGTAAAGTTAGAATTAAATGTCGAAAGCAACCCCTTTATATAAATCACCTCCATAAAGGTTGACAGTTTTTCATCCAATAAAATGTTATAACCGCTCCTAAGTCGTTATAACGACTTAATATTAATTTTAATTATGAATTATCAAGAATATCCTTGTCATACTTCAAAAAACTTTCAGAAGTATTATAATGGATTGTAAAGAAGGAATAAAGACTGTTACAACACTTGACTAAGTTGTTATAATGCGTGGCTAAGTCGTTATAACGATTTGACTGCCTTAATTAATGTTCTTGAACTCTGATAAGTCTGTCTTTCTACAGAGTCATTATGATGGGTTGGTGAGCCGTTGTAATGGCTCAAACCGTTCAACGGTTCTTTAGGCGTTATCTAAATATACGCTTTAGTAATTTATAAAATTTTATGTCCTAAAAAATTTTCAAGTGAAGAGGTGAACCGTTACAACGACTTCATAAAAAAATTCTTGCTTTTTCAAATTTTATATTTTGAGATCATAATTTTTTCAAGGCTTCTTTCAGGTTCTGCTAACATCTATCTTGATCAAATCTTAAGACTTCAAAAGATCCTATAAAATATTTCAAATAAGTTTATTATTTTATAAATTGTCAAACAAAAAAATATTTAGTACAACAATGCATACACTATATAACCAAAATATATATTACACAAATTTCACATCCAATTTATAGTCTTTAATGTAAAAAATACATTATTCTAAAATTGATTTACATCCTCATTGAATGCATTCCAAAAAAATTGTACCAAAATAAAACTACAAAACTAATTCATCAATGAAAATTATTGGCGTGTGTATACCCATGCCATCTTTAACCGTAGGGGCTACTACTTTCTCTTAGCGTGTGTCCTTACATTTTCCATGCCAAAAACATTACTTATGCACACTCATACAATTTCTTTCTAGTAGTGAATCCAACATGCTATTAATTAGTACAAAAGTAAATTGTCATTTTGTAATGAATTCGGAACACAAGGATAGGGACGGATTTATGTGTAAATAATATCTGTCAATTGATGTATCTTGATTTTGAAATGCCGGCAATTTGCTGAATTGTATTAACTTTTTCATTGATTGTTAAGAAAATTGTGCATATAAACTAATTTGACACCAATATTTTACACTAAAATTCTTTTACCACTTTGACATCCGTAATTAGTGAATTGAGCTATATTTTAATTTTAAAATAGAGTATACGATTCATATGTATACCATTCACAATTAGTGAATTGACCAAACATTTTATAAAAAATATTCCACCCGACCATTGATACCCGACACCACTCGAATGAATAATGAGTCAATCGGTCCGAAAAAAAAAAGGTACGTTAGGACTAGGGTGTGCAAACGTACCGGTTTATTAGTTTTGAACTGAATCGTTAAATTTTTTTATTATTTGGTTTGGTTTTTTGGTTTAAAATTTTTGGTTCGGTTAAAATTTTAGTTAATTTTGTTTTTGTTTTTTAGTTCGATTTTAATTTTTCTAAATCGGATAAACCGTATAAACCAAATAGTCCAAAATTTATCAAATAATTTTATTTTAGTTGATATAATAAGAATTATATCAAAGAGAATCTGAATATATTTATTTTCTATAAATTTTATTTAATTATTTCTTTTATCTTTTAAACTATTTGTTTGTTCTATCAATTTTTATAATTTTTGATATTTTTATTCCTCTTGAAATAATATAATTTCGGTTTAACCGAATAAACCAAAAAATTCGATTTATTCGGTTTTCGGTTTATTCGGTTGATATTTTTAGAAGTTTAATTTAGATCATAATTTGTCAAACCAAAAAAAAGTTCGGATACATATATTTATTTCGGTTTGAACCGAACCGACCGTTTGCACACCCCTAGTTAGGACTTGGGAAATTATTCAATGGATATTCAGAATGAGCTAATGACCTAACTCAATTATTATTTGTGCATGTTAAATTGATAATATTAACTATAAAGTGAATATATGTAAGAGCATCTACATCTCATTATCAAATTGATTGTCAAATCTTATTTTATAATTGTCATTTGAATTTAAGGATATAGAGAACTAGGTAAAATTAAATAATTATCTAAATTTGACAGTTCATTTGATAAGCTACGACAGCGGAGGAGCAAAAAATTAATTATCAAAGTGTTATTTTGATAATTTCATTATATTTAGGATTTCATTCTTAAAATAAATTATCAATTTGATGACATAAATAAAATTTTAATTTTGACAATCGACACCAATATGGATGTTCTAAGAAAATATGTAATGTAAGCGACGAACCGCTCTACGTTTGCCATGTCAGCATCCACCCTGGACGACAGTGCGCCACGTTTGAAGCAGATTCCACCTAGTTCAAAGTTCGAACGGTTTCAATTCTTTGCTCTCGGAATCTCTTCAATTTTATATTGAGAAAAGCAAAGGCTGCCTGACTATGTTTCCAATATAACTTATAAATTTGAACTCTCACGAAAATGGACGGCAGGTTTGGATATTCCTCGTTCAAACCCTCGCAACAATTTCTATTTAATTCCGTATAATGTCACTTTACATACGCTAACAAGCTATTCACACAGCACATTGGATTGAATTAAACCGACTGAGATTTCTAGGGGCTGTGGCAGTTTCTGTTGTACTATGGCTTCAATAATTGATCAATTGCAAAGTTGGAGTTTTTTTTTTTAAATAATTGACATGATGTTGTCCTTTAGACGAAATAAAATTCCAATTAGGTCCATAATCCATTCAAAGAATCTTGCATTTATTTTGCAATTGCCTGTGTAAGAATCTTTGTACTGACCCTTGATTGGGTTTCTGTGGCAAAGAGAATCTCGTTGGAACACTCCAGAAAATTGTACCATAGCCATTTTTTTGAAAGATCCATGAAAATATTCTTATATGGCACAATATTTAAAGAAAGAAATATGAAGTTGTCAGACATTTAATAAAACAATTAATTTAAACCGAGCTTCTCTAGGGGCCGGTTTTGAAATGACTACAATAGGACAAATCCGTCAATTATACTTATTAACTTTAGATTTTTTAATTATTTTTTAATAATAAGAGTGACTAAATTAAAATTTTAAAAATATGAATAACAGTACGTCACTATTAGTGGCGTTGTACAAATGCGCCACTCAGATTGGCGCGTTTGTGCAAAGTGAGAAAGAAGGAATTTTTTAAGGGTGCCAGTAGGAGAACGTATCATTCCCACTAGCGTGGTTCTGTCTTTTTAAAAAAAATAACTAAAAATAAAAAAATTAAAGACACCACTGCTAGTGGCGTGTTTACAAAATGTCACTAACAATGACGTGTTGTCATTCGTATTTTTAAAATTTTAATTTAATCACTCTTATTATTAAAAATATGATTATTTAAATAATTAATTAAAAAAAATGTATTAACTTGGACAGCATAAATTTGCAAAATATATCTTAAGATTCTATGTGATTAGATAATGGGTTTTTGGTGGAGATACTGCATTATGAAGGGGTTTACAAAGAGTTCGTCGGTTAACGAATTATTAGTGAGGTATTAGTAATTAGATAATTGCTGATGAGTTAAAACAATGCTCCTTTGGTGCACATTGCCACTCCGGCCATTTATAATTTGTTTGATTTTTAGATATTACACTTACTCTTATATTTGCTTCTTTTTGTTCCCTTCTTCAAGTTCAAATTTGTATTTAATGAGGTTTGTTATTTTACAAATAACCATTATACAATTATAAATTTGTCTTGTCATTTTTCATATAAATCATTATCACGAGAAACATCAATGGTACAGACAATGAAATTAATAAAGTGGGTACAGATTCACAAAGAAAGCTATATTCTATTGGAGAGACTTCAGCTTCTAGCTATATAGCTCTGTCCATCACATATGCTTTTATCATTTTATTTAAAAGAGAAGGGATCAAATTACAGCTATTTTGATGTCACATCGCTGCCATTAAAATTAAATATCAAATAATTATTATTTAAAATTTTAAATAACAAAACTAATTGAAAGAATATTTTGTAAATATCATCTTATATATGTACAAAAAATATATCATTTCAATATTATTTATATAGGTATCAAACGTTAATAAAATCGATGGGTCAAATATTATAATTTAGACTCATTACTCGATGATTATTTAAATGAAATTAATTTTTTGTGATTTTCCATATACATATAATTAGAATGATATAGAATATATCTAACGGTTCATATTTTTAAATTTATGCATAAATAAATAAATAAATAAATAGTCATTATAGACATCAATGCTAATTAAATCTCTTCTCCATTTAAAAATTATTCATCATCCCACTCTGTTATTTAAATAAACCAATAATATTCGATGGATAAAATGAAAGTACGAATAAAGTTGATTGACTTGAAGCACAGGATAAGGGATGCCTTGCCTAGACCGGACGCATGGGACTCTCAACGCTCAAACCTCTTCATTTAATGCGAGCATCTAGTATTAACCCACTTGTCTCCTCCTTAATCCAAATACCCACAAATCAATGAAATCCGACGGCTAATATTAGCCCAACTGGCAACCGCAAATGGCCACAGTGTGAGGCCCGGCATTCCATCGACGGGACGAACAAACAGAGTACGGAATCTCTCTTTCTATTTTATTTGTATTGTATGATCTCCGTTAAAATTCTTAATACATAAAACAGTTAAATTTTTAAGTTTTTTAAAATTTCACATTATAACTCTTTTCTATCATTTATTTTTTTAATTTTTTATCTACTTAAGTTTACCTGTTTATATATAATTTGTCTCTTTTCTCATTTAAAATAGATAGATTTTATATACTTTAAGTCACTATTTTTAATTTTTAAAAAATGTGTAAATATTGAATATTTTATTATTTATTTTAAGGTAGATTTTTCAAAAAATGAAAACAGTGACTTAAAAATATTGAAACACTCCAAATATTTGTATCCCATAGTGTTTGAGCGAATCACTAGGTGCACCACAGACTATTTGAGTATACATGTTGTAGTTATAATAATGTGATTTTATAATTGATTAAAATAGTTAACTCAAGTAAAATAAATAATCTGAATGATTAATATAAATAGTATTGGAGCTAGCAACAGTAATATTAATAGCTTTGATGTTGGGAACTTTACGAAAATTTATAATAATAATTTCCTCAAATATAAAAAACTTGCAGTTGGTATAAATAGAATTGGAAAATTAAAAGTTATAAAGGCACTGAGTATGATATATGCGATGACTGCCGCTCAGTCAACATTTGGGGATTTTCAATAGGGACAAATGCATGAGATGGTTATCAGCCTCCAAAAAATGAATATGATATATTTAAAGGGTAGTGATCACTTCACAATGGCTATTTTAATAATTTTGATAGTGAAAATTCAAATAAATTCTAAAATTCTAAAAAAATAGAAAAAAGAATCATGGATAATCTTTAATTTAAAGATTGATAGTGTTTTATAATTCATGAAATTTAATTATCTTTTGATAGTTCATTATAGTTTATCAAAATTTTATATAATTTGTAATGGTTCTAATTTAATGATTTTTGATGGACCAAATAATAACTAAATTGCATAAATTTTGAAACAGTTTTAATATATAAGTTCAACAATATTTTCATATTTTATTTTCTATTTTAATTTTTTTAATTTTATTTGAATTTTTATTGTCAAGATTGTCAAGTAATCCTCCCCATATTTAAAACACAAAACCTTGTGTATAAATTTATAACCTTTCTGCATTATTTCAAAAACTTCAGATGAAAAATACTAACAATCTGCATGCTAAAATATAAAAAAGTATAAAACATTATTCATGCATAACAAAATTTCTCGAATACTACACTAGCAAGTGATCAATTGTCAAAAAGAGAGACTAGACTTTGGATAACTTAGGTTCCAATCTATTCAAAGCATATGTACTTAAAAAGTCTCTTTAAGTTGATATCTCCATTATGCTTAAGAATAATTTATTTTACTTTTATTTTAATAAAAAAGTGAAGATGATAGATCTACATGCATTCATGAGGATACGTGTCGAACATTGTCCGGTTCAGACATATGGAATTAAAAAACTTTGTAAAGAAAGGTAAACTATTCAAGATTCCAAGCACAGTATATCCTTCTTTGACAAAAAACAAGTTGCAAAAGCCGAAATGCTAGTGCAAAAGGGGCTATTAGATCCTCTTAAGGTTATCACTGTATAGTCTGAAATCCTAAATATATGTTTCTGTTTCTCTACAACCCATTTAGAACGACGCGTGTGAACTGCGACAGAAAGTTAATTTATATATACAATTAGAAAATTAGGTTAGTAATAAAAATTTAAAATGGTATAGAGAATTATCTATTTATAATGTAATCATATTTAATTGGGCATTTTACCGGAGGATAAAGGCAAATTTGAATATTTAGAAAAAGAAACTGTCCTCCCCTATGAAACATTTGTAAATTTCTTTTATAAAAAAATGGAGGTCTCAGCCTCAAAATCTCATTGACATGAATCAGAAGTGTGTAATCCTTGAATTACAGATTAGACAGTTATTTTATTACTGAAAAGCAAAAGAAAATACACAAAAAAGAGAGAAAAGAGAAAAAAAAAATAAAATAAAATACACATGATAGCTATTTTCTTATTTTCATCATGTCCATTTGTAAAATTTTAATATACATGGTGAAAATATTTATCAGTTATCAATATCTCATTTTTCCTCCATCCTTTATATATATTAGAATATTTAAATATTAATTAATTGTGACCTACCAAATAATTATAAACCAAGTTCATTTATGAATATTAATTAATGGGTGCATCAGAAGAATGTATCGGAGTATATCTATATTTTGATGAAAATTCACTTTGTCCGAATTCATTGTATTAGATCCAAGAGATTGCATCAAATTCTATACAAAACTCATGTTCTGAAATTTGTGGACACTCACTACAATTTCTTCCATTAAAGAAAATAAAAACATAATTGAAGAAAAAATGCATGATAGTCATCATGAGAATTTTTTTTAAAGATCCGTACTTGCGCTTCCGCTTCAAAAAGTCTTCTGTTAATAACTGTAAGTTCTAATTGATAAATTTTTTATTATTTTATATGGACTACGTGTTCTTGAACTTTAATAATAAAATATATTATGAATAAATATATTCTATAACAATATATTTACTGAAAAAATTATAAAAATATGGAATAATAAAAGTAGTGCAAACGTTATTGAACCATGAAAAATGAAATAGCACCATAATCATTTTTTAATTTAAAACGTGAAAATATGATATTAGTTGATCCAAATACAAAAAAAGTCCAAACAAATATAGAAAATTTTACACCATATCAAAATATCGCATAAACATATTTAAAAGGTATTCAAATTAAACTGACCAAAGAAACTTGAAACGTATGTGTGAAACTTATTGATGTAAAATATGTGTGAAACTTATTGATGTAAAATATGTGTGAAACTTATTGATGTAAAAATGCAGCAGAATAAATAAAAAATAATCTGGCCATGTCATTGCAAGACCTAATCTCATTCCTCTCGATTAGATTAAGAGAAGTAATTTCTCTACTCGTATTTAAATTTTCGAATTAAAATTAGCTGTATTTATTGACCTTTTAGTTTTGGGACAATTCATCTATTGGTCCCTAAATATTTATGAAAGAAACAAATTAGTCCTAAATTTTTTATCTGACTAAGTTGTTTGTGAACTTTTTAAAAAATACCGAGTTTGGTCCCTAAAGTTCTTAAGAAAAATCAAATTGACCCATGAACTTTAAAGTACAAATAAATCTTTGATTTTTTTATATAGAAATCAATGTGGTCCTTCAATTTTTAAAAAAACTAAATTGGTCCTTGAAGTTTTTATTTTAAAGTTATTTTTTATTTCCTATGTTTAAACAAAATAGAAATAAAAATATTTTGTTAAGAAAAAAATAAAAATACTGAGTAACATATGGATAAAGAATCTATTAGTGCATATGAATCATTTAAAATTCATTAATCATCATTACAAATAAAATATTATGATGGACCAAATTATTATTATTTTTAAGTTTGAGACCAAATTAGTTTTCATACAAAAAATTAAGGATTTATTTGGTGAATTTTAAAATCTAGGGATCAATTTAATTTTTCTAAAGAAGGTTGAGTACCAATTTGGTATTTTTTAAAATGTTCAAGAACCAACTTAGTGCAAATGAAAATTTAAAGACTGACTTGACTTTTTCATAAAAGTTTAGAGACTAATATGTAAAATAAAAATTTTAAATTTCAAAATAAAGAACATAAAATCCTTCAAAATTTACATAGCCTCCAAAATAAAAATGAAAATAACCGAAATAATGGAAGAGTTAAGACATCCTTCGACGTGTTACATAGCACTTAAAAACCAAAAATGAAGACTGATAGAATAACGAAAGTCATTGCACCCTTTGTCACATTATCGCTTTTGTGTGCGGCAGTCATAAGATTAAAAGTAATGAATTGATAAATATGCGTTTCAAGTATGTTATGTGCTAACACAATAGGTTCAACACATTATATATCTTGTCAATATATTTTTAGATATGTGTGTTTTAACATATAAAAATTTAAATAAGTACATTTAAAATATGTTACACGATGTGTAAGACGTGTTTATATTTACACATATTTGTTATGTGTCAATATTTATGTAGCATGTATAAATTAAAAAAAAAAAAAAATTCAGAACAATAAAAATATGATTTTTTTAAAAGAATTAAAAAAATCATGAAGTACTAGATGAATCTTTATACGTGTTACACGTGTGTTCATATTTGTATTCGACGTGCATGTTTAATCGTGTCTAAATTATTTAGAAGGTGAACACATGTTTAATGTCCTCACGTGAATATTTATTTAAAAATAATTTTAATTACAAAAATAATCAAAATGTTGCAATGTAAATTTAGAGCTCAACTCCTATATATCTTCTCGAATAAAAAATGCTTAATATGATAGAAAAAACTACCAAAATATGAGATCTCAATTTAAAACAGTCAAAATAATTAATTCCTTGGGAGTTATATTATTCCTATGCCTTGACTTGCTTTATGAAATTAAAATTAGTATTAAGAACAATTTCATTAAAATTGCTCCAAACTCCGAACCATAAAATTAAATTGTGACACCTATCGTTTCCATGGATCAAACGCAATTTCAGTATTCACCTGGCAGATGCCGCACGAATTCATTCATTAAACTTAAAATACATCTTCGATTCTCGAATTTGCTACGCATCAAATAATATTAAATGGCAGTTTTGCCAGGTGAGATGTGGGACTAAAATGGACGGATCACAATGGAAGCGAAGCCGGACAAACCAATCAACGTCAAAATCAAATACCATTTATATTCACTGTTATTACGCATATACCATCCATGAGAGAATCTTCCGGCTTACGCTATATCAGTTTCATCGTAGATCTTCTGTGCATCCACTAATGGTGTGTGCATCTCATCTTCTCATCTTTAGAATTTGAGTCATTGAATGCATAGCGTCAACATTCATGAATTATTCGCGTTTTACTGAATGTTTTATGAATTAAATATTTATTTAATATATAATATATTTTATTCATAAAAATGTTTTTTATAAATAAATCATATTATATAAATTTTAAAAAGATATTATATATTATTTTATATGATTTTTAATATTTTTAATACTTTAATACGTATTGAACTATTTTTAAATTATATTCGTATTATTTTTGAATTGTGATTTTTTACACCGCCAAATATTTTCCGAATCGCAAAATTTTCCTACTATGATTGAATGCACGGGTGAAATCATGAATCAATGGACATAATCACACTTTACCACTTGCCACACCAATTATTCAATAGAGAAAAGAGGTGCTGTTTTGCCAGTATAGCATCAGAAAATATGCTTTGTTCTTTTACAGAGAAAAAGAAAGAAGCATCAGAATCTGAAAAAGGATATTTTTTTTTTAAATGAGAAATCTGATTCTCTCTCCCGAAAACCCCGATAACTAAATCTGTCTAAATGTGACACTTTCGCGTAAAACATTTCTATCTTCTTTTTCTTTTCTTTTTCTCCAATCACGATTTGTCATGCCTTATTTTAGTTTTCAATTGGCTAGATCTACTTTCTTGGTTGGATTTTCAAGTTTTTTTCTTGAAAAAAAATAATGAATATGATTTATTCATCTTTACGAGGGCACTATCTGTAGAAAGGTCCTTTCATCGAGTAATTATTGATCAGAGTTTGATTATCTTTATTATTTTATGATTCAGATCCTGAGTACGGAATTTTCTTTTATTCATTTTCCTTCTTTTTTGTTGCAATTTTTCATCACTGTCTATTTATCCAGCGAAACTGTGATTGTGTTCCTTTTTTTCCATCACTTTGTATTCCAAGGACCCGCAATATTTATAGAACATGACCTTCATTTACACGTAAATATTTATTATCTTATTGTTTTAAAATCTTAAAAATCTGACAAAAACTTAAAAACTATGAGATAGAGAATTTATAATCAACACATTTTTGATATAATTTTTTTATTAAACAATGTAAATTGACATTTGAAGATAAATATTTTTTTAATAGCATCAAGAAGCTTGATTATCTTAGAAGCATCCAAGCTTTACTCAAATAAATTTGTTGGATGATGTCCATATCACCTTTTAAGAACATCTTAAATTTTATAACACTTGAATATATTTTATTCTGATAGACGATAACAATTTAATATTATGCCATGTTAACAATTCTCTAGTGTTGATTTAACATACTCCCCCATGTATTATTGTTAGGGGAAATTATTCTTACACCTGAGTTATGTATGAGTAAGGGGTGTCAATTATTGACCCGATCCGACGGGTTAATCCGATCCGATCCGACATGATCCGAAAATAAATGGATCGGATATGGGTTTAATTTTTTTTACTCGAATCGAGCGGGTCGGGTTCGGATCAATCCGACCCGACCCGATTAATTATATTTTTTGAAGTAATTTTATGATTTAGTACTAATTAAAGCTTAAATATACACTAATTATATACTAATTAAGATTAATTAATATTTTATTACTTAAAATTATATGAAAATAATTAATAAATATTTAATTATTTTACACGGGTCGGGTTGGGTTGACCCATGACCCGTCGGGTCGGGTATGGGTCAAAAAATTTTGACCCGAATTTAATCGGGTCGGGTCAAAAAAAAAATAAAATAATGTGACCCGACCCGACCCATTGACATCCCTATGTATGACTGACTACATTTTTATTTTTACATTCAGTGTCGGTATATAAAGATGTTTTTCAAATATACCTATTTTAGAAAACTAGTATCTTGTCTGTGCGTTGCTACGGTGATATCTTTCAGAAATATAAAAATTTATATTTTCATGTGAAAAATAAAAAAATAAAAATAAAGATAATTTAGTAATTAATATAAATTTCAATCATGAATACATAATTAATGCAAAATAAATATAAATTGAGAGGAAAGTTAAAATTCAGCGTTTAAGGAAAGTTAAAATTTATAATTGATGGCAATCTAAGAAAATAAAATAAAGCAATTGTACTCCTAAATTATGTAGCATTTCGTGTAACAAACAAAATTGAGAGAAAATTCTAACTTCAACACAAATGTTCATAGACATAGTAATATTAGTTGATGAATAACTCAATCCGATGAATGATATTAGTTCTAAAAATTGAACAAAAAATTTAAATCATTGCAGGATCAGAACACATACGTACTTAATAAGGAGTAGAGATAAGTGAATATGTCTTTTTTTAGAAAATATATATTTAATATTGGGGTACAATGAATGTCATTAGTATAGAAATTGAAATTAAGACTGATTTTACACTTTTAGTGTCAATTTTTTTTTTTTTGTAAAAAAGTCGACATTGATGACCCAGCAAACTTTATTGTCATTTTTTTATAAAAAAATTACATTAATTGTATACTTTTAATATTATTTTTTATAAAGTACTAGGCTACGGTGCTACGAATTAGCACGAATGACCTATGTGCTACGGATTGTTTCTCTATTTTTAAATTTAATGATAAATTAGACTGCTCAAAATAATTTTCATATGAAAATCTACTTGTAGACCAAATTTTATAAATTTTAGATTTTTTTACTATTTTTTAGATAGTTAGAAACGTACTCCTTTTGAATGATTCATAATTAAAATAAGTGATTTTCTATTATCTTAAAAATAGTAAAAAATCCTAAAAAATAAAATTTAATCTGCAATTAGATTTTCATATGAATTTTTTTGAATTATCTGATCGATCATTTAAAATTTTAAAATTAAAAAATAGTTCATAGTATACAATCATCTGTGCTACGTGTAGCAACTCTTTTATAAAAAATCAACCCTGATGAGTTAGTAAAATTTAGTGTCGATTTTTTTTATAAAAAACTGACACTACTAGTAGACAAAAAAAATATCAATTTTGGTTAAAAAAAACTTTATTGTTGTCTATTTTCATAGTCGGACACTAATGTGGCAGTAGTGAATCTCATTTTTGAACTAGTGATTGTCATTCCTTTTGTTGTTAGATGTTCATTTATTTCCTTTTTTTTCTTATAATCTAGTAAAATATATTCAAAGTTAACTGGGGAGGTGAAAGAGTAAGAGGAAAAGAAAAAATACAAACACAAATTATAATAATTTAGAACGTCACGGAATATGATGGGAGAAAAATAAAGAAAAATTATCTATCAAAAGCACAATTGTATCCTTATATGTGCATCTTATTTGTATATAAAAAAATTCTTATCTGGCATTATATATGTGTAAATAAGAGATGCAGAATTTAAATATAAAAATAATTCCTCTTTATTTATTAATATATAACTGAGATATGTACATAACATATCTGAGCTCACATTAGAGACGGATCCAGCTCTATCCAGGGGCAATTGCCTCTACTAGAAAAAAAATTTCGACAAATATTTTTATAATTATGTATATTTTAAAAAATTATATACTTATTTTGTTCCCTAAAAAATATTTTTTACCACCGAATCAAAGTCTGAATCCGCCAAACTCAATTAGATTACTAAGATCACTTATCCCGTAAACATCATATCATAGATGTCACGATCAAAATGTATTATCATAGTACAATATAATATGAGGACATATCATGATCCGAAGGCGCCATTTCGTATCTATCCCACCATAGGAAAAGTCTTTTAGTAATTATCATTTAATAACAATTAAAAAAGTTACTGAAATAATATAATGACATTTTTAAATATAATGAAAGATTTTATAACGATTTTTATAAACAACAGTTACTAAAATTATATTTAAATATTATCCATTAATTAGATTATTGATTTGATCTGAATTGTATTGGTTGACCTTTGACTTGCGATACGGGTCAATGACCTAAATTGTCTGAACTGTATAGGTTGCGTGAATTAACCATTGACTTATATTATGGATCGATGACATGAATTGTCTGAATTGAATATTGAATAAATATTGATAAATGAAACTGATCAAATTATGTATAGCTGTATTTGAAAAGGGGTGGTTCGCAAAATCTATAAATGGTTGTGAGCGATACTCAGCTTCGTGAGTCTCGCTTACTAGCAGATGAATGAGATATATCTCTCTCGTATCACCGAGTCTGACTTGTAGTTTTCATATATGTGCTTAATGATTTTAATTGCATATTAAGAATGAAATATTCTAATTCAAATGTTTTGGACTGAATTATTTATAATCACATTATAAAAAAGCTACGTCGTTAAATAATTTATTACTGAGATTTATAACTGACTCTATTTTTTTTCTATCTCTTTTTTTTCATGTTAGCGACGTAAGTTACTGGTAGTTGAATGAATGCAGGAGATATTATTTTTGTAGCGCCTCAATCGAGGCATTACAAAATATTTAGTAACGTTTTTGTATTAAAATAGTTACTAAAAAATAACTTTAGTAAATTTTAAAGAAATCATTACTAAAGGGCGCAAACAAAAATAAAGAAAATGAAAATGTTTTAGTAACGAATTTTATAAAAAAATATATAATTAAAGGTACATCTTTAGTAATTATTTTTAATAAGAATCATTCCTAAAGGGGTTTCAATAATAATTTTTATTTAAAAATCATTACTAAAAGTCTCAACTAGAGAGAAGAAAACCATATCTGAAGCTGAAAAAGAAATCTAAACGTCTCATATTTAAATGGTCATAATTTTTTATCTAAGTGTGTTATGTTGCAATGAAAAGTTTATAATAAGATCTATAAAGTTCAACTCCAAAACTCATTGTTAAGTTTTTGGATTGTTTTTTCATTATTCTTTGGATTCTTTTCTTAGAAATTTTATATATTTTCATTTGTGCTTGCAAGATCTGTTGTAATATAGTATATTTCATTATGTATGTATAGTTCATATTATTGAATGAAATATATTAACATTTTTATATCTCCATGTTTTGTGAATTATATATTCACATTTCTTTATGTAAGATTTTTTGTTGTAAATTAGTATAAGTTATCAAGATATCTATTTGTATATAATATTATTCAGTATAAATATTAAAAAATATATAAATATCAAACACTTATTGTTATCTAAAATATTTTTGTCATCCTAAATATATATTTCGGACCTTGCGCGCCGTGAAAGTAAAGATTTATACATATAATAGGTAATATGATCAGAGATATGCACAAGATTTGAAAATATATATATTTTTTGAAATTAAGACAAATATTATCAAATATAATGCAACATCATCGGTATACCCCACACATTGTTAAACATTAATGAAAATTTTCCCTTTAAGGATGGAATTTAATAATTGATCTGATGATTGAAAATATTAGGGCGCGTTCTCTTTCATAATTTTAGCTGGCATAGCCTAGCTTTCAGTCATGGCTTGCGCAATTCATAATAGAACAAGCTAAGATCGAAAAATCCAGTATAACTTGATTTTTTTGAAAACCTGATTTTAAGCACTATTTCAGTTAAACTTTTATCAATAACCATGAGCCATGACTCGTACAGTACAAGCACTAGTTTCTCACTTCGTTATCGAACGCTAAAAAAACTAGACGAAACTTCAGCCATAATTTGTGGAGGTCTGATCAACAAACTGAACGGGCCCTTAATAATTTGAAATGTTTTGGATGCCTTAAAATTCAACAACTTTTATACAATATATCTTTTATCGTGTTTTACCTGATAAATATTGTTTTGTTGTTGCAAACAACCAATGCACAATCTGAGAAATTCTGGATTTCAACTAAGTCAACCAAAAAAATACATAAAAACATGCTATCTGTAGACCATAATCAATGGTTGGACTTGGGTGTAAAGTGTCATCTGTAAATGGCAGAGGTGTCATGTGAAAATATAATTAAATATTTGGTTTCTTTGAAAGATACCTGAAAAACAAGTTAAACGAATCCGCCCACTTTATTTCGGACAATTTTATAAAATACCCTTTCTCCTGAAAACATAGAACAAATTGTCCTTCCCGTTAAATCTTTAATAAATTACTTTTGTGGGACCCAATCTCAAAAAATATCTTTTCTTTACTTTCGTCTCTTCTTCATTTCGTTCCCTCCTGATCCTAAATATACTTGACGCTCTGACTTTTCATCTTCGCGCCAAATCGAAAGCGAAATCTCTCATTCGCTGCTTGAACCCTAAAATTTTGATGCCAACTAAAGTTTCTCTTTTCCAGGTATCACTTAATCCAAATTTATAAGATATTTTAATGGTTTTATTATATTTTGCCAGTGATACATGGTTAGTGATTTTTTTTATTGAATAGAAAAGGTTTGTATATTCACCGCTTCTCAAACTTGAATAGAGATAAGGACCATACATACTTACAATTTTTTAATCAAATCGATGTCATATTTCATATGATTTAAAAGATTAAATTTTTTATATTCATGTAGGATCAATGGGTGATTCACTTGGTTATTTTAAAAGTTTGTTAGAAACTAACATTGTGTTAGATGACACATTATCATTTGATAATCCTATAACCTCTCAAATTGCTTCTGATTTATTGATTCCTTCTAGAGTTGGGCATGATTGCTCAATAGAAATCATACAAGATGATTCTTTTGTTGAGCTAGACAGTTCTGTACAACAAGGAGATGATAAAATTGAATGTTTTAGTGACTCGAGCGAAGACCCTCGAGGAGGAAGAGTATTCTGATTATGATAATGATGTCAACGAGGGATATAAGTTGAACATGATGACAGTCTAGCAAGCAGCCAAAAGTCAAGAGGTGGATGGTGAGTTTTTCAACAACCCAATGTCCTTTAATGCTGATAAAACTTGGTTAGCAGTATATAAGATAGCAGAGTTGGCTAGTGAGAGACAATTTGTAGTGCATGGTCCAGTAAATATGAATGAGGATTGGAAATGACTAACCTTTTCTAACAAAAAGGCTTTGTCAAAGGCACTTGAAGAATGACATGTCATCCACTTTGTTCGAATGAAAATAAAAAAGTCTGACACTAATCACTATACTTGTGTTTGTGTTGAAAGTAATTGTAGATGGAGGTTGCATGCCCACAAATCAAAATGAGTTACATATTTTTTGGTGAGCCAATACAACGAGTCTCATAATTATGTTATTCCAATAGGTCATAACATGCACCGAAATTATACATCTGCTTTAATTTGTGAGAAAATACTTCCATCAATGAGAGCATCATTGTCAATGAGTGTTAAAGAAATTCGATGCAAGATCAAGAATGATTGAAAAACAGATATATGTTATGAATTAGCATGGAAGGCACGTAGTAGAGCATTGAGAATTATATATGGTAGTTGGGAGCGTTCGTTTTTTGATTTATCGATGTACTTATCTATGATGTAAAATTCAAATCCAGAAACTATTTGGACCATGAACCTCCTTGAACAGGAAGAGGTGTACACCGATTTAGAAGATTCTTTTGGGCATTTGGCCCTTCGATAGAGGGATGGAAAAATTGTCGACCGGTGATAAGTGTTGATGGCACTCATTTGTATGGCAAATATGAGGGACATGTCTTAATTGCTACAAGTATTGATATTAATGGCGGACTTTATCCAATAGCTTTTTCTATATATGATAAAGAAAATGAAGACAATTGGGAATGATTTTTTTCATTCTTTAAGGGAGTTTGTTACATGTGAAAGGAAGGTGTGCATCATATCTGATTGTTTCTCTGAAAATAAAGAAGTGGTACATAGAATATTTTCTTCTAATGATGGTCATGCTCATCGTTGGTGTCTGCGCCACATAAAAGCCAACCTTAAGAAGGCAGGTTTATTGATAAAATGGTATTGGACAAGTTCTACAAGATTAGTTGTGCAAGTGAGATTGTAGGTTTTAATAGATTGAAAAAAGAGCTAAAAACTGAGTGTAATGATGATTGGCAATGGATAGAGGAGAAAATAAATGATGATCGAGAGTATTGGGCATTAGCATTTGATGGCGGAAGGAGATATGGTATGATGACAACTAACTGGTTTGAGAGTCTTAATTCGGTACTTAGAGGTACTCGATCACTACCTATCATTGCATTTGTCGCTGCTACCTTTTATAGAGTAAACCAAGTTTTTGTAGACCGTCGTGAGGTAGGAAGAAAATTGACCACTCAATTATGTCCTAAAACTCCTGACATAATATGCCCTCGACAATTAGCATCTCGTGGATATCAAGTTAGCCGGTTTGGTCCATGTGAATTTGAGGTTAATAATGGAACCTCGACATATTCGGTGTTGATAAATGGGAAGTTATCATAATGTGTATGTCAAGTATGACTTACCGGTTTTCCTTGTAGTCATATGCTAGTTTCTTGTGGTGATCAATGGCATAAAATAAACCTTCATATACTTTGTGATGTTTGGTATTTCATTGAAATGTATCGAAATGCCTATTCTATCCAATTTCATCATGTACCAGACAAAAAATATTGGCTAAGCTTTGAAGGACCAACGGTGCTCCCTCCTCCGGTTAGAAAAAAGATGGGTTGTCCTAAGTCGACTCGTATACGTAATTTAATGGATGTCAGAGAAAGAACTGACACATCAAAGCGCAAATGCTCAAATTACAATGAACTTGGCCATTATAAAAAGAAATGTCCACGATTCTCAAAAGTTCCAATTTAATGCATCAAACTAGAGGTAACTTGCAATTGTGTCATTATTATATTTTTTTTAAAATACTAATTTTTCATTTAATTATTTTTCTAACTAAATCATATGATATACAGGTGTCACTAGTTGAGGTCTCACATGATGACAAAAAGAAAGAAATCATGTATGTTTAAAACTCTTAAATCTATATGAAATTGTTGGATTGTTTATAATTTATTAACAACTTCATTCATCTTTCAAATGTGAAGCGGCTCACTTTATTTTATTTTGCTATATTTCTCTTTTTATATTGTAGGAATATTTATAGCTTCAAGCATAGAAGGTCACTGAAAATAATATAAATTTGAGTAATACTTTTGCATATTATATGATTTTGAACATTTTTGGTTTATCATAGTAATTAGTAATTTCGATATCTGACAACTGACAAGCAAGTCAGATTATTTTGTATATCTATTGTTTGTTTTGTGACATATGGATGAAAGAAAATGTTGATTCGGCTATTAAGATAAGTTGGAACTATATTTTATTTTACCTTGTGCTCATTTGAAGTTTATATTTTGATTTTTTTTATGAGATGCATAGTTTCTTAGCAATCTAGATTGTGAAAATCATATACTAACAGTTTTTTAGATTTTCATGAGTATTGGGAGTAAACGGAAGGGGGAGAAAGTGAGTAAAAAAATCTAAAATTGGGCCCCACAAGGACAATTTGTTAAAAATTTAAAAGAAAGGACATTTTGTTTTATTTTTTTAGGAGAAGGGGTATTTTATAAAATTATCCCTTTATTTCTTATACCTACGCACCAACTCACAGAATCCAAAATGATGCGATCAAAACTGTAAAGAAATCTTTGTGCAACTATAATGTTCCATTTAGTTTTGCCCAAAGAAGACTGGTACATCTAAATTATACCAACTATGGATACATGAAAATTTGACTCATCCCCAAGGGGAAGAATCTTGTGTTGGCGAAGAAACCGCGACACGCAATTGCTAGATGTGAACCAATTGCTGTTAAATTTCTTTTCTATTTTCAGTATCTTGACGAGGAAATGCTTGCATACCCTATAAACAAAAAATAAGTTATTATATTTCTCATGTAATGAATCACATTTTTCAGATCGCACATTAATAAAAAAAATGTGTATATATTATTTATCTGAGTAAATATATCATGAGATAATTTTATGGAGAATTTCTGTGAGTTCAACTTAAAATTTAAGTTTTTATTAAATTCTTAATATGAAAATTTTGTAGGATATAAATATTTATGGTGCTTTGAGTTTTCTACATTATTTTTAATTTTTGAAAATCATCTTTGATTATAATAATAAATTATTTAATATTTATATATTAAAAATATTGATATATTAAATTTGAAACACCCTACATTATGCTTCTCATAAAGTTTTTGTATATTTTTTTTTAATAAATATGATACATTAAATTTTAGAAATAATTTAATATATTTTTTAATTAAACTTACAAAAAACTTACGTGAGTTTAAACTCACTCTATTTTTACTCTATTTATCTCATATTTATAAAGTATGCAATGTATCAACCAAAAAACAATTGGTACGATTGAAGATCCACTTTCAGAAATTATCCCGTGAATACTGTATGTGATGAGGGCTTATGCGAAAAAGGGATAATTAATGGCCGGGACTGGAGATATAATAATAAATTATTAAAAGGGGTGTAAAGGAAGGATAGATTCCATTCTTTCCACTCGAGTCGCTACACCACATCCGCAAGAAAGCGGTATCTTTACTGGCGGTGAGAGCACTCCTTATTTGGCCCGTACGCGACGAATCGCCCTTGCCCTCCGCCAAAATTTGTCGTTACTGCAACTTTTCACTTCCCAATTTTACCCTTCACCGGTTCAATCTTTCTCCCTGGTTCACCTGACCCCATTTCTTCTTTCCCTATTGTTCTTTCCTCTCTCTTCTCGTCTATATAAACCAGTGGCGCTTCACTTGTTTCATCCTCATCTCTTGAAGAGAGAAGTGAGAGAGATATCTACAGGCAGAGGAGAAAGCGGAAGAGAGGATAGATGGGTTCGATTTCCATTCAGGATTTGAATCTGAGACCACATGCAATGCGGGCGATCGGCGATTTTATCAGAGAGAGTGGAGAGGAGAAGATCGAGCAGCTCATGAAGGTTTTGAAGGAAGAGAAAAATAAGATTGAGGTCTTCAAGCGCGAGCTTCCTTTCACCATGCAGATTCTCAGCGATGGTGAATGCCTCTGATTTGATTCGTTTTTTTAAAGCTGTTTTTCCCCTTTCCTCAAAGGGTCTTAATTCTTATCCCCTTTTCCTTGCATGGTTGTTCTTTTCTTCAATCAGTGATGGATGGGTTCAAAAAGGAGGTGGAAAGACGGCGGGAAGAGAGATTGAAGGAATTAACGCCAGTTAAGAGTGGATTAGTTGAAAAATCGGTGGTTAAATCGGAAAAAGACAGCCTCTCCGAGAAGACCAACTGGTTGAGCTCCGCTCAGCTTTGGGTGGACGTGGATAATCCCTCCAGTTCTAACACCACCAGCCAAGACAAGTCCTCGCTGGAGGTTCGGACTGAATAATATTCACAAAAAAAAAAACCTTTTTTGTTTATTTCTTCGAAAAAAAAAAGATTTTTATTTTTATTTTTTTACTTTGAGAAAAAAGTGTTAAAATTTTGTTTCTTCGGTTTTTTTTTTTTTGATGGGCCTTTGTTTTTTCAAACAGGGAGAAGACAAATGGACAAACAGCTATCAAGGCAAATTCATGACATTTCCGAGCCAGTGGCACTCTGTCAGGGTCTCAAACGGAGAGAGACAACAAGAGGAGGAGCAGAGTATGAATAAACTCACCATCGGTTTACCCGGATTCACACACATGCCGCCTCCGATGAGAAGTGCGAGCTCCACCGCTCAGATGTTTGCATATAAGGGAGCAGATGGGTTTGACCCGATGTCTCCAGTGTCAGTCTCAACTGGAGGGATTATGGGTTTGCAAATGCCACATCAACAGCATAGGAAGGCAAGGAGATGCTGGTCACCGGAGCTTCACAGGCTGTTTGTCTCGGCTCTTAACCAGCTTGGTGGGGCCCAAGGTCAGAAATTTTCAAATTTAATTTTGATTTATTAGCTGTAAATTTGTCAATAAGTAAGCTAGGTTTGTTACCCGTAAAATTGAATCTCTGAGAATCCGCTATCAAAATATGTTCTCAATCTAATAATAAATTAGTCTATTCCATTCATAGTTTCTTATATTAATTGAAAATATGGTTGACTGATGGGGTGGCGAGCATTTGATTGGTTGTATTCATCATATCTGATGATCTTTAGGTGCCTAATGCTTAATCTAGAGGTTGGTACTGTATTCTGTTAATATCATTTTGTTTGGGGCGCTTCTAAAAAGATGCTCTAAGATTGTAAAACCAAGAGATAGATTCAATTATTAATTTTATTCTCTCTGTCAAAATAGAATCTAATCTCTTGGTTAACATGACTGATTCACTTGACGAATATTAATATTATTCTCTCTGTCCAAAATTGCTCTGTATATAAGTTGAAACTGGACGGCTCAAAGAAATTAAACTAAATATAGATGGGAAGGCATGCATGTGCAACATTTTTCTTATGTGAACGCATGGTTAACTAAAAAGCAACAAGAGATTGCTTAAATTAAATGAAATAAGAAATAATTGATGCTAATTCTCATTATCCTGATAATTTTGTTTTAATTGTCTGCAGTTGCTACTCCGAAACAAATCAGAGAGCTCATGAAAGTTGATGGCCTCACTAATGATGAGGTCAAGAGCCATCTTCAGGTAATAATTTTATATCAAGACTTTATAGAATCTAAGTAATGACAAAGTATGGCATATTGGCATTTAAGTTGACATAGTTTGCTTGTAGACACTACATTATTTTTTTATTATAAACCTTGGAAGAAAAAATTAATGTTCTGCTGCACAAGAGTTTCTAATTAGTGCTATTTTACGCTAACATCTCATCATCAACTCTAAGACATGCTTCTATATTTTTTTTTCTTTTCAGAAATATCGGTTGCATAACAACAGAAGAGTTCCAAATGTGATTCCCACTGCCAGCGGTACCCGACCGATGGGCCTGATGGATGCCTTACTGGGGACGTCGAGCGAACATGGAACGGCTTCCTCCCAGCAAAGCATCTCCCAATCTGCATCCCCAAAGGACATGTGCCAGTTCACTGCCTCTGGCCGCACAGCCTCCACCAATGCTGGTGACAGTTGTGAGGAAGAGGATGTCAAATCTGAAAGCTACAACTGGAAATAAAGAGAGACTTCAAAATTTTGAGAGATGCAAATAATATAGATGCTGTATTTTCCTTCTTTGGAAATGGAATAACTTAGGTGAGTGGTATATTCTGGTATAGAGGTAAATTATACTGTCATGAGGGGTCTTTTTCCTGAGGAACTAGTCTGTTAGATTATGCATAAAATTTTGAGGTTGAGTGGCAATTTTCCCCCCTCATGGTTTACCCTATAGTTCCTTTTTTTGCTTTTTGAATATTTGTAGTTATAATGTCAAAAGTAAGAACTTGACATAAGTAACAAGCTTGTAATTCAGCTTCATTTTTCTTTTCTTTATTATAGCTTTCTGTCTTCTTATTTTGAACTCTGAATTTTATTTATTAGTGGTGCCAATCAAGACTTAACTGTCCCCGCGTGTTATGTTAAACAAGGCGCATATGATTGACTCACTTAATCATACTTGTTGTCTGTTTGCACTTTGCAAAAACCAACGTGTGGTGAGACCATAGAATTAATGTTACAATTACAAAAGTGTTAATTAACAACATGAGGCGCACTAATTTAACAATGAAGTAAACAAAGAGTACCACAATTTTTCGTCATGATAAAATTAAATAGCCATGTCCAGTGCTTGTGGCACTGTACACTTCACTAACTGAAATTCCACCTGTTACCACAATTGCTCCAATTTATACAATAGTTAATGCATACCTATGTAATTTATCCCTATCCAACTGCTCTGTTCTGCCTTGTTTGAAAAATCAAATTTAGTATAATATCAATTAGATAAATTGGTGGTTTTGCAAGCTCTCTTGATGCCAATCAAAATGGGTCAATTTTTAATGCATTATAAAATAGCATCGATCACATTCAATATTTTTATTTGGAAATTTAAATTTTATTCAAATTTATTGAAATAGAGATCTTTGCAAAGAAGCTAAATTCAATCTATAAATATTTTGAAACATATGCTATAACATAAAAAAACAAAAATATACTTAATTTTAGAAAGAACTATTTTTTTATCGTGAAATTTTGTCGTGACTAGTGAGCGAGAAGCCGCGAGAATCGATGGTTTCATTAAGAAGGAATATATTCGGTCACATATTTGACATGTGGTTAGAAATTAAAGAAAAAAAAAATAGCTAAAACGAACCACAGATACAGACGCTTTGTTAAGAGCAGATCTGAATTCGTAGAACATGGCAATTTGAATGAATGGAACATTAACAACAAGAGATGTAAATTAAGATGGAATAAACAATGATGACTTTACCAAATAACCTTTTCCTACTGATAATTTATTTTATTTTACTTTTCATACTCTAGTCTGTACTGTACGACAGCTAACGCGCGCTTTGCATGGAGATAAGAAATGATACGCTCGCTCTTTTTGTCGGTGTTATGACTCATCCAACACTTTGCTTCTCTCTCTTCATTTTGACACTCCATTGACTTTGCTATCTTTGTTTGGTTAACAGTTTTCATTTGATTATTTTCTCCCCCCTCCCCAAATCTTATACGACTCTTATCTTTACCTTTCTCTCTCTCTCTCTCTCCAACTTTTCATCCGCCTTTTTATTCAATTAGTTAATATATAACATGTGCGCAACTATATAGTCGCATCCAATGTCCTGATTTCCTATTCCGAACTTAACTACCGGACAATGTAAACATATATAAAGAGTTTTAAGTACATTTCTTCCTACTAATTAATAATGACTAAATGTTGAAAATCCATTAACTATTTCAATTTGACAAGATTGACGATATTTTTTTCGAACAAATAAAAAATTATATACATATTGTTGAATTTATGAATTAATTGTGTTTAAGTTTCAATTAATATTTAACAAAAAATAATTGGACCGTTAAAATTTTGAAGGCTTTCAATAAACGGTGATTTGCATGAATTAACATAATTGTATGTAGATGGTCTTGATATAATATAATTTACATAAATGAGACTATGGTGCTTTGTAAAGTACAAAATATCTTCTGCTTCATGTCTATATCTCGAATTTGAAACTCTTAACGATCGATAAGAACTGTTGAAATGATTTTCATATTGAATATCTCTAGAGATCAAATTTTACTTTTTTTTGAATTTTTTTAGATGTGTACAAAATGTATTGCTCTAACGATTTCTGCAGCATTTAATATTAGTGATTTTTCATCTATCTAAAAAATAGCGAAAATTAAAAAAAAATGATCTCCAAAGATATTTCAATATGAAGATCATGTTCAATGATTTGGATCGGCCATTTGGACTTTCAAATTTAAGATACGAATACAAAGCACGAGAGATTTTATACTTCGCGAAATACCATAACCTCACTCTAATTTATATTTCAAGTGCTGAGTTTTGAGAATAAATTTTATGGTTCATAATTGTCAAGTTAATTTATTGTTGGTGGATCCCACCTCATAACTAAATAATATGTTGACAGATTTTTATTCAAATATATAATTTATGTACTAGGACTATTTTCAAGGATTCATCTCGAAAATTATTTTTTAGAGAAAATATTTTTAATAAAATAATTTTTAATCACAACTTATATGCTGCAAACTGAAAAGCAAATAAATAATTTTGAAAAAATAAAACGTCGTATAACTTTTAATAATAGTAATAATATATTGGAGATTTTACTATGGATCAAAATTATTTTAGACCATTTAATTTTGAGTCTTAGATGGTTAAGATACACCGTTTTGGTGTGACTAGAAAAGAAATGTTGATGAGTAAAAATATTAACATTGATTAATAAATCAACACTACATGTGATCCATAGCAGACTATCCCATAATAATAATATCAGTTACATAAAATATATATATATGATATACAAAAAAGTTGTATAATTTTAAAGAAAATTATCTAAAATCTTGGGTACAACAAATATATTTTCCAATGATGAGGGAGAAGAATAAGATATGGCTAAAAAAATAAAATTCAATTATTTTTATGAAGTATTTATTTTTATGAATGATAGCAAGATTTGTGGTATCATAGCGTAACCGTAGGGATGAGCGCAATTAATCCAGTATTCTCATTTTATTGCTATTGTATTGTTTTCTTCTCTGTGTACTCTTCTTAGCACAGATACACGATCTGTAATGTCATACACTTTATCCGTGTCGCTATTAGTATTTTTGAAGCATCTAACGCGTTCTTCTACTTTACAACAGCCACCATAGAGACTAATTATTATTATAAATATAATTTTAATATTATCTTATTATATTATGAATATAAATATAATTATTTTATTATTATATTATTATGATCAACATTATTTATTATTATATTATTATATTATGATGATTATGATTATGATTATTATTATTTATTATTATTTTATTATGTTGTATTATATCATTATATGTTGATTATAGTGATGATTAATTTATTATTATATTATTATAATTATAATTATTTTTATGATTATGATTATATTTTTATTATTATATTATTATGATTATTATTATGGTTATATTATTATGATTATGACTATAATTATTATTATCATGATTATAATTATGATTATTATATTATAATTATATTATTATGATTATGATTACTTATTATTATTATATTATTATAATTATGATTGTAATTATAATTTTTTATTATTATATTACTATATTATGATTATGTTTATATTTTTATTATATTACTATTATAATATTATTATTTATTATGATCACTCTTCCAAAATAGCATATATATATATATATATATTTTATTTTTGTACATCTATTTATCTGATTCGTTCATGTTTTCCAGAGATCCAACTAAATAAGTAATGCTACAATCTAAAATACAATTTGCAAGTATTAATTTAAGATCAATTGTAGGAGATGGTTGAGACTTGAGAGCCAATTGTTAAAGACTTTGTTACAGAGGCTGATACAGTGCAGGAGATGGCAGAGTGCCAATTTTGACTGATTACCACTTTGGGCCCATATAACATTGGGCTTTAAAATAATTAGTACATGATTATTAATTAATCATGTACTAATTAGGCTTGCAACCTGCACCCATTGTGAAGTAGAACTCTAGATAATCTACCTAATACAAAGAGGAAATCACCAAACACCAATCAAACAACAGGAATTAGTGACTCCATAGAGAAGATTATTGAAAATTCTTCATATTGTATTTGTACACAGTATTAAATATAATAATTTTCAAAAATATATATTGTAAAACTTGAGTTAGAAACTATATATTTTTAAGAGAGGAGATCGGTTGACAATGAGTTATTTTGACAATCTTGACAATGAAACTCTAAATAAATATAAAAAATGGAAAAAATAGAAAAAAGTTTATAGAAGTGTTCTTCTATCTATGGATTAATAATCATTCAAATTTCATACAATTTCATTATCGTTTGATAGTCCATCAAAGATCGTTAAATTGGAACCGTTGCAAATTATATGAAAATTTGATGGTCTTTGATGGACTATCAAACGATAATGAAATTGCATGAAATTTGAATGACCATCAATCCATAGGTTAGAAGAACACATCTATAAAAAAAAATCTATTTTTAAGATTTTTTTAAATTTATTTAAAGGTTCATTGTCAAAGTTATCAAAATAACCCATTGTCAACGGATCTCTTCTCTAACCGATCTCTTCTCTATTTTTAAAAAGTATTTATACTTGCACGGTGTAAAAAAACGATGTGCTGAATAAAGAATAGTGAAATTTTTGTGGATACCGTTTATTTGAAAATATTAACTAAACATATTTGAGACACAAAAGTGGTCAAGACTTATATATAGATTAGAGAATGGAAGAAGCTGGATCTTTCCAAGTTGGTTCAACAAAGTACATTCACTGAATTATTGGTTTATCCTAATTGTTGAAAAATTCAACTATGACACGTAGAGTCTTGAAGGTTCAATCATATTTATGAAATAGCACCGCTCCAAAGTTGACGAACAAATATTTTCAACATTAATTTGCTTTCTTCTTCTTTGAAACATTAAATTACTGACACGTTTAGTCAATTTGTTTGACAACTTGCATGAGCTTGACCTTTAATTTCAGAGGCAAAGGATAATAGTGGACAATTGAACAAATACCTCTTTTCACCTAAAGCGTTTGAATTCATAGACATCAGTCGGTTAACCCAAAAAAAAAATGGAAAAAGAAAGAAAGAAAGAAACAAACAAACACTTACTATTGTATCATAAAAGTTATGGTGCCGATCAACGTCTTAGTAACGAGGTGAGGGATCACTTGATAATGACAATTTTGATAAATTTGCTAATAAAATTTTAAATAGAAAAATGTTTGTAGATATATTTTTGAATTTATAGATTGATAGTGTTTAAAATTTATATAATTTTAATATTATTTGCTTATATATCAGAGATCATCAAAAATTATATAATTAACAGTAATTGTAATTTAATGAGACTTCGATAGAACATTTAAATTGCATAAAATTAGAAACACAATCATTTGTATATTTAACAATATGTCTGTAAATATTTTCTGTTTTTAAGCTTTCCTTTTTAATTTACTTAAAATTTCAGTGTGATTGTGTTTTGAATTTTTGATTGATTTGTTGACCATATTGCTGAAAATATTTTATTTTTTTAGTTCTTCTCATTTGGACCGTATAGATTCCTGACTTTAGTATTTTTGCCTATCACCATAACACCATCTCTGCTGTGGACAATGAAATCTGACATCTTACTTCTCTTTTGTTTGCCTATAAGGATAGATTTTATGGACGGTGCTAATGTAGACTTTAGCTAGTGCTTTTGTCTTGCATTATGCTAGGCCCCAAACTGCATTTAAATGCAAGTTTGAATAAAGTTTTTGATCTTCGACAGTTCCATTTCATTGACCTCGGTGAGATTAAATTGCTTATTTTTAAGTCTCCAACTGTTTAATAAGTTCATAAATATCCGAAAATTCCTAAAGAAATTTCTCATACATTTCCTTGTTATTTCATTACGCCGAGTGTATATCAGTGTCGCGTGCTTGTGAACTAATTTAAGCATCAAATAAAATTATCTAGATGGAGAGCAAACAAAAATTGATCATGTGCGAGAGGGTCGAACGTATGGCTCGGCCTTGATTCCTTGAAGAAGCAACCACGGAGTCAAATCATTTTTTTTTTGGCAGAGGAGTCGAAGTTTTTTTTTTTTTGGCGCTATGATATTTTGTAAAGTATGAATTTGATTGTATTTTGTATTCGTACAAACTTAAAAATCTAAACGGTCAATTTAAATTATTGAATATAATTTTATATTGAAATTAGTAATTTTTATTTGTTTTAAAAAATAAAATTTAATATTTAAAATATATTTTAATATAAAAATCATATTTAACAGTTCGTCGTTTATATTTTTAAATTCAAAATACACATAAATATAAAAAAAAATTATACCTCAAGTATTCTGAGTTCTGACGCAAACAAAAGAGAGAGAAATACCAACAATCGGTAACAAAAGTCATCCATTTACCAAGTCCAGTTCAATTCATTATTTAATTTATAGGAATTTATGGGCAGCTTAAATAAATTATCAAATAAATTATATGATAAAAAATAAAATAAATAAAAAATACAAATGAATGGGACTATTCCGTACATGATGAGGGTTCCTTTTGTTTTCAGAAAATTCCATGGATCTATATTCATGTGCCTTGTGAGATGCGACTTTGTTGGTAACCACTTCCTTTTTTATTTTCTGTTCAAATTGTATTTAGCGACTATTTTTCTTTTTTAATTGTTTTTAGAACATGCACTTAAGCTTTGGGAGAAAGAAAAGCATGTGGAAAAAATGTTAGTAAATTAGTAATATAGTGCTATTGAGATAAAACAAAAGTGTCAATAAATTCACTCGAGAAATTCGAGGATGGACCAAATAAGTTGACTTCTAACTTCTCAATGGAGATTGACTTCTATCTTAAGCAAGCCAAAATTCATCAAAATTCAAACCATCCTTTCTATGTGTCAGGTCTGGCTCCTTTTTTTATTCGCGTTTTTTTTTGTGTGTGTTGACTTTTGTTTTTTCATTTTGTTGGTTTGGATTTCATCGTGGTTTTAGTTTTAAGAAAAATAATATATGCCCAATAGTAATTAAAATTATGTAAACATATAAAATAATGTTTTCACTTTTGTTACAGAAATTGCCTTCATTATTTTTTAAATTGAATTTTTTCCCCCATGAGCTTATCATTTCGGCCACGATAGTTAGTTCCTGGATAGAAAATAATCACAATATCTTTTATGCCTTTTGAATTTAACCACTTTTCTGAAACTTCTAGGAAAGAACCCCGTCACATCACGTATAAGTTAGGGGCTTGACTCATATCTTATATATTATCTTTTTCTTTTCTTTTCTGTTCTAAAAAAAAGTACACTGTTTCATACCATGTATTTTTAAGAGGCAAACAAATAAACATAACTACTACATTCATTTATGTTTATTTAGATACATATTTTTTGTGGAAGGAATTTTTTTCTCTAAAAGGCGTCTATGATGAACTTTCTAGGACATTTTTCACATACTTACTTTTTGTTATTATTGATTATTTTATTTTTGCTTTTTAGAAAGATAAGAAATAAGAAAATATATATTTGAATATAGACAGCAAACCTTCACAAATAATGAGCTTAAACACAAAGCGAAAACTCAAGAATCGTTTGCTATTGTTCATCCAATTTTTTTTAAAAACAAATTAGAAAATAATTGTGACAATTGCATTACAATTTGACGGTTCTTCTATTTTTGTTGGACTTCATTTTTTTGATGATACAGAGTACATAGAGTGTAATTAAAACTCACGTTCACTCTCATAGCTATAAAATTATAATAATGCTATATTGGGGCACATAATTGAAACCATAATTTCAAATCTCACAAATTATAGAGGTTTCAGAAAATGGCACTTGGATTCTACTGAAAAGAAGTATAATTTCCCAGTACTCTGGCCGGACTGAGTAGTAATATGAAATATATACTGATTCCAACATTTCTCTATCATAATACAAACCGAATTAATAAATATTCTGAATGGTCTGAAATCCTGAATATCTCTGCTCCGCTCCAAAGCCAAGCTCATCCGAAATATTGACAGTATCTTACCTTGTTCACATCATTAACTGCAGCCAATAAAAAGTAATAACCTATTTCATTTCTTCAATTATTCCAATCATCTAATTGGCGCAGAGATTCCTGGTTTAATGGCATCCGTGATAATTTAAGTTAGATAAAAATTTAATGAGTAAAAAATATTAACTTGAGAATGATTCATTAAATTAGAGAATTTGTTAACATTCTATTTAATAATTATTAATGTTTTATATAAATTTTTTATATTAAATTTTTAAAAAATTAACAAATTAATGATAACGTTTTATACATATTTCATAATAATTATATATATTGAATATAATTTATACAATATACTAAATATTTATAATAAAATAATATAAATAATAAATGGTAATAATTTAACGAATTAAATCAGATATTTAAATTTAACTCATTATTTTAATAAGCGTAAAAAATAAATTAAATTTAAATTAATCTCAAACGAGCCATAAGCGATCATAAACCACGGCGAAATATTTCTGATGGTCTCCTAATCCATGTGTTTCTGCTGCTGCATCATCCGCGTGGCTCGTACACGCGCAGTCGCGCACACACCAATCCGACAAAACTCGAATTGTATCAGCAAACAACTACCCCCAAACCCAAATACGCCAGTCGCCAGACCAAACTGAAAAACAAAATAAAAAAAATCTAATAAAAGGCATATACAATGCTGGACAGAGAGAGAGGTCGTCGTCTCTAACCTCCCGACGTCGATTCCCGATGCCCGATCTAGGGTTTGAGTTTCAAACCAAACCCTGAACCCAACCCCTCATTTCACACTTCCATACCATGTCCTTCTCTCTCCATTTTCACCATGCCTTTTTGGAAATCGAGTACCTCCAAGTCGGCCACGTCATCTCCTTCCTCCCCTCAGGGCACCATCATCACCAGTCGTAATCCCTACGCCAGGCGTGACCTGGCATCAGCCATCACTCAGCCCCGCTTGACACGTCAACGCAACCTCAGGTATCTTGAGGATCTTGGCGAACGGAGGTTCTCTGACGTGTCCGCCGCCTCCACTCCGGGGGCGATAACGTGGTCACCGAGCAACCTCGATCCAGCTGAGACCCCTGCCAGGTCATCGTCCTCTCCGTTGCCTCAGCCACTTCCATTGCCTGATGTGGCTGCATCAGGGGCAACCCCGTCGTTTCTGGCTTCTCCTCAAAGGGAATTAGGTTTCTCCCATGGAAGCTGTCGCTTGCCATCTCCTTCTGATAATTTTTGTAAGGTAGATGGAGAAGAGAAAACAGGGCTTGCTACTGCAGTACATGAGACCTCTAGTACTGCATATTCTAAATCCTTGTATGTGTTCTCCTTTCTTTTTACTTCTTTTATCGTTTTCAATAAAACTGTTCTCGTATGAAAATGGTTGCAGAAAAATTAAAATACTAGGGTCAGAATGGGACCAATTATTCAATGTCTCTAGAGGGTTAATTTAATAGATGATGGGCGTATTTATGATATCACACTATATTTGATCTGAATTGATGGAAGCGGCAATTCTTTAACTCATCTAATAATTAGTTCCTTGATAATGAGAATGTAACACAGCTTCATTTGGATAACTATACTGTAATGAATTATAACTTCATTTATAATTGATTTTAATGTCTATTTCTTATCTTCAATTTGAACAATTGAAATAGTATATTTTGCATCTCTCTCCAGTAGGGTCTACAATCCAAGTAGAAGTCCAAGTATCGATCTTTTCTCTACCGTGGCATCAAACCAGAATAACAAAAAGCCATCTCATCACCATAATGCATCTGAACCATCAGATTTTCAGCTAACTATGCCCATTAAGAGTGCACCTGGTAGTGGGTACACTAGCCCAGTTCGCAGCCCAAGAAGATTTAGCAATGTTGACTTCACACAAGGCATCAATATACCTGCAGCAGAATTTCTCACCTCTGGTGAGAATTACTTAATTAGCCCTGATAGGTCGCCTAGGTCAAGCCCATTAAGGAGCACTGGTATGAGGCCAAGGAACCTTAGCGGGCCTCCATCTCCTCCCCATTCAAGTGGAGGGTTGAACAATGTTCACCGCTTGCCACTTCCACCTGGCGCGGTGGGCGCTGCCTCTCCAATGGCTGGTCAGTGGCAAAAGGGTCGCCTTATTGGGAGCGGCACTTTTGGAAATGTATATGAAGCAACCAATCGGTATGTGACGGGTAATGATTTGCTATTTGCATTTCGGCACGTAACATTCTGTTTGATTTGAGAGCTTGATTCAGTTTGAAATTGGTAAATATTTTAGGCATACTGGTGCGTTGTGTGCTATGAAGGAGGTTAATATCATTCCTGAAGATGCTAAATCAATTGAATCTTTGAAGCAGCTTCAACAGGTTGTGTATTCTGTTCACTTTAAAAACAATTAATTATGATAATTCTTGGGCTGGTTTTTCATTTGTTGTTGTCACAAATATTGATATCACATCTTGCAATTTTTAACACCCTAAATATATTCTACAACCAAAAAGTTACATGTTACACAACAAAATGTCTAAAGAAAAGTATGTTAATATGTGTCAGTTTTCTGGAACATAACTAAGAATAGAGGAAAATTGTACATTCAATAACAATGATATGTATGTATGTTTTGCATCCAGGAAATTGTATTCTTGAGCCAATTTCAGCACCCGAACATTGTGCAATACTATGGCTGTGATATTGTAAGTTTTCTTCTTGTTCATAGCAGGGTATCTGACGTTTTGTACTTTCAGATAAAAATATATTATACTTATCTATCTACTAATTGAATTGTTGCTATTTTCTGATTATCAAGACAGAAGATAGGTTCTACATATACCTTGAGTATGTTCATCCAGGTTCCATAAACAAGTATGTACGCCAGCATTATGGAGCCATGACAGAATCTGTTGTTCGGAATTTCACTCGTCATATCCTCAATGGGCTGGATTACTTGCACAGCAAAAAGATAATGCATAGGTACTTATTTTTACAAACTTCAATTCTTTTTCTTTGTCAGCCACTTGGTTATACCTCCTAACTTCTGCACATCATTTCTATCTCTGTTTTCTGCTTGTCTGATTTATTGCAGGGATATTAAAGGAGCAAATTTGCTAGTAGATGCAAAAGGGGTTGTAAAACTGGCTGATTTTGGGATGGCTAAACGTGTGAGTATTTGCATAATGACCCTGGAAACTGATTGTACTTTTGTATTGCTCCTTTGAAAAATATGCTTGTTTGATGTTATCTTGTCCACCTATTCTGATTTTCTTCTCCTTTTGAGCAGTTAAGTGAAGCTGTTCCAAATCTTTCGCTAAAGGGGACTCCTTATTGGATGGCACCTGAGGTACACTTTTATAGTTGTACTCTGTATTTCCTATAACTGTTCCGTTGATTTTCATTCACATATTCTGTTGTTTTTCAGTAATGACTTGTGATAGTCGTTCTTTGTTGATCTTGGGTGCAGGTGTTACAGGCAACAATTGTGAAAGACATGGGGGGTTATGACTTGGCTGTTGATATATGGAGCTTGGGCTGTACCCTTATTGAAATGTTTACAGGCAAACCTCCTTGGAGTGGCCTCGAAGGGGTATGTTATTCTTCTTTAGCTAATTTGCACATACTAGTTTGTTGTATTTCTATCAGATGCTTTGCTTGAATCTTATAAATGTGTTGTGCATTGTGGTCCCTACTGAGAGTGTTGTTGCATCTAAGCCTATCATTATACCTGACTATTGCCTGAAATTGGTTGCTAATTGTGCGATTAAGCGTCATTCAATTTTCATCTCATTTATTAGTGGTTGATGTGACCTCTGTAATTTAGGCTTATGCCTGTTTGAACTTCTTTTCTTATACAGCCAGCAGCTATGTTTAAGGTATTGCACAAGACTCCACAAATTCCAGATTCACTATCATCAGAGGGGAAAGATTTCCTCCATAAATGCTTTAAAAGAAATCCAGCCGAGAGGCCCACTGCAGCTGTTCTGCTGGAACACCCCTTCATCCGTAATGCTGGCTACTATAATGCGCATGGTGCAATTTCCCCAGCCATCTCTGCAATGAAGATATCTGTATGCTCTCATCTCTCCCCTTTTATTTACTTACTCAGTTGTTGTTTTACAATAGTTAAAGGGGCATCATTTGATGTTCTTTGTTAGCAAAGGAAACCAGCTCTTGATCAACAAATATGGAAATATGATATTAGAATGGCCTTTGCTATTTCATGGCTTTTTTGCAACCATGTAGATACTGTGCTTTGCATTTGTTGCAAATGTTCTTTGTTCAGGCATTAGTTGAGCCTTAGGAAGTTGTGTTTCTTTCTATTTATTTTTTTGTTCTCTCTCTTCTTTTTTTTCTCTCTGGGAGCAGGATACAACATACAGTCCAAAGGAAAGGAGGCCTCTAAGAGTGATCCGTGCGTGAAGGGACCCTCAACACATGCATTCCCCAAATCACCAGAGCCGTCAGCTTCTCACTCCCGACCACACTCAAATCCTGACATACCTTATAACTTGTCACCTCAGCACCCATCCTATGTCCCATCAACAAATTCAAATTCTAGTCCTGTTAATGGCAGTTCGTACATTTCTCAAAATCTGGCCTCCATTTCATGTACCGTTGTGAATGTCACATCTAGTGCAAATACAATTTCCATCAATAGCAGTGGGCCGCGCTATATCACATCTAGTGCAAATACAACCATTGTGAATGGCTCAAACTATTTGACATCAAATGCACATGCAAGCATAGTTAGTAATTCAATTGCTGGAAGCTTTCATCCTACTGTCTTACCCCGTCCAAAGGAACTTCATAACCCTTGATATATTTGAAATTAGTTGCTGGACTTTGGTTCCTGTTTATCAGCAAAATTGAAGGGCATAAAGTCCCTTTTTTCTGTTAGGGGCAATGGCATGAGAATCATGTAAAGTATAGCTTTTAGGGTTAACAACTGAAAGTAAAAAGGAAAAAAGAAGATTGTACAATTGAGAAACTACATGGCGCTTACCAAAAAGAATGGAACAATTATGGGTTTGAGCAGTACAACATCAAATATATTCTGGGTTTATTGTAATTTGCCCTCTATATTGACTTGAACAATAGAAGAATGGGCAATGTAATGTGCGTCTTCTGAAGGGAACTAATGAGTTTGTACAGTATGATAGGTTTGGCAGTACCTTGTTTATTTGTACTTATCTTTGTAATTTTTTTTTTGTATCATGTGTTGTGGTTAGGATTAGTAGTTGAAAGTAGTTAGGGGAACCCTTGTAAATTAAGGCATTCACCTCTTTTGTTTTGTTTTTTTACTCACATGAAGAGCATTGAATAGTAGCAGCTTTCAATTGTGTTTGTACCAATTATTGTTTGTCGCAATTAAATAAAATAATCTAATCGTTCGTGCCTTGAACTAGAATTCCTGATTAAGGCGCTTAAAAAAAGTATGATATAATGCGTTGTACAGTCCAGATGTCTCTTATTTCGTTTTTTAACCATTCTTTTTTCCTTTACGCGAGTAACTCCTAGATATGCATAAGTTGATGTAATGAATAGGTGCACGTTAATGCAACGGTGAAAATATTTGTTGCTATAAATCAGATATGTATCGAATGATGGTCCAAGTATTTACTTAAAAGGAGCTTGAGATAAATGCAGTTTGTGCAATTGTTGATAATAGTCAAAATTATATCATCAAGGGGAATATGCATAACTATAGCCAACTGCGTATTGGCGCAATGAATGGGGTATATTGGCACAATTAATAGGGGTTGATTGTTGCATAAAAAGTATATATTTTAAGATGCGTGAAAATTTCATGAAAGATGTGAAGTGCATAGAGAGCAACTATTTTTCCACAGGCGCTTATACAAAAGAAGCTGGAGCTTGCATTCATCGGATCTTGTACACTTATAAGGTGGTCCCGAATTGACGTGGCTCCTTGCCGCTGCGCTCGATTCATTCTGACTTTCAAATCGGAAACCGATCCGATTAATTATATTTTTTAAAGTAATTTTATGATTTAATACTAATTAAAGCTTAAATATACATTAATTATACACTTATTAAGTTTAATTATAAATTAATTAATATTTTATTGTTTAAAATTATATAAAATAATTAATAAATATTTAATTATTTTATACCGATCGGATCGGATCAACTCATGACCCGTCGGGTCGGATATAGATTAAAAAATTTTAATTCAAATTTAATCAAGTCAGATTCGGATCAAGAAAAATAATAAAATAATATAACCCAACTCAAACCCGACTCATTGACAGTGTTAAGGCAGGACTTCTAGTTCCTTGTGAACTTAAAAGTAATTAAGGGGGAGGCCGGTCGAGCCTCGTTCCTCTATCGGTCTATCTACTCGTAAAAGTCTGATGCTTTTTAGTTAGTCATTTCCAGTTACCACTTACCACTTAGCCACTATTTTGTCATCCTTCAGTTTAGCCAAAAAGGGGGATGAGAGCTTCTTCATTTTGAAGGCAGCTAAGGAGTTCTATCTACTATTCTATTCATGAGTTGGTTACAAGGTTGTGATAGTGATATGATATGGTAATGTCCGCTCAGTGTTCCTTACGATCAATAAGCCCAATGACAGAGTAGGCGTCTATGATGTCTATTTTGCAATTGTATCTGGTTTAACTAAACTAAGAGAGTGCACGTGTTTTCAAGTAACTAAAACTGGGATTAGATGCTTGCAGTACGATTAATCTGTTACTGTAGATCTTATGATAATTCTACATACGACATAATATCTCATCATAACAGCTATTTTTGTATGCTTAAACTAATCTAAAATCCAATATGTAAGCCACAGTTCATATATTCATCCCACATGTACTATGTATAATACGCTTAATGACACTTCATGTTTCTTGGCATTGTTTCTTCAACAAAAAAAAACAAGTACACTGCGAAGTATAAAATAATAATGCTTGTAGGAAAAATATTATATATACATACTGAATAGAACTATCGCGCAAATACACCTCACATGGAAGGAAAAAGGGGAAAAACCTCGTGCAGGTTACAATGCCTTGGAAACATATTATAGCATCTTTCTGCAAAGTGAATAACGATACCCAATGAGGATTAGCAATACCAGGTTTTTATATCTTAAGCAAAAATTTATATCCTACTACCGTGCTCAGAGAGTTTTTTCCAAATTTGTTTCCAGAAAGCCAGTCATAGTTTCCAACATTCACAAAAAGTCAGAAAGCAAGGTAATTATTGAGTTCTATGACAACAGATTTACAAGGTACCTTTTTGCACAAAATCCAGAACACTGTTAGTGCCATTAGTTGAGAAGTGAATGAATATTGCAAATTAGACTCCTTCATCAAGCAACAAAGCCTCAAGTTCCTCCCGACGCTTCTCCAGTTCCTTAACATACATACGAAACAAAATTACAACACTAAAACATTAGCTATGGTTCGTTAAGTAAGAACTACTGTGTAATTTTATTAAATTCCCAAAAAGGAGGAAATATGTTTGCACCTCAAGATCCTTGACAGCTTGTTCCCTTGAAACTTCCTTCTTCTCCCTTTGTCGTTTCAAACATTGGATGCATAATACTCCCTGTATAGAACTCTCAGCTATCAGTATTATATAATGAATATGAGATATCTGATTTAATAGTCACACAGCATGTTAAATAATCTTACAGAAATAACATAAACGAGACCGCAACCAAGAAGAAGGTAACTGGAGATCTCCTGTAGAAAAATCAAATCCTCTTTTTCAACATTTGGAAAAGCTCTTGTCATCACCGCCACACTGGAATTAACAGGCAAATAAACATTACTAATAGCCAGATATATTCTAATTTGACTTGGAATTTTTGAGAAAACAATTACAAATTGTATTTACAATATCTGAAGCATGCCTCTACCAGCCCAGTATTCCAGTACCTGATTAAAATAGGAATAAAAACTCATCAAATGAAACCAAGACGTTTTTAATTTTTCATAAGGGCAGAATTTCATGTGTAAGTGTACCCATACAAAACCTCAAAATATCATGTATTATATTTTTCCCTCGCTAGTTTTTTGCCATTTGGCAACCATTGGAAGCAAAAAAGAAGAATAGCAGTATAGCACACTGTTCTGGTAGAAAGCGGTTGTCAAACACAGAATAGAGCATTCAGGATACTGCCAGAGTAGGTTAACCCACCTTTTTAGTGAATGTCCTGCTGTGACATTGATTTTACTAATAGGTTAAGGCCGCTCATTATTACAACTGTTATTAATACTAGTATCATTATTTACATCATCATATTGTAATGTTGCAAGCTCTACCATTCACTACACTTCATCCGACCGAAACTGGTTCTCATCTCACAAAATGTGGTAATGTGTAGGCCTAGTAGTCCCTACTATTCTAACTAACAATTTACCAAACACCATTTCCTATCTTCTGAATAATGCAAGCATGAATGACTAATTCCTACCAATATACTCATATAAGTAATTCTACTCTACTATTCAAGTAGTACTATTTTAATACTATCCCTAATTTGCCAAAACAAACCTAAATTTTGTGCCATTCATGAACTTGCTTACTATATAGCTTTGCACATTTCTGATCTTGAGCTCTGCAAGGTTTTGATGATCGGGCAAATAAAAGTAAGGGATGGAAAGTTCAAATTCTTCCGTCATTGATAAACATTCTAAGTGCTTAATATTTGAATATTCAAGGTAATTCTAAGACCAGTGATGGGCAGAACAAGTTGGAGTCTACCATGGCTCAGACTGGACACATTACGGGAAAACATTCAGTAGCAAAGAAAGATGCCCAATTAATGCATCCAACCACAGGATAAGTAAAAGGGCGAGGGACAGACAAACACTGCCATTGAAACAACTTTTTGGTGGAAGACACTAAAAAAATGTAAAAAGACATTATGCGCCAACCATTCTTGCAAAGAAAGTTAAGAGTAATGTTGATATAAGTTAAAAGAACGAATAATAGCAAGTAACAATTAGGTTGCATTATAGTTTAATAGTCATATAGGGGCAAAAAGATATCCATGGCATTCCGGTTTCTAGATATACATGATATTTCTAATTTTACCAATGTTAAGGCAATCCCAATTGGCAAATGAGCCGGTATATTATAGAACAAAAACACAATTGATGCTAAAATCCTTATGGAGTTCATGATTGGACTGCTATATCAATTTTGCATTATGAGCTTTTGAAATATATGGCACTATGAATGCAATACAAATCTGATACGGGTGATTTCCGACAAGGCAGAAATATCGATCACCGAGATGAGAATGAAGACAGACTTTTACTCTTCCCTATAAGTTGTCTCGATAATGTATGTATATGTGAGTATTATGTTGTTCCCCCCTCCATGTATTGAGGGTCGGTGCTTATATAGGCATCATCTCGCGCCATATGACCGTTGGGCCGTTTCAGCCGTCACCTTCAGAGTAGTAATTATGGCGTTTAATGTCGTACATATGCTTTAATGTCACGTCGCGCATGACCATTGATGGCATTAAATGTCACAACAGACATTGAAGACTCTCAGCTTCGAGACTGAGCCTTCGAAGCAGGACTCTTGAGGATAGACTCTCGATGTTGGACCTTTGTATAAGGTAAAAAGGATTATGGGCTTTTAAAAGCCCCCGAGTTCGATTTATGGGCCCACTCGAGCCCACTAGGTGGTCTCGAGCACTAACCCCTATCATAAGCCCTCGAAGTCTTAAGTTAATTACGTAAGGGTTTGTAAAAAGATTTTGAAACGAATTGTACACATTAATCTCTTTGATTCGAGAAGTTCGCATCTTCTCGATGAGATTTATATATACATGTCGTGCCAAGACATGTTATGGAAAGATTTCGTTTCGCTACCCCTATTTAAAAGGGTTTTCGTCGTTTCTTTCCATTATTCAAAATGTCAGAGTGGAGACCATTCATAATATTCCGAGATCTTTACGTTCGTTTATTATGGATGATCACCACTCCTTGCTTTTATGAGCCTGTGAATGACTTATATACCTATCTATCTGTTTATAAATACTTTTGGTAGGACTAATGTTATGACCGGAACAACAATTTTAACGTAATTAATTCTAATACAATGTAATTAATTCTTCTGTTGTTCTCTCTCTCTTTTTTTTTTATTCGAGAAGATTAGTTTCGAGGGGTTCTCGAAATGATAATTATCACTAGTCTAGTCTATGCGTCAGTAGCTGTTATTTTGTCAGAATAATGTCAGAGTAGGGTGACGTATGAGATCATTTACTGACATTTCGGATATTTTCTGTCAGAAGACGCTTCGTTTTCTTCGTGTGAGGCGCCTCTTCTTTTGTGCCCGTCGTTTCATTTGAAAAAAATTGAAACCGTACTTTCATTTTGTACTATTTTTTACTTAATTCGACATGATTCAATTCAGCCAATGCCATGTGGCTACACTATAATTTACGACTTTTTACTTATGGATTTCGGTCTTTATAAGGCCTGAACAATTGCCTTATGCAACTTTTATTTCTAAACGTTATACCTATTTCCTTTACTTTCTTTCTCCTTCATTTGTTCTTTTCCGAACCTTCAAACTCTTCAAGCGACCTTAAGCTCTCACCGCCTCAAGACCTTCAAGCTCTTCAGACTACTTCGTTTCTATACTTCTCAGGTATTTATTTGTACCCTTCTTCTTTTTTCCTTCTCTGTTTCTTTTTCTTTCTATTGATGAACTTTAAGAGTTGTTCCTTGTTCTTTCGTTTATATTTGATATGACTGTTTAATCGTTAGTTGTAATTGGTATAATGGAAGATTGTAGTCGTGATTAGCTATTGTAAATATTATTTAGAATTGTTCATTGATAATAGTATAATAGTTTTTGCAACACGATTTTGTTGTGACTTTACTTGCATCGACCGTATCGGTATAATTTGGCTGTACCAGTGTAGTCCTTGTTATTTATTTCATTCGTACTTAAGGTAATATTGTTGTCTTTACTAATTTAAGATAGGATAGACTAACTTAGATTAGATTTTTCACCAATGATGGTGAACTGGAAAGCGTTGGAGGAGGTTTCGGGAGAGGCTTCGTTTCGGGTACCCCTTGCTCCCGGTGTGACCTTGTCTTCTTCTTCGACTTCGACTTCGTCGTCTTTGGATTCAAAGGAGAACATCGAGAAACCTGAAATACCTCCTCGTATTGTTCGAGTTCGAGGGAAGGGTAAGAAAACGGCTATCATACGAGAGCCGCGCGATGTACAAACATACTCGGAAGAGGAGGTATCCGTTAAGCTGAAGGCTCCAAAGAAAATCCGCCAAAAGCCCACAGCGATCGCTAGAGAAGGACATTCTTTCGACAGGTTTTTCCACACCATCTCATTAATTGTTCCACGGGTTCAGTTCCTTGGTAATCAGGAATAGGCTGACGGGTTTGCTCAGATATTAGTCCATTCCGACCGAAGAGACGGTGTCCCCAGGGTCGTGGCGTCGGATATTAGTGATCGTGCCCACGATTCTTACAAGGGGATGGCGGTTTATTGGAAGATGCCGAAGTGCGGGTTCCGGCTGCCATTATAAAAATTCGCCAAGGATCTCCTTCGAACTTGGGATATCACTCCATCCCAGTTGACGAGTACTTCGTGGTGCGTGATCATCAGCTTCGAGATCATGTTTCATGAGTTTCAAGAGATTCTGGGTACGGATCAGCCGACGCTTCTTGTCTTCGATCATTACTTCTATCTTTCGATAGCCAACCATGACTACCTCGCCATCAAACGTCGTCAAGGTGGTCTGAGATATTCGATTCCAGTAATCCTCGAATATCTCGGATAGACGCTTGGAACGAAGGGTGGGTTTATATTAAGGATCCCAAGAATGTAGGTATTTTTGGGGATTAAAATATTCATTCACGCCCCTACAACCCAAGAAAAAGCCTACCCTTGGGGATTGTTTGCCTTCGGCAAATGATCTCGAGATCATTAACAAAATTAGAGTTCTTATCAAAGGTATTAATTTTCAATTTATAGTCATTTACTTTTTCTTGTTAGGAAGTTTTTAACCATGTATGTTTTAATTTTAGGTCGCGAAAAAATGAACTTTGGCTTTGACGGATCTGACACCGAACCTACCTCCGTAGATCCATTAGCCAGCAAAGATAAGGGGAAGGGGCTCGATAAAGGAAAGGGAAAAGCCTCTTTCTCTATTCTTGAGAAGAGGACCCGCAGCTCTGAAGTTTCGGCGGACATTTATCCAAAGAAAATTCGGGAAAAGGGTCATGTTCGAGTTCAAAAGGCTCCTGCCGTCAAGCCACCTTCGACAGGGGATTTGTCGGTCATTCCGAAGTCTTCAGCGACAACTCGGCGACAACTCTCACGAAAGAGCCGCGCGATATCGGCTCCTGTCCTCACAACCAAGCGAAGTTCCCGAAAGGTATCTGTACGGGATTTTGCTGGAAGAAGGGTCTCCCTTCAAATTTTCCTGACAGCGCGGGGGTATATCTTCCCGGGCGTTCAACAATTATGAAATTAGGAGATGAGAGACCAAGTCCGAGCGATCTGGGTGAGTACGCTCGGGAGGCGGTTCGTGCTGTCGAGCGCCTTATTTTGCTCGCCAAATCGAGGACGTTCGGCGCCACTCACCGCCGCTATAGGCAACGTCTTCGAGGCTTTTTCCTCGTGGGACGCGTACGTGACGACTACGCTGCTCGTGAGAGTAAGATTACTTTTCCTAAAATCCAGTCTAATGATCTCTCCAAAGCTGTTGTCGAGAGAGATTATTGGAAAGATCAGGTGACTGGATTAAATAAAGACCTGGGTCTCCTCAAAGGTGAGAATACACAAATAAAAGAGCAGATCCATAAGGTACAAGAGCAGTCGGTAAAATTCTTGAGGAGGCTCTTCAGTGAGTAGCAACTGCAGAAGCCCGAGCTGTCGAAAGCGAAGCCTTCCTCGTCGAGATGAAGAATAAGGTCACTCAAATCGAGGGTGATCTCATTATTGAGAGGGAAGCTTCCTCGAAATTAAAAACTCAACTTTCGAAAGCTTCTTCGAGCTCGGTAAAGAGGTTCTTGGGCAGCAATTCTTTCAAATATGATGCTCAGTTCGCGGTCATGGATTTAATGAAATATACCATTTACCGTGAACTCACAAAATTGGCAAAACTTTACCCGTTCACTCCTGAACAGGTAGGATTTGCCGCAGTAGATCGGGAATCGGCTATTCCTTTCGATATGTCGTCCTTTACATGGGATGAAAGTAAGGATGAGATGTTCGACATGGAGGGGAAGCCGATAGAAAAGAAGCCGAACATTCATAGTCACGTTCCTACTGGGATTGTGCACTATTGGGATCCGCTGAAGTGACCCAAGATCTAGATATATCAGAAGAGGGTGTCTCAGCGACAAGCCAGGGTTGATGCTCCCGGCGCTGCAAATGTAAGTTTTTTTTTATGATTTGTCGAGATTATAGTATGTCGAATTTATAACATAATACTAATTATTCTTGCATTATAGGATTTGTCGAGATTATAGTATGTCGAATTTATAACATAATACTAATTATTCTTGCATTATAGGAGAACCCGACTAATGAAGATCTTCCAAGTTGAAGAGCCGAACCGACTTCTCTTTTTTTTTAAATATTTCGACAAGTTATGTATTTTTTGTTTCTTTCGAGGTATGTTCCCGACATGTGGGAATATCTTTCTTTTGTATGAAGTTTAATGAAAAGTCATATTAAAATATTATTTTAAGCAATTGTTGTGGTTTTCATATTATTTCTTGTAATTTCGAGGTCTGCAATGCGACTTTTTGTCGTGTTTTTGTAACTTCTAGGTCTGCGAAGCGACCTTTGTCTTCGAAATACCAACGGTGGGAGCCAAATGATACGGGTGATTTCCGGCAAAGCAGAAATACCAATCACCGAGATGAAAATGAAGACAGACTTTTCCTCTTCCCTATAAGCTGTCTCGAGAATGTATGTATATGTGAGTATTATGTTGTTCCCCCTCCATGTATTGAGGGTCGATGCTTATATAGACATCATCTCGCGCCATATGATCGTTGGGTTGTTTCAGCCGTCGCCTTCGGGGTGGCAATTATGACATTTAATGTCGTGCATGTGCCTTAATGTCACGTCACGCATGATCATTGATGGCATTAAATGTCACGACATGACATTGAAGACTCTCTGCTTCGAGACTAGGTCTTCGAAGCAGGACTCTTGAGAATAGACTCTCGAGGTTGGGCCTTTGTATAAGGTAAAAAGGATTATGGGCTTGTAAAAGCCCCCGAGTTCGGTTTATGGACTTACTCGAGCCCACTAGGTGGTCTCGAGCACTAACCCCTATCAAAATCCTAGATTCTGAGCTTCTGCAGTTACTATAAAAAAAATAGTTGTCCCAATTTGCAAAGTCCTTTTTGCTTAACTAAATACTTCATGAAGTAATTGCAAGAACAGCTTTATTTTTTTCTTGAAAACGCATACAACACCTCAGAGCATTCAGAACAGATAACAAACTTAAAGGCACTTAAAAAATGTTTAGCAGTAAGATATAACAAAAATAATAAAAGCTCACCTTCGAAAATTTAAATATGAAGCTCCATTCAGTCTCAGCTACGGCCACAAAAAATGCGATTACTACCGCATAGCATCGAAAAATTCCACCAAATATCTGAATAACAAAATATATGATCGCAAAATTTGGAGATTAAAAGAATCAAAATAAACAAAGCTAAATAGCGAAGTAGTTGAATACATCTTTGGCGTTGGAGAAAGCTCGGACGGCGGAGAGAGCATTAACAGCGACGCATAGAAGAGCCGTGATGGCCGTGACCAGGCTGAAGCACCGACAAAATATGAGAAACGGGTCAGATCCGCATCGGATCCTGGCGGTGGAGGGAACCCGTACAGGCGGATTCGGAGTCGGCGGCGGTGGCCGCGAGGTCTCGCCCGATTCCTCCACTGTCGACATAGATATAACGGGTCGGATCAATTGCCAAATTTCTAGTTGTGACTTCTTTTTTTAGCAAGAAAACGGGGCATGTGATTGTGTCATTGTGACTTGTGAGAATGTGATTTCCTGTGACTTGTGAGAAAAAGCTGTGAGTTTCCTGGCTTCAAAATTCGTGTTTAAACTTCCTTTCCTTGCATTCTGTAAATTCTGTAAAGGGTGAGGATTATGCCGGATCCTTTCCTTACCAACTGGTCCGTGCCCATCTGTAAAGCTGACTCCGGGACCCACATTTAAGAGAGAGTAACATTCGTTTCTCTTTGCTATCTTTTTCTCGCATTTTTTTTCTTTTTCATAATAATAATAATTATTATCATTATTATTTTGAAACAAATTATTATTATTTTTTTAACAATAACACCCCAGAAAGAGAGTCAAGTAGTCAACCTTTAGTACTTTACAAAGTATGTTTGTACATAAACTAAGATAAAGATTTACGCGTAAGCAAGTGGCAAAATAAAAGAATAACGGCTTTGGTGAATGGTGAGAATATATACATTAAACCTTCAATTCCAAAATTGAATGATCAGAAAAACGTGGACTCCTATATTATCAATAGTTAAAAATTTCTAATGGCACATTTATTGTTAAAGGGTATAATCCTTCATTATTATAACATTTGTTTTCTAACAATTATTAATAACTTCTAGATGAATAATATTGAAAGGTTAAAACCAAACTATAAATTTGTAAAGAAACTTTTTTAACGTTATATATCATCTTAATTATCATCATTCTGTCATTCCATTTCCACAATAGTATGTTGATTTCACAAATAACTAAAAACGATGTTGGAACCTAATTATTATAAATTATAGGGTTTCATTTTCAATTTCTTCAAAATTTAGGTAGTCTTATCTTACCCTATTTAGAGATGACATATGTCGGCAGTCGGTATGGACCTTCTACAAAGAACAAACTCATTTTCTTTACTCATATGGGCTTCAATGGGCCCTACTCAAACCAAGCCAAATGCATATATGGACAGCACATATCTACACCTAGGGCTGTCAAACGGCTGAAACGGTGACGAAACAGTATCGTTTCGTTAATCGTTTCGTTTAATAAACGAAACAGAAAACAGTTTCGTTAACCGTTTCGTTTAATAAACGAAATAGAAAATTATTTCGTTTATCACAAAATGGAACGAAACACGAAATTTCGTGTATTTTACACTGAAATACTCTTAACGAAATGAAAAATACCGTTTCGTTTCTTTGCGCAAAATAGAAAACAGTTTCATTAACCGTTTCGTTTAATAAAATAAAACAAAAATTTGTTTCGTTACCACGAAACGAAACGAAACGCGATCGAAACGGAATTCGTTGACAGCCCTTATCTACACCCGTTTCTTTCGGACAATTTTATACAAGGGGAGTCTTGACAATGGGTTATTTCAATAATTTTCATAATGGATATTTTTAAATAAGTATAAAATTTTAAAATAGAAAAATTATAAATATGTTATTTTTCTTATAAGTTGATATATTTTTTAAAATTTTATATAATTTCATTATTGTTTGATAGTCCATCAAAGAACATTAAATTTTAATACAAATTGCAATGATTCTAATTTAATGGTCTTTGATGGACTATCAAATGATAATGAAATTATATGAAATTTGAAACACTATAAGTTTTTTTCTATTTTTAAGAGTTTTTTTTCACTTATTTAAAAATTTATTTTTTAAATTGTCAAAAATAACCCTCTTTATGTAATACCTTTTTCTTAAAATATAGAACAAAATACCCTCCCTGAATTTTTTTTGTCAAATTGACTTTACGAGGCCCAAATACATGCCTCTAATTCTCTCCTTCACCCTCCCTCCATTTATTACCTGGTGGTGAAAATTTTGTATAATAATATTTGTTTATTGAACAAATTCCAGCATTAGCATATGCATTTAAATTGCCACATGTCACGTGGGTTCATAATGTCAAAAATATTTAAGCAAAGTCTATAATAATGGAATTTACTATAATATAATTAAATTCAGCAAAGAAACTGCAATATATTATGTCAAAATCAAGTTTTACAAAAATTATAAACTAAAATTTTATAAATTTTTTATATTGGAATAATATCATTTCAATAGATATATAAGTTAAATTCAACATATATAATCAACTTGAAATATTTTCACCAAATAGTAAGATGTTTATCCCATATAAAAACCCAGATTATTACTAAATAACAACAAAAGCAAGGAATGTCAAACTAATCCTAAAATTTTTAAATTACATCCATAATTGTTTATTCTCGTGCAAATTAAAGAGGCATTACGAGTATATGCCTTAAATTTGTAGTCTATTTGCTCTGTATTGTTCGCAAATTTTGCTTAAGAGATGTTTTGAGAACAAAGTTGTATGGATTTCTTGTAATCGGATCTCACCAACCTCGTCAAAGTTGATGCTCAAAGGTGAACCCTCATGTTAATGCACCAAATTTGATTGGCATTGTGGTACCAAATGATTACTAACACACCGAGCATCATATAAAGGAACAATAAAAAACAATTTACAAAAAATAGTGTCAGGTGATTTATAATTTTCTTATCTTTTTTTCCTTTCGCTAATGGATAATTTAATCATATTGTATAAATTTCATCATAGGTCCCAACTTTATAGAAATCACTTCGTATACAACATCTAATGTTAAAATCAGAAGAAATAATAACTTGCTAGAAGTTTCAGTAAAACTTCAATTAAACAACTTCAGACCAACTTTGAACCGAATGTGTATAATGTGTGACCGGAAAAATGATAAAAACAAGCTGGTTGTTGGAAGAGAATGGGAGTAAGGGAAATGGGACCCTGATTTTTTTAATAATTATGAAATAAATCATAATTTTTATAATAAATACTAATTAATTAATATTTTAATGATAGGTATTGCACCGTGCAAAATGGGGCTGCATGTTCATAACACGCAATTCCACCGCCACCGGTGCCTTTCCACTTGACAACGCTAGTCCTGGTGCGTCAGAGTTGCGCAAGTGCTTTGGAATTGTGCGAGTGGCCATTAGCTAATGGAACCGGTTAATTGAATCAAAATTTGTAAGCTTTATTTTAAATATTTTTAATTATTGGACAAATCTTTTTTTATCAATCTCGATGCAACTCATTTTTCATTTCAATTTTTTTTAATTTCAATACTAATCCAATGATTAAAATAAGATTTAGGAAAATTTTAATTTCAAATCCTTGAGAAATTAACCGATTCCTTAGCTAATAAGATGTCAGTCTCACAGACTTGGTGTGAATTCGTTTAATATATTATTATGTATTGAGACTTTGGATTTGTTTAATATGTTATTTGTATTGAGATTTTGATCGTTATGACAATTCTGAATGTATCAATGGGACTGGCATTGTCAAGTAAAAAGATGTCAGTTAAACTATCACATTGTAAATGCATAATTTTAATTAATTAATATTTATTATTAAAATTTTAATTAATTAATATTTATTATTAAAATTTTAATTTATTTCATAATTATTAGAAAAAATAACGGGAAATTGGGGAGTCTTTGTTTGGACCCCACAAAGGCAGTTTAATAAAAGAAAAAATAGGAGGATTTTTTGTTATATGTTTTCAGAAAAGAAGATATTCTATAAAATTGTCCGTTTCTGTCACTTTCATGTGGGATTAACCTTTAGATATATCGCGCTCAAAAATAAAAAGTACGATGAGACTTGCAAGTTTCGGAAGTACTTGTGGCAAATGCGAATATTATCCTTCCATTGTTTTAAAAAAAAAAAGCAAGTTTACATATTTTTGGATTTAGCCATTATAATCATCAGTGCAAAGATCCGAACAAAAGGGACATTTGCAATTTTGTAACAATTGCTCTTAATTGTACTACAAATTTTACATGACAAATTTGTTTTAGTATGATAAAAGTACCATCAAATTAAGGTTTACTACTGCAAAATAGAATGCAACCAAACAAAACACACTAGAATCCCACATACTTTCAATAAATTTATGTCTTTTCAATCATATTTCAGTGATTTAAACAATAGGCTTCTACTCAAATTAAGAACTCAAAAGCAGACATGTCGAAGCTCTCAAAAAGATCGGTGCCTGTTTTGGATGTAACTTTCTCTTTCAAATCCTCTTCCATGTAAACCTCGACTACAAAAAGTCAAAGAAAGAGCTCTTCAGTTTTAATGTTATCTTCTTCAATTTTTCCTTCTCCACGAGCGTCGTCACCTCAGTGGCGTACGACACTACCTACTTGATCTTTCTGAAAATGTGCTCTATTTTTTTCTTTTGAATGAACCATATAAAGCCCACATTTTGGTCATAATCAAATTCTTCTTTATTTTCGAGAGGAAAGAGGCTCTTTGGAAAGTCGAGCTCTTCAAGCAGTTGAATCGATTTTTTCTTACATTCAGCATCTCCTTTGCTGATTTCAGCACTGTTACAGTAGCTGTCGATGGTTTTCAATGTCATCTTCTATGTGGATGTGATAAAATTGTTCTTCATTACTAGAGGATATATTTGAGTGAGTCAATGAGTGGGATGGATGAGGAGAAAGATAGAATTGGGGATGATTATATATAGTGAATTCATGACCTCGTTCTAAACTATGTTTACCTTAACTGCATTGCATCATGTTAGACCTGTTGGTAGTATTATGGTTTTTGCTATGTTTGACCGATTTGGTCAATTTTAAGCTGTGCACTAATGTGACCTATGGTTTCTGTTCCTTCTCGGTGTCAATGATATTTTGCTGAAGAATTTATTAAATTTGAAATTTAATTATATATATTTTTAGTAAAGGCTATGATTATTGGATAAAAGTAATTGATTAATTATATTAATTGTTACTTTATTTGTTATCATATTTTATTTTGAAATATGATGATATTATTAAATTTTAATGTAAAAAAATTATAATATAGAAACCACCTGTAACAAATTTTTTATTTATATACAATATTATTATTATAAATATTAACAAATATATGCAATGCAAATACATATTGTTAATATAAATACTTATTTTATTATATATGCGTAGTTATTAGTAATATATATTAATTTTTATCTCATATCCATTATAAAATACGTATCCGTTGAATATTTATTTCATATCCATATTCATCTAGGCGGATTTAATTTTAAATTTTAATATCCGTTCAATATCCATAATTATATTTATATCTGTATTAATCAAATAAGAAACGAATATAAATACGATCTGAGCATTATATGTTCCGAGTCCTTTCCTAATTCTTTCCGTTTACACGTGGAGAAGCAAAAAGAAACGCTAAATTCGCCAGATAATTGTCAATCAATTATATTTACTAAATCGGTCTTGATAATAGTCTCCTTAAAAATTCCTTCAATAAATCTCCCAGAATCTTTTCATCAAAAAAATTATTCTCGCACGAAACACCCCTAAGCGAAGTGTTCGAGCGTTGCACGCTCGAGTGAAAAAGTGATTATTTTATAGTATGAAAGTGATTATTTTATAGTATGAAAGTGATTATACGTAATATAAAAGTGTACTCCTGCACTATAGCAATAAAAGTGATTACATTATAGTTTTATATAAATTCACCACCTGAAGCCCTGCTCCAGAACGCAGAACGAAACACTTATAAACCTCAAAAGTGATTATAATAAACATTTGTACTGATTATATTAGATTCTAAATTATTTATATTAAATATTTATACTTATTATTTCATGTTAAAAATATTTTTATTCAATGTTTCACTAATTATATGTGATTTAAAATTGATTATACTAAATCTTTGCACTGATTATATTAGATTCAAAATTATTTATACTAAATATTTGTAATGATTATTTCAAGTTAAAAATATTTTACTAAATGTCTCACTGTTTAAAAAAAATATTTTTTTGAAATATTTACATTGATTATATGTGATTATACGTTTGCACAAATTATATATTAGATTAAAAATATCTATACTAAGTATCTGTACGTATTATATTTTATATTAAGTTAAAAAGTATTTTTACTAAATGATTTGAGAGATGAGAGAGAGAGAGTTAGAGGGGATTCAACCTGGTTGTTAATTTCAATAACACATTATTAAGATGTGGTAGAATCCGATCCGATCCGAGAAATCCACCGGACTCGAACTGATCCGATCTAATTTTTTAAAAAGTTAAACCAACTTGATCCGACCCAATATGAGATCAAATGACCTTCAATCTAATCAAAATCTATCAAAGATCTGAAAAAACACAACATATAAATTGATCCGACCCGACCCGATTTCTTCCAAAAGGTCAAACTGACCCGACCCGTCCAACCCGAACCTGAACCCAAACCCAACCCGACCCGACCCGTCCGATTGTCACCTCTAATTATTATCCTTATCCCATCGCATTAAAGATCATGTTGATATTGGTACTGGATTTAAAAGCAAGGACTAAAATAGGTCAACCTGGTACGGCCTACTGTGAACTGCACGGTCTAACTAAACATGAGTACATGACTTGTTTCCAATACACAAAGGTCCGTTTGGCAAATCAAGGAATAGATTTGAAAGAATGGTAATTTTGGAAGAGTGATAGAATAGTATTTTTTTTGGAAGAGTGGTATTCTTGACTATTCAGAAGAGCGAAAATATCGTTTGGCAGTTGTTACTCAGAATAGTTAAAATATGAATAATTATGATACTAATAATGATGATGATAATAATAATAATAGTAAAATAATAATCATAATAGTAAGATAATAATAATAATAATAAAGTAATAAAAAATAATCATAATAAATAATAATATTATAATAGTAATATAATAAAAATATAAACATAATCATAATATAGTAATATAATAATAAAAAATTATAATTACAATCATAATTATAATAATATAATAATAATAAGTAATCATAATTTTAATAATATAATCATAATATAATAATCATAATCATAATCATAATCATAATCATGATAATAATAATTATAGTCATAATCATAATAATATAACCATAATCATAATCATAATAACATAATAATAAAAATATAATCATAATCATAAAAATAATTATAAATAATTATATTATAATAATATAATAATAAATTAATCATAACTATAATCAACATATAATAATATAATACAACATAATAAAATAATAATAAAGTAATAAAAAATAATCATAATAAATAATAATATTATAATAGTAATATAATAAAAATATAAACATAATCATAATATAGTAATATAATAATAAAAAATTATAATTACAATCATAATTATAATAATATAATAATAATAAGTAATCATAATTTTAATAATATAATCATAATATAATAATCATAATCATAATCATGATAATAATAATTATAGTCATAATCATAATAATATAACCATAATCATAATCATAATAATATAATAATAAAAATATAATCATAATCATAAAAATAATTATAAATAATTATAATTATAATAATATAATAATAAATTAATCATCACTATAATCAACATATAATAATATAATACAACATAATAAAATAATAATAAGTAATAATAATCATAATCATAATCATCATAATATAATAATATAATAAAAAATAATCTTGATCATAATAATATAATAATAAAATAATTATATTTATATTCATAATATAATAATATAATATTCAAATTATATTTATAATAATAATAAATAATATAATAATACTAATGGTAACGATAATATAATAACAATAATGATAATAATAATATAATGATAATAATAATAAATAATAATCAGAATATTAATATAATAATAAATTATAATCAATAATATAATATAATAATATAATAATACTAAATCTTAATCATAATCATAATATAATAATATAATATAATATAATCAAACAATAATCGCTATTCCGACGAGAGCTAATCCGATATTCCACCTATAAATTGGTATACCGGATTAGCACTATTCTGTACTCTTCTACTTGATCTAAAATTCGTTTGACAAATTAATTCGTCGGAATAATTATTCTATTCCAACTTTTTGCTATTCCATTGAGTGCCAAACACTCCCAAATTACACGCCAGGTTCGCAAGCCAGGCCTGACTAGCTGAAAAGGTCCACTATATATGGCCATTAAACAAACCTCCAAAATTACACCAAGTCAACTATCCAATTCCAAACACAATCTCTATGCATGACTGGCACTCACATCCCTCTTCAGGCCTCTCCTTATAAAAACCCAGTCCCACTCATCTTCTCTTAATCATACCATATCAATAAACACCCCATTACTTTATAGAACAACCATACACACAGACTACAAAATTTAAAAATGGCAGCTCAAATCATTAACAACTACCGTGAAAGTGCCGATATCACCACTGGAGATGCTGATTGCAAGAAGAAGTGTGTACAAGTGCTCGAAGAGCTCGGCCTCCCAAATGGTCTGTTTCCTCTTGAGAACATAGAAGAGTTTGGTCATAACCGAAATGCCGGTTTCATGTGGTTTATTCAGAAGAAAAAGATAGAACATACTTTCAAGAAGATCAAGCAGGTGGTGTCTTATGCCACTGAGGTGACAGCTTTTGTGGAGAAAGGAAAGTTGAAGAAGATAACTGGGGTTAAAACTAAAGAACTGCTGCTCTGGCTTTCTGTTGTTGAGGTTTACATTGAAGAAGCTTCTAAAGAGAAGATTACATTCAAGACTGGTACCGGGCTGTCTGAGAGCTTTGCGTTGTCTGCTTTTGAGATCTAAGAGTTGCAAGCTGCTACCTAGTATGCATATTAAATTAAGAATGTCAATTTATAATAATGGTGATCTGATGTAATTTCATGTTTTAGTTATTGGATGATATACTTGACGGTGATGTCTGGGCTAAACGAAGACGGTTTTAATTATAATAATTTTCAATAAACATATATGATGTGAATATTCAATGGATAAGTGTTGCATCGCAAAAAGATTTTTTTTTTTTTTTTTTTTTGGGGGATATAGTAGCATGATATTTTTTGTAATTATGGGGCATAGTGATCAAGTTTTAGCTAGCATTGCCCATTATCCAAATTTCTAAGATTACATTTTTGGTACAAAATTGCATATAAAAATGTTAACTTTCTTAGTTAACAACTTTACCGATACAAATAAATGATGGACAAGCGTCCACGAAAAATAATTGGACGCTTAAGAGTTTTCCTTTTAGAAATACACCATCCAGAAAAGATTTAGTTCAAGATTCATGGATTTCGAGGTTATGATTTAGAGATCATATAAAATCATATCTAAATCATTGATCTTTGTTAAGAAACACGAAAACCAGATTAAGCATGATGCAACTATATCGGAATAAGACGCATCTACTATGCATTTATGCTAACCTCGTACATATAGTGCTTTTTGCAACATCCGCGTAGGAAACATCTGATAAGGTTTAAAGCTTTCACTGTAGATGCAATACCTATTGGCATTCTGTAATTTTATGCTCTAGAAAAAAAAAATACAAACAAATAGAAGCCAGAACAAAACATTTTTTAGTTTCTCTCTAATGTTTACCAAAATCAGCTATCCTTCCAGTTACAAGTCAGAACCATTAACATCTTTCGAAAACTCTGTAGAGTTTTTCCAGAGAGGCAACCTATCAAAACATGAGAAAATTAATTATATTTCCTATAAAATACAACACAAATAAGAAGACGACAAACAAAGGGGCATTGCATGCATAGGGTAATTCATACCTAGAGGATCACAAGTTCGATTAGTACATCTAGGTACTAGGCCTATCTGTCCGATACCATGGGTCCAAGGCACAAACCATGTTGAAACTCAATTAGATTTTAGTTGGCCAAGCTGAGCCTAAATGCAAGTTAATCCTTCCTCTTATTAAACCTAAATTCTACATTTTTCTCTTTGGGCAAGAAAGGATCTACATATGTGCGAGACTTTATTTAAATCAACTTTTACTACTATCAACCTCAGTTGAGCAACTAAACCTCACAAAACTATCAAAAGGTGTCAATTCTTGCAATCTTTTGTGTGTGTGTGTGTGTGTGTGTGTGTGTGTGTGAGAGAGAGAGAGAGAGAGAGACCTGGACAAAAGTGCCATCAGTTGCCATGCATTTTGGGGGCTTAAGGAATAAGCGCATAGATGGGAATAAAACATGTTGTATATTCCATTCCCGCTGAGACCATGTTGTCTCAGCCTCCGCTAGTAATTCTTCATCCACCTCTTCTTCATCTGCTTAAATAAAAAGGAAAACAAAGAATATATTTAGGAATTGGTCCTGCCAGCCAAAATTTACACATCACCCATTAAAAACCCACAACACATCTCGCCTTAAACAAATTGTACCTACTATCCTCTTATATACTACCTTTTCTTCATCCATAACCACTTATGCCTCTTTTTATTTATTGCTACAAGAACTTGTCCTAAATGGAGGTGCTGTGTTGAGGTTTTCCTTTTGGGGTTATTATTAACATTCCAAAACAAAATGTAGAATAAACTATGAAGATAACCCTGGATTCAGTGTGCATAGACACTTATCTCCCAAATGGAGACAACTACTCTAAATATCCTCACTATTATTCATGTTCTGCAAGGGTGTATTGGATACTTGGCATAAATAAAGGGTCCATACAAAACTTTTATAGATTAATAACATACAAAAAGCCAACCTAACTTATCAGATGATATGTCTGTCTTCAAAACTGCCTCCCTGTTTCTCTTGTAGAAACGAATACCATCTCCTGATGGATTGGGTAGAATTGGAGGATGCATTGCGTAGAAGTTTGCAAGAACTGCTGAAATTGTCTGAAAACATTCTCTCTCATCATCCCAATCAACCTGTTGATTAAGAAAAATATTGTAAAAGGCAGAGATCTAAATGATCAATGCTGATTCGCCTTGATGCACATATTTTCAAAAAGATTGAGGGCTTATCAATTTTCCATGGGAACCACCTCACTTTATAAACTTTGGTTTCAGGTGGATGGTCAACTTACAATATTACGGTAACAAAATTCTTCAATTCACCTCTAGACATTTTTTTTGCAAACCATAGGATAGACACCAAAAACCCTACATTGACAAGAGAAGTATATGCATGGCCTGTCTTCATTTACTTTATCCAAACAACCCATCTCTAGCTGTTCATCTATATACAAATATGAAGGAACAAGTTGGGCATAGTTGTCCAAGTGGAAGATGTTCATGACATTTTCCATGTTTCAAAAGTGCATGCGAAATGCTTTAGTTTTGCAGGCATAAACAGTGTAGATGCATACAGAAAAATATTCAGAATAATTGAAGAAAAAGAAAAAAAAAAGAATGAAATAGAAAAGGATAGAAGAGTGTACATCATTTGCCAAACTCAATAGCAATTCAGGGATGCGATCCATGTCAGGAACATACTGGTCAAGTACAACCGGTAACCTAATCAGACATCCATCTTCCATTTTGATACCAAAATAATCCTCTAGCATGTCCTCTTTCTCTTTGAGCAGTTCTATGTTCATCTGGTGAAGGATAGATGCGAAAAAATTAGTTCTCTGCTTCACTTATATTTTGATGAAGATCCAAGGTAAAATTAGTTCTATACTTTTCTTGAGAAAGTAGCAAAATTTGCAAACACAAAATCAATTTCATTGTGATGATTGTCTAGTGCAATTTGCTTGACCTCCTTGACAATCATTCCATCTACCACCATGTGACCATGACACAAAATCCTAAAGTTCCATTAACACAAACATTTCTTTTCTGCGACACAAATACAAATAGCTAGAGAGCAGAGGGGGCAAGGGAAGGAACAACAACCTGAGCAATCCTCTCCTTAAGATCATCGTTAGTCTCAGTTTCATCTCCTGTGGTTTCCAATTCCTCATCTTTGAGAGCCATCAATAGGAGGTCTCGAAGGGGTGCGGGCTCACTTAATTGGATGGCATTAAATTTTGAAAATCGGCGTAATACTTGCTGGTACATTAGTTCTTTACTGTTACAAGAAATGAAGAAAAAACAACAGAATTAAGTATCGCTAATTTAATGATCAAGGGAGCAATTATAGCCCATTAAACTATCACATTTGGTTCAATAATGTCCTAAGGTTGTTTTCTTCGTCCAGTCAACCCTCCAAATATTGTAACATGTTTTCCAGCTCTCCCTTCACTATAAGCAATGATGTGGCACCACATCATTGCCTATCCTTTCAAGGCAGTGCAACATCATTGCCAAGGTTAAACCACATCATCATTGGAGTACTATCATAGATGAGTGCCATTGAAGATGGCTAAATTGGACAAACTGCAAGTGCACAGAAGCTGATTGAACCAAGAATAAGTTCAGGGATAAAGATGGAAAAAATAAAAGTTGATGCCCCAAAATGTAGAGAAAGAATTTCAAGGACTAAAATTTTCTACCTTACATTGACCACATTCACAAGGTACAGGTAAGTGTTGTATTGCAACAATGCCAGCACTTCATCTGCAAGCCCTATATATGTGCAGTCCTTCACTATGGCCAGGAGGCCTACACATTAAAAGTTAGATATTTTATAGCCTGAATCAAAAAATACAAACCTAGACTTCACTTTTATTCTACAAGTAACATTCAAGGGAATATGTCAAATCCCTCACATCTTCAAATAACTGTATGTAAGAATGTACGAGTATCAATTAAACTCGATTGCTATTTTCCCAACTTCATAAGTAGTTGGCTTCCGACAGGAGCATACGGAAGTTAGCGATCCATGTACTAAAACCATGACCTAGGAATTAGGGTTTAGGGGTAGGGCATAGGTATTAGGTCCTAAAGTTTTTAAGTTGGGTTAAGGATGTAGCGCTTAGGATTTAGGCCATACAATGTATAGTATAGGCATACTTGTATTATTAGTAGTATTATCACTATTATTAGTGATACCATTATTACTATTAGTACTATTACTATTGCCATTACTATCTATTATCTACCTTGGGTTTTGACACAGTGGTTAGGTTTCATTTCCAGCCTACCCAACTTGTTTATGACTAAAGGCTTTTGTTATTGTTGTTGTCGTAGTTGTCGCAATTTTTCCAACTTCATCACTTTTTAATTGACATTTGGGATTAATTTTAAGGAAGGGAATCCTTTGACAACTAAAAACTTTGACAACCTTGACAACCAATCTTCAAATAAATCTATACTATATTATAAAGAGCGTATGTATTGGAGGTGTTCAGTATTTCAATGTCTGATATTGTGAAATGACATATATACCCCTCAATCGCGCCCTTGAGATTAAAAATCAACGAACGACATGAAAGCAGATCGTAACTCTTACCCTCTCTGGTTCATCACTTATTTTTCGGCGCTTCTGCCTCTCTCGATCAAATACCTTCCCCTGCCTCACACGCTCTCTCGACACCTCCCTCTCAAAACTTAACTGCCTACTCTCGCCTCTCTCTCCACGCACCCCCGTCCTCATCAATCGTGGTTTTTCTTCTCCAAAACACTACTCGAATCGAGTTGTTAGTCCCCAAATCGGTCGGATCTCATCACCCCCACTTAGATATTGTAATGGAAAGCATGTTATCGGTGGATGGAAGGATCAGCTGATCTCAACCTTTCTCGAGATTGCTTTCAGACATACCGTAGACGTCGCCTCCCAGTTTTTTGAGGTCCTTTTTCTGATTTATTTTAAGTTTTTCCATGTTCTGTTGTTTAATTTGTTGTTGAATTAAGGGACACTGAATTTATAATGTGCGATTATAAAAGGGAAAATATGATTATGATTGGGTAAAAATCTACAGGCATTTGAATCGGCGTGGTTTTTTCAATGTGTATGGACGAAGCTGGGTATAGGTTCTTCAGTAATGAATAGATAAAAAAGGAACGAACTTCTACCTTGTTTTTTTATAATAAAATTATAAATGCATAAGAGATTGTAGCGATAACGCCAATACTATTCATACCTTCTAGAATTTTTTGATCACTTACCAGAGCAAGTAGATTGAAGAAGCTTTGAAAATTTGAGTAATATTGCATCAAAAAATCCAAAAGTATATCTGCACCACTGCATTGTTCCTTTTATGTGAAACTTAGGCATCAAATTAGAAGCTGGAGGAAGCAATCTAACTGTTCTATGTAGGGAATGAAGCCGGTGTGAGAGCATCTTCATCACATCTACTGCAGTGGCTAGCCAAACTTCCAGGTCAGATTTATATCAGGAACTATTTGAATTAGTTAATAATTATTAACTAAATTCATAATTTTCATAATTTTGCTGTTTCATGTGGAAAGTGTTGATGCTTTGCCTGCGATACCAAGTGATTTCCCAGCAGTTTCAAACATTGGAGAGGATGAAGTACGGGCCCCACTGCCTACTATAAGAGAAACTCTGGTGGAGATTTGCCTTACACTAGGTAATTTTCTAATAGGATTTCCAAAAAGGCAACAATTCATTGAGACCCTTTTCACACAGATATATTCTATGGTACTTGTGAAAATAGAATGTAGCTCATTTGCATCTAATACTGGCCTGTAGAATTAGTTCTCATCTAACTGAAATTTGTCTCATTTTAGTTCCTTTGTCCCAATATATTTTCAGTGATTTCTCAAAGACTAAAAGCCTAATACTTAATTATTTATGAAGAGGCGAATAAATGAACAAGTCTGATGCAAAGATATGGAATGGGGCACGTTTGTTGCAGGAATACTAAGGGAAAAACTCCAAAGTGTGTCGGTGCTTCTTCACCTGGGATTGCTGATTTTGCGATGGTGCCTGATGCAAATCACTATCTAACTTATTATTCTCTTCCCCAATTGATAAATCTATTTCTTTCTAGCTTATACTTTCTTATTCTAATTGTTTGTCCTTTTCTTGAAATAATTGCAGTCTAAGCTCCCGCTGTATGACTTCAGCTCGGATGCAAATTCACCCAAATCTGACGTTTTCCTTCCCAAATTCTCCATGCGTAGGTAACTTGAGAATAATTAACTATTATTAAGCAATAGCCTACATATCAACATCAATTAATACTCATTTATACCTATCAAAGTTCCTAATGTCGTTGCAATTAATGTACAAATCTCTTGATTTTATTCCCAGATTTCATTAGTTAAACTATTGTATATTTGGATGCACTTTTTCTTTTTTCTAACACTTGGAAGTTGCCTTTGATTGGCTAAATTGGTATAGTAAGCTATTTAAATTGCACTTGTCTTATGGGGGTAATTAAGTATCTTTACTTCTATATTGGCAATATTATGCAATATGTGTGATGGCCAGTAGGGGAATAGTGCACCACCAGCGGGCAGTGGCCAGAAGAAAAGGGCACCGGTGGTTTGCTATTGCAGGGGCATATAAAGATTAGTATTGGTCAAAGTGCAACAGCAGACAACAGAGACATCAAATGCATTGACAGCCTAAATAGTGTGCTTGTAGGGATCCGCAATGCAGGCAGCAGCAGTCAATGATGGTAAATCATGGATTTATTTATGTAAATCTTTTCTTTACTGTTACCAGGCAATGCCAGTGATTCCTCCGAACTGATACAACTATTTGATGTTTTGAGGGGCTCATCTGAAAGTTATATTAAATACCAGATAATTTCATATTTAACTTCTTTTAATAGCTAAGATGCTTTCAAGTGCACTAAAACAAACACAGCCTGCTGCTAATGCATGGTCTTGGGTCATACTGAAAAATTATATTAGTGAAAAATTGATAGTAAATTAAAACTGTACAAGTATCTTAGACTTTCATTTTGTTTGTAGATTTGAGAAGAATGATAAAGCTGAAAAGCATCTCGATATATGGTCATACGGAAACAACTCTGAAAATTAGTTGAACGTAGTGGCCTGTGGCCTGTTATGGTTTTTTTAATATTTATAGGTATACTTACTTTTCATGTTTAAGGTTTCTACAGGCTACTATACTGACCATCTAAAATAATGTTATATTTATAATTATTTGAATGTAAAATTCAAGGAGTGCATACTGATAGTGGTCTATATGTTACAGGGCTAATTTTCTATTATACCAATACGAAGAAGATAAGAATTGTACATGATGCTTGGCTTGCTCGCTTCTCATCTTCTTCTGACACAAGCGGTTGTTTCAGAAGTCACTGTGATTTATTTTTTAAATGTAATTGGACATTGTAATGTAGTTGCCTTTGATGTCAGTTGCTTTTTCTCAAAATATGTATGTTAAATATCTAACTGTGTGCACAGACAAATAAATTTATGTGTTAGAGATAAGAGTGTCCTAATATGTATCGAGGACTGAAAGTTCTAAAACTTTGCAAATTGAAATTGGATCTCAAAATATAAAGATGTGAATATATAGGAAATGAGGATCTGGTTCTTGAAGTCTTTGAACTGTTTGTTTTCTGCTAAAATTGGGAGTGGCTTTAGGTCATAAGCTAATAATTATAGAACTTTTGTATATATACATTTTTTATCCATATAAATTTGCATGAATTATTTCTTAACGTCATGCTGGAAATGCTGTAAAAATCATTTGAGTAAATTTTAATGAGAAGACCAGATAATTTGCATATTTGTATAGAGTAGTAGCTAAGTTGTGTGCTAAAACATATACATGCATCTGCCGTGAATACGCAGGTCTTGGGCTAGTATCAAAAAATCTTAAAAATAGAAAAATTTCACAAACATGTTCTTGAGCTTAATAGATTGATTGTGTTTCAAATTTCATGCAATTTGAGTGCCATTAGATACTCAAACTCTATTAAATTTTGGACCGTTAAAAATATCATGTAATTTTGATGATCTTTGATGGTGTATCAAATGACATTCAAATTGCATGAAATTTGAAAAACAATCAATCTATAGTGTCAAGAACATGTCTGTGAAAGATTTTCTATTAAGATTATTTTTGGTATTATTTGAAGATTGATTGTCATGGTTGTCAAAGTTTTTAGTTGTCAAGGGATCCTCTCCCTAATTTTAATTATAAAATTGGTTCCCTACTAATCTAGGTCTGCTATCCTTCAGACCCTGCCAGTATTAGACTGAGCTGGCACAAAACTTTTACAGAATCGATCACTAAGTTCCTTTAGAAAAGCTTATTGTTTCTCTTTTTGGCTGAGGCTTTTCATAGTACCAGTACCTGATTAATCTCCGTGAACTAAAAAACATATATCTCAACTCACCAGGATGAACATTAGAATCAATTTCTCTAAAAAGCTGATCGAGGCTTGTAAAGTCTGTATTCTCCTTCCAGTTCCTCCTTGCTACAACAACACTCCTGCAAGTAAAAACAAGAAGGCATTATGCTCTCAAAAAAAAAAAAAAAAAAGAACGTAAAAACAAGGCATTAAGCTAAACAAACAGATTTCTCAATATACAAAAATTAACACAATTCCTATATGTTAACTCCCTAAAGAGTGCTGTCATATGAGATGGTTTCTTTAAAAAAGAAAAAACTAAAATGTATATATTACAACTTCAAAGAAATATCTATATATTAGGAATGTGAAAGACCTCGTGTGAAATGTGACATATTTATACCTCATGGAAACAAGGTCAGATTTCTTTTCTTGCTTGGACGATTGTACTCCATCTTTCCAATATGAATGCAACCTTCCAAATGGGTTGTGAGAATCAGTTCTCACCACTTGATTTACTGGCACCTTCTGTGACTGTGTCCCTACAAATAACAAGAGAAGAATCTACACATTGGTACATAAGGACTAGTATGTAAAATTGTAAATACAATAGCTTGCTACATTTGCCAACAAAATGCCTAGTTTCAACCAACACTCTAGTTAGACATGACAAATCAATGAGCATAAACAGTTAAACCCTCATATACACAAGACATTTAAAACAAAAAGAAGTAAACAAAAAAAAATACCAGATTTTGCAATGGCATGTTCCTTGTCTTTCCTTGTGCTGACTTGAGTAGTTGGTAAAGATGAACTGACAACCTATTAAGTGCACAAAAATTAAAAATTGGTGATGCATTGCCATCTTGGTCATAGAAAGGTTCTGTACCTTCACATATATAGAGGAAAAACAAAGGAAACAATAACAAAATAAAAACACAATAGAAAAAACCTGTGTTTGGAATATGCGAGTACTGTTAGAAGTCATAAGCTTGGCCTCAATAGCACTCTGAATTGTATCAATAAGACTGTCCTGATTTAAAAGGCTAACCTGAAAGTCACATATTAGGTTAACTGCAATTATAGGCAATGAGATTGTTAAGTTACAATGATACCTAATTCCTCAATTAACACTAATTCCTCTGACTTAGCCCCATATGACAATGTCTCAAATTCCTCTGACTTAGCCTCTGTTAAGTCACATATTATGCAGTTATTCCTCAATTAACACCAATTCCTCTGACTTAGCCCCATATGACAATGTCTCAAATTCTCTTCCATGTTCAAGAACCTGATGACTGACAGGTGAAGAATTAGAGGGGACTAGATGAGGTTGTGGTCCCCACAACCAAATAGGACATTATATAGTGAAAAAAAGCTAGTTCTTAGTAGTTACAAGGAAAGGCATTAATCTGAATGCATTATCATGTATCCATGTTCATAATGACCCTTCCTCAGCAGTACTTTTAACTCCGCTGCTGGCAACTGATACAAACAAAAATAGAAAGGTTGATACAAAGATGTTGCATTGGGTTTCAGTGTGGGTATGCTGGGGTCAAGGTGGGGTCGGGGTGGAAGGACAATTATTGTTACAACTCCTGGGTGCACAACTAAACAGTTAGATCATGAAACTTTTTTCACCTAATACAGCATACCTCTTTCTTAGTAGGATGTATATTGATATCTACATGCTCGGATGGCAGGTTGATGGACATGTAGATGAAAGGCTTTGATGCTTTGGGAAGAGTCGCCGAGTAGACTAGTTCTACTGCTCTTTTTAAGGCGGTGCAGTCCACCAATCTATCTGTAGACACATAAAATGGAACAAAAACAGAAAATAAATTCCAAAGTATATAGTGGTAACCCGTAGCAAACTGCAGTCTCGGTTATGTTTTGCAAAGTATACAAAAACTCATTTCCTCAGGAAAAAAAACATCCCTAAGTTATGCAACAATTCCTCGACCCAATTTTTCAGTAATGTTTCTCAATAATTTCTCAACGTAACCAATTTTCCACAATATTTTTCCCAGAACTTTCCACTCAAACCTCAAGAAGCAAAGGAAAAGGCAGTACTGAAAGAAAAGTTAGCTTATAATTGGGTGCAGCATACCATTGATAAAAAGGGTCATGGTTGTCTTCTTTGCAACGTAGTTCGAATTTGAAATAAACCCCTCCATTTTGAAGATCGATCTGGCAGGATTGTCATCTGAAACAGACATCTCCATGAGATCACGAGCCACTGATGCACCATAGATGGTTCGGATTGTATCTAATCTGGAGGTTCCACCAACTGTGTGCACATCTGCCCGATTGGAACCATACTGTACTTGGGATAATGTACTACATCAGATGAGTCAGCCACAGGGAAATCTAACACATTATTCAGATGTTTATTCATATATAATAACAGAGAATGTCTGCCTTGGTATCATTTCAGTCAGATATGATGCTTATATTTCAACAGCGTGCCAAAAGCATGGCGCCATAATTTAGCTATTTACATCTATTTCTGTCTTTACTGTCCCTTGATGGACCGATTCTAAATTTAGTAAAATTTTGGGGAAGTGGGACAAATCAAAGCTGAATTGCAAAAGGGGTTCATTGAGGTGAAAGGCCAAGCTGAAAATACCATGCTCAACTAGGTCGGCTTAAACAAACAATTGCCGTGAACACCAAACAAAGGCCCTATATAACTTTTCTGCTATTTCAGCATACTAGGGCAAATTTCTGTACTTGGTTCTATGCAGGTGAGGAACAAATAATAATGCAAACCACTATCCATTAATGTAAACCTCAGTTGGTAGAGGATCCTTGATAGAATGTTTCGGAAATCAGCATGGCTAGAAATAGAATAGTCAGCCTACCTTACGGCAAGAAAAATTCACATTCATATGGTGGACAGCAAACCGGCTAATCATATCCACAATTTTTGGGTAGTCGTCGTTGGAGTTTTGAAGAGTTTTCCTACGAGCTGCCATATTGTAAAACAAGTTTTCCACCTATGAAAAAGGAATAACAGAAGATATAGAGAGTTCACGTGGACCATCTGTAAGAAATTAGATTGTCCGAATGGATCTGTCTTGTGAATTAAGCTAAAAGCAAACTTTTAAGTAGGATTTCAGTGTAATAGGTCCCTGCAATATCAATTTGACCAGCACTGGATTAATCTTTTTAGTCCCTTTATTATGCTTTCTTTTCCTGGTTGGATATGCCCTTAATGAGAGCATAATGGATGACAAATCGAAGGATCATTCTTTTTTGGGCTCAGCTGATCATGACCCTAACTTTGGATAAAGTTGACTTATTTTATATGCCAAAAGTAAGAATACAGTGCTAAATCAGATTATTTGAACTTTTGGAGTTGAAATTTCAAACCATTATCTGAGTTCCCTTCACTGCTGCACAAGGTTTGGGCTCATGCTCCATCGCACCATCTCTATATGAAACCCTGTTTCAAATGGGTAGGATATTAAACACTCACTTTTTTACCAAAATGTGTAGCTCAGTTTATTCAAAATAAAGAAAACCAGAAGCATTTAAATTTGAAATAAAAAAAAAACCCAAAAAATTATGAAGTGCATGGTCCCTATACGGCTGTACCCATTAGAGTTTTCTCATCATGTCAATATTTAATACCTGCATCTTTTAGTAGCTACAGCAGAAGTGCAGAACTCACAACTTAAAAACATTCTTGAGTAAATTACCAAAAGTACTGAACCCTTTTACTGTTAAGGTGGTGGTTTTGATTCTTAAAAGTTAATCAGTGGCAAATAAAAAAGGAATTGAGGTATAGTCCCACACCATGTCCACAGATTTTGCCATTTTCTTGTCTTGTACAGCATAGCAAAATGAGAAATATTGGTTTATGGTTATTTTGCAAATGCGTCTTGAAAACTTGAGTACCTGACGTACCATACTCATCAAAGCTTTCTCTTCATTTTAACATCAAATTTCTGCTCCTTTGAAGAATTTGCATACTCCTCAAATTTAAGCATTATTTAGAAAATTACAGAAATATGGTCTTTGAAATTTTCATTTATTCTCATTTTCAGATTATTGCTTGAGCCTCGCGAAACAACCAATCTTAATTGTTAAAGTTCATTGGAACATCAAAATAAGGATAGAGGTATAGTCCCATACACTACATAATTTTTTCTTGATGTGAACTCATGCAGTATAGGAACAAAAGGAAAGCTGTGAAGACATTTATTACAAAGTTATCATGCCCAAATGTAAATCCAAATAGATTGGAACCAGCACATTTAAATAATGTATCTATCCTTTTTGGAAGGAGTTGATCCCCTCCCCCACCAAAAAAAAGGAACTAATTAATTTTTTTGGTAACTTGTGCATATGCTGACCTATAGCCATGCATCTGGCCTTCAGTTATAGTTGTAACGGTGACATGGCCAACATATGTCATGCTTGCTAAGGCTTCTCCTCTGAAACCCATTGATTTGATTGTTTGTAGATCTTCATATTTTGATAGCTTTGATGTAGTATGCCTCTCACATAGTATTGGTAGATCCTCATGCTGCATTCACATTTCAGATCAATGTAAATGATTGCTTACTTTAGTTCATATTTGCCAGAAAGTACACTATTTTTTGGCGTAAAGAGCTTAAAATACACCTAATGTTCGATTTATGTGAAATCACATAAGGGGGTTAAATTGAGCCTGGGCAAAACTAAGGATTACCAGAACTTGCTAGAGTTATTTGGGGATTGCCTGCTGCAACTCTGCCGCTTCTGAAGTATGGGGGGCATCTGACAGTTGCAAAGCACATCCAGAAATGACTCGGTACACTTCCATCACCTTATTTTTTCATATATCGACCAGAGTGATAAATTTTAAGGGTGAAACGCAGATTGGGCTCCATTGATGCAAAAAAATGTACTAATATGAGGCTTAATTTAACAAAAAGATCTCTGCACAACAACTGAGGCCAGTATCATTTAGAACGACTTGAAGAAATTTTTTTATTTGATGGTATAAAATGAAAAGGAAGGATGGAATTCAAAATTGTAAAATTTTATAAATAGGAAATTCACATGCAACCCTCTTTACGCGATACAGCACAAGTTATTTCTCAGGCCGTCCATCTTTGAACCTTTTTAATTTTATTACATTAAAAGAAAAAAAAAGTTGATTTGGAGCTTCCATTTTCTTTCTTTTTCGTAGACTTTCGGTTTAAAAGGAAGAAATAAGACGTACACGGATGCCATGGCCATCGTCAGAGACAAGGAGGAGCTTGAGACCACCGTCCTTGACGGAGACAGAGACGGAGGTGGAGGCAGCGTCGAGGGAGTTTTCGACCAGCTCCTTGACGGCGGCGTAGGGGCGCTGGATGACCTCTCCCGCAGCGATCCTGTTAACCACCGACGCTTCCAGTCTCCTGATTCTCGGCGGAGACGAAGGATGCTGTCGATGTGGACATGGAGATGGCGGAGGCGATGATGAGGTTGGTAATGACGGGTAGAACTCCATTCGTATTTTGTCAAAAAGTGGAGGGGAGAGACCGTCAGACCGATGAGGGTTCTGGGTTCAGCCGTTCAGAGCTTTTCGCGCCTTTTTAGTCATCAGCTCATCATCAAAGAGTTTTTAATTTTTTTATTTTGCTTTTTGTTGATGTAACAAAATATCTCATTTTTTTCTTTTTTATTATCATTTTTTTATCAATGAGACGAGCTTGTTGACCTTTTTCTTTTGGTTATGACTTATGAGATCTCGGTATTTGTCGTTTAACACCCTCGTCGGAAGAAAACGACACAATTTTATATTAGTTTAATGAACTTTAATAAAATAAAATTTATTTTATGTTATTTTTTTATCAGCATATTATATTTTATAAATAGAAGTATGTTAAAGGTCCGTATGGTAAATTTTAAGGAATAGTTAAGTGGCAGTTTGAAAGAGTGATATTTTTATAAAAATATTATTTGATAATTGTTCATGAGAATAGTCAAAAGAAATTATAATTAAATATTAATAATGTTGATGATAATAATAATAAAATAATTTAAAAATCATGTGCAATTTTTGATTTGTGATGAGTTAGGTTCCTCAACTTCGAATTTTGGCAAACATATATCGAACCATACAATTTATGATAAATCAATCAGAAAATAGTTAATAATATTCTAAAAAATTTCTTTATCGTAGATAAATATTTTAAATAAAGATATACTTAATTAAGTATTAGATAGAAAATTAACAGCCGGCTGACTGTTTTTGCACGAATTGCATAGTTAAAGAAAGATATTTATCGAAATAAAAAATTTAGGAGCTAATCTGTTATAAGCTAATAATTCAAGGACTTCTGATACATTTTCCTTAAAGAAAATTGAAAAAAAAAAAAGAAAAGAAACATGAACACCTTAATAAAATGTGGTAAGGAAGGGATTGAATTGTATGTGGAATCTATTTACACAGATATTTGAGATCGATCTTCTTTTTAGTAGTTAGCCTCATTATATATCTATTAAAATCCTGAATGATGTTTGCTATAGTTGAAAATAGTTGGGAATAGTAAAATTATTTGGACCTGTTAATTCATTTAATCTCTTATATCACAGCCTTTCGTTTGGTTTCTCATAGAACGAATTAAAAATAGAGATTAAATCACAAGCTCTGGATGATTCTGATATTTCTGAACCGTTCTAAGAAAAGAAAAATAGAGAGAGAATCTTACACTCAGATGCTCTCACTATCTTCTCTTCTTCCTCATCCGATTAGACCATCGGTCTGGCTCTATTTGAAAATTTTCCGATAATCTTCTCCAATCAAGCAATATTACAATAAATGTATTATTTCTCGGCCATTTTCACTGTTCATTAAAAAATTCCGAAACTATTTCACTATCTATTAACAACATCAACATACAAAGCTTCGTCAGAGTCTCAGAGAGGAGATGCATATAGCTTCGTGGAAGTACCAACTAAAAGGTGCTCTCACCCTGATTTATTTCATTTTTTATTTACAATTTCATCATGGAGTGGTGCCGCACAGCCTCCCGCCTCTTTTTTATTTTTTTATAAAAGATGATTTTTTCTTCATGGTGCTCTCACCTTGATTTATTTTATTTTCTGTTTACAATTTCATCTAGGAGTGATGCCCCTAGCCTCCTTATGATTTAAAAAAAAAAAAGCTCAAAACACTCCAAATTTTTTAAAGGGTCCGTTTGGCAAATCAAGGAATAGCTCTCGAAGAGTAGTAATTTTGGAAGAGTGATAGAATAATATTTTTTTTGGAAGAGTGGTAGAAGAGTGGTATTCTTAACTATTCGGAAGAGCGAAAATATCGTTTGGCGATTGTTACTCTTAGTTAAAATATGAATAATTATGATACTAATAATGATGATGATTATAATAATAGTAAAATAATAATCATAATAGTAAGATAATAATAATAATAAAATAATAAAAAATAATTATAATAATATTATAATATTATAATAGTAATATAATAAAAATATAAACATAATCATAATATAGTAATATAATAATAAAAAATTATAATTACAATCATAATTATTCCACAAGATTTTCATATAAATAATTTAATGAGTATAATAAATTAAAATTTAAAGATTATTTGATATACTTTTTGAGTTAAACTTACGGTATCTTTACTTTCTCTCTATATATAGAGTAAAACTAGCATGCTCCTAGAAGCACGGAGTTCCTCTATGATCGTAACTCAAAAAATATATTAAATGATTTTCAAATTTTGATTTATCACTCTCATTAAATTATTCATATTGAAATCTTATGGGGTGCAAAAATTTAGAGTTGTTTTAAGTTTTCTAAATCACTCTTTTCAATTTTTGAAAATTAACTCTAATAATAATAATAATATATTTTATTGTTTGTATATTATGTTTAAAAATTGAAAAGAGCGACTTAGAAAACTCGAAACACTCCAAATTTTTGAATTTAATGAGAATTTAATGAGTAAATTAAAATTAGAATATCATTTGATATATTTTTTGAGTTAGGATCACGGAGGGGCTACAAAAATTGAAAAAAAAAAGAAAGAAGGAATTTGGCCAAATCAGCTTTCGTTACAGCACAAATGTAAGTTATTTTTTAATATATTTTTTTTTTACATATTGTGTACCTTTATAAACTGTTTGTATGATAGTTCTCTGCTCTCTTTTTACAAACGGCTCAAATTATGTATTATGATTTTTATCCTTGGTCTTAGAATTATAATTACTGTACTAAATAATTATTTGCATCTATAATCTAATCAAAATTGAAAAAAAAATCTCAATGCTTTTCTTTTATATTTATAAAAACCATCATGTTGAAACTTAAGAAGTGATTAGTAGATATGTTTGCTTATATCAGTACGTATGTTCATATCTTTGTACTATGGGATTGTTAAACTTAGGAGCAACATCTCACTCGTATGAAAAATGTCAATTGTACATGTTTAGCTTCATACAGTATTATAAGAAGTTCATAGATGCAAATTAAACCAGTAAAAATCATCAAGTTTGAGATGGAAAATTCACAATTGAAATCCAAATAACAACAAAATTCGTTCTCTGATACAACTTGGGAAGTGATTTTAATTTGTATTGTTTGCTCGTAAGTATGCTCAATCATTGTACTCATAGGATTGATTAGTACTCTCATATGAAAACCATTAATCGCACTTCTTCTCCTTCAGAAATCAGAATTGAATTACAATTATGTGTTTTAAGAATTAAGCCTTAACAAAAATGTACGCAGCATTTTGTGGATTTGTAAAAATATATGGAAAAAACTCTTAACTAACTAAAAATAATATATTAACCAAATATTTATATTTCCAAAATATTATTAATTTCGTAGAAGAGCGTGAACATATTCTAGTTATAGTATTTAATTTTGGATGGGTTTAGGCACTATATCTCCACAGTATTTCTACAGTATTAGTCAAATATCACGATCCAATATTAGTGACGGCTGTGATATAAATCAAACACTCAAATACCACATTTCATCCTCCGAAAGGCTTTTTTATTTTTATTTTTGCTCATTATTAAGAAATATGTCTTGCTATACAAAATTATAACAGTCCCAACTTAAAATAAATTAATAAATAAATATTCAAGATATTGCTATATAATTTTTTGTTATAAATTTTTTTTTTCTCATGGATGTATATTACTCTTTTACTAAATAGTCTAAGAAGTAGATCACTATCTATTTTCATTAGAAAAACTACACAACAATATTTTTACTAGAAATATTTTAAATTGGATAAAATTTTATTACAAAATTCATTTTGACTTGATACGTACACAGTTGTATAATATATATATATTTACTTAAAGTATGCTTTATTTTAAAAAATATACAAAAAATGTGAATATGAAATCCGGACTAAAAAAATATGCAAAACAAAAAATGGAAGAAAAAAATGATTGATTGCATATCTATTTTATATTCTACATTGTTTTCAACATATTATAGTATTATACTATTAGTATTTTATTATGAAAGTTATATACAAAAAATCTTTACCATTTATTAGACTACAAACATTTTTTCAATAAAAATAATATAAAATAAAAATTATGCGGTTTAATATGGAAAATATTTATGATTAAAATTAGCAGATATTATTTGTTATGTATTTCTTAATTTTGCGTACAATATTTGAATCATTTAAAAATGTATAATTAAAAAGTAATTCTAATAATTTTCAATTTATTTTTTAATTTTTATAATTTACTAAAAAAATCATGAATTTTGTGAAACATATTTAACAATGCATCCTTATATATATATATATATAATTAGGCTATGGTGCTTTGCAAAGCACAAAAAAGTTGTGTGTTTTGCGCTCTATTATTAATTTTAAGTCTGAAATGATCGATCTAAACCGCTCAATCTAATCTCCATATCACAATCTAACAGTAAACCAAATTTTATATTTTTTGAAATTTATTTGCTATTTTTTTGGATAGGGGGGAAACCGTCATTTTGGATGAACCGGAATTCCTAGATCAAGTCATTTTCTCCTCATTAGAAAAAATAGCAATTTTTTTAAAAATATAAAATTTGATTTACTAATAGATTTTTGATATAAAAATTAGATTGAACGGTTCGAATCGATTATCTTCTGATTTTAAATTAAAAATAGAGTGCAAAGCACATAACGCTTCTGCACTTTGCAAAGCAACATAATCAGACTATATATATATAAATAATATGCCGAAACAGCGGGGCTCTTCTCTAGTTAGAAAGAATAGCTCATTCCAAATACATGCCGCTTGTGTGTTTGAAGGAAGCAGAGATAGCGCGCATCTATCTCAGGCTCTCAGCAAACAGCAGTGCAATTCAATCTCCCAGCATTACAAAGCAACACTTTGCAAAATATTGATTAGTGTTTGGTACCGTCTTGCAGTGAATTAAGTAGAGACTAGAGAGTATCAAGGATGAAAAATACTAAAAGTTCAAAACAACAACACTTTGCAAAAAAAAAAAAAAAAAATTAAATCAATTTTTTTAGAAGGAATAATTTAAATCATTTTGAAATATTAATTGGTGTTTGACTATTTTGTACTGTGAACTTTAGCGATTTTTTTTTTTTTGGTATTGACTTACGGTGTCGGGTTGTAGTATCAGTTATCATTACATTTCAGCATTAATATATGCCAGAGATTATCGACTAACTAGAATAGCCTCGAACTATGATGAAACATGTGATTATATAACTACTACCGGAGTATGTTACATGTATGAACCATTTTCTCCGCGCTCAACTCAACAACACAGTCAACAGTCAAGAGCACCAGTCACGGAGCATTAAGCAGAGAAGAATAGGAAGCAGGGCGGCCCGACGGTGGAAGTTCGGTGTCACCGCTAGCTTTAAAAACCCAACAAACATACTCCTCCTCAACTTATACCGCCAATGTTTCCCGCCTCTTCTCTTCCAAATCTATCCTCCTTGGAAACAGACAAAGCAACAAAACATACTTTCAATTCTTTTGGAGATTGACGCCACACAAAGATAAGACACCATTTAGCTTCTACCAATTCAACACTGCGCATCCGGCATCCTCCCCTATTCCCTGGCTCCCCCAAAGGAAGGAAGAAAGATGAATCCTTTCTTCGCCACCTTTTACCTCTTTCTCCTCCTCTCCTCCTCTCCTCAATCCGAATCCCACCGCAAACATCTCCTCCAGTTCTCTCCTCTCCCGGACGTCTCCATTTCCTTCATCCCCACCGCGTCTCCCTCCGAAATCCCCTCCAACTCTCCATTGTCCTCTCCAACCCCTCCCTCTGAAATCCCCTCTAACAACTCTCCGTTATCCTCTCCAGTTCCTCCCTCTCCGTCCCCAGTTTCCTCCCTATTACCAGCTTGGTGCATTGCAAAACCCACGGTACCAGCTGATCTGCTCCAGGAGGCAATGGATTATGCGTGTGGTGCTGGAGGATCTGATTGCATGGAGATTAGGCCGGGTGGTGCTTGTTTTTACCCTGATACTGTTATTTCGCATGCTTCATTTGCTTTCAACAGCTACTGGCAGAGGGAGAAGAATCATGGTGGCAGCTGCGATTTTGGCGGTGCAGCTATTGTTGTTAGCTCTGATCCAAGTATGTTAACTTACCCCTTTTGTCTAAAACCAAATTTTCACTTATAAAAAATATAATAAAAAACGAAAACAACCTGAAACAGAACTTAAATATTTGGCCTTGCTGTAATAATTTTTATTTAAATTTTTTCTCTTTTTTAATTTCTGTTTCAGGTTTTGAAGGGTGCCATTTCGGGTTGGATTGATTGGGGCAGCTCTAAATAAGCTCTTATAGATGTTGCTTTCTTGGCAATCTCTTAGGTTTATCCCCCTCTTTCAGCTGTTCCCTGAGCGATTTAATTAGCTGTTTTTTTTTTCTTTTTTGGTAATTATCTACAATTTTTGCAAACTTTAACTCGTTAAGTAGTCTTGGATCTTATAGTTTAAAACTTAGCCGCCTTAATTAATGCAACAGATCCATTATTAGCAAGAGGTCGTTGTAATCTAATCCTTCCACATATGACTAAAAAAAAAGTCGCACTTGAGTTGGATAAAGAATCTAACTATCTAAGGATTATCAGTACCTAATCATGTTCGTAGGATCAGACCTGCCTGAATAAACCAATGGAATATTTATTACATATGAATGGGAATTTGGCCAAGAGCATTGATCTAAAATAAAGAGTTCATGCAACCACATTGTATTGAGGTAAACTCTCAAGTTCAGGACGGGGGAAGGTCTAAAACATGAGAAAAATATCTGCTCTGAAATTGTATAATTTATTTCTCATATCAAGAATGTTCTGGGTACAAAAGGCAGAAATTGATAAAATATCATTTTAATGAGAATATATCAAAAGTTTTGTTTGAAGTTCCCGTAGACTTGGTGCATAGACCAGCTCATTACAAAAATGGAACAAAAGAATAAACAATGAAAAAATAAAATAAAATGGACCTGGTAAATAGACCAGCTCCTCCATTAGTTCACTTTCTTGGACCGTTGCAATCCATCAACAATGACATTGACTAAGTTGCTCAATAGATGAATTTACATGGATTCTTAAATTAACCATGGAGGCAGGCTATCAAAAAGGAGGGGCAAAACCAAAAGAAGAATTTACTGAGGTGGGGATAACATTAGATCAATGCCAATATTCATCCCGTTATATGCAATTGGAGCATACATCCACAGTTCATCAGAGCTGAGGAGCTGCATAATTGTTAATCAATATATTACATTGCATTATTTATCATGTATTTTCATTTAATGTCCAATTTGTTGTGGAGGGAGAGAGAGATCCTATTGTTACCTTAATTTGTAGTTGCAAGAACTTGACATACTGGACAGCTTCTTCAAGCATAGTGCTAATATCTACCTGAAACACCATACATCATAATTTAATTTTCTGTCTGTTTTGCTCAAAAAACAAAAAGAACATATACTGATATTTATAGAATGCATAAGGTGGGGTTATTTTTATCTTACCTTGGTACCATTTGGGACAAGATTTTGTAGTATCCTTAGCCTCTCATTGATCCTTTCTCTTCTTTTCTGCAATCACACAAGATTAATCTGTGTTATTTTCCCTCTTTTGCCCCCTTGTATGACATTTAAATAATAAACAAGTTAAGATTAGGTACCCTTGCATAGAGGCTTTGTGGGTCAGTGGCAGACCCACGGCTAGCTCTATTCTTCCTATTTAAATTCAGAGCTGCGGAGCCCTTTGACCGACAGCTTGTAACTCCACTGGCATTGTTTTCCTGTGATCCATTGGATTCGTTATCTGAGCTATAACAACTTGAGCTTTGCTTGTTAATTGCACTATTATTTTCTTCGTCCTCTCTGTCTGTTGCACACCTTTTCCCTTTCTTGGAGCTTGTTTTCTTCTCATTTTTTGGGACCTGCAATCAATCATATCAATGATATATCATTTTCTTAACAGGAAAGTCTATCAACAATATGTAAAATCATGATACAAATTAAGGTAACTCAGAAACGTTATTTTTCAAACGGTGAACTCCAAACTGTTAGAAACATGATTATAAGTCATAACTAAAATCTCAAAAGAACTTTCAAATATAGGATATTGCTTATTAAGGAATTAAATAACTCACTGGAGTCCAAGCACGAGTTTTCTTCCGGACAGCGGTACTTGGGCCATCAAACTTGCCAGCAAACTTCCTTTTTGCACTTGATTCAGACTCGCTGGGGCATGAATTCTCATTTTTACTATACACCTCATTCACCGCCTGTTCTCCAAAACTCGGGTTTGGCACCAAATGGATTGATTTATTTTTGTGTTGCTGCTCCACCAAGTTGAAGTCCATCGGAGCCGGAATTGTGTTCATCTCAAGAGACACATTTGGTTCATTGAGGTAGTAGTTCTCATAATCTGGTTGTGATGCAAAGTAATTGCTGCTGCCGCTGCTGTTATTGCTTTCTCCTTGTGACCAACAGTACATATTTGAGCTGGTTGAGTTCCCATTACAACAGTACGAATTGGTCATGTTGTCAGACCAAAACATGTATGGTTGCCTTAGACCCAGGTCTGAGCCATCTGGTTCATTTTGGTATGGCGGGTAGGGAGTGAGGAATTGGGCCACTATTTCGGATTCCTCGCTTTGAATTTGTGATTGGTATGAGCCCCAGTTGGAATCTGGCATGGCCAAACCAGATTCCATCTGAGTCTGAGACATCAGGAGGGCAGAAGCAGAGGGATTGACAGAGATGCTTTGGTTTGGAGTGTGGGGAGTATTGCTATGGCACTTGTCTGTATTTATACCAGCATCTCCAAAAGAATTTTTTGATTGGGCTGTTGACTTTGTACTTCCTTAACTACTGGTTCAAGATTATTTCACATTTGTCTTAATTAATGATATTTCTGTTGTAATATAGATGTTTATAATTGGGAGATGGGGACTTGTTAATGGGGGAAAATAAGAGGAAAAAATGGAAGAGAACAGGAGGCTCTTTCAGCGTCCCAATTTGTACCAAGTTTACTTACAGTGATGGTACTGGTTTTTTCCTGCCATTTGTGGAAGTGGGGGAGATACAAAGGGCTTTGAATCAAAAAGTTGGTTCAAAATCCTCTGAAGTCGTTGATTTTGTATCGAAATTCGTAATAATTATTAAAAGTACAAATTTTAAATTTAGAATCTATTAAAAATACGAATCTCGATGCAAAATCAATGGTTTCAAAGGGCTTTGAACCAATTTTTTGGTTCAAAGTTCTTTATACCTCCCCGCCTCCGCCACTTGTCGTTCTGGTAAAGCAGTAATTGCTGGCTGTTGGTACTGCAGTTTGCTTGGACAATGTGATTGCTACTATTGTATGTGGGACTCAAGGGTACGTTCGTATCTCGAAGGGTTCTTAAACCGTTGATTCCGCATTGAGATTCGTACTTTTAACAGACATTGAGGTATAAATTCACACTTTTAATGATCGGTATGAATCTTGATGTAAATTCAACGATTCGCAAACCCTTCGAGCCAATTTTTGTGTCCGAAGGGCTGCGAACGTACCTCGAGTCGATTGTATGTGATGCTAATGATTCAACAGTGAAAAAATTAATTACTGGAAAATGTGCAAACGTAGGAGGTGGCTGGTTAATTCAGTTCAGTCCAATCAAACTATTGTGCATTTGCAATTACAACACACTGTCGGATCTTCCTTGACACAATGCCTTGCATATGAATTGATCATAATCTTGGCGCATCAAGCGATGCTGTCGTAGATCAAAATTAGAGTCTTTAGTTGTTAATTTACCTTAGAAGAATTGTATAAAAAAACATTATTAATCGACATTTTTAAGTATTATGATTAGTGTGATACAAAAGATAAATAAATAAATAAAGCGGTATTGTAAGTGTGAGAAGCACATGAGCTGGCAATTGGCAAACCTAATAGATAAAACAATGATAATAACTAAACAACTATTTTCTGAATAGAATATAAAAATGAATTACGCATGAAAATTGAAATGTAGGAAAGACATGGGCCCGCAAGAACGTGGCGAAGAGTAACTGACCTATAATAAGCGTACTTGACGAATAAAAAGGTCCAGAAAAATACACGACAGCTTTAAGAAGAACAGCTACCGTATTCGGATTTTCTCCAGTTCATGAAATGGCCATCCTTATTAAATAAAAACGCTGGATATTTTTATCATTGAGTATATTCTTTTTCAAAGGTTTTCTTTTGTTACTCGTTTGTTCTATATTATTCGTTAGTCTTTTGGTTCTACGCTTTTCACCATTACATCTTGTAACTTTTTGTACCAATTTTCGATATAGAAAGTATAAATTTAAGTGGTCTAAGTTATTACAAATATCTATTGGAGAAGGGTTAATCTTTCATGCTTCCATTTGGGTTTCCATGGTCTCATAAAAGAACATCACATTTGTTTATTTCTCTGGTAAATTGAAAAAAAAATCCTTCCTATTTCAAATTACTTCATTTGATTATAATGATCTAGCTAAAATTTTGAGACATACTTTTTTTTTTTCTAAATACAATGGATATCCAGCATCCAACTTGAAATTATATACCATAAGCTCTAAATGAGACATGAAAAAACAAAGATGAAATAAAAAAATCTAACTTTTATCTAGTGGTAAAGACAATGTTTTTGAGAGGATGCAGGTTCAAAACCTCGGATAAGATACCTTTATGAACAGTTAAAGATGAGTAACTTCAGCTCTAATATTTGCTAAAAAAAAATCAAATAAGCACTATCTATATTAAATAATGATTATTATTTAAATTAAAAATTAAATAATTATTATTATAAAAAAGAGACGTGCTAACTGTATTAATATAAGAATCTCTCATCTTCTTACAAGTTGTATGAATATCTATACAGAAGATATGAACACCTCTTAATAGTAGTATGAACATTTTTTATTGTAGGAATGAACATTCGAAGCTGACAAAAAATTATACTTGAACATGATGATGACCATCTACCTGGTTGCCATATTCACTAATTAAGTATGTATAAATGAATTAAATGATATTTTAAAATTAAGTATGTGTTAAAATCCTCTAGTTTTTTTTTAACATACACAATAGTTATGAACATGTTTCATTTTTAATATGAATATCCATGATAACAGATGTGAATATCTATAATAACATATATGAACACCTCAAACAAATTAAAATTTATTTTTAATAATGATAAACTCTAGTTCTATACCCATCAGCAGGTTTCTTTGGACAGAGGTTGATACTGTTCATACAAAAAATATTGTTTAATTGGTTGAGAGGCTATTTGCTTGCATAAATAACCCCCAACTAATTTGTTTTATAGTTCCTTTTTGTAAAGACTAATGTACTGAGTTTTCAAAAAGAAATGAAAAATGGCAGCCAGTTTCTAACCTGCTTTCTTCTAAAAAAAAATTAATGATGAACCTATATCCTATGCATCCACTCCTTCATTTGAAAAATATAAAATACTGATATGGGTGTTCATACTTGAAATGGACAATGTTCATATCTAATCAATAATGTATTCATACTTAGTTATTGATGTATTCATATCTGATTGTGGAATACAAAAGACTTGACAAAAATAAAAATGTTGCTGAAAAATGAAAAGATAGAAGAAAAAATAATTGAGGGATATATTTGAGATAAAAATATTGCTCAAAATGAAAAGTCAAAAGAGAAAATAATTGGAGGACAAATTTGACATAATTTTGTCGGGATGAAAAAAATTTCTCTATAACAAATCACAGTTAATTACAAATTGTTATTGCATGTAATGTTACTAGGGGTGTCAATGGGTCCGGTCGGATTGGGTTCGAGTCGGGTCATTATTATTTTTTGATCCGACCCGATTACATTCAGGTTAAAAAATATTGATTCATACCCGACCCGACTCGTGTAAAATAATTAAATATTTTTAGATTATTTTAAATAATTAAATATTAACTAATTTATAATTAATCTTAATTATTGTATAATTAATATATATTTAAGATATATAGTACTAAATCATAAAATTACTTTAAAAAACATAATTAATCTGGCCAGGTCGGATTGACCCGAATCCGACCTAACCTGATTCGGATCAAAAAGATTAGACCCATATCTAACTCATTTATTTTCGAATCATGTCGGGTTGAGTCGGATTAACCGGTCAGGTCGGATCAATAATTGACACTCCTGAATATTTTACAGTACTAATAAAATTAGTACCGCACTGCATTTTAGTTCCAACAATGAAAATCGAATCACCAAATTTGAATCAACTTGAACTAAAATAAATTAAAAATGTATAAAGTTATTTTTTGCGTAGTAAAAAGAGTAATTTTATTCTTAGTTAAATCTAAATTTACCGAATATTTTTAACACCCAGCCCCTCTTATCAAATAGAAGTCATTTAACTTTGTGCGATGAGTGCATTTGATAAAAAATAATAGCTACTTCTTTTGTCGTTTTGCGATCTTATTAAAATATATATATATTTTTTATTAAAGTAAGGTGCTGGAATAAGACATAACTCGGTTTGGGTTTCTCAAATATATAGTTTGGGTCGTTGAAAACGACAATTTTATATTTGAATATGGGGTGCTATCTTGGTATGATCAGTGACAGAAATAATCGGTCTAGTCTTAAAGAATTCTTAATCAATTATATACATACATTAAGCTATATCGCATATCCAAATATTCTTCACTGTTGTTTATCCTTTTTTTTTATATATTTGGGCTCAATTTCAGATGTTTGGCTCTGTCCCAACTCCCAAGGCGCCCGTTGGAAATATGAAATATCCAACTCCAAGTCTAAACACGAGGAATATGTTCTCATAAAGGTTTCTTTTTCATTTTCCTCAAAACAGTATGAATATACTTTTTTATCAAAAAAAAAGAGAGTATGAATATACTTAATTAATATGAACTGATTGCGGTTATTTAAATTGTCAAAAGAAAATTAACGTGTAATGGTGTCACTATATCTGATACGATATCTCAAAAAGTTTGTTCTAAAGGTACTCAAAATGAGAAATTGACCATTTTCTGTAGAATTATTGTTAAGTTGTATTAAAAATATATGCATTTTTATAAAGAAGAGAATAGAAACAAAGACGATGAAAGAAGCAAAGGATCTTATATTATAATGTTAAATTAAACATAAAAAGACATTGTGTTTTTTCATAAAATATTCTTGACTTTTGTTGATGCCGAAATGTTTTTGACATCTATGAATAGCACCGAGTCTAATTAATTAATTTGAAAATTCATTTGTTCAATTTTTCATTTCCCAACTTACAAATTTTCTCATTTTAAATTCGCAAATGGACACTTGGCAAGGAAGTGCAAAGCTGTTGCCCGCACGTATGTGTTGCCATAGCTTGTAAATTGTTTTATTGGTTTCATTGACTTGCTTACTCCGTGAGAAATAACCTGAGAATAGTAAAAATAACAAATTTACTGGGGTGAGTTAAAATGTGTGGTACCGAAATAGCATTTATTAATTTGCTTCATGTAACATTTCATGGACAACGAATTATTCTCACTTGTAATGATGAAGGGTATAACAATTTGTATGATCCTTGCGTAATACTTTTCGAAGATCGCGTTAAAATTCGTACAAATAAATCTTAAAAATTTAAAAACTCTTATAATTCATTTGTTTGTACGCCGATAAGGGAATATGCATGTGGATATGCTCGTATAAATATAAGAGTTGGATCATAATGCTATACATAATATGGATCACTTGGTGTGATTAAATTTATTATTATTTTATTATTTTTTAGATAATTATTTTTTCATAATAATTAAATTAAGTAATTTTCTAGTTATTTAAAAATATAGTAAAATTTTATTTAGAAGTAAATTTACTTATAGAGATCATATATATCAAGCCGTTAGGATCAAGTCTAAATAGTGAAGTCAACATTTATGATGGATTTTATTCGATTTTAACTCCAAACAAGTCATAGGTGTTAAGGTGCTAATGTGGTTGTTGTATTTTAACACTAAATTGAAGTGACATAATCATTTGACAATAACAGTTTTGAAACGAATATCTGTAGTGTGCATTCAATTTTTGCAGTACATTTAATTCTTATTCTTACGATATATTTTTTAAATATCATCTATTAAAATATTTAAATATTTGGATGGGATAACGTATCAAATTCGCATCAGTTTGAAAAATATTGTTCTTTCACTAAATAATTATAAATTTTAATGGTAAAGTTCCATTAAATTAATTATCAATTTTAAATTGACTCTCATGCGATGTATCCAGCCACCATCTAAACTTTGAGATAATTACTTAGTACCAAATTCTATAAGTAGATTTCTAATTGTTAGTCAATGATGCAACTTTATTAGAAACTGATGTTTTCATTTTAATCCGACAGGTTTGTAATAACTGATAAGACTTTTAGTTAAACTTTTAATCTTGACCCTAGAGTACCAGGGTGTGGTACTCAACCAAACTATTGTTTCCTTTATGAAACAGGTGGTGTGACCACTTTATCAAAAAAAAAAAGTAAGAACACATCTAGATTTTTTTTTCAAATTTGAATAATCTCCATATATAAGAGTTGGATTACCATGAAAGTTGGTAATACACGGGAAACGTCCTTAACCCTAATAATTATTCTGATGTTTGCTAATTTTCTTAGAAAGGTTTGTCAGTTATATACTTATGTTTCCCTATAAATTATTTGTGTAAAAAAATTGTAGGATATAATAAATTTTCTAGTTTAAAATTTTTTCAATGTGAATTCAAAATAAAAAATAGAGAGAATAATCTTTTCTTCTTCAAGTTCAAAATATTTCATGATCTTCAACCAATTATGGACGGAGAAGTTTTGATTCGGACATGGTTTAAATTAATATTTGAATAAATTTGACTATAATAAATTATTTATCTTCTCTTTCTTTGTTATTATTTCATTCTAATTTTTCCAAATCCACAATAAGATTTTTTAAAGTTGCTTCTTATTATTTCATTGTTAATAATTAAGTCTTCTAATTAAACGCCACTAATATTTTTTTTATTTGATTTATTGAATAAGCCAAAGAAAATAATGAAGCATAAAGAGGTGTCCATGTTAAGGATTTAAAATTAAAATAAAATAATAACAAAAAAATATAAGATAAATGATTTTTTAGAGTCAAATTTGTTTTGATATTAACTTAAATTGTCTAAATTCATAACAAAGAAAAATAAAACTATGCCGAAATCAAAACATCTCTGTCCATAGGCACCTTCAATATAATTACTTCGAGTGAGCGCTACATACTCAACAACTTGATTGGATCGAACTTGTATAATTTCAGAATCGCCCTCTTAGTCTGCTCTTCCTGGTCAGAATGGAAAATACTTGAGAGTTTTCGACCTCATATGGCTCGATAACCTATTTTTTCTTGATTTTGAAAGATTAATTATAAAAAATCAGTTGATTACAGTAAGTTTCAAACTCTAATCTTTTTAGTAAGAAATTAGGTTTTTCTTTTCTTCCTACCTTCAGAAGAATAAAACAGATGAAGTTTATATATTTTTAGAATTTTCTGAAAGGTATCTCCTCCTCAATATAAAATTGCTAGTGAATCTTTGAAAAATAATTTTCTCAATCAATAACAAAAAGAACCTACTATCTTTGGGAAATAAAATATTGAACGATAGGTAAGGAGTTCCCCATTCACTGTACTTCTATGAGAATCAGTTTTAGACGGCATCCTCAACAGTCAACTAGCTAGCTAATTGTATAACAGTTGTAGTTTTAAGGCCAGATTATTGTTGTCACCCAACAATCGATCCTGCAGTTTTTAGTAATAATAAGTTTTATTAAATTAATATTATTAAAAATAAGAGTGAGAAATGTAAAATTTCAAATATATGAATGGCGCCACACCTGCACTGGCGCTGCCGAAACGCGCACCAATCGCGCGAAGGGCGCGTTTCATTATTTTTAGGAAACGCGCCAATGGCAGTGAAAACCCCGAGCAAGTGAGCTGCGCGTTTTGTATATATAAGAAGAAAAACGCCACGCGCCGCAGTGCGTTTCGTAGCGCGCATGCCAGCGCGCGCGTTGCCATTCGTATATTTGAAATTTTACGTTTCTCACTCTTATTTTTAATAATATTAATTTAATAAAACTTATTATTACTAAAAACTGATCGAAGTTACGAGTCCTGATTTTCTGTTGCCCAATTTTGCACTGTACAAGAAGGTGAGAGCCGGTTTCTAATTTAGTGACAAAAGACAATATTTTACGTATGTAAGATCACAAATTTAAAATTCAGAGGAAAATTTTTATGACAATTTATAAAATTTAAAAATTTAACTCTCATTTTTCTTATAAAAAATATAAATTTATATAGAAAGTATTTTTTAGATCTATTTTATACAAAATTTGAAATCATTGAACAAACAAAACATTATTACGATGCTATCAAAAATATGAATCCATAAATCTAGAACTTTCTTTCGTGAAAGTAATCTCATACTGGTCGTTATGAGACGACCAAAGTATAAATCTTATTTTTTTTATCATAGACTAACTAATAGTTTAAGTGATAAGTCATAAATTCATATTTATGATGCACAAAATAAAATTTAAAAGTAATACTCTCATTTTTTTCTCTCAAGAAAAATAATCTTGTTTTCCACCGTTTGATACCGTGGTTGGATCCCTGTTGGCAGGAACAGCTAGGAAAGCACAAAGAAAAAAAAAAAGCCGATTTGGCCTTTAATTGAAAAGTGTGATAAATTATAAATTTTAAAATGAGATGTATTAAAAAATGAAAATGGGATAAAAATTATTATATATACCGTAATGTACATAACATGATAACAAAGTACGGTCATTAAGATACAGTTTACTGAATACTTGACATAATGATCATGCTACCTCCGTAACATTAATATACCATGAAGGTTATTTGTGATCCTCTTATTATCTCCTTCATTATTATTAATTTATTTTTTTATTAGGATTATTTGTAAAGAACGGGGTTAGTTTGAATTAACCGAGGTTAATATATAATTTATTAATTAATAGCTATTACAAAATAATTTGCATAACGAGTTTCATTTAATGAATTAATTATCGGTGAAGGCTTTTGTGTCATGCATAGCACTTAATTACTGGTAGATGCTATAATTCCAAATTTTAATTTTGAATCCCTTGTCAATCGGTCAGAGTCATTAAAATGATCTACATATAAAAATGTTATAACAAATCAATTTAAACATGCGTTTTACCTTCTTGGAGAAGAGAGTAGTCTATAAATTTTAAAAACTAGCTATATACATTGCAGCAGATTATTTTATTTAAACATTAAAATATTATAAGATAAAAAAAATTCACATTTATCTAATATTAAATTATAAATTCACCAAATTATAGAGAAAACCTATAATAAAGACTATATTTAATCTTGAATGAGATTTTTGCACAATATGAGTTAATGATTCATGATTTTTATGGCAAGAAAAGTAAATTATTCTAACATATATTATCACCATTAATTTCTTATCAAATATGCAAAAATTGATAAATAAAAAAATAATATTATGGAAATAATAGTATATAAGGGAAAGAAATGGAGAGAAAGAGGGGATCAATGGACGCGATCATATACGCTCGATCAACCAAAAATAAATATTATTCGTCTAATTGAGGGATAAAATGGATATAATAAAAAATTATCATGATAAAAAATGGACCCTTCAATTCTTAGATGCTTTATATAATAGTATAGATATAGATTATGAAATCCTCTAATAGCATTGCTTTCTTTTTAGTCTAAAAAATATGTAAAATAAAAATCTAAAGCCGGCCCGCTACAATTAATAGTCGGGTACAGCCAGGGATCACATATGATATGAGCAGTTTGAATTGACGATTCGGATCTAAAAAAATCAAACTAAAGATACTGTAGCATGCTACTCAGTAGATTAGTGCTCCCTGCGTGCATATAATCTAGTTGTAATAGCACAATGTAATTGCCATTAGTTTTGGCAATTGTTGTTACTCTATATTATAGATTATAGTATATATGTCTATATTCATAATACAAGCAGTAAGGAAAGCGATTTACTCATATAAAATTGAACTTTTCTTTAATACCACCTACAAGAAAATGACGTAAAATAGCAAACAAGAAGTCAATATGATACCCATCCAGGACAAAAATGCAAGTCAATCCTTCATTAATTAGCAGAAAATTCATTATTTATAAATAAGAAAATAAAGTCAATAGAAAACCAAAATTCAACTGGTAATTTCAAATTGACAAAAAAAAAGATTAAAGAAGACAACAATATTTATAAACACATTGCTTTCTTCACAACAACCGTGTTGTTTTGACTTCTAACTAAAAGAAATTAAGTATCTAAATAAACTTAACTTGTTTTTTTAGTACAATTTATTTATTGTGAATAAATTCATTAATATGAACGAGAGATCGGGATACAAACTTATATCATTTTGGGTTTTTCCCAATTCTCCATCTTTATTTTTACTGCAGTATGAGACATATATATGATGCAAAGAAGAAAATTAATTTGAGTTCTTCTAGAATGAACTTAAGTTTACTAAGCGGTTTGTGAACTTAATCCAAAAAAATGACCAATTCTGTTTGCATGTCAGATTTATTTAATTTTAAATTTTATTTAGTGTAATGTTAAACAGAGAAACTATGAAGAAATATAACGCGTTAAATAATTCGTATAATCCTTTTCTTTACCGCTAGATTTTATACTAAACGCGAAAAAAAGAACATTTATTTCAAAGAAAATACCTCAAATTTAGTATCCATTAAATATTTCAATTGAAATATATTGACCACGTGCTGAAATAACTGCTGAAGACATTCCATGTTCTGAAGAATAAGGTCCGCCCTAAATCGTAATATCTTTATACCTAATAGTTTTACTCTTAGATATTAATAAAAAATATTATTTTTTCTTCACAACTGATTTCATCTTGTGTACACATGCTTCATAATTGATTGTGATAAGTTAATATATATATTTTTAAAGGGAGATGTGACATGATGATTTGGTGAATTCGATAGTCTCGATTGTGAACTATTTATAACTACGAGATGTACTCTTAATATATCTTCAAATATGTCTTAATATCTATTGAATCACTTAACCTCTTAAGCATACATGTATGGCGCATATTCCAAATATGTCTTAATAGTTTTACTCTATAAATATGGACTCTATAAATAATAGCTTTACTCTTAATATTTGTTAAAATATATCTTAATATCAATTGAAACAAGTCATTCCTTTGACTATATAATTTTAAAAACCCGAAGAGGCTTAATTCATCATTCAAATGCTTAAAAATAAATCTTAATATCATCAAGCGATAAAAATTAATTGATGCTTGACCAAGGTGCAAAATGGTAAATAAAAATTACCATAAATTTTGTTATATTTCAAGGAATTTTGGAGCAAATTTTGGTGCAATTTGGACAAAGGGATCTTTGAGAAACAATTTAAAAGCAAAGGAGAAATAAGAAAATCAGCAAATGGAGGGCTCCAATTAAAAATCAAAATGGAGAGGGGCTAAATTCGAAAATTTCCATTCTGCTACAGTCCCGCGCTACAGTAACCCCGAGCCTCTCCACTGCCCAAAATTCGAAAATTGTGATGGTGCTCCCGTGCGACGAAAACCCACATATTATATACCGTTGGAAAGAGCACGGAGTGGAGAACACAATGAGATAAAGAACTTGCAAAATGATTGAGCGGTTTGGGAGAAAACTGAAGAGGAAGTTTCCGATCCAAAAATGAAATTGAGCAATCCGAGCCATAATTGATTAAATTGACACTTCAAACACCTTCTCCATGGTCACAAGAGATTGTTTGAGGGCTTGGTTGAATTTCATAAGCTTTAAATTGGTGAGACCACGAACTCGCAAATCGGGTCAAAAAACCGAGTTGGTCAAACTCTATACCAGAGCATTCTATTGATTGAATAAACATTGTAGATCAATTCCTGGGATCAATTAGATGCTAATCAAGCTTTGAAACACAAAAAATGGTGAAGAAATGAAGGAGAATGACTATGTGGCTTGAAATCGGGTTTGAAGGCAAAAACGGGTCTCGGGTGCATAATTGTGATCCGGCAAGTTCTAAAATGTAGGAAGGGAGTGGCAAGAACGTGTTTGAAGCTCTAGAACCTTCTAGAAGTCCCTAGAATCATCTGGTGGCCAAGTGGTGGTTAAGGATGACAAATTTATAAATTTTCAAAAACATAACAAACTCCACTTCTTGCTTCCCCACTTGTCCTCTCAAATTTGTTAGAAAGACATTTAAAACACTTAGAACTGGTCTAATACACCACAAAACGTTCGTAAGAGTATGAGAAGATGAATGAAGGGAGTTGGTGCATAAATTGGTCAAAGAAAAGTCAAACCGATATCATACACCCATCTACCACCCCCTAGGCCTATATAAACCCCTCTCCTCCTTCAAACACAAGAGACACAACCCATCCCAAGCTTAATGCTAATCCAAAACGCTGCCAAAACAAATTGAAGCTCAAATTAGATACAAAATAAGATCCAATCTTTGAGTTGAGATCAAAATCAAGCCCAAAAATACAAGATTCAATCAAATCCTCTTCTACTCAAGCTACAAATTAGATCTAGGTAGCCATATATCCTGTAAATATAGATATCAAGAGTGTATTAGAGTTTGTAATTTTGATTCGTGCAATAAAGATGAAAATTTTCATGTGCAATATCGATTTTTCTTCTTTTTCTTGATGTTCTTATGTTGCAATTCGATTTTTTTTTATTTTCTTTCTTTTCTTTTAGATCAAATCTGCATACAAACATCATTGAATGTTAGATTGAAGCTAAATGATGCATTTAAACCATTTAAGATCAATGAATCCCTTATAAATGTAAAATCAGCCCTAAAATGGCTGAAAATGCAATAAAAAAGAAAAACGGGATGAGATCTACTCTAAATCTTATAAAACTTTCAGATCTAGTAGAAATAAGTTATATGAATCTACAGAAACTAATTTTGCATTTTTTTGACTTTTCTATAAAAAGTTATAGCCTTTTTAATTCTGAAAAACAGCAAGTTCTGGTAACATCAATTCATCTTTTGCTTTTTTCATTTTTTTTGTTTTTTTCATTTTCTTTCTTTTCTTTTGGCTTAAATCTGCATACAAACATCATTGAATGTTAGATTGAAGTTAAATGATGCATTTAAACCGTTTAAGATCAATGAATCCCTTATAAATGCAAAATCAGCCCTAAAATGGCTGAAAATGCAATAAAAAGAAAAATATGATGAGATCTACTTCAAATCTTATAAAACTTTCAGATCTCGTAGAAATAAGTCATATGAATCTATAAAAACTAATTTTATATTTTTCTGATTTTTCTGTAAAAAGTTATAGCCTTTTTAGTTCTAAAAATCAGCAAATACTGGTACAGAATTTTTCCTCTTTTGCCCCTAATCTGATTCGAAAATAAAAAATCATACTTCTGCTACTCCAATTTAATTGAAATTTTATGAGCATTTAGATCTAGTTATAATGCATCTTTCTGTAAATTTTCATAATTTTTGGAGCTTCGTACGATTTTATATGCATTTATGAATATTCAGCTAGTAGATTATAATAATCTGGTTCATAATAAAATAAAATAACTCTATAAACTCTTGTGCCGGCTGAATTCAGTCGTGAGCCCATGGTTTTAAAGAGTTATAAGGCATGTGCCGGCTAGTACAAAGTCGTGAGCCCTTGCCTTCACCTAAAATACAAAATAATCTTTATAATTAACAAAGCTCGTCTAAATCTTGTGTCGACTAGTACAAAGTCGTAAACACTTGATTTTGAAGAGTTGTAAGGCTTGTGCCGGCTAGTACAAAGTCGTGAGCCCTTACTATCAAGAAAAATCAATAACTAAAAGAGTTTAAATCTGAAGGTTAAACTATTTTCTAAAAATAAAAATATATTTTTAGCTTTTTCTAAATTTTATTTGAAACTTTTTTGCTAAACAGCCTCAAAAGTGCATTAAAATGATTTCAAATAAGAAAGTTTTCAATATAACAAATATTCATCATAACCTTAGTCATATAATCATTATCTGGTCCGAAAGTTTTCTTAAACATATCTTTTGAAAATACCCAAAACACCCTCAGCTGTCCAGTTCAGTCCTTTATCAGAAAAAAATAAAAAAAACTGTACCGATCCGTGAATTTGACATATATATATTATTTTATATTCATAAAATACATATCAAGAGCAGTTTGTATATAAATTTTCATGCAAAAATACGCTGTAAATACCTTTCAAATAAGCAAAACAATCCTGACAGCTCCTGATTTTCAGAACCGTCATCTGCTGGTATTTTGCTCAAAATAGTACTTTCAAATGCTCAAAATGAAAAGTGTCCAACATAAAAGTTGTTCATAACATCTCATTTCATATTTCTGTCAAATAAAATCAGTATGTTATTAACTCATTTCACTCTAAACAATAAAAAAAAACAGTATTATATGCTGAAGTCTTCATAAATTTTTAGATTTGTCCGTTACTCATATTCTTCCCGAAATAATATTTTAAAGGATTCAAATAAAAAAATATTCAAAATAAAAGTTGTTCATAACATTGTCATTGATATTTTTATCAAATAAAATTAGTATGTTACTAATATATTTTCTAAAAAAAATCAAAGTAATCCCCGACTGATCGTATTTTCTTTGCTGTTGAAAAAAAAAATATATTAAAATGCTTTCATTGAAAATATATAATAAAAATAAATAACATAAAAAAATAATAAGATAAAAGTTTTTCTTAAAATAAATAAATAAATATAATTCTTATTCATTAAATAATCTTAATATTAAATATAAAAATAACCAATCATTACAACCAACATTCAATATCTATACCTGTGAACTTATGCCTTAATATCAATGATTTATCCTATAAAGCAATTATTTATAAATAAAAACTATATATAGATAACAACACTTAATAAATGTGAGATGTGTCTTAATATCTATTAAATAAAGTCTTAATACATAATATTTTGTCCCATAGAGCAACCATTTATAACTAAGAACTCTCTTAAATAATTTTTTACTGCATTTTATGTTGTTATCAACTACTATATCCATTTGTATTATACTTAACACTCCTTCAATAAGCTGCAATGTAAAAAAATATTATAATAAAAAATACAACTCTGAGTATATGAAATTCATAAGTCTATATATATATATATAGAGAGAGAGAGAGAGAGAGTAAAGATACCATGAGATTAAGCTCACGGAGGCATTCCGTGAGCTTAACTCAAAAAATATATCAAATCATCTCTAAATTTGAATTTATCATACTCATTAAATTTTTTATATGAAAATCTTATGGGATGCAAAAATTTAGAAAATGGTGATTTTAATTTTTGAAAATTAGCTCTAAAAATAATAATAATATATTCAATACTTGAACATCATTTTAAAAAAATAAAAATGGTGATTTAAAAAGCTCAAAATATTCCAAATTCTTTCATCTCGTAAGATTTTCATATGAAAAATTTAATGAGGATGATAAATTAAAATTTAGAGATGATTTGATGTATTTTTTGAGTTAAACACATAGAAGGTCTCCGTGAGCTAAGTTCACAATATCTTTACTATATATATACATATAGAGTCCGACTATGGTGCTTTGCAAAGCACAGAGGCGTTGTGTGCTTTGTGCTCTATTTTTAATTTCAAGTCAGAAATAATCAATCCGAACCGTTCAATCCAATCTTCATATAAAAATCTATTAATAAACCAAAATTTATATTTTTTAAAAACTTTTTGCTATATTTTTCTGATGAGGAGAAAATGACTTGATCTGAGAATTCTGGTTCATCCAAAAATGACGTTTTTTTCCCTATCCAAAAAAATAGCAAATAAATTTCAAAAAATATAAAATTTAGTTTACTAATAGATTTTGATATGGAGATTAGATTGAGCGGTTTGGATCGATCATTTCTGACTTAAAATTAAAAATAGAGCGCAAAACACACAACGCTTATATATATATACATACATATATATATATATATATATATATATATATATAATTAGATTATGGTGCTTTGTAAAGCACAAGAGCGTTGTGTGCTTTGCGCTCTATTATTAATTTTAAGTCAGAAATGATCGATCCAAATCGCTCAATCTAATCTACATACCAAAATCTATTAGTAAACTAAATTTTATATTTTTTTAGAATTTATTTGCTAATTTTTTGGATAAGGGAAAACCGTCATTTTTGGATGAATCAAAATTCTCAGATCAAGTCTTTTTCTCCTCATCAGAAAAAATAGAAAAAAAATTCTAAAAAATATAAAATTTCGTTTACTAATAGATTTTGATATGAAGATTAGATTGAATGGTTCGAATCGATTGTTTCTAACTTGAAATTAAATATAGAGCGCAAAACACACAATGCCTATGTACTTTGCAAAGTACAATAGTCGGACTATATATACACACACACTCATTTTTCAAAGTATTAATATAAAATACATACCTCAGCACTAATGTCTTTGTCTTAAATCAAATTCTGCAATGTCTTGATAGTAAAAAAAAACATTCATTGATTTCTATGATTGGTTTTCCTATTCAATTTTTTTTTCAAATACGAACAAATCAAATTATCCAGAAGTCACTCATTGCACATTCTCTCTACCTCTGTAATTTTATTTTTTATTTGATAATGCAGATTTATCAGTTAAAAATGTAGACTATGAATCAGCAAAAATACTATCTTCAAAATTCTAATCTGCATCACGAATCATGAAACTCTTAATACTTAAGTTTACAAATCTTAATAGTTAAAAAGTAAACTCTTTATACATTAGCCTATAAAGTTTAATACTTATACATTAACTACTAATAACTCTTATTACATAAGCTTATAAAGTTTAATAGTTAAACAATAAAATTTTAATACCTAAGCTTATAAATTATAGGGAAGGGATCCCTTGACAATGAGTTATCTTGACATTATTGACAATGGATCTCCAAATAAAAATGAAAAAATAGAAAAAATAGAAAAAACTTTATAGATATTTTTTTCTACTTATAAATTAATGGTGATTCAAATTTTATATAATTTTTTATTATTTTTTAGTCCATCAAAGATCATTAAAATATTATACATTTTACAATAATTTTAATTTAATAGTCTTTGATGAACTATCAAATAATAATGCATGAAATTTGAATCACTATCAATCTATAAGCTGAAAATATATCTATAAGTTTTTTTTTCTATTTTTTTCATATTGATTTGCAGATCCATTGTTAAGATTGTTAAGTGATCCTTTCTCTAAATTATAATAGTTAAATAGTAAATATGGTATTAATAGTAAAATTCTTAATCTTAGTACCTTTCTCAACAGAGTTGAACACTTGATTTGATGGAATTAACCTGTAAATTGATAAAGTATCAATCTTTATAGTTGAAATATTATATCACACAATTATTGACCGAAGACTCATCAAAATAAGTGTCACGATCATTAAGACATACAACAGATGGGGGTGTTTTCTTCAACTATTTTTTCTTTGGTGGTGATGGTGTGCGCTCCTTATTGATATTGTGATATAAAATATCAAGATTGAAACTCAGATGTGACATGTCACTCATATTGTATGTCTTGGACGCTTCTTAGCAATGTCTTTCCAGCATGCGATGTTTTTGATCTCATATGCTAACTTTTCTTTTGGAGTGAGCTAGTAGGGGCTATGGGATTTTTTTTTCTTTTGTCCACTTCAACCAACACCATGAATTTTACGTTTAACAACTGTGAAGTACATAACTACCATTTAAAATATAGATGAAAAATAATATAGCAAGATAAACAACTCTCTATAGATATTAAGTCAATCATTTATAACTAAGAACTCTCTATAGATAACAACTTTATTATTAATAGATCTTACAATATGTCTTAATATTCATTGAATGAAGTTTTAATACTCAAAGTCTCTTTATTTTATTATTTTCCAAAATATACTTGACTTTAACAAGTTTCTTTTAAGATATTTATTGTAGGATCGTATTAATGCTTCAAGAGATTAAAGTTGAAAATGCTCATGATTTGGAAGAATCTTCATTGAAGATATAGGATCATAATTATGTAAAGGTATAATTAAAAATCTTAAGTTTCTTCATAAATTTGTAAGGAAAATATATTTTAGCGCAGTAAAATATTATAATGGTTCATTATTTCTCTCAAATTTAACTAAGATATAAAACACTTCTAGTTAATAGAATGTATCATTATGTAATGGTTCACAAACTATTATAATGATTCTTTATTTCTCTTAAATTATCTAGGACAGAAAACACTTTTATTTAACATAATGTATCATTATGCAATGATTCATAAAGCGTTAATGGTTCAGAAATCGTTATAATGATTTCAACGATAGTAGTCATCGTTAGAGTGTTGGTCAAACTAGCCAAATCGTTGTCAACATTTTATAAAATGTTCAACGTTTCCTACTATCATTATAATGGTTCATCATATTTATTTCTAAACCATTATAATGTTTTATAAAGTTTTGATAAGGGGTATTCTTGAAAACTCAAGATTGAAGACCAAGAAATATTATAATGAATTTTGTACCGGTATAACAGTTTTCTATGTAAGAATACCAACTACTTTTTATTAAGAGCTCTATTTAAAGAGTTGCTTCATAATTGCCCAAAATGATAAAAATTTCACTATTGTAAGCAACTTAAACACTCATCCCAAAGTTAATAAAGAGCCTATACTTTTCTCTTCTTGTAAATATAAAAAATTAAGATCTTAAATTAGCCAAATCAAATAGTTTTTGTTATATTTTCTGAGATTTTATTGTAGCTCTAATCTTTAAGTTTTGGCTCAATTTCTCTTCAGCTCTTAGCTGACTTTTCTGAGTTTTAAATACTCCTTTTGTTGTATTTTTATTTTGTTAGGTAGATTTAGTCTTCTTGCTAGTATTACGAAAAAGTTAAAGCTTTTAATTATAAAATATTTTTAAATCAATAAATCGACGTATTTTCATAGATTCTTATAACCAAACTTTGTAAAAATCTTGGTCTTCTCTACTTTTCAGCGCTTACACTTTCTAGCACTTTGTATTCTAGATTTTCAGAAAAGTTACATTTTTAATAGTAGTTATCGATTTATTATTTTACATCAATTATTCTTTTTTTGTAATTGATATTTAGTTGATTTCTCATAGTATATTTTCATTATATTTGCATATGGTATTGAACTTAGTTTTTATGTTTTTACATTATTATTTTTGAGTCGATTCTTATGTAAATTTATTTGAAATTTATCATATATTAAATTAGTCTTTCTCTAACTTATTCAAATTAGTGTAAACTTATATTTTGATAAATATCATCACCAATTATCTTAGAATATCAATAATAATTTTGTTCCTAATAGATGTTATATGCCTTAATATATCCATTAATCTTGTCTGTATACTTATCTTTGTTCATCATAATAGTCATTATCTTGAACAAAATCTTTGTTTTGTCTGTATACTTATCTTTATTCATCATTATAGTCCATATGCCTTAATATATTCATTTGTCTCAAAAGAAGAGTAGCAAATAGTGTATCGGCCAAAAAAATAAGGAAGATGCAATATATCTACTAGTTCAAAACAAGCAACTACTACATGCACTAAGGTTGAAGACTTGAATCAGTGCTAGATAAGCTTCGACTAGGGCTGACAATAAAACACATGGCTCGTGGATCGCTCGATATTGATTCGTTATTGATTTGCTCGTTAATGGACCGAGCCATTAACGAGTCGACTCGTTAAGCTCATTAAGTTAATGTATCATGCTTGAGCTTGGGCTTACTCGACTCGTTGTGTTGGCTCAGCTTGTTTGATTTAGTAAACTATTAATATTTATTATTTATATTTTTTATTATAGATTTTTAGTATAGTAAATAGTTATATATGTACTAAATTATTATATTAAATTTATATGAAATATATTATTATTAGTTATTTTATTATTTTTTATAAATTTTAATATAAAATATCATAAAAAATATTATTTATCATTAAAATTTTCTTAACAAGTAAGCTTGGTTAGCTCGTTAACTTAAAGAGTCAATCTCAAGTCAAATCTTTTGACTTGAAAATAGTTAACGAATCAGCTCGGTTTGTTAAGCTAATAAGTCGAGCATGAATTTATCCCAATTCAAATTGACTAAGTTTGTTTCTCTCAACTAAGATAAATGAGATAAAGATATCCATCGATCCTTTAGATACCATTTTTCTTCACTTTACAAGTGTCATATCAAATAGATTTTGGTCTAAACTATTTTTATTTCCAAAACAAATATTGTGTATTGTACTATGTAATGTTGCACATGTTGCATCCTCTACAATACATTGTTTAGCAATTGTCTCTTATCAAATTTAAATCCTATGATTTAGAAATGTGCTTTACAGGTCAAAAAAATTTATCATTTTTTTTATTTTCAGGTAATTTCGTTGAAGCAAAACAAATTAATTGATTACGCAGCAATAGACGTAGATATTTACAAGCAAAAATGTTATACTCCTAATTAGAATTGGTGTGTGAATTGAGGGAATTGGATAAAAGTTTTAGATGAAAATGGAATTTTTGGATAAATTGGGTAATTTGGGATACTAGAAAGAATGGCCATAGTAAATAATTAACAACTAATATTCTTTATTTTTTTCATAATAAGATTACAATGAGGATGAGTTATATAGATAATTATCTCAGTTAATTCTTAATATTTCTAATTATCTTCACTAATAACCTATAGTAATATCTCTTATATAAATATTCTAGAGTATGACATTTTTTTCCCTTCAAATAATTCTTGTCCTCAAGAATTTGAAAATAAAAAAGAAAAATATTAGACTTTGGAGGTGATCTCCTAACCCAAGAAAAAAATGAACAAAAAATATATTAGATTTTAATGGTGATCTTCTTGGTCAAAGAAGAATGCGACACAAGAATGTTCACCTCGAAGGATAGGTGTTGTCATATAAAATAATTTTCTTGAAACACCAAAGAGTAGTGTAGGCTTGAGGAATGATACATATATTGAAATGAATCTTTGTATGAAATGCCTTGTAGAAAATTTATTATTAGAGCATCATATTGGATTGAGTGTGGTAAGGTTTCGAGCGAGTCTTGATTATTATGGTGAGTAGAGTCTTGGTCTTCTTGCTCGAGTGTGCAATTCTTATCAATTGAGTCTTGATTATCTTGATGAGTCGAGCCTTGATCTTCTTGCTCAAATTTATAATTGTCATGTGTCTCAACTTCAAATTTATCAATTGATTTGTCTTCTAAAATTCACATTCTTCTTGAGATCAAACATCACAATCGCATTGACCAAGGCATCTCTAATGTCTTGAAGAAGTTCATTATGAAGAAATATTTATACTACTTCAACTTCTCTTGATGTTAAGTTAAATATTTGCCCACTCACCCCACAAATAGCTTGATATTTATCAACTATTATTAGTTATTTGCATGAATTCCCACACAAATGATAAATACCAATATCTTCACAAATGAATAAGTCGCTAAAATTTCACAAAATCATACACTTTTTATATCTATGTCTATCTTTACTTGTATTTTAATTTATATATTCTCAAGATAATACTCTTTTCTTAAATCTTGCAAAGTTTGTTCTCCATATATTTTTTTTTCCTTACTGTTGATGAAAGTAAAACGGTAAATTTAAGAATTTGAGGTCTAAGAACTTAGCCCTTTTAATTTCGTGCAGCACAAAATTGTAAGATGGAAATGCTATGTTAGGGGTGCAAATCGAATTCGATCGAATTCGATCGAATTCATCGATGTTTGAGTTTAATTTGAAACTATTTTGAACTAAATCAAAATCGAACTTGAACTAAATCAAACTCGAACTAAATCGAACTCGAAATTAAATTGAACTCTAAATGAGCTCAATTATTCTAATTTTTTTATTTTTATATTATCATAAATAATTAGAACTAAAATAATTAATATTTTACCAAATTTATATTAAAATTAAAAAAAACTAATATTTATTTATTTAATAATAAATTAATAATATCTTATTAATTTTATAATAAAATAATTATGTTATTGCATATATTATTGCCTAAATAGTTAAAAATATATGTAAATAACTACATATCGAATTATTACAAATCATACTCAAACTAATTTATTAAAAAATTATCGAATCGAACTAAAAAAAAAGTCTAAATCGAACAAATCGAATTCAAACTAAAATCAAATTAAATATAAAATGAATTATAAATTATAAATTTTCTTGGAGCTGTATGCTAGGCCCAACTGTAATCCTTTCTTGTTTTTCCCTCATGTGAAACCCGTTCTTTCTTTATTTCATCTGAGCACAATTCTCATCTTGTTCTCTGTTCTATTTTCTCGGCTTCTTCGATCAAATCGGCTAATTGGCTTCACAATGCTGATCTGGGTGACGCAAGAGGTTTTTCGTCGACGCACTTCACCAAGGTGCTATCGTATCCTATTCCCCAGAAGCACGCTGTGTAAACTGGAGGTGCTGGCTCAGATCAAAATGGAAGCTCTTGACGATCGTGCTGTTGGGTGCCATGGTTGTCTCTGGAGTGGTCAGTGCAATGTGGAGACGAGGTGGATAGCGCTGTAGGGAAGAGTGCTCGTCAGAGGAGTTGATGATTTGATAAAGGTGCCGATATGAGTTGGTAAGTAAAGCACAACCCGATTGTTGGTGATTTCTTGAAATCTGTGGTGCGTATGATTTGATAGATAGAGGCGCACAGTGTCTGTGGCTCTGATATCATTTATCTCACTTTTAATTAAAATTAGAGTGTGAATTGAGAGCATTGAATGAAAGTTTTAGATAAAAATGGAGTTTTTGAATAAATTAGGTAATTTGAGATACAAGAAAGAATAGCCACCAGTTAAAATCAGAAACTAATTAATAACTAACAATTTTATTTTTATTTTTTCCATAACATTATAATAAAAGATGAATTTATATAGATAATTATCTCAACAAATTTTAATATTACTAATTATTTTCACTGATTGTCTATACTATACAAATATTTTAGAGTATGTCTACAAGACAAGGATTCTGGAATCAACAATGATACAAAAATTTCTTATGGATATTGATAAATAAGTAGTTTTATTGGACAACAGATCAACCGCCACAAAGCAAAATTTTCATCTCCAACTAGTGCGAGCAGATTAGCCAAAATATTTGAATGAAATAGTCTGGGTGCTAGAAAGCATTTCAATCGAAGGACACAAGCTTGAGTTCGTCAAGCATGAACAGATCGAAGGTCTTTCGATCTGGCTTGCGTGCGGCTGAATGATTAGATTATGATTTTTTAATTTGGGAGATAGATGGAAGGAAAAGACAAGTGGGTATTGAGATAGGAGGAGACGAGTGCTGTGGGAAAGAGAGACGAATCTCTTTCTCTTTAAGGAGTGGGTGGAGGAAGAACCGTCAAAAGAAGGATTGCCGGAGAAAAAATCCTTGGAGGAAGAATCACCAAACAGAGAATGGAGGAATCAAAGAAGAGAGAAGGCGATCGCAAGTTTAAAAAAAAAAATTGAAATTACCAGCGACAACAGTTTGTGTCGTCGTTTAAAGCAGATTCAATAAGTTGTGAAATTAAGATCACTGACGGCCTTACTAAGTATATACTTGCTACATTCAATAAAACTTATACAAATAACTCCTTGAAAAAATGAGTTAAAAATAAATATATTTCTATTAACAACTCATTTAAAAAATTTCTGAGAAAGGTTTTCCTTGAAATATTCCCATATTTTGGTTTCAGCGAAACATTCCCAACATCCTTTCCTAGTTTTTTTTTTTTGGACTACGTGTGGAGCTTGCATTATCAGATCCATTTAAATGAGTAAATCATAAGACGGTGAGCACCCAGTAAAATAACAAGACTTTTACAATTGAAAGATTTACTTAATATTTCGAAACTTCAAAAAAATGATGATTAAATTATATTTTGAGAATCGTTTATATGATTGTTTTATGAACAGAACAAAATAAAAAATGGATAGAGATACTCAGAAATTTCAAGCTATGATTTATGAAAAGGACCTTAAACGCGATTCATTATAAGGCCCAATATGAATGGGTCCAGCCCATTATTAGCTATGAGACAACTAGTCTTGTAATTTCTTCCTAGCAACGCTAAAGTGTGCCCCCATTTAATAAGTCTGTATCAGTATGATGGTTGTCTGCGATCATGACAAGATCAATTAATAACGAATATTTTACTCGTGGATTATGTGAATTCTCAAATTCTAATGAGATCTTTTTTTCATTGAAAAGTTGAGAGTCAAGTTCTCAAATTTTATAATTATCTATAAAGACTTTTCGTCCGGATTTCGAACTCATGATCTCTCACACATAAGATTTTGCATTTTGCTACTAAATCAAAGGTTGATTCTCTCAATTAGATTTTCAGAAGCTGAGAAAATTGAAAGTGGAGGAGATTCAGTCCTTTGAACTAAAAAAAGGTTTAAAACCTTCTCAAGTCGTTGATTTTACATTAAAATTTATAATGATCATTGAAAGTATAAATCTCAAACCTTAGGGTTTATTAAAAATATGAATCTCGATACAAAATCAACGGCTCAAAAAATTTAAACCAATTTTTTGTTCAAATGATTTTGAACCTCCCCACTTTCAAGAAAATTTGCTACCTTCTAGTCTGCTATCAGCTAGCTAAGAAAAATAAATTTCTTGTGAAACCTGTTTCTACATCCTGTGTAATACTGACAAGAATTTCGCCAATTCGATTAAATATAAATTATATTAATAGTCGGAATACAATAATAATTTCAATCCATAATTAATTGATGCACATAAAATCATTCAATTTGAACTTTATTAGATAGTCGGACTTTGCAGGTTCGATCAGTTACAGTAGAAAATGTTTTATTATGAAAACATCAGTAAAAAAGAAATAATATTTTAGAAATGTACAAAAGAGGAAAGAAATTACATGTTCTAATTAACAATAACATGAAAAAGTTTTAATAAAAATAAATTAATTAGATATCTCATTATTTCTATATAAAAATTACAATTACGATTCGATATGAATTTCTTAAGGAAAGTGGCCAGATCAAAATTTAGTTAATTACTTTATAATATTGTAATAGTGACTTAATTTAAATTTGATCTATATCTAATAATTAAAGTGTAAATTTACATTTTTTTAATCAAGTTGATTAGGTCAATTGAATTAGACTTGCAAGGTGTCCCACTCATATATATTTTGGTAAAATAGGAAAAGATAAAAATTAAGTTAGGTTCGATGTGTATAAGAATTGAAGAGCTGAAGTGGGGTCTGGGTTGGTTGTCAACACGGGATGTTTAGATGGAAATGAACAGGAGCCAACATGTTTACACAGTTACACACACACTTGACAAGTAAAAAAGATATGGGCGGTGCCGTCAGTGACCAACCATATGTACTAACTATTGCACCTATTCATATTTGCAAGGTGTCATGAATCATCAATCCCTCTCTCTCTAGATTGTTCAGAATAATTATAAGAGTAGAATATCAATGTAATTACTCTTTGGTTAATTTAGTACATAAATCAAAGTCATCATGCACCATGACTGTAAATTTGAACACTAGAAAGTCAACACAGGAGTAGATATCTATCTGTCAGCCAATTACTGCCACATGCCACCGCCATGTCTTTAGCATCTCTCAGCTTATTTTTGTGCAAAATTATGGCAAGGAATTAAGGTTCTTTTGCTTATTTATCACTTGATATGAAATTCTGCAACCGTATTAGCTGGATAAGGTTTGTTGTTTTTATTCTTTTTCTTTTTTTGAATACCAATAATTGATCTTGATCATCTTGCTATGTGTCCTAGCAATATATATAAAATAGCGTGTGAAAGGTAGTAGGAGGTACTATTTAGCTTATAACAAAATAAATTAACGGACTGGGTATTAATTATATATGCCAGAAATTTATGACTTTGTCAGAGACAAATTAAGCCTCAGTTGGGCTCACATATTTTGTTTGCATGTTTTATTCCGAACTACATATCTGAAGAAGTCATAACTGAAAAATAACACTACAATTACTAACATTCACATAATAATAATAATAAATAATATAATAATACTAATGGTAACGATAATATAATAACAATAATGATAATAATAATTTAATAATAATAATATAATGATAATAGTAATAATAAATAATAATCATAATATTAATATAATAATAAATTATAATCATAAATAAAATATAATAATATAATAATACTAAATCTTAATCTTAATCATAATAATGATAGTATCCTGATTTAGATTGAATAAAGAACGGTTTGATTCACTTCAGATTTAACGAGTCCAATTTTCTTTAGACAAATTATATGACACATTTTTCCATCTTTATTTATTGACAGGTAGCTTCCACTAGCATATAAAGCGAGCTTTGTAATCCTTAAAAAATCTATTAAATCTGTTCCTCGGTAGCTTGGAACAAAATAAAATTATGCTAGATAAGATCTCTCAGAAATTAAAATCTTGACTAAATTTACAAGCAGCACTGAGTCTGAGCGGCGCATGCAGCTGGCCGACTGAGAACATACCAGTTCCAAGTGAACTGCATACAAGTAGCTAGAAAGAAAGGGCATTGAAGCAAAAATGGAAATTTGTGAGGTCAGATGTGGGAATATTCATTCATTCATTCCAGGCCACATCTCGCTTGTAAAATTTGGTGAAAGAGGCAGCGGAAGCGCTCCTAACAAGCAACCACCTCACTAAGGCCAACAATACCAACAAGTTGGTCGTGGTGCCACTCCTCTCCAGTTACGTGACTGGAGAATGAGAAATTCGTAGCAATTTTTTCATCTCCAGTTTTGGGTAGACCGGAGATGACAAAACCTCAAGACAAAAATGCATATAATATGCAATAGTCTGGTGTCTGGACGACTGCTGGTACTCTAACCAACAGGGAATAAAAAAAGTAGAATATCATTAGGCCATCAGCCCATCACTGAGAGAAATCAAATAAAAGAGAGAGATAATTAAACACGTGTTCTCTCCGCCTTTTGTGCAATAATTATCCACGTGCATCCGGTGTTCCGCGCTCCCAACTTCCCACCCTTTCTTTCTCACCGACAGTGGGACCGTTTAGAATCCGGAAGAGTACAGATGAGATCAGATCGTCTAACGGTTTGGTACTCCAGGTGTACAGTCGTTGATCCTTCGAGATGCTTTCTGGGAGACGCCAATGAAGCTGCCATTATGGAAAAGTCAACCGGGAAAGAACAGCCACTTCTTGAGACTGAGCCAGCTTCTACTAGTAGCCGCGGTGCGCTGTCCTGCTGGATCACCTTTGCGCTATACTCATCCTCCCTTCGACGTCACGCAACGACGCAACCCCACCGGCGAGGTAGTTGCGTGTCATAATCTGTGACCTCCAAGCATATCATAAGCATCATCGCGCCGTTCAATTTAACAAACGCAATCTTATGTCAAACACATTACATCCGTACAGACGACATAAATGGTTGCACTTCTCCTGACTACATGAGATCGCTGACTCCAAAAGGAGCGCTTAACCTAAACCAAACCCGAACATATGCTTTACCAGAAATTGACGCAAAGAGAAGAAGTCTTCCATTGTAATCCAAAGACCACCTCCAACCGCCACTACACACTCTCATCACACAGTCACACTCTCGTTCCTCGCTGTATCCTCGCACCAACCTATCTATTCCCCTCTTTTACCATTCTATTCTGTTCTTTTTTCTCAATTGACCTCCTCTCTCGAGTCTCCAATTCCCACGCAACTTCCATTGATCCTCTCCCCTTTATATAACCTTTACACTACAACCCATCTCTCCTCACTTGTCATACCACAGCTAGTCCCCAACTATTCACTCTTTCTTTAGTCTTGAACAGCCTCTTCATTACTCTTTTCTTTTTCTTGTATACTCCAAGCAACCTCTGATGGCAGTAGAAACACTTGCAACTACTGCTATACTCCCTCTCCTTTCCCCTGTCAAGGAAACAACGACGAGTAACACCGAAGACTCGGTTGACAACCATCTGCCACACATCGAAGGATGGACGAAACGCAAGCGATCTAAGCGCAACCGTGCTACCACCGAAGAAGAGTACCTTGCAATCTGTCTTCTCATGCTCTCTCGCGACACCAAATCCTGTCATGTGTCACCAGCACCTACGCAGCCTGCAGAGCCTGTTGTACAGCGGTTACCGTCCGAGTATAAATGCTCTGTGTGCAGCAAGACCTTCTCTTCACCGCAAGCCCTCGGTGGCCACAAAGCAAGTCACCGCAAACCCTCTCAGGGAGACAACGAACCAGCAATATCTGGTTCTGGATCAACTGGTGCTGGAATAACTGTGACTGGTACAACTGGTACGGGCAGGGTGCACAAGTGTATGATTTGCTTCAAGGAGTTCCCTACTGGGCAAGCGCTGGGAGGGCATAAGAGACGGCACTATGATGGCGGGGCTGCTGGATCTGAGGTCGCCAGTACCAGTCAAAAGGGGTTTGACTTGAACATACCGGCCGTACCAGAGTTCGGCCGGAGATGGGAAGAGGAGGAGGTGCAGAGCCCACTTGCCTTGAAGAAACCCAAATTGCTTCTTGCAGCCTAGATTGGATTTATCTGCTATGGTTCAATTCATTCCATTAACTAGACAGGAATTTTGGAAGTTTTTTCCTGGATTACTTTAGTTAGTGGGTTGTAATAGGTGTGTACAGGGAATTGTTTCATTCATTGTAATTGTTTAAGTATCAATACGGATTAATTCTTTGTTTTTAGGGAACAAATGATTTGTTGTTCGGTTATAATGTTATATAAGTTTTGAACTAAAATTTGTTTTATTTGGTGGTGGTGGGAAATTTTTGCTTTTGAACTAAAATTTCTCATATCCTAACTTGAGTTTTTCCCATTTGATATGATAAATTAAATCAATTTCTGAAAGAAGGATTACATGTGGTATGGTATCATCATCATCATCATCAATATTATTATCATTATTTTACTAGGTCAAGTTTTCCGTGTGGAATTGGTCTATTACATGAGAGGAGAAGACTTCAATTCCCTCTTTTCTTTTATTTTTCTTCTTCCAAAATTCAGACCAGAGAATTGCTGCGTTACCAAATTAAAGAGAGCGATTAATGATATTCGGACACTAAATAATGCATAAAGCGACATGACCAAGATCTAATAATACAGATGGGCCTCTCAGCTTAACTGCTAACTAATGCAAACGAAAGGTGTAACTAGTAACCACTAAATTTGGCATTGAAAAAGAAAATTATAATTGCGTCTATGCGTCGTGACTCCAAGCCAACCTAATCTCAGTCACTGTTAGATATTCTTTCTCCACGTGGTTAGATATACAGATCTATCAAACTTATCTACCTCTAGTCATGTTTGTTGTGCGTGTCGAGTGCGCATATTATCAACGATTCTCTAATTCTCAAGCTTCTATATATGCGCGTTGAGATGTAATTTTGCACGCCTCTAAATAGAAAAGGGTCAGCGTACGTCATATAACTACTATGCATTCATATTAAACGTTTTCACACTGTTTTCGCGCATAATTTTTTTAGCAATTACATACTTTTGTTTATATTCACCTAACACATTCTCGGCAACTATCACTTATTTTGTTTGTTATTTGATGAGCTTCCAAATGCAATTGCTCAAACTACTAATTAATAAGGCCGGAAACGATATTATTAAATGTCTAAATATTGTAGCTTATTATCAATTTTCAGTAATGACACTGAATTTTTTTTAGAAACGCTCAATTAACACCGGTTAGTTCGATAATAGGTTCTAAAGAAGGTAGTAACATTATAAAAAAATTTAAGAAATATTCAGCAACAATTATTAATAAAAAAATATTTCTAAAACAAAGCAAAAGTTGTCAACAACTTTGATAATTTTTTTAGAAATGGTCCCCGGCAAGAACCATTTCTAAAGGATTACCTTTATAGTTTATGAAAGAACTGTTTCTAAAACATAACTTTTAGAAACATTTTTTTAATAATTGATTATAAAGATATCTTTGGAATCGGTTACTAACTAAAACTGCGTCTCCAGTGCTAGAGACTGCTTTAGAAATAATTTGTAGTTAAAAATATTTCTAAATGTCCCTTTAGAACTATTTTTTAATTAATAATTGTTCTAAAGATACTGATCAATAAGGATTCAAAAAAGTGACACCAACCGATTATGAACTCTTATTATATTCATCGTTCATTATATACTTCATTCAATACTCCTGATTGAACACCCACAATTATGAAATCTCTATTTATAATATCTCCCTCTTCTTTATCTTCCTCATTTATTCTATTTTAAAACCTCAAATAAAAATGGAGATGGTAGCTGAACCAAAAATTAAAATCTAAGTTACCTCAATGACCATAACATTTGATAGGAAACTCTAATTGAGGTGTTCTACGCGGCAACGAAAAACTAATGATGATATCTACAAAGTTAATTGCTATTATCATTGAGACACTTTTTTGGACCAAAAAACTCATCTTGATTCTCAAAAATGTGTTTGAAGTTTAAGATCTATTTTTTTATTTTTTCTTAAAAATTATATATTTTTTTATATTATTTGAATAAAGAATATATATTAATTATATTATCTGTTATTCAAAATATAGTCAACAAATTATGTTATTAATAAAACATTTCATTATTAAAAAATATATAACATAGTTTGTTATTAAAAAGATCTTTAGCACATTCAATATAGAGCAGAGTCTAAATACATATTAAAAAAAGAGATATTAGCATATATTTTTAGCACAAAATTAGTTCTAAAGAGATATTTAGAACCGATTTTTAATTAATAACTGATTTTAAAGATATCTTTAGAGTCGATTTTTAACTAATAACTAATTCTAAAATTTGTTCTCTGGAAGACCTTCATCGCCTGTTGTTAAAACCTTTAGCAACCCTAGCTTTAAAACAGATTATATAGCTGATCGATGCTAAATCTTTTATATATCTAGTTCTAAATCATTTTTTTTCTGGTAGTGTAATTATACCTTGTTATAGAAAAAAAAATAATAAATGAAAATGATCCTTACAATATTACCTTGTCTACTATAATTAATTCACGTATAATACCGCTAGTACTTGTTAAATCAGAGGAAATTCATTCTTATATAGTGGAGCTTATTTAATGTACATAAAGTAATTTTTTGAAACTTAGGGGGACAATTGCCTCCCCTCCCCTCACCCCCAAAAGCCCTTGCGTCTCCAAACAACTTTAAAACAAAAACAATTGATTATTGCAGAAACGTTCTCAATTGTTCAATTATCTTAGGAGTTAAAAATTTTAGAAGCTAGTGTAATATTCCAAATGGAAATAACTTTAAAGAAGGGCTACCGGTATGTAAGAGAATGCGAGGGTTTACACCTTAATTCTGACTACAATTGGAGACCCGGTTTGATTAGTATAAATTGTTCAATATCACAAATCATGGTGCATTATTGACTGTTCAATTTATACTTGACAACGTGAGCAACATAGCGGAAATTTTTAATCTTCATTTGTTTTGAAATATTGTTCAGGCTTCAAGAGCTTTTCTCTAGTCACTCTATAATTTCAGGCTTCGATGCGTGTTCAAATTAATTCAGCGGCTTGACCAAAAAAGGATGTCGACCAAAATACAAAAAATATAAAATTTAAGTTTAAATCGAACAGACCGCAAACCTAACAAACATAGACGTACCTCTTTTCCTCGATAGCAAGCCTTGAGAAATTAATTAAAAGTTAACCATTAGAAAAATAACTGCAACACTAATATAATTTTATTTAATTAATAACTTGAATTAACCCAAAACAAGCTGAATTTAACCTCCTCCTCCTCCTCCTCCTCCTAGAAATTAATTAAAAGTTAACCATTAGAAAAATAACTGCAACACTAATATAATTTTATTTAATACTACTACTACTATCACCGCCGCCGCCACCACCACAACCAATATTTTGCAAAATACTATGGGGATAATGCTTCAGACTCAAATGTATAACTTCAAATAAAAAATGATTGATATGAACTATTCTATATAAAAAAAACGTTAGCAAACTAATTATATTTTTTAGATTTTTTTTTTGCTTTTTTCGCTGGAGAGAAAATCTTTATTTTTTGGACGAATCAGAATTTTCAGATCAAATCATTTTTTTCTCATATAAAATAGCAAAAAAAGACTAAAAACTAAAAAAATTGATCAGTTAATATATTTTAATATAGAGGTTATATTAATTGATTTGAATCAGCCGTTTTTATTTGAAGTTATAGATTTAGGTCCGAAACATCACCCCCATTATGCTTCGCTAAGCATTACAACACAAGTACATAACTCACAATAATGATGATGATAATAATAATAATAATAATAATCTAATCTGATCCAAATAATCCATAGGTCCATAAAAATAAAATAAAAACTCGTAGCGCCACATAAATGGAGTTTGAACAAACGTCTTGCTTTCTATTGTTAAGCAACATGTGTTTGTTGAACTGCACCACCCAAGATCCATATTTATCCAGTTTGATTCTACCTAATCACCACTCAAACCTCTCACTAGTCACTACTCTAGTCTCTATATCGGGTTCAAGCCTGTTCAAATTGGGGCGAATATTGCTTGATTTATTTCCATTTAATGTTATGTCCTGTCCTCTCAACGTTAGGTCAGACAGGTTGGTTAGTGCTTGTCCATAAGAATAATAATACTAAATAAAAAAAATTACCTCTTGTTTTTGGGTTCGCCTTTGGCAGCCGGTTTCTGAATGCTGTTCGAGAAGGATATATAGTTGATTAAGCGTCTGCTAATGTTCACAGTCGTGTTTCCGTGTTCTACACTTTGCAAGAAAAAAAATGTTTAAAAACCATATATATGAACAATATGATGTATGTCACAGTTATGCAGTTGAAAGCTTGTAGCAATGATGCAGACATAATTTCCTAGTCTTGTACTCTAACAAAACCATATTCTGAAGTGCTCTGATGTCAGAACAATTTACTGATACTTTCACATAAATTTTCTGGCTTGGACAGGAAAATCCATGTTATAGGCTTTTCTGCTGGTATCTGTTACCTGGACTTTTTAATTTTCAACTGGAGAGTTCAAACATTAGCCCAATACAAAGCCCCAAAGAGATGTGCAATAGAGAGAGAAATTACAAATAGTACGCAAATATCAGCTAATAACAGGCTTTGTTGAGCTTTCAAGCAGTTTACTTAAAGTTGAAAGAATAAAGTTGAAAGAACATTGGGCCTGGAGGACTAGTGACAAGGAACCATGGGCTTATGCCGATTCTGCTGTCATCCAATTGACGCTGAATTAGGTTTGTGGGTTTCAACTTACAGATTCCAGAAAAAATGACAATCGTAATTCGAATAAAAGAGTTAATGGATCGATTAATCGACCGAACACCTCGCATAATTTGATTATGAACGACAACAAATAGTAAGTCTATTTCGACCTTAACGATCTTTTTTTATAACACACTGGCGATAACTCCCCGACAAACGAGAAAAAAAAAACTAGTTATACAGTCATTGAATTGTCCTTTTTATCATACATATGGATGAATATAAATTAGACTCCACTCACATGAGGGAGATCGGATTTCTCAAGAGTCGGGCCTATCGGGTTTACGAGGGATCAGGTAAGGGTCATGTTAGATAAGGACTTTTAAAAAATCAAGTTCAAAAGATTTGACTTTTAAGAGATGAATCCAACCCTTAAAAAATCAGCCATTACCAATTCCTCTGGACTCTAAGGGCTGGATAAGGATCGACAGGTAAGGCTTGATATATTTTTTTAATTTAATTTATATTTATATCAAAATATTAAGTTATATTTTTCTATTTTGACTTTTTATTTTATTTTATTTTCTATTTTTTAAATTTTTAAGTATAATTAATATATAATATAAAATATTAAAGAAAGAGACTGAAAACGATCGGGTAAGAGCCGAGTTTGATAAAGACTAGATTAAAAAAAACTCATTATTTAAAAATTGAGTCCTGCCTTTGAGAAGTTAGACCTTTACCATTAGAAAAGTCCAGGTCAAACTTGTGAGGGTCGGATAAGGGCCGAGCTTTTTAAAGATCGTCTGGGCTGGGTTTAAGAGCCGAGACCTTATAAATTATACCTATCAATGACATATATAAACAGTTTTTGCCGTGATTTTTTAAATAAGAATATAATAAAACTTATTTTTAATAATAAATATTATTAAATCATAATTTCGATAAGACATAAGACGTCAATTAGTCGTAGTAATGTCTTTCCACAAAAGTGTCGTTGCGACTAATCCTTCATTCAAATGTGTTATTGGGACTAGCATCTTTTAACAAACGCGCCACTAGAACTGACGCCTTTCAGCAAACGCGCCACTGCGAACTGACGCCTTCCAACAAACGCGTCACTTAAATTGACAGCCTAACACCTTTAATGCATATTTAACTCCCCTGCTTTAGGGGTGTCAATGGGTCAGGTCGGATAACGTTAGGGTTGGATCATATTATTTTATTATTTTTCTTAATTTGACCTGAACCTGATCCGTTTAAATTCGAATCAAAATATCTTGAACCATATCCAACCCGACCGGACCAGTGTAAAACAATTAATTAATTATTAATATTTTTATATAATTTAATGCAATTAAATATTAATTAATTTATAATTAATTTTAATTAGTGTGTAATTAGTGTATATTTAAGTTATAATTAGTACCAAATCATAAAATTATTTTAAAAAACATAATTAATCGGGTCAGGTCGGGTTAACCCAAACCCGACCCAATCTGATTCGAGTCAAACAAATTAAATCTATATCTGATCCATTTATTTTTGGATCATATTGGATCAGATCGGATTCGATCAAACAAATCGGGTCGAATCAATAATTGACACCTCCATCTCTAATGGTCATTCTATTAGACATGTGGAAAGATGTCAGTCTCACTAATGTGTTTTCTAAAAAACATCATCGTGACTAATACATTTTATAGATATCAGTTCTAATGACGTATTATCATATTTATTATCAAATTATGATTTAATGATACTTATATTAGAAATATAATTTATTATATTCTTATTTAAAATAATTTGAGTTTTTTATCATTGAAATAAAAAATACAAATAATAATGACGATAACGACTGCGATGAAGATGACAACGAGTCAACGACGATTGTGACGAGGATGAGGATGATGGGACGATAATAAGTTTTCGACAAGACCAAAAGCTGACAACATCGCTTGAACTAAATCAACACAGAAGAAACAAATTATTTGAAGTCCAAGAAAATTCAAATTATGTCGACAACATTCGGAACTTTCTTCTCCAAAGATAGTGACACAGTGGTTAGCGTTCTGATCTCCTGCCAAGAGAGCGAAAATTATTTGACACAAATGCTTATCTAAGGCAGACTATAATATTGAAGGTTCATAAGATATTTCCTGCATTTATGCTTGTCATTTTTAACATTAAAAGGAAATAGCTTTCCTACCTCATTAAAATGAAAGGAAGTAGATTTTGAACCTTCATTTCTACATTATGGTTTTGACATAAATTCTACTTTTACTCAAATTGAGGTTCATTTTTCTCCTTGGTGGCAAAAAAAAAAAATGCTTCGCTTTCTCAGCTGCTAAAATTCCTGTTCAGAGAAAACAATTCTTCAAATGGGCAATTTTATATTTTGCCCTTCATTAGATAAATTTGAAATAAATTACCCTCCTCACTAAATAATTCAATAAATATACTTATGGGTCTTTTCCCTTATTTATCCCTTCATCCATATTACCTCTTTTTTTTTTTTTTTTTTACTTTCCCTCCAAAATAATCAACAAAATGATACGTTTATTTTTTTCATTTACACATTTCCTTTTTTAACAATGAAAAAGATTAGGAGAAAAATAACTCATCACTTAAAATCATTTTTCATAATTTTGCTCAATAATACATAGTAGTGGATTTCACTTGACAGTCTTAACAACTACTTTCAAATAAATTTATATAAAAAAATCATAAAAATAGAAAAAAAATAGAAATATATTCTTGAACTTAAATATTGATTTATGATGCAAATTTTAAGAAATTTGAGTGTCATTTGATTTTTAGTTGAAGACCATCAAAATTCAAAATTATATGTTAATTATAATAGCTACAATTTAGTGACCTTTGATGAAATATCAAACGGCACTCAAATTGCATGGCATTTGAATCATAATCAATCTATAAGTTCCAGGATATGTTTGTAAAAGTTTTTTATTTTAAGATTGTTCATGAATTTATTTGAAGTAGTTATCAAGATAAATAGTTGTCAAGTGATCCCGCCCAATTCTTAAAAAAGATTTTTTTTTACTATTTTTTAAAATTTTTATTATTCTTGTTATTTAATGTTTTAATACTGAAAGATAATAAACGAAAATTTAATACAGTCTTTACACCATCTTTTTATTAATTTCAGAAAAATAACAAAAAATAAATCAATGTTTTGTATTAATAATATTGAATTTATTTTCTATTTTATATGTGATCATGATTTTCATTTATAAATTTAGTGATTGAATATAAATAAGCAATTTTTATATCTCTTTTTATTGTTTTTTAAATTATAAGCAATAATTGTTTCCTAAGTTTTACTTTTTTATATTTATAATAACATTAATCTTATTTGTTATGGAGTAGATTCAATATACCGATTATCATTTTTATATATAATTATAAAGATACGTAAATTATAATGAAGAATTCTTATTTCAGTTATCAAATGCTTAAAACACTTGGAATTTATCATATCTTCTCAATGGTATAATTATAGGATATAAATATTACTATTTCATCAGTAAACTTTAATATATATGAAATGATAAAACTTATGTTGTCGAATTTGTAAAAAAAAATTATTGGTACAAATATAGAAAATGAAAGCAATAGCCTATATATCACATATTATATTATCACGAGTTAAAGTTCTAGCTAAAAAAATTAACTTTTTTTTTATTTCATGACACTTCATATCATATTAAGCTTGGATAACAAGAACTGTAAATATTTAAAAATATATATAATATGATAAATTTTTGATATATGAAAATTTTCTTACTTGATAATTTGGACGTGTAAATGAAGGAAAGTAAATCTAACCCACGATTCTTAAACATTCCATTTTAATCAACCCACAAAATTGTGCAAATACTTGTTCAAAATGGATCAAAGGATTTCAGTACTCCAAGACTCCAAGTAGAAAAGATCTTCGACGATCTGCTTTTTGGCGACAGGAACAGAGACTATAATATTGAAATTCACTAAAATTCAGCAATGTAGTCAAGCACAGAGAGCTTGACTTGGACTTTAACACATGGACTGGCGCAAACAACAGGCCCGACTCTGTTCTTCTGGCCACTAAGACACATCAAATCATATCTTTTGTTCTTTCTTTTTGTAAGCAGCGAATGGAATCGCGGTATCTTGTGTGGATCTGGTTTCTGGGGCTGTGTCGATGGTGAATTCCATTTTTATGTTGCGCCTTGTCGACCAATTATTAATCACTTTTTCTTTTGTTTAAAAGCTACCTGAAATTAATGGAAACCAACATGATCAATGGATCCACAAATATTCTCTCCTTTTATGTCTTGCGTCCACCTCTTCTTGTTTGTTTTTGTTATTTTTATTCGAATGAAACTTTTTCTGTGCCTTTTTTTTTGTAACAAAGAGAATGTGTTTTCTAATTGTAAAAAGAAAATTCATTTATGTGATATTTTTAGAAAAAAATGTGAAACAAATTCAACTTTTTAAGACAATCGGTCTTTGATTTAACGACAGAGACAATATTTTCTGGGTGGTAATTGGATAATTTAGACCCTATCATCATGTAAAATATAATTATATGTGAAGTTTAAAATTTCTATATAAATGCATTACTGTCATAATGGTTCATGGTTAATTGAGGTTCAAACTACTATTGGACATCAGCGATTTGCATGGATAAAATAGGTTCAAATTTTGAACGTGAAACTTGAAAAATGAGTCGTCGTTATGAGACCAAAGAGTTGGCTGTAATTATTATTATTTTTTTTTAAAGTGATATTTACCACATGTTTCATTAAAGAACCATAAATTCATATTGGTACCACATCTCGGTATGAAAATAACAGTTCCTAGTAATTAGCATTTAAGAGTATATCCATACAGCATGGAATTGACAACATTGCAAAGTTTTTCACTTTTTCATTATTCTAAAATTGGCTAATCTCCTTTTCAAACTTAATTTGCAATTTCGTTTTGCCTCCAACTTATCATATCAAGCTGTCATAAAATCACAAACAAAATAGAACTTAAGAGTTGACGGTAAATAAATCCCCTTTTTGGTGAAAAGACAATATAACATTTTGTTATGATAACTGTACTAATTTATGTATATTTAAGTTTTTTTTTTTTGCAGTTACTGATAATATAGAACATGTTGTAGCTTCAGAAAAGCAGAGGGTATTCTTGCAAATGTCCCATTTAATATAATTTCTTGTGAACAGCAGGACAGGGTTTGTGCTGGGGAAGTCTTGGCTTCTGTGGCATCTGGTAGAGTGCTTCCAAGTTCCAACCATGTTTGTGAGTTGAGACAGACATGCTCACTGCTCACAGTCACAAGCTAGAAAACCTATGTCCATAATTCCATTCTGATTTTCCAACAGACATTGAGATGGTACAGTATGTATTGTCACTGGCAACAGTAGAATCGCACAGTGGGAGACAAATCTTGTACATTAGAAGTTGACTTTATAAGATCAACTTTAAATATTGCAAATTTCAGTTACGAAAGAGCCGAATACAGTCGATAGCATAATTGGTTCAGTTTAACATGGTGAATTAAATTTGTGTCTTTCTTCGTAAAAAGAGATATATATTCATGGGCTATCATTTTTCTTGCTCTTCTCACTTAGAAAAAATTGAATAGGGTGAAGAAAGTGAAAGAAGGACAATGTATCATCGTTAGATGTATATTAGTGTATTTTTATTTAAAATTATATATTTAAATACTGTTTAGTAATTATGAAGAATTTATTATTTTAGTGAACATAAACACTCACTGTTAATTATACTGAATTATGAACCCGAAAAACTTTCAATCCTAGGCACAAACCATAAATATTGATTACACTTCAGTCATTTATGACTATTCATAATTTCACATCTCAAATATGCCCAAACGCATAATTGGTACTTTCTAAAATTAGACTGTGTACTTAATCCATGGGCCTTGGACCGGATTTACTAGAACAGTTGAACATCGACATAATATTAATATACATCATTTTCTTTCTGACAAGTGATAAGTAAGGTTTGGAACGCTGACCTTTAAATGCACTTATACAAAATTCTGGGGCAAAAATACACAATTACAATAGGACAGTGATACAATGCCTCTAATATTGTCTTTTCATTTTATCTAACAAATCTGATAAGCGGGCGTCAGGCGCTGTAGCTTTCTATGGGGCTCATTTTTCAGTTATGGTGGAGAAGTTGGTGGGAAATGATTAAGGGCATTTGATATTTTTTTCATTAAAATGTTGAACACTGCGTTGGTTTTATAGTTTCTTTGGGAATTAAGGGCATTTGATATTCTTTTGGAAATCACATCCATGTTGCTTGTAAGGTATATATGTACTACGTAATTGTTTATATTGAAACAGCATTGGAATTTGAAAGCGAGTTCCATAAATTATATTATGTATGTGTGTGTGTGTCGTAGGCCCTAGTTAGTACTGGCAATAATGTGTGCATTAACTTCTGAACGAAATTAACTAGTGAACATATTTGATAACAAACATTTCATATGCTTTTGGCTTCTTTAGAAACAAGGAACAAGAAAATCTGAAAAGGTACAATGATTTGGTTATACTTTGGGTACGCTGTACGCGACACGCGAGAACACGTCAGGATTAATTTATGCTTAAATAAACATAAAATTCAACTGACAAATTCTGCAGATGTTGGATTTACCATTTTACCTGCAGATTTTACGGCCAATCATGCAGCTCAAGTGGCGGTGCAAAACAAATGGATTTACTGTATATTGGGTGGCGGTGCAAAACAAATGGATTTACTATTGGGTGGGATACTTGACAAAAAAAAAAGTTACAATATTGACAATCTAGCTAACTTCATAAACAAAAAGAAATGAAAAAACTTCACAAACAAGTTGTTACACTTATGGATTTATTGTCTTTTAAATTTCATATAATTTGAATAACATTTGACATTTCATCAAGAGCCGTTAAAAATATGAGTGACAATTTTAATAGTTAAAATTTGACGATTTTTTATGAAATTTCAAATGACACTCAAATTACATCAAAATTAAAATACAATCAAACCATAAATTTAAGAATGTGTTTGCAAAAAAGTTAATTTTTAAAAATTTCTATAAATTTATATGTTGTTTGTCAAAATTGTCAAAAAAATATATATATATCAAAGGGATCCCGCCTTTTTATTATTTCACCTACACTTACTATTGCGGCTTGACAAATTACAGTATTCTTTGTATGACTTTGTGCAGTTGATGCATGCATGCGGCGATTGAAACTGTGATTTAAAAGGGGACAAAATAAATTATGTGCTGCAAAGAAATATGTATCCATTCGATGACAAATGGGACTGAAAATGTAGAAAAGTTTCGTCCATGCATTCTGAACTTTCCAATAAATAATGACAATATTTTTAATAAAACATTTAATATCTCTACAATATTTATAAATATGTTTTACTAACATGAACACATGCACTCATGTTGTCCTTCTACTCGGTAGCGGAGAGAAGGGGTGCCAGGGGCTTGGCTCTCCCTCATAAATTAGTAGAAATTATAATTATTTATTTATATTTGTACGATATTTAGCTATTTGACATCTTCTATGATTCTATTTATAATATATGAATCATTGAAAATATAAATTATATATATTTTTTAGTCTAATTATATATTATCATATTCGCTTCTCAATTTGATTTTTGACGATTTCTTTTCTCTCTTTCGACTAATGATGAATGATGTTTTTTGTTTAATTATACCTATCACCGTATCGTATACTCATAAATTGATTCTCTCTAATCTCTCGGCATCGTCCAAGTTCAAATTCTGCTTCCACCTCCGCTTCTCCTCAAAATTAAAATAAACAAAACATAAATTTTGACTCAATAAGCTCTTTTAAAAGATAATTTTATAAGTTTATACAAACTTTCTCAAAAGAAAACAAGTTGTAGCTGCAGACATGAAATTACCTTCACAACCAAACATCAAAGATCGGAAACAGTTAATTAGTTAGATATGGTGATCTGATCACTTGTCATTTACTTATAAAATGAAGAATACAACTCATCCCTCCAAGTCGAAGATTAAATAAACAAAAGAAAAACTACAGACGTGGCGATCGAATTTGAAAAGTTCTTCTTTTTTTTAGCACCATATATAATCCTTCAACCAACACACAATACGTTCGAAAACTTTTAAATAAGTTTGTTTAAAGTAAAAACGATGAGATTTGAGAGATGAGAAGTCATATTAGATGTTTTAAAAATCTATGTATTTATAAAATAATGTTTGAAACCAAAATATATATTTTTTGTACATTTAAAATACTTCAACAGGAAAAAATAATTATTAAATATCCTTTAGTGGGATGTCACTGGTTCAAAAGTCAGATTAAAAGTCCATAACTTTTTTGGAATTTAGACAGACTTTCTATCTTATCTCAAATAAACTATCAAAAAGTTATAAAATGTATAGAAGAGTCCAGCAATTTTGCACCTTGATGAGTCTGGAACTAACTGAAAGTCTAAAAGCATTAAATGCCACGATTTTTTTTTAAAAAGGGCTTTATTATTATAGATAGTTAACCCTTGTTAAGGACGATAGATTATTGGCCGACCATATATTGTCCAAGAAGAGTGTCCATAAAAAAGTTATTGACAGACAATTTGAAGGAATGAGAAAATCTATACTATTATATAATGCTTCTAAGAATTGGAGGGTCCATTTTATATCATGATATTTTTTTATTATACCTATTTTATCCTTCAATTAGACAGATAATATTTATTTTTAGTTGATCGAACGTATGTGATCGTGTCCATTGATCCCCTCTTTCTCTCCATTTCTTTCCCATATATATTATTATTTCCATAATATTATTATTTTTTATTTAGCAATCTTGTGCATATTTGGTAAGAAATTAATGGTGATAATATATGTTAATATAATTTATTTTCTTGCCATAAAAATCATGAATCATTAACTCATATTGTGCAAAAATCTCATCCAAAATTAAATATAGTCTTTATTAGGTTTTCTTTATAATTTGGTGAATTTATAATTTAATATTAGATAAATGTGAATTTTTTTATCTTATAATATTTTAATATTTAAATAAACGAGTCTGCTGCAACGCGCGGGCATATAGCTAGTTTCTAACAAACTAGGTAGATCAATAATTAATTAACTATTTGTTTATGCAGCAGAAAATATGTTAATTAATTATTAAATTAACCAATTTATCCATGCAGCTCTGTCAATAAATCGTCAGGTTTGTTATTGTGAACAGGAAGTATAATGCGTTGTAGTCATGGACAACGAATTTTAATTAACTATTTAAAAATCTTTTTGAATACTTGAAGTGAAAAGACTTACCATTATTGTAAAAAAAAAACAAAGTAATGTTAATTTTTAATTATTAAATAGATATTTCATCTTAATGTACCGTGATATCATAATTGATACCATAAGCAATATAAAAAAAATCCGATCCAAAATCTTTTTTTTTACTAATTGATTTTTCATTCTCTTCTCAATGTCATTCTCTTCCTCTCCTTTTGCTTTTTCTTCTTCTTCTCTTTTACTTCTTATTGTTTATGCAGCCGGAAATATGTTAATTAATTATTAAATTAACCAATTTATCCATGCAGCTCTGTCAATAAATCGTCAGGTTTGTTATTGTGAACAGGAAGTATAATGCAGGATTGTAGTCGATGGACAACGAATTTTATATAAAGAATCACACTATTCAAAAATCTCTTTTGAATACTTGAAGTGAAAAGACTTACCATTATTGTATGCAAAAAAAAAAAAAGTCTTTAATCTCTCTTACTACTCCATTCTACTCCATTGGACATTTTAGAGATAAAATGATTAAAATAGATATTTCATCTTAATGTACCGTGATATCATAATTGATACCATAAGCAATATAAAAAAATAAATTCCGATCCAAAATCTTTTTTTTACTAATTGGATTTTCATTCTCTTCTCAATGTAGTTCTCTTCCTCTCCTTTTGCTCTTTCTTCTTCCTCTCTTTTCCTTCTTATTGTTGCTCTCTCTCTCTTTATGCTCTCTCTCTTTATTTTATGCTCTCTCTCTTTATGCTCTTTCTCTCACTTCTACTTCTCCCTTTCATTGTCGCTCTCACTTCATCCTCTCCTTCCCTCTCTCACTTTTTATTAAATTTATTCACATTATTATTTAACTTTTCGTCTTTATTATTCACATTCAATAATGCATATTTATTTTTATTCTCAATTATTTCATACTTAGTGCAGTGTAAATAATCAATAAAATAATTTAATGATCTATTTAGATCATAAATAAGAAAAAAATCAATGTGTTTGATTTTGTAAGTATCGTTTTGTATTTTTATTATTTTGAAAAAAATGAAAAATATGCATTTGAAAAAATCTCATGATTTATAAAAAAAATTAATTTTAGATGTCACTAATAACTGAAGAAGATGGAGAGATATAGAGATAGTATTATATAAATTTTTCATGAATAATGTACTGATGTTAAATCATTAATTATTTATTTATTTATTTTGTTATTCAACTTAAGTGTATTATTACAGAAAATTAAAGGAAATACGTAAAAAAATCTGAAAAATGTATGATATCAATTTTGATGTCGATTTTTGTTATATTCGCTTCCCATGACTAAATCAATCTCTTGGATTTTCATGCAGAAACTCTTATTTCTTTGGCATAATTGCAATAGGTAATTTTAATGACACTCTTCTTGGATTGTATGCTCATTTTCGTTAATTTCTATAACAACATTTGAAAGGGAAATAGGAAATTATGAATGATCAGATCACAAAATACATTAGAGCAAATACCTAATACATCATATACAATCCTTCATGTCCAAGATTAAATAAACAAAAAGAAAAACTACAGACGCGTTGATCGAATTTGAAAACTCCTCCTCCTCCTCTTTTTTTTTTTTTTTTTGAGCATCATATACAATCCTTCAACGAACACATACAATACGTTCAGAAACTTCTAAATAAGATGTTTTAACTAAAACGATGAGATTTGAGAGATGAGAAATTAATATTAGATGTTTTTCAAAATCCATAAAAAAAGCAACATTTTTTTGTTAATTTAATATACTTCACTAGAAAAAATAAATTATTAAATATCCTTAAGTGGTAGGTCACTGGTTCAAAAGTTAGATTAAAATCCACAACTTTTTAAAATTTAGAAAGTTAGACTTTCTATCTTATCACAAATAAACTATCAAAAAGTTATAAAATAAATAGAAGAGCCCAGCAACGTTGCACCTTGATGAGTCTGGAACTAACAAAAAGCTTTAAATGCCACTAAAAAACTTTTCTAAAAAAAAATGCTTTTGTTAAGGACGATAGATCATTGGCCGACCATATATTGTCCAAGAGACTCCAAGTTTCCATAAAAAAATTATTGGCAGACAATTAAAGGAATGAGGAAATTTCTAACAGACGAGGCAGATCAATAATTAATTAACTACTTGTTTATGCGGCAGGAAGTATGTTAATTAATTATTAATTCACTAATTTATCCATGCAGCTCTATCATGAACAACTCGTCAGGTTTGTTATTGTAAATAGGAAGTATAATGCAGGATTGCATTCGATGGAGAAGCGAATTTTTATACAAGGAATCACACCAAAAATTTCTTTTGAATACTTGAAGTTAAAAGACATCATTATTTTTACATAAAAAAACTAAGTCTTTGATCTCTTTTACTGTTCAATTGAACATTCCTAGAGTTAAAACGACTAAAATAGATATTATAGTGATACCATAATTGATATCATAAACAATACTAAAACTATCGATTCTGATAAAAAAAAATTATTTGTTTTCGCTCCTCTCATTGTCCCTCTCTTCCTCTTATTTCTCTCTTTCTTCTTCCTCTCATTCTCACAACTTCTCTCTCCGCTTTTCCTCACTTTCTACTTCCCTTCTCCCTCTCATTTTCGCTCTCACCTCCCTCTCCTCTCTCCTCTCCCTCTCGCTATCGCTATGTATTAAGCTTATTCATATTATTATTCAACTTTTTGGCTTTATTATTCATATTCAGTAATATAAGTTTGTTTTTTCTTTATCAATTATTTCATATTAATACATTGTAAATTATTAATAAAATAGTTTTATGGACAATTTAAATCATAAATAATAAAAATCTCAATGTGCTCGAATCTACAAGTATTGCTTTATATTTTGATTATTTTAAACAAATAAAATATATGCATTTGAAAAAAAAATCTCATGAATCAACAAAAAAAAAAGTTTAGATATCATGAAGAAGAGAGGGAGTATTATGTAAAATTTTCATGAATAATTTAATGATGCTAAATTATCTATTATTTATTTTATCTCTTTTATTTTTCAACTTAAGTGTATTATTACTGAAAATGAAAGAAAACACGTGAAAAAAAATCTGAAAATAGAGAAGAGTCACTGTGCACATCATCCGCGATTCAACGAAGATCTATATCTTCAAAATCATGGTACACCTTGAAAAAATAAAATAAATTAGTAATGAAATAACTTAAAATTTGTAACGATAAAGACGAAAAGAAAATAAACCTTGGATATCAAATAGAGATGTTGAAGCAATGATGTGTCATTTCTTCGGCATGAGAGGGATTGGGAGATACCATTTGATATTGCTAAAAAAATATTAATTTTTTTTAATGAAATGGGGTGGTATAAAAAAGAATTAATTATTGTAAATTAAAAATACAACTAATGAAATAAAGAATATAACAAAAAAATAAAGAATACAATAAAAAACTAATTAAAAGAAACTAATGATAAAAAAATAAAGAATGTAAATATTTATTTAAAAATTAATTATTAAAAGAATGTTCTATAAAAAAGAACTAATTATTATAAATTAAAAATATAACTAATTATAAAAAAATAAAGAATCTTGTAAACACTAATTAAAAGAAATGAATAACAAAAAAAGAAAGTAAATATATATATCAAAAACTAATTAAAAAAACTAATGATAAAAAAATAAAAAATAAAAATATTTATTTAAAAAATCAATTATTAAAGAATGTTCTATAAAATAGAACTTATTATTATAAATTAAAAATATAACTAATTATAAAAAATAAAGAATCTAATAAAAACTAATTAAAAGAAACGAATGGCAAAAAAAAGATGGCAAATGTATTTTTAAAAAAACTAATTACAAAAAAATCTAAACTAATAATAAAATATTAATTATAAAATATAATATACACTAATAACTAACCTTTTTTTGCCGGAATCGAAAGATTGCCGAAAATCTAAAACTTTAAAATGAATTAACGAGGGATAATATAATGAATGCTAAATTGACAATAATAACTAAATAACACTAATATAAATATTTTTATATTTTTTCTGAATAATGTAAAAAAAATACTATAATAATATAATTAGAGAATTGCTAATATCTAACGATTAACGAATTAATGAGAGAGAGTTTGGTTTGGAGAATTGAGAAGAGAGATAGAATGTAGTTGTTTGTCTGATGATATGAGATGAATTGGGATGGTATTTATAGGAAAAAATTGAATTATGATTTTTATTTTGAATTTTTTTTTTAATTCCAGCCGATTCCCGAGTCGTGTCGGGCGGGTCGGTTTAAATGAAGTATAACGCATATTAAAATATATAACTCATTTAATTATTAATAAAATTTATATCGACATTATCTCCAAAATATTTTCAATTAGAAGAATTCAAAACATATTTTTTGCTAATCGTAGAGAAAGTAGGTATCCTCCACACCCCATTCATCATTGAATATTGTTCATTGTCCATCCATTCTCCACCCCCATATTTGTCAACTACAATCATATCTTTGTCAATTGAGAGCATACAGTTGATAACTAAGTTCAAATGATTTTATATTCAAATTATATACAAACTATTTTGTTTCTATTTTTCCTCTCCTCATCTAAGCAGTGGCGGATCCAATTTTTTTTTTAAATCTGAACAAATTATATAACATAAATGAAAAATGAATTTGTTCTTTTATATTTTGCTCAACCAAATTAAAAAGTCCGAACACCATATAATATTATATATATTAATATTTATAATTCAGTGTCAGAAAATTCATAAAAAAAATAATATATTTAAAAAATCAAATTCGAACTCTGACTGAAACTTACCATATAGATCCGCCGTTACATAATTAAGCATTTAAGACACGTAATCCAAACCTCCTCATTTTAGTGTTTCTTTCTCTCTCCATAATAGTTTCTTTTTTACGTAATCTCCTCTTTTTGTTCATTCCATCTATCCTCCATGATATCTTCAACGATCTCCAACGAATGAATTCACCCACAAGTGAACTTTTCCGTAAACGATAATGTCCAATAAGAAATCTCTTCGGCAAAAGATCATCTGATGATCGACCTTTCCAACGACATATTCTCCGAAAATTGATCTCTTCGATAAAATGATTTTATAAATAATATTTCTTCTCGCACAGAGTGGATTGGAGGATAAGATCTCTCCAACAATCTCTCAAGTGCTTTTGCGCTCCTTTAGAAAAAAAAATAAAAATGATTGATGGTGTATGTATTTGAATTTTCTAGTTCAATTAATTGTTGATGTTTTCAAAGAACATCTTAGAAAGTTCAAGTCATATACATCAGTGATTGCAAGAATTAAATAATACGAAGAGAACATTATCATATGTGTATACATACGAGAAATAGACAATTATAAAGAGTATTTTCTGAAAATTTTATATTTTAGAAGAAGAAGAGGAGGAGGAGGAGAATGTAGTAAAAAATAACATAATTCGCCTATATCAATACCTGCAGAATAATATAAATAATTATTCCAAATATTTAAACACCTACAGGACATAAATATGTGATTAACTTGTGTAAATGTCTGAGTACAGAATATAAACACTTAACATCTCAGAACAAAATATATGTACCTGAATTTAAAATATAGCATCTAATTTACATAATTCACATATATAGACTGAGAGGTTTAGAGCGTTTGAATTCCATCTCCTTCCCATTTTTAATTAACATTTTATTAGTCATAATTTTTTTTCTAAAAATATGAGTTATTATTCGATTCGGACATTATTAATGAGTTAAGATTAGGTCTACAAGTCGGTTGAGCCAACTCATGAGGCACTTACGTACTGCAAGATCATCTTTGAAACTCATCACAATTTGAGTTGACTCATGAATCAAGACATTTATGATGACATATTTGATAGTTGGGATTGAGGAGTGAAAAAATTTGAGTTTAGAATTATTGGTCAACCGATCCCGGTGAGCTAGGCTTAGTTCAAGCTTGACTCATAAAACGACGAATTGAGTTGAACTCAAACGAATCCATCTCGAACTAATATCAAATAAACTATTAATGAGCTAAATTACGAGTTTATTCTAAAACGAGCAAAGGCCACAAGTATTTTGTCCAGCAAACTAAACACGGATCTGAAATTATAAATTAACTTCAAATAATTATGTTTGAAGCAATTTGTAAATAAGACGGGGCCCAACTAGAAGCAGCTGGACCCAGATATTGGGCCAACAAAGCAGTTTCGACATTCAGGTATACAAAATTATTGTCCCTTTGCGAAGTTCGGATTTATTGAGGGCTCCACATCGTCCCAACAATCGGTGTCCCACATACATGCAAGTAAAAGGAGATTATTAAACTATGATACAGAAGCTTATTGGTAGCTTTTCAAATGGATTTACCTTTCAATATACAAATATAAATTATCTCAGGCTTTTTGGTGCACCAATCTGGATTGTCAGTTTGTCACCATCACATAGTCAAATATGATACATCGCATGAATACTAAGCTTTTTCTTTGATGCAAATGTTTGACTTTGGTACATACTAAGCTTTTCCGGTCCTGTCCCATTGGTACTTGATACAAGTTTTTAATTTTGAAAATCAGTGCGACACACCAATTTCTGAAAAGAATAAGAAATAACTGAAATACATACTAAGCTTTTTTTCTCCCCTTGGCAAATGGCAATTGAAAAGTTCATAGAATTTATCTCGTATAGTTTGAATATTCATGAGAAATTATAAATTTTTAGGATGTCAATGGATCAGGTCAGTTGGTTCGTTATTTTTTATTAATTTTTCTGTCCTATGATAAGAATCAACATAATTTCTTTAATCCAATCCAATATGAATAAAATATATGATTTTTATATATTTTACATAATCCACCATTAATTAATATAATTAAACTTATAGTGTATATATATATAGTTTTGATTAGTATTATATCTCAAAATAAATTCAGAAAACACAATTGAATGGATCATGTCAACATTAACCGATTCGATCCCAGATGGATCAAAAAAATATATTCATATATGTTCTATTCATTCTCATATTATTTTGAAATTGAGTCGTATTAATTCTCATATTATTTGAAATTGAGTCGAGTTTGATCAACTAAAAAATTAACACGGCTATGTTGCAAAATCACCACGGTGTCTTACAAAACAGGGTTAAGCAAGCAGGAACAAAGCTCCACTAGAAACATATTGAAAATTATTAAATATAATTATATTAAATTTTTTTCATTTCAGTACTTTAAATTTTAAAGACGCGATATCTAAGATATATATATATATATATATAATTTATCTTAGCCCCTTAATTTTGAAACAAGCTCCACTAGAAACAAGTAATATAAAAAAAAAACAGATCATTCTTTTGGTGAACCAAATGCCAAAGATGATAGATAATGATGACTCTGTCTCTAACAATGTAATTATTGCCTAGAAATTACTTTATGATTAGTTGGATAAGAATGCATGTCTTGGAGATGCATGACATTTTTACTTGGGATCATATCATGGATGTGACTTGTCCCCCGATGAATAATGGGTACTTCAAAACAAATAATTGGAATTTTTGGCGGTCAAAAAGGACGTTTAGTTTTCCAGACATGATAGAGGAAGAGAGGTGTTAGTACATAATTGTCAATTAGTAAATTCTGAAAGGACATTTATAGATTGACAATAGCATTTTTTATTTTTCGAAAAAAATTTATCGGAATCTCGCCCCTTTTTCTAGAACATAATTGATACGTTGGGTCCTAGAAAAATTTTCAACTACGATCCAAATTAATATTTCGGACTCTCCAAAAAAAAAAAATTTTGGTTCTAGTTATATTTTTCTAGGGTTTTCAAACTTATCGAAGATCAACAAGGGTAGGAGGACAGAAATAAATTTTTTAATAATAATGAATAAAAATTGAGGGCTGTATTTGTAGATTTCTGAGTCGGTCACAAAGCTGGAGGCGTAGGAGGAGATGATAAAGATTACATTATTTTTATAACTAATTATGTTATCAGTGTCATTGTTAGAACTGATTACGTTATTATTTTCATAATTAGCTATGTTAGAATTAATTATGTTCTATATTGATGTTGATCAAACATTAACGTATGTTATTTTAATTTATTTTAATATTATTTGAACATTATTGAAAAATTATCAAATGTTATTGTTAATCAAAATGAAAAATTCTAATCAAATATGATCATAAAACTCTATAAAAATATACCTAGAACAAAAAAAATGAAGGATCCGCGATATTAATTCAGACCTTAGGTGAAAACAATTTTTAGGTTCCGAAATATTAATTCAATTTCCAAATAAAAAGGCTAAGGACCGAAAATATAATTTGGTTCTTTCTAATCAGTCGGAAAAAATGAATACTCATATGAGATTTTAATAAAAAATAAAGATTTTCTAAAATTGGAAAAAATGGATAATAGTGATTCTGATCATTGTATGAACGACGACAAGGTATCAATTCCAAGCACACTAATCAAAGAAGAAAAATAATTGAAATACAGGTCGAATAAAACAAGATATTTATTGAAATACAATTGATGGTATAACGTAAATAGGGGTGGAGACAAAGGGCACTAATGGGCTGGCCCCCCTCCCATGATTTATGTAATTGTACAGTGAAAATTAATTATATTTGTATAGAAATTATCAATTTTCTCCATAATTTATTTTAATCATTTAATATTTTGGATCATGCCAACTCGGCCCTATATTCAAATTTTAGTTACACCTCTAAAAGCAAATGAGTTTATGTTGACTGAAAAAATATTCCAATCGTTATATTTGTGTCTGAATTTTTTTAAAATTGATTTAAATAGCTTCTTCTAATTCGTTTAGTGAAACATGTAATGAGTTTGCTAATTCAGGAAAATCAATTTTTTTTATCAGTAACAGAAACAGTGTCCTCCTGTGTGAGAGGTCAAATATTCAAGATTCAATATTTTAAAAAATATTTAAAATTAGATAGCTTAGATTCCCAACTTTATCTAAAAAATAAAACGTTATTAATTTTCTAAAATCCAAAATCAAACAAAACTAGTATGATTCTAGACTCGTTAAAATTTGTATTCTTAATTTTAAAAATATCGGATCAACTTCAAATGACAAATTCAAAATACAGTTCTTAATTCTTGTACTACTGGACAACTCAACTATTTGAAATCTGAGTTCATTTTTTCAATTAATTTTAGATAAGATCAAATGTTGGATTGTATAATATTTTTAATATATTAATAGAAAATTGTGACAATGAAATGATAATAAATGATTAAGTTGTTACCTAAATTATTTATTAACGAAAAATCCATATGACATCACAAAGGAAAAAGAGGAGGTCAGTCGAGTAAAGTAATAATTCTGATCTATACTTCAATTGATTTCATAATGTCACATCCGCTAATTTTGAAGGCCAAAATTAAATAGAACGATTATCGTTACACCTAAAAAATTTATAGAACTATTAAAATTTAATTCTACGAATCTCTCAAAAATATATTTAAATCTAATACTTGGGGGCCCGGTTGTAGTCTCTTCGTTCCTTACTCCAATTTAGATCACATGATCCAAACTAAATCTTGCCTAAGCAAGAGTCCAAAATCTTCAACTTAATAGATGTTGATAGCCTACGAATAATCTAAGCCGTTCAATTCAAAAGAAGAGGTCCATATTTTGACGGAATCATTCAATGAATCCTATTGTACCAACTACAAACACGTTGATCAAGGATACTACACGCACCACCGAACAATATCTCAATGAAAACACAAATACACTAAAATAATTAAAAAGAAAGGACGACTATAATAAAGGGTAACTTTTTTGATTCAGACCCATGAAAACTGCAATTCACATTTTCCCTAAGTTTTCATTTCTTTATTAGAGAAAAAGAAAATTGTACTCTGCTCTAGATGCCTATCATACATCCAAAAGATAAAAGGAAGCGTTACTAGACAATTTTTTTGAAATTTTTTGACCGGAACCCTTTATAGATCCATCAGTTTTTATTATTAATAATTATTATTAAAAATAAGAGTGAGAACCGTAAAATTTCAAATATACGAATGACGCGCGCACATGTTGTCGTGGCGCGATTTAAACGCGCCACTGCTAGTGGCGCGTTTCGTCCAAACCCCGCGCAGCGCCTCCATCTCACTTGCGCATTTTGTATATGTAAGAAGTAAACGCGCCACTACCAGTGGCGTATTTCGTAAAAATAAGGAAATGTGCCACTGGCAGTGGCGCGTTTCATAAAAATAATGAAACGCGTCACTGCCAGTGGCGCGTTTCAAACGCGAAGTGAACGCGCCACTACCAGTGGCGCGCTGCCATTCGTATATTTGAAATTTTACGTTTCTCACTCTTATTTTTAATAATATTAATTTAATAAAACTTATTATTACTAAAAACTGTAGATCCATGGATTTTTTTCAGACATGAATTAGATCGGGTTTAAGCATGGATCGGATCGGATCACGAAGACAGATTTAACGGGTCGGGTTTGACCCACCTGAGTTTTTTTAAACCACAAGTTCCTAATTTCTTCAAGGGATAAAAGGAGGTACATGCAAATTTAGCAGACGAAGGTACATTTATAGCATGTGCCCTTTCGTTTCTATTTATTTGTCTCTCTTCTAAATCCTTTTAAGATAACTTTTCATGTCACTATCAATTAATCACCTAAAAATACAACAAAAATTCCAGGGAATATATGCCTGATATAAGTACACTAGTGGGTCTTCAATCCCTAGTCATCAGATTTATTATCCCAAAATCAATGTGAAAGATCTTATCTAAAAGATATGATAGCTTGCCACTATAAATTACAATAAACAAAACCAAGTGCCATTATATCTTTAATTTATATATATTGCTATGTGAATATGTGATACTAGTTTTTTTAAAGAAAGGAAAAAGATAGTTGTTGAGTTCTACGGAAAAGACAAGATAATTAGATTTTTTTTTTTTAGACTACAGAGAAATCGACTTTTCATAGAAACAAAAATGGAGCTAGCTTACATGGCTGAAAGTGATGAGTAATGACATGTCGCAGTTATTTAACCAATAAATGCAATCTTAGGAAGAATCAAATTTCCCACAAAAAATACTGAATAAAAAAGAAAGACATTTGAGATAACTACAACGGTTTATTAAAGTAGCAACCACAATTAATAGCCCAGAAGGATTATTTAGACCGGAGATATTTGGAGAGAACAAGGACAGAACCAAACAATGGGCAGTCACGGATTTTATGCATGTTTGCATTATCTACTTTGAGTCTTTGAGAGGTACTTAAAGAAAAAGGTTTTATTTATCCTTCTTAATTTTTATTTTATATCCCGAGAAAAAAAATCTGCTAACCCCCAGAAGTGTACAAAATAGATGGGTTCCTTCTCTATCCGGAGAAAACTATGTGCAATGTTATAAATGTGCTAAAAAACTTTATAAAATATATATATATGTACAATAAAATAAGAGAGTTACAATGTTTTTTTATGGATTCTAGAATGAAGATTTTTTTTTCGATGTGCAAGAAAGTGCGAGATAAAATTTTGGGCTCTTTAAAAGGACCAAATTTTTTTTATCTCGGATTCTTTATTTTAATAATTATTTTGATGTCATGGAATTGCGCCATAGAAAATTCAAATTTTAAAGGGCCCAAGTTTTATCTTATTAATCATATGAAGGTCACATAAAAAATCATGAAAGAGAAGGACCGAGATGTTTGGATTTTGCTAAAAAGACGAGACATTTTATCTTGGACCTTTCTAGTGCATCAAAAAAACTATCATGCTAGGATTTGTGAAAAATTGTTTATCTTTTCTAAAAATAAAAAGTAAAAATGGTTGCTAATATTTTTACCATTTGTTAATAAATATAAAAATTTGGAGTATAACTAAAGAATAATACAATTTTTAGACGATACGAAAAGCTTGAAAGATTATGGATAAAATATCATTAGCATGACATCATTCTTTTGCAATAAAAAAAGGGATAAAACAAATCAATGCTTTTAAAAACTTAATCTTTTGGTAAAGAAAATAAAAACCATTGTAGTGGTGTGTTATGTGTAAACAATTAAATAGCACTTTGTGGGAAGTGGGCAACCCTAAAAATAGAAAGGCCGCCAAATTCTAATGACACAATTATAAGCAAGTAATAGCATCCAACTCAAGTCATGCAAATCAACTTTAGATTTGATTTGAGATCTAATTTTCTAAATCTATACCTACAACCTAGATGAACACATTCGATTCCAAACCAACTTACAAAGGATCCAGAATCATCGCCTAAAGATTAGAACAGCAATTCTAAAACCTACAAAGAATAAAATACAGCAAATGAGAATATCTTCTCCAAAACAAATTACAAAATTAGGAGGAAAAAGAGAACCTCACTTGATGTGTCATTTTTAAAAAAAGGTACACAAAATTCCATCTACACCACCACCACCACCACCACATTTATCCTATGCCTCCTAGTGTAATTACGTGTCACACCGATAGCTATCCTTACAACTTTAAACGAACACAGCACAGACAGCCACACAAAAGGAGCCACAGGATATGGCAACTAACCATATCCTGAACCGTTAAAAGCCTTTCAAAAGCCGTGCTCCTTTCCACAACCCGTCACCCGCAATCCGTTACAGCCGTTACTATCGCCCCAAAAGCCCGGATGTTATCCGCACGCCAAAATACTAACGACATCTCGCGCATGCTCCGAGTCCGTCCGATTCATCACACCTCCCTGGGGTCCACAAAAATTGACGGCGGAGGCCTGGCCTTACTCCAGTCGCCAATCTCTCCATCGCTGTACTCCTCGCTCAACCGCTTCACGCACCACAGATCCGCGAACGATAACAGTCTCCAGTGTGGCACCCCTGCTCGGATGGGCTCGCACGCAGCCACTTCCGTAGCCACCAACCCGCACCCGCCTTCTCTAGCCATATTATGGGCGTGAGCACACAGCGCGCGCATTAATTGCTGCGCCTCGGGCCCCACACCGCCGACTCCATACAAAAAGTACACGCCAAACGGTCTGAATAGGTTCGGAAACGATGGGATTTTGAACCACGGCAACATCCGGTCTATGAACCGGCTCGTACCGGCCAGAGCCTGTACCAGCCCCGACGCGCCTCGTACCTCCAGCTGAAACGAGTTCTTACAGTTCCATACGCTCAACACAGCCCATGAGATTGGCGGTGAGGCTAAGAACTTTTCTATACCATCCCACGCCGAGCCGTGCTGCCATGCCGGTACAGCCAAGAAAGTACCAAGAGACAATGGGTTGCTCAACACCGAGTCGATATCATGTGGGAAGAACTCAGTACAGGCGAAGTGGTGCCGATAGAGAACTTCCGCCTCGCGCTGGGATAGTCGTATCAACCTGACTCTGCGGCGGGGGACTGGTACTCGGTGGCGGTACACCGGGTTCACCAAGACTGATGGTGCACGAAACTTGTTGTACCCACAGCACTCGGTGAAGAGCTTCACTGACGCCTCGTTGTTTTCGTCCGTAGCCATATATGAATACTCAGCTCCCATTCGCTTGAACCATTTCTCCATTTGTTGCACCAATTTTAACGCAATACCTCTCCTCCTGTTACAAATTTGCAAATGCTAACTATTCTCAGTCATACTTTCGGGCTAAAACTCGCCACTTTACGGGGGATGATGTGACACATGAGATTTTTAAATGGACAATACCTGTAAGCAGGGGAGACCCGGAGGCCTAGCAGATAGGCTACTTTAGTGGCGATTGGATTGGACCCCGTATTATGGGCCAAGGTGCTATTCCGGTGAGATGGCTTCCGGCCACATGTCACAGTCTTTACGCAGCCACGCACCATGCCTACGGTTTCCCTCAATGGCCCGATTTTCTCTGCCACCTGGAATCAGTATTCCATCAGAATCGAACTCAAATTGATAAAAAAGAGAGGCAAAATTGTATGATGATAAGAAGGTTAATAGTACCAGCATAAGGTAAGAAGGGGAATGACGGATGCGGCAAAGTGGGTCCCCCAAGAGATCAGTGAAGATAGAAATCTTCCCGCTAGGTCCAACTTCGCACATGCGCTCCACTGATTCTACACTCTCTCCGTCCATCCAAGGATCAAACTCTCTTATTACGATCATCAAATTGTCTTCTTCCATTATCATTTTTTTGTTCAAGAAAAGATGGGTAGGTCACAAGTTTATAGGTTGCTCTGTTCCGGGGTATGTTTATTTGCTTTGTTAGATTTCGTTTTCCTCTTTGTTTTTAGCGGTAGGCGATGGGACTTTTCGTTCCTCTGTTTAGGTAAGTGAGTAGTAGTTCGTGATCATTGAGAGAGGGAGATGAAAGGCGCCATTTAATGAGGGAGAGAGAGGGGGGAAGGAGAATATATATAGAGGCAGGAATAAAGAGTGAAGAGGTGGAAGCTAAAGTGTAGTGCGAGGGTAGGGAGAGGGAGTTGATGGGCCCGGACTTGAGGATGGATGAACGGATGAGATCACGCGCCTCCTGTGGGGCCCGTCTCTTTCCCCTCTCGACTCGAATCATCTCGCCTCTCACTAACTGAGATGTCATAAGTTTTGGACGTATAGAGTCCCCACCGGCCCACTCCACCCGGCCCCACCGCCTCCGCCGCTTGCATGAGCCCGGCTCATATGTTGTCAGTTGCTCGTTTTTTATTAGTTATCCATAATCATTATCAACTTGCTGACGATTCGTTGCTTCCAAACAGAATTTGCTCAGTATCACTTCTACAATTTATATGGATACAAGAGTGTATACAGTGAATTTGTTTATTATTTTAATTTTTTTTTCTAATGACCAAAACGTCTTTGATTAAACAGAGAAGATTAATATTTTAAATATTAATGATTTAACTTTTCAATTAGGCTATGAGTGCTTTGCAAAGCACAAGAGCGTTGTGTGTTTTGCGCTCAATTATTAATTTTAAGTCATAAATGATTGATCCAAACCATTCAATCTAATCTCCATATCAAAATCTATTAGTAAACCAAATTTTATATTTTTTGGAATTCATTTGCTATTTTTTTGGATAGGGGGAAAATTGTCATTTTTGGATGGAACCAGAATTCTCAGATCAAGTTATTTTTCTCCTCACCAGAAAAAATAACAAAAAAAAATTAAAAAATTTAATTTTTAGTTTACTAATAGATTTTGATATGAAGATTAGATTGAACGGTTCAGATCGGTCATTTCTGACTTAAAATTAAAAATAGAGTGCAATGCACACAGCGCCTTTGTGCTTGGCAAAGCACCATAGTCGGACTCTTAACTTTTAGTTAATATCATTTTTTTATTTTTTTACCATACAATAATTGAAGGTATGAAAATTATTCATTAAATAAATCTATAATTAATTATTTTTGAGTTAAAAAAAAAGAAAAGCATCTACAATATAGCTTTATTTAAAAAATATTATGTTTGTAAATAGTATCTACACAATATTATAAAGAGCGTATAAATGGATTTGCTCATTAATTTTATCAGAGAATGTGTAATGATCGAAATACTCATATTTTAATTTACAATTGATATTGATTGATTTTATAAAAATGACTGTTCGGATTTCAATCAAACTCATTTTTTTTCTTTATTTTGTTTGCTATTTGTATCATGCATTTATAGGTCTAAAATAAAATTGTATATCAAATAAATTAAACATCAAATATTAACTATAAGAAAGAAAACTATGCATTTATAATCTTACTCATAAAAAATATTATATTTTGTACATTGTCTTTCATTGAATAATGAATTAATTTTATTTAAAATTTAAGAGCATGTTTAATTTATTTAGATATAAATTATACCTAAGAAAAATATATCATTTATTTATAATAAAATTAATGCTAAATATAATAATTTTATAAATAAAGTTATATGTATATCAAATAAATTAAATATCAAATATTATTAAGTTTTTTTGTAAAAAGAAACTAAGTATTGTACAACCATACACAAAAAAGAAATTATTATATTTTATTTATTATTTATTATTAAATAAAAAATTAATTTTATTTAAAATTTTATGAGTCTTTATAATTAATTTTGACATATTTAAGTAAAAATTAGAATTAGATATAAAAATAATATTTTTAAAATCAACGGGATCTTCATAACGGGCGAGTTGATGGCTAGTTTTATAGAAATATTTAAAACAATATTTTTTTCTCGATAATGTTTTTCGAGGAAGCATACTCATATTCAATTAGTGAGGAAAAAATAAGGTTTTCAGGATCTCTTTATTTACACAAAAAATATATTTGTTGTACCATTATCGAAACAAAAGGGAAATATTTTTCTAATGTTTTCTTCTTGCGAGTTTGATCTCCTATAACCCTCCGAGACAATAGATGAAGTGACCCATGAGCCGAACTAATTCAATATACAGGGCGGAGTCAGACTTCAATTCAGAGGGTTAAAAATTATTTTTTTTTCAGAAAAGTTAAAATTTAAAAAAAAATTCTTCAATATTAATTTATAAATTAATTTATCTATTTTTTTTCTAAAAATATACATAATTATAAGGGTATTTGTAAAATCAACTAACCTCAAGAACTTCTTCCATCCACCCCTGAATATAAGGGGTTCAATATTCCTTATTTATTTTCTAACAGTACACAATTTTGTGCCATTTTTAGTGTTGTACAGATGATTTCTTAAGAAAAATCAGACTTGATCCCTATAAATGTTAAGACCTGTTCTATTATGAATTCAATAACTATAAACTTTATTTCTTTTCTATATTATGTTTATTGGTATTGAAATACAATAAGATATTCGATCAATTGAATTTTTTTCTGGCACTATCAAGGAGGTGGTCGGTCCATTCTTCGTGCTAAAAAGGAACTAATAGGATCAACACAACAAAGGCTGCAACGGTCCTCAGTTATTCTGCTGTAGTGCTGTATGTAATGCAGTTCGGATATGTGCAAATTAACTATAGTACGCATTAATTGCTATTATTTCATTGTGGTAATTGGTCTATTCATTTTAATTGACCGGTCGATCCGATCTAATCGTTGATAAGTATTGATCATAACAATGGATTAAAAAATCGTTAATCTTTGATTACTAGTCTTATTTGCCTACACTGCTCCTGCCATTCTAAAATCAAATTTATTTTTAGCAGTAATTCAAATGAATCCAGGGGGGGGGGGGGGGGGGGGGGACTTGGGGTGTTTGGTACTCCAATGTTCCCCAAAATATGTATTTAGTATATAATTTTTTATAAATTATAGTAATATATAGATTGACTCCCTATTAAAATTATATGTTGATTGTTGAATTACTATTTATAAGTTGATTGTTAAGTTATTATTTAGTAAGCTCTAAGTTGATAAGTCAAAATATTATAATTTGTTTATCTTTCATTTATAATTTATTGTTCAAAATCACATTATCTTTTTCAAAAAAATTTTTTTTCTTTTACTCTCTGTCAAAGTCATCAATATATTCCCATAAAAAATATTTTTCTGTTCAAAAATTCTTATTTTTTTATATTTAATTTACTATTAACTTTTGAGAATTAAGATAAACTACTCTTATATTGTCCAAGTCATAATTTTATGGCTACCAATACACTTAGTAATTAGTAATATTTTATAATATTTTTTGTTTAAAATTTTATTTTATTTTTATTTATAGATTGTAAGCTTAGAGGCATTCAATCATATTGATTGGACTTTTAAATTTAATGCAATTTACATCAGCAATTAGTATGCTACAAAAAATTATGTCATGAAAGTGGATTTCTTATTGCATTTCGTAACATCACACCAAATTTCATATAACATGAAAAATTTTAAATGAATGATTATAATTATAAAATTAAAACTCAAGAAGTATTGATAATATTATCTTTATTCTTAACAATAAATATTCAATTTAAATTTTATTGTTTTGTTTATTTTTATATTGTTTTTTTTTTTGTAATTAATGATTGTGATCTCGACCCTTATTCAGAAATTGATGCAACGTAAGAAATCATCTTGGTATTTATCTAAATTTCAATAAAGTTGAAGATTTAGAGTTTTACTTGATTGGACTTAATCTCCAAAACTTTATAAATAATCTCAATTCTAATTTTTAGAATTCATTTAGTACCATATATGTTATCAGAATGTCCATAGAAATATGTTATTGGAATTCATTTGGTACTATCTGGCTAATTATTCTTCACTTATATAATCTACCATTAAGAGAAACAAGTCCGTAACAAAAAAACAAAACAAATATTGTGTTGTTAAAAAAACGAGACGTCAAAGAGCGGCAAAATTATTTTGAAGGCTCGTATTATTTAAACGAGAGAAAAAAAAATCCACAGTAACTAATCCACAGTAACTATTCTTTAGTAATGACGTACCCCTACCCAAATATACGGCGCAACTGTACTCCATTGTACGCGCCGCAAATACGATATATGAAGCAAGCAGGCTGTGCAATTTTTTTTTAATAGAAAAAATATTTTTTTTCTCATAATCTAAGGAAACCCGATATAAGTCCTTTATATTTTATTTTTATTTTTACACTGTTTTATATTTTTAAAAGTGATAAAATATAAAGTGCTGAAGATAAATTTTTGATCTTTTAAGTTTCTCTAAACCCTTCCAATTCGTATAAATGATTATGTTATATTCTGAGAAAAAAATTGACTCTCTAAAAATAAAAAAAAATTACAGGTGTAAGCTATGACAACTCATCGGTAATTATTACTGCATTTATTGGCAGCGTGGTGTGAGGAGCGCCTTCGATAACGGAGGATATTCGGCGAGTGCCCTCGAGAGTGTTCCACGTATAAGTCTTGGCGGCGGTTAACGGCGTATCGACATCAGCATCATGAGCGTGACGGCGCGCCATGATGGGTTAGGGTCACGCATCATGAATGATGGTTGATAGGTTGGACTTGACTTGATTTTTTTTAATAAACATTTTAGAGTACCGACTTTCATTCCTTTACGAAAGCATTAGTATAACTATAATGTATGGCCGCAAGCATATGAAAAATATACCAATAGTCAGAGTATGTCTAAAAAAAAGAAAAACATGCCAAGCAAGCTACTTACAGATTAAACCGGCAGGTTATCCCTTTATAATTATAATATTTTGACTTATCAACTTAGAGCTTACTAAATAATAATTATAAAGGGATTGGATGAGGCTTTGTGCCGTGATGCTACACCTGCACCCCTAACTGTCAGAGTGTCAGCTGATAAGGACATATAAGGTGTTGAAAGAAATTGTTTGGGCGCACCAATTACGTTAAAACTAAAAATATCTCCAATTAACAGCTGATGAAATATTTTCACATAATGCAATAAAATAGGGGTTTTAAAATAAATATAGAACTTTTTTTACATTATTTTTTATTATAAAAGAGTATGTACTGAATTTGTTCATTAATATTAACCTTTTTAGCCTTTTCTTAATGATCAAAGTGCCTCTAATCGAACGATAATTATTTTCAAAACCAACGGTCCAGATTTTGATTAATTTCATTTTTTCTTCATTTCATTTTTTATTTTTTATCATGCATTAATAGGTGATCTAGAAATAGAATTTATCCATCAAATAAATTAATAATAAACTATTTTTAATTTAAAACAATTACTATAAAACTTTATTTAAAATAATTATTATATTTTGTAAATCATATTTCAGTCGAACTCATTTTTTCTTTTTATTTCATTTGCTATTTTTTATGAGGTATGGAGATGTCTTGGAGATATAGCAATAGTGTGGCTCACTAAACTATTTAATACCATTTTTCAGTTCAATAAGATGCCTGATGACTGGAGAAGAAGTATATTAGTACCAATCTTCAAGAATAAAGGAGATATTCAAAGTTGTACTAATTACAGAGGAATTAAGCTCATGAGTCATACCATGAAACTTTGGGAGAGAGTGATCGAGCACCGTTTAAGAAAATTGACAACTGTCTCTAAAAATCAGTTTGGTTTTATACCTAGGAGGTCCACTATGGAGACGATTTTCTTAATAAGATAACTTATGGAGAGACATCGAGAACAGAAGAAGGACCTACATATGATATTTATTGATTTAGAGAAAGCGTATGATAAAATTCCGAGAAATATCATGTGGTGGGCGCTCAAAAGGAAACCAGTCCCAACAAAGTACGTTACCCTTATTAAGGATATGTACACAAATGTTGTGACTTATGTCAGATCATGTGACGGCGAGTCTGATACATTTCCTATTAAGATAGGATTACATCAAGGGTCAGTATTGAGTCCATATATTTTCACCTTAGTGATGGATGAGATCACAAAGGACATACAAGAAGATATTCCTTGGTGTATACTCTTTCCTGATGATGTGGTGCTGATTGACAAGAGCAGAATTGGAGTCAATCAGAAACTAGAGTTGTGGAGATAAACTTTAGAATCGAAAGGTTTTAGACTTAGTAGGACAAAAAATGAATATATGGGGTGTCGGTTCAGCGGGGAAAACTTAGATGACGGAGATGTTAGTTTGGATGGACGAGTAGTACCCATGAATGACACATTTCGGTATTTGGGATCGATGTTGCAGAGTGAAGGAGAGATCGATGAAGATGTGAGTCATAGAATAAGAGCTGGATGGGTAAAATGGAGACAAACATCTGGTGTTCTTTGTGACAAGAAGGTCCCAAACAAACTAAAAGGCAAGTTCTACAGGACGGTGATTAGACCCACGATGTTGTATGGCGCAGAATGTTGGGCTACAAAACGACAACACATCCAGAAGATGAGTGTAGCTGAAATGTGGATGCTGCGTTGGATATGTGGCCACACAAGGAAAGATCGAATCAGAAATGATGATATTAGGGACAAACTTGGGGTAGCACCAATTCAAGAGAAGCTAGTCCAACATCGTTTGCGATGGTTTGGTCATATCCAACGAATGCCTCCTGAAGCATCAGTACGCAGCGGTATTTTAAGTCGTCCTGAAAATACAAGAAGAGGAAGAGGTCGACCGAGACTGACATGAGAGGAAGCAATAAAAAGAGATTTGAAGGAATGGAATATACCCAAAGAGCTTGCTTTGGATAGGAGTGCGTTGAAGATAGCGATTCATGTACCTGAACCATGATTTAGGAGTTAGAGTATAATAGTAGAGTTATAGACTTTATATTCTTAGATTTTTTAGGATTTTAGGATTTAGAATTTAGAAATAGATTTCAGAAATAGAGGTTTAGATAGAATTTATATATTATTATTATTATTTTATTTATTTATTTTCTTTTTCTTCCATCATATTCATTATTATCATCGATATTTGAGATCTTTGATCTTATGTTTTCCGATTGGGTTTCATTTCTAGCCTACCCCAATTTATTTGGGATTAAAGGCTATTTGTTGTTGTTGTTGTTGTTGTTGTTGTATTTGCTTGCTTTTTTACCATGTATTTATAGGAGGTCTAAAAAAAGTTATATATAAAATAAATTAAATATCAACTATTATTCAATTATTTAGGAAACTATTCATTGTACATCATCTTTTATTAAATAATAAATTAATTTTATTTAGAAATATTTATAATTAATTTAGACATAAATTATATTTAAGTAAAATATTAAGTTTATTTATAATAAAATTAGTGATCAATATAAATACTTTTAAAATTAAGGAGGTCACCATGCTAGTAATTCAAAATATTTATATGAAATTCAGTAAATTTTTATAATCGACTTTATTAAGTACTTGCCCACTCTCCCATCAATATGTGTTTTTACTTTGTTTAGAAATTTCATATATTATTCCATTCTTTAAAAATAAATGTTTTATGATTTATCATAAGTCATAACCATGTTATCAGTACGGAATTGAAACAAAAAATAAGTTATCAGTTTTTATGATAAATTATCCTTACATTATTGAAAAATATTCTAACAAAAAATACAATTAAAAAATTAAACAAGTGTTTCTCTCAAACTAATAAAAGTGCAACAATTAATACTAGCAATAAAGTAATATACGTCTACAGGTGTGGTGATGAGAGAAATTAGGTTGCACAAGAGACAACTCTCCTTGAACAGAATCAGATATTCCAAAATTTAAGATTATATTTTCTAAAGCTTTGTGATCACAAAAGATTTATCCGCTCTAGAAAAAAAATACGATAATTTACAATTTATCTGCATTTTTTTGCCTAAATATGAATTAATTTATGTATTAACAAAGGACAAAAAAAAAGCGCGACTACAAAAGTGCAATATTATCTCAAGAAGTCGAAACCGTATCTTGAAAGTAACAAATACATTCTGGAGCAACTTTCTTGAGTATTTCATTTTTTTCCACTTGTTAATAATTGCAAATTATTGCACAATTGTCATGCTCGTATGTACAGACAGAAACAAGAAATATATTTGTTTATTTTTTAAGTAGTTCAATGTTTTACCTAGAAAATGTTAAACGTCCTTAAAGCTCTTAGAATATACATACATTTTAATACGTTTTATCCTTCACTTGAGGCATCGATTAAGTTCAATGTATAAGAAGCGCCTATGTATACAAAGGGACGCACAGTAAAATTAAGAAATGGAAGCTTCTTTATTCGTTATAAATTAATTTAGTCGGTAAGGCTAATGAAAAAGTTCATTCTCTTTCCAGTTTTTAGTAATAATAAGTTTTATTAAATTAATATTATTAAAAATAAGAGTGAGAAACATAAAATTTCAAATATACGAATGAAAAATTTTGAAACATTCTTAAAATAATGAAACTTTCTATATATATACAAAACGCGCAGCGCCTCTCCATACTTAATTTGTCCTCACTCTTATTTTTGATAATATTAATTTAATAAAAACTTATTATTACTAAAAACTGTTCTCTTTCTATATCTCTTACTTTTGTTCCCATATCAAGACTAATATATACAGATATGGAGGTTAGAATTGTTCGATTCTGACGGCGCACGAGCAAATCATAGATGACTATGATTATAGGTCGTATTTGGATGAGATCTAGCATGATATGAAGGCGAGTTGTTAAAAAAAATGATCAATATGCGGTTTCATATTTAATTAAATTTTAAAGATTTAGATGTGAATTTATATTATTCATTTACATAATGGATATCTTATCGCATTCAAATCAAATATATTTCAAAAATTATATTTAAATATTTTAAATAATAATATATATGTTAAACATGAATAAAATATGCACGATTTACATCATCAAGTATAACTTAATATCAATTAATAATTTTACTAACCTGCATGGCATATTTTTTAAATCAACACAATCTAATCATTTTTTAGACTAATCTGACTATTACTACTATGATTGTAAATTTTATCATAGAAAAATATCAACATATATAAATACTTAAAAATAATTATTTTATTGAAATCATAACAAATAGTACAGATTTTGAAAGTAAAATCCAAATGTGAATTCAAAATATACAAATGATTTTTTTAAGATCCATATGTGAAATTAAAAAATTATCAAGTAATTTTATTAGATCCATAGTACCTCCGTTCATATTAATTCGGATCAGATTTTTCAGATTTTCATCTTTTGAATATTCTTTGACACCCCAACTATGAACGAATTGTAAAGCACACGTACTCCGGTTATATTGAGACAATGTTAATCTTATATAGAATCTGATTGTGGTGCTTTGTAAAGCACATAAACGTTATGTTTACCAATATATTGAGACAATGTTAATTCATATGTAGGAATTGTAAACTCACATATTTACCAATACATTATAATTTATATTAAAACTCACAACTTACTAATAGATTTTAATATGAAGATTAAACTAAAAAGTTTGTATCGATTGTTTCTAACTTAAAATTAATAATAAAGCGTAAAACACACAACATATGTGTGTTTTGTAAAATACCATAACCTCATTCTTTATATATATAGACCGATTATATCAGAAATGTGACTATGTGTCTAGTGTAGATCTACACTTAACAAAGAATAAAGCTGCTGACTAGCTAGGTTTGGCCACTTTCCAATTATCCTACAACTGGAAAAATAAATTCACATAATGTACACATGTTGAACTATATATAAAACAGCTTGGTAGAATAATTAAATTAAATTGCCTAGGAACTATGCATATAAGGAAAGTCAAATGGAGCAGTTTCTGTGTGCGTGGTCAGCCATCAAATGTGGGTTTCAAAATTGCTAGGGGACCTGAACAATTAAAGAAAGAAAATACTATGCATATATGGGGTTGTGATGCATGCAATCCACTATACTCTGATCCATACGTTCAAGTAGACAATTATTGTCTGATATTCCGCAATGCTTGCATATTAAATATTGGTATTCAAAAGGCAGATACACAAGATCTTAAAGAAGTATTGGGAGTGTACTTCAATTATTAGTTTTGATAGTTTGATCAACAAAAATTATCCGCCCGTAATTAATAAACGTGCATATCTATGCACAAAAGCTCCAAAATTTTAATTAAATTGGCAGAATTTCATGTATATCTCTAAAAAGATTAGAAATACGTATTTATACCTTAAAATTAATAACAGCATATTCACAATTCCAAACTATTAAAACTCATGTATTTTTCCAATAAAATTTATTATCATATTTCAAATATATCTAAAAAACTCCAATTAATCTCATTACATATTTTAAAAATTAAATTGAATCCTTAATAAATATTTAATGAAGACAGTATCTTTAACATCTCTCATTCACATAATCACATGGTCCCAATAATAATTCTCCGCACAAAAATTATATATTACACCTCATGCATTTTTTTATTTTCATTTGAAAGAATCTGAAATTTTGTTGGTAATTTGCATTTATGGTTGATAATTGTATTTGTAGTAACAACTTGAGGATTCAATTTAAAATTATCTTTTATTTCAATGGAGGTGAAGGACAAATTTATAAGTATGGAGTTAGTTTGAATATAAATTATAATATATTGGTAAACATATCAGTTTTAAAAGTTTTGAAGGATAAATATATATTATAAGTTTTAGAGGGGGATATATAAATTTTGAAGTTTTATAAGAGTATATATAATAATTTGCCTAATTAAATTGCTTGAGCTCCATATACGTTTTTTTAACTTCAGTTATTTACATAATGTATATTATTTTCAAACGGAGAATACAGAAACTTGTGCATAATTTACCCAATAGTTCATTTCTCAGCATTAGGTATTAACACACTGCAAATTCTATATTCAGAAAGAAAGAGGGTTAGCTTTTTAATTTTTTAGCTATGCCATATATATCATTCATATTTTTCGCTGCTTATTTTGTTTCTCTTTTCATTTATCTTAATTAAATGACACATATTATTTTTCTCTTCCTCATTTAAAGAGAGATGATAAGGTGTCTCTAATGTACAATTCAAATACTAAAGCAATACAACTTTTTTATTTTTTAATGAATTATTATGTAACTAATTATAATATTTATCAGTAAATATATTTTTAATATTTTAAAAATATTTTTATATTCAAATATTTTCTAAAAAAATTACTTTATAGAAATTTTTTATTTTAAGTATCTAATTATTTATATATGCTATATTTTTTTTGAGATGAAACTCGATAAACGACCGTAGTGTATATAAAAGATGATCTATGTTTTGTCCTACCTAAAGTTATTAATTGTAGTGTTTGCGTCGTTTTTACTAATAATTAATTATATATATGCAATATAGCATGTTAAACATTAGAAAGTTACTTTTGTTTTCAAATGAAATGAAAATTTAAAGTCACGTATTTAAAATTAAACATTAAAAAACTAATTTTTGTTTTGTACCTAGCCTTGTTTTTCCGTATAGAAAGTTGTACGTTTGAAATCTAATTGGAGATGGAGAATATTTTATAAACAGTTAAAGTCAAAGTATATTTGTTCCATATTTATTTCAAAAAACTAAAACAATCTCAACTCATCTTCAGTGATTTGCATGTGATTTCAAATTTGTATTCCATACAAGAAATAATATATATCATCTTATCGTTCTAAAATGCATTATATATATTAAAAACCATAACTTAAAAAAACTTAAAAAGCTCCAAATTTTTGCATCCCATGAGATTTTCATATAAAGAATTTAATGAGAATGATAAATTAAAATTTCAAAATGATTTAATATGTTTTTTGAGTTAAGCTTACGGAAGGCCTCCGTGAGCTTAAACTCACGGTATCTCCACTCTTATATATATATATATATATATATATATATATTAGTTAAACACGCAATTTCCTTTTCTGTCACACTATATGTTGTACGGCTTCAATAGATTCGTATAATTATTATCTTTTAACGGTAGGAAGAGAAATTTAGGATTATTGCAGATGCAGCTAAAGGAAGTAACGACATTATCCATTAGATTTAGTGGTCAATGAATATGGTACGGTTTCTGTGAAGATATTTTCATTAATTATTATATTTATTTAAAATTATTTTATTTATCTGTATACATTAAAATAAATGAATAATAAAAATATAACAATTATTAATGAATAATATTAATATATTAATTAATCTACCATTATTTATAAAAAAAAGAGCATCTGAATTTGTTCCTTTCATACAAATACATCTTTATTTTATTAGTATGAAGTCAAAATATAACTATGCAATCAATTTCATCTTAATCATTCCAAAACAAACAAATTAAAAAAAAATATCTTGTCTAAAATAAAATCTTATAGTGTCTCATCCTAACATTTTAAGAAATACTCTATTAAATATTATTCAAACATTATAATTTATATGGTAAAATCCAGAGAAGATAATAATAATAATAATTTATAATTCATAGTAATTAATTCATAGAATATAGGACAACTAACATTATAATAATTATATTATAAATACTATAAATTATTTTTTAATAATTTATCCTATGGAGAAAACGGATATGAAATGATCTTTATTTATATTCTTACTTATAATTTACTTAATAAAAAAATACTCATACTCAAATTAATTAAATTAACGAAAAAAATCTTTACACATACTCATCTTATCGGTATGAATTTGATAAATGAGTAAAAAAAATGTTGGCATGCCTAATTTAACTTATTGTTTTCTTAAGCAATTAGTTGCTACAGAAGACCCATATCTAACAAAGTAGACAAGGTCGCGAACTAACGCAGTCAAACAAATAATTATATAGCGTATTAATTTAAAGCTCAGAAGCTTCCAAAAGAAAACGGTTAGCCAAAACAAAGAGGCGGAAAGTTCTTCACGAATCATGATTTTTTAAGGCCTATATTATAAGCTACAAGCACTTTCAGTTCATGGACCCCCCTCCCCACTCCTCAAAACCTCTTCTAGTTTTATCCCCACCATTTTTTTATGCTTTATATATAAAATGCAGCTGCGCAGTAACATCCAATACACTACAAAAATGTTTAAAGAAAGTACAAACATACTATAGAAGGTATTCCAAATAAAATAAAAATATTGTAGGATTGTTTTATTTAAAGACGGAGATTAAATCTCATTTAATTTAAATATCCAATTTTTTTATTTGAATTTTAAAGATGTGACCTTTCGAAAAATGTTTGTATTTATTTTTATTATTTTAAAAAGAGAGGAAAATTAACTTTTTAACGTTGTTATAATTCGCATTGAAACGGAAGCCTATGTCTGGAATAGTATATAAATGCTTAACAACACCAGGTGAGAAGGATGTGTTGAATTTTAGGTTATGTGTATGATATAAATTTCAAAAAAAAAAATAAATACATTTGCAAAATTTTGGAATTAAATAACAAAAAAAGAATTATTTCGCATCAATAACCTTCCACTCTATTTCGGAAGATAATGGTGTTATCAAATATGGCCTCAATGTTTTTTTTAATTCGACATTGAAAATTATTAAATAACTAGTATTGGTGTTAAGATTAATGAGTAATTTAGCCTCAGATTAGTACTCATCATAGGTTTATTAAGAATAGATGTCAGTCAACCTTATAATTAAACTAGAGGTTACAACTATTATTTTATTTTTGATTAATAGGGACAATACCAACAGTAGTATTGATACCAACGGTAACTGATAAGTCTCAATTATATATTATATTCAATTAGGGTTTTATCTCAAAAACTATGCATTTTATTTTAATTATTAAGAATTTATTCAATTTTTATGTCGAGTTCGAGATACTGCTGCATTTCTTATTGTTTTGTAGGTTATGGAATGTAAATAAGGATGTCAACATGAGAAATGATGCTTGAAACGAGATGGATCGAACCTACACGAAGAAATTAAGTGAAAAACACTTTTGGACAAAAATTGCGGACCAAAATTATCAAAATTTTGGACCACAATAATGAAATTTGCTCTTTGGTTCGCTCTGTTAAGAAAGTGTAAAAATTGCGGACCGACATTTTAAAATGTCGGACCGCAATTTTCGAGGCCGGAAGCGCGAACTTACAGTTTTAAAGCGGTTTTCTCAGTGAAATTAGGAGATTTTAACACCCTTCGTCCCAGACATCTCGCATTTGACTGAAGAATAGATTCTAAGCAAGAAAGAAGATGAAGAACATCATTAGAGAGAGATTTGAAAGAGAACTCAAGAACCGGGCGAGAAATCGTAGATCTTCTTGGTATACTCTTTTCTTTACTCTTTTCTCATGTTGTGTTGTTGTTTAAACATGAATCCTCGTACAATCTTTGACATGATTTGTGGCTAGACACCCTTCTAGGGGTCCAGATGTAAACTCGATAACTCGGATGGTTTAATTTTACTCGTGTGTTGATCTTTTAGTTCTTGTTGTTTGTGATTACTATTTTTTCTAAATTGAATGCTTAGTTTTAATCAACTGTATGTTACCTTAGAAGTGAAAGCGGAAACCGAAATGTGAAACTAAATCTTCTGATCCAAAACAGTGATTTAGGTCATAGACTAAGTACTTAATCGTGAAACTTATTTCCTAAGGAAAAACTGAGGAAACCCTAGAAATTGTGTTTGATACCAAAAGACGAAGTACAAAATCTAGGTTATGCCAAAGTGATTCACTGATCTTAATGGGTTTAGACTTGTAAGATGAGGTACTTAATCGTGAAACCTGAATTGTTTAGGTACGGTAGAAGAACATATTTATAAATTTTTTTATTGTTAAGATTTTTTTTTACATTTATTTGGAGATCCATTATTAAAATTATCAAGATAACTCATTATCAAGGGATCTGTTCCCTACATGTCGACTTTCGATACAAACATTATCAGTGAATCTTTTTCATAGTATCTGCTACCAAGGGTGGAACCAAGGTAAGAGTCAGCCAGCGCTAGTGGATTGCTAAAACCCGCCAGGTATAACCCGTACCCGTGTACCCGTTGTACCCGTACCCGTGCCCGGGTATAGGCGGGTAATGGGTACACGGGTACGGGTTTGAGAAGGGCCGGTCAGTGTTTTTTTGGAAAAAATCCGTTGTACCCGTGCCCGCATACCCGCGCCCGCGTACCCGTATCCACGTACCCGTACCCGTACCCGCGCCCGCGTACCCGTGATTTTCAAATTTCAAAAATTTCCCCCAGGTTCACATCAAATCAAACTCGTACCGTACCTTAAACCCGTGACCGTTGTACCTGCTTTGGAATTTTTTTTTTTTTTTTTTAATAAATTTTAAATTTTATTCCCTCCAATCAAAACTCTATAAATACACCCCTCTTCCTCTCAACATTTTCACATTTTCTCAATCTCTCAATCTTTTATTCTCTCAATACAATATTATTCTCAATTTTTAAATTTATTGTTCCAAAAAATATAATATAAAAATACGATCACGGAATTACGAAGGTATTGAAATTATGAAGTTCGGCGTCTCCCGCAAGATTTTTCCGCGAGGTTAGATTTTTAAATTCGGATTTATTTTTAATAGGTTAAGAAAATAGGTTATTTTTATTTTTTTGAATATGTGAAGTAATTAGATTTGTTTTAAATAGGTTAGATTTTAATTTTTAAATTCGGATTTATTTTTAATAGGTTAAGAAAATAGGTTATTTTTATTTTTTTGAATATGTGAAGTAATTAGATTTGTTTTAAATAGGTTAGATTTTAATTTTTAAATTCGGATTTATTTTTAATAGGTTAAGAAAATAGGTTTTTTTTTTTGAATATGTGAAGTAATTAGATTTATTTTAAATAGGTTAGATTTTATTTTTTTAATTCGGATTTATTTTTAATAGGTTAAGAAAATAGGTTATTTTTATTTTTTTGAATATGTGATGTAATTAGATTTGTTTTAAATAGGTTAGATTTTAATTTTTAAATTCGGATTTATTTTTAATAGGTTAAGAAAATAGGTTATTTTTATTTTTTTGAATATGTGAAGTAATTAGATTTGTTTTAAATAGGTTAGATTTTATTTTTTTAATTCGGATTTATTTTTAATAGGTTAAGAAAATAGGTTATTTTTATTTTTTTGAATATGTGAAGTAATTAGATTTGTTTTAAATAGGTTAGATTTTAATTTTTAAATTCGGATTTATTTTTAATAGGTTAAGAAAATAGGTTATTTTTATTTTTTTGAATATGTGAAGTAATTAGATTTATTTTAAATAGGTTAGATTTTAATTTTTAAATTCGGATTTATTTTTAATAGGTTAAGAAAATAGGTTATTTTTATTTTTTTGAATCTGTGAAGTAATTAGATTTGTTTTAAATAGGTTAGATTTTAATTTTTAAATTCGAATTTATTTTTAATAGGTTAAGAAAATATGTTATTTTTATTTTTTTGAATATGTGAAGTAATTAGATTTGTTTTAAATAGGTTAGATTTTATTTTTTAATTCGGATTTATTTTTAATAGGTTAAGAAAATAAGTTATTTTTATTTTTTTGAATATGTGAAGTAATTAGATTTGTTTTAAATAGGTTAGATTTTAATTTTTAAATTCGGATTTATTTTTAATAGGTTAAGAAAATAGGTTATTTTTATTTTTTTGAATATGTGAAGTAATTAGATTTGTTTTAAATAGGTTAGATTTTATTTTTTTAATTCGGATTTATTTTTAATAGGTTAAGAAAATAGGTTATTTTTATTTTTTTGAATATGTGAAGTAATTAGATTTTTAATGTTTTGAATATGTAGGTATTGGAAAACGGAAATACGAAGTTCGGCAACGCCCACAAGTACAATTTCGTCAAATTTGAAGGTTACATTATTTGACATATAATTCACTTTAGATTTAATTTTGTTACATTTAATTTAAAATTTAAATTGTATGTTAGATTTAATTTATATAAATTGTTAGATTATTTATTTTTAATAGGTTATTTATGACGTTTTAATGGTTTCCCTAGTAATAACTGTTGCAATACTATGAAAACACAATGTCTAAGGAAAGTTTTGTCTAGAAAAATCGGAACTCGTAGCGTATCCTTTGTGATCCCTGGTTTTCCTGGGAACTTACCTGATTGTGATTTCGTGTGTAATAGTAACTGGCCCAAAATGCAACCATTAAATTTCATGGGTAACCTATTAAAAATAAATATGTTAGATTTTATTTATTAAATTATTTCGAATTTTTTTAAATATGTTAGATTTTGAAAATGTCAAGTTATAACGAACAAGTGCAAGAAGAAGCCGCGAGATTTTCTGAAGACCTTTTTGGCCCAAGCATACCGTCTAACTATGAACAAATGTCACCACCCAATTATCCACAAAATTATATTGATAGTTCCTCCCAAATGCCACCACCCAATTATCCACAAAATTATCAAAGAAGAGATCAAATGTTAGATTTAAATTATCAACAACCCCCCTAAATGAGTGCACCTTATTATACTTCAACCGATCCGAACGTATTCATTCCACAAGGTGCACTTCAACCAACAGCACCGTATGCATATGGAGGCACTTCTTCGTATCATCGAGTCAATTCACTGCCCCTATTTCATCTACACCTTCGACCGGTGTTCTGAAATTCAAGAAGCAGATGTCTCTCCTTCGAGAAGTGGCTCAGCCCCCCCCCCCCCACAACAACCAGCAGAACAACCAGTAAAAAAGACTAAAAGAGCTCTCGAATACAATCAGTGGTGGTTGTCCTGGTATAAGGTGACCAAAGACGAGAATGACATTTTGAAAACTCTTGATTGTAAGGTATCAAATTGCAAGAAATCTTTTTTTGTGTATAAACAATCAAGTGGTATGACCAGTTTTAAAAGACATGTTGAAATACACCAAAGAAAGGGTGAGGTTCCAAGTGAAAATGCTGGACCGAGACAAATCCAAACCCTTATGCAACCAGATGGTACCAGAACTCACTCAAAATTCGATGAAGCAAGAATGCTTAGTGAAATGGCCCGATATATTACCCATAAAGAACAACCAATAAGTATGGGTGGTTGCATGAGTTTTGCCCGGTTGATCATTCGGGGGTGCGCTCAACCAATGTACAAGAGGATCCATCATAGAAAATTGGTAGGCGAAATAAAAAACCAGTTTACCACCATAAAAAATGAACTCCGAGCTATATTTGCATATCAAAATAATAAGGTCTCAATTACATCTGATATATGGACCGTCGGTAAACATGGTCTTGGGTACTCTTGTATTACCGGGCATTGGATCGATGATCAATGGGTATTACAAAAAAGAATATTAAGTTTTAGAGTATTGGATTCTCCACACACCGCAAATGTAATTTTCAAATCCATTATTGAGGTTTTATAAGAATATAATCTGAAGAGGGATATGGATAACAAGATTTTTTCTATATCTTTCGATAATTCTAGCAACAATATAGCTTCCATTGATATTTTAAAACGGTCACTAAACCCAATTATGAATGGTGCAATGTTTCATCAAAAGTATGTTTGCCACATACTTAACCTCGTTGTGAAGGCGGGCCTTAAAATAGAAACCGTAAAACTGTTGATAATTAAATTTAAGGATGCTCTCAACCATATTGTTTCAAACCAAGAAAGAAAACAACGGTTCGCATTGATGTGCGTCAACTATGGATTGAGCAAGTTGAGAGTTCCTTGGGATATAGATACCCGTTGGAACTCTACCTATAGATTTTTGCACCGATGCCTTCCTTACCATGCTGTTATTGGGGAGTTTTTGAGAAGCTCCACCCCAGAGGGAATGGCATTGGAACCCAGTGTCGAGGAATGGGAGTAACTAGAAAGACTTTGAAAATTTCTAGAAACTTTTTTTAAAGCAACCGTCCAATTATCCTGCTCGTATTCACCGACTTCATTTGAGTTCTTTGAAAACATCTCTATAGCATCTCCAAGGTATATCGCGAATTGGAACAAGCCGAAACCCGGGATAAATCTCTCACGCCGATCGTAGATGCCATGAAGTAAAAATTTTTGAAATATTGGGAAGATATACCCCTCCTGGCCATCATCGCAAGCTGCCTCAATCCGGCATACAAGAAGTATTACACAATCAGAATGGTTCAAGCCTACAAAGATAATCTACATTTATCCAACACCGGGGTGGAGGCATACGTGAATTCGAAGTTCGATGAGATGTTTAACATATACAACTCAAGAATGGTTGACAACCAAAATCCGTCTTCGTCCCGCCGCGCCCCTAGGTTAAAATATAAATTACATGTGTTTTTAATATTCATTATTTATAATATCTACATTATTTGTCTACTAATTATTTTATTTAATAGTTTCACTTCCGGGAGCACTAGCAGTGGTGGATTGTTAGCAGATTTTCAATCGGAAAGCACACCGCACACATCCACAAATGAGTTATTGAGCTATATGTCGATGCTCAACGAAAATGAAGATGTTGACATCATGACGTGGTGGAAGAGAAATGCAAGGGGCTATCCAACGCTAGCGATGATGGCCCGCGACGTATTTGCCGTACTCGTGTCAACTGTCCCTTCTGAAAGTTGCTTTAGTTCGGCGAACAGGATTCTCTCCGATAAACGTAGTAAGTTGGGTCCACATATTTTTGAGAGACTTGTGTGCTTGAAAGATTGGATTGATGCTGAGGAGCGCAATCAATATCGAGATCAACCACAATCATCCGAAGTCGAGACTGAAGAAAGCGATGCGAGCCGCGCGGCGGGTTATAATTCGGATTCGAGACGGTGCGAAGAGAGCGAGCAATGGTATATGAATGCAAACTATTAGTAGGTAAAAGGCGAGTGTCGGTATTATATCTAACCTCCTTTAATTTTTATGGCTATTTTTTAAATTATAAATTTCTAAACATTTCAATTAGTTTTTAAATTATTCATTTTAAAGAAAACTACTAACAAAAAAAAAAAGTTAGAACTCCGCCTATGTTATTTTACATAGGAGCCGAATAAAGGAGGAGGGTAACTTTTATTTTTTAATCTATTTTTTTAAAATAATTCAAAATTATTTTTAAAGTAATTAATTTTCTAATTTTTTATTTATATTTTACTTTTTAAATTAATTGATTTAAAATATTTTTTATTTATATTTTAAACGTTCATTTTAAATTATTTGATTTTTAAATGTTCATTTTAAATTTTTTATCTATTTTTTGATTTAATCTATTGTTTTGAAATAATTGAAAAAATGAACATTTAGAAAATATATTATTATTTTAAAATGAACGTTTATATTTGTACTTAGCCAAAATGATATTATTCAGATTTTACGACATTCCAAAATAAAAAATATATTTATAAAACAAAAACAGCAAAAAAAAAAAAAATCGTTCCCGTACCCGCGCCCTTCTACCCGTGCCGCGTACCCCGTGCCGTACCGCCGCGTACCGTGTACCGCGACGGGCACGGGTATGAGACGGGTAGGTACGGTTTTGAAAAAAAAACCGTCTACCCGTGCCCGCCGTACCGTCTACCCACCGTACCCGCCGCCCGCCGCGGGGTGTACCCGGCCCGTGCCGCGCGTGCACCGCCAAATCAATCCACTAGCCGATGTCCGGCACCACCCTTTCGGTTCACTAAAAAATAAAAGTCGTACGGTAAAATATTTTTTTTTCAACCCGAACATTCTTTATTATTTGAAATGGGCCCGCACGGTCACCGGTCCGGTCCAACGGTGGCCTCGGTCGATCTCCTTCACCCGAAAATGGACCGTGCCGACCGTCCCGTGCCGGACCGTGGGCCGAGCCGGACCGAGCCGTGGACCGTCGGGACCGTGGGCCGGGCCGTCCGAGGACCGGACCGTGAGTATTTTTTTGTATTATTTGATTTTTAAATTATTCAAAGATACATAATTACATAATTAATTCGATGAAAATGATTATTTAAAAATTAATAAATTTCTTTTTCAACTTTTATTATTTTTTTATAATTTTCTGAAATTTTATTTTTTACTAATTTTTTAATTTTTTAGTACTATTAGATTTTTAAACAATTAAAAATAATAATTCGAATTAGTTAAAAATTATTATTAAAAAATATGATAAATTATTATTTTTTTCGATTTATAAAAAAAAAAAAAAAAAAAAAATTGGACCGACCGGGCCGGGCCGTCCGTGGGGGTCCGACCCGGGGGCCAACGGTGGACGGGTTCGGTTTTTTCGAATTTGGACCGCCTTGGACCGGACCGTTTGGACCGTGCGGGACCGTGGGCCGTGGACCGTGTGGGACCGTGGACCGTCCGGGTTTGGACCGGACCGGGCCGGACCGGACCGTCTTCAATACTCTACCGGGCACCCCTATCGATCATTTCTGGTTTCTCCCTTGTCTAAAGTGAAGATGAATAAAAGTATATCTAAAGTGCAAATTAAAAGAAAAAAAAATAATTCTCTAACTAAGAAATTTGAAGGACAACCGTTCTAACTCGAATGTCTTATTAAGGGATGTGAATCATTTATCATTTCCAAAATTATGTAATTACAATGGAGCAGATTAAGATTTTTATGATGACAAGGGGAGAGTAGTGGAGACTAGGCTGATGTGCTGGCATTTCGTGCCCCCCCCTCCCCTCTCTTTATGCCAGTGGCGCGTTGCCATTCGTATATTTAAAATTTTACGTTTTTCACTCTTATTTTTAATAATATTAATTTAATAAAACTTATTATTACTAAAAACTGCTCTTTATTTTATTTGAGTTTGTGTGGTTATACTTCTCTCACCATGTCCTGAATTAGAATATGAGTTTTAACATTACAGTCAACAGAAATTTAAGATATCCAGCAGCATTGCCATTTGCTAATAAAATATTGTTACTTCGCTGCTAATGTTGCAATTAATATTGAACAAATTAAACTGGCTTATCCTAGTACTTTGCACGTGATCTAAGTTGTGTCCAAATCTCTGTTATTATTTTTGAATAATAAAAGGGTCTTACTTTTAAATCTTAAAAAATATTAAAAAATATTTAAAAAAATCTTAAAAAATAAATAAAGATATATTATTTTACTTGTATATTAATAGATCGTCAAATTTTATATAATTTCATTAAGGTTTGATAGTCCATCAAAGACCGTTAATTTGAAATCATTGCAAACATTAATGAAAATTTGTTAAATTTAATAATATTTAATGAACTATCAAACATTAATAAATTATATGAAAATTTATATGTAGACTATGAAGCTATAAGTAATAGAACATATTTATAAATTTTATTCTATTTTTTTAAAAATAAATATTTTATTAGATTTAAAAGTAGGATCCCATTATTTGTAAGAATAATAACAGATTTGGATCCGTCTAAGTTGTTTCTTTTTTTTAAGAAGGAAAGATGAAAGTTTAATTCATAAATTTTATTTTATAACTAAAGAGCTCGAACTTATGATCTTTTTGAGACTATCTTAATTAGCTATTATTTGAACTACTAATGCAATTTGTCAGTCTAAGTTGTCTCTTAATTTTCTCCCCCCAGCTTCTCGACTAATGTGCATTATTTATTTAGAATATTTTATAACCATATTTATTGTCTGAAATTCTGAAGAATATGATCTTCGAACAAAGATATTTTTCCGACATATACATGGATGATTGTATCCGCATCAAACAAATTGCAGAAGCAAACCAAGTGCTGTTATCTTGGGTGACATGCGAATTATATAACTTGGCACAGCGAATGAAATGACAATAAGTTTCAGAGCTCCCGTAATTCCTACTCTAATGGATTACAAATCACCAAGCACAATAATCCCTTGGGCCCTTTTTTTACCATTTTAGTTGTTTACTGGTACCAATTGGATCGGAAACTCGAAATTCGCATCAGACACAAGAGTTACTAGTAGCTTTGTTACTACCCAAACTAACGGTACCAAACTAACATCTGTCTCAAGATTTAGTAGAGTCAAATATATATATATATATATGATCTTTCACATATAACAAAGGTAATGTCGCATATTATAAGCTTATAAGTTAGGTAAGGTTTGATACCTGATAGACAAGTAGAGAAACAACTTTGCTGTAATCAGGGATTGTGTTTGTTTATTGGGTTCACACTTCAGTACTTCAAAGGTTGAAACTTTAGATTTGCTTTCCCCTAGGGTTAGAATAAGTAAATTAATGGTATATGTTAATTAAGAGAGGAAATTAAGTTGACTTAAACTACTTCGAAAGAAGAGTAGTTGATAGAGTGGCTGAGACATGCTCTTACTTAATTGGAAGCAGTGTTGAAGTACACATGCAGAGATTAATTATTCTTATTACTACCAATGTATATCTTTTTAGAGCGCTTAATTGCACTCATGTTATTTCATATCGTAATCGACGTCTGGACAACTTTTAGGTAGCTAATCAGTTGATTATGGTCATAGGTTGTCAGTCAAAAATCAAAATGGTTCGAGGGATAAGATAATGAAGCCAAAACGTGTCAAAACAACCAAACACCATCCATTCCTTTTATGGGGTATCTTTTGGTACCTCATGGAGCAGAGCCTCAAATCAAAAGCAACATCTCTTTTTCTTTCAGATGGCAAATCTGAAGTGACGCTGAGGTGTACCAGACGACGACAAGTAGCTATATACGTATACCTGGGGCATGAATGATCCATACACAACAAATGATCTGACATTTTCATCTCTGGCTGGATTCTATTTAATTATTTGAGAATTATTTGAGAATTTTTCTAATTAAGAATAATATATTTATTTTAGACCAAACTGTTCAGATTACGTCGGACAAAGATTTATCTGAATGAGCCATATATTCGGTCCAATTTTTTAACAACTAGTTGCAATTTGGACAGTTCGGTTTGACAATGAACTGTTCTGATCTCTTTAAAAACTTGAACTGCATATGTACAATGGGAATGCTTTCTATCAATTGACTGCAGGTTGGAATAAATCGCTCAATTTTTACAAACATATTAGTGGACTTATAAATATTTTGTTTCGAGTTTTATGTAATTTGAATATCATTTGATAATCATCAAAATTATATGACGGTTATAACGATTATAATTTAATGAACTTTGATGAAATTTCAAATTATACTCAAGTTGTATGTAACTTGAAACATTATCCATCTATAAACTTAAGAATACATTTATATTTTTTTTATGATTTTTATGAATTTGTTTGAAATTGATTGCGAGAATTGTCAAAATAAGTACTCGTTAGTGGATCCCAAGTTTTTTTTAATTATTAAAGCAGATATTATTTAAACAATTTTTCAATTCACTAAAAGGCAAACGCAACCTTTTTTTCATTTTGAAAAATAAAATGACAGTGACACAACTGTCATTTGCGATGGAATTCAGAATTCAGGATCAAGCTTTATGATTGGTTTTCCTTTGGTTATATTTCTGGGTCAACTTTTTTTTATATTTCTTCTTAACCATCTTTTGAGCAATCGAAAAGCCACACAGCACTCTGCACTCTGCACTCTGCAATTTACAAGTTTCTTTGGTTTTTTCAATTTAAAACGAATCAAATTATGTTTGTGACGGAGATCATTGAAAGAGGCCTTTGTACAGACTACAAACTAGAGAATTTTTGTAATAGATTATTGGACAAATGACATCAAACCCAAGAGAAAACGACAAAAGTTATTTCCTGAATTACTGTAGCCTCCGCTTTTCTCAGGCTAGAGAAAATTTTAGCCACTTTATACCTCTCTCTCTTTTAAACCTTCTGCCAAGTATATCTCCCCTTTTCTTTAGAGGAAATTTTACACCGAAATTCACTTGCACTCAATTGATCCTTTTGAAAGACACAACGAACCCACAGCTGGGTTTTGGGAAGGCCTATCCATACCATTAGGCTATGGCCCATAGCCTACACGACATGTTAGTTAGATCTTATGTGCCTTCTATCTCTGCAGTTATGTTATACCGGTTTGGGTGTAGATTTGTATCCATAGTGACAAGTTCGTGATTCGGAAAACGTTCGGCGAGATTAAAAATTCGATGTTCGGATATAATACGGGTATAATTCAGGAATAGTTTGTTTCATATAATATAAATAAAATATATATTATAATGATAAAATATTAAAAATATATTAAAAACTATAAAATTCCATATAAAATAATATATTATGTCTTTTTTTGTCAAATAATTCACGAATAAAATAATTTTTTGACCAAAAAATGTACTGTATATAAAACTGACAAATTATTCGTAAAACATCCAGCTATGGATGAAAAACGAATTATTCACGGATAATTCGCGAATCTTGTTACTATGTTTGTATCTGATGTAGAATGGATAGGGTGATATGAAAATTTTCAAAATCTCATATAATATAAAATAAATATCATATTAATGGGTACTGATGTGGTTATAATTATAATGTATTTATAAATATAATATAAAATAAATATCATATTAAATAAAAAATTAAATATAATAAATTTTAATGTTTGAGGTTTTTAGTACATATAAAACTAAAGAGATATAATAAGCTAACTGTCCATTTAATCACAAATCCTTGGATAGCTTAGTGGATGTGTACTTAGAATGTATGATTCACGTCCAATGCATGTTGCTTGATTCAAATGTATTCAAAATGTACATAAAATGAATCGGCGAGTATCATAGCATATCGCATTGTTGCTTGATTCAAACGTATTCAAAATGTACATAAAATGAATCGGCGAGTATCATAGCATATCGGCGATCGAATTCGCCAATTAAACAAAATAAAATCATGATGTGTATCTATATCGATCGAAGAAGTATCGGAGTAACATAACTTTGCAGCATGGAGTAATCACTCATCATCCTTTCTCACATGGCCACACAAGACATATCCTAAGTGATTTTTTTTTTTAAAAAAAAAAGATAGTGCTCCTGTAAATTCAATATATATTATTTTTATGTTATTTTTAAAATTTGAATCCGGACTACTCCATAGAAATGAAATTCATTATTTGTTATACTAAGTATGTGATTTCATCCTGCATGAATCTATGGCATGAACTTTTACAGAGGAGTTTGTCGAGTTAGCACATATTATGAAGTAAAAAGACGGAGTGAATTTCCACAAAATAGGATATTGATCTATGTTTGTGCAATAATTCAAACTCAGAATTGCAAGTCTACATTTCTTGAATTTGAATTATTTATTCGAAATCTAAGATCTCAGACAACTGTATCCATACGGACCATATTATTAGAGACTCACTTTTAGATGACATTTGTTGATTAATTCGCTTTCACAATGACAATAAATACAGATATAAATACAACCAACTTGTCACATTAAGGACTGATCTATCTAATAAATATAACCAACTTGTTTATATTCGCCTACGGACCTTTCAGCCTCAAATTATATATATATATATATTGATATGGAGTATGGACTATTCTGTGGAACATATTATTCAAGTGTCGACATTGATAATTTGATAATGGACAATTTTGAGGAACATACCAATAGAATATTTTTAGAAAGACATATAATTTCATAGTAGTAGGTGAGAGCTATTGATTTTACTTTTTGGCAGCATGGAAAAACAAGAAAATTGAAACTAAAAGAGCTCAACAACCAATTATGGCAGCCTTTTGCATAATCGTTGATACTGATATGGTGCTTGTATTGATTACTTTTTTTCATCATTCTTCCCCCTCTTGTAAAAACTCGTGTACATTTCCTTTGCGTCCTTTAATTTAATGGAATTAAATAGGAACTGGCCCAATATTTCAATCGTTGTTTAGTGAATATTGTTATATCATTCTTAAATTAAAAACAAATAAAATAAGCAAATGCTGAGTAATTCATGGCATGATATCTATGAACATCCGTACAAGCTACAAAGATTCTGGATAAGAATAGTTCGGGACCATTTTTACACCTCTGCTCTCAGACCGTGTGTGTGTACTTACCAAATATAAATTATTTCAGGGGCTTTATCCTCAACATTTCTATGATTTCAATTTGTATTTGCTCCGTCTCTTTAATTTTGTCTTTTACATGGATCCTAATTCCTAATTCCTAGCAGAGACAGGAGGAGATCATAGGACATCTTGATCTTTGGCGTTTTGTATACAGGAGGAGGCAAGGATCTGCCTTGTGGGACCCGCATGCAATACTTGGTGCTTTTTCTCTTTGATCCTGTGTGATGTGTCGTCCATAAATACCTTGTGCGCTTTTGCTTGGAAGATCCAACGGTGTTTTCTCTAATAAAATCCATTATTCGTTTCTTCATCCATTGGAGAAAATTTTCGTATCGAATTTGAAAACGCCAAATATTGAATGGCTCATCACCAATCACCATTCGCTTTTTAGCAACTAGCGATAGAAAAAGAACATATCTTCTCTCATAATTTATTTAGATTTAATTATTTTATGTAGATTTATAGTTGTATCGCAATGAGACCTTAGGTGACTGAGATAGTGAGATGTTTCCCATTTCTTTTTTTCTTTTTCTTTTTTTTTCTTTAGAAACAAAAACAAAAAAAAAAAAAAAAAGTGACCATTATGCCTTGTCTGACATGACATGTGAAAGTACTGAATTAGATGGATAAGCATTAAACAACCGTGTTGTATTTGTTAAAAAATGTATAACGGTATTTGTATGCTCCGAATCATACAAATTTATGTGCGTCCAATTCCTTTAACTTGTGTTCATGCACAGTTCATTTTACTTCGATGAACGGGCCATTTTGAGTGTATATAATACCATGCCAATATTAGCCCAGAAGCCCACATGATCATGGTTCATGTACTTGCAACAAATTAGTAATTTTTTTTGGGAATATAATCATATATGAGAAGGGATCAGTTGACAATGGGTTATTTTGACAACTTTGACAATGGACTTTTAAATAAATATAAAAAAATTCTTAAAAATGAAACTAGTTTATAGATGTGTTCTTCTACTTTTAGATTGATGGTCATGAAAATTTCATGCAATTTTCATTATCATTTGTTAGTCCATCAAAGATCTTTAAATTAGACCCGTTGTAAATTACATAAAAATTTGATAGTCTTTGATGGACTATCAAACGATAATGAAATTGCATGAAATTTGAATGACCATCAATCTAAAAGTAAAAAAACACATTTATAATTTTTTTTCCATTTTTAATTTTTTTTATATTAATTTAGAGATTCATTATCAAAGTTGTCAAAATAATTCATTGTCAATGGATCCCCACTCATCATATATATACAAGCATTGTCCAATGTACATCACAGCGAGGATTGCAAATCTATAATAATATAAAGCCTTTGCTAATTTTACTAGCTTGCTAAATTAGGATGACAATTTTCATGCCTACAATTGCAACTTTTTATTTATTTGCTGATTGAAATTATACATCAAGTCAATAAAATTAGTCATTGCAAGATGATAACATTCTAGAATTAATATACAGAAGGTGAAACATTCTGAGATGCTGATTGAAATTGACACCAGAGTCTTCTAATCTTTTTTTTTTTATTTGAATTGTCAGAAAGTATACCAATTGAAATGCGACACAAATACCTCTGATTTGAACCTGAAGCGTCGCTTTTCTTCATCCTATTTCTAGCTGGTTGGTGCACTGGTTGTAACACGAAATGGAATGCTGTTTGTAATATGAACAAGTACACAACGAAAAGACCTTATCGTTTGACATGAACCAGTGAACCACCACCAAACCCTGTAATGTAAGAGATCAAATCAAATGCCTCCTAGTCCTACGGGTTTTCAATTAAAAAACACACACACGCACACAAATGAAAAACAATAAACACGAAGCTAGCTTTCATTTTGTGAAAAGAAAAAAAAAAATAAACAATAAAAAGGAAGCTACAATGTACTAACAAAAGGGGGAACTGGAAAACATATCTAATTCAGATATTAAAAGAAGCTTAATGTCATATTTATTCTTAAATTCTTCTTTTATTTCATAATTATGTATCAGAGTCTTCAATATTTCTTTTCTCTCCTTTTGACTCTTCAAACTCTTCTATTTATCGATAGGGAGCGAATATACATATAATATTATCGATACCAATTTTATTATTTATATTAAAATGAATTATTATTCATAATAATAATTTAATTACGTAATTTATTTTATATAGTACTTTATTATTCAACTTAAATTGGTTATTTCAATTGAATAATAAAATTATTGCACAAATTAAGTTTCACAATTACGTTATTGTTATAAATAATTATTCATTTATCTTGAATAATAAAGTTAATGACAATGATGATATCTCCCAAAAATATTCCTTACCCATATTTAATTAGAGTAACTTCTAGTAAAATTCATCAGATCTACTTCTTTCTTTAGATAAATTGGCTTGAGGTGGGATCTGGTGCCACTAATTTTAGTGGTATCCGATGCTACCAATTTATTTTTTAATTTATATTTTAAAATTTAATATTTAAATTTTAAATTCAAATTGTTGATCTTTTTTATTTTTATGATATATATATGTTTGTAAAATTTTCATAATTTTTAGAAATCATTTAACTAGATCAAATGATAATAAAATGAGTGAACCTAATTAACTATGATTGATTTATTTTTATGTTTCATTTTATTATCATTTAATTTAGTATGAAATGATTTCTAAAAATCATGAAATTTTACGAGTATACATCTATCATAAAAATGAACAAGATCAACATTTGGATTCAAAATTTAAGTATTAAACTTTAAAATATAAAATTAAAAATAAATTGATGACATCGGATGTCACTAAAGTTAATAACATCGGATCTCATCTCATATTATTAATTCATTCTTTTTTTCTTTTACGTCCAGTAAAATTCTCCGTCATTTCATACACGTGCGATCTCTCGATCTCTCGCTCCCCTCCATCTAGGAAAAGCCAACAAAGATGGTTGTGGGGAGATTTTTACATGCGGAGATTTTTTTCATGCAGAAATCTCCGCAAATTTAGATGATACAAATTAATTTAGACGGTTATGGGAAGCTCTAAATATAAATTTTATGTATAAAAGTTTATTGTTATTAAATCGACCGGTTATAGCTGATTTGATGGTTTAAAAATAAAGAATTGCAACTGCACCGCATGTGATGTAAATTCGAACCATTGCACCGATATCCAGTTTTCATTTATCGTCATACTTGGTCTTTAATGGCAATGACTTTATCAGTTTTGCACATGTGAATCCATTAATTAAAGCTTGAACTGTTTCCGAAGAAGAACACTTGGAACCTTCCCAATATTTTAAAATTTACATTTGGAAAAGAGTTCACTGCGTGGATACTTGTTTTTATCTCTAACCAAATACTGGATGGCACCAAACACAAAAGAGCAAGTGCTGATGCTGCTTTCAAGCGTAGTAACATAACTCAGAATACAAATTCGTAAATAATTTAATTTTTACTCTTACATGTTTCATAAATAATTCATCAATTTAATATATAATATATCTTTTATTTGTGTGTTATTCACGAATAAAACACATTATATATTATTTTAATTGAAAATTTATATTTTTTATATAATTTTAAAATTTTATCATTTTAATATATATTTTATTTATATTATTTAAAATGAACCATCTCCAAATTATATCCGTATGATACTTAATTCAAAAATATTTAACCTCACCAAATATTTTCCGAATCACGAACTTATTACTATGCTTCCAAGTTGCAACATAGTTATATCATTTGCCAATTCGTCTTGGAGGGATATAAACTATGGATATTGTATTGTCTATCAATTTTATATTTGTTTTGTAATCTTGTTGGGCATTTTTAATGGGAGATGGCGGGCTGGCGGCTAATTGCTGCTCATTTACAAAAAAAAAAATTGTTAATTAGTGATCGTCTAACTATACACCTCCCTTTACCAGAAAAATAAACAGTGTTGAATGAAGATTAAGAACAGAAAAGGATATTTTGCTCCATTCTATTTCGAAATCACATATCTAATATAACTTTTCAAGAATTGATTGTCTTTCCTAACTTATAGAGTAAATGTAAAAGAATTTGAAGAGTTACAAAACAGAGAAAACCTTTTAGTTCAAAACAAAAATCTTTCGAATATGTTCCTCAACTATTTTCTCTTTCAACTTTTTTATTTTCAATAATATTTCTATTTTCAAATTTGTCTCTCAATTGTTTTCTCTTTCAACTTTTTTTTAGTAATATTTTTATTTTTGATAATTTTTTATATTCCATAATCAGATATGAATATCCCCAGAAAATAAGTATGATACTTCATTAATTAGATATGAATGCTACTCATTTCAAATATGATCACCTATATCAGTATTTTATATTTTTTGAATGAGAGTAGGGTATAGGGCGTTCATCATTATTAAGAATGAATTTTAGTCTGCTCAAGATGTTCATACTCATTATCATGGGTGCTTATACTTATTATCAATGATATTAGCATGTTCATAACTGTAGTTGTGTTAAAAAAATTGGGAGATATTAGCATGTGTTTAATTTTAAAATATCACTAGATTAATTTATACGTGCTTAATTAGTGATTAAGGTGATCGCTGGAAAGATACATGTTCGTGAATGATTTTTCATCTGCTTAGTGATGTTCATACTTAAACTTAGAAATATTTATATATACTATTATATTAAGAAGTCGAGAGATTTTTGTAGGGGACAGTTAGCACTTAGCACACCCCTAAAAATATATAGGAAATATTCAGTAGTTCACACACAAATATGAAATAAAGATTTTAGGTTTGAAATATAGATGAGATTTTTATGGATATTTAAAAGTTAAATAGTTTAGAGTTACATCTTTATCTAAAATAAAAAAATAGGATAAATATGATGTTATTCCTTAAAATGGATAATTTTGTAATTGTGTGCTGACGTGGGAGAATAAAATATTCTAATACAAATTTCGATGCATTAACAAATTGTCAAAATTTGCAAAAGCTTTAGAAGATATTCCAGAAAGTACCTAATCTGTCGTGTACCACCAAGTACTAAGATCAAAGTAAATAAACAGGTTCTTTGTAACCAGGAATGGTCAAGAAAATTAAGAATCGGGCAAGAGATACTTGCGCACGCTGAATCTAAAGAACAATGAAAGAGTAGAAAGGCCAAAAAATACATCACCATCTCAAGGATAATCTTGGCGAATATAAACCAAAAACAAGCATCATCCAGCCAAATTGAAATGGTAACCGCACGCTTTCGTTTCCAAACAAATTGAAAATAACATGTTAGATTATCTTCACTAAAGATCAAAATACATGTATACAAGATAGTAAGATACAGCCATGCATAAATAGTTCTCTAAACCAATCTGTGAAACAAATGATAGACGCGGCTTTGATAACCACCTCTGAAATGACAAGATAGTACGAAATAAGTGGGGACTGTTGATAGCTACTGTCCCATTTCAAGCATATTCCAGCCAAGGCACTTTCACAGTTTGTCGTATCATTGAAGTATTAATGGGATATGAAGGGTAGACTTTAGACTTTAGATGGTCAAAAGAGCAGCACAACAATAGTGATGCTTGATTTAAGGAATAACGAATAATGCAGCATTGCTTTTTAACGAGAGAGAAGGTGCATGCATTGAGCGAAATGGGAGCAGCCTAAACAATGAAAACGGAGTTGTGGGAGAGCAATACAAGCGTCGTACTGCTAGACGAAGCAGCGGAGTGTTGCCTTCACACTAATCTCCGTGCAATTGACCGTGCAGAGTTTAATCTCCTATTAAACCCTACTAAATGTTGATTCGATGCTTCCGTTCTCAAACTGCTTGGTAAGGTGCATAAGGAGGGATTATAAACGGTCTTTGATAGAGTATCAAACGATAATAAAATTATATAATTCACAAAACATAAAATCTCTCATACTTCACGTTCATATTTCAAATTTGAAAGTCCAAATGACTAATACAAACCATTGAACATAATCTTCATATTGAAATATCTTTATAGATCAAATTTTATATTTTTTTTTTAAAAAAATTGCTATTTTTTAGGTGTACAAATAAACTTGAATTCGCAGAACAATGCTAATGCTATTCTCAACTCAAAACTATTCCAAAAAATAATTCCTTTAATCTAATATTAGAGAAGTTACTATTATCTCATTTGGATCTAAACTAGGCAGCATTCTCAAATGTAAAACCTACACGAAAAGAAACCACATTATTTGCAAACTCATCAGATAGTCTGATTGAATGGAATAGTACGTTTGATTCTTAAAAAAAGAAAAGGAAAAAACTGACAATCACGAAAAACTCACACATTGTACACTCTGACACATCAATAAATATGAAACAAGGAAAAATAAATATATGAGCTAGGCCCCAAATTGAGGATGGGAGAAGCTACCGAGCACGGGATCGACTACTTTCAGCAATCCTCAGACTCACAGTATTTCTTGCATTTCTCACAGGATTGAAGTATGGATGAGCCTGTTATAGTTTACAATGCATTAGTATACGGTAATAACTAGTCTCACATTTGGGCTGAACAAGGGTCATAATTCCCAGATGGACCCAATGTGTAGTCTGTTATACATTCATTTCTACATACAAGCTATGTGCAACTAGGGCTAGACAAAATACTTGTGGTTCACGGCTCGCTCGGAATCAACTTGAGAAAAACTCAAAATCAGCTCAAGCTGAACTGGCTCGTCTAGTTTGTGAGCTGAATGCAGGGGCGGATTTCTGGCCCCCCAATGATTTACCCAAATGTTCACACATGTATAAAAATTAGTTATATTTTGTACAGAAATTACTGATCCCCTGTGTTTGGATAGTGTAGAATAGCATTGTTCTCAAAATAACAGTATTGTTTTCGATTAGCAACCATTCAAACACAAAAATAAAATCGAGAATAGTAGTAGAACAGTGCTAATCCGCTAACCCATAGAAAACGTTGGGTTAGCGGATTAGTATCCATGAGGGTAGTGAAAATAATAAAAAAAAATTCTTTTATATTAGTATGTAGTATTAAATAAATATTATTATTAAATAAAATATTAAAAAATAATTAATTATTTTAACTATTCTCTTCATGTTCTCAAGTTACTATCCAAACTAGGGATGGTAATGGGCCGGGTTTATGCAACCGGAGCTCGGTCCGTCTTTCAAAATCCTCGGCCCGACCCTTTACCTCCGGGCCTAAATTTGATGACCCGGCCCACCCATAATGCTTGACGGGCCTACCCGTCCCGACCTGACTTTATCAACGATATTTTGTTGCTATATTTTTTAATTAAATTATTGCATAATCAATTAATAATTTCTTTGGTTAACGATTTCTCTCTTCTTAATATTATATCTTTAGATAATGATTATTGTATTTAAACTAAAATTATTAAATATTTGCACCAACTCAAGTACTCAATTTACAAATTGTGATATTTAATTAAAAGAATTAATTTAAATGAACATTTTATAAGTTATTTATATACAATTATACATAACACATATAATAGATATTACATATTATTAATATTACGGGTCGGGCGGGCGGACGGGGCTCACCCTAAACCCGTACCCGCCCGCCCCGTCCTTTGACCGGCCGGCCGCCCGCCCTACCCGTTTGACCTTCGGGTTGGGCGGGTCGACCGTCGAGTCGGGCGGGTCCAGGTAGGCCGAACGCCGAACGGGTCATGGACTTTATTGTCATCCCTAATCCAAACAACACTTTACTAACCAGGAATAATAAAAATTAGTTTTTTCTCACATTTCTCGAGATATCACTAACCTCATACTATTCTCAACTACTAACCCAAACAATGTTATTCTTACACTAATACTTTCACCATCCAAACACACCCATAGAAAATTGATTATCAATTTAGTCTTTATTTAAGAAAAAAATTTATTACGCATACAATACACTTCTTTTGCTTATGTTATATTAGTGACATCATAATTTAAAATATTTAGTATTGTTATCAAGATAATTATTATTTAATGAATTTTGATATCATTTAATATATTGTAAATTATTTTTTGGATCCCACCAACTAGCCCCCCTCAGCCCCTGGCCAAATGTGTTTTGAGTGTGGCTTGCTTGCATCTAGCTCATGGCTCATAAATGGAACTAAACTTTGGAACTTACAAATTTCAAATATGCTCAGCCACCGCCTCCAAATTCAGATCCCAGTTCCACACTCGATTTCAAAAGTTGAATATAACTAAGAATCGCTCCTCTTTCTCTGCCCCCCCCCCCCCCTAAATGTAGATAAGTAAAAATACAGGAAAAGACATTTATATATATATATATATATATATATATATATATATATATATATATGTTTCTCCTCTCGCCCCTCCTCTCCCAAAGAACAAATCGCCTCTCTTCTGTCCCAAAGAACAGATCGTGAGCAATCCATTCTTCAATGGTGTCAACCCTCTGTCAATGTCTCTCTCGAGTTTCTTGACCTCGTCTCTCTTTGGAGCACCCCTCTCTAGGCGTCGTGCTGCAGCAAGTCTGGCTGCTGAACCATCTTTCGCAACAGACTTCAGCTATTCTCTCAAAGCGAGCTATTTGACGAGCCACAAGCCAACTAGAGATTTTGACAAGTTGACTACAATCTGGTGTTTTAGCTCAGAATGGCATTGCTATTGCGAGCTGGCTCAGCTCGTCATCTCCATGAGCAGAGTTTGAGTAGCTCTAGCTTGCTCAGCTTGCTCGAACTCCGCTCGTTTGCAATCCTAGGTCCAACCAGCTGTACCAATTTATGCTCATGCAAAAGGTGCACACGAAAAGACAGTAAAAAGTGTTAGTACCGTAGCTTCTTTAGCAGTCGGCCTCTCCTGGTGGTCGTACCGTAGCAGCTTGTCCATGAAATCGATAGCCTATCCAGGACATAAATTCACATGGTCATAAAAAAAAATTGAAGACATAATTAACATGATAATATGATATTTATAATGATTAAGTTACCTCTGGAACAGCTAGATGTTGGTTGTCAGAGTTAATAAATTTTCCCCATGATTTCCTTGTATGCCTACATCATAAAAAAATTACATATTCCTCAGACTACCATAATTTCATGAAAATACTTTTTTACAAGAAATCTAAATATGTCTAACCTCCCAACAAGAGCCTCCAGTTGTGGGTCAAGCTCGATGCGGTATTTATGAAGGTAACTAAATAATTCATCTGTTCCGAGAACCTGTTACATTTTATTCTCAGATTAATATTTCCATTGTTGTAACCTATACACAATAATTCTACACTCTAAATTTGGGAGGAGATTTTTTAGCAGGTTTCAGCATCACATGTTGCAGCAACTTTATTTTAGCATAAGCAATTTAATATCTTAAGCCCAGAAGAACAAATCTGAAGTACACTTGTTCTATCTCTTTATAGGAAAAGACTTATAGTTGATATTGTAAAGCTCAAGAGGCTTCAAAGCCTATGCACTAGACTTGTAGTTGTCACGCAGGCAGTGACAATGGATCCCATCTTTTTATTTTTCTTCATCCTTTTTCCTTCCTGTTTTTTATGAAACAGTTAATCAAATTTTACAAATCTGACACAAGAATTGCACATGACAAAGATTGTGACAAAATGGATCAGACTTGTTGTCTGGGCTTCAGATTATGAAATAATTCAAAAGTGAAGATGGCTGCTACTTGGGGCACAAATTACCTGAGTAAACATTCAATGCTTTTTAACGTGATAAAAATGATATTCCTCTATCCTAACAAAATAATACAAATGAAGCAGAAAAGAACTACCTTAGCTATTTTAACTAACTGGTCATAATTATCCTGCCCATGAAAGAATGGTTCCTTCCGGAATATCTGTCAGGTTGAAGCAAAGGAGAATAATCAAAGTTAGATATAAGCGCTGAATAATTGAACTCAGTGAGACCTTCTGGTTGTTCAGCACAAACATCAGAAGCAATTTTTTTCCTTAATCTTTACTTGTTATTGCAAGAATGATCATAAAAAAGGCCATAACAGACTGGAAGAATTCCAGAAATATAAAGCAAAACAGAACCCGCAGAAGAATCACACATTTCATTATATTTCAAACAACCAAAACCTACCCATAAAATTAAATCACAGAAAAAGATAGAGGACATTTAAAATGGCAATAATATTACAAAAAACAAACTGTTTTACCATGCCAGCAAACATGCAACCAAGGCTCCACAAATCAAGTGAATAATCATAATCTTGCAGATCCACAAGCAGTTCTGGCCCCTTGAAGTACCTACATTGTCATTTAAACAGCTCAAATCTCAACCCATCAGTATCTCTCATTAAATTGCCCAAAAGTGAGGAATAAAATTAAAAAATACATGAAAATTACCTGGAGGCGACACGAACATTGTACTCCTTGCCAGGATGGTAGAACTCAGCCAGGCCCCAATCTATCAGTCTCAATTTGCGCTGTTGATGATCTATCATCACATTGTGCGGTTTCACATCTCTGTGCATTATCCCTTGTGAATGGCAGTACTCCAGCGCCTAACATGTTGAAATGTCAACCCAAGAAAAGGCACGACAATCAACAGATGAATGTATCTTATTTTAAACAAAAATATATATATGGAAAATAAGACAGACTTTGAGGTGTGCAAAGGAAAAAACAAATGTTCTTTTAAATATCTAAAAACTTTGCAGTTAACTTCAAAAGAAGCTTATTTCATTCAAGTGGGATATGGAATTGGTCGGGTCGATCCAAACTGAAATAAATATATACAACTGAAGTTTTTATTCAGCTTGTCAAATTATGAACCGAACCAACTATAAAAGCATCAACCGAATAAATCGAAAACCAAATGAGCAGAAATTTTGTTTAAAAATAAAGACAGAAGAGAAGATAGTTTAAAAACAACAAATAACTAAATAAAATATAAAAAATAAATATTCGGATTATCCTTAATATGATCCTTATTTATATCAAGCAAAACTAATTATATTAGTAAATTTTGGACTATTCGGTTTATTCGCTTTATCCGATTTAGAAAAACATAAACTGAACCAAAGGATAAAAACCGAATTAGCTAAAATTTTCAACCAAACCGAAATACCAAACCAAATAGTCCAAAATTTAATGGTTCAGTTGAAATCCAATTCAACAGATGTACATTGAATACAGTCAGCCAATGAAGGTTTAATTGTCCAGTTCCACGTCTAGTTCCGGGCTCCGTTCAAGAAGATCCTTTAGAGAAGAAGACATCAGCGAGCGGGAAAGAAAGGAAGAATGACTAATGATTCAACGGATATGATTACAAGGCTGGCGCGTTTTAATTTTAAGTTACGGGGTGATTGCCTTCCAATGAGTTGGGGTCTTTCCCAACCCTAGTTAAAATAGGCCGACTAAGAGAAGGAATCATCTGACTCGTACATATAAATAACACAATCTGGTAGGTCCAAACTTATTAACATTATGTATTATAATCTGGTTAAATCATACGAAAAAGCCATTTTATGCTTAATCAAACCTAAATATGGTGTTCTCTTAATTGCAAATGTGAAAATTGTGTCAGTACTTAACCCAAGACTAAAACCAAATTGCATGAGCAGATAGGATGTGCACCTTTAACAGCTCGTAGATGTAATATCTTATATCATAGTCTGACAAGGTAGGGTAGAGAATTTTAAAATCCATGTTGTTGACATGCTCAAATATGAGGCTTGGAGTTTTTGATTCTTCGTCTCTCACTATGTCAAGTAGCTTAACTATATTGGGACCCCCACACAAGTTTTGGAGGATCTTTATTTCCCTCTTTATCTGTTACAGTTTACATAGACACCATGAGTAATCAAAACTATAGTTTAAGAAACCATTACAATCTTCATTCACATTGGGAGGACAAATTTTATAATAAATTTAACCAAATTTGTGTCAAATCTCTCAATTGTGCATGCGCAACTCAAACATGTGAAATTAGTCTCTGTGTACTTCCTTGATAAAACAAAACAGGTCAATAAAACATATGAATAGTCAGGTAATCAGTGGTTCCAAGCAAAATGGTATTACCAGTTCAGTATTTTAACCATGTTTTGCAATCAACTGTGCGAGTAGGTCCCATATATGTTTGGCATTCTGGTTGGAATTAGAATAGGGGAATGTTAAAGGCCTACTTTTTTCTTCTTGACAGGTTTAAGAATCTTTATTACACATCTCTCATTGTTAGTACGATGAAACCCCTCAAAGACCTCACTGTACTTCCCTCTCCCGACCTTGCGCACCACCTCATAGTCGTCTTGTTCCCTTCAATAAAGCAACAAAAAAAAAATCACATCACAGAAACAGTAAATAACCAAGCCGATCATTACAGAAGCAGCATCTGATCAGGCTACATTAACACAACACAACGAACAGTGCACTGATTCAATACAAATAAATGAATTAACAGAATGATGTATCAATCAATACCCCCAATTAACAGAAAGATTTTCGTAATCCCAATATTCTGCCGGTCTCACCACATTGACATCGGCATAGGCGCGCGCCTTGGACGTGGCGCCAGGCTGGCGCAGGGATTTACCGATGCGCTGAGACATCGGCTTTGCGACGGTGGCGAGAACCGAGCGGTGGTGGGCGTGACTGTCAGCGGCGGGAGAGAAGAGGCGGAGGAGGAAGTTACGAGAGGTTAGGGTTAATATTTGGGCCGAGAAGAGGCGGTGTAGGCCCAAGGCCATGAAAATGGAGAAATAACGGGGGGGAGGGGGGCGCAGCTAGAGTTCCTATCTATCGGGACAAGGCGGCTAGCTCATCTTTATCCGTTATCTTTTAGCCGTGAGCTTTAACGCTCTTATTTTACGACTCTTTACGGAGTTTGTATTTGGACAATTCTTTTTGGTAAGGCTGTGCTTAGCGGACTCAATTATTGATCCGATCTGACGGATTAATTTGATCTCATCTGAATCTGATTCGATCTGACATGATTTGAAAATAAATGGATTGGATATGAGTTTAATTTTTTTTATCTGAATCGGGTCGGATTCGGATCAACCCAACCCGAACTGATTAATTATATTTTTTGAAGTAATTTTGTGATTTAGTACTAATTAATATTTAAATATACACTAATTATATACTAATTAAAATTAATTATAAATTAATTAATATTTGATGTCTTTAAAGGACCTATCGATTTAAATTCTACAACAATGATAGTAAGTAAATAAATTAGTTAATATTTGATCCTTAATCGTTGCAACGGTTAGGACAAAATACCTCTATTCTATTTGATTTAATCTCAAAATTACTTTGGTTATCTTTGTATAATATAATTCTAACATAACTTAAGTCTTTTTTGAGATCTTCATATAATTTGGTTCAGATCCATTATTTTTCTCTTTAAGTTTAATATTTTGCATTTAACATATTTAAAGAAAAGATTAAATTCATATGTAATTATTTTGCAAATCGATAAATACTAAAATGAGAATTATTTACAACAATAATCTCCTTCTTTTGACGATTTGCAAAAAACCACAGAAATATATAAATTTTGAGAATGCATATTCCCTTTATGAAATTTCAAGATGATATTATGCTACTATTTCTCCCCCTTAGTTTGAAAATCGGAGAAAGATAAGAAATATGACAAAAAAAATCTCCCTTAAAATATGCATTATCTCCATCGATCAAATAAAATTATACATAAATAACATAGGCATAAAAAATATGCAATAGAAAATAAGGATAAGTAAGGAATTAATTCATGATGCATGTATTTTCTTGGGGGAAATATACAAATAAGTCCTTATTATTTTGTCTTAGGAACCCATACAACTTTTATTTTATTACTCCACTTTCTAAGCTCGCATTCAATAGAAATATGATCTAACTTACAACAATAATTACATAATGTCTTTGAATGTCTTTTATCACTTTGCACAAAATGGGATTGGTAGTGATTTTTTAATTCTTGAGCTCGCACCCTCGGGTCATTTGAGAGCTTGATCTTATTTTTGACAAATGTGTTTGACTTATGTGTATGTTGGAGAGCATCTCTTTGTATCTCATTTCTTTGAGTCTGACTTTTGTGACAAACCTTGATCTTTCAACTCATAAAACCAATCATCCGGACCTCTAAAATAAATATTATTTGACCATCGAGAATTAAATGTGTTCAAATTACCTTAATGGTAGTTATTATTATTTTCCTCCGATTTGAGTATTTATATTGATATGCATGATGTTGTTTTCCTCTATTATCTTTTGTACTTTTCATATTGTCACTTTTATTTTCTATTTTTTTAGACTGCTCCATTTTCTCTTTTGGGCTTTCCGGTGACTTTGGATATCGATGAGGGTAGAGAATTAATATACCCAAGCCCCGTTTTGTCATATACCTTTTGATCTACATACATCTTTTTGAGATCCATCTTAGCGCTACTACTCAAGTCATTAGATGTTCTCAAAGCTCGATATTTTGTCTCTAAACTTTGCACTTTTACGTTTAATAATCTATCTCATCTAAGTGTGACTCACAATTATTTTGACTTTTAAGTTCTTTGATCACATTTTCACCTTCTTTTACCTTAGATCTGAGCTCAATAATTTTAGCGTTTAATTCATCAATAATTCTATCATGTATGAGTAAGGTCTTATTTGCCTCGTCAATCATTGATTATAACCTATCATAATTATGACATGTCACTATATTTTTTAAGGATATCCTTGAATCATTTATAGTAGTACTATCAACATCAACACATTCATCACTATCATAGAAATAATTTAGATATACCTCATTCCCGCTGCTTGAAGAGGTTGAGACACTTTCTTACTGCTTAGATTCTAACTCCTTGTTCTTGGATAGTGTTATTCGCTTTTAATAGCTCAATGATGATGTTATCTGTGATATTCTTGATTGTGATGATCTCATCCACATTGATAGTAAAAGGATCCTCCTCTACCTGTGCCATGAGTGTCAAATTCAATATTTGCTCGCTTTCTTGACTATGAGCAGGAACATTCATTATCACTGTCATTGGAATCTGCACTCCACATGGTTTACATAGCTCTTGCTTTCTTTTTATAGTCATCTTTCTTAAACCTGGACTTGCGGTCTTGCCTCCCCTCATCTTCTTTATTTTTCAGATGAGGAAAGAGTTGAGAGCAGCAATCGATTGTGTGCTCTTCTCTATGACATGCAAAATATTCTACCTTCATATTCTCCTCTTCTCGTTCTTTGTTGAATTTATATTCAAACATCAACGTCCCTTGGAACACTTTAAGAGAAGAAGTGCATCATTCGAGGTTTCATGGTCCGGTCTTTGAATGAAGGATTCATTTGAGATGTTCGAATGTGTTAGACCTTTAAAGCCCTTAGATGGTGGTATTGAAAGGTCAAGAAGGTGCAAGAATGTAAGAACCTAAGGTAGAAATGTATAAACCGGTTTGTGGCTTAATGTTCAAGTGTAATGGCAGCAGAATACGATTTAAAACAATTCAATTCTCACAAGAATATAGCAATCAAAGAAACGTGAGAAAAGAAAGTAAAGATAAAGCAAGAACACAAGATGTAACGGAGTTCGGCTTTAACAATGCCTACGTCTCCGGGACCCTCAACCTCTAACAATTGAGGTTGAGCCGATATATTTAAAAAGGGTTTTTACACTTGTAGAACTTGGTCCCTTACAAAATTAGGTTGCCAAGCCTATCGGTAATAAGAGTGACAACACACTCAAAAAGGGTGAGTGACAACACACTCAAAAAGGGTTGAGTGACAACACACTCAAAATAAAGGTGAGTGACAACACACTCAAAATAAAGGTGAGTGACAACACACTCAAAATGTAAGTGACCACACACTCAAGAAAATATGAGCACTACAGCTCAAAATAATGTTTTCAAGAAGATCACGAAGGATCAAGTTGGGAGAATAGAGAGAAGTTAGATTGAGCTTGAACAAGGATTTGACTAATTGAGTGTATCAATCTATTGAATTATCTCTCTCACTTTGTATATGGCTAGTAAGCTCTCTAGAGTAATGATTTTGCTAGATAGATCAAATTTCAACTCAGTCAGATTTTCAGTGAAAGAGGTGATCCTTTTAAAATATATTTTCTAAAGAAACTATTTTCCGGTCTGAACCGTTATAACGGTTGACGAATCATTATAACGGTTTAGAAAGAATAGCCGTTGGATCAACTGAACTGAAACGTTATAACGATTTATCAAATCATTATACGTTTCCCAAATCGTTGTAACGATTACTGAATCGTTACATAACGATACACTCGGTTTCTTTTAGAATATTTCTGCCTTAGAATATTTTTGAGTATTAAGATGAACCGTTATAACGTTTATTGAATCGTTATAACGATTCCCTCGCGATGCAATTTTCTTGTTGTTTAAGCTCAATTTATTTTGACCAATTCAACCCGCTTTGAATCTAACTAAACCTAAGCCTAATGCGAGTCTTGATTAAGCTCTTATATCCCAAAGACTAGTCTTGGTTCTTGTGCACTAGTCCATTTGCATGTTAATCCCTGCACAAAACTCAAACAAGGCAAATTGTAAAATTCAAGATTGTTTTGCAAATCGACAAATCAAAGAAGATGTTAAGTGTAACATAATGGTTTTGGCTCTTATAGTTTTGTGTTGAGAAGGCTATTGTTTTGGAGTCTTACGATTTAGATAACCCAAAAAGAATTACTCAATACGGATTTAGATGCAGTCTTAAGATTTGATTTTCTTTCCTAGACTGGACCCAAATACCGATATCATATTTTAATGCAATATAATAAATATGGGTGAATATACTAATGTTTTATGCACGTTGAGAAAAACACCTACATAAATGACATGAAATGATAAATAACCCAAAATATAAAATCTATGGAAATAATAATATAATATAAAAATATAAAGTACGAGAATCAAACACCTGAAATAAATACCCCGATTGTAAATCACCAGATCTATCTCAAGCGGGCGCCACCAGCATCCCAACTTACGAACTTGGGCCTTGCCTAAGCGGGCGCCACCAGCGACCAAACTTACGAACTTAGGACTTTATGTTTATGCGGCGCCAATACCGCATAAACGGGCAAATCGGACTCCCGAGGCGATAACGCCCTAGGAGAGTGAGCGTGCATAGGTATGTACTCTAATATGCTAAATCTGGTAATTCACCTTACAAAATAAAAAACAAACGGATAAGTATGTCTTCAGTTGTCATATCGTCAAAAGGAGATAACTACCTGTGAAATGATAAAACATAACATAATACAAATGTGAGCCTACATTGTACCAATTAGGGGCCAGAGAACCGCATCCCGAGGAATGACAAAATGAAATATAATATAGATAGGATCCTACACTGTACCAACCAGGGGTCAGAGGATCGCATCCCGAATGGGAGCCTACACTGTACCAACCAGCGGCCAGAGGACCGCATTCCGAGAAATGACAAAACGAAATATGATACAAATGGAAGCCTACACTATACCAACTAGGGGCAGAGGACCGCATCCCGAGAAACAACAAAATAGATTAGAATCTAGACTCGGAAATGGCCGCCCACACTAAACACTGAAAGATATGGTATCCTAATCGCTCAAATTTGGATTAAAAATCTTAATCATATTAAGAACAGTAAAAATATAATATTGATCAAAAGAAAAACACTCTGGCACGGCCGAACCCGCCAATTGACGGGGTCAGTGAATAACCGACAAGTAAAGGTGCGCAGTGTATATATAGACCAAAGGGTATGTAACCCATTGGTCTGGTTATACAAGACAATCTCAGACTGAGATCACCCAGTCCGCCTCTCAACACTTTCCCATGCATTTAATGCATGATTAACTATCAAACTTAACGGATAATTGGTGGTAATAAGAGTATTATCCTATTAATTATAATCTACAACTTTAATTATTTAATTATAATCTAATCCTATCTCGAGATTATTTCCCGAGTCCTACTCCTATCCTATCTACAAGCGATGTGACATGATATGACATGCGAATGCGGGTAGGTCTCAAATATGTTGGTCAATTTACTGGATGCATATGACAGGTTCGATTAAGTCTCTAAATAGTGGTTGGTTAGAGAAAAATATCGCAATTCAATTATTTAAAAAATAATTTTATTTTCGGTTTGGGTTCCTAATTCTGAAGAAAGAAAAACAAATACCAGAAAACCGTACTTGAATATTTCGGAAACCGACTGCTTGACCTCCGGTGGGGCCCACGATCTCGTCAACCATCTCATGTTGTGTATATTTGATTGTCGGCTCGTCAATGTATTTTCGAGAACCTATAGAGTCAAAATAAATTAAATTGACGAGTATCTTATTCACGTTGGGTCTGGTTAGGTCATGGTACACCGGGCTCGGAGACTAAGTATTATTATTTAAAGTTTATAATTAAATTATATCTATTATGATAAATATAATTAACTTAATTTTATTTAAATTTAATAAGTTATCTTAACATTATCACTTAATTATTTTAATTATAATTAGAAAATTTAATTATTTAGAAATAAAGAAATTAATTAATATATATTTATAGTATTTATTATTATCATTATTATTTCTATTTGTATTCTTAATAATAGAGAAATTGATTAATATATATATTTTATAATATTTATTATTATTATTCTTATTAATTAAAATAGAGAAATTAATTAATATATATATCTTATAATATAAATTTTATTATATTTTAATTATTATTTTATAAATCTTAATTATTTAAATTATGTTCTTTAATTATATTTTATTTTATATACTAGTATTATTTTTATACATTATAAGTTATGTTATATGAAAACAAAATAGCCCGCTTATACCTTTCGGCTCATTTAACTTGTTCAATTTATTTTTCGACTATTCTTATAGTTTCAATTGTCCGTAAAGGTTAAATTTTGCGCATATAACCCTAGAAAATGTGTTATTACCACAAAAATTCATTTTGACCCTTATACTTATTTGATTCGCATTTCAATCCCTGAATCAGGATGCATCATACAAGAGTTGCAAAACAATCCTCAGAAGTGGCAATAGGGGGTGCAACCTTGGCATGATGATAATAAGACATAATTAAAGAATCGGCAAGAAAACAAGAGCAAAGAGGCTCAATGCGAGCACAAACCATAAGTATTTCGAAGTGAAACGCTTACGGATCAAATTCAAAATTTTGTGCCTGAATTATCGATCTAAGTAGCTCAATTTTTCATATCAATAACTTGTAGATTATTAATTTTTATCATTTATAGAGTTTTATTACTATTTCTAATTATTTTTGAAAGATGACTATTAAATAATGTAAAAAAATATCAATTTTTATATGTCAAGTGTTGTCATTTTTTGAAAAGCATTAAAAATAGTAATAAAATTCTAAAAATGATAAATATTGATAATCTATAAGGTTTTTTGATCAATATGTGTTTCAGCTTGAAATGATTATGGAAGCATCGTAGTCGACTCTATAGACACACAATAGTATATTTTCCGAGATTTGCTACGAGTGATTTCTACATTGTAATCTTTCTACATAAAAAAAATCATTACATTTCAATAACAAGATATGATAAAAAACAAAGTAAAAAAATAAATACAATTAATCAATTGATTTATGTAGTAATCATAGCTTTTCTAAATAATGAATAATTATATTTCAAATATATCTAATGATTTATGTTCTCTCTAAAAGTTAATTAATGAATTTCAGTCAATCCTAACCGTTGCATGATTCAAATATTTACATGCTTAATAAAGAGTAGAGATATATAATTATGTTACGGTGAGTTGTGAAACAAAATATCTTTTTATTTCATGCTATACGAATTCAAAATACCGATCCAACAAAAAAAAATCTCCATCTTAAAATATATTTGGAGACCAACTTTTATATTTTTGATTTTTTTTGGGAGTTAAAATATCATTATTTTGGAAAAATCATAAACTCAATGTATTTTCCACCCCTAAAAATAGAAACTTTTAAAAATATATAAAATTTGATTTCCAAGTATATTTTAATACGAAGTTCACGTTGAACAGTTAGATCAATATTTTCAATTCGAGAACGAAAAATATGATATGAAATATAAAAATATTTTATAATTCGTGACTCAATGTAGCATAACTCAATATATATAATAATTCGGGAACGAGAGATATGACTTGTATAATTCATGACGCGTTTTCTTTAAATAGAGAATATATTGAGCTAATGAGAAAACATTTAAAAAATTGAAAAAGCCATAGCTACCTATTTAATTTCTTTTACCGTTCGGCCTTTATAAAAGCCATATCTACCTATTTAATTATTGAAAAAGCCATAGCTACCTATTTAATTATTTAATTAGTTTTAATACTATTTGATACATAGTTTCCCCACTATTACTATATCTTTTTCCTACTACATCATCAAAATTCAAATTAATCGAATTATTAAATGTTATAATTACATATATAATTATAATGTTGGAATAAAAATTTATAGTAGGTCTAAAAAAACCAACATTCTACTGTATGTGAAAAATATCGCACCTTTTCTAAAGCCCTAACCCTGCGCAGTACATTACGCTGAATCGCCAACTCGGCTACTCGCTCTGTGTCCACCCTTCTCAAGCCATGGCCGCTGCTACTCCCGCCACTACATTTTCATCAACCTTCTCTCGTCGAAATCTATTTTCCAACTCTTTAATTCCGGGTCTCTCCAGTAATAGACACCTCCCTAGAACCGCCTCGTTCGCCTCATGGCAAATCCGTTGCAGAGCCGCCGGCGGTTGGATAGTGTGCCAAGCTTCAGGCAACAACGCCGCTGCGACCACTACAGTGACAGTTGCTTCTCCTTCGCAGACTAGAGATCCGTACTGATTTTACTTTTATTTCCTCTCTATTGGATTTTTGTATTTTAATATGCCGGAGGAATGTTCAGCCTTTTCGAACTTATAGCATTTGTGGCTCTTTAATGATATAGGTTTTCAATTACCTTTACCAGTCAATTTTGTTGGTGCATATATATTTTTTTTAAGTAATTGACGCTTTTATGTTAGTTTGCAATTTTTAGTCTGAGATTTATTTTGAAGGTATTTGGCATTTCCTTGTTCAAAAACAGTAATGGAACCAATGTAATGTCAAGTTTGCGCCATTATCTATAAAATTTGAAATTTATTTTCAATCTATTCAGACTGGAAGTTGTATTTCCTTCCAATCAGAACAACTTCAATATCCCATTTTTTGGAGATTTTTTTGTGATGTGATAGATTGTAATAAAAATTTGATGTTGACACATTTAATATCCCATTTTGTTTTTAAATTGGTTGTGTAGTATAAGGAGGCACACAATTTCAGTATTTGTTGGAGATGAGAGTGGTATGATAAACCGAATTGCTGGCGTATTTGCAAGGAGAGGATACAACATAGAATCACTTGCTGTTGGTTTGAACAAAGACAAGGCACTTTTCACCATTGTAGTTTCTGGTACTGACCGAGTGCTTAAACAAGTCATCGAGCAACTCAATAAGCTTGTCAATGTCATCAAGGTTGTTTTTTTGACATTTAGTTTGAAGATTGAACTGTAACCTGCTTTTTTATGCAACCCAACATTTAACTGTGCTTGTAGCTAAGAGGCTAAGAGCAACAGCACTGTAAGGTAATTTGCAAATTACACCTGATGGTGAAAACCAATGCCAAGGTGACCAAAGAGAAAAAGAAGAACTTCCTAACTTTCCTGTATCAAAATCAATGAAGTCTGTTCTAGCAAGATTGTGTCATCTTTTAACCCAGCATTAAATTCAATGTCTTGTCAAATGTCAACCTTTGTTATCTGTATTCAGAAAAAATAATTTATAGAGTCAGGGACCAACTTCTCAAAGTTCAATGGAATACACATATAGCATTGGGCTATTGGACGGGACTCGTTGTATAACACTGTTTAAGTGAGCTACTTGCAAACATTGAAGTTTGCAGTGATTTTGCTAATTTGATGGCATATTGGGATATTTTTGGTTTGATTGCAGAAGAGCTCTGCAAATAAAATAGAACTAAAATAAACCTGTTTGACAATAGGTTGAGGATTTATCAAGGGAGCCTCAGGTGGAAAGGGAGCTGATGCTCATTAAGCTTAATGTAATTCCCGATATGCGTCCTGAGGTAAGTTCTAGTCATGAATTTCTTTTTATGTACGAGATGGTAAGATATCAATAATGAATTTTGAACATAAAATGACATTAAGCAGTAAGGTTTGTTTATTTTTTTTAGCATATGTCCTTCATAATTTTTCTGTTTTATTTATACAACCTGTTTTCTAACATTTCTCTGAGTTCATTTTAGGTTATGGTTCTTGTTGATATTTTCAGAGCAAAGGTGGTTGACACCTCAGAGCAAACACTAACCATAGAGGTAATTATTGGATGAATTCCTTTGTTATTTCTGTTTTTAGTTTTATTTCTCTATGAATGTGCTGGATGCTTGTCACTTTCCAGGTAACGGGAGATCCTGGTAAAATTGAGGCACTGCACAGGAATTTGAGCAAATTTGGGATTAAAGAGGTTGCCAGAACAGGCAAGGTAATTTTTATAACTTCTGTTTTAATTTTACTTTTTAATCTGTCACGCAATTGTAATATGAATTACCGATTGTTTCTGCTTAACTTTTGTTGTTTGATTTCAGATTGCTCTAAGACGGGAACGAATAGGTGAAAGTGCACCCTTTTGGAGGTTTTCTGCAGCCTCTTACCCGGATCTTCGGGCACCTAACCTGCAAAAACCAATCATTGGTTCTGTTGATACAACTGTCGATGGGACCATTGAATCGTCATCTGGAGTAATTTTTTATGGTCTCAATTTTAAGAAGTGAAATTATCGGTATTGAAGTAATTTAATAATGCCATACATTTGCTTGTTTGTTTAATTTTTATTCTTATTTAATTTGGAAGGGAGATGTATATCCAGTTGAGCAATATGAAAGCATCTCCAAGAACCAAGTGCTTGATGCTCATTGGGGTGTTCTTGATGATGAAGATGTGAGTTCTATATTTTTTTCTGAAAGTATTTGACTTTCACTGGTCCAACAAAATAGATACTTGAAAACATTCCTACCAGCTTAGTACATAATGTTACTATTTTCATATGGGGTTGCTGCCATTTTGCCTTGACAATGTGATTTCTTGCATAATGTGCATTTTTTTTTGTGAAAGTTATACTACCTTTCTACACTGATTTTTTTTCTTTAATAATTTCATTAATCTAATTTTTTAATAATAAGATTTAGAAAATCATTATTTTAATAATATTAATGGCAGCACCATTGGAAGTGGTGCTTTGCAATTAGAATCAATGGAGATGTGATGTTACGGTAAAAAAAAGAAGAAGAAAGACATCACTCCCAGTAATATCTTTGCACAAACGTACTAGTGGGACTGACCGTTTGCAAAGTGTCATTGCCAGTGGTGCGCTGCCATTCTTAGTATTAAAATTATGATTTTATAAATCTTATTACTAAAATTATGATTTTATAAATCTTATTACTAAAATTATGATTTTATAAATCTTATTATTAAAAATATGATTAATTATATTATTGTTTAAATAAATCAGTGACCATTCTAAAAGAACAGAGGGTGCATTCTTTTAATGATCAAGTTTTATTGGTTGGTTTTGTAGCCAACGGGCCTACGCTCACACACACTGTCAATCCTTGTCAACAACACACCAGGTGTCCTGAACATCGTTACTGGTGTATTTTCTCGTAGGGGCTACAACATTCAGGTTTCTTCCCTTAAAGCTTGTTCTTGCATATCTAATCTCGTGATGAACCTTATCTTATCATCTCTTCATTTTTATTAAAGCTCTTCAAGAGCTTAATGCGTGCCCTGATGAAAAAGCAACTTTCTATTGACTTGGTAATCATATATCTGCCAGAGTCTTGCTGTTGGTCCCGCTGAGAAAGAAGGAATATCTCGTATTACTACTGTTGTACCAGGAACTGAGGAATCAGTGGGGATGTTGGTGCAACAGCTTTACAAACTTATTGATGTTTATGAGGTACATTTCATGTCTGTCACATGTGATCCAGTACACCATGACTTAATAATGTTGAATTTCAGAGCTAACTACTTTACATGCTTGATCATCAGGTTCGGGACCTAACACACTTTCCATTTGCTGAGCGAGAACTAATGCTGATAAAGGTGGCAGTAAACACTTCTGCAAGGAGAGATATCTTAGATATTGCTGACATTTTTCGTGCCAAAGCTATTGATGTCTCTGACCACACTGTTACTCTCCAGGTTCCACACCAAAAAAAAAAGAAAACAAAAAGAATTCTCTCTTGACCTTCTATTTTTTGAAGAATGCAAGTCATAATCTTGTTGGGTTGTATGCAGCTTGCTGGTGATCTTGACAAGATGGTGGCATTACAGAGGTTATTGGAACCATATGGTATCTGTGAGGTTAGTTGTTGCATATTTATTTCCTTCGCCGTACTCAAAGGACTAATGTGGTTCCTCTTTGAAAACTAAAACGATTTTTTTTTGTCACTCTATTTGTCTTGAATGTGATATGCTTTATATTTGCAGGTGGCAAGAACGGGTCGGGTTGCTCTGGTCCGCGAGTCCGGGTTGATTCCAAGCATCTAAGAGGCTATTCGCTCCCGTTGTAGTGCTGTGTACCTGGTATTTAGATCGACTTGTAGCACATTAGCACTGCTGTTTAATTGTACTTTGTTGGTCATCTTAGCTGGTTTCTTTCATGTTAGGTGCTTTTGCTCGCGGACGTGATAATAAATAATTAAGGCAAATACTTTTAACTGCTTTATTTGTCTGAGTTGACAATATTTTTGCAATTTTGTATTATATAATATTGCTCCGTCTCTTTCCTTCTCCTACGAAGGTTTTTAAAACGGAAGCTGATACACTGATATCATCATAATGAGTGGTTATTTATGTTAATGATGTAATTATATAATTATTTTGTATAAACTTTATTTTGCATAACTCATTTAAGTTAAATGAGTTATTATTCAATGGTAATTAAATTGAATAATAATAATATTGTACCAAATAAATTATATATAAAGTTGTTAATATAAATAAAATCTCATTTTACTTGAATAATAATGTTGATAATGACAATGGAGTAAAAATAACGAGAGCTTAACTTAAAAAAATACATCAAGTCATCTTTAAAATTTTAATTTATCATATTCGTTAAATTTTTTATATAAAAATTTTATGAGTATAAAAATTTGAGTGTTTTGAGTTTTTTAAGTCATTGTTTATAATTTTTGAAAAATTAACTTCAAAAATAATTATAAAATATTCAATGTTTATATATTATTTTTAAAAATTAAAAATCATAACTTAGAAAACTCAAAGTATTTAAATTTTTACATCTCACAAGGTTTTAATATGAGAAATTTAATGGAAATGATAAATTAAAAATTAAAAATAATTTAATGTATTTTTTACTATTTTTAGATAGCTCAAAACATATTGTGCATTGTCCAAGGTTTTCGGACAAGATATTATTTATATTATTTGATAATCCTGTTTATACTTGTTAATATAGTTATCTATAATTACTGATTTTTTTAATGCGAGATGTCTATTGATTCACTTTAATTTGAAGCTATTTATATTTATGTGAAATATTATTTATTTTAATTAAATTTATTTTTAATAGTCAGTGTCACAATCTTGTTAAATGATGCTCAACATCGAGTGTCTTGGATGAAGTTCGGAAATAAGAAAGCAAATCTGAAATAAATCAAAAGAAATGATGTTAGTTCAGATTTATCAAATTAAAAAAGTACTTATATTTTTGTACAATTAGACATTATAAATCATGGTACCAGAAGAATTAGGCAATAAACAAAATCTAAATCAATTAAAAATTATATATAAAATCAACAATCTCAATTTATGAATCTGGACCATGCTAGCAAATCTTGTATTAACCAACATATTTCCTCACGTCAAGAACCGATAATTTGTTTTGTTATACATGTAAGTTTTTACACAATCATCCAAAAAGGAGGAAACAGAAAATATTGATTACTTAGTTCTAAACATAGAAAGCCCGGCATAAAGTTAAGTTTATTCTCTTTCCTTTTTGATTTTCAAAATAAAAAAATAAAGCAAATCAGCGATAGAAGTCAAAATAAAAAATAAAAAACATCAAAGCAAAATTAAAAGAAAAATCAATTTTGCATAACTTACCTTCTTTTAGTATACAAGAACAAAATGTTTGAATGAATCACTTTCAGGCGTTAAGCAAATTTGTGAAAAATAATAGAGAAAAACCAAAAAGGTTACAAGCGATAATTAAACAGATACAAATGAAAAAACACTAATTAATAGATTAGGAGTTGAAAGAGGTCAAAAGTAGGACTCAGATCGAGTACGATAGAAATAGGCAAGATGTACTCTTAACCACATCCGATCTTTTAGTGCTTCACACTCTTGGGATTATTTTATACAAATATTAGAAGATACTCCCTTATAAGAGATAATTTCTTTCTTTAGTCCGATTCAAAAGCAGAACTCAAAAGAGTAACATATCATCAAGACTATTGAAATAAACTGGCACTAAAAAGTGAAGAAAAAAAAAATCAAACTCTCTCTATGATATATATCGAAAGAAGAAGCAAGCACTTGAGGAACATCTTTCAATGACAATGTTCTTTCTTGATCCGCTAGATGGCCTGGCTTAGACAGAAGAAAAGAAAGAATTTGAAAAAATGAGCATAAAAAAGGAATACATAAGAGATTTGAAATAATCGGAAATTTTAAATGAAAAGGCGTCTGGTTGACCTGGCAGCGAGAAGTGTCAAATATGTTATTCATTCTTTCTAAAAGCGGAAAGTAAAAAATTATCGCAATGATTAAACATGATAATTGATCGTTGGGATAGAAATTGGAGACGAAATGTTGGGGATAATAATATTTATCCTTTTTTAAATTAATCTCAAAAAAATCTTCTATAAACTTAGAACTCACATATGATTAGAGGTGGCAACATGAAATCTATCAACGATCAAAAAACACAACATGTAAATTGACCCGACCCGACCCGACCCGACCCGACCCGGCCCGACCCGATTTCTTCCGAGAAAGTCAAACCGACCCGACCCGCCCGACCTTATGATATCAACATGACATCTTCCGATATTTTCCTTCTAAAATACGAGCGAAAAGAATAGTCGGATCCAAAGGATATAATGTACGGATTGTGATACGAAAAGTTCGTCGGATTCCAAGAACACATGTGCTAGCTGATCTAGAAATCATAATGAATTCGCAGTCAAAAGCTATATTTCATTCCCCTGAATCCAAAATACAATCTTAAGCTAAACAAAAAAGAATCGAAAAAGAATAAGTACGTTGAAAATTATGCTAAAAATAAGATTTTATCGATGTATGGCAGTAATTTAATGTAATGCAAACATATAAAATGAAAAAAGTCCCAATTGAATTAACTGTAGATAGATAAAAAATATGCTCCATAGTCCATATTAATATTACATGGTTAAAGGAATATATGAGCACTTTTAACAATGTTGCATTGATTAGGTCATGTCACCATGGGCAAAATATAAAATTATGACAAAGTACTACAAAACGATAAGAAGAGTACAATTTCAACGTACATTATTCACAAATCAGTTTATTTAATATAAAACACAACTCATAGAAAATTGGTCTAAGTCTTTGTCGTCAGATCCTGTAAGAATTCTTACTTATGCTTAATTAATTGACGTAAAGTTGTTAAATCCGAAAGTCATGAAAAAACATTTAAATAATATAGGTGGCCCAACAAAATCTAAATCGACGGCCCAAACACATTTCTTCTCACAGCTGCGGAGACCAGTGGTACGGATTCATTGAAGGATCTTTGTCTATGTCAGATAACAACACATGGCAAACCTTTTCATCCAACTATTCATTGCTCAAGGAGAAAGGTGACTTTTGACTGTCTCACCTTGAAATTTGCAACAATACTTTCCTCCTTTGTACGACTTTCTTTTTATTGTGATCAATATTAAATATTTTTTTTTTTATATTTGATAATTGTTCCGCGAAAACATTTTTTCAGCCACAAATTTAAGCAAGAGCGAATACAAACACAGTATTTTCTTTTCTCTATCATTTAATTAATTAAATAATTATTTTTATGAACTTGAAATATTAAGTTTTTGATTTAAAATCAAAATATTTTTAAGTTTGAATCAATAAGTCTGAATATGTTATTACTTAAATGGTTAAATGCTTTGTGGAAAAAAATCTAATATGTAGATATATTATACAAAAATTTGTGTAAAGTCACTTCTTTATTTTTAATTTTATCTTTAAAAAATATAGCAAGACATTTAACAAATTAAATATATGTTGATATCAATAGGAAAATATATTTTATATTTACTTTGAAGGAAAATGAAACACGAACTAATTTTAACAGCTTTGTATTTTCCCTACTATATATACTTTTGTGAATTAAAATATTTTATTTATATTTTATAAAATTAGAATTTTCCTGCTCGGGTAACATAGCTAAAATAAAAAGCTTGACATCAAACTGTTACCGAATGAGGTTATAAAATGAAAATTTTCTCAGTTTATTTCTATAATACATATGAGAAAAGTTTTTAATTTGTGAAGACAACAACAATATGATTCCAGTGTGCTTTTTACATGGGTGTGTTTGGATACATTCAGAATAACAGTTAATAGTGAACATAGGAATATAGGACTGTCAATGAAAGTCATTCAGCTGTTTATCTAATTTGTATAGTATCGTATCCGATAAAATGAGTACGGATAAGATTTTATTTTCATTAAATTATTGGATATGAGTATAAGTAAAAAAAATTTCGTTAACTTATCGGATAAGGATACGGACTAGAGCTATTCCGTACACATTATCTATAAAGTAAATTATATAAATATATATAAATAAAATATATGAAAATATACTACTTTTTTATAATAATCAAATTAAATTGAAATTAGTATATATTTTTAATGATAATTGAGATGAAGAATTTATATGATTCATTATATTTTAAACATTATTCATTGTTGCACTTTATTAATATATTTATTTGTTCAAATCATATTTTTTTTGCATTATATTATTATTATTTTATCCGTTATCTACTATCATCCGTTCGTTACTCGAAATTCTTAACCGATAAGAATACATTACGGATAAAATTATTATCTAATGAATAAAAATAAAATATAAATAAAAAAATTTAACGGATATGAATAAATAACTTCATCGTATTCTACCTTATCCATTAACAGCCGGTATAATTTCAATGAACTGCCGTGTGGGTTCTTTAGGATACGCCGTTGGTTGGAACTGCCGGATTCTGTAACTAATTCACTTGTGATATCTTTATAGAAGGCGAACCGCCTTAAAATGTATGATTAACGGTTCGGATGTTGTCTATTTGTAACGGATATTTAGTATATGTTTGTCTATTTTAGATTGGACGGTCCAAATTCAAAGATGCCAAAAATCCTAGGCTGAGGATGACATCTTTATCCGATTTACATGATGGGTACTGTAGAGGAATGAGGAATCTATGGACCCTATTTTTGATTCATTGGTGAATATAATTAGAATTCTTTAACACGGCTTATTTTTGCCAGACCTAAAAATCCCGGCCCATCTTACTTGCGGGTCAAGTTTTTCTAGCCCGGCCTAGCTTGGTCAGACCCGTTCTACAGTGTAATTTTTTAAAATCGGCAGAAAAATATATTTTTTTGAGCATCTTAGATTATATATTTGAGAAAACTTAAAATATAAATGTTATAGATTTTATTGTTATGAATCTATAAAATTTTACTTCATCTTAATATGATTTTACAATACAGAATTATGATTAAGAAAGTATCTAGAGATCTATAATTTTTCAACAGTAAATATTTATAATATGAATTTTTTAGATCGATATGTTCTGTTTTTAAAGGAGATTAGTGCATTTTTTAGGGGTAGTGATATAATGTCTTCTGTCTTGGCTTAAGGTTATTGATGAATGAGTTGGATTTTAATAAAAAAAAATGTATTATATTTTATATAATATTGTGGGTAGTTCGATCAGAAAATATTATTATTGATAAAAAATGATATAATTAATTTAATGATAAAAATTTATATATAGACAGTTCAATAAGAAAATATTGTTGTTGATAAAAATTTATATAATAAAATTACTGAGATATTTTATATTTATTTTTTTCCGAGATAGAAAAGAGCAAGGAGTTGAAACGAAAAGAAACTGGCCTAAGGGCTTTTACCCTAAAAAAAAAAACGAAAAGAAACAGCAGCAGGTGGGGCTGTGGGAGTGCGAACTGCGAAGCCTACTCTTCGCCTCTCCCAAACAATGGCAACGAATCAAAACCCCAGCGGTGGGAACCAAGCCTCGTCCTACAGCCGACACGTGGCGGCCATCCCCCTTCCTGGCCGAGGACACGTTAACCCAATGCTCTCCTTCTGTCACAGCCTCCTATCCCACTCAAACCTCCTCATCTCCGTCATCCTCACTGAGGAGTGGGCTCGCCTCGTCAGCCTCCCTCCCCATCCCAACCTCCGCCTGGCTACCATCCCCAATGTGCTTCCCTCCGAGGCTGAACGCGGGTCCCGCTACGCCGACTTTGCTGAGGCGGTTCTGACTCTGATGGGTGGGCCCGTAGAGAGGGCCATCGAGGAGATGGACCCGCCGGTGGAATACTTAATAGCGGATGTAGTGCTGCCGTGGGTGGCTGGGATCGGACGGAGAAGAGGGGTCCATGTGGCGGCTTTCTGGCCTCAATCTGCTTCAGTTTTTCTTGCTCTGCTTCAGTTCAAAAGAGCTGGGGATGGAGAAATGGAGAGCGACGCTTGTGGTAAACTGTTATGTTATATTGGTACTAGAAATTATGAATTATTCACTAGAGTAGCTTAAATAATCAGGTCAATGTACTTCAATCTCGTCGTTAGTCAAATAATATTCTACCAGTGACCTTTTGATTCTTTATTGATTCGAGGTGATTGTTGGCATATGTTATTTCTCGGTTGAACGTGCCCCAATTAATCCACCACTGGACCTAATAATTGCTAATATATTTGTATAAACCGTCAAAAGCCGCCTCTGCTTTGGTAGCTCCTTACCTTCTTAAGGCCATAACCAAATCATACATTTATTCATACAATATTTTTTACTCTCAAATAGTTTGGCCACATGTTAATTTCATTTCCTCCAATAACAACAACAACAACAAAGCTTTTAATTCCAAATAAAATGGGATACGCTAGTTATTGGCGGATAAATAGTAAAAGATGAATGAACAGTAAAAATCGTTTTGATTAGTAATAAGTTAGGCTTATATAAGCCTTACAATCTTACAAATAACCCCATAACAATATCTATAATAATCTAAACCCTAAAACATATATCTCAACACTCCCCCTCAAGATAGGGCGAAAGATATCCACTAAGCCCATCTTGTCACACCCTTTAGCTAAATCTAATGAGTTCAGTCCCTTCGTTAAACAATCTGCTGTTTGGTCTCTAGTTGAAACGTGACCTAACTCCAAGAGCCCACTGTTCAACTTCTCCTTGATGAAGAACCTATCAATCTCAATGTGCTTGGTTACTCGTCTTTGCGCAGCATTGTTGGCGATACTGATAGCAGACTTGTTATCGCACCACAACTTCATTTGAGCCCTTTGATCTACCTCGAGCTCCACCAACAGAGCTCTCAACCACACATCTCTGCCACGCCTAAGGCCATGGCCCTGTACTCTGACTCGGCTGTGGATCTCGTAACCACTATCTGTTTCTTGCTTTTCCAGGAGACCATATTTCCCCTTACAAACATGCAATATCCGGATGTGGACTTCCTGTCATCAGGGCAACTAGCCCAGTTTAAATCACAATAACCCTCAATGTTTAAATGTTCATTCTTCCTAAAGATCAACCCCTTTCATGGTGCATTCTTCAGATACCTCAGAATCTGCTACACAACATCCATGTGATCCTCTCTGGGATCATGCATATAGCGACTCACCAAACTCACAGCAAATGATATGTCGGGACGAGTGTGGCTCAAATAGATCAAGCGACCAACCAATCTCTGGTACCTTTCTCTATCAACTGGCTCTCATGCTTCAGTACTCAGCTTGAACTTCTGGTCAATGAGAGCAACTGCGAGTCTGCACCCCAACATACCTGTCTCCGTAAGTAAATCTAGCACATACTTCCTCTGGTATAAGACAATCCCCTCTGCACCACGAGCTATCTCAATCCCAAGGAAATACCTCAATTGTCCCAAGTCCTTCACCTCAACTTCTTTCCCAATTTCTTTTTAGTTTTTCCCAGACATCTTTGACTCGATCTATGCCATCCACTGTGGATGCGATAGAGGGAGTCAATGAACTCAGAAGCCACATGCATATCGTCATATGAGTGGACTTCCACTCTGCCCTATCTGGAGATCCCTCAGCTGACTCATTTTTGTCCCCGGTCAAGTACCCCTCCAGGTCCTTACCCTCCAGAGTGTACCTTACCCGACGCGACCAGCTCAAGTACGAAACTGATCCATCAAGCTTCCTGTCAAGCAGTGGAAGATCTATCCTCTACACGGGTCTAGGTGTGCTTCGCGCATAGCCCACACCGAACGCTCGCATCGCATCCTGAGCTCGGTGCTGCACTCGCCTTCGCTATCACCCCCTCCATTGTAAGTTCATAGTCCTCCTCTGAGTATCGCGCGCCTTTCTCTTGCACTCAGGATTTTTGCGGCATGCGGCTGGCGAGAAATGATCATAATATGCCCACAGTCGCTCAAGATCTGTGGCATACTCCTTTCCCAATTTCTTTTTCAGCAATGCAATTTCACCTTCATCATTTCCCGAAATAATCATGTCATTCACATAAACAGCGAGCACTGTAATGTGAGCTCCATATCGTCTAAAAAATATCGTATGGTCTGCATTGGTTTGCCGATACTCCATGCCTACCATAACTTTCCTAAACCTGTCAAACCAGGCTCGAGGGGACTGCTTTAGCCCGTAGAGTGACTTCTTGAGCATGCACACCTTACCAACTGTTTGTTTCGTGTCAAAACCTGGTGATACCTCCATGTACACCTCCAACAAGTCACCGTGAAGAAATATATTTTTCACATCAAGCTGGTGTAACTTCCACCCCCCATTCGCTGCTAAGGAAATCAATGTTCGTACCGTGCTCATCTTTGCCACGGGTGCAAAGGTCTCATCATAGTCGATGTCATAAGTCTGACTGTATTCCTTTGCTACCAATCGGGCTTTGTAGCGCTCCACCCGACCTTCCGGATTTTGCTTCACCGTGAAGACTCATTTGCAACCAACTGCCTTCTTGCCTGGTGGTAGTGACACGAGCTTTCAGGTTTTGTTATTGTCCAGAACCCCAAGTTCCTCTAGCATGGTAGCTTTTCACTTCGGATCATCCTTAGCAACCTGCCAACACTTAGGGATAGAGACAGTGTCCAAAGATGCAATGAATGCTCCATGTACAGGTGATATGTTAGAGTAAGAGACAAATTGTGCGATATCATGTGGAAAATCATACCGATCAGGGGGAACTCATACATTGCTGCGAGAAGTCCTCCTGATCGATAAGGGCGTGAGAGGAGAGAAATGAATCATATCACCTGTATATTCTGAATCTGAGGTGGATGGTGTAGATGTCTCAGGAGTCAGAAGAGGCAGGGACAAGAGATTTGGTCCAAGTGGCACTGCTTCCTCATTCTGTTTTCTTTTTCTTGTGTACACCTTTAGCTCCCCCTGAGTCTGAGTCCCACCATTCTCTGGTTCAGTCCTCCCATGATCAGGCATCTCGGCCGACTCCACAAGTGGATAGGGAATATCCTTCACACTCACCATCCTCCTCTCACTGCTACTATCATCCTTCCTCTCTCGCCTCATACCTCCTGTATCGAGCGAGTCACCAAAATGTGACGCAACCTGAGTGGAGTAGTATGGCTCAAGTTCTCGAAATGTGACATCCATACTAACAAACAGTCTCCTCTCTATCGGACTCCAGCAAACATACCCCTTCTGGGTAGCCGAATACGCAACAAATATACATTTCACAGCCTTTGGATCCAGTTTTCCCACATTCGGTCTGTTGTCCTGTACGAAGCACACACAACCAAATGTTTTAAGAGGTATAACGTCTTGATTCTTACCTTTCAGCATTTCGATCGGAGACTTCCAATCCAATACTCGCGAGGGCATCCTATTAATCAAGTAGGTCGCTGTCAGGACCGCTTGACCCCACAAGTGTTTTGGTACATTCATTGACATCATCATACACCGGGTAACCTCAAGGAGGTGTCTGTTCTTTCGTTCAGCCACCCCATTCTACTCTGGTGTGTATGGGCATGTGGTTTAATGTTGTATTCCCTGGGATGACAGGTACTCCCCAAACGCCCTGTTGGTGTACTATGTCCCATTGTCAGACCTTAATACTTTCACAACTGCACTGTATTGGGTCTGAATCCCTTTATGGAAGTCTTTAAAGCAAGCAAACACATCACTTTTATTTTTCATCAGATAAAACCAGGTCATTCGAGAAAAATAATCAATGAAAGAAACAAAATACTTATATCCATTCACAATAGTTGTGGGACAAGGTCCCCATACATCAGAATGCATTAAGTCAAAAACAAGAGATTTCTTACTCTTAGAACTAGAATACGAGCTCCTAGTATGTTTCTCAAACTCACACGCATCACAAATCAGTTTTTCTTTATTAGTCTTTTCAAACAAAGACGGATACAACCTACTCAATGCAGAAAAAGAGGGATGACCTAAGCGCCTATGATGAAGCAGCAACAAGTCCTCCACACTCCTCCCAACAACCCCTGAACTCTCTAGGAATGATGAGAGTGTCGAGTCAACACTCTCTCTATCCAGATATCATAAATCACTATGCCATGTGTCAGTTCCAAACCTCCTGTCAGTCTCCTTCTCCTGAAAGATCACCTTTGAAATATCAAATAAAACGACACATTTTAGTTGTGATATAATGACACTTATGGATAAAAGATTCACAGGGAAAGAAGGAGCATGCAAAACATTGGACCGTACCATCGGCCGTCTGGATGCTCTCTGGAGCTGTTAGGTGAGTATAAGATGAAAACTCCCTAACAGCACCAGTCACATGTCAGGATGCACCAGAGTCCACTATCCAATCTGGTGATCTGGAGGTAGATATAAATGCAAGAGCAAGTGTATCACAAATACCTGTGTCTGAGTGGGCAAAGGAAGCAATGTTACCCCTTGTTGAAGCTGAGGTGGACGCATCATCTAGCACCCGCTTCCCCTCACCTGCTACTTTCTGTTTTCTCTTCAACATCTCCAGAAACTCGTGATCCTCCTCAGTAAAGATCACAGTCTCCTCACCTTCTTCCTTGGATTTTTACCCTCCTCTGCCATAACTCCAACTTAACTCACTCCGTATCTCATTCTTGACTCAATCTTGATTTATGTCATCAAGATTCGAGCCGACTAGTCAACAAGCCCGATCACTCCCACTTCTTGGGTTTCGTGAGGTATCGGCCCCTCACGTCGGCCTCTTCAGCCAACAGGCACCGGTCGGATCGATCAGATCAGATCTGGTTTTGGCGGCGACTTGGTGGCTCTGCCGGTGGCGGTGGTTCTGGCGCGGCGGCGGCGACTAGGGCAGAGGTAGAGGCTCTGATACCATATTGGCGGATGAACAGTAAAAAACGAATGAACAGTAAAGATCGTTTTGATTAGAAATAAGTTAGATTTATATAAACCTTACAATCTTACAAATAACTTCCTAACAATATCTATAATAACTTAAACCCTAAAATATATATCTCTAGAAATCGAAATCCAATCTAGAAGCATTTAATTTCATGTTCTCCAATTTGACTATTTGAGACAGATAAATCAAAGGACGCTCTGAGATATCTCCCAAGAGGGTTATCAATGCATCTGCGCAGCTTCGCCGAATCAAAAGGCCAAAGTATGCACAGTGTCTTCCTCCAAGTAATATCTTGGTACCCCCTTGCCAAAGCACTCATTTTCAATTCCTTTAATAATCTAGAGCCTCTATCCCTTCAAAGCCTATCATCGCAAATCTCTGTACCAATTTACCCATTTGGCCCTCTCCTACCCCTGCCCCAGATCACTGAAGAAAATTCATATCCTGATTACCTGAAATGGCTCAATACTTATCCTGAAAACTCTGTATTGTACATCTCCTTGGGTAGTTTTCTTTCTTTATCTGATATTGAGCTCAAAGAACTATCTGGGGGGTTAATGCTAAGTGGACACCCATTCATATGGGCAATTCATGGAATGAGTTCCTTACAAGTTGTTAAGAAGTCCGTAGAAGGGTATGACAAGGGATTATTAGTGCCTTGGTGCGACCAATATACTGTCTTAAGCCATAGGTCAGTTGGTGGATTTTTGACACACTGTGGTTGGAACTCGACAGTGGAAGCATTGAAATGTGGTGTTCCGATGCTGGTGTACCCATTAATGTGGGACCAATATCCGAATGCAAAAATGGTTGTAGAGGATTGGAGGGTTGGGATAAATGTCAGGAGCTCTCAAGAGGATGATGTACTGCCCAACAGTGAAGAAATTGCTAGTGTTGTCCGAAAAGTTATGGATGTTGGTGCTTGTGAGAGGAAGGAGATTGTTGAGAGGATTAAGGAAATGAAAGAGATATTAACTGAGATTCCAGAGACTGAGAATGGGGCCTCTAGGTTTGCAGTGAAATGCTTTGTTCATGATCTTATTTCACATGGTGACCGGGTTTCTACAAAAGTACCATAACGAGAATAAAGTAGTACATTTTCTGTTAGTTGATTATTGTTATGGAACTGTTATGTTATTTCTTTTTCAATGGAGATTTTAAATTTTCTATTATCCGTGTCTCTGCATATGCATTTGACCATATATTTGAAATAGCGTAAGATATTTTGAAGAAAAATGACTTTGGACAGCTTTTGAAAGCATCCATAATTGAGCAAACATATTTTGGGAAATTCACCTTTTAGTTTTTAAACTTTCAATTACACCAAACTGATCCTATCTTGTTAAAAAAACACAAGTTGGTCTTTGATCTTGTTAAAAATCATCAAGTTTCTCCTTAAACTTCTCAGAAAAATCAAATTGATTCTTAAATTTTAAAGTATATCAAATAAATCGTTAAACTTTCAATATAAAAACTAATTTAGTTCCTCAACTGTCAAAAAAATATGCTAGTCCTTAAAACTTTTATTTTAATATAATAATTATTTTTTTTTCATTTTCTACGGTTTAAATAAAATACAAATAAACATATATATTAAAAAATAAAACTTTGTCGGGTCATAGATTAGGTTTTGGCTTGATCAATGTCGATATTTTTTAGTCTCAGGTCATATTGGGTTTTGAGTTCATCCAAGCTCAAATCGTCTCGGGCATTCTTTTCGTCACGTTTATTTTGGGCAGGTTGTTCTACTTTTTTAAAAAGTCAGGTTGAATCAAGTAAGTTTGATAAAATAATCGTCGAGTAAGTTTGAGAGTATTGAAATGGAATCGTCCGATCCGTCCCGGACGATCGGACCGTCATCAGGTCGGGTCAACTGGGTCGGTCCTCCTTCACCCGAAAATGGACCGTCATTTGAATCGAGTGGACTCGATCGTGGGCCGGACCGTCCCGACCGAACCGTGTTTTCTTAATAATTTTATTTGATTTTAGTGTTCTTCAACAAAGACTAAAAAATGAAAAATAAATAATCGACAATTATCAATTAGTGTTTTATGTGTAGTTTTAAATAAAATGAAAATAACAATAATTATTGGTGTAGTAAAAAAATATGTTCTAGATAACATCAAAATATAATAATTCATCTCATTTTTAATTAAGAAGGTTCATAAAAAATTCATTGTATTTTCAGAATTATATTTTTCTGAAAATTTATTTTTTTATAAATTTTTTAATTTTTTAGTACTATTAGATTTTTAAACAATTAAAAATAATAATTCAAATTAGTTAAAAATTATTATTAAAAAAATATGATAAATTATTATTTTTTCCAATTTATAAAAAAAAAAATTGGACCGACGGACCGTGGACCGTCCCGTGGGGTCCGGCCCCCGGGGGCCAACGGTGGGACGGTTCGGGTTTTTAATTTATATTTTATTTAAACTTCAAAACCCAAAAAAGTCGAAAAAAACTAAAATAACATTAAAATTTTTTTATTTATATTTTATTTAAACTTCAAAAATAAAAATAAAATAACATTAAAATAAAAACTTTAAGGATCGATTTATTTTCTAAAAAGTTTAAGGATTAAATTAATTTTTATATTAAATATTTAAGGATTTATTTGATGGACTTTAAAGTTAAGGATTTATTTGATTTTCTGAGGAAGTTCAAAGATCAATTAGGCAAAATTTTCCTATTTTGTAACATATGTATACGACATTGATGCAGATATAAACAAAAATTGGACTTGCATGTACTTTTGAATACAGAATGAAATTGACACAAGTTCTGCAAAAGTAAAAAAGAAGAAGTGTGGATAGAATTCCAAGTTGAGTTGCTAAAATGAAGCATGGACTTATATATTTTTTTAACCAGCAATCTTACATTTCAATGTGAAAACGCTACTTTTAACCAAAGCATTGTTGACTTCGTTTAATCAGCACTCTGGTTTTTGTCATCTGATAGAAACAAAAAACATGGGGGGAAGAAGTAAATCCATGTGCAAAATGATTTCAGATGACAACAGTAATCTTTCCACTGCAGTTGTTTCCAGATAGGAGTTTCTCCAAGCAAATAGTTCGTCGCAGCGAGCTCTGCTCTGGGGCCATCATGCCATCATCTTTTGTTTACTGCCCCAAAAGTCTCCTCTTCTATAAGGGATCAAAATTTTGATCAGTACAAGCTTATTTTTTTAATTTTAGGCCGAAAGACATAAGCTGGATAGAACAAACAATAAATTATGGAGGACGGATAGGACCATAAAATTAATAAATGAAACCGATTCCTTCCTGTCCTCTTCTATAATTTCCAAAGGAGAACCGAGAAAAGTTGGTTTCTTTCCACAGGTGGAAGCCATGCGGGGCTGTGCCTTCGATTTAGTTTGAGAGTAGAGGAAATAATAGGATTGAGGATTCTGATTTCCGATTAAAGCGTCTGCAAAGGGTTATTAGCCGGTTAGGGCTTGAGAAAGCCTTTGTCAAAGAACATAATAATTTTGTCAAAAAAAAGAAGGCCAGGTTAGGCCCGAATTACTTGCGTAGTCGTGTTTCTAGTAGGGCCACCAATGATATCTTTTGGTTATTTATCTAATCCTTATCGTATCTGATGAAATGGATATGAATAAGATTTTATTTTCGTTAGATCATCGGATATAGATATGAGTAAGAAAAAATTTCGATAACTTATCAGGTATGGATATGGATAAGGGATTTTTGTTATCTTTTATCCATTGAGTAAATTATATAAATAAATATAGTTAAATATATATAGATATAATTATTTTATATTTTTAATAAATATATATAGTTAAATTATATAAATATATATAGTAATTAGTATGTATTTTTTATGACAATTGACATGAAAAAATTATATAATTTTTATTATATCTAAAATGTCAATTATTATTACACTTTATTATTATATTTATTTAATGCTATTTGTTTGTCTAAATTATATTTTTTTTTCATTGAATTATTTTTATTTTTACCTGTTATGTATCGTTTTTCATTCGTTACCTGAAATTTTTAATGGATAAGGGTAGGATATAGAAAGAAAATTTTAATAGGTATGGATAAAGAAAATTTTAATGAATATGAAAATATCTCCACCTGTGTCCTATTTTATCCATTGACAACCCTAATTTCTAGGCTCTCTCCAGTACTTTGTCTTTGTTTATTAGATATTATCCATTTGAACCGATTCATGGTTAATGCTTAGGATTAGTTTTATACTATCTCAAAACATAAAAATTAACAAAATATCATTTAAAAATTTAATACCGTTTCAAATATATTTATTTAGTTATTTACCATTAATAATATATACATATTAAATTAATGTATAAAAATATAAAAATATAAAAATGATCTCTTCTGATCAAATACCCTTTCAAAACCTCCTCTGTTTCTCTTCCGTGATTAACATCTTTTAACTGTGGTGGCATATAACCAGACAGTCACTTCAATAAACAACTATATTCGTAGTAGCTTGATCTGCAAAGAACCTCTGTCTGAATGACTTTGCTTCGGCTTTAGCGGTCTTAATCTTCCGGTCAAAGCTCTTCCTTCATACTTTTGACAGTCTCTTTCCCACGAATCACCTCTGTTTAATCTGGAAGTCAGCCATTGGTGAAAGCACCAAGCACCAAGCATTCTTCTTCTTCTTATTAAGTGTGTTTGTTAATAGACACCTTTGCTATGAGCGTAGGATGTATCAGCCTTTTTCATCGGTTGCTCTGTTTCAATTAGTTTCATGGTAGTATCAGTTTAGTAAGAGGTACTTTGGGAATTACAGAGATATATATCTCATAATACATTGATTTTTTTTAACTAGAGCTGTATAAAAATTATATAGAAGTAATAAATAGCTAATTAAATATATTTTAGATTGGCATTAGAGAAAATTTAAATTTTGAGATGATATTTTGTAAATTTTAGAGTTTTAAGGTGATATATAACTAATTTCTCTTAATGGGTATCCGGAATAATAAATATTAAGGAAATTATTTAAATTCATCAAAAACAAAATTTTTAATTTCACATAGTAAAATTTTCATTTTTCGTTTAAAAAATGATTCCATAATTTTTTAAAATAATAAATGCTGTAAATCCTCCACAAGATGAAAACTTAAAAAAAATCTTTAACTATAAATTAAGGAGTGATCATTATATATAGGGCTGTAGACGAATCGAATTCGATCGAATTCATTGGTGTTTGAGTTTGATTTGAAATTATTTTGAGCTAAATCGAACTCGAACTGAAATCGAATTTTAAATGAACTCAATTTTTACATTATCATTAATAATTAGAACTAAAATAATTAATATTTTTATCAATTTTATATTAAAATTTTAAAAATTAACTAATATTTATTAATTTAATGATAAATTAATAATGTCTTATTAATTTTATAATAAAATAATTATGTTATGCATATATTATTGACTAAATAGTTAAAAATATATAAATAACTACATATCAAACTATTACGAATCGAATTCGAACTAGTTCATTAAAAATATTATCGAACTAAACTTTAATTGAACTATCAAAATAGTCTAATCGAACGAACCAAATTTAAACTAAAATCAAATTAAATATCAAATAAATTATGAATTATGAACTTTTTTGTAACCCTAATTATATATCCCTTTGGTCGTAGTCACTAAATCTTCATCGTTCATTGATGTGTACAAAGCACGATAAGTGACAAAAGGCAACGGTCAACAACGGTGTTGATTTCGCAAAGATATTTATTATTTAGCCCGATTGGCCCGCCCAGTTCGGATAATCATGTCCTTGTAGTCTCTCAAAATGGGAGATGATCTGACAAGTATGATATTAAAAATGTCTTTATATATATATATATATATATATATATATATATATATATATATCACTTGATAAGTATAAACGGAGTTAAAAATCTAAATGACCGATACAAATTATGTTCTTACCTATTTGTTATATTTTTTAATATAATTTTATTTTTATGATAAAATATCAAATAATATCTAAATTATATAAAATTTGAAACATAATCAATTCATAAACTTAAAATGTAATTATAAAGTTTTTCTCACTATTAAGACTTTTACGAATCTATATAAAATTAACCGCCAATATTATCAAAATAAAAGATCTCCATCCATATCTTATTTACTATTAAACTCTCTTAAAAATTTCATATTTGCCCTTTGAATTAGAACTCTAATCTTAATTGTCATTGTTTTATTAAAACCCAATAACTCATCCCAGATTAAAATGATGAGGACTAAAATGCCCCTTTATCTCAGGTTTTGTATACAACCTCAGAGATCCTATCTTTATCTTTGTTTTGTTTAATAAAGAAAGTTAATATTGATTAATTATAAGAGAAATAAAAGAAAATATACGAGATTGAAATAAAAGTGTAGCCAATAAAAAAAATAAGAGTTTGACTCCATCATATCAACTACCTAAGAATCTATGGTGTATGATATCTTATAACTAGATAGATAAGAGAAACGAAGAAGGAAGATATAGAGGCGAAATCAATGAGAGAGACATAAAAAGAGATAGCTGCTGGGAGAAATCAATAATTTCTCTCCTCTCTATCTTTCTCCTGACAACAGATTTATTTCTCTCCTTGGCAAAAGTTGAGAAGCGAAAGATGGAGAGAAATGAACAAGGTAATGAACAAGGTGGTGGGCTAGATAAGGTTGGAGGAGATGTGATGAAGGCACCACCACAAAGATGGGCCAAAGCAAGATGGATCTAGAGAGGGGTTAAAATTCTAGATTAATTGTCATGATCTAAACCCTAGATATGGTCAGTCTTCACTTATCTTATGGTTTATGCTACTATCAGGGTGGGTGATGGTCCGATTGCTCACAAAAATGTGCTACCAGAAATTCTCGAACTCGACGAGTAGAGTAACAACTAAGTTATGAGAAAAAATAGTTCCTTACAAACTCATGTAAGGAGAGGAGTTTGATTTCCGAACAAGAGGTGGCAATAGTCCAGCAATGACTAACGTTAATGATGGGTGGTGACGACCTAGGATCTTACCAAAAGTAAGGGCTTGGAAGAAAAAAAGGTTATAGGAGCCCGAGGGAGACTGGTGGTTGTGGTCTAGAAATCAGCTCGGGTTGGTCTGAAGGCTGACAATTGTGGACACCATTGGCTTGGTATGTCTCTGAAGGAGGCCGGCATATTTGGTCCGATACTGAAGGAGTCGAAGGAGATGTTCAACTAGAGTTTCGTCAAAAAATAGGTGGGAAGAAAAATAAGGAGGGGTGCGATTAACAAGAAAAAAGAGAGTAAAGAATTAGAGAAACAAAATCAAAGAAGCATAGACAACAGGAAAAAGTTAAAAAGAAAAAGAAAGAATTTGACAAGAAAAAGTCTCGATTAACAAGCATCATCCTTGTTACAATTATTTACACTCCAACCTTACCTTGATCAATCTCAAAAGCAACCCTGTGCTAACGCACGACTCTCGAGTCAAGTATCTTTGACTTGTGGTTAGCATATGAGAGAGATCAAAACAATGGTTGATCCGTTTACTAACTCTCTTCGCAAGGAGGTGAAGCATTGATCTAGAAGCTTCACAGAGTTATTCTGGGGCTTTTTACATCATCATGGAAGATTAGGGAAATTATCTGAAATCTCAATCGAAGCAACTGAGTACTGGATTGTCAAGACTTGAGATCAAGCTTGGACTAATGTAACTTCCGTTAAAAAATTTCCTCTGTACATTATTTTGTTTATTGTTTGCTTAGGTTAGTTGAGTTAATCTGGTTAAATCAATCTCAGAGGTTTAAGATTTTAGATCGAATTCAATGTACTTAGAGGATCATCATTTTCGACCTATGAAGATACACAAAGAAGAAGGAAGTGAGTGGGGAAATCGAGAGATGAGGCACGTCTTCACTTGAATTTGAGTTCTCATATTTCTTTTTGCACTCGGCATTATGGACCAAAGGCAAGTGTGGACTCGACTGCAGTGAGAGAGCACATACTCGGGCAGGGGACTTTTCTCTTTAGTCATTAAATTTGTTTAATGCTTAAAACACCTTTCTCAAATTAACTTTGAAATGGAATTCTCCATTAAACCAAATCAACATTTAATTTTCTTTAATGATATTTTAATTATAATTTTTTTTATGAAATCATTCGCATAATCTCATGAAATTATAAAAAAAAAAAATCAGACTAATCATTAAGGAATTTAAGAAAGATTTTTGGCCCATGATTTTGATGGTTAGGCACAAATTTTATTTGTAATGCTTAATCATTAATTATTTTCAGGATTTAATTTCTAACGCTTAAAAAGTTAGTCATAAATCGATTCAATTTTCCTCATATCAATAAGGAAATGAGAAATAAATTGAAGATATTGCATTTTAGTAATTCTTCATTACTTTATTTAAGAATTTAAATTAAATAAATTATAAAATAAAATCAAGAATAACTAAACTAGAGGTAAAAATAAAGTATAATAGTTAAGAGGTTGAAAAAAATTGTACTTTTTTATTGTCTTTTGTACTGCCTTTTATGAATTTTTAAATTATAACTTATGGAATATAAATGTTGCAATGAAAATGGAACCTGAATGGTTCAAGCGCTTGTATTCCGGGTTTTCTCGAAATGGGAACAAAATAAATCACTATTTTTAATTCGTTGGACCAAGCTAAATATGAATTTTCATTTGTTTCAATTTAAATTAATCCTGATTTCTGATTTGCTTCCATTTTAAATTACATCTTTCAATCTAATATTTTGTTGCCTACTCAAATCATTTTCAGTCATCAGACATCGTAGGGAAAAAAGCACGTAGGGAATTTGTAGTAGTTGGGTTGTACTTTCTTTCTCTGATACCGTTTTGGGTTCTGGTATTGTTCTGATACAACATTTGATGACTCGTGCTTGAGCAGATTGCTGGTGGGCTGGTGCTAATATCTGCTGATGTGTTGTGTTATGTAATACTATTTAGTATTTATAGTTTGGAATTTTTTATTCTATGCTCTGTTAATTGTTAATTGTAGTCTTGTAGATACATTATATTGTAATGTTATTATGTACATCAAGATATCGGGAGTATTTGAGAAATATTGTTAGGTGTTTCAAGCTGACTCTGACCATCTAGAGTTTATCATTGGACTTTTTTAAAATGATAATAATACAATTGAACATTTTATGGCACTAGGAGATGAAGGTCAACAAATACGGTACTACAGTTTCATTGAGAAATTTATGGTTACATTAGGAGAGCATTTGGAACATGATATCATTAATCATTTTATAGTACTATCTCCATCTCCTAAAAAGGGTGAGCTCCTACTTTCATTCAAGATAAACTTGCGCCATGAAAGTAAGAGTGAAACAAATCAAAGCCACAAGTTGAGTTGCTGCCATTATTTTTCAAGAGAAATGATATGTATTTCGTGGCATTTAAATCCGCTGATAGAAATTCTTATGAGTAAAAGGTCGAGACTGATAAATGACATAAATCAAGGGCTCCAAGAAATATGCAAAAAAAAAAATTGTATTTAGAACCGGACAAAGAACTCCTAAAATTGAACTAGAAAAATCACCATAAAACTGAATTAGTAGTTCCTAAACCGAACCGATATATCGAGATATTGATTCATATGCAAAAACCAGAACAAAAGATTTTTTGCATCTAGAATTGAATCATAAACTTCTCCTAAAATTTAATTAAGAATTTTTAAAACTGAATCAGAAGCTCCTCCTAAAACTAAATTACCTTTTAATTGAAATTGAAGCTATTTACAGAGAACCGATCATCACAACAAGGATGTGTCCAAAAATTACATAGATAAAAATATTATCTTGTTGGTCTTCAGAAGTTAAGGAGATCTTAACATGAAATGAAAGGTTATGAATATACTCTATCACAAAGCACATAAATTTTGTGATATTGCCTACATTTCTTTGTGTGAAGCATCAAGATTCAAGAAAGTACTCAAATATGTTGCAATGGTTTGAATGATGAGCCAGTTAAATATTTTGCTAAAGAGTTGCTTGTATTAGTAAGTTGGTTATCAAAATCAAAGCATTGCAAAGAAATCAGATTTAGAAGATTAATTGGAGGAATTAAAAGAAAATATTTCTACCATTTTATATTGAATGCATATTTTTTTCACTAGCATAAGCTCATAACATCGCACTTGTTATGTCAATTTTGCATTTGTTTTCTTGCATTGTTATTTTGATATGCACTTTAACAGAATTGCTTTTTGTATTTTATAATTTATTTGGTTGCTGATTTTAGTTGTAAATTTGTTGAATGACTTACTGCATATTATGGATCAGGTCGCTGTCCTACCATGCTACGGTACTTAGTGGCAAACAGAGGTAGAACTAGAGGGTGCTTGGTACCCTAAGTTTTCTCAAATTAATTGTGCTAAGTATATTTTTTTTTATCAAATTTTTAGTTATATATATAGACAAGTCCTCTCATTAAAAATTATGCTGATCATTGAGTTTTTATTCGAGTAAATTCTAATTTGATAAGATAAAATAATATATTTTTTTATCTTCATTTATAATTTTTCTTCATAATTATATTGATTGTTTCAATTTTTATTCTTTTATAAGCTCATAATTCTTTTGGCTGAAATAATATTTTTTTATTAACACTAATTATTTTATATTATTTTATTTAAACTTTTATTTTCAGTTAAAAAATGATTCTAATTATAAAAATAAAACTCGAAAAATATTGATAATATTATCATTATAACTAAGAATGAGTTTTTGATTTAAAATTTATACTTTATTATATTTTTATGTTATTTTTTGTAATTACAAATTATGATCACATCCCTATCCAAAAAGCCTGACTTCATCTGTGTGACGGCACTTGACCTATTTGAGGATTCCGATGAATGTCAATATATATTATAGACGGGTTAGGTCAATTTGGCCCGCAATCCGGTCAAAAATAGTGAATTGATCGTGCATTTGTGACGTGCCAGTATCAACACATATTTATGTATGAGAAGGGATTCAATTACCACCATTTTGGTGTCACATCGGTGCCATTAAAATTAAATATCAAATAACTATTATTTAAATTCTTAAATAACAAAACTAATTGAAGGAATATTTTGTAAATATCATCTTATATATGTATACAAAAAATTATATCATTTCGATATTATTTATATAGGTATCAAGCGTTAATAAAATCAACGGACCAAATTTTACAATTTACACACGTTACTTGATGGCTATTCAAATAAAGTTAAAAAAATTTTGATTTTTCATATACATACAATTGAGATGATATAGAATACATCTAACGGTTCACATTTTTAAATTTATACATAAATAAATAAATAGACACTATGGGTACCAAAAAAATGGTAATTGGATCCCTTCTCTTTATGTATTTAGATATACATATTTTAACGTATCAAAGTTTTTAAAATTCAAATATATATGTTTAAAATACGTGATACGTCTAACACGTTGTATAATACGTGTCCATGTTTACATGTGTTTGTCATGCGCTAACACTTGTGTAGCACATATAAATTTAAAAACTTAAAAAAATAAAAATACTCAGAACAATGAGAAAAATATGATAAAATTTGAAAAGAATTAGAAAAAATATGAAGTATTACGTACTACACGTGCGTGTTCGACGTGCTACACACGCGTGTTTAACTACATCAAAATTATTCAAAGAATGATCACACACATTTAAGAGCATGACACTCCTGACACGTGAACATATCATGTGCGTGCTCATATGACAAACATATTTATCAATTCACTAAACAAAAAATGCCAAGCTAAATCAAACATGAACACACCTTCACTCTGCACGCTCATGAGAAAGCTGTCTCTTCTGTCTCCTTTTGCCCGGTGGATCCAAATATAAGTTAATTCAGTAATTTTATTGCACTTCACAATTAGTACTTAACCCGGAATTTTAACATTCTGGATAGTTTCATCCATGGTGGTGCTTTTGAGTTTTGACATGATGTGCATTGCTCACCTGTAAGTCAATTATGATGGAAAAATTGTATTCTGATAATTAATGACATATTTTTGAAATTAGAAGAAAGATAATTTGGATTATTGAATTTGGTTATATGAGTGAGGTTATTGTGTTTCATGAAGCACAATAGTTAGTGTTGGACTCAAATTTTTAATTTCAAACTAAATATGATTGATCCGAATCTAATTTACATATTAAAATATATTAGCAAATCAAATTTTATATTTTTCAAAATTTTTTTGCTATTTTTTTTGGGATGGAGAGAAAAATCATTGTTTTCATAATTTTTTATATCAAATTACTTTCTTCCCATCCGAAAAAATTGCAAAAAAATTGAAAAATATAAAATTAGATTTGCTAGCATATTTTTATATGAAGTTAGATTGAATGATTCACATGTGTTTAAGATATTTGTGCGGTGACAGAAACTAAAAGAGCTACATAATCCTGGTTATTGTTTAGTATCCAAATATCACGAAATTTGTTATTGAACTTATGTTTAGTATTAAAACGTGGAATTATCTTAACTCATCCAATATAATGCCGGAACTTTCTCTTCCATGTTTTGTTTCCATGGTAGAAATGAAAAGGTGGGTCGGCCAGTTAGGTCATTAAAAAGAAACATGTACTGGGTCTTAAGAGAAAATATTCTGTGCTTTGTTGACTGTGCATGAATTTTTATTTGGTTGCATGTGTTTTAAAACAAGTAACTGTTTCAATAGGTAATAAAACCTTGTTTCTTCTGCTTCCTTGTATCAGGCTAATTTGTTTTTTTTTTTCAATCTCATTTTCAGAAGAGAATCGGTCCCCACTTGCCATAGAATGCCTCAAAGATAAATTACTGGTAAGTCGTAACCAGTAAGAACACAACCTTGGGATTCAACTGGTAATTTATCTTAAACATGTAAAATAGCTAAATAATCTTTTTTTTCCAGTTTTTGTTATATATAATATTCATAATAATTATATTATTAATAATAAGAGTGATAAAATCAAAATTTTAAAAATACGATGATGATAGTAGAGCGTTTGCACCTTTCATTTTATTTTTAGTCATCTCTTTGGCTCTTATAGCCATTTACTTAGAGAGGACGCCAATGGGAAAACGTCACTCCTACTGGCGTCTTTCATTTTTTTTTTAAAAAAAAAAAAGTAAAAAAAAAAAAATGAAAGATGCACTGGCAGTATCGTCTTTGCAACGCGCCACTACCAGTGGCGTGCTGCCATTCGTATTTTTAAAATTTTGATTTCATCACTTTTATTATTAATATATAATTATTATAAATATTATATATAAAAAACTGTTTTTTTCTTGCTTTGTCTATTGTCAAGCTGTGGAATGCGCTATCAGAACAAAAAATTGTCAACGGATTTGGTATGTATAACAACCGGGAAGTGGATCCAAATCCCAAGACCGACAGACCCTTAAGAAGCTGTAGCTTATTTATATATCTTAGTCTATGCTCTATCCTACTATCCGCAACTGCAATGTTTAGAGTTAAATTTTAAAATTTGACTTGTATATCAGGGATAATTGTATTCCCCCTCTTCTGATACCTTATGGATCTAGTGTGTGCATGTGGCATCGGTAACAAACAGAAATCAAGTTCAAATTTTGATTTGTGGCAACAACATGGCACTTGCAAAAAGAACGTAACATCATACTCATACTATTCAGGAAGAACACACCCGTCTTAGAAGGGAGAATAAGGAGTGATAGGATAGCTTGAGAAGATCATTGTACCAAAGAAAACCACGATCTTTTTTGTTTTTTCCTCCTTGCAAATATTCTTTTCTTCAATTAATACAATTATTAGTAGGTCGACTATTCAGCAATACAGAGATAAACTAAATAATTCAGTACAATTAAAGCAAATAATTTTACAATACAACAATCAATGAAAAGTCATTAAAATATTGGCGCACGAGTAATTCTTTACAAATAGACGGAAAAAAAAAACTAAGCACACTGTACAAGATCAAGCAATATCTTACAATATTAGAAAAAAAAAAGAAAAAATCAACTAAAGCTGTTGGACAACACCACACATGGACAGCTGCAAACACAAGACATCAACAATACACACGTGACTATCCTTCACACCCCACCATTAATGATGCATTAAGAGTTGATCATTACAAAAATGACCTCATAACATAAAGTACTATTGTGTCATTTCTCGAGTCAACAAGGCATTAGAATCCCCAGAGCCATGTGTAGAAAGATTATTTTTTCGAAGTCCATCACTAAAAATAGTCAGGTCAGACCAGATGGATAAAACGACGCTGATAATTAAATTTAAGGGATAAATTAATACAGTTAAAACTCTGGGATCAAAATATGCATCATGTGCCGCTTCTCAAAATTTAAGGGATCATCTGGGAAATTCACTCAGTGTTAACTGTTAACATCAATTAAGCTGAAGTGCAGCAGCACCAGGAAGACACTTGGTACCTAATTTGGACACAAAAAAAGTCCAAATTGGTACCTTTAACTTTCCTATATAGACTGTGAACGTTATATCTCACTTCCTTTCTGATGCGTCAGTTGTAATCTCTGCCCTTCCATGCTACAATACTTGACCTGTACAAGAATTGAAATGAATGTCACATACATTATGGACAAGATTTGGTCAGGTCAATTTGGCCCACCATCAGGTCAAAAATGCCGAGCTAAACCAAATATGAACTCACCAGATATAAAGCAGGCCACGTCAACTTAAACCAATTGATTGGTTTTGGCAAATTATTTATACTTGTTGGTACAGGCCAGCTCCTAATGTTAACATAACACTACAATTAATTGACAAGGGTTTAGCCCAATTGCAACCCTTAGACCGGTGAAAGAGTTGTGATATTCTGGTTGGTACAGCCACAAACCCACTGAGTAAACCTTAAACCAGATCAGGTAGGTGCCCAAACCTGGTAGGGTAAACAATTGTTGTACACTATAGAAATCTCAAAGTTACATTTTTCCCCGTTAAAGATAAGTTCCAATAAAAGGTGCAATCCAATGGCCATAAAGCCCTCAAAGATGCTTCTGCTGCCACAAGCAATAAATGAACAATACTATGTCACAAAGTTTTTAATAATACACATATCATAATTTTCCTTCTACAAGGTTAAATTTGGTTGTATCCTATGGATTTCAAATTTAACAGACAGCACATTTGCCTTGAAACAATTTGCAAGACAACTGCTAAGGATCTCAACTCACTTCTAATGCAGCCATGGTGGACAAAACCTCCCTACACTGTTGCATTAAATCCCTCTCTTTTACCATGACATCAGCTAGCTCGGACACCAAAAACTAGTCTCTTGCACCTGAATTTTTTAGTTAATTTAACTCTAAATTCTGGAAGACAGAATATATAAATTTTGCTTTACAATTAATTCTTGGTTACATTTTGTATACAGAAAATTTCTTTTCAGTATTTCCTTTCCTAACCTTGGCGGGCAACATGCAAATAGACCTTGACACACTTTGCATGGCATCAACGGCAGAACCGATTGCATTCTTCACTTCTAGAGTATCAGCCTATAACACTGGAAAAACTTATTATCTGTAGGATCTAGGACCATATTGGAAATAGTAATATTAACCATACACCATGCAAATATCTCCTTTTTTATTTATTAATAACTGCAAACCTTCGCTCCATCTGTAACAGGAAGAGAAAGTGTTGTAGCCATTAATGCATCAATGAGTCCCGACAAAGAACTGAAGTAGTCTCTATCAACCAAAGATAATTCCTCAAGATATCTCATCTGAAAGAGACAGCCCAGTGTGAGGAATAAGTCAACATTTAAACATGAGACAGAATATATAAACATGCCCAAACTAATTAAATTGCTCCAGTAGGGTTGTGACTATCTGTGCAACTAGTTACGAAAGAATTTCATTTTAAAAAATTCAATAACAAAATATATCATATTTCTATGATCTAACTTTAAGTCGCATGCTATATGATCATTAAACATTACTAAAATAGAACTATTTAAATGTAAATAACAAACTAATATATAGATTAAATAACAAAATTTGTCTATTTAAATGTAAATAACAAGTTAAATAATAAATTAACAGATTTTAACAAATTAAATAACAAAATAACAAATTAATAGAGATTAAATAATAACTCTTGACTATTTAAATGTAAATAATAAATTAAATTAACAGAAATTAAATGTTTTTTTTAACAAATTAATAACAAATTAACAGAGATTAAATAGCTAATTAAAATATTTTGATAAATTAACTAAACTAACAGAGATTAAATAATAATTTAACAGATTAATTAAATAATAAATTATTAACAAAAATTAACAAAAATTAACATATTAACAGATATTAACAAAAATAATATATTAACTGATAGGTCAGTAATAAATTAACAGAAATTAAATAACAAATTTACATAGATTAAATAACAAAATTTATCTATATAAATGTAAATAACAAGTTAAAAAATAAATTAACAGATTTTCACAAATTAAATAACAAAATAACAAATTAATAGAGATTAAATAATAACTCTTGACTATTTAAATGTAAATAATAAATTAAATTAACAGAAATTAAATAGATTTTTTTTAACAAATTAAATAACAAATTAACAGAGGTTAAATAACTAATTAAGAGATTTTGATAAATTAATTAAACTAACATAGATTAAATAATAAACTGACATATTAATTAAATAATAAATTATTAATAGAAATTAACATATTAACAGATGTTAACAGAAATTAACAAAAATTAACATATTAAATGATAGTTCAAGGAATAGATTAACACAAATTAAATAACAGATTAAATAACAAAATTTGTCTATTTAAATGCAAATAACAAGTTAAATAATAAATTAACAGATTTTCACAATCGTGTGCATATTGCTTTTATTTTACTTTTTGAGGGGAGCATCTGCAAATACCAACATCATACCTTAATTTTGTCATAACATTATTATTAATGCAGGAATGATGGTAAACCATACTTATTTAAGAACTAAGTTTGCCACAAATTGGTTCTCATTTGCCAAAGCTAGCTTTTGGAAGTCAGATACATGGATCTTAAATAAGTATGGTTTAAATAAATATAAATCTCAATAAATATTTAAAAGAAGCCAACACATGCCTGTCGCTTGAAAATGATCATGAGCTTTAAATTGTATTTCAACAAATGCACTTTCAACCTTCTCAGCATCACAGAATCTAGCTTTTCTGAAATAGCAATCCATGCATCATACAAGCATCTCTGCATATTTAAGATAAAAGAAAGAATAAGTGAAATCGTGAGCACAGGAACATGATATTAGGTACCAATAGGGCCCATCATACATATTTCTTTTATAAAATAATAGGGCTCTCATAAACCCGGCATATATTATTTTTCATATGCTTTTCTTAGGATTTGAACCAACACCACTCCGTAGATAGGCGTTATTTTTCATATACCTCTCTCAGGACTTGAACCCACCCTACTCCGTAGAGAGGCGAGACCCGTTAACATCTGTCCTAGGCTCATCATACATATCGTCAGTAACTTCTGTTTATTAATATTCATTTCAGTCTTGCAAGTATTTTTTGCTAAATATTTCCAAATTACAAGGAAACTAACCTCGGCAGTTGTCTTTTGCACAGCTTGAACTGTTTCAGCTTGAGAATTGATGCAACTCCATTGCAAATGCCGACTATACAAAATCCGCAGAAAATGTTCTTCTTCCATCCTACTCTCTGTCTTTTTCCTTCTCTTCCCTTCTACATTTGTTGAAACCATTCTTGTATTAGAAAAACCATTTCGAGTCCGAGACGGGCTTGCCACTCGCCTTACTGGTGAAGAGCCTGTAAATCGGCTTGAGCCATTGTGTGGGGAGGCTGCCATTGTCGGATTTTTCACAGGGTTACTGGGCTGTACAACCTGCCTGAGCCGAGCACTGCTAAGCTCTGGATTGTTATCCCCTCTTGGAGGAGGGACTTGCGTCCTTGACACCATAGATATCTCCAGTGATCCAGAAGAGGTGCTGTCCGTGTCAGAAGAGAGGCAGAACACAGAAGAGTCGAAAGAATTGTGCCTCACCACCTCATCACTGAACATCATCGACCGACAGAGGGACTTAATTGCCGAAGCCAATGCAGGCCCTCTCTTTGTCAGAGAGCAAGTTAAGCTTTTGGTTAGCGGCACGGGGTTTGACATGTGCATCTTGGCTGAGGGCCATGGTAAATGGGTTGCGGGCCGAGCTGGGACAGAACACGGTGCCATATTGGTGGTTTGAATCAACTGTTGTCGCTTGGGGGAGGGTTTTCTGGCGGGAGGAGGGGTCGAGTGTTTGCATTTTGCGGTCTGGTACACAAAGGATTGAACTTGGAAAGAGACCGAAAGGCTTCTAGTGGTGGTGGAAGAAGTAGTATTGACGCTGGCGTTAGCGGGTCGGGTACGGGTGGTGGAGAGAGAACGGGCAGGGAGAGGGGAGATGAAGCGGGTCGAAATGGAGGTGGTAGTGGAGTTGCGCAGAGTAGAGTTGGAGCGGGTTTTGGAGGCGCGGTTATCGGAGGAAGAAATAACGGATGAAGGAGAGGGGTGGCGGGTTGCGGATTTTGCGAGCTTAGGCGTGGTGGCTGCAACCACCATTACCGCCGATCTGAAGAGGCCGAGAGAGAGATCTAGGTTTAGCGACCATGTGGTTTCTTTTTTTTTTGGGGGGGGGGGGGGTGGCCGAGGACTAAGGTCGGGTACTTGGTTTACACTTTACAGAGAGAGAAGGAAAAGCGGTCCAAAAGAGAGGAGATCAGGAGAGAAGAGAGAGGATAGGGAGTGTGTGTGTGCATTGTGTAGTAGAGATTGGAGAAGATGCTGGGGTACTTCAGGAAAGTAACAGTAAAGTTTACATGTTGCGGGTCAAACAAACGGGAATTATCTGACCCGTTAAACGAACTACAACAGAAAAGTTACACTAGTGATTTGATTTGGGAGTGGTTAACGGCACTGATGAGTGATGAGGAGTGGCCGAGTGGGGAAGGCAGAAGGCTGCCGCCTAGATGTGGCGGAACCTGATCCAACTCGATCGGTTCGGATTTGAATTTTTTGATTTTTTTAAAAAGTTAAATTGATCTGAACCGATTCAAATTCGATCTGATCTGATCTGATCCGATCTGAGATCAAATGTCACTCAATCCAATTAAAATCTATTAAAAATCTAAAAAAACACAATATATAAATTGACGCGATCCGATCCGACTTTATATCCCATTAAAATAATGATAATAACTTTATATCCCATTAAAAATAAATAACAAAGTTATCTTTATTTTCTACGTTTGCGTTTGCGTTCACGTTCATGGTTCAAAGTCCTCTAGAACCGTTGATTTTGCATCGAGATTCGTACTTTTAATAAAATCTAAGTTTAAAATTTATACTTTCAATAATCATTATGAATCTCGATGCAAAATCAACAATTCTAAAATATTTTGAATCATTTTTTTGATTCAAAGTGCTTTGAACCTTCCACCTCCCTAAAAAAAAAATGCAGCAATCACAAAGCTATTAAAGATGAAGATTAAAAAAAGTCACAGACTACAGGCTGACCGCAGTGGCTACACTGTTGTGGGTACATCACAGCATTCAGCATCACATACTTAACGATTTTTTTTTTAAATTTAATCTATGACCGTTCATTTTAAACTGTGAATGTAAACACAGTAAAATAATTTTTTTATTCATTTCCAATTTGGGACATGCTTATTATTTTATTTCTTTTAGGATACACAATAAAAAATCCAAATCAAATTTGTGCGGTTTCAATCTTGTGGATTTTTACTTAAAAGGGTGTTAACAGGTCGAGGTTGAGAGAGACATTTTCATCATCATACTATTTTGAAATTACTGTAATCATATAATATTTTTGTCCACTAATATTAAATGTATTCATTATCCATCATTCTTATTAAAATAAATGAATAAAAAAATAATAACATATACTTAATGAATAATATTAATATATTAATTAGTTTTACCATCATTCATGAAAAAATATCCAAACTCATTCATTTCATATAAATGCACTTATATTCGGGAAACATTCGACGAGGTCAAAAATTTGACATTTGGGTATAATTCGGGAATAATTCATCTCATATAATATAAATAAAATATATATTATAATGATAAAATATTGAAAATATATTAAAAACTATAAAATTCTATATAATGTGTTTTTTGCCGAATAATTCGCGAATAAAACGTTTTTTTTTACTAAAAAAATATACTGTATATTAAACTGACAAATTATTCATAAAACATCTATTTATAGGTGAAAAAAAAATTATTCGCGAATTATTAATGAATAACTTCCAAATCTTGTTACTATGCTCACCAGCTACATTCTTGTCAGTAATTCATACAATTAGGTTTGACTTAATTGTAGGTACAATTATTTAGACGGTAGAGCACGGTACATGAAAAATGCTTAAAACTTATAAGCAAAGAAATAGGCACGTGGCTTGTCTTAATAATTAAAGATGAGATAACCATTGGAGTGGTAAGATGAAACTTCTTCCTTACTCTAAGCGGCCATACCCAATAGGCCATACGCCCATAAGGTCATTCTATGATCCGAGCAGTATTGATTCACTACTCCAAATTGAGGCGGAACCAGGTTTGTGTATGAGGGTTAAAGAAAATATTTTAAAAATGTTTTGACTAAGGGCCACTATAGATCCGATCCCTAATTTCAAAGAGACCGCTAAATTTTAAATATTATAACAACAATAAAGTTTTTAATCCCAAATAAATTAGGATAAACTAGAAATGAAACATAATCGGAAAGTATAAGATCAAAGATCTCAAATATCAATGATAATAATGAGGATGATGATAAATAATAATAATAATAAATATAAATAAAATAAATAAATAAAAATGATAATGATAATGGTGATGACAATATGATAATAATAATGATGATAATGATGTTGATGATATGCTAATAATAATAATAATAATAATAATATAATAAATCTCTATTATAAAATATATTTCTAAATCCTAAATTTTAAACCCTAAAATTCTAAAAATCTAAGAATCTGAAGTTTATAACTCTACTACTAGATTCTAACTCCTAAATCATAGTTCAGGTACATGAATCGTCATCTTCCAAGCATTCATATCAAAATCAAACTCTTTGGATATATTTCATTCCTTCGAATATCTTTTTATTACTTCCTCCCATGTCAGTTTCAGTCGACATCTTCTTTTTCTTGTATTTTCAGAACGACTTAGAATACCACTGTGTACTGGTATTTCAGAAAATCTTCATTGGATATGACCAAACCATCGCAAACGGTGTTGTACTAGCTTCTCTTGAATTGGCGCTACCCCAATTTTGTTCCGAATATCATAATTTCTGATTCAATCTTTTTCTTGTGTGGCCACATATCCAACACAACATCCGCATTTCAGCTACACTCATCTTTTGGATGTGTTTTCTTTTTGTAGTCCAACATTATGTGTCATACATCATCGCGGGTCTAATCGTCATTCTGTAGAACTTGTCTTTGAGTTTATTTAGGACATTCTTGTCACAGAGAATACTAGATGTTTGTCTCCATTTCACCCATTCGGCTCTTATTCTATGACATTAATTGAAAAATAATTTTCACAAGTAACTAATGTATGAAATTAGAGGTTTAAAAAACAACCCTTTGGGGACAACTCGGTCCGAGATAATCCATGACCGGTACTTAGACCATCCCATACTGCCTGAATCGTCTCGGACTGTGCTTTAAATTCTGACCGATCCGGACCATGACTTAACATGATCCTACGATGAATTGGATTGATTTTTTTTTTTTTCATTTTGAATTGTTCTAACCGGTCCACCATAACCTATGAATCTGTAACCCGAATTGACCCAGACCATGATAACTCGTAACCCAAAATTAGGTTAAAATGAATTTTCAATTAATTCAAAAGTATCTCCTTGAACTCTTTTATAATGACTGACTATTTAATTAATCAATTGAACTTATAACAATATATATTAGTTCGAATGAAAATATATATTGGTCGTTCTAATTTATATATGTATGCTCTCATTTAATTAAGGGTGAGATCACTTGACAATAGTTATTTTAATAATTTTTATTAAAATAAACTCTTAAATAAATATTAAAAATTTCTTAAAAAAAAATAAAAAAAAAAACAAAAAATAAATCTTTCTTTGTAATTCCACTGTATCAGACCCCAAATACCGATCAGGTCTGACATCACGACGGAGACCGCTGCACGTCTTGCTTGTTTCTCTATCTATAAATTGATGGTTATTCAAATTTCATATAATTTTATTATCGTTTGATACTCCATCAAAAACTATCAAAATTTTATATAATTTATAAAAATTTCAATTTAATGATCTTTGATGAAGTATCAAATGATAATAAAATTGCATGAAATTTGAATGACCATCAATCTATACATAGAAAAATACATCTATATTTTATTTCATTTTTAATTTTTTTATATTTATTTAAAAGTCCATTGTTAAGATTATCAAAATAACCATTGTGAAGTGATGCCACCCTTTAATTAAAAGCAATTCCTCAAATTGATTAACCTTAACATTTAATTAAAGGCAATTCCACTGTCCTGCTCTCATTTCCGACCCGAAACTCTCATTGCTTCATCAAAATTGCAACGGCGGCTCCGTTTTAGACTTTTAGTATTAGACGATTTGGTGGAAGCGCTTGCTGATCCATTTCTCCACCCCGAATACACCATCACATATGAGAGGTGGGAGAATCTTATTTGATTTGAGAAATTCGTCCGATTCATTTGGATTTAAATCTGATTCGATTTTTTTTTAAATCAAATTGACCCGATTAACCCAAATCCGACCTAACCCGACCCGATCTGAGATCAAATAATCTTTAATCCAATCGAAATCTATAATAAATCTGAAAAATCAAAACATGTAAATTAACCTGATCCAATCTTACTCCGACCGACCCGATTTCTTCCAAAAAATCAAACTGTCCCGACCCATCTGACCCGATCCGTCCGATTGCCACCTATACCCGTATTGTTGGCTGCTTTAAACCTGTTTGTGAACAAATAGTTAGCAGAGCAGTTGAGAAACTAAGGGCAGCACCGATTCTAAATTCATAGAACGATACGAGTATAGATGATGAAATCGGCGAGGGTAAAGGGGTTTTGGATTTTTATTTGCGAAGAGGAAGGAGTTTGAGGCTTCACGAGGTTGCTTGTCTGGCTTTGTGCAGGGCGCTTGATCTTGCACCATTTTTGTCTAGGTCATTCTTTAACATATTTTCTTTCTTTTTTTCCGTTATGAAAATCAAATCATATGTTTCGTTCGTTAATCTCCCCACTGTTCATGCACAAAGATTGAACCAAAAGAAAATTAGAAACAGCCAGGGAATGATGGTTTTGCTGGTCGTATGCTGACTGATATGCCTCAGTAATGGTAGTCAGAAATCAGAATAAGATCTTAATGAACATTTAACAATCTCCCAACCCATTGCCTATTCCCTAAACAAATCATTCTAATATTTTACCATTTAGGGTGATAAATAATGGTTCCTTTGGTACCAAAAATGAAAAGAATTGTCATTCCCACACCAACACTGGAATACGTCTCAATTTGAGCCTCACATGTAGCCTTTTCAACATGGGTGGTTGTACTTTTAAACCATGTATTTTTTTTTACTATTACATAATATTTCTATTATCAGGATGATTTCGTACAAATGGAGGTGCACCATAAGGCAGTTGTTTTGTTAAGAAACCCAAGCTATTACTATTAAACTAGGTGTTTATGCTATTACAGCATGTGATTATAACATTATGATGTTTGTTCATAGTTCATACAATAGGAACAGATACTTATACTGGTGAAATTGAACAATAAAATGATTGTTTATAAAGAAATTAAGTTGGCGTTTATGTCATACTGTTGAATCAGGTATTTATACTATTTGATGCATTCATGCTGGTTCAATTTGTGTTTATACTAATGAGTGAACATTAAGAAAACTGCCTTGTTAAGAAACTTGCCACAATATGTTAGTCCTTCTGAATCAGGTGTCCATATTGTTAAAGCAGATGTTTATACTAATTCATGAATATCTCTGTCCATAAATTCATATATTGACTAGATTTTTTGCACGTTAATTAAGGATCTACAAAATCTCTAAAAGAGATTAAAAAATAAATGGTGATATTTCCGAATTTCTTTAAAAAAGAAGGGGAAAAAAAGAAATGGAAGAGATGCACACTAAAAGGGAAACACGGAAGGGTGAAAAATGCTCCATAAAATATACACCTTCACCTTTGACATATATAATGCAACTGGAGTACAATTGGAGATGAAATTGAGTCAGAGAAGGGATGCCGGCTTATTTTTGTTTTTATTTTTCATACCCTTTGGACTTTGACATCCTTTATAAAACCAAATTTTATATTAGGGCGGGGATCACTTGATAATGAGATATTTTAATAATTTTGACAATGGATTTTTAAATAAATACTAAAAAATAAAAAAACTAGAAAAAAAAAACTTATGAACATGTTCTTCTACTTATAGATCGATGGTGATTTAAATTTCATATAATTTCATTATGGTTTGATACTCCATCAAGGATCATCAAAATTTTATATAATTTACAACGGTTATAGTTTGACGATTTTTAATGGACTATCAAATGATAATGAAATTATATAAAATTTAAATCACTATCAATCTATAAGTAGAAAAATATATTTATAAATTTTTTTTAAGAAATTTTCATATTTATTTAAAAATTAATTGTCAAAATTTTCAACATAACCATTGTCAAGTGATCCCTTTCCTTTATATTAACACTTGTAATTTGGCCCCCTTAAATGGACTATGTGGTCCCGCCCTCTAGCTAAGATGAATATGTTTTCTCGTTCAGTGAAAAGATAGCTTTGTTTTAAATTAATGGAATGAACAGTTAACAGACACTTGTAATTTGGCCCATGGATCCATGCACTCTCTGATGGAAGATAAAAGGAAAAAAACATTAATAACAAATACCAATTATTTATTAAATTCAACCGAACGAATTACTTGTGAAACGTGACTTGTAAAATCATTTAAACTGGAGTTATGAGCCACTATAGGAATGACTTTAAAATTTGGCAAATATACTAAAAAGTTTTATTAAAAGAAGATAGAGAAAAAAAAAAGGCTGCGAATTAAAAATATTTTATCTGATGGAATGGAGGCCCAAATATGCAATTTTTAAAGATAGAAACACGTTGCAGAGTGTATGGATTTTTTTTTAGATTTAATTTGTAATAATTTTGATACGATCAGACAAATAGAGGCAAAGTGCTACAACTACACGGCAAATAATTTTTTTGTTTTACAGAGTGACTATTAAAAATTATGACGACTATCATATTGATAATTAAATCGCCTCCTTCAATTCATGAAACGCTACTTTTAGACACTTTACATCCGTAAAGTGTCTAGGGACTTGGATCATCTGATTCCCTTGCTTCATTTGATACTAACAATTATGTTATGTATGTCGCTCATGTTGTCGTTTATTTTGAACATACTTAGATCTATTAAGGTGTGATCGTAGGTTTTGTCATTGTGTTTATGATAGATGGGGCTCACTACAATAAAAAATAAATTTTATTTTTATTAGCTAAATTTAAATCGCTTAAACTTTTTTGTGTTGTTGTAATTGTTCCATGACAGAACCCGCCTTTACAGTAATAAAAGCAAATTTGAATCCGATCTGATAAGTTATATAGTAGGTTCTTACTTTGTTGGCTATGATTAGGTAGAAGATTCTATGTATTAGTATATATGACTTTTTAGAAAATATATTATTTACGAGAGTTTCTATTTTAGAGATTTTGATTTACTATAAATAGACATGTTTACTCAATTTAATTCAAGTCAAACAATATAATTGAACTTTCTAATAAATCTATCATTTCTCTCTCCCTCTCTCTTTAATTTCTACCTATTCGCAGTTGTCTAACAAAAAAAATAACCACGTGTATGAATAATATATTGAGTTCTTCTAAAATCTTTCTATTCAGATCTGCCCGTTGTGCAGACTTTTTTATTTTAAAAGTAGCCACATATGAAACTAATTTTGTTGCAATCAAATTATATATTTAATTTAAATGTAATAAAATAAAATAAAAATTGAAAGACCAATTTATATTATGATATTCTAATGATACATTCTAAATACAATAATAAATCAAAAGAAGAAAACATATATAAAAAAGAGAGTGAAAAATCTTTTTAATATCATCTTGAAAGTGGATCAATAAAATAGAGTTAGCGTATTGGATTGATAGACATTCTAGTTCAACATAAAATATAGGAAGCAATCTTTTTATTTAATAATGGATAATAAAAAGATAAAATCCACAAAGTTACAATTAATTGATGTATATTTTGAAGAGCAGTATATTATATCTAAATTAACTTGCATTTCCCACCTAAAATAACATCCCCATACTTCTCTAAAATTTGATCATGAAATACATATGCTGAAAATAGTTATACCAAAATAATCCTACAACAAGAGCTTTTAGAACAACTAAATTTGTGCTGGTACTATTTGCATTAGATTATATGGTCATGTGTTGTATACTCGGAGTAGACGACTGACATGCTATAAGATAAATAGTAAAATACAAAGCCAAAATTCCTATGAATTAACAAATGAGAGAGATGCCAGAATTTGATTGGAGAGAAGGAGCTGGATCCGGAGGAGAAATGCACTAAAAGTTTGAGAGTAAGAAATGATTAAAAATTAAGAAAATCATGCCAAGGTGTGTAGTGTTAACCTGGTAGATGCTTCAAACTTGTATTGTTTAGCCATTTATTTTTTTGGATGTATTTGATGGTTATGCTGCCTGATGATACTTGGATTTTATAGTTGATGATCGAAAAATACTGCTATGATGAGAGGTGGATCCAGACTTTAAGCCAGGGATAAATATTTTTCTTCAAGGAGGACAAAAAAAGAATTTTTTTTTCCGAAAATACACATAATTATAAAGGATAGTACAATTTTTTTTTTTCAGAGGGTAGCTATCCCCTCTGGCCATCTCTAAATCCGCCCCTAGCTATGGTTGAAACCATTAAAGTAGTAGCTAAGTAGTTAGTAGGGGTAAACCCAGTAGAGTGTGATATCTAATTTTTACTCTCGGTTTGGCTATTTCTTAAGGAAACTGGCAGTTCTACCAAACAATATTTGTACTATATTATAAAAAATGTATGTACTAGATTTTTTTTATTATTTAAGTCTTTTTTAATGACCAAAACATGCTTAATCGAACGATACCTAACAATATTTTAACGATTCAGATTTTTATTAATGTCATTTTTCTCTCTATTTTATTATTTATTTTTTTATCATGAATTAATGGGAAGTGTAAAAAATTATCCATCAAATAAATTAATAATCGACTATTTTTCAAGTTTAAAAAAAACTATCTTCTATATAATTTATAGAAATTAAGACTAGAGGTGGCATTAACCAAATCCTAGTGATGATCAAGTCAAGGTATGAACCGATTGGTAGAAGGTAAGTGATAGAACACAAAGAATTAACTAAGTAAAAAATACTAAAAAAATTAAATTATAACTTAGTTAAAAAAACTTTTCAAAATAATATTAAGAATGCAAGAATGGGACCGAATTGATCAAATGTTAATAACTATGAAAAAAATTAATATAAAATAAACTACCCATAATTCTAGCAAGAAATGTATACTACTATAAATAAAAAAAATGCAAGAACAAACAAGATGCAACTACAATAATTAGAGAAAATGAGATTTTAAAGGAGTTCGATATGAAACCTATATCTCTGGGACACACTCCACTTACGAAGTGTCAATTTTATTAATATCCAAAAAATATTTTACAAAAGCTTTAGTTTTTTTTTATAAAAAGTAGTACAAGAAAATTAAAAACTATCAAAAAACAATCAAGACTTAGAAAATAATGAGCAAAAGTTTCAAAAGAATTGAGTCAAATACTCACAGATGAAAGAAACACTATAAACTTAAAAAAACAATAAGATTTTTCAAAAGATGTGGCTAGATTCAATAGCTTGAAAGTTTCTTATTTGTGTTTGTAAGGAGAAATCTTTGATGCTCTTAAGAGTGCTTAGGATTGCTCTGGAAGGATTTAGAATTGTGAGAGTTTGATTTGTTTTATAGTTTTGAAAATAATCCTTTTATATAAAAGCACTAGATAGTTAGGATTCTTGCACAATAAATAGTTATAAAGCTTGAATTTTAATTTTAATTAGAATTTATCAAGAACTCCCCATGCTAGAACTCAAAAACTTTATGAAATATTACAATGTTTTGAAATGAATGAGATGAACTGTTATAATGATAAGAAGAAGTGTTTAGCGTTTCACCAGAACGTTATAATGTTTTGACTATATTTGACCATGTTGATTGAGTTTTGATAAGTTGTCTATCTTCAGAGACATTATAATGGTTTAAGGAACTTATTTCACATAGCTAAATCTCAATTTTTGAAAGCTTAACAATCACATTCTAAGTGTGAGAGATAAGCTCAATAGGTTGATAATTTTTGATAAGTCAAATTTTTATTTTAAATTCAATTTAGTTTCTCTTTATTCTCTCAAGTTGATCCTTTGTGATTAACTTTTTTTGTAATTTTTTAATATATTTTCACTCACTTTCTTTGAATGTATTGTCAATCTTTATTTCTTCTAAATATGTTGTCACTTCATTCTTTATTTTGAGTGTGTCATCACCCTTTATTATTGTTAAGTTTGACAGTCCATTTTTTATGTGTAAGGGAGCAACTTCTATATTTTAATGTATCAACTCAATCTCAATTGTTAGAGATTGAGAATCCTAAAGATGTAGACGTTGTATGATGAACTCTCGTTACATATTGTGTTCTTTCTTGATCTTTATTTTTTCTCTATCTTTTCTTCAATTATTACTTCTTATGAAAATTAAATTAAAATTGTCTTCCGTTGCCTTTAAATTTGAACATTAAGTCTCAAAACGGCTTTACATCTCTTCCCTTAGGTTTTTCACATTCTTGCACCATTTAGTCTCATAGATGTCCAACTTCAATTTCTACTGATACTTAAAAAATTATTTATTTCTAGTGATTTCTAATAATTAAATCAATTGATTTTCTAACTATAAAAATAGTAAAAAATTCTAAAAAAATATATAAAATTTAGTCTACAACTAGATTTTCATATGAAAATCATTTTGAGCAATTAGATTGACAATTTAATTTTTAAAAATGAAAAAATGATCCGTAATATTTGGATCATCTATGCTATGCATAGCACCGTAATCCAATGATATTGTTAATATTATAAATTGAGAGATTCTGTAATGTGTCAAAATAATTTTAAACTGATTAATTTTGAATATTGGATGGTTAAGATAAACTTATTTTTGTTGTGATTATAGGAGGAAGATTTATGTGTAAAAACCACTGTAATTGATTAATAAATTAATGGTAACACTATTCATTATTGCCTTGAAATCAACCAATTACAGTGATGTAAAATTTAAATATAAAGTTGCCTGTTAGAAATCGTATGAACATCTTGCAAAAATTATTTTTGCGACAAACGAACAAACTATATTCCAATTTCCGACGGATTCAAATGCTGTTATTTGTAGTAGGTTGTATACAAAAATTATATGTCTAAATTAGAAGTTGGGTAATTACCATGATTTCATATGATGAAACAAATTCTACAGACCCCTTAGTGTTTGGCCAAGTGAACCGTAATATGTGTTTGGAAATTGAATCAGTATTCATACAAGTTATGTAATAAGTGAGGATTTTTGTACCACTACTTATTTTGATAATTTTAATAACTAATTTCAAATAAATATTTAAAGGATTTATAAATTGAAAAAATTACTAATATATTCTCTAAGAATGATTATGCTTTAAGTTCTATGCAATTTGAGTGTCATTTCATATTCCATCAAAATTCATCAAATTCAAACTATTATAATTGTCATATAATTTTTAATATTTTTTGATGCAATATGAAATGATACTCAAATTATATAAAACTTAAAAATAACAAATCTAAAAATATTTTTATAAAAAAATTTATTTTTATTTTTTATAAACTTATTTGAAGTTCATCATCCTTACACGGCATCACTTTTCTCCATGACTGCAAGAAAAACTAATGGTTCGCTCGAGTTCAGCTTTATATTTTCACGACTTAGCTCGAGTTATAGATAAATTTATTAATATAATATAAAAAATAGAAAAATATATTTATCTACGTTGTAATTATGTATGATAATGTAAAACTTTTAGTTTTTTAAATTTATTATAAATTTAATAATTAGTTATATCAACTCTAATTATTTATAATTATATAAAAATTTATAATAATTGAGTTTGTATGAAGTTCAACTTGGACTCATTTGCAATCCTAAAAAAGAAAAGGAAAATTATTTCACAGTGCCAAAACTTTTTTTTTGTCAACTATAACTGTAGAAGCTATGATGCCAACCTGAAATAGTGAAACTATTTTAGTACAACTTGCTCTCAAATCACATCAATTTCCAAAAAAAAAAAAAAAAAATAGAGGCATCTCAAGTTCCCAACCCAAAGTCCCAAGTCCCAACTCTGAGACTTGAAACCGTTCAAGTGTCAGTGCGTCACGCTAGCTGCTCGAATTACACACGTGCTGTTGACCCGAATACTAACCCACATAGGTCGTACGAACCTTCCCCAGCCGACATCGAACCCCTTTCTTATGTCAAGGGTTTCAAGGCCTATTGATTGAAAATACACCTGGATCACATAAAATTTACTGCTACTTATATGCTTTCTCTCGCTGCACATGGGGAGTCCCAGAGAGAGCAGTGCCGCCTTTTCTGTACTCCTGGTGCATAAAGAAACATCATTCCGGGATCAGTTGCGCCCAGCTACTGTAAGATACTCCGTGCAAGTATCATCTAAAGCGGCTGTGCCAATTTGAGACATTCGGCACGCCAAATTCGAGTTGTTGAACGTCATTTTGCCAAAACCCGGTTCACGTCCTACAAATCACATCACCTAAACTGACTTTACGCCCCCACAAATATAGATTAACTAATTACTTTTGTATACAAGAATACCCCATGTCTAATTGTGTGTTCTAACGTTGTCGCCGTTCAGGTCAGTGTAGCTATTTAGTCATTCTGCACCAAAACCTTATCCTGGTGTGGAAAACAACATTTACTCTGACTGACGGGACCCATAGTATCGCATGTTCCGGTTTTTGAGTTACAATTAAGTGCTCCAGGTGTAAGTAATTATGCGTTGTATTATTACACGAAACAGTACTAACTAGGAGCACGCAGAGAATCGAGAGGAAAAGTACCTACAGGCCCAAGACCCTCGTTCTCAGCTCCGACCTCTCTTACGAAAGCAAATTTTGAGCGATAGCGCAGATTTTCAAGCTGAACAATCGACAAAATTTTACCAGAAAGATCCAAGATTCGTTTTCTTTTCTTCTGAAATTTTCTTGCATCGATCATAATTAGGTACTTTTTAAAATTTCTCTTACCCTTTTTTAATTTCTGAAGCTCATTGTTGGGTTTTACAATTGTTTGCTCGATCGGATTATCGTTTGAATTTTCTTCGAATTGGGAATTTTTTTGTACTTCTGTTATCCGATTCGAGTTCGATTTATCTTGTTTCGGATTAAAAGACGATGATCTGGGGTTTCCCCCAATTTGGTAAGAGTCGTTGTATTAAAAGTTGCATCTAATCAATTCTGCCTCCTTTTTCCTTTGATCCAGCAATATTACACTCTTGTGGCTGCATGAAGCTCCCATATCGAGTTCAGTTTCCGATTTGAGCTGGTCAGCGATCCCAATTTCATCACCTAGGTTTCCATCTGGAACCCAAAAAGGCACTTGGTTGACACTTCTTCAGACGCACATTCACTTCACTTTAGTGAATTTGGGTGAAATAATGTCGAATTTTAACGGACTTGCACGTGTGGATATAACACAGCTAAAGTTGCTCCTATTAAAGCAACTTGGCCCGCAAAAATTACAGAAATACATGTTCTATCTCAAGAGATTGCTTAGCAACAAGCTAACCAAGCCAGAGTTCGACCGCTTGTGTCTCACCACTATTGGTAAGGAGAATCTTCACCTTCACAACAAGTTAATCCAATCAATTTTACGAAATGCCGTTACTGGGTCAGGCCCACCACCCAAAGAAACCCTACCTGGTTGTTCTGGCACTGCCACAAAGACCCCGAGTGGTCATTTTGGGGATGCATTGCTTTCTCCCTCTGCAAAAGGGAGATCAATTTCAAGTAAAGATCGAAAGTTCAGCCCCTTGGGCCCACAAGGCAAGGCCATTAATGGCCCTGCAAAAGCACCGCCAGAGGTTGTCTCAGTGGAGGATGGAGAGGAGGTGGAGCAAACAAGGCATAGCCCTGGTGTGCAAAGCCGAAGCCCAATAAAAGCCCCATTTGGCATTATTCCTAATCCACGCCCCTGGAAACGTAATCGACTTGTATCTCCTTCTGAGTCATGCTCAAGTACAGGCGAGTTGCCTGGTACGAGAACTCTGTTTATGCAACTGAAAGAAAGGTGTAAGGCTGAGGGGCTTAATGTGACCCTTGAATGTGCTGATTTGTTGAACCGGGCTCTGGATGCATACTTGAAGAGATTGATCAAACCTTCTGTTGATCTGGTTAGGTCTGCTGGTAATCAGAAAGTTGTGGTTGGTATGAGCACGGATCAAAGTCGTGTCAGTGAGATGAGGAATGTGACCATACATGATTTTCGGGTAGCAATGGAGATGAACAGAACTTTGCTAGGAGAAGATTACAATGTCAAGCTAGAAGAGTTAATCTTTGCTTCTTTCAAGGAAAGAAACTGAAAATAAGAAGATACAATTTTAGGTTTTGTACTTGGCAGATGTTTTTAGAAAGAAAGGAGTTGAAGTGCTTTTATAATAGGTTGTGTTTACTGGAAAGAGAGATTTTGGGGGGGGGGGGGGTGTGTAATTTTTTTTAATAATTAGGTCTTGGTCAGGTGGTTTTAGATTTATGAGAATTAACTTGGAGTAGAGCTGATAGATTTTCTTTATAACTTTTTGTTTCCTTTTGGGGTTGTGCATGTAAATAGAGGCATTAACCATCTCTGTCCTTGCAAGATCTGATTGTACCATCTGTTCTTTATTTAATAACACAGATCAGTGCATCGTTCCTGTCAGCTTAGTGATCGATATTTGGTTGAGCAATAGATCAGCTGATTTTATCCTAACATGTTAGCACTATGTTCTTTGATCCATCCATGTTAGCACTGTTTTATGCAGTTTTTCAAAAATCTCCCTGTTCAGTGCATCAGTATACGCATAATTGGGAAATGCTCTTGGATAATACTTTCTTTAAGAATATTTGCTACCAGTTGATGTTGATTTATAAAGGTTATCGTGTAGAGCTTCATTTGTCGGTGGCCTGGATTGATACAATGTAATAGTTAACTTTTCGTATGGCATATTTATGGAAAGGTCTTGTCTGATCTGCTACTAGCGAGATACTGGTATATATATAGTAGCTGGTTAGAAATCTATATTGGTTTTGGTAGCAGACAGACATAGGCAAATAAGCAATTAAATTCTTCCTTTTTGGTAAATTGGATTTTTTTTTCCTCATTAGCCTCAACTTGCCGACCAATCCAAGTATGCATTAACTATATGAAAACAAGTAGAGTAAATAAATATTTCAGTTTCAGTCTAAAGACTGGTACTTGAGGATCAATTTCATTCGATGCCTTCTGATACCATTATATGCAGTTGCTGATCCATGCCAGTCAGGTCTCGTAATATATATGCCACCATGTGCAGTCCAGCTCGGAACATATATTCATGACTGCCGGTTCAGAATAATTAGTTGGTTACAGTGAAGTACTGGCTCCATATAATTGTTCTTTTATTGCGCAATGATAAGTTATACTTCATTTCCTGTGTTCAAATCTGTTTAAATCCAGTTGAGAGCATTATGGATTATAAGCTAGCATTAAAGGAATCGTCTTCCTATATTTCAGCTTTAAGAAAACGAATCCTTTCTTATCTTGGACAAAGGAAGTATAAGAGAATTGAGCTAAGTTTCCATCCTTTTCTAAACAACAAGAAAATGCAGAGTTACTTTGATGCTTTTAGACCTTTGTAGGAAGAACTTTTATTTCTATAATATTCCTGTGAAGTTTACTGATTGAAGTGGAATAGTGTTACTAAATATGTTATTGACACATAATAATTAAACTCTGGGTGGTGTATTGGTGGTCGTTTGTCAACCTTTATTTGTGAAAATTCCCACTGCCATGTCATGCCAATATCACATGCAAAGCAATGAGACTTTATTTGTGAAAATTTCCACTGCCATGTCATACCAATATCACATGCAAAGCAATGAGACCTTAACAGGGTGAACTGAATTTACATCCTCCGCCATAGTGTGCTACTGTGCTAGGGCAGCCGGTTTGACAGATGGACTGCACTGAAATTTTTAAAAAAAAAGGAAAAAAAAAATCTCCCTGTTCAGTGCATAAGTATACGCATAATTAGAAATCCAGTAGATGCAGACCTGATCTAGTGGTAACCCTGATTTTTATTATTCCATTTCACCATATAAAAAGATGGGACATTTTTGGGGCAACGAGTATTCCATCACATGAGCCTTTATTTAATTTAGTAAATCTTTCAGGTTTTAATACTATTTTCCATTTTTCTGGCTTACCTTTCTAATTAATTTACAATCATATACCTTTTAAATTTACAATACGCGTTCAGTGCCATTTTTGCTAACATAGTTTACCTTTAACAACAATTTGCTGGTTCAGTGCACTCACTAGAAACCCCAGAAGCAGAAGTGCTGGTAGAACCATTAAAGTTCCAAAAATTAATATGACAATGATGATGATGATGAAGGCACAAGAATCGGATAATTTAAGCAATAAAACATTGTATTCACTGTAATTTGATTTTATTTACATCTAAACTGTACTTAATTTTTCAAAGGACTCACCAGTCTGGGACTCTGATATTCTAAGAGAAAGGAGAGATTATAGTTTTGAACATCTCTTCCACAATCTTATTTCATTATCATAATCCCATTAACCCTAATTTTAGCCCTATAATTATCTAATTTGTTGATGATAACTTGCAAGAGCACCAAATTGCATCTCCATCTCCATTCTCATGAGGAAAGCCGCCTCCGATTTCCCAAAGAGAAGTCAAATCTGTATCGTTTTCACTTTACAGCTATTTATCTAGAAAGCACAGCAGCACCACTTGATGGGAACCGATGTATCTCTACTTGCTGCAACTCCTTTTACGTGCACATCGTTCTTTCTCAGCATCTCCCACATCACTTGCACATCACTGTATTCACAAGTCCTGACTTCCTTTTTCAGCTTCCCCAATCCTTAATGAATAAAAAGGAAGGAAAAGAAAATCAAAATTGAATCACCAATTCTATGCACAACCAAATTACTAAAGCGTGTCTTTTCTTGTGAAAAGAAAAAGAACAATCAAAATTCTCGCATACCAGTTGTACGATGTAGGCGTAGGCAGGTCGTGACGCCCATCCATAGCCGTCTGATGCCATGGCAGAAGCTATCCATCCACTGTACTTTCTGATATCGTCAAACTCTTGTTCTTGGAAGTAGTTGTGCAATTCAAACTGAATATGTACCTTCGCTCTCAAACAAATTGGGTTCTACTTTCTTGGCCAATGTTGGTGTCCAAATTAACCTCGGGTAATGCTTTTATATATGTACCTCGCTCTATCTCTCTGTTGACAGCGAAAGACGCACAACACAGTTGGATTGACATCTGGAGCGCAAAAATGTTCTCATCGAGTATTTTTCATTGATTATTTATCAACTATTTTAATTTAATAATAATAATTTTTTCATACATCAAAACTTATATTTAAAATATTTTTATAATTATTTAAATTAACTTGAACCGTTTAAATTAATTTTTGAAATCCCTCCGGACAAAAAAAACGCCTCAGACAATATCCTTCCAAACACAGTTGGGATTTTATACTCGTTTTATATTTTCTTCCTTTTTACTTTTTCCATATTTGCATTTATACCTTTTTTGCGGTACGTGGAATTGAACGCGTTGAACTGATGCAGACTTGACAACTGTTACCACCCGTCCACGTGTCAACCCTGGGGCCTTTAGTGATGAAACTTTTGTTTTTGTTATTATGTTCAAAAACTTGTTCAGATTCGGTTTACTTGTCATTCGTGAACCTTTCTCTATCCAGGGACTATGGATTTTGGACCAGCCGACTATATACATATTATAAAAATTACTTTTGCATCAATTGAATTTTTAGTATCAATCTAATATGTTTCAAATACAAATGCATATAATTTAATTGCTTGTCTGCTTAAAAGTAACTCAATATATTTCATCCAACTCCTATCCACCGTTTGTTTAAGGTAAAGAGAAGTTAATATAAATTCATAGATGAAGCTAAATAGTTAAGAAGATTCTTAAATTTTATTCTTTTTTTACTCCACTACTTTGTTTGTTAACACACGATATAACAGTAATTTCTTTATTCTAATTCACTACTATAAAACACCCTGTGTTTATTGATTTAATAATTTACTTCATTCCGATTTTACTTGTCAAATACAAGTAAATTTGTGCCTAGACATTTCCCTTTATAAAGACCATTTCATATATTTTAAGTTAATTGCAGCATTAGTGAAGAATTTAAGTAATCTGGTTATTTCATAAATCTAATTGAGAGAAGGGCCGAATTTTTAGCATAAATCTCAACTAATGCGATATTCATTCAATTATCACTCTTTTACAATTGTTTTCTCCTCCTTAAAAACCACTTCACCATTTCTTCATTAAATTAAACTACATCATCAAAATATTCAATAAATGTTTGATTTGTTTTTCTTGTCACGCAATTTTGATGTAAAAAAAACATTGTTACTAAATTCTTAAGAAATTCAAAAGTGCCCGTCAAATGTATTAAACTTTAGTTGACCATTCCATTTTCAACTAAATATAAGTTCATACGTATAATTCAAAGCTTACCAATTTTGACGTAGGCAGGGTGGTTAAAATATTTAAGAAAGTTAAATGGATCCTAATTAAATAAAATTAAATACAATTAGACCATCGATTGTACTATAATATTATCTATAAATGTACAAGCATAATTTAGTTAACAAGTAAAAAAATATAGAAATAATTATGAACAACATATTAATACATAGGTAAAAAAAAAGTAAGTTTTCCCAAACACTCAATATAAAATTATTGGCATTGTAATAGTTCTTCTTTTTATTATATATGTAATGTATATACACTCAAATATAAATCACAAGCAAACCGATTATAAAAATGCATCAACAAGATATTATTAGATTTGAAAAAAATAACTATAACTTAATAAATACAAATTTTAAGGGAAATAATTTGATGAAAGTTCTTATAATATTGAATGAATCAAAAAGTGAGTTGTGGATTATGAGAATTAAATGCACCAGGTCCAATCAAAAGTTACAAACTGGGTGGTGGTGGTCAGATCCCGGCACTTAGATGAAAAATAATTATTTATGCGGCAATTCCGCGTGCAATCGTACGAGTGATACTAAATTGTTTGAAGCGGCGATGATTCAGAACTTCAGATTGAAACCTGAAAAGCGAGGCTGAAGCACGAGAAGTGCATACAATATAATATTCACGCGTTGGCTTTGCTTTACAGAGCAGGTAAAGCGCCGCTGTATTTTGAAATTGGGTCCTATAATGTTCCCTCATTTTTACAGAAATTATTATATTTATTACAGTCACGGTTGTCCATCTTTTAATTTTAATTTTTTTTAGATCAGGTTTCATTAACGTGTTGTGTTGATAAAATTAGACGAGATCAACTTTACTTAATTATTTTATTCCAAAATTTATGAGCAAAATGTAAAAGTCAACTGATATTTTCCATGGACATTTTGAGCAAAATGCAAAATGTAAAAGTATGTTTTAGCACAAATGGTCGCCATCATTCTTATTTGATTTTTCATTAACAAAATACTTGCACACGCTATTTAGTGTAATTTGAAAAATATTTTATCAATGATTAAGTGTTGACAAAATTATAGCTTTCTTTTATGCCACGTGATTAAACATCTCAATCCATTTTAAAAGTTATCAAGTTTAATATAGTAAATCTAAATTGTAAGAAGAAAATCATAATTTATCTATTCAATGATTATTTAATATATTATAAGGAGTATTAAAATATTAATATAAATTAGAAAGTTTAGTATTTCAAAAAAAATATCAGCCTTAAAACTAACTTTTGGTCTAGTGATAAAAATCAACACTTTCTGTATGGGAGATCATAAATTTGAAATCCGAATGAATTTTTATATACAATTATAAAAATTAAAAGTTGTCTCTTATATTTCGGATAAAAAATAAAAAAAAAATAGCCTTGAACTGTGCATTCCAGCCCAATATTAATTATTGTTGTAATGTTGTCACGTCGAAGTATCCAAACTCCAAAGCATAAAAAGGAACGTGCTGCCTTTTACGACTTTGTGCTAACTGCTAACCACGCACGCCAGACGCCACTGCTGCTGCTCTCTAAATTTCGTTTTAGTGCGGCTTCTATTCTGTGAAGTGTAAACTTTTTTTTTTTTGAAGGAATGTGAAGTGTAAACTCAAATTGAGCATGGAAAGACATGGTTGTGGCGCCGCGTTCAGTGTTTTTGTTTCCAAGTTTGTTTTAGCGACCTTTCTTTTACATATTTTAATTGTGAATTGTTTAAGAGTGGAGGGTGTAAATATCTTAATTTTTTTTATCTCAACTATATTTTATTTTTTATATTTTTAATAATTTAAAATTTAAAATTAAAAGATCAAAATAAAATCTTTAGATTTAATCTAAATTATTTTATTTATGTATAAATTAGAAAATTATGATATTTGATTTTATACGCTAATATGATTTATTTTTGAACATTGATTTTATAATTTATTGTTTTATATAAACTGAAAGTGAAAGTGAGTAATTTTTATGTGTAAGAAGAAAATATAATATAGATAAAATCTAATAATTTTATTTTGATTTTTAGTTTTAGATTTTTGAGTTATTAGAAATTTAAAAAGTTGAGACATGATTGAGGCATAAAAAATTGACGCATTTGAACCTTCCACTTGTTTAAATAGCAATTATAGTGTCATCATGATAATATTCCAAAAAAACTATTGTGCTATAGTGAAAACTATCATACATCGTATTTTCTCTAATTTAAAATTTAAAATTTATATTTCTATTATTATTTTTATATAAACTAGAGTTTCATATAGTAATTAAGTAATGACAAATTGATTATGAAGTTATAAACTTATAATTAATCAATATAAACTCAAAGTTATTATTCAAAATATGACTAATATCATTAAAACTAAATAATCTTTTATTTAAAATATCTAATTCTCTTCATTTAAAAATGATCATAATATTATTGCTATTTTATTTTCCACTATTATACTATAGCGATCATAATTTGACATAGTGTAATGTTGATCTACACCATAGCATTTGAGATTGAAAAATGCTATATTGCGCTATAATGACGTTATTTAGAACTTACTTATTAGAGTCTGATACTATTTAGACCATCAATCACATTTGACTGTTCGGAACTTCGGATAGCTTTAATCAGTGTTATGTACTTGTGTCCAAACGAATGATTTTAAGTGTCAATGTAATTTAAAAGTCGTTCATTATTCGTGGGAAAAAAATTGTTTCATTTTTCTACGGTTGAATTAGTCATAGGTTATTAGTACTCGTGAAGCCACTCAAAAAACGCTCTTTTTTATAATATTTATCATTTTGAAGTGGAATCTGAAAAATTGATTTTTTTTTGGCACGCTTTTAATTAATTCTCATAAATTTATATTTATGATAAAAACTATTGTACAAACCATAAAAAATAAAGGAAGAAAACTGCTACACAATTCAAAAGCATTATAATCACGTGAATGGTTCGTTTTGGCCTTTTGGGAAGCCGCTAGCATTTCCTTTTCAGGAATGCACCAGTTCGTTGGTTTCTGACTCCATGACAATCTGTATTCTTTCCATATAGTAGGAAAGCCACATCTTGAATTAATTTGCACAAAGACAGAGGTCACAAGTTTTTATCGGTGTGTGAAAAATGCCATTGGCTAATAGTCAGTATTGAAATCTTAATTTGTATTCTTCTAAAATCGAAAACTTAATCATTGAATTAGGTAACAGTATCACGTCGTGATATATCAACTGTACATATTGGGATATTTTTATTTTGTCTTCACTATAGCATTAATTTATTTGTAATATGACAATAATGTCATTTAATAATTGAATGACTAAAGTATGTTTCTGCCCCTATCTCGTGTTTAATTCAATTGTCTCTGAACTTCTCATCTGATTCAATCAGCAGCCTCCGTTATTTTTTCCATTATTTACTGTTAAACTTTTTTTTGTTAATTTTTTTTTTTTGAACATTTAAGTGCCTCAAATGTTGACAATTTGGTGATTTACCATCGCCACTCATTCTGTAATTGTTGAGTTTCATTCTTTCTTATTTGCTTTACAACATTCCGAGGAAATAGTTTTGTATGATTTTTTTTCAATGACATAAGACTTATTTGCTTCATCTCTTCTGATTTGCTATTTCTAATTTTTTTAATAACATAAGAACTAATTTTGGATTTATTTGTATGATTTGATTTGATATACTACTTTTTTAACATTCACGTAATTACAAAGCTTCTTTAACAATTGATACCACCGTTAGGGGGATAAGATTTAGCTAAATTAATTGGAAAGTTGACACATCTCTTTTTGAGATGTCTCATTGTTCAGCTAAATTTTATCTTTCTTTCCAACAGCCACATTTCTTTAAGCAAATAGTTTGCACTGGTTAGAGTATCAGAACAAAGAAACTATGTTAGACTAAATGTTCTTTTAGTCGTACATTGCAGATTTGCACTGAGGTGTACTAGTATCAGATACCAATTTGGTCAAGTACTGGCAGTTACAATATCAGTGTTAGAAGTGAAATGGAAAAATGTTTGGGAAACAAAGATGGAAAGAGTAATGAAAGTAGGAGAGGTTGAGACGGTGACAAATTTAACAGTAACTATCAGAAAAACTAACAGAAGGCGTTGATTGAATCAGAGATTGATTGAGAGGTTCAACGGCTCGATTGAACCAAAAAAAATAGTTAGGGGCTCAAGTGAATTAAACATAAGAATATAAGGGCAAAAACAGACTTTTCTCTAATTAAATATTATTCCTTAAGCTATCCTTAAAAACTTATCTATAGAAAAATGCTGATATCTGATCTCTCTGTGATGCAAGTCACCGATTTACTTTTCCCAACTAGCAGTCTTATCCAATATATAATTACCGCCTAGATCAAATCCTATTAATTACCGGGTCAATGAAGTCCATACAAGTAGGTAATAGTATTCATGTCATTTTATACCTATAGACTATGGTACATACAGGAACATTTCTTGTCTGTATTGATTGTAGGACTTAATTTTAATTATAGATTCCAATTATATTATTTTTTATAAAAGAAGAGCATTTCAGCAAATTTATCGTTAAAAACTTCAAATTAAACAAAATTTACTTATCTTCAGTCATTCATGTCAACCTGTGTACAGAAAAATGCCCCTGATGATTGATTGGTATTTTGGTTGAAAACCACTAAATTTACATTTTCCATCTTGAGGTCTAATCCAGTCTTTAATTACCCTCAACAATATCTACTTCCCCTTCCTATCCACAGTTACATTCCCTGTTGCCATTTTGCCCCTCATTTCAACCTAGCACTGCACAATTCCGGCGGATGTTACCATTAGCCCCGGTCTTCACTCCAACCCGACCCAGTTTTGTAATTGCTGCCACAAAAGCTCGCTGAAAACCAGCTGTGTTCTGGGCCCATGAATTCACAAATGGGCGGGACCTCGTGTCACTGAAGAGAACTTGGTCGGATCTTAGAAGACCCATCCCTTGCTGCAAATTCTTGAAATATTGGTTGTCGAAGGTCCGAGGTGTCACCGGGTCCAGACCCACTGCCAAGTTCGGGTCGGCATTGGCTGGACAGGCTGATTGAAGTTGACTTACATATGTCGGGTTCATAGTCGGGTCAACTGTACCGCCAATCCGGTTCGAAAATGTTGTACAATGGGCAAAGCCGATGGTGTGGGCAGCTGTAAAATTTTATGGATTATAAGGTATAAACTATCCAGTGTATTAGAGAGAGTTTATAACGTCATAACAACATTTGTGAATAAACTTTTTGCTGCTATAATTAAAGTTCAAGATTCAATTGACTATGCAGTTCTTTGTGGTCTGAATTGAAATTAGAACATGACATGGCTTCATTAAAAAAATATTATATCAGTTTGGGCTTGCATAAGAGTCAGGAAAATGCAAAATTTATTTGATAGAAAGGAGAATGCAACTAATAAATTGATGAAATTTAAATTTTGCAAACTCCCCAAATCAGAACAATCTCATAATCTGTAATCTTTCTTTCATTTTTCTTTTCTTTTTGAGGAAATCATAAACTGTCTCACTCCTTGGCAAGAGTTATATTGATTTTTGAAAAGAAATGCAATTAGCTTTTCTATAAGGCAAATAGCTTTGATTCTGGGACCCACATCCAGAGAAACTTTAGATACACTGGCTGCAACATTGTCCACAAAAAATAGCAGAACTTAGGTTTATCTCAGTAGAGGTAGGTTCCAACTGGGTCATTTTCTGAGGAATGGGACCCACCATTTGTTTTGAGATCTAGAAAGTTGGATACCTTTTCCCAATCAAGACCCAAAAGGAACACCCGTTTGGATAATAACTCCCCACTAATAACAGAACGAGCAGAGCCCACCGCTGTGACAAGAATTTACCACATTTTTTCCTTCCCTTCTATTAAAATGCAATAGTAACATGATTGAGGTCTAACCAGAAAGGGCAATCATGTCAGACATGGAGAGTCCATTAGCAGCAAAGAGGTTGGTGAGTTGATCCAAGTTTGAGTCAGGTCCTGGCAACCTCCCAGCAACATCACTTGAGCTCGATCTCAGCCCATCCAGCCGACCCAGCTCAATAGCATAGGAGGGTCCACCCGACTGTTAGTTTTGACCCAAACAAATATGGTTACTAAATTAACAAAAAAATTGATATGTCAGGTATGGGCATCCAAACAAAGGAAGATAATTTCCTTTCAAATTTTCACATCAACACTATTGATTGTTGAATTAGGCAATCGCCATCAACATTTTATAAATGAATTAATATTTTACTCGCATTGGAACAGTTATTTTATCTCTATTGTGCCTTAGTAACGAAGAAACAGATAAAGCTGTTCCAGTACTGGCACAAAACCACAAAAACACTGTTCTGATTAAAAAAAATAGAAGGGTGATAAAAGTTGAAACCTCTAAATCCCCAATTAAGTTCAATTTGTATTAGTATGATACTAATACATTACCAGCTTATGAATCTTTGTCAGATTATACATACCAGTGCGATGACATCTCGTGTGGCCATGGCAAGTATATCTGCACATGACACCCTATTGGTACATTGCGGCACTGCATCCACAGCCGCTTTGGCTCTAATCACGGTATCAAAGCCATCTCCGGCAAGTGATAAGTTGATTGGGTGGTCTTTCTCAGCTGTGTTGTTCCCAGATGATGCGACAATTACTGATGCATCACAACCCTGCAATGTAATTTTTAATTAGTACAAAAAATCAAATAGAAAATAAACTAAAAGTTGACAATTACGCTTGTTAGCTTTATGCATTGTGTTCAGTACCTTTTTGGGTGCCTTTTGTCCATATATAAAATTTTTGGCAGTTTTTCATGCAAAGAAAGTTTGCAGTGAACTTTTAACATAGCATGCAACTGTATGCAATTTCTGGTACAATTTATAAAATTATAAAAAATAGTACTATTAATTAGAAAAAAAAAGTATACTAAAGTATAAAATTAATAAAAAAAATAGCTTCCTAGTTTTATAGAACTGATCAGCTAATTGCATAAAAAGCGGATTCTGCTGATATAGGAGCGAAAATAATTTCAAAAAACAATTTTCTCTTGCATGTGCACAAATGCAAAAAAAAAAAAAAAAAAAAAAAAAAAATTACCTGGACGAAGCAGTCATGGAAGAAAAGACGTACGGTAGCACCAACAGTAATTGGAGTCTCCAAATATTTCTTTGTTACCGCTGCTCTCACAATATTTTCTACATTGGGACATGTATTGGAATAGTAATTTTGTGCCAACTGAGAATAGGCCAATTGGGAGAATAAGCAAAGTGCAATAGGGAAAAGCAAGAAAATCCCTCGAAGTTCTCTCATGTGTAGTTATTTGTGTGAAGACAGAGAGAGAAGGGAGAGGGGAAGAGAGGTGGTAATGCGGTAAGCGTTGGGAATGGTTTAGGTTGTATGAAGTTAAGAACTTGAGCGGAGCTGCGGAGGTGAGGTTTATAAAGGAATAGTCGGGATTCTCTACATCGATTCTTATTTTGCAAAAGCTTACGTGTTGCAAGTGATTGAGGATAGATAATTAGAGATTTAGGATTATTATTACAAAATGGATTGCATTCAAAATCTTTGAATCCACAAGCAATTTTTAAGAGACTAAGTGGTACTGAATTATGTATATCCCTATATGTTTATTCTTTATTATGTATCTCGGTGTTTTAATTCTATAATGGTGCATATTTTTATTCAATTTTTGAATCTAATATCAGCCATCAAATTGAATTATTCTTTAAATAATATTACTATATGTATGCTCATTTATGTTGAAATTATAATTGCATCTCAATTTTAATTGTTATACAAAATACTACATGATAAAGGAGCACAATTACTTTAATTTATTTTTTTCTTAAATTCCTCTTAATTTTGAATATCAAGATTTTTTAAATTCTAAATTCAATTTTTCTCTCAATTTTGTATTTATTTTATATTAATTTTATATCCATGATTGAAATTTACAGTTAAATTATCTTCATTCCTTATTTTATTTATTTTCTCATGAAAGTCTAATTTTTGTATTTTTAAAAACTATCATCCATAGTAACGTACGGATAAGAATACTAGCGTTTATGTAATAGATCTTGTTGTTGTGTATTAATAAACATTCCCTAATATGTTTTTTTTATGAATCCTCGAGAACAAAATTCATCTAGATTATTTTAAGATCAGATTTCATCTAAATATTGTTTGTTTGGTATTAATCTAATAGACAACATATTTGTATTTATAGAAAATTTAGTATGCCAAATTACCTTTTACATTGTTCTTTTTTTATTTTAAAAGAAGAATCAAAGAATTACTCCAAATGAAAATATGTTTTGGTAATCATAGAGAATTTCGTCTTGCCTACTGATAAAAATGTACTCTCTATATATGAAGAATTTTATGTTCCAATCTAATGCTAGTATGAGAGTAATTTTAAGATTTTGACTCTAAAAAAAAATAATAAACCAATAATTTTTTTTATAAAGAACACGTATATATATATAAAAAAAGAATCATACAAAAAGATTTAGCCCGAAAGATTTTTTTTTTAAGGAGATGCCTCCAACCTATAAATCGTATTTTACAACACAAACTTGCCGGTGTTCTTAGATCATATAAGTAATATTGCACTTGAGATTTATATACTTTGGTAATTCATTGCTTGCAGTTGCAGCAACTTTTGATTATAATACTTGGCTTGATTTTACACACCGTAAGCTACATATTTAAGTGCCACTGGAGAACTTGACTAAGAATTGTGCAGCTGGTTGGCATCCAATTCACTGTGCAGAGTAATGGTACCCGCATTAATAGACATAATCTTCATATTCTGCTTTAATATTCGTGTCTATCAGCTGGCGCGTGAAACAAGGACCGTTGGATAGAAAAAAAAAAAAGAGGATGGTTGAAGGTGTGGGAGAACGCGAGTCTGACCGTGATAATGTGCCTCTTATCTTTTTCAAAATTATAAATAATGCTGTTTTTTCTCTTGAATATATAGTTGAGTGTCTCTAACGAATTAAGTGTTGATTAAAAATCTAACCTCACGCGTCTCACTTTATGAGAATTTTTAAGTTTCTCCAACAAGTGCCTTTTCATGATCCAATTCACTGACTAATCACTTTTAACCACCCAAGGAATAATTAATTGGTTGAATTTTGGTTCGTGATAATTTCCATTAGGAATATCATTTTTGTATCCATTATCTGCTGTTCAACACAGTCTTTAATAATTCAATGTAGCCTTCACCTTAAAATATAATATATATATGTGTGTGTGTAGGGGGCCCGATCCGAGCATCAAGGTTGTGTGTAATATGGCAAACAGCATGTGGTACTTGATACAAATTAATCGTGAAATTTAATTTTATAAGATATAAGATGCAGACAGCCACCACGTACTCTTACCCTTTTTTTTTTGCTTCTCGTCAACATTCACATTTCGGCTACTCTCATCTTCTGAATGTATTTCTTAGCACTCTGCACCATATATCATCACGAGTCTAATTGTCATCTTATATAACTTAGTTTTTTGTTATTTGGGATCCTTTTATAACAGGAAATATCAGATATATGTCGTCATTTTCATCCATTCTGCTCTTATTTTATAACTCACATATTCATCGATCCCTCCATCACTCTATAACATCTATCCTAAACATCAAAATGCATCCTTTATGTATGCTACTTGTTCGTCCAAACTGACATCTACATCATCTGAGTTATCATTGTTGAACTGACATCTCACATATTTGATTTTAGTCATACTAAGTCTAATTTTAATATATATATATATATATAGAGAGAGAGAGTGTGTAAAGATACCGTGAGATTAAGCTCACAGAGGTTTTCCGTGAGCTTAACTCCAAAAGTACATTAAATCACCTAAAAAATTTAATTTATCATTCTCATTAAATTTTTTTATATGAAAATCTGTTGGGATGCAAAAATTTGAAGTGTTTTGAGCTTTTTAAGTCATGGTTTTTAATTTTTGAAAATTAGCTCTAAAAATAATAATAAAATATTTAATATTTGAACATCATTTTTAAAAATTAAAAATGGTGATTTTAAAAACTCAAAACACTCCAAATTTTTGCAAATCATAAGATTTTCATATAAAGAATTTAATGAAGATAATAAATTAAAATTTCGAGATGATTTGATGTATTTTTTGAGTTAATCTCATGATATCTTTACTATATATATATATATTAAAAGTATCTATATCATATACTGGAGTGAAGAAGTGCAAACACGAAGTATAAGAGTAGTTTCTCTTTTTAATAAAATTAAAGTTACTAATATCACATATTTGTAATTACTTTATTACAAAGAGGGAAATTAGACTAACTAGTAATTATTGGGACAGAAGAAAAATTCACAGCAGTCAGCAGCACCTAAAAGGCTAAAAGCATGGTGCCCCTAAAATATATTTTCTCAAAGAAGAAACAAAAGCGCCAAGTAAAAGGAACAACTTTTTCAAAGACATAGGACATGTGCTGATTTGTTGACTCAAACCAGTACCTTGGTCTCTTTAATTTGCAAGGTTTGGTCCAAGATTGGAAGGCATAATTGAAATGGTATGGACAGAAGTTTGAGGTGAGAGAGAACATTTTTTTTTCACGATAATGCTCGTAGGATGAGATGAGAAGATGGATAACGTTTCTTGACGTGCACGATCGGTCTTCTTTTGGTTTTCTCTAGATTGATTATAGAGTGGTCGCTTAGCGTAAAAGTCCAGTGCGTTAGTGGCACCAGGATTAGTGCTGATTGGACAAGTCGGATAGGATTTGGATTTAACAAGATTAATATATAAGGTGGGGACTTGTAGACTTAGCTAAAAAATTCGCTGCTAAGTTTACAGCGATTTTAGCTAAAAAAATTCTGTAAAAGACTTTACAGCAGTTTTTAGAAGAAAAATAATGCTAAGTTTACATTGGTTTTTAACTGAAAACCGCTTGTAAATAGATTTTATAGTGGTTTTCAGCTAAAAATCGTTGTAAACTTAGCAGTGTTTTTCTTTTAACAATCGTTGTAAAGTTTTTTACAACGTTTTTTAGTTTAAAATCGCTGTAAATAGTGCGATGTAAAAGGTGTCTTTTGGCGTAGTGACTATTATTTTTGACAATCTTAATAATGTGTTCTTAAATAAATATTTTTTTTAAAAAAATAGAAAAATATTTATAAATATATTTTTTTACTTATAAATTTTTAGATTGATAGTATTTTAAATTTTATATAATTTTATTATATAATTTATTAAATACTGTCAAAATTTTATATATGATATGCTCTGCTCGAGAAGTAGGTCTAGGCCATATGTGAAAATGGATGTATGTAGTGTTTAGACTTCTCTGTATACACGGAGAGAAATAAATCGTCCCTGCTCCAAAAATAGTGGAGGTTTATATAGGGGGCGAACCAATATTATCATAGGTCATTAATGCAAATTAATAAATAATTATTTTCCAAATAGACAATTAATCATCAAATGATGATAATTAATCACCAAATAGTTGCACATCTCAAGTGTAGCAGTCGAAGTGTCGAACGTTACTAAACATTTATAAACTACTAATGGCTATATTCAAGATATACTCGAGTTCATGGACCCGAATATTTTATTTATTTGAATCGGGCACCCCTATCGATCGTTTCTGGCTCCGCCCCTGAATTCATATATAGCTAACTCGAGAATGTATTTAGTGGGTCTCATTTAGGTCTCATGATGGACCTAAATGATTAAAAGTTGATAAAGTATTTAAAAACAAAGTCTTAATTTATTCTTTTCTAGTAGCCTTTCCAGCATTATACTGGCTTACCAACCTCCCGGCTGAATCCATACATTCGCTGAGTAGGCCGACAAGTGCATAAAGCAATTCTGCAATGCTATAGATATGTAGGGCTAACTCGTATTCAGGGCCTCGCAAATTATTTATGGGCTCGTGAAAAATATAGCTCTATCATTAGTCCCACAGATAAAAAACGTATTAGAATGATACTTTTATATTTAATGTTATATCTCGAGGTAGCATAACTTGGCAATGAAGTAACAATGTTATGCAAAGCTCCTACATATATCTCGAAAGTATAGGCAAATAGGCAATGTATATAAGTTTGAGTCGGGATGACTTCAGAATGGGTTATTTTGACAATCTTCTAATGAACTCTTAAATAAATATTAAAAAGATAGAAAAAAAAAGTTTAGATATATCATTTTATTTTACTTATAGATTGATAGTGTTTCAAATTTTACATATAATTTTATTATTATTTGATAATCAATCAAAGATCAACAAAATTTTATATAATTTATAACGTTTATAATTTAATGATTTTGATATTTTTTTAAATACTATCAATCTACAAATAAAAGAATATATGTATAAAATTTTTTTAATTTTAAATTTTTTAATATTTATTCAAATACTTATTGCCAAGAAATAATCCATTCAATGGATCACACCCTATTAGTGTGTTAAAATAATCCGTCCGGGAAAAACCCGACCCGTGGAACCCGTCCCGTCCCGACCCATGGTCAAACCGTCAGACCCGTGACCCGCTAGAATCGGTGGGTCTAGCACGGAGCGGAGAGAAAATTTTGAGAAAAATCCGTGCTAGACCCAACCCATTTTGGATCCGTCCCGACCCGAACTGACCCCACCCGTCCGACCCGTGATAACCCGCCCCCGACACAACCCGGGAAATCCGTGCAAACCCGACCCAATACCTAGTAACTCGAAAAATTCAAAAAAAATATGAGAAAATTATTTTTTTTGTAAAAATATATTATAGTTATATATTTTTAATATTTTTAATAATTATTTTTAAAATTTTCAGATTTTTTAAGAATTTATTTGAATTTTTCTGGGTTATTTTTTTAATTTTGAAAAAAAAATCTACCGACCTGACTCGATCAGACCACCCTTGGACCCGACCCGACGGGTCTAGAACGGATCGCAGCCAACCCTCCAAAATAAACCCGTCCTAACCCATCCCGTAAAAAACCTATTGACCCGTCCCACCAAAACCCGTCGACTCATGCAAACTCATGCCGACCTACCCCGTTTTTAATACCCTACACCCTAAATAGCAAAAACTTGGAATATAATAGCTATTCCGACGAATTAATTTGCCAAACGAATTTTAGACTAAGTAGAAGAGTGCGGAATAGTGCTAATCCGGTATACCAACTTATAGGTGGAATACGGGATTAGCTCTCGTCGGAATAGCGATTATTGTTTGATTATATTATATTATATTATTATATTATGATTATGATTAAGATTTAATATTATTATATTATTATCTTATATTTATGATTATAATTTATTATTATATTAATATTATGATTATTATTTATTATCATTATATTATTATTATTAAATTATTATCATTATTGTTATTATATTATTGTTACCATTAGCATTATTATATTATTTATTATTATTATAAATATAATTTTAATATTATATTATGAATATAAATATAATTATTATATTATTATGATCAAGATTATTTATTATTATATTATTATATTTTGATGATTATGATTATGATTATTATTACTTATTATTATTTTATTATATTTATATTATTATATGTTGATTATAGTGATGATTAATTTATTATTATATTATTATAATTATAATTATTTATAATTATTTTTATGATTATGATTATATTTTTATTATTATATTATTATGATTATGGTTATATTATTATGATTATGACTATAATTATTATTATCATGATTATGATTATGATTATTATATTATTAAAATTATGATTACTTATTATTATTATATTATTATAATTATGATTATAATTATAATTTATTATTATTATATTACTATATTATGATTATGTTTATATTTTTATTATATTATTATTATAATATTATTATTTATTATGATTATTTTTTATTACTTTATTATTATTTTATTATGTTGTATTATATTATTATATGTTGATTATAGTTATGATTAATTTATTATTATATTATTATAATTATAATTATTTATAATTATTTTTATGATTATGATTATATTTTTATTATTATATTATTATAATTATGATTATGGTTATGTAATTATGATTGTAATCATAATTTTTTATTATTATATTACTATATTATGATAATGTTTATATTTTTATTATATTACTATTATAATATTATTATTTATTATGATTATTTTTTATTACTTTATTATTATTTATTATTATTATTATCTTACTATTATGATTATTATTTTACTATTATTATTATTATCATAAATTAACATTTATTCATTTTTTTTATTCCTGACAATAAAGTAGACGTACAAATTTGCTGACATCATGTCATAATTAGCTGATGTTAGGCTGTCATTTCGCCAAAGGAACGGAAATTGAAATTCGAGGAGAGAACGTTTTTATCATGAATTTTATCAAGAAATATAACGAAATTTTAATTGGTAATGTCAATTCAGATTTAATAAATCATTTGCAAGTAGAATGAGAATTCTCTGATACTACAATCGATTTTTTATAAGGTTTCAATATTATGATTAAAAAATAAGCCAATATCCACTAGAATTTAAACAAGTTAAATAAGTCGTTTCTGTCGCGTAGAAATTGAATTTATTTGTCACATCATCATTATGTTTTTTAGGCGTGCTAATTGTTCTCCATAAAAAAATATTTTTTTAATATGCACAATAGATATAAATATATTTATTTTTAATATAAACACTCATAATAATATATATGAACATCCTAAACAGACTTCTACACGTCCTACATCCGAAGTACAAAAAAAACTTACTAAAATTGAGTTGTAAGAGAAAATAGTTGGGGAACGGATTTGAGATAGAGCATTAATAGAAACATAAATGGAAGCACACGTATTATTCATATTTATATATTTAAATATTTATATTCATTTATAGAGGATTCATACCTAATTATTAGGGTATTTATATCTAATGGAAATAAAAACTTGACAAAAATATAAATATTATCGAAAATAAAGGTATTCATATCTAAGTACTAAATAGTTTGGGACATATTTGTGAAATAGAGCACATATCGAAATATAAGTCGAAACACCCATATTGTTCATACTTATATATATGAGTATGTTTATTCCCTTATAGAGATATTCATATCTAAGTACTAAAGTGTTCATATCTAATTATGGAATATAAAAACCTATTAAACATAGAAATATTGTTAAACATAGAATCTTGGAGATTAAAATATTTTCTCTTTTACATATTAACTTGAGAATGTCTCCATCCTATAATTATTAATTTGTTCATATAATAATTTTTAATTAATAAATAAAACAATTTCATGCCTTTTATGGATGGCATGCTCTCATACCACTTGTAAGTGATGTATAAATAAATATTGAGATATAATATTTTAGAAAGAATTGTCGATTTAAAAATCTCTCTACATGGTAAGTACTATATATTTCTCCAATTTAATTGCAAATATGGCATCAGAATTAACGAGTGAGATGGAGATAGTCTCATTGATTTGATTGATAATGTTGAACGTCTCATGACTTGAATTAATCTTTTTCATCATATTTTATTAGAACCTAAAATTACGCCTCCTTAACTCACTATGGTTACTTATATCATAAAAAGTTATTCTTGTTTGGTGATGACAACAGAGAATAAAGAAAGTTTGATTGAGATATGACTTGAATTAATATTTACTAATATCAATTTAATACAAAATGAGCTCAAAGTCAATACTTAATAATCTAACCACAAAATAAATAAACGAGCTCAGGTAGATCTTCTGCATTTTTATGAGATCGTGAATATATACAAGTTTATTTCTATTAACATGATTAGCACTAAATATGACAATTACAGTCATAAAACAAGATAATAATGCACACAAATTGGATCACGTTTCAAATACTAGTAAAGGCCTGACAAAATAGATATATTATTAGAATTTTTTGATTAATACATTTATCTTCTTTATTTCAGAAAAAAAAAAAAAGGATGATTAATTAGTGGAAGAGTGCCCCTGTATGTTGGCGGCCATTGATTTCATAAGATTTCTTGTTTGTTGTCATGAGATAAAATAATGAAAGAAGGTGTTGGGTTGTCTATTAATTTAGGAATGGTTCAATGGAAAATAAAAATAAATCTACACAAAAATACTCACAATCTCGTTTAGAAAAGCTACAAATTTATAAATTCTTACAAAACTAGTGTAATATGTGAAGACTGGAGTTCTACCTGAATCATGAATTAACACTGTTGTCCTTAACAAGGACTATTTTGATTTATCTTTTATTTTCTTTTATTATGGAAGAGAGAAAGAGGAAGAAGAAGGTGGTTGTTAGAGAAAGAGGAGGAAGAAGAAGGACAAACATAATACTAACTAGGATAATTATAACAATAAACAGGACAAATACAATAATAAACTGAACATGAACGTAAAAATATTAATTTCAACAAGCACACAGCGAGAAATCGATTATAGCAAATGTATTTAAAACTGGTGTCAATCGAAAGAGAAGAATGAGATGTGTGTTTCTACGGTGTCAAAATAAGCTTATCGATTGCAATTTTAATAGAGTTTGAGTAGAGTTTTTTTTATTTCTTCTATATGGTAAGTGAAAGAGGAGAAATTAAAAAGCGTTGGGGGTTGGTTTGGGAAATATGGTAAATTAGTTGGGTGAGAGAGAGAGTTGGTGAAATAATTAATTATAATATTTTTACACTCAACTCACGTGGAATAATTTATTCCACCTGTAGAGACTCCTTAATTTAAGGAGTAGTAAATTTATATTATTCTACTTTAAGGAGTCGTAGCTTATTCGTGTTTGCCTCTTTAAATGTGGTATAATGACATTATTCTTCATTTATCACCGAACCAAACACGATTTTTGGTCCCATGTTCTCTTATCTTATATGGATATGCAAATAATGATTGCCGATTTTTTACATTTAGGTGAGTTCCTTGTGACTAATTTTGTTTAACTAAAAGTACTACATATAGTTTTGTACTACATATAGTTTTCATATTTGACATAATAAATCTATATGAAATTCACAACAGATATTTAACCACGTATAGACTTTATTCATAGAAACTTATTCACCTTTTATGAGATAAAGTCAATCCACTCTTAAACTATATACTTGACATAACTATAATTGATATATAAATTAAAATTTATTATTTTATTGGTACATATGGAAGAAATTAAATAGCAGAAAAGTATTAAAAATATATTAAAGAACATATGGATCTAAAAGGAATTTAAAAAAACTAAAAAAATATAAAAATACTGAATAGTTAATAGATAAATAGTATTATAAAATTAAAGGATATACAAAATATAATGATGTCTAAAAAAATAGAGAGAATTGAAAGGATACGAAGTATTACCCTAACGATTAAATTTAGGCCGTGATTGAACTCCAGCATGTAAATCAATCTACCTTCAAATAATGGGCTATTTTATCTCGGCCTAGTATGATGTTTGCCCAATTTACTTTTTCAGACGCAAGTTTCTATTACCACTTGAAGAAGTTCCATCTTGATCCAATCGACCCTGTTTGTAGAATGTTAGAGGAGATTAAGAGGAATTAAGAAACGGTGAAAGAGATGCTTGCGTTGAGGTGATAATTATGCGGGTCGGATCAGATTTGAATTTGGATAAGTTGGATTGAGTTAGTTTAATTTTTTAAAGGAAATCTGATGTGATCGGTTCATATTCTACAGATAAAATTTGGTTAATTTATATATTGACACTGATTAATTTTAACTAAATTATAAATCATTTAATCTCAGATCAAATCGATTAGATCAAATTCAAATCTGATGAGATCAGTTCGACTTTTTTTAAGCAACTTGCTTAGTTGTGCTTGCTCTCATTATCTCATGCCATCATAGCATCATTTTCTATCGAGAACCAAACCCTAATTCTTATAAACTTACATTACCTACGGAGCTAAAAAAAACTTCACCGATATGATTCTTTATTTTTAAACTATCGGATCAGTTATGATTTAATAATAAATTATTTTCGCATCAAAATTAAATTTATGTTTAAACTTTCATAGAGTCGTCATATTCACTTGAGCCGTCCATTTCTTCAAGAGCCACCGGAAAAATCTCGACACGAATACGCGCCCAACTCTCATCTCATCGCAAGCCATTGATGGATGAAGTATGCTTTCAGTCTTTTATCCCTTATGATAGTTGCTCCATCAATCGAGATATTAGCTCTTCCCTCCGTCTCTCCTCCCAAGTGGTCTTTGGCCTCCGCCTAGTGTATGCGATGTAGGGGCGGATCTACATTGATCTAGGAAGTCAATTGATTCTTTCTGAATTTTAAAAATATTACTTTTAGGTTAAGATTTTGCGAATCTGATCACCTTCCGTTCGTCTAATTAATTTTTAGTACCATGAACAATGAAAAAAATATTTAGTATCATGAACAATGAAAAAAATATACAAATGTTCTAAAATATAAAGTTTGTAAAGGAAATTTTTTTTTCATCGGTATAATTATTTATTATTTTGAGTTTTATTTTTTATTATTTTTAATATATAAAAAGATATTATTTTGATAATTTTTTATTAGATGAAAATATATGTTAAATTATTATATAGTTTAACATATAATAATATCTGTTATGACTTCTGATTCGTGGATGACATTAGCTATTTACCTTTGTTTTTACCTAAGAATAGGAATGCATCAGTAAATAACTACTGTGTTGAACTGAGCGTTCATTAATGAACAGTCGGGTTCGTCAGTTGCTGTCATACATCATGCTTAATTAGATATTTACCCATACATTAGTCACTCTTTTAGATATATTATATATCCATTAACTATGATTTCATCAAAATTATTTAATTAAATTCGTTTTTTTTTCTTGTAAGAGACTAATTTGCTCTTCCCTCTTAACTTGTCATCTTCCCAGCGCTTCCGATTCATTTCCTTCTCCTCTATACCTGTTATCGTTCCCTTCATTTACCTTATCTATCTCTTGCGCTCCTGGCTGAACTAATGGAGACTAAAGAGTGAAGATCACTGAGTGCAATAACGATTATTTTTCTTCCATAGTAATCGAACAATCAAGCCTTTCAACTGAGATTGAAAATCCAAACGCAACTCAAAATGTCATGAGCAGTGAAAAAATGTCTTGTCGTCAAAAATTGAAGATGATGAGAAAAGGAAAAGAACTAGTTGGCACGGTAGTTCAAGATAATCTCTATTTTGAACTACTATAACGAATTCTTTAATTCCATATGGTTGGTACATTCAAATACTTATGTGATCAGAGAATACCAAATTTATTTGACACATATATAATACAGAAATTTGAAATTTTGGTATGCATGCGTTATTTGTAGCAGCGGAGCTAGAGGGCTTGAATTTTTCAAAAACGTTTAAAAAATATGTATAATTTTGTAAAAAAAAAATCAGAAATTTGTATGTATGTCCCTTCTAATTTTTCTTTATTTGCAGTGAATGTTGACTTTTTTTAGTCTCGACCTCTCAAATTTAAATTTAAAATACTGACTTCGGCCCTAATTTGTAGGATAAGACACCAAAATGTATGATATTTGAATTATTTTATCATGAGAAAAATAAAACTAAAATACTGAATGCTGGCCACTAGATTAAGAATCACTTAAATATGCAGTTAAATCATTTCTAGAACAGTTATGAGCATAAACCTCAATAATTAGAGGGTTCTTTTGAAAATTTAAGAAATTCAAAGATGTAGTATCTATAATTTTTTTATTGATTCAGATTATTCTAAAACTTAACGAACAATGAAGTATTGCTTACATAACTGAGAAGTTCTCGTACCTGTACTTGAGTTTGAATTATTAATATCGTATCTGTACCATACAGTTTGATATCGTACCTGCTGTACCCCTAGACACACATCTTGCAGAGGATTTTCTATGAAGAGTTTTTAAAAATTAATCATAGCGGTTGTGGAAAAGTCTAAACACGAATTTTGATGTACGTAGGATTTATTATTATTAAATTAGAACTGTTGATCTCTGATCGAACGGATCAGATCAAAAGTACTCCACTTGATTTTTTTTTGCTCTCCAGAGGACGTCGTCCCCCCCCCCCGGTAGTGTTCCTTATCGTCAGCGGTCCCCATGGAGATTCGAGAAGAGGAGTGATAGGTGAGCAACTTATCGTCAAAGATCTCAGGATGGATTCCCGGAGACAAGAGGAGGACGGTGGGTAGCTGGCGAAAAAGAGAAGAAACAGGGCTTAGCTGACGAAGAGGAGAAGAGATAGGGTTAGCCTGATGAGTGGTTCCTAAAGGTATTATCAGAGGAGGTTTGGCCAAGATGATTTACTAGAGGAGGTCATCGGTGGTCACAAGGGCTCATCGGAGGTGGTTTATCTGACGGTCATCAATGGCTCAAACGGCTGATGCTTGTATTTCAAAGGAAAGGAGGAGGAGAGAGACAGGGGTTGGTGGATGAGGGAGCGGCGAGGGAGAGGTCAGTGGTGCCACTTCTCCGTCTAGGGTTTTACTGTAGCATCACCTCTGAATTTGCTTTTTTTATTCGTGAGAGGTAGGGATGCAAACGAATTGAATTCGATCTCATTGATGTTTGAGTTTGATTTAAAATTATTTCGAACTAAATTGAATTCAAACTAAATTAAACTCGAACTGAAATCAAACTCAAAACGAACTTAATTATTTTAATTTTTATATTAAAAAAATTAATATAAAAATTAATAATTAGAGTTAAAATAATTAATATTTTATCAATTTTATATTAAAAAAACATATTTATTAATTTAATAATATCTTATTAATTTTATAATAAAATAATTATATTACTGTTTATATTATTGACTAAATAGTTAAAAATATATATAAATAACTACATATCAAACTATTACGAATCGAACTCAAACTAGTTCATTAAAATCGAATTTAAATCAAACTATCGAAAAAGTCTAATCGAACGAAACGAACTCAAACTAAAATCGAATTGAATACAGAACGAATTATGAATTACGAATTTTTATTGCAGCGCTAATGAGAGGTCGCCAGCTCTCTTATGTTGAAAACAGTTTTCCTCGATATGGGTGCACAATCTTATTTCACACTATTTGTAATTTTTTATGTACTATCTTCTGCCTTTTTCAATATTGCTCCTGGAAGTCTTGAAAATTCCACTTATAACATGCAACACATATTAGTGGCATTTCAGCACGCATCAGCAACTAAATCTGCATGTCAAACAGAATAAAATAATCGAACCCGCACTGTATCAGACACATATCAGTATCGGGTATGTACCTGATCAGGGGCAGATTTGGAGGGGGGGGGGGACCAGCAGGGGCTTGACCCTCCCATGAAATCGAAATCTGCACAAAATGTTCGGAGTAATATCAATGTTAACAATCTTTATGAATTAGATAGATGATTTGATGTGATAAGCTTCTATTTTACTGGCAATTAATTTCCTTGATAAGCTTCTTCGTTATGATCATCAAGATAGACTTGCTCCTAAGGAAGCTCTGGTAATTTCAGTTTCAATCTTTCTTTAAGCTTAACAAGCCAGTTGTGGTTTCATGGAATGTATAATTTGAAGACATTTGTAGATTCCAGAACTTTTAATATGGTATTGTTGCAATACATGTAAGCTCGTCCGTTTGGTACGTGCAGCAGAGCATAGTAGGAACCACGCTCAGTAGCTTAATTGAGTTGATAATGGTTATACTGGAACTGCTTCATGTGCTGATTATGCCATTAGATGTTCGTGGTGTGGGGATCAATTACGAGATTAATTTTTGATATCATAACGACTGTTCCACTGTAGATACTTTGATGCATTGAGGTGAGGTGAGGTGCGGAGACTAATGTATTATCCTGTCATACTCCTGTGAGATCCACTGCCCGAATTTGTTTTATCATGATATTTCTAATAAAATTCAAAATTGCTCTACTGCCAACTTTTTCTTCTTTCATTTTTCCTTTTTTTTCTTGAAGTTCGTGATGTTTCTTCCTTAATTGCTCGAGTAGTCCATCCACAATTTGTCAAAAGTTGGTAGGCACAATGGACACTTGTGCGTGTGCTGGCGGAGCATTTAAATTCAGTGGGACCTCAGAGAGAAATTATGGAAACCTGAAAAGGACAACAGAAGCTTAGTTCCGATTGTAATTTTATTGCCTCCAGCCCCCCTTCAGTCTTCACCAGTCACTGATTTCACTCGCCTGTTACTGTCTCATGCGAAAATTGAACCAGTGTTTGTTAAGGCAAAGTATAGAGCAAATTGTGCTCGGTCTACGGTTCTAAATTAACGCAATTGATAGTCACGTTAAACATGAATGAGAATTAAACTCGTCATAACCTCAATAGACCATCCACAAGTAATTAAAATCACACAGGGTTGACTAGTCGCAAAGTTCCAAACGATGGGAAATCAATTCTCCATTGCAATTCCAAACGGATAAGTTTTTCTGACTTCTGAAAGGATAAAGAATTAAAGATACATCTTCCCCAAATTAAATGCATCGAACGGACAATATGTATACAGTGTTATTGTGCCATACTCTTTCAATTTGGATTGTATACGAGTGGAAACGCTATTGACTTGTCATTTCTGTTGAACTGCCCGCACCCCAACACTCATGTTCACGTGCTGAACAAATAACTCAAAAAAAAAACATCAAATTGTTCAGTATGGAGCTTAGGTTTATGATTTGGCACCATCCAGCAATAAAAATTTTGACAACCCTTAATGAAGCACCTTCAGTCCCTCACAAGTTCACATGCTGTCAATGAGAAAAGGAAAATAGGGACAACATGATTCGTACCACAAATGCAAAGAAACATAGCAACCATCTCAAACAGTCATACAATAAGGTTGAATGCTTACACAAATTGATGCAAGACAACCGGAATTGCACAAAGGGCTTTTGCTGAAGCACATACTACAATAGCAAGAGATAGCATGATATGGATCTATATAGATACTTCTAAATTACAAAAATCTATTATTTTTTAAGGTGGGGGAAGCACTGATAAACGTCGCTCTTCGGGTGCTTTGCTTCAGCATGTTCCCTGCACTTAACCTCTGTTGTGGTGCATATAAATGTCTGCATACATACTTTGCACTGCATTCAAATATCAATTCAAATTATTATCAAATGAAGTTAATGCTAGAATTTTCAATTTTTGTTTAAATTATTCTTTTGATGGTACATTTGTTCCTGAAGACGTTTAAGGAGTTACATTTATCGTGTTTCTTTCACATTTTCTGCAAGAGGGGGGTATATTTCTAATTTGAGGTGTTGAAACTAGTTTTGATAAATGGGGAACAAGTGGCACTTGATAATATTTCTTTCAATGTTAAAAAAGAACCTTGAAAGATTAAATATAACTACAAAAATATGAAGTTGAAATACAGAATATGAAGATCACTTTAGTTATTACTAAAACTTGAAAAGGTGCTCAAGTATTACTACCACTAATAATAAAAATATAATTTTAGATTAAATTATCAGAGATCAAGAACTAGTTATGTTAATTTAAACCAACAATAGGAAAAGTTCCAGGCCACATGACAATTATCCTAACATCATTCATCTCAACCAGAAAAGGGAATTTATATACTTGATTAAATTGGAAATATCTGACTAGAACGAAGTTGGCTCTAGCTTTGTAGCATAAAATTCCCAACCAAACAATAATTTCTCTGGAGATCAATGAACTCGACAAAATATATCTCATTCAGTCGTACTATATGAATAAAAACCACAACTTCAAATCAGGAGCTGAACATGATAGTTAAAAAAAAAAACCTGGATGGTCAAGGCCTTCTTGTTCGTCCCCAACTGGCTCCCTGTATCAATTACACAGATCGGACAGAAATAATTTAAAATATAACAAAAAAATCAAAAGTCAACAGATCGTAATTGATCAGCGGATCCACTAATTGAACTAAAAATCAACGAATGTCCGATACCTTTGGAGGGCTTGTTCTTCTCCGCGTTCTTCTCGCGAGCCATCTTCGCTTTCTGACCGTTTCCACCTCCCATCTTTTGATTGTTCAAGTTCTTCTTTTCCTTTGAGGAATTGAAGACAAAAAAAAAGAAAAGGAATCACAGAAACAAAAGAAAAGGAGAGGAGAAGAAAGGGCGCAAAAGGGATATTAGAAAGCTAAAGGTGAAAATTAGAGCACCAAAGAGGAAGAAGTCGATTTGACTCTTTTAAAGCCACGGCCATTCTTCAGACAGGTCCTGTTCTCACTCAGAAGTTTTTACTTGTTTGTTTTACGCCTGACGTGGCTTAATTATTACCGTTTTTTTTCAATAGATCTCTCGGACATGACTGGTTATGACGAAGGAGTGTAGAATTTTCTGGTGCAGGTTAATTTTCTAAACCTTTTTGTAATACACTAATACTCTGTGTGCGTCCATAGTCGTCCAATTTATATCGTAGGTTTCTGTAAAAAAGACACGAATCTTCTGACGGACAAACCGTCCGATTCCCTCGAGTCCTCAACTCACACAATGCGTCAGATATGATTCCCCTGCTAGTGGCCTAGCGCTCTTGGATCCTCTCTGTAATGAATAATGATGGACATTTGCAGGGTCCTAAATTATTCCTACAAGATAATGTCAATCTTTGATGATAGGGATTGTTTCGGATGTGCTATATTGGTGTTCAAAATCGAGGGTTGTTTTGGAAAATGGGAGTATATATATGTGAATTGTTAAACAACATGAGGAAATATGTTTTTGTTTTGTCAAATATTATAATAAACCAAAATAATTCACCAAACATAAAAGTGTTTTGAAATTAAAATTGAAAAAAAGGGAGCTATACACAGATACCATCATTGATGTTGTCATCGATGCCAACTTTATTATTAATTTTAACTAAATTATTGTTTACATTAGTAATTTTATATCAACTTATTTTATATAGTATTTTGTTATTCAACTTAAATTGCAATAGCTTATGAAACATTTCAATGTTCTATCTTTTCCTTCTTTTTTGTTTTGCTTTTGAAACTGATTTGGGAAATTGAAAAAGTATATATTTTTTAAAGTGATGACTAGAACTAGGATTATGTTCCAATATTTGCGTCAAGAATAGATCAATGAAATGCATAATAAAGAAAAAAATGCACAAATCCAGATAGATGATCACATAATAAAAAATAATTAAGTTGATACATTGAGTTAGTTATGCCAACATAATTTTTTAATACTGGAGTTGTTACTTGAGTTTCGCCTGACAATATAATCCTCAAACAAATTAATTAAAAATATGAATTTTTAAATATATTTAATAAAATTCACTTAAAAAATTCAAATACAATTTTTAAATACAAAATATATATATAATAATAATATTATAAATAATATAATTAAATACATAATAATTTATGAAGGACAATAAAAAAGTTGGAACATTTTAAGAGTTAAGTTTTACATTAAATATATCATATATATTACTTTAAATGAGGAGAGAGAAAAGACTATATATGAACCATTGAATTCAACTAGATGAAAAGATTTAAATAAAAGCAATGGTAATTTTTTTTGATAATGTAACATGTTTGTTATGTTAAAAACTTAAAAAGAAGTATACTTAAAGAGCTTACAAGCGCAACAACACATGAAGTTTTTGTTTTTAATTTAGGGGATGTGTTTAAGAATCATGTACATGTGTGAATTTGTAATTTAGAAAATAACTATTTTCTAGTCGTTCCGCTTTACCTCTGATTGGTTCATATAGGTTAAATTATAAAATTTGAATCCGGCAGCATTCCATCTTAACAATTATTAATTTAAGATATTAACCAATGATTACTGTGACTTGTAATACGTCATTCAATAGCAATGAGATTGAGGGAACATTCCCAGGGGCCAGTCAACAAGACAACAACCCACTTACCCACTCTTTTACCCCGCCACTAGTGAGCTAAACAGCCTAAACTAAATAATATTATATTTGGTTGTGATTTTCATCCTTCATTCTTCAATTCCTAAAGATGGGCCATATAGATCTTCATTTGGGGGATAAACTGTTGGCACTTGGCAGAAACAAGAGACAGCTGTCATGGTGGGGGTCCACAAAGGACTCTTTACTCTACGGGTGCTCCACCACAAGTCCACAAAGGACTCTTTACTCTCTAGTATCTACCAGTGCTCCACAAGTCCACAAAGGACTCCGTTTTTTTCTCAATAAAAAGAGAGTAGAAACACCAGTAAAAAAAAAAAAAAGGATATGGACGCGCCGAAGAAATTGATTCGTTAGGTGCTTTCATGCATCGGTGGGAAGCCGCCGCAGTTATGCCGTCCAAATCTGCCCGTGGGCCGGTGATACGACTACAGCCCAATTCGACTTTATAAAGTCTAACTCATTCGAACCCATCTGAGTCATCTCAAATTGATTCAAATTATCACATCTCGAATTCTCTATTATTGCTGAACCTAACTTAACCTCACAAATCATGTTTGATCCCTTCGAACTTTAACTCGACGCAATCCATTTTTCTAGAAGTCAAACTAATTTAAATTCAATCTGATAGGATCTCTACTTAACACCGTCTAATGAACTCGAGTAGACTCGTTCCTTGAATTTGGGGCTTTTATAAGCTCGTAATCTATTTTTTAGCCGCCATAAAGATTCAATTTCGAGGCCTAATCTCGAAAGTTTAACATTGGAAGTCTAATCTCGATATCTTTGATACCCTATCGCGACATTAAGCGTCATAAATACTCATGCACGACGTGCCTTAAATGTACATACACGGTGATAAATATCATAATTACCATCCCGAAAACACTGTTGAAACAGTCTAACGGCTATATAATGAGATATATAAAACTTATAAGACTTACCCTCGAATACCGAGGAGAAATTTTGAATCATTATATACACACATACACATACTATTGACAGCTAACAAGGAAAAAGTAATAATTTGTCTATCTTCTCTCTTGATGATTCGGACAATCCGTATCACAACCCAATTCCGACCAGTCTTCCTATACCTTCACCTCCTCAAATCATGCAATCAGAACATATCAACCAAGATTAAAAAAAAAAAAACTTTCTAGATTGACATGTCGAACACTAGTTACACTACTTAATTATTTAAAAGCCGAGGCCAGAATAGTAGGAACTCACATTCTTTAAATAGTAACCGGATGAAGTGCCCAGGCCTTGTAAATATAACTAAAAACTTTTAACCGTCAAAATCTCTTTGATGGAGAGAGTTCATTAATTTGTCTCACAACCGTCATTTTTTTTTCTTATGTCCATTTTATTAATGGTCTACTAAATTATGCCTCTTTGTTCAATTTTCGTTCTTCATGCATTTTTTTCATCATTTTTTTTGTTTTGAAAAAGATTTATTTATCTGAGGAGTTATGTCTTTGAAGTACTTAAGAAGAGAGGAGGTGTTTCGCTTTAACTTTAATAAATTTAAATATTAAATCAAAATTTAAAATCACATAGAGTTCTCAATAACTTATTTGATCTAGAAAAAAATAAATACGATGATATTCATCATGACCGGTTACTTTAAGAAAGGATTTTTCATCTTTTTCAAGATTAACCTCCCTATATATGTTGTACTAAATATTTTTTTTAATTTGTCGATTTATAAAATAATACTTAAATTTTATAATTTATTTATTTATATTATGAAGGAATTAGAATATAAAATAGATTAGTGCATCATAATCAAGATTAATGATGGAATGCAAGAGTTAAATCAGTTTGTATTAGACTTAGGTTCAGTTTGACTCAATTAAATTAGTTAAGACAAATTGAGTTTAAACAACAAAAAAGTATTTTTTTCTCAATAAACCATTGTAATAGCTCAGGAGCCATTATAACAGTTTAGAATTTCATATTTAAATTTGGCTACGTCACAAACGCTCTCAAAAGAGCCAAAGCATATCGTTGTGTAACATTATAGAACCGTTACAACGGCTCAATCAACCGTTATAGTGGTTCACCAAACTATTGTAATGGTTCAGAGTGAGATCCTAATATTTACTTTTAAACGGCTATCCTTTTTAAGTTGTTAAAATGACTCAAGTTGAAAATTAATTCTTAATCAGTTCCAAGAGCTTCATATAAAGGGGTTACTCGCTCGCTCCCACTTAATAAGTTCCCAATAGTAAAATCTCAAGTTCTAGAGTTCATTAGCTATATTTTAAAGTGAGAGAGATAAATTCAATAGATTGATAGTTCTTAATGAGTCAAATTTTTGCTTTAAACTCAATCTAGTTTATCTTCATTCTCTCAACTTAATCCTTTGATATTAACTCTTCTTTTATTACTTTCTTTGAGTGTGTTGTCAATCATCTTTTCTTCTGAGTATGTTATCACTATTTATTTTAAAGGACCAAATTCTACATTTTGTAAATATTTTATTTTAGTGCATTAGTTCAACCTCAATTGTTAGAGGTTGAGAATTTCAAAAATGTGGGTGTTGTATACTAAATTCCGTTGAAATTTTATGTTCTTGTTTGATTTTTTTCTTTTATTTAATTATTATATCTATGTGAGAATTAAATTAAATTATCTTTCACTTCCATTAAATTTGAATATTAAACCTCAAAACTGATTTTACATCTCTTACCTTAGGTTCTTAATTTTTTTGCATCATTTAGTCTCTTAACTTTCAATCCCTATATTATTGGAGACAAAATATTTAAATTATTAAAGTAAAATATTTCATTTAGAGCTTATTTGATATTTTATATTATTTAATTTTGAAATAAAAAATTATATCCTTTATTTTCTATTGATGTAATCATTTTTTCCAATGAAATTAGTTGCTTGTAGATTTTTTATATTCAGAAAAATCCATAAATCTCAATAATATTGTTGTACTTAATAATTTCTTTGATTTTATTATTTTATAAAATATACTTGAATTTAACATATTTTCTTAAGATGTTTTTAGTATCTATTGAAGGCTTCATGGAAATTAAGGATTGAAAATGCTCAAAACTGTTGAAGAAGACTTATTAAAGATATAGAATTATATTATGTAAAGGTATAATTTAAATTTTAAGTTTCTTAATTAGTTTACAAGGAAAAAACTTTATGCCGCATTGAAGCATTATAACAATTTACTAAACATTGTAATAGCTTATTAATTCATCTCAATTATTTGTCTAAGGAGGAAAACTCATTTAAGAACTAGAATGAATTGTTATATAATGATTCATGAAACATTCAATGGTTTTAACAGTTGAACGCCTCCTTGTATTGTTATAACGGTTGAGAATACAATTTGGCTTGACGGAGCTGAGTCAACATGATCAAACTGTTGTTAACATTTTATAAAATATTCAATGCTTCCTCTTATTGTTGTAACGATTCATCTTATTCATTTTTGAACGTTATAACGTTTCATAAAGTTCAGCAAAGGGGTGTTCTTGACAAATTAAGATTCAAAAAGTCAAACTATTATAATGGTTAACTGCGTCAAAAACTCAACTGTCGTTTATTATATGCTATTATAAAATGGTTGCTTCAGAACTGTTTAAACTGAATAACTCTCACAACTCTTAGCAATTTCAGCATTCTTTTCTTAGCACAAAGAGAACCCAAACTCTTCCTTACAAACATAAAAAACCTAAATCTTTAAATTAGCCAAATTTATTAGTTTCTTGTTGAATTCTTTGAGCTACTGTTTTGCTCGCTCAATCTTTGAGTTTTGGTTCAATTATTTTTCAGCTTCTTAGCTGCATTTTCAAAGTCTTGAGTGTTCATTCTGTTCTTTTATTTCGTTAAAAAGTCTATTAATCTTCTGGCACTTGTTCTTGTGAAGAAACTAAAGTTTTTAATTATAAAATACGTTAGTGTCAATAAGTCAATGTTCTCTTAGTGGAATGGGTTCCAAAAAAGTAGGTTTTCATAATTGAACTTTGTTAAAATCCGTGTGTCATTTACTTTTCAGCATTTGCATTCTATAGTTCTTTACATTCTCAATTTTGAAAAAAATGTATTTCTTATGAAACATTATCGGTTTATTATTTTACATTAATTATTTTTTTTGACAATTAATATTTGATATATTCTCATAGCATATTTTTTAGTAACTAAGTCTTTGTGCACTCTTATTCTATTTCTTTTTTAGTTACTTAATATATACTTATTGTGCTAACAACCGGTCTTTATCTAGACTTAATCAAACTTATTCTTTTGATAAATACCATCTTAATTTACTTTAAAATATCAGATAACTGTCCCTGATTTTTAATCTAAAACAGACGTTCGGGATTAATCAGGCAGTTCACCCCATGACGTGCAAAGAATATGCTTCCGGATATTAGATGCTTTAAAGAGATTAAAAAATGACAGCGGTTCAAAGCAAATTTTTAGAAGTTAAAACTAACACAACGTCAAATGCTAAATTAATTTCAATCAAATGTGTGAAAACAGAGGTTCATTTATATGAAAATATTTGCATTTTGGTTTGAAATACACGTGGCTCAGTTTTTATTATGATATGTTCGAAATTCAAATTTACTTTCTCATTAAATTTTTTATATCAAAATATTAGAATACAAAAATAATATTATTATTATTTCAAAGTTTTTTTTTCAAAAAAAAATTAAAATAAATACTTAAAAGTTATAAATACCCTAAATTTTTGTACATCCTAATATTTTTATATGAAGAATTTAATGAAAAAAATAAATTTAAATTTTGAATATTTACGATAAAGCACTTCAGATCAAAATGCAAACACTTTCATATTAGTCAACCTCATGAAAACAAATATAATTGCTAACATGGCTTTTATAGATTAACTGAAACGAGGGCACTTTTCTCAAATCAATTTTAAGTAAAAAAACTAAAAGCACTTAATTGTCAAATCTCTTTGTTAAAGATTCACTTGCCTCAACATCCTTGCTTAAGAACATTTGGAATATCCCTGCCCCTCCAAGGATAGTTACATTCTCATGGTTTATGATAAAACAGCATCCCTACTAATAATAATTTGATCAAAAGAGATTGGCAATCGTCAAATATGTACATTATTTGCAAAACAGGAAGAAGAAATCGTAGACCATTTATCAATCATTGTTCGAAATTCAAAGAATTGTGGTTGGCAGCTCAAAGAATGTTTAAAACAAACTCAAACTCTATTTGGCGCCAATTATATAATTCTTCAGTACTCTCCACTCAGCAAGCGTTACTACAACCCCTATCTAATACCTCATTGCAGAGAGTTCCTACGATCACAGTATTCATACTCTAGCAGGAGCACTGCGCAAGAATCTTCTCAGAGATGTCAAAATCTATACCTCTATTGTTTGAAAGATATGTCTGCAAAACCTTGGTCTAGATTAAAAAATGTTACCATTATTTTGTCAGTTTTAAACTTTAGTTTTACATCTCCAAAACTCATAAAGAACTTTTGTAATAATCATTTTTATTAATAAAATTTGTTAAAGCGCTTGACCTTTATCTTTACTAAAAGAAAAAAAGCCGATAACTAAATCCTGAATGCTCAAATTACAATAATGCATAAACAGATGTAGTCACAATGTAAGATGACTGTTTACAGAATTATCCTATTTGAAGTAAAAATACATCTCAAAATATTTCAGCTTGTGATTGGGATTCCTATCAATTCGCTTGCATAACACAACCTTACCAGTGATATTACGACTATAACGTATCTGAACAACAGCTGCTACACAAATAGCATGCAAATGGATAAGTTGGATGCCTTGTAGACAGCCGAAACTATATTTTATTTCCTTTATTATTTTAATAATGAAGACTTGTACAAGCTAATATCACAACAATCTGGACAGCTTCCCTTGACGGAGATAACATCAAAATTGGCCCCCAAAAAAATAATAATATAACTATGAATCTATGATTTACATGGAGACTTCTTGTTTATCTCTAATCCATTTTGTTGCGACCCATTTTTCTCCTTTGATTACTGGGCAGCTCCCGTGCAGTGAGGTCTGCATGGAAATGAAACCCAGGCAAAACAGCCCAAAGAAAAAAAGAATTAACTCAAAATTTTGTTCCTTGATAGTTGATATGGAAACAAAATTTTATCGTATAGATTAGAAAAATGCAATCTATAGTCCCCACTGGTACTTCATGGTCGGGGTTCTCTATCAGCACAGTTCTGGAATGTATTATTGCTTGGTGCCGAAAAAGCAATATAAAACATATTGCTTTTATAGCTTAAACCCAATTCAGAAGGTTGATTGTCATTTCCTTGACATGTAAAAAATACCTCTCAAAAAATAAAATACAAGAAATAAAGAAAGAAGACATGATTAAGAAGAAAACACCATACCGGGTCAATGGTGCCATTAATCATGAGGGAATAAAACAGTAGCCCATCACCTTTTCTTGGTTTAACTTTCAAGCCTATGCATTTCTCATAGTCATACCCAATATCCATGTTTGCGCCATGCTGTATACAGAGAATTATATTATATACACAGATACAGAGACTGAATGCAAACGAAGAGGAAAATAATAATAAAATAAAGTAACCTCAAAAGGGAACATAGTTTCACCACCTTCCTCCACATCTGAGAGATAAAGCAAGAAAGATGCCACCTAAAAAGCACACAATCAGTAAGATGTTTAGGACTCAGGTTTTAAAAAATTAATAAATAACTTGACTGTACCCTTTGACTCTGCTGTGGGCCATATTCAGCTGGGTTGAAGGCATCATAGTGAGAAGCATAGCGTTGGCCCAATCCATACCGTAATATATTGAAAGCCTGATATATTAATTCATCCAGTTAGCTCAAAAGTAATACAAATCAGCAAACTGGAACTCACAAAAGATAGCAGCTTTCTTCTGCACCAATGAAAATCTCAGGATATCCACACAGCTCTAAAAAGGCTTTTTTCCTTTGTCTATATAGGAACAAAAATGTCCTATTTACACTACTGATAAGATTCTTCTCTCAGACACCAATAGGAAAAAAAATAATGTGCATGCAAATTTGGGGCATAGTTCCTAAACAAAACTATGAATATAACTTGATGAAAGAATATATAATTCATATGCATTTATGAAAAATCTTATATACATCCATAATAAGGGTAGTAGTTAGTTACACATTGCCAACTTGGATCTTGTGAAGTCATAGGGTAAACCTCAGGTCAGGTTGAGTCAGGTGCAAACATGAGATTTCTATTTTTACAAGGCTATTTAAGTACCTCTCCATGCTCCCGAGGTATCATCGTCACCTTAGCTATTTTTTTCTCGACCCATGCTAGTGTCCCGCTAGGATCTTGTGATGGACTCAGAAATGTTCCAGAACTGTTTGAAGATCATCTTCTAAAATTAACACTCTTTTATACCAATTGCCAAAAGAATAAACATGATATTTTAGCTACTACAATAATTGACACAATGAAACCTGGAAGGTCACTTATCTAAGTGGTTTGCCTTTTCGAATGAAATAAATGACTAAACCAAAACGCCTGTTTTTTTTAACCTATTCAGGCAGAGAAGTCCTAAAATCAAGGAAAACACTAAATGATAGCATTGTACCTGGTGCGTATTCCTTTGGTGGTTTCTTCAGTTTCTCCTTTTCTCAGAGCCAAAGTGGAAGGTCGTAGCCTTGTCTTGGCAAGTTTTATAATTGCTTCGCATTTTTCTGGGGATGCAAAATTTGGGAAATACAAAGCACGAGGTTTCCAGCTCAAAACCTTAACCAAAGCATTCAAATCAGAAATTCCAATCAAATAAAATGCAATGAATAGGTTGCATCTAAACCTTAGGATATGATTCGGGATTTAGATTTCAGATTTCCTTTTTGTTAAATCTCAAGTGCATTCAGGAAAATATAATTTTCGTTCTTAATTAAGCAAATTCTCAGAATGATTTCTATATATAGCATTCTAATCCTTGTCCTGAAACAGAATTGGTAATCCTCAAAAAATGCCAATAAGGTTTTACTTCACAGTCTTCACAAATTTAACACGTTATTCAGAGTTGCAGACATGATATCAGTCAGTTACCAATATCCTTCAAAGTGAACTATGTTTCAAACGCACAAAAAAAAAAGGGATAAAGGAAGTACCTGGAAGGGAATAAGAGAAGTTTGGGAATCACCGGTTTCACCATGGGGCATTGACGGCCAATCCAAAGCCAGCTCGTCCAATCTCCTCACGTTCCCCACACCTCCGCTCGGCAAATCCTATTTTCAAATCATAACCATATCCAAAATGACAACTCAAGCAGAATTCAAATTCCATTTCCAATTAGATTAAGGCGACAAATCAGATCAGGAGGCGTTTCAGGTTGCATACCTGGGAAAAGAGCAAGGAAGCAAAGAGACCAGCGAGGAAAAAGAGAGAACAGGAGAGCAGAGCAAGCGGAAACCCGATCTTGGCGCGTCGAAAGGTCGTCCATGGCGATCTCGCCTTGTAATTCTCCTTCATATCTCGCAACTAGAGTCGTCGATTCAATTGAGTAGTCCTCGATCGTAAGTAAATTAATGTCCACTCCCTGTAGTAAGTTTGAAAGTTTGAATCTCCTGGAGAGAGAGAGAGAGAGAGAGAGAGAGAGGTCAGTCCGAGGAAGTGCAGGAAACAGGAAAAACAAGGGACAGTAATCTGGTATTAAGCGCGTGAAGTGTTTCCTGGTAAGAAAACCAGAGACGGGATGAGAGGAGAGAACTGGACAACTGGTTACTGGTCAAACCAGCCTGAATTCAATCGTGAGCCGTGATAACTGATAACAGGAAATGTCGTCTCGTATTTTATTAATGTCGGATGTGATGTGATGAAGATCCAAGGGTACGGATTGCTACTGTCAGACCTGAACGGTGAACAACTGAACACTTCGATTTGAGATTTTAGGCGACGGATTGATATTTAACATATAAAATCGAGAATATAATTTGTAACGAGAAAAAGAAGAAACGATTTGTTAACTTAAAAATTAAAGTAAAAAAATGAAACATTGTTCTCATTTTGTTATATATGTGATTTTTTTATTTTAAAAATTATTAAGAATATATATTTTAATTGTACAGTGATATATTTGTTTAAAAATAATGTTATATCAACAGCAGAAGCCTATTGAAATTAATACCTTATTAATTAAAAAAATGGAAAGATTTTTGGTCTGTCCTGTACGTCGCTTTCTAAGATCTTTTAGATGTCATTTGCTCATTATGTACGTTAAAAAACAAGTGGTATCCTTACATGTGACCAAAATTTAGAAAACCAATATCTAATGCAGCCAATAATAAAATAATACTAATAATAACAACAGTAGTAATAATAATAATAATAATAATATAATGATGATGATAACAACAAATCAATTTGATATAGTACGTAGGAATGTCAATGAATACGGTACAGATCGGATGAAATTATTTTCATTATCATATTCATATTAATATCATTCTTGTCTATTAAAATTAGATTTACTCGTACTTTATCTTTACCCATGTTAAAATAAATGGATCATGAAATGAAATAGTAATGAGAGCAAATAAATAATACTAATAAGTTAATTAGTTTTATCATCATGCAATTTTACTAATACAAAATCAAAATATAAATATACAATCAATTCCCACTAGGTAATTTTAAAATAAATAAATTAAAAAAATAATATTATTTTATATTTGTTCTACTTGCTCTATGGTCCCTACCATCTCAAGTACCATTCTATATATAATAATTTGAAAATGCTTAATTAGTTAATTAACTTTTCAATAAATATGCATAGTATTGTTGAAAAAAATATTGATCGTAATTAGCCGAAGTAAATTGAGTTGTATACTGTAATTATTTTATTTTTGAAATAAAGTTCTCAAACCAACTAATTTTTATTGAAAAAAAAACGAAGTAATTATAATTTAGTTCCAACTTTCTATATTGAAAAGAGAAGATAATTTATTACATAACATGATTATATTTGAAATAGTGTAAATTTTTTTTCGGGTGCAATGCATTTTGCATTATCGATCATACGCGACTTATCTTTTTGAGTTTTATGGATTAAAATGGATAAGAACACGACAGATTCAGAAAAATAAAAAGAGTAACCAGGTGCCCATAAAAACATTTTCTAAAATGTTCGAGGGTGCAGTTTGATCTACTTTCAAAAGGAACGGTGTTCGGTAAAAATGTCCAACCGGATCCATTGTCATAAGAGAATGACGAGGCATCATAGTTTAACAGCAAACACGACCTGTGAGACAAATAATTTGCACCCAGGCGAATTCAGGATTTCATCCAGAGTTAGACGCTGGGTCACTGGGCCATCCGAGCGGAGATCAAAGAGACTAAGAAAGGGGCAGAGATCAGAGAGACTGAGAAAGAGGCGTAGATCAGCGAGACGAGCGGAGCACGGAGATCAACGAGACTAAGCAAGCGAGTAGGCGACTGACGAGCGGCGGAGGCGTGAGCAAATTTGTAATTCCCGAATCACCAGGTTAGACTTCGTCGTTCGCTTGAATCGGATTCGCGACTCAATCAATATGATTTTTTTTTAGTATGGCGCACCCGTTAACAAACTAGTGGACATGTTAACTCCAATGGATAGATCCGCGACGCGATTCAGATTCTGGAGCCGAATTTTTTTCATCCAAAGTTTATTTTGAATCCAACGTCAGGTCTAATTTGAGTCCAGAGTCAGATAAAATCAACAAATATTATTAAATTTCTGAAGAATAATTCAGAGTCACACACTTACTAGACCGTGAAGTACGGTAGAAGGGGCAAAAGAAATATTTTTAATGTATTAATACTTATTATTTAATGAAATAAATAAAAATTTAATATAGAAGTAATATTCTTTTAATTAGCATGTGGAAGTTAGAAAATTGAAACAAAATCTTGATATGTAAATAGTGCTTCATCATTTGGTAATTACCATGTCTTCAGATAATTACATTCTATATTAGTAATTAATATCTTTTTAACATAATGATTTGGAATTTTTAATATTAGTTCTCTAGAATAATATGTTCTATCATTCTTATACATCATAATATTATTTGAGAAGGGATCCAATTACTAACATTTTGGTGCCACATCGGTGCCATTAAAATTAAATAACAAATAACTAGTATTTAAATTATTAAATAACAAAACTAATTGAAGGAATATTTTGTAAATATCATCTTATATATATATACAAAAAATTATATCATTTCAATATTATTTATATAGGCATCAAGCGTTAATAAAATCAACGGACCAAATTTTACAATTTAGACACGTTACTTGATGACTATTCAAATAAAGTTAAAAATTTTGATTTTTCATATACATACAATTGAGATGATATAGAATACATCTAACGGTTCACATTTTTAAATTTATACATAAATAAATAAATAAATAGACACCATGGGCACAAAAAAATGGTAATTGGATCCATTCTCATATTATTTTTCTTTAAAAAGTGTATTTTTTTTATTTAAAAGGAGTTTTAATAATTCAAGGAGGATCCGCCCCTGCTCACTGCAATGTTAGCGAATAATTAAATGAAAGGTCAAAATTCCGTCTCATTCAAGACCAACTCTTTCAAGCGAGTAACATAACCATCAATAAGAAACAGATCAGTGATATACATTTTTGGATACTGGAGTAAATAACATCCAGTAACTTCTTATTCTGTAACTAAAGGTATTTGGAAAATGCTTGTATCCAGCTCGACTCAACTGGTGTTCAGTATAAGTTTGATTCGAAAAATGTCCAAACTCGGAAGTCCGATGATCAATTCGGACACGTTCAAACGCAAAAACTGAACTTCAACGGTTGGTTCAGTTCTGTACTGATTATTTTCAATGTCCAAACGCAACAATAGTCAATATACAATCTTTGTGCTAGTATTGGATAGAAATGAAGAAACGCTGCTGAAATAATAAGAGCAGTTCTTAAAAAAAATACCACCTAATAATAATAAGAGCAATTCAACATTCTAAATAATAATACCATCTAGATAATAATAAGAGCAATTGTGAATGAAAATTTTACATAAAAAACACCAGATGCAAATAAATTAACAAAAATAGCATGGTTAACTATTACAAAACCAATCCTAAAATGTTCCAAATAATAATTTCACTATATAATAAGAGCATTTCGAAAATTTAAAAATAAAAAAAAATCTTACATAAAAAGCACCAGGTGCGAGAAAATTAACAAAAGATAACATGGTTAATTACAATACCAACCCTTGAATGTTCCAAATGACAAAAATATGGATATTTTGCTTGCAAGACATGAACCTAAAATTCCAAAAATAATCTGCAATTAGTAGTAGAAAAATAAACATATGTTAGTTCCATATCGTTATGGTATACCATCTGTACCAGACGTTGTACCATACCATACCATACCAGCATCGCTTGTAAGTTGGAAAAAAGTAAAGTCCAGTTTTTTTTTTTCGTTTTGGCACAAAGAAATATACACAAGAAAAAAAATATATTGAATTTTCATTTTTGATCTTAACTGAAAGAGTATAGCTTCACAGCTCCTATCAACAGCGTGCTCAGAAAGATTCAGAAAGCATTGAATACAAAATTAGCAAACCAATGCTACACCATTTCTACAGTTGAATGCTTTCCTCCATGAAAGACCAACTCCCAACTACTGAAAAAAATAAAGGACCTAAAATTGAAACCTACATCTAGTGCTAATTAATATCAAAACATTGCAATAATACAGCTCATAAGACAAATCCTAACTCATCACATATCACTACCCAAATTTAACCAAAATTGTTACCACTGCCCAAAACATTACATAATACATCACATAATACAGAATTGAAGAGCAAGATGGGTTTAGGACTTTGAAATATTGGTCATTGACATTGGCAGTCGGCCCTTACTGTTAAACCATTCTAATTTCAGCCCTTGTGGTAGGAGATTTGCAATAATTTAACCATTGGATAATTTATCAAAATAGACAATGAATATTATCAAATTCAACTCCAAACTCAGAAGATTTAATCAAAAAGTGGAGCGTATATATCATGCAAAAAGGAAAAAAAATTGGTACAGCCTGAAAGTGAAGTGACGTATAATACCTTAAATGCAAGTAGCAAGCTGGGTCATTTTCTCTCCAGGAACTACACACATAGCTGTAAATAAGAAAGAGAACTTATATGCATATGAAATAAAAAAACATACACTGTATCATTGAGCAAGTTGCCTAACTGTCTCTTGTGACACACTCCTTTATGCAAAAAATACCCACATCTCATGGTGCAAGATGGTTTGTAATCATGAAGGTTGTTAACAGAACAATATGGATTTTTTATGAGAACCAGTACGTAATTATGAAGGTTGTTATGAGAACAACATGTACTAAGAATCAAGGTTCAACTATGATTAACAAAAATAAAGATTCAATGACTAGTATTTGGCAGCTTTAGGTTTCTGGTACAAGTCAGGAAATTAACTAAAAGTTGATTAAACTGAATAGAGACTGTACCAGAAACATAATGAATAAATGTTGTTTTCAAAAATTCAGCTGATAGATAGCAACTGTAAGTGTGTCGAAATCCTCTCCTGATCCATATAATGAAAATGCACACGTACATTTAGAATGCATATTTAATTTGAATGCAACATATATGTCAGATTTAAATTAAATCATTTAATTGACTAATGTTCAGTTAACAAAAAGTTCAGGATATTTAGTAAGATGCTTTTTGACTTTTTCCTTGACAGTATGTATTTAAATCTTAAGTAATAGTCCGTGCTGTGCAGAAAAGCCAACTTAAGATCTACAATTTCATAGAATAAAACACCTTACAAACAATCCTTAGTTAAAAACTTGCTAACTAATAATAGCTTTCTAGAATCAAAGTAAAAGAACTCATTTCTGTGCACCTAACCAGTAGCAGAGTGATTTTAATGTGATTTTCAAGTTGCTTACAGACTCTTAAGGGAAAATACCGAGAGGAATTCCAACTTCTATGTCAGGGACTATAATAACATCCTGACATCCATTCCAATAAAAATATATGTATTTTGCTTCAGGTGAAAATTCAAGAAGTAAAGTTTTCAGGTACATACCACAATGTTATCATAATTCCAAACAAAGCGAGATGAGTATCGCTGACCCATCACCCTTCCCAAAATAGAGAGTAAAAAAAAGAATAATACCAGATACAACACCCAAGAATGAAATTAACAAAGGATATTCAACAAAGACCTGTAACATATCAATGTAACAATACATTATATCTGAACATTCTGTGCTCCATTACATAACTCATAATCTTGGGCTTCAGGCTAGTCTCCTTGGTTTTCTGAGACAACACTTTCACCTCTTCTGCTATTGCTGAAAAACCCTTCTCTCTGTTACGAAAGACCAAACCTCCGCCTCCGTCAGCATCGGCAAAAGAGTCTGGGGTGCACCGTTCTTCCAGCTGGTAAGGGTTCGCGGAGGCTTCGCCAGAACCTAGGAGTGCTTTTTCTCCTTCTCCTCCTTGGAGTTGAGGAGCTTCTATAGGGTTGAGGAACTTCTCTAGGGTTGTGAGATGGGAGGCGCGAGTTTGATAGGGGACAAATTGGGAGAGGCAACTGTGTCATTGTTAGAGCTTGGAAGAAATTGAATTATCGAAGACGAGTTCGAACATGCTCGATGAGCATACTCATTGAACATCATTCAACCAGCTCAACGGGCTGATTAGAATTCGACTTGGCTCGGCTCACTTGCGCTGTTAAATTTGGATATGGGCCGAGCTTTAAACTATGATCACATTTTAATTCGTTCAATCATGATCCGCTTGTTGTCCAGCCCATATATTCATGGACCGGCTCTGTTCATTAGCAGGCCTAGACTGTAACCCATTTGAGAGCTTATGGCGTTCATGCATAGTCCTCTACATGTCAATAATTTACCCTTGTATATTCTTTTTTTCCCTAGGTAAGCACAATATTGGAACTAAAAACCAAATTGAACATGATGTTTGATTGTAACCAAACGAGATGTTTGGTTTTATGTTTGGACAGAAATTTTCTTGATAAGAGGGCGAAAAGAACCTTGCAGGGACAAAAAAATTCTTATGGACAGTTGTCATCTCCAACAAACCAAACAACCTGTGATATCAAAGATTGCACACAATATTAGAGTATATAAAATAGTTAGTATAATATAGTCAATATTTACAACAAATTAAGGAATACATGATGAACTTACCTTTATCTTGATTTGCTAAGGCATACAGGGAATCACAGAGATCACTCAGCGTACATGGCATACAACCATATAATTCCATACCATATTTGTCAATAGAAAAACCTCTTGCACCAGCGAGCAAGAAAATCAAAATTTTGTATGCTCCATTTCTTTCTCTGATCTTCCTCGAGATCTAAGGATCTATAAGCAAGAGCCATTAAGTACATTGCTGGGTGTAATCTCCTGCATTCATGAAGGTGCTTAGATGTCTTAATTCTTAAAGTTTATACTAATATATATTAGAAGATAACTGTCAGGATTTCTGAAACCAGAATGCAATTTTCCTTGTGCAATAAGATATATCTGCGGTAGTATTACCAATTTACCATATTGCCTCTTAATAACATGAAGCAGACCTAAAATGCTCTTCACCACATTACTATTAGAAAATAGGACAAGAAATGAATATATATATCTATATAATATTTTCTTTTTCTTCATATCCCTCAACATCCTAGATGATAAAAGAGTAAACTAATACGGAAGATAGCAGCATATTTACAATGAAATGGTATCCTACTGAAATAGTACATTCATATTTGTCAGAACTGAAATAGAAAAATTTATGGACATAAATTAATGATTGCCTGAGATATCAGAGCAAAGGTAACAAGAAGAAGAGAGAAATATGGGCAAAAGGATTGCTCAACTGGTATACAGATGCGAGAGAAATATGGGCAAAAGGATTGCTCAACTGGTATACAGATGCAGTTAAACCTCGCAAGTATTGATTCTAAACTCTTAGATATACAAATCACAAACATCAAGTATTGATTCATATAATACATATGCAAGAGGTCTTATTATAAACTGAAAATTGTAAGGGAGAATGTATAAACTAGCAATACGGAAAATCCTACCAGCAAAACAATAACAGAAGAATACGTTGAAACAAAATAATGACTAAGGATATACATTTCGGAAATATCAGCAAATGAATCCCAATGTCTTGGTGACAAGACAGTTCTCCCTCTTTCGTCTCTCCCAAATGTCTCCACGTACCAACCACCTATATCATGCATATCACACCTTGGCTGAAATAACCAGTATCTAGAACACGAATGTTAAACACATAACACTTAAAATTAATAAACAGACACATAGTGAATAAAATTGGGGTTCATTACATACATGTCATCTGGTATAGCAACCATGGATCAAATATATAGAGTGAAAATAGAAACACCTGCTAGGTGGTAAGCGTGCCCGACTAAACCGGCACTCACAAACTGAAACTTCACCCCCAACCCGATACCAGTGCATATGCTTAACCTAGAAGTATAAGACTTCAGTATATACATGCATTGATAGAAGAGAAGAAAGATATGTTGTTGCACATACCAGAAAAGTTTTGTGCTTCATAATCATGTGGGTTTTGGTACCATTTGCATCATGTACTGTACACGAGCCTTCTTCACCACTAGTCTCCAAACCAGTAACGGTGCCCAGCAAAACCTGTTCTCTAACCGAATTAAATGAATCCAATTGATCCACAAGTAGAAATACATGTATGTGGTCTTCCGACATGGCATCTATCTTATCTATGCAATTACACTCGCGCAACCTACTAGCTGTAGCCACCAGTTTTCCACATACATGTAACTCAAGGTCCTTGTATGCATCAGACAATCTATCCTCTTTTTGGCAAGAGTGTGCACCTTTTTCTATACTGATGGAATTATTTTGACATTTATGAGACAACCTTTTAATGCTATCATTTACTATATGATCTATACCAAACAAATCTCAACCAGAAACCAAATGCAACAGTTCAGAGGTGTCATGAAGTGATCTCTCTTCAGCCTCAAAACAATCTGGCAGGAGATCCATGGATCCAACATGGGGCCCATAGTAGGCAGATCGGATTGCAGTATATAATTCATTTTCAAGTTTGTTAAGGTAGGTTGACCCTTCAGCAATTTGGTTGTGAGAAATGATGTCATGTATGGTAAGCCGATACCGTTACAGCCATTCAACCACATTGCCATCTTTTGTAAATACAATTGATTGATTGCTATTATATGTTGTGTACGTATTATGAGGCTGATTTTGGTCATTTCTTGCTCTTTTCTGAGATAAGAGAAACGTGTCGTAGTGAGCCCTTTTCTTAGAATCGGACAAAATCTGAAAAATGATGGAATCTGTTGGTTAGGAAAAAGTAAAGCCGTAGCAAATTTTAGCAATTTTGGTTACATTAAACGGAATTAATGTAAAATTAACGCTAGTTAACTATCAGCTGTAACAGAGAGCTGGACTTGCTTAGCAACAGTGAACATTATAGAGTTTCAACTAAGAACATGCAGGACAAATTATATGATAGTATAAAAACATATGAAATTTTGATCCATCCAATTAAAGTACCTCATAAGCAGCTAGAATTTGAAGAAATCGGTGCGATGCGGTCCAACTATTGTCTAAATTGGCCCTAACATCTGGATGGGTTTCTTTGGCGAGTTTTCTAAAAGAAGATTTGATCTCAGCGAAGGAACATGACTGAGACACGCCTAAAATCTCGTAAGCGCTCTTTCCAGTGAAATTTCTCCCATTCCAAAGGGTGCTTATCACGTCCGGAGCTGAGACTTCGGCTTGGCTTGGTGGGATCCCCCCTCAGGTGACAAGGGAATGGCGAGGTTGTTTCTGAGAGGAAAGATCGTAGTGCGCGCGCATCCCTTACTCGCATCGCCATGAGAGGAGGGAAGAGAGGACGAGTGCGTCGAATTGGAAGAGACAGAGAGATGACGTGGCAAAGTTCTAAGAAGAAACTGAAGGTGAGAACAGTGCTGAGTTCAGAACTTTTAATGGGCCTAAATTCTACTGTTTCATTTCCATTCCCTTTTAGGCCCGTTGTTATTGTTTGATAACCAATCTGGCCCGTATGATAAAAGTTTGAGAGAGCCCGAACAAGTCTATGGTGAATAGTGATGTTAATATGTCATGTATTGGTACTTTTTTTTTTTAACAAAGCCCGTAGGCACACCACACACATAACACAACCCCACCCCGATGCCCTCAGGTACAAGACTCGATCCCCTGCCCTCTCTCAAGAGAGGGAATGCCACTATCCCCTGCCCTCACTTTCAGACTATACCAGTACTTGCTTTGCTATTTCTATTTCTATTTCTACTTTTCTTGGTTAGGTAGAATTGACGAGTTCACTGTGTCATTGTGTGCATCATTCCTTCAATTTTAAACAAATTTTGACCAGCCCAATCACTTACGCATCACTCCTTCGGGATTCCTCCCAAATCAATGCTCAAAAATAGTGTCGATTTGTGCGAGATCTGTTGGATTTTCATTGAATAAAAGAAGCTTAATTTGTTGGGAGGCGTAACTAACAATATCATTGCAATTACTCAGTGTGGCGCCACCTAGCCGCAGTTGTAGTTTGTTTTAGATTTATTAGTGAACTATCAGTGCAAAGTGCAAACAAGGGAGCAGCCGTACATCACATCCGTACAGCGCATCATGAACAGTTATCCGATTCGCGTCAAATTGCGTGCTTCATCAATCTCAAAGGGGTCCGTAAATCTAACGGCTCGTGGACGCGTGCAGTGCGTGACGCACGGCAGAGAATGTGAACTCTTTTTAAGATCATTGTAGAACTGTAGATAAGTCTGTTGCACGCCGAACAGGAACAAAAACAATTGTTGATCTGACCTAATTCATCATTGGTCTTCAACAGTTTACATGTGATGTCAACATGCTGAAACTTTTTTTATGATGGAGAAATAGCTTCGTAGAATTCGTTAAACAAAAAAAAATTGAGTTTCAAATTATATCTCGACGTGATCAGAAGTTCAGACCTAGTGAAATAATTTATGTACACATTTAGAGCCCGTCAATTATAGCAAAATCATTTCCGTGTTACGACAGGCTGTCAAAAAAATTATAATTCGTGGATCACTTGTGACTCGCTTGATATCGATTCAAATTTGACTTATTCATTAAACTCATTAAATTAATGAATTAAGTTTGAAATAAACATGACTTGACTCACTAAGTTTGTTATACTCATTAAACTAATAATATTTATTATTTATATTATTTTATTATGAATTTTTTAGTATATTATATAAATTATGATTCAATATATATAAAACTTGTTGTACAAAATATGTATAAATTTTTATTGTATTTATTTTTGTTATATTTTAAAATTTTGGTATAAGTATTTGTATATAATATTATTAATTATTAAATAAATTATTAATGAATCAGTTCGGCTCGTTCATTGACTTAACAATTCAATCTCAAATCAATAATTTTGACTCGTTAAATTAATAAATTAATCTCAAACTTGATCTTACTCGGCTCGACTCGTTTCATTTACTGCACGCACAACTCACTACCAAGTAATTTCTCGCTTATATTCACCAAAAGACTATGCTAACAAATTTAAATCGCACAAGATAAAACTTGCACTAAACGCCATAATCAGTTCCAGACTTCAAGCCGTTAAGCCGGAGAATTGATCTTTGTACTTCAATTTGGCATACATAAAGCCAACAATTTGTCAAAAAATAGCAGCTCCAATATTTTCTACAAATGCCATAAATGAGATGAGATGATAGCTGGACTCCAGCAAGGTCCAAAATATATCACCTCATGTATTTAATAAGCAGTTTAACAAACTCGAATACGCCTGAACACTTTTGTCTAACCCGTTTAAATTATGTTCTTCTTCCGAGTTCACATCTATGAATTATGATCTATCACAATTCATTCATGCACCATGTGCGCCGAACGAGTTTTTCACGCATGTGAGAAACATAATTCCAAGTTGTCATTTTTTTTCATTCCATGAAATTAGCTGATATATCTGGTACCACTTCTGCATATCAAAACATTTTTTTGAAAGGTGAAGAAAATTTTTAATAAAGGATAGGGATGTAAATGAGTCTGAGTTCAAACGAGCCGGATTTAGCTTAAACTCGACTCATGAAAGTTTTCGTGAAACACTTCAAGCTGAAAAATCTAGTTCAAACTCAACTCGTTACTATTCGAGTTAACTCACGAGCTGACTCATAAACCAATACATATACGTTGACTTAGTTTAACATTTATATTTAGTATATCTACAAACTATAAATTCGGTATATCTACAAAAATGATACATGAGTTGGTACAAATTGATCAACAAATTATATTTTTAATGAAATATTTGTTGCACTAATTTGAATGGATGGACCAACAAAAAAAACTATTGCATCAGATATATGAGCTCACTCACGAGCGAGTACGAGAAATTTTTAAGCCGTTGAGATGGTGAGATGACGAAAGATAATGAGCGAGAGATTATCGGATTAGAATTTAAGAAAAAAATATAAACTATTATTATTCGAGCTGAATCGAGTCACGAGTCGAGCCAACCCAACTCAAACTCGGCTCATTTAACTATCGAGCTAGATTAGTTCGAGCCAAATTAACTCAAGTCAGATTAGCTTGAGCCCGAGTCGAGCCCGAGCTGAGCTACGAGCCTGAGTTTTTTTGTGCAACCCTTAATAAAGAGTTGTATCAAATACGTCGAAACTGTGAAAGAGTCTTTGTTTCGAAAATTATAAAAATACACGATGATTTTATTAGTAATTATCTCTGCAATAATTATTCTTTCTAGTGTTTGGATCCAAATAAATCATCAATTATGTTCTGGGGTCCAACAACAAAATCTTTTATTTCAAATAAATTAGAGTAAGTTAGAAATTAAACTCAATCTGAAAACATAAAATCAGAGATCTCAAATATCAATGATTATAATGATGATGATGAAAATAATAATAATAAATAAAATAAATAAATAAATAACGATGATGATGATGATGATGATGATATGATAATAATAATGATAATGATGTTGATAATATGCTAATATTAATATTAATGCTAATAATTAAAAAAATAGTACAATAAACCTACATTATAAAGCATATTTCTAAATTTTTAATTCTAAATCCTAAAATTTAAGAATAGAAAAAACTAAGAACTTGAATTATATAACTCTATTATTAGAACTTATACTTTTGTTGCTATTTTCAGAATAAAAATAACAATGATACAATCAAATATAAATTTATTATGCCATCCAAAATACATGAATACTTGAAAGAAGGCACACAGCTGCTATTTGAGATGCCCCTGTACCCATCCACCATCCAATTGGAAGGGTAAGGTACTAAAATTAGAGATCTAGATTGATTTTATAGCAGATGGCACTATGGTAGCCAGTTGATAATCTTGTTGGCAAATCCCATATCAAGTACTAATAATAATTAAAGAGGGGCAAATGCAATGCCACTAAAAAGCTAATCCGGGTGTGACCTCATCTTCTCTAGGCGTAGCATTTGACTGCGCTCTCATGCCTATCAGCACTAGTTTCCCATTTCAATGTATCGGTGCAAATTGTCTGGTAGTGACTAACAGCTTTTAGTAATAATAAGTTTTATTAAATTAATATTATTAAAAATAAGAGTGAGAAAAGTAAAATTTCAAATATATGAATGGCGTGTGCGCCATAGCGTGCGTGGACGTGAAACGCGCCATAATGATGCGCGCATTTCATTATTTTTAGGAAACACGCTATTGGCAATGACGCGTTTCGTCCAAACCACGCGCAAGTGAGATGGAGAGGCGCTGCGCGTTTTGTATATATAAGAAGCAAATGTGTCAATGTCAGTGGCGCGATTCGTAAAAATAATGAAGCGTGTCACTGCCAGTGGTGCGCTGCCATTTATATATTTAAAATTTTATATTTCTCATTCTTATTTTTAATAATATTAATTTAATAAAACTTATTATTACTAAAAAAACTTGAGTGACTAGTGAGGAATAGTGGATATAATACTACACTAGTTTCCCATCTTCATAGGACGGGTCCAGAAATTTTTAAATAATAATACTACACTAGTGAGGAATAGTGGATATAATACCACATCGATACTAGTAGCATGCACAGCCTTCCCCACAACGCTTTCGTCCTCACTTGACTGTGGGCCCCAGACCCACTCGGTGTCTCGGTGCTGCTAAGTCGTCATCAATTTATGCTTCTAAAAGATGCGTGGCGTATATAAATAGATGTTTTTGTTTTCAGTATTATTACATTCGGTGAGTCGATTTATTGCCCGTGTTTGTTTGGAGCATGAAGTTACAGAGACTTAATTTTTTTATATATAATTATGTCATTATAAATTATTTTTATTTAATTAAGCAAATAGAGAATTAGGAAGGAATAATATTTATATATATATATAAAAAATTTATAAATAGCAACAATGATATTGACAATAAAATTAATTTTTTTTATGACAACAATAATAAGAATAAGAATATTATTATTACTATTATTATTATAATAATCATATATATCATCATCATTCCAATAAAAACATAATTCTAATAATTCTAACAATAAGTTAATGATAATAAATATAGAACTAATCAAAATATTAATTAATAATAATATATTTATAATATAAATAATCATACTATAAGAATAATAACAATTATAATGTTTACAATAATGAAATTTATTATAAAAAATTATTTTATATTTATTTGAAGATCTATTATCAAAATTGTCAAGATAACCCATTATCAAGAGATACCTTCCCATATCTAAAAAGGCTTGAGTCTCCAATAACTTGCCAAAATAAAATAATATCTTTGGAGTTAAAGCCTAGAGGGCCACACAATTTTGTATCTGCTGCCATAATAGGATTGTACTATAGTTTCGTCTTTCTCTATGAAAATGGATCCAATAATTAATATATAAATAAAAGGACATTCTCTATTATTAAAATCTGAACCGTTATAATTGAATCACATCATTTAGATTTAATATTTAATGGTATATTACTGTCATAGTTACAACTATAACAGCGTATTAGAATCCGGAGATAGATTGTAATCTAGAGCAGTTCCAGTCTTCCAGACCAACAAGTAATGGACCAATTTTTTTTATTAATATAAAAAGAAATATTTAAAATCACAAGTTTTAGATGAGGTAGACCGTAGACCGGATTGAATTTTTTTTGCGACCCAATATACTATTTTTTTGCTCCTGTACTCGTGTAGTCCGTGTTGTTGGTGTCGGGAAAAAAAATTTAATTAGATACTGTTCCGAATTTTTTTTTTGACCATGCCATTATACTTTTTATATATGTTAAATGATTTTAATTAACTATATTATTATTTTTATTTTGCAATATATTATTTCATATTTATTAATATTGGAAATTTACAGTACAAATTAAAGTTACATTATAAATTTAAATAAAACGTCTGACACTTAAAATTAAAATAAAATATTCAACACTACAAATTAAACTTACTGTACAAACTAAAACAAAATGTCCGATACTTCAAAATTAATGTATGCTTGAAATTAAAATAAATATCCGACACTACAAACTAAACTTACGCTATATTAAGTTATAAAAAAAATGAGTTAGGCTACGGTGCTATTACCAGTAGCAATAATGGTTTGTATGCTACGGACCGTTTTTCTGTCTTTAAAGTTCAAATGATTGATCTGATCGATCAAAATATTTTTCATATACAAATCTAGTTAGGAATCAAATTTTATATTTTTTTAAAAAAAAATTTAGTGTTTTTAAGATAGCTAGAAAACCACTTGATTTATAAAATGTAAAATTCAATCTCCAACTAAATTTTCATATAAAAAAATAATTTAATCAGTCGGATCAATCATTTAAATTTTATATACAAAAAAATAAACCGTAATATATCACATAAATTCATAATCTATATGGTCTATATAAAATATTTTACAGTCCATTATATTATTAAATCCAACAGAGGAATCTGTTGTCTCTATCTGGCATGTAAAACTCAACAATTTAGAAATGAACCGCGTAAATCCGAGTAAGCAAGTGACATCTAACCTCATGGACACAGAGGACGGAAATCCAGATTCAATGCATATGACATTCACATCACAACATTGTTCGAAAAATATTCGAACTAGTTTTTATTTCTATCTCTATTTCTTATCAAACACTCATGTTCCTAGGACGGTTATAATTTTATTTTGTATTTTCGAATCTGATATGAACCGTCGAAAAAAATCTAATTTATAATTTATCGTACGTCTATAATATTGAAGCTCGGATTTTTTTACTTCACAATCGTTATACGGATTGTTACTGTATCGTGGTGGCTCTTACGCTTCTCTCTCTCTCTCTCAAATCTAAGTCTGACTGAGATGCCTCTCGCCACTCCTCTCTGGCTCTTTCTCTCTCTTAGTCTCATAATATCACATCTATTACCGGTCCCTCGCTTATATGGCTGCAAACGAGTCGAGTTCAAGCGAGCTAGGCTAAGCTCAAACTCGATTCATAAAAATTCGAGTCGAGCCGAGCTCGTGAAATACTTTGTGCTGAAAAACCTAGCTTTCAAACTCAATTCGTTACTATTTGAGCTAGCTCACGAGCTAATACATATGTGCATTGACTCGATTTCACATTTAAATTTAGTACATTTACAAATTATAACGTTAGTACATCTAGAAGACTGGTATAAGAGTTGGTACAAAATTGATATATCAACAAATTATGTTTTCGATGACATTTTCGCTGCATTAATTTGAATGGATGAACCAACAAAAAAAATATCGAGTTAGATATACGAATCTAGTCACGAGCGAGTAAGAGATGTCATTAAATTGCTGACATAGTAAGATGGTGAGAGATAACGAGAGAGAAGTTATCAGATTAGAGTTTGGCGGAAAAAAATATATAAATTATTTTTTTGTTCGAGTTGAGTCGAGCCGACCTCAACTTAAACTCGACTCATTTAGTTACCGAACTAGATTAACTCGAATCATATTAGCTGGAGCCCGAGCCGAGATCGACTTAGCCGCGAGCTAGACCTTTTTTTGTGCAGCCCTACTCGCAAGTCGCTCCTTCACCCCTCTCCACTAGGGCTGCACAAAAAATCTCGGGCTCGGCTCGAGCTCGAGCTAATCTGGTTCGAGCTAAAATGGCTCGAGTTAATTTGGCTCAATCTAATCTGGTTCGGTAGTTAAATGAGCCGAGTTTGAGTTGGGATTGACTCGGCTCGTGGCTCGATTCAGCTTGAATAAAAAAATAGTTTATATATATATTTTTGGCCGAACTCTAATTTGATAACTCTTCTCTCATTATCTCTCACCATCTCACTATGTCAACGGCTTAATGACGTCTTTTACTCGTTCGTAATTAGATTCGTATATCTGACTCGATAGTTTTTTGTTCGTCCATCCATTCAAATTAATACAGCGAAAATGTCATTAAAAATATAGTTTGTTGATATACTAATTTTGTACCAACTCTCATATCAATCTTCTAGATATATCAACTTTATAATTTATAGATGTACTAAATTTAAATTTCAAATTGAGTCAACGCACATACATTGGCTCGTGAGCTGAGCTAAATTTTTCATCTCGAAACGTTTTATGAGTTCGACTCGACTCGACTCAACTCGACTCAACTCGACTCGAATTTTCATAAGTCGAGCTTGAGCTAAGCCCAGCTGGACTCGACTCGACTCGACTCGTTTGGAGCCCTACTCTCCACCATGCGCCAAGGCCGCTCGGACCCCTCTCTCCCGCCCCGTCAATCTCTCACCCCCTCCCGGCTTCACCGTCTCTTTCTCTCGCTTCATGGTGCCTCCCTTCGCCTCCCCCTCTCGCCACACGCAAGGCCATTGCCATCGCCCCACCGCCTTTCACTCGCTGCACACAAGTCAGGAAACAGGAACTGGTCCAGCCGAGGAGGTAGATGCTCAAACAGATTATTTCGCGATTTTTGCCTCCTCGACTCTTCTCTTTTGGTATCTCTACAAAGACCTGAACCAACTGAGCAATCTGATTGGATTTCCAAGAAGTGGCATCTGTGGTAAACTTTTGTTATATTATATTTATTTGATAGTATTTTTACAAAAACTTTCTGCTTTTGATTTGCATATGTTGTAATTTATGATTTTATTTCGCAAAACATTTGTTGGGGTTTTGTCTAGGAGAAGTATGCAAGTAATTGTTATCCAACAGATTTGGCATAAACATGAGGAATTCTCATGTTCATCAATTCCTGCAGAACCAAACCAAAGCTGATGCTCAATCATTCAAGTTGAGTGATGACTAGAGACAGCTAAATAGGATGGACATGTTAAATTCTAGATACATATATTTATGTGGGCTTCTACATTGTAAAAACAATGATAGATTTAGATACAACATATTACTTTTTGCAAAAGCAAAAGATACTTAAGTTTATTCAGTACTCTGAATAGGATATATCCATTTTAACTTGGTCCCAATTAAGTGCCCGAATTTGGTTTGGACGGCTTGAGGTTAAACCTGACCAGGTGACATCCCTGTACAGCAAATATTGAACATTTGAAAGGATACTAGCTGCCCGCCACATGTCAGCAGAAGTTTCCTTTGCAAATTAGAGCATATTCTATCAAATTAGAGACCCAAGGTAATCTGAGAAGTTAATTATGTCTCAAAATTAAATGGCTCACTTATATAACTATCCTTTGTTCTGTCAGACATTTTCACAAACAGTTAGTCAACAGACTGTAATTTATGATTTTAATCGTGCTTACTATTTGTTACTTCTCATGAAATAAGTAAATAACCCAATTACACTTTAAGCGATCAAGCCTTACAGATTTTATTTATACAATGTCCTTATTTCTCTCTTAACAGCTTGTAGCTATTGACTTTTCATCATATGTAGAAAACCTCAGTAGGCGTCAGATATTGACATTAGGAGCAATAACTGCAAATTTGATTATGCTGCAACGTGATCAACTATCTTGTGAGTGCCCCTTATACTCTTTTTCCTTTATGAATTTTCTTTCAAGTCCAAAGAATGAAAATAAAATTTTGAAAGCAACCCTGATATGGTATAATAGTTGCGGCAGAGCCAAAGAAAGGATTTTTAGGTTTGTCTGACCAGAAAAATGACTACTACTTTCTATACGCTTTTTGCTGCAAGTGGCAAGTAAGAATCTTTCAAATTTTATTTTAAGACTTAAAAAAGGAATGAAAAAGAAAATAAAAGTAGGAGAACAAAAGAAAAATCAACATAGCTAAAACATAAGGAACTTTCGCAATTATCCCCTTCCACTGCATTGGGGACTTCCTCTTAAAATAATTAGAAGAAACATAATGTTAATTTGACCAACATCAGGACATTAATAAAAAAAAGAAAAAAAATCAGTGAGAAGAGGTGTAGATGACCAGAGTTCCCTTTGTTGGAAATAAAACAGGAAGTTGTTGTTCAGGGCCGAGACAAGGTGTTCAAAGACGTGATTGAACCTTTGGAAAGTGTTAGTGTAAACTTGATGCCTACTGCCAAGCAGGACATCAGGGAGCTCGGCTCCCCTCAAGAGGTTAGTTCACATTTTTTTTTTTTTACAAGATCAGTATTTATTTCTTTTGAACATTGTCAAATGGTTCAAACAGTTCATAAATCATTTTGGGCCCTTACACTTCAAGTTATCGACACAAATGACTCTGGTTATTAAAAAAATATTATTCTATGTACCGATGATTCCTATAGCTTTCTTAGAAAATAATAATAATGTGAATAGTACATCATAATGGTATGCTCATAGAGACCGAACTTGATTTTATTTTTTTTTTTGACAAAAACATGAAGTGCTACTTCAGCGGATGACTTTGTTCAAGTACTGTGTTATTTGGTGATGGTTCTGAGGAAAGAGTTGACATGAAATGATAATAGATCTACATATTCCTTTTATCTTCAAAATGAAAAAAATTTCAGTTTCCTTCCATGAAATGAACAAACTGGCTTCTTTAACTTGTTAATGGAGATATGTTTCTTTAGTATGGGTTTTTGTAGGGTTATGTAGAAAAGTGTGTTATGATTCGGTTTTTGGTTTATGCCCCTTGCTGAGACACTTGTCAAAAAGGTTTTGGCACCTCCATCCCAAACTACAAAATTGATCAAGGCATCAGAGGTGCTATATATCATATTATTTTTGTTATGGAAGATATGGTTTATAAATCAATTTCTTGTGCATGCCTTATACTTGCTGGCAGTAAGTAAGGATTTACTTTAAAAGCATGTCTTGCAGAGTTGCAGTTTACTTTTTCTTGTTTTTTTTTTGTAACAGTTGTCTAGTAGCGGTGTTTTAACATATTATGTTGCCTGAAGCAAAGCATGCATGAATATTTTTTTTTCTGACCAATTTAGATGTAGCTTGATATTGATGGCGAGGCTTACTAGACTTTTAAGTTTACTGCTCAGACCCCTAATTTTACAAGAGTGCTGGTCGTATCGGATTGAACTGGGAAAGATAATTTTAACGAACAAAAAGTAAATAATCATGTAAAGAAGCCAAGAACCCAGGAGCGATTTGTGGCTTACAAACTTCAGAAGCTCTCTTTGTGGGTCTTCGCGGTCTTCAATAGCGTAAATGTCCAGAGTAGAGTCTACTAAATCTTATGACTCGTCGTCCTTATTACAGGATCACCTACACATCAATAATTTATCATAATTAGTCTAAATAATTTAATATAAATATAAATTTCTTAAATGAAATTATAAGTTCACAATCAACTTTTACCCTGAATTAGCAAGCCTCAGAGGCAACTGATATCCTCCTGCGTCATTGTCGTCTCACCCACAGGCATGTGGAACATATTTGTCTCGGACCTCCATTCCTCTGTAAGAGCGGATATCAATGCCTTATCAATATGACAATCTTCCATTATTGAAATGCAATACAAATCAAGCTTAATCATGTAGTCATCTAACTTAGAATTGTACCAGATCGTGGGTCGATGCACATTGAGCTACAACATATTTTCTGGGGCAGTCACAGTTCTGCACGATACTTAGTTCTCCGTCTCAATTAAAAAAACCTTAAAATAGAAAAAGTTTATAAATAGATTTTTTTATTTATAAATCGATAGTGATTCAAATTTTATATAATTTCATTATAGTTTGAGCAAAATAATATATTTATAATTTTTTTTAAATTTTTAAGATTTTTATATGAGAAGGGATCGGTTGACAATGGTTTATTTTGACAATCTCGACAATAAATTTCTAAATAAATACAAAAAATCTTAAAAATAAAAAAAATTATAAATATGTGCTTCTATCTTTAGATTAATAATCATCTATTATTCTCTCCGCATTCACCAGTTTGGTTTTGATTTCGGTACTAGCTTTAGCATTTTTTTCAAAGAAAAGAAAATATCTCTTTGGCAGAATGAATAGATTATTGGATCTTCTTTCGGTTAATCTACTTTTTAACTCTTTTGCTTCCTTCTCGATCCAAATAAATAATTTCAAATATACTCGTGGGTCATTGCGGCGCGAATCATTCCTTATTAACGAAGGCATCATTTCAATCTTGCCTTTTTTTTTCTCTCTTAAAAAGAGAAGTACAGTAACTTAATAATTTATTAATTTGTTAATCGACGTCGGAACTTATGTGAAATACAGTACTTGTGTAAAATTTTGAGGGGACGAAATATTTTATTCTCGGCACTCTCTGTTCTGTTTTACAACTAATATATTGCTTGCTAAAATAAAAATATAGATGCCGTTTTCTACGAAATATTTTAATCTCGTCACACTCTCTGTTCTGTTTTACAACTAATATATTCTTACTAAAATAAAAATATATATGCCGTTTTCTACATAAAATTGATGGTGTGCAAATTTTAGTATAATTTAAAATCTTTTGTTAGTAGTTAGGTTGTTTATAGCTAAATAAGCTAGGTGCGACGATGTGAGAATTTATGCATACTATCGTATTGAAGTTTCCAACGTCATCATTTTTGTGTATCATCAAATATCATTTACTTACTTTGTAATTTACAGTTTAAAATTTTGACATTCAAATTTAAAATTTAAACTATTAGTCTTATTAATTTTTATGTTAGATGTATTGTTCTAAATTTAACAAAATTAATATTTAAAAATTAATCAATCATAACTAACTAAATTCATTCATTTTTTATTATCATTTTCTCTATTATAAAATGATCTCCAAAAACTATGAAAAATTACAAACATACATGTACCATGAAAATGAACAAGTTCAACGGTTTAGATTCGAGTTGCACTTTGTCATTCTGTAGCTGAAGGTCTAAAGTGGTGGATGAGTGAGGAGGTGAGAGGAGGAGAAAGAAAGAAAAGACTCACTAGCAGAACGGGGTCAGCGGCATGAAGGAAAAGAATGAAGGAAGGAGAAGAGTAACGGAGGAGGCTAAACTTAGAGGTGGCCTCCCCACCAAACTAAATTACTATTTTTTTCCTTTCAGACGGCTAGGATTTGAAATTCAGCGCCACGAAAAATCATGAGTCCCAGCTCCAAAGTCCTATTTTTGCTCTCCATATTATGTGATGTGCTAGATTTTAATATTTTATTAATTTTTTATGTCCATATGGCTGATGTGCTTTGTGATTGATGAGGAAGTAATTGGTTCGACAACCCATCAAAATATGTTAAATTTAGGATAGAAAAATAATTGGAGTGTTAAATATATATTAACTTATATTAACTCAAAAATAAGTGTTAAATTATAATCAGAGTGTTACACTAACTCAAAAATAAGTGTTAAATTTAGGATAAAAATAATTGGAGTGTTAAAATTACATTAAATAAAAAAAAAGTATTAAATTTAGTACAAAAAATAATTAAAGTGTTAAATTTGAGACAAAAATAATTAAAGTGTTAAATTTAGGACAAAAATAATTAAAGTGTTAAATTTAGGACAAAAATAATTAAAGTGTTAAATTTAGGACAAAAAATAATTGGAGTATTAAACTTACATTAATAAAAAAATGTTAAATTTAGCACAAAAGTAAGTGTTAAATTTAGGACAAAAAAATAAGTGTGCTAAACTTACATTAACTCAAAACTAAATGTTAAATTAAGATAAAAATAAGTATTAAATTTAAAATAAAAATAATTGAGTGTGATAGATTTATATTAAATCTACAAGTGCTATAGTTAGTTTCACCTTCTAGCTAGTGGTTTGCTTATACCCGTCGGGTACAACTCGTACCCGCCTGCCCGTGCCCGTTATCCGGGGTATCCGTATATGTGCCCGGGTATAGACGACACGGCTACAGCATGAGATGGGCCGGATAGTGTTTTTTCGGAAAAAAACTTGTCGTACCGCTGGGTACAACCCGTGTACCCGTACCCGTCGCCCCGCACCCGTCTACCCATCCGCCCGTACCCGCCTACCCCTGCCCCTACCCGTAACCTTTATTTTTTAATCTATTATTTTAAAATAATTTAATTTTTTTTAAAGTAATTAATTTAATAAATTTTTTATTTATATTTTACTGTTTTAAATTAATTGATTTAAGATATTTTATTTATATTTTAAACGTTCATTTTAAATTAATTATTTTTAAACGTCCATTTTAAATTTTTGATCTATTTTTTGATTTAATCTATTATTTTAAAATAATTCCAAAAAATGAACGTTTAGAAAATATATTATTCTTTTAAAATGAACGTTTAAATTTGTACTTAGCCGAAATGATATTATTCAGATTTTATGACATTATAAAATAAAAAAATATATTTGTAAAACAAAAACAACAAACAAAAACAGCAAAAAAAATCTCGTACCTGTCTACCCGTGCCCGTGCCCAAGTACCCTCATACCTGTATCCGTACCCGTGGTATCGTGCTCATGATACCCGTCTACCCGCGACGGACACGGATATAAAACAGATAGGATACGGTTTTGAAAAAAAAAAACTCGTCTACCCACCGTATCCGTGCCGTCCTATCCGCCACCCGCCGCGAGTGTATCCGGCCCATACCCACATTACCCGCCGGCAAAAATCTACTTCTAGCCCATTTATAAGTGTTAAAGTTAAAACCAACACAAAATCCAAGAAAATATTAAGAACGAAAAATCCAAACGGACATTCATTGCAAGATAATCACGTAAGCACGGGGCAATGTCTACGAAATCATATGTTTTCCTTATATTTTTTTGCCATGAGTTATTTTGACAATGAAAATATTTAAAATATAAAAAATAAAAAATATAAATATATTTTATTATTTATAGATTGATGATAATTCAAATTTATATAATTTCATTATTGTTTAATAGTCCATTAAAAATCGTTAAATTATAACCGTTATAAATTATATAAAATTTTGATGGCTCATAATAAATTATCAAATAATAATAAAATCACATAAAATTTAAAATATTATCAATATATAAATAAAAATATATTTTTAAAAAATTTAACATTTATTTAATAATTCCTTCGTCAAAATTACTCATTTCCAAGTCATCCCCGCCCTTTTGATTAATATATATCCAAATAAAAGTTTATCTGATACTGATTTTGAGTACGGAGTGGGATTGAATAATCTAATCTTAAAAAACGCGCTCGCATTGGGAAGTGAGAGGCATCCACGAGCCTAGGCAGGGTGGCAGTCAGTCAGGCAGAGAATCTTTCGCTCAATTGAAACAAGTTCCGTGTGATCAGGGTTCGGCAGGGTTAGTGTTGTAAAAAAATTGGTTCTCAAGTAGATGAATTTGGTAATATCCGTCTGACCCGTGGTCGCGACCGAACCGTGTTCGGTGTGTTATCTGATCCGTAGCTTAAATCAATCTAAGTCAATTATTTTTTCCCTTGGGACCCGTGGCACCCAACAAGTTAGAAGTCCGGTGGTGTGCTTTACCCAATGAAAGCACGGATGCGGGTGTTGTAAAAAAATTTGAAAAAAAAACCGTGCTAGACCCGACCCGTTTTAGACCCGTCCAAACCGCCATAACCCGTGCCCGACCCGACTCGGGAAACCCGAATTTTTAGACGGTATTTTTAAACTCTTATATTCTTTATTTTTTTCCCATTTTTATTATTTTTCTAGCATTTAGAATCCTTACTAACAAAAAAAACTTAGAACTCCGCATATGTATTACATAGCCGGTCCCAAACTCGGAATAAAGGAGGAGGGTAACTTTATTTTTAACCCATTTATTTTAATTTTTATAATATTTAAAAAAATTCTCACTTTTTTTAAAGTTCTATCATTTTATTCCAATTCTTTAAGATTTTATTTAATTTTTTACTTAAATTATTTCATTTAAATATTTTTTTCAATTTATTTTGAGTCATATCAGTGCCTGAACCGTTATAACGGTTTGGGACTACTAATAGATTTTGATATGGAGATTAGATTGAGCGGTTTTGATCGATCATTTCTGATTTAAAATTAAAAATAGAGTTACATTGCAAAGCATTTCGACTTAAAAATAAAAATAGAAAAACACAAAACATTTTTGTGCTTTGCAAAGCACCATAGCCTAATTATGTATATATATATATATATAGAGAGAGAGAGAGAGAGAGTAAATCTAGCGTGAAATTAGCTCAAAAAATATATCAAATGATTTTCAAATTTTGATTTTTCAATCTCATTAAATTATTCATATTAAAATCTTATGTGGTATAAAAATTTGAAATGTTTCGAATTTTTTAAGTCACTCTTTTAATTTTTGAAAATAATGTACAAATATTGAATATTTTATTATTATTTTTGGAGCTGATTTTCAAAAATTGAAAAGAGTGACTTATAAAACTCAAAACATCCCAAATTTTTGTACCCCATAAGATTTCAATATGAAAAATTTAATGAGAGTGAAAAATCAAAATTTGGAGATCATTTGATATTTTTTCTCTCTCTCTATATATATATAGTGAGGCTATGGTGTTTCGCGAAAATAAAACCTCTCATGCTTCGCGTTTGTATTTCGAATTTGAAAGTTCAAATGGCTGATTCAAAACGTCGAACATCATCTTCATATTGAAATATCCTTAGAGATCAAACTTTATATTTTTTTTTTTTGCTATTTTTTAAATGGGTACAAAGTTTGCTGATCTAATGATTTCTGCACCATACAAAACTAGCGATTTTGTACCCATCTAAAAAATATAAAAAAATATAAATTTTGATCTCCAAAGATAGTTCAATATAAAGATCATGTTCAACGTTTTGGATCGGCCGTTTGAACTTTCAAATTCGAGATACGGACGAAAAGCACGAGAGATTTTGTGTTTCGCGAGGCACCATAGCCTCACTCTCTATATATATATATAGATAGATAGATAGATAGATATATATATACTTCTCTTATGGTGTGCTCCCGAATTAGGTATAAAGGGTGAGAGCGTGGAAAGGGAAGGCAAAGAGCAATCTCACTCTCTCCTCCCGGGTGACAAAAGGTTAAGTGATGGAAATGAAAAAATAACTACTACATTATTTTGATAAAATTGTTCACCTCCGATTTTGAGTTAAAAATTCTAACCTTCCATTCTCTTCCTCCATTGATCTTTTCTTTCCATTTCACTATTGGAGAACTTGGGATCACATCATTAATTAATTATATAGGTTAGTTTGAAAAATTAAATTTTGGAAGAGTGAATTTTAGAAGAGTGATAGAATAATATCATTTTGAAAAAGTGATATTCTTAACTATTTAGAAGAGTAAAAATATCGTTTGACAGTTGTTAATCAGAATATTTAAAATGTATATAATTATGATACTAATAATGAATATGAAAATACTAATAATAGTAAAATAATAATGATATAATAATAAAAAATAATAATAATGAGGCATTCTTTAATGGATCGGTTTTATGTACCGTTAGTTTTTTTAATCAAGGGATAGAGCATTCGCTCATCTATCTCTGACGTTCGACAGTGTCAATTAAATATTTATTAACCATCCGATGTTAGAAAATGAACGATCCACAATTATTCTAATTCATTTCGAAATTAACCAATAATAATAATAATATAATAATATAATAATAATAATAATAATAATCATAATAATATAATAATAATCATAATAACTATAATTATAATATAATAATATAATATAATATAAAAATATAATTTTAAAAATAATATAATTATAATAATAATAATATAATTATAATAATAATAATAATTATAATAATAATAAATAATTATAATAATAATAAATTATAATCATAATCATTATTATAATAATATAATATAATATAATCAAATAATAATCATTATTCCGACGAGATCTGAATTGGTATATCACCTATAGCTTGGTATACGAGATTAATACTCTTCCGTATTGTTCTATTTAGTCTAAAATTCATTTAGCAAATTAATTCATGAGAATATCAATGCTATTTTAATTTTTTGCTATTCCATGGAATGCCAAATAAATTAGTATTTTTGACTATTTTAATAAAAATGTGTTTAATTAATTTATATTTGAACTTATTACAACCGACGTAGTTCTAAGAGAAGATATCAAATTAGAATTATTACACTCCGAATTGTCTTGTACATATAATATTAAACCTCATTTCTCTACGAAGTCAGACTGACGCGGGTTTAAATTCCAAAACAATCCTAATAAAAATAATATATACCAGATTATTGAAAGTCCTATTTAAAAACATATAATCTGCATTGATCTCATTAAAATAGTTTCACTCTCCACCAGTGTTGTAAATAGCGCATTATAATATTTTCAGAATTTAAAAACTATGCTATGCGTGTTATTTGCGTTATAGCGGCGATAGCGAACAACTATTGCGTAGCGCGTATAGAGGAGCTATTGCACGCTATCATACATTTATTCACAATAAATTTTAAATGATCATAATTTTTTCATCCGAACTCCGATTAAAATGATTCAAAGTGCGTTGAAAAAGTTAACAACAAGATCTTCAACATTGACATATAATCTTAATCATTTCATATAAATTTTGGTTCAAAAATCATATTTTTTTTTTTGTTATCAGCGTTCTATTTGACCCCGACATGCATCTTTCTCTTGTTTTGTTCTTGGATTCTCTTTTTTACCTGAAATAATAATTAAAACTAGGCAATACCTTAAACTTGAGCAATTTAAATATAATTTAAGGTAAATTAACCTAATTTTTATTTTATTTTGAGACTTAATTTAATTTAAAATTTAATATTTTAATAACATAACGCGCTTAACTTAAAATGATATGTAATTACTTAATTTAATAATTTACTGTATCGAAAATATTTTGAATAGCAATTTAGAAATTATACTTGTTCAATGTTAGTATTATCTTTAATGAATTTAGTGTTATTTATTTGCTTGCTTTATGAATCTTTAGATAAAATATTGATATTATTTATTTACGCTATGTTGGATAGTTTTCATTATAGCACGCTAGAGCGTGATAGTTTTTTTAGAATTGTATTGCTATAACGCGATAATCGCTATTTAGAACTTTACTCTCCACCCTTGATTCTGTTATTTTAGGTTTGATTCATTGTGATCATCAGTGTTTTTAAATGTGGCCGCATGGACCGCATATGCGTATGCGGTATGCAACCCGTTGTCAGAAAGCCATGCGGTTCAAGATATGTAGTTTTTGCTCATATGCAGGTCCATAAGGTTTATATGTGGGTTCGTGTGATTTATATGCGGGTTCATGCAGTCTGTATGCGGTTCCATACGGTAAATATGCGGATCCATACGGTCAATATGCATCCATACGGTTTATAATGTTATAGTTGAGTATTTTTTTTTATTATTCTCTATTTAACGATTTCCCCCTATCAAAAAAATAGCAAAAAATTTCTAAAAAATATAAAATTTAGTTTACTAATAGATTTTGATATGGAGATTAGATTGAGCGGTTTGGATCGATCATTTCTGACTTAAAATTAAAAAAAAAAAGAGCGCAAAGCACACAACGTTTTTGTACTTTGCAAACCACCATAGTCTAATTCTAATTCTCTCTCTCTCTCTATATATATATATAGAGAGAGAGATATATATATGAGTTAAGCTCACAGCTTCGCTAAGCAAAAAAAAAATTGTGTTCGCGCTTAACTCAAAAATATATCAAATCATCTCAAAATTTTAATTTATCATCTTCATTAAATTCTTTATATGAAAATCTCTTGGGATGCAAAATTTGGAGTGTTTGAAATTTTTTGTCATTTTTTTAATTTTTAAAAATGATGTTCAAATATTAAATATTTATTATTTTTTTTAACGATTTTACCCATCTAAAAATTATAAAAATTCAAAAAAATATAAAATTTGATCTCCAAGGATATTTCAATATCCCAATGATGTTCATATAAAAAATTTAATGAGAATGATAAATTAAAATTTCGAGATGATTTGATAAAACTTTTTTTTTGCTTCAGTTAAGTTCACTCTATATATATATATATATATATATATATATATATATATATCACGACCAATAAAATCAAAATTATTTTCTATTTATAACACATTGAATATTTAATAACTTGCTACTTCGCAATCTAACATTATAATCTTATAGCTTAATCCTCAATTTTGTCTCTCTTTTTTTTCGTCTAGATAATATATATTTTTAATTTACATAGAATGACTTGCTATCACCATAATACGAAACAATTTATTTATGTGTTTGAAAGATTTTGCGAAGGGGGTGACGAAAATTCAACAAAATATGTTTATATGCCATTTGGCATTTAGTGTTAAATACTGATTTATTGAATTATTTTTTGCTATTTAGCATTATACTATTGATTTATTAAATTATCTTTTTAGATAAAATATGAAAGTGTTACCCAAGTTAAAATATTAAAACCGCTTATCCAAATTTCGACCATAAGACCGATTCTATAATCTATTTAATAATTAAGTTTCAATATAATAGGTTATTAAAATAGGTTAATTTTTCATATATCTGTATTGATCCACAGAAAGATCCACTGAAAAAATTTCATCTTTAAAATTTCAGAGGACTTAAAAACAATCATACAAAAACAAAAAGTCATGATCTCTTAAATTATGCGGCCATGTGCAGAATCACACACGACGTCCAACTTGCGTGCCAGTGTCCCTAAAGACCCATACCCTACAGCTCAAAGTTCCCACAGGGACATCTAACTCTGATGAAATATCGCTGCCGAATCGAATTCGATCGAACTCATTGATGTTTAAATTTGATTTAAAATTATTTTGAACTAACTGAACTCAAATTAAAATTGAACTCTAAATAAACTTAATTATTCTAATTTTTATATTATCATAAATAACTAGAGATAAAATAATTAATATTTTTTTTATCAATTTTATAATAAAATTTAAAAAAATTAACTAATATTTATTATATCTTATTAATTTTATAATAAAATAATTATGTTATTGTATATATTATTGACAAAATAGTTAAAAATATATGCAAATAACTATATATCAAACTATTACGAATCGAACTCGAACTAATTCATTAAAAAAACTATCAAACCGAACTCAAATCAAACTAACAAAAAATTTTAATCGAAGGAATCAAATTCAAACTAAAATCAAATTAAATATCGAATGAATTACGAATTAGGAACTTGTAGCGTACTTTCTCTGTCCCACATGTACCTTAATCTGCACACTGTATGCGAATATGTGCTGGCCACAAAATATCTATTTCCGGTTTCAAATGCAAACACGCTCAATGCAGTGCTGCGTTATAAAGCTTCTCTCGCTACACACACCACTCTACCAGGCGCTCCCCATGTGAAGCAGCCTTCCCCAATTACAAAGCACCTTCAGTTTTCAGTACAACACGATCAGTAAGAGGGGAGGAGAGAGACCGACTCCGAGGTAGACAAGTGGAAGCAATCCGCAATGGGATCTGAATCGCAGCAAAGAATGGCTCTGCTTCTCTCAGCTCTGCTCCTCTCCCTCACGTGCATGGCACGTGCTGCCGAGCAGAGAAGCACCTATATCGTCCACATGGCCAAGACCGAGATGCCATCTGAGTTCTCCGACCGTGGCGACTGGTATTACCGACCTTTTCTATTTAGCCCTTTCAATTTTTTCAATTTTGAGTTCGTACCTAGAATTTTTCTCGGCTGGTCGCAGATTCACTGGAATGGGGTGTCATGTTACCATGCACCCCATTTCGATTCTGATTGTTCAATTTCGGGATTTTGTCAGTAAAATACAAAAAGGTTCGAGTTCAATCCTGACACACTGAATTCGGTCGATTTATTTTGTAGGTACAGTCTGTCCCTTCAGTCAGTATCCGAATCAGCCGAGATCATCTATTCATATGACACCGTTCTCCATGGTTACTCAGCCCGTTTAACCGAAGCTGAAGCCCGGGCTCTGGAGACTCAGCCTGGTGTAATGTCCGTTAACCCAGAGATCCGTTATGAGCTTCACACGACCCGTACTCCAGAGTTCCTGGGCCTGGACCAGTTGACAATTGGCACTAATGCCTTACCAGAAGCCAACTCAGCTTCCAACGTAGTGATAGGAGTGCTGGATACCGGTGTCTGGCCAGAGGGGAAAAGCTATGATGATACCGGGTTGGGATCTGTCCCGCCAAATTGGAAGGGTACATGTGAAACTGGACCTGATTTCGATAAATCTGCTTGTAATAAAAAACTAATAGGAGCCAGGTTCTTTTCGAAGGGGTATGAGGCAAACAAGGGGCCCGTAGATGTGGCCAAAGAGTCACGGTCCCCACGTGACAATGACGGACATGGAACCCATACATCCAGTACTGCTGCTGGTTCTGTCGTGCCAGGAGCAAGCCTACTCGGCTTCGCCGCAGGTACAGCACGTGGTATGGCAGTGGGGGCCCATGTGGCAGTATACAAGGTTTGCTGGCTCGGGGGTTGCTTTAGTTCTGATATTTTAGCAGCAATGGATGCAGCTGTGTCAGATGGCTGTGGGATTCTGTCAATGTCTCTGGGTGGTGGTACAGCAGACTATTTCCGTGATAGTGTAGCTATCGGTGCTTTCTCTGCCATGGAGAAAGGCGTACTGGTTTCGTGCTCAGCAGGGAACTCAGGTCCTGGTGCATCAACACTTTCTAACGTGGCACCATGGATTACTACTGTTGGTGCTGGCACAATTGATCGTGATTTTCCTACTTCTGTAATATTAGGTAATGGTCAGAAATTTCCCGGTGTCTCTCTTTACAGTGGTAAACCATTGTCAGACTCCCCACTTCCTATTGTTTATGCTGGTAAGGTTTCAAATGCTAGTATTGGGAATTTGTGCATGCCTGGTACACTTTCTCCCGAAAAGGTGCAAGGTAGAATAGTTATGTGCGATCGTGGTACCAATCCAAGGGCGCAAAAAGGGCTAGTGGTACAAGAGGCTGGTGGAGCTGGTATGGTGCTTGTAAACACGGCAGCAAATGGAGAGGAGCTAGTGGCTGATGCACATCTCCTTCCTGCCACTGCTGTAGGTCAAAAGGAAGGTGACTTGATCAAATCATACATTTTATCTGACCCCAATCCAACAGTTACAATCATTTTTGGTGGAACCAAGGTAGGCATCAAACCATCCCCAGTTGTTGCCGCATTTTCTTCTCGTGGGCCCAACACAATCACACCAGATATCTTAAAACCCGACTTGATTGCACCAGGTGTTAACATACTAGCTGGTTGGACTGGGTCAGTTGGTCCGACAGGGCTAGCAGCAGATCCACGCCATGTCGAGTTCAACATAATATCTGGCACGTCTATGTCATGCCCCCATGTGAGTGGTCTTGCAGCATTACTAAAAGGCGCCCATCCAGACTGGAGTCCTGCCGCCATTCGGTCGGCACTGATGACAACTGCGTACTCAACGTATCCAAGTGGTGATGGACTCTTAGATGTCGCCACTGGAAAAACAGCAACGCCCTTTGATGTAGGTGCCGGATATGTGGACCCACCAAGAGCAATTGACCCTGGGCTGGTTTATGACCTAACCGCAGATGACTATCTGGACTTCCTCTGTGCACTTAATTACACCCAATTCATGATCGCAACAGTTGCCAAGCGTGCCAATTACACATGCGATGGTAAAAAGTCCTATGGTGTGTCATCACTCAACTATCCATCCTTCTCAGTAGTTTTCACTAATGGAGCTGCTGTAGTCAAGCATACGCGTACAGTAACCAATGTAGGAGGGGCAGGCACATACAAGGTGACTGTTGGAACCAATGGTGCTGCTGGAGATGTTAAGGTGGCAGTTAACCCATCTGAATTGAGCTTCAAAAAGAGCAGCGAGCAGCAGAGTTACACAGTAACATTTTCTTCTTCTTCAACATTGCCGACAGGTTCGGCTGAGTTCGGGCGGCTCGTGTGGTCTGATGGGAAGCATGTGGTTGCTAGCCCAATTGCAATAACATGGTCCTAAATTAGGTGTAGTCATAAAAGGGATCTAGATTGGCGGTTTTGTTTTATGATCATAATCGTTAGGTGAATGCACTGGAGAAAAGGGACAAAGGAATATACATGTTTCGTGTTAACATTACAACATGTACATTAGCTGTCATCATTAGGATATGCATGTGAAAGGAAAAAGGGATTAGAAGATGAAAGCATGTGCCAATAAGAAAAGTTATTGGTTAATTTGAGCTTTGTTCCCTTTCTTTATTATCTGATTCCAATTTTAAATGACCATAGAGAAATGACCGTAGAGAAATAAAATGAAATAAGAAGAACAAAGCAAAATCAACTAATTTAAACATCTTATCTAGAGTTTCCAATTAGCTTTGATCATAAATTCGTATGTTCTGTATCAGAATTTCTTTAAACTTCACATCTTCTTTCACTGTGTATAAAATCAGCACAAGAGAGATGAATTCACGTGTCCCGGGTCGGGAACGCATTAAATTTCAAAATCGATAGAAAACATAAATGCAACGGTCGAGTTTAAAGAAGCGCCTCGCTTTCTGTTTTGTGCATGTACTTCCGAAGAATAGAATACGCAATTATGCTCACTTGCTTCAGGTTAAAAAAAAAATGCCAATATCACCTTTGGCATTTAATTCTGACGCGCTGCATTTTATTGAGATCAAATTCCTTCCCTTTCTTACACGTTCTGAGAATAAATACAGTCTGGCAGCGACGTACATTATAAACTATGCGGTCAAAGGACCTTATTAATTGGTTTGTGACCAAATTGGCCTTATTAATACAGAAAATTAATATCTTATAGAACAACTGATAGAATAATAATACATATACTGACCCCAGTCAATAATTTATTTCCCTCCGCCGCTGCTCCATGGGGTAGTTTATGGGGGAGCAGTAATCATTTTAAACTGTTTGACAATATGTACAAATAGTGAAATAGATGTGAAATAAATAATGTTAGATTCGTAATCTAGTACATGTATTATATCAATTATTAAATAATGTTTGATTCGTAAGCAGTTTGGATACTGTTTATAATTTAACAGTGTAACTATTACTATACAAAGCCATCCTCTGAGGATCAAAGGCTCTAAATGTAGCATAAGCTGCTCAGCCCGTAAAAAGAGATATTTCTAAATTCAGCCCATTACAATTTACAGCCCGTTTCCACCAACGGCCTTCACCAGAAAAACAAAAAAAATGATAATTGCTGCCTGCGAGTAAAACCCCTCCCGCGAAAATAAACCCCACACAGATCACAAATTCACAAGCGGTCGCTACAATGGCGGCGCCACCGGATCAACCACCTGCCACGCCGGAGGACCGCCTCTGCGCCGCCTCGGAGGCCGGGGACAATGCTGAAGTGTCATCCCTCCTCTCCTCCGGCGCTGATCCTTCCTATTTCGACCCGAATGGCATGACTCCGCTCATGCACGCAGCGTCCCATGGCCACACAGAATCTGTGCGGCTCCTCCTTGATGCTGGTGCACCATGGAATGCTCTTACTCCATCAGGTCTTTGCGCTGGGGACCTAGCTACAGAGGGCTCGCACCAGGAGACAGTCGACCTCTTGCTGGGGTTTGCTGTACAAGCTGAGCTCATTCTTGGAACTATTACCAGATCAAAGAGAAATGATTCGGCTGAAGATTCCAGTTATCTTGATGAAAGGGTTGCATTCGGAGAGGATAGGTACGGGTGCATTTGTTTCAGTGCTGTTGGGATAAGCACATTGTTCATTACTCATGAAAATGAGAATTAACTATCAAGGATAGGCATTTGAAACAACCTAATAATGATATAACTGAAACAGTGTCATATCTGATTAATTTTTTAACTAAATTGCATTTCTCTTTTGATAGGATAATGGATACAGACAGCAAAGCTGTGATGATGGCATGGGAGAAGCCATTGATGGAAGCCCATGCTCGAGCGGTGTGCACAAAGGGGGGCCGCGTACTAAATGTTGGGTTTGGGATGGGTTTAGTTGACGAGGCAATAGAGAGGTATGAGCCAGAGGAGCATGCAATAATTGAGGCACATCCGGATGTGTATGCAAGGATGTTGAAGTCAGGTTGGGGGGAGAGAAAAAATGTAAAGATTATTTTCGGTCGTTGGCAAGATGTGTTGCCTCAGCTTGGGACTTATGATGGTACCATAAATTACCTTTTCTCTTTACTAGTTTGTAATTGACTACATATCATGAAGTTTGACTTGGCCACTACAAATATATATTTCTATGCATTAAAGATACCATACCAATATGGATATTGATGCGGTACAAACTGTGCATTGAAGGGTCAAGCTGCTTTTTTTTTTTTTCCTTTCTTACTGCCCCATAGAAGTAACAGACTAAGGCAACATAGGATGCAATATAATTTAACTCAGTATTGTATAGTTAGTGGGATCTGTTGCAGTATCTAGTATCTACTTGTTGTGCTGTACCAACCCTTGTTTGGCACCTCTTGGATCAAAAATTGTTCTTTCAGTTTTTCCATTTTTTTTTACTCTTGAACTTTCTCCATCTCCATGTTTACAGTTTTAATTGATGCTGTTGCAACTAGTATCAGCTGAATTGTCAGAATTTAATTTATTATCAATTTTGAACTTGGTTGGTACCATACTTACCTACTTACTGGTTCTCTGACATAGGGTTAACCAAATACTGGTCCAGTGGGGGTAGCATTCCACGTTCCTGTTCCTGTACGTGTACACATTGTTCTCATTTTCTAGGAGTTGTGCTTATGTTTTTCACTTGAACAGGTATATTCTTTGACACTTATGGGGAATATTATGAGGACATGAGAGAATTTCATCAGCACCTTCCTAAGCTACTTAGACCTGGTGGTATCTACTCTTATTTCAACGGCCTTTGTGGTGATAATGCATTTTTTCATGTGGTTTACTGCCAGCTGGTCTCACTTGAGCTAGCAAATTTGGGATTTTCTACTCAGTTCATCCCTCTCCCTGTTAAAGATTGCTTGTCAAAGGAGGTATGGGAAGGTGTAAGGCAGAAATACTGGCAACTGGATACATACTATCTACCAGTTTGTCAGGCAGAGTCTGATCCGGAGTGAATTAAATTAGAATATTGGTTTTGACTTTTGTAGATTCTCTTATAATTTTCTGAGATTGTGTATGTGACTTGCTTTTTAAAACCTTTGGTTATGGTGGTTTCTCCATAAATTATGCACCTGTCATTTTCAGAGTAGCTGAAGAAATTAGTTTTCTGTTGATCCCTTTTGAAGATTCCTTCATGAGCAAGAGGCCTTACAAGGCGTGTGAGGGAAATATTGGCAATTGGATACGTAGTGTCATATATTTGTAGGGCTTGAGTCTCATTTCAAATGAAGTTAGTTTGGAATAATATCAGTTGATATACTTCTCTTAAACGTTGATGTCAAATTCCCCTTTAAGGTATAAATTATGGTAATAATAAACCACCTTAGCAGACTTCGGAATTTGGTAGCTAGTTGTCCCGATGCCCTTTGTTTCTTAGTTCTTACGAAAACCGGTTTGATTGAATGGAGCAATGGAGTATGCATTACTACTAGGTGATATCACACAAATCACCTATTGAGAATGTCGTGTTTTGTTCACTTCCCACAAATGTCACAAGACTTTTCTTTTTTCTTGATTCCTCGAAAAGATTCTTTTTGGTGGTTTTCTTGTACCGAAACGAAATGACCTCGTACAAGCTTCTTCATGCCTTGATTTCTTAACCGTCAGAAACTAGCCATAGCGAATAGCCACATATGTTGTTGTTGTTGTTGTTTATTTGGTCACAACTCATCTAGAGTTGATTTAGAAGGGCTGACACGGAACACAATATTGGGATTTCTTTTATTGGTGGATTTACTATTTACATCAATATATTTAGTATTTTGGTCTACTTTTACTCTGGTAATGATAAATTAGGTATTGCAAATGTCAATTCCCTATGAGTGGCTAATTTAGGTAACGGTTTTGGTCCTTCGGTCAAGTGGAAGTACTTATCAACGAGTCACAAATTAGGTAATATTTCAGGCTGTCAAAATTTCACTTTTCAACGAGTCACAATAAAAAGGGAAAAACAAAAATACTGAGAATGGAAAATCGACTTCAAGGGAACAGGTGAACCGTTGGTTCGACTGATCTGATGGACTGGTAGTCTTCGCACCAAACCTATAGGTTATAGGTAGTATATAGGTTGTTGATTTCAATCCGATCCAATAAGAGATTGATCCGATAGGCTAGTGGATCAAGCGTTTTTAAGTCCACCCTCTACGAATTGGCGGGTCATGGCCCGTTTTACCAACTTTTTGCCTGAGCTAAGCCTGTGACTGTGAGGCTGTGACACTGGTACGATATCTGATTACAGATCAACTAACTGATCCGTATCAGTTGTCACAAAAACTACGGTAGGGAATTTATAGTACGGATTTATTTAAAACTTGAAATGATGACAAAGAAGGTTTTCTTTCAAGAAATCGTGACGACTGACGACGAAGCAATGCAACAGGAGAGGAATGTCTTTTGAAGCTGTCCTGATTTCTGTTAAATTTTAATGGGTGGATTCTGCTTTTTCTGATAAATACTTTAGTCTACGATACAATCATGACTACTGAGGTAGTACAAATGAAGTCAACCTGCATTAAAATGGTGCTGAATTAGGTAAGGATTTGATCCTCCTGATAAATTAGAAAATTTTCTTATATGGAAAGTCGCAATTTCAGAAATTATGATGTCTCGACATTAGGCCCGCGTAATCGGTACGCTGTATTCACCGTAGTAACAACTTTACGATTTGAAACGTTCGGGTATATAATTCGGGAATAATTTGTTTCACATAATATAAATAAAATATATATTATATTGAAAAAATATTAAAAAAATATTAAAAACCATAAAATTCTATATAAAATAATATATAATGTGTTTTTTTGCGAATAATTCGCGAATAAAACGTTTTTTTTGACAAAAAAAAGCATATCAAATCGACAATTATTCGTGAAACATCCGGCTCAATTATTCGCTCTATGGTATTCACTCTGTTATTTTTTGAGTAATCATCTCAAGTTTGAAATTGTTATAGTTGATTTTTCCATATTAATTTGAAATAATTCGACATGTCATTATTTTACTTAATTTAGACTTTATGATGATTAATAAAATAGTTGGTTTGATATTAATTATAGAAGGTATATTCAACATAAATTTTCATATACTAAATAATTAAGAATAAATGTATAATTTTATTTTTTTAAATAATACTTCTCAAATTATGAATAATAAAATTCGATATACCCATAGTTGTATGGTTATACATTAGTAATAATAAATAAATACGACTTAAAAAAATCACATCAGTCATACTTTCAATGCATAATTAGTTTTAAGCTCTATTTGAACTCGACTCGAATTGTTCAAACCTTACCCTTTAATTGCAGCCCTATTAAACTATACCGCTTTATAATTCCCTTGCTAATGTCAAATGATTTCTCAACCAAATGGAAAAAGAATGAACACACCGCAACAAGCCAATTAGTAGAACAATAAAAAAAAACAAAAATAAGAACAAATTGACAAATTTGAGTTGAGAAATGATGAAATAAATTTGGACACGCACTGACGTCAATTAAACAACAGCTACCGAACCCAAAATCAGAATTACAAGTTGCCAATTTCTTTAATCTAACGAGGTTTTTCTTTTCGTTTGTAGCCGCTGGCAAACTTGACCCGTGCACTGATACGCGCTCACGGCACACGCAACTCATCAATCATTTCATTTTCTTTTTCTTTTTTGAAAATAACCCGAAGGTGAATCATTTCACTTTCCCAATTCCTGATGCAGAGAGCAGAGTGCTTCCTCTCATCCATTTCTACACCAGAAGCTTCCAGAAGTCAACAGAAAGTATGCCTGGTGCTTTCCACAAAGGTGATGAAACTGGTAAAAGAACGAAATAGAGACAACGCCTCAGGCATTTATCACTGTAATTTGTTTGTGATTGACACGATACAAAAGGGACAGGGGTGGATGTACATGGTGCTAGGGTTTTTCTGAAATTTGAAAAATTGTGTTTTTAGATAATATTTTCAGTAATTTGAGTCTTTTTAGAAAAAAAAATTTACCCTTTGAATTATCTAATTATTTTTATTGAAAATAAAATATTTAATATCGTTCATAATGAAATAATTATGTAAAGATGTTAAAATATAAAATTTCTTAAAGGAAAACTTTTTTATCAACTTGATTATCTATTACTTTGAGCTTTATTTTGTTGTTATTTTTAATATATAAAATACTATTATTTTAATTTTTTATTAGATAAGAATATATATTAAATTATTAATTTTTTATTTAGTACCCAATTAGTTAATGAATTTGAATCTGATAAACTATTACAATCTGATAATTAATAATTGCCCCCATCAAGATCCTGTATCCGCCGCTGAAAAAGAACATAAAGTCAAATTTGACGTGTTGTTGGCTAGTGCAATGGATAATTATGGGATTAATTATCCGAAAGATAATTGTAGTGTATACCTAACTTTATCGTACATCTCATGTTTATGGTATAGTTTAAAAAATATTATTTAAATATAAACTTAAAACCGTAGATGTATTTATAATGATTTAGATAGAATGCATATTAAATTTTCGATTGGAATTTAACTCTCATCGTATAGTTTTAAAATTTTAATGGATAAGTTTCAATAATGTTTTTGAATAATGATTAAATAATTTTCAATTATTTAAAATTTAATATTAATTTTATCTAAATTATTATAAATACATGTAATTGTGATTTTTTTATTAAAATAATATTTTTAAAAAGATATATTATAAATATGGGTGGAGCACAAGGTTGAATATATCCTTAATCGGACCGCCAAAAATTTGAGTGATTAATCATTCTCAACGGATTTGTGATGTGCGTACGATTGCTATTATTTTTTGACACGTCATGTGATCAACTCAGGCCTAATTAATAATCATTAATTAGCTTTGGTTGGTTTATGTTTCCTAGCATAATATAGGAATTGGAGTGCTATTTGACTTTTCGGCCGTATAATTATTGGTCATGCGAATGACATGTATTAAGTGATCCGATCTAAATATGTAATAAGTGGTTAATGGAATATTTACAGTCGACGGGCCATGATTTACAATTTAACGGGTCGGAGAATTTACTGGATCATGATCCGAATAATTTAAATATCCAATCAACTCTTGTTTGTTCCCGAGTCCATGTAGGATAGTCGATAGATTAGTGCGGATGCAAGATTTTAACAAGAAGTCAGTAATCATATTGAAATAGTTTATTAGATTCAAATTCATTAGCTAATTAAATATTAAATAAAAAATAAATAATTTAATATATATTTTTAACTAATAAAAAACTATCAAAATAATATCATTTTATATATTAAAAATAATAAAAATAAAACTCAAAATAATAAATAATCAAGTTAATGAAGAAAAAATTTAAAATACTATTTTTTTATTTCAGAAGAGTCAGTCGACCCTAACATACTATGCATTCACTTTGAAATAGGTAACTTGATGAATTTTACGGGTGTCAATAGATCAGATCAGGTCATCATTATTTTATTATTTTTTGTCCCAATCCGTTTAAATTCATGTAAATAAATTTTGATCCATATCTGACCCAACTAGGTAATAAATCGACCCGATCCGACTCATATATAATAATTAAATATTTATTCATTATTTTATATAATTTTAAGTAATTAAATATTAATTAATTTAGTTAGTATATATATTTAATATTAAATCATAAAATTACTTTAAAAAAATATAATTAAATAGGTTCGGTCAATATGTACCCAATCCGACCCATAACAGATTAATTTTTTTTGATCCACACCTAACTCATTATCTTCAGATTATTTTGAATCGGATCAGATCAAATTGACCCATTGAATCGGATCAAATTTTGTCATCATTATAATGATGATGCATCTTTAAAAAATTTTTATCAGTAACAAAACCCACTATCTGACATGTTGTTCTCGACTTCTCATCATCAAACAGCAGCCCGATCGAACAACAAGCAACGTCAATCCCGTTGGCGCAGAGAGACGTGGTTTTCCTATTTTTAAAAAGTAATGAAAAACCCTACAACCGCTGCATAGATTGTGATTGATACCAAGCAAAAATATCATACATTTTTTTTCCATCAACCCTAAAACCTACATTCCGCTGCATAGATTGTGACAGATACCAATAAAAAATATCATACCTTTATTTTCCATCAAAAAAATCATACATTACGTACGTGGATCTGTAAATGATTCTAGTTGAGTCGGACTAAGCTCATGTTTGGCTTATTAGTTTAACGAGCTTAGCTGATTGCGCAGCTCGTTAACTACTTCTAAGTCAAAAATTTAGTTTAAAATTGATTCATTAAATTGATGAACTAACCAACTGACTCATTAAGACTTATTCAATAGTTAATAATATTTTTGTCAAAATTCATACATAAATTAATAAAATAACTAATGATAATATATTTCGTATAAATTTAACATAATAATTTAATAATTTAACTACATGTCATGCTATAAACTACTTACCATACTAAAAATTCATAATAAAAATAATAAATATTAATAGTTTATCGAGTGAAACGAGTTGAGTCAATCAAAGTTCAAACTAAATTCATTAACTTAAAAAGGTTAACGAGCTGACTCATGAACGACTTGATTCACTAACAAATAAGTTAATAACAAATCGATCCCGAATAAATAAGAAGGAAATCACAAATCAGGAGCTTTTTCCGGCCCTAATATATACCTTTTTTAATTAGAAACAGTCGCGCATGAAAATTGACGAGCCTTTTTAGAGATGCACAGTATATGTCATTATTTAGCCGCCTAGCCACATTAAATTTAGCCCACCCATAATAAGTTTGTGTCCTGAGTGGCGCGCGTTAATTTAACCTCCTTTTGTTTGGAACAGGGACGTCCGGACGGGATTTTAGTATAGAGGCCGTTACAGATTTTAGTTATTAAAATATTAATATATCTCATAAAATAAAAATACTAACTCTGATATATAATATTTATGGAATTTAAGGACAGCCTCTGTCTCCGCCCCTATATTGGAAAACACATGCGATTTACTGAACAATATTTTTTTAGACAATTTCAAAATTATGTTTTCAAAAAATTGGCTTGAGGACGAGGTTTTAATTAAAGTGAGTGAAACTGTAGATAGATTAATTGTCCCAAAATTCAAATAATTTACCGTTATCTGATTTTAATTGAAGACTACTAAAATTATATGAAATTTGTAAAAAAAATTCAAATTTAATGATATCTAACGGGACACTGAATGATATTTAAATTGCACAAAATTTAACACAATCAATCCTTAAGTTAAAAAGAATGTCTCCGAGTTTTTTTTTTTTTTCCTATTTTAATAATTTTTAAATTAATATTTTTCCCATTTTGATATCCATCTTTGTTTTGAAACATTGTCATTAAAAAGAACCATGATAATGTCATAGGATTATTAATAGTTATAGCATTGTTATGATAAATATTTTTACGAAATGTGATGTGTTTGTGATTACTTAATAATTTAAAATAAATTAACTAAAACATATTAGCGAGAACCGTAGGTTTAGTATATATAATCAGTAGTGAAACTTGAGTGGAAATTAAGGAGAGAAATAATTAAGTCTGATTATTATATTGAGTGGTTAGGGTGGAGGGGGATTTATGCCTCAAATATAGTTTTCCTTAGAAAATAAGTATTAGTTTTTACATTTTTGGATTTATGAAGCTTCGCTACTACATATAATGTTGAATCTCATCTTTTATCGAGCAATAAATTTAAATTCTTAAAAAGACATAAAAAATAATATATAGTGAGAATTATTAGGATTTGAGATTTGGGAGCTCTATTTCAAAAATAATGTTAGCGATGTTTTCTGGTTATTAATATTACTGCGTCTCTGATGCTACAGCTGTTTATGTTCTTAAAAGTTAAAAGAATAAAAAAGAATCACAGCAACGGCGAAAGTTCCCATAGGACCCATAATATGCAAAATAATTTTACCAGTTCACTTAAAATAAATTTTAATTACCAGTAAAATGAAAAAGAAAAAGAAGAAAAAGCTGGCTTCGGAGAGGCTGCTGTTACCAAATTCATGTGGAATTTAATGAATGTGAATGCTCAATGCTCTGCTGGTCGTTGATAGCCTTTATCTTTTCTAGGGTCAAACCGTCAAAGTGTGGTTTTCACCCTTTTCCTTTTACCATCCCCTTCAATTCTTCATTGAATTGGGTTCTTTATTTTTTGTCTTCTTGTCGGGTCACTTTTGTGAAATATTTTCATTTTACTCAAGATTTCATATAATACTAATATTTGCAACGGACTGCTTCCATACGTTATACCATGAAATGGAATTTTGTCAAAAAGTATTTATCTAATCGGAAACACACAACATTGAATCATCTTATCTCATCCTTACATAGATAACCATTTTTTTCATGTTGAAAATTTCACTATAAAATGCTTGATTAAGACAGGGAACTGCATTTTTTAATATATTTCATAAACTTTTTAATTAAATATTTAATTAGAAAATTAGATATTCATCCATCAATAAATTGTCAATTAAATATTTATCCTAATAAGTAAATTTATAAATAAAAATAAATTTAAAAACTAAGTACAATTATTCCATTACAGATATGCCATTCCCGTCATTTTCACAAAATCTTGCATCGTCTCTTTAAATCCCTTCTTTTTGTCTGAGACAGAGAAATGTACAGATTTTTTTTTTCTAATATTGAAAGAATATGTACAAGAATTTATGAAGCACCACACCATCACCGGTAACTTAATTGAGAGTCAAATTTGTTAATAAATAAGGTGGGTTGATTATGATTCAGTTCATTTCTCTGCAAGTTATTTTGTTTGTGGGAGAGACGTTGAAAGGTATCTACTGGTCAAAAATTAGACAAACTAATTGTTTAAGAGAGTGAAAATGTAACAAGCTATCGTAAGTAGAAACATAAATAGGTTTAAAGGGAATTTTTTTATCATATTATAATCTTAATTATTTTTCAAATTAAAAAATTGTGAATATAAGACCCATTATAAATAAGTATCCAAGACCAAAATATATTGATGGGTATATATTTAAATTTTAAATTTAGTGGAGCAAATATTCAAATAAAAATGTTGTGAGGGGTATATATATATATATAAGATTTTTCCTATAAAATAAGTGATTAATAGTATCTTCTTTCACTGAATGAAATTAAAAATATATAAAAAAAAAGCGCCCGAGTCGTCTATCTAGAAGCAATTATTACGTGTCTAAATTTAACTATAACATTTTCTCGTGAATGCTTTTAGATTTTTTATAAACATTGAAAATCAAAAGACTTAATTTTGTCTAAATTTTATAAAAGAATTGAGTTAAATTTAATTAATCAAGGCGCGCTTTTGAATTCTGCTTCACAAATCACTTGATCCTAGTTGGCAGATAAATATCTGGCGAGCAGCTTTTTATATATGTCAATCAACTGATCAACTCCTCGTGCTTTATTGTCTTAAAATCATTAAAAACGTGTATTTATTGTCATCGGCAAGCGTGCCCAGTTGGCGGTGAGCCATTGATGGCTCAACCAGCAGCTACCGCCTTCCGGCCACCACAACTCAATTTATTTCTTTTCTTTCCCTATTAATTAATATTGTCCTTGGCGAATTGAAAATGCTCCTGAATTTTTTCATGATATAAAAATAATTAAGTATTTATTAATTATTTTTATATAATTTTAAGTAATTAAAATATTAATTAATTTATAATTAATTTTAATGAGTATATAATTAATATATATATATATATTAATTAGTACTAAATCATAAATCACTTCAAAATACACAATTAAACTGATTGGGTCAACCACTCAACCCATTATCTATATCCAGCTTATTTATTTTTGAATTATCGAGCGGTCTGTACTATTAAAGACTTAGTCCTCAAAATGTTATTTTTTGTTTTCAAATTAAAAATAGAAGATGTTATATATTACGATTATAAGCTACAACGAAATTGTCTTGTTAACAACTCCTACTTAATCGATTGCTTACCGTTACATCAAGAGTCAAACCAAAATAAGATAATTTTGGATCCTGTCAATCGTCACTCGTAATATTTTTTTTGAAAAAAAATAGAGCTTTAATTAACTCCTATATATATTGTTTTATATATCTTTTACAAGATTTAAGCCAACAACACATTGTAAAGAGGTGACTCATTATTATTTGTACCAAGTCATGATCCTCATTCGCAGATATTAATGCATCATTATAATTGTATGCTCTTATGAGTTTTAATATACTGTATTACTGTGACTTTATTGCTCGTCTAGATGTCTAGTCTTCTTTTAAAAAAATATATTATATAGGATCGGAGAGATGGATAAATCATTATCGTCAGATAGAAACTAGCTTCGATTCTCAAAGTAATTTCTCAAAATTTGCACAAAATAAGTAAATTGGTTTATCAGGTGATATTTTGACCCGGTCAATAGTGATTTTAGTGAAGTAACCGAAAGATAAAATTGTTCCCGATTGAAGAAAAAAATCAATTACGCCAATTCTACTGCATGCATTCCTCGGCTAACAATAAGATCTTTGTGATAGAAAAAAATAAAGAGTTCAGCTTTTAAATTTTATAAATATTTATAAAGAACCCTCCATCCGAATTTCGAATTCATGATCTCTTATATGAAAAGATGTTAGTCTTTTGCCATTAGATTTGTAATATTTAACGGATAAAACTTACAACTTACTATGTTAATTTTCGTGCGAATCGATTCTGACGAATACAGCAGTATCACTGATTCTGTAAGAAATCACGAGCCGAATCCGAAAGTTTTACGTTTTTCACGAACCTAAATTCTTCAAATCTTAAAATAGTATCTTTTCTTTCTTTCTCTCTCTAGTAATAGTGATAGATTTTTTTCACTTTTCTGATCAGTGAGAGAGAGTGGACTTGTGTATTTTTATAAGCCAACGCATATGCTCAATATACCCCTTCAATGCACCCCTCCAATGCACCTATTCAATGCACATCTTCAGTGTAACTTTCTACCTTATAACGGGTTGGGTTTGATTCAGATTTCTCATAACGAGCGTACTATTTATTAAATCCAACACATCCCACTCAAAATAGAAGATCCGATATAAACTATGAGAATGTAATTTTTTATCTTTGTTAAAATTCATACAAGAAAATAGATCGTAACCAGCATATTTGAATTTGAGAGCATATATTGTTATCCAACTGTTAGGTATGTATAACAACATCTAAGTAGAGTAAATATGCAACACCCCAGATCATCTAATCACATTTTAAGTATAATAGAATCTCTTTTATTTATTATTACAATCATACTTATATATTCACAATCATATCACATAAACATAATTGATGCACTAGTGAATATAATCAAATATGACACTATAATTATATTTTTCTTTTATCTAGAATCTCTTCATTCCAAAATAATTATTATTCAGATATGTTTTATTAGATCGCAATCATTCGATATGCATCCATAACCATAACATACATCATCCATATACAATTTAATACTAGTACTATACATATTCAAAGTAAATTCAAATCTAAGAAGAACAACAACAGATATAAGATTTCATCAAATTTGAGGTGCAAAGAGTCATGTAAGAGAAAGGTTCGACCATCACGCATATCTAATTTACATGTGCCTATATTTTTGACCAGTACATAAGATCTATTTCCTATATAAAGCCATTTTGATCCTTGAGGAATTCAAAAATCCACAAACAAGTCACGATTTTTAACTACATAGATCTGTTGTCCCTGAGTCTACAATCCACAAAGATAAAATCAGCCATAAAAACAGAACTGAAAACATATGAAAAATGTGAAACTTTTTCTATAATTTATACCTTGCGGGGCTAATTTTTACCTCTCCAGTGTATCTTTCTATCTTATAACGGGTTGAATTTGAATTCGAATTTTCCATAACGGACGTACTATTTATTAAATCCAACATGATCAAATACTGATTCTTGGCTAACAATCTGATTTGATTACCTTGTCATGTGCAGATGTGCTTAATCCTCGAGTAACCTACACTTGCATTAATTGACCCGACTAATTAGTGTTTACCTTAGTTTTCGTTTGATTGGTCTTTTGGCTTCATCTCCACAGACCACTGCATTCATTCTTATTTTTTTTTCTTGGGGTTTTATTTCTAACATACCAAATTTATTTAAGATTAAAGACTTTGTTTTTGTTATTGCATTATTTGTTTGTCTGCAATAGTTGTCCAATTCAATTTTTTTTAATTTTAGAATAAAGACGTATTTTTCTCTTTTCAGACGAGTTCATAACACATTTCAGTATTATTTATCAAATGTGAATTGAATTTAGGCGTAATTCATATTTATGAAAAAAAAATATAATGAAACGTGAAACAATGAAAAATATGAATATACTTATCAGATTTTGAATTGTTTGACATTGACGAACGAATTGTGTAATTGGTCCGGCTATTGACTTTTTAAGAAGTTATATACTTATCATATGAATATCGTGTAAACATAGAATTATGTCGATTTCATATTGAAGACTTAATATAGATTAAAATACCATCCAATAAATCGATGTTTTTTTTGTTCTTTCTTGTCCTTATTAAACTCAATTATTATTATTATCATTATCATTATTATTATTATTATTATTATTATTATTATTATTATTATTATTATTATTATTATTATTATTACCTTGCATTGTGCAAGAAATTGCTCGAGGGTCTTCTTATCATCAAAAGATAAGATTGGTGACCAAGATAATATAATAGCAGAGATAAGATGGTAAGATTAAGATACAACCCAGCATAATCTGTCTAGCTAGGTTTGATAGTATTAATATACCTAGCTTCCTAAACACGCGATCTTAATGATAGAATCAAAATGGCTTTCTTTATTCGAAGAGAATCGAATGGATTCGGGCTTTCAGTAATACAACAAGTCAACTAAATAATTTGTTATAGTTGGTCTCTTTTTTTATTCATTGATATCACGTAGGTGAATTTTCCTTGCAACGACCAGTCAGAGAAAATTAATCTCTTTCGTGGAAACATGTCTCTTCGTTATCTTTTCAGTTTTCAGGACAGTATATAATTTCCATTTAGTGTTTTTTAGCCCACACAATTTTTAATAATAACGAGAAAACCTTTTATACGAGATAGTAGGAATGGCTGGTTGCTGACTGGCGTTAATGCACCAATTAAGAAATTTGAAGTTTATTTATATCTCTTTATGTTAGGGCTCTTTCCCCAACTTTGTCCATAAATTTAAATATTTGTTGAAGAAACAGTAATTTTAGAATAAAATAAGTTATATAACATATTTTACGTTCCGAAAATTTTGTGTACAAAAAAATTAATTTTTTGAAACATTCAAGAGCAGCAGTCTGCATTTTCAACTTGAAGCAAATACATTTCATTTGTATTAATATTTCTTTATTTTTTTTGCCAGATTGGTTTTATTAAAGCTTCACTAACATCCGGCTGTAATATAAAATTATTTTTCGTAACTTGAAAGGCAGGACATAGTTCCTTATTTTGTACAGGATTATTCCCAGGGGCAGTTTAGACACCTGGAAATGTCTGAAAGAAAGTAATTGATGCAACCCCCCCCCCCCCCCCCACACACACACAAAACAAAGTACGTAATTTCGCTCACAATTTTTAACCTAGATGCAGATTTAATAATATCAGATCCTTAATTCCAAGTAGAATTAATTTCCTATGTATTAAAGAGTATTTAGAACAAATATTATTTTATTAATAACAATTTTATATAATCTTGGAAACATTTCTTAATAAAATCAAATGTTAAAAAATTATGAATGTTTTATGTTATTTAATAAATTGTTTAAAATTGATCAATCACTTGTTAAGTTATTTGAAAATTCTGTAATTTAATTAATTGGCTTTTGAGACAAACCTGATCTCAAATTATACTATTTATTAGTTAATATACTCGATTAATTAAATGAATAAAATATATCGTTTATAATCTTAATATGGACCTAATAAATTTGATGCCAGCTGTGTCATTGGCATAGTTGTCAACTAATTTTGTTTTTCGATGCATGATTTTCAATATCAACATCAACGCAGTCTTACTCATTGCAATAAACCACGCTGATAGCTTGCTATAATCTTGGAAGATGTTGTAACTTGTATGCAATATGCTGACACGTTGTGATATATTTTTCTCTTTAAAAAATTATAATATTTTAGTTATTAAACCATATAATATTTTCTCACAGTTTGTGATGGATTCTTTTCTTTCCTTGGACGTTTCGATAATTCATTGATTGAATGACTTTATAAATAAATTATAATCAAATTGTTTTCATTTTATTTATACACTCAGTTATAACAATTTCATTGCATTGAATTCTTATTATAATATGTATAGACGTTATTGTCTGTAACGAAGCATAAGATAGCGAGACAATAGCAATGCAAAATCATCTCACCAAAGAGTTTTGAGTTATCACTTGCATTTGTTTTCTCAGTAACAATGAAGCTACTCTTTTTGTATATGTCTTATGAGAAGGATTCCAGTTCCATCATTTTGTGTGCCATTAAATGTCGTTAATTTTGTGTGCCATTAAATGTCATTAATTTATTTTTAATTTATATTTTAAAATTTAAAACTCAAATTATAAATCCATTAGATCAAATGATAATAAAATGAATGCATAAAAATCAACAAATCATAGTTAACTAGATTCATTTGATCTAATATAAAATGAGCTTCAAAAATAATTTTTTTATGAACATATATCTACCATTATAATTAATAATATCAATAATTTAAAATTTAAAATTTAAAATATAAATTAAAATGTGAGATAGATGGCATTGAAACCTCCTCATTTCATTTCTTATTTAGATGTTGAAAGGCGAGTTGGATACAGTAACGTCAATAATTGGAACTTCTAGAGACTAAATTTCTACTAAATGCACACTCTCGGTCTCGGAGATGCAGAGCAGCGCCTTCATTTTTCTTTTCAGAGATTGGAATTATTTTTCCACCCTTTCTATAATTCTATTACAATTTACAACGCGGTATGTCCGCTAAATAGATACATTTCCGTACTCTTACTCTCCATATCTAATTATCTTTTTTTTTTCGAGGGACATCTAATTATCTATAAAAAAATTATAATGCCCCCATCAGGGTACTTCGTCTCATTACATTGATTCAGTGCCAGTAACTTTCCATTCTGACGCCAGATCTTAACCGTCCATTTCCTTTGACCAAGATCCGGATCCGGTTGAATTATTTATTAGAAACGTGTAGAATTCATTTATTATTATGTAATGTAATATGTCCGGTTGAATTATTTATTACAAACGTGTAGAATTCATTTCTTATTATGTAATATGTACGGTGTACACGGTTAGGTTACTCAGATTTTGTATACATTTTTAGTGTAATATATGATTATGATATTTTTAATCCATAATCAATAATTATTACTTAACATTCAGTGAAATCTATGTCTCTTCAGATAAGAGGATTTTGCGGATGTGACAGATTTTGTGGACAAAAAGTATTACACGTACAAAAAAGCAAATTCGGCGCAAGTACTGAAATTAATTTTCAAAGTTATACTCGTTCAAAAATGTAATTACAGTTTTTTTTTCAAAACAATGAAATATATTAATTCAATAAATTATGTGGTTAGATTGGACATTTTTGAATATATTTTACATTTTATAATCAATATGAATTTAGTGAATTAATGAAAATATAATACATATAATATGAGGAGAATTCTAACATGACAAGTATTTTATGCCACAATATGCATGTCTTTTCAAAAAGGTGTTGTATGAGTTGCGGCGGGTGCCTAGAGCTCGAAGCTGTGCTCTTGTCTGAATTTGGTTTGGCCTCTACTCAATATTCTTCCTCTTAGAAACTCATTTTCTAACTTATATTTTCAAATTTTCATACTCAAATTTCAAGTGATCTTGTTCATATTCATGGAAAATATATACTTGTATAATTTTATGATTGTTAAAGATCATATCATACTAGATCAAATGGTCTAAAATTAGATGAATCTAATTAATTATGATTGACTAATTATAATATATTTATTTTTAGATCACTCGATCATACCTGATGAACTTTAAAAATCGTGAAAAAATTACAATCATTCATCTCTCATGAATATTAACAAGATTAATGTTTTGGATTTAAAATTTAAATGTTTAAATTTGAAATATAAATGAAAAAAATAATTTTTGTTATGTTTTATGACGCAAAAAAGAATTATGGTATTTAAATCATGCTCGTATAATGTTTAAATATGTTGTTTCACCGTCCAACTGATCGGGCCGGACGGGTAAAGAAAAAAATGAAATAACTACTGATAAAAAATATTTTCATATAACTATTGTTGATTTATGAATTTTAAAAGTTAAACACGGGTTAATTTTTTTCTTAACGAGGACCATTCGACCATAAATGTTGTACCATGAAGGTTTTTCGGTTACAAAGCAAATATCAAAGTACTAATTTCCCAAAGGACCATAATTAATGTGATAGAAAGTAGTCATTAATGCCGAGTGAAGAGGAAAACAGGGTATTTACATTTTACAGGGTAACTTTGAAAATTTGCTATAAACCTTTTTTCGGCTGTATCGCGTACGCGTACCAGATAAGTGAGGCGGAAGTTCTGGCCTCTGGGTGTATCCGCAAACGAAAGATATTCATATGCTCGTCTCCTCTCACTGCCCCAATTCTCTCCAATTGTTATTTACAGTAAATTACGGAGTGGCATGCTGGCATCTACCAAACGGGTCACCTGAAAATTATTACCTACCCGCATTACTAATTGTTACGTATTTATAATCACACTCAGTTAGGCACCAGTCACTCGTTTCCTTGTTCTTTTCCTTCCGAACCCTCGGTTATATTATTCCCCTCATTTGCACAATTGCATTTCGAAATTCCTCAGAAAAAAGCGACAACTTTCTCTTTCACATCATCGCTCTTTCCCGATAACAGAAACGGAGTAAAAGAAAGCAAAAACGAAAGAACGCGAACATGTTGCTTCGAAACGTGATTAGGCCGCTGGAGAGGTGTCTGGGCATGAGGCTCGGTGGCGGCGACGCGCTGATGTGGCAGACGGAGCTCAAGCCGCATGCCACCGGCGATTTCTCAATTGCTGTGGTACAAGCGAACCACTCGCTTGAGGATCAAGGCCAGGTAGTGACGTCACCATCCGCGACATTTGTTGGGGTGTACGATGGCCACGGTGGACCCGAGGCATCTCGATTCGTTTCTTCTCGTCTTTTTCCTCATCTCCATAGTAAGTTTGTGATTAAAAGTTTTTCTTCTCGTCTTTTTCTTGGAATCGGATTTAGCCGGAAATGGAACGGGTAGTATAATTTGAATTTCACGCCGGTAATTTTCGTATGAAGACTCAGTTGCGCGTCTTGATCCAATGAGTAGTTTAGGATGCTGGTGGTTTGACATGCAAAAGCATTACATTACATGTAAGCGCCAGAGTTTCAGTTAAAAAAGAATGAGAAGAATCAAGGTGAAGTTATTGCTGATTTGGTTAACTCGCACAGGGAATGCTTAGAGGATATATATCTATTTTGTTACTTGATCTGACAAGATCGGGTACAAGGAAAACTGGTTTCTTTTCTATTGGAATGGATAAGCGAATTTATCTCAAGAATAGCTTAGGAAGTCAAATTATTGGGGTTGAATGTGTCCTTTTGCACTAATTTACTCAATTTCTTTCAATATTGGTTAGTGTGAAAGAAAGAACCAAACAAATGACAACTCAATTTCTCTCCGCTAAAGAGGACTGTGTCAGTAGCAGATCTTTACAGGCAGGGTAGCATTCTCTCAGTTGGTTGGTCTATTTATTGCCTCGATTGCAGTTCTACCAACTATTTTTGTTTTAAATTTTGCCCATAGTAGATGCCGCCGGCATGTGCCAAAAGACAGGGATCAGGCTACCAAATGCACTAACAATTTGGTACTTGTAATGGAAGCTTTTACTTAGATTTGTTTATTAGAAATAAAGACATTTTCTTAACATTTATTGATTGCCTTACAGAATTTGTATCAGAAGTGGGATTATCAAGTGAAGCAATAAAAAAAGCATTCGAGTCAACAGAAGAAGAATTCGTCCATTTGGTCAAACATTCATGGCACTCCCGACCAAAAATAGCATCAGTTGGGTCATGCTGTTTGGTTGGTGCCATCACCGATGATACTCTTTATGTAGCAAATTTGGGGGACTCTAGAGCAGTGCTGGGGAAGCGGGGATCAGATGGAAGAAGGGTTGTGGCAGAGAGACTTTCAACTGATCATAATGCAGCCACAGAAGAGGTCAGAAAGGAATTGACCGCATTGCATCCAGATGACAACCATATCGTGGTACATACCAGAGGAGTTTGGCGGGTTAAGGGCATCATCCAGGTATATTTTAACTTTCACGTGGTAAATTTTTTTAAATGGGTGTTGGTATGGCTTAGTTGATCTTTTAATCTGGCAGTGGATCTGCCTTGTGGTTGTAATCTAAGTAAAAATAAGCAAAACATCAAAATATGGCATGCAACCTTCTGAAGTATACAAAGTCTAAAGTTGGTATAGGAAAGATTGGGTAGAATTTTGTTGGGAGATGCTGTTATTTCTTAGGTTTTGCAGTTGTAATGTTAGTTCTAGTATGCAAAAAAAAAATTGCATTCAAATTTTGAAAAAATAATACAAATATTAAAATTTTATATGGAAAATGTGCAGGAATTTTGGGGCACACACTAGTTGGCTTAGTGATTTTGTTTGCTTCTAGTTAGAAATTTATTTAAATGTTGGTCCATACTCGAACAACATCACTTATCTGATGAACTGTTTGCTTTATGTCATGTATTTTAAGTTTACATGGGGTCTAAATCATTGAATTATTGTTGGAATTACTCCTCAACTCAATATGATCCTTTTGTATTGGATCAATATAGAGTAAGAATAGAGGAATTGAGAATAGTAAATGAGGATAGTGAAAAAAATAGTGATTTCTAGGTTGGCGCGAGGATAGTAAAAATGTGATGCTATTTGGAATGGTAGAAATGTTGTTGGATTGTATGTTTGGAATAGTAATGGAGAGTTGAGAAGAACAATAACTATTTCATCTCCCTCACGGAATAACATAAATAGCAGCTATTATCACTGTTTCGGAACAACTAAATTGTGTTTGGTTGCATCTCTGCTATTCCTATTCCAAGAACAACACTATTCCGCTATTCTCGAGCCATCCAAACATTGAATGAATACTGCTTTTTGAACATTACATTACAGTGGAAATATAAGAAATAGACACACCCACAAACAGAGATTTATGAGTATCATGGAGTATATTAGAATTGGTCTTATATGGAATATGGTAGAACAGGCTCATTCTGACATCTTCAACTCAACTCTAGCAATATTTAATACAGACTCATGTTCATTTTGTTTGTGAACCAAGTTAAGTGGGATCAAAGCTTATTCTTTGAAAAGCAAGGTCTTCAGCAACTGTGACTTGCATTGAAAATTTATCTTCTTTAGTGTGACTTGTAATTTTGATTTCTTTCATTACATTTAAAAAAAGCTACCATTTTTGGTGTTTAGAGGGCCAACTTTTCAGGTGATCAAATAATTTGATGCCTTATCATGTCATCTTATTCGTTGTCATTTTGTTATGCAATGATAAGCATGGATGTCCCCACAACAGACTATTTAATTTAAAGACAGTATCTTCATTATCTGGATTTGATGCCATTTTTGCACCAAAAATATACTGTCTTATTTGTACCAAAATTATATTTCCTGGAACCTTTTTGGTTTCTTCCATATTGTCTACTTTAGTATTTTTGAGTTGCTTTATTCAACTGCAGTTATCACTGATATTTGAGATCTTTGATCTTCTACTTTCCGATTGGGTTTCATTTCTAGCCTACCCCAATTTATTTGGGATTAAAGGCTTTTGTTGTTGTTGTTGTTGTTGTTGTTGTTTATTCAACTGCAAACCTGTGTGCTTGAGTAGTGTTATCGCATTGTCCTCTTATAAATATATAACTGAAGCATTGTACCAAACTCCAAAGCAGTCGTAATCTAGTTGTAAAATCTCAATTAAATGCGAGTCAGAAAAGCTAACTATTGCTGTTACTTATCTGTAGGTATCAAGGTCTATTGGGGATGTATACCTCAAGAAACCAGAGTTCAGCAAGGATCCTCTTTTCCAACAGTTTGTTTCTCCAGTTACATTGAAGCGTCCAGTCATGACAGCAGAGCCTCAGATATGTGTTCGCAAACTCAAGCCCCAAGATCAATTTGTCATTTTTGCTTCTGACGGTTTATGGGAGCACTTGACCGATGAAGCTGCAGTTGAAATCGTCTTCAAGCACCCAAGATCGGTAAAGATTCTAAGCTTCCATTGTTAGGTTGTGGTTGTGAATGTGTGATCATCTGAAGATGGCAGTTAGGTCTTAATAAAAAATAAACAAAAAAGGGGAAGAAAGGAAAAGAAAACTCAATTGGATTTCTTTGATTAGCTGTTGTGATTATGGGCAATTAGGAGTAGCTTGTTGTTAAAATTAGTACAAAGAAAAATAAAAAAGATGCAGGAACAAACTTTCCCTATTCCAATGCTAAACCTGAATTTATCAGGTGTGCAGAATGGAAAAAAATATTATACCCAAATGAACGGAAGAATTTTTCATACAAACCAACATAACACAGTTCCTGTGCTCACATATGTACCTGTTATTCTTGAAAAAATGTTACAGTAAAGTCCATTATCATCAGCACCCCCTCTTCTCTGCATTAATGAAGAACTGTGGGGGGTAAGCTGTTGTGGACTGAAGATCCCTTGTAACTTGTGGTGCCCACACACACACCACCCCACTACATTGGTGAAGAATAAAATAGGGTACTGCATAGTCTGCATTGATGAAGATTAAAGTAGGGTATTTTCTATAACTGTTGGTAAATAAGGACGGGTGATGATGTCTCTCAAGTTATTTTTGCACTGTCCTTGTATATATTCTTAGCCTAGGATACAAGCAAAAACATGGTGCACAAGGGGTCTAATGGTTGTAGTTTTTTTAAAATATTTTTCAGGGTATTGCAAAGAGACTGGTAAAGGCTGCTCTTACTGAGGCAGCTAAGAAAAGAGAAATGAGATACGAAGACCTGAGACACATAAAGAAAGGTGTCAGACGACATTTTCATGATGACATAACAGTTGTTGTCATATATCTGGATCAGCGGAGGTCAAAAGCCCGGATGTCAGATAGCAAGTATCTCTTCACCAGTGCACCATCTGATATCTTTTCACACAATTCTGATGAGTCAGGCATGCTACAGCCAAAAAATGAAGTTTCTTCTTTTGATTTGGTTCATTCCTTATAGAGCCTGAACTGACATACTATATTTTCTTTTGTTATTCTCTAACAAAAAAAATGTTTAGGCTCGGATCTGATGCAAGAAATTTGGCATCTGTACATAGGGAACAGTTGTCCGAGAGAATTTATTTTTACTTTGATAAAATCTTTTTGATTATTTTGGTTGAGTTGGAATGTCTAATTTATTTTCAGTCATTTTGTAAAAAGCAGATCATAGAGAGCGTGATTGGTATAATTATTTTGACCTGTTTATGTTTCTTACACTTTTCTTCTTTCTATCTATCTTGCTCTTGTATTTGGGATCAGATTGTAATATTGTATCAATGATATCGTAATATGTAGTTCACTTTTAGTCACTATATATATGTAGGTAAGGTATCTTGACAATGAATTTTAAAATAATTTAAAAAAAAATCTTAAAAATAAAAAAGTCAGTATGTTATCTATTTATAGATTGATAGATAATTTAAATTTTATGTAATTTTATTATTGTTTGATAGTTCATCAAAGACTGTTAAAATGAAACTGTTGTAAAACATATAATATTTTGATGAACTAGTAAATAATAATGAAATTAAATGAAATTTTAATCACCATCAATCTATAAATAGAAAAACATATATATAAGGATTTTTTTTTCATATTATTTAAAGATTCGTTGTCAAAATTATTAAGGTAACTCATTGTTAAAGACTTCATTCGCATATATGTATATGGGAAGGCAACACTTAACAATGGGTTATCTTGACAATAAATCTTCAAATAATTATGAAAAAAACTTAAAAATAAAAAAAAATCGTATAAATATATATTTTTTTAATTATAGATTGATGGTAATTTAAATTTTATATAATTTTATTACCATTTACTAGTTCATCAAAGATCATCAAAACATTATATAATTTATAATGGTTCTAATATAATGATTTTTGATGGACCATCAAACAATAATGAAATTATATGATATTTGAATCACCGTCAATCAATAAATAGAAGAACATATTTATAATATTTTTCGTATTTATTTGAAAATTCATTATCAAAATTATCAAGATAACCATTGTCAAGTAATCCTTCCCTATGTATATACGTTTGTGTTGTGTACATTTATGCTAAAGCGTCAGGACGTTGCTTAAACTATAGAAAAAGGGGGCCATTTTTTTAAACAAATATAATGGAGCACGCTGACTGGATGGGAGATTTCGAATGCTTCTACTAATAATCGCCTCTCTCTCTCTCTCTCTCTCTCTCTATATATATATATATATATATTTATATTTTTAATATAGTTAACTGATCGACGTTAGCATCAAATCAGATAAAAACATAACTGTTAATAAAGTCTTCAAGTAATTCTAATAGATTCCTCAAGTTTAGTAGACCAATGACACAAATTTTAAGAATGTATGTATTTAGATGATCTCTTGAATAATATTTATCTTACCAGTACAGTACATTAGTTTGAAGATGGGACATCTTATGACTTCCACGGGGCAAAAAAGCTGGTAAAAAAGCTGATCGAATTTGGCTGCAAAAACATTTGCAGTCTGCTCCAATCTTATAAAAGTTGATTAGATTGTAATTTATGAAATAAGGTATGCAGGCAAGGGATGCAATTTTGTTCCTTTTTTTCATATTTAAATATTGTCTTATGCGAATGCCCGACTAAAATATTGTAGATTTGGCGAAAATCCGGAAAAAAGAATCTTGAAAGTAATCTTTTCGGACAATAAAAATAAAATAGTATAACCCAATTTTGTTATTTTTTTTATGAAATATTAAAAAAAATTATCTAATGAGATGAAACAGAATTTTAAATTCTCCTTATCCTACAATTCGCAAATTATAAGTAAAATCGTGTATATCGGAGCATTGAAGGACCTAATTTAATGAGACAGCAAAGATGGTCAATTTTTTTTTTCTTTTGATTTTTTGGGAAAATATTTGACTATTTTTCTGACATATTTTTGGGCATTGTTATGAAATAATTTTATTTTGATGAATGACTTGAGAAAGAAGAAAGATAATTTTCAATTCCTGAATTAATTCTTATAACGCTACTTCATCTTTCCGTACACATTACGTTTCACTGACCAACTACACTAAAAACATGCCATTTCATAGAGAGGGGATCTCTTGACAATGGCCATTTTGATAATCAATCTATTGTGACATTGTATCAAATTTAAAACACTAAAAACACATCTATGAATTTTTCTATTTTTTAAAAAGATATATTTATTTAAAATTTCATCATCAATATATCAGAATAACCCAGTGTCAAGATCCCTCCCCTTTCATAAAATGTTACTCCTACTTACATCTAATGACAATATAAGATCCGGCCCAATTATAATTCTCTCAGCCCAAAATAAAATAAGAACACAATATTAATATAATAAAATTTCAATTCATCATCTCTCCTGCTCTCTCCTACTCTCTTCTGAGGAGTTTGTTTCTTTGTAAGTTATGCGCTGAAGCAGTTACAACTGAACATGCAATCAACATGGACGTTTGGAAGATTATATTTGTAAAATATTTCGTATTTCGAAGTTTCGAACTGGTCAGTTAAGCTCAAATGATGCAACTGGTCTAACAACCAACTTTGACATAGGAGGAGATGCAGCCTAAAAAGAATATCTTATTTGTATTTTGTTCTTCAATACGTCTTCTTTTTGAAGCATTAAAAAAAAACAGAACTGCTTTTCATATTTTCTTTGAAATAGTAACCGCAAGATTTTTCTTAGAGTATTATCCGGTGTTAATGATTGTCAAAATTAAATTTTCATGTCACATTATTAAATTGACAATTCATTTTAATAATGACATCTCTAAATAGAATGAAATTATCAAAATGACATTTTCGTAATTAATTTTCTACTCATTCGCTGACGTAGCTTATCAAATAAACTATCAAATTTAGACGATTGTCTAATTTTGTCAAATCTCTGCATCCCTGAAATTTAAATAAAATTATCAAATAAATTTGACAATCAATTTGTCAATAGAATGAAGATGCTCTTAAGGAGTTATAACTCACAATGAAACAAACAAATACAAACAATAATTTGGAGATGGCAGCTTCATTCAGAGAATCCAGAGCAGTTCTTTAAAGTTGATACTAAAGAGCTAAAGCTAGATAAGTCAATTCTTAATGCATAAAAAGAGTTAAATTTTTAAAAATTTTAAATATGTCATATCATCATTTTTTTATCATTGATTTGTTATTTTTTTCATCTACTTAAATCTAATGATTCATATAAAATAATTTCTCTCTCTCATTTAAAATAATATGTATAATATATTTAAGACAAAAGATGGTTAAACTTTTAACCTTTTCAAGCATATCATATCATCACTTTTTTTACCATTAATTTTGTTAAGTCCTTTTATCTATTTAAATCCAATGGTTCATATAAAATAGTTTTCTCTCCTCATCTAAAATAATGTGTATAATATACTTAAGATAAAATTTAACTCTTAAAATAATTCAACTCATTTATAAATTATTATGTGTTTAATTATATTTATTATTATAATATTAATTATTATTATTATTATTATTTAACATTTAAAAATATTATGTCTAGTTTGAATTTTTTTTAAATACATTTAAAATTTTATATTGTTAATTATTTATTTGAGAACTATATTATCGGAATGAATCCCGAATAACAACTCTAGTTTACTCAATTTCAGGAAGACATGTAGTGTTCTTCTGCTCATAAGATCCTTTATGAATATTTATGACATTTAAAGGTTTAACTCTTATCTGTCTTGTAAAAAAATAAATAATAATTTGGTGGAAGTATAATCGTTGTATCTCTATTTTCTTGCACGTACAATTACAGCATAGCTACTCCTACCAACAAACAAATAGGTCTTAAATGGCTAGGAGGTGGGGAGATTCAAATCACTTTGAATTAAAAAATTAATTCAAAGCTTTCTAGAACCGTTGATTTTGCATTGAAATTCGTAATGATTATTAAAAATATGAATTTTGAACTTAGAATTTTATTAAAAGTACGAATCTCAACGCAAAATCAACGGTTCCGAATGGTTTTGAAATCAAGTTTTTGGTTCAAAGTGCTTTAAACATCCCCACTTCAAATGGTTAAATCGATGAGCATCTGACAAAGACAACAATATCATAATTTTAATTTAAAAATATTTACGGATCGATTCTTGTAATTAGAAATGCATGCATCGATCAACAGTTTCATTGCTTTAATAATTAATAAGTTTTGTAAATAAATGAGATAATGTCATGTGAGGTGCTTGGATTTTCTTTTGACTTGTTTTTGTGACGAAATGCATGAACTTGAAATTTTGAAAAGAACATTGTAGTTCAAGAGAGTGACCACTAAATTAATCAGAAATTTTAATAGTGAGAAAAATATCACATGCTTTCATTTCCACCAACACAACAAAGGAAAAATAAAAGAGAATACACTGGAAAGTCTCTCTATATTATCTAAAGAACTCTGAGAAAGCTTCTTATTCGTTTCCCTTCATACACTCCACAACACACAAACTCAACAAGTGATTCCTATATATTATCTTTAGACAACTCGCAAGCATATTAAAAGCAAAAAAGCAAAACAGCCGATATGGACCCCTTAGACTTTTGTATGAAACAAACTGAGATTGAATATTGAATAAGCACCGCGAAATAATAGTTTCGGCCAAAAAAAAAAAGAATAAAAAATAAATTCAAGACGGGTGAAATTTTTTGGAACGCACTACAAGTTAGGTCTATGACATTATTGGAAAGAAGAAATCAATGTACCGTGTTTTAAGGTTATCAGTGGAACTTTCTGACATCTAGCGTTTTGTTTTATTCTGAAATCAATGTACCGTGTTCCATTAGGGAGTGTTTGGCACTCAATGGAATAGCAAAAAGTTGGAATAGAATAGCTATTCCGACGAATTAATTTACCAAATGAATTTTAAACTAAGTAGAAGAGTGCGGAATAGTGCTAATCCGGTATACCAAGTTATATGTGGAATACCGGATTAGCTCTCGTCCGAATAGCAATTATTGTTTGATTATGTTATATTATATTATAATATCATCATTATAATTATAATTATGATTTATTATTATATTATTAGTTTATGATTATAATATATTATTATATTAATATTATGATGATTATTTATTTATTATTATATAATATTATTATAATAATTATTATTATTATTATATTAATATCATTGTTATATTATCGTTATTACATGATTAATTTTATATTATTTATTATTATAATAATATAATTTTAATATTATATTATTATATTATGATTATAAATATTTATTATTATATTATAATTATGATTATATTATTATGATTATGACTATGATTATTATTAATATTATTATTTTTTTATTATATTATATTATATTATTATATTATTTATTATTATATTATATTATATTATATTATAATTATATTATTATAATTATAATTATTTATTATTATTATATTGTGATTATGATTATATTTTTATTAATTATATTATTATCTTATTATGATTATAATTATAATTATAATTATAATACAATTATTATTATCATATTATCATTATTATTATTATATTATCATTATTATTATTACTATTATTTTAATTTTAATTTTAATTATAATTTATTATTATTAATATATTATTATATTAATATTATTATGATTATGATTATTATTATATTATCATGATTATTATCATTATCATTATTATATTATATTATATTATATTATATTATTATATTATAATTATATTATTATAATTATTATTATTTATTATTATTATTATATTATGATTATGATTATAATTTTATGATTATTATATTATTATTATCATGATTATAATTATAATTATAATTTATTATTATTATATTATTATATTATCATTATTATTATTATATTTATTATTATTTTAATTATAATTATAAATTATTATTATTAATATATTATTATATTAAGATTATGGATTATTATTATTATTATTATTATTTGTATTATTTATTATTATTATTATTACTATTATTATTTTATTTTACTATTATTATTATTATCATCATCATTATTAGTATCATAATTATCCATATTTTAACTATTCTGATTAACAACTCGCCAAACGATATTTTCTCTCTTCCGAATAGTCAAAATACCACTCTTCTACCACTCTTCTAAAAAAAAAAAAATACTATTCTATCACTCTTCCAAAATTACCACTCTTCCAAAGTATATTTACCAAACGGTCCCAAAGAGAATACACTGGAAAGTCTCTCTATATTATCTAAAGAACTCTGAGAAAGCTTCTTATTCGTTTCCCTTCATACACTCCACAACACACAAAACTCAACAAGTGATTCCTATATATTATCTTTAGACAACTCGCAAGCATATTAAAAGCAAAAAAGCAAAACAGCCGATATGGACCCCTTAGACTTTTGTATGAAACAAACTTTTGTTTTATCTTGAGCTGTCATTTGGAGCTATCAGGTTGTTCCATTATAGAATGACATCCAATTAGGAATTTAGAAGTGTTGATTTATAGCTTATCAGCTATGGTTTGTAATAATATTTTGTTTTCTTAAAGAAATAAAAGCTGGGGCCTTGTTTGATGCTTTTTCTTTTTCTTTTAAAAAAAAAGGAATTTAGGAGTGTCAATCGGTAGTTTACAAATTTGATTTGACGGATCAATTTGATCCAATTCAATCAATCCATAAAAATTGAGTCCAGCCGGTACGAATTCAGTATATTAACATTTATTAAAAAAATATATACTAATTAAGAACAATTGTACTTTGATTGAGGTTAAGTTACATAATTCTAAAAACAATTACTGAATATTTAATCAAATTAATTCGATGTAGTCGGATAAACTCATGACTTGTTTGGATTAATCGGATAAAAAGTTAAATAATAATCAAATAATGTCGATCTGATGGACTCAATAACAACAACCCTACTTTCTTACAATATATAGAATTAGTACCTCCCTACATCTGTCAATTCAAAATAGCGTGGCAAGTGAATCATTTTCGCTATAGAAGGGAAGGAAGAAAGTTCTTGAATTCGTATTTCTGCTGCCACTAAAACAATTGCTGATTTTTAACTTTTAAGTAAGGTGTTAATGGATTGAAGATATTTTTATTATCATATCAATTTAAAATTATTTTTATTTTTATTTATTAATATTAAACTTATTCATATTATTATCCGTAAAATAAATAAATAACAAATAGTAATTAATAATACTAATATATTAAATAATATTATCATCATTTATAAAAAAATATATCAACTTATTTACAACATACAAATATATTTCTATTTTACTAATATAAAATTAAAATATAAATATGTACTCAATTTCAACTTGTTTAATTTCAAAACAAATAAATTTAAAAATGACATTGTTTTGTATTTATTTTGCTTGCTCTATTGACATCTTATCCATTCCAAGGATCATTCTATATATAAATATGCATAATAATTTATTTGAAAAAAAACATCAATCATATTTGGTCTAAGTAAATTGAGTGGTATACTATAATTGTTGTTGTAACTAATTTTTAAAAATATATTTTTTTTGCCAACTTGCAAAACAATCACACATATATTTAACTGTTTCCTGGAGTTTATTTGTCATGCAAATTTAAAGCTTAAGCAGAAGAACATGCATGAAGATCTCAAGAAAGGATTAAGTTAGATTGGAGTTATAATAAATAAAAATAATCAAAATAATTTTTGTGATTAAACTGAGTAAAAATAGAAGTATTACGACCTAACCATTGCAACATTATCATAACCATTATAATAGATTAAATCAGTCCAATATAAATTTTATTCAAATTGCTTCAGAGCTTTATCATAACCCAACTATTACAACAGATCTACTATCCATTATAACAGATGACCTCGACCAAAATTTCAGACCCAACCATTTATAATGGATTTCAATATTTGTTATAACAGATTAAATCATTTGTACACAAAACTTAGCTAAAAAATTCTAGAGCCGATTTCTCTCATATCCATTATAACAGATCTTACATCTATAACGATTATACTCGTTAGGGTATCCTAAAAAACTTACCTAAACTTTACAATGATTATCTAACTGTTACAACATATCCTGCCAATTTCGATGTATTTTGATGAAATTATATACACATTCCTTCTTCTCATATTTTGACGAAATTATATAACAAAATCCTAGCCATCATTTTTCTGTACTCAAACCTTCTCATCTCTACAGTTTTAGTATGAAGGTTACTTTGTAATATCTCAAATAAAGTGAGATAAATAAGTTTTTATTTGTTTCTTTGTGAGACTTGTATCTTCATACTTTGTTTGTTTTCTTTGGCCAACAACTGTCCTGTTACTTGGTGTAAGGAACCGAAATTCACAGTTATAAGACTTACTTGTAGTGATTCAGCATAATTAACTATTGGTGATTGCGGATCTCGGAGTTGTAGGCTCGTTATAGCCGATTCGGTTACATTGAGTGTTCTTTTTCTCTCTTTACTTTTCTTTGCATATTTATTGTGATGGAATTTAATACTAAGCCTTTAGGAAATATAATTATTTTATTCTTGAAAAAAAGTTTTCAAAACAACTAATTTGTATTGAAAAAAGAAGACAAAATAGTTATAGTTAAGTAGTTTCAACATTCTGTATTAAAAATATAAGAGAAAATCAATTCATAAGACTCAAAGCAACTAAATATATATTGGAAAGAGAAGACAACTATTACACAACATAATTATATTTGAATAGTATATTTTCTTAATAATTTACATTATGAGGTAACTAGCGTGAAATGATTTTTACTCATATCTCTATTCATTTACTTAATGAAAAAAATTATCCATATATATATCAAATAAATTAATGAAAAATTCTTTATTTATATCCATTTTCTCGAATACGATATATATCCAATCAAATAAATTAATAAAAAAATCTTTATTCATATTCTCAAATATGATATGGATCAAATAAATAAGCAAAAATATTATTAAGAGCCCTATTTTAGTGTTTTAAGCTCCTATCTGGGGGAGGGGGTCAATAGGTCACGTCAGATCATCATTATTTTATTAATTTTTTTTATCTGATTCCAACTCATTTAAAATCGGGTTAAAATTTCTTTGACCTCATCTGATTCGAATAAAATAATTAAATATATATTAATTATTTTTATATATTTTTAAGCAACATAATATTAATTAATATATAATTAATCTTAATTGATGTATATATGATCTTTGATTTGTATTAAATCATAAAAAAAAAATTAAACAGATCAGATTGATTCATATCTGATCTGACCCAATCTGTAACGGATTAAAAAAATCTTAAATACTTACTTAATTTTTAACCATTTTGATCAAATTGAATCAAAGTCTTGACACTCCTTTCACTAGGGGTGTGCAAATGGATCGGTTTAATTGGTTTTGAATTGAACCGTCAAATTTTGGATCATTTGGTTCAATTTTTTGATTTTAAAATTTTGATTCGGTTGAAATTTTGGTTAATTCAATTTTTGTTCTTTGATTCGGTTTATATTTTTCTAAATCGGATAAACCGAATAGTCTAAAATTTATCAAATAAATTCATTTTGCTTTATATAAATAAGAATCATATCAAATATAGTCCAAATATATTTATTTATTTTATTTTCTGATCAGCTTATTTTTTCTATCATTTTTTTAACTATCAATATTTTTTTATTTCTGTTTAATTAATATAATTTCGGTTCAACCGAATAAACTAAAAAAATTCGATTTATTTGGATTTCAATTTATTCAATTAATATTTTTAAAAATTTAGTTCGATTCTTAATTTGAAAAATCGGTAAAAACTTTAAATACATATATTTATTTCGGGTTGAACCAACTGACCAATTGCACACTCTTACCTTTCACAAACTTTCTGCAATGTTAGAATATTACCTACACTTGGTGCACAATATGGGACCACAATGTGTCCCACTTTTAGGTGTGCTAGAGTTTCTTAAACAGTCGATCCTATCGGCTATCGTTCTATTCTCATTATATTATTTGAATGATAAAACGATGTAATTATACAGGGTGTATTTGGATGCATGAGGTTAGTGCTATTCTCAAAGGGCGTGTTTGGATGGTGAAAGGATTAGTGTAAGAATAATATTATTTAGGTTAGTAGTTGAGAATAATATGATGTTAATGATATTTCAGGAAATATGAGAAGAGTGCTAATTTTTACTATTTCGGGTTAGTAAAATATTATTTGGATAGAAACTTAAGAACAATGAAGAGAATAGTTAAAATAATTAATTATTTTTTAGTATTTTATTTAATACTACTCCATACTAATAAAAAAGAAAAAAAATATTTTTTTATTATTTTCACTACCCTCATGGACACTAATCCGCTAACCCGACGTTTTCTGTGGGTTAGCGGATTAGCACTGTTTTGCTGCTATTCTCGATTTTGTTTTTGTGTTTGAATGGTTGTTAGCCTGAAAACAGTACTGTTATTCCGATAACAGTGCTATTCTACACCCTTTATGTGTGTTTGGATGATGAAAGAATTAGTGTAAGAAAACAGTGAATTAGACTGAGATCAGATCCGAATCATATATTTCGAAAAACTTGAGAATAGTGCTAAGTTTTACTTTCGATACCACTGACGCTATTTTACTAACCCGAAACAGTAAAACTTAACATTCTTCTCATATTTTTTAAAATATCACTAACCTCACATTATTCTCAACTACTAACAAAAAAAAAATTCTTACACTAATCCTTTCATCATCAAACACAAAGAATAAGGACCTCTTCTATTTGCACTTCTAATTTTTACACCGTTTACCAAAGTTGATGACTCGGTTATTTAATTTTTACTGGTTTTTTGCGAGCGACGTCTGAAATTGTAATTTCATTTCGTCGCATAAGCTTTTGCGTGAAAAAGCGCTGAAAAAGGGGAAACCCCCCCGAAGGGACCAAATCCTCCCCTCCGCCTCACGTTCCCCTCTCCTCCCTCCTCTTCTCCACTCTCGATCTCTTGTGCTCTCTTCTTACCATTAAAGCGTCGATCTCCTCCAATTCAAGCATTTCCACTGAGCTTTCTCTCAGGGACCATGGCAAGCGAGAGAACTGAGCTCGCGAAGTTCTGTAGCTCACGCAACTGGTCCAAAGCCATCAGAATTCTGGACAAGCTCCTCTCCAAGTCTTGCTCGATTCAAGATATATGGTTCGGATCTGATCTCCGTATAATTCACTGTTTTCTTCTCCTTCAAGTGATTTCCAAGTATTTTTCACATAAAAAACGTCGACCTAGTATTTTAACGGTTCCATTATAATTGGTATTTTGTAGCAATCGAGCTTTCTGTTATAGTCAACTGGAACTTCACAAGCATGTCGTCAAAGACTGTGATAAGGCACTCCAACTTGATCCGAACCTTCTTCAAGCTTACATCCTCAAAGGTTAGTTTTGCCGAGTTCAAATTTGTAAATTTCCTTGAATATCGTGGATTTTTCTTAGAGGTCTTGTTGGCATCTGTGTTGATCTGTTTCTTTATCAATACTTTAGCTCATCAAAATCCAATTTGATAATATGTAGTTTCTGGTACTACATTGAAAACTGGATTTGAATGAAAATTTGTTTGCACAAAAAGGATGGACCATTGGTTGGGTTCCAGGAGCTGTACGATTATGTACAAGACCTATACTTGCTGGTACCAACTCGGCTTCACACTTAGATGGATTGTTTATTCACTATGATTCTGTTCAACTGAGGAGTTATGTTTGCATCAGGGCTAAATTTAGGTTCAGAATTAAGGCTGTCGAGATTACAAAGTTATTAGCATATGATACTGTTCTGATAATCCGATACCTGTGCAGTATGTAATAACAGAAATAGTATTGATGTATAATCAGGCAACGCGTTATCTGCCTTGGGAAGAAAAGAGGAAGCATCACTTATCTGGGAAAAAGGTTATGAAATTGCTGTCAGTGAGTCAACTGATCTCAAACTACTTCTCGAACTTGAAGAGTTGCTATCCAGAACAAAACTATCTCAGCAGCCTCAATGCACTATTACAGAGGATGCTTCAGGTGATACCCCGCCATGTGACACAAAGGTTGTGATCTCAGAAGATCGGGTGGTTGACACCAAGACAATAATATGTGAAGACACTATTGATTCGTCAAGTGGTGGCGGGCCGACTTCTCCTATGGAGGGTGAGACAAAGGAAGCAAATGAAGGGAGCAGTGAAGAAGGTGAAACTGGAGAGAAGAAAGGGGCTTCTCTTTCTATCCCTACTAACAAAAAGATGGTGGAATTGTGTAAGAATCCTAGTGGTGGGGATACTATAAAGTTGGACAGAAAGCTTTTTGTTACTAATTTCTCATCAAAGACGAAGTCCATTAGCTTAGACCTTAGGCTTTCAAGAGGCATTGCACAGGTACAATTATGACCTTGTTTATTGTTACCTAATGCTTTGTTCAGTTTGTTTTCTTTTTATAACCTCTGTTTTTAAATTGAATATTTTTTTGTGTGGTACAATGTTAAGGGCTTCTATGGATGTTACAAGTCTTTTAAATGCTTATAAAATTTTGTGGATTAATATTTTCAAGATATGATGTGATATCTGATATAAGCTATTGTATTTTTGTAGGTGAATGAAGGAAACTATAACCAAGCCATATCTATTTTTGACCAGGTTCATAGTGGGTTGAACTTCTTTGCTTAAATGAATCTTTTCTTCTAGTAAACAACTCGATATTGTAAATTTTTGTACGACATGGACAGATATTGCGGGAGACTCCTACATACCCAGAGGCACTTATAGGAAGAGGTACAGCTTATGCCTTCCAAAGAGAGCTGGATGCTGCTATTGCTGATTTTAGTAAAGTAATATGATCATTTCTTAATTAAAAAATGTTACATTTGTACTTTTTTTTTCAAAATGTGAAATAATTGCCTGGTTTTGTTGTAGGCTATTCAGTCAAATCCATCTGCTGCAGAGGCATGGAAGCGGCGGGGCCAGGCCCGTGCTGCCCTTGGCGAATTTAGTGAGGTATCTTGGTTCCACTTCTGAATTTTTTCCCCTGGTTTTTGGGCCCTGTTTTAGTTGTTTTGATAAGATTTTATTTTAAGAATTTATGCAGTGTAGTTTTGTAGTAATGTTTTCATTCTCATTATTCTCATTTTCATTACTATCAATATCATTGTCACTATTATTATCATCGATTTTTGATATTGGAGATCTGTGATCTCTATGATTCCGGATTGGGTTTCATTTTTAGCCTACCCCAATTTATTTGGGATTAAAGGCTTTCTTGTTGTTGTAGTTGTGTAAGAATGTTTTAACATATATTCTGGAGTCCTTTATGGATAACATCTTTATCAATTATCTTTATTTTTACTTTTTTTTTTTCAGGCGATTGAGGACTTATCAAAAGCACTTCAATACGAGCCAAATTCTCCGGATGTTTTGCATGAGCGGGGTTGATATATAGAACTTTTTCCTTTTGTATGCAATGAGATTTTTTTGGTTATATATAACTTCATTCTAAGCAGCAGTAGGAAACGTAATGCAGGGATTGTAAATTTCAAGTTCAAGGACTATAACTCTGCAGTTGAAGACCTCTCTTCATGTGTCAAGCGTGATAAGAAAAACAGCTCAGCCCACACCTACTTGGTAAGCCCCAATACTATATGGTATAGAGGTTTCTTTCTTCTCAGTAATAGATTTATTGAATCTTTCGTTGCCAAAAATATCAAGTCTACACACCTGGTCCTTGTGTTGGGATTTTTGGGCCTTTTAGTTTGAGTTTTTTTATGCTTGAACTTTAAAGTTTATTTTAGTGTCAAGTCCAATTTATTGCAGTACAAACCAGAAGTATCAATCAAGGAACCTTTCCTATGCATGACTTATTTGTTTAAGAACTGCTTAAATGAAATTGTTGTGTTACATAAAATACAACACAATATCTTTCAACCTTAGCTCTTTTAGGACAATGTGTCTATCCCTTACAGTTATTATTTGATGCAATGGATTTTTTTCTACAGGCATTGACAATTTTCTCAAATACAGGGTCTATCATTAGCAGCCATAGGAGAGCACCAAAGAGCAGAAGCAGAACATCTCCTTGCTATAAAGTTGGACCAAACTTTTCTTGACAGCTGGGCACACCTTGCCCAGGTTATACCTTATTACATATTAATATGTATTTCTTTGTAATGTGTTGACATTGTGCATTTTTTCTGGGTACTTCTACTTTAATACCTTGAGAATCAAATCTTCTCTGTATCATGCTAATTTTTAAAACTTTCTCCTTAGTACTAGGTTTTATTGCTAACTATCTTTCTTGTTCCAGTGAACTTGTTAACTTCTGCAGAAATACGAGCATTTTCTCAACTTATTTTTTCTTTCAGCTTTACCTTGATTTGGCAAATTCGGAAAAAGCATTACAATACCTTGATAAAGTTCTAGTTATTGATGGAAGGTGAGACATGAGAATAGTATGCATTTCTTTTATTAGTTCCTTTTAATTATTACTTAATTTACTTCTCACCTTTTGTCTGATTTCTTTTTTAGAAAGCTAATTTTATTCTTATTTTGGTCAAATATTATTGTTACATAGGTTTGCCAAGGCGTATCACTTGCGGGGCCTACTCTACCATGGAATGGGGCAACATAGGTTATTTCTTCTTTTCTTCTTATTTTTTATATTATTTATGTAACATAGTTTTGAGAACTATTATTGTTATTTATTCAAAGTCTTCCAGTTGTAACTAATATGTCCTTTATTGTGATTTCTTTTTATCCAAACAAGCAGAACTGCAATTAAAGATCTGTCTCTGGCTTTGACATTAGAAGGCTCTAATATTGAATGCTTGTATCTACGGGCTTCATGCTATCAAGCAATTGGAGAGTACAAGTCTGCGGTATACTTTATGTTTGCTTATGAATTCTTTCCAATTATTTATGTTTGCTTGTTTTTCAATCATATTGTTCTGATTTTCCTATTTGTGTAATTTTTCACATTTGTTTAGGTCAAGGACTATGATGCAGTTCTAGATCTGGAGCTCGATTCTGTAGATAAATTTGTTCTGCAGTGCTTGGCGTTCTACCAGGTGTGCACAAATTAATTACACACATAATTACATTCAACTATTCAAGATTGTCCTTCTCTTAGTTGAGTACTTGAGTGCGCCTATTCAGATTCATGTCATGATTCTCTCTTTTGCTTAAATTTGTGTGCAGAAAGAAATCGCCCTTTACACTGCATCAAAAGTTAACTTTGAGTTCTCTCAGTTTAATATTGATGATGACATTGATCCTCTTTTCAAGGTATTTTTCATGTGCTATTCTTTCTTTGTGAAACATTTGTGTTATAATGGCTTAGCGATGATTCCTTAGTCCTTACAAATAGAGCTATACTATGGACACTTTTTTTCTTTACCGGAGTCAGGAGTAAAGGTGGTGTTATAGTTGTAGTTTGGAGTGTCGATAAAGTTCCTCTTTGTGCACATTACTTCTTGTATATATTTGTTGTCATTTCAAGATTAAGCTCCGTCATCTTCTGCAATTACACACCTAACAATATTTAATAACAGGAATACTGGTGTAAAAGGCTACATCCAAAATATGTCTGCGAGAAGGTGTACAGGCAGCCTCCTTTGCGTATATCTTTGAAAGGAGGCAGGCTGAACAAGCAGGAGTTCAAATTCACAAAGCATCAGATATCCCTTCTCCAAGCAGCTGATCATATTGGAAAGAAGATTCAATACTATTCTCCTGGTTTTTTGCAAAATAGACGTCAGGTGCGAATTTTTTTATTAGAGTGTCTGCAGATTTCCTCTTATGTCAGTATCCATATTTCCATTTGTCATGTTTGTTTTAGTATCATTTAGGTCTCGCCGGATAAACATGTTATTGCCATATTATTGACTTTTAAGTGCATCATTTCATTACTTAATTCAAACAACAATTTGTAAGATCAGATTTTGGTTACTATTTTCGAGTGCCTAATGGTCTTTTAAAATAATTCTGTACTTGAAAAGAAAGAAAGCTACTTGTTACATAGTTTTTTTTATATGCTGCAGTATCTCATGGCGGGCCTAGCTGCAATAGAAATTGCACAGAAGGTGTCAAAGCACTGGCGTGTTTTGAGGAATGCAAAAAAAAATGGAAAGCCAGTAAAAAAAAAGGATAAGATGGGGCTGACAAGCCAGAACCGGGGTGGGTCAGGTTGTAGCACAAGCGGGCCATCTGGTGGTACAGTTAACTACAGTTCAGTTGAAGAGAGAGGGGTGTCAGTGCATTCACTCCCTTGGCAGGATATTTATTCTCTTGCAGTCAAGTGGAGGCAAATATCTGAACCCTGTGACCCTGTTGTTTGGGTTAACAAGCTAAGGTAAAAAGTTCAGTATTGCAGGTCTCATATGTCATTTGTTGAAACATTTGTAGTAAGGCACTTGGAATTACCCCAGAAAACCTCATAAAGAGGAATGATTTTGATTACCAATAATTTTTTCTTAGATTTTGCACATGGTTAACTCTATTTTTTTTTCATTCGGCGAAGGGTTCACCATGTACATTTTAAAAGTGAATCCTGTATGATGTTAAAGAAAAAAAGGGAAGGAAAAAAATGAAACAATGGCATGCAGTATAATTGCCACTGATTGCACCAATTAACCAGCCTTTAATTCTAAGATTATTGATTATTGTCATGTTAAATTTTTTTCCATATTATAGTTGCATGTTTTTTTTATGCCAAGTGCCCACCATCCTCTGACTACTGGATATTAATCTTAGTGCTTATTCTCTGCTCTTGTCTGTGCAAGTTAATTGTTGAAATTGAAGCATGCCTTTTGTTTTTGTAGTGAGGAATTCAATTCTGGTTTTGGTTCCCACACACCAATGCTTCTTGGACAAGCAAAAGTGGTGCGCTACTATCCCAATTATCAAAGGTACACTCATGTCATTTTTTTTTTGTTTTTTTCCCACTTTTAACTTGGATATTCTATTAAATTTTATGTGCTGCTTTCCTGCACAAACTGATAGGACACTGGACACTGCAAAGACCATCATTCTGAACACAAAGTATGTAACCAATGCAGAGGATCGTTTAGTTGATCTATCTGGGAAGTTAGATAAGGCAAGTTCTTTGTGCTATATGCTACAAAATGCTGCAAATTACTTCAATTATCAAATTTTTATAATCTATAAATATTCATATGATAAATGCAGATAAAATGTGCCTCGTCCTGCTCTGACCTGTACAAGTTAGTTGGGGAGAACTTTTGGGTCAGCACCACATGTGACAGCAAAGCATGCGAAGGGTAAGGCACCGAATGAATACATGCTGACGATAATTATTTTTTGGTACTCGAGGACTACAGGTTTTATCAATTCACTGTTCTGCTTTTGTAGGAAGAAGCTTGAAGGGACAAGAATTACCACTCAGATAACGTAAAAAATCTGCATTTAATTTTATTTCAATAGTGTTAGTTAATTTTTACAGTCGGTTTCTCATACTTTTGTGAATGGGATACATGCAGGGATAGGATAGGATTTGACTTTGCAATCAGAACACCTTGCACACCATCCAGATGGGAAGTGTATGATGAAGAAATGGCCCTCGCATGGGAGGTCCTCTCTCTCACCCCCCCCCCCCCCCCCCCCCCCAACCACCACACACACACACCGCCACCACCACAACAAAAAAAAAAATAAAACTACCTCACAAAAAAAAAGCAAAAAAAAAAAAAAAATCCAAGCTCCCATCTCTGTATGTCTCTGCCTGTCTGCGTCAAACCTGCATTCAGATTCCTTTATGCACAATTAATACTATTTACTATTTATTATCTTTCTGTTAATGTTCTTTCTTTTCATGTTTCTCAGGCCCTTTGTGAAGCATATAGTGGTGACCTTTTTGCGTCACATGATTTAAACATGCTTAACAGCATCAAAGATTTAGTCCTCCGTATGACTTACTATTGGTAATTTTGCATGTTCTTCTAAAATGATCTCAGATCTTTTTTTTTAAAAGGGTGTTGTTTCTAAAGAACAATAACCAGCAAGCATCTATTATTTTATTTTGTTTCATAATATTTGTACAAATTGTATAGGTACAACTTTATGCCTCTCTCAAGAGGATCTGCATCAGTGGGATACACAGTCATGCTGGGTCTGCTGCTCGCGGCAAACATGGAGGTGACCGCAAGCATACCTCCAGGTGTTCAGGTTGATTGGGAGGCCATCCTTTCCCCTAACCCAGAAACCTTTATAGAGGCAGTGAAGCAGTGGATGTACCCCTCAATCAAGATGAACCGCTCTTGGAAAGACCATGCAGATGTCTCCATGGTGTTCAACACCACTGGATCTGTTGTGGCTGCTCTGAGCTCCTTTTGATAACTGATGTTTCTCTTTTCTGTTCAGGTTTGTTCTTTTTCCGAGTGCTAAAAATATCTACCTATCTGTTGTTGTTGTAAAACTTTGCACAGTCATTTTGTTTACAATTTTAATTTTATCTATTTCAGGTGTCAAGGAGGATGTATTATTCCTTGTTGATGCTTTATGTCCAGGTGAGGTGTCCATAATGATGAACTGCATTCTATGTAGTGGTATTTGTATTACACATACCTTGTATGATCTTTAATATCAATATCGTCTCGCAGGGTTTGGTAGTACTTGTGTGACAATGCTTCGTACCCATACCAATTTGAATATTTTCTTCATTGAATAATAATAAAAGGAAAAAACAAAATGAATAAGAAAGGAGGAGAAGAAAGTCAACTTCCCTCATAATTAACTTATGGTAACATTGTAATTGTTTGTTTTGAAATAGATTATTGCGGGAGATTTCGAGAATGACCAGCAAAATGGAATCTGAATTGCATTTGATTTTGATTTTCAGGGTAGTGGCAAAGTTATGTTGTGATTTCACTTGTAATTGTCCTCTTGTTATTCCCATTTAGAGTGTCATTTGTAAAAACTGAAAATATAAAATAAATATTTTTTAAGTCATATCAAATGTTTGTAATAATATTTGCTCTCTCGTTTGTAATAATTACATCAGTTGTAGAAATCATTTTAGTTGGAAGTATTGTCAACAATTTTTTAATAGCTTTTCTTGAAAAAGAAATCACGTAGCTCAAGGGTGGAAAGAAAAGCATAGTTGAAAACTTGAAATTGGTCTCGAGTTCTCGAGCTGTCGTCATTTTTTCTGTAGTAAATCTCGCCTAGATAGAATAAAACCAAAATGGGAAATGAACGAGCCGGGACAAATAGAACAAGATCTTTTATATTTTAATTCAACTTGATAAAATTGAGTTCAGTGATGATCAATAAATTGAATTCAAAAGCAGCAAGCTGCTGAAAAATCAAATAATTTTGTTGAATTACAAGATATGTAATTAGCATTCTAGTTAGATTTCCCCGAATTTGTAGAGATAAAAAAGTGTATTTTACATTGGAACAAAAGAGTTTGGAGGGATCGGAAACAACATCTGGTGGAATTTCAAAAATATATTGTTAAACTTTTTAACATTTATTTTGGATTTTTTAAATGGCTCTAAAATAATGAATGTTTGAATATAAAAATAGATCATTTAAAAAAACTCAAACAAATACTTAAAAAAAATCTAAAGTGATTTTTTTTTTGTATCCCATGAGATTATGATACGAATAATTTTTATGTTATATAAATTAGATAACTGATCCATAAACTATCAATTTTCTAATTAAACTGATATTTTTTTTACCAACTTCAAAAAGAAAATAATAATAATAATATTAATGCTTTGATTTTATCCAGCTTGAGCTGTTTAGATTAATGTAGTGAGCAAAGTATCGTTGTTTTGAATTTTCTAAGACGCATCAAATATTCAAATAGAAATGAATTATAGTGTTTTAAATTAGAGTAAAGTCATTATATTGCTTGAACTTTTAACCTCTGTTGAACATAAAACTTTTTACCATTTTTGCTAGTTTTGTTATGAGATTTTTTATGTTAAATATTGTCTCACTTATTTAAATGTTACCTGTCTATTAAAGATTAAGAAAAAGATGAAGAGTCTAGGATTATGACTAACCCTAAATCAACTTGTTTTATACCTAAGTTCCGTTAATACCGTCGTATAACGCAATTTCCCCTCTCGGGTACTTATGGATCCGAAGATCAACTCAAGCAATGCATAAAATAAAGGTTGGTCGATTGATATTAACAACCACACCGGACTTGGCCTTCGTCGCGGGTTTACCATACAAAACAACAATCAATTCATGCAAAGATATTATTAACGTGCAACAAGTTGAACATAATACAACAATAAAAACGTAGCATAATCATCAATCCATTCACAACAATCTACCCTAATCCCTAAGAACAAGTAGACTACTCGGTCATGACAAAAGAACACAAAGAAAAGTAAAGAAAATAAGAGATCATGTTGATAAAACCGAAGATCTCAAGATGAGCGAGTCTTTGTCTTCGTGGTCGAATTTCTCTCGAAATTCGTGCTCTCCAAGGTTGGTAGCCGCCTCCAATCTCTTCCCTTGAAACCCTACAAGATCCTCTCCCAGAATCCCCTGAAACTCTCCTTTTATAAGCCCCAAAACGCGTCTCCAAAACGGATCTTCAGCGATTTCCTTCCAAAGCTGGCGGTGCCTTCAACTACCGTTGACGGTGGTGAACGACTCGTTGGGTCTTGTTCTCGCCACGTAAAATCGAATGCACGCCATTTACATTGATGTATGCCAATACACGAGTGTCGGTGGTGCAAATCCAATGTGGACGACCGTTGGTAATGGTGAGCGACTCGCATACATCAATGTTCCAATGTGGAACTACTCGCCTCTCGCAAACACCGCCGATCCGATCGAGACAATGGTGGACGACCGTTGACCTCTGCTCGGGGCCTTTACATGACATCCCGCCTTCGAAGCACTTTTTCGGTTGTCGGTTTTACTTGGCCAATCGTACAAACCAAGGGACGACTGTTTGGGGAACACCCGGGACAATCCATGACCACGTTCATCCGTTGTTTTGCCGGGTCGGATGAACTCAACCTAGGTTACGACATTTACGGCACTTCGCAACTAGCCATATGTGGAATCTTCCTAACTCTCAATGATTGGAAGTGAAAAGTGGATGTGTACGTGTTTTTGTGGACTCTCACAAGTCACTCCGCTAGGCACTTTGCGTGCTTTGGTAGACTCACTTTTCTCTCAATATCACTCTCAACTGTTTAGTGTGTGTATGGTAAGACTTTCACCATTCTCGTTGTTTTGACGCAAGCGCCAGGCACAACGAGTAGTCCTTTGTTCTGACCCTCCAAGATCACACGAAGTGAACTCATCTTTGGGCGTGCAGTGCTTTTTCTTGGATATAACACCAAACACCAAAGGATTTAGCAAAAAGCCGGGTTCCCTTGTGACCCAATGGAACTGTGAGGGACAGCGCCAAACCCGGTCCATTCTAATTATTCCGGTCGGAATGGACAACACCGGCCGCGTCTTTCGACACACGCGGCTATGCCTTTCTGTGGAACTCGGATGTTTCATTTAAAGTGGGTGAAAAGAATATTTAAATACGACGTTTTAAAGCGTCCTTTCAAATCATAAAACAGATAAAAGTTAGTTTTTTGAACTTTACAGGTGTTTTATTATCCATAGTTTTATGTGACAATCATATTTCATGAAATTTATGCGGCTAAATTTATTTAATCAGACGACTCACGTGGGTATACTTGAAAAAAAGGTAGGGGATCAACAGATAACTATTTATTTTGATAATCTTAACAACCAATTTATATAAATTCATAGAAAATCGTAAAAAAATATTTTACAAACATATTTCTAAATATATAGATTAACTATGTTTCAAGATCATTAAATTGAATTATTTTAATTATCATATAATTTTGATGATTGTTGATGGAATATAAAATGATATTCAAATTGCATCAAATTTGAAACTCAATCAATTCTCCTATATCTTTAAAAAATAAATAGTTGTCAAGATCCCAACTATAAAGGATAAATGTACAACTATTTTGCATTTGTAATTCAGATGGGGATAACTTAACAATTAAATGATAATAAAATTGTTTGAAATTTAAAACACCTATCAATCTATAAGTAAAAAATATAGCTATAAAGTTTTTTCTATTTTTAATTTTTTTAATATTTATTTAAAAATTTATTATCAAAATTATGAAAATAACCATTGTCTAAGTGATCCCCGCCCTTCTAATTTTCTATGTACGATTTTTCTCATGACTTGTGTTAGTTTATATTTTCCATACGCTTCCGTTATAAAAAATATATTGAATGTAAGAAAATTTGTAGATTATTTTTGTTTTAAATGTTTTATCCCTTTTCACTGCATATCCTCCGTGGCCCAAAAACCAAACCTTATACTTCTCTAGAGTTTTGAAATGGAACGTCTCGTCCAATCCATTCAGACCAATCCGTGATCGTGGACCGGATCGTGACCAAACCTGTGCCCGTCCCATGCCCTACCACGGTCCGGTCCAACGGTGGGCTGGTTCTCCCTTCATCCAAAACCGGATCGTATAGACCTGTGGACCGGACCGTCCCGTGAACCGTGCGAGACCGTGATCCGGACCAACTTTTTATAATTTTTAATATATTTTTATAATTTTTTGAGTATTATTCGATTTTTAAACAATTAAAAATATAAAATTAATTCAATAAAATTATTATTTACAAAATATCATAAATTTATTTGAATTTATTCGAATTATAATTTTTTGAATTTATAAAAAAAAACGGATCGAACCGGACCGTGCCGACCCGTGGGGGTCCGGCCCCCGGGGGCCAATGGTGGGACGGGTTGGATTTTTCCGAGTTTGGCCCGCCTAGACCCCTCCCGTGTGGACCGTGATGGACCGTGGACCGTCCCGACCTATGAACCGTTCGGATTATACCCGGACCGGACCGACCCGGACCATTTGCAAAACTCTAGACTTCTCGAGCCTTCGAGGATAATTATGTCATTTGAATTTTAGAGGAACCAGAAGCACAGAACCCTACTCGCACTGAAGTAGGGGTGTTAACGGATCAGATAATATTTGATTTTATCTGTGATCTAATATGAGAACTAATGAAAATTATTCAATTTATATTTTCATTCGGAGATAATTTGTATCCATATTCGTATGTGAATCTTTTTTACGGATAAAGATATGATTTAGCTATTACCTATCCGTATCCGACCACTAGCTATTATTTATCAATATCCGACACTATCCGAAAGTTTCTAATATGATATTATCTGATTTTATCCGAATAAGTATCCGAAACATTTATATTATATATTTTTAATTAGATCTTTAGTGTACATTGTATATTTAATTTATTTTATATCTAATTTGTGTTAATGTATCATATTTTTTTATAATTCATTGATTTATTTGAACTATTAATATAATAATAATTAGTTTTTAATTTGTACATTTTTTATAAAAAATATATGTAATTATTTTCTAATATCTATGTTCGTATTTATATTCGTCCCATATTCAATTCGTATCCGAAAAATTATAACGGATACGGATATGATAAATCCAGATCCGTTTACACCCTGAGTGAAGGCCTGAAGCGGCGCTCTCACCGAGTCTCTCTCCGATTCTCTCAATTCTCATCCTTTTCCCAACCCCAAACCCAAATCCAATGGCGGCTCTATCTCCGCTATGCTCCTTCTCGTCTCTCGTTCCTCCTCCTGCTGCTGCTCTCCCTCGGTTCACTCCCTCTCCATCAATCCGCATCCCAATCTGCAGCCGCCAGTTTCCTCTCCTTTCCGTACGAGCTGCTGTGTCAGCAAAGGAGGCCCCCGCGCCGAAGGAGCCGAAAGGGATAAGGAAACCGATGCCGATAACGCCGGAGCTCCAGGACATCGTCGGTGTATCTGAGATACCTCGCACTCAGGCGCTTAAGCTTATATGGGCCTACATTAAAGAACACGAGCTTCAGGTCTAGATTATTCTGTGCTCTTATTTTTCCGACTTTTTAGTTATATAGATCTAGCTTTGGTAGGGGCTTTTCTTTTGGTCTAAGGTTTGCAAAGTATACCTCAACGGGTACTATATTTCGATTTCATAATTGATAATATTAAAAGGATTTGTGGCCTGGTTCTTAGCTAAATAGTTTGGTACTTTGGTAAGTAGTTGAAACCTATGTTTGCTTTGCTGCTTTATTATAGTTGGAAACGTTTTATCAATTTTGGAGGTGGTTGTCAGGTTGTGTATGGTTTCATGTCATCACTTTGCTGTCATTTTATATGATAAATCAAAAGGAATGCACTCTATTTCAGTGCAGAAAGAAATGATTGGAAAAGTAAGGGATATAGTCATGTAGAAAAGGAAAGATCATTTTATAACTCAGAAATAATATTGTAATTGCTACATGAGTTTTGTGTTTGCTGTCGATTTCAATTTTGTAAACACATTGCATTCTGTTTCCGTGACATATATTCTCTCACTAACAAATAGATATTACACTCACAGTTGGACAGTTGGTTTTTTTATGTTTAACTATGAATTGTTGGGACATCTTAATTTATCTTTTTCTATTTTTATCAGGATCCAAATGACAAGAAGGTAATAGTATGTGATGAGAAGTTGAAGAAATTGTTCGGCAAAGACCGAGTGGGGTTTCTTGAGATTACAAAGCTTCTTAACCCACATTTCAAAAAATAGAATAGACAGCTTCTTGCATGGAGATACTCTTTTGTAAATGGCAACAAAGTTTGCCGTGCCCTTATTAGGATGGCGTTAGTGTTATTCGTTGCAATTAGGACTAAAATTCTCCTCTTCCTTTTAAAATTTCTGGTATTGTTGGTATTACTTGTGTCAGATGTTTTGTTGACTATGCTATTTATGCTCCTTTTATTGCATCCTTAAAATTAGTACTTTGTTTTGTGGTTTATTTTTTTTTTCTAGATTGCAATGATACACTGATAATCTACCAGTACCTGGTAATGTCCGTGTACCAGTTTGGCACCAACTGATATTGGGTTGAAATTTATTTCTCAAGCCTTTCAGAGCAGTGACTACTTCCATTTTTAGATATAGATCAGGGAAATCCTGTTGTGGTACGCTCTCGAGACTTAAATGATTTTGTTGCCGTTGATCCGTATGAACTGGACAACTGGTATGAACTATTAAATCAAAAAAGATGGAACTTTCTAGGCTCCTGACCATCCGTTTTCTTTCGTGTACTTATCATAAATTCATACCAGCTCGAATATAACATGGTTATGGTATCACTTACAGATGGTACAATTGTAGTTAATCAACCGATGCAAATTGTTCTAAGCTCGAGTCATTTTTATGATTTAGACACCTTTAAAAAAAAATAGAGATGTTGCTGGAAAATACAGTCAATTTATTTATTTTAAAAAAAAAAAATGAGAATCGAGCCTCAAAATTTATAAATAATGATCACAAAGTCATGATCTATTGTTGCATTCTAAAGACAGTCATAGAAAGAAAGAGGTAACATGTACAGAAAAAGATATAGGTGATATACCGGATTAGATTTCGTCGAAATAGTAATTATTGTTTGATTATGTTGTATTATATTATTATATTATTATTATAATTATAATTATAATTTATTATTATATTAATATTATGATGATTATTTTATTATTATATATATGATTAATTTTATTATTATTTATTATATTATATTATATTATACATTATGATTATAGTTATGATTATGTTATGATTATATTATTATGATTATAATTAATTATTATTATTATTATTATTATATTATGATTATAATTATATTATTATTATTATTACACTAAACATCTTCTTTGATTTGTCAATTCGCAAAACAATCTTGAATTTTATAATTTATCTTGTTTGAGTTTTGTGTAGGATTAAAATGCAAATGAATTAGTGCACAAAAACCAAGACTGATGATGAGATACAAGAGCTTAATCAAGACCGCATTAGGCTTAGGTTTAGTTAGACTTAAACTGGGTTGAATTGATTAAGATAAATTGAGTTTAAATAACAAAAAAATGTTATGTCCAGTGAAACGTTATAACGGTTCAGTAATCGTTATAATGGTTCATCTCAATACTCAAAAATATTCTAAGCCAGAAAACTTATCATAGAAACTAGAGTGTATCGTTATGTAACGATTCAGTCATCGTTGCAACGATTTATAAAATGTATAATGATTCGGTGAATCGTTATAACGTTTTAGCTCAATCAGATCCAACGGCTATTCTTTCTAAACCGTTATAATGATTCCCAAATCGTTATAACGATTCAGGCCGAAAATAGTTTTTTCAGCTGTTTCAGAAGATCTATTTTAAAAGGATCACCTCTCTCACTAATAATTATCTAATCCATCTAGCTAAATCATTACTCAAGAGATCTTATTAGCTATATACTAAGTGAGAGAGGTAAGTCAAGAGATAGAAACATTCAATTAGCCAAATCTTTGTTTAAGCTCAATCTAGCTTCTCTCCATTCTCTCAATTTGATCCTTTGTGATTTACTCTTCTTGTAAACATTTTTTGAGCTATAGTGCTCACACTTTTTGAGTGTGTCGCCACTCACTTTTTTGAGTGTGTTGTCACTCTTGTTACCGATAGGCTTGGCAACCCATTTTTGTGTAAGGGATCAAGTTTTACAAGTGTAAAACTATTTTTTTAGTGTTTCGGCTCAACCTCATTTGTTGGAGGTTGGGAGTCCCGAAGACATAGGCATTTTTAAGTCGAACTCCGTTACATCTTGTGTTCTTGTTTGATTTTTTCTTTTCTTTTCTCTCATTTATTTGATTGCTATATTCTTGTGAGAATTGAATCGAATTGAATTGTCTCACTCTTCTTAAATGATATGACTTAAAATAAAATTTTAAATGAAATAATTTAAGTAAAAAATTAAACAAAATCTTAAATAATTAGACTAAAATGATAGAACTTAAAATAAAGTGAGAATTTTTTTAATATCATAAAAATTAAAATAAATGGGTTAAAAATAAAGTTACCCTCCTCCATTATTCCGGGCTTGGAACCGGCTATGTAATACATAGGCGGAGTTCTATCTTTTTTTTTGTTAGTAAAGTTTATTGAAAAAAATCAAATAAGGATTGTAAATACTAGAAAAATAATAAAAATAGAAAAAAATAAAGAATATAAGTGTTTAAAAATACCATGTAAAAATTTGAGTTCATATACCATAGATAATTTTCTGGCATACCATCTGAGTTTTCATCCGCTTCTGTCATAAATTCACCGGATGATTGTTCTACAGGTGCATGTTGATTACGTTGTTCTGCATCAAATCAATCTTTCAAGCACACGAGTCGTTCGAATGTCTTTGCACCCAATATGCTACGTTTATCTGTTAGTATCCTGCTTGCTGAACTAAAATAGGATTCGGAAGGGACGGTTGACACGAGCGCGATAAATATATCACGTGCCATCATGACGAGAGTTGGATATGCAGTTTCATTCCTCTTCCAATAACCGAGGATGTCAATACCGTCGAATTTTATACTTCCTAAACAATAGCTAACTAATTCATTCATATTTGTTTGCATTTGTGAGTCATCATCTTCCTCCAAGTCTCGCAATAATACAGATCGACTATTGCTCCTGACATATTTTAAAAAATAAAAAATATTAGTCTCATAATATTATAATAATATAACGAGTTTGAATATTATAAATATGTTAGATTTTAGTACTTAATATTACGAGGATTTGAAGAAGATGGTTGATTCGTTTGGTTTGCATGAAGTTGGGTGTTGTATAGGTTGAACATTTTTGCCAATGCGGATGTCACACGTTGTTCCTCCCCGATATGTGATAAATTTAGAATTTTCTTATACCGTTTAAGCAATCTTATAGTATACTTCTTCTTGAATGAAGAATGAAGACAATTGACAATAATTGTAATGAGAGGAACTTCGTCCCAATATTTTAGAATTTCTCTCTCATGGCTTCTATAATCGGTGACAGAGGCGAGTCACCGTGCACATCCTCCGCGATTCGATGAAGATCTATATTCTCAAAATCATGGTACCCATTAAAAAAATAAAATAAATTACTAATGAAATAATTTAAAATTTGTAACGAAAAAAATACAAGACGAAAAAATAAATCTTGGATATCAAATGGAGTTGTTGAAGCAATTGATGCACGGATGGTATGTACGAGCATGATAGTTGGACGGTTGCGTTGAAGAAAACTTCTAAAAATGTGTGAAGTTGTTAGAGTTGGTCTCATTCTTCCGTGGAGCATAATAATGATAATCTCTCAGATGAGTTACGTAGGATCTCACTTATAGCATGTTTGTATGGAAGGACACGGTGTAACATTCTATATGTTGAATTTCAATATGTATCTATGTTTCATGGTATTCTTAACTTGCTCAAATTTAATCGTCCACACAAGACATGAAAAATCTTATTTTTTTATATTGTTAGAATAAATATGATGAAGACCATCTTTAAATTTATAAATTAAATTATTGACAGAAGTTGTTTTCAAACCCGCCTTAACAATTAAACTAAGAATATGACATGCACATTTTTGATGAAACATTATACCATCCATAATTGAGTTTAGTGCACGTGTAAAATAATCAATAGATTTAATATTATTGTTTGCATTATCAAAAGAAATTGAAAATATTTTGTTCTCTAAATCTCTTTTCAAATTATACTCATGCAATACATTTATAATGGATTGATAAATAATTTGTGAGGTGTGCGGATAATTCATGGTTCGAAAACTTAATACTATTTTTTTGTAAAATCCAATCATGATCAATATAATAGGCGGTGACACAACTATAACTAAGACCATATTTACCGATAGTAAATATATCAAATGTAATTGATATTTTATATGTTACAACTGTAAATATGGCCAATAATTCACTTTTTCGCTCAACAAATTATTTTTTCAACTCAGATATCATTTTGTTATGATGGAACCTTTTGTACAATGGTTGATCACAACCTTTAATTATCAATCGGGCAAAATCGGTACAATATGCCATACTTATTGGTTGTTCTTTTTTCGCTATGTATCGAGCAAACTCATTTAACATTCTTTTTTCGTCATATTTGACAAGAGTTCTAGTACCGTCCGAGTTCAAACAACTTTATACCATACGGGTATCGGGTCTTTCTTGGGGTTCTTTATTTTTTGCTATGTGTTTATTAGCATATTTTTTAAATTGACTTAAACCATTTTTTATTACATAATTGTACGAAGTTTTGCAATTACTTACCTTACATCATGCATTGATTAGAACACCGTCGGGACCTAAAGTTTGTTCGTAATAACTCCACCAAGGTGCATCATAAGTTGGGGGGGCTCTCTTCCTTCTCTTATCAGCTCCGGATTCGATCGGGGATTCCAGGATGCTTGAGTTGGGTGTTGGTGTGGAACATCCCGCACTCGTTGGATATAAAAAAGAATTAATTATTACAAATTAAAAATACAACTAATGAAATAAATAATATAACAAAAAATAAAGAATATAATAAAAAAACTAATTAAAAGAAACTAATGATAAAAAAATTAAAGAATATAAATATTTATTAAATAATATTCTATAAAAAAGAACTAATTATTATAAATTAAAAGTACAACTAATTATAAAAAAATAAAGAATCTAATAAAAATTAATTAAAAGAAATGAATGGCAAAAAATGTAAATATATATTTAAAAAACTAATTACCAATAAATATAAACTAATTATAAAATACTAATTATAAAATATAATATATACTAATAACTAACCTTTTTTTTGTCGGAATCGAAAGATTGTCGAAAACCCGAAACTTTAAAATGAATTAACGACAGATAATATAATGAATGCTAAATTGAGAATAATAACTAAATAACACTAATATAAATATTTTTGATTTTTTTTCTGGATAATGTAATAAAATTACTATAATAATATAATTAGAGAATTGCTAATATCTAACGATTAACGAATTAACGAGAGAGAGATTGGTTTGGAGAATTGAGAAGTTATTTGTGTGAGGATATGAGATGAAATGGGGTGGTATTTATAGGAAAAAAATTTGATTTTTTTAATTTTTTTTTGATTTTTTTTGAATTTCAGCGGGTGGGACGAGTAAAGTGGGTCGGGTCGGACGGGTTTGATTCTCAGGTTTCCCTAGTCGGGTCGGGCATGGGTTAGGACGGGTTGGATGGGTCAGGTCGGGTCGGGACGGGTCCAAAACGGTCGGGTCTAGCACGAATTTTTATTCAAATTTTTTTGCCCGCGCTCGTGCTAGACCCGCCGGTTCTAACGGGCCTGGCGGGTTTGAGCACGAGTCGGGGCGGGGCGGGTCGCGGCCATGGATCGGACGGGTCTGATCCGGTCGGATCGGGTCTGACCCGGTCAAGTTTTTTTGAAAACACTACTATGCTCGGTGAGCAATGATAATGGAAAAGTGAAATTGAACAAAATCCATTGTTGAAAAAGACTTTTTTTCCTCTATTTCATCTCCTTTATGGAATTGAGAATAGTTTATTTCACAAAATAAGGAGGGATCAAAGTATAAAATAGAGAATAGTTACTATTCATCATTCTCACATTTATCAAAAAATTACTATTTTTTTACTATCTTCATTTGCTATTTTTTATGGTCAAGTTTAGTTCAGAATAAGTACTCTTATTTCTCACTTAAAAAACTAAATATGCAGTAATTTGAAGAGTCATAAATCGGCATAAAAAATTATAACTCCATAACTTATGAATCTTCCTAGGTGGTATAAGTTTTCCTCAAGTTACGGAGTCATTAGACCCATAATTCATACTATTATAATTATTATAATAATTATATTATTATTATTATTATTATTATTATTATTATTTTATCATTATATTTTAAATATTATTATCTTATTTATAAATATATGATTATTGTTGTTTTATTATCATCTGATTATAAAATATTATTATTATTTATTATATTACTAGTAATTTTAATTATAAAATATTAATGATTGTTATTAAATATTATTGTTATCATCATTATTCTAAATAATTAATGATAATTGGATAATTATTATAGTTAAATATTTATTGATTATTATTGCTATTATATTTAATTATTATTTTTGTGCTTTTTATTTGTTTTTATCATGATTTTGGTTATTAATATGATTATTTTATCATTTTTCTTTTAATATGATTGTTTATATTAGAAATAAATTATTATTATTAACTACAATTTATTTTATAATTATGATTGTTGACATATATTTATCATTATTACTTTATTATTATAATTATATGTCTAAAATTTTAATTATAAATAATTAATGATAATTAAATAATTATTTTTATTTAGTTAATTTATTTTATACTATTAATTTATTTCATGATGATGATACTATTATCATTAAAGTTATTTTTATTGTTGTCGTAATCAAAAAATAATTTTTTTTATTTCTCTACTTGCTTAACTAAACATGAATAATTTATGGTGACATAACTCTATATAAAAAGTTATGTCTCCATAGCTTTATGCTGTAATCAAACATAGGCAAATTCTCATTCTTAAACTAAGATCCAAATGTACAATCAATCTTAACTATCCTCAATTCCTCTGTTTCTTTACTGCTGAACAGTTCCTTGAGATTTGCTCGGAGAGAAAGGAGGTGAAACTATTATATTTTGAGATTATATTTTTTGCAAAATAAATGGAGAAATTCATCTTTAATATTTTTTTTTTCGTTTTCATTCAAGTTTATAGTTCTGACCTCTGAATGTGAGTCACGAAGCCTTGCCTTGAAGGTGTCTAGAAATTGATGGCTCAAGTGATGGACTCCGGAAATACATTTGTTGTAATAGGTGATTATGGCAGCCGGCTGTCATTGAACCTATGGTAAATGAGGCCCATAAAATAAATCTTAAAAAATTCTCTCTAAAAATTAATTTGAACCGTTAATCTATAAATGGACCGTTCAGATTCTATGATATCCGGCTGCCATAACTTAACTATGACAGCAGATTCTGATCTGACGGAGTCCGAAACAAAATCAGTTATAGGCTTATAGCACACAGAACATGACATGATTCGCCTCAAGGAAATCACCGCAGCGGGTTCAGGTAAAGAGTAAAGATGGAGCAGTGGCTGTGAGCCTACCTCGGTTAGCTTGTGGGAAGAAGCGAAAACCGCGTCTCACGAGAGGAGTACAGCGAGGATAACGCCAAACGAGGAGACGAGGCCGGAGGTCCAACGGGGGGAGAATGATTGATTGATTCACTGCATAGTGCATAGTTTGCACCCATCATCGCGTCTTGGATCTTTTGTGTCAGGGAGAGCTATCATACGATGTGGCGAGCATCTGATATTGCATGGTGAGCTGCTTTCATGATTCAATGATTCTCTGGGACCCAACTGTCGGCAATTTGCTTTATTATGAAACAGATCCATACTCCCATCGAGATGAAGTCAAATGCTCGAATGACTCGTCAACAGGTCCAACCAATTGAACATACGCAGTAAGGCTGAATTGGGATTCGTAACCTTTTGCAAATGCACCGCAATCGGCTATGGATTTTGATTTTGATTATGGACTTTATAAGTTATAAAAATGAAAAGTCTCAATACGACCTTCACTAAATGCCCGCTGCTGAATTGGACTAGATGCATGGTCAGATAGATCGGATGAATTAAGTGGGTTCAAAATATGTATTGTCATCGTCACCCTTAAATTTTAATTAATTTATAGTACGAACGGACACGCTACTTTTCTGCAATCAGAGTCCATGCAATCGAACAATTTAGTTTTATTGAATAATGGATAATTTACCGTTGTAAGGTGTTATACTAATGCGTGCTTATATATTTGTCATTATTATATTTATATTTCAAATTTTAAAATATAAATAATAAATTCAAGTAGCTGATTTTTATTCATTGTCAAAAGAAGCTTCTGTGTCAATTGTAGAAATTAATTGAGTTCGTTTTGTTCTAAATCAAGGGGTCAAATATACAAATATATTAAAAGACAATCAATCATAATTAATTAGATTATTCATTTTTCTGCAGCATAATCTAATCTAATAATATAATATGTACCTAAAAATTAAAATATTCTAAATATACATCTCTCGTGAAAAAAAACAATAACATGATTAGACATTCGGATTTAAACTAATTAAAAATATAAATAATTCGTGAATTTGTGACTGCGGAGTAAAAATTATAATAATGAAAGCCTTTTTTTTTTCTAAATTCTCTTGTAATATAAAATTTGGATTGCACTTACCTACCCAAAAAAAATAATTGAGAAGCGAGAGTTGTTCCTTGATAACAGAGTAAAATTTCATGTAGAATCAAATCTAAATATTGCTGAAAAAGAACGCTAAGTAAAGACTCCATCATGCAATAGCAATACTCAGTACTCAGCAGTCAACACTATATTAGTGAGTGTGAGTAAGTCGGTGCCTTGCCTTCCCACTCCAAGGCAACGCTGCATGCGTGACTGCCCCACAAAAACACGCTTTCTTCGGATCAATCTTGTCCGTTGGATCACGAGCTCGAGCTTTGCCAGCTCATAGCTCATCCACAGGTTGCAAAACTTGCAATTCTCTCATCCCAACAACTTTTATCTCCACTGATCTCCACCTCCTGTTTTTCTGCTGCTCCTCTATGTGGCATTGTCAGTTGCTCAGTTCTACGATATTCAACATGTTATGTTATTTCACGAGTCCACTCTCCACCTGAAAGATATATATGATTGTTAATTACTATTAATTATTTTATGGATAAACTTACGTACGATGTATATAAATACTTAAACATTGATAGTTAACAATTATAAATTCTTACCTGATATAGATAAATAATCATAGTTAAAAAAAAAGAATGGACAGCTCATGTTTTCTTTTTGAAGGTGGCCTTTCAGGCTTTCAGTAGTGCTTTAAACAAGATTAATTATCTAATTTTATTTCATTTATATAAAAATGACGATTAATAGAAACTATTGAAAAAGTTTTAGTGATGTCAATTTGCATTTTTCTAGATGATATGGCAAACCGATTTTAAGCTGATAAAAACTTTATGGCCAAAACTTGATTATTTTATTTACAATTTTAGAAAAGTACTTTTTATAGAGGAAGTTTAAAATGCAACACATTGCATGGATGCTCCTGTGCAATGTGTCAAAATCTCAAATGTTAAATTAAAAATGATCGCTTTGAACTATTCAATATATTCTCCATATCAAATTGCAATCTCTTAACAATTGATGTACTACTTAAAGCATTGTACATTCATGCGTAGATTTTATTTAATAACATATTATTTTTTAAGTTTTGGACGTAGCATTTTCATTAATAATTTGATGATTAGTACAATGTCCCTCAATAAATGTTTAAGCTCAAATAAGAAATACCATGCATGAACCCTGACTTTCGGAATGAGAAATGAAATTAGATAATTAAATAAGGTATTTATTGTCGTGACATCCACTTTTGCATCAATAATTAATAAGAAAATTAGCAAATAAATAAATAATAATAAGTGTCATTACATAGAAGCAACACAAAAAGCTTTTCAGCAGGACGCCGCAGCATCATGAACTTGTTCACACTTTTACTTTCTATTTGGTCTATAAATATACCCAGCAGACCCTTCTATCATTTCAATTTAACGTGAGAGTGAAATCTTGAAACTACCAGCAAAGGTTTAAAGGTGTATAGAGAGAATGATAAATCGCCTGTACCCTGCCACCTTTACTCTTTTGCTTCTCATCGCTGCCTCTTTCTTCATTCCACCACTGCTGGCTCAGGTACCCAACAACTATCTTAATAGATCTATATCCAATATTATGTATGAGCCATGTTTTTTTTTTCAGGGGGTTTCAAAGGCCCCAAATATTCTTCATGCAGCGGACATTTTTTTTTTTTTTGGCTCCATATATAAACCAACTATAATTGTTAATTATACACCTCCTTTCCCCCCTTTTTTGGCATTATTTTATGCGTCTTGTTTTCTGTGTATGTAGATCTTTTCAACTTTTAAGAGATGATGTTATGGTACATTTTTATTATATTTTTAGCATTTTCTTAAAGGTTTTTAGCAGCAACTTCGGCTCTTAATTTGCTCCGAGTCCCAAAGGGTTGTTAATATTGAATTATTGATTATTTTATTTTTGTATATTTATTTCTAATATGTTCTGATCATGGTTTAAAATCACATCAAGACAGTGAACCAGAATGCAAATGTTTAGCTACATACACAAGCATCTAATTAAGTTGCAACCTTAAAATTTATGCTTGGATTTTTAGATTTCTGTGATGGGAAGTGCAAAGTGAGATGTTCAAAGGCAGGCGTACAGGACAGATGCCTCAAGTACTGTAACATATGCTGCCAGGAGTGCAACTGTGTACCGTCCGGTACCTATGGCAACAAGGATGAATGCCCCTGCTACAGAGATAAATACACGGGAGTAGGCAAGAGAAGAAGGCCCAAGTGCCCCTAATTAAACAGCACTATGACAAATTGATACTTTGTATGTGCCTTTGTAAAGGCTTATATGCTTTTGAGTGGTTCTTTCCAAAATAAGACACAGAGTATATTATATCTTGTGCTTCATGTGTTTGATATTTTAACTTTCTTGTGATATATGTTGCTTTATGTATATGTTGATGATATATTTGATATGAAGTTATTTCAGTAAAAAAGTGGTGCGGAGTGCATATTGGCAAGCAAGTGCCACAGAAGATCAGGGTTCAGTGACTCCCAATTTTGCCATTTTCTATGCTGTGGACCATGCATGTATATTTATCATTCGATCGATGTCTCATAAATGGCAAATATTAAATCCAAATAGATATTTGGTGACAATTTTGTTTCAAGGTTTTGACTCATCCGCCTATTGGAATCTACCAATAAATATTAAATTTAACATGTTTCAGTGTAATATAGTGCGCTAATCGTATAGATTTGATAAGTGCCAAGTGCGAACCGGACTTGGAGAACATGTCAACTGTCAAGAAAAGTCTAAAAAGAATTACTGAGACTTGGTGAAAATTTTTATTAATTTATTTCAATAGCACAATAATTATATAAAATCTATAAAAAATAACTATCACATATGATTAAGAGTTTCAGACACTCTTAAGCGAGACAAATACGAATATGATTCCTAAAACTAATATATTATACAAATTTAGTAGGTGGTAGAACAAAATATAACATAATTTATTACTCACTAATGGCATTTTCATTTTACACACTGAGCAAATTATTTTACCCACCAAACGGGAGAAGGCTCCGCATAATTTATTCGTTTCATTTATCATTAGGCTAGCTAATCTAAATACGCAACATGCATCTCTCTTCTTGTGTTTTTTCCTTTTGGTTTTCCCTTCTCAATGGAACATAGTAATATTTACAGTTTGTTATTAATTACTTGTTAGTGAATATTACTAACATAGTAATATTGAAAAGAGTTATCATGCATAATACAGAACTAATGAAAACTGTGTGAAATTGCTGACAAGTAAATCCAGCTTAGTATAACAGTGTGTACGGCTCCAGTATTGTGGAGCAGTAGCTATTTGAATGGGGTACTATTTTTTTTGGTATGGCTCCAGAATGGGGCCTACCAGTTTGAGTTGTAAAAGTAATATGCTAGAAGGAAAGGTCAAAACAACTGTTATTAATTTTTCTTGATAAAATAAAGAAAGAGAAAAATCGTATAAGCCATTTTATTAAGATAAATAAAAAGAAAGAAAATAAATTTAATGGTTGAAAATATGAATGATGTGACATAACTAAAAAGCTTAGAAAAATAATCTTTTTGGATATAGAATTTGTTTATGGTAACTTAATCCATGGGGATTAGAGGACGGTGTCAAATGGGCAATCTTACCTTATTAATATAAAAGTTAAACAAATGAAAGTACCACATGGTCTGAAAAAAAAAACTTCTACATCTCATTGTTTTCTTGGAAAAAAAACACAGTCTTTCAAATATTATCTCCAAATTTAATAAACTTTATATATTAAAGAAGTATAGTATTTCTAATATTGCTCTTGGCGTACAAAATGATTATCAATGGTTTTTTTTCCTATTTTCATTTATTCCAAAATTCACTACCAAATATTGTAACTACATGTTTCCATATGAAAAAAATATATTCCCAGTGTGTACAATTTTTTTTTTTTTTTTCCACTTTACATGCTCTGAAAGTGAAACGGTAATCAATAAATGGAGCCAAAAAACATTTCCTTATTTTTTTTCCTTGCCTATTCTTAAAAAAGAGCCTCTCCACATTTTGCATTCAAGAAGCGGTTAAAAATGAATAATTCAAACATTTAAATAATATTTACGGTATCCAATTCTTATTTGTATAGTTATAGTATTCAAATACAAATTAAAATTGCAGATTGTTCTAAATTACTTTGACAAAATGTTTATTAATTTTGGATTAATGCGGAATATATTTAGTAATTGTTATTTTTTTTTTCTAAAAAACGGCTTTTATGATGATTGAGCGTGAAATTTCTAGCGTTTGCCTTCGAGAACCACAATCTAATTTATTCGGGCGTAAATAAAAATATTCGGCATTTCACTTCTGACGGTTGACCAAATAAAAAAAAAAGAAAAATGGGATCCATTCACCACTATTTATTTTGATAATCTTGACAAACACCACAAATAAATTTATATGAAATCTTCAAAATGGGAAAAAAAGACAAATATATTTTTAATTTCTAGATTAGGTGTCATTTAGTATTTCATCAAAGATCATTAAATTTAAACTATTAAATTATCACATTATTTTGATGACCTTTCATAGAATATCATATAGCATTCAAATTGCATGAAACTTAATTAATTCTTAAAATGGTCCATTGTTTATATGATCGTTGATAGATTATCATGTGTTTAATTATATTATTTAATATTATAATAATTATTATAATTATCATTATTATTTAGTATACTTAAATTTACACAAGTGGTTGACAGCTAAAAATCTAACGAAATAGTTTGAAACACTGAACCAAATCGCTGAAACCGATTAGTTGATAAATGATGTTTTTATATGCTAAAAATATTAATTTTTAATTTCATTAGGACAAAGACAATTAATCAAAAATTGACACAAAAATAATAAATTAAAATATAACTTATACGGATTTGAAATTTTTTCATCTACTTGAATCCAAAGATTTATATATAATTTTTCATCTACTTAAATAAAACTTAATTTTTATAATGATTCAATTTTTTTATATGATCCTTTATAGATTTTCACATGTTTAACTACATTATTTGTCATTATAATAATAATTAATTATAATCATCATTATTATTTAGTATACTTAAATTTACAAAAGTGGTTAAGAACTCAAAATCTAACGAAATAGTTTGAAACACTGAACCCTAATCGCTGAAATCGATTAGTTGATAAGTGAAGTTTTATATGCTAAAATTATTAATTTTTATTAGCCCAAAGACAATTAGTCGAAAAATTGGCACAAAAATAATATATTAAAAATATAACTTACAAGCTTTGAAAATTCTTTTGACCGTCAGAATTTATACTGATTGGACTTGCGAACTTGTAATTTGTAAATGTATATATTTCTACAATTTAGAATGGTTTCGGCGATTTTGATGAATAATTTGAAATTGGTTACACAGCTATTTTTTTAATAAACTTGTAAATTATTTTGGTAAGTACCTATATTTCTTACCTCTCTTCTCCTCTTTTTTAAGTACCCAGTATATTTATTCCTATATTATAAATAATGGAATGCGCTTGACAAACGGATGAGGCACTGTCAAGTGATTATCATTAGCGACTGATTAATTAGATTTTTGCAGACAATTGGCTTTCAAAATTTAATATATAAAAATATTATTTATTCAAATAAAAATAAGCTATTTACATGCTTTATTATATTTTGTGTCTTAATTTTATTTAAAAAATAAATAAATTAAATATCATGATTCATATTTTTCAGCCATTTAAAAAAATATATTATAATGTTATGAATGACAAATTAAGTAAAAAATGATATCTAATTAAAGTCGGTGAAATTTAGTTTATTTAAAAGTGATAGTCAAAATTATCAAAATAAATTGATTGTCAATCATCCCACCAAAAAAGAAGAAACTTGCTATTATCTATTAAAGACATTTAACTGGACTAAATTTGGCGTTGAACTGGCCTGAAAGCTCATGTTTTGTGAGCTAGTGACCTTTGTGGCTTTGTCTCTATCCAGTCGATCTCAGATCTCAAACCTTTTCTACCTAGTACTTCTAGTATGTAACTATGTACTATGCACTATTGTGCTTTTATTAGACGATGTTTTAGACAAACATTGAAGATTTAGACAATGTTTTAGTGTAATTACAATGTTGCCTTTTTAATCCTGGTACTGTTGGTCGGGTTCAGAAAAGAAAACAGTTGAAAATCACACATTTATCTTTTGCCTCCTTTTTAATTCACTAGTCAAGGTACTCGCTCTCACGCGCGAATTAAAATCAACTAATTATATTTAACTTAATATCCTCTATGATTTCAATATAAATGAAATAATTGAAAGAATGAATGGACATATATCACACTCCTCTATTATCTTGTAAATGCTATAAAATAAAATTAAAATTCTGGCAAAAATCTAATAAGTTCAATAGTTGTAGAAAAATGTGACATATTAGAAACAATGAACGAATATAGATGTTAGAGGACTAGTTCATGATATTGTTGTGCTTATCAGCTCATTTTCAACCCGAAAATAGAGTGTCCAAATTCAGCTGTAAAATCAAGAAAAATATTAATCATTGCAACCAAAAAAAGCTTTACATCAAAGAATATTAAATTTAATTATAGTGTGTTTATTTCATTATTTCCTAAACAATCATAAGAATGAAAAATAAAATAAAAATATTTTTTTATACCTTAGCAACCTTCTAAAATTTCTTAATACATCACATTCGTCGTGTATACTCCCGTTTGACAGATTCCAGCAACTGACTTTACAAGACTTTCTTATTTTTCCGAGAAGTCCCTCACGACAGTGCCACAACCGCTGTTTGATTCACCAATCCTGTGCTACAACCGCTGTTTGATTCACCATTTGAACCACCATAAGCCTTCGATTCTCTCCCCGCTTCACCACTAGCTGGGGGAAATTTGTTGCGCCACTTCCATGAGCTTGTTGAGTTTGTTATTTTCTTCGATTATAATTTATCAGATATCATGAAGTACTCTTATATTTTGTCACAACTTTATGGTTGGATTTACTGTAATCCTTGGAAACTGCTACACCCACTTGAATCATGCATTTGATGCTATGTGTGGCATGCTGATAAACCTTTGTATGAGTCAAGGGATAACTTCTGAAAAGCATGTATCAGACGGTCTCAGGAGGCCAAGGTGAATGGCGCACATGGGGAATGTTTTGGGGCTCCGGTCTCATCTCTTAGGGAGTTCCTTCTTTTTGATTGTTCTACTGATTGATAGGGTAATTGTTTCCACATGAAGTAGGCTGACAAAAAAAAACTTGTGGCTGGTGGTCGCTCGTGATCCATTCGGGATCGACTTGTTATTGATTTGTTCATTAATAGACCGAGCCGATAACGAGCGGTTTGTTAAGCTTGTTAAGTTAATGAGCCGAGTTTGTATTTAGGTCGGCTCGGTTTGTTAGGCTTGTTTAGCTCGTTAAACTATTAATATTTAAAATTTATTTATTTTATTATGAATTTATAGTAATAGTAAATAATTTATAATGTGATATGTACTTAAATTATTATATCAAATTGTTTGAATATTTTATCATTAGTTATTTTAATAATTTTTTATAAATTTTAATATAAAATATCATAAAAAATATTATTAACTATTAAATTAGCATTAACAAGCCTTAATGAGTCAGATCAGTTAGCTCGTCAACTTAACAATCCGATATTAAGCCAAAACTTTTGGCTCGAAAATAATTAACGAGCTAACTCGGCTCGGCTTGTTAATCTAATGAGCTGAATACGAATTTGATTCAGCTCGGCTCGGATCGTTTCAGCCCTAACATGAAGCACTGCTCTGGTATATGAGACAATGTTGCCAATTTTTTTGTGATGTGAGAGTCGGAATAACAAAATAATCTTAGATTAACATAATTTTAGCTTGAGCCTTTTCAAAATTTAGTTCTTTTCTTGATGTAGGTTCTGACAAATATGAGTGGTTCGCTAATATTCTTCTCCATCCTTTTCAAAATGAAAGTACTTTTGGAATTAGGTAAATTCCAAATAAAATTTTGAAAGTCTTTTCTCATATCCTATGTAAAACAAATTTATTTGCTTCATGGATCTGCTCGTTAGTACATTAATCATAAAGCTGAAGTATGAAGCAATATAGTGGAAGTTTAGTTGATTGAGAAGCAGGAACGAAAGAGTACTTCATGGATTCGTCTCTCTTAATTTTCCGGTAGTAGGTGCTGACTTGGTTTTTGAAGTTTTACATCATTATAATCTGTCAGTATAATGAACCTATTTAGAATCAATGTTTGGTTAGAATTGTAGCTGCAATTGGTGTGACCCTTGATGGGTCTAATCCTCAACTCAATGCCCGAGGCTCCCAGCGACTGAACAACCCGGCCTCCATTCCAGTTACAGTACCCATTTCTCCGACTCTTGTTATCTCAACTGGGTGACGGAGAAAAAAGGATTAGGAAATGAGAGGAACTGATATTTTTTTTTTAAAAAAAAAAAAAAAAGTGGGGAGGACTAGAAACCTAAATCTTGTTGAGGGAAATCAAAATTCAAAAACCTAAAAGTCAGAGGAGGGGGATATTAGTCTGGATGAGCGAGTAGTATCTAAGAAGGACACATTTTACTATTTGAGATCAGTGCTATAATTTGGTATAAAACATGCTACAGTTCTATTTCATTGCATTTTGCCGAAATATGAGGGTATTGTAAAAGAAGAAATTTGGGATGCCTGGTTTCAGATCTGTAGTAGTATGTATGTCATTGTGATGCATTCTATTTCAAAGGGACTAAGAGAGTCCTGAAGATGTTTTGCGGAACATGATTATTTTGTACTTCAATTTGATTTTTTTTTTTTGTCTTTTAAATGCATGTACATGTACTATTTGATATACTAGAGTGCATAAAAAGAAAGATCAATAAATCAGGGATGTACAAAACTCCTCTCCTTGACAGGTGACCTCTGGTCATTTTTGAAAAGAAAAAAAAAGCAGCAGCCTGAGCAGTTCCAAATATATAGATCCAAATGCATGGACTATAGTTGTAGTATTATTTTCACTCTCTCCATCCAAACATGAAACATGCAGGTCTTCATGGTTTATGTTTCAGATTTTGAAATACTTTCTGATATATGTACTAAAAAGCTTTGTCGTTTCCTCAACTTTATTTTGTTTGAGGGGCTTCTTTGCAAAGTTTTGTTATAAGGTATCCATCTATAGTTGGGGTTACTGGGCTTTGCATGATGGTTTTCCATATTTGTTTCCACCTCTGCATTATCGAATTCACATCCACTGCCATAGTTAGCTAGCTATGACAGCGGATTGCCATTAGAATTATGGCACCTGGGCCCCTACGAGCTAAGTATGGCTCATTTATATGAAACTGTGTTTAAAATTAATGGCAGCGAATGCGGAACCTGCTTTTAAAGTTCAATTAGAGTATTATTTTGGCGAAGAAGGTTGCTTTTATTTTAGTTTTGGTTAATTTTCAGGAGTATTTTGGTTGGTATGGACCTTTGCCAATGTGGGTACAACCGTTCAAGGTCTTTGGTTTGTTTTAATTTATTTTTTCTTCTCTTTGTTGCCTGTCGTCAAATTGGATGAAGTTATTTTGTATGATAGCATGAAGGTTTTCCATATTTGTTTTTATCTTTAATTTATCACGGATGGCCTCCTTTGCTTTATTGGAGTCTGATTAGAAGTATACTTTAGTACTTTACTTTAGAAGGTCCTTTGGGTCAATTTATCAGTGTTTTTTGGCCTCCTTTGGGTCAATTTATCGGCGTTTTTTGGTTATCATCGACCTGTACTGATGTGGGTACCTTGTTTTTGGTTTGTCCTATTTTATTTTTCCTCTCTTCCGGCTTGTCAGTTTGTAGTAAGATGTGTGAGGGGTTGGATGAACTAGTTTGGTAATTTTGTATGATAGATTGATATGTGTGTGGTATTGGATGAATCTAGATGCCCTTGTGGCCACATGTTTATTTGATTTGCAAGATTTGGACATTCAATCCCTTTTGCGTCTCATTGTCGGATTCCTTTTTATTGTATTTAACTTTGTTTGTATATGTTATTGTTTTTAAATTGCAACTCCTTTTATGTCCTTCAGCTAACCATCGTTGTATTTGGTGTACCAGGTAAGCTGCTTTCGTGGATTTAATAGCATCAATGATGCTATCAATATAGGATCTCAGTGACTACTGTTACTTCAGCTAAACTTCATCCTTGTATGGATTGATAACAGGTAAAGATTAAATATCATGTGTATGTATGTTGTTTTTGTTTCTTTTGCTTATTTTGGAGGTGGAAAATAGGAACTGGTCAAGTTCAAGACCATGTTAATTGTGAAGGTGCTTTTGAGTTGCTTTGTTATTTAAGTTGGGTTTGCTTGAGTTTAAAGCTGATAAAGTTTAGTTAGACCATTTCAGAATAATATGGTAGCAAAATAATGATACTGAATGTTTTTCAAAGATAATTTTGCTACAGTGGACGTTTTCAGAATCAGCTACCAGATCAAGATGGTTAAGACTATGTTTCAGATTATGTTTAGGTTGGGTGGTGTAATACTTTTAGGTCCAACTCCAGCCCAGGTAAATTTTGTTTGGTAAGTTTTCAGATACTTTTATAGTTGGGTTTCTTCAGGCAGGTCAGATTTTAGTTTTACTTTTCTATTCTTTTAGGATGGAGGGTTATGGAAGGAGATGTCCTGAGATCCTTGCACCTCATTGGGTGGAGTAATAAAAGAGAAATGGAACAGAACAAAAATCACAACATCATATAATATGATCTTTACAAAATTGAAAGGCAGTTGTGTATTTCAGCAAAAAGAGGTACACTAATATTGCTGATCGGCCATAGAACAGGAAAACGTGAGATATGATTGAAACACAAATTTAGAAAAACCCATTCACTAGAGTTCATTCAGGAACTAAACAATCTTCTTAGCTTGTGTACAAGCCTTCGACAAATTGGACATACCTTGTTATCTTCCTCCATTATCCTGTGAATCATTAAAATCATAAAATCAATAAAATAACGACCTTGATCAAATTTGGCACCGCCCTAAAATCACCTTAAAATATTGTATAACAATCTCCTGTTTCTGAATAGAGTCTGTCTATCGATTATATAGTTTAGATTACAGTGACCAACTTATCCTATGAATAATTATCCTACGGATGATTATCTCAAGTAATCATACAAATCTGAATTGCTTACCTCTGACCACAAGAGAAACATGTCACACTGTGCCCACAAGGGATAAAGAAACAATCACGGGGGCCTTCATAACAAATTACACAGATCTTTCCATCATATAGATCTTCTCTAGAGCAGCATATGCTTGATTCAGGTGCATCTTCAGTTGTACCATATGTGCATGATTTCTCTTTCCTTGGTAGAATTGGGGTTGTTTCTCTCTCTGTCACAGTGGATACTTGTTGTTCAGTTGTATCTGGAGCAGGATCACAAGCTCCGAGGTTTTTCATTATCAGATATATGACAACACCAATAAATGCTGTTGATATATATAGATGAAAATATTGTTTAGTTTAAAACATCATCTGTGTGAGTATGTTCTTAATAACTAATTTATTTCATTGTATGTATGTGCACGGCCAGAGGGTTTGCTTATGTAAGACAATCGTCAAAATGTGATGTTGCATAATCTGAAAAGTGAGTGAGAGATTGTAGATTTGCCTTTGAGTTTCACACCGGAAAAGAAAATGACCAGATTAAAGATAGAGACAAGAGTGGAACGTAGTACTTATTAGAAGCAGCATTGTAAATTAGTAAATTTAATTGGCTCTTATAACACCTTTTTGTCTTTATGTCATAATCTTTCTCCTACAACCTTCTTTTGTTTTTAATAATGTGTACAGAAAAGCAGAAAGAAATAATAATGATTCATGCCTGTGATCAAGAGGTATGCAATAAGTCTTGGAATGAACAGAACATCAATATTCCAGACTGCAGAGCTTTCCTGTAAAGTTTTGTGCAAAGGAACCGACACTAAATTCATTAATTAACAACTATAATAACAACATGACGAGGGAAACATTTGTGGTTTATTTATTAATTTGAAAAACTTACATTAGCATCATCAGCTGTGGTGAGAACAAAATAGCGAGTTGACGGAAAGGAAAGATCAAGCCTACATGGCCCAGCAGTAGTGGAACAGATGCTAGTTGCCTTACTCGTGTCATAAGTTTTCGATGTGGCATTAACCTTTAGTGTAGCTATCATGTTTCTTGGGCTTAGATTAACAATCGAGAAATAATAATTATCATCATCTGCCACAGTAAACTCAGCTCTTTTACCCCCTAATTATATTTGAACATGTTAATTCAAGTTAAAACTACATACAATAAAATGAAATCATGACTTGTTAATTAAGCTTATGTCGTTAACCAATCAATACACTAAAAGTTCAAAAAGACTATACACCAGGAAATTTATTAATTTTTGATACTCTTTTTAAGTATGGCCAAAGGAAATGGACTGATCTCTTAATTAAGCACAGTATGAGCAGTTAGTATGGTCCAGCTTAAAACAATGCAAATGGAGCTGACACTGTATACCACCATGAATCTGGTACATGTAACATCAAATATTTCATAAATTGTCACTTACCATTATCTGACAGGCCGACAAGTCGGGCACTTAACACGGTAGAATCTATGTGCCTCGTCAGGGTTTTGTTCACCTTTGAAAGAAGTCAAAAGCATATATTACAGAGATGACACAGTATCAATCAGTCAAAATTAAAGAAAAATAAGCCAATAAAAGGATCCACAGTAAGAAGTACCCTTTATCAGAAGAACAAGCATGTCATGATATCTTCTATTACCCCCTTCTACATTCCAAAACATTTGCAACTTCGATCCCTTGTTCAACCACATGAAAAATCCCTGTGTATGAAACAACACAAATTTCAGATCATGAAGTGTGGTAATGTCATAAAAAGATATGAGACCATTTTTGTACTTTGTAATTAAGAAGTACCTTTCTTCCATAGCCATCTAGGTAATATTGATTTGATACTGTCAAATAAGTCTCTGAACTGAGGTCAGGCTTTTCTATGAAGCCATGCAAGAGCAACCCTTGTTTTCGATCACCTTTAACCTCAACTGTCTTAATTAAAACTGAGCTTATCTCTATTAACCTTGATGAGCTGGTTCCTATCACAAGCTGTCTATCTCCATAATATCCGTATCTTATGCTCAGAGCGACTGCACTTTAAATAGTGGAAAGTAAAAGAAGAAATAAGAACAAACAGAGATCCGATACAAAAAGATATGTGAAGTAACAGCAAGAAGAGAAAAAGGAAACAAGGTTACATGGCACTGATCCATGTGAGAAATGATATGAAAGCGTGAACTCGCATGCAGTGAAAGATTGGTGTTGGTACTGCCGAGCGGACAGCCGGTTGAATGTAAGGTAAAGTGATGTATGGCATTATGTGCTCAGTTGTTGCTGGCGGTTCCAACTTCCAATTATAAAGATGGAGTGAGGAAGAGAAAATAGATTGAAAAATATTGGAATCATGGAGTTGAAGGAGCTTCTAGTATTTGGAAAATGAGTTTAAGTTGCATGCATAGTGTGGTAGCTTCAGAAGACTAGTTGGTGGGAGAATGGCGCCTAACTACCGTTCTTGTTTCAGTTCCTTCTTTTCTTTTTCTTTTTCTTTTTTTGCAAAAAGTTAGGAAGCCACAAACTGGTTAAACCTATCTCCAAATATGATTTAAAGTTTACCTTTCTATTTTGGATATAAATTTGTATCTTATGGTCCTGATAGATGTGTTTACTTTTGAAACAAAAAGTAAATATCACGACTGTTGCAAAAAGCGTCATTTAATTCTACTCGGGTATCTGACATTTGCAGCTGTCAATTTGAAATTAAATTTCAATTAGTAGCCATCTTTATTTCTATTGTCACTTACCAATTTAATAAATGAATGAAAAAAGATGCTGATGTAAACTAATTCATGTATAGTTCGACTGAAAGATGTGACCCTATTTCAATTAATAATCACTTGTACAATTTACAAAATTAACATGTAATTAGCAATTGGACAAATATTATATGTCCCAGAAAGGAAAGTGTAAGCACTCCTAGAAAATTTAAGTTTGGAGAATCAGCTTTTGATTCAGTGATAAAAAATAATGTCATCTGTGTTTCTGTACGAGATATCACAGATTTGAAATTAGGACGAAATTTTTTATGAACATTTAAAAATATGATAGTTTAGAGCTTTGACCCTCTTTTTTGCTAAAAAAATAATTTAAGTTTGATTCTTTTTTGTAGAAGTACCGTGTCCCCTTTACATCTTTTTATTACTTTTTATGATCTCCCAAAAAGCTAAATCTCGACTTTTTAGTACTTTTATCTTTCAAAAAGCTAAATCTCAACTTGTGGAATTCTTTATAAATTACAGGAGATTAATTAAGTAGTTATTTTGAACCAAAATGAGTTTGTATTTCTTAAAAATTTCCAACAGTTTATATTAAAATTAAGTCTCATATATACTCGACCACTGGAGGACATCTGTCCAGCTGTCCTTATTTGGCTGGCGATCGAGCTGCACATGGACGGAGCTGGGTAAGCTCAGGTATGTATCTGGACTTACATTCATAAAAATATTCTTAACGCATGATTTTTATATCTGAATTTAGTCTAGTTTATATACTATGGGTTGTTATATCTACGCTTGATTTTGTTTTTCTTCTATGCATTTGTGCCTAGATTTTCTTAGAAAAAGCTTTAACCAGTAGACACCCATATAAAATATAATCATACACTTTCTTGTTAATCGTGTAATTTCTATCACAATTATCTTCTCATGTATTTTATCTCCATTGTCCAATCAAGAGTTGATGATTTCATACCAATCCATACAAATAAAAATAAAAATTTATTACAAAACTCATGATTTTCGTTAAAATTTTGTGAAATGATGTCCTCATTTTTTTTATTTAGCATTGTTATCAGTTCTTCGTTAGTTATTATCATATATAGAAGTTATTGCAAATAATTTGTTTTGATACATTTATTATTATATTTTTTGTCATTTCTTTTAGATTGCTGGGAATAGTTATAAAAAATGTAGAAAATGGATACTTAATAAAAGCACAGTTTGAAAAAATTTAAACAAAAAATATTACTAAATTTGTAACAATAAAATAATAGATAATTATTTTTTAGTTTCAACCGAACCGATCGACTGCACAGTCCTATTTATTGAGACCAATTTATCTTATTCAATTGACTCTGCTTCAATTAAGATTAAACTAGTGGTATTAAGTATCAACTTCATTGTTCCCAGGTGAGGCATGAGGGCAATTTTTCTTTTGATAAAATTATTCTTTTCATTAAATTGAGGGCAATTTTTCAGAAACTAATACGTAACAAGCTTAAATTATACTAGTACCGGCTTTGTTTTATGGACTCAAGCGACCCTGCTTAAAGTATATTAATGCTTAAATTACTCTTTATGATTACAACAAATTCTCTTCAATATTGAATATTTGTTTTTTTTTTTTGTTAAAACCCATTTAAGGAATTGAATGAGAAGATAAATGGATGAACAATAATTTGGTTACCTATATAAAAAAGATATGATCAAAGAAGCTTCTGATTAGACATTTATGTAACGATTTCAAACTATGAAAACCTGCAATGAATTGTTGATTGTATTAGATGAATAAAATGATTTTACTTTTTTTGTTTTAGATAGAGAGACAAATATCAAAACAAAGGATTAGGTTTGTGGTAAAATAATGTATTTTATAATAATATAATTATATAGCGTAAAAAATAACTTTTTTATGTTAATCTTATTTTTCTAATTTTTTTATTTAATATTATACTTAATTATTTTATTATTGTGTCTATGCTTAAAAATATCTAAATCCGCCACGGCGGCTTTGTCTTCTTGAGATAAATGAATGACGATTCCAGCAAAATTAGGTGCAGGCCACTAATTTAATTAATGTTTGATGAAACTAAAACACTAAGAAAAATGCACATCGGTCGAGTGGATTGTAAATTTTCGTAATGTAATTTTTAAAAGTTGAGTATGTAACTGCAACGTACTTGAACAGGAATTGCTAACCGAAATTTTATATGTAAGTAAAAAGTAAATCATAGTTAAATATTTGAGTAAATTGGAAACGTATTATAAAATCTATACTCCACGGAAGTGCAAAAAAAACATAGATTCAATTTAGTTCAAAAACTTAACACTCACAGCTATCAAGTGTGTAGCATGACATGATATCACAGTCTAGAACAACAACTTTTTATTTTCTCAGCAACTTTTTTTTTTACCAGAGCATCAGTCACCTCCATAATATAACATAATCGTCAAAATTATCCGATCTTGCAATGGCAAAATTTATCAGATCTAATGAAGGCAACTGCATCATCGTCAAAATTATTTTTCTTCAACGAATTGCTTTGACTGAAATTTGAGGCTAGTATTTTATTCATTTGATATAAATTAGTATGATTAATAATAAATAATATTTTTTTAAAATTCAAACACATTTGTCATGAAATTAATTAAAAAAATGTATTGTTGTAGATTGATATTTTGGTGGCCATATAATTCAAAATGTATGAATTAATATAGAGTATACAATAGGTCCAAGACTGACATTTTCAGTGAGATTTTCAGTGAGTGAGAATGTCATCTTTGAAGAAATTAAGAGTGTAATTTATCGAGGTTTGACGGCTAAAGAATCTCAGTACTCGATTGATATTCAGTGTTGAATCAACACTACACATGTAGGATACTTTTTCTTTAATGTGATATATGTATGTGACAAGAACTTTTGAAGAATAACATATGAGGCATCTTATTCAAAAATGTGGATGGTTGAACTATATGTTAAGGTGAATCATATGAAGATCGGATGAAATTATTAGGAGTATGCGGGTAGCCAATTCGGTAGCAGCAATGTCTTACCACTGATATCTCAACAAGCTTGTGTTTTTAACCTCATAAGTACTGCCACCTAATAGAAAATGAAAGTCTATCATTTGGGTCCTCTCCACCTAGAAGTGAAACAGTGTTGACATGTCTCGACCGAGCGATAGGGGATCGAGTCCAAGCCCACTGCTAGATGAGTAACTGTGGCTCGACAATTATCTTCTTTCCACTCCATTACGAAATGGACAAGTTTCAAATGATGTTGTTGATATTCATGACAAAAATAGCTTTGGTTAGTTTGATAGTACCTCGATCATTAGGTTCGACTACTGGAGGATCACTGCTAGGTAACCCTCATAGATAACATATGTTCTTTAACGTCATTGTAATCTCGCCAACCAACAAATGAAAAGTGTTAGTCTCGGACCGCCAGCACGATTACTAGCTTGTGATCAGCCTCCATGTGCTTAATTTAGGTGAGCTAATAAAGTGCCATTTTTTTAGTGTTCGTCAATCCAAACATTCTTTGGCTATAATATATTAAAAAAATTTATCAATACTACTCCAATGTAAAATATGTATTTCAAGCAACATATTAAAATAAATTACTCTGAATTTTGTGTTTGAACTTATATTTACAAGAATGTCATTCACGTTAAACATGCAGTTAGTTATATCAAGGAGTTCGAAAATACACTGTTGATTGATTACGTAATCAATGTTACATTCATCTTGACCATGAGACCCATTGGCACCACTTAAACCCGCATTTGACATCTTAAATCTATTAATGATATAAATAAATTAATCATTAAATACAACAATTACAATAATTATCATGTGAACAATTAAATCATCAGTTCCTAAATTTTCAATATATTCAATAATTTCTAAAATCATACCATCAATTACTAAAATATCATGCAAAAAATATTCCCTCATTTTTTCTAAAATACTCAACATGCAAAATATTGTGTTTGTTTAACATATAATTTCTAAAATATCATGTCTGTTGAACATGCAATTTCTAAAATATCATGTAAAATATTTTTAAGTGTTCCTCAATTTCTAATTTTTTTTTCTAAACTATTCAAAATATTCCATCAATTTCTAAAATTATACCATCAGTAACTAAAATATCATGAAAAAATTTATATTATCATTTTTTCTAAAAGATTCAACATGCAATTCTTAAGATATTTATAAATATCCTAAAATTATTCCATCAATTTCTAAAAATATATCATCCATTTCCTAAAATATTCCCCAACTTAAGTTCCTTAAATATTATGCAAGCATACCATCCATTTTCTAATATTTTCTTTAAGTAATAAAATTATATATAATAATATTATTTATTTTTGAAAAAAAAGATACCTCAAGAGGAGGCGATCTGGTGAGGAGAAGGGTTGGCAGGGCTACTGGGGATTCACTCGACGGAAGTGATAGTGGCATGGAGACACTGAGTATTGGCTGCTCGGCACGAAATATCATGACCTCATTATATATATATATAGTAAAGATATTGTAAGCTTAAACTCACGGAGAGATTAATTCAAAAAATATATCAAATCATCTTCAAATTTTAATTTATCACACACATTAAATTTTTTATATAAAAATCTTGTGGGCGCAAAACACATAGCCTCATTCTCTCTCTATATATATATATGAGGAGAGATCACCTCACAATATTTATTTTCATAATTTTAATAATGAATTTTTAAATAAAATTATAGATATACTTTTTAATTAATTAATTAATTGTGTTTTAAATTTCATATAATTTAATTACGTTGGATCCGTCAAAATGCTTCCTAAGCATCATTTGTGGGGTCCAAAATGCTTTCGATGGCCCTTCGTTCCAGAAAACACCGCCTATTGAAAACTAATCTCGGCCCGATGACAATAAACTCTACTTCCCTGTTCTGATGCATGGCCCATTTACAGAGGAAGTGACATTGAACTCGGCCTCTACCTCCTCCTAGTACAACCATACAAGCGTTGCTCGGACAGAGCGAGATAGAAGAGATGACGGGTTGGGGCGGTACCGCGGAGCGGGACCTGAAAGCGGCTGGAGCGGAGGCGCTTCCCGAGGGAAGAAGTGGGGTGCGATTGAAGGGGTGGCACGTCGAATCCTTCAACGGCTCCATTCTCAACTCCTCCGCTGTTCAAAAGTATTCCCTTCTGATTTTTTAAGTTCAATTCATCTTTCTTCGTCGTTAGGCAAACTTCCTTGTGAATATTAATCATCAATTTTAGGGTCCTTGTATTTATTGGGATTATATGTATCGTTGTTGATCAAGTTGCTGGTTTTGTTGGTTGTAAAAAGGGGATATAGAGGTTGCATTATGATTCCTTTAGGTAAATTGATGGATGGCGTTTTTATTTCAGATGGGAAGAGACACTTAAAACAACACATTTGCCAGAGATGGTTTTTGGAGAGAGTTTTCTGGTTCTTCTGCATAGACCAACTGGTACGAAACTTCATTTCAATGCACTAGATGCTCTAAAAGGATGGAAGGAGGAAGCACTGCCTCCAGTCGAGGTCCCAGCAGCAGCTCAATGGAAATTCAGAAGGTTTTCTCATGCCTGCCATTTTTTTTTTGTGTTTTTCTAGTATTTCTGTTCCTATTTTTTTTATGAAAATATTTCTTTTCCTGTTGTATAGGTCAGCCAGAGTGTCTTGTAATATTACATCTGATACTAGTATTGTTTCATATTTTGGTACAGTAAACCTTTGGAGCAGGTTATCCTTGACTATGACTATACATTCACTACACCATACTGTGGCAGTGGGACTACAGAACACAATGCTCCAAAGGTGTAATTTCTTATTGTTTTTGTCCTGTTATAGTTGTTTTCCGTGATTTAAGTTATATGCAGAAACACTTTTTATTTCAAAAGGTCTGGGCAGAATTTCTTATTGCTTTCTTATTACATCATATTGCTGTCAATATGATGTTAAATCTTCTGTTGAACCTGAAATTGCCTCTCCTGTGATATTTAATTACTGGAACAAATGGAGTTTGCTTTAGATTAGAAGATTTTTTTCACAGTGCTGATGGCATTTCTATGCAGGAAAAAATAGAAGAAAGTTGCCCTGGGCTGTGTTGGGAGGATACTGATGAGCAAATTAATTTAGCTGTTCTTTCATCACAGACAGAACCTATTCTTTTTTATGATGAGGTAATTAAACAAGTAACAAATGGAGGAGTTGTATGGCAAATATAGGGGATCTTTTTGTTGTTTCATAACCAGCTGTACAACCCAATGTAGGTGGTTCTCTATGAAGATGAGTTGGCTGACAATGGAGTTTCTCTGTTAACTGTTAAAGTGGTCAGTTTTTTTCAATTCTAACTTTATTTCTTCCTGTTCATGGAAGTAATTTTTTTATTCTAAAATCTTGTTTATGTTCACATGTTGCAGAGAGTGATGCCAAGCTGTTGGTTCCTTTTATTGCGGTTCTGGGTAAGTTGGATTCAACTTTTGTAGGCCTTATATTCCTGTTTTCCCTAAATATATTTTTTATTTTACATCTGACTGATTTTGTTTATATAGCTTAGAGTTGATGGTGTGCTGATGAGGTTGCGGGACACTAGAGTTTATTGTGCTTTTGAAAACAAAGATGAACCTGTTATTATCCGGGAAATTAACTGGAGAGAATCACCCATTAGTGCTTTATCTACAGTAAGTTTGTTGCTAAATGAACTGGTTATTTGTATTTTTGTTTTATTTTTTTATTTTTTGTATTCTACAGTGGTTCAGCTTATCCAAAGCTCAAAACCAAATGATAACCTAAAGTCTGCTCAGGTGTTTTGTTTTATTTTATTAATTATTTTTTCGTATTGTACAATGCCGCATATCTTATGTTGCCAAAACCAAATTATAAGTTGAAGTTGCTCAAAACCAAATTATAAGTTAAAGTTGCTCAGTTTCCCTGCATTTATAACCGTCTGCAGGAATATTTTCAGTACAACCTGTTCTGAGGTGTTTCATTTAATTACTACTGTGCAGAAAGGTTACCTAGCTGATCCAGCAGCATATGGAGATCCTAACGTGATAAAAGAGAGATTGCCCGTTGTCATGCACAAAAATCAGAAGCTAAAGATTTCCAGATAGTGCTGGAATTCTCCTGACAGTGTTCTATTGTTGGAACTATTTTCCGTGTGTTGAGTATCATTATATCAATCATATCATGATGTAATACTTGGCTATATGTGGTGATTTCTGTATTGATGAATGTTATATATCTTAATCGTTTTTGAGATTTGGTTCTTCGAATCTACTTGAGCAACATTATGCTTACCATAATATTAATATGGTGTTCTATATAAACAATAAAATCTTATGATATTACTATTGATAGCCAAATAAGTTACTATATACTAAACTTCAGGCATGCTAACATAAACGGAAAACATATATAAATATCATTTTACAACTCACCAATAATCACCACAAGAGCATGATCCATTGCTGAAATGGTGAAACCTATTCCTATCTCTAACAACAATTCTTCTGTCAGTAACCTTTGCGATTAATTTAAAGGCGTCGTGGCAATCAGCACAAACCCTAAGATTCTTCACAATTTTGATCTCTGTCCCGGGTTCAGTGCTAATTAACCCAAATGCGACCGCTATCCTCTCGCTGTGTACTGCCAAAGCCTTCTCCTTCTCAGCCTCTTCCAAATCCTGCAATACCAAGTCTGTATTGGGGACGTGTCCGTGTGCCTTTATCAAAGCACTTAACTCATCCAACTTTGCATATATCTTTTTGCTCTTGGGGTGACTTCTATCTCCAACTACAAATTCGTAAACTTTGTTATTCAATTCTATGGCACTGCAACCCGGTTCCTTTTGTACACCACTTTCTTTCATTAATTGCCTCACCCATGCCACCTTCTCCCAGTTCCCAACTGCAGCATAAATATTTGACAAAAGGACATAGGTACCAGAATTGGCAATTCCCTGGCTAACTACATGGTTCGCAATTTTCTCACCCAGCACCATGTTATTGTGCAGTCGGCAAGAAGAGAGAAGAGAACCCCACATGACAGCGTCTGGCTCAACTCCTTTCATTCTTTTAATGAGATCATAAGCCTCTTCAATAAGCCCTGCACGGCCTAGAAGATCAACCATGCAACCATAGTGCTCAATTTTGGGTTCCATCTTGTACTCTCTCTCCATTAGAAGAAAAAATCTGCGCCCCTGTTCAACTAATCCTGCATGGCTACAAGCATTCAAAACTCCAATAAACGTAATATCAGTAGGCCAAAGACCTCTGGCGCGTAACATATCAAACAACTTGAGTGCCTTTTGGCTCTGGCCATGCATTGCATAGCCAGCAATCATTGAATTCCAAACAACTATGTCTTTCTTCTTTATTTCATCAAACACCAAACAAGCATCCTCTAAACTTCCACATTTGTAATACATGTCAATGAGAGTATTACCTACTTTGGCATTCAGCACAATGCGATTATGCTTATTGTTTATAAAAGAATGCACCCATTTTCCTGAAGTGACACAACCGAGTTGTGCTATGGCCGACAAAACTGATAGAATTGTCACTTCATTAGGCCTAGCATCTGACTTTAGCATCTCACGAAACAAGATAACTGCATCATTTGGTCTCCCATACTGTGTATACCCATCCATCATGGCATTCCAACATATAGAATCTCTCTCAGATGTTTCATCAAAGAGATGACGTGCTTGCACAAGGTCACCCTGTTTAGCATAACATGTGATCATTGCTGTTGCAGAGACAATAGGTTTATCTGGCATTTCATCAAACAGAAACCGTGCAGCCTCCACATCACCTCCCCGTGCATACATGTCAAGAAGTGCAGTAGCAACATACGGCTTCTTGTCAAGAGATTGCTTAATCGCATAGCTGTGTATCATCTTGCCTAGGTACAGGCGACAAGATTTAAGTGTAGAGGAAAGTGTAAAATCTGACAAGAAACATGAACAAGGAGTCATTATACAGTATTTCGTCATTACACAGATATCTAATTAGTATTCGATCCATTGTCAGAACAAACCATTTGGTATAGCGTTGGAGGAGAGCATCTGAATGAATAGCAAAAGAGCGGTGAAACGGATGCCCTGGCAAGCATGGGCGTGAATCGCATTGGTCCAGAAGAAAACACTGGGATCCGGCGTTTGTCTGAAGAGAATTAAAAGTTTGTCGAGATAACCGAAAGAACCGTACAACTTCTGGAGCCTGAAATTGACAACATCATGGTGGTGGATATCCGACCGGACTACGGCGGCGTGGATCTCCGAGAGGCGCCGCGCAGTGGTGCATTGAGACAGGAGCAAGTTTGCTTGTTTGGAGTCGAGAGATGACGGAGGATGTCGGCGTTGTTGAATTGATGTGAAGGGGATGGTGGCGCTTGCGGTGGCGGTGGGGAAGAGAGCATGCGACATGATTTGATTTGCTCAGAGCCTCAGCGCAGGTGCGCTTGCTCTCCCGCCTTATCCCAAGCACGCAACCAGAAAAAAGATCGTTTTGTTCTTCCAAGGGTCGTAGGTTTGAGGTTAAATATAATGCGGAACCGATCGTCCCAATCCTAACCGTTCAATTAAAATCTCGACTGATCGATGTCTTCGCAAGTCCGATATTTCTCCACTGATTCAATCAAAATTGAAAAGTTCCTTTTCTTCATGTAATTGCTAATAGAGAAATATTTTTTTATATCTGACTTCTATATTTCAATCTGTACCTTAATTAGCTAACTGTCGTAACTGTCACTCCGCCTCAAATTCTTTCCAAAATTTCCGATCCATTTTATCTCTTCCGCTTATACACTCTGCCTCAATTTTCGATCACGGAATTTCTCATTTCTTCTTTCGACTCCTCCTGTCTGACGATTTGATCTTCTCCCAGCGATTTGACTCACTTCCTCTAGCGATTTGATCTCTCTCTAGCAATTTGGCTTGTTTGCTCTGGCAATTCCTCCTCCAGCAATCTCTCTAGCAATAGTTTTAATATTTTGGTTACAATCGAGATCATATCTCATTGTTGTGTGGTATCATTTATCAAAGTTACAAACGCATGGACCGTATTTATTCAAAGAATGCATTGGATCTCAACTGAAATAATTATTTATATTTTCAAACGAAGTTATTGGATGGAAAAGAAAAATCAGCTGAAGTAAGTACTTGAGACAATAAATTATTCTCTCTCATTTCTTCTATGCTATTTGTACTTGAGACAATAAATTATTTTGGTTATAATCGATGCTACTTCCATTTATTTTGGTTTCGTTATTTCTCTACTCTCTATTTGTACCTTTTGTCTTTGGTGTTGTTGTGTTATTAAAGTAAACTCCTTGGTTGTATATTTCTTTTTTTAATTAGCATTAAGATTTTATCACACAACGTTGTTGAAAATATGAATTGTGTTCTTACTTCTTCTTGTAGTATAATATACATAAAGCCTATTAAGATTAAATTAATATATATTAAGACTTATAAGTATAGAAATTAAGACTTACATGATTGTATTTTTAAATATAATACTTTTAAATTATCATACAAGTTATTAATGTTGTTTTATGTATGATTCAAATTAAAGGTACACCGGTTGATATATTCTTGATTTTTTTTCATGGCTCCTTGTAACCTTGTAAGATTTTCATTCATAAAAGCAATGTGATTATTATTATAGTAGGTATAAGTTTTAGATATATAGATTTTTGTGTTTTAGATATAAAAAACTAAAATTTCTTTTTTTGTGCAATTAAACAATGAAAATTTTAAAAAATATATTATATTCAAAATTATTTATTTATTTATAGTAGATATCATATATTAAGACCTTTTGTGTTCAATATAAAGTTTTGATGATCTACATTAAGATTTACAAATATACAAATTGGAGTTAAGCTAATACTAAGATTTGCGATGTTCACTATAAACACTTGGCGAAACATGTATTTAGACTTTAATTATTTAATTTATAGACTTGAATATTAACTAATTAGTATTTGTTTATTATAATTAATAAATATGTTCAAATTTGATGTTTAAGGGTGTGTTTGGACGGTGAAAGGATTAGTGTAAAAATAACATTGTTTGGGTTAGTAGTTGAGAATAGTGTGAGGTTAGTGATATTTCGGGAAATGTGAGAAAAGTGCTAATTTTACTATTCCGGGATAATAAAATATTATTTGGATAGAAATTTGAGAATAATGGATAGAATAGTTAAAATAATTAATTATTAGTATTTTATTTAATAATCATATTTATTTAATACTACTCCATACTAATATAAAAGAAAAAAAAATATTTCTTTATTATTTTCACTACCCTCATGGACACTAATCCGCTAACCCAACGTTTTCTATGGGTTAGCGGATTAGCATTGTTCTGCTGCTATTCTCGAGTTTGTATTTGTGTTTGGATGGTTGCTAACCGGAGAACAGTACTGCTATTCTCAGAATAGTGCTATTCTACACCATCCAAACACACCCTAAGATAAAAAAATATTTTAATCAGACCTAAAATATTATTTTTAAAATTTCATTTTTGTAGAAAATTAAGCTCGAAATACTGCTCCATACAAATGAATGAATTTTTGAATGATGTTGACTATTATTTCAATAATTGTCTGCATAGTATGAAGATTTTAAAGTTTTATTTCTATTTTTTAAATGATGTTTATGAAGAATTGTTGCTTCGTAGTATAAAGAGCTGTTGTTGTTAGTTTAAAGACGTATCATTACATGCTTAAAATTTATTACTAAAATTTTTAGAAATATGTTTTATTTTCTAACTTGTCATTGCAGATTTAAGATTTGTTATATTTATATTAACACTTAGAAATAAAGATCGTGAGACTTGAAATTTTTAAGATTTAAACTCTTCAAAAAAGTTTAGCCATTAGAAAATAGAAAATATGACTTCAAATAGTGAACGTTGAGATTTATTACATTACCTATAAAGACTTTAAATAGCGCATATTGAGTCTTAAGATTTCATAATAGAACTATATTCAAGAAAATTTTCCTCCAAAATTAAAATAAATAATATATTTTAGTAGGTCTTAAGACGTATATATGTTAATATAAAGATATATGATATCTTTTATTATAAATTGGCATATTAGGGCATTCAATATTAACACTTTAGTTTGCCATAATTATTTGATGTTTAAATTTAAAAAAAACTATTTTGCAATGTTATGTATTAAGACATTATAGTTTGGATATTAAGACATTATTGTTTAGGTATTAAGATGTTCTATTTTATGCATTAAGACTTTGAATAATGTTCAAATATAAATTTTTATATCATTTGAAGCTCAAATATGATGTATAGCATCAGGTATTAAGATTTTATAACTTAAGTTTAAGACTTTGAAGGCGGCCTACATGGCGGTTATCAAGAGACGTTTAAGATCATGATCAATATAATCAAAACTATGTGGTCTACTAATATCTATTTGAATGATTGATACATTAAAATATTTTATATTTAGTATTAAAATTTTTATGGTAGATATAAGTATTTGCAATTGATGATATTAAGACAGATATATAGACAAATGAAAATAGATATATAGACCAAAAAAACTTAGTTCAATAAATATTAAGATATATTTTAACAACTATTAAGAATAAGGTTATTAGTTTTAGAGAATTCATAATTTATAACGAGTTATAATATTTTTTTATTTTTGAGTTTGAAAGATTGCTATGTGGTCTATAGGGGCGGATGTAGGATTTTGGTCAGGGGGTCAGTAATCGGATTTAAATTCATTAACTAATCGGGTACTAAATATAAATATTAAAATAATATCTTTTATATATTAAAAATAATAAATAATAAAAGTTAAAATAATAAATAATCATAGTAATAAAGATAATTTTCCTCTACAAGACTTCATATTTTAATTTTTTTACATAATTCTTTCATTATCCACGATATTAAATATATTTTTCTCAATGAAAAATAATCAGATAATCCAGGGGGTCAGAAATTTGATTCAGGGGGTCAGATTAACAAAATATTAACCTAAAAACACTATTTTTCAAAATATAGGGGGTCAACTGACCCCCTAGCAAACACTAGGTCCGCCCCTGGTGGTCTATTAATATTTGTTTGAATGATTAATATATTAAGATATTTTATATATAATATTAAAAATTTATGATAGATATAAAGTTTTGTAATTGATGACATTAAGACTCAAAAAACTTAAGTAAATATTAACACCTCATATGGTTGATATTAAAATTATAGTAATTAGTTATGACTGATTATTTTATAATGTATTAATATTTTTTTAAGAGAATTGAGTATTAAGACTTCGATATTAAAAGCAAATTGACTAGTGAAATGAAGATAGATATATAGATAAAAAAACTTTGTTCAATAGATATTAAGACATATTATAACATTTATAAGAGTAGATGTTACAAATGAAGATAGGTATACAGAGAAAATTGACTAGTGAGACAAATAAAGATAGACATACAAACAAAAAAAATATTTTGTTCAATAGATATTAAGACATATCGTAACATCTATTAAGAGTAGATTTTACAAATGAAAATAGGTATATAGAAGAGTAGAGTTATTATCTATAGAGAATTTTTAGTTATGAATCGTCGATTTTATAATATATTGAGAGTTATTTTTGAAGAGAATTGAATATTAAGACATATATTAAGAGAAATTTGACTATTGAGATAAATAAAGACAGATTTAGAGACAAAAAAATACTTAATTAAATAGATATTAAGAAATATTTTAATAACTATTAAGAGTATATAAATTAATTATAAAGAGTTCATAGTTTAGGTAGACAAACCATGTTTCAAAATATTATCAGTTGTAGGTTAAATTCTAATATATGATAACTGTCAGTTGAGTACTACATGAGATACTGAATTTGAATTGTCACATTCCTCGCTAAATATATCCGTTGGAATTTCTCGCGCGCGAGAGAGAAAATATGTTTTATTTCTTTTCAGTTATCTTTCATGATCCATCCTTTTCTTCTTCAAAATTATTATTATTTAACCTTTTATGAAAAGATACAATCCTTTTCAATCCGAGCTGAAAGGATTCATCCTAACACCATTTTATCCGAGCATATGATGAAATGTTAAGATTTTCTGTAGAAAGCGGATACATTTAAAAGGATTTAACTAATTTTATCTTAGCCTCCACGCTACAGACCTACAGTTATTCTGTTCATAGTTGCTGCTCACCGCGCCTGCAGCCTGCAGGACAAAGAACAATGTCAATATCCCTGTAGGTCGCATTCGCATAAAGGAATCGAGCTGACCTACCAGAAATCACAATTGGTGATCGAGTCCAAGAACACTGCTTGTCCAGTTATCCAATTCCAGCCCCTCTATTTCCTTGGATGTCTACACCAGCAAAACTAATGTCATCCACGTACCAGAATTTCTATTACTCAACTGCGGATTCAGACTTTCAGAACATAGGTGAGTCTAATCATATCATCTCTATCCAATTGCGAGATAATAGATTTCAAATTTTTTTTATAAAATCCAATCAAGTGATGGTGCAGTCTCTCAAGTTGCGTCCTTCAAAGGTTAGTGTTGTTTCTCATTGTCTAAAAGATGCCAGCCTCGACTGTGCCCTACTCGGTACTTATAAATTAGAGCAAAATGGCTCTAGGTATATTTATTAGTGAAAGAGAGAGTATACCTTCTTCAAACTTCAGTGCTTCCAAAAAACAAAAACAAAAAAGAAAGAATACCCAAGCTGTTTCAGACATTTCCACAACTCAAAACACCTTAGAAGGCAATAGTCAATAAAATCCACTGATCCAGGATACAAGAGAGCTACCTATGGTTAGCTATAATTAAATGAAGATTTACATCTAAACCAAGAGATTTGTCCCTATCACTACAATAACTAACAAAGCTACCAATACAACTTACAGATTAAATCTTCGAATAAATCAAACATAATGTCATAGCATAATTCATCAGCTTTACTTCCTGAAATCCATCACACAAACAGTATTGTTAGAGAAACAAGCAGCAAGCTTATCACCCTCTTTGTTCCAGCAAACTTCAAAAATGCCACCGCCACCTCTGTATGTCCTCAAAACCTTCCCATCTTTCACTGACCAAATATGGAGGCATTGGTCAAGTGATCCACTAGCCAGGTACTCCCCATTCGGGCTAAAGGCAACAGAATACACTGGTTGCCTACAAATCAATAATGAGTAGATGAGAAATGGTGATAATAGATCATCTAATAATGCTTTATGGAATTAACATAGTTGCATATATTACTTGTGGCCAGCCAAGCTATGAAGAAGGCGCCCATGATCTATGTCCCAAAGCTTAATGGTCGAATCAAAGGAGGCACTGAAATGATGTACAACACAATCATTAGCAAATAAATTAGGTGGAAGTAGGAAAATAGTTTAAATATTACTAAATAGACTCGCCTTGCCAAAATCAACTGTTGATTAGGATTGCTTGTGCCCATGCCAGTGGGGCTCCATCTTATGGTGTATATTTCCTGGAGGAAAATACATCCATTTATTTGCTCATGGATGCTGAAAGGAAAAAAAAAAAGAATTATGGCACAGAATAAAAAACTCTTCTCAACATACCTTAATATGCTCCTTGAAATCATGTAGACACTTATCCTGCTTCAAGCTCCATATCTGCATCGACACACGTTTTTAATAAGTTTGCAGAAAAACTAATATAAAAAAAGCCAAAGGACAACAATAAATTCTAGTGGCAACCAAAGAATGATAATGTGACAAACAGTACCTTTGCTGTGCCATCATCTGAGCAGGAAGCCAACAAATTGCCGGTCGGGTCCCACTTGATCGCATTTACTTCACCCTGAAAATGAAAATTAAACAAAATACTCGTCAAATTTCACATGGAAAAATTAGTATGGCTTGCCCAAGATCAACTTAATAAACATGACAGTCAAACAAAAAACAAACCTGGTGACCATAAAAGGCCTTAACTGGTCGACTTTCTCCAACCTTGCAAACATATATCATGTGATCTGTTGAGCAAGTTGCAAATGTATTGTTGTTCCTCCAATCAACATCAAGTGCAGGAGCTACAAAAGGAAATATTACGGCAAAAATACAAACAGATGAAATACATGTGATAGCCAGTTTTCAGAATTTATTTACTTCAGTAAATAACATGGAAGGAACAAATTACACGTCATAGTTTCAAAAAGAAAAGCATAACTGCATATTTACAAAAATATCAGAAAACCCTGCATAAGAAATATCCACTACAATGCTCAGCTTCCCAATATTGTTTGACTGATACCCAAACTACCCTTCACAGTGTCAAATCTTGCTCTCAACATAATATTAGACAATTGAAGTTAGTTTCAAAGTTCGTTCTTTTTTATGAAGAATGAAGGAGAATAATAAAGGTCTTAGGCGATATCGCAATGCGTAGGGGCTATATGAGATGATTCTCCCACTTTGAAGGGGTATATATGATTTACCGTTTCTTCTGTGCATATACCTGAATGGAATTCAAACTGTTGCCTGCACTCCCATGTCTTGGTATCCCACACAATGGCAGTTTTGTCGACACTTCCACTCAGAAGGAGATCTCCCTTTTTGTTCCATTTCAGAGAGAATATCGGTCCTTTGTGCTTTACCAGAGTATTCTTCAGTTCTCCTGCTCAGTTTGTAATTTTAGCCTTAATTATTTTGTGATAACTTGATAAGTAAGAGAAAACAAGTCTGCACTAATTCTATGTCAAGCCTGTAGCATACTAATCAGAGAGCACTTATTGCTTATTTAACAAGTTCCAAAACCATAGTATATTTTCTTCTATGAGTATGGCATAAACATCAGCAATCTTATCAGTTTCAAAAATATATTTCCAGATTCAGGGATGCAACATTTTTACTTCAGAATTACCAACTAAAATTGACTAGAAGAGTGGCAACAGAAGAATGAAGAGAAATTTATGGTATTTAGGAATTCAAAAATAGGATGTTTCTTCCAAGTGGATCGCAGACGTTGTCTTCGATAATCTAGGTTTTAAAAATATTTGTTTTAGATACCATAGATTAATTTCTGATTTTGGAGTTTCAAATATACAAAATGACGGCAGAGATGACACAAGGGATATCCTTTAAAGTGTCTGAACAAAATATGAGAAAGCTAGATAACTTACCATCCCTGCCCCATATTCGAGCTTGACCATCATAAGAACCAGTAGCAAGCAAAGTGCCTTCAACCTATGGTACCACATGCACAGCAGCATAAATGTTTAAGACACGTTATAGCTTGCAAAATTACAAATAGAGAGTGCAGGAGTAGCTGAATCAGATTTGATGTAGATACTGATAATCTGATTCTGATATGGACATGGATAATGATCAGATATGATCAAAATATATTGATATAAAAATATAAATATGAATATAAGTATAATCCTTCAACTGAGAGTATGAATACAAAGAGACATGGGGTGATATATGCAGATGTTTTTAATGCAGTGCTCTTAGGAATATTGTCTAAGAGTGACAAGCAACATTTACTGATCATTAAATTCGTTTTCTATTATACTTTAATATATGTGCATGCCTATTCAATCCAAAGTTAGCTGCACACTTGCATTATAGACAAGTATTTTTTTTATATTTCAAAATGTCCATCTAATTATGCATTTTCCAATCTAATTTTGTCAATTCATAATGGGGTAGCTATAATATTTGAAAACTTGATCAATAAATGACTGACTTACAAAAAGTAATAATCTTTTTAATCAGCATCTTTGCAATTGTACAAGGTATGTTTCTATTCAGTTCATTTGATTCATAGGCAGAGCGGATTAGTGTACATATAGTTTGGAAGTTATCATCCATTAAATAACTGTGATTATATTCAAAACAAACAAAATACATATACGGATACAATTTTACCACTACATATTCAGTTTGCACCCTTCATATATAAATGGATAGAAAAAGAAAGAAGGGGTGGATAGTGAGGAGCAAAAGTTACATTCCAATCAAGGGTAGTGACATCCTTGCTCTTCTCATTGACGCGTCCCTTGAAATGCTTGAGCACGTGAGAATGGAGAGGCATGGCCTGCATCTGGACCCCACACGGGCCTTCAGGTATTGTCCATATTCTAGCTGTAGAGTCTCCTGACCTACATATCAAAAAACATTTAACAGAACATTTCAAAAATTGGACAATCAAGTCACCAATTAATTAAAAGAAGCACAGTTTTTCATGAGAAGACTTAGTACCCACCCTGATGCCAAAAGGGATCCTGCCGGGCTCCATGCACATGCAAAAACCTGGAAAGGTCGAGATAGAAATTCCAAATTAAGCATGTATTATTTGAGTAACTTGATGCATGTCACTCAAAAAAAGAAATATATCTTGAGCTCCCTATAAAATAACAAAACTACCAGATTACACTTCCTCACCTAGTTTTCTTGTCTTTTTATACAACTGCCAAATGTTTGCGTAGAGAAAAATAATGTGGAAATATGTTTATGTTGGGTATCATTCCAAGTAAATGAGGTAGGAGTAAAAGGATATTGATTGCATTCCTTGGGACTTGGGAGCATGCAAGACATTTATTATAGGTACGCATGTACTTTTTGTTTAATGTATATGGAAATTACTTCCACATTGAGCAGGAAAATACTCAAAACTGTCCTTCTCATTAGTTTGCAAGCAAAGAAAGGAAATGATAATAAAATATTGCAAATTGTTGTTGTACCTCAGAGCTGTGACCTTCCAATATAGTCACTTCCGAATTTGAAATCTCGTAAGGCGTAAGAGTAGCATCCATTGGTTCAGAACCTGAAATAGTGAATTTAAGCCATTTGTTTACATGCACTTGCGGTTGTATTAGCAGACTCCAAAAGCAAGGAGAGCACTAAAGGTGGCCTGGCAAGCTACCAAGACATACCTGTAGAGTCGGTACCAAGAAAGAAACGACGCTTCTTTTTTGACTTGCCTAATGGAGAAGAATCAATTTCAAATATAACTAGTTATCAGAGTCTGATAAAAAGGCGGGTTTAGCATTTTAAGAATATGCTCTTTCAAGTTCTGCACGCCAAGTCTGATTTTTTTGCTGACCCTAAATGAACCCCGATTATTTGCAGTAAACTGCAGATGATACTAATATGTAATAACTATTCAGTCCGGTGCTTAAATTTTAGTACGACTGGTTGATCATATTTAGTTCGCCAAGAAAACTCATTATATATGCAACAATTGTAAGCATTTCAATTACAATCAGTATTGAAACAGAAAACACGGTACTTTAAATGAATGCTGCTGTGATGCTATGTGCATTTACTGACATAATTTTTGCTTAAGCCCTTCATAGCACATAAAAGACAAGGATAAGTTCTTGAGCATGTTTATATATGTTTTACCTCCACCAGATCTGTCTTCAGATGATCTTGCCTTCTCAGGACAATCCAAATGCTGCTTCTCTTTCTCTTTTTCTCTATCCTCCCTCTCCCTCTCCCTCTCCCTTTCCTTGTCCCTCTCCTTCACATGATCTCTTTCTCTCTCATGCTTATCTCTCTCCCTCTCACCCCCAGCATGCCTCTCATGCTCCCGGACGCCTTCTTTTCCTTTCCCTTTCTCCTTTTCCCTTCCGCCTTCCATTTTGTCTCTCTTTCTCTTCTTTATGATCTCCTGTAGCTCACCTACATCCTTTGAGATTAGTTCCAGAGGTTGCAAAAGAGAATAATCCTCCTCTACTTCAAGTTCTCCCTTAAAAAATGAACAGATAAATTCAGGTTAGTTAGGGATACAAAAATGAGGTGGGCTAAGCAATATTGCAGCGAATACATTGATACGGTGGATGTATTAATTATTACAAAATGCAAAGCAATAGGCTCAATTAAGGTTTGAGTGACTCACATCGCTTAAGTTAGCTTCCATTTCTATGTACTGGAGCCCTTTCTGAACAATAGTGATAAGAGCACCAGGAGGCACCAGATTACCATTTATTTCACTTTTATTGACCCCGGCTTCATACCCCAAAGAGAATGCCGAATGAGTAAAACCTGGAATTCCAAAAGAAAATAAAAACTTGAAATTTATATACAGTAGGCGGTTGATAGCTCAAATAAGTGCCAGTGAACTAAACCACATTTAGGGTTTTTCACCAGGACCACTAGTCCAAATCAGTTTTTTTATGTTAGGTTTTTTCAACAATAATTTTGTTACCAATCAGGTTTGAAACGTTAATTATCAGAGCCCCGTATATGTTTTCCATCAGGACCACTAACCCCAACCCGGTTTTAAGTGCTAACTAACAGGATCACGTTTCAAGGCTCTTCACCAAGACCTCTAGTCTCAAATAGGCTAGGGTTTTAAACCTATAGTCAACATAAAACAACAGAACTGGAAAATGAAACCAAGAGATGAAGCAAAAGATAAACCCAAATTTGTCAGACTTAAAAGCGGCAAAGGGGGGAAGAAGACCTGATTCCTGGAGGTAGCGAAAGACGAGGAAGTTGAGTTCGGCGGAAGTGATCGTCGATTTCGACATGGTCTCGGTCTCAGTCTCAGACCGCCGGATTTCAGAGCGCTCCTTGCCTCTCTCTGTTTGGGCCCTTTGGGGTTCACACTAAAATAGAGAATAGGAGAGCAAACAAAAGGAGGGTAAAAATAGGATCAAGATTCCGAGTCCGCCGGTCTAAATTTGTGAAAACCGGTTTGGTAATCGTAGATGACGACGCGGTGAAAACTTCATCTTACTTTCAACCGTTGGATCTTCCCACGGCCGGGATGGTTTTCTAATGGGAAATTTACTACGAGATCGATGCATCTTGGTCCGTCCGATTTACTGCAAGGGAACTTCCGACGGTGTTGAGGATCCGATCAAAGGTGTCAATCTCGAGTTCTTGATCGTCAAGCCTTGAAAATTATAAATTTCTAATATGGACCCTCTAGTTAGAAGTAGTGAAGCACAAGTATAAATAGTATATGGGCTATGTATTTCGAAGCCCATTATATGTACGCCGCTCAACACGTTAAGTTAACACTTTTTACACTGCAATTTTAATTAGACGTGTTTTCTGTTTTAATTCAACAAAGAAATAATAACAATACATTGCGTTTCGAGTCCATGTATATTATCAATATTAGTACAAGAATTCTTAAGATGATTAAGTTTTCAAAATTTTCAAACATATTATATCATTATTTTTCTTCATCATTGATTTTGTTTAAATCTTTTCATCTTTTGAATTCAAGGGTTCATATAAAATAATTTTTCTCCTCATTTAAAATAATATGTGTAATATATTTAAAGTAAAATTTAACTCTTAAAATGATCTTTTTTGTATGATCATTTATAGATTAATTATTATGTATTTAATTATATTTTTTATTATATTAATTATTATTATAATTATCATTATTATTTAGCATTTAAAAATATTTTGTCTAATTTTTTTAATGTGAAAATTTATTAAATATATTTAAATTTTTATATTATTATTTATTTATTTAAGAACTATATTGTCGGGACGAATGAATTACAACCCTAGTTGATACTAATGTTTCTTAAACCATCCGATTTGCATCCCCTACATGACTTGATCTGCTTTTGCACAAATAAAATTTGTCAATTGTCATCGTTTATTCAATGTTTTTTACCTTGCCATTATATCTTTCTTGTCTCCCATACAAAAATGTACATTTTTTGCACGAATTGTGATGCAAATCGGACAGTACCAATAGTTTAATACTAATGTTAGTACCGGTCAGCTTTGTTGTTGTTATTGTTACCGGTAAGCTTACTCATCTTTTCCTTTCTATTTTCACGCTGCTTTATTGTTTTGGCAATTCGTATAATTATGTTTTGTTTGGTAATAAGTAATAACATGTTTGATAGAGAGATAAAATTGACGAATCGGAAAATTTTCTCTTATAGCCTCATAAAATATGGGAGTTGATCTACTTATATATTATACACATTAAATGAGTTATTAATATTAGTGACTTTATTATATAGCTCGTTTGTACATTAGTGTCATTATTTACATTAAATATTATTAGTATCTAAGTTAAAAAATATTTGTACATTACAAAAGGGAGGGATATTAGGATGTCCAAATCAGCAAATTTGTGCGGCACTCACTGCTCTGTCACTTGCTGCTGGAACTACTGGACGAGCTGGAGGCGTAAGAAGCTAGTGAGCAAACATGTACCCAAGTAACCCAACCCTACCCAGAAAAATAAAAGTAAGAAGAAATTCAGCATCCCACTCGTAACTACAAGAATTCGTCTTGACAATGAAATGGTTATTTTGAGAATTTTGAAAATGAATTTTAAATAAATATAGAAAATCTTAAAAATTAAAAAGAAATTATCGATATATTTTTTAGATTAATAGTGTTTCAAATCTTATGTAATTTTATTATAATTTGATAGTTCATCAAAATTATTAAAATTTTATATAATTTGCAATGGCTATAATTTAACGTTATTTGATGGACTAACGATAATGAAATTATATGAAATTTGAAACAATGTCAATCTATAAGTAGAAGAACATATGTATAATTTTATTTTAAGTTTTTTATATTTATTTAAAAGTCCACTGTCACTATCAAAATTGTCAAAATAATCTATTGTCAAGGGATTCCTCCTCATTACAAAATGAGTTGCACAATAAAAATTTTACATGATAACTCATTTTATGCCAGTAATAAAGTTCATATCGGTACCTCTGTAATATTTTCCTTATTTTATAAACATAACACAAGATCATGTTTTGATAGTGGGATGAAACCAATAGGATAACTTATGAGGAGAAGGTTCAAACAGCTCAATGTCTTGTGCCTTAATTATGCCTCCATTTTTTGAATTTTTAATAACTCAAAAATTTTAAACTAAAATATCAAAATAAAATTTTTAGATTAGATCTAGATCATTTTATTTATATATAGATTAAAAAAATATGATGCTTGAATATATTTTTTATGTGACATGAAGAGCGTGTAAAAAATACACTGATATAATTATTTTCTGGACATTAATTTTATACCTTGTTGATTTATATAAATGAAAGTGAAAAAATAAATATTTTCTTATGTGTAAGAAGAAAATATAAGATAGATCAAATCTAATAGTTTTATTTTGATATTTTAATATTAAATTTGAGTTATTAGAAATTTAAAAAAATGAAGACATGATTGAAACATTTGAACTATCTTCATTTAAAAAAGTAGTGATTAGTATTATTTCATTATTCCTTCATCTTGATCATATACCGATTATAGCAGACATACAGTTTGAAATCAATATGCCTAAGGGAGTCCACTGAAAGAAATTGAAACCAATAGTCTCAAAACTCTTATTTCATGACAATTACAATAAATCAAGTTGCAATATTTTTGTTATTGTCCCTACTGCATCTATTGATAGGGAATGTTTTATTGGCCGACTAATTATACACTCGCGAAATGTTTTGCTTTTTTCCCCCTTCCCGAAGAAGTTGAAAAAATATAACAAGTGAATAAATAAAATAATTTGAGAAGGGTGTTTCATTTTTTTTAAAGTGCCATTGCGGTTGAAGTTTAAGTGATTGTAATATCTTTAAAAAAAGGCACAGGTAAAAACAAGATAATGACAGTTGATAACTTAAAGAAAAGAGGACCCAACATCTGCCATATGTGCCGCTCAAATGAGGAAACTATGATACATTTGTTCTACCGCTGTCCTTTTGCAGCTAGACTAAGGGAATACATTCGAGACGTATCACCAAATGCTATGCCAAACTGTCCTCTCTTCAGTTCAGATGATGTCAAGCAATTACTCTTATAAAAAAAAACACGATGATCGATGGAGGCAACTTGAGATCACAACCATGGAGAGAAAGATGTAGAAGGATATTCGTAGAAAAGCATAAAGATGAGATCCTCATAGCAAGAGAAATTATACTAGAGTTTAGAGAATGGTTTAAATGAGATGATACAAAATATCTAAATCATTCTAGTTTTTCCTTTTGTTTTTGTTTTCTTCTTTCTCTTTTCTGTTCATGTATGTAAATATGATCACCATTTGTGATCAACAATTTCAATGAAATTTGGGGGCTTGACCTCCATCTTTTTCTCAAAAAAAAAAGGCACAGGTACTATGATCTTCAATAAGTTTGGAACTTGCGACATAAATCGATATCATGTTTTTGAGGTTTTTATGATGATGGAACTAAATTTAGATACACGGGTATTATGTTGGGGAACGACATCCTCTGGAGCCGAGAAAAAAAAACAACCCATCGCAATTTTCATCTTAACCATCCGATTAGTCGTCAGCGGTTATAATTTAATAATAATAAATTTTTATATTTAGACTTCTACACATCCGTTTAAATTAATTTTAGCCACAGAATACTTATCCATTAAGTTGATACATCTGTATTTCAACATCTTTAATTCTGAGTTATTTAGATATCTCCCATTCAGGTGGGAGCTTGCTTCTCAAGATCACAAGATGAAAGTTCGGAACTAAATTTTAATACGGTGAAGTGGTCTCCATAGAAATTAATCTTGAGTGTATATATTTTCAGTGTACTTAAAAAATGAAAGTAATACACAACCAAACAACCAAATTTATATGACAATCCATCAAAAAAAATATCAGAGATGAAGATTTAAAATTGTAAATATGTTTTTCATAAGTAAAGAATCATTGATGCAACTTAAGTTTTATTTATATTTTGTTAATTGATTTTATCACTGTCAAATAAGTTTATTTCAAATATTATATTCTCTTCGAAAAATATATAGAAAACATTTTTTTTTCCTAAAGTCACAACACTTCATATACCAACTGACAAAATTAGCAAATATATTCACGTAATTAAGTGCCCCATGCAAAAATTGGGAGGGGTTATATTTATAAAAGTTCAGTTATGACCATAACAATCGATTCAAGCATTTAGTCGACGCACCAAATGATTATTAAAATATATCAAATTTAATAAAGGACCCGCCTAACAAATTAAGCATCCTACAGTTTTATTCTTTTAATTAATTTGATAATTATTTTGTTAGTTTCACATTCGTCGTTTAAAAAATATTCATTAACTATATATTCCATTTCTACAAAATAGATGAGAACATGAATGGAGGTTTCTGATCTTCCATCGAATTTTTTTAATATACAAATATATCCCAAAAGTTAGACGATCGAGAAGCTTCAACTTAAAAAGAAGACTATTGGTCTGCGAGTTAAATATCATATTGTTAAGAAATAAGAATGATTAGGGTATAGTTAATTAGTCTTAGATCCATGTGAGGGTATTCTCGTCATCGGCTAATTTGAAAATATACCATCCAACATCTATAATTAATTGATTATAGAAGGGTTACATATTTTCTTGTAATTAGGCAACATGTATAGGTAATAGAGGGTAGGCAATATCTCAACGGTAATATTTATTACCGTTTATTTATTTCCGTTAGAGCTAACAATAGCTTATAAATACCTCTGTAACTGTACAGTATTCAATAGAATGAAATTACTTTTCATCATCTATCTCTCAAATCAACTTTCACAAATCTCAACATGGTATCAGAGTACAAATTCATCTAATCCGCACAAAAAAGCCAACAACAACAAAAAAAAACAGTTCAAGCTGTTGTATCTGTTCAGAATCAGCCAAATATCAGAGATCACCAAAATTCGAGAAAAAGGGAAGATCAAGATTGCTGCATCTGTCAATACCAGCACAAAGCCAATTGTTTTACCGGTAACACTAAAAATAGCCAGAAATGACAGAGGGGATTTTCACCTTTCCAACTCCAAACCAAACAACTCAAATATCCACTTTTCTAAGACCAAATACAGTCTTTAATGCATCACAAAAATTAACCAATTCTCTCCTCAATGGCAAGAACTATATCCCATGGACAAAGGCTATCAGGGTAACCCTCAAAGGAAAAGGATTGCTCGGGTATGTTAATGGGAATAGAGTAAGACCAACAGAGGGAGTAGAATCTCAAGATGAATGGGATGTGGTTGATAGTCAAGTAATGACTCTCATTTCAAACTCCTTAGAACTCCAACTGTATGAAACCTTTTACCGTGAAACAACCTTAAAATTGTGGCAAGCAATCGAAAACTAATTCAGCAACAAAAACAATCACTCACAGATCTATTAACTCAAAAGAGAAATCAGTCAAATCCAGAAGAAACTAAAGATATACCCGAATTAATCGGGTTTGTAAGATCCAAATACGAGGAACTAAAACTGTACAAACCTCCAACCACTGACCTTAACGTGCTCCAAGAGAGGGAAGAGACTGACCGGGTGTACACCTTCCTCGCAGCTCTTGACTTGAGCTACGAGGCAATCCGAGCACAAATTCTGCTCTCAACCGGAAGGCTGACCTTTGATGGTGTTACAGCCCTTATATGGCAGGAAGCAACAAGGCGTGTTGTAATGGGAGCTTCTGACTCGAACCCCAAGTCAGAAGTCCTTGCCTTCACAACCAATCACTTCAGCAACGGAAAGGGCAAGCCAAGAGGTGAAGTCGAGAGGTGCCAACACTGCAAAAAGGAGGGACATACCCAGGATCGATGCTAGATTTTGCATCCCCATCTCCGACCGAAGAAATTCCAAGCTGAGGCGGCAAAAACAAAAATTTTTCAGTGAAAACCCTAAATGGCGGAGAAGGGGAGAGGAGGAGTCTCGTGTCGGCTCGAAACGACACAACGGAAGGGAAATAGAGTGAGAGTGAAGGGGTCAGACTCGATAGAATGGAAGCAATGCTTTTAACATTGCTAAATAAAAAAAACTCGGCCCAGGTCCATCTCTTAACTCATTTCACTCATCTAAAATTAAAGGCTCATACCAAAAGCCCAACCATGGCTATAATAAAACCGAAAATAACAGTGTAGGCCCAAATTACATTAAATATCCAGCTGATTTAGCTTTTGGTTTTAATTATAATAAGTGTTTAACCATAGGACTTAGTACTAAAAATAAAACACAAAATTATACTAAATGGGTACTTGACTCGGGTGCTACGGATCACATGATAGGTAACCAAACGTTGTTGAAAAATTATCGTACCATCATGAGTGGTCAATATTTTACGGTTGTAAATAACGAACGAATTAAACTTAAAGGTTGGGGTATGATTAGTATTTTTCCTAAAAAAATTCTTCAAGATGTATTTTATGTTGAAAATTGCTCGGTTAATCTTTTATCTATTAGCAAACTTTCTAAAGAATTAAATTATGAAATAATTTTTAAAGAAAAAATTATGATTTTTCAGGACTTAGTCACCAAGGAGAAGATTGGTGAAGGACTTTTAGAAAATGGCCTATATTTTTTGGATAACAACAAGTCTATTTTCAATAGTAGGAAAGATGAGAATTTAAGTGAACTTTGGCATAAGAGAGTAGGACACCCTTCCGATAAAATTTAAAATTTTATGTTTGATTTGTCTAAAGATTATGGTAGTAAGTGTGAAGTTTGTAAACTTGCAAAACATGTGAAACTTCCTTTTTGTAATTCTAACTCTAAAAGTAATGAAATATTTGAACTTGTTCATTCCGACGTATGGGGTCCGGCTCCCATAACCTCTTACAACGATTATAGATATTTTGTTATTTTCATTGATAATTTTTCAAAAACAACGTGGTTATACCTTATGAAAAATAAAAATGAGATTTTCTCTCATTTTCAAACATTTACAAATTTAATAGAGACACAATATAACAAAAAAATTAAAACCTTTAGAACGGATAATGGAACGGAATTCATAAATCAAAATTTCTCAAATTTATAAAATCAAAGGAGATTATTCATCAAACCACGTGCATTTACACACCTCAATAAAATGGGATGTCGGAATGAAAAAATCGTCACTTACTTGAAATGACGAGAACTCTTCTCTTTCAAAATAACGTTCCAAAATTTTTTTGGTCGGAAGCCGTTCTTACCGCGGTCTATTTGATAAATAGATTGTTGTGTGCCAACTTATTTTTTAAAAGCCCTTATGAAATTCTTTATGGAAGACAAAATTAATCTAGAGCATTTAAAAATTTTTGGTTGTACTTCCTTTGTTCATAAGAATAGATTAGATAAGTTAGATTTTACATCAATTAAAACTATTTTCTTAGGATATTCCTCTCAAAAAAAGAGATATAAATATTATGATCCAAAAGATAAGAAATTATATATTTCAAGGGATGTATTCTTCTTAGAAAATGAACCTTATTTTAAAATAAGTGAAGGAAAATATTATGATCATAATTCTTCAAATGGATTTATGCTACCTTGTGACACTAACTTGGAAGGAAGAAAGATATGTGTAGAAAATCATATTCATGTAGGTGATCAAGAAAATGAAGACAAAATGGCACCACAAGAAGAGGTCGGAATAGAAGAACATGAAGATGAAGAAGAAGCCGAAAATCAAAGAGACGAAATACCGATACGACGATCAAGTCGACAAACTAGACCTTCCTCAAGATTAAAGGACTTTGTCACGTATTCGGTACAATACCCAATCCAAGATTACATTTCGTATGATAACATCACTAATGATCATTATGTATTTTTAAAAGCCCTATCATAAATTGAAGAACCAAAGGTTTTTGAGATAGCAAAACTTGACCCAAAATGGTGTAAAGCTATGGATGAAGAACTAGACGCCTTGGAAAAAACCAAACATGGGAAATATGCGTGCTACTACAAAATAAAAAATCGATTGGTTATAAATGGATTTATAAGATCAAATATCATAGTGATGGTACCATAGAACGGTATAAGGCAAGATTAGTGGCCAAATGATATACCCAAATCTATGGTATTGATTACTATGAGACCTTTGCACCAGTTATAAAAATGAATACCGTAAAGATTTTATTATCAATTGCGGTAAACAACGGTTGGAACCTTTATCAAATGGATGTTAATAATGTTTTTCTTTAAGAAACACTTGAGGAGGAGGTGTATATGAATTTTCCACCGGGCAATAGGAAAGAAAATATTTCTAATCTTGCTTGTAGGTTAAAAAAAAATCAATTTATGGATTAAAGCAATCTCCACGGGCATGATATGGCAAGCTTAGTCATTTTTTAATATCTTGCAATTTTAAAATTAGTGGTGCTGACTCATCTTTGTTTATCAAACATAATTTCAATAGCATAACCATAGTATTAATCTATGTGGATGATTTAATCATAACCGGAGATAACCAAGAGGAAATTGATGGTGTTAAAAGAGATCTCAAGGAAAAATTTAATATAAAAGATTTAGGCAAATTAAAATATTTTCTTGGGATAGAAATTACTCATTCACTTAAGGGACTATTTATATCTCAACGAAAATACACACTTGATTTGCTTAAAGAAACCGGAAAATTAGGTTGTAAGGCGGTATCAACTCCAATTGACTCGAATATGAAACTAAATACCGAAGATGGTGAGACGTTGGAAGATATAAATCACTTCCAAAGACTTGTAGGTAAATTGATTTATTTGACCATTACAAGACCGAACATGTCCTTTACCGTAAGCCAAATTAGTAAATTTATGCACTCACCAAGAACACCACATCTAGATGTTGTTAATAGGATATTAAGATATCTAAAAGGAACTCCCGGAAAGGCAATTTGGATGAGAAAGAATAATACTAATGCAATATGTGGCTATTCCGACGCAGATTGGGCAAGAAGGTTTGATAGAAAATCAACTACCGGCTTTTACACGTTTGTGGGCGGGAATTTAGTCACATGGAAGAACAAGAAGCAAAGTGTTGTGGCTCGGTCAAGCGCGGAAGCAAAGTATCGAGCGATGGCATCCACCGCAAGTGAACTAACTTGGATTAAACAAGTACTTATCGACTTAAATATAAAAGTCACCGAGCCAATGAAGATGTTTTGCGATAATCAATCGGCGAGGCACATTACAACAAATCCTGTCTTTTATGAGCACACTAAGCACATCGAAGTTGATTGTCACTATATTAGAGAAAAAATACAATCAAAGGAAATCAAAACTCCATTTGTTAAGAGAAAATATCAATTGGCCGACATTCTCACAAATGGATTAAGTGTCAGAGCATTTGAAGATATTTCGTGCAAGCTAGGATTATATGATATCTATCATCCTAGCTTGAGGGAGAGTGTTAAGAAATAAGAATGATTAGGGTACAGTTATTTAGCCTTCAGACCCATGAGGGTATTCTCGTCATCGGCTAATTTAAAAATATACCATCCAACATCTATAATTAATTGATTATAGAAGGGTTGCATATTTTCTTGTAATTAGGCAACAAGTATAGGTAATAGAGGGTAGGCAATATCTCAATGGTAACATTTATTATCATTTATTTATTTCCTAGAGCTAACAATAGCTTATAAATACCTCTGTAACTGTACAGTATTCAATAGAATGAAATTACTTTTCATAGAATGAAATTACTTTTACCACCACAATTAATACAGAGTTAATCATGAATTACGGAAAATCAAGTAAGGTGGATTTTCTTCAATAATGAGCTACTTTTCTCTCTTCCACATAAGACACAATGTCAACTGCTCGTAAGGTTAAAATGTGTATTTTTATGTGTGTTGTTGTCCACAACACAATGCATATATGACATACACTTGTATGTGGTTGAATATACAAGTTATATATATGTAGATAAGTATTTTATAAAGTTCTTAAAATATTTGTATTGATCAAATATTTTTAATATAAAGTAAGAAAATATAGTAGAATATAAATATAATTTTAAATTTATAGGTAAAATATATCATATGATTAATTTTATGGGTTTTATACAATAAAAATAAAAATATATATTACACACAGTTAAATATGTGGATGCATACTTTTATACATGTGACATCACGTCACATAAGTATAAATGAACCATATATACGGTCATACGACTGCATTTTTCAAACAATTTGCTCATGAGAACTAGAAAAGAAATATGTGACGGAATGTAATTGACGGAAAACTTGAATTTTCAAAACAATTTGATCTCTTTAATTTAAATTTGTAATCAATTGATGGAAATGTATATGTCGTCAAATTTGTTTTTATGATAGTTGTCATATTTTTTGTGTACGACTGTAAACCTCACTTAATAATAATAGTTTCTACATCTAATCACAATCATTTAAATAAATCGGTTAAAATCTGCTGCTATAATTTTTATGGCAACTTATATGGATCCATGGCAGGGCATTTCTTGAAAGGGAGAAAAATATCATCCTTCTTTTCATCAAGTGACCAGTGATTAGAAAAGAAATAGTGTTCCTAATTGTCTGTTAAGAAGATTACAATTAAAAGGTTGCCAACCGCATAAAGAAAGTCTCTCAAACGTGATGAACTTCTACGCAATAATCAATTTTATTTCAAGACCTTGGCCGCTAGCTAGATGCCTAGATGGTGCGGTTTAAGTGTTTTATATGAAAATTTTCGACACAGAAGCTTGATGCGTAAATGTATATTTATAATTTTTATGATTTAATGATGGTTTAAATCTTATAAAATTATAATTTAATGTTATAAAGTTATTAGTCCACTAAGAACACAATTAGATACATGATAATTATAAAAGCTAGATACATAAATGGTTGAAAAATTTATTTCAGAAAATCAAGCATGAATGGACTCTCCATTTTTTAAATGGAGAAGATTCCATACATTATATAATTGAATTGTTGATTTCATTAAACAGTTGGCTGCTCAAATTCGGTTAGCTGGTGTGAGATGAAATTTCGTTGGCCATCAAATCAATTGGCAATTTTATTTGGTTCGCTCTTGGATTATATCATCACATGACCCAAATCCGTTGGCCACAATAATAATAGATCATTTACTATTGGCTACATGATTGAATCGCCGCATCAATCATGTAAATAAAGCAACTAATAACTGATTCTTGCACAAAAAAAAAATGTATAAGCCGACATGAACAAAATCGGTTAATTTGCCCATGAAGAAGTTGATGAAATTATATACCATACAAACATATACAATTATATAAGGAAACACATACAGACTAGTATTTCTGATTTTGTGAAACAAAAAAAAAAAATTCAGATTTTCAGAATTGTGGCTGTGTTTTTCTTGATTTTTTCATCGGATCTTAAGAAATATCATCGTAAGGATTAAGCAATCTAGTGACTAATAAACCTCACTTTCATATACTTTTTACTAGGGCTAATTTCTTGAATTTATCAACTTTTACTGTAATTTATTTATTTTTATTTGCACTTATTTTCCGAGATCGAGATATTGTTATGTGTTGTTTGAATTTACATGAATCATGCAAATTGAACGATAATCTGAGCGAAATGGAGCATAAGCTGGCCAAGGTGCGACCTACACCTTCCTTGGTGCAACCCACACCGAGGGAAATTGTTGGTTCAGTACTTAGTCGATTTTCTGGACAATCTCCTGGTGATCGTCCTAGGTGCGACCTACACCAACTCTCTGAGACACAATTTTCACCCGATTTTTTGTTATTTTTTACTTGAGGTATAAATGGAAGTCGCCCCTTCTCTCCTAGCACGTCTACCGCCCTAGATAGACTTGAGAGCATTGTTTGGAGAATTTTTGACAGAGCTGACACTGAGGAGAAGAGATTAGAAGATCTCAACACCAATTTCAAGCACTCGAGCGAGATATTGGGTGTACTATTTTTTCTATGTTTTTCTGTGTTATGTATTGTTATTATGTGATAAATTATTATTGTTTTTGCACTAACATGTGTGGCTAATCACTATTATATTTAATGGGTGATGGTTTATTGTACTTGAATCTTTTTAGTTAATTTACTCAGTGTTTGATGTTTTTAGTACTTATTTGTGTGGTTTATAGTACTTGAATCAATTATTTACATGCTTGAACTATAGTTGGTACTTATCTTGCGATTGACCTAAGGAATTATAGTATATTATAAAAATATATTGTTAGAATTTTCAACATCGAAGGGTAAAATCTAGGTTTGTACTCAAAACCTAACAGTAAGTTTGTAGCTTAGATGATTATATTTAAAACTGAATAAAATACCTATTTCTAACTTATAACTGTGTAGCACCAAATTTTGATAAGGTTTTAATAGTAAAGAATGCAAATGATTTAAATTCTTAGAGTTAGGTACTTAATCGTGAAGTCTGAATAGTTTGAACACATCATTGACATACGAGAGCACCCGTGAATGCTAAACTTAAATTGTCAATCTCACGCTATTAAATTATCTAAAAAATGAAGAGACTGATAAATTTAATTAAGGAGTGAAAAAAAAAAATCTCTATTATTTCATCATCTCATTTAGAATATTGATTTATCTGCTATTTAGTTTAATTTTAGATTTAATAAATACGCATTATTGTTTGACTAGATTAACGAATTAGTTGAAACCAATAATTCACCTCTATCCTTATAGTTCAGTACCCAAATTACTATCTGATAAGGTTATATACACTTGTGACCAAAATTTAGTATAAATTAGAATAATTATTAATTATTGCATAAAACTCTTCAATAATCAGAAGAGTTGTGCATCTCCGGAAGCTCAAAAGTAATGAAATTAAATATTTTTAAATTAAAATTAGTCACTAGGGTAATTTTGGGATTTGAAAATTTGATCCAAAATAAATTTGGATAGCAAATTTAATTATCAAATAAAAATATTTAGTTTTAATATATATATATATATATGGAGAGAGAAGAGATCCACTTACACCACAAAGAAATGACACATCTTTGCCACAAAATCTAGACCACACATCTTGATATCAATCAAACCAGATCAAACTCTCAAAATGTCCCCTCTTTTTCCTTTTCTTCTCGTTCTTTTTCAAACGATCAGCCAAGGGTAGACAGTCCTTCCTATAGTGCCCGACTCCGATCGATGTAGCCGTCACCGTTCACCTCTCCGACTTAGTTGTCACGCTCTCCTCATCCTCCTCAACGATCGTGCGCTCCGCCTTAGAGAGACGAAGTCTCTCCCACAGACCACGACTCCCATCGACACTCACCGTGCACTTCTCCTCCGCCTTGCTCGTCGCACACTCCTCCTCTTCAATAAATGTGTATTTCACCTTGGAGATGTAGATATGTAAGTTGACACTTCAATATGGTACTCAATGTAGTATACGTACAAGCAAAATAGGAACAAAAAGGAAATTGATTGAACTAGAAAATTTTGAACAAAATTGAATAATGCATTGACGGAATTTATGGGTTGATCTATTTCCTCTTCATGTTTTGTACCATTCAAAAAGAAAAAAAAATGAAAACCCCAAAAATTAGACTTGTGTTAGTTGTTCAATATCAACTTAGAAGGAAAATAAAGAAAATTGTGATTCTAGTTGGAGAAAGGAGGGGCGGGGAATAACTTTGCAACACAGTGCTATAAAATTTCAAAATTTATTGGCTTAATTAATAAAGGGGATTAAATAATGTAGCTTCAGCTTAATATCTGAATATTAGTGTGATTAACACTTGCTCCATTTTAAATTTCAGTTATGACTAGGTAGAATGGACCAGAGAGTCGACTTAACAGAAGCTATTTCCAGTTCAGACTTTATGGTTCCTACAAATTTGAAGCAATACGTATATATTTTAACAGTATTTTTCTTAGCTATGTTGATATATTTATTTATTTATTCTAATTAGCTCTCAACTAAAAGAATAAATTCTTATATAGTTTCCTTTATTTTAGGAGGAAGAAAATTTTGAAAAATCAAGGAGTTCAACTAGTAACAATGTCAAGGAAAGATATGAGGGCGTGCAACCTTTTGAAGGATTGGTGTTTGAATCACTTGAGGAGGCTCATTATTTCTATCATGACTATGCTCAAGTGAGTGGATTTAACATGCACATTCGAACTAGCAGCACCTTTCCTAGAAGTACCGAAATCAGATATCGTCGGTATGTATGCTCATGTGAGGGGCACTGTTCGGAGAAAAAAGTGGAGGTTGTAGATGAAAAGAAAGAAAGGAAAACTCTAACTAGTAGAAACGGATGTCTAGTAGCATTTGTTGTCTCAAGAAAAAAGGGTACAAGTCACTGGATAGCAACACATGTTAACAACATTCATAATCATGTATTAGTTAGTCCTAGAAGTGCACATAACCTCAGAAATCAAAAGGTCATGCCTACTATTGCAAAGAACCTTGTTGAAAAATTTAGTGAGGCAGGGCTACCTACCGGTAAAGTATCAGATTTATTGAATGGTGAACTAAATATGAACCTCTCAAGTCGGGATTGTTGGAACCATATGAGAAACTTGAGAGCAATGAACTTGGAGATGGGTGATGCGGAGAGAGTTTTTCAATATTGTAGAATGAAGCAAGTACAAGATCCAAACTTCTACTACTCAATTTTATTAGACAAAGAAGGTAGGATGATAAAAAAAAAATTGGGTGGACTTTAGAGCACGTTTGTTATATGAGCTTTTTGGTGTTGTAGTGATATTTGATACTACTTATAAAACCAATAAAAGGAAAAAATCATATAAAAATGAGAGATAGATTAACTGATTATAGTTTAGGAGAAAAAAATCATATAAACTATTATATTCGAGCAGAGTCGAGCTGATTCTAACTCAAACTCAGCTCATTTAACTATCGAATCAAATTAGTTCAAGCCAAATTAGTTCGAGTCAAATTAGCTCGAGTCCGAATTGAGTCCGAGTTTTTTTGTGCGACACTATAGGCTTGTAGCATCACAATTAATTTGCTACAACGATTCGTTTTCTAATCTAACAATAGTAATATAATGGATCTCTAAATAAATTTAAAAAAAAATTAAAAATAGAAAAAAAATATTTATAGATATGTTTTTCTACTTATGGATTGATAGTTTTTCAGGACCCGCAAACAACAAGTTGCACAGTTTTTCATTTTTTGGTAATTAAAATAATAAATAATCAGAATTTTGTAAGATTATTCTAAAAATCAGATGAACTAGTGTGAGCCGAGTTTCAAACTTGATTCCAGTATCTTTGACCGAGTTTAAAATTTGATCCCAGATTTTTTTTACAATTTTTGTATATTTTGATTAATTGTTTGTTTACTATTTTCATAGTTTATTTAGTTATTTTAGTATGTTTAATTATTTATTGAATAATTTAGAAAATAATTAAAATTATAATATTGTTGTGTTTAATAGTATATTAAATATAATATTATTGTGTTTCAATAATAATATATTTTTAGAAAATCATAAGATAAAATTATAAAAGTAATAAACTAGAATAAATAGATATGTTTATACATATTTATTATGAATTATAATAAATATATATTTATAGTTTTTAATAATTTATTTAGTTATTAATTATGTTTAATTATTTGTTGAATGATTTAGTTTGTTTTTAATTGATTATCAAATTTTATAATATTTAATTTATTCGACGCCCCCGATCGAACAAACGGAGATGAGATATGATGATAAAATCAAAATTTGCACACCTCATCTTCGAACGGTCATAAATTTTGAAGGAAACTCCGATCGAGGCGTGGTCACAAAAACTCACAACGAGATCTACAGAGTTAGCGGCTAATACTGTTACAGCGATTTTCAGTGATGAAAAAATCATCTAATTCCTCAAAAATACATTTGAAGTTTTGGACATCTATTTTTTCATAATTATTTTTAGATTTATAAGTAAAAATGATATATATTCTAGTTCATTATGTATCATATATAATTATTATTGTATACATAATAAACATATATATTTTTTTCTAGATCATTATTTTTTGGTAAACGTATGTATATATATTTTAGTTCATAATAAATATGCTTATTGAATACATAATAAACATGCTTATTGAATATATAATAAAAATATAAACATGTTTATTTACTCTAATTCATTATTTTTTATAATTTTTTTTCTTGTGATTTTCTAACTACATATTATTCTTGAATAGATAACAATATCATACTTATAATTATATTTTTTTCTAAAATATTCAACAATATAATTAGACAGACATACTAAAATAACTAAATAAATAAATAATTAAAATATATAAAATTGATAAAAAAAAACTGGAACCGAGTTTCAAACTCGGTCCAAGCTAGTCCATCTAATTTATAAAAAAATCTTACCAAATCTTGACTTTTAATTATTTTAATTACTAAAAAAATCTGCAAATTTCAGCTTTACCCCGCTATTTGATAGGTATAGTAAAAATATAGCAAGCAAGCACTTTAAAATATTTTAAAATACTAAATGAAAATAATTTAACGTAAAGTAAAGTTAAAATATATCATAAGTCCTTTAAAATTAAAGATTAAAATTTCTTTTTTTTCAACATCTTTTTTACAATATATCATAAAGTTAAATCTTTTTTTTTCAACATCTGTAAAAAAAATGTTTCACTGTTTATTCTCATAAGTACAATATAATGTTTTAATGCGATCGTTTACCAATGTTTGATATGGAATTCGAATCTTAGCTACTAAAAGAAATTATGACTTCGCATAAACTCGGGGGCAGATTCGCAAAACTTTGTCAGGTGCATACTGACAGGTGACCGGATATCACAAATTTGAGATATTAGTTTTCTGCATGATCCACTTGAATTACATAAAATTTCCACATCTTAATATATGGTTTTTTTCATTATAACAGTCATGAGATATAAAATATCTTTTATGCTTTATATTATATTTCTTATTTTTGAATTCAGAACATTGATTCAACTGTTTTACTTTAAAGTGATCTTCATTCAAAGTATGCTTAGAGACTAAATTTATATTTTTTTAAATTTTTTCTATTTATTTGATGGATAAAAATCATTAGTTTAATGTATTTTACCTCTAAAAATGATTTTTTTTTCAAAAAATATAAAATTTAATCTTTAAATTTATTTAAATATGAATATTATATAAATAGTTGGATCGGTGTTTTAAATTCAAAAATAAAAGATATGATATGACATATACAAAAATATTTTGTATTTCACGACTCAATCATAACTTTTTTTTCCAAAAAACAACCTTATAACAATAATCACAGTACTTTTTTTTCTTATATAAGAACTCTCGTTGTTAGCAATATCTATCTTTTTTGAAGCAAATATTTATATATATTTTTAAAATGTCTCGTATCCAATTTGAACTTGCATATCTTCACAAGAGAACCTGACTAACACCGATATAGTTTATATATATAAAACCAATTGTCTTTAATTTTTATGCATTTATTATGCCTCTATTTATTAAATCTTTAATAGCTCTAAATTAAAAATTAAAATATTAAAATAAAATTATTGTATTTTATCTATATGACTATATTTATGTATAAACGAAAAAATCAGGACATTTGAATATTGTTTTATGATATCAGGAGTTTGTAAGAGTGCTTGATTTTTTAACTTGTTGATTTTGTATAATAAAAAATGAAAGGATAAAAAAATTCATATGTTAAGAGAATATAATATAAATTAAATCCAACAATTTTGTTTTGATATTTAAATTTTAAATTTTGAGTTAATTGAAAATTTAAAAATAAAAGCATGATAAAAGAACAAAAAATGAAAGCGTTTTAACCCTCATAATTAATTTACGGCAATCATTTATTTTCTTTTCTTCGAGTCTGTCATATATAAAATCATAATCTCGCAATTTTGCATCAAAAAGAACTGTCCAAATTCTCTCTATACTTTCAACTTGCAAGTTGCAAACCTGAAATCTAGCACTCAATAACCTTACTACTCAAGTACCGAGATTAGAACGAGACGAACAGCATCGTTCCATCCAAAAAAAAAAAAAAGACGAACAGCGTCGGAACAATAACTTAAATAAATTCTAGAACAATGTGGACCCAAATTGACACCTAGTCAGAAACAGTGAGCAGTACGGTGCCCCGTCTATTCTATTCCTCTCTTACACACGAGTCAAACATATGGTCCTAGTACTCCTACCAAACCTTAAAAAAGTTCAGTAATTTACTTGATTAATTGCCTCATTAGTTTGGGACTTTGGGGAAACCAAACGGACCTATCGATGCAATTAAAATTTAAAACAAAGCAGCCCCAGAATTAAGTATGCAAAGCAAAGCATATATTCCAAGGGAAAATGCCGGAAGGATACAAACTAGTTTGACACAACTTTCCACTGACTGATACACAATTAGTCAAATATCAAATATATTAAAAAAAGGAAAGAAAAGAACAACTTCCCCTTTTCCCCATCCCCCAACCCCAAGGCCCCAAAGAGATTAGCTTTAGCACTAGCTTTGCATCAATTTTTCTACCTTACCTATTCGGACTGTTAAATAAGTACATAAATAACAAATTTGTGATGCCTTCTCTCGAGTTCAACACAAAAGAGAGGGTCCAACTTCCAAAACAGAGAACCCAACGCCATTTCACAGAGCACAACACAATATTTTCTTTTACTTTTGACTTCTCTGGTTCGTCCATACCATTTCTTCTTCTGCTTTTTCTTAATTGAAACTGCAAACGACCAAAGAAATTGCCTTTTAGTGATTGGAGGAGAAAGAAGGATGGTTGCCAATTCCGACGGACGGGGACCACAAGTCAGCGCCGTTAGCATTTGTGACGTGTTCGGTGCATGAGACCGGAACTAGGCAGAGGCCCCGACTCCTTAACTCGCTTCTGGCTCCCTCCTGTTAAACAGAGGAAAAATATATATTAGCAGAGATCTAACATGTTACAACTTAAGACCATGTACACAGAGAGAGAGAGAGAACTTTATACATGTAGAGTTGTACAAGATGGCAGGCGTTGCAGGTACGGCGAGCTGAGGACCTGTAAACAACGGAGAAAGGTCTAATTAAATGTAGAGATGCAGACTTGCAGAGAACGAGAGATGCACAGCACAGAGAGGGAGAGAGGGAGAGAGGGGGGTTACCTGGACCTGGTCGTGTAAAAAGCGGATGTAGCCAAGAGCTTCATGCAGAACTGACGCCGTGTCAGACTGCATACATTTTGAGTTTTTTTTACAGTCAAAGTCAAAATAAATTATTTTCTACCAATTAAAAACATGCACGATTGCTATGTAGTTAAAAAAATCAAAATTATATTCCACCAATTAAAAACATGTGTAATTGTTATATAAATAAAGCATACTGCAGTATATCTCAGATGTAACAAAGAAATACAAAAAAAAAATGAATAGGTACTCAGAGATGGATGAGTAAAGCATGCGTGATTGTCATACAAACTTATGTACCACCATCCTAACGAATCGTTGGCCAAACTCATGAATTATTTAATCAAAACCATTTCAGAAAACTATGTTTTCTAATTTCTAGTGAAATTGAATTAGTTGATTAACATTAAGTCATTAGGAATCATCCCCATTGATTGACCAAATACTAAATGAACTGTCAAGTTCTACAGATAGGATAGAGAGCTTTCAGCATTAAATGAGAGAAGATTTGGGGAACAGAGTTGCAGTTTTACCTTTCCAAAAGGAGAAACAAGTTGCTGCAGCGCCATGATTCTCTCCCCCAATTTCTCCTTTCGTACCTAATCCCCCACAAGAATAAATAACAACACACACCAATTATATTCTCTTCAATAAAAATAAATTGTTCACTAAGGATAATTAATTAAGAGAACGAGAGGGATAAGACCTAAACCCCACCTTCATTGTACCACCTTGAGAAGCACCACCTCCAGTCTTTGTTTTTTTATTAATGCTACCCCCACTAATTGCTTCTGTTTTTCTTCCTCCGTTCTCTTGTTTTTTCTGCTACATTTTACATTAGTTTAATCATCTAAGATGATGTAAGCAAGAGATCTTTTTATGAAAATGCAAGCTTATTTTATGCGTTGGGTTTTCTTAAATTACTTTATTTTTAAAGATGACTCTTAATAAAGGAAAAACTGTAACTCCATTTATCCCTAGCTTCTCTATATTTGAATTTTTTTATTATGTATCAAGAAAAGGGGTTTGATCACATATAATGCTGTCAAGTAATGTTTAGTTACCAGACGAGCAATCACAGCCAATTATAGAAATCGAAACAGCTATATTCATGCATATATGTTAATCACTTCTTCAATAATTTCTATATATTCTCTATTTCAAAGTTTAGAGTCCCAAAAACACTAACGAAACTAAGTGAGGGCGACCAAAATCCAATCCGGAAAACTAGATAAAGTGTTGTCAAAAATTAAGAAAAGAAGATTAAAAACAGCAAGCTCTACAAGTTTGACCGAATGGCAGCAATTGATCTTCACTGAACTAAAAAAATAAGGGGCAATGTCAACTTTCTGTTCAAAGAAGAAAAGAGAAACAGAGAGTTACCTTGTGCTGCCTAGAGCTAGAACTATTGGTTAACACTGAATTAGTGGCAGCAGTGGAGGTAGGAGAGGAAGAGAGAGATGACATAGAGGAGCTCTCGCTGGACATCTGTTGCACAGCTGTACTGGTACTGTTACCGGTACCCCTAACTCCATGATACATCATCGGTAACCCTACCGGTTCATATAAACCCCCAAATCCTAGAAATCTAGAAGAGAACCCTAAAATCTCCTCTTCGGTTTCTTCTCCCATTCCACACTTCAACATCTCCAAGTAACTGTAACTCTCCTCTCCGTGTACAACCCCTTTCTCATCCATAAAAAAGGGAGAACTGACAACTGAGCCAAACTGCACGAAGATTAAAAAAGAACAGCGTGGGGTATCGTAGCAGAAAAGGAGAAGGGGAGCAGGAGAGACTCAGAGAGCAGTGTCAACTCACGTCAAGTTGCAATGACAGCGCCTTTTTTCTTTCACACGAGCAGAGAAGAGGGCTATTAATAAAAAAAATTAATCAAAGAAAAGAGAAGAGGGCTATTAAGAGCTTAGCAAGAGCGAGAGAGTCAGACAGACCGAGAGAGGAGAGAGAAAGAGTAATAGGTATAGGTGGGTCTTTTTCAAGGCTGTATATAAAAATATTTTAATAGTTGTCGCCCCAGATTTTATTAAAAATAATAATTAATAAAATAATATTATTAATAATAAGACCGATAACGGTTAAATTCTAAATATACGAATCGTAACGCGCCACCTTTGAAAAAGCGCCATAAATATAAATACCAAACACGCGGGTATGATGCGCGGTGTTGAGAGGAGAGAGAAAGAGAGAAAGGAAGAGAGAGAGAAAGAGAGAAAGAAAGAGAAAGAAAGAAAGAAAGAGAGAGAAGAAAGAGAGAGAGAGAGAGAAGAAGAGAGAGGAAGAGAGAGAAAGAGAAGAGAAGAGAAGGAAAGAGAAGAGAAGAGGAGGAAAAAAAACGTACGCGAAAGATTTTTGTGTTTGGATTTTGCGAATTGAAGGTAATTTTATATAAATATAATTTAATTGTCTAGATTAATTATAATTTAATTTAATTGTGTAGATTAATTATAATTTAATTTAATTGTGTAGATTAATTATAATTTAATTTAATTGTGTAGATTAATTATGTAGATTAATTATAATTTAATTTAATTGTGTAGATTAATTATAATTTAATTTAATTGTGTAGATTAATTATAATTTAATTTAATTGTGTAGATTAATTATGTAGATTAATTATAATTTATATGTGAAATTATGTAGATTAATTATAATTTAATTATGTATATTATAATTTAATTTAATTGTGTAGATTAATTATAATTTAATTTAATTGTGTAGATTAATTATAATTTAATTTAATTGTGTAGATTAATTATAATTTAATTTAATTGTGTAGATTAATTATAATTTAATTTAATTATGGATTAATTATAATTTAATTATGTATATTATAATTTAATTTAATTGTGTAGATTAATTATAATTTAATTTAATTATGTAGATTAATTATAATTTAATTTAATTGTGTAGATTAATTATAATTTAATTTAATTGTGTACATTAATTATGTAGATTAATTATAATTTAAATGTGAAATTATGTAGATTAATTATAATTTAATTATGTAGATTAATTATAATTTAATTATGTAGATTAATTGTACGTTTAATTGAATATTAATTGTACGTTTAAATGTGAAGATTAATTCTAGATTTATATATTATTTAATTATAGATTAATTAGGCTTTTAATTGTAGAATTTATTGATTATTTAATTATATGATAGATAGATTAAAAATGAAGTACAATAATTATAAATTAATTATGAAATGAATTTTTTTACTAGATAATGGCAAAGAGCAACGAAATGATCTCTCGAGATTATCTTCTTTCTTTCCAGCTTTTTCCGCTTCCTTATATACAAATTCTCTCTCGACGTGTTGCATGCAATACCGGTGTACCGCCTCTCCATGTTGTACGACCATCCCAAATGCGGTCGCTCAAAAACTCCCTTTATTCCCCTATGATGATTGGATATAACACATATTTTCATATTACATTGGATCACTTCATTACGGACCCATCGCATGAACCAACCCCAATTGTCCACATTTTCTCGCATCCACGATTCCAAATGCTAGAGGAATGATTTTATTCTCTCGCATCGTATCCACACGCCATCAATAATCTACCCTTATAACTACCGATAAGAATCCAAATCAATAGTTATAACGGGTCTTAAATGTTTAAACGCTCGCAATGCACTGTCCCATAAGCCCAAACTATGGATTTAAACATTTTTACATTATTATCCGAAGTATCACACGTCAATAATTTAAATTTTGTACCGGAGTAGTCCGAGCAATCGCCTCCAATATCTCGTGGAAGCAATGTATATGATCCTTCCCAAGTGCCAAATAATTGTTCAATTGCTCTTTCTCCCACGCCAAAGTTTACCGTATGTCGGTGCCACACCGGGATATTTTGTTTCTATAATCATACCGATTTGTTGAACTGTTAGAGAGAGATCCTTCTTTAAATGTTGTCGAACACATCCCGCAATCAAATTAGATGTGAGTTGTAAGTGTTTGCGGTGGCTCCTGGTGGTCTTCTACGATTGTGGGGGTTTTTATTTGTGATGATCCTCCATGTGGTCGAGCCCTCTTCAGTGTCTAGCGTATAATCTCCAAGGACAACTACCTTCTTTGCATTTCATAATAAGTCGTGTTTTACAACTTTCTTGTACCCAACATTGAACGTTTTTCCTAACACTCCAATCACAAATTACCCACTTTAAAGCCGATTTAGAAGCAAATATTCTATTTTCAAATAACTCATCATCGAGTCCTAAAAGATATTCATTCGCGCCTAAACGGTCCAAACATCTCAAAATTATTTAACGCTTCTACGGGATGGTGTCTCTCGGTTCGTCCGTAACTAACAATGTGGTATCGCATCTCTCGAATTTCCTCATCTTCGATTCATCGATCGAAAAATCCGAGTGGTCGCAGTAATCCTCTCCGTTTCTTCTTCATTTGAATAATACGACCGCCATCATCTTGCTCATCCTGATCATCACTTAATTCCATTATCGTTGGATCAACACTACTTCGCATCATTATTATCACTAAATTACAACAGACGTAGTACTACTACTACCGCCAAAAAAATTATATAGTGGCACCATTGGTTTGGTTGTTGATAAATTATATTGTTATCTTGTAAATAATGGATACGGATATAAATTGGTTTGATCGTAGGTAGGATAGGAATTGGTTTGATCGTAGGTTTGATAAGAATTGGTTTGATCGTAGGTTTGATAGGAATTGGTTTGATCGAGGGTTGGATAGGAATTGGTTTGATCGTGGGTTTGATAGGAATTGGTTTGATCGAGGGTTGGATAGAATTGGTTTGATCGTAGGTTTGATAGGAATTGGTTTGATCGAGGGTTTGATATGAATTGATTTGATCGTGGGTTGGATAGGAATTGGTTTCATTCTCGTTTGGAAATATTCCCAAAAAATTTATCACGCCGCTTTCGGTTGTTCTCGCAAAGATATTTTTCTTCATCGGGATTATAATTTAAATCGTAGCATTTTGAAGAAAAATGGATGTTTGTTGTAATTGGATGTTGGTTGTTTTTGTGGTTGTGATAAATGAACCGATCGGGCGGTATTTATAGCAAAGATAGGCGCCATCGGCATCGGCGTGTTTGAGGAAACGCGCCGCTACCGATGCGCGTTTAAGAAAGACGCGCATCGCGATGGCGCGTTTAGTGAAAGACGCCATCGGCAAAGTGCGTTGCTTTCAACGCGCGCATGCACCAATCGGCAAAGGCGCGCTTTTGATTCGTAGATTTGGAAATATTAAGTTCTCACTCTTATTATTAATATTATTATTTTATTAATAATTATTTATAATAAAATCTGCACTGTTTGGTTTGCTTGACCCTTTTTTTGTTTTGTTTATTTTTTTGAAAGAGACTTTTGTTCTGATTTCTTTGGCATCGTCTAAACCCTGGTGGATCGATCGGACGGCGAAGATTCGCTTATGGGTAACCATGGCGATGCCATGTTGAGAAGGTTTATGCTAGTGATGCGGTATTTATAGTCTATTTAATTATTAAATTTTAAATTTAAATAATATCGGATGTGGTTGTAAGTGTACAATCTGTCATTAGGGTATTTCAGATATCGTGTCATTAGGGTATTTCAGATATCGTATTCATAGGTACAAGTTGATTCTTAGTCGTAATCTAACAATTGAGTTCTAGATAATAGATAGATTGATTGGTTGAATATTGATTTTGACTAAACTAAAATTAAACTAAATAGCAAACAAAATGATATTTTATACTAAATGATGGAATACTAGGAGTTCCGACCTTTTCTTTTCACTTCTTAATTAACCTACTCGGTCTCTTCACTTTTTAGACAATTCAATAGTGTGAGATTAACAATTCAAGTTTAGAATTGACGGACGCTTTCACGTGTCAGTGTCGTGTTTAAACTATTCAGACTTCACACTTACGTACTTCGCCTTAGGAGTTCAAACCCTTTGTGTTCTTTGCTGTTAAAACCTTACCAAAGCCCGACGCCACACAGTTATGAGTTAACAATTAGTATTTGATTCAATTCTAAGTATAATCACCTAAGTTGCAAACTTACCGCTAGGCTTTGAGTGCAAACATGTGTTTTACCCTTCAAGATCAGAAATTCTAACAATATATTTTCATAATCTACTGTAATTCCTAAGATAAATCACACAACAAACACTTATTACAGTTCAAGTATGCAAACAATCAATTCAAAGGATAAATCACACAAAAAATGCTAAAAAGATTGAATACCGAGCAGTTTAACTAAAATAATTCAAATACTACAAGCCATCACCCCTAAAAGGGTGATTAGTCACGCATGTTCAAGAGCAAATAACAGAAATTCAAAACAATAAAAGAGCACATAACACCCAAAAAAAGAGAAAAAAAAAAGATTAAATTCAAACTCTCACTCGATCTCTCGCTCGAGGGCGGTTCCCTGGGGTGCTAGATCTCTATCAAACTTCAAAATTTTGTTCTTCCCCTTGGAAATGGCGGCTAGGGCATCCAGGATTCTCGAGAAAGACACCTGGAAGAGTCTTATATAGGAGGCCAATCAATTAGACAGTTGTTGTCAGCTCTGTTCAGATTTTCGGGTATGGAGCATATGGGTCGTATGCATTTTCGTACGACCCGTATGGAGACAGGTCTTCTGCGCAGTGGTTTGTATTTTAATCATAATTTCTTCATTTGAACTCTGATTTGGATGATCTAAGATGCGTTGGAAAGCTAAAAACAACATATACAAGATTATTATATAATTTTAGTCAATACATGGTATTTTATGATCAGAATTTAGCATGATTTGCTGCTGATGATCCGTCTTGATGCCGTTTGTGGTTGAGCGCTTCTCAATCATGTTCAATTGCTCCATTTTACCTCCATTATCATCCCAATTGCATGATTTCTATAATTATAAATAAAACACCGTATTATCTCGATCTTGGGATAAAAATTCAAGTAAAATAACAAAATTATTCTAAAAGTTGGCAGATTTATGAGATTAACCATAACAAAAAGTGTATGCAATTGAGGCCTATCAGCTAGTATTTTTTTAATGACATTCTAGTCTACAACAAAAGCATTGAGGAGCATGAACAACACCTAAGAGTAGTTATGAAAATCTTAAGGTTTAATCAACTAAATGTTAAATTGAGTAAATGTGAGTTTGGGGTGACTCAAATATAATACATGGGGCACATAATATTAGAAAATAGGATAGCAACTAACCCAAGAAAAATAGATGTCATGGTAACTTGGCCAAGAGCCAAATCACTGAAGGAATTGAGAGGATTTTTAAGGCTTACGGGTTAATATAGAAAATTTATGAAAGGTTATGATATAATTAGTAAGCCACTCACTGACCAACTCAAAAAGAATGCATTTAATTGGGATGAAAAAGCTGAAACTAGAATGGTAATATCATGGAGATTTTTGAGTTAATCCTTAAATGGTTAGATGATATTAAGGAGAGTTATATAGGAGATAAGTGGATTGAAGGAGTTAAGCAAAGAAGGAAAATAAAGAGCAAGAAAAGTTGTATGAAGAGAGTAATGGGGTGGTGAAATACAAGGACAAACTGTTGTATTGGAGAAAAGGAATAATGGAAGGCTAAACTACTGAAAGAAACACATGATTCAAACTTTGGTGGACATTCAAGAATTTTAAGGACTTACCAAAAGGTAAAGAAAATGTTCTACCGGCCGAAATTAAAGGAAGTAATATATGAATATTTGCAGACTTGTGAAATATGTCAAATGAACAAGTCAAAGAACATCAAAAACCCTAGGTTGGTTCAGCCATTAAAATTCTGAAGGTGCTTGGCAATATGTGAGTATGAAATTTATAACTGAGTACCCAAGTCTGAGGGCAAATGATAATACTGATAATAGTTGACAGGTTCTCTAAATATGCACATTTTCTCTCTCTTTCCCATCCATTTATTGTTGTTGATATAGCACATATATCTATGGACAATGTATATAAGCTCCATGAGTTTCCCCAATGCATTGTGAGTGATAGAGATGCAATATTCACTAGTAATTTTTGAAAATCCATGATGAAAAGGTTGGGAGTTAAGCTGAATTTAAGTTCAACCTACCACCCACAATCTGATGGCTAAAATAAAAGAGCGAAGCAGTGTTTAGAGAATTATTTGAGATGTATGGTACAAAATTAACCCAAAAATGATGTAAATGGTTGCCCCTTAATGAATACTGGTACAATACTAGCTACCATAACTCTATAAAAATAACTAATTTCCAAGTGTTATATGGCTATGCACAAACATTACTACCTACAAGTGCTCCACTCAAAAGTGTTTCAGAAAAAGTGAATAGAATTATGCAAGAAAGATACCATACAATCTTAGAATTGAAGATGAAAAGAGATCATAGAGAGTTTTACAACTAGGTGATTGTATATTTTTGAAGTTACAACCATACCGGCAGCTATCAGTATCGGGTAAGAATCATTCAAAACTTATTCTAAGTTTTATGGTCCATTTGAGATAATTGAGAAGGTAGGATCAGTTTCATAGAAACTTAAGTTACGACCTAACTCCCAAGTACATCTAGTGATACATATATCTCAATTAAAACCAAGGATTGGAAGAAGAGAACCAGTGGAACCCACTCTCTCAGTTATGGATCACAAGAAAGGAATTATGTTGGTACTAAAAGAAATACTGGCAAGAAAAATCATCAAAAAAATAATGAACTAGTAGTGCAATTGTTGATTAAATTACTCAATATAGTGGGGGAAGATCCAACTTGGGAGGATTATAATGAAATTGCAAGCAAATATCCTGAATTTATCCTTAGAGACAAAGATTTTTCTAAGGGGGAAGGGATGTCAGTGAGGAAAATACTCATCTGGTGACCGTTGAACAATCTCGACAATTCAAAATAAAAACGGTTGAATTAAGAGGATTGGGCCATAGTTATAGGCTATAAGATGAGTTAGAAGCCCAATTTAGTTGAGAGCTCGTAAGAAGCTATGCTGAGCTGTGTTGTGGGATGCATCCGGCACATATCAATACGATGATGCAGCTAGAGTTTGTATCTTTTGTTATCTTGTCTTTTTTCTTAGTTATTTAATGGACTAAATGTTACTATTTGGAGGCATCTTGATTGTAATTTGAACCCTAATTCTCATCAATTATACTAGCGGCATGCAACTATTCGCAACCACCTTTGTTTTTTCTTGTTTCTACTTACCAGTTCATTTCAAATTTTTTTATGAAGCCAAGTTTATCCAATTATCTAATTATTATCGTAACACTCATATGTCGCCTTACCAGCTCATTGCCGATTTAGAGGACTTTACGAGTCAGATTGTCAGAGAATATGAGAGAAAAAAAGTTAAATTATAATCGGAGAGCATGGCCCATTCATAAATTACGAGTTAGCCAGTCACATAATGTCAGAGAGCATGGTCCATTCATAAATTAAAAATTTACATGGACCAAATAATATTGAATCAGAGGGGAAAAACTTAATTTCAAAATCAAAGACACTTTTTTCAATATTTAGGGGTAGTTGCCCCTGGTGTACAATAAATTCGCATTTGGATCTTACCTGAATTAAAACACCTATGACTCTTTAGGCTGTGCTCCTGAACTTTTCTGTAATGAAAAGGGAAGGAAGAGGAGGTGAATGAATGGTATGGAAAGAAAGGGAGCTCATTCACCTTCTTTATAGTTCAAAATCGAAGGTGAACAAATTGGACCAAAAAATAAACTGAGAGAACATTTGTTTCTATCCATTCACCTCCTTAAAAACTCTGAAACAAGTGAATCTAGCAACCTTACCTTTTCCTCCCATCTATTCACCTCTTCTGAAGCACAACCTTAAGGACCTCATCGCTAACTTAACAGGTTCTAACCTGCTTACATAGGGTTAGAGGCAACCCGATAAAGAAAACCGCCAAACAAGACCTACAAGAGGAGGCAAAATCATGCTAAATTGTCTTATGAGAATTAACTATGGATTACCGATTAACTCGACTCTTCACTTCCTTAGTTAATTGCTGAGTTTGTCTCTTCTATTATGCTTCTAGAGCCTATTAAACATATCAAGTTTTTCGAGATAAGTAGATCATTATTTTTATTAAACAAAAAACAAAATGGAGAAAAAATTAAAATTAAAATACTAATATAATCATAGAAAATAATAAAACTCTGGTTAATGCAGAATTTTTTATTTCGACCACCCACCACCATCAAATCCTTCATTGAAATCATTTCAATTACATATACTACCCAGCCATTCTCTTCTTATAAGATAATGTACTTAATAAATCCTTGGTGTCAATAAATCCATAAAAAAATTTTGACCCTAACACAAAAACAAAGCAAAAAAAAAAGAAATACGATATCTATCGTTGACAGTTGACGCAAAGAAGAAGAAACCCACTATCAAAGGTCGACGTGGAGAAAAACAACCTGTCGTCGATAGTTGACGCGAAGAAGAACATAACCTATCGCGTGAAGAAGAGACTTCAAAAAAGACTAATACAAGCCGACAACAGAGGAGTGATGGTCTGATGGAGTGAGATGGCAGATCTGGCAGAGTGACGGTGGCCCAGTTAATCTTGGACGATTTCAGCAAATTAACGATGATTTTGATAGCAATAACAATAACAACAAAACCTTTAATTTCAAAAAAAATGTGATAGACTAGAAATGAAACCCAATTTGAAGCAGAAGATCAAAGATCTCAAAAATCAATGATAATAATAGTAACGTTAATAATAATAATGCTACCTCAAAAAATAATAATGATGATGATGATGATAAAAATAGTATAATAAACTTATATTATGAAATATATTTTTAAATTCTAAATTTTAAAATTTAAGAATTTGAAGTCTATAACTTTATTACTATATTTTAACTCCTAAATCATGATTCTGATACATTAATCATCATCTTCTAAGCATTTTTATTCAAAATAAGCTATTTGGATATATTTATTTCCTTTAAAATTTAAAATCTAATTATACTTATATTTCTCAAGTTAGAGAGAGGAGAAAAAAAAGAAAGTAAGGAGGAATTAAGAGAAGAGAGAGAGACTTAGGTGAAGATGGCCGCGGAGGCCGACGCGACAACCTCCTCAATAGATGGGGGCGGTAATGATTTGGTTCATGTGTCGTCCCTTTTTTCTTTTCCGCGAGAGCTGAAGGGACCTGGTAAAAAACTTTTAATTCATAAAACTGATCAATTCCTCCTTAAATGTACCAATTCAGAAAATGATACTTCCTCTTCAGTGTTTCTTTTTAACATGGTGGGCCCTGATTATATCCATAAAATAAAGAAAAATAAATTTTAATCTAAAATCAAATAACACAAAATATTAAACTAATTTTAAATTAAGTTATCTATTAAAATAATTAAATAATCTCATCTCTAATACATATATAGATATAAATTTGAAGAAGCTCATTTTTTTCAAGTAACAGACTGTGATGAATACCATTGTGTTTAGCATTTACTGGATCATATTAGTTGTTGAGCACGCTATAAGATTTCAAATATTCAATTATTAAAGTTGAAATAATTTTCTCCTTCTTAAATATTTTAAGTATAACATGTCAAATGAATCAACTCTTTTTAGAATAAAAAGAGCAACAAAAATATAGACGATGAAATAAAAAATAAAATAAAGCAATAAATTTTAAAAAATTATCAGTAAAACAAAAATAAAGAAGAAAAAAATGACGGAAGAGAAGCAAAGTAATGACCTCTCCACATGAAAAAAATGATTTTTTTCTTTGGAAATTCTAAGAACAAAAATTTTGTTGGACACTTTTATTTCATCAGACTCAGTGTTCCCTCTTCCGCCAATGACATTCATTAAAATAAACAGAAATGGGAAATTCTTCACTGAAAGAAAAGATAAGGCGCATTGGCCCCTGATTAATGATTGAGGATGGGGCAGCTTGTTGGGGGTCGCAGAGTTGATATTTGTGACTTGTATACGTATATGAATATATATTAAGATTTGAATTGAATGCTGAAATTAACCGAATTACTTCCAAATGATTTCAGTGTGAAACGCGGTAAAATTAGCGAAATTCAGTGGATATGTATGATATCATATCAACCACATACACGGGAAATTTTATCAACTTGGACTAGTTTCCGTTGTTATCAGGAGATAATTGATGAATTTTGGTTTATCATGATGATTACATAAGCCCGGTTATGCATACAAGAATAAAAAAATTGAAATGGAAATTGTTTCTCCATTTGTTAATGTAATGTATGATTTATGTAAATTTATTACCTTTGCTATTTAGAGTTTCATAATAGTAATTCCAAATTTATTTATTTTAGTGAGTATACAGTACTTTAGTAAAAAAAAATATTGATGTGCTTTACACACATATATTTGAAAAGTAATCTATAATTCAGAATTAAATAATTAATTGCATCTTTTAGTTTAAGTTTTACATGATCCAACTAATTAAATTAACCGTTTGATCAAAACTTTTTTACTGTTCAATTTTTTTATGATGTACAGGAGCAATTCTAGAAATTTTTACTATGTTGATTAGGTGCTACACCACAATTATTTATATTGGATTTCTTTAATTTTGGAACATGCTGCATAAATAATTTGGAAGTAGCTAATTTTATAATCATCTATTTTTTTCCTGTATAAAGGGTAATTTAGAAGACACAAACATAGTAATTTCATATTAATGTGTATTAAATACAAATATACTTACCTACATATTAATGTGTAACAACTACAAATTAAATTATTTGCATTCGCATCTGATAAAACATCCAATCATAAATGGTACAAACAAGAAAAAATTATAATGCATTCAAATGGAGATTAATTTCGAACGTACAATATTAGTTCAGTTTTTAACACGGTCGAAGTTAGCAAGGCAAAATAGGGATCAACGTTGCAATTGGATATTTAAGTATTTTATATTATATTTTATAATTCTTGGTATTATATTTATATTTATAAAAGAATTTTTATTTGAACCCCATAAAATAAAGGAATTTTTTTATTGTTGATCCTCATAGTTAGAGTATAACATAAGTTTATTAGTATTAACGTTTGATAGGTATTTGGCTCTCATTGGAAATTTGCTAATTGTCCGTAATTCTTGAGACTATATAAGGCACTTTTGCAATAAAAGTATCCCCGGTCAGATAGCTAAAGTATTAATCGTGTATTTATATTTTTATATTAAGATTTGAGTATAATCAGTATATATAAACTCCTACATATATAATATATGGAGCAGTATTTCTTTTGTTATGTTCGGCTTTCCTGCGAGTATATATTAATATATGCAATGATTGCTCAACAAAAAATGATGTGATTCGGCCGTCTTCTTTCGTATAAGCATTCCACAATTTTCTACATCTTCTTTGAACAAATATGACACCGAACTACCGAAGTATCAAAAAATAATAATAATTCTAGTAATGTCCAGGAAGCAAGACAAAGCACAATCCAAAAGATTCACATATTTTACTGCCCCTGAGGTTCGGGATAGAGGCAGGAAAAAATCATAGTCTAGTCTAGTTCGCATAGTCAAATCACAATAATATGATGCATCGACTAAAAGTCTAAAACTAATAAAAATATCTGGTCCTTGGAAGATACGATGGAAGATTTTAACTACCCAAAAATCTTTAGAGAAACACGATGAGAAGAGGCTTCCAAAATTATATCGTGTCACGGGACTCGCCAAACACAAACCGACCAAGAGACAATCAAACGTCCCAAATATTGAGTCCTGTTCCTCTGCTGCCGACCAAGATCACTTTGAGATCTGTGTTGATCAAACGTCCCAAATATGGATTCCCAAATATTGAGTAATTTATCATCCCAAATTTTAATGTCTCTCCAAGCGTGTATGTCCTTCTTATTAGAGTAGTCTGGATTCTCTGTGGCATAAAAGAAAAGGAAATGAAAGTATGTATGTTTCTGAGGTGGGATCTGTTTTAATTTTAATTTTGTCAGTGTATCTTCTAAAATGACTCGTGTGTTTTTTCCCAATTGTTTGTATAAATTTATTAAATTTTGTAGTACAACTAGTCAATGTGACAATAATTACTAATGTAAATCAAACGGCACACCAACTTCTAATCATTCTTACTTCACTTATATCTATGACCGAAAGTTTTTCCCTTCCACAACTAATAATAAACTCTCAATTCCTAAATAGTGATGAATTTATTTCATTATTATAATATCAACCAAATAGTGTATATACTTGTATGTCTAGAAGTAGAAAATCATTCTACTTGTTAGCAAAAAGGTTGCAGAACTAAACCTTAATCAGACCAGATTTTGGGTACTGCTTCATACGAACCTCCGGTTGCGATTCCATTGCCAATATGACATGCTTAAAACCTATTCAAATAGACAGTGTTTTAATATTTTTGAAAGAAAGGATCCTAAAAAGGAAGAGAATATATCATCTGTGCAAGTTAAAAACTGTTGAGCGAGGTGGTCTTTGTCATGGGGTTTGTATAGAAAGCTGATACAAAAATGCGTTATGCTATTCTCAGCGTAGATATTCTTTCTTGGTGACAAGATATAGTTTTTTGTTAAGTGGCATGTGTATGGTTTGCTCTAAACTAAATTATAGATTTCTTTTATAAATTTGCATGATTTCTTGGATAAATTCACTCCTTGAAACTACAAGGTGCTGGTTCTGGTAAATTTTGGGTAGATGGTCTACGAACGTTCAATTCATTTTCTGTTTGGTTTTTTCTTCTTGGTAATAAGATTTACTTTTCTTTTAATACATTGTGTATTTTGTGATAACAATTTTAAATTTATAGCTCTCTATTTGGAAGTTGTGATCTATTTGAGATATCAAAACATGCAGTCGTAAATGGTTGTATGAATACTATCGCCCTCTTCTTCAAAAAAGAAAAAATAGTTGTATGCTTGTATGTATACCAGTTTTTTCCCCTTGCTGATGTGGACCTGGTACAGATTCAAACAAAATCTACGTGTGTACTAGTATTTTCCCCTTTCTGCTCATACCTTGTATAGTTTCAAACACAATCTATTGCTTAAACTTAGAATTGAACATGTTCTTTAAAAAGCACGTCCTTTTCATGGATTGAATTGTGACAACCTTAGAAATTTATTGCTAAATGATTTTTGAATGATCCTTTCATCATTAAGCAGCATATTTAATATACTTTCAACCAAATCGAAAATATGATGAAGATTTTAATTAGCTAACATTAATTGTATCAATTCTTCAAAGCAATAAAAAAAATTGAAGTACACAATTCATAAATAGGGACAATCCTCAAATAGATTCCTTTTTAATGACATGCAACACTGAAAAGATAAGAGAATGCATTTTATGAAAAAAAAGAAGGAAAAACTCTCAAATAAAGTTTGTATTATAATGTTGAACTCTCAAAAGTTCAAGTCATTTGATCCCGAAAGAAATACATAATAAATCTCGTAACATTTATATGCATGATATTTGGATAATATAGATAAGGTTTGCGCTGTATTTCAAATTTAAGTTTTAGTTTCAATACAGTAAAGAATTTTCAAGTGATTCAATTTCCTTTTTCTGGCATTTGAATTCTGTAACCTGTAGTTGTCAATTATCAAACCACTTATTTATTAACATACATGATCCTGCAGCTGAAACTTTTAGTTAAGAAGAGACAGCTTTGGAGAATTTGTCAGAAGAGCTGAAGAGATCTGAAATTTTGGATAGATTTATTATATCTTGTTCAAACTGGCCACACAGACATAGCAGTCCCTGTGTGAACATCTGGGCGTCGGTGGAATTTCATTATAAGATATCATAAGGATGAAAAAAAAATACAATGGGCTAAAGCTATAAGCATATACAACATCTGTTCACAGATGAAAATTAAAATGGGCCTAATATGACTTGCAACTTCTGAACCTCTTCTTATTGCTTTCTCTGCTCATTATTTAAGCGTCTCCACTTATGGAGCATTAATTTTATGGTCTGAATAGCAGGCTGTAATGTAGTGCCACTATGCAACTCCTAATATAGGGTTTCGTGAAATCTATATATTCAACTCCCAAAAATTAAAATATGTCTAAACAGTGGTTCAATAGAATCGGAGGTGAGGAAGGAATAAACAAAAAGAAAGAAAAAAAGGATTGCATTTTGGTGTCTGTCAAAGCTATAGACCGACTTATTTTTTTAAAGAAAATTTAAGGATCAATTCGTGACATAGTTTTTAATTAATGGAGGAGCTCCGATCTTTCGTTTTCCATATTGCGCCCAAGCTATGTAACCATTTTCGAACATGAACCACACCTACCGAATATTATTATTTTACTTATTTAATTCTCTAGAACAAGTCTTTCATCTGCAGCAAAAACAATATTTTCTACGTAGTAAGACGCAAGCGAAACTGAATGAAAAATTCTTTATAAAGATTTAAAAATTAGATAATTTATACTTTCATCTTTATCTAAAAGAAAATTTCTCCTAAAGTTCGAACTTAGTGTGAATAAAAGTTGAAGTACCAATTTAATTTTATCTTAGAAATGTCAAAAAGGAAACATTAAATTTATCTTTTAATCTTTTTTAGGAAGGAAAAAAACAAAAAAAAAATATCTGAAATTTATTGATTTGAGCCGAAATTTCGGACTACAAACTCCAAGAGAGAAGCAAATGTTTACTTTTTATGTTCTCCTTATTGTAAATGCTCATCTCACTCCAAGAATCTAAGACAACCAAATCAGAGGATTTTCAATCAACACGTACATATCGTGGTCAACTTGAGAATCAATAAAGTGAGTAATCAATCAAAACATATATTAATTAGAGCATTCTAGTTAATATCACGTTACACAACATTTCCATTCTAGTACGCTGAGATATAGAATTTGAATATCTAATATAATTGTTAACGGTGGATATATATTTGTTAAACGGAATATCATATTTGTTAAAAAAACAAACATAATTGTTAAATAAAACACATATTTTTTTATTAATTTCAAAACTGTCTAAATTTTAAATTCACATAGAGCGCAAAAGTTGAAACTGTTTAAATTTTTGAACCCACGTACAACGTAAAAATTGAAAGATTAATAACTAGTAATGATATTATATATTTATTAAACGGAACACTTATAGTTGTTAAACAAAACACATAATTGTTAAATATAAGAGTTATCATATAATAAATAAATTAATATTATATTTAAAGATTAAATATAATTTATATTTATTAAAAGATTGCTCAACTTTTGCATCTAATAATTATGTCTGTTTTTTTGACAAATATGATATTCCGTTAAATTAAATATATTTGTCCTTAACTATTATATCATATATTCAAATTTTATAACCCATATATAAATACACAGAGATAAAAATATTAATTAGATGGACGCAAATAATTTTCGATTAATTATCATCATTCATCAGTCACCAATTAGGCATTGTGGGCGTCCTCTCCTTGCCCAGCTGGTGGGACCCACTTCCAGCTGTCAATTTTCTGTTGAAGAAGAAAATAGAATGCATGACAGCCACGTCGGCAGGCCTACTCCAGCCTCCAGGCATGCCTTCCACTATCACCTTCATATTCTAGACCCACCGGACAGCGACCTTTATACGGGACCCACAAATTTGCTGGCCTGGACTGGTCTATGTTTGTTCTTATCCTGGTACCAAGCACCGTACAATAACTGGGTTCTGAAAGCTTCCGGTATTATTAATTTAAATTTTTATGATATGTTTGCAAATTGTTCATCTAATCAGGTATTATATTTTTTTTTCACTACGAACTCATGGTGAGATTTATGATTAGTTGCTGAGTTACAACACAATGGACCTTAACCTTGCTGAACAATACAGGTATTACAAATTTAAAACTTCATTGAACGCGTGTATGGGAAAATGGTTGATATTTGATCAATAAGGGAAAATGTCGGCTGATGTTAAGATACGATTCAATGATTTAAATTGGAGCAATCTGATAAAGGAAAGGGATCACTTGATAATGGTTATCTTGACAATGGATTTTTAAATAAATATGAAAATATCTTAAAATAATTTTTTTTTCTGAATATGCTTTTTATTTATCGATTGATAGTGATTCAAACTTTATGTAATTTTATTATCATTTGATAGTGCATCAAAAACCATCAAATTATAACCATTACAAATTGTATAAAAATTTAATTATCCTTAATGAAATATCAAATGATAATAAAATTATATAAAAATTAAATTACCATTAGTAAAAAAAAATACATTCATAAGATTTTTACTATTTTTAATTTTTTTAATATTTATTTAAAATTTTATTATCAAAATTATCAAAATAACTCATTATCATCCCACCTTTGATACAAGTAACCAAGAGAGTCGAGCAGCGGAGACATTCTTGCAACTTTCATTTATTTTATAATCTATCAGGCACTACTTCGCAACGTGCAACCAACCATAGCTTAGGGAACAAAGCCGAAGAAAAAGAAAATATGATAAACCGCTTAGAAACCCCAAATACCGTCTTGTTTCATCTTTCCTCTTTGCTTCAAGCCCCTTGCGAAGCCCAAACAAAGGAGACGAAACCCATGTAAAACTCTTGCCTCCAAATTCAAACATACCCAAAAATAAGGTCACCATGGCTGGAGGTTTGTTAACTCCATTTATCATAAAACAGCATATCTTCTATCTATTACTCTTGCTCCTTCATATCTCCACCTATGCAATTCCTGCACCTGGCACAGAATTCGAGCCAAGAGATGTATACTTAATCAGCTGCGGCGCACCAGGCGCAACCCAAGTAGATGATGGACGTACCTTTCGTTCCGACCCAGATACAGCCTCGTACCTCTCCACCTCAACTGATATAAAAATCTCAGCTGACAATCCACCACATGCCTCAACTGGGCCCCTCACGCCCATATACCTTACTGCACGTGTATTCACTGATCAATCCACCTATAGTTTCTATATTGCACAACCTGGCCGGCATTGGGTGCGTTTACATCTGTTCTCTCTACCAAATTCGCACTACAACCTCTCCTCAGCCACCTTTTCAGTTACCGCTGATTCTGTTGTACTTCTCCATGGTTTTTCATTACCCACAATACCACCGTCGCCTGTAATTAAAGAATATCTAATCATAACCCAAGGCAACACAATGAAGCTTTCATTCTCTCCATTAAAAGGCTCGGTTGCCTTTGTGAATGCCATTGAGGTCATCTCGGCCCCACCAAACCTTATACCAAACACCACTGCTGCAGCAGGGACCAGCAAAAATGACCAGATTGACCTGACGAATAACGCCTTGCAGGTTGTGTACCGGTTGAACATGGGCGGGCCCTTGATAACAACAGCAAATGACACACTCTACCGGTCTTGGCTGCCTGACACGCCATTTTTGACACTTCCTGGAGCGGCAGCTGCTGCATGGGTCCCAGTTAATACAATAAAGTACCCAGATGATGGCTCAATGAACCGATTGATTGCACCACCGACTGTGTATTCGACTGCAGAGCAAATGGCGCAGTCGAACACAACCAATGCCCGATTCAACATTTCCTGGAAGATGCCAGCAGAGCCAGGCTTCTCATATTTAATACGGCTACACTTTTGTGATATAGTGAGCAAAGCATTAAATAACCTCTACTTTAATGTGTACCTAAATGGTCTCATGGGGGTGCCAAACCTTGACCTATCTAGCCTAACCATGGGCCTTGCTGTAACCTACTATCGTGACTTTGTGCTAGATTCCTCCAGTATCAGCAACTCCACTGTTCTGGTGCAAGTGGGTCCTGCCTCAGCAAGTTCTGGAGACTCAAATGCAATACTAAATGGGCTAGAGCTGATAAAAATAAGCAACCAAGCTAATAGTTTAGATGGGTTTAATGCTGCTAAGCCAAACAATAACAACAGTAAGACAAAAATGGTAATATCTTCCATTGGATTGGCTATGGCAGCTATTGCAATGGCACTTGTGTTAACGATGTTCTGCAGAAGAAAATGCGAAAGGCCAGGATGGGAGAGGAAAAACAGTTTTTCATCTTGGCTCATCCCGCTTAATGCAAACCAGTCGACATCGAGTTTCTTAAGCGGACACAGCAAGAGCTCCAGGAGCCGTTTTGGGTTCACCCAGAGTAAAAGCGGGTTTTCTGGAATGTTTATGTCTGGGACATATGCGGTCAGTCGAGTCTTCACATTTTCTGAAATTCAAAAGGCTACTAAAAACTTTGATGAAAAGGCGGTTATTGGAGTCGGTGGTTTTGGTAAGGTGTACCTAGGAGAATTAGAGGATGGCACCAAATTGGCTATAAAAAGGGGAAATCCTTCATCTGACCAAGGTATGCATGAGTTTCTGACAGAAATTGAATTGCTATCAAAGCTTCGGCACCGGCATCTCGTGTCACTTATCGGATGTTGTGATGAGAAGAATGAGATGATATTGGTGTACGAGTACATGGCAAAAGGGACCCTCCGGGATCACTTATATGTTGGTAATGGAGGGGGTGAGACTGGCATGCCGATGCTCGGCTGGAAGAAGAGGCTGGAGATCTGCATTGGGGCTGCTAAGGGTCTCCACTACCTACACACTGGGGCAGCTCAAGGGATTATCCATCGGGACATCAAAACTACAAATATATTGCTGGACGAGAACTTGGTGGCCAAGGTGGCAGATTTCGGTCTCTCAAAGGCTGCCCCCTCAATCGAGCAAACACATGTTAGCACAGCTGTGAAAGGTAGTTTTGGATACCTAGACCCAGAATACTTTCGCCGTCAACAGTTGACTGACAAATCTGATGTGTATTCATTTGGGGTGGTGCTTTTCGAAACCCTTTGCGCAAGACCAGCTATAAACCCCACCTTACCAAGAGACCAAGTCAACCTTGCAGAGTGGGCTCTGCAATGGCATCGAAAGGGACAATTAGAAAAAATCATTGACCCTAAAATAGCAGGTACAATAAATCCAGCTTCACTAAATAAGTTTGTAGATGCTGCTGAAAAATGTTTAGCAGACTATGGGGTCGACCGGCCAACAATGGGAGATGTTTTATGGAAGCTAGAATCAGCCCTGCAACTGCAAGTGGCTTCTCCTCCCACAGCAGGGAGCTCAGGAAGTGGTGGTGCAATGGAAGTGCCTTTAAAGAAAATGGATTCTCAAAAAAGCAGGTTAATGGGGTTTGACAGCTTCAATGATAAATCAGGGACCCAGATCCCCCCTCCTTTAGACCAAGGGAGATGAAAAGGTAGTTCTTGTTTTTGAGGTGTTCGTTGGGAGCCCATGCACATTTTTTTTACCACCTCTTAATTTTTTTAAAACCGATGCATCTCATGCATTTGTGGTAGCTACATATGATATGATCACAGAATGGGTACTTTCCTATTCTTTATATATTTTTCTTTCTTATATTTGGTTGATTTATTTTGGTTCGAAAGTGTATGAATAATACTTTTTTTTAATTTACAGTAGAAATGCTCACAAAACCTTTTGTAAATTATTTAGAAACAATTTATTCAGTGTACTATTGTTCTCAATCTTCAATTGTTGTACTGCAGTCTCATCATTCATAACTTCCCTTGGTATAACATAAGCTATGTACTATGCAAATTTATTTGTTTTAGCGAACATGATGAATCAGTAGAGAAAAGGGTGGTTGAAGAGATTTGTATTATTTGTCTATCATCTTCCCCTTTGCATAGAAACTGAAAGGTTTCAATTAAATTAATTCCAGTCCTTCAATCAGAAGGCATATTCTTAAAAAAGAGAGAAGCTTAAAGGTAAAATTCATTTATATTTTTCATTAAAGCTACAGAAAAAATAAAGAAAAAAACAAAAGCAACATATAATAACATGCAAATTTGAAAAGCAATAAATGTTTTGTTACCTTAAACGGGTCAATACATTGTACAAATGAAGAGACATTAACTCTTCATTAATCAAAAGCCTATCGTCTATAAACGTAGTTTGATAAAGGAAAGTTGACACTCCTTGCCACCTGCCACAAGTTTTTAATTAAACAGTAAATTAGCTTTAATGGAACATTTTTGCAATCGCCAAAATTCAGGAGAACAAATCAAAGGTAAATGCATGCATTTCAGCAAGTCAAGCACAAGATATTAGTAATACATTGGTATTGTGGATGACAGCACCAAACTTTTACTTCTCTTTTTTTTTTATCATTAGGCAAATCAAGCAAAAGATATTGACAAGTGCCATAAAATAATTATTAAAAAATGTCACCTTTAAGGCCATATCTTCATCAATCATAGACCGGTACCGCACTGAGCCCTCCAAGGGACAATTTCCACTCTTACAAAGGAAGTTTGAATTGCACAGTGTAGAAAGTTGCAATAACACATCTGACATCAACCCAAAACCATTTTCTGGGGTTTTTCCTTCATTTAAAGAGAAATCTTCTTCTAGCACAGATGTTATGCACTGAAATATGGCTAGAAGCCTCTCCAGTGGAAATGTACCAGGTCCCTTTGTCAGCATCTCTTCAGCCTTTATATTCATCTTATCTATTGATGATTGAGAGCTCCTAATTGAGAAAAGAAGACCGTCTTTTTCCATGTTAGAACATTGTTCGTTTACATTTATAAAGGTCTCAAAGAAATCTCAAGGGCGTCTAACTATCACCCCCTATATCAACATTATTTTCTGGTTTACATCAACGGTTTGGCAGCTGTAAGCTACAAAAATACAGAAAAAGGAACTTTCTTTCGGTAAGGAAACAGCTTGGTACGCTAATAGTACCTCATAGCTACCATGTTATTTCTTTATACAAACATCATATTAATTTGTACAATACAAATTCAGATGAACTACAATAGCTAGAAATTGATATACAACTCAATAAATATAACGCCTGAAGCCATTCAACCCCCCACCCTCTCTTTTGATCAACTATTCCCATGAATGGCATATGTCAATAGCACAAGTATTGGGGGGGGGGGGGGGGGGGCATAACCTTTGCTAAATTTGTTTTTGGTTCAGCCAGGTGCTAGTATGCAAAGTAAAATAAAAAAGAGGAAAAAATGTATACTTCCTCTTGCGTTTTCGGTCATCACATCCCCCAGTTGAATCAAATAATGTTGCATCAAGTGTTGCTGGATTTCTTGAAGCCAAAAAAGCTGAAATAAGGAGATACTTGGCAGAAACCGACATGTGAAAATCCAATTCTCTCAAACCAGTTGCATTCGCAATTCCACTTGCTTGCCTCTTGATAGAACCAGTGCTTCCTTTCTCATTCAATGCCCTTGGTGGAACTGTAAATGTCTGATTCAAAGCAGAAGTTAAATGGGGTTGAATATAATCATATAACCTTCTCTTCATGGCCTCATCAGGTGTGATAGTTGAATCAGGCAATAGTTCGCAGTATTTCTTGTACAAGAGATCAAGTGCCGTTGCCAGCTCATCAATCCGTCGGGTCACTCGAGTGAAGGGTTTTAGAACAACACTAAGAAATAAAAGATAAAATGATAAAATAATCCAAATTAGCGCCAGGGAACGAGAAACAGAGAGAAGTTTTACACATTACACACAATACTTTAATATGCCAGCAGATTACTTCCACCATTTTTTTCTTGTACTTAGTGAGTACCATACAGAATTTACATTTATAGAACCCAACATGATGACACTTTCAAATAGTACCTGACTCTCAGAAACAAGGACAACAATCAACACACTGAAAGGCCCCCAACTACTGTTGTTGTCTCAAGTCTCAACCAAGTTTCTTAAAACCCAGTTTTCAGAAATTTGAAATGCAGCAAACATATCCGGTTTGCCTCATTTCAGTACCATTTGATAGCATAGAACTTACGAAGTGCGTGATTGCTACTATCACAAGGAATATAGCTATTACCATTATTATCTTAATCTAGCCATTGGGTGTAAATATCTATCTGAGACAGTACAAGTGCTAGTTGTAAATCCAAGCAAAATTTGTTCCTATGTGGAGATACAAAGATGTCAAATTTTTAATTTCAAACAACCCACATATAAGACCTAAAACTTTGATTATAAATAATAATATAGCATAACATTTTTTTACCTTAGAAAGGAAGAATATAGTTTTGGGTTGGGCTGATTCCTCATAAGAATACTATGGATATCATCAAAAGTGTAATCAGGGAAGCACAGGTCAATTGGCTGAAAGGAACCAAATCTAAGCAGATGCGCATCTGGTGTGGATCGACTGATGTAAATCAAACCCATCTCATCAATTTGAAGTTTATCATATAATGTTAGCAAAAGAGCAAGCACTTTTGATCCATTATCCCATGTACGCACCGACTCGATACTATCAAAAACCAAGAATATCATCTCTTTATTTCTCTGCACCAACACTTCTCTCAGATAATTCAAGAAATCTGGCATCTTCTTGCACCGTTTCTGGCTGGATCCCAATTGGCTAAGCACCGTTTCAAAAAGGATTCTCGGGTTGTGACAGGATCTACAGCTGACATAAACGAACGAACGGTCCAAATGCTCTAGTACTTTGAGAACCGTGCTGGTTTTACCAGTGGAGGCGTTGCCATACAAGAGGAGAGGAAGGCTGGGGCAATTCAAAGGTCCGACAAGGCGGATTAGGTCTAGGATCTGGGACTTTCTACCAGGGAGACTTGAGAGGAGGTGGTGGAGAGAACTGGAGAGCTCCGGGGTTTTTGGTGGAGTGGATGGCTTTGAGGGCGTGGGCGTGGGCGTGGGCGTGGGCGTGGGCGTGGGCGCGGGAGAAATGGAGGAGGTGGATCTGGTTGTTCTTCTCGCGGATTGGGCTGCTTTCGGCTGTTTCCCCATTTACGGCCGATTAAGAGAAAGAGCGAGAGAGAGCGTGTGGTAAGGAAGGGAGGCGGGAAATAGATGGATTGAGATTTGAGACGGTGAGAGAGCGGAGGAAGAAAGGCGGGAAGTGGTGGATACCGATTTGTGGTGGGAAGGCGCATATTTAGGGTTACTGGGTTGGTGGTGTCTATTGGGCTGGGCCTCTAATGGTCTCCTAGGAAAATTAAAAGAGGATAGGGGACCTCGTGGTGTTGCTGAGTTGAAGTCTCTACAATAAAAAGGGGTGTCAATGGGTCGGTCGGTAGAGTTGATCCGACTCCATCGGATCGGGTCCAGCTTTGAGCCTTTTGACATCTCTAGAATAACTGTTCATATTGATTTCCTTCGTTTTTTTTTACATGTCACTTATCAAGTGAACAATTACACCGTATTTAGTGACGACAAATCTGTCTCGGTTCTATGGCCGTATTCAGTAAGACCATGAAATCAGTTCGGTGGGTGTTATTGTGTTAATGTTATGATGCACAACCTAAAGTCTCAGTGGATATTTTTTGGAAGTGATGTGAAAAATGAAAAATTGAAAATGCTAATAGACCCGAAAATAGTTTGACTATGAAGATTCTGATGCGGCAAGCAAAATAGCAAATGTTCATTCATTCCTGAACTGGTTTCAAATAGCAAAATAGCAAATGGGTGATATGGGTATCTTGCACTTGCAATAGCATAAACTCAACATTAGTTCTTAAATAGTGGTGGAAGTACAAAAATCCACACTACACCAGTGTATGGAAACAAATATTTCTTGTGAAATTTTCACAGTCCACTCCTAGATTACAGATGTCTCCAATTTGGAGAGACATATGTGCTTTGAATAATATTGGTCATATATAAGTTGCAATATGAGAACTGGCAATGGAGCTAGTACAAAATTTTGGTTGAATAGATGGCAATTTGATAATGCTCTAGTTTCTAATTACTATCATCTATTTGCACTTTGTGCTAATTCTCATATTACATTTTTTGAGATAGTTATGTCTCGTGATCAGGCTCTAAGGTTTACAAGATATTTGACTGGGGTGCTTTTAGTGGATCTCAATGCTATTTACAATATAATTGCTCACTATCAACTCTCTTGAGACTGACACTTTAATGTGAAGATGGTATAGTTCAGGCTTATCCTCTGCACACTCAGCTTACGATTGGTTGTTTTTTAGAGGGGTGATTGATAACAAATGTACAAGTAAGAAGAAAATTTCTCTAAAAATAAAAGTGTTTATGTATAAGTAAGAACAAAATTTGGTTATACTGTGGTGGTCTGTGCATGTTTCTCTAAAAATAAAAGTGTTTATGTAATTGATAAGTAAGAACAAATTTTTAACAAGACACAATCTTGTTAAAAAGGTTGGACATGATCTACACATCGTTGTACAGACAATTTGGTTTTAGATGGGGAACTGTCAGCTGGTACACAGGTCATGAGTTAATTTTGATGAGATGATATCCTTTGCACTCAATTTACATGGTAAAAATAGAGAGGCCTTTTTAATTATAGTATATGTCATATGTTGGTCAGTATGGAAACTCAGAAATGGTATCATTTTCCAAAATTCAAAGGGTAATACTGTCAGAAATTTGGTTATACTCATTCATTCTTTGGTTCAATACTGGTCAGGTGCTCTGGATGGAGAAGTGCAGAGAAGCTTGAAGAAATGAATGCCTGCATCACTGGATTTGATTCCTTTGCAAAACTTGTCACCTCTGCTGACTATCACTTGAGCTGGGTGTTGCTTGATTACCAGCTCAACAAAGATTCCCTTGCTTAGTCCATATATTTTGTTTGTATTGCTAGTTTGCCTGTGGGTGATATACTGTAATACACTGAGTATGCTTGTTGTTACTTTGTTTCTGTGTGGATGTTGCTTGCCTTGCTCTGAGAAATTCAGTAGTATGTTATGTTAGGGGATAGTATTGTGCTTCAAGGGAATGACAGTGACGATATGGTGTTGCTGAGATTCCTCTCAGTGCTAGCACAATACCGACAGATACTACACTCAACCTTAAAGCGGGTTTGACACTGAGATCTGCGCTGCTCCGTGAAGCAGGGTGTGTTCTTAGTCTTTCACTTGGGGTTTTCTCTTCTATGTTAGATTTTGAGGGTAGATCTGTTTTGTTGGGTGCTTATTTGTTTTGCTGCGCAACATTGTAATTTAAATTTTGAAGCAATTTAACGGACATTAATTTTCTTTTTTAAAAAAAAATGTGCAAAACCCTTATGAAAAAAAGATAAACAAATTAATCCCATAAAATATTAACAATTTTCCTCACAAGAACACTTTTAACACTCTTGAGCTGTCATAAACAAATAAATGAAACAAAAAGTCAGAAAAAATAAAAAATGAAGACCTAACTATTTACACAAAAAGACCCCTCCAAAAAACACTTTTTCACTAATCTATTTTTGTTTAATATCTTTGTATATTTCCCTTCTCTTGTCAGGAGTTTACAACCAAATCCACACGATAGAAAAGATGGGCAGTCCGATTAATACCAGTTAAGAAAAAAAAAAGCTTCTTCTTTCAGCTGATTATCCACAGCATATTCTCTAGCATCATTCATCAAGCAATTGGCTCTCTCAAAAACCTTACCTCAAAATGAGAAACAATCTGGTTGAATTGTATCATGCGAACTGACTTTCCTGGCTGTCGATGGTGCTGGGTCATGCGTATGTTTTCCCTCATATGTTGTTAATACTACATTAGGATCCCTTGAGGCTCTTTCTATTAGCTTGCGCACATTACACTGCACATGAGTGCATTTATAGTAATTCCTATAAGATAGATAAAACATCTAGTTGTTAAGACCATAGATTACAAGAAGGGAGGTAGCAATATTGATGACGACAACAGGGAGAATGGTATTTGACCTGGGATGTGGGTTGCCTTTGACAGATTTTTGGCCATATTTGCGCCAGCGATAACCATCATCTATAAGATCAACTTCACTACGTGTCTCAAATATTATCTTTGGTTCCCTTCTCTTACTACCAGAAGAACTTGATCCAATGTTTTCAATCTTAAACATTAAGCAAACAAAAATGAAAATGAACACAATTAAGAAGCTTTCACGAGACATTTGCATTTAGAAAACAAAATATATAATTCAGAAGCAAAATAATTTTACCTTACAAGCATTGTCAATCTCACTATCAGCACTATCTATGAGCACTTCGCTGTTACCCATTTCATCACTATCAACTGAACCCGACGTTATCTCTTGATCAGATTTGCTGACAACAATTTCATCTTCATTGTTGCAACTTTTAATTTGACGCACTGCCTCGTGGTTGTGTCGGCCTTGATAAGTAATGTCCGTTATGTGCCCCTCAGACGATCGTTCAATTGTCTTTTTTACTGGGCAACTTGGATTGGTGCACTTGTAGTAACTTTTTGGGTACTTGCCATCTTTTAGTTGTTTTTGTCCGTATTTGCGCCAGTTGTATCCATCATCTGTTGGTTTCTCAACAGACAGGTTTTCAATTGGGGATAAATTTGGCTTGGCTTCAAAATTGTATTGGTTCTGATTCAGGGGTTGAATTGAAGAAAGATTGTTTAGCTGGGTGTAACTACAGGTTCCATAGAAACTTGGGACAGAACTTGGAGATATTAACTGATGAATCGAGGGGTTTTGATGACAGAAACTAAAGTTACTGGCCTGCAGTGGACATTAAGCAATTTTAATGGAGAAATCAAAATTGAGATGATTAAACAGATAAACAGATAAAAGAATGAAGTTAAAAGGCAAGGGAAATTGAGCTTCACAGTAACATCAAAATTTGTTAAAATGACATACTGAACGAGTGCAAAAGAAGAAGATTTAATTTAGTTTGGGAAAGACATGGTATGAAAAAAGGTCCAAGAAACAGAAATTAAAGTAACGATCCCTTTTTTAATCGTCAAACAGTACACTTAGTTTATCTCTTATCTTCTTTTTATTTTTTCTAAACATTAACAGCAACGATAAAAGCACACCACCACTGCCACGACCAACAAACAATTGTACCACATATGTAGCAGAAAGTGCAGGAATAACCATAATTATAAGAAGATTAAATCCAAACAAGGTATAGAGAAGAAAATTTCTCAATGCTAATTAAGAAAACTTTGCTTTCTGCTATGTATCTCTACGTAAGTGGTAATCTAATTGTATGTAAGTGGACTTACAGGAGGTGCCCAGGAAGAGGCAGAAGAACTATGATGATACTCCATGCCATCCACAGAAGGTAGTCCGTAGAGCAGCTCCATAAAGGGAACATGCTCTAAGTCGCTGAGGTCGTTGTGATCTCTCACGTCTCCATGGTCACCTTCCTCCATTAACAAAGAGAGATAGAGAGAGAATTGTAGGGAGAAAGAGAAGGGCAAGGAAAGAGGGGATTGGTTGTAAAACCACAGAGAGAGAGAGAGAGAGAAAGTCTCTGCTTCCTATCCTCTTTGTTTTTTTTTTTAAAAAAAACTGTCCTTTTTCTAACAGAGAATAAAAGTATTTGAGATGGAGGCTATTTGGTTTGTAGCTTTGTTTGAAAGAGGCAAGTCGATCGACAGGGATGTTGAAGTGGCGGTTCTCTCTCATCACTCCCAATTTTATGGAATTTTTTTTTCTTCTTTCTACTGACAATTTTGCTCGTGGGTCGGTGGCCGTTAGATTGACAATTTGGTTGTATTTTTCCAAAAAAAAAAAACAAATTTACGCCTGAAAGTAATTATAGAGTTTTTAATGAGTATTTAAAGTTCAATGAAGAAAATACTATCACAAAAAATCCTCATCAATTCATCAATTTATCTCCCACTTAAATTTTGATTTGTAATACACAGTCCTGGAGTTTGAAGTAAAATTAATTTTACTGTTTTGAGATTTATAGGGGGTCATGGTCTAATTTCTTACAATGAAGCTACGCCTCTGATGATACCTCTAACAATTCAAGATTATTTAGAATTGATATTGTTTCATATTAATAATTATTATTCTTCAACTAGAATTGTAGTATATAACTATAGATTAATCAATTGCAAAATTATCCATTGAGAACTGTATTAACAATTAATAAGATTAAGATAGTGCATTTCGGACAAAAGTCAAAGTTAAGCATGTTTGATTACTAATAAATTAGCATTACCCAACCCTATATTGCACATCGTGAGGGGCTTTAGATGCAAAACAACTCGTAATATTTTTGTCGTTTATTCCTTTTATCCACTGTATCATGCATAGCTAATTCCCAGCATGCTGTGTGAGTGGGTGACAGGCTGACAGCGCACAAAACTGGACTCTAAATCTATGGTCAGACTCGGTCAGGCTCTCTTCCATTTAAAGGTAAACGGTCAGAAACCCAACTTATTGAATGCTCAAATTCAGGTCTGTGTGCTGAAATAGATATCTCCAGATAATATAAATGGCGATAAGACTGATACGTACAATAAAATAATTAAATTTTAGAGAGTCAACTCCTCAATTCTCATTTCCCTGTAATAAATCTTTCTGATCTGTAACCCTCCGCAAATGTAGTAAAATTAAAATTAAAGCTGAGTAAAAGTTAAATTACTAAAATAATAGTGTTTGATAGTAGTGAAGTAAATAGATGAAGTAATTTGTATAAAAGTTATTGAAAGAATACAAATTTAATAATTTAATTTTAAAACATTTATAGACTTGTTTTAACTTACACCATCTTAAATCACTTACATTAGATATTTTAAAGCGTTTTAAAGTGCTTAAAACATTTTTACTACATCTAACAAACGAATGTTTACTGGAGGCCAAACAAATAGCCTCTAATTCCAAATCATATTTGATGTTTTCTATTTTATTTCCCTACTTTTTTTTTTCAGATTAATTTCTCAAAAGATATAAGGTAATCCGAGAGTTCTCGCCGGAAATTCAACAATGCTATAGGAAATATAAATGAAGAAGAGGAGAAATTCAGTGCCAAATATTTAGTATTAATTGTTCCCAATAAAAAGTTTTAGAATTATATTTTATTTTTAAATTAGCAAAATTAATACCCCCACCCAAAAAAAAAACTCCGAGGACACAGAGCGATACATTTTGTTTCGCTAAGTATTAGGAGCTAATAAGACCAACACATCAAATCTTGAGAACATTTTTATTCTGTCGATAACTATTGAAATAAGTCAAAATTCCATGAATTTTATACATATATAATTGAAATGATGTAAAATATATACACTTAATAAAAATACTAATTAATTAATTATATATGAAAATTAAATTGACATTATTGATATTCTGATTGTGGTCGGTGAATTTTCTCTTTTTTTTTTAATGCGAAGATGATTCTTTCAGTCCGTTTGAAAAAGAAAGTCAGTTTATGAGTTTATGTGATATAAACAATGAGATTTCATTAATTGTCAATAACTTCTCCAAATAATAAATTTGGTCACAACGTTGACTAAATTGAACTCATCAGTTTCCAATTAAACACTTGTTTTTATATTACGCAAAATATGTTAGCGGAGGTTCTGATTGCCTTATTACATCTACTAGGTTGTAACTCCCCTTTGCTCCGATAATATAATACTCAAATAAATAATTAATAATATAAATTTTAAATAAATTTAATAAAATTTACATAAAAAAATGTAGACACAATATTTTTAAATCTTAAATAATAATGATAATTATAATAATAATTATTATATTAAATATATAATAATCTATAAAGAATCATAAAAAAGTTGAATTATTTTAGAACTAAATTTTATCTTAAGTATATTACACACATTACTTTAAATGAGGAGAGAAAACTATTTTATATGAACTCTTGAATTCAATGAGATGAAAATTTTTAATAAAATTAATGATGAATAAAATTGATAATGTAACATACTTAAAATATTTAAAAACTTAATTCTCTTTATGTATTAAGAATTTTTAGCAGCCACTGAGGAGGGAGATTCTATATAGTATCCAGCAACTGTAAATGAGTAGCATATTCGGTTTTCAATTAAACTCTGAAATCTAATTAAGTTCCTCCACTAACTGTTGGTTTTAAAATAAAAGTTAATTTGGTTAGGGATGAAAACATACTACCATCCTCAGATTTTTGACGTATGTCTCGTGCTTTTTTTATTATTATTTTTTATTGAAATCAGTAAAATTTGAAAAAGAAGTTCATTCTTCTTTTTTCATATGCCTTGCAATTTATTTATTACTTGTTACTTTTTTATGTACGTAACTTCTTATTAAAAAAATAGACTTTTGTTATCCTTTTTGTCTAGTTATGGACTTTTCTTTTTAAATAGAGTTGTAATTCAGACATCGCTCTGATAATATAGTCTTCAAATAAATAATTAGCAATATAAATTTTAATTATATTTAATAAAATTTCATATTAAAAAAATGAATTATAATATTTTTTATATGCTAAATAATAATGATAATTATAATAATATTTTATTAGAATAATAAATAATATAACTAAACACATAATAATTTATAAAGGTTCATATAAAAAATTAAATCATTTTAAGAGTTAAGTTTCAACTTAAGTATATTACATACATTACTTTAAATGAAAAAAAATATTTTATATAAATCCTTAAATTTAAGTAGATGAAAAGATTTAAACAAAATTAATGATGAAAATAAGTGATGATGTGGCATACTTGAAAAGCTTGAAAACTTAATCTTTACTATGTATTAAGAGCATTTGCATTGTGTCGATTGTCAAAATTAAAATTTTATGTCATGTTATCAAATTGACAATCCATTTTAAGAGTGACATCTCTAAATAGAATGAAATTATCAAAATGACACTTTCGTAATTAATTTTTTGCTTCTCCGCTGACATGACTTATCAAATGAACTGTCAAATTTAAATAATTGTCTAATCTTGTCTAGTCTATGTATCCCTAAAATTAAAATGATAATTATCAAATAAAATTTAACAATCAATTTGATAATGAGATGACCATCCTATAAAAAATATTATTTTTTCGCTTGTGCACTTCGATAGGAGTATGTGAGAAGCTGGCAAAGTGCCAATTATTACACAATAACACAATTAGTCAATTACTCGAAACTAAGTTCGTACACAATTATTGCAATTGGGTTGAGAATGAAGGCCGGTACCAGATTAGGATACTTTTTTTTTTAAAAAAAAAGGTCATATAAACATTTTTCTGTTAATAACTTCTTATTTATAAGAGAATTCTTCTTTAATCTAGTGATAAAACACAATATTTTCCGTATAGGAGATCACATATTCGAATTTTTTTATGAACATTTAAAAATTAAGTAGTTTTTTTAAAAAAAAATCTGCATATAAAAAAGTTTGAATACCTGTGGAGTCGTGCATAACTTTCAATCTTATTAAACGAACACAAAAAAAAAATTAACAACTAATTTTCATAGCAAAGAAAATGACATGTTTATTAAAGATATGATGATAGATACTATCTCTTTACGAAAAGATACAAGTTCAATTTTTACAGAAGTATTTTGAAAATAACGTCAAAGCTGATAGCCTCTCTAATATGAAAAAACAAATCGAATCAACTATACAACGTATTTGTAAACACCAATTATATTTTTGAACTAGTCACATTCTTTTTCCGAACACTTAGATAGATGATCAATATTCTCAAATCAACTTCCGAGGAATGCATCAACTTTCAAACTTATATATGAAGACGACATTGATGGTTCAGCCCTCTCACCCTTAAGCATCAAGAAGCTCAAAGGACATATTACTAGCTCGTGAAGAGAAGATCAAATGGGAGAGACTAGGTGCTGTTCGGCGTGGTACCGGACCTTCTGGTATCAGTTTTGCTTCGGGTTCTGGTTATTTTGTTCTGGAACCAGTTGGGGCAGTACCGCCTTTGTTCTCAGGTGTTATGCTACGTTTCTGCTGTTAATTATCAGGGTTGTACCAGAATTCTCTGGTACCGGCTGGTTCCGGCTCTGTTTGGGTACCATTCGGGTTTCTGCTGCAAGCTGCTGGTAAATGTGGGTTTTTGTTTTGTATAAACTAGCTGTACTTGCTTGATGTATGGTCTTTTGTATCTATCAATCACAATTTTTGTGATTAGAATTAATAAAATTTAAGGACTATATATAGTCTCATCTTTTTTCTTCAAAAAGCTTTCAAACTTATAGCCTCTCTTTCCTCAAAAAAATAAAAAACTTGTTACCCCCACATAAAAAATGTCTTGACCAACTATACAAAATATCTTTAGTCAACTATATACGATGAAATTATAATTATGCACAAATTTTAACCTTGATCTTTTTATGCATCAAAACCTCTTTAAATCCAACGCCCAACTGGTTCTTATTTTGTAGAATACTCTTTTGTTTTGTATGATTATTTCGTAGTATAGTAAACGAATAGAAAATTATTTTTTATTATTGAAGATTTAATTTATCGGCATCTTTTTTGCACTGTGTGCACACTTATAATCAGCTGATATGAAGATATCATAATCGATACTGATTTTAGTATTCATATTAAATAAGTTAGTATTTAATTTAATGATTTTATTATTCAACTTATTTTATACTGTACTTTTATTTTTTAAATAAATATTATTAACGACAATACTATATAAAATAAGTTGAATAATAAAGACGTTAATTTAAATATTAACTCATTTAATGCGAATACTAAAACAGTATTGATTATGGTATCGATATTATTTTGATATCACCATACCATTTTCGAATGGAAAATGAATCCAAAAACCATAAATAAAACTAATTTAATCCTACAAGAAGTTGTACCAGAAGTGTTGATACCAATCCTGAGTTGAAAATAAACTCAATTATGTTTTCTTACAATAGAAGGCTTAAGAATTAATCATGGTTTATTATCATCCACTACTATTATAATATTGGCGACCAAGTCTAGATTGACAACCAGATGTAGCGTCAGAAGTCACGTTTTCTATCGGTAAATGTCCCTGGATTATTTTTTCTTTTTTGTTAAAGTGAAAATTTTGGTACTAAAATATAATTAGACTTCTTTCAAATAGTTGGCAATGAGATAGACAGGCAGTCTTACATATTTATTAGCAACATCGATTTTCTCTGCTATTGGTTGTTGCACTTTCAATGACAGGCACAATAAATTATTTGTCGACATTTGACTATGGATTTCTACCAATAGATGAGCAGTATGTCGGATTGAATTATACTTGAAAACTAATAAAGTCGAGTTTATTTCGGTCAAAAGGTTCAAGATTGAGTTGTGCCGATACGGGTCTTTCCTATCATCCGATCACAGTGAGAAAAGTTCACAGACTTTTACTTTTTTTTTTTATAGTCGGTCTTGTATGTGTGTGTATGAAGCAGTATATTAAAAGTCAACTCCAACATATTAGAGATAAGTCTTATATAGGTTTCATTTCGCGTCATATAACCGTTGGACCGTTTCAGCAGCTGCCTTCGGGACGGTAGTCATGACACTTAATATCGTGTATGTGCATTCATGACACGTTGTGCGTGAATATTTATGATGCTTAATGTCGCGACTAGACGTTGAAGGCGCCTTACTTCGAGATTGGGCTTTCGAAGTCGGACCCTCGAGATTGGGCTCTCGAAGTCAGACCCTCGTAACTGATAAGAGGAATTATGGGTTTGTAGAAGCCCCGAGTTCGATTTGTGGGCTTACTCGAGTCTATTAGACGATGTCGAGTAGGAGGCTCTATGAATATACATATGCATTTGTAAACCAATATCAACCCAGAACCAGAGCGCCAAAGATCATTTTTTGCGGACCGCAGGGGTCCATCTGCAGACCGAAGGAAAGCAGGCAGACGGGCGGTTTCAGCCTGATCTCCTGATGATTATTTTTAGTTTCTGAGAGATCCGCTTGGAGTTTATTAGCGTTCTTGGGCTCATTTTGCTCATAAAAATGGGGGAATTAGAAAAAAAAAACTATGCTAGACATTATTAGAGTTTTTTAGACAGAAAAATGTTTCATTCTTCTTGAGGAGAGAGAAAGAAGACAAAGGGGAAGAAATCAAAAACTGAGCGTAATTTTTATTCTCTTGATGATTTCTTTTCTGTTTTTTATTGATATTTGTTGTAATTTTCTCTCTTCTATGGAAGAGTAGACGTTGTTCTAAGACGTAGACATATAAACTTGAAACTTATTGCATTTTAATTGTACTTGTTTATTGTGTTTTATCTTAATTTCTGTGAACTACTTTTGTGATTGAACTTCTTGTGCCTAAACTGAATTTCATATTTATATTAGTAATATACTTAGGAATAGAAACCCTAAGTTGCGTAGATTCATGGATTGCAAATAAATCTTAGAACAACACATTATTTGAGAGAATTGATTAGGTTTCTAATCCAAATCTAACGGTACTCAGACCCAAAATTGGTATTTAGACCTAGATAAAGAAATTAACTATGAAATTTAGGCTAAATGAAATTTTTTGAACTTTTAGAGTAATTAATTGGAAGTAGTTAACCGTGAACAATTAATCTTTGATCAGTTTAGAATTATCAGAACTTAACGGGTTTTAATTAGGAACAACGAAATACTTAATCGTGAAGTTTGTCTTAATTAGCGTACGGTACTAAATCCTAACCAAAAAATTAATACTAAAATAGACGGTAACTCTCATTAAATTAAGAACAAACCTATGAATAGTATGATTAATTCACAGGTGGATAGTGATGCCGAAGCCCTAGATTCTCTTTACCCTTGATTAAATCCTTAATTCCGTTTAGATAATCTTTAGTTTATATTTGATTATTTTAGATAAAATTTCAGATTTTTATTGTCTAGCTTAAAAAACTCGTTTATGTTGATGATTTAAACTAGTCTCTGTGGAATCGATATTTAAGTAATACGCGGTAGGTCGTGCGCTTGCGATTGACCATCTATTTTAGTATTAGAATAAATTATTAGTTTGAAAATATCACAACATCTGACTCCACGAGAAGCAAAAAATGCAGAAAATTGACTCATTATGTCAACATCAGTAGGAGGAGATGGGCCAAGAAGAGAGGAAGTAGCTATATTTGCCTGCTAAGTACCAGTAAATGCATAAGTGGAAAATTTAGAGAAGCAGGAAAAGCTGGAGATGCAGATCCTGCCACAGCCAAGGCGTGTGTTGTGAAGTCTCTGCTCATGGGTAAGAAGCAAATCAGTGAGCTTGAATGGATCTACATCTGTTCGAGAATTAAGATAGTGAATCATACTTAATATTCAACTCATGAAGAATAAGGAGCTGAAGATTAGCATCTGACACAGGAGGTCCAATGAGTCGAAGCCTATCTGCTAAAGACCTTTTCTCATAAAGGTATGCTGCATTGTAAGATGTCTTTTCTGAAAGTGATAGATTTAGGCTGTGTAAATGGTCGGTTTCGTCAAAATCAATCTAATAATCCAAAATCAAATTTTATTTCAGTTAACAAAAATACAACCGATCCATCCAATTAAAAATTATAAACCGATCCAAATTAACCAAAATTTATTTTGATTTCTTTGATTAAATTGAAATTTAATTATATATTAATTACAATCTAGTAAAACGGAAAAAAAAAGAGCTCTAATAAACTAAGATAGAAGAAGACAAATTGTTGCCTATATTTTTAGTTTTTGTTGTCCCTCTCTCCAATATTTTTTTGTGAGTTACTACTTATAATAGAGTAATAAATGAGCTACAGTGAGGTTGTTTAAATATGAATTGTGTAGGTGTAAACATACAAGCAATACTTGCTTTATTGTTTTAGGAGGTATATGTTGTCGACAGTCATATATAATAGATTCATGTACCAAGAGCAATGGTGAAACTATCAAAGTATACCACAGCTATCACCCGTGAACTATCTTTTCCATATTCCCAAAACATAGGTCTCAGATTAAACCGTTTGAAGAAAAGCAAAATTGATCCAAACTTTAATAACCGAAAATCGTACAACTGAATTGTTTAATCCAAACTCTAATAATTCGGTTTAAAACCAAATTAACTGAATTATTTGCACACCCCTAATTGAATCTGTAGCTTGAGATCCATCACACGAGTCAGAGATTGAGAGGAATACTGAATCTAAAGTTCATGTCATAGCTCAGCTGTAGTGGTGCAATATGAATTATATGTGGAACAAACGATTCAAAGATTGTGCTGAGAAGCTATGCTAGAAGAATCTGATTTTGTCGAGTCCAAACATGATAATCAGGGTTTGGAACAAGAGAAGCAAAATCTATATATATATATAGATTGAGAAAGAATTTGTTAGTATGCTTTTGTTAACATTTCAATCAAAATGCTAATGAGTTAAATTTTAATTTTTCATATTTAAAATTTCAATTGAAGTAGCTCAATAAAATATTTATATCATAATTTTGTAGAATACAAATTTTCAATGTATTTAGAGTTAGTTTACTATGTTTAATGATTTTTGAAAAATAACTATGAAATAATAAAAAAATAATAAAAATTGTATGTCAAAAAAACTTACTTTCTAAAAATTAAGCATATTAAACTAATTCCAAACACGATGAAAATTACTACAAGATTATGATATAAAAATTTTATTGAGCTACTTAAATTAAAATTTTAAGCATAAAAAATTAAAATTTAACTCGTTAGTATTTTAAATTAAAATGCTAATGAAAGCATGCTTAACACTCACTATATATATATAATTTTGTTTTTCTAAACGAGCCAAGCATCATCACGCAAAATCAATAAAGCAAAATGGCCTAATAGACTATGGTCGTAGATTAATACAATATTTCAAACTTATTATTGGATTTATTTTTCCGACAATGACCCGTTAGATTTTGATTAATACAATAAGAATCTTAAATGATTTAAAAAAAATCTTGTTTTTCTTTTTAAAATCTTGAAATTTGCACTGCCTTATAAAATATTTCAAACTTAATATTGGTTCTGAGTTGCACGGTCTGCGGTCCGAAATTGACCATCTGCGGTTCGCAGATACTAACTCTGGCACCCGATTTCACTATTTTACTTGTAACTTTCTCATCCGATATCCGTTTTGCCTCAAATTTGTGGCGTTCTTCTTCATTTTTCATGGGCTTCCATCTAATCCTGAAAATAATAAAATCTAAATAGTAACTTAAACTTAATGATTTTAAACCCTAATTAAACTAAATTAAAAATAAATTAAACCCTAAAAAGCTAAATAATGAGATTAAACCACATCCAAAATATAACATTTAAATCCTTTTATCACCAGACATAGTAAGTCTTTTGACAAGCTTCAGTCTCAGTCCAGCTCCAATCGCCCATTATGTCAGCTGTGTCAGAAGAAAAGACATTGCAGATCGACGCTATAAGAGATTTGCTCCTCTTATAAGCCACCTTCACCACCTAGACCACATCCTAGACAAGCTCTGAGGTATTCATCTCCACCTCAGACCTTTGTTGTTCAATCTAGACAGCCTCTTCCTGAATTATGGTATCTTGATTATGGCGCTTCAGCTCATGTTACATCGGACCTCAACAAATTTACTTCCTAGTCTCCTTATAATGGTCCTGATAATTTATATGTGGTGATGGCAAATGTCTAGAGATTTATCTCATTGGATCTGATAGTTTACTCACAACCTTTACTTATTTAAAGCTTCATAATATTTTACATGTTCCAGCAATCTCAAAATTATTGCTTAGTATCAATCAATTACTTGCTGATAACAATGTTTATGCGGAGTTTAACTCTGATTCATGTATTATCAAGGATCAAGCCACCAATCAAGTCCTTCAGAGTACCAAACATAATTGCTTGTATGTTGTATCTTTCTCCTCACCAAAAGCTTTATTGTGTGAGAAGACATCTCTCCAATTGTGGCATCAATGTTTATGTCATACTTCTGACTCATTTTTTCAGCATTTAACTACTTTAAATATCATTACTTGTAATAGTATGATTTAGTTGTTTAGCAAAATCACACAAATAATTTTTTTTTATTGTCTTCTACAAAGGCTACTATGCCACTTCAGTTTGTACATTGTGATGTATGGAGCCCTATCACCTATAGTGTCTTATAACGATTTTCGATATTATGTGATATTTACAGATCAGTTCTCTCATTTCAATTGGATTTATTTCTATACACACAATAGTGATGTGTCAGCCATTTTCTTGAAATTCAAAGCATTGGTTGAAATATGTTATCATGCTCTATTCAAACTATGCAAATTAATGATGTCACTGAATTTAAACCCATTATCAGTGCTCACCCCAACATTTAATTCCACATATCTTACCCGTATACCCCTCAACAAAGTGAAAACTGAGACTTCCTTGGTTTTTTACACTACCTTGATGAATGGAAAAACCTAGTTTTGAAAAGAGAGTATTCTATTCACTCTCTGGTCGAATAAGAGTTTCCGAAAGTTACTTTCAAGAAATTATCCTTAATCAACTGATCAAAGAAATACAAAGGTTAACCAAAATGAGATAGATTAGGTTCTTAATTTTCTTTTTGGGAGAGCTATTATTAGTAAATGAAGAGCTATTATTAGTAAATGAAGTATAATTCCATTGAGCTTAGTTCAAACTAGGCGTGAAGTAGGGTATAGTAAACTAACTATCATATAGTGATACTCAGCAATGAGAACCTCTCCTCTCCAGAAAAGGAGTGATTTTGAAATTATAGAATTTTGGTCCAATCAAGCTGTTGAGTATTAAAGGAGCTAAATGGTACCTCAGAAAGTGCATCTTGCTTTTTTTTCAGGACAAATGGGCAAAATGGAGATAAAAGATTGATTAATCTGAATGAAAATCCCACTCAAAGGCTGGGGGTTGAGAGAAATCATAGACAAATTATGGAGCTCAGTCTAGCAACTATGTTCAATACAGCAATTCCCTCTCAATATTAGACAGCTGAGAGTGTAATTTTTATCATTAATCATATTCTTTCATCTTCACTCTCCTTCTCAACCCCTTACAGTATTCTTTTTCAAAGAAACTCTGATTACTCTTTCTTTAAAGTAATTGGTTGTACCCATATACAAGATCATATGCCTCAAACAAACTAGCCCCAAGATATGTTGTTTGTGTATTTCTTGGATACTCACATGTTTATAAAGATTACAAGTGTCTTGATCTTGAAACTTCTTCTAATTCTATCTATCCTTCTGTTACTCTTCCAATTACTAAAGTGTATGCAAGGAGACATTTTCTCAAACTTCCACTGCCTATTACACCCTCTCCCGCACCACCTTCTATCCATTCCATGCAAACAAGATTCAAAACTAAAGTTCTTGCACAATCTTCTACTTCTCTTCTGAGTACAAACTATTCTTTTGATAATGTTGATTTAGATCCAACAATTTACAATCATGCAGCAAAATACTCACATTGGAGAGATGTGATGGCAAAAGAGCTTGATGCACTGGGTCAAAATAATAATTGGTCCTTGATTTTATCCTCTAAAACTAGCAATGTTATAGGCTACAAATAAGTCTATAAAACCAAAAGAAAGGCAGATGGACCAACAAAACAATATAAAGCTCATTTAGTCGCCAAATGATACACCCAAAAAGAAGGGTTAAATTATACTGATACTTTCAACCCTGTGAACAAGCTAACTACCATCAGAATAGTGCTTAGTTGGGTTGTTACTCAACACTATCATGTGCGACAACTAGATGTTAATAATGTATTTCTGTATGGAGAATTACAAAAATTGATCTACATGTTTCAGCCCCCTAGAATTTGTTGATTCCACTAATTCTACTCATGTTTGTAATTTCCACGAGGCATTATGTGGTTTAAAGTAGTCTCCCCGAACTCGATACCATAAACTTCGAAAAACACTGTTGCAACTTGGTTTTATCTCTTCCACATCATACCCATCTCTCTTTCTCTTCAGGAAAGGTTTTGACATTGCTTTTCTATTGATATATGTGGATAATATAATTCTCATTGGCAACAATACTTCTCTTATTTAAAATGTTGTTGAATTGCTTGTTCACAAATTCACTATTTCCTTGAATTTGAAGTACATCATTAGAACGATGTTTACTTCTAACTCAATCCAAATACATCTACTCTATTCTAGATCGAGCTAAGATGTAGGGAGCCAAAACAAATGCAACACCCATATCTACTGCCAAGTCTTTATCTAAATTTAATGGAGTTGTGTTTGAAGATCCTTAATTTTTTTCGAAGTATAGTTGGTGCACTCCAATACGTTATAATTTCAAGACCTGACATCTCTTACGCTGTCAATCATGTTTCATAGTTTATGCATGCACCAACCACTGTTGTTTAGGCAGTTGTCAAGTGTATATTTTTCTATCTTAAAGGTACAATTGAGTTTGACCTCATAATCAAACCTTCAGCATCTCTCACTATCACTTTGACTAGGCTAGTTGCCCAGGTGATCGCAAAAGTACAACTAGATATCTTGTGTTTCTAGGCTCTAATTTTATCTCATGGTCCTCTAAAAAGCATACTACAGTAGCCCGTTTGAGTACCGAAGCAGAATACTATGGCCTTGTAACGGTATGTTTGGTTGAAAAGTTTATTTCATGAGTTTGGTTTGAAAATTCCTGTACCGATTCTCTTATGTGATAACTTGGGAGCAATATTTTTAGCTTCTAATCCAGCTTTTCACGCGCATACCAAACATTGAACTCAATTATTACTTTGTAAGAGAAAAGGTAACAAATGGTACAATTCAGGTATGATTCATTTGTTCACAAGATCAGCTCGTAGACGCTCTCACAAAGCCACTCTCAACTGCGTGTTTTCATTCTCTACGATCCAAGCTTACTATGATTACTCCAGAGAGCGCTTGAAGAGGACATGTTAGAAGTAATGTTCAAGAAAATGAAGAAGGCCTAGAGAGTGCACGACACACCAAAAGCTACATAATACTTGTTATAGTCATTTGTATTATAGTTAGTTTGAACTGTGTAACAAACTTGTAACTAACTTTTTGATTGTATATAGCTAGGCTACAAATATACAGTGTAACAACATTTGGAGAATAGTGAAACACAATCTCATTATCTCAATTCTTTGTTTTTACAATATTGCTCGTCTTACATTTCATTTAGAAAAATATTGTAACCAGAATCGTTTAAACAAACCTTTCAAATGAATAACCTCAATCACAGAAGTGCAAAAATCATTTAGTTTATTGCAAAGTACATTTGATGTAGATAAATAGAGTATATAGGAATTAAGGAAAATACATTATGCAACGCTTTGATTGATTAAAGCAGAGAATCAAAATTTCATGCTACTTCGTGACTGCAATCCATTACAAAACATCTCATTCCATTTAATTGTAAAGCAATTTGCATAGAAATATCAACAAAATTTTACGAAAGAGATGTAGCAATCAAATTCATTTTTGCTGTCTTTGAAAAATATGAGGCACCAGTTAACAATAATTTGTAGTCTAATTGATTCCTGGCTAATTAATTATTTGACCAATTATTTCAATTTTCCGCCTATTCAGCTAATTCATTCTTGTTCTTTATATCAAAGTTTTATCTTTTCTTTTTGTAATTAAGTATTTTTCCAAAACAAATGGCAGATTAATTATTTGGCAATAAGAACTGAGAGTAATTAATTAATTGGTCAGTGTAACAAATTGAGATAATGATATAAAAAGTCATTTATTTCCATCTTTGCATAAGAAAATGATTAAGTCTAAATGAGTACACTATTAATTCAGTGCTATGCTATTCATCTTGAACTTTGAACTCATCAAAGTACGTTGATGAGACAGCAAGCCCATCCCAGTCATAGGTGCGAACCAGCCTTTGACGCCTGTCAGGTGACTCCAGCCAACAAAACTCAAGGTGGAATGACTGTGACTCTGCCACATTCTTGCTGATATCTGAGGGGCATCCCATATACATACCCCCAGGCAATAATGCAAATTCATAACCCCCATCAAAGGTAACTGAATTTTCAGTTATAGATCCCCTCCAAGGAACATTGCTTGTTGCATCGCTACTTTTTGCTGTAGAATTAAATTCCTGTGAAAAAAATATCATCTTGGATTAGAATTTGTAATGCTGGATGTCTCTTTGTTCTCGTGTCCAGTACAGAATGTCAGTACTGAATTCAATCAGGTCCAGCTACATATGTGACATTTACAAGGTGCAGCAGTGGAACTTTCATTTCAAATCTGGTGCTAAGGTGGCAGCCCTTTGTGCTAGGACTGCAATTTATGATTTTATACTGTGTACAGTAGGGTCTACCACCAGTAACCCTCCAAAGATGAGTTGGGCTTTATACTCCAAAGATGACTTTAACCATGCAGGTTAGGTTTTCTACCAGAATGCACTGGTCAAGCTTGCACTTGAATCAATTTGATATTGATAACATTTCAAGAAAAGAGTCTTCGCTATCACTTTTCCCACTCCAAAGAAGAGATGGAGGTGCATTCTGAAGGCTAAGTCTATGGAAGAAAAGAACAAGTATTGGGTTGTGCTACCACCACCAACTGTACAAGGAAACAACCAGAACAATTCCAAGTACAATTACCTGAATCAATTTACCATCAACATCCCTATCAAGAAAAACAACAGTATCTGCTTCAGCAATTGTTGCACCATAGACGCCACTCCTCTTTGTAACTGAGTGACCCTTCCATCTCCCCAGAAATGGAGCTAATCTATCTGTGTTTCCGAGCTTCAAAATTGACATAATGTTAGCTCACAGTTAGAAATGGATTATGTCAGTGTTTAAATTTCAATTAAGAGTCAGTTCCTCCAAATTCATTTAGTCATATGCATGTTTGTTTGGAGTGCACAGGCGGAGCTTAGCATTAGAATTTTGGGTTGTGCCCCCCCCCCCCCCCTCTTTCAATATAAAAATGCATGTCAGCTATTGCATTTCAAGTCAAAAAATTATTGGATCTGAACTCTGTTGCACAATAGCCCCCTCTTATATTTTCAATAAGCTCCACTATCATTGGTGTCCTTATTGAAAAGAGACGACATTAAAAAACCCATCAAATTCGTTATTTTTTTATGCATTACTAACTAAAAAAAAAATGAATTTGATGAACCTTAAAAGTTGAATACCTGAAAATCAGAAAGAGAAGAAATCTGTGTTGCTTCATTGCCTCGATCTTCAATAAAAAGAAGAAGCATCTCAACAACACCTTTCGGATCCAATATGTGAAATGCCCTGATTCTTCTATCTTTATTCAGAGAATAAAGGCAGTTCTCACATACAACTGATGGCCTCCTTGATGGTATTTTCAAATTTCTAATTTAAGACAAATAAGGATTAGATTTCCGAGGTCCACATTCCCCAAATGACAACTAATACTTACAAAAGAATAGCAATGAAACGTTTGTGCAACGAACAGTGTACTTAGCTTTTTTCATAGTAATAGCCATGCTGAACCAATAGAAGATTCTGGTACCAAAAGCTGGTTCAGTGCAACACGAGCTTGATAGATGTAAAAACAAAGAGTCACTAAGTTAGAGATTGTACATACCTGGGATTTTCTTCACCTGTATCGTCCTCACCAAGTACACCAGCCCGAAGCACCGTCTCTAACATACCAGCTGTCTGGTACCTGAGAGAAAATGCTCTCTCTTTTGGAAAGAATCCAATCTGTTCTCTAAACAACTGAAATCATTAGCACAGAGAAGAAGAAAAGATTGAAAGAAAAATAAGAAATGAAATGTCCATAGAACCTGCTGGTATTTATCTACAGTGAACATGTTCGTCTCTTTAATTTTGTACTCGGTCCATTCAGGCTCTCTTTCTTGTCCTGCTACCAATGTACTGGATGGAGGTTGCTTTATGTACAACCTAGAGAAAGTAAAAATAAATTATATAAAACTTATAACTCAACAAAAAAACGTATTTCTGTTACAACAATACAAAAAATAATTTTGTTACAATGACTAGAATCTAATGACTTTGAAAATTGCTTCAAATGACGACTAAAACTGAAATTCAAATGCTTTTAGTATGTCATATGGTTATCATGCATAAAAAATCATTTAGATTGAATGCATGTTTTACCATTTATCAAACAACTTTGAAACATCAATTATATAAATTATGACCAACAGTCCATTATAAAATAATAGCTTCCATAAATTCCATGGGCAGGCTATCTGTAGATCTACAAGCACATCATTATTAGGAAATTATTTTATTTGATCACTAGTTCATTGTCAGTGGATGCTAATTGATTATGTAATACGTCATTGTCTATATATGCTTCCACTAGTTTAATTGCACTTCTTAAAATGAAGATGACCAAACACTCAGCCAAGACTCATTATCATTAATTAAAACTGTTATAGAATAAGAGAAAAGATTAGAAAAGAGCACGTTTGAATGAGGCTGATGAGATCATCCTCTCCATATGAGCCAACTGATAGCCTAGTGCCCACGTTCTGCAACAAATTCCCTTTTGGATCGAATTGCTGAAATTAAGCGGAAGTCAATTTGGGTTAAAAAAAGGGAGATCAATAACTTATCTTTTTTTTTATCAAATAAAAGAGAAGTTGGATTAAAGGAGACTAACATAAAAGGAACCATTCCACTTGCCGATATTGAGGTCGAAGAACCGATGCAAATTATCTATGCTCATCACTTCTTTGTCCAGCTCTGATTTATCAGTGTGGGCCGTCTCAGCTATAGCGCAGCTGGTTTTGAGCTGAGTTCGTTTCTTTGGGCAGAAACGAGCCAGTGAAATTGAAGAGGGGGAAGCGGGGAATTTGTTAGAGAAAGTGAAGAGTCCGTACTTTGAAATAGAAGGGGGAACTGCTCGAGTAAATCTGGCAGCTATTGCTTCCGCCATTGAAATGGAAGAGGAGGTTGCCCACTACTGAAGTGAAGAGAGAGTAAATCTGGCGCCTGTTGAGTTCGCGGCTTTAAAAGCGTTATCTGAAATGAGAAGAAGAGTAAGAGTCAAGCATGGGCTGGATAATGTCAGTGGCCCAGGCCCTGTAGAGTATTGAAGACGATCCGGAATGGTCTAAATCTTTTCAGTTTAAGAGTTAATATGTGCTAAAAATCACAGATGAGTATGGATCCTCTAATCTAAATTAGAGCGGTTCAAATTGAGAAAATTTTGACTCAATCCGTTTTAGACTTTTATGGATAGAATCATTACGGATTAAGACGGATGACATCAGAAATGATCTAAATCGGAGAAGGGGTTGACACGTTTTTTTTTATAATTTCACAAAAACATAAATAAACCGCAAAAAGCTCCAAAATTCCAGAAAATTTCAAAACCCATATCAGAAATCTGGATATCATATACAATTAATATCTTTAGATTTCTGAATTTACGAGTGCAATAACTCTGTCTAGCATATATATAATCAATTATTGTTGGCTTTAGAATGCTTTTATATATTTCACTCTGATAGAATTTTTTTTCTTTTTTTATGATTCCCTTCGTGCTTTGATTCTTGGGCAAACAAGAACATTGTCGTAGGAACAACAAAATCTGACACTGATTTCAGTTTTCTGATGGAAAAATTACAACTATCCAGTAAAATACTTTAAAAGATGTGAATTCGATTTTTTACTTTCAATACTCTACATCCCAACACTTGCAGGTCGGATTGCATTGGATATGATTTGATCTGAGTAGTTATTGATGGAAACAGTTCTTATCATTTTTTTATGGTAGCGATTTATCTTATAGGACAGTGGAACCCACTGAATCAGTGAATCTGAAATAAAACTATTAAAGGATAAGCTCAGACAAGTATCTGCATTTAAATTTTAAAATTCAGTAAATATAAATATTTTTTTCCTTAGAAGACTTTTAAAATAATATTTATTTCTATAGTTTCTTCTTGGATAATTGTATCCATTGTGCATAAATTTATTTATTTTAGATCCGCCGCACTTAATAATAATAACACTTGCATCTAACAGTCGTTATGATGAAGATGAACAGTTGTGATTTAATGGCAGCAAATACGAATCCGTTAGTTCATTACTGGGGATTGATTTTAGTCCATATAAGATTTTTTTTCTCCATTAACAATATGCTCCAAATGAGGTAGAAGCTGGGGGAAGGCAAGAAATGAGTGGTCGGATCAAATATCATTATCATTTTTATTTATATATTATTATTATTATTATTTTATTTATTTATTTATTTTTCTTCCATCATATTTATTTTTATCACTGATATTTGAGATCTTTGATCTTATGTTTTTCGATTGGGTTTCATTTCTAACTTACCCTAATTTATTTGAGATTAAAGGCTTTGTTGTTGTTGTTGTTGTTACTCCACAAAGTTTGAAGGAGAGAAAGGAAGAGAGGAGCTTCTTCTATACAAACTCATGAAAAATTTTACCCTTCAAATTTGGGTGTAAGATTTGACTATCTTTTTCATCAATTTATTTTTATTTTCTTTTACTTTTTTCCCGCTCCTTTTTTTTGTGGGTGAGAAGAGAAATGAAAAGAAATAAAGTAAAATAAAATAAGTGAAAAGTAGAGAGTAAAATTTTACATCCCAATTTAAAAGATATAAGATTTAATAAATTTATATAGAAGAGTTTACTTCATTTTCTCTCTCTTTTCATCTCTCCTTCAAAGAGCAAATAAATTTATGTAAATAAATATTTTATTTGATCACTCATTTCTTTCCTTCACTCACTCCCCTCTTTTGCCCATCTGAAGCACAATGTAAATTACCAGTAAACTTGGTCCATGGAGCATGAGTCCATGACACTATATTTTTACTATTTCTCCATCTCTTTTTATGTACATCCTATGATCCTAACAAACTCATCCGATGAAATAAAAAAATAATTATCGGAAATAAAAATATAATAAAATAATGATCCAATATTTCAGTGGAGATAGCAATATCTTTGCCAAATATTGATCTTAACCAAATTAACGGCAGATACTATATATACGGAGTCAAGATCATAAAGTAACATAGAGTGGATTAACCAGAAAAGCCCAAAAGCATGGCTTAAACTAAAGAGCACACCATACACCATATATTTGGATCAACAGGTAAAAAAAAAAATCTCAGTTGACCAATAAGCACCAAGATGCAACTAGGCTTAAACCTCCATACAAATTTGCCAAAACTGACATGGCAGGAGAACCAACCGACAACTATGATATTCAAAGCAAAGGAGGTCTTTGACCAACTTAACATTGCCGCGAACACCAAAAAAAAAAAGTGAACCTACTATATATCATTTGGATTTCACACTAATATTTTCACTATATCACATTCCAGACTCCAGCCTAACAAAGACCCAGAAAGCATCCTCTCCAATCTTTTACTTGGGACCAATATCCTTGAGGGCACAAATTTGCTCTTCTCCCATGGCAGACATCACAGTAACCACCAGATCCTTCCCCTCAGCAAATCCATCTTTCAGCTGCGATTTTCCATGTAGAAAATATATAATCATCTAATATATACTCTTGACTAATTGGTTATACTAGAGTAAAACTTTACAATAACAGACCTGAGCGAGAAGATTTTCATCAGTTGGGAGCTTCAGATCATCCTTGGTATTTCCATTATCAGTCAGAAGAGACACCTGAAGAGTATTTAGCCATGCCCACATGTCAACACTAGGAAACTCCTCACTATAATTATTACAAGAGGAGATCCGGTGCCACTAACTTATCGTTTAATTTCTATTTTAAAGTTTAATACTTAAATTTTGAATCCAAATTATTGATCTTTTTCATTTTTATGATTGATTTATTTTTATACATTCATTTTATTTTCATTTGATCTAATATAAAATGATCTCTAAAAATTATAAAATTTTACGAGCATACATCTATCATGAAAATGAATAAGATCAACGATTTGAATTCAAAATTTAAGTATCAAACTTTGAAATATAAATTAAAAGATAACTTTGTGATGTCAGATGCCGCTAAAGCTAGTGGCGCCGTAACCCTTCTCTTATTGCAATTATGAAATATCATATGAATCCTTCACCTTATTAATTTCTTAATGCCAAGGTACTTATTATCATTTATACAGTTGAATTTGGGTTTGCACAAATACATAGAAAATTATCCACAATAGAAATCAATAAAGATAAAGATCAAACAGAAAGGAAATAATCAAGTTGTAAGGAGAGAATACACACAAAGCCATCCTCAGAGATGTCAATCAGCTGATAGTCGGTACGGGTAACATGAGGAACCTGAAATATACAAAAGCAAATCAAGTCAAGAAAAGCTTCCAAGTTTGTGTGTGTGTGTTAGAGCGAAAGAGAGAGAGAGTTACATCACAGTTGTGGGAGGAGGGGACTATATCCTCAAGTTTCTTGCCAGTGAAAATGTCAATGCCAACAAAATGGCACTTGGCATGGCCATGCTTCCCAGTCTTGGAGGTAGAAACCTCAACAACCTGGAAATAGTACAGAATTTTACAGCCTATACTACAATGATCAGAGTACATTGCACAAGTATACAACGGCAGCATTTATCCCTCAAAATACTGTAGTCCTGTACTACACCAACTACTATTTTCTTTAAAAATCAGAAGAAGAAAAAAGGTTGTTTTCTGGTTCTCATTTCTTGAAGTATGTGCAACATGTGAAACTGCATCACTCCTGAAGAAAGAGAGAAGCAGTGCTAAACCCTCAAGCAAAAAGAGAGCAGCAGCAGCAGAGCTAATACTTAAGGAGTATACAAGTTCTGAATTTCCTAATTATACAACAAACATATTCTTTACCAACATCTGAGCAAGAAAATATAGAACATTCTTTATCAAAGGCCTATGAATTAAGTGGTTTCATCCGTCAAATTCAGAATAAAGAACAACAGCCTTAAATGAAAAGAAATTTAAATGGATGGACCAAAATACTTCTGATTCGGATCAACTGTGCTACTTAAGAACAGTATAAACAAAATTCTGATCCGAATGTTCCCTTACTTATTGAGCAGTAGAATAATCATATAAGAAGCAATACTAACCATCAGTTAATCGGACTACCAGAATTTAATAAGGTAAGATAAGATGCCACAAACATAGATCTGTCTACAGTCTACACAATAAAAAACAATCAAAACCAAGATAAACCGAAAAAAACAAACCTTGCAAGGTCTCCCCTTGATCACAATGTACCCGTTCTTGCGGATCGTACCAGCCTGCTGCGGGTAGGTTTTCGACGCACCAGCATCCGCCTTCGACTCAAAGTGATGCTCCTCGTCCGACATTCTCGTGAAGTGCTGTAGAGCAAAGAGGAGTTATTAACATAATAAATCAACAAATCAACCAAACTCCATCTAAAACTAGGAACAAGAAACATAGAAAAGATTCAAGTTTTACGTAGGGTCTAGAAATGGTGAGATGAGGAAGGTGCCTAAGGCTTCGCTCCGGTCACATTAAATAATGTCTCAGGTGCGTCCAAGCAGGAGGACGAACGGACACGTGTACGGCGGATGATCTCACTCCGGTTAGCGTTGTAATTACGCAGATAATCGAAAGCGCTCCGTTTGATTGAGATTTTTTTATTTTATAAGATGATTAAAAATTAATAAATTAAATCAGGAAATATTCGAATGAAGATTTCGTGAAAATTAAACAGAATTACAGAAGGAACGCTGTAAGCGCGTGGCCTAACTTCAGAAAATTATTATTATCCCCACCGCTTTGGCCCCAAATTTTATCCCCAAACCGTTCATTCTATTTCAAGAGAGAGCAGTTTTAGTTTTTTTTTTCCTTTTATAAAAGAGAAGGGATCTTGTGACAAGGTTATTTTGATAACTTTGATAATAAATCTTTAAATAAATATAAAAAAATTGACAATAAATCTCTAAATAAATATAAAAAAATAAAAAATATATATAGATGTGTTCTTCTACTTTTAGATTGATGGTCACTCAAATTTCATATAATTTTATTATCGTTTGATAGTTCATCAAAGACTATTAAATTTTCATGCAATTTGCAACGGTTACAATTTAACGGTATTTGATGTCCTATCAAAAGATATTGATATTGTATGAATTTTTAATGACTATCAATCTAAAAGTAGAAGAACAAATCTATAATTTTTTTTTATTTTTAAGATTTTTATATTTATTTAGAAGTCAATTGTCAAGATTGTCAAAATAATCCATTGTTAATGGATCCCACTCTTTATAAAATATTCATTTTTTCCGTGAAGTAACACACCTGTTCATTTGAATTTTAATTTTGTCTTCATAGTCTCAATACCGCCTTCGACAACCACCCTGTGTCTTCTACATCATTTTCTCTATTACTCCACTTGCTTCAACGAAAATAATCTGAGTCGATATTCTGTAGTGGATTCCTATTTCTAGAAGTGGCAATCGGGCGGGTCGGGTCGGGTCGGGTCAGGGTCGGGTCAATTTACATGTTGTGTTTTTTCAGATCGTTGATAGATTTCGATTGGATTGAAGGCCATTTGATCTCGGATCGGGTCGGATCGGGTCAGTTTGACTTTCTTAAAAAATCAGGTCGGGTCGGGCGGGTTTGTCGGGTCGGGTCGGGTTCTGCCACCTCCACCTATTTCTGATTCTAATCTCTGTATACATTGTGTCTACGATGATTAGCAAGGACTCCAATAGATCTCTGGATCAGGATTTCTATATATTGAAGATCAATTACAGAAACATCAAATTCTATTAGCCCGTGTAATTTTTTTTTCTATTTTTATGTGGTTTGTTTAGTAACGTTGATTTAGAAAAAAATTATTGTATTCAATTTTTTATGTGCCTTTCAGTACTTTTAGATTTCTTATAATAAATAAAAGTGCATAACTAATTCTATTTTGTTATTAAGAAAAAAATTATGTGGTTTAGATCTATCTCTTCATTTATTTTCATCTTCTACATCTATAAAGAAGTTTGTTTTCCATTTGATATTATAATGTCTTTGTTGTTTGTTGGATCTTAAAGTTAAAAGTATATAAAATTATGAATGCACATCTTTTATGTTTTATATCACAAGTATGATCAAATTTGTGGATTGTTCGTTTATTTCATGGGGCATTTTAGTTTCTAAATGTTATGATGTTCTGGAGTTTATGTAAATCAATAATTGACGAAAATATTTTGATATGCAATGTTTTGATATTAATAGTATTAGCAATGAATATAATGTATTTTGGCTAGTTGATATAAACTGTTTCGGTAGTTTGCTGCTTCGCTACAAAGCACCAAACACCCTTCAAATGAATGAACTAACAAAAATGCTCAAAATAAAATAAAAATAGATATAAATAATCACCACCGTTCTTGCTGTAAATGGTGCTGAAATGTAGTCTAAACAACTAAATATAAGAATGCTACAAACTATTTAGATAGATTGTTGTTATAAATATTAATAGTTGTTAGATTTTCATAAATAGGACAATCAATTACTTTTAAACAAGATTTTATGAACTATTTTGAATTGAATATTGTAATATATGTTAATAACTACTAATATTAGTCTAAATAAACTCTTAAGTAAAAATATAAATAGCCCAAAATAATATTTGCATGCTTTTAACTATCACTTTAATATAAATATTTTTTATAGCTATAAATAGATTGAAATTTAGATCCAATGACAAAATGGGTGTTCAGCTATATTGTGTCGATTCTTCAAAACCCAATCGTATCCCGTATCGGATACATATCTGTTACGGATTCGTGTGCGATTCGCACCGAATACTCCATATGGCATATCGAGTATCCTGACAGTTTTGACTGGTCGGATTCGGTCAAAAATATGGCCAGATACTCCCCGATACTTCTCTGATACGTCCATACACTTTTCACAGTATTTTTGATGAGCTACATGCGGTGCCACAAATGTTTTTCCACACCAGATCCTGTGAAGCTGAAAAATATAGTTAAAACTCAAAAATTGTTGTTGGTGGGAATCAAACTCAGGTATAAGCACTCCTTGCACAGTTGCACTCCCCATTCAATGCACCTACCACCACACCACACCACACCACACATCCTTTTTGTGATTTAAGTGATTTTCTCTTATATATATAAGACTTTTATGTTCCTGTTTGTTTTATTTTTTTATTATACTTTTTTTATTTTTATATAAAAATAAAATATTATTATAATTTTATATAAAAAATATTATATATAACTGTATCGGTGTATTCTCATTTTTTGAAAATCTCCATATCTCCGCATCCACACCATATCGGATATGATACCCGCACCCGTACAACATAGGTGTTCAGGCACTTATCAACTTTTCACTGAATATATGGTCGAAGCGTCAAGTCAAAGTCTTTGGGATGATATTCTGGAGACTATTATCAACGTTCTTTTTTATTTAATAATCGACAATTTATAAATACTTTTTGAGAAAATTCAAAAAAAAATGAAGAAATAGGAATAATTGCTAGAAGTTTTAACACGTGGGAGTCTCAATTCTGAAACCAAAATTTATTACAACACGCCAAATTTTAGTGAGCCAGAAAGCGAGGCCACAGCTTCACGAGAAAAAAAAAAACAGGGAAAGTTTTCATTTCTCTCTGTTTTAAATTTTTGTCGTGAATTTCTTGGAATTATCTATGAACTTCTAAATTATATACTTAAATCAGTCGTAGGTCGGCCCGGAATAGGACATACTTTCAGCCTAATTTGATCAAATTAAAGAAATGAAGTAGCTTTTATTACAGCAATTGATGCCTGAGGGGACCAGCCGGCCAGGGGTTGGATAGGAAAATGGCGGGATATTTTCCTTCCTCTATATAACCTGGTGGCATTTGACGAGAACGCTGTCTGGTGCAGCGAGTTGAAAAGGAATCAGGTTTACTATTTACTCAGCTAGCGACAGCTTGCCTTATCTTATCCGCATACCAGCATTGCTGCCGAATTTTTTTAAATAATATTATTATAATACAAAATTTAATATTAGAAAAAATAAATTTTGAGACGCACTTTTTTTTTAACTCGTCAACTCCGCATTCATAGTCAGATTTAAAAAATATCTAAGCACGAAATTGTCAACCCCACACGGAGGATCTAGTCTCGCAGCTGGCAAGGACATATCCAAAATTTTATTGTAGGAAAATCTCACAAAATTAAAGTTTAAATTGTTAATTTTAATTCATCCAATTTAGACTACATATTCAAATCTTATAGAATATCAAATTTGATTAAATTTGAAACTTTCTAACTATTTTTTTCATATTTTTAAAAATATCCCAAAAGTGTTATTAAAATAATGATAGGTGCATATAAAAATGTTATCTTTCAAAAATCCAAAAAAATAGTTACAAATCTCCAAAAATAATAAAATTTGATATACAATAAGTTTTTATATATGTAAATTATTGTGGACTAATTAGATTGATATTTCAAACTTCCGGTATATAAGATTTAAAATTAAAGCAAAACACATCTTTACATTGCGAAGTACCGTAAGGCCTCCTTGTATATATATAGAGAGAGAGAGAGAGTAAAGATATTGTGAGCTTAACTCAAAAAAATATATTAAATCATTTTCAAATTTTAATTTATCATGTTAATTAAATTTTTTATATGAAAATCTTGTGGGATGCAAAAATTTAGAGTGTTTTGAGTTTTTTAAGTCATGATTTTTAATTTTTGAAAATCGGCTCTAATAATAATAATAAAATATTTAATTTTTTAACATCATTTTTAAAAATAAAAAACGGTGACTTTAAAAACTCAAAAGATTCTAAATTTTTGCATCCAATAAAATTTTTATATAAAGAATTTAATGAGCATGATAAATTAAAATTTGAAGATGATTTGATGTACTTTTTGAGTTAAGCTTACGGAAAACCTCTGTGAGCTTAAGCTCACAATATCTTTACGCTCTCTCTCTCTCTCTCTCTCTCTATATATATATATGGAGGAAGAGAGAGAGTTGTACTAAAGTGTTGTAGATCGGTTCTTCGTTTTCATATGAATATCTAGATGTAGACCAAATTATATATTTTTTAAGATAGTTAGAAAATTGCTTCTTTTAAATGACTCATAATAACTAAATCAAGTGATTTTTAACTATCTTAAAAAATATAAAATTTGGTGTACATCTAGTTACGAAAATTATTTTGTACGATTGGATCAATCATTTAAACTTTAAAAATAAAGAACCGATCCATAGCACGGGGGTGATCCGTGCTATGCATAGCACCATGACCCAGCTTTCTCTCTCTCTCATATATATATAGTGAGACTATGGTGCTTCGCGAAGTATAAAATCTCTTGTGCTTCGTGTCCGTATCTCGAAATTAAAAGTCCAAACGAACAATCCAAATTGTTGAACATTATTTTCATATTGAAATACCTTTGGAGATTAAATTTTATATTTTTTGAATTTTTTTGCTATTTTTTATATGGATGAAAAAATCATCATAAATGAATGATGTCTAAAGCATTAGATCAACAAACTTTGTACCCATCTAAAAAATAGCAAAAAATTTCAGAAAATTATGAAATTTAATTTTCAAAAATATTTCAATATTAAGATCATATATAAAGAGAGAGAAAGTTGGGCTATGGTGTTATGTATAGCACGGATCGCCCCTGTACTATGGATCGGTTCTTAATTTTCAAAGTTCAAATGATCGATCCAACCATACAAAATAATTTTCGTATGAATATCTAGATATAGATCAAATTTTATATATTTTATAAAATCACTTGATTTAGTTATTATGAGTCATTCAAAAGAAAATAATTTTCTAACTATCTTAAAAAATAGTAAAAAAATATAAAATTTGTTCTACATTTAGATATTCATATGAAAATTATTTTGTACGGTTAGATCGACCATTTGCATTTTGATAAGGAAGAACCAATTCATAGTCTCACTCTATAAGGAAGAACCGATCCATAGTGAGACTATGGTGCTTCGTGAAGCACAAAACCTCCCACACTTTGCGTTCGTATCTCAAACTTCAAAGTCTAAACGGTTGATCCAAAATTGAACATGATCTTCATATTTATCTTTGGAGATCAAATTTTATTATTTTTTTTTTAAAAAATTGCTATCTTTTAGATGGGTATAAAATTTATTGATCTAACGATTTCTACACCACCCAATACTAATGATTTTCCACCCATTTAAAAAGTAGCAAAAATTTCAAAAAGTATAAAACTTGATCTCCAAATGTATTTCAATATGAAGATTATGTTCAATGATTTGGATCGACCGTGTGGACTTTGAAGTTTGAGATATGGACGCAAAGCACCATAGCCGTAATATAATTATATATATAGTAAAACTATCATACTCCTAGGAGAACGAAACCCTTCCGTACTTCTAACTCAAAAAGTAAATCAAATTATCTCTAAATTTTGATTTATCATGCTTATTAAATTCATCATATTGAAACGTTATGTGGTACAAAAATTTAGGTATTTTTAAATTTTCTAAGGCAATGTTTTTAATTTTTAAAAAATCAACTCTAAAAATAATAATAAATATTCAATGTTTGTACATTATTTTTAAAAATAAAAAAATGATTTATAAAATTCAAAATATCTCAAATTTTTATATCCTATAATATATTTATATGAAGAATTTAATGAATATAATAATAAATCAAAATTTAAAGATTATTTGATGTATATTTTGAGTTAGGAGTACGGAGAATTTCATGTTTCTAGGAGTACATTAATTTTACTTTTATATATATATATATATATATATATATATATAATATATATATATAATACAAAATTTTATGTTTTTGCACATGTGCTTAACACTTCCGTGCTTATGATTTTTTTTTCGAAATTCGAATATCTATTGCATCGCTGTCACACTTATGGAATATGTGTATTCTGAACACGGGCTTGGCACCCCGTACTTAGGTTTTTTTGTTTTGTTTTGAAAATCTAGTTCTGAGTGCGAGATTAGCAAGTCCGGAGGAAGTACACTTTGAAATTTTAGTTTTCTCTTAAATATTTAATTTTCTATTATAATAATATTATTTTAAAAAATTCGGGCATTGCTGAATTGGGCAATGTATGGCACATTATAGTTGGAAATATACTTGGATAAGTATATTTTTTTTTCAGAGACGCCTCTGTGACTTTAGGTCCGGGTGCTGCACATTTGCATCATCTAACTGTGCTTCTTAATTTCGTTAACAAAGTAACCACGCTTTTGATTTTTCACCTACTTTGATCCGAACTAGGATGTTATCAATTGATAGTACGTGCAAATATATTGGTTGATTTTGAATCGAAATATTAATTTTTGCAGTTTGATTTTTCTGTTTAAAATTTTAATTCGACTGAAAATTTCTGGTCGGTTGAAAATTAAGCTAATTTATTTTTTATTTTTTGGTTTGGTTTATATTTTCTGGTCGGTTGAAAATTAAAAAAAAATCATTTTAATTGGTATAAATAAGTATATATATATATATAGTGGAGATACCGTGAGTTTAAGCTCACGGAGGTCTTCCGTGAGCTTAACTCAAAAAATATATTAAATCATCTCAAAATTTTAATTTATCATTCTCATTAAATTCTTTATATGAAAAACTCATGGGATGCAAAAATTTGGAGCGTTTTGAGCTTTTTAAGTTGTGGTTTTTAATTTTTGAAAATCAGCTCTAAAAATAATAATAATATATTCAATACTTGAACATCATTTTAAAAAATTAAAAACGTTGACTTAAAAAGCTCAAAACACTCCAAATTTTTGCATCCCATGAGATTTTCATATAAATTTTTTAATGAGAATAATAAATTAAAATTTCGAGATGATTTAATATGTTTTTTGAGTTAAGCTCACGGAAAACCTTCGTGAGCTTAAGCTCACGATATCTCCACTCTATATATATATATGTAACTATCAATATTTTTTATTTTGTTAACTAATATAATTTCAATTTAACTAAATGAAATTTCAATTTGTTTAGTTATGATTGATATTTTTATAAATTTAATTTAATAAATCAAATAAAAAATTTCAATACATATATTTATTTCAATTTGAACCAATAAACCGATTGTAGAACTTATCACGCTTTGCACTTTTTTATTTGCGACTCTCGTGATGTTACTTTCCTAATATTTATTTGGGACCTGCCATATCTTTAGCACATTGTACATTTTGATCTGTAAACAAACACAGATCATTCGTATAATATATATTCTTTAAAATAATATAAAACAAAGATACATATATCCGACCTGAATTCAAATCTGAATCTGTTAACCGGATAGATTTCTAACTCAAGTTCTCCTAACTTGACTTCCAAACAAATGTGGAAGATAATTGCCCTAATGCCCTCAGGATGTAATCAATCTACCATTAGAATTTAGAAAATTCTAAGTCGTATACGTGTGGAGGCTGTCGCTATCTCGGGCTTCGCTAGGGGCCGGTGTGGCCCGTTCACTGATGGGCTCTGGTCCAGTTGTTTCTCTCTTCTTCTCCAGGTCCACAACACTGGAGAGATCAAGTCCATTTCAATCTTCTCTTTCTGGGTCGGGATGTGAATGTGATGTCGACCACGTGGCAGTGATAATTTACTCGTGCAATTTTGTAAAGTATACATCTGCATTCCCGACTTAATTAATTCTGCAATAACTGCTCCATGCTGATGTCTATATGAAAAAATTAACTAATCGAAAAAGATAGAAGACTAGAAGGATAATATTCTTTCGCCATTTCTCAATTTCATCGTTATGATAATATTTTTCCTTCAAGGTTAGTTTTTAATTTTAATTAGTTGTAATTTTTATTTATAGAAATTAGTTATGTTGTTAGATTTTATTCATAATTTTTTATTTGAAATTTGTAGAAATTAGTTTATTTATAAAATCTAATTTTTTATTTATAATTTTTTAATTGTAGAAATTTATTTTTTTTCTTAGAATATTACATTTTAGTTTTATGTTATTAGATTAATTGGTTTAGAATATTAGATTTAATGTTAAATTCATTTTTTGGTTAGAATTTATTTTAGAATGTTAAATTTATTTTTTAAGTAGAAATTTATTAAGATTGTTGATTTCTTTTGTAAATTTATTTATTATGTTAAATTCGTTTTTTTGTTAGAACTTTTTTTAGAATGTTAAATTTATTTTTTAAGTAGGAATTTATTTAGATTGTTGATTTCTTTTGTAAATTTATTTATTATGTTAAATTCGTTTTTTTATTAGAACATTTTTTAGAATGTTAAATTTATTTTTTAAGTAGGGATTTATTTAGATTGTTGTTTTCTTTTGTAAATTTATTTATTATGTTAAATTCGTTTTTTTATTAGAACATTTTTTAGAATGTTAAATTTATTTTTTAAGTAGGGATTTATTTAGATTGTTATTTTCTTTTGTAAATTTATTTATTATGTTAAATTCATTTTTTTGTTAGAACATTTTTTAGAATGTTAAATTTATTTTTTAAGTAGGGATTTATTTAGATTGTTGTTTTCTTTTGTAAATTTATTTATTATGTTAAATTCATTTTTTTGTTAGAACATTTTTTAGAATGTAAAATTTATTTTTTAAGTAGGGATTTTTATATTCTTTTTTTTATAGAAATGACAAATCCTCCTAATCCCGTAGATGATTTTATGCACCGGTTGAGTGTGGATATTTTTGGTGAAGATGTGGTTGATAATACAAACCCCTCACAATACTATCAGCAACCACAAATTAACGCTCCATATTATCCACGACATGCGAACCTCCCACTCCACCCTCAATCAAATTATATACCGCAAGATCTTAACTATCAACCTCAACAAACCCCTATATTTACTACACCGCATCATCCTCAATACGCCTCAAGTTCTCATGAAATAACTGAAGAATCCCCATCGCAAGTTCCGACCGCACCCTCCTCTGCCGCAGAAACTCCAACCTCAAGTGTACCACCATCACCAATGGAAGCGAGACCATCAGAAAAGAAAAGGAAGACAACTGGTCCCTCCTACGATGCACCTTGGTGGCGTTTTTATGAACAAACAAAGGATGCGAGCGGTGTCATGCTCAACGGAAGGTGCAAGGTAAAAAATTGCAAAGCTTTTTATAGATATTCTAAGGCAAACGGTCTAAGTGCATTTAAAAAACATGCTGATAAATATGTGGCAAAAAATGAGGAACCACAAGATCAACTAGATCCTCATTTAGTCCAAAGCGTTATAAACACGGATGGTAGTAGAACTCACCAAAGATATGATGAAAAAAGAATGTTGAGTGAGTTTGCCCGGTATATTGCCCCAAAAGAACAACCAATAAGTATGGGTAATTGCTTAAGTTTTGCCCGGTTGGTTATCCGAGGTTGTGGTCAACCATTGTATAAGAGATTTCACCATAGAAAAATGGTAGCCGAGATTAAAAGACAATATAACGAACGTAAAAATGATTTATTAGCAACATTTGGATATGCCAACTATAAGGTTTCAATTACCTCTGATATTTGGACTACTTGGTAAACACGACCTTGGTTACTCTTGTGTTACTGCCCATTATATTGATGAAAATTGGATATTACAAAAAAGAGTTTTAAGTTTTCGTATCATGGAATTTTCGCATACTGCATAAATTATTTATCAATCTATTATTAGTGTTTTACAAGAATTTAATTTAAAAAGAGATTTAGAAAATAAAATTTTTTCGATTTCATTCGATAATGCTAGTAATAATATAAAGTCAATTGATTATTTTACTCGGTCATTAAACCCTATCATTAATGGCAAGATGTTTCATCAAAAATGTGCTTGTCATATTCTTCACCTTACCGTTATTGCGGGTATTAAAACACAAGGTGTTAATGCATTAATTGTGAAATTTAAAAATAGTCTTCACCATATTTTTTTCAAATAATATAAGAAAACAAGAATTTCACGCCTTATGTGTCCGGTTGGGTTTGAGCAAGTTAAGAGTACCATGGGATGTAGATACCCGTTGGAACTCGACCTATAGAATGTTTCATCGTTGTTTTCCTTACAAGCATGCTATAACCGAAACCTTAAATAACTCAACCGAGGGGATTCATTTGCTTATCTCCGAGGGAGAATGGGACCAACTTGAGATGTTAAAATCCTTCCTCGGTGTCTTCTTCACGGCAAGAATCGTCAAACTATCGTGCTCGTATACACCGTCTACACATGAGTTACTTCATCATCTTTATCGTATATCGAAGGTGAATTATCTTTTTTTTTTTTAATTTGATTCATTTTAAACTTCATCTTTTTTAACTTTTTATCTTTTTGTCTTTCTATATTATTTTTTCTATCACATTTTGTTCTATATTCTTTTTTTATCTAATCTTTTTTTTATATTCTTTTTCTCAAAAGGTTTATCGTGAGATGGAAAATATAGAAAGTCTCGACTCTCTCTTTCTCCAATCGTAGAAGCAATGAAAGAAAAATTTCTTAAATATTGGGAGGAAGTACCCGCCGTGACAATTATCGCAAATTGTCTTCATCCATCATTCAAGAAAAATACACCGTAAGGCTTCTTCAAAGGTACAAACAAAATCTACATCTACGCACTAATGAAGAAGATAATCGCGTAAATAGCTTATTGGAGGAGATGTTCAACATTTATAACTCCTGACGAAATACTAATAATCCTTCTACTACCGATCACAACATTAGGTATGAATTTTAATCATCATTCTTTCTATTATATAATTTATTCACTTATATTGTGTTCATTTTTAATCGTATAGAAGTAATAGTTCATCTGGATTGCTAAATGAGTTGCGAGATGATGATTGTTTTGAAGATCAACAAATAAACAATAACGAATTACGAGTTATTGTTTGGGAAGCATGGAAGATGATCAAATTGATATCCCGGAGTACTGGAAGAGGAATGCAACCGCCTATCCAACATCGGCGATGATGGCGCGTGATGTATTTGCGGTGTGCTCGTGTCAACCGTCCCTTCCGAATCATGTTTTAGTTCTAAAACAGATCCTAACGTAGATAAGCGTACAAAATTGGGTTCAAAACTTTTCGAACAACTTGTGTGCGTAAAGATTGGATTGATGCTTGAAAGTCGCATGCAACATGATACCACATTTGAGACAAAGAACATCCGCCATAGAAACTCAAGAAAGCGGTACCAATATCCCCGATATCTCTCTCGGAAGATGATTCCGACGTCTATATACATGTCATTTCCTATTTATGTGTACTTTTCTGTCACTTTGTAGATTTCAATCTGTCATTCATTTGAGGATATTGTCCCCCAAATGCATTGTATTCTTGTACCATGTGTCTTCAATTTTACATCTTTCTCTGATTTATTTCCTTTAGGTACTTGAAGGCAAAGAACCGACATGTAAAATTCGAATTCAGAATTTTGATTAGGGAGGGGTAATTTTAATTATAATGGTTTATTAGGTTCAAACTCATTAACTAATTGGGTACTAAATAAAAAAATTAATAATTTAATATATATACTTAACTAATAAAAATTTTATTAAAATAATAATATTTTATATATTAAAATAATAATAAAATAAAGCTCAAAGTAATAGATAATCAAGTTGATGAAGAAAGTTTTCGTCTAAGGAATTTTATATTTTGATATCTTTGCATAATTATTTCATTATGCACGGTATTAAATATTTTTTTCAATAAAAATAATCAGACAATTTCCGAAGAAGGGGGGGCAAAAAATTTTCCATGAAAAGATAAATTATCGAAAAGTACTATTTTCTAAAATTCAAAAGAAACACGTACCCTGAATACACCTGAGTCCGCCCCTGACTACATACGTGCTTTCAAAACATATTTATTCCAGAGCAGCCGAGGCAGAGCCGTACGCATTGATCACATTGTCATGCAATTAAATCCAATTAAATGCACCAATGTTTTGTCACTATTATTATTCAGATTACGTATACGTGGGGTATAAATGCACCCATCTCACTGACAAAATCCAATGGAACTATTTATTTCTGTTCTCGGCGGCTGCCGAGTTCTGAGAACGAGCGTGTGATCATCCTTTCTCGTCCTCTTTATTCTTCACAGCAGTTATGAACACTATTACCCCTCCAATCTCTCTTCAGCTGACATTTCTGTTCTTGTATGCTTACATGGTATTATATACAGTGATGGATGCAGAATTTTGATCAAGAGAATAATTATCGAATTATAATAATTTATCGGGTTCAAAGTCATTAACTAATCGGATACTAAATAAAAAATTAATAATTTAATATATATTTTTACATAGTAAAAAAATATTAAAATAATAATATTTTATATATTAAAAATAACAACAAAATAATAGATAATCAAGAAAGTTTTCGTTTACGTAACTTTATATTTTAATATTTTTATATAATTATTTCATTATGCACGATATTAAATATATTTTTCTCAATAAAAATAATCAAGTAATCCAGAGAGGGGCAAAAAAAAATTTGGGGGACAAATTATCGAAGACATTATCGAAAAACACTATTTTTTAAAATCCAAATGGGTCACGTGCCCCCGGACAACATTGGATCCGCCGGTGTCTATATATGCGAGATCATTTATTCGTTTCTGCGATCGTTTTTTTATTATCATTAAAAAAATTCTCCAAATCTGTTATTTTGGTCCGTGCAAATTTCATGTAATTTTAATGTTCGTCGGTGAATAATAAATAACATTTATATTTGAAGCAAATCAATCTATATAAGTTCAACATACGTTTTGTTTCTTATGAAACGGGTGCTATTCCATTTTTTTTTAAAAGTTCAGTATATAATTATATTTCCATTTAAGATTCTTTCTATTCCTATTTTTAAAATTCTTTTGAAAATTCATCATTAAAACTAGCAAAATAATTAAATATAACCTCTACGAATACAAATATAAATGATTTGTTTATACAGATATCAATTCCGGTTTTGAGGGGTAGCTGGAGTAGAGGGTTTGGTGGACACCCCTTCGGCAGAGGGGCACTGGCTCCTCTACGAATGTTTGGGAAAGAACTTGAGTAAATGATGTTGGTTTTCATTTTGTCATATGAAACTGATGTGTTCTTAAAATTAGTTGGTTTTGCTTGTTTTGTTGGGCCAGTTGAAAAACTTCTTTTGTGATATGTTGAGTACCGTTCTATGGTGCTATGATTTTTAATACAGTTTATTAGGGTTTTAGGAAGAACCTTCTGCTGTTTAGTTGTTACTTTTAGGAAGATATTATCATTGTAAGGTTGTAGGTCTCTTTGTCTAGCTACCAGATGTTTGATACCATATAGACACTTGAATTTTGTATTTTCTATGATTTTAATGAAATTGGTGGGTTTCTTCACTTCTATCAAAAAAAAAAATTAAATACAACCTCTGTAATTTTTCATTTTTATAATATATATAAGGTCATTATCCTAAAAAAAAAATCAAGTGATCATCAACTTGCGGAAGAAGCCACCACAGCTTTAGCATACCGTAGCCAGATGATATTAGTATTCGCATTGATGGTTCCATATTTTTCAGAGATTTTTTAATAATTATGAAATATATCATAATTATTATTTTAATAATAAGTATGAACTAAACAAAATTTTTAATAATATATGTGGAGTGCACTGGTGGGGTTGCGCATTTATAAAGCATCAGTGAGGCGTCTTTCACAAAAAATATTGCGACCAATGACAAAGTGCCAGTTGGATTGGCATCTTCACAAAGCGCCATTGGGACCGACATCTTTTCTCCCATCTTGTTGGATAACTAATTCTTTGACAATTTTACCAACTAACTTCATATAAATTCATACGAAATTTTAAAAATGAAAAAAATACAAATATATTCTTAAATTTATAGATTAATAATGTTTCAATTTTGATATAATTTAAGTATCATTTGTTATTTTATTGAAGATTATAAAAGCTATATGATAATTTAAAGATTTAAACTTGATGGTCTTTGATGGAATGTCAATTTATATTTATATTCCATCAAATTTTAAATAATCAATTCATAAGTTTAAAATATGTTAATATTTTTTTAAAGATTTTTTTATAAATTTATATAAAAATAATTGTCGAGATTTAAACAAAAAAATAGTTGTGAAGTATCCCAACCTTTTCTATCTGGGCTGGTTCCTTTCTGAAAGTAAGTTCTGGCCCTCCACTTTTGAGAATAATTTATGCAAAAGTCTTTATTTCTCCTCCAAGCTCTCAACTAAGCCGAAACAAAACATTGACCAAAACCCGACTAAATCAGTACAACTAGCATGGTGGCGTAACTTATGCACACAGAAATGCTAGGATTGAATTTGCTCCAATTAACTGTGGACCAACCAAAGAACATCATGTCTCACATGTGATGTGAGATTGTGGACTTTAACCCTCATCATGCTAAAAAATGTTATAAGTAGACACCTATGATGAGAGATTAGCAGTCATTAGAGTGAATATTTAACAACTCCAAGTATGCTTCGGGTGAAATCCGTACAGTTGGAAAGACTTCTTTTATAACGAAGAATAATCTACTTCATTTGACATTATTATAACATGAAATTCACACAGAAAAAGACAGACGATTGGTTAGAAGTAGTATACGCAGATGTGCTGCAGCAAAACTAATTGCAAAAGAGGGTTAAATCGGTTGCATTAAGATTATCACCTGGAGAGGTTACTTTGATGTTCCAATTTTGATATCACAGAACTGCTCAGAGAGTTGGGCAAGTGGGCAATGGTGGGTGAACCGATAGAATTTCTGGTAGAATGGAATGAAATGCTAGCTAGATAAGTGTCCTGTTATAAGTAGTTTTTTCACCGTTGACAACTATTCACACTCTGCATTCTGATCCCCGCGGGATCTAGTCATGTTGTTATGCAGCTGTGCTGTATTGCAAGAATGGTCTTGTCGCACAAACAGATACCTGAATTTCATTTACCAGCCTATACCAAGTACCAATTTATAAAAAATATAACCAAATAGCCTTGTGAGGAGGAAGCTCACAAATCTTTTTTGATTGAATCCGGTTGAAAGTTCCCGCAACCATGCGAGTTCTTTTTGACTAATTGCTGCTATTACACACGCTGGTGACATGCAATCAGAACAGGCATCTTTAAACTTAAAAATTTCGAGTCAAAAAGATTGAAAGACTGATAAAATTTACTACAGAACACCCTACGCCTCAAACCCTGAAGCATTTTCCGTCAGATAAGCAAACATAATCAGATAACAATGGGTCTCGATATCAGATAACATCTTCCTGGCATAAAATACGTTTAGCTCGCTGTGGTGGCTTAAAAAATGCCACAGATGCTGCCAACTTTAGAATAAGTTTTCACCGAACTTTGACCATCGCATTTCCTTATTTCTCAAGTAATAAAATTTCAACAGCAGCTACCATACAACAGTATATATAGAGCATGGCCAGCCCTCAGTTGTAAACCACATCAAAAACAAGACGCAGATAGCACCACAAGCTAAAACATTTGTATCTACAAACTATGTTCCACTGTTCTCTAATTAAACTGAAAACTGCTTTGTTTTGTCTATAAAAAAGAAGAAAGTGAAGATAGTTCACTTATTACTGGATATACAAAAATCTAAATCGAGCGGTCAAATCTTCAGCACCACTTTACAGCCAACCCAGTTAATCAACCCCCCACACTCACACACCAGGCCCCTATCCAATTAAACGAATGTATCCTCTCTTCATAGAATACTCCCTATAAAGAAAACTCGAAGTCACCTCATTTCAATGGCACAGATGGATTATTATTCCCTGGCTGCTGCTGTTGCGGAGCCAGTGGCAGGCCTCTTGGTCTCCTGTTCCTTCTAGCTGTTGTCCGGCCCCACCCAATAACACTCAAACCTTCACATTCCATGTCAGAAATTTGGTTAAATGTATGCTGTGGGTTTGCCACAGGAATTCTCTGTGACTCGCTTGCCTGAGCACTTGTTTGTGACTCGCTTGCTGCCGGCACACTTTTCTGAGGCTGATTATGTTGCACACTTCTGTGCATCTGGTTAGATACCAGGACCGGATCTGAGTGGCCCGACTCAATGACTCCACGAGGCATGTTCTGTGATGAGTTTGTTGGAGCGACCTTTTGCCGCTGGTTAAAGACTGTGAACTTGTGCGCCTGGTTCACCAGAGTGACCTTCTGTGGCTGGTTTGGCTGGATGGTTCTTGGCTCCTGGTACTCCAGCGAGACCTGATCAGGCGGGCCCATCAGAGGGCTTCCATGTGACTGATCCACGAAAGGGGTTCTGGGCTGTTGGTACATTACTGCAGGGATCCTCTGCAGGTGGCTTGCCTTTGGAATTTGTTGAGGAGGGTTAACATGGGGGTTCTGCACTGGGTTCACCTGAGGTGGAGTGCTTACAGGCAGATTTGCCTTGGGCAGGCTTCCTTGTGGTGAGGAAGTTTGAGGGGGGTGCGTATCAGGCTGCTTCACCTGGGGTGTTCTGAGGGGTGGATTCACTTGAGGGCTTCTCTGTCGCCTCTTTCCTTTTCCATTGGAGCTACTCCGGCCAACCCGCCTTGTCAGAGACGAGTCAAACTCCTGCCCACAGGCTCTCATCAGACCACCAATCATCTGCAGATCTTCTGTAACCTCAACTCTAGAGAGAGAAGCTATGGTAGGCAATACATCCCTCTGGAAATCTCTCCTCTGACGCCTCTTCCTGGCTGGGCCCCGCCTTCCCCGGCTAAAAAGCAATGAAGTGTATCCCGTTTCACCTGCATGGCTGCTGCTCTCTCCAATTTTATTCTCACGGAATTTGCCAGTGCCAAAACGATCGTCAGACTTAACCTCCTCTAATTTTAGGGTCATGGATTCAAAAAGATCTTCACTGTCAGATTCAGGTTCTGAAACCCATTTGTCACAACCTGACACCACAAAATCTGCAAACCAAAGGAGTGCATCAGGTTGAGGAGATAATTGCGCAGGATTTATTTTGAGTTGCGAAATGGCAACTATAGTATCAGCTGCTTCCATACTTGACAAATCAGGCCTGCTTTCTCTTTCCATATCTATTTCATGTTGTTGCATATCAATGTCAGCTTCATCAAACTGTGATGCTGGCATTTCCAAATCAATCACATATCGAGCAATTTTGCCTTCCTTTCTTTCCTTTGAAGAATCAGGGTCATTTTCTAATGGTATATCCTCATTAAGGTCAATAAATGCCCGTTTGGCAGATCCCATGTTCTCATCATTAATCCTTCTTTCACTCTTATTTGCATCGGTATGAAGTGAAGATTTGTAGTTTGAAGAAGAAGAATTGCCAAAGGGGAACCCGAGTAACTTCACATTGCTGCTGTTAGTTTCGCTTGCAATTACACTTGCAGAGCTGGAGCCCTTCTGAGAAAGATCATCTTCATTCGCGATGTTATTTAAATTTATTTCATTTTTCTGCCAATTGGCCTCATTGACCAAGCCACCACATTTAGATCCAAATAATTTAATGGCTTTAATTTCTTGATTTTCTTCTGGAATAGGTTCGTTCAAATCCACATTCATAGCTGAAGTGAAATTCTTTTTCCAACTCGATGATTTGGAAAAGTCAATTGACTGGCCTCCAGAACTACCAAGTACCGGATTACGAGGCGCATTCAAAAAAAATCCAGAATTATGGCCTGTATTGCCTATAGCAGTACCAGAAACATTATTAATGAATGGGCTCAGGTGATGGATAGAACCCATCAAGAGGCCTTTATTTTTGTTCAAGTTGTTACCATGGGGGCTTGAATCAAGAACAGGGAAAGAAGTGGGAGCCACCGAATTATTGTTGTTGTAATTACTACTACTGTTATTAGAGCTGAAAATATTGGTTGATTGAGCTTGAGAGGGGTCAAAACTAAAGTTGAGCCTTTGGCCAAACAGTTGAGGTGCAATGGCATGCTGGTCCTTGAAAGAGTTTTCATGGCTTCCATAGGTAGAGAAAATGTTTGTCCCTAGTGAATTACTGCAGTTGAGATTAGGGTGGTTCCTATCTGGGTTGAAGAAGTGTACTCCGGATGATCTCCCACCTGAAGAATTAAATTGATATAGTTAGTGATTTGACAAACATAAATCCACCTACATAAAAATTGAAAGATACTAAATACAAGAACCAAAATGGATGCATGAATAAATATATCATATATGCACATGTATACCATATACAAGCTAACATGCAAAGAACAAATTGAACTTCCAGGATTCACACTAATATTGTTTATCAAATAAACTTCAAACTAATGTAAAACATGCAACTAAACACCAAGTCAGTGAAAAAAGAACAAGAAGTAACTTTGAGATGCAATTGTAAAAGAAAATTGTATGCTTGTAATAGGTAAGAGAATTCATACCTTTTTCTTTCTCAAGACACAACTCTTCATTACCTATCTTTCTATTTGCACAGAATAAACCCGAACTAGACCCTTCATCAGCTCGTCTATGCCAAACAGATTCCCGTTCACACCTAAGAAATCCAAAGCTGTCATCTCCTCAACAGGTTCATTCAGGTCCAATACCAAATTCCTCTCATTTCTACTAATGCCTGCTCCATTTGCTGAACTAAATGCACCGCCTTTACCAAAAAAAGAAACACTGCTATTTCTTAATCCAAATCCGCTTTCCAATCCATTTTCATTTTCAATGTATTCACTGGCTGGAAGCCGAAGGTCAAACATGGGCTTTTTTGTGGGAACAATGTTTGCGGAAGATTGTGCACTCCCTTCTCTGACAAACTCAAAGTTGGGTCGGTTCTGGTTGGAATAAAAAACAGAATTGTTTTCATTTGTGCTGTGCTGATTAGTAGGAATTGAAGATGAAGAAGAATTTCTCTGCAATGGATTTCTTCCATACTCCAACATTAAATCCCTCTGTATACTCCACAGCCTATGAAGTTCATGCACCTGAATTGAACAACACAGATACAAACTTAGAAGTTCAAATTTTTAATTTGTTGATGCACTGTAAATCAGAACAATGTTTAAAAGAAATTTCCATGTTTCGCACATTTTATATGCGAGAAAAAATTTAATTGTTGAAAACAAATGTTTTCACTCAAACAATTTAAAACCCTTTGGTTGCTGTTCACTTTCGATTTAACAGAAAGCCAAAACAATCATTGAATAAGAAAATTCACATATAAACCCTACAATACACTGAATATCCATATATGCTACATTCCTAAATTTCCTTTTTCAATAAATGACCAGACATCTACACTGCCAGGAAGAGCAACGTTGAGTAAATCAGCTCTAAATTTGGGCAACTTATGAAAATGGCGAAGAGCAACTTGAGTAAATCAGCAGTAATATTTCGCTTTATATGCTATCCAGATATATTGAGGCTTTACAAATAAAAAGAAGTAATCGCCCCAGTATTCTGTTCTTTCTTTTCGAAATAGATAGAGCAAAACAAAGTTTTACTCCACCTGGCCTCTGAAAACAACTTCATGCTCGAGAATAATTCTCTTGAGCATCTCCTTTTCATGGTCTGAATAACCATGCAAAAGACCACCCCTCTCATCATAACACAGATGCATCATGGGCCCCGCCATTCCATAAGTTCCCCGTGGTACGTAGCTCTCGCTATCTGCTCTACTTCCCATTTAACTTCTCTACAGAAAAAAGCACATCATGTATAGATGTTTGAGTAGACTTTGTTCGAATAGGCATCACCAGTATTATTAGAACCATGCTTCACAGTTAGGTTTTACAAGACCCCCCCCCAACAAGTATTCTGGATTACAAGATTTAACTACTAGATTCAACAAAAATGCAGTTAGACGCTTGACGCTTGTGAACACAGAAACAATTGAGATGCAGTACTTTGGCGAATAACTTCGAATGGAAGTGCTTTCCACATTTTAGCTCATAAAGAGCATCTTCATAAAATTAACCAAAAGATTACATAAATATAAGTTATGTAACTACTAGAATTTAAATGCACATCATATAAGCGTTACATGCATGCAGCTTACAAATTTACGTATAGCAGTCATAAGCTCCATGCATGGCTATAAACTACAAAGCCTATATCTAATAATAGAATAGATCGTTAATATTACATATGCAGACTCCATTTCCACACAGAATGTACCTAATACAGGAACTTATGCACCTTTTAATCTGGAATAATAGAAGAACAAAAGAAAATAACATATGAAATTTGTATAAATACCAAGATGATAAGCCACCACCAGTTTGCAGACAGAATATTAAGTAAATGTGTGTTTACATAAATACACGGAATTGGAAATTACCATATCAACAAGGAAATGTAGATAGGAGAAACTCGCTTCTACAGGCCGTTCATCATGCTAAAAGGAAAATAATCTAAGAATCTAGGTCTCACCCAATTCCCCTTTACCCCAGTATTTTATCTGAAGAAAGTATTTGATTCTCCGATCAGCAAGTAAACCTGCCAAGAAATGAAACAAATAGGAAAATTTTAGAAAACACTACATAGCACAACTCAATATAAAACACAAGATCGTTGACTTGCTGTAAATGAATAAACAAGAGATGCCCTCTGGTACTGTAGCTGTGCAGTCAGGGGCGGAATCAGAAACAATCGATAGGAGGTGCCCGGTTCAAATAAATAGAATGTTCGGGTTAAATTTTTTTTTATCGTACGACATTTATTTTTCAGTGAACTGAGTGGGTGCCCTGGCGCCCCTGACTGGGTACCTTGGTTCCGCCCTTGTGTGCAGTTATACCAATTGAAAAAGGAATTTGACTTGATAGGTCAAGCTTATTGTCATAATTTAGTGTGGAAGTAAGATTGTTAACTATGAATCGCAGGCCTAGTACAGTTGGTAATAAATCTCTCCTCTCTACGGAGTGGTGCAGGTTCAAATTCTGAGAGAGACGTATAAAAAGTAATATATGTCGGGGTTTATGGGAGCCTTATTTTAAAAAAAAATCGTTAACCGTTAAATAAGTACTTGATAGAATATATATATATAGAGAGAGAGAGAGAGTTCGGCTACGATGATTCCATAAGCACTTTGGCCAAGTGCTTATGGCTCGAATTTTAAAATCCCGCGTCAGAAATTTTAATTTAAATATCTCAAAAAAAGTTTCATATCATAATCTTGTAGATTATCAATTTTCATCACGTTTGGAGTTAGTTTATTATGCTTAATGATTTTTGAAAGATAGCAACATTTGACCTATAAAAATGGGTATTTTTAATTATTTTTAAAGTCATCTTTCAAAATTATTAAGCAAAGTAAACTAATACCAAATTTGATGAAAATTGATAATCTACAATATTATGATATGAAGAATCTTTTGAGATATTTAAATTGAAATTTCAAAAACAGAATTTTGAAATTTAAGCCGTAAGCATTTCAGCTCGAAATGCTTATGGAATCACCGTAGTCGCGAAGTACAAAACACTTTTGTACTTAACATCGTATCTCCTATTTTCAAATTCAAAACACTGATCCGACCGTTCAAAGTGTTCTCTATATTAAAATATATTTGAACACCAAATTTACATTTTTTTAGAAAAAAAAATATTTTTTTGAGGATTAGAAAATCATAAACTCAATGTATTTTCATCCTATAAAAAAATTTTCTAAAAAATATAAAATTTGGTCTCCAAAAATATTTTAATATGGAGAACATTTTGAACGGTTAGATCAGTGTTTTGAATTCAGAAATAGAGATACGACGTGAAGTACAAAAGCATTTTGTACTTCGCGACTAACCGTAGCATAACTCTCTCTATATATATAGAGAGAAGAGAAAGTTGGGCTATGGTGCTATGCATATCACGAATCATCGTCGTACTATGGATCGATTCTTCCTTTTCGAAGTCTAAATGGTCCATCCAAACCACTCAAAATATTTTTCCTATGAATATTTAGTTGTAGACCAAATTTTATATTTTTTGAATTTTTTTGCTATTTTTTAAGATAGTTAGAAAATTAACTGATTTAATTATTGTGAGCCATCCAAAATAAGTGATTTTCTAACTATCTAAAAAATAGTATAAAAATTCTAAAAAATATAAAATTTGGTCTCCAACTAAATATTCATATGAAAAACATTTAGAGCCGATTCGATTAATCATTTCGACTTGAGAACGATAAACCGATCCATAGCACGGGGTTAATCTGTGCTATGCATAACACCATAGCTCAACCCCCTCTCTCTATATATATAGAGAGAGAGAGTATGCTACAGTTAGTCATGAAATACAAAACGCTTTTGTATTTCGCGTCGTATCTCCCATTTTTGAATTCAAAACACTGATCCGACCATTCAATGTTCTTCATATTAAAATATGTTTGGAGACTAAATTTTATATTTTTTAGAATTTTTTTTATTTTTTTTAGGGTATGAAAATGCATTGAGTTTATGATTTTTAATAAGAACGATTTTTTAATCCTCAAAAAATAGAAAAAAATTCTAAAAATATAAATTTAGTATTCAAATATATTTTAATATAAAGAACACTTTCAACGGTAGGATCGATGTTTTGAATTTGGAAATGGGAGATACGACGTGAAGTACAAAAGTGTTTTATACTTCGTGACTAACCATAGCATAACTCTCTCTCTATATATATATATATGAGAATACTTAGAGGTGGAGGGAGGGGTGGACTGGTAGGGGTCTGCCCTCCCCCTCCCTCCCAACCCTCAAGTTCCCAAAAAAATAGCTAAATTGAGTAGTTATTGAATATTTTAGTAAGAAAATTTAAGGTTTTCGATATCCCAACCCCCAAATCCTCTGACGACTCCATCAATCCTTTTTGGGCCCCCAATTCTTCAATCTTGTAACGCCCCTACTCATACTTCATACTTATATATCATGTTTCGAAATTCAAATGTACAATCCAAGATCTTCAAATCAAAATCTTCATGGTGATCAAATTTTATATTTTTTGAAATTTTCTTGCTATTTATTATTTTATTTAAAGAGATTAAAAATCATTACTATTGAACGGTTTAAAAGAAATCAATGAATTTTGTAACCCAAAAAAATAGTAAATAAATTGTAAAAAATATAAAATTTGATCACCAACAAGATTTCAGATTTCAATATAAAGATAATGTTTAATGATCTTCCTATTGAATTTTAAAATGTGAGATATATACGATAAGATATGGGGTGTGTTGTGCTTTATAGAGCACATTAGCAAACGTAGCAAAAGGCAAATTTATGCACAAAAAAAAAGGTTTAACAGCCTTTTCGCCTCAAAAATAGAATTGTCTAAGACGATAAGCTGAATAACGATTTTACATTAACACACTTCCCAGAAGGCAGAACTACCAACGTTTGGCATGAACTCAAGTCAAAGGCAATCTAATCTAAAAGACTAAAACCTTAATGTAGCAAATATTATACAATACAAATTTTAAGCCCTTCAAAAAGGGCAGCTAGTCGGGTGAATTCTGAGCGCGAAGTATGAACTCAAGACCAACAAAAACGAGCAAATCCAAAGCCGTTCGATTAACCATGAAATGGGCGATACAAGGAAATTTACTAAATAACACAATCTCAACCTCTATAAACCCAGGAAAAGCAACTGGAAGATCTTTCTAAATCCAATCAGACAAACCGCACAAAATTATTTTTTTTTTGAAAAAAAGAAAAAACTTAAGAAAGAGAAATTACCTTAATTCAAAGAGCTCTGAATGAAAACTTGGAAACGACCAGGCTGTACCTCAAAGCTTCACCCATTGAGAGAGAATTAGCGAAAACCTCCGAAAATAAATTATGAAGACAAAGGAGACAAAAATATCTCAACTTTCCCCACTAGCATAAACCCCCGCAGCCATCCCAATAAATTATAGTAAGAGCTATTCAGCCAGTAGACAACAGAAAAGATGGCTTCAGAAAATGAGGAAAGGAAAGGGATCAAAAAGAAAAAACAGAGGTTTGTTGCGTCTCAACAGCCATTGGAAGAAAACGGAGATCTTAGGCTCAGAAATTTCGATCTGATGGGGGGCCAGGTAGAGAGAGAAAGCTAGAAAGAGGGAGATAGAACTTGGGAGAGAGAGAGGAGAGGGGCAGTTCTCACAGGAACAAACGACCTTCTAAGAGCAGTGACAGGAAATTTGTCAATATCTGGTCTTTAAGTCTCTCTTCCTCTTTAAATATATTTTTATTCCGAGTTTCCTCTCCTCTTTCTTTTCCGATGTCTTTATACTGGATTTTGGGCGTAGAAAATTGAATTTTCTTCTCTTTGTATTAGTTGTTTTGGGGGTTTCTTTGAATTAAGAGATGAGAGATTCTCTCCACTTTGCCTTTGGAAAGGAAAATGGTAATAAAAAGGAAACAGGAGAGAGAAAGGGAATGAGCAAAACACACCCACACCACAAATACAAGGACAGTACTGCTGCTCCAAATCTACAATCTTTTCGGGGGTTTTTTCATGTAGTTTTCACGTGACAATATGCTTTGGGTACCCCTTATCGTCCGTTAAATATTTCCAACTAACACATTGAGTGTATATTTTCTGGACGGAGTTATTACATTATGTGTAGATTATAATATTACTTTTATAATCATATTTTGAGATTAGATTTTCCTTATGAAATTTATTAAATAATATGTTTAATTTTTATAAGCCAATCTATTTTTCTCTTTTGAGTAAGGAGTCCAAATATATTTTGAATTTTATCTATTTTATTTAAAATCCCATGCCATTTTGAATTATTTAGACATTTTTTAATTGAGCTAGTATGTTTCTGAAAATTTTAAAACCGACTATATCCACCGTCTATCATCATCGGGAGTCGAGAGGTTTAAATTTTGATCATTAAATTATATATTTCCCATATAATTATTCTTTAGCTTGTATAATTGTAAAATATAATTATAGTATGTGTCAATTGATGATGTGATGATTTGGTACACTTGGTGGTACCCATGGCAACAGGATAGAGGCCACTACTCTATGAACTCCTGGTACCATGTACCTAGTTTTTATATTCAGCAAATAATAATTATTGGGCACCCGTAATCTTTGTTTGATCCGACGTGAGTCACTCTTCTCCAGTCTCTACTGAAACGATAAGCTCCAGTCAATTCAAACCAAATCTCGAATAAAAAATCTAAGACAAGTTCAATTCACATTCAATTTTTGCACGGACTCGCACGATAAATTCCAAAGGCCTTAAATTCTTTGTTTTTCTTTGTTTAGAAGGTTTTGAATTTAATATTACGGTACATTTTTAATTAAAATGAGTACATTTATAGAATCAGTATATCTTGATATTTGATTACATACAATTACGCAATAAATTAAGTTGACAAATTTAACTATATTTCTTAATTTGATTTGATTTGTTTTTAAAGAAATTTGTAAACACATTGTTAATCCATAACATAATTATATAGTAAGTTATGTAAATTGAATATAATTAGTTTCTTCTAAAATCATTTAATTGTGGTCAACATAATTTTAAAATAATTGAGGAATAATAAAACTGAATCCAAATTCATCATTTCTTCTATGTATATAAATATGCACAAAACAAAATTCAAGTTCAATTATCAAATTGAAAATTTCTAATAACTGTCTCCATTATCGCATACTCAATGGATTTGCATTGATACGGTGGAAGTGTATTGTCATATCAAGTCAACGCAGCTTCAAATTTTGCTTCTAATTGTAATTTGTTTAAAATTGTGCTTGGCTGATCAACGGTGCAAATGGAAGCGTATTATTGTCTTTTTAAAACCGGAGATGAAATAATTCTGAAAATGCTTATAAGCTGCTGATACGGTGGGCAGTTGTGGGACCCATATGGTAGTGACAAGGATACAGAAAAAAAAAAAAAACCGACAGGGGAATCGAAATGCCACATAAAATTATGATAAATTACGGAAATGGTTTGAGCATGGAGCATGCCCCATGTGGGCACACCACACTGCTGCAGTTCACGCCCGTTTTTTGCACGGATAATAAATAGATAAATGCAAATATGCAATTACTGTTTTGAAAGAATGATTTCCGGACCAAGTCATGTCTAAACAGTGATTTTCTGTGGTTTTGACTGTGTAAAAGATATGTGTGTTTGTAACTCATGAAGAAGAAGAATGTGATCTTACGGAATTGTCGCCGAAAGTTGGTGAGCAATAAAGAATGACATGATCAAATAAAGCGAGTGTCATTTCACATCCTTTATGGGATCACATCACGGTGTTTTTAGATCTCTAATCTCCTCTGAAGTAACTTTGTTCTACAACACTATTATTCGAAATTTAAATGATGTTTTAGGATGGTTGTTGGTTGACATCTATTATATGTTTTAGCAATATGCAATTACCTTTCGCATTTTAACTTGATGTAAATTTTATTACTGGAGATTTAGTATGGTTTTTGTTTTTGTATAATTTTTGGAGCTGTAGAATCGCAAGAGCCAGAGTATCAAAACTAGGTTGGAGAAAAAAATTACGGATCTAATGTCATTCTTCAAGATGGTGATTTTTTTTTAATTGAATAAACATAGTTAACTTTTAAAGAGAAATCTGATATTGATTTAAGTGGAACCGTCATTACATTGTGGTGTTGAAAAATTCAATAATTAGTCAAGTTTGAATATTTAATTTGCTGGTTAGAAATAATTTTTAATTTATGAATTACTTTCATTTTAAAATTTAAGGAGCCTTTATTTTTTTAATTACATGTGAGTAGAATATATCATTTGATTACAATAAAATTAGTGTCATGTACAATTATTTTTAAAATAAAAGGGTTTCACGCAATAGACGTATTTTCTTCTAGTAAGAATAAAATCATGAGAAATACAGCCTCTTGCTTCGTACAATGTCAAACTAAACATTATTTTACAAAACATTTATGGTTTATTAGCATACAATTTCAATCCATGACGATACCAGAGCAAAAAGAATGAAAGAGCAAGACGTTCATTCGTGGATCAATAATCATTAATAGGTTGAACCTTGTAAATAAAAGAATAAAAGAAGGGACGTGGTGTTAAGCACCGTTAATAATTCTTAAAATTATATAAAATTATATTTATCAATTTGCAAAACAATCACATAAAATTTAATAATTTTTTTGAGTTTATGAAATGTAGATATAAAGTATTGGACCAAATTGCACGAAGATTTCAAAAAAAAACTTAGATTAGGTTAGAATTATATTATAAAAGGTAACCAAAATAATCTTGAGATTAAATCAAATATAACAGAGGTAATTTGTCCTAACCGTTACAACATATCCTTAATCGTTGCAACAGATGACTTTAAAACCTTATTCATTATTTGTCGGGCAACAACCGTTGTAACGAAATAAATTTTTTGTCTACAAATTTTGTCCAAGGTCTTCCAGAGAATTTCCCCTCATAACCGTTGTAACGGATCTTACATCCGTTATAACGGTTAACCTCGCTAGGATTAGCATCACCTAACCGTTGCAACGGTTATCTAACCATTGCAACATATTCTACTGATTTCCTATCAGATTTGCTGATTTGTTGCCCGACTATAAATAACAATATCCCCTCTCCTCCAAATAACGATTTTTCATGGCCATACCTTTGAGAAACCCTAGCCGTCACTGCTAAATCTTTGAAACTTGAAATACTTTGTTCTAATCTCAAGATTACTTTGTTAAATTTTAATAGATTAGATTAGAGTGATTGTTGAGTGTTTTTCTCATTCGTGAGATTTGTTCTTGTTAGAGATGTTGTTCTCATTATTTTCTTGACCGACGGCTGTCCGTTTACTTGGTGTAAGGGACCGAAAGTTCATAGTTGTACGAACACTGTGTTTTAGTGACTCGGCGCAATCGACGTTGGTGATTGCGGGTCCCGGAGACGTAGGCTCGTTATAACCGAACTCCGTTAATTTTTGTGTTCTTTCCCTCTCTCTCTCTCTTTAAATTCTTGATATTGAATTGCAAAACTAGCCCAATATTATTTTATTGCGCATCATCTGTACTGTTAGGGACATCAAGCATGTATAATCAATGAAATTATCGCTATAATATTTTTATTTTATAAATCAATTATGTTTTAAATTATATACAACTTAAGTACAATTTGATGACTCATAAAAAATCATCATATTGGAACTATGACAAATTACATAAAATTTTAATGTTCTTTGATAAACTCAAAATGTTATGAAATTTAAAACACTATGTATATTTGAGTTAAAGAATATTTCTATTTTTTTCTATTTAAATTTTTTAATATCTATTTAAAATTTTATTATCAAAATTGTGAAAGTACGTTATTAAGCTATCCTTCCCTAATAATATATTGAGTTCATCTTACAATTCTACATGCACGCAGACAAATAAACTGGAAGAAAGACGGACAATATGATACAGGGAGTCAGGGAGCCTCGAATTTAAACAAAATATTATTTGCTGAAATCCTCGAGAACACCAGAAATCTTTCACCGCAGATACGAGCCCTTAGATTTGGAGAAGAGTTTTCTTTGTACGAATCTTGATAAGGTATTGAGAAGTCATGTACCATTCCCATCCACGCTGAAAAGTTTCAGTGCTGCACTTTTTGCCAGATCCGAAACATCCCAAGCTGCTAGCATATTTCAACCGTCCATCTGTCCTAGAGTGGTATAATAGTATAACTTCAAGAAAAAATGGCAATGTGAAATTGCGAATTTCTCGCAAAAATGAAATGAAATGAAATCGACCAATTCGTACAACTTGAAGAACTGAGAAGGGAGAACCTCCGAACTTTACAAACAATGGGCGGGTCAATATATTTTTTTTTATCAAAATTCAAGCTCAACTGATTATTTTGGATTAAAAACTATTTAGCTAATTCATCTCTAATTCAATCTAACTCATATATTTTTTTACAAATTATATAAATTTAACATGTTGACATTTTAATTAAATAATTTATTATATATTTTTATATTAGATAATAAATATTTTATTAATAACGTCATTACTTGAGGATCAAAAAAATTTAAAAATAAGAAAACAATTTCACACTAAATATGAATAATGAATTAAAAAATTATATATCATCATATTTTACAAAAATCTAAATATAATTAATAACTAATATTTAAAAGAAAGTGATATATAATATTAAAAAATAAGAAACATAACAAAAAATACATAATATAAAGTTTGTCTAGCATGATTTTATTTACATTTCAAACGAAAAATCATTCTCAAAATTTTTAATTTAAGTACCTTAATAAAATATTTATATCATATTATAAAATACTAATTTTTATCATATTTAAATTATTTTACTATCTTTAATGATTTTTAGAAAATGACCCTTTTGACATGTAAATTTTTAGTATTTTTCTATTATTTTGGGATATCTTCCAAAAATCATTGAGTTATAGTAAAATAATTCTGATAAAAAATATTATTCTATGAGATTATGATATAAAGATCTTATTAAGCTATTTAAATTAAAATTTTGAGATAAAAAATTAAAATTTGACTCATTAGTATTTTTTGGTTGAAATGTAAATATGATTATAAGTCTGAGTTTGAATTAGATAGATTTCTAAAAGCAAACACATAACCCAACCTAATATAATGGGTTAGTCAAAATCACAACATGTATCAAATACGATAACTTGGCATATATAAGATTTTAGTAGGGAACAATAATCGGATTATAATAATTTATCAAACTCAAACCTATCAGCTAATAAGATACTAAATAAAATATGAAGATTTCAACATAAGTAGTTATCTAATAAATCCAAACGGTCAGAAATTAAATCATATCAGATTAACGAAATCTCGACTTAAAAATATTATTTTTTAAAATTTAGAAAATTAGCTGAACCGTGGATAGACGTAGATCCGTCCCCGATCTCAATCCGATAAAAAACGGATCGGATCTGCATAACTAGCGATGTTCCAAGATTAGTCTCATTCTCATCCTGATATTACGGATCCTACCAGTCTCACGCGACGTTGTCGGTCTCTTTCTCAAGTCCACCAGAAAATACATCAGGATTCTCTCCGAACTCTCGCTGTATCCAGTCCTGAATCCTGATGGATTAGATGTATTATGTTTTTTCCTTTTCTGGGATCCATTGAATTTATATTTTAATTTAGAACGACGTCCCGACAGTGCGATTTATTCTTTAATAAATATGTTAAAATATATTTATAATATTCAACACAACAACACCTAATTCTAAAAATGAAATAATTATGCAAAGATTTGAAAATTATCTATTACTTTGAGCTTTATTTTATTATTATTTTAATATATAAAATATTATTATTTAATAAAAAATTATTAGTTAAGTATATATATTAAATTATTAATTTTTTTATTTAGTACTTTAGTTAATGGAATACTTACAATCCGATAATTATCAAAATCCTAGATCCGCCATGAAATAATTCTAAAATTTGAAAATCACCTTGGTACAATCTTTAGTTGGAATACTCTATATTATATTTGAAATAATGATATTGCTAGATAGCTTTTAAAATATATTTATTTATTATAAATTTATTCATGTACTCCATAAATCCAGCCGCTCTTTTTCATTTATAATAAACTTGTAGTAAACCTCTAATTTTCTAAATAGTAATTCGTATGTTTTTGTAAACTACACGGATGGTCACACAAAAATAATGCAGGGAACAAAAAGTGAGAAGAAACACGAGGGGTAGAATTGATCTCCTCATTCCTCTACCCATCAATGTCTAGTAGACTAGTACTCACCTATCATGTGACAGGTTTTAGTAGATATCAAACCTTTCCGATTGCCTCTCAGCTCAACACGTGGAAATGAAGTGCACTCTCAGCCGTCCGATCATTAAATGGGACGGCTGGAATCATGGCCCCACATTTTCCAGACCAGTAGACCACCATGTTTATATATATATATTTTTCCCTACTTTTATCCTTACGTCGCCCTCATGGTGTGACATTTCAAGGGATTAAGCTCCGACTATGATTTGCAAATAATATTGATTCGTAAAATCAAATAACTCGACGCCGCTCACTTGTTGAAATCTCACCGAATTTTTTTTGTAAATATTTCCTTAAAAAAATTGTAAAAATGAAAGATCTGGTTCAGTGGAAAATCTTTATATTGTGTTGACTTGACCAATTTAGAAAATTTTAGGTACTCATTTATTATTGTAAATCAACGAAACCTCGGTATCTATACTATTATATAAAGCACCTAAGAATTAGAGGGTCCATTTTTTTTATCATGATAATTTTTTATTATACTCATTTTATCCCTTAATTAGACGGATAATATTTATTTTTGGTTGATCGAACGTATGTGATCGCGTCCATTGATCCGCTCTTTCTCTCTATTTCTTTTCCTTATATACTATTATTTCCATAATATTATTTTTTTTTATTTAGCAACTTTGTGCATATTTGGTAAGAAATTAATGGTGATAATATATGTTACAATAATTTACTTTTTTTCCATAAAAATCATGAATCGTTAACTCATATTGTGCAAAAATCACATCAAGATTAAATATAGTCTTTATTATAGGTTTTCTCTATAATTTAACGAATTTATAATTTAATATTAGATAAATGTGATTTTTTTTATTTTATAATGTTTTAATATTTAAATAAAAAAATCTGCTGCAACGCGAGGGTATATAGCTAGTATATATTTGTTTGCACAGATTTTCACAATTCATTGAATCTTCATTTTTACTAAAATTATGCATGTTATTAGTAAACCAAGGATTTACTACTTCAAAAGAAAATAAAAAATATTTTTGTGACTATGTACAAAACATCTTTGTTTCAGTAAAAAAAAAAATCAGGTGACTGTTCTGGCACTTATCTTATAAAAAAAAGATGAAAATGTCCAGAATATAATACTATCAGTATCAGCAATCCACGAAGCATTTCTTTTTTCGTTCTTTCTTGACGAGTTCTAGGTCAACTACTTGTACGCCTATACGACGGTAACGAGATAATTAATATATTTGGGCGTATCAATTAAATGCTTTAGGATTGAAGCGTTGAAAAAGTTTGCACAACCACAGTTTTTAGTAATAATATGTTTTATTAAATTAATATTATTAAAAATAAGAGTGAGAAACGTAAAATTTCAAATATACAATGGCGGTCATACTGGTGACTTTACGAGCCAAACTTCTTATATATGCAAAACGCTTCGTGAGATGGAGCGCTGGATTATTTTTTTGAAACGTGCTCTTTTCATGTTTATATTTGAAATTTTACGCACTCTTATTTTTAACAATATTAATTTAATAATACTTATTAATAATAAAAACTGCACAACCCACTGGTGACTAGCCAAAGCTTCGCTGGACCTCTTTTTGTTTAAATCGCTCTAACTATTTCTTAGTTTTCTTCTATAGTCATCACTGTCTTCCCTCTTTGTAGTTTCTAGTTTCTACCAACCTAACCTTATTAAATTGATTGAGACAATCTTCAGAAACAACCCTCAAAAATCATGAATCATTTATTTCTTCGACCAGGCACTTTCATCAAAATCATTCCCTTGAAGTGTAGCTCATGATTAGGATGCGAAGAACAATGCTATGAGGCAGCAATTTGATTCGTACAACCAAATTATTGACTTTTCCTTGTCAGATACCAGTGCCGATCCTACTTTGTATTCTTTTCACCCTTCACATTTATTGCTTACTGATTAGATTACTGATTTGCCGGCGGGTACCGCGGTACGGGACGGGTACATCCGCGGCGGGCGGCGGATAGGGTGGGCACGGGCACGGCGGGTAGACGGGTACGGGTATGAGTAGACGGATTTTTTTTTCTAAAACCGTACTCTACCTGCTCATACCCGTGCGGCGTGCCCGTCACGGGTACACGGGTACTACAGGCACGGGTACCACGGGTATGGATACGGGGTGTTTTTTTCTTTTACTTTTTTTGTTTTACAAATATATTTTTTATTTTGCAACGTCGTATACCCGTGCCAGTCGCGGGTACAGGGGGTGCGGGTACGCGGGTACGGATACGGGCGGCGGGTAAACGGGTACGGGTACAACAGATTTTTTTCCAAAAAAAATGTGACCGGCCCTTCTCAAACCCGTACCCGTGTACCCGTTTACCCGCCTATACCCGGGTACGAATATAAATACCACGGGTACCGGACACGGGTACACAGGTACGGATTGTACCCGGCGGATTTGAGCAAACCCCTACATCAGATACAATGTCCAACGCTAAACAAAACAAGTAAGAAAAAAAAATGAAGGAACGGTGAAAAGATGGAGAACTCTGTGGAACTCTCAGGACAAATGCAGCAGCTGTCTGTTTCCTTCCTAAGTTCCTATCAGTTTATCACAGACTCGCATAAAACAATTTTCCAGGGTTTATTTGGCACTCCATGGAATAGTAAAAAATAAGAATAAAATTACTATTCTCATGAATCAATTTGCCAAACTGAATTTTAGACTAAGTAAAAGAGTGTAATCCGGTATACCAACTTATAAATGAAATACCGGATTAGCTCTATTAAATAGCGATTATTGTTTGATTATATATTATATTATTATTTATTATATTATGATTTATTATTATTATTATATTATGATTATAATTATAATTTATTAATATATTAATATTATGATTATTATTTTTATTATTATCATCATTATATTATTATTATATTATCATCACTATTAATATTATTATATTATTATAATGATTGTTATTATTATATATTATCATCATTGTTAGTATTATTATATTATTTATTATTATTATTATTATAAATATAATTTTATTATTATATTATTATATAAATATAATTATTTTATTATTATATTATTATAATCATGATTATTTATTATTATATTATTATTATATTATGATTATATTATTATAATTATTATTATTATTATTATTATATTATTATATTTTGATTATAGTTATATTATTATTATATTATGATGATTATGACTATGATTATTATAACTTATTATTATTATTTTATTATGTTGTATTATATTATTGTATTATGATTATATTTTTATATTTTTATTATATTATTATGATTATAATTATTTATAATTATTATGATTATGATTATAATTTATTATTATTATTATTATTATTATGGTTATATTATTATATTATTATGATTATGATTATGATTTAATTATATTATATTATATTATTAAAATTATGATTATTTATTTATTATTATATTATTATAATTATGATTATAATTATATATTTTTTATTATTATAGTACTATATTATGATTATATTTATATTTTTATTATATTATTATGATTACAACTATGAATATTATTATTTATTATGATTATGATTATTATTTTATTATTATATTATTATTATTATTACTATTATGATTATTATTTTACTATTATTTTTATTATCATCATCATTATTAGTATCACAATTATCTATATTTTAATTATTCTGATTAATAACCGTCAAACAATATTTTCACTCTTCCGAATAATCAAAAATATCATTGTTCTACCACTCTTTCAAAAAAACATTATTCTATCAACTTTTAAATCTATTTCTTAATTTGTCAAACGGACCCGGATCATACACGTCCAAAATAAATACTAAAAGAAACGGGCTGTGCTATTTCTCTATTACCAGGCCTGCTCTCTGTCAATTGGGTCGCGATAGAAACACGATGGATTATACTTTAAAAATACTTATTTTGACGGGCTTGCGCAGGGCCTGAAAAAGAATTAGTAAATAATAAAAAGTAGAAAGGTCATTCCCGAGTCCCGACGAGGCGACAACGGTCTTCTGTTCTCTGCTTCAAGTGGGCTAGCGGGTCCCACAACCTGGCTGTATGCGGTGTGGTTTGCTATGGCTATTTCCTGAATTCTGAAAGAAGCAAACTGCAACCAGGATGGTCCATCCTAAATATAATAGGGCAGGGTGACAATGGTCATCTTGATAATTTTGATAATGAATATTTAAGTAAATATAAAATAAATTTTAGAAATAAAAAAAATTTATAGATATATTTTTTAACTTATAGATTTATGATCATTCAAATTTTATACAATTTTATTACCGTTTAATAGTCGATTAAATATCATTAAATTGAAATCATTGCAAATTGTATGAAAATTTAATGATTTTTGATGGACTATCAAAGGATAATAAAATTATATAAAATTTAAATGACCATCATTCTATAGGTAGAAGATCATATTTATAATTTTTTTCTATTTTCTATTTATTTAAACATTTAATGTCAAAGTTGTGAAGATAATTAATTGTCAAACCGATCCCTTCTCAATATAATATTTCCTTTTGGTGAGGTTTTTTGCATATATTTTGCTCTTCCTGAATTATCCGTTATTAAAATTAATTTATTATGTATTTTGATAATTATTTTCAACGCATGTTAAATATTTGATTGTTAGTTTTATAGTCTCTAATGTTTCCTATTAAAAAAAATATTTTAATAAATTACCAGCTAGTTAAAAGTAAATTGTGAAATTAGTATACAATTTTTTTCTATTCGTAAAAGTATCTTATTATGAACATGATATATAGTATTTATGATCAGTGATACTGTCATATTGTTAAGATTTTGGATTTAAATTCTAACACACTAAGTAAGAGATATTAATACCTTAAAAGAATTAGGTGCCGAGACCATTCTCTAATACAAGGAGGTTATCATAAAAAAATCTTATTATATCGTCACCTTGTATTTTTTAGTAAAAAATCATATAGTAATCATTAATTAAAAAAGAAAGACTATCATAACTACATTTATATCTCTAAAAAATTAATTGAGTTTTGCATCTTTTTGTAAAAAAATGATCGTTCTTAAGCAACTTGTTTTAAAATCAATTATTTAGTAAACTATAACGCGACTCAATAGTCAATATATATGAACATTTTTTCATTTGACAACCGAGTGAACATGCAACGGACCATTTCCATAAACACAATAGTAAAGCATGTGTTCCCTTGCACACAAAATTGTCTCATGGTCACAACAATAGATCACGGAATCGCCCCCTTCCCATGTGACCCGTCCGTCCTGTCACCTGACAAAATCACCGATTCTCTCTGCTTCCCTCCCTCCCCAAATTCACACAGCCACTTGGATAAATCAGAGAGAGAGCACCTCCAGCTACAACTACAAGCGCACCAATTCACCCTCTCCAAGTTTGTGAGAAAGAGATGGCAGGAAGACATCTCCTCGTGTTTCTCTTCTTGGTCCATGCAGCGGCTTTGGTAACGGCGAGCAAGTTCTCTGTTGGAGACCAGCATGGATGGAACCCTAATGTCAACTACACTATCTGGGAGGAGAAGCACAAACCATTCTATGTTGGCGACTGGCTCGGTATGGATACAAAATTATAAATCTTTTTTCATTTCCCAGACAGTTGAAAATTTCTGGCACATGGATCGAGTGTTTATTAAAAGGATTTACAAATCTTTGCCCGGAAATTTAATTTTGTACATGCTGTCAAAGATTTTACTGATTGCATTTTCTTTTAAGGGTTTTTAAACATTTCTAAATTGTCCCTCCTCTGATCTGTTTTCATCTACCTTTTTCACTTTCTTTTGCTCACGTCTAAATCTTTCTAAAATCCTCATAGTCGCCGGTATCATTCAGATTGTAAACAAGTTTATTTTTGAAAGAACAAAAGAGAGCTCTTTTCTTATTTTACCAAGTAAAAGGATGACAATATCATCTGTAACACCCTCAAAACTAATTTATTTTAATTTTTCTCTTACAGAAGTTAAACTTTATCTTCCAGAATTTCACAGTAACACCAACAACAACAAAAAAAACCAAATTACTTATCATATTTTCTAATAAAAAATTCAATTTGTGTAGTGTTCTACTACCAACCGGGACAAGCCGATGTTGTACAAGTCGACGAAGTTGGTTACAACAAGTGTGACGCCTCAAACGCCATATCAAACTACAGCAAGGGCCGCAGCTACGCGTTTCAACTCAACGAGACCAAGCATTACTATTTCATCTGCAGTTATGGCTACTGCTACAGTGGCATGAAATTAGCCATCAGAGCACAGGCTCTGCCACCGCCATCTGCCCCGCAGAAAGCTAACAAGTCGGATGCATTCTCCATCGTTGGATCTCGCTTTGTCGGATCCTTTGCTGGGTTCTTTGGGCTGGTTATTTTCTTCTGGCTGTTCTGAGAATTTCGGTTGACTGAGGAGTTTTTTTTGGTTTTAGTGTTTTAATTTGTGTGATTTTAGTGTATTTTTTGGAGATATGAGTGCTTTAGAATACTTGTGATCGATGCCAAATTGCCAAGTGTGAAGAATTTTTGGTATCTTTGAGTCTTTTTCTTTGTGATTAGTTAGCTTTCGACTCTGAGTCTTGACTGTGTTCTAGACTCTTTCGACAAATAAAAGATTTCCGGCGGCCTCTTCAATTACTGTCACAGAGCGTGTGTTCAAGTAATTAAACTCGTAATTTGCTATTATTTTTTGTTGGTAACTATACTACGAGTTCTATAAGCGTCGCAATCAATTAACCTGATACAACAGAAAACAGGCACGTATGTATGCTGCACTCAATAATTTCGTTGTCCTATGTGTTGTGATGTCGACAATTAGGATCTTGCTCGGTCTGATATGTACAAGATGATGGCAAAAAGCCAACGACAATGGAATATTATGAGAAAAATATTGAGCAACCAATAAAATTTAGTAAACTTAACGATTGATAAAACAAAATTAAATATTAAAATTATAGGTACATTCTCTACAACTTTAATAACTTGACCACTTAAGGGCCGATAAAAATTAAAATAAATATCAAATTTTAGGACATAATTCTTTCTTTTTTAACTATAAATTTCTTTTGCTTTTTTTTTTATTACGTTCTTCACTTTCTGTTCCGCTACAAAAGAAAATATTCTGCCATTTCAGGGAATAATTATATTCTTCACTTTTTTTTTCTCATTCAGTTGGACAGTTATGATAGTCATAGACTCATAGTCAAGAAAATATTCTGCCATTTCAAAATTTCCTTTGGATCTTCGGAAAATGATTTAAAACATCAATGCTTTGGTTCTCAGGGAATAATGTGAAGATAGGAGACAACGTGGATCCGAGCTGGAATCACATGGGAGCCTGAAAATTAGTTGTTTTGTGACTTTTGTCAGGTTTTTACTCTCTTTTTTTATGCAAAGCCGGAGAGGTTTTACTTTTCCTTTTCCTTTATTTTGCTAAATGTGGATATGGCTCTAAAAAAAACTTATAGTTTATGGATTGTTCATGGTTTATTTGGATCGACTGAAATTTAATTTATTTGTTAAATTCATCAAGTTAATAAACAGATTTTGAGTTAAATCTAACTCGATTCGTTAAGCTCATTAATATTTATTATTTATGTTATTTTATCATAAACTTTTAGTGTATTATATAAGTTATAATTCAATAATATAAATTATTATATGAAATATATACGGTGGCGGAACTTGAACAAGATTAACGAGGGGGCCAAATATTGATTTCATATTCATTTATAATATTTTAAAAATATATATAATATTATAATACATCACCGGTACCATTTTGTACTTAACAAAATAGAAATAGTACTTCATTTACTTATATATTAGTTATATTTATAATTCATATGTAGCATATTAATTCTAAGTCAAAAGCTAGATACAATGACCCATTAAAAAAACCTTCTCATGTTATGAAGGTGAGGTTTTGAAAGAAATTATCAATTTAAAATTTATGGGCTACTGACTTATAATTAATAATTCCGAAATCGGGTTTTAATTTTTTTTTTTTTTGGGGGGGGGGGGGACTCTGATTATTATAGATAATATTAAATATTAGAGTTTGTAATTGAGTTTTGAAAATTTTGGGGGACCACAGCCCCTCCAGCCTTTAAGAAGATCCGTCCTTGAATACATATACATATACATATATATATTATCATTCATTCTTGCTATTTTTTAATTTAAATATAAAATATTAGTAATTATTAAATGAGTTGCTAATGAATCTGCTCGATTTATTCATCAACTCACCGACTCAATTTCAAACTAATGAACTTTCAATAAATCGATATCAAGCTTAGCTCTCGTTTCCACACCTAAATGCGGAAGAGTGAAATTGGATACAACAACATCACAAGCCAAACTTTTCATTTATACAGACAAAAGAGAAGAAAAAATAAGTCCCCCCATTTAATGAGAGTCGCTCTCTCATCTACACAACCCCCCTTTCTTATTATAGAATATTATAGAATGACGCAGGAATTAGGATTATGCTGTCAACATTAAAGTAATGGATTTTTCAAGGAAAAATCCGTAGGTATGGATAAAGGTTCATAGCTTACAATAAAAACAACTAAAATTTAAGAAACTACTACTGTTCTGACAAGAAAAAAACAGAATACTACACTAGCCTAAGTGAAATAAATAACGCCATTTTAATGACTCTGAATTATCATAACTTTGTGATCAACGTGATTTTTGCGAAATACATATTGTATGTCCATTTGTTCGTAGATTGCCACGCTCATGGGCCCATCATAACAATATTCGAAAGTGTGTGTCATATTTGCCATCTTGTATACATCTCTAACTGCCTCCCTTGCTATGTAACATACCTCTATGCTTTCAACCAATGCTTCATCCACTAACGTCTTAGTTTCCATAACCACCTTCGTTGCTCTCCATGAACCACATTCTTCATACTCGCCCGATTGAATTACCTGTATCACCGCCTGACCATAAAAAATATCAATACTTTACACAATCGCTCGGAAAAATTGACCACAAAACCACCACATCTTTGATTGTCATTGTCTCTGCCTGCATCAGGTTCATTACAGATGTGGACCTGCATCGTGCCCACTGTAGTGTATCCTCTCCAGAATATAGTTGTCTTGCCAGTCCTGCTCGTCATTGTTGGTCCCATAAGGCATCAGTAAACATCACATCGGCATACTCCGACATCTGTATAGCCCCCCAAGTTTTATGACAGCAACTTTGTTATGTGGAATCGGAACCACCATGCCTCGTATGACCACCGCAACTGGGTGGAATAGCTTCCCTTCAAATAGCACTTCATTTCTTGCCTTCCATATTGTCCACATCATGTTACACAAGAGAAAGAGGTCAGGACCCTCATATCTGCCCATCAGTTGTGCTAACACCTCCTTAAACCTAATCAGTAGGTCATTCACCCTCAAGTGGAGGTTTGAGGCAAACCACACTGTTTGAGATGTCGGGTGGAAGAACAATAAATGTGTTAGAAACTCATTTTCTTCCCCGCACCTTTGACATCGTGGGCTAATGGCTGGAATTCTTCTGTGCAGTGAATGTGCAGTTGCCAGACCATCATGACATGTTGTCCATATAAACATCACTACCTTTGGGATAATTTTACATTTACGCCAAATAATCTGCCAAAAACTCTCACATTGTTCTAGCCCCTGTGGTATCTCTGTTGCATCCAGGCTGCCCTGTGCTCTCGCCAAAATCCTATAGCCCACTTTGTTGGTATAATGGTCAGCCTTCATGACCTGCCAAATGAGTTTATCTGGCAGCCTGACTTCCTTACGTGGAGACATGACTTGATTGATGATATGGTTTGTTTTCTCAGCACCAAAAATGTCTTTCAGTCTTGCGATATCCCACTGGCGTGATACAAGATCGACTAGCTCAGCCACTATTATATGGTTACTTGTCTGCAGGCCTACCATGTCCTCCCACCTGGTGTTTAACACATCCACAACACCTGGTCTTTAAAGAATTCTTTGGCCTCAATGATGACACGCCATAACGATGATTCCTCATTATGAGGCATTACTGTCAAAAGACTGTTGTGGCCATAACATTTCACTTGGATAACCCTGATCCATATTCTATCATGTCTCTTTGTCATCTGTCATGTCAACATTAGTATCATTGTCTCATTTATTGTTTTCATGTCCCAGATGTTGAGCCCCTTCCTCAAATGATTTACAAACCTTGCCCCAAGCAATGAAGGAGAGATACCGATCCTGTATAACTTTTCCCCACAGAAACTTTCACATCATCTTATTGACCTCATTCACCGTTCTTTTCGGTAGTTTGCCCACTGACATTTGGTAGATGGGGAAGGCGGTAAGTATGGATTTGATGAGAGTTGCCCTCCCTGCTTGGGAGATAGTGCCAACCGTCCATCCCTCAAATCGACCCCAACATTTCTCTATAAGTACCTCACGTGTGTCGTCACTACCCCTCCTGCTTGTTGGGATGCCAATTCCCAAATATTCCTTCTTCAGGCCTGTACATTTTGCTTCAAAGGCAGCTAGTATATCTCTTCGGCAGGCTTCAAAACACCTCTTGCTGAACCACATTGTATACTTAACCGGGTTTACCATCAAACCAGATTCCCTTCCAAATTTATCTAGTGTATGCTTAAATTCCTCAATCTCTACCATTTCCGTCATTCCAAAAAGGATAAGGTCATCGACATATATTGAATGAGATAGGGCCGGGCCCCCATTGCCACTTGCACACCCTTTATCCTTCTTGTATCATGCGTCTTGACCAGTGCTTTTGTCAGAAACTCCATGGCTATGATGAAAAGGTACAGCAACATTGGACGCCCCTGCCTCAATCCTTTAGACAATCTGAAAATTTCACTCCATGTTCCGTTGATCAAAACTGTAACTTTTCCACCCATTAGACAAGACATCAGAGTGCGCAATCTAACCGGTATGCCGATACACTCCATCACGTGATTAATGAAATTCCACTCCAACGTATCAAACACCTTATTAATAAGTCGGCTTTAAGGACAAAGGCTTAACCGGTATAGTTAGGTGACTGAAAGAAATAGATTACTTCCCGCCAGTGTTTTTAAATGCGACTGCATGGACCGCATATGCGGCAACATATGCGTATGCGGTATGCAACCCATTGCCAGAAAGCCATGCGGTCAAAGATATGTGATTTTTGTTCATATGCGAGTTCATACGGTTTATATGCGGATCCATGCGGTTTATATGCGGGTTCATGCAGTCTGTATGTGAGTTCATGCGGTCAATATACGAATCCATGTGGTCAATATGCGACCATATGGTTTGTAATGTTATAGTTGAGTTTTTTTTATTATTCTCTATTTAAAAATAATAAAAAATCGCATATATACGTCCGCATGAAAATCTGCATATATACCGCATATGCGGTATGTGGTAGCCTTCCACATGCAAAAAGAAATCCGCATTTAAAAACATTGCTTCCCGCATTAAGTTTGAGTTGTCCGCTATGTTGTGTCCCTTGATAAATGTTGTTTGCATGGGTGAGATGACATTGGTAATATAGGGTTGAACCCTATTTGCAAATTGCAATGAGTTTGGTTATAAACTGATACACCACATTCCCTAGGCCCAATGGTCTGTAGCCATGAGGTTATGATAGCAGATAGCTCATTATTTTTTGGCAGCAACATCAGATTACAGGCCAACCAGTCCTCTGGTGCTTGCCCCGAACTGAAAGACTACGCTATGATCTATAATATCTCTAGTCCCATGTGCTCCCAATTCAATAGTAAATAGCGTGCAGTGATGTCGTCTGGCCCAGACGTCTTGTCGGGGCCCTTTTGCTCCAATGTCACACAAAGTTCTTTCATGTCTGGATTGCGTTGGAGTGCCCTTGCAGCCCACTTTAGTATTCAGTGTTCGAGTCTCATGTCAAGCCCGTCTAAGAATTCAATGATTTAGTCGGAGGACCGAGGTAGAGTAGACATGTAAAGATTATAAAAATACCTAAAAAAGAACCTTGTTATCTCCCCCTCCTCAGTTGCCTACTGCCATCCTCCCTCTCCACTGAGACAATTACGTTGTGCCTGTGCCTTTGGGTAGCCACATGATGGAAAAATGTGGTATTCCTGCCACCGAGCTGCACCTATTGCACCCTCCAGTATGCAACAGGTGTATCCTCTATCTTCTCATACAAACCCATCAACACTTCTTCTTCCTGTGCGGACTGCTGGGATGGGTGCCGATTTTGGAATGATAGGATTTTCTGCTGCAATGTGGCCACTTCCTTTTACGGTGAAGGCAACTGGTCACTTCATCCCTGCAACTTTCCTTTCAAATTTCGGATCTGGTCTTCCTAGCCTCATCCTTGTGTTTCCTCCACGCCTCCCTACACACTTGAGGGAAATTTGCTCTGGACATCCACCATTTTTTTAGATTGAAGCTTCTTTGTCGTGGCTGTTGCGGCCTGATGCGGAGGAATATTAGGGCATGGTCGCTGTGAAGCCGGTGTATATGATTAACATAAGCGTTTGGGTAAGAATTACACCAAGCAGCCGATGTCAAGACTCTGTCTAGCTGGACATGCACCGTCTCGGAGGCATGCAGTTTATTGGTCCAGGTAAAGATTGGCCCCTTAAACCCAAGATCAATCAACCGTGTATCGAAAATGAACCCCTGAAGAGCCTACTATCCTGGTTTAGCGTGTGATTACCCCCGAACTTTTCCTCCATCTTCTTGTTGGCGTTGAAATTGCCAATACAACAAACTATCTAGTAGACCTTTGTAAATCTCTTAATATCCCTCCATATCCCTGGGTTGTTTATATAAGAAGCATCCCCGTACACACATATTAGCAACTAAGACGGTTTGTCAACTAACACAATCCGAGCCATAATATCGTATCTAGTGGAAGATAACACCGTCAAGCGCACTGCCCCACTACACAACATGGGTTCAAAAAGCATTACTTGCTCGCGAGTCATGAATGGAGCTGATAGAGGTTGATCATGCCATAAAAACATTACAACATTTCTTTTAATTAGTTATATGCCACTCAAAAGTTTCAGATTTAAAAAAAAAAATATCACTCTAAAATTTAAATTTAGATAAATATCACTCCAACTTATGAAATTTTTATAATACCAAAAATATTCTTGAACCAATACTTCATCTCTTTCTCTCACCCCACTCTCCACTCCCCTTAGGTTGAAAACATGATAACTTGGATTATTTTGATACTGCACCTATCAGTTATGCATATATACATGCTAGGTGTATCGTCTAAGACCATACTAATTAAGTTATTACAACATAATGGGTGCAGGTACATAAAATTATTTGTATGATATTACTCAAAAATGGTTCTTCGTTTATGAATACATTTCTTTTGTTTAATAAAGATTGTTGGGTCCGAGAGGATAGAAGAAGAAGACCAATATTCATAAAGATTTCTTTTATGATAATACTCAATATTTCAGTTTTTGTTATTGGATTCATCATCTCCTTCATGGAAACTGATGCCGGAAATACTCATCTTCCCTATATTCACTGCATTTTGGAGAGAACTACTTATCAGGAACAACAATTGTATAGACAACAATCATACTGAAAACTCTGGTTTTGTGTCACAGATCGCCACCGGATGATAGGCCAGACTTTGCAAAAACATTATGATATAAGATTCGAGACTTTTATTGGTTTGGTAACCAAAAGCTTGTGTTTCAGCTGTATCTAATCATTCTTTGATCAAAGAGGAAAGAAACAGAAAGAGGCATAATAAACATACTAACAGCATCAAGAGTCAAGACCAGCTAAATTGGGTATATATTTTCTGATATGTTCTTCGCCGCATCTTCGGCTTTCAAGGTCTCGCGCTTAAAATTCACTAAAATACTTTGGTTTTTCTTTGTTTATCTTCAACCATCCCAACTACATCCTCTTCCCACCTGTAGAGTTCAATATTTATTAAATTTTAGACTGGTGCATTTCCACAGAAACTGAACGATCTCTCAAGTTTAGACTTTATGATGAATCCATATATCAAAAAGTATATCACACATCAAGTTTAAACAGCAAGAAAAACATGTTCAAGAAAATATGATTTTGATGCTATTTCGGTCACATTGAAGTTAAAAGGATACAATAGAGCATTAAAGAAATTAAAGTTTTACTAATTTTGGATTGACTATTATTTTTCAAGCACGGATAAAATCTTCATATGTTGCATTCTAGTACCAGAGGAGACCAACACAGTACTGAAAGTTGAGACCATGTTTCTTTAAGAAAAAAAGTCCTACTGAAATGGCAATAAAAGAATGCCTGTATATACTGTAAAGGACAGGATGAATTGGTAAAAACGGAATTCTCAAGGCAAAGTATTCTCCTAAAACTAAGAGTTAAAACAAACATAATCACATAATAAGGGGACAAAAACACAAAGTGGTGTGCATAATAAGTATCAAAAGAGACTAACCCGTGCACGTGATCAACATTTTGTAACCGAGCAGCATCGTGCCTCTTGCACCCGACCACTACCATTCTCTCTCTCTTGCTCTAGTAGCACGCAACATAACAGGACAGGGAGAGATGAGTCACCAAAAGATTTTCAAACACAACAAGAGAAGAATATACATAATTAGAGACCTTACAACTGCAAAACTAGTCTTAGACTTAAAAGACAGAATAGTCTATGATCAAGAGCATAATCAAGCGATAATCCTCTCCCCGGCTGCATTCCCTCTCGCAAGTTATTTCTAACAATTTGGAAACATTTAAACTAGTAAATATCTCATTCAAGCCATCAAAGAATAAAACAACTACATAATATTTATGTACTGATTGCCAATTTGCCATACTCAAACAATTAGACTATACAAATCATTAATGTTATAATCTCATTAGAGATGTGTTAGTTGCAATGTTTACGCAAGTGAAAATCAAAGAAGGATACCAGTGCCATGGAGGCCATAGCAGGTGGAGTTAGGGAGGAGGATAAAATGGCCAGAAATTGATCCGCTCGGAAGCAATGCTATGGATGCTATGCCCTCCATTTCTTCCCACTTGTTTTCTCCCTCTGATCCCATCTCTCTCACTCTCGTTCGCTCCCGTAGTACAACTTTGCGATGAACAGTTCACCAAGGCCGATATCGTGCTCGCAACTCCCAAATGTGTTCACTACTCCAGTAGTACAGACGTTGATGGTGACGAACGGTGTAGCCGGATTTCAGGCTTCACAATCTTTTTGCAATTTAGCCTCAGTAATCAGTATTAACATTGTTCGAGGCTTTGAGTGCACTCGAGACCATTAAAAAAATTAAAAAGAGTTACTGAGAAATTACACATGGGCCGAGCGGTTTTACTCGGCCCAGAAGACTGCGTAGAAAAAAGGGCTTTCTTCATCATAGAGAAAAAATATCTTTGTTTACACCCAAGTGGTCCAAGTTGCTGATCGCCGGAGAATTCTGATTTCGCGCTTCTCCAGTCGGTTTCCTATGGCGAGCGCAGCAGCAACAGCGATGGCGGCGCCACCGTCTAGAGCTGAGGTTCTCTCCCTTCTTCGGTCTCTCCTTCGAACTGCCTCTAAGTTCAACGATTACAACGCGAGGGAGTACGTCAAACGGTGATCCCTCGAGGCTTTCAGAGAGAACAAGTCTCTCTCGGATCCTTCTTCCGTCGCATCCTCTTTCTCTGACGGGAAGTCACAGCTCGAGGTTGCGAAGAGGCAAGCGATGGTCTATTCTTTTTATGCTCCGAAGAACAAGAGTATCATGGAAATCAAAAAGCTCTGAGGGACCTAAATGAAATAATCTTCTGAAGGTATTGAAATTTGTTTCATTGTAATATTTCTTTTTTTTTTAAGGGGAAGTTTCATTGTAATATTTCATACTAAATTTGATATCGATAGTTGCGTTGCGGGATTGTTGTAACATAATTGAGGCTATTAAAGGGTGCAACTTTTCACTTAAGTACTCTCTATCATTCTGATGCTTCTTTTGGTCCCTGAATATTCTCTGTGTTGTTTTAACCACCATCATCATTTTTTTGGTTAACACATTAGATGCTGGTGTTAATGAATTATGATAATGGCTTGGCTAGTTGCAAAAATATGGTAGTACCTTTTCTGGTACTGGGTTCAGTGCCCTTTTTCGATTAAATGATGTGTTAGGTCTTAGGACAGAAGATTTTTATTAGACTGTCAATGATGAAAACAGGAACATTTGATTATACATGTATTGGTGTGCGACCAGCTTCTGTGGGCATCATCATGTTCATTTCAAAATCCCTTTCTTGCTGACTGAACTGATTGCACATTTATGAAGTTCTTTGTCCTGCTGTTGATTGTTGTTGCTAATGTTAGGAGCATAATTGGGGAGTTCAGGAAGATCTGAACCTCCCATATTGCATCTGATGGTGGGGCTACCTGGTTTCTTGGCTACTTTGTTAAAAAAAATTACATCGGGAACTAGTAGGGTGCCTTTTCAATGATTAATCCTGATTGATTAAATCATGTTACCTAATGATGATTACAAGCTGTCATGTTAGCAAGATAGCAGTAGCTTGTTTTCATGCTTTTGATCGAGTTGTTTTACTCCTTTAATTAAAGTGCCTTCTTTTTCCTTGCAGTTTCTTGTTGCTAATATTTGAAGATTGACGAATGAAATCTGTTGTTACGATGCCCATTTTAGGGGTACCAAAACAAGTTTAAACATGAGACTTTCAATTAGATATGCCACAGATATGAGATATGCAGTACATCTTATTCTTGCTTACTCTTTTTTTTTAAATAAATATTGTAAATTTGTACACTTGTACTTGTGTGACACTTGTAATTTGGTAGGCGTTTGTAATGTCCCAGCTCTCTTTTTTTTCATCTTTTAGATTTTGACTCGGTTTATTCTGATTATAGTTTAGTTATCATAAACCCATTAGAAAACTACATTACTAAAATGTTTTGATGCCCGTCAATCTGTATTTGTGAAATACTTCTTGTATATTTAGTAAATTAACTTGCGTATAACCATGATGACCAAGTGTTGTTTACAATCAGATAGAAATCATACTATTAAAGAATGACCTCATTTGGTTACCATTAGTTGTAAGGTTGTCAAAGTATTGTTCGCAAAATGGTTCTTATTACATTCTAATTCAAATAATAAATTAGTATTTTATCATTATAATTATATATAAAGAGTTGAGTTATGATGTTATAGATTGTTTTTTTTTTTAAATCTAAATGATCGGTTTGAACCACTTAAAATAGTTTACATATAAAAAAAAACTAGTTGGTATTAAATTTTTTATTTTTAAATTTTTTATTATTTTTTAAGATAATTTGAAAATCACTTAATTTAATTATCACGAGTCATTTAAAAGAGGTAATTTTCAAACTATCTTAAAAAATAAAATAAAAAATTTAAAATTTAAAATTTGGTTCTCAAATAATTATATATATATCATTTTTATCGGTTCGGTTCAATCATTTTGACTTTAAAAATGAAAAAATAATTAATAAAACAGAAGCGATTCGTACTATACATAAACACCATAACCTAATTCTATATATAAATATATCATTTTAATATTAAAAATATGATAATTCACTTCATAAGTGAAATACTCTTCCTTCATCTCCCCCTTCCCCGCCGGCTTCCCTTCCTCCTCCAGTAATTAACTTTGCTAAACTCTCCTTCGATCCCACCAACATATAGTTGTTGGATTGCTACAGTGCTCTATTGTCTCGTCACCGTGACACAACAAGTGAACAACTAGAGTATTGAAGACGGTCCGGTCCGGGCCGGTCCGGTCCAAACCCGGACGGTCCACGGTCCACGGTCCCGCACGGTCCAAACGGTCCGGTCCAAGGCGGTCCAAATTAGAAAAAACCGAACCCGTCCCACCGTTGGCCCCCGGGGGCCGGACCCCCACGGGACGGTCCGGTCCGGTCCGGTCCCAATTTTTTTTTTATAAATTGAAAAAATAATAATTTATCATATTTTTTAATAATAATTTTTAACTAATTCGAATTATTATTTTTAATTGTTTAAAAATCTAATAGTACTAAAAAATTAAATAGTTAAGGAGTGTTTGTTTAAATTAAAAATTTGGAGGCCAACAGGTCACAACCCAAAACTTCGAGGGCACTTCAGACATCCCTTTAATTATCTTGAACGTCTAATTAAAGATAAACTAATAAACGAACGTTTTAAATGGTTTTATTGACGTCATTTTGGAATAAATTTTTAACAATATCTTCTAAAAAAATAGTTTGTAAAAATATCAATCATTGAATTGAAATTTTTTGAATCAAATGCATGCTCTGATTAAAAAAATTTAATCTTGCCATTGATTCTGATACATCAACTAAAATGGAAGCGATTTAAACAACCCAAATGATTTATTGACCAGGATTTGTTCGCTTTTTTCGGTCACCTAACAGATTCCGAGTTGGCATTTCATAATGATTTAGCATTTTTTTACTACAAGAAAACTACGAACAATAATGAAAACCAGAAATTGGAGACAGATCTAACCGTCTAAGTCGCTCTCGCTTCTGAATCTCTAAGTCCATATTATATTTGAGCTCTGCTCTTGTAAAAAAGTATCGACGTAATTAATTAGAATCATCACAAGGCATATTAATTAGAAGGATATTAGCATCGTTTTAATGTCATTAATATTATAAAATATAATAAATTTATTTGAGTGGACTCAGTTTCATACTGATGCATGATGCATTCTTTCAATTGCTTTAACTGATTTCAACATATTTGTTTTTTTGTGCTAAAATATGTATTATTATTTAATTTGAAACACAAATAATGGAATTTTTGACAAGTGCTCAAAATACAATTTCTCAATTCCTTCAAAAAAAAAATCTGTAGTATTATTGTTCTTTTCTATTTTAGAATTTTGTTGTTTAACATAATGTCTGTCAGTGCACATTTACATTTCGTATGAACAAGTGTCTTTAGTGTTGTTTCTAGTTATCTGCAATCGAATTGTCATCTTATTTTTTTCCTTTCACATATAAATTGACTTCACATCCGCTTAATGTGACGAGTGATACAAACAATTACGTCGGATAAAATAAATTATTAAACTAACATGATAAACTGAATGTACGCAAATAAAGATCATGGATTTACAAATTGATTAAAAATAATCAATCTCAAGTTCTCAACGCACAATGAGATTTTCTCCTGAAAACAAAAGATCATGGATTCGATTTTCTCTCGATCCTAACAGCTTTACCTACTGAAGTACCATTTCTTCATCCAATCAAATTACATATTAAGCTCCATAAGATTGTTCACGAGAAGATCAATTGCTCTCTAGTAAGGTTCACTTTGTGGGGGGAGGGGGCCGGTGTGGGGGGGGGGGTCCGGTCGGTCCGGGTCCGGTCCGGGACGGCCCGGCCCACGGTCCCCGCACGGCCCACGGTCCGGTCCGGTCGGTCCACGGTCCGGCACGGACGGGTCGGCACGGTCCATTTTCGGGTGAAGGAGGACCGACCACCGTTGGACCGGACCGTGGCCGGCACGGCCCGGCCACGGCCCGGCCCACGGCCCGGCGACGGCCCGGTCCGGCCTCGGTCCACGGCCACGGCCTCGGTCGGGACGGTCGGACCGTGCGGTCCATTTCAAATCTCTATGAACAACCAAAACAATTCGAGGACATCCTTCAACACTTTCCTGCTTTACATAACACTAGCTGTGTACCCGCGTTACAGTGAATTTTTTTATCACATGATAATATATATGTCATTCAATAAAAATAAAATCACTTATAAAATTAATTATAGATGTTATATCAGATATAATCTCACATAATTTTTCTCAATTTATAATTATCTTCCTCCTATATGGCAAAAAAAATGGAGAGGAATATAAAATAATGGACGCTATCGTGTTCATCTGATTAGTCAAAATTAATATAAATCATTAGATAAGAGGTATTTTTGAAATATAAAAAAATTGAAGAAATTGATAAAAAATGAACTAATCCAATTCTTAACTGCTTTATATATGCTTTACATAACATGTGCGTTATTGACTATTGTTAACTTCCTATTTCTCTCTATTTTTGCTTAGTTTAATGCACCTATGTATAGAGCAAGCCATCTTATCAGCTTTCTAAAGGAGGATCTCAGAAGCATCTTAGAGGAGAGTTTAGCAAGGTTAATTCCGGTGCTAATCTGGATCTCTGTATTTAGGAGTGGGTAATCGAAAGAGCAACTTCTCAAATTTAGCATTAAAGTATTCAGGTCACAATGAGCGGGTCCTCGCCCCGAGTAAGAACTATTTGATCCAACTACCTACTTCTGGATGGTTCATGTGTAGGGTGTCTAACGTGGAGAACGGTCACAAAAATTAATTATTACGTTAACTATTTTGTATAACAAATGATTAATAATTTTTCTTGCGTTAATTGTTTCGTGAGATAAAGGGAACATGATTTTTTTGCGTTAATCATTCTGTTAAATTAAATGATATAAACAATTTAAACGATCAAAATTTTGTGATCATTATAAATTTCATCAAACTTGTATATGTCTAATAATGAGTACCAGTAAACAAGCAAAATCATACAACAAAATATTTAATTCAGACCTAGTACCAACTTTGTATATTGCAGTACCTATGTACCAGTACCAGAATCTGCTACTGCAATCTACAAAATATTGTGCAAGATCTCATTATTTGCTCAGTTTTTTATTCTAATTTCTGAATTTCATAGATTGTAGTATTCTTGTTCTGATTTTTTATTAACATTATCTATGTACCAGTACCTGGATCCGGTACCAACTTCATAGATTGCAGTATGTGCCAGTATAGTCAATAACGAGTATGCAGAGAAATTAATATAGAAAAAAAAACATATGAAATTCAGAAATCAAAATAAGAAAAACCAAGCAAATGACGAGATCTTGCAGAAATCAAAACAATAAAAGTCTGAGACTTGCACAAATTAAGAAAATAAAATAATTGTAAAAAAAGGAAAAGAAAGAACGGATAACAAGAGAAATGAAATAATAAAATATGTGTAAATATCAAATACTATCAAAAAACAAAGAGTATTGTATAAAAAGATACAAAGATCGTTATCTTCTGAGTGAGTCTCTTCCACGAAGTTGCGTGTGAGAGTTGCAGGGAGCAAATCTCTGCACCCAACGAACTATAGGAGCAAGCCTATCAAAAAGGAATGGCATTTCCACCTGGCAAACCTCCAGTCTTCTTCCCATTGCCCTAGGGGGTGAGCTTTTGTACAAGGTTAGCATTTTTTTCAATTTCGTTCATTTTTTCATAAGAACTAGGTCTTTTGTGTTTTCTTGATTTTTTTTCAGTTTGTGAATGACTGTAAGGAAGAGAGACGTCTTTGGAAATGACGAGACGAGATAAGGGAGAAGTAAGTGAGACCAAGCGACGAAGATTTGCAATGCAATAAACTAGGGCAAGTACGAAAAGAAAGGGAAGCAGCTGAGCGACGAAGAAAATGATGAGACGAGGGTTAGGCTCTATGTTTTCTCCGTCTTTTTAACACCTTCAATGAACAAAAACGCAGTCATATAGAATAATGAACGAAATAACGAAGCTAACAGTCGCGAACCAGTTATTTTCATTAACCGTTTCAAGACGAAATTGTTGAAATTTACGTCAATTATTTCATTACTGAAACGAAATGAAATTCTTTGATCGTTTTGTTTCGTTTACCACAAAATGAAACGGTTAAATGCGTTTCATTGACACCCCTACTCATGTCTCTCCTCGATTGGCTTCCCCATTTCCTTATTCAAATAAATTATTCAATTACTACTTTTAAATGAGAAAAATTAAATTTATTGGTATGCTCTTGCTATTGGAAGGAGGAAGGGAGGGTTGCGGGGAGAGGGAGGAGGATGAGGAAGAATATTTTAATCATTAAGTGAATTATTATATTTTTAATATTAAAATTATATATTTATATATTTATAATGAAAAAATAATAATTTATTTGAGTTTAAAATAATATTATATTAGATTTAAAGTTTGGAGTGATATTTTTTAATTTCTGAATTTTGAGGTATTTAATTATTTTTTTCTATTAACTAAGGTGTTATCAATGGCATATATGGTGATTAATCTCAATTCTTTACAGAGATGAAGGATCAAGTCTCTAAATATTTTGCTCACTTATATAAATATTTAACTCATTTATATAAATATTTGATTTGCCTATCTAACTCATTTATGTAGATGGACATATTTTTTTCTTAAAAATAAAAAGGTAGTTATAGAGGATGTATTTTTTGCCAAATATGAAAAGAAAAAATTTACCCTAGAAAGGGGACAATGCCATGAAGTTTACCCTAGATAGATCCTAAATTAGAATTAAAAAAACTCTCAATTGTAATTGCATAAAAAAATAGCAATTTGATTTGAATTAATTTAGCATAAGTATTTAATTATAGCCCAAAAGTCCTAAAAACTTTTTATTTTGTGAACTTATCTTATTTATAATTTTTTTAATTTAGGATTATATTATTTTTCTATATTAACTTTAGTGTAAAACTAAGATTAGATTATCAGCTACATTTTAAAATGTTTAAATAATTAAACTTTGAATAAACTAGTATCAAAGTTGTCCCTATGGATCGGCTCCTAGCTATACTACAGTCGTTAGATTTATATGATTATAAATATGACTTTTATGTGTATTTAGTGTATATTTATATTAGCCCCTAACAAACACCAAGCCTTTTGCGTCATTTTTAGGGATAACATAAGGGCTACCTCGGGATCTTACAATTTGTATTAGGTTTTCAATTAGTAAATTAGACTAATTTTTTATTATTTCAACAATTCTTTCTCTTTTAGAATTTCAAATTTTTGGTCGATACCACTTTCAAGGAGTCTCATCGGATCTATAGAATGCGAGAAAAACATCAACCACCTTCCCGATATTTCCTACATCACGACATATACCAAAATCCTCTCTTTGAAGAACTAGAAGATGAAATAAGCAAAATTGAAATCGACGGTGGCATAAGTGACGGTGGAAGAGGAGATCCACCTCCCAACAATAGTCCATCTCTCAACAATGATCCGCCAAACAACAATCCACCTCACAATGACAGTGCAATATGTACTAGACTCTTCAAATACTTCACCACTCCTCAAATTGATGATATGCACTCAAGCATGGATGTCTCTGTTGTGGACTTGAACAATTTTGAATTGAAACCAACTCTTATAATAATGATCCAACAAAATTAATTTTTGATTTATCAATTTAGGACAAACACCTACATGTTTATGTCTTTTTAAGGATTCATGATACCATAAAAATCAGTGGTGCACCTTTAGATGCAATTAGGTTCAGATTGTTCTAATTCTCTCTTAGGAATAAAGTACGTACTTAATTATACTCTTTGTCATCCAAAATATATCAAGTTTCCCTAACAAAGTATATCCCTCTGAGGAAAAACTTCAGAAATTAAAAGCTAAATCATGAATTTGAGGCAGCAGGATGAGGGATTATTTATGTGAATTTTGGGATAGGTACAAAGAATTATTGAGGATATGCCCTCACCATGGGTTAGAAGAGTGGATTATTATTCAAACTTTATATGATGGTTTAAATGGCAGTAATCATATGTCTATTAATGTAGCAGCATGTGACACATTTGTGAACCGAAGTGTTGATAATGCATCGATAATGAGTTTGATAGTGTAAAATAAAAAAACTGGATGCATCACCTCTAAGACCGCCGAAAATGAGTCTGAGAGCACATAACGTGAAAATTGGATGCATTGTCCCTGGGACCGCCCAATATAAGTCCGGATGCGCAAAATGTGAAAAATTAAAAGTAGCTCCCTGATACCATTGATAACGATTTTAGGAGCGAAAAACGTTAAAAATAGATGCACTGCCCCCGAGACCGTTAAGAAAAAGTTCGGGAGCATAAAACATGAAAGCTAGATGCACCACCTCGGACCGTCAAAAATGAGATTGAGGGCGCAAAATATAAAAATTGGACCTTGCGCTCTCGAGACCGTCAAAAATTAGTTTAGAAGAAAAAATGTAAAAAATTGGACGCAACGCTCCTCATATCGCCAATAAATGAGTCTAGAAGTACAAAATGTAAAAACTAAACGCACCGCTCCTGAGATCGTCAAAAAAGAGTCCACAAAACATGAAAATGGATGTAGCACCTCGGGATTGGCAAAAACAAGTATGAGAGCACAAAAAATTGAAAACTACGCGCAGAGATCTCAGTGCCACCAAAAATGAGTCTAGGAGCGCAAAACATGAAAACTAGGCGCATTGTGAAGTTGTCCAATTACTCCTAATTATGACTATTATGAAGTTATCCAATTAAAACATCGATATGAATATTCTATAACGCTAATTTTAAACAAAACATAAGTAAGATGCGTTAAAAACTCTTGTTCAAACAAGTTGTTTGGCCGCACAACCACACATAATTTCATGCAAATTAAAATAATTACTCCTGATTACACCTATTATAAGATTTTCCCATTAAAACATCGATATGAATATTCCATGACGCTAATTTTACGCAAAACATAAGTAAGATGCATTAAAAACTGCTGATTTAACAAGTTGTTTGAGTTTTTCATAATTTTTGGCCGCATAACTACATGTAATTTCATGAAAATTGATACAATCACTTCTAATTACACCTATTATAAAATTATCCAATGAAAATTTCGATATGAATATTCTATAACACTAATATTGCACAAAACATAAGTAAGACGCGTTAAAAATTGCTGTTTAAACAAGTTGTTTTGCTTTATGAAAATTTTTGGCCGCATAACTACACATAATTTGTTGCAAATTAATATAATTACTCATAATTATGTCTATTATGAGTTTGTATAATTAACACTTCAAAATGAATATTTTAGAGCATTATTTTTCCTCAAAACGTAAGTAAGATGCATTAGCAACTGCTATTTAAAAAAGTTAAGTTTTTTGACATTTTTAGCCTCATAACTACATATAATTTCGTGAAAATTAATATAATTACCCCTAATTATTCCTATTAAAATATTAGCCAATTAACACATCGATATGAACATTCTACGGCACTAATTTTTCACAAGACATAAGTAGGATTCATTAAAAACAGCTGTTTAAATAAGTAGTTTGTGCCTTTCAAATTTTTTGGCTGCATAAGAACACATAATTTCACGCAAATTAATATAATTACTCCTAATTATGCCTATTATAAGATTGTCCAATTAACACTTCGATATGAATATCCTACGGCACTAATGTCTCATAAAACATAAGTAAGATGTATTAGAAACTGCTGTTTAAACAAGTTGTTTAAAATTTTTAACATTTCTTGACTCATAACTACACATAATTTCTTGAAAATTAATATAATTACTCCTCATTATACCTATCAGAATATTATCTAATTAACACTTTGATATGAACATTGTACGACATAAATTTTGCACAAAACATAAATAAGATGCATTAAAAACAGTTGTTTAAACAAGTTCTTTGAGTTTTTGAAAATTGTTGGCCGTGTAACTATATATAATTTCGTGAAAATTAATATAATTACTCCTAATTATGCCTGTTGTATGACTGTACAATTAAAACATAGATATGAATATTCTATGATGCTAATTTTGCACAAAACATAAGTAAGATGAATTAGAAACTGTTGTTCAAACAAGTTGTTTAAGATTTTCAACATTTTTCTGCAACAAAACTACACATAATTCCGAGCGAATTAATATAATTACTCCTAACTATGTCTATATTGTCAAATTAATACTTTGATATGCATATCATAGGACACTAATTTTTCATAACATATACACAAGATACATTAGTAATTGCCGTTTAAATAAGTTGTTTGAGATTTTTAACATCTATTGCCTCATAACGACACATAATTTCGTGAAAATTAATATAATTAAACCTAATTATGCCTATTAGAATATGATCAAACTAACACTTCGATATGAACATTCTACGACATGAATTTTGCATAAAAAATAAGTAAGATGCATTAAAAACAATACTGTTTAAACAAGTTGTTTGAGTTTTTTAAAAATTTTGGTTGCGTAAATTAATATAATTACTCCTAATTATGCCTATTTTAAGATTGTCCAACTAACACTCCAATATGAATATCCTATAACAGTATTTTTTCATAAAACATATATAAGATATATTTGAAACTGCTGTTAAAACAAGTTGTTTAAGATTTTCAAAATTTATTGCCTCATAACTGCATATAATTTCACGAAAATTAATATAATTACTCCTGATTGTGCCTATTAGAAGATTATATAATTAATACTTCGATATGAATATTCTACGCCACTAAGTTTGCACAAAATATAAGTAGGATGCATTAAAAAATAGCAGTTTAAACTAGTTGATTGAGTTTTTCAATTTTTTTGCCGCATAACTACATGTAATTTCGTACAAATTTATAGAATTACTCCTAATTTTGTCTATTATAAGATTATCTAATTAAAACATCAATATGAATATTCTATGACGCTAATTTGGCGCAAAACATGAGTAGGATGCATTAAAAACTGCTGTTTAAACAAGTTGTTTGACCTTTTTAAAATTTTTGGCCCCATAAATACACATAATTTCGTGCAAATCAATACAATTACTTCTAATTGTGTCTATTATAAGATTGTTCAATTAAATATTCGATATGAATATTCTACGACACTACTTTTCCCCAAAACATATGTAAGATGCATTAGAAACAGCTATTTCAAAAAGTTATTTGATTATTTCAACATTTTTAACTACACATAATTTACTGAAAATTAATATTATCGCTTCTAATTATGCCTATTAAAAGATTATCTAATTAACACTTCAATATGAACATTCTACAACACTAATTCTGCACAAAACATAAGTAGGAGGCTTTAAAAACAGTTTGAGTTGTTTAAACAGGTTGTTTGAGTTTTTAAACTTTTTTGGCCGCATAATTACACATATTTTCTTATGAATTAATATAATTACTCCTAAGCATGCCTATTATAAGATCTTCTAATTAAAACATCGATATGAATATTGCACGACACTAATTTCGCACAAAACATAAGTAAGACGCATTGAAAACTGTTATTTAAACAAGTTGTTTGATCTTTCCATTTTTGTTGGCCACGGAACTGCACATAATTTCATATAAATTAATGTAATTATTCCTAACTACGTCTTTTATAAAAACTTTCAATTAACACTTTGATATGAATATTCTACGATACTAATTTTTCACGAAACAAAAGTAATATGCATTAGAAACTGCTATTTAAAAAAAGTTGTCTGAGTTTTCAACATTTTCGCCCTCATAACTACACATAATTTCATAAAAATTAATATAATTACTCCTAATTATATCTATTATGAAGTTGTCCTATTAAAACATCGATATGAATATTCTATAACGCTAATTTTGCACAAAACATAAGTAAGATGCGTTGAAAACTGCTGTTCAAACAAGTTGTTTGGCTTTATGAGAATGTTTGGCCGCACAACCACACACAATTTCGTTCAAATTAAAATAATTACTCCTGATTACGCCTATTATAAGATTTTCCCATTAAAACATCGATATGAATATTCCATGATGCTAATTTTACGCAAAACATAAGTAAGATGCATTAAAAACTGCTGATTTAACAAGTTGTTTGAGTTTTTCATAATTTTTGGCCGCATAACTACATGTAATTTCATGAAAATTGATACAATCACTTCTAATTACGCCTATTATAAAATTGTCCAATGAAAATTTAGATATGAATTAACACTAATATTGCACAAAACATAAGTAAGATGCGTTAAAAACTGCTGTTTAAACAAGTTGTTTTGCTTTATGAAAATTTTTGGCCGCATAACTACACATAATTTGTTGCAAATCAATATAATTACTCATAATTATGTCTATTATGAGTTTGTAAAATTAACACTTCAAAATGAATTTTTTAGGGCATTATTTTCCTCAAAACGTAAGTAGGATGCATTAGCAACTGCTATTTAAAAAAGTTAAGTTTTTTGACATATTTTGCCTCATAACTACATATAATTTCCTGAAAATTAATATAATTACCCCTAATTATGCCTATTAAAATATTAGCCAATTAACACATCGATATGAATATTCTACGACACTAATTTTTAACAATACATAAGTAGGATTCATTAAAAACAGCTGTTTAAATAAGTTGTTTGTGCCTTTCAAATTTTTTGGCCGCATAAGAACACATAATTTCGCGCAAAAATTAATATAATTACTCCTAATTATGCCTATTATAAGATTTTCCAATTAACACTTCGATATGAATATCCTACGGCACTAATGTCTCATAAAACATAAGTAAGATGTATTAGAAACTGCTGTTTAAACAAGTTGTTTAAGATTTTTCACATTTCTTGACTCATAACTACACATAATTTCTTGAAAATTAATATAATTACTCCTCATTATACCTATCAGAATATTATCCAATTAACACTTCGATATGAACATTGTAGGACACAAATCTTGCACAAAACATAAATAAGATGCATTAAAAACAGTTGTTTAAACAAGTTCTTTGAGTTTTTGAAAATTGTTGGCCGCGTAACTATATATAATTTCGTGAAAATTAATATAATTACTCCTAAATTATGCCTGTTGTATGACTGTACAATTAAAACATAGATATGAATATTCTATGATGCTAATTTTGCACAAAACATAAGTAAGATGAATTAGAAACTGTTGTTCAAACAAGTTGTTTAAGATTTTCAACATTTTCTGCAACAAAACTACACATAATTCCGAGCGAATTAATATAATTACTCCTAACTATGTCTAGATTGTCAAATTAATACTTTGATATGAATATCATAGGACACTAATTTTTCATAACATATACGCAAGATACATTAGTAATTGCCGTTTAAATAAGTTGTTTGAGATTTTTAACATCTATTGCCTCATAACGACACATAATTTCGTGAAAATTAATATAATTAAACCTAATTATGCCTATTAGAATATTATCCAACTAACACTTCGATATGAACATTCTACGACATGAATTTTGCATAAAAAATAAGTAAGATGCATTAAAAACAGCCGTTTAAACAAGTTGTTTGAGTTTTTAAAAATTTTGGTTGCGTAAATTAATATAATTACTCCTAATTATGCCTATTTTAAGATTGTCCAACTAACACTCCAATATGAATATCCTATAACAGTAATTTTTCATAAAACATATATAAGATATATTTGAAACTGCTCTTAAAACAAGTTGTTTAAGATTTTCAAAATTTATTGCCTCAACACTGCATATAATTTTACGAAAATTAATATAATAACTCCTGATTGTTCCTATTAGAAGATTATGTAATTAATACTTCGATATGAATATTCTACGCCACTGAGTTTGCACAAAACATAAGTAGGATGCATAAATAGCAGTTTAAACTAGTTGATTGTGTTTTTCAAATTTTTTGCCGCATAACTACATGTAATTTCGTACAAATTTATATAAATTACTCCTAATTATGCCTATTATAAGATTATCTAATTAAAACATCGATATGATTATTCTATGACGCTAATTTGGCGCAAAACATGCGTAGGATGCATTAAAAACTGCTGTTTAAACAAGTTGTTTGACCTTTTTAAAAATTTCAGACCCATAAATACACATAATTTCGTGCAAATCAATATAATTACTTATAATTTTGCCTATTATAATATTGTCCAATTAATGCTTCGATATGAATATTCCACGAAACTACTTTCCCCAAAACATATGTAAGATGCATTAGAAACAGCTATTTCAAAAAGTTATTTGATTATTTCAACATTTTTAACTACACATAATTGAGTGAAAATTAATATTATCGCTCCTAATTATGCCTATTAAAAGATTATCTAATTAACACTTCAATATGAACATTCTACAACACTAATTCTGCACAAAACATAAGTAGGAGGCTTTAAAAACAGCTGTTTAAACAGGTTGTTTGAGTTTTTAAACTTTTTTGGCCGCATAATTACACATATTTTCTTATGAATTAATATAATTACTCCTAAGCATGCCTATTATAAGATCTTCTAATTAAAACATCGATATAAATATTGCACGACACTAATTTCGCACAAAACATAAGTAAGACGCATTGAAAAAACTGCTATTTAAACAAGTTGTTTGATCTTTCCATTTTTGTTGGCCGCGGAACTGCACATAATTTCATATAAATTAATGTAATTATTCCTAACTACGTCTTTTATAAAAACTTTCAATTAACACTTTGATATGAATATTCTACGATACTAATTTTTCACGAAACATAAGTAAGATGCATTAGAAACTGCTATTTAAAAAAAGTTGTCTGAGTTTTCAACATTTTCGCCCTCATAACTACACATAATTTCGTAAAAATTAATATAATTACTCCTAATTATACCTATTATGAAGTTGTCCTATTAAAACATCGATATGAATATTCTATAACGCTAATTTTGCACAAAACATAAGTAAGATGCGTTGAAAACTGCTGTTCAAACAAGTTGTTTGGCTTTATGAGAATGTTTGGCCGCACAACCACACACAATTTCGTGCAAATTAAAATAATTACTCCTGATTACGCCTATTATAAGATTTTCCCATTAAAACATCGATATGAATATTCCATGACGCTAATTTTACGCAAAACATAAGTAAGATGCATTAAAAACTGCTGATTTAACAAGTTGTTTGAGTTTTTCATAATTTTTGGCCGCATAACTACATGTAATTTCGTGAAAATTGATACAATCACTTCTAATTACGCCTATTATAAAATTGTCCAATGAAAATTTCGATATGAATTAACACTAATATTGCACAAAACATAAGTAAGATGCGTTAAAAACTGCTGTTTAAACAAGTTGTTTTGCTTTATGAAAATTTTTGGCCGCATAACTACACATAATTTGTTGCAAATCAATATAATTACTCATAATTATGTCTATTATGAGTTTGTATAATTAACACTTCAAAATGAATATTTTAGGGCATTATTTTTCCTCAAAACGTAAGTAAGATGCATTAGCAACTGCTATTTAAAAAAGTTAAGTTTTTTGACATATTTTGCCTCATGACTACATATAATTTCCTGAAAATTAATATAATTACCCCTAATTATGCCTATTAAAATATTAGCCAATTAACACATCGATATGAATATTCTACGACACTAATTTTTAACAATACATAAGTAGGATTCATTAAAAACAGCTGTTTAAATAAGTTGTTTGTGCCTTTCAAATTTTTTGGCCGCATAAGAACACATAATTTCGCGCAAATTAATATAATTACTCCTAATTATGCCTATTATAAGATTTTCCAATTAACACTTCGATATGAATATCCTACGGCACTAATGTCTCATAAAACATAAGTAAGATGTATTAGAAACTGCTGTTTAAACAAGTTGTTTAAGATTTTTCACATTTCTTGACTCATAACTACACATAATTTCTTGAAAATTAATATAATTACTCCTCATTATACCTATCAGAATATTATCCAATTAACACTTCGATATGAACATTGTAGGACACAAATCTTGCACAAAACATAAATAAGATGCATTAAAAACAGTTGTTTAAACAAGTTCTTTGAGTTTTTGAAAATTGTTGGCCGCGTAACTATATATAATTTCGTGAAAATTAATATAATTACTCCTAATTATGCCTGTTGTATGACTGTACAATTAAAACATAGATATGAATATTCTATGATGCTAATTTTGCACAAAACATAAGTAAGATGAATTAGAAACTGTTGTTCAAACAAGTTGTTTAAGATTTTCAACATTTTCTGCAACAAAACTACACATAATTCCGAGCGAATTAATATAATTACTCCTAACTATGTCTAGATTGTCAAATTAATACTTTGATATGAATATCATAGGACACTAATTTTTCATAACATATACGCAAGATACATTAGTAATTGCCGTTTAAATAAGTTGTTTGAGATTTTTAACATCTATTGCCTCATAACGACACATAATTTCGTGAAAATTAATATAATTAAACCTAATTATGCCTATTAGAATATTATCCAACTAACACTTCGATATGAACATTCTACGACATGAATTTTGCATAAAAAATAAGTAAGATGCATTAAAAACAGCCGTTTAAACAAGTTGTTTGAGTTTTTTAAAATTTTGGTTGCGTAAATTAATATAATTACTCCTAATTATGCCTATTTTAAGATTGTCCAACTAACACTCCAATATGAATATCCTATAACAGTAATTTTTCATAAAACATATATAAGATATATTTGAAACTGCTCTTAAAACAAGTTGTTTAAGATTTTCAAAATTTATTGCCTCATAACTGCATATAATTTTACGAAAATTAATATAATTACTCCTGATTGTTCCTATTAGAAGATTATGTAATTAATACTTCGATATGAATATTCTACGCCACTGAGTTTGCACAAAACATAAGTAGGATGCTTTAAAAAATAGCAGTTTAAACTAGTTGATTGAGTTTTTCAATTTTTTGCCGCATAACTACATGTAATTTCGTACAAATTTATATAATTACTCCTAATTATGCCTATTATAAGATTATCTAATTAAAACATCGATATGAATATTCTATGACGCTAATTTGGCGCAAAACATGAGTAGGATGCATTAAAAACTGCTGTTTAAACAAGTTGTTTGACCTTTTTAAATTTTTTGGACCCATAAATACACATAATTTCGTGCAAATCAATATAATTACTTCTAATTATGCCTATTATAATATTGTCCAATTAATGCTTCGATATGAATATTTCACGACACTACTTTTCCCCAAAACATATGTAAGATGCATTAGAAACAACTATTTCAAAAAGTTATTTGATTATTTCAACATTTTTAACTACACATAATTGAGTGAAAATTAATATTATCGCTCCTAATTATGTCTATTAAAAGATTATCTAATTAATACTTCAATATGAACATTCTACAACACTAATTCTGCACAAAACATAAGTAGGAGGCTTTAAAAACAACTGTTTAAACAGGTTGTTTGAGTTTTTAAACTTTTTGGCCGCATAATTAAACATATTTTCTTATGAATTAATATAATTACTCCTAAGCATGCCTATTATATTCTAATTAAAACTTCGATATGAATATTGCACGACACTAATTTTGCACAAAACATCGCATTGAAAACACTTGTTTAAATAATTATTTTAGTTTTTCGAAAAAATTGGCTGCATAACTGCACATAATTTCCTATAAATTAATATAATTACTCCTAAATACACCTATTATAAGATTTATCAATTAAAACATGGATATGAATATTCTACAACACTAATTTCGCACAAAACATAAGTAAGATGCATTAAAAACTGCTATTTAAACAAGTTGTTTGATATTTCCATTTTTTTTGGCCGCGGAACTGCACATAATTTCATATAAATTAATGTAATTACTCCTAACTACGTCTTTTATAAAAAAATTCAATTAACACTTTGATATGAATATTCTACGATACTAATTTTTCACGAAACATAAGTAAGATGCATTAGAAACTGCTATTTAAAAAAAGTTGTCTGAGTTTTCAACATTTTCGCCCTCATAACTACACATAATTTCGTAAAAATTAATATAATTACTCCTAATTATACCTATTATGAAGTTGTCCTATTAAAACATCGATATGAATATTCTATAACGCTAATTTTGCACAAAACATAAGTAAGATGCGTTGAAAACTGCTGTTCAAACAAGTTGTTTGGCTTTATGAGAATGTTTGGCCGCACAACCACACACAATTTCGTGCAAATTAAAATAATTACTCCTGATTACGCCTATTATAAGATTTTCCCATTAAAACATCGATATGAATATTCCATGACGCTAATTTTACGCAAAACATAAGTAAGATGCATTAAAAACTGCTGATTTAACAAGTTGTTTGAGTTTTTCATAATTTTTGGCCGCATAACTACATGTAATTTCGTGAAAATTGATACAATCACTTCTAATTACGCCTATTATAAAATTGTCCAATGAAAATTTCGATATGAATATTCTATAACACTAATATTGCACGACATAAGTAAGATGCGTTAAAAACTGCTGTTTAAACAAGTTGTTTTGCTTTATGAAATTTTTGGCCGCATAACTACACATAATTTGTTGCAAATTAATATAATTACTCATAATTATGTCTATTATGAGTTTGTATAATTAACACTTCAAAATGAATATTTTAGGGCATTATTTTCCCTCAAAACGTAAGTAAGATGCATTAGCAACTGCTATTTAAAAAAGTAAAGTTTTTTGACATTTTTGGCCTCATAACTACATATAATTTCCTGAAAATTAATATAATTACCCCTAATTATGCCTATTAAAATATTAGCCAATTAACACATCGATATGAATATTCTACGACACTAATTTTTAACAAGACATAAGTAGGATTCATTAAAAACAGCTGTTTAAATAAGTTGTTTGTGCCTTTCAAATTCTTTGGCCGCAGAAGAACACATAATTTCGCGCAAATTAATATAATTACTCCTAATTATGCCTATTATAAGATTGTCCAATTAACACTTCGATATGAATATCCTACGGCACTAATGTCTCATAAAACATAAGTAAGATGTATTAGAAACTGCTGTTTAAACAAGTTGTTTAAGATTTTTAACATTTCTTGACTCATAACTACACATAATTTCTTGAAAATTAATATAATTACTCCTCATTATACCTATCAGAATATTATCCAATTAACACTTCGATATGAACATTGTACGACACAAATCTTGCACAAAACATAAATAAGATGCATTAAAAACAGTTGTTTAAACAAGTTCTTTGAGTTTTTGAAAATTGTTGGCCGCGTAACTATATATAATTTCGTGAAAATTAATATAATTACTCCAAATTATGCCTGTTGTATGACTGTACAATTAAAACATAGATATGAATATTCTATGATGCTAATTTTGCACAAAACATAAGTAAGATGAATTAGAAACTGTTGTTTAAACAAGTTGTTTAAGATTTTCAACATTTTCTGCAACAAAACTACACATAATTCCGAGCGAATTAATATAATTACTCCTAACTATGTCTAGATTGTCAAATTAATACTTTGATATGAATATCATAGGACACTAATTTTTCATAACATATACGCAAGATACATTAGTAATTGCCGTTTAAATAAGTTGTTTGAGTTTTTTAACATCTATTGCCTCATAACGACACATAATTTCGTGAAAATTAATATAATTAAACCTAATTATGTCTATTAGAATATTATCCAACTAACACTTCGATATGAACATTCTACGACATGAATTTTGCATAAAAAATAAGTAAGATGCATTAAAAACAGCCGTTTAAACAAGTTGTTTGAGTTTTTTAAAATTTTTGGTTGCGTAAATTAATATAATTACTCCTAATTATGCCTATTTTAAGATTGTCCAACTAACACTCCAATATGAATATCCTATAACAGTAATTTTTCATAAAACATATATAAGATATATTTGAAACTGCTGTTAAAACAAGTTGTTTAAGATTTTCAAAATTTATTGCCTCATAACTGCATATAATTTCACGAAAATTAATATAATTACTCCTGATTGTGCCTATTAGAAGATTATGTAATTAATACTTCGATATGAATATTCTACGCCACTGAGTTTGCACAAAACATAAGTAGGATGCTTTAAAAAATAGCAGTTTAAACTAGTTGATTGAGTTTTTCAATTTTTTTGCCGCATAACTACATGTAATTTCGTACAAATTTATATAATTACTCCTAATTATGCCTATTATAAGATTATCTAATTAAAACATCGATATGAATATTCTATGACGCTAATTTGGCGCAAAACATGAGTAGGATGCATTAAAAACTGCTGTTTAAACAAGTTGTTTGACCTTTTTAAATTTTTTCAGGCCCCATAAATACACATAATTTCGTGCAAATCAATATAATTACTTCTAATTATGCCTATTATAATATTGTCCAATTAACGCTTCGATATGAATATTTCACGACACTACTTTTCCCCAAAACATATGTAAGATGCATTAGAAACAACTATTTCAAAAAGTTATTTGATTATTTCAACATTTTTAACTACACATAATTTAGTGAAAATTAATATTATCGCTCCTAATTATGTCTATTAAAAGATTATCTAATTAATACTTCAATATGAACATTCTACAACACTAATTCTGCACAAAACATAAGTAGGAGGCTTTAAAAACAACTGTTTAAACAGGTTGTTTGAGTTTTTAAACTTTTTGGCCGCATAATTAAACATATTTTCTTATGAATTAATATAATTACTCCTAAGCATGCCTATTATAAGATATTCTAATTAAAACTTCGATATAAATATTGCACGACACTAATTTTTGCACAAAACATAAGTAAGACGCATTGAAAACACTTGTTTAAATAATTATTTTAGTTTTTCTTGGCTGCATAACTTACATAATTTCATAAATTAATATAATTACTCCAAATACACCTATTATAAGATTTATCAATTAAAACATGGATATGAATATTCTACAACACTAATTTCGCACAAAACATAAGTAAGATGCATTAAAAACTGCTATTTAAACAAGTTGTTTGATATTTCCATTTTTTTTTGGCCGCGGAACTGCACATAATTTCATATAAATTAATGTAATTACTCCTAACTACGTCTTTTATAAAAAAATTCAATTAACACTTTGATATGAATATTCTACGATACTAATTTTTCACGAAACATAAGTAAGATGCATTAGAAACTGCTATTTAAAAAAAGTTGTCTGAGTTTTCAACATTTTCGCCCTCATAACTACACATAATTTCGTAAAAATTAATATAATTACTCCTAATTATACCTATTATGAAGTTGTCCTATTAAAACATCGATATGAATATTCTATAACGCTAATTTTGCACAAAACATAAGTAAGATGCGTTGAAAACTGCTGTTCAAACAAGTTGTTTGGCTTTATGAGAATGTTTGGCCGCACAACCACACACAATTTCGTGCAAATTAAAATAATTACTCCTGATTACGCCTATTATAAGATTTTCCCATTAAAACATCGATATGAATATTCCATGACGCTAATTTTACGCAAAACATAAGTAAGATGCATTAAAAACTGCTGATTTAACAAGTTGTTTGAGTTTTTCATAATTTTTGGCCGCATAACTACATGTAATTTCGTGAAAATTGATACAATCACTTCTAATTACGCCTATTATAAAATTGTCCAATGAAAATTTCGATATGAATATTCTATAACACTAATATTGCACGACATAAGTAAGATGCGTTAAAAACTGCTGTTTAAACAAGTTGTTTTGCTTTATGAAAATTTTTGGCCGCATAACTACACATAATTTGTTGCAAATTAATATAATTACTCATAATTATGTCTATTATGAGTTTGTATAATTAACACTTCAAAATGAATATTTTAGGGCATTATTTTCCTCAAAACGTAAGTAAGATGCATTAGCAACTGCTATTTAAAAAAGTAAAGTTTTTTGACATTTTTGGCCTCATAACTACATATAATTTCCTGAAAATTAATATAATTACCCCTAATTATGCCTATTAAAATATTAGCCAATTAACACATCGATATGAATATTCTACGACACTAATTTTTAACAAGACATAAGTAGGATTCATTAAAAACAGCTGTTTAAATAAGTTGTTTGTGCCTTTCAAATTCTTTGGCCGCAGAAGAACACATAATTTCGCGCAAATTAATATAATTACTCCTAATTATGCCTATTATAAGATTGTCCAATTAACACTTCGATATGAATATCCTACGGCACTAATGTCTCATAAAACATAAGTAAGATGTATTAGAAACTGCTGTTTAAACAAGTTGTTTAAGATTTTTAACATTTCTTGACTCATAACTACACATAATTTCTTGAAAATTAATATAATTACTCCTCATTATACCTATCAGAATATTATCCAATTAACACTTCGATATGAACATTGTAGGACACAAATCTTGCACAAAACATAAATAAGATGCATTAAAAACAGTTGTTTAAACAAGTTCTTTGAGTTTTTGAAAATTGTTGGCCGCGTAACTATATATAATTTCGTGAAAATTAATATAATTACTCCAAATTATGCCTGTTGTATGACTGTACAATTAAAACATAGATATGAATATTCTATGATGCTAATTTTGCACAAAACATAAGTAAGATGAATTAGAAACTGTTGTTTAAACAAGTTGTTTAAGATTTTCAACATTTTCTGCAACAAAACTACACATAATTCCGAGCGAATTAATATAATTACTCCTAACTATGTCTAGATTGTCAAATTAATACTTTGATATGAATATCATAGGACACTAATTTTTCATAACATATACGCAAGATACATTAGTAATTGCCGTTTAAATAAGTTGTTTGAGTTTTTTAACATCTATTGCCTCATAACGACACATAATTTCGTGAAAATTAATATAATTAAACCTAATTATGCCTATTAGAATATTATCCAACTAACACTTCGATATGAACATTCTACGACATGAATTTTGCATAAAAAATAAGTAAGATGCATTAAAAACAGCCGTTTAAACAAGTTGTTTGAGTCTTTTAAAATTTTGGTTGCGTAAATTAATATAATTACTCCTAATTATGCCTATTTTAAGATTGTCCAACTAACACTCCAATATGAATATCCTATAACAGTAATTTTTCATAAAACATATATAAGATATATTTGAAACTGCTGTTAAAACAAGTTGTTTAAGATTTTCAAAATTTATTGCCTCATAACTGCATATAATTTCACGAAAATTAATATAATTACTCCTGATTGTGCCTATTAGAAGATTATGTAATTAATACTTCGATATGAATATTCTACGCCACTGAGTTTGCACAAAACATAAGTAGGATGCTTTAAAAAATAGCAGTTTAAACTAGTTGATTGAGTTTTTCAATTTTTTTGCCGCATAACTACATGTAATTTCGTACAAATTTATATAATTACTCCTAATTATGCCTATTATAAGATTATCTAATTAAAACATCGATATGAATATTCTATGACGCTAATTTGGCGCAAAACATGAGTAGGATGCATTAAAAACTGCTGTTTAAACAAGTTGTTTGACCTTTTTAAATTTTTTGGCCCCATAAATACACATAATTTCGTGCAAATCAATATAATTACTTCTAATTATGCCTATTATAATATTGTCCAATTAACGCTTCGATATGAATATTTCACGACACTACTTTTCCCCAAAACATATGTAAGATGCATTAGAAACAACTATTTCAAAAAGTTATTTGATTATTTCAACATTTTTAACTACACATAATTTAGTGAAAATTAATATTATCGCTCCTAATTATGTCTATTAAAAGATTATCTAATTAATACTTCAATATGAACATTCTACAACACTAATTCTGCACAAAACATAAGTAGGAGGCTTTAAAAACAACTGTTTAAACAGGTTGTTTGAGTTTTTAAACTTTTTTGGCCGCATAATTAAACATATTTTCTTATGAATTAATATAATTACTCCTAAGCATGCCTATTATAAGATATTCTAATTAAAACTTCGATATGAATATTGCACGACACTAATTTTGCACAAAACATAAGTAAGACGCATTGAAAACACTTGTTTAAATAATTATTTTAGTTTTTCGAAAAAATTGCATAACTGCACATAATTTCCTATAAATTAATATAATTACTCCTAAATACACCTATTATAAGATTTATCAATTAAAACATGGATATGAATATTCTACAACACTAATTTCGCACAAAACATAAGTAAGATGCATTAAAAACTGCTATTTAAACAAGTTGTTTGATATTTCCATTTTTTTTTGGCTGCACATAATTTCATATAAATTAATGTAATTACTCCTAACTACGTCTTTTATAAAAAAATTCAATTAACACTTTGATATGAATATTCTACGATACTAATTTTTCACGAAACATAAGTAAGATGCATTAGAAACTGCTATTTAAAAAAAGTTGTCTGAGTTTTCAACATTTTCGCCCTCATAACTACACATAATTTCGTAAAAATTAATATAATTACTCCTAATTATACCTATTATGAAGTTGTCCTATTAAAACATCGATATGAATATTCTATAACGCTAATTTTGCACAAAACATAAGTAAGATGCGTTGAAAACTGCTGTTCAAACAAGTTGTTTGGCTTTATGAGAATGTTTGGCCGCACAACCACACACAATTTCGTGCAAATTAAAATAATTACTCCTGATTACGCCTATTATAAGATTTTCCCATTAAAACATCGATATGAATATTCCATGACGCTAATTTTACGCAAAACATAAGTAAGATGCATTAAAAACTGCTGATTTAACAAGTTGTTTGAGTTTTTCATAATTTTTGGCCGCATAACTACATGTAATTTCGTGAAAATTGATACAATCACTTCTAATTACGCCTATTATAAAATTGTCCAATGAAAATTTCGATATGAATATTCTATAACACTAATATTGCACGACATAAGTAAGATGCGTTAAAAACTGCTGTTTAAACAAGTTGTTTTGCTTTATGAAAATTTTTGGCCGCATAACTACACATAATTTGTTGCAAATTAATATAATTACTCATAATTATGTCTATTATGAGTTTGTATAATTAACACTTCAAAATGAATATTTTAGGGCATTATTTTCCCTCAAAACGTAAGTAAGATGCATTAGCAACTGCTATTTAAAAAAGTAAAGTTTTTTGACATTTTTGGCCTCATAACTACATATAATTTCCTGAAAATTAATATAATTACCCCTAATTATGCCTATTAAAATATTAGCCAATTAACACATCGATATGAATATTCTACGACACTAATTTTTAACAAGACATAAGTAGGATTCATTAAAAACAGCTGTTTAAATAAGTTGTTTGTGCCTTTCAAATTCTTTGGCCGCAGAAGAACACATAATTTCGCGCAAATTAATATAATTACTCCTAATTATGCCTATTATAAGATTGTCCAATTAACACTTCGATATGAATATCCTACGGCACTAATGTCTCATAAAACATAAGTAAGATGTATTAGAAACTGCTGTTTAAACAAGTTGTTTAAGATTTTTAACATTTCTTGACTCATAACTACACATAATTTCTTGAAAATTAATATAATTACTCCTCATTATACCTATCAGAATATTATCCAATTAACACTTCGATATGAACATTGTACGACACAAATCTTGCACAAAACATAAATAAGATGCATTAAAAACAGTTGTTTAAACAAGTTCTTTGAGTTTTTGAAAATTGTTGGCACGTAACTATATATAATTTCGTGAAAATTAATATAATTACTCCAAATTATGCCTGTTGTATGACTGTACAATTAAAACATAGATATGAATATTCTATGATGCTAATTTTGCACAAAACATAAGTAAGATGAATTAGAAACTGTTGTTTAAACAAGTTGTTTAAGATTTTCAACATTTTCTGCAACAAAACTACACATAATTCCGAGCGAATTAATATAATTACTCCTAACTATGTCTAGATTGTCAAATTAATACTTTGATATGAATATCATAGGACACTAATTTTTCATAACATATACGCAAGATACATTAGTAATTGCCGTTTAAATAAGTTGTTTGAGTTTTTTAACATCTATTGCCTCATAACGACACATAATTTCGTGAAAATTAATATAATTAAACCTAATTATGTCTATTAGAATATTATCCAACTAACACTTCGATATGAACATTCTACGACATGAATTTTGCATAAAAAATAAGTAAGATGCATTAAAAACAGCCGTTTAAACAAGTTGTTTGAGTTTTTTAAAATTTTTGGTTGCGTAAATTAATATAATTACTCCTAATTATGCCTATTTTAAGATTGTCCAACTAACACTCCAATATGAATATCCTATAACAGTATTTTTCATAAAACATATATAAGATATATTTGAAACTGCTGTTAAAACAAGTTGTTTAAGATTTTCAAAATTTATTGCCTCATAACTGCATATAATTTCACGAAAATTAATATAATTACTCCTGATTGTGCCTATTAGAAGATTATGTAATTAATACTTCGATATGAATATTCTACGCCACTGAGTTTGCACAAAACATAAGTAGGATGCTTTAAAAAATAGCAGTTTAAACTAGTTGATTGAGTTTTTCAATTTTTTTGCCGCATAACTACATGTAATTTCGTACAAATTTATATAATTACTCCTAATTATGCCTATTATAAGATTATCTAATTAAAACATCGATATGAATATTCTATGACGCTAATTTGGCGCAAAACATGAGTAGGATGCATTAAAAACTGCTGTTTAAACAAGTTGTTTGACCTTTTTAAATTTTTTGGCCCCATAAATACACATAATTTCGTGCAAATCAATATAATTACTTCTAATTATGCCTATTATAATATTGTCCAATTAACGCTTCGATATGAATATTTCACGACACTACTTTTCCCAAAACATATGTAAGATGCATTAGAAACAACTATTTCAAAAAGTTATTTGATTATTTCAACATTTTTAACTACACATAATTTAGTGAAAATTAATATTATCGCTCCTAATTATGTCTATTAAAAGATTATCTAATTAATACTTCAATATGAACATTCTACAACACTAATTCTGCACAAAACATAAGTAGGAGGCTTTAAAAACAACTGTTTAAACAGGTTGTTTGAGTTTTTAAACTTTTTTGGCCGCATAATTAAACATATTTTCTTATGAATTAATATAATTACTCCTAAGCATGCCTATTATAAGATATTCTAATTAAAACTTCGATATGAATATTGCACGACACTAATTTTGCACAAAACATAAGTAAGACGCATTGAAAACACTTGTTTAAATAATTATTTTAGTTTTTCGAAAAAATTGGCTGCATAACTGCACATAATTTCCTATAAATTAATATAATTACTCCTAAATACACCTATTATAAGATTTATCAATTAAAACATGGATATGAATATTCTACAACACTAATTTCGCACAAAACATAAGTAAGATGCATTAAAAACTGCTATTTAAACAAGTTGTTTGATATTTCCATTTTTTTTTTGGCCGCGGAACTGCACATAATTTCATATAAATTAATGTAATTACTCCTAACTACGTCTTTTATAAAAAAATTCAATTAACACTTTGATATGAATATTCTACGATACTAATTTTTCACGAAACATAAGTAAGATGCATTAGAAACTGCTATTTAAAAAAAAGTTGTCTGAGTTTTCAACATTTTCGCCCTCATAACTACACATAATTTCGTAAAAATTAATATAATTACTCCTAATTATACCTATTATGAAGTTGTCCTATTAAAACATCGATATGACTATTCTATAACGCTAATTTTGCACAAAACATAAGTAAGATGCGTTGAAAACTGCTGTTCAAACAAGTTGTTTGGCTTTATGAGAATGTTTGGCCACACAACCACACACAATTTCGTGCAAATTAAAATAATTACTCCTGATTACGCCTATTATAAGATTTTCCCATTAAAACATCGATATGAATATTCCATGACGCTAATTTTACGCAAAACATAAGTAAGATGCATTAAAAACTGCTGATTTAACAAGTTGTTTGAGTTTTTCATAATTTTTGGCCGCATAACTACATGTAATTTCGTGAAAATTGATACAATCACTTCTAATTACGCCTATTATAAAATTGTCCAATGAAAATTTCGATATGAATATTCTATAACACTAATATTGCACGACATAAGTAAGATGCGTTAAAAACTGCTGTTTAAACAAGTTGTTTTGCTTTATGAAAATTTTTGGCCGCATAACTACACATAATTTGTTGCAAATTAATATAATTACTCATAATTATGTCTATTATGAGTTTGTATAATTAACACTTCAAAATGAATATTTTAGGGCATTATTTTCCCTCAAAACGTAAGTAAGATGCATTAGCAACTGCTATTTAAAAAAGTAAAGTTTTTTGACATTTTTGGCCTCATAACTACATATAATTTCCTGAAAATTAATATAATTACCCCTAATTATGCCTATTAAAATATTAGCCAATTAACACATCGATATGAATATTCTACGACACTAATTTTTAACAAGACATAAGTAGGATTCATTAAAAACAGCTGTTTAAATAAGTTGTTTGTGCCTTTCAAATTCTTTGGCCGCAGAAGAACACATAATTTCGCGCAAATTAATATAATTACTCCTAATTATGCCTATTATAAGATTGTCCAATTAACACTTCGATATGAATATCCTACGGCACTAATGTCTCATAAAACATAAGTAAGATGTATTAGAAACTGCTGTTTAAACAAGTTGTTTAAGATTTTTAACATTTCTTGACTCATAACTACACATAATTTCTTGAAAATTAATATAATTACTCCTCATTATACCTATCAGAATATTATCCAATTAACACTTCGATATGAACATTGTACGACACAAATCTTGCACAAAACATAAATAAGATGCATTAAAAACAGTTGTTTAAACAAGTTCTTTGAGTTTTTGAAAATTGTTGGCGCGTAACTATATATAATTTCGTGAAAATTAATATAATTACTCCAAATTATGCCTGTTGTATGACTGTACAATTAAAACATAGATATGAATATTCTATGATGCTAATTTTGCACAAAACATAAGTAAGATGAATTAGAAACTGTTGTTTAAACAAGTTGTTTAAGATTTTCAACATTTTCTGCAACAAAACTACACATAATTCCGAGCGAATTAATATAATTACTCCTAACTATGTCTAGATTGTCAAATTAATACTTTGATATGAATATCATAGGACACTAATTTTTCATAACATATACGCAAGATACATTAGTAATTGCCGTTTAAATAAGTTGTTTGAGTTTTTTAACATCTATTGCCTCATAACGACACATAATTTCGTGAAAATTAATATAATTAAACCTAATTATGTCTATTAGAATATTATCCAACTAACACTTCGATATGAACATTCTACGACATGAATTTTGCATAAAAAATAAGTAAGATGCATTAAAAACAGCCGTTTAAACAAGTTGTTTGAGTTTTTTAAAAATTTTGGTTGCGTAAATTAATATAATTACTCCTAATTATGCCTATTTTAAGATTGTCCAACTAACACTCCAATATGAATATCCTATAACAGTAATTTTTTCATAAAACATATATAAGATATATTTGAAACTGCTCTTAAAACAAGTTGTTTAAGATTTTCAAAATTTATTGCCTCATAACTGCATATAATTTCACGAAAATTAATATAATTACTCCTGATTGTTCCTATTAGAAGATTATGTAATTAATACTTCGATATGAATATTCTACGCCACTGAGTTTGCACAAAACATAAGTAGGATGCTTTAAAAAATAGCAGTTTAAACTAGTTGATTGAGTTTTTCAATTTTTTTGCCGCATAACTACATGTAATTTCGTACAAATTTATATAATTACTCCTAATTATGCCTATTATAAGATTATCTAATTAAAACATCGATATGAATATTCTATGACGCTAATTTGGCGCAAAACATGAGTAGGATGCATTAAAAACTGCTGTTTAAACAAGTTGTTTGACCTTTTTAAATTTTTTGGACCCATAAATACACATAATTTCGTGCAAATCAATATAATTACTTCTAATTATGCCTATTATAATATTGTCCAATTAATGCTTCGATATGAATATTTCACGAAACTACTTTCCCCAAAACATATGTAAGATGCATTAGAAACAACTATTTCAAAAAGTTATTTGATTATTTCAACATTTTTAACTACACATAATTTAGTGAAAATTAATATTATCGCTCCTAATTATGTCTATTAAAAGATTATCTAATTAATACTTCAATATGAACATTCTACAACACTAATTCTGCACAAAACATAAGTAGGAGGCTTTAAAAACAACTGTTTAAACAGGTTGTTTGAGTTTTTAAACTTTTTTGGCCGCATAATTACACATATTTTCTTATGAATTAATATAATTACTCCTAAGCATGCCTATTATAAGATCTTCTAATTAAAACATCGATATGAATATTGCACGACACTAATTTCGCACAAAACATAAGTAAGACGCATTGAAAACTGCTATTTAAACAAGTTGTTTGATCTTTCCATTTTTGTTGGCATTAAAAACGGAACTGCACATAATTTCATATAAATTAATGTAATTATTCCTAACTACGTCTTTTATAAAAACTTTCAATTAACACTTTGATATGATTATTCTACGATACTAATTTTTCACGAAACATAAGTAAGATGCATTAGAAACTGCTATTTAAAAAAAGTTGTCTGAGTTTTCAACATTTTCGCCCTCATAACTACACATAATTTCATAAAAATTAATATAATTACTCCTAATTATACCTATTATGAAGTTGTCCTATTAAAACATCGATATGAATATTCTATAACGCTAATTTTGCACAAAACATAAGTAAGATGTGTTGAAAACTGCTGTTCAAACAAGTTGTTTGGCTTTATGAGAATGTTTGGCCGCACAACCACACACAATTTCGTTCAAATTAAAATAATTACTCCTGATTACGCCTATTATAAGATTTTCCCATTAAAACATCGATATGAATATTCCATGATGCTAATTTTACGCAAAACATAAGTAAGATGCATTAAAAACTGCTGATTTAACAAGTTGTTTGAGTTTTTCATAATTTTTGGCCGCATAACTACATGTAATTTCGTGAAAATTGATACAATCACTTCTAATTACGCCTATTATAAAATTGTCCAATGAAAATTTCGATATGAATTAACACTAATATTGCACAAAACATAAGTAAGATGCGTTGAAAACTGCTGTTTAAACAAGTTGTTTTGCTTTATGAAAATTTTTGGCCGCATAACTACACATAATTTGTTGCAAATCAATATAATTACTCATAATTATGTCTATTATGAGTTTGTAAAATTAACACTTCAAAATGAATTTTTTAGGGCATTATTTTTCCTCAAAACGTAAGTAGGATGCATTAGCAACTGCTATTTAAAAAAGTTAAGTTTTTTGACATATTTTGCCTCATAACTACATATAATTTCCTGAAAATTAATATAATTACCCCTAATTATGCCTATTAAAATATTAGCCAATTAACACATCGATATGAATATTCTACGACACTAATTTTTAACAATACATAAGTAGGATTCATTAAAAACAGCTGTTTAAATAAGTTGTTTGTGCCTTTCAAATTTTTTGGCCGCATAAGAACACATAATTTCGCGCAAATTAATATAATTACTCCTAATTATGCCTATTATAAGATTTTCCAATTAACACTTCGATATGAATATCCTACGGCACTAATGTCTCATAAAACATAAGTAAGATGTATTAGAAACTGCTGTTTAAACAAGTTGTTTAAGATTTTTCACATTTCTTGACTCATAACTACACATAATTTCTTGAAAATTAATATAATTACTCCTCATTATACCTATCAGAATATTATCCAATTAACACTTCGATATGAACATTGTAGGACACAAATCTTGCACAAAACATAAATAAGATGCATTAAAAACAGTTGTTTAAACAAGTTCTTTGAGTTTTTGAAAATTGTTGGCCGCGTAACTATATATAATTTCGTGAAAATTAATATAATTACTCCTACTTATGCCTGTTGTATGACTGTACAATTAAAACATAGATATGAATATTCTATGATGCTAATTTTGCACAAAACATAAGTAAGATGAATTAGAAACTGTTGTTCAAACAAGTTGTTTAAGATTTTCAACATTTTCTGCAACAAAACTACACATAATTCCGAGCGAATTAATATAATTACTCCTAACTATGTCTAGATTGTCAAATTAATACTTTGATATGAATATCATAGGACACTAATTTTTCATAACATATACACAAGATACATTAGTAATTGCCGTTTAAATAAGTTGTTTGAGATTTTTAACATCTATTGCCTCATAACGACACATAATTTCGTGAAAATTAATATAATTAAACCTAATTATGCCTATTAGAATATTATCCAACTAACACTTCGATATGAACATTCTACGACATGAATTTTGCATAAAAAATAAGTAAGATGCATTAAAAACAGCCGTTTAAACAAGTTGTTTGAGTTTTTTAAAAATTTTGGTTGCGTAAATTAATATAATTACTCCTAATTATGCCTATTTTAAGATTGTCCAACTAACACTCCAATATGAATATCCTATAACAGTAATTTTTCATAAAACATATATAAGATATATTTGAAACTGCTCTTAAAACAAGTTGTTTAAGATTTTCAAAATTTATTGCCTCAACACTGCATATAATTTTACGAAAATTAATATAATAACTCCTGATTGTTCCTATTAGAAGATTATGTAATTAATACTTCGATATGAATATTCTACGCCACTGAGTTTGCACAAAACATAAGTAGGATGCATTAAAAAATAGCAGTTTAAACTAGTTGATTGTGTTTTTCAAATTTTTTGCCGCATAACTACATGTAATTTCGTACAAATTTATATAAATTACTCCTAATTATGCCTATTATAAGATTATCTAATTAAAACATCGATATGATTATTCTATGACGCTAATTTGGCGCAAAACATGAGTAGGATGCATTAAAAACTGCTGTTTAAACAAGTTGTTTGACCTTTTTAAAAATTTCGGACCCATAAATACACATAATTTCGTGCAAATCAATATAATTACTTCTAATTATGCCTATTATAATATTGTCCAATTAATGCTTCGATATGAATATTCCACGAAACTACTTTCCCCAAAACATATGTAAGATGCATTAGAAACAGCTATTTCAAAAAGTTATTTGATTATTTCAACATTTTTAACTACACATAATTGAGTGAAAATTAATATTATCGCTCCTAATTATGCCTATTAAAAGATTATCTAATTAACACTTCAATATGAACATTCTACAACACTAATTCTGCACAAAACATAAGTAGGAGGCTTTAAAAACAGCTGTTTAAACAGGTTGTTTGAGTTTTTAAACTTTTTTGGCCGCATAATTACACATATTTTCTTATGAATTAATATAATTACTCCTAAGCATGCCTATTATAAGATCTTCTAATTAAAACATCGATATGAATATTGCACGACACTAATTTCGCACAAAACATAAGTAAGACGCATTGAAAACTGCTATTTAAACAAGTTGTTTGATCTTTCCATTTTTGTTGGCCGCGGAACTGCACATAATTTCATATAAATTAATGTAATTATTCCTAACTACGTCTTTTATAAAAACTTTCAATTAACACTTTGATATGATTATTCTACGATACTAATTTTTCACGAAACATAAGTAAGATGCATTAGAAACTGCTATTTAAAAAAAGTTGTCTGAGTTTTCAACATTTTCGCCCTCATAACTACACATAATTTCATAAAAATTAATATAATTACTCCTAATTATACCTATTATGAAGTTGTCCTATTAAAACATCGATATGAATATTCTATAACGCTAATTTTGCACAAAACATAAGTAAGATGTGTTGAAAACTGCTGTTCAAACAAGTTGTTTGGCTTTATGAGAATGTTTGGCCGCACAACCACACACAATTTCGTTCAAATTAAAATAATTACTCCTGATTACGCCTATTATAAGATTTTCCCATTAAAACATCGATATGAATATTCCATGATGCTAATTTTACGCAAAACATAAGTAAGATGCATTAAAAACTGCTGATTTAACAAGTTGTTTGAGTTTTTCATAATTTTTGGCCGCATAACTACATGTAATTTCGTGAAAATTGATACAATCACTTCTAATTACGCCTATTATAAAATTGTCCAATGAAAATTTCGATATGAATTAACACTAATATTGCACAAAACATAAGTAAGATGCGTTGAAAACTGCTGTTTAAACAAGTTGTTTTGCTTTATGAAAATTTTTGGCCGCATAACTACACATAATTTGTTGCAAATCAATATAATTACTCATAATTATGTCTATTATGAGTTTGTAAAATTAACACTTCAAAATGAATTTTTTAGGGCATTATTTTTCCTCAAAACGTAAGTAGGATGCATTAGCAACTGCTATTTAAAAAAGTTAAGTTTTTTGACATATTTTGCCTCATAACTACATATAATTTCCTGAAAATTAATATAATTACCCCTAATTATGCCTATTAAAATATTAGCCAATTAACACATCGATATGAATATTCTACGACACTAATTTTTAACAATACATAAGTAGGATTCATTAAAAACAGCTGTTTAAATAAGTTGTTTGTGCCTTTCAAATTTTTTGGCCGCATAAGAACACATAATTTCGCGCAAATTAATATAATTACTCCTAATTATGCCTATTATAAGATTTTCCAATTAACACTTCGATATGAATATCCTACGGCACTAATGTCTCATAAAACATAAGTAAGATGTATTAGAAACTGCTGTTTAAACAAGTTGTTTAAGATTTTTCACATTTCTTGACTCATAACTACACATAATTTCTTGAAAATTAATATAATTACTCCTCATTATACCTATCAGAATATTATCCAATTAACACTTCGATATGAACATTGTAGGACACAAATCTTGCACAAAACATAAATAAGATGCATTAAAAACAGTTGTTTAAACAAGTTCTTTGAGTTTTTGAAAATTGTTGGCCGCGTAACTATATATAATTTCGTGAAAATTAATATAATTACTCCTACTTATGCCTGTTGTATGACTGTACAATTAAAACATAGATATGAATATTCTATGATGCTAATTTTGCACAAAACATAAGTAAGATGAATTAGAAACTGTTGTTCAAACAAGTTGTTTAAGATTTTCAACATTTTCTGCAACAAAACTACACATAATTCCGAGCGAATTAATATAATTACTCCTAACTATGTCTAGATTGTCAAATTAATACTTTGATATGAATATCATAGGACACTAATTTTTCATAACATATACACAAGATACATTAGTAATTGCCGTTTAAATAAGTTGTTTGAGATTTTTAACATCTATTGCCTCATAACGACACATAATTTCGTGAAAATTAATATAATTAAACCTAATTATGCCTATTAGAATATTATCCAACTAACACTTCGATATGAACATTCTACGACATGAATTTTGCATAAAAAATAAGTAAGATGCATTAAAAACAGCCGTTTAAACAAGTTGTTTGAGTTTTTTAAAAATTTTGGTTGCGTAAATTAATATAATTACTCCTAATTATGCCTATTTTAAGATTGTCCAACTAACACTCCAATATGAATATCCTATAACAGTAATTTTTCATAAAACATATATAAGATATATTTGAAACTGCTCTTAAAACAAGTTGTTTAAGATTTTCAAAATTTATTGCCTCAACACTGCATATAATTTTACGAAAATTAATATAATAACTCCTGATTGTTCCTATTAGAAGATTATGTAATTAATACTTCGATATGAATATTCTACGCCACTGAGTTTGCACAAAACATAAGTAGGATGCATTAAAAAATAGCAGTTTAAACTAGTTGATTGTGTTTTTCAAATTTTTTGCCGCATAACTACATGTAATTTCGTACAAATTTATATAAATTACTCCTAATTATGCCTATTATAAGATTATCTAATTAAAACACCGATATGATTATTCTATGACGCTAATTTGGCGCAAAACATGCGTAGGATGCATTAAAAACTGCTGTTTAAACAAGTTGTTTGACCTTTTTAAAAATTTCAGACCCATAAATACACATAATTTCGTGCAAATCAATATAATTACTTCTAATTATGCCTATTATAATATTGTCCCATTAATGATTCGATATGAATATTCCACGAAACTACTTTCCCCAAAACATATGTAAGATGCATTAGAAACAGCTATTTCAAAAAGTTATTTGATTATTTCAACATTTTTAACTACACATAATTGAGTGAAAATTAATATTATCGCTCCTAATTATGCCTATTAAAAGATTATCTAATTAACACTTCAATATGAACATTCTACAACACTAATTCTGCACAAAACATAAGTAGGAGGCTTTAAAAACAGCTGTTTAAACAGGTTGTTTGAGTTTTTAAACTTTTTTGGCCGCATAATTACACATATTTTCTTATGAATTAATATAATTACTCCTAAGCATGCCTATTATAAGATCTTCTAATTAAAACATCGATATAAATATTGCACGACACTAATTTCGCACAAAACATAAGTAAGACGCATTGAAAAAACTGCTATTTAAACAAGTTGTTTGATCTTTCCATTTTTGTTGGCCGCGGAACTGCACATAATTTCATATAAATTAATGTAATTATTCCTAACTATGTCTTTTATAAAAACTTTCAATTAACACTTTGATATGAATATTCTACGATACTAATTTTTCACGAAACATAAGTAAGATGCATTAGAAACTGCTATTTAAAAAAAGTTGTCTGAGTTTTCAACATTTTCGCCCTCATAACTACACATAATTTCGTAAAAATCAATATAATTACTCCTAATTATACCTATTATGAAGTTGTCCTATTAAAACATCGATATGAATATTCTATAACGCTAATTTTGCACAAAACATAAGTACGATGCGTTGAAAACTGCTGTTCAAACAAGTTGTTTGGCTTTATGAGAATGTTTGGCCGCACAACCACACACAATTTCGTGCAAATTAAAATAATTACTCCTGATTATGCCTATTATAAGATTTTCCCATTAAAACAACGATATGAATATTCCATGACGCTAATTTTACGCAAAACATAAGTAAGATGCATTAAAAACTGCTGATTTAACAAGTTGTTTGAGTTTTTCATAATTTTTGGCCGCATAACTACATGTAATTTCGTGAAAATTGATACAATCACTTCTAATTACGCCTATTATAAAATTGTCCAATGAAAATTTCGATATGAATTAACACTAATATTGCACAAAACATAAGTAAGATGCGTTAAAAACTGCTGTTTAAACAAGTTGTTTTGCTTTATGAAAATTTTTGGCCGCATAACTACACATAATTTGTTGCAAATCAATATAATTACTCATAATTATGTCTATTATGAGTTTGTATAATTAACACTTCAAAATGAATATTTTAGGGCATTATTTTTCCTCAAAACGTAAGTAAGATGCATTAGCAACTGCTATTTAAAAAAGTTAAGTTTTTTGACATATTTTGCCTCATGACTACATATAATTTCCTGAAAATTAATATAATTACCCCTAATTATGCCTATTAAAATATTAGCCAATTAACACATCGATATGAATATTCTACGACACTAATTTTTAACAATACATAAGTAGGATTCATTAAAAACAGCTGTTTAAATAAGTTGTTTGTGCCTTTCAAATTTTTTGGCCGCATAAGAACACATAATTTCGCGCAAATTAATATAATTACTCCTAATTATGCCTATTATAAGATTTTCCAATTAACACTTCGATATGAATATCCTACGGCACTAATGTCTCATAAAACATAAGTAAGATGTATTAGAAACTGCTGTTTAAACAAGTTGTTTAAGATTTTTCACATTTCTTGACTCATAACTAAACATAATTTCTTGAAAATTAATATAATTACTCCTCATTATACCTATCAGAATATTATCCAATTAACACTTCGATATGAACATTGTAGGACACAAATCTTGCACAAAACATAAATAAGATGCATTAAAAACAGTTGTTTAAACAAGTTCTTTGAGTTTTTGAAAATTGTTGGCCGCGTAACTATATATAATTTCGTGAAAATTAATATAATTACTCCTAATTATGCCTGTTGTATGACTGTACAATTAAAACATAGATATGAATATTCTATGATGCTAATTTTGCACAAAACATAAGTAAGATGAATTAGAAACTGTTGTTCAAACAAGTTGTTTAAGATTTTCAACATTTTCTGCAACAAAACTACACATAATTCCGAGCGAATTAATATAATTACTCCTAACTATGTCTAGATTGTCAAATTAATACTTTGATATGAATATCATAGGACACTAATTTTTCATAACATATACGCAAGATACATTAGTAATTGCCGTTTAAATAAGTTGTTTGAGATTTTTAACATCTATTGCCCCATAACGACACATAATTTCGTAAAAATTAATATAATTAAACCTAATTATGCCTATTAGAATATTATCCAACTAACACTTCGATATGAACATTCTACGACATGAATTTTGCATAAAAAATAAGTAAGATGCATTAAAAACAGCCGTTTAAACAAGTTGTTTGAGTTTTTTAAAAATTTTGGTTGCGTAAATTAATATAATTACTCCTAATTATGCCTATTTTAAGATTGTCCAACTAACACTCCAATATGAATATCCTATAACAGTAATTTTTCATAAAACATATATAAGATATATTTGAAACTGCTCTTAAAACAAGTTGTTTAAGATTTTCAAAATTTATTGCCTCAACACGCATATAATTTTACGAAAATTAATATAATAACTCCCGATTGTTCCTATTAGAAGATTATGTAATTAATACTTCGATATGAATATACTACGCCACTGAGTTTGCACAAAACATAAGTAGGATGCATTAAAAAATAGCAGTTTAAACTAGTTGATTGTGTTTTTCAAATTTTTTGCCGCATAACTACATGTAATTTCGTACAAATTTATATAAATTACTCCTAATTATGCCTATTATAAGATTATCTAATTAAAACATCGATATGATTATTCTATGACGCTAATTTGGCGCAAAACATGCGTAGGATGCATTAAAAACTGCTGTTTAAACAAGTTGTTTGACCTTTTTAAAAATTTCAGACCCATAAATACACATAATTTCGTGCAAATCAATATAATTACTTATAATTATGCCTATTATAATATTGTCCAATTAATGCTTCGATATGAATATTCCACGAAACTACTTTCCCCAAAACATATGTAAGATGCATTAGAAACAGCTATTTCAAAAAGTTATTTGATTATTTCAACATTTTTAACTACACATAATTGAGTGAAAATTAATATTATCGCTCCTAATTATGCCTATTAAAAGATTATCTAATTAACACTTCAATATGAACATTCTACAACACTAATTCTGCACAAAACATAAGTAGGAGGCTTTAAAAACAGCTGTTTAAACAGGTTGTTTGAGTTTTTAAACTTTTTTGGCCGCATAATTACACATATTTTCTTATGAATTAATATAATTACTCCTAAGCATGCCTATTATAAGATCTTCTAATTAAAACATCGATATAAATATTGCACGACACTAATTTCGCACAAAACATAAGTAAGACGCATTGAAAAAACTGCTATTTAAACAAGTTGTTTGATCTTTCCATTTTTGTTGGCCGCGGAACTGCACATAATTTCATATAAATTAATGTAATTATTCCTAACTACGTCTTTTATAAAAACTTTCAATTAACACTTTGATATGAATATTCTACGATACTAATTTTTCACGAAACATAAGTAAGATGCATTAGAAACTGCTATTTAAAAAAAGTTGTCTGAGTTTTCAACATTTTCGCCCTCATAACTACACATAATTTCGTAAAAATTAATATAATTACTCCTAATTATACCTATTATGAAGTTGTCCTATTAAAACATCGATATGAATATTCTATAACGCTAATTTTGCATAAAACATAAGTAAGATGCGTTGAAAACTGCTGTTCAAACAAGTTGTTTGGCTTTATGAGAATGTTTGGCCGCACAACCACACACAATTTCGTGCAAATTAAAATAATTACTCCTGATTACGCTTATTATAAGATTCTCCCATTAAAACATCGATATGAATATTCCATGACGTTAATTTTACGCAAAACATAAGTAAGATGCATTAAAAACTGCTGATTTAACAAGTTGTTTGAGTTTTTCATAATTTTTGGCCGCATAACTACATGTAATTTCGTGAAAATTGATACAATCACTTCTAATTACGCCTATTATAAAATTGTCCAATGAAAATTTCGATATGAATTAACACTAATATTGCACAAAACATAAGTAAGATGCGTTAAAAATCACTGTTTAAACAAGTTGTTTTGCTTTATGAAAATTTTTGGCCGCATAACTACACATAATTTGTTGCAAATCAATATAATTACTCATAATTATGTCTATTATGAGTTTGTATAATTAACACTTCAAAATGAATATTTTAGGGCATTATTTTTCCTCAAAACGTAAGTAAGATGCATTAGCAACTGCTATTTAAAAAAGTTAAGTTTTTTGACATATTTTGCCTCATGACTGCATATAGTTTCCTGAAAATTAATATAATTACCCCTAATTTTGCCTATTAAAATATTAGCCAATTAACACATCGATATGAATATTCTACGACACTAATTTTTAACAATACATAAGTAGGATTCATTAAAAACAATTTTTAAATAAGTTGTTTGTGCCTTTCAAATTTTTTGGCCGCATAAGACCACATAATTTCGCGCAAATTAATATAATTACTCCTAATTATGCCTATTATAAGATTTTCCAATTAACACTTCGATATGAATATCCTACGACACTAATGTCTCATAAAACATAAGTAAGATGTATTAGAAACTGCTGTTTAAACAAGTTGTTTAAAATTTTTCACATTTCTCGACTCATAACTACACATAATTTCTTGAAAATTAATATAATTACTTCGATATGAACATTGTATGACACAAATCTTGCACAAAACATAAATAAGATGCATTAAAAACAATTGTTTAAACAAGTTCTTTGAGTTTTTGAAAATTGTTGGCCGCGTAACTGTATAAAATTTCGTAAAAATTAATATAATTATTCCTAATTATGCCTGTTGTATGACTGTACAATTAAAACATAGATATGAATATTCTATGATGCTAATTTTGCACAAAACATAAGTAAGATGCAGTAAAAAATAGCAGTTTAAACTAGTTGATTGAGTTTTACAAATTTTTTGCCGCATAACTACATGTAATTTCGTACAAATTTATATAATTACTTCTAATTATGTCTATTATATGATTATCTAATTAAAATATTGATATGAATATTCTATGACGCTAATTTGGCGCAAAACATGAGTAGGATGCATTAAAAACTGCTGTTTAAACAAGTTGTTTGACCTTTTTAAAATTTTTGGCCCCATAAATACACATAATTTCGTGCAAATCAATATAATTACTTTTAATTATGCCTATTATAATATTTTCCAATTAACGCTTCGATATGAATATTCAATGACACTACTTTTCCCCAAAACATATGTAAGATTATTTGATTATGTAAGATTATTTCAAAAAGTTATTTGATTATTTCAACATTTTTAACTACACATAATTTAGTGAAAATTAATATTATCGCTCCTAATTATTCCTATTAAAAGATTATCTAATTAACACTTCAATATGAATATTCTACAACACTAATTCTGCACAAAACATAAGTAGGAGGCTTTAAAAACAACTATTTAAACAGGTTGTTTGAGTTTTTAAACTTTTTTGGCCGCATAATTATACATAATTTCTTATGAATTAATATAATTACTCCTAAGCATGCCTATTATAAGATTTTCTAATTAAAACTTTGATATGAATATTGCATGACACTAATTTTGCACAAAACATAAGTAAGACGCATTGAAAACACCTGTTTAAATAATTATTTTAGTTTTAAAAAAAAAATGGCTGCATAACTGCACATAATTTCCTATAAATTAATATAATTACTCCTAAATACACCTATTAAAATATTTTTCAATTAAAACATGGATATGAATATTCTACAACACTAATTTCGCACAAAATATAAGTAAGATTCATTAAAAACTGCTATTTAAATATAATTACTCCTAAATACACCTATTAAATAAGTTGTCTGAGTTTTCAACATTTTCGCCCTCATAACTACACATAATTTCATAAAAATTAATATAATTACTTTTAATTATGTCTATTATGATGTTGTCTAATTAAAACATCGATATGAATATTCTATAACGCTAATTTTGCACAAAATATAAGTAAGATGCGTTAAAAACTGCTGTTCAAACAAGTTGTTTGGGTTTATGAGAATGTTTGGCCGCACAACCATACATAATTTCGTGCAAATTAAAATAATTACTCCTGATTATGCCTATTATAAGATTTTCTCATTAAAACATCGATATGAATATTCCATGACGCTAATTTTACTCAAAACATAAGTAAGATGTATTAAAAACTACTGTTTTAACAAGTTGTTTGAGGTTTTCATAATTTTTGGCCGCATAACTACGTGTAATTTCATGAAAATTGATACAATCACTTCTAATTATGCCTATTATAAAATTGTCCAATGAAAATTTTGATATGAATATTCTATAACACTAATATTGCACAAAACATAAGTAAGATGCGTTAAAAACTGTTGTTTAAATAAGTTGTTCAGATATACCAAATATGCAGCCATCGGGACAATAGTGCCTCTAATGGTTTCCCAGGAAGCCTCTCTCCTCCTCCTAGACCTAGCGTTTTTCTGATCTTTTCTCTTCAATTCTCTCTCATCCCATGTCTCCCTTTCCGTCTCCCCCAAAACCCTTGTTACACTTAACATCTTCTTTGATTTGTCGATTTGCAAAACAATCTTGAATTTTACAATTTGCCTTGTTTGAGTTTTGTACAGGGATTAACATGCAAATGGACTAGTGCACAAGAACCAAGACTAGTGCTGGGATATAAGAGCTTAATCAAGACTATATTAGGCTTAGGTTTAGTTAGATTCAAACTGGGTTGAATTGATCAAGATAAATTGAGCTTAAACAACAAGAAAATTGCATCTGCCCAGGGAATCGTTATAACGATTCAGTAAACGTTATAACAGTTCTTCTCAATACTCAAAAATATTCTAAGGCAGAAATATTCTAAAAGAAACAAGAGTGTATCGTTATGTAACAATTCAGTAATCGTTACAACGATTTGGGAAACGTATAACGATTTGATAAATCGTTATAACGTTTCAGTTCAGTTGATCCAACGGCTATTCTTTCCAAACCGTTATAACGATTCACAAAACGTTATAACGGTTCAGGCCGAAAAATAGTTTTTTCAGTTGTTTTAGAAGATCTATTTAAAATGATCATCTCTTTCTATGTATGTGGTTAACCAATCTGGCTAAATCATTACTCCAGAGAGCTTACTAGCCATATACAAAGTGAGAGAGATAATTCAATAGATTGATACACTCAATTAGCCAAATCTTTGTTCAAGCTCAATCTTATTTCTCTCTATTCTCCCAACTTGATCTTTCGTGATCTTCTTGAAAACATTCTTTTGAGCTGTAGTGCTCACCTTTTCTTGAGTGTGTTGTCACTCACCTTTCTTTTGAGTGTGTTGTCACTCATCTTTTTGAGTGTGTTGTCACTTTTGTTACCGATAGGCTTGGCAGCTCATTTTTGTAAGGGACCAAGTTCTACAAGTGTAAAAATCATTTTTAAATATATCGGCTCAACCTCAATTGTTAGAGGTTGAGGGTCCCGGAGACGTAGGCATTGTTAAAGTCGAACTCCGTTACATCTTGTGTTCTTGTTTTATCTTTACTTTTTTTTCTCACATTTCTTTGATTGCTATATTCTTGTGAGAATTGAATTGATTTAAATCGTATTCCGCTGCCATTACTCTTGAACATTAAGCCCCAAATTGGTTTATTCATTTCTACCTTAGGTTCTTTACATTCTTGCACTATCTTGACCTTTCAATACCACCATCCTAGGGCTTACAATTTCTATCAACCCTCACTGAAGCCAGCCGCACAATATGGATCCAACGGTCAGAGTTGAATTCTCATTCGAATTCGATTGGCTTGGTATTTACTTTATGTAACACTCCTAACTTGTAATTAAGAGTGCGATGAAGGAATTGGATGGTAATTGTTAGGTGGAAGATGAGATCTTTTATACTTCTCTTTTATCTCAATTTATCTTTGGAGAAATCGGGATAAAGTTGAGAAATTTTTTGTATTATGCGTAAAATGGGATAAAGAAGAGAAAAATAAAGAGAAGTAAGTCTGAATACAATCTAATTCATTTTTATTTCTTCCATGATGATTACAATAGGAGGGTGAGTTTATGTAGGCAACTATCTTATTGAACTTCTTAATTTTACTAATTATCCCTACTAATTATCTATCATAATATCCCTTAATATAATATCTAGAATGTGGTGTCCCCTTCAAGCAATCCTTGTTATATTGCGCTTTGGAGGTAGTTTTTTGCCCCAAAAATAGAAAAAAATAATAAAAATATTAAGCTTTAGAGGAGGTATTCTTAGTCAAAGAAAGATAAGTCTTAAAAATATTTGTCACACATTGAGATAGAGGTGCTTCATTATCTTTGAGTATGTGAGGCGATTTTTTTCGTCATGTGAGCGTGATAAATGACACATGTATAGAAAATGGGACATTATACAAAGTGTTTTGTAGGATAATTTTGTGAGAGCGTCTTAGTGGATAATTGTATCGAGTGAGGCAAGATCGTCGTGGTGAGGATTGCTCTAATGTTCTTGATATGAGAATATTGATCTTTTTGGTGAGTAGAATGTGACAAATTATTAAATTTCATGTTGGATGAGTCTTGATTATTTTAGAGAGTAGAATCTTCATCTTCTTGGTGAGGAAAATCTTCATTTTTTTGATGAGAAGAGTTTTGATCTTCTTACTCGAATTTAAAATCCTCAATTACCTTCACTTTAAATTTCACATGTGAGTTGACTTTGAAATTCGAGCGTTCTTCAGCTTTAAACTCGTCATTTAATATGTCATCATTTATTTTGATCTCCAACTTCTCATTTAGTTTTTTATCGAGTTTTTGCATAAGGACCATGATCTTTGTCATGTGTGATTGTTGGTGTGTCATGCATGATTCAAAGCTTGCCACTTTCAATTCTTAAGTTGTATAGAATTGAGATCCTGAATAATGGTTAATATATTGATGAGCTTTTGTTCGAGACTGAGAGGTGGTGAAAGAGTGAAGGTGAGTTCTCGATCTTGGTGCGTCTTATCATTGTTGTCATTCAATTTTTATCGTCTTAAATGTAAACTTGTGTTCAAATATAATCTTGAAGGCTTCTCATACCACTTAACACTTCAAACTTATAATTAAAAATGTGATGAAGGAATTGGATGATAATTGTTAGATGGAAAATGAGATTTTAGATATCTTTGAAAAAAAAAGATATAATTGAGAAGTTTTGATATTTTAAATAAAATGAAATAAAAAAGAAGTGAATCTCAAGCCTTAACATAATCTAATTTATTTTTTATTTCTTTCATAATAATTATAATTGATGACATAAATTCATACGGAGAACTACCCCACCAAACTTCTTAATTTTACTATTTACCCCACTAATTTTCTAATACAATATCGTGAGACTCCACACCGAGCTCCCGTGACAAGCACTTCATAGGTCACGTCTTTCTCGATTCATCCGCCACGTGGCAATCCGGTTACGGATCTATGGAGCCTCCATTAGTTAATCTCCGTTCGAATTATATATTTCGTATTTTCAGATGGACCTTCGACGAGGTCGATGATAAGCATCACGACCATGATGGAAACCCGCTTCCCCAGACTAAGCATAGGCTTGCAGTGTCAGAGGAAGTGGATTTGTATCAGGTCTGGGGCCAGAGCAGATCCACCTGTCCTTTGCTGATAAGGTAGATGAGATGCGGGTTGTGTTTATCACAGCTGATGGGAAGGAGAATGTTGTGAGGTAATGCTGCAATTCTGATATACTTAGATTCATTGAATAGACCAAGATTGCCTAATTGGAGTATGATATATTCTCTGGTTAAGTGAATTTTTGGTTGGAGCAAGTAAAAACTGAATTAAGGGTTCAGAATAAGAGATCAGCTTGTCGGATGCCCACATCTTTTTTTTTTTTTTATAGCTGGAGATAGATTTCAAGATCATTACTTGTAATTGTTCGATTCTTTTTCAATGAATGGTCAAGATCATTACTTGTATATTCTCTTGCCTATTTCAAGATCATTATTCCACATCTTTTGGAATAAATTCGGTTCGGTTGTAGTAATGAGTTAGAACCAGTTTTTCAGGAATATATTTGAATTATCAAATACGGATCTTCTTGACTATATATCAGGAATAGGCAAAACTCAATTTATATCCATGTTTAACCAGTAAAACTCTTCTTGACTTTTCAACGGAACATTGGAAATACTACATGATAAACTCTTCCAAGAGAATTGGAAATATGTGACAATAGACTGATACCAGAATGGGAATCATGACAGGTATGGGCTGGACGAGGGGAAATTGAACAAGACAGCTGGTACGGAAGTGAAGCGGTATGAACAGGCACATATGTGTGACTTCTTAGCTAATGATAGCATAGGATGGAGAGATCCTGGTTTCATACATGATGGCGTCATGATGGGATTACAGAATGAAAAGAGATATTATTACAGGGTAAGTATTTAGTAAAATGTAGTTTCCTCTTTTGTTTCTTTTGGTAACAAAAATTTATATGAAGAGTTGTATAACATTTTATTGGCCATGTAGTTGGTACAGATCACTACGTTTCAGTACCAACAAAATCAGTCTGCATTTTCACCTATTACATTTGTAATCTGGTTATCAATAATGTTCATATGTTTCCCCTACTACTGGAACGACACTTGTCTGCACTTTTATCTAATCCTTTTAACAGGGAGTACATACCAGATGCCCATGCTAAACTGATCATGTTCACTATTGTTGGATCAGCCTTTGCTGATCATATGCAGGTTTGGACACACAAGGCTTGTTTCACTCAAAAAAGACCAACACTCTCCCATGAACCAAGGAATAAATCAATTCTTATATGGCTGTTTCTTATTTTTTTGGGGGTTTGTTAAACATAAGCCTCCTCAAAATTCAAGTATTAGACTGGTAAGGTGATTTAAGAGATCAGGTACACAGCATGAATTTAGAGTACAAAAGTAAGAAAATGCACCATTAATCAAGATCACAGAAAAAAAAAAAAATCAGTACGTTATTGTGAGCAATACATCAAATAGAAAGAGCAAACATCAAATGCATGCAAACCAGAAACAATCTACCATCTAACAGACCTCAAACGGAAACCATCTAACAGCAACCTAATCAAAGCGAAAAAAAAAAACGCAGTGCAAACCAAAAGGAAATTTTTTCTTCAATTTCATCTTCTTTCATCAGATCTCCTTCCATCATATTGTGCAGCCAATGGAGCTGATAAGCCGCTTCCTCTTTTCCCAACCTTTCTTCCTAAAGGCCCCTCCATTTTATCAAATTCTACCTCCTCTCCAAGTTCAAAAATCCCTTTGGAAATTTGAAAATATTCACCACTGCATCCTTCAGAGACTTCTTTTGTGTAATACATGTTCACTCTCATGAACCTTAGATCTCTTGCTGCCCTCTTCACTCACTTTTTTCTTTGGCTTTTTTTCTTCTTCAGTCGAGTCTTCTTCCTCCTCCTCTTCCTCCTCTTTTTTCTCATTTGTTTCATTTAATGAGATCTCTTGTTCTCTTAGAAATATCTTGTCTAAAAATTCTATAATGCGCACCAGTTCCTTTTCAATTGCTCTCTTCCCTTCATATATCATTGGATCAGCACTCTACAAAAGACCATACCCCATTAGACCCGTTGCTCTTTCTTTCTGTTTTTTTTAACAATAAGGAAAAATTAATCTATATGCCTACAGGTTACAACAGATTCCTGTAAGGGTGTAAATTAAAACAATCATTGCAGTAGCATAGTATCAAACATTTTTTAATGTGTAAAACTCAGCTAATTCTTATAATTTTGTTTTTGCAATGCCAATATTGAACCTGAAATGAATAAGGATAACTTCAACTGCTGTTCATTCTGGTTATGGTTTTCCTATCAGCCAAAACCTGTAAGTGATAAACTATCTTGTCAAAAGTTCAACTGAAACAATATAGGACATTAACTCAATTTTAGATCAACAAGCTTACAAAAATCAGCACAATAACTGAAATCCACAATCTTTTGGTTGAAAATGTGTGAAAACCTTTTATATATATATAAAACTAACACTTATAAAATCAAGTCGGAGAAGTAGATCAGCTGCCTGATCTGAGACCCTCTTCGCATCGATTTCAGTTCTGTGTGAGACAGCCAACCTGAGATCTGCCACGTGGCACTTCATAACGGCTAGTCGCTTCAGGTCTCTCAAAATCTGAGATCGCCGCACCAGGTATTTCCTGAAGTGCACTTGTATGGTCCGCGCGGCCAAATCTTTCAGTGACAAAGCTCTATTCGAGAAATAGGGTTTAGGATGGGGGTCGTGATTACTACAACAAGAGGGTTTTTGTGATGGAACCGGGATAGCTTTTTGTTTTGTCTTTGAGAAAAGAGACGATTCAAGTGCTGCCACCCGATCGAAGAGAGAGGCAAGGGGCTCATTTGATTTATGGGGAGATGGTTGATGGATTTTGTGATGAAATGCGCACTGGTACCGATTGGAGGCGAGGTGTTCAGGGGAGCAGAAAAAGGGAACGGGAGGTGGAATGGGAGGAAAAGGGGAGGGGTTAGGGGTTTGGAATTGGGGATGGGCATGGGGTTGCGATTGGAGAAGAAGCGTCGTTGCTAGGGCTTGGAGGAGCTGGTCGGATGGGTTAGAAGGCGGAGGCAGTGGTGGAAGCGAGTTGCAGGAGGTAGAGTCACAGCAGGAAGTACAGTTGCAATGGTTAAATTGGTGACTGTGGTGAGTTTGTTGGTGCGTGTGTTGGTGATGGTGATGTGAAGAAGCCATTTTGGGGTGAGGATTGAGATGGAGATGGGTAGAAGATCACCCGAGTCCCAGACTGTATGTGAGTGAGAGGAAACAAGGGTAATGGGACAGACTACAGTCTCAGTGGATCAGACGTCAGAAAAAAAATGAATAAATAAAACAGCTCATAATTTTAAATAAAATTAGAGGTGACAATTGAACAGACGAAAATTAGTTGAAAAAGTTGGATCTATCAATTTGGATTAAAATTAAGTCAGGGCAATTTATATATTAATTATTTTTTCAGATTTTAATTGATTTTGATTGGATTATAAGTTATATGATTTCAGGTTGGATCGGATTTGGATTAGATCAATTTGATTTTTTTAAAAAAAAAATCAGATCAAATCAAATTCAGATCTAAATGAATCAGATGAGTTTTGCCGCCTTGGATAGGGATCTCATTGGGAAAGAGATGATAATAATTTAATTATAAATAATTAATATTTTTATAAATGATATTATAGCTCAAGTGATACCTAAATAGAATGACTTCAAAGAAGTCGTGAGTTCAAACTCTCATAGATATAATATTTCCACAAAACAAGAATTAGAGTTTTCAACTTATAAATTAGCAATATCTGTTCTTACAACCTAAATGATAAACTAATACTACTTTATGTGCGTTTCATAATGCAATAAATATCGTTTTTACAAGAATTGACTGATTTTATATTACATCAAGCACTAACCAGCTGAGACCGTATTATTTGCTGCAGTTATTCCGTCATCCCCTGTTATAGTTTTTATTTCCTTTGGCTATGTTTGAGAGCGGGATAAATGGGAGATAAAAGAAGGGATGAGCTATCACCACTCTCACTTAGAGCTGGAAGAAATATTTATAATTCGTAAATCATTCTGTGTTTGATTCGAAAAAAAATCATTATTGGTTCGTTTGATTTTCAGTTCGAAAATAATTCAAATCGAATTAATTTAATTCAAAATAATTTCAAATCGAATTTGAACTCAATATAGTTCGTTCGATATAGTTCGCAAACTTATATAGTTCAAATCTTGATAACACGTACACACGCTTGATGATTGAAGAATAAACAGGGATGGACGGATCACGGATGGTTGGTATAATCATACACTCTCTCTCTCCACGAGTAGCCGCTTTTTCCTTTTCCCCAGAATCGCAGATCTCCCACAAAAACCCTAGCCACTCTCTCCCTTCGTCAGGCCGACGATCTCTGCGCAAGCGCGACCTAGCTTGTGACGGCCGACGATCTCTGCGCGACCTAGCTAGCCACGATCTCACAAAACCCTAGCCGCTGAAAGTCCCTTCCTCCTCTCTCTCCCTTCGTTACCAGACTCACCACCCTTCGTCACCAGACTCACCACCCTTCGTCAGAAAGAGGTAATTTCTTGTTAAAATTTTGATTTTTCTTCATTTCACTTCTTATTGAGAGGGTTGTTACTTGTTAAGGTAAATCTAGTTAAATGAATGCATATTACTAAGTCATGGAGTGGTTGCATGATGAAGTCGTGTGTCATGTCATTTCACTATTTGTGTAGTATGTTGTGATTATTTTAGGGCCTGTTCGTTGTCATCCCATCTCTTGGGTTTGAGTGTAGGTTCTCTTCCGACAGATGGAAATCTCCTCTATGCGTTCGGCGGTCGAATTTCTCATGATGGGATTGGACGGGATTTTCCCTAATAATTCCTATCTATACACAAATTCGTGGGAAAGTTTTTATTCAGTCAGACCTAATAATTTTTTTCCCACAATCTCTCGCGCGTTGCTTTTTTCTGAAAATCTGGCGGGAGCGTTACCAAAAATGAGCGCGAATGTTGAATTCACTTGTAAATATGGCATCACTCTTCTATAAATTAGCGTCTGCTAAAAGAAGATAAAAAAAATACACTCGTTCCTCCTAAATGTTCTAAAAAATTCACTAGGAGATGAGACGAGACGAAGAAATGATGAATTTAGCCAATGAAACAGGTTTGTCTTCACTGATCTTTCTTATTTTGGGTTTTCTTTTTTAAATTTTGTTGCAATTAAAGAAATATGGCTAGAATTTCTAAAGTGTTGCTCCAATGAATTCGTGCAGCGATCTTAATCAAATGTATTGTACAAAGGCCATCGTCCCCTTTTGTAAAGAAATATGGCTCAAAATTTGGGTTTTCTAAAGCGTTGCTTCAATGCCTCCCCTTTTACATTAAAATAGAAATTGTACAGAGGCCAACGTCTATTTAGTTCCAACAAATCATTGGTTGTTAATAGGCTGTGCCAGCAAAACACAAAAAATAGAAAAGTTTTTAGAACCAGTAAAGCACGAATTGTGCATTGTGATTTTTAAAATAAAAGAACAAGTTGTAGTTGTGGTAAATTTGAGGAGTGTGAGATCTTGAAAGCGTCTTTTTTTACTGTAATTAAGTTATGGAACCAATTGGAGTCTTCATGTTTAGATACTGAAGGTTCATTTGTGCAACCACCCAAAGCACTCAAGACCCAATATTGTTCTGAGAATTAGTTAGGTAAGTAAATCATTTATGATGTGACAATATCTCATCGAATCAATTAGTATTAATTAGAAATGTTTCACTATACTGGCACCATTTGTAATTTGTGCAAAACTGAGAATGAAAACGTTCCAGTCTAAAATTTTCTCTTCGTAAAATCTGATATGGTTTCAGAAGCTAAACATAGTTTCTATATGTGTTTTATGACATAATTAATTTGGTGCTGGCTATGAGAAATAAATAAAAACCAGTATATAATTTGCAAACTTTCACTAACAATGACCTTGAAAGCTCCAGCTTTATTCTTTTTCTCCTTTCAACTTATGTAACAAGTTTGACATTTTAAGATATCTTTCTTCTTCTTTTGTAAAGTCATGTCTTTTTAATGGTACTTAAAAGTTGAGAAAGAAATAAATATTATTCTGATAAAAATGTACAGATAGATATCTTACTAAGGGCGTAATTGTCAGTTTAGCCTTTCTTACACTCAATTGCATGGTTGTATGAAATTGTGAATGCATTCACATCTTGCTAACCTATAAACATTTCATTCATTTTCAGGTCATGAAAATGAGGCTAATAATAGAGCCGCTTGGAATGAGTTGCAACGAGCATTTCTCGTTGAAATGCTTGTTGAATTTGATAGACCGGGTACACGCTTACAAAATGCATGGAGCAGTGTTGCATGGAATGAAATGAACCGACGCTTCAAAGCAAAGTTTCCTAGTGCAAATTTCTCGGTGAAGCAACTTAAGGAGCAGGAACGAACTCTTAAAAAACAATATAAAGCCATAAAGAGGTTGTCAGAACAAAGCGGGTTTGGGTGGGACCCTGTAAGAAAAATGGTAACAGCACCTAAAGAAGTTTGGGCGCCGCTTTTGCAGAAAGATAAGGAGGCTAAAAGATGGTACAACAAAACCTTTCCATACTACGACGATCTACACAACTTGTATTCTGGTATGAGATATATTGCTTTATTATTGTAAATTTGTATTTGCTATTTAGATTATTTTTCCTTATCACAATAACTAAATTAGAGATGTTGGAGATGCACACATCAGAAACCCATGGTACCACTTACCAGTTTTGATTTCAGACTTAGATCCGATATTGAGCTATTGGTTAGTCTTGTAACAGAATTAGTTAGTTAGTCTCTCTCCCCCTTCATCTATCTCTCTTCATCCCTATCTTATTTTTCCTTCTTAAATTTGACTTTCTGAAACACATTAAGGGGTTATTGCTACTGGTTCACGTCGACGTGGGAGTAATCACTTGGCTGATCAAGAAAATCCAATCGGATCGGATTCTCCTAATGCTACCATCCCTGCTCCGGGGGACTCTAATCAATTTGAACTTGATGATGATTTGTTGAACACGCCAGTAGAGGACCCGCTCTCCACACATGTTCCACCTCAAAGCCAAACACCTGCTCTTGCTGAAAATACTCTTTCCAGGCCAAAAAATAAGAGTAGTAGGAAGAGAAAGGCTATGTCAGAATTTCATGAAGAGTATTTGGCTTATAAGAGAGAGGAAACTCGTGCCTATTGTGCTCAAATGGAGAAAAACTCAATAAGGAGCAATGAGCGTGAAGAGAAGTTCTCCATTGCGGCTGCTATGGATGCTTATCAACAGTTGCCAGAGTTCGATATCGTAGATTTCATCTATGCAAGTGAAATGTTCATGGGTGATCCTAAAGTTTGCGAAGCATTTCTCACTTGTCATGAAGTAAATCGAGCAGTGTGGATTAAGCACATGATAGAGAGGTACAAAGAAATACAGTAAGTTGTTATCCTTGTTGGCCCCTTTGTCATGCTATTTTTGTATATTTTGTGAAGCATGGCAGTGTGTACTGTGTAGTAAATTGTCAAAGACACTGGCTCTTTTGTATTTTGTATATTTTGTGATCTAGAAGGCATAATCATAGATGTGTTCTAAACGTTGTGCAGGTCATATGGTGTATTCAGTTCGTCTCGATACCCCTCAGATGACCTTCTGGCACTGTCCTTTGTACCAGAGGGCGTATCAGCCCCGTTTCATGTCCTGAATTTTTAGAAACTTGCCAAATATTCATCGTTGCTTGAAAAAATCCCAAATTAATTCTATGTCTTTATAACAGTCTTCCCTAAATTCTGTCAATTTTTTATATTAATCGGACTTACGATGTGTTCTCAGGAAAATAAACAAATGACTGCCAGCAAAAGAGTACCGGGGCTGGTTCGTACCAGAATCGTACCAGCATAGTTTTCTATCCTATAAGACCCTGGCACGGCTTTTATGTTGTGATCTTGGGGTTGCTTTCTATCCTATAAGATGTCAAATGACTATTTGTTTTTCAGTAAATACTGGTATGACTTCTGTATGTGTTAGTGGAACAATTCATTGCCTTACTGAAAATCAAACTTTGCATATCATACTAGTATAGTTCATTATCTTCAGCAAAAGACATTATTTTGTGTTAAACTCTTAAAAAAAATACATTTCCCATCTTAATCCCACGTGACAGAATAATTTTTCTCTTTAAAAGCTGTTATGTATTCTAATATGCGCACTGCAAGTCTTACCTTCGAAATTATTTATTTTTTTTATCAAAAGTTGAAAATTATCTTACAACCTTGATAAGGAACAACATATATTCTACGAGTCTCCCAATTGATAAATGGTTACTGAACAGTAACTGATAAATGGTTACTGAATACGAGGCAACCATAAGTTCTAGCAGTTATAACAATTCTATAATCACTAGTTTGACAATAATAGGGACTTAAATTTTCAATTGATTGATGTTTTCTGATTTTACATTTAATTGTACAACTTTATCCATAAGCAGTAACAGACCACCTTCTAGAAAGTAGAAACAGTAACAGACCAACTTACAATTTGTTTCTATATTTTTACAATTTGTATTAGTAAATTAGTAGTATTATTTTTTCTCTTTTCTTGAAGTAGTAATCTGATGCTGAACTAATTTAGTTTCATATTTACATAGGATGTCGGGGCTGAACCTTCTTATCCCATAAGTGTTCAAGTGTCAGAAAATCCTGAAGAAAGAAATGAACTTATAGATGTTGATGGAGAAAGTGAAAATGAAGTCAACAATGATGAGACAAGAGATGTGGTGGATGACACACTTGAAGGTGAGAAAAAGAAATCGAAAGTGGGGCGCAAAAGAAAGAAGTATAGCAGTATTTTGAGGAGTTCGAAGAAGAGAAGAAATGTGTATTATTGAAAAAGGCAAAGTGTAACTATTGTCGTAAGGTCTACGTTTTGGTGTCAAGCGGTAGCACTTCTCCCCTTCTGAGGCATATGGAGTCATGTTATCACATCAGAAAGTCCAAAGGAAAAACTGAAGGTACACTTAACTTTCAAAGTAGTAACCAAGTGGATTGTGATGTAATTAGAGAGAGTGGGGGTTATGACCAAATGAAATGTAGGGAGATAATTTCAAAGATGATAATAGCTCATGAATTACCTTTTCTGTTTGTTGAAATTTCCTGTTTTAAGCAAGATTGCCCGGGATATCCTATGCATTCCAATAACAACAGTGACTTCAGAGTTAGATTGTAGTGCTGGAGGTCGTGTATTGGATGATTATCAGAGTTCTGTAACTAAGGATATGATTGAATTGTCGGTTAGTGGAGGGGATTGGATAAGGACAATTTCAAATGCCACATTACACACCTTACAAGTAAGAACTTGAGTCTATAATCATTTTCTATATGTGTTTTTTATAACTGAATTATCTTTTGCACTAATTTATTTCACTTTGTACATTTTCAGCAAGCTGCTAAGAATGAAGAAAATCTTGATGTGGAGGTGCCTGAAGGTACAAGTGTTGTAGTCCAGTAATTCTCTATGGAGCTCATGAATTGCAGTAATTGGTAATGCTTATAGATGTAGTTGCTGTTTGGATTGTAGTAATTGATAATGTTTTGTTGTAGTAATTTAGTAATTGCTATAGTTTAGTAAGTCTCTAATGTTTGGTACTGCTGCTGTATTAGAATTAATTTACTTTGGTACTGCTAGTCTGATACTATATTGGTATTTGGTGCTACTGCTACTGTTGGTATTTGACTATTTAATGCTGTATTGGGGGTGTTGTGATGTTTGTATTTGGTGCCGTATTTGACTATTTGGTGCTGTATTGGGGGTGCTATAATGGTATTCGGTGCTGTATTTGACTGTTTGATACTCTAAGTGACTCTTCCAATAGAGGGTGTTGTGATGTTGTTGGTACTGTATTATTTTTTGGTGAAATTGTTGCTGTTTGAATTGTAGTAATTGTTGTTTGAAATCATTGAATTGTATTGCTTTTATCAATTTCAAACTCCCATGAATCGAACCGAACCGTTCGAATTATTAACGAATCGAATTCCGAACTCCCTTATGAGTTCGAAATTGCCATGCTATTTTAAATTGAACTAGTTCGAATGATTTCAAAATTGCCATGCTATTTTAAACTGAACTAGTTCAAATTAGTTTCAAATTGAATTTGAATTATGACTAGTTTGATCGTGTTCGATTAGTTTGTAGCCCTACTCTCACCGGTGATAGGATTATCACTCCTTTTATCTCTCTTATCCCCAAACAAACAAAGCCTTTACGTGTAATGAGATCCAGCAATATAAAAATAATAAAATATTTCTATAAGTTAAATCTTAACCGATTTTACTTAAATCGTATGAGAGCGAGCTATCATAATTTTTCTATACAGATCCTTGATAACAATACATTTGTCGTAATTGAGGTGAACCGTCTAATAAAAACTTAATGTGCCACATCTCAAAGTAATATTTTATAAAATGATGTTAAATATGACACAATCGTTATTAACATACATGCTCAATGGAATGATTTCTAATAAATTTGTGAATTTAAGTAAAATTTTAGTAGCGAAATTAATGAGATACAAATGAATTTTCCATTAGTGGCTTCCCTCTGATAAAATAGTTCTCAAATAAATAATTAAAAATATAAAAAATAAATATATTCAATAAAAATTTTGCATTAGAAAAAAATTGATCGTAATTTTTTAAATATTAAAGATATATATAATAATAATAGTATAATTAAACATTATAATTTTTAAAGAATAATACTAAAAAAATGGGTTATGTTAAGAGTTAAGTCTCACCATAAGTATGTCACACTCATCTAATTTAAATGAAGAGATAGAAAAATTATATATAAATCATTGGATTTAAGTAGATGAAAGTATTTAAAGAAAATCAATGGTGAAAAAGAGTGATGATGTTGTATGTTTGAAAAACTTAAAAATGTAACTATTTTTATGTATTGATGATTTTTGGAAGAGCCCCTATGTGATGATATATTAAAAAATTTAAATACATATATTTTGGTAAAATAAATAAAAATTGCAAACTTCCTTTTCATCGAGGATTATTAATATTATTAAATGAACATGTGTGCGTACTTACAATTAGACAACTTCGGTAATATTTGAAGGAGATGCTGAGAGAATATGAATATAATATAATACAATATTATTTTTGAATGAAAAGGAAGATCATGTTAGGGATCAAAATTATTTATACCATTTAATTTCTAAATATTCGATGATCAAGCTAATTTTTTTTTGGTGTGACTGGAGAAAGAAGGTTGATGAGTCAAAATCATTGTAATTAATTAATAAATGAGAAAATATACCTTCCTCATCTATTGTCTCTCCATTTTCTAAAAAGTCGCCCACCCCCAAAAAAAATTGTTGTGTGGTCAAACGTGTTGAAAAGTCAGCCATGATAATGAAGGAAATGGAAGAGCAATTGACGAGACGCCATAGAATAGCAAAAAGTTTGGCACTCAATGGAATAGCAAAAAGTTCAGAATAGAATAACTATTCCGACGAATTAATTTGTCAAATGAATTTTAGACTAAGTAGAAGAGTGTGGAATAGTGCTAATCCAAGATACCAACTTATAGGTGGAATACCGGATTAGCTCTCATCGGAATAACGATTATTGTTTGATTATATTATATTATATTATTATATTATGATTATGATTAAGATTTAGTATTATTATATTATTATATTATATTTATGATTATAATTTATTATTATATTAATATTATGATTATTATTTATTATTATTATTATCATTATTATTATTATATTATCGTTACCATTAGTATTATTATATTATTTATTATTATTATAAATATATTTTTAATATTATATTATTATATTATGAATATAATATAATTATTTTATTATTATATTATTATGATCAAGATTATTTATTATTATATTATTATATTATGATGAATATGATTATGATTATTATTACTTATTATTATTTTATTATGTTATATTATATTATTATATGTTGATTATAGTGATGATTAAGTTATTATTATATTATTATAATTATAATTATTTATAATTATTTTTATGATTATGATTATATTTTTATTATTATATTATTATGATTATGGTTATATTATTATGATTATGACTATAATTATTATTATCATGATTATGATTATGATTATATTATTAAAATTACGATTACTTATTATTATTATATCATTATAATTATGATTGTAATTATATATTTTTATTATTATATTACTATATTATTATTATGTTTATATTTTTATTATATTACTATTATAATATTATTATTTATTATGATTATTTTTTATTACTTTATTATTATTTTATTATGTTGTATTATATTATTATATGTTGATTATAGTTATGATTAATTTATTATTATATTATTATAATTATAATTATTTATAATTATTTTTATTTATATTTTTATTATTATATTATTATAATTATGATTATGGTTATATTATTATGATCATGACTATAATTATTATTATCATGATTATGATTATGATTATTATATTATGATTATATTATTAAAATTATGATTACGTATTATTATTATATTATTATAATTATGATTATAATTATATTTTTTTATTATTATATTACTATATTATGATTATGTTTATATTTTTATTATATTACTATTATAATATTATTATTTATTATGATTATTTTTTATTACTTTATTACTATTATTATTATTTTACTATTATGATTATTATTTTACTATTATTATTATCATCATCATCATTATTAGTATCATAATTATTCATATTTTAACTATTCTGAGTAACAACTGCCAAACGATATTTTCACTCTTCCGAATAGTCAAGAATACCACTCTTCCAAAAAAATACTATTCTATCACTCTTCCAAAATTACCACTCTTCCAAAGCTATTACTTAATTTGCCAAACGGACCCTAATAGATTAATAATACTCTTCTGATACTTAGATCGTCTTGAATGCCAATATCAAACGAGTTTAAATTACATCAAAGATAAAACAGACTCAATGTGTTATTAACGATTCTGATATGGATCAGCGGCGAACTCATAACTGATATGGATTTAGTAATTGAGAAGGGATTCAATACCCACTTATTTTCCTGCCGCAGTATAATATAAAAAAATAGACGCAACATAACAAAAGTACACGTGCATAATAGAAGAAATTAGATGCATAAATAACATAGCAAAATTAATATGCATAATAAAAAAATTTAGATGCAAGCTAATAAAATTAATGTGCATAATACACAAAAATAGATGCAACATGACGGAATTAACATGCAACACAATAATATTAATGTACATAACAAAAGAAATTAGATGCAACGTAAAAAAATAATGTACATTATAAAAGAAATTAGATAAATAAATAACAGAAATAATGTACATAATAAAAGAAATTAGATAAATAGATAACAGAAATAATATTGTTATATAATATTTATTGTGCATAATAAAAATAGTAATAATATAATATAATTAATGTACAACAATATAATAAAAAAAATTAATATATTTTTTCGCATGTAACGACAGTAACGTTATACAGCTGTAAGGCGTATGATTCTTGCTTCACGTAGGGATTGCAGCAGAAATCAGATGATCTCCACAATGGTCTTAGCTAAACTTTTCACTGGTATATATAATATATAGTCGAAGACTCGAAACGTAGGCAGTCAGAAAAAAATTAAAATGTCCTACTAAATAAAAAAAAGTTCCAATCATGGGAGTTAAAGAACAATATTATGGGAACAATTCTTGTATATATATGAAGGTTGGATATTAATTTTTGTAAAAAATATTTGCGCAACATTAAACTTAACATATGTTTGGAGGATATTGAATTTGAACCCCATTGAGCACACCTAAATCAACCCATGATTCGAAGAGCATCTATATCCTTATTACTTGAAAAATGAAAATTGAAAATGGGGTTCTCAAAATTAAATGTTCTCAAATACACGTACTGCATTTCTTTTGCTGATGACTGAAAGTCTGATTTTTTTTAAACAATGATCCGATCCAATGCCCATTTAAATTTAACGGTTGGATTAAAAAAATCTATATCCTTATTATTTGAAATTGTTCTGTTACAAATCAAATGATCCCAAATATATATACCGCATTTCTTGTACTGATGGCACTGAAACTTTTTAAAACAATGATCTGATCCGATGTCCGTTTAAATTTAACAGTTAGATTAAAAAAAAGACAACTTTTAAACTGAAATGAGAACTAAGGGTGTGCAATCGGTCGGTATAAAACTATAAATACACGTAATTAGAAGTTTAGTTTGTCAAATTAAGAATTAAACTAAATTTATAAAAATATCAGCCGAATAAACTAAAAACCAAATGAATCAAAATTTTATTCAGTTTATTTAGTTAAATCAGAATTATATTAGTTAAAAAGAAATTAACATATTGATAGTTATGAAAATTGATAGAAGAAATAAATAGTTAAAAATAAAATAAATAACTAAATAAAACTCATAGAAAATAAATATATTTGAATTATTTTTGATATGATTATTATTACCAAATAAAAATGAACCCGCTTGATAAATTTTAAACTAATCAGTTTATCTGATTTAGGAAAACATAAACTAAACCAAAAAATAAAATTGAATTAGTTAAATTTTTTAACCAAACTACAAGTTGAAAATTGAACGATTCAATTTAAACTGACCTGATTACACAACCCTAATGAGAACTGAAAAGAAATGCACATGCACTGGAATAAGCTGCAAGCAACACATAATAAGAAATACACACAATTCAGCCCTGTATATCTAAGCGTCATAGGTGTAACTTTTCTGTCTGCGATTCAAATCCGACGGTCTAATTTCGTTCAGACAATTACTCCGCGCGTGGAGCACTATTTGAATCCTCGCATAGTTGCATTGAACTATTTGAATCCTCGCATCATATGTTGGTCGATGATTGGGCGGTGGAGCGAAGAGAGGCGAGGCATCCAGAGGCGCACAAAACAAGGCGGGCCTGGTCACATGGAGAACTTACAGAGTTGGCTTGGCCATATGCGCTATGCAGTTTTTCGTTTCTGTTTGCGCTTTAATTGGAGTCTGGAATGGGTGGGATTCCTTGAGCCTCAAGGCTTTGATGACTAATTATTTTGATAATTTTAATAATTAATTTTATATAATTTTATGAAAAAAAATTAAAAAAAAATCTTTTAAAAATATATTTTTATTAATTAATTTATGTTTAAGATTTCTTGAGTGTCATTTGATACTTCATTGAAAAATATTAAAATTATATAATGATTATGTTATTTCTATTTTTAAGAAAATAGTATGTACAATCAACATGTGATTTGTCTATTATATGGTGACAGATGTACGGTGTTTCTTAAATTTACTATACTTGTGTTGTCACCTTCACTAAAAAGACAAAACGTTTGGTGATGTCGATGTTTGCTTTTTTCTTTAGTATATAATATAATATCTATTCTAATACTCAAAGACTAAAAATTATATCTGAGCACATCTTCATCTATAACTATACTATCGTGATATTTTCATGATTGAATATCTATATATCAATTTACTATTGAAATTAATTTTATAACAACGGTTTAAATTTTGGTCAAAAACAATTTTCCTCTTAATTTCATTTGCTATCTTTTATCATAGATCTAAAATTTGTTTTTATATATTAAATAAATTAAATAACAATTATTATTAAATTTTGTTTCAAAAAATCTATTATACAACTTTATTCAGAAAACTATTATATTTAAAAAATCATATTTTATTAAATAATAAAGTAATTTTTTATTTAAAAATTTAAGAGCTTTGTAATTTATCTAGATATAAATTTTATCTAAGTAATATATTTTATTTATTTATAATAAAGTTAATATTATATATAATTATTTTAAAAATTACAAGGGTTCTGATTAAAAAAGGTTAACCTAATTTAAAATAGAGCGGGGATCCATTGACAATGGATTATTTTGACAATCTTGACAATGAAATTTTAAATAAATATAAAAAAATCTTAAAAATGAAAAAAAGTTCATAGATGTGTTCTTATACCTTTAGATTGATGGTCATTCAAATTTTATGTAATTTCATTATTGTTTGATAGTCCATCAAATACCGTTAAATTAGAACCGTTATAAATTGCATGGAAATTTGATAATCTTTGATGGACTATCAAATGATAATGAAATTGCATGAAATTTGAATGACCATCAATCTAAAAGTAGAAGAACACATCTATAATCTTTTTTTTTCTATTTTTAAAATTTTTTGTATTTATTTAGAGGTCCATTATCAAAATTATCAAAATAATTCATTATCAACTGATCCCTTCTCTTTAAAATAACCTTTTTTCTTTCGACGCCTAACTATATAAAAACGTACAAGAGTGACTTTTACCTTTGTTCCTCTGCGATATAAACAATGTGCTATGAATTCACCGGTTTAGAAAGTATAAATTAATATATTATTTATGATCTTCTAGTTTTCACGGTGCATATTAGATAATCTTGATTTTTGCAATTTGTAAAATGCTTTTCAAATGCCAAATAAAAAATAGACGAGTTATTTCTGGTCAAATCTACCGAGTGTATTTTGATAGAGTCGGAATTGAGGCACTCTGCCATCAAACGTATTTACGTACCATCTAAAGCTCCACATTTTGCGAAAATCAAAGCAAATAAAAATCCGTCTTTAGATGGCCGCACAATTAATCGCACCACAGGAGATGCACGAAATCTCGAACGCATCCCGTACGAGAGCATTCGTGAATCTAATTATAAACCGTAAACTTGTCATAAGAAAAGGAAAAAGAAGAAGAAAAATTGACACCACCAGCAAGATAATGCTAAAAAAATCCCCCAGGCGTATGAACCCAAAAAACAATGCAATGGGTTGTTACAAGTATCAACACAAAAAGGACAACCAAAATTTGAATGCGTTTTTATATTATGTATACCACAAATTAACTTATATTTTATGAAAGTTACTTAAACTTGAAAAATATAACAACTTCCATTTTTAAGTAAATAGTTATTTTCATCAATTTATTTCATTATCAAGTGAAAAGATATAATTTACATCAAGATTTTGAATTTTTATTGTTAAAAAAACTTTTATGCTTTTCAAAATTAATAGGTATTATTTTGAATTTATGCTAATATATGATGCATATAACAAACTACAATGCACACTAAAATTATCATGAAATTAAGTACTTGATGGATCTCTACACTGAAAATGCATTTAGTTAATATCAATTTTTTTTTATTAATTGATTTTCTATCACATAGACATATATAGTGAGTATTTCACTATGAAGTAAAATTTTATTACATATATGTCATGTCAAACGATCTCTGTAGAATCAAATATACAGGACACTCTAGCAGAGGATTGTAGTTGGTTGTGACTTTGGGATCCTTAACACATTCCTAAATCTATAGGAAAACTTCACGTTTTATAGAAGCTACTTTTGCTCCGAAACAAAAAAGTCGCAAGGTCGTACCATCATAAATTTACACACATTTCATTTCTTCCCATACCACTCACTCCTCCATTCCTCTCATACTCTCAGTGGCTCCTCTCGCCATTCATGGCAACCCTTACTTCGTCGCCATTCGCCACCATCAGCTCCGTCGGCATATCTCGCTTGAGTTCCATCTCCAGATCTTTCGATCGGCACTCGAAATGCTTCGCAAGCTCGTCCCACCATCTCTTCTTCACCAAAATTCGTACATCAAGTCGAGCTCCTCGACTTTCACCTGTTACGCGCGTCGCAAGCGACCCAAACCTGAAAGAAACTGCATCAGACAATGGTCAGAGGCTACGTAACTTGTATCCAGTATCCAATTATGAATTTAATAAAATTTGCAACATTATGCTAATTGTTGCTTGATCTTTGATCTGAATTAGAAAAATCCTAATTCTTGTAGATTAATCACTGACTCAATTTGAATCCAGCCAGAATGTGGTATGACACAGTGGTACAGATGGGATTCACCAGCACTTGTACCCGCATCAGCATACTTGCTGAAACTTTTATATTTATATGTATGTGTACGTGCATGCATATATATATATATATAGAGAGAGTGAAGGTATGGTGATTCGTGAAGCACAAAAAAATTCAAAAAAAAAAAATATAAAAATTTCAATATGAAAATTGATCTTCAAAGATATTTCAATATGGAGATTATGTTCAATGGTTTGGATTGACAGTTTGAACTTTCAAATTCGAGTTATGGACGTGAAATATGGGAGGTTTTGTGCTCCACGAAGCACCATAGCCTTTCTCTCTCTCTATATATAAATAAATCTAGCGTGCTCTTAAGTTCACGGAGACTTTCCGTGAGCTTAACTCAAAAAATATATCAAATCATCTCCAAATTTTAATTTATCATGCTCATTAAATTCTTCATATGAAAATCTTGTGGGATGCAAAAATTTGAGGTGTTTTGAGTTCTCTAATTTTTTATTTTTAATTTTTTAAAATCAGTTCTAAAAATAATAAATAAAATATTTAATATTTGTACATTATTTTCAAAAATTAAAAACGATAACTTAGAAAACTCGAAATACTTCAAAATTTTTGCATTCCACAAGATTTTCATATAAAAATTTAATGAGCATGATAAATCAACATTTGGAGATGATATAATTTTTTGAGTTAAGCTCACAAAATGTCTAGTTGAGCTTAAGAGCACGCTAAATTTACTCTCTCTATATATTTAAGAATCATTAATGTCTCTGATAAGGCCCATTTAATGGCACATTCCAAATAAAACAAAAATAAAATTGATCCAACAGGTCTGGGACCAGATTTTTACATACAACGTGATATGCTACATTTTATGATGTGGGTTGGCCTGGATTTTACATATAACTCAATCTGTTGCATTGGGGCACATCAGTGGATTTGGATGGCAGCATAACCTGTCCCAGATACCAGATACCAGATACCAGATACCAGATACCAGGTGCTAGATATCATCAGGGTTTTATTCAACATTGCTGCTTGCTTGTTGTCCCAGATACCAGATAAAATGCTTGACTGATGTGTGTCTGTGTGTGTGTGTGTCTCTATACATACATATATATATGTAACTTAGATATGATTTGTATGCCAAATGACTCGATACATAAATAATTGTATGCAGGTGTTTCAAATTTGCCTTCTGCATATGACCCCCCTTCCATTGCATCTAGTATCAAGTTCCATGCTGAGTTCACTCCTTCATTCTCTCCTGAGCATTTCTCTCTCCCCAAGGCCTACCACGCAACAGCAGAAAGTGTACGTGACACGCTCATAATCAACTGGAATGCAACTTATGACCATTATGACAAGGAAAATATGAAACAAGCATACTACCTCTCCATGGAGTTCCTTCAGGTCCAGTTAATATTGCTCTTGTAATTAAAAAAAGGAACTTTCTCATCTTGTTTTGTGTATTGAAGTTTCTTTCCGTCTTTGTTTAATATAGGGAAGAGCTTTGTTAAATGCAATTGGTAATCTTGAGTTAACTGGCAAGTATGCCGAGGCCTTGAAACAGCTTGGATATACCCTAGAAAGCGTTGCTAGTCAGGTAAAATGAACTTGAGGATATGTTATTAATTATTGTTCCACAAACAGCTTGGATATACTCCGCTACTGAGGATGACAAACCAAATTTAGCTATTACTAATAAATACTGTAAATGATTCATCTGGTAATGTCTTCTTGTTGTGTTTTGTGGCCTGAACATCAATTTTACTGCTCAGATGTAAAAAGAAGAAAAAATAATGAACTTTTGAGTTTTTAACATATAGGAGCCAGATGCAGCGCTTGGAAATGGAGGTCTGGGGCGACTAGCCTCATGCTTTTTGGATTCTGTGGCAACCTTAAATTATCCTGCATGGGGATATGGACTCAGATACAAGTATGGTCTTTTCAAACAGATTATCACTAAAGATGGACAAGAAGAGGTCCCAGAGAACTGGCTGGAGGTGATTTTGTAAATAGTACATAGCTCTAGTTTGGGTGTTGGGTTGAATCTTCCTGAAGGGCGGTTGGGATTAAATATGGTTGGCTGAGTGCATCTAAAAGGTGTGGGTATCAAATCATGTTAGGCTTTCCAGCAATCACCTACTGGTACCTGCACATTGGACACTTTTTTTAACTGTGCATTGGTGCATGTTTTTTTGTTGTGTGTGTGTGGGGTGGGTGGGTGGGTTGTACTTCCTCAATCCTGGTATGATTTGAAGCTGGATAGACGCATCTGTTGTTTTGCAGATGCACAAATTAAGTGCTGTAGGAGTATCTGATATGTTGACTTTTGACACTCTACGATACATACCAGACACCCCATCTGACCTATTAAACAGTTCCGCTAATAAGGCTATGTATGCATGTGCACATCCATAGAGAAAAACATGCCTAGTAATCAGATACTCCTGTTCTGGATTTTAATTTCCCACTCCTATGTCCAACCTTATAAACGTATGTTATACTTGCAGTTTCCTTGATTTTACAAGGTGGAATTGAAACTGCTTAGCAGTACTTTTGTAATGTACTTTACAGCAGTTTTAAAATCTACTTCTCCCCCTAGAAAGTTCTATTGTTTATATTTTACGTCCACCAAAAAAGGCCGAGAAGCAGAAAACAGATAAAACTTTTGGTGGATAACAACTGGCAAGAAAACTAGTTGCAGACCTAATTGCTATTGTAGCTACTCTTGGTTTGATATATTGTTTGAGGTGTCACTTTTTGTTAAATTTTGTTGCAGATGGGAAGTCCTTGGGAAATTGCAAGAAATGATGTCTCTTACCCAGTGAAATTCTATGGTAAGGTTGTGGTTGGTTCAGATGGCAAGAAGCATTGGATTGGGGGAGAGAATATTAAGGCTGTTGCCTATGATGTGCCAATACCTGGATATAAGACAAAGACTACTATTAATCTTCGGCTTTGGTCCACAACTATTCCCTCGCAAGATTTCAATCTGTCTGCATTTAATGCTGGAGAGCATGTTAAGGCTAATGAAGCCCATTACAATGCTGAAAAGGTTTTTCTTTGATCCTTATTAATTTGAATTTTGTTGGCATATGGTACAACCTCTGTGGTATATGATATCGTGTGTGTATTGTTTTTATTCCGTTGTCTGAATACTTTGGCTAAATTTTGATTGCTTTATTTTATTTTTATTTGTTTAATTGCAAATGGAGCTTACCAGATTTCCTCAAGTTTTCTTAGTTTCAAATAGCCTCAGTGAGAAATAATAATATCAACAACTGCCATCAAAAGTGAAATTGAATTTGAGTAAACTGCTATATAGTAGGTACAAAAATTCTGGCTGGCTGTTGGTGCAAAAAACTTGAAAATAAAACATGTCTTATTAGCAAAGCAGTAACAGCAACCAAGAGTAAACAGAACAAAGGGGGGAGTAGGGGTGGGAAGAAAGAAAAAAGATAAGGGAAGAAAGTAGTACTATTTCTGTGAAAATGCTTTTGTGGAAATAGCATAAAGAATGCTGGTCTCTCCTCTCAGATATGCTACATACTCTACCCTGGAGATGAATCACTGGAGGGAAAGATCCTTCGTCTGAAGCAACAATATACTCTCTGTTCAGCATCTCTTCAGGACATTATAGCTCGTTTTGAGAGACGAACTGGAAATTCTGTAAATTGGGAGGACTTCCCTGCAAAAGTGGCAGTGCAAATGAACGATACACATCCCACACTTTGCATCCCTGAATTGATGCGCATTCTCATAGATATCAAGGGTTTGAGCTGGGATGATGCATGGAAAATTACTCAGAGGTGTGGGTTGTTTTTTTTACTTTACTGTCATGTAGGTATTTCCTGATATAGTGTATTTTGATGTTAAGAGGTCGGAAGTAATCTGGTACCTGCCGCAGTTCAGTATCCAACAGAAAGATTATCTAACAAGGCTTTTTTGTTTATAACACTGATCACCCTTAAACTTCTTTCAGAACAGTAGCATACACCAACCACACAGTTCTTCCAGAAGCACTGGAGAAGTGGAGTCTTGACATTATGCAAAAGTTGCTTCCTCGCCATGTTGAAGTCATAGAAATGATTGATGAACAGGTACATTTTTAAATATTGTCATCGAGTTCTGTATCAGTTCCACAACTGTACATACCAGAATACTCAGTACCACTATTTGAGTGGACGCTGTTGATACTTGTCACAGGTTTATGGCTGGACGGGATATTAATTTTTTCATACGGTTCTATGCTAATATGGACTTGACAAATTTTTATCAGTTCCAAATAGCTATAAGGCTATACTGAAACTTGCTGCCATACCATGATAGGTCAGCCAAAGTGTACCTGTAGTTGTTGTGGTTTCCTAAACATGCTTTTAAACCCCTCTCTCTCACTCTCTCTCTCCGTCTTATGCAGCTTGTCAACACTATAATAGCACAATATGGCACAGTTGATCTTTTAATCCTAGAGAAGAAACTTAGAGAAATGAGAATATTAGACAATGTTGATCTCCCCCTTTCCATTGCGCAACAATTTGTTAAGCCCAAGGCTCAGAAGTCTACTCTCAAATCTGAAGGAAAATCATTGATGGAGATAGTGGAGACCTCTGGTGAGCCTCTGAAGGAAGAACCTGAATCCTCTTCCATGAAACAAACAGAAGTTGAAACCAAAACTGTTGAAGCTGTTGAAGAAATAGGAGGAATGGAAGAAGAAGAGGAGGAGGAGGAGGAGGAGGAGGAGGAGGAGGTGTTCTTAAAATCGGACCCAGAAAAGCCAAAGTTGGTGCAAATGGCTAACTTGTGTGTTGTAGGTGGACACACGGTTAATGGTGTTGCTGCTATTCATAGTGAGATTGTGAAAGATGAAGTATTCAATAGCTTCTATGAGGTGTGTATAAAGCTATATGCTGGTTCAACATTCCGAACCACCTCATTCTGGTGAACCCAGCCTGATCAATATAGCACCCATTTTGTTTAAGTTAATATACCATAATTCTTAATGTTCCCTTGTGACCATATAATACCAAATAGCAAAGCAAACTTTTTCTTTTTAAATAGGTATTTTCCTCTAACAATTTATGATGCTGGGTGGGCTTTTTTAATTTTGGGCTCCTTCAATTTATTTACTTTCATTTATGGTTTAATGTATAACAATGTTGTTTCCTTTTTTTTGGCAGATGTGGCCTGAAAAATTTCAGAATAAGACAAATGGGGTTACTCCAAGACGCTGGATCAAGTTTTGTAATCCTGAGCTAAGTGACATCATAACAAAATGGATTGGAAACGATGATTGGGTCCTTAATACAGAGAAGCTCTCTCATCTTAAGCAGGTGATACCTCTCTCTCTAAACTCTGCGGGTGCATTTGGATTGGGTGCAAGGTTAGTGAGAGTGGCTAATCCACTTTGGAAAATCTGCTAACTCAACCTCTTGTCGGAATAGTGAAAAAGCAGGTGTGAGGTGTTAGTGGCTATTTCAAATAGCCACTGACCCATCCAAACATGAATAGGGTTCTGAATAGCTTGCTAATCTGGATTAGCAAGCTACTCCTCACCTGTCCAAACATACCCATGTGTTTTGTGCTCACCACTTACAGACAGCAGCTAGGCCTTAATCTTGTCTAAAACCTCAATTTAGAAAAAAAAAAAAGAGCTCCCATGTATCTTTTTCTGATATTTTTGTTCTGACAGTTTACTGAGAATGAGGAACTGCAAGAGGAATGGAGAGAGGCTAAAAGAAGAAGCAAAATAAAGGTTGCATCTATGATCAGGGAGAAAACTGGATATATTGTCAGCCCTGATGCAATGTTTGATATCCAGGTCCTTCCTCAAATTCAAAATTTGTAATAATTTTTTCCATTGATAAGATACTATATACCTCTGAAGTAGTGTTGATTTTGATTTTTGATTTTTGATTTGTTACTTCCCAAAAAAAGGCAATACATCAAATTTACTTGATAAATTAACAGTTTTGGTGGATTTCTATGAAATCAACAAAATGTATTTTTCTTTTTGTATGGTTATGCTTGTATTTCATATCATTTTATCTTTTTTTTTTCACTTTTCTACTCTATCTGTAACTCTTTTTCAATTTGGTTTAATGAAATTATATAGTAGTCTATGCACTGCTACTTTAAAAAAAAATTGAAAAGTGAAGTCATCAATCATAATTTTTTCATATTTTTAGATTTATAAGTATGGGTCTACCATTCTCAGAGGTAGAATAAAAAAAAACTTTTCAATCTCAGGTCAAGAGGATTCACGAGTACAAGCGACAACTATTAAATATATTGGGAATAGTGTACCGGTATAAGAAGATGAAAGAAATGACAGAACAAAAGAGGATAAAGAGCTTTGTCCCTAGGGTTTGCATATTTGGGGGTAAAGCATTTGCCACTTATGTTCAGGCCAAGAGAATTGTGAAGTTTATTACTGATGTTGCATCTACCATTAATCATGATCCTGAGATTGGAGATTTGTTGAAGGTACTATTATTTACAGGATTCTGATACAATCTGTTATTACTTCCTGAAGGAAACACATACTAGAATTCTCCAATCTTGTTTGTTTTAATTTTTTGCTGTAGGTTGTATTTGTGCCAGATTATAATGTCAGCATCGCAGAGCTGCTAATTCCTGCTAGTGAACTCTCCCAGCATATCAGGTACTTCAACGTCTAGTCTTTGAATTAATGAAAATGGTCCTGTTCATCGTAATATTGTAATTCAAAATTAAGGAACAGAAGATTAATAGAAAACATGTTTTTCTATGTGCCCAAGCTTGAGAGCGACCCAATAATGTCACATATTTTTATCATGATAGTTTACATACAGATACTTCAATCCTTTATAATTACATTTCTTTACTGATTTGGTCTGTAGTTTATCCGGAAATTTTATCTGGGAAATAATTACATCTCAAACTTGCATATAGTAGGGTAGTCTACAAGTTCACATGAAATATCTGGGAAATTTGTTACAGAGGCTCCTAATTTCTGTTAAGACTGTATAATCCATATCACAATCTACTTTTAGAACAAGCACTTTTTTTCTTGTTTCTTTTAATATTTCTTATTGACGGTCCCTGTAACTGTGGACCAGTACGGCTGGTATGGAAGCAAGTGGCACCAGTAACATGAAGTTTGCTATGAATGGATGTGTCTTGATCGGTACACTAGATGGGGCCAATGTTGAAATACGAGAAGAAGTTGGCGAAGAAAACTTCTTCCTTTTTGGAGCAAGAGCTGAGGAGATTGCTGGCTTAAGGAAGGAACGGGCTGAAGAAAAGGTATCTGACTACCATTTATTCTGCATTTTTTTTTTCTTTTGATTAGCAAGTTCTCCACAGTCCAAAGAGCATTTTTCAAAAATAAATAAATGAATAAATAAATAAATAAATAAATAAATAAATAACTATATAAAAGATCAGTGAAGTAAAGTGTTGTGCAGTCATTGCTGATTCTTTTTTTTTTTGGGTATTCTTGGCATAGTATTTGTGCTTGTGCAGCCTAATTGGAATGGTCATGATGTTGGTATTTTCTTAAATATGACCACACTAATCAGTAGTTCTCTATATGTACAGGATTGTGCTTGTCATAGCTAGGTATAATATCGTGCATGTATAGATACTGTTCAGTATTGTAGGCTTGTTACCTGCTGCTCTTGGGAAAAAAAAGATCAATTAATTGTTGGTCGTACTTTATCTACCTCCCATACAGTATGTGCCAGACCCGAGGTTTGAAGAGGTGAAGAAGTTTGTCCGTAGTGGTGCATTTGGAATACACAATTATGAAGAACTGATGGGCTCCTTAGAAGGTAATGAAGGATATGGCCGTGCTGACTATTTCCTTGTTGGAAAAGATTTCCCTAGTTACATCGAGTGCCAACTGAAGGTAGATGAGGCCTACCGTGACCAGAAAGTAAGTCAATTTCTTTTTTCTTTTTAAAGAGAATCCAGAATATTTAATTCTGTTCCTTTTTATGCTGCGGAGTATGAAAGCATCACAAAGATGCTACACAATACAAAAGAACAGAATATTTTTGTTTTCTTAAAACAACTATGTTCTTTTAGTTGAGGAGGATTATTGACATTCTTACTTTGCAGAGGAATATATGATATTTAATTTTTGATGTTTCCTGTAGAATGCATGAATGTTTTTTTCCTTACTAAATTTTATGAATCATCCTCTGTTATTTGAAATTAGGTACTTTAGGTTAATAAAATGTTGGGAAGGGATCCCTTGACAATGGGTTATCTTGACAATGAGTTTCCAAATAAATACAAAATAATTCTTAAAAATAGGAAAAAATTTATAGATATGTTTTTTTACTTATAGATTGATAGTTGTTTAAATTTTATGCAATTTCATTATCGTTTGATAATCCATCAACAATAATCAAAATGTTATGCAATTTGCAACGGTTCCAATTTAACGGTTTTTGATGGAGTATCAAACGATAATGAAATTATATGAAATTTGAATCACCATCAATCTATAAGTAGAGGAAGTAGAGGAATATATCTATAAACGTTTTTCTATTTTTAAGATTTTTTTGTCATATTTATTTGAAGAGTCATTGTCAAGATTGTCAAAAATAACCATTGTCAAGTGATCCCTTCCCTAAAAAGTTAGTCACTAATCTACTAGTGACCATGGAGGGGCTTACACAGTTACACGAACCCTTAAATCTTTGGCATTACCAAATTGATTTAATTGTGGCTTCATATAGCCATTTTAATGTTCTTTTTTTTTTTTCAGAAATGGACGAAAATGTCTATATTAAACACCGCCAGCTCGGCAAAATTTAGCAGTGACCGCACAATCCATGAGTATGCAAGAGAAATATGGGATATCAAGCCTGTTATTCTACCGTAAAAAAGTTGGAACTATAAAAGATGCAAGGAATGCTCTGTTATTCCTTTCTATCTTGTTCATGAGTTGGAGAGAGCTAGCTAGCTAGCTAATGCAGGGAAAATTAGTAGGCTCATATCGGTGTAATTAAAATAAATGGATATAGATCCATATATATTATTAGCGGTATTTGAATCTTATATAGGTATGAGTTCAAATAAATGGATAATGTATCAATGATTACCAGTAGCAGCTATTAATATATGATGAAGCTTCAAACCCACATGTTTGGCTCTCTTTCTTGGATTCATGTTTGATGGAGTATCTAATTATAGCTTGACAATTATCAATTTGGAGGCTAACTTTGTTGCCTAAGTTTGCCTATGATGAATAATATTCTGAGGCTAATATTATTATTTCTTAACACTCCCCCTCAAGTTGGATTCGAATAAATTTATTGAGCACAACTTGCTAAGTATACTTTCAAATGTTGATTTGTCTAGGGCTTTGGTGAAAATGTCTGCTAGTTGCTCTTGGCTTCTCACAAATGGTGTTTCAATTTCCCCTGAGTGCACTTTGTCCCGAAGAAAATGGCAATCAACTTTAATGTGCTTCGTTCTTTCATGGAAAACATGATTGGATGCAATGTGTCTTGCTGCTTGATTGTCACAATACATCTGCATAGCTCCTTTGCACTCTATCTTCATGTCGTGAAGTAAGTGTTTGATCCAAGTAAGCTCGCTGACTGTGGAAGCCATTGCTCGATATTCTGCCTCTGCGCTTGATCGGGCAACAACATTTTGCTTCTTGCTTTTCCATGTCACCAGATTTTCACCTACAAACGTACAAAATCCTGTGGTTGATTTTTTGTCACAACTTCCGGCCCAATCTGCATCAGAATAACCAACCACATTGTTAGTAATATTTTTCTTCATCTAGATTCCTTGACCTGGAGTACCTTTGAGATATCTCGGTATTCTATCAATGGTACTCAGGTGACTGGTACGTGGAGCGTGTATAAATTGACTTACAATACTAACTGCAAATGCAATATCAGGTCTGGTAACTGTAAGGTATATCAATTTTCCTACCAACCTCTGATATTGTCCTATATCAGGTAATGGTTCACCATCTTCTGGTCCAAGTTTAATATTGGTTTCTATTGGGGTACCAGCTGGTTTTGCTCCTAGCTTACCAGTCTCCTTTAACAAGTCAATGACATATTTTCTTTGAGATAGGAATAATCTTTTACTTGAGTGAGCTATTTTTATTCCAAGAAAATATGAGAGTGTACCAAGATCCTTGATATCAAACTCATTTTTCAATGATTGTTTAACCTTTTTAATTTCTTCATTATCATTTTCAGTGATGATAATGTCATCTACATAGATAAGGATAACTGTGGTTGATTTGTCAGAATGGTTAATGAACATGGAATAGTCAGTTGTGTTTTTAACGAAATTATTTTTTAGAAGAAAAGAGTTTAGCTTGGTAAATTGATAATGTCCCATGTGTTATTTTTTTTTCAAAGCATGAAGTTCTTCTTTCATGGCCTTACGCCGGAGTGGATCCAAATTGGCTTCATCAAAACTGGCTGGTTCGGTTTGACTGGTTATGTTACTTAAATAGACCTGATATTCAGGAGATACCTTTTCATAACAAATAAACTTTTGAATTGGATACGTTACCTGATGGGATACATACTCCCTCAATTTTGCAGGAGACCGTGTCTGTCGTGTGGATCTTCTTCTCGTTTCTTCTTAGGTCGGTTGAGAAAGCTCTTCATTTGAATCATTTGATTCTCTTCCATCTTCTCCCCCTAAAGGGATTGGTTCACTGACCTGTTCTTCCTCTATATTCTCAACCTGTTCTTGATTGGTTACTTCAGAAAACATAAAATTATTTGGAGGCAACATAGTTGGTTGATTGATTTCTTGTACATTTGGTTTGTAATATGGCTCACTTTCAAGGAACGACACATCCCTTGAGATGTAAAGTTTGTGATTTTTTGGATCATAACATTTATAGCCTTTCTTTTCTGAAGAATATCTTAGAAAATTAGTTTTGACCGAATTCCTATCCAATTTATCATTTCTTTTTACGTGTACAAAACAGGCACACTCAAAAACTCTAATATGATCTAGTTCTATTTTCCTTCCTTTGAGAATTTCTAAGGGACTCATGTTTTTTAGTTTCATACATGGTAACCTGTTTATAAGATAAGTCGTTGTTAATACTGCATCTGACTAATAAATCTTTGGAACATAATTTTGAAAAAGCAGTGTCCTAGTGACTTCAAGGAGATGACGATTTTTTCTTTCTGAGACTCCGTTTTGTTGAGGAGTATTAACACATGTGGTTTGATATAAAATACCTTTTTGTTTGAAAAAATCCGTAAAATTTTTGTTGACATATTCTGTCTCATTATCTGAACGAAAAATCTTTAATTTGGCATTATACTGATTTACAATAAAATTAAAAAATTCTTGAAAACAAGAGAATACTTCATTTTTTGCTTTTAAAAGATAAATCCAAGTAGTTCGAGAATAATCATCAATAAAAGTGACAAAATACATAAAATTATTATAGGAATCAATGGGAGCAGGTCCCCACACATCGGAGTGGATTAAATCAAAATAATTTTCTGATATGCTAGTAGAAGAGGGAAATGACAATCTAGTTTGTTTAGCAAGCTTACAAATATCACAATTACTTGAGTCTAATTTATAACAGAAAAGTTTATTTAAAACTTGATCAGATGGATGGCCAAATCTGCAGTGTAGTAACTTGTCACGATCTACAGGACTCATTGAAACAAAGCATTTATTGATAGTGTCTTCAAGATAATATAGACCGTTTTTAAACATTCCTTCACCAATCTTCTTCCCTGTGACTCGGTCCTGAAAGGTCACTTTATTTGGTGAGAAAATGACATCACAGTTTAGATCTTGAATTATTTTTCTAAATGATAACAAATTTGAATTAAAATCTGGTAAGTACAGGACATCTTTAACATTCTCGTTAAAGAAATTAGTGGTGCCAGTTCCAAGGATTTGAGTTTTGTTGCCATTAGCAACAGTTACATATTGCGGTTCCTTTAATTTGGTAAAGTTTTGTAATTGATTTGAGTTGCAAGTCATATGATCAGTGGCACCAGAGTCTACAATCCACTTATTTTTATTTTGACAAAAGTTGGCAAATTTTGGAGCATAATTTGCCAACTGTTTTAAAATTTCACAGAAATTAAAAGATTTAGATGAACTTGCAGCATGTTGCTGTAATAAACTGCTCAGTTGAGTCATGAGGTGTGCTAGCTGTGCAGTAGGCGCCACAGACGATCCTTCGTTGTCGGCTCTTTGCTCAAGGTGACCCCTTGGGTTTATTGACTCGGATGGCACCCCTGTCGCTTCGATCCCTTCACACACCCATTCTGGCCCCTTGCTTAAGCCGCTGAATTTTCCGCCTGATTTTTCGCCGCCCCACCCCCCTGTTGCGCACCGGCCTGAGATGAGGGTGGAGCACCCAACACCCTTCTCGGTTGTGCCCTGCACGCTTGCAGTGGTCGCACCAGTCGGTTGCTGCAGCTCCCTTCGTCTTGGCCGGTCCTCTCGGGTTAGGGTTAGGGGTGTGCAGTGTCTTCAAGGTTGACCGCCTGGACTGCTCTTGCTCGATTCTCGCAACCACATCGTCAAAGCTTGGCATTTTGGCCGATGCCAAGATTTGAGATCGGATTGCTTCGTAGCTAGGGTCAAGGGCTCCCAGGTAGGTAAAAATGAGATCTTGCTCAGTCCTTTTTTGGATTTCATTCGGGTCAGTGGTTGGTGGGAGGTATATGTTAAGTTCCTCCCATTTAGACATGATTTCGGTAACGAGATCATTGTTGCTGAGATTACCTTGTCTGATTTTTGAGATTTCTTGTTTGAGACTAAAGATGTGAGTAAATTTTTTGGTTTGGCCGTACCTTTTTCTTACCTTGTCCCAGATTTCTTTGGATGATTTGGAATACATTAGCACATTTGAGATTTTCGGGTCCATTGTGCTGAGGAGCCAGGACATAATCATTTGATCGTTGGTGTCCCATTCTTCGATTTGAGCAGTTTCTGCAGCTGTTAACTCGTTTGCTTTTTCTGGTTTGGGTCTTTCTTTGGTGCCAGTGACAAAGTGGAGTTTCCCTTTGCCACCGAGACCTATTGTAGCCAATCTGGACCAAGGAATATAATTCTTGTTGCCATTGAGGATCGGGGTTGTAAGTTTGGTGTTATCAAACCGTGACATGGTTTTATGAGTAGTGGTACGGATCTTGCTGGTTTTTGTCGAAGTTGCTTTGGTTTTTGTCTTTGGTTTTGAGTATCTTCCACTGCCTTTGTCCTTTGTTGCGCTAGATTTTTTTACTGCCTTGACATCTTGGAAATTAATATATACCGGTCAGCCTGCTGGATGCCTGACCAGGTGTTTCTTTACTGCAGTACCCTAGTAGTATTGTATTATTGAAAGTCCTTGTAGAAATGGTTAATTTGGGAATAACTAAGAGACTACTCGTACAGGTGATAAAATTTATCCTCTAGTAGTTACTTTCTTGAATGAATTCACATCCTATTGTAAAACTCTACAGCCCGTACAGAGTACTGTAGTCTGTAGACAGTGCTATAACCGAGAGTTTGCATGAGTCGGCTAATTCAGGTAACTCGATAAAATTTAGTCTCTCTAAATGAATCTGAGGTGAGAAGCCTAAACTATGGTTACTAGAATGCACCAAATTTATTTTACTCAGTTCTCATAGTCTCTCTAAATGAACGAGGTAGAGACTGGAGAGTATGCTCTGGGCAACTTTTTCTTTCCCTCCAACAAAGCAATACCTTAATCAAAGCCAAAACTGTCTTTCATTCCTGGCTGTTCTTTCTATAAAATACAATAATGGAAGTGTGCTATGGGCAATTTGGGGATAATTGAGATGATATAATGTTGTATTCCTGACAGTTAATATATCTTGTCCTGTGGTGATACAGTACAGGACATTAATGAAAGTATGACATCTTTTCTTTATATGTACTGTTTTTTTATAAGCACAAGAAAATATATGATCATGAACGGCCACATTTAGTTTGTGTACTTTCTGGAGTAACTAGAGCGGTTGCAGTTGGTATCTACTGTTCATTTGAAGAGCATTATGTAGAGAGCTCTCCGTATAATCGCACAGCCCACCCCGAGAACTTCACAATAGCTGCCATAAATGCTATGGCAGCTGACTGTCATTGAGAGAATGACAAGCGGACCCCACAAACTCTTTATAAGAGTAGTTCAGCCTATGACAATCAATCGGATCATTCAAATGATATGACAGACTACCATAAACACACTATAGCACTATGGCAGCAGATGTTGCGACTCGGGTGGGTTCGCAGCCTTTCAATCAAAAAATTGGTTCAAATGATTTTTGAATCGTTGATTTTACGTCGAGATTCGTAATGATCATTGAAAGTGTGAATCTTGAATTTTAAATCTGTTAAAAATGTGAATTTCAATATAAAATTAACGACTCGATAATTATTCAAATCATTTTTTAATTCGAAAGATTGTGAACCTACCCGAATCACTTGAGCCCCTTCCAGGTAGAAGCCAAAAATACAATTTGATCATAAGAAATTAAGAATCCAAGATAGCTATAACTAGTGAGTAGGGAGTAGGGACCATGGTGATGTTATATCTCAAAAATATTATCCAAATTTTATTTTATAATTTTTGATATTTTATAATTTTTTTTGTATTATTTGATTTTTAAATTATTCAAAAATACATAATTATTCAAACTAAGTCAAAAATGATTCTGAAGAAACTCTTTTTCGGTCTGAACCGTTATAACGGTTTACGAATCATTATAACGGTTTAGAAAAAATAGCCGTTGGATCAAGTCAACTGAGCTGAAACGTTATAACGATTTATCAAATCGTTATACGTTTCCCAAATCGTTGTAACGATTTATCAAATCGTTGTAACGATTACTGAATCGTTACATAACGATACACTCTGGTTTCTTTTAGAATATTTCTGCCTTAGAATATTTTTGAGTATTGAGATGAACCGTTATAATGTTTACTGAATCGTTATAACGATTCCCTAGGCAGATGCAATTTTTTTGTTGTTTAAGCTCAATTTATCTTGACCAATGCAATTTTCAACTATTATTATTATTTTTAATTTTCTGAAAATTTATTTTTTTATAAATTTTTAATTTTTTAGTACTATTAGATTTTTAAATAATTAAAAATAATAATTCGAATTAGTTAAAAATTATTATTAAAAAATATGATAAATTATTATTTTTTCCAATTTATAAAAAAAAAATTCGAACCGGACCGTGGACCGTCCCGTCCCGTCCCGTCCCGTGGGGGTCCGGCCCCCGGGGGCCAACGGTGGGACGGGTTCGGTTTTTTCGAATTTGGACCGCCTTAGACCGGACCGTGTGGACCGTCCGGGTTTGGGCCGGACCGGTCCGGACTGGACCGTCTTCAATACTCTAATGGCAACACAAAAGTCCCAATAGTCGATTTATATGGCTATTTTCAATTATTTTGCTTCTGTAACAGATTAAAAATGTTTATACATGCTAAATTAATTTGAGCACTAAATTAATCATGTTAAATTTTAAAGCACCTTCTACAAAATGTTAGAACGCCTTAAAGATGTTATTCATAACACATTCTTTGATGTGTTTATAATATCTTGTGAAGACTGTTCAAAGCATCTTTGAGTGGGTATTTATAGCACATTCTTTAAGAGCATTCAAAGCATCACCTGAATAATATTCATAGTGATTTTAAAAAGTGTTTAGAGCATCTTCTGCAAGATGTACAGAATGCCTTCAAGAGAATGTTCTTTTTATAGAGTATTTAGAATGTCTTCTGGTGAGAGTTCATATCACATTTTGAATTTTGGAGCACCAAATTCTAATTTTGGAGATAGATTAGAAGCTTCCCATAACCCCATCTATGAAGAAATAATTTTAATATTCAGTTATATGAACTGTATATAGGGGCGGCACCAAGGTAAGTGTCAGCGGCTCCTAGACATCTTTTTGGTTCAAAAAAAAATATTTTTTTTTATCCGGACACTTTTTTTAATCCAATATCCTCTATTGATTGTTTTGATTCCGTCATTGTCTATACATCACATATGAATAGCTTTCAAAGACGATATAAATACTTTTACTTTTTATTATTACAGGAATGATTTCGTTCAGATTGCCTTCAAAAAATATTTCAAAATACCTTCTGAGAAGTGTTGAGAGCACCTCTTTTCAAAGTGTTTATATTTTTTACATATGATATGAGGTTTTGTATCTTTTAGAGATGAGTTCATATCTATTGCATTTGAGTGTTCTTACTTTCTCATTTTTTTAACGAAGTGCAAAAAAAAAAAATGATTGATTGAACTGCAGAAGTTTCTAAAACTCAATATTAAATATTAATTTACTGACATAACAGAGGTAGGTCCAGAGTGCATAGAGAAGATGCCATCTCACGCTCTACAAAAATAACTTGACAATAGCAAACATGTCACCATTTGCAAAGGTCAAAGGATTAACTATCTTTACTTTATATTGCACAAATAACTTGGAAGTAACATATTTATTGCGTTTACTATTTTATAAGAAGATTCTACAGGAATGGATCACATGATTTATAATGCTTACGTGGCAAGTAGTGCTGGAGCCTGGAGCTCTTCAGTGACCCTCTTATTGATCGTAGAATTGAAAACAGTCCGTTAGAAAATTAACCGTTTTTATTTTGCGAACGTGCGCTATGGTGCGAAGAAAATACGGGAACGGAATCGGGGGGATTAAATATGGGATTAAAATATTTCCTCAAATATATATAAAACTAGAACTATTCAATAAACAATAAAAAGAAAATATTTAAAAATTCCTTCACACAAATCGAAGCAAAAAAAACAAAAATTCGACCAAGACATCGAAATTAATTTTAACATCCCGTCGTCAATATCAGGAATAAAATTAAAGTTCATTAAAGTGATTGTCCTTTTTAAATTAATTGGATTGAACCTAACGTCGCTTGAAATATTTGAATTTTTGCAAGAACCATTCTAAATGGTGATGTTTGAAAGGTATGTAATTAATGTAAAAATTCATCTTCTGTGAAATTTTGAACTGCATATATATACGGATATACCTTATATACTTATATTCTTTTGTATAAATTAAAATTCCATGCAAGTATCAATTCAAGGTTGCTTGTTGCAGCTAACAAACACAAAATTATCATAGAAAGGGCCCACATATGCATTAAGCATTTATGCGGTGCTACAACTTGTAGCTTGTTAATAATGTGTGGCATAATCATAATTAGAGAGAAGCACCATCGCTATCAATACCGCTATCATACCAAAATAATAACTGTTCAGGTACAATGATTTTAGGTCATATCACACCTCAAGCCTAACATAGCCCCCAGCATAAAAAAATGGTAATTGAGAAAATTACGGCCGGAAAAGATCAGGGTTTGTTCTCCATTTCACTAAGGAAATGGAAGCATCCTTTAAACTAAGTGCTTACCTTTTTTTTTTTTTTTTACCAATTTACCACATAATACAGACCTCAAAATTATATTTCAGAATATATCAAATGAAATATAAAAAAGTTTGAAATCACGGTAAGCTTTTGTTTGAAATAAGAGAGATACTAATTCTTAATTCTGTATCAATTTCGTGAATCAACTTTGATTTAATTAGTGGTAAATACAATGCCATGTGGCATAGTCGCATAGGAGGTTATAGATTTAAAATTCAAATGAAAAAAATATTTATAAACATTTAAATCTATCATTCTCATTCTTCTCATCATTATTATTATCAGTATCATTGCTATTATTATCATCATTGATTTTTTTATATTTGAGATTCTCTATATTTTTAGATTGAGTTTCATTTCTAGCTTATTCCAATTTATTTAATATTAAAAACTTTGTTGTTGTTATTATATTTAAAGCTAGATGAAATTAAATCCTATCTTTATCCTAAAAACTCTGTATCAATCTCTTTTAATCGCCTTTAGTGATAATGACATACATTTTTCCGTAGAGAGATAACGGAAAAATATATAGTTAATTGCAAACATATCTAACTACATGGTTCCAAAAAGAAAAAGCGAAAACAAATATAACGGAATAATTACTAAACTCATATGTAATTCAATTCAAGGTAGTGATTGCAACTAATTTGAGATTGTTCCTTGCTAATCACTTGCATAAATATAATACAGAAGATAAACTTTATTTATTTGCTTATATTTTAATCTCCTTTCTTGATGGTATGGAACATAAAAAATTATATAATTATTCCCAAGAACTCAATCTCTAACAAATCCATACGCATTTTTTTAAGATCACCTAGAACATTATTTTTTGGTAGATAACCGGCATTGTATCAGAAATTTTTTTCTTCACTACATATATAAAAAATTCTTCATATTATATTATATAGAAACTTTTTTAGAAACAGGGAACGATCTCCTTCGATCTAGTACAAAATAAAACTTGTGTTTGTAATATTTCGGTCGTAAATTCGCACTTTTGCCCAATCAACTCCTGCTCCTGGCTAGGACCATTTACCTGGTATATCGAGTTCCATTCCAGAGCCGCTATCAGAGGATTATAGATGTGTACCACCGTAGGCCTAGTTGTATTTTTCAATTTTCATGGCTGATAAATTTTGGGATTGGATTTTGATTGTAGATCCTCTTGTTGGTGCTGTGAAGTGGACCCAACTAATTGATCCCATACAGAGAATTAGGAGATTTCTGTCGGCAAACAACCTAAAAGCTATAATAAATGATTACAGTTACTCGCAAAATTAACTTGCGGGCGCACCTACAAGATTCTTTGTCATATAATTTCAAAGAAAAGAAGTTGTTCATTGACATATTCGTCAACCCCGTTCAAATTTTCTAAATTTTTTGTACTGATGTTTACATTTGTGACATGACTATATTAATTAGTGAGTGATATGGCCTAACATGATTGGGCCTCATCACGGCTCAAATCTGTCTCGGACATCGACAAGACAAAGAAGATAGAATCTTACCGTTTGGTCGAGTTTCGGTTCCGACAAGGTCAGTACCGATCTCGAAGGAGACTATAAATAGAAGACCCAAACCTACTGAGAGGGTGATCACATTCTAGCTATCGACACACACACACACACTCTCCACTTAGATAGTTAAGACTTCGGTATATTATATCTATACCGAATACTCTTATCATTTGGTGTTTTCGTTGAGAGTAGCTTCCATTTCGGTGTTTATAAATCTATAAGATCGGAATGACTGCTAGCAACTTAGCTCGGGAACCAACTCTTGCCCTAACGGGAATCTCTCCCCAACTCCGCCTGGATACACACCCCATCACCGACCACAAGTTAGCCCTATGGTAACACCGGCAAGGCCGGGATTGGATCCCAATCTCGGGATGCCCCAATTCAGAAACTTTAGCAACATACCTCTTCAAAACCAAGCCGTAACTTTAGCAACAGTCCCATTCACCCCTTCATTTATGTAGCCTTACAACATACCTCTCTTCCCACCCTACTACCCTTACCATCACCCAGTAATGTATCAACAACAACCTTTATTCCACAATACCCATATGCTACTCCACCCGCTTTCCCGATGATAAGTACTCCTTCTTTAGGAACAGCCGCCTTCGACCATCCCCGAGGAGTCAGCACCGGGGACAGCATGTGCCGAAACCTGTTCTCCTCCACATCTCACCATACAACACCTTCGAGGCATTCAGCCACTGTTCATCCAAGCTCTGCCCTCACACCCGGGTATGCGGCCCCTGTCCCATCGTTCTCTTCAGAGGGGTCATTAACCCCGAGCTATACGCATTCACCTATCCCCCACATTCAGACCTGCCAAGTGTGGGGACTTTTGGGACCCCCCAATCCAAGTTCACCGACCCGATAACATTTGTGGTCAATATTCGAGAGCGTATGAGGTTGTTCGGCTATCTTGACATTGTTCTATGCCGATTATTCCCAACATGCTTGTAGGGCGCAACCTGGGATTTGTATGTTGCGCTCCCAAAAGGGTCCATCTCCTCACTCAAAGGTTTTGGCCCGATTTGAGACTATCAAAAAGCCGGAAGTCACCTGTGATAGCCTTTTATCCATCATGTAGGGTCATAGGGAGCCTACCCGACAGTATGTCAACAGATTTGTAGAGTCAGCGTATCGAGTGTCTAACTTTGACGATAAGATAACAGTCCTGACACTGAGGAAAGGGTTGCTCAAAGGCCCCCTGCGCTTTGAGGAATGCAAGCACACCTTCCCAACACTCCGGGAATTTATGACCTTCGTGAATGCCTACATCCAAGGCGCGAAGGACACCTATAGTTCTGAAAAGGATATGAGGCAAGCACATTGAAAAAAATGAGAAAGTGAGAAAGTTTGAATGGGATGAGGAATGCAATAAGGCGTTTGCTAAGTTAAAGGACTATTTGTCCAACCCACCTATGCTAAGTAGGCCACGACCCGATGAAATTTTATTTTTGTATTTAGCTGCCACTAGGGGTACGGTGAGTGCTGCCCTCGTTCGGGAGGATGAAGAAGGGCAACGACCGGTCTATTATGTTTTCCGAATCCTTCGAGATGCTGATACCCGATATCCACCCATTGAAAAGTTGGCATTCGCCCTGATCGTGGCATCTCAAAAGTTCCGGCCGTATTTCCAAGCACATGCTATTCGGGTATTGACAAAGGAACCACTAAAGAAAGCCTTGGGATGTTTCGATACCTTAGGGATTACTGAAATGAGTTGTGGAATTATTAGAATTTGACATCACATTCCACCCTTGCCCGACTTTAAAGTCCCAGATGTTGGCTGATTTCGTGGCCGAAAGCTCGGCCCCCACAACATCACCAAAATTCGAGGTTCATGATCGATGGTTGGTGTACGTAGACGGTGTAGCCTCGTACAAGAGATCGAGATTTGGAGTAACAATGATTGGACCCCAGGGTGAAGCAGTAAATTACGCCCTATAACTCTTATTTATGGCCTCCAACAACAGAGCAGAGTATGGGGCGCTTCTCGATGGGTTGTGTTTCGCAAAAGGCGTGGGTGCACGGCGGGTGGTCATCTATAGCGAATCCCAGCTGGCAGTGAACTAGATATCAGGTGTCTATGAGGCCAAGGACGAAAAAATAAAAAGTATCTGAAGGAGCTACAGTGGATGTGTGCTGAATTTGAAAAAGCCGAAATACTCCACATCCTGAGAACTCAAAAATCAAAAGGCGGATGCGCTGTCCAAATTAGCTGCTGGAGGGGACTTGGACAAGCACCGAACCATGGTTGTGCTAAAAATTTCGAAGCCAAGCGTGAACGAAGAATATGTGGAGCAATATCAAATAACAACCGAGGGATGAGTGGTACGCCCCGATATGGGACTTCCTGACCCAAGGGTACCTACCACAAGACTCAGCACAAGCAAGAAGCATCCGCAGACAAGCGGTCAGGTATGTAAAATATAATGGTGTTTTATTACACAGGGGATTCACAAGACCTTGGCAACGGTGCTTGTCGGGACAATAGGCCCAATCCGCCCTTCGAGAGGTTCACAAAGGTATCCGTGGTAGCCACCAAGGGACGAGGACATTGGCACACCGCATCCTCCGAGCAAGGTACTTCTGGCCCACACTGCTAAAGGATGCCAAAGACATGGTTAAGAGGTGTGCTACTTGCCAATTTTACAATAACCAGTTCCATGTACTCGAAGCTCCGATGAAGAGTATCTCCAACCAGTTGTCCTTTGATAAATGGGGAATAGACCTCGTCGGGCCCTTTGTCCCCGGAAAAGGACAGGTGAAGTTCTTAGTTGTGGCGGTCAAATACTTCACTAAATGGGTGGAAGCCTGGACACTGGCAGTGATCACCACAGCTCGGATTGTGGACTTCGTGAAAAGACAAATCCTATGCCACTTCGAGATCCCTTCAGTGATAGTCTCTGATAACAGGTTTCAATTCTGCTCCCGAAAATTTCAACAATGGTGCAACGATAAAGGGATAAAAAATCAGTATGCATCGGTGGTACACCCACAAAGCAATGAGCAAGTAGAACTCACAAACCGGATCATAGTTGATGGATTAAGGAAGAAGTTGGAAGGCCGAAAAGGCAATTGGCCGGAGTTCTTGGACGAGGTGTTATAGGCCTACCGATCTACTCCTCGAATGGTAACAAACGTCTCTCCCTATGAGATGGCATTTGGCATGGACGCCGTAACCCCGATGGAAACATGTTATTGCAGTCTTCTCGGGTGATGTCGTATGAAGAGATCATTAACGCTGAAGGAAAAAGTGTGGTCGTGAAGTTGGTGCAGGAGAAAAAGAATGAGGCCTTAAGGATGATGGTGGAATATCAGCGTAGAATGAGGATTATGTTTGATTGGCGAGTTTTCCCGAAGTATTTTCAACCGGGAGATCTCGTCCTTTGGCGCGTGGAGGCCATGGACAAGAAGGTAGACAAGTTGGATCCTAAATGGGAATGACCTTTCCGTGTAGTCCGAGGCTTTGATGGAAGGGCTTTCAAATTAGAAACTACTGAGGGAGATCCCATTCCTCGGGCTTGGAACATGGAGCATCTTCGTCGATTTTATGTTTAGTTATTAAAGAAATGTATCTTTTGGGTATTTGACATTTTCTTTTCCAGGAAAGCAATGTAATAAAGTAATTGTAAAGATAATAAGTACATGTTAGTGGCTAAGGCATATGTGGGAATGCCTACCACTTTTTCATATCTCTTCATTTTTTTACATCTATGTGTGCTCGAAAATGGTAGGTTTTTCGATGCCGAAAATGATAAGTTTTTCGATGCGAAAAGGACAAGCTTTTCGATGCCGAAAATGATAAGCTTTTCGATGTCGAAAAGGACAAGCTGTAAGTGCGTCATGCTAAACAAGTTATAAAGCAAATAAAAATGAACACCAACACAATATATAACAAACAGCGAAATGAAACTTCAATACATCATTAATATTTTTGCATAAATATGAAAAGTGGTAGCATAATATAAAACAATAGGAGACAAACATCAATATGACATAATGGGCAATAAGTTGCAGAAGAAAATTTTCATTAACTTTGAAATGTTTTACATATAGGAGCCGACTAGGTCGGCCTAAAAAAATAACCGCTACTCGCAAACATTTCAATTTTAATAATTTTACTATAATTAAATAATTTAAAAGAAAAATGACATTGTTTGCTTTTTTCTTGTTGACCAAACTTTGACTAGTTATTTTGGCTATTATAAAAATCCTAAAAAATCCAAATAAAATTCTGAAAAATAGCTAATTCATTTTCTATTATTTTTGTAAGTAATTTTATATAAAAATAAATAGAGTTTAAAATAATAAAAACAAATCCCATTATTATGACTATTATGAAAATCCCAAAAATCCAAATAAAAATCCTAAGTAATAACCAATTTATTTCCTATTACTTTTGTGAGTAATTTTCTATAAAAGTAAATAGAGTTCAAAAATAACAAAAATAAAAATCCTATTACTTTGGTTATTATAGAAATCTCAAAAAAATTCAAATAAAATAAAAATCCTAAATAATAGCTAACTTATTTCCATTATTTTGTGACCCATTTTCTATAGAGATAAGTGGAGTTTGAAATAAAAATATATATAATGATAATAATAAAAATGTATATAATGATAATAATAAAAAATATAATATAAAAAAATATAATAAAAAGAAATATATAAACATAAAAAAAATATAAATAAATAATAATAAAAATATAAGGAATCGTTATAACGATTCCTTGAATCGTTATACGGTTCACCAAAACGTTGAACGCTTCACAAGACGTTGGTAACACTTTGACTATTCTCTGACAAGTCAACATATTCTAAAGAATCATTGTAATGATTCCTTGAATCGTTGTAATAATTCTCCAAAACGTTGAACGTTATATAGAGCGTTAGCAACGTTTTGACCTTTTGACCAATTCTCTGACAAATCTGATATCTTCTGGAAGCGTTATAACGATTTGTGGAAGCGTTATAATGATTTGTTGAAGTGTTGTAACGGTTTGTTGAATCGTTACACGATTCCTAAGATGATGAATGATCAACAAGGTGATGATACACCTTGTCGACTGCTGATGAGACATCACAATATGGTAGCTTCTGAACTAATTTGTCCAGGAGCTCATTCTTTGATAAACTTGTCTCAATGTTAGACCAACCAGGAGCCCCAAGTCTAATTTTGTGCATAAGTTAACCCTGAATTTGTGAATCAGCTAGGTGCTCAGGACTCATGATTTAGTGATGATTAAATATCTCACACAAAGGGGTGTAGAGCAACGAAGTGATTTTTGCACAAATAATGTAATATTCAGAATAACCAATCAAGACAAGAACATCTTGACGCCCGTCAAAGGATGACTAAGACTGCGACATCAGTATGAGCAAACGTGTTAATTTCAAGAAAGAAGAACATCACGATGTCCAAAGATGTGACATCATGATGACTCTATGTCATGAACAAGTAATTCATGACCAGTCACGCTAGTAAGACCAAACTAATCCAATGATAAGTTTGTCTTCTAGTTCAGGAGATTGAACTGATCTGTAGTAAGTTCATCTCCCGGGATTGTAGGATTAAATCGATCTGTAGTAGATTCATTCTCAAAACAGTGAATTTGAACCGATCTGTAGTAGGTTCTTTCACTGACACACGCCTCAATGTCAAACTGGCTCAGCGCTTCAGGTTTGATTTTGTGCGCAGTTGTGTTCCTAGGTTTATGAATCCGCTCAGTGTTTGGAATTCATGATCTAGAAGATCAGTGAGAAGAAACAAGTGGGCCAAATCCACCCGTCTCATGATTCACCAACCTCAAGATCAACCGGCTAAGTGCTTCGAGTTGAATTTTGTGTGATTGGTCGTTGACTAGTAAAGATTGAACCGATCTGTAGTAGGTTCATCTTCTAGGTCAACTAAGGTCGAGTCGATCTGTAGTAGACTCACCTTCCATCCCTCCGTAAAGATCGATCTGATCTGTCAGTAAGATGATCTCTCGGAGCGGTAAAGATTGAACTGACATGTAGTAAATTCATCTTTTCACCACCCTATCTCGCCGGACTGACCTGTTAGTAAGTCCAGGGTGCTTCAGTGACCCCGATCACAGAAGCACGTGACCACTTGATCATCATTTAGCTATACTACTTGTTTCCCCCTTTCAAGATCCAGAGATGTCTCGAGGTTAATAGCATATGGTAATTAACGGTGGGGGCTTGCGCCCATCGGAATCTATAAGTACTCACAATCACTAAAAAAACCCCCTAAATGTGCATTCCAATAGGTCTAAACGGTGGAATTAACCGGCATTAAATAAATGCACGTTCAGGAGGGATCTCCGTGTCCTTCTTCCGCATCCCATCGTCCAAACCCGAAGCGACGGTGCGACGCGTGCGCGAAAAAGGGTCGCACAAATTGTTATACACTCAAATCTGATTGTTCATCATCTCGATTTAATGATCCAAAAATATTCAGTTCTTACTCTTTGTACTATTAAGTGTTACACTAGCTATACTTCCTCCCCCTTCATATAAAAACGAGCTAAGATGAGAGACATAGAAATTAAAATCAGCATCTAACCATCTCAACTTCAAATAATTATAACTTTTAATAGAAAACTTTGATTGAGATGTTCTACGCGACCACAATTTTTGCAATGAGATTTATAAGGTTAATCACTAACACTACTATGATAGTTTTCAGGGTCAAAACCTCATATGATATCTCATAAACGTGTTTGAAGCCTTAACATCTTTTTTAATTTTTTTTGATAATTTGTATAAATTTTTATATCATTAAATGAATAAGATATATTGTTGAATAAATCTGATTTTTATTATTTTTTCAGATTTTTTTGATTTTTTCTTAAAATTATATTCTTATCATATTAATTATTAAATGAATAACATATATTTTCACATTATACATATACAATAATATTTGTTTTTATATATTATATTTATTTATTCATAATTATTAAATAAATTAGTTAATTTAAATATTTTAAAAAATATATATATTTTTAAAAATGACTTTTAGTAATGGTTCTTTAATAAAAATAGTTGCTAAATTTATCTTAAACAATGATTCTTTAATAAAATATTGCTAAATGACCTTTAGCAGTGGTTCTTTAATAAAAATAATTGCTAAATTTAGCTTAAACATTGATTCTCTAATAAAAATAAATTTAAATAATGGTTCTTTAATAAACTAAAGGTAGATTTTTAACGATAATTTCTTCAAAGAAATGTTACTAAATAGTCTTTAAAAAGTAGTTTTTGTTAGTATTATTGTGATCTTTAACCAATTATATGATATTATTCTTTAGTTTATGTATTAAGATGATTATATATGATATATTATTAGTTCCTTAGTTTTTTATTATTATTTATATATTTAGTTGGACTCTATTATGAAATATATGAATTAAATAACTCTAAAACATCCATAATCTGCTAATTACTTAGAAATATTAATTAACTAAGATTAGTGTATAAATTAAGTAATGATGGTGTTTCATAAATTATATAATAAGTGTTATTGGCTCAATTACACAGATGATATGTTGGACATGTTATTGAACTTGACCTATAATAAAATACTATAAGGATTGTGTTTGTGTCATTAGTATTTTATTTGCTTGTTAATTTTTAAGTATGAAATGAGTATTATTCTTATACAAATAATTTATATTTGTGAATATTATCCAACTGACGACCATACAAATTCTATCTCAGTGCATTTTTTTTGTATGAAGAAGAAGTACAAAATAACAATACCGATGTCCCTCTCGTTTATTGATATGAGTAATGATATTCAAATTGGATGCCCCTTATAAATAATACAGTGCAAGGGTGACATATTTCTGTCTTGCATTGTTCTAGATATCATGTGATATAAAATGAGCTGGGGACGATTATCATCGTCTAAGACTAAGATATGTATATTGTACATTATATATGTATTGCTTAGGGGTTACAATGCACATTGGTAAGTGTCGCTTGTGATCTATGATGACTAAAGATATTTTAATCTCATTACTAAGTGTATATAGGTCCAAAAAAATCACATCATATAAGAACAAAGACTATAAATATTTCTTGATATGTGATGTGTTGGACATATTAATAATATAAGATAAATAATTATTAAATTTATTAAAGTATTTTATAAGATTCAAATGGAAGAGTTTTAAAAAAGTTTATATATTATTTTTAATAGTATATTAATATGACATAATTAGGTGAGAATTAACAAGAGGGAGAGCGATGATCAGTATCCTGAATAATCTAATGAGGCGCGTAGCGGTGCACAACGAGGTTGGATTGGTACGTGCTGTTCTCCGAGTAGGTCCTAAAATGTGAGAATTGTGCATTAGCACACTTTCCATTTTCTTGCTCGGCTCAGCTATACTATTTCAAGAAATTCTGAATTTAGATATATGTTGATATGATTAAAATTAGAACTCACTCACCATTAGTACATTTTTTGGCTATTTTGAGAGGGTAAGATATGAAAAATGGAGTATGATCCATTATTTTTATTATCTCTACTTTTCTTAGTTAATTAAAGAAAGTTTAATTTATTTTTGAAAATCGATAAATTTTAACTATCTAAAATTAATAAGAACTCTTCTAAAACATGAAAAAATACCCTTCCACATGTTGAAAAGATTATATAAGGGTCACTCTCTTGATAGAAACCTACCAAGTTATTTTCCTAAGTATGATAGTTTTGCTGAATTTTTATCGTATTTATTTTGACTATCTTATGTGTTGAAAACTCTTTCTACCATATCTAAGAGTTATAATTTATTAAAAAGGACTAGAGGATCAAGGAGAGCACTCTTAATTGCTCTAATAAGAGGTTGAAAAGATATTTATGGGTTGTCTTTGGTGGATAATCTTTGGAGGAGATCTCGTTTGGTCTCTTAATCCGCATCGGTGGATTGTCAAAATTAAATTTTTATGCCACGTCATCAAATTGATAATTCATTTTAAGAGTGGCATCCTTAATAGAATGAAATTGTCAAAATGACACTTTCTTTGATAGTCAATTTGACAATGGGATGCGGATGCTCTTAATGTCTACACGTCTCCTGACGTTTTCAGACCTTCTGGTGACTCAAGCACGCTTTAAAGGTATACCAACTTTATTTATAAATTTTATTTGATTTAGTTAAGTCATATACAAAATCCTTTTGGTGGTTTAAATAATTTTTTTTTAATTTAAACACTAGTTACACTAATAAAATCTCATCAGTGGTATCAGAGTATTTTATTATTGTATGTGATTTTATCATGGCCAAATCATCAAGTTTATAACACTGTTCTTGTTCTTAAATATATTATCTTGATGATCATACATGAATTATATTGAGTCTCATAAGTAGACATAAGATTTGATTGATTTGTATTCTCAAAATCCATTTTGTAGAGTAATTGATATGTTTGACATGATTACTTATAACAAACTCATTAGAACTGATCATAGATTTAGTTTCTTGATTTTTTTGGGTTAGTTATTATTGTGTCTGGCCATGAGTTGCCATCTAAAATTAGTCTTTTTCATTTTTGTGTCCGACCTTAACGGGTTCTTGATTAGGCGTCAAAATAAGAGTTGATTATTTTTAGATAACTACTTAACCAGTTAGGGTTGCCTTTTCTTATGATTTGTTGATCACATAGAAAGAGATATTGGGTCTAATTGTGCATGATGATTAGATTATGAGATTATGAATGATTACAATAGGTTTATACAAGTATTGTATGATGCTAACTTATTTTGAGGAGCAGGTTTGTATAGCCAAATGTTCAATGTCTTGTGTGTTGTATTGAATGCATGTGATTATTTATAATGCGGCCTAAGATGCCCCGTAGTATTAATATTTAAATGAGAGCCTTGTTTACTGTCTTCTAAATTTAATTTAAGGCTTGTCTGCTAAATTTTATTTAGGGTTAGGTCGAGGGCTTTCTAGATTAGTTCACTTTTTTTATTAGAACAGTTCTATTTAGAAAGAGTAGTTAGATTATTATTTTTAATCATGATGATGATGATCATAAGGCGACGATCAGACAAATTTGAAAGCACAAGGGCTATACAAACTCATGATATATATGATATGTTATGGATTATTTATTTATGATTGCATATTTACTTTCATGTGATTTGTGAATGAATTATGAGTTATAGGATAGGTATGACTTATGCTATCATGACCACCATTATAGAGTCACATAAAGTAAGAGTCTCTAAAAATTAACTTAATTTTACCTCATACTCTATCCATAGATAGATGTCTTGTATAGTTTGTTGGTGAGATCTACTCAGTAGATACTATATTCTATACTCGGGTGAAGTGGAGCATGTTGGACATGTCATCTCAAATAGATATGTTTTACTTGAAGGGGCGTAATTTAGGATTTCATGCCGTCGTTGGTCTAATTTTGCACTTTGGAGAGAAGTTTTGTTCTTAAAATCGATTGCTCGAAATAAAATTAAAAGTCACATACGATATAATTAGCAAAATATTGCTTATCTAAAATAGTTAATTTTAAGTTTCATACCGTCATTAGCTTGGGTCTTAGTGAAGATAGAGATCTTGAACTCACTACATATTACATAACTTAATATTGAATGTAGTGAGAGTTTTATTTTTGATAAAATAAAATAAATTATACATAAACTAAATGCAAACGTTTAATCTATAGATCATGACAAAAGAACCTTATTTCTCCTTGCATTCTCTTATACAAAGACAAATTAAAATATGATGGAATAAATTTCATAAATTATCATCGTAACCTCAGAATTATCCTGAGGTATGAGACAAATAAATATGTTTTAACTGAAACACCGCCTAACAAACAACATAGAGAAATCTTGTCAGAGAGAATCACAATAATTTCATGGATGACGAGCTTGATGTCTCATTTCTGATGGTCGCTACTATGAGTTTTGAGATTCAGAAGAGATTCGAGACTCATGGTGCATTTGACATAATGAACCAACTCAAAAAATATTTAAAGAGAGGACATAGACTGAGATGTGCAATCTCAAAAAAGCACTTATGAAGTGCTCAATGTGCGATAACGAGTCTGTAATCACTCTTATGTTCAAGTTACATGATATATTGAGCAGCTTGAGAAGCTAGGCTACAAGTAGGACCTATATTTAGTTACAAACATCATTTTTATGTCATTATCTCCTTGCTATTCGAATTTCATTATGAATTATAATATGATGGGAATGTCAAAGAGCTTGGATGAGTTCTAGGTTCTCTTAAGACTGCCGATGAGGACATGAACAAAAGATCTGGGAATGTCCTCGCGATAGTTCGACCGGAAAAAAATTAAGAAGTGTTCCAACCGCAAGTCTAAGGACAAGGGTAAGGGGAAGGCTCAAGTGGTAATTTTGAGCACTTCTAAATCCAAGGACGTTTTCGACGTTGAGTGTTTCTACTGCAAGAAGAGCAGACATTAGAAGCGTAATTGCCCTAAGTTTCTGGAGGAGAAAAAGAACGAAAATGTCCCTTCTTCTCGTGTCCTAAATTTTACTATTTCTATTTCGAGGGATAAATTCATATGCTCATATTTATTCAAATATACATGCACTAAGTAATAAAAGATTGCTCGGGAAAGATGAGATGTAGCTCAGGATAGATAATGGAGCAAGTGTTGTTGTAGGATATTTAAATTTGCACTTACTTAGTGGACTTATTTTAGAGTTTAGTAGTGTTTGTTTTACCTTTTCTATTAAATATCACTATTTTCTTTCTATAGATATGATATATTTTATGGTAATTCTCAAATTATGAATGATACATATGTTTTAAAATTAAAAAAATTAAGTTCTTAATATCAATAACAATAGGATTAAATCTTCTCATGAGAGTGAGACTCTCACATGGCACCATCATCTTGGTTATATAAATGAGATGCGTATTAAAAAATTATAAGAGGTTAGACTTCTTGTTTACTTTGGCTTGGAGTCTATAGCAATATATGAGTCGTGTTTATTGGGTAAGATGACTAAGATTTTTTTTTTTTGGGGATTTGCACTTGAAATCTTTGTATTTATATTGAATCGTGTGTCATCTAAATCCGTAGAAAATATACCATATGAGTTATAGTTTGAAAGAGTTTCATATGTGTCTTTTATTAAAATTTGGGGTTGTGAGACTCATGTCAAACGATTGATGTCTGACAACCTCAGTCTAAAATACCACACTACTGAACAAACTGGATAAGAAAACATGGAGGAACCCACCACATACGACCAGGGGATCAACTATAGGCAAACACGCAAATGGGTGGAAAACTGAATGAGAACCACTCCCGGAGGACAGGCTGCACATGACCGAAAATTAGGGCAGACATTAACCCAGATTGAGAGTAGTTCAAGGATTTAGTAGCAATTAGGGTTACAGGGTTACAGTTTCTTAGCATTTATTTATTATCGCACTTTTAAGTTTGATTGTATTTAGTTCAAGTAGGCATTGGTATTAGCAAATACTATTTTATCTTGTTTGTAGAAAGGGATAGGATATCCAATATGAAATGTAAGAGGTAGGACAAAGCAAGTTCTTATGTAATTTTAATTTCGTTAATGCATGTCTAAGAACTTTCACTAAAAAAAAAAATAGAGGCTGCAAGAGTCTAAGTTCAGTGTTGAATGAATCAATAATGATGCACTTCTAGAATCTACGTGCAGAGCATTATGAAAAAGACAAATTTTCTGACAACCCTTTTATGGAGTTGACAAAAAAGAGATATATCACAAAGTTCTCTCAAACTTTCACATGGTCAGCTTGCTAATTTGTGTTGTGCCCCACAATACCAATTTTTTTGTTAGAAGTTTCAAATTTCTGATTTGAAAAAAATTATAGTACAATCACTGTATCGAGTCGATAGAAGAAATGGAAAAAAAAAGCAGAACAATATCAGTAACATTCATGAATAACCATCACAAACTTTTCTAACTATAATTATTGGGGGTCATCAAAGATATGTAATCTGATCCTTGTGATGATATCCAACGTAAAGCGATCGCACCACATAATCTACATGATTTGTCCTCTCTCTATATTATTATTTATTCATAACAAAAATGGCACCAATCATCCTATTGTCCAGGAGCAGAAGGCACTCAAAATGGGACTCCAATGTTTTACTCAACTTCTAGTACTCCTAAATTATCGGTGCCAATTATTGTTTAATCAAAACCTGAAATAAGATCTCCGGTCTGCCATGACTGGACAATCCATTATTTTTCTTCACGTAGTAAGTTACAGCACTTGATAGGCCTCAACTTGATTGTACTGGAGAAGATGTAACTAAATAATGGGTTGACGAGTAACGACCGAGTTCGATCTCCGCCATTAGTTTACCCCTCCCTCTCAATCTTTTTCTTCTCCTTTATTCATTTTTAAATTTTAAATTATCAACGCAATAGAATAGTGCAAAATACTAATACAAAATAGTAGCCCGTACCTTTTATCGAGTACAGATTAGTGACCCATGAAAGCGATATCTGGAGAGACTTCCAAATCCCCTTCTATACCTCTCCTCTCTGAAAAGGTAATACAGTACGAAAGAAAAGCTACTTAGCTACAAAGGAATCAATAATCCACAGAAAAAGGAGATAGAGCGGGAGGGAGAGCGAGCGAGCGACAGAGAAAGAGAGAGAGAGAGAGGGGGAGTTACTGATGGAGGAAGTAAAAGGTCCGACTGGATCTGTTATATCCGGCGAATCCTGGCCGTTCAATGGAGACGGTGGTGTGATCTCCTCCCTTGACGAGCTCTGCTCGGGGAGGATCAGCGGCGGGATTGGATGGAGCTTCCCTGCTGGATCGGGTGATTTCGAGCCGTTCGATCCTCCTGATAGCTCTGACACCGTGGCACTGATGGATCCTAAGGTGGAGGCGCCTGACACGTCAGCGAGATCAGGGGAGGCCGCGTCGTCTAGCTCCGGCGATGAGAAGCCGCCTGAAACACCGTGAGTATCTTTTTGAGTAAGATAGTACAGCGTCATAGTAGCAGGCTAGTAATTATGCGCCGTGTCTGGGGTATTTTCGGAAGTTTATCAGCGAGATGGAAACATCGGAAAATACAGTTATTGGAAAAAAAAAATCTGTACGCAAGACGCGTTAAAGAGAGAATTCCGTGTGAGGAGGGCAGTTTGGTAAATTTTATGAAGATTTTTTAGTTTCACCAACGACCGTCGTTACGGCGGGATTCCGTGTTAATAAACATCGATCATTACCCCAGATTACGCGGTTTTCGTTTATTTTTTATGTTTTTAAATTTTTTCTTCTATTTTTTTATACTTTGGAAAATAGCAAACGCAACCTTAATTTTTTATTTCCACAACTGCCCACGTCTTCTACTTGCTGTCTTCGGTACAAATTGAAAATGCTTAGTATTTTAAATACGAAAGAATGAAAATTGAACGTGGTTTTATTTTATCATTTTTTTCCTTCAGGTCAAAAGTTGGCTCTATTATATCATTTTAGTTTCTTCCATGGTCCGAAGTGCACTCCTACTGCACTCAAAAAAAGAAAAGAAAAGAAAAGAAAACAAGTGCATTCATACTCGACTTGAGCAAGAAGTGTTTTGCTTTTATATACGCCTTGTTCTGTTTTTCGTTTTATTTTTCACTTGGAGAAAAAAGATTCATGTTGCTGTTGTTATGAAATAATTAATTTAGATGAGGAAATGAACCAACAAAATATGGTCTTCAAGGATATTTGAATCTCAACATTATGTTTGGGAACAATATCTTGTGCCGAAGCTTCTTTACTTTGTTTAATCTTTGACACATAGCTTTTCTGGAGTCTGAATTAATCTGCATTTTAGTCAATTTTTTGTGAACATACTGTTAAAAAATAATTGTAGTTTTGTACTATTTTTGGATTCCATTTCCATTTCCACCAACTCTTATGACATGGTGCAATTTGCTGCTAGCTATTGAACAGTGTGTTGTGCAATCATCATACGTACAATAATAACATAATATGTACCATGTTTTGGGATGATGTTGGCCATTCTGGCATCGATTAACGTTTTTTTTTTTTGTCTTTACGATGTTAACTTTGTAAAATTTAAGGTGCAATTTTCTGTGTTGGTGATTGTAGAAGAAAGAGTGTTAAGAAGGGACAAAAGAGAACTAGGCAACCAAGGTTTGCGTTCATGACCAAGAGCGAAATAGATCATCTAGAAGATGGTTATAGATGGAGGAAATACGGCCAGAAAGCAGTGAAAAATAGCCCATATCCAAGGTTATTTCTTTCTCATTCTCATTATTTACAATTTAATTGGTTTAGTGATCAAGTTTTTTTTTAAAAGACAGAGGTGCACTTTCTTTAATTTCCTTATTTAAAAAGATTAACATAAACTCTTTATTTATTTACCTAAATAAATCATTCCGACCCTCTCTCTAGCTTCAATTAATAAAGACTTTGTGTATTATTTTGTGGATAAAGAGGTCCGGTCCATAATTACTTGGAATTTTCATTATACAAATTTTGAACTGAGTTTTCAATAAAGAAATTGGGATTCTTATATATATAGAGTTTATGATAGAATGTGGACTACGCTCTGATTTCTAAATAACATAAACAAAAGTATTGTGCTCAACATAGTTGTATTTCTAGCATGGTAAAAATATGAATGTAACTGGAAATGTCAAAGCTTTCTTTAAGGCTGGTCGAGAGTTTGCATGCTTTCATATAATTGCAGTCACTTATAAAAAAAAGATATATTACAAAACTTTGATTCAGTAGGAACCCATTACTGCAACTAGATTCTGACACTTACATAGGCACGTGTGCGGCAACGGTTTCATTCCAATAATGAAATCCTTTAAAAATAATTTATAATTATCCATCAAATAATTAATGCTATCTTCTTTACGCATGTGCCAATTATTGGCAGTTCCTGTGTTTGATTCTGACTTCCATAAATGCAAAGAGTCAATTAAAACTTTATATAGGCAAAAGATAGGACAAGGTTTGAATATGGGCATATATCAATCACAGTACTGGGACCATTTTGGGCATGTACAATATCAGTGTTTAAGAAGGCAAAATTAAAACTTCGGAATAAGAGTGTTAAGAATAGTCCATGGCCTTGAACCCAATCCTGTCGGTTCGTCAAAAAATCCGACCTTTATAAATATGATCGGTCTCTTTCTAATGATAAGAACCGGACTTCTAAAGAGTCAGGCTCAATCTTTAAAAAACATATCCTTTTAATTCGGTTCTTATCAAATTTTGTCATTTCTGACCCTTACCCAGCCCTTTCCAAATCTTTTCCTTAATATTTTGTATTGTATATTAGTTACACTTAAAAAATTCAAAAAAATAGAAAAAAATATCAAAACTGAAAATATAATTTAATATTATTATACAAATATAATTTAACATTACAAAATATATTAAGTCTTTACCCGTTGACCTTTATCCAGCCCTTAAAGTCTGAAGGGCTTGGTAAGGATCAGACTTTTCAAGGGCTAGACTCACCTCTTAAAAATTAAGCTCTTTAAACTCGGTCATCTAAAGCCCTTATCAAACTCGGTTCTTACTCTGTCCTCTCGTAAGCCCGCTAGGCCCGGCCTTTAAGAATGATCCTACAGAGTGCTATAGTTGTGAACAAGACATAAATAAATTATTTCAGTAAATTGTTAGATACAAATAAATGTAAGTGAAATTTACTATTGTAAAATAAATTATTCTAGTAAATTAATAGATACAAATAAATGTAAGTGAAATTTACTATTGTAACGTTATCCTTTATTTTCTCGCTACAATGTTTAATTAATATTTCAAGAGAGTTGTGCTCACTATATATTAAGAACAAAGAAATAAAAATACTTTGCCCTAAGAAGATGAAGAATATGTAGTCATGAACAATGTATTATTTTGTGAATGCATTTTTTTTATTCAGTCCTTACTCTGCATTCCACAATTGACAGCCGTTGCATTTTGAAGGGTAAAAAGTAATTTTAATAATATTATAAAGTGGAGTATCTTTTTAATATAAAAAATTGTATCACAATCTTTCATTTTCACATCTGTATAATTAATGGAAGCTATTTAGTTATACATACACCCATAAATTAAATAGAGAAAAATGTGTTTTCTTGAAAAAAAAAACAATGAAAGATATTATGTTTTTTTTGTATATGCGGAAAGATAATATCTTTCAATTTAGAATTATCTTAAATTAAATTTGTGTGGGTGATATATTACTCGTACATTATTTTTTTTTTAGGAGTACTTTTACATTTAAAGTTTTGAACCATATAACGAAAAAACTCGTGCATTCTCTGCACATGTACTAAGCGATCCTTTGTTTCCTTTTCAACAGGAGCTACTACAGATGCACAAACAGCAAGTGCACCGTGAAAAAGCGTGTTGAGAGGTCCTCGCAGGACCCGTCGATAGTTATAACAACATATGAGGGGCAGCACTGCCACCACACCGTCACGTTCCCCCGTACCCCGATTAACTCGGGCATCTCTTCCTTCCACAGTGCAACTGCACTGGCTGAACGGATTGCATTTGCCACACCTCATCAGCTCTATCTGCCTACCAATTTGCACCTTCGTTCTAGTAGAAACGGGAGTAATAGTACTAATAGTATTAGCTCTTCAATTACTGTATCTGCGACAACAGCATTGCCAGCTCAGGTTGATATTTTGCCAAGCAGTAACCAGCTGGTGGCTTCAGTGAGTAACGGAGAGAAGCGGGAAATGTTAGTGCAGGAGGAAGGGGCTGCAATTAGCCGTGTGGATGAGGGTTTGTTGGGAGATATGGTGCCTCCTGCTATGCGGAAAGGATGACACTGCAGGTATCTCTGTCTCTCCATACAAGGTTGTTAGGTTTTTGTGAAACGTGATAGAACTAGAAGCCTGATCGGTACATATCTAATATTAAGTATTTCCTGTTCTGGTACGACCGAGGGCAGCTGTACACCGATTTTTTTTTTAAATAAACAAAATGTATATTTAAATTAAAAAAATAGGCCAGGATAAATTTTGAGATATAAGTTTTTCGTCCCAGCCGACTGCCTCCCCAGATGAATGAAAAAAAAAACTCGGGTCGTTGGAGCCTATAGCATCCCCAGGCAGGGATAGTTGGAGCCTATAAAGTACTCTATATCAGTATGTGCATTGTTAATGATATTTTCATCAAAATACATAATTATTGGTATCATTTTTTCATACCTACAAAAAAAATATTATTAAAATCATTCAAAATAATTTGTACGGATAATATATTCAAAAAGCTATACCTATCTTCATAAATCAATTATTAATTTAAAACAATAAAATGATAGTAATAATTAATTTAAATGTACAAATCAATTATTAATTTATTTATGATAATTGTGCTATGATAGTAAGTAATATTAGTTTAACACAAATTGAAATCATTTTCACATCCATTTATTAAATTTTTATATTAAAAAAATAACATACCTCATATCGCTGTTAGAAAGTTTATTCGATTTGCTAAGTTGATCACAGCGAGAAGAATAGCAAGAAGAATTGTGTAAGTTGATCACAACGAGCATAAGCAATTATTGATGTGTTATGGGGACAGAATGGGCTCCAACTACCCCATCTTGGGGACACTATAGGCTCCAACTACTTCAGTCTGGAGGACGTTATAGGCTCCAACTACCCCAGCCTGGGACGCTATAGGCTCCAACTTCCCCAGCCTGAAGACACTATAGGCTCTAACTACTCCACTCTGAGGACGTTATAGGCTCCAACTACCTCAGCCTGAGGACGCTATAGGCTTCAATGACCCGAGTTTTTTTTTTCATTCATCTAGGGACACAATCGACTAGAGACGATCAGCTTATATCTCAAAATTCACCCCCCGTTGACCTATTTTTTAAATTTAAATATATATTTTGTTTATTTAAAAAAAATCGGCTCCATTCTTGTATGAACTGAAGAACATTAATCCATTTCTGGTATAAAATGGAGGAGACTAATTAAATTATAAGATAAATATAGATCTTAATCTTTTTATATGTTGCAGCATTGACTTTTTTAAAAAATCGATCGAGTCACATCCGGACATTTTCATTTGATCATTTAATAAATATAGATCTTAATCTTTCTTTATGCAACACCGTGTAGCACATCACATGATTCATTTGATCATTTTTGAGATTTACGGCTCAAATCTTAAGAAAATCTAATAATTCACACGATGTGTTGTACGATGCTGCACGGGGAGAGAAGAATTTATAAATATATTCCATACGCGGTTTTTTGGGTTACTTTTTAGCCATTTATATTAAACTTGCTTGGTCCTTAATTTATCAAGGTGCATGCATGTTTCATATTCAATGCACCGACAGATCCTTTCTTGTCATAATGTCATTTATGGAAAAAGTATAAACAAACTAGCAATACTGCATACTTATGCTCATTCATGTACGCCAACAATAAATAAGTAAACAAACAGTTTCCTTCCTTCGATTCAGTCTAAAAAGGAAATGAAGGATAAGCAAGAGCCTACCAATTTTCATTGATAAGATAAAAATATTTACAATCGTTTTAGAAAAGAATAAAATTATATATAAAACCGAAAAGAAATCAGTGCAACTAAGCACCGCCCTAGAACTATATACAGGGAAGCATATTTGCGATAATATTTTCTGTCATTCTTTTGTCATGCTGTCTAAATGTGCTCTCATAGTTGTGAGACTCCGCGATAATCGTCATAAATAGTTGCTTTATAGGTCGTTTTTTGATCCAGTCTACTTATAATAGACGTTAAGTCCTAACAATTTCAGCCAACGGGTTCATTGAAAAAGGAAAAAAAATGTCCTAATAATTAAATGTTTTAATTTGGACCTGCATTTTGAATAGTTAAAATGGATGCACATAACTCAAGGACTATATTCTAGGGTTCCATTAATCGATCTCACAAAAGAAAATCATAAATGCACTCTCTGATCCACGAGTCATCAGAAGCTTTTACGACACAATATAATCTTATTTACCTGTCAACTAATTATGTGCAGATCTTCTCTGGAGAATTAAGTGACAACACGGCATTCTGGATTGATTTGACTTGTAATCTTCTAGATTAATTATAATGTAGTATATTATATGCAATTATGCATCTTGCATTAGGCGTCGTTTCTATATATATTTTAACTTCAGATCTTCTGATGAAGGCAAAATTTTAATGCCGCAGAGCTCACTGTGCACTTGCGCAAGGAAGCTTCATTTCATCTTTAATTGTACTCTTTTGTTTTCTTTAAATTAATTTGATTATGGGATCGATTAATATGTATTGATATATTGTTGCTATTTTATTTGGTTCTAGAAAATCATTGTTCACGGCGTTATAGTCAGAATTTTCCTTTCGAAATGCCTTTCCATTTTCCTTTTTTTTTTTCTTTTCCGATGTTAAATGTTTAAATTTTTCTTGTCTACCTGCTTGATACTTGAGATATATAGGAAAATACTCTGCTCGTCCGACAATTTCTTCTACGGTTTGACTATCAATAGAAGAACGTCCTGTCGTCAATAAATGCGCTATTTGGTTTTATCTATACACATTCGTTTTTTTTTCTTACTCGCTCTTTCTTTATTTTCTTTTTGTTTCTTTAGTAAAGATGACTAGATGAGAGTCCAAATAATTTAATTTTCAATCGTTCATAAAAAAATCATTCATATTTTGTACTTGCAAATTCTCAAACGAAAAATATTATTTTTATTATTAGATCAAAGATTAATTTTAATTTTTATTTCTTAAATTGCTTTTATATTATTTTTGTGGTGGTTGGGAAAGGGTTAGTCGGTTAGGCGTACAGGGGAGTCGGATCAGAGTATGAAAAAATATTATAGGACGGTGATATAATGTCTCAGGTTCTGCCCCTAGCATCATACGATGATGTGGAATTTGTTAGAAAATTATATTATTTGCTGCATCTGGTAAATAACTGCTCTATATTCTCACTGATAAAGAAAATGTTTGTTTTCTTATTAAACGCTGATGAGTTTTGCGGTCAGCCTGATTTAGTATTGGTAAGAATCTAGATTTGAACTATTGACTCGGTTTAGTCCTGGCAAAAATCTGAATTTAAACTATTAAAGCGCCATAAAGGCCATCTACTGTACTGACAGAAATATGAAGGTCATCTACATAAAAGGGAGACTTAGATTGAAATTTTATTTTAGTGAAAATTGTGCATAATTTTTGTAATTAAAAGAATGTGAAATTTAATTTATACCTTTATGCTAAAAATAAAGAGAAAGGACCAATTTACTATTTGCTGACATGATTTATGCCTTCGACTGAAAACAAATAAAAAATGGACAATTCTATAAATATGGTATGATCATTTGTTTATAGTAAAAAAAAATCTATGCCATGCTGGCATGATCCATACCTACTCATCCGATTCAATTTTTCACCAGAATGTGCCCTCATCATTATGTTTGTTACAAAATGTAAGTCTAACGTGGCAAAGTCGTTATATCATTTTGACTCTGTTTGACTAATTTTTTTTTTTGAATTCTGACAAATCTGTCTACTACAAAGTTATTATAATGACTCGGTGAACCGTTGTAATAGTTAAAAAAAAAATATAAGAAAGTCCATCAGTGAAACCCAGAGAACAGAAAAAAATGAAAAAACCTTCACAATAAAAAGGTTATATGTGGGACCCATCATTTATGGATAACAACGAATATGCTGTGAGTCAGCCTTCCAAAATCTATAATGGTAAAAAATTGCGCTCAGTCAATCAATTTATCAAAATAGTGGTCAGTTTATATTAAAAAAATTATATGCCATTCTTTTTCCGACAGCGCATCTACACCCTGGGGCAGAACAAGGGCATAATATATTTATTCAATAGGAACTTGATAATTATACTATAATCTCAATATCCGGTTAAATACTCAACTCAAAAAAAAATTAACTACATACTTCAACAATAGACTAAATCCGCATTCTCTTAATATCACTCTAAAAACCCGTTATTTTTATATCAATCTCATATTCTCTTAATAACTAATTGTAAATGTCTCAATACTCCAAATTAAGTAGGTTTATGACGTTATGAAATATCTGCCGAGGACTAATGTTCTGATGAATATGACTGAAATTTAGTACCCTGTCAAATACCCCAACTCAAAAAGTTGACCGCGTGCTTAAATAAAAGAGTAAATCACAGTTCTAGTGAATATGTATAGCCTTAAAATTCATTGTCTTTATACCAAGCTCGTATACTCTTAATACCTAATTGCAAATTCAAAATGTTTTAATAGTATATGTCTATAAATAAGGGTCATAATCTTCATATTTATCACAATATGCCTTAATATCGATTGAACAAAGTCAGTATATTATCTGTATTTCAATCTTTATATCATCACATACTAATCATTATGTGTATCATAAAAATCATAAAAATCAAGTAAAAATTCATCAAAAAATAACAACTAACCATTACATTCATAATTCAACTAAACAAAAATAATAACTAAACATTAGGTATTCAACACTAAAAAGTACCATTACATCTAAAATTCGACATTGCCATCACTGCAATCAATAAAGTACCAATACATGTCACAACAAAATACCATTAAATCTAAAATCAACAAAGTATCAATACATCTCACAACAAAGTCAACAAAGTACCATTCCAACTCAAATTCATCAAAGTCATCACATCAAACAAATTACCATTTCATTACAACAATCAAATTACCCAATGCTTCAAGTTGCTATCATGAGTGAAAATCTTGTAAGCAAGCACAAGACGATATTTTTTCATGTCATCCTACAATTAAAAATAAATAAATAAATAAATTAGAAACAAATTTCACATTTATATCAATTTAAAAAATAAAAAATAGATATAAATTACTTGGGTGAAATCCATGAGAAGTCCAGTTACAATGTTGTACATGTAACGAAGCAAAAATATTCCACAATCATTCAAAATTTTCTGTTTTGGACAATCCATGATTTTATATGGTGCAGAGTTTCAAACTTATTTGTCTATAAATAGTAATATATGTTATCAATAAATAACACAAAATATATACTACATATCAAGTTTTAATAGCTATGATAATAATGTCTTTATATAACATAACTAGTCTCTATATTTAATGTACAACATCTATATATGTATCATACAAAAAAGTTTTTAAAGTTCTAATAATAAAATTTTTCCAACTGTAAAAAAATCTGAATATAAAATTTCATTATTTTCTGAATATAGATATTCTTATTAACTTAACTAAGGCCTTACAATTGATAATTTTATATTTAATTTTTTTAATATCTTAAGACCTTATAATTTATATTCATAAAAAATAATCTCAATAAATAATAAAAATAATTGAAAATAAGTTTAATATTTAATATAAATAAGTCTTAATATCTACCATAACACATCTTAATGTATCATTCAAAATATAATTTTTAGTTTAATCTTAATTTTTAATATTATAATAAATCTAAATATATATTAGATACATGCTTCAATATGTAATGTACATTCACTGACTAAAATTTATATTAATATATCATTCAAAATATAATTTATAGTTTAGTTTTAATTTTCATTAGTACCAATAATATAGTCTCTGTAGTTTTGTGTTGAAGTTCTTTCAATCTTAATTCTCAATATTACGATCCAAGTCTTTATAGTTATGTATAATAATACTTTATACCTAGTACAATTAAGTCTTCATATCTATTATATTAAGTCTTACGTATATATTTTAGTGTAGTAAAATATATTTCTTGTATTCTCTCTATCTCTTAACCAATTCATTCAAATGAATACTCAAATTTTACCTTTTTACTCTCATAAATTGATCTAACTTCATTTCTTGATCAACCGAGTTTCAAAATATGAGTTTCAACACATTCTCTTTGTGTATGAGAAATAAAATGATGATTCAAATACTTAGAACATTAGAGCACTTGTTTAAATTTGTATATATCAACTCCTTGACCTAGAGAAAATATTTGATCCATCGATTGAGATTCACCCGCACTAAATCACCCCAATTAAATTTCTAACCGAGATAATTTCTTCCTTTATTTCTCCCAAATAATTAATCTATTTCTTGTGTAATTTAGCTTATTGTGTTATCCTCGTCGCTAGCTTTCCAACTATATATAACATGAATGGTAACTCTCAAAGATGAGAGAGATATCATTGAAGCTTTTGTTCAAACGGATTAAGTATGTGACCCGTATTTTTTTCATTTTTCTTTCAAATCTAAATTGAATAACAGTTTAAAAGTAGTTAGATTAGTTAAAGATAGTTGGGGTATAGAAGTTGGGGTATAGAAAACTTTTCTCTATTCAATATTAGTTAAAATTGGGGTTTATAGAATGACTAGTTGCAACCAGTTGAGTTGAATTCGGGTTAGTTTGATAGAATCTCTTTGCCAGATTAGATCAGATCTGGTTAGATTTGATTTTGGTTCAAATTGGGTTGACTTATATATTGGCACTTACAATTAGAAGTGTAATTGGACGGATCAGATTGATTGGATTTAATGAGAGAAGTCTGTCAAGTCATGGATTAAATTAAATCGAATCAGATTGGGTCAAATTTGAAATCGTCTAGTGTTATTTTTTTTAAATTAAATTAATTCAAATTAGATTAATTCAAATCAGATTAGATTGAATTTAGATCAGTTTAAATTTAAAAAAATCAAATCAAATTTAAATTCAGAAGGATCGAATTTTCCAGCCTCTAATTGAGACCAACAACATTCTGACTTTCTGAGTCTAATCATTCAATGACACTTGAATTTCCGAATGCACTTAAGCTATAGCTTCATACATTTTGTACACTAAATAAAGTAACATTAATTTTATTTCAAAAAATTAATAAAAGATACAATTTATATTTTTCTAATAAAAGCTATAATAATGCTGTTATGCTTTAACTAAAACTATACTCCGTCCGCAAATTGACAATTTATGTTGCTCAACAGTTTTTTTTTCAAAATTTTGTGGGTTGTTAAAATTTTCTATTTCAGAGTTTTCTAAGAATCCATTTTGCATTTTAAAATCATCTATTTTTGTATGCAAATTAAATTCATTATTTTGTTAATATTTTGGAGTTATCTTAAAAATCTGAAATAAATACTTAAAAATTCTAAAAGTAGAAAGGCGTCCACAATTTCTTTTAGGTTAATTTTGCCATGGATCAAAATAGATTTGGACCGTTTGTTTTTTTTATTGGATGGTTGATATGTATACATATGTACTCCTTTATGCGCTATTGGAGAGATCAGTGAAGTAACAAGTTTTGTTCCTTGAATAATAAATGAATAGTGTACGGGACTGATCCATGGAAGAACGGCTCTTTTTTTAATATAAATGATTTATTAAGCAATATAAATTAAAATTCGAAAATAATAAATATATTATTTAGTGAAGACGAATATCATAGCTTTGGTATGTTTATTTTAGTGTCAAAACAATATGATACAGTTGATAACTAACAATTTGTAAATAATGGTGCTAGGAAGTTTGATATTGTAGACTAAAATTTCTGTTAAAATATTTTAGTACTTTCTATTCATGAATTGAAGTATTATATATATGAATTGACTAATATGAAATTTTTTGCATTTCAGCCTGAAATGCTTGCGGCTCAAATTTTATCATAATATTTCTGAAATTTTGATTTATCATTGTCATTATATTCTTCATATAAGAATATTAGGGAACACAATTTTTTTCATGCTTAGAGCTTTTTATGTATTTTTTGGTATTTTTTAAAGTTAGCTCTAAAATAAAAATAATTTATTGAATTTTTGTACATCATTTTTAAAAATTCAAAATAAATACTTAGAAAACTCTAGACATGAAAATTTTTGCACCTCCAATACTTTTGTATGAATAAATTAATGAAAATTATTAATCTAAATTTCAAACTTGTTATGATTTAATTTGAGCCGCGAGCACTTCAGACTGAAATGTAAAAGTTTTCATATTCCTCTGTGAAAATATTTACACTTTGACTGATATATAAGTACTTAAAAAATATTTTATCATTTAATTTTTTTATTTATGGTCTAAAAAAATTTATATCAAAATCTATATAAAAAAAATAAGAATGAATAAATCAAGTTATTGTAGGCCTAAATGAACCAAATTTAATAGTTAAAAGTGAACCTAAGAAATGTTGAAAGATCTATCTGAATTGAAGGCAAGAGTTTAAAGACCAAAATAAAACTTCATTTTTTAATGTAGAGTCCTAATGACACTCAAAATGGAGAGAGCTCGAGCTTTTTAGATTTAATATCCAAGAATGAACTATCCTTGCTTTCGTCGAGCAGAAAATAGTGACTGAAATACAAGATTCAACCTGTGTGCTTACCGGTTCTAAATTCAGCTTTCCTTGTAGGTGCTGACTGCTAAGCAAATTGGGCACCCTTCTGATTTAGCACTCTAGTTTCAAAATAAAACAACAATTATCGATACAATTCATATATTTTGCTAAGAACTAAATATCAAATATTTTTTGTCATCTATGTAGTGTCCGGTGATACAATGGTCATGCAATAGTAAAAATGTAATGAATTTGTTGGAAATAATGGAGATAAAAAATTACCAACGGAAGTTTTTCTCTTTTGATATTGCGTCTCTAATCACATCTAAAGTGTCTAAGCTTTTGCATTGTGTCTTCTGCATTGTAAGCCTATGAGAATTACTTGGTTGGAAATAGACCACAGTCGAGACCGAGTCTATCACACTACTACACAACCTAGATGTCATGACCTCTTCAATTCTCGCATCGAGACTACTCGTTCTCATCCCATCATGAAGGAACTAGAACATCTCCCTCTTGAATGGTGTTTCTCTCTCTCTCTCTCTCTCTCTCTCTAAGTGTCCTTAACACACTTTATTATACTGTCTATTGTGTCTCATACATATACTGAGTCTCCATACAATCTTTGTACATAAATAGCTGCTTTAATAGGCACGAGTGCACCTTTTCAAGAAAACACTCATACTGCATCTGGTCCTATATCATCTCAAATCCAACAATCTACCTCTCGGATACTATTGATGAGAATTAAGAGTCTTCATTATAGCAAATAGATCGTGCGACCAATGATACACCTGCAATTCGAAGCTCATAGATCAAACTTTTTAAAGTTAGCCTAGAGACATTCCCCTTAAAATAAAAAAAAAAATAATAATATATGTATCTTATACCCTAGGCTCATGATATTGCAGATATTTTTTTACCCCTCGAGAAACATGTCTCCTTTATCTTGATATTACATATATTCTCAATCTATGTCCACATGACATAATTGACAGATCCGTAAATATAAGTAAGTTAGGATGCAAATCAATAAATATTCTCTTTCATCATCATGTCATTTGAATCAAGATCAACTGCTTTCTCTCGTAATGCCTATGTAGACTGAATCATCCATGGCCATAGGTAGCACACCAAAATCGCAACATTGATCTCTTTCCTCATGATATAGTCAAAGGTCCACAATGATACATAACTAGGAACTCACACAAATGAGAAGACAGAGATCTCTGACCCTCGGTCATTTGATTCATTTTCATAAATCATCTAAGCACATATAGTATGAAATGCATGCTATGGTGAATAATCTGCTATATAGCAGATATATGTCTATAAAAATAAATAACGTACGAGTCTAAATCTAGTCATAAACTAAGCACCCGTGGTGCAAGCCGCTTCCAATGCAACTAATCCGGGTGTCCTCACATGTTCGCTTCCTAAGCGCCATGGACAACTCCCTCCCCGGCTCTCTATAGACTTCATGAATTATGGGACACAATTCATGTCGACTATTAATGATAGTCTCATCTCAGCTCAATCTGAGATGACATTAAATATTAATCTCAGCATGCTTCCAAAGTGATGCTAGTTTAATTAAGTATCATCTCTGCTCACTTCCAAAATGTCAGAGACGATTGCTCGTGTGAGCAAGTCAATCTTAGTCTATCGACATACTACCATAAATGTTAATATTTATATGAACAATAATAAACTAAATTTTATTATCAAATTTAAGTACATATATCTATGAGGATCATTATCAAGTATAAACACAGATTGTGTAACTTTACCATATTAAATCACTCAAGATCCATTAATTTCTCAATAGTTACATACTTGACATAATATCAACTCTCTATGAGCTATTATGTCTCTAACCTAATATTTGAATGTATTTGATTCAATCCATTATCCCACAGTATATTTCTCAAATCATATTATTATAATGAGTTATTGTTACTGACTCTATCTGAGCCATAACAACCACCAATCGTATACAAGTACTATCTTACCAAATTTTATGTAACATAATCACATATTATGTCATATGCTCAATTTTCTAAATGAAAGAGTTAGTACAATCTCTTAACATATTATATGCACTCTATCTCCAAACTAAGAGAGTATCTCATTTACTTAAATCTCCAAAAATAAGAGAGGTAAATCTTATGTTCCTTGCTCAATCAAAAAATAAAATTGTTATGAAGCAAAAAATATAACCTTAGTGTAAAACTTACATCACTCAGATTATCTCATAATAACACAATCACACGTAATCATCTTGCCTTGATAACATAGCATGCATTTTATCGTACTATTCAAATATTATAAACTCAGACTATATACAAAATATATCTTAAATTGGCTTATATAAATTATCCAAATTATATAAAGACAAGCACGTTTAGCACTTTTAATAATTTTACTACATAATCTTAATTAATATAAGTATATTATGATATCGGCCACAGAACCAAAGAATGAATATGTCCCCAATTAGAGCAAAAATTAAAATAATAATGAGAGTCATTAGTCTACTAATTTATATTAATCCCATAAGTACATATAATATAGATCAACTAATAGCCACACACTATTGTGCCATCAGTTCTTTTATAGCATCATCAAATTGCGTTATAGAACTGCATAAGACAACATCACATATGTTGTCAACCAAATATACTTGATCCAATTATTGTCAGAGTTAATAACAGTAAAAAATACTTAAGTTATTAATCAGATAATATATTGAATTATTAATTATATAATCTCTGATTCATTTATGTCTCAAAATTCTATGAAAAATGGTGATTATCTCAATTATATCAAAATTTCAAAACTCACAGTTAATCCATCAGTCGATAATTTGATTTGAAAAAATCATATCTCTATCATTTTTTTCATCAAATGATATGGTTCAAGCCTCTTTGGAAAGCTCTCTGACAAATCTTTCTAATCATAAAAATCACAAAATTTATTAAGTATCAAAAAAATATTTTTTTTTACAAAATTAGAAGATTAATCACCCCATTTTAACAACTTGTCAAAATCACCTTCCTTGTGACCCTCATAACTTTCTTTATAAATCCAAAATTTATGTTTTTAGACTTTCTAAAAGCTATAAAAATGAATTATAATCTATCAAAAGTTCATATAATTTTGAATTACCAATCGAGAGAAAATATTTCGCACTATAAAAAGGTCATTGATTTCAGAACTCTAACAAACTAATAACTTTTCATTAAGACTGTCATAACTTTCTCTATACTTATCCAATAGACGAGCTCATTCTCTTTATGAAAAGATTACCGAGATCTCTATAATAGTTATGAATAATATCAAGTCATTAAGATAACATAAAGATATAAAAAATACATCACAACATCAGATAGTTCAAAAATATGTCTGAACACCAGTCAGAATTTCCGCAAATTCTTTCAAACAATCACGAAATTGAGACCAAAAATCACATAAAAAAATCAGAAATCATAATCAAGATTTAGTATCAATGCTAAATGAAAATGAGTACTAAAGGCTTTGATACCATTGCTGGAAATAACGAAGATGAGGAAATTCAAAATTACTAGCGGAAACTTTTCCTTTTTGATCTTGTGTCTCCAATCACATCTAGCGTGTCTAAATCTTTGCACTGTGTCTCCTGCACCATAAGTCTCTGAGAATCGATTGATTAGAGATAGATCACAGTCGAGACCGAGTCTATCCCACTACTCCATAACCTAGATATCACAACATGTTTGATTTTCACACCGAGACTACTCGTTCTCATTCCGTCATAGAGGAACTATGCCATCTCTCTCTTGGATGGTGTTTCTCTTTCTCTCTCTAAGTGTTATTGACACACTTTTTATACTTTCTACTATGTCTTATATAGATATTGAGCCTCTATACAATCTCTGTACATAAATAGAGAGGTAATTTACTTAAATAGATGTGAGTGCACATTTTCAAGAAAATACTCATACAGAAGCTGCAGCTTACCCATTATCATCTCAAATCCAACAGAATAAAAGCACTCACTGTCATAGCCAAGCACTTCAATTGTAAAAGCATCTTGCCTGTTTATTTGGTTATTCTTTGAAATTGATACTTTTAGAAAGATAGATTTCCAATCGAAATTACAAATAGCCAGGTTTCATCTTGACTTTAGGTTTATAGCATCTCATGTGCATTCACACCATCAAGATTTCATAATTTAGATCAACATGTGTGTTCATTACCTTCTCATGAAGTGTCCAAGTTTTATAGGTCTCATTCATACCATTAAACCATGAAATTTAATTAAGCAATAATAATAATAAAGATAATAATTTAAAATAATTTACGTAAACTAACACTACCTTAAATCAATAAATAAGGGAATATTTATGTATGATTAAATAAATAGATAAATAAACTATTGTGATACAAACTCATAATTGATCAAACAAATTTGAATGAGATTAGAAAGGATCAAGAGATTAATTATCAAATAACAAAACTCAAAGATCAAATCAACCTTTATGAAATATTAAATAAGTGATTTCAATTATAACCACGCAATAATAAATATATTTAAACGATTAAAATTTGACGCGCGAATAGCCGCACAAATTCGATCATAGAAAATTTGGGCCGACTTCAAAGTTAAAAAATCTTATCTCACTTCCTTTATTTTCTTTCCCTTCTTTCTTTTCCTCTCTCTCTCTCTTTTCTCTCCTCTCCGTGGCCCGTCACCCGATCCCTTTTTCTTTTTTTCCCCTGGCGACAACGCCTTTCTCTTTCCCTCATTCGACCCAAATCTCTCTGACCTCTCCTCTTTCCCGATCTTCACCTCAACTCAGCCCTAGGCAATAACAGGCCCTCCATTTTCGATCCCCTCTCTCCCCTCTGTAAGCACTCAGAGAGGGAGATAGCTCACCTCCCTGGCCGGCTCCCACTTCCTTCTCCATCTCGTCGGCGTGCACCACTCGCCCCTCTGCCGAGAGGGCCGCCCAACCTCAACACTCGATGTGCTTTCCCCCATTTCTGGTAACACCTTTCCTCTTACTCCTCTGGCCATGTGGGCCATTGTTAAGGGCTGAGCCCAGATTCTCTGTGTCGTATCTTGTTATCTTTGTTTGATTCATGGCTTGTACACCTCTTTGTTGGCCCTGTCACTTTGTGCTGTTTTGTGCCTTGATTTACTAGTACCTGCCTTGGACCTGGTGTGCGATGCTATTCCTTTGTGTGGCTGAAATTGGTTGTGTTGATTTGGCTCGATTCTAGTATGTAGGTTGTGCTGATTTGATTAGTGTCATTTGCGAGTTATTTGGTATTGCCTTGGTACACTGGTACCGATCGGTACCAGTGAGGCGAGGTCTCACCTTGCGTCTTGGCTGATTTTCCTTCAGGTGTGAACAATTACTATTTTATGACCTTTACTCACCCTCTAGAAGGTGTTCTGGTACTGTGTATCAGCACAATAGGGTTGGGGTTGTTTTTCTGAGCTGCTGGTAATCTGTATTATGCTGTGGCTGTGGGATTCTAGGATATTGGTGCCATTTAGGGCCTGGATCTTTGTTGTCTCGGGTTACTGTACTGGGTTGCTTGACTGGTTCCCTTGTTGCCTTTTTCTAGTATTACCCCCTCTGTTGTCTGATACTGGCTCTAGATTGTTGATTTGGTTACTCCTTTGCTGGTTGCTTGAACTGTTGGTTTGGTTTTTGCATGGTTTTTCTGGTAAATAAGAACTGATGCTGCCCCTTTGGTGCTTTGCTGGGTTTAACTTGGCCTTGTTGTCATGGCTTGGTTCTGACTAAGTGTTGTCTGTGCTTATTTATTGTATCAGCAACCATTATTGTTGCGATTCTGGTATGACGCCCTCTTATGAGGGACTAAAGTGCAAAATTAAATAAATATAAGGGCCTAAATGAATTAATTGTGGTACTAACCCTTCTTGGAGGGTTATAAGCACAAAATAACACCTTGACGGATAAAATGGATTCGAAAAATAAATTGATCTTAATTAAGTGGGCCGAAAGGTTAATTTGAATAATATTGTAATTAATTAATTAGCAAGTGCCGTAAATTTAAAAAAGTGCGCAACTAATAATTAATTAATACTTAAAGCTGAATATGGGAGATGATTACATGATCTGCCTCAATAATGAAAATCCGAACGATACATATGGGTTTCGAGAGGCGACTATGATCCCAAACACATTAAAAACCCCACACATTTAAATAAATAAAAATATTTAATTTAAATTTAAGTTTAATTGAATTTAATTTCCTTCATTTAATTGTTATTTTTATTTTTATTTTAATTCTAGTTTTATATAATATATTTTATATTTTCTAATTAATGAAAATAATATTAAAATATGAAATGAGATATAATTAAATAATATGATATAAATAATTAGGGATTATAAAATAATAAATAAAGTATAATAATAATTTATAATATAAAATATATATTAATCAATTTCTCTATTTTTAATAAGAATAATATTAATTATATAATATTATATATTAATCAATTTCTCTAATTTTAGATAATTAATTATCCTAATTATAATCCGATTTAATTATTCTGGAGTGTGACACATACCATTATTAACCAAATGAAATCACGAGACTTGGACACAATATTTTAGCATCTAACAAGGACAATAGATTGTATTTAATTGAGTTATGCTAGCAAAAATAAATGCCACAAAATCCTTTGTTTTCTTCACATAGAACAAACACCACCATCACCACCAACAACAATAACGAAGTCTTTAAGCTCAAATAAATTTAGATAAGCTAGAAATGAAACTCAAATCTGTCAACGATCTTCTTTTTGTTCCTCTAAGTTGTTCCAATATTATCTAAATCATACATTACTTGAATAACATAGACATTCTTCTCTTAATCATTTTTTTATTTTATCTTTTCAATTTGACTACAAGATGTTACTCAAGAAAACAGTATGGAAGAAAATTTACAATGGAAAAGATTAAGTCATATTAACTATACTACAAAAACAACATGATAACTTTGATCCCAAAAGAAATGAATCTAATTACTGTATAACTGCTTTAACCAATAACATTATATAGATTGGATCAAACTAATACCTACTCAGATTGTAAGACCTCTCAAAATCTCCCCCAACTAATAGATTAATTCATGCAAGAATCACATTCTCAAACTAGTACAAAAGTTATACTTGTCCAAACTAAAAGTTGACGGCTGAATGATTACCATCTTACTAATAATAAAGGATTCCAAACTATAATGCCTATTAGGAAAAAAAACTATAGTTATTTAGATGTATTTAGATAAGAAAACCATCTGAGCCTATACATGCCCTGAGGTTAGAAATAAATATCCTGTTATTATTTCACGTAGAATACTCCAACTAATAAAATAATGATGAGGCCAGATCAAATTTCAAGGAGAGGCCAAATTATTTAAAGCCAATTAAGGATGTCGAATGCTGAAGATCTAATAAAAGTATAAACACTTTTGCAAAATCAAGAGGGGGCCATGAGCCCCCCAAAATGTGTCCCTCCATCTCTGTCAAATGATAGTAACTCACTAGTGAACCAACTTTTTTATCAGAGGAAAACAAAAACACCAGCCTTAATCAAATCTAAGCCTAACTAATTTAATAGTTCAGGGGGGCCATCAATTTTAGAAGAAATGTATAACTAATAGTTTTTGACAGCAACCATTGGGTTTACTAGTGTGCAAATTGGAATTTTTACCGTAGAGCTATTGATGAGAAACTAATAATTTTTTACAGAAAATTTGGGTAAAATACTGTTCAACTTCGTAAGTTGTAGTCAGAATTAAGTAGTATGTAGTTTGACTCAAAACCATTTGGATGCTCTTTTCTACCAACAAAGAGAACAAACGTGAACCAGAACTAGCACTAGCTTTACCATCCATGGCTGGCACATAAGCTGCAACTGATAAGAAGGGCCCATCCTACCCAGTGCAGCAATTAGCAGCCAGGTCATCGATGAGGTTGCCCCACTACCACACATATAATTTATTTGTTCAATTTGGATTGGACAGGCGGCTTCAAAGAATCTTCCTCTAATTAGAAGTTCCTTCGAGCATTGAGAGAAAGTAGAGGAGAGAGAGAAACTGACCTTAACAGGAAATGCGAGAGGGAGAAAATGATCAGAGGTAAACGGATCATGTTGGGCTACTACTGCGCTAACTCTTTTTATAGCTGTTCTGCAGGTGTAGGAAGTATAAAAAATCAGTTTGCCTTACTACGGAAAGCAAGGACACCACAATGTTAAAGATAATGGTGAATATTAAATTTAAGATAAAGAAAAAAATGAATGAAACTAATTTTTTTATTATTATAAATTATTATATATTTCTCTTTCATACAAATAACATATTACAAACCTTTATATAGGCCTAAACAAAAGAAAATTCTAAAAATTTATATTAAAAATAAAATACTAAACAATTATTGTTTCAGCTGACACATATTTACTAAAATAGCTATAACTTCTATTAGAAACTCCAAAAGACTTGATATTTAAATCATTAGAAATTAGACTTCAAGAGCTTTCAGATGATAAGTCATTTACTCAAATTCACTTTCGTTTACCCTTTCAAATTCGTTTATTAATCAGCCATAAAAATCTATCAACTGTTGAATTCTAAGAGTTTCATTTATTTTTCACTACACTTAACATTATTAATGATAATTAAGTTTATATTTAAACACCCCTCTTAAACTTAATTTATTTTTCATCCTTCATGCCGAGAAGATTCTTAAATTTCTCAAACTTCATGGTTGACAGTGCCTTCATAAAAATATTCGCAACTTGATCTTCACTATTCATATGTATCAACTCGACTTTCTTCTCCTTCACTTGCTCTCGAATGAAATAAAATTTTATATCGATATGCTTGCTTCTTTCATAATGGATCGGATTCTTTGCTAAGTCAATTGTGGACTTGCTATCCAAATAGATTTGCATAGCTCCATTTTGTGGGAAATTAATCTCCTTAAGTAACCTTCTCAACCAAATAGCAATGATACACATATGTCACAGCTGTAATATATTCCGCTTCACATGTCGAAAGTGTCACGATTGGTTATTTTTTTGAAAGTCGTGTGAAAGCGTATCACCCATGTAAAATGCAAATTCGAATGTGATTTTTCTATCATCCGTATCTCTACCCCAATCACTATTGAATAGTCAAAATTTCAAACTTATTAGCGGATAAATTATAAAACAAACCAAGGGATAGAGTACCTCGAATATAATGGAGAATTTGTTTGATAGTCTTCCAATGTGTTGTTCTCGGCTCCTCCATGTACCGACTTACTAAGCCAATTGCATATAAAATATTCGGCATAGTGCATGTCAAGTATCTTAAATTACCAACTAGGCTCTTGTATAAGGTTGCATCAACCACCTTCCCTTTATCATGCCAAGATAACTTAACGCCGTAATCAATTGGCGTGTTAACCGATTTGCAACCCTCCATTTTGAACATTTTCAAAATTTCCTTAGCATAGACCTCTTGTGAAACAAAAATATCTTCATCTCCTTGTTTTTCTCAAAATCAAGAAAATAAAACATAAGCCTAAATCCTTCATTTCAAATTCACTCTTCATAACCCTTTTAAACTCATCAATCATTTCATTATTATTATCCGTAAAAATTAAGTCATCAACGTACAAAGCCACACCATAACCAACATATCTCCATTTTTAGCATTCACATATAATACATGTTCACAAGAGCATTGCATAAACCCGTGTGATTTAAAGTATTGATCAATCTGAGTATTTCAAGCTCTATGAGCTTACTTTAAATCATACAAGGCTTTCTTTAATTTTAACATTTTACTTTCACGATCTTCTTTCACATATTCGGGGGTTGCTCAATGTACATTTTTCCTCCAAAATATCATTAAGGAAGGCTGACTTGATATTTATTTGATAAATGTGCACTTTGATTGAGCTACAAGAGAAATCATGCCATCAATCTCGCTTTATATTTCTCATTTTCGCCTTAAGGGTTCATATTTTTCTTGTATACTCATTTGACACCAATGGCCTTTTGATCTTTAGGAAGAGAAATGAACTCTCATGTGTCATTTCTCTCGATTGCACGCATCTCTCATCATCCATAGAGGCTCGTCATTTATCATCTACAACCGCCCCTTCAAAAGAAATATTATCATCTTGAGCCGTAAGACATACTAAATGTAACTCATTTGTCACCTCGTACAAGTCACGTATGATTCTTATTTTTGGTGTTGGTGTCTCGTCATCCTATGAAGACGCTTCATGTATTCCAATCATACATTGCTTCTTTATTTATCTGCATATCATGACTAATATGCATCTTTGTATTAGTATGATCAAAAAACTTATATGCTTTAGACCTCTCATCATACCCAAAAAAGGATCAATTTTGAGCTTTTATCATCCAACTTCATAGGTCTTTGATCCGAAATGTGTGCATATGCTACGCTATCAAATATCTTTAAATGAGACGTTATCGGTTTGACACCACTTCAAGCCTCTTGCGGTGTTGTATTATCCAAACTTGTTGTCTTGCACCGATTTAGCAAGTAAACGACATAATCCGCTGCTTTCGCCCAAAACTCCTTTGACAAGTTCTTACTCTTTGTTTACCCTTGAAAATTTCAAAGATGAAGCAGCTGGACAATTAAGGATAAATGTCAATGATAAATCATGAGAAGGGGAAAGATAAAAGACAGGTGATGGTGGGGACAACCAGCCAGAAGAGGTCGCTGCTGAATTCCGGAGCAATCATATTTGTCCCACAAGGAAATCCTGAACACATAACAGGAGATATATATACCTCAGCATCCACTGTCCCCTTGGCGTGGGTGACAGCCAGGAGACTCAAGAGAGAGAAGGGATCTCTCGGGTGTCACCCATGAAATCATACTTTTCTGACAAGTGGGTCCCACCCCTCAATGATGGATATCAATGAAGTCAAGATCAAACCCTAGATATTGATCTTCAAGCAAGCCCTATGAGCTGAACCAATACAATCCCTATACTACATGGAATAGTGTCAATGCCAAGCCAGTATTTTGATACAACCACTCATGAGAAATCTCAATATGATTTTGCTTTCAAGGCCGACACGGTGCCAAACTCCGCAGCAACCACCTAACCATGCTTTGATTTATGTCAATTGCTTGATAAGTAGTCGACTTTTTGACCAAATCACCCTCATGTTAAGGGATTGAAAGTCAATTTCACAAGACTGATCAAGTGCCAAAGTCTGCGAGCAACCACCTCATCAAGTCTAGATTTGTATCAATTGCTGATAAGTAGTCAGCATTTGATCAAATCAAACCCTAATAAGCATCATTATTGGTGTTGATTGGGGAAAAGTTTCTACAAAGAGAATATTTGGCAGAGACACTGAGCGACAACTGATAACTATTAAATAGGGATTTTATAATAGGGAAATAAAGGGTTTTTCTTGGCAAATAAATTTTTAATGCAAGGAGGCAGGGGCAAAGTGGAATTAAAAATTACAAGAGTGATCATCATAAATTTAGGGATTTTTGGTGAAAATTTCATAATTTTTGGACCAGTGGAGCTACCAGAATAAAATCAGAGAAGATAAAACAGATTAAATGGATTAATCAAGGGCTGAGATTTAATCAAGGCAACTTTGGGTACAACTTGGGGACAACAACAGCTCTGTGTACAAACTGGGTATGAGAAGCACTGAGAATAAAAAATAAATGAAGAGATAGGGTGTGCCACGTGGCAGCACCAGAGTGGGCAAGGTCAACAAACCACTGCCACGTGTCACAATCCTATTGGTCCATGTCAGCACAGGTGGGCCCCACATTGGCGTGGACATCTGACAAGTGGGCCCCATACATGCCACGTGGCACTCACTTGTTGGTCCACATCAGCAGCCACTCTACCAGACAGAGACACATGGCACAATGCTATTGGTGCAAACCTACACATGTCAGCAGGGTAGAGGTGACATGGCAACACTTTAGGCCACCACATCATCATATGCATGCCATGTGGCAGCATACTATGAAGTCACCTCACCATTCAGAGTACAATAGCTAGACACATGGTTGCATACCATTGGACCAAGGCAGCATATGTGGGCCCCACTATATGCCATGTGTCATTCATAGGATGACGCACAGTCAGTAGAGATTGATTATAACAGGGTGATTAAAACAAATACTTCCAAATCAGACAAAGCAACCTATAGAAAGATGCCACATCAGCATGATTAACCCTAAATTGCTGACATGGCCACCTCTATGACTATTAACACCTGACAATGGGGCCGAGTGCTCAGAAACACAAGTAGAGGCGCATGGTTAAGCCGTGAGCCAAATCTATTTAGCCTACTCATGTAATTCAACACAGCCTATTCAAAATCGAAAATAAAAGGAGAATGAACCTGGTGCATGCGTCTCTAGTCGCTGGTATTCTCTTCTCTAGTGCTTTGGTGTACGGGAACCAGGCCCATTCAAACCCGTTGAGCTTTCTCCCCGCTCTCTCTTCTTCTTCTCCTCGTGCGCGAGTGCTGTCCTCTTCCCATGGCGTCTCACCATCGCAAGAGGGCTTAGATACAAGCAACAAACATCAATGCATCAATCAGAGAAGTGAGAACAAAGGGATGACAGTGAAGGAAGGGTTGAATAGTGAGATTACCACGATTTGAGTTGAAGCGGCAATGGTGCACTTCTAAAGAGATGCAATTGAATACTTCAAACACCAAATTGAACACGAAGAAAGCTTGCTTGTGTTTAGGCGATGTCAATTGATAAGTAATTGCAAGGCAATTGAGCAGGAAGGAGGTTTAAAGATCGAAAATTGCTAAAGGCAGTGGCAAAGAAGCAAGTTTAATAAGTGATTCAAAGGTCAAATTGAGTGATCAGTGAGCTTATTCAGATCAAGGCGACGCTAATTAGCGTGAATTGAGAGAGCAATTAAGTGAAAAGATCTGAAATTGGCCAAAAGAAGAGATGAAGTAGAAGCACGATTTTTGAATTGAGTAGAATTCAGTGCAATTGAGAGAGAGAAGGTGCTAACAATGATGTAGAGGCATTTAAATACGATCTGTTGATGAGGAGCCCGCTCACCTATTGAAGCATGTGTTGAATTGGAGTCAAACGAGTTGTGGCACAGTCAAAGGGAGTAACAGAAAACAGTTAGGCTATTTCGGCAACAAACACAATGCATCATAACTGTTCATTGAAGTGAAATGAAAGATTAGGATCTGTACAAGCTGGCAATCCGACTCAAGGGTGATCAACCAATCACAATTAAGCAAGCAATCGGTTGAAAGCTATATAAACCCAAGAGTGAAATATAGCAGGAGGAGAAAAAAGGAGGAGAGAGAGGAACATTTAAGCATATACACACACACTTACCAGTCGCAAGAAGAGAAGAATAGTAAGAGAAGTGATCAATTGGAATTTTTATGAAAACAAAAAGGTAATTGAATTGCAAATTCATTAATCAAGGTTGAGTCTTTATACTTTCTTCTCTGGGATTCTTGTACATTTCATTCATATTTGTGTGATGAATGAAGATTTCTTATTCGATTTTGCCATTAAGATTTCTTCTTTTGTAAATTTGTGTTTTTTTTTATCTTACCACTTCCTCTTATTAGAATTGATCATATCTTGCAATATCCAGCGAGCCTCTGTCCCAATCACAATGTGATTGGTGAGCCTTTAGGCCTGGATCGACTACAAGCATCAAGAGTTTGTGATTAGATTGCTACTGTAGTGACTTTCATTGTGAATTTCTATTTCTTAACCAATTTCTTCGCATCTACTTGCACAATAATTGGAGAATATGAACATGTTATCTCTTAGTCACCTTAACTGCATAATTTGTTCAATTAAGAAGGTAGAATTTGCAATTTTATAATGAATTTGTTGAATCTGGTACGAATCAATGCATCGTCAAGTTCTTTGAGAATGAATCGATCAACAACATCGCAATCTCAGTGAACCGTTGGCCCTAACAATGCTCAGGCAAGCCCTTAGGCCTAAGATATGCTAATCAAGTGTCAAAATCTGGTTAGTTGTGAGAATTTCATTCAATTCCAAATCAATGGTAATCGGTACCGTGAATCGCAATTGATATTATACTTCAAGAGCATCTAACTCAGTGAGCCACTGGCCCTAGTTCTTACTAGGTGAGCCTTTAAGCCTGAGGGATGGTAATCTGGTATGCTAACTCAACAAATATCAGAAGATTACAATGAATTAGAACCGGTACCAACCGGTACTATACGCTGTCGAACAACACCACGCTCCAACATGACAAAGAGTGAAGAAGAAGCCTTTCTATTCATCTCAGGCCATAGAAACAAGTTAGACGATGCTCATCGATCTTGCAATTAGCAAAAATTTCAATCAATCTTGTTGAATTTGACGGAAGAAGCATCTCGGTACCGATTTCAACTAGTACACCAACTGGTGCTATTGAGTAGCATTAATTACCGTATGGATCTTCAATCAAGTACCACAGAGGAGTTTACCAAGGTGAGACGACGCTAGGGCACCGATCTGATCGGAGAAGAAGTGCTCCGGTCGCCGGGAATGTTGTTTAGCACGAATCCTGACGCGAAGGCGAGTTAGAAGAAGTAAAGGATCATTTGGCACAAATCTTGAAATGCCTCACCAATCGTGAGGTTTATTGATGGATGAGATCTGTTAAGACTTAAGAAAATTAAAGATCAATTCAATCTGGGCCCTAGATCTGTTAAACACGCATCTCAATTAAGTCCAACGGTCCAGATGTAATCAAACATTTAAATAAAACTTTACACTAATCTTAGAACAATCCAACGGCCCAGACTAAAGGCGGTATTTTGAACTACGGCCCAATTAATAATAAGCCCAACTGCAAGAATAAAGGAAATAATTAAAACTGGGCCCAATTCACAGTAAGAAAAATTTAAAATCTCAGCCCAATTGTCAATTATTAACAGAAAATTAGAAATAAATAGTAAATAAATCATTTGGAGACTCTCCTAAACTCCAAATTGACTCAAATTTATTTTTAAAAATTCTTTCTTTTCCATGGTATCTTTCTGTATAAAAATATTATTATATCAAAACAATTTAAAAGCAAAAGACAATATATTGTATTTTTCTATTTGACTTAGTTTTGACTTGTCATTTTAGCTATTGTAAAAATTCAAAAAATTCAAATAAAATTATAAATCATAACTAGATATGTTTTACTGATTATTCAAGTGATTTTTCATAAAATGAATAATAATAATGAAATTCAATAAATAATAACAAAAACAAATATTATCTTTTAGCTATAAAAAAGAGAGAGTGAATAGCAATAAAATTCATAAATAATAGTTAGATATTATTTTGAATAATCTTTTCATATAAAAATAAAATAAATAATAATAATAAATAATAAATATACCTTACCCTATTGATCATCATATAAAAATCCGAAATAAAACTACATGATAAATAAAGTATATTATTTTGGTCATTATAAAAAGAAAGTCTAAAATTCAAATAAAAATATAATAATAAAATAAATCTTATTCTCTTAACTATCATAAAAAGCCCAAAATTCAAATAAAGATATAATAAGAGTTAAATCATCTTATAAAATAAAATTCAAAACAGAACAAAAGAATGATGATAATAAATAATAATAAATAATCGTTATAACGATTCTCTGAATCGTTATATGAATCATCAAATCGTTATAACGCTTCACAAGACGTTAACAACGCTTTGACCACTCTCTGACAAGTCAATATATATTAGAGAATCGTTGTAACGATTCCTTGAATCGTTAGAACGATTTTCTAAAACGTTGAACGATATATAAAGCGTTGGTAATGTTTTGACCCCTATTGACCAATTTTCTGACAAGTCTGATATCTTATAAAAGCGTTATAACAGTTTGTGGAAACGTTATAACGATTTATTGAAGTGTTGTAACGGTTTGTTAAATCGTTACATGATTTCTAAAATGTGAATGGTCAACAAGGTGATGATATATTTTGATTGACTGATTGATGAGACATAACATGTATGAGTACACGAGATAACTCTGAATCTATGAATCGGTTGAATATTCAAAATCCATGATTTAGAGGTAATTAAAAATGCTCACATAAGATGATGTAAAGTAACACAAATGATTCTTGCACAAGTAATGCAACATCCAGTATAGTCAGTTGAAACAAGAACATCTTGACGTATGTCAGAGAATGACTAAGACTATGACAACAACACAAAAGGGAGAGCATTGCGATGTCTGAGGAGATGATATCATGATGACCATGTGTCATGAACAAGTAATTCATGACCAGTCAGACTAGTAAGACCAAACTAATCCGTCGATAAGTTTGTCTTCTAGTCTGGAGGATTGAATCGTTCTGTAGTAGATTCATCCTCAAACAGTGGAATGAACTGTTCAGTAGTAGGTTCTTTCACTGACACACGCCTCAACGTCAAGCTGGCTTAGTGCTTCAGGTTTGACCTTGTGTGCAGTTGTGTTCCTAGGTTTATGGATCCGCTTAGTGCCTGGAATCCATGATCTAGAAGATCAGAGAGAAGTACCATGTGGGCCAAATCTGCCCTTCTCCTGATTCACCAACCTCAAGATCAACCGGCTTAGTGCCTCGAGTTATATTTTGTGTGATTGATCGTTGACTAGCTAAGATTGAACCGTTCAGTAGTAGGTTTATCTTCTAGATCAACTGAGGTCGAGTCATTCTGTAGTAGACTCACCTCGAACCCCTCTGTAGAGATTAATCTGATCTGTAGTAAGGTTATCTATCGGGGCAGTGAAGATTGAACCGATCAGTAGTAGGTTCGTCTTTCATCCCATATTTCACTGGATCAACCTTCTGGCGAATCTAGGGTGCCCTAATGATCCCCGATCATGAGGGTGCGCGACCACTTGACCATTATTTAACTATACTATTTGCTTTCTCTTTTTAAGATCTAGAGGTTCCTCGAGGTTAACAGCCCAGGGTAATTAACGGTGGGGGCTTGCGCCCACCGGAATCTACAAGAACTCACAATCATTAAAAACTCCCTGAATGTGCATTCCCACAAGCCTAAGACGGCGGCACCAGCCGGCGTCGACACCAAGAAAGTGCACGTTCAGGAGGGATCTCTGTGTCCTTCTTTCGCGTCCCATCGCCCAAAACCTAGCAGGCGGTGCGGAGCACGCGAAAAAGGGTCGCACACTCTTGAGCATACTTCAAACCATGTCAAGAATAGTTTGATTTTTGTGTTCCGCTACTCCATTTTGTTATGGTGAGTATGGCGCCATCAAGTGATGTCGAATACCATGTTCTTCATAAAAAGAGTCAAATGTGGCCGAAATAAATTCACCGTCTCTATCTGATCTCAAAATTTTAATATAGAAGTTACTTTGTTTCTCAACAAAAACTATAAACTTCTTAAAAACATTAAAAGCCTCTGATTTTTCTTTCAAGAAATAAATCTAAGTTTTTTGAGAAAAATCATCAATAAATATTATAAAATACTGATTCTCACCAATTGAGCTTGGCTTGATCAACCCATAAATATTATTATGCACCAATTTAAGAAACTTTTTTGCTTGATATTTCACCACTTTTGGAAAACTACTCTTTGAATGTTTGTCAATCACACACCATTCACAAAACTTATTAAGAGAATCAATTGTTGGTAACTCATGCATCATTTTTTTCTAGACATTTCTTTTAACCCTCCAAAATTTACGTGTCCAAACCTTAAATGTCATAGTCAATTTTTATCTTCCACACAAGTCTTTAAACATGTTGCTTCAATATTCATCAAATTCAACTTAAACATTATATTCTTGGCCATTTCAAGGGCAATCAACCAATTACTTTGTTCTCATAAATAAATAGCTCAGTCTTTCATGAACATCGTGTAATCGTGTTCTAATAATTATCCCAAACTTAAAATATTACTCTTCATTTCTGAGATATAATAATTGAAATAAACTTTTATATTTCATCTTTCAACTTAATCAAAATATTACAATCACCTTCTACATACACTTTGGAAGCATCACTAAAAAAACATGACCATTTATTATCTCCTTCAACTCGATAAACATATGTTTGTATCCACACATATGATTACTTGTACATGTGTCAAGATATCACACATCCTCTTTTTTCAGATCATTCTCCTTATTCACTAATAACTCCATATTATTATTTTGTCTCCTTATTTGCTACAAAATTAGCATTTTCTTCACCTTCTTCTCATAATGGCACTCGCTTGTATAATGATCATATTTATCATAATTATAACAATTAATATTGTATTTATTTGAGTGACAGCCTCTACCATAATTGCATCCTCTATCACGTGCATTGTTGTTGTTGTTGTTGTTGCTACTGCTTCTTTCTTCATTTTTATCTTGTCCACGACCGCGACCACAACCTCTATAGCCTCCACAACTTTGATCATGTCCTCTACCTCTATCATCATGGCTCGTTTTCTCTTTCTTAAATGTAGCTTTCACTTGCAACACTTTTTCAAGCAATTTTTATTTTTTTGTTCTTCTTTCTTTGTTCATGAGTCTCAAGAGAACTTATAAGATCATCAATGGTCAATTGCGCTAAGTCTTTCAGCTCTTCAATAGCACACACCACATTTTCAAAGTCATTAATCAAAATTCACAATATTTTCTCCATCACTTTTACATCGGTTAGAGTCTCACCATTTCGCTTTAGTTGATTGACAACACTTTGCACCATTGTTATGTAATCGGATACGCCTTCAGACCCTTTCATTTTTATCGTCTCGAGCTCGCCGCGAAGAGTTTATAGCCGAACTTGCTTTACTCAGTCAGCACATTTGTAGGACTTCTCCAAAATATTCCATACCTCCTTTGATCTTATCACATTGATAATCTTCTCAAAATCAGATTCATCAACTGCTTGAAAGATGAGATATAGTGCAATTTTATCTCTCGTGTGGGTCTCTTTGATCACCTTTATTTGATTCATCGTCATGGTGGCAAGAGCAACGACGTTCGGCTCATTATAGCCGCTTTCAACTAGATCTCATGCATCTTCTACACCGAACAAGGTCTTCATTTGTATACTTTAATTTTCATAGTTATTCTTTATAAGGCGTGGCAGCGGGATTTGCCCAATCAAAGTCACGATGAAGTTTGTCATGGCTCTAATACCATTTTGTTAAAGATAATGGTGAATATTAAACTTTGAGATAAGAGAAAAAATAGATAAAACTAGCTTTCTTTTTATTGTAAACTCTTATATATTTCTCTCTCATACAAATAACAGATTATAAGTCTTTATATAGGCCTAAATAAAAGAAAGTTTTAAAAATTCGTATGAAAAATTGAATACTAAATAGCTATTGTTTCAGCTGACACATATTTATTGAAATAGCTATAACTTTCTATTGGAAACTCAAAAAAACTTAAGACTTAAACCATTAAAAATTAGACTTCAAGAGCTTTCAAATCATAGTTCATTTATTCAAATCCATTTTTAATTGCCCTTTCAAATTCACTCATTAATCAGCCATAAAAATCTTACAACGGTTGAATTCTAAGAATTTTATTTATTTTTCACTACACTTAACATTATTAATGATAATTAAGTTTATATTTCAACACACACTGTCAAGATTTTCTTCTACTTCTCTTATATGATAAGTTATTGACACATCAAGTGATGATCCGAATGAAAATATTACAATCACAACCTGGTTGCCTTATGTGCAGAAATTGCTCCACGGAATCAGCTCTTCACTTATTTTTCCTCTGCCCTACAGCAGTTTCAGTCTGGTCCATAGTTCAACAAACCTACAACATCTACTTATGGCAATCGGATATATCTATAGTCCAAAGAAGGGAATCATCAAAGAAGTAACTATGGATCACGGTCATGCTAGCTACCTGTTGGCATCTTTGGAAGCAAAGGAACGCCTATGCCTTTGGCGAGGCCTCGCTCAATTCACCAGCTCCACACTAGATAATTGCAAATAGGATTGTTGCTGATGTTCACTTATGGGGAAAATACTACTAACTACTGCTAACAACTCCACTCAGCTCTGCACTGTTCGATGTGTTACAATGTTTTTAGGAATTTAGAAGCGTGCTAGATGTGTCGGTCTGGCTCTGTTTTTAGGAAGTAGGATAATGATAAATGTGTCAGATACGTGTACACGTATGTATAAACACAAATACGAATAAATGCTCGTATCTGAATGTGTCTATACGAAGTCACGAACGACATGATCAACATATAAACAACTTTGATACATCTAAACACGCACGTCTAATACGTTGAACACGCACACGCACGTCTAACACATGTATACGCGTGTGTAATATGTATAAAATATTTTAACATATCAGACTTTTAAAATGTTTGTGTATCTTAAAATGTTTGTGTACCTAAAAGAATGATTTGATACTGAAGTTAAATATCAAAATCACTCTAACCTATGAATGATCATGAAAAAGATACCGCTAGATTCATGGTGTTCAGACGATGCTACCAAGACTGGCCGATCTCCGATGAGCAACCGAAATCATTAGAAAGGCTACATGCATCTTGGAGCGGATGTCAGCGTATTCATAGATAGTCACAAGCACGGATATTAAAGCGCCTCTGATAAAGGATAAAGATGGGTTTGTTCAGCTTCAGCGCAAAAAGAGTCGAAATAGAAAGAGACTTATTGAATAAATAAAAGTATACAGGCCTAATATCTAATATCTCAGCCCATAATAAAGAAGCCCATATCTTTAGGAACCTAATAAAAATAAAAGGCGGCCCATGAATTAGTGAATAAGATCTAAAGCAGAAAATGATTAATGGAAAGCGGACTCAGCCCATAATAACTAAGCCCAAGCAGAAAATATGGGAATAATAAATTAATTATGTAGATAATTTATTTGGATGTCTTCTCAACGTTCAAATTAACCCAAATTTGTTCCTAAAATTCAATATTTTTCATATTATTTTTCAGCATAAAAATATTTTATCTTTGAGAAGTGTAATACAATAAATAAATTTAAAATCAATATAGCATCTATATTTTGTCTTTGGGATTTAATATAATAAAATATCCCTAAAATATTATATAAAAATTATAATATATTTAAATAAATATTATATGTATATATATTAATATGCATATTGTAAATATAAATATACATATTTGATAAAAGCATGCTTTTAAATAAAGTATAAACATGTAAACATATAATAATTTTCTAATAAAATAGATATCAATATATGATATATGATATGATATAATGAAATATAATATGATATAATATAACATTAATATGATATAGTAAAAAATATAATATGATATAAATATGATATGATAACATAATGATATAATAACATAATAACATAATGATAACATGATATAATATGACAACATTATATGATAAATAATATAGTATAGTATAGTATAGTAATATATATATATAATATAATAATACTTATAAAGGAATCACATCCGCTGTCATATTTTTCTATGACACAAATGTGCCATAATTTAAGTGTGAGTATGTAAATGAAACTCATATTAAAAAATATCCTTAGTATTTAAAATTTAAACCGTTTAAATTAATCTAACATATCGTATTAAATATAACAACTTTATGTCATAGCCTTTTATGACAGCAGAGGGATCCGTATCGTAAAATCTTACAGCGCGTTCCAACCTACCAGCGAGTCAGCAACTCGAATGCACCACGATCCGGCCCAAGTTCTCAGCCCAGCTCCCCCTTGGCCTCCAAATATTACCTCCAAATTTTCTTCGCTGGTCACCAACTCAATAATTAATAATTTGTTATCGTATTTGTAGCTCTAATGGTAAAAGAAATGTATCCACTAGCCGTGTGTACCGTGTCGTTTTGACTATAATACCCCTTTCCAGTCAAATAAAAAAAAATTGTTAGGATTTTCTGATCCAGTCAAAATAGAAAAGATCCTCAAGACCAATTCAAATTGTCAAGGTGCGTCAGCTCCTTAAAACTGATTCAGCAAGCACAAGGACGTTTGTAATATTTGAATTTCATTCCAGAAAAAATCAAGCGTGAATTAGTCCAAGTATAATATGCTGATTGCCACCATGTTCTATATACTATGTATAATTGTGATTGAACCAGGTCAAACCCTTGTGATTATAGCTTTATACGAGTTCAGATAAAAATTAAAATTCAATGAAAATATCTCGGACCCCGTAATCAAGATATTTTCTAGAAAGAATCTTCTCTTTGTTCACTTTCTGAAAGTACCCCAATAAAGGATTAAATGCGCCAACTCAGTCAAAACTCAAAAGTGAGGCCAGTGTAATTGCGTCTCCTTTCCTATTATTTCCATTACAGCATGAAAATCAAGTATATCTATGATGTGACATAGTACAATGAAAAATTGAAGAACAGAGTTTCAAAGTAACAACAGGAATAACAACATAGCCCAGTTCTGCATACCGACAGACTGGTACTAACTCTGGAACAAGTAAAAACACTTAGCAGCTAAAGGAAAGGTCTTCTATAGAGACTCCCAACTGACCCAACCGGACCAAAAACCATCATCATCAATCCTTCTATAAAGAAAACAATTAAAAGAATTGTCAACAAAACAAAATATTATTCCCTCTTAATTCCTCCATTTGTGGCCACTGTATAGTCCTCTCCTTTTAACAGACAGCTGGCATGTCCTTGAGCCACTGGTCGAGTGGCTTCCCGATCGAGTAGACAATAAAACCAATCTCTCTGAGTTTCTCTGCATCAACCACATTTCTCCCGTCAAAAATAAATGCTGGCTTCTGCATGCTGTCATAGATCCTCTCATAATCCAACTTCTTAAACTCATCCCACTCGGTCAAGATGCACACACCGTGGGCCCCCTTGGCAGCCTCATATGCATCCCATGTCACACTCACCTGCTTCACTGCAGTTGGACTTACTGGTTGCATGTGAATTGGGTGATCCCAGTCAAACTTGTTCATAGCCAGGTCACGTTGGATTTGATCCTCAGTCACTTGTGGGTCATAGATGCTAATTGACGCCCTGTCCCCCAACAAGCCCTTGCACACATCAATGGCTGGTGTTTCCCTTGTATCACCGGTATCCTTCTTGAATGCAAACCCTAAAATTGCAATCTTCTTACCTGACACGGTATTGAACATGGATGACACAACACGGTTAACAAAGCGGCTCTTCTGGTAATCATTGATCTTGATCACTTGCTTCCAGTAGTTAGCCACTTCAGGCAAACCGTTGCACTCACAAATATAGACCAAGTTCAATATATCCTTCTGGAAGCATGAACCACCAAAGCCAACACTCGCATTCAAAAACTTGGGTCCAATACGCGAGTCCTTTCCCACAGCATACGCCACCTCAGACACATTGGCACCAGTTGCCTCACAGAGTGCTGACATCGCGTTGATGGAGGAGATCCTCTGTGCAAGGAAAGCATTGGCTGCAAGCTTAGATAGCTCAGCCGACCAAAGGTTGGTGGTGATGATTCTGTCTTCTGGAACCCAGTGAGCATAAACCTCCTTCAAGGCTTGCACTGCTTTTCTACCTTCGGGTGTCTCCCGACCACCAATAAGCACACGGTCAGGGGCACGAAGGTCCTCGATTGCTGTGCCTTCCGCAAGGAACTCAGGGTTCGAGAGGATCTGGTACTTGATGCCTTTGCTGTTATGTGTCAGGATCTTCTCAATTGCCTCAGCAGTCTTAACAGGAACTGTTGACTTCTCGACCACAATCTTGTCAGATTTTGACACATCAGCAATCATTCGTGCAGCACTTTCCCAGTATGTTAGGTCGGCAGCCTTACCTGTCATACAATTATAGTTTTATGTTAGACTAGATTTAGAAATTTCATCAAACTGTTACTGGTACCAGCACTGATACGAGCACAATACCAATAATGGTACTGCTTCAGCCATACTTATAAATATGTACCAACAGTATTATTCAGCTTAAGGTTTAACACCTAGATATCACTAAGGCCTTGGTATAGTACATGTCAATTGGCACTAAGAGTGTTTCTGAACAGATCTGACTGAGGCATAATATAATATTTGTAATTACAAACTTCAATTTTTTTCTCTCTTATTATTTCTGGTCTGGTACTACAGCAGCTGGTACAGTACCAGTATGTACAGAAGGAACACAATTAGTAATGTTTGATTATTGAGTTACCTGCACCAAGTCCACGGGTCTTGGTAGGGGTATTAACAGACACAAAAATGATATCAGCCTCAGCTACGTGCTTCTCAACATTGGTGCTGAAGAAGAGGTTGCGGTCACGACATTCCTTGACAACTTCATCCAGACCTGGTTCATAGATCGGGAGCTGATCGCTGTTCCATGCAGCAATTCGTGTGGTCGATATGTCAACCACTGCTACTTCTATCTCGGGGCACTTCAATGCAATCATTGCCATTGTGGGCCCGCCCACATACCCAGCTCCGATGCAACATATCTTAACCATTTTTGCTGTTTTCTGAAACTAACGTTCCCAGAAAGTTACAGAAGGTTTGTACCTTAAAAAAAATAAAGAAAAATATAATGAAGTAATTATTGGAGGCTATGCCAAATTAACTGACTAATTGAAATTTATCTCTGAAAAAATATGGCATATGCAAATGGAGTTAAAAATTGTACTATTTTTTATAAAGTGGTGTGACCAATCTACAACTAAATAAATAAAACTCTCTAACATGTCTGGGATCTGACATTAAAAAGCAAATAAATTGCGAGATCTAACAGCTACAGTGAGGAACAATGGCTCGACTTCGTTCTGAAAATTAACTAGAGTTATCAGAACAAGAGTGATATAATCAGCATATTTCTCAAGTAAATGCCTAACATGCGGGGAATAATGGAGGAAAACAGAGAGTAGGGTTTTTTTTAATTGGCACACTTCAGAATTCTGCTAAAAACTTAAAACAAAGGCCATCAAAAGCAACGTGATAAGGAAATAAGAACACAACTCCTTAACTAACTTGCCCGACACAATTGATACAGAAACCCATAACATTTACCTGAAAGTGTTTTTCAGATCTAAATTGGAGAGGGAGAGAAACCGAGAGAGATTGCAAAGAGAAGGGGGGTTACTTGTGAATGGAATAGAAGGTGGCAAGGGGTCTCTGTATAAATACCCGAGAGAAGATGTGAAAAGCACATGCGGTTTCTGCAAGCAGCTTAAGGTTTTACTGATGACCATGCGGTTGAAATTAAATAATTATCAGGGGGCAGAAGGTAAAAACGGTTCTGGTGGGAAGTCAGAACTAGGAAGGTCAGCGTGAAAGCCCACATGCTTAGCTGGTCTCTTCCCAATACTAATCAACAAACACGTTTTGAACCAAATCTTTTTCCCCTTTGCTTTCTCTACTTTCCTTTTTTTTTCCTTTATTTTATTGTTATAATTATAATTATTTTATTTTTATGATATTGATTCAATGTATTTGTTACCTTCTTATATCAGTTTTTTTCTTCATTAATTTTAATATGTAAGAATATTTGGTTTTTTTACCAAATGGTTGAAACAGTAAAAAAGTACAATACTTCTCTATACAAAAAGGACGGGATCAATTTTTCAACGTTCTTGGATCAATGATGTAGACGAGCTTTCAGGTGCAAGATTTCATGTAAAATTAAAAAGTGACAGCTACTGCCATCTCATCAAAAAAAAAATGTAAAATTTACAATTTTTTTAACAGGCAGACCGCTGAAATTTTCTTCAACCTAATCGAACAAAACGAAATATACTTAATTCAGTATTTGTTACCTTCTTATATCAGTTTTTTTCTTCATTAATTTTAATATGTTATACTTTGTTAGAATATGAATAAGAATATATTTGGTTTTTTTACCAAATGGTTGAAACAATAAAAAAGTACAATACTTCTCTATTCAAAAAGGACGGGATCAATTTTTTCAACGTTCTTGGATCAATGATGTAGACGAGCTTTCAGGTGCAAGATTTCATGTAAAATTAACAAGTGACAGCTACTGCCATCTCATAAAAAAAAAATGTAAAATTTACAATTTTTTTTACAGGCAGACCGCTGAAATTTTCTTCAACCTAATCGAACAAAACGAAATATACTTAATTCAGTATTAATTTAGTAACGACATATATGCGGGATATTGTTAAACTACGTATTAATTTTGTCATTAAATTTTCTCTCTCAAAAAAAATTGTCATTAAATTTGAATATACTTAGCTGATCGATAGATCGACACAAAAAGAGAACGGACTTCTTCTTCTCTCAAATTTATAAAAGAGAGCAAAATACATGTTGAACATATAAGAAAATGCAATCACTAAAAAATCAATTTGTATTTCCTATTTTCCTTCTTTAAGAAAATTCATAATGAAAAATGAAGTGCTAACTACGTCCCAAAAGTTTTTTGTCCAATACAACATTCCATTTGTTTGTTTTAAATATAATTTTTAAAATTTCATTTTAGATTCATTCTTCAGATATATAATTTATTGTTCTCTAATAACAATATTATAACGAAAATTTGAAATCACTATTTTAAATACAGTAAAGAAAGGGATATCTCACCGGTTTTTTTTATTACCCAAGCTTCACATATACTAATTTGGTGTCCAGTGAAAGTATTTTTTTTTTAAATACACAACATTCACAAGTTTGTTTTTCTCCATCTTTAATGTTTATTTTTTGGAGGGGGCGGGGATATCTCCATGTTAGTTGTTACTTGTATAAAATAATTTTGGAAAGTTCCTCAGATAGTAGCCACAGGGCCCACATTTAAGGTCACTGCGTCATGCTTTGCACCAACGTGGAGGCCGCCAGAAATCAAGTGCTATTATAAAACAACGATCACTGACAGTTGGAGTCGTCCATAGTTTGGTTCCAAATCTGCTGTTATTATTATTATTGGAGAGAATAGGTCCGTTATCAATTTCAAAAAAATAAAAATAAAAATCTAAAAATAGATTGATAGCTTATTAAATTTTATATAATTTCATTAATGTTTGATAGTCCATCAAAGATAATCAAATTTAATGGTTTTTCATTAATATTTGTACCGGTTCCAAATTAACGGTCTTTGATGAACTATCAAACGTTAATGAAATTATATGAAATTTGACAGGCTATCAATCTATAAGTAAAATAATATATCTATAAACTTTTTTCTATTTTTAGGATTTTTTTATTTTTTTAAAATTGATAATGGGACCATATTTTTCTCCAAGATTTAGAGTCCCATAATTTAGTCACATTAATTTAACAGTATGACAGAATAATGACTGTATGTTGTAGAAAATTATAAATATATAATTATATACAAATAATAATATATCATTTAACGAGTGACAAATAGGCTGGCTTGGCTGGGAATTGGGATCGAGAATATACAGAATCTGATCTGACTCGAGAAATCCATTCTATTTGTCTGGATCTAAATCTTATTTTTTTAAAAAAAATAAACTGATCCGACCCGATCTGAATCTAATCTAATCCAATCCGAAATCAAATTACCTATAATTCGATTGAAATCAATTAAAAATCTAAAAGAACACAACGCATAAATTGATCTGATCCGACTTTACCATAATCCGACCCGACCCGATCTGATTTATTTCAAAAAATCAAACTAATCTGATCCGAATTTTTCTGAATCCGAACCTATCCCGATTTGAAAAGCAGGAGTGAGTAGCTCAAAGAGCAGCACATTCAGATCCTTTTTGGGAAGCGGGTTGCTACTTACCTACAGTTTAAATACGGATTCACCCAATGGCCTCGTATAATAATCATAATGACATAATATTCGAATATTAGTGTCATCGAAAAAGTAAAGTCATCTTTATTGTTTTAGAAAAAAAAAATTCATGGGATGGGATTTTAGTCGGATTATTTCAAATTTATAACATCACAAATACAGCAGGAAAAAATATTAGAAGTTTGTTCTTAGATATGTTCATTTTTTCCCCTCATAAATTAGTAAGTCAAACCAAATCTTGACTTATCGAGAATCGTCATGGTTGGTTCAGATTACTAGTACCTGTATTTGTGATGTTAGTTAAAATCAAATGGATCGGATCAGGTCGATGGTAGTTAAAATCGTATTTATATTTGTTTTAATTTTTTGAATATAAATATGAATAATTTTGGATATGAATATGGATAATATGTATATATTGACAAAGATAAACATAAAATTCTCTTATAATTTTTAAAATCTGTTGAAATGTATAATACAATAAGTTTTTCAACATTATTCTTTATTTAAATATATTTTTTTAATTTTAAAAATATTAAAATTCATAACATATATTCAATTGTAGCGGTGAATAATATTTATTTATGTATAATATATATTAAATAATATATTATATATTTAGTATTCGGATAGATATTAAAAAAAAAACACTAAAGATCATTTTCGTACCATTTTCTATCTGAATATTTGAATACATATTACTATATTTAATTTTTCGGATACGAACCGAATACAGTCGGATATTATCTGCATAAGTTTACACCCTAGTCATAAGAGATAATTTATTTATAGTTGTTCTCAATCCCTCCCCCCTAAAAAAAATTAGACACAGAGAGAGAAAAATACCATGCAGCCGGTTCAGATCTTTTTTCTTTCTTTTTTTTTTTTTTTGAGGAAAACGGTTCAGATCTTAATATATGGTTTTCATATGCTCATATTAGCAATTCAGACCTTTATGTTTTTCTGAAAACAATTTATTAAATTAGGGGAGGGATCACTTGACGATAAAAAAATTTATCACTTTTGATGATGAGATTTTAAATAAATCCAAAAAAAATAAAAAATATTTACAGACATGTTCTTAAACTTACACATTGATTATATTTTAAATTTCATACATCAAATCCAGAACATTACAAGTTGCATAAAATTTTAATCGTCTTTCACGGGTCATTAAATAATACTTAAACTACATAAAATTTAGAACAGAATCATTTTATAAGTTTAATAATATGCCTAAAAACGTTTTTCTACTTTTAAAATTTTTTTTATTCGAAATCATATTGTAAAGATCGCCAAAAATAACCATTGTCAAGTGATCCATCTCCATTAAATTAAAACAATTTTATAACAAAATATATTGAAAAGATATGTAAAGTTATATTTCTTTACACTTTTTTTTCTTTTCTTTTCCTTCTTTTGTATCATTTTGAACACTAATAGTTCTTTTATTTTTTATTCTTTTGTAGCATTTTTATTTACATATTTTATTTGAAAGTTAAATAACACCGTATGCTTTAATTTTTTTTTCCTCGTGTCCCTGTGAAAATATTGATGCCAATATATATTGTATAACCTATAGAATAATCAGTTAAATGCGTTTTAGAACAAAGAAAAAGAAGTTTTTAGAAATAGTATGACAAGCGGGACGCAGACATCAGACATATTTCATCAGCAAGAAAAAAGTTTCAATCATGGTTTACCAACCCTAGGCATAACAACATTGGCCTAATTTCAAATTTATAATTGATAGACCCATCAAACCATATATTTAACCCGTCTCTGTGAAGAAAGGTCCTAATACCGAATTTACCTTTTTCTTACCATGCACAGGATGACTTAATAACATTTTTAATTAATAATTCATTTTTTAAAACCTCCCTGCCTACTATAATTTTATATCGTTGAGCAAAAGAAGAGAATGCGGAGAAATAAGCATGCTTGAATGGCTTGCTTCAAAATTAAATTTGCATAAAACCTCCCTGCATTTATATATATTTCTTTTTTCAGATATCTGTACCTAAACGATCAATTTCCTCTTTCCAAATTGTAAAACGATCCAATAAGGCTTGTGCGAAGTCTTAATTTTCAACAAAGATTTTTCTAGAAAGATATAATAACTACCACGTAAGTCATTTTGATTGTCTGACCAGAAAATAGTGACTAAAAGGAAAACAAAGATACAGTACACCACAATTTGGTAATATATTAATGATCATTAGAAGTCGTTTTCAAGTTTTGAAACTCATAACCTCTAATTAGGTCACTTTCCAACCAATTAATTTAGTGGTTCTTTCTTAATCACCAAAAGACAAATAAGAAACACTTGTATGCATTTAAAAACCAACCAAACAGAGGTGCCAACTGCCCATAAATTAATTTTCCATGACAATTTGGGCATTTGACCAAATATTAACAATTTAACATTTTCCTTCTTCTTACTTCTTAATTTTACCTTTACAGAAGAAAATAAATAAACTGCATTGCTGTCTAGCTCTAAGGTTCTTGTTTTTAGCATGAGATCAACAATGCTATGAAGCGATTCTTTTCATCTTTTATCTTATGTTTGACCCAGGGCAGATGCAGAGTATGTTAGGGTCACTCTGAATTTTAAAAATAATATCTTTGTGTCAAACTTTTATTAATTTGATTCTTGTAAACTTAATTTTTTAACACTCTAGATTGTTCGATTACTTTTTTTTGAGAAATATTTATTGAATACAATGGATAATAAAAGAAATATGCAAAGTTTTTAAAATATAAAGTCTCGTAGAGAAAAAATTTTCTTTATCGACTTGATCATTATTATTTTGAGTTTTATTTTATTATTATTTTTAATATACAAAGGGATATTATTTTGATAGTATTTTGTTAGCTAAGATTGTATGTTGAATTGTTAATTTTTTATTTACTATCCAATTAACTAATGTGTTTGAACCTGATAAACTATTACAATCTTTTTTTCTCAAAAAAAAAACTATTGCAATCTAATCATTGACCTTGGTTAAAATTCTGCATCCTCCCTGATTTGGCTTATTAGGAATTTGTATAAGAACTAACTTTTGGGAGAGAAAACAGAATGTTTTATGCCGCATTAAAAATTATGTATTTATATGATTTGGTAAAACTAAAATTACTAAAAAAAATTGAACCTATATAGGATGGTCTAAATGCCATTATGTTAAGTCAATTATGTTAATTTATGAATGCGAACTTTTCTTTTTTTATGTCTTCATTTTAAAAGTTGATATGTGAAGGTTCAAAACTCAAACTTTAAAGTTGGAAACATAAAAAAAAATTGTATCAATTTTCTATACACATGTAACAAGTTGTTAATGTTTGATTTGATCAGTATTGTGAACTTGCAAAAATGGGCGGACATTAATAATTTCTAGATGCAGGTTTTATGTTGTTAATTCCTATTAAAACAAGGTAAAAAAAGTATCATAACTTGTGCGTTTATGTAAAGAAAATAATAAAGCCTATATCGCTTAATTTAATTTGTTTTATAATTCTAAATTTATGTTTGGAGTCATTAGAATATAGAAGCGAAGACATGATTGAGGTATGAAAATGGAGACATTTGAATGCATGTTCTATACAAATTTTAATTTTACAAACTACTGATCTCCATCTATTTGATCAATACTAAATTACTAATAGAAAAACTTTACAAACTCTACTGAACCGGTATCTGACTATTGTAACATACATTGTTATTGGATAGTATGAAGAAAATTTCAGCAATAAATTTTGTGATTTAACTTACAGTAACATTGAATTGACTTCAAACTACGATCAATTAATCTTGATCTACTTAATGAACCGAATATTTTAACCTAAATTCTGTTTTCAAGCATAGCACAAAGTAATTAACAGAAAATAATTCCTTTAAAAATTTTGTTACTATATAATATAGACTCAAAGGATGATAATGATTGGATCAGGAACGCGACTTGTCAGTAAACAAAGGTCCACGCAACTGTCAAGTAAATCAAGATCCATGCGTCTTGTCAAGAAATCAAGGTGCACCGTTCAAATTTATTGTTTGAAATTGATTGAACTTTGGTTATTGTACATAGTACTTTTTTTTTCGTAAGGCTCAACTGAAAGTAAATGAGAATTTTTTTAGTATAAATGCGATACTCAACAGAACCACCATGTGAATATTCTAAAATGAACGTACAAAATGCTGAGATAGAAAAAAAATTTCCCTTTTTTCCCCCTCTTTTTAGTGTTTAAGCAATTAAGCTAGAGAGAAATGTTACTTTGAGTGACATAAAAGAAACAGAACACATCGACCGACACTCAAAAAACAAACTTTTCCTCCGCTTTTACTTCTCCCTCTTCTCTCTTTTTGTTCTATAAATTAAAGAAAAGGTGCAAAAATAGGGTTGGTGGGATTGCCACCGAATCAGGGCCCCACATCTGATGAAAAACGTACTCATTACGCAATATTCTATCGGAAAACTATGTAAATGTAACGATAAAAGCACTGAACTCAAGTTTCATTGCAAGGACAGGGAGGTACCTTTTTGTCTGGAGAAAGGCCGATCAAATCATGTTCGATCGTATGTACTATGTATAGGATTGTAGGTTAAGGTAAGACTGTTCCTCCTTTTTTTTTCAAAAATATATATAAAAAAAGCATATTTTAGCATGTTTGCCAAAAAAAAAATTCGTCTACTAGCATGGAACAATTTTTTTTTCAGGGTAATCAATCTGATCCAATTTTTTCTCGGGTCGACCCCCAAAATCCAATTTCATCGGACCAAAAAGGAAGATCTGATCTTGGACTGGTCTGAAATTTTTTTGCCACATATTTTTTTTATATATTCTTAATTTTTTTCTTAAAAATCTTAATTAATCTTTTTTTATGTTTCGAATAAGAAAAAAATAAGCATAATTATTTTTCACATTTTATTTATTTAAGGAAAAATATTTTTTTATGAAATTATGTAAAAAAAATTATGAATATTTATTTGTGATGAAATACCAGTATTCGATTAATCAAAAAATTATAAAAACTTTGACCTCAAATTAGATGACCTCAGAAGCATTTTTGACATGAAAATGTTTGATACGAGTTAAGTCCAGTAACAATTTGTGGTTCATATTGTTTAGTTTTCGAAACGTGTGTATTTTATCACGACTTTACCATCAAAATTATTACTGTTTGAAGCCACGATTTATTTTTAATTATTTTTTTCGTCTCTTCATAATTTTTGTGACTACTCTGTTCGTCCGAATGATCCAAAAATCCTTCAACGATGTACTCACCACCTATATAAATTATTAAAATTATATTTTATTTTTATTATTAAAAATTAATTATACTATTTTGTCTAAACATTATTTTATTAAGATTTTTAAAATATCTTCAATGGTAATTTTTATTTTTCATAAAATAACCCCTCAATGATATTATAATTATCGTTTGTATTGTAATTTTTATTTGCAGTATAACTTTGAATTATATCATATATTTTAATGTATTTCATGTAACTTTAAATTAAGAGTTGGGTTATGGTGTTATTCATAGCATAGATCCCCCCTAAGTTATGGATTTTTTTTTCATTTTCAAAATCAAAATGGTCGATTTGAACCACTCAAAATAATTTTCAAATTAAAATCTAGTTGGAGAACAAATTTTATAAGATATACAAAAAAACTTTTTCTAACTATCTAAAAAATATAATATTTGATCTCCATCTAAATTTTTATATAAAAATCATTTTGATCAATTTGGATAGTCCTTTTTTTATTTTGATTTTGGTGCACAATTATATTCAATATTATACAAATAAACACTACTAATAATAATAACTATACAAAAAACCAATAAATAATATAAAATAAATTTTGATTCGAATTTTTAATTTGAGTCAGGTTGACTACATAGAAGGTCACTCATGACCAGGATGAAAATAATGGGAAGTGGCTGGCCAGGGGAAATTTTGGCTCAGGGGGCTCGCCCGAACTTTTTTTCCGGACCAGGCTAGTAGATGGGAAAAATTATCAATCATGATAAACATGCGAAACTTTTTTATTTTTTCTGATTTAAAAAAATATATATCTTTTCTAGTTGTCATCTTGGGATTAAATTATTTGTTGTTGTTGTTGTTCGCCTTGGAAATTTTATTTCGGTCAAAAAGTAAAGGTCCTAATTAATTTTATATCATTAGAGTATTTCTGGTGTACATCTATGTTTGGATTGTGCAAACTACAAATAATAATTAAGAATAGATAAATTGAGAATAGTAAAAAATAATAAATTTTAGATAAGTGCGAGATAGTAAAAAAATGGTGTTATTTGAAATGATAGAAATATTATTTGGATTGTATTTTCAGAATAGCAGGTGTTTTAAATGATGAAAATATTGAAACAATAACTATTTCATCTCTCACACAGAATACAAAAATGGCAGCTATTCTTATTGTTTCATAATAATAAATTTATGTTCGAATACACCACTGTTATTCTTATTCTAAGAACATATGTAAGAAAATAGTATACATTCATCTTGTGTATGCAATTATACATCTAGATAAGGTCAAAAATATAACAATTTAAGTACTAAGCACAATTATGATCTGAAGACAATCACAAAAATAATTTTTACTAAACAAAAAGTAACAAGAATGTAAAGTAGATAAAGAAAGAGAGAAAAAGAGAGAGAGTAGAAAGTGACTTTAACGAAGTTCGATATAAATCTACGTCTTTGGATCTCACACAATTAACGATGTGCCGATTCACTATGATAAAAAGCGTCAAATATAAAGTTGGACTTAGCTCCTTTACAGCACAAAAAAATAGGAGACTAAACCAAAATGAAAAAAAAAAAGATAAATAATTGCGAGCAATCAAGGCTCTAAATGAAATAATGAGCATTTCAAGGCTCTAGAGAGAAACACTAGATTGAATTTTTCAATCTATGAATTTGACGACTAGGATGAATAAGAGTTTCTTGATCGATCTTGCGAGCAAAGGTTATAGGTCTCTATTGAAAGTAAAGGTCAATTTTCATGTAACTGAATTGTTGAGAATTTTTGATTATTTGAGAAGTAGAGACTAGAGAGCAACCCCTTTAAATAGAGCTCAAAAACAAGAAGACGGACAAACTTTTGATCTGAGTCATTGTATCGACTTACGTGAATACAGTTGTTATTTTGTCAAGAATGTCCTTAACTAACTCAAAAACACTTATCTGTGAGAGGTGTTGTAACGGCTCACAATGAATTTTGAACCAATACACAACAATTGGCTCTGATAATTTTCTTTAGTTTTCTTCCATATATTGACTTTGATGTTAAATCTTCTTTAGAGTTGTTCTAACGCCTCCTGAACTATTCCAATGGCTTTAAAACCGTTACAACACTTTTAAGGCGTTACATAATAATTGACTTTGTTAACTTTCTAAACTTATGTGATTTTTTATTATTATATATTCATTTTTAGCCATTATAACGATTTAGGTTGCAAAACCAGTTTTCCTTGCTGATTTTACTGATAAAATTTAAGTTTACCTTTACAAAATGTACATTTTGTAATTCTAATTCATATAAGGCTTCTTTCAATAGCACCTTAATATTCATCTTGATATGTATACATCTTTAAATAATTCTACAAAATATCTCACAAAAAGATTATAAAATTTAAGTTTATTATTTTATAAATTGTCAAATTAAAAAAAATTATTTAGTACAACATACTATAATTACTCTAATTAGGTTAAAGGAGTTATGATGATTTTTTTGGTTTTACTTCATTAAATAAAGATTTAATGTTCATAGAAAAATTATCTGGCCTAATTAATGTGCTTAGATAAAAGAAAACTACTTAATAAGGAGGAACCCATCGGAAATTGAAATTTGCATTTTTTTTGTGTGTGTGTGTGTAGGCTCTTGCTATTCTTCACGTATAAACTTGGTTCCATTTTTTTTTCAACTCAGTCTTGAGTGATAAAATAAAATACAAATACAAATTATGTGAACTTATTTGTATCACAAGATTAAATTGGATGATTGTTTCTCATATTATTTTTTCACAAAAAATATATTGTTTCTTATTTCTCAATTTGATTTCTGGTATTATTATAAAATAAAATAATATTATCACGCACACCCGTAAAATTTTTATTCTCATATTATTTTGCCAAAAAAATATATTACGTCGGCGATACTATTCTTTATCATTGTCTCATCTTTCATTACTTTGAGATGTTATATTTCAGAACCAAAGTTCTTGAAATTAAATTTGAAACAGTAAGTTGTTCAAAACTTAGAAAAATAAATATAAAGTAATTTCATTGGTACAAAATAGTTCATTGGAAATAACATTCTTATTTTATCTTTATATATGGTTCCTTTTATTTCCAAAAAAATAATAATTAAGTACTACAAAATGGATTCTTCAGATAGTTTATGATTGCATTTAAAAAAATAAATTATTATTTTGGTTATGCGACTAACCCAATTAAGAAAATGAATTTAAATTAAATGAATTGCATAAAATTATTATCGGAGTGCTTACCTTTGAAATTGCATAAAATTTAATTTTAGACAATCGGTACGTCGAATAGCATATCTATAATTTTGACTTTTTATTGTGATTTTTTTTTTTAAATTTAATGTTAAGTGATAAAATTATTACATTTCCAATTATTGTAGTCTTGACTCGGATGTATGCTGAAGTGATCTCAGACCCATGTACATTTTATTGGTACCAATACGGTTAACTCATCACATTTTTATTAAATGGTATCATGATATGAGTAAAACTAGGATGCTTTTGGTAGCATCAAGTAGAGGTGACAATTGGACGGGACAAATCGGGTCAAGTTAGATTAAGGTTGGAGTCGGGTTAATTTATATTGTTGATTATTTTTAAAATATTGGTTGGTTTAGCTTGGATTATAAATTATTTTATCTCGAGTCAGATTAAATTAGGTCGAATTCAGTTCAGATCGTATCATTTTGACTTTTAAAAAAATAAATCGAATCAGGTTCGAATTCGAATGGATTGAATGAATTTCTCAAGTCGGATCAACTTTACCACCTCTAACACCAAGTCCTTAATATGATGCTTCTAACTAAAAAATATATTCAATAATCTAAATTTGAATTTATGTTACTTGTAATATATAAATTTTTTTCTATTTTCAATGTTTTTAAATATTTTTGTAATTTTTTTTAAGATGATTCTAAAATAATAATATAAATAATGAATATTTATATATAAAAACAGATCATTAAAATAAGTACTTTAAACTCTTAAAATACAAAAAAAAATTACCCACAAGGTTTTGATATATATATAAGTTAATGAGCAACACAAAAAAAAAAAAAAGGATAAGTATATTTTTTTAGTTAGAAACATAAAAGCACCCTAATATTACTCTCATTATTCGGTCAATAAGCTCTATTTAAGCTCTCAAGCCATAAGTTTCGGTACAAAATGTAAAATAACTTATATTTTAAAAATTCACATCTGAATATCTGATTGTCCAAAAAAAATCATTTATATTATTAATTTCCAAAGAAAGAGTTGAATGTTTTTTTTTCTGATTCGAATAGAGACAAAGTTACTCGATTCATTTATGTTTTTATAGTGGCACCAATATTTGTCCTCGAATCTATAGAAAAGATTGAAAAACATTAGCCGTTATAGTCCTCAGCATGGCCGTCAATGATAATTCATTTATATATTACATTATCATCACTATTATATGTTCTACGAAAATAAATAAACTTTCTATCACTGTCACAATTTAAATTAGTCATTAGTAGAAATTATTGTTGAAATAAATTATTTCTGACCACCGCATCCAATCAACAATGCTGCTGTTTTTTTTTTTCAAATTGCTGACGAGCTTAATGATCGTAAATATATTCAATGTAATGCAGAGGCTATGTAATTTGACGATCAATTATTTCTGACCACAATGAATCAATAACCTAAATTGTGTAAAATCACAATGAATTGACCACCATATTTTTTGAGAAATTTTATTATAGTCGACCCCATTTTTTTTTTCTAAAGAAGTGAGTTGTAGTGTGGTGTATGGGTATAGTTTTGGAGTCCTGTGACATTTTATATTTTTTTCCCCAAAATTTAGCAACTCAATTGCCTTTAGCTGTCCATTCACCTTCTTTCTCACATTCTAACACTCTCCCTTATCGAGAAATGAGATCTGGACCAAATGCTAATGACGTTCTTATTCTATGCTACTTATATTAAAAAATATATATTTACGGCGAGAAAAATAGAAAAATACAATCTTAAGAGTTACCATCTCTTACTGTTAATGCTTGTTCTAAGTTTTTCATTTTCCATCATCTGCACCTTTTTTTCAAAAAAAATTCCGTCAAGCTACTTTTTTTATAAACTACTTTTTCATGCTACTTTTTTTTTTTCAAAAATAGAGTTTAAAAAATTTTCAATTATGACTTGAGGAGGTTAAGATCAAAATAGTCTCGACAAGAGACGACTCCAAGAGCATAATTAGACATACTTTTTTTTGTACTCTCTTTTATATTTCACTTTTCATCTATTTCAATTTGTAGATCATGAAATAAACTTTTTAGAAGGCTTGAAAGCAAACTTGAATTGTTGGGACAATGATGATCTAAAATTCTATGTCATCTTTTTGCCTCCCCCTCCCCCTTTCAACCATTAACACTACCGTAATATTTCTAACAAGGACTTTAAAATGGATAAAATCATTATCGATGTGCACACCATGAATAAATTCTGACATTATAATAGGATGAGTGGATTAGCTAACATCATGATTCAAGCGACCAATCATAGATCAAATTCCATAATTTTTTTTGGTACTCAATTTTGCATTGTTTTTTCGTGAAGAAACTTGTTTTCAAAGTTCACTTTATTAAAAAAAATAGAACAAAATATTATTTTAACGGAAGGATAATCGCTTAATGGCATATTTTGAGAAAATTTTTTAAGGGAGTTTGTGATGACAATTGCATTATTTTAAAGCGACACTTTCCATGGATAAAGTTGGTGAAACCAAATGTAAAATTTGAAATATATTGTATGGAATCAGATTCTTTTTTTATTTAAAAAGAAATTTTGATTTCTTTATTGTGAAACAGTGTTGCATTATTGGAATCTTGAAAATTTTAATATAATTACTTTAAAAAAAATTGTTGTTATTTATATCTATTTTTGAATGTATATTCTCAAGTTGACCCATTCTAAAAAAAAAACCTGCCTCTGCCCCCTGTCGTAATGCTCATGGGCACTGCTAATCAACGGCATATGATCAACAACTCCATCACCAATCAAAGACGGATTATCACAAATTTTCGTGATGCTTTTCTTAACCCTTAATATACGGAAACTTAACTTCTTAAGGTTCAATTTTGGGTGTAAAATGATACTTGGTACGCGTGTTAAACATACAAATGGACACATATTACATTTTCGAAAAGTTTACATCACACGTGTAACGTGTTCGATTAATTTATTTACCAATTAAACAAGAAAAGCACAGCTGTCACGATGACAGTGACAGTCATAACGTTACTCCACTTCCAAGCTGCGAGACAAATGGCAATGGGGAAGGGAAAACAAAACAGGCTAACAATATTCAACTCAAAAGTGGATTATTACCAGTTTCCAGCCTAACGCAGTGGATTTTTTTGGGGGCTTTCAAGTTACAACCAAACCAGCTTTTCATTTATTGGTGCATTCAGGATTCTCCGCGGCGCTTTTCTCAGAACTTTCGAATCAAGAATCAATGTTAATTGTATTTTCTTAAAAGCAATTTTTTTATGCGCGGCAACAGAGGACCATAATAGCTAGTGTGATATTATTTTCTGTTATGTATACACAATTACACACTATACATCTTTTCTGTTGCTACGTCATTTTTAAAATAGCTTACTTTGTCATAGTATAGCACAGTTGAGGCACGTGCCTTTTAAAAGAAGCTCGTCCTTGTTGTTGGTACATGTTTTATGGGACCCTTTTTGGTTGATTCCTTTGAATCCATTAATTTCTAGTGCTAGTAGAAAGGAACTTTCCGGTGGCTGGTGAGACTGGGAAATACTAGTTCATACTTCATACACATCTAGACTAGACCATAGTGACATGTTCAAGATTAACTCTGTCTAAACTGTGATCTAAATATATTTCTATTATTTATTATAGATATAATTTAGAACTCATTTGGTTCTTCATAATATATTACATGCATCATTTTTTTATTTACTTTTTTTATAAATAAATAAAAATAATATTTATAAAAATTTTAAAAATAATATTTTACAAGTTATTCGTAAAAATTAAAGAATAACTAAAAAATAACATAGAAATTTATTCGATTAGTCTACTTGTTCAAGAAAAAAAAAGAGAAAGCTAGCTAGAAACAAATAATTTCTATAACTTGAACTTGTTACTATAATTTGGACCTGCGTTTGGCATGCAAGGACGAGTTTCGACCTTTCCCGATGCTTTTGCTAATGTATTTATTTGAAGGATCTTGCGGAGTCTTATTATTTTTATATATGAAATTCAATTTCATAACATAAAAAATTCAAAAAATATAAAATTTGGTCTCCAACCATATGGACAAAATTTTTAACGGTTGATCGGTATTTTAAATTCAATAATGAGAAATACGACGTAAAGTATAAAAGTATTTTGTACTTCACGACTAACCGTAGCATAATTCTATATAATATATATATTGTTAAAATAAATACATGATATAATTGAATAAATATAAAAATGCTACATTGGAAAAAGAAATTATGCATTATTGAATATAAATATAATTGTACACAAGCTAACTATGGTGGTAGCATTTGAACATTTTCTATCGCTGTACTCCATGGCGGGGTGAATGACACTTACAGGAGCCGAGATATGATATTAAAACAGCTCTTAAGTTGTTAGGCTATAGAAGATAATTTAAATTTTTTTTGACAAAAATGGAATGACTCCACCGATTTCAGAAATCATGGAAACGGTACCAAACTTTAAAGTATATACTGTATTTAAAATTTTCAAATTCCACGTATATTATTATTAAAATAAGATGGGAGTTTGTTGACTATATTAGCCTACGTTCAGATCTGCCGCTGATTGTGCAATTGAAGCAAATTAACTGGTAGTCTGGTACAGAGATGCAACTCTTTTCTAAATTTTCGTATTATTAAGTTAGGAGGTATTAGTACGAAGAGGTTTGATACAGTGAGAATTCAGTCAATTTAAGGCTGTACCGTATCTGTATGCACCGCCAAATGGAGAGAATAGAATAAACCATGTGACAAACGCTAACTAATGAATAAAACCATAGCTGTGTTGGAATGAGCACATGGATTAAGATTCTCTGCACGGCAAACCCCATGTTCCGACCTTTTGATTCATTACGATTTACAGGGTCCATTATTATGTGTAAAGCAGGTTTAGGATAGAAAATATATAGAAAAAATGTTCAAGTCTTTGTTTTTTTTAAGTACAAAATGCATGTTAGTTTGAATTCATGACATGTTCATGGAAATTAGAATTGACACTGGTAGAAATCATCGCTGGTCTCTGATTGATTTTTCTAGAAATTTTTTGTGTTAACTCAGAAATCTTGACAATTATTAAAAGTAAAAATTCAATAGAAGAAATACGCAAATTTATCAAGTAATTTTAACTAAACCTTTCAAATTTGACAATCCTTGATGCAATATCATATAAAACACAAATTGCACTAAATTTCACACGTGGACTCTTTATGTCGAAGAATATCAATATGATTTTTTTTAGCTTTTCCAAATCCTTTTTACTTGATCAGAGACATCATCAGAATATATCAAATAATTCCATTATTAGAGAAAACCCCGCTAGTGAAATGTTCCATTGAATAAAAGTTTTTACGATGATAACAAAAGTATTTTTAATCTTACATCCCACTTAACAACAATTAAAATACCGGCACAAATAAAATATAAAATCTATAAAATTACATTCTACTAGATCAAAGAATTATCCTTTTGATTAGTTTGCAGATATAGCACACTGTAACAACAAATTGCTACAAGCCCTCAAAAAAAAAAATTACAAAATGGGGGTGGTCGAGCAATGAACAATGCTCAATCCGTATTTTAACTACAACCATGTATTCTAAGTTTAGCTAAGATGCTACATTCCTATGTACTAACCTTCCCAACCAATTAACTCCTGATTCTATTCTTCCTATTAATGTACAAAAATAGAAAGAAATTGCAACTATTCCGTTTTCGCTAAACGACTAGCCAAAACTGCAATCATGTCAGATCAATTACCCCACTATTTCCAACTTTTTGTTTGTATGGTCAGAGATGGCTCCTAGAACGGGTAACACGACCACTGCCACCACTTCTAGGTGAACTAAAGTCAAGGTTACGTGGGCCCCCACTCCAGTAGTCATCATCATCTTCCTCTTCTTCTCCTCTAGCAGCTGCTGATTTTCTTACCCTAGGGTTGCGCGGGGTTTGTCGTTTCTTAGGGATAGATGCAGTGTACATAGCATAGTCAATGGAATCATCTCTCAACACCGTCTTATACTCCTAGAAAAGATTCCATGACATATTGTATTCAGGCATACATATTGAGATTATTGGGCCATTTTGTTCATTACAATAGGAAACAAGCAATTAAATAAGCTGAACTAAACCTAATAATACCTGATACAACTGTACCATGTCTTCTAATTGTGATGGTAACTCAGTTCTGATATCAGTAATATTTAATGGAATATTCTGCTTTGAAACCGTCTCCCCTGGCTTAGGGGGTTCCCTGAAAGAAAATGCCTGAAATAGAAATGTTTAGCTCCTAACAGTTTTGAATATCAAATCAATCATGTCGAGGGTATAGAAAAACTAACCTGACAGCAGGCATCATTGAGACTGTACACAATTTTCAAATGCCTCTTCAGTTTCAGTAGAAGTTGCAAAGCAATCGATTCATGACAATCAGCCTAAATAACAGGAAATTCCTCAATATAATATAAGACAATCTATTGCAGAAATATGAACTTAGAAAAAAACATTTGCTTATCCAATTCTTGTCAGGATAACAGCTAGTACCTTGAGACGCTGCATGTCAAGCTCTGATAATTCAAACCCTTTGTCACGTGTTGTCACATCTGCAAGCCCATCAATGGTATTTGTCTCCCGCTCATTTAATACATCGCCATGTGCATCTCTAGAAGCCTTGACCATACCCCTCTGTTGTGCCAAAGAACTCCAAACTTTCATGTTAGACTCAAGTGCACCGGCTCGGACTTGTATTACCCGGTTGATATCAAAAATCAGGTATAGAGGCTCATCCGGTATTGTGAAGGGAAGAGAAGCAAGAACTTCAGTACAATAGCTACACAGAAAAATAAACAAAGGGGATAAGAAAGTTTGAGTTCATTGAAAACAAAGGGTGGGATTGCAGCAACAACAAGTATCCACTTGTGCTAGACAAATTATTGGCCAAGCTGCCAATTCTTACCTGAATGCTACCCAGTGTATTATGGGTCAACAAAAAAAAAAAGTGGAACATAGTTAACATATTATCTATTAACCAGGCTATAATTCAGGTCACCTCTCTGACATGACAGAATCCATTGCAACACCTAGCAAAAAATCAGGTTGCAAGTCAAGTAATCACAGAGAATCAGATGGAGTATGCTTACACAAGAAAGTTAACGGGAGCAGGAGTACAATTGTCAGACTCAAATTTACGGACAATGGAGCGCATGAACTTGTTTCTGGAATTACGGTTTGAACGGATTAGACGGTAAATTCTAGACACCCCTGGCCTCACAAATGCCAGCAGATTTGCCTTCATGCTGCTATTCCCTGACACCATGTTGTGACTACTGACTATGGTTTCGAAAAATCGAAATGACATCTGAAGCCCATCACCCAATCGGCTTTCAAAGAAAGATGGGTACCTAAGAAAAGGATCAAACAATTTACATTATTTTTCTTTCCATAGTCATCTCAAAAACAATTAGTGTTAGTACTTTCATGACACAAACCAAACTTCTACCACCAGAAGTTCACAACTAGCATCAGGAATAATAACTATTAAGGAAATATGGAAGCAAAGAGAACATTTTAAAGCAATCTCAAGCCTTGAAGTTTCAAGATCAGAACCAGCTTCAATGTATATCATACGGTGTGTTAAGATAACTGAAAGAATGAAATGACAAATAGTACATAATTCTAGATAAATTAGAATATTTAGAAGACATACTTTTCATTCATATTTGTGAGAAGATGGTGAGCCAGCTTTGAGTTCACCTCCAGTGGATCAGTTTCGAGTGCAATCAGGTGTGGCACGCATGTGATAGGATGTACTAGACCTTGACGTAGCACGATTTCCACTATCTAAGAAACAATCAAAATACAGATCAATCAGCTGATAGAAAAACAGTGACCGACTGTTTGAAATTAAAACTACATGGCCAGTAGTGAGATAATCTGCATGCATCTGATATTATTAGGAGCATTTACTGATATTTAAGCAGGACTAAGACTTGCAAGTATCGAACATAGAAAACAAAGATGAAAAAGCTGATGCAATTGAGATCTCATGGATATGGAATGGCTTGGCAAATGATCTCATCACCAAATACTATTTTTGGAGATTTTGGGGAGAAATTTGGCAATTGAAATTAGATAATGAAGCTGTGATTAACTAAATTAAATAAAATTCAACCAATACAAATAAATAAACTCTTTCAGCTTACCTTAAGAGCATTTTGACGAACTTGATCAACTGAGTCAAGGCACCTTGCCAGAATACTATTCCAGTACAGCTGGATAATACCACCACAAATGTTGGTATCTCCTGCACCAGCAGCTACAGGTACTGTAGTTGCACCAGTGCCATTTATGCCATACTCATTCTGCGCTGCATTGTCAGTGCTTTCACCACTGAGCTGATTTTCAGCATCTAACAGATACTCGTACAAGTTTTGCAATGACTGTATCTGTTTGACAAAATTCCTTGTTATTAGTTTCCAATGTTTTACATATATTTAATCAGCAAGATGTCAACTTTTCTGAGAAGTCACAAGACAATCAGCCATTTGATCTTTTAAATTAAAATTATGTCATAAAGACCTCCTATAAATAATAAATAACAAAGTGATCCAAAGAGGGAAAAATGAAGGATGTCAGAAGTTTCTGTACCATTGCGTATAGATACAATAATTACAGGTGCCCTACTGAAGTGTTGAAATTCAAGATTTTAAATTGGCATGATGTATACAAGTACCAACGTTCAAGATCAACATTAATGCTTCATGATAAATGTATTAGATTGGAGTGGCTGACCACAAAATTGATGTACCCAAAATCGAGATGGTACAAATAAAGAAAAAAATAACTTCATTAGTGAGGTTGATAAACATTTGTGATACCTTGAGCCGAGTGTCGACATCAGAAGATAAGGATGCCTCTAGGAGTCTCATAATATCCTTCTCTAACATGTACTCTGGCTTAGCTATTAGTACATTACCCAGTGCCTACATCACAACAATCACATAATTTGTATACTGTAGCACACTTCAAATTATAAAAAAAAAAAGAAACAAATATATGGTCAACAAATAATAGATACATGTATGTAATCTTTTTGCTTAGTTTAACGTTAAAGGAAAAAAGAACTAGAAGCAAGCAAAGATTTTGGTTGGGAAGTTGGGGTGTTGAGCAATATGGAGAAAATAAGATTTCAACTCCTACACATGCAAAGTGGAAAGATCTGTTGTTGCACAGCATAACACCATACTGATACTGTGGTTGACTTTACATGAATTATTCTCTCTCATGGTAACCATAGAGCAAAGAAAAAAGATAACGGAACAAACCAAGGAGGGAAAAAAACATACCTGTAAAGCGCGGACCTTCAGGCTAAAATCCTCCACAAGTAGAAACCTTTTAAGCAAGCCAAGAATTTTGGAAATCTCAATAGGAGCATCAGATGAAGCCATCAAGCCATATCCATACCTAAGTAGCAATCCAAGACAGAACAATGAGCGGCCCAAAATCTGCATTCCACACATGTGAGATATAAATGAATGAGGAATATACTAATCAGTAAAAAAGCCCAGTGGCCTCTTAAAACAACAAGAAACTTAAATTATCGTAAATATATAACTAACCTGATTATTATCAGAGGTAGGCCCACGGAGATGCCTATAGAAGATATGAACCAGATATTCAACTTGTTTTGCGCCTCTTGTAGCTGTCTTACTTAGTGAACATAGACACCTGGTCAAAAAGTAACATCTATATCAGTCACTTCTCATCGTGTTCTTCCAAAGAAAAAAGTGAAGATACATGGGAGTCTAAGATTCTGATAGAATGCCAAGTTGAGTGAAAAGGCTGTTGAAGTCATTTTGTTTATTGTCATCAAGGTAAGGACAACATATATGACACAAATTCATTTTGTCAGGAATGGATTAAATATATTCCAAAAGGAAGGAACTCATAAAAAGGTAGTGAAGCCAACAACTTGCATCAAACATATGTGATATAACACACACATAAAAAAAAACTAGTATATATACATACATATGTTCATTTAACTTTATTTCTTGTTTAATAGGCAACAGATATGGCAACTCCAGCAATGCACATACTTCCAAAAGAAAAGAAAATAAGGAAAGGGAATAAATGATGATAGATGGGAACCTTACAATTCCCTTTATCATATTACATAAAAGATCCTACAATAAAAAACCAAAAATCTAGTTCAGTTATATTCCATTTGGATGTGCTTGCGAGAAGAGAAAATCATGAACGTTTTGATGTTGCGATAAAATAGGTAACTCACATGTGGCAACACAGTCATAAATGCAGAAAAGAAAATCTTTTAAATCCATAACATATGGGAAACTAAAAAAATTTAATTAACTATTGTTTGATTTCAATAAGAAAACATTAATGGATAAATCATACATAATACCCAAACCCTTCAAATTATCCATACCATCTACAAAACCATCTGATTACAAAATTACCATAGAGGAAAAACAAGCATGAACGAAAAGAAGGGTTGATAGGAATACTTGATGCAAGCATGAACCACGGTCAAGAAAGAATGGCGAACTATCATTTGCTTGAGATCTTGCTCCAGCTCTATTATCAGACTCTGTTGTGGCTTTCTTATCAGTGGCAGAACTGTATCAACTACAAATATTATACTCTCAAGCAACTGTGCAATTGCCTTGTCATCAACCTGGAAACAGAGATCTTAAAACATGAATCCAATTCATCATGGTTGCTACTGCAAAGGTAAAAAGGAAAGGCAAAAGAAAAATAAACTTCACCTGATTCTTTAAATAGGGCTGAAGTGTAACTACAAATTGTGATTGATCTGTAGCTGGAACACAGAGAGTAGGATCCACAACACAAAAAGCATGCAATGCAAGAACATAGGGAAGTGCTGGGACCTCTTCTTCATCATCCACTCCCTCGTTGACCTGACAAACAATATTTCCATGCCAAACCAAACCTTTCAATTGCTGCACAACATTGGGTCATTTACAAAGAATAATGAACCATAAATCAATAAGTTAAGCCAAACAAAGAGATTGCTCCTCATTTTACAAACACAAGCAACTTGTTGCTTTCGACTTGGAACACATGCAAATCTGCCAATTCAAGGTTCAATCAGTTTTATGTTAGAAAAAATAGAGCAAAATAGTTAATGCTTATTGCAACCGATTTTCAATTAAATGATAGATAATGAGTTATCTGCAACTATTTGAAAAGAAAATTCATTTGGCATTTATTCACAATTCAGAAGGATACTGTATCCGGGCATCAGTTCGCTACTTACAAAAATGAAATTGTACAGAAATATGAACAGGAAAAAAATTAATTATACCTGGAGGATTCTCTCTAGCAAGCGTCTGCAAATTAGCTCACAGCGCTTGCGTATGGAAGCCAGTGCAGCCTGGTTAACCCCAGTTGCTTTAGCTGACTGGGGTAGAAAATCAAGGGCCAAATTACGTTTTACTATGGTAATAAGAGGCTGGTGGTTAGGCATCTGCCGCAACATATCCACAATCTTCTCTGTCTTGTTTGCTACCTCCACTGGTACAGAGCTTCCATCAGCCACATAGTGCTTGTCACTTCCAGAGGGTTCTTCAAACCATAGTTCATAAAATGTTTTGCATACCAGATCCTATTATAAGGATTAGATTTGCATTATCGGGAAGTGAAATCAGGTGCTAATTATTAATGTTCTTATAATTATTTCCAAAATCAGCAATACATGATTACAAAGAATTACAAAAACATGTTAGTATCACTCATGAAGAGTACCACTAGCTAAGTAGCATATGGTACTTGGTCCTGTGAAGCATAGTTGTTATGAAACAAATTTATTATTTCTTCTGTAACTACATTTCATATTTTTATTAGATTAAAATCAGATTTCTCTATCTTTACTCAGCCATAGAACAATGCTACATGATGTTATATCTAGTCAAATCCCACGAAAATAAATAAGGAGATATGGAGAAAAGGAAGATATTTATTTCATAAATGATGAGTCTACAAATAGCTACCTGAATACTTGATTCATCGTCGTTGACCCGAGAAATTATCTCAATAAAAGCATCAGTGGTGCCAACAAAGTTGGGGTTAGATGTGAAGAGGTCACGAATTATCTTTATTGCCCTCTTACGCACGCTAACTCCCATGTCCTTTATCCTCTCTGCAACCTTCTCAAAATACTATCAATACCAAAAAAAAAAAATTCCATTTTAGTTTGAATGAAAATACCAGTAAAATAAACATGGTCTAGCTACCAATAGCACATTTTTTATAGGTACCTGTAAACCAACATCAGGATGGGAAGCAATATGGCGACCAACAAGCTCCAGTGCAGCTTCTCTAACAGAGATGGCCGAGTCGCAAAACCTCCCTTCAACTGCAGCTTGAACACGTTTGTCACGCAACACTTCAGGATCAGCCTCCACAATACCACTCACCTATACATGAAAACTGATATTAAAAACAATGCATCATAAAAAAATGGTAAAGAGTACAGAAAGATTTTGAAATCTCACCGCCCGCAAGGCTTTCGCTCTAATTATAGGAGAATTCTCCCTCAAGCTTGCCTGGTAAAAAAGAATGTACTGAAAGAGTTAAAACCACTCAAATTTCTCCCAAAAACCCAGTATACCACAAATAGATCTTATTCTTGCTTCTGTGCATATCTTGGGGCTTGTCAGAAACAAGTATAAAAGTGAAAGAAGGCTATACCAAAAGAAGGGTGAGGATTTTGTCGAATCCTCGAGAGAAAGAGCTGTGTTGGCCAAGTGCTAGACAGACTTTCCTGGCAGTCTCCCTAGACAGAATCAAATTGCCACCCGGGTCCTGTAATATCTCCTTTGCTTTCAGCCTGGAGAGGTAGTAGATGATCTTCTCTTGAGACTGAGGATCATCTTTGTACCACATACATAGATAGAACCTGTAACAGTACTAAACATCAATCTATGATACCATTTAAAGAAGCTTTTGCATCATAAACAAAGGATAAAGAGTCCCAGAAACAAGAGTTTTGCAAGGTGCAGAAGCAACAACAAAAGAAGATCAATGTCAAACAAACAAGTAACACAAATAACATACCATCTAGTAAACAAGTTACCATCGTCACCGGCTTCCTGCAAATAACTTAACAAAATCTGCTGCACTGCCTCAAAGCGTGCAATTGCATCGCCAGTTACAGCTTTCCCTTTCATCTTTGTGCTGCCACTTTCCTGCAACTTGTGATAGGATTGCAACACCCCAAGCTGCATCTTAGACAGGCACAAGTGGCATGACCAGTCATCCCGTAAATAGTTCTCATGGCTGCCAATCCCCATGCAGTCCCAATGAAAACATCTTCCACAAGTGTCACAGTAGATATTTATGCCTCTACGACCCTGACAGACTGTGCAGGCCCCTTTCTGATTGGCAGGGTTGGTGGTTTTTGCATCTAACTCTTGAAGGATCCAGAATTTATTGCGGGTGCATGTGACAGCATCCCGCTTAAGTCGAGCAGCTATGTTCCCGAGAAGGTCTATGGCAAGGCAGCGAGCTGATATGTCCTTGGACTTCAAACCAGCATTTTGAAGTAGCAACACACACAAAACCTAGAAAAGGAAAAGGCGATATAAAACAAACAGAAAAGAAGTGTGACAACTTTTTTGTAAGATAAGCATTAGTCTCGGATCGCAGTAACTAGCTGTGTTAGCACGATGCCTAATAGGAGATGTCAAGTTTTTATTTGTGATGGGTTCTGTGACAACATTAAAAAATTTGGTTCTTGAAAAAACAAACACTGGTGACATTTAATTGTCCATCGCAAACAAGGTCGCACCCAGTAAAGTCAGTTTGGTAAGGAGTTAATAAATGGGATCTGAACCTGCGCATGTGACCACACAGAAGGTAAAACCACTAGTACGTTGGACCTCAACACATATATCTTTTACTTTTTCTATAGAAGTTAACTAAATGAATAGGTACATATTGAATGAGCAGAAAAAAAATATCTTTGATTAATGATTTTTGAGCTCATATAAGTCTTACAACACTTCTTACAAACAACTCCTGAAATTCTCTATAATTACCTAAACCCTGAAAAACTCATAAACACACAATATATCTCAACACTCCCCCTCAAGATGGGCAAAAGATATCCACTAAGCCCATCTTGTCACACCCTCTTGCTAAGTCCAACGAGTTCAGTTCTTTCGTCAGACAATCTGCTGCTTGATCTCTAGTTGAAACGTGATCTAACTCCAAGAGTCCACTGTTCAACTTCTCCTTGATGAAGAACTTATCAATCTCGATATGCTTGGTTCTGTCATGCTGCACAGAATTGTTGGAAATACTGATGGCAGACTTGTTATCGCACCACAATTTCATTTGGGTCCTTTGGTTTATTTTGAGCTCCACCAATAGAGCTCTCAACCACAACATCTCTGCCACACCTAAGGCCATGGCCCTGTACACTGTCTCGGCTGTGGATCTCGCAATCACTATCTGTTTCTTGCTCTTCCAGGAGACCAGATTGCCCCCTATAAACATGCAATATCCAAACGTGGACTTCCTGTCATCAGAGCAACTAGCCCAGTCTGAATCACAATAGCCCTCAATGTTCAAATATTCATTCTTCCTGAAGATCAACCCCTTTCCTGGTGCACTTTTCAGGTACCTCAGAATATGGTACACAACATCCATGTGACCCTCTCTGGGATCATGCATATAGCGACTCACCACACTCACAGCAAAGGATATGTCGGGATGAGTGTGACTCAAATAGATCAAACGACCAACCAACCTCTGGTACCTTTCTCTATCAACTGACTCTCCTGCCTCAGCACTCAGCTTGAACTTCTGGTCAACGGGAGCAACCGCGGTCCGTACCCCAAAGATACCTGTCTCCGTAAGCAAATCTAGCACATACTTCCTCTGAGATAAAACAATTCACTCTGCACCACGAGTTATCTCAATCCCAAGGAAGTACCTCAATTGTCCCAAGTCCTTCACCTCGAACTCCTTTCCCAATTTCTTTTTCAACAACGCAATTTCACCTTCATCATTTCCCGAAATAATCATGTCATCCACATAAACAGCGAGCACTGTAATGTGAGCTCCATGTCTCCTAAAAAACACCGTATGGTCCGCATTGATTTGTCGATACCCCATGCCTACCATAGCTTTCCTAAACTGTCAAACCAGGCTCGAGGACTGGCCGTAACCCGTAAAGTGACTTCTTGAGCCTGCACACCTTACCAACTGTTTATTTCATGCCGAAACCTGGTGTTACCTCCATGTACACCTCCTCCAACAAGTCACCGTGGAGAAATACATTCTTCACATCAAGCTGGTGTAACTTCCAACCCCCATTCGCTGCTAAGGAAATCAGTGTTCGTACTGTGCTCATCTTTGCCACGAGTGCAAAGGTCTCATCATAGTCGATGTCATAAGTCTGACTGTATCCCTTTGCTACCAATCGGGCTTTGTAGCGCTCCACCCGACCCTCCAAATTTTGCTTCACCGTGAAGACCCACTTGCAACCAACTGCCTTCTTGCCTGGTGGCAGTGACACGAGCTCCCAGGTTTTGTTCTTGTCCAGAGCCTCAAGTTCTTTTAGCATGACAGCTTTCCACTTCGGATCATCCTTAGCAACCTGCCAACACTTAGGGATAGAGACAATGTTCAAAAATGCAATGAATGCTCCATGTACAGGTGATATGCTAAAGTAAGAGACAAACTGGGCAATATTATGTGAAAAGCCATACCGATCGAGAGGAACTCTGCATTCTTTGCGAGCGATCCTCCTTATCGATAAGAGCGTAGGAGGAGAGAGAGGAATCATATCACCTGTGTATTCTGAATCTGAGGTGGATGGTGTAGGTGTCTCAGGAGTCAGAGGAGGCAGGGACAAGGGACTTGGCACAAGTGGCACTGTAGGCACTGTTTCCTCATTCTGCTTTCTTCTTCTCGTGTACACCCTTAGCTCCCCCTGAGCCTGAGTCCCACCATTCTCTGGTTCGGTCCTCTCATGGTCAGGCACCACGGCCGACTCCACAAGTGGACAAAGAATATCCCCCACACTCATCATCCTCCTCTCAATGCTACTATCATCCTCCCCCTCTCGCCTCATACCTCTTGTATCGAGCGAGTCACCAAAGGGCGATGCGAGCTGAGTGGAGTAGTATGGCTCAAGCTCTCGAAATGTGACATCCATACTAACAAACAATCTCCTCTCTATCGGACTCCAGCAAACATACCCCTTCTGGATAGCCAAATACCCAACGAACACACACTTCACAGACTTTGGATCAAGTTTTCCCACATTTGGTCTGTTGTCTTGTACGAAGCACACATAGCCAAATGTTTTGAGAGGCAAAACATCTTCATTCTTGCCTTTCAGCATCTCGATCGGAGATTTCCAATTCAATACCCGCGAGGGCATCCTATTAATCAAGTAGGTCGCTGTCAGGACTGCTTGCCCCCACAAGTATTTTGGTACATTCATTGACATCATCATACTCCGGGTAACCTCAAGGAGATGTCTGTTCTTTCGTTCAGTCACCCCCATTCTGTTCTGGTGTGTATGGACAGGTGATTTGATGTTGTATTCCCTGGGATGACAAGTACTCCCCAAACGCCCTGTTGGTGTATTTTGTCCCATTGTCAGACCTTAATACCTTCACAACTGCACCGTATTGAGTCTGAATCCCTTTATGGAAGTCTTTGAAGCAAGCAAACACATCACTTTTGTTTTTCATCAGATAAAGCCAAGTCACACGAGAAAAGCAATCAATGAAAGAAACAAAATATTTATATCAATCCATAGCAATTGTGGGACAAGGTCCCCATACATCAGAATGCACTAAGTCAAAAGCAAGAGAACTTCTACTCCCAGAACTAGAATACAAGCTCCTAGTGTGTTTCCCAAACTCACACGCATCACACACCAGTTTTTCCTTATTAGCTTTTTCAAACAAAGGCGGATACAACCTACTCAATGCAAAAAAAAGAGAGATGACCTAAGCGCCTATGATGAAGCAGCAGTAAGTCCTCCACACTCCTCCCAACTCCCCATGTACTATCTAGAAAGGATGAAAGAGCTGAGTCCACACTCTCTCTATCCAGGTACCATAAGCCACTATGTCATGTGTCAGTCCCAAGCCTCCTGCCGGTCTCCTTCTCCTAGAAGATCACCTTTGGAATATCAAATAAAACTACACATTTTAGTTGTGATATAATGCCACTTATGGATAAAAGATTCACAGGAAAGGAAGGAGCATGCAAAACATTGGACAATGTCAAAGTGTTGGTACATCGCACGGTACCACTTACCACCATCGGTCGAGCCGTACCATCGGCAATCTGGATGCTTCTCGGGACTACTAGATGAGTATAGACGAAAACTCCCTAGCAAAGCACCGGTCGCATGTCGGGACGCACCGAGTCTACTATCCAATCCGGTGATCGGTGGTAGATATAGATGCGAAGAGCAAGTGTATCACAAATACTTGTGGGCGAGTGAGCAAAAGAAGCAATGTTACCCTCGAAGAAGGGCGGGTGGACGCATCATCTAGCACACGCTTCCCTTCACTCGCTGCTTTTTGCTTCCTCTTCAACATCTCCAGAAACTCGTGATCATCCTCAGTAAAGACCACGGTCTCCTCACTCTCTCCCTCTGCTACCGTCAGATGTGCCTGGTAGCCTCCTCTGCCACCCCTCCGACCACCTCTGCCTCGACCACGTCCTCCAGACTGGCCTCTTCCACCCAAGTTCCTCTCCTTCGGTGGCTTAGTGCAAAACTGCTTCAGATGGCCTACCTCACCGCAGTTGTAACACTCCTGGGTCTCGCCCCAGTACCCTATATTACCTATCTTGGAGACTGCAAGTGCCGACTTCACCGCTGGAAGTCTTGTTGCACCAGACTGGAGCCTAATCCTGCTCTCCTCCTGTACCATGGCCGAGATCGTCTCCTCCAGGGAAGGAATCTTCGGCTGAGCTAGCAACACTGCACACCTCAGCTCAAATGCCGGATTCAACCCCCTCATGAAGTGCATAGTCCTCCTCTGTGTATCGCGCGCCCCTCTCTTGCACTCAGGGTCTTTGCAGCATGCGGCTAGCGAGAAATGATCATAATCTGTCCACAGTCGCTTCAGATCTGTGACATACTCCCGAATCGATCTATCTCCCTGCACTACAGCCTCTATCTCTCTCTCTCAATCTGGAACACTCTCAGATTGTTTCCCACTCCATCGTAAGTTCTCTTCAGCTTTTCTCAGACATCCTTGACCTGATCTATGCCATCCACTGTGGATACGATAGAGGGAGTCAATGAACTCAGAAGTCACATGTATATTGTCATGTGAGTGGACTTCCACTCTGCCCTCTCTGGAGATCACTCAGTTGGCTCCTTTTTATCCCCGATCAAGTACCCCTCCAGAGTGTACCTTACCCGACGCGACCATCTCAAGTACGAAGCCGGTCCATCAAGCTTCTGTCAAGCAACGATGAAGGTTTATCCTCTCGCACGGTCTCTAGGTGTGCTCTCGCTCGCAGCCACACCGAATGCTCGCATCGATCCGGAGCTCGGTGGCGCTCGCCTTCGCCATCACCCCCTCCATTGGATTCTTACCTTCCTCTGCCATAGATCCAACTCAGACTCACTTCTCACACACCTTCCTATCTTCTTCTCGTCCAATCTTGATTTATGTCATCAATATTCGAGTCGATCGATAAAAAAAAACACCCGATCAACCCCGCTTCTCGGGTATCGTGAGGTATAGGCCCCCCACGCCGGCCACGTCCGCCAACCAGCACCAGTCGGATCTAATCGGATGGATCGGATCGATCGGATCTTGTCCCAGGCGAGGTCCGGCGCGTGCGCGCGCAGCAAGGCGAGGCGGCTGCGCACATGCGAAAGCGAAAGCGGAGGTGGCTGCGACGGGGGGTAGCGAGGCGCGGAGGTACAAATTAATACTGTTTCTTTCTATGTCTTAAATAAATTCATCCCAATGCCACCTTCAGGTCAGCACTGATTCAAAGCAGAGACAATACCAAGGTTCGCAAAATCAGAATCGAAATCGGCAAGTTGGCGGTGGAAACGGAGTCGGAAGAATCAGTCGAATCGGATCGGAAACTCAAATTTTTTTTGGAAAAAGCTTATTTTTCATTAAAAAATAGAAAAAAATATAAAAATTTATTTAATCACAAAATTATGTTAAAGCAACACCTAAAAATATTATACTACTATAAATTGTGTCGAGCTGGCTGAATGACTTCGTCATATTATTAAATCAAACTACAAACACCTAAACATATAGAAAAATAATTCTAGTTCATAAAATAAATATATTGAACGAAACATGTTGTAGTTTCAGAATGGTAGTCACATGTATATACAAATGACTTGTTTATTTTTTGACGAAGGGAAATATAATGTAAATAATTATATACATTGAACATGAAAAATATATCGATATATGACATTTTTTGTAACCTAGATTTTTTATTTTATTGCTTAATATTTTTCATTATGATTGTTCAATGTCTTTTTTTAATTTATGTGAGCACAATACTTAAACATATTAATGCATATATACGAATTTATTTGAAATGATATATAATGGCTTGTAGCCTTGTTTGTTGCCCTGTTGTTTGTTGCTGGCCTTGGTAGCCTTGCTTGTTGTTGGCTTGTTGCCTTGTTGTTTGTTGCTAGCTTGTTGCCTTATTGTTTGTTGCTGGCTTGTTGTCTTGTTGCTTGTTGCTGGCTTGTTGCCTTGGTAGTTTATTATTTGACATTCAGGTTAATGCGGCATGCTTGTTGTCTGTTGCCTTGTAGAGTTGCAGTTGTAGCCTGGAGTGCTACTGTGTCAGTTGCTCTTTGGCTCCCTAGATCTCAAACAATGACTTTCAATGATGATAGAGATTTTATTATTTTCATATTTAGTCATTAGTTCAGATTGGTAATATGACTGAGATTGGTATTACTGCTGAGAAACGAGTTTGGGATCTATGTTGAGATGAAAGAGTAATTGCAAGTTTTAGTTACTGGCATAATGGTGAAATGTATGTTTTTAGTGCATTGAATATTAAAATCTGGTTTGTAATATGGGTTGAATCTGATTTATAATACTAAATATTGGGTTATGTTAAACGATCAAAAAAATTTGACCGTTTCGGTCGTTTCTTTCGTTTCAATTAACAAAACGGTTAACGCAATAAATAACATTTGCGTTTCATTTTTTAAACGGTTAACGAAATAAAATTTTATAACTGTTATTTAAACGAAAACTTGAGTGTGTAATCCTCAATGTTATCGATCTCAACCACTAATTTGGATGATTTAGCACTCCCGGTAGTGAAAAAATTGCATAAGGTGTTTGAAAACAATTTTAACGTAGTGCCTCTGGCATCCGGAAATTCGTTTGGTCGAGTAACTCGGGTCAAAATCAGCTCGTCTCCAACTGATTCCGAGATGACTCAGCTGATCCAACTCGGGATCGGGCGATTTTGCAAACCGTGGACAATACTATACAGCAGGCTCATAAAACAAACATTTATAACTCTTAGAGGTATGAAATCATATCACCGTTCATTTTAATGTTTTTGGCATGTTTTGTTGCTTTCACATGGCATGAGTCATTGGTTATCTTACATAGAACTTAAATTAAGTACTACTGCAATGAATTTGGTATCTAAAAAGCTCCAATTCTCTGAGATTCATTGTTGGATCAAGGATTTTCAAGGCTTACAAGAATGATTTGAAACTGCCATCTGGTCCATTTTATATCCAATTATGGTCAAATGCAATGATACACCATTTTTCGCACAGCTTCTCTGACACTTTTATTCAAAAAATAAATATGATTTGATATGCTACAGCCAATTGGTATCATCCATTAAGCCTATGTGGTAGGAGTATAAAAGGGGAGAACCAGGGGCTACGTCTCTCTCTAGGGAGAGTGGTAAAGACTTGTCCCTTATCCCCACACTTCTTGCCCTCTCATCAAATATAGCCGTAATAGTCTGATGAAAAGTATTATTTGTTATTACCTCAAGAATAGGAGCTGAAGCAGGATACTCAGGTAGATTCAACGTCACAAGTAAATCTGCAACAATATTCTCCAAAATACCCTTTGCCTCTGACAAATCCTGTGTTTTTGAACCAGTCACCCTTTGCAATACGCCCGTCCAGAATTGACATGATGCCTCAGTAACAGCTGTAAGGCACTTGACTGGATAGCTCGGATCCACAGTGGCATCAACAAGTGTGCTCCAACTCAGAATTGGTGAATTCAGGCTTTCTGGCACAGTGGCGCTAAACTGCACCAGATGTAACAGTATAGCGGTAATCATTTGTATTTGTTTTTGCTCTTCATCTGGAAGGTGGTATGTTCTGAGGGCACGTTTCGAGAATTGCATTTTGCGAAGAAGCTGTAGTGTCTCATCTATTAGAAAACCTCTATGTTGTGTATAAAATGCAAATACCTGAAAATGCCATGATTGGTAAATTAAAAATTAAAGATAAAAAAATAACCACACGCTGAATGTTTTTGTGCAGGTTTGAGAAAACCAGGCAGTAAAGGCTTACCAATAAAGAACCATCATATGACTAATAGTTTTCTGTAGATTTTCATTTGTATTTAGCATTTGTTTTAATTGAGTTGCCGATGGCAGTTAAAGGTCACTAAATGTCGATATAACCCTTACTCCAAGGTTGTTAGGTAAAGGATAGAAAAGAGATTAAAGTATGAAGACTCTCAAAGATAAATTTTATTAAACTAAAGAAGATAAATAACAAGTTTTCAGAAAATTTGTCTCTCTTTGATGTGCAGCACCACTACATAAATAGAGAGAGGCCAATTATTCTTTCCTAAAACAATTACTTTAATTAGGTAAATAAAATATTTGCCTATATTTTCCTACTAAATTGAAATAACTTGCCTACAATCAATCAAGACAGAATAAGCTAATAAATCTTTCTAAACTTGAAAGATCCACTGAATATATCTTTCCAAATTTGAAAGAGTCACTGATCATTTATTGGGTCTCTTGTATTGTTTTGTTGTGATTGGTGGACTCTCTGGAAGCTGCACACTTGTCTCATGATCAGGATTGATCTGAAGTGTGTCCAGCTCCGCGTCAGTTGCCGAACAGGTAATGCCTTATTGCTTAAGAACCCAAAGAGAAAGAATCAAGATTTTAGAAATGAAACTGAAAGTACTATTATAATTGCAAATACACAGTAATAAATTTAAAGAGATTACCCCACAAGCTAAATTGATGGATTTCAATTGAAGGAGCTGAATGTTATCTACAAGGAAAATGGAAAAGCTAGTTTTCACAAGCTGCATTACACAGCTATCTGACAGTCGAATCACTGGCAAGAGATCTCTCAGAAACCCTAAAATCAAGCACAGCTTTTGCACCAGGGAATGAATGGCTTGAGGGACTCTGTAAGTAATAGATTAAATAGTGAGAAAATATAAGAACATGAACCAAATCACAAGAGAAAGAACATTGCTACACTATTGGTTCAGTGTCATCATAAATCTTAATAATACATGATTCATTAAATTTTTAATGGCAACAGAAAAAAAAAATCAGCCTGTCACCAAACAAGTTCAAGTGTATCCCAAGGAATTAAAAAGGCTATGATCATTCCCATCAATAAGCTGTCTATCTAAAATAGGTAATGGGTAATTTCTGGAAGAAGAAATGGCTAATAAACAGACCTGCTCCCATGAGACTTTCTTGTACCAGCACTACGACTCGTACGCCTCTTTTTGCTCACAGAACCATCCATATCAAAATCATCATCTTCATCCTCATAACCTAAAAGCCACCTTGTATTAATTTGCTCAATTGTATATCAAATGGAAGAATGATGATTCCTGCGCAACAAGGATTCATCGCCTTACCATCTATGTTTTCAGTTGGCTTGTTAAGATTGCGGTGCTGAGGATTGAAAGCACCAATGCAGGTATTGATCTGATGCCTCGAGATATCTATAATCCTCTCAATCATCTAAAATCAAAGTTCGATTTGATATTACTATCATATCTGTTCATCATTAAAGATATAAAAAACATAAACAACAGACCTATAGATTATATATATGCACAACATCACATCATGGAAAAGGTAACAAAAGCATAAATTATCTGAACCAAAAATCCCAAGTCAAGCATTGAGACTAGGAGATGTTTGGCTCATTTTTGTATACTAGCCAAAATACTTCGGTAGAACATAGAATATCAGGACAGTACCATAGAAAAAGCAGAGCAGATGTCATTAGAAACAATAATATGTCGACTGCATGTATATATTTACACTATTCGTCTAGTCCTAGAATCTTATATACCTCAAATAAATAAAAAATTGGGGGGGGGGGGGGGGGGGGGGGGGGGGGGGGGGGGGCAAACCTCCTCACGATAAATTTGCTTGGGCATGTCGTGGTGAGTCAAGATTAACAGAGCAGCATGGATCGCCTCAAGTGCGGAGAAAACCAAAGACTCCATATCTGAGTCAACCTACAATAGTTATGATCTTGTTTGAAGATAGACAGAAGAATATTCTATTTTATTTAAACTTCAAGCTAAAATGCACATTATGAATACAGGACACTACAGCCCAGAGCACCTGTCATATGTCATGCCTTCATGTGCATTTATGAAAACAAACATAGTAGCAAATAAGGTTTACATTTTCATTTGCATCAATAGAGAGGCATTGGGCACACTTGATCTGATGGTCAAGCACATTCAGAAGCCGATTGAGCGAATCAAGAGGAACTTCGTTTAGAAACTTCTTGGAGCGGGAATTTATAATCTCATTTATGACATCCTTAATGGCTGCCAACGGTAACAACACTGGACCTTCGGCCCCTTCTTCTTCCTCCTCTGGTGCTTCTGCTCTTCTACAGAAATCATCAACCATCTCACAGAATCCCCTAATGGCATCTACAAGAAAGATGGATTACCTATTTAGTAATATCTCAAGTCATAAAAAGAGAATCAGCAACCAGGGTTGCTGCCAGACAATCCAAAATGAAGCCGGTAATATAAATATGTAAAGAACACAAAAATTAGTAAAAATAAATTAAAAAAAAAGTGACAGATTTTGTAACAGCAAGTCCAAAAATAGTATAATAATATGAAACTGAAAGAAAAAGAGGAAAAATAAGAGAACCCTGTTCAAATGCCTCTGAAGTAGAAGTAGAGGGGCCAGTGTCGGAATTCCTTTTCCTAATTTTAGTTTTCTTTTTAGCAGAACTTCCCTCGGAGTTCTGTTCCACAGAGAAGGAGAGAGAGTGTGTGTGTTACATGATAAGAAGTGCACGCAGAATCCAAAAATTGAAAAATAAAGATAACAAGAACTCACTTCAGCCATATTTCTTTCAGAAATATCATCCAAGATAATCTGTGATGGTTCCCTTTGAACAAAATCACCATCAAACACATTCTTTTGTTGAAATGGCTTCATTTCTGGTATTTGAATATAAGAGTTCATCTTGATGGGACCTGAGAAACTTGAACAGTGTAAGATACAAATAGCACCCATGAGCTATAATGCATACAAATTTCAGATCATCATCTTAATTAAGGTCTAAATCAGAGATGCAGGAATTGAGAACTGATTACCTCGAGGTAAGCATTTGAAAGCTTCTGGATTGTACTTAAGTACCTCATGGTACAGCCACGATCTTTCACTAGGATCTGTACTCACTTCTCTTCTCCTATCTTTCAAATTACTACAAAAGCATAGGCATAAAAGGAAAAAGAAATGGTGCTAGAAGTCATAACTGAGAGTTAAGAATTTGAGAGATAATTCATGTATCGCCATGGACTTTAGATATGTCAGGAAGACAACTGGACAGATCAAGCAAATAAAATTGCTTGTTGATTTATATTTCTAATCTAATTGATAATTTTAGTAGTTTTTTATATAGTTCTGTTGTCATATAAATAGAAAGTGCAAACATCCCTCTTCCCAAAAGCTGACATTTTTCACTGAGACCTGATATGTGACCTGGTAAGCCACAAAATGCCACATATATTTCAAAAGATGTTTGCCTGCACGATTTTTAGGTTCTAAAAGCACATACAATTATTAAAAATGTGAATTGTGAGTGCTTTAAGGTTTCAAATGAGTACAAGACATCATCTCGCTCTTACCCTAAATTACAGAACCTGTCATGATTTTTTGGTGAAAACGGACAATATCCAGAAAGCAAGTACTCCTGCTGGTGGATGAAGTTATAGATTGAAAGCAATGAAGTCAAAATACCACATTCTTTCAGCATTTAAAAAAGTGTTTCACTTTCCCTCTGGAGGACCATAAAAAATTACTAATCTGAATTTATTTTTTGATGATATCACCAGGTTTATTCTGTGCAAATTTAATCATCTTACAAAAACAAAATTATAAACCAAAAGAAAAATTAACTTACAGGCAGCTGACGTCACAACTGGAGAGCAACTGAGCAATAGTGCTGGCTTGCATGAGCACATCAGGTCGACTAAGAGACTGCAAACCATCTCCGATCACAAACTTCCGATCAGCGGATCCGAAGGACACGTGCAGAGACGGGAGTGACAAGGCAGGAGCGATCTCCGAGTGCACGCTGTTCGGTAACCGACACGCCTTCTCCATCTTCCTCCGAGGAAAACCGAGATGGAGAAGAAGGATAATTTGGCGAATTTGTGTTGATTTGGGTGGGAGAGGCGGAGGCGGAGGCGAGTTGAGCAAAGAGAAACAGTGGCCCGGTGGGCGGTGGCGAGACCAAAGGCGGAGAAAAGATTTCGTAAGAGTAGGCTCGGAGTTTGTACTAAATTACGAATTCAGGATTTGAGAGGGATAAATAGTAGAGGTCTGCTATACTTCGTTCCCTGTACTTTGTATGTAACAAGTCGATTCAAAAGGCATTTCATACGGGTTAACTTGACCCGGTATCCTTCTCAAATCACGGAAATAGACAAGGAATTTTAGGACCTATTCGTTATCTTCACTGTTTGTATGAAAAAGAAATAATTCAGTTCAATTAAATTTTTTGCCCCTCCCAACAATAAAAATTAGTTCAATTATTATTCATTCTCAATTTCATTTCATAGCCGAATCGAACTGGTCCTAAGTGGGTGAGAGTGGATTCTCATAGAATTTTTAACTAGTTGGGGAGGTTTTTTTTTTTTGAAGTAGCATACAATTTGTCTACTATTAAATTTTATAAATGAAATGTCAGAAGAGATATAGATGTAGTAGGGGAGAGATTATGAGAACAGATACTTATATATAGCATGTACATCGTTTACATTATAATTGTGCTATCCTAGTGTTTCTATTTCTATTCCTAACTTTCTTGCACATTGCCCATTGTGCCATGTATACTGATATTTTCATCTTCATTGCATGTAGATGTTTTGTCTCCTTTTGAAATATTCGTTTGTTTCGTTCCTCCCAGATTGTCCAAGCAAATGCCGCCCATTGATGCTTTGTTGTTGTTTTCACCGCCATGCACCAGCTCTGTAGGATCGCTATTGTCTCAGCCGGTGATGTCGTTACCGGTGGCGGTGCAGGGCGCAGCGCCCGTGCTATTGGGCACGAGTAGAATAGGTGTTCGGCTGTTTCTTGGCTTGCTGTGGTGCACATGATGCGGGAGTGTATGGCCGGCCAGTTTTTACGCTATAGGTTATGTGCGGTTTGTAGTTTGTTTTGGAGTAGTAGCCATATGAAGAATTTTATTTTGGGGATAATTGGAGAGACCATAATTCATTTAGGACAGGGTTCGGAATGCCCGGTTATTAAGGAAGTTATAGGTTGAGTTCACCGTGAATTGCCCGGTTGTTGTGAGGTTTCATACCAATGAGTTTTGAGTGTTGCGTTTGGAGGTTGCGGCCATGATTGGTTGTATTTTGCGGAGATCACTTAGGAAAAAGGTTATCGGTGTGGCCGACGTTAGTCTGGGCGTTGTGGGTATAATTATGTATAGTGCTATCAGCGTAGATTGCCATAGTGATGGCTCATCATTTTCCGCAATCCTTATCCATTTCGTTAGCAAGGCCCGGTTTTGAAGTCTAATGTCAATTACACCTAATCCTCCATATAGTTTCGGTAAAGTTACGCAATTCCATAGCACAAGGCAGTGGCCTCCTGAGAAGCTTGTCACGGACCCCTCCATAAGAATCTTCTATTTATTTGGATTAAGGTTTGGATCACTCATTTCGGTAGTAGGAAGGCTTGCATGTAATGTAGGGACATAACGTTTAAGATCAACCCAAACTGTTACAAAACTTGGTGTATAATTTTAATGTTCGTCGAGTGTGTCGGGGTTATGATGGCGTTGTCATCGGCGAATTGGAGTATGGTTGTTCGTAAGGTAGGAAGTGAAGATGATTTTAATTTATATATATAGAGAGAGTAAAGAAACCGTGAGCTTAAACTCACAGAGGTCTTACGTGAGCTTAATTTAAAAAATACATCAAATCATCTTTAAATTTTAATTTATCATACTCATTAAATTCTTTATATGATAATCTCGTGGGATGCAAAAATTTAGAGTGTTTTGAGTTTTTTAAGTCACCGTTTTTAAATTTTAAAAATGATGTTCAAACATTGAATATTTTATTATTGTTTTTAGAGCTAATTTTAAAAAATTAAAAACCATGACTTAAAAAGTTCAAAATACTCTAAATTTTTGCATCCCGCAAGATTTTCATATAAAGAATTTAATGAGCATGATAAATTTAAATTTGGAGATGATTTGATATTTTTTTTGAGTTAACCTCACGAAAAAAATTCAAATTTGACCCCTTAAAAAATTTAATTTTCACCTCCAGATCAGAAAATTGACTCCTGTTCGCTCATGGTTGTATTTTTTTTTTAAAAAAGAAAAGTATCCAACATGGGCACCGGCTCGTGGTTGTATTTTTTGTTTTTTTTTAAAAGAAATTTGACTCCCTGTTCGCTCATGGTTGTATTATCTTAAAAAAAAACGAAAATAATTATAATCGTTTGTCCAAGTAAAATTTATTTGATTGCAAATTTTTCGTTCGGAGAAGTCACATCAATACGTAAAATAATAAGAACGCATCTAGATATTCGAAAGAAATAAAATGACATATCAAACTAGGCCAAAATAAGTTTAAGCAAGTCAATTGAAATTTGAAAATAATTTCGAGCTCAAGTTTTCAGCTCTCGAATGAATTAATTTAGGGTGTGGCACTGTGCCGAAGCGGCCGGCATTTTTTATGGAAGCATTGTTTATTGTTGTTTAAGACAATGTGACGTTATAATTTCTTATTTTATTTATGAGACGTGCTTACTGTATCTTTATAAAATTCCTTCGGAAAAATCCTTCACCTTTTTATAAATTTATTTGATTATCCATGCAGAATGTATGAACACCTCTCGAAAATGATATGAACATCTTTTGCTAAAAGAATGAATATTTGAAGCTTATAAAAAATATATTTTTAAAGATGATGACCCACTTAATTGCTCTAATAACTAAGTACGTGCAAATTAATTAAACTCAGAGACACATTGATCAACGACTCGCCAATTTCGGATGTGAGCAGGAGGAGTGGCTGCGACAGAGTGGGTTGGTCCTGGTGGTGCGAGGGTGTCGGCGCTGAGGGTGATCAGTGCGAGTAGTTGAGGCAAGTGGTGTGGCTTCAGCTGAGAACAGGGAGAATGGATATCAAGTGAGTGAGTGAGAGTGAAAGCAACGAGGGCTTTTTATTGTGCTTCGAGGGAAAGGGAGGAGAGCAACCGACAGCTCTTTGTTGAGAAAGAGTGCGGAAGTCGTGAGGGAAAATGAGAGGACAGTGAGATGGGACGGGGTTAAGTCAAGTGACGCAATGTCACTAGTATTTTTAAAATTTTGACTTAATCACTAAATTCGGATTATCTAGATAATTATTTTAAAAATCGCTGCAAATTAAGATTTGGGTTAATAAGGATGCTAAAGGAGACCCTGCTTAATTCATACTAAGCCATGTTCCGTAAGATTAAGACAAAGGAAGCTAAAGAAAACTTAAGGAGGTTAAATCTTGGGTTCCCGAATAGAATGTTTCATTCGCTCTGAATTGCTACTGGTCTGTTTGTTACAAATAGGCACTCTCTTCAAACAGGACAGATAAATGAGCCATTGATGATTAGTACAGCACTTAAAGACGTACTGTAAACGAGACAACTAGAGAAAGGTAACAAAAAAAATAAACTCAACTAAACAGCATCTGAATATCACAATTCCGTAATGATCTGTTAATGTAAGATGACCTAACAGCTCATCATCAGGCTTATTAGCACTGACCAATAAATACCATATAATAGAAGCACATCCAAAAGCTACAGTAGTTGTAGGCCACTTCATTTTAGCGGCTGCTCTTCACTGGACGAGCTGGCCCAAAGTAATTAGTTATCAGCCCCATCAGTCCAAACCTGCAACTTTTCTTATATCACAAGTGCATCATATCCGCGCTAAATTACAGCATATATCATGCCACTGTACTGGGCACATTGGCACAGGATATGACTAATTGGAAACAACACGAGGTATCATGTTCCTACAGAACAGAATAGGGGCAGTTCTAGTTCGTGTATCAGAAAGGAGAAGAAGAAGAAAGTAGAAAAAGAAAGGGACTTACATGAAGGCCATGGAGACCTGCTTGAATTCAGCTTCCAAGTTCTTCATGTTAGCCAGAGACTGAGCACAGAAGATTATAGCCAGCCATGAACACAGTTTATACTGTAACAAGAAACAGAAACTACTGTTAAACCAATATATTATTCATAGTGCTTATGTTACTAAAACACATTCTTTTTTTAAGTATGTAACAAGTAACAGAAACTACTGTTAAACAGTATATTATTCATAGTGCTTATGCTACTGAAACACATTCTTTTTTTAAGTATGTTGGATAGACTTATAAAATTGAGGCAGATTGATCTCTCGGGCCTCTGAGAGGCGAAAGAGAGAAAGAAAAGGCGGAAACAACAAAAACCGAAAAAAACAAACCCTAGGCGGGGAGGCGCCGCCGCCTCCTTCGCCTCCCCCTCCTCCCCCCTTCTCCCCCCCCCCTCCCCTCTCCTCCCCTCTATCTCCTCTCTCTCCTCTGTACAGCGACCTTCCCTCACCACCACCTCAGCGACCGCCTTCATCACCTTCACCACCACCTCAGCGGCTGACTGCCTTCACCGCGCCTCACCAACTCATCGGATTTGTACAGCGATCACTTCTCGTCACCGTCGCACCACCGCACCGCACCACACTGCCTCACCGCCTCCGTACAACGACCATCTCTTCACCGCCTCACCGTCTCACCTCGTCGACGATGATCTGTACAACGACCAGTTCCAGATCCATTTTCTTTTCTATTTTTATTTTCGTTTTTGTTTTTCTTTCTTTGAAGATGCTTGTGAAGCATTTGTAAATTCTCACTTTTCTTTTTTATTTTCGTTTTTGTAAAATTTGTTCTTTTTAATGAAAAATGGGATGGTTGTTGCCTCCCCTCAAAAAAAAAATGAGGCAGATTTGAGCTGCTCATGTGGTTTCAGCACCTCATCATATGCGTGTATTAATGTGTGTGCCATATTTGAACTGTTCAGATCGGACGGAGCACCTCAAACCATCCAATGAGGTATTGGTCAAGTGTGATTGGTGTTGGGATTTTATCGGTGTAACTAGTGTATATATTCGAAAATTTTCATCTAAAACACCAAAATGATCTTGTATGTGATTTAACTGAACCAAACACAAGTTATAAACAAGATTAATATACCTTTGATGCGTGCTTGAGTCACCGGAAGGGCAGAAAACGATCGGGAGACGCGCACGACACCAAAAGACCAACCGAGATCTCCTCCAACGGTATCCACCAAGAACAGCCCACAAACGCCTTCTCAACCTCTTGCTAGGGCAATTGAGAGTGCTCTCCTTGATATTCTGGTCCTTCTCCACGAATTCTAACTCTTAGAGGTGGTGGAAAGGGTTCTCAACACATGAGAAAATCAAAACTGGTGCAGCAGAAATTCAGCAGAATTTTGGATCGGTTAGGAACGAAAAATCTCGAGCTTCTTGACTATAGGTATGACCTTTTTTTAGATGGAAATCTTCCACTAATAGTTGGTCACGTTCTATCCAAATTTGACTATTTTTTGAGCAAGATAAACCCCCGAACCGACTCAAAAACCAAACCGTACGCAGAACCGCACTGTGCAGAAAACTGCCCAGAATTCACTATGCCCAGGGTCGTACGGGGTCCGTATGTGTCCCGAAAACACTCCCCGGACCTGCTTTTGACCCATTTTGACCTATCTATCAAACTCATTGATAGATATACTTAATTAATCATGTCTAATGATTAATTAACTCATGTTAATTCTAGAGAACTAATACCAAAATGATCAAGAAATGTTTATAGGTTTTGTTCTTATACGGTGTGACCCTTTGGAACCTGTATACACTTAGTAATGAGATTAAAATATTTTTAATCATCATAAATCACAAGCGGCACCTAGCAATGTGCATTATGACCTCTAAGCAATATAGATATAATGTACGCTACAAATATCTTGGTCCAATCGTCCCGAACTCATTCCATGTCACATGATATCCAGAACGGTGCAAAATAAGAATGTGTCATTCTTGCACTACATTCTTTATCTAGGGGCGCCCAATTTGGATATCATCGCTCACATCAACAAACGAGAGGGGCATCGGTATTCTTAATTCATACTTCTTCTTCATACAAAAGATGTACATCGAGATAGAATATGTATGGCTGCCAGTTACGGACAACGTTGGATAATATCCACAAATACAAATCATTTGTATAAGCAGAACATTCATCTCATACCTAAGAATTAGCAAGCAAATAAAATACTAATGACATAAACACAATCCTTATAGTATTTTATTACAGGTCAAGTCCAATAACATGTCCAACACGTTATTTGTGTAATTGAGCCGATAACACTTATCGTATGATTTGTGAAACACAATCATCACTCAACTTACACACTAATCTTAATTAATTATTGTTCCTAGGTAATTAACAGATTAGGGACATTTTAAAGTTATTATTAATTAATGTATATGTTTCATAATTTAGTCCAACTCAATATACAAATAATAAACTACTCAAGGAACAAATAATATATCATAAATAGTCATCCTAATACATAATCTAAGTATAATCATCACATGATTGGCTGTAGATCACTCTAACACTAACAATTGGAAACCCCAATCTAGAAAATAAGATGTATATTGATGGAAGAGAACCCAAAACAAGTGCATATTTTATCAGGATTTTTGTAGTGCTATATTCTGTGAACTAATGATGATTTCAGTGTGCCTAAACTTTAACTGCACCCAAGCTCTGAGATAAACTCAGTAATCAATTAGGTGGTGCTGGCGATGGCACTGGCTGTGGCGGAGGGGTCAAAAACAGAGTCAAAAACAGAAAACACTAAATAAGGATCAACAGGGGCAGAGACAGATTTTCTTAATATGGGGGTCAATTTGAATTTAAATTAATATAAATAAAAAATAAATTATTAATTTGAATAAAATAATTATTTATAGTGTCAATATTTACATATATTTATATTTATATGTCAAGATTTATATAATTCAAAAATGTCCCATATCAATTATTCCAAAAAAAAAACCCTGTCCCATGGTACAAAAAAATAGAAAGTTTTACATTTAGTATCCAGTTTCATTCATGAGATTTTAAAATTTACATTTGTTATCACTCAACTATATCTTTAAGAGTTTACTTTTGTGAAAATAGTTCATGTTCATTTCTTTCTTAACATATACTATATATTAAGCAATTTTTCGTCTATTGAAGCAATAAACCAACTAATTAATTTATCCCATTATAATTTAAGTATTCATTCATTGTGAACTTGTCCAACTAAAGGTTATTGTTTTAGAAATTTCAACACGGTCAATTTATAATTTGAGAAGAAAATAAAAATAAGACAGATTTCAAATCTATAAAGAGACATGAAAGTTGAAATATAAAGAGACCAGAGGCATACTTGCATTATAACTTACTCTTTGTCTAATTAGGATGTTTAATTCTCATGGTAACAAAAATTACAAAAAAAAGTAACAAGGCATATGAAAGGTTGACGCTGATAGGAGCATATGGATGTATAATAAGAATTCATATTTGATGATGATAGTTTTTAGTGGGGTTATGTTTTGCAAACTTTTATTGAAACAAATATTTAGAATCATTATGGGGGTCAAGCATACTAATTTTTCTTTAAATGTATGGGGTCAATTATACAATACTTATAAAAAATTCTATAAAATATATGATCACATTGCACCTCACTAAATGATTTTTGAATAAAAGTGGAGTCAATTGGCCCCATTCCCTAAACTTAAATCCGCCTCTGGATCAAGCAATTGGCAACCACAAATTACAACAACAGTTAGTATAAAAGCACGGTAATGCATTTCCTTGACAAAGCAGCACAGTTCCCAGTGCCATGATGGTGAGGCCAGCTGACAGTACAGCTGGGTTCTAGAGATCGCTACCATGATGGTTGATAAGATCAATTCATAGCACTGTTGCGTGCTAGAGATATAGGACTAGGGGACATCATGTCCATGCTTATTCGCATACTGGCATATCTCAGTTAATAAACCTTTCAGTAGAGTTGGAAATCTCAACTCTTGCTTTGTCCAAATCCAGTAATTACCGTAAAACTAATCCGACATGTGTCGGATCTGATAAATTATCTTCTACCGAGATAGAGATAGAGAGAGAGAGAGAGAGAGAGATGTGAAAGGGATTTTTTACGTGGAAGATGACGCCGAAGACACCAAAGATCACGGCCAGGAATCCGGCGTAGTCGATGGGGAGATCTTGCGGCGATACAGTCCGAGGAACGAACGGCTTGGCCGCCGATGGTATTCTCGGATCGTTCGCCGCTGCGCTCGCTTCCTTCTCCTTCATACTCTCTCTCTCTCTCTCTCTCTCTCTTTTGTCGCTCCTCTCCGTCGTGAGCAGAGCAGCCTATAATGTATTGTGAGGAGAGGAGATGCACAGATCCAGATTCTATCTATGCGGCCAGCGGTTATGCCTCAGTCCTTGACTCGATTCGGCTCAATTGAGGACAGCCGACAGCGTCAGCTTTTGACTCCTATGAACAATTTTGCCATCTTTAAATAACTCTTCTCTTGCCCTTTCCTCCTCTAATTATACGTCCTACTTCAAAAATCGCGATGATCATTATTACTGGCTGAATTTACATTCCGCTTATGAAAGTGACTTTTTCCCAAGAGAAAAATAAAAAAAATAAAAAAATTGTATTCTTGTAATCCGTAGGTTGTATATGTCAAACCATGAAAATTTTATTAAATATTAATAACGATTAAAGTAGTAATCACAAATTTTAATTACAATTAAGAAATAACGTAACGCAATAATTAACAAACCTTAAATATAATAATCTAATTTAATTATTTTATGATTTATAAATAAATAAAGATAAAGCTTATTTATGACTTTATCTAATGATCAAATGAATAATCAAATAAAAAAACATAAATAATACAATACGAACATATTAATGACTGAGAACAACCGATATAAAATAAATAATCACTTAAAATAATTTAAATCAAAGATTTTAATTTATTAATTAAATATAATCGAAATATTACTAAACGATTTATGGATTCAACCATATTTTGATTGAATAAAAAAATTAATGATTTACAATAACAAAATATTCAAATTCCTAAATTTAATAATCAGAAATTAATAGAAATCTGACTTGCCACACCAAAGACCACAAAAACTCTGCCACAAAGAATCCTACACAGTCTTAATTTTCTCTCTCTCTCTCATTTAAAACTCACTCACTCACTATCTCTCCCTCTCTCTCTCTCTCACCGACCCCATCCCATCACATTAATTCATCTTCTCTCTCTCCCCCCGCTCATCCTCGTTCTAGTCGTCAATCACCTTTCCGCTCTCTCTCCTTCTCTGGGTTCTGTCGCGCGAGACCCTTCCCCTCTCTGATTTTCCTCTCACTGACGAGAGAAACACACTCATTCTCACTTACCCTTGATTGACGCTTTGTCCTATCTCACCCTCGTCGTCACTGACGAAGAGGTGCCTACCCACCTCGTACTTGCCCTTTGACCGTCGTCTCCCCCATGACCGTTTGGTCGTCCATTGCCCTATAAAAGGGTTCCCTAGTCTCCTGCCCCTCCTATTTCTTGGTTTTGCTCATGCGTTGAGGTTTAAACAAAAAAATACATATAAGAACAAATTTATCGCTTTTTACCTCATTGGTTGATCGGATTTGCAAGAGAGGGGAGGCATGGCCGGGAACCCTAGCTTGCTCTTGTTGCTCATTTTCTTCTCAGATCTGATACTAGTAAAAACCCTAGAATTTTTTATAATTCTTTGCTGCTTGAAATGCTGCTTGCTTGGTTTTTTGTGACTGTGTTGGTTATTACTTTCTGATTTATTGGCTTGATGGTAGATGAATTGTTGCTGAAATTCAATTTTTATTTGTTGGTTGATTGGTTGGTTGGTTTCCATTATTCCTCGCTTGTGCTGGTATTTATGAGTGTTAGAACTGATTTGCTGGTATCCTTAATTGCTGGTTAGTGCTTAATCTGGCCCTTGACCCTTTTTTATGAGCTCTGGTACTATCTGTCTATGCTGGTTATCTGATTTGACCCCCTTGATTTAAATGTTGGTTGAGTTATTCTAGAACTGGATTTTTATATTGGATTGTTGATCCTAATAGTGCTATAAGAACTGAACTTTTCTGCCTGATTTTAGTTACAACTGGCTGTCCCTTTGTAACCCTTGATTTGACTTTGTCCGCATTCTTCGAGATCTTTGGTTTTGTACTGATTTTTGCGACTTGATTGTTGTCCGACCCCCTGAAACTACCCTAACTTGTTGGTTCTGTCTAGAACATTGGTCTGTATGTGCATTTATTAGCTGATTTTCTGGTTTTTGGCTTTTCTGATCTGATACGACACTTGCTCTGGCTTGAACCCTATTTAGGTGTTATATATATGTTGCTGGTTTGGTTGGTAGGACTGATATTGCACTTGAATTGGTTGTTGCCCCTCTACTCTGTGCTTGTGTCCTCTCTGTTACCTTGATTTGGGTTGTCTGTTTCGCTAGGTTGATCCCCTACTGGTTACTGGTACCAGTGTACCTGTTAGGCTGGTTCATTTTTGTTGCCTCTATTATTGTGGCCTCCTACTTGATCCTTTGATCTTGGTCGATATTTTTCTTTACTAGATTGTTGTGGTAGTTCTAAAATGTTGCTGTACTTGAATATGATTGGGCTAAATAGGAAAGCTAAGAAATAAATTATCAAGTGGGCTTAAGGTATACCTTAATGAATTAAGGGCTGGATATGAACTAGGAAATGAAAGAATATTTAAGAAATCAGCCCAACTCTTAATAATCGAGATTTAAGACAAATGAACTATATTGGGCCTCGAAATGAAATATAAAATTTTATTAAAACCCTAATTAGGATTAGTGATAAATTATAAAGGCCCAATATTTAAAAGTCTCAATTAAAAGTGAGTAATTAAAAATGTGCTAAATTAATTGACGCTGCCCCGAGAGGTTGGTGGTGTCATGGACTAATACGTAAACTTTAAGATCAGGAAATGATTACAATATCTGCCTCAAAATAAAAATACCGAACAGATACAATGGTATCGAGACAGCCTCTAATCCCGTACATTAAAACACCAACACATTTAAATAAATAAAAATGTTTAATTTAAATTTAAGTTTAATTGAATTTAATTTCCTTTATTTAATTATTATTTTTATTTTTACTTTAATTCTAGTTTTATATAATATATTTTCTAATTAATAAAAATAATATTAGTATATAAAATAAAATATAATTAAATAATATAATATAAATAATTAGGAGTTATAAAATAATAATTAAAGGATAATAATAACTTATAATATAAAATATATATTAATCAATTTCTCTATTTTAAATTAATTGATTAAGTAATTAAATCCACGAACTCCAAACTAAAATAAAAAATGGACGTATAAAAGTGATCAAGAATGATAAACACAATTTAACGGGTCAATATGTGAGCAATTAAAATTTCTGACACATCAAATATGCAGCAGAGATGCTGCCGAATTTTCAAGAAAAGACGATAAAACCCGAACGAACGTTTAATTAAAATATCAATATGATTGATTGTTAATTGTGAAATAAATCAAGTTAAAACTAATAAACATCTAATTTAAATTAAAATAGGTGATATAGTCGACTCAGATCCACTCGCGGAGATCGAGGCCGATCCCGACCTCGTGTACGTAGACGCCGATCTCGAGGCCGGCGTACTACCTCCGGAGTAGAGCGACTCAGCGATCTTCACCAGCACTCCTAGGTACGGATTTCTGGGATTTGCTTTTCTTTCTTCAGAATTAGGAACCCAAACCGAAAATAAAATATTTTTAAAATAAATCTGAACTGTGGTATTTTCTGACCATACATTATTTAGAGACCCGAATTAAACTATCATTGCATCCGATAAATTGACCAGCATTTTTGGGGCCTACTCATATTCGCATGTCATATCATGTCATATTGCATGTAGATAAGATATGAGTAGGACTCGGGAAGTAGTCTCGAGATAGGATTAGATAGAATTAAATAATCAAGTTGTAGATTATAATTATTAGGATAATATTATTACTATCACTAAGTATTAATTTAGTTAAGTAGTTAATCATGCATTAAATGTATGAGAGTGCTGAGAGGCGGGTCGGGTAATTCTTAGTCTGAGGTTGCCTTGCATAACCAGACCGTTGTGGTTACGTACGATGACCCATAGGCCTGTGAGACCCACCGGTCTGTATATGCATTGCGCATCTTTGTCTGTCGGATTATCCACCGACCCCGTCATTTGGCGGGTTCGGCTGTGTCAGAGTGATTTATTTTTGATCAATATTATATTCTTATTATTCTTAAATTAATTTGATTTTTAAATCTAAAGTTGAGCGATTAGGATACCATGTCTTTCAATATTTAGTGTGGGCAGTCATATTCGAGACTGAAATCTACACTGAGATATTATATTATTTTATTTATCCGGCTTATTGAGGATCTTGGTATGTTTGAAGGACTTTCTCCTTTGGCCCCTGGTTGGTACAGAGAAAGTTGGGATGCGGTCCTCTGGCCTTAGTGGGTACAGTGTAGGCTCTCATTTGTATATATTTTATTTTGTTATTTTTACGGGATGCGGTCCTCTGATCCTTGGTTGGTACATGGTAGGCTCCCATTTGTTTCCGATTTGTCAATTCACGGGTAGTTATATCCTTTTGGCGATATGACAACTGAAAGCATAACTTCTCAATCCCCTTTGTTTATTATATTATTATTATTCTGTGAGGTGGATCATCAGATTCAGAATACCGAGTACGTGCTTTTAGCCGTCACTCTCCTAGGGCGTTATCGCTCCGGGAGGCCGAATTTTTCCAGGGTATTCAGGGCATTGACGCCCGCTTACTCGAAAATCCTAAGTTTGTAAGTTGGGCCCGAATACGTGCCCGCTTAGGTAAGTCACAAGTCCAGGGCCCGATCACGTGCCCGCTTGTGGATGGACTGATAATCTGCAATTGAGTTATATATATACGAGTGCTTTAAATCTCGTACCTCATATGTATGTTTATTATATATTATATTATTATCCATAGATTTTTATATTTCGGTTCATCTGTCATTGCATCATAGCGAATTATTAAATAGATGCATTAAACTATAATTTTACTTATAAATAGATAATTACTGCATTCAGAAAGTCAATATCAATATTTGGGTTCGGTATAAAAAAGAAGATCAAATCTTAAGGCTGGATCTAAATCCGTACTGAGTAATTTTTAAAATTACTCACGTTTCCACGGTGGTTGTGGGATCCAGGTACATAAGTGCGAGATATGTTTTGATGAGAGAGTGCTAAGTGCAATCCTGTGTGGTGACAGAGTTGATTTGCCGCATCTACATGTGAGTAGGGTAGTTGATTAGGATCCATTGGGTTTTGAGTTTTATTCATTTCTTTTGGGTTTTTATTTGAGAGGTTTTGTTGTCCATTCCGATGGAGCTAGCCCTGTCGATGCAGGCGTTGTATTCTGTTTTGTTACTCTGCATTATATATATTATTTTGTATTATTATTATTATTTTGTTTATTCAGTATTTGATTTATTTTATTCATTTAGCCTTTCGTACGCACGTCTCATCGTGCGTACGTGGCGGAATTAAGCACCCTAATCCGATTTATTATTTCTGAAGTGTAACAGTATACAATGAGATGCTATTCATCTATAATTGAATTTGCCCCGATATGATTTTTTTAAATGCCATCACTAAGTATGTTTGTTTGATTTAAATAAAACAATACAAAGTTATCATTAATTTTACACTATTTATAATTCAAAAGTTTTGCGTGCTAAATTTTATAAAAAACTTTTTTTTAACAACAACAAAAACAACAATGTGGTAATATACGAAGCTGTCAAGTTCTTTTCAACGATCTTTGACGTGTTTTGTTAATTATTTCTGTTATCTGGAGTCTCTGAATTAATTGTTGAAGATCCTATTTATATTGTTATTATTGTACAGAAATAAAATGATTCCTACTTTGGTCAATGCAACACTCCCCCCCCCCCCCCCCCCACCACCACATTCTCACAACACACACAAAAAAGTAACAATAAATTAATTTTTTTTGAAAAGTTCATTTGTAAATTATCATCTTTTCAAATAGAATAGTTAAATCTTCAAAATTTTATGAAAATATTTTTAACAATTACATCAATTAGAAACAAGCAAAACATCACAAGTAGTCAAGTACGGTATATATCAAACGGCATATGTACCGTCAAAAAACAAGCTTAATAAATATTATCAAACTATTATTCGGACTTTTAGCGCGACATCAATATGAATCAAACAACACGTCATCTTCAAGAATTAATGTTGTCAAGAGGCACTGAGATATATATATTTAAAAAATATATATAATTGATATTATTTTTGGATGTTTAATATATATCAGAGCTCTCGGTGACGGTAGTTGGCTTAATAGAAAGAATTCGAAATACCTAATAAATAAATCAAAAATGGAAAAAAGGAATACATAATGACGTTATGTTAACTTTGGCCATAGTCCCATTCATTTAACCGTGAAAAGAATTTGCTTCCAACAAGCTAAGAGGATCTCCAATGGAGTTTTTATTGAGTTTCTATTTCTATCCAATGGAGTTTCTATTGAATTTTTATTCCTATGTATCATTGTCTATATTTAATTTTAACATTGGAGAGATAGTTTCTAATTTAGAAACTTTAATCATAGTTTCTAATTTAGCAACTCATTTCTAATTACCACGTCAGATTAGCAACTCATTTAATTTAGTATTGGAAATCATTTTTGCTAAATCTTTTTTTTTTATCTCACTAAATGACTTGATATAAATAAAATTTAGAGATATTTTTTACATTGAAGAGTGTTAATTTTAATTAGTAATTTTTTAATTAAATATGACATGACAGTAATAAAAGATTTAAAATTTATTGCTACATTTGAAGATTGTTGTCTCGTGATTTTGGCTGTGTATATTTTAAACATGATATCTTATTTTTATTAAATGAAAATTCGTGAAAGAAAAAAAAAATCTTACAAGGGATATTGGAGGGAGAAACTACTGACAGCGCTTCTAGGAAATTATCAAAATATACTAGATTTAGGGCCGCAAATTAGTCGAATTTGAACGAGTCGGTTTAGTTTAAGCTCAGCTCATGAAAATTCGAGTTGAGTCGAGCTCGTGAAATATTTTGAGCTGAAAAGTCTAGTTCAAACTCGGCTCGTTACTATTTAAGCTAGCTCACGAGCCAATACATATACATTGACTCGGTTTGACATTTATATTTAGTATATCTATAAAATACAAACTTGGTATATTTACAAAAATAATACGTGAGTTAGTACAAAATTGATATATCACAAATTATATTTTTAATGAAATTTTTGTTGCACTAATTTTAACGGACGAACCAACAAAAAAATTATCGAGACTAATATATGAGTTAAGTCACGAGCGAATACGAGAAGTCGTTAAGCTGAGATAATAAGATGATGAGAGATATATTATCGAATTAAAATTTAATAAAAAAATATTTATATTTGTTATTATTCGAACCAAATTGAATCACAAATCAACTCAACTCAAACTCAAATTATTTAACTCTCAAATCAAATTAAAATTAGCTCGAGTATGAATCGAACCAATCTTTTTTTTACGCAGCCTAGCGTGGTCCAAAATTCCTCAAACTCAAATTATTTAACTCTCAAATCAAATTAAAATTAGCTCGACTATGAATCGAACCAATCTTTTTTTTATGCAGCCTAGCGTGGTCCAAAATTCCTCAATTCGTTATTCACACCGTGGTAAGATCCGCCGGTCCCACGTTTCAGCGACGGAATAGATCCAACGGGAACGAGCTCGCAGTCTCCCGCATCACCTCACGAGCTGTCGTCTGTGTCTGTCGAGCTCTTTTGCTCTTTCCAAAGCCACCTCCGTCTCCGACCGGAAAGTGGAAACCCCACGTTACTGGCGTAGAGAGAAAACAAAAGAACAAATAGAGATAGGAGAGATGAAGAAAGAAGGGAATAGCAACAGCAACAACATCGAGGAGGCGGCGCGAAACGAGATGATGCAAAACCTATTTGGGGAGCAATCCGAGGATGAAGAGGAAGAATCGGAGGACGAACCTGAGATCGACTCCGAGCACGCTCGCATCGCTATTCAATCCGATTATCCTTCTGTATTGTTTATATTTTCTCAGTTTTTGAATTTTTTTTAGGTTATGTAATGGGTTTTCGTATTTGTTATTAATTTGGTGACTTGAGCGCAAAATTAGTCATGTAAAATCCATTTCGATTTTTAGTTCATATAATTGTTTATTGCAAGATTGATTTCAATCGTGATCCCCAGATTTAGTACTCTGATGACTAGTTTTAAGTTCATATAAAGTTTCAGCTTAGATAATTATGGTAGTTCTGCTTTACATAACTCAATTGTTATTCTTCTGTGCACAAAGCTCTATGGTTTTTACTTGTCATCATTAGATATATTTAAGAACCTTATATCCTTCCAATTAATTGTAGTCATAAGTCATAACCTAGATATCAAGCCAACTAATTAACTGATTTAAATGTGAATGCTTTTACTTTTAAATTGTACCAATTAATTTGTTCCTTTTGTTGAACTATGCAGCTTCTTCACTTGAGCAAATAACCTACTGTTTTGTGCTAAATTTTTGTTGTGACATATTTTAAAAAAAATGTAGGAAGAAGGAGAAGGTGAGGCTGAGAACCAGGATGAGCAGCAGATGGAAGTAGAAAATGAAGCCGAACTCGAGGGAGAAGGTGAAAATGAAGGCATTGGTGAGGTCGAAATAGAAAGTGAAGCTGAACCTGAGCATCAAGGCGAGGAACCAGAAGTGGAAGCCGAGCATGTTGAGAGTGAGGGGGAGAGGGAAAGTGAGGGGGAGAGAGAAAGTGAAGGGGAGAGAGAAAGTGAAGGAGAGAGAGAAGAAGAAGAAGAAGAAGAAGAAGAGGGGGAGGGAGAGGTTAGTGAGAGAAGGATGGAGAGTAAAGAGAGAGAGGAGGCTGAGAGCGAGGATGAGGGTTATGGACAAAGGGTGGTCACAAGTAAGAGAAGAGATGTGGTTGAGTCAGGATCAGAGGAGTCGGAGGGAAATTACTATACCCATCACCATTATAATGAGGCAGATGAGGATAATGAAGAAGATGGAGCTGACCATAGTAGAAAAGCTAGGTAAATAATTATTTTATATAAGGCTTGTGTTAATTGTTGTCTAGTGGTGCAAACAGGAGGAAGGGAAGGAATATTAGACTGCGTTGTAGCCTTTCCCGAAACTAGCACATACACCTTTAGAAATTTGTTTGCATGATACAAATTTTATAATTACAATGTTGCTATCTGAGTGATATCACATCACTTCAATATATTATAATCAGTGTTATTATATAGACCATCCTGGACCTCCTCGCTAAAATTTTTTTTGAACTGAACTTCTGGCCAGTCCATCAGGGTGTTATATGGTGTATATAAATGACAGGTCAAAGAGGTTTCTCTTGACAATTTCTCAGAAATATTATGAACTAAATGGGTTGTTGATAGTCAGACCAGTTTGATAGGATAGTTTTGGGCCACTTGAAGTTATTACTGGTATTTGCAAGTTCTTACAATGTAATAAGTTTTATTAAAGATTTTCTTTATCTCCCCAAACCTTTTAGAAAACAACTTTCAAGACCTCAAAATGTTCAAATTTGAAAGTTAACATAAGTCCGCCATCATTTTTTGTCAAAAAGTATTATTGCAGTGTTATGATTTAAATGTATCTGATATATTGACTAAAAAGTTTACTGGTAGATTATTTAATGTCTTATAACCTCAAAACATGTTTGTTTAACAATGCAAATGATAAGCTTTGGGCCCTGTATTTGATTGAACCAGTACATCAAAGTGTGAATAAAAAGATGGAGATAAGATAGTTGCACCAATTTAGGGCTTGTGCAGAGAGGCGGGCAGCTCATCCTTTTCTGTTTCATGATAATTGCCAATTTAGATGAATTTAATTTTTGATCTGAAATAGGCTCACCGCTCAGTAATATGTTGCAGGCCATCAGAGGATAAAAAGGAGGAGAAGGTGGTACGAGATGTCTTTGGGGATAGTGACGAGGATGAACCTTTACCATACAGATCTCCTGAGAATGAAATCCACCATGAATCACCTGTAAGTGCAAGTCATTAAATTCCTGACATGACCCTCACTGATCAACCTTTGCTTTTAAAAGATTCTTTTTCTATTGCCTTTTTTAATCCTCTTTTTGACGTGACTAAGGCACCTATATGCTGGTGCCAGTATACATACTGAAAATGTGAAAACTACACAATATCTGCTGATTATGTTGAGCAGAAGATAAAATATGACCGTCAATATTGGAAGTACATCTCTTTGTTATGAATTGATAGGGATCTCCTATGGAGGAAGAAGGTAGTTATGACAAAGGCATACAACCAGAGGATGTTGTGCCTGACGAATATGCACATTATGGATCTGAAGATGAAAACATCGAGCAAAAGCCAAAAGAGAAACCATTGGGTCCCCCGCTGGAGCTAGATGTACCACTGATCCCCCCACCGGGGCGGACTGATAGAGTGAGTCTTGCTTCTGCATCTAATGCAATACATCCTAACAAAATGAGGAATGTCCAATGATTCTCTTCACATTGTTTTTGAAGATGTCCAAAGCAGCCCTCCGTGCCTTATTCTTGGGGGGAGAAAAATAAGGAATGCGACCATAATTTCTTTCAATGAATTTAGCCAAGTACTGTATTTGGGATGTGTCAAGTTTTTCTTGGTTCTTTCAGATTTTATACTTGCATGACTCTTTTGCAATTGTTTTGTCTGCAACTCAACTATTTATTCGAAAATTTGTTTGGCATGCAGATGAATGTAATAAAAGTGTCAAACATTATGGGGATTGAGTCAAAACCCTTTGACCCGAAAACCTATGTAGAAGAAGATGTTTTTGTGACTGATGAAACAGGTGCCCAGAAAAGGATCCGACTAGAGGATAATATTGTAAGGTGGAGATCTGTTAAGAACCGCAATGGCACAATTTCGGTATGGAAAGTTTAGTTTCTATTACCTAACTATAGATTGCTTTCCTCCATTCTCAATTAACTTTATAACTGGTTTGCATCATTTTATTTTGAAGTATGAGAGCAATGCTAGGTTCGTAAAGTGGAAGGATGGTAGCTTACAGTTGTTAATTGGTAATGAAGTTCTTGACATTTCTGTGCACGAATCCACTCATGACCAATCTCACCTCTTCCTTCGACATGGAAAGGTGAATTTGCTGACCTCCTCTTTTATTTTATTTTTAAGCAGTGTGAATTTATGATTGTCTACATTGTGTTAAGAATTGAGGCCCAGTTATATAATGGTTTGGGATTATGTCCTCATTTTTTTAATGAACCATTTCTGATCTATCCTGCCAGCAGAAGTTTTGAGAAGTAAATTATTTTCTACCAGAGAAACTATAGCCTGGTATAAACAGGGTAGAAAAACAAGGTGCATCAAGGCTGATTCTGATTCTGTAGCCTTTTTAACTTCTTTTACCATCTCTCTCTCTCTCACCCTTGCTCTATGTAACTCTTCTTAATTTTAATTAATAAAATCTAATAGTAGGTTGTTGCCTGCTACTTCAAAAAAAAAATATTTTCTGCCAGGTGAGACACATGGCGCGGTAGAAGAGCTATGCTAGATCCTCTTTTCTTTTCTCCTTTTCCTTTTAATTCATATAATAGCATGACAAGAAACACACAATGAAAAATCAACATTAGACATCCCTTGTCCATGCAATTATTAGTGGATAGTGACAACAAAAAATTCTACCAGTACATTTCCTCTAAAGCCTTGCATTTTTGTTTTCATCTATAAGCATGTATGCAGCATATTGATTGATTCTTTTGTCATTTCAAAGCTGTAGTATTGATTATAAAAGGAAACTATTTAGGAGGAAGAATAGTTAACTCCTCTTCCAACCTGTTTGTCCCTAGCTTGTACTAGAAAATGATGGGCGTCGGGGAGATGATGAATTCATGTAGATTATTTGCCTATTTTTCTTTTATCTTTTTTGGGGTTGTAATGTAACCATGGTATCGCTTCAATTATTTGATGGATTCTTTTTATCGTAGATGTTTTGAGACAGTTATAATGCTTAAAAATCAATCACAATTATATATGCTGGTTGGTATATCTTGGCTGTATCGTCAATGCACTCTTGTTGTATTGTCTGCATGAATTAAAGCAGTATATGCTGCATCCGTATAAATAGGTTTGGTCTTGTTCTAAACCTACTAATATCTAGAAAATTATGGACAAAGGAAAAGACAAAAAGCTTCTTCCTGATATTATCTGGTTTTACGTGAGCACTCCGTACTTAGTTTCATCTATCATTGTTATAGGGTATATTGCAATCTCAAGGGAGGCTTCTACAGAAAATGAGGTTCATGCCATCTTCTCTCTCCTCCAAATCGCATCGACTTTTGACTGCTCTTGTTGACTCTCGTCATAAAAAGGTGTACAAGGTCAAAAACTGGATAACAGAAATTGATCCAGAAAGAGAGAAGGAAGAAAGAGAAAGAGTAAGGATCCTTTGTTAATCAGTTTCATTTATTGTTAGCATATATATGGATTTTATAAGGCATGATTTTCAGTTGTGTCACTGCAGTCCACATCCGACGTATGAACATTATTTTCATTATTGATATTTTGTATTTAGTTTCATTGTTCATTCTGGTACTGGCTTCATAATTTTCCCTATGACATTTGCATCTAGAATAGAAATACATGGATTTTACAGATTGTTAATATCAAGAAACTATCAGTTTGGATTCTGATATCTTCTGTATTTTATTTGTTAGCTCTATTTTACCATGTTATTGTGGTTACATTAAAAGGTTCCAACTAAGGTGGCCCTTTTGGTTCTTCTGTGAAATGAGATAATGGAGATTAACATGCTATTTTATTAAAAGTGACAGTAAAGGAGACATTGCTTTATCATCCAAAAAGTTAAATAATAATTAAAGAGATTATTCATGCACCTCAATTTTTGTACCCCTTTATTTGCACCCAATATTTTAAATATAAACACCTTCTGAAAGTGCAGAGTTTCTAACTTAAATTTTGAAACATGTACTTCCCAAAAAGTGCTATGCCTAAAATTGAGTGCAAATAAGGGGTGCAATCATCACTCATAATTAAATATCAAAATAATTGAGAAATTTCCTTATGATTACAGGCTGAGGGCCTCCAAATAAGAGCACATGCACAGCTACAAAAGAAGAAACAAAAGGTGAACGTGAAATACTCACATCTACCTTCAAGAAAGCAAAGAGGGATCTCTCCAACCTGGTTGGAAGAAGGAGATGAGGTCAGCTTGTTTCTGTATATCATTTTTGCAATGAACACTATAGCACTGATGACTGAACTTTAGCTGGTACAATATACATGTATATTAGTTAAGGTTGGTTCATGATACACTTGTACTTGGGATTTCGTTCTTGCACAGCATTTTCTTTTTCTATTTCCCTGAACTTAGCCAAGGTGTTGTCATGGCCAAGGACTGTCCCAATGTCCAGAACATTTTTGTCCTTCATATCACATCATGCTGACATGATCCTTGAGTTGATATGATGCTTCACATAGCACGATTTGGAATTACAGTCCATTGACTGGTCATTGGTTTTTTTATTTCCTCAAGTTGCTTCGATAACCATTCAATGTCTTGCCCTTGTGAATCAACCAATATTTTCTCTGGGCACTAGTGATCCTAGTGAGGTCTTCTTAACATTTCGAATATCTTGATTAACCCTCTAGTATACCTCATAACAAACCGATATACCTGCTGGGGTGCCCTTTTCTCTCCCCGCTCCTTTTGGTGTGTATATTTGATGGACCACCAAAGGTTGCTCCCTGTCATGGGTGAACTCAATGGAGGCGGCATTCACCTAGGTAGAGTTTCATTTCACCTTGATAAAGCCAATGCAAATGATCATCTGGATGCAGTCATGGGAGTTGGTGCAGTCTTTACCTAGGTTTTCTTCAACAAAAACCAAGTTAGGAGAAAAACATTTTTTTTTATCTACCCATGTAAGTTTTCATGTTGGAAAGAGTTAGGAGTTCAAACTGCAGTTGAGGGTAACATTGCTATAATTAACTGTATTTCTAAATGCACCTTACTGCAATCTAAAATGCCTCTAAGCTTGGGCAATTAGGACTAAAATTAGATTTGAAGATGAATGTTTTATTCTTTATTAAGTTCCTACCCTCTAAAAAATAGTGCTTTTTTGTTCAGGAGGAAGATCAAGACTATTATAGAAGAGGCTCATCTCGTAATCGATTTGAGGATGAATTGGAAGCTGAAGCTCATGGACAGAGGCGCCCCATGAGTGCAAAGGTCAGTTTTACATTTTTTTGTTTTTTGTTTTTGAAAGCTTGACAGAGGCTGCCAAGACAGCTTTACATTTGTCCTCAAATGATTTCGTACACAGTTGTATAAAGGTTACTCTCTAATATGCCACTAAAAAACACCAAAGTACATATTATCAAACACCTATTATGCTAACCTGATTCTTTATTTATATTCTTTGTAAACATTTTTGTGGATTGCCCTTCTTATTTTGAATCAGCCGGGCATGAACAAAAGTGGCTCATACAAACATTCAGCACCCCGGCCAGCTAAGCGGAGGTTGGAAGATGAGTACGAAGAGGACTCAGAATACGAGACAGAGGGAGATGATTTGGATGGATCCCCGCCACCACACGGAAGAAGAGAAGACGATTTCCTTGATGATGAAGAGGAGTATCAGGACAGCGAGGAGGAGGCTGACGAAGAAGCCCCCGGCCCTGCTTCTGATGAGGAAGAAGTTTACGAAGAGGTTATGACTAAGACATTATCCTTATTATTATTATTTTTGTTGTTACTAGGTCCAGAATTTTATTATACTCACGGAATTCAAAACAAAATGCACTAGATTGCTATCAAGCCAGTAAATTTAAACCCCCAAGTCCATCACAGAAATCCTATCTTTTTAATGCTAAAATGGCTATTGCAAGTGGATGGAATTTTAAACGCGTAAAGATGTCTTTTATTATTATCTGGAGTACTAAGCCAGGGTGTGCTATGGTTCCTCCAAATCTAACAAGGCCAAAATCTGTGGGCACGTAGTTCTATTGCTGACCGTTATGCATAACATTCATGCTTATCAACAGTTTGTACAATATCAAGCTATAATGTTTGGTTCTTAGTGTTTTTGCTTTCATTGAACTCCATCTAAAATGTTCTGGCTAAGCAGAGACCATCAGACCTGACTGGATAAATCAGTTTGGTCATGCTTAACTGGTCAATATCATATCCATGCAGGTTCCCAAGAAGAAGAAGGAAAAGGAAGCAGGAGGTGGAGGCGGTGTTGGCCAAAAGCGCAAAGAGATCCCTTCTGATGATGAAGAAGAGGAATCTCCGCCAAAGAAAGCTGCTCCAGCTCACCGTAGAAAGGCTATGGTTTTTGACAGTGATGAAGATTAGTATCCAACCTCACATACTTTTCTCAAATGGTCCGCTTTGCTTTCTCATGCTTTAGATATGGCTGGCGGTTTAACTGATTAAATATAAATTAATGAGTTTGCTGGTGCCGTTTAATTTAGTGTCAAATAGTGGGTTGTCTCGAATATGTCAATATAAGTTATGAGCAATATGCATGCAAAAGATAATTATTTGTTTACATGAAGAGCAAACCAACCCCCTCCCCCTCTTTTTCCAAGTGTTTTGGTTCAAATGTCAAAGAGCATTAGTCTTAACTTACACGGACTGGAGAGGTTTAAAAATTTACAGAAAATATATGTGATGCTTCTATTTGGCCAAGCCATCAATTTGATCCAAAAGTTACGAAATCACAAAATCTCAATTGTGAAGAAAATTGTCAGTCGATTTAATCTGTTGTACAGAGATTCTAAATCTTCTTTTTTTATTATGTAAAATAAGAGTAGAGTTATTATGAGCTTAGTCTCACCAAGCTTAATGAGTTTTGACTAAAAAAATAATACATTATTATCTTTACATTTCAATTTATCTTAAATTTTAATTTATGTTGCTCAATAAATTCTCTAGATTAAAATATGAGAGATTATGTTATGGATCAAAATAATTTTAGATCGTTCAATTTTAAGTATTAAATGGTTAAGATAAATTAGTTTTGAAGTGATTAAAGAAAGAAAGTTGATGAGTAAAAGTAGTCCTTAATTAATAAATTTATGATATTCTTTTCAGTTCATAACATAATTAGCCTTCAAATATTATGGGCTGCTAATTTTTTTAGAGTTTTTTTTAAAGAAAAAATGCGTAGGAGATATCATTGTTGATATTGTTGTCGATATCAACTTTTTTTATTTATGTTAAATTAGTTAATTCATAATAATAGTTTATTGGTGGGATCCTCTGACAGCTATTTAGTTTGACAACCATGATAGCAAACTTAATATAAATACATATAAACACTTAAAAGTAAAAGAATACAAACATATTTTTAAGTTTATGGATTGATTGTATTTCAAATTTTGTGCAATTTGAGTTTCATTTGATATTTTATTAAATGTCATCAAATTTACATAAATGATATTAAATTTAAAACACAATCAATTCATAAGATTAAGAATATATTTGTAAAGTTTTTTTTTCATTTTTAAGATCTTCTATGAATTTATATTAAGTTAGTTATTGAAGTCGTCAAACTAAATAGTTACCAAGATCTCATTCCTAGTTTTATTATCCAACTTCTTTTCTACATTATTATTGTTTATTCAACTTAAATGTCATTAATACAGATAGTAATTGTTTTTTATTCAACTTTACTAGTTCTTGTCTTTTTAAATACTAAAATAATAATAAATAATGAATATTTGCTATGAAAATGTCATTTAAAAAAATCCAAACAAATACTTCAAAGATCCTAAAAACGAAAACGTTTTTGTATCTCATTCTAGCTATTTTGATATAAAAAAAATTTATTAACATAAACTGAAATTTAGAAGGGGAGGGATCCCTTAACAATGGTTTATTTTGATAATCTTCAAAATGGACTTTTAAATAAATAGAAAAATCTTAAAATAGAATTTTTTTATAGATATGTTCTTTTTACTAATAAATTTATATATTCAAAATTTATGTAATTTTATTATCGTTTGATAGTTCATCAAAGACATCAAAAATTTATACAATTTGCAACCGTTTCAATTTAACGATTTTTAATGGACTACCAAATGGTAATGAATTTACATGAAATTTTAAACGCTATCATTCTATAAGTAAAAACATATATCTATAAAAAAATTATTTTTTTTCTTTTTTTATATTTATTTAAAAGTCCATTGTCAAGATTTTCAATATAACTCATTGTCAAAAAATCCCTCCCCAATTTAGAAAAAGTATATTTTCAAGTTGAGCTTACTAAAAGCTTGGTGAGCTTTAAGTACCACACCATCCCAATTTATAATGATAAAAATAATATCATACCAGATCCGATGAAAAATGATAAATTAGGTCACATCGATCTATTTGGCAGTTTTTAAAGAAGAAGTTACAATTAACACCTAAACTCTCAACCCATCCAGTAATTTTTCATATAGGAAGTGAATAATTGTATCCCGGTTCGGAACAAAAAAAGAAGAAAAAACAACGATGATAACGACAAAATATTTAGTCATCGTAAATATCAAAGTACATGAAAGTACATAATAATAATAATAATAATAATAATAATAATATAAAATAGATAATAATAATAATAATAATAATAATAATAATAATAATAATAATAATAGTTAGAAATAAGTTAAGGTGATTTGCAAAGTAAATACAATTTTTACTTTGCGTTTTTGAAACGTTAAATCTCTATCAAGATTCGAGTAGATAAGATTAGTATCTAGTGATATCTTACTATCTTAAAAAATATCTAAGCACTGGATAATCTATTTTATTTTGGACAATTTATTTTGGATTTTTAAGACGTGAAATCTCATAAATACTCTCCTACATCAAATTTGGACAATTACAATTAGAAATGAAAAAAATGAACGAACGAGATTTAATAACGGATGCTCTTTTCGTCTCCAGTCCATTACTGATTTCCGCGCTTATCCTTTTCGCTACTTCTGTCTCTCTCGATGAAAATTCAAAATCATCTCCAACACTTCAACACAGCGCCTCTTCCCCGATCTCTCACACTCCTCCCAATCGACGCAAGCGAAAACTCTCTTCCCCTCTCCGCTACCCCCAGCCGACTCTCTCTTCGCACCCCTCTCTTACCCTGTCTCTGTCCTGACTCTACTAGGTCATTCCTCCTCTTCCATTCCAACGCTCTTACTCCAAATTGGAACAAGTTCATGCCATGTCATCTTCCTTGCAAATCATGGATCAGGAGCCGCGATTTGGAGTGCTACTTTTTCAAGCCCCTCGATCGCAAGTACTCCAACAAGTCCAATCATCGCTACACACCAACCAAGGGTTCCTACATCACACTACGTCTCATGAAGAGAGAAAGATCGGAGATGACACAGTCTGCATCAATTGGTTTCTACTTGTGCGGTCGGCCTGGTCATTGGTCACGAGATTGCCCTTCCTCCTCTTCCTCTGTCCCATCAAACCTTAATCCCAGCCATATCCCTCATACCCCCAATTTCTCCAAGCCCAAGACTCCATTATGAACTCAAAATTCTTCAGTAAATCAAACCCTACGACCCCTTCAGCTATATCTGGTACTTGTTGTCTCCTTGATAGTCTATAAGTATGCTATTACTCTATTTTACTCTCCTTCGTGAGGGATTCTATATTTTTTAGGTTTATTGCATTCTTCAGAGATTTGTGGCCTGAATTGTGATTTTGAGAAATGGAGTGTTCATTAGATTTTTGAGGTTTTAAGTTAGAACTGGAGATGGTGAGTAGTAAGAGTTTTGATAAAACAAATGTGATTGAGTTTTTATACTTTTGAAAAATGATTTTAGCATAGATATTGATTTTACACGCATAGAGCTGGAGTTTATTGTATAAACTTTATTTTTGATTTCATTTAATTTCTCTAATTATTTTATTAACAACAATCAAGTGGATGCCTTTCCTCATTTAGTTAAGCTAAGCAAAAAAACCCTTCATTGAACTTGTGCTGCAGGGTAAATATTCATTTTGCCCTCGTTTTTCGATTATTTCCCCCACATTTTGTCCATTTAGTCTATCAAATCAAATTTATCTCCTGATTGTGTTTCCAGGTTGGTATAGATGCATACTCATGGCTGCACAAGGGTGGTAAGCTCGTCTTTGCTCTGAAAGCAATATGGTAAATGCACATTGGCATTTGGCAGTTTTTTTGCAATTTCAATCCTAATGTTTACCATATTTATAAATAATATTAGCATTCTGAACAGTTGCAAGTATAACCAACATTCTGAACAGTTGCATATATAGAAGGAAAAATGTCAAGAAGAAAACACTGTTGGATTTTTTGCCTAGCACCTCAAAAAATATATGGGTGGTCTTTTTTATCATTGCAACTTTAACCTAGGTTTCCTCATATTTGTAACCGACAATGACTATTCCATTCACTTAATCAATAATAGGAGAAGGTTTGTATTGCCTCACAATTTACTATATTTTCTTATCCGTTACACTACTGCAATATGATGTATCACAAACTGCCTTCATGAATGAACAATCAAACAAACAACGAATGTAAGAGCAAAGAATAAAGTAGTCATTCTCATTTATACAAAGATGATATGTAAACTAATAAGCATGGCTAACCACATTTAATTTTGAACACTAAAGTAATCATAATGTGATGTGTTGTATTGTAGGGATACTTTAGGAAAGACTGTGTCTTGAAGGCTATGGAGCGTTGTGATGATGTAAGTTATTTTTCTTTTAATTCTACTCTTCTTAATTACCCACCATAAAAACTTCTTCTAAAGTAACACATGTATATGTTACTTTTTAAGCTATATGATTATGTCAATGTTTCTTTCCTGGGTTATAGCTAATTTCTAGCACCTAAATAGAGTAATCTTATAAAAATTTAGGTTGATTTTCAAATTTTAGGATATAAGTGCATTTCAAGAGGCACTGAAGCACAACCCTCAAAATCTAGATGTATTCAAGAAACAAAAAAAATGATTGAATCAACTCGCTAGGGAAAAGAACATACTGTCAATGCTGAGATTCTACGATCTAATATTGACATTTCAAGCCATTTTGAACTGTTTAAATATGAGATGGTAAGCTTCTAATATATGCTATGCATAACACCATAACCAATCTTTCTCTCGCTCTATGCTCTATACTCTCTCTCTCTCTATATATAGTTATATGGCATTGCAGTCATACCCATCTTTCTTATTTTGAATTTTGCTCCTTTTGTAGGACCCACTACAACTTCGGATACGCTTTTGTCAATTTCACCTCTCCCATCGGTGCTTGGCGGCTGTACAAGCACCTTCATAATCATAAGTGGGTCTTTTGTGGTTCCAATAAAAATGCGAAGTGAACTTCACGCGCATCCAGGTAATCGCGTGTTTTATTAATTCAAGCTAGATAATATCTAATGGAGTTTGGGGTTACATTCAAGCTATGTATATCAAAATTTTGTGATGATATTTTTGATTCAAGTCACATTTTATCTTAAGATTATCTTTCTGGAAAGAAATATTGAAGTCTTGTGGATTTTTGATTTGTTTATTTTGTGGGCTGACGCCTGTGTAGGAGGGGTTGTATTTTTGTTGAACTGTTCAAACTATGATTTTCTACTGTGCTAGATTTGCATGTTATTTTAGTCGTATTGGTTTCTTATGTAATTTCAAACTTTGGGGGCATGGAATAAAAACTTGGAACAATAATATTTTATATAGGAACTTCCTTGATGTAGACTAATGTATCATCTAATGAAGTTGGTTATCGAGAGCATCCAAAAGAAACCTATATATTGAAAAAGATCCGCGCGTAAGAGCAGGTACATGTGCTAGTTGTTTAAAAAATGGGAAAATTATCAAAATACCATCACAAACCTTCTAATTTGTCAAAATACCATTTTAAAACAAAATCTTATTTTAATACCATCACAAACTCAATTTAATTATCTAAATGCCACATATATTATATAAATTATTCAAAATTAATTTATTTTTTAGTAAAGAACAAAATACCCTCCAAATGTTATCTTCCAGCCTTTCACTTTCCCTCCAGCTCCCAAATTTGATTACAGTAGATACCCACAAGTATCGGGCTTTTACCAAAGCTAAATGACATTCGCTTGTTTGGTAATAGCCTTACTAGGGTAATACCCAAAAATTTAGAAAACTACTCTAGACTTTGGAATCTCGAAGTAGATGATAACAGACTATTAGGTCAAATACCACCTCATCTCTGCTCAGGTAACAACCTGTTGTCTATTGTCATGTTCAATAATGATTTTATTGGTGAAATACCATCATCCCTTGAAGACTGCAATACACTAAACAATATCCAATTGTACAAAAATAGATTTTCTGGTGAATTCCCATCAAAATTTGGTCAATAGCTAATCTTAATGAGATACTGATCCATGACACGAGTTTAGTGGTGCGCTCCCTAAAAAAATACTGTGGAACCTTACTCGGCTTGAAATATATAACAATCATTTCACTGGTGCAATTCCTTCTTTTGCTGTCCGACTTCAAGTTTTGAAGGCATCAAATAATTCCTTTAATGGAGAGCTTCGAGTAATTGAACCGGATTATCAAATTTGCAAGGACTATCAATCAGTTCAAACCAAATTAATGGATAAATTCTGCACAATATTTGGGTTTTAAATCTCTTACCATTTTTAATCTTAGTAACAATAAGTTGACAAGCTAAATACCCGATTTAATTAGGTGTCTACCTGTGCTGACAACTCTTGATTTATCCAGTAATGAACTTTCAGGTTCAATTTCAGTTGAAATAAATAACTTAAAACTCAATTTAATCTTTCAGCAAACCATTTGTCAAGTATGCTACCACAATCTCTCGAGAATCAAGCATACAACTAAAGTTTTCTATCTAATCATGGTATGTGCTCAGATCCTAATTCCCCCTCCAAATTGAATTTACCCATGTGCCATGTGACAATGAGCAACTCAAATAAACTCTCGCGAGAACTCATAGTTATATTAGCATCACTTGGACATGCGGTACTAATTTGTATTGGAGTGGTTGGGATTTTGCTATTTCGAGCACACACAGAGAAAACACCACTGATTGAAATGAAACTACAATTTTAGGGATTAGTATCACATAATTCAGGGCCTTAAAGAGGAGAATGTCATTGACAGCGGTGATTCTCACTGGTAATCTGTAGGCAAACAGATTTGGGAGCTGGAGTTTTGAGTTTTGAAAATGAAACGAGGAAAACAAAGCGACGAGGAGAATGAAAGAGATGAGGGTTCTCACTGGTAATCTGCTGACAAACAAATTTGGGAGCTGGAGGGAAAGTGAAAGATTGTAAATAATATTTGGAGTGTATTTTGGTCTTTATTAAAAAAATAAATTAATTTTGAATAATTTATATATTATGGGTGATTTTTAGACAATTGAATTGAGTTTGTGGTGACATTAAAGTAAGAAATAATTTTAGAATGATATTTTGATAAATTAGAAGATTTGTGGTGGCATTTTGACGATTTCCCTTTAAAAAAATTTGCTCTCCATTATCAGATTCGCACTTTGGTTCTCTTTCTCTTACGCACGCCAGAGTTATCTCTCACGCATGCTAGAGTTCTCTCTCAACAATAACAACCCCAATTCTCTCTCACGCTAGATTTAGATTTCACTATCTCACAACAACAACTCTCTCTCTCTCTCTCATTGATTCTACCTCGCCTCATCATCCTGATTTGCTCTCTTTTGCTGATTTTGCATCGCCTCACCTCCGCTTAGAAGAAGCTTGGCTTCACCATCCCCGCTAAAGCTTGGTAGTAAGCGGCTTGTCCTCTCGCTTCATCAGTTCTTGAGTATCTTATTGCTAAGGTACTTCTCTTTTATCATTTGGGGTTTCAATTTTAAGAATTTTCTTTTAGTTAGTAATGGTTTTGTGAGTGATGATAATTTGTGATGGTTGTTTTGTGAGTAGGCATAACCCATAAAGGCTCAGTCCTTCAAAAAACCTGACCCTCATAAGTTTGGTCCATCCCTTTCTAATAGTAAGAGTCAGGTTTCTTAAGGGTCGTGCTCAATATTTAAAAAGCAAGCCCTTTTGAACCGGCTCTTATTAAATCCGACTCTTTTCGACCATTACCCGGCTCTTTCCAAGCCCTTTATTTAATATTTTATATTGTATATTAATTAAATTTAAAAAATTCAAAAAAATTAAAATAAAATACTAAAATAGAAAAATATAATTTAATATTATTATATAAATATAAATTAATATTAAAAAAACTTAATTAACAAAAAAAATATCAGGCCCTTACCCATCGGCCCTTATCCGGCTCTTACCTTGCCCTTACCCGGCCTTTAGAGCCTGGAGGGCTTGGTAAAGACCAGGTTTCTCAAGAGTTGGGCTTATCCTTTAAAAATTAAGTCCTTTGAACCCGATCCTCTAAAAGTCCTTATCAAACCCGATCCTTACCCGGTCCTTTCGTAGGCCCGCTAAGCTCGATCCTCGAGAAATCCGACCGGACACTTGAGGATGATGCCTATATATGAGTAATTTGTTAGTAGATGGAGTCAGATATGTGATGGTAATTCGTGATGATAATTTTCTTCTCAAACATGTGTTAGATATGAGTATAAGTAGTAACAAGATGTATGGATGGGCTAGTAGCTAAAATTTTCATTATATTTTCACTTTTTATTTTTGCGATTACTCTAACTATTAGGAGGAAATAATGTAAGAATGAGATAGGCTTGTGATAATATTTGACCCGTTTTCATCCATCTCACACTCAAATGGAAGCATATCCTCATTTGTCATTTCTCAATCGTTCTAAAGAATTCCAAATAGTTTGGATTAGAGTAAGCACAAAAAATAAAAATTGAAAATATAATGAAAAATTTATCCAATTTTCAATACATAAAATCATTAAAATGCACAAAGTTATTTTGAATAATATTTCCTATTCATTTATAAACAACTGTTCCAAATTAAATTACAATCCAGCTAATGTACAGATTAATTAATTGCTGCACTTCGTTAAAGTTCAGTTGTAGCGTAGCAAAAAAATTCATGAATTTATTTTTGCGAATGAACTGAGTGTATTATACTTTATTCTGGAGGGAGTTGACAATTGATAGTTTGGTACCTCTGACCAACATGATAAATTTAACTCCCACTACATGTGTGATGTTCAACCTTGTGCACACCATAGCATACATCAAACTATCGGCAACAAATGACTCTCCTCATTGTTATAAATGCAAGCAAACCACTATTTTAACTTTTAAGGGTTTCACATTCCAAAAAGAATCCATTGAGAGAGTATTATAGATGCTCACCTTGCGATACATTTATTAATTGATTGGTGTGACGAAATAAATTTCAAATTAATCAATTTAAAATAATAAATGTTTCAAGTTGATTATAAATTGGATGGCATTATGAAGATAATGGATGAAATACACTAAAATGGATCAATGTGCAAAAAAAGGGATAAAAGTGCAAAACAATGAAAGAAATGTGCAAAAAGATTGTGTAAGTTTATGGATTATCCTGATATTTATATGTAATTTGTCAATTATCTTGTATGCATTATTTTTACCGGATATTATGTGGGCATGCATGAAAAATTGAAATGTTTTACTGGGGCTTATCTGGGAATGTTTCAAACCTACTTCAAATTAAATTGTCTTTCATTTGAGTTTTTGAGCAATTATGTAACTTTAAAGAAATTGATAATTTTACGGTGAACTACTCTCAATTAAAGCACCAAAAATCAGTAGCAAAATATACTTGAATGATGAAATAAAATAATAATGTGTTCACAATATTTCAAATTCTGAAATAAATAGACTTTGATTAATCATAACACCTAGCTTCTCATCCAACGCATCTTTATCTGCTATTACGTGTCCTAATTATTCCATTGCATTTCTCATTGCATGTCACTGACAACACTGTGTATGGTATTTTAAAAAAATCATCTCAATTGTCTTCCTCATTATTAGAGGCGGAACCACGTTTAGACAAGTCCAAATATAGACCTAGACTTAATTGTTGGACATAGTTGTTGGAAGTATCATATTTTTTTTAGACTTAAAAATATGTACTCTAGTTTTAATTGTGGCTAGACTTTTCTCTTGGAATTTAAGTTGGTATATGAAGTAAGAAAGGAGGAGTATAGATCATAGATGGCTCAAAGCTCAAGGCTATTCAAACATGGCTATGAATGTTCGCCTACAAGTTTTTCCTAAAAAAAAGCTATGAGTGATTTGTCAGAAAAAAAGGTTATGAATAACTTGAAACCAATCTAAATAGCTATGGAAGCCTAACTTGAAAAGAGGTCCATAATTTTTCTTTTTTGGAAGGAAGATAATTTTTTTAGTTCATTTCATTCAAATTTTACTTGTTAGGTCCCATGACTTCATTCATAAAAATAATTGACTTTATAAGTCAATGTAAGGAGATAAAATATATTCTATAGAATTTGTCAATATAAAAATGTTAATTAAATTAAATACATATTAAAAAAAAGAGTTATTATTTATTAAAAGTATAAAAGAAAAATACCCTTATATTATATACCATAATAACATCTCAATTAACTACAACAAATGGGAAAGCTAAAAAAAATATGGTGCTTTGTATTTTTTCATGATAATTTTCTTAGCTTATATATATTTTTTTTTAATTTTTTGTTTAAATTATAAAAGTGATAAGAATGTGACATTATTACTATCATTATTATTAATACTACTACTCTGTCATCAAATTGTGCTTAGGCTTAGGTAACTCTTTAGATCCGCTCATTGTCATATCATGATTTGTAATGATAGATTTTGAGTGCTTATCATGCATAATCTTTAACCAGGTTTTGAATAGCCAACAAATATTTTGTACAGTCTCACGCCTCAAAAGGCCATCTCAAAAAAAAAAAAAAAAAAAAAATAGAATGACAGTGGTTGTTCAGACCGATAAATGGTGCTGAAGTCATGCTATACTTGTTGTTTTGAAGTCATAACATCCCTAAATTCTTTGAATGTTCTCCTCCCTCGACACTGGAGAGGTGAGACGGAACCCTAACCCGAGAGAGAGAGAGAGAGAAAAGAAGAGGAGAGTCGGGGACGGTTTGAATCCTAGCGCAGGAGAGAGTCGAGTGTGATTGAATGGGTCCTGAACCGAGTGCGAACTTGGTACTGAGAGCAATTTTTTTTAAAACTTTTTTATAACAATATCGTCGAATATAAATCTGATATGCATGATAGAGATCTAACTATTTCAAAGCGCAAATAAAAAATAGATTACTTTGCAAAACATCATAATCTAATTCATAATAATGACGATGATGATCATGATGATAAGTTTTAATCCTAAAATGTAAAATGTAAAATGTAAAATCTAAATTTTAAATCTGAAACCAAAAGTTTGAGAATTTAAATTCTATGACCTTACTCCGAGATTTTGATCCTCAAATCATAATTTTGATATGTAGATACTCAACTTTCATGTACTTCTAATTAAAATCAACATTTTAAATATATCACGTTCCTTCATCCCTTATAATTTTAGTCTTCGCTCTCAACTCAAAATTTATTTTTCCCTTTTCGCTGGAGAAATGATCAAAGTGTTGACACTAATGTTCTTGTATGGTTTTTTTCTCGAGGCATTTGAGAACTCTCGCACATGTGACACGCCGCAATGTCAAAATTAGGCTAAAAATATTGACTACTTAATATTAAAATGAAAGTTAATATTTTATTCAACAAAAGTAATTGTTAGTATTTTACTTAACAATTTTTTGAATTTGTTAATTTATAAAATATTAAATTTGAATTTTACAATTTTTTTGAGTTAAATTTGTAGGTCAAAACTGAAGATTATGGAGCTTGAAAATATATAAATGGCCTTACTTAGTCTATGACCATTTACATTTCAATTTTGATTGAGTTCGACTTAGAAATGTTGATGAAAATGATAAAATTGAGCAGTGACTTGAGCTATTATCAACGGCTTGAGCCGTTAGTAACGGTTTACCACAAACTCAAAACGTTTTCTAAGTCGCAAAAGCTGTCCAAATGAGCCAAAGTGTGGTTTTTGAGCCAACGTTTTCAAGCCATTCAACGGTTTGCCAGAGCGTGGCGTTGAGCCCATATATTCAAGTCATTCAGCGAATTGAATTGTTATCACGACTCACCAGTTGTTATAACAGTTTACCAGATTCAATAGCTTAGGACTTCTTCTTTATACTGTTTTGTTCTTGCTAAGTCATTACACGGCTTGAGCCATTAGTAATGACTTAACTCAAAACTACGGATTATGTTTAATTTTTTGAACCCTATTTAAAGGGATGCTCAGTTTGTTCTCAATCCAACTTGAAACGCTCAATTATTTCATACTTTTTTAAACTCTTCTAATCTCTTCTCCTTGAGCTAAAACACTAAGAGTTTGTTTGGCAATGCATGGAACAATAAAAAGTAAGAATAAAATTACTATTCCGACAAATTAATTTTCCAAATAAATTTTAGACTAAGTAGAAGAATGCTAATCCGGTATACTAAGTTATAGGTGGTAGACCGGATTAGCTCTCGTCGAAATAGCGATTATTGTTTGATTATGTTGTATTATATTATTATATTATGATTAATATATTATTGTATTATTATTATTATGATTATTATTTATTATTATTATATTATTAAATTATGATTATGATGATTATTATTATTATATTATCATCACTATTAGTATTATTATATTATTATATTATGTTATTATAATGATTATTATTATTATACATTTTCATCACTATTAGTATTATAATATTATTGATTTTATTAATATTTATTATTATTATATTATAATAAACTTGATTTTAATATTATATTATTATATTATGAATATAAATATGATTATGATTATTTATTATTATATTATTATTTTGATTATGATTATAATTTTATTATTATTATATTATGATTATGATTATGGTTAAATTATGATTATATTATTAAGATTATGACTATGATTATTATTACTTATTATTATTATTATTTTATTATGTTGTATTATATTTATAATTATGATTATAATATTATTATATTATTATGATTACAATTATTTATTTATTATTATTATTATTATTATTATATTATTATTATTATATTATGATTATGGTTATATTATTATAGTATTATGATTACGACTATGATTATTATTATCATGATTATGATTATGATTATTATTTGATTATGTTGTATTATATTATTATATTATGATTATATTATTAAAATTATGATTATTTATTTATTTATTATTATTATTATTATATTATTATTATGATTATAATTATAATTTTTATTATTATATTACTATATTATGATTTTGTTTATATTTTTATTATATTATTATGATTACAACTATGAATATTATTATTTATTATGATTATGATTATATTATTATTATTATTATTATTGTACTATTATTTTTATTATCATCATCATTGTTAGTATCATAATTATTCATATTTTAACTATTCTGATTAACAATTGCCAAATTATATTTTCACTCTTCCAAATAGTCAAGAATATCACTCTTCTGTCACTCTTCTAAAAAGACACTATTCTATCACTCTTCCTAACTTATTCCTCGATTTGCCAAACGAGCCCAAAGGGAAGCTAAGATTTCATTTTTGAACACTTTTAAATCAATAAACTGACACTCCATTTAAGGAGTGAGTCCTAGAAATGTAGACCTTTATGTCAAATTTCATTAAAATCTTGTTTTCTTTATTTTGACATATTCTTTCTATCCCTTGTGCTACCCTTCCATTAGATTAATATTTGCAAAATTCGCAAAGTTGAAAGATTAGTTTTTTAGCACTAGTTGTGCAATTTAGCAATTAGGATTTGTTCTTTTACTTGCATATTTTCTTTTAATTGCTAAATTCTTCTTTCGATATCTTATTTCTACACTAGTTATAGTTCTACATTCTTTATTGATCTTTGTTTCTTTAGCTTGTTTTGGTAGTATAAGAAACATTTTTTTAAAATTGTTATTGTCCATATATTGACTTTACTTACTTAGGATTAGTCTAATAGTTAATTATCTTAATTATTCCCCTAGTTTATATCAGTTAGCATCTTTTATTCGCATGTAATATACCATGCATCCGACGTGTATTTAAGCATGGACAAAAAGAATGAATTATTTGCTATTGAAAAGCAATATACAATAAAAATTCGTGAGTCTATGCTTATATGCATATCATAGATAGGTTGGTGATAGGGGTCTCAATGGGTCGGGTCGGGTTGGATCATATTATTTTATTATTTTTTTATCTGATTCAAATCCGATCCGATTGGGTCACGGGTCGACCCAACCCGATCCGTGTAAAATAATTAAATATTTTTATATAATTTTAAGTAATTAAATATTGATTAATTTATGATTAATCTTAATTAGTATATAATTAGTATATATTTAAACTTTAATTAGTACTAAATCATAAAATTATTTAAAAAAAAATTAATCAGGTCTGGTCGGGTTGACCCGAACCCGATCTGACCCGATTCGGGTCAAAAAAATTAAACCCATACCCGACCCATTTATCTTCGGGTCATGTCGGGTCGGATAGATAATTGTCACCCCCAGTTGGCAATATATATATTAAAGTCTGCATAATCAATCTGAACCTCAATATGATTTTATACAAAAAATTACTTATATACCAAATCAATTGACAATGGTTAACTTCTTAACTAATAACGATTTTATTATAAATTAAAAAATCTTAAAAATAAAAAAAAACTTTAGACATATTCTTGAATTTAAGAAATTGATATATTTATAATTTATACAATTTAAGTATTATTTATATTCCATAAAATATTAGAATTGTATTGAACATTTGAACTAGTCTTTCTCGTCGCAACCATTGCGTTATCAACATGAAATTATGAATGAGAAGCCCTGAATTTGAATTTTGAATTAATTATTTCTTTAGATGTATTTTTTGAGTAAAGATAAGGGTTGATTCTTATTTTTATTAAAAAATATTAAAAATAAAACGGTTGCAAAGGTCTGATTTTAATAAAAATAAAAACATTAAAACATTATGCCAATGAAAATAATCAGACTCGAATGAAATTTCGTGTAATAGATTTCCTTAGATGTAATAAAAAGGGTAAAAAAGTATTCTTAGAAGAAAAAAATCACATAGCTCTAAATTACAATATTCATTCAAAAAATAAGTTGGTACCAGCCGTTTGAACTGTATATCCGAAATATAGCCGATGCCAGTGTCGAAAAATCAAAGAAAAAGCATCTCAAAAAAGTTAAAAAGAAAATCAAAGCAAAGCAAATTAAGCGCCCAATTCTCTGTTTTAACTCGTACAGCCGCAACTCGAGAAAAATACTTATGAATTTTCCATATATATATATAGAGAGAGAGAGAGTAAAGATATCGTGAACTTATGAATTTTCATATAAATAATTTAATGAGAATGATAATTTAAAATTTAGAGATGATTTGATATACTTTTTGAGTAAAGCTCACGGTATCTTTACTCTCTCTCTCTATATATAGTAAAGATATATAGAGTAAAACTAATATTCTTTTAGGAGCACGGAGCCACTCTGTAATTCTAACTCAAAAAATATATCAAATGATTTTTAAATTTTGATTTATCACTCTCAATAAATTCTTCATATTGAAATCTTATAGGGTACACAAATTTGGGGTGTTTCGAGTTTTCTAAGTCACTTTTTTTAATTTTTGAAAATCAACTCTAAAAATAATAATAAAATATTTAATATTTGTATATTATTTTTAAAAATTAAAAAGAGCGACTTAGAAAATTTGAAACACCTCAAATTTTTGAACCCGACAAGATTTCAATATGAAGAATTTAAGGAGAGTGATAAATCAAAGTTTGGAGATCATTTGATATATTTTTTGAGTTAGTATTACGGAAGAGTTTCGTGCTCCTAGGAGCACGCTTGTCTTACTCAGATATATATATTATTAAAATGATGTTAAAGTATTGAATATATTATTATTTTTTTAGAGCTGATTTTCTAAAATTAAAAATCATGACTTAAAAAACTCAAAACACTCTAAATTTTTATATCCAAAAAATTTTCATATAAAAAATTTAATGAGTATGATAAATTAAAATTTAAAAATGATTTAATATGTTTTTTGAGTTAGCTCAGGCAAATTTATAATTTATGAAACAATACACATAGAATATACAGAAGATTCAATAAATTGGTAAATCAAACTTGCTTGTTGAAGTTCTTCCTCAAAGAAAGGTCCCTCTCAGTAAGAGTGCGAGCTCCGACTGTGTAGTATAGGCAGGGTTAAATATCCTGTTATTTTGGTCCTTCTAGAAATTTGCAATTTCTGCAGCAAAAAAATGTCCACCTGATGTTTTAGGGACCAGTTTGTTTTATTCTGAATTTATATCCACTGCTGCACAATACCGTGCAACGTAGCAGTAGATCAGCACTCATTTTGTCCTTGGACACAGCTATAAGGGAATCGGCAATGTGAATTAAGTGACCCTAAGGTCCCATGGTTCAATAGGTCTTTGCACAACCTGTCTGGAGTCATGGAATGGAAATATTCATATTTGTTTCTAAAAAGTTTATCCCATGTAGTAAACAAAGTAATCATGCGGCCAGTTTATTTGATCAGATTTTCAGCTTGAGCTATCTGTCAGGGTATAATAGGCAGGAAGATTTTTCACCTTTTCTGGTAGTTTGACTTGCCAGAGGGTGTTGAAAATGTGGAAGATAAAGATGACATTAAGAATCAAGGGGTCAGGAAAAAATAAGTGAGATAAAGATATTCTCTTGTCATAAGGGGTCAGAAAAATTAATAAGATAAAGATCAATTTCTTTATCTTATTAATTTTCCTGACCCCTTGCGATAAGAGGACATTTTTATCTCCCTCATTTTTCTTGACCCCTTGGTTTTTGATGTCATCTTTATCTCTCATATTTTGTAGACTTTCCACTAAGGGACTTTTATTTATAAGGAGGATTTTTTAAGTAGGGTTGTTTATGAATAGGATAGGGTATAGGATATGAGTGAAGCAGTTTTATATTTATATCTGTTAAAATAATTTTATTTCATATTTTGTTTTTATTGATTAACAAATAATTTAACATATATAATGTCTTTATTGTTAAGAATTTCAGATAACGGATAATAATAATAATAATTCAATGTAAAAATTATATAATTTGGATAAATAAATAATATACTAATAAAATGGAATAATGAATAACACTTTAGATATAATAAAAATTATATAATTTTTTCATGTCAATTATCATTAAAAATATATACTAATTTCAATTTAATTTGATTGTTATTAAAATATAAAATAAAGTATATATATATAATTCATCCTATAAATAAAGATAAATAACGGGTACATGATCGCTCTTATTCGTACCCTTACAAGATAAGTTAAAGAAATTTTTTGCTTATCTATACCCATACTTGATAAGTTAATGAAAATAAAATTTTACTCATACCTATCTTATTGAATAAGATCGGATAAATGGCAAAACATATTTTGTTGACAGTCCTATTTTTATGGGAGTTATTATCATAGTAACAAATTTGAGATTTGGGAATTATTTAGTGATGTCAAAATTTCATGATTCTGTTATAATTCGAGAATAATTCATTTCATTAATATAAATAAAATATATATCAAAATGTTAAAAATTTTAAAATATTTTAAAAATAAAAAATACCAATTAAAATAATATATAATATATTTTATACATGAATAATTCATGATTTTGACAAAAAAAAACACATAATATATTAAACTGATGAATTATTCATGAAATATCCGGCAATAAATAAAAAAAAATTATTCGTGAATAAAACGTGAATCATATGACTATGGCTATTATTAGGAGCCAAAGAAATTTTAGCTAGTTTCTAGTAGAGGTTTGCTTATACCCGCCGGGTACAACCCGTACCCGCCTACCTGTGCTCGTGCTCGAGTATAGGCGGGTACATGGGTACGGGCATGAAATGGGCCGGTCAGCAATTTTTCGGAAAAAAACCCATCGTACCTGTCAGGTAAAACTCGTGTACCCGCCGCCGCCCATATCCGTACCCGTCTACCCATCCACCCGTACCCGCCTACTCGTCAATTGTTTTAAAATAATTCAAAATTATTTTTGAAGTAATTGATATAATAAATTTTTATTTATATTTTACTTTTTAAATTAATTGATTTAAGATATTTTTATTTATATTTTAAACGTTCATTTTAAATTTTTGATCTATTTTTTTGATTTAATCTATTATTTTAAAATAATTAAAAAAAATGAACGTTTAGAAAATATATTATTCTTTTAAAATGAACGTTTAGATTTGTACTTAGCTGAAATGATATTATTCAGATTTTATGACATTGCAAAATAAAAAATATATTTGTAAAACAAAAACAGCAAAAAAAAATCCCGTACCCGTATACCCGCGACGACACGGGTATGAGACGGGTAGGGTACGGTTTTGAGTAACAAAAAATTCCGTACTCGTGCCCGCCGTACCGCCGCCCGCCGCGGGTGTACCCGGCCCGTACACGTGGTACCTGCCGGCAAAACACTAGTTTCTAGTTGTAAAAAATATATTTCAAATATTTCAAAAAAGATGTTATGTTTTCTTTTCTTCAACCAAGGAAAATAAGACCGATTATACGAAAATGAAATCCTTGAGCTCCTCGTCCTAAGGTAGAAAATAGTAGAAAAATACTTCTCGTTTCTCTATACTTTGCAATTACATTAGTACAGCCCACCCTGAAAACCCATTCCATTTTTCTTAATTTTGTTTCTTTGTTTATTTAGTTTTTTCCTTTTGCTCTTTTTGGGTAAACTCATTGGTGGCAGGATTTATGCAAGAAAGATCCACGAAACAATGCATTACCATTGATGTATTGGTGGGGGATTGGAGGCTCATAAAAGACAGAAATCTTTGGTACTTCGTTAAAAGTGTGTATATTTTATAATTAACTTTCTGGTAGAAAACTCTGTGTTGAATTTTTTGTAATGCATAGAATCTACTTTTTTTGTAATGCAGTGTACTAGTACAAACTTAGCTATTAAATTGCACGTCAGTGAATTCTGATTGCTGGTTGCTTTTAGCATGCCCTTAATTTTAATTAATTATTCTAATAATAATACAAGGATAATGGACTGTTCAAGGAAACAAACACTATTCAATTTGAATTTTATTTCTATTCCTGTTTTATAAATGTTTAACGTTTGTATCTTCATTTTTTTAAGCTTTTAATGATACTGTAGAAATTAAAACTAGTGATGGTATTAATCAAAATCTAAAGTCGGTCAAGTCAAAATATAAACTGACTGGTAGAAGATAATTATTAGAGCACTAAGAATTAACTAAATAAAAGATACTCAAAATCGAATTACAACTTAGTTAAAAAAATTTCAGCAAAAATGTCAAAGATGCAAAAATGAGAGAATCAATTAAATACTAATTGATATGAAAAAATAATTAGCGTAAAATAATATACCAGTAATATTGAGAAAAATGACTTGCAAATGAGAATTAATAAAGATAAAACAAGGTAGTAAAATGTAAGTGCTAAAAATCTAGAGAAGACATATTTTAACAGAGTTCGGTATGGAATTTACATCTCCGAGACCCACTCCACTAACGAAGTGTCAATTTTATTAATATCAAAATATATTTTTTCTTTATAAAACTAATAACAAGAAGTCTAAAAACTGTAAAAAAACAAAGAGAGCAAATGAGCACTCACGGTCAAAAAATGGTGAGCAAAAGCTTTAAGAGAATTGAGCCAAACACTCAAAAAATTAAAACAACACTAGAAGCTCAAAAGTACAAACAAGATCTTCTAAAGATTTAGCTTGATTTAATAATTTAGAAGTTTCTTGAATGTGTTTGTAAGGAGAGAGTTTAGATGCTCTAGAGAGTGCTTTGAGATTGCTCAGATTGGTTTCAGATTATGAGAATTTGAATAATATGATAATTCAGAAATAATCCTCTTAAATAGAGAACTAGACAGTTGGACAGTTAGGATTCTTGTTCAAACGATTGATTTCTTGAATTTTGATTTTAATTAGAATTTATCAAGAATGCCACTTGTCAGAAACCAAAAGACTTTATGAAACATTATAACGATTTGAAATAAATGAGATAAACTGTATAATAATAACAAGAAGTGTTAAATGTTTCACCAATATGTTATAATATTTTGACCATTTTGAGTGAGATCTGACAAGTATGTCTATCTTTAAAGGCGTTATAATGATTTAATGAACCGTTATAATGGCTCAAACCGTTCAATATTTCCCAACCGTTATTTAATGGTAGTCTCTAGTAATTTTGTGAAGTTTTCTGCCTTGAAAGTTTTTTTTTTATTTTGTCAAGCTGAACCGTTTATAATGTTTGAGAACCATTATAACGGTTTACATCAACATAAAGCTTTTTTTTACTTATTATTTCAGAAACTTAAGTTATTGAATTATACCTTACATATTTTGATTTCAAGTCTTTGGTATATCTTCAAAGACTTCTTTCAACATCCATTTTGGTCAATTGCTTAAGCCAACTTAAGATCCTATAAAATATCTCAAGTAAACATATTAAATTCAAGTATTTTTTGGAAAAGAAAAATATAATAAATTGTTTATATAACATCTACTTTATTAAAGCATAATTTCATAAATTATGTGTGGACACATGTTTTCAGATATGCTGTTTATCTCTGAAAAGTCAAAAAAGGGAATAGTGCAAAAGAAATTTTGAGAAATTTGGGATAGGCTCAAGAGGTCTAGTATTCTTAAGAAGAGTCAAAAAAGTTATAAAGAATTTTATTCAAGCCTGGGAGTCCAGGAATTGGATTTGAAATTAAAAGAAATTAGAAATTCTCAGAAAAAAAAATTAATTGCCAAAACACAAGAAAATCAAATTGAAAACCTCGTCAAAATGCCATATTTCAAAGTTCAAATTTTATATGAGAATTAGGTTCTCCATAAAAGACTGAATTTTTTTATATCTTATTTGATATTTTTAGATTTGGAAATAATAAAATCATCAATTAATATAATTAATTCAATTAAATCACTAAGTAATTAATTGATAATTAATTAAGCGATAAAATGGTAAATAAAAATTATCATAAAATTGAGAACAATTTATAAGATTTTTATGCCAATTTTGATGATTTTTGGACAAAGAGATGTTTGAAGAAAAATTCAGTCGAGGAAATTTCTCATAAAATTCAAAACAATTGAAGAATGGACTGCATTTAATATTTCAGTCAAGTTGTAAAGGGGCCGACGTGTCAGCAGAAATACTTCAATGGTTCACCATTAAATGAGCTACACCCAGTCTATCCGACAAAGAGATATAAAAAAAGAGGGATGATGGACATAGTTTAGGTGGACCACACTTTTGTCAGCTGCTTGGTCTTCATGAGCTGAGTGCACCCAAGAAGAAAACACCCCAGTTCTTAAATCTTCTTCTGTTCTCCCTACTCGGTCCCAATTGAGCAAATTCAATTTCCCTCTTTTCATCTCTTCCCCTTCGACAGGAACCAAGAACCAGTTGAGATTAGTCCAAATCACCTGACACCAAATTCAATTCCATACAGATCTCAACACTGTGATACCGGGAGGAGAAATCCGAACCCAATTTCAGGAGACAATGAATTTGAGGAGAAATTTAAACCCTATGGATTCGAATTCGTATCGTTTGGCACGCTGTACCGTGCAGCGCGATTTTGACGTCGTTCGATGTGTATGGAGATTTGTGCTTCATCAATTTTGAAGGACCCCGTAAATTTTAACGGCTATCGGTCGTGCTGCTCACATACCGCGTGACAGAAGATAGCAATCCAAGGGTTCAGAGAAATTGAGAAATGACAAAATTAGAAGAGGGAATAGCCAAGCAGTTCGGAAATAAAAATAATAAGAGGGTTGTGGTGTGTTTGTGCTCAACTCAGCCCAAGACCAAGCATCAAGATGGCCGACGCTGTGGCCGAGCTTGTGCCAGAGGAAGAAGGGTCGGCATAAGAAAGGCCTCCGCCTAAGAACCGAGCACAACACCCACGACGTGATGAACTCAAAGACCAAGGCCCAGCTGCCAGTTTAGTCAGGCATCAAGGAGTATCAGCAAGTTGGCACCGGTAACGCTCGCGGATAACTGTCTTGACTTCGAACAATTACAATTTCGCCCACTTTTTGGTCAAACATAACTAGTGGTGTAAACAAATTGGATAAGGATGGATAATGATCTTATCATATCTGTATATGTTATAATTTTTCAGATATGAATAGTCCAGATACGAATATGAATTGGATATTCGATGGATATTCGGATACGGATTGAATATCGGACGGATATAAATACGAATATTGATATACTTCGAATATATTAAATAAAAATATTATATGTATTATTGAAAAATAATTACATACTATTTTTATAGAATCCTTAATTATAAAAATTAAATATTAATTATTATTATATTAATAGTTTAAATATATTAGTTAATTATAAAAAATTATAAAAAGAACATGATACATTAAACGTAAATTAAATATAAAATAAATTAGATTTATAATGTACATTAAAAATATAATTAAATAATATATAATAAAAATATTTTAAATATTTATTTAGATAAAATTAAATAATATTTAGATCGGATACCTTTGGATAGTGTCGAATATTGATGAATAATAACTAAACAGTCAGATATAGATAAGTAATAGCTAAATTGTATCTTTATCCATAAAAAAATTCAGATATGAATACAAATACAAATATCTTCGGATATAGATATGGATCGAATAATTTTACTATTTTTCGGATCCAATCATTGATAAAATCTGAATATTATCTGATCCCTTAACACCCTTGTGACGTAACGAAGGGTATCCTCTGGAGCATTTTTTTACGCTCCAGAATAGTGTATTTTTTATATGAACCGTCTGATCGCTCATCGAACGATTTTGATTTAATAATAATAAAAAAATTTCTGCATCAAAAATCATGTTTTCTTACGGGATCTTTTTATTATTATTGAATGAGGACTGTTGATGAGCGATCCAACTGTTTATATAAAAAAAAGTGCTCCAGCGCAAAAAAAACGCTCCTGGTGACGTAACACAACTCGCCGCCATCTGCGATCGCGCTTATACTGACCAAAGAGGAAAAGTGTTCAAACCCAAACCCTAATAAAACCCTAGAGAATTAGGAGGAGAGATGGCGAAGGGAGCAAGCTCGATCGATAAGCTGAAGGATCTATGGAACTCTCAGGTTAACGACGAACAGCAATGGGCTCTCAACTCGGTGATCCTCTCTTCCTCTCTCTTTATCGATTTGAATTGTATTTCAAATTTATATGTTGTAATATCTTTTGGGAGTTGCCGGTGTAGCGAATTGGATAGGTGATGGATTATAAATGCATAACAGTGACGTTTCTTTTATTTTTTTAAACATTTCGGATGACTAGTAGGTCTTTGAGATGAAGGTTATCTTTATAAGCAAAAAAAAAAAAAAATCTTAGTCTATTACAGTTCATATCCCTTCTTTGCACATGATGCCTTGTAAATAAGAGGAGCGATCACCTTTTTTCCTTTGAAAGGAAGAATGATCACTTGACAGTTGTTATTTTGACAAAGTTCAAGAATATTTCTTTTGTCAGAGTCAAAAGTGCTTCTGTTGTATTTTACTTCATCTCTCTTCTGGGCCTATTGCATTATGATAAGCCATACTTTTTTTTTGAGAGAGAAAGTTATGTGCACATTGCTACTGCCAAGATAGGTACATCCAAGTACCTTGATATCAGTTCAATTTCTGAAGTCCCAGTGAATTATATCAATCGTCAATTTTATGATAGCCTATTGTATAATTGTGTTCTGGTTAAGGTGTATTTGGCACCATATGTTGTAGGCAACTTATTTTAACTGTTACCCTAGCATCAGATGTTATCTCATCTCATGTTCATAAAAAATTGACCTGGAGTTAATAGTGAATTATGTCAGTGTGTTAAGTACTTGATTCATCTGTTTTGTTTTTGAAGATTGATGCATTAATTACGTATTTGCAGATACACGTCATATATGAAATTCATGGTTCATCTCTATTAATTCAGCTGTCAGATTAATTACTCATGTCAGTTTGACGATAGACTATGACTATGGTGTATTTGCACCGATGATGATATGACTGATAGTCGAGTTAATTCTGGTTTGAGTGTTTGATTGTCGAGTTAATAGTGCGTCAATTGATTAAGACGCTGGTAATTCTGCTTTGTTCTAAAGTTCAATGCACTGATTATTTATTGCCAGATACATGTCATAAATGAAACCCATGGTTCATCTCTATTAAAATCAAAATTCTCAAGCTTTATTTTTTTTTCAATAATGTTGCAGAAGCTGCTGAGAGCTGCTGGGCTTTTCGTTGGATCGATATTCTTCATGCGCAACTTTGGTGAACTTATGTCGATATAGGACATTTAGTCTGTGCCTTCTCTTTATAAAATTAGTGAGCAAAACAGCAGTTAAACCATTTGTATCTGTACTTGATAGTGGTGTTTCTTATATTACCCGTGACTTGATGGTTTCATTTTGTTGTCCGTCTATCTTTTATGAAAAAACAAGGTGAAGTTCTTCTGGGATTCTCAAGTTCTCATGTTGATCAATGATCATATACTAATACCAGCCTAGACATCTACGAGGGAAGAGCTGTCAATCTATGATTTACCTTTTTAGCTACAGAATTTCTTATTGTACATTGTACAACAGTACAAGTCGCTAGATTTATTTCTCTAAAATGCCTTGCATGATTTTGGGAGGGAATTAAACTGTGGTTCTATTGGGAGTTGCAACTGTTAATAAACGACATAGAAACGATCATTTGACGTTGGCAACTCGCAGTGATTTGCTACTGATCTAATATGATTTTTTTCTTCATGCATTCATTCTGTGCCCAATGCACTTTCTGAATATGACTAGTTTCTAAACACACGTTAGGGTAAAACGTAAGCGGTCAATTCTGACGTTTTTTTCTCAATGATGTTTGGCTTCATTGTCATCTCATTAAGTTGTCGCGACTTGGAAGAAATGTATCCATTTAATAATATAGCAAGTAGAATTTTGTTTAATGATGAATTGATGATTGTCAAAATGTGCTCCAGTTTGTAAGATCTACGTCGGGCGGTTGAAATGATGTGGGCATTAACCAGTGGCGGAGCTCTTTGAGGGCGAAGCTGGGCTGCTGCCCCCCAACCATTTTGAAAAAAATTAAAGTTGTAATAAAAGTAATAAGTAATTTCTGTCCCCCTCCCTACTATGTTAGAGCATTATACTATATAATTAAGGTATAATTTGTTATTTTGTAACTAAATTTTTTTTCAGCAAGTAAATTATAGACCCTCAATACTTTTGACATATAACAGTCCATTTGATGTCAATTAGTCAACCTTCTTTTGGGTCAATCAACTAATCACACCGAAAACTTATTGACCATTATCTATATATTACTACAATTTGTTTACATATAAGAAGTGATTGTTGTCTTTTCTTTGGGACAGTCTAAAATAAAATATTATATGTATATCCTCCGTATACAAGTCTTGAAAAATAATTAATGCCAATATGAGAGTTTACTTTGGTAAGATAATATTTTTGTTAATTATTTTAAAAAATATTTTATCTGAAACCTTCATAATGATTTAACATTATCTGAATAAATTTCTCAAATATAATGGCTTAACCTAAATATCAATTCATGGGTTCATGCAATCAATACCGAATAAACAACAACCAACATAATCAATTCATAAGTGAGATAATATGACCCAAGACATGATGATCTCCTTCGTAAGAATCCTCTTTATAAAACCATCATCATGTCCTTAATGTAAATCTCTCATTCTTACCAAATTACTATCCTAATAATAAATGAAAATTATAAAAATCTAAGGATGATACATATATTATGTGACATACAAGCCACCAAAATAAAAATAATTAATTGACACCTTAGACCGCTTACACATATCAATCATTCATGCATTACAAGTTTCACACAAGGCAATAGGGTCATACTATCTCATAATCCTTCTGCAAAAAAGAGTTAGGTATGAAAATACAGAACGAGCTTCCTAACTGCGGCGGTCCCGCTAATTTTTAAAAAACCACCAATTTACATAACCAACAATATTTGATCTTGACATGATTAAAAAATAACCGCAGCGGAATACAAATCAGAAATTCATATTTTCTTAACAGAATCATGTAATAGAACAGTTAATCATATACAATTCGGAAACTACTTTGTTGACCAATAAGTTTCTGAAATATTTCTGGATTCTGATAAACTGATAAACTTGATTTTCAAAACCGATTGTCAATCTTGATTTAAATTTATGAAAATTTCATATCTAACAAACAAATCTATAAATTTCCGAACTATTCATAAACTATTTGATTAAAAGAACTGTTCACACGGAAGCGTATGCACAAAGTTTCAGTACAGCAAGCTGTACCTTTTAACCTTGGTTACACCCCTCGGTTCGGACTGTAAGTGTACAGATCCTATCGAGTAGTATAATTCGGGTATCGATCCACAGAGACGGTGAAACAAACCGGACTCTACTTAAATTAACTCTATTCTAGAAGTTCTGCAATGTTGGTTTTTGGGTATTTAAGGTTCTAAAAGTTTAAATGACAGTAATTAAATGCAAGAAAATAAACAAACTTGGTTTTAAACTATATTAAAAAGGCGTTTCCAGGGTTATGACTTCATCTCAGTTCTGCCTCGAGTTGCCCGGTCCGTGCAGTATCCTGCACGGTCCGTGTCAATTGTACACGGTCTGTGTACTGTATTACACGGTCCGTGTGGCTCCCCGAGTGAATGCGGCGACTCTTTGTTTTCTTGTATTGTTCTTTTGTGTAGGGTTCTACCGACCGGACCTAATGTTTCTATACCTCAACTGTCGTTTGTTGGTTCATTAACTTGGTATGGAATTGCAATATCTGCCCTCGTCGGGTTCTAGACCTCAACTCGTCGTTTGTTGGTCTAAATTATCTAGTTGCTTGTTTGGTATACTAAAGGCATCCTCTATCCGTCGATATGAGAAAAAGTTCACCTTTAATTTCTACTTGGTTTCACCTCTCGGATCCTAAATCCTACCTCATGTACTTAGATTGGTTGAGAGATTTTTAAGGGTTCTTTTGCTCTATAGATGTGGCCATGCACCTATTGGCAAACCAGTAAGAATCAAATAATTTACTCTAAGCAATTAAAATTTGAACTCAATCAAGCAAACACAAATTTCAATACGAAAATCCAATAGCTAACATGCAAAACAAAACATTCGATTACATCACGACCCTAGAAACTAAGAAATCTACTCAAACATGGTTCTAAAACGAGATAAAACAAAAGATAAAAGAGATATCCATCACAAAACTCGAAGAACGAAGAAGATCCGTGAAGAAATTTGCGTCTTTCGCTTCTCAACTTCGTCTCTAGCTTAGTCGTCAAGTCCAAACCCTAAAAAAAACTCTCTCTGTGATAGAATGCCCCCGGACGGAGAAATCCCGCTTATATCCTTTTTGGGCCGACCTTTCATCAATAAAACTTCTTTCCAATTTCAGAAACTGTTTCCAGCACCGTCTGACACGGTCCGTGTAAGGTTCCACACGGACCGTGTGCTTGCGTGTTTACACGGTCGCGTCTGTGGTCGTATAGGCGGTCGAGTTGAGATTGTGCGGTCCGTGTGAGATGTTACACGGACCGTGTAAATACTTCTGAATTCCATATTCTTCCTCGACTTCACCTGATTCCTGCAAAATAAGAATAAACTTGCAGCAGTACCTCATTCTACAGATATTCAATGAAATAAATATGATTTTATAATTTTGGACACAGATTTGGTCGGAAATGTAGCTAAAATAGCGAGATATCAAATCCCCCCAAGCTGAAATCTTGCTTGTCCTCAAGCAAAAATAACAACTTTGGCCCAGATTGGTCATTTAAACTACCTAAATGCAAGATAACTTTCTAAATGCGAAAAATTCTATGAATTGTTTGTCTCAGAGATTTAGAGAATCATGTTGACAACAATTTGGACTTTCCTTAAGCTAATTTCGATTCACTCCACAAACTGACCATCTAGCTTCAAATTCTGAGATGCTTTGATATACTTTAAGACTAATTACCCAAACTTATCGATATTATGCCTTAGACTGAAAACATACCCTCATTTGTGGTGATTTTGACTATTTTGCCCTTAAGTGTGTTGGTATACGCAAATCGAGCTCAAAGGCATCCAAATGGATTGTGCCAGTACTCTTATTATATATATTTTTTTATTTTTTGGGAGACGATCTCAAAGGCGCCTCGAAGGGCTCATTGCCAGTACTCTTATTTTCTCCATCTTTTCTCATTATTTTTATTTGCATACACCATGAATACACACATCCAATGGTATTGTTTCATACCATTGGATATCATAATATTTTATTCAAAAATCCCTATTTCCCTATTTTGTAAGGTAGTTCAGAATTCAAATATTTTTCTCGATGTGAACGGGTTTTCATCAATATCACAAGACAATCTCATCCTAGTCAGTTTTATTAGTCAATTGTGGTGTTAGTTTCAATCAACCCAAGGTCAGTTTAGTCATGGCCAAAATGTTTCACCAAAGGTCCAGATTCAGACAATTCGCAATTTTTTTTTTTAATTTTCGCCTACAATGCAAACAGAAGTAAACTATGATATAAACAAGAAATAAACATGGCCTAAAATGCAAAAGATAGACTCCCCCCAAGCTTCGTCTTAGCATTGTCCCCAATGCTTAAAGACGTATAAATAAGGAGATATAAAAGCTAGGGATAGGGAAAACAAACCTTCTCAGTGATCTGCGGCTCCGTGGTCGGAGTCGGGGTCGAAGTCATACTCGTACCGGCGCCGCCGCGCGGCTCGGCCTCAATGGCGCCCACCCTGGGCTCGCGAGGTCGCGTAGAATGACACCCTCGCTCCCCGTCTCATGTCGTACACGAGACGGTACACATCCGTAATGGTAGGATCCGAGAGTGGGTAAGTGCGGGCTAGTGGTCCAGAGGCAAGAAAGTTCGCAATGTCTGCATACCATGGTTCCGCCAGGCTGTTGACACGGTCCGAATGGTATGTTACACGGCCCGTGTCATGTACTACACGGACCGAGTGAGAATCTATGCTGGCCGTGTCAGCCTCGTACAGAGCAGAGGTAATGGCTAGAAGCTGTTCGTCAGGGAACGAGTCATTGATTGGCAGGGTGTCGCTTTCATCTTCCAAGCGGATCCGAGATAGATGGTCAGCTACGGTGTTCTCAATTCCTTTCTTGTCTTTGATCTCGAGATCAAATTCCTTTTTAAGGTTTGGGTTGAGTCGTCGCTGATGCTCTACAGATGTCTTGTGGCAGTCCTCCAACAAAATTCGATGCGAGCAGATGGTAGGGTTGATCCCCTTCAGGTCTTTGATCGAGTACCTAATCGCGCCTTTGTGAATTTTCGCTTCTCCGTAAGTTTGGCGGTACGCTCGGGACTCAAACCGCATTTACAATCACAGGACAAGAGTTGTTTGGACCAAGGTATTCATACCTGAGATTTGCTGGAAGGGGCTTGAGCTCAGGAGTTGGCTCAGTCTAGGAAGCTGCACGGTCCGTGTGAGTTACACTCGACCCGTGTGGAGTGGCCGGATTGGCCTTGTCCGGCCCGAGTCCCTCCCTAAAATCTGGATTCACACGGCCCATGTGAGAGTTGTGCGGACCGTGTGGGAGTTTGTCCAGAGCTTTTTTTGTTGCGTCTGCTACACAAATGGACTCCACCTCGCTTTCTTCGACCTGTATCTCAGACAAAAAATTAAGATGATACCTTAGCGAGTGGTTGGTTTGCTCTAGAAGGTAATCCTCAGCCAAACCTTCTAGGCATTCGTCGATCACATCAATTTTGAAACAAGACTCGGCTGATGAGGGGTACTTCATGGCGCGGTCGATCTGGAATCGCACCTTGTCGTCCCCAATGTTAAGGGTTAGTGTGCCGTTCTTCACATCAATCATTGCACCTGCAGTTCTTAGGAAAGGTCGTCCCAGAATGATGGGGACTTCCTTGTCCTCTTCCATTTCCATAACAATAAAATCAGCAGGTACATAAAACTTACCAACCAAAACTGGTACGTCCTCCACCATGCCTAGTGGTAGGCGCACCGAAGAATCTGCTAACTGTAAGGTCATCCGGGTAGGCTTGAGCTCTCCTACCTCCATTCGATCAAATATTGTGCGTGGCATGAGACTCACGCTTGCCCCTAAGTCACATAGAGCTTTCTTGATCGTGGCCTTCCCTATTGAGCATGGTATGGAAAACTTACTAGGGTCCTCCAATTTCGGAGGGAGTTCGCTTCTCAGAATTGCGCTGCACCGTTCACCAACTTCACCGTCTCACGCTCCCCAAGCTTCGCTTGTTGGATAGGATGTCCTTGAGAAACTTTACGTAAGTCGACATTTGAGTTAGAGCCTCTGTGAATGGAATAGTGATCCGTAGTTGCTTGATAACATCCACGAACTTGGCAAATTGGTCATTGAGCTTAGTCTCGCCAGCCTTCGAGGAAATGGTACAGCCGGCCGATATGGTGGTGGTTTGTTTGCTTCCTTCATTTTCTGACCTTCAGCAGACTTCAGTACGGGCCGTGTTAATTTTGTGCGGTCCGTGTCAAGAGGTTTTACCACCTGTGCTGACCGTGTCGACTATGTGCGACTAGAGGTTTCTTCTTGCACGGTCCGTGTCAGAGGGGTCCTCAGTGTTTTCTGCTGGTCGAGTCAACTCCACACGGCTCGGATTTCCTTTTTCAGGTGGTGACACGGTCCGTGTGAGTTCTGCACGGTCCGTGTGATGGTCGAACTCAGTGAAATCTGAAGGCAGGGCTGGTCCTTTGTAATGAGTCCCGCTTCGAAGCGTGATCGCCTTAGCTTCTCCTCTGGGGTTTACTTCGGGCTGACTGGGAAGTTTGCCCGGTTGCGGTTGGCTTGAGGCGGTTAGGTGACTCATTTGTTCCATCAACTTACTTTGAGCGGCTAATTGAGCATTCATGGCTTGCATTTGCTCGAACATCATCTGATTCATTTTCCCTTACTCATGCATGAAGTTGGTCACAACGGGAGCGACATATGGCTTGGGGGGACCAGATTGATATGGCCGGTTGTTCGAGTTAGGGAATGCAAAGATTCGATAGAAGTTTCGGTTATTACGTTATTGTCGCTCGAAGGGTTGTTGAAGGAGTTGTTGAAAGGACCGTTCGATTGTTGAACCAAGCACGGTGTTACTCGCTTTCCCTCCGCTTTGTTGCTCGATCGGGTCCTTGGAGTAGGATCGGTTGAAAGGAGGCTTAGGGAAATATGATGGCTCATTGTTGATTGAATTAACTTGCTCAGGCTCATCATCATTTTGCACCAGTGGGCATTGCTCGTAAGCGTGTCTCTCATCTCCACACAAAGGACAAGGTTCAGGCTGATGGTTGACAATAGATTTCACACTCAGCTTGTCAAAAGCCTTTTGCATAGCATCGAGCTTGGCAGAAAGAGCGGTGATCTGATCAACTTCAAATCGGCCGCCTCCACTAGGTCGGGTGTTGTCGCGGCCGGACCACTGTTGGTTCTGAGCCATGTTGTCTATCAGGTTCATTGCATCATGAGGTTCTCTCTCCATTAGAGCTCCACCTCGAACAAAGATCAACGTAAGCACGAGTACTTTCTGTTAGGCCATCATAGAAAGTTTGAATCAGCATCCAATCAGGGATACCATGGTGTGGACAAGAGTATTGTAAATCCCTAAACCTTTCCCAAGCCTCGTTCAACGGTTCATCACACCTTTGCTTAAAACTGGTTAATTGGGCTCTTACCTTGGCAGTTCTTTTATGAGGGAAAAACCTTGTCAGAAATAATTTGGACAATCCCCTCCAAGTGGTAATGGAATCCCTTGGTAATGACCCTAACCATTTTTTGGCTTTATCCTTAAGTGTGAAAGGGAACAAAGCAAGTCTAATGTAATCAGTTGGTGCCCCATTGGTTTTAACCGTTGTACAAAACTCAAGAAAAGTTTGGATATGAGCATGCGGGTCTTCGTGATTCAGGCCATGGAAGGTATTTTGTTGCACCAGATTGACAACACCAGGATTGAAATTTGGTTGTTGCCCAGCTATCCGTGGCAATCTAATTGCGCCCTTGACATCTCCTGCTCTTGGTACATTGAACTCTTTCAAAGTTCTTGGCACGAAGTCAGCGTTGTCATCATCGGAGTCATGAGCATCATCTCGGGCCGTTGTTCGTGTTGGGATCTCTCTCTCCCCGTCGCCCATCGGTCTACTTCGAAGGTGTCTCTCCGCCGCCGGATTTTTCGTGAGTGCACGGACCGTGTATCGCCTGCACGGTCCGTGTACCGCCGGGTTTTGAACAGATCCGAGACCGAGTTGATTGCTTGCGTTAAATTTCTCCTTCTCGTATTGTAATCCCCTCGGGTGGTAAGTTGTCCGCATTTGTTCCTATGAAGCACAAAACAAAAAGAAAAAGAAAAGGTTAAAATCTAGAATTTAATAAAGTAAGCAAAATCAGCGGTTTAATACCGTCCCCGCAATCGGCGCCAAAAACTTGTTCACACTAAGCGTATGCACAAAGTTTCAAGACAACAAGTCGTACCTTTTAACCTTGGTTACACCCCTGCCTCGACCGCAAGTGTACAGATCCTATCGAGTAGTATAATTCGGTATCGATCCACAGTGACGGTGAAACAAACCGACTCTACTTAAATTAACTCTATTCTAGAAGTTCTCGCAAAAGTTGGTTTTTGGGTATTTAAGGTTCTAAAAGTTTAAATGACAAGAATTAAATGCAAGAAAATAAACAAACTTGGTTTTAAACTATATTAAAAAGGCATTTCCTGTGGTTATGACTTCATCTCGCTTCGCTCGAGTCGTCCGGCCCCGTGCAAGATCCCGCACGGTCCGTGTCAATTGTACACGGTCCGTGTATCGTCGTACACGGTCCGTGTGGCTCCTCGAGTGAATGCAAGAATGCCCATCGTTTTCTTGTATTGTTCTTTTGTGTAGGGTTCTACCGACTGCACCTAATGTTTCTAAACCTCAACTCGTCGTTTGTCGGTTCATTAACTTGGTATGGAATTGCAATATCCGCCTCGTCGGTTCTAGACCTCAACCGTCGTTTGTTGGTCCGAATTATCTAGTTGCTTGTTTGGTATACTAAAGGCATCCTCTATCCGTCGATATGAGAAAAAGTTCACCTTTCTGCTACTACTTGGTTTCACCTCTCGATCCTAAATCCTACCTCATGTACTTAGATTGGTTGAGAGATTTTTAAGGGTTCTTTTGCTCTATAGATGTGGCCATGCACCTATTGGCAAACCAATAAGAATCAAATAATTTACTCTAAGCAATTAAAATTTGAACTCAATCAAGCAAACACAAATTTCAATACAAAAATCCAATAGCTAACATGCAAAACAAAACATTCGATTACATCACAACTTTCTAGAAACTAAGAAATCTACTCAAACATGGTTCTAAAATAGATAAAACAAAAGATAAAAGAGATATCCATCACAAAACTCGAAGAACGAAGAAGATCCGTGAAGAAATTTGCGTCTTTCGCTTCTCAACTTCGTCTCCAAGCTTAGCCGTCAAGTCCAAACCCTAAAAAAAACTCTCTCTGTGATAGAATGCCTCCCTGGACGGAGAAATCCCGCTTATATCCTTTTTGGGCCGACCTTTCATCAATAAAACTTCTTTCCAATTTCAGAAACTGTTTCAAAGACTGTCCGACACGGCCCGTGTAAGGTTCCACACGGACCGTGTGCTTGCGTGTTTACACGGCCGCGTCTCGTGGTCGTATAGGCGGTCGAGTTGAGATTGTGCGGTCCGTGTGAGATGGTACACGACCGTGTAAATACTTCGAATTCCATATTCTTCCTCGATTTCACCCGATTCCCGCAAAATAAGAATAAACTTGCAAAGATCTTAACGCATAGAGTAGACTCATATTCTACGTATATTCAATGAAATAAATATGATTTTACATCATCGTTTTGGACACACAGTTTGAGTTGGTAAACAAGATTTGGATCGGAAATGTAGCTAAAATAACGAGATATCACCAATTCTTATATATGGTGAGCGCTTGACAAATTTGGTTGATGTCTTTAATAACATCGAAATTGAATTTTTAAAAGTAAAATAAAACATGTACTGATGAACATGTTAGAAATGCATAGTGAATCAACGTCTCAATAGCAGTAGCCCTTTAACATCTTTTTGGTATTATATATAAATTTATTGAATTAATAAAAGTTGCCAATATATACCTTGTTTAAAAACTATTTTACTCTGAAGATAATTCCGAGTGCACTTACAATGCAGACTTCTTAAATTTCCATTTTCAAGACACCCTTAAAACACTTTACCAAAACCTCCAACACCCATTAGGTCACCGAAGTTATATGTCAAAAACTCAAAATTTATCTTTCTCCCATCCCCAAACTTATTATTACGTTCATTTAGTCGTCAGATGTTTGAGATTGATTCTAGTGTATGCAACCCCTAAATAAAACTCATTATCAATACAGTAGGAAATTTTACTTTTCTTCCTGTACAAAAAGATTGGTGCCATTGCTCCAATATAATCAACAACAAAACAACGAGCTGCCATAATTTTTCTCCTTAATTTTTTTTCTGTACAAAAAGATTGAAAGTTTCTCAATGTTCACCATAAGGTTGGATTGCTAAATTTTTATCTCTGGCAAGAAGAATTGTGCTCATAAATGTTGTGTTATCTACTTTACCAGTTTATTTTATGTTGGTATTTCAAATTCCTCAATGGGTAATTGCTGAAATTGATAAAGTGCGAAAGATTTTTTTATTGCAAGGAAGATACCCAGATAGAAAATTATATTTGGCAATTGGGAGTTAGTTTGTACACCTAAAAGCATGGGTGGTTTGCGCATAATTGATCTGAAAATTTTCAATAATGCATTACTATCTAAATGGTATTAGTAATGGACAGGTTATTTTTTTAAGTCTAATTTTCTAAATATATTTATTCTTTTATCTGTATCTAATATTGTCTCAGAAATCTGAATCGAGAGGTATATCTCTCATAAACATCCATACTGATGTGTAGTCATATATAGTGGCAGAATCAATAATGGTCTCAGCCGGCATTCGGACACCTCGTGACTCACTAAAATATAAAGTTTTTTTCGTTGGTATAGTAAAAAATAAAGTTCTTTTAATTCGGATATCTCTATCAGTAATTTCCGATTCCGCCATCATATATATGATCTTAATAATTCAACTTGTTGAATAAGGATTTAACTTGTTGAATAAGGATTTTACATCTGAATCTAGTAAAAAGGGCACAGCAAATTATAACCCTTATCATTAATCGAGTTGCTTTTTGTCATGTACTCCCTAGCATAGGCCAGAATAAACCAAGGTGGAAAGTACAGAATTCAGTTCAATTAAATTAATTCTGGGAATATGTGCATTAGGCTCGCTACTACCGTGGTGTTAGATTATTTCAATGTGATTTGGTTTAATTAGGTGGATGGTTGGTTGTTTGGTCTGTTTGAGCACTATATCGATCTGCTAAACTGAAATTGTAGAAGCTGTATTTAGTTTGACCAGACTAGTTTGATCAGATGGAAACTTAATGCATCAGGCAACGAAGTGCTTTTCAGTAAAGATAAAAGTTCCCCATAAAATATTTATATATTTTTCATCTGAATCATGGATTTGAAAGAGGGCATCGACCTCCATTCACATAGAGAGAGTCCTTTGCGGGACCGACATGGGTCAATGATTCAGAATCCTAGTCAAAATTCAGAGAGGGGTGTTGCCGCTGTGCGGGGTTGATTTTTTTTTTTGGGGTAATTTTATGTTTTTTCTTTCTTTTAATTTTTTTTTGAAATAAAGTATCCTCATCTTCAAATTATTCAATAAAATATTTTTGTAGACTTTTTTTCCCTTTCATCTTTTAGTTACTTTCATTTTATATACACATTTTCGTATAAAATAATTAACAAAATATCTTATTTATTTTTTAATCTAGGTTTTCTTCATTTATACACTCAAATTTTCATAAAAATTTCATTTATGAAAATCTTAATTATATTATAAATTTATTCAAATATATATATAGTTTGATTCATCCGAGCCTAATGTTATATGATGAGTGATAAAATAAAAATAAAATTAATTTAACAAAAAAATTAAATATAATCTTTTAAAGCTTATTCTCTTATTAATTTAATGATTTAATATATATTCCAATGCAATTTTTTGTGTCTCTCATTATTTTTGCAAGATTTGTAAAGAAGAACAATTATTTTATATTACTTTGTTATATTTGGAATAATAATAATATTATTTATTTTGAAATGTATTCAATTATCTAGGGATCATTTTAAAATATATAATTAATGAATATAAACATACTAGAATAAAAAACACGAGCTGTAAGTATTTTTAAATACATAATATTTTAAAAATCTTCATGAATGTTAATTTATATCATATGAAAAAAATTTATATATGAAAACATGTGTATAAATGAAAGAGACTAAATGAAAATAAATAAATAAAGTATAGTAATGGGTATGAAAGAAAAAAATAAAAAAAAATAGAGTCCACAAAAATATTTTGTTAAATAATTTAGAGGGGAGGACATTTTGTTTTAATGTTTTTGAAGGAAGGTCAAAATATAAAATTGCCCATTTCTTTTCTTAACTATGCCTGGTCCATGTGTACCCGTTCTTCTCGCGGTCGGTCAAGAGCTCAGGGCTGACTTGGACTCAGGAGGAAGAGCTTAGAGAAAATTTCTCTTTTATTATAAAATTTACCCTTGATTAACAATCTTCAATTTGTCTTATAAAATTAAAAAAAAGTTTATAGAAGAAAACCATTAAATTCATTTGAAATAAAATGGTTCGGTTTATTCTATTCTTTTGATGAAATTAGCACATGTCACAAAAAAACATACTTGTTAATAATTTGAAATTTATTTATAAACTTCATAAGACATTATTACGAACTTTATGGTTATGCATAATGTGGTGACTAATTAAAGTTTTAAAGTTTAATACTCTATAACATACACATGTCTCAAAGTTTAACCCTATTTTAAAAAAAATGCTGTATATCATATGTATATGTTGATTTACTCGTTTCGATTTATCTACCAACAAAAATATGAAATAAAAAAATTATGGCAGAAAGTTGCAGCGACACTCCCATTCATAATTTAGCTTCTAGTGGAGATCACGAGAGCACACCCCCAAGAATACATATTCTTAAAATTTGAATCAGAATAAAATTAAAATATGATTAAATAAAAAATAATGATGATGATGATAATAAGTTGAATATATTCTACTCTTAATTATCATCATCTCATGAAAATCACGATTCTCATCCACACGAGTTGAAAAGCCAGCTCGATATTGAGAAGAAATCAAGTTGATGCCAGATTGGGCCGTGACAGTTCAACTGGGCCTTACAATATTTGCACGATGTACACACAAATAAGAGAGAGAGAAGGCTCAAACTAAATATTATTTCACCGAACAGTAATATATACTGGTAGAACTAGATACTTTCAATAGGGATTGATATGAAATTGAATTGAATAATAATAAAGTTTAGTATCTTATTAAACACCGTTGTCAATATATTGATCATATTGAAAAATAAGGTAAAATTAAAATTTTAGGAGTCAAATATTAATTTCTTAAAGAAATAATATCTACGGTATTACAAAAATACATGCAAAAGCTTTTAACGAGTACATTGAAAAATACGCCGGGGGGGGGGGGGGGGGGTGTTAAACCCCGCTGCTTGAGCAAAAATCCTCCCACATGTGCACTTTAGAAAGCCAACAAAAATTCAATGAAGACGTATGATACCTCTTGTATACACATTCTATTTTACTTCTTATTAAGTGGATCGTAATAAAATATAATATATTAATGGTTATAGATAAAATCATAATTAATAAATCAATACAAGCTTGCACATATGCAATCTGTAGGTGCATCGATTAAAGCTCTTATATCATGAATTTGTGCGAAGCAAAATGTACGTGGAATAGGTTTGACGTCGTCTCAATACAAAAGAAATAAATCTAATAAGCAATAACTATGTCAAACAGCATAAGCAAAGCAGAAAAATAATAAGTATTTGCACTAAGTAAAACTTGAAATAAAGTATAAACTATTTATTTAGGCAATATATTAGATAAAATCAAACAGAAAAATAAAATGAACGGCAGAAAAATTTCAACCGTGTGTTACGTACTTCCTCATATTATCCAAGAATAACCCTTTTTGAAGGAATCCAAATCTGCTATTATTCTTGCAAATAATAGGGTTCTACTTTTAAATTAAAAAAATATTTTAAAAAATCCTAAAAATAAAAAAATTATGGATTTGTTCTATTACTTGTAGATCAATAGCCTATAAATTTCATATAATTTCATTAGTGTCGGATAGTTCATCAAAGATTATTAAATTTAATAATTTTTCACAAATGTTTGTAACGGTTTCAAATTAACGGTCTTTGATGGACTATCAAATGTTAATGAAATTACATAAAATTTAACGGGCTATTAATCTACAAGTAAAAGAACATATCTATAATTTTTTATTTTTCAAAAATTTTAAAATATTTTTTAGATCTAAAAGTAGGAACATACTATTATCTAAGAATAATAGTAGATTTGGATCCCTTGAAGAGATCCAAATCTGTTATTATTCTTGTAAATAATTAGGTCTTATTTTTAAATCATTTTTTTTAATTCTAAAAATAATGAATATACTCTATAAGTTGATAGTTTATAAAATTTCATGTAATTTCATTTATGTTTGATAGTTTATCAAAAAATATTAAATTTAACGATTTTCACTAATATTTGTAACGATTTCAAATTAGCGATATTTGATATACTATCAAACGTTAATGAAATTATATAAAATTTGACGGACTATTAATCTATGAAATTATATAAAATTTGTTTTAAAAATTTAAATATCTTTTTAGATTTAAAAATAGGCCCTACTATTTTCTAAAAATAATAGCAGATTTAGACCCATTTTGAAGGAGTCAAGTTGCCAAAGTCGCAGAGATCAAGCCACCACACTAGGCTCAGAACCTCAAACCCATGCTTTCCCGCCTTCTCCGCCACTTCACCACCGCCGCCGGACCACCTCGTCTCAGCCTCTACTTCTCTGGCGCTCGCCTCATCGATTCTGTCCGGCTCCATCTCTTCACCCACCCTTCCCTTCCCCTCCCCTCCCTTCCCTCTCCCCTCGAACCCTCCATCGCATCCCACCTCATTCGCTGCGCTCCAACCCCCGACTCAGCGCTCTCTCTCTTCACCACCCTTCCCCTTCCCTCCCCTCCCCATCTCCCCGTCTTCCACTCCCTCGCCTCCCGCCTCGCTATTTCCGGTCGCATCGACTCTCTCCATTCCCTCCTCACTTCCTTCCCTGTTCCACCCTCCCCTCTCCATCGCCTTCGGTGGTTCTCACTCGCTGGAGATCTCCACTCCGCCCTCTCGGCCTGGGAATCCCTCCGTGCCACCTCACCACGGGGTCACCCCTGCACTGAATCATACAACCTGATAATCCAGCTCTATGTTTCTCAAAAAAATCATTCCATGGCCGTATCCACATTTCGTCAAATGGTTAGAGAAGGTGCAAAGCCCAACTCAAGGACATACACTGTGTTAATCGAACATTTGGTCAAGTCAGGTTTTGTGGAACCTGCATTGGAGATCTTCAGGTTATTACCCTGTATGAGAATTCCTAGGACTTCCATGCAATACAATTTACTGGGCGAGGCTTTGGTTTTGAACGATCGGATTGATGATTTGAGAGTGCTGATTGGTGAAATGGGTCATGATGGCATTCTTCCTGGGAAGCAAATGCGAGCTGCAATTTTGAAAATGCGTGAAGCTGGTTTTGTCAAGGAAACTGAGGACTATGTCATGGATTTATTTCCTAATAACAAAATTGGTTATATTGATAGCTTATGCAGTGATGAAGAAGATGGTGGATCTAGTGATGAAGATGAAGTAAAAGATGAAAAGAAAGATAAATCAAAGGGTGCTAATGTAAAGTTGAAACCGTGGATGGACCCAAGTGCTATAGCCCGGGCCCTGGAGGGTTGGGATGCAAGAGAGGTCTCAGAGTTGGAGAAAGCTAAAATTGTATGGTCTCCACGGCTTGTGTGTAAACTATTGCGGGCTTTTAAAAAGCCTGAATCGGCATGGAGCTTCTTTCGTTGGGTTGCATATCAGCCCAGTGGCTTCTCCCATGACCGCCACACAGTTGGTCGAATGGTAACAATTCTTGCACACAATGGTAAATCTGAATTGGTCGACCGTCTTCTTAATAAAGTGAGAACTGAAGGGATTACTCTTCCTTTCTCCATTGTCCGGCTAATTATAGAATTTTATGGGTTGTCCAAGAAAGCTGATGCTGCTACTGTAGTCTTTCATGATGCTGAGGCGATATGCGGGCCCTTACCAAAGTCATACCAGTCATTGCTATATTCGTCATTACTTTCTGCAATGGTGAAATGTAGTAGGGGGGATGAAGCAATGCTTCTGTTAGAAGAGATGATGCATAATGATATTCCATCTGATGTACAAACTTTTGTGGGTTTGATCCAATATTTTTCTGGTAAAGGAGATTGGAGGAGTGTGCATAAGTTGTTTGGTGTAATGAGGCAATGTGGGTTAAAACAAGATTCATATACATACGGCATTCTGATTCATGCATATTGTAAAATCAACAGAGCAACACTCGCAGTGCGGGTGTTTGATGAAATGTCGGATGCAGGTTTCATGCCTGACAAGGCCACTAAAGCGTTGTTGGTCAAGTGCTTGTGGAAGGAAGGGAAGTTACGTGAAGCTGCTGAAGTTGAAGATAGGTGTGAGGATGTGGATGCAAGTGATTGGTCTGAGTCCTTGCCGGGTCATGCATGGACTGTGTCTGCTTATGATTTGAAGCATGTACATCAGATTTATTCAGGATGTTTCCAAAGTACTGAGCAGTAAGTAATGTATATAACTCAATACCTTTTTTCTTTTGTTTTATGGTGTGCCCCGTGGGGAAACTGGTAGTTAGTGAGTTCAATTTTCTTCTAGGGACAAGAAATGAGTTATCTTGATCAATTTTGGTCTTTGTTCATTATTTGTATTTTGAGGGTTTAGACTTTAAAAAAAACTGGAAATCTGTATTTTGGCACCACACAAATGACAAAAATCTTCCTTTGCATTTAGTTTGAAGTCTACAATTCCAATGCTAGAGCGTCCAGTCCTTTGATTTAAATTTATTACAAATTATTTGTTAAAACTTATTTTATAATAAAAATCAAGAGATAAAAAATAAATGTAATAGAATTAATTTTAATCTATCATAATTCGTAACACTAAATTGAGTCATATCACTGTTTCGCTAGATAAAGAAAAAGAAGAACATAAGCAGTGAAATTCAAGGAATTACTTCCATTTATACCACCATAATTACTATTTACCACAACCTACACATATATATTGGCGGGGAAATAGGCAGATTTAGATATTCTCATCTATCATGAGGATGTACTCTTGATCTTGTTTGAAATGTATTTGAAAGATAAAATTCTCTATTTGAATGCATCTCTCGTTTAAAAAATTTATTGTTTGAAAATGGTGTTCAAATTTAAACTTCAAAATATAAATACAAAAGCAGTAATATTTGGTGATGCCAAATCCTCCTGATTTGATATATATTTGTATACATTTGTAGTTTGTTGAATTCACAACAGATGCAGAATAGTTCTGGGTGAGCAGAAGGATTTCTAGTTCGATTCCATGCTTAATATTTTGGTGCTATTAAGCAAAGTTTTTAAAGTAAACGGAGCTGAATCAAGAATGTGGATTCACCTCTGAAATTAGAGGGAATGCCATAATAATGACAGATACATAAACCTCTGAGGAACTGATTGCCACTTAATTCTCTACCTAACTAGATTTACAAAGTAAAAAAAGAAATAAAACAAGATAAAACCAACAAACCATCAAATCCAGCCCCTAGCTAAAAGTGGAATATTCAAAAAGCTCAATTAAAGCAAGAGAAAGAAACAAGGAATGACAATGGTAAGAGGCATAATTTTATGCAGCAGTACCATTCTAAGATTGGCATCACTGCTGTCAGTCGACATGAGTTACCTGATGGACCAAGTTCACCCATAACGGTGCCAGGAGGGCTGTACATTGTGGAGGTTGTACCAGGTGTTTTTTTTTAGTATGAGGTTGTACCAGGTGTTTTTTTAGTAGTACTGTTACCGGCAGCACTGGAGAAGTAAAATTTATAATTGCAGTGAGCACAACAGAAACTCAGGAACAATAAATAGAGTTCAGCACCTTAACTGGGGCATCAAATTTTAAGAACAAAATATTGCGTTTGTCTAATGTTCTCAGAGATGGGAAGGAAAAAGTTAATTGAGAATATTTGCCAAAAAGAGCAAAGGAGATTAGGCAATATGGACTGTGGAGAATTAGATTCTACCTAAAAGCTTCAATGTTAAAGTGTTATATCATAATGGAGAAGAAATTCCCCACATAGGTTCTTTAAAAGTATGTGAGATATTAAAGTTTCAATGTTATTGAAGTATTATATTGTCATAGACTCATAGTGGAGAAACAATTTACAATATAGGTAAGATATTAAACCAAGATCTTAGTATTTTAAAGTACAAAATCGAAAAAGGTGTATTTTCATGTAAAAATTAGAAGTTTTCAGAAGCGGTTAGATGTAAAGTAAAATCTTCAAGAGAATGAAACCTGTGTCGCAGGAAAAGTGCAACCAGTGTAGCCTGCAAAATAAAAATGCGCATGTTAAAATTAGTTTTATAGCAGTACATCTAAAGATCAAAGTGGTACTTGGGGAAAAGTTTTTCCTCCTAACTGGAGGGAGATTTTGCAAGTTATACCCAACATTTTATCACATTTGCAAACAAAAGATATTAACATGAACTTTCACGAAATAGAACTCAATGTTATTTATCTTTTGAACATACAGCCAAACATTTTCGGGATCATTTGCTGACAATAACACCCAAGCAGATTTAAATAACCAAACTAACCCTCCCAAGGTAACTAAACTAACCTACTTGGGTCAGTGTTGGTGGCGATCGCACTGCCAGCGAAGTTGCATGCTTCAGGGGACTCCCAAGGTAACTAAACTAACCTATTTTCTGTTAATAGCTGTTGACGGCATAGTTGCAGTGTGCCTTCACTGTATTAGGGTTGTAACAAGCTCCATTTTGCAAAATGGGGCCACAATCAGCGCTGTACCCTCACACGCAATCAATAGCCTTCTGTAGCATGACATCACTCAAATCGGTTCTGCACACACACCATCCAGCATCTGCTCACAAACAGTAGAGATCAAACTAAGCAAACACTTTCTATTGATTAATAGAAGGTAACATAATTCCAAGCCAAGCTTATAGGTTCCTTTGCCAAGTTCTGGACTAGGAGACATTACAGGGGCTAAGAAATAAGAAGAGACGGGAGAAAAAAAAGAAATATCCTTCTTTCACTTTACATCAAAGGACACCAGGAAACAAAAACCAAAAGTAAAGTTAGAAAACAGGGAAGGAAAGCTAAAAGTAAAATGATAAATACTTAAGATATCAAAGAACGGATAGACTAGAACTGCCATGTCTCTTCACTAATGGGAGAGGGAAGGAGGGAGAGAAGGAAAGGTGAGTGGAGTGGAGTGGAGTGTGTTCAGACTTTGGACAGTGAAACTGAAAAAGATGCGGAAAAAAATAAATGAGGGATGTATAGGTGGCAGTGGGGTATATATAATAGAGGAAATAGTTGTTGTTGATCGGTGTGTTCCATCTCTTGCATTCAAAATAGACACGTGCCGGGGGAACGTGATTTGACGGAGAATAATTACGTCAAGATTCGTGCAATATATTGATATTTAGATCTAGAAAAAGCCTTTCTTAGAAGACCAGATGGCAAGTGTCGTACGAAGAGGTGGAGGCAGAAAATTCTCGAATATAAATAAAATATACAGATTGGTTAATTTTGATTTTTTAATAAAATAAGAGTATTTAATATTAAATGTGTTTATTTTGATTTTGATTTCGAACATATGATGCAATAAAGTACGAATAAATATAATATATTTTATTATTAAAATTAAAGCTCAAAAACACATAAATCATATAAAATAACAAAATATAAATTAGAACTCACAGTTCTAAAGAACAAACATCTTGAATTAGAAAATAATAAAACAAAAACTAGCGAAGCGGAAGAAGATGTACTCATCTTCAAGGAATTTTCTCTTATGGCTTAATTAGACGTTTTTCTTTCTGCTATGCTTTTTGTTTTTCTTTTTCTTTAGTGGACGAAATATTCATGACTAAGGATACAAAATTATAAAATATGGGCCTTTTTATAGAGACCGAGGCAACCATTGCGATCTAATACAATAAATTTAGACATCTAAATTTTCCATCAAAATACAGATATACTCTTTAGAGCATCCTTCAGATGCACTCTTCAGATACATCATTTAATTAATTATTTATAAATGAACGTGGTTCATAACTATTAGTAGTAGAACATACATTAAATATTATAATATTTAAATATTCTAACATGATACTCTTATGAGGGGAACATTATTTTTGTCATTGATTGAAATCCAAAGTGCAAGGGGAACAAATTGACAAGGAATTGAAAACAGAAGGCAACAGAAAAATAAAACTAATTGCACACTACAAGGGCATGTACACTACAATTGCATACTGTTCTTAAATTTTAATGTTAATATACTACTTTTCTTAAATATGGGTTTCATAGTAATTATTTTTACTAAAAATAAGGATTTTATTTTAATTTCTTTTATATTTTTGTTAAGAAAAACTCTATAATTACGCAAAATTCAAGAAAAAAACAATTAATGGATCCATTTATTGTTGTACACTATTGTGCAGTGGAGGATAATTTTTATATCTTTCTCGAATCCGAACCAGAGTCCATATCTTGTAGTACTCCACGTGAGTAGTTCGAGCTGAATCCGACCGTCCATTTTGGACCATGAACAAAACGGTCAAGATAATGTGGTTTAGATTTATTGAGCGGACAATATTATGCGCGTAAAATTTGGCAGGTAATATGAATTCAAACATTTCATTTTAATTAAAAAATTATATAACAATCCTAATCTATTAAATCGAACAACATGATCCACGTATTTAGCCAGACAAATTCGGACTTTACATTTTAATTAAAAGAATTGATATAACATTAAGAGTTGAGCTATGATGTTTTGCTCAGCACAAATCACTTCCGTGTTATAGACTAGTTCTTAATTTTTAAAGTCTAAATGGTTGATCCGAACACTCAAAATGATTTTAGTGTTAGTTGTAGACTAAATTTTATAATTTTTATAATTTTTTTATAATTTTTTTAGATTATTAAAAATCACTTATTTTAATAATTATGAACCATCTGAAAGAAGTGATTTCTTTTTTAGAAAAATAGTATTTTTTTAAATATATAAAATTTTATTAACAACTAGATATTCATATAAAAATTATTTAAAAAAATTGAGTCTAGAATTTTAATTTAAAAATAAAAAAATCAATATATAACACATAGGTGATTCATACTATACATACATACAAGGATCCATAGCCCAATAATATCAAAATCTATTAAATGGGACATCATGATCCAATATAATTAGCAAGCAACTATTCAATATCATATCTAAATTGTTGAGTCCAAAATGTAGAGTCCATATATGATTGGAAGTATTTAATTAGTCAGGAAGTGTAAAAAAAAATGATTATCATTGCGTGATTCGCACAATAAGAAAATATATAATAATTACAAGCAATTGAATTTTCGTCCAATTGTTGCTTTAAGCTTTTCCTTTTTCTTTGTGCAATGGACCATTTAAACAACTTAAAAGGCATGTTCGGCTATCCTCTTTCCACATAAACATTACTATTTTTGTGAGGGGAAAAAAACAAATTCAGTCGAAGTGAATTTGTTTTTTCCCACAAAAATAATAGTGTTTCCGTAGGAAAGGAAGATGACCGAACAGAACCCAAATAGGGGTGCAAGTGCAAACATGCACCACAAATTCACAGATTATTATACTATTATTATTGTTTTATGATCATCATCATCATTAGCATTGTAATTATTCATATTTTATCTATTATGATTAATAACTGTCAAATAATATTTTTACTCTTCCAAATAATTAAAAATATCACTCTTCTACTACTCTTCGAAAATGACACTATTCTATCTCTCTTCCAAAAATTATCACTCTTCCAAAAATATTTTTTGATTTGTCAAATGAACTCTATATGTTTGTAGAGAAGGGATCTAATTACCATTATTATTGATGTCCATGGTGTTTATTTATTTATTTATAGATTTATAAATTTACAAATATGAACAGTTAGTTATATTCTATATCATCTCAATTGTATGTATACGAAAAATTATAAAATTTTAATTTCATTTGAATGACCATCAAATAATTAGTCTAAATTGTAAAATTTAATCCGTTAATTTTATTAATACCTAATACATATATAAATAATATTAAAGACAATATAATTTTTTTTTGTATATATATATAAAATAATATTTATAAAATATATTTTTATTATTTAAATATTTAAATAATAATTATTTAATAATTAATTTTAATAATATGTATGTGATATAAAAATAATGACAATTGAATCCGCTCTCATACCATCTCTATTACTCTGCGATATAAGTGATATAAATAACTCGTTCGATTTGATTCGTTACATATTGAAGCTGAGAGCTCGAGCTCGAACTTGGTTCATATTGTTATACTGGGCTCTGATTTTTTCTGTTGGGCCTTCCATAATTTCAATGCAGATCAGGAGTAAAAGGGAACTTAAGTTGGAAAAAAGGTAGAAGAGTCAACTCTGCTGGGGATCAAACCCAGAATCTCTGGTTCCGTAGACCAGCGCCTTATCCATTGGGCCGCTGAGTCCTCACTAAAGCAATAAAACTTGAAAACTTCTAAATTTAGTTCTGTTGTCCTCTCTCCTTCAGGTTTTGCGGAGGGTTTTGCCTTGCTAGAGTGTGTTTCTAGCGTAGGAGAGAGACTCGAGAGTTCCCCGGAGAAGTTCCACGGTCTCACTTTAGATAAGCTCTAGTCTTTTGATTTGTCTTCCTACCAGGGACAGTCTTTTTCTCCCCTGTAGCAGTTCCTTTTCAAGCAGTCTGGCACCTTACCCCACAAAAAGGAACCCGTAAGAAATCAGTTTCCCTCCATGCGAGCGAGTGGGAATCCTAAGGCGAGTTTTGCCCACTCCTGAGAGCAAGCCTGTGAGCGGCTTTCCTAGATCAATCAACAGGACTTCTCCTCTTAGGCAATCAAGAGCTAGGTAAAGTTCTCATTCCAGTTCAAATGGAAATCCTTCCCTTCCCACTAAAAATCAGAGCGAAATAAGTACAACCGCCTCTCAAAGTCTCAAACCTCTGTTCTGTATCTGACAGTATCTTGTTGTGTTTATAGGTTTCTCAAAGGAAGTAACTGAATAAACGGTAATTGACTTCTATAAGAGAAAGAAAAGTAAGATCTTTGGCTCCTTTCACTCTGCTGAAAGGCGGTGTCTTTTCATTTTCTTTTGGATTTAGGTTTAATCGAGTTTGTGGAAGCCATTGTTGGGTTGGCGCTTATTTTTCATTAGCAATACATTTCAGGCTGTTTATTCAACTCAATCCTTTTCTATTGAATTGATTTTTACTTGCTTTTCTTTCCAATCAAAGAGTAAATTGAACATTGCGTACCTGGGAATACATCATCACATTTAGGGAAAAAAAAGTTTGATCAAAGAATGGGAAGCAGTGGGCATGGTTGTATGAGCTGGCGAGCAGAGGAAGCAATTGCAGGAAATAAGAGAGCTCTGGAGGCACTTAGAGAGCTTGTCATAAACCCATTTGTCTATGCTCGTGAGTCGCGCAAGATTGGTCTCAAGGTCACTCTTTTCAATTCTTCTATACTTTTCTCATTGCTATTGTTGTTTTCTTTCCTTCTAATTTGAATATCTTCTCATCATGTTTGATTTTAGTTGATTTGGACTTTGGGGTATTTCATCTGAATTTTCTTTCTATTTGGTTGAGTTTTCAGTGGCCCAGAGGGTTGCTTCTCTATGGCCCCCCCGGCACAGGAAAGGTATATTTTAATAGGATGTAAATTTAACATTTCTTTTGACTGTCAAAACTCATGAGGATTTGTCAAATTCAACAAAAAGTTATGTACTCTTTTGCACAATCTAACTACTGTTAATTTCTGTTGTGGTTAGACAAGCCTGGTCCAAGCTGTCGTTAGAGAGAGCAATGCTTATCTGACAATGATCAAGTACAGACTGAATTTAACACAATCTAATTTGTTTTATGTAAAATATGTAAAATTACCATTATTTTGGAATTTAGGTTCATGTAGATTTTTTTTTTCAAACAGTCCATATTCAGTTCATAGAGCACATGCTGGAGAAAGCGAAAAGTTCTTACGGGAAGCTTTTTCTGAAGCACATTCTCATGCTGTCTCCGGAAAACCTTCTGTCATTTTTATTGATGAAATCGATTCCATCTGTCCACGCCGTAATGATAAGTATGTTTCTAAGTCATGGCACATTACTATATTATAATCTTTTGGGGAAAAACTACTGGCCATTTATCCTGTTTGCAGAGGCTCAAGCAGTTGATGCATCTGAAAATAAATAACACTTTAAATCTAGCTTTAGCACTTTATTTGGGATTAAAGGCTCTGTTGTTGTTGTGTCTAGCTTTAGCACTTGGACACTGCTAGGGTGGCAATGTGAGCAACTTGGAAAATAATCACTTCACTTTGATTTCACACTTTTACCGATTAAAAGATGCCTTATGCCAATATTTGAGCTAGTAAATTTGTATTGACACTTGATCTTTCTGAATTCCTTCTAGCGTTCTTATTTTTTTATCTCAATGTACATAATGGTTAGTTACTCAATAACAAAGTTGAGAACTGAACAAAAGACCTAGCGCATATGGTGATGGGTCTCATCATAGGTTCAAGTCCTGCAAAAGCATTTGAAAAGGAATAAATGCCAGGATTAACAAGAGCCCTTATATCAAAAAAAAAAAAAAGAAAAAAAAGATAAAGAAAGCAAAGTAGAAACAAATTAGAGAACTAGAACCACTCTTTTAAAAAACATCGTTTTAACTTCGTCGAAATCTTTAATGTCAAGTAAAAAAACTATTTTTAAACCATTGCAATCGTTAAATGCTGTTAAATAACTCCGTTTAAACCGTTTTAACTTGAAACTATCACCTTATAGTTAAGAGGCATGAAAAGTTTTTTAAAAGCTTGACTAGAACTGAGCAATGCTTTGTGAAAAAACATGCAAGGGACAAATTTGTTCAAAATGAGGTTGCTCTATGGAGTTGAATGGATACTTATGTCAGTTTACATTAATCATCTCAAGCTGGTGTTTTTAGCATTCAAGGCTGTTAAATGATGCCTTAACTTCAATGCAGAAAAGAACAAGAATCTCGTATAGTGGGTCAGCTTTTAACTCTGATGGATGGCAATAAGAGTTCGTCAAGATCTCTCCCTCACATTGTTGTTATTGCCTCAACTAACAGGTTAGGTGATGATATTATATAAATTTACTTGTTTTATTATCATTTTATTACTGCATTCTTCACTTATTGCTCTGCTTTTCAGAGTGGATGCCATCGATCCAGCTCTGCGCAGGCCAGGTCGGTTTGATTCAGAAGTTGAAGTCTCTGTTCCTATCTCTGATGAAAGATTTCAAATTCTCAAGGTTTGATTTTCTACCGATTTTCATAATTGCGCATTTGGATTGTCAAGAGTGGAAGGTCTGGTTGGTATATGTTGGTTCCAGTTGTCCGTTGATAAAATTCCTTTACATGTGATGCTTTGGAAACTTGTTAAGGCTTGTCGTCAATATAATACCATAACATGGTTATACTAGTGAAGTCCTTTTACCGGTATTGGAATGTACTGTTGCTATAGTCAGCCATATCCCAGTATTTGAAATAGTAAAACATATTTTGATTTGATGTAGCTGTATTCCAAAAACCTAAATTTGGATGATGATGTGGATCTAGAAATCATTGCCTCATCATGCAATGGATATGTGGGTGCAGACCTTGAGGCACTTTGTAGAGAAGCTGCTAGGCTGGCATACCGAAGGACATCAAATTCCAATAATGCCTGCAGCATTCTCAGGATAAGAATGGAGGATTGGATATCAGCAAAGTCCCTTGTGGGGCCCAGCATGACTAGGGGGTTGCTAAAGAGGTTTCAAAGGTCTCATGGGATGATATTGGGGGTCTGAAAGATTTGAAGGTGCATCAAAATTCACATCTGGATATTTTACTTTGTACTTTTTCCTTAAGCTGTGATAAAGAAGTTTGATTAGCTAGTAATAGCCCATATCTAATGTTTTCCCTGTAAAGAGTGCAGCTAAGGAAAAAAAAAAACAAAAACAAAGAGGCAACTTATTCATCACTTTCTCTAACATAAAACTCACTCTGTGTGTGTGTGTGTGTAATAGAAAAAGTTACAACAGGCAGTTGAGTGGCCAATAAAGCATGGAAAAGCATTTGAAAGGTTAGGCATCTCACCGGTTCGTGGGGTCCTCTTGCATGGTCCACCAGGCTGCTCTAAGACTACCCTCGCCAAAGCAGCTGCTCATGCTGCCAATGCCTCTTTCTTTTCCTTTAGGTTCATATTTGTTCTTAATTTCATCAGTCTCAACAAATTGGAAAATTTCTCAACATATCTCACACTTTTAAATCATTTGGATATAGTGGCGCAGAATTGTATTCCAAGTACGTGGGAGAAGGAGAAGCTTTGCTACGAAGAACATTTCAGAAGGCACGTCTTGCGGCTCCCAGTATTGTATTCTTCGATGAGGCTGATGCTATTGCTCCTAAACGGCAAGTCACTTTTATTTTTTATATACTGTTTGAATCTGATTTTAAATTAATTTATTTGATAAAGTGTTCTTTTTTGTACATTTTGTTTTTCTAAAGTGAGGGTCATGGTGGGAGTTCAGGTGGCAATGTAACAGTTGGAGAAAGACTTCTTTCTACATTATTGACAGAAATGGATGGCCTTGAGCTATGCACAGTATGGATTTGAATTTCCTTTTGTTTTATTAAACTAATTTTTAGGTTGAGGAATGAAGTTATTATTATTATTTCAAACTAGGAATATCCGACCTGTTTCGTTGAAACAAGAGTTTTGTAGTACCAAACAGCTGGTACCTGATTACATAGTTCTCAAAAGTGCTTATCAAAAACACAATAAATCTAGCCTTACAGTTCCTCGCTGTATAGATAAACACAATACTGGTATACGGTATACCTACTGAGCTAGATTTTTTTCCGTGAAAAAAATCTAGTCGGTAGAGTTCTGGAAACATCAATACAGTGCATAGAAGAACCAAAATCAACATAATGAGCCTTTGAGAATCATCAATTCATTAACGAGACCCATGGATGGCTTCCGCTGCCTCCCTTTACCTGCAAGGGAAGCCCTTCCATTTCCTGGAAAAGTATCAAAGTTTGAAAAAGTATCATCATTTCTAATCTTACACCCGAAGCTAGTCAGATCTTTTAATGATTTACCAGCACAAAACTGGAAGTTAATCAATTACATCCTAATAACAAGGTCCATAATCATATTCTTATTGAAGTAAAAACAAAAGCATTCTTCAACGGTTTGCACAAGTCTAGATACCACATATCTTCCACTTTAGTCCATGTAACGGGATATTTGTATATTTACAATCTGATCCAAAGTGATGCATGACATTATTATCTTGAACATAACAAAATAATTGCTTGATTTAGTATATTGTAATTACCAGGGAATTATTGTGCTGGCTGCAACAAATCGACCTTGTGCCATTGATGCTGCTCTCCTACGACCAGGCCGGTTTGACTTGGTAGTTCCTTTTGAGTTTGTTAGTTAAGATGTATTTAAGAGAAATTAAGAATTTGAGATTTTATTTATGTTGCTTGCCATTACATTTCAGGTACTGTATGTGCCACCACCGGACCTAGAAGGCCGTCATGAGATATTGAAAATACACACAAGAAAAATGATGTTAAGTGAAGATGTTGATCTTTTGGCAATTGCTCAGCAAACAGAGTTATTCACTGGTGCCGACCTAGAATGTATGTGCAGAGAGGCTGGCATGCTTGCTTTGAGAGAGGACTTAATGGCCACTTGCATAAGGTCACATCATTTCCAAGTATCAAGGAATTCACTAAGACCAACACTTACTAAATCAATGGTTGATGAGTATGCTTCGGCAGTTAAACGTGAATGATGCCATGATAATGTGACATGTTTGTTCTTTACTAAATCAATGGTTGATGAGTATGCTTCGGCAGTTAAACTCTCAAAATATTTTGTAAAGTAGTCTTAAATTTAAAATAGAAGAAAATAGATGATTGCATTGAGGTAGCCTGATGGTTAGTTTTTTTTTTAGAAAATTTTCGTCAAGTTCAAATAGAAAGTTAAGTATATATATAAAGACATCAAAATGGTAAGAAATAGGTCGGATCCGTTGTAACGGTTAGGCCAAAAAATCCTAGCCCATTTGACCGTTACAACTGATATGTGAGGTATTTGTTATTGGAGCTTTTTGATTAAATTTTATACATAAATGATTTTATCCGTTATAACGAATATTGAGATTCATTATACTGTTTAAACAGTGAAATTCTTCTCGAGGTCATCCCCATCTATTTGACATTTATTTTCCTTGACATTTGCCACAAGAGCTTGACTTCATTCTTACCCGTCACTTGATACTGAGCATGATTCATCCACTTTAATATTAACTTTTTTATTCTCTTCATATACATTGATTAGTGAATCTCACATATCACGATCACTAGTCATGTTGTCAAATAAAAATTATTTTGATTCATTTATAAAGTTGAAGATAATATTAATTGCATAATCATTATTTATTTTATATAGTTTGAATTTAGTAATTAATTTCTTAGTGTTTTCATTAAACTGTGGTATGTACCTCTTTTCTATGATTTCTTAGATGTCAAGAATATTGAGATAATTTATCATATATTTTTTTTCAATACATAAAATTATTTGTGTTTAGATCAAATATTGAGAGTTCTTTCATAAATCTCAAAGATATCATTTGATGAATTTGATACAACTTACTTTGATATCATTTTATTTTCCCAAAGGGTCTAGTATCAAATTCATCATAGAAAATAAGTAAATAAAATGAGAGAGAAAGAAAAAGAACATATAATATAATAAAGTTTGGCTATGAAAAACCTACGTCTCCGGGACCCGTAATTATAATAGTCGATTGCATCAAGTTACTAAAATAAGTAAGTCTTTATAATTGTGAACTTTTGATACCTTACACCAAGTAATAGGGCAGCCATCGGCAAAAAGATCAAATAGGGCTAAAAGTTTTAGTCTCCACTTGTATACAAACGCACAATGAACAATCATTTGCTTCATACCAGACCTAGTTCTAATCCCTTTCTCTAAGATTATCAATGATATTAGATAACGGATGAGAGGATACTTCCCTTAGGCTTTGGATATCTGAAACTCTGGTGATGTTGGAAGTTCAACTTCCATTGACACTTGCTCTTCATTTAGGGTATTTTCTTGCACTAAAATTTGCACCTAATCCTCTTGTGCATATGAAGGAGAGTGCGTACTTTTCTCATTAATCTCGATCAGTCTTCGTTCTGTCTCATCATCATCTATTACGGTAACTCAGCACCTACAATATCAATGTCTTTTTCGTCCTCATTGTTAACATTTTCATTGAAATTGACATGTACCGACTCTATTATAATTTTTTAAGGATGTGATGTAAACTCTATAGATTTTACTTGTTATTGAATACTCTACAAATATTCTTGTATTGATTTATAATTAAATTTTGTGATTTCTAGGTATTCATTCAATATAAAAGCATTTTGATTCAAATACTCTAAAATATGATATATTAGGTTTCTAATACTTTCATAGTTCATAAGGTATTTTTTTAGCATTGATCTGATACTTACTCGGTCTATAACATAATATGTTTTACTTACGCCTCAGCCTAAAAGTGATTTGTCAAGGGGTATTCGCGTAATATAGTCCAACAAGTTCTTAAAAGGTCTTATTTTTTCTTTCAATATCTCATTTTGTTGAGGTGTGTAATGTCTGAATTATTTTTGTCTATATCTCATTTTAAATCAAAAGGTATGAAATTTTACATTTTCAAAATCCCTCTTATGATTATTTAGGATTTTATTTATTTTTAACCTTTTTTATTTTCAACACGGGTGCAAAAAGTGAAACAATTTTTAAATATTTCTTCCTTAGTTTTTTAAAAAATAACTCAGATAAAGCAACTATAATTATCTATAATCACATAAATGTACATTTTTCTTGTAAGATTTAGAATGTTTATATGTCCAAATAAGTTTATATGAATCAATTAAAGTGGTTTGTCAGTTGATATCATGTCCTTAGACTTAAACCTATATTTTAAAAAAAAAATTGTGCACATGCATCACATAAACTATTAATTTATAATTTGTGACTTGGTAGTCCATGGACTAACTCTAATTGGACCTGCTTTTTAATTGAATCAGTGGATATATGGACTAACAATCATGAATTGGATGTTGTAGCATTGAGACACAACTCACCATGTTCAAACTAGTCAAAGATTAGATAATATATAATTTTCTTTTGTTTATCTGTGTATATAAAGTCATCATCAATATATCTCATCAAATAGTAAAATTTTACATCAAATTTGACATAATAGCCCGCATTACATAATATATTCACGCTTAGGTTATAGTTGAGACAATCAATAAGATATACAGTTGAAATTATAATATTTTGACTGTCGACAACATCTAATCCTATAATTTTACTTTTTTCGCTTTCAAAAGTGATAGTTTCATCATCATAAGGATTAGAGTTTTAAATTTTGATTTACTATCAATCATTTCATGCTTTCAATCACTAACAATGATCAATGTATTTATTTTTAAGAAATAATATCAAACAAACCTCACTATTATGGCATGACGATGTTGATGTGCTTGCTAAGCTCCCATCCCCATCTATTTGGTAGTTATTTTCCTTGACATTCTCCATGAGAACTTGACTCAATTCTTGTTTGACACTTGATTCTAAGTATGATTCCTTCACTTCAATATTAAACTATTTATTCTCCTCATATACACTGATTAGTGAATCTCATATATCACGAACACTAGTCATGTTGTCAAATAAAAATCTCTTTGATTCACTAACAATGTTGAAGATAATATTAACTATATAATAATTATTTTGGACTTAGTAATTAATTCCTTTTCATTAAATCGTGGTACGTATCCTTTTCTATAATTTCTCAGATGTCAAGAATGTTAACGTAATTTATCATATATATTTTTTCAATACATAAAGCTATTTGTGTTTAAATCAAATATTGGGAGTTCTTTCATAAATCTTAAGGATGTTGATGGGGCCTCCTAACTCGATATCGCCTCATGGCTCGAGTAAGCTCACAAGTCGAACTCGGGGGCTTCTCTAAGCATATAATTCCCCTTAACCGCCATAACGGTCCAGTCCCAAAATAGCGCACTATAACCGATCAGTCCTGAAATAGCGCACTATAACCATCCAGTCCCGAAATAGCGATCTGTAACTGCCCACTACTAGCTAGTGGAGATGAGACCTCATGACCTCCTAGTTAATGCGGCTCGAAGGCCTATATAATGCTCTCCCGATGTTGATCAGGGGGACACACATGTTCACAGACACAATACTGACAACAATAGGAAAAAGTAAAAATATGTCCACACTTTCATTCTCGGTGATCGATACGTCCTCGTCTCATCGGAGATAAAACGTATCAGATGTCATTTGATGAATTTGATACAACCTACTCTAATATCATTTTATTTTCCTTAAGGGTCTAGTATCAAATTTATCATAAAAAATAAGTAAATAAAATTAGAGAGAAAGAGAAAGAACACATAATATAACGGAGTTCGACTATGAAAAACATACGTCTCTAGGATCCACAATCACAATAATCGATTATACTGAGTCACGAAAATAAGTAAGTCTTTACAATTGTGAACTTTCGGTCCTTTACACTATGTAATAGGGCAGCTATCATCCAAAAAATAAATAGAACGTGAAAACACATGTCTCATTAAAGAACAAACAAGAACTAACTGCTCTCAAACTCTCAAAGAGTTTTGCAAAATAGTCTTGAGTTTAGAAAAGAGTAGAGGATTGCATTGAGACAGTTTGATAGTTAGGTTTTCTTAGAATTTTTCGTCAAGTTCAAACAGAAAGACAGGTGCATATATAGAGATACACAAAACCAATAAGAAATCAGACTGATCCGTTGCAATGGTTAGCTAACCATTGTAATTGTTAGGTCAAAGAAATCCTAACGCATTTAACCATTACAACAGATATGAGATCCGTTATAATGGATATGTGAGGGATTTATTCTAGAGCTTTTTGACTAAATTTTATATACAAATGATTTAATCCGTTATAATGGATATTAGGATCCATTATAATCTTTAAACAGTGAAATTCTTCTCGAAGTCATCCGTTAAAATGAATAAGAGATCCATTGTAACGGTTAAGGCATATTTTGGCTCTAGAGTAATTTGAATAAAATTATACAGACACAATTTAATCCCTTATAATGGTTAGTAGTTTCATTGTAATTATTAGGATATAAATATCTCTATTTGACCGGTTTAATCCTCTTAAAACTACTTCGGTTACTTTTAATTATTATAATTCTAATCTAACCAAACTATAACTTTGAGATCCTCATACATGAATTCTTCTACTTATGTAATTATTTTAGAAATCAGCAAATATAATATTATATAATTTTGAGAACTGTCTACAACAACATGAATAAAATAAAAAACTGAATAAACTAAAATTTTATTTAGTTTAATTATTAAACAGAAATTATATTAGTTAAATAGTGATGAAAATATCATAATTTCAAAATAATGATAAAATTGTTTAAAAAATAAAATAAATAATTAAATTAAATCTGTAGGAAGTAAATATATTTCAATTAAGTTGTCATTTATATCAAGTAAAATTAAATTACTTTATAAAATTTAGATTTTTCGGTTTATTAGATTTATCTGATTTAAAAAACATAAGCTGAATCAAAGGACAAAAATTGAATAATTAAAATTTCAAGTAAATAAAAAATTTTGAATAAAAAAAATCGAACTAGATGCTCCGAAATTTAATGATTCCGTTGAAATCTAATTAAATCAATCTATTTGCACACGTAGTTGTCTGTTTGTTTAGTTTTGGGGGCCACTAAACTCTCCCTTTTGTCAACAAATTAATAAGTGGTTACTCTGCAAATATGCTAAGAATGAGCGGAAAGTGATAGTCATAGTCTCCATATCTCATCTCTGATCTTTACCCTCATAAATTTAGTGTCGTTATGTCCGAAATTCTCAAAGTAAACAAGTTATTGCATGCGAAATAGAGATTAGAAAGTTGGGTCGTTTTTTTTTTCAGAATATGACCTTTATTTCAGCTTACGAGTAAAATGGAACTGCAAAAAATAAAAATAAAAATAAAGATCAGTATTTATAAACATATCAATATCGGATTCGGGAAAACGTTATCCGTATGTGTATTTCTGGAAGTCAGTTTATCTTAAGACCGAATTATGAGAAAAATGTTCTGCTGTGCAAATCTTCCAATTATGTTTCTAATTTCTAAATTTGTTTTTGTACATCAACAAAATAACATTTTTTTAACGCAGTATCCAGTACGAATAGACGACGATACCGTCATTACCACTAAAGTTATAAATTCAAATCTCAACATATGCTGAGAAGGAAGGATTAACACCTTAAAAGAATTGTACGTCGGATCCGATCTTTAATATAAAGTTTACCTTATATATATATATCATCGTCCTCTATATATACAATCTTGATAAAATAGCTATTGTCAACCGAACCCTCCCCAATATAATATATTTGTTTACTACAAAAATGCCATCTTAAAAGAAGCTATCATACCATCATCAATATCAACGTAATGATACCGTCAATTAAAATTCTAACATTGTCATTATTCTTCAGCTTACATGAATTGTGATTAAGCTTAATGACTTTGTTACTCAACTTATTTTATATTATATTTTATTATTTAATTTAAATTATTTATTGACAGTAGTTATTTGGACAAAAACATTAAAGAAATAAATGTTTAAAATAAATATTATTAGTATATTGTTGAATATATAAATATTCCAGTAATCAGATTTCATTTAATTTAATTACTATTTGATGATGTATTAAGGACAGTCGATATTTTATATTACTTGATATACAATAAAATATGCACGAAATATCGTCATATAAACATGACACGTAGATAAGATAAATCATTTATATAATACTAGATTTAAAATTTTAGTTTCCTTCTTTCAATATTACTAAAATAAATAAATAAATAACTGTGAAGTGATCTACTTCTTTACAAAATGTTTAGTAAAAGATACGGGTAGAATCATAAAAGAGAGTTATTTTTCTTAAAAGACAAAAGACATTAACGCTGTAACACCATTTTCTTTTTACCTTCGAAGCAAAGTTCAGAAAACGACCATAATGATTAATAATCATCGTGCACATCTAATTCAATTCAGTGATCACCAATCATGAGACAACACTCCTATCTAGATCATAAATCTTGCCATCTTTGCTGTCCTTAAACTAGATTAACCCACCGTAGGGCTGTCAATGGATCAGGTTCGAATCGGATCTCGTAGGATCCAAATGTGAATTCATTAAAAAATTATAAGATTCATATGTGGATCCGTATCCAATAAAATTTTGAGAATCAAAATGCGAATTCATATTTACTATTATAGTTGATTTCGGATCGAATTCGAATCATATTTTGGATCTTATATTATAATAATATTAAAAATAACATAATTAATATATGACAAGAGAAAAATTATCATGTTATCTTAAAATTATTTCAAACGTAACAACAATCATAATTCACATTTACTATTATAGCAATCTTAAAATTATTTGTTTCAATCATAAACGTAGCAACAATCATAACCATTTGTTTCAACTTTCAAAACATACAATAAACATCAAATAACATAATAAAATCTGCCTAATTAATATAATAACTATTATTCAATTTTATGAATCAACACCGAGTGAAACATAAACATTGCTCTTCAATTTAAACTAAATTGGACATATTTATTTTATTAATTGACATATGATATAATTTTATTTATTTATTGAATTCATAGCGAATTCGAATGCAAATCTTATAAAATTCAAATGCGGATTCATTATATTAGATGGATCATTTTTTAGAATTCATGTGCGAATCCAATAAACTAATGAATATATTTTAATAATTCATATGCGGATTCAAATCTTGAATTATGAATATCCATTGACAGCCCTAACCCACCAAACAAATTTATTTCCAAAAAAAGTTAGAACTCCACTCTCAAGTATACCACAATAAAAACTAAATACAGCACAAGTGAGCATAGATTTTCAAACTGGCTATACATGGACCACCAAGACACAAAAAAAATCTTGGATAGTATATTAAACATTACAATCAATTCCTTGTTCCAGATTCAAACTTTGAATCTTTTCTAACTATATTTGAAGAAAATTAAAAAAAAAACATTCAACTTATTAAATGTTTTAAATCAGCCTCTTCTCTGTTACATATTTATTTAACAAAAAGTTGTTTCCTTCTTCTGTTAACCCTGGCTTTTGGTCCATGCGTCACCTCCCCAGTTACAACTTCATCAATAAGCTCTTTAAATATAGACCTCTCTACGTCCAATACAATGCCAGACACCTCTTTGCCAAAGTGCGGCCACCCGTCAGATCTCTTCATCAAGTCTTTACCTGATAGCACATTGCTTTCATCCTCAGAGCTCCCTTTCTCTCTCCTCAACTCCTCAATCTCTGCACAAATCTCTCTCAACAGCTTCTGACCACCAAATGGGACTTGCCTATTAATACTCTTCACATCCATGACTTTGAAATCCAATTTTTGTAATAACAATTCATTGACCAGGTCAAAAACTAGTTTCCTATGTCTTTTCTGAGGGTCAGACTTGATCCGGGCTTCAGGTTTCACAACCCAACCCGACTTTCTTTGCTCAAGTACCAAGAACAAATCTGGGTTTATTGGATTACCAGATGCATGCAACTGGACTTCCAGTGAATCTTTCATTAACAGACCAGATGCAAGGAGTATCTCAGACACATACCGATGGTCTGGATCAGGTGTTTCACATAAGAGTGAAATGTGGTCTGGGGCAGGCCCTGCCATCTCCATGTTGGTTTCCTCTGAGAAGCTCAATTGCTTGAGCTTCTGTAAAAGGTTTTGGATGTTTTCCATTTTCTTTGATTTTTCTGGTTGATTCTTTTCTGGCGATTCAATTGGATTCTGGCTTTCCACAGCCTGAGACGCTTTCCCTGTTCATTTATTTATGAAGAAAACTTTAGTCACATATTAGATTACACATGCGACAGATATGTTTACTACTTAAGCTAGTTTCCAGTTTGTGCATATCAAGTTTGGTTTGACAATTATAAATGGAATGATCAGGCTTGCCAGTAGCTGCTTGCCTAGGGCTCATTGACAATCTGATAAAGTATCACTTAAATTCTTACATTGTTGTTTCAAAGAACCTCAGAGTCTCACAATGACAATTACTAGCTAATGAAGAAAGCACTACTGATCTTTTTGCAAAATATCATGAGGTTTGCTTTATCGTCCAAAATATTTTTCACTCGTATGGCGTCTGTTTGTTTTCCTCTATAGTATATATTTTTTTCTCAACCTTAATATTATTAACAATTGACTTTGTCTGACTTTTTTTGACAATTATTATTATATTATGTTAATACGTAGGTGCATGTTCAACTAATTCTAATATCTTAACATGTATATAGATTTCAACATAACATCCACAGTAATTTAAGAACATGGCATTGAAAATGAAACACAGATTGTTACGCAAGAAGTGAGAAAAGGAAGCATGTGAATAATCCCTAATGAGCATGTGTGAGGCACTCTGGCAGTAGGCACCTTTCATTTCTGTAACCTTTTCTATAATTTGCTTTATTTTCAGCATATTTAGCTCTATAAATGTCTAAAGCAGTTTTTTCAACAATCTCGTGTAAATCAAAATATGGGGCTATATTTTCATGGTTATCTTTGATTTTCATTTTGTGACAAGACTGCTGATGAGTGCATTGCACCTTAACAAGCATATTACAAAATAGTAGACTATTCTCCAGTAAGGCACCTGGACTGTGTAATAATGAATTGTTGGTTCAATTACAGCTAAGGAATCTGGTACCACCTACCAACTAAATTTGGGTCCCATTTAAGTGCCAACAAAAAGATAAATGGTTTGTTTTCAGTTACACTAGACACATCACATGACCAATGCATTTAACCATTGTTTACTATCAAAATATAATAATAACAAATTATCTCTCTTTCTTTCTCTTGATAGAATGCTTTTTTTTTATAGAACAACTGAACTAGTTTGATAGGTACCTCAGATGCGCTACCTTGTTTTCACATCCTATCCAATCCAATTTTAACAGGTATACCATTATTATAATATGCTGGTGTTACCTAACTGGTATGCACTATTGAATTGCTGAATTAACGTGCTATATTTTCATGGGATCTGACAGGTACACAATTAATGGCAAAGATTACAAGTTACCTCTTGACAAGGTTGGAGACCTGACAGGAGGAGGTGAAACATCTTCATGGTATAAGGAGTCTAACACTGATACTGGGCTTGGATGTTCCTGAGTTGCAGATGTGGGTTCACACCTGGTTATCTCCACTTTTGAATAATCCAGTGAATTCTGAACAAAAGGAATAAATTTTTAAGTCATGGCATTTCAACAGTTTAAAAGATGACTGTGGTCTTGTTCATTATTGGCACTACACAGGTAAAATGACAATTCAATAAAAAAGGAACTTAAATATTACAGAGGCTGCACCAAAAGTTGAGAATTTTTTTATTCAAGCTAGTTTGATAAAAGAGGACTTTCAGCTGAAAATCAGAATCTAATATTCTTGGTAATACTATAAAAGTAATATCACAAACAAACTGCCCCGGTACCTTCACTTTTGGGTTCTGATATTCGCTTTGTGATGAAGAGGCATTCTTCACATGTCCTGATTTGTATATGCTTGTTACTTCTACGTCAACCTTAGATGATGCCATGCTAATTATACTATCTGACCTAAGCGAAACCTCATCACCATTGTAACCTGTGCTGACATCACTCAACATCTCATCATTTTTCTCTGTTTGAGCTGGTTTTTGCCTTGATCTATTTCTCGGTGAGGTTGAATCTGTATAATTTCTACCTGGATGCTGTTTTGAGCTCTTGTTGGCATTTGAATCTGGGGTTGGTGGTTTTAGCCTCTTTTCCATCTCAAGTTTTTTCCGTTGCAATCTTGGGCTAGTCGAGCCTGAACTTAAACCAGTCTTTTGTTTAAAATTCTCTTCAGTTCTCCTATTATCTGGTCTCTTGTTTGATGAAACCCGATGGCTAGCTCTACTTGGCTGTTCTTTAAAATTCTGATTATAAATGGGTGAATTCTTTTTGTTCCCGTCATCACTTGTTCTTAATTGTGGTAAGACTGAAGCAAGTGGAACATCTTGCACTGTACCAAGATTTGATTTTGTGGGTCTCATGATTACAATAGGTGACTTGAAGTCTGTTGCTGAAGCACGCTCCTTTATTGATTTTAGATGTTGTTCACTCCGCGAATCGGAGTTTGAAATGGTGGCATCTTTCTCAGCCTCTAAGAGCCCCTTCATATGCATGGAGTCTAGAATCTGTTTAAGCGCCCTTAAATCCCGATTTGATTGCTCAAATTCCAAGTCCTTCAGTCTCTTCTCTATTTCATTATACACTGATACTTGCTGTTCAGGTACTTGATTTTCCCATTTACGGTAACTCATTTTCTGGGGAATGCAAATCTTTTCTTGTTGTTTCCATGGAGTTGGTTCAATGGGAATTCTAGAACTTGACTTTGGCTTCATGCCTAATTCAGGACCTCTGGTTTTTCTTTTCTCTTGTGTTTTGGGTATCTTTGGCATTTTTTCGTCACAACCATAATTTTTTGGAGTTGAAAATTTACCATCTTTAAGAGGTTCGACCACCTCTTGTTCTTCCAAGCTTGACTTGGGCATGGCTTCCAAACCCATGAGCTTGGCGACAATACCAATCTTCTCTCCCTTTGTAATTGAGTTTGAGTTTGAAATCGAATTAGAATCTGAATTAGAGTCCAAAAGGGAGGCATCCTTGCTATCCAAGGAAAGCCTTGGATTGTTATCATTATTCTGTCGTGACCAGACAGCAGGTACTTCTCTGCCATCATAAGAAAGTCTAGGCACATCTCTAGTTAAAGACCGAGAAAAACCGTCTCTTGCGTCAAATGATAATCTAGGTGGTTGTTTAAGTTCTAGTGGAGGTCCCCTAGAAGTCTCATTTAACTTGACCAAAACTCCAAGTGATTTGTCAAGCTCACTACCTGCGCCTTTTTTGGGTAGGTGCATAGGCCTTGGTGAGTCTCTGTAGTAAGCTTTATTCTCTCTTCCTTCTTTACTGGAGTTTTTAACAGATAAATCACCACGGGTTTCTCTATTGATAGAATCCTTCACAACATCTCTGATATCAATTGATATGTCATGATCAGGGATTTTAAGCTTGGGTGAGTTTTTCAGGGTAATTTCAGGAAACAGGATTTGGTCAAGTGGATCATGGTTTGTTGAATGGTTGCAGTCCAGAGATGAGAATGAAGAAGAGGAAGAGGACAGAGAGTTAGAAGATTCTAAAGAGGCTCTTTGAGGCTCTTTCCAACTCTTGCTGAAATTTTTTTCCTACAATATATCAGGCATATACGAAAATTTCATTATTATACCAATACAATTTTTTTTACAAATGTCAATCAGTTCAGAAGCTATCTCATTTTTTAATCAAGTTCAAGTAGCTTACGAGTAAAATCTGCGGGGAGCACATGACACGCTCTGCACTTACACTCGAAGTGTTTGAAAGAGCAGGACCTAAATAATAACACAAGTATATTAGTTCCATTCTCAATTACTCTGTTACACTTGAACAATTTTGGAGAAAAATGCAGATTATTAAGTTGAGAAATAGTAGCTTTACATTACAAGATACATCAACCAAATGGAATGAAGTGAAGTTGATTTTTTCTAAACGAATATAAAAGATTATAAAATGCACCAGCATTTACTCAAATGGCATCTTCACTTAAAATACTAAGATATATTGAAAAATGAAATAAATGCTCAAAAAAGCAACAAAGGATTGGAGAATGAATTAACCGACCTACTTTCCCATCTCTAGAAACGCCAAAAAACAACATGTACTAATAAATGGCATGTACCCAAAAATGCAAAGTAACTACCAGGAAACAAATCGAAATACAATCGGAATAGAGGGACTATTTCATGATTTAGGAAAACACATCTTCCCAACTTAGAGATCTGGGAAACCACAGACAAGAGACAAAAGCAACACATAAATTTTGGTTATAAGCTACATTGCCCAAATCCTTCTAACATATATAGTTCACCCAGTACTTAAAAATTTGAAAAATTGAAAGGAAGTGTACCTGATGGGAGCTGCTTTGGCGCAGGTAGCCGCCGCCCGTTTGTGAGTAGATACTGTCGATCAAACATTTGAAAAATGCCGGTCATGCAGCCGATTTGCCGGCTCAAATCGGGGTTCTCATCTGCAAATGCATGTAGAAACTTCGCCGACATCTTCTCAAAATTAAAAATTTCAAAGGAAATACAGATAAAAGGACGAATCTGCCTTTTCCAAAAGCACCACCACGCCTCTCCTCTCTGCTAAAGTTTGTTGAAGGGAGCTCAAATTTGTGAGATACGGAACCGCATGTATCGTTCCCTCTCTTTCCCCCTCTCTCTCAAATAAGGAGGATGAAAGTTAACGCGTACTGAAAATTTGAAAATTTGGGAAAGAGAAAAAATTCAAGAAATAGTTGCAATCCTTTAAGTGGGATAAACTCGCTAGATTTCCTCGAAATAAAGGCTTCAACCCGAGTAACATGCCCCGTAAAACACACTACCATCACAGCTTTCTTGTGAGATGGACTTCTGTCTCTCTCGGTCTCTCCTACTACATTAATGCGCGCACACACTCTCCCCCTCCCTCCCTCCTCCTCTATTTCTTTTCAAAAAGGAGATCATATGCATACAACATGCTAGCAACCCCACAAAGGTTCCCTCCAACCCAAATGCAAATGCCCCCAAAACAGTGTCGACCACCAAGGACAAATGGACCTTCTCAGTCTTAGACCCCTCTTTAGTTTTCACTAGCAACACAAGTACAGTGGAAGTCAATGCAGATTGACAATTTTATTATCGGTTAATTAGGGGAGGGTAACGGTAAGTTTCTGACCGGGAGGAAACTTGGGTTAGGGTGTGCAATTCGTCGATTTAGTTCAAATCAAAATAAATACATGCATTGAAAGTTTTAATCGGTTTGTCAAATTAAAAATCGAATTAAATTTTTAAAAATATCAACTGAATAAACTAAACCTAAATAAACTGAACTTTTATTCAATTTATTTGATTAAACCGAAATTATATTAATTAAAGAGAAATAAAAAATATTAATAGTTAAAAAAATTGATAGAAAAAATAAGTATGTTAAAAAATAAAATAAATAACTAAAAAAACATATAGAAAATAAATATATTTGGACTTTTTATATGATTTTTATTTATATAAATTTAAATAAACTTATTTGATAAATTTTAGACATTCGGTTTATTCGGTTCAGCTGATTTAGAAAAAAAAAACGAACCAAAAATCAAATTAACTAAAATTTTCAACTGAACCAAAATTTATAAACCGAAAAATTAAACTAAATAATTCAAAATTTGATGATTCAATTTAAAATTAATTAAACGAATCTGTTTACAGTGCGCACTAACCGTGGAGGAATAGTAAAGCTGTAAAGTGTAAAGTGCCATAATGGGATTTTGATATCATGCGACTTCCATTCATGTTTGCTCGGCGCGGTATGTATCTGTAAACATCAAATGATGTGAACATTTTTGGATTTTTCATGCTCCTATTATCCGTCAATGTGAGATCAAATTTTCAAATTACACAAATGACACTTTTGTTATTTTCTAGAACTTACTTTTAGTATTTGATTTTAATTGGAATCACAGTATGGGTTTGAAAAATAAAGAGGTGAATTTTTTCTAACGAAATTTCTCACTAAGCATTCTAATTTTTTTATGGGTGCCAAAAATCGATATTTTCCAAATAAGGAAATTCGGCTAATGCATTTACTAGTATCTATACTATTATAGCTAAGAATTGGATGGGTCCATTTTTTTTTTCATTTCCTTCAAATTTTTTATATCCCAAAATACTCCTCATCTAATGATTTACATTAATTTTTACTAATTAAACGAACACGATAGCGTCCATTATTTTATATTCCTCTCCATTTCTTTGCCATATAGGAGGAAGAAAATTAAAATTGAGAGAAATCATACGAGATTATATCTGATATAGCATCTGTAATTGTTCTTATAATTGATCTTGCATCTATTGATATTTTCCATATTAGAATGACGTATATATTATTATGTGATATTTTTTTATATCTAAATAAAAAAATGCTGCAACGCGCGACTACACATCTAGTGTATTTTAAATCTAAGAAAAGGACTTCGTATTCTGAAACACCCAAGAGGTGATATAATTGTGGCCACAATTCGTAGAGATAGTTCATAAAAGCCGAAATCGTGAATCTGTGAATCCGTTTTGGTCGCACCGTTTAAAAATTCAATTCTTATCCGGTCCTCTCCTCTTTATAAGGGCCATGTTCAATCTCAAAAAAATGATCCGTTTAAATCTGACCCGACCTTTATCAAATTGAAGTATTTTAATTATATTTAAAAAAATAAAATAAAATAAAACAACAACAAAATAAAAATGCTATTTTGTACAATTTTGCTTTATTTTTTTTAATTTTTCTGTTATATTTTAGCCATATTTAAAAATTAGAAAAAAAAAAAAATATAAAAAATTATAAAATCCCTTGCAAATTCGATCATTATGATCCGGAGGGCTTGATAAGAGCCGAACTCGCCCCATAAGAAATCATACCGTTTGAACCCGATCCTTACAAAACTCTTATCAAATCTGATCGTTATCCGGCCCGCTCATAGATCCGCTAGATCTGATCCAGTCCTTAAAGATATACCTAACAACTCATGTACTATTTTTCATGAAATTATTTTTATTAACAGTAAGATATATGATATTATTTGGTTTACCTTCCTCAAGCGATATGGATTTATGTAAATGACTTAGTAGTTCAAGTGGTAGCTAACTAGGATGGTTTTAAAAAGATGTGGGTTCAAATTTCCATAGACACAAAATAAAATTTATGAACTAGACTCTCATTTTTCTCTAAAAAAAAAGTGACAGAATTTGCAAATGACTATGTAAATATTAGTGAAAAGTACATAAGTTGAGTTAGGTTGTACGTGGCAAATTATTTTTTTTAAGATAGTCATGGTTATAATTTATTTTCAATGATTTGAAAAAACAATAATCAGATTTTGTAGAGGTTCAGTTCAGAGGAATGTTTTCCTTCAAACCTCCAATGAAAAAGGCTACATCACACCAGAGTTACATTACATATCTCCGTAAAAAAAAAAGTTGCCTGGGTAAACTAGAATTTGGCAGTGGTGCACTGCTTTACAGGACATGTTTACTCACTGTCACAGACCTAAAGATAAAGCTTTTTATTCTATGATTTCAGATATTTATTAGTTGTCACTCGAATAGATGGATGGATATATATATATATATATATATATTTTAAAGCTGATTTTCAAAAATTAAAAACCACAACTTAAAAAACTCAAGACGCTCCAAATTTTTGCATCCCATGAGATTTTCATATAAAGAATTTAATGAGAATGATAAATTAAAATTTCGAAATGATTTAATATGTTTTTTTAGTTAAGCTCACGAAAAGCCTCCGTGAGCTTAAGCTCACGGTATCTCTACTCTCTCTCTCTCTATATAATAATAATAATAATAATAATAATAACAATGAGTAGGATTCAAATGTCTTATTTTTTTTTATTTTTATTAACTTAAAAATTTAAAACTGAAATATCAAATAACATCATTTGTTTATATTTTATTTTATATAAATCAGCAAGTTATAAAATCAATGTCTAAAAATTAATGATATTAGTGTATTTTTTATAAACTTTAATGTCATATAAAATTATATTTAAATATTATAATTTTTAATCTATACATAAATAAAATATCTTAGATCAAATCTAATGATTTTATTTTGATATTTCAGTTTTAAATGTTGCGTTATTAAAAATGTAAAAAGTTAAGACATCATTGAGAAGCAAAAAAATTGAGACATTTGAACCATCCTCATATACAATTAGGCTTAAAAATACTTAACCGCATCCGATCCGATAAGAACACAACAGTTAATGATAATAATATAACAAACATAATTTGTGTTGAAACTTGAAAGGCTAACAGGAAACTTTTTTTTTTGGTATAAAAGGACAAATGCCCTTCTTTGCAAGGCATATATTGTGCGTGCAATGCGTTTCATAATTCATGATCACAAAAAAATTTCGGGTGGAATCATAATTAAAAGCTAGAGAAGTGGGAAAATAATTGATAGGGTTATCAGAAAATTGAAAGAGGTACTAAAAATTTTATATTTTATTATTAAAATTATTCAATAACTACTCAGTTTAACTAATTTTTTATAGAAAGAGAGCATACCCACGCGTATAATCCTTCCCTCCACGCTCCTTCCCAATAGATTTTACGACTAATTCAATTTAAGACAAATCCAACATAGCCACATTTTTTCACAAAATAAAGGACAACTCGGGGCGATTTCTTCTCAATAGCGGGTTACCGGGCAGAGATGGATGTTAATCCTCTAGCTGCTTATCTGTGATGTGGATTTGTCATCATCACAAGTAGTTTTCAATGGTGTAGTTATAAGACAACAGTTAAAATTAAGAGGGGAAGTGTGGCTGTGGGACAGAGGCGCCTTGTTCACGTCTCAACAGCCCATGTGCCTTCCCATTTCCAATTCAATTATTAAGTACCTACATTCTATGACCCTTGAGCCTGGTCTCTGCGCATTTAGTCCCCTCTTCTCTAATTCCTTTAGTTGTGTTAATTAGCATTAACTGCTGCGCAATGCTGCATTTGGCGATTAGATATGTAGATTAATAAAATTGAGCCAGACCCACTATGTAAATTCCCATGCCATTAGGCATTTAGCTTTGCAAATTGCTTGCATCTTGCATAAAAGTGTGCCAGATGGAACAAGTGTGGATCGGCAGAGGAGCCCTTTTACTCGTCTCAAAATAAAATCAAAGACCCCAGGATATTAATACTAATAAAACAACAACCAAGGTAATTCCATTTCCATAAAGAGGATGGTACAAATTGTATGCATGTAAAATTAGGCGAGAGAATTAACTCCATATTTAATGTTATATTTAACATTCAGGGCGTGTTCGGATCTTGTCCACGCGCATGGGAATTTTTTTTTACTCAGACTAATTTTTTTCTCACCCACGCAAACAATACCCTTTTAGTTTAAAATTCTTATCCATTCCATCTCTATTCTCACGCATGGATTACTTTCGAACGGGCCCTCAAAGAATTATACAGTTGGTATGGTTGGGCAATGAGCTGGTAAAAATTTCCCCCAATTTGGCTCGTTTAAAACAATCTGACATGATACTTTACCCCTCAACTTTTCCTTTTTCAAGAATTTATTCAATTGTAGTTCATTCTACAATAATTTTACCATAATTTTTCTCATTTTCTCTTCTATCCCGAACAAGCTAAATTGAAATATCCATTCAACTTTTTTTTTTTAATTTATTCCACATAAATTGTAACCGTGACCCCGTAGAATAGTATGCAGTATATCCACTGTAAAGGCAAATCTATAATATTATTAGCTTACCAACCAAACAGTAGACTAACCACGTAGACTGATCACATGTGATTAATATTTTATGATTTTGATTGTATAAATGTGACTCCGTACGAGCACGTAGCTCATGACACAGTATGTTAGGTGCTTATACCGGACAAATTGTAATAAATGAAAATCGGAAAGCAATCCATAATGTGCGATGAATTTCAAAGTTCCTATTCATCAATGACGAGAAGGACTGTACCAACAAATAATTAGTGATAAATGTGTGTTAAGTGTGTTCGTACGGAATTAATATGTGTTTATATATTTAAATATGTATTTTAATGTATTAAAATGTTAAAAATTCAAACACATATGTCTAACACACTGTGCTAAACATATTTGTATTTATATATGTTTGATATATGTCAACATTTATATTACATATAAATTTAATAAAATTTAAATAAAACTAGAGAAATATATTAAAAAAATTATGAAAATTTATAAATTTTCAAAAATTATTTGAATCTTGATTTAAATTTAAAAAAAAATTAATTAAAGAATTTTCTTTTTAATTTTTTTCTTTATTTTCAGAATTGGGACTAACTATGTTTTGAAAATGTAGGCAAACTTAAAAAGTTGAAATTTATTAGTATAATATTTGAAAATATTTTTAGAATATGAATATTATAAAATACATATCTTTTTTGCATGATCATGGTGAGAAGCATGCATTATCTTTTTATATTTAGATATTTAATATTCATTTTCATTATCATCTTGAAACACATTATCAGAATTGTTACATAAAGATTTAAGACTTAACATGACATATTCAGAAATATCATACATATTAGAGTGATCATAGTCTTTAATTTTAGTATCAAGTCAATCTTTTAAAATTATAAGCATTTCAAAAGTTTGACATGCTAAAATATTTTATATGTGCTACATGTGCATGTACACGTGTTAGATATGTGTGTTCGTGTTTAATATATTAGACATACGTGTTTAACCGTGTCAAAATTATTCATATATTGATCACACACATTTAACAATACGACACATATGACAGTGAATATGTCACATACATACACATTCAGACACCAATATATATTCATTTCTGTATTTATACGTGCGTGTATATATGTCTAACACATTTATCACTACCCTACCAACAAAAAAATGAACCCGGAGAATTCTCTATTATTGAATAGTCATCAAATTAAAATTTTAACGTCCGTAACTGAGTTTGAACGCACACTAAAGGAGACACTATAGTAATATTTTTGAAAAAACAATTTCAATATATGAGGTAATATTGTGATAGCACCATAAAGCCTTAGAATATATATATATATATCTTATTGTCTCGGAAAATTTCAATTATAGGATACAAATTTTTATTTTAAGAATTTTTCGCTATTTATTTTGAATATTTTAAGATGAACTCTAAAATAATAATAAAGTGATGAATTTTAAACATGAAAATATGTTATTTTTAAAATTCCATAATAAGTACTTACAAATAACTAAAAGTATTAACTTTTCTATCGAACAATATTTTGATATAAATAATTCTTTGAGTAACATAAACAGCATTTTTTTCAGAAATGACAAAGTATATTTTGAGCTGGGCATGCAGAACCAAAAATCCTTTGAATGGCGATAGGGATTATATCAAACGTTAGTATTAATCCAAATGTTATGTTTTCCTTAAGAAAGACATTATATAAAAATAGCACATGTTTATGTTTAAGTTGATGAATAAATCGGGAATATTGCATCCGATTTGGTATATCTAAATCCGCCAAATTTGAAGTGCAAACTTTTTACAATAGCCTACCTCTCAATATATTCGATTTTTAAAAATCTATTGTTATGAATGAAAGCATTCATTTCGAATCTTAATTTCTAAAACGAGATTTTATAAAGTGCAAGATGACTAGTTGACAACAAGTGTGCGAAGTTCTGAACATTTGTGTTCATTCGAAACTATAGAATAATAGAATGCACAATATCTTGCGATCATATTTCACACGCGTTTTCAGGTTGAGATTTGTAAACTTATGCTCAGAAAAATAATTCATTGAACTGTGTATGTGTTGAATATATAGATGTGTTGAGTCACACATGTAAACAAGTAAACAACATAATTTCTTTCAAAACTGTGGAATTAACATTTAGTATACATAAATTATCAAAAAAATTATTGAACTGTAGCAAAACAAGATGTCTTTTGTAACGATATATACATAAAATTTTGTTTCTTTTCAGAATCTGGATGGACAAATATGAAGTTCCCGTGTAAAATGGTTGGTGGCGCACAACAGGTCGTGTTGCAGACTTGCAGGGAATAACAGGTGGTAGTGGAACACAAATGAAACGCATGTTTTATCTAGTACATAAATCCACCTATCTTACTCTTTCTTCTCACCTTCTGACAGCACCCACATGCTCCTTTTACACGGAAATTTATCAATTGTAATTAAAAGTAGATATTTGAGTATGAGTGTATGACAGTGCACTTAATATTTTTTCTTCTAAATTTAATCTAAATCGTTTAAATTAAACTGATGACTATAATAAAGTGTCATACTTTCCCTCTCATAAAAAATACATCAGCACATCCGGATCCCTTTTTACACATCCAGAGTCTAGACACCAAATTTCTCTCTTATTCAAAATGAGAAAAAGGCCTACCAAGCTGTCTAGAGACCTACTGGTTATTATTATATTATAGTCACGCTTCTTCTAGTTCTAGCTAGTAATTACCAAGTATATTTAGCAGATTACACAACGGTAATATCTCATAGTTAAGCAACCCAATGATTTGATCTTCTCGTCTTACTTGACGGAGCTATAAAAAGAGGGAGGGGATACAATAGGTTATCTTGACAAATTTGATAATACATTTTCAAATAAATATAAATTTTTTTAAAAATATAATTTTTTTATAGATATATTTTTTTATTTATGGATTGATAGTGATTAAACTTTCATGCAATTTAATTATTATTTATTAGTCCATCAAAATATTATATACTTTATAATAGTTTCAATTTAATGGTTTTTGATGGACTATCAAACGATAATAAAATTGCGTGAAATTTAAATCATCATCCATCTATAAGTAGAAGAACACAACTATAAAGTTTATTTATTTTAAGATTTTTCATATTTATTTGAAGATCTTAAAATTATCAAGATAACCATTATCAAGTGATACCTGACACGTGCCGAAAAACACACGCTTGACCTTTAAAATTTATAGTCCCTACGATACCTTAATTCGGCGCAAACGCACGACCTACATTCAGTACAATATAGGTGTCGAACCACAGGTATGGTGGAATTTACCGGACTCGACTACTTTGGTTTCTAGTTGTGTAAAAATAAGAAAGTGGAGGGAGGGGAGGGGTTTGTTCGAATAAATTTTGTTTTTAATATTTAAAAGTAAAAACATAAAGCAATGAATATTTTTGTTGGTTTTGTATTGATTAAAATAAGGATTTCTAGAGGTATAGGTCAGTTTCCACTCGGATCTGGTCCATATAGCATATATGCTCTCACATACGGCTCGTATAGACACAGACGAATTACAACTACTTCTAAGGAGTAACTTCTTTACTGGTTGTACGAATCCTAGATAATCAGTACCTAAATAACATATCTCAACTCTCGTATGTTGGTTTATTTATTTAGTTGGTGATCATTTCAGGGTTTTTAAGTTCACATGAATCTCAACTCTCTTATATTGGCTCAGATTCCTTAGTTTGAGTGTTGATTTTCTGTAGGTACACTCGATCTCTCGATCTAAGTAGGGTTCGACCTCTCAGACATAACCAGATCTACCATCTTGGGGCCCTAGATCTAACTATTGTACATAGAATAACTTTGGTAAACTACTCAAATTTTAAACGGTTAAACCTAGAGCCTGGCCTCGACTTGGGACATATCATAGCAGTTCATCAACAATCAAACAAGCATTCAATAATACACAACACAAACAAAACACAACCATAAAATAAAAAAACCCTCTAATAAAGAGTTATAATCTGAGTTCTACATCTCTAACCCCTAAGAACTAAAGTATTTTGCCGCTCATAGCGGCATATAAAAAAACGATAAAGATATATAAGCAAAAAAAATATTATAAAAAAACTAACAAAAATGACATAGATACAACAAATAGAGATGATTCAAACTCTTGATGCCGCTCATGTGCTAGTCTCTCGCTCAGTCTCCGTCTTCTCTCGAGTGTTTTAGTCTTCAATCTCTCGAATCATCTTGGAAATGAAAGTGACAGCTAGAGTTTGAGACAAAGATGAAGTGGGGTGCTAAGAGATCCCAAGGGCTATTGGGAGACAAAATAAATAGGAGGAGACTCGATCAGATTGAAACATAATTGGATAATTTAGTCGCTGCCTTCTCTGTTTTGTTTTTCAAAAATATTCCATACAGTCTGTATGGACTTGCATACGGATCGTATGCACTGCTTTTTAGTGGCAAACAACTATTATGGTTGTGCTGAATCCCATGATGCTCCAATTGGTATGAAAATTCATGAAATACAAAACTAACCAAGGTAGAATCAAATTTAAATAAAATAAATATACTATACAGTGAAATTAAATATAAAATTAAGAGCTTAGTCTTGATTTTAAACATAATCAGAAATTAAAATATATATATGAATGCATGATGTTAATATCTCCCAAAAAAATATTAGTTGGTGGAATTTTAATAGTGGAAGGTGAAGGTTGTTACTTCTTTGTAAAGCAACAGGGTATGTTCATAACTCCTTGGGCAGAGAGCTTTTTTTTTATTGCTCTTTTAACGTCTTGGTCGTGCAAGTGTAAAAGTAGAGAAATTAAAAATAATAAATAAGAAATAATGATTTTAAATGATAAAAATATTATTAGGATTATCTAGAAATAGTTATTGAGGATATGAATAAAGTAATCATATATATATATATTAAAGTTAGCGTGCTCCTAAGAGTATGGAGTCTCTTTGTTATCTTAACTCAAAAAATATATCAAATGATCTTCAAATTTTGATTTATCACTCTCATTAAATTTTTCATATTGAAATTATATGGGGTGAAAAAATTTGAGGTATTTTGAGTTTTCTAAGTCACTCTTTTTAATTTTTGAAAATCAACTCTAAAAATAATAATAAAATATTCAATGTTTGTATATTATTTTCAAAAATTAAAAAGAGTGACTTAGAAAACTCAAAACACTCCAAATTTTTGTACCCCACAAGATTTCAATATGAAGAATTTAATGAGAGTGATAAATCAAAATTTAGAAATCATTTGATATATTTTTTGAGCTAGTATTACGAATGGCTCCGTGCTCCTAGGAACACGCTAGCTTTATATATATATAGTGAGGCTATGGTGCTTCACGAAAATAGTTCAATATGAAGATCATGTTCAATAGTTTGGATCGGCTGTTTGAACTTTCAAATTCAAGATACGGAAGCGAAGCACAGGAGATTTTGTGCATCGCGAAGCACCATAGCTTCACACTCTCTCTCTCTATATATATATTGACTATGGTGGTATATATAGTATATATTAACTTCGTACTATGGATCATTTTTTATTCTCAAAGTTTAAATGGATTATTTTTTCATATATATATATATATTTATTTATTTTTTCTTTTTCAAATTAATTCAATATTTATCATGTCTTGTTTAATATATTTTGTGCACCATACTTTACCGTCTTAACTGAATTATAACATATTTTCCAAAACAAAATATTAATTAGTATTTTATTTAGAATATTTTTTCGGGACAATATTGTAAACATCAAGGAATTAGAAAATAAAAAAAAACAAATAAAAGATCCTATATTTAGTTATTTTCAAACAAAGATACTGGTACATTGTATCAATTGGTACCCAACGAAAGCTCAAAAAAGTGGCTCCATAACCTGACAACCATCTAAGTTTGATATAAAACCAAGAAACGGAACTAAAAATTCGGTTCCGGACTTCCGGTATTAATTATTTGAAACTCAATAATTAAAAAAATGAAACGATTACAATATCAAACAACATCAATTAAAACTGATTTTATTGTTATAATGAAGTTGGTTCAATAATATATGTTATATTGTAAAGAATATATGTATTGGAGGCGTTTATTTATTCAGAGTTTGATAAATGTAAAATGTTAAATATACTCTTTGTAAAAATAAAAAGTGTAATGTCCAAAACAGCTTCCTTTTGTATTGGATATGAAATTATTTTTCACATGAAATTTATATATTTTTACATTAAAATAAAATTATTTAAATAATAAAAGTCATAAAAAATGAGTAAGCCACGAGACATAAATATACTAATCAATTATATAATATTTGTCATGTTAAAAATTGAGATAGATCAGTAGATAGCATGAGTTTTTTTCTTTTCGCTAGTAACAATAAAAAACTGAATCGAATAAAGAGAGGAACAAATGAGGTTGCTGATGCGCATGGTTTTACTAACCAGGTCCATGTACTGGTTGGTTTGTTTTGCCGAATTAATTTGGTCATTGCAATGTAATTAAATGATGTATCAGTATATCAGCCAATCTAACAATAAAATCATGGAAATTATTCTTCTAAACACAAAATTGTAGTTTGAAGCTACATGAGATTGCAATGAACATAAATTTGTAACCTCAATTACTGTTTAATTGAGTTATCTTAAGTAAAAATTCAACTTGTACCCAAAATAGAAGTTGAAGTAGGTACTGTCTGATGACCTTCTTAAACGGCATGAATAGATAGAAAATTCAATATGGACGGTGTCAATCATGCTCCATTTTCGATTGTCAAAGAATATCGCCAGTTAAATTACTATGATATTAGTCAAGAAATCCTTCAATTTATTTAATTGGCACTTAAATGAGAAAAACCTGTCCAAAATCTCCTGTAATTTGAAGCTTTTGTTATGAGACAAGCCATGGGAAAAGTGTGGCCGCTTGGGCAACAAAAGAATTTCGTAATTGTCTGTTTATTATTTTTATTTCACTTGATATAACAAGAACCTCTCTCTTTTCTTTCCTTAAGGTGAATTTGTTTGTGTGGGTTAAAAACGTGCAAAGTTGCGACCATAGAAGGTATGATAAAGATAGCAACACAAGTTCTGTAGGCAAATGCTAATGAAGGTAGGGGCAGAATAGACTTTGGTCTAGAGAGTCAAAAGTTAAATTTTTAGGGGAATTAAAATTTGAAAATTTTATTTATTATAAATATATTTTTTAAATAATTTGGTCAATAACGTGGATCCGCTCCTGAACGGAGGTAATCCCAATTATGTCCATATTATAAATATGGAAGCAAAATATAATAAGTACATAATATCTTGATAACAAATTAAAATTTATCGAGCTATTTTTTTGTCGTTTTCCACAGAAGACAGCTAGATAGGAAGGGAATCACATGCCTAGGATCATGCATCCGATTTGTTTAAGAAGCTTCTCCTACCAGAAACAACCATGTGCAATAATACCCATGACCAACTGCAGTCTGATTTCTCTGCCATTTTTTTTTCAATATATTCTTCATAGCCAAGAAATTATGTGCGAGGACTGGTCAACCGTTGATTATACACATACAAATCAGATCTGATGTGACGCGTACATTGGGTAATTAGCTTACATAAGAGCGCTCATCTGGATCGTAGGATATTAATTAGGCTGTCTTGAAAGTTGAAACAGCTTATTAGGCGTGCAACTACTGTTACAAAATTACTACTTATTTACAAAACAATACATCATTTGCAGCATAATTAGCCAGAATGTGTATAGAGTTTCCATACCTAATAAGAGGAATATTTATATCTGATCAGACAAATGTTTAAGTTGGTCTAACGACTGCAACACTATCGTAGTATGGGTTGTAGCACTGAGCCCCAAAATCAATCCGTGATGTTCTTATTTAATTACTAGGGTGTTTATATCGATTATGGAATGTGAAAATTTGTCAAAAATAAAAATTCGAAGAGAAAAAGTTAAGAGGACATATTAGGTAATTAGTGGACTAAATATAGGAGATCAAAAGTTTTTCTCCAATAAAAATCGACATTAATTTTTGAGTTACAACTATCAGTCTATCACCCAGATTACTGCCGATTCATGAAACAGTATTTGTATCATACGTATCACACTTGTTTTTTTCTTTTCAGGAAAGAAAATACTGATGCTTATCTAAAAGTTCAATAAATGCGAACTCTTAATAATTAACTACAGTACATATAAAGAAAACAAATTTGCATGCAGATTTCTTATTAGTTGATGGATTTTAACTTTCTATTGATTTCTTATTATATTTTATTTTTTCAGTAATTATGGTTATTATAGATCTGAACCGTAATTCAGTTATTGAATATAATTTTAAATTTGAATAAAGGTACTAAGATTTTATATATTTTAAAATAAAATAATTTCATTAACATCTCATAAAAGTGAGCTCTTGTTGGAATTAATTTTATTAACATCTCATCAAAGTGAGCTTTTGTTGGAATTAATTTCATTTTAAAATATATATTTTTTATAATGTGCATGTAATAAGAATAATATTTGATCGGCCCAAAAGAAGATCAATATTAATTAAAGATTGCATGTACATTTTTTGAGTAATAAGTGTAGTGATAATTATTCTAATTTTACATGTGACTAAGTGTCAAAACTTGACCCAACTCAATGGGTCAATCCGAACCCGACTTGAACTCGACCCAATCCGAAATGACTCGAAGTGATCCGAAGATAAATGGGTCAGGTATGGGTCAATATTTTTTTGACCCGTGACAGGTCGAGTCGGGTATGGGTTGACCCGTTCCGACCCATTTAATTGTGTTTTTTAAGTAATTTTATGATTTAATATTAATCAAAGCTTAAATATATAATAATTAAGATTAATTATAAATAAATTAATATTTGATTACTTAAAATTATATAAAAATAATTAATAAATACTTAATTATTTTATATGGGTCGGGTTGGGTATGAGTCAAAAATTTTTGACCCGAATTTAAGCGGGTTGGGTCGGATCAAGAAAAGTAATAAAATAATGATGACTCAACCCGATTCGACCTGACCCGTTGACACCCCTACATGTCACCTATTAATCAGCCCAAAGAAAGGTTAATTGTTTGACATATTAATTTATCATCAGCACTTAATTACTATATCGAGATATCATATTATTATTTGTGTTAAGCTATGATGCTACGCGTAGTTAATGATCAAATTTGCTACATACTTAATAATATAGTTAAATCATCTCCAAATCTTGATATATGAGTCTCAATAAATAATTTTTATCAAAATATGGTGGGATATAAAAAATTTCTATTTTTTGAATTTATAAATATTATTTTTGGATTTTTAAAAATAACCTAAAAATATGAATTATTTTATTATTATTGAATCATCTTAAAAAAATTTAAAACTAATACTTAAATTTTTTTATATCCCATCATATTTTGATATAAAGAATTTATTGAGATCTATGAATCAAGATTTGGAGATGATTTACCTATATTTTTGGTGTCTGTAGCAAATTTGATCATTAACTACGCATGACACCATAGCCTAATTCTTATTATTTTGTCTATATACATATAAATAAAGAATATTATATTTAATAAATTAATTGAGTATGTAGTATTTGATTATTGTTCTCAATTTTAGTTAAGGATAAAAATTAAGAATTATTATAGCATTCAATTTTAGATTCAGGTATTTATTTTATAATATGTATGTCAAGAATTTATCACACGACTGCATTAAGTGGACAACAATTTTATTACCACTAAAGATACTTTTATGATAATAAAGCGATAATTATATTTTAACAATAAGACTTGATAAAGTTAACTATTTAGAAATCAAGTTCTGCTTGTAAAAGATAAATATCAGAATGGACAATTGTCTATCAAACATATCTGTACAAACTCTAGTATAATTTAAAGGGTTGATACTCAAAAGGTTTTAAGGATTATTTTACTAATATGGATATCATATTAATTAAGGATATCCAATTTCAGTAGGAGTTCATAAATTCTACTTGAAAGACATGTACAATCTTTGATTTTCAGGATTTCAGGATTTTGGATTTTGGAATTCAGGTTTAAGAAAATTTTCTGTAGAAATAAAATTTTCAGTACATTCACATTCTTAATATATTTAAATTGATCTCACTAAATTTTAAGATAACCAAGTTAGAGATAGACATGTGAATCATATTACATGTAATCTCCATGCTACACACTCTATTCATGATTTATGTCATTCAGTTTAAATTATATTATGATTTATGTGGTTAAGTACTGAAATCTGAGATCGATACTGCTTAAGTTTTTATAAATATAATTGATGAATAGAATTGGATGATGACACAAAAAGGTATGACAGTCAAATTGAGTACTCACTTAGAAATATATAATTATTAAGTTTCACATAGTTCAAGTGAGAGATTATTAAAATTACTTAATTTAATTATTGATTAATTTTAATAATTTTATGGGCTTATATGTGATATAATTATATAATAAAATTATGGACTGTCAATTGATTAAAACCCAAACTAAAGCGATCAAATTTAATAAATTATCAGGCAATATACATGTCATGAGAATTGGGTTCGTGTAAAATATATAATTATATTTTTTTTATGATTTAGTGATGCTCTAAATTTTATAAAAAAATATAATTAAATTTACTAAGCTATTGGTCCCCGAGAATGCAAATGAACACATGTATAGTTGTAAAAAACTGGATATATGAATTTCGTACAAAATCAATCATAAATAACTCTCCATTTATAAATTAAATGGAGAACAAAATCCATAAAAGTCTGTTGGCGTCAAAGTAAAAAGATAAATGAATTGCTAATTCAGTTGGCACCAAAGGAAATTAAGTTTGTTGGCAATAAATATAATTAAGCAAATCTAGTAGCCATTTTGTTTTTTTTTCACAATTCTATAGGCTACAAATACTAATGATTACATTCTGTTGCCCATCGGATAAAAAACAGAACTCTTGTATTCAATTATGGTCGGTTGTTTTAAGAAATTAAATAGACAAACCGATATTCATTGACGGTAAAATTTTGTATAAATAGGCATGTATAGTAATATCATAGAATCAGATAAGAAAGAACAAATATACATGTAGAGACAAATATCATAGTATTTCAGAGTTTTCGAAATAAAATACAAAATTATTCAGATTTTCAGTTATATGTCTCTCTCGATCTTTTTATTGAATCTTGAGAAATATCACCGTAAGGATTAAGAAACTCAGTGATCAACAGAATTGTGTATATTTTGAAACCCAATTTCATCACTTCTCCAATTGCAGTAACAGTTCCTTCTTCATTGGAACAACCCATATATATCTGGACTCCGTCCATTCAAATCAAACGGTTTAAGCAAATTCCGCCTTCATACTCGAGCTTACGTGCCTGGTTTGTCTGCAGCAATTTGGGGTTGATCTGAACCGTCTGATCTAAAATGAACCATCCAAATTTGTTTGTGACGGTCCCAACTACTAATGGAGAAAAACCAAACTCGGAAATTATGGGTGCATGCCAGCTCATCTTATTGGTTCTATGTAATTTCATGTGATTGTGGATCCCAAATTTCCCCACACATGCATGCATGGAATGTTCGCCTATGATGCGTCGCCACTTGTTTAGTTTACCGATGACTTGCTACAGTAGGTACAGAAGTCTATACAAAACCTTATCTGGGTATAAGAAAACAAAAAAAATATATTTGAAAACTCAATAATTGAATGGACCATACAAAAGGAGATATAATGTAGCGAACACATTATATCCAGTTGGCTTTCAGAGTTTATCTCCTTGACAACTAATTGCAAACACATTATGGCAATATTTCAAAAGAAATACTGCAAATTACGGCAGCTTCACCTGCTTCAATTTCAAAAGACAAAATTTTGCAGAATGCATTAATTGCGTGATCGTAGATGATACAAACGAGATGAAACAAATTCTGTCATGACAGTCATCCATTAAAACTTGTCAAGTCATATACACCGATTAGATATTAGTCCCGGGCAATTTATCAAGTTAGTCCTTTATTCCTTTTCTTAAATTGTAATTGAAAATGTATTTATTATTTGAAGTAACCTTTCAACCGTCATACCATGTAGCTAGACATTAGTGCAGTTGCCTTTTTTTAATTTGGAAATTTGGAGCAGATAAGTCATTTTTGGGTACTAATTAATATTCTCTTATTTGTTTATCTTCTGCTATAAGTGAACATGACCGTTGAGTTGATTTGGTATTAATCTCGAGGCTTTGGGTGTTGGGGGGATGGGGTCTTAATAGCATGTTAATTAATTAGATGAAATCACATGGCAAAGTGTAATTTAAAATTGCAACGGAATGGTATACATCAGACTAAGTTTTCGAATAGTCAAAGCTGACAACTTGCAAATATATTGATTAGGCCACAGTCATCATGTAGTATAATTTTGAACTGTTAATAATAATTTAGTAGTATTTTGTCCGTGCATTACTACGATTAAGATTTTAAAATGCGAATTTCAATATGTATGCGGTTGATCATTACATAGCGCATATGAGATATGCGGGTGCATATACGGTTCAATATGCGGATATGTATTTTAAAAAATCTTACAATATTTGAATCGATCATTTATTTTTGAAAATTTTAATGTAAAATAAGAAAAAATAATAAGATATTAATATAATTTTAAATATTTTTCATGGAAAATAGAATATAAATAATTTTATAGCTTAATACAATAAATCTTTTAAAAAATAATATGCATTATTGAATATGCGGATGCATACTCTTATGCATGCGGTATCGCACCACATATGCGGCAATACGGCCACATTTTAAAACAATGGCTACGATGATGTTTTTTAAAAATAATAAAAATTTATATTTTCATAAGAAAAGAAAGAAAATAAAAATAAAAATAATTTAGTAATTAATATAAATTTCAATCATAAATACATAATTAATGTAAAGTAAATGAAGAATTAAGAGAAAAATTGACATTCATAATTGAAATAAAGTTAAATTCATAATTGATATTAATTTAAGAAAAAAAGAAAACAAATCAAAGTAATTGTTCTTCTAAATTATGTAACATTTTGTGTAACAAACAAAATTAAGATGAAATTATAACTTCAACATAGATGATCATAGAGATAATAACATTATTTGACGAATAACTCAATTTAATGATTGACAATTAGATTTGAAAATTTAACAAAAGATTTGAATCATTATAAGATCAAAACACTTATGTGCTTAATAAAAATTAGATATAGAGATAGAAATACATGACACAACTGAAGTGTCATTGTCACAATCAAATTTACAAAGTAATTGAACTTCAAATATTATGACTGTATTCTGTATACGAGATATCAGTCATGTACAGCCAAAACAGCCAAACAGGTACAGTATAGTACCGGTAATAATTACTAAATTTTCGGCACCAGCCACTCTTTAGATGTATCCTGGTAAAGCTTGGAGTTTATTATATGCACCTAGATCGGTTAAGTAGGTATTATCACATTTCTCTAAAAAGGAAGTAAAACCCTATAAAACTCTTGTCACATTTCACAAGCATTATTGTTTCGCAGTTCTTACATATACTCAGAACTCATAATAAATGTTTAGCAAAGTCTGACTGGCAAGCTACGAAAGCTGAAATTGGGACGTTCTAAATAAAGGGTTGAAGGCCCAGGAAGAAATAAAAAAAAAGTACATTTTAACAATGATAAATTAACACGCATATATTTCAGCAGTTTATTACAAAGAAATCCAGAACTAACAAGGCAACTGTAAAATAATACAAAATTCCTACTAATGGGCGAGACTGCTATGTTACACCTTTTCACGAACACAAAAATCAGACAAAAATACAGCTAACCTCAAACTAAAATTACAAAAAGAATCATACATTTTAGCCCGCTGAAAATTAACATGGGCAGACCTCTGAAAACCAAATGCTATCGAAGATCTCTTCAATTTTTGATAAATTGGACCAATCACAGGGTGTCTGTGTTATTCTCTTTTTATTAGTAAGCAGAGTTTCCAGAAGTATACACCAGGAACCTCACCAACAACATTTTCTTTATCAGACCACCTAACAGAGGGTTTATCCCAAAAAGAAGGAAAATGTTAAAGATGAAATGAAACACTAGACTAGATTTCTATATATATGACATTAAAATTAAAAGAATGCCAAGCAAAATTTGGTATCATGCAGAAATCAAGTGCTTATCAAGGTTCTCGATGATGCGGAGGTAAAATTTCCAATTTGGATGTGAATCTGTTATAGCTGGTTGCCCGAAGGGATTGTCCTTCACATAGTACTGCACGTGCTCAGCTGTGACCACCTTTTCCAAATATACCCTGAGATCACCTCCCACACCTGCTTGTAACAAAATTTTAATGTATTTAGAATTGAACAAATAAGATTAAGCATAAGTTAATTTACATTCCACAAAAGAAGTCTTTTAAAAACATCAAATGTACTTCTGAGTTTTATCTGCAAATCCCAGTTTTGCCAGATTATGATGGGAATATCATAATAAATCTTTGTCGGATTAAAACCAACAAACTAATAGACCACAAGTTTGCATATTGAACAAACAAAGCAAAAGTGACAAACCCAATGATCCATCTTCCTTGTGCTTGAAGCTGTATGGAGGTGGAAAAATTGCAGTGAACGGCTGCAACAGATATTTAAAAATTACTTGATTACCAAATAACCAATAAGTAAAGAATCAGAACTCCTTTTGCATGTTGACACACAATATTATTAACAACTAAGACCGCACATTTTAAAAAATAAATGCAGCATGATAATATTATAGCAATTTAAGGTTTTGTTCAAGTGATGCTCTCTTCTTCTTTTTTTCCCTGAGCTAACATGATTAAATAGAGTAAGGATTCATATGTTGGGAGCTATTATTTTTGTGAAATTATTAAAAGATTTGGAGTCATCATGAACATAATGTGGACCATTGAAATAATATGTCATTTACTTACCTCAATTTAACAGTTAGAAGTGCAAAATAACCAAAAGATGCTTACAGCAATTACAAATAAGGAAGTTGTTGTGACTTGTACCAGAAACTTCAGTAAATATATACAATTCAAAAGTTACAAGTAAAAGATCTTAAGAAATGGAAGAGGACTAGGTAACATACAGGATTGCAGAAGGCCTTGTAAGGAGAATCGTCCACTAAAAGAGTGTTGGATGGTGTAAATCGCCCTTTTTCCCATGGCAAATCAGGTTCTTCTTTCTCCCAAATTTTCTTTAATTCCTTAAAAACCAGGGGCTTGCATGAGTTATCTATAGTATTGAACTTTGTAGCTGTACATTTTGATTGGTCCTGCAAATATAAACAGAAATAAAAAAAATCAATGGAAATGATAGACAATATCTGAAATGCAATAATTGAATACTGTTGGAGTTATGTACCCAGCAAAAAAGTAGCTTATCTCTCAAATCTCCCATGAGATATTGAACAGCTTTTTCTACATTATATCTGCATATATGAAAAATGAGAAACATATCAGCAGCTTCAAACAAAGGGTAGCAAATAAAGAAAAATAAGAGAACTAAGAAAAGTTTATTTCAGAGAACTTACTTCTTTCTTGAAGACCAAACTCCAATTTCAAAGTTTGCAAAACAAAAGTTCAGAAAATCGGCACAGTAGGGCCTCCTGAAAACTGACACACACACACACAACCAACAAAAAAATAATAATAAAAATTAAAAAAAAAACAACAGATGATATTCAACATCAAATTCAATACATAGATATAATCTTTTCCTGAACTTTTTCAGTGATAAGAATAAACATCATTACCCAATTTGCCACTGATCTTGAAATCTGCATACTCTGCATATCCATAATCCATATTGATATCTGCTAATAACCCATTTATATCAAGAACTAAAAGCTTCTTCTTGCCTGGTGACACCATTTTTTCAGCACAAGGGTGTCACTGGTACAAGATGAACCAGACTTAACATTTTCTGTAGTAACTAAACCGGACACAGTCATGGTCTCTTCAGCACTTGTAATTGGAGATGAAGGCAAGCTAGCACGTTTGTTCTTAAGGGGGCCTTCTTCATATGTAACCTCTTCGTTAGCAGGATTCTCGTTACTTCTATTCTCTCTCTTTTTCATCTTATTCTCACATTGTAATGTGGTGCCACTCTCAGTAACAGCATTCTCCCCAGTAACAATTGTTTCCTTGGGAGAGCAGTTACTAGGCTCATGAATTTTGCGGTCACTACTATTTTGCCTTTCCCTCATATTATTTTTCTTTCTTTTTTGAGACTGGAAGTCAGTATCGCTTTTAGCGGTAGCACTGCCCAGCAAGTCAGGACTGTCATCTGTACCAGCACCTCCTAAGTCAGCACTGTTCTCAATCACTGGAACCCCTTTAGCATTGACTAACTTCTTGGGGCTGCAACTTCTAGAATTAGACCTGCATGCAGTCTCCAATGTAGATGCAGTATCAGTACCATCCACATTATCAGCATCATTGCAGTTATGCTGTTTACCCTCATTACTATTCATTCTCTTAGTACCATGCAGTTCACTGCAACTGTTAACGACACCACCTCTTTCTAAGTTGGGACCATTATTTACAATCGAACTTCCTGGTAAGTTGGTGCCATTCTCTGCAGCTGAAACTGCATATACCTTAGTATTAACCACACTAATAGACTTAAGTTGGTCATTCAACTGCAAAGCTTGCCTATCTCTTTTTCCTTGTTTTAATTTCTTTATTTTGCACTGTAACTTTTCTCCTGAGCATTTAGCCTCAATGGAGTTTGAGTTGGTCTCAATTGCTATACAATGTTCACCATATTTGTTGGCATCATCAGGACCACTGTTCTCACAAACTGAGCTATGCTTCTTTCTATTCTTGTAACTTACCTCTTCTGAGTTTTCAGCCACAACAGGGTTCAAATCACTCTCATCTGCAATGCAATTTTCACCAGATTTCTTATCATCATCCGATCCATCAATCCCACAAACTGGGCTATTTGTCTCCTTTTTACTTTTGTGATTTTCTCTTTTAATTTTGACCACTGTAATTTGATCAGAAGTAGAATCTTCCAGGCTGCTTGACACATCTACTTCCATATTATTTTGGAGCAGAACTGTATTTGTTTGCTATTCTTTTTTATTGTATTAACTTTGTTAAATTTTCATGCTCCAACCATTCTGGATCATATACCTAGAACAGAAAACAATAATACAACATTATCAGTCATAGTAACAGAAGAACCAAACTGGTCTATAGTACAATTGTTTATCAATGTGACAAATGAATTTAGCACCATGCATTTGCATAAAACAAAACCAGAAGCAATTTTAAAATTTGACAATTGGTGATAGTTCTGAATGTGATTTACATTGGGAAACCAGTATAAAAATATAATATCCAATTTCTTCAAATACAGGAATCAAACTAGAAAAGAGCAGACAATTGCAATTCTCATAGGTCAGATGCAATTGGTAAAAGGAAACTGGTTTATCTAAAACTCCCAAGAAAACTACAAGATACAAGGAAATAGTAAAAACAGGAGCTTACCTCGACTGAGATTTAATAATACCAAGAAAAGAAATAGTAAAAGTCTGAAATTAAATACGCGCTAACCAGTATCAGATCAGAATTTTACGGAAGCAAAGGACAGATCTTGCGCAAAACTTGATGGCATAAAGGAGCAGAAATTGGAATTTAGGGTTTGGCGTTGCTTCTGTGCTCTGTCTTTCCTCGGCTAACCTCAGCGGTCAGCGCTAAGCGCTACTAACTCTATTTTTTCAAAGAAGTTAATAATATTTCTTTTTTCATAGAATTTTTTAACAGTTGGTATCGAAACGGGTAGTAAAAAACTAAAAAGGAAATGAAACGCGGTTAAATTTTACGCGATTTGGTCTTTTCCGGATAATATACGCCTGCTCCTGGCGACATTATCCTCAACTATTTCAACCGCGGCCTTCCGGATTTTCATCGGAGCAGCTCAGACGGGATCTGGTCTTCTGGACCGTTTATATTAGATCAGACGGTCCAGATAAATTCGGACTGCTTATCCGTCCGCTCGGACTAATTTTATCAACATAAAATTAGATGTAATGTCAACTATTTAATTCTGAAATAAACAGTTAGATATTTTTTTAAAAAAAAATGTCCAATAAATTTTGTAAAGGAAATGAGCGCGGAATTTGCTGGGTTCTGTTAAATCTCCAGTTGTATTGCATAGTGGAGATTTTACAATTTATGCAGTTTAAATTATTTTTTTAAGTAATTAAATTGATTTTTTTTTAATGGACAAGGAAATCCTGCTGATTAAAGAGCGCAGTTTTTGAACCATTTAGTGGATCTAGGTATGTTCAGTTTTGTCAAATTCTTTGTTTAACATACAGTATTTTTATAATAAAATTTTTGCATTCTAATGAATTATTTTTTCTTCAAAGTATAAAGGTCAATCGCATTTAGTTTTGGACCGCAAATAATTTATTTGTTGTGAGATTACTTTGATCAGTTTATCTATATATACACCCGCCTATGAGAGTTCTATCAATAATCTAAAATAATTTGATTTTTTTGTGTGTAAAGATGGAATCTAGACTATCTTTTAATTGTTCATCAAAAATTCTCATTCAGATTTCAAACATGCGACTTACCTCGCTCGCAGGTAAGACTGGTTCTCGATTTGATTTCTCCATGTGCAATTTTCTCATCAATACCAACATTTTAATATTCATTTCAAATTATGTAATAGATATCAGCGATTGGATTTAGTTGCATCAGTTGCGTGCTTATTTTTGGCAGTTTGATGGAGCTGTTCTTTTACTCTGCCTCATAATTTTCAGTTAAAAAAAATGGACACAGAATCATTAATTGATAGCTAAAAGTTATTACGTTGTAGGTTGGTCTCCATATATACTATGTAATATCAGAACAATTTGGTCCAAAATATTTGTACTGTCAAACATTTTTTCCATGTACATTCTTTCAGTGTTGTAACAAGATGGGAAAAAAAATCTACAGTAGGCAATACAAAATATGTATTGTACCAGTCTCGATGTACTCCGAATAGTGATACTGTTACAAATCATTGTGTTTATGAGGATTCGATCTGAGACTTTAGAACCGTATTAGTGCACTACGAGTATCTCCCATTTTATTTTTCTTACGCTTGATTATATCCTTTCGTTTATATTTTGGACAGATTAAACCATTCTTGAGCAAAAGGGTATGATAATAGGGGTTGATTTAGAGGGATACAATGAGTCATGCTTTGCATGAACATGTATTGATTACACCGCTGGTTATATGAGCATATATGAAATAATTATGTCAGAAGTTTGGTTAAGATATATGATTGTCGCTCTTTGCAAAGCCGATGCTGATCACTTTTATAGGCCGATGTGAAAAGTTTTTTTTTACTTTAGTGTACTAGATCGTTGACAATATATATTTCTTAATTTGAAGTGTCGTGCATGATTCCTTGTTTTATGTTTTATGCTTGTGTGAAAATCAAATTTGTATCGTTTTTTTAACATAATGTGCAAGCTTTTAAAAAACAAAAAGTTTTAACCGTTTTAACGGTTTTGATAGGCTCTGGCGTTAAGTTTTTGAGAAAAAAACGGATTTAACGAGTTTTCTGTGATTTAACCGTTTTATCTCACGTTAGACCCGTTAATTTTTTTTTTAAAAAAAAACGTATTTAACGACTGAAATTCTTTTGTTTCAAATCTTAATAGTTAGTGACTATAAATTTGTATTTCTTTTTATTTTTTGAATATAAATTAATGTCCTAATAAAAATATAAAAAAATCATTATATAATAGTTTAGTATAATTTAAGATTTTTAATTTTTAAGTACATAATTATTATTATTACTTAATTTAGTTAATTATTAAGCATTAATGATATGAAAATGCATTTCTTAGCCTTTTTAAATATGAATTAGTAGGTAAAAAATGATTGACCGTTTTTTAATTTAACGGCCATATAAAATCGTTAAAACCGTTAACCGTTAACCGTTATCTGATCACCTCACCGTTAAGAACCATTAAATGTTTTTTAAAAGCTTGATCAATACAGAGTTAACATGTGTTGATTTCTTGTTATGTCCATACAAAGTGATATAGATTCATATAGTTTATTCTTGCGACATTTCTTGTTCTAGATTTGGAATTATTGAAGTTTAAAAAATGGATGTCTTTGGTCCAATGGCACATAATTACAAACACTGGCATAGTTACTCTCCTTATCTATGACAACTATATCGATTATAATCAGAAATAGCAACTTGAAAATGTCAGCAAGTCTTCATCGACAAGCAGATAAATCCTGCCATTGGTATTTCTCTTTTTGTACCAGAGAAAAAGGAAAGCAGGACAGCCAAGTAATTTAGTTACTCTCCTTCTTATCAATGTCAGTTTCGGCTTCAAATTTGGGGCCTTGTTGCAATTGGCGCTTGACCAGAGCCGTATAGATGCCATTCTGGCAAAGTAGCTCATCATGGGTCCCAATCTCAACAATTTGACCATCAGATATGACAGCTACACTATCAGCACTCTTAACAGTTGAGAGTCGATGTGCAATTACAAGGACAGTTCGCCCTTTCATCAAAGAATCCATAGCATCCTGTTGCAATTATTCCACAATTAAGATGGTCTCAGTGGCCAACAGTTTGAATCCCGAAGGATAACCCCATATACATCATAAAAGCATGCATAAATTCATTTGTTGTGGAGATGCACAAACTAAAGGAATTGTGCATGCATATATATATCTTTTATCAAGGGACAGAAATACCTGAACAAGATATTCACTTTCAGCATCAAGAGCACTTGTGGCCTCATCCAAGAGAAGAACACGTGGATTCATTAGTAAAGCCCTTGCTATTGCCACTCTCTGCTTCTGTCCTCCTGACAGTCTTACCCCTCTTTCACCAACAACCGTCTTATATTGGTCTGGAAATTTCGAAATAAACTCATGCGCGTTTGCCATTTTCTGCATTTCATTGTTCTCAAGTAAAAATCAAGTTTGGTTGAAAAATTTAATCTATGTTTCTGTCAGAACGATTTACATACAGCAATGTTTTCAATATCAGCTTCACTTGCTGTTCCATCTAGGCCATAAGCAATATTCTCTTCAATCGAGCAATTGAATAGTACTGGCTCCTGGCTTACTATGCTTACCTGAATTATTTTGCGAAAATAAATGAGAGATGATATTAAGAATAAGTAATTAAATTTCCACCAATAGGAACAGCAATGAATTATATAACAATTACCTGTTTGTGGAGATACTTGTGCGATATATCTACCAAAGGAATGCCATTTAGACATATCTTCCCCTTTAAGGGGTCGTAAAACCTCTGTATCAGGTTCGCTATTGTGGTCTGCAAACATACAGAAACAATATGCTTCTCAATTCAATACTTCATGATACGATATATAGCATACACTAGCAACCCATCATTTGATGGAATAAAAGAAATAAAGAAAAGAGTTACTTTTCCACCACCACTTGGCCCAACAAGTGCAATCTTCTGACCTGGGTTCAATTTCAGTGTAATTCCCTGCAATTTTAATGTTTTAAATCTTCATAAAGATAAATGAATTAATTTTATTGCCTGTGAAGAATTTGATAATTCATTTTTACTGAGTTACTTTAAGTATCATGTGAGAAGGTCGGGACGGATAAGCAAACCACACATCATCCAGTTCAACATCGCCTTCATTATCACTAAATATAGAACAAACAAATAAAAAAATGAAAATAAAAAATAAAAAAAAATAAAAATATTATGCCAGTCCAGAGGATCTCACGTGGTTGGACATTTATCTCCAGAGGTAGGCATGGTGGAAACCCGATCCAACAGCTGAAAAACCCTGCGGCTTGCACCTGTTGCCTTCATCACCGTGGTGTATAACCCGGACAAAGATGATACAGATGAACCAACTGTTGCCATGCAACAAAGCTACATCAGAGCTAAATATTAAACCAAGGTTAAAAATAGTCATATCCTAACAGAGGTACTTACCTGTAAGACTGTAAAGGATAAAGGATGTGAGATCCCCAGCAGTCATAGATCCTTTGATCGTTAAATTAGCTCCGTAAATAACTACTATTACCACTGACAGTGTCGAAGCAGCATTCATACCTCCCCAGAATAGCCCCACGAGTTTCTAAACAACCACATATAATCATAAAGATCAAAGAAAATGCTTTTAACCAAAATAATATTTTTTTTGACAAATATGCACTGAGAAAGACCAACTGACAGCTTGCTTGAGCCCTAGTTTCAAGGTCTCATCTACTTTTTCAGAGTAGTGTGACACCTCATGATCCTCTTGAGCAAAAGATCTGACTGTGCGAATTGCACCAAAAGACTCCTGAAATTGAATCAGCTATTATTGTCAGAGGCTCAGAGCATAGCTCAGAAGCTAGTGTGAAGAAATTGAATTAAAATGAAATAATATGAAGATACAGAAGTTCAGAGCAATTGAACCTCAGCAATGGAAGAAGCAACAGCTGCAGCAGCCTGAGTCTGATGAGAAAGTTCACGTAGGTACCTACCAAAGGCACGAACTGCAACTGACATTACAGGCACCACAACCAGTGCCAGCACTGTGATCCAAAGAAAAAAAAATAATGAGCACTCACACCGGCTTCACAGTTTGGAAGTCTTAAAAGTTGATATCAGTTATATATTTGCATATATGAGTGCAGAGTTAAATCATCAACATAAAGGTTAGAGCCTTAAAAATCCATCTTCAAAATAAAAGCAGGAGGTTCAGCACTTGGCACTCACATGTTAGCTTCCAAGAAGTGAGAAACATGTACCCAAGACCCATTAGTGTAGTAGCAATGTTGCGTAGGGACTCAGATAGGTTAGTTGTGGCTGCATTCTTTATTACTTGGGTATCCTCTGAAAGCCGACTTAGGAGCTCTCCAGTTCTTGTCACATCAAAAAATGCTATTTCCTTTGAAAATAGCACGCAGAAGTTATATTAGTGATTAAATTCATGAAAGAATTCACCTACTTGTAAACTTTACACAATATTGTAATATATTTTCACATTTAACCTATTCTGATATTTGATTTCCTATCACAATCATCAAAGAAAAGTGACAAATACAATAATATTTGTATATTAAGTTACCAAAATGTATTAATAACAAAAATAAAAACCTGAACCCACATCTAAAATATTTTATCAATATCCCATTCAAGTTGAGTTATAGGAAAATGAAAAGGATTATGAGGTAGGGCAAATATGTCAAAATTTAATGGAAAGGGGCGTGCTGAAATATCTCAAGCATGCTGGGTGTTGATAGGAAGTATGAGTAGCAAATAAATAAATACCGGCTTTGATTTCCAAACAACATTATAATAGTTATAAGGGAAATAATAGTGAAGGTACCTGGTTAACAAGATGAGTGAACAAATCTTTCCTTAGTCGCGCAACAATTCGCTCACTAGCTGAATTGAAAAGCCAAGAACGTAGCGCTGAGCAAATTGATCTGCATGATCTCAATTTAAGAATCTTTCTAACAAATTTAGCCTCTTTTGGTTTTAGATTTGTCAAGAAAAAATATACCCTATGATGACAATGAACACAATCTCCAATATTGTATCCCGGACAGCATCTAGAGCTTCAGCTTTTTCTGCAGGCTCTCTTAGGTCTCTTGACACAATATCTATAATTTGTCCCCCGAATTTAGGCTGTATTTCAAAAAGGTCAAATTGCAAGTTCTATAGAACATGATATAATAAGAAGAGTAAACAAAATTGGATGATGTGAAAATTAATCATACGATGAGAATGTTACTGAAGGAAGCAACAAGCAACGCTATAGTAGCAATAACCAAATATGCAGCCTCTGGCTTTGCCTAAAATTTTAATTGCAAGTGATTTGTTGTATGAGGCACAAAAGCAATGTATAAAACTGACCACAAGACCATGCTAATTAAAAAAATAATAGCAGAATGGTAAATCTTGCTTACCAGACTGAAAATTCGCCAGAAGGTGACACTTGCAGGCTGGATTTTACAATGCAGTATTGTCAGTAATTTGCCATTTAAAAAATAGCTAAAAAGCTCAAAAAATCATGAAATTTAATATTCCATAAGATTTTGACATAAAGAAATTATTGAACTACTTAGATTGATCATTTGAGTTGTCGGAATATGAAATTTGAGGCCAGAGCAATAACGGGTTTTTTGCTTTGCAAAACCCCATAATCCATCTCTCTCTCTCTCTCTCTCTCTCTATATATATATATATATATATATATTGTTGATAATTTATCGTTAAAGCAAGGATCAGGATATGTGCTTTAGGTATCAAGAGGTGCTGGCAGCTTATTATTTGTTCCAAATTCTTCATTTCTAATTTGAAAAATTATTATTTCTTTGATTGAATACTTTAAAAAGATAAATAAATAACTGGCCCAAATTGCAATCCTTGCATTAAATGATAAAATTAAGCTAGGAGAAAGAATTTAAAGAACACCTGAGCTATATTGCCTTCTTCAAGATCGCCTAGGCCAGAAGATTCCTATAAGGGAAAAAGGTATTACTTGATTATTTCAACATTGTGAGGTGTGACAATTTGCACAGCAACATATACAATCCTGCTATTACCTCTTAGATACTATATAATCAAAATCAGTTAAGAATTCTTTACAGAACACTACACGAAATACTAAAATTATAAATGATAGAAGCATGATCAAATTCAAAAGAAATGTGATTAATTGATGATCAAGATCAAAATACTGAAAGAAACTAGCGAGAACAGCTTCCAGCAATAAAGTTAACAAAAAAAAATGATTTTCGGGTAAAGAAACTAGATACCCCATTGGAGTGTGTCAACAAGGGAACGCGAGTGGAGCTGGTCGTAGCGGTCTTTATTTTCATCTTTCCCATCTCTTTGCTTAATTTCTTTCAGTAGTATGTCAAAATTGATGTAGAACCTGAAATAATCGCAGTACGGTGATTGGCTGTACCTGTATTGGTCATCCGAGAGGAATCCTTTCTCCTTCACAATCTGTTTCTAATTCTTTATGGCATATTGTCATCCGAGAGATTGGCTAATCTGGGGTAGGCCGCAGTAGGTATTTTCATGTGGATGTTGGAGAGAGCACGAGAGAAGGGACGAAAAAAGGATTTTAGCTGTGGCCTGTGTGGGGTTATATCTTGGCAAAATTGAGTACATACCCATCAAAACTTTGCTTTTTAGATATTTACCCATATAAACGTCAAATTTAGATATTTAACCATTGATTCTTCATTTTCTTATATATTTGTCCATATAGTCAAATTTTAGATTAAATATATATATTTCATCTAAACAAAACATATTTAACTTTTAAAATGATAATTTTATCCTTAATTTCATTCCCGCCAAATGATATTTTTCCTCCCCAAAAGAAGCAACACCTCTACCCATTCATTTTCTTCTCCTCTTCTCTCTCTCTCCAATCTCTGACGATTAAAGATGACAATTCTAGTGAACAGAATACTGAACCAGACTACTGATTAGTTTGAATAGAAATGTGCAGTGTTGTTTTAAAATTGTGTACTGACATAAACTGTCAAAGTTGTATGCATATCATTTCTTTTTAACAGATAATTCTATTCACTGGTACCTAGAGAAAGTATATTATCAGTCAATCTTAGACTTAAAACACTACGAAAGTAATTTAAGGATTATAATTTATAATTCCTTCAGTTATGTAGTGTAGGACAAAAGGTGAAGAATTTGTTTTCCTTCATTTTTGTTATTCTGCTCACAAGTGCATGTATGCCTTTTTCCTTCTGATATAATTTTCTTTTTAAAAAAAAAATTGTACAACAAATCTCATAAAAAAGAAAAGCTGCATTACACAGACCTAAAACACTAGACACAAATTAGCAGATATTCACGAGCCAAATAAGAATGAATTGTCATTTTGGTATACTGATCTTCAGCATAATTGTTTGAATCAGATTGGCTCGCTTCGATATGACCAACTCAATTAGTTTATTGGTTCTACTTTAGCCCTAGCACAGATTTCTGAGTACTGAAAGTGACCGGATTACCTCGTCAAAACTAGGCATATCGACTTATTAGATCTACTCTTCATTTTTTTTATCTCCAGCAATTTTCTTTTTCACATTGATTTTCAGTCTATTAATTTCAAATTTCGGTTTCTTTTGTCTTCATTCTTTGCTTTCTTCAGAGAAAACTTCAATTTAGACTCAGACAGGAATATAGTGCCCAGTACAGGTTCCTTGGATCAGTTGATCTCGGTAGAGAACTTTTGTTTCAAGAACCAACACATAATTATTGGGATAGAAAATATGAACATTTCAACATGCAGACGGGAGAATCGGTAGACGAAGCGTTGATTCTTTCAGGGAGGGAAAAATGTCATTTTATCAGAATGGAGCAAAGGATAAAATTGTCATTTCAAAAGTTAAAAATCTTTTGTTCAGATGAAATATACTTATTTAATCAAAATTTTGATTATATGGACAAATATACAATAGAAAAAAGAATCAATGGGTAGGTATCTAAATTTGATGTTTATGTGGGTAAATATCTAAAAACCAAAGTTTTGATGGGCATGTACCCAATTTTGCCTATCTTTTTCCGGTATTTTACCTACTGCTTAAGTTGCAACTCTTAAATGATCAAAGACTAAAGGTGCGTTTGGCACTCCTGAAATAATAAAAAATAGAAATAATTATTATTTTGATGTATTAATTTATTAAATAAATTCTAGACTAAGTAGAATAGTACTAATTCGATATATCAAATTATAAGTGATATACCGATTTAGTTATTGTAGAATGTAAAATAACGATTATTATTTGATTATATTATATTATATTATTATCACTGTATTGTTATATTATTATTATAATTATGATTATTTATTATTATATTATTATGATTATGATTATATTTTTTATTATTATATTATTATAATTATAATTATGATTATTATATTATTATTAGATAGTTATGTTATATTATATTATGATTATATTATTATAGATATGATTATTTCTTATTTCTTATTATTATATTGTTATGATTATAAAATTTTTATTATTATATTATTATATTATTATATTATGATTATTATTTTATTATTATTATTATCATCATCATTTTTATTGTTAGTATCATAATTATCAAATAATATTTTTGCTATTCACCGTTGAGCATCAATAAGCTCAAAAGACATATTACTAGCTCGTGAAGAGACGATCAAATGGAAGAGACTAGATGCTGCTCGGACCTTCTGGTATCAGTTTTGCTTCGGGTTCTGGTTATTTTTTTCTGGAACCAGTTGGGGCAGTATCGCCTTTGTTCTGGGGTGTTATGCTACGTTTATGCTGCTAATCAGAGTTGTACCGGAATTCTCTGGTACCGACTGGTTCCGACTCTGTTTGGGTACACCTCGGGTTTCTGCTGCAAGCTACTGGTAAGTGTGGGTTCTTGTTTTGTATAAACTAGCTGTACTTGCTTGACGTATGGTCTTTTGTATCTATCAATAACAATCTTTGTGATTAGAATTAATAAAATTTAAGAACTAGACCCTCATTTTTTTCTAAAAAAAAAATAATATTTTTGCTATTCACGAATAGTCAAAAATTCCACTCAACTCTTCTGCTACTCTTCGAAAGAGGTCAATTTCTTTTCCTTTTAATAAAACGGTCTTGGCGAGTGACGACATTACGAAGAAAAATAACACGTCTGTAATATTTCTTACGCTTCCCCGGAAACTAATTAGTAATTTCGGAGTTCATTTTAAATGAATTTTCAACTCTGAAAATGTTCATGCTTTCTAAAGCGATCATTATTTAATGATGCTATGTGAATAATAGGGTCTTAATTTTTCATTGCGTCCGAATTCACCCGAATCAGCAGTTCGTCACCGAATAAGAGCATTCTCATCCATGCTAATCTGCTATTTGTAAAAGTTGAATTTATTCATCACATTATCGATTTTTAACAATTTTCTATATATAAATTTCAAAACATTTCATCCCTACAATTACTAATTTGCTAACAAAACGAATTTTATTAGAATAAAATTAGTTTGTACTTACACGAATAAAGACGTGATAGACGATTACTGTTATGGTCATGATCCTCTAGTGAACTCCAAACATAAACTATATTACCTTGATCCATACTGTTTGTCTTCCATAGAGACACAACTCCGTTGATCACCAGATTCCTTCAGCCTTCCAGCGATCTTCCTCTAATCCGATGGAGTGATTGAGAGGACCGGCGTCAGACAGTTTCTTCTCTTCTGGAACTTGTTAAGAGAGAGAAAGAGATGGATCTGTTGGAAACGAAAGGGTGACAGAAAGTGGGGAGTGATCAGAAATCGTCTTTAAAACCAACAGTATCCATCCATATATATGGACGCCCATATAACTGAGTGTAGTTATGTCTTAACGGGTCCATATTGGATCCAGATTCTCTCTCTCTTAACGGGTTCACTGCTTAATCAGAAAGTTGTCTATAGTTGTGTTCTCCAGGGACCAATAGCATAATTGTATTATTATCAGACTTTATATAATTTAGACCATCACTAAATCATAAAGTCATTAATGCGCATTCTATACATTAAATGACTCACTTTTCATGACATATAATAAACCCGATACAGAATTTGATCACTTCATTATGAGTATAATTTGACAGCCCATTATATAATATATATTTATTACATATAAGTCCATACATGTTATAATTAATAATAATTAATTCCAACAAGACGTTCATATTACTTGCAAAAAAGCTGCAAATATTGACTTAACATTTTAGGAAGACTTAATGAATAACCTATGACTCTAAATAAAATGGATTACGAGAGAAGTTAGCAAGTACCAATTGTATGCAAGAGATAAGGCGGCTAAGTGTGTGGCTCCACAGAAAGATTAGAAGAGGAAAAAAGAGGAGGGGATGAAAGGAAAGGGCAGAATGAATATTAAAAATTAAAAGAGAGAAAATTAATTCATTTGAGAGATAGAAAAGATAATATTTTTCTTTACTCGCCTCTTGGAAAATTTTTAAAGCAGATAATAATTAACAAATTAAATATCACTTGCTCTTCCATTTGCCTCCTCTTTTGATCACTTCTTGGAGCAACACAGTCTAGAAGGCTACGTTGGCTACATCTTTGAGTGAAAATATATATGATTTTTTTATCACTCGACAAAGTTATCATTTTGACAGTCTCGATCGATGATTTAACAAATAAAGCTCATATATATAATCTAGCGTGGACATATAAGCTCATATATATAATCTAGCGTGGACATGATTTTATAGATTCATATATTAAGTCTACAAAATGATGAGATTTGATGCATGTTCATTGTATATATTAAATGACTCGAAATCTTTAGTGAATCAACAAGTAATATATGACTGACGTGAAATATTTAAGTATTAGATATCTACATCTTTGATAACATATCTATGAATTGTTTTTCAACTTTATGTTTCAATTGATTTCATAAAGCAATATTATCAAAATAGTCAAAATAACTGTCGAGTTATGATGTTGGACAAGTTCTTGACAACACTACTAGAATTGTTGTTATTACCGTGGAAGGAAAAACGCGTATTCCGTGGACTCAAGCACGGAAAAGACATCATTTCCGTGAATTACCCACGGAAAGACTTTCACGGTACTTTCATCGCCAGAACAAATATTATTTCCGTAGAATACCACGGAGATAATCCTTTTCCGAGGAATTAAGCACGGAAATGATTCTACGGAAATAGTTTCACGTCTCATGGTTCTTACTTCCACGGAAATAACTTTAACAAGTCACGAAATAATTTTATTCATCCACATTATTATTTTTCTATTATTAATTAATTTACGCAGATTTAAAAAAAATTATAATAGGTGAACCCATTATTTATGTCAGTAAAAGCACATTATTTCGACGGTAACAATACCACATTATTTGTTCAAAAGAAAAACCACATTATTTGTTCAAGTAACACCACATTGTTCAATAACTTTTGATTATTGCTTTATCGATAACGTGAATTGTTTCGTTTTCCAATTGTCAACTGATGACAAATTAAAATAATCAAGCATTGAAAATAACTTCAGAAAAATAATGTAGCATATAAAAATATCAATTGGAAGTACATCAAATCAGAAAATACAGGTATTGAACTGCCAACATATAAACCCTTATATCAACTACTATATTGCTATAATTGAAAAGTATATGATGTCCTTGAGTTGGCTGAGAAATGAGACTATGACCCTACAAGCACAACATACAGTGAACAATAAAAATTAGTATTGTGAAACATCAAAACCTTATTTGTCTGCACACAATTCTCACTATAGAAAGCTAAAAATTCACCTGAGTTAAAGCTACATGCATCCTCATAACTCTTTGAAATGACTGAGGAATGAGACCATGATAATCCTATGAGTGAAATTAGTAATATAAATTAATATATTATCAACAAAGCAGTACCTCACAATAATTATCTTAAATTCAGTCTTTGTTACCTGAAAAGTAGGATGTTGAACTCCTAACAAAGCAGTACCTCCTAATATCAAATTTAAGAAAACAAAATAGGTTTCTGCATGTTTGATTTGGACAAGGAAGAAAAATTAGAGCTGTAACAAGATAGAGATAGAAGAGCCAATAAATATTAATTACCTGATTTATTTCTTCTATTAGAAGAACAAATATGACACCAACTGTAAAAATAAAATTAGAGTCATTATTTCTGTGAGTAATGTCAATATTCCTGTGAGTAATGTCAATAATTCTGTAAGAAATATTGAAGTTTTATAGTAATGCCAATATAGATACCCAATATAGATAGAATTAGGACTTTGATGACTTTAACAAGATAAAATTAATGAATAAATCATTATCATAAAAAACGGTTTACAATTAAGAATTTAACATCTCTAATAGCAGTACCCAAAGCAACCAGGACAACATTTTTCTTCTTACCTTGAAAAGAAGTTAATCTTTGAATCATAATTGAGGTTCATCAAAATTTTACTGAGAGAAGAAAATATCATCACAAGTATCTTCTTTCTTCCATTAGAGCACGCAATGTAAGAGTAGACGGCAACTGAGTCAGGATCCTTCCAATAAGCCATGATTTCTCCAGTGCTCGTATTCCATACCTAAAAATTAAAGAATATTAAACAAATTTCAGAAAATTACAGTCAAATTAAGCACAAATTTGAAACGAATTGTAGAAAAAAAATAAAGCTCACACCTTTAAGGTTGATTCGGGAGAGAGAGCGGCGAAGTATCAACCGTTCAAATGAGAAAAAGTTGGATTATTTCGTGTTCTTGAGAAAGGGAGAGAAAGAGGACGGAGGAGGTGGAGGGTTTGGTTTTGGTTAGAGAACGGAAGAGGTGAGGAGAGGACGATGAAAAAGGCGACATCTTTAAATTTTGGGTTAACTAAAAAAAACAAGGATCCAATCGATCCTTAAAAAAGATTGGAGTAAAACAGGCGGCATCTCCAAATTTTTTGGCGGAGATTGAAATTTCATTTAGGTTAAAGAAAGGAATTGTTATGGCTGAAAATGAAAGAGGCGGGAAAATGAATCGGAAAAGAATGGGTGTGACAGAGTAGAGTATTTCCGTGAAAGACTGTATTTATTTCCGTGAAATAGAGAGTTCTGAAGTATTTCCGTGAAAAGGTAGATTATATTCCGTGGATTTTATTTCCGTGCAATTTTTTTTCCGTGGACTTTGTCTACAGAAATGATAAGCGTCACGCGTCAGTCTTCTTATTTCCGTAGAACTCAGATTTATCACGGAAAAAATATCAACTAACCACGGTAATAACTCAAATTCTAGTAGTGCAAATTTGTCCGGATGATTATTATTAGGGGTGCATAACGTGCAGGCTGATGAAATTTTATGAAAATTTAAACCCAATCTAATTATACTGGGTTTAAAATTTTTTTAGTTAATCCATTCGTAATCCAACCCAACTCATATAATTTTTTACATACAGTTTTTTACAGATTTTTATGGATTTTTATGGGTTATACTGATTGATATTTTAATTAAATAATATATTATATAATTTTTTTTATTAATATTAGATAATATATATTTTATTAATGATATCACAACTTAAGATGAAAAAATAAAAAATTTAAAAAATAATTATAATTTCACATAAATTATGAATAATAAATTAAAAAATAAATATTTATCATGTTTTATAAAAAATAAATATAAAAATAATTAATATTATAAAGAAAGTGATATATAACATCTAAAAAATAAAAAATATAACAAAAAAAATACGTAGTAATAATTAAAATACATTGTATAATTTTAACTTTTAAATGATTATTTTATTAATTATTAATAAATTATATATATATATATATTATTTAAAAAATATATATGATATATGATAATATGGTCAGATTTGGGTTAGATGGATTTTTAAAAGTAAATCCATAACCTATTTATCTAATTCAATAAATTGGGTTAGTCAAAATCACAATCCATATTCAACCCGATAAGTTTTCAACTCAGCAAAAAATAGATCGGATCGGATGGGTTGAACCGTTAGACGGTAGATGGGTTTGTTGTACACCTCTAACTATTATTAAACCCATTATGTTCAAACATCAATGGACCAACCTAATACGCAAATAAAATATGAAAACTGGGCAAGTGTCGTTTAGTTTGATTAGTCATGTTATTAATTTAATTACATATCGAACTGTACGAAACGTTGATCCGGATAATAAAGTATGAATCAAATTATCAGAGTATAAAAATGTAAAATGGTCATGTTTCAATTCGTATAATAATTACAAGGGTCAAGCCGGCCAAACTAATGCATGTAAACTTGAGACAAATGGTGCGTAAAAAGAACATTTTCCAGCTGGATTAATAGCATGCAGTTAACACAGAATTGCGGATGTTTTCATCGCACCCGCTGGTAAATAGTTGTCGGATAAAAAAATAAAGATAATGAACCTTCACATAAACGTAACATTTTTCTTTAAAATTTGACTTCAGACTTAAATATGCACTATTTTATATTTTATATAGAGACAAAATCTATTGCCATTTATTACTGACATACGGTTCTTCACATACGCGACTTAAAATAACAAACAGACACAATCAAAATTGGACTAGATAATACGTACCTGCACACGAACTGAGCACTTGGAAAATAACACAAATATTTACGCGCATTTATATTTTAATCATAAACATAAAGGGAGTGTTTCGCACTCAATGGAATAATAAAAAGTTAGAATAGAATAGTTATTTCGACGAATTAATTTGCCAAACGAATTTTAGACTAAGTAGAAGAGTGCGGAAAAGTGCTAATCCGGTATACCAAGTTATATGTGGTATACGGATTAGCTTTCGTCGGAATAGCGATTATTGTTTGATTATGTTATATTATATTATTATATCATGATTATAATTATAATTATGATTTATTATTATATTATTAGTATGTTTATAATTTATTATTATATTAATATTATGATAATTATTTATTTATTATTATATAATATTATTATAATAATTATTGTCATTATTATATTAATATCATTGTTAGTATCATGATTAATTTTACTATTATTTATTATTATAATAATTATGATTTTAGTATTATATTATTATATTATGATTATAATTTTATTATTATATTATTATTATAATTATGATTATATTATTATGATTATGACTATGATTATTATTACATATTATTATTTTATTATTATATTATTATGATTACAATTATTTATTATTATATTATGTTATATTATATTATATTATATTATAATTATATTATTATAATTATACTTATTTATTATTATTATATTATGATTATGATTATAATTTTTAATTATATTATTATGATTATAATTATAATTATATTATTATTATATTATCATTATTATTATTACTATTATCATTATTATTACTATTATTATTATTTTAATTTTAATTAATAATTTATTATTCTTATATTATATTATATTATATTATATTATATTATATTATAATTATATTATTATATTTATTATTATTTATTATTATTATATTATGATTATGATTATAATTTTTAATTATATTATTATATTATTATGATTATAATTATAATTATAATTTATTATTATATTATCATTATTATTACTACTATTATCATTATTATTATTATTATTATTATTATTATTTTAATTATAATTATTATCATCATTATTATTGTTAGTATCATAATTATCCATATTTTAACTATTCTGATTAACAACTGTCAAACGATATTTTCTCTCTTCCGAATAGTCAAGAATACCACTCTTCTACCACTCTTCCAAAAATATACTATTCTATCACTCTTCCAAAATTATCACTCTTCCAAAGCTATTCCTTGATTTGCCAAACGAACCCAAAGTCTTTGCATGATATTTCTCCTCAAATAAATGTAAATCATGTAATTTCTAAATTTAAAATTAGTGCAATAATAAATAATAAATAAAGCGTGCCCTACAAATTTTGAGCATCATTTGACATTAAATCAACGTAGATATAAATTTATAACAAATTCAATCCGTTTAAAATAGTAAAATTGCATAAAATTTTATTATTTTTCATACACATGAAAAGATGTTACATGGATCAAATCAAAATTTCGCATTTTAAATGGGTGAATTTCTTGACAACTAGTTTCATATAAAATTCATAAAAACTCTTAAAAATTTTTACAAACATATTAATTCTTAAATTTAGGGATTGATTTGAGTGGAAGAAATTTGAAGGTTGAACCTTTCACAATTGCTTAATCCTACGTGGTATGTTAGACAGACTGCTTAAATTAAATAATATACTAATTTAGAAACTCTCTGAATAATACTGAAATTGAAATTGCAAATGCCACATAGTATTTAGACATTCAATTAGACAGACCTTGAAGATGTTGAAAAAAAATGAATTTATATGAATTTGGTTTTCAAGACTGTCAAAATAATTAGTGGGGACCCCGCTCATTTAAATATCATCAATCTAATTTATTATGGAGGGGTCACTTGACAATGTCACTTGAAATTTCATTCAATTTAGATATCATTTGATTGTCCATCAAATACTATTGAACTTTTATATAATTTACATCAGTTATAATTTAATGGTCTTTTATGGACTATCAAATGATAACTAAATTGCATGAAATTTGAAACACTATTATATATGTAATATTTTTTATATTTTTGAGATTGTTTTGAATTTATTTAGAGTGAAATTATTAAGATTTTTAAATGGCTAAATACTTTAGTTCTTAGGGGTTAGGATGTAGAACTCGAATTATAACTTTTTATTAGAGGTTTTCTTATTTTATGGTTGTATTTTATTTGTGTTGTGTATTATTGCTATACTTATTTAATTATTGATGAACTGCTAGGATAGGTCCTGAATCGAGGCCTGACTCTAGGTTTAACCATTTAAAATTCGAGCAGTTTATCAATGTTATTCTAAATATAATAGATAGATCTGGGACCTAAGATAGTAGATTTAGTTGTCTCTGAGAGGTTGAGCCCTGCTCAGATCGAGAGATCGAGCATACCTATAGAAAACTAGCACTCGAACTAAGGAATCTAAGTCGACATGCGAGTGTTGAGGTTTATGTGAACTTAGAAACCTTGAACTGAACACCGACTAAATAAATAAACCAACATGTGAGAGTTGAGATATGTTATTTAGGTACTGATAATTCGTTTATGTCTATACGGACCGTATGTGAGAGCATACGAGCCGTATGGACAAGATCTGTGTGGAAACTGACCTATACCCCTAGAAATCCTTATTTTAATTAAAATAAAACAAACAAAAATATTCATTTCTTTATGTTTTCACTTTTAAATATTAAAAAAATCATTCGAACAAACCCTCTACTTTCTCTAAACGTAGGTCGTGCTCTTGCGACCAAATTAATGTACCGTAGGGATTATAAAATTTAAAGGTCAAACTCGTGGTTTTTGGTGCGTGTCAAAAATTTAGGTTGGATGCCCACTAAAAGACGTTATTGGTATGTTCATACCATACCCAAAAAACTGGGGGTAGTATGATGTGTGATATTGTGTATAACAAGTACTAAGATATGCAGTTACGGGTTGTAGGGTTTGTGTAGGGGGCAGTCTAATCGCATGTTGCAAAAGAGCAGAGGTTTTAACATGTTATGGTTGGAGAGGCGGCTCCCCACATTGTTGGGTGGGGTTTACGGTACCGATACCGGCTAATGGCGCGGCGCAGATGTGGTGGCTGCTGCTATCGGTGCAGCCGGTTCGGTGGTAGCGGTGTTAGGGAAAGGCTCCGCACAATCAAGTCCTGTGTGGAACCTTCTTTATTGCGAGGTCCTCCACTGCTTGATGAATCTTCATGATGCACCGAAACATGTTCTTCTTCAGGTTTGTTGGTCATGTCTACTTCAAGATCAATAACTCACTTATAAAGCTTTAAGTCTTGCTTGCATGCTAGCCCCACAGTGGATGATACGTCCTCGGTTAGGAAGTCAAGTCGTGCCAAGAGAGATGATGTATGTTAGTGTTTGAGGGTGAAAGTATATGAATGTACTAGATAAGGATAAAAAGGAAACAACCAACCCTGAGTTTAATAGATGGATGCAGAGAGACTTGATAGTACAATCTTGGATAAATGCAACCCGCTTCATGAGTTTATGCTTTAAAATCTGAGCTTAGAGCTCTAAAGAAAGGAAGTATGAACATGACAAAATTCCTTCAGAAAATCAAAAGTATAGCTGATGCATTGAACTCAATTGGTGAGACAGAAAGTGATCGGGATTTGGTCTTGACAACATTACATGGGCTTCCTGAACAATACAAAGCATTTGTGATAGCTATTCAGGCTCAACGTGTTCTTCCCACTTTTCAGGAACTCCGACCTCTACTCCTTTAACAAGAAGTAGATACAAAAAATTATGAATGTAACTCAAATGCCTTTTACGCTAATAGAGGCAGAGGAGGATTTAGAGGTAGTCATAGTGGAGGTAGAAGCAGAGGTGGAAGAGGTAGAGGTGGAAGAAATTCTGGCTTTAATCATGGACCTATGTTTGGATACTCACAGCAGCCTTATCAATACAATCAATACCGAAACCCTTATAAACCTCAATCATCATATGCTTCCCAAAACATACATCAACCACCAAAACCTAACTCCACAAACCAGCTTTTACATTCTGGAATACAATGTCAAATATGTGAAAAGTACAATCATTCAACTCTTGAGTGCCGACAACGCTTCAATCACTCATATGTACCAGATGAATTTCCACATTCCTTTGCTGCCATGAACTTCAATGTCCCTGAAGAAGATGTATGGTATCCGGACACTTAAGTCTCAAACCACATGACTTCTACATCAGGTAACATGACATCAACTAGACCTTATTCAGGTAAAGACTTAGTTCTGGTTGAAAATGGTGCCATGCTCCCCATCACTCAAATTGAAAATAAATCTATTAATATTGATCATCACTCCTTTGATTTAAAAAATGTGTTTGTTGTCTCTTCCATTAAAAAGAATTTAATCTCTGTTCGTCAATTTTTATCGTGATAACAATTGTTCTCTTAAGTTTGATTCCAATGGTTTTTCCTTGAAGGACAAGAGAACAAAGAGAGAGCTTCTTCGGTGCAGTAGTCCGGGATCATCCTTATATCCATTTGGTTCTCATACTTCAAAAGGGGTTGTTTGTAACAAAAAATGTGCATTTTCAGCAAGTGTAACTGATTTTGAGATTTGGCATAGACATTTAGGGCATCCTAGTTCTGTTGTTTTGTCTAAGTTTTTTGAGAAAATTGGTCTGAATACTAAGTATATTGGTAAAGCAGATTCTTATGTATGTAATGCTTGCAAACTTGGAAAACATGTAAAATTATCTTTTGGAACCTCTCTTTCCCAATCTAAGCAATGTTTCGAACTAATTCATTCTGATGTGTGGCAATCACCTATCATCTCAGTCTCTGGATTTAGATATTATGTCATATTTGTCGATGACTTTTCTAGATATGTTTGGATATATCTATTGAAATTTAAATATGAAGTTTTTGATAAGTTTTTAGAGTTCAAATTTACTGTTGAAAACATCTTTCTCTCAAAAATAAAGTACTTTCAATCTGATGGAGGAAAAGAATTTGTTAACTCATGTTTCTCAAAATTATTTGCTTCTAGTGGAATTATACATCGCATTTCTTGTCCTTGTACACCAGAATAAAATGGTCTTGCCGAGAGAAAATATAGACATATAGTTAACATAATAAGGACTCTTTTATTTTAAGCATGCATGCCAACAAAATTTTGGGTAGAAGCACTTCATGCTTCTATATTTTTAATTAATAGAACTCCTTCTTTAAATGTCTTGAGTGGAAAATCACCTTACGAAGTGCTTCACAAAGAACAACCTCATGACTTAAATTTTATAAGAACCTTTGGATGTTTGTGTTATCCAAATCTACAGGATACTGCACCACATAAGCTTTCTCAAAGATCTTTGCCTTGTGTCTTGCTTGGTATATCTCAAAATCATAAAGGATACAGATGTTTTTATCTACCTTCTAATAAAGTATATATATCAAGACATATTGTATTTTGTGAGACAGTATTTCCATATATCTATTTATCCAAATCTTCAAATAATAGAGAGTCTTTTGATATGAATAAATTTCTGCAGTATTTGTCTAATCCTCCTATTCTAGGAGAAAGTCCACAATCAATTGACTCAATAAATCAATTTGCTCAAGAATTTCAGAGTTCAAGTTCAACAAATGGTGAACAAATTACTTCAACTACTCATGGCACTATTTCCCATCAGACTATTCTTCCTGATACATCATTACCTGATAAGAAGATAATAGTTTATACTAGAAGGCGTGCGAAAACTGCAACACCAACATTTCAGCCCATCTCTAGTGAAAATTCACTTTCAGAAATCCAATCACTTAAAAATACACCACAAGAAAAACATACAATGGAAGAGCCTGAGACAAATTCACAAACCTTACGAACACATACCATGCAAACAAGGTCTATGTCTAAAGCTAAGAATGATTCCACCTCTCTTCTTGCACATGTTTCTGAACCTCTAAGTGAACCAATTAATTTTCATCATGCAATACAACATCCTGGATGACGAGCAGCTATGAAAGAAGAATTTCAAGCCCTTGTTGATAATGATACTTGGGAGCTTGTACCAGCACCTCCAAATGTGAATCTCATAAGATGTAAATGGGTGTATAAGATAAAGCAAAGATCTTATGGGTCAGTTGAAAGGTTAAAAGCCAGGTTAGTTGCACAAGGTTACAAACAACATTATGGTATAGATTATACTGAGACTTTTTCACCAGTTATGAAGGCAACTACTATTCGAACTGTAATTGCCGTGGCACTTAATAATAACTGGCCCTTAAAGCAACTAGACATGAAACATGCTTTCTTATATGGTGCATTATCTGAAGAAGTTTATATGCAACAACCCCTGGGTTTTCAAGATAAAAGGTATCCACACTTTCTATATCGTCTTAAGAAAGTAATTTATGGACTTAAACAAGCTCCACGAGAATGGTTTCAAAGGTTCACAACCTTCCTGCTAGAACTTGGCTTTTTTGAAAGTGAAGCTGACCCCTCAATGTTTGTTAGAAGATCAGACCAAAATACCCTTATACTCTTGCTCTATGTAGATGATATAATTATGACAGGAAGCTCAATCTCTCTGCTTGATTATCTTGTTAATACATTACAATCAGAATTTGCAATGAAAGATGTAGGGAATCTTCATTATTTTTTGGGGGTAGAAGTTCATAGTACATCTATGGGGCTACATTTATCACAAGGAAAGTATGCATTACAATTGCTTCGAAAGCATAGCATGCACAACTCAAAGCCGGTGCAAACTCCATTAGCATCAAATGTGCATCTTTCTGTCTTTGAAGGAAAATTGCTAGAGGATCCCTATAATTATGTTGAAATATAAACTTAATTTTAGTATTAAAGTTAAATAAATTAGAAAATAAAGGGAGACTCTTTGGCTTCAGCACTTTGGCAGAATTTTAAGGCTGATTAATGACAGCATTTGAAGGGCAAATGGACGTGGAATTTAGTGTATGACCTATGGATGGAAAGCTCTTGAAGTCTAGTTTCCAATGGTTCAAATTCCAAATCGTTTGGAGTTCTTTACAGAGAGTTATGATGATTTTAGTGGACATGGGTCAGCTGAAAGGGTGCTGTTTAGAATTCTGTTTTTATTATATGTTTTTATTATGAATTTCTAGAGTGTTCTCAAATGTTTAGGCTATATAAAGAGTTGTATTTTGTTGTTTTGTAAGCAAGAAAGATACAAGAGTGTCTAATAGTAAGAAAACTTATTTTATCCATCCCTTCTCTTTTAACAAAGTGGTATCAGAGCCAGGTTCAGTTGATCAAGAGAGATTCACCATGGCGAAGAAAAAGAAGAAGAAAAAAAAAGAAAAAAAAGAAGAAAAAGAGAGAGATGTTGAAGAAAAAAAATATGATGAGTCTCGATATTTATTTTAAAGAAAGTTAAGTGTTAAGAGTGTTTTCTGAGTTTATTTTGGTATATGAGTTTTTTCTTTGTTGTTAGGAGCATTGAAAAAAAATTGAATCCCCTTATTTTATTTTTTTGTGAGAAAAGAAAAAGTGTTGGGATAATGAAAAAAATATCATATGTTGATTTTTGTTAAAAAAAAAGAAGAGAAAAAGAAAAGAAAAGAGTGGAGATAATTTTAGAGATATTGTAAGAAAAAAAAAATTTGTCAATCATGAGAGCTATGTATCAAGCAGCGAATGTTATAAAAGCGTGGTGAAGTTTTTACCAGTGGTCTTCGAAGAATCGGTGAGTGAAGCCGACATGAGCAATGACTCATGATAGCCTGTGCAATGAGTGCCAGGATAAGAGAACTAGCAACATTATGAGATGTTTTGCTAGAAGTGTGTGAAGACCATGAGAAGATGTGGTGTGGAGCCACATGAAAAAATGCGGTGTGGATCCGCGGTGTGGGTGTGAATCTCACATATACATGACCTGAAGAGTCAGGCAAATTGGATGGTATATGAGATGAAACCACGATTGATTTTTTGAATTTTCTAGATCAATGAATCGAAAAGAAGCCGTCAATGAGTGATGTCGCTATTCGCTGCGAGTTATGAAGAAGTTCAATAATGATTGGCATGACGGATGAAAAAAAAAATTAAGTTTAAGAGGGGGTGTTGAAATATAAACTTAATTTTAGTATTAAAGTTAAATAAATTAGAAAATAAAGGGAGACTCTTTGGCTTCAGCACTTTGGCAGAATTTTAAGGCTGATTAATGACAGCATTTGAAGGGCAAATGGACGTGGAATTTAGTGTATGACCTATGGATGAAAAGCTCTTGAAGTCTAGTTTCCAATGGTTCAAATTCCAAATCGTTTGGAGTTCTTTACAGAGAGTTATGATGATTTTAGTGGACAGGGGTCAGCTGAAAGGGTGCTGTTTAGAATTCTGTTTTTATTATATGTTTTTATTATGAATTTCTAGAGTGTTCTCAAATGTTTAGGCTATATAAAGAGTTGTATTTTGTTGTTTTGTAAGCAAGAAAGATACAAGAGTGTCTAATAGTAAGAAAATTTATTTTATCCATCCCTTCTCTTTTAAGTGTTAATATATTATATAGTTTAGTTTATATTTTGTATTAGCTCTTTGTAATATAGGATGTACTGTATAGAATAGAAGAACAGTTTAGAAATATTGCTGGATATTTTTTATTCATGTGACCAGAACGTGACCAATTGTAAATATATACTCTTTAGAGTAAATGAATAATTTAACTTTTCCCAATTTGCATCACCAGGGAAGTACAGTAATACTCCATTGGTTCAGTGCACATCTCACATGTGTCCAATTAGAGTGCACTGGCATGTTAAGCTGAACTACAAAGATTACTGGCGTGTGAAGATAACCATCACAAATTTCAACTACCGAATGAACTATACACAATGGAATTTAGTGGTCCAGCATCCCAACTTTGACAATCTCACAACTCTCTTTAGTTTTAATTACATGTCACTCACTCCCTATGGAGCTGGCATCAGTAAGCCTATCTTTTGAATCAAGATTTCATCATAAGTATTTTAATCGAGTTAAAATAAGTTAACATATCCTTCTTTGTTTATTTCTTTTTTCAGATGACACAGCAATGTTGTGGGGAGTAAAATTCTACAATGATCTACTCATGCAAGCAGGCCCATATGGCAATGCCCAATCAGAGCTCCTTTTCCAGAAGGACACAAACACTTTCACTTTTGATAAGGGTTGGGCTATTCCAAGGCGGGTCTACTTCAATGGAGACAACTGTGTTATGCCTCCGCCAGATGTCTATCCATGGCTACCCAATGCGGCGCACCCATCAATCCGACCATTAATTCTCCGAATCATGGTTATTTGGATTGTATTAGCTTTCTTCATGCTCTAGGAGACTGGGAGGAAATAAACACGGTGGTGCCAATTTTCAGGGGTGTATCTAAGCAGGTTCAAGGGTGGCGGCTGGGGATACTGTTTATTGTGTTAACTGTTAACGGTCAGATTGTTTTTAATGTTTTTTTTAAAAAAATACCAATAGTTTTCAATTTAGTGAACTTTGGTTATTGCAATTAGGTTAGGAGCTTCAACTTCTTTTTTGTGTTGAGTTTTAGCCAAAATTTTAGTTTATTTATTTTTGACTGGATGCCGTTGTAATGGATTTTTATCCATTGTACTCTATAGTGTCATAAGAATGATAAACGAGAAATACTGTTAATTTAAGCTTGTATTTGGGTGTAAAACTATGAAAAATGGTTGACAGTCCGGATAATGATTTCAGATAAATCTGAAAAAATATTAAAATTAGAAAAGAGTTCACAAATAGATTTTGACGTTATACATTGATTGTGTTTGAATTTTCATGTAATTTAAATTCTTGTTAATTTTCATCAAAGACTTGCGAGGTTCAAATTTAATGGCATTGATGACATACCAAATAATATGTGTGAGACTAGTACATGGATGCATTCGTGTACGTTAAAATCTCAAATTTCAGGTAAAAAAATGACTGATTCGAGTAACTAATTATTATATTCATATCAAACACTTCTAGCTCAAAAAAATTATATATATTTTTTTTAAAATTTTGCTATTTTTTCGGATGAAAAGAAAATTACTTGATTTAATGATTATGGATCACTACTAATAATGATTTTCTTCCCATTCAAAATAGCAAAAGAATTTCAAAAATATAAAATTTGATGAGCTAGAAAATTTTAATATAGAGACAATAGTGAGCGATTCGGATCAATCATTTTTCATCTACTAATACTTAAGAGTTTCACACTGCACGGACCGTGCATTATAATAGCCCCACTCAAATAATATTTAAATTATAAGAAATTTAAAGTACAAAATTTATAAGTCCAGAAAGTAAGTCTACAAACCTTTTTGTATTGTTAAGTTAATCATTGTTCATGAATCCAACCTATGTTTCTTAAGCCTGGTTATTAATAACTTGTTTATGTTTGTATAAATAATAGGGAATCTTATGTTTTTATTATTAGCTGTTTTATCACGTCCAGATCACAGTTTAGACGAATATGTCATTGTACCGACAGTTCTTCACTGTACCTAGGAACTAAACTCTTGACTGGCTATGCTCATCATGCATTCATTGTTTTCCATGTTTTAATTTTAAGTTCTTAACCAATTTTAACTCAACAACGCAGCGGAATTTCTCAAGGAAGTGTTCAAGCTAACCGGAAACCTCAACCCAAAATTTGACAGTAAAACAGATTAAAATTCTTCTGGGTAGTCACCACGCACGCATGCGAATCTGCCACCACGCAAATAGTATGCCAAAATATAATTGATTTTTAGAATTGCTGGATGTCAACTTCTAATAATGGGTTGCTCCATCTTTTGGGATTCAATAATGGGATACCATTTGTATCAATTCATCAATGACAATGGGAATATAGAAGTTGAATCATAAAATGTATCGTGTATCGTTATATTTTGTATCGTATCGTTAAGATACGCTAAGTTATTTTTAAAATAATAAAATAAATAAAATAAATTAGTAACTAATAAGAAAAATATATTAATTAACAAAAGAAGTTATTGTCATGTTTTAATAACTAACAAAAGAATCATCATCACTATCATCATCACTAACAAAAAAACATATCAATTAGAATATGCTATAGTCATGTTGTAGATTTCTAGTTACTAACAAAAGAGGCTATGTCTATCACCATTTTCACTAACTAACAATATTGACATCTAAACTTTCATTACAACCACCATCACTATCATCATCACTTTCATCATCACTTTCATCATTAAGATTAAGAGACTCATCTTCTTCATCGGTTTCATCATCTTCCTCTAAATCCGGTTCAACTTCTTTTTGTACTTCTTCCACCATAATTGCTTTTCCTTTCTCTTTATTGTTATTTTTTTCCTTTCCTAGTCTCAAATCTCTTGGTCCTAGCAATAAAATGCAAACCAAAAACTATTTTATCTTGTAAATAGAGATACACAAAATATTTAAATATAAAAATAAATCTATACCTCGTTTTCTTTTCTTGCTAGTACCAACATCCTCTTCCATAAAACACTCACTCAAATCCTTCCATAAATAATCTTGGGCAACGAGAATAAAAGGAATAGGAGCTTCGATATCCAACTCATCTTGAAGAACGGGTGTTTCCTTTTCGGTGATCCATTCATCATCCGAGTCCATATACGATAATTCAATTGGATTATAATGATCACTTTTCATTTCTATTTCATTTTGCATCTTTTCTAGTCTTAGATTATACTTGACAAAAATGATATTGTTCAACCGTTCATGCTCTAATTTTGCTCTTCTCTTAGTATGAATGTTATCAAAAATACTCCAATTTCGTTCGCATCCCGTTGCACTACATGTGAGACTCAAAACACATATTGCAAATTCCTTAACCTCCTTGCCCACACCATACATATCCCACCAATGTGCTATTTCAAAATTTAAAAGATTAACTCAAAGAACGAAATATATTCTTGAATTTAAAGGTATGGATAACAAATTTGAATTCATACCGGGTTGTTTCTTGTCTCGAGAGTGGATGGCCGTATCTGACCCAAATGTACCTTCCGATCGCTTGAACTTCTCAAGTTGAGTATCAATTTTAAATCGTGTTGCATGATCGGGATACATTCTTTCAATCGTTTTAATTAGTCCCGCTTGAACTTCATCATCCGCATTAAAATTTTCACTAAAATGAAACCTTAAAAAAAATACATTTCAATAAACTATTTAAAGAAGACCATCATGATATGAAATATAAATAGTAGATAAAAAAGCACCAACTCCCTTATCCGATCGAATCACAAATCCATCCATTGTTGATCTCCTTCTATTATTGTCACTTTGTCACTCTTCTACTTCTATGTCTACACCTCTTTCTTCTTCTAAATGTTTTTTCAATAATTTTTGATATATTTCTTTCAACTCATCGAAACAGTTCTCACATGGTGGTACATCTTTGCGGGTTCCCGCAAAATGATGTTTCAACCGAGCCACACCTCCCCACATTTTCTTTTCACAAAAATTACATTTTACGTGCAATCTATTATCACCTACTCTTGTACAATAAAACCAACAAACATCTTTTTATAACGTTCCCTTCCTTCTTCCCATTTAATTGTAATTGAACTAAAAATGAAAGAATAAATATGTAATCAACAAGTTTAAAGATAAGCTATGTAAAGATGGTGAATTTTTTTTACATTGAGTTAACATTTAAGTCTTAACTCTTAAGTCTTAACATTTAACATAACACTATTTACATTCCTAGTTAGCTTAACAGTACATACTAATATACTATATTACTATATGTTAATACTTAACTGTAGTTAACACTAATTAAATTACACAACTACCAAGTCTGATCACTGTCACATTAACATTTATTTGTTTTTCCCCCATTTAATATACACATTACAATTTCAAAATTCCTCATTTAAATATGCTCCTTCACTACCAAGTCTAGCCCTTTGTTTTTTCCCATTTAATATGCACTCTCATCCTCTCTCACCCGTGTCTCACCCAAAATTCCAAAAAAAAAAACAGACCTGTTCTCATGCGGGGGAGGTGTCGCTGTTATTGCTTCTCAGCGTGCGACGGCGACAAGCTCCTCTCAGCATGATGGCGACGAGCTCCTCTCAGCGAGCGACGGCGACGAGCTCCTCTCAGCGAGCGACGGTGACATGCGATAGCGATCAGCGTGATGGCAACGAGCTCCCCTCTGTGTGCGCGAAAAGGTGAAGGAGGGGAAAGGCGATCAGGAGGGGAAAAGGTGATCGCGTATAAGGAGGGAAAAGGTGAATTTGGGATCCCGAGGCTCCATTTCAGAATCGCAAATATTACCGATACGATACGATATAGGTATCGCTCTGTCGCATCGTAACGATTCTCGCGATACAGTAGACTTGCGATACAGAGGTACGATATGTACCGCTTTCCCTATGACTCGTACTGTATCGTACGATATGTATCTCATATCGTACGATACTAACTTGTATGATGGGAACAAAATTATTTGCAAGGAGCCAGCTCCTCCGATTTGAAACATGGAAGACATGCAAAAAAAAAATTCCAATTTCTGTACTTTTGGCTATGATCGAAACATCTGACAGTTCTTTCTTTGCAGAGAGTCAAATAAAATATCAGAGCCTCATGTAAAGCATAATGATTCTTCTTGGATCAATACCCTGCTTGTTTTCTAAAAGAAGGTTGATAAGAAGGGCAAAAAAGACAAAAATAAATAACAAATTATACCAGTTGCTGCGATAAAAACATCAGCACCTCCAGGATGGTCATACAAGTATGAAGTTACGTCATAAACCTGTAAATGATATGACTTGTGAGAAATAGTTTATAGAAAAATTTAGAGCTCAATATATACAAATGCTTCTTTTAGTATGCGTTTAGTTTACAAAAGCTATACTTTTATGTAACTGTCATATTTATCATTTTCAGGTCACACCAGTAATTTCTAGTATACAAGGCATGTAAGTACAATTGTTGCAAGTTTGAGGATACTTTTTCTTTTATGAATTTGAGGGCAGAGGGAGTACAGTTAGGGCGGTTTATCCTGTTGGAGCTTGTTGTAGAAACTTATCTTCTCGGATAAAAATAGCAACTATTTGAGGTCACTAAAATTCAGGAAATAAAATTACTACAGCGCAATGCCCCACACTTGCTTGTTACAAAGTTGATTAATATTGCTAATTATAGAAGACACTATTTTTATCATTTTATTGTTCATAGGCTATAGCAACTTATAGAATCTTAGTCGAGTAGCAATAAACCATAATACATATTACCTTGGATTTTATCCAATTAGATACCCAGATCCACTAATTTTTTGGGGGGAACAGTAATATACTAAAATTTTTGGAACAATCAGTAGTATGCATTAAACATTTTGGTTATCATGAAATATGGAAAATTGAAATACCCCATTGCGATTACGATTTACAAACTCAGTTCAATACAGTGGCAAAAATTTCTAGTTCCGCCTCAGCAAGTAGGTACATGTTTCCATCTTCTGAAACGAACAAAACTTTGACTTCTCTTAGTTTTCGGGAAAAACCAGTAAGTGGAAACCGAGCAACTAGGTTCAATCATGTACTGCTGGAGCTCAACTTTTCCTTTCCCCGATTAAACATATCAAATATAGACACGAAATCCAATCTTCTTGCCCATAGCTACTAAGCGAGAAACATGTACTTGAAAGCTTACTAATAATAAAGAGAAAGTAACTAATCGAACATAATGCAAGGTTGAGAGAGAGAGAAAGAGAGAGAGGACCTTGCCATCGATGACGATCCAGCAATCATCGGCCGAGTTGTGCTCAGCCACTTCCTTCATCGAGTATAGTATCTCCATTGTCGTCATCGCTCTTTCTCCCTCTCTGCGACGAGAGATTGGAGAATTGGGGCTGGCGGTTGAGACCGTTGCACCATTCAAACATTTGAATATGGCGGGTAAGGAGAATGGACCTAATGGACTGGCGCTAAGTGAGGAAGAGGCAGTGGGTTCTGTTGAAAGGAAGATAGCGGCAAGGCAGGTAGGCCCAGGAAACGAGTTGCACAAGTAATGAAGAGGAACAATTTCAAAGTACTGGAGACGAGGAGATGGAGTTTGTTATCGTTGGGTGTCAGTCTTTCTTTTGAATTAGTAAAATTCATAAATAACTTTGTTACTTGTTAAATTTTACTTCTTTTACCAAATGTATGGCATATATAAAACAATTGGCGTGTATGAGCATGTTATGTAATAAAACAGTGTTAATGAAATTGGCTGCTTGATGCCAGCGCCATTTTTATGTTCTCTTCGGTCTAATACATCTTAATTTCCTTAATATTTTGTCCTTCTGATAAGCAATTGAGTTAAGCTCTTTCTCCCTCGTGTCGCCCTTCTCCGAGTTCACGCGCTATTTTCTTCTTGGATATCTTGAATAGAGCTGAGAACCTCTTTCCTTTGAAATTATCAAGGTACTAGGCTTTCACCTATGGGCCCGGCCTATATAGTTGTTACAATTTCAGATGGGCCTCCAATCGGGGAAATTGCCGGGAATAGGGTTTTTTTTTTTTGGGGGGGGGGTGTTATAGTTACATGGAAATTGTTTGTAAGGATACTCATCCACGTAGATACTGTATTTTAGATGATAAAAGTATATTTATTTCTGAAATTTGAATTTTTCGGCATATAATCATATATTCACTGTGTAACCTCCTCCAAAGTTATTAAATTTACGAAGTGTTATAAATTATCTTTATGCAAGTGCCTCAAATTCATCAAATGCATCAATGCTTTGTAAGATTAATAATGGACATTGATCTGAGTTGCCACAGTGGTTCCATTCTAACAATAAATAGAGCCCCTATTGACACTGAACTAAAGTGATTAGCGTGTCGGCTCGAGCCAACTGCGCCGGCCCTTACTAATTCCTCTGAAAATATTTCTCAAACATTTATTTTTTTAGGGTTATAACTAGGGGTGTTAATTTTTGATCCGATCCGAACCCAACCCGACCCGACACGATCCAAAAATAAATGGGTCGGATATGGTTTCAATTTTTTTGACCCGAATCGGATCGGGTCGGGTTCAGGTCAACCCGACCCGACCCGATTAATTATATTTTTTGAAGTAATTTTATGATTTAGTACTAATTAAATTAATCAATATTTTATTGCTTAATCAATATTTAATTATTTTATTGCTTAATCAATATTTAATTATTTTACACGGGTCAGGTATGGATCAAGATTTTTTAACTTGAATTTAATCGGGTCGGATCAGAAATAATAATAAAATAATATGATCCGATCCGAACCCGACCCGACCCATTAACACCTCTAGTTATAGCCCCGCACTTCGTGATGGATGTACGTCTATTGGAGCTTGCTTGGTAGGGGTAGATTCAGTAATAGCGAGAGGTTAAATAACTCTCTGGATTTTTAAAAGAAGTATTTTAGATTAATATTTTGTTAATCTGATTTTTTTGAATTTAATTTTTGATCCCCTCTGAATTATTTAATTACTTTTGATTGAGAAAAAATATTTAATATTATGAATAATGAAATAATTATACAAAATATTTTAAAATTTGTAGTCCCGTACAAATTTTTTCATTATCGACATGATTATCTATTATTTAGAGTTTTATTTTTATTATTTTTAATATATAAGAAAATATTATTTTGATATTTTTTATTAGATAAAAATATATGTTGAATTATTATTTTTTTATTTAGTATATGATTAGTTAATGTATTTGAATATGATAAATCTATTACAATCCGATCTCTCTCTGATTGAAATTCTGTATCTTACCCTGTTGCTTGGTGTCCATACTTAGACATTATTTTGCTGATTCATTGCATGCGTAACCCCTCAAGTATAAAAATATGGATAATATAAGGTCTCTTTTGAGACAGTTTTGACGAGTAGTTGCTATTATTTTTTGTTGTATGTCTCAGACGGAAATGGTTTATTTAGACAATTTTTAATTTAATAGAAATATTTTTTTGCATACAATTATCGTAATCAATTGAATATATTATTTAGAAATGCAAGGGCATCTTAAGAGATGATCTTCACAGCGAAGTAAGAGGGCATTGCCAGAGAAAAGAAAAAGCTAGAAAAAATTGTGGGGGTTCAAACCACTTTTTTTTTCTGCCAAAAGGAATACAAGATGAATTAACACATAGTATGTCGAACTGAAATTGAAACCTAAATTAGAGGAATCAAAGGTACATAACACTAAAATAAGAGAAAGATGGGATTCAAGTTTAAAAGGACAGAGGAAGAGTACGGCAGGGATTCACAACAAAACAAAACAAAAAAGGGAAAAACTACCTTCAAATCGGCGATTCAAGCAATAAGATGCCACTGATCTCTCCAACAGATTTGTCCACTCCACCGGTGAACACAGTGTGAAACTGTGAGAATATGTGATGATTGATTAATTATTTTATTGACTGAAAAGCTTTAAAAAAATCATAGAGCATATATATATATATGGAAGCAACAGTAAGAATTCATATCGTTGGTATCAATAGTATCATTAGTATCATTGATACTGTTCATGATTGAGGAAAAATTAAAAATAACCTATGATGAATAATAGCTGAGGTTAATCAAACCCAAAACATTATATTTTTTACACTCCCTCAAGCTAGAATTATTAATATCAAATAACTTGTACAAAATATCAGATTTTTTATAAAGAAGTTGTACCCAAACTTGGATCCACTCATTGGCTCAGTAATGTGGAGAGCATCGCGTCAAATCTATTTATCTTGTCTGAGTCATTGTGGTTCGACCCATTCTCTGCAGATATTTTTCATGTGGAGATCTCCGTAGGGAAATCATAACGGGTCAAGGAAATCACAATGGCTATAGGAAGTCTAAACATGACTTTTGATGCACGGGGTTATTTATTACTGTTAAATCAGAACCGTTGATAAATAATCTGACTGCACAAAATAAAAGAATCGCACCTGCGGATCTTTTTCAGGTCTGCACGTGATGTGAGTTCTCGATCCAGCCCTTCGTTGGGCCTTTTTTTTTCTCGTGCTCGCTTTGTTCCTCTCTCGCTAGCACAAAACCCTTCTTCTCTGACTCCAAGTTTTTCGGAATAAAAATTTTCTTGGTTGCCTCTGCTTGATTCCGATCACTCATTTTCGCTCTGAGATGGGATGAAGCGTCCAACACCTCTCTTGATTGTGCCATTTTCATTTGCAATGCGAGCACCTCTCTAGCTCCCCCTTGGTTTTACCCTTTCCAGCATAGTACTAGGCTGAGAATGCAAGGGCTTCCGGTTTGGGAGCGTCAGAGGTTTCCGTTGTAAATCGCTATAGTGCTTCTCACCGGATTTGGGCTATAACTACATCAAAGGATAGCTTTTCTATCGAGACTAGTATTTGAACTCTAATTGTCCAGTTTATCTTGTACTGCCATTTCTAGGCATTGGTGAAGTCAGATTTGATGTTATTGTTGCAACATTTTTATACACAATTCTTGAATGTGGCTAAATTAAATCATGTAATGCTTTGCCTTATCCCTAAAGAGTCTAATGCACAGGTTATACAAAAATTTAGACCCATAAGTTTGGTTAATTGTAGTTATAAGATAATCTCAAAAGTTTTGACCAACAGATTGGTAGGATGTGTTGGTAGATTAGTGGATCCAGCACAAGCTGTTTTTATACCTGATAGATATATTTTAGACAATATATTGGCTGCTAATGAGATCATACATTTTGCTAAGGTTCATGACCAGAAATGTATAGTATTAAAAGTAGATTTTGAAAAAGCTTACGATAGAGTTAATTGGTCTTTTTTGCTTGAGATGCTGATGAGTAGAGGTTTTGGTCAGAAATGGACTCTTTGGATTGAAAATTTGCTTAAAGGAACACAAACATGTATTAACTTTAATGGGTCCCTCACATCTTACTTCAAATGTAAAAGGGTTTACGACAGGGGGACCCACTGTCCCCACTCCTGTTTGATCTGGTCAGAGATACACTTTGTGAAATTTTACTTAGAGGAAAAAGTGCATGCATTATTGAAGGTTTAAGGCCAGTGCTTGATACTAGATATATGATTACAATTTTTTTATATGCTGACGATATTGTGTTTTTTTTAAAGCAGATGTGAAATGTTTGGATGCTACTTTGTTGGATTTACATGCTTTTGAAGCTTTGTCAGGCATTAAAATAAACTTTGGCAAGACATAACTCATACCAGTCAATTTACCATCTGAAGAAGCCCAAATGTTTGTTGCCTTAGCAGGTTGTAAACTTTCTCAATTTCCTTTGAATTATTTGGAGTTCCTTTGTTTGACAAAAAGTTATCTTGCTCTCAATGGAATGGTATTATTGATAAAGTTCAAAAGAAATTACCTAATTGGAAAATGGCTCTTTTGTCTATTAGAGGCAGACTAGTTCTAATCAACTCAGTCTTGTCCTCTACTCCTTTGTATATGTTATCTCTGTACAAAATGCCAGTTAAAATAAAAAAAAAAATTTGATAGCATTAGGTGCCACTTTTTATGGCAAGGCACTTCCACTAAAAAGAGGTTTGCCTTAATCAAATGGACAAAAAATTATATGCCTTAACAATTTGATAGGTTGGGGATACTTGATTTGCATTGTATGAACATCTCATTATTGTTAAAATGGTGGTGGAAATTGGAAGATCCTCAGTATCACTTCATTTGGAAATAAATTGTTCTGGTAAAATACTCTGATAATATGCCAATAAAACAACAATCAGCTGTGTGGAAAGAAATTAATGCTTTAAGCCAGTTGGGTCAGACTGGCAGTTCAGTTGTATTGGGTAATGGTCAAGATACTGCTTTTTGGCTAGATAGATGGGTTGGGGACTGTGCACTCAGTTCTCACTTCCATCACCTTTTTCAGCTCTGTGAGGACCCATTGATTTCATTATTCACAGTGGTGATGTCTGCTGGGCAAGCTTTGAAATTCAAAACGTTGTTATCTGGAGTTCTATTGATTGAATTTAACTCATTATGCACTATGGTGGGTAAGATCTCTTTATCGTTGGATAGAGACAAATTGAGATGGAGGTTGTCTGAGTCTGGTAAATTCACAACAAGTGAGGTATATAGTTGGCTTACGTTTAGAGGGGTAACTGACTCTTTAGCAGACATATGGTGGACCCTACCTATCCCTTTAAAGGTTAAAGTGTTTTATGTGGCTTGTGACTCAAAACAAAATTCTCACTAACACAATTTGGTGAAGAGAGGGTGGGTATGATCTACTCTTTGTACCATGTGTGATGAGACAGAAACAGTACCACATTTATTTCTAATGTGTAATTTTGCTAAACAGATTTGGTTATGGATGAGCAAATGTCAACAATATTATATATACTGGAATAATTTTTCAGATGTTATGGTATATGCTTGCTGCTACTTTGTCAAGAAATATTCAAAAATATTTTCTGGTGGTCCTCAGTTCAGTTTTTGGTTACTTTGGAAACATCGTAATTTTATGGTGTTTGAAAAGGTAGCGTCAATTTAGTTAGAAATCAGGTTTTATTGATAATTTCTATGGTGCATTATTGGACAGGGCATTGTAAAGATGTAATCAAAAGGGGAGTTCAAGTATGGCTACCAGGAGATCTGGATTTAATCCCTTTACAAGTGGTGGGCCTAGCGTTGACAATAGCAGAAGGACATGCTTGAACAAAAGCATGTTGAATTTGGAGTTGCAGTGTGGTACAAAGAGTGTTTGTGTTTATGCTAGTTTTGTAGTGTGCGTAATAAAAGTGTGGCTGAATTCTGTCAGAAATTATGCTATTGGGTTTCTGGTAACGGTAGTGGTAGTGGTTTAATTAGTAGATAGGCTTGTGGGTTGAAAGGTTTGGGAATATGAGTTTTGGGCACATGAGGTGAATCCCTGTGTTATCAGGGGAGTGTTTTTGTTTGTTTGAAGGTTTGTGGTAGGTTTTGTAATTTTGTTTATTGTTTCATCTAATGAAACAGGTAGTATTTGCCTTTGTTCAAAAAAAAAAAGCTGCAAGGATTGTATAAAATCGATCCATTTCCCTCCTCTCTTGAATCACTATCGGGTTAGTGGTATTTTATTGATAGAGTTTGAGTTCTTCGTATTTTGCTCTAACATACCTGATTAATGAGGGTATATCTCGAGACTCTTGTGTGTTCTTTGTAATTTCTTACTTGAAATGGTATATTTGAGAATGACTTTTTTCTGATTGTTGTGTTGGTTTTTGATTTCTTACCATAATTCAGTTGCTGTCTTAAAGTAACATAATATTTTAGATAGTTGGGGTTCAAGTGAGTAGGTCATTAGTGTCATAGCTTGGTTATCCACCATATCCCCTCTTCTTGTGCCTCGGCCCGAAGTTGGTCGGATTTTATTGCCATTGATATAACCAAGTGATCCTTTGCCTTTGAGTGTGATCCTTGCTGTCTTGGCCCATGAAATATAATTCCTTCCATTCAACGGAACATTAGTTAATTTTTGAGACGAGTTGAAATCTAAGTTTGTTCTCCATATGGATGAAGTTTGATTTGCATTTGGATTTATTGGCTCAGAATTAAAGACTAGATTCGATTCTGTCATATTAATAGAGTACTGGTTTGGTTTTGCTAGTTTTTAAGAAATGTGGCTCTGAGTCGAACTTTTCTGGTATGATCAGGTTTTTGATGAATTTTCTGGTATGATATCAGTTTTACTGATAATTTTTCTGGTAAGATATCAGATTTTCTGGTATGATATTAGATTTTCTGGTAAATTTATGATATGATCTTTGCTGTTGAGATTGATCTCTCTTGTTGGCTTTGTTGGCTCTGTTGGCTTTTGATGTAAGCTCTGCTGGCTCTTTGCTGTTGGCGAAAATTGAAAGTGATGGAGACATGTTCCACGCCTACTCTGATACTATTTTGAAATTATGAGAATATGTGAAATAATACTATTTTCAGAATAATATTATTTTGGAATAAAACTATTTTCAAAATAATACTATTATTTTTGAGTTAGTAATCATTTAAATATAAAAAAGAATTCAGGAACCAAGTCCAATAAAATTTGAGGGCGCTGTTTACCCAATCAACATTAGCGATCTCACATTACGGGTGAAAATGCGACCAGTGACTATTATATTTGATATTACTATCTTATTCTGATATGATTAATTCTTGCAGAATCAATTCCTAACAAAAAAGCAAGAGTATTTATCTGTTTACTTTATTATTGCATGAATTAGGTATCATATCAATGAATTAAAATACGGTATGTGCGGCCGCATAAACGGTTGAATATTTATTTACTGATCAATATTTATTTACTTTTAATCTTCATCAGTAAATAAATATTCTCAATTTTCTCACACCCGTACTTTCGTAATTATTTTGTGTTGTATATTTCGTTCTTGACTAGGAAATTTTGTTTCAAAAATATTATTAGAAAACTAATTAGTGATGGATGATTACGAAAATAACCAGGCACTAAAAAAATCATTTTTAATTTAAAGGTCATTAATTAGTACACATAATTTATTTCAACAAACTAAATCAAATCATAAGTAACCTTCCCGTTTTTCCAAAACACAATGAAAGTAGGGTGTTTTTGTTTTCATAAGATACAATAGGCCCACGGTCCCGGCCCAAATTGAACCATTTTATATTCGTACGAGCAAGATCAGATGTATAATTGCTTCCAATAATAAAAAGTTAAAAACCTACATGCATATGCCCAATGTGGAACATACAACATAATGTGAAATATGTCGACCAGATATTAAATCGGAACGCTACTAGAATGAATTCGCATCTCCTCGAGTAATGTTCACATTTACCAGATATTATATCGGAACGTTTTCATAAAGAATTCGTAGAGTAAATTGGGAATAAATGGGAGAAGTATCTGTTTTAATGTTCTGCTCTCGAGTTAGAGAGAGAGGGTGGGAAAATGTGAGGGGATGAAAGAGGAGAAAAGAGTCATCTTTTTTTTTTTGGGTTAAAAATGAAGAAGGAAAAAAATGAGAGAAGGTGAATGATAAGCTTCTTATAATGATTTGTTGAGAATTGTTCACTTCCAGTTTGGACGTTAACAATGTTAAGTTTTTTGTGCTTCTGTTTTAACGACATTCTCTTTCTTTTCATTTCTTCTGATTTTAGGAGCACAATCTAAGGGTGACTGTAATTATCTAGCATTCGAAAAGGACTGTTACTTTACATGAACAGAGTATTAACTAGAATATGAAAAAATATATATAAAAAAAATTAGGATACAGACTCAAAATGAAATTAAGGATGTCAATGAATTAGGTAGGCGTACTACTTATTAATTCCGAGATCTAACCCGGCATCCACAATTTATGGATCATACTCCTTGGTTGATGTTGTCGAGCCTAAAAATTATTTTACCCATTTTCTTGTGAGTTATTTGATCTTGGCCCGGTCCGATCCTTCTCGATTCGATAATTTATATTCAATGAAAAATAAAAAAATCGATGAAGTATTTTATATATCAATTTATATCATAACTAAATTTTTTGTATAATTAAGTAATATTGATGTTATTTTGAGATATAAAAAATATATAAGAAATTAATAACTATATAATACTGTGTGCATTATTTTATTATATTGATTATACACATATTGATATCCCGATCGGACTAATCCAAACCCGTACTCGTACAAAATATTAGATTTAGGCGTCTCACAATAAATACTACTCATTGGACCTTGACCTCCGCTCCTGACACAAAGGTGGAACCACATGATCAAGGTGCCACTGGACTTAAAATTTTGATTTCAAAAATATATCTTTTTTATAATTTTCTTTTCAGAGAAATATTAAAAATACATTTGATATTTAAAATAATTATAAAAAATGGGCATAGATTTCTTTGATAATTAAAATTAAAAAAAAAAAGCGAAATGATATGATGACTTTCTGGATTGACTTTCAAATTCAACTCAGATCATTCCCTTTATTTCATCGGAGAACCTCCCTTCTTCTCTTCTCTCTCTCTCTTCGGCTCCTCTTCCTCCGTTGGCCACTTTGAAAGTTTTTTTTTCCAATAATACTTCCTCATTTCAACTCATTTCTCAAATTCTATTACACCAAGCTTCGTATTTTGAGAAGAGAGTTCAAAAACCTTTGGATATATTGGTTTGGCCAATTTTTCAAAAATACAATTTTCCTTTTAAAAACTGAATTTAAATTAGTTTATAAGTTTCTTAGTTATAATTTTAGTTTAGTTTAGTTATGATTAGTTAAATTAGTTTATTTTAGTTATAATTAGGTGTAATTAATTTAATTTAGTTATAACTAGTTAAATTATAGTTTAATTTTAGAATAATTTAGAATAACATAGAATAATATAGTTTATTTTAGTTTAGTTGTAGTATTAATTTAGAATAATTTAGTTATAATTAGTTTAATTATACTTTATTTTTTTAATATTTGAATAATTTATAATAATATTATTTAATTTAGCTTAATTATAATATTAGTTTAGAATAAATTAGTTAAAATTCATTCAATTGCAGTTTTAATTTAGAATAATTTAGTTATAATTAGTTTTATCATAGTTTAGTTGTAATTAGTTTAATACCCCTGGTCCCACTCCATTGAGTGCCAGAGACTCAAGCATCTTCACTCGAAAGGGTCAAGCACTCTCTCTATGAAATTTGTTCAAAAGACACATACATTATGTCTCTTATTAGGAGAGTGTTAGGTCAGCGTTGTTGATGTATTTTATTTTATTTTTTAGTATTGAACTTTATTTTATTTATTTTAAATCATACTTATTTCTATTGTTTACAGTTTAAAATTTAGCTACTACGATATTTAAAACCTAATAAAACATAACAACATAATTTAATGGACATTCAAAATTTTGCTAAACCATTAATTAATTAATAAAATATAATAAAATAACTAAATGTACTATTAAAATTTATTTAAATTAATATACAAATAATTATAGAAAAAACACAACACCTAAGACCGAGTTTAAAAATCAATCCAAGATGAATAAGATTGAGTTTCAATCTCCATCCTGACTAAAAATATAAAACTCGAATATCATCATATATCATTTTGCTTTTCTTTAATTACTAAAAAAAATCTGGCCGATGCACTTACTTGTTCACATGAAATTCTACATTCTTTAAAAATGTTTCTTAAGCGCGGATTTGATGGTGGGAACAATTAACCTACAGGCGCAATTCCTATTTCCTGATGTAATGCGTTATAAATTTTTGCGTGCCTATCCCTATTTCTTGTTTGAAAGAAACAATCAAGAATTGATTGTTCTCAAATAATTCAGCCGAACGATAACTTAATTTGATTGATTTTGCGTCAGATATAAAAAAAAATTAATCTCGAGACTCTGTCATTAAATCTCTCTCTTACTATTTTTTTCGTTTAACTTTTTATTTTTATTTTCAGTAATATTTTTATTTTTAAAAAATATATTTATCTCACGATTAGATATAAACACTTTTATAAGAAAATATGAATATTTATATGTATAAGTATGAACAACACAATTGTTTCGATTTATATTTCCGTAAGTACTTTATCCTTTAAATATATCTCTCAATTATTTTCTCTTCTAATTTAATTTTTGAAAAGTTTTTATCTGCTCGTGAATGTAGAATGTGCATAAATGAATTTTAGTCTCGAGATGTTTATATATATTATCATAAATATTTATACTAAAAATAAAACATATTTATAACTGTATATGTAATAAAATTAGGTTTTTTTTTAGGTTTTTACAGGAAAAAGTTAGCAAGCTGCTGTATATAATGGATGATGTTGATAACAAATTAACAAGTGAGGTACTCTGAATTGATCTTCTCCCTCGTGATTAAAAAAAGCTGAATAATTTACATATGACATATGACTAAATCTATTTTCGTATCGTTTATCGATACATGCTTTAACGATCCGAGATTAATCGTTTTCATGTCAGTAAAAGCAATATGCTAAAGGAATACTATTTCATGCGGCTTTAAGTTCCAAGTTCTGACCAATCAGTTTGACAAGCATTAATTCACTCTACTATTGCGACAGTGACTTGACATTCTAAAAGTAAATAATATCTAAAAATATATATATATGAGTATTTTTAATTTTTAATCAAAGTAATTAGACGTAAAACTTGTTTGATATATGTCAGAAAAACCTTAATTGATGAAATTAATATTCCTGGAATTATTTTACTTAATCAGTTGTTATCTTAAATATGAATATTACCGTATTGTGCCACTAGCTTTAGGCGCCAATAATGAAGTTAAGTACTTAAGTTATATCAACAATTTCAACTACCACATTTCACCAAATGTATTATTCGTCATCGCCTTTATCAGATAAATTATCACCGTAGAGGTTGTATTTAGAGGAGCTAGCTAGGTTTATATTTTACAGTCAAAGAGATAACTGTCACTCTTACAAGACATAATCTAGTTGAAAATTTGTCTTGGTTCAGATCGGTTGTGGTTATGTGATGGATCGATCCATGCATTAATTGTTTTCTCCAAAAAAACAAAAGATCCATTTATCAACACAAATAGACTTTTCTTATGATCTATAGGTTCACACATCATGTCCATGTCCATTTGGTTGTGTCAAATTTTGTTCGTTTGCTTGACAATGCGCCGCCTGATGTGATTATAATGGTAAATGACATGAAAATATATCCTATATAGATAGGCCAAGCAAATTATTTTTTAAACCTAGAGGAGTATATTTCTTGAGGTTCTGATAGTTCGGCTTGCCGATGCATCTCTCAGTACGCAATCAGTACATTACTGTTCATTACTCATACATCTATAGGGAAAAATAAATATATAAATAAATGAAATTAATTTTATATAGGTGACTACATTAATTACACTTCAGACGGCCAATTTAGTTGCTCAATGTGATATAAGTTACTACATTAAATGCATTTAGAATCAACTTAATGGAAGTGTTAATCTAGAAAAATTGACAGAATCAACTTACAATATTTCAATATAGGACACTCACGGGAAAACTGAGAACTCAACAAAGTACTAACAGTCTAGTAGTCTACCACGGTACTGGTACACCAGCTAGCCACAAAAGAAAAATGAATCGAATAAAAAAAAATAAAAAAGAAGGAAAAATAATACCTTGGGGCTTGGGAGACGAATAAAAAAAATGTGAAAGGGGGATAGGTTTGATCCTGGTTCTGACCTCTGTTCAGAGTGCCACGTTTCGAATTCTGGTGCCCCGAATCTGTACAGTCGCTCTCTTTTTTAAGGCCTCTCCTTTCTTTTCCAAGGCTCTCTCCAGTGCAGGCTGCTTCATCACTCCACGATCTGACCATTCTTCATTTTTCTGGTACGGTCTTCTGGCAGTGCTTCGAAGCAAGTGCATTGCGTGACTGAACTGTTGATCCACTCTATGAACTCGGGCCCTGCTTTGGATTCGCCTATAATAGCTCGACACGCTGGGCTGATCTTTTAAAAACAGGTACGAGGCACTGTTCTTGATGGGACCCATTTTCTTTTATTATTATTTTATTTTTGGAGGAGCTGTGCAGTGTTGTGGACTTGTGGGGTGGTCTATTCTGGAATCTGGACTGAAATTTGATACTATGCTCGAATATAAATGGATTTTTTTCATTTTGATAATAATCTATTTTATATAAAATATATTACTTAATTTATCTATTAATATTAAATTTTTCAGTGTTTTTAATGTTCAAAACGTCCTTAATTTAATGATATTAATCATTTTTTTAAAAATTAATGGTTTAAATTTTAATCAATAACATTTTTTCTCTTCATTTCGGGTATGTTTGGCACTCAATGGAATAGCAAAAAGTTGGAATAGAATTGTTATTCTGACGAATTAATTTGCCAAATAAATTTTAGACTAAGTAGAAGAGTGCGGAATAGTGTTAATCTAGTATACGAAGTTATAGGTGGTATACCGGATTAACTCTCGTCGGAATAGCGATTATTATTTGATTACGTTATATTATATTATTATGATTATGATTATGATAATTATATTATGATTATGGTTATGGTTTATTAGTATTATATTATGATTTATTAATACATTAATATTATGATTTATTATTATATTAATATTATGATTATTTTATTATTATATTATTATAATAATTATTATTTATTATTATGATATTATTATTATTATTATAATTATGATTATTTTTTTATTATGATATTATTATTATGATTATGATTATGATTATAATTTTGTATTATTATATTATTTTAATTATGACTATGATTATGATTATTATTTCATTATGTTATATTATATTATTATATTATGATTATATTATTAAAATTAAAATTATTTATTATTATTATGATTATAATTATAATTATTTTTTTATTATATTATAATTATATTTTTATTTTTATTTTTATTATATTATTATTTATTATGATTATGATTATGGATTATGGATTATAATTATTTTATTATTATTATTATTTTACTATTATATTATTATCATCATCACTATTAGTATCATAATTATCCATATTTTAACTATTCTGATTAATAACTACCAAACGATATTTTCGCTCTTCCGAATAGTCAAGAATACCACTTTTCTACCGCTCTTCCAAAAAGACACTATTCTATCACTCTTCCATAAAAAAAATTATCCATCAAATAAATTAAGGACGCGACTAACAGTACCCAGCGATAATCCCCCATAAAATTTCTCCACAAATGACTTTCCATTTTCAGAAAGTTTCGCTCAACTGCACTTAACGAACTTTCCTTTTAAGCGCGCACGAGATTTCTTTTAATTATTTACTGAATAACACACACAAAATTAAACTTCACAAAATAATATTTTCTTATAAAGCAGTAAGTATACTTAAATATATCTTTATACAATTTTATCAGCCTAATAATATATTCAATATCACAACATTCTAATTTATGTTCAACATCAAAGATATGTGTCATGCATGCATAATAATATAATATCTATGTGTTTAGATTTCCTACTTAGATACTTATATATGTGTTATGAATATTTAGATATGTGTTCTGAGTGTTTAGATATTTGTTCTGGGTATTTAGATATATATTTTAGGTATTTAGATTTTTTCCTTATGTATTTAGATATGTGTTAGAGGTATTTAGATATGTGTCCTGAGTAGTTACATATATTATCTAGGTATTTAGATTTCTTACTTATGTATTTAGATATGTATTTTGGGTATTTTGATATAATATCTAGGTATTTAGATTTTTTTACTTGGGTATTTAGATATATGTTCTTACGTATTTAGATATTTAGATATGTGTTATGGGTATTTAAATATCTTTTATATGTGATTATTTGGAGTATGCGATTTCTTTCAATTATTTACTGAATAACACGAAAAAAAATTATATGTCATAAAATAATATTTCTCTCATAAAGTAGCAAATATACTTTAAATATATCTTTATACAATTTTATAAGCCTAATAATATAGTCAATATCACAACATTCTAATTTATGTTCAACATCAAAATTATAATACATGAAACATATTTCAAAGCATAAGTTGTAAGAAAGAGAGAATTAAAAAAAAACTCTACACGCCAGATCTAATTGAGGAAAATATTGAAAAAACTATATATATGGGATGTCGGGCTCAATTAGCACGCGCTTAATTAAAAGAGATGAGCATTGATAGCGCGGAGATTATTTGGTGGATGGTAGGTCTGGGGAGAAAAAGATTTTCTCATAAATTAATAATTAACTTTTTAAATTTTAAGAAAACTATCTGTTATACAGCTTTATTTAAGAAATTTATTATATTTTATAAATCATATTTTACAAAATAATAAATTAATTTTATTTATAAATTTAAATTTTTTTTGTAATTGATTTAGATATAAATTATATTTAAATAAAATATATTATTTATTTATATTAAAATTAGTGTTAAATATAAATATTTTTAAAATTAAAAGAGTTTGCCGCGCACAAAGGAAGGATTACATGCTAGTATAAAAAATATCTCTTTTTTTTTCCGATAACAATATAAACGAATTAGCGCGAATTGAATATTCTTTTTCCTTGCTGTCTCGTTCTATTTTTATCTCCTTTTCAAGAACAGCATCATTATCTCCGTTTCATAAATTCATGGAATCATATCAATTATAGTTGGCTTTGGATAATTGATGTTTCCAGTGACAGCGATGCGTATATAAAATGTAGTGCAATTTATTAAAATTGAATTTAAGGCATTAATTTTTGTCTCTATAAAAAATACCATCAATGAATTTATATGCACACGTTCAAATAATATTTCTTAGTGACATTTAATTTTATTTTTTCTATATTCATAAAAAAATAGCTTGCAGAAATATAGGGTTGCAAAAATATTTTACGGCACAAGTTAAAAAAATTTATAAATGCTAATAATACAAATAGGGTTAGAAAAAATATTAGACTTGCTTGAAATTGGTTCATAATTTACCTCGCTAATAGCTTGCTTATTATTGACTCACCTAGAATTAGTTCAGAGTTAAGTTCATCATTTTTGCGCGCTTAAGTTCACTTCAGCTCACTCGAACTCACAAAGTCATATTTATTAGGGATAATGTTAAAATAGTCTCCCAAACTATTTATTTGTCTTAAGTTCACCCTTGAATTTATAATTTAACAAACATTCCACTGACCTATGCCACTTATGAGTTGTGACAAATAGTTCTCAACTATTAATTTGTTATTTAATACTTAATTATGATTTATGAATTTTTAGTATACTATTGTTTACATATAGAATAATATTTAAATAATTAAATTTATGCAAGATTTAATTTGTGAAAGTTATTAACTATATATAAATATTACGAACTTAATAAAATATTGACAATATGAAATGTTTTGGTCATTTATTTTATTTTGATTTCACTTACTTTATGTTATATCTATAAGAAAAACATAGTAATATAAATAATTTATATTGATAAAATTTTATTTACTTAAAAATGGAAAATGACAAATGTTATTAAGTAACAAATGGTATTTATTAATTTAAATTTAATGTTGAAAATTACAAAGCATTGTACAAATAAAACGTAAATTTGTTGCATAATTATAATTATTCAAGTAGTGTGCTCTTTTATAAAGATAAAAATAAAACTTATAGAGCAAAAGTAAAAATAAAAATAAAAATAGCAAACTTATATTTATTGAGAATATTTCTTGTTGTAATGTGCATTATATTTGTGTAATTTAAGGATTATAATGCATGTTGCTAGCTAGGTGTCGTTTGTTATCTATAATAATTAAATTATTCTAAGACTCATTGCTAAGTGTACATGGGTTCCAAATGGTCACATCTATAAGAACAAAGCTTATAAATACTTTTTAATCATTTGGTACAAGCTATCGGGCATTAATATGAGTTAATTAATTAGCAAACATGATTAATTAAATATATTTATCTAAGAGTTTGATAAGTATATTAAAATGGATAAAAATTATGTTATGAGAAAGTTTTTTGGGCTACATGCGGAACCCATGCGACGTTGTGCGGACCTCGTGTGGCCAAAACCCAAATTAGGAATCCAAGACAAAATTGCAGTCAATAATTTTGACTGGTCTGTAATTTTGACTCTAGGGCAATTTTTCTGCAGTGCGGCTCCACGCACAGTTCGATTTTAAAGTCAGTTTAGGAGTTCTCTTGCTCCAAATTGGTTTAAATTTGGACAAGACGTGGCTAATTACCAGTTAAACTTATCCATCTATTAAAAGTTCATGCCTACGATCAAGAAACTCTAGATTTTTTATCCTCAACTGCATTAAAATTCTATCAAATTTCTACCTATACTAGATTTGACCATCTCATGTGTTGAGAATTTTTTTCACTACAATATTGAATTATGTCATTCTTTATTGTTTTCACCCCTTAAATAATGTAAATAATTAATTAAACCTAACAACATAATTTAACAAACATTTAATTTTTTTTAAATCATTAAATAAATAATAAAATATAAGAAAATAATTAAATAAATTATTCAAGTCTAGAAAATTAATATACAAATCATTAAACATAAAAATAAATTAAATCTGAAATTGGAATTGAGTTAAAACTCAATTCAAATTAGTTGGGACTGAGTTTCAAACTCAAATTTGACTACCCAACGTAAATTCAAAAACCGTGAGGTTACTTCCCTATTTTTATTTATTTCATTTACTAAAAAGAATCTGTATATACATCTTTGATAAAAGTGGGATAAATAGACAAAGAAATTAGAAATAATACATTGAGTAATCAGTGGGGACTGACGCTGGATAGCTTGTCGAGTGGGAGAAAAAGAGTTCTCTACTGCTCTAGCTACTGCTGGTTCTACAAAACGAATAAATGATTATGAAAATGGTAGCCCCCTGGAGGTGTAAACTTACAGATTGGATATCGATGTATAAAAGTTTTATTATATCTGCATGCGTTATAATTTTTTGGATACAGATTTGGATATGGATAGTTCGGATACAGATACAAATTAGATATTCGACAGATATCCGGATACAGATCGGATAACACACGAATGCAGATATGGACATGAATATATTTAGATATTAAATGAAAATATCATATATATTATTGAAAAATAATTGCATATTATTTTTGATAAAATCATTAATTATAAAATTTAAATATTAATTATTATTATATTAATAGTTCAAATATATTAATGAATTATAAAAAATATGATACGTTAACACAAATTGAATATAAAATAAATTAAATTTATAATGTATATAAAATCTAATTAAAATATTTTGGATATTTATTCAGATAAAATCAGATCGTATAACTTTGGATAGTGTTAGATATTGATGAATAATAGCTGAACAATCATTTACAGATAGATAATAACAAAATCACATCATTATTAGTAAAAAAAATTTCGAATACAAATAAGGATATGAATATATCCGGATAGATCGAAAACCGACAGGTTACTTCTTAGTTGTTTAGCTTTCTCTCTCTATCTCTTACTTTTAAAGAGACCGCTTACGGCCGGAGAAAGATTTGTCTACTTTTTTAATCCACACCTAAGGTCATTGTGAGTCGCCTGTTCCTAGCTGTCTATGTAACGAGTGAGCGTCAATTAATTAAAGTATGATTTACCATTTATACACACAACTTGACAACATTGAACATCAACAAAAAAATTAGGTGCTGATTAATATAAATAACTAATTAAAATCTAATATGTATTATAAAGAATAATAACACACGGTATATGCGTTATTGTATAGACGAGAATAATTAGGAATGTACATCGATTAGTAATCAAGAAAATAGTTTTAATGAGTAATCTAATATTTCTCAAATTGCACAACCCAAAAAAAAATACTAATATATGTTCAACAATTCATATACACTAAAAGTTATTCAATGTCTTTTAACTTGATCGTGAATGTCAAACCAAATACAGAGGAACCTATTTGAAAACAAATTAATTTTATTTGAACTCGGTATGCATTTTGCCACAGAGTAACCTCTTGACAAAAAAATGTGGATTCTAGCTTCCCACCACACAACTCATGATTCACTGTGTATTCAATTCTCTCTCCACAAAGTACAAGAGTTCATACCTCTTTTTCGTTAACCCTAGGTTTTGAGGAACAATGGAGTTTTCCTTAAATTAAATAAAAAAGAAGCACTATAATATACAGAGAAAAACAAAATGGGAAGAGGAAGGGTAGTGTTGAAGCGCATAGAGAACAAGATTAGCAGGCAGGTGACCTTTTCAAAGAGAAGGAATGGGTTGTTGAAGAAAGCGTATGAGCTGTCAGTGCTGTGCGATGCTGTGGTGGCTCTCATCATCTTCTCCAACCGTGACAAGCTCTTTGAATTTTGCAGTTCCTCTAGGTGCTGGTTTTCCCTTACCTTTTTTCTCTGAGATCTCCTAATTTCCTTTGTATGAGAACATAATAAGTAGGTAAAGCTAAGAGATTATTTATAAATAACTTGTGCTTCCTATGAGCAGGTTAAGTTTTTTCCAGTAAGAAATTATAATTGAATCTATGTATCACAAATCACTCAATAATAACTTAATAATCCTAGATCTTAACATCGATAATTTAAGATGATATTTTTTGTGATCTTTAGATCTAACAGCTTGTGGAGAAAAACAAGTGTTTTCATAGAACAAATTTGATAATTAATATGCCCAATTGTTGATCCTTATTTAATGTTTCATTTTTCTCATAAATTTTGGTACTTAGTTTATATCATTCTTTTATTCTCTACAATAAAAAAAATGCTTTTAAGGAATATGAAATTGGTCTGGTTCATCGTAACATCCTGCCTTCGTCTATATGGTCTCCAAATTGTTGAATTAAAGTCTGAATATAATACCCTCTCTTTCTTGGTAATTATATATTTTTTCTCGTCTTATACAAATTCCCTTTGATTTTTAATAGAATTCGCTAGAGTGTATTAATGAGAGAAGCTATCTTTTCTTGAAACTTAAATTTCTTAAGAAATAAGCTTGAGAAATCTTCACTGAGCCTTCTGACATTTTAGAAGGTGGAAAGACCAATTTTGTAAATTAAAAAACTGAATAGTTAGTTCTGCAAGCATGTAACTTATCATTCAGTAGTTTTCTGTGAAAATCAATTTAACTTTTATTTCTCCATTGGAAAAATCAGTAAATTATGTTTGACTCAAGTTTGGTTAGGTTCACGCAATTAATGTGAAAGAAACAAATATCAGAATTCAAAACCTAGATAGAGCAACACAATTTTTAAATTTGAGTCTCTCGCATTTAGTCTACCTCTCACTTTTGATGAATAATTATTCTAGACTTCATATTCAGCGTCATAACCCAGGAAAAGCATAACAAATCAACATAAGAGTCATGATGATATTATTAGAATATGATAATAAACTTTAAAAATCTAAATGGCTAATGAAAGATATAAACACACACATTTTATCATTATTTTTCTCATTCTTGACATTAGAATATAATCGGAAAACCCAATATAGTTACTAAATTAGGTAAGTGAATTTGATAATACCTTATTCAATCATCTTGAAACAAGCTCCATGAAGTAAGAACATCCGCATGTCTGTTTGAATTATGCCAGGCAATTTTATTAATATTTTAACCACTTTGCAGCATGCTTAAGACATTGGAGAGGTACCAAAGATACACTTATGCAACATCAGGTGTCGTTGCCCCTAATGATGATAATCCAGTAAGAATGCTAACATTGTTCTGACTCCAAGTCTTACGGCCATCTGACTGATGCATGTTTAGTATCTAAAATCCTTTCTCATATGTTATATCTTTGGAAATATACTTCGATTAGCATATATGGACAGAATGATTAATAAATAGAAGCAAGCAAAGTTACATATCATAGAAGAGCTTTTTGCTTCAAATTCTATTTTTTCAAAGATGATTTATTATTATTTTTTGTAAAATAGTTAGGTTGGTTTTTTGAAAATCATAAACTTGCGCCAAATCCCGGTAGGATTCCTATATTTATAGTACAGATTTTAGCTAGCACATCTAAAAATATTGCATTATCCATGTCCTGTACTCCTATGTAATTTATCTAATATTTTCTTTAATTATTCTGAAAACAGGACAACTATGAGGACTACTTGAAACTGAGGTCACGAGTTCAGGTTCTACAAAATTCACAAAGGTGAAGTTTTACATTGATTTCCTTCATTTTATAGATAGAATAAGCTTGTAGACAACTAACATTTCATTGGATCGACCTTCAACTGAAAACTTGAGATTGCAGGAATCTTCTTGGTAAAGATTTAAATCAACTTAGTTCAAATGAGATGGACCAACTTGAGAGTCAAATAGAGAAGTCACTAAAGCGGATAAGATCCAAAAGGGTATTTTATGCAATTGTTCATTCTATCCAATATTTTCCTTTCATGTTTTTTTTTATATATTTTTTATTTCCTTCGAAAAATGAAAACGATTGAAACAAATCTGGCTACACTGACAATTATGTCACTGCTAAAAGGGAAACAAACTGAACCATGAACACCCTTTAAAGTTTTCATATATTACTATATTAGAACTTTACATTTGAAATAAAACATTGTATTTCTGAAGAGAGAGCATTTGTTTAACTTTAATTATCAAGATGCATTGGCCAGTGTCTAGCTTATTGACAGGTTTTGCTGCTTTGCCCGCTTATATTTCATCCTTACTCCAAACCCTAACTATCAAGCTCATTTATATTGGTTATCTCAAAGTACACAATAACAGAGAGCATCACCAAAAATATCAACGACCAACAAATAAATGATCCATAGGATATAGTCTGTGGAGCTTGGTTCATTTGAGAGTACATTTACAGAATATAATACAGCATGCATGGGAGCAAATACCATTGTTAATACCACATTAATATTATCATCATTATTCATATTAAATGAGTTATTTTTCATAATTATAACTTAATCGTGCAACTTATTTTATATAGTGTTTCGTTCAACTTAAATTAGTTATTATTTAGAATTATTTATATTAATTGAATAATAAAAATACCATACAAATTAAATAAGTTTCATAATTATATCATTATTATGAATCGTAGCTTATTTAATTTGAATAATAAAGTTGACATCATTGATTGTATCGTTGATGGTAACTCCAAATATTTTTCCATAGAAATTATGCATTTATCCAATTGAAGTGATGCAAGTTGGTTATTTATTTATTGCAGGCACAATTATTAAATGATGAATTATCTACACTTAAAAGAAAGGTATTTCCATATAGCTTGGGCCTCGGTTTTGTAAATTTCATTTTTCATACTCATATGAACTCACACAAATCTGCAATGTAGGAACAATATTTCGAAGAAACTAATCAAATTTTGAAAAATAAGGTAACTCATACACAACATTGTTGGTAATATATCATATTTACTCATTCTACATTTCTTTCAAATTCTATTTACTCTTTTGTAGCATTAAGAGTAATCAATTACTATGTCCAGCTGCTACAACTAGGAACAGAAAATGTGCTAACATGGGAATATGGTAGCTGTAGCTCACTGCAACAAGATCACTTTTCACTGCCCGTAGGATGTGGATCTCTCCCAGTGAGGTGACTCTTTTATTTATTTTTTTTTCTGCTAGCTAGATAACGAGATGATGAAAGCAGAAAAAAAAAACATTCAAGATTTGTAAATAATTAAAAATACTGTGCATACCCGTTTTGTCTATATTTAATTAACTCCTTTATTTTTAGCTCTATATCATCTCCCATTTGCTTAATTGAAGTAAAGTTCAAGCATAACAAATATTAAATCACCTTAATGAAATGATATTTGGTAATATTGAAGCGAATAGATGAAGTGTCGGTAAAATATGCTGAAAGATAGGAAATTTAGTGATTTGATTTTGTTTCTCTATATATATTTTAGCTCCTACTGTACCTTAAATTACTTGGTGAATTAAAACTACTTAGAGCACTTACTTCAAAAAAAAAAACTTAGAGCACTTAATTGAGCAATTTTATTCCACCTGCTAAGTGGGGGTTCTACTCTTTAATTATAAGTTAATTTTAATGATGAGAGGTGGATATTTGATAAAAGCAAGTATCACTAAGTTGTTGCCAGCATCTCTGTTTTCATTAGACGAACTAGTTCTGTTCTTTTGTCGGGTGCAAAATTATCAGAACTTGTAATTTGAGGATAGTGATGTATAAAATACCATTATTATTTAACGAAGTGGAGTTCTATGATATGAAATGAAATTTGAAGGGAAAATCAACTTTTGCTTTGTGCAGATTTAATCCTGTAAATTTGAATAATGATGGGGCGATGCCATCAAGCAGTAATTCATATCCCACAGGATGGTCAGAAATATGACTTGAAGTTTCTTCAATTTCAATTAATAAACATTCAAAGTCATTTTAGCAATTCATATTTTTTGTATTCCTTAATTTCTAAGGTCAAAATAGACTTTTATTTATACTTTTGATCCAAGTAATTTAATCTTATTTCTTAAAATAATTGAAAAATAAAAACTGAATAATTAAGATTCATATAATTACATGTGTATTATAAAGTATAAACTTTGTATAGGTAATGTATTTCATTAGGCACACACACATAGGTAACTGATGTTCGTAATTTGCAGATTGTACAAAAAGTTCCGACCTTATTTGCATTTCTATTGTACTAATTATAATCTAATGGAATGATTATTGTCATATGGGTTGTTGGTAAAATGAATGGAACATATTCTGATTGCATGATTACACTCTTAATACCCCACATACACTTGTCGTTGACGCGAAAAAAAATAAATTCTAATTGCCATTTAATGTTTAAAAGAATGTCCTGTGCTTTCCCTGATTGATATAAGATTCTCTGCTATCTTTTTCTTTCTTCTCCTTTTCTAGACAGAAAACTAAAAAGGGCTGATTCAGATGGAGTGAAGAGGATTTGATACCTATCTGTATGATGCTAAAATATTTGAAGGGAGAAGAAAAGAATAAAGACGAAAAGAGAGATATATTATAAAATTTCTGAAAGTCGTCCAGGAATCCCCCAAGTTTGAGGAATCAGGGTTCTAACTTAAATATTAGAGGTGGCAAATAGAGCGGGTAGGATTAGGTTTCGGTTCAGACGGGACGAATCGGATCGGGTTGAATTAATTTATATGTTATTTTTTTAAAATTTTAAATTAATTTTAATTGAGTTATAGGTTATTTAATATTGAATCAAATCAGGACATATCAGATCGAGTTCAAATTAGATAAGATCAAATAAAGTTCTCTAGTCGAATCTAATTTTACCACCTCTATTAAATATCTTATATAGCATCAGGTTCTTCTAATCTACATCAGGTTGACTTTGTTATGTTTAAATAATGACAAAAAAAGTCTTTTTTTTTAAGAGAACGTGTTAAAATAATACAACTAACATGAAATCCTTATCAAACATCATCATAAAGAAGTATACTATAAGATTGCTTCAATGATATAATTTTTTTTTTAATTTGCCATATACACCGGGGAGGAACAACGTGTTACCTTAGTATTAGAGGACATGTTCAACTTATACAATGCCTAAATTTATGCCAATCCAGTGAATCAACCTTATTCTTTGAAACCTTAGAACATTAGGTATTAGACTCTAACATATTTATAATATAAAAAATTAAGTATTATTGTGAGACTTATATTTTTCTATTTTTTTAAATCATAATAAGAGCAATAGCCGATCTGCATTATTGCGAGACTTAGAGGAAGATGACGACTCTCAAATGTAAGTAAACACGAATGATTTAGTTAGTTATTATTTAGAAGCATGAAACTCGAAAGCATTGACATTCTTGATTATTAGAATAATAATGAAACTTCATATCCAACTCTTATCATGATATTTCATGATGTATTTTCCGTGCCCGTGTTAATTATCCCTTCTGAATCCTCTTTTAGTTCAGTAAACATGATTCTAATTGATAAACATAACAGATTGGGTGTAAAGACTTTTGAGCCACTCGTGTGCTTAAGATTGGTTCGATGTAGAACAACGCATTCAACATAGTCCCATTGAAGCACCATCATCTAGTGAATTTATGACAGACGCGGATGGTAATCCAAAAAATAACCTATGGCCCCAACTTCTAGATTTATAGTGTGAGTATATATTTCTAACTCTTTTCATTTATTTTATTTTACTTGTAATATTTTTCTATTTTTAATAATATTTCTATTAGTTTTTGAATTATTTTTAAGGTACATTACTAACCAAAAAAAAATTAGAACTTCATCTATATTATTTCACATACTAGATGCCAAACTCGGATAAAAGAGGAGGACAACAATATTTTTGCCATTTTATTAAAATTTTTAACAACTTATTTGAATTTTTTACATTTTATTTATATTTTTTTATCAATTTATTTCACTTTTAGAATAAAACTATTTTTGTAAATAATTCTTATTTTTGAATTTATCGATTTGCAAAATAATTTCATATGAAAGAAGGATATTAAGCTTTAAAGAGAAGAATAATGGTTTTGGACCAAATTATATGAATATCTCAAGAATAAAGTTATTAGATTTATAATAAATAAAGATAATCAAAATAATCTTGAGATCAAAAAAGAAAATGATGGTATTTTACCCTAACCGTTGCAACGAAATTCATAACCGTTGTAACGGATGACCTCAAAACTATTTTTAGTGTATTTAAGGCAATAACCGTTGTAACTGTTACCATAACCGTTATAACGGAATAAATCAATCATGTATAATTTTTGTCCAAGTTGCTCCAAAGCCAAAAAATAAACTATTTGTTGTAATTATTGTCTTATCTATTGCAACTGATAGCCTTTTATTGTAACTATTAAAGTTACGTTGTAACTGATAGTTCAATTTTTTTAGATTTTCACAATAATTGTAACATTTATACAATCATTGTAATGCTTATATAACTATTGTAACGGTTATACAACCGTTGCAACCGATATGACCGATTTGTTGTCTGTTTTGATTCCCGGTTATAAAAGATAATATTTCTTCTCTCCCAATTCATGATATTTCACAGTTAAAATATTGTTCTAACCCTAGCCGTCACCGCTAGACCTTTGAAACATTAAAATACTTTATTTTAATCTCAAGATTACTTCGCTAGACCTTTAAAAGATTAGATTAGATTGATTGTTAAGTGTTTTCTCCTTCGTAAGACTTATTCTTTTTAGAGGTGTTATCCTCATTGTTTCTCTTTTGTCACCACGGAGCATAATTGCAACTAAAACTTTGACGAGAAAGACAACTATACTGCTTTCCTGAGACTGTATGAGCTTTTATCTCTTTCTTATTCTCCTCACCTTTTAAGTTACTCCTCTCTTAGCCTACCCTCCTCCTCTACTAGCTGCTCCAACGTGTTGTAGACGTAAGGCAAACAAATTGCTTTCGATTCCACACCACTAGATATGATATAGATGATACTGGAAGTAGCCATAACTTTCTTACTATTTTCTTTTGAGCATTGATAGAAAAGAGGCTAGGATGGCAAGATGCTTCTTGGCCGACGACTGCCCTTTTACTTAGTGTAAGGGATCGAAAGTTCACAGTTGTAAGAACAATTAAATTTTAGTGAGTCGGCGCAATCGACTATTGTGATTGCGGGTTCCGAAGACATAGGCTCTTCATAGCCGAACTCTGTCAAATTATGTGTTCTCTTCTCTTTTCTTTATTTTTTCTTTATTTTTTGTGGTTTGAATTTTAATACTAGACTTTTAGGTAAAATAAAGTGATATTATTTTAAGTCTTGATATTGAACTCTAAAACCAACCCAAGATTCTTCTATTCCGCATTATCAGTGCCGTTTGGGACATCAAAACAAAAAAATAATTATTTATTATACTAAAATTTTAAATATTTATTTCAATTATATTTTTTGTCATTTTTTTTCAAGATATATCATTTTATTTCATTTTTAACATTTTATTTGAACTTTTAGTTAATTTATTTGACTTATAAAAAAAACTGAAAAACTGAAAAATTGAAAATATAAAAATATATTAATTATTATATATTTTATTTTTTTGAATATTTTTTATGATTTTAAAATTTCTTTGAAATTTATTTATAATTAGTTGATACTTTGAGTTACTTTTAAAAAAAAAAACCGACGATCCAATAAATCCAACTCAATCCAATCACCTTCTATGTCCGATCTATCACGTTTCATCGATCTGTCTGACCCATTTTCCCGTCTAAATCTGATCCATCTAACTGTTGAATTGTCTGGGCTAGAATCGGACCAGCCTAATCTGACCTGTATTTAAATACACTAGTTGTAAGTTGTAACAAGTTGCAGCTCTGAATTTTGTACCAAAAAAGTTGTATACAATTTACATGCCTTGCGACTTGCTAGGACGTACGGACCTAGGTTTCTGTCAAGTTAATAGGCTGACGTGGAGTTTTCTCCAACTCATATTGTGCTGATGCCGCAATCTTGATTTTAATTTGCTTGTGCAGATATTAGGGAAGTTATAATCTGGATTGGCAAAATTTGAATGGAAGGTATAACTTTTTCTTAACTTGACCATCAAGCAATATCTCCATCGTCAAAAAGAAGCTGAGCCATTTATTTGAGCATGCATGTCAAAAGAGAATAGTGAATTAGAAAAAAGGAACAAACAAATAATTTTTTTTTTGCAAAGAAAAGTTACTGAAAGTTACAGGTTCAAAATTATACGAGTATCATTTTTTATTAGAGCATGCCTGTTGATTTCATTTTTCTTTCATCCTTTATGCATCATTTTTTTCAACAATTTTTCTTCGGATGTTTTATTTAGTTTTATAGCAGTCTCTTAGCTTAAGAGACTAAATTTTCGCTTCTCTTTTGTTTCCCATGGTTTCGCACTGCAAAACCCCCTTTTTTTTGTATTCAGATCACTTATTAATTCAGATTAAGGGCATGACGTTTTTTCCTTCTAAAAAAAATTATATGGGTAAACCAGGTAACCAGTTCGTTGGAATAATCAACAAAATTCTTGTAAAACTTCCATTTTTTATTTAACAAAACCCACTGGCGGAGCTTCTTTAGGGCCAAAGGGGGCCATGCCCCCCCCCCCCCCTTTCAATTGGAAAATTTTAATTATGCTATGTATTTTGTTATGTAAATATTGGTTAAACACTTAATTGGCCCCTCTTTTAATAATAGTTGGATTATGTGTGATATGAAAATTTCTTATATTATTTTCTTGACATGTTCGTTATACTTAATTGCAATAGTTACACCTTAATTTAGTTATATAATAAATATGAATTAAAAGAGCAAATGATAAATAATGTTTTCTGATTTTTTTTTGTCTTTTTTCATCTTTTTTTTATAAATATCAAAGTGTACTTATAGTAAACCTCAATTTTTTTTATCGATGTTCATTTTTCTTGATTTTCATAGTAGAATATTTCTTGTTTTTAATAAAGATATGTTTAAATTCCATTTATTTTTAAAGGAGAAAAAAATGATTCTATGTAATTATTTTATACAAATTTTTCATCATATTGATTGAATTAATATTTAAATAAATGTGTCATACTATTAGTACAATTTATGAAAAAAATTAGTACTAAATTTTGTAAAATAAATAATCTTTTATTATATATATTAATTGGCCCCTTCTAAGATTTGAGTCAAGCTCCCTACTGACAAAACCCCAAAAGCCTGTTTTGGGACAATACAAGAGACCATTTTGGATTTTGAATGGCTTTGCCTATAAAAATAAAATAAAATAAAAGGCGAATGCCAGTTGCAAAAGCCAATCAGGAATTTTCGTTGAACAAAAGTAAAATATTTCATTGTCAAAAGAAAGCTTCTAGAAGAAATTAAAGATGATTGATGTGATATATGGATTAAGCATTATCTTCTCGTGTGGGAAAACAAAGATTTTATAGCTAATACACATGCAAGATATATATAATCTTTTTGACTTTTATGTCATACATCTCAGATGAATAATTCTAGTGGATATTCAACTCCTACAGTAGATATATTTTGAGAAATGCACTTTAAATTTTAGATATATGCATAATTATTTAAATGGGACGTACTTCAAATTTAAATTATTTGGAATTTTATTGGTTATTCATAGTAAATCTATTAGAACTTCGCTGTTAAAAAACTTAAATCGACTAATGGAAGGCAAGAACGTATTTCAAATTGTACCAACTTTGGTAACACATATCTAAATAATTAGAAATATATATGATTTTAAATTTTCAATATAAATTTAATTTATTCCTCATAATTATATACGTAAGCGTCAGTTATAACAAAAAAGTTAAATGTACAATAAAATTGATTAAACATAAATAATAAAATCGACACTGACATTTCAGTTCTGGTGAAAGCAGCAAAAAAAAATGTCTATTTTCATGGTACACATGATCGTTTAATATGACTATAAATGAAACGCTGGTCAATTTTATGATGAAGTTCGTCAATTCGTCTCCTTTGGTGTCGGAAAAATATTACATTAAAAATAATAATAAATTTTATATGTACTTTCCAGTTTTGGAGGAGCTGGAGACCTGGAGACTGCAGTTGGAAACAGGGCAACACTTAAATGTTTTTCCGACAAAGCACGTTGCCGTCTTTTTTTTTTTTCTCTGATTATTTGTTGAAGAGTAGGGCCCAATGAGCTAGAGGACAAAACCTAAACAGGATCAGCAAAATAATCTCATCTCTCCGTTTGTAACATCCACGTGGCAATTAATTCTGATCCAACGACTGATGACATACGCGTGAATTGGTATTTGGTAAGGTAAAAGAAATGTTGTAAATAAAGGTGGGGGGGGGGGGGGGGGTAGAATGGTAATATTGAATCAAAATTGTTGTGACCCTGGCCGACACGGCTTGTCAATGGCTCAATGCACATCCTTCAATCCAATAGACGCAACATCGTATCGTTTTCCGCTTTATTCTCCCTCTTGGATCTCATTTCCATTTTTTGTTGTTCATTGTAACGACAATTTTCAATCATGATTCATGAACGACCTTTTTTGGGGTTTTTTTTAGAATTTCTAGGAGTTTTTATCATTTTTTATTAAAAAGATAGAGATTACGTCTTCAAATTTTATTAATCTGTAAATTATTATATTAATCACCAAATTGTGATTGCCGTATTACAGATTTTATCCTAAAGAAATAAAAAGAAAAGAAAAGAATTTTAATTTAATCCTATTACTATTATTCCAAACTCACTTGAACCAATCTCTCATTTCACGTATAGTCTCTCTATCTACTGTTATTCGGTCTTTGTTAATTCCTCTAAAAAGCATAATTTTCCCTTCAAATAACAAAGCAAGTTGTTATCTCCAATTGTCGCCATTTCTTCTCGACCGTGCTTTCCAAGATTGAGCTTTGCGACCTAATTCATAAAGTGGTCGACTGTTTCTTCCTGTTGATACCACATGTAAAAGATATCACCCTCTTCTTTTAACATTGTCAACCGTTAAAATCACATTTCTCATTCTCAGCCATGTGAAGAATGTTACCCTTGGTGGAGCTTTAATATCCCTTATATTTTGAAGTGATGATAGGACATGTGGCGCGTCCTTAAGAAATTTGTATTGAGATCTGACGGTGAACGTATTATCTCCTCTTATCCATATAACTTCTTCTGTAGCCAGTGACGAAGTCAGACTTTCATATCAGTGGTGTTAATTAGCATTACTTAAATTAATTAATTAATTAATATTTTTTATTTATACGATTATAGTAATGATTCAAATTTTAAAATACTTTGCATCCAAGATCTAATAGTTTAACAAAAATATATTAGTTTCATAATTTGATAAAATATCATGTATAATTATCTTTTATAATTTTTAAAAATGGTCCTAAAATAATAAATTTTTTATATGAGTAAGGCTACTATGCATTGCAATGTACAGACTCTCTTGTGCATTATTACAGGAGCCGTTCGATCTTCATCAAGATCCGTGCGATCATCAGGCGCTGAGGCGCTAATGTGAATTTAACGTAACGGAGAACAACTCTTTTAACTCCCGTCTATTATATTTGACCCTCGGTCCCTCACTCATCTCTCTATTCATTTCGTTTGAAAACCAAAATCCCATCTTCTTAACTTCATTTGCGAAGCAAAAAATTGAAATTGAAAACCCTAGATTCGCTTACGTTATTCCCTTCTGCCTCCATACTCTTATGTAGGGGCTCTGTTGCTGTCGCCTTCGTCACACGCGTCTCGTCACTGGTTTAGCCTCCGCCTCTGCAACCTCGGCTCCGGTGGACTCTCGTCCGATAGGTTTCTCCCACCCCTCTCTCTATTTTCTCACTTCCTTACTTCACTGGCAGAATGCTTCTTGGTACAATGCTAGTATAGTATTTCCTTACTATTTTATGCGTATCAGTAGGCCGAACTGGTAATAGTTGTACAGTGCAGTTCGAGGCTGTCTATATAGGATATACTGGTATGTTTACTGTATTAAAGTGAAACAACAAAGTATCAGCTAAGCTGGTATGTTTACTGTTCAGGCACCGAAACAGCTAAGCTGTAAAAGATGCTAATTATTGGCAAATGTACTATATTGCAGTGAAACAGGAGATGAAAACCTACAGTGAAGGAAGCCCCATCTCAAGCATGAATCCTCTTTTTGTTTGTAAAAAATGCCGAAATGCATGTGAGGTGAGGGTATCCAATAGCCATGATAACCCAGGACGTGAATATTATGCATGCTACTGCAAAAATGGTACTAATATCTTTCGAGCTTGGTGTGATAAAGTTCATTCCCAACCTATCCACACACCCAACCTATCCACACACGGCAACAGTTTGGAAGATATGAAAATGATATGCAAGATATGAGGGCTACTACAGAAAAAATTATGATAAATCTTGCAAATTTTATTTTGATTTCAATTATGTTGTGTGTAGTGGTTGCAATATATGTTGAAAATCATAGCTTTTAATTTAGATTCTTGTTGAAAAATTATGCTTTTATATGTATCCTTTTATGTTGAAGAATTATAGTTTTTTAGTAGGAGTAATTGCTAAATGAATTATAGTTTTTGGTACATCAAGAAATCACTATCGAAATGAAATGTAAATACAAAAACATGTGTATATGGACAAGCAAAAACACTACAAAATAATTGACAAGCCAAGAAACCAGTAGGCGTGATAATACAACATCCTCTTTAACCTGTTTCACTCATCGAAAAAGACCAGACGAGAGGACCAAACTACGATTGATCCTCTTTAACCTGCTTCACTCCATAATGACTCACCATATTCGTCCAAGCACTTTCAAAATCTGATACCGTCAAACTACGATTGATCACCACACCAAGTTGTTGTTCTAAACCTGGCTTCACATTATAAAGTTTTAGAAGCTTTTCCGTTGCTTTCCTCATTACATGCCATTGACAACACCGGTGTACTGTGTTTGGAAACACTTTCTTAATAGCAGCCCTCATGGCAGGATCTTGATCTGTTATGATTGCTATTGGATGCTTGTTAAACATTGCCTTCAGCCATGTTTCGAACAACCAAGTGAAATTTGTCACTTTCTCAGATCTAAGAAGTGCCATACCAAAAAATATCGAGTGTCGATGATGATTTGCCCCGATGAATGGTGCTAGTGGCATATTATATCTATTGGTGTTGTGATATTAAAAACATAGGCATATTACTAAATTCTAAAAATGACAATAAATAAATTAAATCAGATCTAGATCCAGATATTAGAAAAAATGTTACCCATATCTTTGTGGGAGAACTGTTGGAATCCATGATAGGTGAGTCCCTCGACAGAGTTGGATAGATAGAGTCTATTATGCTACTTGATTTGATGAAAGTGAGGGTTAAATAAGCACTCCTACAGATATGTAATTTAATTCTAGTTCAGTAATCAGTAAAGCCTCAATTTAAAAAGGATGTTACTTATATTCCATTGAATACAAATGGCATCTGGTTTTGACAAGCAACATTATTCACCAATATCCGTGCGAAAGTCATTTTCTTCATAATTTAAAAGAGTGGTCTTGAGATGCTATCTTCACAAAATGACATGTACTCTCCTCACAAAATTGCTTTTCTATATTCAACTACCTAAACATAACCTTCACAAAAAGTTATGCAATTGCATTTCTAGATTTAAAGTATTTTTATTTTGATATCTCAAGGTGCATCCTTGCACCGTCTCTAAACACTTACTTGTCAAACACAAAATTAAATTGAAAACTTACAGAAATATAAAGGTGAACGCAGAACCACGACACAGAAGGGAAGCCACAAAGATATGACTTCAAGAACCGTATAAAACACGACAGGGAAGGCGACGAAGGGAGGGTACCGGAAGAGAAGCTAGGGTTTTGCTTTTCGAAGAGAGGCAGACGGAAATGAAGGTAAGAAGAGGGGATTTTCGAACGAAATGAGTAGACGAGAAGAGAGGCAGACGAACAGAGTTGTTTCTCCGTTACGTTAAATTCACATTAGCGCCTCAGCGCCTGATGATCGCACGGATCTTGATGAAGATCGAACGGCTCCCGTAATTTTTATATTATATTAGAAATATTTTGAAAAATCATAAAAAATAGAAGTTTATACGCTTGTAAAAATTATTCTTTTATAAATTTTAATTTAAGATATTATTAAGATATAATTTTTATATGCTGAAAAATATGTAAAAATATAAATTCATGTCAATTTAAATTTATAAATAGCCACAATTGTTTTAGAAAAAAGATTATAAAGTGCAAAGTTTTTATTTTTTTTCAGATTAAAATTTTTAATTCATTCTTTTCTTTGCTCAATTGGGTATATGGATAATTATTATATTACCAATATAGTACTATTTTTTTTTATATATGTGTCTAAACAAAAGTATTTATTCGTTGACCATAATATTCGTTTATTTCTTATTTAAAAACTTTTTCATTTTTTATCTATGAAAAAGTGCAAAATTATTTTTTTAGAAAAAGCGTAAAAGTTAACCATTGTAATCAGTAATATGATGCGGAAACTTTATATTAAGTTTAAATCAATTTTCTCGACAAACATATTCTAACACCTTTTTTTATATTACAATCCAATTTTTCAAAAAAAAAATGAATCAATTTTAGTCTTTCTAAATTCTTGACGTTGATTCTTTTACGAGATATGAAAGAATTAAGTAAATTATTAAACTGAAATCTTCTATATATTGAGTTAAAATCAAAATAAAATTTATATCATAACTTGATTATAAATTAAAAGTTAATACTATTGTTGTTTTATTACAAAGCAATTTTTTTCTTTCCTCATTGGTCCAAAACATTAGTGGTGGCAATAGTAATTTTCCCCATTAGTTTAAAAAATTAGTTGTGTCAATAGCAAAAATCTCAGATAATTTTTATTAGGTCCAAATAGATAATAGTATGAAAAATACTTACAAAAGATATCATATTTTTAAATATTATATAAGAAATTTAAAAGTTTAGGTGATGTCAGTTGACACCACTTCTTCTAATGTGGAATCGGTTAACTTCTCAATGACTTGGGATCAAAATTTGTCCCAAGCTTTGTTTCAACCATTAGATTGGCATTGAGATTCCATGAGATTGATGAAAATTTTTTGATCCAATGATTGAAATAAGACTTGGGACAAATTTTGGTCTCAAGCCATTGGAAAATTAACCGGCTCCTTCTAATGTACCTCCGCCACTGTCTGTAGCCTGCTCCATCAATACAACACCTTGCTTCTCAATTCATCAGCCTGACTTTGCATGTTACAAATGTGAGACACTATGCTCCATCATTGTATACTCATTTAATTGATCGATTCCTTTGCCCTGTTCTCTCATATAATTCTGGATATGTAATGCATAGTGGTTGCTCTAGCCAATAATCTTCCTGAATTTTACAATAGCTCCATTGCCAATCTGAAATTTAATAAAGCATAAAACTGTTAGCTTTATTTTTGTGACTTGTCTCCAGAATGGTGATGCTTGAATTTCATCCATGACCTGTAACTTTCATCATTCATTGTAGCCTCCTTCTATCATTTATTTTGAGTCAGCTATTGTCATATCCATTTTGCCATTAAAGACTGGTTCATAATCTTCAAATCTCTGATTCCCATTCCTCCATATTTTTTGCTCATTTGCATAACTTATCAATTAACGAAACCCATTGGCTTTTTGTCATGTTCCCCTTCTTTGTGTCCGTGCCACAAAAATATTCTCCTTACTTTATCTATGGATTTAATTACCTATTTTGGCAATAAGAATGTTGTCATGTAATATACTGGTGTGGTTGACATTATGACATTTACAATGACTTCTCTACCAGCAATCCTCAGTTTATTTGCTTGCCAACCTGGTAATCTATTCTGTATTTTGTCTATCACGAACTTGTAATGCTCATTTTTCAGTCCCTTGTCTGACAAGGATAATCCAAGATATCTAATCGGGAATTCTCCGCTTTTGCAGTTTATTTCTTCTGCCAGATCACTCACTTCTCTTTGTTGCATTGATGTTACTAATAACTCTGATTTCTGCGAATTAACCTTCGATCTTGACATTCTCCCAAATATGTCCAATATTAATTTTAACAATCTTACTTATTGTTTCTCTGGTTTGATGAAGATTAACGTGTCATCTGCATACAAAAGTGAAAAGACAACTCCTGCATCCTAGAAAGATAGGCCGTATTACGTCTAAATAATTCAATTTTTGTATCCACCTTGCCAAAAAATCTATTGCCAGATTAAATACGTAAGGAGATAAAGAATCTCCTTGCCTTACTTTTTTTAATATTATCCTTTTTCCGGCCACTGAATTCACAATCACCTGAGAATACCCAACAAATAAGAAAGAGGGGCACAACAAAGACGAGTGCTGGTTTCTCCATCCCGAGCTCCGCTCGCAGGGCCAGCGAAGGAGGCGAGATGCAAATGAGGGGGAGATAAAATGGAAAAGGGGGTTTGTAGCCGAAGCAGGGGGAGCGAGTGGGGAAGAAAGAAGTGGATCGGGCACGGTCTCTGACTCAACTCCAAGAGATGCTTCTAGACCCACGTTCACCCCAGATCAGATGCAGCAACTGATGTATCAATTTGCTGCGCTTCTCAATCAGAAACCAAAGGAAACCAAAATCAATGGTATGTGTTTAAATTCAATTTATTCATCAGATCAATGAGTTCTAGACTCAGGTGCAACTGACCACATGACCGAAAATAAAAATTTATTACACAATTTTGTAAGTTCAAACTCCACATAATATGTTACAGTAGCTAATGGTGACAAAATGGAAATTCTTGGATTTGGTTCTATTAAGATATTTTCAAAAATTATATCGCAAGTTTTACTAGTAAAAAAATTGTGCATCCAATTTGTTATATGTTAGCAAACTTACACATGAATTAAAATGTAAACTTATTTTTTCATCAACAAACATATTTTTTTCAGGATTTGATAACCAAAACAGTGATTGGTGATGTTTTTTTGGAAAATGTATTATATTTCTTAAATAGAGAAAAAATTAATCTAGTTACAAGAAAAGAAGAATCAAGTTATCAGTGGCACAAGCGAGTTGGGCATCCATCTGATAGAGTTTTGAAGCATTTATTTAATTTTCAAATTTTTGATAATAATAATTGTGAGGCATGTCAACTAGGAAAACATGTTAGACTACCATTTCATTTATCAAATTCTAGTAGTAAAGAACCTTTCGAATTAATTCATTTAGATGTATCGGTTCCATCTTCAATTGAATCATTTGATGGATATAGATATTTTATTATATTTATAGATGATTTTACTAAAGTGACTTGGTTGTATTTAATGAAAAATAAATATGAAGTTTTTAATCAATTTCACAAATTCTATAATTTTATAACTATCAATATAATGCACATGTTAAAACCTTTAGATCAGATAATGGAACTGAATTTATAAATCAAAATTTTAAAAGTTTTTTTGAACAAAATGACATATTACATCAAACAACTTGTTTTTATACTCCACAATAAAATGGGGTTTCAGAAAGAAAAAATAGACATTTACTTGGAATGACTCGAGTACTTTTATTTTAAAATAATGTACCAAAAATATATTGGTCATGTGCTGTACTTACTGCCATATACTTAATTAACAGATTATCTAGCATTGTTTTAAAAAATAAAAGTCACTTGGAAATTTTATACCAAAGGAAAATACTTATTGATCACTTAAGAGTCTTTGGGTGCACATGTTATGTACACAACAATATTAAAAATGATAAATTAGATGCTAGAGCAATTAAAACAATTTTTCTGAAATACTAATCTCAAAAGAAGGGATATAATTGTTATGATCTTATAAATAAAAAAATTTATACATCTCGGGATGTTATTTTTCAAGAATCATGTCAAGAATTATCCTTTAGTCGCCATAGCTCAGATTTGTATAGTCAACCAGAACTTGAACCAGAACATGAAGGTCAAACATAACTTGAACCAGAACATGAAGATCAAGACCAAATAGAAATTGGACCAGAATCTGGAAATATGAGTGAACTGGAGAATGTAGAAGTTATACCGCTTAGGAGATCGAATCGGGAGGTACAACCATCTACGAGGTTAAGAGACTTCATCACCTATCAGGTAAGGTATCATATTCAAGATTTTCTTTCATACAATAATCTGTCAAATAACTATAAATGTTTCTTAGGTGCTATTTCAAAAGAAACCGAACCTAGCTCATATCAAGAAGCTATTCAAAAACCACAATGGTGTAAGGTCATGGAAGAAGAATTGAACAATTACACAACTGCCAAACGGAAAGAAACCTGTAGGTTGTAGGTGGGTATACAAAATTAAATATAACGGTGATGGTACCATAGAACGGTATAAGACCCGACTTGTAGCTAAGGGATACACACAAACATATGGTATTGACTATCATGAAACCTTTGCACCAATGATAAAAATGAATACAGTAAGAATTATACTCTCAATAGCAGTAAATAATAATTAGACCTTGTATCAAATGGATGTAAAAAATACATTTCTTCAAGGAACTATTGAGAAAGAAGTGTATATGAACTTGCCACCCGGACATAATTCAGCAGTAGGTAAGAATGTTGTGTGTAAATTAAACAAATCTATCTACGGATTGAGACAGTCTCCAAGAACCTGGTATGCAGAACTAAGCTCTTATTTAATTTCTCTTAATTTTATTTTATGCAATGCTGATCATTCATTGTTTTTAAAAATAGATAATCAACTTACTACTTTAGTTTAATATATATAGATGATATAATCATTACAGGAAATAATCATGAGGAAATTAATACAGTTAAACATCAACTCAAAAACAAATTTGACATCAAGGATTTGGGAGTCTTAAAATATTTTTTAGGAATTGAAATTGCTCATTCTACCAAAAGATTGTTCATCTCGCAAAGAAAATATACCTTAGATTTATTAAAGGAAACAGGTAAATTAGCAAGTAAGCCAATTAGTACTCCCATTGATGGTAGACGTAAATTAAATATAAATGATGGAAAACCTCTAGAGGATATTCAACAATTTCAAAGACTTATAGGAAAATTAATTTATCTTATAGTTACTAGACCAGATATTGCATACTCGGTTAGTCAAATTAGTCAATTCATGCATACATCTAGAACTTCACACTTAGATGCAGTTAATAGAATCCTTAGATATTTAAAGGGAACACCGGGAAAAGGTATATTGATGAAAAATAATAATTCTAATACACTGTGTGGCTATTCTGATGCAGATTGGGCAGGAAATCTACTACTGGCTTCTGCACATTTGTGGGAGGAAATTTAGTCACATGGAAGAGTAAGAAGCAGAATGTAGTGGCACGCTCAAGTGCAGAGGCAGAATATCGTGTTATGGCATCCACTGCAAGTGAACTCATATGGATCAAGCAACTGCTCACAGACATTGGCATGCCAGTATCTCAACCTATGAAGATGTACTGTGATAATCAAGCGGCTAGACATATAGCCTTAAATCCAGTCTTTCACGAAAGAACAAAACACATTGAAGTAGACTGTCATTTCATCCGTGAGAAGATTCAAAGCAATGAGATTGAAACTCCATTTGTGACAAGCAAGGATCAACTGGCCGATATAATTACCAAAGGGTTGGACTTGAGTTTATTTGAGAGAAACATAGACAAGTTAGGCATGTACAACATATACACACCTAAGTTGAGGGGGAGTGTTGAAAAATAAATTAGATCTCAGAAATATATCATCATCGATCTTATTAGCTGGCTTCTCTCTGTTGAGTACCCAGCTTAAATTTGTTACCATAATTAGGTAATTAGGCAACGGTAAAATATAATTAGGCAATGAGTCAGATCTCTGTAATTTAGGAATAGCTGTAATTTAGGAAATAAGGCAACTGTAATAAAACCAATGTTCTATATAATCATGTAGAGAGGATTTATATATTTAGTTTAAGAAAATCATTTTCAATAATAAAGATTTTCTTCATCATGTCTTGTAACATGTGGCCATTCTAATATCACTGATATGAGTTCTTGCTGTGTGATTTGAACTGTTAAATCCTCTGGCTGCTGATCTGGTTGGTATATCTGATCGAAATCAAAAGTTAGATTAACTTGGTCCTCCTTACCCATCATATCAGCAGTTCTTATCATAAATACCAAAAAAAATATATATACTGATTATTAGATGAGGCCGAAAGTACATGCTGAGGTTGTTAGATATTGTTTCACTAATTGGTTGCAAAAATAAATATACGATATATGATTCCCTTATACTAATAATGGCGATTGAATTAATTATTATGGACAACTATATAAGTTCTATACTTCTATTCTTGAAGACTTCTATTTGACCCATTTAATTTTTTTATTGGGTTTCTGAAAATGCTTGCAATGAAAATAACAAAAAAAAGATGGATTAATCGAAATTTGTTGTCATTAGTTATTATAATTAGGATCGGCAGATTTTTAGAGAATGAAAAGGTTCTTTTAATATATTCGATAGTAACAATATCAATTGATGTGCCGAGTTATCCTAAGTTATAAAACTAGATAACTAACCCATTAGTGAATTATGTCAGACAAACAAGAAACAGAAAAAATCAAAGACTTTCTATTTAGCGGGCAAACTAATTCATCTTGTTTCAACTGTATTCCAGTTTCCAGAGGGTAGTGCCACATGTTAACAGGGGCGGGCATTTGGCTAAAAAAAGCAATAATAGACTGTTATTTATGTGCTTTTTTTAAAAAAAAATAATTATAAATATATGGTTATAGATTGAAATAATTATGAAATTATGTCTAACCCAGAAATTTTTGTTCCACTCCGTCCCTGCTAGTTTCTACAACGCGCAATAACAAAGCGTGCTTTTATCGGCAATGAAAATTGTAAATACTAGACTACCTAACATCAAGGAAGATGTGTTTTAAAATAATTATTTGATTGTTTATATTGAGAAAAATAATGTGGAGTATCACATCTGATACTTTTAAATTCAGAAAGAGGATTAGCTCGTTAAGTTTTTTAACTGAGTCAAATCATCTATGCTTTCTACCATTAATTTTATTTATATATTCATTTACCTTAATCAAATGGCTCATATCATTTTTCTCTTTCTTTATTTAAAGATATAATATGATGGCTCTATAGGCTAATTTAAATATTAACTCTTTGTATTTCTTTAATGAATTATTATGTAATCATTATATATATTTTTAGCATTAAAAAAATATACTTATGTTTAAATTTTTTAACAGAAGTTATTTTATGGAAAAAAATTATTTTAAATATCAGATTATTTATATATGAAAATATCAGATTATTTATATATGTTATATTCTTCGGACGAAATCCAATGAACAACTCTAATATTAATTAATAGATGGTTTGCGAATAATAGACGGGTTGTACTTCTTCCTAATTAACAGCTTCTTAAATATTAACATTAATATTGATCAACTGGGTTGTACGTCTTCTTAATTGAGAGCTTCTTAAATACTAATATTAATATTGATCAACTTTTGTACTTTCTTGTTTTTTCATTTAATTCTCAAGTTTATTTTGTTTATGTCCAATGTATCTATTAAAATTACAATTTTGAAGTACATGTTTTTTTATTGACCGTCTATTGTAATAAATATTGTTGAAATAGTTTCTAATTTGGGTGGGGATCTCTTAACAGTGGCTTATCTTGACAATCTTGACAATGGATCTTCAAATAAATATGAAAAAAATCTTAAAAATAAAAAAACCTCATAGATATGTTATTATACTTATAGATTGATGGTGATTTAAATTTTATATAATTTCATTAACATTTGATACTCCATCAAAGACTATCAATATTTTATACAATTTGTAATTGTTTGAATTTAACGGTCTTTGATGAAATATCAAACGATAATGAAATTATATGAAATTTGAATGACTGTCAATTTATAGAAAGAAGAACACATTTGTAAATGTTTTTCTATTTTTTATAAAAAAAATTAATATTTATTTAAGAGTCCATTGTCAAAATTGTCAAAATAACCATTTTCAAGTGACCCGCACCCTTCTAATTTAACATAAGTTTTTTACATCATTAGTTTTTTCACTCCCTCCATGACCAAATCCTCCTATATATCGTCCATGGTTTTTGTCTATATAAAATTAAATAGGATAGGTTAAAGTTATTTTCAACTATAACTATGTCACATCATCAATATCTCATGGTTTTAAATCTCTTCATTTATTTTGAATTAGTGGTTAATGTGTATTTATTCTCTCTTCTCATTTAAAATAGATAAGTATAATATATATATATATATATATATATATATCTAAAGTACAATTTAATACTTAAAATTATATAATTTTTATATTATTATGTATAATTATTTTATATTTAATTTATATAATAATGATAATATTAATAATAATAATATCAGAGCAAATGAGAGACAACAATAGTAATTAGTAATTACAGTGATGTTGTGAAGCAATAGCATTTCAAATCTTAGTCTTTTATACTCAAAAAATAAATTTGAATCGCTTAATTGGATTTACATATCAAAGTTTTTAGGAAAACAAATTTATGTTTTCCCAAATCTTTTTTTTTTTTTTTTTTTGTGAATGAAGAAGAACTTTATTGATTCTATGAATTCTAGATCCTCGCTCCAATAGAACTATCCTTTTATCCAAGAAAAATATTTAAACATTTCAAAAAGCGACTATATTTCTTATCCTACAGGCATATGATAAGCAAATTGAGCTAATTAGTTGGAAAAATATGAGCTATCATACTTGAAAGTATGGCACAGTGTCATTTAACAATTCGACGGTCGTTGTATTGTGTCATATTTTTGCTACTATAAAAAGTATGACCGCGAATTCGCATCCGAGCTGATCTAGATTGAATGTTTAAATTCAAATAATCATATCTTCGAACTGTACAGATCAATCATTGCATACTATGCATAGTACTAGCAATTACATCACTCAAATAGATATATTTTATGCATGATGCTACAACAGTAATGGCACATTAATTGAGTCCAAATCATTTAATTATAAAATAATAATTTTTATTTAGATTAATTCTACTATGGATCAAATTTTAAATTACAAAAGAACAGATAAGATTGAGATTATCAATTGTGAATTGTCTAAATTAATATAAATTATTCGACGTGTATGATTAACTTGTCCTGTAAGTTTTTAGGACACTCATTAAAAAAATTGTTGTCAGTTGCCAGTTGTCAGTTGCTAAATAAATTTTATTAACGTATAAATCTCTTTTTTCTTTTTAATACGTCATTATCTCCATTTTTTTTAGTTTTGTCAATCAAGAGTATGGCGACGTTTCAAATACGTTTCAGTTACGGAATCTCCTTTGGTAGGTCGTAGAACGAAAACGCTTTAGAATCTCCCAAAGAAACGCAAATTAGGACCCCACTAATTTCCAAAAGAAAAAAGAGAACAGTAATATGCGCACCCAGCGGAACACGTGACCAGTTCTGCGTCACCCATGCATTATCAGTAGTAACAGGACTCTCCTCAAACAAAAAAAAAAAAAAATAGTAGTAACAGAACCAAAGCACTGAACCAGAGTCATGAAGACAGCGAAGCTACTCCGCACTCCGGTCCCTTTTTTTTTTTTTAAAAAAAAGCCAAAATTAACAAAACTAAATTTGTGGGTAAATTCGGATGTAATTTGAGATTTAAGTTGATACATCCCGTCCTCAGAGATGCTTGGATCGCAATTAATAATCTCGTCCTTAAAAGCAATCACAACCACCACCAAAATTGAAATTTCCTCGGGCCGCTATTACCAAACACGACCGGACTCAGCCAGGTCCGATCAGATTATATCTCAAAATAACATCCGAATTTGTCTAAAAATTTATTACTGTAATTTTTTTTGTCTTATTCTAAAAAATAATTTAATATCATTTTAATGTTTGAAAATTTAAAAAAAATATCACTCCAAACTTTCAAATTAGTATGATGTCACTCTAAACATAGTTAATTTAAAATTTTACCACTCAAATATAATTATTATATATTTTAATTAAAAATATATATATTTAAAATAATAAATTAGTATTTTCTAAAATACCTTTATTTCATCCCTTCCCATCTCTCTCCCTTCTCCCAGCTGTCCTTTTTGTGATTGCTTTCAAGAACATGTCGTTGTTGTCTATATATTCGAATTTGGATTGGGATTTTGTCAATCCAATGATTGCTCATCGTGGTATGTGTGATGATTCTTGCCAATGCCATGTAGAGAACTTTTAGAGAAAATATGGGAGCTGCAGCGTTGAGGTTTTAATGGTGAAAATATGGGAGGTGCAGCATTGAGGTTTTAATGGTGAGTGTGATTTTGGGTTTGGGAAGGGTGTGATGATCTTAGGTGTGAATAGAGACTAGAGAACTCTAAGTCAAGAGAGAGAGAGGGAGATGAGGTAGTGATGAAGTACGGATATTTTAAAAATTATTTTTTAAATATAAATATTTTAATAAAAAAATGTACTATAATTATGTTAGAGTGGTAATAAATTAAGTTTAAAATGACATCAAACTAAATTTAATATTTAGAGTGATATTTTTTTTTAGTTTTTAAATTTTAGAGTGACATTAAATTATTATTCTTTATTTTAAAAAAATAGCTCTCTGATCTAGTACAGATGTGAGATAGTGAGCAACGGGCCGGATGATAAGAGGACACTATCATTTGCAACCAAAGAGCAACTTCTTTTGTTCACTTTACATTAATTAGTTTTTTTTTTATGCCCCTTCTATATTGTGCCCAATGGGGTATCATGCCTAGATCGTCTGATCTTACTATCGATCTCGATCTTTTCTTTTCTTTTTTCTCTCCTCCCTATATGATTATTTTCAAAATTAGGGTGAGAGTCGGAATTTTAATATAGAATGACCCAGATACAAATTAAAGTATTATAATTAATTGGGTGTGGGGTAGAGTATTGAACACGGTCCGGTCCGGGCCGGTCCGGTCCAAACCCGGACGGTCCACGGTCCCGCACGGTCCGCACGGTCCGGCCAAGGCGGTCCAAATTAGAAAACCCGAACCCGTCCCACCGTTGGCCCCCCCGGGGCCGGACCCCACGACGGACGGTCGGGACGGTCCACGGTCCGATCCGGTCCAAATTTTTTTTTATAAATTGGAAAAAATAATAATTTATCATATTTTTAATAATAATTTTTAACTAATTCGAATTATTATTTTTAATTGTTTAAAAATCTAATAGTACTAAAAATTAAAAAAATTGTAAAAAAATAAAATTTCAGAAAATTATAATTTTGGAAATACAATGAAATTTTTTTATGAACATGCTTAATTAAAAATGAGGTGAGTTATTATATTTTGATGTTATCTAGAACATATTTTTTTACTACACCAATAATTATTGTTATTTTCATTTTATTTAAAACTACACATAATAGTTATTATATTTTGATGTTATCTAGAACATTTTTTTTACTACACCAATAATTATTGTTATTTTCATTTTATTTAAAACTACACATAAAACACTAATTGTTATTTTCATTTTTACACGGTCCGGCTCCGTCGGCCTCGTCCGGTCCCACGGCCCCGCACGGGCCCACGGGTCGGACGGGACGGGTCGGCACGGTCCATTTTCGGATGAAGGAGGACCGACCCACCGTTGGACCGGACCGTGATAGGGCACGGCCCGGCCCACGGCCCGGCCACGGCCCGGTCGGCCTGGCCCACGGTCCACGGTTCGGTCGGAACGGTCGACCGTCCGGCCATTTCAATACTCTAGTGTGGGGTCATAAAATAAAAATACATGATAAAATTTAATTCGTAACATATAATTTTTATGCGATTGGAGGGGAGGGGGAGAGGGGGGGAGAAACAACAAACTCAAATGTGAGGGGAAGGGGTGGATAGAACAACCCAGGGCAAAGGAAAGGAATAATAAGGATCCCAGCAAATATTGGGCCAAACAAAACGCAAATAGTCGAAAGGGGAATTTAAACTTGATAAATTTGATAAAGAGCATAACGGTTCGCTAAAAGAAAATTAATGTTAGCAGGGGTTTTGATAAGAAAAAAAGGAGGTTTAAATGCAGATCGGCGACTAGAAAGACTGTAAAAGGCCTAATTCAAAAACAAAAAAACAAACTATTCATAGCAGTTGAGTTGCTTAAGAAGTCTGAAGGACTGAAGAAGTCAATAATCGAAGACAAGCCTGCTAAAGACTATAGTGAAGGAATGAACAAATAGAAATATGATGCCGCTGAAGGGGGACTATGCATATACTGGAGACAAAGATCAAGGCCGCAATGCGGAGTGGATGGAGATAGAAACACAATATTTTTCCATATAGTAGCCACACATCGAATTGTGACAATACAGATGGAGGGCACATCGAGGGCATCCGAGAAAAAAGAAATAAGGAGGGCTTTTGTGCAAAACTCATAGGATATATAGTACATAATGAGGAGGCGAGTGAATATAGAAGATCTGGAGAATTATTTTGCTGCGATAGAGATCAGTGAAGAAAAGAAAATCCCAGAGTAGGATTGGGAAGGACTCGATGTTATTCCATCAGTGAAAGAAATCCACGATACGCTAAGGCAGATGGGACCGGATAATCGTTGGGTCCTATGCGATAATCATGTCGTGTTTGTGATCAAAGCAGTAGGTGTTGTGGGGGACCAAGTCATCGGCAACATACCTGTATGACAAGCTACTGAAATGTATTGTAAATTAGAGAAGAGAGGTGACAGACGATAATACCAGTGCAAATCGAGTGTGTTTGCAGGGAAGAAGTTCACCCAGCATACATACTGGCAAACTGGATAAGAAGATCACGTGGATCCTATAACGGGGCCATCATACCAATGCAGATACTGGACCAAGATCAAGTGGAAAATGGAGTTCAACGATGGTTTGTTATGATACCTGTTGGTTTGTTAGGGAATCTGATTAATAGGTGTGATACAATTCAGGAGAGGGGGGCTTGATATAATAACATTTTAAGAGGTTAGTTAGATGTTACAAGAATAATTGAATGTGCCTTTTACTTTCAAGTTAAGAAAAAATACTGAAACCTTAACTGGGCAAACACTGTGATGTAAAAACAAACTTATTTCCTTATTAATGAAAGTAAGTCTAAAGACAATCATAAAAAAAAAAAATTCTCGTGAACCCTGTCTCTTTTCCACAAACGGTGTTTTGAACTAGTACTAGTAGGGATAGCGTGTTAATGTTATATGGTTTGGTTTTTGCACGAGAGGAGTGGGTCAATGTTTGGTACATGTTTTTTTTTTTTAGTGAAACCCGCAGGCATACTTCATTAACCGAACCATTACATAGTGCATGATAAAACAGAAAAATAAGCTAAATAAATCAAGTCCAAATAGACATTACTTCATATTTTTATATTTTTAGAAGAGTGATATTTTTGACTATTCGGAAGAGTAAAAATATGGATAATTATGATACTAATAATGATGATAATAATAAAAATAATAGTACAATAATAATAATAATAATAATAATAATAATAATAATAATAATAATAGTAATAATAATAATAATAATATAATAAAATAATAATCATAATCATTATAAATAATAAATAATCATAATCATGATAATAATAATTATAGTCATAATAATATAACCATAATCATAACCATAATAATATAATAATATAACCATAACCATAACCATAATCATAACCATAATATCATAATCATAATCATAACCATAATCATAATATAAAGGAAAAGAGAAGGCACGCAGACCGAAGAAAAGATGGAGTCGGGACAGAAACATTGTTTCCATTCGGGGGACGGAAACGTGATTTCCGTCCGAGGGACGAAAACGCGGATGGAGGCCTTGTTATCTTCGTCAAAACTCAATAGATGCGATTAGATGCGTTACTTCATATTTTTATTTTGTTATTATTAAAATAAATTGACATATCTGCTAATTTTCTTATTTCAATAACTATTTAATGTAAGGTCCAACTGTCAACATAATTCATTTTTAGTATTATTTTCATTAACAACGACGGGTTTACGATATGAAAAAAAAAACATAGCATTACCCATTGTCCCCATGGAATTGGGTGGTGTCCCAAAAGCTTGGGATCAAAGTTGATCCCAAGTTTTATTTCACTTGTCGAATCAGCATTAAAATTGAAATAAAGTGTGAGATTAAAAATGAATTATATTAAAAATAGTGAAATAACACTAATTTAATAGATGAAACAAGGCTTAATGCTAAAGTAGATCCCAAACCCTTAGAAGTTAGAACACACCCCGCTTCCTTGCCTCATAGCCCGTTTGTGACAAATCAAGGACGGCACTCTCTTTCGAGTTCAAAATGGTGGGGTTCAGTATCTGAAGAGAAAACATCACGTTGGGGGTTAACTGATCGTCTGATCTAAGTAGGGAAGGGTGCTAAGTTCCACGGACGGAAATGGACGCGTCATGCATTGCCTTCCTTTGCCCTTTGGATATTGCCAGCACCCAAAAGGAGTACTCCACCACTTTCCTCTTCAGAGACGCTACCACGCCGTGTCAGTGTCACCTCTCCGTAATAACCCGCAACTTTCAGGGTAATCGCTCGCTCATCCTCCCTGCGCCGTCACGAAAAGTTATGCGCCAATTTTTGAGATATCCACCAATCGGAGGGGCAGCAATAAATGGAATCAATTCAGTTTTTATGCTTTCGTCCGTACGAGGTGGTATTGGGAAAGAAAGGGGGGCAAATAAGGAAAGACGGGTAGTGATCCCTAGCTGCTGGTCCCGGCTGGCCACACACAACCACAAATCACCATGTCCCATGTCAGCTCACGGGCCCCACCCCCAATCACCCAATGGGAACTCGACAGCATAATGTACTGAAACCACTCCGGTTTTGGAAAACCGCTCTCAATTCCCGATCTGCACCCAGTCGCTCTTTCTTTAAAGCCCATCGCACAGCTCGCGTCCCCCTTCATCTCCATCATCACAAAGACACAAACACAGATACAGCTCGCTATTCTATTTCTATCTCTATTTCCATTTCTATTTCTATATATCTCTACCTACATGTCTATATCCCTCGCTAGCTTTTCCTTCCTCTTTTTCTCCCTCGAGTTTTAAATTTAGTTTCCATTTTAAGAGATGGGGAGGGGTAGAGTGGTGCTCAAGCGAATAGAGAACAAGATAAACAGACAGGTGACCTTTTCCAAGAGGCGGTCGGGGCTCTTAAAGAAAGCGCACGAGATTTCGGTGCTCTGCGATGCTGAGGTGGCGCTTATCATCTTTTCCAACAAGGGAAAGCTTTATGAGTACGCCACCGACTCTTGGTACGTGCTGATGCTCTTTCATTAAGTTAACTTCTCTCAATTTAGCTTCTATCTTCTCCAACTTTGTTGGCACTGGTGATATTTCATTCTTTTTTCTCTTTTGCGTTTTGTGGGTTGTGATGTGAACGAGAGAGAGTACAGTTGGGTCGAAATTTGGAGTAGGCTAAATCAATACCAGTACCAGGATAGTAGGATATGGGAGTTAAAAGGTGGAATTAAGATTTCCATTTCTAGTGATCTTAATAGCGTTTGAATCATTGCGTCACTTTTTATTGTACATTTCCATTTTCTTGCTTTAATTGGAAATTTTGTGAGGAACTTTTCTTTTCAGAACCATGCTTATTTTTGTTAAAACTCGGAGAGCTGTAATTCTTTTTTTTTTTCAATTGGCATAGCGTGTCTGGCACTATTCCGTACAACCTTCCGTAAATAGGAACAAAAATTAATTAAAAATCGTTTGTTTATTCTTTAGCTCCTACTATTATAATTGGGATCAGATCTAATAATCCCGTTGTGGTTTTATTAGGGTTTCTTTCGGTCTGTGCTTAATTTCCGTTTGCCCCAAATTGTTTGTTCAATTGATTGTTTGTTTAAAGAACTTCCAAAGTCAGGTTCTGTCTATAATCCATCTTCATGTTCGTTAGTCTAAAATGTGTTGTTCTTTGCTTTTGGATCATACTCTTCTCTAATATAGACTTTGTTTTTGCTCTCGTGCTGCTCTCTTTTTGAGGTTAACTGTGTACTTACAATCTGCTTTGCGTTTGGAACTTTTCTTCTCTTACTTTATCTTTTAGATTAAGCTGTCACTTTATGATCCTTTTTATATCAAGTTCCTGTGCTAATTGAGACGGCTCTATAAAAACCCACCCTTCTCTCGTCTCTTTTTCTCTGCAACATACCATCTTTCCAGCATGCCTATTAAGAGTTTTATGCATGGAAGAAAATCGAATCTTCATGTATTTCCTTGGATTTCTGCATGAAAATTGTTCGTAGTTCATAGTTCATTTATTTCAGTAGTGTACGTGTACTTCAGAGAGTAAGACCAGACTTTGGTTGACTTTTCCTTTCTTGATTTCATGTTAAAGAGTACTATATGTTAATTTCCTTAATTTAAATAGACTATACGTACTCTCGATTCTAATTATCAGCTAGAGATCAACAATAGATTGTCTGTTGATAAGCTAGATACCAAACAACCATATCATTAACTAGCAACTTGTATAAATAGATGTGTGTTCCCTTTCTATGAATGCATCTATGGGATTGATCAACATGATATATAAGCACAGATTTTTTTTGTTTATAATAATTATAATTATTATATTATTAATAATAAGAGTGATAAAAATAAATTTTAAAATCTACGAATGACAACGCGTCACTGTTAGTGACGTGGAGCAAAGGCGTCATTGCCAGTGACGTTTTTGTATAAAACAGTGTAAACGCGTCACTGACAGTGACGTCTTTGGTGGCAGTAGTGATGTTGATCCAATGGTAATGAAATTATGATCAGATGAGCAAGACCGAACGCGCGCATCACCGCTGGCGCGTTTACACTGTTTTACACAAAGACGTCACTGACAGTGACGCGTTTGCTCCACGCCACTACCAGTAGTGCGCTGCTATTTGTAGATTTAAAATTTTATTTTTATCACTTTTATTATTAATAATATAATTATTATAATTATTATAATTATTATATACAAAAAAACTGTATATAAGCACGTCAAGGTTCAGGAGCAGAGAAAACATTGGCCGGTAAATGAAACGTTATCAGTTATTCTTGAAAGAGCATCAGTATGGTTTCTTCACTAATTGCTAGGTCCGTCCTTTTTTAATTCATGGTTGAGCAGGTTCTTCCAAATTAAATTGGAAGGTGACTACTGACTAGTTTATAAAAACTATGATTAAAGTTGTATTTCTTTTGATTAATAATAATTTTCTGCTGTTGTCATAATGACTAATATACTAAGTACGCACACTGAAGGGAACTGTTGTATGCTACATGTCAGGAAATTTATACTTAAAAAGCTAACCTTTGCTCTTTCAGTCAAACCAAACATGATTCTTTGTTAACCAACCATAGTGGCCGTCCAATTATTTTCGTACATCCGTATGTCCCTAATTTACTATTTTAATATCTAAGGCCAGATAATCACCCTTATTCATTGTATGTATTCAATAATTAATATATAGCTTATAGCACAACAAAACTTGAAGTACCACTGTACCAGTACTAAATAAATTTTCATATGCTTTATATATCAAGATTCCAACTGGAAGCTCTTTCATTTGGTACCAGTGTCATGACGTGCTTAATAATACTAACGATCATATTCGTGTTAAGTTAATTTCATAGGACTAACAACCAGTTTTAAGTCTATGGTTCTTAGTTTCCTTTCAAATAATGTCCTTGTCAAATTGGTTTTTTTCATCAATAACATGTCATAACAAAGTTTTCTATCCTTTACTGCTATATTGCTTAATTTATGCATTGCTAGTTGCTACGGTTTATTTTAGCACTTTCTCAATTCCACGTAAGGGTCATGCATCTATTAGTTTTGATAACAAACCGTGGTAGAATCCTGCTTTTTCACTTAGTAGAACATGGCAGCATGTTTAACTGAAAAAAGTTAAAAGAACTTTCTTGAAACAATGCCAATAAGAGTTCTCACTCATCAAGTTTCCAAGTCATACTTTTACTAGCATTTTTTTAGCTTTTTGAACAACAAGAACATTAGAAAAAAATTTAGTTAGCTTGTTATTAAAAAAAAAAGGTAATTTCTTTTTCGAATAATATATTAATTCCCATAGCTTTGTCCCAGTCTTCTCCCCCATGAGAATTATAGTGTTTAAATATGTTGACATTATTTAGTGGACAGATGATGATTCAATTCCATCCAGTTTAATTTCTCCTCTCGACAAGAATTTTTCGTTTCGTCACATTTTATTTTGGACGATTACCAAGAACAACAGTTCAAAAATGAAACCACGATCGCAACATCATGCTTTTGGCGACAGAGATTTTCTTGTAGTCGACAAGGCAGAGAACCATGCATGCTTGCCTACGATCAATAAGGTAGAGGGAACCACACGCACGGAATCGATCTTCTTGCGATCGACGATGCAATGATAACCATGCTCATGGCATCAGTTCTCTTGCGATCGATGAGGTGAAGATAACCACACTCATGGCACCAGTTCTCTTGCAATCGATGAAGCGGAGGTAACCATTTGCAGAATCGGTCCTCATGCAATTGATGAGACCGAGATATCTAGACCGCAATGCCGATCTTCCTGCAATCAACACGACGAAAAAATGCTTTTTTTTTCATATATTGGTTTATTTTTCATTCATCATCTCGTCTTGCTCCCAAATTTTTCAAACGATTCGGTAAAATTTGTCTTTTAGTTGTTCCAAATTAGTTGATGAAATTTACTTCTTTAAACGCGCAAAATTAGAATTTGGTTATGCAAACTCAATATGTTATTTTCATACTCTTAGGTTAAAAACATGATTTTATAGCGGGTTAGGGGGCTGCAACAGGGGTGCTATAAAATGGTTTGTAAGGTCCGTTATTAAAGGGAAGACGAAAAGAGGCTATTATAGCGGTTGTTATATAATAATCGCTATTAAAGCATATCCTTTAATAATGGTTGTTGTATAACAACCGCTATTAAAGGGTGCCTTTAATAGCGGTTATATAACAACCACTATTAAAGGGTTGTGCCGAATTTAAAAAAAATACTGTCACATCTGTCAGCTTTTAATTTTTTATTTTTTCATTCTGAAACACAAATTTTAAATTCAAAATTTGAAAACTAATTTGAACAAAAAATTTAGAATTGAAAATAATTTGAACAGAAAATTTAGAACATAAAAATAATTTGAGTTTTAAATTTGATCACAATTTGAATATAAAATTTAAAATAGAAAAGTAATTTGAATTCAAAATTTGAACACAAAATTAAAAAAATAATAATTTGAGTTTGAAATTTGAACAGAAAAATTAAAAAGAAAGAATAAACAAATAAATTTAAAAAGAACAAAACAAAAAATGTTGAACTTTTTGTTTGATATTTTGTGTATATATAGGTAAGAGAGGGATGAATCCGTTGCAATTTTTTGAGTGATTTCTGAGTGTTGGATCGATTAAAATGGACACTGCATATTAAAAAAATGTATTAGTGATCTGTGGACAGTGGTGTATATTCACAGACCCCTTTTATAGCGGTTGCTAATGAACAACCGCTATTAAAGGTTGACCTTTAATAGCGATTTTTTAGAGGGACCGCTATTAAAGGGGTACCTTTAATAGCGGCTCTTTAGTAGAACTGCTATAAAAAACTTTAATAGCGGTTGTTTAATAGCAACCGCTATAAAAACTCAGTTTTAATAGCGATTGTTATTAAACAACCGCTATTAAAGTCTTTTATAACTGTTCTATTATATAACAGCTTTTAAATAGAACTACAAAAGCCTTTTTCTATAGTAGTGAGCATTCTGCTGCGTTGAAGAAAGATCTCATACATTTGAGGGGATAAACGACTTATAACCAGTACGGTACATTGACCATCGGTTCATAATTAGCATTGTAAAGTAGATCATGGATAGTCTATTTTCATAAGAAAAAAAGTTGAGCCGCGTTTTATTTAATAAATAGGCACTTAATTTCTGAAAGTTATACATTGCAAACAACTAATATAGAGAAAAACATAGTGTGTCAAAATATGAACTGAGATAACTTACAGGAAATTAGATGGTATAAACCTATTACAAGTCATATATATATTTTTTACTTCATTTAAGCTTTACGGATTTAATGAAGTCTTCTACTTACCATAAATGCATATATGTAATTATAGACTGTAGAGACTAATTACTACTGAAATAAACTTATCAAATAAAGTAGCACATAAGTTAATGTAACTCTGGGGGTAGTAGGGCGGGAGGTGGCGGGGAATATGTTACATATCGTAATTAATGTTTCAATTCAGTAGCGGATTCAAGAACACAATTATATAAGGGAAGGTATCGGTTGACAATCGATTATTTTGATAATGATTTTTTAAATAAATATAAAAAAATATAAAAAATATAAAAAAATAAAAAAATTTATAGATATATTCTTCTATCTATAGATTGATGATCATTTAAAATTCATGCAATTTTATTATCGTTTGATAGTCAATCAAAAACCATCAAATTTTCATACAATTGCAATAATTCAAACGATAATGGAATTTCAATGAAATTTAAATGACCATTAATCTATAGATAGAAGAATACATATATAAGATTTTTTAAGATTTTTTTGTATTTATTTAGAAACCTATTGTCAAGGTTGTCAAAATAACCCATTGTTAACTGATCCTCATCCATTATATAATATAACTAAAAAATTGATTTGTTCTTTTATATTTTTCTTCAACCAAGATAAGAAGTCTGGACATTATATAATATTATATGCTAATATTTATATTTAATTTCGGAAAATTCAAAGAAAATAATACATTTGAAAAATCAGGAACAATCACTATAAATCGCCCCTGTTTCAACTTACATCTCTTGATCTGTTATTTTTTTTTAAGGATAGAATATGTGAAGGTATGTTTACTTTTCCATTTGCAATATATATATATATATATATATATATATATATATATATATATTTGCTAGAATAATTCAATCATTGTCAATGAATTGCAACCAGTCATCGATGTGAAAATATAACTTTCTTTTTAAGGTTATTAGCAGATAATAATTCCCTCTTTAGAGTTTATTATTATTAGAGTTTGTGTTTTCAAATAGTCACAACAACAGCAAACATACATCGGTTGAAATAAAAGTGGAAAATCATAGATTTACATCAGAAAATATTTCAATTTTTACTGATTAACTCATCACCCGAAGTAATACGTGATCTAATCTGACATCTGCAAACTGCGGCCTTGCAGGGAGCATTTTTTTTGTTTTGCAATTGTTTTGGCATCTCCAACATAGTTCTTGGGTGTTTGCAAACAAATGCAATGGCGTATTCTGATGGAAGCAATGGTAGAAAATACATCTGCACAGTCCATGGCATGATTTTGCAAACAAATAAAATTAATGTAGTTCACAGCACTCCCATAAAAAAATAGAATTCAGGAGCAACATAAATTCAACTATTGTTGGGACTTAGGGCTCAAGCAAATATTTCAAATGCAAAGTACTTATTGCATGCTTCAAGATTAACAGCTCTATATGTTGGAGCTAGTAGTGGATCATAGTAATTGGTATTTTTACCACAGTATGTAATATCTGTCTATCTGGTCAAAACTTCCTAAGAGTACACTTGATAAATTCATGTCAACACGCAACTGTAGCCGTTCTCTAAGAAATCCTAATAGGAGTGAATATTTGGTTCTTTGTAAAGAAGTAAACTTTTAGCAATGCAAAAAATGTTCAATCCCAATAGGAGTGAATATTTAGTTCTTTTTAAGAAAGTAAACTTTTCGGAATACAAAAATTTTCCAATTGAATAGGAGTGAATATTTAGTTAACAAAGTAAACTTTTTGGAATACAAAAAATGTTCATTGCAATATAGAGGAAGTCATCTAGGTATATAGCATTTAGCAGCCCTCATCAGGAAGAGGATAATTTAGTATATAGCGTGCATAACAAAAAGGTCTGTGGACGTCCTGTTGATATTTTTTTTATCTTGTTTTCTAATTTAAAGAACCTATTTATTATTATTATTTTTTTAAATTCATGACTACATACTAGTTTCTAATGTGCTAGTAAGATAAGTCCCGCATTTCATATAATAACTAAAAGCCAAATCCTCACATGATGAAACACTACAACATCTTTAAATTAAAACAGTACAAGCTTGATTGAAATGCTAAAAATCTTAAAAGTATGCAAGTATTGCGATGGAGAAAATGTAAAAAAAAAAAAAATCTGTAACAAATTTTATGTAGACCAAACCTCAAAATTGTCTCATATCTGTGCTTAAATTGCTTTCTCATTAGATTATATAATGTTAATTGATACGCATATTCTATAATAGATAATTAGTTCAAACTTTTTCTTGAACTTTGAGAGTTTTACACAGAACTAATTATCACACGCTCAACTGCTTAAATTTTCTGTCATTAATTTTTAGTTAATACCTTCTGTTGCACTGGTTGGTGATTTTATCAATTATTCATATGGATACAAGTACTGAATATATCTTGGCAGATTTTATCAACTATTGCTGCCTCAAGTTCTCATCTCATGATTATTCAGTATGAAAAATTTGAGCTGTTTTCTTTCTGTAAGGCACATGGAGAGATGACTAAAAAAGAGATTTTTCAATATAAAAATTGATGGAAAACCAGCCTTAAGCATTCATTTTGTCTCAAGTAGAAATGACCAAGCAGATTTTTTTTTCATTTTATATGAAACAGCATGGATAAAATACTGGATCGCTATGAGCGATACTCCTATGCAGAGAAGGTGCTTGTTTCAGCCGAACAAGATCCTCAGGTAAATTAAATTCTCCCCTATAAAATTCTTCATTGTTAATAAGAATTAAAATTTAAATATGAACATGGGGCGCAGGTCTAATGTTGTCCAATCACGATCTTTTTAATGTATCTATCTAGTAATTAAACAACAACATTTCACAAAGCTGTTCTTGGTCCTTCTAGCTATATACTTTCTTCCTATGAAATGTGACAAGGAGTAGTTAGATCTTATGGAGAGTGACTGAATCTGTACTTGAGATAATAATAAGACAAAATAAATTTGCTAGAAATAAAAAAAAATGGCTGTTCTAAAACTATAGGACCCTGAAACAGAATTGAAACACACCTAGTCTCATGCAGGAATGTTTTCTAAATTTGTAGGCTAATTGGTGCCATGAATATAGGAAATTAAAGGCGAAGGTGGAGGCTATACAAAAATGCCAAAGGTAATTAACTATGAGATAATCATGTATTATACTGAAAATATCGATTGATTTAGGCTACAATAGATAGCTCATCTTTGCAATGTATTGCAGGCACCTAATGGTAACTATGAGATAATCATGTATTATACTGAAAATATCGTTTGATTTAGGCTACAATAGATAGCTCATCTTTGTAATGTATTGCAGGCACCTAATGGGAGAAGACCTTGATTCTCTGAACGTGAAGGAACTCCAGCATCTGGAAACACAACTGGAGAGCTCTTTGAAGCATATTCGATCTAGAAAGGTATTTTAGAATTGTTTGTAATTATATAACATATTAATGTTAAAACAGAATTGGTATGATTATGAAAAAACTAGTAATTTTGTATTCCTAACCGCCATATATATCATTTGTTGTTACTTTGTTTTTATTATTGGTAAAATAGGGTTTTCATAAAGACAGAGTAAACCAATTCTGAAATATCAAAATCAATTATTTCATGAGGACCTGAAAAATTATGCACTATTCTTTTGAACTATTACTAAAATAGCATATTATATTAGAACAAAAGAAACGTAATAACTGAAGAGAGCACATGAGAATTGAAGAATAAAAAATGAATTACAGAAAAACTGACCACAGCTAGAGAGAGAGAGAGAGAGAGATCGTGAAGGTAATGTAGAAATGTAGGGAATTAAGAATGATTATACCAATAACAAACAAAACAACTTTGTAATCTCAACATTAAGAATTATCTATCTGCCTGTCTCACACTGTTTAGTTTGGTAGGACAACCTAACTTTAAGAGAAAAATCACAGGGGAAGTAAATCAAGTGAAACTCGGTTAATTTGGGCTAGCTGATTACGGTACTGCTCACCTGTCCAACTTAGACTCGGCGGAGATTTCAAATCATGTTTGGAATTAATATTGTCTGACACTTTAACAGGGGCAGCTTGAGGAAAGCTTTAGCTCAGCATCTACTATTTGAATTGCTTGTCTTTAGTCTATTTTTTCAAAACCTTTGATTATCATAAACAAGTAACATAAACTTTAATTTACAATATAGGCATGAACTGTTAATACCAAAAACTAAAGCTAAGCTGTCAAGATTGTTAACATTACTGTCTTAGTTTTGTTGTATTTTACAGCAATTTGTAGAATCCCATAATACCTGACATTTATAATTTGCAATTTCCCAATTTTTAACATGTAACACTCAAGTAATATGGTCAAAATGGAGAAAATTAATCTCAGCATATGTTGCTCTGTTGCAATTATCCCTGTTCTAAATATTTCATGAACCAATTGAATCTCATTCTCGATTAGATCATTTCAAATTTTAGTAATTTACATCTTCGGGTTATCATTTTGTACTTGATATGGTAAACAGTTCCCTCTAATTACCTTGTCAATCAATACAAATCATTAGGACCTTACAGACCAGGCAATGTAGCTAGCACTGGAGCTAATTTTCTTTCTGACCAAGTGGCCATATGAGAGCAATTATCTAGAAAAAAGTAATTCGAATGATTTTCATAAGATTTTCTGACTGTCTAGAATTAATTTTTTTTCAGGGCCAACTGATGGTTGATTCAATTTCTGACCTCCAACGTAAGGTATAACTCCAAATGCTTCTTTTTTATTCACTCCCATGGTAGAAACTGTTTCTCAAATCAATTTAATGTTTGGGCAAGTCTCTGTTACTTTTTATATCATCTTTAAAGTTGATATTCTTGGTGAACTTTCAGAGACCACTTGTGTACATTAAATAGTTATTTTTCTTGAATGCGACATTCTACATAACTTTGCTGACATATTGTTTATATTACAGGAGAGATTATTACAGGAAGAAAACAAGATGCTGCAAAAGGAAGTAAGTTCTTGGTTCTTTTTAAAAATATATACAAGGAATTAAAATCAGAAAACTTATGATGTATCATCTGTAGAAGGAAATTATGACAAGAGAATAATTGCTTGAGTAATGTGATGCAGCTAGCAGATAAGCAAAAAGCAGTGACACAGCAGGGACAGTGGGAGCAACATCAGCAACACCAGCAACAGCTGCAGCATCAGCCTCAGTGCCACCAACACCAAACCAATTCCACATCAGCTGGATTTCTCCTACGGGACACCCTCCCTTTGAATATTAGGTACATGGTCTACATAACTCCTCCATGGAACAGTTACTATTTTCTATTTTTTTATTGTTTTACAGTACGTCTATTTTAGCTTTTCTTGAATTTTCATCTCCCAATAACTACGGCATGGTCAACATTCAATTGTTAAATTGTTTCTTTTAATGAATCATTGGTAATGATTCTCTGAATTAAATAATTATATGTTGACAGTGCTAGTATTTATTTCTGGTTCTAGTTAACTAAGGATGCTCAAAACACCTGTTACTTACCAGATTGATATCATTAAACGTTTATTTTATTTAATACCTATATTTGTTTTTTCGTTGGATGGGGGAGGAGCGGTGGCTATGTTGTTGCCGACATAGTCAATATCTATGTAATTGAAAGCATGTTCTCCACCCCAGCTACTAGTATGGTTTACAAATCCTCGTTGTATTTTCAAAGGTACTTATGATCTGCTAAATAGTTGACTAAACTAACAGTTTTCAGTTGAAATGTTTTACCTTTAAAATTGTAAGAGTTTAGCTGTTGTTGTGTTCTTAAATTATCAAAGCGGACATATAACTGTTAGGCTGAAATATGCATCTTAAGTGAACAAAAATTTGCATGAATTTAATGCAGTGCCTACCAAGGCCCAACAAGAGGAGAGGTAGAAGCAGCCCAAGCACAAGTTCGAATGGGCCTACCTCCATGGATGATACGCCACCCCCATCTCAGTGGCTAGGTGATGATGAGACCAGCATCACAGGCAACGATCGATTCGCTTTTGGTCTGGTATCGACTCGTGTACTAATTTGTTGTATGCTATAAGCCTATAATTGTATCTCTGCTTGACGGCCTTCTTTTTCTTCCTTTTACCACAAGTAATTATTTATGTAAGGGCCCTTGCTAGAAACGGCGGTTATGCTGATATTAATTGTATCTCTGCTCGCCTATTCGTCTTTGTCACTCATTATTGTAACACCATTATTTATATTATTAGATCTTTATTCTCTCCATCCAAGAATAACAGTAGAAGTACGCGCACAGTTTGAATCCAATTCAGTCGGAAAATTGTAAAGAGAATATGATATACATGGAAGAAAATTAATTTGCTCGAGAAGACATTTAGAGGAATAAACAAAGGCAATGCGCTCGGTGACTACAGCGGTCTCTGTTATCGCAAATGTTAGAAGCTGGGTGGTACATTTGAAGGTTGCTTTCCTATTGTGTTAGACTGTTAGTTGAACTCTTTCAGATTGGTCAGAAAATAGAAAAGAATCCACAGCTTAAATCGTCGCATGGAAATATTTAAATATTTGTAGTTACATAACAATCTCGTAAAAGATCAAACGTCAACAGAAATGGACAATCAGACGAATTATTCAAGCTAATAAACAACTAAAACAAAGAAAATATAACAGTGAGAAAGTTAGTTCCTTCCGCTAAAACTTGTAATGTGGCAAATCTTCAGATTTCCTATGAAAATCTTAAGGACTATAATTTTCTATCTAAATAATATTTTATATATCACTAACACAAGGATAAAGGACAACAATAACTAGGCCCCTGGTACGAGCTTCTCCTTCAAGCGAGTTATAAACTTGAATGTCTCTTCAGCTTTAACCTGCTGACGCACATCACTCATCTTAACTCTGTCTGGGTGAAATCTAAACATTGCTTGTTTACATGCAAATTTTACCTGATAAGATGTAACACCTTTCATTAGCCGCTATAATTCACTCCTCACGGTGTGGAAGTACAAAAGATGTAGAACAAAGCCAAATACCTGGTTGAGCGTGGGAAATAAGCCACCTTCAACACATATGCCTAAGCCACGCAAAATGGATGCCATGTCAGTATGCATTTTTTCTACCCTTTCTAGATCCTTCATCACTTCTGAACGAAGCTCTTCCTTCAGGTTCAATGCCTCTTCATTCTGCAGCAGTAAGTTGAAACTGTTGAACAAATATTTCATAAATAAATGGCAGCATGAAGAAAGAGACAGAAGAGAGAATCAATACCTTCTTCTGATTCTGACGCATCTCTTCCAGGCGTTGTTTTTGCCTCTTCTCCATGTCAAGTAAACGCAAGGTTTCAGCCTTTTTCCTCTTCTTCAACCTCTGTGCCTCTTCTGCCTGACATAACATTTAAAAAATGGTTCAATGGAGTTACAATGTAACAAATATTGGAAAACATTAACATAAATAATCAAACTAAGTCATCAATTAATTGCCATGTTAAGATCTAAAAGAAGGCAATATTAACACATTGTTTCAAGAAATGTACAGAAAAATATATTTGCAACATGCAGGCATGCCAAGCATATGAAATGGACAAAAAGGAAAATGATAGATGAAATATTCTCATATTATTCACAGCATTCATAAATTTGGACACAGCAAACTTGTAAACATGGTGCTTTCTAAATCATAAATACTTATGTTAACACAACTGTCAATAACACTAGTGTATTAAAGAAAACCATAAGTCATAATTGTGTCCTATGGTGTAAACCACAGGTTCTTATGAGTTTAATAATAAATTGCTCCCCCAGATATGATGCCTGTAATTTGTAGAAGAAGACATGACTAAGGACTAAACCAACCTGAATTTGTAGCTGTTTTTGTCTGGATGCCCACTCTTTCTCATCAGCACGTTTGTACTCTTCAGATTCCTTGTGCTTTTCTCGTTCTCCAACCAAACATCCATCATGCTCAGACCCAGTGTTAGCCTCAGTCACACAGGCCAAAGCACTCTCCTCTCCAATATTTTCTCCGTGCCTGTTTGCCTCAGAAGCTATATAACCATTCTGTGTGAGAGAAGGTCCAACATCTCTGCTTGGTTTGTCCTTCTCCTTCCTTTTGTCATTCATCCCATTTTCCAAATCCAAAGAAGCTTCTCTGACATTCTCCTTTTCAACATTCATTTTCTCCAGAGTCCGACCATTCTCTATTTCTTCAGCAATCTCATCTTCTACCAACATCTCAGAGGAGCTAACTCCGTTATATGCCTCCTTAGCAATCTCCTCTTCCACCACAATTTTCTCTGAGGATCTAACAACATTATCAGATAACGCACTCTTGACTTTTCCATGAGAGCAGGATCTAAAACTATATAAGGGAGAAACTCTCTCCCTGATTTCATCTTGATGTCTGCCAGGAACAAAACCCTTGTATTCTTTCTCATACCAAGGTTTATGCTTGGTGGAGACTTTTTCTTTAGATAGGTTATCACTTGAATCAGCATTTGGCACATTACAAGTGGCATCATCTTCATGCAAACTGTCCTTATTTCTTGAACTGGAACTGTCACCAAAGCAATCATTAAAACTATTCTCAAATGGCTTATTTGAATGATGCTTCACATTCTCACAAGAGGTGGATTCAACTTTGTTTGGTGGCATTTTTTTCCTTGAGTGGGCCCGCTCCCACTCTTGGCGGATGCTTCCAGAAGAGTCATCTAAAATCTCACAATCAGAACCCTCACCATCTGAAAATCCTACTCCAGTACTATCTCTTGATCCAGATGTACCAGTTGCAAGAGATTCTATTTCTGATCTAAAATCTAGACCATACCTATTTCTAGGAAGACCGTACTGACTTCCAGATGTTTCAGCATTAGAATCAGTAGCGCTTTCATCATCATCGTCGTCATCTATACTAATTACACAATTAGGGGAACTAGTTGTTTCTTTTCTGACAAATTGTGAGCCCTGATTAGATGACCCTGTCTCATCGATGACAATAACATCAGCATCTCCACTGACCAAATCAATTATTTCCGCATTCTCAGCTTTATCCTTGACTTGGTATCTTCCAAGGGTTGCACTCCTAGACTGCATGTTGTGTTGCCATTTTCTCCTTGACATCTCCAAGAATTCCTTGTTCTTGCATGAAAGACAAATAATTACAAGGCAGCCATGTCAGCACAAAAGGTTCTAGCATTATCAGACGAACCTACCAAAGTGAATTTAGAGAACAAAAGATAGATTAAACTACGAAAAATAGAGTACAATGAAGAAGGAAATCAGACACAATTCCGAAGAGGCAAAAGCCTGACTTAATCGGAGCTCTTCACTACCAGAAACGAGGCAAGAAAATCAAACATGAAACCATGAAGTTAATTACATAGAGTTCAATAGAACAGTAATCGTCCAACAACAAAGCTAATTGGAATCTAAAAAGGTTAAAATTGAAAAGGGGGGAAATTAGGGTTTGTGATAGACTATGCAGAAAAAAAAAATACCGAGTTAAAGGGGATAACGAATCAAGAGAGATGCAGAATAGGAAGCAGATCGGTCCCTTCTCTGCGGCTCTCCGCCTTATAAATCCGCTTCTGACGCCGTCTCCGCGCTCGAGACTCACCTGAACTTGAGAAAAGAAAGAAAGAAAGAGAGCGCTCTGCGAAAAGCCGAAAATTGTCGGAGCGGAACGTTTATCAGTTTTGCTTTGTTTTAGACGAGACGGTCCAAAAAAGATTGTTAATAAAATACGTCCACTGGTAAATTGGAGAATTTTTTTTATTAACAGAAAAAATATAATAATTTTTCCACCTTTGAGTTTTTAGGTAATCCAAACTTTTTTCGGTTCAGGTATTGCTTTTTTAGATAATCCAAATCAAGTGGCACCATCTTCACCCTCAGTATTACTTGAACAAATTTTTAACTCGATCTGATACCATGTAATTTTTTTGTATTTCGTTGTAGTTTTTTTGTTTTTTTTTTTGAAAATTTTTATTTTTACTTGTATTATTATTTTTATTTATATTATCAATTTTATAGCCACTTGTATTCTTGTTTTTTATTTTCTGTTGGTTTTTATAATTTTATTTTTTAAGGTAAAGAAATTATTTAAGAAGTTAGTTGAAAGTTTTTGTGAATATTTATATAGGTTGACAAAATAAAATTTATAACAATAATGTTTGTGTTAATCGAAGAAAGAATCAATAAAAGGTGATAAGTGTATCGCTAATAATAATAATTAAAATATAATTTAGTAATTTATAAAGGTGATGAGTGTGTCGCTAAAAATTTTTAGGTCAAAAAAATTAAGGAGAAATAGAAACGTCATGAGAAGCACTACTACTTTTTGAAAATGACACAATATGATCCACGGTTGAGCAAAGCCTGTAACTAGCATTTTTCATTCTGAAAATTATTCTGAAGCCCTTTAATTTGAGGATTAAAGTTTTTATAAGTTTTGGATTAACCGAACAACTGCATTTCAATATATATAGATATTCAAAAAATTTACATAATTTTTTAAATAAATATTTTTTATTTTAATTATGAGATTAATCATGTTTACTTATTATCTTGCCCGTATGTTGTCCAGGTGATGATTTTTAAAAATATAAAAATTCATATTTTCATGAGCAAGCAAAGAAATAAGAAATAAAGATAATTTAGCAATTAATGTAAATTTCAATCATGGATACATAATTAATGTAAAATAAATGCAGAATTAAAAAAAAATTGACATTCAAAGTTTAAGGAAGGTTGATATTCATATATCAAAAAAAATTTAAGAAAAAATAAATTATAGTTATTATACTCCTTTATTATGTAGCAGCGTAACAATCATAATTAAGAGAAAATTATAACTTTAACACAAACAAGCATACGGATAATTACATTATTTGAAGAATAGTTCAATATGATGATTGATATTAGCTCAGAAAAATCAACAAAAAATCTGGACCGTAACAGAATCAAAACACTTAAATACTTAATTAAAAGTAGAGATTATAAATTATTTATTAGAATTATAATTAATTATTTAAATTCGGCATCTCAACTTGGCCCGAATTTTTATTCTGGTCTAGGGACCTTTTCTTCACCTAGTCCGAATTATTTTCTCGGTCCTGCATAGGAAAATATGTTTGCATTTAACGTACGCAAAAATGTGGGGGAAGAAAGAAAGGGGTCTGGCTCGAAAAAAATCGACCTGAGATACCTGGACTGAAAAAAATATATTTTTTCATTTTGATTCTAAAAGTATACATTGTTGTTGTCCGAAAATTTAATGCGATACAATTGAGATGTAGGTTTAATGCATAATGCAGCTTTCTTAAAACCAGCTAAGAAATGAATCGATTTGTTTTACAAGAGCCGACATTAGTAAGTTCCACAATCACGTTTTCCCCTTCTCTTTTTTTTTTTCTTTGAGAACTTGAGATCTTGAGATCTCCTTCTCTCCTCATGAGTCATTCAATTCTGATTTTCTATTTCTATTTAAGTTTATAATCCCTTTAATTTTCAAGCATGCCCTTCCTTGAAGATATGTCCATTGTTCTAACTACACCAAAACGAAATAACTGATTTTAGTCTATTGTTTGAAACCCGAAAAAGATACAGCTCATTTCATCTATTTATTTTTTGGGTGCGACTAACTGTCCCCCGACTTCTATCCCCGAACTCCGTCCCCCTAACTAACCATACTAAATTTGAAAAGTCAAAAGGATAAATGTAATCTTAATCAGAGAAATAGCCGACCTTTATGCCACGCGACGCGTGTGATTCGCGCTGGAAATAACACAACGCACTAACCAAATCATTTGGTGTTTATATTTTTCTATTTAATGTTTGTAACTTCCATAATTTATTCCATAATTTTCTGATAATTCAGGTGATTATATTTATGATTCTTTTATTTTATTTTTCAATTAGTTGTTTATATTTGTTTTTTTTGTAGTAACTAGATGTGATTATATTTCTATGCTTGTGTTTATATTTTTTAAGTAGGTGTTTATATTTATAATCTTTTTTATTTTAATTAGGTGATTAATTATATTTATGATGTTTGTGTTTATATTTGACAAGTAGGTGATTCATATTGAAATTATTATTAGATTAATTAGGTGATTATATATATATATAGTTTGTCTAGCATGCTTCCCTTAGCATTTCAATTGAAACGCTAACGAGTTAAATTTTAATTTTTCATGATCATAATTTCAATTTAAGTATCTCAATAAAATCTTTATATCATAATCTTAAAGAATACTAATTTTAATTGTATTTGGAATTATTTTACTATACTTAATAAATTTTTAAAGATAGCCCTGAAATAATAGAAAAATAATAAAAATTATATGTCAAAAAAAGCTTACTTTCTAAAAATCATTAAGCATAATAAACTAACTCCAAACACGATGAAAATTAGTATAATATAAGATTACCATATAAAGATTTTATTGAGCTACTTAAGTTAAAATTTCGAGCATAAAAAATTAAAATTTAACTCGTTAGCATTTCAAGTTGAAATGCTAACATAAGTATGCTAGACAAACTAGGTGATTATATTTATTTCTTATTTTGTACTAACTGCGTGATTATTTTTTTGATGCTTAGATTTATATTTATACTCATTTTTATCAACTAGGTGATTATATTTCTGATGCTTGTGTTTATATTTTTCAATTAAGTGTTTATATTTATATCTTTTTTATTAACTAGGTGATTATACTTTTTATTCCCTGTATTTATATTTTTAAAATATGTTTATATTTATATATTTTTTGTACTAGCCAGGTGACTATATTAGTGATGCTTGTGTTTATATTTTTCAAGTAGATGTTTATGTTTGTACTCATTTTTTAGTATTAACAAGGTGATTATGTTTTTCCTGCTTGTATTTAGAAATAATCTAACAAACTTATAAGTTATAACAAATCAATTCACTTATTTTTAAAATTATTCATTTCCAGAGCATAAAAAATATCATATATTCACACATAGGACAATAAACGAATCATAATTAAATGATTACTCAGTGTTTATTAACTATACAATGCTCAGAAATTCACACATGAGACAAACAACAACTAAACAAAACTTAATTAAAAGGTTGCTCAGTGTTTCATTAACTACAATGATCAGAATCTATATAACTATTGATAAGCGTTAATATTAATTACATTGAACAAGATGCGAATTTATTACAAAAGTTTCAATGCATCGTACATGTTTGCCTTGTGCATTAATAATTTAATGCTAGTCCTGGCTCTCTTCGTTTTCAGAAGGATTGAGCTCAACATTATATTATCTAGTTATTGTATTCCTAAATCTATTTTATAGCGTAAACATGTAATATTTTTCAGAAAAAATCAAGATATATACCGGTAATAAAATAATAATAATAATAATATCATAATAATAAATAATCATAATTATAATAATATAATAATAAAATAATCATACTAATAAATAATATAAATTATAATAATATAATAATAATATAATAATAATAATATCATAATAATAAATAATAATTATAATAATATAATAATAAAATAATAATAATAATAATATCATAATAATAAATAATCATAATTATAATAATATAATAAAGTAATCATATTTATATTCATAATATAATAATATAATACTAAAATTATGTTATTATAATATAATGATAATAAATAATATTATAATACTAACAAAGTGATGATAAAAAAATAATAATCATAATATTAATATAATATAACATAATAATATAATACTAATAAATAGTAACCATAATCATAATCATAATATAATAATATAATACAACATAATCAAATAATAATCGTTATTTTGATGAGAGCTAATCTGGTATACCACCTATCACTTGGTATACCGGAGCAGCACTCTTCCGCACTCTTCTACTTAGTCTAAAATTCGTTTGATAAATTAATTCGTCAGAATAGTTCTAACTTTTTACTATTCTATTGAGTGCCAAACATACCCAAGGCCAGTTGGCGTCGAGCCCCATCCCCATGGCCACAGACATGCAACCACATGATGTTTGTGGTTACGACCTTCACAGTGTGATGCCTATGACCACGGAATTGGCCATGCGCGTGATGCTCACAGTCACACCCTGAGCCACATGATGTCCTGGCCACGTGATCCCATGGAATCGGGGGAGGTCCCAATGGCTTGGGACCAATTTTGGTTCCAAGTTCAGTCTCAACCGTCCGATTCGCATTTAATCACCAATCTTGATGAAAATTACTTCTATTTTTATGTTTTATTCTAATCTAGATCTGAATCGGACAGTTGAAAATGGGCTTGGAACCAAAATTGGTCCCAAGCCGTTGGGACCTCCCCTGATTCCGTGATCCCACAGCCTCAGTCACGTAAGACTTGTGACGACAAAATAACCTCGGCAACGACCTCAATGATATGTAGACAGATCACTATTGGCAAACTGCATTTGTATACTCGTCAGAGATAAGTGTTCCTTAGTAAAAAAAAACATTATTAACAAAAGTGTCCGGTTAAAATTCATTTTCATTTAGTAAAACTCATTCAGAGACAATAATTGATGAATGGAAGAGATTAGAAACCACCAAACCGGATTAGATTGAAGAGTTATTTTCCTGACGAGAAGTGAGAAATAGCGAGCCACAAAATAAAATAAAATAAAGAAGATGAAAATCAAAAAAAGTGAAAAGATAAACATCGAAAATATAAAAATATGAGGTAGTTAGGAATTAATAGTATGTGGGCTTAATAAAGGAGTTCGCAGACTTAAAGCCTGGGGACGGACTTGGGGGACAAGAGCAGGGGTAAATAAAGATTTTCTCTTTTTTTTTTACTTGCCTTCAATTTCTGTTTACCAGACCACTCTTCTTTTTTTCTCACGAGTAAAGACAAAAAATTTCAAATTCCTCCTAAAAAGGAATATCCTACTTCTAGATAAATAGAGAAAATATTATACAAGGAAAAGTTTTATTCTTTTATGCATTTCATTTAGCAGAAGAAATTGACATATCATTTTTAATGCAGATAGAATTTAATTAAGAAAGTGACAACGTAAGTACCAGATCATGTCTAAATAGTAATGCTCACATTTATGCTGTTAAAAAAGAGTACAAGAGGCAGTCTGAAAGAAATTAATTAGGTCACTAAACTTAAAATCTAGCCAAGCATATAATTCCTGCTGCTAGAGTTTCCATCTCGGACGTTCATACTTACAAGTACAACTATGTACTGCAAACATCGAGGTTGACTATGCCTAATTATACACAACTGTACATTTGTATACCAGATAATTCCTACAATATTTACAAGTAGTTGCATCACTCATCAGCCTTCATCCACATCTATTGTCAGGCACCAAGAGATGGGCTACTTACAAAGTACGTGCTGAACCTGATTTCTTATATCCAGTTTGCAACTTTGCATTAACTGTCACAAACCAGGACGACCAAAGTTTAAAGACATGGCCCGGAACAATCCACCGAAAAGGAAATCTATGGGAGATCGCTTAGTAGATTTACTAGTCTGCCCAATTTGGTCTGCGACAAGAAAAAAAGACTGCCCGAGTTTCTCTCTTATAGCTTCAATTCTCTTTTGTTCAACTAAGTCTCCATTGTTGTCACGCACATAAAAAGCACTGATGGCTTTTCCTTCCTCTGACGAGATGTCTGCTCTGGTGACAGTCAAGCTGTGCTCGCGAAAGATGCAGGTCACTTCTCTCAATAACCCCACTCTGTCCATTGTTGACAATTCAAGCTTCAAACCCTGCAACCATTTTAGCTTAGCTTTATCACATTACTGCTAATAAGTAATAAATAAATCTCTAAACACTTAAAAAAAGTAGTTTCCCTTTCTTTTCCTTGTTTGCTCTGATGCATTATCATTTAGCAACATATTCCAAAATTCTCCAGCTCAGGAAAAGTTATTCAAATTTCATCTTAGGTCCAACCCTAGAAGGCTAGAACCCTTGATATCAAATTTTGACATTTCATCCTATCTGGAAATAGAATAGAATATTGTTGTGAATAAACACAGATACTTTTTGAAAGCATCTTGTTAACTCTGAAATCAGAAGTGCTTTTTGCTGGTTATCAATGAACCAAAAAACAAAAAGAACAAGAAAGATGTATTTTCATAAATGACTGCTTCCACAAACTTATCAACACTAATAGTCAGAAAGACAAGTTAATTATACATATGACCAAGGAAAGAGCACAACTCCAATTTGTGCCATTTAGATGGAAATTTTCCTGCCTGACAGCTGATTGTATTGACAGACGCTTGTTAAAGGACACATGTTCAAGTGATGTCCTTTAGTTCAAATTTGAAGAGCGTGACTTCAAGTAGCGCCCTTTAATTAAGCTAAGCACATTTTTTTAGTGTTCTTATAGATTTTGTTACCAGCTTTCTGAATTCAATTTCAACATTCCAATAAAAAGTTATGTTTGAAAGTCCAATTTCCATTCGTATTTTTTGCTGAATTTCTCAAGATGATTATATTTTTTTTCTCATCTACATGACCCAAAAATCTTTCAACTGTCTGCTTATCACATATATAAATTATAGACTTCAAGTTTTTAGTTTTTTAGTTCTTAGATTTTTAAATTTTAAAATTTAGAAGTAAGGATTTAGAAATATATTTTATAATTTAGGTTTATTATATTATATTATTATTATTATTAACATCATTATCATTATTATTATTATATTATCATTATCATTATCATTTTCATTTATTTTTATTTTATTTATTTATTATCATTATTATTATTATTTCATCATCATTATTATCATTGATATTTGAGATCTCTAACTTTTTTTTCATATTAGATTTCATTTCTACCCTTCCCAATTTATTTGGGATTAAAAGCTTTATTGTTGTTGTTCTATATATGTGTGTGTTCCATTAAAGAATGTACATTATGAGTAGGCAATTGAAAATAATCTTAATGATTAAAATTTACATATAATTTTAATAATTACTATACATGATGAGCAACCAGTTGAAGGATTTCTGGGTAAAAAAGAAGAAACACAACAATCTCGAGAAATTCAACAAAAAGCATGAATGAGAATTAGAGTTTCAAGTGGATATAATTTTTTATAGGAAACTTTGATTGGGGCAATTCAATACAATCTAAAAAACTCGTGACAAGATCAATATGCACAATATAAAATCGTGTCAAACTCAGTTGAAAGGCGCCACTTGGAGTCATGTCCTTCAATCTGGGTCTGATGGTGCAGTCAGCTCTCGAGTAGAAAAAATATAGTATGAAAAATGCAAATTGGAGTAGTGCCCTTTTCTTGGTCATGTATGAAAAAAAATCCCAAAGGTGTCAGGTTCACAATCCTCGTATAGATTCCAAATTTTTTTATTCTTTGTTTTTCTATGAAAGCTTGCCTACTATATTTTATAGAACCAATTAAAAAGGGCACAGACAGTATGGAAGAAAGGATTAAAAGAAAATTATTAAAAAAATATAATAAAAGCTCATCCGAAGAACTATGAGATATTAATTTTAATGCATTCACTTTGTGTCCACATGATCTAAGTATGAAATGAACTCCAAACTTCATAATTTTTTATGTACACATCTCCCATAAAGATGAAGCAGATTGGATTTTGAATTTGAAATATAATTTAAAAAAAAAAGAATTTGTGGCATATTGCAGCACCTAAACCTTATGGCACTGGAGCTCTTATCGTAATATTATGATTTAGAAAATCTAATAACAAAAAACAAAACAAGGAAAACTTAAACATTAAAGTCAGAAAAACAAGGCCAATGAAAACAAATATACTAGCTAACTGGAAATATATAAAGAGACAGAGAGGTAGACTATTGTGAAAATATTTGCATTTCTGAGATGTAAACGGATCAAAAACTATATTTTTAAAATCTAAAAAATTTTAATTTATAATTTTCATTAAATTCTTCATATGAAAACCTTGTGGAATACAAAAATTTGGAGAGTTTTGAGTTTTTTAAATCACTCTTTTGAATTTTTGAAAAAAAAGCTCTAAAAATCAATGTTTGTGTTATTTTTTTAAAAATTCAAAAAATGATTAAAAAACTCAAAACACTCTAAATTTTTACATCCACAAAGTTTTCATATGAATAATTTAATGGAAACCATAAATTAAAATTTTTGAGATTTTAAAATATAATTTTTGATCCATTTGCATATCGGCTGAAATACAAACGTTTCTACGCATAGTTAATAATCAAATTTGCTACAGATTCAAAAATATAATTAAATCAACTTCAAATCTTGATTTATAGGTCTCAATAAATTATTTATATCAAAATATGATGGGATATAAAAAATTTCTATTTTTTGAATTTTTTAAGTATTAGTTTTGGATTTTTAAAAATGACCTAAAAGATATGTATTATTTTATTATTATTATTGATTCATCTTAAAAAATCCAAAACTAATACTTAGAAATTTTTTATATCCCATCATATTTTGTTATAAAGAATTTATTGAGATTTATAAATCAAGATTTTTATGATGATTTATCTATATTTTTTAGTCCGTAGTAAATTTGATCATTAACTACACGTAGCACTATAACCTAACTCTATATATAGAAAGTGAAAGATACCATAAGCTTAACTCAAAAAGTACATCAAATCATCTCAAAATTTTAATTTATCATCCTCTTTAAATTATTTATATGAAATCTTATGGAATGCAAAAATTTGAAGTGTTTTAAGTTTTTAAGTCATGATATTTAATTTTTAAAAATCAGCTCTAAAAAAAATAATAAAATATTCAATACTTGAACATCATTTTAAAAATTTTAAAATGATGACTTAAAAAGCTCAAAACACTTCAAATTTTTGCATCTCATAAGATTTTCATATAAAAATTTAATGATGATGAAAATTAAAATTTCGAGATGATTTGATGTACTTTTTGAGTTAAATTCATGATATATTTACTCATATATATATAAATAGAGAGAGAGAGAGCTTAAGCTCACAGAGCCCTTTTATGAGTTTAACTCAAAAAATATATCAAATCATCTCGAAATTTTAATTTATCATCATCATTAAATTCTTTATATAAAAATCTTGTGGGATGCAAAATTTTGAAGTGTTTTGAGTTTTTTAAGTCATGATTTTTAATTTTTGTAAATCAGCTCTAAAAATAATAATAAAATATTTAATACTTAAACATCATTTTAAAAAAATAAAAATGGTGATTTAAAAAGCTCAAAACACTCCAAATTTTTGCATCCCACGAGATTTTTATATAAAAATTTTAATGAGGATGATAAATTAAAATTTAAAAATGATTTGATATATTTTTTGAATTAAGCTCACGAAAGAGCTCCGTAAGCTTAAACTCACGATATCTTTAAATATATATATAATATAATATAAATTTAGGCTAACACTAACACCTAAGTTCAGGGGCCTGTTTTACCTCAGATACTCTACGCTCAATAGCTTCTTTGAGCCAGTGTATTACTCGCTCTCTATCTTCGTCCTTGACTCTCGAACCATCAACATGTCTTATATAGAATTCCTGCATAAACAAATAACCATACTAAACCCATTGCTTCATATTTTCTTTAAACACCAAATCAACCAGACATCAATCAATAAATTAGACTAATACCTGATATGCATCAGAACCTTCAGTAGATACATTGCCATGGAAAATGACATACATCATATCTGTCAAGGTACATACAGCATCAAACAAAAGCTTCGGCCTATCTTTACACCTGATTGTAACAACTGAGTAATCCTTGTCATTCCAATTTGTAACTGTAACAGTAGGTCTCCTGGTTTTTCCTGCTGCAACATCCTGACCTTCAATTTCAAAATCTCCATCATCATACATCAGCTTGTGGAGCCTTCTCTCCATACTTTTGGCAACCCCCACAGACACATCAGTCTTGGCCCCTCTAGAGAGGTTGCTCCCCTTGAGCAAATTGTTCAGGCGTTCTTTTATCATTGAAAGTCTATCAGCATCCCGGACAGGGGAGTTAGTGGATTCGTCAGTAAGATAAAGGATAGCGGCAGCGCGGGTATTATGGGTCCATATCTCAACATTGACTAAGTTGCACTTGAGATCTGACAACACTGCACTCATGTCAGAAAGCAATCCTGGTCTGTCATTGCCTGTTAGCTCTATTACTGTGTAGTCTGTTGAAGTAGCCACGTCTACTGATCTTCGTTTTGATGGCACATACAATGAATCTGCACCTAATGACTTTTTAGATTTTCAGGGGTTAGATCAGTACTGTCGTGAAATTAAGTTAAATTTTGTATCCATACAATTTTTCAAAGAAGTATGTGTTGCAACCTTACGCATGTAGTCTCCAACCTTATCAATAGTCGCTTCACTTAGCTTGTTTCCATCTTTGTCCGTCACACTGAAAACTAATATTCAAGACCAGATATTTTTAATAAATTGTATTCTTGAAGATAATCTCAAGAAAAAAGAAAAAGCAGAACTTATATAATACCATCCATGAACCATCCTCCATCTTGGGTAATATAGCCTTTAATAATGATAAGATTCAGATCAGTTAACACTTGAACTACCTCCAGCAGTATCCCATTTTTATTAGCTTTACTGTCAACCTACAATGAGGGCAAGACAACATAATAATTAAATTATGTTTTTCTTCAATAATAATATAAATTATAAAGAAAATGCTTTTGATTTTGTTGGAAGAAAAAAAACCACTTCCCCTAGCCAATGGCAATATAATTTCCTATTTTTGGATTCTTAAACCAAATAGCTTATTAGCACATGCATGGAATTGTATAACTTAATTTGAGAATTTCACATATTTTCCAAAAGGATTATGCCCATGAAGCAGAACCTTACAAGCGTGGCTTTTTTTCTGTAGTTCTGATACTGTTGTACACGCTCAGAAATACAGTAGGGTCCTGGTCCAGAACTGGACCGGACACAGGCAGCATGGTGATCCTTGCCTACTCCTATACCTATTATGTTGATTATGAAGGATATAAGGTTTGAGCAGAAAGTAAATACATACCTTAATAACTGTTGCAGTGGAGCATGATTCATTATCTACTACAATCCTGATTAAGAAAGATATAAAAACAGAAAATATTGAAGAAAAGGAATTAAGTAATAAATTCGTTATTTTTTTTAATGAGTGAATGTATGGTATGGTCAGTACCGAGGTGGATTCATCTTCTGGACAAATGCTTCATAGTCACCATCACTATCACTATCACTATCATATGTATGAAATACACCTGTATCAAATTAATAGTGGTTTTTATTTTTTAAGTAATTCTGATTTGCAACTATAACACCAGAATCAATTATGAGAAAATTACATACAGATTCATAAAGGACAACTATTGAAGTAAGTCCAACTATTGAAGTAAATCCGTCAATGTAATTGAATTTTATCAAAAAGCAATTATGCAGCAACTCATGGCTCTAAGAGGCTAGTCAAAATTGATGAAACCAATTAAGTCACTGTTATTCATTTTTTTCATACATCCAAAGGGAAAAAGGTAGAAACTTGACTGCAACTATCATTGTAGTTTCTGACATTTTTGGGACAATTATTCATGCAATCAAGGGAATATAAGAGAGTTCCAATGCCATAAGTTTTGTATGTCATAAGATGTCACTAACTCATTTTTTAATTCATATTTTAAAATTTGAAACTCAAATTTTAAATCAAAACTCTTGATCTTGTTAATTTTTATGATAGATGTATAATTCTAAAATTTTATGATTTTTGAAGTTCATTTGATACTAGATCAAATGCGAACAAAATAAATGCATAAAAATTAATCAATCATAATTAATTAGATTCATTCATTTTGTTCTCATTTGATCTAGTATGAAATGAACTCTTAAAATCATAAAATTTTAGAAACATACATCTATCATAAAAATTAATAAGATCAACTGTTTGAATTTTAAATTTGAATTTTAAATTTTGAAATATGAATTAAAAAGTGAGTTGGTGACCTCTTATGACATACAAAACCAATGGCATTGGAACCTTCCTCTATAATAAAGAAGTACAAATTCAAACTATAGGTTGACAAAACTTATAATTACATAAAACAATTTTACTTTTGTCTATAATTTCAAGCTCTCTCTCTCTCTGGTATTGCAATACCTGTACCTTTATTTCTTTAATCAATAAAATCTGTATAGATATTGAAAACTATAATTAGTCAGTTGAAGTAGCTAGGAAACCTATCAGCACAGCTAATGAAAAAACGAAATATAAAGTGAAAAAAACACTCTCTAATAATTTAGAATACAAGAAGTAGAGATAGACAAACATACCCATGTCAGCTTTAGCGGTAGTCTATCAATCAGCAACTAAGTAGTGAATGAGAAAGAGAGAGTGTCCTTGGCAGCCTGTGCCAAAATATCAAAAGGCGAAAACGAGAAAGAGAGAGCCAGAGAGTTTTGGAAGAGAGAGAGAGAGAGAGAGATGAATGAATGGTAGAAAAGGGGCCGAATAAACTCTACAGCGTCGTGGAGTCGGAATGCGGATCGTTGGTCAAGAGGAAGAGCACTCTCCACTGCCTTTATTAACACGCGTGCGAGGTGCGACTTGAGAGTTGAGACGCAAAAGAGGAGACTTGTGTTTTTCTTTTCTTTATTTTCTTTCAAGGTTAAACTACTTTCTTTGCTCTGCTCTGGAAACGATTTTTTTATTTTGCAAAGGAGAAAAGAGCAAAAGGTTCTTGCCAAATGCCCCAATGCCAAGCCGCCTTAGTCCACTTACTTTTGTTCGCTCATCGCCATCACTGACTTACTAAGAACGCAGTCTTACGCACCTGTTTCACCACGACAGCTTATACTCCGTTTCATGATGTGGCCTGTTGGTGGTCCCACTTCTTCCCACCCATTCAAACTTTATTATTATTACTTTAGACCGCGTTCCTTATCCGTGTACATCTGGCGCTTGTCACTTTGTCCCGAGCCCAAATCCACTCCATTGATGAGCACGACTATCAACGGTATGATAGGGTATGGTTATTTATATTTTTATTCGATAAATTAATGAATTATTTTTACTCATATTCATATATGATAATTTAGTAAAAATAAATTTTTATCTATATTCATTTTTATCAGGTATGATATAGATCGGATAAACACTCAAACAGATTTCAAATGAAAAAAAAATTATAATAGAATTATTTATATATGTCATCTATATTTCACTGCATAGATAACGATATTGAATAGCTCTTATTCGTATCCTTTTTGGTAAGTTAATAATTTTTTTAATTGTACTCACAACTGATAATTTATCGAGAATTAAATTTTATTTATATTCATCTTATCAGATACAATATAAATTGAATAAACGGTCAAATAATTTTCATTAACAGCCCTACTCACTAGTCAGTATACTGGCACGCTTCAATCTTTCTAGTGGCAGACCATCAAAAAAAATTATCTCTTGACCAATCTAGCAATTTCTTTACGCGGGCAAATAAATGTTGCTTGTTTGGAAATTGTTTTGGAAAAACTCAAAAAAAATATTAAAAAATTAAAAAAAACTTTTGAACCGTTCAACTATGATGTTTAACATTCATTTTTTAGATAATGCTTTGATTACCGGCCAACCTGACGGTTTTCAATGAGGATAATTCTAATGTGCATTTAACTTTGTGGTATATCTCATGTTTATATAATATTTTTTTTAAAAAATATTATTTAAATAAAAAATAAAATCATAGATGTGTTTCTAATTCTTTATAAAAAGTATAGATCAAAATTTTGAAACAATTTAGAGATAAATTAATCATTCATCATAATTCATTGAAACTCCACATTAAATTTTAAAAAAATATATATGATGAGAGTTAAAATATATTTTAGATTGGCAAACACATATGTGAATCTAGATTTTTCATTCGAGCAGCACTTTTATTCAAAAAGATGTATCATAAATATTTTGGTGTACACTAGAATTACTCTGTTATTAAATGATAGAATAATTGATTTTATAATATTTAATGCAAGTTTTCGATTTATGATGCACTGTAATGTCGTTAATTGCAATCTTATAAAAAAATTACATAAATGATTCTCAAAGTATCACTTTTTTTATCGAATTGGTTCTAATTTTTTTTAAAATATTAGTTTAGTGCATAAATATTATTTTATTACTTGGGAATTAGTAAAGTGTGAAAAACATCCTGCATGATGTGATCTTCCTTTCTTATATAACAAATCAATTAGCAATTTACCAATTAATCTTATTAAAGAACACGGAATAGATGATCGGGCATTTAATTGCCTTGTTGGCTAGCTAAGCGTACAAAAAAATAAATCTCATTTTTGTATGAGCAACATTTGCAAGTTGCATGGATTAAACTTTTCAGTCAATATCACCAATGTTGTAGTTAAGAAAATGCTTTGCTTTTCTCAAAGCCAAGGCATGGAAGAACTGTATTAAAAGTGAGAAGTGAAAACCAAATCTACTGTGCAAAGCCAGCAGACAAGTCGCCCTTTTTCTAAACTAATATTGAATGGATTTTAACTTGCGTGTTGTTTACATGAAACACGCCGAGCAACTCGACAAGTGTTCTCAAGTTGCTATCAACATTGACAAGTGGTAATTAATTTCTTCTATCAGGCACCATGCATAAACAAAACCAATAGTAAGCATGGAGGTGAATATGTAATCATCTATACACTAAAACAAATTAGTACCATCATCAATGCAAGTGGGATACTTAAATTATAGTGAAAATGCGCATGGTAGTCCATTCAGCATTTGTTAGTTTTCACTAATATTGTTATGAATGCTGATACAGTGCTCCAGTATTGTCCTTCATTTCCCCACCATTAGTATATATAGTCTCACGCGTTTAAACTTTTTTTTTTTATCAAAACACGCGCTTTAACTTTTTAGGGGTCCACTTAGTTATGATAGAAAAATTGATGAAAATTCATGAGGGTATTTTACATTTTTTTCCTATTATTATTATGTAAACCCTCAAAACTCCAAAAGTATCATTTTATGATTATACTTCGTTTGCATTGGATATTGTCCCAGTTGTACCATATATGATGCTTTTTATTTGAAGCCCATTTTTTTTTCTCTTTTTCGCTTCGATAATTTCTCTTTTATTGTGGCGTTTTTTTCGTTCTTTCCCTTCAATTATAAATTCATTCTTTCAAATTTAAATATTATAAAAAAAATTATTGTGACCATAAAAATTTTATAAAATTCATTCTTTCAAATTTATTGTGACCATAAAAAATTTATTAATTTTTATGATAGATGTATACTCCTAAAATTTTATGATTTTTAGAGTTCAATTGATACTAGATCAAATGAGAATAAAATGAATGAATCTAATTAATTATGATTAATTAATTTTTATGCATTCATTTTATTTTCATTTAATCTAGTATCAAATAAACTCTAAAAATCATAAAATTTTAGGATCATACATCTATCATAAAAATTAACAAGTTCAACGGATTGAATTTAAAATTTAAATTTTAAATTTTAAAATATAAATAAAAAAATGAGTCAGTGACATCTTGTGACATACAAAACTTATGTTATTGGAACACTCCTCAAATCTAATATTGGTTCTCAAAAAAGAATATCTTTATTATTAGAATCATCTCTGAGTTGATTTAGTTTTCATGGACGCAGCTCTTGCAGCTAGTTCTAATTGTCTCAAATAACTGATATAAAACTCTTGGATAGAGAGAAGGAGATTAAGATATTGATCACGCTTCATAATTGATTGGCTTGCTGACAAACATACGAATAGATCCGAATTAGTAAAAAAAAAAACATTTTAGATAAAGATGGAACACTACAATTTTAAAAAAAAAAATCACAAATTGGTGTATTGACCCGCCCATCGAGCTAAACTAGTAGAAATTGTCAAATTGGTGCTTTTCTTGTGCTAGTAGCGAAATTTGAAAATTCACAACATTAAGCAAATCAAAGCAGTTTCTTAATACAAATTGTCTTGCTCTGAATGAACCTCCAAATGCAACTGAATTCATCAGCAATTTCACAGAACCAGAAATATTGTTAACAATGATGAAAAGTTCCTGTTTATTAAGCTGAACTAACTATCTCGTGTAAGAGAAATTAGAAGTGGCAATCAGTTTGGGTCGGGTTGGATTCGGGTTCGAACGGGTCAGATTAATTTATATATTATTTTTTTAATTTTATAATATTTTTATTGAATTGTAGGTTATTTAATTTCTCGGATCGATTCGAATCGGGTTAGTTTAACTTTAAAAAAAAATCAGATCCATATGTATCCGACTAATTTTTTAGATCGGATCAGGTTTTGCAACTTCTAAAATAATAAGCTTTCCAACAATTTGACAACTCAAAATCAAATTAATGCGTGCATCATCCCTCAAGTCTCATCATAATAAAAAGCTAGACAAGTCATGTTCCAAAGACCAACGATATAAAATGTTTTGTACTACCATGAACATAGGGTGTCAGTCTAATTCAAGTCGTATGGATAGATAATTTAATTGGTTGAATATATATATGGATTAAATTTTCAACAATGATAATTAAAATTTGGGTATAGGTATTGTGAAATATATTGAGTAAAACCCAAATCTGACTAGTGCGTGTTATATTTTTTTTTCTAAATTTAATAACAATATCAGTTATTAAATTTTTAATTAAAACTTTTCACTTTATTTTTAGTTAGTGTTTGTTGGTTTCGTTTGTATTTTTTTCATTATGAATTGTTTTTTACTCATAATTTTTTCATAATTATGAATTTTTATTCCATAAAACTTACTAACTTAAAACCTAGATTCAATGATTTTTATCATCAATTGGTTAGTTACATATTGAAAATATTATACATGACTATAACAATTAAAAAAAATATTATGAGAAACGACCAACCTGATTTGTGTATACATTATATGAAAAGATGAAAGCCTAATAATTAGAAGAATAGTCTTGAATAAAATAATAGAAAAATATGGTACTAATATATTAGAACCATATTTTTGAGATCAAAATGCCATAATATTTTTTTTGTTAGAAAGCGAGGTAGAGCTTACAGTGCTTAATTATATAAAAGAAATAATAACAATTGACATCATAAACAAAAAAAATAACATTTAAAATAATAACATTAACTATAATTACATTAGAACTATATTCAAAAGACCAAAAGGAGTAGTTGAATGAAGGAGAAAATTATTTAATGTTAAGAAAAATGGATAATTGGAGACTGGTAAGTCAGAGTGTTTTAATTTCGTCAAAATAGTTGATTAATCTATACTATTATATAAAGCATCTATGAATTGGAGAGTCCATTTTTTGTCATGATATTTTTTTTATTATACCCATTTTATCCCTCAATTAGACGGATAATATTTATTTTTGATTGATCGAACGGTGATCGGCCCATTGATCCCCTCTTTCTCTCCATTTCTTTCCATTGATACTATTATTTTCATAATATTATTTTTTATTTAGGAACCTTGTGCATATTTGATAAGAAATTAATGGTGATAATATATGTTAGAATAATTTACTTTTCTTGCCATAAAAATCATAAATTATTAACTCATATTGTGCAAAAATCTCATCCAAGATTAAATATAGTCTTTATTATAGGTTTTCTCTATAATTTGGTGAATTTATAATTTAATATTAGATAAATGTAATTTTTTTGATTTTATAATATTTTAATGTTAAATAAAATTGTATGAAATTTGAATGACCATCAATCTAAAGCTAGTTTTAGAAACTATCATCAGAGGGTTTTAACTTCGTCGAAATAGTTGATTAATTCTACTGAAAGTACCAAACGGCGTATAAGAAACGAAATTGTGGATGGAGAAGGGCTAGAAGGGCCCTTTGGGCATATTTAGTTTAGGGGTTGGTCTCCTATTGACATGTTACGTAATTACTTTCATGTTTCATTCAAACTATTAGTTATTCAAATTTAGATGAGTTTGACTAAGGGTGGGATCCCTTGACAATTAATGAGTAATTTTGATAATTTTGACAATGAACACTTAAAAAAAGATGAAAAAAAATTATAAATATGTTTTTCTAATTATAAATATAATGTTTCAAATTTTATGTAATTTCATTATCATTTGATAATCCATCAAATATCGTTAAATTAAAATAATTACAAATTGCATAAAATCTTATTAGTCTTTGATAAACTATCAAATAATAATGAAAGTGCATGAAATTTGAAATGTTATTAATATATAAGTAGAAGAACATCTATAAATATTTTTTTATTTTTAAAATAATTTTATTTTTTTAAAAGTTTATTGTCAAAATTATCAAAATAACCCTTTGACCCTTTGATTAAATACATGTTTGGCCATCTTCTTTCTACGGGTTGAAAAAACTCACTTCTTTCTTATCTTTAACAACTAAGCTAAGAAGTAGATGGTGTAGATCTAATATGCACCATCCAATGAATATAAGTGGAAAAGAGTTGACTGAACCCAATTGCTCAAGAGCATATTCGAGTCAAATAGTTTTCTCAGGATTTGTCATATGCAATTTTCATATTCGACTCAAATGGCGTAGTAGATCTAATGAGTACCATCCCATTTGCTGCAGCTCTAAGTGCTTTAGATAAGCCAGACAATGAAAACTTTTCTTTGTTTCACAGTATCGCTTATATTATTTAGGTAAACATGCATAGTCCACCTTACATATTGTCCATTCCATCCATCTCTTATGCTTAAATGAGCGATTGGAAATATTAACCTACACAATGATTAACAAATAATAAGTAATTTAATTAACAATTAATTAAACATATATATTTAACAGATATAAATATTTACACAACATGTAAACAAAGCTGTTCTACGAAATTTAGTTTTTGTGTCTTGTCAATCGCACATCAAATCTATATTTGAAAATAATTTCTCTCTTACACTGTCACATGGATTCTCTAACCGTTAAAGTGCGAGAAAATAATGGTGACATGTAGTTAATAAATAAATTATCTTAATTCATAATTTCACTAATGTAGTTAATACAAATTATACACTTATTAATCATTACATATGTTTAATCTCTCTTCAAAAGTTCAGAATTTAGAGGTGGCAAAATCCGTCCCGATCTGAGAAACCTGTCCGATCTGATCCGACCCGATCCGAGTTCAATTGACCTGCAATTGAGTCAAAATCTATCAAAAGTCTGAAAAAATACAATATATAAATTAACCCATCTGATCCAACCCTAACCCAACCCGATCCAATCTGAATTCGAACCCGACCCGACTCGATTTCTTTTAAAAAATCAAACTGATCCAATCTGAATTTGAACCCGACCCAATGCGACCCGTCCGATTGCCACCTCTCTGGTTGAGATCCACCCTACGGGACAACGTTTTCAGCGGCTGCTGCGTCTCATTTAAATATATTTAGTGGACGGGATGAATAATACGAAGGGGGTCCCTACATTTAACCCATTTATTTCCAAAATTTTTGTCGTTATCAAATTCTGAAATTTTGGGGAAGAGCACTTGCCTTTTGAGTCACGAAATGGAAAAAAAAAAAAAAGATAGAAGGTTTTAATTTTCTTTTGAAGCTCATAAAAGACGCAACGATCTGGATGTTTTGGCTTTTGGGCTGGATAATAGCTTGATCTCTCCAATTAGGCAATTACCAAAAGAAAAGAAAAGCAAAAAAAGATAGATATCTTAATCTTTCCACGTACTTCGTTCTTGTCGACCCCTCACCGTGGACAAGTGGTCATCTCACTTTTTTCAAATATAATAAAATTAAAGTCAAAGCCCTACAGGAATATAACTATTTGGAGGCAATATTAATTATGCAAGTGAAACTTTTAAAAGGATCGACATCTAAATCGACAATCCACAAAATAATCTTGACAACGATTTCTAAAAATGATTTAAAAATTAAAATATAGAAATTAATTTATGAACATATTTTTTCTTTATATATTGATTACTTATTAACGTTGTGCAATTTCATATCATTTGATAATTTATTGAATTTCGTTGTTGAAAATTTCATTCATTTAGTACACAATAAAACCTACACTTAATTGCATCATTTTTTCATGGTATAAGATGTCTATGAAAAAAGTTGATCCTCTCAGCTTTGAGCCTATGACTACGAATTTTAGCTAGTACTTCAATTAATAGAGACCACTCATCGTGCAAATGTGCGATTGTAATTGTTATAATTAAATTAATTGATAACACATTACCACTTGAGCTGGAAAAACCATTTTTCTCCCTAAAAGGGCCCATGGGTAGGGGTGCAAATGGATTGGATATTATCTAATCGTATCCAGATTCGTATTCGGATATTCACGGATACATATATTTAGATATGAATATTTTTGGATACTAAAATTAATATGGTTTTCAATTTGGATCCGGATACGAATACGAATACGAATATAAATAATTATCCAAATCCAAATAATTTTGAAATTTGGATTTCAGATAAAATGTTCATATATGTTTTTCCATTGAGTTTTTAATGTAGTTTATAAATCCAACTAAATTTATACATAATTTGTCTTTGTATTTTATTTGTTTATAGTCTTTTGATATATTTTTAACTAATATTTTTATTTTTATATTTTTTGATGACTAATTTATAATAATAATTATTGATTAAATCACTAATAATATAATAATAATTAATAATTAAGTTTTATAATAATATAACTTTTATAATTAGTGATGTATTATGAAAAATATTTTATAAATATTTTTTTAATTATATCGGTGATATTTGTAATTTAGTATATGAAATATATCCGTATTCATATTCATATTCGTGTATTATCCGATTCGTATTCGTATTCGTATATTATCCAATTCATATTCATATTCATTTAATATCTAATTCATATTCATATATATTTAATATCTAATTCATATTCATATTCGTATTCGTATTTAAAAGATTAAAAGGAATATATGATTTTGACACAATACTATCGTTTCCGATCCGTTTGCGCCCCTGCCCACGTGCAGGTCGATTCTTTCTAGCAAACCCACGTTGACATTCCAATTATTCCCACCAAGGACGGCTATTGAATAAAACACCAGAAAAAGTTATTTTTTTTAAGGACGTAATAAAGTCGAGGCGATATGTACTCGGCACTAATGATACAGTTATGATAATTTTTGTAATATTATATATAAATTTATTTTGTACAGTTTTCTAATATTATTTAAAGTTGTTTAGCGCTTTCATTTCATCAATTTAAAAATTTTAAAGTTTAAAGATAAAAACAAACTTGACATAATGAAAACATATTAAGCTCTACAAAAATATGGTTTCTGATCTTAAAACAACCCTATACTCTATGATTTCCAGATGTTTCCATATTTTTTTTTTTTTTTTTGCAGTTATTCGAGAAACATGTATTTCAACGAGAATTTCTTCTCGAATTATCTCATTTTAAAATTAGGTTTGCAATTTAAAATATCTAAAACAAAATGTAAATTAAAACATGAAGTTCACACTTCGTAATAAAAGCAGTCCGTATGGCATTCTGGCCTGAATCTGATCGCTCGATATTAAACTAAAAAAATGAAGTCAATAAAAACGGTGGTCAAGGGTGACAAGTACAACGAGCACAAAAACTGTCTAATAAAAATCTCAGAAAATCAGGTCCAACGAAAGAAGCCATTAGAATTTAGAGGTAGGGTTGAGAACCCAAGTTTATAATAATAATAAAAAAAATCATGCATCAAAAAACGTGTTTATATTTTTCCATGACAATTCAGATTAACTTCCGGAAATTCTCCGTACAGATAATTTTTTTCAGACGATTTCGGTCTCACGTTTTTGAGTTGAACCTAATTCTTTTGCAATCTTTCCTAACCTCTGATACTGACATTTATTAACAAGGTACAATTATAATTTTCTAAATGTTTGACAGTTTTGTCCTTTTAAATTATTTACTGTAGTAATTAATTCCTTCCCGTCCATTATATACGTAATTAGTTTCCTACTCTATCAACCCAGTAAGAAAATGAATTTCTTCTATACGGACTTAGTTCCCTAAAGTCTTGAACCTGATTTTGTTAATTAGTACTAAAAGTTATAGATAATATGAAAATGGACTAAAAATTTAAAAAAAAAAACAAACAAAAGAACGAAAATGTAATTAATTATATATAAGAAAAAGATGGAAGGAATAACTTAGCAATAATTATCTTCACAATTATAACTTTTGTCATATCTATTCAAATAAAATTTAAAATTAAAGAGCAAATTAGTAAGTATGTTCATTGACACATCAAGACCTATTAATTTCAGGCACTTGAAATGTTACTTGGTGTAAACCGAAGTATACATCAATACAATCTCTTCATTTTTTTTATGCGTTGTATTTGTATGAATCAGGAGTATAATAGAATTTAAAATTTAAGCTGTAATTTTTAATAAAAAAATAACCGAAAATTCAATAAAGATATCAAGTGTAATGCATCTTAATTTACAAAGTAAAATATAAATGTGCTATTCATCTTCCGTTAAAGCTTCTACGTCTTTTCATTGTGATTCAATTTTGTGGAAAATAAGTCTTTCAAGAATAAAAGTTACCTTGCTCAAAAGATATATAAAACAAATTTAAAATTAGACGAGCATATATGAAAATTAATTAGTTAAGAATATTTCCATAATGAGGGAAAGTGATTTGTTCAGAGAAAATAATTAAAAAGGGTAAAACTGTCCAACAAATTAGGATTTTAAATGTTGTTGGGTTAATGACAATTAATGTTTTGCCAATATCAGCGCCCCTCTATTTGCCTCCAACCGAAGCCCCAAAGAGTAGACTTACATTTTTTTTTTTTTTCACCCAGAGAACTGAAGCTGTATTGTTTTATTCTCAAAGGTGAGTTCTACCAAGTAGCATTAACCAGCAGGTGCACAAGATGTCGAAATATTGATTTGGTGGTTCCAGGAGCAGGACTTCTACCTCTTTTCCATGTTATTATTTTTTTCAATTTTTTCTCTACCTTGAACTGATATCATTATTTATTCCACATATATAGTTATGCTACTCTACAACTTGCATTATGTTTTATGTATTTATTTCTATGGTTCTTTGCTCCAGGTCAGTAAATATAACTAGACACCACAACTGAGCAGTGAACTGATCAATGGCTGACCTATGGAGCACACAAAGAAGTAGCAAACAGCTTGTTATAACCTGCAAAAAATACCAGTAAAAGTAAATCATCATCTCAAACAAACCCTCAATATTCCGCTGGTGCAGAAGTGCCCCTTTCTATGAGCATAGTGAGCCCCCTTCGAGCTCCCCGGAACTGGCCACATGGGTTCCTGGCAAAACTCTATTTGCTCGATCAACCCGAGTTTCAAACTAATTGCTTTGCTCTTCCCAATTTACCTTCTTGCAGCCTCAATTATGCAGTGGTCCGGAATTCATAATATACAAGCTGAAATAGATGGGGAAGATTACACAGGAGGAAATAGCTATTTTTCTGGAGGAGTTTGAGAATCTTGATGCAGATCAGTCAGGGACATTATCATCATATGATCTCATGGTTGCTCAACCCAGCCAAAAATGATGTAAAGTTGAGTTTCTTGCCCTGATTTTTCTAAGCATGACATGAGTTTTAACTGTTAATACTGGTATTGTTGTGTACACTTGTCCAGTCCAATGTTAATACTGGTATTGTTGTGTACATTTGTTCAGCCTAATGTTAATGCTGGAATGTTGTGAACATTTTTTTAGTCTACTGTTAATACTGGTATATTTTTGTGTACATTAGTTCAGTCTACTGTTAATACTGGTATTGTGGTGTACATTTGTTCAGTCTATTTGTAATGTAGCTATTTTGGCTTCAAACTGCTAGCTAGATTGACTTAGTGATCCCATTTTTGTTCACGTTTCTTATATAATAACATGCATGGCTCCAACTACATGTATAGATGTCCAATTTGGAGGGAGATCTTGTCATTCCTTTTGTCTGCAGTGGTCCATAAAATCATCCTACTATTACATGAACCAATTTATTATAAATTTAAGAGAAAACATATAAATAGCAGCTTGAGTCAGCAGACGCATTGACAATCTAGTAAATCAATTATAGTGCTGGAGATCCATCCACTCTGTTTCATTGAAGATTACTGTTCTTTTAGCACTGTACAATTCTGTTGCAAAATGAGGATTTATAATTTATAATTGCATCTAGCAAATTAATTATAGTGATGAGGATAATTTTATTAGTTAATTAAATAATATATAATAGCATTGTTAAGTAACACTGCAATTATATTTAATAAGTTTAAGCTAAGTATGGATTTTAATATATATAGTTGAAGTGAAGGTCGCTCTTGGGCCTGATCCAGTTGCAATAGATCCTGAATTAAAAGACGATGTAATCACCAAAATAATAAAAGAAATTAATGTCAAAATTGAGCTAAAGAACGTGCAACCATACCATGATACAACGTGTAGAACATCCTAACATGGGAATGACTTAGTACGCCATCTTTTAATCTCCTTAGTATAAGAGTACCCCAAACCTTCAGTTTTTATTATTAATAATTATTATTAAATTAATATTATTAAAAATAAGAGTGAAAACCGTAAAATTTCAAATATACGAATGGCGGTAGCGTCACTTTGCCCGATGGCGCGATTTAAACACGCCATGCGCGATGTGGTGTTTCGTCCAAACCCGCGCAAGTGAGATGGAGAGGTGTTGCGCGTTTTGTATATATAAAAAGCAAACGTGCCACTACCAGTGGCGCGTTTTATAAAAATAATGAAAAAATAATGAAACGCGCTATGTCAGTGGAGCGCTGCCATTCATATATTTAAAATTTTACGTTTCTCACTTTTATTTTTAATAATATTAATTTAATAAAACTTATTATTACTAAAAACTGCCAAACCTCCTCCCGCGAAGAGACCAAATTTTTAATAGGACCCATCCAAGAACCGTTTACGCCCAAATGTTTTACAATTTTATATTTTTCTTGGGAGTGTGTTCTCGCTCTTTAAATTGCTTCAGTGCAAAATAAGCATTAGGGAACTTAGTTCTAAAACGTCTCGTTATTTAATTCTCTGCAAGACTGCCTCATCCACATTTTGTTGTCATTCCAAGCTGCTCAATTTTTATTTATTTCTCTGCCATTGTCTGCATGAGTCAAAATTGAATGAACAAAAACAAAAGAACTTATAATAGGAAATTATATATAGTCGATAACTTGAATACTGAATCTTTTGTTAGTAATAGAGACTGAATACTTACTAAATTGATCGAGTTGTACTGGCAACCTGAAAAATCTGTTTGTACGAATTCAGACACATCTGATCTATTTTTTCTTAAAAATCAAATTGATTTGATCCAATCCGAGATCAAATGACTTATAATCTGATTTATAATCTGAAAAAAAAATCAATATATAAATTAATCTGAACTAACACATTTTTTTTTTCAAAAAATCAAACTGATCCGATCAAATCGACCCATATGAACCTCAACCCGACACGACTTACCGAATTCCCACGTCTAACTGGAATTTATTGAACTCGTTAAACTTGAACATGATACAAAGTGTAAATTTTCATTGTATAACTCATAAGAAGCTAGTACTTTTTGGACCTTGTCATCTCTTAAATACAAAAGTACATATATTTTGATATCCCAAAATATACCAAAAAAATACTTGGTCCAGAAAGATCAAGGTAAAAAAAATGTAGCAAACTTAACTTGGAATCTTATTTGGTGGTTTTATTTAGTAACCCCCCCCCCCCCCCCCCCAAAAAAAAAAAAAAAAAAAAAGTCAAGTGAATCTCTTCCCCTAAAAAATTGAGGTGAATTTAGGGAAAACTCACCAATGAGAAAATGAATAAATTGATCTTAAAGGAGGCAATGAAAAAGAGGAGAAAGCGATAGAGAGGACGAACAGAAGACGAAGGGGCAGACCTCTGGTAACGCCTCTTTGTTTTAATGAAAGAAGTCGTCTGGAACGCCTCTTTGTTTTAATCGGTCACTGATAAGTGATCATTCTTCGTCTTAATTAATTTTTTTCTTTTGACGCGAAAACCAAATTATTTCCCGTCGATTTCAACACGGAGAGAAGAGAAGAGATAGCATCGAATGGAAATCGGCAGATAAAAAGAAGAAGAAAGAAATCTGATGGATGTATGGTACCGAATATTAAATGAGATTAGCTTTCTAATTGCTCATATTTCCCTTCTAATTCCATGGGAAAAGGGCCTGGCCTGTTCGAACAGGCCCAGGGTCTCTTCTCCTCTCCCGTCTCTATCACGCTGCTGAGCAGCAATGGCCGACAGAAAAGCCTGGTTACATCACTCGAGAAGGCTTGAATATTTTATCTGCACTTGGTCTTAGACAACAAAAATCACTGAAATTTAGGTCCCACGTCCCTGACAGAAAAAAAAAACCAGATCCCTTGGATCTACGAAAAACCAGTATAGATGCTCGGTTGAGAACCCGCGCCAAGTCTGGTGTCGATTTTTCTTGGATTTTATTGTTGTTTATATTCTATACTTACTACTTTTAGAAAAGATAACAAATTATAATGATAGTGTCGCATCTTTGAGGCCGTATTTAATTCTCTCGCGATCTTTCCCCATCTCTGATTCTCAACTTGTTTTAATTTGCCTCCTTCCCAGGTCGAGGAGGAGCAGTAGCCTCTTCTTCTAATTTTTTCACACTGAGATATCCAAGGTGAGTTCTGTGGTTTCTCTTCCTAGATCAACATATCTACTCCCACCAAATGCTATAACTCTATGTTAGCACTTAGCAATCTTGTTTTTTATTTACTGTTAGACAACCCGGGTTGCTTTTAACAAGAAGAGAGATTGCTATGAAGGTCCCAGAAGCAGGATTTTTCCTCTTTTTCATCTTATTTTCTTTTCAAAAAATTTTTCTCGAAATTTCGTATTGAACTGATATTCATTCTTCTCTCCACATAGTTATACTTCTACTTTATTTATAAGTTACATTTTTGTATTATTTATTTATTTCTATGGTTCTGTGTTCCAGGTAAGTAATTAAAAGTAAGCACCACTACTGTAGAGTGAATTGATCAATGGCTGAACTTAATGCAGCACGCGAAGCTTTAAAAGACAGCTTGTTAGAACCTGCAAGAGATGCCAGTAAAATGAAACCAGCATCCCAATCAAAACTCTCACGGTTCCGACGGTCTAGAAGTGCCCCTTCTTATGATCCCCCTTCAAGCTCCTCTCAAGCAGCCAGATGGGTTCCTGGCAAAACTCTATTTGGCTCATTCAACCCGAGTTTCAAACTAATCGCCTTGCTCTTCCTAATTTACCTTATATCAGCCTCAACCTGTTTTTACTTTGTTGAGAACCAAATCACTGGTGAACGCACCAACCCAATTTTGGATGCAGTATATTTTACTATCGTGACAATGATGACTGTTGGTTACGGAGACCTTGTGCCTAATAGTGATGTGGCCAAGCTTCTTGCATGTGCCTTTGTTTTCCTGGGTACGGCACTTGTTGCTCTATTCTTGAGTAAAGCAGCTGATCGGCTTGTAGAGAAGCAGGAGGTTCTCCTCTTCAAAGCACTTAACATGCGGATGAAAGGCAATAATGCGGAGATGCTAAAAGCGATTGAAACCAACAAGGCAAAGTACAAATTTTACTCGGCCACTGTAGTTTTGTTGCTGCTTATGGCAACGGGCACCCTTTTCTTATCAAAAGTGGAGAAATTAAACCTTGTTGACTCATTCTATTGTGTTTGCTCAACTATTACAACACTGGGGTATGGGGACAAGAGCTTTTCATCTGAAGGGGGCCGAGTTTTTGCTGTTTTTTGGATAGTGATTAGCACACTATTTGTGGCGCAATTTTTCTTTTACCTTGCCGAGTGGACTACAGAGCATAAGCAGAAGAAGCTGGCCAAATGGGTGCTTACAAGGAGAACTACTAATGTTGATCTCGAAGCAGCTGATTTCGATGGCAATCATATTGTTGGGTAAGCATCATATCTGAATCCATAAAAAAGTAGATGCAATATGACCATTTCATGTGGACATTGTCTTAAGATTTTATTTGAATTTTCAATGATGCAGTGCTCCGGAGTTCATAATATACAAGCTGAAAGAGATGGGGAAGATTACCCAGGAGGACATAGCTGTATTCCTTGAGGAGTTTGAGAATCTTGATGCAGATCAGTCAGGGACGTTGTCAGCATATGATCTCATGGTTGCTCAACCCAGCCAAAAATAATGTAAAATTGTGTTTCCTGCCCTGGTTTTTCTATGTGCATTATTTTGTTCGAGTTTTACCTGTTAATACTGGTAATGTGGTGTATATTTGTTTGTTCCATTTGACTGTAATCTAGTTTTGAACTGCTAGGTTGGCTTTGTGATCCATTTCTATTTTCATGCTTTTTGTATAATAGCATGAAACTTAATAATGAGGTTTCCAAGATATAACATATTTCTTTTCTCTAATATATATCTAAGATTGTAATATGTTTCTTTTCTTCAATATAACCAGATTTCAAAGTAATATAAGCACTATAAATACACCACGAACTCCCAATAAATTTGAAAGGATTCATTAACAAACAAAGAAAATCCCAAATTTCCGGTATATGCGATAGGTGTATTAATCTTTATTGACTAAGATACAGCTGTCTAAATAAAAGTTTGCATGCTTCCAACAACTACACGTATTTCCCATTTTTAATCTTCGTAGGGATGTAGACTTCTGACAAGAAGGAAAAAGAAATGGAAGACAGTGCTTCAATCTCAAATTTTACTCCTCTGTGCAGCATCATCTCCAACTCTGTCCTGCCATGTTAGTTCAGAATGTGAAGACTAACAATAAAGCTCAGAGAACAAGTATAAATGGAAGTATTTGATCTACATGTGCTTAAGTTCAAAAAATGCAAGTGCAGAGAGGTACGAGACCTCCATTGAGGTGCATCCTTGAGCAGATAACATCTGGATAGCATCGCTTCGACCTTCCTCTTGTCTGCACTAGAATTAGAATTAATCATGTATTCTAGCAGTAAGAGTGGAAGGGGTGTTTTCAATTCCAAAACTGAATTTGCAAGCTTTGCCCTTAGTTATCTTTGTATTGAATGGTGTTTTCAATTTCATATAATTTGTAAAGATTAAATAAATTATTAGAGTTAGAATAAGATAAAAAAATCTAATATAAGCAATTTAATTCATAGGGCAATGCAAAATTTATCAACCCCAGCATAAGTGTAAAATATTTCAAAACGTAAGATTGCTGAACTGAGGACAAAATAGGCGTTTTTTTAATTTTCTATGAGCCCAGTCAGTAGTTGAGTTCATTCTGGGTGTCTTTTGGTAATTATTACAAATCAAGGATCATTTTCTGAAATTCTGATGAATTGTTGTTTTGGGTTAATTTCTTTTCTTTTTCCTGATCCTTCTGTCATCAAACTTGAAGCATCACGTCCCACTCTAGCTAGAACCCTGCAATCTTCAGAATTCTTACAAAGATCCTTTGTTTCTTAACCAGGAGGAGGAAAGCCCAATGACATCATGTCAGAATACTACAGATGAAAACTTTTACCTTCAGGCGTCAAATCGAGAAGGCAGCAATCAGGAACATTAAAATCCTCAAAGTCAGACGGCAAGACACCAAGCCACCGCATCTCAGGTATCCGCATCAGTTTTGCATCATATGCCATTTGCTAAGAAAAGAGCAGGCACACTAAACATGCAAATCTCAAGGTTGTCTGCTCATTAATGGAGACTATCATTTAAAAGTTTTAACTTAGAATGAGATGGTACCATTGAACCAAAGCGGTATGTTGTCAGAATATCAAATCCATAAGGATCTGAATCTACCAGGCCATACACAGGCAAAAACAGCTGCTGTACAAGATGCCGCAAGAACCTATTTGCATATACAATATTAAATTACCCAAATTATAGTTTGTACATTTTGAACCAATAAGACAAATGAAAAAGTAAAGCAAATGAAAACAAGGACACCTGCCTTCTAGTTGGGACATCAGGATAGCCTCTTCCCTAAAATATACCAAGTAAATGATCTTATTGTTTTCAGTAGTAGTGCAAAGGAAACTGAGTACCAAAAAACAGTCTCTTACTGACCGTGATAACAATGCAACGGTTTCTATTGCAGAATTCATCATTTGCCAAGCGCTGAAATACTGCTATAAAAGAAAGGCCAACAACTTTTTTTAACTGAATCAAAACATGCTGCACAACTCAGTGATAAAAATGTCATTAGAAGCCTTGCCTGTCTCCTTCTCAACAACTAGTATGTATTGTGCAACACTCACAATGTCTACAAAGATAAAGCACATCAGAAACTGAGAGGTATATCTAAAAAGCTAGAATCCTAGAATATTGGGGCAATACCTTCCACCTCTTCAAGACGTACTGGAATTGGATGTTCCTGCACATTGATCACACAAGTTGAGGAATATTCAAGAAATAATTATGAATATGCTTATAATTACTCTAATCTTACAGTATTTGGGCTCTTTATGCAAGAGACTATTCTGTCAGATTCCTTGAATCTCAGCCAACCCATAACTAGCCTGCAATTTTGCAAAGGATGTTATAAAAGTAATTGAAAGCATTGCATGGGGGCAATAACCTGAGCACTACTTAGCATCAACATGTACTCATTTATAATTGTTCTGCAAGTTTTGTTCAAAGAACTGCATACCCTTTCCCGACAGGAACCTGCACATTAGACACAATTGCTTATTGTTTGAATGATCTTCTACCACATCAGCAGTTTGACAACTCATAACAACAGAGAAGGAATCAAAATTACCACGTTGAGATGATGGCGACTACATTTCAAAAGAATGCAGATGTCATTGATTATGTTATCCACAACAGCCTGATCTGAAAATAAAGAATCTAAGCTGTTTACTATGGATAGGTTAAACAACCCCCACCAAATGTCACAAGTCTGATCAACACCGAGTAAAGTAGACCCAAAAAAAATATGCACACCTTCAAAAAGAGCAGGATCCATGTAAAATATGTCTCTTTTAGAAGCGTGCTTGTTTTGTTGAAGCAGCTGTTGGATGATGGAGAGCATTCTGAGCAAAAGAGCTGCATACAAATAAAATTCTTGAAAAGAATCCAGAAAAACACCGATTCCCACACAAACTGACAAGGCGAGTACAGAAAATAAGAGGAAAGAAAAGGGTGAACCTAGCCTGTGAGCAGCTTGAGGCTGTCTGTCAATGGAGATGAATTCTTTGGCGAAAGGACTGTCAAAACAACAAGCGCAGTTCCCAGAGGGATCGGAGCAGTAGGTGCGATAGCGATCGAGCGCAACCAGAGGAAAGCGGCCATTGCATATATCCTCTACCAACGATCGGACAAAGCCTCTTACGCTCTTCAGAAGGCGCGACTGCGACTGTGACTGTGACTGCGACTGCGACTGCGACTGAGAATCCATCATTACAACGCCGACACAATCTCGTTCCCGCCATTCCAGATGGTTTAGCTCCATTATACAGTGGAGGCCTGCTTGAGTTAGGCTGTGAGAAGACTTCAATCAGCCCGTCGGAAGGGACCAAAAAGAAAAATAATAGGCCGGTGTTTTACAATATCGACCTTTTCTCAATAGAAAGACTGATGATAATCAGACGGTTCAGATCTGCACTCCTTGAATAATAAATAGCTGAATTTTCTTTCGTTTTCCCCTATCGTTTTCTTGGGCTATCCGGTTATATGTCACGTATTATTTGATTTTGGTTGGTATACGTGGCTATCCTTTCATTAAATATAATGGCAACTGATGGTGCTTGGGGACAATTTTTTTTTTGAAAGAGAAAAATAGGATTTTTTTTTTTTTGAGAGAGAGAAAGATGAGGGATTGGGCTAATTCCAATATCCTGTTTTTCAAACCAAAACATTACCGGCCTACACAATAGCTTTAGAAATTCATAAGATTGTGTTTCTACAAACAGGATGTTGTTTACCACCCAAAAAAGAAAGAAAGAAAGAAAGAAAGAAAGGGTGTGGCGCACTGGCGCTTAGCCTGATTTTGTCTTTCCAGCAAACTGACTCCAATAGCAAGACCCACAAAACACATGATGACATGAACTTGATAGGAAATAATTTGAGGCCTCAAATAATTTATATGCTTTCATCATTGATATCGCATCAATCAGATGCACATATACTCTTATTAATGTCCAAATTCATCTCGTATAAGTGCGTTCCTCTCTATTTGAAATCTATTTTATTTCTCATTGAACCAAAATTTACCCCTCGGCAAGTTGTAATTACTTTATATTCCGTTTATTTTCTTATGTTTTATATTAACTCTGTTCCACATCTTGATTCATTATTCATATTTTCTGGTATATACCACCACCAGTTTCTCTCCATTATATGATCTCTCCTAGCACTTCCTTTCTCTTCATCTCGATTAGAGCTGTAAGAAAAAATCATAGTTCGTAATTCGTTCGATGTTTGATTTTATTTTATTTTGAGTTCAATTTGTTTGATTCTGTCAGTTTGATTCAATAACTTTTTTAATGAATTAGTTCGAGTTCGATTCGTAATAGTTCGATGTGTAATTATTTGTATATATTTTTAACTATTTAATCAATAATATATATAATAATATAATTATTTTATTATAAAATTTATAAGATATTATTAAATTATTATTAAATTATAATTATTTTCAAATTTTAATATAAAAATAATAAAATATTAATTATTCTAGCTCTAGTTATTTATAATAATACAAAAATAAATGTAAAAACTAAAATTATTGAGTTCGTTTAGAGTTTGATTTCAGTTCGAGTTCGATTTAATTTGAGTTTGATTTAATTTGAGTTTGATTTAGTTCAAATTTGATTTAGTTCGAAATATTTTCAAATCAAACTCAAACACTAATTAGTTCGATCGAATTCGATTCATTTACGGTCATAAATCTAGATCAATACCTTCTTTGCCTCTTCCATTTGTCATGACCTCATAATTCTTTTTAGTTTGATTAAATAAAATTTATTACATAAAAAAACAGTTATCAAATGTATTCTAATAATAACTAATTAAAATGGTTTGATAGGATCGATTACGGAAACAAACTATGATCGTCCGATTGGACGGGCGTACGTTCACCTTTTGTGTGTTGTACTGTTGTGCAATCCAGGAATTTAGATTTGCAGGATGGTTTGTGCATCTCATGAACAATGCATATTTGAAAGAAAATCTTGGATTATCAGATTTATGCACGCACAGATACTGTCATTATCCCAAATCTCAATCAAATTGATAACTGAGTGGTGAGGGTGGAATCTAGGATTTCCGAATAGAGAGTGTCGAAAGATGATTAATAGAATTATTAAAGGATTGAGAGGATCTGAAATATCAAAAATTTTATATTTTATCAGTAAAATTATTTAATAACTACTCAATTTAATTATTTTTTTTGAAAGTTAGCACTGCCCGTTCACCCACTCAGAGTGGCAGCGGATATGGGCACAACCGATAAGAATCATTATAAAGTTTGCATTGTTATAAAATTTACAGTATTAGCCATAATACTTTTTGCACGACCATAATATTATTTTCTTCAATAAACAGCCTACTGTAAAAAATATAGAACTGATCAATAAGCTTCCAACCGACTAGAAGGGCCTAGAAGGCTAGAACAGTGTGAAATGTGAACTATCTTTTGATAGGATCATGGGAATCTCAAAGCTGGTAGACTTGGTACTTGGCATTGCGCAGGGCTACGTAACTGGCTGGGTTAGATTAAACATTCGTTTATTTCGACACAACCACGTGGCCACGTGGGTCCGGTATGTAATGAACAACGTGCAGTGTGCGCAAGCAGCCTTACCAAGTTACTGAGTCCAGGAGCAGGTTTCAGGTCACAAAAAACCAATATAAAGTACTCAGTGGCACGTGTTTCAGCATCACTTGCCCACTAATACCCCACTTACTATTTATATAATATAATCTCCAACAGCAATGAGTAATCCCTTTTGCGTATAATATTTTGCCCTATATCTTAAGAGCCCTCCGATCTTTTAGTTATGATATGACTTCTGACCAGCAGCTCAAAATTTTCAATCCTGGACAGTTAACCTCCCTGCTATTAGACATCGTCCTTAGGCTTGGCTGGCTTCTCACGGGCTGCGTCTAACGAGCGTATGAAAGAGTCATTAACATCAGATTTGATAAAAATTATAGAGCTGAATTTAAAATTTCTGATTTTAAGAAATCTAATTTTTATCAAGCCTTCCAAATAAGAACCACATAAGAATAAATGGATAAGAGTTTAATATATATATTTATTTTTATGATTATATATTTTTTAATATTAATGTATATTTATATAAAATATTAAATTATATTTTCTATTTTGATATTTTATTTTAATTTGTTCTTTTTAATTTTTTAAATGTAATTAATATACAATATAAAATATTAACAAAAGGGTTTTGGAAGGGTCGAGTTTGATAAAAACCGATTAGAAGGGTTTATTTTTTAAAGATTGAGTTTGATTTTTGAGAAGTCTGATCTTTACCATTAGAAAAACCGAATCAAACTTGTGAAGGCCGGATAAGAGCGAGATTTTTTAGAGAGTCGATCGAACCAGGTTCAAGGACCGAGCCTTTATGGACTATGCCTACGTGTTATCTCAACAAACATGATTTTTTTAAATAAAATAACATTTTTCATCTTTATAATTTTATTATTGTTCATATACTTTTAGGTAATTTTAATTTGTCATTTATAATATTTAAATTAAACATATAATAATTGTTTATTCTTATATTATTTTCGTTTATTTATTTTATAAGTGAAAAATGTTGTCCAAATTTTATTCTTATGAAGTTTACATAATTCCATAATTTCTGTTAAATTTATCTTAATAATTGAATCTATATTATAATTTTACAACGCAGTTCAAGAAAAAGAAAAAGCTACTCGATTCAAAGAAAAAAGAACTCAACCTATTTATACACTGCATCCTTGTTCTGTGATTGCATGCTCCTGCATCTACAATAAACACATAGTATAGAAGCAATACAATTATACAAACTCATTTTATGTTACCCACGTTGTAATTTTGAACATTTTTCTATTTTTTTCTGAAAATGTATATAATTAGAAAGCTATTTTGATTTTTTTTTTTTCTGGTGGGGGTCATTTACCCCGTCCGTATGGTGGCTCTGCCCTGGTCATAGAACATATATGTAATTCCTCTTCATATACCGATTCCTATTACAATGCGTACATGCCTCGTAAAAAATATTTTATACCAAAAATTAAATCTTGGCATTAAAAACAAAAACAATCATACAAAATAAAACAAGAAAGATAAAAGTAAACATTTTGCAAAAAAAAATCATATATTCTGAAAATGGCAGACAATTAAAAGTCATAAATATTTTAAAAATGACGTCATAAAAGTATGAAGGTACTTCCATCATTTTGAATTAAAAAAATTCAAATTGGAGCATTTAAAAGTGAATTAGCATCTAGAAGTTTCTGCATATTGAATAACAAAATTTTAGAGGGTTTCTACCGCATTACCTTTTATAATTTGTTTTCCGAGCATTCTAATTCTTCACAAGAGGAGGGTTACTTTTGTAAAAATATAACAACAACATTTATTTTTCGTCCATGTGACCGTCCATAAATATAGTTATCAAAACAGAAAAAATAAAATAATACATAAAAAATTAGGTATACTGTGCATAAAATTTGTTGCAATTTGAAAAATTTTCGACTAATGATAAAATAATTATGGAATCAACTTGTTAATTGGATGTGTTTGGATCATGCAAAAGTAACATTATTCCGGAGTAGCTGCTATTCTCATTCGGATCAATTTAAAGTCCAAACAAATATTTTAAAATTCGTAACAACTAAGAGCATTGTTATGAATTATCCTTCTTTATGAAGTACGAAATAGCGACTTTTTTCTGTTTGAAGAGAGAAAAGATAAGACTCATGTTGTTCTAAAATATACAAAATAAATAATATTTTATTATTTTCAATGACACCACATTTTCTTTTCTTTTTTAAAGTAATAACATATGTCACCGCTTTTATTTCATTCTGAAAACGATACATAAAAGAGTTTTTAAAGAAAAGAAAAGAAAGTAAAAGAATATATTGGCTGGTGCTATATGATTACAACAAAATTGGCAGCAGACGAAGAGTTGAAAATAAGATAAAACTCCAACTATATACAATAAAATGACAACATAAAATTAAATCAGAAATAAAAATAGTTTCATATCTATAAAGTACTGAGCATAATTCACCATGAACGTCGGTGAGCTTTCCTAACAAAAAGCTAATAATAAAAAAAAAATCCTCATCATCATCTCCTTCAAGGGCCACAGGTGACAGGCCCACAGCTATCAGAACAACAACTCATTTTCATTATTATCATACCAATCTCCTCTCAATCACTATAGTTTCAACTCATTTTCATTATTATCATACCAATCTCCTCTCAATCACTATAGTTTCAATTAGTTCATCTATTTTCGCACTATTTCCTTATACAACCGCAAACATACCAGCAGTTGGACCAAACGATTTTCAATATATATTAAATTTTTAAATCTGATGTTCACCCTATCTAAATTATAAAGAAGCTCTATGCAGTTTTAGCTTCTTCTTTTTTATATATTTTGATTGTCATTTAATCCATTGTCATGGGCTGTCAAATTTGTTCTATATAATCCATCACCTCTTAATTTTATTATCGTTTATATATATAACGCATTATTGCAATTTATCGACATGCACAAAAAAGTAAAGAAATTCAGGAAAAAAAAAATAAAAAGGGAAAGGGAAAGAGTGGGACTTATTCTGGGAATACTCCACTGGCTTGTGGCTACATTGTAGCGAGTCTATTCTATCTTGCAATCTACACAGTACACACTACTCTACAGTCTACAGTAACGCCACTTCAATCCCATTCTAACCAAAAGCAAAAGTTTTACCCCCTCGCTGACTTGGTTCGTACACCAATTATTACTAACACGGCCCCACATCAGCAGACCACGTCACGTAAAACTGTTCCAGCAGAGCACTGGAACCTTTACGGCGCCTCTGCGTCTGCCTCCCGCCGCTCCTCTTCCTTCACCGATTCCTCCTCAGTTCGCGTCGATCTCTCCGCTTCTCCCTCCACCAACAGAGACGCCTGATCTAGTCTCTCCGTCATTTGCAACGCGACCTCGTCAGGACACCCCGCCACGTATTGCATCAGCTCGTGACCAGGCACTCCCTCATGGTCGGGATCGCTGGGTGGCGGAGAGATCCGAAAGAGCACAGCTATGGCGGAGAGTAGGAAGACGGTCGACACGACGAGCGGCCAGAAGAACGTCACGACGGTGGCTAAAGTGGGCCCCATAGTTGCCAGAGCGATCCCGACCACTCCTATCACAGCCGCCAGTGCCAACTGGAGCTTCCAGTCTCCAACTAGAGACGTCGCGTTTTGCTTTATCTCCATTGTATTTGTTTCTTCTCACTCTCTGATCTCTGGTCTGGTATTTTGTTAGGGTTCTGAGGAGAAACGGCGGTGAAGAGGAGGTGAAAGGTTAATTGGCTCTTTTGGAGAATCCAGTAATAGAGTCGGGAGGTAAGATGAGGCGTGTACTTTATTAATTACTTTGTTTCCGAAATTACCCTTAATTGAGCACCAGCACCAATTACCGTTACATACTTACATTTGAGTGAATTTCAGTGCTTCGATGGACTAGGATTTCAGATCCCACCAATCTGCACCATTTAAGCAAAGTTTAGGGGCAACTTATTAGGCATCAATTACAATTAGCAAATTCCCATGTTGACTTGTCGGCCACCTTTTCAAAATCCATTGGACTGAAAGGTTATTGCCACCGACTGCTTCATGCAGCGGTTAAGGTATAACCAGGGTTCGAACCCCAACTTTGAGCTGGTGTGGTTTTACGGGCTATGGTGTGTGAGCCTACGAATTCAGATCCGCTGTTGCGTGGCACTGTATAGCGCAGCACATGATCCGTTCGATCACTTTGAGATTCGTGCTAACTCGAATCTCGATGTGATCGAACGAATTATGTGCTGCGCTACACGATGCCGCGCAGCAGCGGATCCACTTCCGTGATCCTATGGGCATATATCAAAAAAAAAAAGACTGAAAGGTTATTTTATTTCATGAAAATTTGTTAGGTATATCCTTTAAAAGTTGTAAAATTGTATACACCGTTATGAGTTATACTTTTTTTTATTCTTTCAAACTACAATAAATATCAGCACAAATTACTATGAAGAAAGAACAGAAAAGAAAAGAGGAAAATAGAAAGTGGAAGAACAGAAAAATAAAAATACATGGTATGGCGTATGGGTGAGAAATCAATACTGATAAGTTTTTTGTGGAGATAAAATATGGGGGAGGATACTCATTGTTGAATTTTCTCAGATACAAACTTACATAGAAAAAATATATATATTTGTCCATGGGTTCTTTTTTATGAAGAAAGAATTTTAGTTAAGTATTTTTCTTTGTTCAGCAAGCTAACTAATAAATTACTTAGCATGTGTTTGATAGTATTGTAGTAGTAAAGTAAATAAAATAATATTTATTAAAAACTTAAATACTAGTAAAAGAAGTAATAGAAGTAAAACTTACCATGACAGTGGTTAACTTTGTTATGCTTTACAAACACATAAAACATTAATTGCATTTCAAACACTTAAATCATCGTCATTTCATTTGTTAAACAAACACTTTAAGAACTAGACATAATTAACACGAGAAATTTATTTTTAAAAAAAATTACACGAGAAATTCTTAAGATTGAGGTTTATTTGAAATTCTAGAAGATTATTAAATAAATGATATTTGTATTTTAAAAATAACAAATGCGATTTTTTTGTATTTCAAAGAAACATATATAATTTTGAACTTTTACGAGGTATATTAGTATATATGATATTGCGTCTTATTAATTGAACTGTTTTCATAATATACAGGGGACCTCAAAAGAAAGAAAGTTTTGTTGTTGACGCGAAATACAAATATTTTAAACCTGAACTTCTTTTTTATTTTGCTCCGAGTCATATCTTAGAAAAAGACACAAGCTAATTGCTTAATAAATAATAGGTTTCGTCCGGTCTACTAAAGTTGATTAGGTAATCGGGCGTTTTGAACGGAGAAATGATTAAAAATGATTCTGAGGGTTTATGAAACGACACTTCTCCTACGGCTCTCAATTTACATTTTACAAGAAGGCGACGTTGATAATGCACGAGAGTGGGGTGTGCCCTTAAGCTGTGCTCCTCGGTTTGAAAGAAAAGGAATGAAATGGAACGATAAATGAAGGGATGGAATGAAGGGTTAATATTTTGAACCTCTAATTTGGAGATGAAAGATTTTGTTCAAATTATATAGAAAGAGTTTCTTCATTCACCCTCTCTAACTTTCTATAATTCGCTACAGTGAAATCTCTGGAGCAAAATGATTTTATCTTTTCTCTTCCTCTTCCACCCTCTCACCCCCATTTACCATCGCTGGAGCAGACCCTTAGTCGCTCTAACATAACAAGAAATAAAATATAATATATGGTCAAACAATCTTCAAGCATTAAACGTTCGTATGACATAACGTCATGAGATTGGATTTCGGATGATGAAGATAAACGTATCATGACCTAATGATTCGATGCTCATCGGATCAAATTTGGTCCCATGAAAAAGTAATTGTTCGATGATATTAATATTCATGCTGAAGTTTTGTTCAGGAACTGCTCATATAACCGAAATCTGATATTTGTGTTTCGTACCTCTCGCATTTCCTAATGTATCAGCATATCATGTGGCTCGCTTCATTGAAGCCGAAATGGGCTTTCTTTCATGACAACAATATTGCATTTTTTTTAGGATAGATTACGGCTCCATAATCTTCTTGACGAAATGGGCTCTCTTCAGAACAATCGTAGTGTAGCAGGGCAGGATCTCAGACGGGGCGGAACCAAAATAGAGGTTAGACGACACCCGAACATCTCTTCAGTTCACTAAAAATAAAGATCGTACAGTAATAATTTTTTTTTTTATCCAAACATTCTATTTTTTTGAACCGGACATTTCTTACCGATTGATTCTGATTCCGCCCATCCCAGGGGATATGGCGTGTTATTTTAGCGTCCGCGTCCTGCATTTAAATAACAGAATTTGAGTCTGTTGTGGACTTCTACTTGGTCTGAACCTAATCTTCCAGTATTAACTCAGACAGAATTCCAAATTCCCAAGGTCCCATCAGACACATAATTAATATGTTACAGTGAAATTGGAAATATGCCAAACCCTGGCACTGATAAAGTAATAATGCATGTGACAGAGAAGCTTCTCAGGACTACATTTATAAATCAGCAAAGCACTTCACCCGGCCTAACTCTTAAGAATTATTAAGTTGCCAAACAGATCTAGATTACAGTGGATAAGTTATCAAGTTACGAAACAGAATCCTATACAGAGATGTCATCACTCTCCTTTGGCAGTGTAGCTTTAGTTCTCATTCCACGCAAGAGGAATAAAAAAAATGAAAAAAATGCAAAACCAAACGTTGCTGATACACTAAATCTAATCCTAATTGGCACCGTGTCTCAGATTACTTCCAAATGGCATGCTGACAAGTTAGAATCATGACCTCATGATATTCAGACGCTTCCCTTTGTTTTGAACCAACGGTAACTCAATTATGATGATAAATGATGATTTTTCTGCTTCTCGAAGGTACTGCACATTTCCGTTCATAGTTTTCACAAGTTGCTGATTGATATAGAGGCCAAGTCCTTCCCTTGATGTTGCCTGGTTATGGTGAAACATCTCTTGTATCAGCGCCTCTGGCACACCAGGAGCTGGATGTATAATTCTGTATTTTTTTCGCATTATGTATTAATATAAAACCACAATGAAAGCTGTTTATATCTCAGAAAGGTTTTCTCATTATAGGGATATAACAATTAGAACTGTAGAATCCTTTTGTGTTTGGCAGAGTATGGGGGGCTGGTCTTCTTTCTTATGTTTTTTTTTCCAATACACAGTTTGGTTCTAAGGGGTTATTTTGGTGATTCTATCAGAAGAATCATTGCATTGAAATAAACAGTTATGCTTAAGACTGGCTGGTTTTTGTGGTATGTTGAGCGTCTTTTGTTGATTAGATCATGTGGTTGAAATGATATTCAAGAACCACTAAAGAGAGACTAGTACCAGCATGATGTTGGTCCAGCACAAGCATGTCAGCCATTATGCTTATTCAGTTATTTCTCTCTTATACCTGTCTCATGATGTATAAGTGGGCTCTAATGTTAAGTTGAAGTCTTTCAAACCCACTTTTAGCAAACAAAAAGAAAAGGAGTATTGACCTGAATTCAAGATGAACAATCTGAACTGCAGATCCAAGTTGTTCATTTTTTGTGATGGCTCGAAGTACAACAGGTCCCTCAGCTTGTTTAGTGAATTGGAGAGCGCATGTCAAGAACTCAGCAAGAACCTGCTGAAGCCTTAAATTGTCGCCATATAGGTTCACGCAAGACACTTCTGGAGGCCAGTCATGCTCTAGAGGGATCATTCTCTCCTTGCTTAGGTGCATTCCTTGTGTTAACACAGTTTCCAACGTTGCTGATAGATTAAATTCATCTGTGTTCATGTCCAAGTAGCTGTTCACAATTCAAAACCTGTCAATATCTGGTACTAAAGTTGCTGCCAATTTTGAACAAGCATCAATTGCTTTTTTCTACGAAGTCCAAAAAGCGTTAAAATGACTTCATAATATCAGAGGGGAGAAACAAACAACAACAACAGCAAAGTTAGATTCTTCTGTTACAGCTAACCATACAACTGTTCTCTTATTTTTAACCAAAACTCAATGATTAATTTAGAGCTTTTCAAAAAAGAAAGTTAGATAGGAGTGCAGGTGCATTTACAACTAAGATTTGCTAGTCAATTTTAATTTTACAACAAACCTAACGAGTTTTCCAAACAAGGAACTTCCATAGTAAACTCTGACCGCAATAAGATTTTAAAAGGACTTGATAAACAAAACATACCATTGTGCAATGGTCTCAAGATCCCTGTCATCTAGGATTTTAACCAGCTGCTCTCGACAGAGAACATTTCTTTGGAAGATGTTCTTCTGCTCATCATTCAAATCTGAGGACTGCATCAGATTCTGAGTGAAAACAATCCCATTAAGTGGGTTCCTTATCTCCTGACGCATGTATTCTAATTCCTTCAAGCTGTTTGTTGCAGCTTGCTCCAATCTCTGCTGCATATGCAGCGCATTTTGGAGCTCCGGGCTTGCTAAGTGCAGAAAGCACAAAGCACCTGTTACCATGCCCTCTGAGTTCACTCTTTTGCTTACACTCAACAATGCATCTAACTGCTTCCCATCCAGGTTATAAAAACCAAATATAAGCTTTTCAGTATCTTGACCAGAAATGACGGTGTTTAGAATTATACTGAGTTTGGTTAGCATATCATGTTCTTTTACCCTACAACCCAAGCTGTGAAGGCTGAAGACCTCACCCACCAGCATGCGACCAATGGCATCCTCTCTCTTAATGCCAGATAGCCTCTGCATGGCATCATTCCACTCTACGCACATGCCTGCTTCGTCAATCATGAATATAGGCGGAATAAGTTCGCTTGGATTTCTGACAATTGAAACATAATCCCCTTCGATCTTGGTATATTTATCCATCATCAACTTTTGACCTGTGATATCCTGTGCTATAAAGCAAACTCCCACTACCTTCTCGGCAATGTCACGGCTACCACATGCATTAACCACCAAGATCACAGGGCCATTATCTACCTCATGGTTAAATCTCTTGAACTTTAATTCCACATTCTGTTCCTCTTTTCCTGTTTCACATAAAATGGGAGTACAGTCTAAACTGAAAAATAGACCCTTTACAACAATTGCATATATATAACGAAGGACCTAAGAATGTGTTCATCCATCATCAGACACAATTCAAGTAGCACACTGAAAATATTTTTTAGTACTATCAGAAAGAATTATATAAAATAGCCATTTATTAAAACATAAAATGTTCTGCACCATTAGTAGAGAAATTGGCCTCCTGATGGTCCATATTGTCGAAAACTTTTGTAACTTTCTTTTAAATAATATATTAAAGTATAACATATTCTGGAATTTAAACAAATAAAAATCCAATAAAGGGGGGAGGGCTTCTTTACATGTTCATTGATTGATGTGCCTTATTTTTTTTTTCAAAGATCTTTAAAAAATTATTAACAAGAATTGAAACAACAAACTAAAGTATTTCAGATAATACTACCTTACCTTGCAAAGCATTTGTGAAGATCCTCCTAGCTATTTCAACAGATTCATCAGCCACAAGATCTACAAAAGGTGTACCAACAGCCTCCTGAGGAGATAATCCCGTGAGGTTAGCAGCTTTGGTGTTCCAACCATTTATGTTACCAGCTGCATCAACTGCTAATATAGGGACAGTTGCTGTCTCAATTAGCCGAACCATCTCATTAGTAACTGTTCTCAACTCATCATATAGTTGTATTTTTCTTGCATCATCAGATGATGAGGCCTTAACAATTGACCTCATGTTGTTATCATTGGTGTCATTCAGCGTCTCTTCTTGCAAGGAACCCCGCAATATGAGTTGCAATGAGTGAATTGCATCCATCTCAACATCTTCCCAAGGGACACTCCTCCACTTGACAACCTCCAGAAAAGCCTTGAATGATGACCTCGGGTGCATTCTTCTCCTGTCATCATTTTCTCCTGGTTGGAGCTTGGCCCCACCCCATTTAATCTCCTTCGCAGTGTGAGTCCGAAACCAGAAAATGAAATCCTTAGAAGAGATCTTTATTGCAGCCATGCCGCATACGGTATCACATAAAGCAGCCGCACCAGGGTACCCAGCTTCCATGAGGCTATCTGTGCTCAGCCCAGTTGAACTGTCATGCGACTCCAGTAACCATGCTACTATATCTTTAATATGTGCTTCAGATGGAGTTGATCCAAGCAACCAGAATTGATTGCGGAAAAAAAGCGCAGCACCATCAGACTTAACCAGGTCCATGACATTAGGGGACTGGGTAAAGATTCCTATTGGAGCTTCTCGAAGGAGCATATCACAAAGAAGAGTCTGTGTTCGCAGAATGTGCCTTTCCTTTGCTTGTGCTGCCAGTTCCACTTCCTTGCTCAGCTGTATACTGAACACTTGTAATAGGAACTCACATGCGTATCTGAGTGGGAATGGGACGAATCTTGGGCTGGTGTGGTGACACACAACCAGACCCCAGAGCTTCCTTCCCATCTGAAGATTGTCACTCCCAACGGTTTCTCTATCTTCCTCACTTGTTGTGACTGACATAACAAGAGAGGCAATAGAGCCCATGTTGGCCATGTACTGAGCATGACACCCATGTGGAGCCCTCAAATTGGACCCGCATAAGCTGAGAGGTTCTGCCATCTTATCGCTCTGGATGATTTTCACTGGTGCAGCAGAGCAATCACATATCATTCGTACCTTGTTCTTCATGAATAAAAATCTGGATGCCTGGGGTATGTCAGTGGCGGGGTAGTGCAGCCCGAGGTATGGCTCAAGTTCTGGCCTTTTGCACTCAGCAATAACCTCCCCGTGTTCATCCTCATGGAATTTGTACGCCATCACTCTGTCATAGCCCATTAGATCGCTGATTTCCTTGACTAAAACATCACACAGCAGAGAAATGTTGCCACTGGGCACGAACTGGAGCCTGGAAATGGCTTTGGCTGCCATTTTGTATGACTTGACAGCACCAGCAGCTGTGACGGGAACATCAGCCGGGTTCACAGGCTCCAAGTCGATAACCAAGCCGACATCAATCCTGTGTAGAATTGCATAAAAGGGCTTCCCGGAGCTGCTGGAGTGAACCAAAATCGGGTTGAGAAGTGAAACCTCCTCTGGGAAAGACGCAGCCTTCTGTAAAGCGGCAGCACTCTGCGACCGGAAAAGCGAACGGACATCACAGCCGAGGGCTAGTGGACTGTCGGACCGCTGGTCAATAGAAGGAACAGCATGTGGCATTAGATCGAGCATCTCAGGTGCGTTTTCGCTGTAGGCCAGGAGGGCCAAGGAATCGGAGTCCACGGCGAGGAGACAGCCGAAAGGCTGAATGAGCAGGCTGCGCTGCATCTGCTCGAGGTAGGCGGAGACCTCGGCAGAGGAGGAGGGGTGAGAGCTGGCGCCGGCGGTTGAGACGGAGTAATCAAACTGGCGGTCGGAGGCCTCGTAATTGGCGTGCAGCGCGGCGTCAGCCGACGTTTGCGCCGCCGCGCGCGCGCTGTGCCTGGACCGAGCCGAGCTGCTCCGAGAGCATGTTGTTCCTCGGTTAGACCGGGATGACATCTCCGCTGGTTTTCTCCGCGATTTTTATGATATTTGGTTGTCAGATCCCTTTCTTTCTTTCCGAGTCTAGACTGTAGGCTGTGGACTTGAGAGAAGAAGTATATCCATTCTCATAGAGACATCCATTTTCTAACAAAAACAAAAAGAAAAAGAAAAAAAAAACTATACTTCTGCCCCCGGGCCCGTGTGGCATTTCTTAGCTGCTTTTATATCTGACAGAAAGAAAAGTAAGTTAGATTAGATAATTCACAAGTATAGAAAGCACTGTCGTTGCTCATTAGTAAGTAAGTAATCATCGATTACCAAAATTGGAATATGAATAAAAAAATAAGATAAGGATATCCATCTTACAATTATTATAAACGCCACCGTATTTGTAGGTCTGGACGTACATGGCGATGCAAAATGAATTCATATTTTTGTGCTCCGGAAGTATTCAGTTTCATTTTTCAAAAACATTACTGATTATATTCAGTTAGTAGTAATATATCTAAGGTATCACCTTATAAGAATGATCATTTAATTACATTAATTCAAAATGATTGTTAAACTAGTTAATAGACTAAAGGACTTGTTTTGCAATTATGAAATGTAGATTTCCTTAAAAAATATAGGGAAAGGATCACTTGACAATGGTTATTTTGACAATTTTGATCATGGATTTTTAAATAAATTCAAAAAATCTTAAAAATAGATAAACCTTTATAGATGGTTTCTATAACTTATAGATTGATATATTTTAAAATTTATTATTGTTCGATATTCCATCATAAATCATTAATTTGAATCATTACAAATTATATGAAAATTTGAAGGTGTTTAATGAAGTATCAAATGATAATGAAATTACATAAAATTTTAAATACTGTAAATTTATAAGTTGAAGAAAACATTTATAATGTTTTTTTCTATTTTTAAGTATATTTCTATTTTTTAAATCTCATCATAAAAATTATCAAAATAATTTATTGTCAAGTGATCCTCCCCAAAATTATAAGGGCATAATTAAATATAGATACAAAATAACATCAGATAAGTAGATGATTAGATCTAGTGTGTTCTTAAATTTATCGAGGCCTTGGTGAACATGACAAAAAATAAATTAATCAAATGTACTTCGGACGACAAATTCAAGTCATCGAACCTATCTATATCATAAGTACTAAATTTACATAACACATTTTCAAATTTTCAAATTCATTTATTATAAAATCAAGTATTCAAAAATAGAAGGTTATAAGTCATTTTCATGTATTCATTATTTGTCATTGAAATTGATTTAACAAAATTTTAAGTTGAACTCATCATAGTTTTACTATAATTAAATATTTAAATTGAGAAAAATCCTCCATCATTCAGTGGAGACTTTTATAAGGTTGATGAATGCAAACAAATCACATTTTTTTTATTTCACGAGTGAGATGTCTGCATTCCCGATTTTTTTTTCTATTTCGCAAAATAATTAAGACGTGTGTCATATAGAGATTTGAAAACGGGGCGGGGCGGGACGGTTCGGGTAAAATCCTTCCGGGTCACGGGTGGGGCGGGACCAGTTTGAGCGGTCAAAAATTAGAAAATTCCAACCCGATCCGTGTTGGATCCCGTAGATACGACCCTCACGGGTCGGGACAGGTGGGCCAAGGGTCGATCCGGGTGGGTCATGATGGGTGGGACGGGTCAGTTTTTTTTTAATTTCGCGAAAAAAATAAATAACTTGATTAGACTAAAAGTTATAACATTACACAGAAACGTTATAACGATATAACGTTACACAGAAACGTTATAACGATATAACGTTACACAGAAACGCTATAACGATATAACGTTACGGGTAGCGGGTGAGAGCAGGGCAAGTGAGCGCAGGTCACGGGTGAGAGCGGGGCGGGTGAGAGCGGGTAATGGGTGAGAACGGGATGGGTATGACAATTCCGTTTTCAAAATTTTTATACCCGACTCTTGCTAAGACCGGACCATTAACGGATCCGGATCTACCCGGGACGGTCCGAGACGGATGAGATTCGCGAATTTGCACAGGGCGAATCTTCCCATTCAGATTTTTTCAAACCTCTAGTGTCATAAAATACTCGAAGTCTGAATTAGTTAGGACAAGATTAAGAGAATATTATAAAGAAAATTTTCAATATTATGAATCTTGCATAAGAAAACTCAAAATAAAATACTAAAAATATTACTCGATTAGTAGAGTTCATAATTTTTTAAATATCTTTATTTCGTTGGATATTTAAGAGGTGGATTGATGGAAGAGATAAATAATCTTGATGTACGTATTTTATTGATTTAAATAAATAATTTACAGTCCTTGTCAAAATATTTTAAAATATGCACGTTTTGCCTCCGATGAAAGGACATGTGAGCAATTGGGGGACTGTAGCAGCCAGTTCGATTCCAGTTCCAGGATAAGCTTGTGAATGACCAAAACAGAAATCGATAGCGTCTGGATTTTTTGTGTCACCGTGCCATGTAGCGAATAAAAAATGCTTAACTTATGAATTATGATGGTCATAGTAACAAATTTATGACTTGAAAAACATTCAGCGAATTCTAAAATTTATAATTCGGATATAATATAAATAAAATTCAGAAATAGTCCATTTCTATAATATAGATAAAATATATAATAAAATATTAAATATAAGAATCATATAAAAATATATAATATCATTTTAAATATTATATTATATATTTTATTTGCTAATAAAATATTATTTGGTTAATAAAATATATTATATATTAAATATATTAAATGGATATTTAATTTATAAAACATTTAATTATTTATAAATATTTACGGTGATGTTAATATGATTGATGAATCATGAATGGATGATTTCGGATGAGGTTTCACACCTCATCATCATCATTTTTTTTAGTAAATAAAATAATTAAATATATGAATTTGATAAGATTGTTTGGGATTTAACGCTCACCAGTTAGATCCGAGTTTGCAATTTGGGTTCAGTTCTCTAGCTCGAGTTTGTAATTCGGGTCCAGTTATTTCGCTTTTTTTAATTTCTGTTAATTTAGTTCATTTGTTATTTTAGTTTATTATTAATAAAATAAATAGTTATTAATTGTATATTAAAATAAAATAAAATAGTTTATGTTATGTTATTTTATTGCATATTTTTATTTTTTTGATGATTTAAAAAATTATTATATTATATTATTTGAAAGTTTATAAGAAGCTAATGTCAAAACATAAATAAATAAATAAAACTAAATTTCAAACCATAAATGAAGAAAATGAAGTACGGTCTTCAAATAAAATAAGTATATAAACTATAGTCTCTGAAATAAAAAAATACATTAACGCCTATTAAACATCCTCCTAAGAAACAGACTGATGTGTCTCTTGGTCGGATTTCACGGTGAGAGCGCTCGTGTCTTGAGTCGACCGGTGCTTGTGTCTCGGTCACTCGGGTGGATAAACCAGGAGTATCGTAGGACGATGCGTGAGGAGCCTCATATTGAGTATCGGAGATCCCAGCACCCGGATGATGGTCATCTACTTATCAGTTAAGAGTATGACATAAAATCTCCCCGAAATAAGTTGAATTCATCAGTCATCGACTCCGGCGCCGGATCAGGTGGGTCGTGAGTCAGACTGTCAGCGGTAAAAATATCAATGTCCTCAGGATCCGTCGGAGGACTTGTACAAGTAAATTACATATATTTAAATGATTTAAATTGACTAAAATCAAATAAATTAAAAATACCTACAATTTGAAATGAAAAAAAAATATTGACTTACGGGATCAAGTATCGCTGTGAAAATATGAGGATGCCCTAAATCGCCTATCAAATGCTTAATCGGCGTAATTCATATTTATCGAACCATAAATGCCGGGCGTCGTAAGCTAACCAATGACGGTGACTGTATTTTTTCACTAAACGGAACATCTACATATACATTTTTTTTCTATATCACAACTTTGTGAAAAGTCTAAGTAAAAATAAATAGTTTGGTTAAATGCTAACCGCTCGGGGCATTCTGATGTGAATGTGGTATATATGCCAACTTATCTACAGGCTCTTAGGGGTGCGGTAATGGCTGATTCAAGTGTTCCTCAATATTTATTCTGTACTAGATTGTAGTCATTCCTCTCTTGTAATACCACCTCATGTACGTATAGTGCCGGACAAAGTCGTACGGTCGCGACTCCGTGATAGGCAGCTCGGACTCGTCCTGTGTCCACCAATAATACCGCGCCCAATCCAGATTCTGCCATTCACCACCTCTCGATGTATGCTTGTTCTTGCGATACATTAGCACTTACTGGTAATCGATTGGAGCCGGCGAAGGAACCTGCTAGAAAAGATTGAATTATCGCATGACTATATCTGAATAGTGATTCTCAATCATCCAGAAGTGAATCATACACACACGACACATCTACCTGCATACATTAAAAATAACAAATTAAATTCATATACCAATTGAAGTAAATTAATTTTAAAAACTTATGAATTATAATTCAGATTTTGAAGTGAAATAGCGGAATCTGAATTTTAAACTCGATCTAAAATATTGATTTAACACTGAGAGACGGCAAAAACAGGATAATCTTATCCTTTTCTGATTTTTATTTATTTTATTTACTAAAAAAAATGAACTTCATCTTGCTCTTTTCCGATTCTGTGTGCGCACAAGCTTCTATGCTCAAATTTCGTTTAGATTTTAGATTGAAAATTGAAACTTAGCCCAGCCGCTACTTCAACTAGAAAGATCAACATATCCCCGTGCGCGAGCGGTGTTAATATACTTCTTTAAAAAACTCTCAGATAAGTCTTTCATTTTTTTATAAATTGCAAGAATATTATATACAATATACGAATATTTTTTAATAGCTATATGAACACATTTTGTTATAAAAATAAATGTTCGTAAATCGATGAATTTTATTTCAAGATAATCACTCACCTGAACGTTCTAATCATTAATTAAGCACGTATAGATTAATCAATGATATTTTAAAATTAAGTATGTGTTGAAATCTCTCAATTTTTACACACAATAGTTATAAAAATATTTTATTTTTAGTATGAACATCCATAATAATAAATATAAACACTTATGATAACAAATAGAACATCCAGAGCGAACTAAAAATCATTCTTAAGAATGATGAGCATCTTACACTCTACACGCCAGATTATGAGTGTTCATATTTAAAAAGTGATATTAATATGAGTGTTCATATTTAAAATGAACAATATTTATATCTAATAAATGAGTACTTATGCTTATTTATTGTGGTGTTCATATCTGAGCGTGAAAATAAAAACTTTTCAAAATTAAAAAAATTGTTTAAAATGAAAATTAAAGAGAAAATATATATGAAAATAAAAATATTGTTGAAAATAAAAAAATAGAAGAAAAAATAGTTAGGACATAAATTTGAGTGATTTTTATTTGGGATGTAAATTTGATTCAATATTTAATTTTTCCTTCTCTCCTATTTTAGAAAAAAGAAAGGAACTTTGTTTTTGTCTTTATTAAGAGTTGAATGTACCAAGGCGCTAGCTATTCTTGCTTCATTTTTTTTTTTTTTCTTTATTCTTTCATCATCTGTTCTCACTAAATTCCTTATAATGTTTTTATTCATACATTACAACAATTGAACCTTTTGCAGATTTTTGAGAAATAGTTTGTTTACTTGATTCTGCTCAGATCATCATAGATCAATTTCATATCATGCTCTATTCTGACCACTCAGATGATCTAAAATCATACATGTTCATCTCTTATTATTTTTATACCACTTATCCATATTCTCACATTTACCATTAATCCTTTTAATCGACTATATTAATTAATGACTCTTAATGAATTATCAAACTTAATTATTGGTTTGCTCAATGAACTTGGTATAATTTACTTGGTTCAATCCTTAAATCCAAGTTGAACACATGTGCAAACTCGTTTAATTTTGGATATTTAGATATGTATTCTGGGTATTTAGATATGTGTTCTAAGTATTTAAGTATAACATTTAGGTATTTAAATTTCTTATTTAGGTATTTAGATATGTGTTCTGGTTATTTAAATATCATTTATATGTGATTATCTAGAGTATGTTATTTCTTTCAATTATTTACGGAATAACACGAAAAAAATTAAACTTCACAAAATAATATTTTTTCATAAAGCAGCCAATATACTTTAAATATATCTTTATATAATTTTATCAGTATAATAATATATTCAATATCACAACATTCTAATTTATGTTCAACATCAAAGTTATAATACATGAAACACATTTTAAAATCATAAGTGGTAAAGAAAAGAGAATTAAAAAAAAAGCATTACACGTTAGATTTAATTAAGAAAAATATTGAAAGAATTATATATATGGGATGTCGGACTCAATTAGCATGTGTTTAATTAAAAGAAATGAACGCTATTAGCGCGGGGATTATTTGATGGATGGAGGGTCCGGGGAGAAAAATATTTTCTCTTTTTAGATAGTCCTTGGAGTATGTCAGTTTTGAGTTTCTGATGTTCTCGTTAAACAATATTTTTATGATATAACAGGAGATAATGCTCTCCACGTGAGAAATTATGGGTTTGGAATTCATATGAACAAATTTAATTTTTTTATTGAACATTTAAAAATGGATAGTTAAGAATTTCATCTTCATCTTCTAAAAAGAAAATATTATGGAAGTACATTTGTTGATGCCATCATCATCAGTACAGGCTTAACTGTGTGTATTATATTATTATGCATGTTAATAATTTTATTATACCCCTCATTTTTATAGTACTTTTATTATTAAACTTAGATATCTATAATAATTCATTTAATGTGTACAATGATAGTACTATAAATAATTGACATCATAAAATTATTAAAATGTATATTAACTCACATAACGTGCATAATTAAGTCCGTTCCAATGACAATATTAATAAGAGTATCTGTTTTACAGTTCCCTTTGAAAAAATAGTACATGATATAATAGATGACGAGTTTTTCTTATCATTTTACAATTCATATGCTATTTTTCCCCATGTTTTTTTTTCAAGAAGTTGATAATGAGGAGAAGAAATTGAAGGAAAACGATAGAGGGCTTTGATGCCCTGGAAGTGAACAAAGTCAGCACCGTCATAATTTATGTGTGAATTCCCTCCTCATAAATCAAAGTCATACGTCATATCACGTAAAAAAATTGAACTCTCTACCAGGGACAAATTGTAATTTGAATTATTTAATTTTAATCGGATGATCCCCACAATAACAGTGACAGAAATGTACGTTGGTTGGTGTAAGTTGCACCATTTAAATATTCCAAACAGTCGATTGAACGAATGAGTCTTCAAACAAATTGACTTTTTATTGATTATCTATTTATCTTGTTACGTGCATCAGCACATGAAACTCGGTCCTTTTCATTCCGATGTTGGCTTATTTTGGCATTTATCTCCTAACAATTAGAAAAATACTATTAAAATTAAAAAAAAAAGTGGGTGAGTACAAATTTTAATAATTAAGGTTTTAGAAGGTGGTCAACATACAAGCAATTTGGAACTGTTAAGTGCTCTGTTACTTACACGCAATAGAAGATCAGATATCAAACATTGAGATCAGTAGAGACTGAGTGACAGGCTGACAGGTACTGAATTGGCATCATGGTACCAACTTGCATTTGCTGGTATTTGCGAACTTATCCATAGGCGAGAGAGGAAAGGGGACAGTTTTTGAGTCCATGGCCAGTCAAAATTGCATATATATATATCTAACTTCTCTTTTTATCTTACGGACTTGTTTTGCAACTTCCAAGCAAAGAAAAAGAAGGAAAAATGAAAAAGAAAAAGGTAACGGAAGAGGACAAATATCTATTCCATCACTTGTTTTTTTTTAAGGCAGTAAGTGAAGAGTCTACTTGTATTAATCAAATAAAGAAAAAGTTTACATAACAAAAAAGTGAGAAATAGAGATAGAGAAAAAAGAAAAACGAAACTCCTAATTTTATTATATTCAGCAATGTTACTCAGAGTTTGACTACTATGATAATTTGATCTCTAACTCTTAATCTTTAATTTTGCATATTGCAACTTTCTAATTATCATAGGCTAGACTTCATTTGCTGATATCTTCATGTATCAGATGCTACACCCTGCATGCTTGCCGTGTTTCACCTCAAAAGATTCGTGCATTCCGTTTTTTTCATATCTCCCACATTGTGGAAGCCAAAACACGATGTATATTTATAGTTAGAGCATATATTCAAACTTTCTTGAGTGTCCTGAACATTTAATGGGACCCCTACAATGGAGGAATTATGTTAAGCAGGAAGTCAAAGAATGAAGGAATTTTGTGGTTTCATGATTGGATAATTGTTAGTTGAGGATGGAATCAAATGGAACTGTGAACAAGTGACAAGTGAAAAGACATTGAGCTGATTTTTGTGGTCAAACCTCCTTTTATTTTTTTTAGAAAAAGATTGTCATTCTACGTTTATCCGGATTTAAACTCTCCATTGTATAAAGGGGGTGAAATATAAGTTGGCCCTTTTCAAAAGCATGAATTTGTTAGTTCTATACTTCGCTGTTTCTTTCTCACACCTCTCGACAAGCATGGTTGAAATAACAGAAAATAGAAACATATTGTAAAATTTTCCTTGTTTTGTCGATATTTTGTTTATTTCCCCCCGTTATTTCAGTTTAATTGTTTAAGGATTGAAAGGGTAAAATTGATTAATTTTGATTGTTGACAACAACGGTAGAATAAGGATTTAAATTTGAGGGATGTCGAAGAGATATAGTCAATTTATGAGTCTGTAATATGATGATAGATATAATTAAAGAAGAAAATAAATCGTCATTTGTCATCAGAAAAGATGAAATAAATCATTAAAAATTAAATTGACAAGCGAATACAATAAATTTATAATTAGAACAAAATATGTCTAAATTTATATTTTTAGTGATTTATATATTGAGAATAAAATTATGGAAGGTACCAAATAACTAAATATCTTATGAATGTGCGCCCCCTCTCCTGGTTGACAACGACAATCTTGTACAATTTCACTCTTTATAATAGAATACTCTACTTCCTTATTTCATTTTTTTTTTCACTCTTTGTAATATAATACTCTACTTCTTTATTTCATTTGGAGATTATGAACGGATTCAATTGCAAAACAGATTATTATTTTTTTTTTCTCAACTTCTTTATTTCAACTTATAATGTTTTATCAGTTTCATTTAATTTCAATTTTGGTAAGCAATTTATTTCACCGTACTTTTTCATAATTTCTTTCAATTTTTGTAGGACTTGTAAAAGATGCGAATAACCAGATAATTCTATTTAAATATTTCAATGGATGTTTATATGAATCTTGTATCGATAGAATGCTTCCACCTTTTGCAATACCATTTAAAAGAATATCATGGTGGGGGACAAAGTAAAGGGTCGGCGAGTCACTTTCTTCTTGCTGCAAAACAATTTTAAAGCACGTCTATTCTAAAGAAATGAAGGCCAATCCAACTTTAAATACGTACGTAGATGGTTGTGTTAGTCACAAGATCAAAACATCAGTGGTTATATATTTTTAAACAACAAATCTAACATATTTATAGTTCAAATGATTATAAAATTGTATCTCATGTTGTTTTCACGATATGATATTTTAGAAAACAGGTAGCTTTTAAATTTTAAAATTTTAATAAGCATTCTCTCTCTCTCTTTTCGGCAATAAAACCACGAAACTACGGCCCCTAACGGTCCAAACATTATTAGAGAGATCATGAAGATTTTGACGGTCCAAAGAATAATTAAATAGCATAAAAAGATGTTATGGAGATTTTATGCTTATGCCATACATATTGTTTTTGTTTAAACGAGTAATCTATACTATTATATAAAGCATCTAAGAATTGGAGGGTCCATTTTTTGTCATGGTAATTTTTTATTATATTCATTTTATCCCTCAATTAGACGGCTAATATTTATTTTTGGTTGATCGAACATATGTTATCGTGTCCATTGATCCTTTCTTTCTCTCCATTTCTTTCCCTTAAATACTATTATTTTCATAATATTATTATTTTTATTTAGAAACCTTGTGCATATTTGGTAAGAAATTAATGATGATAATATATGTTAGAATAATTTATTTTTCTTGCCATAAAAATCATGAATCATTAACTCATATTGTGCAAAAATCTCAACCAAGATTAAATATACTCTTTATTATAGGTTTTAAAAATATAAAATTTGGTCACCAACTAAATTTTTCATAAGAAAAATATTTTGGTCGGTCGGATTGACAATTTAAACTTAAAAAAAAGAAACGATCCGTAACACACGGACCATCCATACTACACATAGCACCGTAGCCTAACACACACTCTCTCTCTCTCTCTCTCTCTCTCTATATATATATATATAGCAGGAATCCAATTATGATTTTTTTATGATAACAAAGTTACAATTGACATTTCTAAACTTTTTGAAGTTTAAATAGCTGATCCAAATCATTCAACATGATGGATATATTAAGATGTACAAACAGATCAAATTGAACATTTTTGAATTTTTTTTTACTAATTATTAATATGACTATAAAATTTAGTGGTCTTAAAATAATAAATTTTGTACCCATCTTAATAAATAATAATTTTTTTTTAAAAAAATCTGATTTGATATGCAAGTATATTTTAATATATTTATCATATTTGACGGTTTAGATTGACTGTTTAAACTTTAAAATATCTATTGTAACTAGTGTCACCAAAAATTATTGTAACTTGATCCTCTCTCTCTTTACAAAGCAAAAAATCATTATTATTTTAGCATGAGATTTCATATTATAAGATTTCTAATGGTTAATTTAGGTTGTTCAATATTTTTTATGTCAATTCTAGATGGGATATTAAATTTCATAAATTTTTTAGTTTTCTTGATATTTTTTAAATTATTTTTAAAAATATCCTTGAAATATAGCCTTGTTTAAAATAATAATATAGTCTATTTTAGAACTGTTTTTAAAAATAATTTAAAAAAAATTATGAATTTTAATATCCCATAAAATTTTGACATAAAAAATTATTGAGCAATTTTGATTGATCATTTGAAACCTCGGGATATGAAATCTCATATCAAAATAAAAATATTTTTTTTACTTTATATAATACCATAAGCCATATATATACATATGTGTGTGTATATATATATAACTTTTAAAAAGTTTTAAACTAATCTTTCATGAACATTTGATCAAAATTAAACTATGAAGTTTGATATTCTGTTTGGAACTTCATCTTCAATAGAGGAACTCAATAACGAATTTTGAGTGTAATTTGGATTTTGGTGCATTCACTTTAAATATTATATCACAAGAAACATTTCCAGAAAAAAAAAATTGGTGTTCGAAAATTCAACTTCATGGAAAATATTCACGAAAAGCAGCTTGGATAAATTTCTTTCCAGAATTATTTGGGTGTGTAACTTCATATATTTTCCCGTAATTTTTCTTTATTTAATTTACGTAGAACGTCCCATGAAAAGAAATTATATAAACTTATCTTAATTAGTAGCAAATAGTTGTACTTTGCTAGTCATAAAGTTTCCTAACACCACCAACATCTTGCATTAGTTGATGGAAAAAGATATTGTAGTTTTCTTTTTTAGAGCAGTGTGATCCATGCCACTTGCTTCCTTGGATAAAAGGATACGGGACTTGAAGTTATTTTTGAAATGACACTTGTATCTGTTTAAATTGAATGTCTATACTATATATATAGATGTAGATTGATATTGGATGCATAAAAGTACGGGATGATTATTAAGAGCATCAATTATTTTGTTACTTTATTATTCCATAATTTTTGGTCAACAGATACATTTGTTTTTGGGAGGGATCACTTGACATTGGGATTACTTTATTACTTTATCACTTCACTTCAAAAAATTTAAAATGGAAAATTATAAATATATTTTTAAGCTTATATATTAATGATATTTCAAATTTTATGCAATTTAATTATCATTTTATATTATATCAAAGACCATTAAAACTTATATAGTTTGCAACAGTTACAATTTAAATTTATGAATATACTTTTGTTTAATTTAATAGCATTTGATGAACTATAAAAATATAGTATTTTGTTAAAGTAGGAACGAAAAAATGATGTTAATTTATAAGGTGTTGGTATTTATATGAGACCGAAGAGCTTAGAATTGGACAAGAGTAGGGATGTCAATGGGTCAGGTCGAGTCGGGTTCGGGTCAAGTTATACTATTTTATTATTTTTTTTATCCGATCCGAACTCGATCCGATTAAATTTGGGTCAAAAAATCTTGACCCATACCCGACCCGACGGGTCACGTGTCGACTCGATTAAATTCGGGTCAAAAAATCTTGACCCATACCCGACCCGACGGGTCACGTGTCGACCCGATCCGTATAAAATAATTAAATATTTATTAATTATTTTTATATAATTTTAAATAATAAAATATTAATTAATTTATAATTAATCTTAATTAGTATATATTTAAGCTTTAATTAGTACTAAATCACAAAATTAAAAAAACATAATTAATTGGGTCGAGTCGAGTTGACCCGAAACCGAACCAACCCGATCGGATCATGTCGGGAAAAGTCGGGTTCGGATCATGTCGGGAAAAGTCGGGTTCGGATCAAATCGGATTAACCCATCGGGTCGGATCAATAATTGACACCCCTAATTATTTATCACTCCATCTTTTTGCTTTTCCCATCTTTAATTCCTGTATTGGCATACCCTTAGATTGAAATATGTGTCTGTTTCTCCTTTCTTAGATTGAAAGTTTGAAACACAATAACTATCTATGACTAAATTGTATAGATTTAACACTATCTAACTATATTTTTGTTCTATATAATTAAATGATTTTTCTTTGAATTTATTTGTGGTTTCATCGTCAAAATAGTCATTGTCAACTGATTCCTCCCTTTATGTTCTTACATTAACCCATTAATGTGGAAAAAATATTATGTTTTTGCAATTTTGAACCATATTATTTATTTCGCGACTATTTTATATGACCGTTGAAATACTTCTAAAATTTTGTTAGTAAATCAATTTATGTTGGTATCGGATTCAATTTCAATGGATTTTCATAAATTAGAATCCCGTTTGAATATTATTTCGTCAGTGACAATGCATAAGCGAGCTGATATACAGATACGCATTTGTTGATACCATCAGCCATATAAGGTTATTATGCATATTATATATAGTCATTATGTATATTAATAGTTTTATTTTATCATTCATTTTATATAGTATCATCTTTATGTACATTAAATGAGTTATTATGTATATTAGAGATATCGACTAGATACAATACAAAATGAATAATATAATAAAATCGTTAAAATGCATAATAATTATATATAATGTGCATAACAATTCATGTATTATCTTTTATCCCTCAATTAGCGTTTTTATTTTTGAATTAGTATCATGTCCATTGATAAACATTTTCCAATATGCGTAATGCAGTAATGCCAACAAGTGACGAGTGAGTGGTTTATAGAAGGGAAGGGATAATTTTGTCCAATGATTTCCATAACAGTGTTTCAAGAAATTAATGGGGATAACCTCCCCTCTACGGGCGGATCCAAGGTTATCTGGATTTTGAAAAATAATATTTTTCGATAATATTTTCGGTAATTTATCCCTCTCTGGATATTTTTTTGCCCCCTAGATTATCTGATTATTTAATATCGTGCATAATAAAATAATTATACAAATATATCAAAATATAAAGTTACGTAGACGAAAATTTTCTTCATCAACTTGATTATCTATTACTTTGAGCTTTATTTTGTTGTTATTTTTAATATATAAAATGTTATTATTTTAATAATTTTTCGTTAGATAAGAATATATATTAAATTATTAATTTTTCATTTAGTACCCGATTAACTAATGAGTTTGAATCCGATAAACTATTACAATCCGATAATTGCCCCCTAACCAAAATTCAACATCCGCCACTGCTCCTCTCTTCCGATTGGAACAAAATCCTCTGTGGAAATAAAAAAAAACAAATATTCACACAGTACTGAACTTTAGATCTGAATCATTTAATCAGTGGTCAATATTTCTTATTTAATAATAATAATAGATCCTTCGTGCATCATATCAAATCCGACACCCGTTGTGATCTAATCTAACATATCTCTGGAGAAAAATCTCTGCTGAGGATTCTGACTCCTTCCGATCAGCGGATTAAACAATATCTGAATTGGTATTAGCATTTGGAAGAGGAGGATTTCGTTCTTGATCAGATAGGCCGAAGAAAAGAAAATGACGAATTAGATTATCTCCTGAGCACTAGATGATGATATTGCATATATATCATATAATTTACATATAATGACAAGCCAGTAAGCAACATTTTTTTTTCTAAAATAAATGTTTAGGACGATATTAAATATTGTCGTTTTCTAAAAAGTTAATGACATAATAAAAGCATAGGAAGCAAAACCATTTCTTGTGCTTGTGAAAAAGAAAAGAGTGAAAAAGGGAAAATAGAATAGCAAATGTGAGCGAGGCATGGTGAATAGAGCAGCTTAGGCAGACCATCAAAATAATGTCTGGACCTAGGGATGTTGATGGTCAGATCAGGTCGGTTTATTATTATTTTATTATTTTTTATCCGACTTGATTTGTTTAAAATTAAATCGACATATTTTTATCTAACTTGATCGAATGGATTATTGATCGATCTGATCTGATTCGAATAAAATAATTAAGTATTTATTAATTATTTGTATATATTCATAACCCATTTAATATTAATCAATACATAACAAATTTCAATTGTTATATATATATATGGTTTAATTAATGTTAAATTATAAAATAGATAAAAATAATAATTAAATGAGTCAGGTCGATCCGTACACGACCCGACTATGACAGATCAAATAAGTTTGACCCATCAAGTCAGTTTGACCCATCAAGTCATATCAAATTTTAACATCCGCATCCAATAAGCATACAAGTATGCATCAAATTTTGACACCCGCATCCAGTAAGCATATAAGTATGCACCTAGATCAGCATCCAGTCAGCATATAGTTATGCACCTAGCAAAACAGCAGAATATAATTATCCACCTAGAAAAACAGCAGGAACAAGTGGTGGTCATAGGCAAAGAAATACTATTTGTTTACTTCATTATGGACTCAGGTATTATTGTTGGTTGCCACAGGCCCACACAGATCGGCCAGATAAGCAACAGAAATCAGGCCGGGCCCATACTAAAATCCTAGTTCCGTTCCTGAACCGCAATAATCAATAACTAAATTCTCAATAATAAAACTTTATTATCTCGAAAGGGGTAATAAAATTCTGTTATTTCGAAAACTAACAAATTAAATTAATTTATTTTTCTGTATTCTTTCTCTCTTTTTTTTGTCAAAATTTATCTGATGCGTTGATTTTTAATTGGAAAGCTCAAATAGAAATAATAGGTTCCTAATATCCCTCGAGAGAATCGACAGTAGATAACTAGCACACGATTGACAATTGTTGTGCTACGTCTCAAATTCTCAATCGCTATTTTCTCTAAATGAAGTTGCCTACACATTGGATCAAAAGTGTTCTATTATAATATTATTATTTATTATGATTATTTTTTAATACTTTATTATTATTTTATTATGTTGTATTATATTATTATATGTTGATTATAGTTATGATTAATTTATTATTATTATTATAATTATAATTATTTATAATTATTTTTATGATTATGATTATATTTTTATTATTATATTATTATGATTATGATTATATTATTATGATTATGACTATAATTATTATTATCATGATTATGATTATTATATTATTAAAATTATGATTATTTATTATTATATTATTATAATTATGATTGTAATTATAATTTTTTATTATTATATTACTATATTATGATTATGTTTATATTTTTATTATATTACTATTATAATATTATTATTTATTATAATTATTTTTTATTATTTTATTATTATTATTATCTTACTATTATGATTATTATTTTACTATTATTATAATCATCATCATTATTAGTATCATAATTATTCATATTTTAACTATTCTGAGTAATAACCGCTAAACGATATTTTCGCTTCTTCCGAATAGTTAAGAATATCACTCTTCTACCACTCTTCCAAAAAAAATAATATTCTATCACTCTTTCAAAATTACCACTCTTCCAAAGCTATTCTTTAATTTGCCAAACGGACCCTAAATGAAGTTGCCTACACATTGGATCAAAAGTGTTCGCTCCTCTTTCTTCTAGTTCTAGTCTTTTTAGCCCACAAATTAAAGTGAGCAGCACCGATTTAATTACTGGTCTAGATCCGTCTAGGACAATCCAACATATTGCATCAAATCTTATTCTAGAATCTTCCTTTAGAATGACACCTTGCCTAACACCTTTCTCCAATTACAGATTACATCAACTTTTTCTGGCATCTCTTAATTCTGTTACATATTACAAAAGAACTCTTTATTAGTTATTACTGCGACAAAACGGTTATTCATATGTATAATATATAGGATTCAACCAATTTTCTTCACCGAATGCTAAGATTAAAAGTTCATGAACAAAAAAGAACGAGAAAGGATGGTAACTAAACCACAAGTACATGATGACTTGATGAGTGATCACATGATAGCACAGGTATAAGGGGGATCATCTTCTAAAACAACCCGGTAACCACAGGGATCGCAACACAGTTGTGCCGGCGGTGGAGGATAGGGATCTGAGGTTTTGCCACAGGAGCAGCAGCGGCAGCCACCGTGCTCTCCATAGCATGGGCACGGACTATGGCAGCATATGGGGAAGACAGCAAATGGGTATAGAAAGGGGTACGGACATGGTTTCTCTGGTGGGGGAGGGGGTGGCGGCGGCGGTGGGGGAGGAGGTGGGGGAGGGGGTGGCGGCGGCGGTGGGGGAGGGGGTGGCGGCGGCGGTGGGGGAGGGGGAGGGGGTGGCGGCGGCGGTGGGGGGGGGGGGGGTGGCGGCGGCGGTTCGACAATCTCGTACTGTTTGATGATTTTACAGGCCTTGCAGCAGAGCTTTTTGGCCAGACACTCAGGATCAAACGGTCCTTTGAGGATCACCTTGTTCTCCTTCTCATCATAATCTACGGATTGAATATTTGCCCTGTCTGCATTGATTGAGTTGCAGAAATTGTTTTATAATTCAGTACAAGTATTTAAGAAATAGCATTTCAACTAATAAATTACGTACTTGAAAATTGACTTGAATTACTTCAAAGGAAATTGCTTTAATTACCTTGGAGCTTACAAATGATGCGTCTGATCTTTTTGTTGCAGCGGGCACATTCCAAATCAACCCATAAGACTAGGGTGTTTATCTGTAACAAGTAATCAATGATAAAGTTGGTTAAAATTTTGAAACTACAAGATTGAAAAATAAAATGTGGTTTCACTCAAATTTTAAAGTGACCAATCAGTGCAAGAACGCTTTTAGCCTTTAATATGGTACCTTTAAAAATTTAATTTCCTTGTCTATCCTAGTGAGGAAATAAAGAGATACAGAAATTTACTTGAGAGATATTACGGGTAAATTTCAAAAGATGAAGAGATACTGATTTTTTTTTTTGCCTAATTATAAAAATATATGGAGGAAAATATAAAATATAACCTTGTCTGACATTGCTTGGATTGAGAGAAGAGCGGAGGCAGAAAAACAGATGGGTGGATGGGTAGTTGAAGGAGTGAATTGTGAGAAGGGAGGGATATAACATCCCCATCTGTTCTTATATGATGTTTGCTGACGAAACTTATGAAAGAGATTGCTTGCAAAAATGTGCGAAGGAATAGAAGAAATGGAAAAGCAAGAGGGATTCAAAGATTTGACTCCACTATCATGTTTTCCTGATATATATGGGATCCTTTCTCAAAGATAAGAAGAAGACTCCCTGGTACATTGTTATGTTTGATTTGGGTTGAAGATACAAAGATAAAACAAAAAATTTGGTCGCTTTTGAGCGAACTAGAGTGACGAGATAGAACAGATTTCTGAATTTATCATCAACTTAAAATGAATTAAGAATAAATTATACATATTCATTCACTATATCTCTTTCAAATATTCTTTTATTATATTTGATAGTGAGGCAAAAATGTAGGACAATAATATAACATTTATATATAATTTTCCAGAAAAATAAAATAAAATTGTTTATCTATCGCCTCACTTTATCTCACTATGAAACATAAAGACACAAAAATATACTTCTTATTGCATTTTAGTCGTCAGACGAGCATTATCTAAAAAACTAAATAAAAGATAAAATGATAAGCGAATTTCTTAATACATTAAAAGGTTAAGCTTTCAAGTTTTTTAAGCATGCTATATTATCAATTTTCTCTATCATTAATTTTGTTTAAAATTTTTCTTTTCTTAAATCCAAGGGTTCCTATAAGATAATTTTTTTCTCCTCATTTAAAATAATATGTGTAATATACTTAAGATGAAACTTAACTCTTAAAATAATCCAACTTTTTTATATGATCATTTATAAATTATTATATATTTAATTATAATATTTATTATTACTATTATAATTATCATTATTACTTAATATTTAAAAATATTATGTTTAAATTTTATTTAAGTGAAATTTTATTAAATATATTTAAATTTTTTTATTATTAATTATTTATTTGAGGACTATATTATTAGAACTAAACCCGAGTTATTGTAATCCCCGTTAATCACCCTCAAATATCTCCCGCTCTCTTTCCTATTACGTCTTTCGCATCTCTCTGATTTGCTTTCTTTCTCTTGCATCTCTCGTTTGCTTGATCATTCTCTCTCTCATATGTATCGTGCTCTCTCTTGTGCTCTTTCTTTTTTTTTTTAAATCTTTGCAGAGGCTACAAAGTCATGGTCGGGTATTGTACTCTCAACCTTTGAGTAGAATAACCCTAATACTTTTTACTAGCCAACTGAGCTACCACCGTTTCCTCTCTTGTGCTCTTTCTTTATCTTACGAATCTCTCTCTCTTTTTTCTTCTTCATTCTCAATTTTAAATATATTTAATTTTTGTTCTCTCTGTCTCTCACTGCATTTCTTCTTCATTCTCAATTTCTCCATTCAAATCTAACCTTCTAATTATGATTTACAATAATCTTGCTCCAACAATTTTCTCTTCTTCATCTATGGCATAATCACTTTTAAGCAATGCTCATATTTATTGTAAATATTTTTAATCTCATATAATCAGTACTAACATTTAATGTAAATACATTTAGTTTGATATAATTGATACTAATATTTAGTATATATATATATTTTTAATTAGATATAATCAATATAAAAATTTAGTATAAATACTTTTTAATATGATATAATTAGTGCTATAATATAAATATTTTTTATATGATATAATTATTACTAATATTCAGTATAAATATTTTTTAAACTTATATAATCAGTGCAATCAATATAAATATTCTTTTTAATATGATATAATCAATGCAAATATTTAGTTTTATTCTGATATAATTAGCATAAACATTTAGTCTAAATAGTTATTCTTATATAATAAGTGCAAGTTGCTGCTGTAAGTAATTTCAAATCTTGTTTGTCTAATTTGTAAAATAATTACAATTTGAAATTTATAATTTCTTCTTTGTAAGAAAATTGCAGGTATATATAAGTACAAAATTGAGAATTAAATGCACTGAACAAATGCTTAATCATGTCAAGGAAGTAGAAATTAGGATTAGCAAAGCGATTTCAAGAAAAAATAGAAAAGTAAACTTGAGGCTCAAATAAGTAAAAGTAAAGTTCAGTGAACATCAGCTAAAGCAGTTGTTATAATAGTTATAATAATTGTACTAAGATACAAAATTCAGTAAATAATTGTTGCAACAGTTACTAATTGTTACAACAGTTACTAATGGTTGCAACAGTTGTTATAATAATTGTAAAAAAGGATACTTAATTATTTTTAACAGAGAATGGATCTATTTAATCCATTGCAACATATCCCATAATCATTGCAACGGTTACAGTACACAGTAATATCTCTTTGAGAATCATTGCAACGGATTGTCATGGATAGGGTTGATTTTCTTTCTAGAATTGTGTTCATTATAAACAGAATTTATATGTCTTCTTTTCTCTCTTTCTATGGATAGGGTTGATTTTCTTTAAAGAATCGTGTTAATTATTTTATGCTCAAAATTATTTCACTAATCGCTTGATAAGTTAATTTAGAGTAATTTATGATTATTTTCTTGTGACTTTTGAAATTGAGAGCTTTTGTGCTCATTTTTTTTAGTCGATAGCTGTTTGATTACTTGAGTAAGAGACTGGAGATTCACAATGTACGAACACCATATTTTAGCGACTTGACGCAATCCGACGGTTAGTGATCATGAATCCCAAAGACATATGATATTTAATTATTTATAGACAAATTCCATTACATAGCTTGTCATTTTTCTTTTATCACTTTTACTTTAATTCTTGAATTGTAAAATTAGCCCACAATTTATTATTGTGTGATAATCAATTTAAAAGAGTTAAAAAATAATTAAATCTAAATTAAGCCCTTTATGGAAAAGATAAACATCTATGCTAAATATTTTTTAATTGTATATAATCAATGCTAATATTTGTTATACATAATTCTTAATTGTATATCATTATTGCTAATTTTTAATTCAAATACTTTTTAGATTTGAGTTTGCTTTGTACTGGGGCAATGCTTCTGGTGGTGAATTTATATAAAATTGTACTATAACTATTTTTATTTTTATTGCTATAGTATTGTAATATGATTTTATAATTTTGTATAATCACGTTCATCCTTAACTATAATCAATTTACAATGACCATTTTTTCACTTGAGCACTGCGCGCTTCGTGAAAGAAGCACTTGACGCGGGAAAAATTCTGGGGATTTTTTAAGGTGATTTTTAAAAGGGACTATTATCAGCTCCGAAAAGATAATTCTTATCTTGTTGTCATATCCACGATAGAAGTTACATATTTATTTTTTTTAAAATAAATCTACATAGTTCTATTTCACTTCGTAGCATGACTTGAGATCGTATGTGACACATTTTCATGGTTCATCAACGAATCGATTCATCGGATTAATCCAAGCGTTCGCACTCATGATCTTCACAGACTTCTACTAGTCGAAATATAAATTCATGATTCAAATAATACATTGTTTTAATTAAAAATTATTATTTTAGATATTCAAAGAACAGTTTTTAATTAGATAATGTTCTCTATGTCAGAGGTGAGATTCGAAACTCAAATAGAAATTATTTGCCAACTAGATTAAACTTTCATCTTTATCTAAACAAGTAAGCGGTTCTAATGATTGCTTGAGATAAAAGATGAAATCAAAAATTTCAACTTTAATAAAATATTTGCAAGACGACTTACTTAGATTCTAAACATGTGGTAAAAAGAGATCGCTTAATTAACCAGATAACCAAAAATTGATTCTCCTAATCATTGTTAAATAGGAACGATGTAGTTATAAATAAAATTGCCCACTTTACCCTTTAACGGTATTACGTACTAAATCTCTCTGAATGGCGTTAAGTCCCATATTATTATATTAAGCTTCTGTTGCGAAAAGCATATATGCTAATATTTTAATATGCAATTTATTTAATTTAAAATTTCTAAAGCAACAAGAAATTGAGAAATCCTAATCATCTAAGATGAAGGTATATTCAGTAAATAAGAGGGGTTGGAATAATGGCATCATCGGACATTTTATCAATCAACTATAGTAATTAATTAACCTGTGTGTCATTGATAATTTCAAATTCATATATTTCTTCATTTATTGACAGATTTATCATCATAGCTCTTTCTTAATGGCAGAGATAATCATTGTTGTTAAATTCTCACAAGAACTAGAGGGCATCACCTTTATTTCTTCCTAAAAAAAGGAAATATGCTAAATTTAAGGGTACGTTTGGATACAATGGGAAACTCAATAACATAATTGCTATTATTTTCAGAATAAAAATAGTTATGATGCATTCAAATACAAATTTATTATTTCGGAACATAAAAGTAGTTATTATTTATTGTTCTGATTGGAAGATGAAATAATTATTCTTTTCAACTCTTTATTACTATTTCAAACATACAATCTAAACTATATTTCTACTATTGAGATAACATCATTTTCACTATCCTAACACAAACCTAGAAATCACTTTTTCATTTAATGATAAAAAATACCATTTTTCATTTGTATGATATAAAGCAAATATTAGATCCTTGTTTAATTTCAAAACTATAAATTATCCTTTATGGTTCTCAAACTAATTTCTTGTTAATAGATTTCCCCCATTCGAAATAGTAAACTCTAGATATTTGCGTGTTTTATTGTAATTGTGGAAACATATATTCACATTGGCAACATTTAATTGTTCTACATTAGTTATATTTCGTTGCTTGGTACGCTCTCTCTTTTCTTATTCTCCCCTTGAAAGTCTAAATCCAGTCAACATATAGTATCTCGTGTTACGCAATTCAGAATAAAAATAAACCGAATAATACCTTCATGAGTTTGCCGCTTTCAATTTCGATTTCATTTTGTTTGAACTTTTTTGATTGAGACGTAGTTGATTTGTTAATTATACTTGCATTTACATATAATTAATAAGCATTGATATTGAATGGAAGTAGGTCAGCATCTTACAAAATAATTGGAGCTCTAGTTATACTTGTCTAACTCATACTCAATAAGAAGTCTTTACGATAACTTCATCTCTTAAGAATCCAACCTACCAACTTCATTTATTAATTCCCTTCATACAGCACGCCAGCAGAAAAATAATAATAATGAACTAGAAAGAAAGAAATATCTATATTAAAAAAATGAAAAGTAATATAAGTTATATCAAACCACAGCACAAAGCTGAAACAAAAGGACGATCATGTTGACAGATATTATGATATCATCGCATATATCATACAATTGCAGATGAAACTCTTTTTCTTACGCTTCTTTCTTCCGATTGGTAAGAATATTTGGAAGTGGCCACCGCATTAATAAATGTATTCCGATCTTGTAGCTTTTGGTTCTTTCAAGTAATGATTCATTATGAGGTGCCATTATAATATGTTGTTAGTTTTCACGAGTAATGCCAATAATGATTAATTAAGCACTATGTTTTAGAGGCATCTACAGTGAAGTCTGGAGGACTGTCTCGATCAAGCTAACATTTACATGTTTGTCCTATTCCAAACCGCACTCTCTCATTGCCATCTCATCTTGTTCTTTCACTATATACACTTTCTCGAATTTTTTAGGGCCTACTCGAGTCAAAAGTGGGAAAGATAAAAATGGTACCAACTACCAAATTATCTCTAGAAAAATATTCTTAATTATCAACATATTCAAAACAATTTTTATTTTGAGATAACAACAAAATTATGGGACACGTGTCGGTAGTTGAATTTTGGTTTTGGCTTGGGTTCTTTTTTCCTTTTTATTTTTTGTTTTGGGGGATTAGAATTTTGGAAACTCGCGTTCAGCCCACATTGTTGAAGATGCATATATATCAAAAATTTTGAGCGATCTAATATCAATTTATCAGAGACAAATAGTTTTAATTACAAATTTTAAATATTTAAATGTGATTTATCATTTACATAGATATGAAAAATAGTAGGAGTGCAATTTCATTTCAGTTATTACAAGATGAAGTCAAGTCGTCATATTGAAATATTTTTTCCTGCGTGCGTACCTTATGATATACATAATATATTATATAATTATTTTTGTTATGTAAAATTTAAAAAACAATAATTTAATATTTAATTATACTGATACGATTTGACACTATAACTTTTGATGTTAGATATCTCTTTTTTTTCAAACACAATTTTTTTTAAAATATTCAGAATTGATATTTAAAAAGGTTCTCGTAATAGGCCAAACATTTGGAAGGTAGAATGTGCGCTAAATGGATATGCCACCTTCCGCATGAAGAAGACGTTATCAATTTCAAAAAAATATATATATTTTTTAAAATATTTTTTTTATATAAATACGTTATTTTACTTATAGATTGATAGCCTGTCAAATTTCATATAATTTCATCAAAGATAATCAAATTTAACGGTTTTCACTAATATTGTAACGGTTTCAAATTAACGGTTTTTATGAACTATCAAACGTTAATGAAATTATATAAAATTTAACATACTATTAATCTATAGGTAAAATAATATAACTATAAATTTTTTTTTCATTTATAAAATTTTTTTATTTTTTTGAAATTGATGACGGACGCTATTTTCTTCAAAAATAACAGAAGATTTGGAGTCAACAAAAAGAGCACCGCTAATATGAAGCGGGCTCCTTTTTTTAGTTAGGGACTGCAATTGCCACGTGTTTGTTATAATAAAATAAAAAAGATGGGGTTGGTTGATAATTAGTTAATTTCATGCGAGTTGTAATGTAACGGTTTATATTTAACAATCTAAAAGATTGAATATAAAATGATATTATTTAAGTATTATAAACTCGACAATACGCCAATATATATACGTTTTTTTTTCATTTTTATTTTTGATTAAAATTATCAAGATCTTCAATTTTCCTTTCTTTTTTTTTTAAAATTTACGACGTTAAGATTAGCGTAGTGTATGAAACATTAATCAGGCGTCTTGAGGTGGTATATATATATGAGTTTGGCTACGGTACTACGCGTAGCACGGATGATCCGTGTACTACAGACCGTTTTTTCGTCTTTAAAGTTCAAATAGTCGATCTGACCGGTCAAAATATTTTTCATATGAAAATCTAGTTGGAGACTAAATTTTATATTTTTTTAAATTTTTTTACTATTTTTTAAGATAGTTAGAAAATCACTTGATTTAATTATTATGAGTCATTCAAAAGAGTCATTTTCTAGCTATCTTAAAAATAGTAAATAAATCCTAAAGAATATAAAATTTGTTCTCTAACTAAATTTTCATATGAAAAATATTTTGACTGGTCGGATCGACTATTTAAACTTTGAAGATGGATAAACGGTCCGTAGCATACGAGCCATCTGTGTTATGCGTAGCACCGTAGCCAAACTCTCTCTCTCTCTATATATATATATATGTATTGTTAGAGAGAGTTGGACTATAGTGTTATTCATAGTATGAATTGCTCTTGTGTTATGAATCGATTATTCATTATTAAAGTGTAAATGATCGATTCTAACTGTACAAAATAATTTTCATATGATTATTTAGATATAAACCAAATTTTATTATTTTTAAATTTTTTTTTACTATTTTTTAAGACATTTAGAAAATAGCTTCTTTTAAATGGGTTATAATAACTAAATTAAATAATTTTTTAACTATCTTAAACAATAATAAAAAATTAAAAATATGAAATTTAGTCAAGATATTCATACAAAAATTATTTTATATAATTGATCGATTATTTATATTTTAATAATAAAAAATTAATCCATAATATAAAAAAATCTATATTATATATAACATCATAATCCAACTATACGAGATATGTGGTAAGTTTTTGTTGCGGGCCACAAATAATGCGATATACACACACAACTTTGGATACGGAGCATTCAGCTTTGTGAGTTCTGCTTTTTGGACTGAAAGATGTAATTTTGAATCTGACAATCAAAGCTCACCAGCAATATATTCTAGAAAATTGAAATAAAGATCATGCAAGGATCCTTCACTAGATGCGAGTCTAGATTTTATCACCCAACATTCCATTTCTGAGAGCTTTATCCAACTCCATTTGTATTTTGGTCCTGGTAACTATTGGATTTGACAGATGGGAATGGAATAATTTATGAAATATGAAATTATAAATTTGGAGTTTGGAGTTTGGGCCTGGAACTAGGATGGCTCAGTCAGAAGCTTTTGGACGTGTTTTTAAATCTTTCCAATTAAAAATAGATAAGGGATAGGTTGATAATGAATTATTTTGATAAAGTTAATGATGAACATCTAAATAAATATAAAAAAATCTTAAAAATAAAAAAAGTTAATAGATGTGTTCTTTTATTTATGGATTGGTGATCATTCAAATTTAATATAATTTCATTATCGTTTGATAGTTAATTAAAAACCATTAAATTTTTCATGTAATTTGCAACGGTTATAATTTAACGGTTTTTGATGGACTATCAAACAATAATGAAATTACATAAATTTTTAATGAACATCAATCTAAAAGTAGAAGAACACATTTATAACAAAAAAAATTAATTTTAAGATTTTTTTATATTTATTTAGAGGTTCATTGTTAAGATTGTCAAAATTACCCATTGTCAATGGATCCCCTCTCTTAAAAAAAAACGTTCAAACAAAAACAACTCTAAATCTTGCCCTACATGTTAACCATTGGCAGAAATTGAGTGTATATGATAAATCACTCAACTCAACCTACCGGGCCGGGCCGTGGACTCGTGGACCGGACCGTGGACCGTGCGGGACCGTTGAACCGGACCGTCCCGAACCGAACCCCCAGGCCGGACCGTGTTTTCTTAACAATTTTATTTGATTTTAGTGTTCTTCAACAAAGACTAAAAAATAAAAAATAAATAACCGCTGTAAATTTTCAATTATCAATTAGTATTTTATGTGTAGTTTTAAATAAAATAAAAATAACAATAATTATTGGTGTAGTAAAAAAACATGTTCTAGATAACATCAAAATATAATAACTCACCTCATTTTTAATTAAGCATGTTCATAAAAAAAATTTATTGTATTTCCAAAATTATAATTTTCTGAAATTTTATTTTTTTACAAATTTGTTAATTTTTTTAGTACTATTAAATTTTTAAACAATTAAAAATAATAATTCGAATTAGTTAAAAATTATTATTAAAAAATATAATAAATTATTATTTTTTTCTAATTTATAAAAAAAATTGGACCGATTGTCGCGGACCGTCCCGTGGGGGTCCGGCCCCCGGAGGCCAACGGTGGGACGGGTTCGGGTTTTTCGAATTTGGACCGCCTTGGACCGGACCGTGCGGGACCGTAGACCGCGGACCGTGCGGGACCGTGAACCATCCGGGTTTGAACCGGACCGTCTTCAATACTCTAGACTCAACCTACATAAATTACAAATATAATTAATTGTAATCAACCTCTTCGTTGTGTTCTATTTAATTATTTTCTTTTTTAACGCCATATCGGACACATTGGACATCTTCTCCGATTGAACTTCGTTAATTATGTTTTTTAGTTGGGTTTCGAGAGTAGATTAAATTAGAAGCGATTAGTGGTGGCAAAATCTGATTGGTTCGAACCCGACCAATATGTCTCTATTTAACATGAGAGCAAATAGCATGCAATTCAAATCGAAATCAATTCAAAATATTAAAAAATTATCATATAAATTGACATGATCCATTTTAATTTCTTTCGGAAAGATCAAACTAATCTAACCAACTCATTTGAACTCGAATATAATCCAACCCGTCATATTGCTACCTCTAAAAATGACAACGTTGACATGACCTTGTTTGAATGAAAGTGCTTAAACCACCGGCCCAAGTTTCTCTACTTTCTACCACCAAAAACAGATAAGATAAGGTATTAGTTGACAATGGGTTATTTTGATAATCTTAATAATGGATCTCTAAAAAAAATAAAAATAAAAAATCTTAAATTTTTTTTATAAATGTGTTATTCTACTTTTATGATGGTCATTCAAATTTCATGTAATTTCATTATCATTGATAGTCCATCAAAAACTCTCAAATTTTTATATAATTTACAACGGTTTTAATTTAATGATTTTTGATGGACTATCAAACGATAATAAAATTGCATGAAATTTGAATGAACATTAATCTAAAATAGAATAACACATCTATAATTTTTTTTTCTTTTTTTTTTTTTAGAGATCCATTTGTCAAAATAACCTATTGTCAATTGATCCTTCTCAACAGATAATTCGTTAGGTATACGAAAAGTAGGAAGCTGCTTTATTTTCCTTGAAGAAAAGTAGTAAAGTACCCCAAAAGTATATATAAAACAAGAGCTTGGCTTTGACTGTATATAGATTAGCTAGATTTGCCTTTTTCTATTATTTTCTGACAATAATAAGAAAGGACGTAAATTTCAACAGGTGTGCTTTTGAAGTCCGTGTGGAGAACAAAAGAAGTAAACCACACACAAATGATAATTAATAAATAAAGATCATGGTCCATTATAGGGTTTAACTAAGATTGCTTAGTGTAATTATGTTGAGCTTTCTCCTGACCTGATTACCAAAGGCAGCTTCACATGGGCTTAGAGGTGAAGCATCCCTGCTTCTCACATCCGAAAATATAATCAAGCTATGTATTTTTTAAAGGCCATAACAGCCCAAAAATGAGAAAATAGACCTTTTGAAATTGGATTGGGTTTCAAAATCAAGTCTAAGGCCTTGTTGTAGTCTCACCCAGAGGCACTGTTTACGTGGGGAAAAAATGTGTGATTTAATTGGTGGGCTATTTCTCAATTAAGCTGCGGCGAAAACTGGGAGGGAGTTCCTGGCTCCGGGTTGTGTATTGTGTATTATGTTATCCCTCTCTCCGCGCCGGCCATCGTGTCGTCGGGGAAAGCATCGAATTGAGCGCGATACTTAGTACGCCAAAATCGGTCGTATTAAGAGTGTCGGCTTCACAATGGTGGGGACCGAGTATGGAGTGTATTGTGTTCAGAAATCTGCTAGCTTCAGCTGCTAGTAGGGTTATATATTATGATCTATTAGCAAGAGAGAAGAAATTTTGAAGGAAGAAAGCTAAAGCTCTAAACTAACCAAGGAAGAAGCGATGAGCTATAGAGAGATAAAAGCCAACAACAACAAGAAGTATAAAGAAGGGATGTTCTTGTTATATAATATAATGATCAACTCTGAAGATCTAAGGAAGGCAGCGAAGCTCCTTTTCGGAGGATTGAGCCATGAAGCTCGGCCTGCATTCTAAAAATGTAGGGCAGATAAGGCTTAGGGCCGACCAACCAGAGGGAGGCGCGATGCCGCTTGAGCCGAGGAGCTTGTCCGCGGGACAAGATCTAAATTCACGTCGTGGTACAAAGTTATACTGTAATGATAGCATTCAAATTATGATTACAATTATTAACAAGAACATGAGTAACATATCATTCATTTTTAAAGGGAAACAAAAAAATGGCTTGTTTTTCTAATGTTTGATATATGCTAATGCTATGGGCTAGGAGCTGTTAAATCCAAAAGAAAAGTAAGAAAAAGGAAAAAGGACTTGTTCCAAATGGGCCCAAGAGAGTTGTTCTCTAGTCTTGTCGTTCGTCACTAATAGTGCTGACATTTTCCACGGAATTGAGAACGCCTAGGAAAAGATATACCCGTGATGTAGCTTGCTATGACTAACAATCAACTAATTAATCAATTGGTTATAGAGGGTCACATCATGTATCATATATTCACATGGAACTTCTTTTTTCAATTATATTTTTTTATTTAAATTAGCTATTGTGTATTCAGAATATATGATACTCTCAGACTTTAACCGAAGTATCGGATTATGATTCGATTTTGTGTGATATTTGAATTCTATCGAATTTTCTTAATTTGAGAAATTCAAATTGAAAATTTTAATAGGACTCTTAAAATTTGTGACTCCTATCCTTTTTTCTTTAAATGTGATGATTTGGACTAGCATGAAACATTGCGCTTGGTCCGATCATGATGGATGAGTTCCTCTTTGATCGATGTACTGTATTCATTGGTTGAACGAGAGTGTATATAAAAATAATTGATAAAGTACAAAAAAAAAACCCTTATATTTACACTCAACTCTTAAATACACCTCAACATTTAAAAATTATTCAAACATCACTTTATATTTTCTAAATAGGTGCAAATATCCTTCCATTCAATATTTTCATTAAAAAGGTTTTGAAATTTCAAACAAAAACACTTTTTCTTTAAAAATTTAAAAGAATAATGACTTTTACTGAATATTCATAAAAATAAAAATTTCATTATGCTTCATCTTCTTCTTGTTTTTTTTTTTTGCAACATGACATCTATCAATTAGTTGAAGCAACATATATCAGTATTGGACGTATAAGACTAACAATCTTTAGGTCGTATCTTTCATTATCTCTGAGATATTATTTTGTAAATCAGACGCAAAATAAAATAATTTTGTATTTTTGAGCAGTACAATGTGATAATCATATGTCAGACCAATTTGATGCAATTTATTCTTGATGTCAAAGTAAAATAATATCCATTTATGCTATTAGATAATATACTACTAATATATGATTGTTATTCATTAAAAAAAAGGAATTATGCTTGAGTTGTAAATAAAAATAAGGGATGATGCTTATTTTTTTTTAATTTTGATGATTAAATTGAAGGGAATGAGATATTTGCCACTATTTAGAAAATGCTAGAAAAAAATCATCCAATTTGGAAATACAGGGGTTATTTAAAACCCGAGTGCAAACGTAGGGTGACATTTGTACTCTATCCAAAAATAATATTGTTTTAGATCTTACGATATTAGATTGGACCTTTTATAGATATTATAAGAAAATAATTTGCACGACAATGGAAAAATATTAAATTACTAACAAAAAATTGTAAATTGTTTATTTAAACCTAACCGGTCAATTGAAGCAAGTCAAATAATCAATTATGAAATTTAGGATCTATGTTTTCAGCTAATTATTGAAAAAAATACTAGAATTTAATTTTGCTGAAATTATCACATACTGGGTGTAATTATATTTTGCCAAAATGTAAAAAAAAACATAGACAAAAAAATGAAGGTATCATTAACACAGTGAGATACATTTTTTTGTTAGATGTATAGCTGGTCGAATCCGTAACAAATTTCGATATTGAATTGCATAATATTGAATGCAAACCCAATAATTAAGTTTGATCCTTTGTTTATATCAATATTTTGGATTTAGTCAGTCATAAATTGCAGCTTTAAGGACTATATATATAGATTAATTTATGCATGTCTAAATCGGATTATTAATTATTAAAGTATGAATATTGATTGGTAGTTCTATTTGTACCTAATTCATTTAGAGATCGAGTAGGTTCAGGACGGGATTAACATCCCCAATAAAAACTTGAGCGAGTCGAGAAAGAAAAAAAAAAGATTTATTCAAGTACGAAGTTGAACAGATAAAAAATAAATATTTATTCAAACCAATATAATTTAAACTCAATTCAAATTAGAAAAATTTCTATTATGGATCATAATAATTTTAAATCGTTCAATTAATGTATCAGAAGTGAGGATATACTTTTTTAGTGCGATCAGAAAAAAATAATCAGTAAAAATAAGATCATTGATTAATAAATACATGGAACTCCTTTTCAATCTATAGTAGATTACATTTTTAAACTAATATGCAATTTAGAAGCCACAATGTACTGATTTTTCCTAGAATTCCGATTAGAGGTGGAGTCAGAATTTAAATTTTTTTAGGGAGTGATTGACGGGATCAAACATTGGATGATTAAAAATAAATTATAAAAGCTCAATCGTTAATTCTTAGACAAAAATAACTAAATTTTATAATTTTCTTTAATATTTACGTAAATTATGCGGGGAGATCTCTTTAGAAACTCAGTTCTAAACGCCACGTCATTTCAAAATGGATAGCAATAGCAACGCTAATTAAAAATTTTAAAATGGATTCAGTGATAAAGTATTTTTTTTCAATTGAATATTTCTAATTGACCGGTGAAAATAGTAACTCCCATCGACGCTCACAATGTCTGCACACATCAATCTCATCAGCTCTCGTTCTCACCACAACCCGCTGCCTTTTCGTGAAAGTTTATATATATAAGAAATGAATTATTATCTCGTGCCGCGCAACAAGATGTAGCGCACAACTAAAATCGTTCGATCCTCTCGAGATTCATTCCCTCACTAATTCCGAGCAACAGATGATATAATCGCCTACTGGACAAAGGATAAGGATTCTGAAAAAATAAAAATAAAAAGACATGGAACAAGAAAAAACCAACATTAATAAAGAACTAGGACACCACAAAACAAAAGTAATATGTGAACTGGTCCATCCATCTTATCCTAAAAGTAACAGCGTCTACTGCTTCAGCCTTTGTGGTGTTATCAATCATGCGAGTGTACCAGCTCGGCCAGTTTAGGCTCCGTTCCAATTATGTAGATGATTGGTAATGTGCATGCAGCATGTGCGATGAAACAATTTTAGAATAATTAATTCCTTCAAATTCTGTGTATTTGATTAAGATTGATTTCAGATCTCAATTGTCGTATTGGAGTTGTTAAGTGCAGGGCTCACTTGACACTGGTTAATGAGTGTCATTTGATATTTCATAAAATGCCACCAAAATTATATGATAAAGACAATATTTTAAATTTGATAATTTTTGATAGAATATTAAAGGACACTAAATCGCATGAAACGTAAAAAACAAGCAATCTATAAATTTAAAAATATGTTTGTAAAACTTTTCTATTTTGTTTATTTTTAATGAATTTATTTGAAATTTATTGTCAAGATTCTCAAAATAAATTGTTGTCAAGGGATCATCTTTCAAATTTTAATAGTCTTCGGTAAACAATCAAATAATATTTAAATTATATGAAATTAAAAACATAATCTATCTATAAATTGAAAATATATTTAATATTTTCTATTTTTAAGAAATTTCAAATTTACCTGATATTTCATTGTTAAAATTGTAAAAATAACCTCATCCCTCGGCTTCATATTGCCTATGTTCTGAAATTATGTTTATATACCCAAACGGCGAAAATGAAGGCTTTATCACGCATTTTTTTGCTCGTAGACATCCAAAAATCGCCCACAAAAATATAGAATTCTGTAATTATTTTGTTTCTATATATTTTGCCTTCTAACGCAGTGCCAGGAGAAGTCCTAACGGGTGGTAATGGGGTTGTTGAACATCCTATGGGCTAGAGAACAGAGACGAGATCTGGTGTCCGATACTCCGAGTGCAGTGATGCAAGAAAGTCAGTGGATGTTTTGAATGGCCAGTTCAGAAATGAACGATGGGGCATACAAGTGACAATATAAAACTAATTGCTAAATTTTAAACGAAATTCATCAAAAGTTCAAAACTATTAGATAGTACGAGCTATATCGAATAATACTCCTTTATCAATTCAGTTAGTACTTTCTTCAAAAACGACAAAATATCACCTGTTTTTAACAATAATTGCCTCATTAAATCCTATCTAAATGCCTAGATAATTGTATAGATTATTATGTGCTAATACTTCATTAACAACAATAATCAGAGGTTTAGTTACAATAATAAAAAGAAAACTGAAAAAAAAACATATACTACAGTGAGCATTCCACGAACTAGCTGAAGAAAAATTATAATTCGTAATTTGTTCAGTGTTCAATTCGGTTTTAGCTCGAGTTTGATTCGCTCGATTAGACTTTTTTATCAGTTCGATTTAAGTTCGGTTTGATATCTTTTTTAATGAACTAGTTCGAGTTTGATTCATAATAGTTTGATATATAGTTATTTGCAAGATTTTAAAATATGAATTTCAATATACGTGCGAAAGGGCATCACATACTGCATATGCGGTATGCGGCCGCATATGCAGATTTATATGCGGATCTATGTATGTGGTATATTTTTAATGAATACTTTATATTCATATAGACATTGATGTCGATAATATAACAAACAAAGGCTTCATCTCATCACGATAAATGTGAATTTTGATTCATTTATTTGAGCGTCATTCGATGATTTTTTGTGGCCGAGTGAAAGCCTAGGCTCGTGGCAAAGCGTATATGTGTAAAGTTCTGATGTTATGGGTTGCATCAGAGGCCCAATATCAAATTCACGTATGAAGGGCGCATATCATCCTGGATTAGTGGTTTGCTAAAACCCGGCGGATACAATTCGTGCCTGTTACCTGGAGTATCCGTATCTATGCTCGGGTATAGGCGGGTAAACGGGTACACGAGTACGGGTTTGAGAAGGGCGGTCATCATTTTTTTAGAAAAAAATCTGTTGTACCCGTTTACCCGTGTACCCGGGTTTTAAATTAATTGATTTAAGATATTTTTTATTTATATTTTATTTAACCACTTAAAATAAATGAACGTTTAGAAAATATATTATTCTTTTAAAATGAACGTTTAGATTTGTACTTAGCCGAAAATATATTATTCAGATTTTATGACATTGCAAAATAAAAAATATATTTGTAAAACAAAAATAGAAACACCAAACAAAAATAGAAAAAAAACAGTACCCGTACCTGTACCTGTGCCCGTACCCGTAGTACCCGTGCCCGTGGTACCCAAGACGGGAATGGGTATGAAACGGGTAGGGTATGGTTTTGAAAAAATATCCGTCTACCCGTGCCCGCCCTATCCGTCTACCCGCCGTGCCCGCGCCGCCTACCGCCGCCGCGGTTTGCCGGCCCGTACTGCGATGCACTCGTTAGCAATTCACTATCCTGGACTCGGGCACTGGACCGCACACGCATATGCGATCACATGGGCCGCGTTTTAAAACGCTGATTATTTATATATATTTTAACTATTTAGACAATAATATATATAATAATATAATTATTTTATTATAAATTTAATAACATTATTATTAGATTAATAAATAGTAGTTATTTTTTTTATAAATTATAATATAAAATTAATAAAATATTAATTATTTTAGCTCTAATTATTTATGATAATATGAAAATAAATATAAAAATTAAAATAATTGAGTTCGTCTAGAGTTCAATTTCAGTTCGAGTTCAATTTAGATCTAATTCAATTTAGTTCGAGTTTGATTTAGTTTAAATTCACTTTAGTTCGAATTGATTCAAATCAAACTCAAATATTAAGTAATTTGATCAAATTTGATTCATTTACAACTCGTGTCTTCGGATCACTAAGGCCGACTTTCATCCCTGCTTGACGAGTAGATGTGACAAAATCGGATCCCGACGTGACCTAATTTTTTTTAAAAATCAAAATGATCCGAACCCAACCCAATCCGACCCGAGACGATTTGAAACTCGAGATAACCCGAGATTAAAGTGTCCAAGACCCGACCCGACCCGATCCGAACCCGAATGACCAAAACCCGAGAGGACCCAAGATCAGACTACCCGAAATCCTACCTGACCCGAACCCGAATGACCCGAAACCCAATACAACTTGAAATTAGACGACTCAAAATCTGACTTGACCCGAAACCGACCTGATTTTAAAAAAATTGAATACAATTGAACTACAATTATGTATTGTGTTTTTATTTCATGCATATTTTTTTTAATTTTATTACTTTTATTGTGTATTTTAATTAAATTAACTTAAATTTTTTTTAAAGTCTAACGACCCGAAATCCAACCCGACCCGACCCGAAATAAAACATGACAAAAAAGAATCTGACCCGGCCTGACCCGACCCGAAACAACCTGGAACCCAAGACTACCCGATATCAAATGACTCGAAACCCAACCCGACCCGGACTCGAATGACCCGAAGCCCGAAATGATCTTAGCTCATAAGAACTCGAAATCCGACCCGACCCGACCCGAAATGACCCGAGACTTGAAAAAAAAATGATAGTGTTCGACCTGAAACCTGATTCGACCCGAACCAAATCGACCCGAACTCAACCCATGACCTAACAAATTTTTTTGATCAAATTTATCCGACCCGACCCGTCCGAACCTAAATCAGACCAACCCGTCCGATTGTCACCTCTATCGACGGGTGACTCTTGCAATAATTTCAAGTCCTAAAAAAACTTGAAACTTCTGGTCCTAAAAGCAAATCAAAAATATTATTGTGTTAATCTTATGGAGTTAAATATATATAGGTGGATCTTTCCATCTCCAAGAAAGAAGAACGTGTTCATAGGCACACAAAAGGCCGCAGTAGCAAAAATAATAATTCTCCTATTAGCTTAAATTGAAGGATCAACGTGCTTGTTAGTTCCAGTATTTTAAAATGCGTTCTGTGCGCAGCTAATCCGTATAGAAATTCATCATGCAGTTGTATATTGGTTTGTACGGAGAAATTCATAGAAAATCACTAAAAATTAATGAAAAATGGAGAACTTTCAGTAGAGTGGCGCGAACCCGGCACTTCAGGATGCCCACCAACTACTTTGCCACTGGGTCGCGTGAAAGTTTTTGAATAATTGATATGTATATTCTTCATATATGCTTTCTAATATGAAAAAATTTATCATTTTTTGTGAAATAAAACCATATATATATTATCGCATGAAAATTTATATATGCATTCCCATAACATATATATAGTATGCGAAACCCTTCCGCATACCGCATGTATATTGAAATTCACATTTTAAAACCTTAGTTAGTTCCATTGAAATTATTACTATGTCAGGCTGGGGAGTGGGAATCTAAATCTGAAAGGAACGAAACAGAAGGCCTCTGTCCACTTGAGCAGCAAACTGTGTCAGCTAAGAAAGAATTCGCATTTGCGGCCGTGAGAAAAAGGACGACGCAATGTCACGATGAGAGGTTCGCATTTGCTTAGTATATATATTTGAGGAGAAGATCAGAGAGGATGTAACAATCTCATCACGAAATTTGCAAATCATATTTGAATTTTCTTGGGAGGAATACTTTATTGACAACTACTTTCAAAATTAGTCAAACCCTTTTTGTAAGTAGCGCGTGTCTATTCGTGCTGAAGATCCCATTCCACAGTTCTTTTATTTTTTTAGAGATTCTGTAATGATTGAAATAATTTCAGAGCATTCATTTTTTAGCATTAAATGATTAAGATAAACTTTTTGGAGTGACTAGATTGATGAGTAAAATTAATTGTCGTTGATTAAATTAACGATAACTTCTTTTGTCTCACAACAGAATTAGCCTTTTTTTTTAATTTATCACTATTGTCCTCAATCTGAAATTTTCTTTGATGGTTCTGATCAGATTTTGTTACATGAGTCGGATCAACCTACATATTATCCAACTTAAAATAAAAAACTATACAAAATAACTTATTTTCGACTTTTTTTCTTATGATTATTTGTCATTTGGCACAATCTTTTACCAACAAGAGTTGAAGAAGAATACTATTGTGAAACATTTTTTTTTCTTCGAGCAACTCTGTGGTGCTTTTTTTTTCACTAGCAATTAGAGTTATATATGCTCTCTTGCATTTCACAATACAACTTAATATTTAAGCAGAGTGTTCCTTTTTTGCCTTTCATTTTAAACTCTATTGTTTATTCTAGCCTTCTAGGTATCAATATATTTTTTTGGACAATTTAGATAATCGTTAATTAGCTGCAACGTTAGCCTTCTTCCTAAAAATTATTCCAAAATTTGATGAGAAACTTCAATTAATGAATCTATATTTCAAATGTTTAACCATGAATTTTTATGTCCTTTTAGTATAACATAAAGATTAGAAATTATGCACCAGTTTCAAATCTACAAACTTAAAATAAATTATGCCGAATAAAATTTCACGAATTTTGAAGAAAATATTGTGAATATTATAAAATAGAAGGGTTATTTTGACAATCTTGATAATGAGATTTCAAATAAATTTGAAAAAAATCTTAAAAAATAAAATAATATAGATATATAATTGATTTTATAGATTGATATTGTTGTAACTTTTATAGTAGTTAAAATATCATATGATAGTCCATCAAAAGACCATCAAAATTTTATAAAATTTACAATTGTTGTATTTTATAGGTCTTTGATGGATCATAAAATGACACTTAAATTATAAAAAAATTAAAATAATTAATTTTAAGTTCAACAATAAGTCTATAAATATTTTTCTATTTTTATTTTTTTTTTGAATTCTTAATACATAAAGATGATTAAAATTTTAAACTTTTCAAGTATACCACATCATCATTTTTTTACCATTGATTTTGTTTAAGTCCTTCCCTCTATTTGAATCTAATGATTCATATAAAATAATTTAACTCTTAAAATAGATTATTATGTTTATTTAGAATTTAAAAATATTATGTCTAATGTGAAATTTTATTAAATATATTTAAAATTTTATATTATTAGTTATTCATTTGAGGAGGACGAAACCCGAGTAACGAACTCTAGTTTATTTAAAATTCCATCGTTAAGAGTAACAAAAATAATTATTTTCAAGTGACCCCTCTCTGTTGAAAAAAAAAATACATAGTTCGGTGAGTTTCAAATAAATCATTGTAATATTGAATATGAAATATGTTAATCATACGGTTCGGACAATGAAGGAATCATTCAGAAGATATTGGATAAATATTATATAAATGTGATATTAGTATTATCCCAAAATTGTATTCACTATGTAAATTCATGTTCATGCAGAACGACTCAATTTAACGCAAAATGAGATACCGAGAGGCCACATCTGAACGAATAAACCACACAACCGGCATCAGAAGAGAAGACTCAAAGGATCGGAATTGGGAAGTCGAAATTATCCTCCTTGGCTCGTGGCTCCTGCTACTGCTCAACACTCAATCGACTCAACAACAGTCGTCACTGAGTGCCCTTCGTTGGATCTTTTCTATAAATGATGCGAGAGCGCCCACCTACCAGCTGGACCTGATTGCTCGTTTCTCTTCTTTCTTCACTTCCCAGCACACATAAAAGAAATAGAGCCAATTATCACTGACACAGACCCACACAGTGGAGAGGAGGAAGAGAGAGAATGACGATAAAGGAAGAAGAAAAGACACCCGGAGCGAAGGAAAGTGCAGTGGATTCAGAGACCGAATGTGAGAGATGCCCCGTGGAGGAAGTGGCGCTGGTGGTCCCAGAGACGGACGACCCGTCAATGCCGGTGATGACATTCCGGGCCTGGACGCTGGGTCTATCCTCCTGCATCCTGCTCATTTTCCTCAACACCTTTTTCACCTACCGCACACAGCCCTTACCATATCCGGCATCCTCATGCAGATTGCCGTGCTCCCCATCGGCCGCTTCATGGCCTCCGTGCTCCCGGAAAAGGAGGTCAAGCTACTCGGCGGCCGCTGGAGCTTTAATCTAAACCCGGCCCGTTTAACATCAAGGAGCACGTCATCATCACGATTTTCGCCAATTGCGGTGTGTCGTTTGGAGGCGGAGACGCCTACTCAATCGGGGCTATTACAGTCATGAAAGCCTACTATAAGCAGTCTCTCAGTTTCCTCTGTGGCCTGCTCATCGTTCTTACCACTCAGGTTATACCTCCCATTTTTATCTTTGCTCTGTTTCTTAATTGTTTACATTAACTTTCTCAAGGTTTCCTTTTGGCTTTCAAAATGCAATTTTGTTAGAATCTGTAGGTTTGTCACTGATAATCTTAGACCAAAGCAACCAGTGTTAGATTCTTTTTAGATTGATTGAACTGTGCGTGTGTACTTAAAATAGTGTATTACGTACCATGTACTCTTTGCGGGTGAGGTGTTTGATAGTTGTGTGATGACCGCACGCGTATAAGTTAATGATTGAGTACAAAAGTAACTTTGGTTTAGTAGGCAGAATTTATTGTTAGGACACCGTTAGATTTAAATCCAACAATCAATGTGAATTCAGATCTGTATAAGTACAGAGGAGCCCGAGTCCAGTAGACACGGGTCGATGGATAAAAAAAATTAAAGAAACAAAGTAATGTTATCAAGTGGTCTAAAGACTAAAATCAATAGAAAAGTAGCAGTCAGGGGTCCTATTAAGTCTTGGGAGTCGCTTTTAAGGAGAAAAGGGTGTAATGCTAAAATAATAGATAGGTCATAGGTGGTCCCCGAAGGCACTGTTTGCCCGATTCTTTTATTTACCCATCCCTCATTTTTTTAAAAGGATAAATATTATGTTAAATTGTAAATATTTTCATTTAGCAACCGAATGTTTTTTTTTTAAATGCTGACGATTAACGAAGCAGTCAAGAACATATGTATTTCATAACGAAGCAGAGGCAGCAGGATTTTCAACTATGGGACAATAATATTTTTATTTATTTATTTCATAACTTTTTAATACTTCTTTTTCCCAAATATTTGTTTTTTTCCTTACCAATACAAAAAGAGAACGTAAATCTATAACAGGACCATTTTCAATAATTTCAATATCTGTAATATTATCATTGATCAATAATTCTTAATTTAGATAATATTAAGAAAATTAAAATGATGCATGGACTTTTTGTACAAAACACAATACTACTCTCACACGCAATCCCCATAAATTTTCAAGCAACTTGAAGGCGATAAAATACAGAACATAGTAATAAGATGCTATTTTAGGTGGTGTTAAAGTATAGTAATAGAATTATATAGGTTAGTTGGAGATATTGTGTGATGTATGATGTGAGAGATGTTTGGTGATTGAAATTAGTTAGTTAGATTAAGTGGTTAGTTTGTTAGATCATTAGTCTATAAATAGAGACTTAGTCATTGTAATCAATTCACTCAAGATAATCAAATATTTCCCTCTCACTCTCTCATTCTATCATGGTATCAGAGCAGGTCAACTACTGGAATTAGGTTCACGCCTATTCCAGGCACTATGCACTCTATTCCAACCCTATTCAAAAATTATACTACTTTTCTTAGTTATTCCAAAATAAATTCTCTATTATACTCTATTCAACTTTCTATTTTAGTATCCTATTCTTACCTACTCTCTCCTATTCTATTCTTACCTAAACCTCACTTCCCTGTTGCTCACCCCAAGAATCAAGATCGTGATTTTCTCTGCTGCTCTTCAGATCGCGATTTCACGCCAGTGTCGTCGCGAGTTCCTTCCTGATCGCCAGCCTCTTCTCTCGCGCACGCTTCCACATCTGATCGCCAGCCTCTTTGAGCAACCACTGCTATCGAGCATCGAAGACTGTACTCTGATATACTATTTAGACTAGGTGCATAGGTGTTGCTCCTGTCTCGACGCGACTGATGGCCACGCGGCCAGGTCTAGGCAACGCCAGAGCAGAAGTCACCGGAGGAGAGCTGGCCATGATAGACGAGGCCTACGCCGTCAACGTCATCCCCTCTGAGCTCTTCCTCAAGTTTCGCAAGGAGATCGAGGGCTTGCGTGTTGGAGTCAACCTCGAGTTCTTTAATTATGAAGTGAATGACTATGAGGCGAGCTCGTGCTCAAGCCATTGGACATCGAAAGAAAGTCGAGGTTCATGTATAGGCCCATCCATGGTAACATACACATCCTCTCCATATCAAGAATTGTTGGAGTAGAACCGAGCTTGATTTCTAAGAAAAGTTTGAAGGAACCTCTGACAATGGCAAATGCAACCAGCGGGATCCAAGATGTGGTCGCAACTGAGCAACAAGGTACTCGAGCACGGCGGAAGACTCTCCTATAGCGCGCAATGCCTAAATAAACAACACACCACCGCCTGATGGGACTGAAGCAACCTTTCCCTTACCAACTCCTAGGAGCTCATGATGCTATCAATCGGTACAAGCTCAATTACAGAGGTTGTCTTTGCTGTGATTGTTCTTCCTCTTATCTTGATGTCCAGCGGCTGGGTCTACTGGTTCCGCTGGACCAGTGAGCTGGTTTTGCTGGTTCGGCTATACCAATGGGTTCAATAGAGATTAGGAGTTATTTGTACCAATACTAATGGCAAGAATGACATTTATTTTTTACTTCAGTTGTGATCTTGTTCCCAAATTCCCCACAATAATCATCTACAACTCTTCAAAACCTTTCTACAATTCAAAACCAAAATCACTACTCCCAATTAAATTTCAACGATCAAACCATGCACCGGGTTTCTATTCTTCTTTTTTTTCTTTTTAAGAGAACTCAAACGAGTCTCGAATTGTTGTTAAAAAGGACAAAGATCCTTCTATTTTATGTTTCAAAATGACTCAAACGAGAATGAAACAATCAATAGTTTTTCTTGAGCCAAAAAATTCTTCTTCCATCTACCTTTCTTCAAGACGACCCGAGATGTAATTGGAGATCAAATTCATGAATCGAGATGTTAGAACTCGTAAGATGTGCAAACTCACAATGCGTACCGCACGATGAGTTTGAGAGGGATGTTAGAGTATAGGAATTGTATAGGTTAGTTGGAGATATTGTGTGATGTATGATGTGGAAGATATTTAGTGATTGAAATTAGTTAATTAGACTAAGTGGTTAGTTTGTTAAATCATTAGTCTATAAATAGAGACTTAATCATTGTAATCAATTCACTCAAGATAATCAAATATTTCCCTCTCACTTACTCAGGCCATCAAATATTTTTCAGTAAAATGCTTTCCTAAATTTTGACACACCAAATAAGTTTCATTTAATACAAACCATCATTACAAGAATCACAAATCCCATTTTTTTTTTAATCTTTGTTCTTCTATCATTATTTCAATCTATTTGTTTTTCCTCAATAAAAAGATCCCTAATTTTACCTTAAATTTATTATGCTAATTAAATTTAAATTTGTAAAACTACATGTTAATTAAATCCAACGTAGTATTAAACTCGTAATTAGATGGCACACTTTTGGCAAATCATTCTAGTCAATTATAAAGTTCCTTGATCAAGATTAAAATACAAAATGAGGATATATTTCTTTGCCAAAAAAAATATGATACCTCTGCTTATGACCGGATATCAGAGTAGTTTCTTTTTTCCATGGATATCTGTTAAAGTCTCAACGCGCAACACATTACGTCCCAAAAATCTTTTGCTACATTCCTAAATTATGCGGAAAAAAAAACTGCGAAACCTATGCATTAATTTGAGATAATATTATTGAATTTGGAGGTAACAAAAAAAAATAGAGAAGGGATCGGCTGACAATGGGTTATTTTGACAACTTTTACAATATATATCTAAATAAATATTAAAAAAAATCTTAAAAATGAAAAAAAAAAGTTTATAGATATGTTCTTCTACCTATGGATTGATGGTCATTTAAATTTCATGTAATTTCATTATTATTTGATAGTTCAACAAAAACTATCAAATTTTCATTCAGTTTGCAACAATTTCTATTTAACGGTTTTTGATAGACTATCAAACGATAATAAAATTATATGATATTTGAATGAACATCAATCTAAAAGTAGAAGTACACATTTATAATATTTTTTTTTTATTTTTAAGATTTTTTATATTTATTTAAAGATCCATTGTATTGTTAAAATTGTCAAAATAACCCATTGTCAATGGATCTCCAATCAAAAAAATAATAGGCATATAATGGTCTGCGGTCCCTCTGTGGAATCTATTCTGGTTCTTATTATCCATCCGCTGTTCTCTGACTATGAGCAATTTTGTATGCCAAGCGGAATCAGCAAATTCTCCACATCATAATGAAAGAGATCAGGTTCACATTCGACATTTCATAAAATATTATTAAGCACTAACGGTTGCAAAATTTTGTTTCTTTTTACTGGAAAAATTAACATTAAAATTTATCACTTTTCATTAAAATGTATGATGTGTATAGTGTATAGATTACATCATAAATATTAGAAAATTTAAATTATAAGTTTTTTAATGTTTGTAAAGATTATTATGTTAATTTGTAGCCAATTAATTCCAATCCTAAGATAATTGCAGACTTTCAGAATTGCTGGAATAATAAAATAATATTAAACTTTAAAAAATGGACATTTTTTTGGCAAATTAAATAATATTAAACTTTAAGATAATTACTTTCAGAATTGCAGAAATAATTAAATAATACTAAACTTTAAAAAATGGGCCTTCAGAACAAATTAGAAAGTAGTGGCTGAATGTTTTGGTTCCATTTTTAATGGTTTGCTTCACTTGCCCTAAATTTTTTAAGAATATTCCCGCAATTATTACTTTACTAAAGGGATTTTCATCTATTTGCAAGGTGAAATTCACACCCCAGTGTCCATAGGTGCATTAAAAATGTAGAAAGCCACTACAAATAATTTTTCTGGCAGTTGTCAAAATAGTTTAGTACAAACAGGGATCCAATTAGTATAAATAGTAAGACATTCTTTTTTAGTTATTCATATAAATGCAATATATTGGAATTGCAGATACTTGGATACGGGTGGGCTGGTATGCTTCGCAGGTATCTTGTCGAGCCTGCTGAAATGTGGTGGCCTTCTAATCTTGCCCAGGTTTCTCTTTTCAGGTAATTTTTCATTTTCCTATTGCACTTTGTGTTTCGCTTTTCTTACTGGTAACTTACCTTCTAACTTCAAGGATGAAACTAATTGTTGCAGGGCACTGCACGAGAAAGATTCACAGTCGAAGGGACTCACAAGGATGCAGTTCTTTCTTATGTTTCTTGCTTTAAGTTTTGCGTATTATGCTTTGCCTGGTTATTTGTTACCTATTTTGACATTCTTCTCCTGGGTCTGCTGGGTCTGGCCACGTAGTATTACTGCTCAGCAAATTGGGTCGGGTTACCATGGTCTCGGTGTCGGTGCTTTCACCCTTGATTGGGCTGGTATATCAGCTTATCACGGCAGCCCACTTGTCACCCCATGGTTTTCCATCATTAATGTGGCAGTCGGGTTCATCATGTTCATATACATCATTGTGCCAATTTGCTACTGGAAGTTCAACACTTTCGATGCCCGTAAATTTCCCATATTTTCCAACCAGCTATTTACTACTACGGGTCAGAAGTATGACACCACCAAAATATTGACGGCAGACTATGATTTGAACGTAGCTGCTTATAACAGCTATGGCAAGCTGTACCTCAGCCCTCTCTTTGCACTATCTATTGGTTCTGGATTCGCACGGTTTACAGCAACCCTGACTCATGTCTTTCTCTTTCATGGAAAGTAAGTGGAAATATTGAATTCTTATTTACCTGTCCTATATCACTTAATGATTGATTCTACTGTTTTGGTACATACTGCCATCTCTGATTTTGTATTTAATTATTTTTTATTTCCTCCTTAATTTGGGAAGGGATATATGGAAGCAGAGCAGGTCAGCAATAGGCTCGGCAAAGATTGATATACATGCAAAATTGATGAAGAGGTACAAACAGGTGCCAGAGTGGTGGTTTCTCATTTTACTTATTGGAAGCATTGCTCTTTCATTGTTGATGTCTTTCATATGGAAGAAGGATGTGCAGCTTCCTTGGTGGGGTATGCTGTTTGCTTTTGGTCTTGCTTTCATTGTCACTCTTCCCATTGGCGTCATTCAAGCTACAACCAATCAGGTATGTTTGACAAACAAATATTATACTAAAATAATTGTTTATCGTTTTGAAAATATATACCAAAATGAGCATTATTTGAATGTCCTTTTCATGATTTCTATTGTTTATTGTTTTGCAGCAACCAGGATATGACATCATTGCGCAATTTATGATTGGTTATATATTACCAGGGAAGCCCATTGCCAATCTGCTATTTAAGATCTATGGCAGGATCAGCACCATTCATGCCCTTTCTTTTCTTGCAGATCTCAAGCTTGGTCACTACATGAAGATCCCTCCTAGATGCATGTACATTGCTCAGGTGATGAATATTTTCTTTCTTCATATGTTATTTTTCCTTGATGTGTGAACATCTTTTTTGTATAACAGATGATTGAACTTTTTGTCAATTCAGCTCGTGGGAACATTAGTTGCAGGGGTTGTGAACCTAGCAGTTGCGTGGTGGATGTTAGAAAGCATAGAGAACATATGTGATGTTGAAGCATTGCACCCCGAAAGTCCTTGGACCTGTCCAAAGTATCGAGTAACATTTGATGCTTCAGTGATTTGGGGGTTGATAGGCCCAGCACGTCTCTTCGGTCATGGTGGGCTGTACAGAAACCTGGTCTGGCTCTTCCTTATAGGAGCATTTTTGCCAGTTCCAATTTGGGTGCTAAGCAAGATTTTCCCTGAGAAGAAATGGATCCCTCTCATCAACATTCCTGTCATCTCATACGGTTTTGCAGGAATGCCGCCTGCGACACCGACAAACATTGCTAGCTGGCTAGTGACGGGCACAATATTCAACTACTTTGTGTTCAAGTACAGGAAGAATTGGTGGCAGAAGTACAACTACGTTTTATCTGCAGCATTGGATGCTGGCACGGCATTCATGGGTGTGCTGCTCTTTTTCGCCTTGCAAAACACAAACCATAACCTTAAGTGGTGGGGCACTGATATAGATCATTGTCCTCTTGCTTCCTGCCCCACTGCTCCAGGCATCAATGTCAAGGGCTGCCCAGTATTTTAGGAATACAACTCTTGAACTGATCTTCTTATAGTTGTAATCCTAGTGGAGTAGATCAGTCTGCTCGTTTGTGGTGAACATAAAATTGCAACTCATATGCATACATGACATAATACTTGGGTAAATTTTGTACGTTTGGCAAGAACTGTTTATTTTGAATGAAGTTTTCTAGTTTGCAGAGAAGAATTTTCTTTTAATCTTTTTCTCAAGATAAAAAGAAGAATGGCTTTTTACATGTGAGAGTTGGAACTTTTGTGGCATCAACTCAGAGTTTTGCAATTCCCCTGCAAATAAACTCTCCTGCCCCACTATTATTCACAAAAGTCAAAATGTTCTTTCTGTGTTCCTCAGACAACCATAGTTAATCATAGACCACACTTAACTAAATATTATTCTTCATTTCTCTAATTAAGTGGAGGGATACATTGACAATGGGTTATTTTGACAATTTTGACAATGACATTCCAAAAACATACAAAAACATTCTTAAAAATAGAAAAAAAAAGATATATTCTTCAAGTTATAGATCAATAGTGTTTAATTGTTTTTTGCAATTTAGATATAATTTGATAGTCCAACAAAAATCATCAAAATTTTATATAATTTGCAATAGTTGCCATTAATGGATTTTGATGAACTAACAAACAATAACTAAATTGCATGAAATTTAAAATACTATCAATCTCTAAATTGTAGAATACATCTACAATTTTTTTCTATCATAAGGAACTTTTTTGTATTTCTTAGAATGTTATCGTTAAGATTGACAAAATAACCCATTGTCAAGGGATCCCTCACCATTAAGGAAAGCAGCAAACATTCTATTGAACAAATACTATTCTGACAAGCAATAAATCAGTCGGCATATGCAAGAAAAGCATAGTTTAATAAAGACTACCCTCAAATTGCTAAATCTTGTAGTAGCATATGTAACACTAGGCTGCTTTACACAAACCAAATCAACATAATGTTCCAAGAAGGAACATGATCCATATATGAAAGAGAGAATTACAGAAAATGAAAAAAAAAAAAAAGAAAAGAAAAGAGTAGACAAGAAAGTAGGTAATGAAAAAGAGGATCAAAATATAGTTACAAAGTCCTCCTTCCAAGACATTAAGCTGAACCACTTTTCTAATGGCCATTATCTTCCATTTTATGGCCAATATTCCCCAAACGTGTTTTCTTCACAATGTAAATATTACCGAAGTTTGAGTTAAGCCCTCAAGTTTTAAGCTTGTTGACTTTCTCCCGTCAACTAACTCAGCAGGTAACTCTGCTTGGAGGCTCAGCTACTACTGTCATAAACCTGTCAGGTTTAGCCTTTAGTATGACTAAATATAAAATAAAACTATGGAAAAGCTGGAATAAAGGAACAATGACCTAATGGCAGAATACGAATTACCTTTAACTTCTGCTTAGAAAAACGAGGGGTCAGACAAGGGTTGAAATCCCTGAGGAACATGTCATCAGAGCTCCCACATTCAGATACTCCGGGGTGTGAAGTGTAGTTGTCCTGTGGAGTTTCTTTTTTAATTAATTTGTGTATGACAGAATAATAATTAGTTAAGATGTTGAAAATTTTAATTTTATATGGGGCTGGTACGAAAGAAAAGGTATCCTATTACCAGAGGGTATGTAGCCACCTCTTGGCCATAAAGTATTGGGGTCCTTGGTGAGCTTATAAGTCCATCAGTGCATGGATTTGTACCCAGTTTCTCTGCCTTCAGCTATAAAATTTTGTAAATAGAATCTCATAATGACAACTAGGAAGGATGTTCAGGAAAAAATACTTTTGGTACAATTATTTGATGCATAATTATTCTTTTATGAAAATGTAATAAGAACTGAGAAAGATCCATTTAAATCGTTGGTCCTTGTTTATGTTCTCATCGTATCCCAAAAGGGGCATTCCAACTAAGATCATATAGAATTTTATATTACTGTTTTTGCTGTCTTTTAAATTCCTGTGAGCATTTGATGTTCTATATAGAACAAACTTTTGCTCTTTTTACATGGCACATACATAATTTGAGCTGCCACTTAAAATCCTACTTAATGAAGAATGAAAGACAGATTAAATTTATTTCTCTTTTTGTAGCTCCATAATTATTCTAAGAACTGCACTTCACATTCCCTTATGTTCTTACCTTTACAACAAGATGCACAAACTCCTCGCTTTAACTTGAAGTAGTTTTATTCTGTTATCTGTTGAAAACCTATTATTGCTTAAAAATATTCAAGTATCCATGATCTCTTGATCAGGCTAGCTTAACCAAGCAAATCTCAGTAATTGCCATGCTGGATATTTGAAATCTACACTATCAATAGCATACCAGTTGATTTACTAGTGGACGTATCCTGTTCACGCATTACATGTAAAAGTATTCTGGGACAATAATGGAAATCAACTTGCTTGTCACCAGTGATCTTAAGCTGAATGTACCTTTCTTACTTTATGGGCCTTTTCCCATTCCAGTAATGCTGTTAAATTTTGGATTGGGAAAATTTGAAAACCTTGTTGGTCATCTTGGTACAGTGGCTGTACCAGGAAAGCATCAAACAGACCAGGAAAAGGATACTGCAAGCACCAGATCTCTTGGATAGAAAAAGAAAGAACCAAGATTCAAGATTTGACACCTGAAGTTGCAGATTAGCATATACAAGGCTAAATTTACTTGGCAGTGAGAGCCACAGTTTGCAAGCATTCATCACACACATGCAATAGATAGTTGCATGACAAAAAGATGACTGTAAATGAGCAAACTAAAATGGAGAGCTAAATAGATTAGGAACTAGGACTGGCACCTGAGCAAGATCAAGGGCAAGACAATGGAGGTGTGCAGTTAACGAGGAGATCTCCATCTGAAGAGTAGGAATGACTTGCTTTGCTTGTTTAGCTCTTCCCCTTGCTTCTCCACCAGATCCTGCATTTGCAAGTTTGTCTCCTCTGGGAACAATACTGCATCCTTGAGAACCTTTAGCTCCTCTCTCTGCTTCAGGCATAGGTCCTTCAATTTCTCTATCTGTGTTGCCATGCACACAATTAGCAACTCAAATTGAAATTTATAACAGGAAAGAGCATTTTTTAATTGATCAATTAATTTATTACTTCATAGTTTCTTTCTTCAAGCAAGATCCGCAGCTCTGAGATCTCCTCCTCGTACTCTTTGTTTTGAGCCAGAAGCTCTCTCTCACTTCGAAGCACCATGGCAAGAGTGCGGGTGTTGTTCTTGATCTCAGTCAGTGCCTTCTTTTCAGTTCCCTTCTGAAACAGCTTCCTTGAGAGAGAAGACATGTTGCCCCCACTTGATTTTCCTACTCCTTTCATCTCTTTCGCAATCGGATCGGGTGGAAGAACTGGAGGTCCGTTCTTTTTCGGATTCGTTGATCTCTTATCAATGAGCTTTCTGAGCAGCGATCCCAGATTTTGTCCTTGTGGAGTGGTGGATTTGACACGGACAATTGCTTGGGAGGTGGTGCCCTTGGCAGGGATAATAGGATCAGAAGGCTTATAGTGGGTTCTTGATGCAGGAAGGGGGTTGATGCTCTTCTTGTTTGAGAAAAACGAGGTGGAAGTTGAAGAGGAGAGGTCGGAGGCCGATGAAGAGTGGCTGTCTATGGAGCTATAGCGAGAAGAAGGCTTGATAGTCGTCATTTTTACCAGTTGATTGTGGAGTTTAGCGATTTTTCAGATTCGATTTCAAAATTTCAAAGTGGCCTGGGGGAACGAGTTGTGGGAGGAAGTAAGAAGCATCATTAATCTGGAAAGGCGGAGAAGCATGGGAGAATAGTGAAGTCTGGAGTTGGTGGAGGGATATTCCCAAATTCAAATTTCCTCGCTCCTCTCTTCGTTTCAGTGTCCGTTACATTATTTTTCCGGAACGTTATTAAAATTCATTAGTATTTTAAGGGAAAAGTATAAATAAAAAGAGTTAAATATTTTTTACCTAAATTTAGCTTTAACATGATATCAATTTTTTTTCTCAAAAATTAAGGAGTGAATGAGAAGCCTTTGCAAGCTTTAAACTCTAAAATAAAAGCTCCGTCTTTAATCAATATACTAATGTATATACTTTATAAAGTGAAATGAGATAATTTCGTATTTGTAGTGAATATTTTTGATGATGCGGAAAAAATGTTTAGATGACAATTAATTTTGATGTCACGGCATAATTAAAATTAGATCAAAGAAGATAATTAATAATCTTTAAAAAATACTAGCAAATAATTCGTGCCATCCACAACTCTTAAAAATTACACAACTCTATATTAATTTTTAACATGCCAAATATTATATAATTGTCTAGTATATTTATATTTTGTACCTTATCCATTCTTTATGATTTTTATTTCTTAATTAATTTTTTTTGATGCAAGAAATATATGAACAAATAACTTTATATTCAAAATATTTGCGGTTTTCAGAAAGCTTTGATATTTACCTTTATCATATTTACACAACTAAAACTTCAAAAATAAATGAAGCTATTTTGATCATTTTGGTCTTTATTTTTATAAGGATATATATCAGACACTGAACAAATGGACGTTCTTTATAATATAGTATAGATAAAAAATATTTATTTAAAATTAAAATGCCGAGGGATATTTGAATCCATGAGTCAAATATAAGGATGTGCTAACTCATCGAAGAGAATTAATATGGATGTGTATGGAATGAAAATTAGTAGTCATTAAGGGTCTGTTCGTTGTCTTCACTATTTTCGTGAGAAAAAAATAATTCAGTTCAACTGATTTTTTTTTCCATTTAAATAGTAAAAATCAGTTCAAATCCTTTGCCTATTTCCAATTCCATTTCACAGCCTTACAAGCCTGAATATTTTAATCTCAAATTGGGTTTATTGTACTACTTGATATGTTACACTTAATATCTTCTTTGATTTGTCGATTTGCAAAATAATCTTAAATTTTACAATTTGCCTTGTTTGAGTTTTGTGCAGGGATTAACATGCAAATGAACTAGTGCACAAGAACCAAGACTAGTGCTGGGATACAAGAGCTTAATCAAGACTACATTAGGCTTAAGTTTAGTTAGACTCAAACTGGGTTGAATTTGTCAAGATAAATTGAGTTTAAACAACAAGAAAAATATTTCTGCCCAGAGAATCGTTATAACGCCCAAAGAATCGTTATAACGATTCATTTTAATACTAAAAAATATTCTAAGGTAGAAATATTTTCAAAGAAACCAGAGTGTATCGTTATGTAACGATTCGGTAATCGTTACAACGATTTGTGAAACGTATAACGATTCTGTGATCGTTACAACGATTCATGAAACGTATAACAATTTGATAAATCGTTATAACGTTTCAGCTCAGTTGATCCAACAACTATTCTTTCTAAATCGTTATAACGATTCATAAACCGTTATAACGGTTCAGGCCGAAAAATAATTTCTTCAGATGTCCAGAAGATCTATTTTAAAGGATCATCTCTCTCACTAATGATAATTTAAGTTGATCCATCTAGTAAAATCTTTACTCCAGAGAGCTTATTAGTCATATACAAAGTGAAAGAGATAATTCAAGAGATTGAAACACTCAATTAGTCAAATCCTTATTCAAGCTCAATCTAGCTTCTCTCTTTTCTAGCAACTTGATCCTTCGCGATCTTCTTGAAAATTTATCTTGAGTTGTAGTGCTCACCTTTTCTTGAGTGTGTTGTCATTCACTTCTTATTTTTGAGTGTGTTGTCACTCACCTTTTTGAGTGTGTTGTCACTTTTTTTGAGTGTGTTGTCACTCACATTTTTGAGTGTGTTGTCACTCTAGTTACCGATAGACTTGGCAGCCCATTTTTGTAAGGGACCAAGTTCTACAAGTGTAAAAACCATTTTTAATATATCGGTTCAATCTCAATTGTTAGAGGTTGAGAGTCCCGAAGACGTAGGCATTGTTAAAGCCGAACTCCGTTACATCTTGTGTTCTTATTTTATTTTTACTTTTCTTTTCTCACATTTCTTTGATTGCTATATTCTTGTGAGAATTGAATTAATTTAAATTATATTTCGCTGCCATTACACTTGAACATTAAGCCTCAAATTGGTTTATACATTTTTATCTTAAATTCTTTACATTCTTACTCTATCTTGATCTTTCAATACCATCATCCTAGAGCTTTCAATTTCTATCATGATCTAGCCCTCCTATTTGATTTTATTTGTAGGAAGTAGAGCTTTATAGAAAGTCCATCATTGCTAGTCATTAAGGGTCTGTTCGTTGTCTTTACTGTTTTCATGAGAAAAAAAAATTTAGTTCAACTGAATTTTTTTCCACTCAAATAGTAAAAATCAGTTCAAATCTTTGCCCATTTTCAATTCCATTTGACAGCCTTACAAGCCCTGAATATTTTAATCTCAAATTAGATTTATTGTACTACTTGATCTAGCCCTCCTATTTGATTTTATTTGTAGGAAGTAGAGCCTTACAAATGCTCATTAGTTCTTTACAATATTTTTTATACTTGATTCCCTAAATGAAATAAACATTATACCATTACATATTCATAACATATAAAATGAGTTTAATCTTTAGACTTTTAATTATATCATATCATTAATATTTTTATCATTTATATTTTTTAAATATTTTTATCTACTTTGATCTAATGACTCATGTATAGTGTTTCTCTCTCTTCATTTAAAATAGATAGTATAATATATCTAAAGTAAATTTTAACTCTTAAAATGATCTAAAATTTATAAATTTATAAATTAATAAATGATCATATATTATCATATTTAACTATATTTTATTATTATACTCATCTTTAATATTTAAAAAGATTGTGCTTAAATTTTGCTTAATACATAATTTTTATTGGAAAATTTTTGTTTTTTATATTTTAATTGTTTAGTCTATCACTATTGCCCGAGAGATTACCCTCGTTTACATAAAAATAAAATAATCCTAAAACTGATACTTTAATGATACTTTTTTCCTTAAAAGATGAACCAACGAAACTAATGTGATATCAAAATGTACAAACTGCCACAAATAGAGATTTTCTTCGTACATTAGGTGATTTCTGATGGCTTCCTTCTCCCCATGATTTATATGCATTTGTACCTACAATAGATGTAAAAATGTGATACTTAATTAAGCTTATCAAAAATCAAATATTATTGAATATTATCTTTTCATGTCAATTATCAAACAATTTAAAAAATAATCCTTAATTGAAATCACAAGATGGAAAAAGAAAAAAAGAGAAAGATATTTTTTAACAACGAAATATAAAGAAATACTTTTTTGATAACTGTGGATGGATGAAATTATGAAAATTGTCAAAAATATTGAGTAAACTGAGACGTTTAAGTAAGAAAATTAATCAGCTCCGTTCCTCAAAATTTTTTTCGATATTATAAAAATTTAAAGAAAATAATAATAAATGGTGGACCCAGCTACTTTGTATAATAGTACAGAATTACAGATACAGATATTACTACTGTACCCTCCAGTGGAAAACAATCGACGACCTTCTGATTTCAGATCGTCCTCTCAAATCTCATAAACTTGACAGCAAGAGACTGAGGCGGAGGCGAGGCCGAAAGGAAGAAGCAGCACGTCGGTGGAACGAGAGGACTTTAATCATGGATCCCATGATATGGCATAAGGTCGCTGCGATATCTGGTATTAGTCTTCTCCTCTCTGCTGCCCTTTTCTATTAATAAGTAACGACTGTACCTTGTACTTCTTCCCTTTCCTATTTTTACGAATTTGTACACTTGATTTGTTGATTAACGCGTGGGAAATTTGTTAACAAAATATATTAGGGATAGCTGCTCTGGGGCTTGGGACTTATGGTTCCCATGGTTTCCGCCCAAAGGACGCTTCCTATAAGCAGGTCAGGTTTCTAAGATTATCCCCCCCTTGTATTATACAGTTTCTCCTTGAAAGAATGTCTTCTTTTTCCAGACCTGTTAATCTGTATGAACTGGCTTTAGTTCAATTTCGTATCTGTTTAATTAGTTATGTATTTTCGTGAATTTAGGTTTATGTACATCTAATTGGTTTGTTAGATACGCTCTTCTTACTATTGTTACTATTTATTAAATCATTGGAAAAACTACTGTTTTATATCCTAGCCGCTCAATGGAAATAGATAGAAAATTTGACCCATCACCTTGTTCCGCTAGACCCTAGCTGAACAGAATAATTGACATCCATCCCATGACTCTCATTTTATTATATTTCATTTATGAAGTTATTAGTGTTTTTAATTGTCTTTTGTTTCATTTCAATTTTGCTGAAGGTATGGCAAACAGCTTCACTGTACCATCTGGTCCACACTGCAGCTTTAGTTGGTGCTCCTGTGACTAAGCATCCTCACATTGTTCGTTCCCTTGCTTTCACCTTCTACATTTTTGTAAAATTAAGTTGTGCTTGTTTTTCCTTCTTTCTTCTGTTATTTTAGATTATGCCTACAAAATGGTAATTTTTTTTTGTTGCGTGCAGTTTGGAGGGCTTCTTACTGCTGGCATCCTCCTTTTTTCTGGCACGTAAGTCTTGAAGCAATGCTTTTCCACTTATTAATATATTTTGATATGTTGTTCTCATTTTCAGATACTTCCTTGTTGCAGAAACTCAGAAAGGTCTACAGAAAATTAATTCATTATATCATTTTGTCTGTAGCAATGTAGAAATAAGATAATAATATATCTGCTGGTATGACCTTTTTGTCATTACCATTTAATGTGCTACTTTGACCATTTTGTCCTATTGAACCCAGAATATGGAGAAAATTGAGTATAAACGGTAGGTCAACGAATGAAATCATTTGTTAGTTCCAATTAGTGGTGATGTGAATTGTTCTGGACTACAAAAGAGTGGGAAATGTCATCTTTCCTTATGGATTATGGATGGAATAAATGTAGTAATTGAATGTTGTTTTTGATGACAGGAGATTCTCCTGCATTTTCAATCTGATTAGTCCTAAACCTATCTTATATCAGAATATCTCACTGAGGCTTCCATTTTTTTTAAATTCATCAGTAGATTGCTGTGTTTGCTACTCTCTGATTGTTGAAGAATTTCATAGTACTGGATATCTTCAGGTATTAAAAAGCATATCCTTAGCAGCTTGTAACAATTTTTGCAGATGCTATACAGTGGCCTATTTTGAAGACAGGAAGTATGCTCGGTCAGCACCTATTGGTGGATTTTCATTCATTGCTGCTTGGGCGAGTTTACTATTTTAATCTCATTGAAGGATGGTCCTTGAGCAGGAATAAATGTGTTGTTTAATGTGTAAATTGACCTGCTTTTAATCTTTATAATAATAAATCAGAAGTTCTGATTTTTTACCGAGTTTTTATTTTTATTTTTTGGTTATTTGCTGTTCTTAGATAATAAAGCTGTTTGGATCATTAGAACTTACGAAATCATGCCAAGAGTTGAAATACTTTTACACAATCATTCTGCAATTACACAAAAAAATCTACTCAAAACATTCTGCAATCAAGACTGTTATTCAAACGATATATAGGCTCCTATAAGGAAGTGACATCAAGGAGTGAACTCAAACTTGCACGAACCATGGCCTGCAAAATAACAGAGATGTTACGGATGAACATGAACTCTCTTTTTCTGTACATTAATTGCACAAAGCCCTCACGGAAACAGTGCCAGTATTTTAGTTGTTACCCTCCCTGTGTATGTTCCACAAAATCTAGAACTGAATTTTTATCTTGTACTCATAAATTCTACCATTTCTGAATTTTGGGGACAGTAAATATCAACTGATAACCCAAAGACAAAGGACTTACTAGGATCAACATCTGTGACCATTGCTGCAGCATGAAAGTTACATGTTGCACCTTGCTTTTTAAACTTCTGCCAGTAGCTGTTGAAGGCGAAGGAGGCATGGTCCTTCACTGTGTTCGGGAGATAGCACGCCATTTTAGGCTGTATTGCTGTGCAGTTTGCATGCCCGGGCCCACATGCCCAATCCAGTGCTTCTTGGAGAATATCATCTGTTAGTTGATTATCAGCGACACACCATTGGTTCGGTTTGTATTCTGCTTTGGCTCCTTTTGCTATGCTCAATGAATTACATTGAGCGGAAAATTAGGCTTTTGCATTAATACCATATTTTACGAAAACTAAGTACAGGAAATTTGTGAAACTGATTGATAAGCATTGTAATTTGAAGTAATGTAGAGCTAATTGGTTTACCTGATACAATGAAGGCAGACAAAATCAGGAGACAACACAACACTCTCATAATAATTATCAGCATTCCTTTTGCAGCACATCTAACCATCTTCATTCCAGAGCTGCCTGATTTATGAGATGCTTCTTATAAGAAAATCTTCCTCTGTTCCAGAGCTGCCTTTTGTCTCTTTAGTAAAGAAATGTCCTTGTCTTGCCTCTTTTTGCTTTTGATTTTGCACTTTCGATTAATATATAGAAAAGATAACTCGGTATTCTTTGCTTACAGATTTAGTCTTGAAAGTTGTGTACTTTCAATGGATTGATGCCTATTTGCTGCAATTACCTCTTTTTTAATTTAATGTCACAATTTCCGATGCATAGCAGCATAGAGCTGATAGAAGTTTGCTTAGATTATACTCTACTTCCTTAGGAACATGATCAGAAGACTGTTAAAAATTGCACGGACCTCTATAATCCCAATGAAGAGAGTCGTAGGAAAGCCTACATTTGATTTAGTGGAAGGATGTAAGTGGAATTTTAAATGAGTGTCTTTTGCGAGTATTTGAAAATAAGAGTTGGTCCTTTGTTTATCTAAAAAAAATTCTATGAAATTTGTTTGGTTTTGCGAGTGGAACTCACATTAGTGGTCTTGCACTGAACGAACTATGGAGATCTCGACCGCAGGGTATGAATTAATTGGGAAGCGTTCTCTCTTATCTTTTATACTTCTACATTATACTTCATAAAAGGCTGGTGGAGGGAAAGAATGGGGAGGAGGAGAAGAAGAAGAACCAGATAAAATTTTATTTATCCAAACAATTTTACTTGTTACACATCAATTTAATTTTGAAGAGAAAAAAAAACAGGAGGGAAAAAAATACAATTCTCCTTACAAATTACCTCAACTTTTTATCTCAAAATCAGGTGTAAAAAATTACTATTTTCCTTTCATTCATTTATTTTCACTCACATCTCTCTCCATTTTCGTTTGTGGAGCACAATGTTAAACAATTCAGATCCGAATCATCTTTGTCCCAAAAACGATATCAGCCGTCGGTGTATTGTCGTATGTAAATCAGAACCGTTCGTCATATTTTATTTATTTAAGTATTAGCCCAATTGGCCCAAACTCTTCACTGCCAAAAAAGATATCCTCCTGTTTCTCGTTTCCGAAATCTGTATGCTCTAAAGTACTTTACGACGAATATAAAATAATTATTCATAAATTGAAATCTGACTTTACGAATATAAAGTAATTGTTCATATAAATTTAAACTGTCAGATTTATATGACGGTTTAAATATATAGATCAATTAAGTTACTTATGACGTTACATAATTGTACCGGTTTAATTTAGGCTTTCATTTATGGGAGCTGCTATATAAGGAATCGGGGAGTGTCCCAAGGTTTTGGAATCAAAATGATTTCAACCATTAGATCAATCTTGTTTTACTAATTTTGATGTAACTCATTTCTCATCCCATACTTTAATCTAAATGTTGATTCAATGATTAAAATAAGGTTTGGGATCAACTTTGATCTCAAGGTTCTGGGACACCCATCGGTTCCGATATATAAATATCAAAATTCATATCATAATTGATATTGACTTAATTTAGTATTTATGTTAAATGAGTTAGTATTCAAGTTAACAACCTTGTTATTCAATTTATTTTGTATTGTACTTCTATTATTTAATAAATACTGTTAACTTACATACTAATTCATTTAACTTGAATAACGATAATATTGTACCAAAAAAATTGAAAAATAAAATCAATAACTTAAATACTAACTCATTTAACGTTAATATTAAAACGATAATGATTATAGTATTAGTTTTGATATCACCATAACATTTTCCTACTTTTATTTTGTACCAAAGAATTGGAACTTAATTAAGAGGTTATTTAATTATTTTTTATTTAAATTGAATCCTTCCACTACAATGCGTGACCACTTTAACTGTATGCTATTTAAACCTCTTAAATATTGGTTTCATCAGTAGTGTGTTCTTAGGTTTTAGGTTTAACGTTTATGAGATGAGAGGGGGTTTTGATGCAATAATGTAGTTTTGGTTCCATCAAAATCCATATATTTTCTTTTATATATGCAATTCAGAATTTCTCTTAAGACATTTTTCATGAGAGAATATAATACACATATTTCTGGATTTATTTTTCAATTTAATCAGGGGGTCAAAAAAATTGCGCCTTCATAAATATATATCCAGATCAACACGTTTCGTTCGGTAATTCTCTCTAGAAATTATCCTTTTCCTTTATATTAAAAAAAAGTTGTAGCGGTCTCTCTCTAGAATATTATCATTATCCATAAATATTCTTTCCACACGCTTAAATCTTTGATAAGGGATTTTGTGTTTGATAAAGCTACTTAAATCATTATGGCTTGCAAAATCAAAATATGTTGAAATAGAACAACATTGCTTAATATTATTCCGAAATTACAAGGAGAATTTTATCAAAACATTTTTCCATAAGATTTTATTCATGATCAAGCACAAGCTTGCATAAAAAGTTGCATCAAGTAGACTGAAACTTGCAAGAATCATGACCTGCACAATAACATATAAAAATGTCAGGTACATATAATAGATGCTAATTTTGTTTAGATATAAGTGAATCAAGTCCTCACAAAGTAGCATCAACATACCAGTAAACTTATAGTTGTTCATAATCCTATCTATGACTGAGGAATTATGGATGTATTTTTTTCTCTCAATGAAAAATAGTACTTAAAGCATTTCGGACCAAAGCTTAACATCTCCAGGATAACTACTCCAAAGAAGATTTTGGTTACCAAGAAAAAAAAAAGTGAAAAGGCTAGTTTACTCGGATCAGTTGTTGTCAGCATGGCAGCACCATTGAAGTTACAGGTTGCTCCTTGCTGTCTGTTCTTTTGCCAATAGTTGTTGAAGGCATAGGAGGCGTGGTCCTTCACTGTGTTCGGGAGATAGCACGGCATGTTAGGCTGTATTGCCGAACAGTCTGCACCGCCGGTCCCACATGCCCAATCAAGTCCCTTCTGGAGGGCATCGTCTGACTGTCGTGCATCAGCAACACACCACTGTTTTGTAGTGTCATCTTCTTTATATTCTTTAGCTGCAATTTAAAAATCAGGTTGATGTTGCATCTAATTCATTGCATGGAAAAGACCAAATGCAAATGTATTATGTGTATATAAAGTTTTCTATTTACCAGATACATTGGACAGAGATACTGTTAGGAGCAAGAACAGCAATGTCACTCCAGATATACCAACCATGCTTTTGTTAGAAATCGCCATCCTTGTTTGAATGTAAATTCTATTCTTAGATAAGAGTGGCCCTTTTTTTCTCCTCTATTGTTTAAGACTATATTTCTGCTTTGCTTTTCCTTATTGCGCTTTCGGTATTATATATATATATAGAAAAATTAATTAGACTCAAATCCTCGGAAGATTTAGTATTGAAGCGTGAAATTCCACGGGCAATGGTTTGCCTCATGTTTTCAGTCTCAATTAAATAGCGAATATTTCACCGTTAGTGGTTTCATGCATGCAGGTTCAATGTTTTTACGACTACATTTAGTCTCAATTAAAGAGAGAATATTTTACGGCTAGAAACATTTCATGTTCAATGTTTTTGGTTCTGAAATACCCAACAGGATGGAAATTGATATGGTTTTTATGAAATCCGAATCAGACGACTACCATGAATTGGCTGAATCGGATTGATTAAAAAAATGTCTTTGTCGTAAAAATTAAAAAAGAAAATTATTTAAAAAATATTTTACTCATATAAAATAATACAATTAAAAATGAAAAAAAAAATGATGCAAACAAAAGAAAACCAGAAGGCTCTATAAAAAAAATAGAAATGAAGAAACAATCAAAACGAAATATTTCCGTAGCAGAATTCTGGTGTACATCAGATAAGGATATTCATCATAAATTACAACAAATTTTGCTATAAATTATAAAATATTTTACATTTACAGTGAAAATGAGGGATAACATAATTTCATGATAGTAAGCAGAGACTGGGATTACAGTGGTTAAATATTTTATGAGCGGGTTCCTTGGCAACTAATTATATTAATAATTTTGACTTCTTTCAAATAAATTTATAAAAAAAATCATTTTTTTACAAGTATATTATTTAACTTATAAATTGATTGTGATTCATATTTTATAAATTTTGAGTGTCATTTTTCTATTCCATCAATTACCATCAAAATTACATGACAACTATAATAGTTTGAATTTAATGGCCTATGATGGCAAAAAACAAATACCACTCAAATTACATGAAATTTGAATCATTCACGTCAATTTATAAGTTTAATAACATTTTTTTATTTTTAAGTTTTTTATGAATTTATTTGAAGGTGATTGTCAAGATAAATAGTCGTCAAGGATCTTCATCCAAATTTTACTTAGTATATACTATATAGGCATAACTTTTACTAAATTAACAAAGTTCCATAACATATTAATTTCCTAATTTTTAACAAACATTTATATATTTTATTTTTCGTGTATCTTTTTAAGAACCTCCTCATTTGAACACTATTTACTATTGTTTAAAATTGGATTATTAATGCTGATGTTTATGAAATATCAGATAAGTTTTGATTTCAAGCTCAAGCACATAGAACATAATACTTCAAATTCTTTCAAAACATAATAAAGAATGAATCGGAAAATAAGAAAACCTGTAATACTAAATCTTGTACTTCCTTCAGAAAATATGAATACAGAAGCCAAAAGGTATAGGCCATTAAACTAATGAGGCATTCAAAAATAAAAAATAAAACAAATCACAATAATGATTTCTCTCACTTTTTTATTAAATGCATCATTTATTTTTAAAAAAAACAGCTACGTTTAACCCCCCCCCCACCCCAATAAAAAAACTTTATGTACATCGTAAGAAACAAATCCTTAAGTCTCTTAATTAGAATTTCATATCAGATAACACAATGCATGATTTCTCTAAAAATTAAAAACAGTTGGATCCCACTTTTTGATAATTATTGAAGGGCTCTTCACTTTAATATTTGTTTAGAGTTAAGCTATGATGTTACGTGTAGTTAATGAATAAAATTTATTATGGACTAAAAAATATAGATAAATCATCTTTAAATCTTGATTTATGGAACTCAATAGTTCTTTATATCAAAATATGATGAGATATAAAAATTTTCTATTTTCAAATTTTTTAAGTATTAGTTTTGATTTTTTTAAAATGATTCAATAATAATAATAAAATAATATATATTTTTTAGATCATTTTTAAAAATTCAAAACTAATACTTCAAAAATTTGATAAATAAAAATTTTTATATCCCATCACATTTTGATATAAAGAATTTATTGAGACCCATAAATTAATATTTAAAGATAATTTAATTATATTTTTTAGTTCATAATAAATTTAATCATTAACTACGTATAGCACCATAGTCTACCTCTTTATTTATTACTTTAGATACATTTTTTCCTCAATTTTACTTTATTCCCGATAGCTACTCCACTCCAATTTTATATTCTCCCGCTAGGTACATATTTTAAGCCAATATTTATCATTAGATCTTATGATCAGACGATATCACGTACTTTTCAAAATTGTACTTGCTATGGAATGTGTTTTACTAATCGTCGAATTTATTTAGATATCTCAAGCATTGTTTGCATTAGAAATATGTATTGAGAATATTTCATTGACCCCCTTATAATAAAAACCGGCGCCGTCCCTTCCTTGCTCGAAGGACCAATTGTGACATATCATCCATAATGAAGATTCCAAGTTCATATTTTAGTAGGGATAAGATTTGGGAATTGTAAATAAATCGTAGACATAGGTTAATAATAATTAAGTACTTTTGATTCAATCCGAATTTTGAACATTTTTTCTAGCATGTAGTACTGCGTGCCAATATCCTTTTGGTGTCACTAATTTTGATAATTTTTTTGTGCCTCTGTCGGTATTGGTGAATTTTGGTCCTTTAATCTCTCCGACGTGGTTGTTTATTGATACTTGAATCCACATTCTCTAAAGAGTTCAAAAAACATAAGACATATTTTGGGTCGAAAATTTAAGCCATAGAATTTACCGATATACAATCTATTTACTTTGGAATAGCCCGTTCTATCCCAAATATACCACACACTGGCGAGAAATATATTAAAACGGTTCTCCGCTGAGGAGTTGAATATAAAACACAAAAATCATTATGCAAAAATGAATATTAGAAAAAAATAAAAAGAACTAAACAAAATTGTGGAGTCTGACATAGTAACATTGTATTAGATCTTAATTAATTACATGACAAGATGGTGCGTCCTTTCTTTAAGCTATGCTAAGAAGTCAAACCTCGTGCTAAAGCATAACATAGCATATCATGTATCCATGGCAACAGCTTTATCTTGAGCTGCATAATGAGCTGACTCTTTGCCCATGAAAACAGCAGTGAGCATCAGCTTGCCAGCATCAGGGAAATATCTATGCTGCAACAGCACTTGCTCAACAGAAGGGGAAGATGACCCATCATCTCCACATAGAGGTAGCACATCCTCAAAGGTCCCTTCAAACACTTGTGCATCTGGCCCATAGCATCTGCTCGATGCTTTGTAGAGAACAGTTTCTTGAAGAGATTGATGGACGAGTTCATCCGTCCATCCCTCAGAGAGGGATGCCTGATAGATGGCTAGCCAGTCATCTTGGTCAGAGACATTCAACCAGCATTCCTCCAAGAGGCTCCTGTTAGATTCACGGAAGGAGGCACTTGTCCAAGCAAACACTTCAAATGCTTTCAAGGAAAGATCTCTTTTCCTCTTCCCCACTTTTATCAAGCAACTTCTTATCAGGTCCAATGCACCTAGTGGTTCTTGTTTCTCTTTAGTATTCCAACCTCCTTCCAATATTTCTTCCTGTAACAAAATAAATTAACAAATTTTCTCCATATTTTTTTTCTGAAATAACAAAACATAAAACTAGGTTGATAGGTTGACAACAGATGGCATAGCACACCAGTAGTGTTCCTGTCTTGCAAGTTGTTGTGCTTCCCTTAGTCTCGTATGATTTAAATGTGCTGTCCTTTTGATCAACTTTGTAAGGTGACCAACAAGGAAAAGAAAGTTTGTTCACTTGATATCATAACAAGATGAGCATTGTTCAGTGCCATTAGATAAAAGTTCATGTACCAAAAACAAAGGGAACAATATACCTGCAATTTAAGAATACGCAAATCAGCCTCGATGTGCACAATCTTCATCTCAAAACCCTCATCTTGACCTATTCACAGAAAGAAAATTAAAGAAAATATTAACAGTGAGAAGTGTCAAAGACCCAGATAGAGAATGAGAGAGAAGTGGTCCTTGTCACCTGCTAGTGCTGCAATCTTAGAGAGGTAAAGGAAGCACTTTCTCTGAGACAACGATGGTGGCAAACTTTTTCTTTTGGGCTGTGGTGCAGTAGAAGGAGAGAGAGCCAAGGCATGCAGAGTATCAGATGCAGAAGAGTAGTCTTTTAAGTAAATATGATGGAGCCATGAAAGGTCAATCCTGTCAGTCTCCTTGAGGAACTGGGCCAAATCTTCTGGAAATTCTTCACCAAGTCTCAGAAGCTTGCCATACTCCCCCCTCATTATCAGCTGCTCGAATGCAAACCTACTCAACCCCACACATTCATGCTGCATCAAAGTTCACCCACATAATCAACTTTACTATGGAATTTTATTTCTTGTCATAGAATAACCACCAATATTGTAATGTACGGGGCACAAACTCAGTAGCTTTTGGATTAACTGACCAGAGAACCCCGCAGCTAAAACAGAAGATAATGAAATAATTAATAAGTGACTGCACAGGTATCTCATCAATCTTGACTCTAAACAAATCACTTTCTAAATGGTACATGAAAACCCAAATTAAGTATAACGAATTTTGTTTGACATTGGTTTAATTGTTTTAATGAAAACTTGAATATTCAAAAGTAGGATTAGATTATCATCCATTAACAAGACAGTTTTTCCATTCAGTTAACCTTAAAAGCGAAGACACCTATACCCAATATGCAAAATTACCTTCACATTATACTTCCATAGATTATAGTCATGCTGCCTTTATATAGATACTTCTTTCTTTCTTTTTTTCTAACTTGCTGGTATAATAGTGTAGGATGGAGATGAGTATCATACCATAAGGTTCCGTAAAAGGATAGCATCACTAAGATCAAAACATATGTTCCACAATGTTTGGTAGCCTCCATGGCGCATTGCTGTCAGCATCACAGCAGAGTTAACCTCTCTAAATATAGAGCCTTTCAACTCCAAATCCTCAACACCATTGCTTAGTTCCTGAAATGTGATAATTTGTATGCCTTATTTCATAGATATTTATAGTGAACCAAAAGTCTCAGAATCGACTTCAAGAATATGCAAAGCTAGTTGTTACTTTGAATCACTTTATGGAATGAAACAAAAAAAATACATGAGATGCAACAAAGATCTTAACCAAGAAAACTAATAAACCAAACCCTGGACATTGATAATAGTTCCTTGTTCATAAAAATATCCTTAAAATATCTTAAATTTCAGATACAAGAAAAATGTAGGGAAATATGTGAACTGCAAACAGTGTAATTATCTAAATCCTGCTACTAATTAAAATAAATTAATTCTTTAAAAAGAAGAATCTCACTTGATACTTCAATTCTGTAATCACTTTTGCTAATTGATATAGTGATCTAAGGAGCTGATCTGTACGTGCATGATATTCCGAAGAAAGTCCTTGACTCTCCTCACCACGCTCCATTTTAGCTGTAATGGAGCCAGTATATGCCTCCAATAATGCATCTGTGAGGCCTTGCAGCAGGGACAATAGCTCTTCCTTGACTGAAATGTCATCTACTCCAGGCGCTTCCTTGGATAGCTCTGCAAGAAAAGATGATATGGCCCACAGGCCTGACCTTACTATAGGTTGGCTGTTCCAAGGTGTCAGTCCCTCCAGTGAAGGATACCAGTTGTTCTGATCATGTCTGTACTGCAGGGCAGATTGAATTAGGTTTATACAAGCACTGGACAGCTCAAGTGCATGGTCAATCTGGGTTCGTTGAGGTTGCTCTCCATTATCAGGTGTTATGATGTGATCAAGGTAATGGGACAAACAAGAGAAGAATTCCTCCAGATCTGAGACTTTGCTGTAGAAAACTTCAACATTGTCTCGATCCATCAAGATAACATTATTTCTGCGGGCTTTCTCCCCCACCAACTGAATCAGCTTCCAGAGAGAACCAGCATGTGATGGCTTCTTTTCCTGCTGGGAAAGAAGCATATTCTGGAGTTCTCTTAGATGGATCAAGCTCGATAGCTTCTCTCCATGTTCCATTATACTTAGCATGGAATTCCCTGGACCAAACAATTTACAATACTAATTTCTTTATATAAAAGTTTTGGTTGGTTAGTGCATTCCCCTTTTGCATATGAATTGCAAAATTTGAACAAACTCCTTTTGCAATAGGAGACAGAATGAAATTAAAATTCAAAAGAGAAATAAAAGGCATACTCTGCTTTAAGGAGAGTTCTTCATGGCACTTGGATAAGGCCAGGAACTGGAGAAACTTCTGATGCTTTTGCTGTTTGTCAACAAGAAGTGAAGAAATTACAGTAGATGCCACTATATCGGCTCCTCTACTGGTGGTCCAGTGCTTGGCAAGAGTATCCACAATGGATCTACTCGTACGAGCAAAAACATTTGTTTCTCCTTCCTTGTCAAATGCTCCTTTATTCCCAAGTTTTTCCAGCAAATGCTCCTCAATTTTATCTGACAGAACAAAATCATGGAAAGAACGAAACAGCAAAGCCTCAACCTCCTCATCACTAGCACCTCTCTGAGGAACCCCAGAAAAAACAGTTCTCTGTCTATTCTCTGAGCTACCAGATCTCCAAGCCTCAGAGCTAACTCTTCTAGGAACAACTTTTCCTGCCCCAAATGCCTGAAGTCTCTTCTCCTCTTCTTTGATGCTCTCATTTGAGCTCCCTTTGCGAGACAAGCTTCTCTCTGGTGGCTCAACCCCACCTACTAAAACAGACTTTTCAGGAATTGCCCAAATTCCTGCCTTCTCTGTTAGGACAACCCAGGCTCCTCCCTCACTTTCCACTTCTGTCTCCTCAGCTAAAGGTAAAATTGAAGCATCCAGCACTTTACCAGCATCCCATGGAAGGTCAAATTGGTAAAGACGCGTGGATCCTCGCCAGTAGTGGGCTACCGTAGCTGTTCCATCAGCTGACAGGATAGCCACTGAACCAGATGGCTTGCCCCCAACACGTAGCTTCATAGAGAACAAGATCTCTTCATCTTCTACTTGGGCCTTGGGAATTATTACTTGAAGAGGTGCTTTCTTTTCAAGTACGCGCTCCCTCCTCGGCTCACGTTGTTCAGGTGCAGTATTAGGTGGTTTATTGTAGAGCATAGTAAGAAGGGAATACTGTGTGAAGTTTGAACTGCTGGCACGATCTTTGCAAAATGTAGCAACAAGAATGCTCAGTTCTCTCCCCCGTTCATCAACTTGTAAATCAAGAAGCCAGACATGCTTTTGACCAGCTAGGTCCTTCTTTATACCTAAATCACCATCATCACCAACCACAATATGGGTCCACATATTTTGGACAATTAAACTGGGTGAAAATATTACGCTCCAGTACTGAACCTCATTATCAGTAAGAAGGAAGAAACACATATCAGATGAATTGCTCTTCGGTTTCCAAACAAGAGACCTTACATAACCCCCATTATCCATTAAAGATTCAGATACCTTCCTGCGATATATAGAATCTTGAGAAAATTCGAATGACCAAAGTATTCCATTGGGCTGGCAGGCAATTGCTATGCACTCACCATAATTGCCAGCAACTGGAGCTGCTATAATTGAACTAAATATACCGTTAGAACTCTCCTCAGCACCTTTTGGCAGATTAAAAATTGGATCTCTTCTCCTCTCTGAGAAAATGTCAGGCCAATATACAATGCCCTGACTTGTCAGGTTACATAAGATTATTCCAACAGAAGGTGATCTGTTAAACACCATGTCGATTTCAGTTTTTGAAGGTGTCCTACTACCTTGCCATTTCACCACACAAACATTCCAGTGATTTCTCCCATTATATCCGACTAGGGAAGATGGAATATCAAGTGCAACACACTTCTTATCAATAGACGAGGATGAATAGCTCCAAATAAAGAGCTCGCTCCCACAAATCATCCATGCCAGCGATGTTCCCTTGTCAAAGCCCCCAGCGAGCAGTCTTTTTTCTTCAACAAGCGAAAAAAAAATGAAGAGTTAGATTAACTACTTGATATGCAATACATTATTTGTAGAGATTCGCCCAATGACTACCATGAAAACATATCCAAAGTGTACTAATCAGGTATAGTATCATAAACAGCAGCTCAATAGATTTGTTCTGGCAGAAGTCAACCTAGCCTTGATTTGAAAAAAAAAAAGGATCTCAATAAACACCAAAAATCACAAAAAGGATTATAATCAGGATATGTGCATTATCTGACTTAGGTGTAAGTCACAAAATTTGAGGTGTTACATTGGGCAACAGTGCCATCAAGCATACACTGAAATTGTACACCAAAGGAAGGCTAAAGAATTATATTACTTCTAGACACTAGAATGAAGAAAATTAAGAAGTACGAACCATGAACAGTAGTGAGGTTGCTTTGCAATAGATTTGCTTGAGCGTTGCGAATCACTTGAGGGAACTGTGAGACAAATACAGGCTGAGTCTGATCTCCTGCATCGACCTTCTCAGTTTGTTTCAGAGTAGGAGATCTGTAAAAAGAAGAACATCAAGACCATACGACAATGGTTCACAATATTGCCACAAGATTTACAAAACACACACTGTCACCAGCAGTCTGGAAATGTTATTACAACACAAAAAGTAATATTAAAAACCATAATCGAGTGAGAGATGCGAAGGATCAAGCACCTAGAAGCAACGGAGAGGCGAGAGGACCAAGGCGCAGGGGTTCCGGTGTTAGGTCGGCTGCTCGGACTGGAAAAGGAGTGTAGAGGTGTCGCCGGAGCATCTCGTTCTAAGCCCTGGACTTTGCCATCCGGAGGTGGCTTCCCCGACTTCCGACGGACATTCCTCGTCGCCGGAGAAAACATAATTCTTCTTCTTCTTTCACTTCCCTCGCTAGGGGTTTATACTTTCTGTTGTCACTTCCAAATTTGAGTTTTCGAGGGTTTATGGCTTTAAGCTCTCTGAGTTTCTTCGGATCAATTGTTTGTATCACAGCAGCGCAACCTAGCCCAGTAACTAGGACTAGGTGTGCAAACGGTTTCTTCGGTTCAAAACTTAAATAATTATATGTATCCGAATTTTTTTTTATTACAAATTAATTTAAACTTTTAAAAATATTAATTGAATAAATCAAAAATTAAATAAACTGAAATTTTATTTGATTTATTCAGTTAAATTGAAAATATATTATTTAAGAAGGAATAAAAATATTATAAAAGTTATAAAAAATAATAAAAGAAACAAATAGTTTTAAAAATAAAATAAATAACTAAATAAAAGCTACGAAAAATAAATATATTTGAATTATCCTTGATATAATCTTTATTTATATCAAGTAAAAAAAATTATTTGATAAATTTTGAACTATTTAGTTTATTCAGTTTATTCAATTTAGAAAAAATCAAAACTAAATCAAAAAATAAAAACCGAATTAGATAAAATTTTCAACCGAACTGAAATTTTAAAACTGAAAAACCAAACAAAATAGTCCAAAATTTAACAGTTCGGTTCAAAATCAATTAAACCGATCCGTTTGCACACCTCTAATTAGAGGCACCTGAGGGTTTTTTCTGTTTAGATTTTTTTAAAAGTTAATCTAGACGACTCATTTTAATCATAATAACAGTGAAAAAGTCTAAATATGAATTTTGATGCACAGAAATTTATTATTGTTAAATCAAGACAGTTGATCTCTGATCGAACGGATCATATAAAAAGTTTTTTTTTTTGCTATACGGAGGACGTTGTTCGAGTAACTAGAGGCCACTTTATATTTTACTCGTGACGTCTAGAACTTGATTAAACATGATCAATTACAAAATTTTCAATGGAATAAGTTTAGAAAAATTTAACATACACACAAGATTTAAAAAATATTTCACGGCTCTTAATTATCGAGTTAAAATGATTTTAACAGAGTTATTTAACGATATTTAATAATTATAACGGTTAAAACAAATTTTTTTATTTAACATTAAAGATTTTGACAAAATAAAAATGAAGTTTAAATGATTAAAACGAATTTTTTTTTTTAAAACTTGCATACACAAGAAGAACAAATTTTAGGTATATGATTTATCAGGGCAACTACGTTGCACATGGTCGCCAACTATTGTAGATTGCTCCACGGAGCTTGGGGAAATGAGTTCTGTGATTTGTTCAGTAGTAGTGAATATGATCAACTACCCACCACATTGTCACTGATTGGCGGGTCTACAAAACAGCCTGAGTCCATTTGGAAACATTTTCAAGAGGAGGAAATAAATGCTTAGAAGTTAGGGGAGATGCAAATCAGATGGACCAAAATTTAGCTAGAATGTCAGCAGTAGGTAGTGTACACTTATCCAAGTTCTAGCATTTTTCTGATTGTACACATTGTACTCCTGCACTGGATGTAATCTGCCTGTTTGCTCTTGTTAACCAAAATAATAATAATAATAATAAAATAAACTATTGCAGGCTGTAACTTGTCCGTGCCAATCAGGTTTGGTTTATACCATTATATCAGGAATTGTTCTTTTCTCTGTATTTGTTGGGAATAAATGCCATTGGTCTTCTACTAAGAAACCATGTTACCAGTGCAGCAAAAGCCACAGGCTGTGAAGCTTGGGAGTCTGTACAATCAGAAACTAAGCAATGCTTACAGCTATGGACTAGATAGTCTAGATTGCAATATACAGGGTTGTTGTTTCCTAGGAAAAGTGCTTTAACAAGGTTATTGGGGAGATCCGAAAATTTTCAGGTGATGATAGCAGTTCATAAACCTTCTTTCAAGCATGTTCCCAGGGATTTAATGGGGATGCACATATTCTGACAGTCACTAGCTAGTAGGTATTAACATATACATGCTACTGGATTTGCTACAGGATAACTGCCACAGCACAAGATCAAGATGTCACAATAGATCACAACAAATATCTAATTAGTCTCTGTATTAGGATGAATGGCATACTTGTAATTAGTTGTTCTAGAATAGCAGTTTGTTACACGCTCCAACAGAGTCTATATATACATTGTAATCAGACAAACAGAAATAATAGAATGAATTCATTTTACAAGAATCATCTTTCTCTTTCCTCTTCTCTCTTCTTGATTCCTTTCATGGTATCAGAAGCCAATCGCCTCACGGCATAACACTTCATCTTCCCCAATCGATCTCCATTGATCTAAAATCATGACGAACTCATCCGATCTCAACTCAGATACCTCCGCTGCTACTCACCCAGTCATCGCCGATCAAATCATTCAAATCTCTACCTCACATAACATCAAACTATCTGATTCCAACTATCTCTCTTGGAAAAACCAGATCCAACTCATTGTAGAAGGATATGATCTGGATTCTCACCTTCTTCAACCTCCACCTGAGCCCACTGTTCGATCTACATCTGGAGAGGCGATTCTCAATCCAACCTACCTGACCTGGAAACGACAAGATAAGCTCTTAAACGCCTGGATACGATCTTCTCTGACTGACTCCATACTAGCTCAGGTGATGTCTGCTCCTACTTGTCGAGAGCTCTGGCTTAAACTTGAATCTTATTTCAATACCAGTGCTCGTGCTAGACTTCAGGTTCTTAAGAGTCAGCTTCAGAATGTCTCCAAAGGAGATTTGAATTGTACTGATTATCTCAACAGGATCCTAAATCTTTCAAATGAGCTAGCCTTCATTGGAAATCCTGTTCCAGAGGAAGATCTTGTCTCGGCTGCTATCAATGGTCTTGGATCCGGTTACAGTTCTCTCAAAGATTCCATCTTAACAGCTAGATGCCACTCTATCTTCACTCTTTCTGATCTGAGAGGGCTGCTTCTGAGTCATGAGTCGATGACACCAGATCCTAATCCCACTGCATTTCTTGCAAACAAGAACCAAAAGAATCGGTACCAGTCTCAATTCAGATCTGGTCAATCATCTCAAACAGGTTCTTACAACTCAAGATCTTCTACAAACTTCAACAACAACACAACTACACCTTCTTCTGGATCTCAACTCTCCCCTGCTATTATTCAAGAAGTTATCAACCTCATCTCCTCTGGCAAGGTCAGAATTCCTTGTCAACTTTGTCAGAAATCAGGCCATCTGACAACCAGGTGTTACAGAAGGTATGACAAGGATCCTCAGTGGAAGCCACCACCAAAATTCAATGCTTTCAATGCTCAGTTAGGAGAAATCTCTGATGACTCAAACCCTGCCAACTGGATTATGGATTCCGGGGCTAATAATCATGTCACAAATGACCAGAATGCCCTTACCTCCTTCTTCTCCTATAAAGGATCTGACAAACTCCAAATAGGTAATGGTCTAGGCCTTGAAATAACATGCATTGGTTCTCAACAAGTTGTTATTGGCAATTATACATTCACTCTTAACAATGTGTTATGTGTTCCAAATTTTTCAGCAAAGTTAATTAGCTTGTCTCATCTTTTAATTGATAATCCTACTATTTCAATCAATTTCACTGACTCCTCTTGTTTTATCAAGGATCAACTTCAACCACAGACCCCTCCACTTCACATAACTAGTACCAATGGACTCTATAAAATGAAGCTGCAACCCCTTCCTTCTATTTCTTTTTCACAAGATCCTCAAGCTCTTCATATTACTTCCACCTCAGCTAGAGCATCTACCTCTACTTGGCATGCCCGATTGGGCCATCCTTCTCAACAGACCACCTTCAAAGTCATTAGTCAAAATAAGTTGCCATGTAATAGAGATTCTTTTCTTTTTTGTCAGCATTGTATAAAGGCTAAGGCACACACCTTACCTTTTTCACCCTCTTCTTTTCAATCTAATACTCCTTTAGAATTGGTACACAGTGACCTTTGGGGTCCTTCTCCTGTAACTTCTTCAAAAGGATGCAAATACTTTGTGCTTTTTATTGATGATTTTTCCCGTTATACCTGGATTTACTTTCTCAAAAACAAGAGTGATGTCACACAAGCTTTTACTTTGTTTAAATCTCAAATGGAAAATTTGTTGAACACAAAAATAAAATTGTTAAGAACTGATGGTGGTGGTGAATTCAAGCCAATTGCCTCTAAATTCCCTGAGATTATCCATCAAACCACTTGCCCTCATACCCCTCAGCAGAACGGGGTCTCTGAACGAAAGAATCGGCATATAATTGAACTGGTTTGGCTACTATTTCTCAATCTTCTATCCCTACAAAATACTGGGATGAATTGTTCAACAGTGTGGTATTTTTGATCAACAGACTACCTTCTCAAAACCGAGTTCCCTTCAAGCAACTGTTTAACAAAGAGGTTGATTACTCTTTTCTCAGGGTACTGGGCTGTTTGTGTTTTCCTCTCACTCACCCTTACAATAAACACAAACTTGAATTGCGCTCTACAACTTGTGTATTTCTTGGATATGCTGATAATCAGAAGGGCTATAGATGTCTTGAACTGAATACCGGGAGAATATATGTTTCAAGGAATGTACAGTTTGTCGAGGATGAATTTCCATTTACTAAACATTCAACATCCCCACCACAATCATCTTCCAGAGAACCTCCAGCGTTGCCTCTGTTTCTACTCGATAAATCAACCTCCAACCATAATTCGACCGTTGCTGAACAGTTACAAGCCTCTACTACCCCAACCTGTGTTCAAAATTTTAATGGGCCTTCAAATGGGCCTTCTACTCAACAAATACTATCTTCACCTCCGGCCCAAGACAATCACCAACCCGTTATCTCTGATCCGAAAACCCTTGTCTACACACGACGCAATAAACAAGCGACACGTGTCTCTCAGCCCCCGCCAAATGCACCCAACGGCCAAGAGACACATATAGTCCGTCTCTCATTCGGAGGATGTTTCGTAGGCGTTGACGTATTTTTTAGACTGTTGTTTGTATCGACTTTTTTAGACTGTTCTTATATATATTTTTACATCGATTGTTCTTATATTTTTTAGACTGTTCTTTATATCGACTTTATATCAATTTTTTACATTACCATAACAATTTTTAAATCATTAACAACAGAAAAATAATAATAATTTTTATATAACATAATAATCATATATTGGTAATAATCATTTACATAACATAATTAATTTCATATAACATAATAATTAACTAACTTAATAATTTTAAAAACGTAAAAAAAAAAACGGACCCGAGTTTCAAACTCGGGTCCAGCTCTGGCTATGCATGCAAAAAAGAGGAGAGAGGTGGCCAATTTGCTATATTTATTTTTTTTATTTACTAAAATAAAAAAAATCTGGTTTATGGCTTTAAGCACTCTGAGTTTCTTCGGATCAATTGTTTGTATCACAGCAGCGCAACCTAGCCCAGTAACTAGGATCAAAACCTAAATAATTATATGTATCTGATTTTTTTTAATTACAAATTAATTTAAACTTTTAAAAATATTAATTAAATAAATTAAAAATCAAATAAACTAAAATTTTATTTGATTTATTCAGTTAAATTGAAAATATATTATTTAAAAAGGAATAAAAATATTATAAAAGTTATAAAAAATAATAAAAAAACAAATAGTTTTAAAAATAAAATAAATAACTAAATAAAAGCTATGAAAAATAAATATATTTGAATTATCCTTAATATAATTTTTATTTATATCAATTAACAAAAAATATTTGATAAATTTTGGACAATTTGATTTATTCAGTTTATCCAATTTAGAAAAATCAAAACTGAACCAAAAAATAAAAACTGAATTATATAAAATTTTCAACCGAACCGAAATTTTAAAACTGAAAAACCAAACAAAATAGTCCAAAATTTAACGGTTCGGTTTAAAATCAATTAAACCGATTCGTTTGCACACCCCTAACTAGAGGCACCTGAGGTTTTTTTTCTGTTTAGATTTTTGTAAAAGTTAATCTAGACAACTCATTTTAATCATAATAATAGTGAAAAAGTCTAAATACGAATTTTGATGCACAGGAATTTATTATTGTTAAATCAGAACAGTTGATCTCTGATCAAACGGATCACATAAAAAGTTTTTTTTTTTTGCTATACGGAGGACGTTGTTCGAGTAACTAGAGGCCGCTATATTTTACTCGTGACGTCTAGAACTTGATTTATCAAGAATGGTAAAAAGCATAATGGAAAATTAAAATTTTCAATGGAATGAGTTTAGAAAAATTTAACATACACACAAGATTAAAAAAATATTTCACGGATCTTAATTATCGAGTTAAAATGATTTTAACAGAGTTATTTAACGATATTTAATAATTGTAACGGTTAAAACAATTTTTTTTATTTAACATTAAAGATTTTGACAAAATAAAAAGAAGTTTAAATGATTAAAACGATTTTTTTTAAAAAACTTGCATACACAAGAAGAACAAATTTTAGGTATATGATTTATCAGGGGCAACTACGTTGCACATGGTCGCCAACTATTGTAGATTGCTCCACGGAGATTGGGGAAATGAGTTCTGTGATTGTTCAGTAGTAGTGAATATGATCAACTACCCACCACATTGTCACTGATTGGCGGGTCTACAAAACAGCCTGAGTCCATTTGGAAACATTTTCAAGAGGAGGAAATAAATGCTTAGAAGTTAGGGGAGATGCAAATCAGATGGACCAAAATTTAGCTAGAATGTCAGCAGTAGGTAGTGTACACTTATCCAAGTTCTAGCATTTTTCTGATTGTACACATCGTACTCCTGTACTGGATGTAATCTGCCTGTTTGCTCTTGTTAACCAAAATAATAATAATAATAATAAAATAAACTATTGCAGGCTGTAACTTGTCCGTGCCAATCAGGTTTGGTTTATACCATTAGATCAGGGATTGTTCTTTTCTCTGTATTTGTTGGGAATAAATGCCATTGGGCTTCTACTAAGAAACCATGTTACCAGTGCAGCAAAAGCCACAGGCTGTGAAGCTTGGAGTCTGTACAATCAGAAACTAAGCAATGCTTACAGCTATGGACTAGATAGTCTAGATTGCAGAAAGTAATATACAGGGTTGTTGTTTCCTAGCAAAAGTACTTTAACAAGGTTATTGGGGAGATCCGACAAATTTCAGGTGATGATAGCAGTTCATAAACCTTCTTTCAAGCATGTTCCCAGGGGTTTAATGGGGATGCACATATTCTGACAGTCACTAGTAGGCACCTGGAAGATCAAGTTGCTGGTTTCTTTTTTTGACACTATTATGCCTCCCTAATTTATTTTACATCTATTTAATTGTTGTACGTATGTCACTTAAATGCAAAATATCAGTTTCTTCTGCTCTGCATCGGTGTGCTTTCTGTTACTGTTAATTCTGGTAGAAAAAACTTTATCCATATTTATATCTGTCTACTGTGATCAGCTGTCTGTAGAATGACCATCGACGCTAGCTTTTGCTCTAGCCAAAAAAAAAAACATTTCTTATTAGAATATCAGGACAATTATATAATGGGGTGTGAGTACTTTTTGACTGAAGGAATCATACCACAAAGTTTTCCCACTGAAACAAACAATGGAAGATTCTTTCCCTTGGTAAAGCAATTATATCAGAACATTTACTTTCGTGCACATTTATCTCTGATAACACTTTAATAAAGTAAAAAAGATGCTTACTCAAAGCTATTATTTCAGCAGATTTTGTTATGCCTATCCTGAATAGCACAGTTCATTTCAAATTGGCACAAGCACTGAGCACCCATTTCAGAGAAAGTGGTAAAAAAATGACATCCAGTGGAGAGAGGAGAGATCTTTCATGGTGTTTACAACTAATCAAGTCACCGAGCGAAAATCTGCAAACCATTTCCGTTCACAGTTCTACATCTGACATGTCCTCTTTTGAAAAAACTGATCTGTCACTGCACATCAACATCTCCATTGACAGTGCTGATGATGTCCAATTTTTCGGCCTATTTATACAAGAGCTTGCGCTCCACAAGGATAAGCACAAAGATCTAACAAGCCTGTTATTTCATGGCATTGAATGGCATACAGAAAATGTTTCGAGCCTATGCACACTGCTTCAAGGCGGATCGAGCATCAAACAACTTGAATTCCAGAAAAACATATTCAAATCAGAATGTTTTTCTCAGCTATCAGGGGCAATTGGAAGAAGCGCGTCCCTCAAGGAAATTGCCTTCTCAGATTGTAAAATTGGGTCTGTTGGAGTGGTGCTGCTGGCCTCGGCTCTTTCCAAAGGTAACAACTCACCACAGGTGGAAGAGTTACAGATCTGGGAAGATTCAATTGGGTCAAAGGGAGCAGAAGCGCTTGCTGACATGATAGAGGTTAATCACACACTAAGGTTGCTCACAATATTAGACAAAATTTCAATCGGAGCTGCCCCCTTGATATCAACTGTATTAGCTCGTAACCGAAGCTTAGAAGTGCATATATGGGGCGGAGATAAACTATCAATCAAGTTCGTACCAGAATCTGGTACATTGAGAATTTCTGGGATGGATTCTTCATCTGAACTGCAACGAATTGCTTGCTCTCTTGGATGGAACACCACCGTGGTAACACTAGACATGACTGGAGTCCGGCTGCATTCTCGGTGGGCCCGAGATTTCAGAGTGGTTCTAGAATGTAACCGGAGCCTCAAGGAGGTGAAGCTCTCAAGAACTAGCCTTGGTAACAGAAGTGTGGTTTACATAGCTGCAGGGCTTTTCAAAAACAACTGCCTTGAGAAATTGGGGCTGGATGGGAACCGTTTTGGCGGTGTCGGGCTCGAGCATCTGTTGTGTCCTCTCAGCAGGTTCTCTCCCCTGCAACATGAAACTGCAAACACCACTCTCCAGTCCTTGACATTTGGAGGAGACAAGAGCAACATTGCAAGAAACGGTGGGGTCCTATCAATCCTACGCTTGTTGGAGACTAATCAGACCATGGTACAGCTGGTTATGAGCCAGGACAGAAACTTGAGACCTGGTGATTTTGTCAAGATTTTCAGAAGCTTAGAGAGGAATAGCACTATGCGGCGCTTGTCCCTGAGAGGTTGCCAAGGTGTTCATGGAGAAGAAGTGTTGCAATCCATCATGGATACACTAATGGTTAATCCTTGGATTGAAGAGATTGATCTCTCTGAAACACCATTACAACAGTCAGGCAAAGCTGTTATTGTTTATGAGAAGCTGGGACAAAATTCAAGTCCCGTCCAGGAAAATGAACTGCTAGCCAATTTGCCTCTGGCCATGCCTACATGCTCTAGAATATTGATGTTTGGTCAACCATGCTCAGGTATGTCATATAAGAGTAATTTTGTCCAATGAATAACATGTGATTTTGGAGTTCATGATATGTACTTAAAATCAGAAATTACTCTTAGATCCAGTAAATGCTGTTGCACTATCAACTACACTATATTAGAATTACATAAATAATTTTTTTCAAAGTCTTAGTTAACAGTTACAAAAGAATGGACTAGTACGGGCATTCAATGGTAGCCTACTGTTATAATGCCAAGGTGCTTAACTACTGAGTACTGATGCCTTTTCTAGGTTCTTTCCCATAGAACCAGAATTGTCATTCATGCAAATGCATTTCAATTTTATTGTGAACTAAAACAAGAAAAGTTGTTGGGGAAATATTACATTATGTTGGCTTTCATGTTGGAGATACATATAGGGCTTATTTTTTTAAATAAAGCACATCAATGACACAATTTTGATACTTCTCAACGAATTTGCATGCAGGAAAAAACACTTTATGCAGCTCACTATATTATAGTATGAATGCAGCATATTTTCCATACATGGATAAACTTAGAAGTCTAATTGGTCCAGTTGAGCAAATTGCCAGAACATCAGAGATCAAGATAACAAAAATGAAAGATAATGGAACAAAAATCTCAATATGGAACCTTTCAAGCAAGAACATGTATTTATCATTACATAACTTGTTATTTCCAAACCATGGAAACTGCACCTCATTCTTCCTTCTAGTCTCCAGCTTGATCCGAAGCCCTGTAGAGAAAAACCCAAAGAGACATGAAGAGATAGAAGAAGAGCTCGTACACTGGCTCAAGTCTATCACTTCATCAAGCTCAAAGAGGTCTGATCAAACACAGTCCATCCTTCCACATGTAACAATTGTTCTTACGCACACTGATATGATATCTCAACAGTCAGAAAAATTACAACCGATTGCTTCTGTAATAGAGAACCTTAGAGAAGATTTCAAAAGCTATATTGAAATCCATCCAACAGTTTTCACAGTAGATGCCAGATCATCAGCTAGTGTAAGCAGGCTGGCTCGCCATTTGAGAAAAACATCTAAGACAATCATCGAAAGATCCCCCTTAATTTACCAGGTATGCAATGACCTAGTTAACCTCCTGTATGATTGGAGGTTGAGGAACTCTAACAAACCTGTTATGAAATGGAATGAATATTGTGAATTCTGCCAGATAAACTTTCCAGCCTTAAGAATTAGATCAAGGTTTGATAATATGGAGAAAGTGGATAATCGGAGAAGGGAGGTTGCCAAGTCCCTCCACAATCTGGGAGAAATAATATTCTTTGAAGATCTAGGGCTTTTAGTCCTAGATTGTGAATGGTTCTGCAGAGATGTTCTTGATCAAATAATTAACTTAGCATCCAAACTAAACACTGCAGAGAGAAGATCAATGGATGGCTTCATAAGCCGAAAAGATATGGAGAACATCATAAGAGAGAAGTTTCAAGAACCAAAACAAATCACAATAACTACATTGGGATTGGGTATGAGTTCAAAGGTTTCTCACTTCTTGGAGGTTAATGATGTCATAAATGTGATGTTGAAGCTGGAACTTTGTTATGAGAAAGAACCAGGTGATCCAATGACTCTACTTCTGGTGCCCGCGATTTTGGAGAAGGGCGTAGATAATCAAAGCTGGGAGATGATGCCATCTTCTGAATGTGTTTATGTAGGAAGGCATCTAGATTGCGAAGATACAAGGCACACCTGCCTCCCATCTGACTTCTTTCCAAGGCTCCAGGTAGCAAACTGCCAACAAAGATTTTCCATGTATTACAATCTTTTCATTATAGGGCTTAAGGTTTAGGGACTAGGATTTATAATCAGCTAAAAAGCTATTAAAATCCGTCAGCAAGAAAAAGATGAAGATTTCAAAAATACAATAATAAGGCCAGGAAGCTATTTTCAATTCTGGACCAGTAAGGAGCCCAGTACAATTAAATTCTCATGTGAAATGTAGCAAGCTCATCCCCTGTTTATTGGCACTTCACATAATAATTACAAAGCCGGTACAACTTGATTAATACATATCATGACAATTGGTCTTTTAGAAACAGGTTTAGGTTTGTGGCAAGCTAGTAACCCAGCCAGAAAGTTACCCTGAATACTGTAACAATAAATTGATCCACTAAATTCATGAATGCATAGATAAAACCTACAACATTATTTACTATTTTATTCTTAATCTTATATATATTGACCGCTTAAAATTATGTAATTTACTGATTGGTCTTCAACTCAAATTCAGGTGCACCTACACAACAAACTAATACAATCTGTGAACCAACAAGGGTTTACGTACAGGCTTGAGAAGCACCTTATTTATGCAATTATTAACGGCAGCCATATACGAATCGAAATCGGGAGGCAGCCTCACTACTATGTGGATATCCTGGCAATCTCCTGCAAGAACATCACTGAGATAATAAGGCTCTTCCACCACCTCATAATTCCATCTATTCAAAGCTTATGCAGCCCTAACATCACTTTTTCTGAGAATATTATCAGGCCGGACTGTGTTAAGTATCTAATACCACACAGATTTAGAAAAACCCAGCACATACCTTTGCAACACATCAAGGAGATTCTCCTGTCATTACCAGCAGATGGAATGTACAACTGCGAGCACACATGGGCTTCTGTTGAGGACAACAATCGAGTAATCTTAAACTCGGTATCTGATTACACAAGAGATCTACTTTCCGATGATGAATTTCGACAGGTTCTACAGGTCAGATATAATGATCTACACCACCTTGCACTGGAACTTGCAACAGTGACAACTCCTCAGGAGAAAGGAGAGAGTTCGGCTTTGCCTGCTGCTGATGCAGTTAGTAGTCCTCAAGGGACAGTAGAACCATCTATTTCAGGCATTGCAAAGGGTGTGGAAGCAGTCTTACAACGCTTGAAGTTGATGGAGCAGGAAATCAAGGACCTGAAGCAGGAAATTCGTGGGCTTCGTTTCTACGAGCATCGTCTCCTGATTGAGCTTCACCACAAAATGGAGTATGTAGTGAACTATAATACTCAGCTAGAAGAGAGAAAAGTGCCTCAAATGTTTTACTTTGTTCAGTTACACTCTTCAAATAAGCGATTAGTGACGAGATTGCTCCCAGGCATGACAACATTAAGGCTGAATATGTTATGCGAGTTTAGAAGGGAGATGCATGTTATAGAGGATCAAGTGGGGTGTGACCTCATTCAGGTTGACAACCATGCCATCCAATGCCTTCTTCCATACATGAACCACTTCATGAAGCTTTTGACCTTTGCTTTAAAAATAGGAGCACATTTTATTGGGGGAATGGGCCACATGATACCTGATTTGAGCAGAGAGGTTGTTCGCTTGCTTGATTCTTCACTCATGTATGGTGCAGCAACAGCTGCCACAGCTGGAGCTTTTGGGGCTGCGGCAATGCTTGGGAGAGGTAGCAACAGAAGTGGACACAATTCAAGTGGCATTGAACATGATGTGAGAACAGCAAGACAATGGATTATTGATTTTTTGAAAGGTCAAGGGATTACAACAGGAACACAAATAGCAGAAATATTTGGTTTATGGAGAGTTCGTTATTTTGATGATGGACATGTCGCCTGGGTTTGCAGAAGGCACCTTACCATGAGAAGAAATGAGATAATCGAGATGCCACTATAGAGAGTTATTGACCTGCAAAAGAAGGAAAAAAAAAAAGAATTGTCATATTTCTCTAATGTTTATTTTGTTGTGGACAAGTTGCATAGAAGTCATTCTTTGTTTTTGGCTGTGAGATGGTTCTTTTGGTGCCTTGATTATCATAAGGTGTTTTTTTTCTTTTCTTTTTTTTTTTACATCTTTTGATTGAAACTTGCTTGCAGAAAAATTGATGCAACAGAATCATAAGAATTGTTTAAACTTTTGTTGGGCTGATCAAAGTATATACAAATTTTTACTCTTTGAAAACAAAACTAACTGCTGTTTAATTTATTTCTTCATTGTAAATTATGTCTCCCATCAGTGCCACTCCTCAAATACAATAATTCAAGAAGAAATTTAGAGACGATCAATATCTGTTACTCAATAAAATAAATAAAATGACATAATGTATACTGACATTTTGTCAAACATCTTGTGTGCATATAGCACAACAAAGATTACAATTAAACAAGCGGCATGCTACCTCTTAACCAGCGGAATCCCTGAACCGGATAGTCCATGAAAAATAACAAATTAGGAAAACTGCATACATAGAGGGTTTATCATCCGTAGGAGCATAAGGGTTGATACTTTGTAGTTCACATGCGCTAAGTACAGTAACCAGTATCTCAGAGGTACAGTAACAGTTGATGCTTTAAGACGGAATACAAACCCACCATACACAAAAATTGGCAATACCTTAGGTGTGAGTTGCAAAAAAGTATATAAATAAGATCAGGCTGAGGCCCGTGAAAAAGAAAAACACAATCACAGCCTCCATACACCTCTCTTGGAATTGAAACTGACTGGTGAAAGCCTGAGCTCCGATCTCTTTTCATGTCAGTATGTTGATGACTTGATGCTGCATTTGCCGACAAAAGTTCTACTTCAAATTCACAACGAAAACACTGTACCAAGACCAAGAGGATGGGCTCATATTGGGCCCTTAAGAGTTGACCAATCAGTAACAAACAGCGATCCACAAACTTCAAATTTTTAACGTCTTGTCTGCAAGAATATTTGCTCCATGGCAAACAAAACATAATATTATTATTCAGTAGAGCAACGAACAAAGTGCAATCATGAAGATATGAATGTTAATATCTAGTAAAATTCACAAAATTCGATTCATTCCCTCTAATCATTTATCTCTGGACAAATTTAGTTTTCATGAAAATGCATTTTGCTCAGAAGTCGTAGCATAAGAAGACCTTAATACCTTCTAACATCTAGTCATTCCTCAAGCTAAACCATGTATATCTAGTCTTTCATATAAAATTTTATACAAGGATGGATCTTCGCCGTCTGAAGACCGAATCTGCGTCCTTTGATGTGCATCACCGTGCAACATGGTGTGAGTGTTATTTGATTCGCTTCGTGATTCGTGCTTATCATTCTCAAAAAGGACCCCATGAATCTAACCGCGCATAAGCGCCCGTCAGGGGATGAGCAGAGCTTCCGTGAAGACCTCGTGGTGTAGCATGGATATCTCATGAAATTATTTTTTTTTCCGGCCCCATCAATTTTCCTGAAAAGACCTCGTGGTGTCTCTTTGTATTATTTATTTATTTATTTATTTATTTGTTCTTTAAGATGCAAACGCATTGTAGTTGTTGAGCAAAATGGGAAAATAATAGTTGATGGAACTTGTATTGTGAACAAATTTCGTTTTATTCTTAATAACTTCATTTTTTTTAGGCTTTTTTGCCTTTTCTATTACCATTAGCATCATATTTGTTTTTCGATGTATGTCTGCACCTTGTCCAATGAAACAGACTTTTCTAATAGCTAGTATTTCGTCTGTACGCTAATGATTTTTTTTTAAAAAAAATTAAATTTTAGATTTTATGCGAAAACAAAAAAAAAATAAGAAATGAAGATAATTTAATAATTAATATAAATTTCAATCATGAATACATAATTAATATAAAATAAATATAAAATTAAGAGAAAAATTGACATTCAGAATTAAAGAAAAGTTGATATTCTGAATTGAGAGAAATTTAATGAAAAATAAAATAAAATAAAACTATTATACTCCTTTATTATGTAGCATTTCGTGTAACCATGAGAATTGAGAGAAAATTATAATGTCAATACAAACGAGCATAATACACATAATAATATTATTTAAAGAATAATTTAATATGATGGTTGATATTAGCTCTGAAAATTTAATAAAAAATATGAACTGTTATAGATTCAGTGCATTTAATTAGATGCGTAATAGAAGTATTACTCTGTTTTGCAAAGAAGGAATGTTTAAATTTGATGAAATTTCAACAGTGTAAATCTACAACTTTTTAGAAGACATCATAATCAAAATGCCAGGTTGAGTGTCTTCCAATTAATTCTAAGCATCGGTTTGCTTTTGTATCTGCTTTATTCTTGTTGATGGTGTTATCATAAATAGTTCCTTCGATATCCTATCAGCCTTTTCTTTTGTTCAAGCAGCTTGGCATCTTCTTTTCTCTACCAACAAGTAATCTTAAGAGGCTAAGTTCATTAAGAATATATAGCATCCTAGCTGGTATAACTCGAACCCTTTATTCATAGACTACACGTACAGAACTTCCTTAAACTTTCACAATTTTACTTGTATGGGATTAGAAAATATTGCACTGTATTCTCCTCCTTAATACTCAGCATGGAGAAATTAAAGGGATATAGACATGTTTTATGAAAGGGAAGGGATCCCCTGACAATGTTTGTTTTTTTGATAATTTTGACAATGGGATTTTAAATAAATGTAAAAAATATTAAAAAAATAAAAATAGAAAAATATTTGTATAATTATTGTTGAACTTATAGTTTGATTATTTTTCAAATTTTATGCAATTTAAAGGTCGTTTGATAGCTCATTAAAACCCATAAAGTTATAACTATTCCAAATTATATAAAATTTTGATGGTCTTGGACTATCAAACATGAAATTTGAAATACAATGAACCAATAAATTTAAGATTATATCTATAATTTTACTCTATTTTCTATTTTCTTTGAATTTATTTGAAAATCATTAACAAGATTGTCAAAATAATCATTATCAAGTGATTGCTCTCCTTTATAAAAAGGTTGTACGAAATTTCCTTTAAAATAGAAAAGCAGAGCATGAAACATATGTATTTTGTTTAATTTCGGAGCACTATATACTTTTGTTATTATGTTGTTCTAGTTATGTGTTACAGATCAATGTAAGATTGTTTTCAATAAGGCCATGGTAATCATTGTTGTCTATAGGAGCGGATCAAGGTTGTCCATGGGGCCTCTAAATTTTGAAAAATAGTGTTTTTTAGTAATGTTTTCGGTAATTTGTCCCTTCCTGAAATTTTTTTTTGCTCCTCCTAGATTGTCTGATTATTTTTATTAAGAAAAAAAAATATTTAATATCATGTATAATGAAATAATTATATAAAGATATCAAAATATAAAGTTACGTAGACGAAAACTTTCTTCATCAACTTAATTATCTATTACTTTAGCTTTATTTTGTTATTATTTTTAATATATAAAATTTATTATTTTAATATTTTTTATTAGGTAAGAATATATATTAAATTATTAATTTTTTATTTAGTACTCGATTAATTAATGGATTTAAACACGATAAACTATTACAATCCGATAATTACCTCTAACCAAAATCCTGTATCCGTCCTGATTTTCTGTCCATTAGTTGCATCCATGTGAGTTCTATATGTAAAATCATTACATGCTTTCAATTAGTTCAACCTATCGTTTAATTTGCCACTCATAACTCCTGATATAATTAAGCAAAACAGAGTAGAGACAATTTTCTTAACAAATGTTTAAGAAATCATCAAGTGGAAGTCTCCTTTCCAAGAAGGCCTTGTCTTATTGTCTACATGTATCTCGAAAAAAAGAACACGAGGATTAACATCCCGTAAGAAGGTGATATCACAAAAGAATACTAAATAGATCATGTATGCGGTTAAAGGGATATCACCCGACAAAAGTAATCCATTGCATGATAAAATATATGATATATGTTCTTACATTGTACGATGTAGACATGGGAAATGGTAGGTGCTTATTTAGAAAAAGGTTGATTGTTTTGGTTTTAATCGAGTGGAGAATTAAACTACACATGGCCCCACAACAAAAAGAATGAACCATAGCTAATTCATAGTAACTAAAAGAATTGGTATTTTGTCGGCTTGATGTAACTCATGTCAACTCACACAATTCTTATTAAGTTGTTATTTATATATAAATGCCATAGGCTCAGCATAGATGGTAATCGATCACTCTATATATACATATAAACAAAGGCCTACGTTTATTTGTAAGGGACATAAAAAATGAAATGGCAGAATTGGCTAAACACTCACAATTAGAAGTAATCATTTTGTCATGTTAATTCATCATTTATATTAAAATTATAATTGACACGATCAATGAAAGATTAGTGTCAACAACCACATTAATATGGTCAAGAACTACAGCAAAAATATTATACAACTAATCTGAACTACATGAAAATTGTCTAGCAGTTAAAGATTCTGAAATGGCTTGTTCATGGTTTTATACACATGTTTTGCAGCTAATTATTCAACTTAGCTGAAAATTAAGTACGTATGTGTTTAATTATAATTATACGTATGTTTTGCTTTTAGTTCAAAAAGATGAGTTGACATATGCATTTATTCTAATATCTGTACTTGTATCTACACGGAATTTAATTATGTATATGTAGGGCCTTCTGAATTTATTATTTTTATAAATTAACTGCATACGCGGCGTTATGTACGTACCGGAAAGAAACTATAAGTCGGACATGTTATAAAAAAGATGTGTGTGTATATATACACACACATAATTGACGCATGAAGTCCGATGTGGGACAGACATATACCCAGTATACCATTAATTTTTTTTTTTTTTGGTGGATTGTCCCAATAGGCAACTAGGCCGACAATTGGTTAATTTTCTCAAACACCTCCTTTTACGAATCCATTAACAATTGTTTAAATTTATCAGATTGTCTCAAAACCCTAGGTTCTAGGCAGCTTTGTTTTTTTTTTCTAGGTTTCGGTGTGCCAATCAATTTTAGTTACATATTTAGTGCGCACGGGTGTGTGTTCGCGGATAATATTCGCAGATTATCTATTATACTTTATACATATCATTATATATATGTTCTCAAATATATCATCATGTTTGTGAAATCGTCAGAACTTAGATAAGAGGAAAGGCGTAATGTTTTATTTCCTTTTCTAAATTCATGAATAATGCACTGATTTTTTTAATTTAATAATTTCATCAATCTATTTTTAATAATAAGATTTAAATTTTATAATTTTTACATTAAAAATGACAACATGCCATTGGGATTGACTTTGTTCAAGGGTGCCACTAGGGCTGCAAACGAATTGAACCCGAACGAACTGACATGTGTTTGAGTTTGATTTGAAATCTATTTTGAACTAGTTTGATTTGAAATAGATAGGCAGTTTCGAACTCAAATCATTATTTGAAATTTGATTCGTTAAATATTCGAAACTGTTTGATTTGATTCGTAAATAGTTTGAAATAGAATTATTAGGTGAACAAATTCCACAATTCATATCAAAATAACAGAATCAAATATAAAAAAATGTCAATTTAATATAAATTCATACAAAACTAAAAGTTTATTCAACAAAAATTAATAAATTTTATATAAATTCATACTACTCAAAGTCTCAAACAATCAAATAATTAATATAAATTCAAACAAAAATAGTTCGCGAACACATTTCGAACAAACTCACCATAGTTTGAGTTTGATTTAATATAATTTTGAATCGAATCAGTTTGATTTGAAATTAATTTCGAACTAGAATCGAACGATCTTTTTTCAAATCGAACATGAACGAACTACGAACTTCGAATATTTCTTGCAGCCCTAGGTGCCACTCCCAATGACCTCTTTCATTTTTTTTATATTTTTAAATTTAGTTTACAAAAAATAAATAATAACAACGTCAGTGGCATCTCCCAATAGTGGACAAAACTTCCAAATGTGTTATTCAATTTGAATCAATGGAGATGTGATGTTACGGTAAAAAAAAACAAAGAAAGACATTATTTTCGGTGGCATATTTGTATAAACGCGTCGGTGAGACTGAGACGTTTGTTAAGCACCATTGTCAATAACATGCTATTATTAAAATATGATTAATTATATTATTATTTAATAATCATTGTGAATAATGGTTCTATCCCTTAAAATATAGCATAGATTATCTGTTCTCTTATATATTTAAGGAGGGTTAAAATGCCTCATTTTTTTTGTGCCTCAATCATTCCTCAACTTTAATATTTATAATAACTTAAAATATAAAACTGAAATATCAAAATAAAATCTTAAAATTTGATCTATATTATATTTTCTTCTTACACATAAAAATATTAATTTTTTCACTTTGATTTTATATAAATCTATAACTTATAAATTCAATGTCCAGAAATTAATCATATTATTGTATTTTTTATGAGCTATTGATGTCACAAAAAAATATTTAAATATCATAATTTTTAATCTATACAAAAATTATATGATCTAGATCAAATCTAACAGTTTTATTTTGATATTTTAGTTCTAGATTTTGAGTTATTATAAATTAAAAAAGTTAAGACATGATTGAGACATAAAAAAAAAGACATTTTAACACCACTGTACTTAAAGCCTAAACGTTATTTTTCACAAATCCAGATGATAACGTTCAAGGAGGGTAGGGTATAAGATGGGTTATCGCCTGAATGCAATCGTTGATATCGTTCAAGGAGGGCACGATATAAGATGGGCTATCGCCTAAATGCAATCGTTCGGATAATTTGGGGTGCAAGTCCAATGGATTTAACCTGACAAATCCTACTTATTCGAATCAAAAAATACGAATTTATTATATATTGAGTTAGATATGGACTACATTTTAAATAACCCAATAATCATAATTTGATTACGGATCTTATAAAAATTATTGTGTAAAATCCGACCTAACCGTTATACGTCATATTATTTGATATAATTTATTTGGTTTTAACTCTAATAATAATATCATTACCCTTTCTTCCTTTTCAGTTCGATTCATTTTGTAAGGCACCTAAGTGTCATTTGTATAGTTTGCTTTAACTAATCAAACTTGAACGCATGACCTTCATTTTTCGATAAAAAAATTAATAGAAACATACTATATTTTTATTTTTAAAGAGCGTATGTTGATTGTCTCATTGCATTTCTTTCATTATTAATTAGTTTTTCTTATATTTTTGAACAATAAATATCTTAAAATTAAATCATTCAAATTCATAAAATCGGACCGTCTAAATTGAAATCTCAATTAATTGGTTTTATCAATAATTGATTGATTAAGGATTAAAATTATATAACCCCACTATAATAACTTGAATCGACAATTAATATACAAAAAAAAAACAGAACAATCCGACCTTTTTACACCCCCTCCTTTATTTGTTTTTCTCCCCTTTTACTTTGCCACTTCAACATTTTTTTTTACTCTGCTTTGTCCGAACGATATTGCTTAGACGCTTCATCCACAATGTAATTTCATGCTACTACTACATGTCCGAATTATATAGTTCAGATAGACTTGTGAATATTATTGTTCACATTTTGAGCATAGCGGTGTAAAAAGTCTAACAAGGAAACATCTGTCAAATTTATTGACAATAGACGCAGATCAAAAAATAATTCATCCGTTTCGATTTGATGATATCATCTTTCTTTCGCGTCTAAATAGTTCGTGGCTCATGACTTGTTCATAATTTGTTTGAATTTTAGCTTATTATAACTCAAGTTGAATTTGTCTCTAACTGAATCTGGCTCAAACTAATTGGCTTGTATACTTTCTGGATCGAGTATGAACCAACGTTAGCTTGCTCGGCAACTTGTCAACTCGTTAATATTATTGGGCCTGTCATTGGGCCTGTCATTTTTTATATTTTTATTTAAATGTCATTTATATTATTTAAGTTTATTTGGTTATATAATTTATTTATCCGTTATGTAATTTATTTGTTATATTTTCTTGGCTCTGCGCATAATAACCTGAACTATCCGTTTCTTGTCAGTATAATTCAGAAGCTCAAATTTTAGTACTAAAAAAAATGAGGAAGGCGAGAATCATTTTAATTACAACTTCAAATATAACTAATTTTATCTTCTCAAATGAAATTTGGTTCACCAATAAAATTCACTAGAGCAGAAAGTTTGGTGAGATTTCCTCACAATTCATTGCAACTACCTCTTGAGCTTTCCAAGTATATGCCTGATTTTTATATATTGAAAAAAAGAATGGGGTTCAATGGATCTAGTAAAATGGAAGAAATCGGGTCGGGTCCTGGTCGGGTCGGGTCGGGTCAATTTACATGAATGGGGTTCAATATTTTGAACCCCATTTTTTTTTTAGTAAATTATACATGTATATATAGTATTTGTAGTGTTATACTTGTGTTTTTCTCAGAGAAAATCATAGTCGAACTCGAACCTCATAAAGTACGAAAAATATTCTACTATTGACCCCATAGTTCCTAACTTAACGATTTTAATAAGATTATTTTATTACCATCAATATTTCATATAGTACTTGACTTCATTCAAGAATTTTCTGGCTCCGTTCATGTATATATTAGTTTAATAATTCTGATTTTCTGACTGTAATGTTTTTGCAGGGAAAAAAAAGAGGATATATAAACCCTCCATGGTTGATTTGTTTTTCTTGGATATTTTTTAGCACAATTAATTAAGTGACAATTTTCTTCAAACTTATATGTTTTTAAAGGAAGCAAAAATATTGGCCAGATTCATCATTTTTTCTTTGAGTCAAATCTATCTTGTTTAACTTATAGATTAGATGAAGGTAATTTATATGTTTATCCCAGCCAAATATTGTAATATATTTTACCAAGGCTTGATTACGTCGGTAGGATCTACATGAAATCAAATAAATAATAACAAAAAAGCCTTTGTGAGAACATTTGACTGATACTTCCGTTTAGCACTTCAGTCGAGATGTTATCGGTCAAATTTTAATTTTTTCATACTTCAAATTTTAATTTAAGTGGCTCAATAAAATCTTTATATCATAATTTTGTAGTGTTTAAGTTAGTTTATCATGTTTGAAGTTAGTTTTTATCATGTTTGAAGTTAGTTTATTATAGTTAATGATTTTTGAAAGATAGTCCTAAAATGATACAAAAATAATAAAATTTATATGTAAAAAATTTACTTTTAAAAATCATTAAACATAGCAATCTAATTCCAAATATGATTAAAATTAGTATTCTATAAGATTATGATGTAAAAATTTTATTGAATTACTTAAATTGAAATTTAGAACATGAAAATTAAAATTTAAACTAATAGCATTTCGGCCGGAGTGCTACCGAAAACACAATCGACGGGCTATAATTATTGATTATAAAATGTACAATAAGCTGGTTAATAATAATTAAAAAAACCAAACTATATATGCTTAACACGACCAAGTAAAAGCAGAGACTTGGCCTAAAATTCTCGACATACGCACGAGCCACCACCACATGGTTTCATGTGCATTGCTGCAATCCCCCTTGCACATTTTACGGTTTGAGTTCAAACGGTCTAAATGGAATCTCTAGCTGATTATAAACTGTCATAAATATCTAATCTGCCAAACTAAAATAGCTCTTAACAGTACTACGTCCTTATAACTTTTATCTTTTCTATTTTTCTTATTCTTCTGATATAGTCGTCGTCTGTTCTAAAAGTGTTTATATGTAACGAACTAACGGTTCACGCACACTGAAATGAAATGCGTACACGTAGTAAGGATTCTTGTCTCAGTTAAAAGGACCCACATTCTTTGTGGCGCTTGTAGTTGTAGGTTTTGCTATATGTAAATTTTCACAGAGAACTGAGCTTCTGTCAACTGCCATAAATTAATAATCTATTAGCCGCTAAGTTATGGGTTTGATTAAAAAACAGAGCAAAAGGTACTGATAACTGATATGATTAATTATACTCTAACGGTAACTTAGTAGGCTAGGAGCGCATTCCAAGGACTGAGAACCACCAATCACTACTAATTTCCTGTTTTGCGGAATAATTTGTTCCTTTTTTTTCTCGGAATTAAAGAAAATACCTAGAATAAGATTCAATTCGATTTTTTGGAACGTGGACAACTTTTTTTTTCAAAAGCATGATTAGTTAAAAAATAAATTAATTTATGTTTCTTCCAATATAATTAGATTATCTCACTAGATAGTTAATTAAACAGAATAAAAGCTAATGAATGCTAATGAATAATCTATTCTTGCCAACTAACAATCAGTAAAAGATATAGGTTGATATATTTTATTAATGAGGTATACAATCTGGAAATAAGAGGTATGAATACATGGAAATTCAGCAGCTATCATAGGTTAAATTATAGCAAATTACTGTCATATTTTGTGTGTGTTTATAACAGTAGAACCCACTTATTAATAACAACCTCTAAATTTAATTACAGTCATTTAAATAAATTCAACGGTCGAGATCTCCTACCATAGTTTTTTATCATAGAAACTATGAAAGCAAATACGGATCCATGGATACATAATTGGTCCTATGAGTTCAATCATATGGAATACTAACTACCGATTCTCTTTTTTCTTTTTTTTTTTTTTTTTTGAAGAAAAAACAGAGTATTGAAAATTACTTCAATCATGGCCAAAAGTAACAAAATTCTATGTAAAATAATTCTCAGTGCGGTATGATAATTAATGATACTAGGTCGGTGATCTCTTCTCCAATTCAGAGGAAAATAAAGTATTTTGTTTTCCTACTGTTAACAACTGATTGAACTTGAAATAGGTTCAATTTTCTTTCAAGACTAGGTTCCATTCAAGTACAAAATTAGGCAATGATTAGTGTTTAGGTGGATCCAATGCACCTATAAAGGCTAAAAAATCAAGAGTCAAGACTACTATTTGAATCAGGTTCTACTTTTCCTAAAGATTTAACTAGTCAACTACCCTACCCCTGGTGGTGACTTGTGAGTGCGGACGTTAAAAAGGAAATTCAGTGCCTCATTTTCCAAATGCACATGACAATGTCTTGTCCAAAACCAGTTTATCTTGATGTGTGAGAGAAATCAACTGTTTGTTTGTAATAGATGCTGGAAAAATCGGCTGGAATTGGAAGAAGATATCAAGTTCAATCAAAGCGAAGCCAGTAATTAAGATGCAAATTTTATTAAGCAATTTTTCTCATGATTGCCATCTTGGCTCCTTTTTCAGTGAGATAAGAAGATATCTTCAGGACGCGCATGTAAGATTTTGGTCGGAAGTTCAAATTATAATAGTTTTTTTGAATTCGAACTCATTAATTAATAATTTACTAGATAAAAAATTAACAATTTAATATGCATTTTTTTTAATAGAAAAACCAATGCAAATGATATCTCTTTATATATTAATAATTTAATATACATTCTTTTTTAATAGAAAAACCTATGAAAATGATACCTCTTTATATATTAAAATAATAAATATCCAAAATAATAAATAATTAAGTCGATTAAAAAAAATTCTCTCGGAAACTCATATTTATAAATCTTTACATAATTCTTTCATGATTTACGATATTAAATAAATATTTCTCAGTGAAACAATCTAGCATTTAAATACAAAAGAGTTAGATTAGCAAAAAAAAAAATTTTAAAAATACTATTTTTTTTAAAATTTAGAGTCACATCAAACACACTACGTCGTCCCTCTTCAGGTCCCATTCTCACTCAAAAAGAAAAGGGAAAAGAGGCCAACAATCTTAAAATTCTAAACTACAAGCTCAATATTTTTTTTCCCTCAAAAAATGAAAAAAAAAACTTTTTGAGCAAGATTGAATAAATTCTAGCTCATCCAAACTTATCGGTAAGATGAATATATTCTTCTTCACCTGAACAATTGTTATCATGTTGGATTAGTAGAATACATTTCAGGTTCTCTTCCCTATCTAGTAATGTTCTCTGTTGAAGGATAAGATTACAGAGAATTATTCTCATCACTATCAGTAAGTACTCCATTATTTAATTAAAAAGAATATTCTCGTTTCATTAATGAAAACCATAGTCTATTAAAGGCCCCTCATTTTCAAAAATACTTTTATCTGAATCCAACAAGAACGCAATTTATATTTCATCTCAAAAACTACAATTTCAACCATCCATTTGGAATTACATTAGGAAAATAACTACTTATATTAATGAAGTAGCCAAAAAAAATTCATCCAAATTATCATAGTAAAATTAAAATATTTGTGAAAAGCATAATTAAGTACTACTAGATAACTCATGCATTGGCATGGTGTGTATGGCCTGATTGAAATGGTAAGAAGTCAAAATTAAATCTGGTTGAAAAAGACATGGCGGCCACCGCCATTGCATGCTCACTTAACAGTCTCACTGATTGAGGCCTCTACACTGTTGACATGGGTCCCTCGCGAAGATGCCTATTTTGAATCCCTCGTTGGACTCTCGATTGGTACAATTTTCTTTCTATTTTCTCCTTCTCTTTCTTTCTCAGTTGAACCCTGCTCTGCTCCAATCCCACGTGGCCGGAACAGGGATCCAAGGTATCAATCCAGACCCCGCGTGTATTTACCTGATAACGAGACATGTAACAACTAACAAGGAGAGAACCAAGCCTCCACATCTCCATCTACAACCAAGTCACTATTTGTTTCTAGCTCGGTTAGCTATACCTAGCTTAGTAGCTATAGACATCAAATCTTGATTTGTTGCTTTTATTAGGCAGGCGATGGAAGTTGAAGGTGATTAGTTGTTCTTTATGCTGGTGTTACTATCTTGGTTCAGAATTCAGACCTTTCCTTGCAGGAGCCTTTTGGCCCGTAGCAATTGTTACCAAGTGTGATTTTACAGGAGCATTGATTGATTAAACAAGTTTGGCAGATAGATCCCATGTAAAGTCAATTGGGAATATAGTACTGTATTGATATAACGTCGAGACGTTTTTTGACATGTCATTCTCAATTTATTTTGTTTTATTTTTTAAAATTAAAGACAAAAGTTAAGCTATTTAATTTTTAAATATCTATAAAAAAAATCATTTTAATTTCGAACATCTGACCTTCTACACAAAAGCATCATCTTTTGTCATTAAAATCTATTTTATTTAATTAGTTTGAAGAATAAGGGTTCGTTTGGCAAATCAAGGAATAGCTTTGGAAGAGTGGTAATTTTGGAAGAGTGATAGAATAATATTTTTTTTGGAAGAGTGGTAGAAGAGTGGTATTCTTGACTATTCGGAAGAGTGAAAATATCGTTTGGCAGTTGTTACTCGAATAGTTAAAATATGAATAATTATGATACTAATAATGATGATGATAATAATAATAATAGTAAAATAATAATCATAATAGAAAGATAATAATAATAATAATAAAGTAATAAAAAATAATCATAATAAATAATAATATTATAATAGTAATATAATAAAAATATAAACATAATCATAATATAGTAATATAATAATAAATTATAATTACAATCATAATTATAATAATATAATAATAATAATAAGTAATCATAATTTTAATAATATAATCATAATCATAATAATGATAATAATAATTATAGTCATAATCATAATAATATAACCATAATCATAATCATAATAATATAATAATAAAAATTTAATCATAATCATAACAATAATTATAATTATAATAATGTAATAATAAATTAATCATAAATGTAATCAGCATATAATAATATAATACAACATAATAAAATCATAATAAATAATAATATTATAATAGTAATATAATAAAAATATAAACATAATCATAATATAGTAATATAATAATAAAAATTATAATTACAATCATAATTATAATAATATAATAATAATAATAATAATAAGTAATCATAATTTTAATAATATAATCATAATCATAATCATGATAATAATAGTTATAGTTATAATCATAATAATATAACCATAATCATAATCATTATAATATAATAATAAAAATATAATCATAATCATAAAAATAATTATAATTATAATATAATAATAAACTAATCATAACTATAATCAACATATAATAATATAATACAACATAATAAAATAATAATAAAGTAATAAAAATAATCATAATAAATAATAATATTATAATAGTAATATAATAAAAATATAAATATAATTTAATATAGTAATATAATAATAAAAAATTATAATTACAATCATAATTATAATAATATAATAATAATAAGTAATCATAATTTTAATAATATAATCATAATATAATAATCATAATCATAATCATGATAATAATAATTATAGTCATAATCATAATAATATAACCATAATCATAATCATAATAATATAATCATAAAAATATAATCATAATCATAAAAATAAATTAAAATAATTATAATTATAATCATAAATTAATCATCACTATAATCAATATATAATAATATAATACAATATAATAAAATAATAATAAGTAATAATAATCATAATCATAATCATCATAATATAATAATATAAAAATAAATAATCTTGATCATAATAATATAATAATAAAATAATTATATTTATATTCATAATATAATAATATAATATTAAAATTATATTTATAATAATAATAATAAATATAATAATACTAATGGTAACGATAATATAATAACAATAATGATAATAATAATTTAATAATAATAATATAATGATAATAATAATAATAAATAATAATCATAATATTAATATAATCATAAATTATAATCATAAATATAATATAATAATATAATAATACTAAATCTTAATCATAATTATAATATAATAATATAATATAATATAATCAAACAATAATCGCTATTCCGACGAGAGCTAATCCCATTCCATCTATAAGTTGGTATACCGATTAGCACTATTCCGCACTCTTCTACTTAGTCTAAAATTCGTTTGGCAAATTAATTCGCCGGAATAGCTATTCTATTCTAACTTTTTGCTATTCCATTGAGTGCCAAACACTCCCTAAAAGAATAATTGAACATTCATTGTGAAGAATAAGGTGACCACAAAAAGATCGACTAAGACGTAAAAATATGATATTTGTTTTTCGTTTCTCATGACTCTTAAATAAAAAAAAATTCTTGGTCAAGAGCTCCGTATATTGAATTATTTAAATAACAAGTTTATAAAATCATTCATTTAAGAAAGCATATTAGTATCAAGAGATGACAATAGTAGATGTCGGGTTGGATTTGAATTAAGTTGGATGAGATTTAGGTTAATTTGATCGTAAGTTAAATTGGATAAAGTAGAATTGAATTTCAAGTTATCTTTGTTTCTGTCAGGTTTAGGGTCATCTCGAATTGGGTTCAGTTCATGTCAATTTGATTTCTTAAAAATGTCAGGACAAATCAAATCCAAGTTTGAATAAATCGTCCAAAATTTTCTACCCACTGAAATAATAATTGAGTGGGGTCGGACAAAATTAATTTAATCACACAAAAAATAAATAGTCACGAGATTCAAAGAGTCGGAGCGGAAATAATTTTGAGTTATCTGATTTATATTCATACAGATTTCAAGTTGTCAAGACTCAGATTTGATTGAATTCAAATTAGATTGACTTTATTAATGGGTCAGATTTGCATCTGACCGGATTCGTCGGCACAAAACCGATTTTGTCCCGAAATTTCTTTTAAATATTTTTAATAATATTCAGAATTAAATATTTAGAAAAAAATAAAATTTAAAATTTAGTTTGAACGCAGATGGTACTTGCGGTTTCAGAACACTTTACATTTCTGAAAAAAAAAAAAGATTGTGGGCACGCAACCGGTACCTGCGGCGTCAAGAATAAAAAATTTTAAAATTTTCTGGGACGCAGTTTGCAACTGCGCTTCCACAATGGTTGTCGATTTTGATGAGTCGGTCACATACCACTCTGAATTTGTTCCGAACAGATCAACATTATGGCTAGCCGATAATTACACATGACTTGCCATTCTAGTCTAAAAGAAAATTATATATTAAAGCATTCATATTGGTTATGATTATCAAAAATAAAATTTCATATCACGTTATAAAATTGATAATCTTTTTAAGAGTGGCATTCATGAATAAAATAAAATTGTCAAAATAGTACTGTCGTAATTAATTTTCTGCTTCTCCTCTGACGTGACTTGTCAAATTTAGACAATTATCTATTTTGCTTAGTCTTTCCTTCTCTAAAATTCAAATGACAATCGTCAAATGAGATTTGACAATCAATTTGACAATAGAGATGCCGATGCTCTTTAGTTGTTGCTATATACTTTTATAAAAATATATTGTTTAGTTGTTCGGGAGCCCAATGTCCAGGCTGGAGGCATATATGGCATACTTCGGTCCGAGGTCTCGGCGGGGGTAACTGAGGTCTAGACGGATACTGCTGGGGTCTCGGAGGGTATGTCTGTGGCCTCGTTGGGTATGACTGGGGTCTCTGCAGGTATGGATGGTGTCTGCGGAATGGTATGGGTGTAGGAGGTCTCGGTGGAGAGTATGATGTAGAGGCTCCCTCGGTGCGGGGTCGGACATTACGGGCCACAGCCCGCGCTCCAACTAGGCTCTCCTGGTACTCGGTGTTATCCATCAAAAACTCTACCGATGTACTAGGGTAGATGTCAGGGACGCTAGTCAAAGCCGGCTGAAGTCCTCGAATAAATTAGGCTCGGCGTCATGCTGGATCCGCGACAAGCTCGGGTGAATAACGAGAAAGTCATAAGAATAACTCTCTATACTGACGAGTTGTCCGAGAACCCTGTGTCAACCTCTCGAACCGATATCGGAGCACAGATAACAGGTGCTCTCCCATGAAAAGAGCCCTGAATATGTCGGGGAAACGCTCCCACGACATGGCTCGAACTCCACTCTCATGCTGAGGCTCCTGGGAGGACCACCAGTGGCCAGTGTCGCGATCCAATAGGGTGGTCGCTAACTCGGCCATGTAGATCTCGAGAGTACGTGAGAGACGAAAAGTGAACTGCACTGCCGCAAAGCTACTCCTCAGTGGCGTCGTATCCGCCACTGCCATCATACTGGGGTGTATGATGGCGCTCAAACTCCCGTAACGCGGACACAAACGGATCATGTGTCGTCTGTCCCGCTGCTCTCGCTTGAGAGGTAAACTGTTCCAGCCCAGAGAAGAAGGCACATAAGGCCGGGCGGGTCGATCCGGGGGTGAACACGATGGGCCACGGTGGGGCCGCAGGTTATGGCGAATCCACAAGTGATGGGGTACGGGGGTCTGCTCGACGCGTTTGGGGCATCGGAGATGTGACGGGTTGAGATGGAGGGGACGGGGTGTCACGCTCGCCAAAGGTGCACGGCGATGAGTAAAACTGACGGTGTCGTGGGTCACATGTCCCTCACTCGTTCACGGGCATGAGGGCTTTGGGTATGGTGAGGATCGCGGACTCGCTCTACTCCGAAGGCAGCGCGCGTAGTCTCGAGATCAGCGTCGCGTATATGAGGTCGGGATCGACCTCAATCTCCGTGAGTGGATTCGAGTCGACTATATCACCTATGATTAATTTAATTTAGGTGTTTAGTAGTTTAACATGATTTAATTCATAATTAATGATTTATTATAGCGATGTTTTAATTAACGTTCGTTTGGGTTTTATCGTCTCTTTCTTAAAAATTTCGACAGCATTTCTATTTCATTTATAGGGTGTCAGAAATTCTAATTAACGTATTTTTTTTCATTATGTGGTGTTTGCCATATTAATCTCTTTTTATAAGTTTCTTATCATTTTGTTCGGGTTCGTTGATTTAATCATTTAATTACATTAGTGTTTAGTCATAAAATCATTTTTAATTAATTCGAGTTCCGATCATAAATATTGTCCGTTTTACTTGTTCATTTTCTTTATCGTGTTTCCCGTTAAGCATTAGATTACGTTATTTGACAATTCAAGATCTATAAATGATAGATATCAAAAACTAATTCATACACGCACATCGAGGTAGACACAAAACCATAACTCATTTTGTTAGTTTCACTTTGATTACATGTACAATTTTCAATTACAACGGGATAATAAATAAAATAAAAATCGTACAAAATAAAATCACTAATTATGATTAAAATAAAATAGAAAAATTGATTAATATATTTTGCATTAAATATAATATATCATTCTAATATTCTTTTTATTTAATTAAGAATAGAGAAATTGATTAATATATATATTTTTATATATATTTATTATGTTCTAAATATTATTTTTATTATACTCTTAAACTATATAATTCGCTATATTATATATATTAATATTATATTTCTATATGTTAGAAAAAAAGTTTTAAAATACAATAAAAAAGAAAGAAGGAAAAAGAAAAGAAAAAAGAAAAGAAAAATAAAAAAGTAATTTAATTAAGAAAAACGTTATTATTTTATTAATGTGTTGGTGTTTTAATGAACGGGATCATACGCTGACTATCGTGCCAATTGTATATGTGCACTGGCAACCCGTAACGGGGGCAGTCAGAAAATATAATCATTTCCCATATATTTAAATTTATGTATTAGTCCATGACGCCACCAACCTTTCGGGGCGGCGTCAATTAATTAATTCCCTTTTTATTATTTAGTCACTTAGTTTTATGAGAACTTTTAATATTGGGCCTTGTATTATTTCAATACTAATCCTAATTACATTTAAAATTAATTAAAGTCTAATTATTGGCCTAATAACCGATTATTTATTCTGAAGCCCGTATTGTTAGATTTTGGCCTAATTCCCATCTTACTATTCCAATTCCATTATCATTAAATCTAGGTCTAATAAATTTTAATTCTCTTAGTCGCATGTCAAGAGCCCAAATTTGTGAGTTCAGATTAAGCAAATTGACTAAGAAAATATCAACAATAAACATATAACAAAAAACAAGCATAAACAATAACACAGGTAACAAGCAGCAGGCCACAAATAGCATGAATTAGGAAACATGAATAAGCAACCAAAATATCCAACAACACACACCCACTACTAAAAAACAGAATCAGGACACCAAGTAGATAGGGGGAGGGACTCTACCAGCATATCCCTTAACATTACCACACTTAGTGTAGCATCAGTTCAGTATACCAGGAACCAGCACAAGCAAGCACAAAATACAGGGCAGCAAGACATTTAATCAGAGAAACATACCCAACATACCAACCAAAACATATCATATAATATGTGAGCAACAGATAACATATCCCAACTTGACCCATACCAGAAAGAAGAACCCAATAATAACCCAAGTATCCATACTCAAACTAGTAACCAGCAAGGAAACTAGACTAAGTATCAGCATTCTACAGCAAGCAACAGACAAGTGAACTAGCAACTCAGCCTTGTCAGAAAAGACCCACAGACTAGCAAATATCAGAGCTAGAGAGGCGTTTCTAAGGGGTGGTACCAAGAACTAAAGACCGACAAAGAAACCTAAACCCACCACAATACATATCTCAATACCTAGCAAGACAGATAACAGAGCAAACCAGCAACCAAAAAGAAATCACCATATTTACCAGCAAGAGAAAATCAAAGCAGCATTTTAAAATAACAGCAAACCAGGCAAGCAACACAACAAGAAGTAGTGAGGTGCAACCTCACCTCACTAGTACCAGTTGATACCAGTGTACAAAGGGCCCCTTACTAGTCAACCAGAACAAAGTACCATATCCCAAATTTCCTAGGGTTTTTACCAGTATCAGCAACAAGCGACATAGGGGCTAGATTTATTTACTAGTAAGCAAGGGACCACGCAAACGGCAAAAAGGAGGGGCTAGGGTTGGGGCGAGCCACCACTCCACCTCTCCAGACCTCCAGCCAAGCCTCCCTCTCGGATTTTATTCAAGTTTGGTACTGTTCTTACCAGATTTTTTTTTCTTTGAGTCTAAGTTCTCAACACATGAGAAAACAAGACAAACTAGAGAGGCGACAATGGGGTTTGAGGCTGCCTTATAAAAGGAGCGGTTGCTCTTTTCAACGGGGTAGTCAGCGATTGAACAGGGGTAGGCCAGAGTCAAGGTGACTCGACCAGTAACGGGTCTTGCGGGGACATGGGATGTGACAAGCAGAGGGGGTAGTGGAGAGAGGCAATTGATCGACGAGAGAGAGAGGGGGGTGGAGAGTCGTCACTGCATTTAATGAGAGGGAGAGTTATCATTGGGCGAGAGAGAGAAGAGACAAGTTGGTACGGGTCGGGGGTGAGGGAGGAGAGAGAGACAGAGTGATACCAACGGGAGGAAAGAGAGGGAGAGGGAGTGGAAATAATGGGGTTTAAATGAAAGAGAGAGAAAGGAGTTAATGAAGGGAGAGAAAAAGAAGAAGAGTAGAGATTTTCTGTGGCACGAGAGGATAATATTTTATGCAACGGATGATCAGATTGGATGACTATCTGTAACAATTTGATTTTCTTGTAATTGTTTGTATAATATTGTTCGTTTTCAATTGTTCATTCGTACGATCTAATCGTTCATTTTGGTTAGTTTGAAATTTATCTTATAGATTTATTTTTGTTATAAATCAATCGTAACTTTATTGCGAGTTGTTAGTTTTTAGAACAATTATTTGTCGATATATGTATACCCATATTTCTAATTACGTTGTCTGGTGTTATTTGGTAATCCTATAAATTTTCTTTTTTAATTCCCTTATTATCAACGTTAACCCTAGTTTAAAATATGTGGTTTGACAACACCAGTTAAATTTTCTGTTTATAAATCAAATTTACGCATAAATACTTGTTTGTTTATTGAATAAGCTTCATAATACTTTGGTGTATCAATGTCAGTCTTTGGGTGAGAATCAATTGTTTGTAAAAAAAAAATGAGTTGAAAACTATTCGTAAATCTGACGACAAGAACATCTCGAAAAATACATACACAAATCTCAAAAAAATTAAATAAACTCATGACGTGATCGAGATGACAAAATCTCTGCTCATTTTTTTAACTAGTAGCGGATCTGATCGCTCAGTCTTTACCTACAAGCAATTAACTCAACGGTACAGAAATGCATCATTGCTGGTCAAACCATTCGGAGTGGTACATGACCTATCCTTCAAAATCGACAAACAGTGTGGAAGCACAGATGCGAGCTGCGGTCTCAAGGATTTCTATTTTTGGCGCCGCAGGCATCGGTTGGGTAGCCATAATTTTTTTTGTTGGAAACGAAACATATTATGGAGCCGCAAATATCAACTGCGTTCAAAATAAATTTTAAATTTTTTTTTTTCTCTAAGTATTTAATTCTGAATATTATTAATAATATTTAAAAAAAAATCGGGATTTTGTCACATATCCATGAGAAATTAATGATTTTCTAGCCATGATAATATCGTCCCGAACTAACGAATGACGAGACATTATCGCATGTACCTAACTCAGAAAGTCTAAATCGTCTTTAATTTTATTTAAATAAATATAATATACTATGTTCGTGCATATAACTCGAGTGGCAGTAATTGGATTAGTTTGGATCGGATCAGATCGGATATTCGATTTGATTTTCTGAAAAGAATTGAATCGAGTTCAATTGGATCAAACTAGATTGGTTTGAATTAAATCGAATCGGATTACATCGGTCTATATTTTAGATTAATTTAGATTGAATTATAAATTATTTAATCTCAAATTGAATTAGTTATTTTTTTAAAATCAAATTGGATCGTATTTGAATACAAAGGATCGGACAAATTTCTTTTTTCGCCTAATGCCTAATTAGTGGACCGAGTCGAGACAAATTTATTCCGAAGAACACTCTACTGACCTCAAAAATATGAATTGTCAAAAAGTAAATAACATAAGCTAGACACATTGATAAAACTAAATGAAAACAGAAATATTAAAATAAAAGTAGAAAGGAGAGTAAAAATAGTGTTGAGTGATTTAACCATAGTAAATTCCAATAATAAATGAAGAAAATTGGATATCAACTTTTGATTTTCCGTACTGTAGACAAACTCTTATAGTCAACATATTTATTACATTGAAAATGAATCGAAAATGACAAGAATTAATCATCCAAATACTATTTTTATCTTTTTTTTGTCGTTACTCAATTTCATTGTCAATGCCGTGGAATTTAAGAACAACGAAACAAAATAATTTCAACACATTTATGTGCGCTTATAATTTTTTGCTTGTTTGATTAATTCTTATTCATTCTTAAAAACAATATAATTACATGAGATTTGTAATACAAATATACCACAAGAATTCGAAATTTTCTGATGAAATTCATCATATATATGAGTATAATATAATGTAAAACATATCAACGTCAATGAAACAATTAATTAATTTGACTATAATTAGAGTTGGAACCATCTATCCTCTCGGGTCATAGTACCAAGCACAATTCTACGCGAAATCAGCCCACAAAATAGCAGCTCCTACTCCCAGAGCTCGAGTATATTTATATATTTTTCCTTTTTAGAAGTAAAACTCCAGTTATACAGGGGGATAAGTTCATACAAAAATATACTTAGTCGAGCGGCCCCACCCGCGTGGCCAGCTCTCCTCACTCGACCCCACATGTTTTCTCCTTTCCTCTTCCACCCCATATAAATTCTCCTCCCCTCCTCCCAGTCCACACTCCACCCAAATCCTTTTATACTTTGCTCCTCTTCATCTCCGCTTCCATCGCTGAAGCTAAACCAGAACAGAATCGGTAACCAACCAATCAATCAACAAACCCGGATTCACACCCTCCGATCATCATGGTCGACGTCGATCGCCGAACCACCACCTCCATGGGCCTTCGGCGGCTCTCCACCCGCGCCGCCTCCCTCAACTCCCCCTCCTCCTCCTCCGCTCTCCACTCCTTCACCACCCTTGCCTCCACCATTCTCTCCCACCTCGTCTCCTCCTCTGTTCCCATTAGTCGTGGCCTTACTGACCGCGAGCTCGATCACCTGGAGGCCTCATTGGGATTCACCTTCCCTCCCGACCTTCGCACCCTCCTCTCGCTCGGTGTCCCATCCGGTCCAGGCTTCCCTGATTGGCGCTGCCGTGAATCCATTCGCGCAGCCTTGGACTTCCCCATGGCCGCCACGTCCATCCAGATTGCCAAGTCTACCCTCTGGCCTAGGTCCTGGGGCCCAAGACCCTCTGACCCCGACCGTGCTCTCCGTGTTGCGCGCACAGCCATACGCAGGGCGCCACTTTTGATTCCTCTCTTTGACCGGTGCTATGTGCCTTCCCGGCCTTGCCTCGCTGGAAACCCTATCTTCTATGTGACAGAGGAAAGAGTGCTCTGTTGCGGTCTTGACTTGCTGGATTTTTTCAAAAGAGACCCGGCTTTTGTCTCTACACCTGCGCCGATGCAGCAGTTTCAGGAGGCTTCCACACCTGCTAACATGAGGAGGAGTCTCGATATGGTTGCAGGAAGATCGCCTCGTTGGATTGAGTTCTGGTCTGATGCTGCATCATCAGACCGGCGGAGGCGCGATTCCTCTTCATCAGACTCCTCAATTGCTTCCACCTCCTCTTGCTCCTCTTCCGATTCATCAGACCAATCGAGTCAGGTTGGACCCCGTCAGTCTCCGGTTTGGGTCGACAGTTACCTCGACCAGATCGGGTCTGTGCTGAAAGAAGCTGGGTGGGAGGAATCCGAGGTCAGTGAGATGGTACGCGTGTCAGCGTCGGGCACATTTGATGGCGAGGATGGGGTCTTGGTTGACAGTGAATCAGCGCTCGACGTATTGCTTGTGAAAGCGGGGCGGTGCTCTGACTCGTTACGACGAGCTGGATGGAGCTCGGACGAGGTGACGGACGCGTTAGGGTTTGGTCTCCGGCGAGAGAAGAAAGAAAAGAGACCAGCGGTGAGGATACCGCCGGAGATTGCGCACAAGATGGAGAAGCTCGCGCATTCTGTCGCGCTATCCTGAATCTTTGATTGTTCATGATACCTGACCTGACATTGAGCGATGACCGGAATCGCAGGAACTTACATTTTTTTTCACTTCTACCCTTGTTTATTTTGAAATTAACGGTGCAAGGTAAAGTGTGTTCATTGGATGATGGATTGACGGGGGTACAGGGGAAATGGAAATACTTTTTTGAGATTTTAATTGGTTAACAGAAAACCCATGATCTTGTGATGTGTCATTGTATATTTAGTTTGATGGTTTAATTTATATAGTAAAGGAGAGCAAAACTTACTTTTACACCTTTTGGGTTTTCACTTTCCTTTTTTTTTCGCAGTTTTGATTAATTGTCGCATGTGAAGCTCCCTTCATATGGTAACAAGTTTGACAATTAATCAATATAAACCTTACGAATCTTAATTAAAATTTTTGGAAAATGATGAAATCTTTCTAGAAGTAATCTAGCATATTCAACAATCTGTCCATAAACTTAAATTTTATTTATATAATTTGTTTGACTTGGTTTTAAGATACTATCAACTTTGGTAACTTTAGATGTCAAGGAATTTAGGAGTACAATGAATAATTTTACTGTTATTATGTAATTTGAAACCCGTTTGTTTAATCAAGGAAAGTGTTATTAGCCAAGCACAAAATTGGCTATACAAAGGAATATCTTAACCCAATATTAAACTCAAATTACATAACAAAAAGGGGGTTCCTACACATAAGATAAGTCATATCTTGATTATCATCCATGCATTTCGATTTCAATCTCTTCAGGTTGGAGACGCAAGTGTGTTTAAAAGTAAAGTAGTGCTATGCCTATGACTATGAATAGTTGTGTGGGTCCCAAACTGCTGTGACTTGACAGATAATCGATGGATCCCTCATCTCTTTCACTTTACCAGAGAAAAAAGGAAAAGAAAAGCTGTGTTTTGTTTAAACTTTAGAGAACTGTGTAGTGGGGCTGGGAGGAGGAAGCAGTAGCAATAGCACGCACACGCGCGGGTGTAGCTATTATAATTGAGTGTCGTCTTGGCCTTGGCCTTGGCCTTGGTTTACTGACAGCATGACAGGAAAGAAAAAGGAAACGCGTACCGTTTTTCCTTTTTCCGGGACCGCCTTTCTGTGTGGAAACGAGAAAGTTGATAAAATCTTAGGTACCGATTTGCGGTGGTGCTGTTGAATCTTGATTTCTTGTTGGGTAGCGGCGACAGCATCGGAAGTTGGATGTGTAGTTCGATGTAATGGCGAAGGCACTGAGACAGGGAGATGTGAAATGGTTTGGGTCCAGGAAAAGGGGTTTAAGGATGTTTCAGTCTTGCTTATCAGTCAGCACTAGCACACATTCATACTAGTTTGTTGTTCGGTTTCGCCACCGTTTGCTTAGTAAAGCTTAGTTATATAATCATATTCATATATTGGTACCCCAAATTGGCGTTCATATTATTTTTTAAAATAAAAAGGAGAAGAGTCTAAATTATTTAATTTTAAATAATTATAAGAGATTTTTATTGGAGTTTCGAATATGTGAATACTACACAGAATATTTTTTTTATCAATAAATTAAATATTAGTTCTCCACGTACAGAGAATATAGCTCTTGTCATTAAATTAAAAAAAAATGTTCTCGGATATTATATGGGAATGGAATTGTGTGCATTATAATTTCACAAACTCAAGTGTATATTTTGTATTTTCAATTTTCCTCCGAGAATTTCCTTAACATTATGCAAATGTAATAATGGTCAACTTTTTTTGTTTCAAATTCACCATGTCTCAGCGCCCCATCCTCTATTTGTTGAGTAATATCCTCTACAATACTGCACCTCGTGCTGTAACTGTTCAACCAATCCTCATCAGGGGTTTGGAAGAAATATTTATGAATGTGTTTTAAAGTAAAATCATTAAATATCTTTTTTAAACACTTTATTCAAACCACTTCATCCATTTAATTCTCCACAGCCACGTGTCATTATTTTTTAGATGATTTAGTATCCGCTTTAATTTACTTCATTTGTCAAGCGAGTGGAACGCGCGTTTGTACTCCTCAGATATTGAATATCTTCAATTACTATATTATATATAGTTAAATGTTAATAATACATATATAAATACTAAGAACCGGAAACTAACTCTTCAAGAAAATAATGTATGAATTAATTTAATGATGTAGTGATACAAAATTTATTAGCTTAAAAATATATATATATACTAAGTAAACAAGAATGGTTCTCACTAGTATGAGTGTATGACTGCGATTTAACTTTCTTCAATTTAAAAAGCAAATGTTCGTATAAAATTAATTAAAAATAATAATTTATACTTAATATGATTAAAATAATGTCAAACAATTTTTAAAATGTTCAAATTATAAATTCCCAAATTTTAAATATTTTTACCGTTTACCTAAGCAAAAGTTCGTACTTGTCAAGTTGCCATAATGGTCGGAGCACTAAGCAGTCAGTCAATGTGAACAGTGAACCGATTTGTAAGGTGTGCGTTGAACATTATTTATTTGTCGTGGGATCTCTTCAATGATATGATTAGAACATGCTAATGTGAAATATAGGACTTCTACTCCACGAAATTTCGTAGGTCCATGTAGCATTTCAAACTTCCATTATAAATAGATACTCTTAATTAAGATAGTAGGGAATATTTTGATTTATGTGTTGACTTTCTAAACAGTTTGTTTTCCGAGTTATTAAGATAGTAAGGGAAGTGAGAAGGGGATGTGTCACTCCCTCTTTGCAACATTATAGCGAGTCCACATCTGAGATCAAGTTTGAATATTAAAAAAAATAATATTTCATTCTTGAGTGCTGCAACCTACAAGTTAACAAAAAAAATCGAAATCCACCCACAAAAAAAAAAACATTTTCCCCTTGAAATTATCAGTGACAACTGATTGATATTAGGTGGTGGCTGTATTCAATAGTTTAATTTGACAATTCAATTCACATTTGTGCCTATATAACTAAAAATTTAAAATCAATCATAGTTGAAGATCAAACAAAAAGATGGTGAAATTTTTTAAAAACTGCAAATGGTATAGCAAAGAGGCATCCATTAAAATTAACTTAAGAATTGCCAGATCCTTTGATTGAGTTAAAACTTCTTAAAATCCTGTGATCACTATCAGTCTCCTAATAGTGTTCTCCCCGAAGGTTGTTGTCAGATGGAAATTTCAGCTGCAATTATAGTTTCGCAATTATGTAAAACTCGATAAGTTAAGAGACAAATATTTCTAATTTTCACTCATTTTTTTAAAAGTCTAAGGATAATTAATTAAACCAAATGAATATATATTAATTTTATAATTACCAAATTATTGATGATCTTCACTAAAAAAAAGATCAAATAGGCTTCAAATGATAAATCAAAGCTGCTGAAACAAATCTACATAATGAGTACTAAATTTGCTTAAGAAAGTCCTTAGTGAGCTTAACTCAAAAATTGATAAATCAACTTTTCAAATTAAATGATTAAATTCATGTAAGAAATTAATAACTTCTTGAATTAATTTTAGTACAAAATCCTTAGTGAGGTTAACTCAAAAAGTGATCAAATCAAATTCAAATGATTAACTTCATGTATGAAACTTATAACCTTTCGAGTTCATTTAGTATAAGTGAAGCAGTTAAATTAGTAAAGGTTTATAAGTTATTTTCATCAACTTATTTTTTATACTTTTTGACCACTTGATTGTACACTAAATAAATTAAATAATGCACTAACACATCACTATTAAAAATAGATTTGTTTTGGAGGTTCGGAAATATCGTTAAAAAATAATTTAATAAAATTTTGAGTTAAACTCATTAATAAACTGGATGACTTTAATCATCTTAACTTTACTATACATATTAATTAACCTAAAAAAAGCAATTGTTCCACAGTTAAGATCCCCTCGTGGGGTGTTTTTCCAGCCAGCCTAACCAACCAGGACCCCTCAAAACGCCATTAGGTGTAAAGCGTGATCCAAGTTTGGTGCATTTGCTCCTATAGCAAGCATCTTGTGATATCTCCTATAAATCATAATTGAATTGCCTGGTGATTTCCAAGCAAAGTTCTAATTTATGACACTCCGACACGTGCAATCATGAAAATACCATGTCTCCGACTACGACAATCTGTATCGTCTATCCTGTCTCTCAATTCTAAACTATACAATTTGTTTTTATTTATTTGGGGGCCATTTAACTGTTAATTAATAACAAACTATTTGTCGAGGAATCATTTATTATAAGTTATATAATTTCATAGGCCAGATGTTTGTCAAAAATTAAAAGAACATAGATTAACTTATCACAAATCAATAATCAGGAGCTCTTGAGACATTATTTCATCATTTATAGAATCATAATTATTTAAAATTCATATCCTGCCTTTCAATGTAACTAGCCGGAATTGCGGAATTTGCAATGTGAACAATAACAGAGAATATGCACACCCATGACCCATCCTTACAATCCCGCCAGTGGGACTGGGAGAAATAAATACAAAATACAAAAACTAAAATAAAAGTGAGAAAAAGAAACCCAATTCAGCCAATGAAACGACAATACTGCGTGGCAACTCAGACGCCAAACTGTTTCTCATAAAAAGGTCGAATCCATTTGTATTTTGTAACCTCAAAGTGCAACCGCATTTACAACGCCAACTCTTGATACATCGCATGATTTTGGATGAAACTGCGTCTGCTCCGACATACCTGCTTAAGAAATAAGGAGCCTTTTTGAGCGAGGTGGAAAGTACGGACATAGATATATATACCAACTAGCAACCTCAAATGATTCACCAAATGCCACAGCTCAACCCACACGACTACACGAGGCCTCCGTTTATTTAATTTAGGTGTTCTTTGGAGATTAGTGATTGCATGATATGTATTATTATGTGTTTTGGTAACAGCCGGATGTACGAACCACGAATAAATTAAGTATAATTGTTCTTATAGTTATGTATAAAAACGATGGATGTACTTCCTTCAAAATCAATGAGTACTGAAATTAGAGAGAAAAAAATAAAGCGAAGAGTAAAAAATATATTCACTCTAAATTGCCAGCAAGATGTATCGTGTTAGAGAATAAAACTCATAGTCAAGCATTTTGATTACTATTATTAACAACAAGCACCACAACTTTTTTTAGATCTCTTTGCTAGAAAGTGAATTTACATACAGATCTGTATATGAATACTAGATATAAAATATATTATTTCATAGATATCATAAAAATTAATGTTATTCTTCATTATAATTTGATAGATATTATAAGTTTTAATGTTTTTAAAATTAATAATGTACTTTTTGAATAAAATATAGTATTGAAAAACTTATTTTGATATACATTTCAATATTTTTTTTTATAAATTTGTTAAGTTATATTTGTCTTTGATAATATATACATATTATTCGTATTCATATTCATATCCGAAAATATTTATATTATATTCATATTTTAAAAATTAAAATAGATACAGATACATTTTTAACCACTATTTGATACTACTCATCCATTTGCACCCTAGTGGTTCTGGTGTATATCTAAAAATTTGTGTACATCCGTACATCTTCAATTCTAACCTTAACTTTAAAAGGATAATTGTCAAAATGTCACCTCAAAATTCATTGTTACTTTAATGTCATTCCAAAATCATTTTAATTATCAAAATACCAAAAATAGTTAGTATTTTCAATTATACTCATCTCTATCATCTCACCCCTTCTCTTTGACTTCCCTTTCTTGCTTTTCATTCTCTATTCTTCTTTGGTTCTTTTCCAATTGAACCTACTTGAGTTGAATTTGATTTTCCACACAAGTGAGATGCAAAAGTTTGAGGCAGCTGCAGCTTGCTATTTCCAGATACATCTTTATCCAAATGGCTATGGCCATTTCCATTTGAATTACAAAGAAGAGGTTGAAAGTGATTGTTTTTCGTTATCCTTTCTAAATCAACATCCCCTTTCCTTACAAATATACAACTTCTTTATCTGCTTGATGAAATGCATAGCTATCAGAATCAGGTGTCAGTAAGCGGTTCGTCGTGGTAAGCTTGGAAGCAGCCTCAGTTCGAATTGGTTTCACAAATGCAGTCCTTCTAGTTCACAGATTCATCACCCGTTTGAGAGTCGAGGAATCCAAGAAGGCGGAGAGAGAGAGAGAGAGTGTAAGGGCTATGGTAGCTTCTCCTCGCTCGAGTGCGAGCTCTATTTCGAATAACAAAGGGTGTAACCGTCTCAGGCGATCGCCAGCGTCACTCCGCCAGTTTGTGCCACTGCTAATTTCCAGAGGTGGTGCAGTGAATTGCATTTCGGATATTTAATCCGGCGAAAAGTAAGAAAGGGAAGTCAAAAAGAAGGGTGGATGATAAAATGTGTATAATTGGAAAAACTAGTTATTTATGGTATTTTGACAATTAAAATGATTTTGGAGTGACATTAGAGCAACAATGAATTTTGTGAGTGGCATTTTGATAATTTTGATGTTTTGGAGTGATATTTTTACAATTTCCCCTAGTAATTGTTATCAACCAAATCAAATTTGGCGTGTATTAAGGACGCGCAATTACTGTAGAAACCATGCAATAGAGGACAAAGCAATTCCCGAAGAAATTAGGCATCTCCTCCGTTTTGCAATTTTGCTTATATAAATAAATTTCGCTGTCTTCAGGTAACGGGTAACTACCCCATTTTCCCCAGTAAAATACTAAAGTTAGTACTGTTTTTACAAATAAAATTATGATCATGTAACATATGGACAACGCACGTATTTGATTAATTATGCATTTTCTATTCAAATAACATGAAATTGGTTTTACTGAAATCTCATTTGATGGATTTTATTTATTTCTTCAAATGGTTTAACAAATTTCCAGTCTGAAATAAAAAATAAAAGAAAAAACATTAACATTTAATGTTTTGACTGAAAAATTAAGTTTTGGTGTTTAAGTGACGAAGGTCACAAAATTTTCTAATTCAAATAAATTACAACATCATGTCTCACATTATCTCACATATAAATGAGAGATGTATTGGAAACATCAAAAATATAACTGGAAACTCTTACCTCCAGTTCTCATATGATACATTAATTATTATTTACAATATTTGTAAGGTTTATGCTTAACATATATATTTGGACATTGACAATGTGCCAACATCATATAGTTAGGTGAGTGATTGTATAAATTATGTATTAATTGAGTCTAAATTACTTTATTGATAAAAAAAAAATTCGACCACAATATGAATTCAAATTTTCTTGAAAAATAAATTCATTTTGGAATGGAGTGGCGTTTATGCAAAACTTAGAAAATATAATTAATTATGTGTTTTCCATATTCATTTGGAATTCGCTAGTTTTGTTAGATTCTATCAACACAGATCGCATATGAAAAAAAAAGGATCACTTGTCAATGGCTATTTTGACAGTACTCTTGACAAAGAAACTTCAATTAAATTCAAAAATAAAAAACTGAAATAATTTTATTATGATTTTCAAATTTTGATCTAGAAATCTGCAGATGATAACTACAGCATTTTAAAACTGATATCAACTAATTATTTATTTTTGACAGGAGTCACAAACTCTTAAAGTGATCTTAATTTTTTTATTCGCCACTTTATTCTATCAACAGTGCTTTGTGTAACATCAAATTGTCAAGATTAATGAATTAAAAAAAATAGTTATTAATTTTTCGAGTGCACTAATTTGTTGAAATAGTAATTACCGAATGATAAATCCCCACGTACGTATTGTAATTTTAGTTGAGTTTATTTAATGTAATTTACAGTATATAAAATAGAATCAAAGTGAAATTTAAACACTATCAAATAATGTTGATCTTTAATGACTATTATATGAATGAATTGTATGAAATTTAAACACTGTTAATCTATAAATTTTATAATACAATTATAAATTTTCTTCTATTTTAGAGTAAATTGTGTTATTACATACAAGCAACCTTTCTTTCGCTTTATTATTTTAAGTCTCATCTGTCTATTAGTAAATTGATAAATATGTGTGTCGTGTGTGTCATCTGTTGGCAAATGATGTGTTCAACACGAGACATATTGTGTTAGAATGAGTTCACATAGTTAGACGTGTCAAAATCTTAAAAATCTGAACATACACGTTTAAAAAACGTGATATGTCTAACACATTGTGCAAGATGAGTTTGTGTTTACTCATATTTGTCACATGTATTACGTGTTTGTATTTACATGTGTTTCTCACGTATTGATTCTTATGCAATATATAAAACGTAAAAAATATAAAAAATATATAAAAAACAAAAAATGAGGAAAATATGATAAAACTAAAAAAAATAGGAAACTCATGAACTGCTATATGTGTTCATGTATGTACGACACGTGCTATATGTTCGTGTTCGTATTTGACATGCTAGACATGCGTGTTTAACTATGTCAAAATTATTCAAAGAGTGAACATATATACTTAAGAGCACAACACATATGACACCTTAACATGTCATGTGTAGACATGAACACATATTTATACACTGTATTTATATGTACGTGCTCACGTGTCAAATTTGTTTGTCAATTCGTTGTTGTCTATGATTCTAGAGGTTATTTACACATGCACTATCATATTAAGGGTCTGTTGCCTTTAATATTCACTGTGGGAAATAAACAATTCATTCAGAGTAAATTACTTTTTTTCCCCCTGATTTTCAGTTCAATCCCTATATCCATATTCATTCCTTGAGTTCCACGGAACAGGCCCAAATTATACTCTCCTTGGAAAGAAGTATTTAAGCAGAGAAGACAGATAATCTATGTTCGAATCATTTCTTTTTCTTTCAATATATAGCTGCACTTTTCCCAATTAAATCGAAATTTATATCTGAAATTTTAACAATGGGTTTGTTTGTTTTTTGTCACAAATGAAATTACTTAATAAATAAAAAATTTCATATGTATCTGATCTCAATCGGAGGACCGAAGAGACTAACCATTGTGTCTGGAGTTATCATTTATAAATTGACGTGCATACTTCAAACTAACCAATAACATAGTCACATGAATCTAAATAATAATTCATTTTTAATCCAAGCGGATGTTTTATGAATAATTCGTCAGTTCAATATATAATATATTTTTAATTAAAAATATTTTATTCATGAATCATTCAACAACAAAAATACATTATATATTATTTTAAATGAAATTTAATATATTTTAATATTTTATTATTATAATATATTTTATTTATATTATATGAAACAAATTATTTCTAAATTATATCCTTATTATATATCTGAACATTGAATTTTTTATAAGACCGAACATTTGCCGAGCAACCAATTTGTTACTATGCCCAATAAAGACAGCAACAGCTGTAACAGCTGTAACAGCTAATACGAGTAATGAATGGAATATTATAAAATTTTACTCTAAGACAGTTTCAATCATACCAACGTAAATTGAATAAATTATATTTTATCAGGTTGTGGTGCGTGTCAATATATAACTTTTCAACTTTTTTTCTCAATTAGCTTATCTCCATTAGGGATTAATTTTCTTTGGATAATGCAAGTTGCTTATTGTTGCACACACGAGTTACTAGGTAACTTCTATTTTTATATCATGCTTTTAAAATTCTTCCATATAATATAGTTATTTGAACCATAACATAGTTCAAAAAATTACAAGCATAGAAAAATTCAAGGACGCACAATTTTCCAGAAAAAATCTCATAGGATACTCTCACGTGCAAAGTCATGTTACCGAATTCTAATCAAATACTTAACTTCGTACAATTATTGATTTTAAAATTCTAATAGTTTTGCAGAACTCCATCCTTGGATCCTAACGAGAAAATGCGTGGCTGTGTGTGGCATCTCTCGTGTAGCGTGCAGGGAAACAACAAAAATAGTGTCTTGATTAAATCGATATCAATGGGTACCATGAAATTGCAAGCTCCTCCCAAAAATTCTGATTGTCTGCAAGATAATTAAATGTGAACTCTCATGTACGTAAGACTTATTAATATGATCTTAGGTTAAGAAATAAATTATTGACCATTAGATCCGTTTTCTTATAAGAACAAAGGTTGTTTGTTTATTCTATAGCAATAAGATGAAAGCTGACTTCGGACGGAAAATAATGTTAGAAATTATATAGAAGTAACTACAGTATGTATGATAATGGGTCTTATCTTTCTACATAATGGTGGAGATTTAAGTTTTATAAAATATATAAAAATAATATATACCATAATTAATATGAGCTTTGTTTAAAAAAATTACACACAATACAAATGAAATACATATTTAAATTAGGAGAGAAATAACAAAGTAATATTTTTTACAAGAACCAAATGATCATATTGAATAAAGAAATAGAAGTAAAATCACATAATTGTAACTACTAGTGTGGGAAGCATTAAAGATTTATACTCGATTCTTTTGATATTTATATTTTTTTTTACCAATAACCAACACTTTTCTCCATTAATAAAAGCCCATATAAAGTTATGAACGTATGATTTTCATAATATATTCAAAAGCTATTTTTTTTTTTTGCAAAAGTACATTGGGAGATCATTTTCACTCATATTTTTTAACTTCCAATTTAATCCAGCATTTTTTTAAATTTAGTTCCGAATTTTCACCGTAAAAACAGTTCATTACTGCCGATTCGGAGCTGAGAACTACGTATTTCTCAAAAAAAAAAAAAAACCAATCGATTAAATATATATTGGTTTCTCACCTTAGCTTTAGCAGAAAGAAAATTTGTGCACATTGGGAGCTGAGACGCCGTATATTTGAATTAGTACATATTGGCGCAACTAACAAGTAAATTAGTGCTCATTGAAGTTGTTGTTTTTTATTTTATTTTTGATAACAAGTAAATTACTGCTCATTGAAGTTGTTGTGAATTCAAATTTGCTTTTATTTGTTTTAGACTAGTTATTTGGAAAAAGGATATGGGCAGTTTTTATTTTTTAATTATTAAATTCCTCATAGAAAATTTTCAATCGTGAAAATTCAAATTTAAATCAACTTTATTTCAATCGTGAAAATTCAAACCAAGAATTAATAAACAATGGATTGTATTTGCATCCTCTAGTCTGAATTAAGTTTGAAGTTCGATCTCAGTCCCAATCACTTAAAATCCAATTTCACACTTGATCCGGGATGATTGGCACTAGAGCTACAAATGAGTTGAGTTCGAGCGAGTCGGACTTAGTTCAAGCTCGACTTATGAAAATTCGAGTCAAGTCGAGTTGAGCTCATGAAACACTTCGAATTGAAAAACTTAACTCAAACTCGGCTCATTACTATTCAAGTTAGCTCATGAGCCAATATATATATGTTGACTGAGTTTGACATTTAGATTTAGTACATCTACAAGACTGATATATGAGTTGGTACAAAATTAGTATATCAACCAATTATGTTTTCAATGACATCTTTGTTATACTAATTTGAACATATAGACCAACAAAAAAACTATCGAGTCACTAGCGAGTAAGAAAAGTCTTTAATCGGCAAAGATGGTGAGATAGTGAGAGATAATGAGAAATAAATTATTATATTATGGTTTAGCTAAAAAATAACATATAAAATATTATTATTCGAGCCACGAGCCACGAGCCGAACCAACCCCAACTCAAACTCGGCTCATTTAACGATCGAGACAGAATAGCTTGAACCAAATTAGCCTGAGTCAGATTTGCTCGAACTAGATTAACTCGAGACCGAGTCGAGTCTGAGCTGAGTTATGAACCCGAACTTTTTTATACAGCCTTAATTGAGACTAACTCGATATAATACAAATTTTGGAAGCATTCATACATTTTCTTTTTTTTTTTGTTTCAAATACCAAAAAAATTTATACGCCGGAGAAACAATTTTAAGATCAATTTGAACGTGTTTTCTATTCTGGAAGGTAATACTACGAATCTGCTTCCATGCATTTCACAGATCAAATTAACGAACTATCCTCTCTCATCGAATCTACCGTTCTACACTAGGATCTGCCGTCTTTGGGAAGAGTAGTAATTTTGATATAATAATAAAATAATGTTATTTTAGAAAAATAATATTTTTAATTATTCATAAAAAAAAATATTATTTGACATATATTAATTAGAATAGTTATAATATTAATAATTATGATATTAACAATGACGATGATAATAATAATATAATAATGATGATGATATAATAATAATAATATAATAATAATAATATAATAATAATAAATAATCATAATATAATATAATAACAATATAAATCATAATTATAATATAATCATAATAATAGTAATATAATGATACTAACCGTGATGATAATATAATAATAATAAATAGTTATAATATAATACTATAATACAACATAATGAAATAATAATTATTATTCTACAATAACTAAACCGATATACCATTTATAATTTGATATACTGATTTAGCGTACTTCCACATCCTTCTCCTTAATCTAAAATTTATTTAACAAATTTTTATCTAAATGATATTATTATTTTTATTTGTTGCTATTTTAAAAAATATCAAATATACCCCGAAATATTAATTATATACCAATCCGAACCAACCAACCCAGTCTAGAATTCTGGATTTGATACCAGGAGAAACCAATCGACTTCTCCTCTCAATTCTCAATCACCTACTACTTTAATTGCAATCTGCCTCCATCGCATGATCCTCGAACGGTCCCATCTCGCTCGGTGACTCGGGGCCTCGGGCTACTTGTTCTGCTAATTATTACTTGCCATTACTTTTTTGGTTCACGACACGAGTCGACGACAGTACATTAGAAAAGGTGCTCGCACGAGTCGACCGTTGAAGCTTCTCTCTGTCACGCTCATGCACGCGGTAACCTATCACCGACGAGGTCCACCATTCGTACACCTCTCACGTGACTTCAGTCCTTTTATCTCTGTCTTTATCAGTAATCCTTATTAAACACGTAAGTGTTCTAATTTAGTAACGATTTAGATTTTTTAATTAAATTTTTAGAGTTAATGTTAGTTATCGAATTGAATTATTTATCAAATAATATTATTATTTCTATGATCATTTGTATTGAAGTTATAATTTTATCTTAATTTTGATTGTTATACAAAATACTGCATAATTTAGAAGTATAATTGCTCTACTTTATCTTCTTTTTTTTAGAATTGTCATCAATTATAAATTTTAACTTTCCTAAATTTTGAATGTTAATGTTTCTCTCTATTCAGTATTAATTTTACATTAATTATATATTCATGATTGGAATTTATATTAATTACTAAATTATTTTCATTTTTATTTTCTTTCTTTTCACATGAAATTATAAATTTTATATTTTTAAAAAATATTACCTTAGCAACGCACAGATAAAATACTAATTAAATACAATCCATGTACTCCTAGGATTAGATTTATCTGATGCAGCGTGCAGTACATTACCCATACACGGCTAAGCTTGCAGCTCGAAAATAATTCAATGAGGTTTTAATTTTAATATATTAAAAATATAATACATGAATCATTTGTTGTTAACAATGCGAATAATTTTTGAAATATTAATATCTACATAAAAAATAAAGAAATCATAAATCTTGTTAATAATACTGGATGAATAATGCACTACTTAAAAAAATGGAGAGACGCTGGAAAAAAATAATTACAAAAATTATCAAGAAATATTGCTACCGTAATAGCAGTGATGTCCTTTTAGCGCACACCCAATTTGAATGCAACATAATTTTTTTAATAAGTGAAGTAAATACTAAAGATCAAGATATTTAAGGTAATCATGGTGTTTGGTGATAGTCTGCTAAAATATATAATTGAATAAAATATACATATTACACCACTAAGTGAGGTAATATTAGAACGAAAAGATCCATTTATTTTTTAAAGCTTAAGGCACTTGCTGAGTTCTCAAAATTTTGTTTTAAATTAAAAATATCCTTAAATAATTTAAATCAATTTCTAATATCTTTTCTGATTATTTTTATTTAACATCTTAAAATTTGTTAATCAGGCATTAGGTTTTCGTTTGTAAGCACATTGTGGACAAACTTGCTGATAATAATTGGAAGGTAAATCCTTCATTGATTCATTAGGATATTAATCTTATCCAGCATTAAATACTTCAAAGCCGGACATCCAAAATACATTCATTAATAATGTACAAATCATGTTATCCTTTTAGACTGGACAGCTAGAAATAGAATAGTACGATAGTACTTAAAAAAAATAGATATATACAGGACTGGAAACTATTATTTAAAACTTCAAACTTTATTAATTGCTAGAGGTGAAGATAATGAAATAAAAATAAATAAATAAATAAAGTAAATCGAAGCATAGAAAATAACGCCCATACGTGCCATGGTGACACTTCGTGGCATGTCTATACCGAATTTAATTGGGTTTATTTCTATATGTTTCATTTGACCAAATGGTACCAATAGCTACATTATAGATAATTCCATTGTACTGGTTAGAGAAGTTAAAGAGGTGTAAATGAGTCCGGTTATATTATTTTATTATTTTTTTATCTGATTTGAACTTGATCTGATTAAATTTGGGTCAAAAATTTTTTAATTCATACCTGATCCGATTAGGTCACGGGTTGACCCGACCCGATCCGAGTAAAATAATTAAATATTTATTAATTATTTTTATATAATTTTAAATAATTAAATATTAATTATTTTTAATTAATCTTAATTAGTATATATTTAAGCTTTAATTAGTATTAAATCATAAAATTACTTCAAAAAACATAATTAATCGGGTTGGGTCGGGTTCGCCGATCCGATTCGGGTCAAAAAAATTAAACCCATATCCGACCCATTTATCTTCGAGTCGGTCGGGTCGGGTTAACATGTCGGGTCGGGTCGATAATTGACAACCCTAAGTTAAACATATACTACTCTAATTTCCTGAATAAATATCCATCAGACAGAATCAGATTAATTATCTGCCTCGCACTATTTAATCTGTAATTTATTAATTGCTAATTAATTAAGCAACTGGAGATTGAAAAAGGTCTAAATCCTAACATTTAAAAATGAGCTTCCCGACCAAAATTTCATTTGCTGAAGATCGCACTGAACTTAACATCTGAAGTAGTGAAGTACAAATAAAGCAAATTTGATTGAGCCAAACTGTCATGATAAAATGGGGCCTCTCCAAGGCAAGGTACCAAATTAATGGTGAGGAGCCCAATTCTTGATTGAGATTTGGAGAGGTAGACCCAGCTAAAGAAGATAACATGGGGACTTGATTAAACAATTATGTACTTTGTACGGGGTATATACGACTCCTCGAGCCAGCTATTATGAGATTGTATTTATATGAGAAATATAAAATATATATCATAGTTTGCATGCCCCGTATGTGGGAACCATATAGTCCTTTCTCCATTACTCGTCATGTGGATGCACACACCTAGGGGGGCAAACAGATGGAATAGGAACGGATAGTAATTAAAACTGTATTCACATAAATTTTAATTTTTTAAATATAAATATAAATATGAATAGTTTTAAAAATGAATACGGATAGTTTTATATATGAATACAAATTAAGTATTAAACGGATATGAATATTAATCATATACTATACAAATATTAATACAAATACGGATACATTTCGGATATTAAATTAAAATATCACAACATAATATTTTTCATGATAGATCACTAATTAAAAGTTATATAATTATAAAAATTAATTATTAATTATTATATTATTAGTAATTTAATTTATCCGAATTCAGATTCGGATGGTCGGATAATATATCCAATCCATGTGCATCCCTACGCTCACCAATGATCCATATTTATTTATTATTATTATTATTTTTTAATTTTGGAGGATAAAACAGGGTTGATCTTCTTTTATCTTGTCCATTTTAATTGAAACGAACGGATTATTATTTTTATAGAAGACATTTTTTTATTAGAACTGTAAAATATGATTTATTCGTCTCAAATTAAACAGACTGGATCAAGATACGCATGAGCTTGCTATCGTAAAAACACCGCAAATGAACTCCACAGAGCACACCCTTGTGCTGATTCAATTATATTAATTGATTCCTTTTTCTTTTTGTTTAACTTCAAAGGCCCAGGTTCATTACATTCATACGAAAATAGAAAGGATTTTTTTTTATTCAAAACTAAATAATATAAAAAATTAAAAAACTCTAAGTCAACTTGTTTAAAGATTTTGTATCCAAAGATAAAATTTTGAAAACAAACATGAAAATTCTTTCTTAAAATTATTGGGTTCAAATTTCTTATTAAACACTCTGTAAGATTTTAATTTTTTAGTCTCTATTTTGAGTTTGTTGAAGTCGAAATATAATTCATCTTCTCTTGTAATTCTTGTCACAATATTTTCTTACAAAGAAAAAACAATAATTTCTTGCTGGAAAAAAGGGGTGATGAAAAAATGAATGGAAATCAGACGAAGAGATAAATTTTAGAGGAGGACGCATGGAATAGCTTTTTTTTTTTTTCTAAAAGATGGCTAGGATATCTTTGCTCTTAATTGATTGCTTTTAGATTGCGATTCTTAATTAGACAAATGATAACAAAATAAATGCATAATAATTAATCAATTATAGTTAATTAAATTTATTTATTTTATTATCATTTGATCTAATATAAAATGAGCTCGAAACATCCTGAAATTTTATGAGCATACATCTATCATATAAATTAATAATTTCAATGATTTAAATTTAAAATTTGAGTTTAAAATTTTAAAATATAAACTAAAAAAAATGAATTGATGATATTTGATGACACATAAAATTGATTCCATTGAAAACCTCATCTTTCATTAATCGTCTTGATTGATGTTGGTTTCGGTTCTTTATTTGGAAGGATTCCATATTCTTCAATATGTCAAACCATGATGGTTTATTTTTTATCTCGGAAAAAAATGGTGTCGTATAATTCCTTTAATTGGTAGTTATGGAGTTATCTAATTGTGATCATAGTAGCATATATAATTTATAAATTCTAGGGTTGTAACTTGAGGTTCGTTCTGACAATATAGTCCTTAAATAAATAATTAATAATATAAAACTTTAAAATATATTTAATAAAATTTTACATTAAAAAAATTTATACATAATATTTTTTTAAATACTAAGTAATAATGATAATGATTATAATAATAAATAATAATAATCTATAAATAATCATATAAAAAAATGGATCATTTTGAGAGTAAGTTTCACTTTAAGTACATTACACATATTATTTTAAATGAAGAGAGAGAAACTATTTTATATGAATCTTTGGATTTAAGAAGATGAAAAGATTTAAATAAAATTAATGATGGAGAAAACTGATGATGTAGCATACTTAAAAAACTTGAAAGCTTAATTTTTTTAATGTATTAAGAATTTTTTAAAGAACCATTGAAATGTTAAAAGTATTTATGAATTGTTTTATTATTTGCAAATATTTTTCAACTTATTTATATAATTTATTAATTTGTTATCTTCCTGAAGATTGAGAGCAGTGACGTATTCAAATTCTGGACTTGTTGACTATAAGCAGTTTGAATCGGAAGGCTGAAATCACTTGATTATTGTTCTCCTCTCGTTATAGATGTAGCATTGAGATTAGTGTTGTATACGTCCGGATCTAATCTGACTCATTAAACCCGATTTCAGAACCCGACTCGTTAAACTTGATTTCAGAACCCGACCCATCTTGACTTGAGGGCAAACCCCATCTAATCCGGGGCCGATCCGCCCTTAACTTGCCCCGCCAACTCATGTAAAACCCTTAAAACCCAAATTAAAAAAAAAAACCCGGCTAAACCGGGTAAAACCCGACTCAAAACCCAACCCAAAACCTGTGTAAAACCTGAAAAATAAATATTTCTTATACTAAAATTTTTAAATATTTATTTCAATTATATGATTATTTTATCATTTTATTTCAAGCTATATCATTTTATTTCATTTTTAACATTTTATTTTTATTTTTATTTATTTATTTTCACTTATAAAAAACAACAAAATATAAATATTTAAATTTATTTACAAATATTAATGGTTATATATTCTAAATATTTTGAACATTTTTTATGATTTTTAGAATTTTTGAAATTTATTTAAAATTATTTGACGCTTTGATTTTTTTTTGAAAAAAACCGGTGGTCCAATAAACCCGACCCGACCTAGCCTCCTTACCCGACCCGTCCCGATCCGTCCGACTCATGATCTTGAGACGGATCGCGATCACACCATCTCAAAATGAACTCGTTCTAACCCGTCAACCCTCCAAAACCCGTCCCGTGCTAATCTATTTTAGACTGTCCAAGTTTAGGACCGACCGACCCGTTGTTAGTACACTAATTGAAATATGTATGCCCAACTAATTCTTGATTGAGATTTCAGAGGTAGACCAGGCCATCTGGCCATGGCCGTCTAAAGAAGATAACATGGGGCCTTAATCAATTAAGTACTTGTACGGGTATATACGACTACTTAAAGCCAGCTAATATGAGATGGTACATGAAAAATATATATTATCATAGATGGTATGTCCCCGTGCATGGGAACTTTTTAGTTCTTTCTCCATCACACCGTGTGCTGATTTCAATCATGCCACTCCTAATCTCAATCATGTTAATTAATTGCTATGTAATTGATATTCCTTATTTTGGAAGGCTTTCATATATAGTGTTTAAAATATATGTCAACAGATATGGGTTATTTTTATTCATTTTGGAAGTTCTGGACTCCTTTAATTGTGATGATAGTAATTACCAATATTTGTAATAAAGAAAATCTTCTTATCCCTCAACAAAAGTCTCCCAATAAAAGTCAGCAAGATTTTTCCCCGAACTAGTATAAACTCTGAATAATAATTACTATAAACTCATCAATCAATCAATCAATAATTAATTATTCTTGTGAATAAAAAAATGTCATAATTTCATGGGTTTATACCAATTGAATTTTAGGGGTTTTATGCAAATTGAAATTTCAGAGGTTTGTATCAATTGAATTTTAAGGGTTTACATCACTCAATTTCAGGAGCTTAAAGCATCCAATTTTAGATGTTTATACCGGCTCAATTTTCAGAGTTTTATAACTTGAAAACTGAACTAGCATATAATCCTAAAAATTGAACTGATATAAATCTCTGAAATTTAATGCTACAAACCCCCTCCTCACCCTTGAAATTTGGTGTTATAAACCCCCTGAAATTTTCCACATTTAAAACATGTCAAATATGAAAAAATGGGTTAGAGCGCTTTTTCATTCATGTTTGGTGTGTTTTTTAATTGATGGATTTATAGTTATTATTGTTTAGGATTTATACTAGTTTGGAGAAAATGTTGAGGGATTGTTAAAGAGGATAGTTAGTCACTCCCAAAAATCATTAGCATATTTGAACAACCACTAAAATAATTAAAAAAATGTTGGAAGTACGTTTCAAACTATTTATGATTGTTGAAATTTACAAATACTTCAAAAATTATTTTCAATTTATTTTTATATTTTTGTTATCTAAAAATTTAAAGTAGTGATACATTGTTTTTTATTTCGTTATAGTGATACATTTTTCAAATTATTTATATTATTTTGGGTTCTTAACTATTTAATTTTTAAATTTCATTATACCTGTTTTATGAAATTTTGACCTTTCTCGTATTGTGATGATAACGCGAGTATGATATATTGACAAGCCATCCGTGTTGTACGATTCCATTATCATACAAGCAGAGATTTTTTTTTTTTTTTGGAAAGGAACTCGCAGGTAGAGGTGTCTTCCGATTGACCCGACAAACCAGTGTCCGGACCTTCCGACCCGATCCGATTTTTTAAGAAAGTCAAACCGACCCGACCCCCGAACCCGACCCGACCCGACCCGACCCGAGATCAAATGGCCTTCAATCCAATCGAAATTTATCAACGATCTAGAACATGTAAATTGACCCGACCCGATTTCTTCCAGAAAGTCAAACCGACCCGACCCGCCCGATCCGAACCCGAACCCGACCCGACCCGCCCGATTGCCACCTCTACTCGCAGGTGTGTCTTATTGACATGCCACCCGTGTTGTCATCACTGTTTAATTAGTGCAGTTGGTAGTGACATAGTTCTCTTTGATGGAAGTCTTAAGATTAAATCTCGTCTATAAAAATGTGGAGTGTGTGAGTTGAGTTGTATGTGTGAGTATAGCCTAAGAGTTTATTTTAAAAAAAAAAGATTAAAAAAGAAGAGTCTGCTTACCAGCTGCATTACTCTACTCCTAAAACTAACCTAGGTAAACTAAGGTGCAGATAGACCTTTTGGTCCATATGCATTGAAATTACAACTAAAAATTAGAAGCAAAAAATCATGGGCTGATCTAAGAAGGGCAAGGAGCAGCAGCTCATCTGAATTTGTTTTTACTAATATCTTTATAATTATATATATTTTAAAAAAATATATATATATTTATATTGCCCTCCTACTCAAAGTGTGAATTGGCCCCTACAAAAAACCAACTTAGCCTTACAAAGTACATTCCTAAAAAGGTGGGGGTGATAATAACATAATTTAGAAAAGAAAAAAACAGTCTTGGCTAGATGGCTCGTTCTCCTTTTATCTCTTGTGGAGTCGGTGTTGTATGAATTCGATAACTTCCCCACAAAGGTTTCTCCTTTGTTTAAGATCCGAGCAGAGTTATTGTAGATGAGCAATTCGAATCAGACGGCCCAATCATTTAAATTTAACTCTAGTTTTAGATGGTCATTGCTGATTTTCCTCAACTATTGGCAATTTTATTTTTAAAAATTTGAAGTAGCATTTATTTCAAGAATATATCACCACTCAAGTCCATAGTTAATCAGGTTTTTTTCCTTACAATATTTATCTAAGGAACTCATCTTTCTTGTCATTTGGTTTTCCTGTTAAATGCTACATGGAACTACTAGGGCAGATATTTTGTTGGGCCAAAATGTCACACTAAATTAACTCGAATTCATTACGAGTATTGAGATGGAAATGTGCTCCAAGCGACTAAGTGGGGTGATGGAATACCAAGAAGACACATACGAAAAGAAATTACACAATTATTGCGGGCCTTTTTGCATAACTCCCTAATCTTCTGTTTTAGTCTACATTGTTGTCAGTACTAATTGTGTTTGCCATCTTATGCAATTGCTAATTCTACATCATTACTTTCTGATCCAATTCTATCATAAATGATAAATTTATTTTTGGTTGTTCCAATCATCTCAGCTGATAAATTAAATTTTGGCAGCCTTCATTTAATTACACAATTGCCTGACATTATAGAAATTGGTGCAGTCCCTGTTTCACTGTCCAAAAAAGGAGAGTAACTAAACTCAGAATCGCTGTATCAATGTTCTTAGTTGAGGTCAATCATCAAGGCAAATTAAATAAACCTGGAGTTTGGTTCAACAAAAACAGGACAAATTTCGCAACAGCTAACATCTGTCCTTCTCGGATAAAGAAGTTGCCTTGCATCTAACACTAAAATATGAGAAGGAAAAAGTTAATGGGCCCGTTATGTGGGGAAGGTGGCCTCTCTTGAAGCGACATGGGCCTACACACCATCACTTGTACTGGCATAAATGAATGCTATGTGATCCTCTATGTTGGATTTTAAATTTTGGTATGGATGCTGACACCACCGTACCTGTCTGGAATTGACATATAATAGCTGTTTCAGGGAAATTTCATTTTAATTTCATCTAAAAATTATTGGCTTGAGCTGGAACGTAAACTTAAATTAGAAGTGCTTGCCCATGTACAAGTATAGCAAGTTTCCAGATCTGGCTATTAGTACCTCTCCCATTGGTATTTTTTCATTTTCCGGTTTTAATTAAATTGGCTGAAAGCTAAATTGACCTAAATACTGGTACCATTCAATTTTCAGTATAAGAGAAATCAGGTACCCGTATTTTGAATAGGAACCAGCTTTGTTTTGTGCCCTGAAACCAAGGGCCTGATTGAGAACTTTTTAGAAGATTTCTTAAAGAAAATAGAGGCCAAGAAGATAGAACTTTGGCGTAATCAGTTAGCAAAAGGATCATGTTTTTTTTATTAACTTCTAGTTTTATATATAGATGTATATTTAAAGAGACTGAGACCGAGAGAGAGAGAAAAGAGAATATGATCTCATTTAGCCTAAATGTATTATAATAAAAGAAACGCACAAGTAATTGAAAAGTTCAATATACCATTACAACGCTCCTCCAGTAAGGGTTGTGACAGTTTTATTTTGTTATGGGCACTTTTCCTTAGGTTGTAACGATTGTGGTTTTCTAGTTAACTGTTGTGATTAATTCTACATTTCTTCTAGTACCCTGCTACCGACAAGTGATTTGCTTTTGAGGAGGCAATGGTACTTTTAGAAATGCAAACAAAAGAAGCAGAAGTGGGTATGTCCTGAATTATTTGCTGAATCAGTGTGCGCACACTTAAATGCTGTTGGAATTTACTGATTAGTATAAAGAGTTTGTTTGGTACTGAGACCGATATCAAAAGCCATACTGAAATTTCTGTGCTTTAACTCTTAATCTCGTGATTGCAATTAACTTTAATATAAAATTTACTTACTTAAATATAAAATAAATAACTTAAAAATATCTATACTTTCTAACAATCTCTCTTCCCCTCTCTCGATCTCTCTCTTTGTTGGCTCCTCTCTCTCAATATTATATCTTTCCTACTCTCTCAATGTTTGTCTCTTCCTCACTCTCTCAATCTCTTTCTCCCTCACCTCTGCTCGCTCTCTTTCGATTTCTATCTAGTACCCCTCTATCGATCTCCGTCTCTTCCCGACTCTCTTGATATCTCTTCGTCCCTCCCTTTCTCACCCTCACTCTCTCTCACTTCCTCTCACCCAAATTTTCATTCTTCTTCTCTCGCTATCTCTCTGATATTCAAGTTAATCAACCTTGTATTTAAATTAGTGACCTTAATATTCAGGTTAGTGAACTTGATATTTATGTATTTATATATATTCAAGTTAGTGAACTTGGTATTCAATTTAATCTTAATGCATTTGTTATTCAAGTTAGTTCATTTAGTATTCAAATAAGTGAACTTCATATTCAAATTAATGATATTAATTATGATATCAACTTAACAAATTAATGATATTAACTTTTATATCAATTTGTCAAATTTGTGATATTAATTTCGATATCAATTTGTGTATCACCGTACTAAATCCTAATTTAAACGTGAAAGGCTAACAGTGGAAGCACACTCCCAATCCAAGATGATAAGCTGCAAGTGGAGTGCGCTTAGATAGGGGCGAATATATCATGTACCGGAAGGGGAGCTCACCCTGAATTTTTTTGAAAAACAATATTTTTAGGTTAAGTTTTTATTCATCTGACCTTCGTGGATCTATTTTTTGCCTGAGATTGTTTGAATTTTTTATTGAGAAAATTTTATTTAAAATCGTGAATAATAAAAGAATTATGTAAAATTTTAAAATGTAATGTCTCATAAAAGAAAATTTTCTTTATTGACTTGATTATCTATCATTTTGTTATTTTTAATATATAAAAGAATATTATTTTGATTTTTTTATTCGGTAAGAATATATGTTGAATTATTATTTTTTTTATTTAGTATACGATTAGCTAACGGGATTCTCGACAAGCTCTTACAATCAAATTACTGACCCCTGACTAAGATCCCGCATCCGCCTCTGTGCTTAAAAGTATTAATTTGCATTTAATCTTAGATTTTATAATTTGTTTTCCAAACAAGGATGTGTACTATAATTCGCACATTGAAATTTTGTTTAATTTACTTTTTTATTTCAGTATCTTGTCAGATTATAATCTAGTTCATGGGTTGATTAGTAGGGTCCATATGCACGTGTGTGCCGTAACTACCTGAATTGGAGAGATTTGAGGCATCACTTTCCATTCAATTGTACCTAAATGACATCTTCCCTGGAGCTATCTTGATCAATATCAAGAGATGGAGGCATCATCCTGATTTGGTTGCACGTTCTTTTTCAAGGCCACAATATTCACAACTTTTAGAATCTAGTGTTCCTCTTGGCTTCACCCCGGCAATGTAATCGCGAGTCACAGTCGGTTCAATGATTTGCCTTGAGATTTGTGAGCAAGTTTGAGCAAATGAAAGGTGACTTGTTGCCTTGCAAATAGATATGAAAGATTGAACCTGATGGTGATGTATTAGGGAAGCATGAGGCGGATTGGTATATCTTTTTCATCTTGCTTGTTTAATGGTCTTATCCAACATTTGGCGTCTAATATTAGCTCCAAATATTCCTGAGCAAATTTATTTGTATACATTGGCTTGCAAATTTATAAATAATGAGTTTCGGAAGTTCAAAATTCTGAGCTATATATACAGTATTTTTCAAATTTACCCGGAAGGTTTAATATCACCTCCAAAGGAAAAAAAAAAGTGTTTAATATATGACTGGTAAATGATGTGATGGACAATCTATATATCCTGAATCCAATTGCAATGCGATTTGGAGATGGATTTTGAAAAGGGTGGTATTGATCATATCATAGCCTCATCAATATAAATCTATATATGTACGTGTGTCTATCCTTCGCGTTTTAGTGCATCATTCAATCCAAAGCCCGGTAAGCTTATTACATATATATAAGCCTCAGAAAAAGCATGCATGATGGGCTGACAAGTTGACTACATACAAGCCCAATATTATTAAAAAATAAGTTGTTTCCCACAGGTTTTATTAAAAAAACAGTGTGTCAAATTGGTACCACAATCCGGTATCATAGGTAGTTACGTTATAAATGAGAAAATTTTCCTACTAAACAGATAGAGTATCAGAATAACAACATTACAAAAAATAGCATCACAAAATAACAAAAATCAAGTTCATTTTTTGAAGTTCTCTAATCTCCTCTTCAATCCAAATAGCACATTCTCTTTATCACAAATAATTCAATTCCAGCTACAAAGTACAAATAAAATAATATCAAAGCAGATACATTCTTTAACTAATAATAATGCTGTACTTTTTATCCTAAGATGTAAAATGACTACTAACTATTGATTACTAATAAATGATATTAAAGTTCTATACTTCTATTTGTTCCCGCGTCAAACGAGACTTCTTGCTCTACTCTGACAGATCTAAAATAGATGAATCGCCTAAGATATTGAAACGATAAAAGTAGAGAACAACGTTACTAACTGCTAACTAATTATATACAACAATTTGGGCTCTTCAACCGAGAGTTGTGTTAGCACCGTAATTAATTCTCCCAGAGAGTGCTTTTATTTGGGATATCTTTTCTTCTTCTATAGGCCTCTTCGCAGAAGGCCTATCCCAGCAAACGAATTTCTAATCATCCAATCTTTCCATTCTAATCTTAAGAGCAATCATTCCCATTCTAATCTAAAGAGAACAAACTAGTAATCTCAAACAAAGCCTCTTCTCAAAACTACGCAAGTACGCGAGCAATTGCAAACAAACTAGTCCTCGGCCGCAAATTTATTTTTGAAGTGGTATGGTTGTTAATTTTAGCAAAATTGGAAACGCATTTATCAAATAATTTACAATGGGATAAGAATAGTTATTTTCAAACTAAACTTCAAGTAAAACAACGGACAATGAAAGGACCTAAAATATTTGAACTAGTTATTTATTTTAAAAAAAAAATAATATAAAACAAGAAAATATAATACAAAAATAAAAAATATTATATATTAATAAATATATTGATGAATATTCTTATGTATACAACATCGCAAACACAAATTTTCGGCCAATGCGACCGACGGCATATGCAACCGACTGCATTTTAAGTAAAAGACCATCTCAGAGAGGTCCCTACGGCTGGTGATAAAAGGAATCATCTGTTATCTTGTCTTTTCTGTTCCCGCGGGTAACAGTAACACCGACACCATTATCAGTCCATCTTGTCTCTCATCATTCCATCAGTATCAGTATCATGGACCTCCAATATAATTTCTTGAACTTTTTCTTGCGGATTGAAGAATGAAAGTAAAAAAAAATAGCATAAATAAAACAATTTTCAGAAGTGCCCTCTAAATAAACATTAGCAGCGTGCGTCAAAGAAAGTAGGCAAGAGAAGTGCCGAAAGGAAATTTGAAAGTGAGGTCACTGAGATGGGATCAGGGACCATATAATTCAACTAGATCTAACTTGCTTTCATTGCCTTCCCCGGGAAACAGAATCCTGAACCCTTTCCACGCTTCAACTTCCTAATGGGCTAATCTAATGTACTGTAGTTGTGGGCTAATCCTTTCCACATGCTTCCTGAATAAAAATACGGCGAGTCTTCTGTGACACTTTCTTCCTTAGAAATGATGCAATTCGGTCATCAATTCATCAGCGTATTCATTGCTTTTCAATAAAGGCTCGCTACACGGATCTTTGAAGTTGGAGCATCTGATTTTGTCTCATAAAATAAGATCCATCTGAGCCGTGCAACTCGGACAAGGAGCAAATCTTAAGGCATGCCGGCGACTAGGATGTTAATGCCCAAGAGATTAGTAATCCATTGCAATAGTTTATCACATTTAAATTCAAATTCAAGCTAATTAGATATTACATAAAAAATAATTCAACATATATTCTTATCTAAAGGTGACAATTGGGCGGACCCAGAAGATTCGGGTTCGGATCGGATCAAATTGACTCAACAAAATTATCGGTTCACGAAACTGATCGGGTCGGATATCATATTATCTAGTTTCAGATCATTTTGAGTTTCAAGTTGGGTCGGGTATCGGATCATTTAATGTTGGGTTATTTCAAATTTTGGATCATATCAGATCATGGTCGGGCCAGATATTGGATCATCTATTATCGAATCATTTTTTATTTCGAGTCGGATGAGTTTGTCGAGCTGGGTTGGATTTATTTAGTAATTAATATCAACTATGATATTTATATATTTACTCATATATTATCATTGATAATGCTTATTTTAGCAAATTCATATATATTTAAAACTGCATCACATCTAATTCCTAAGTTATATTTTAATGCGCAATGATTCAAAAGATAAAAAAATTAAATTGAGAATATATTTATGTATATATATATATAGTAAAAATAATAATCAATGAGATAATAATTATCATAAGTAAAACTCAAGTTTATATTTATATCTAGAAATTTTATCTACGAGTTAAATTATCTCTATATGCATCACTTTTAAATTTAAAGTGATGAATGGTTTTATTCAAATAGTTTCAAATCATAAAAATAATATAAATCATCTAAATATGAAATCTAATTAAATATAATATTTATTATTACAATAACTTCATTCATCGATGTATTCATTAATTAAGTATTTTTTTATTATATATTATTCTTTTTATATATAAATAGTATATTTTTTAACATTCAAGCAATAATATAAATATGTAGATTATATATGAAGAACTTTATACATACAGTTAGCTTGTTCTTAATCATTTTATTATTCAGATATCAATTTAAAAGATGAGAAGGGATCTCTTGACAATGGTTATCTTGACAATTTTGACAATAGATTTTTAAATAAATACAAAAAGAATCTTAAAAATAAAAGACTTTATAAACATATTCTTCTACATATAAATTGATGGTGATTTAAATTTCATAAAATTTTATTATCGTTTGATAGTTCATCAAAGACCGTTAAATTAAAACTGTTATAAAGTGCATAATATTTAGATGATGTTTGATGGACTAGCAAACAATAATAAAATTATATAGAATATCCTAAGTGATATGACCATTGTGATATATCGAGGGCACTCATTAGTAATGCCCTAAGTCAATTAGGTGGCACCAAATATATAAGAAATTACATAGAATGAGTCGTTATGAAATTTAAGGTTTACATAGAAAAGTTTGGTGATTTACAATGATTTAGCAACATTAATATCCAGAAAACGATGTCAATCGTAATGTTCAAGATATTAGTCTCGGTGCTCTCTTGTTTTCAAATTGCTTTGATTTTATTAAAGAAGAACCCAACTGATACCCGACATTCTTAAAATTACCCTGTATAATTTGTAAATGATTGGGCATCCCTAAATAGGTACCTTGGAACATCTTGGAAAGGAGAAGTGCATCCTTCGAGGCTTCATGACTAAGTCTTTGCACAAAAGAAATAGTTGTGAACTGGGAGTTGGATGCGTTTGAATAATTGTGAGAGTTAAAATTTTGCACGAGGAATGCTATTATCTTGGATCCATTCATGGGCTCACCAGCTTGTTTTAGTTTTTTTCGAAACTTCTCAAATGAGCATACACCTCATCTGGACTGAATGATGCTTGAACTCCCTGCATTGTCTCCAAAGCACTCACATACCCTTTCCATCTTGGTTTTCTAAGCATCACATACAAAAAAATTCTATAAATTTTTCGTTTGATAAAATTTCTCCCAATTCAACAAATTTATTTTGTATGTGTATAAATCTATTATACATATTTTCTATGATTTCACCATCCTCTAGCCTAAAATTTTCAAATTTGGTCTCAAGTCCACTAATTTTGGTTTGTTTAATTTATAAATTACCTTCATACCAAGTAATAAGGGGATTTCATATTTCATTGATAGTGATCATATTACCAAATAAAGAGGGCTACACCAACACTTACCGAGTTTAAGATTGCATTTACCGCGTTGTCATTTAACCTTTTTTAAAAATAAGGACTCAGTTATAAATATATTAATGTCTGGATTGTACTTTGGTATGTAACATATTTCTACCACATCTAAAACTTCTAATATATTTAAAAAGTTGGTCATAGTATTTTTTGATGGCTAAAATTTTTGATGGTTTGACCAAAAATCGGGGGTTCTTTCATAAATCTCAATGGTTTCATTTAGTGAATTCAATATAACTTGCTATGATATCACTTTATTTTCTCTAAAGGTCTAGTATTAAATTTCATCATAGTAAATAAACAAAGAAAAATAAAGAGAAAGAGAAAAAAACAAGCAATATATTAGAGTTTGGCTATAACGAGGCTATGTCTTCGAGACCTGCAATCACCAACAGTTGATTGTGCCGAGTCATTATAACAAGCATGTCTTATAAATGTGAATCTCTGATCCCTTATAACAAGTAATAAGTCAGTCGTCGGCTAAAGAAAACAAACAAGATGTGAAGACACGGGTCTCACAAAGAAATAAACAAGAACTAACTCATCTCACTCTCTTTGAGGTATTACAAATAGCATTGAGATTAAAACTATAGAGATGAGATTTTGCCACCTCTTTGTGTTTTAGATTATATCGGGTCAAAGTAGGTTCGGTGGGTTTGTCGGATCGGATCGGATTTTATCACCTCTATTATTATAAAATAAAATAAAATATCAAAATAATATTATTTTGCATATTAAAAGTTATAAAAATAAAACTCAAAATTATAAATAATCAAGTCGATGAAAAAAAATTCTTTATAAGACTTCGTATTTTACAACTTTTACATAATTCTTTTATTAATCACTATATTAAATATTTTTTAATGAAAGTAATCAAAAAGTCAAATTAGAAAAAAAAATATAATCTAATAATACTATTTTTTTTAAATTTATGAGTCAGCTGATCCTAGTCTATAATAGATCTGTCCTGGCCCGACATTTTTTTTAAAGAATACGATTTCGCAACTAATTGCCCCGTTCCCCTGTCAATTCTATTGAGGTTAAAAACTACCTCAACAATGAGTGAACAAACAACATCCTTTCATAATAATAAAGCCCTTGTCTTTCTTTGGTTGATTTGACACTGGTTCTAGGTTGGAAATTAGTCATTTATTTGTTTTGGTGCTCGGTGAAGCTTGAAGCAATCGCATGAATTTTATTAAAACATTTCTATGTAGGTTCAGCCTCTTGTATTGAACGTCTAATTGCTCCAGGACAAGTTTGCACGTCTTTTGGACCACAACTCTTGATATCAATGCTTGAATTGTAATGTGCATAATTTAAATTTCGGTCGATTCTACTGAGCTCGCACATTTTTTACGCCACCAAAGACAAATTCAAGCTCTCTACATGAGAAAAGGTATTCCCCCTCTTTCGTTTTATACAAGAAAATGAAAGCAGTTGGTAAAAAGGACAAACAATTTCTCACTTAAAGAATGGAGAATTATTCTAACATCTCGTAGAATAAAATGTGGAAAGAACACTCTACCCACAGAAATAGCGGAAAACTCAAAAGTGGAGAACTACAATTATTTTCAAAACATCTTTTGGGCACAGATATTGTACATTTTGTAAAATTGTCCCAAATGAGCATCAACACCTGCTTCCTCCAAGAAATGGTATGCGTACCGGCAAATGCAGCGATCAATAATTACGAACCAAACGAATCTCAGAGAATCCTATGGCCACAACGTGTCTACATATACATTTGAGTGCACCTCCAGAGTGGCTTCCATTACCATTGTACGATTATCATAAGGAAACTTCATGCAGTTTCACTTGGAGAGGTTTTACTGCAAAAAATATTTTTAGAATTCTTTTTTATTTTAGTAGATAATACTGTTACCCAATTTAAGTCAATCGTCATTAATCTTCAGTTTCCCGATTTGGTTCTTACTAGCATGTAAAGCTGAAAGCACAACTCCAGCAACTTTCATCCCCTCAAAACATAAAAAAACAGCTCTCAACAAAGACAAGGATGGATTTCACAAATATTATAATTAGACAAACAATAATTAAAAAGAAAATAGTTATCACCATAACTCTGCTGATTATAAATGTACAGCAGAGGACAAGTTCATTTTCTCCCTATCACATCTCACTATATACAACTGTCATAAACGACGATAGCTCTGTTTCCTCACTAATTCAGTTTTTCCCAATTACCAGGGACCTGTTTGTGTCCTTCGCAAACACAGCTTCTTAGGACCACACTGATGGTTTAATTTCTCCATATCCTGCTTAAAATGCTTAAGTCAGCTATCATTTATTTATTTTTCCCAAATTACTCTCTGACTGGATATTTTTTATTTAACAATCTAAGAACTTTATAACTCTGAATGAAAAGTAATACTAGTTACCAAAGTGCTAAAATTATGAATTTTGACAGCCCAAAGAGTAACAGTTCAAAAGACCAATTTTGTTTAGATACTCGGCAGACAATAGGCCATAGGAGCAATTGTTATAAATTCAAAGGCTCTTACAATAAATCACTATTATTTGATAAACAACTATCTAAACTGCACCCTCACAAAGCCAAATGCTAAACAATATATCAAGGGAAGTCAGAGACGTGAATTGGAGGACAAAAGGTCTTCGACTCAAACAAGCAGCACCGACAAGACCTTTGCTAAAACAATAATCAGACAACGCAAAATTCTGTTCAAAAGAGACCCCTGACTTTATTCATGAAGAATTGCCTATATTTCACGAAAATAGCAGCTAATGACATGATATGTCATTTACCCAAAGTACAAGCTGAAATAAGATTCTCTTGTAATAGTTGTTCATATACCTGATTCTTTTGCAGCTTCATCATCTCATCCTGCAAATTACAAGGTACAATTAGCAAAAAGGTGATGGACTGCAATAAAATAATTTAATTCTGATGTAATAGAAGTACACAAGAGCTCGATATTCTATAATAACTTTATTTAAATAAAATGCATTCTAGAATAAACAAAAATATCAAAAGGACAAAAACCTAATGTATCAACTGTAATGGCATTACCAAAGATTTAAAAAAAAAAAAGTTCAGCGCATGACCTGTTTTTCTTGCAATTCTTTGTTCTGCTCCTTGAGCTTTGCAACTTCAGCTTCCAGTTCCATAGTGTAAGCCTGTTCATGACAAAAAGCAAAAGTAAACAAGATAGAACCATGTGTTTGTAAGATCATTGATTTGATTTATATCACAGCAATGACAAAAATATGGGCAATACTCACCATAAATAACAATTCATAACCAAAAATGGTTTGTGCAAGCAGAGCAATGTTAAGATAAATTTGCTTAATTAGATGGTGATATTTTTTCTTTCTACAAGTTTAGTTCAAGAAATGGTTATACTTTCCTTGCACCCATTACATCTGCATGCAATGATTTTCTGAGGAAATAACAACGATCAGCATTCGGAATTTCTTGACTATGGGCTTTTGTACAAAAGAAATATAAATAATGATTTACTTAGAAATAGAATAATGAATTGCTTAGAAATAGAACTCAAAAGGAAACATTATTTGGCTGAATTACCGTTGCAATGCTCTCTTTTTTTTGCCTTACTTGACACACATAACAGGTGGTAGAACTAAAGCCATAAACAACAAGAAAAGACCCCGAAAAAATGAGAAATAGAAAACCTAATCACTATAAATAATCCTAAGTCAAAAACCTAAATCTATGTTAAGAAAAAGAATCAGTGACCTGTTTACGAGCTCGCGACCTTGCTGCTGATTCTCTATTTTTTATCATCCTCCTTTGCCTCCTCTCGACCACCTTCTCGACAGCCCCAGAACCCTTCTTCACTCTTCTCATCCCCCCACCAAGCTCATATGGAACCACTGGAGACAATGACCCCACATCCCCATTATTTACTTTTCCCAGCGCCCCATCCGGTGAACCCACCGGCCTACCAACTCCACCCTGCCCCATAACCATGTTGCTGATATTGACAACAGGATCCCCCATCCCAACAATCCCTCCTGCTGCATAAGACCTCAGTGGCACTGGCATCCCTGCTGCACTACTGTTACCCACGGCAGTATTACTACTGTTACCCATCAAATTGTTATAAAACAAATTGTTACCACTGCTACTAGGGTCATTAATATTACTATTACCATTACCAGTAGTGATATTACCCTGAGGAATTGCATCTTCCCTGACAACCCCAGCCCGAACCAAGAATTCCTCTAGAGTCATCTCTCCTAATGTCTGCTGTCGGTGCGGTTGACACTCCACTGCTGCTGCGGCAGCAGCTGCAGCTGCAGCAGCTGCACCAGAGGTGGAGGCAGAATTCTCCCTGACAAGGTCTCGCCAGACCTCATCAACAGTTTTCTGGCTAAGAGTGCGAGGAAGAGAGAGGGATCCCTGCCTTTGAATTCCGCCAAAAGGCAGAGCAGCTCCACCAGAGCTGCCACCAGTGAATGCCGTGGCAGCCATTGCCTGACTCTCTTCGGCTGTCCAGATGCTCTTCAAGAACTCGTCCATGTTCATGGACCCAAAATCTTTCCCCAAAGTGTTTTGGAATTCATCAAACGTCAGCGAATAAACTGATCCCTGCTGTGCCAGCGACCGATCAGCCAGTCCTGATCCGGATGTGATTCCCTTGTTGAAATCCATACTGATCTGCAATTTAGGAGTCTAAATCGTATGTTTCAACCGATCATGAGATTTTGTTTTCTTCCCTGCAAAGGAATCGGAGAATATTTAGTGCGAGTTCTTTCTGGATTTGGCAAACCTTAGGTAGGTTGAGGTTGAATTAAACCTACTAAAAATCTTCCAACCTAGAAATGGAAATATCTAAATCCCCTCTAATAGAAATAATTGCAACGGGAAAGTCTTGTCCAGATCGAACGGAGACGTGCCTAACCCGCTTATGTAAAGTAATTAGATATTTATCCAAAGAAATTTTCAACTGCTGAAATAATTAGACAGAATTTCATTGGTAAGATTAGGAGAAGCGAGAGAGACCTGTTAAGGAGTGTCGGCTTGTCGCCTTGTAGCTGAGCCCCTCGATCGGATCGCGCTGAGATACAAGGCCAGGTGTCGGCTTGATGCGCTATGGCCACCAGGGGTATTTATGAGCTTATAAACGGAGAGAGAACGAAAATTATCTCGGCAATGTTTTTACCTTATAGGAGAGCTTCAAGCCTTTGAATACTTTTACTCCTTTTATCATATGATTGCACGCATCTTGAAGCAAAGAGCAACGACCCGGGTGTCTTGGACGATTTGTGTGGACTTAGAGAAGTAATCGTAGCAAGCTTGAACCGGATGTAAAATAATGGTGCGCAGTGCAGGTAGGTGTGCTACGTGGCGATGCCAGAGAAACTGGCACTGTAGACGTGAATGCGCAGCCAATGGGCTGGTGCAATGTGGAGAGATCCTCTCCGTTAGTTGCGGGTCACGACAAAGTGTACTGCCACGAGTGCCTTTTCAATGGGAAACAGGGAAAAGGTTACGGTCTCCGGACCTCATCATCCCCAATTATCTCCAACGACCCGGGTCAGAAGCGCAGAGGATACAGTGAACAGCTCAAAAGAGGGGGAAAAAAATCAGGTTAACAGTACGACGAGCAGCTTAGATTTATAGAGCCTCTATTAATTTTAAAATACGGATAATATTTTATTCTCTACCACAAAGGATACGTATTCTTAACAATTAAAGGGCTATTAACACTCTCTACTCCTTAAAATCTTATCCCTAAAAAATATCCCCAAATTAATCACTCGAATATGAATCAAATACTGATAATTTGACTTTTTGAGTCAGCCCATGATACGATAATTGCTCCTAACTCTACGCACTATTTATTTCAAATATTCTTGTTAAATATATCAAATTGATTATTAATAACTTATAAGTTCTCAGAAAAAACCCCAAACTTTGACTTAAAAAATGCTGAAGAAATGAAATAGTGAGAGGACATATGTCACACTCCGAACCAAAATAAATAGTGCTTGAATGACAACCGCCACGTGTACGCGAATGACAACCGCCATGTGTATGCGTGGCGAAGACACGCATATACGTAAAGTTAAAAATACACAAATCATTCATTTATCTCAATAAAATAATAACATTTCATTTATACATGCTAAAATAAATAAAATATACAAATATCAGAGTTTTGCAGAAATAAAAATAATAAATAATACAAAACGAGATGGTGCTGAAAGGACATCCAATAATCAAATATGACCTAACAGCTCAAACCGATAAAATAAAATAAAATGAACGACAATACAATCATGAACATCTCCTAAAGTCGATTTTCACAGTCAGTCATCTAGCTTCAAACCCGGACCCCACAACTACCGTGGAAACGTGAGTGACAAGTCACTCAGTGCGGTTTTAAGTCCAACACCGAGATATTATAAATATCTAGGTTTAGACTTAAAATCATTAAAAATTATTTTTATATAACAAATATAGTAATAACATATAAGTACGTAATATTTTAGTTTAAATATTTAAATTGATTTAATTATGTACTGAGTATGATATAAAAAGAACCCGAAGGGGTTTTAAAAAAAATACACTACTTGAATGCCATGATGAATTTTAAATCAAGGATAAACCGAAAAATAAATAATTCTAAGATATTATAATATAGGGATATTGATTAAATGCCACTTCAAAATATGAAATTTTGAAAAATGCCACTCTAAAGTTTAAATTTTGAAAAAATACCACTCCAAACTTTATAAGCTTCTAATTTTACCACTCTCACTATTTAGGTATATAATTTTATTATTAAAAATTCAGTATTTTTATAATACCTCAAATACCCCTCCGGTCCCTTTCTTCTTCCTCTCCCGCTGAACAAATCAAACAAGTTATTGTTCGAATCAAATGAAACAAGCAATTGTTGAATGATAGATTTAAGTGAGGGAGAGACAATACCTATGCAAAGAAATTTTCTCGTTTATTTATTTTTTATATGAAAATGAAAGTACTATGATGTGCACCTCAGTTGGAGTGCAGAGACAGATTTTCACACTTGATCTTGGCCCTCGTGTTCGACTCCGCTGTTGCATGTAATCTGGGATCAATTCTTTTTTTCCACCAGCCATTGAGGGCATTTTAAATTGAATCAAATTTTATAAGGGAGGCACTGGTATGAATTCATAGACGCAGGAAGGTCGGTATGTTGGCACTGGTATGAAGGTAATTACATTGGTAGAGGAAGAGAGGAGATGAACTTGGATTTGGGGTTGAATATTGATGTCATGATTTTTGCATTCAAATGTGAGCAAACAGTAAAGTAAGGATCACGGATCAGAGAAGACAGGTTACTGAAATCCTTTCAATGCACTCCTTCCTTTTTACTCTCTCAGCTCGACACAAAGAACTGTCATGTAATGCACAAAAGAGGATTCAGATTATTCATTGAAGAGCATAACCGTCTTGATTTTCTGCAACAGACTTATTGATGACAGCATTTCATGCCCTGGTGCTTTGCCAGAAAATACTTGGCACTTTTCTGAACTTCTTCTCTCCGAAGTCTTTTTCTTTCTTTTTTTTGGCCTAAGCTTGCCCTTTTCAACCTGATAATTGCATTATCTGCCTTGTCAGACCAAAGTGAAAGTATGAAAGTTTGTTCTCAGTTTTTTTTTTTTTACCAGATCAGGCCAGAGATTGCGAAAGGGAGTCTGATATTCCAAAGAGAAATCTAACACTAAAATTGTTATTGATTTCTTATTTTACATTTTTAATCTCTATATTAAACCCAAGTACAAAACAAATTATCCCCAAATAACAAGTCAAGAAGCACTATCATTAATTAAATAAACTAAAAATCAAATTGTAAAAAAAAGAGGCTAAAAATATCGAAATCGCAAAATGCTAAATTCAACCCAAAATCAGTCGAGGAAATTAAGTTAATATCCAAATCGGAAATATCTTGGGCATTTTGACGCGTCAGAATCAAAATGTCTTGCACTTTCATCATTGGTCAAGCAACACGTCAGAATCTTGTAGAGGGACTGTCTGGAGATGATAGTAAGGATATTTTAGGTATTTCAAAAAATATTAAATTTTTAATGATAAAATTATACGTCTAAATAAGGAGAGGCAAAATTAAAAATTTATAATGTTTAGAGTGATATTTTTCAAAGCACAAACTTTAAAGTGACATTTTTAAAAATCTCATATTTTGAAGTGGCATTTAATCAATTTTCTCTATATTATAATATAATATGTACGAGATCAAACTCTTATATCACACGAATGATTTGGCATTTAATCAATTTTCTCTATAATATAATATATACGAGGTCAAAACTCTTATATCACACGAATGACTTTGCAAAATAAATTCTTTTTAGAAAGAACCGACCTCAACCAATACTCTATAGAAGAGAGCATGTTCTATAGAAGAGCGTTATTCACTATCAAATCATCTCTAATTTATCTCACTCAGTCCCTTACTATAATGAAAACGAACAACGGCTCGATTTATATCAATATATATAATTCAAATTTAAGCAGATTATCTGAAAATAATATGAAATGAAAAGAACCAATCACGAACAAATATAAATGTTGGGATTTTATCGTTATAACTAGTGTATAAATTTGAAAGTTTTCATATAAAACATCAAAAGGATCTTGTATGTGACTTAAACTGAACAAAATACAAGTTATAAACTAGATTAATATACCTTTGATGCGTGTTTGAGTTACCGGAAGGGCAAGAAACAATCAGAAGACGCGCACGACACTGAGAGACCAACCGAGATCTCCTCCAACGATATCCACCAAGAATAGCCCATAAATGCTTTCTCAACCTCTTGCTAGGGCAATTGAGAGTGTTCTCCTTGATCTTCTGGTCTTTCTCCACGAATTCTAACTCTTAGAAGTGGTGGAAAGGATTCTCAACAGATGAGAGAGTCAAAACTGGTGCGGTAGAAATTCAACAGAATTTCGATGCAGTTGGGGATGAAAAATCTCGGGTTTCTTGACTATAAGTATGACCTTTTTTTAGATGAAAACCTTCCATTAATAGTTGGCCACGTCTTGTCCAAATTTGACTATTTTTGGAGTAAGATAACCCCCGAACCAACTAAAAATCCGAACCGTACACAAAACCGCCCTGTGTAGAAAACTACCTAGAATTCACTCTGCCCAGGGCCATACGAGGTCCGCATGTGTCCCGAAAACACTCCCGGGACTTATTTTTTACCCGTTTTGACCTATCTATCAAACTCTTTGATAGATATACTTAATTAATCATGTTTAATGATTAATTAACTCATGTTAATTCTAGAGAACTCATACCAAATGATCAAGAAATATTTATAGATTTTGTTCTTATTCGGTGTGACCATTTGGGACCTATATACACTTAGCAATGAGATTAAAACACTTTTAATCATCATAGATCACAAACGGCACCTAGCAATGTGCATTGTGACCCCTAAGCAATACAGATATAATGTACGCTACAAATATCTTGGTCCTGGACGACGACAATCATCCCGAGCTCATTCCATGTCACATGATATCCAGAACGGTGCAAAATAGAAATGTGTTATTTTTGCACTACATTTTTATCTAGGGGCGCCAAATTTGGATACCATCGCTCACGTCAACAAATAAGAGGGGCATCGATATTCTCGATTCGTACTTCTTCTCCATACAAAAGACATACATCGAGATAGAATCTGTATGGCTGCCAGTTACGGACAACGTTGGACAATATCCACAAATACAAATCATTTGTATATGAAGAGCACTCATCTCATACCTAAGAATTAGCAAACAAATAAAATATTAATGACACAAACACAACACTTATAGTATTTTATTATAAATCAAATCCAATAACATATCCAACATGTTATTTGTGTAATTAAGCCGATAACACTTATCGTATGATTTGTGAAACACAATCATCACTCAACTTACACACTAATCTTAATTAATTATTGTTCCTAGATAATTAACAAATTAGGGACATTTTAGAGTTATTATTAATTAATACATATGTTTCACAATTGAGTCCAACTCAAGGAACAAATGGTATATTATATATAGTCATCATAATACATAAGCTAAGTATATAATCATCACATGATTGGTTGTAGATCACTCTAACACTAACAATAAAGTGATAAAATAACACTGTAACCGCGTTATAGCTCCTTAATAATAAATTAAAATTATTTTCATTATGAAATCGAGCCGATACGACACTCTTTCCAAACCAAATTTAGAATTTTCATTTTTAACTTATAATTTTCCTTGAGTTTCGTAACCACATGGAAATTATAGAAAACAGATAATATGCAAATTCAAATCTTAATTCAATTTAGTTATAACTCGATTAGGCTTAATTGATCAATATAACAATCTGGTTAATTATAATCTAAAAATCACATTATTTATATAATAACATTTCAAGATAATTAATACAAACATAAATTATGAAATACTAATTACTCTATTTAGGATAATCTATCATGTAACTAATTATATTAAATTATTAAATACTAATTACTTTATCTAGGATAATCTAACTTATAACTAATTATATTTAAATTATTAAATATTAATAACTCTATCTAAGCTAATCTATCCTATAACTAATTAACCTTAATCATTAATCTAATTAATGATAAAAAATGAAATGAATAACAAAATAAAATGCAGATGATATGAACAAGTTTCAATATCAAAAGAAAATAAAATATAATTTAAAATCTTATCCTAAGAAATCATAAATCTCAATGCAATCCGCACCTGGATTGCTTGCGTAAAGGATAGTAGTGCCAACGGTTGATTCTCTGGCGAGGCCCGCGATCTCGTCAGCCGTCATGTCCTTAGCGTACACGATTGTTGGATCATCGAAATATTTTTCGAGAACCTACAAAGTCAAATTTAATTAAATTTATAAGTATTTTATTTATGCTTCATCGTTAGGTTGGGATATACTGAACTCGGAGTCAAAACTTTTATTAATATTTAAATCTCATTTATTTTTTTCTCAAATTACGTTTATCTGACTAACATAATTAGTTTAATTTATTTAGTTTTTATTATTATTATTTATTCCAACTTTCCTCTTTTCTTCTCTTATGTTGTCAAATTCTAATTTTTAATGTATTTCCTGAACAAATGATTAACATCAACCTACGAGTATGTAAGTTAAATATTAACAGAATTTGAAGGTTTCCTATACTAGCTGAGTTTTGGTTGATGCCAATTTAGATTTAGTTTACATTTTCAGATCAATTGATGGATAACTCAGCACCGCTACTAATGACATTTTTAATAGAGTCAGAGTTTACTGGTAAATACAAGAGAGAGACTAATTGATTTGTATTATCCTTCTTGTCTCCTGTACATACAGGATAGAAATTTATATATAAGGTACATCCTTTACTTAATCTCTCTGGGTCCAGTTTTTTTTTTTTTTTTTGTAACTAATTAAGAACTGTTAACTCAAGTAAGCCTATGCATTTACTACTCCATTAATTCCTCTCAAGTGGAACACGGATAAGAGTAACGATGCTTGTTGTGTGATAACTGAAAATAAGTAGTGAGGAGACGTGGCTCATGAATTAGCTAGCTGATCACTAGAGCACACAAATTGAATTGCTAACTACAAATGAATGAACTTAGAAGTGCTGGAGAAATTTTTGTGATGGTTGGCACATGTCAGAGCCAAACAGATGCGTAAGAAATAAGGGCACAAGCTAGTACACAAATCAAGGACAACAAAGGACCCAATGGACAACTCAACTGAAAATCATACAAAGCTCGGGGCTCAGCCACCAACATAAGGCAGACACAACCAACTAGAAAAGGAAGGTATTACCTATTTGGCTCGAGGCAGCAAAGAGACATAAGGCAAGGAGAGGGGTTCAGCCAATCTCAAGACAGTAAGGTCGGGACAGATGAGAGCATGGGCGCTGGCAAAGGGGATGCTCCAGCGGGAAGAGGGTTGGGCCGTGACTAGGAGCAACAGAGGCGGCACTGGGCTGAAGCACGCGATGGTGGCTGTGTGAGGTGTCATCCTTGCTGTGCAGCTTGCTGGGATTGATGTGGAGCCAGAGCAATGAGTCCAAGGATGCTAACGGAAGGGGAGGTAACATGAGGTCGGGTAAATGGGGAAGGAGAGGGCAGACGGAGGTGAGGACACCGGAGCCAATGGAAATGGGTCCGTACGACTTTGAGCGGGGGGTAGAGCTCTGACAGGGCCCAACTTCTGGCCCGGGGCTAGGGCTTTTCTGACTCGATACCAGTTAGTGAGAGAGGGGGCGAAAGAGGTAGGATTACGAGGAAGGTCGGGGGTCTGATCTCACAGGGGGTGCTCAATGAACTCGGTTATGAAGGCCAACGAAGGAGAGGAGAGGGGTGTAGTGTGTGCAGTTGTGGCTTGGGGAGTGAGGTGTTGCTGATGGAGAGAGGAGAAAGGTGTTGTCCTGTCGGGAAAAATAAAGGTGGGAGGTGAAGTCAAGGGAATTGACAGGAGGGGGTCAGTGGGGAGGAAAAATGATAACGAGTGTGGGGAATCATATCACCTGCGAAGCTCATCTGCGCAGCTTTTTAAGTTCCGCAGGTGCAGTTTTTTTAATTTGAGCGGTCCGATCATTTATTAACGGTTATGATTTAACAGTAATAAACAGTCTCGTGCATTAAAATTCGTGTTTAGATTTCTCCACAGATTGTGATTTCCTTGAGCCATTGTGATTTCCCTGCAGTGATCTTCGTACAGAAAATATCTGCAGAGACTGTTTGCCCCGAGTGAGGGAGGGATATATCGAGAGAGATGGGATAAGAGATATTGAGAAACGGGACAGGGAAGAGAAAGGTCCCAAGCAGTCATGGATAGGGATGGTAATGGACTACATCGACGGGTATTTTGCTAAATCCATGTCTGACCTCTCTATCAATATTCTAAGTCCCGCCTGCCTGGCCTGATGTGAATGGATATACAAATAAATATCCGGTCCACCCGCGGGCATTTACTCTAAACCCACACCTACCCACCCTTGCATGTCCATGCCTGTGGGCCTATCTGGCCCACTCTTGCCTGCTCATATCCACCTCAACAACAAATCATTACATATTTACAGATCGGATTTTTATCAAAATACACATAACATAACAAAATTTATCATAACAAACTAAAACAGAGTGGCTACAGATCACAGTTTAGCACAACACATTTTTAACTAAAATATCTAGCACACAAAATAATTAAAAATACAAACATAATCAAGTACTAATAAATTCCAACAAAACAAACTAATTAAGCACAAACAAAGTGAAACAACTACTATTTTCTCTTGCTATGTCTTGTAAAAAAAATTCAACATTAAGTAATATTTGCAATGTTAAAAACTAATTGACATGTATTAAATTACAAAAAAAAGACAACAAATCATAAAGTACAGAGAATGGATCTCAGTACACCGAATAATAAATCGAGTTAGGAGCAAAGGGAGGATAATTGGATAAATGGACAATTATTTAATGCATATACTATTTTCCAAAGATAATTAACCAATAATCGAGCTTGCCTACCAATAAATTTTGACTTGTGCCCACTGGAGCGAAGGGAATGAAGTATCAGGAAATGGATTGCTCACTTGTTCCTTCCTCTTTAGAGATTTGACTCACGCCCGCTGAAGAAGCATTCAATTTGAGCCTTGAGAGAGGTGACTAATGTCTATCGTGTGAGGAGCATCACTGTCGTGCCCATTGGAGAGTAACACTAACTGTTGAGACTTGACAGAGACGTCAACAATCAAGTGAGGAGCGCCCGAGAAGGATCCGAGTGTAGTGGTCAGTGGGACGGCGTGAGTGGGAGCGAGGTCTGTAAGGATGAGAGAGCGACAGAGTGCGCCGCGCGAGAGAATCAGAGAGAGAAAAGATGTGTCAAATGATTTGTCTGGAGAAAGAGATATTAGTTTAACCTAGCATGAACGAACTAGATTAATCTCAATCATATCCAATGGTCTAAATACACTATCAGGCTACCTGTAGATTAGAAACGAGATCCTGTACCTGACCTGGCCCATCTTTTTGCCTGGTCTTACCTGACCTGTTATTGTATCGGACTGATCAGGTAAAGGTATGGGCCGGGCGGGTATGTGCAGGCTATTGAGCCGTCGAGCTTTTCTGCCATCCCTAGTCACGGAATGAATGGTGAACTAGTTTTACTGGCTTTTGTATAACCACACCATATGTGCTAATTAAATTTTCAGGATTCAAATTTTATTTATTAATTTATTTTCAAAGAATTTGATTTCTAATATTGGTTAATCAATTAGTTAATTGATTGTTAGTGTTAATTCTTAAATATCATCATCTTTAATTTGTTAAGTTAGAGATCTATGAGTTTGCTTGTCATCATTAATTAATTATTTCAGCAAAAATTCTAATTAATAGAATTAGTATGCTAAGTTTATGCATCTTGATTTGAATTATTCATATCCTTATCATTTATTTTAATTTGATCATTGAGTTTTTTTTCTTATAGTTAAATTTTATCTTCTTAAACTTTAGAATTTTATTATACACATTTTCTCATTTTTTTTTGGATGATATAATTTTATATTTTTTATTATTTAAAATTATGGGGTTTCACAACATAAAGCACATCTTTTTGGACTATTAATAATTGTTATATAAACCATTTATACTTATTCAATTAGTTATCTATTGCTACTACACATTCACAAACAAATAAAATGATGGTCTCTATAAGATGCTATTTATACTCTCTTTTTTTTTCATTGATAGTGAATACAAGTCTTCTTTAAAAAGTCGAATGATTTTAAACTATTTATAGTTAGAAGTTGTATTATTTATATCAATATCGGTGGTTATTAATATTTATTGTAATAACATCTTCAGTTATGCTTTCTTTCTGTAATATATATTTTTTGGATATGAAACTATTTATAATTATGAATAGTCTTATTTATATTTATTAAATTAGTTACTGATTTTTAATGTCATGATTTTCTTTTTACATGTATGTAGTTATTTATAATTACTATTACTGTTATTTATTCTCACTGGATACATATTGAGGTTTTTTTCTCCTTTTCAAAGATAACGACTAGTACAATATCCTATATTGATGGCAAAATGGTAATTGAGGTAAAAATTATTAATATTATCAACATAAGATGGATGAAATTAACGTGAAATTAAACTAAAATAAAGAGTGTGTTAAATTATTCATTTTTATCCTATTTACTCTTGCAACTTGTGAGGAGAATAGGGGTGTCAATTATTGATCCGACCCGATCCGATATGATCCGAAAATAAATAGGTCGGGTATGGATTTAATTTTTTTGATCTGAATCGGATCGGGTCGGGTTCAGATCAAACCGATCCGATCCGATTAATTATATTTTTTGAAATAATATTGTGATTTAGTACTAATTAAAACTTAAATATACACAAATTATATACTATTTAAGATTAATTATAAATTAATTAATATTTTATTGCTTAAAATTATATAAAAATAATTAATAAATATTTAGTTATTTTACACGGGTCCCGTCGGGTCGAGTATGGATCAAGATTTTTTTTTCCGAATTTAATCAGGTCGATTTGAGTTGGATCAAAAATAATAATAAAATAATATGATCCAATCCGAATCCGACCCGACCCGACCCATTGACACCACTAGAGGAGAACTAACACATTCTTCCTCGGCACCAACTTCCTCCCCTTCATTAATTTATGTTCAAATGAATAAAAGATGGAATAATTTAGATAAAATAAACATAAATAAAATAGGTGCATATTTTTATTTTGTCATAAAAATGTAGAGAACTGCATAGCAATTTATTGTAAATAAAAGCTTCCAAAAGATAACTAAAGAATTCATTGTGAAATGATTTCAAATGAAAATTTTATTATTCAAAATAAATTAAAAATCCATCACAAAAATTCATTAAAAAATTAATAAAAATGCATAGTTGTACTGGAGTTATTAATCTTTATAATGAAACATATTCTATCGTCAAAAGACTCAAAAAATTATGAAATCTCATGAAAAATATTTTTTTGCTATAATGATCTGAAAAAAGTAAATAAAGGTGAACTCAATATTCAAATTCAATTAGGATACAAATTCATGGACCCAAATAGACATATCAATCATGAAACAAATCCTGATTACTTATTTCTTATTTTTTGAGTAAACTTGTTTCTTATTTTAATAAATAAAAATCAATACTAACTAAAAGTAGGGGAATCAAGCATTATATGATCAATCACAATCAATCAAATTTTATAAATTTAACCAAAAAGTAAGTATATAAAGGGAGCCATGAACAATCAAATTTGTTGGAAGAATAAAAGAAGAATGTAAGAAAAAAAAATAGATAGAAGACAAAAGAGAATCACAATCTTGATTAAACCATGGATAAGGAAGTGAAATCGCTAGCAAATCTTGTAAAATGTTGCTAGAGGGTGGAGATATTATTTCTGATGCTTCTTGTAGAGAGATGTTTAAAATAAGAATCGAGGCAATAATTAAAAGAAACATCTAAATTTGAAAAAAATATTGAACTGAAGGGTATTTTTGTGGCTATTATTAAAAAAATAAAAAATAAATGATACGGGGATCAGTCAAATAACTGTTGTAAAAAGTAGTGAAATACTCTTTAGTTAGGCAAATTAAGGAATAACTTTGGAAGAGTGATAATTTTGAATGAGTGATAGGATAATATCATTTTGGAAGAGTGGTGGAAGAGTTGTATTCTTGACTATTCGGAAGAGCGAAAATATCGTTTGGCAGTTGTTAATCGGAATAGTTATAATATGGATAATTATGATACTAACAATGATGATGATGATGATAATAATAATAATAATAATAATAATCATGATATAATAATAAAATGATAATCATAATTATAAAATAATAATATAATCATAATATAATAATGAGTAAAGATACCGTGAGCTTAAGCTCACGGAGACATTCCGTGAACTTAACTCAAAAAGTATATCAAATCGTCTCCAAATTTTAATTTATCATACTCATTAAATTATGTATATGAAAATCTTATAGGATGCAAAAATTTGAAGTGTTTTGAGTTTTTTAAGTCATGGTTTTTAATTTTTAAAATCAACTCTAAAAATAATAATAATATATTCAATACTTGAACATCATTTTAAATTTTTTTAAAAAGTGATATAAAAAAACTCAAAACACATAAAATTTTTACATCCCACAAGATTTCCATATAAGTAATTTAATGAGGATGATAAATTAAAATTTGAAGATGATTTGATATATTTTTTGAGTTAAGTTCATGAAAGGTCTCAATGAGCTTAAGCTCGCGGTATCTTTACTCATAAAATAATATAATACAATATAATCGAATAATAATAAAATAATAATCATAATTATAATTATAATAATATAATAATATAATAATACTAACAATGATAATAATACAATAATAATAATCATAATATAATCATAATAAATAATAATTATTATAATTATAATATAATAATATAATCATAATATAATCATAAGCATAATAATAATAATAATCATAATTATAATCATAATCATAATATGATAATATTAAATATGTAATAATAATATAATAATCATAAAAATAATATAATAATAATAAATAATTATAATCATAATAATATAATAATAATAAATCATCATCATAATCATAATATAATAATTTAATACAACATAATCAAACAATAATCGCCATTCTAATGAGATGATGATTTAAGTATTATATTTTGAATGTGGTTTAGTCTTACAATTTAGTTTTTTAGGGTTTAATTAGTCTCACAAAACAGTGATATTGGGTACCAGAGTCAGTATCTATGGACCCCCATGCAACCCTACACAGGACCGCAGGATTGTTTTTTAGCCATTTCGTGCGGACCCTGTTCTGAAATTTAAAATGTCTAGTCTTAAGTACTATTGGATTTATCAATATTTAAAATAGTACCCGGTAATTGCGTCAAAAAACTTATTGTGATATTTTCAAACTAATAAAATTAACCAAATACACACAAGAGGTAGCCGCAAGCGTACGACCTACTCTATAGTATTTAGGTGTTGATCTCACAGAGACTGATTAAACTACCGATGTAGATAATTTTTTTAACCTAAATTTTAAATCTGGAAAGATTTCTAAACTAAATAATTTCTAAAATAAACAATCAAACTGAACTAAATTTAGATTGCTTCAAGATTAAAAGGATGTAAATTGAACTCAATATTTATTTCAGAACCTTAATATTCCAAGGAGCTAGCATCTATAAAGGATGTAAATTGAACTCACACCCTTCAATCTCTCTCACTGAATGTGAGCCTAATCGGAGGATGTTGATTGAACTTACTAAACACTTGCTCTATGACTTGAATTAGAGCAAACTATTAGAGTGCTAACTAGCAGCTTGAAAGGACGTAAATTTGACGCACACTTTTTATCCGAGTCCACATTTAATGAGCGAGAGCGAGTGACTGAAAAATCATGAATTAAACTTCCAACCTTCGCGGCTTCTAGCTCTAGCTCTTTGGAAGGCAGATAATTGAACTTGCACCCATTTTACATTCAAATGGTATAAAAAGTTAGATATAATAAAATGAGTATTTGAAAACACAAAATATAACATATTACACCAAAATAGAAAAATCTTTCATAAAAATTAACACAAAATTCATAATACGAATTCTAATTAATTAAACTTTAAGAACTTGAAGGTAACATTCTAAGTCCAAATGCATAATTTATAGTTGACAAGAATTTAAAGAAGAAATAGTACATTCAAACACTTACAAATATATTTAAGGAGAAGTTCATAAAAGGTACATTTAAACACTTAGAAATATATTTAAGGAGAAGTTAATAAATTTGAAGTGCAAGAAAAAAATATTAATAAATTTAAGATATGTTGTATTTACCTTTATTATTTGAATTAGCTTTGTATGTTCTTCTACTATGTCTTTATTGTCCACATTGTTTGTATGTATAATTTTTTTTTTATCAACTCATCTATTTTATTACAGATTCATTTATGCTTACGGGTGTGCTTTTGGACCATGTATATACATCATAGTGATACGATACAAGTATAGGTCCTTTATTTTGTGGTCATATTTTAAAATTTCCAAAATAATAAATTTTTGGTTCCTCTGTGGCCATTAATTCACATGTATAGAAATAAAAACATCTATCGCAGATGTCGCATAAGTAGTTAATATACAAAAAAAGGTATACCTATTACTAACGATTTTTTACATGTACATGTCCCTCCTTGTCAACTCAATCTAACCAATGTCTTTTATAGTTTAATTCTATTTCCTTCTTATCGTTTCTTTGTTATTAGCTCATGTTTTTTGCAGTATAGAGCGACCTTGTGTGTGTTTCTCTTTAATCAATTTTTTTTCAATAACTTCTCAACTTTTCGGGCAAACACAAGTTTTGTAAAAGTTAATGAGAGAGAGAACAATCCGACCGTTAGAATTACGACCGTTAGAATTACGAGTGAACAATCTAAATATATTTTCATGAGCAAACATATCAGATACAATAGTACTAAAATAGTATCTATATATGTTTTAATTTTTTAAATATAAATATGAATATTGATATTTTCTGATACGAATATGAATACAGATAATTTTAAATACAAATATAAATAATATGTATAAATTTTCAAAGATAAACATACAATCTCTCCTAAAATTTATAAAATCTATTAAAATGTATAATAAAATAACTTTTTCAATACTATTACTTATTTAAAAATACTAACACAAAACCCGTCCGTCATGCGTACCCTCTTAATTTTAAAAATATTTATATTTAACACTAATTTTAATATAATTAAATAATATATTTTACTTAAATATATTGAATCTCTAAATACTCTTAAATTTTTAATAAAAGATGATGTATAAACTATAATAATATTCTTTTCTGAGTAAGATCATACAATGTGTAGTTTTTTTTTATTTTATAATAAAATTTAATAATAGTTGATATTTAATTATTTGAGAAATAATTTTTTAGAATATAATTATACGTAATGTTAATTTTATTATAAAAAATAATATATTTTAGTTAGATATAATTTATATTTAAATCAATTAGAAAGCTCTTAAATTATTAATAAAATTAATTTATTATTTAGTAAAAGATAATGTATAAAATATAATAATTTTTTCTAAGCAAGGTTATATAATGTGTGGTTTTTTTTACAATAAACTTAATAATGTTGATGTTTAATTTATTTGATATATATTTTTTAGACCTTTTATAAAATGCATGGTAAAAAAATAACAAATGGAATGAAGAGGAAAATTTTGTTTTACTGAAAATTGAACCATCGCTTTTTATAAAATCAATCAATCTTAATTATAAATTGAATATAGATATTTTGATCATTACACATTATCTGATAACATTAAAGGATGCCTCCAATATATACGTTCTTTATAGTATAGTATAGTATAGATAATACTAATTTCAAAAATATTAAATTTAATAATATCTTTCCAATTATAACGATGAACAACATTAAAATTTTATGATATATATTAAATAATATATTATATATCTAGCATTATAATTGAAAATCATATCTGTACTATTTTCGTCTCAATATTCAGTTATGAATATCCATATATTAATTTCTGGTACGAACCAGATACACTCGGATGTTATTCGTATAAGTTTGCACTCCTAAAATTAAGATAATTGAGATCTGCATCTTCTATAGCGCTACACGGAGGGATGACCTTTGGATTATTAAGGGGTTTGAGGTTACACAAATCTCAAACAAGATCTAACGGTCAATACGTTGTTGTTCAACAATTTTAAGATTTGTACTTCAACGATTGGAGAAGGGGAATAGAGTATATTCGATGCCCATCAGACCAAGAAAATAATTCAACAGTCCAATTAACCGTTCAATAACTTCAAGATTTATACTTCAAATTCGTCTCATTGCTTCAAAATTCGTAGAATCATCCGATGTAAATACAACCCACTGAACTAAAGTTTGTCTGATGTGCAACATTGATGACCGTGCTAGTGGGGGCTTTTTTTTCTGCCCAATATAAGAGTACTTCAGAAGAGGTGGATAAGTGGGAGGGAAAGGAAAAGTTGCTAGATTCACTTGCTTCAAAGTTTTTAAGGAGATGAATGGATGAAAAAGGATGTTCTGTCGGTTCAATTTTTGATTTAATTTGTTCATTTTCAATTTTAAGGTGTAAAAGAGGTGAATGAGCTCCCCTTACTTTTCATATTATTTCTTGACCTTCTCTTCATTCCCTTTTCATTACAGAAAAACTTAGAAACACAGCTTTAAAATACTCTACGATAGAATAATTATTTGTTAAATTTATACTATAAAATGTCTAAATTCAATTTTCACCTATAAATTTAGGGTTTCATTCAAGTCTAAATACTTTACCGTATAAAGTGCTAGATGTGAATTCCTCTGAGGGTCGTTTGGCAAATCAAAGAATAGTCTTGCAAGATTGGTAATTTTGAAAGAGTGATAGAATAATATATTTTTGGAAGAGTGGTAGAAGATTGGTAGAAGAGTGGTATTCTTGATTATTTGGAAGAGTGAAAATATCGTTTGGCAGTTGTTAATCAGAATAGTTAAAATATGAATAATTATGATACTAACAATGATAATGATGATAATAATAATAGTAATAATAATAAAATAATGATCAAAATCTATAATCATAATATAATAATAAAAATATAATAATAATAATAAAAATAAATAATTCTAATTCTAATAATATAATAATACAATACAACATAAATCAAAGAATAATAAAATCATAATCATAATCATAGTGTAATCATAATAATATAATAAGAAAAAATATAATTATAATTATAATATAATAATAAATAATTATAATCATAATAATATAATCATAATCATAATAATAATATAATTATAATATAATTATAATCATAATAATATAATTATAATATAATTATAATAAAAATCATAATATAATAATAATAATAAATAATTATAATCATAATAATATAATTATAATATAATATAATAATTATATTCATAATCATAATAATATAATAATAATAAAATTATAATTATAATCATAATAATATAATATAATAATAATATAATAATAATTATAAATAATCATAATCATAATCATAATCATAATAATATGATAATAATAAATAATCATAATCATAATAATGTAATAATAATATAATCATATTTATAATCATAATATAATAATATAATACTAAAATTATAATTATTATAATATAATAATAATAATAAATAAATAAATAATAATAAAATTAATTATATAATAATAATACTAACAATGATGTTAATATAATAATAACAATAATTATTATAATAATATAATATAATAATAATAAATAAATAAATAATCATCATAATATTAATATAATAATAAATAATAATCATAATAATAACATAATAATAAATCATAATCATAATTATAATTATAATCATAATATTATAATATAATACAACATAATTAAATAATAATCACTATTCCGGCGAAAACTAATCCGGTATACCTTCTATAATTTAGTATATGAGATTAACACTTTTCCTTACTCTTCTACTTAGTTTAAATTTTGTTTGACAAATTAATTCATAGCTATTTTATTTTATCTTTTTTTTGTATTCCCCAAACACACCCTCGAGTCTTAGACCATTGTGGTTCGTCTCCCTCCCCTCGCCTGTTTTGTTCATGCTTCTTAACACTTCTACTCTGGTCTACACTAGCTCTCCTTTTTGTTTCGCGCCGTCCGTCCCCTTCCTCACTTCGTCTTACCGCTTCTCTCTCACCTAGATTTTCTCCGCCTTACTTGCCTTGCGTTAGTCTGTTATTATCTATTAGGACTGTTGTCAACTGGAGCTTGGAGGTAATAAACTCTTCATACTCTTCAATTGTCTTTCTCTTTAGGGAATTTTTTTGGGCCTTGCGCACTGAACGCTCATTCTAATCATTATTATTCTAGCACACCTTAAAGTAACAAGAGAGAGTTTGATGTTAGAATGGCGTTTCTTGCATTTACCAGAAATCCAAATCAAACGGGCTAAAGGAGAAGCTCGTTGAAATAGTGCAACTGCATAGAATACAACACATCAATCGGAGAGCATACATCTGGGTGGTGCTTATCTATTCCCAAAATTGAGTGACGAAATTCAAGCTACACCCTACCCCCCTAACAAGGAGGGCGCCATGACGACCTTGTTCCAAACGCTAAACCCTATCCTCTTTTCCTACCACACTCCTATCCGACCGTCCATTTCAACTCGTGTGGCAACACAATCTGGCCCGTCAATTGTCATTTCACCTCTTCCTCCCCTCTCCAAATCTCCTCAAGAGAAAAAGGTACTTCACAACTTTATCTACTTCTCTTAACCTCATTTCCTGTAATTATGCCAGAAAATAAGCTTCTTCTTCCTTTGAAGGTGCTGATTCCAATTGGAATGGGAACGGAGGAGATAGAGGCAGTGGTACTGGTAAATGTGCTGCGCCGTGCTGGTGCGAAGGTGACTCTAGCATCAGTTGAAAAAGAACTGGAGGTTCCCTGTTCTTCTGGTACCAGGCTTGTCGCTGATGCATGCATCAGAAAATGTGCAGATCAGATATTTGATCTGGTGGCTCTACTAGTAAGTTATTTTTCTTTTTTTCCCCCTCTTTTGTTTGTGATCACTGATCAGTAAGCCTTTTTGTCAACTTATGTATGAACTGTTATGTAGTCATCTCAACATACTAGATGTCTGAATCTGTATTTATATACGATAAAGATGACCACTGCAACAGTATTATCAGTATTACTATGGTAATGTGGTAATCAATACCTACTATGATATGGGTACCTTACTGTCCCTTACACATATGATGTCTAGTTGGTACCCTCAGCATGAAGAATGTCTATTATATATCAGTTTTGGCCAATTAGTTGTGGTAAGAAAAAGAAAGGACTTACCATGCATGGACACAACCTGATCGCTGACTTGGACTCAGCATTCACAGGCTTGCATTATATGAGTAAATTTCATTTTGAAATTCAAAAGCTGTAGTGCAGTATTTTTTTTATCCCACTGCATGAGGGGTCTATATTTTCCTTCAACAGATTTTTTTTTTTATGTTCCGTCATTTTTGCTAGTAATAATTATGGTCATCTTTTGCAGGGAGGGATGCCAGGTTCTGTGCACTTGAGAAACTGTGAAATCCTTAAAAAGATCACCACAAAACAAGCAGAAGACAAAAGACTATATGGTGCCATCAGTGCTGCTCCTGCTATTGTGCTTGTACCATGGGGCCTACACAAGATGAAAAAGGCGATTCTTCTTCTACTTTGCCTGTCTTCTGCAGTCGTTAACCCGAATGATTAAGGATCATCAATTGGTTTTCTGTTTCGGGTAAAAGAATTGAATTGCAGACAAATTGAATTGCATCTGCCATCTGGTATACTCATTTTGGTCCTTTATTCTTTGGATTTTGTTTCATTGGAAATTCTAGAATGAATACAAGCTGGTATCTGGAGGCTGCCAGATGTAACAGTCAGGCAATTACCCACAAATGATGTTGGCCAAACCTGAGAAGCTTTTTGAGTCGGATCTAGCACTACTTGATGATCCTAACTGGCTAAATTGAATACCTTTTTTTATATACATGATGTACATGTAAAAAATCGTAACTTGATGTAAATTGATCCTAACTTGATGTACATGTAAAAAATCGTTAGTAATAGGTATACCTTTTTTTTATATATTAACTACTTATGCGACATCTGCGATAGATGTTTTTATTTCTATACATGTGAATTAATGGCCACAGAGGAACCAAAAATTTATTATTTTGGAAATTTTAAAATATGACCACAAAATAAAGGACCTATACTTGTATCGTATCACTATGATGTATATACATGGTCCAAAAGCACACCCGTAAGCATAAATGAATCTGTAATAAAATAGATGAGTTGATAAAATGTGGACAATAAAGACATAGTAGAAGAACATACAAAGCTAATTCAAATAATAAAGGTAAATACAACATATCTTAAATTTATTAATATTTTTTTCTTGCACTTCAAATTTATTAACTTCTCCTTAAATATATTTCTAAGTGTTTAAATGTACCTTTTATGAACTTCTCCTAAGTGTTTGAATGTACCATTTCTTCTTTAAATTCTTGTCAACTATAAATTATGCATTTGGACTTAGAATGTTACCTTCAAGTTCTTAAAGTTTAATTAATTAGAATTCGTATTATGAATTTTGTGTTAATTTTTATGAAAGATTTTTCTATTTTGGTGTAATATGTTATATTTTGTGTTTTCAAATACTCATTTTATTATATCTAACTTTTTATACCATTTGAATGTAAAATGGGTGCAAGTTCAATTATCTGTCTTCCAAAGAGTTAGAGCTAGAAGCCGCGAAGGTTGGAAGTTTAATTCATGATTTTTCAGTCACTCGCTCATTAAATGTGGACTCGGATAAAAGGTGTGAGTCAAATTTGCGTTCTTTCAAGCTGCTAGTTAGCACTCTAATAGTTTGCTCTAATTCAAGTCATAGAGCAAGTGTTTAGTAAGTTCAATCAACATCCTCCGATTAGGCTCACATTCAGTGAGAGAGATTGAAGGGTATGAGTTCAATTTACATCCTTTATAGATGCTAGCTCCTTGGAATATTAAGGTTCTGAAACAAATATCTATTATTTTTGAAGGATGTAAATTCAACTCACGTTCTTTGACATCTTATACCGGGCTAATTCATTCAAGTTTTACTCGTCATCGCTTTCTTATATTTTTGGTGGTCCCCGGTTTGGAAAGTGATATGTTAATGTTATAATTGCTAACAACTTCATCTGTAACAGTAACCTAACAAATGTGTGGAATATTTATTTTTCCTTCAACAAGAGATAAATCCATAATATTTTTGACTAAGCTTTAAATCCTTGTACACAGGGGCAGAACTAGAAATAAACGATAGAAGATGTTCGGTTCAAATAAATATAATGTTCAGATAAAAAAATTATTTTTTACCTTACAACCTAAAAAATAAAGTGCCAGGGCGCCGGCTCTTGATTCCGCCCCTGCTTGTACAAAATTTAAACTACCCACCAAACAAACCTGGGAAACAAATTAAAGGTACCAAACTAATATATTGGTTTTTACACGCAGATGGCAGAATTGAAATTACAAGAAAGGACGTTGCAACACAGACAAGCCCATGTGAGAGTGTCAACTCATCCCCCAAATCTACGCCCTTATTTATCTCCAGCTCCAGCTCCAACTCAACTATGGCAAATCAGATTGATGAGGAGCTGGAGAGCCATTTCACCGAGCTCAAGATAGAGAACAGCTTTAAGGCTGATAACCGGGTTACTTTGACCCGCTGGTCTAAGAAGCATGTTGTGCAAGGGCCCGACAAGTGTTTGACAAATATTATTGAGTGGAAGAGGCGCACTGTTGAGGCAAAGGCCACACCTTGGCAGGTCACCAAGAACGCCAATTGCATCTCCAAGTATGCTATTATTGTTTCTAGATGTTTGCTAATTTTACATGTAATTGACACTATCTTAACCTATATAACACTATAACAGTAATAAATCATTAATAACCTGACAACATGGAACTATCATAAATGGGCCTATTCAACATGATGAATTGAATACTCAATGTTCCTCTCTAACTATTGGAAGTTTCTCTTTGTTGAACTACCAAATAAATGTATTTATTTGAAAAAGCATCTAATTCTGACCATAACTCATAAAAGTTATTACAACGCTCATTGATGCTATAATTTCTAAAATAACGTTTTACAAGTATAAAGAAGCCATAATATCATGAAAGAATATGTTATGGTGTCCAATTTAAAACTAGCATATTTTCATTTTATTACTTTTAAGGTTTGAGACAAAGGAAGCCAAGATCACAGCATGGGAAAACATGCAAAAGGCCAAAGCAGAAGCGGCTATAGAGAAATTGGTGGTCTCTCTCTCTCTCAAAAACACACACACATTATTTTATACTGTCATTGTTAGGACAACTTAAAAGGTGCAATTTTCCTTTTCCCATTATACCAAAATGTTATCTGCGATACCGAGTAACTACTAGATACATAAACAGTTACTCTTTTATATCGTTCAAGCAATAGCATTTTGCGAAAAAAAACTATAATGGATGATGGCTATTGTTACATTACATGAAAAATCAAAAACGTTATTTGAATACTGGTAATCCAAAATAGTATCAGACACCAGTATTCGCAGGTATGGTGTTGTGCCTCTTTGTTGAAGTGATCATCTTTCCGTTGCCTATTGCTAAAGCATAAATTTTTCAACTGTGATAAATGATGCAATTAATTCAGCAGTATTATCTTTTTTAAATGGCCAGATGAAGTTAGAAAAGAAGAGATCATCATCAATGGACAAGATTTTGAACAAACTGAAATTTGCTCAGAAGAGAACACAGGAAATGCGCACACAAACACAGACTTCTTCCAACCAAACTCAAAATATCTCAAAGAGCTCCAAACATGTCCTGCATTTCCACAGAAATGGCCAAATGGCTTCACTCAGTGGCTGCTTCACTTGCCATGCCTTCTAGCTCATTTCGAACTTGTACTGTTTCTCCATCTCATATATTAGTGTATACCTTAACTTTCTTCTTTTCTCTAGAAGAAGGGGAATAAAATATGCACTCTCTTTGATAGAGGATCATAAAGTAGGGAAAAAGACCAAATTGAGGTTTCAAAGATTGATTTGTCAGCCAGCATGTTACTGTCAAAATCAGATTGGAATGCCATGTAACTAGTATTACATGCAAACTTTTAGCGGGTTTCATGGTAATTCTAGTATTTCTAGACAAAACTACTAATCTGATCCTGCCCAACTTTAACCTGTGCCTGCACCAGAGATGTTGGTGTATATTTTGAATATTTGTATATGCAAAATATATGGTTTCATTTGAGGTTCTAGGTTTCACTGTAAGCAGTGCTGATGTTTATTATGGTTCCTATAAATATAAAGGTTCTGAAATGAGCTAATGGCAATTAACTTCATACGTGTTCTAAAATGTGGGCTTTTCACTCTGAAAGGGTTAGCAAGATGTGTTTTTGTTCTCAATAGATGTGTGCATGTGTAGATGATCTATGCAATTTGTTGAAGTTGTTTCTATGTACGCGCTTATTGTAATATTCGTTAATTAATTAATTAATTACTGTTTATTGTTATTCCTCTTTTTTACTTTATCTTTCATTGTGAGTGATATGAAATTGAGGATCTTTAAGAAAAAGAAAATTGATCTAATGGAAACCAACGAGATTATGTACTTGACCAAATTAACTCGAGTACCCCAAATTTATTTGAAAGGAAGAGGAGTGCAGAAAACATTTTAAGAATCAGTTCACTACACAGGAAAATTTCACAGAGTGTCAACTTTAATCTTTTCAAAACAAAGAAAAATCTCACAGAGCTTGAACCACGGTCATTTAAAAAACAATCCAGTCACTTGATCACCAGACTAGCCATGCATTTAAAACCTCATCTTTCTCAAGCACACAAGATTATCCCAAAACTATCCCCTCATTAATCAAACAGACAAAACTAATAACCATTGTATTTGTACACATAGCATTCCAAGAATAACGAGATAAAAAACGACTCTTTTTCTTTCCAAGTTGGACACCAGATCCAACGGCCAAATTCTCCTGCAAGTTTTTCGAATAGTCATCTAGATTTTGAGAAATCTAATTCTTTCATGAATAATAGAACTCCAACGTTCTACCAGCAAACTATCAAATCCTAACCTTCTATAATATTTTTCGTTGCTCAAAATATAAACTGTCCCGAACAACAAATTATGAAATCTGATGGAGATCCACAAAACTCCAAAAAAATCCTCTGATTAGGACATCCAACTTAGAAATAATTAAAATTCCAGCTCCTTAAAAAGGTTCTGAAACAATGAAATTTATAATTTTATATGCCTCCCGATCCAAAGCCAGATCTTATTGTGTCCAAGTAGATGCATAAGAACTACCATGTCTTCTCTTCATCTGCATCTTCTGCTATGTGGCAAATTATAAATAGTATTACACATCAACAAATAGAAATTTCGAAAAAAAAAACATGAACAGCTGCTAAATATGGATGTACCAGTAAATGGCTGGCATGACTGAACCCCTGGTACTTAACTTAAATATAGTGTCTCTTCAGTTTTATATCTGTTTGTTTATTTAACTGTCATATTCTTTTAAGTTAATAATTGAACAAAATTCACTTACTCTCAATCTAGAATCAATCCTCGATTTTGCGCTGGTTTGCTGATGCATGTGGGTCCCCTGCTTTGGTAGTTCATGCATCATGAGAATTTTCACACATCGCTGTTTTTTAGCTACATTTATACATTTTATAACTCATATTAGAAATTACTTTGATCACGGAACACTGGTATTGAACTTCCATATAATAAAAACAAACTGACGGCTAATTTGGGCTCTTATAACATGATTAAGGATTCATGTTCAATTTAGTAATATTGTCATATCATTACTGATCTCAATGAAGATCATTTGATGGTCTATAACCAAACTGAACCTTGCTAGTATCAGTTGCATTCTGGAATTAAATTACGAAGCGGTACCTGTCAGTCATTGTACATTAATTGAAATTCTAAGAAACTCACCACGAGCAGCCATCTCATAGTTTTCTTGAAGTTTTCTTTTTGCATTATCAAATCTAATTTGAGAAAAGTTCTCACTCTTTGTTACTTCCTATAGAGAGAATAAACTGTTTTAATGAGCAGCACATAAAAATGCAATTTTTCTGGATTCAGAAACAAATGTATGTCATGACATTCAATCTTGGACTACTTAAAACTGCACTTTTTTCTGTCATGAGTTTTCAAGAAATGAATAAAAAAAAATTAACCTGTAACTGGGCCTTCTTCTGGCCTGTGCTAATGGATGTTTGCATTCTCTTTGCCTCATAGTTCTCAGGCCCAGTTCCTTCTGTTGCCTGTGCTGCCAGGTTCTATTACATAACAAGCCAAAGAGAAAGTGCATGTCATGTCAGTATGAAGTAATTTTTCTGTAAAGCCAAAAATGCCTAATTTGCCTGCTCGAAACTGTACAGACTGGAACTTTGGCTGACCGTCTTCCTATTCTGGACTATGGAAATAATCTTTCTTTTGAAAAAAAAAAAACTAGAATATGACCGTTATTCGTATGTTGCTGCCTAATATTTAAATGAATGTTTTTGTCACCGTGAAACCCTAGAAATGGATCGTTTTATTAGATAACGCTAATGATCTTGTGGTGTATGTAGATCTCTTAGGACTTGATACAAAGGGATAGAGAAAAGAAAATTGTGAAACGAAAATTTACAAATATAAAAGGTTGAATGTGAACCTTATCTCTCTTCAGACGGATGACAACTCGAAGGCCTTTTGATGATCTTTCCTGCAAAATTTATGAAATGACTTCGATCAAAATTTAAATTTTAACAAGTTTAAGACAAACCCTAAAAGACTTTGTCATGAGAAAAAAAAAAAGAAATAGAATTAATTTAACCTGATCGGAGTTCCTTTTCATGACCACCTCAGGCATACTAGAAAAGTTGGCCTTATCCACAGGTGAATTCTGAGACTCATGCTCTGCTACAGAAACCCCAGCACTGGCAACCATCTCTTTTTTCATGTTAATGCAGTCATCGCATGGAACACCACCGTACAGACCTTGAATAATGTCATCACGATTCCTCACCAGCTCAGAAGGGTATTCTTTTCGCGCAACCTCAACGACAGCAGAAAGAAGTTCTATCACATTGATCCCTGTTTCCTCCATCAAACGCTTCACAATATCAGCCATGGATCAACGAATGTTCAGTCTTGTGGGTTGTAATGTGAGAAAAAATGTTTCAAAGGAATTGGGAATGTGGAGAAAGAGAGAGAGATGGACAAGAGGGTTGGGATGGAGAGCGGAAGATTTAATTAGGGCTTCTTTGTGCAACGGCTCTCAGAAAACCGACTTCAATTTATATATGAGGACCCACTATCCAGTGACGCGCAGCGCACCCCTTATAATAGCAAGTTACTAAGTTCTGTAAGTTGTTTTCTTTTTTTACCGATTTCCAGATATATAACACGTGATGAAATTATTTTTGTACGTGCATAACCATATATAGGATTTGGCAATTGGATATTTCTTGATTTGTACCTTGACTCGCTCCACACCTTCTTGACCAGAAACCCTATTAGTTGACCTGTTGGACCCAGTGCAGAAAATACGCACCTGACCCGTATGTAACGGGTGCGCATAAGCAAATGGGTTGCAAAAAAAAAGGATCTGCTATCATCCGTTTTGTTTGGCTCAATATTTAGAAAAGGGAAGGGATACTTGACAATGGCTTATCTTAATAATTTTGATAATAAATTTTTAAATAAGTACAAAAAATCTTAAAAATAGAAAAAATATTATAAATATATTCTTCTATTTATAGATATACAGAGATTTAAATTTTATAAAATTTCATCATCATTTGATAGTCCATCAAAGACCATCAAAAATTATATAATTTATAATGATTTCAATTTAACGGTTTTTGATGGACTATCAAACGATAATGAAATTATATGAAATTTAAATCATTATCAATCTATAAATATAAGAACATATCTATAAATTTTTTTATATTTTTATTTTTTTTATATTTATTTGAAAATGTATTGTCAAGACAGCCATTGTCATGTGATCCCTTCCCTTTAGAAAAATATTATCTATATTTCATATTTATTCTATATCTATAAAAATAATATTTGTATAAATATAAATATTTTTTTGAACTATAAAATAATGTGGAAGACTGGTGCACTAAGTTTTCGAAAAGAAATAGAATCAGACAGCCGATTTCTGGTCTGTTTTCTTTTAAAAAATAAGATAATGTGGATATTTAAATTGTGTGTATTAAAAATGAAGGCTTATTAAAAATATTTTAATTCATAAATTAGTATAATTGACAAAAAAAATTGTATAGTGTTATCTATTATGAATATTAACTAATAATTCATTTCAGATACTCATGATTTTCTAAAATATTTATATTATTTGAAATACTTATTATTAATATGTACTTATATTTATTAGTAAAAGAAATTATTTCTTATTTCTTATCCATCACTAAATCGGTATCCGAATCTGCCACTATCATAGAAAACAACATTAATGGTGATTTTTATACAGGATTAGTAATGTTGTGTAATTGTTAGTGATGACACAATCATAAAAGGTTTATAATAACTGTTGATGAATGCAACATTTAGTAATGATTTTTTTAGTGAAAATCATTACTAAAAAAATATTACTAAAGGTCAGAACCTATGTCAGAACATCTTTATGTCAACCTTTCATAATGATTTTTATAAAAATCATTACTAAAGATTCTTTTTTTTTTAAATAATTTATTAAAAAATATCTTTGAAGGTCCTTAATTCACTGAAGGGTAATTTAACTATTTGCTTTAATAACTATGAATATATAAAGAACATGTACACACATATATATGCGTTAACACACATCTTATTCGTGCAATAATATGAAAATAGAAAAAAGAATAAAAAAATGGATCTAAAAACTTCAATTATATAATGGCTCATAACTGATGGCTCATAACTATTCGTGCAATAACACACATCTTATTCGTGCAATAACACACATCTTATATATGCGTTAACACACATCTTATTCGTGCAATAACCTGAGCCATTATATAATGGCTCATAACTATTACAACAAGTTCTGACATAGGTTCTGAGCTGGAGTCCATAAACCTTCAGTATCTAAGGCGCTGTAATGGCTCAGGTTAGAACTTATTGTCTTTATAATTCTGAGGTGGGGCCTACTAACCTCCAATAATGATTTTCTATTAAAAATCAGTATTAAATATTTCAACCAATAGTAATTTAAAAAAGTGACACCACTCATTATGAAATTTTATGATATTCATTGTCCTTACCTTACTCCATTCGATGCTTTTAATCGAACGGAACTCACAATTAAATCTTCTCACATTCTACTAAAATTTCTCTCTTCTATTCATTTTCAAACCTTTCATAGAAAATTAAGAGAGCATTATGAGAGCTAAAGATAGAGAAAGAAGAAAAAAAAGAGAAAAAAATATCTAAAGGCACAATCATAACTTTGGATAGGACACTCTGATTGAAGTGAATTACGCGGCCATGAAAATCACACGATGAGATATACAGGGATCATCGCTAACACCATGTCGAAAGTTTTTGGGGTCAAAAAATGCATTTTGTGTCACGAACGTTGTTTGAAGTTTTTAGATCCATTTTTTATTCTTTTTTCTATTTTCATATTATTGCACGAATAAGATGTGTGTTAACGCATATATATGTGTGTACATGTTCTTTATATATTCATAGTTATTAAAGCAAATAGTTAAATTACCCTTCAGTGAATTAAGGACCTTCAAAGATATTTTTTTAATAAATTATTTAAAAAAAATAAGAATCTTTAGTAATGATTTTTATAAAAATCATTATGAAAGGTTGACATAAAGATGTTCTGACATAGGTTCTGACCTTTAGTAATATTTTTTTAGTAATGATTTTCACTAAAAAAATCATTACTAAATGTTGCCTTCATCAACAGTTATTATAAACCTTTTATGATTGTGTCATCACTAACAATTACACAACATTACTAATCATGTATAAAAATCATCATTAATGTTGTTTTCTATGATAGTGGCAAATAAAGATTCGGATACCGATTTAGTGATGAATAAGAAATAAGAAATAATTTCTTTTACTAATAAATATAAGTACATATTAATAATAAGTATTTCAAATAATATAAATATTTTAGAAAATCATGAGTATCTGAAATGAATTATTAGTTAATATTCATAATAGATAACACTATACAAATATTTTTTTTGACAATTATACTAATTTATGAATTAAAATATTTTTAATAAGCCTTCATTTTTAATACACACAATTTAAATATCCACATTATCTTATTTTTTAAAAGAAAACAGGACCCGATAAATCTAACATGTCGATTCTATTTCTTTTCGAAAACTTAGTGCACCAGTCTTCCACATTATTTTATAGTTCAAAAAAATATTTATATTTATACAAAAATTATTTTTATAGATATAGAATAAATATGAAATATAGATAATATTTTTCTAAAGGGAAGGGATCACATGACAATGGCTATCTTGACAATACATTTTCAAATAAATATAAAAAAATTAAAAATATAAAAAAATTTATAGATATGTTCTTATATTTATAGATTGATAATGATTTAAATTTCATATAATTTCATTATCGTTTGATAGTCCATCAAAAACCGTTAAATTGAAATCATTATAAATTATATAATTTTTGATGGTCTTTGATGGACTATCAAATGATGATGAAATTTTATAAAATTTAAATCTCTGTATATCTATAAATAGAAGAATATATTTATAATATTTTTTCTATTTTTAAGATTTTTTGTACTTATTTAAAAATTTATTATCAAAATTATTAAGATAAGCCATTGTCAAGTATCCCTTCCCTTTTCTAAATATTGAGCCAAACAAAACGGATGATAGCAGATCCTTTTTTTTGCAACCCATTTGCTTATGCGCACCCGTTACATACGGGTCAGGTGCGTATTTTCTGCACTGGGTCCAACAGGTCAACTAATAGGGTTTCTGGTCAAGAAGGTGTGGAGCGAGTCAAGGTACAAATCAAGAAATATCCAATTGCCAAATCCTATATATGGTTATGCACGTACAAAAATAATTTCATCACGTGTTATATATCTGGAAATCGGTAAAAAAAGAAAACAACTTACAGAACTTAGTAACTTGCTATTATAAGGGGTGCGCTGCGCGTCACTGGATAGTGGGTCCTCATATATAAATTGAAGTCGGTTTTCTGAGAGCCGTTGCACAAAGAAGCCCTAATTAAATCTTCCGCTCTCCATCCCAACCCTCTTGTCCATCTCTCTCTCTTTCTCCACATTCCCAATTCCTTTGAAACATTTTTTCTCACATTACAACCCACAAGACTGAACATTCGTTGATCCATGGCTGATATTGTGAAGCGTTTGATGGAGGAAACAGGGATCAATGTGATAGAACTTCTTTCTGCTGTCGTTGAGGTTGCGCGAAAAGAATACCCTTCTGAGCTGGTGAGGAATCGTGATGACATTATTCAAGGTCTGTACGGTGGTGTTCCATGCGATGACTGCATTAACATGAAAAAAGAGATGGTTGCCAGTGCTGGGGTTTCTGTAGCAGAGCATGAGTCTCAGAATTCACCTGTGGATAAGGCCAACTTTTCTAGTATGCCTGAGGTGGTCATGAAAAGGAACTCCGATCAGGTTAAATTAATTCTATTTCTTTTTTTTTTTCTCATGACAAAGTCTTTTAGGGTTTGTCTTAAACTTGTTAAAATTTAAATTTTGATCGAAGTCATTTCATAAATTTTGCAGGAAAGATCATCAAAAGGCCTTCGAGTTGTCATCCGTCTGAAGAGAGATAAGGTTCACATTCAACCTTTTATATTTGTAAATTTTCGTTTCACAATTTTCTTTTCTCTATCCCTTTGTATCAAGTCCTAAGAGATCTACATACACCACAAGATCATTAGCGTTATCTAATAAAACGATCCATTTCTAGGGTTTCACGGTGACAAAAACATTCATTTAAATATTAGGCAGCAACATACGAATAATGGTCATATTCTAGTTTTTTTTTTTCAAAAGAAAGATTATTTCCATAGTCCAGAATAGGAAGACGGTCAGCCAAAGTTCCAGTCTGTACAGTTTCGAGCAGGCAAATTAGGCATTTTTGGCTTTACAGAAAAATTACTTCATACTGACATGACATGCACTTTCTCTTTGGCTTGTTATGTAATAGAACCTGGCAGCACAGGCAACAGAAGGAACTGGGCCTGAGAACTATGAGGCAAAGAGAATGCAAACATCCATTAGCACAGGCCAGAAGAAGGCCCAGTTACAGGTTAATTTTTTTTTATTCATTTCTTGAAAACTCATGACAGAAAAAAGTGCAGTTTTAAGTAGTCCAAGATTGAATGTCATGACATACATTTGTTTCTGAATCCAGAAAAATTGCATTTTTATGTGCTGCTCATTAAAACAGTTTATTCTCTCTATAGGAAGTAACAAAGAGTGAGAACTTTTCTCAAATTAGATTTGATAATGCAAAAAGAAAACTTCAAGAAAACTATGAGATGGCTGCTCGTGGTGAGTTTCTTAGAATTTCAATTAATGTACAATGACTGACAGGTACCGCTTGGTAATTTAATTCCAGAATGCAACTGATACTAGCAAGGTTCAGTTTGGTTATAGACCATCAAATGATCTTCATTGAGATCAGTAATGATATGACAATATTACTAAATTGAACATGAATCCTTAATCATGTTATAAGAGCCCAAATTAGCCGTCAGTTTGTTTTTATTATATGGAAGTTCAATACCAGTGTTCCGTGATCAAAGTAATTTCTAATATGAGTTATAAAATGTATAAATGTAGCTAAAAAACAGCGATGTGTGAAAATTCTCATGATGCATGAACTACCAAAGCAGGGGACCCACATGCATCAGCAAACCAGCGCAAAATCGAGGATTGATTCTAGATTGAGAGTAAGTGAATTTTGTTCAATTATTTACTTAAAAGAATATGACAGTTAAATAAACAAACAGATATAAAACTGAAGAGACACTATATTTAAGTTAAGTACCAGGGATTCAGTCATGCCAGCCATTTACTGGTACATCCATATTTAGCAGCTGTTCATGTTTTTTTTTCGAAATTTCTATTTGTTGATGTGTAATACTATTTATAATTTGCCACATAGCAGAAGATGCAGATGAAGAGAAGACATGGTAGTTCTTATGCATCTACTTGGACACAATAAGATCTGGCTTTGGATCGGGAGGCATATAAAATTATAAATTTCATTGTTTCAGAACCTTTTTAAGGAGCTGGAATTTTAATTATTTCTAAGTTGGATGTCCTAATCAGAGGATTTTTTTGGAGTTTTGTGGATCTCCATCAGATTTCATAATTTGTTGTTCGGGACAGTTTATATTTTGAGCAACGAAAAATATTATAGAAGGTTAGGATTTGATAGTTTGCTGGTAGAACGTTGGAGTTCTATTATTCATGAAAGAATTAGATTTCTCAAAATCTAGATGACTATTCGAAAAACTTGCAGGAGAATTTGGCCGTTGGATCTGGTGTCCAACTTGGAAAGAAAAAGAGTCGTTTTTTATCTCGTTATTCTTGGAATGCTATGTGTACAAATACAATGGTTATTAGTTTTGTCTGTTTGATTAATGAGGGGATAGTTTTGGGATAATCTTGTGTGCTTGAGAAAGATGAGGTTTTAAATGCATGGCTAGTCTGGTGATCAAGTGACTGGATTGTTTTTTAAATGACCGTGGTTCAAGCTCTGTGAGATTTTTCTTTGTTTTGAAAAGATTAAAGTTGACACTCTGTGAAATTTTCCTGTGTAGTGAACTGATTCTTAAAATGTTTTCTGCACTCCTCTTCCTTTCAAATAAATTTGGGGTACTCGAGTTAATTTGGTCAAGTACATAATCTCGTTGGTTTCCATTAGATCAATTTTCTTTTTCTTAAAGATCCTCAATTTCATATCACTCACAATGAAAGATAAAGTAAAAAAGAGGAATAACAATAAACAGTAATTAATTAATTAATTAACGAATATTACAATAAGCGCTTACATAGAAACAACTTCAACAAATTGCATAGATCATCTACACATGCACACATCTATTGAGAACAAAAACACATCTTGCTAACCCTTTCAGAGTGAAAAGCCCACATTTTAGAACACGTATGAAGTTAATTGCCATTAGCTCATTTCAGAACCTGTATATTTATAGGAACCATAATAAACATCAGCACTGCTTACAGTGAAACCTAGAACCTCAAATGAAACCATATATTTTGCATATACAAATATTCAAAATATACACCAACATCTCTGGTACAGGCACAGGTTAAAGTTGGGCAGGATCAGATTAGTAGTTTTGTCTAGAAATACTAGAATTACCATGAAACCCGCTAAAAGTTTGCATGTAATACTAGTTACATGGCATTCCAATCTGATTTTGACAGTAACATGCTGGCTGACAAATCAATCTTTGAAACCTCAATTTGGTCTTTTTCCCTACTTTATGATCCTCTATCAAAGAGAGTGCATATTTTATTCCCCTTCTTCTAGAGAAAAGAAGAAAGTTAAGGTATACACTAATATATGAGATGGAGAAACAGTACAAGTTCGAAATGAGCTAGAAGGCATGGCAAGTGAAGCAGCCACTGAGTGAAGCCATTTGGCCATTTCTGTGGAAATGCGGGACATGTTTGGAGCTCTTTGAGATATTTTGAGTTTGGTTGGAAGAAGTCTGTGTTTGTGTGCGCATTTCCTGTGTTCTCTTCTGAGCAAATTTCAGTTTGTTCAAAATCTTGTCCATTGATGATGATCTCTTCTTTTCTAACTTCATCTGGCCATTTAAAAAAGATAATACTGCTGAATTAATTGCATCATTTATCACAGTTGAAAAATTTATGCTTTAGCAATAGGCAACGGAAAGATGATCACTTCAACAAAGAGGCACAACACCATACCTGCGAATACTGGTGTCTGATACTATTTTGGATTACCAGTATTCAAATAACGTTTTTGATTTTTCATGTAATGTAACAATAGCCATCATCCACTATAGTTTTTTTTCGCAAAATGCTATTGCTTTAACGATATAAATGAGTAACTGTTTATGTATCTAGTAGTTACTCTGTATCGCAGATAACATTTTGGTATAATGGGAAAAGGAAAATTGCACCTTTTAAGTTGTCCTAACAATGACAGTATAAAATAATGTGTGTGTGTGTTTGAGAGAGAGAGAGAGACCACCAATTTCTCTATAGCCGCTTCTGCTTTGGCCTTTTGCATGTTTTCCCATGCTGTGATCTTGGCTTCCTTTGTCTCAAACCTTAAAAGTAATAAAATGAAAATATGCTAGTTTTAAATTGGACACCATAACATATTCTTTCATAATATTATGGCTTCTTTATACTTGTAAAACGTTATTTTAGAAATTATAGCATCAATGAGCGTTGTAATAACTTTTATGAGTTATGGTCAGAATTTGATGCTTTTTCAAATAAATACATTTATTTGGTAGTTCAACAAAGAGAAACTTCCAATAGTTAGAGAGGAACAGAGTATTCAATTCATCATGTTGAATAGGCACATTTATGATAGTTCCATGTTGTCAGGTTATTAATGATTTATTACTGTTATAGTGTTATATAGGTTAAGATAGTGTCAATTACATGTAAAATTAGCAAACATCTAGAAACAATAATAGCATACTTGGAGATGCAATTGGCGTTCTTGGTGACCTGCCAAGGTGTGGCCTTTGCCTCAACAGTGCGCCTCTTCCACTCAATAATATTTGTCAAACACTTGTCGGGCCCTTGCACAACATGCTTCTTAGACCAGCGGGTCAAAGTAACCCGGTTATCAGCCTTAAAGCTGTTCTCTATCTTGAGCTCGGTGAAATGGCTCTCCAGCTCCTCTTCAATCTGATTTGCCATAGTTGAGTTGGAGCTGGAGATAAATAAGGGCGTAGATTTGGGGGATGAGTTGACACTCTCACATGGGCTTGTCTGTGTTGCAACGTCCTTTCTTGTAATTTCAATTCTGCCATCTGCGTGTAAAAACCAATATATTAGTTTGGTACCTTTAATTTGTTTCCCAGGTTTGTTTGGTGGGTAGTTTAAATTTTGTTCAAGCAGGGGCGGAATCAAGAGCCGGCGTCCGGACACCCACTCAGTTCACTGAAAAATAAAGGTTGTAAGATAAAAAATAATTTTTTTATCTGAACATTCTATTTATTTGAACCGAACACCTCCTATCGTTTATTTCTAGTTTTGCACATAGTTTTGCCCCTGTGTACAAGGATTTAAAGCTTAGTCAAAAATATTATGGATTTATCTCTTGTTGAAGGAAAAACAAATATTCCACACATTTGTTAGGTTACTGTTACAGATGAAGTTGTTAGCCATTATAACATTAACATATCACTTTCCAAACCGGGGACCACAAAAAATATAAGAAAGCGATGATGAGTAAAACTTGAATGAATTAGCCCGGTATAAGACCCTAAGACAGTATACTCTTCAACTAGCATGAGTCGAGTACTACTTCACCACAGTTGCAATATAAAATTATCAAATTCACTTCAGTCTCAACACATAGTACCGAAAAAAATATACTTTGGTTTCTGGCAAAAGAAGAAGAACCACATTGATACCCGCATCAACCTATGAGTTTATTGACTAATTAAGAATGAGTTCAAAAAGAAGAAAAAACAGAGGAGATTCTAGAATTAACCTTGTACACTGCCTCTTGAGCTCGGCAAAGAACATGATGACTCAAGCGGCGTATCAAGCCAGTCACCTGAATTTGCACTGTTGGTAAATGATGCACTGACAACACAATTTTTACCAGTGGGCCCACCTGCCGGTATCAGAACCCCGGCCCAAAGAGGCGAGCTTTTCACGAAATTACCTACTCTGCAATTGTTGAATGCTTGAGAAGACGGTGAGGCCATCAGATCTGCCTCATCAGCCCTGCAAGGAGACCCGAGAGGACCACTCTTCGACTTGGGCCGTCTCCTGTTAAACTGGGGCACGTGGGTCCTACGACCTAACTCACCAGAAACTGGACTAAAGATCCATCTCTCAGCATCTTCCCATTTAGATGGCAAGTTTCTCCCTCTGTTGAATGGGAGCATTGCACGGTTATAACCCTGACGGCCTAGCGGGACACGTTCAGATTGCCATCCAGGCCTATGTGGGTAGTCTGGTGTGCCTGGGCTGGGAAAGTTAACTGAACCCTTCTTGTTCATAACACCTAAACGGACAAAGGGGGATAGTGCTGCCACGTCAGCACTGACGTGACTGTTGAGGTCTAATGAAGCAGGTCTCTGCCGTAAGAGTTTTCTAGTGATTGGTGGGATTGACTCTGGTGGACATCTCCGGTTCTGGCATTCTAACGAACAGATGATGGGAAGTGAAAATCAGGGTAAATAATAGTTCAAGCAAAATGCCAAAAGATTGTGTATTTGTATGATTTTTACCTTTTACTATGTCAGAGAAGAAATTCTGTGATGGATCTTGATTTTCTTGTTGAAAAGCTGAATCTCTCGCCTCTGGAAAAAGGAAAGACTAAAATGGTTAGAAATCCAAAATGAGAACATGTAAGGCGCCTTTTTGAGTTTTAGACGAATCCGGAAATGGTGTTAGAGGAGGGGGGTTCAGAATGGCACCAAATCTGTTGTTTTTCTTGGAAGAAGAATAGAGTGTTGTTATTTATTTTAAAAAAATAAAAATAATTTTAAAAATAGAAAAAAAAATTAAAAATATATTTTTTATTTATAGATTGATAACCATCAAATTTTATATAATTTCATAAATATTTGTTATTTCATCAAAGATTATCAAATTTAACGGTCTTTCACTAATATTTACAACGGTTTTAAATTAACGGTCTTTAATGGACTATCAAACGTTAATGAAATTATATAAAATTTGACAAACTATTAATTTATAAGTAAAATAACATATTTATAAACTCTTTTCTATTTTTAATTTTTTTTTCTATTTATTAAAATAAATAACGGGATCTTATTCTTCTACAACAGCATATTTGGAGCCGGTTCAGAATACCAATAATTCGTTTCTCCTTTTGTTGATCTGGATCTTGTACTGGTACGGGGCCACTGGTGCACTCGCCTCGCGCCAAACTCTGCAACGGGTGGAGACAAGTGGGTCAGCGATTTGAAAAAAGTGGAACCCAAAAGGCTCTGAGAGGTCAGTGTTACTAATTCGAGTAGAAACAAAAAAAGAAAAGAAAAAGTATAAGCTATCAATCCCAGAACCAAAGTAAACCAAAAGATATTGTAAATTATCCCTAATTAAAGCCCTATATATCTAATTACTCATTTACTTCTTTTTCCATAGATTAATCATGTTCTTTGTCTTTTTCCATAAAAACAGAGCTGCGCAAAACATAGTTGCTCTCTCAATTTCTTTTTCTTTCTATGATAACTGGAAGTCTGAATGGGAACGAACCAATAGTTCATCGTCTTGATCATGCGAGCAGCCTGAAGTTTCATCAGGAGACTGTAGAAATGTATCGAAGCTTCTCTCTACTTCTCTCTTTCTTCTCCTCCTCCCATCTCCCAGTCTTGAGCGCCTCTTCTCCATCTCTACCTCTGCTCCTGGCATTCTACTGTTTATTCTTTGAAGTTCGTTGCTTTCCTCTGGACTAGGGATGGATGGAAATGTATAAGACAGAAAAAGGTAGCTAGAGAGGAGTATTAATTTATCGTTGAAGTAATGGCGGGTGAGCTTGCTTCGAGCTTTCCGTTACTAGTTATTAACAACTAATAACAATATTGCATATGCGTACCCGGAATATTAATATTTGTAAAGTCTTACAGTTCCTTTTTTTTTCTTAAAAGATATAGACCCGGCAACCCGGAAGTTATAGAACAATTATTGATTTAAGTTTGAAGTTTTTAGTTATTAACAACTAATAAAATTTAACCTTCTTTATTAGTTGAGCAAACATGCAAGTTATAGAACAATTATAAGTTTTAAGTTTTAAACTTTTAAAAATAGTATAAAATTGAAATATTTTGGACTTATAGATTTCATATAACTTTAGTATCATTTGATGTTCTATTCAATATCAATAAATTGGACAATTATAAGTTTTAAGTTATTTAACGAGTAGTAAAATTTACATCATATTCCAGATAGACCATTTTACATTTTGCGCTTTCTTTAAAAAATATTGAAACGAAATATCAAGTATGTCCTCCCTCTAAATTGTTCAATAAAATCCCTTGCGGCAGTGGATTCATTTTCACCCGCTTTCCCCCTTAATTCTTATTACCTCTTTTCTACTTTTCATCCAAAATAATTAACAAAAATACTTTACTTTTTTTTCATTTAGTTTCTTTCAGTTATATTTTATACACTCAAATTTCATATATTTCATATGATATAAATTTTCATTTATGAAACCTTTAACGGTATTATATACATATTAAAATATATATAGTTTGAGCCATCCAAACCTAATGTGATATGATGCATCATAAAATAAAAATAACATTTACTAAACAAAGAATTTAATTTGTAATAATATAATATGTAATATGTGGGTCATCACTTCCTTTATAAATTCAGAAGAGAATTTTGTATTTTTAATCATGATAATTTTAAAATATTTATATATATATATGTATATTATTTTTTAATACTAAAGGATAATAAAAAATAGTTTGATCTTTTCGATATATCATTTTACTAATTACATAAAAATAAAATAAACCAATATTTTAATCTTTTGGATGACAGTATTAAACTATTTTTCTTCTCTACGTGTGATATGATATTATTTTATTGACTTAATGATTTAATATATATTCAAAACAAAATTTATGTATCTCTTATTATTTTTAATATTTATAAAGAAAAAACATTTGTTTCCTTTCCTTTTATTATATTTAGAATAAAGGTAATATTATTTATTATGAAATACATTCAATATGTTAGGGACCATTTTAAAAATATATAATTAATTAATACAAACAAACTAGAATGAAAAACTTTTGATTCAATAGTCAAATACTCAATAAACATGAAATATTATATATCAAAGATATAACTAATTTATCAATAAAATTTAATAGAAATGATGAAACTATATATATTTTTGTGTTTATATTATTAGAAGTTAATGTTCTTTGTTATATAAAATTTATTTATTATTTTATAACGTGTCGTATCGCATTATGCTGGACTAACTCAAACCGTGTATATTTTTAGCATATAATATCACTAAAAATTTCATGAATGAAAATTTATAGCATATAAAAAAAATTGTGTGAAAATGTGAGTGTATAAGTGAAAAAAAGTGAATGAAAAAAAACAAAAGCATTCATTAATTATTTTGAATGAAAAGTAAAAAAAAAAGGTTATAGGGACGAAGGTGGAAATGGAGCCCCATTTCAAAGTTTTCAAAGAAAGGTTGAAATGTAAAATTACCCCTTTTCAAATGTTGTGTTTCAAAATTATAAAATTAGTTTTTTGTCAAAAATAGCTGTCATTGTTAAAATTGTCAAGTTAATACATGTTTAATAGATTATCGTCCTAAAGATTATAAAAAATGAACTGAACAAAAAGAAAATAGGCTCAACAGCCAATAACAAAAAAAATGGAATTTGATGCATTTGGAACTGCTCTCCTCCTTAAAATAAGTAGATTTACTCAATATTTATAACAAAATACATTGTAAACATTCTTCAAACTATATGATATATTGTGTTGTGCCTTGTGGTGTACATATCTCGTGCCGGGTAACCGTATGTGCTTTCAAACCACACAGGTATTAATCACGACAAAAAATATTTTTGTGTAGCATTGTATATTCATCATTAATTTAAATTTATTAGTTGATTTATGTAGTTCTTAAAAAAAGAAATAAAGATATGTCGCTCCCTCTTAGGGGTGTTAACGGATCAGGTAACGTCGAAATTATTATTATTTTATTATCTTTTTATCCCACTCTGAATACGCTATGATCAATCTAATCTGACCTGAATAAAATATTTCAGTGTTTATTAATAACTTTTATATTTATTAGTAACTTAATATGATTAGAATCTCTTAACAACTATTTATTTTGACAATCTTGACAATCAACTTCAAATAAATTCATAAATATATGGTTTGACTATGTTTAAAATTTGATGTAATTTGAGTGTCATTTGATATTCCATCAATGATCGTTAAAATTATGTGATAATATAAACAGTTTAAATTTAATGATCTTTTATAGAATATCAAATGACACTCATATTATATGAAACTTAAAACACAATCAATATAAATTTAAAAATTTGTTTACAAATATTTTTTATTTTTTAGTATTTTTATAAATTTATATGAAGTTGATTGTTAAGATTATGAAAATAAATAGTTGTCAGTTGGATCTCCATACATTTAATATTATTGATATATAATTAATCTCAATTAATTAGTGTTAAATAAAAAAAAATAATTCATACTCTATCCAACCTACAATTGATAATTTTTTTACACAAATCTAGTTTATTTATACTCGAATCATTTTGAACCGGATCAGATGAAATTTGATACCCTGCTCCCTCCATAGTTCTTAATATATAAAGAGAGTTAAGATTTTAAGTTTTTCAAACATATCACATTATCACTCTTTTTCACCATTGATTTTATTTAAATCTTTTCATTTACTTGAATCCAATAGTTCATATATATTTTTCCCCCTCCTCATTTAAAATAAATATGTATGATATACTTAAAAGTAAAATTTAACTATTAATATGATTTAATTTTTTATATTATTTTCTAATAATTATCATATTTAATTTAATTATATTATTATTATTATACACATCTTTAATATTTAGAAAATATTTTCAATTTTTTATGTAAAAGTTTTATTAAATATATTTATTTTTTATATTTTTAATTATTTATTTAATAAATATTTTATTAGAACGAAATCAGAGTTACAACTCTAATCATTCTTCCATTTTTATGTACTTCGGTAATAGTTATCCCGTGTTCCAAAATGTATTTAAAAATTCAGAAAGTTTACTTCTGCAATTTGTTAACATTATAATGACATAATATTTGGCACTGAACATGAAATAATAACTTAATATGTTACAAATAACAAAATCCTCTCTAATCCATACAAGAAGGAACAAAACAAGATGATCAACGGATATGAAGACGACCTTTCAAAGCTGGAGAAATTCTCCTTCCTGTTGACAACAATAATACTTTAGTAAAGGGGCACATGTGCAAACATTCTCCTGCGGATGATGATATTACAAGCGCTTTTAAAGACGAAAATGACACTGATATACGAAAGTGAACGAGCAAACTTGGTCGGATGAGCAGCTTATCGGAGGGCAATTTTGTCAGGAAATGTTCGTCGGATTTCGGTGTGGACTTTTCTGACAATTTGACAATGATTGTCTTTCTTTGTTTTGGGGTACGTGGCATGTAGAATGCTAATCTTGTTCTAGTGTGGCTGCGGAATAGATCAGCCTCACACAAGACCCCTCAAGCAGCGACGCTCCTTTTGGTGGTTTGAGTAATATTTTTTCATCGATGAGTTTTTTGCTTTATCACTCTTCTTGATATTTTTTCCATTTCTTATTGCTTGAGAGATATGGATTGCAAATATATGAGATAAACAGAGAGCCTTCGTAAATCCTAATAACACAAAAACTAGACCTAAGTTTGATTTTGGACCACAAAATTATAACTTTGTTTGTTTGACTTACTGTTATCGAAACACAAATTCCTAAATACTCAAAAACCAGAACTTTATTTGATTGATTTTGGATCATAGAATTTTGAACCACAAAATCAGAATTAATTACAACACATGACTCCATATTTTAGCAGTACATTCTTTATTTTTTTAGGCGAAATGAAAAAAATTGAACAATCTTCATTTAGAACCCATTTTATACCATCTTCATTTAGAGATCGCATAATTATTATTTTATTTTATATTTTATGTGCATGTAAATAAAAAAATATTTTATATCAGAGAACTAAGAACATAGATCTAAAATATTTTTCTGGGTTTGTTTTAGAGAATTAGATGGCTTAGTTTCAACATTGAACGTCAATTCAAGAATTATGAAGACATTTTGGTTTTCATACCCATCACTATTGCTTTTCTCTGAGGTATCATCCTCAAAATTGGTTTAATGCTGAATTTGAAGGTAAGATATGCTTTTTGAGAAGCACAAAAAATGTAGTAATTAAGCATTCTTATTTGAGAAGTGATAAGTTACAGTATGGTATATTCTTTGATTTTTATTAAACTTTGCTTGCCACTTATTTGAGAAGTGATAAGTTACAGTATGGTATGTCTTTTGGTTTTTGTTAAACTTTGCTTCAAGTGGTAAGTTGCATTCTTAGTAAACATTTTTATTTTTCTAACATAGTTTATACTTTCATTTTTTTTTTCATTTTTTTTGTGCAGGTCAAGAGAAACAATGGATGAATCTGAAATTTTAGTCTAAAGTTTATATATAATATTTGTCAGTTGTTTATCTGGTTTTTTTAAATGGGGTGGGTATCACAATTTTACAACTACGGTTTATAATTAAAGTGAATTAAATATAATGGGAAAACGACAAAATTATCAACAGTCGTCCGTTGTTGCTATTAATTAGGGGGTGTTTAGGAAGGAACATAGATCTCAATTATTGAGGATTCATTGCACATGTCTTCTATACAGATTTTTGTTTCGAGACTTGAAGTTGCTTTAATAGCAATTAAAAAATTCCAATCCAATTATAGTATAGTAGTAAAGTGGCAAAATCTATATTATTATTTAATCCTGAAAATGTATCTTGGATTCTTGATGAACTAAAAAAATAATAGTTATTGGAAATCAAGATGAACATTGTCCGTAAATAGTTCGGCATTTCTTCGATCTTGATATAATCAATTTACTACATTTTACAATATATGGACATTTTATATTTTAAATCATGAAAGTTACAAAATAACTGAAAATAATAATAAATTTACCGTTTTAAACACAGTTTTTTGTTGAACTTCTAAATCATATACTTATGTTGAGGAGGAGGGTCCAAAACTCCAAATGCATCCACTTTTAATATATACATTATAGCTTTTTAAAAAAATTATAACTAAAAATTTAGAGCTAAATATATGTATTTACTCAAATGAAGTACAAATAATAAACTCCCCAATTATACACCATTCATTCAATGTTATTGATAATTTTTCACAATTTATTTGTTTATTTACAAAAATATCAATATCTTAATATATATATATATATGAAGATGATATATATATATATATATATAGTCCGTGAGTTTAAGTCACGACTTCATCTCTTTCTTTGCTCTCTCTCTATATCATATATATATATATATATATCCGACTATGTTTTGTAAAGCGCATGGCGTTGTCTTTGCTCTATTTTTAAATTCAAGTCAGAAATAATCGATCTGAACCGTTCAATCTAATGTTCATATAAAAATCTATTAGTAAACCAAAATTTATATTTTTTTAAATTTTTTTGCTATTTTTTCTGATGAGGAGAAAAATGACTTGATCTGAGAATTCTGGTTCATCCAAAAATGACGATTTCCCCCCTATAAAAAAAATAGCAAATGAATTCCAAAAAATATAAAATTTGGTTTACTAATAGATTTGAACATGGAGATTAGATTGAGCGGTTTAGATCAATCATTTCTAACTTAAAATTAATAATAAAGCGCAAATCACACAACGCTCTTGTATTTCAAAAACCATAACCTAATTCTATATATATATATATATATATATATATATATATATATATATATATATATATATATATATATATATATATATATATATATATACTTTTGCGTTAGAAAATAATAGATTACTTTCAAATTAAGTTTATATTATATTATAATCATGAATTTTAGATTACACCAACTATTTTCAGATCGTGAACTTATTACGACTACATGCTGGGAACCAAGAAAATTAAACACAAACACACACACACACACACACAAAAGATAAGCAACAACCAAAGGTACAAAAACATTCAAGTGTGCCCCAATGCACCCTGTCTTCGGCTCTAAGCCTCTCAAGTATGAGTTGGAACATTGGCAACCCATATTCTCTTGTTAAAAAATTGGACGCGGTGCCAAATTCCACCTCCTGCTCGTGAATGATTAAATTGTTGAAAATAAATGAATTGTACAAATGGAATTGAATAAATATGACGAATACTATTTTTTTTTTGGAGAAGGGCAGCGATTAGTGAATAATGAGTAATTAATTATTTGTCATCACCGCAAGCAGGGGCAAATCCAAAATAAACGCCAGTCGGACACTGAAAAATAAAAATCATATGATAAAAAATAAAAAAATTTGATTCAAATATTCTATTTATTTAAACCGGGCATCTCTTATCGATCATTTCTGATTCTCTCATAACCGCAAGGACAGATTCTCTGTTCGATGTGGGGTAAACTGAATACCTCTGTCACTCGTAGACACTGAGAGAATCCTAGGCATGATTTTCAACCCTGTTTGGAGGGAACTAATTAATGGTTACCGAGATGTTTGGTTCTGGTTTCTCTATTATTGCTCGAGTAATTGTTTAGATTCATTTGGACTGTTGAATTTAAACAACGGTTAGTAGCAAGTACGATAGCTGACGGCTTTGGTTCAGATTTATGGACGGACAATAAAGTATTACAGAGAATGTGAATTCGAGATGTTTTGAGAAAAGAATAAAAATAAAAAGGAATAATTATTGCATGCATATTTATTCTCAAATGTACTCTGAGAGGATTATATTTAGTAATTGCAAAAACAAGTCAACAAGAGATGTTTGCCAAATAAATATAAGTAAAAATTTAAAAATATTTTAATACTTTAAACCTTAATACTTCTATCTTTAACTGTTTTATTATTTTGAAAAATAAAAAAACGAAAACTTTCAAATTGCAAGGAGCATAAATAATAAGATGCAATATCATTCCTAAAAAGAAAAATCAAATTACTAGATAATTTTGCTCAATTAGTTATAACTGGCTACTGCCGGAAGTATTGGAAGGATTAAATAACTAATTGCTGGAGTTTATTTTCCCAAATGACCTTGAATTTCGGTACTAGAAATATTAGTTGTGTGTAAGGATGCAAACAAATCGAACACGAACGAACTAACGTGTGTTCGAGTTTGATTTGAAATCTATTTCGAACTAGTTTGATTCGAAATAGATAGACAGTTTCAAACTCAAATCATAGTTCGAAATTCGATTCGTTAAAAGTTCGAATTGTTCAGTTCAATTCGTTAATAGTTCGAAATAGAATTATTAGGTGAATAAATTCCACAATTCATATCAAAATAACAGAATCAAATATAAAAAATGTCAATTTAATACAAATTCATACAAAACTAAAAGTTCATTCAACAAAAATTAATAAAATTCATACTACTCAAAGTCTCAAACAATCAAATAATTAATACAAATTCAAACAAAAATAGTTCGCGAACACATTTCGAACGAACTCACCATGGTTTGAGTTTGATTCGATATAATTTCGAATCGAATCAGTTTTATTTGAAATTAATTTCGAACTAGAATCAAATAATTTTTTTCAAATTTTTTTCGAATCGAACACGAACGAACTACGAACTTCGAATATTTCTTGCCGCCCTAGTTGTGTGGAAAGAAAAGTCATTTGTTGATAAAAAAAAATGTAACCATATATAAGATACGTGGCATCGGAAACTCTGACAGGTGAATTTTTCACGGGGCTTTTGCTTCTTTCAGGAGTACGGCTGTGAAATTTAATGCAAACCCTCTTTTTCAGGTTGCATCTATAAATGATGCATCATTAACACATTCACCTAAAAATATCTGCATTCTGCAACCATCCATAATAATTATGGACTTCAATGGATTCTCTGGATCCATAAATTTCATGTCTGCAAAATAACGCAATTAGGATCTAAATCAGAACGTGAAGCTTGATTTTGCAGTTGTTAATAGCTCTTCTAATATGATCACACACAAATATATCTAGCACTAATATTCACAGCTGGACAATCTTGTGAGAGATTCGTAGCTTATTACCAAATTAAACCAGTCAAGAGTTAATAATTGGCTCGTCTAAATTTCGGTCCTATCCGACCGAACTTTTCATTAAGAAGAAAAAAATATAACAAATCACGAAAATAGTCTTCGCGGGGAGGAATTTGCAAAAATAAAATTACAGTCTATCCGGATGACAATAAAATTACAATTTTACACCCTGCTTCCTCGACCATTAGGGGTGTCAATGGTGCTCTGTTATTCATTTATCCAATTTATATTGTATTCAACAAGATGATTATGAATAAATATTTTTTTGTTGACTTATTTGATATGAATAAAGGCAAAAAAAATTATTAAATAAATGAGTAAGAATATGAGTAAAGGTCATTTTGTATCAAATTAATTGTCTTATAGGGTAAATTATTCAAAATAATTATTATTTTCAATATAATTATCTCATATAATATTTTTTCCTATATTTCTTGAGTTGTATGAGTTAATTACTATGAGTTATGAATTATAATTGTTATCATCTTTCAATTTCATCATCTGATAAATTATAATATTTGAATAATATTTCATAGAATATTTCTTAAAATGATAGGATGAGATAATAAAAGATTTTATTTTAGATAAAATATTATTTTTTATTTTTAATATGTTTAGTTTTCTAGTTAAAAATTATTTTTTATTTTTAATATTATTTTAGACCTTGTATTTTTTTAAAAAAAATTGTTTGTTGTGCAATAACTCAAGTGGGAATTGATTGCATCATTATATTTTGATTTCATCTAGTAAAACAAATATGTATTTATATGAAAGAAATGAGTATGAGTGCTTCATTTTATAAATGTTGATAAATTAGTTAATATATTAATATTATTTGTTAGCATCCGGCATCGTTTTGTTATCTATTTTTTTTAACGGATAAAAATAGAATATAAGTAAAACTAATTTTAATAGATAAGAATAAAATATGGATAAAAATTATTTCAAATGGATATGACAATAAAAATACCTCCAACTAATCCATTCCATACCCATTGACACCTCTGGACCGTCATGCATTTTCATTTCTTTCCTTCCATCGCTTGCAGTGGAGTTGTGGTGGGGATGAGTGAGTAGAACTGCAATATTATTATCATTTAAATTGACTGCAATTTTATTATTGTTCGGAACCATAAGCCACTTTGGTCCGGGATAAAAAGATGGAGTTTTTTAAAGGAGGTAAAATTTTAAATTTTTTAGTATATATTTTTTTTCTGAAAATATACATAATTATAAAAAAATTTAGAGAGACAACTATTTTATAATTATAAAAAAAATTTAGAGAGACAACTATGGTGCACGTGAATCCGTCCTTGACCGTAAGGTTATTGTCGTCCGACCAGAATTTCTTCCCACAAAGGCTATTTTCATGATTTATTATTATTTTTTCTTATTAAGAAAAAATCGTTATCTGACTGACTGACTTCCACCATGACTAGTTTGCTTCCATTATATACATGAAAGATTCAAGCTAGGTCAACGCAATAAATGGCGAGTCCGATGGGCATTTTGTACTGTTTGATTTCTCAGATCAATATTTATGGCATAAATATTTTTATAATGAAATACAAACCTTTTCTGAAAAAAAAAATTAAAAACACGTCTGAATGATAATAAATACAAGCGTTTTCGAAAAGAAAATTTCATATATGAAAATCAGGTCCTTATATTATAATATATATTGTGGTTACAACACGTCATATCAGGGGAGAAAGCTCTAGCTTGGGGGGGCCAGAAAGAAAACTGACTTATTGTGATTACTATTTGATAGGTGTGGGGGACAATAAAAACTTTCTATAAAAAATACACATGCAATTAACATCTTTTAACACAATTTGTGAATTCTTGTGGAGTATTAACACCCGCAATACACCCCCTCCCCCGCCACTGCGTCATCCATTGAATCATACATGCATGCACGGATCTCAATGTAATCCACTGGATTATGGTGCAGCACAGAGGATTTTTTTTTTTTATCAAAACCGGTAAGCGGAGATGAAAACTATTTTTTCCAAAAGAAAAAAAAAATGTAAGCGAGTATATGAAGAAATGGAAATGTTGATCGCGGTGCAGACGTAGATGTTGAACCACATATAGAATGCTAAAACCGTCAAACGAAAGCAATCAGAAGTGGTGGAAAGAGTCAAAAGACGCAACAAAATAAATATTCTTTTGTACTGCACCTGTTATGTCCGTGCACTCTCTGATAAAAACAAGCCAAAGGACGGTGCAGGTATTGCTCGTGGCAGCGTATCTAGCTGGTACTGGTATGATTTGAAAGGGGATGCATTTTTGTCAGCTGGATTCCGCCTCTGTAAAACCTTTTTTTAACCCTTTCTCCGAAATTAATTTTACAGTGAACAGTATCGCTCTCACATAAATAATACTAGAGTTAGGAAAATAATATTATACTGTTTAAATCCGAATTTACAGTGAACAATATCTCTCTCACATAAATAATACTAGAGTTAGGAAAATATAGAGGTTTGAAAAAATCCCGAACGGGTAAACCCGTCCCGTACAAATCCGCGTCCCTCATCCGTCCCGGACCGCCCCGGGTAGACCCGTGAGTAGACCCAGACCCATTAATGGTCCGGTTCTAGCATTTGTCGGGTGTAAAATTTTTAAAACGGAACCGTCAAACCCGTCCCGCGCTCACCCATTACCCGCGCTCACCATTACCCGCTCTCACCCGTGACCCGCGCTCACCCGTCCAAACCCGCTCCCCGGACCCGACGCTGCATGGCGGAGCTTCAGGGCGGCGCTCCAATGCGGCGCTCCATGGCGGCGCCGGTGCGCGCGCTCCGGGCGACGCTCCGGAAGGCTATGGAGCGCCGCGGCGGGCGACGCCGTATGGCGCGCACGGTGGCGGACGCGCCGCATGGTGGCGCGACGCGCCGCTGCATTGAGGATTTTTGGCTTTTTTTTAAGTTGCAAAAAAAAAACCGACCCGCCCCACCCGCCATGACCCACCCAGACCGCCCCTTGGCCCACCCGTCCCGACCCATGAGGGTCCTATCCGCGGGGGTCCAACACGGATCGGGTCGGGATTTTCTAGTTTTGGACCGCTCAAACCCGTCCCGCCCCACCCGTGACCCGTGCTCACCCGGGACCCGCGCTCACCCGTGACCGGAGGGGTTTCACCCGTACCGCTCCGCCCCGTCTCGTTTTCATAATTCTAGGAAAATAATATTATACGGTTTAAATCCGAGCAACTGTAAAATTTTGGACGTAAATTATTTTCAAAGTCCCCACAATTTTTTTCTGTGAAACCATAATTTATTATTTTCGTTTTGTTGGTAGTGTAGAAACGCGAAGGGAAAGGCTTGAAACCTCAATGGTGGAAATCTCAAGGAGAAATCTTAAACGAGAACTTAATATATACAGAATACATGTTAAGTAATTACTTTTTAACTCACCTATTAGATGCCTTTAAAAAAATCTGACCAACGACAAAATACATAATACTCGACTGTTAGATCGCAGTAATAAGTGATAACGAGTATATCGCATTGACCAAACCAAATCACGTTTCAACAGCTGTAAATAGCTACTTCAGATCCTTAATTTATGTTCTTAAGCCCTTCAAAATTATTACTCAGTGATTGTAGAATATACTTGCTTTTTAGTTTTTACAGACTTCTAATTTTAGTGTCGATACCACTCTCGAAATGCCTGGCCACTAAAAAATTGCGAAATGGGACTATTCACTTTTTAAAAAGTGTGATAAAAAATAATTGAAATGTGCGGACATAAGAAAGTAACTATAACATTCCAAAGAAATTAGAATACATTCTCTAGTCTTTACATTGGCATGTGGATTCTGTGACTCAGTATTTACTTCACACTACCAACAGAAATTTGTGAAACCTCCTTATTTCCATTTTTTTGTTCCAGTACCAGGAACCTTACTAATTCCTTGACAATTCTTTTACATAAATAAGTTGTTAAGTGACTACCTGAAGTTTTTTAGCATGTGCACGAAGAAGGCTTATCATATGTACTCTGTATTACCGATAAAATTTATCTGTAGTTTGATTGAGGCATAGGTAAGCAAGATACGTTTTGTAATTTTACTGAGCGTCCTGTTGTGAGTCCATCTTTTGTTGGATGAGTTGTATTTCTTGTTGAAGAAGTGTTACAGAAACAGGACCAGTGTCTTGTTGGAGAAGTGTCCATCTTTTGTTGGATGAGTTGCATTTTTTGGTTTCAGTACCAGGACTATTTTTTTCTCTCCAATGATGTGGATTAAGAACCCAAAGTAGTAGCTAGGTGGCAGCCAGACAGTATACTCGAGTACCAAGCACACATTAACTGCAACGTAGAGAGTAGCGTGGTTTTCTTACCAGAACAATAGTTTCAGTCCGTAACTCTCCAGGAAAAGAGTAGCGTGGTTTTCTTACCAGAACAATAGTTTCAGTCCGTAACTCTCCAGGAAAAGAGTAGCGTGGTTTTCTTACCAGAACAATAGTTTCAGTACGTAACTCTCAAGTTTTCCTGGTCAACTGAGATTAATGATGTAAGTATGTGATTGTGGAAATTCAAACTAACATACTGACATCATGTCTAATCTGCATGACCAATGCCTAAAAAACCTGTAAGTACAAGAAATGCAACCCATGAGAAATATTATCTTGCTTACCTATGCCTCAATCAAACTACAGACAAATTTTATATCAGTAACACGGAGGTACATATAATATGCCTTCCGCGATCACATGCTAAAAATCTTCAGGCAGGTACTTGATCCTTACATCAATACATACTTCCTTGGAGATCAATAAACCGCAAAGCATATGGAACAACAGAACCCAATGATAACCTAGATAGCTGCACCAAAAGATAAAAAGTTAATTAAAACAATTACTTGAGAAGTAGTGATCTTAAATACTCTCATCACAGTTGTAGAGGAACAAACTGGATTAGATTTGGATCCTCCAACTCAGCAAGAAACAGTTTGAAGAAATTGAAGTATCCAATAGATTTCACTTGTATGCAGATTAAGCAATACGATCAACTGATGTACAGGATAAACCGTCATATTTGAAAGCCAGCAAATGTCTCCAACAATTGATTCAAATATGTTGAGAATATGATAACTGAAAGCCAGCGAATGTCAGCTCCAACAATTGATTCAAATATGTTGTAAATACGACAAAATTCTAATGAAATCATTAACAAGTTTCCTATGGTTCCCAACCAGCAGAAAATTCAGTAAGTAGAAAGTAGAAAAACACTCAACTATAACTCTGTAAGAAATCAGAATTCCAAAAGCTAAATCACTAAAGTCTTCCTGCAATGTGAATGTCAAAACAAGAAATAATTTAGTCATTCTTGGTCAAATCTGTGGTTGGGGAAAGTACTGGGGCTTCAATCAAATACCACATTTTTAGCCCTTCACATTGTTCAGGATTTAAGAAACTGGCAAGGACCATTAGAACATTCCCCTAAGATCCCCACTCCATTTGTATTTTGGTTTACTGCTTGATTTTGATTAGGTCAACTTGGTCAAGTGAAAGAAAGTTAAATGTAATTTGGCCAACAGTGAGGCCTTGTGGTAATTTGTTTAGTTGTTGAGCATTAATAAATATTATATAGTGTGTACTAGGCCCAGCTTTAGACTATTAAAGCTTTCTGAAAAATACAAAACAAGTGATATGAATGCCTGAAAAATGATAAACATATAATTAGAGTTGCATCTGATTAATCTAAAATTTCCAATGCATGATACAAAGCCACATTTTAGACTGCTTTGATACATAGTGCACAAAGGCACAATGAAAATGCATCTATAGTAACTTTTCTTTAACTCTTATCATTTGCAATCAAGTATGTCAAGCATTAAGGAATCCTTGTTTCTTGAAACGAGGTCAGTCCTCGAAGACACAAGTATAAATGGGTCTATTAGTATCATATAATACTAGAAATGCTCAACTGCTTAATAACATAGGGTCAAGTGGAGTGGTGCATCTTTAACAAAGATAAAAAGGGATCCATTGACAACAGATAAACCTCTCAACTGTGATAACATTTCTCAAATAAAAGCCCAAACAAAAATTTGAAAATAAGAAAAAGCATTGAAGACATTGCTAGCCTTATAATTATTTATTGATAAATTCATGCACTTTTAATATAATTTAATATTCTATCAAAGCCCGGATAATATGAATGATTCGAGTCAAATTAGTAACAATAAAACTTGCATCAAATTTCATTATTTTTTCATGTATATGATATGCATAAAGTATAGAGAACATTCAAACTACCTGATTCCAAAATCAGTAATTTTGGCAGTTATCAAAATTGCAAAGTTAAATCCATCATTAGTAGTTCCCAACCCCATACGGTTAAGCCAAGTAGTTATTTGAATGAATTTATTAAAAGTCCAGTAGTGACTTAGGCCAGGCTAATACATAGAATCATTGCTCATCCTCCCCATACTCATTCAGACTCACAACATGTGCTCATCCTCCCCATACTCATTCAGACTCACAACATGAGGATTCAAATGCCTTCACACAATGTTTACTAAAAGAATGAACATCTAAAAGCAAACTTTTGGATATAATGTACTCACTTTGTCTACACACCTCTGTATTCACTTGCATGTAGAGAAGGAAAGTTTACTATATTAAACAGTTTTAATTCAAACAAACATTTTCAAGTCATTAATAGAGGAAGAGATGGATTAAATGCTGCAATGCTAACATGCATGTAGAGAAGTGAAATAAATTAGATCAAATGGTTTTAGTTCATATTTGAGTTTTTCTTGTTCTTCACAAAGGAAGGTTCAAATGACTCAATATTTTACATGCATGTAGAGAAGTGATGTTGATCATATCAAACATTCATCGTTAATACACGAGTTTCAAGAGTTATTAACAAAGGAAGAGTGATTCAGTGAAGCAGAGATGCTTCCATTCCTTAAACATTAATAACTCAAAATCTTAATCTTAGACATGTCAAATTATATTTCAATTTCATTTTGATTAACATCAAAATCTTGTTAAAAAAATTGATGCCCACAAAATTTTTATACAGTAGGTAATCCAGCAATCAGTACCAATCAAAAGAAAGCTAAAGTTTCATAATTTCAAGGACCATATAGAGAAAATAGTACAGATAACATTTTTTTTAATTCAAATTGAAACTTTTGTATTTAAGGATTTCAAAAAGCGGAGGCATAAAAAAATGAAAGCATTTCAAGTCATACAGGTATGAGACTAAAGTGGACCCCCTTCTCATTTTGTCACTGGGGACTCGGGATCCAAGTCCTCCTATAATACCTTCATGACATCATCCTTAGAGGTCCCACAAGTAATTCACAAAGTAGCATGACCTTGGGCCATACACTTAAGGAGAGCCAGGAGGCCCAGACAGCAGGATATTCACATGTACAACCCAGACAAGAGTGGGGGGTGAACAATTTGAATTTAACATAAGCTTATCAAAGGACCAACTTGGTTCTAAGTTTTGAGGACAAAATTGAGCCTTTCAATAGAGTTCAGGGAAGCTTTTCCTGTAGTATAATAACACCAAGACAAAGCTACCAATCTAAATGTTGTCACAAAAAGCCTATATCACAATCAGTTGGTCCTAAGTTTTGAGGAGAAAATTGACACAAACAGAATTTCAGAGATCAAATTGAGTCTTTCAATAGAGTTCAGGAAAGCTTTTCCTGTAGTATAATAACACCAAGACAAAGTTACCAATCTAAATGTTGTCACAAAAATCCTATATCACAATCACATACACATCGGTACCCATTATAACACTGAATATAACCAACCATCTGACAAGCATAAAGCATAAAAATTGTGGTAAAATAATATGCCATAAACCATCAACATAAAAAATAATAATAACTGACGGGAACAATAAAGCCATGGGTACAACAACAGTAAAAACATCACTAACTGAAACAAACAATAAAGCTAAAAGCTACTACACCAGTGAAAGCAACATAAGAGAAATATACCTTGTAGCAATCCAAGCAAACCATCCACTATTCTGTTTCATCTCATTGCATGCTCAGACATCAACATCGTCAGACTTAATTCCAAATGGATCATGCCCAGTACCAGTATCCTGTCCAATGTGCCTCTGCACCAGCCTCTGAAGATCAGCCATGACTTTGTGCTCCCTCTTTGCCTTCTCTTCATAATTGAACATAGCCAGAGCCCTCTTGTCCTCAGCACTATACACCTGGTTTTCTTTTCTAATACGAATAGCATTCATTCTTTGATGCCGACTCCCACTCATCACATACCCCAAGTCCTCAAAATTTTGAATCTCGTCAGCTGAAAGACCAACTTCTCCTCTTCGAGGGATACGCTTCCCCTGTTGTACATATTGTGCAATAGCATCACCTTCTCCAGGTCTGAGGGCCCCACCATAGCTGACATGACCCTCCGGACGTGGCAGAGGGGTTGGACCGACCATTGGCTCATTATCTAAAACAGGCTTCTTTTGGGCCTCAATTAACTCCGTGAATTTTAGTGCCTCCGGATCAACATTTGCGGGTTTTTTCAGTTCTTCTTTTTCGGTGTCTGACTCGAACTCAGATTTATCAGATTTTGTATCTGCTTTTCCATGTTTGGCAGCTGTTGGTTTCTTTTGTAAGCTTCTACTCTTCTTATTTTCATGAGCAGAATCATCTGAATCATCCGACTTATCAGATTCGTACTCACTATCCTCATCTGAGCTAGCTACTCTTATTTTCTTACTGCTCAATTTCCTGCTATTCCTTGACTTTCTGTGGCCACTGCCCCGTCTAGACCTTGCAGTTTTTCGCTTTCTCTTTGAATCCTCCTCAGAACTGTAAGAAATCTCATCTGATTCTTCACTCGAATCAGAGTGTCGCTCTCTTTCTCCTGCTCCTCTCTCTTCTACTCCCTTTCCTTCTCCTATACGTAATTGAATCATCAGATTCAGATTCTGAACCTTCTGATTCAGACATTGGTTTCTTAGATTTCTTTTCTTTCTGTTGCTCCTTTATAGGTAAATCAGAAAGCCCGTTCTCCTCATCATACTGCACAGTTCTGTCCCTCACACCTCGTGGTGGACTGGGGGTAACATTCCATATGCAATGCTTCAGCTGCTTGCCCAATTTCTGCCTCTTGAGTCTCCTAAACTCGAAATAACTCAATCCCTTCAACTCTTCATCGGAACCGGATTCCAACTCGTTTCTATTGACCCCGTACAACTCACGGAGCTGAAACTTCTCACTGCGAGCGGATTTCTCGTGGTATGGCGACCAGTCCCGGCGCGAGTCACGGTAAAATGGGCTCCGCGAGCGGCGGCGTGGGGGCGGGCTGTTCGATCTAGGGTTCCGGCGAGGTGATGGCGAATCGCGTCTGGATCTACGGCGAGCGGAAGGGGAGATCGACCTAGGTTTCCGGCCAGGGGAAGGGCTTTCCGACCCACGTTTCCGGCGAGGGGAGCGGGAAACCCTAGACAGGGCTTTTGACGGCTCCACGACAGACGAGAGTCTCGAGGTGTGCCTCCGCGCGTCTCCTCTGTCTCGACCCATTGTGTGAGATTGCCAGATTGGTGAAACTGGACGTCCAGTTTCCATGTGCCCGTGTAAATCTATGAATCAAGAGAGACTAACAGTAAGATACACTCGGAATTTTTTCATAAAATGGTCAAGTTATACGTAGCACTGATAGGAACGTGAACATCCGACACGGCATTCAAGAAAATTCAAGAAAGAGTAAATTTTTTTTTCTAAGTTAATACAAATTCCTGAATTTTTATAATTGAGACAAAAACTATACTAATTTTTACAAATCTACAACAGATACCATTTCTAACATATTAATTTGATGGTCGACTATTAAATAATAATAAAATTGCATAAAATTTGAATGACCATCAATCTAAACGTAGAAGAACATATTTATAAATATTTTTTTTTCATTTTTAAGATTTTTTTTATATTTATTTAGAGATCCATTGTCAAAATAACTCATTGTCAACAGATCCCTTCTCTTTAATAGTGGGGATCCATTGACAATGGGTTATTTTGACAACCTTGACAATGAACTTCTAAATAAATACAAAAAATCTTAAAAATAGAAAAAAATTATAAATGTGTTCTTTTTTCTATGGATTGATGTTAATTCAAATTTCATTATCGTTTGATTGCCCATCAAAGATCGTTAAATTGAAACCGTTGTAAATTGCATGAAAATTTGATAGTCTTTGATGGACTATCAAACGATAATAAAATTACATGAATTTTGAATGACCATAAATCTAAAGGTAGAAGAACACTTTTATAAAAAAAAATTATATTTATTTAGAGATCCATTGTTCAAAATAACCCATTGTCAACCGTCCCTTCTTTTTAAGAGTGGGGATCCATTGACAATGAGTTATTTTGACAACCTTGACAATAAACTTCTAAATAAATATAAAAAAATCTTAAAAATAGAGATTTTTTTATATATGTGTTCTTTTATCTATGGATTGATGTTCATTCAACTTCATTATCGTTTGATAGTTCATCAAAGACCGTTAAATTAGAACCGTTGTAAATTACATAAAAATTTAATGGTCTTTGATGGACTATCAAACAATAATAAAATTGCATGAAATTTAAATGACTATCAATCTAAAGGTAGAAGAACACATTTATAAACTTTTTTTCATTTTTAATTTTTTTTTGTATTTATTTAGAGATCCATTATCAAGATTGTCAAAATAACCCATTGTCAACCGATACCTTCTCTTATTTTAAAGACGAACACTACAACTTTACGCCATGTTTTTAACTTTCGTTGAACGCTCTAAAATAAGGGCGTCCATTGTTTTCTTCAGTCAACTTTCGTTAATTTTAAAAACCATGGATCTTTATTAAAAACTGTTTGAAAAAAATGTTGTCGTTTTGAAGTATATATATAAAAGATAAAAATGAAGAACGTTTCTAATTAATTAAAAGCGTCCATAATTAAACGAGGACATTGAAAATTTATAGCGTCCACAAATTTTACTAGGACATCTTAGATTTCAAAAATCAATTGATTTGACATAAACATAGCAATAGAAACTTTTTCAAGCTCAGATAAAAACGAATCCGAAGAAGCTGAATAATTTTTTAGTTGTTGTCTATTCATTTAATTTTGGTCATGGATCTTGTAATGATTGTTCTCTGTATACTTGCTCAAGCTCAAATAGGTTCCGGGGAGCAACAGCGGACCAGGCCCGACCTCATAGAGGTTAATGATTTCTGGGATTTAACAGGCCTCCAGTTAGATAAAACCCTGAAATGGGCTTTGTCTGTGTTGGCCCAATAATGTGATCGCTTATGGAAGATTATTATTTGGGCCTAGACGTAGTGAGAAAATTGTACATGTTGACGCCATACTCTAAATAGAAAATAAAAATGTTTATGAAACAATCTTGAGAACCACAAAGTCCTCCGCAACTAATTACTATATATGCACAATTAAGAAAATAAACACTATTTTTTTGCTTGTAAAACATCTCAATTAATATAAAAAAGGGACGTTGACCATCATGTTTTTCTCAAAAAAAAATTGAAGATTGTTTATAAAACATTTTTTGTTAAATTAAGAAATTAAGTTCATGTAGTTCTAAAATGATGCTCAATCGCTTGCTTGGAAAAAAAACCAAAAATTCCAATGCTTAGGGAATTATAAAATAGATAGTGACAACTGACAATACTGTAATATGTTTCATTAACATAATACATGACACGTACCAAAATAAAGCAATAAGGAGAATATTTTTCATGATGATATTACGAGAAAATTTTAACAAGAGAAATCTATATCACTCAGAACTTTGATAATCTTACCTTCCTCAAAAGATTGTCAAAACTCAAAATACCATTTTACTTGCAGCTGGAATAAATAATACAGTTGTTGGATAGCATGTTAAATATTAAAGGCAAAGCCAATTTGGAGGCATTTAAAATTTGCCCCAGCCCAAGTATGGGCCTAGATTATGGGCAATACAAATAACAAATTAAGCATGAAGCTCTGAAACCTTATATTCTTTCTGTGGTATTATTATTTGTCGCGCATGCACTTGCTCCACGTGTGAAGGCGGCACATATGAGGCCAAAACTACTAGTCTACTACTGAGTAGCGCATGGTGTCCGGATCTTTGGAGAAAGTACCACTGAAAATTCAAGTGAGAGCGTACAAATCTGTGCGAACCATTAATTCCTTATCAATTTTGCTTGTTCTCCAATCTCCATGACTTCAATTCGCAGGATATCTCTGGTTGCCAGGTCTCATCACAGTACATATATACTGAGAATGTAATGAGTTGATCTTGCTGAGATATAAACTTGTAACTAGTTATTTTACTGTGCGTGCACTGAAGTAGGTGCTGGGTTGATATCATTCAGCTTTGCTCAATTTAAAATCAAATCTAAAAGTAAACTAGAGACCGATCTCAAACATGAGCTTGCTGCAAGCCCATCTTACTCTGTTTCCATTAATTCAATCCATACAACGAATCACGATTACACTAGTACAACGTTCCTTCCAACTAAGGGATAATCTAGATTTTCGCATTATCGGAATTTGACTTTTTTCAGGCTACAAAGTCTCAGCCAGGCAACTTGCGAGTTGTTTAATAAACTGAAACATACCAGTTGGTAAATAATTAAGAGGAACAAAGCAGATTGAAGGCCCATGTTGTACAGAATACCGACCACTGGGACCGGTGTGCTGCTCACATTCTAAACTGGAAACCAAAATCAGCAAGCACACATTTTCACGAAAAATAAAGAATGAGATTACTGAGGATTTTCAGCGACACGAACTGCGTTCATTGCATTCAACATAGTATTATTATTAGCATTAATTTTCATATAAGTTTGATTGGTGGAGCCCAGTGCATCCCCACCAATGATAAAAGAAGATGCGGCGAGGCAAAGGATTGAAGAAATGAAATCAAATATAACATGTGGTGGGGGTTGGGAAAGAAAAGGGTAGAACCGTAGAAGACATGGGCAGAGATCCGAGATGAGGTTAGTTGAGTATCTTGGGCCCACATCAACATTTTTTTTTATTATTCTTTTCTCTGGTAGAAATTTGGCACTTTTCTCATGTTGTCAAATTTCTTCTACACCAGCGGCAATGCATGTCAATCATCTAATTAAATAAAATATTTAACTACCATGAGTTGTCAGTTGTCAATCTATCTATATATCCATCGGTCTGGGTCATTAAATTTTCCTTACTGGTTCAAGATATATACGAAAAGGCAATCTTTCCTACCGGATTTCATAAAAAAAAAAATAAACAAAAAGCAATGATTAATGTAATCGTTATTATTTGGAAGCCGATGAACTTTTAGAAATCTGAGAAGAATGCCAACAGTTGATTTCTCTCTAGATTGATTTGTACCTCAATTTCAGTTAATCCTATGGCATATATCTCCTATGGAGTTATATGCCATAGGATTAACAAGAAATTGAGGTACTTTTAACTCCATAGGAGATATATGCCATAGGATTAACAAGAAATTGAGGTATACATGTTCCACTACATTATTTATTAAGAAGACGAATTGTATATGGTTTTAGTAATCCCGTAAGTTAAGAAGAATAAATATTGAAAAGCTAAATATAATCATTGCACTTTTCACATATTTTGTACTTTTGTAATAACTCTGTAATTTAGATTGTGATAATTAATTAACTAAGAGATCGATATTGGAAATTTTGTTTGAACATTCTTTAACAGAGGCAGAACCAACCTTTTTTTGTTTGGGGGGGGGGGGGGGGGGGGTATGTTACAATCCAAAGTTTTTGTAGCATATATTTCATTCTAAATTTGACTCCTCCCTTGCATTGAAATAGAATAATGAGAGTTATATATAGTGTTTAATTTGTATTTACGCATGCTTTATTTTTCATGATATCATGGTGAAATGATTAATGTATAGTTATAGTAACAATTAGAAAATTTCCTTTCTACATAATAATATTCGATTAAAAAAAACAATAATGTTATTGTACATTTTTATGCGCTGGCCGGTGATTCTCAATTTTAATATATATTTAATTAAGTTTGTAGTCATATCATCAACAGATGAAAGTTCGGTTATTGTATATTCATATATAAATGTCTATGAAATATCCCATTGAGTTTTGAACCCTAGACCTTTAACCACTAGACTAAAGATTGATTCTCAATATATATTCAACTTTTAAGCTCCATAAGTATTATGCAAAGCATATATTATCCTTTCTACAAGAGAGGTTGTGCCTGTCAAAGGACTTTCATTTTAAGGAGCATAGATACTATTTAAACATTTGCTTTTGAGAAGGAATTAAATTAGTGCTATGGCAGCCAATGATATGAATTTGTATTCGTTATTCAAATGTCAAATGAGTGATACTCATATACATTGTCGCCTTGTCGGCCAGGTAAAGGGTCAATTAAAGTGCGGCTGACAGTCTGAATAGACCAAAAAAATTATAATTATGTTTATTAAGTATATTTGTGTGGCTTTTATTGTAGAAATACAGTTAAATGTGTATATTATACATAATATCTTTTTGGATCGATGAGGCATATTAATTGTATTGAAATTGAAACATACTTTTATATTTTTTGTTTGTGCAGAAAAATATTTTTTAAAGATATATCTAGAAAAAAAATATCGGGACGGGATGCCTCGCTGACAATAAATCTGGTATCATAGAAACCTAAATTATGAAATTTCTATTACACGAAATGATGGGTACATAGTTTTCCACCTTATAATGTGTTGTAAATCAGCATACTACTTTATGCTTATGGCATTTACTTTTCCTGTTAAATTACATATGTTTTTCGCAATTATTTTGATGACAAAAAAAAGTTAATAACCCATCACGGGCCGACAATAATAGAATTGATTCATGCATTTTTTAGATGGGCCTAACCCTACAAAAAATAGAGTGGTCAATGGACAGAGATGTTGATATCCTCTCTAACTGTATTACTGTAAGGGTTTTGTTGGACGATTATTTAGATAATAATTGCATCCTTCATTTCGTATTGTAAAAACATATGAAAATCAATTAATTTTGTTCTAACATATATATAGAGAGGTGTGTTAATGTGCTTCATAAAGCATAAAATATTTCGTGCTTCACGCCTATATTTTATGTTTTAAAATTCAAATGGATGATCCAAACCGTTAAATATGATTTTCATATCAAAATCTCCTTGTTGATCAAATTTTATACTTTTTAGAATTTTTGTACTATTCTTTTGAAGGGCTACAAAATTCATTGATCTGACGTCTTCTGAACCATTCAATATCAACGATTTTCTATCCCTTTAAATATATAGCAAAAAATTCTAAAAAATATAAAATTTGATCACCAAGGATATTTTGATATGAAGATCATATTTAACAATTTGGATCGTCCATTTGAATTTTGAAACATGAGATATAAGCGTGAAACACGAAATATTTTGTGTTTTATACGCGCGCGCGCGCACACACACACACATATATATATATATATATATATATATATAGAGAGAGAGAGAGAGAGAGAGTTATGCTATGGTTAGTCGCGAAATACAAAACACTTTTGTATTTCGCATCGTATCTTTACTATATATATATATATATATATATAATTAGGCTATGGTGCTTTGCAAAGCACAAAAAATATTGTGTGTTTTGCGCTCTATTATTAATTTTAAGTCAGAAATAATTGATCCAAACCGCTCAATCTAATCTCCATATCAAAATCTATTTGTAAAACAAATTTTATATTTTTTGGAAATCATTTGCTATTTTTTTTGGATAGAGGGAAAATCGTCATTTTTGATGAACCAGAATTCTCAGATCAAATCATGTTCTCCTCATCGGAAAAAATAGCAAAAAAATTCTAAAAAAAATATGAAATTTGGTTTACTGATAGATTTTGATATGAAGATTAGATTGAACGATTCGGATCGATTATTTCTGACTTGAAATTAAAAATAAAGCAAGCAAAGACACAAACGCTCTCTCGCTTTTGCAAAGCACCAAAGTCGGACTCTCTCTCTCTCTATATATATATATATATATATACGTTTTCAATTTAATGCTTCATTTGAGCAATTGATCTACATCAATATATTTTTTTTTTCAAAATCGATCGTCCAAATTAATTCATCACCGTTCAATTTTTTTATATTAGAAATATATTAAACACGAGAAACAGATGAATAATAAAAGGTGAAAAATTAACAGTGGTCCTATTTTGAAGTTTGTTTGGTATTCATTTAACACAGAGAAGTAGATTTGGGAGGACCACAATTTGTTTACTTGTTGTGCATATGCACATGGTTCCTGGCCGCATTGACGGTCACATGGATCCTCTGGATAGAATGCAGCATCAGGATATGTTAATTTTAAACACCCATTGGATTTTTCTATGGGTATTCATTGATCTTGTTGTGTTTAGAAATTAGAACCAAGTTCTTTGCAACTTGGTACGTTACATAACTATGTAAATTGGATTTGAGTTCTTTTTTTTTTTGGATTCGAGTTTTTGTCTTCTTTTCATCTTATAGTTATCTCCAGTTTATATACAAAAGTAAAATTCTGACTATCCTGTGCTCTGGACTGGAGCCATGATTACCGAGTTTAGAAATGGGAATTGTCTTCTGACGCAAAAGGCAGCATCAGAAAGTGAAAATGACATCACACAGATCCATCCTTTCTTCATAATTTGCACACCTGGTTCCCTTTTGCCTTTTCCCCATTATTTTGTTCTTTGTTTAATGCCCGTAAGGTATTTTCCCCATGAAACTGATCCATTGAACGGTAACATCAATACTTACTTTCTCTGCATATACTTTCGTAGATTCCGTGCTTTGAATGATTGGAATTTATTGTTATAACGTTAAATATTAGCTGATAAACAGAACAAAGTGTTATAAATATGATTCCAATTTTCTGTTTTCTTTCGGTCTTTATTTTCTTAAATATAATATGGATTTGTTTTTATAAAAATTACCTAAATCTTATGGCAAAATTATATTTGCACCTCCAACCGATGTGTGCGCCACTTATTGTGTTTAGTTAACTATACTTAAAAAAAAAATCAAACATGTATGTGTTTTGTAGTAGTCAAATGAGCATTCCAAAACAGTTAAATGTTTATTGTACATATAGAAGTACATATTTTATGACTGTCCAGAAAAAAAAACAAGGCCGCAAAATTAATAAAGCTATTACCTGTTGTACGCATGTTAACGTGGTAAAAATAATGAATATTAAACAAAAAATAAACCTGAATTTTGCATGCATGAATATTGTCGTGGGGATGATGCATCCATTTTTTTTTAATTGTGCAATATGAATTTTTTTCAGTCGTACATGTATCAAATAATTTTACATCAAATTATTTAAATTTTTAAAACTAAGTTTTTAAAATAATTATTTTGATGCATGGCTGAGGAATATTAAACATTCAAATTAGACAAAAAGTGATACATTGTCTACCTAAGCAGCGTCAATTGAAGTAAATTATAAAATACAAAATAAATATATCATAAAAATGGACCCAAAATAAATCTTGTTGATATCCTTAACAACAACAAAGGCACATGGTTGCTGTGTATACTGCATAGTGAATAACTGCGTACTGATCCTATCGCTCCTTTTTTACAATACTGGATCTGAACTTCATTCCAAATGCGGATCATACATGTTTCTTCGCAGTGCTTACTGTATACTGATGATTCAGATCCTTTCTTCAGTAGTCTTGAAATCTTTCAAGGATCTCTGCTTTCATCCTGAAAAGCAAGATTCTGGTTTTCAATTCTGAAATATACATATCAAATTTAGATCTAATATTCTGAATAACAATAACTCTTCTCAATATATAAGTCAATATATAATAAGTTACTATTAGGGACGGAATCAAAGTGGATGTCAGATAGGGCTATAAGAAAAGTTCGTAATTTATAATTCATTCGATATTTGATTCGATTTTAGTTGGAGTTTGGTTCATTCGATTAGACTTTTTTGTTAGTTTGATTCGATACTTTTTTAATGAACTAGTTCGAGTTCGATTCGTAATAGTTCGATATGTAGTTATTTGTATATATTTTTAACTATTTAGTTGATAACATATACAATAACATAATTATTTTATTATAAAATTAATAAGATATTATTAATTATTATTAAATTAATAAATATTAGTTAATTTTTTAAAATTTTAATATAAAATTGATAAAATATTAAATATTTTAGCTCTAGTTATTTATGATAATATAAAAATAAATATAAAAAATAGAATAATTGAGTTCATTTAGAGTTTGATTTTAGTTCGAGTTCGATTTAACTCGAGTTCGATTTAGTTCGAGTTCGATTTAGTTCAAATTCGATTTAGTTCGAAATAGTTTCAAATCAAACTCAAACATCGATGAGTTCGATCGAATTCGATTCATTTGTAGCTCCAATTAGGGCACGTCACCTTCTTGACCGACTGAAAAATAAAGTTATTTTTTCTTTATATAGTGAAAAATAAAGTTTCTTTTGACTCGAACATCCTCTTTCATTTGCCGGAGCACCTCTTACCGGTCATTTATGATTTCGCTCCTTATTTACTATATATATCTAATTAAATCATGTTAGTTTTAGGATATCGTTCAATTGAATTCATCAGTCCTGACTTTCTACTTCTAGGTTGGAATATACGGATACCTAAATCTTCTGCAGTACAGATATAAGCTAAACAATGCGCAATATCCGAATTAAACAGTTCCCCATCCGTTGGTTCTGCAAATCTAATAATAAGATGGAATTTGACTTAACCAGTTAGTAATTCAATCTTTCAAAAATGAGAAAACTGTGGAGATAATTAACATCCCTTTCAGATGGTACGTGCCTACATTCACATATTGTGATTGGAGTATTATTGGGTGGATAGATATAATGATAGCTAGATGGCGCCATACAGGTTACGTCAAAAACGAATTCATTACAACTAGATATATATATATATATATAAAAAAAAACGAAAGTTCCGAGAAATGATATACAAGCAGACGAACTGGAACTTTGAGGCTTTGAGCACTATTCTGATCTTCTATTAAAATACTAACACCACAACTGGGCTACAAATGATTTCTAATAATTACAAAGGCAATAACCACTGAATGATGCTGGGTGCCAAATAATTACCGATGGGTATATAATGTAAAAAAGTTCAAATAATAAGTAGCAGTGTTGTGCAGGGGGGCGTCAAAAGAATTCAGCAGGGAGACAGTACATTCAACCGACCTATTCTCCTCTTTAAAACCACCAGTCCGATCACCAACTACCATAACAGTATTAACTTTCCAATTTCCAAACTAACTATTTTACATAAAGTTCCTCTCCAATTAGAACTACGACTGCCATCCATCATATTTCTAATTCTCTACATATTATAATAAAAATGTATTACTAATTATTCGTTAAAATATTTTTGGCTTTATTGCAATAGAAGTCACTTAGCACTAATTAAGTGCCCTCTCTAAATAAGTTATTTAAATGCTGAAAGCAATGCGTTCTTTTCTTAAGGAAAAAGTAAGAATCAAGTTAATAGTGCTGGCAGCTTGGCTACTTCAACAACAACTAATGTTTGGTAAAAGAGAATTTATTTAAAACAATTATTTACTACAAAGAGTAAGCTGTCCCTCATTAATTTTGATAGTTTATGAAAATTCTAAACACAAAAGTTGAAAGGTGGTGGCAAATATTTATCATTTTATAATTGTTCTTTTCCTTTCTTGGAACTGCATACTGTTTCAGTGTAGTATGTTGTTTTTTTCTAGCAGCTGCACTGCATGTCGCCATGCTCATTTTTTAAATATAACTCTAGCTGCGCCTGCTGGCTGCGGCCACCATTGGGAACTTCAGAATTAGCAATTTGGAGGTACAAGATGTCTCCAGTTTGGACCTGGATGGAGAGCAGCCAAGTGCCCAAGTGTCTGCTCAATGCTGTTCAAGGCAGTTAATCACATGGTCCTGTTTTTCGAACGCATAGCTTAAAGCGGTAATGCTGCAAGGAATTGGCCGGCCATTTTGTACAATGACCGTTTACCACATGCACGCTTAAACATGCATGAGACCAACCCCAATAAATGCTCATGTGGTTTGATATAGTACAATTATCTTTGCTAAATTTTTTTGTGTACTGTTCTCTCTATTATTGTTGTGGAGAATGTTGAATTTGAGATATTAAACTCGATATTTGGACATGAAGAAAGGTTGAGATTTATTGACTATTTTGATAATTTTAACAAAATATATTTTAAAATTCTGTTTGTGAAAATATATTTATTATATACATATAAACTGATGAAAATTAATTCAAAATTTTCAATTCAATAAATAATTTGGAAGTTCTATAAATATTATATTTAGAGGTTTCTAAGTTGTATTTTGTTAATATACAAAAAAAGACTAACAATACTTGCGTAAAAAAATTTTATTTGTAATTTTATTAATTTACTTGCACTAAAAAGTTTTATTAACATTGTTATGTTAATGTATTGATAAAATTGTGCCCAAAAATTTTACCTGGCACCGAGAAGTAATAATAGCTTTGCATGAAAACCACACGCAATTAATAAACTATGTAGAAGTACTTTGAAAACACAAATTCGGAGAGACATGCCTGGACCAAGCCCCATCAAATGTATGCAATAAAAGGGGAAACATGATATTTGGATATTTCGCCTCAATCGTAAGAATTTTTTTTTTATAAACGACCCAACATGAGGTAGCAGTTGATTACATCAATTAAATCCAGATTTTTATGCAATAAGCTAGGAAACATGCGTCCCTTTTTCATCATATTTATAATAACTACAAGAACACATAACTATGAAGCGAATTATCTGATATACTTTTGCAGTCCTAGTGGCGCTGGACAAAATTAATTAGGTCAAAAAGAAGCATCTTTGATTTTTACAATTTAATAGCCTGGGCAATTTTTTTTGACAAAAACACGTACAATAATTTTCGAATTAAGTTTAATCTTGTTCGTCCTGACATTCATAAATTATTCATAATTCTCTCCATGCCATATTCATTGGATGTACCGCTCTTTAAATTTACGTCTAAACAAATGAACTCTTACTTCTTCAACATTTTAAAATCTTCGCAAGTTCTGATAATCCCAACAAAGGCAAAGAAATATCTGATCACCCCTTTGACTCATATTTTCAGTGACGTAATCTATAAGTTCCTCAATATCTCACAAATATTCAATAGTATCCCGCCTAATTTCATACATCTATTGACAATGGTCCATCTGAAGAACAATAACATAAAGTTTAGGATTTTTTAAGTTTAGCTAGGGATTAAGATTTAATTTAGGGTTTTAATTTTTTTCTACAATCCGATAAAAAACATAAAAAATATCAACAAATAACATAATTAAATTAAGTCACAAGTAACAAATAACATAGTCTCACAAACAATAACACAAATAAATCTCACAAACAATAACATAGTCTCATAAACAATAAACATAATTACAAATAATATAGTCTCATAAATATTATAAAGTCTAATAAATAACAAACAAATAGAAGATTTAATAAAATATCCCTCAGATGCGATGATTGATGTTCCCCTCCATCTTCTTAATTTTTACCATCAGAAGCTCACGGATGACTATCGTCGAACCCTACAATACAAACAAATAAAATTATAAGAATGTAAAAAAGATTTTGATCATCGCTTGATTTCAAATATCAAAATATATACCGATGAGTCATCAAGTCGTAGAGACTCATAAGACACTCCAAGAGATTTGGTTGTCGCTTAATTCATTAAAATCATTGTTGATTTAATGTAATCATTTTATTTTTCTAAGCCTGCATTTGATGATCCTTCTGCATTATCATCTCCTTAAACTTCTCAATTTTGTTAATAAGTTCAGCTTTTGTTGGTACCATTAATGGTGAGACTGACAAAAAAAAAAGATGATATTCGATATGTTTTTAGTGTCAGATTGATAAAAGAACTTTTCCCCTTATTTTAGGGTTCACAAATTAGTGTTTAGGGATTTATAATTTAGAATTTAGAATTTAGAATTTATGGTTTTGGATTTAGGGTTTAGGGTTCGGGGTTTATGGTTTGGGGTTTGATTTTGGGTTTTTAAGTTTAGATTTTTATGATTTAGGGTTTAGGAGAGTTTTGGGTTTATGATTTAGGTTTTGAGCTAACCAACCATTCTAACCCACTCTTTGAATACTTTATCTCATTAGTGAAGATACGTTAATTATAATCTGGTATTTGAGAAAAATCCGACAGTATTTCCCCTTTTGCTCCTCGAATATGTCAACACACATTTTCATATATGTACGTATTTGTAGGAGCAAAAAGAAAAATACTAGCACCAATATATTCTCAAACACCATAGCGCAAGTAATGTATCTTCACTAATTCTAAATGAGATAAAGTATTCAAAGAGTAGTCTCATCAGGGACTATTTAAAATTAATCCCTTTTGAATTTAATCTCCAACGGATACTGACCTAAATTATTTTGAAATTCCGGTGAATTTATCCTATATGACAATACTAAATTAAATACATATATATTCAATAGATATATGCAATTAAATAATTTTATGAAAATAATCTATTTTGTTATGCAATGGCACGTGGAATAGGTATCAAATGTGTCAAAGGGTTTGACAAGGACCATTAATAACTAAAACAATAATCACAGAATGATACTAGAGAATGCTTTCCAGGAAAATTAATTTCAGCAAATTAAAGCAAAGTTTATACATACGTTATGACACTTAAGGAAAACCCTTTCGTTGCTTCATCGAAGACATACGGGAAGCATACTAGTACGTACAGCAAAGTAATTAATGATTCTAAATCTTTAATCATTCAGGATTACTTTTTCTGTTCGCGTTCAAAGATTCATAACTTTTTTGTACAAGTGAATTTATATCTTGAACGATTTCAAAAATGAAAAATATATTAGCAATTAATCCACAATAACAGCAAGAGAAAAATTCACACAATAACAAAAACAGTAGATAATTAAGTTTACGAAGAAAAAGGAAGGAACATCCAAAATCATTAATTGATGCAAATAATAATTTATCCATGGCTCTTCTTAATTTAATCATTTACTTTTCTTTACTTTCCGGGTAAAAAGGACAATCTGTTCACTGTTTATGTACTATTACTCACATGAAAAGAAAGCACTCAGAAGCAGTCTCTCTCACTGTTGTCGGTATTTCCTTGTAGGAGATGACTTGCCTCACAAATAAGAAGCATCAACGGAGACTTGAAGAAGACCGGTAAGACAAAACATTGCTCTTGCTACAGTGTCAAGCAGACCAGCATAATTGGCCGGTGGACGCGCGGTACCACAATAATAACACAACCATCTTGTACGCTTTGCACTTTTTACTTCAATGAGCTGCAATTATCTTGTCAAGAGGCTCCTTTGTTTATTCTTTAACTTCAACTAGCACGTAAGCGCCGCCGTGGGAGACCCTCTTAATTTTAAACAATTTAAAATATTTATTTTTAGTACTAATTTTATTATAAATAAATTTTATATTTTATATAAATATAATTCGTTCATAAATTAATTATAAAGTTCTGAAAATTTTAAATTAATAAATTAATAATATATAAAATATAATATATTTTTCTGATTATAGTTGTATTGCATAATTTTTAAAATAAACATAATAACAGTTGACGTTTAATTATTTATTATATATTTTTTTATATTTTTATAAATATATGATAAAAAATAGCATTCAGAATGAAAAAATAGATTTAACTAAAATCTCAACTATTATTTTTATAAAATTAATCAATCTCAATATTAAATTGAAATATGAATATTTTAACAGATATTTCACATTATCTCATAATATTGATCGATAAATTCAGTCCATAATCTTCTTATAATATAGTATAGATTAGTTGAAATTATTCTCATATACATTATAATTAAGTAGCATTTCACTACATGCAAGATCAGTGACGGTTCTTTCGTTGGGGTCCAAATTTTCTTTGCCAATTAGGCTAAGATTATATCTTACATAAAAATAAATGTTGTCATTTCTCCATAGATGTATACAATTTATAATGATGATATTTAGAAATACGGCGCTGTAGAAGATTTTTGGAAAATATGACGTGGCTGTAGAAATATGGTGATATGGTGAGTATGCGCTTAGATGACTTTTTGGAATTCTCTTTTTGAGAAAATTATTGATCCGTTAAATCGATTCCTATAGATGATTATGTATTTCTTTTATTTTTTATAATAATATATGTTATAACGTGAGATATGTAACGAAGTTTTAGATATTATAGTTATAGTTTTAAGAATAAAGAGCTAAAATGCTCTTCTGAACTCGGAACCAGATCAGATCTGGTAAGTAATAAACAAGTTATGGATATCTATTTATCTGGAACCACTCGAAATGTTTATTATTAAATAGGTATTCAAAATTGAAACCGATCCTATTTGAAAATAATAAGTATATGAGTTAAACTTTGAACTCAATGAAATACTTTTTAGAATATGAATCCAAATAATTAAGATAATATGGATCGTACTCTAGCCGATAGCACCTCTAAACACCATTGTCTGCTGTGTAGGTTGCAACTTAATTGCGACGACCATCCTTGTTATACTGTCAAACTTGGTAGTATATCAATTGGAATATATCATGTTTTATAAGTTTTATCATATATGAATATCTCACGCTAGCTCATCATGCATGGACACGCGCCATTGAACAAACTCAAATTAATTATTAGACAGTAATAAAGGTTTTAAATAGCATGTTATAGAGTTTTTGGATCCCAAATTAGCTATGTCTACAATTGTTATACTATAACAACAGTCTCCTATAATATGTAGCACAAAGCACAAATAACTGTCGTCATATTACATAAAAATATTAATTTTAATAATTCTACAAATCAATCTTATATATTTTAATGGAACTAAGCAAACATACATTTTATAAGTTTATTTAAAAAAATACTTGATTTGAAAAATGTCTTCAATACAATTATAGGAGAATACACAATATTTTGGATAAAGGGTTACAAATGTACGTCACCTAAGATAGTGTAAATAGGATATAATATTTTAATTTATATATGATACATGACATATTTTAACTAAAAATAATTTATAATTTGATATTAGAACAATAAATGGTACACAGTTCTAGTGCTATAATCATGACTACGATATTAACTAATTTTTGTTTTATAAGTTATTTAGTTTTATAATATTTTGTATATTGTTGAAAATTAGTAGAATCATTTTTTTAATACAAAATGTTTTGTAGTATAGCTTCCATTATAGTGCGATAGTTTTTTTTTTCAAAAACCTTATCACTATTGTGCGATAATAGCTTAATTAAAGCCTTGATTGTAATAATTAACTCTATACAAATTAAGTATAAGAGTTCGAAAATAGCCTTCTTCATATATATTATTAAGATAATTATTTTGCAAATAATAATCACACAAATTTCTCATTCAAACTATCGATAAAATTAGAAATCAAATGCAATAACACCAACACGTGCAAGTTACAACGTTTAAGGGATCAATTTTAGCGCTTATATCACGTATTATGTATTTTTGGCCCCCGAAGTTTCATTTAGACATACCATAAAACATATTTTAATTGTTATCCTTTTTTTTTGGTTCGCAAAGATGCTTCAAAGTAAACAGTAAATATTAAATACAGTACTTGCTCGACAGAAACAGAACCTGAGACAATTCTTAATTCTAACATTAATCTAGAATATTAATCTGTTAAGAAATAAAATAGAAACAAATAAAATATTTGATTTTTGTTGGGCCTCAGAATTATTCCATCATAGGTTCAAATAGGGATTAATTATTCGTTAATGTACAGTGTTCTCAACAAAAGACCATTCACCAAAAGCTCTCTTCTATTCAGAATTTCAACATAATCACTGACATTCCAAATGATTAATCAAGTAAAGCCGAAAGTTTGTACTCTTCTGAAAAGCAATATCATGTCAAGAACGAGGACTCTCTCATGGAAGAAACAAATCAAAGAAATTCAACTAGAAAAGATTAGAATATGAATTTTGGAAAACCCTACATATATATTTATCCATAACTAAGAACCGTGACAAGTACAACCGGCTGAGTACAACAGGGCTATATACTACGAGCCTCACATAGATGCAACATGAAACAGAAACAACAATTTCTACTCTAGATCGATCTCATAATTAGAACATTAAAACAACATCAGAAACCCATATATCTATGGTCTGGCTTCTGGTAACACTGATATACTGGTGCATTAGTACCATACCCCCCGATGGAAATGGCTCCCTGGTTCTGATTCTGTGCCACTGCAACCCGTTCAAGTGACTGAATTTGACTCTTCAGGAATTTGACATAGTTAATCGCCTCATCCAACATCGAAGCGGTGTCCATCTTGGTACCGCCCGGAACAAGCCGTTGCAGTATCCTTATCCTCTCACTTATCTTCTCTCTCCGAAGACGTGCTGCCACACTCTGTGGGTCTTTCGAAATTTTAACATTCTTTCTCTTAGGTGGTTTGACCGAGTCTGGGTCGATGTGGACAGGTTGCATCGCTGCAATATGGTATATCATCTCACGCATGGCAGATGTGCTTGAAAGAGGTGCCTGGTTCATGAAGAAGGGTTGCGCTGTTTGGTTTTGAGGAAAGAAATTGTGTGGTTGAGGAGTTGGAGAGAGACTGCTTGAATTGCTGGAGAAGTCTGAGTTCTGGGTCAGTTGATCAAGCTGGAGCATGGTGTTCATCAGTTCAAACTGCTTTTCAGGACATGAATTTAAGAAATCGTAGTTATCCATTCTGGGAGTAAAGAGGGGAAAAGAGGATTGGAGGAAGGATGGAAGAAAAGAAGAGAAAGCTGGAGTTTTGTGCAGTAGAGGGATGGGGTTAGCTTTTGGCTAGGTATCTGATGGAGAGATGGAGGTAACTAGGGTCCAATGGGGTACTATTTATAAGGGATGGATCGGGTATTTAATGATGGGAATATAAAATAAATTTTATTTTTACCGTTATTAATAATATTAACTTTAATGGTCTCGGTAGTAATGTCTTCTCTGATTGCGAGTATGATAGAAGTAGAACAAATTTTATTTAATTGCATTGGAGTCAAAATTATAAATGCTCGTGATTGTGTTAGTGTATATATATATGTACGGTTACCCTTCTCATGTGAAAGTCATTTACTCGTTTTGTTAGATCTTAATTAATACGGCCTTCCCCGCCATTTTCTTACTGTGTACAGTAAATTAATCATTCCGCCCTGTTTTTCCATACATCTGAGACCTGCCAGGTTTGCCCAGCCACGATATTAGTCCAAAATATTAATACATATATAGAATTAAACCTCTTCGAGTATGCTTTAAATTGGAGTACTGTAATTAATTAATAGATCAATTGGAACAAACAAAGCACTTCAATGAGCTGCAAAAATTTAATCATCAATTGTTAAACATTTTACGATGGTGCAAGTTGGAACTACATGCATCTTTAGTCTTACTAAGGTTGTTCTTGGAATTTTGCCCCGAAAAAAATTATTATAGATTAAATAATTAGAAATTAAAATTTTAAAATAATTTAGCAAAATTTTATTTTAAGTGACAAATCATTTTAAATATTAAAGATGCATATAACAACAACAACAACGTAATATAATTAAAAGAAGGGTTCAAGTGTCTCCATCATTTCTCAATTTATTATTATTTATTTTTAAAATTATAATAATAAAAAATAAAATCAAAATAGCAAAATAAAACTGTTAGATTTTATCTATATTATATTTTTTCTTGCATATAAAATAAATAATTATTTTTTTACTCTTTTTATATGGATATCAATGAGTTAAACAACCAGCATTCAGAAATTATTCACATTAATGCATTTCTTTCAAACTCTTGATGTTACACAAAATAATATCCAAATATCATAATCCTTTATCTAAACATAAATAAAATGATATTGAACAAATATAATGATTTTATTTTGATATTTTAATTTTAATTTTTACTTACTAAAAATTTAAAAAGTATAGCCACATAAAAATGAAAGCATTTGAACTCTCCTCTATAATTAAAAACACGATAATTCATAAATTTTATATCATTTAAAAATTAAGTTATACAGGTATCATACTCATATATTTAAGAGAGAAGGAACAACTAAGCATGAGTCACTAAATCAAAGTAGATGAAAATATTTCAACAAAATTAATGATAAAAATATTGATGATGTAACATATATAGCTAAAATGTCTAAAGTTTAACTCTTTTATATATCATAAATTATACCACACGTAAAATATTGTACTAAAATAACATTTTCATAATATATTGTATAATTCAACAAATTCCTAAAAGAATTAACTTATATTTCAAAATCTCGAGGGTACTGCAGTGCAGCCTCATGATCCCTCTCTGTCCGTGTAAAGTTCCGCCACTATGTAGAGGTGCCATTTCATCGGATGGTAAGAGAGATGGTGATGTAAACAGTAAAGTGAAAAATCAAACTTATTAAAGATTCGGATACTGTTCCTCCATGTGTGCAGAGTTAAAAAATATATATATTTTTTAATAGGGAATAGATATAGCATCAAATGTTAATTACGACTGCAATGATATCAAAACATGCATAAATTTGTAATTAAGGGATATCAATGTGTGAAGGACTTGTAAAGGAAAATATAAGTATGTTCGTAACATAAGAAAAAAAAATTCACTACATGTATACGTATAATATTGAGGAAAGAAATGAGGGATTGAATTCCATTTTGCTCCAGCTAATTAAATCTTGAACTGAGGGTTCCGACTTTCAAGTAATAATTAATTAGCTTTTCAGGAAGCTCGTTTTCACTGGTAAATCTACTGCATACATGCATTCTTTTTCCTTTTGTGATATGTCGAGAATAGTACTGTATCAAGTGGACAACAAAATTTGCAATATTTTTGGTCCACATATATTACCTTGCAGAATACCAGATTTATAATTTAATGCGTTTGCAGTGCTAAGAATTTTAAATTATAATATTGGAAAGAGAAGGGAGAAAACATGATAAAATATTATCACACCAAATTTCTACTTTTAAACAACTGGTCCTATATCATTTGCATTAGTAAGACGGCACGCAAGCATGTACTTGCATTAAATTAAAGTAGAAAAAATATTTAACATTAATTGAATGAAACTAAAAAAGAAAGAAAAGAACTATAACTTTAGTAGAGCCCTCCAGTATAATAATTATTAATTATAATAATAATTATTATTTTATTATGTTTATTAAAACTTCATAATGAAGTTTCAAATAAATCCAAATGAATCTATAAAAATATTAAAATAGATAATTTTGTTATTTAGACATATATTAATTGTTCAATTTATAGATTAATTAAAATTAAATTTCATATAATTTAAGTGTAATTCAATGATGCATCAAAGACTTATGAAATTGAATCAGTTGCAAATTGCTTAAATTTTAGTGAACTTTGATGAACTATTAAATAATATTCAAATTGTATGAAATCTGAAACGCTGTGTCAATCTATAGGTTCAAGAATTTATTTTCTATTTTAAGATTTATTTCAACCTCATTTAAAATCACGTCATGAAGATTATAAAAGTAAATAATTATTGTCAAGTGATACCTCTCTAATAAGAAAAATATAATATGGTGCAATCAGTGATAAAAATGGGTGCATGCATATCGAATAATGCAAAAAAAATGCAGTTTTTCGTTGAATATGTGTAGACAAATAAAAAAAATGTCTAGACAAATAAAATGATACATTGTTAAAGCTTTATAATCAACAGGTAGTTAATATTTGTGATCGACATAAGTCACATAACGTGGGTTCATTGATCAGCAAGTCTGGCTAGCTAGATGAATTTTTCCAAATACGATTCAAACTATTTCAGTAATAATAAACGATGTAAATAACAGAATAATAAGACGTAGCCACTATATATAGCTTTTAAAAAGACAAAATAACTAACTAATTATTAATTAAGCATTGAATCAAGACATGTCCTACGATTTTCCAGAACTGACGCCACGCATCAATCAAAGGTCCTACTCTGTTTTGCAAACCGCGTGGAATTATGTCAAACAGTATCGATAAAACACCACTGTTGATCAAGCGTTATTTTCAGAATAAAAAGGAGATCGAGAAAGAGAACACCCCCGTCCTGATCCTGGGCCTTTCGCACCGGCCTTGGCAAGGAGAAACCCAAAATTAAAGTCCAGAGACGGGGAACAGGGAAAGCAGGAAAGCAGCAGTAGTCGCTCTCGGGTTACCATATCCTTGACACGTAGCATATTACATGCTAGAGCGGCTCCGTCGGATTCCTTATTTCCTTCCCAGGAGGGACCTCACAGCATTCAAAGCTGGTGCATCCCATCACATTGATCTTTGATTCTTGCATCTACCGCTGCATATCTTTGACCAGGTCCGACTTGTGAAAGCTACTCTTTTTGGGACTTGCTGATGTAATGCTGCTGCTGCGGTGCTGCCTGTGGATATACTGATGATAGATAGAGGTAACTTTCGGTCGACTGTTTGTCTAAATAATTTTTGTATATATAATATCGGAAAACAAAATTTGAGATTGATCGGTCAAAGGCATATACAACAGCGATGTCTCTAATTCATATTTGTACAAAGGACGAAAAAGTTTACAACGTACCTTTTTCGAGGTTAAGCAAGTGCTTTAACCTTTTTCTTTTCCTTTTTAAAAAAGGTTTTGCACCTCAAAACCTTCCTTTGTGCAATTGTACCAGTACTACATTTCATTCATCAATTCAGATTAAGGACGTCAACAGGAATTAACAACCATTCATACATCATCTGATAACAGTACAATATGACGAATTTTAAATTTTTTTCCCGATTCCTTTAATTTTGCACCATATTTATTTTTAGAATTTTTTATGTTCTACCCGCCTTTTTTATATAACGACCATTACATGATCATTTATTGATTTTTTTCTCAACAATTAAAACTGTTTAAGTATATTATAATGAATTTTAATGATTTAGAATGAATTCATTGCCGAAAAGATAGCAAATGATTTTAGTACATTAAATCGATTTTTTAAAATAGAATATGAAATATTATAATATTTATCTTTTGAATTATTAACTATTTTTTTCTACTCTGATTGTAAATTTAATAGCATTCGACAATTAAGTGTCATTTACTATGTTTTGTCTTTATTTGAAGCTTTTGGAGCACTTGGATGCACTCCGAACATCAAATGAGGTATTTTAGAAATTAGAGATAAGTTTGTGGTCTACACACTCTCTCATGCGGTCCGTACATAAGCAAATTTGACAATCGATTAAGGATCAGTAACTATCTTTTTTGGCGTCTTTTTGTCTATAGAAGCAAACTCTAGCTGCCTCTCATAGATAAAATGGTATTTGTTACGTGTCAAAGAATCTCGATATAAATCTTCACAAAACAGAAAAATCAAATTTATCAGCCACTGTCGAATTTACTAGTACTGTATGGGACGTACAATAAAAGTGTGCGGACTGCATAGGTCAGAACTAGATAGAAAAAATATTTGAAACCTTAAAAATGTTTTAAAAGCCCAAATACAGCAGTATCATAAATTAAGAACCAAATATAATTAAATAAAATAAAATAAAAATAAAAATGGTTAATTAGTGATGAAACCCTATTGCAATTGATGTGCATCACTATTTTTCTTTCATAATTGAGTCCTTAAAGTATTTAATTATCACTTAAAAGTTTTACGCATTACAATTAATCTGGCAAAATGACGTGACAACATAACTTGCCCGGTTTAAATTGATTCGAAACTACAATTATATAGCTGATCAAATAATAAAAGCTGAACTTAAATAAGGCAAGAAAAGTATCAAGCAATATTTAAATGCAAAATTCTATCCAACGTTCTTTATAACGTGATAAAATTCAAGCCAGGAAAAAGTGTCAAGAAATTATCTCGATCCGATCAACTTATCCAAAACGTGATAAAATTCAATCCAACGCGCTTCAAAAACCACGGGCTCAACCTTACTAGCAGTTATCTAATATCTGAATATGATTTAATCTTTGAACGACCTAAACTTTCTGTTTTAATGGGAGGATCTCTTACCATGAGTTATTTTGAAGTAGTAACTATATGAATTTTGTTAAATGAAATTAAAAAAATTATACAGTAATATAAAAGGAAGATAGAAATAGTTTGAAATACAAGAACGCAGGGAGGAGCCAGCATCTAAAACAGAGGCGGACAAAAAAAAATTCGGACAGATATAATTAGGGGTGTCAATGGATTGGATCAGGTCGGATCATATTATTTTATTATTTTTTTTGATCCGACTCGATTAAATTCGGGTTAAAAAATCTTGACCCATACCCGACCCGACGGGTCACGGGTCGATCCGACCCGACTCATGTAAAATAATTAAATATTTATTAATTTTTATATATAATTTTAAGTAATAAAATATTAATTAATTTATAATTAATATTAATTAGTATATAATTAGTGTATATTTAAGGTTTAATTAGTACTAAATTAAAAAATTACTTAAAAAAATATAATTAATCGGGTCAGGTCGGATTGACCCGAACCCGACCCGACCCGATTCGGATCAAAAAAATTAAATCCATACCCGACCCATTTATCTTCAAGTCATGTATGATCGGGTCGGGTTCGGGTCGGGTCGTATTAACCCGTCGGGTCGGGTCAAAAATGACATCCCTAGATATAATATTATAATTATTTTAAAAATAAAATATAGTTCTATAATCTTTTTATATTAGAAGTATAATTTTGAAGATATTTTTATAAATATTTTTATGGTAGGACATATTATCCTAATTTTCTTCAAAATCAAATATATTTAAAAAAAATGTACTGCAAGTTTATTTTTGAAAAAAAAAATGCAGGGGTAGGTAACTATTATGAAAAGAGAGAGAGCAACTAGAAGAAACAAAAAAAATGATTTCCCTCATATTTATAAGATTTTTTTTCATCTCTCTTCCCTTTAGAAACTAGGGTAGCTAGGGATTAACGAGAATTAGGAATGAACAACGCAAAAGTTAATAGGATTATTTGAGAATTGAAAGCTGAAATATCAAAAATCTTATATTTTATTATTAAAATTATTCAATAACTACTTAATTTGACTATTTTTTAGAAAATTTGGGGAGAAGGACAAGCCTTTGCTAATCCACTCTCTCCATCCGCCCTAGTAATGAAGGAGAGTTAGATGTGATACAACAAATTGACAATAGAGCAACTCAAAGTAGCATTGGAGAGGCAGTGGGCGGATTAAAAGAAGTATGGTGATGAGGCAGAATGTGTCATTGTCGCCTGAATCACTATTGTTGGGGCGAAGTTCGAAAATATGACAATATACGAGGAAAGTCATAGACATGTGATAAAGTGATGGATGGAGGTTGTAGAGAAGCTGGAGTAGATTGACATTGCCAAAATGATGCCATCATAGATATTAGTTATTCAAACCCAAACTTGTATTTCAAATTGAAAAGGAAAGAGAAGTAAGTAAAAGAGGAGAGGGTAGTAAGAAGGGGGGAAGATCTATCTTCATGGGAGTTCAAAATTCAATGTGAGTCTTTTATTAAAATTTAAGAAATTTAAGAACTTTGACTCTCATCTTTCTTATAAAAAGAAGAAGAAAATATAGAGACTAGAGAAAGAGGGAAGGTCAGTGCGTGGGAGGCCAACCTACAACTTGGTTTTCTTTTTCTTTCGCATGGTGAGATGTGATAGGAAGAGGGAACTCTCTAGTCCCGTCAATAATGAATTACTTTGACAATATTAACAATGAAACTCTAAACAAATTGAAAAAATTCTTTAAAATATTTATAGATAAATTTTTAATTATAGATTTGATATTATTTTATTTTTATATAATTTAATTATCATATGATGGTTCATCAAAGTTCATTAAAATTTAAGACAATTTATAACAATTATAATTTAAAAGATCATCAATAATAAATAAATTACTTGAAAGTTAAAACATAGTCAATCTATACGTGAAGAATATATGTATATTTTTTATTAATAATATATTTTTTAATTTATTTAGAGTATCATTATCAAAATTAACAAAAATAACTCATTTTCAAGATAATATCGCTCCCCTATTTTAATCCATACATGTACGTCCACATGCATAAAGCATTTTACATGCGCTGCAAAGTTTTACAAAAAGAACTTTTTTTAATAATACAAAACGAATATTACTATATACAAAATAATATATTAATACAATTTTTTTTCAGTGATATTAAATTATTTTGTGCTTCATTTTTTATTAAAAAATTTAGTGGCGATATGGAGGTATATAAATCTACTTTTTATTAATATGAATATCAGTACTTAAGGTGAAATTTATACATGCATAATACATTTAGACTTTTTATTTCATTTCTTTTTGAAAAAAAAATGAGATCCAAGCTATTCAATGAATTAGAGAACAATTTCTATCATAGTTACTAAAATATGAAATCACAAAAATTACCCAAAAACATTTAATTGGAAGCAAACATCCAAGATTTTACATCAACTACCAAACTGTTTTTATAGATACATTAATTAGTGCCATAATTATTATTTTTTGCTTCCATGACATGTTGTATCCAGCAAAAAAAGCACCTCTATAATCAAATCTAAGAAATATAATAACTGAAATCGGATGGTTTAAAAATTATGATAACGGATGTGCTATATTTTTTGTATGGCAGCTAATTAACGACGACCCAAACATCCAGGCGCGGAGCCATATAAACCCAGGGGTACAAGTGTTACCCCCTGAAAAATTAAAAACCAATAGAATAAAGAGTAATAGATCCACTAAGTCACACCCTGAAAAATTTTTGTGTTACTCTCTGGAGTCTGGACTCTAGATTGGTCTTTAATTTATTAAAAATGCATGTTGAAAATTTTTTTATACCGATAAATTAATGGGTTTTAACCCGCTAAGATATTCAATCCGATTGAGGCTACACCCTGGAAAAATTCCTGGCTCCGCCCCTGCAAACATCCAATGCACAGAAATTATATATCCCTAACTCACTATTACCCGAATAAAAATAATACGACAGCTAAGTCAATTAAGTTGAAATGGAACTGTTTTACTCTGCTCTCCAAGTTAGCTGATATGAATTAATAACGAGCGAGCAGTAACCAAAAAGAATACATTGACCATTATTTTGAATCAATAACGCAGATTTTCGACTCTGGTAAAATTGCGATGTAAGTCTAGTTATAAAAGATCATGGAATCTGACAAGTAAATAAGCAGGATGGAGGTCTGGAGGCAGAAAAGTGTTCAGCCGAGTAAAACTAAAGTATTTAAAAAACATGAGCAAAGTCTTGGAGTATGCAAAAATTTGGAGTATGTATAATTCGGACCAGAAAATTTAATGAATTTGATTGTTGTCAGTTAAAAAAAAAGAATTCTCGATCGAGGAAAAGTTGATTTTATTTCCCTCTGTATTCTGTACAAATCTCAGCTGGCCTCAACAGAGGTACAGCTTTCTATGCCACACGACGTGTTCTGTTTAGAAAACTGACACTGTGCATCTCAAAAGATGGTTCACAATACTGGCTGATAGAGAAGCAGAGAGAGAGAAAACAGAATTAAATACTGAGACTCAAGGAATTTAAGAACTGCTGTCAGTTGCAATGCCACCGAGACGCTGCACTTAAAGATTTCTAATATTTCATTTAGAAGCTTAAAAGATAAAATGGAAAAACACACGTACACGAATGTTCATCAGATAATTAAGTATATATTATCGTTGGATCCGTAAAAGTAGTTAAACTATATATGTACCAATTCGACCTCAGTCCATGATTTGACAGAGGAGAAGCGGAGGGATTCAAATAGAAGCAATCAGCAGATGCCCTTTCAAGTATTAGAGGCCTGTTTAATTTTTGACGTAAAGAGCCCGTTCTCTCTCGGACTATGTGCAGAAAATTTTGTTTCCTGCACCAAACTAAAATTTAAGCCCTTAATGTATGCATTTACTGTTTAGCCCAAGGATGAAATAAATTCCACAGATCGGAAGCAGCTAACTGCGCTCATATGTCCACACCATAGACAGTCACAGTCACAGCCACAGAAACAAACATCACACTGTCTGGAAGTATAACAGAAACATATGGTTGCCAATGCAACCACAATAGAAGGCCCAGTAGTATAATCATCTCATCCTCCTCACAGCCAAGAGATATGCTCCACCATGGTGGATTGGCGCGCGGGTCCCCCACATATAATGGTGATCTGTCCATATTAGTAAAAGAGATAATCCGAGTCTGTGTAATGTGTGCGGTGGATATGCTCATGTCCACACAAGTAATTCATCCTATTTGAACCAATTATATATGAATTTTTCTGGAGGAAAGCTTCATAAATCACACAAATAGCATGAACTTTAGAATTGTGTATTGGTTCATTAAATTTGATTTTTTTTTTCCTAACTGGTTGTAGCAACATAGGATAATTTTTCACCAGCATTTTTATATAGATCTGCCATATTTTTCGTATATACTTGTCAGACTCATTCAATATTTTTACTTGCCAACATCTCTTCAATAAATTTGCAATGAAAATTGGAAAAAACAAATACTCAATTCCGAACTGACAGAATTACATTTTCACCCATGAAAATGCATCTCATAGCAACATAAAAATATACTCTGCGCCAAGAGCTTCTGATAACCGTTAGTAACTGCGGGTCCGTTTGGCAAAACAAGGAATAGGTTTGGAAGATTGGTAATTTTGAAAGAGTGATAGAATAGTATTTTTTTTTAGAAGAGTGGTAGAAGAGTGGTATTTTTGACTAGTCGGAAGAGCGAAAATATCGTTTGGCAGTTGTTACTCAGAATAGTTAAAATATGAATAATTATGATACTAATAATGATGATAATAATAATAATAATAATAGTAATAATAATCATAATAGTAAAATCATAATAATAATAAAGTAATAAAAAATAATCATAATAAATAATAATATTATTATAGTAATATAATAAAAATATAAACATAATCATAATATAGTAATATAATAATAAAAAAATTATAATCATAATCATAATTATAATAATATAATAATAATAAGTAATCATAATTTTAATAATATAATCATAATATAATAATCATAATCATAATCATAATAATAATAATTATAGTCATAATCATAATAATATAACCATAATCATAATCATAATAATATAATAATAAAAATATAATCATAATCATAAAAATAATTATAATTATAATAATATAATAATAAATAATTAATTATTACTATACTCAACATATAATAATATAATACAATATAATAAAATAATAATAAGTAATAATAATCATAATCATAATCATCATAATATAATAATATAATAATAAATAATGTTGATCATAATAATATAATAATAAAATAATTATATTATATTAATAATAAAAATATAATATTAAAATTATATTTATAATAATAATAAATAATATAATAATACTAATGTTAACGATAATAAATAACAATAATGATAATAATCATAATATAATAATATAATAATAAATTATAATAATAAATATAATATAATATAATAAAATAATATAATAATACTAAATCTTAATCATAGTCATAATATAATATAATATAATCAAATAATAATCACTATTCGACAAGAGTCAATCCGGTATTCCATCTATAAGTTGGTATACCGGATTAGTTAGACTATTCCGCACTCTTAGTCTAAAATTCATTTGACTCTTTTACTTAGTCTAATAACAATTTTATTCCTATTTTTGCTATTCCATGATGTGCCAAACAAACCCAGCATGTTTAATTTTTTAACCACGCAAGCTCAAAAAGGTTCTCTCTCTTGCCACGCCAACAATTTTGAATGATTATCTTCAAAACAGTTTCTTTCAGTTATTTTACTTCAGCGTCGATTTAATTAATTCTCTGCGCGCAACGGCGCAAGCCTTGAAATTACCATATCATAAACTTCATGGCAATTTTGTTAAATTAATAACAAGTGCTTCATCTCATACATTTTTTTATAAATAAAATAAATAAAAATAAAAAATAGCCTATTATCTAGTTTTAAATTCGAATCTAACAAGAAATACACAAAAACTGTACAATCAGACTATATTATCTATTTTTATTAATTTTATTTACTAAAAAGAATCTGTTCATCCTACTATGTCAGCAATAAACATTGAAAATACTATTTTTGCAATGACACATACTGTTATTGTTTAATGGCACCAGGCCCTATACTGGTCCGGAGATTTCTAAACAAAACAGAAAGAGGGGAACAAAGGCATGCACCGCATGTGAACATGATCCACCATGCTTAGTACAAGTACTTTGCATATGCTGTTTCCATTATCGTCATTAATGAATCCTGATCGCTCCTGAACTTGTAATGAGCTTAAATTAGGTGAGACAAATGAATGTCGTTTTAATTTGGCGTTTTATCTAGCGGCTACATATTTAATAGGTGGCCCTTTTGGGCCAGAGCTTCAGAGGCCTATACCATGTGGGCCATCTCTAGCTTACAATTTGTACACTAAATTTCTCATCGAGATTAAAAATCTGGCCATTTTCTCCGACAAAGTCCTTCTTGGGCTAAAGATCAGTCATAAAAAATCCAACTCCCAAATTCAAATTTGTTTTCATTTTGAAGGGAATTGTTGAATCAAATGCTGACAACAAAATACCAATACTGCACAAAATTGAAATGCTAGAACCGGACAAAAGTAAAACAAGCATAATTCTATTCATTCTGCGCAAATGGTCCAACAAGACCCACCCGACCCGTTTCTTTTTGGAGAGGAAGGAAGCAAAGCACGAGCACAGCATTACAGTAACATCCAGTGATAAAAAAGAAATAAAGAAACTGAGCTGAACAGGTGAGGTAATAATGGAGGGGATGATAAGGGAGCGCAGAATTGTCTGGGTGCTTTTGATTGAACCATTAATCTCCTGGTGCGAACTCAGGCTTTTTCGTGGGGTCTTCTCTTCTAAAGTAATCTTCTTTTCATGGGGGTAAAAGAATGAAAAAAGAAGAGAAGGTGCGTTGTGGTCTACTTGAGGCGCATGTGACCTTCATCAGCTTTCTTCTCCAAATTGTAAACTTCCCTGAAATTTAATTTTTTTTTTTACTGTGTAATTGCAACAATCAAGATTTAACTCCAGATAATTTATATTTTCTTCTTTTTCTTGGCCAAAGTTAGAGGATTACTGCAAACTAAAAATTAGAGAATTCTAAATGTCGTGCATGCATTATAACATGCGTTAAGCTGTGTAAATTGAAAAACAAAACTTGGGGAACCAAAGTTTTGTCAAGAAAGATTTATAATGAAGGAGATATGATAGAAAATTGTAAACATAAACAGATATTTAGTTTTCACGTTAAGCGTGTATTAGTAAATAAAAGAAAGATTCTTGAGGAATACCAACATACATAAGATTCTAGAGAAGTGTTGTCTCTCTCTTTTTTTTTTTTGGATGAAATGTCTCTCTTTCTTCGCTGTTCGATTTCCGTGCGAGCATACAGCGCCTTAACTTTTATTTGTGATTAGATCCGAGTTACTGTATATCATCTCCGTGTTTTCTTTACAATCGTTGCCAAGTTCCATCTCCAGTCCTTTCAGATAACATACATCATATACAAATCGGTTAATATCTTTGGAAGCAACAAAAATTTAGAAACTTGAGATTTGAATCTATTACCAGAACATACTGTCACCTATTTAATTAGTTGTCTCTTGCTTTTACTCAAGTGATTTGTTATCTTCAGCTATGAAATTCAGTTGCAAAACAGTTGTAAGAGGAAAGTGCTTTCTTTTTACTAATTTCTAAAGAAAATCACATTTCAATCAATTGTACTGAATTAATATTTGGAGAAACATCACTTCGCAAGACTTATCTTCACAATCTTGATGATGATATATTAAGTAAATTAAAAAAATAGAATAAAAAACTTCAGGAAATTAAAAAAATAGAATAAAAAAAACTTCAGGACGTGCTAACTGTACCCCTACAAAAATCCCTCAGAAAAAATCCCGACCTTGTTACCAGTTGTATGAACATCTGTATAGAAATATGAATACATGTCGAAAGAGGTATGAACATTTTTTATTAGTGATATGAACACCTAGAGTGGACGGAAGCTCAATTTTGAAGATGATGACCGCCCACAGATGGAATATCACATTTTGTCCAAATTGTTAATTAGACACGTGTTCTAATTAATCAATCATCTTTTTTTAATTATCCACGTGCTAAATTAATTACTTTGCTAAATTAATCACGTGGTAAATTAATTCGGACGCCAAATTAATCTCGTTCAGAGCGCTTTCAGTGCACCACTAACTGAGTGTTTATAGAGGCATAAGCAAGATGTTTAGAGCACCAGCGACTGAGTGTTCAGAGCACCTTCTTCAAGGTGTTCAGAGAACAATAAACAGTGTTCATAGTATATTTAAGAGGGTGTTAATAGCACATTTTTTTGGGGTGTTCAGAGCACCTTCTATAGGGTGCTCAGAGCATGTTCCGGTGGATGTTCATAATGACTTCTAGAGAGTGTTTAGAGCACCTGCTGGTGGATGTTTATAGTGATTTCAGGAGAGTGTTCATAGGATACTCTTTGGGTGTTCAAAGGGCCTTCTGAAGGGCATTCAAAGATGGTAATTGCTCACATGAGTTTAATTAATTCGCCCCCATATTAAAAGGGCTGAGATAGTGTAGATGTTCTTCACGGAAAAAAAGGGGATATAAATTAGTTGATAAGCTTCACGAATTGATTGCATCTAGAGGTGGCAATTAGACGAGTTGTGTTGGGTCAGACCAATTTGACTTTTTAAAAAAAAAATAAGTTCGGATCAGGTTGGGTTAGGTCGGATCATTTTGGATGTTGGATTTATTTGAATCTTAAGTTGATTTTAGCTGGATTGCTGGTCATTTCATCTCGGGTCGAATCAGATTGGTTGGTTCAGTTTAGGTCGGATTAATTTAAATTTCTAAAAAAAATCAGATCAAATCAAATTGAATTTGGATCAGATCGGAAGAGTTTGTTGGATTGGAACCGATTTTATCACCTTTAATTTATTTACATCCATCATAAATAGCTTAGAATATGTGAAAATATGAGTTTGAATTTGTCAGAGTGACTAAAAGACCATCAATGTTAAATCGAGTAGGTGTCAGAGTTACGTCCAAGTATAGCATAAAAGATAAATTTTCTAGAATATATGAAAAATGTGAGTTTAAATTTATTAGAGATTTGAAGAATTAAAAATCATGTGTGTCAATCAGATTCGACGGACTTTAAATAAAATCGCTAGTTAACCGTTCGCACACTTGCCAAATAAACGTTACGACAGAAATGAAAATAAAAATAAAGCACGTGTTAATTAACCGTCTGCACACCAAAAATTTGTTTCCGAAAAGGAAAATGCGGACCTACCAAAAAAAGATAAGCAGAGTCGGGGATAGACTCGGGGGATAAAAAACCGGGTACTAAAAGATTTTCTTAAAAAAAATATAGATATATTCTTTTAGAATAATAGTGTTTTAAATTTCATATAACATAATTTAAGTATTGTTTGAGAGCTAATTAAAGATCAACATTTTTATGTTTTTTGATCTGCTACCAAACACTAATAAAATTGTATTAAATTTAAAACATAATTAATTTATAATTCGAACAATATTTCAATGAATATTTTTCTAAATATTTTCATGAATTTTGAAGAAGTTTTCAGATTTATTTGAAATCTCATAGTCAAAATTGTCAAGACATGAATAGTCAAGAGTTCCCATCCTCCTTTTTTAAATGATAATGAGGAGTTGAGGACTAAGTACGGATTTTCGTTTGATGTTTTTGCAACTATAAGAATGACTACCATTAAATATAAACTCATAAAAACTAACATACATCTATCCTTCTGAGGAGAAGTTTGATTTCAAACTCCGCTTTAAACAGAAAAAAGTACGCCATACTAATGTGCCTTGGATGATCCGCATCCCCAGATCAGATGCTGATGAGCACAAAGTTATATACTATAAAGTATTTCATGTTTTATAAAATAAAGTATTAGGTCTTTTGTAATGCATTAGTTGTTCATCTACGACTACCTATTTAATTTATTCGCCAAAGGTTTTTCTTATTCTCGCACGACAAATGATTCATCGAAGTACATTTAAAATACAAAATCCCTTAATTAATGCCTCCCATGAGTTCTGATGATCATTTTCAGGACTGGAATTTCTGTCAAACTATTAAATGATTCTTATCCTTCATTTGTAAAATGTTATTAAAATGACAACAAAGCATAAATCTCATATATGGACATTTCAGGTTTCTACAAAAAGTAACAAGAAGCCGATCGTGGAACAACCACGGTTACATATTAAAGTTCATTTTGTAAGATCTGAAAAAAAAAGTACACTACCGGTTTTAGAATAATATATACCCGGGTCCGTTTGGCAAATCAAAGAATAGCTCTGGAAGAGTGGTAATTTTGGAAGAGTGGTAGAATAGTATTTTTTTTTTGAAAGAGTGGTATTTTTGACTATTCGGAAGAGCGAAAATATCATTTGATAGTTGTTACTCAGAATAGTTAAAATATGAGTAATTATGATACTAATAATGATGATGATGATGATAATAGTAAAATAATAATCATAATAGTAAGATAATAATAATAATAATAATAAAGTAATAAAAAATAATTATAATAAATAATAATATTATAATAGTAATATAATAACCGATAAGTATATGCTCGATTGGTTATATGGGGGTGTGCCCAACCATTGTATAAAAGATTTCACCACAAAAAATTGATTAATGAGATAAAAAAAATATTGTGAATGTTAGAATGAATTATTAGCAATATTTAGATATGACAACTATAAAGTTTCCATTACCTCTGATATTTGGATTGCTGGTGTTAAACCATGAAATTTAATTAAATAATAATGATAATTAAAATGAATAAAAATAAATTAATGAATAATTTAATTTAACAATCAAGGGAATACACATAATTAATTAAATAAATAGACAAATGGATAAATAGAGCTTATATATATAATAGTAAAATAATCATTAAATTATTGTTTGGTCGATGACTTACGTAGATAAGAAGATGCATAGTCAATTTTTCGAGTAAATTATAAGAATTCAATTTAAAAAAAATAATAATAATAACAATTTAATGTATTAAAATTTGATGAAATAATTAACAACACTAATAATCAACATAACGATGATAATAACAGTAATAATATTAATTACTTAAAAGAAGAACTTAGGATTAATGCAATCTAAATTAACGGGTTAATTTAAAGAATACAAATCGATTTGCTTTGATAAACTATGATAAATGAATCATCATTAAAATAAGTAAATTATTAAATTAAATTGAGATTCTGATAGACACACAAATAACCACACGAGTCCGATCATAGAAAATCCGAATTGTTCCTAAAGTCAAAAAAAAATTCTCCCGTGCTTTCCCCTTCCCTTTACCTCTTCTCTTTCTTTCCTCGCGAAAACACCGCCCCCTCTCCTTTTTTCTCTTTCCCCTCTCGCTCGATCCAGACCTAGATTTTCCCCCTCTGCATTTCTCTCAATCACCACCCTCTCACTACCGCTTGTCTCTCTCTGTTCCCTAACGACACCAACTCTGCCTCTCTTCTTGGTCGCATACCCCACATTCTAGCACAACCGAACCTCTCTCCCCTGGTGTGTCGCTCCTCCACCTAACCGCTCCCTCTGTCAACCCTTCCTACACCGAGCAGCAAAAGCCCCACCTTTCTCCCGCCATCAATGGCACCCCTGCACCAGGCACCACTGCCCCTCTTCTCCCTCGATCATGCTCCTCACGGTTGACTCATCCTCCAGCACCGATGGACTAGAGCCCACCTCGGACCATTAGCATGTACCGCTTCACTTCTCTTGTGCGCCTTGCTGCCTTGGCCGCCTCTCTCCCAAAATTAGTACTATATTCTCTCTCTTTTCCGGACGTGTGAGCCGTGCGCCGGCTGAGCCGTGTTGCATTTTTTGGTTGCTTGACTGTTAGTTATTATCTCTTGTGGAATGTTGTGCCTGGCTCTTATTCTTACATCTACCGTCGTGATTTTGTGTTGGTACTAGTTGTTATGTTGGTTTAAGCCCTTGGTACACTAGTATCACTCGGTACCCTTTGTTGCTTGCCTTATGGGTTATTCTATTTGGGTTTTTGCTTGCTAACAATTTTTCCTGCCCTATACTTCAATTGTGTGGTTGTGTACAGACCCATCTCCTTAATGTTCCTACCCTTGGCCTTGTCTCTGTCAATTGCTTTTGATTGTCTCTTTCTATGCTTTGTTGGATCCGACTTGGACTTGTTGGCATGGCTTGATTCTCATTGTTTGTGCTTGTCTGAGCTTGTCTGTTATACTAGCACCTTTGTTGTTGTTATTGTGGTATTGGTTATGATTCTGGTATGGTGCTCCCTTATCCGGAAATGAAGTGCAAAATTAAATAAATATAAGGGTAATTTAATTGTGGTAATAACCCTTCTTGGAGGGTTATAAGCATAAAATTACACCTTGATGGATAAAATGGATTTAGAAAATAAATTGATCTGAACTAAATGGGCCGAGAGGTTAACCAAGATAAAAGTATAATTCATTAATCGGTAAGTGCCATAAATTAAAACGTGCACAACTAATAATTAATTAATATTTATAATGAAATACGAGAGATGATTATATGATTTGCCTCAATAATAAAAATTCAACAAATATAATGGTTTTGGAGGCAACTTATGATCTCAATCACTAAAACACCAACACACTTAATAAAATAAAAATATTCAATTAAATTAAATTAAGTTAATCGAGTTTCGTTAATTTCTTTCACATCTATTTTATTTTCGTACAAAATAACCTATAATTTATTAAAAATAATAATATTAGTATATAAAATAAAATATAATTAAAGAATATGATATAAATAATTAAGATTTATAAAATAATAATTAAAATATAATAAAGATATTATAAGATAAATATTAATCAATTTCTCTATTCTAAATAATTGATTTTCTAATTATAATTAAAATAATTAAGTAATAATGTTAAGATAACTTAATAAATCTAAATCAAATTAAGTTAATTATATTTATCAAAATAGATATAAGTTAATTACAAAATTTAAATAATTAATAACGCTCCATCTTTGAGTCCGGTATACCATGACCTAACCAGACCCAACATGAATATGATACTCGCCAATTTAATTTATTTTGACTCTTTAGGTTCTCAAAAATACATTGATGTGCCAACAATCAAATATACACAAGATGAGACAGTTGACGAGATCGTGGGCCCCACCGGAGGTCAAGCAGTCGGACACTACCATCCTTGCCGAAATATTTAAGTACGATTTTCTGAGATTTGCTTTCCTTTCTTCAGAACTAGGAACCCAAACCGAAAAATAAAAATTTTCAAAAATTATTTAAACTGCAGTATTTTGAACCAAACACTATTTAGAGACCGACTCTAACCTGTCATATGCATCCGATAAATTGACCAGCATTTTTAGGACTTACCCGCAATCGCATGTCATAGCATTTCATACTGCATGTAGACAGGATAGGAGTAGGACTCGGGAATTAGTCCCGATATAGGATTATATAGAATTAAATAATCAAATCGTAGATTATAATATTACGACGGTACTATTATTATCACTAATTATTAATTAAGTCAGGTAGTTAATTATACATTAAATGCATGGGAGTGTAGAGAGTCGGGCCGGATAATTCTCGGTCTGAGGATGCCTTGCATAACCAGACCAATGGGTTACGTTCGGTAAATCGATCGTTACGCACTATATATGCATTGTGCACTATTACTGTCGGTTATCCACCGACCCCATCATTTAGGCGGGGTTTGACCATGTTAGACTGTTTTCTTTTGTTTAATATTTTATTATTATTATCCTAAATTTGATTTGATATTTAATCTAAATTTAAGCGATTAGGATACCATGTTTTTTAATATTTAATTTGAGCAGCCATATTCGAGTCTGGATTCTACTCCGTTTTATTATATTATTTAGCCGGCTTATTTAGGATTCTGGTATGTCCGAAGGGCTTTCTCCTTTGGCCCCTCGTTGGTGCAGAGAAAGTCGGGATACGGTCCTCTGGCCCTAGTGGGTATAGTGCAGGCTCCCATTTGTTATATTTTATTTTGTTATTTTACGGGATGTAGTCCTCTGGCCCTTGGTTGGTACAGTATAGGCTCCCATTTGTATTCCATTTCGATAATTCACGGTTAGTTATCTCCTTTTGGTGATATGACAACTGAATCATAACTTCTTAATCCCTTTTGTCTTATTATATTATTATTATGTGAGGTGGATCATCAGATTCAGAATAACGAGTATGTGTTTTTTGCCGTCACTCTCCTAGGGCGTTATCAACCCGGGAGGCCGAATTTTCCCTGGGTATTCAGGGCATTGGCGCCCGCTTACTCAAAAATCTTAAGTTTATAAGTTGGGCCCGAATACTTGCCCGCTTAGGTAAGTCACAAGTTCAGGCCCGATCACGTGCCCGTTTGTGGATGAACTGATGATCTGCAACTAAGCTATATATATACGGGTCCTTCAATCTTGTACTTTAAATATCTATATTTATATTTATATTTATATATATATATATATATATATATATATATTACTATCCACATATTTTGTATTTTGAGTTTCTTTGTCATTGCATATCATCGCATCATAGTGATTTTTAAAGAGATGCTTTAAATTATAAATTTACTTATATATGATAATTTTTACTTTTAGAAAATCGGTATCGGTATTTGAGTCCAGTCTAGAACAGAAGATCAAAGTTTAAGGCTGGATCTAAATCTGTACTGAGTAATTTTTAAAATTACTCACGTTTTCACGGTGGTTGTAGGATCTAAGTACACGGATGCGAGATTTATTTTGAAGAGATAGTGCTTGATGCAGTCCTGCGTGGTGATAGAGATGTTTCGTCGTATCCGCATGTGAGTTGATTAGGATCCATCGAGAGTCGAGTTTTATTTCTTTTTTTTTTGGGTTTTATTTAAGAGATTTTAGTTGATTAGGATCCATGTCGGCGTTCTAGTTACTCTTGGTATTGTTTGATTTATTATTATTTTATTTATTTTGTGTTGATTTATTTTATTCATTTAGCCTTCTGTACGCACGTCTCGTCGTGCGTACGTGACGAGATTAAGCACCATTGATCCGATTTAATTATTCTGGGTGTGACAACTGGCAAACATGGTATTGGTTACTTTTGTATTATTGCACATTATATTGATGACAATTGGTTGTTATAAAAAAGAGTCCTAAGTTTTTGTACCATTAATTTTCCACATACTGCACAAATCATTTATCAATCTATTATAAATATTTTACAAGAGTATAACTTAAAAAGAGATTTAGAAAATATTTTTTTTTAATTTCATTTGATAATACGAGTAATAATATAAATTAATTGATTATTTTACTCATTCACAAAATCCTATTATGGATGGAACAATGTTTCATCATAAAAGTGCTTGTCATATTCTTCACCTTACCGTTAAGGCGAGTATTAAAACATCCGATGTTGATCAATTAATTATGAAATTCAAAGATAGTTTTCATCATATTTATTCAAATAATATAAGGAAATAACAATTTTATGCTTTATGTGAGCGGTTAAACTTGAGCAATTTAAGAGTACCATGGGATATAGACACCTGATGGAATTTAACATATCAGATGTTCCATCGTTGTTTTCCTTACAAGCGTGTCTGTGCGACCCTTTTTCGCACGCTCCGCACCGCCGCTGGGTGGCGATGGGATGCGGAAGAAGGACACGGAGATCCCTTCTGAACGTGCACTTTAGTTGACACCGATTAATCCCGTCGTATTAGACTCATTGGAATGCACATTTAGGGTTTTTTAGTGATTGTGAGTACTTGTAGATTCTGATAGGCGCAAGCCCCCACCGTTAATTACCCTGGGCTATTAATCTCGAGGCACCTCTAGATCTTGAAAGGGGGAAGCAAATAGTATAGCTAAATAATAGTCAAGTGGTCACGTGCTTCGGTGATCGGGATCACTGAAGCATCATGGACTTACCAACAGGTCAGTCCAGTGAGATAAGATGGTGAAAAAGATGAACTTACTACAGATCAGTTCAATCTTTACCGCTCTGAGAGGCAATCTTACTACAGATCAGATCGACCTCTGCGGAGGGATGGAATGTGAGTCTACTAAAGAACGACTCGACCTTAGTTGACCTAGAATATGAACCTACTACAGAACGGTTCAATCTTTACTAGTCAACAACCAATCACACAAAATACAACTCGAAGCACTTAGCCGGTTGATCTTGAGGTTGGTGAATCAGGAGAAGGGTGGATTTGGCCCACATATTTCTTCTCACTGATCTTCTAGATCATGAATTCCAAGCACTAAGCGGATTCATAAACCTAGGAACACAACTGCACACAAAGTCAAACCTGAAGCACTGAGCCAGTTCGACGTTAAGGCGTGTGTCAGTGAAAGAACATACTACAGAACGGTTCAAATTCACTGTTTTGAAAATGAATCTACTACATAGTGATTCAATCCTACAATCTCGGGAGATAAACTTACTACAGATCAATTTAATCTCCTGAACTAGAAGACAAACTTATCAACATATTAGTTTAGTCTCGTTAGCTTGACTGGTCATGAATTACTTGTTCATGACACAGAGTCATCATGATGTCACCTCTTTGTACATCATGATGTTCTTCTATTTTGAAATTGACAAGTTTGCTCATGCTGATGTCATAGTCTTGGTCATTCTTCGACGGGCATCAAGATATTCTTGTCTTGACTGGCTATTCTGAATGTTGCATTACTTGTGCAAGAATCACTGTGTTACTTCACACCCTTTTGTGTGAGCATATTTGATCACCACTAAATCATGAGTCCTGAGCACCTTGCCGATTCACAGATTCAGGGTTAACTTGTGCACAAAATTAGACTCGAGGCTCTTGGGTGGTCTAACATTGAGACAGGTTTATTAGAGGATGAGCTCAAAAACTATCATATTGTTATGTCTCATCAGCAGTCAACAAGGTGTATCGTCACCTTATTCTAGAAATCGTGTAACGATTCAACAAACCGTTATATTGCTTCAACAAATCATTATAACGTTTCCACAAACCGTTATAATGCTTTCAGAAGATATCAGACTTGACAGAGAATTGGTCAATAGGGGGTCAAAACGTTGCTAGCGCTCTGTATATCGTTCAATATTTTAGAAAATCGTTACAATGATTCAAGGAATCGTTACAACGATTCTTTAATATATATTGACTTATAAGAGAATGGTCAAAACGTTGCTAATGTCCTGTCAAGCGTTATAACGATTTGATGAACCGTATAACGATTTAGGTAATCGTTACAACGATTCTTCTGAACATATTGACTTGTCAGAGAATAGTCAAAGCGTTGCCAACGTCTCGTGAAACGTTCAACGCTTTAGTGAACCGTATAACGATTCAGAGAATCGTTATAACAATTCCTTATTATTATTATTTTTTGTTTAATTTTATATACATGTATATATTTTTTTACTTTTATATATTTTTACTATTTTTTATTTACGTACTTATATATTTTTACTATATTATTATTTTTATTTCTTCTTTCTTTCTTTTTTCCCTTTTTTTTTATTTCGTATATATATTTTATTTCATTTATTATTTTTTTTATTATCATCTCATTATATATTATTATTATTTTTTTATTTTTATGTATATGTATTTTTGTATTATTATCATTATGTATTTATTTTTATTTTTCTGTTATTAATTGTCTATTGAGCTTTGATCTGGACCATTGGATCTATATCAAGATTAGCACTGGTCTTCTATTTAAATCTTTATTCTATTTGAGCTGTTAGATCTTCTTTAAGATTAAGTTATATAAGATGAGAGACACAGATTCATTTATTATTTTCTTTTGAACTGTAATTTATTATACACGTTCGATCCTCTCCAAGATTTACACATATGCTTCAATGTTCGTGCTTTGTCAATACTTGTGCTGTTGCATTTCTTTGACTCTCCGATCAATAACTTCTTCAAGATTTGTGCTAATGGTGTCGCCGGCGACTGAGACCACCTCTTTCCGATCAGACGATTACCCTGGCATCGCCTTGCCGTGGGGAATCTTTCCATGACACTCGATCGATGATCCATACGGTGAATCAAGTTGTGCACTAGTGCCAGATAGAGCAAATTGGTACCATTCGGTACCGAATCCCAAATCTCACAAATTCAATGCAATTGATCGCTACTTCTAGCAATTGAACACTCAATTCATGTCGCACATGTATATTAATGCATTCTAACATGATTAGAACTACTCAAATTATCTCATAGCCCCGCTGTTTAGAGTATTGATTTGGATAATATAATATCGTTCAGTACCGATTATGATTTATTCTAAATTCTTATTGTTCATATGTTTGCATTGCCCCTAATGCATTGGACAAGCTTTATAACACATATCTAAGTCAGGATATGCTTAATTACACATGCAATTTCTTCTAATTTTTGTATTGAAACTCAATTTTGATGACGAAACGCGATAACAGTACAAAAATCTCAAATTAGCCGAGTTCTCAAGTTTATAACTGAGAACAATCGACTTCAAGTGAGGCTATATACCTTAATGCATATAGTATGAATAAGAATTAAAATAATCTCAACTTAAGGATGAAGAATTAGATAAAAAATCCAACTGTTATCGAGTTCTCAAGTAAAATACTGAGATCAATCGATTTAACAACGTTATTTATCAATTTTCAAGTAAAATTCATCAAAGAAAATAGAAGATTCACACTTTCTGAACTTGTAGCTTATAAAAGAAAGAGAAAAATCAAAAGAAAAATTGATAGAAATCGAGAAAATTCAAAACAGCACATTATTATACTGTTATTCACAAATTCAATTACGATTACATTTTCAAACCTCAATTTTTAAGAATTGAACTTGCTAGCTCTCAATTAACAATGCACAGAGCTTAGAACTTACCTCAAATTGAACAATTGAGATGAATGAATCGAGTTCTCAAGTTTAAAAACTGAGATCAATCGATTACACCGATTCTTCTTCTTTTTCTTCTTGAACTCTCCAAATTTAATCTCTAATCTCTTTGACTCTCTCTTTTTTTCTTCTGAGTGTGTTTGCTGTATTGGCTTCTTCTTGTATATGTATTGTATTTCTCTCTCTATTCCTCCTTTGTGTGTGTTGTGTGTGTATATCTATCTCTTCCTCCTCTTTTCTGTATATGTCTATCTCTCTGTCTATCTGTGTCTCTCTTCAATTAGGAACTTATATAGGCAATTAAAGGGGTGCACAAGGGATCTAAGGCCATACACCACACAAACACCAACAATTGAGCTGCCCTGGACTATGAACATGGTCTTCACTTTCTGTTAGCCATTCTGTTATGATGTGGGTCCCATTTAAACGAATTCAAGGTGAGTTCTTTGATTGTTGACCGAATTTGACCCCCTCTCACTTCTTTCTTCATTGATGGAACCTTCTAGACCTCTTAGCATACTATATATACTCATCTCGATGCATCAAGGCTGCCTCTTTGCTCTTTGCCATTATAGTTCACCTCTCAAGCTCTAACTCATTCATCCGAGTTCAAGCTTTGAATCAAATCATATTTCTTTCATTCAATTGTCAATCTTCATCACTCTAGTAGTATCGTGTGAGTGCATAGAAGCTACAAGCACTACCAATTTGAGCTTATAACGCAAGATTTCAACTTTTCTCCATTTACCCGATTTCAATACCTTGACTCAATTGCTTCAATTTAACTCATAATTGTAGCTCATTTCTTCATTTACAGTGTCGCCTAAGTGAGTGGAAGAGATTTGCACTATCAATTTTGAAGTTTAAAGCAATGATTGAAGTGCCTCATTGTTCACCCGAGGTGTTCATCTATCTCAATCACTCTATTCACTTGCTACTTTTCAATTTTGATCATTCACACATCTTCTCTTAAGTGTAGGCTAGCTCCGGCCAGAAAAACTCAAGATTTGGCGTTGTAGATAGCTTGATTACCTCTAATGGCGCCTTCGGCTTCATCGAGGAGAAAGAGAAAGAGAGGGAGGGGAGAAGAAGAAGTCTCCAGAGGGGCTGAACTCGGCGCACAAAGTCCACAATACACTGGGGCTATGTGAGCCAGGTACACATCATCTTTTCTCTTTGATTTAAATTTCTGTTTAGATCTGCGCATAGGCCTGATGTACCTTTGCTTGTATGGGATATACACTTATAAACCTGACAAATGGGCCCCTTTTGTAAGCAACTAAGTCTAGGGCCACAGGTTTAGTTGTGGATTGATTAATTCTCTGCTTAATTTTAATTGATCTAACTTGGCACAATCTGATAGGGTCACCTAGTTAATCACTATGTTAATTACCTGTGTTAGTGTTAATGTGTGCTGAAGTGGCACTACCTGTTAGGTGACATGTGTTATGTGGGGCTCACACTGCCTAATTTCACCAATGGTATGCTGACATGTGGCAATGGGTATAGTTTAATATGTTGAGGTGTGTGGCATGGTATGCTGCCATGTGGCATTGAGTGTTGAGGTGGACCAATGAGATGCTGCCATGTGGCATGTTGGTGGGATCCACATGTCAGGTCAGTATAGAGGTGGGGCCCACATGGCTGAGGTGGACCAATGAGGTGCTGCCACGTGACACTCTCTCTCTCTCCTTTCTAATTCTGTGTGTGTATGTTTCAGACCCCGAGTTTGCACCCAGCAGTGTTTCTATCCCCAAGTTGTACCCAGAGAAGCCTGTGATCAAATCTCAGCATTTGATTATTCTGTTTTTCTCCTCTGATTTTTATTCTAATAGCACCATTTATCTAAAAATCATGAAAATTTCATCAAAAATCCCTAAATTCATGATTATCATCCCTATAATTTTAAAATTCCACTTTTGCCCCTCCCTCCTTGCATTAAAAAATTATTTGCCAAGAAAAACCCTATTTCCCTTTCTAAATTAATCCCGGATTTCTATTATAGCTCAGTGTCTCTGCCAAATAAATTTTCCTTGCAGAAACTTCCCCCAACTAAATACCAATTAGACTTGTATTGATGTTCATTAGGGTTTGATTTGATCAAAAGCTGATTATTTATCAATAATTGATATAAATCTAGACCTGATCAGATGGTTGCTCATAGCTTTGGCACCTGATAAGTCTTGTGAAATTGACTTTCAATTCATATTCATGAAGGTGATTTGGTCAACAACTGATTACTTATCAACAATTAACACAAACCTTGGTTTGATTAGGTGGTTGCTCATAGCTTTGACACCTGGTCAGCCTTGAAAGCAAAATCACATTGAGATTTCTTGTGATTGGCTGTATCAAAATACTGGCATGGCATTGACACGATTTTTTATTATACATGGATTATATTGCTTCAGCTCTTAAGGTTTGCTTTGAGAATTAATTTCTAGGGTTTGATCTTGACTTCCTTAATGTCTATCACTGAGGTGTGGGACCCACCTGTCACTAAACAATAATCAAATGGATGACCCCTCAGGAGATTTTCTCTCTTGAATCTCCTGAGAGTCATCCACCTCGAATGAATAGGAGGTGGCAGGGTTTTTATACCTTCGACCCTTTGTCCAGGATTTCCTTGTGGGACAAATAAAATTTTTTCAGGGCTCAGCAGCGACTTCTCCTGACTGGTGGACCTCTCTTCTTGCCTTTCTTTCTTATTTCTTATGATTTATTGCTGATAATTGATATTTATCCTTAATTGTCCGGCTGCTTCATCCTTGAAATTTTTCAAGGGTAAACTGTGTCATAACCGAGATCTTGAACAACTCAACCGAGAGCCCTCGTTATTACTCTCCGAGGGAGAATGGAACCAACTTGAGTTACTAAAAAATTTTCTACCTACTTTTTTCAATGCAACCGTAAGACTTTCTTGCTCATATACACCGCCCGCACATGAGTTGCTTCAGTATCTATATATAATTTTCAAGGTAAATTATCTCTTTGAAATTTGATTAGTTTTGTAATTTATATTTTTTTCTATCTCATTTTTTTCCTCTATAAGGTTTATCGTGGGATGGAAGATTCGAAAAATATCGACATTTCTCTTGTTCCAATCGTACAAGCAACGAAAGAGAAATTCCTCAAATATTAGGAAGAAGTACCAGCGGTGACCATTATCTCAAGTTATCTCCATCCGTCGTTCAAGAAGAAATATACTGTACTGATACTTCAAAGATACAAGAATAATCTATGTCTATCATACACTGAGAAGGAAGCTCGCGTGCCTATTTGAAGATATGTTCAATATTTACAACTCCCGACGAAATATCAATCAAGCTTCTTCATCCGGTCAAAACACTAGATACACATAGAAAAATTAATTAATTTATATTATTTATTACATAGTTTACTCACTCGTATTATGCATGTTTTTTTTAATCCTAATAGAAGTAATAGTGTGTCCGGATTGCTAAGTGAATTATGAGCGATGAAGGTTTTATAAATCAACAAATTAACAATAACGAATTACTAAATTATTGTTTGGGAAGTATGTAAGACGATAAAATTGACATTCTCAATTACTGAAAGAGAAATGCCATTGTCCATCCAATATTGACGATGATGGCTCGTGATATATTTGCATTGCCCCTGTCAACTTTTTCTTCTAATCGTGTTTTAGTTCGGCAAATATAATTTTGACTGACAAACGTACCAAATTGGATGCAAATCTTTTTGAGAAACTTGTGTGCTTGAAAGACCAAATCACATGCAACATGATATCACACTTGAGGCAACAACCCGTGCAATCCCAATTCAACAAAGTGGCACTAATATGATTATAAGTCCGGACGATGATTTCGACGATGCATGTGATATCAACGTTGAAAACAATGATTTATGGTACTTGAATGATGATTACTAGATGTTCGGTATGTTTTTCTAAACTCTTTTAATTTTATCATCTATTTTTAACTTTTTGATTATTTGTTAAGTTATTTTTTTAAGAATATTACTAATAAAAAAAGTTAGAAATATGCATATGTTCTTTTTACATAGCCGGTCCTAAACCCGGAATTAAGAAGGAGGGCAACTTACAATTTTTATAAATATTCATTTTCAAAATAATTATAAAAAATATATTTTATAACTTAGAATTTTTATAAATTTTAATATTTTTATGATATTTTAATATTATTTAATTTTTTAACAATTAAATATGGAAAACCGAATTAGTTTAAATTAATTATTTCAAAAATATGATATAATTTTTTCGGTTTTGATTTTTTTTATTTTTTCTGAATTTTTTTAGAATTATTTAGAACTTTTCAAATTTTATTATATTTTTAAACAATTAGAATTAATAAAATCGATTTAGTTAAAAATATTATGATTAATTTTTTTTTAACTTTTATTTTTTTTAATTTCTGTTTTTTTTTTTGAATTTTCTGAAATTTTGGTTTTTTTTTAGTTTTGGCGGTTTATTTTTTTTTACGAAATAAAAAAAAAAACCGACCTGCTCCACCCGCCATGACCCACCCGTCCCAATCCGTGAGGGTCGTTTCCGCGGGGGTCCAACACAGGGCGGATCGGAATTTTCTAATTTTGGAGCGCTCAAATCCGTCCCACCCCACTTATGACCCGTACTCATCCGTGACCCGGAGGGGTTTCACCTGGACCGTCCCGTTTTCTAATCTCTAAGCTCATTTCGCTCGAACTGGATTCATTTGTAGTCCTAATCGTCTGAGAGAATTGGAGGAGAAAAATTTTCAAGGGCTCGAAATTTTTTTACCCTATGTAAAACACAAAATGGTGGCGGATCCAAATTATTTTTTCGGACTCTTAAAGAAAATTCAGGGCACTTAAAAAAAACTCTGTCCGTTCTAAAATGTAAAAAACATAGTGCGAGATATAGTTAAAATAAATAAAGTATTTTTAAAAATAAAAAATTGCTTCGGACCCTTCCAATTGACAAAGGAATAAAGGATTTCGCTTTTTACAGGAGCAAGTCAAATCCACTATCATTTTCATATTTTGTTTTCTGCGAAAGTAGCAAAAAGATTCCACAGCAAAGTGCTCTCTCTCTCTCTCTAGATCTTCTTTTCATGTACAGGCACAGTTTTATGAACTATCACTTTTTGGTGGAAAACAAATTTCTGAATGGCCTTTCTATTTGAAGAATAATCTTTTGGATGTATATGCCCGGAGATGATAAATCAATCCTTTCTATGTGCACTGTATAGGTACCAGCGTGCAGATTCAGCTACTGTATTTTAATAAAAGATGGTTCTGTAGAAAATTTTAGTTTGGAATCTATTTTAATGTTTAAGAAAAAATAAATGAATACTAATGATGTAACTAAAAATTACGTTTGCGTAGCAAATAAACATTTTTGGGTTACATATATAAATAATAATTAATATTTGTAACATGTTCCTTGTTCTATCTCCAGGTCCTTTGCCATATTTTAGCACTTGCTTTTTTTGTATCTTCGTTAGGCTTTCATTCATTTAATTAGCAGCATTCCACTTTTTATTTTAGAGGATCAGACATGAGATCTGAAATCAGCGGTAATGATGTACCACATGAAGTTGTACCGTCTCTTTCTGTCAAATATACAATTCATATTTTTAAGGGCACATAAATTATAATTGGGACTTCTTAGATTAAATACGAATTTTGGAATAATTTGAGAGCACAAAATCAAGTTCACCTAGCTTTGGAAAACAAATAATTGTCCAGATTAATTCGGTGGGTCCGATAATGAGAAGTGCTAAAGGCCTAGTACAAACTATAGTTTTGAAAAAATCCGTCTGGTCCAATTTGTTCGGACCAATCCGTTCCGAACTAACCCGTGCCACGGACCGGACCCAAACCCGTACCCGATCCGTGCCTTATCTTGGTCCAGTCCAAAAGTGGTCCGATTCTCTCCACCCAAAACCGGCCCATGTGGACCCGTGGACCGGCCCAAACCGGACCCCGACCCGTACCAACCCATGGTCCGGACCAGACCAACCCCCCCCCCCCTCACCTTTTATTATTTTTTAAAATTTTCTAGAATTTTATGATTTTTTTAGAATTTTTTATTTTTTTAGTATTATTTGATTTTTAAACAATTGAAAATAAAAATTTGAATTAGTTAAAAATTATGATATATTTATTTTCGAAATTTTATAATTTTCTAGATTTTTTTTTAGGATTTTATTTTTAATTTTTTGTGGTTTTCTAAATTTGTAAAAAAATTCGAACCCGATCCGGCCCCTGAGGGCTAACGATGGATCAAATTAGTTTTTTTCGAATTTAACATATCTAAATCTGTTTCATATGGAACGTAGAACGTAGACTATGCCGATCCGTGACCCTACCGGACCGCATTTGACACGGACTAGCCCGTTTGCATAACTCATAGTACAAACATTCCTCTTCAATCTAATATTATAAATATCGTTTTTTGTCGATGTTTAAATCGGCGTTGATTCCCAAATATGCTCATTTATTAATTATTATATACATTAATGTACCCAAGATTCACGAACCAAACCTTTATAAATTTGGATACATTGCTGTAGAGTTTAGACTCTAAGTATTATCGGATCCCTAGTTAATTAGTTTATCAGAAACAAACAACTGTCTATGATCCGACATTGCTTCCCAGTTTGTAGATCTGATTCGTTATCGCGGGAAAGATGCGAGAGATTTTATTACTTCCGAGTTCCGACCAAGAGAAGCTCTCCACGTGATGTCCTTCCACAGAATCTGTATTTAAAAACTCTTTCAGGCTCAGTAGCTCTCCTTTTCTGATCTTCTGCTACGTAGTACTGTGCAGCATATCGCGTAAACATGTTGAATCAAGAAAGATTAGAATTCAATATAGCTTTAATTTAATAATTTTAAATGATATTTTCTTATGTATTGTACTGATTGATGAATTGCTGCTATTAACACCTGACCATTATGTAACGTGATAATTTTGATTATTTATTATTTGAACAATTGGCGAACTCTCCTGGTCTCTCTATATTTAGGCAAAACATTAAGTGCACTTAGTTTATTTTGACTGTGTATTCATTTAACATTTTCTAGGACTGACCCTTAAATATTTTTCTAAAACCAAAAAAACTATGTAGTTTCATAGATTGTGTTTATATAGGCATTAATAATTTACATTTTTGCATTCATCCCCGTCAATCTCGATTTCAAATTATGATGCCCGATGCAATTATTCTAAAATAATTAAGGTATAGTAAAAGTTTCTTGTATCTAGTTTAATTAATTTATAAGCTTGATAACTAGCTTTCAATTCCAATATTAAACAGAGGCTTCTTGGAAGCATAATATTCAACAAATAACTGACAATGATAGAACACCCGAACCTCACACCGAACCAAATCGGTACAACTGGAAATGAAATGGCGATCACAGATCGAGCGCACCACACACAGTAAATTAGTAACAGTAATTACTCCGTGCTAGCCACACGAATCTCTAGTAGAAAGAGCGCCACAGAGGAGCCAGAGCAATTAAACTAGCTCCTCCACTGTCCGCTTCACGTCACGGCATAACACGAGAAGCAGAGACGAAGAAGACGACGCCTGAATGGCTCCGTGGGCATCCAGAGAGAGCGACAAAGTAGAAACAATTAATAAATCGCAGGTGCGAGGTGCGAGGTGCGAGGTGCGAGTGCAAATGCAAATTATGCAATTATGCAAGTGGTGCGAATTTCTCTTGACGACCTCGCTTCCCCGGCAGGCCGCACAGAAGAGAGACAGAAGGGTGTTGAGCAACAAGACACGAAAGCTCTTCGCTTGAGAAGAACCTTGTTTGTTTCTCCATCCAGCTCTTGTTCTGCTCTCACCCTTTGTACAATTTTCTGCTTTCTCTATACTTGTACTGATTTCATCCTGTGCAAGTGTAGACTGAATTGTACAACTATGACAATGGAGATTGTTCGGTCTCGTACGTATCCAGTAAAATACACACTGTCAGCTAGTTTTTACCGTAGCCAGTAGCCCCACCGTGCCCACATGCATGCAGCCTTTCAAAATGTCCCAATAAGATAAATAGCTTGCGGAGAGTCGGTGACCACTAATTTGAACTGTAGTCGTGGGGGTATATATGAAGCTGTTTGTCCTACACTCCTATTGCAAAAGATACGGTATTAATTTATTAACTTTTGGATATCCGAAATATTTTTTAATTAAATGCATTGTCACAACATGACTGAAACACCCGTTCGGGAAGAAAAATAACAGGGATGTTAGCGGAAATACAAATTATTCCAAATATTATCTGTATCCATAATTTCAATTTAAACTAGTCAAAAGATTGTATATAACAAAATTTCATGGAATATGGAATTTCATTATTTTCAATATATTTTGATTATTTTCCAGATTTTTTAAAACAGCCAAAAATAAAAATATTGGTATATCAGAAGGATCGTCATTCATAATTTTGGAAAAAAAAACTTAAAAAATAATAAATTTGATATTCACGTGATTTTATTATAGAAAATTTAATAAGAACAATTGTACAAGAATGGACAAAATATTACCACCATGATCTCACTCATTTTGCATTATGGACGCTAACTTTTGTTAATAGATGACATGGGCTCTTTTGAATCGTGCATCTTGAACATATACACTTTTTGTTTATATATATACAGTATACTGGTTTGTTCAAAGTCGTCCTTCCGACTTATCTGATCCATGGATTTTTATTAGTTCCAATCATTTACAAAATTGTTGCTTTTTAACAATATATAATACTACGACCAAGAGTTGTCGATTGATATTGATAAAAAAAATATACATCCGTTAAAAAAATTGAACATTTCTTTATTATTTCAGTGTCAGATTTTTCTTAAAATCTAACACTGAAAATTGATGAATAATCAGTGTCCATTTTCCATAAAATTAGTCACTAAGGATTAGTGTAGGATTTTGCGGAAAAAAAACGACTCTAATTTCATGATTTTTCAGTATCGGTTTAGGATAGAGAAACAAAGTTTCAGTATACAATTTGAACGTATTTAATTATATTTTTGTACTTTTATTATTTAATTAGCTCTTCTTTTAGTAATTTTTATTACAAGTAAATTCACAATTTAAACCTGATCGCTTTCGGTTTTCTACTATAAAACGGATAAAGCTGTTGAATAAAAAAAATATTTTTATCGGGATATGTCGCTCATATTGATTTATCCTGGAAACCAACATTGATAATAAATAAAATGGATCTGAATTCGTTTGTGTGCGTGATGACTGTCGAAACTTTTTTAACATACTAGAGTTTGTTAAATTTTAATACATATTATTTTAATTGAGGAGAGAAGAATTACATATAAATTATTGGATTCAAGTACATGAAAATATTTAAACAAAATCAATGGTTGAGAAATTTTAATGATGTGACATTTGCGAGAAGTAAAAATTTAACTATCTTTATGGAGTAAAATTAGTATCGCTTTCTTAATTACTGACATTTTTATTTATAATCAATGTCAATTTCTCATCTGATAATGATGTATTAATGTCATATTGGTTGTTTTTCCAATCTTTCCAAATGATACTAGTCAGCAATTCTGTAATAATGGATCAGTACATTTAGATATATATTTGATGATAATTAGTTTAGTGTTTATGATGATATTGGACATTACAATATAAAAGTTGCAAAAAATTTGATAGAATTTTTCAACCGATACATTTTTTTAATATTTTGCAACGAATTGAATGTATATCCTGCCATATTAATTTGATTTTTTTAAGATTTAATATTTTTTGTTGCAAGCAAGTTCAAACGCCAACCTCAATTTAAATCCAAAGAATCTTACCGGTTTCGGATCTCTACTAATTAGAAGTTTAGAACTGATAATGTTGATGCATAAAACATCATATTTAGGATAAGTCATTGTCCGTTACTCCAAAAAAATCAAAACTGATAATGAATAATTTTTTATTCGTTTTAGTACGTCTAGTGTCGGTTTCTTTTTTATATTTGCATCGGCGTCAATTTTCATCTGGCTTATTATATATATGTCGGCAAAATATGTATTAGTCGTTTTTTCGGATATTGTACTCTTTTCAATGAACACCAATTTTTAGTGGTGAAGTACATATATAATTGAAGGAGCTGTTTAGGATGATTTGGTCATTATAATATGTTGCAAACAAACAAAGAGGTAAAAATAATTTTGATCGAATTATTCAACGAATTACTATTTCGAGTACGAAATTAATGTACTGGGGACAATTTATAATTCCTAGCTCTAACAATTATAGTTCCAGAGGTCCTTGTTACAGACTTAATTGTGCATCCAACTTGCTAGTAACCGGTGACGCTGATATTTAAATCAAAGGACAGTAGTCATAGAGATTAGAGGGGCCGAGTGTACAGTCAACACGACGATCAAGATGTCTGCATGCTTATAAAATCTTATCAGATGCTTCCATATGATGCATGTCAGCTTTTACAGTATTTTTAACTTACTCCCGTCTACTGTGCGACGCCAAGGGAAGATGTAGAAGATGCGATAGAGAGAGAGGAGAACATGAGCATAGTACGAAAATATTTTGGAACTTGCACCGTCCTGTTGCAGTGCACCGTGCAAAGAGATCTACCAGTTCTCTGAGATGTTCATTTAATATTTTGAAGACGATAAATTTTGTGTAAACGTTCCCTTAGTATTTGTAATTACGATTATAATAAATTGGCCAGTGAAATATTATTAGGTCAGTCGATCGGGTAAAATATTCAAGTTCATCGATTTTGCATGTGGTATCAACAAAAAAAAAACGAATCGTACTTGTAAAAAATACAATGGCCAATTTATTTGATCTGAACTGTTTAAAATATTCAGCATAAATTTTAACGTTGATCGATTACTGTAACAACTGCAAAAAAATTGCCCACTCTACACTCTAGAGTCTAGAGGATGTGAACTCCAAAAAACAGGGGACCACATCTGCAATCAGGAACGAAAAATAGAAAACTTTCGAATGATCATTAGTATCGTACGTATGGGAAGTTAATTGATTATTGTGTTAATGTATTTCTATTTAAAACAAGTACAAACTTAACTTCATTATCATGAAAGAGATGACTGCCTATGCACGTCTTCCGCTACAGAAAACTTGGTTTTTGGCATATAGTCAAACTCATTAGCATCAATTTTTAACATTTGTATCGATTTTTTAAAACATTCACATCACTATTTTTATTTCAGCCATGATGTCAAAAATAATTTGCATCAGCGCGATTCATATCAAATATAATTATTAGAATTGTTTTTGCTGATGTGCAAATATATTTACCTGGTATGTACTTCATGTACATCAGCCTGGCCGAGGCAAAAAAAAATCGGACCAGCTAATGCCAATAATATCATTTTTTAATCATTCTTCTAAAATAATATTTTTTCTATTTGGATGGAATTTGCAAAACTACATTGCAAAACCAATTTAATGTGTAACACTAAAAAACACTAATGTATATACGAAAGGTACTCATGCAAATATATTTGGATGTAATATGCCACCATTAATATATTAGAATATTTTCATTTAGTGCATGTAAATAAAGGACTCTATAATATATCCACTTATATTCTCTAAGTATATATTTTGTTGATAATTTTTAAACTACGTTACTTTTGAAAAGTATTATATTATTAATATTAACACATTTAAAAATAAGTACCACAAAATAAAATCTGAATTTTCAAAAATTGTTCAAAAATTGTTGACAATATGAACGTAACATAGCAGGCAATAAAAAATGTATTAAATTATATAATACAAAATAACCTAATTATTTAGTACCTTCAGATTAAATTATTTTAGCTTTTTCAACAAATTCATCAGTCAATATGTATGATTGGATGACACTTTATATTCACATTTACATAATCAACTGAAAGAGGCAAACAATGGGATTATATTTCCTAAAAAAATTAAACTTATTTATATTTCATAACTTTGATTTACTTAATTTATTTTGCTACATGTTCAAATGTATCTAAATTTATTTATATATATTGAGAACACAGTGAAGATTTGGAGATTGTGACCGTGTCCAGCTGGGTCATGAAGGAGGCGATGTTTCTTTGATTTATTTACTAATTTAAATTTATTTTTTATTTTGTATAGATTGAGATTTAGGTTAAATATAGAAAAGAAAAATGAAAAAGGAAACATATGATATGAGGCTCCAGGTCATTAGATTGGTTAGTCCTTTATTTATTTTATAATCCTCTCTGGTTTTGATGATTATGTAAGAAAAAAGACAGAAGAAATAAAAATAAGGGAGGGAAGGGAGATTCTTGGGAGTCTTGTGTTTTGTTGTTGTTTCTCTTATTGGTGACATGATATCAGAGCTCTTGGGGTTGGATTTCTAGTTAGTTTTCTCCACAAATTGAGCGTACTAACTCAAACACAATAAAAAATGTCAGATGATGTATCCCAAGAATCTTCCACCACTGCTGTTCTAATTGAGCAGATGACTAAAATGATGACTCAAATGGCAACCCTACAAGCGGCTGCCATAAGCAACCCTCAACCGGTGACACAAGTTATACCTCTACTTGTGACCACGACCAAGGGCATCCTTCATTTGAGTTTAATTAATGTAAAATTCGGCGGCGTAAACTATTCATTCTGGAGTCAAGCGATGTCGATGTACATCCATGGCAAAGAAAGGATGAAGCACCTCACGGGAGAACCGACTCTACCATCCATAACTGAACCATCATATCAAAAATGGGTAACTGACGACGTAGTAGTGAAAGGGTGGCTTATTAACTCTCTTGAATCTCGACTAAGGGGGAGTTATATTAGGTATACTACTGCTAAAGACATATGGAAGGCAATCGCCACAACATATTATGATGGAGATGATGGGGTTCAACTCTATGCTCTCAACCGTCAAGTCATGCGTGTAAAACAGGAAGGACAAGCGATTGAAGAGTACTTTGATGAACTTCAAAGGTTGTGTAATAACAATTAGAACATAAAAGTTTGATGAACTTCAAAGGTTGTGAATTTCCAATTAGAATCGGTTTTGTAATAACCGGCTCTAAAATTTTAATTTAGAATCGATTTTTCAAAATAACCGGTTATATTAGTCGGATAAAATAAAAAAATAACCGTCTTCCTCTTAGTTCCAAATTTTATTTTGCTAATTTCTTCTCGAGAACCCGAGAGTACTTCCTCTTCCATTAAACCCTAGTCCTTCCTCTTCCATTAAACCCTAGCCTCACTTCATTAAACCCTAAATCCTAGAGCCTCACTCTTTCGCTGCCCCGCTCTCCACTGTCTCACGCTTCGCTGCTTCACCTTCTGTTGTCCCACGCTGCACTGCCCCGCCCTTCGCTACCTCGCCCTGTGCTGCCTCTTGTGCTATGGTGACAAATTTTTTTCTTTTATTTCACAATTTTTGTGGTATCACCCCTATAATTTTTTTCTCAAATTTTGCAGTTAATCACTAGTTATAATAGAGTTCAAGGATATGATTTAAAATATATGTGTCATATTTACAGAATTGTCCAAACAAAATTAGGTTTTTGATGATTTTTAAGAGAATAATGCAAAATCAGTAAAGTTTTGGGTTTTTATGTAAAAAACTAAAATATGATACTGGGACAATATGACAGTAAGATACAATAAGCAATTTCAAATAACTTTTATGTTCGAAATTTTTTTATTTGACGTCATTTTGATCAAAGAATTAAAATTGTAATTAATGGACATTTAAGAGTAATTAGGGCATTTGGGTGCTCAAAACTTTATATTTTTAACTCAAAATTTACAGTTAGGTTCTAATCTCTATAAAGAGTAATAATATAATATAAAATTTATATAATTCATAAATATCTACAATTCAATAGGATCTTTTTACTGCTACCAGTAAATAAAGTCTAAAATAATTTTATTTATAATTGTTATTTGTTTATTCTTAGAAATTAAATATACTTTTATCAATCATAGTTCAAACTTTTTAAACCCTAATTGGATATCATAATATATCTAAAAATTCATTATAAATATACTAATTGAATTCTTTATAATTTTATATAGTACTTTGACAATAATGGAAGAAGGATCGGAAAAAAGATCAAGAACATCTTTGTCAGGTTTTTGTAGGAGTAAAAAATTTGATGAGAGACATATCGAGTTTAGAAGTGACGGCGTACCAATTGGTGGCAACACATCAAATTTTGTGAATTATTTCGCTATCTTGGTAAGAGATCAGGTACCATGCACAATTCAAAATTGGAAGAATGTCAATGTAGAGCTTAAAAATGAGTTTTGAAATGACATCAAGGTATATAAAATTATTAACTCCTAAATCATAAACTAGTTAATACTGTATTTATGTACTAATTTATTTATTTATTTCAGGGATGGTAGAACATAAAGGACGATAGATATAAAAAAACCCTAATGTTAATGGGCGCACGTTGAAAGTCTTGGAAAACTAGATTGGTGAGAGATTACATCACCAGTGCAGATCCGAATAATCTGAAGACTCTGTGTGATGACTTCAATATCACATTGGAGAAGTGGGAAGAGTTTGTGAATCAAAAAGACAACGATGAGTTTAAGGTAACCAAAAAAACATTCTAATGTAATATTTTACTATTAGTAAATAAATTTTTTAGATTTGTATTGACAGGCGATAAGTGCGTAAGCACGAATAAATGCTGAAAAGAATTTACATCCTCACAGACTAGGTTCGAGCGGTTATAACACCGCGGAGAAAAAATGGAAGGAGAAAGACGTTGTTTCATCGTCCTCATCCTCCTCGGGCATCACTTCAAAAGCCGACATTAGAAGATTTCGATGGTGCATGGCTAGGGCAAAGTCGACAGTCGAGGGAACTTATGAAATTTTGAATCCGGCGACTAAAGAAGTACTTCAACGAGCAATATGTTTAAAAAATCATTAAAAATATGTGCATGTTAGATACACTATAATGACAGGAATCGATGATTCAGGAAGGATCATTTCAGCCGGACCACTATAATGACGACTTGACCACTTCCATTGGGACGGCTGAGCATTCGGGGAGATTGAGAGGATTTGGTGGCGCCGATGTGAAAACTGTGTGCGGGAAGGGGTCGAAAGGGAAAGTTTCTCACACTGAATGCATCAGCAAAGTTGAGTTCAACGAGTTATTGGGACAACAAAGGGCGGAGATGACAGCGCAGTTTAATGATTTATTTCAGAGAATGTTAAGGTAAATGCCGGCTGATTCGGTATACATACCACCTTCCATGGATGAAGTTATCCTCCCGACTCAAGGTAGCTCCAATACCATACATCCGCTTCGGACTATCAAGATCAATTTATTTGTATATTTATTCTCAATTAATCTAAATTTTTAATGATTACTGAAGTATAATTCATATAATTAACAATTAATTATTTTTTTATTTCAGGAATCTACACCCTGCAATATCCTTGTTGAGATAGATGATAAACGATATCAGACGGCAATCTACACCCTGCAATATCCTTCATATTAGTCTTTAATTCTTTTACATATTTGCTTGATTAATCAAACTAATGAAATTTTAATTTTTTAATAGGTTATCAAACCAACTCCTTGATCTTATTTACAAGAAAATATCGAAGAAATTAACGAGATGGTTGTAAATTATATCACATCTAATATTTGATATTTTTTTCTGTTATTTGTAAATATTTTTTGCTAAATTGTTTAGTTACTTATATATTTATTTGTGTTATTCAGTAATTTCGTAAGTTCTATATGTGTTTGTTTATATATATGGCTGGTATATGGACTGATCACCGAAAATAGAAAATTTATTTTAAAAAATATTTAGAACCGTTATTTAATGAAACCGGTTTTAATTATTTGAATGAATTAGAACCGGTTATTGATTAGAACCGGTTTTAATTGAAAAGTTGTTTAGAACTGGTTATTTCATAACCGGTTTTAATTGTAAGAATGAAATAGCACCGGTTTTATAGAACCGGTTCTAAAACTTAAAAATTAAAACCGGTTATAATAACCGGCACCGTATGCAATTCCGTACTAATTATTTTAACACCGGTTATAAAATATTTAGCACCGCTTACTTTTAGAACCGGTTATATATCCAGTGTTAAATTCTTTATAAAACCGATTTTAATTCTTTTTTTTCTGATAGTGGCAGCTCTTTATCCAACTTTGTGATAGCCTAAAGAAGCTATTGGTTGCAGCGTGCATTTTAGATCCTGTTTTGTTGATTTAATTTGTTTACATGTCTCCTAACATACTAACATGTATTGGGTGAGAACCTTACAAGCTACTGATACTGTTTACGATTATATTATTTTTCTTTTCAGTTTTCGGCAAACAACTTTCTACAATATTTCTACTTTCTTTTCAGTTTTCAGTAAATCTACATATACTTCTCAAAATAAAATATCCTCGATGTATAAAATAATGGCTATAAAAAATAAAAAAATTTAATTTTTTTCAGTCCAAATCTTTTGTGTTGTACGTAGTAAAATACAGTTGTTTTCCGTAATTTTTTTTTCTCCCTATAGTACTATTTGCTACTAGAATCAACGCGAGATTTTCATCAACGCACCAACTTAAATCATGAAGACGCCAACCCACGTGTCTACTCCTGCCAAAGCTACGCCTTTAACAAAGCCCACGAGTATAGATTACCATCTTTTTACAAGAAACTCCATTGCTTCGGTCAAGAGTATCATTTACTTGGAAAACTCTAGCACTTTACCGTTCTAGACTAAGATAAGTTTCTGCTTTTAGCGTTGCTTTTTCGGCTTTAAGCAGAGAGAAAGCCCCCATAAAAAAAGTTCCCCTCAAAAGCAACGGCCTTTTTTCCTTCATGAAGGGTGGAGTCCACTCCAGGCACCCACAGTCAACACTTTAATCAGGCGTTTTATTCTCTTTTACCTCATGAATCCAAGTGCAAGGAAAAAGAGAATTTAGCGATTAGGATGGGATTTTGCTAAAGATATTGTCCCTAGTCAAAAGGCAGCTCCCCCTAATTGGGTTTCTGCTCTCTTTCTTCTCACGGAGGAGAAAAAGAAAAAGAAAAAGAAAAAGAATCCAATGAGGTCCAAAAGCGTATGTAGCTCTTACGGTTTCATCATATCCTCAATGATATAGGCTATACTATACATATGAAAAAAATATACGAATTTTTATATAGGCTATACATAAAGAAATATATACATTTTTCACATTGAAAAATTCGTATAAACTGCGGGAGCCAATAAAAACACCTCAAGTTACCATGTTACACGTTGGCAAGGACGTAATGTGTCTTCATTTAACTGGATTCCGTAATGCATGCATATTGATTGCAAAGGACAGAGGCGGACCCAGTTAAATCCAGAGGGCGCGTCTTGATTTTGAAAAATAAATGTTTTTTCGGTAATGTTTTCGATACGCGCTCCCTGAAATTTTTTTTTTCTCCCCCCTGAATTGTCCTGTTATTTTTATTGAGAAAAAAAATATTTAATACCGTGCATAATGAAATAATTATGCAAAAATATCAAAATATAAAGTTCCTTAGTCGAAAACTTTCTTCATCAACTTGATTATCTATTACTTTGAGATTTATTTTATTGTTATTTTAATATATAAAATGTTATTATTTAATAAAAAAATTATTAGTAAAGTATATATATTAAATTATTAATTTTTTTATTTAGTACCCGGTTAGTTAATGGATTTAAATCCGATAAGCCATTATAATCCGATAATTGCCCCCCCCCCTAATCAAAATGCGAGATCCGCCACTGGCAAAGTGGCAAAGGAAGTTTGTTTTTTGGAGATCAAGATCCCGTTGAATATTTTAGAAAGTATAAAATATTTCATTTTGAACATTGAAGCAATTAGGAACATACTTACAGGTTTAGTAGTACAAACTTTAGAAGTACACCCAATCATCAAGGATGGGATCCCTTAGAAAACTATTTAGTTTTTTATCATGTTGACAATTAATCTTATATAAATTTATAAGAAAATGAAAAATAATAAAATTCCATAAATATATTATTAAACATATAGATTAATTATGTTTTAAAACTATTAAAATTATCATATAACTTTAATGATCTTTGACGGAATATCAAATGATACTCAAATCACATCAAATTTGAAACATAACCAATCTCTAAAATTAAAATATATTTGTATGTTTTTTTTTCATTTTTAAGCTCTATTTATGAATTTATATCAAATTTGAAACATAATCAATCCCTAAAATTAAAAAAAAAATTCTATAATTTTTTTCCCATTTTAAGATCTATCTATGAAGTTGTGAAGTGACCCCTTCTCATATTTCAAACTCCATTTCAGATAATTTTGCCTTTTGTGATATGCATGTTTAAAAAAAATTCTATATATATCACCTCAATATATCTTTCTATTTAGTTCAATGAAAAATAGATCAGCTAAACAATTCTATAGGGACCTAGGTCTGTCAATGAAAATCATTTGATCATTTGTCTGATTCGTCATATCCAATAAAATGGATATGAGTAACCTTTTATTTTCCTTAAGCTATTGTATATGGGTATGGATAAAAAAATCGTTAACATCTCAGATAAGGGTACATATAAGAGTTATTCCATACTCGTTATCTATACAGTGAAATATAGATAACGAGTATAAATAATTATATTATAAACTTTTTCATTGCTAATTATAATACAATTATAATTATTTTCATTTTCAAAGTCATTTGACCGTTTATCCGACTTGTATCTTACCCGATAAGACGGATATTGATAAAATTTTATTTTTGTTAAGTTATCGGATATGGATAAGATTTTTTTTATTAACTTATCGAATAAAAATACGAGTAAGAGTTATGCCTAGGGGTGTCATTGGGTCGGGGTCGGGTCGGGTCGGGTCGGGTCGGGTCATATTATTTTATTATTTTTATTGACCCGACCCGAATACAACCCATTTAAATTCGGATTAAAAAATTTTGATCCATACCTGATCCGACCGGGTCACGACTCAATCCGACCCGATCCATGTGAAATAATTAAATATTTAAGGGTGGGTGACCCTTGACAAAAGAAATCACATTCAACCAAATTATACTGTACTTTGTAAGGGCGGGTGACCCTTGACAACAAGTTATTTTGATAATTTGGACATTAGTCTTTTAAATAAATTTCAAAAAAAAATCTTAAAAAGAGAAAGAAGTATACATCTATTATTTTACTTATAACCATTTTTGATGGGTTATCAAATGATAATGAAATTATATAAAATTTAAAACAATATCAATCCATAAGTAAAATAATAGATGTATACTTTTTCTCTTTTTAAGATTTTTTTTTTGAAATTTATTTAAAAGACTATTGTCCAAATTATCAAAATAACCTGTTGTCAAGGGTCACCCACCCTTACAAAATACAGTATAACTTGGTTGAATGTGAATTCTTTTGGGAAAAAATCACACACACAACGGCTGTGAATTCAGATTGTTGCTAAGATACTCTTTAACAACGGTTTTTATTCAAAGATTGTTGTTAAAGGACCCTTTAACAATTATTTAAGAACCGTTGTTAAAGGACCCTTTAACAATGGTTTTTATTTAAGAACCGTTGTTAAAGGACCCTTTACCAATGATTTTTATTTAATAACCGTTATTAAAGGATTCTTTAGTAATGGTTATTAATTAAGAACCGTTGTTAAATATCTTTTAAAACCGATTTTAATAATATATTTTTAACAACAATTGTTTATACTTTTCCTAATATCTGTTTTAATAACGGTTGGAGGATCTTTGTAGAAAGGCTTTAAAAACCGTTTTGAAATCCAAGATATATTGTAGTGAGAGGCTAAATGCGTTCGTACATTTTAATCAAAGTACTTTTACCTGTCCAGATGGCATTTTTTCTTTTTTCTTTTGGAGGATATCTGAAAGATTGTGGCTCTTTATTATGGCTTGTGTAGTTGTGCTTAAATAAGGGCAAAAGTCTTTAGCCAAGAATCGCCTTTTTAAGCAAAATACAAAGTTAAAAAAATATTCATTGTTGGGCATAGTTAGGCTATGGTACTACTTGTTGTTAATGATTAAATTTATTACGGATTAAAAAATATAGTTGAATCATCTTCAAATTTTGATTTATAGGTCTTAATAATTTCTTTATATCAAAATATGATGGAATATAAAATATTCTTATTTTTTTAATTTTCTACGTAATAATTTTAGATTTTTAAAAATGACCTAGAAAATATATATTATTTTATTATTATTATTGAATCATGTGAAAAAAATCCAAAACTAATACTTAAAAAATTTGAAAAATAATTTTTTTATATCCCATCATATTTTGATATAAAGAATATATTGAGATCCATAAATCAAGATTTAAAAATGATTTATCTATATTTTTTAGTCCGTAGTAAATTTAATTCATTAACTACGCATAGCACCATAGCCTAACTCATTTTTTTATTATGGAGTAAATTATATAAATGATCCCTAAAATATCATTTTTTTCACCAAATTGATCTTTAAAGTATCAAAAGTATCAATTTGATCCTTAAAGTTTCAAAGCTATCATTTTTGTCCCTAAAATTTCACTAACTTACCTTTTTTATCCTTGAACTTTTTTTAATAAATTAGTTCTATCATTATCAATGCTAAAAAAATTATTTACATTCACATCCATATCATATAATATATCTTACAATTTATGATAAATATTATAAATATCATATGAATTAATTTATAATATTAAGTCATTAATGTAGTATTTCTATTGTTATATTCATACTAGTTACAATGCTAAAAATTAATTCTATAATAAATGAGAATATCACTGTTTACTAAAATTTTAAATATAGGACTAATTTGGTATAAATTAAAAATTTAAGGACTAATATGATATCTTTTTTATACTTCAAGGACTAACATGATATCTTTGAAACTTTAAGGATCAATTTGATAACAAAGTGATACTTTAAGGATCAAATTCATAATTTTAAAAGTTGAATGAGCAATTTCATAAAGTGATAATACTTTAAGGACTATTTTATGTAATTTACTCTTTATGATGTTATGTTCTAATATTGTTTCAAATTTAGCGTATGTTCTTTAAGTTATCAAATAGGTACTGCATATTATTGAAAGAATAATTTGTACGTACCAAGAGATGGTGTTTTCTGTTAACGTTTTATCATTAATACTTTTTTTTTGTCGATAGCATTAATACTTGACCTTCAGATAGTACGCACTATGGGTAGGACAATTAACTAAAGAGGGTACCCTGCCTGGCTAAAATTGCACTGCGCATTAATCCTGACTCCTGACTCCTGAGTAGAGTGTTAAAATAACCCGTCCAACTCGTGGTTGTGACTCGCCTCGACTCGACTCGTGCTCAAATCCGTCAGATCCGTGATCCGTTAGAACCGGAGGGTCTAGCAAGGACGCGGGCAAAAAAAATTGAAAAAAAAACGTGCTAGATCCAAGCCGTTTTAGACCCGTCCCGACCCAACCTGACCCGTCCAACCCGTGATAACCCATGCCCGTCAAAAAAATTCAAAAAAAAATCGAAAAACTTCAAAAAAAATAAAATGGCATCGATTATATTTTTTTAATATTTATAACGTTCATTATATTTTTTTAATATTTATTTAGCAATATCAAATGGCATCTCCCAATCCCTCTCATGCCGAAGAAATGACACATCGATTAAGCGTTGAAATTTTTGTGAAGAAATGACACATCGATTAAGCATTAATACTTGACCTTCACGTTCTAACCCTCCGAACTCATACTATCAACAAAATTCTAACCCTATGCATCCTTATTATCAATAAATTTCATCACAACAATATTATCTATCATAACTGCATGTTGATCCTAATTACAACTTGTAAATCACTTCCTTTAGTGCGGAACAATGTTCGACCTCATTTCCGACAAGTTCCCAATATATGTTAAGTTCTAATCAATATCCGCCGAGTTCCCAATATCCCTCAAGTTCCCAATATAATACCGACACAACAATTACTGGTGGACATCCACCGTTACATCCAACGAGTGTGGGATGTTTCACACCAACACTCGACTCAAGCTTCCCGAAATCTCTGGTCGAATCCGGAGCTAACAAGAGAAGGAAGAGAGCTCCCCCAACTTATGATGCACCTTGGTGGCGCTATTACGAACAAACTTTAGGTCCCGACGGTGTTCTAATCAATGCACGATGTAAGGTAAGTAATTACAAAACTTCGTACAATTATGTAATAAAAATGGTTTAAATCAATTTAAAAAATATACCGATAAACACATAATAAAAAATGAAGAACCCAAGAAAGACCCGATACCCGTATGCTACAAAATTGTTTGAACTCGGACGGTACTAGTACTCTTGTCAAATATGACGAAAAAAGAATGTTAAAAGAGTTTGCTCGATACATAGCGAAAAAAGAACAACCAATATGTATGACATATTGTACCGATTTTGCCCGATTGGTAATTAGAGGTTGTGGTCAACCATTATACAAAAGGTTCCATCATAACAAAATGGTATCTGAGTTAAAAAAATAATATGTTGAACGAAAAAGTGAATTATTGGTCATATTTACAGTTGTAACAAATAAAATATCAATTACATCTGATATATGGACCGCAGGTAAACATGGTCTTAGTTATAGTTGTATTACCACCCATTATATTGATCATGATCGGATTTTGCCAAAAAGAGTATTAAGTTTTTGAACCATGAATTATCCGCATAGTGCACAAATTATTTATCAAACCATTATAAATGTATTGCATGAGTATAATTTGAAAAGAGATTTAGAAAACAAAATATTTTCAATTTCTTTTGATAATGCAAACAATAATATTAAATCTATTGATTTGTTTACACGTGCACTAAACTCAATTATGGATGATGGGATGTTTCACCAAAAATGTGCATGTCATATTCTTAGTTTAACTATTAAGGCGGGTTTGAAGACAACATCAGTCAATAATTTAATTTGCAAATTTAAAGATAATTTTCATCATATTTATTCTAACAATATAAGAAAACAAGATTTTCATGCCTTGTGTGGACGATTAAATTTGAGCAAGTTAAGAGTATCATGGGACATAAATACACGTTAGAATTTAACATATAGAATGATACACCGTGTCTTTCTATATAAACATGCTATAAGTGAGATCCTACGTAACTCACCCGAGGGATTACCCATATTATGCTCCATAGAAGAATGAGATCAAATCAAACAACTTCACACATTTTTAGAATTTTTCTTCAACGCAACCGTCCAACTATCATGCTCGTACATACCATCCGCGCATCAATTGCTTCAACATCTCTATTTGATATCCAAGGTTTATTTTTTTTCGTCTTGTATTTATTTCGTAAAAAAATTAAGTTATTTCATTACTATTGTTTAGGAAGTATGGAACCTGACGGTATTGACATCCTCGGTTATTCGAAGAGGATTGAAACTGCATATCCAACTCTCGCCATGATGGCACGTGATATATTTATCGTGTCCGTGTCAACCGTCCCTTCTGAATCCTGTTTTAGTTCAGCAAAACAGGATACTAACAGATCAACAGATCAACGCGGCAGATTGGGTGCAAAGACATTCGAACGACTCGTATACTTCAAAGATTGGTTTGATGCAGAATAACGTAATCAACATGCACCCGTAGAACAATCATCCGATAAATTTAAGACAGAAGCGGATGGAGACTCAGATGGTATGTCAAAAAATGAGTTATGGTATATGAACTCAAATTTTTAAATGGTATTTTTAAACACTTATATTCTTTATTTTTTTTTCATTTTTAATATTTTTCTAGCATTTACAATCCTTTTTTTATTTTTTTTCAATAAACTTTACTAACCAAAAAAAGTTAGAACTCCGCCTATGTATTATATAGCCGGTCCCAAACCTGGAATAAAGAAGGAGGGTAACTTTATTTATAACTCATTTATTTTAATTTTTTTCTCAATTTTTTTAAAATAATATCATTTTATTCGAATTCTTTAAGATTTTATTTAAACTTTTTACTTAAGTTATATTATTTTAAATTATTTTCGATTGTCTAAAATTTATTTGAATTTTTTGATTATTTTTGAACTTGGAAAAAAATGAAAAAATAATAAAATATTTTTTTATATCATTTAAAATTTTATTTCAATTTATTTTAAGTCATATCATTTAAGATTTTATTTAATTTTTAAATAATAATTTTCGGTTTTTTATATTTTTTAGAATTTATTTGATTATTTTTTAATTTTGAAAAAAATGACAAAAAAATAAAATAATTTTTTATATCATTTAAAATTTTATTTCATTTTATTTTAAGTCATATCATTTAAGAATTTATTTAATTTTTAAATAATTATTTTCGTTTTTTTACATTTTTTTAGAATTTATTTAAAAAAATTTAATTATTTTTGAACTTTGAAAAAAAGACAAAAAAATAAAATATTTTTTTTTGATCAAGAATATAAGTATTTATATATTTTTAATAATTATTTTTGAATGTTTCGGAATTTTTCAGAATTTATTTGGATTTTTCAGAATTTTAGGAAAAAAAAATTTGGAGTCGCCGACTTATCCCACCCGTCCCGACCCGCCGACCCGTCCAACCCGACGTGTCTAGGATGGGTCGCGATCAAACTCCCCAAAATATACCCGTGGTAATCCGTCCCGCCAAAACCCGTCTAGCCGCCATAACCCGTGCCGCCCGACCCGACCCTTTCCGATTTTATAACACTACTCGTGAGGCGTCGAGACCTTCAGGATTACTGAAATATTGACGGCAATTTGTTCTTTTAATGCAATTAATAATATGTAATATTTATCAGAATACAATTTACAGGAGTAAAGCGTGATTTCGAGTATGTGTACGGGGACGCTAAACAATGTCTAATCATGAATGTGTAGAACACTTAAAGGGTGTTCTGCAGAATATCATGGTCTCAATTATTATTTTTTGAATATTACATTTCTTTTATGGCCATTTAATGAACAGTTGATATTATATTTGAAAATTTTATTTTTCTTCCAAGGTGGTGCAATATGTTTATTTACCCACCGGGAGGAGTTCTAATAGGGTAAGTCTTGGTGGGTTTTCGAACTTGATTTTTTTAAATAGATTATTTTTTTTCTAAATTTTATAATGATGGATTAAAAAATATGTATGATATTAACGTTGTTCAAACTTATTAATTTTTTGAGTATAAATAGTGTTATGCAAACGGGCCGGTCCGGTCCGGGACAAATCTGGTCGGGCCATGTGTCAGCACGGTCCATACGGGACGGATCTAGGCAAGTCAAATTTGGAAAAATCCAATCCGTCCCACCGTTGGCCCCTGGGGGCCGGACCCCCACGGGTCGGGCACGATCCGGTTCGATCCGGATTTATTTTGTCGAATTGAGAAAATTGCAAAAAAATTTAAAAAATTCTAAAAAAATCTAAAATTTGAAAAATAAATTTATCACAATTTTTAACTAATTCAAATTTTTATTTTTAATTATTTAAAAATCAAATAATACAAAAAATTAAAAAATTTCCAAAAAAATCATAAAATTCCTCAGGGGTCACGGTCCGGTCCATGGGTTCGCACGGGCCGATTTTGGGTGAAGGGAGAACTGGACCACCGTTCGATCAGACCATGGTAGGGGACAGGTCAGACACGGGTTTGGATCCCGTCCGATCCGTGGGCACGGATTGGACCGGACGGATTTTTTCAAAACTTAACAAATGAGATTTGTTCTTCAATTATATTATATAATTATATTCGAATTTAAATATTTTCTGAATTCACCACGCAGTATCCAAGCTTATAAAACAAGACTGAACACCAGAAATAGCAAGTACTTCACTGCCTACAAAATACCCAGTAAAAATATCATCATGACATATATATTAATAGAGAAGAGATTGGTTGATAATGATTTATTTTGACAACTTTGACAATGGATCTCACTCGTTGACAATGGTTCATTCAAATTTCATACAATTTTATTATTATTTGGTAGTCCATCAAAAACCGTTAAATTTGAACCGTTACAAATTACATGAAATTTTGATGATCTTTGATGGACTATCAAACGATAATGAAATTGCATAAAATTTGAATGGCCATCTAAATTTTTTTTCCCATTTTATTTTTTTTTGTATTTATTTAGAGATTCATTATCAAAATTATCAAAATAACTCATTATCAATGATTCCCACTCATATTAATATCAATTAGTTGCTTGTGCTTGAAAAAAATGTGATATTTAACTTTATTTTGAGATCACCATACCATATGACTTGTATTACTGTTTCCAACGATTCCACACAGTGTCCATTTATTTCAACAAAAGAATTACTATTTGAGATCTGATGTAATGGAGAGGTCGACGGGAGTGGTATAAGAGCGCTGGTATCTAACATTGTATGACAAGACATCAGCTTCGTTAACCCACCTCTCTCTCCTCTCTGTACAAAGGTGAAGCAGTACCACAGTTCCCAGAAAAAGCTCTTTTCAAGCACGGTCAAAGTTATCTTAGGCTCACTAGGGATGACCGCACTCGGAACCTTCAGAGAGCGAGTGGGAGAAAAGAGAGAAAAGAAGGGAATAATCTCTCCAACACAGTACACAGACCTCGTAACAAGAAAATACTTGTTTATGTTTCTCAGATTTAGAATCGAACCCCATGTTTTTTTGTAATTTCGTATTTATGGAAACGGCCTGGGAATCATAGCCGTTGATTGTTCCTCGTGGCCACCGTCCTTTCAATGTTTCGGAAAAGTGTAGAGAGTACACAAGCTCTGTTATGTAGTAATTGCACACGGTAAAATAGTGAGTACAAATTTATAATGGAAATACAATTCGAGTTAATAAATTAAAGTTAAATTAAATTGATAATGGAAATACAAATTTATAATGGAAATACACGCGTAGTTAATAAATTAAATTTGTTACGGACTAAAAAAATATAGTTAATTTTTTTTAAATTTTAATTTATGAATTTCAATAAAATCTTTATGTCAAAATATGATGAGATATTTTTTTTTATTTTTTGAATTTTCTAAGTATTAGTTCTGAATTTTTTAAGATGATTCAATAATAGTAATAAAATAATATATATTTTCTAGATTATTTTTAAAAATTCAAAACTAACACTTATAAAGTTTAAAAATTTGAAAATTTTTATATGCCATCATATTTTTATATAAAGAATTTATTGAGATTCATAAATCAAGGTTTGAAGATGATTTAACTATATTTTTGAGTCCGTAACAAATTTGATCATTAACTACGCGTAGCATCATAGCCTAACTCATACAACTTTATGTTTTTTCTTCTAAATTTTTATCCTGTTATATACATGGGTAAAATGGTGAGTACAAATTTATAATGGAAATATAGTTTTATGTTTTTTCTTGTAAATTTGCATCCTTTTATAATACATGTACTTTATCGAAATACCATTTATTATTAAATTTTAGATGTTGGAAATAATTGTCATTTTAAAAATTAAAATTTATTACGAGGACAATCTTATAAAAAAACTCTAATTTGCCGATCTTGGTGTTCAGTAAATGCTTTATATGAAAATATTTGTGATTCAAATGAAATAAAATATCAAACTTTATTATTAAATAAATGTTTATATGAAAAATCTCTTTGATATTGAAATTTCTTATTTTATTTATTTATTTAATTTTTTCAGACAAATGAATTTAAAATGATACTAAAACAATGAATTAATTGGATTTTTCACATTTAAGGAGACAAGCGATACATAATGACAATTTGGCTATGATTTCGGGCGAACTGATCCAGTCGGCATCTTTTACGAGTTACAACAAATGACGATTTGATGTGGACTTCTTTCAAACAAATAATCTTTTTTTCAGATAGTACAAGTCTTTGTTCTTGGCGTCTATGAACTAAAAAGTTATTTTTTAATATATAAAAGTGCAGTATTAAGTACTACTATAATATAAGAAGCAGTAGTTTGTATTTGGTTAGCAATAATTAATCATCCGAAATAAACTCATGAAAATATAAAATAAACTTGCATGTGTATAGTGTTTACAAAACGGACGGTTGGGCATGGGCACGGTTTGTCCGGGTCACAAATTATCCGGATACGGGTTGTATGAGTGGGGCAGGTTGACATAAGTTAAGTTTGGGGTGATGACCCTAACCCGCCTTTTAACTTATCGGGTTAGGATGGGGCGGGTCACAAGTTTATTATTATTTTTTTTAATTTAAAATTCTCAAATAACTCTTTATAATTCCAAAATATTTCAAAAAAATTTGCAAATTAATGTCATGTATAATTTTTTAAATTAAAATTCTAAAATACGAAAGTAATTATAAAATTGCAAAATATATTCTAAGTGTTTGCCAAAAAAAAATCCAAAACAATTGTAAAAAAAAAAAATTTTTTTTGTATAACTTGATTATTTTTTTAAATTATTTTGTTGAAAGATAACAAAAAAAAAAATAAATAAAAAATAATTAGAAAATAAAATAAATACTTAAAAAATAGTATTTATTAAAAATGTAAGTTATCTTACTCTTTTATTTCGGACTTGGGACCTTCTACGTTAATATATCTATATATATACTATTATATAAAACATCTAAGAATTGGATGATCCATTTTTTTTCATGGTAATTTTTTATTATACCCATTTTATCCCTCAATTAGACGGATAATATTTATTTTTGGTTGATCGAACGTATGTGATCGCGTCCATTGATCCCCTCTTTCTCTCCATTTCTTTCCCTTATATACTATTATTTCCATAATATTGTTTTTCTGATTTAGCAACCTTGTGCATATTTGGTAAGAAATTAATGGTGATAATATATGTTAGAATAATTTACTTTTCTTGTCATAAAAATCATGAATCATTAACTCATATTGTGTAAAAATCTCATCCAAGATTAAATATAGTCTTTATTATAGGTTTTCCCTATAATTTGGTGAATTTATAATTTAATATTAGATAAATGTGAATTTTTTTATCTTATAATATTTTCATGTTTAAATAAAAGAGTCTGCTGTAACGCGCGGGTATATAGCTAGTTATTATATAAAGCATCTAAGAATTGGAAGATCCATTTTTTGTCATGGTAATTTTTTATTATACCAATTTTATCCCACAATTAGACGGATAATATTTATTTTTGGTTGATCGAACGTATGTGATCGCGTCCATTGATCCCCTCTTTCTTTCCATTTCTTTCCCTTATATACTATTATTTCCATATTATTATTATTTTTATTTAGCAACCTTATGCATATTTGGTAAGAAATTAATGGTGATAATATATGTTAGAATAATTTACTTTTCTTGCCATAAAAATGATGAATCATTAACTCATATTGTGCAAAAATCTCATCCAAGATTAAATATAGTCTTTATTATAGGTTTCTCTATAATTTGGTGAATTTATAATTTAATATTAGATAAATATGATTTTTTTTATCTTATAATGTTTTAATGTTTAAATAAAAAAGTCTGCTTCAACGCGCGGGTATATAACTAGTAAAAAAATAATACAGACGAAGTTCTAACTTTTTTTGTTAGTAAAAGTATATAAAAAAGATATTGAAATGTCTAAAAAATAGATGAAAAAAATTAAAAGAGCAGAGATTTTATACCGATGATATTCTTTTAGAAGTCGGAGTTCATATACCACGGGTCAAACGGGCGGGGGAGGGTTAATAACAAGTTAAAAAGGGACGGATTACTATGAACAAAATTTTGAAGGGCGATACAAACCTGTATAAAATCCGTCCTTGATATGGATACGAACGGTCGCGGGTTAGGTCCACAGACGAGTTTGGACTGGCAACGGAGGTGGATGGACACGGATCGGATTGATCCGTGAAGACTTTGTCAAAACACTACATGTGTAACAACTTTGGATGCACTATTTTCTGTACGTGCAATTTGTTTACCATTTTCAATAATATATGACCTATCCAGTTCCATCCAAATTGCATATATTTGTAAGACGACATAAAAAACAGAGCACATGAAGGAACCAATGGTTGGGTTCAGGATTTAATGGTTTTGTTCGTTTCTGTCTGAAAACTGGTTTTGGGACCCACATATGGGCTACTCTCCTGCATGAAGATGGGAATCTACTCAGAACAATCACGTTCCTAAGAAACAGAGAAACAGAGAGGAAGAGAGAGGGGTTTTGGAAGAAAGAAGATGAAGAAGAATCCAGCATTGCATCACCATCCGATCTCTTGCCCGCTCTTTACGCTTTCCTTTCCGTCTGGCATTGAAGGCTATTTGATTAGACTACTTTTTCCCATTTAATCATGACCCTGGCAATTTCTACAGTATATTTTCTTGGAATACCTGCGCTGCTCTAACCTCAGCTAGGACGATTCCCTTCATGTCTCTCTCTCTCTCTCTCTCACTCAAGCGACTAGATGGGACTGCATCTGATACAGCATCCGCTGTTTGCATACATTATACAGCTATGCAACTTTGACTAGAGATTTCATGGGTTTGAGAAGAATAAAGAAACGCACAGATTTTAGTGTACTTTTTTTGTAAGCTCTACCTACAACTACAAGAGACTATAACTGCTCTCGACCAAAATTACATCCAAGGGACAGAGCCTTCATTATTCAAGAGTTGTTTCTCGACCAAGATCGGTTTAGGCAAAACCAGCTTACATCTCCAATTTTTAGTTTCTTTTAATTGTTTTTTTTAACCTTGTTGTCTGCAGTTTACTATTTCAGTATTTAGGATAATTCTAGACAGGGTCTTATCGAAAGTTTGAGTTGGATTGCTTTTTGCTTTTTTCTTTTATGCTGATCATGCCAGTACCAGTATCCAGGAATGTATGGCATACAATGGAACCATGTAATGCTTTCGTTTAAATTCAATTAATATAGCCTACGGGACTTTCATCAAAAAAAAAAAAAAAAAAACTATAACTGCTCTTTTGGTGGTGGCAAGTCAGAGGAAGCAATAATAAGCTGAGAATTGAGGCATCCGTTATGTACAAACTACTTCATTAGAACATAACATATTTAGAAACTACATCAATAAGCTCATTGAAAGAAATTAACTAGCTAAATAGCTAAAATATTAAAGAGCAAAAACATACTACAAGAAAATCTAACAAGGCCGCCGTTGAATAAACTAGAGAGACTTAACACTGAAAAATGAAAAAGGAGCTCAAAACCTAAAATGCTACCTAGCTACGACCCGGAGACAGTGGCATTAGGTTTAGCCCCAAGTCATCTTTCTCTAACACTAGGCGAGGTTTGGTCGAAGGAGAAGTCGGTTCATCTAATTGCAACCTCTTGCTTCCCGCGTTAGGATAGCTGCCACCTCCTCCAAGAGAAACCCCAAAAAGCTTTGGCCTCACACTGTTAGCTTCCTTATTCTCTACAGGAGACGGCTCTTCAGCAATGGTAAGTGAACTACTTGAAGTGGTGCTACCAGAGTTCAGCCCGGTCTTTTTGCTTCTTTGATGTAGACCAAGTAAAAGCGGTGATGCAGCTGAGCTCGGTGTAACAGGCTGGACATGATTCTGGACGAAGTATATGATGTCATTGTAGAGCTTCCTCATGTGAGCCAGCTCTGAGAGCAAAGCAGCATTACTACGACGAAGCTGTTCATTCTCATCCATCAATGCAGCTGCTGTAGGCGGCATGCCATTGGAAGGTGGTGTGCAATTTTGTGTTGGGCCCAGCATGAGAAGTCGAGGTTGCTGGGGTATTGTGAGACCGGCATGGTAGTGGATTGATTGTGGATGTGGATGGTGATGGTGATCATCAGAGAAGTGTGGATTTTGAAATAAAGGGAAATGGTGTGGCGGGAAAATAGAAGGCGAAGAAGGGCATTGAGTCACTGAAGACGGTGTCTTTCGCCGGTGAATCTCACACAAGAGATGCTTCTCGCCCTTTCTGAAGAACTCATTCGCAAACTCCCATCGCTCCGGCACCACCTTCCTAAAACCCTAGATCATAAAAAAAAATGCCACATTCCATCATTTTTTGAGCTAAGTTGACAAGAAATAACATACTAACATTACTGCTTTGATGAATGTATGTAAAACTAATATGTATAGATGTGAATATGCATACATAGGTATTGAGTTGGCGAACAAAGGAAGAGAAGTTGTTGTGCTTGAAGAAGTTGGGAAGAATGTCACGAGCAAACTCAGGCGGCCGCCACACGACAAAGGTGGAGATGCGATCGTCGCCCCACGAGACAATGTGGTCGGTTGTGGGGTCGTCAACCAGCTGATAAGTCTTCGTAAGGAACGGTGCCGGCACCGGCTTGTGTGCATCCATTGCACCCACCGCTGCGGTGCTTCCGCCTTCCCAGCACCTCTCCATCGTTGTTTAATTAAGGCGTTTACAAGGAAAGGAAATAGAAAGAGGGCAGGGTCTAGAGAGTTAGAAAGGGGAGGAGGGGTTTGGTCTGGGTTTTAGGAACAGGAGAGAAGTGAGAACTGAGAAAGAGATAGTAGCATGTGGGGGTGATGTGTGTTTGGTTTGTAGGGGTGTGTCATGTGTGGTAGTGTTGTAGGCTGGATTTGTAATTTTTTTACTGAGAGGTTGCCTCGGGTCTAGTGGAAGGAAGTGGGCGGTAGAGGGAATATGTGTCTGTGTGTCTGGTTTCTCTCTCAGAAAGGGTGAGAGAGATAAGAAGGTGAAGATTCAACTTTCAAGGTAAACCCGTGACTTCCCTCTCTCTTTTCTTGCTCTCGCGCATCTGCTCTGGGCTCTGTAGATTTTTTTACTATCCTTTGTTTTCCTCTCTTTTATTAGCGATGCAGATGCTGGTGCGATTGGCTTATGTTGTGATGGGTCTGACGCTTGGGCGCGGCCAGAGCGCGCACGCACTTAAAACGAGCATCAGCAAAGGCATGGGCTGACGCTGGAGCTCTGAACCATTGCTTATTTTGACTTCATATCCTCTGATATTTCCCCTCATTTGCAATTCGTAGAATTATAGAAGTTCTGGAAAGATCATCCACTTAAACCGTTAATTGAAGTCGTAGGCTTAATAAAATTCCAAATTTTGATAAGTATGTTTTTATTTTTATTTGTTCCAAATTTTGAAAAATATTTAATGAATTCGATTGTCGAACATTTTATCTAATATAAACACTCAGTTAGTCTAGTTTGCTATTATTTTTTTATAAAAAAGGTTCCTGCTAATAATTTTGTTTGTGACAGAAATTTATATGAAACTGATATGAATTGTCATATATGAGGCAAATTTTTTTTATCTTAACCTTGACAAATAAGATTAATTAAATCAATAATATAAGAACACAATTTTGCATTCTACTTCGCCAAATCAATTTCTGAAATTTGAATATTTCTCATACTTTGTTTGTTTCAAGCACAAATTAATTTTACATTAATGTCTATTTTCTCATTGTTATTTTTCTCCTTCAAGCTAGCCTTCTTCATTACTAAATTTCAACAGGTTATGAGTGATGTAAATTGACTGTTATTTCACAGATCAAATGAAAGAGATTTATGTTAAAAATATTCATGTAATTAATTAGCCCGAATTGTAGTTTTACCTTGAAATATTTACCTATCGTCGCTTGACAGACACAGTACGATTTTATATCATGTGTTTGCTATTGGGTGATAGCAGGCTGACCTGAGCTCGGAGAACTTTTTATACAAGTTTGTGATCGAGGCGCGTATATGATATCATAAATGGATTTCTATTTAGAGGAAATGCTTTTTCCATCACGCTGAAAAATGCCTCGCCTGCCTGATCCAGTCGCACAAATAATTAACAGTGCAAGAACTAAAAGTGAGGGAGGGAAAGAAGCGAATGGGTTCTAGCTCCAAATGGAAAGAAATGATGAAATTGAAAAGAAAAATGTGATAGCACAGGCTCCTCCTCAGGCGCTACAGTCTTGTGAAAACTCACATGGAGACGTTACCTAGTTGGACCGGTCTACCTCATTTAAGACGATGCATTTCATGTGTATCCCTTACCTGCTAAACCTAGTTAAATCACCCACTTGCAAATTTCAGAGAGGCCACAAATTTTATTCTATTCAAACTAATATCGATGCTATTACTGAAAATATCTTTCATGTAGGGGCCATGCCTGATGAAGATTTTATGTTTTTGGAAGAAAATATTGAAATAACGGTATGACTTGGATAAAGATATTATTCCACACAAAACCTTATACATCTATAATTGCTTAATTAACAAAAGAACGACGAAAATTTCTCCCACTTCTTGTTCTAACATATAAGCTATGTATACTCAGAAAGCGTTTATACATTTAACACATATGCAATTTATATTTTATTTTATCTTGAACTAAAATATTTGTTATTTCTTTCGAAGGTCTCATTAAATTCGTGTTAAAATGTTTCATCAAATGAGTAAAACTATATATTTGAAAATTATAATCCTAATAATGCATGTTAAAATGTTCATCGTATTAGATTGGTCAGTTATTTTTTTATTAATCACTGACAAGGTCTAAATAATTCCCCGTGTTATAGCTTCAACCATGAAAAATCATGCCTACTATATACTGTGAATCATTATGAATTACAGGAGTATTTCGAAAAGAACCGAATCTTGCTCAAAGCATCCAAAATGGTGACTTTGTGCGGTTGAAAAGAGAACTTAAATGTTTAGCACACAAACTAGGTCCATTTGGTATTCCCATTTTCTTCCCGAATAAAACAGAAAAGAAATATTCTGAATGAACCATTTTCCATTTAATTTTAATTTTTAGAAGAAGAAAATATTGGTTCTTTGATTAAATTAATTATTATTACGATGACAAATTATAAAACAATTATTTTGTTATATTAATATTGAATTAAAAATATTATTTAAAATATTACAATATTGTAGTGTAATAATTAAATTATTTATTACTTCTTGAGTAATAAACTAATTATTGTTATTATCATCATTGTAAATGTAATAATTAATTATAATTGTCATCATTGCAATAATAACATAATATCATCATTAAATTTATTGTTACTAATTTGTACAATAATTGACTATAATAATTTTTATTATTGTGACAAAAAATATTATTAATAATATAATAATATTTTTGTCATTATAATTTTGATTAAATATTATTATAATGACAATTATAAGTATAATGATAATTATTATTACTACAAATGCTGTTATAGCTATTGATATAATTTTGGAATTATATTTATTATTATCATTAAACAATTAAATAACTTAATAAAGAAGAAAATAAATGTCATTTTTCCAATATAAAGTGGAGAAATCTGTCAAATGATTCTTCTTTCATTTTTTAGGTGGATGAAAAACTCTTCCAACTGCGACTATTTTCTTTTACTTTCTTGCATCGGTGTTTGTTAATTCCTTTTTTTTTTTGAAAGATTTCTTCTTTCATGATGTGATCTTCAGATATATTTCGATCATATAAAGAATAGTACAAAAGTAGAATATGACTGAGATCAAATCTCTAAGACTAAGCTTTAAATTCCCAAACAATCAAACCACATTTCATATATTTTTTATTTATCAAAAAAATCTGCAAAAATCGACTCAATCATCATAATTTTGTTATTTACCAAAAAATCTGCAAAAAATAGACTCAATTTATGTTCATCATATTTTTTTTTTATTTCCCAAAATAATATGCAAAAACACGACTCAATTTATGCTCATCACAGTAATAGCAGTTGCCAGACAAGCAGTGACCTCAAGGGATCTGACTTTTCCACGATAAACGCAAAAATCTGAAACCTCGGACTTCGTGACAAGCCTAAAGCTGCCGGATTCCATTACACCAATTCACCCACCACCTCCCCTACTAAACCCGCTTTCATCAGTGATTCATTCCACCTCTCCTTCCAAATTCCAGGTCGATCAAAACCATACAAAGCCTAAAATAAGTATCATAAAATACTTACTATACACACATACAATATGTCGCCCATGATCCCCTCCCCTGTTTTCTGGGCTCCACCACCTGATGACGCCGCATGTGGTGGGAATTATTGTGGCTGAAAAGTAGCGCCAATTTTCTGATGACACAGCAAGAGGCAAAAGGATGGTAAACCAGCTGATGGTGCTTCAACCTTTGCTTTTTTACTGGAGGAATTGAGGAATGGGATGGGACAAAGGATCCACCGTTTGGATTCACTGCAGCTTTTCCTTTCCACTGCTGTTAGTCTTTCGCTTTTATCCTATTTGGTATGTTGTTCTGTGAATTTCGAATGATAATCCGAATGATTTATGGGCTGTGTATTTGGGCTCTTATGATGAACTCAATTATCAATATGCTTCCGAACAATTATTGCATTTTGATATGAAGTAGATAAAATTTTTACGTGTATATCATTACGCATTTTGTTGTAGTGTTCCCTTTATAAGTAATGCAGAAAGTTATGTGTATTAAATGCACGATCTACTTGTATTTGCAGCCTGAAAAAAGAATGAACCACGAAGTTGCTTAATTCAGAAATGTTCTGATTTCAATTGCAGACATAATGTGATCTCACTTAAAATATAGAAACAAACAGTACATAGAAACTTCATCCGTTCAATTCACAATTAAAATTTAAATTAAACATGAACCCCACTTGTCTCAGCCGGTCCAATCCCGTACTACTTCAAAATCAATTGAAGAAATGATCTTATATTCAATTTGTTAACATTGTGAGCCATTAAATCCAAATTACACAATAGAATTGAAGGACTTGTTGCAATATCAACTATGTTTGGGCAATAATTCGAGCTACCTGAATATTAAAAAAAATATTGATTTAATATCTAAATTGCTCGAACATAGAACTATTCAGGATCCAATGAAATGTGAGACTTGAGAGTGAGTCAACTTGACTATAATATAGAGGGGATGAATCTTCTTCTTATAGATTAATAATATTTTAAATTTCATATAATTTAAATGTACTTCAATAGATTCAAAATTTTGTGTAAATTACAATGATTGTAAAGTAATGGATCTTTAATAAAATAATGAATGATATTTAAATATTAAATTGCACAAATTTTGAAACGTTAGATCTATAAATATATATCCGCTCCAAGCCAGCTCTATATATAGACAGCTTATGCAAATGGAATGCTACGTTTATACGCCTCCTCATGTTTCATGCTAAAAGAAACAAAGAATCATAATCCACTGTACATCAAAACTAATCTGGTAACTAAGACATTTTCTACAAAATGTAAGTTTTAGAATGGAGCATTAATTTCTTTTCATTTTTTCTTTCTTGAATTGCAGCAGAACCGCTGATCATAGCCATGATATGTATGAATTGGCAGCCGGATATGAGACCGACCAGCCTAAAGGACCAGCATATGACCAATTGGATTGTTAGGTTCCGTAAGCCCATAAATTGGAAAAAGGGGAATATAACGAACGAGTTGAAATCTAGCGTATCGACAATCGACAATTGCTGATAACTGTCCAAGTGTTTGTCACAAAATTTATCCTCAAGGATCGACTATAACTGTTTGGGTCAAATATTTGATATTATTTATATTAATAGACCTCATTATTTATAACTAAAAAAATATCATTTAGATATAAAGTGTCCTAATATCATAATTATCTATAGTAAAGATTATAGTAACTTATATTATAATGTCCCTGACACTTGACACTTCGTCCAAAAAAAATCCCCAAATTAACTAGAACACAAAAATATAAAAGAACAATGTGTCTAATGACTCACTGAAATGTCTACTTTTCCGCACTCATGTTATTTACAAGTTACAATTAAACTATTTATGTTAACACAATAAACACATTATGTTAATTGTAAGGGGTAATAAATTAGTTCGTTTATTACAAGTTTATTTTATTTATACTGAAGGTCTTGCTTATTTATATTTAATATATAAATTATTAATAGCCATTATGGAAGCGGCATTTGAGGTATGGCATAATTGCCACATCAATTTGGCTTACAAATTTAATTTCAATTAAAAAATACTCCAAAGGAAAGAAAGTAATTTACTAGTTCCAACACACAAAAAGCAAAAGCAAATGAAATAATCAAATCTCATTTCGACACTCGACAATAATTGAAGTGATGATTTCCAATTACAACAAACAATAGTTGGGATTCCCGCCCCCAACCCGTCCCCGACCCGCTCCGACCAAATTCGGGAAACCCGTAAACCCGACCCAATACCCGGTAACCCGGAAAATTTAAAAAAATTCAAAAAATACGGGAAAATATGGAAAAATGCGGGAAAATTATTTTTTTTTGTCAAAATATATTATAGTTATATATTTTTAATATTATTAATAATTATTTTTGAATTTTTTGGATTTTTGAAAATTTATTTGAATTTTATTGGATTATTTTTGAATTTTGAAAAACAAGAAAACCCGCCAACCCGTTTCGTTCCCTACCCGACCCGCCCCACTTTTGGACTCGACCCGTCCCGACCTGCCGACCAATCCGACCCGATGGGTCTAGGACGGATTGCGGCCAAACCCTCTAAAATGAACCCGTCCGAACTCGTCCCGTGAAAACTCATTGACCCGTCCCGACCCATCCCGCCAAAACCCGCCGACCCGTGCAAACACGCCCCGACCCGACTCAACCCGCCCCTTTTTTAATACACTAGTTGGGAAGAAACCAGCGATGATGGCAGAAATTGAAAATAAGAATTGGGATCTTTTTTGTTCCAAATAGTAGAAGTGGTTTATCATTAAAGAAAACAAAGATGAAATATGTGGAGGGAGACGAAGAGAGACTGTTTTTATAGAAAGGTATTGAACTTTAGAATTAAACAGTTAGATGGAGAGGCGCTTCTTTTCTTTACTAGAAACAGAACATTCAAATTAATTGATCGGTTATCAAAATTACAACATTACGATTGGAGATAGAATTTGGGGACATGCATGGGAGCGGGGACTGTATTAATATTTATTCTTTAAAAAAAACGCCTCTAAATATTATAAACATAGTTTATTTTTGGTGTACTTCAGATTTACTTAGGGCCTGTTCAGCACTTTTATATTCAAGGGAATTGGGTTTGGCTTTTCATACTATCAACAAGTGCATTTCTAAAATTGTTGGGAAGAGAAAAAATAAGTCGGGTGAATTATTTTTTACCCAAAAGAATCACACTTTTTAAATATACATTTAGAAAATTTCACACATTCTCATTTGCACCAAAATGGAGAAAGAACACTACTAAAAAATCTAAACCCATTTCCATTCTCACCTTTACTCACACCACGAAACAGGCCCTTAATGTATCCAGTATTCCTGCCAACCATAGTTACGTATGTGCATCGTGTAAGTTGGAATTTAGGCTATTAATCGTGTGCTTGAGTATGCATTCATAACAGTTTCTGACGAGTTAAAATCTATTTTTGTTGTTGATAGTTGATACGTATACAGGGTAGGAAAATTGGCAAGAAAATATGTACAATATGGGCCACCAGGACCTAAGCCTTTCCTGACAAAATTCTATCCGAGTTATAAGGACCACATCAGGAGCGGATGTAGTAATTATTGGATTGTAGTAGCGGGTTTAATTTTATTAACTAATCGGGCTTTAAATAAAAATAATAATAATTTAATATATTTTTTATCTAATAGAAAACCATTAAAATAATATCCTTTTATATATTAAAAATAATAACAAAATGAAACTCAAAGTGATAAATAATCAAGTTGATGATGAAAATTTTCCTCTACGAATTTCATATTTTGAAATATTTATATAATTATTTTATTATGCATGATATTAAATATTTTTTCTTAATAAACGTAATCAAACAATTCAGGAGGGATAAAAAAAAATTTCAGAGAGGAGGAGACAAATTACCGAAAATATCATCTAAAAAACAATATTTTTCAAAATACAGAGGGGAGGGCAGCTGCCCATTAAATCATATTAGATCCGCCCTGGACCACACCAAGGTCACTGGTCAAGGTGCAGTAGGCTAAACTGCTGAAGGTCCACCTACAAATCGAGGGAATTAAAGAGATGAAAAAGAGACTGACATGCATGAAACTAAGGCATGTAGAGTAAAGCATGGACTTACAGAAAGCTTTGAAGTAAAAGGGGGGACCTCATTAGTTCTCACCTCTTACAGATACATTACTAGCCAAGGTGCTGTCTTGGTGTGCTGCTCTGGCAGTAAAATTAATCTTATCTCTTGATTAATAATTATGAGGCATGAAAAAATGTTATGTCCAGACAATGGGTCTGGACGGACGGCGAAACTTCGAACTATAGATCGCCATGATCACCATGAATGTGTGTCTATATCTTTTTGGACTTTTTTTTTTCTTTTTATCGGACACTTGACTTTCCTTTTTTTGATATATGTTCCTATATAATTCTTAGTATTAACAATAATTATCATAGTGGGGTGACATCTGTAGCTATTTAATCCAGGTGCTTTCTTATGAGTTATAATAATATTTGGATTTTGGATTTTATTAAGCATTGTGGTGCAAATTAAGAATTAGCCATTTCTCATGCAAACGATTTACTAGACAAATCAAATGTTAATCCAGAGCAACCCTTTTTTGGGCTTTATTTGATTTAATGTTCAAAATATTCATCCGATCACTACCCTCATGGACGTTAATCCGCTAACCCAACATTTTCTATGAGTTAGCGGATTAACACTGTTCTGTTGCTATTCTCGATTTTAATTTTGTGTTTGGATGGTTGCTAACCCGAGAACAACACTGCTATTTCTAGAACAGTGCTATTCTACACTATCCAAACACACCTATAGAGAGATAGATTATCGTGAAAACGTTTGCATTTTAGCCGATATTCAAACGCATCAAAAAAATATATTTTAAAACCTCAAAATTTTCAATTTATAATTTTCATTAAATTCTTCATATGAAAACATTATGAAATACAAAAATTTGTAGAATTTTGAGTTTTTTGAGCTATTCTTTTGAAAATTTGAAAAAACAGCCCAAAAATAATGATAAATATTCAATGTTTGCGTTGTTTTTTCAAAAATTCAAAAGAGTGGCTTAAAAAACTCAAAATGCTCCAAATTTTTGTATCTTATAAGGTTTTCATATGAAGAATTTAATGAAAATCATAAATTAAAATTTTTGAGATTTTATAATATATTTTTTGACGTGTTTGCATATCGGCTGAAATGTAAATGTTTTCACAATAGTCTATATATATATATATATATATATATATATATATATATATATATATATATATATATATATGTATATATATATAGGGACTGACTATGGTGATTCCATAAGCATTTCGAGCCAAAAAGCTTATGGCTCAAATTTTAAAATTCTATGCTCAAAATTTCAATTTAAATATCTTAAAAGATTTTTCATATCATAATCTTATAGATTATCAATTTTCATCAAATTTAGAGTTAGTTTACTATGCTTAATAATTTTTAAATAATGCTCTAAAAATAATAAAAAATGTCAATTTTTATAGGACAAAACTTGCTATAATTTAAAAATCTTTAAGCATAGTAAATTAACTCCAAACGTGATGAAAATTGATAATTTATAAGATTATGTTATGAATTTTTTTTGAGCTATTTTAATTAAAATTTTGACCATGGGATTTTGAAATTCGATCCATAAGGACTTGACCAAAGTGTTTATGGAATCACTGTAGCCAAACTATATATATATATATTTAATAAATACACATTCAAGCCCATATATATTTCATAAATTAAAGAGCACATATATGAACTAATGTACTTGAATTACTTCTATGAAGGATAGCAGATATATAAAATATTATATTTTTGGGGGCTCTATGGGAGCCTGTATCCTACAAACTTTTTTATTTTTACAAAAACATTATTTTTTTTTTCACTCAAACCAGCATAAATTTTCATTTTTTCAATCAAATAGAAAGAACAAACAAACAACTCGGTACTTAAGATTTTTTCTTAGTTACTGAATTATTTTTTCAGCCCTTCCAATTTTTAATATAAACAGAAAAAATATTTTATCTTAGGGACCCATTTTTTGGTCCCTCGAATTTCTTTATAAACAGAAAAAGGAAAATTTAAAATAATCTGTATGAGAATATATAAATGATTATGATAAATGATTATTTAATTTTAAATAAATATATTTATACCTTTGTTCATAAAGATATTATATCCATCAAAATTTTAATTATTTATATCTTTGATTTCTTTTTTCTTTAGTATTTCATTGTTTTTTTTTCTTTCATATTTCATCGGGATTAGCAAAGAAATTGAACGAGAAAAATAAACATTTCAAAAAAAATAATTCATAAAAAAGTAATTCGTTTTCTAAGAGAAAATTATTATTTTATTTTTTCTAAAAAAAGATGGAGGGACCGAGAAAATAATTTGGTTTTTAAATTTTTTTTTATGTCCGAGTTATTTTCTCGGTTGTTTCCATTTGATCGATAAAATAAGTAATCATAGTAGTTTCAATGATTTTTTTTTTTTACTTTTTGCATATCCTATGTATCGGACAATTAATTTCTTCGGTGAAGTGGAGAACTTTTGTGCGTTGTTAATTGCAATTTGGCAGTCTTGATCGTGATGTAGTACTACAAAAGGATTGGAAGAAGTGCGGGGTTTGCAGATGCATAGCAAACGACGTATCAAATGAAATGAATAGGTAGAGGCCGAGGGAGGTTCTGCGTAAATGAGTCAAGTTTGAATGAGTTGGTTTTAGATCAAATTCATCTTATAAAAATATGAGCCGAGCTCATAAAATATTTATGAATTGAAAGACTCAGTTTAAGCTTAACACATTATATTTCGAGTTGGCTTGAGCTAATGTATGTGTATGATATAGTTTGATATTTAAATTTGATACATCTACAAATTAGAAAAGTTGTACAAATTGGTAAACTTGATAACATCAATAAATTATGTTTTTAGGATATATCTTTTGTTACACTAATTTGAATAGGTGGAGTAGAAAAATTATTGAGTTAGATATAAAAAATGAATCATGAGCAAGCAAAAGGCGCTGCTAAATTGCTGAGATAATGAGAGAAAATGAGAGGGATTATTGGGTTAGGATTTGATAAAAAAAGAAAATACAAATTATTATTATTAAGCCGAGTCGAGTCACTAGATGAGTCCAATTCCAACTCAAACTCAGTTCATTTAACCGAGACAGATTAACTCGATCCCGAGCCATCCTGAGTTGAGCCATGAGCTCGAACTATTTTATGTAGCCTTAATTTGGACCCCTAAGTTTTTTTTAAAAAAAAAGTAAAATTGAGTTGTTATTAAAAAAATTTAGTAATAAAACTTAAGATTTTCAATGTCCGGCTCCCCTTTAATCCTTTGACAACTCCATCACTCCTCTTTGACTCCTTATTCTTCAATCGTGGTTCCGTCCTTTGAATAGATCCCAAAGGGTGTGTATGAATAGTGAAATGATTAGTGTGGGAATAATATATTTTGAGTTAGTAGTTGAGAATATATAGTGTGTAAATACTGATATCTTAAAAAAAAATGAGAATAGTGTTATTTTTATTATCTCGAGGTTAGTAAAATATTATTTGGATGATAACTTATAAAAGTGATAAATGAAATGAAGAAAATAACAAACTATTTTTTGTTTGATAATAATGAATATTTTTTTATTTAATATTATTGATTATTATTTTATTTAGTATTAAAAATTAGTACACCTATTGTTATTTATCAATAATTGTTATCTTATTTAACAATAATGATTATTAGTTATTACTATTTTATTTTATTATTTTATTTAGTATTATTTATTATTATTTGTTGATATTAATGCTTATTTAATATTATTTTATACTATTATTAATTATTATTTTATTTAACATGGGTGATTATTATTAATTATTATTTTATTTAATGCTAATAACTATTATTGGTTAAAGTATTTTAGTTATTATAATTTATTAGTTAAAATATTTTTTTTTGATTGGGTTGATGTAGTGTGTTAGAAAAACCCGTCCGAGATTACACGGATCATAAATCAGGAACTAAAGTATGCAAACTCAAGAAGGCTCTTCATGAACTAAAATAGTCTTCAAAGGCATGGTTCGTGAGATTTTGCATGGCAATGAAGGGCTACAATTACCAGGAAGGAAACTCAGATCATATGATGTTCTTCAAGAAAATAGAAGGTAAAATTACTATCCTAATAATCAACGTTGATGACATGATTATAACAGAAATGATAGCATTGTGATTGAGGAACTTGAAAAAGATTAAACAAAGAATTCAAAATGAAAAGCTTGGGTGGTTTGAAATATTTATTGGGCATTAAGGTGCCTCGAAGCAAATCAGGTATCTGTCTTTCTCAAAGGAAGTACATATTTGATCTTTTAGCTGAAACATGTATGCTAGATTGTAAGCCGACTGACACACCGATGACTAAAAAATGTAAAGTTTAGTATTGATCATAATCAGGCTCCAACTAATAAGGAATGATATCAAAGGTTAGTGAGAAAATTGATATATCTATCACATACCCAATCAGATATAACCTATGTAGTACGAGTTATGAATCAATTCATGCATGATCCTAAAGAAGAGCATATGAATGCTATGATGAGGATAATTAGATATCTCAAGGGGACTCCAGGTAAGGGCATAACATTTGAAAAAAATGAACACACAAACATTGAAGGATACTCTGATGCTGACCGGGCATGCAACATTGTTGATCGAAAGTCTATGGCGGGATAGTTTATCTTTGTTGGTAGAAACTTAATGACCTGAAAGAGTAAGAAGTAAAATATAGTGGCACTTTCAAGTGTTGAAGCAGAACATCATGACATGGTCAAAGGCATTTGTGAACTTCTTTGTCTGAAAAGGTTAGTGATAGAAATTATAAGCCCTAGAAAAAGGTTAGTATGAATTATCTCTCTCATTTTCTATATGGCTAGTAAGCTCTTTGTAGTAATAATTTTGCTAGATAGATCAAATTCCAACTCATCAGTTAATTTTCAGTGAGAGATGTGATCCTTTTAAAATAGATTTTCAGAAGAAACTATTGTTCGGTCTGAACCGTTATAACGGTTTACGAATCGTTATAATATTTTAGAAAGAATAGCCGTTGGATCAACTGGACTGAAACGTTATAACGATTTATCAAATCGTTATACGTTTCCCAAATCGTTGTAACTATTAATGAATCGTTACGTAACGATACACTCTGGTTTCTTTGAGAATGTTTCTGTCTTAGAATATTTTTGAGTATTGATATGAACCGTTATAACGATTCACTGGGCATAAGTACTTTTCTTATTGTTTAAGCTTAATTTATCTTGACCAATTCAACCCAATTTGAGTCTAACTAAACCTAAGCCTAATGCAAGCTTGATTAAGCTCTTATATCCTAGCACTAGTCTTGGGTAAAATTCAAGATTGTTTTGCAAATCGTGAACTTGGTAAGTGAACTTGGCTTCAAATTCAAAGATTCGATGAAGTTATTTTATGATAACAAAGTTACAATTGATGTCTCACATAACCTGGTACAACACGATAGAACCAAGCATATTGAGATAGACTAGCATTTTATGAAAGAAAACTTGATTCTAAAATTATATCATTGCCATTTGTGAGGTTACATGAGCAGGTTGTTGATATTCTTACTAAAACAGTAGCAAGTAAATAGTTCAACATGGTCTTACTAAAGGTGAAGATGAAAGACATCTATGTGAAGATTGTATTAGGCGCCTCGAGCATGATGTTTGGTTTCTTTCCTTATTTGAAGATTGTATCTAATGTAAAAGATTTATTCTATGCCTTTTGAATTAGAATTGATAAATAGAGAAGAAGGGACTGGTGTATGTAATATAGAAGAGAGAAAACAACTTATAATCATAATTCACTACTAGAATCTGTAATATATTGGTGGGTATAGAAAAATAAATTAGTGGGCCTGTGACTTGTCACGAAAAAAAAAATGGTCAACAACACTTTAATGAATATGTGGGTGTATCCATGTATGACTTAGTGCACGGAAATTGTCAGCGGTTTCCCACCAAAAAAAATGTTCACCCAACACTTGAGCATGCACGCTTATTTAGTGCATTTTTATCTCCATTGAGTCTGAAATGAAGGCACTCCTACTGAATTGTAGCTCTTCGATTCAAATCTAATGGTGCTTCAAGACACAAATTTTGAAAAATATTTATAAAATTAAAAAATTGTAAAAATTCTATAAAATTAATAAAATAAAATTTAATTATCTAATTTAGATAAATGCTGATTTTGATGAGGGTTTGAATTTTTTAGTTGGACAAATGCGTCAAAAAAATTACAATCATTAAATTTGAACAAAAGATCAATATTACATGATGAACTAGTTGTGGTTTGTGAAGATGTATGCATTAATTTAATTTTCTATATGCTTTTATTTTAATTATGCATTTGACATCTTTATTTTCAAAATGTTTAGAACTAAATTAAAATTTTGTGATATTAAAAATTTTGTGAAATTTACTAAATTATTCATATAATTTTCCATAAAACTATAATATAAAGTTGATTATATTTCTTAAACTATAATCTAATTTAAAAAGGAAAAATATGTACATTATCCACAAAACTCAATCTAGTAGTCAAAATGTAATATAAAATTGATGATATTTCTTAAAATACAATATGATAATAATAACTAAATTTTCGAACACTACTATTCATTATGCAATCCTCAAAAATAATTTCTTTCCCCAAAATTTTGGCGCTAAATTTCCCTCCTCAACTAAAATTATGAGCGTTATTCTCCACTTTATGCACTTTCACACACTCATCAAACCCTCAACCCTATCGAAAAATTTCAGCCAAGTCCCGTCTCTAACCCTAACCCTCTCTCCCCGTCTCATGATTTACCCCCTCTGGAAAGGGAGGCGTTGCTCCTCCGCCTCTCATTCTTCCTCCACTTGATCCCTGACAGGGATCTCCCGCCCCTCTCCGCTCGATCGCTGAACCCCAAGCTTGCCTTACCACCTCCACAATACTAAACCCTCACCTCTGACTCTTCCTCTCGCGCGTACTCCTCTGACTACCCCTCAATGTCAACAAAAATAAAAAGACGAGAAAGAAAAGAAGAGAGAAGAAGGGGAGTTCCCGATCGGCGTGCGAGACTGATGATAATGGTGGAAGACGATAGTTGTGTCACCTCTTTCACCTTGCATCTCTTTTCTACCTTGAGCCCTTTTATGGTACTATTTTTCCTCTCTCTTTTTAGAAAATGGAAGTAGCAATTTAAAGGTATGACTTCATCATTAATTAAAGTTGATTGTGTGTGGGATATTTTTCTGCTTTATACTTGAATTTTATTGTCTTTTCTTGATCATGATGGTAGTATTTTTTGTTATGTTGTCGATGCCTTCTAAGGCATCTCTTGTTTATTTATGGGATTTATTATTTTCTCAAGAAGCCTTGAATAAGGTCAGGTTCATCTTTGTTCCAATTTGTGTTGATTATTAGTTAGTTTTGTGCAAGGGTTAAATACTAAAGAGTTATCAAATTGAAAATATGCCACAAACATTATAGTTGAGTCAATTTGTGTTGATTTGCCTTGTGCTTTTCTATTGTTGATTGTTGCTGGTTTACTTAATTTTGGACTTGCTATCGAGAAACTAGTTCCATAGAGCAGGTTTTTGTGGTTGATTAACAAGGCACTAAGTCCTTGTGTTATTTTTTTTACTACCTTTGGTTGTTGTGAATTGATTTTGATTAGGGGTCTTCTCAAGCCATCTCATACTCTCAACAAGAAGGTATTGAAATTTGTGGGCTCTAAATGTTGCTTTCAACAAGAAGGTACTAAACTTTTTGATAATATTAATTTTGTGAACCTTCTGCAGTGGTACATTATTCCTGTATTCACGCTGAACAACACAACACCTATGAGAGGGATACACAAGTTGAAGAAGGAAAACCAAAATGATGGTTGATGTTGTTGTTCATGTATGAATAACAAAGGAATTATAAAATAATTTGTGGAGTTCAAATTGTATGAATAACAAAGGAAAATAAGGGTCATCTATGGTTTCTAATTTATATTAAAAAACTAATTATAATTGGCAATAGTCTTAGTACATTCTAAATTGTAAAATTGCTATAAATTGCTAATTTTTTTAAATGACATAAATGTGCTTCTATTGCTGCAGCTGATAACTTTGGTGCTATTGTCAATACTACAGCACTCTTTCAAGCTCTGTTCACAGGCATGCCAAATTAAATTTCAGCTTTCATATCCAGTCTTATGGAGATATTTTTTGAAGTTTCTCTTGTTAGATAAAATAAAGAAAATATGCCGATACTTGATTGATTAGGTATTTTCTGCTCTCTTATCCTTTTCATGTCTTGTTTGTAAATTGAATGGTGATACTTGGTTCTTTCTTTATTGTTGTTGGAATGAGATGAGCAAATTTTTTTTTTTGGAATGTATTTGGTTGTTAGGAATGTTCTAATATAATCATTCTTTCTCTTCTTAATCTTAGGAACTGACAAGAATTTAATCTGAGTCTCAAAGAAGAATTCATGGTACATGTATTTGGATTATTATTCAATCATACTAAAGAGAATTATGAACGCTACATTAAATTATCAGAGAATTATGCATGCTACATTAAACTACCTTTTGGAAAATTGAATACTCCAAAACTATATAATTATTTCTTCCATTTCAGGTGTGTGTCTTAGTGCAATCTTCATTTCATTTTGGAAAGCATTGTACTCGTTGGAATACTCTGAAGAGTTCTAATTGGAGATCTGTCATGGTAATAGTCAGTTTTTATTAAGGTTTTGTGAAAAATAACATTTGGAAGACGAATGATTGGTGTACGTATTTGGATTAATTATCGTATTAAGAAAAAACTCGTACGAGTATTGTTTTTAATTTGTATGGTGGATCAAAGAAAATGATGTAAATTAGATATGTGTTGTCGCGCCGTACAAAACTAACATAAGATACTCACTAAAATAAACAAATGCGAGGGCCCCACGGATTTGATGTTTATTTCCGTGAAGATTTATTGGGAGGGTGTTAATGTGTGAGAAATCCCTCCAAATAAGCCATTTCGGTGGGCTTACAACATTGGTCAAATTAGAACTCTATTATCCACCAATATAATTCATTTTCTAGTAGTGATTCTATTATCTCATGAAATAAAGCTGAGGGAAAAGGGTTGAATGAGAGTTGTGTGTTTTGTGTGTTTGAATAAGTAAATTGTGACATCTAATCAAAGATAGGCTATATGTTTTTTTTAATCTTTAGATTTGACCAATGTTGTAATTATGTGATTGCGCTTCTTATTATCTTTGGATTTTAAATAAGTTTTCTGATTTTTTTCTTCTGAAATAGTCAAACAAGTGCTACTTGATTCATTACACCGCCAAAATTCATGTATCTCTAACATCCCTCTCTATCTACCGAACTTCAAAGCAGTTATCCTACATTTAAAGTTGCTTAATTTTGCAACTTCTTCTTTGCCAGGTTCATGGGAACGAGTAATAAAATAAGATGCTTGGAATAATTGCTGCCTGGTTGGTATACTCCAGCATCATCAGGTGGTCTTAATTTAAATTAAAGATAATATTATTCCTTGTATTGATGCGCACTTTTAGCATTATTAGCTGCTTTATGATATAGTTGTGCTGATTTTTCTTTTCATAGAAGGTCTGATCAACTATTGTGAGTTTTTGGCCTATTCGAGTTTCGTACACGATCAATGAACGGTATAATCCTATTCAATTTTTCTTGATTATTCTATTTTATTTTATTTGATTATTTTTACAATTTTGTTTCTATATGTATAGGGTATTTTCCAAAGCTTCAGCTGGCTATGTGCCAGTTCAGCTGACAATGGTTCAGTTTTTTCACTTTTTTTTTTATTTTCATGAAAAGAAGTCAACAAATAAAGTTTATAAACATATTATTAACATCCAAACACTTATTTTCACAAAATTTCGCATCATTTGGAACTTTCTATGTATTTTCAACGATTTTTAAAATGATGGCCAGATTCAAGAACTGGCGCTGGAACTGTTTTCTGCACCTCCTGATGCGAAATAAATCAAAGAAAAATTTAAAAGTATCAAAATCGTAGGAGAAATCTTCAAGCTTGTCCCAAACACTTAAACCTAAGTTTCTACAAACAAAAATACTCATGTCACATTTAGAAATTTGCTTATCAAACTCAGTTTTGCCTGCCATCATTTTATGGTTATGGCAGCGGGCGAGAACCTTAGTTTTCTTAGTCTTCGAGCTTAATTTAGGGTTTTTCATTATTTTTGTTAAAAAAGAATGATGGATATCACAATTTGAGATAAGAGAAGAGATGAATAAAATCAGTTTTTTTATTAGAAATTTTTATATCTTTCTTACATGTCAAATAATAGATTACAACTCTATTTATAGGTTAAGACAATAGAAATATTTAAAAATTCGTATTAAAAACGGAATACTAAACAACAGTTGTTTCAGCTGACCCATGTCACCTAAAACAGTCATAACTCTCTGTAGAGAAACTCCAAACGACTTGAAATTTGAACCATTGAAACTAGACTTCAAGAGCTTTCCATCCATACTCATACAGCAAAAACATACGTCATTTGATCTTTCATATCCCCTCATCAATCAGCCCAAAAATTCTGCAACTGCTGAATTCTAAGAATCTCCTTTATTTTCCTCTAACTTCTAAATTTAAAACCCACTAAAAATAATATTTAATGTTTATTCAACAAAACTCCCCCATAAACTTAAATGCTTCTACTATCCGTCATGCCAATCATCTTCTTGTATTTGTCGAGAAGTACTTTCGGTAGCGATTTTGTGAAGATATCCGCAACTTGATCCTGACTTGCCACATGCACCAATTTCACACTTCCTTACTTCACATGATCTCGGGTAAACTGAAAATGAACGTCAATGTGTTTGCTTTTTCACGATTCACTGAGTTCTTTGCCAACTCAATTGCTGATTTATTGTCAACTTGAATCACGGTTGCACCTAATTGCTTTAGCTCCATCATGCTCAATAAATTACTAAGCCATATCGCATGACATACATACCAAGATTCCGCCACATATTCAACTTCACACGTCGAGAGTGTCATGATCGGTTGCTTTTTTGAAAGCCAAGTAAACACTTTATCTCCCATAAAGAACACATATCCCGATGTACTTTTCCGATCGTCTATGTCTATGCATCAATCGCTGTCGGAGTAGTCAACCAACTTGTAATCTTCTGCTTTCGAGTAGAACAACTCGAGTGACACCGTTCCTTGGATGTACCGTAGGATTCGCTTCAACGCCTTCTAATGTGAATAAACCGGCTCCTCCATGAACCAACTTATATTTTTCCTCATTAGTGTCGATTGTGGTGTTTTTTCAATCTCCTCATATGTAGTTATTCTCTCTTGTCGATTTTTATAACTTAACACTCGTCTTTCTTGTTAACTCGTCTTCATATCAGCATTGTATTTTTTTATAACTCGCAGCGAATAGCGACACCATCCATTGACGGCTTTTTTTCGATTCATTGAGCTAGAAACCTAAGAAATCAGTCGTGCTTTCATCTCATATGCCATCCAATTGTCTGAATCTTCTGGTCATGTATATGTGAGATTCACATCCACATCGCGGCTCCACATCACATTATTTCATGTGGCTCTACACCACATCTTCTCATGGTCTTCACGCACTTCTAGCAAAACATCTCGTGATGTTGCTAGTTCTCTTATCCCGACACTCATTGCACATACTATCATGAGTCATTACTCATGTCGGCTTCACTCATCGATTCTTCGAAGACCACTGAAAAGATTTCACCACGCTTTTGTAACATTCGCTACTTGATACATAGCTCTCATCATTGATAATTTTTTCTTTTTTTTTCTTTTACAATATCTCTAAAACTATGTTCACGAAAAAGAACACCACAAAAAAATACTTTTCTTTTTTTTAACAAAAAAATCAACACACGATATTTTTTCATTATTCCGACACTTTTTCTTTTCTCACAAAAAAATAAAATAAGAGGATTCAATTTTTTTCACTCATTTTTTGTTGTTTTTTTTTTCAATGCTCCTAACAATACATAAAAAACTCATATACTAAAATAAACTCAGAAAACACTCTTAACACTTAACTTTTTTTAAAACAAACATCGAGACTCATCATATTTTTTCATTTTTTCGACATCTTTTTTTTTTTTCTTTTTCTTCTTTATGACAGGTCTCTCTTGATTGATGAACCCTAGCTTTGATATCACTTTGTTAAAAGAGAATGATGGATATCACACTTTGAGATAAGAGAAGAGATGGATAAAATAAGTTTCTTTCTATTAGAAACTCTTATATCTTTCTTACATGTCAAACAACAGATTACAACTCTATTTATAGGTAAGACAATATAAGTATCTAGAAAATTCATATTAAAAATGGAATACTAAACAGCAGCTGTTTCAACTGACATATATCCACTAAAACATACATAACTATATGTAGGGAACTCTAAACGACTTAGAATTTGTACCATTGGAAATTAGACTTCAAAAGATTTCCATTGGAAATTATATAGCAAAAATGGACGTCATTTGTACTTTCATATCCTCTCATCAATCAGCCCAAAAATTCTGTAACTGCTGAATTCTAAGAGTCTCCTTTATTTTCCACTAACTTCTAAATTTAAAACCCATTAAAAATAATATTTAATATTTATTTAACAATTTTTTTCTTTTCTTTTTTTGGATACAAACGTTAAAATTAATCTCACAACATGCCCTTTTCAAAGATTTGTGGAGTTCGTGTCTCAATTGCATAATGTTACAAACATCAAAGCCTTGTCAGAAATCGATTTTCACCTAAATGTGATGAAAGAAGCTCATCCAGAAAAAAACGTGGGATCATATGGGATTTTCACCCCTGATTCTTTGCTTACCCTTCTATGATGTTTACGATCATTTAATCATGATCAGAATCATGAAAAATCAATGAAAATTTTAAATTGGTACTGTTTGGTTCATTATTGCTGATAGTGAAAAAATCAAGTTAGAAATTCAACTTTTTGAATTTGGCAATGACCAAATAATTCATAATCCCCTAAAACACGTCTTTACAAAGCAATTCATCTTGAATTTTGCCATTTTTTGAAATTTCCATAATTATCTGGAGCTGTCTAATGCAAAACAGTTCCTGCGCAGTTTATTTTTTATTTTCTGTACTTTCTTGAAAATCAAACAAAAAGAACACTAAAACAATCTCAAATGAAAATGTGTTAGAAATGATTTTTTTTTCCAAAAACTCATCTCCAACTTTTTGTTTGAAACTTTGAATATAGTATGTTTGATTTCAGAAGCTTCTGTTGTCTAATGGTATACTCCTGCACCCAAATATACACGTTCTATATTCCTTCTCTCTTTCCATTCTAACTTTCCGGCAGTGTTTACAAGGTTACCTCAAGCCTCCTTAAAACACTGAAGTATATATCAACATATTTGTATGTTGTATTAATAAGGAATAAACGGAAATCTTGTTGTATGTATTACATTCTAAACTTTCTATCACCGTTTCAACAGCTGGCAATTTACACAATTCGTACCTGGTCAATGATGATACTAGAAAATGTGAATTCTCTGGTGGGCCAATCCGCATCTCCTGAATTTCTCCAGAAGCTAACGTCCCTGTGTTGGAATTACCACAGTGCAATCCGGCATATAGACACAGTGCGTGCATACACGTACTTCCAGTCTCACCGCTTCGTTGAGGTTGACATTGTGATCCCCTCAGAGATGCAGCTTTGTGAGGCCCATGCATAGGTGAGACACTTCAAGAGAAGCTTGAGCTGTTGTCAGAGATTGAATAGGCCTTTGTGCATTTGGATTATGAGTTCACACATCGACCTGAACATGCAGTCTTATCATACAAAGGTTAAGATACATTCACTAAGAGTATTTCCTATATCTTAGGATTCAATATGTTAGTATGATTTGATGTTTTGGAATACAACTTGCTATATTTTTTCTGAGTGCTGTGTGATGAAAATCTCCTGGACAACACTCTCATCCCAGCAACGCACAATAGTACCAGCAACTAACTCAAAATCATGTTAACTCTGCTGCCTATCGCTAAATGAGTTCCATTCTACCACGGTAATAGTTAGTGACACTACCAGAAAAAAACTTTTAGAATTGGAATTGTATTTAAATAGAAAATGAAAGAAAAAAGAAAGCAAGATGGTCAGTACTTATTACTTAAAATATAAATCCGATTGGTGACTTATTTATTGTTGTCTTACCTCTAGAGTCTAGACTACAGGGTGTGACAGCACTGAAACCATCATACATGCTTAAAATTGCATGAGCAATATTTATTAGCTAAGTTCTGTCTTCCAATTTGACCTATATATCCCCCGTCATTTTATTAGTGTGAAAGAAATGTTTGCAAAAGACTTGTGATCGATGATGATTGACCAAATTGTTGACAATCTTAATCAATATAATAAAACCTTAATGTTTACACAAAGCTTGATTAATTAAGAAAAAAGACAGCAAACTGACATTGTGATATTTTAACTATCCGTACACTTGACTTTGCACCAAATACTTTTTCACCGGAAAAAGAAAGCTCGCCAACTTCTTTTTCTTTTTCCTCCCGCAAATATTGGCAGCGGTTGTCATTTAGAAGTAGGCATCATCTACACTGTCCTTAACGATTATATTTTTCAAGGAAGCTGATGTAGATACATTTGTTCATTCCGTTGTAAATATGAATTTTATTATATACATAAGATGATTTATTATTAATTATATTCATAACCTTATTATGTAACTTATTTTATATAGTGTTATTATTATTCAACTTAATTAAGTTATTATAACTGATAGCAGTATCTTAGTTGAATAATTGAAATAGTACATATATAATAAATTAATTGTATAATTGAGTCATCAAACATTAACTAAAAATAACCCGGCCCTCTAACATTTACAATAGCCAATATAATTGAGTTATTCCACAGTTATGCATCAGCATATTTTGAAAATTCTGCAGCTTAATTTTGTGTCTTTCCTTTGGACTCTAAGTTCCGTTAAGAATCATATATATGATTGAAATTTCAAATGAACCATTTATTCAATTTGGAGTTCGAATATACTCAATACCAAACCTCCAAGTCTCATTAGTTCAAATATTTTACAGTGCATTTCGACTTTAATTCCATCTAAATCTTGGACCGACTCTGTTACCAATTCAAACGATTCCGAAAATCAATATTAGGCCCAACATAACAGTTCTTTTTTCACGCTGATCTCATTGCAAATTCCAATAGGGCTCGAGTCACGTGCTGATTGAAACAACACGGACCAATATCTGGCCCATTATCCATTACATATTCTATTCTATACCCCTGACGTGTAAGGAAATGCAATCGAGGCCCTATGGCCCGATTAAAAAAATTGATTTTGTTTCAGATAAAAAAAATATCACGAGAAAATAGATAACTTAATCATAATAATGATAATAATAATAATTATTATTATTATTATTATTTGACTAATATAAAATATATGCCACCCTCGATCTAACGGGTAATCAGGTGTAAAGCTATCTAATACAAACCCTCATCTTTTCTTATCCTTATTTTCTCATGACTACTTAGTAATTGATTAGCTATTATATTTGTCTTTTCATTTTTTAATCAGAGATGTCTTGATGTTTGTAGTTCGGAATAATTAACAATAGGAGAATGCGATAACTGAAATTTAAAAGACCACATAATCTCTAAAAAAACTTTAAATATACATTTTATATTCATATAACACCACCTAAATGCAAATTTAAAAGGATCTTTGTATCATTATTTCGCAGTTTATTACTTAATTCTTTCTTCAATGGTGAAAGACGTGAAAAGAGGTCGCACAACGCCATTTTATGACCAATGAGCTATGCCATGGTTATTGATTGTGATGTGATTAATTTGACAATAAAGTGATTGATGTGACAGTGATATGTTGTGATGTGATGTGATGTGAATAATATGGAATTTGTATCTCATCATAAACTGATATGACGATGAGCTGAGTAATGCTCATGAGGTGTCTTAGGTCTTCAACTGCGAATTTTTTTTGGTAATCTCCTATTTAACCTGATTGTTAGGGTATGACGAGTCGAGTCATAGTTTTATTTTTATATTATGTGAGGACTATCCGGAATCAAAAACAGAAAAAATATATTTCAAATATATTGATTTTAAGAACTTGAAAAAAGATTGTTTTGGTGGACGCTCTCTTTATGGATATGGGTTAGACGAAGTTAGTGAAATTAATCTCGCAAGGTCATATGTGATATGAGAGCTTAGTTATCGTACTATTATATTATTATACTTCGGAAATATTTTTGATTTCTCTATTGTACCCTTCATGGCATTAAATGTATCAAGTTTATAAATTCAATACATTTACTTCACACATCACTTATGAAATAATTAATCAACTCAATAGTTTAGAATAAAATATTATGTATTCATATACAATAATTATGTCTTTTATAAGATAATTAAATGAATTTTAACTCTAAATATAGAGATATTTAATATCTCAATGACTGGATCTAAAACCACATCGAGTTACTTATCATATATGTTTTCACGATGGTTGTAGGGGTCTAAGTACAAAGCTAGATGACAGACTACGATGATCGATATTAGAAAATGTCCATGATTTTATTGCTACTTTGAATTATTTTGTTTTCTTTTGAATTTGCTAGGTAGATTGAATTTGATGAGTGGTTATCCATTGGCATAGTTTTTTGTATTGTATGATTTACTTTCGCTTCCACAAATATTTGTACTTTTTGTTGGATGACATCATGTATTATGGACTGATATTTTATTTAATTGTGGTAAATGAATGATTTGTGTTTATTTTATTGTGATAAATATGACGGCTATCGTGACTTGGACCATATTTTTTTGATTTGGGGTGTGACATTATTATTAAGTATGTATTATCCCATAATGAGAGGAGTTTGTACCTAACAAATAGTTATTATAAGAATTTTAACATTTACATTTTAATATATGTTTATATTTTTACACTAGATGTTCATATTTCAAGAATATGACCAACTTAATCTATTAATCAAGCACAATACAAATTGATATGTGTTAATTATACAAATTTTAAAATAAAATTGTTCATGTGGGAGCTGAGTAAATAATAAAATTTCACAGGAAGTTGTTCAAATTTTATATTTTTGGTATCACTGTTAATTCTCAAGTAAATTTTTACGATGGATTTAGTAGGAAAAGAAAGAATAATTAATCATTAAATACAAAACTAAAAGATAACAAAAGGAACATGACAAAGAATCTACTAAACCAAAGATAGGAGATGTTTACAAAAGCAAATTGGTTCTCAAGAGCTCTGAGTAAGGGAGTTGATATTGTGTGTTAGTGCTAAGTAGGATGTTAGGAGCTCCAGTGAAAAAAGTTCTTTAATGCCATAAAAATTGGAACCGGGGTAAATGCGAAAAATAATTCACTATAAATTATCCCGTGTGAGCGGGGACAAGTCCCGGGGACGGAATCACGTGGATTATATTAAAACCCCGCTTCTTTTCATCCAAATGCAGGGTCATTATTTTAAGGAGTGATCACCCCATCACAAATTGAGCCAATTGGCCAATTGCCGTTAAGTCATTAACTGACTTTTTCCAGATCGAAATAATCATTTGCATTTCTGATGACTGTAATCTATTTATTATGAAATACATGTACGGATCTGATAAGACACGTTTTGTATACACAACAAAGCACTGCAGCGTAAAAGAGTTTTACTAATGGTTTTAAAAAAGATTTAATAACAATTTTACGATCCTTATTAATGAGGGGCTAGGAAAAATATACGCGACCGTTATAAAATATAGACGATTTTCACTGGGCTTTTCTAGAGGTTTTTAATTAAAAAATGTTAGCAAATGTAGGCGTTTTTTTAATAATTTTCATTTCAAAACCGTTAGCAAATGTAGGGCCTTCAAAGATTTTTTGCTGAACTTTGCTAACGATTTCTTTTTAAAACCATTGACAAATATCGGCGGCTTCAAAGATTTTTTATGAGCTCACAATTTTTTTTTTTGTAAAGGTATATATGGAATAGCAATGATGACATATATATGTCTTCCTTATCATCTAAAAATCATGAATAATATAATCTATTGAATTGTAATTGCTTTAATTTTTCAGATTAAATTTACAGAACCTAGAAACATTTAACAAAATTAGTAAGCATTTAACTAATATTTTGACAGCTATAATTTTGACGGATATTTAAATAAGTTCCAATAAAACTTAATTTGAAATGGACCGTTTAGATTGTATGACAGCACCGTGCCATAGACCATTGCAAATGGGATACATCTGTTTGCTTAAAAAAATAGCAATTATATTATTTTTCTTGGGAAGAAGCATGGACAATGCAGCGGCAGATGCTTCAGAAGTTCAGATACATTGGACAAAACTATGGATATGGATGGGTTTTCATTACTTTTACCTTACCCATTGACAACCCTACATGGCTCCAATTTTACCATTGGCAACATTGAGGTCCGTAATTATATTCATGATCAACTTATAGTTAAAGAAATTAACAAACTTGTAAAACATTCTTACACGCCCTAACAAAATGAAATGTTATAATTTCTTAACAAACTTTTCCTCATGAAAAATATCTTAAAAAATGAAATACTTCTTTAAATGCATATATTACCAAATTTTATTAAAAATAATATTAAGCTTAATTCATTATTGTTTAAATAATGTAATATTTTTTATAATATCTTAATCTGATTAAATATACAATAACATCTATTTTATTTTATTTTTAAAATTAGAACTATTGTTAATCATAACGTTTATTATTTTTTAATGCAAACTATATAATATATATGACTTTTTGTTTACATTTTTGGAATTGTATAATCTTGGACCAGTAACACAACTATTTGTTGTACAATTTAATTTCAACAAGTTAAAACTATAAAGATGGGTACGGTGAATTGAACTCCTTTCCTCCATAATTGTAATCCCAACGTTTATAATTCGGCTTGCTAATACATTTTCTCTCCATCCGTCATTTATTTAGTGAGCAAAAAAAAATGCAAATTACTTATGATCGATGACGACTGATTAAAGTGTTGACCGTCATAATCAATACGATTAAAACTTCATGTTCATGTTGACACAAATCAAAATTGAACAAATATATATACATTATACTTATACAGGACTATTTGAATTCTTCATACACTAAATCCATACCAATATGGAAATAACATGTTCGGTTGATTTTTGATCGTGATGCAGTGAGTACCTTCTTCCGCTAGAAGACGCACAATAGGAAAAAAAAAAGATTTTAATTTCAAAGTATAATGAAAAGTTATATCCGACAAATCTTAAAAAAAGTTGCCTTGGTTTCAGATAAAATAAATCACTAGAAAATGATAATTACTCATAATTATTTTAGAAAATAAGAAAGGTAAGGAGAAAATTGCAGTCGTTAGATGATCCTTTTTAAATCTAAGAATTTCAAGGATGAGGCTCATGATAAAACTGACATTTTCCCATCTGAAGTTGCATCCATTTACAGCCTAAAAATTATTTTCACTTTTGCTAGAATTCTTATCCTCTCTCCTCCCTATGATGACGATGATGATGATAATAATAATAATATTATTTTGACTAATATGAAAATATTTACATTTCGAACAAAAATACACACACTCAAATTATATCATAACATATCAAAAATTTTAATTATTTATTTTATATTTTTAAAAATGATGCACAAAAAATTAATATTTTATTATAATTTTAGAGCTAATTTTCAAATAATTAAAATAAATACTTAAAAAATCCAATCAACCCAAATTTTAGTATTCCTCGATATTTTAATATGAGAAGTTATTGAGATGGATAAATTTGAATTTTATAAATTTTATAATAAAATTTGATTTTTTTGACCAAAATGTAATTTTTTTCACATTAGTCAATCTATATTATTATTATTATTATTATTATTATTATTATTATTATTATTATTATTGGTACTATTATCATCGTCAGCCGCCAAATTAGCTTGGTTAAACTGCAGAAGTGCAAGATGTCATTTGCCATTTGCTTCTAAGACCGATATACATATTACCTTTTTTTTAAGTAAAGATAGGATCAATCCTCCCATCTTAAACATTAAAAAAGACTCGACATTCGAATTTCGAAAATTGGACTCATACATGACGGCATTACTTTTGATATACGTATACGTTTATAATTTATTATCAGCATTATTACTATCTTAACCCCTGTAATTTTAATAATCTTTCTGTAAGTTCATTTTTGTAAATTTATTTTAGATTTATGTCTAAAATTAAAACATTTTTAAGGCCCACATTTTAATAATTCTTTCTGAATTTTTAGCTAGCTTATTTGAAATATTAAAAGAAAGTTCTTATAATTAATAGCAGTAGAATCCTGCTTCTTCACTAAATACTATGTGGGCAAATTGTTTCTCAGTTGGTGACTTGTCGAAAGAATTTAATTTGAGTATTTATTATAAAATTTTCTTTGGCTAACACAATATATTCTTCTCCTGATTAACATTTTGTCACCATAATGAAAATTTTCTCTTGATCGGGTCAGTTCAACGGAGGAACCAAGAAACAGATGCAAAAACAATGCTCGATAGGAACTAAAGGAACAAGGAGATAAAAAAAATAAAAAAAATAAAATTGAGGTTGCTTCATAGAATAATATCAAACTAAATTACTCTTAAATAGTGTTCAAAAATCGCACCATAATGTTTTTAGCTTTAAATTAAATGTAAATTCGGTCATCTACAAACCAAATTATTTTAAAAATATGGCATGAGTGATCATTTTTTTACATGTACTAGCATAGCCCAGAATTCATTTCAGAAGAGAATAACCATTCAAATATATATTAACACTAATTATTTTTGTAAATAAATTAAATAATTATTATGTTATCATACTAAATAAAGAAAATCAATTACCATTGTAAAAATATAATATCATAATAATTATTATATTTTAATTTGATGATTCAAAATGAAAAAAAGAATAGGTTAATAATATAAATAATAGTAATAACTATTGATAAACCAAAAAGTAATAGATATATAAGATAGATAATATATTTAAAAATACATATAAATATAAATTAACTACTATAGAATATAGTTTAAGAAATAGACTTATTAGAGAATAATTGCGAACAAAAGATAGATGATATCATAACAAAAGAAATAGATAATAAATAAAAAATAAGTTTAATAGAAATCTAGAGTTAACAATAATTAGACTAAATGAAAATAATTAATTATTACTAATAGATAAAAATGATAAATCATGAAATATAAATAGATAAATAGAAATAAATAATAGTGGTAAGTAATAAGAAGCAAAATAGATAAATAGAGTGAACATTATATACTTATATGAACAATGAATAGAAAAATATTATATTAAATAAAAATATATAAAATAAACGATTCATATTTAAAAAAGATTTAGAGTGTATAAAAATTAATCATATAAAATAATAATATGCGATAAATAATAAGAAGTATAATGTTTAAAAATGGAAATATTGTGTTTTAAAGAGTAGAAAATTAAGAATAAACACAAATATATATATATATAAATATATAATCTTTTAATAATAATTAATTAAGAATAAACATAATTAAATTTGTTATCTGGCTTATAATCTATTACTCTTTCTTTTCGTATCATTAAATAAAATATTATTTATTACGATATTGTATTTTTACAGTGATAATTAATTTTCTTTGTTTCGTGTGATAACATGATAATTATTTAATTTATTTATAAATTAATGTGATAATAGGTTTGAATGGTTATTCTCTTCCATAAAAAAATAAAAAACAGATGTGGACCATATTTCAAACACAAGCTAGGATTTTTATTTTTTATTTTTTAAATCTGGCTGTATTGATTTGTTCTGACATAGATTAAATTGCTGACATACTACCTGCTGCGTGAATTGTATCACAGGCCGCGGTCCCCGCGATTTATGTGAATTCGGCCCCAACATGTTTGGATGGTTTAATTAAACCTTGATCCATCGTACAAGACGCGTTAATTGCTCATTTATACCTGAAATGAAATTGAAGCTCCTGTCAGGCCAAGTGCTGAAAGATATTATATCGCCCAAGGATTGACGCAGGACAGAGGTGGCAATCGGACGGGTGGGACAGGGCGGGATGGGGCGGGTCGGATTAGGTCGGGTTCGGATTAAGTGGGTTAGGTTAGTTTGATTTTTTGGAAGAAATCGGATCGGACCGGATCGAATTAAGGTCGGGTCGGGAGAATTTATATGTTATGTTTTTTTTTTCAGATTTTTTATAGATTTTAATTGAATTGAAGGTCATCTGATTTCAGGTCGGGTCAGGTCGGATTTAGATTCGGATCGAATCGAATCAGTTTGACTTGTTTTAAAAATCAGAGTAAATCATATTCTAATCCGGACGGATCGGATGAATTTCTCGGATCGAATCGGATTTTGCCACGTTTGTATAGGGAGCCGACCACGGAATGGGCAGTTCTTTTTCTCAGCAAAGTGCCCTTTTTATGTTTTATTTTTTATCTTGTTATAGACCGAAAGGGATTCCTTTATATTTTATTTTTTATGTTTATGCCGTATTGAATTTGTAAAAGAAGATAAAACATAAAGGAATCAAAATAAAATTTCAGTCCTTTTGAAGGGACTGAAATAAAATTTCAATCTCTTTGAAAGAACTAAAATTTAATTTCAGTTTCTTGTAGTGAATCGAAAAAATAAATCAATTATTCTAAAATCCGTGAAATCATTTTTAACTTTTCAAAAAATAAAAAAAGTGCCGCATTGACAAAGCTCAAGTTCATCCTTGTGATTCAATTTATGCAGTTCGGGTTTGATTTTTTTTTTTTTTTTTTACATAGATCTGTTGAATTCGAACTAGTGGAATTAAACATTAAGCTTTATTTTATGGAAGCGGAGGAATTCCAACGAGCGTTGGACCCCGCATTTTGTGTCTGATGGGCGGAATAAGCCGTTCGATGACATTAAGATCAGTGCAATAATGTCGCTAAAATGCTTGAATATCCGTGCAAAATTTTAGATTTCACAATCGGACGGTTGTAACCACCCATCAAATCTCTCCCCTCCAGTTTTTAATATAAATAATTATTAATAAATTAATATTATTAATAATAATACTGATAACGGTAAAATTCTAAATATACGAATCGTACCGCGCCACAAGCAGCAGGCGTGGGTGAAACGCGTCAACTGCATGGCGCGTTTCCTTATATATATACCAAATGCGCAGGATATCTGCGCATTGTTGAGAAGAAAGAGAAAACATAAGAAAAAGAAAGAAAGGAGAAGGAAAAAAAGAGAGAAAGAGAAGAGAAAAAAAAAGAGAAAGAAAGAGGAAAAGAGAGATTGGAAGAGAGGAAGAGAAGAGGAGAAAAAAACGTATGAGTGCATCTGTGTCTTTGGTAATGTAATTAAAGATAAATTTTATATAAATATAATTTAATTGTGTAGATTAAATTATGTAGATTTAAATATAATTTAGTTATAATTTATTTATAGATTGAATTGTCAAATTTATTAATTATAATTTATTTGAATATTAATGGTAGGTTTAAATGTGAAATTATGTAATTGTAGATTTAATTATTATTTAATTGTAGAATTAATTGTCTATTTAATTATTGATTAAATTGTAGAATTTTATAATTATTAATTTTAGATTATTTATTAATTATAGATTAAATTGTATAATTGTGTAATTATAATTTTAGATTATTTATTAATTATTTGTGTAGAATTAATTAATTTATTATTTAATTGTAGATTAATTTTAGATTTAATTGTAGAATAATAAATATTTAATTAGTCTTTAATTTGAGATTAAATTATAATTATCTAAATATAATTTAGTTGTAATTTAATTATAGATTTAATTAAAAAATATATTAATTATAATGTAATTGAAGATTAATTGTATGTTTAAATGTGAAATTATATAATTATAGATTTAGTTATTCATGAATTATAGATTTAATTGTCTATTTAATTAAAAAAGTATTTAATGATAGATTAAATTATAGAATTGTGTAATTACAATTTTATATTATGAATTAATTATTTTTGTAGAATTAATTTATTTATTATTTAATTATAGATTAATTATTGATTTAATTATAGAATAATAAATATTTAATTCGATTAATAAATATTTATTTATTATTAAATATTTAATTAGATTATTAAATATTTATTAATAAATATTTAATTAGATTAATAAATATTTAATTGTAGAATAATAAATATTTATTTATTATTTAATTATAGATTAATTATTGATTTAATTCATTTATTTGTAGAATAAAAGCTTTTAATTATAGAATAATATATATTTAATAATAGAATAATATATATTTAATTAGGTTTTTAATTGTAGAATTCATTTATTATTTAATTATATAATAGATAGATTAAAAATGAAGTACAAAATAATTATAAATTAATTATGAAATGAATTTTTGTACTAGATAATGGCAAAGTAGCAACGAAATGACAATATCATAATTTATCTCCCGAAGACAAACATCGGACACATTATAGTCGAGGCGGTAGGTACATTATATTCTTAAAAATAATAATAAAATACATATATATGAGAAGCTAATTATGAAATAAAAATTACAGAGAGATAACAATGTCATTCGTTTCTGTACTCACCGTCCGACGATACCATACATCTCGCACATTCAGAGTAGGTTGCGAGTTATGGGATTTCTTCATCTCGCCAGGCTGCATGAGATTTATGTACAAGAAGCGGAGGCCCGTAACTTGAAGATTGATACGGGTTTATTGAGCGCGTTAATAGAGTTTTGGAGGCCAGAAACTCACACATTTCACTTAAATTTTGGCGAAATGACCGTGACTCTAGAGGTAAATACTAAAATATTATTAATTTAATTACAATATTAAAAACATGGTATAGTAATATAATTTTTTTAGGACATCGCATGTTTGTGGGGTTTATCCACCATTGGTGAGCCGATGACTGGATATACTGATGGAGATTTTTCGGCATACATCCGTCAGTTATTTGGGCAGGATGATATATCAGCATTTTGCAAAGATGAGGAGGTAATTGATTAGACTCTACATAAATTTTAGTTTTTTTTTTGTTCATAAATTGTGATTAAGCTAAATGTAAAATTTGACAGATGATATAACAGAAAAATACTATGAAAAATAAAGAATTTTTAGAAATAAATTTGAGTAAATTTGGAGTTTGAGAAAATCTTCAAATGATTTATTTACTCTTTATTTTTAATTTTCTGTTATTTAACTAAGTTTTAATTGATCGGGCCACGTTTTAATTCTTTTAATTTGCTGTGAATTGGGCCCAGTTTAATTTCTCTTTCATTTTTCACAATTGGGCTTCTTCTTGATTGGGCCGCAGTTAATACTGCTTTTACTCTGAATTGTTGGATCTATGCTGAGATTAGTGCATATTTGTTATTTAAATGCGTTGTCTTATGTAAGCCATTGGATTTGGTTGAGATATGTGTTTAATAGATCTAAAGCCCAGATCTAACCTGTCTTTAATTTTCTAAACTCTCAATAGATCATAGTCGCTCGGTGATCTTCAAGATTTGGGGACGCTTCAAGATCGTGCGAACGATTTTCTTTGTATCTCTGACTTGCCAATGCTTTAGGATTCGTGCTCGGTGGCATTCCCAACGACCGAAGCTCCTTTCTCCGATCAGGCTAGTGTCCTAGCATCGCCTCGGTGTGTAGGAACTTCTCATAATGGTTGATTTAAGATCTATGCGGTGATTGATGCAGCACAATGGTACCACTCGACATGTACTAGACTGAGGTGGTGCCGAGATGCAATTCTTGCAAAATTCGATGAAATTAGCTAATCTCTTTGACAATTACAAGCTGGATGTGCATCACCTTGACATATTGATGTGATCTGAGGTGAGTAGAGAGGTCCTTGCTTGTTCTCTGCCATGTTGAAGTGTGATGCTACTCGGTGGTGTGTGGTACGGTCGGTACTGACCTCAATTCCTTTTCAATTCTTGATGCTTACTGAATCAGTACACTTGATTGTCATCCCTCAGGCCTAAAGGCACATCTAGCATGAGCTAGGGCTAGTGGCTCACTGAATTAGATTCTTTGAAGCACAATACCAGCTACAGCACACGATACCAATTGGTATCGATCTGGAATTGGTTGAAATCCTTATAATTCACTAAATATCTGTATTCAACCGGCATATCTCAGGCCTAAAAACTCACCCAGGCATAGGTAGGGCCAGTGGCTCACTGAGATTGCGACGATATTGACCAATTCATTCATAAAATCCAACGATGCACTGATTTGCGCCATAATCAATACACTTGTTATAAGATTTGCAAAATCAACCTATTCTATCAATCAACATCACAAATTGAAGTGATTAAAAGATATTAAACCTTCAATTCTCAGCTATTAGTTAATTATTACTCGATTGAAGAACCAGAAGAGAGAGGGTATATAGAAACTATGATGAAAACAATAACTACATTATAATTTTTTATGTTAGTGATTAGTTCAGGCCTAAAGACTCATGAAACACTTTGTGTTTGGGTCAGTGGCTCACTGGAGATCAAATATGCATCCAATTACTAGTTTCAGTAAAGGAAAATGATAAAACTAGAAAAAAAAAGAAAATCTGCAAAGAAGAAATCTTAATAGCAAGATCAAGCAATAAACTTTCAATCACCACACAAATGCGAATTAGATATCTCATATCACAAGAATCTCAGGGGAGAAAGTACAAAGACTCAATCTTGATTGATGAACATGCAAATTCAATTACCACTTATTTGAATAGAAACATCAATCAACCACTTCTCTTGCTATCTTTCTCTCTTTACAACTGATGAGTGTGTGTGTGTGTGTTTATACTCTCAGTGTCTCTCTCTCAATTGCTTCAAAATTTCCTCTCAATTGCCTGCTGCTCTCTTTTTTGTTTGTTTTTCTGACCGGTTTATATAGGCTAGAACCGGCCACCTCCTTGATTGTGATTGGTTGAATATTTCTCACTTGGATTGCCAGTTGGGATGAATCTGCACCCTTCACTCTTCTTTAATTAACGGTGATGATGCATTTGTGTTTGTTTTCCAATCATTTTCTATTACTCCCTTTACTATACCGCCACTTCAACTGATCCTCACTCTTAATTCTTTGTGTATTTCAACTGGTAAGTGAGCTCATTGCTATTAGTCTCTATTTAAAAGCTCCACGACTACATTGAATATCATTTCATCCAATTGCCAATTCTAATTTTGTTGTGGCCACTTTTGTCCCATTTCTACTTTCTAGCCAAATTGATCCCTTTTTATTCAATTGCTCTGTCAATTTAACTCCATTGGCATCGCCTTGCCTCAAGGGATCCACCTTCATGTGCAATTATATCTCCAGAGTGCCAATTTATCTTCTCTCCTTCGGCTCAACTTTAGGTAATGGTTCAATTTCGCCTTTTGTTCATCTCTTCTCATTAATTGATCTGGTAGCACCTATTATCCAATCGCCTAATCGTTGCCACTCATTAAATCAGCTCCAGTTATGGTGAGGCGTCAAGGAAAAAGAAAGATGCAAACTTCATCGGAATCTGGCAATGGCGAGAAGAAGAAGGAGGGAGAGAGAGCTCTTTCGCGTGTGGTTGCGCCTGGCGTTCATACACCAATAAAGAAGGTGCATTGGATGTAGCGAGATGAATCACAAGAACCAGGTTCATTCTGCTCTCATCTCCTTTTTAAATATGATTGCTTTGAATATAATGAGTAAGTAGAATAGATTTGGCATACCTCCTCAACCATGCGCATACACTCGTATTTCTACATACTGGGCCTCATTGTCAGGTATTAATCTGTTAATCTCTCAAGATTAACATCAATTGACATGGTTGTTAGTTGACATGGCACCAATAGGACAGTGTCATGTGTCATATTATGCTGAGGTGTCATAGATTTAAGTGATAATGGTTGAATCAAAACTTGACATGTGGCAATTAGGCTCGATGTAACCCACTGACGTGTATTAATGTGGTGATGCCATGTGGCATGGGTTGATGATGTGGTCAAATAGCAGACTACCACGTGGCACTCTGGTGGGGCCCACTTGGTGGCAGTCACGGCTGTGGTGGGGCCCACTCGCTGACATGGACCAATGAGACAGTGTCACGTGACATTGTCTGTCTGATGTGACCGAGTGTGGTGCTGCCACGTAATTATCACTCTCTCACTTCTGTTTAATAGCTGCTGTGCTTCTGCCCTCTAATTTATAACCCAGTTAGCTATTGTCCCCAAATTGTACCGAGAGAAGTTTGTGATTGAATCTTAGCCCTTGATGAGCCTATTTAATTTGTTTTATTTCTCTGAATTTACTTTAATAGCTCCAATAAAATTTTTGAAATTTTCACTACAAATTTTTAAATTCGTGATGATCATTTTTATAATTTTTAATTCCAAATTTTTCCCCTTCCTAAATTTTTTTTGTCAAGAATACCGTATTTTCTCCTCTGAATTAATCTCAATTTCCATTGTAGCTCAGTGTCTCTGCCCGATAAAATTCTCTCATAGAACTCACCCTAATTAAATACCAATTAGACTTGTATTGATGTTTTTTAGGGTTTGATTTGATCACCAGTTGATTACTTGTTAATAATTGATGCAAATCCTGACTTGATCAGATGTTTGCAACATTGGGACCTGATCAGTCTCGTGAAATTTACTTTCAATCCATGTTCATGAAAGCAAAATCATATTAAATTTTTTTATAGTTGGCTGTATTAAAATACTGACTTAGCATTGACACAATTCTCATTGTACTGCTTTAGTTCTTAGGGTTTGATCCGAGGGTTAGTTTCTTAGGGTTTAATCTTAACTTTTCCTTGGTCTCTGTCACTGAAGTGTGGGACTTACCTGTCAGTGAAAAATAATCAGATGGATAACCCCTCAGGAGATCTCTCTCTTGAATCTTCTGAGGGTCATCCACGTCAAATGAACAGGAGGTGGCAGGGCTTTTATACCTCTGACCCTTGTCTAAAATATCCTTGTGGGATTAATGTTTAATCCTTATTCCGGCCTGATTAGATTTAGTGGATAGGCTAGGTTCAGGCTATTGAAATTGCTTGTGTAGGACTGTCAGATAGGTCCTACTTGTCAGAGAAAAATTATCACATGGATGACACCTCAAGATATCTCTTTCTCTCTCGTGAATCTCTTGAGTCTCATCCACCTCGATTGGATAGCGGATAGTGGGATATTTATACCCTTGCTTCTTACTCAGGATTTCCTCATGGGACAAATAGACTTATTCCGGAGTTCAACATCAATCTCTTCTGGCTGGTGGCCCCCTCTCTTGTCTTTCTCTTTTTTTTTATGATTTATTATTGATAATTGATTATTATTTTTAATTGTTCAACTGTTCTACCATTGAGATTTTTTTAAGAGTAAACAATAATGTACATGATCCTTTTTAAATAAAACAATAGAAAAAATAAAAATAAAAAAATCACATATAATGCAATTACAACATTTTTTAAATTTTTTTCTCATGCACCGGTAGTATGCACCGGGAAAAACATTCAGACCAGAATAGCCCGAAAAGTTATTAATGGCAAGGTCGGACAAGCTGAATTTTATCAAATTCGCTACTATTTCTCCCCAAATTTGATCTCAACGTTCTTGAATTTCTTTCAAGATATAAAATTATATCTTGTGTAAAGAGAAATATGCTAGTAAATTTATTTACCAAAATTAATAAAATCAGTTGGAGAAATATCCTAGTAAATTTATTACAATCCTCTCATATCTTATCTATATAGATTTTTGTTAAGAAATATAATTAATATATGTAATTAATAATTAGGAAATAGAAAATAAAATACATATAGGAAAAATAGTAAGGATTGGGGTTGGACCTCAGATATCTCATCATAGGCCCAAATAGGAATAGCACAGTTACCATTAGTTTATTGTTGGTACCAGTGGTACACAACAACATATAAATATCGATAGCAAACAATATACAATTATGTGTGTGATATATATCAAAAAACTTTCAATATCTCATACTGCTTATAATCCTCATAATTCCTTATAATTCTCACAATTCTTCATGGTATTAGAGCGGACTATCTGAGCCTCTCATCATCTACCCATAAGTATACAATACCATCTGATACAAGCACAGGACAACAACCCAACTGAGTAGCCCTGTACCAGTACCAACATCATACCAGTACCGGCACAGGATAGCATCCCAGCAGAGGAGCCCTATACTAGATTATATTTTTTTTCCAAGATCAGACTTAGAAATACCCATATCTGTTCTCGGCAATAAGTATATGTTCTCAGCAATATAATACCAGCAAAACACTATTCTTAATCATACAATATCCATACCAGAAAACCACTGTTCTTAACAGTATAATATCCATATTAGCACTATTCTTGCAGCTCAAAAAACTCCACAAATACCAGAATACCATACAAAGAGCAGTATATGTTCATACCAAAAAAATAACTAACAGAACAGTCCATACTAACAAAAACCACCATGTCAGAAGAAATCATAGGCATCAGTACCAGTACCACCATAACCATCATAAAAGAAACCATCGATACAAATACTTTTGTCAAGCTTACACCCATGCTCTTAAACAGAAAGAACTATTTGACTTTTTTGAGTTCCATAAATCAAGAACAAGAACCAAATAGCTATTTGAAAGCTCAACAAAATCCCATATGGTGTAAGACAATGAAGGAAGAATTAAAAGTCTTGGAAAAAAAATAAAACTTAGGTAATAGTGCAATTACCCAAAGGAAAAAAAACCGGTTGGGTGCAAATGAGTTTATAAAATCAAGTATAATAGCAACGGAATCGTAGAACGATATAAGGCTAGATTAGTTGTAAAAAGGATATACCCAAACCTATGGTATAGATTATCAAGAAATATTTACACTCGTGGCAAAAATGAATACCGTTAGAATATTATTGTCCATTGCGGTAAACCAACGATGGAAATCATATCAAATGGATGTTAGAAATGCATTTCTTCAAAGAACTGATTATAATGCAGAATGTATTTTAGTATATGTTGATGATATATAATTACTAATGAAAAGAGTATAAGGGAAATAAAAAGGCAACTATAAATTTGATAAAGATCAAATATAAATTAAATGGAGAGTTGTTTCTTTCATAAAGAAAATATATGGACCTATTAAAAGAAATGAAAATTAACCACTATTGAAAATATAAATCAATTTCAAAGACTTGCAAGGAAATTGATTTACCTTACCGTTATAAGACCGGATATTTCATTTGTGGTTAGTCAAGTAAGTCAATTTATGCACACTCCAAGAACATCACACTTAGAAGCAATTAATAGGGTTCTAAGGTACCTTAAGATAACCCCTGAGAAAGGAATATTGATGAGAAATAATGATTCTAATGAGATTTATGGCTATGCCGATGCAGACTGGGCCGGAGTTGTGATAAAAAATTTACTACCGGCTATTGCACATTTGTAGGCGGGAACATAATCACATGGAAAAGTAAAAAATAAAATGTTGTAGCGAGATCAAGCGCTGAGACGGAATATCGAGCTATGACATCGACAACAAGCGAGTTTATATGGATGAAGCAATTACTCAAGGACTTGGATATCACAACTAATATTCTCATAAAATTATTTTGTGATATTCAAGCGGCTTGCCACATAGCTTCCAATCCCGTGTTCCATGAAAGAACCAAGCATATAGAAGTGGTGCGCATCTCTATTTCTAAACAGCGAGATCAACAACCGATTATTCTAAATAAAGTCTGTGATTAAAACTAATGGAATTAAATAAAAAAACGTTTATTTTCTCATTTAAATAAATTATTGACTTGGTCAAAAGGTAAGGCAATCTCTCATTTATATTTTTTATTTTCCTTTTGACAACCGGCCAATAAAAGATATTTATAGATAATTAACGCTGTCAATTAAATTATATGTGGGATATGGTAATAAAGTTTTAAAATTTCATAGCAGATTGTTTTACACCTTATAAATAGGCAGACTAGACATCAACTTTCCAATGCAGCTTTCGTTCATATTCAAATTATATCCCTGAGAAAAGCACTATTAAACAAATATGGGACTTGTCTCTGCTAGCATGCAACTCATGATCGCTACATTCAGCATGTACCTCCTCTTTATTCCTTTGGTGTCGGCTGCAGAAGCTGGTGTGTTTTCCATTTCACTGCTTTATACATTTTTAGATATTTTATCACTTATTAGCTGTGTAATCGTCCCTTTCCTTTCTTTCGCTGTCTCCAGATCACCTCACTAATCACCATCGACGAAAGAAATTGTTGATGAACTCTGTTTTCCTTTTATTCGTGTAGATATTGGCTTTAGTTATGCACCTGGTGCAGTAGATGGACCCGAGCGCTGGTCCTTGCTAAATGCGACTTGGACAAAATGTGGAACGGGCTTGGAACAGTCTCCGATCGATATAACAGATCAGAGGATTGAAGCACAGCCTAATTTGGGAAGGTTGCCTCAATCATACCGTCCGGCAGAAGCCACTCTCAAGAACCGGGGAGTGTTTATAGAGGTAATTTTAACTTCTTACCTTGAAGTTTTTTTTTTCCTTAGTGAATGCACATGCCCCTGTTGACTATAGTTCTTTGATGGTACACTGGTACAGCTGGAATGGGATGGGAATGCAGGAAGCATAACGATTAATGGAACTCAATATGATGTCGTTGGGTTGCATTGGCATTCCCCATCCGAGCACACCATCAATGGTCAAAGGTAGTCTTTCTTTTCTCATTCACCAATGAACAAATGAGTTACTTTGGTTATGAAGGCTGAAATTAGGAGACCACATCATGTTGATGAGTAAGCAACTAACTAAACTGGGCCAACAAATTGTTAAATCATTAATTGCAACTCATTATTCATCAGGTATGATCTCGAACTGCATGTAGTTCACCAAAGCGCGGATAACAGGATCGCAGTAATCGGGGTTTTGTATACTTCTGGCCTCCCTGATCCATTTATAGCGAAGGTTTGTTTTAATATTGGAATTAAAATTAGCATTCCAGTTTAGGCACTTCAATGGTTTAATTTTTGCAGTTGCACACGCTTGTTTGTGTTATATTCACTTAGATAGAGAGCTAAACATCCAAGAAATCTTACCTTATGAATTAAGACATCTGCAACTAAAAACAGATAATTTTGTTCTATCATTTTAGTCCTTTTCTTATAATTGTCAAATGTCATGTTCTTACATTGTCAAAGAACAAAATTATGGAGAAAATAAAATTATGAATATTTTCTCCACATGGCAGCTGGAGCCTTCTATAAGGAGTATTAGCAATGCCCAAGGTAAAGAACAACCAATTGGACTGGCGGATCCAAGAGAAGCTCTGGGAATCTTGACTATAAGATACTACCGGTACATGGGGTCTCTCACGACGCCACCCTGTACTGAGGGGGTAGTTTGGACAGTTATTGAAAAGGTCAGTATGAGAAAAATTTTACAATATATTTTATAATAGGTGCTGTTGGGTTTTGTATATTAATTTCCTCTATTAGCAGGCAAGGACTGTGTCAACTGAGCAAGTGAATCTTCTAAAACAAGCTGTTCCAGAAGTAAGTGAAAATTGCATTTTCGTTATCCAATAAAATACTGATTTGCCAATTGCCATGCAAATGCTGATGTACAATTTAACCATCGAAGCCTTGATTTTTTTTAAATATTGCTGCAATTAATATCAGATGAAATAATTATTGATAACAAATTTAATTTGGCCAGGATTCAATCTTGTGTTCTGGCTATTATTTATACTAAATATTTGTAATATTAATATTAAACTAATGAAATAATTATTGACAGTTATTGGAAATCTTATTTATATCATTTACACCGATTATTTATATCTAGTATGGCCCTTTTTTTTATAGATGCACAAAAAGTTATTTATACCGATAAATTAGTTATCAATACTTGTTGCAGTAATTTTTTTTTATGCACAAGAGGAACTACTACTTAATAGTTGTCCAAGCTTTTATTTATATCAATTAACTTGATAAATACTATTACCTTTCGTAAGTAAACACAACCTTGCTTTTTAAGCTATTTATAATTATTAACAAGCTTATTTGTACCAATTCAATTATTTATCAAGAACAACAAGTTTTTTTTTTCAATATTTTGTAACGCATATAGTTCTAATGCATTATATTAGGAGCGGTATTATTTAGTTGAAAATGACATCATTTTCTGTATAGTGCACATAATTTCTATTTCACATGCCAACTGCACAAAAAAAACAACAACTTTAGTGAAATAGATTAGATGATCACTGCATAGAGACAAAAATGACACTGAAAACTTGAAAACAAATATTAAAAAAGAATAAATAAACAGCATTAAAAACAACACATCACACAACTTCTGAGAAATGAATGAAAAAAGATCCAAACACACATTTGATAAATCAATAGGGATAATTCTAAGCTAGTTACGGAAATTAATCAAATAAAATTATACATAAATAGTGTGAGAAATGATTGTGAATTTGTGATCTAAAATCCGAAATTGCTGCAATTGTTCAAGTTCATTCTTAATTTGTTGCAATAAAAAATGAATAAGAAAAATAATACAAAATTTCAAAAATTAAATAGTCCGAGAGATAGAGAGCAAGAAAGATTAGTTCAATGAAAATGGGTTGCAAGTGATCACAGAAAATTTAAACAAAAAGTAACGACAGTAGGAAATGTAGAATATTAGCGAGAAAAAAAATAATCATTTATCACAAAGCTTTTCTATACTATCACACGAAAAACAATCAAACAAAAAGAAATGCAGATATGCAATCCACGTAACAACTCTGATAAATATGTCATAAAAATTATCGACAAAGCAAGAAAATATCTACTCATTTGAATTATTATATTACGACGAATGAAACATTGAAAATAGAATGAAAAAAATTTAGGAAAACAATCACAATACTAACCGTGATTTACAATCCACAATAAAAGATGAGATATTAGAAGCATATTAGTTCGATCTCTTTGGAAAGACATGTGGACAAATAAATAACCGCCTAGTCAAGTGAATATTTGAATTTTGAAGGCTGATTTAGAGAGATGCCTTTTTTTCTAAAATTGGAAGTTTCTAAATGAGCATACACTGCTAAAAATAGAAAGAATGGCTGGGGACAAATTTTGGGACGAAATCTTTGAAACAATAATATTTATCCTTTTTATTATTAGCTGCACAACTGTTCAATCATACAGAAAAGATGAAATGCAGTGATCACATGAGAAATGAGATAAAAAATTAATTAAAAGAGAAGATACAAAATAAGAAATTGTATAAAAATATTCAAAACTACATCAGATTGGCATGGCAGTACTCACTGATGAGCGTTGCGCTCATCATTAAACCTTCAATTAATGATTTAGTTTTGCAATTTCATATTTCAAGTTTCTTTTTGGTGAACAATTCTATTCGCACCAGAAGATCCTATCTTGTAATGACTTTGTTTTTCCTGTTTCTGACTGATTTTTCAGGCGTTTAGGAACAATGCGCGCCCCATTCAAAACATCAATGATAGAACCATAGCCTTCTACCAGCCTAAGAAAATTGGCAGATAGCTCTTGATTTTTGATACTTATGATCACATGTTTTGCAAGCAAAATAAGATCATCCCAAATAAATAGTCTCCTTGTGATATATACCAGAAAATGGACTCACAGGAAGACTTAATTAAGATTATGTTCGTACTGGTACAACTGACTTGACTAGAGCTTAGTTATATTGCCAGGCAAATCTATTGTATCTGTTTCAATGAAATAATAAGATCTTCTGTTATTCCTGTTAATCTGTTCGAATTGCATCCTATGTTTTTATGTTATTGTTCTTTGAGAATTTAGTAACATGACTACATCTCCTAATCATCATTGCTTATATATATTCATTTTTTATTTGATTAATATATATAAATAACCAGTTAAGCACATTCAGGAAATAAGGAATATATCCACAGTAGATGCAAAGGAATTAAAATCAAGCATAGCTAATACCAAGGAAAAAGGAAAAAAATATATATGCAAATGACATCTCGAATTGAATCAAAACCGGATAAAAAAGACAGGAATGTTAGACATTATTTATCATTTGTGATAATAAATTCAAGAATAATCCAAGATCATCAAAACCAAATATTTGACTAGTAATATGATCTAACAAAGTGAGATGACATACCGTACATGCATTGCCGTGGAAGACGGAACAATAGTCATCTACTCTTTTCTACCTCCTCTTTCCGCGAGATTTGGTTGCAGATTTGATCTCTCTGACCTCTCTTTCTTTATTCATATCTTAGATGAAGACCCGATTCTTATATAATATTTTTTTTATTTAATTTGATACGTCCATCATATATCAATCCAACGCTTGAGATTTAATCATACTACAAGTTTTTCTTATTAAAGAGCAGTCTTTTATGGCTTAACTAATTGGGTCACATTAAAATTAGAAACATACAAAAATTGCTATAAATAAGTGAAGAATGCAATAGCAGTTTTCACTTTAATTAATTGCAGCTTTCACTTGTGTACTTGTCCTCAGGGGCGGAACCAGAAACGATCGGTAAGGGTGCCTGAGTTAAGAAAATAAAATGTCTGGGTAAAAAAAAATATTATTTTTTACTACACGAACTTTATTTTTCAGCGAAACAAAGGGGTGTTCGGGCGCCAGTTGACACCTACCTTGATGCCGCCACTGCTTGTCCTCGGACCATTGATGAATTAGCAAAGATTAGCTCTCATTTTTTTATCATATGATTTTCAAAATTCGCGCCCTTTGCCCTGGTGGCGCATCCATTGTGGGCGTTGCTTTCCACATTGAAAACCTACATATCGCAGGTTGGTGCTCTTCTCCCCGCATCTAGGCCCTCTGTTGTTCCTTCATCTGTTACGCCATCAAAGAATACAATAGAATTATGAATCAATCTATTTTCATTATCTTTGATTGTACAATACACTGTATATTTATAGAGAATGAGATACATGAATCATCAAACAATTTCTCTAACAAACTTTGACTACATTGACTAATTCTGTTAAGTTCTGGCGGTTCACAGTTTTTGAATTTGTTGAAGCAATATCATCTGTGTTTAGTCGTGGATTGGACATCTCCATTCCTTTGATTTCTACAGCCCCCTCAAGTCCAACTTGTTGACCAACAAGGTGAGCTTGTCCCTCAAGAACTGGAAACGAGAAGCAGCCAGACTTTTAGTGAATATGTCTGCAATCTGATCAGCTGAACACAAGAATTGAACCTTCAAATGTTTAGATGCCACCTTCTCTCGAACAAAATGAAAATCCAGTTCAATATGCTTCGTTCTAGCATGAAAGATGGGATTAGCAGCAAAAAAAGTAGCACTAATATTGTCACACCAGAGTACTGGACTTTGAGAGGATGAATGACCCAGTTCTGCTAGAAGTGATTATAACCAGACTAATTCAGCTGTGGCCGTCGCTAGACCTCTATATTCAGCCTCTGTAGAGGACCTAGACACAGTACTTTGTTTCTTGAAAGACCAGGAAACAAGATTAAGTCCCAAATACACAGCATAGCCAGAAGTGGATTTGCGGTCATCTGGGCAACCTGCCCAATCAGAATCACTATAGGCATGAAGGCACAAAGATGGAGATGATTGAATGTGCAGTCCAAGATGAAGAGTACCATTCAGATACCTGAGAATCCGTTTGACAGACTGACCAGTGTGCTTCAGTCGGCTGGGACATAAACTGGGACACCTTGTTGACTACAAATGTGAGATCTGGCCTAGTGATTGTAGCATATTGCAAAGCACCAACTTGTGGATCTGTACAAGGTGGGATCTGACATTAATGGTCCAGACTCTTGAGTCAATTGAATGCCAGCCTGCAGTGGAGTTTTGCAAGGTTTGGCTTGATGCATATTAGTTCTGGTTAGGAGAGTTTTAAAATACTATGTTTGAGTCAGAATAAGGCCATTTGCACGAGCAGTAACTTCCATACCAAGAAAGTGACTCAATGTACCCATATCAAGATCCTTGATAGAGAAGTGTAATTTGAGTTGAGCCAGAATAGAATTAATGAGAGAAAGGCTGCTGCCTGTGATGATGATGTCATCAACATAGACAAGGAGATAAAGGGCATCATTATTGTGCTGAAGAATGAAGAGGGAAGGGTCAGCCTGAGAACAAGTGAATTGCTGGCTTTGAAGAAAGGATTTGAGTTTCTGAAACCATGCTCTTGGTGCTTGTTTAAGCCCATAAAGCGCTTTGTTAAGCAGACAAACATGATTTGGGTGTTGATTATCCACAAACCCTGGTGGTTGCTGCATGTAAATGGTTTCTTCCAGTTCTCCATGAAGAAAGGCATTGTTTACATCCAATTGATGTAATGGCCAGTGTTTGGAAAGTGCCAAGGTGAGAATAACCCTAATTGTAGTTGGTTTCACAACTGGTGAGAAGGTTTCAAAATAATCTAACCCTTCTTCTTGAGTGTACCATTTTGCCACTAAACGAGTTTTGTGTCTTGCAATGGTACCATCAGAGTGTCTTTTTAGTTTAAAAAGCCATTTACAACCCACAATATTGGTATGAGAAGGATGAGGTACCAAGGTCCAAGTATTGTTATGAGCCAAAGCACTGACTTCTTGAGCCATAGCCATTCTCCAATTTGAAGATTTGATTGCCTGAGAGTAGCAGGAAGGTTCTTGATCTGTCTCAGAGAGAGAGGAAAGATGGTACAGTTGATGATTAGGAAACTGTTTAGGTTTCAAGTTACTGGTCTTGGTTCTGGTAAGCATGTGATGAGAAGGTGCTGAGGGTAGGAAGGTGGTTGAGTGAGGTACTGAGGAAGAAGAGGAGTGAGTGGATGAAGATGGGAGTTGAGAAGGAGATGTACCAGGTTGAGAAGAGAGATCTGGTAAGACTGTGAGAGTAGATGGAAGAGTAGGGAGAACATCTGATGAGGAATTGGACATCTCAGCAAATGGAAAATTTAGTTCATTGAACTGCACATGCCTTGAGATGTACAGTCTATGAGTTGTGAGATCTAAACACCGGTACCCTTTATGTAATGTGGAATATCCAAGGAAGACACATGAGATAGATCTTAGTTGGAGTTTGTGATCATTATAAGGACGCAACAGTGGAAAACATTGACAGCCAAGTACCCTGAGAAATTTATAATTTGGTTCTTGATGAAACAGGATTTGAAACGGTGAGTTGATTCCAGTAGGAGTGGAGGGTAGACGATTGATCATAAATAGTGCACTCTCAAAAATACAATCCCAATATTCTAAAGGAATAAAAGCCTCATACATTGCTGCCATACCCAATTCAACAATATGCCGATGCTTACGTTATGCAAGTCCATTTTGCTGAGGTGTATATGGACAAGACAGATGGAAGGTTATTTCTGGAAATTGTCTTCTAAGAGGAGAAAATTCAGAGCCACCATCACACTGTATAGTTTTGATTTTACAAGATAACAAGTTTTCAACTCGAGCTTTGAATACAACAAAGATTTGAGGTATATCAGCCTTACATGCACAAGCAAATAACCAACCAAAATGAGAAAACTGATCCACAAAATGTACATAGTATTTATTTCCAGTAGAAGAGGTTACTAGCGCTGGACCCCACACATCAGTGTGAACTATTTCAAGAGGTGAAGTGACCTTAGTAGTGGAGGGTAGAAATGGTAATTTGTGTGCTTTTGCTTGAATACAACTTGAACAGAAGGAGGTGCTGGGAGAAGCACTTATTTTGTGATGCTTGGTAAGTGAAGATAGGATGGAAGGTGAGCAATGAACTAGTCTACTGTGCCAGAGAGTAGTAGAGACTTGAGAGGCTTGAAGAACATGCTGCTGTTGTAATGGAAGATGGAGCAGATAGAGGCCATCATGGAGAGATCCATGGAGAATTGTCTGAAGAGTGCGTTGATCCTTTACAAAACAGTGCAAGCCAGTAAATTCAATGATCACATCATTATCCTTGATTAGTTGAGATATACTCAAGAGATTCTTAGTGATGGAGGGTACATGCAGCACATTAGTGAGAATGAGAGGTTTAATAGAGTTAGAAAGAGTAGATGAACCTTTATGAGAGATAGACAAACCAGAACCATTTCCCACATGCACCATTTCGGCCCCAGAGTAGATGGAGGAAGAGGATATATTATTCAGATCATTTGTCACATGTGTTGTTGCTCCAGAGTCAAGAAACCATTCTGAAGTTGGATTGACTGAAGGTTCAACCAATAGAGCCTGAGCAGGCTGAGTCTGCTGTACAGAAGATGAAGTAGTACCTGGTAATGATGGAGCAGTATAAGAAATATCAAACCTATGATAGCACTTTGTAGCTAGATGCCCCCATTTGTGACAAATCTGACACTGAGTATTGTCAGAAGTAATGGTGTAAAATTGTCGTCCTCTTCCTCTTCCTTTATAACCACCTCTACTTTTGCCTCTATAACTCCCTCTATGCTGATAGTTGACGGAGTGACTAGGGAGTCCTGAGAAAGAATTCTGATAGTGGGAAGAATTACCAGCATAGAGAGCTGTGTTTTGTGATGAATTGAACCATGTACTGTTGTTGACAGTAGATTGTACTGATAGATGAGACATAGCAGAGGAAAGGGAGGTGAGATTAGCTTGTTGTCTGGCCTCATGAGAGAAAAGTAGGCTCCTAAGTTCAATCATGGTGAGGGGAGTGGTGCGTAGTGAAACAACAATAACAAAGCTATCAAACTCTGATCCTAACCCTTGGAATGTGTAGAGCACCAGATCTTGATCAGAGATATCAGATCCTATGCTTCTGAGATGATCAGATATGCCTTGCATTTGCTGAAGGTATTGAGAACATGTAGCACCACCTTTCTTGGATGTTTGAAGCCTCAATTTAAGTTCAAGAACTCGTGCCATAGATTGTGTTGTATGCATTTGACTTATTTCAATCCAAAGCTGTCGAGAAGTCTCACAATTGATCACTTGAGCTAAGATAGGTGAAGATACAGAATTGAATATCCACGCCAAGATAAGTTGATCTTGTTGATGCCACTTGATGAAATCAGGATTTGAGACATCACCAATAGCAGAGATTATGGTTCTTGAAGGAGGATTTTGTGATCCATCGACAAATGAGATCAATCCATGACCTCTTAAAATGGCCAGAATATGAGACTTCCATAGTAGATAATTGTCGAAGTTAGTGTGGTGTTGATTTGATGAGTAAAGTGAATAGGTTGAGGTAGGTTTGCTGGAGTTGCCATTGTTGACATCTCTCAAAGAAAAAAGGATCTTGAAGCGAGCATGAGCTCTAATAAAGCTCTGATACCATAAAGAATACAATAGAATTATGAATCAATCTATTTTCATTATCTTTGATTGTACAATACACTGTATATTTATAGAGAATGAGATACATGAATCATCAAATAATTTCTCTAACAAACTTTGACTACATTGACTAATTCTGTTATGTTCTGGCGGTTCACAGTTTTTGAATTTGTTGAAGCAATATCATCTGTGTTTAGTCATGGATTGGACATCTCCATTCCTTTGATTTCTAAACAAGCAACCATGGATCATGTATGTATCGTTGCTGGGCTCGGAGTTCTTCAATGAAAGCACGCTTGTGTTGATCACCCTGCGAGCCATATACATTTGTGACTGCAAATCGGAAGTATGTTCTTGAATTAACAAGTACAGTCGTGCAAGTGTGTTTCGAGGCCCAAGTGGAGTGGAGTGTAAAGTTCTCCATGCCAAAATACAGCCCTCCCCCCTCCCTCCTCTAGCATTTATGTAAACAACATTTCTATCAAAGTAAGAGGGAATGGATCTCATGACGTAGGATAAATTTAATTCGTTCCATTTCGTCTCTTGCAGTGCTACAATATCGCATCTAGAAGTTCTAATGGCTTCTCTAGTTACGTTACACTTAGAGCCATCTCCCATCCCCTTGACATTTCATGTCATGAATCTTATTTGCTTTGGCCCATCAAAACTTTGTATCAAAACTTTGTACCTTATTCTACCTCGTCAAATGCATTAGAGAACCTTGTTCAATTCTACTGCTGAAATGAGTCAAGTTCGAGTCGGTCTTAAATCAAATTTGTTTTATGCAAAATTGATTTGAGCCGAGTCAAGTCGAGCTCGTGAAATAGTTTAAGCTAAAAAGTCTAGATCAAACTCGACTCGTTATTATTCGAGCTAGCTCACGAACTGACTCGGTTTGACATTTATATTTAGTATATCTATAAACTGCAAATTTGATATATCTACAAAAAATAGTACATAAATTAGTACAAAATTGATATGTCAACAATCTAAATTTTTAATAAAATTTTTGCTGCACCAATTTGAATGGATGGACCAGCAAAAAAACTATCGAATCAGATATATGAGCCGAGTCATAAATGAGTATAAAAAGTCATTAAACCGCTGAAATGGTAAGATCACAAAATATAATGAGAGATGAATTATTAGATTAGAGTTTAGCAGAAAAATATATTAACTATTATTATTCTAGCCGAATCGAGGTACGAGCCGAATCAACTCAAACTCAAACTCAGCTCATTTAACTATCAAATCAAATTAGCTCCAATAAGAATAGCTCAAACCAAATTAACCTTTTTTGTGCAACGCTATTCAATTCACTAGTTTAGTAAAGCATTGTGCGCGATTTTGTACTTTGTACAGTATTGACATTCCCTAAGGGTCCGTTTGGCAAATCAAGGAATAACTTTGGAAGAGTGGTAATTTTGGAAGAGTGATAGAATAGTATTTTTTTTGGAAGAGTGGTAGAAGAATGATATTCTTAACTATTCGGAAGAGCGAAAATATCGTTTGACAGTTGTTACTCAGAATAGTTAAAATATGAATAATTATGATACTAATAATGATGATGATGATAATAAAAATCATAATAGTAAGATAATAATAATAATAATAATAAAGTAATAAAAAATAATCATAATAAATAATAATATTATAATCAAAATATAAACATAATCATAATATAGTAATATAATAATAAAAAATTATAATTACAATGATAATAATAATAATAATATAATAATAAGTAATCATAATTTTAATAATATAATCATAATATAATAATCATAATCATAATCATGATAATAATAATTTATAGTCATAATCATAATCATAATAACATAAATAATAAAAATATAATCATAATCATAAAAATAATTATAAATAATTATAATTATAATAATATAATCATAAATTAATCCTAAATATAATCAACATATAATAATATAATACAACATAATGAAATAATAATAAAGTAATAAAAATTAATCATAATAAATAAAAATATTATAATAGTAATATAATAAAAATATAAACATAATCATAATATAGTAATATAATAATAAAAAATTATAATTACAACCATAATTATAATAATATAATAATAATAAGTAATCATAATTTTAATAATATAATCATAATATAATAATCATAATCATAATCATGATAATAATAATTATAGTCATAATCATAATAATATAACCATAATCATAATCATAATAATATAATAATAAAAATATAATCATAATCATAAAAATAATTAAAAATAATTATAATTATAATAATATAATAATAAATTAATATAACTATAATCAACATATAATAATATAATACAACATAATAAAATAATAATAAAATAATAAAAAATAATCATAATAAATAATAATATTATAATAGTAATATAATAAAAATATAAACATAATCATAATATAGTAATATAATAATAAAAAATTATAATTACAATCATAATTATAATAATATAATAATAATAAGTAATCATAATTTTAATAATATAATCATAATATAATAATTATAATCATAATCATGATAATAATCATAATAAAATAATAATAAGTAATAATAATCATAATCATAATCATCATAATATAATAATATAATAATAAATAATCTTGAACATAATAATATAATAATAAAATAATTATATTTATATTCATAATATAAAATATAATATTAAAATTATATTTATAATAATAATATATAATATAATAATACTAATGATAACGATAATATAATAATAATAATGATAATAATAATTTAATAATAATAATATAATGATAATAGTAATAATAAATAATAATCATAATATTAATATAATAATAAATTATAATCATAAATATAATATAATAATATAATAATACTAAATCTTAATCATAATCATAATATAATAATATAATATAATATAATCAAACAATAATTGCTATTCCGACGAGAGCTAATCCGGTATTCCACCAATAAGTTGGTATACCGGATTAGCACTATTCCGCACTCTTCTACTTAGTCTAAAATTTGATTGGCAAATTAATTCGTCGGAATAACTATTATGATTATTATTTTACTATTATGATTTTTATTATTATCATCATCATTATTAGTATCATAATTATTCATATTTAACTATTCTCAGTAACAACTGTCAAACGATATTTTCACTCTTCCGAAGAGTCAAGAATACCACTCTTTTACCACTCTTCCAAAAAAATAAATACTATTCTATGAATCTTTCAAAATTACCACTCTTCTAAAGTTATTCCTTGATTTGCCAAACGGACCCTTATAGAAGGTCTAAAAAAAGTTGTATACCAAATAAATTAAATGTTAATTATTATTAAGTTTTATTGTAAAAAAAAAGAAAATACGCATCAGACAACCTTACTTAGAAAAAATATTATATTTTATATATTATCTTTTATTAAATAATAAATTTTATTTTATTTAAAAATTTTAAAGTCCTTGTAATTGAGTTATACATAAATTATATCTAAGTGAAATATATTAATGCTAGATACAATTATTTTTAAAATTAAGAATGTCCGCACAACAGATGGGTTTCATGCTAGTGAAATCTAATATACCATAAGATTTTATATAAAAAAATTATTGACCAACTTAGATTGACCAACTTTTCATTTGGCAAAAAAAGACATGAGTGTCGTGATTTTAGTCGTCGGAATATGAAATCTCTTATTGAAGCAAAAAAAGACTTGTTTCTTTATAAAACATCATAATATATCTATATATAAATATAGAGAGACATCTACCAAACAAACAGAGATGAATATGGTCACCAAAACTTGATCATGTACATGGTGACAATAAATATTTAGATTAATTATCACATGCATCTATTTTGACTTTATAAAGTTTTAGATTTTTAAATAAGGCAGTTATTATATTTTAATCAATTTAAATTCATAACATAAACAAACTGAAATTTTTATTTTTAGACCTTAATTGTTGATGGATGACAAATAACATTGTTGTAATTAATTTAAATTTGACGCATTACATGCGTCATATATAAGTAATGGAGAGAACAAGTAAAATTTTTTTTTTTTAAATTCGAAATAGTTTGGTATAGGAAGATAATATAGAAATATTATCATTTATACAATTATAGATAGGACTTCGTTATTAATGTTAAATGAGCTATTAGCAACGATTTTATTATGCAACTTAATTTTTGTGTACGGTACTTTTATTATTCATTTTAAACGAGTTATTATTCATATTTCTGATATTTAAGTTAATAAAAATTTATGAACAAAATAAGTTATAAAATAAAGGCACTACCCAAAAATAATAATAGTAACACATTTAATGTAAATAATAAATCGGTATAAACAATAGTATCTTCATGCATTTTCCTTCGGAATCTCATCTGGTTGAATATACCAAAACGGTGGATACATATATGCTAAAATTTTATCTCTTTGGATCCGAATCTCCTGTTATCCTGAAAGGGGTAACAAAATTCTGTTATCCCGAGGGTCTCCATCGGATTAAAAATCAATGCTCTAGATTTATCCTGAGGAGAGAGAAAGTAGAAGAGATGAGAGAGAAAATGAATCAATCCAACCCGTTAATTATGATTCAACGGACACTTTCAGGTCAGTAGCGTCCTATTATGCAAAGGGAATAACAGGTGATTTGGTTCCATTTCTCTTCTAGTGTTTGGTAAAGCATCAACATAGATGTTCATGGAAAAAACTTGGAGAAAAATGAAAAGAAAAAACCTGTGAAAGGAGGAAACGAAGTATGGAATAAGGTCTGTTAAAAAAATTGCGTTTTACTGCCAAAAGTTATTCACTATTGTTAGAGGAGTAGTAGTTAACTATAATAAATCAAATATGTTTGCCTTAACAGCGGTCAGCGGGTGTTCTTCTTCTGTTAATTAATCAACAAACGACACGTGTGTTTCTCTAAAATTGGTTGACTGATTCGAAGGCCATGAGACCCCTGCGGACAGGTGAACACAACTTTCCATTCAATTAATCTGTTGCAAGTGGCATGCTGTTCAAACTCTCCCTTAAAGGCGGACAAACATCCCTGGAATCTCATTGGTGGCACCTCATTTTCTTTGGTTTTCCCTTTTTGAGTTTTTTTGGTTGCAACTTTTATATCTGGCACGCCTTATTTCACTCTGTTTGTTCTTGTGTTATTCATGTCTGAGAAAATATTTTTTCCTTTAACATCAAGTCATCTGATTTAAAATGAATGGTTAATTTTGACATACTGATTTTAACACAATTTAATATGTCGATCTAATCCGATCCATGCATTTTAGATCGGATGAACCGGCATGAAAAGTATAATCTATCCAAGCTCCCTAGCATGGAAAATGTTCTTTATACCTGAGAATAGACTTGAACATGACTAGCTCTATAAATACCTCACTTGCCTTTACAAAGTTTTCATCCAAAACCAAAACTACCAAAAGTATAACAAGAAAAGGTAAAAAAAAAATGAAAACAATTTTGTTCTCGATTTTTTTCACCATTTATCTCCTCTTTTCTATCCCTGCCTCGTCCCAGGAAGTTGGTATGTCTTGCTTTCCTCTTAATTTTTCAATTTTAATTAGATTTTTGTCAGCTAACATTTTCACTAATCAGATGGACAATCATCATCCACTATCAGCTTGGAATCTCATTTTTATTGCATAATTTTGCAGATGATGAGCGTCCTTTCAGCTACAAGTTGGGTGCCAAAAATGGGCCCCAGAACTGGGGTAAGTTAAATGCAACCTGGGACAAGTGCAGTACCGGCCAACAGCAATCCCCAATCGATATATCAATCGCAAAGGCTACAGCAAATCCCACTTTGGGAGGGCTGCTCCTATTGTACCGACCGGCCAAAGGTATACTTGTGAACCGTGGCCATGATATCGAGGTAATTATAACTCCTTTGTTGTGAGTTCTCGCTGTTCTGGGGACACATAATTGTATTAATTTCTTCACCTTTGATTCTGCAAATATACAGGTGAAATGGGCTGAGGACGCTGGTGGCATGCAAATTTTTGGAGATATCTACTTTATGACTCAGATGCACTGGCACCATCCTTCTGAGCACACAATCAACGGCAAGAGGTGAATTGAATTATCCTTTCATAAATAAAGATGCACTTGATTAAGATATGATATGAAAATTATTTTTAAATGAGTTGAAATTATATATTTTTTCATATGAAACCCGGGGGCATACTGTGTGTGTGTGTGGGGGGGGGGTCACTCAATGAGACGACTGTGTGATGCACCATAGTTTATGTGGTTTTCAGTTCTGACATTCATCCAAAAGTAATTTGTGCAGATGTTGGCGTCTGATGTTACTATAAACCAAGAGACATTACCGAATTACTTGCCTATTACAATTAGCTAGTTTGTTACTTCCTGATATATATTTGGATTAATGGAAAAAAAAATACTGATAGGTACCCATTGGAATTGCACATGGTTCACAAAACTCCAGATGGCAGCAAACTTGCGGTTACCGGGCAATTGTATGATTATGGGAAAGCTGATCCATTGTTGGCTGAGGTCTGTTTAAAAACATATCACATACTATTAGAAACAAGATGTTTGAGAGCAATTGAAGTATCAACAATATGTAATGAAACATATACTCTAATCAATGCAGTTCCTAGCATATACACTGAAAAGAAAATCATTTCATGCTCTCTCCCTCTGTGGATTGTGCCTCTTTTTTGTACTGGTCTCATTAGATATTTATATATTAATTATTGAGATAAAAGTTTATTTTCCATAATGCAGTTGGAACATCACCTTAAGGTTCTCGGAACCAAGAACCACAAACAAAAGGAGGTTAAACTCATCGACCCATACAAACTTAACATTGACAGTGAACAATACTACAGATACAATGGTTCCCTTAGCACCCCACCATGCACCGAGGGAGTAATTTGGAATGTTTTCAAAAAGGTTATTATATATATGAGAAGATCCTATAAACTTTTGTTTCGTTTACTGTTATTTGAGCTTTTATTTTGAATGATTCAATGATACTAATGGATATTTGTTGTTGTTATTAGATAAATACCGTCACCCAGCAACAGGTCAATTTGCTTAAACTAACTACCCACGATGTAAGATTACATTCTAAGAATAGAAAATTATAATATTTTACAAGGAAGTTTTAGATGTCTGACATGTGATTGAATTTGTCTTTCAACAGTCGATGGATAATGCACGGCCCATCCAAAAGATAAATGGCAGGCAAGTCGATATGACCAAAGAGAAAAAGGCATAAATGGATGCCATATTTTTGTCTTTGAGAAAAAAAGAAATGAACACGTTCTTATAATGGTTAAATATAATTTATGTCTTGTGTGCTATCTGAGAAGGGAGAGTCCACAGAATAGCCGAATTCTTGAGTCTTCAGTGATGAATTTTGTCACAAAATATTGATCTTCGGTGTTCATGTAATGTAACAACCCTTGTAATCATTTCAGTGAATCAATGGAATTATTCATTTATTCTTTTGTTAGTTGCCATTACTCATTTCGAACTGATTAAGTACTACTGGATTTAATCAGTACAACAATTACTCATTTATTTGAATCAGCTATTATTTACATTGAGAAATAATAATCATAAGTTCAAAACATTGCTACAATTGTATAAAAAGACAAACATAAACCGAAACAATGCTGTTGAGCACAGTTTTGCTGGACAAAATTGTTGTTACCAGGCTGGTACAGTAAAATAAGCCATTTGGACGACTCATGAAATACATAACCTTGACTAAAATGAGACAGAAAGCCATATCGCTTTTGTTTTTCTAAAAAATTGGACAGATCTGTATTTGAACATAGCTGAAATTAAAAAATTCATCATACCCTTGCCTATCACAGTTGTAATAATGCTGCCCTTTTAGCTGGGAATTTGAAGGGATGTCAAATTGCCAAGTGCATTGCTCTGCTTTTGATATCATGACTCAACGGACTAAGAGAGTATACAATTTCAAGTGCAACAAATTAGAAAATCGAATTTTTAGATGTATGCAATTGTCCATCTGACCAGGCCATTCTTGTTCAAGCAACTGTAATATGCAATAATTCAACTAAGTGTACAAACAGTCTGCATGAAGCCTGAATTAGTGTAGTGCAAGTTCAAGCAAGTGCTCATGCAAATTCAATGATATCAATACGTGGGAGTTCATAATAGCATGAGCAAAAAAAATTTAGAACTTTCATTACAGGTTTCTGTTAGAAATTTCAAAAAAAAAATATTCAACATCTGCATTTACAAGATACATATACATTAGTGCAGGCTAAATAATTTTTTATATCTGTACGCAAAAATGTTTTCATAAATTATAGAAGAAAATAATTAAGTACATCAACACATGTATGATAATTTTCTTTTCATATATAACACAAATATTTATATTATAAATATGATAGTCAAAATTTCTTGTCAAAACGCTCTGATAACTCTGGTTTTACTTTTTAAAGCATATCAGTTGGGCTTTGTCTGCTTCTTTATTTTGAGATCAATTTCTGTACTTCAAAATCTACTATATCGATCTGTTCATGCTTCGTGTAACCAACCTTCGTAAGCCAGATAAATCTAAGCCAAAAAAACCGTACTGGAAGCAAATATGAAACAAACTATATCCTCCAACAAGCCAACCATTATCTCATTTCTCAGTATATTTTTCCTCCATTCCCTTGGCATCAGCAGGAAAATCTGGTAAACAATGCAAATTTCTTCTTAAATTTGGGATATATTCTTTGCAATTTGCTATGATTATGATTTATGATCCGAGCTCAGACTTGTTACTCATCTCAGGTTCCTTGATATATTAGAGTCAGGTTCTTCCTTGAATTATATATATTATCAGAAGCTAAACAAAGACCCCATATATTATTTTTTTTTATCTGTGTAGAGAATGCAACAACGTATAGTTACACCAGGTGCTAAAGACGGACCAGAGCACTGGGACGAGCTAAATAACAGTCAAACAACCAAATTTGGGACCGCTTGTTAAATCATACTGGCGAGCCAGAGCCACACTAAAGAGGCATCAACCACAACATCGAGGTGATGTTGGCAATTAGCATCTTTCACTGTAAAACCATTATTTATATATTAATTAAAGTGTGGTGTTGATTAAGATGGATTAAGCGGATACAAGAAATTTTACAAAGTGGTCAGACTAGTTTATCAATAAATGGTAATATCACTCCATATTTTAAGTGTAAGAAGGGATTAAGACAAGGAGATTCATTGTCACCTTTTCTTTTTAATTTGGTAGCAGATTCTCTCTCTAAAATATTAACTAAGGTAAAAATTGCAGGGTATATTGCCATTAATCTCAACTTTGTAGATGACACATTAATATTCTTAAAAGCAGATTCTAAAATGATAGATGCTTTAAAAATGGTTTTATTAGGCTTTGAAAATTTTCAGGTCTAAAAATTAATTTTAGTAAAAGTGAATTAGTTACTTTGAATCCAGAACCCATGAAGGTATTCAATATGCTAATTATATAGGTTGTAAGACAACACCTCTTCCTATTAAATACTTAGGAGTTCCTTTACATTGGTCCAAATTAAAAAATAAGGATTGGAATTTTCTCGTAAATAAAGTAGAGAAAAAATTAGAGAATTGGAAGAGCAAGTTATTATCCTTAGGGGCAGATTAACTTTAATTAAAGCAGTATTAAATGCAATACCTATATATTGGATGTCTATTTTTAGATTACTAGTTAAAATCAGAAATAGAATTGATAAATTATGTAGGATATTTCTTTGGTTTGGTGGTAATACAATTAGAAAAAAATATTATTTAGTAGCATGGAAACAAGTTTGTAATAGTTTCAAGCAGGGGGGGTTAGGAATATCTAATTTAAAAATATGAATAGAACTTTACTTTGTAAATGGCTTTGGAGATATAATAACCCTAATGAAAAAGAATTATGGAAAAAAATTATAAGAATTAGATATCATAATAGAAGATCATTAATTAATGCTTCATTTTTTTGGAAAGATATCAACAAAAAATCTTTTATTTACAATAAAGTATAAACATGAAACTGGGAAATGGACAAAATACCTCATTTTGGAATGGCAGATGGATCTTTGAGTGTGCATTAAGTTCACATTTTCCTCTGTTGTATGAATTTTCCTCAGACAAAAGAGTTAAAGTCTCTTAAGTTATATGTTACAATAGATATTATTTACAATTTAATAGAATACTTAATAGTACACTCCAAGATCAATTATACTCCTTATATAAACTATTGAAACCTGTTAGTCTAACAAATGAGGAGGATATACCAGTATGGAGATGGAATTCGATTGGAATTTTTCACTACACAGTCATGTTATGTATGGTTAGAATATGGTGGAATCTCTATGGATCTTTTTAAAATAACTTGGACTGCACATATTCCACTAAATATTAAGATCTTCTTATGGTTAGTCCAAAATAATAAATTACTTACTAAGGATAATTTGAAGAAAAAAGGGTGGCAGGGAGAAGATAATTGTATTTTTTGCAATCAAATCAAAACTTTAGATCAGCTATTTATAATTGCTTATGGCATTGGATATCTAGATATAATAATTTTACATTTAATTGCTCAATAATTCAAGATTTATGGGAATTAGATGCTCAAATCCCATATAAAGAACCAAAGTTATGTGAGTTAATTAGAGGAGCATTTATATGGGTTATATGGAATGAGAGGAATAGATTAATTTTTAATAGAGGTAATTGTAACAGTGTTATAGCTTTAGAGAGTTCAATAATTACAATTTCACAATTTTAGTGTTTAATTAAGGGTGTTGAATATCAAAATAAGCTACATCACATATTACCTGCTGATATTAATTCTCTGCCAGTGCAGACCACAAGAAATATTTTAGATTTAGAGCTTCCCGAGGAAGAGGTCTGGTCTGGAAGAGAAATAGAACTGCTTAGGATTACTGGTTAACTTAATTGCAACAGGTACTTCTAATTAGATTAATGACAATGGGAAGGAAATTATTTTTCCAGCTGGCATTGACAGGTTAGTAGCTAAACGAGATTGCAAGTTAGGGTTGAAATGAAAACTTGAAGCTTTTTTGAATTTTAAATGAACTGTTGTGCTTTTTGAGACTTGTCTTTATTAATGAATTTCAACCTACCCTACCGGGATGTGGAGGGATATATTATTCTCTGGACGGTTATATTTTCTTAATTGATCAGTAGCTGAATGGATTGTTAAAATTAGTTTATTGTTAAGAGTAGGAGTAAGACAATATTAATGTAGTGTAATGAAACCTCGGTACCGGGTTGTGGTACCAAAACTATTGTTTCTCAAATGAAACAGATGGTATAACCACTTTCTGTGAAAAATTAAAGTGTTGTGTTTTTGTTACTTGATTTGGTTGTTATTGTTAGAAATGTATCTTGTCTCACCGCTGTGCTATTTGTATTATTTCTAGGATTATATTCATAAATTTTCTTATTAAAACGTCTTCTGAACAATAATTTAACAACTGAGTATAATTTTATCATCATCGATAATCTCTTTGTATTCTTTCTTCCCTTCCAGTCTGTATTAGAGCCATCTTCACCGATGATCAGGGGCGGAGCCGGCCCTCATAATTGGGGGTCAAAAAATATTTTATAAGTATAATATTATAGTTATTTTGAAATTTATGTATATTTTTATAATTTTTTATAATAAAAGTATACTTTTAAAAGTGTATTTTTGAAAATATTTCTAGGATAGGACATATTTTTATAATTTTTATTAGATTCAAGTATATTTTAAAAAAAATTCATATCACAAGTCTATTTTAAAAAAAAATTCAGGGGAGGTCAGTGGCCTCCCTACCCAAACGTGGCTCCACCACGGCCGGTGATTAGTTCCATCGGTGGTTCAGAGCTTTGTTATTCCGCTGTTGGGTTTCTCTCTTGTGAGTGGATAGCGCCAAGACCAACCCCTCTTTCCTGTGAATTGTGATAAAAATTACCAAGGCTTGTCTACCTTCTTTTTTTGGTGAGCTTCGCGAAGATCGGACTGGCGAGACGCGAAAGCTCTTTGTTGAGAAAGTGTTGAATCACGTGAAAGATGTGAAGTCACTTTCTACTCTTTTTGCTGGAAAGTTCAGATTGTTGAAACAGTTGAGTTCTAAAACTGAAAAGGAGAAGAGCTACATAACTAAGAGTTCCATTCTCTAGTGCTGTTGGGAACATTATATATTTGACGGTGTGCATTCGACATCATATTGCTCATGTTGTCAATGTTATAAGTCGCTATATGTCATGTCTCAGTAGAGTGCATTGGGAGGCAATGAAGTAGATTCTTCACTACTTGAAAAGCACCGCAAATATTCATTTGGAGTTTGAAAATGTAATGCAAAATTAACAGATTATGTTGATTCTGATTTTATGAGTGATCTTGACAAAAGAAGATCTTTGATTATATATATCCTTACTTTGGGAGGATGTACAATTAGTTGGAATACTATTTGCAATTCACTTTTGCATTATTAATAGTGGATTGCATAGATTAGTTGGAAGGCTAATCTACAATCCACTTTTCTCTCTTGATAACATAGCTAGATATCATAATTGAAAACATTGTCGATACTTATTTTAGCATTAATATTAAATGAGTTATTATTTATATTTAAGTTAACGGCTTTATTATTTAATTTATTTTGTACTGTATTTTTTTTTTAATATATATTGTTAACTTGAATAATAACTTATTTAACATGAATACTAAAGTGGTATCAATTTTGATATACTATAATATTTTCCCCTTTTTTATTCTACCATTTGTTCAATTTTAAGTGTTTATTATTTTCTGATTTTTAACTTGGTAGAACTTTTGTTCCAAGTTCTCTTGTGTTGGTTATATATACGAGCAACATTAAAAAAAAAAAAAAAAAAAAAAACTCCCCGTGCAGTTGGAGCCATACATTCGGTCCTTGAGCGTGACATCCTGTAAGGAGGAACCGATTGGGATTGTGGGTCTAAAATATGCTAAGGGGTTTAGTAAAAATATATATATATTACCGTTACATGGGTTCTCTTATAGCCCTCTGCACTGACAATTCCCAAAATGGTTATATATGAGAACTTTTTTACAAGATGTCACTACTTAATTTTGGATGTAGATTTTGTGATTAAATTTCTGACTTTATTTGTCCAAATTCTGTTGTTGTTGTCAGGTTAGGTCCGTTTCCAGAGAGCAGGTGCAAATGATAAAAAGAGCTGCTGATGATGTAAGTGATTATAATTATTTATCTCATTGGTTTTGGCTTGCAAACTCTATTGGAAAGTGAAAAATATTTGCATTAATTCTATGACTATTTTTAATAAAAGATCTGAAAAAGCTAGTGACTGAGTTATTATTCATCTTCATCGATATTTACATATTTTGAAAGACAATGCAAGACCCGTTCAAAATATCAATGGCATAGTTGTTGATTTCTACCGACTCCGGAAGTTCATTTGTTCTGATGTTTCCTTTCCTTTTCTTTTGTGATGAATTTCTCAACAACAAAATAAGAGTCGATGAATCAGTGATAGGAAGGAGTACCATAATGGGAATTACTGATTGATGCAATTAAGCTCGTTAGAAAATTAACTAATAAATACTAATTTGTGGATTGTTGACATTTTGTCTATTTATTCTGAAATGAATTATCTCGAAATCTATTTCGAACTCTTTGAACTCGAAATCTATTTCAAACTCTTTGAACTCGAAATACTATCCCGAGGTCTGGCACATGTGTTTACTCTGACAAATAAGAACAAACGAAGAACTGAATTAAATGAGAATAAAAATAAGTTACTAAATCGAGGAGAAGGAAGAGAGTGTTCTGAAAGCTATTTTTTTATAACTCAATTTTATTTACAAAGTGTTTTTTCTCCCTTATCTATCTTCTACTCTACATCTTTATTTATAGTATTCAATGTCATAAATACACCGACTATCTATACAAGTCTATTATTAGACTATCCTATTCTAGATACATAATATTAAATATTTAGTCACACTTATGTCACTTCCACTGTGCTTGCTCTCATCAGTTGTCTCTGACACATGCGGCAGATGTCAGAAGTGTCATGTTCATCATCCATCTCAAGTTCATCTCGAGCTTCATCTATCTCGAGTTTGTCTCGAGCTTTCTATGTTCTCGAGTTGTTAGCATCTAATCCATCTCGAGGTTTGTCTTTGACTTGTGCTCGCTGTTATTCCTTAAGCTTCTCTTCTCGAGCTATCTTCTCGAGTTGCTTTTCTCAAGCTATCTTCTCGAGCTGAGATTTGAAGGTTATAATTTTCAACATGGATATATCTGATCTTCTATCAAGTAATAGTATAACATAGAATCAAATATTAAACGTTAATCCTTGAGCTGATATATATAGATCCGGAAATATGAATAGATTTCTGGGTCCTCGCAGAATTTTTAGACAACATCACAATAGGTAAGTAGACTAAAATGTAGCATTTCCGTCAGAAATGTACACAATAATATATGGTCTAATTATAGTGACTAATGGAGCATTTCACTAAAAGATTATTCGAGTAGAGAAGACTTGTAGCAAGTGATCACAGCACCAGAAATGTATGATGTTGAAATATTTGTCATAAACTGATATTCTTTTTTGACATTTCTTGTTTTTGTTAAAGACAACACATAACACCCTATCAAATAATCTTTACTTAAATGTTGTCATAATCAAAACAAATCATTACTCTAGTTTTAAGAAAAAAGTAAATCGCTAAACCTCATCTTTTGTACGTGGTGTTTGTTCATACCAATTTATCATGTATCTTGTGGGCTTGTCAATAGTTAAGAGCCTTGTTTTAAAATGCAGCCGTATGCCCATATATGCGGTCCGCTTATACTTATACGGTGCGATGTCATATGCATAAGAGATGCATTTCGTATATTCAATAATGTGCATTATTTTTTAAAATATTTATCGTATTAAGACTATAAAATTAATTATATGTAAAATATTCAAAATTATATTAATATCTTATTATATTTTCTTATTTTACATTAAAAAAATTTAAAAATAAATGATCGATTCAAATATTATAAGATTTTTTAAATATATATCTGCATATGTAATCCGCATACTGAACCGCATATACATCCGCATATCGCATATACGCTATGCAGTGGTTAACCGTACGCATATTGAAATCGTATTTTAAAATCTTGGTTAAGAGCTCATGCAGTCGACTATCCAATGCTCTGTTCTAACCTATAAAAGATGTTATTAGTAAAAATTGAAGGATTTTCTTAAACCAGCCGAATAGTTTTATATTCATATTACTATAGGTGGCAATCGGGCGGGTCGGGTTCGGATTCGGATCGGACGGGTCGGATCAGTTTGACCTTCTAGAAGAAATCGGGTCGGGTCAATTTATATGTTGTGTTTTTTCATATCGTTGATAGATTTCGATTGGATTGAAGACCATTTGATCTCGGATTGGTCGGATCGGGTTGGATCGGATCAGTTTGACTTTCTTAAAAAATCGAGTCGAATCGAGTTCGAATCCGAACGGATTTCTCGAATCGGGTCGGATTCTGCCACCTCTACATATTACCGCTATAGAATGCTTCACTCTTCAGACATAAGTTCTAAAAAACTTAAAACAAAATGGAAGTGAAATAAGCCCAACAGCACTATTATGCCTATTAGGTCAAAGCCCAGCAGGAGAACTTCTTTAATACTGTACTGTAAATAAAATATTGTATCACACAATAAACAAGGCCCGTGTAGAATCCAGAGATCTGTGCACTTCCAACCAAATTTCCCAATAGGAAAACTACCAAGGGAAAAGACGCACCAAAGTCGGGAAATGATTCTCTCCTCTCCATCCAGTGCATTCACCTCTTCTGGTGCTCATCATCACCATGAGATGCCTCTCAGTCTGAGGCCTTTCACTTCTCTAAAGCGAGCGCTTTTCTCTTCTTCTTCTCCTCTTGCGCGCTTCCTCTCTTGTTGCCGACATGGCCGCCTCCTCTACTACCACTGTGTCCTCCGCTGAGGCGGATGCTGGATCTCACCCTAAGCAGCCCACCCCCTCTTCGCCCCCTTTACAGGTAGATTGATTTTCATTTCTGTTTCATTTCGATTTTGAGTGATTGCTTAATTGGTAATGTCAAAGTTCACAATGAAAATTTTGAGGATTCATAGGTTGTACGGTAGTTATTTTTTTTAATGAAAACATTGTGCGCTTTCGAGTTGTAATCTATTAAATTTTCCGCTGGAATAATGCATGTTTGAAACCAGAGTGATTCTAATAGAAAGCTATAGAATCGGTTTGTGCTCTTCTGGAGTTCATTGATATTCCAGAATTTTAGGGTGCTGTTCAGTATTTTTTTTTTTTTTCATAGTTTTCGTTATTCTGGGTCTAAATTTAGATTCATGTTGGTTAACTTATTTGCCATTTGTTTCCAAGTGTATAATTGTGGCTAATTTGTAGCTTAAATTATTCCTAAAATATTGATTGTAAAGAAAATATATTTGAAGTATTGTAAGCTACAAGAAACCATTTTGGGTTATAACAAGTAACAAAAATGCACTTGGTCTTGCTTTAAGCTCTTCACAAGTGTTCAATGAACCTAGGCACTTTTTTAGATTGAATCTTTTTTCTTTTCTATTTCAGCATATATGGTTTTAAAGAAATTATCTAGTTTATAAGGTATGGTCAGAGAACTACAGACTTCATGTCTTTTACTTCAGTACTAGTTGTTAGCATTTATCTGAGTATGCTGTGCAGAATCAGAACTCCACTAAACCTATAACTTCAAAGATTTAAAACAAGTCTTTTTTTTTTTTTTTTACTTTTCGTTTAGAAGCCTGTTGCAAGGAGGAATCTTTTGTTAAAAATTGTACTAAGTTGTTTATGATGGGCAACGGTACAGAGCTATGCCCTCAATTTCACCCACTATCACTACACTTGGAAATCTTTAGTGTGCCTCCTTTTGTCAGTGTAGATGGTGGATAAGTGAGGCATTGACTTGGGAGTTGGGACACTATTTTTCCAATCATGTATGTCTATTGCTATATAGCGCCCATAACCTACTATAATCTATCTATTTGCTTTTCTGGGTTAGACATGTTAGACAAAAAATTAATGATTTTTTTTTCTGAATTGGAGTGCTTTTGCATATATGTAATGTTATTTTCTATTGCACTTTTTTCAGAAGCATCTTCAAATGCACCTTTCTTGCTTAAATTACACAAATGCAGCCTACAAAACTGTTTAACTTCATATCTAACCAGCACGTTCTATCTAGGTGGCCAAGCGACTAGAGAAGTTTAAGACTACAATCTTCACACAAATGAGCTCTCTTGCAATTAAACACAATGCAATCAACCTGGGCCAGGGATTCCCAAATTTTGACGGCCCGGATTTTGTTAAGGACGCTGCAATTGAAGCCATCAAGGCTGGAAAAAACCAGTATGCCCGTGGTTATGGTGTACCTGATTTAAACTCGGCAATCGCCAGCCGTTTCCAAAAGGATACTGGTCTAACGATTGATCCTGAAAAAGAGGTCACAGTCACCTCAGGATGCACTGAGGCAATTGCGGCAACAATTTTGGGGTTGATTAACCCAGGTGATGAGGTTGTACTCTTCGCCCCATTTTATGACTCTTATGAGGCTGTACTATCAATGGCTGGTGCAAATATCAAATGCATCACCCTGCGCCCCCCAGATTTTGCTGTCCCTTTAGAGGAGGTTAAGTCAGTTATTACAAAGAACACCAAGTCAATCATGATCAACACCCCACATAATCCGACTGGGAAGATGTTCACCAGGCAGGAACTTGAATTTGTCGCAAAACTCTGCATGGAAAATGATGTTCTTGTTTTCACCGACGAGGTGTATGACAAGCTGTCAATCGAGATGGAGCACATCTCAATGGCCTCTTTGCCTGGGATGTTTAACCGCACTGTGACCTTGAATTCATTGGGTAAAACATTTTCCCTCACTGGGTGGAAGATTGGCTGGGCTGTGGCTCCACCTCACCTGACCTGGGGTGTTCGGCAGGCACACGCATTTCTAACATTTGCTACATCAACACCCATGCAGTTTGCAGCGTCAACTGCACTGCAGGCCCCAGATTCTTACTATGAGGAGTTGAAAAGGGACTACATCGCCAAAAAGGAGATTTTGGTGGAGGGTTTGGAGGCAGTTGGATTTGTTGTATACCCTTCGAGCGGGACCTATTTTGTAGTTGTAGACCATACGCCTTTTGGATTTGAGAATGATGTGGCATTTTGTGAGCATTTGATTGAAGAGGTGGGAGTGGTGGCAATACCAACAAGTGTTTTCTATTTGAATCCTGAGGAGGGAAAAAATCTGGTGAGGTTTACCTTTTGCAAGGATGAGGCAACCCTTCGGGGAGCGGTGGAAAGAATGAAGCAAAAGCTGAGGAAAAAGTAAATTAAGATAGCTTCAGTTTGTCAGGTAATAAGTTAAGTTCATATCATTGTACTTGATTTGATTTCATGAATAAATTTTAGTGAGTGAATTGAGGTGCATGTCTCTCCTTACTTTTGGAACCTTGTTTATTTGGATAAAAGCATGAAATTTTGTCTGAATATATGGTTCGTCTTAAAATTGCTATCTTGGAGTTGAATTAAAAGTGTTGGATCTTAAAATGCTTATAACATTTTCAACAATTGTATGGTAATAATTTCCCAGTATACTACTAAGCTGAGTTGTATTTTGCCTTCAATTGCAGTAATCGTCAATTTGAACTTTGTAACTTCTAATGTGTGACATTCAGTATTTGACTATTCTATAAATGAACTTCGTTGATCTAAATGGGCAAAAATACTTTCAAAATATCAAAACTCAGGCCCAGATCATGACCTTGTAATAAAACGTCCAGTTATAATCCTCCTGTTCTCAGAAAGAGAAGGTTGAATGCTCATATTGGTTTTTGTGGGCTTTTTGTTAGCTTTGAGCCTTTGAATATAGCCTCAGAGAGGCAGGAATAACAACCAAATGAAAAGGTGTCTACTTCTGGGAAATGTGATTTAAACCATAATCAGAAGCCTACAAACTGGGAAAAATTTTATATTTGTAAAGTGAATAAAATTAAAAGTAGTATTTAAGAATTGAAACTACAGAATTCCGAAAGTAGAGTAAGCTTGACTCTGTGTCTAGCTATGAAATGGGCGGCCCATGGATTTGCCGGCTCAATTGTACTCTATATATTTGTAATAACTAGTTCTTGTTTATATATTTATACCAACTGAAACTGCATTTACCTATTATGCCTATTTACTGATGGTTCGAAGGAAATCGCAGGGATTAGGACTATCAGGCATGAATATTGACGTAATAATTTTCATATTTGCGATGCAAAGAACCCCAATTTTTCAATTTGTGTTTGAACTGCATTAAAGTTCATCTGGGGTATGTGACTATCTGGAATTCACATCCTCTAACATGCGGCATTGTGCAGTGCGGTGTGAGTGTCATTCAATTCGCACTTCACCAATTTTAAAGGGGATTCGTGAATCTAACCGCATGCGGCAGTGTACAGTGAGTGCCGTGTATCAGGGGATGAGTTATCTGTAGGTTCAATTTGCTTCTGCAGTTGAGGTTATATCATTTTAAATCAGATCCTTCCTGTTGATGCATCTTTGGACTATTCACTTAAAAAGCGATTCTATTTACGTTGAGGTTTAATTGTTTCTTATTTTCATGCGGATTGAATATGAATCCGTGGCATCTTATTTCAAATCATATATGTTACAAAATATAAATGATGCGCGACGCAAAAATAGCGAGTTGCGTGTAATAGTTAGGCTAGATTTTCTGTCAAATCAAATACCTGTATATATAACAACAATACATTATATAAGTGACAAGCAATAATTTACTGAAAAAAGCAATACATGAAAATGCTGAGGAAGAATCATATTGTGTAAACGTAACTGCAAGCTTTTTGCTTGCTGTATGCGTGAACTGACGCGGTGGTCGTCCTTTATTAGTATTTAGTTAAGAAAAATAAAAATTGACCGCAGAGTTTATTCAATATTCAACATAAAAGAAAAGTGTAACTATCAAATTGACAAAGTAAATAAAAACCTCGGCGCACGTACAAAACAATTTCCATTAATAATATTAAATTGATTATTTATAAGAAATTGTACCACAAACTTCTGTAGTTAATTTAGTTTATTTCGTTGTAAGTAAACGTAACTGAAGTACATCAAAAATATGTGAATAAAATTTAATATGCGCTAAAATATCATGATTGATATAACAAGTATCTTGTATATTCTATATTCTATATAAAAATAATATAAAAAAATCTAGTAGCTATGTCGTTATTCCCAATTCCCGATGCTAAAAATATATAAAATAACAGTATTATCAACTTGTCATTGGGGGCATGTTGATAAATGATAATATTCTAATATAAAGATAAGCTCCAGTTGGTCAGCATAACTGCGCCTGGCGAATCAGGCAATCAGCCTCTTGTTTTTCGACGCTCGACAGTGAAAGAACCCTAGAAAATGCAAAAGGGCAAGGAAACGACAATTACAATATCTTTGTGAAAGGTATTTTGTGGACATCTTTAAGACCTGAGAGAGGCTAAGTTTATGGTTCAAAAGAGAACAGAAGACGCTCTTTGTACAACCTTTGATGTTGTCATCCTCTGAAAACAGTTTAAACGGGGTAATAATGGTTACTTTGAATGGTACTTGGCTACCAACTACAAGTCTACAGGGTCGATGTCTTTGAATTTATCTGGTGAGCCAATGACCAAATGAGTAAAGACAAACACAAGGAAAAGCTAGCAAATATGAAATGAACGATTTGAAATTAAAGAACCCCTATTTGGCTATTTCATCAGAAAAAGAAGGATCTAAATTCTGGCACCTGTCTTTGTAGGCACTCCAGTCAAATAGATGAAAAGCGTCAGCAATTTTTAGGAAAGGAAATCAGCTAATTTGATTAAGTTCTTATCTTATTTACAGAAAAAGTTTGTTTGGTTTAAATTTTGTATACTTTCAGTCTTTTTAGGCATATAAAGCGTTAAGACAATGAGGACTAGGAATTAACAATAGTTGTACAATTAAAGCTGATAATATTGATTAGAACCACATTATACATTATTACTGTTTAGTTAAGTTAAGACAACGGTCTCCAAAATGATTTTCACTATTTTTCTGTGCAGGTCGCATATTTAAAATTCAATTAGGAGATCTCGTCATTATTGAAGTTGGGAGATTAAGTACTCGATGAATCTCATTTATCTAACTTGTCTTAACTGATGGAGTTTATGCAGCCCCAAACTGCGATGTCATATTGTCGTGGACTTGAGTCCAGCAATTAGTCTCAGGCCACTGTCTAACAAAAAGACCAAAGAAATCAAATGGAATCCTGCAACTTTCATTAATTAATGTAGACATGCATGTTTTAAATTTGATCAAAAGCTGCAAACAATTTGAACAATAATGCGATTAGAATGGCTTTAACCTAAGACAAAACTAATTATAGTGCTTACCAACTCCAAACATACTACCTAATCGACAAGAAAAGAATACAACGATTTAATGGTATATATGTAAAAATCCAAAATCAGTTAAAAACATAGAAACAAGTTATTGGTATTTAGTTTTGTTTCCAGGAATACTTTCATGTTCAAAATTAAAAATTTCTCAATATCAAATATGCAAAATATTCTTTCAGTACACAACAAATAGATAGTATGTAAAATCGAACAATATAGATGCAATTTGTCAAAATAAAGAAAGAACAACATAGGCAAGATGCAATAAAGAGGAGGTGGGCATAAAAAAAAATCCATTGTTTCTAAGATGAGAAATACTATAGTGAGCAGAGGAGGATAGAGACGGTTTGAAAATTTATTCATTTGGAAAATTAAGAATTAAGGAATAACCTTAAAAGAGTGGTAATTTATGAAGAGTGGTAGAATAGTATCATTTTGGAAGAGTGATATTCTTAACTATTCGGAAGAGTGAAAATATCGTTTGGCAGTTGTTAATCAAAATAGTTAAAATATAGATAATTACGATACTAACAATGATGATGATGATGATGATGATGATAATAAAACAATAATAATAGTAAAATAATAATAATAAAATTATGATATATTAAAATAATAAAAAAAATAATAATAATATAATAATACAACATAATCAAATAATAATAAAATCATCATAATAAATAATAAGAATCATAGTATAATAAAGAATATAATAATAAAATCAAATCATAATAAATAATAAGAATCATAGTCATAATCATAAGAATATAATAATAATATAGCCATAATAATCATGAAAATATAATAATAATAATAATAATAATAATAATAAAATAATCATAATCATAATATAATATAACAATATAATACAATATAATCATAATAAAATAATAAATATCATCATAATATGATAATAATAATAATAATAATAATAATAATAATAATAATAATAAATTATAATAATAATCATAATAACAATATAATAATATAATAATCATAATATAATAATAAAAATTATAATCATAATATAATAATATATATAAATCATAATCATAATAATATAATAAATAATAATATAATAATACTAAGAGTGATGATAATATAATAAATAATAATAATATAATAATACTAACAATGATGATATTTTAATAATAATAATAATAAATCATAATCATCATATAATAATGCATAATATGATGATAATATAATCATAATCATAATCATAATCATAATCATAATCATAATCATAAGCAAAATAAGTATGATATAATAATAATATATAATCATAATTATAATATAATAATATAATACAACATATTCAAACAATAATCGTTATTCCGACGAGAGGTAAATCGATATACAACCTATAGCTTGGTATACTGAATTAGTATTATTCCGCACTCTTCTACAACAACAACAAAAAGCATTTAATCCCAAATAAATTACGGAGTATGCTAGAAATGAAACCCAATCGGAAAGCATAAGAATTTATCGGAAGAGCAATACTAAAGAGATGACATCATCACGCGACCTAGCGCCTCGAGCCCTTCCCCCCCCCCCCTTCGTCGTCTCCTCTCGCGCGACCTAGTAGCTCCAAGCCCCGTGCCGCCACTTTGCCCTCCCTCTCTGGTATTTGCTCTTTGCTTGATTCCTAGTTGGGTTTTCTTGTTGCTGCTGGTATTGATCTATCGGGTTCTTAGGGGTTGTGTCGGCTTCTAGTGTCGATTTTAGTTGTTTGTTGATATTATTGTACTAACTGAATTGCTTACTACTCCGGTTTTGTTATTAGATTTGCTAGTTTTCGGCTGCTGGTCTTAAACTAATTTATGGGTTTGAGGTTTAATTAAGTCAATAAACAACAATCAATATCAATAATATAGAATGGTGCATTTCATGCAATTCAAACTCTTCAGTATAAGATGCTGATACTATTTACTATTGTTAATGAAGCAACTCAAAATGCAGAGTCTGAACAGTAATTTGTAAGCAAACACAAATGGTGATAGAACTTCTCATAGCTTCTCAAATATCAATAATCTTTTATCTCTCTTTTGAAGGAGACACTCTTAATTACAAAACACAAGACTAAAATATTAAACTTTATTAGTACAACTATTAGTTAGAAATCAACATAATGCTTACACAATATAATTCTATTTAGTTGTACTTACTATATTTCATTTGCTTGTTTGTGTTGGCACTTTGTAAAAGGATTAAATTGGTGTTTGAATTAAAATTGTTTCTCGAACTCAAACTTGCCTGAATTTGATTTTGGCCATATTTCCACTTGCTTTTAAACTGTAGCTTAATCTTTGATGTAGGGTAAGAACTTAGTGATAAGGGTAAATGTTAGCTTTTAAATTGTTATTTTTAAACTTAGCCTTTAACATTGGGTTTTAACATGCAAGCATGGCGCCCCGTGAGTCCGTCCACAATAAGAAGGCAAGGTTAGTTGTAAGAAACTTCATGAAAAAGCCTAAAGAAGAAAGGACGATAGAGTTTGATCCCTTGGGCGTGCCGACGGGACCAAACATGAATGTTTTCTAGGTCGTCCTCTCGTATGTGGCGAGAGAGACTTTGAGGTGTATCGTCCACTCTTGAAAGGTACCTCAAACTGTAAAGGAGGGCATGTGAAAAGATGTTAAGGTACAAACTTACACTTAAATATTATTTTTCGCTTTACTTATTAATTAATCACTACCTCACTTTTTAGGGTTATTCAAATTAATTGTTTTCTGTTTTAGAGTCCAACTCAAGGCACTGGTGAGTGCGGGTATTATGTCATATGAAATATGATTGACATAATTCTAAAGCATGCGGACCCGGAGACCGATCTTCTTCCAAAGGTATAATTTTTTTAGATAATTACTTAATTAGTTTTGTTCATTTACTTAGGATTACAAAATTACTATCCATGTATATTTTTATTTTTTACAGTCTCTCAGATTATTTGCACCATTGCCGCCCGAGGATCTCCAGCAGATAAAAATATGATTGATAGAATTTTTGAAGAGTATATTCTGAGATTGTACGATACTTTGATGTTTTTGAATATATGTATTGCATACTTTTTGGTGGTGTGATGTATATATTTGTGTTGTGATTATTTATGCTATATTTTTTTCCGATATTTACGTATGTGTTCTTATATTTGTGTGAAGTATTTATTAAATAGAATTGATTGTTGTATGATATGATTAATTGTATGTGTGTGAATTCAATGAATGAAATTATGTACGGCTAGCATGTGGGCTAGTCACAAAAAACAAAATAAATCAAAAAAATTAAAACATTAATAACGGTTATTAAGGAAAAAACGTTGTAAAAACTATATTAATAATTGTAGTTAGATTAAAATCAACAACGGTTTTGAACAAAAAATCACAGTTATGTATAACTTAGCAGCGTTTTTTTATTAATAACCGCTATTGGTTTTGATTTAACAACGATTATTTACAAATAACCGCTGCTGAAATAATAACTCAACAACGGTTTTTTATAAATAACCGCTGTTGAAGTATAGTTTAGCGGCAATTATTTGTGAATAACCGTTGTTAATTTGTAAACAAATTTACTTTTGAGCATCCTTTTCTACATCTGTTATTAATATAAGTTAGCAACATGATCAACTACAGCGGTTGTAGAACCATTGCTAATGACCTCAAATAATCGCCGTAAAAGACTGATCTGTGTTGTAGTGTTAGAAGAATAAATATTGAGAGATTAAATATTTGAACTGAAAATCGTATTTAATACCTATAAAGATTCACAATTAGCAGAAAAATATTTTCTCATTGGACAATGCTAATTAATGCTAGTTCTATTTCTCATATGAGTAAAATTTCCTCATCACCGCTGTGTGGAAACCGGCTGGTTTTTCTTCCTTTCGAATTTTGACAAATCCTTTTCCAGCTTTCTAATTTGATATTTTTTTAATTTTCCCGACCTAAAAAAACACATAAAAAAGAGCCATTGTCACTGCATTATATTCCACCATTGTTACTCTATTAAGAAGATTTTAGAAGAATTGCACCTTCGTTTTCAGATAAATATGACGCGACGAAACTCGGATAAACGTGATGATTATTGTTTTATCAAAAAATATGAGAATTTATGATAAATAAATATGTCGTCATGAATTTCGGTGGGGTTATACATAATATTAAATTTTGTGGGTTGAAATCCATCCATTCATTTAATCGGTCTCTTTTTCTGTTATTAATTTTTTTGTTAATTAAAAGCTTCCTTTTCAATTTATGAGAGGAGGTGCTATGCATCTGACAGGGAAATAAGAAAGTAGTCATTGTTCTCTCTTTTGTGGGTTGAAATCCATCCATTCATTTAATCGGTCTCTTTTTCTGTTATTAATTTTTTTGTTAATTAAAAGCTTCCTTTTCAATTTATGAGAGGAGGTGCTATGCATCTGACAGGGAAATAAGAAAGTAGTCATTGTTCTCTCTTCTGATTTAAGCAAACATCGTGTCAGGAGATGTTCATATCCACATCATTAAATACGCCAAAGAATGAAGATTACAGTAGCCAGGATCTGTACATAGTCAAATGCTCATCTCGAATGATAAATTTTCAACCAGAAGTGAGAGAAAAAAAAAACATGTCATAAATGATTAGTAGCTCCCATTCTCTTGTATTAATGTACAATAGAACAAAACTTCTCATTTTTAAATCTGAACTTGATGGCTTTAAATGTTTTTCCTTTACTCATCATTCCTAATACTATTTTTTCAGTAATAAAAAAATACAATCCAATAAAATTTTAATAATATCTGTTTTACAAATTTTATCTCGACTACTAGTGCTTGTTTCTGTTACTATAATTCCAGCTGCGACTGAATGAAAATATATATATAGAGAGAGAGAGTTAGGCTACGGTGCTACGCGTAGCACGGATGGTCCGTGTGCTACGGACCGTTTCTCCGTTTTCAAAGTTTAATTGATCGATTCGATCAGTTATAATGTTTTGCATATGAAAATCTAGTTGAGGACCAAATTTTATATTTTTTTAAATTTCTTTACTATTTTTTAAGATTGCTAGAAAATCATTTGATTTTATTATTATGAGTCATTCAAAAGGAGTGATTTTCTAGTCATTTTAAAAAATAGTAAAAAAAAATCTAAAAAAATATAAAATTTGGTCCCCAACTAGATTTTCATATGTAAAATACTTTTACCGGTTGGATCGATCATTTGAATTTTAAAGACGGAGAAAGGTCCATAGAACATGGACCATCCGTGCTATACGTATAACACCGTAATTTAACTAACTAACTAACTATATATATATATATATATATATATATATATATATATATATTAAAGATACCGTGAGCTTAAGCTCACGGAGGCCTTCCGTGAACTTAACTCAAAAAATATATCAAATCATCTCAAAATTTTAATTTATCATTCTCATTAAATTCTTTATATGAAAATCTCATGGGATGCAAAAAATTGGAGCGTTTTGAGTTTTATAAGTCGTGATTTTTAATTTTTGAAAATTAGCTCAAAAAATAATAATAATATATTCAATACTTGAACATCATTTTAAAAAATTAAAAACGATGACTTAAAAAATTCAAAACACTCCAAATTTTTGCATCCCACAAGATTGTTATATAAATAATTTAATGAGAATGATAAATTAAATTTTAAGATGATTTAATATTTTTTTGAGTTAAGCTCACGGAAGGCCTCCGTGAGCTTAAGCTCACGGTATTTACTATATATATATATATATATATATATATAGAGTTAAGATTTCAATCTTTTGAAGCATTGCACATCATTATTTTTTCTTCATTATTGATTTTAATTAAATCTTTTTATTTTTTTGAATCTAAGAGTCCATATAAAATAATTTCTCTATTATCTTTTCAAGCATGTCATATCATCAATTTTCTTCACCATTGATTTTATTTAAATCTTTTAATCTTTTTAAATATAAGAGTTCATATAATTCTCTCCTTATTTAAAATAATGTGTGTAATATACTTAAAGTGAAACTTAACTCTTAAATGATCTAACTTTTTATATGATCATTTTTAGATTATTATTTATTTAATTATATTATTTATTATTATTATTATCATTATTACTTAGAATTTAAAAATATTATGTCCAAATTTTTTTAATATGAAATTTATTAAATATACTTTAAATTTTATATTGTTAATTATTTATTTAAGCATGATAACTATATTATCGGGTGAAATCCAAGTTACAACTCTAACAATGAGAAAAAGTATATTGTTTCAGCGTTGATTCTTATATTTGGATTTTTTTTTTTTTCCCAAATAGCTTTTTTTCCACGAGCCCGAGCTTTATTTAAATGAGGCGTCTGATCTGCTTGAAAGATTCAAACCAGTTTTGTATAGATAAATATTTTGCCAAAAAAAAGATATATATATATAAATAATTAATTTTCAAAAAGAAATTATAGATATCACAATTATCATTGCAACTTAGAACACATGTTTTCCAGTCCAACCTGTTCATTAATTATAGATAAGACAGCTCAAATTTGTACTGCAAAAACATGTTTTTGTTTAAGATTTCTTGTGTGCTGAGTAGTGGATAAAGACTGCATACGTGTTATTTTCTAAATAATTGACTCCGCTGTCCAAGTTTGATCATTCCAATCTAAATGGAGAGCATGAACAAAAACACCAGTGGCATTCATTATAGGTAAAATAGGGAAGTTTAAATCTGAAATGAAATCTGAATCAGTGAATAAAAAACAAATGGACCTTATATTCTTACTGTTCCCACTATTTATGGGATCAAATACAGGAATTATCTGTCTACTGGAGGATGGATTAACCGCCATACTTTTTTTTTTACAAGTGATATCACTCAACGGTTTCCAATTTATTTAACCACACTGTTAGTTTTTTATTTATCAGCAAATCAATAGGGATATAAGTAAAAACCCCAAAATCAGATAATCAGAGAGTCTGCTCTGTCAATCCCTATTTATCAGCCAAGTCTTGTGCTTATCCAGTAAACGATTTGTACAGAAAAATTCCCACAAAATTTTCCTGGCTAAAATGTATCCACTTCACAATGGAAGGTAAGGCATTTTAATCATGTAAGCCAAAGAGGTCCCAGTTTATGCCGAGGAAAACAACACAACACACGCTAATTGCTGTCCTTTTGCAATTAGAAGACCCAGGGAGGCATGACATGGTTCGGATAAGGTTAAACATTAAAAAAAATGGATATTATTGAATAGAATGCATTTCTATATACATATATAGTACGTATATGCATAATCATGTTTAAGTATATTCTTTTTGAAAATAGAAAAAATATTAAGCTCCTAACAACTTGATTGTGACGAGTCTCTTCAAGAATATTTTATTTTTGTACAGTCAACTTTTCTTGCGTTGGGTTTATAGAAGTTTGGTTTTTCTTTTTCTAATATGGAATTCAGAACATATTATTATAAGTGATATATATCACTAATCACCGGTTTTTCTTTTTGTCTTTAGCTCCGTATAATTACAATAATCAAGATTATAGTAAGAGGGCGAGTCCAAATCTCAACGCGTTAACCACTGAATTTCAACAGCAATCCATCAGAAACATACAACATATGATACTAAGAACAATTTGGTTAAGGACAACTTCTATACAAGGCATTAATTAACATACTGCTAATCATGATGAATCGTTCAATTATATGAGAGAACAACAATTAATGCTAATCACACAACTTTACCATATCGAGCCCAGAAATGGGCATGACAGTTTGCAAGTGGGGGTGGTTGAATGAATCTGAGATAGGTCATATAATGGACCAGTCTAATTGAATATTTCATTTCTACCTTTTAACTTTCTAAATTCATTAATTCATGTTTTAAAAGTTACACCCCCTGCAAAAAGATTAGAAACAAGGTAAGTGGACCTCATGCATGTCATGCAATAAAAGTATAGTAGGTCAGAACCATAGTGACAAGATTCGCGAATTATTTGTAAATAATTCATTTTTCATCCATAGCCGGATGTTTCACGAATAATTTGTCAGTTTAATATATAGTGTGTTTTTTATCAAAAAAAAATATTTTATTCATGAATTATTCGACAAAAAATATATTATATATTATTTTCAATAAAATTTTATATTTTTTAATATTTTATCATGAGTTAGGCTATGGTGCTACGCGTAGCATGGATGGTCAGTGTGCTACGGACCGTTTCTCCATCTTCAATGTTCAAATGATCAATCCGATCAGTTATAATCATATGAAAATCTAGTTGGGATTAAATTTTATTATTATTTTTTAAAATGGTTAGAAAATCACTCCTTTTGAATGGCTCATAATAATTAAATCAAGTGATTTTCTAACAAATTAAAAAATAAGAAAAAAAATCTAAAAATTATAAAATTTGATCCCAACTAGATTTTCATATGTAAAACATTATAACCGGTCGGATCGATCATTTGCACATTGAAGACGGAGAAACAGTCTGTAGCACACGACCATCCATGCTACATGTAGCACCGTAGCCTAACTCTTTTATCATTATAATATATATTTTATTAATATTATATAAAACAAACTATTTTCCCCGAATTATACTCGTATTACATCCGAGCGTCGAATTTTTGATATCACCAAAAATTTCCCGAATCATGAACTTGTCAATATGGCCGGAACCAAGTAGGGACCTTGGGGAATTCAGTTCAGATCCAGAGTTCAAAGGTGGAATTATGATCTCTGCCTGTTGTCGCCTTGTAGGTTTTTGCTCAGCAAGTAGTTTGATTGGTCGTACAATGAATTTGCTACCTCTTGGTGTTATACTGCTGGCTGCATGCAGGCTGCTGCTTTGGGATCAAAATCTGTCGTTATTCTAGTTAAAGAATGGGTCCTATTATTTATTTTTAAAAATAAAAATAAAAAATAAAAAATTTATAAATATGTTTTTTTATTCGTAGATTGATAGTCCGTCAAATTTTATATAATTTCATTAATGTTTGATATTTTATTAAAGATTATCAAATTTAACGATCTTTCATTAATATTTACAAACGGTTTTAAATTAACAGTCTTTGATTGACTATTAAACATTAATGAAATTACATGAAATTTGATGAACTATCAACTATATATAAAAATACATATCTATAAACTTTTATTTTTAATTTTTTTTACATTTTTTTGAAATAAATAACATGATTCTATTCTTCTAAGTATAACAACAGATTTTGGAGTCGCTGCTTTGTTTGACAAAACTACATTTTTTGCTTTTGATCATAGTACTTGTTAAATAGCTAAAGTTAAATACATGAAGCTTACAGCCCTTGCCAAACAAAACTTTTTTAATTGCTTACTAGAAAAATACAATACAAAGTACTAGCTCCTTGGCTCTATCAAAACAAACAAATAAAAATGGCCATGTGAACTGAGATAACTCATCAAATTCAGATTAAACAGGCAGTACAACTACCAGCTAATAAGAATTAGTGATTTACCAACCAAAATTTAACTAACTGCGGTCTAAGAGGAGGCCATGCCATCCTCTAGTCTGTGTACAAAACGCCAAAATTTAGGGACCAGGGGGACGCAACCATAGTCACCATGAATTATTATAATTTATTTTTCATTTTTAGCTAAATATTTTATGAATAATTTGTCAGTTAAATATACAGTATATTTTTTATTAAAAAAAATATTTTATTCATGAATTATTTAGTAAAAAATATATAATATATTATTTAACATAGAATTTTATATTTTTTTTATATTTTTAATATTTTATCATTATAATACATATTTTATTTATATTTATAAAATAAATTATTTTCGAACTATATCCGTATTATATTTGAACGTCGAATTTATAACCTCTTCGAATATTTTCTGAATCACGAACTTATTACTATGGACACAACAGAGAATACAGTCCAAAGTGCAACAGAAGATCAGTGGGGCGACACACAGAAACAACGAACGAATCAACCAAACACTAACCCAGTCTTCCAGATGTGATTAGAAGTAAAAGTTACGGTCTCCCATGTGAGGCTGCCATTATTACCTCCAAAAAGCACCCCACATGGGGCCACATCTAATCCTAACTATTTTTCAATGCATCCACCTTCTTTCCTTCTCTTCCCCACAACTTACCCACCAGCTAGTCCAAGGCTTGGTACCACAATTCAGTACCAACGAATGGGAAGATTGTTGGCAACCAAATTTGTCTAGGATCAAGATCAACAAGACCGGATGGACTTTATTAAAACAACATATTGTAAATATTTTCAAAGTCGTCTAATTACTCTTTTTAATATAATTAATTTAATAGAGTTAGAGGTGGAATTAGGATTTTGATATGAGGGGTGGGGATGCGGGTTTATGTCATTAGAACATTAAAATTTAATAAATTAGAAAGAGTCGATACAATGCATGAAATAAAAATATATGATAAATTTTAAATCCGACATATAACTTTTGTAGGATTGAAAATAAAACAAATGTATCATTGTGGGAGCTCAAAAATGTTTTGAAGATGAAATTTTGGATATGGTTATCAAATAACTATATATCTTGAATTTTAACTAACTATGGAATAGGGGTGTCAATGGATCGGGTCGGGTCGGGTTTGGGTCCGATCACATTATTTTATTATTTTTTTATCTGATTCGAAACATATTCGATTAAATTCAGATCAAAAAATCTTGACTCATATCCGACCCGACGGGATCACGGTCGATCCTTAATTAGTATATATTTAAGTTTTAATTAGTAGTAAATCATAAAATTACTTCAAAAAAATATAATTAGTCGGGTTAACCCGAACCCAACCCGATCCGATTCGGATCAAAAAAATTAAATTCATATCCGACCCATTTGTCTTCGGGTCGGGTCGGGTCGGGTCGCCTTCTTCGGGATTAACCCGTCGGGTCGGATCAAGAATTGACACCCTATAAGTATGGACAGTACTCAGCCATTTTTTTTGTAACTAAAAATATCATGAGACGAATAAAAAAATGTTCTGAAGGTTAGAAAAATAATAAGTATGAATTTAATATTTGTATTCGAAGGATTCATTTATTAGTTCCGTCCCCCAGACGAAAATGTTATTTCCGTTTCCCCACATCATTTTCTCCCTTCTCTTCTTCTTCTTCTTTTTTGAAAAAATTGACAAAAACTAAAGATTGCACTAAAAACGTCCTCCTCAGTCTCCTTTCTTTTTATTATATATATATTTTTAATTTGACATAGACTGTGAAGGTTGTATTAGAAACGTAACAATTAGTACAGTTTACATCATCGGTTATCCATGTATCTTCTCTGCCCTACACTGCTACACACTCTTTTTACCTCTCTTATCTTGGGCCCCATCTTCTGTGAACAGATTTGTCCAACCGTCCCACCACCATTTTTTTCCGCCCGCCACACTCCTCTCTCGATCAATAAATATGCATAAATATTAATATAAAATAAGTTCATGTTAGTATACATTAAATTTACATTAAATTAATTATAACAATAAAATTATTAAAGAAATAAGTAATATTTACTAAATCACATGAGCTACTTTTCCCATTCTCTCAATCTGTAATAAGAAAATGCTCTGAAAATATTGTAGCTATGATGAATGTCTATCTAATTCAGCAAATAACTTGAATTAATCGATAATACTATATTGTTCAAATTTATCTTGATATAATAAATTGTTGGCTAATTTTTTTATAATAAATTCGTTAATATATTTATTTTAATAGAATAAACTTTCATGATAATAAATATATTTATATATTTATGCTTATATTAGAATAATTTCTATTATGGTTTATGATAGGGGTGCCAATGGATCGGGTCAGGTCGGGTTCAGATTGGATCATAATTATTTTATTGTTTTTCTTGATCCGATCTAACTCATTTAAAATCAAATCACCATTTCTTTGACCCGACTCAAATAAAATAATTAAATATTTATTAATCAGTTTTATATACTTTAAGAAATTTAAAATTAATGTATATATAATTAATCTCAATTAGTGTATATATAAGTTTTGATTAATATTAAATCATAAAAATAAATCTAAGAAAACACAATTAAAAGGGAAGGATCAGGTTGGGTCAAATGTTGACGCCCCTAGTTTATGGTAAGATTATAACAAGACTAATTGATAAGATTATGTTCCACGACACGTCTTGCCCACGCGAAAATAATAAATGAGTATCTCGGAGTAAAATAATAAATCAATATTTATTACTTTCATAAATTACAAAAAACCATTGTTACTCTTGTGATTTCTAATTTTTTGATAATAGATATGATACGAGTCGAATCAAAATATTTTTATTATCATATACATTTAAATTTATTCTTACTCATACATTATCCTTACCTATTTTTTAATAATAGATATGATACGAGTCAAATCAAGATATTTTTATCTATTAAAATAAACAGTAAAGTGATATTTCTTTCATATAGTATATATCTACTTTACTAGTTTGAAGTTAAAACATAACTACACAATTGATTTTAACTTGAGCCTAAAATAAAAAAAATATAAATATCTCTTATCAATTTTTTAATAAAAAAATAAAATATATTAAAAATAAAAATAATATCTTATCTAAAATAAAATCTTATACTACATCATCCTATCATTTAAGAAATATTATACTAAATATAAAATATATTCAAATATTATAACTTATCATATAGTAAAATCTAAAAAAAATAATATTTATAATTCATAATAATTAACTCACTAAACTTAGGACAACTAAGACAACTAAGACACAGAAAACTTATTGCAGAAGATATATTGAAAATAATATAAATTATTTTTTTATTAATTTACTCTATAACGTAAAGAGATACAAAATAGTCTTTACTCATACTCTTATTCATTTATTTAAAAAATCTTACTCATATATGTACCAAATAAGTTAAAAAAAAAACTTTCCCCATACGGTCATTTCTGTGATTAAATGTGTATCATTGACCCCCTACGCACAGACCAGGAACAGGAGCAATAAAGGCTGATGGGAGCTTCATTTGAAAATCTCGGAATGAACGACATTGATTGATCTATGTACATTGATGAAAAGAGGAAAAAGAAAAAAAATGAAAAAAGCCTAAAAGCATCTGTTTCAATGAAGATTGGAAACTTCACGGGGGGGAAAGAAGCTTCCTTCATCTCACTTTCTCTCTTTACAATTTTTTTTTTGATGAAATTCTCTCTTTACAATTGCCTCTCCCACTCAGGTAGGTACCATTTGTTTGCCATACCTGATCGCAAAGTTTCTCTCACTGGTTATATGGTACTAGTGGACTACTAGCAGTAATATTCATAGCCTAATTTACAGTTAGAAAGGAAAAAATAACAAAAAACAAAAAAGTTCTAATCATCAGTGTCACAAAATTTGCCGTCAATTCGATTTTGGACAGATTTGATTGCAGCAACTCGTGCGGCAGTGGCTGCACGATTTGCTGCATTGACTGCCTTATCAACCTGCTCCTCAACCCGTTGGACCCGCATCACATTCTCAGCCACTTTTCTAGCAGCCTGAAAAGGAAAAACATACAATGCTGGTATCAGAAGCAGCCTAATTGGCTATCATTACAGAAATATGACTTTAACTATGGAACATACTGCTTTACAATTTTCTGACATAACAACATTAAGCATATAAAACCATTGTGGTTACTTGAGTAACAGAGCTAGCTCTGGTCAAATATGGTAATCAAACAACAAAAATTCTGCTGAAAATATATGCGTCAAAGATAATTGCTGGATAATGTAACAGCAATTATAATTTCTATCATTTGTTTTATGTGCACCTGAAATTCTGGACTAACTATGTCTGCACCAACACTACTGTCAAGTTCATCTATCCCAGCTAAATAGTACCAGTTACCACTACAAAGCATACTAAGCTTGAATAAAATCAAATTGAAATAGACATATACCAGTACAGCACGCTGAACGACAGGGTCATTAGGAGATTGCGGGTTCTTCAAAGACCCACAATCCCATTCACCTGATCTGACATCCCCATTTCTGAAGGTGTACATGCCAAAACCTTGTTTCTTTCCCTCATGCCAGGAGCCCTCATAGCAGTGGCCATTCGCAAAGTTATATATGCCAAAACCATGAATTTTATCTCCAAAATACTCCCCACAGTATCTATCCCCATTCCTGGAATTCAATTACAAGTTCAATTTGACAAAATCAAAATAATGCACCTTTCACTATTAAGATAGTAAATTATGAATAAGAAAGCTTAGTAACCAAGGTTTGACCTTATATATCAATAGGATAAATACAGCATTTAATATCATGCTAAAAACATAGAGGAAAAACCAACACAAACTACTCCGTCCAGCCCTACTGTTCCATTCAACAAACAACAAGATCAATTAATAAAAACCATAAACTGAAAGTCCAATTTCTCATTAAAAAGGAGCAAAATAAACCTTTGTTTCAGATTTCAGATGAACAACGCTTCTTATCAGAAATAACAAGATTGAAAGTGAAAAATGCATCTTTGATGCGACAGTTACCTGAAATGGTACCATCCAAGGCCATGCTTTACTCCACATTTGAATTCGCCGCAATAGGAACTCCCATCGGAGCAGCTCTGCACCCCAATTCCATGGCTCTGACCATTAAACCATTCTCCCGCATAGCTATCACCACTATAAAATCTGTAAACTCCAAATCCATGCCGCAATCCCTGCCTATACTGTCCTCTGTACCTACTTCCTCTTGCCCAACTCTCGATCCCATATCCATCATACTTTCCGTCAACCCAATCACCTTCATACTTCCCTTTTCCGAAGAAATTGTACACACCACTCCCATTGCACCGGCCCCGGTGAAATTCGCCTTCATAGCAATCCCCATTAGAGTAGAACTCGATCCCTTCCTTGACACACTTTCCATTGGTCTTCTCCTTCTTCGGTGTGGATGCTGTGGCAGTTGTATCAGCGTCTCCAATAAACCACTGCACAGAGGACGCATGCCGCCGGCGTGGGAATAGAGACATCGAAGCCCGGGCAATTATTGATGCGAGGAGCATGAGGAAGCATGCCAATAAGAGATTCGTAAAGAAAGCGGAGTCGTCTCTGAGGTAGGATATGAATACAAAGAGGAGGAGAAGGAAGGGAAGGGGAAGGAGGAGAGGGAACATCGGATGAGAGGTAGTTGTGCGATAGTTGGCGAATATGGAGTTGGGATTGGATTTAGGTCTGGTTTTGGGTTTGAGTTTTGGTTTAGGCTTGGGGCTGGATGGGGCGGTGTGGTGGTGGTGAGAGGCGTCTTCATCGACGGAGGAGAGCGCTTGGAAGGAGGATCGGACAGTAGGGGAGCGGAGGAGGGAGGAGGGGGTTCGGGTGAGCTTACCGCCTCCATGGCTGTGTTGCGGCTCCATGGATGTGAAAATGGGATTGGTTGCCAGGTTTTATTTGTCCTTCTGTTGTTTGTTTCTTTCGTGGCGGTTTTATTTTAAGAACGGGAATTGGGGTGGGGAAGGAGAAAGGAGAAAGGGGAGGAGAAAGGAGAGAGTAGAGAAGAGGGGGCAGCGCCTGGGATTGATTTTTATAGTTACCTTGCGGTGAGCCGGTGACTCTCTTCAATTGAATTTTGCTTTTTTCAGAGGGGGAGTGGAGTGAACGGAGAAGGACGAGAGAACGCATCCAGGTCCGCTGCTGTTCGGCATCGTGTAACGCGGTATGCGTGGTCAGTTCGATCATTTTGAGATTTATGCTAACTTGAATTTTGAAATGCTAACTCAAATCTCGAAGTAATCGAATGGACCACGTATTGCGCTACACGGTATGCCGCGCAGTAGCGGATCCACTTCTCGAGAGAACCGATTGGGAACAATTTTTTCAAATTGCTCCTTCATTAGCTTAACGAATCATGCCGAATTGGTTTATTAACTGTTTTTAAATTAAAATTTTTGATTTGAAATTGACTCGTTAAATTAACAAACTAATCAAACTGACTTGTTAAATCTCATTAAGATTTACTTAATACTTAATAATATATATTTTTATAATATTTTATGTCAAATTTTATAGAAAAATTAATAAAATAACTAATAATAATATATTTCATATAAGTTTGATATAACAATTTAAGTGCATTTCATACTATAACTATTTATTATACTAAAAATTCATAATAAAATAATATAAATGACAAAATATTAATAGTTTATCAAGCCAAATGAGCCTAACGAGTCGAGTCAGTCAAATCTCAACCTCGGCTCATTAACTTAACGAGCTTAACAAGCCAGCTCATTACGACTCGGTCTAATAACGAACGAGTCAATAGCGAGTCGATCACAAATGACTCACGAGCAAGCCACGAATTTTTTTGCTAACCCTAATAATTTCTACTAAATTATGGTTTGAAGGTTGCATTTTTTATATTAGATTGTGATTATCTTCTCTTGTATTTACTACAAGGAAATTTGTTTCCTTAGATGGAACTCTTTGTATTAAAATTAAGATTGCTATACTGAATTGATATATTTTAATTCAATATATAAGAATTTTTATTTAAGAATGAATAATAATGAATAAAATTTCATCAAAGGTACAATTAACTGATTGATGTATTTTGTAATATATATAATACAAAAATAATGAACATGTTCATTCCTTAAGTAATTTTATAAAAACACTATCATGTAGATAATTTTACAAAAAAAAAATTATTAAAGTAATAGTGTTCAACTATTATAAAATGACTGCATTGGAAAAGTTAGATCTGAAAAAAAAAAAGTTTCTCTCTTATCAACTGAATAGCTCACTAAAATTTATCTCAAGTTTATTTTCATAAACGCATTAAAATGTTCATTTTAATAATCTTCCATGTGTTTTTTTATTTTTTATTTTAAGCTTATTCAAAAACTTATGATCTCTAACAATATCTCAAAACGAAGGTTGTGCTTGAATTTTAATTTTGCAAACTGTTTGTCTATTGCAACATATGGAGGAATTCAAGGGCTTTGTTGAACATTTCCTCTCCGGACGGATTTCCCGACAAGAACGATGTGACACTGACAGTAGGGCCTCCGCCGGGGTCCACACAGTGGAACCGCGTGATATTTCACGGCAACTACGCATAACTACTACGCATATTGGAGGATTCCATTGCGCTCCCTCAGAGGTCTCAGCACGGTGTCAAGTGTCAACGCTCAAAAACACGTTCTATTTTATTGTTCAGTAGGCGATAAAATTTTGGTAACCTAATATATAAACGTCAAGCACTCGAGCCAAATGACAAAAGAATTGTATGTCACCAACCAGAAACAAGCTGTGTTAATTTGGTAATAAACTTACTATAATATATATAGTAGCGAACTTAAACTTTACTACTGAGTACTGCTAAGTGATGAAGCACGAGTGCTTTCATACAAAACTATTTTAGACAATTATGATTGGTTGGACAAACTGTTATTAAGTGGGAATGTAACATCATTTGTATATTTATGTTTTCTTTTATCTAACATGATTTTTCAGAAAAATGAAACGAAAATGACATTAGTAAATTATAATGTGAATATTTTTGCTTTCTTTTTTCTAATGTGATTTTTCAAGTTTACATGAAACACGTACGGTACAAGATTTTTATATTCGATGGTATGTGAATGAATAAAATTAATGCTAACGAATACGCTTCCTTAAACAACATATTGTTAAAGAGAAAATATTTTTATGCCTCGTTTCTTTGTCCTCAAGAAAATCTCTATATATTTTTCCGCACAGTTCATGAAATTTTGACATTTTTCTATCTAAATATCTAAGATATATATAAGTACCTAAATTATTTTTTATTTTCTAAGGTCTTTCTTTCTCTATTTTGTCACATATATTTTTCTATCTAAATACTTAATTCACTTATCTAAATATTTTGTTTAGATCTTATCTAAATATTTTGTTCATTTATTTAAATATCTGAGGTATATATATAAATATCTAAATTATTTTTATTTTTTGAGATTTTTCTTCTCTTTTGTCACACATATTTTCTCATATAACTCATATAATGTTTGTTTTTTTTATATAAATACTTGAGACATATATAAATATCTAAGTCTATTTTATTTCCCTAGATCTTTTCTTCTCTTATTAGTCACACGTGTTTTCATGTACAATTCATATGATATTTGTGAGTTACTCTCATATGAATTTATTTTTCGAGACTTTTTTCTCACTCTTGTTATTTTTTTTACTAAATACTTGAGTTTGATGTCTAAATATTTGAGTCGCATATCTAAATGTCTGAGTCTCATATCTATATATTTAGCTTACTTATATAAATATTTTACCCACTTATATAAATATATGATTCATTTATATAGATAGACATATTTTTTATCAAAAATAAAAAAATTGTTAGTATTTTTTTTATCAAAAATGAAAAGTTGGATAGTGAAATTTCTTAGAAGATTTGCTTTGAAAAATGTTAGTCGATCTCTTTGTTAAAATGTAGCAAAATTTATGATCCAATATAAAATCCGCGAAGTGCGACACAATTTTACAAACTTCATATTTTTTTAGATGTATTTAAAATGTATGCGCATTTTCACATTCAAATCCAAGATGTCCATCGGTTAAGAAATAAAATATAAGAAAAAAACCAACAATTTCCTCTAACTAGGCACGCAAAATTTATACAACATATGTAAGATAGGAAGATGTTGTTTCAAATTATAAAGAGGAAAGATCGCTTTTGCCTTCTGACTTCATACATTTAGTATAAGTTGTCCTCATAATTTATTTTTTGTTCGAATTGCCCACTAATTAAGTTATCTGATTTGGTTCAAATTCTCTCTCGAACTATCTGATTTGGTTCAAATTACCTCCTAAACTATTTAACTTGATTTTAATTTAATTATTTATTTTATTGGCCGCAGATTTCAAACCCACATGGAATCTTTTGTGAATATTTATGAAAATTAAAGACTTGACTCTTATCTTTTTAATAAAAAAACTATTTATTTTCGTAATCATTAGCTCAGCCATTTAACGTACTAATGTATCTTTGTTCATCTCTCTATGTTGAAAATAAACACTAATGAGCAGAATAATGAAGTTAACATTTAGGGTTTGTTTGGCAAATCAAGAAATAGCTTTGGAAGAGTAGTAATTTTGGAAAAGTGATAGAATAATATTTTTTGGAGGAGTGGTAGAAGAGTGGTATTTGACTATTCGGAAGAGCGAAAATATCGTTTGGCAATTGTTAATAAGAATAATTAAAATATGGATAATTATGATACTAACAATGATGATGATGATGATGATAATGATAATATAATAATAATAAAATAATGATCATAATCCATAATCATAATCATAATAAATAATAATATTCATAGTTCTAATCATAATAATATAATAGAAATATAAACATGATCATAATATAATAATATAATAATAATAATAAATAATCATAATTATAATAATATAATAATATATAATACTAAAATCATAATTATTATAATATAATAATAAATAATAATAAAATTAATCATATAATAATACTAATAGTGATGTTAATATAATAATAATAATAATAATAATATAATAATAAATAAATAATCATCATAATATTAATATAATAATAATATATTAATAAATTATAATCATAATTATAATCATAATATAATAATATAATACAACATAATCAAACAATAATAGCTATTCCGACGAGAGCTAATCCGGTATACCACCTATAACTTGGTATAACGGATTAACACTCTTCCGTACTCTTCTACTTAATCTAAAATTTGTTCGGCAAATTAATTCATGAGAATAGTTATTTTATTCCAACTTTTTGCTATTCCATCAAGTGTCAAACAAACCCTAAGGAATAGAAGAGTTAGATTAAGCCAAATCGGATGATTTATGGGACATTTGAACAAATTGAATAGTTCAGGGTGGTAATTTGAACCAAATTGGATAGTTGAGAGCAATTTGAACAAACCTGGATAGTTTAGGGGGCAATTTGAATAGAAAATAAGTTCAAGGAGAGCAGTTAGAACCAAATGCGAGTCTAAGTGGCAAAATAAGACTTTCCTCAATTACGAAATGTATTAAATTGCATGTTAAAATGGAATCTCATCTATATAGATGTTTATTACTCATAATATTAATCACGACCCATTCGACTTAACTTAACAGGACTAATTTTACTTACACAAACCATTCGATTTAATCATTTGAAAAGCCTTTCATAGGCAAACGTTTTCATCTCAAGGTTGCATTCCCAGAACAAGCAGAGATTCTTGTCAAATAAAATACAACATCGATATTTTTCACAATAAGATTTAAATATATATAAAAATTAAAAAAACTAAAAAATTATAGAAAATATTTTTGCAACTATAGATTGATTGTGCTTTAATTTTATACTATTTAAATGTTATTTGGTAATACATTAGAGACCATTAAATTAAGATCAATTTTTAATGGTCTTCGATAAATAATATTTAAATCACATAAAATTTGAACATAATCAATCAATGAGTACAAGAATTATATCTATAGAGGTTTTCTAATTTTAAGATTTCTTTCAAAATAATCGAAAACTCCAATATCAAAAATTGTTTGAACAAAACATCAATTTTCCATGAAGAGCAACGAAGTTTTGAAGGTACAAGAGCAATAAAAATATTATGTTAGACACACTCGAATAATTTATATATATTAGGATTATTCTCAACAAATTGCTTCAAAACTAAAAATATAAATTAGTGATATTTTTTTATAAATTTATAAAATCAAAATATATCAAACGAAGTAATTACTATTAGTTAGATTTAATTTATTTGCGTAATATAAGAAAGCCATGGTAAATACTTGTGCAAATTGAATGTTGTGAATCATAATATTCTTTATATTCCTTTTGTGAATGAAATTAAAAAAAAAACTAATAACCATTAAATGAATAAAAAAATTATAAGTACAAAAAGATTAATTGATTAATAATATAGATGATGTGTTCTGTTCATAAGTTCGAAGACTCATTTTTTTCTCGTTAATTCATAATCGGATAAAACATATATAACTTACATTCAAACGGATTCGGATGCTTCATCATATTGCTTACCGTCCATATTTGGGTTCACATTGTCTGCTGAGCGTGGAGGGGAAACCGTTCGATGTGCTTTAAGATTCATACTTTACGAATATCAAAAGGGCCATCGTGAATCCAATAACGTCCGTGTGAAATGCGTACCGCGCAGCAGGGAATCTGTTTCCCAGATTTTGCATGTGCGCTCAATTTGATATTTTAGACGAGTAGTATATTTTCTATTTTTCTTTATGTGCAAAATAAGTCTAAAATTAAATAGAATTTACAATTATCTCAAAAAACTTGTGATTTTCTGTATTGAACCAAAAAACATAAAACATTCAAAGAAATGAATTATCTAATTAATGAAAACTAATTGAACCGTCCTCTAATTAATATATAGCATATATGTCTCGGGGGCTAAGCACGAGAAATATTTTCTAGAGTAATGTGAAAAAAATCATAAGATATATCATATAACTCGGTTTTGTCTAAAGGAGTCGATCATGTTTTCCTATTAGAATAACAATCGATGTGGACTCGGGTCTAAACCTTTCACAAAAGCAAGAGCTTGCAAATAAATTATTTCCATGTATTAATAAGTAAATAGAGTGAGATTATAGAACTATGTGTAGCACAAATTTCTAGATGCTATAGATTAATTTCTTAATTTTTTTATTTTTAAATTCTAAATGATCGATCCGGATTGTTCTATACGATTTGTATATACAAATGTTCATGTAAATCAAAATTTATACATTTTTTTTATTTTTTATTTTTTAGATAGTTAAAAAGTAACTCAATTAAGGCATCATGAGCCATCAACAAATTGATTCACACGATCCGTCTTATAAATAGTACTGTCGTCTCACTTAAAGTATATATTATAAATAACTACTTAACCAGATATGGTGCATAAGCTGAGGATGAAGAGGAGCAGGGGTGTTATATATCAGGTGGTGGAGATATTTTTATTATTATATATTTTTTTAATTATTCTTATGCATATTCTATCTTTATCATTTAAAATTGAATTTACTCATATCATACTTATCTATTAAAATAAACGAATAACGAAATGGGGTGCCAATGGGTCGGGTCCGGTCGGGTCAGGTTATATTATTTTTTATTTTTTTTATCCGACCCGATTAAACTCGGGTCAAAAAATTTTGACCCATACCTGACTCATATAAAATAATTAAATATTTATTAATTATTTTTATATAATTTTAAGTAATAAAATATTAATTAATTTATAATTAATCTTTATTAGTGTATATTTAAGCTTTAATTAGTATTAAATCACAAAAATACTTTAAAAAAATATAATTAATCGGGTCGGATCGGGTTGATCCGAATCCGACCCGATTCGGATCAAAAAAATTAAACTCATATCCGACTCATTTATATTCGGATTATATCGGGTCGAATCGGATTAATTCGTCGGGTCGGGTAACATGACTTTGAGGTCGTGGTCTCGTGGAGAACTTTCGGCGTGTCAGACCCTTTTATCGATGGGGTTGAGGGGACCAGCACACGAACGGTCTCGCTTGGATTATACGTTTATCACCCCCAGAGGCCAGAGGTATAAAACTAGGCCAGGTTTGAATCCAGCCCAAATTTGACATCCAACCCTTTCCCCGCTGGTTGATGTAATTGCACAATTCTAGATTTAGCAGGTGGGTAAGCAGCTGCCAACGTTCATCTAGAATCCTGCTAATTTAATGATCCTCTCAAATTTTTCCCTTTTGACTCTCTGAGAGTGGTAGTTAGTAGTTACTAGTTAGATTGAATGAGCTCTTTGGACTTTGTTCTGATGCTAACTAAAAAAGTCTTGAGGTTCATTATTACAAGTGGGGAAAAATTAATGTACATATTTTAACATGGAAGATTACCAATTGATTCATGTAGCTGGCACAATTTTGTCTAAAATGTTGTTTTTGATATAGTTCCTTTGATGGTTTCTGACAATGTCCATTTTTATCAGTGGTTCAGATTAGATCATTAAAAAAACTTCCAATTATCAGTGCACCGATGTTTGGTTTTAATATAAGAATAAAAAATATTTTGAATAGTCTAATTTGAAACGACCAGTTCAAAATATTATTTTACACTCTACAGCACATCGTAAGCAATATCAAAATAATTAATTAACATTTTCTTGGGATGCAAAATATGTGTTGTAAAATACTACTTAATCATCTAATCCAAACCCATCAAACATTAGTCTTCTTGGGACGAATTCCACCTACATTGATTCTAGAATAATAGGTGTGGAACTGGAAACGCACATGGTAGACAGGTAGAATTAAATCACTTGAACTCTGATCTTTAAAAATACACAGAACGTGGACTTGGAGGGGGAGATGAATTGAAAATAGATTAGGAGAGAAAAGAGCCAAGGAGAGAGCTCCCATCATTGAAATGTTGTAAGGGAAGATTTGCTTGTCGGTTAATAGAATAAGGGAGATGCTGGATTCAGATAGAAAGACCTCTTTTTCCACGGCCTAGAGAGGCAAAAGAGAATGCACTGCTGCATCATGTAATGTGTTAAACTTTACTTATGCGTGACTGGTCTCAAAGTTGTCTGTGTATGTCTGTCGTAGATTTGTGCAGAGGTGAGAGGTGGCCACTGGAAATCTGGGATTTGGATGCGGATGCAGTGCACCTGCCTAGACTCAGTCGGTTGCTAACTAGTCCATTCCTAATTCTGTCACCAGACCAGTCGGATAGTTATTCAATTAATTAACTATTTGTTGCGTTGACAATATGACATTTTTAATTCTTAAAACATAAATATTAAATAGGGTTAAAATTTCAAGCGTTCTAAGCATGTCATATCTCATTTTTTTCTAATATCAATTTTGTTTAAATCTTTTCATTTTCTTGACAGCAAGGGTTCATATAAAATAATTTATCTCTCCTCATTTAAAATAATATATATAATATACATAAGGTGAAACTTAACTCTTAAAATGATTCAATTTTTTTATATGATCATTTATATATTATTATATATTTAATTATATTATCTCTTATTATAATAATAATAATAATTATTATTATTATTTAGCATTTAAAAATATTATGTATAATTTTTTTAATGTAAAATTTTATTAAATATATTTTATATTTTATATTATTAATTATTTATTTGAGAACTATATCGGGACGAAATCCGAGTTAAAACCCTAGTTAATGTAAATGTGAGTAGCAGTTCTCCCCAACAATTTAGGTTTGGAACTTGACTGATAAGGAAATTGAGCCGACTAATTCTGGTCAAAATTTTATTTTATATATATACACAATGAATTTTCACTATTATCGAAAATGATATTAATAATGAATTTAAAAGGGATCAGGAACGATTGTGCAACCGTCACTGACGATACAATCACAAAAAGTTTCTAATAACTGTTACTAAGTTTCTAATAACTGTTACTAAAGAGAAGTAGACTCCACCTCAGAATTTATGTTGGGACATCTTTTATGTTTATCTTTAGTAACAGTTTTTACAAACAAATCTCTTAAAATTCAAACGTGTTTTGAGACATCAGACAATAATGTTTTTTGCCTCGAAAACTATAGTAATGATAGTAGCAATTAATTATGTAGATGTTATTGTAAATTTTTTATGATGGTGTAGCATGCTTAGATCAATGTTTTCTATTAAAAATTATGACCATTTAAAGTTGAGATACATTTTTTAAGTGTTCTTTCAGTCTTCTTCTTCTTTCTCATAAAATCATTATTGAAAATAGTTTATCTCTCAATGGCTCTTCTAGTTTTTTTTGAAGGTATCTGAAAATTAAGTCAGCAAGGTTCTGAAGGTATCTGATAATTAAGTTAGTAGGTGGTTCTGACCTTCTATAATATTTTTTTTATAAAAATTGTTATTAATTTTATTAATATTTTTATTATTTGACAAATCTTTTGTAACCGTTGGTAATTAAAAATCGTTACTGAATCTTCAGTTCATTTCTTCATATCACATTAACTCCTATTTTAATACAACATGGCTAACTCATAAAATATTATATAATTTGAATGTTGCGTTGTCTAATTATAAAATAGAAATAAATATTTATTTACATCCAGGTTATTGAAAATCTTCAAATTAGTTTCATTTTTTTTTTCAATCTTCTATATAATAATATAAATGATACTATACTATTCATACTAGCATGTCTAAATGTTGAATTTAAATAACCATAATCTATGAGTATCGTTAAGAAACTAAAAACTATTTTATAGTAGAATTATTTCACCAACTTCACTCCAAAAAACTACAAAATAATAAATTTTGAAACAAGACAATGAATTTTTGTAAAAAAAAATTCCTATATACAGAAAATTTTCAGTACAAAATAAATATCATTTTCGAAATGTCAAACACAACTATACTGCAAAATAGTAAAATAGTCGCTTGAGAAGTTTTATGGAAAAGCAACAAAAAAAAAGATTACATCATTTTAAAAGTTTCTCTACATACTAGCAATTTTAAATGAGAAGAAAAGTTTGAGAATGCATTGATGATTTGATTAGAATAAATAAATAATATATATATATAGAGTGAATATACCGTGAGCTTAACTCAAAAAGCATATCAAATCATCTCAAAATTTTAATTTATCATTTTTATTAAATTATTTATATAAAAATCTTTATGGGATACAAAAATTTGGAGTGTTTTGAGTTTTTTAAGTCATCGTTTTTAATTTTTAAAAATGATGTTCAAATATTAAATATATTATTATTTTTTTAGAGTTGATTTTCAAAAATTAAAAACCATGACTTAAAAAACTCAAAACACTTCAAATTTTTGTATCACAATAGATTTTCATATAAAAAAATTAATGAGAATAATAAATTAAAATTTCGAGATGATTTTATATACTTTTTGAGTTAAGCTCACGGAAGGCCTCCGTGAGCTTAAGCTCACGGTATCTTTACTATATATATAATTAGGCTATGGTGCTTTGCAAAGCACAAAAGCGTTGTGTGCTTTGCGCTCTATTTTTAATTTTAAGTCAGAAATGATCGATCCAAACCGCTCAATCTAATCTCCAAATCAAAATCTATTAGTAAACCAAATTTTATATTTTTTGGAATTTATTTGCTATTTTTTTGTATATGGGGAAAACTGTCATTTTTGGATGAACCAGAATTCTCAGATCAAGTCATTTTCTCCTCATCAGAAAAAATAGCAAACAAATTCTAAAAAATATAAAATTTGGTTTACTAATAGATTTTTATATGAAGATTAGATTGAACGATTCGGATCGATTATTTCTGATTTGAAATTAAAAATAAAGCGCAAAGCACACAACGCCTTTGTGCTTTGCAAAACACCATAGTCGGACTCTCTCTCTCTATATATATATATCGGACTGTTAATAACATATATAAAACGATATGACTAAGGAGTTTGAACAATTAACCATTTTATGTATTTACAGTGAAGATCCCAATCGGGTAAACTTCATTAATATGAAGTCTTGATGCAAACTTCTATGTAAATTTAAAATTTTAACTAGTGATTTTGCTATCGAGATACATGTTGCTTCGGTCACTTCTTGCCGTGAAGGATTGAGTTTTTGCGAACTTGAAGGAATATGCTTCTTTTTTTTGGAAGAAACTAGTTTCTTCAAAGAAAGAAAAATATAAAAATCTTTCGTTTTCTTGATCTAACACCATCGCATAACAGATATGCAATTAGTACTTCTAAGAGCCAGTTCTTCCGCATAAGGACATTGGCAAAATAAATAACAATGGAAAATTGTATTTTAATAATCATGGCGATTAATTTAAAATTAATAGTGTTTGGTACAACCGTACATGTACCGTAAGTACTTTTTTGTGTCGGTAAGTCTTTGTCTAACGGTCCTTTGATCATAATTAAGTTCGTTTGTTTATTTGTTTGTTGATCTAATCTGTTAATTGCTATATAACTGCATTCTATTTCCAACAACGCAATAAATGCAGATAATACGATCAAGCAACAGCATAAAATTTAGTGGATGAAGAAAAATGTGGTGGGGTAAGTTTAATTAATATTGATATAAACCACATACCTATGTCCATGTAGCATTAACAAATTTTGTACCCAAAAAAATTGTAACAAATTTTGTGCCCTGTTAGACAAGGTGTTGATGAAATTATTTTCGATCTAATTTGACAGGGTAATTAGTCTTGATTGGACGCTGGCTTACACAAAATAAGACCCACCAGACAATAAATAACTTGTAATTAGACAAAGTGACAAACCAAAGAATAATGATATAAAAACTAATACTTTGAATTTTGCCAATAATAGACCCTTCTCCCTTGCTACTTCATAAAAATTCAAAAGAGACTGTTTCTTTCATTTGAGACGAAACCATGACCATATTTGCTAACTTTTGACTTTCAAACAAAATTGATACATTCTAATGGTACAATAAAATATGTGACGTTGAATGGGAATGGGCAAAGTGACCCTTGAGGTCTCTATCAAAGAAAGAGAAAAAAAAATGGGAGTGGAAAAAAAGTCTAAAAAACTTGAATAAAATTTTCAGAGATCCAATCCTCTGCTCACAGTACCGCTGAAAGATGACTTGGGATTATTTATTATTAATTCTCTCCTCTAATTATATTGCCAATAGGTTGAACTCAGTAGCTTGCCTGGTTAGTGGTTACAACTTGCAACGCCTACTTGACATTGAATGCATGAAGGCTAATTTGAGTATGGGTATGGCTCTAACAAAAGTGTACTAAGATACTTTTACGCGTGAAAACGTTACCATCTGAACGGTAGGTGTGAAATAATGGTTTTTATTATGGGGTGAGTGTGAAGATTTTTGAGAAGTTTGCTTAAATGTGGTGCTATGTCCAAAGTTCTCTTTTTTGGGTTGGAAAATTTGCCGCTTTGCTCTTCTTTTTTCCCCTCCTTTTACATTTGTCCCTTCGTAACTTTCAAGTTAGCTTCATTTGATTTATTCCTCAACTTTTGAGGTTAGACCAACGAAATGATGCAATAACTTTTTCCGGTGCTGTTGTTTGGCTCCTTTGTTAAATTGAGTGGATACATGAGACAGTTTAAAAAGATTAAAAATGAAGCTAGCTGATTTAATTTAGTCAGAATAGGGTAAAAGGTTGAAACAAATCGTCGACATCACTATTAATATCACGATTTTTTTGTCATGTAAATCATATTTCTTTGACCGATCAATACTTTCGTGCAGGAATTTAATGTAATATATAGAACTCAAAAGTTGAATAAATTGAGTAATTAACAAAATCAGTTCTTGAAATATTTCTGATTTATCAGTTTTGTTCATGAAGTAAGATTCATTCGCCTCTTTGGTCCACAAAATCTAAATGGTACGTGTTTTGCAATTTCGGTGATTCGAAAACTTTTTTTTTTTTAAAAAAAAATAATCTTGTGATCTTATAGTTATCATCACTTCCAAGAAAAAAAAAGATGAAGGTCGCATTCCCATGCATGTCATAATGTTATTAATGACAAAATTGTACAAATTATAATTTTAATTAATTTAATTACGATGATACAAAAAATAATGTTAATATTAATTTAATTAATATGATGACTTAAAATAAATATATCTATCTTCACATTATTTGTGTTATTTGTTGATTAATTTAAATAGTTAAAAGTGATGCTACAATAAATGGACATATTTCTAATGAACGTAAAATATAAGGTCAATTATAAAAGTAAAAAATATAAATACCAGAATGATACTTTTGTACATTTTTTAAGGACTAAAACGACAAACGATACTTTATGGATATATATGATATTTTTAAAAATTTTAATGCTTAATGTACAGTAATACTTGCATCATTTATATAATTTACTCTAAAAAAACATAAAGTTTTTTAAACCGAATCCACCAATGCCCTGGTAAAGTTCTGATGAAACTTCAGCGGAGGAAGTTAATAATAACTAATACAAGCTAAATACTAAAGTATTTAAGCCGAATGTAAAGCATGTAGGCTGAAAATAAAGTGCTTAAAATTAAACTGTATAATAAATGAAAAAATGAATAATAAAAGCACGAAAACTCAATATTAAAACATTTATAATAAGCAATAAAATACAGAGTGATACTAACATTTGAAATTTATCATCAAATTTGGGTTTTTTTAATTATTAACAAAGACTGTTGTTTTTATTAGTTTAATTGAGTGCACTTTTATTTGTTTGATTATTCACGTACGTTTATTGCTTAATTACTCATTCAAGCTGAATAAGAACATGCTTGGTATTTAGAAAATCATGCCGCAGAAGATCCCTACGCAGCGAATTGACCTGTCAAAAAATTATAAATAGCCGTAGCTCCATTAGTGACACGATTAAAGCAATATCTTGTACGCCACTAGTGACAAAATAAAGTGATTTTCTTTGGCTGAATATTCATCTCTAGATTCCAATTATTAAGAATCTTCGTTGTAAGATTACGCACTTCGGTAGGACTGTGTATAGGTTTTGTTGGTGATGTTATCGGCCAAAAAGAAGATAAGATTAGTTGTTTGATTGTTATCATGTGCAGATTTCGACGCAAGATAAGATCAGTTGTTTGATTCATAACTGAGAATGTACTTATTAACTGTTAGAAAAAAACTTAATTGTAGCTCGTGGATTACTCGTGACTTAATCGAGATCGATTTATATTTAGCTTGTTCATTAAGTTCATTAAATTAATAATCTGAGCTTAAGCTAAATATAATTTGACTTGTTACACTCATCAGATTTGTTAAAATATTAACATTTATTATTTATATTATTTTATTATAAATTTTTAGTATATAATATAAGTTATAATTAATATATTAAAATTATTGAATGAAATACGTATAAAACTATGTTATCACTGATTTTTCTTAATTTTTTTAGATTTTCGTATAAAGCATTTATATAAAATATCATCAATTATTAAATAAAATGTTAATGAGCTAACTCGGTTAACTCTTTAACTTAACAAATTAATTTTAAACCAGCATTTTTAGTTTATTAAGTTAATGAGCCGATCTCAAAATCTAACTCTCGACTTAGCTTATTTACATCCCTACCTAACAAAAATGAGTAATACGTTTTTATACATTTTTTTTTCTGTTTCTAATACAATTTAGCAAGCGATTTCTTGCTACTTGAAAAATAAAAATTGAATGACACATAACAATATTAAATTTATGATGGAGGAGATTCAATAATTTCGAGTTCTATCATGTTTCTGATAAAATATATACAGACTCGAAAAAGACTCGAAAAAGAAGTAGAGAGAAAAAAAATTAATTAAACTAGTTTTATTGTCACACAATCAAACTCAAAATTAAAGTGTTCATGTGACTAGTAATGCACAATAAGATTTTAACTAGACATAATTTGTGCAAACGAAGATGGCATGGGGAGTACAATGTACAATGTGTTCAGAATCAGAATCAGTCTTTCACTTATTGTTTACATGTCATATGACCAAACAAAGTTGGTTCTGAATGGGTCAGAGTCAGAACTATTTTATGCATTTGTATAGTATGAAGGATGTGTTAGAGTTTGCTTTATCTCTATCTCCATTGTTACAAATAAGCTTTCTTATAATATTGAGTGTTGTATGTTGGTCTTTGTGGAGACATAGAAATGGATTAGTTTTTAACTCTTCCAGGCATACTACTGTTAGAAATCTAATTTGTCTGATAATGTCTCTTCTCAATTACTGGACAGGGGAATTCTCTATTGCTTTGGTACATATAATGCAAACATGACTCCTTGAGAGTTTTGGAGTTGATCCCTTTACAAATGGTGGGCTCTATGCCACAGTTGACTATGCGGGATCTTGATGATTGCTAAATAGATCACTGTAATAAGTATGTTGGTTTAACAGTAGTGTTGTGTGCTATGATTGTGATGTAATGGCAGGAGTTGGGATGTTTTCGTTGTTCTTTGTGATTTGTGATTGTTTTGTTGTCTGTAATAGTGATAGTAAGTGGTTGCGTTTTATAGGGTTTGACAATGATGAAATGGAGGCTGAGATGCCACCAAATAGCTAAGTCTTTGACACAGATATTACAGTTGGGCAAAGTATTTGACTATTTAGGAGGCTCGATGAAGCGGTGTTATAACTGAGTCAAAGCCCTGGGTTTTACAATGGGTATAAGGGTATAGGAAAGATAGGGGCTTTAGTGTTTTGATTGGTTGACGTGTAATTTACTGTTTCAGCAATGAAACAGGCAATATTATGCCTTTTTTTTAAAAAAACAATCAAACTCTGTTATTACTAAAAAATATAGATATTGATAACTAGTATTCAATATTCGACACATTTAATGTCGCGGCCATCCTTCTCCGATATGACCTACTTTTCTTTTGAGGTTGGGGAGGAGTTCTCATTATGTTGTTACGAATGTCCTTCTCAGTGAGAAAGAAACAGCATTCGTCATCCTCTTCCACAGTTTAAAGTGGTTGCGGGATTGGAGTGACCATAATAGAAGCCACTGGAGCAGGTTGTGGTATCATTGAGATTTGAGGAACTATCTCAATGAAGAAGTAGTTTCTTCCTTGAGCATTCTGAGCAAAGCTCATCGGAAGAGGAATCATGTTGTTGTTGATGCTAGAGTTCATATTGTTGCTGAAAAACGCTATTTCCTACAAAAACACATATCAGATTTGATATAAAATCAAAATTTTTTCATTGAATATTGTTCAATGATTGAACTGCTAATTTTTTAAATCTGAAAAAAATAATACGTTCTTTTAGACGTTATAAAATATGTGTTTTTGTTATTGACTCCCATCTGTTGCCACAAAAACTACAGCCAATTTGTGTCTTGTTCACACCGGATACTTGGATGAAAATCATATGGTTTCATACAATTAAAAATTCTTCTATAAAGATGTGATACGTACTATGTGTCCGAGAGCCTCACAGTGAGTGTCAACTGATACGGATAGTGTATCTTATAGATACACACTCGCTCCGTAGCCAAGAAGATATCTGATTTCATAACTAGTAGTATGTATATGATCTATGTATCAGAATGATGGTATGGTCTTTCTAGATATGTCGTCCCCCCTCCTCATATGATGGAGATAGAGTGATATTTATAGTCGTGTGCTGAGAACTGTATCTTTACTATAGAAGATACCGAGTGCTATCACTGGTGGAGCTAAGTTGGAGTCTCAGGACCCAATGAAATTTAAAAAAGACTCAAAGACTAGTGAAAAAAATAGAACCCCAATAAATAAAAAGCAAGGACCTCAAACACAAGGACTTTAGTGAAAAAAGAGCAAAAACTCAGGGTTCATTTGGCAAATCAAGGAATAAGTTTGGAATAGTGGTAATTTTGGAAGAATGATAAAATAGTATATTTTTGAAATAGTATGTGGTATTTTTGATTATTCGAAGAGTGAAAATAACGTTTGACAATTGTTAATTAGAATAGTTAAAATATGGATAATTATGATACTAACAATGATGATGATAATGATAATAATAGTAAAATGATAATAATAATAGTAATAATAATAATGATAATAAAATAATAATAATAAAATAATGATCATAATTTATAATCATAATCATAATAAATAATAATATTTATAGTTATAATCATAATAATATAATAGAAATATAAACATAATCATAATATAATCATATAATCATAATTATAATAATATAATAATAAATAATCATAATTTTAATAATATAATCATAATCATAATATAATAATATAATATAATATAATCAAATAATAATCGCTATTCCGATGTAACTAATCTGGTATACCACATATAACTCGATATACCGGATTAACACTCTTCTCTTCTACTTAGTCTAAAATTAATTTGACAAATTAATTCATCAAAATAATTATTCTATTATAACTTTTTGCTATTCTACCAAATATCGAACAAACCTCAATGAATTATCATTAAAAAAATTATGAGACCCACTATGTCAAAGTCATGTCCGCGTCACTGAGTGCTATTGTATATATGCAGTGTGGATGTGATATTGTAGATATTGTAGAGTGAATGTGATGTACTCTCAAACTCTTTCTACTTAACGGGCTTTTATGGGCCTCAGGTAGAATATACCGTCAGGATGCAATCACATGGTTAACAATTTTGCCACATGCGTGCAATCACATCTGTGGCAAACTGGCAATCGATGTGGATATCATTTTATATCGTTTTCAAATAATATAGACATTTCCATATCTGCTCCATTACTTATTTCGATCAAACAGATTGCTAGTTGCTTATCTTGGCTCGCTACCAATCCAACTTGTTGCTTGTCGACATGATGTATGGATGGATCATGGACCCCGTTTGACCTAATCATCAATCCGCCTTGATAAGTGATCCAAGGTATCATGTTTTTCTCGGTGGAAAAAACAGTCTAAGATCCTCAATGAAGAGAAAAAAAAGCAGTCTAGGAGTTGGGAAGGAGATATATAGGCTCTCTGCCAAGTATCTTAGCATGGGTTTTGGGTCAATGAAGTGAAGCTGTCAGACCCATTAAGAGCGCAATCTAAAGCAATATCAGAAACATTATTACCAGCATGGACCAATTCCAGGCTGAAATTGGCCTAAAAGACCTAACATACTCTGTTCCTGCAGTGATCCGTTTCATAGAAACCATACATTTTGATCTGTTTTACAGAAAGACTACATTTTGAACACCTGCAGAAGTGTAGACACAGCCAAATCGTTATTTTCCACGTGGCAGCGTTTGAGGCAACATACTTGCTCCAGTATTTGTTAAGGGGAGCAGGGTGGTTACACCCACGAGTGGAGTATTAGATGGTTCACTCACGCATTTGTCCATTCGATCAAAAAAAAGTGATGAGATTCGATATAACTCGAGATTCTCGTGTACAACAACACTCCCAACTCCCACGAGAGTAATTAATGCTATCAACCACTGAGAGAATGAGTTGGATTAATTTATTCGATCTTGGGTGATACAGTAATTAATGGAAGTGATGTTTTAATTGTGTTGTACATTATAAACGTAATAGTTAAAAAAATTATTTTAATTATTATGAAGATAGAAAACCTTTATATGTTTTAAAAAGATAAGATATATTATATTGACGTTATGTAACCATAATAATAATATTTTCAACTAATGGCTATTTGTTTATTTTGGACCAAACATTTTCAGTTTTCATTATAGCTATTTTTTTTTACTTTTTGGGCAAACAGATAAAAGATATATGTATGAGTAAAATATATGATAGGAAAAAAACGAGATTAACAAAAAAATAAAGAAATTTGATGAGTTGTCATAAAATATTTTTTCATTAAATTATGACATATAAAAATTACTTAGTGCTTGTTCAAATGACAATAAGAACAAAAAAATTACTTGACAGATGATAAATTATATGTGCTTGAGTAGATGATCTACCGATTCATAAGTATACTTTTATAAACTTCATGCTTAAATATCAATAAAAAGATTATTATGTCAAATTAGTGATGTTGAATATAAAAGCTCTGAAGCTTTATGGTATTTGAAAAGAGAATTCTGAAACACATTGGTATATAGTGTTATCTAGTCCATTTAAAATCTTAGCCGTATTAAAGAAATCATTTTCGTACTTTTATATTTAAACGACATTTACAACTCTTCATTTAAATTGAATGGATAGATGTACGAGTGAACAATCTAATGCTCCACTCATAAGTGTATCCACCTGCTCCCTTTGTCAAGGAGCTGGGTCTCTGCCTCTGGGAGCCCACAGTAGCCGACAAGTCGGTGTCTTCAGGAATTACATACTCCAGGTGTTTGTCCAGATTTCAATTTTAAATTGTCCCATAAGTATTAAATACTGTCCGTTATGTTATAAATTTGATCGTCTCTCTCTTTCACTCTTCACTGCTGTACTCACTGGAGGAAATTCATCAAATTTTCAGAGCCTTTCATGGGTAAGAAGCTATCTTAATGCCGGTTATGTGTAGTAAAGCAAGATTACCAAAGATTTGTTTTGAAATTGACCCGGTTCACATAAGACCACAATGCAGATGTGAAATAATGCCACAAAAGACAAAATTTGTTTAGCAGAGAGCAGGCAGCAACTCCGTCCTTCGCTACATGGGATGCTGGCTCTTTCCAGTGGAGGAGGTTCTTTCTTTGGTGGTTATTTTAATCCAACGGAACAAATAAAAAAAAAACCTTGTTAGCTGTGGCTAATACCTAACGCTCAACTAATAATTGTTATAAAAAATGACATATTTATGTCTATATCTATATTATATTATAAAGAACAAATATGTTGAATTTATTCAATAATATTCAGTCTTTTCTGTCTCTTAATAATTAAAATATCTTTATCTCAATCACGCCATTCAGATTAAAAGGTTTGAGAAGAATTTACAAATGAGATGTAACTGGAAGAGAACTCTCTTCTTCTCCGATCTAAGCCCTAATTTTTCACTGCTTCTGCCTCTCTCCTTCCTCTGATCAAAACAAACCAGATCCTACTCCTACTCCCTCTCCGCATCCATTCCAAAAAATCATTAATTATTAATATTCATTTCGAAGAACCTAAACTCTCATATTTCTCTACAAAAAATAGTTCTCTTCTTCTTCTTCAATCCCTGCAGGATCACCTTCCTAGTTGTTAGGCAGGAGATACGAAAGTAAGGAATATGCTAAAGAAATAAAGATGTAAAGTTAGAAGCTTAGACGTATAGATTGGATAATGTGGAGATGAGATTGGGAAAATGTGGAAATGGATTTAGTGAGGGATATAGTTTAGAAGGTTCATGCGAAGATGGATATTTATAAAGAATAGTGCTTTCGGGTATCCATTTCTTTAATTGAATAGGAAAAGAAAATGTTTCTTCGCTACAAACATGAGTACGGTATGCTTCTCTTTTAGTGTAATCCTTCTCACTTTTATAGGTTGGTCTCACTTTATTGGTTCGTTGAGTATCCAGAGCCCGTTTAGACAGAGGAGATTGCATGGAGTCACATGCTCTTAACGATGAATTTGGCACGAAGCCAAACTTTCAAAAAACAGAGTTAAAACCGTTAAAACGGATTGTGTAAGCTTTACCGTTAAGTTTTTTTTTAAAAAACGTATTTTTTTTTAATGAAAAAACGGTTTTAACTTGGATTTAACGGTTTAAAAATGTTAAATATGAGAGGCGTTTAAATGGTTTAATTTGGTTTTAGCAACTGAATTGAGCATATTTCACCGTGCTTGAAGGCAAAGTAGGTTTGCAGCACGATTTCACCCTGCTTGATCATATTAAAACCCATATGTGTTGAAATCTGGTACTAACATGAAACAGAGCAGGGGCATAAAACAAAAAGGTGCACTGCAGTTTCTGTGATGCCGTTGTTGCATTGCATAGTCTTGCACCCTGCTGGTATTGAAAATTTCTTTTTGCCCTGACATTATGCATTATGGGCTTATTTCGCAACAACAGGTAGAACATTACCTGTAAATAGGGAATAGAACTGCAAAGATAAGTTATGTCAACTGTTAATATGTAAAAAATAATTGATCATTTTTTAATTTAACAGCCGTGTAAAATTGATAAAACTGTTAACCGTTAAATAATTACCTCACCATTAAGAGTCGTTAAATATTTTTTAAAACTTGCTTGAAGTTGGTCCAACTGATTGAACCCAAGCTCCAATCAAAACTATTCTTTGGATCTAAATCTCTCCTTTTCCGTCCGGATGGAATTGCGCCGATAAGAATTATATGGGGTAAACTATATCAAATATTGGGTCCATAATAAAGAAACCCATTTCATACCGCCGAGTCTGCAGGCTCCGGGTCTATCAATCTATGATCTCTCGAATGCTGAGAACATGCCGACACAGGGAACTGTGAGCCCCATATCTAATTCTAAACTGTCAATTCTTCTTTTTGATTTCTCTATTTCCAATCAGTGTGATACTCTCCGTTCCAACTCAACCAATTGGACAGTATGAATGAAAATCGACTTAAAATATTAAATAATAACGCAAATTTAAATTTCAGTATTCAAGTCACTTTGTTTTATAATAAAATTGATGATTCCAAAACTTGATGTATAAATCTGTAACATAATATATTAAAGATTTTGAAGTTCAATTTAAATTCAAAAGTAATTAAGATTTAGAACATCATCACACCATGGAATTATCATGTCTTAATGCATAGTACTAACGCATGCAAAATAAATATATATTTTAAATTAAATATGTATTTTAAATTAAAACATGCAAAATAAATATGTATTTTAAATTAAAACAGCACATCACATGCAAAATAAATGTGTATTTTAAATTAAAACTAAAACTAAACCAAAATTAGATTGTACCAAAAAAAAAATCAAAAGTAGGACTGTTATTATTATGTTCAGCAGAGGTCCGTCTACAAGAAAAAAAAACAAAATAGTTAGATTAATTTTTTATATGATCATATGAATGCTTGTAGTAAAAGTTTTATGTATATTTTTCTCAAATAGTGTCAAATTGGGGTATCAAAATTTGACCTGACCATATAGGTCCACCCAACAAGATCCAAATTCATCTTTTTTGAAATGATTCAAGAATAAATAAGTCGGATATCGATCAAAATCTTTTTAATTAGTTATATATCTGATCTATGGATCAAGATTTTTTTTTATCACTTACATATTAGGTCAAATGAGAATCAGCCCAGTCTGTTTAATCAATTTTTTTTTTTTTGGAATTTTTATGATTTAGCACTAATCAAAGATTATATATACACCAGTGACCATGGTCATTGTTGTTTGTGTACCTATTCATTTATCGATGAATAAATTTATAAATATAACTATTGAATGTTATATATTATTTCAAATGTATGTATATGAAAATTATAAAATTTTAATTTCATTTTAATATCCATTAAATAATGAAGTTAAATCATAAAATTTGATCTTTTAAATGTTTGATGTGTATATAAATAATATCAAAATGATATAATTTTTTGTGTACATATATAAGATGATATATATGTAAAATATTTCTTCAATTAGTTATATTATTTAATATTTTAAATAATAACTATTTTTATTTAATATTATGAGCAATAATGTGGCACAACGACCAAGTTTATTTATTCCTCCTCTTTAAAATAACCATTATATTTTGGATTTTTAGTAATAAATAAACTTGTCGGATTATAATTTTTGAAAAATATACTTTCATGAATATAGGTTTAAATCATTAAGAGAACCAACCTTGATCTAGTGACAAAGTGGATGCTCCCTGTATGGGAGGTTGCATGTTCTAAACTAAAATAGAGGGTCCTTTATGAAAATTTAAAAATTGGCTAGCTTATACTTCCTTCTTTATTCGAATTTTTTTTGACAAAATACTTTTAAAGTTACTATATAATTTAAGAATATTGAAGATAATAAATATAAGTACATAATACGTTAATTGAAATTTGAAAAGCATTTCTACAATTAATTTAATTTAGGTGCTGATCGGGCAGTATATATTTTTTATATTCAAATTAAACATATTAATATCCATGCTAAAATTTGATTGTATCTAATTTCGCTTTTAAGATATAAATGTCGGACAAAATAATATGCAATTCTTGAGCCAGCAATGAATCTAAAGACGAAAAAAAAACAAGGAATAAAAATTCAACAATTAACAATGACGGGATCTCAATCCAACATTAAACCGGAAAATAGTAATCAATTATTTATTTTTTAGTTTATATAAATTATGATTTCAGTTGCATGAAATAATATATAAATTACTATTCAGGAAAAAAAGAGAAATCGGATTTGTGTAGTCTACAGAAAGATATTTATGATAGTAACAGAACATTTTTCGTTTAAAACATATTACAAAAATCATTAAGTCCATTAATTGCCAAACCTCTAATAATCGAATCAAGATGGCTATGGTTGCAATCTCGTATCCAATGGAAGGGCTTGTGTTGGGTTGGTTCGCACAAGTGCCTTCGGAGTCCAATTTGCTTAGATACTCATACTCGTTGCTCGCTAGTAGCTACTCATCAGTGAATGAATTCTTTGCTTAAAAACAAGGAAACAAAATAGAGAAGGCATTGTATCTTAATTGATGGCAGGTTAGTCGCACCATCAAATTCTCTTCTCCAAATTTGAATTCTTGGTGTCGCAAAAAAAAAAAAAATTCTAATTGTCGTCTGCGCCTAGTTCCCACATTCACATTTCCCGTAAAACACCGATACTGGAGAGTCGGGACCCGCAAGCCGCAGTCATGAATCTACGAGCAAGTGATTTGTTACACACATGATACGCTGTTACAGTCCTGGAAAATCAAGGTTCCGCCTTTCTGCACCATTTTCCGCCTTCCTGCACCAAAGCGGCAAAACCTGAGTCTCCACTCTCAGTGACTCGGTCAGTCCCAGTGTCTCTGTGTCCCCTCCCCTCGACCTCTCCTCTCCGGCTCTACGCCTTCCTCCTCCTGTCTCGCTCCATTACATATTACAAATGCATCTCCTCCTCTTTCTCTCCCTCTTCCTCATCCTCTTTTTACTCACCATTCCCTCAGTTCTTTCCAAATCCACCATCGAACCGTGCACCGCCTCCCCTTCCACCCCGACCGACCCCTGTCCCTCCCTCCTTTCCTATACTCTTTACACCGACCTCAAGGTCGCTGAGCTCGCTGCTCTCTTTCAGACCGACCCCTTCGCTCTCTTAGCCGCCAACTCTTTCGACCCTTCCCAACCTAATGCGCCCAACCGCATCCTCCCTGCTGGCCTCATTGTTCGCATTCCCGCCACCTGCTCCTGCTCTGATGGGATCCGTAAATCCGTCTCCACCCGGTACCTTTTTTTTTTAAATTAAATTATTTGGAGACGTCGTTATTATGTTGTACTGTACTTTTGCTGTAACGTCCAGCATTAATACTTCATTGGCTTGTTTGCGAGTGACAACTTACGTTAAAGTTGGCTTGGTTAGATAAGCATATTACTATTGATCGACTCGAATTTATTTTTTATGGATCAAGGGGATCAACTGTAACAAGTTCAGAAATGATTGTGACTAAACAATATAATGACTTGATTACAGTTCATTTGTGTCTTATGAAGAAAAACAAATATGAAATTCAGTTCATTTGTGTCTTGTTATTCTTCACTCTAGAATCTAGTTTTGAGTTTTGGTGCCAATTATGAAATTTCTCAATAATATGGTATGGTTCCCCAAAATTAAATGTAGGTTGTTATTGCAAAAACTCAAATGAGGAGGAAATATTGAAACTAAAAAAAAAAAAGAAGGAAAACCAGTGTATGCTGGAGAAGTTAAAAAAGGCTTACTTCATACAAATTTGAAAACCAACTTCAGGTCCACCTATCCTGAGTTTAGCTCAACATTCACTTGAAGCAAAAAGGACCTTTCAGAATTAGGGGAAATATAAAATGCTCAATTTGAAATTTTCTTTTGGTATTCGTAATCTGTGTAGCAGTTTGGTTCAGTTTAGTTATATTTAGGCACAGGGACCAGCACTGACTCATTCTTTCTTGTTCACCATAAAAGAGAACAAAATTGCTGATTTAACCTTACACTCTTAACAGGTACGTGACTCAACCTTCTGATACACTTGCTTCTATAGCAGAAACCTTGTATGGTGGTCTAACCTCGGCTGACCAAATTAAGGATGCTAATGCAATCTCAGACCAATCTGGATTGGATGTCGGTCAGACGCTTGTTATACCATTGCACTGTACCTGCTTTAACTCGACAGATAATTCTCTTCCGGCAATTTATCTATCATATGTTGTGAAGGATGGTGATACACTCCAGAGTATCACAGCTCAGTATGCGACAACTCTGACTGATATCATGAATGTAAATTCAATGGGGAGTCCCTCAGTGTTGCCTGGGGATATTATATCTATTCCCTTGCCAGGTAACAATGACTTTTTCAGTTTTAAACCCATATTTATTCCTGGTACATATATGGGATTATACCGGACATCTTTGTACCAAAACAAATTGCACGCTCTATAAAGTCTGCCAAGTACCAGAATAATGTAATAAGCCAATTAGTTTTGTTTTCTAAGAGCAGCTAATTCGAAAAAGTATCTGATATCAGATTAGTTATTCCTAATTTGTAGCTTTTAAGTTATTTTAGTAACATCAAAAAAAATATTTAATTACTAATTATATTTTTCATGATAGAAACCTAGTGTCAAACTACAAATTTTACCGAATTAATGCGGCTTTTGTATAAAAAATGACCCTGTTCTAGTCCTCAGCCAACCTATTTCATGGAACACAATCAGTCCCAACTCCTAAGAGCATGTTTCTTAAATTTCTATTTATGTGTACAACAAACCCTCTTTGTTAACATTGAGACGGAAACCATTCGTTGTTTGTATAACAAATGGGACATCATCAATTCAATGGCAAGATTTGCAAGGGGTTTTTCAATATTGTGAACTTTTGAGTTGTTGTATTGGACAGTGGTTGACTGGGTCAGGATGTTACGTTATCTCCTTACCAATTTTGTCAGATTTGGGACTGGGTTTTTTATTCCTATAGATATATGATGACTAATTAGATTAATTTCGTAAATAACAGTAGAGGTCCTTACTTGGAACACTTACAACATCCAGATAAATTTGAAAACTTATTTAATGTAATTGTAGATGTTTTTAAGCTTTAGCTTAGTGAAGAACTATTATTGAAAGCTCCTTAATTTGAGTTTCATGAGAAAATTGAATGCAAGCATTGCTATTCTTGCTTCTATAATTTACAGCTCACAGTGCTAAATTTTTTAAATTAAGTTATATTCTTCAAATATTTGAGATCAAATTATGTCAAAGATACCAAAGAGCATAGTACTACCCTGCATGCTCCAATTTTGAAATTTAAATTTTGTTTGGGTATTTATCTGATTGTATTCCATTGTATTCATATTAGATTTTGTATCACACCAATTCTTATTCTTGGTGGGAGTGGGATAACTAATATACAAAAGTGACAATTGAAAAGCATGAGATTCTAATTTATCAATACAAACTTACAGAATGAATACTGCTTTATTTTTGTTTCTTGTTTGCTTCCTTGATAGCATGTGCATCAATGTTTCCAAGATTTGCATTGGATTATGGCCTGGTCGTTGCAAATGGGACCTATGCAATAACTGCTGGTCGTTGTGTCCAGTGTAGCTGTGGCTCCGGAAATCTTAAGTAACTTGTTGTTCCAACTATTCTAATTGTTTTTCATTTTGATATTTTGGCTAGCTTTGTGGCAATGACTAAGTTTTAGCTGATATTTTACTTTTGAATTACTATTGAATTTATGTGTAAAATCTTAACTAGTACACAAAAAGAAAAAAATAAAGCAAAATAAAAAGAAATTTAACTCTAGTACATCTGCTGGATTAAATACAATTCCATGTAATAAATAAACAGATACAAGTAATTTCAAGGGGTGGGTATTTTTGGGCTTTTCTTGCTAATAGTCAAGGGTTTCACTGGAACTTGGAACATTGCAGAATTTTTGGGGTGTGCTGCCTGTGATTGTTTAAATCTCAGAGCTTCAATTTTCTTTTTGTTTGGAAGAGGGTGGGGTGGGGGATGGTTCACGACTACAAATCTTTTGTTTCACTTTTGTGGGCATGAGTTATTGAGTTTTGATGGTTTGGGCTTTGTTGTTGGGCATGGGCAGTCAAAAACATGACTGTGGGGATCCATAAAAACACAAAAAGTTGTACCTTATGAATTTAACAGTAGGCCAAGAGTGGATATTATACATGATCTTTTGGTGGGTTGAATATAGATATCCATACAAATACTTCTTTGGAACAAAAAAAATGTGGGCATTGACTCCCATTCAATTAGTCTCCCTGCCCTTATTTACAGTGGTGGAGCTTGGTCTTGATTAATAGGGGGCTAGCACCAACTTTAAAAAAAGAAAAAAAAAGAAGAGGAGGCTACACTATCTGCTATTGCAATTTTTATATTCTTTTTTTTTTTGTAGCATTTTCTCCAACCTCATTTCCTTTTATTCTAAAAAGGGCTACAGATCTACGGTTAAAGTCTGGTCTCAATTTTTTTTTTTTTTGAGGGGGGAGGGCTGATTACAGTATAATTATAGCAGAAAGTGTTTAATACATGTAACTAGTTTTTAAGAAAATTTAGGGACAACCTCAGACATGCATTACCAAGGTACCAGCCTGGCAATTGCCAGTGTGCTAGAGCAATCTGGTCCTATCAGCTACAAAAAAAGTTTGTGGAGTTTTGGCAGACTATTCCTATAAGAAAATCACAATAAAATGCTACCTTGATGTACTCTAGCTATTGGTGCATTTCAATAACAGGAACAACTCAGCTGCGGGTGCAAGAAAATCTTGTGATGGACCTTGAAAACAATCTTAAGTTGTTTCTAAATTTGCAGTCTTTTGACATTGTTTATAAAATTTCAATGATATTTATGAAGTCTAACTATATGTTTCTTAATGCAGTTTATTCTGCATACCTGCATCCTTGGGAGCATATTGCTCAAACATGCAGTGTACAGGAGGCACCCTGATGCTTGGCAACTACACTGCTCAGTCAACTAGTGCTGGTTGTAGTGTTACTTCATGCAATTATGGTGGCTTTGTAAACGGGACCATCATAAACACGTATGATATCTCTTAGTGCTTCAAATTTTTTATGGTTTTGGACTTTTGGATCATACATCACAACCAAAATATCTTTTGCCTGTTAGATATAACTCAACAAGGTAAGAACTTACTATTTTGTTCTCATGCAGGTTATCGACGTCCATTCAACCTCAGTGCCCAGGTACAATTGTGTTTCAAACACTTATTAACTGGATCTTTGGCCAAAAAATTCATAACAGCTCAACATAAACCCTAGGTCGTCTAAGAAGTTTTACCTGTACATATCCCTTCTGATTGTCATAACACATGAAATAACGCAATGACCTAATCTCATGGTTTGATAATTGCATTTGTAAATGCAAATAACATTTCTGAAGGAAAGTGAATACATCTTTTAATTTTGAATCCCCATCAGTTCTAGTATACTTCTTTTTTTCAATGGTTTCAAGAATATTCTTTCAGATTGGGTTTCATTTCTAGCCTACACCAATATTTGGGAATAAAGGCTTTGTTGTTGTTGTTGTTTGAAGAATATCTGGAAACCTCATTTTACCAGTATTTACCAATTAAAATATTCGTCTGAATCAGAACTGTCCTAATATTTTGAATTGTTATTTATTTATTGTAAAAAAAATAGTGACACAAAAGATTCACATGTTTCATTGCAACCATAAGAAACCTGTATAAAACAATTTTGCATCTGATCCCTGCATCTATTCTGCCCACAGGGGATCCCCAAACCTTATTGGAAACTACTCACAGCAAAACAATATCAATAGAAAATCTCTGCCCGCTCATTGATTTTCGCCAATTGCCCTCTAAGTACCTTCCCAAGCCCTAATGCAAGATTACCTCCAACCTCAGTAAAATTTACATTGGTTTATCAATAAGTGTTAGGGATTCCTTATAGATCTCTGGTTTGTTCTGGTTTAAAACAGTTGTGTATACAGGTTTCAGATTGCAATGAAGCAGCTTTCAGGTTCCTCTACTGAGGCTAAATGGGGATTAATATAGACCATCTCAAAACTAATCTACAAATCACAAACAATTATACTATTCTATACAGTACCTAAATAGAATGATTGTGGTGTCATTCAGGTCAACACCAGTTTCCACCACTACTCTCCATTCCCACATCAGCAATGCATCAATCTTACCTACCTCCATCACCAGCCCCATTGCCACAGGCAGGTGGGACCTTTACACCTGGCTCATCAATACCTGGAAGTAGTGCTCTTTCTCCTTCGGGCAGTGTCAGCAGCAGTGCTCCTGCTCATGCAAACCAATTTGGTCATGTTTTTTATTTGACTTTATTCTTTTCGTTCATGTTGTTTCATTCGTAATGTAAAATTGTAAAATTGGGATACTGAATTCATGCATTTTTGGGTAGTCAGATTACGTGCATTGTAGTAGTGATTATCAGCAACAATTGGATGTATCTTCATTTTATTTAGAGCGGTGTGATCAGAATATCTAGCTGAGTGAGACAATTTACAGTTCATGACTTTCTTTCCAAATCTGATGGTTTCTTAATGCCTTTAGATTTTGCATGAGAATTAACAGTTTTTATAATGTGATATCTATCCTCCAGGTTTCATCGAGAACCGAGAATGAACTCTTCAATTTGATATCTCAATGTAACAGATTCCCATTTCTGCGTGCATTGCGTGCTCTGGAATGAAGATTAAAATAAAGAATGAAATTAAAAGAATGCAAAATGTTACTATTACCTAAGTTGGATCTTATGCTTTATAAATTCGTTGAAAAGAGCCTCTTCGCAAGAGTCTAAGGGCTGGGAATTAAAACAGATCTGTGATATTCTGCTTCCCTCCACCAACGTTAGCTCGTTATCCAGCACATAACTTTCAGAACTTAGCTCTGAAGTTAACAGGATAAGAGTTAGAATTTGGGTTTGAACCAATATGACCACATCCAGTAGATATAATTTTTTGGATGTATTTTCGTGCCAGCCAACTTGCTATTCCCAAATTACTTCAGGCATACTCAAATGAGAAAAATAAATGGCGGTTTCATTTGCAAATTCACCCAATATTCTCCTTATTTATTTATTTATTACTTATTGAACCAAAGTTTTTTTTTGTTAGAATATAAATGCAATTTATGTGTCACTAACACTCTGAAAGTAGCACCAGAAACAAATTTTAAGTGATAAATTTGTCATACTCAATCTGCATTTATCTTTTTTTTGTCAGAATCTCATTGTATTTTTTCTGAACTTCCAAATTATATATTTCCTCTTTCAAAAATTCATAATATTGTATTATACTTTTGGAAACTCTCACATTCATAGATATCTAGTCCAAGAAAGCTAACTCGACACAGATAAATTTCACATTTCCCCTTATTGAAAAATGATAGAAATCTCTTAAATCAATTTTATATAGTTATACTAGATTTGTAACTATCAAGCATCAATTATGAAAGATTCCACATTAGAAAGAGATCGGGGACGAAAATAGAGTTATGATCTTAGGAAATGGAGTCCGGAGAGAAATGTAGGATGTCAGAAAATGATAGATGAGAAGTAAAATTTGGATTGATGCTTGGAGAATTACCAATTGGACTATGTGAAGAAGAGCATGTATTCTAGCCGTAAGATATTAATGAAGATCTGAATTTATGTTTTGGTATATCTAATCATGATTAATTTGTGTCTTTGGATATATTCTTGTCAGATGTAATAATTTGAGAAGTTAGATATAATTTCATATTGGTGAAAAGAAAGTATCTAATTTTGAAATTTTAAAAGGGTATGCATAAAATTGATCAATTTCATAATTTCATTGATGGCCATGCAAAAAATTATCCAGTGAAGAAATAGAAGCTAAAATAGAGATTGTTGCATTTTGTCAGCTTGCAAGCATTCCTGCGCAAGCAACTGCGGTTATAACCTTCGATTTCCCAACCCATCCGCCTTGAAAGCTTGATCCTCACTTCATCTCTTCTTCCAATAATTTATTTATTTACCAATTTAAGGAAATGATCTGAATTACAGGCATCATTGATGGTATATATTATCACTTCGTCAGTAGTGACAAGTCAGACGATATCGAGCCATACCGTATTTAGTAGAGGAATATGGTAGGTCTGAAAAATGATAAAATGAATAAAATAACTTATTTTATCATAAGAAAAATGCAATATCAAAATTGAAAGGATCGAAGTCAGTTTGGTGAGAATTTCTGGACAAACATATTTTGTTCAGAGCTTAATTTTTTTTACCTTCATTTTTATTAGGTTGTAAGCGATCCGAGTTAAATCAAGTTTGAAATCGATTCATTAATTTTTTTTATCAAAAAGATGAAGATAAAATCTTTAAATTTTATTAATCTGTAAAGTTTATATTAATCTCGAGAGTGTGATCATCATATTACAAATTGAATCTATTATCCTAATAAAGAAAATAAAAATAAAACTAAATCATAATGCTATCATTTTCTGACTCATCTGAACAAATCTCTCATGTCACTTAATATATCCTTGCTGTTATTATTTGATTTCTATTTATTCTTGCCATCACCATCATTCCCTTCCTCTCTCTTTCTGGTAAGCGGGCTACTCTCGCTACATGCCCTCTTCAAGTGATAGAATCTTTTATTCATTTCTTTAAATATTCTCGTGCATCTTTCTCAAATAACAAAGCAAGTTGTTATCTTCAATCTTCTCCATTTCTTCTCGATATTGCAATCCATGATTAAGCTTTGATGACCTTCTTTATAAGCAGTGTTTGAAAAAAAAAATTGGATTACTGCTTCGTGTATATATCTTCTTAGCTGCTTGGTAAATTCACATTCTGAAAATAAATGATTAACGGTTTCCTCCTTTTTGAAGCACATGTGATATATATTTACCAATTGTCATCCCCTTCTCTTATGATTGTCAATGGTTAAAATAGAATTTCTCATCCTTAGCCATGTAAAGAATGAAACTCTCGGTGAAGCTTTAACTTCCCATATGTTTTGAAGTGAAGATTATATACGTGACCCTTTCTAAAATAATTTGAATTGAAATTTTACTGTGAATACATTCTTCTTTTGAATCCATTGTACTTCATCTCTACCCTGCTCCATCAGTAGAACATCTTGCAACTTTCTTCGTATGTCCTCAATCTGCCTCTGCATTTCATAAGTTATGATGCCTACAAATGTGAGGCACCATTCTCCATCATGATATATTTGTTGAATTGTGCAGTTTCTTTGATTTGTTCTCTCATATAAGATATAACTCAAGGTATGAACTGCATAATGAATGTTGTAACCATTGATCTTCTTATAACTTTGTTGTTTCATTGCTAACCTGAAGCTTAATAGAACATAAAAAAATATTAGTTTAATTTTTGTTGAGAGTAGTAAACTCCAAGTCCCGATTACGAAGGACAAAGAGTTCAAGAACCCAATCACCTCGACAACTCTATGCTGAAGCAGCAGCAGCGAGCACAGCGAGCACAAGCCAAAGGCAAAGCTCGAGATGAATCAGAGCCTAACAGCTCGGGAACATCAGGAAGCTCGAGAAGATAGCTCGAGAAGAGCAGCTCAAGAAGAAAGCTTGAGAAGACAGCTCGAGAAGATAGCTCGAGATGAACTCGAGATGGACGACAAATGATATTTCTGACATTGGTCACATGTGTCAGAGTTAGTTCAGAGGGAGCTTAAGTGACTGAAGTGTGACCAGTATACGAGCACAAGCCAAAGACAAAACTCGAGATGGACGAGAGCCTAACAGCTCGAGAACATCAGAGGGCTCGGGATGAAGCCCTTGCCCCGATGAAGAATATGACACTTCTGATATCTGTCGCATGTGTTAGAGACAGCTAATGGAAGCAGCAGTGGGAGTGACAGAATTGTAGTAGACATTTAATGATATGTACCTAGAATATGGTGTAAAGTAGAAGAGAGATAAGAGAGAAAATAATTTGTAAACACAATTGAGTTATAAAGAAAACAGTTTTCAGAGCACTCTCTTCCTTCTCCCAGATCTAGAAATTTATTTTATTCTCATTTAATTTAGTTCTTCGTCTGTTCTTGTTCTGTATCATACCTTAAGATAGTATTTCACGTTCAAAGAGTTTGAGATAATCCATTTCGGGATAATTAGACAAGAAGGTCTACAATTTTTACCACTTATCTCCAAAACGGTGAGGCATGATCATCATCTCATAGCCTGAACCCTTCACCATTCCCTAACATAAACTCCTTCCACTATTTGTTTTGTGTCAATCATTACCATATCCACTTTGCTCTTAAAGATTGATTCATTATCTCTTAATCTCGAATGCCCAACCCTCCATGTTTCCTACTCATTTTCATAACTTGCCAGTTAACTAAGCTCATTGGTTTCTTATTAGGTTTTCCTTCTTTATGACCATGCCACAAGAATCTCCTCTTTATTTTTCTATGGCTTTGATTATCTATTTTGGTAATAAAAATATCATCATATAATTTACTGGTGTGGATGACAACATGAAATTCACCAATATCTCTCTACCAGCAATTGATAATTTATTTGCTTGTTAGCCTGATAATCTATTTTGAATTATGTCAACAATATATTTGTAATGCTTTTTGTTCAACCCTCTATTTGACAAAGATATTCCAAAGTATTTTATTGGAAATTCTCCTTTTTAACAATTAATTTATTTTGCCAATTCACCGTCTTGTTGCATTAGTATTATCACTAATTCTGTTTTCTGCAAATTAACCTTTAGCCATGACATTTGCCTTAAAAATTCTAAGATTAATCTTAGCATTCTCATTTATTATTTTTCTAACTTTATGAAAATTAGTGTATCATCAGTATATAATACGCAGCTCCTACATCCTGAAAAGAATTACTATAATACTTCGAGTTCATTCGGTTTTTGTATCCACCTTGCCAAAAAAAACTATTGCCAGATTGAGTAAGGATATAACAGATCTCTTTGTCTCACCCTATTTCTTAATGTTATCTTCTTGCTAGCCACTGAATTTAAAATTACCTTAGAATGCCCTTGCAACACTAATTTTTCAATCCAAAGTATCCATCTTGAAGGAAATCTTCTTACTTTAAGGATTTTTATTAAAAAAAATTAAGTCGGAGTATCAAACATCTTGAATATGTCTGCTTTAAAAACTGTTGTATGATTTTCTTGTCTTCTTGCTGCTGATATGATTTTTTATGCATATTGGAACCTTTTACTATTTGTCTTCCCTTCAAAAAACTAGTTTGTGTTGGCTATAGCAATATTTTCATGTGAATTTACAATCTCCTTATTAGTATCTTAGAGAATATCTTTTTAATCCCATGTATAAAACTGATTGATCTGAAGTCTTGAAATTTCATTGTTATTTCCTTCTTTGGTATCATTATTATGTATGAATCATTCAAAGTCTCTAAGGTTTGATAAGGATGTGCTACCACTTCACTGCATAGTGCCATTTAGTATGGCATGAGCATCTTCTTAAATGCCTGGTAAAACTCACCCGGGAATCCATCTGGATCGAGCTTTACCATGTGACCACTATGGTATTACTGAGTTTATTTCTTGCTCTGTGATTGCCACTATTAAACCCTCAAGTGTTGGTCTGGTTGATATATCTGACTAAAATAAAAATTCAAAGAAATTTGATCCTTTTTGCCCATCAAACTGACAAAGTAGTCAAATAGTATGTTTGCTTTCTTGTTGTATTCAAAGTGATTCCCTTGTTGGTCTTGCATTATACGTATGAGATTATTTCTTATTTGAACTGTTACAATTGCGTGAAATTAAGCCGTTTTTCTATCACATTAATTTATCCATTGCCTTTTTGCCCTTGTATGCCATACTTCTTCCTTCAATAGCGCTATTTCCTCATATCTCTTCTTCAATTCATGTTCCACCAACATTTCCAAACTAGATAACCTTTTTTTTTTTTGTTGATCTATTTATTACAAGAATTGCTTACACACTTCCTCTTGAGAATTATATCTCCGATGCGTTATTTTCTCCAACTTGAAATCACTCTCCTCGGTGATACAAGTTTTTTATGTAGTTGTTTTGGTGTGTTTGTTGTCTGCTTGTGCGCCCATGTAGTTTCTAACCAACTCCTTAAATTCTTCCATCTTTAACCAATAAGTTTCAAACTTAAAAGTATTTAGATATGAAAATATAGATGAGGAAGTGCACATAGTACTTCTCAAAATAATATTTTCCTTAGATGAAGGCAATATAATTGTTATTGAGAACTAAAGTTATATATTAAAATTAAAGGGAAGGGTCCTTGACAACGGATTATCTTGACAATTTTAACAATAAATTTTCAAATAAAAAATTTTAAAAATAAAAAAGATATTAAATTTTATTATTGTTTTATTATTGTTTGCTAGTCCATTAAATTTCATTAAAATATTATACACTTTGTAATAGTTCTAATTTAACAATCTTAAATGGACTATCAAATGATAATGAAATTATATAAAATTTAAATTATCATCAATCTATAAATAAAAGAATATATTTATAAAAAAAATATTTTTTTTTCTTATTTATTTGAAAATTCATTTTCAAAAATGTCAAGATAACCATTGTCAAGTTGGCCTTCCCTATATTAAAACGGAAATCAATCACAACATTGGGCCAGGTGCTGCTATTTTTTTTTTGAAGCACATGATGACATGAGTGTACATCGTACGAGCATGGTAGGTTTTCTTGTTGCAGAGCATGTATCCATCTCTGTAGCAAAGTATTTTCGGTGAGTACGCTAATCAGAGGCAAAAAACAGAATTTTTGCCACAATGTTTCAGTGGGAAGAAACAACACATCCACACATTTGACAATGGAAACAACCCGTAAAACAATTATCGAAATTAAAAAAAATAAAATTATAAATATGTTTCTTATAATTCAAAATAGTAAAATATCCTCTATTCTGCCCCAACATCATTGATGACATATTTTTGTTAGAAAAATGGACCATGTGTTACATCTGATAAAGATTCGTACTAATAAATATTTGACAAATCATCAATAAAATAAAAATAATCATTATCAACAAAAATTTATACTCATAGATATTGATAATATGTCATATCAATGTATTCATATACAAAAAAATTATATTCATAGTGATTTAGCAAGTCGTTAATTAAATAAAAAATCTTCATTAACAACATGTTAATATTTTTTTCAATTGCATAGATTTTGTTAAGTACTTTACAAGTATTCATTAACTGATAAGTAAAAATAAAATATATATGTAATGAATTACATAATTACATTAGTAGTCAATAATAATCATTGATTTATAAGTACTGTATTAATAGTAATCAATTAATTCTCAAATTATTATCATCATTAACTCGAATAAAAAATAAATCAATTTGTGTAATACGATAAAATATTGCAAATTTTAACTAATAAAAATTAATGCTAAGCAAAATTAAAAATAATAAAATAATCCTAACAATTTAGTACTTAATGAACATAAATCTAAAATGAAGTAGCAGATAATATTATTACATATTAAATAAGATGTAATTTTCCTTATCCGAAAGCCGGTGCGCATTAGTAAAGCACGTCTGTTTTCTTGCTAATGAATCATTACTTTTGATTGGATTTGTGATAGACTTGCTGAGGAAAAATAGTTAGTTTAGAAGAACTGTTTAGTTGTTTATTATATGATGCTAAAACTCAAGCTTTAATTTTTCAGAATCTCTTTTACGTATCAATCAGTTTTTAAATGGCATGTCTGATACATAATCTAGCCAAACTAAATAGAAAAATTTTGTGATTTCTTCTTTGTATTTTGATAATCGCTTGATGGATGGTCGCCGATAGCTAATAAATTGGTGGAATAAAACCTTTTCATATTGACCAGACCCAACCCGATCCGATCCGACATAATTCAAAAATAAATGGGTCGGGTATGGATTTAATTTTTTTTACCCGAATCAAGTCGGATCGGGTTCGGGTTAATCCGACTCGATCTGATTAATTATATTTTTTGAAGTAATTTTATGATTAAATACTAATTAAAGTTTAAATATATATCACTTATACACTAATTAAGATTAATTATAAATTAACTAATATTTAATTATTTAAAAATAATTAATAAATATTTAATTATCTTACACGGGTCGAGATATGAGTTAAGATTTGTTGACCTGAATTTAAATGGGTCGGGTTCGGATCGAAACAAAAAAAAAATAATAAAATAATATAACCCGATCCGAACCGACACGACCAATTGACACCCAAACTATGGGATCATTTTATAATATAAATAAATAGTACAATTTATAATTAGATATAAAATCTGTTTTCTTTTGAGTAAAAGATATAAAATCTTAATTTATATTTCACTCAATGCATACACTCACCTAAAATAAAAATTATTAATTATTAGTCAATTTATGGTAATGGGAATAATACGAAGAATATGTTAAAAAAATGTTATTTTCAAGAGCTAGCATTACTATTGCAGAGATCAGAACATATAATGCTTAGTTGGTTTTAAAAAACCAAACCGTCAAGATCAAAATTAGTCCATTAATAAGAATAAGTTTTTGACTTGGCAAAAGGCAACGTCGTCTCTGTATGATAGTGTGGGAGATCGTGAGTTAAAAATCTAGATGAGGAATCTTTATAGATAGTTATAAAATTGAAGAGTTTGACTCTCATCTTTTCTATTAAAAAAATAAGTCATTAATTAATACGAAAGTAAATGGATGGAGTGCATCTTGATTGAGAAGAGTCTGAAATATTTTTTATTGCCTCTATATTTTAATGATAATTTTAGAAATAAGTAGTTGTCTAGGGATCTTATCCAGGATTGGATCTACGTGGTGCAAATGAATTCAGTGTCTCATAATTTCTAAATTGCACAAATTTATGTATTTTTTATCTATATACTAGTATTTTGTTAAAAAAATATGTTCGAATTCCATAATGTGTAATTTTTTTTCATTGTGACCCATACTTATAATTTTCTTCTTATTTCATAACTATTATACAGTTTTAAAAATATTAGTATAGTAATATATAATATATTGACCGTCATTTTATTTTCATGGCTATTCCCATGAATGCTATTTCTTTTTGGTGTTAATTCAAAAAAAAAAAATTGCCTTTTATAATTTGGTTTATAAATTAATGATTTTATGTTCTTCTAATTGGTGATTATCACACCTTAACCAAAAAGACTCGGTTCTCAGGTATAAAATATATGCTCACGTAAGTACATGGCATGCTACACCAGTTTGTCACGATATGATTTCATATATATGAGATTCAATACTTTTCATATTGTTCGATCGATGAGGATTTTTAAATAGCCACACACTACTCAGACTTCATTTACTCTTCACAGCATCCCAGGAACGGTACGTGCATCCCCATGTATTCCTTCATAATCTTTCTCTTGACCTTCAACCTCCAATCGCTATAATTCGAACCAAATTTCACACTAAACTGGTGTGTGTAATTGACTCCATACGATCTTGTTCAACCAGAGGCCTCAACCTCCAATGTCTAATCGCATACTCTTTCTAATTCTATCAATAATTCCTCTAATCTCCTCCTCCATATCTACACCTTGTAATATCAATGTTAATACTTATACTGGCTTCCGTGCTAATCTTAGACATATTGAAGCTAATTGTGGGTTGCCCAAATATGAGATCATCTCGCATGCTGTGAAAAGAAGCAACTCGAGAGCTACTGCACTTCTTTCAAGCTCCAAAGTCACTACCAGTGCTACCCAGAATCCGGTCGCGAGCGTCAAAATTCTTGTGGGACCAAGTCAAGGCGAGTATCTAATGGACTTAGCAATTGGCACCCCACCACGGCCCTACTCAGCCATGATTGATACCGGCAGTGACCTGATATGGACTCAATGCACCCCTTGTGTTCTTTGTGTAGACCAACCGACTCCGTACTTTGATCCATTAGCTTCAAAAACCTTTGTTCGCCTTAGTTGTTCAAGTACCGGTTGTCTAGCCCTTGATTACCCATTCTGTTATGAAAACATATGCGTGTACATGTATAGCTATAGCGATGGCGCTAACACGGTTGGTGTCCTCGCAAATGAGACCTTCACTTTTGGTACCAGTTCCAACAATGTGACGGTACCAAACATTGCATATGGTTGTGGCAATCTCAATGAAGGGTCCCTGTTCAACGGATCTGGCATGGTCGGGTTAGGTCGTGGGCCCCTATCTTTAATCAACCAGCTGGGCCCAAAAAAGTTTGCATATTGTCTCACTTATTTCTTCTCTCCTGTTAGTAGCTCTCTCTTGTTTGGCACCATGGCAAACCTTAACACTACCAGCATTATTGGTCCGGTACAATCCACCCCTTTCATCATTAACACTGCTCTACCTTCATTGTACTACATTTCCCTAATTGGGATTACAGTTGGCACAACCCATTTGCCGACTACCCCATCCACATTTGCATTGAACTCGGATGGTACCGGAGGGACGATAATTGACTCCGGCTCATCATTAAGTTATCTCCAGCTGGAGGCATATAACCTTTTGCAACAAGCCTTTCAAACTCAGGTTAACCTCTCAATGGTGACCAACGACAACTTCGGTCTTGATATATGTTTCCCATGGCCTCCACCTCTAAACTCAAATGTCAAGATACCGAGTCTTACTTTCCACTTTGATGGAGCAAATATGACACTGCCGGAGTTGAATTACATGTTGTACGACGGGAGCAACAATTTGTACTGCGTTGGAATTGCTCCCTCAACAGATGGCACAGTAATAGGGAACTTTCACCAGCAGGATATGTACGTGCTCTACGATTTGGAGAATGACATGCTATCCTTTGCCCCTGCTAGGTGTGACTTGATGTAGCTTTGATTTCAAAAGAAGTGTTTTTTCATTAATTAGTGTTTTTAATTATGCTCCATTTGTCTCAGTTAATGTAACTCTGGTATGTCAGCCTGGACCAGATTAAGTGTTTTTTTATTTATTATTATATAGACTGATTTGAATCGAATAAAGGACTCTGAGAGCGTATATCCAGAGTTCAATCTTCTATAATTTTCGTCGAAAGTTTTAATAATGCTAAAAATCTGAATGTTGTTTCACTGGTTTGCAGCAGTACGTAGATGAGATAACCTGACTACTCAACTATTAATTAATTAACATATATCAAAGATTACCACACCTCAAAATATTTCTATTTACTACGAAGTTTCTTGAGAGGTTTTCATACAACATTTCGGTCAATTAATGGCCCAGTGAAATTCAACTTCACTAGGCCATATGCCCATATCGGCCCAAAACAGGCTCAGTTGTTGGGCTTCTAATTTAATAGTAGCACCCTGATAAGAGTCCATAATCTAAAAAGTAGCCTCCAGGCTCCAGCCCTCCACTTATCGCTCATGTATGAGAAAAATCTGTGAAAGAATAGCAACAGCAACAGGGGACCACAGAAACATCACAACAAATTCTTATTTCCGGAACCACTGCTGGTGAAGCCAAAATCCCCAATCATCTCTCATGCCTTCTTTATTTGTCGGCCATTCACGTTCAAAAGCTCTATCAGAAGATGCATTTGTTCACTGCATTGCTGATTTTGTCAAACTTCACAGCTGGGAAAAATTATCACAGTTAAAAGGTTGATTTTCTCAGCTTGTTCTCAGGTACCAATTTGTTGCTTAAAGATGTTCTCAAAGATGTAGATTCAATCTTGAGCATCATGTGGTATTTCAACCACAAACGATCTGTCTGATTTGGAAAACACACAGGGGAGACGGAGTTTCGCCAAATGATGCAATATGAATCGACAGTGTACATCGTACTTCATATCTCAGAGAGTCTTGCTCTCCCTGTTTAACAAGGCAAAATAACTAAATCTTACAAGCCCAAATATGTGTGGATCTGCGGTAATTATATTGAAATCAACTTTAACACCATCTTTTATTGCAAGAAACACGCAATTGTGGGTATCAAATCTTATATCATATATTCATATCAATGTTCCATAATAAGTTTGCTTGCAAGTGATTATGAAAATAAGAATAAGAATTTCTTTGTCTCAGGAGTGTATGGTGTGAGAGCATATGATGCAGTGTGTGCAGTATCACTAATTTCAATTGAATCTTAACTGAAGAACATCACACTTGTTGCTCTATCAATGGTCAATTTTGTAGGTCTTAGTAAGACAATAGCTCTGAAAAACAGTACTCTTGACTCTTGAGAACAACAAAATGAAAGATAGATGGTTAACAAATAATGCATTACAATCTCAATTTCCACTATTATTTGATTTAGCTACAGATCAAAATATTACAGTTTCTCATGTTATAGGATATAATAGATTTTATCTAAATTTTAATAGAGGTTTTAATACTACATTGAGAGATCAATTACATAATTTATATTCTCAATTAGAAAATATTAGATTAGATGATAATGAGGATTCTATAATTTGGCGATGGTCAGTAACAGGGGTCTTTACCACTAATTCATGCTATAATTGGTTAGAATTTGGAGGAATTAAAAATAGTCAATTTAGTCTCACATGGTCGAACTTATATACCTTTAAAAATTAAAATTTTTCTTTGGTTAGTTCAAAACAATAAGATACTTACAAAAGACAATTTAAAAAAAAAAAAGGATGGCAAGGAGAGGATAAATGTATATTTTGTAATGTTTCTTTGAAAGCGTAGATCATTTATTTTTGAAATGTTCTATTTACGTATGTTTATGGAATTGGATAGCTAGTTATAATAATTTCAATTTCAATTGTAATACAATATTAGACATATGGCAATTAGAGGCCAAAGTATACCTTATAAAGATTCAAAACTCTGTGAATTGATAAGAGGAGCATTTTTGTGGATTGTGTGGAATGAAAGAAATAGAATAATTTTCAATGGAGGTCAAGTAAGAACTATTAGACAATTAGGAGGTTCAATTATAGCTTTATCTAGATATTGGTGTTTATTAAAAGGTAATGAATTTTTGAATGCTTTACATAATATTTTACCATCTAATGTCAACTCATTACCAAGTCAGAGATCGAGAAAATACCTTAGGTTTAATGCTTTCGAGGAGGAAGGGGATTAGTTTGGAAGAGATTTAACAATGAATAATGATGGTTGGAAAGTTAATTAGTATTATCTTTGGTAAACATGCTATGTTGTTTTGTTTTGTATGGTTGGATTATGTTTGTTTCAAATTGGAATTGAACAATTCGCTATTAGGCGCCTTTGCGACTTGGACAAATCGAGAAGATTAAAAAGTTTCAAACGGTAATTTTGTGGTAGTTAAGTACTTAGATTGTAAGTCATTTTGATATTCTAGTCTTACTTCTAAACTAGTTCTAGTTGATTGTCAAATACTTTGTTCATCGACTAGTCTAAGAATTAGCAGTTTCATGAATATGATGTTAGCTGCTGAACTTTTAGAATTTTAATACTATTACCGCTTAGATACCGGGCTGTGGTATCAATTAAACTCTTTTTGTTTCTTAATGAAACTGGTGGTACAACCACTTTTTGTTGAGAACAACAAAATGAAAATATCATATTACCAGATTTTTGGTATCCTCAGTGGGACTAGTGCAAATGAGGCTGTAAACTAGCCGAGTCCAGCTGAGTCGAGCTAGATCAAACTCGTACTCAGCTCATTAGCTTAGTGAATTGAGCCGGGCTAACTCGTTAACTACTTCTGAGTCAAAAGATTTGACTTACGATTGACTCGTTAAGTTAACGAGCTAACCGAACTGGCTCATTAAGACTTATTTAATAATTAATAATATTTTTTTATAACATTTTATATCAAAATTAAGAAAATAATAATAATATATTTCATACAAATTTAATATAATAGTTTAAATACATGACATATATTATAAATTATTTACTATACTAAAAATTCATAATGAAAAATAATAAAAATAATAAATATTAATAGTTTACCGAGTCAAACGAGTCTAATGAGTTGAGCTAACAAAAGCTCAAGCTCGGCTCATTAACATAACGAGCTTTAACGAGATAGCTCGTTAACAGCTCGGTTCACTAACGAGCGAGCCAATAACGAGTCGATCCCGAGCGAGCCATGAGCTATGAGTTTTTTTGCCAGCCCTAGATGCAAATCTGGGATTCTGGAATGAAAAATGTTTGGCTTTAATCCAACTGGAAGCAAATAACTTGGTTAAAGGTAAGGATATTTTGATCAATATAAAAATTTGTTTTAATTTGAAGTGATTTATAAGGGGAAAGTGTTATTTTTCCAATTTAGTTGGATTTAGATGACATTAATCTGAAAAGGTTAACTTTAATTTTGAGGTAGTAATTTTTTTAAATTCCCAACTTTTGAGTGGCAACAAACCAGTCAGAAAAACGGTCAGTGCTGGTGGAATGAGTGTGACTCTAGTGCCTCTACTGAAAGAAGCTGGTACTGGGATTAATTATTGGAATAAATTGAGGTTGAAACGCACCAAAGTTCGAACATCACCAGCGATCAGAGATGAAGCAGACAGGATAAAAGCGAGAAATTGACACCCTGCACCAAGTTTTGAGTTAATTCTCTATAACTTGCAGTGCCCCTTGGTGACTGCTTGGAAACTGTGTTTTTTTATTATTATTTTGAAAGACCTGGAAATTTTGATATTTTATCCTGCGAGCCATTCTATATATTACCACAGATATGTCCTCGATCTTAAGATTTTTAGCATTTTTCTGGAATCACTCTAGTGCCAAGGCGACCACCTCATACTTTCATTCCGAAAGTTGCTAGGTATGAACAATTTCTATAAAAGGTTCATCATTTTTTTTTGTAAAAATTTAATAGAGCTAGCTATTTAAATTTACAAACTTATTCTTTAAAATTTTGAACGATGTTTTCTGGACGATCAAAATCATTACTTTGTGTCCCCTCATCCTAACGCATCAATTTTCTATTAAAAATTTAGTGATCTTGTGATTATAAGTTAACCTTTAAACTTTTAATTAGGACAAACACCTTTTTCTCCCAAAGATACAACTTGTGACAAATTCCCCAGGAGCTCATTAACTATGTAATATTTTATTCGAAAACAAAAATAACCAAAATACTCTAGTATATAGATAACATAAAAATTAAAATTATTTATGCTTTATAAAACTTTTAATTTGCAGAAAAATGCAAAGAACTAATTGAATATTCACATAAAAAATAATTAATAAAATTTTGCCTATGTAAATATCAAAATGCAAAATATTATGAGGTTAAAACATAGCTTATTAGTTTTTAAAATGAATTTGAAAATTAAAAGTTATTATAAAAATAAAACTTTATTATCAATTTTAGCCATAAATTCAACTATGTGTTTAAAGATAAAGTAAAACGCCTATGTAGTTAGAATCAAAATGAGATTACAAATATATTGTGTATTATGAATATCCAATTAGCTTTTTGCATTTTTATAAATAGTCATTTTTTTGTAGATTAGAAATTTGATGAACCAAAATATTTTAATTATTATTTTATATACATACAAGTTTATTTTGATCATTTTTCATTTTCAAATGGATTATTTGTCACATATTGAATAATTCAGGGGTGTTTGTCACAATTAAAGTTTGGGGGCAACTTGTCGTAAGATAAAAGTTTAGGGAATGTAGAGTCACTATCAGAAAATTTTAAGATTTGAACTTTAAAATAAAATAAAAAACTAGATCAAGGAAGTTGTTTCATTTCAGTAGAATTAATATAGTCAAAAAATGTTTTAATTATAACTAAAAATTTATTTCGTACAAGCTCAAAGCGGAAAAGCCAAACTATTATTCAATTTTCTTTTTGTGATTTTACTATCAAGATAAAACAACAATGATTAAAAAATTTATATTTGGAACTATTGAGTTTCACCAATGCAAATGAGGCCGATGCAGTGAGCTCCCAAGCATGATAGTGGAAACCAGCTTGTATCGCGGAATGTTTAATATTCTTGTTTGCGTTTGGAATATTAAAGGAAAAGATTAACGAATGTTTAATATTCTTGTTTGCGTTTGGATCTTTTTCTTTGAGCCCACGCAGATGTGAGATGTTTAATATTTCAGATGAATTGTTAATTATTATTCTTTAATAAAATAATAATCATTAATAATAAATAATAATACGTAATAATATTTTTAATATTAAATAAAATAATAATCAATAATATTAAATAAAATAATAATTTATTATTTTATTTACTATTTTCATCACTGTTTTTAAATTATCATCCAAACGATATTTTACTAATTATTATATTTTCTAATATATCACTAACATTGTATTATTTTGAAGATATTATTTTTTGCATTAATTCTTCTGTCATCCAAATAAACCCAGTAACCAACCTACTAATTTATACATTTTAAACGGAATTAATGGCTTCAAAACGCAAAAACAGAACTGACTTTTCTTGGACAAAATAATTGGGATATGTACGGAGATGGCAAAATCCGATCTGATAATCTATTTGATCCGTTCAAATTTGAATTCGATCCGACTCGATTTTTTAGAAAGTCAAAATGATCCGAACTTGATCCGGCCCAAACCCGAAACTCGAGATTAGACAACCTAAAATCTAACCCAATTCGATCCCAAATGACCCGAAACTTGAGATGATAACAACTTGAAACCCGACCTGATTCGAACCTGAATAACTCAAAATCTGAGATGACTCGAGATCAAACGACCCAAAATCTGATCCGATCCGAACCTGAACGACAAGAAACCCGAGATGATCCAAAATTAGACAACTCAAAACTCGACCCGACCCAACTTGTATTGCATATATATATTTAATTACTTTAAAATTATATCATATAAATATTAAACTTCTCTTTATAAATTTAATGTGTATTTGACTACCAGTTCATTTTGAGAGATGACGGATTAAGCATGGATTTTTAGAGGGGGACTAGATTAAGCACGAGTTTTATAAATAATGCTAGACTATCAATTTGTTTTGACACAAATTAATAAATATTTTTATCAATATAACACATACAAATAATTGTACATATAATTTTAATAATTTTAATTAAAAAAATTTGTATATGTATATATATTCATAGTTTACACCGAAATAAAAAGTTATATTTTGAATCAAAATATAAATGTTATCAATAATATTTTCTTGTGCCCGAGATTTCTATTTATGTTGTCCATTAAATTCATTATATCTAAATACTATAGAATGAACATAGATCTTATATAATATTAATAACAATACAAACAAAATAAATGAATATTATTAAATATTTATTTTTGAAGCTCATAAATTTTATTATAATTTAATCTAAAAATAGTATAATAAATTAATAATGTCTATTAATCAAAATTTATATATCATAAATTAAAGTTATCATAAAAAAATTAATGTCTATTAATCAGAATTATCATAAATAATATATTTTCAGTTTGTTAATAAAATTAATGTCTATTAAATATGTCGACCTGAAACTGATCTGACTAGACTCAATATATATATTATTTAAAAAGTCAAATTGATCATAACATAATTGATAATTTAGACCTAACATTGTTTAAAATGAATTTCTAAAAAAATTTAAAGTCTGACGACTCGAATCCAACCTGGCCCAACACGAAATAAAACATCACCAAAAAATAACCTGACCAGACTCGGTCCGACCCAAAATAACCCGAAACCCGAGACTACCCGGTATCAAATGACCTAAAACCCGACCCGAACCGAAATGACCCGAAACCAAAAAATACTTGATAGTGTTCGATCCGAAACACGACCCGACCCGGATCGGGTCGACCCTAATCCGACCCATGACCTGACAGTTTATTTGGTCAAATTACCCGACCTGACCCGTCCGAACCTGTCCCGACCCTCCGATTGCCTACGAGTCCAACTTACAAAGGTAAAGGTAGCATACCAGCGCTTCAAATTCCCGGTGCTTGCACCAATAGGAAAGCTAAGCACTTTGTATGAAAGTGCATTGCTCATGATTTGCTGGGCTAGCATTCTTCGCCTAATATGAAAGTGCATTGCTCATGATTTTGCTGCGTGAAAACCAACTTGTGACTAAATCTAAAACGGTTGACTAACTAAGTAAAAAAAAAATTACTTACTGCAGTTTGACAAATAAATCGATGTAAAGAGCCCTATATAAAGAGGGAACATACCAGCTGAAGCAATCAAAATTCTATCACAATGCATCTCTCCCTTGTATTGCTAATAATCTCCCTTGCTGCCCCAATATTATGTATCCCTGGAGATATCCAGCTAGAGCTAACTCATGTCGACTATGGCCATCAACTTACTAAGCTCGAGCTCGTAAATCGGGCAGCACGCCGGAGCCAGGCAAGAGCTAAACTTTTATCATCCAAGTGCAACTCACCCCCTATTTCTAGACCTGACATTCCATTTCGTCCATCCGGGGGTCTGGAATATGTACTAGAGTTGTCAATCGGCACTCCTCCTCATCCATATCCTATATTACTAGATACCGGCAGTAGCCTCGTTTGGACCCAATGCAAACCCTGTTCAAAATGTGTGAAACAGCCCTCCCCATTATTTGTCCCGTCTAAGTCGTCTACCTTCTCACTGGCTCCGTGCTCTGACAAGCTGTGCGAGGTCCTCAGCCAGAATAATTGCACCAAAAACCATTGTAGCTACTTCTACAGTTATGCCGATCAGACATATTCATATGGAGATCTTGCAAGAGACACATTCACTTTGGGTACTAGTAATGAGCTCAAGGTGCATGTTGCATTTGGATGCGGAAGTATAAATGGTGGGGATCTGAACAACAGTTCTGGAATAGCTGGATTTTCGAGGGCAGCAACCTCCCTCGTGTCACAGCTTGGTGTGCCGGGGTTCTCGTACTGTATGACTGATGATATCAATGAGAAAACACTTCTCAGGTTTGGTACACAGGAGGAGATCTATCGAGGCATCTCTGCACCAGTGCAAACCACTAAGTTTGTGAAGCCCGTTGAAGGATATGAAGATCTTTACTTTGTTGCCATGACTGGCATAACCGTTGGCACCAAACAACTGAAAATCCCCAAAACAGTGTTTGCGCAAGGGACAATCGTGGATTCTGGCACAGCCTTTACTCAACTACCGGCTGTTGCTTTTAACAAACTAAAAAAGGCTCTATTTTCAAACTTGAATGTGAGTCCGTCTAATACAAGTATATTGGACCTTGATTGTTTTTCATCACAATCAATGCTTCCATCTCAGGTGAAAGTGCCGGAAGTGATTCTACACTTTCGAGGCATAAATTTGAATCTGGAACGAGGCAACTATGTTATTGATATGGACGAAGAAGGTGTCTTGTGCTTGGCTATGATGAGTCCGATTCCTTGGGCATCATAGGCAATGTGCAACAAATAAACAAGCAAGTTCTCTATGACTTGAAAAACAACAAGCTGGCCATTGCTCCAAACCAATGTTACAAAAAATGAATCTGTGAGTTTACTAATTATATATATGGATAATAGCAAAAGCATGTAAATAATGGATAATAAAGAAATAATGGGTGTTGGAGCAACTAGCAATGGTATAATAGGAGTGGGCGTATATATATTTTGTATGGAGTGCAACTAGAAGCACATACTTTGTTTGCATCATCTGATGGCATGCATGATAATATTACTACTTAATTGAACTATTACTCAAGTCAGATCAAAACTAAATTGTCCCTAATCAAGTACTGTTACCCACTTTTGGTAGATTAACAAGTGCAAAAGGATCCTTAATTTGCGAGTTCTCAGAAAGAACTTTTTCTATCAAAACTTCAGTCCTGGCAATATCGATCCTGCAGTTATTTGCAGTTAATTTCTTCTTCGAGACAATGGTTTTAGAAGACAGTAGGATCAGATATCCTGATGGAGAAATTGGGTTTCATCTTGACACATCCAACTTTGGTAGTAACTTGACAAAGTCATGGAGTACTGACATGTTATGTTTGGGTCAAGCTGAGCTACCTTGATCTGTTTTGACCGAGTTCGACTCATTAGCTAAACAACATGTTTTAATATTTCATTTTTTAATACTTAATATTTTAAACATAGGTTCAACAAATCCTACATGATCTCTAGCAACTTAGAGATAAGTGAAAAAATATCCCTTCACAAAAAAAATAGAGAGAGAGTAAAAATACCGTGAGTTTAACTCAAAAAGCATATCAAATCATCTTCAAATTTTAATTTATCATACTCATTAAAAATTTTATATGAAAATCTTATGAGATGCAAAAATTTGAAGTGTTTTGAGCTTTTTAAGTCATCGTTTTAAATTTTTTTAAAATAATGTTCAAGTATTGAATATATTATTATTTTTTTTTTAAAGCTGATTTTCAAAAATTAAAAATCATGACTTAAAAAACTCAAAATACTTCAAATTTTTGCATCCCATAAGATTTTCATATAAAGAATTTAATGAGAATGATAAATTAAAATTTAAAGATAATTTGATATATTTTTGAGTTAAGTTCACAAAAGACCTCCGTTAATTTAAACTCACCGTATCATTACTCTATATATATATAACATACTTTATTAACGCACTAGGATCTTTTTTTATTTTGACATGTATGATGTAACAGCCTGCCTATCAGCCTTTATTCGCACTTGCAGTGGTATCTACTAGCTAGTGTGCACTACCTATACAAAAGTTATAGCAATCATCTCGTCAAAGAAGAATTGGATTGTGACATGCTTATCAGTTATCATAAATGGGCTGCGCACAAGCACCTGTTAACTTCTGGGTGCTCGCTCCATTAATTAGGAACAACACACACGTGTAACGTGATATGAAAAAATATATATAAGCTAACAATTGCTCTAAATCAATGTGCAGGGGCAGAGACAGGCTGAAGGGCCCGACACCCCTCATTAATTATATAAATTAGTAAATTTTATTAATTTTTATTTATATTAGTATGATATTTAGACATTAGACACTCTTTATAATTTTATTTTAAATATATAAACTATTTAATTAAATTATCAGCACCCCTCAATTTAAATTCAGATTTCATCCCTGTCAATGTGGTATGAGTGTGCTTGTGAACTTTGTACGTGTTGGTAAATATCAATATTTTTCTCTCATGAGTAAACAATGTGTGATTATACGTTTAGCATGATGATAGAAGCAGGAAGTCAATATTTGCTGGGAAAAAATCTTAAAAAAAACAAGAGCATATAATGTGTTTGTCCCATCTGGAGGTTTTTATATTTCATCTATTGGTTACAATTAATGAGATCGAAATTGGTTGTATTTGAGGAAGGTCCTCTTTTAAAATTCTTTGCCTTACTGTAGACAAATAAATGCTGGTTTTAATGTATTATGAGTGTTCATATAAATCTTCATATTGAATATATAATTATAAAAACATATAATAAACAATATTAGAAATGTTCATATGAATTTTTCATGATTTTATGAGCAGTTATGTGGTCAAACTAACATGAAACACAAATAACTTATTTAAATAATAGTTTTAATGCAAACGTATGAAGCTATGGGTAAAATGATTGTCGTAGAATCTTTATATTGAATATTTAATTACAACAACATATAATAGACAATACTAAAAGTGTTTGTATGGATTTTTACGAATTTATGCGCGGTTATGTGGTCAAAATAACACAAAACACAAACAACTTGTTTAAACAAATGCTTTCCGTGCATCGGTATGGAGTTCGCCCAAAATTATAGTTGTAGAATCTTAATAATAAATATTTAATAATAAAAACATTAATAGACAGTACTATGGGCATTCATATTTTTTTTTCATAAATTTATGCGCGGTTATGAGACCAAAATAATATAAAACACAATCATCTTATTTAAACAGCAGTTTTTAATACATCCAGATCATGTTTTATGTAAAATGTGTGTCGTAGAATATCCATATTGAATATTAATTATAAAAACCTATAATAGGCAAAATTAGATTGTCTATTTGAACTTGCATGAATTTATACCCAGTTATGAGGTCAAAATAACGTAAAACACAGACAAATTGTTTGGATAATCAGTTTTTTAATTCATCTGGATGAAGTTTTAGGCAAACTTAATTCCTTAGCATCTTAATACTGCATATTTAATTATAAAAACATATAATGGATAATATTGGTAGCACCCATATTAATTTTGACGAATTTACGCGCGGTTATGAGGCCAAAATAACTGAAATAGCAAATAACTGATATAAACAGTATTTTTAATGCATATGGATGGAGTTTTATACAAAATTAGTGTCATAGAATATTCACAAACTAATTATTTGAACAGCCGCTCTTAATGCATCCGGATGATGTTTTATGCAAAATGAGTGTCTTACAATATTCGTATGGAATAGTTAATTAAAAAACATACAACATACAACATTAGAAGTGTTCATATGAATTTGCACAAATTTAGGCAAAGTTATGAGGCCAAAATTACGTAAAACACAGCCGGCTTGTTTGAACGGTAGTTTTTATTACATATGGATGTATTTTAGGCAAAATGAGTGTTGTAGAATCTTCATATTGAATATATAATAATAAAAATATATAATAGGCAATATTAGAAGTGTCCATATGAATTTGCATGAATGTATTTGATGTTACGAGGCTAAACTAATACAAAAAAACTAATCACTTGTTTAAATAACAGTTTTTAATGCATATGGAAGATGTTTTGGGCAAAATGATTGTTGTAGAATTTTTATATCAAATATTTCATTATAAGAACATATAATAGACAATATTAGAAGCGTCCATATGAATTTGCACGAATTTATGCGCAGTTATGTGCCCAAAATATCACAAAACGCAAATCAACTTGTTTAAAAACAGCTGCTTCTAATGTATCGGGATGGAGTTCTGCCAAAAAAATACAGTCGTAGAATCTTGATATTGAATATTTAATTATAAAAACCTTTTATAGACAATATTAGAAGTATTCATATGAATTTGCGTGAATCTATGCGCGGTTATGAGACCGAAATAACATAAAATACAAACAACTTGTTTGAATAACAGTTTTTAAGGCATCCGGATGAAGTTTTGTGAAAAATGAGTATTGTAGAATATTCATATTGGATATTTAATTATAAAAATATATAATAGACGATATTAGAAGTGTCCATATGAACTTATATGAATTTATGTGCAGTTATGAGGCCAAAATAACGTAACACACAAATACCTGATTTAAATTACAGTTTTTAATGTATCCGGATGAAGTTTTGGGTAAAATGATTGTCGTAGAACCTTTATATTGAATATTGCAGTACAAAAACATATAATAGACCATGTTGTGAAGCGTCCATATGAATTTCTTTGAATTTATGAGTGGTTATGTGGCCGAAATAACATAAAACACAAATAACTTGTTAAGACAGCCGCTTTTAATGCATCGGGATGGACTTTTGCCAAACATTATAGTCGTAGAATCTTGATATTGAATATTTAATTATAAAAACTTGTAATAGACAGTATTAGGAGTATTCATATGAATTTGCACGAATTTATGCGCAGTTGTGAGGCCAAAATAACATAAAATGCAAATAACTTGTTTAAACAACAGTTTTTAATGTATCCGGATGGATTTTTGTCAAAAATGAGTGTCGTAGAATATTCATATTGAATATTTAATTCTAGAAACATATAATAGACAATATTAGGAGTGTCCATATGAACTTGCATGAATTTATGCGCTGTTATGAGGCCAAAATAACGTAAAATAAAAATAACTAATTTAAATAACAGTTTTTAGTGCATCTGGATGAAATTTTGGGTGAATGATTATCGTAGAATCTTTATATTGAACATTTCACTACAAAACATATAATAGACAATATTAGAGGTGTCCATATGAATTTCTATGAATTTTAAGCGCGGTTATGTGGCCAAAATAACATAAAACGCAAACAACTTGTTAAAACAGCTGCTTTAATGCATCCGGATGAAGTTTTATGTAAAATGAGTGTCGTAGAATATTCATATCGAATAGTTAATTGCAAAAACATATAACAAACAATATTAGAAGATCTCATATGATGTTGCATAAATTAATGCGCAGTTATAAGGCCAAAATAACCGAAAATGCCGCCAACTTATTTATACAGTAGTTTGTAATGCATGTGGATGAAGTTTTAGGCAAAGTGAGTGTCGTAGAATGTTCATATTGAATGTATAGTTATAAAAATATATAATACACAATACTAGATGTGTCCATTTTAATTTCTACTTATTTATGAGTGGTTATGTGGCCAAAATAACATAAAACACAATCAACTCGTTTAAACGGATGCTTTTAATGCACCAGGATGGAGTTTTTATAAAAATTACAGTCGTGGAATCTTGATATTAAATACTTAGTGATAAAAACTTTTAGTAGACAGTATTAGACGTATTCATATAGGTTTGCACGAACATATACGCTGTTATGATGCCAAAATAACATAAAATGGAAGGAACTTGTTTAAACAACGGTTTTTAATGTATCCGGATGAAGTTTTATGAAAAATGAGTATCGTAGAATATCCATATCGAATATTTAATTATAAAAACATATAATAGACAATATTAGGAGTGTCCACATGAACTTGCATGAATTTATGCACAGCTATGACACCCAAGTAATGTAAAACACAAATAATTTATTTAAACAGCAGTTTTTAATGCATATGGATGAAGTTTTAGGCAAACTGAGTGTCGTAGAATCTTCATATTGAATATATAATTATAAAAACATATAATAAACAATATTAGAAGTGTTCATATGAATTTTCATGATTTTATGAGCAGTTATGTGGCCAAACTAACATGAAACACAAATAACTTGTTTAAATAACAGTTTTTAATGCATATGTATGAAGTTATGGGTAAAATGATTGTCGTAGAATCTTTATATTGAATATTTAATTGCAACAACATATAATAGACAATACTAAAAGTGTTTGTATGGATTTTTATGAATTTATGCGCGGTTATGTGGTCAAAATAACACAAAACACAAACAACTTGTTTAAACAGCTGCTTTCCGTGCATCGGTATGGAGTTCTGCCCAAAATTATATTTGTAGAATCTTAATAATAAAAACATTAATAGACAGTACTATGGGCATTCATATTTTTTTTTCACAAATTTATGCGCGGTTCTGAGACCAAAATAACATAAAACACAATCATCTTATTTAAACAGCATTTTTTAATGCATCCAGATCATGTTTTATGCAAAATGTGTGTCGTAGAATATCCATATTGAATATTAAATTATAAAAACCTATAATAGGCAATATTAGGATTGTCTATTTGAACTTGCATGAATTTATGCGCAGTTATGAGGTCAAAATAACGTAAAACACAGACAAATTGTTTGGATAATCAGTTTTTTAATTCATCTGGATGAAGTTTTAGGCAAAATTAATTCCTTAGCATCTTAATACTGCATATTTAATTATAAGAACATATAATGGACAATATTGGTAGCACCCATATCAATTTTGACGAATTTACGCGCTGTTATGAGGCCAAAATAACTGAAATAGCAAATAACTGATATAAACAGTATTTTTAATGCATACGGATGGAGTTTTATACAAAATTAGTGTCATAGAATATTCACAAACTACTTATTTGAACAGCCGTTCTTAATGCATCCGGATGATGTTTTATGCAAAATGAGTGTCTTACAATATTCGTATGGAATAGTTAATTAAAAAAACATACAACAGACAACATTAGAAGTGTTCATATGAATTTGCACAAATTTAGGCGTAGTTATGAGGCAAAAATTACATAAAACACAGCCAGCTTGTTTGAACGGTAGTTTTTATTACATATGGATGTATTTTAGGCAAAATGAGTGTTGTAGAATCTTCATATTGAATATATAATAATAAAAATACATAATAGGCAATATTAGAAGTGTCCATATGAATTTGCATGAATGTATTTGATGTTATGAGGCTAAACTAATACAAAAAAACTAATCACTTGTTTAAATAACAGTTTTTAATGCATCTGGAAGATGTTTTGGGCAAAATGATTGTTGTAGAATTTTTATATCGAATATTTCATTATAAGAACATATAATAGACAATATTAGAAGCGTCCATATGAATTTGCACGAATTTATGCGCAGTTATGTGCCCAAAATATCACAAAACGCAAATCAACTTGTTTAAAAACAGCTGCTTCTAATGTATCGGGATGGAGTTCTGCCAAAAAAATACAGTCGTAGAATCTTGATATTGAATATTTAATTATAAAAACCTTTTACAGACAGTATTAGAAGTATTCATATGAATTTGCGTGAATCTATGCGCGGTTATGAGACCGAAATAACATAAAATACAAACAACTTGTTTGAATAACAGTTTTTAAGGCATCCGGATGAAGTTTTGTGAAAAATGAGTATTGTAGAATATTCATATTGGATATTTAATTATAAAAATATATAATAGACGATATTAGAAGTGTCCATATGAACTTATATGAATTTATGTGCAGTTATGAGGCCAAAATAACGTAACACATAAATACCTGATTTAAATTACAGTTTTTAATGTATCCGGATGAAGTTTTGGGTAAAATGATTGTCGTAGAACCTTTATATTGAATATTGCAGTACAAAAACATATAATAGACCATGTTGTGAAGCGTCCATATGAATTTCTTTGAATTTATGAGTGGTTATGTGGCCGAAATAACATAAAACACAAATAACTTGTTAAGACAGCCGCTTTTAATGCATCGGGATGGACTTTTGCCAAACATTATAGTCGTAGAATCTTGATATTGAATATTTAATTATAAAAACTTGTAATAGACAGTATTAGGAGTATTCATATGAATTTGCACGAATTTATGCGCAGTTGTGAGGCCAAAATAACATAAAATGCAAATAACTTGTTTAAACAACAGTTTTTAATGTATCCGGATGGATTTTTGTCAAAAATGAGTGTCGTAGAATATTCATATTGAATATTTAATTCTAGAAACATATAATAGACAATATTAGGAGTGTCCATATGAACTTGCATGAATTTATGCGCTGTTATGAGGCCAAAATAACGTAAAATAAAAATAACTTATTTAAATAACAATTTGTAGTGCATCTGGATGAAATTTTGGGTAAATGATTATCGTAGAATCTTTATATTGAACATTTCACTACAAAACATATAATAGACAATATTAGAGGTGTCCATATGAATTGCTATGAATTTTAAGCGCGGTTATGTGGCCAAAATAACATAAAACGCAAACAACTTGTTAAAACAGCTGCTTTAATGCATCCGGATGAAGTTTTATGTAAAATGAGTGTCGTAGAATATTCATATCGAATAGTTAATTGCAAAAACATATAACAAACAATATTAGAAGATCTCATATGATGTTGCATAAATTAACGCGCAGTTATAAGGCCAAAATAACCGAAAATGCCTCCAGCTTATTTATACAGTAGTTTGTAATGCATGTGGATGAAGTTTTAGGCAAAGTGAGTGCCGTAGAATGTTCATATTGAATGTATAGTTATAAAAATATATAATACACAATACTAGATGTGTCCATTTTAATTTCTACTTATTTATGAGTGGTTATGTGGCCAAAATAACATAAAACACAATCAACTCGTTTAAACGGATGCTTTTAATGCACCAGGATGGAGTTTTTATAAAAATTACAGTCGTGGAATCTTGATATTAAATACTTAGTGATAAAAACTTTTAGTAGACAGTATTAGACGTATTCATATAGGTTTGCACGAACATATACGCTGTTATGATGCCAAAATAACATAAAATGGAAGGAACTTGTTTAAACAACGGTTTTTAATGTATCCGGATGAAGTTTTATGAAAAATGAGTATCGTAGAATATCCATATCGAATATTTAATTATAAAAACATATAATAGACAATATTAGGAGTGTCCACATGAACTTGCATGAATTTATGCACAGCTATGACACCCAAGTAATGTAAAACACAAATAATTTATTTAAACAGCAGTTTTTAATGCATATGGATGAAGTTTTAGGCAAACTGAGTGTCGTAGAATATTCATATTGAATATATAATTATAAAAACATATAATAAACAATATTAGAAGTGTTCGTATGAATTTTCATGCTTTTATGAGCAGTTATGTGGCCAAACTAACATGAAACACAAATAACTTGTTTAAATAACAGTTTTTAATGCATATGTATGAAGTTATGGGTAAAATGATTGTCGTAGAATCTTTATATTGAATATTTAATTGCAACAACATATAATAGACAATACTAAAAGTGTTTGTATGGATTTTTACGAATTTATGCGCGGTTATGTGGTCAAAATAACACAAAACACAAACAACTTGTTTAAACAGCTGCTTTCCGTGCATCGGTATGGAGTTCCGCCCAAAATTATATTTGTAGAATCTTAATAATAAATATTTAATAATAAAAACATTAATAGACAGTACTATGGGCATTCATATTTTTTTTCACAAATTTATGCGCGGTTCTGAGACCAAAATAACATAAAACACAATCATCTTATTTAAACAGCAGTTTTTAATGCATCCAGATCATGTTTTATGCAAAATGTGTGTCGTAGAATATCCATATTGAATATTAAATTATAAAAACCTATAATAGGCAATATTAGGATTGTCTATTTGAACTTGCATGAATTTATGCGCAGTTATGAGGTCAAAATAACGTAAAACACAGACAAATTGTTTGGATAATCAGTTTTTAATTCATCTGGATGAAGTTTTAGGCAAAATTAATTCCTTAGCATCTTAATACTGCATATTTAATTATAAAAACATATAATGGACAATATTGGTAGCACCCATATCAATTTTGACGAATTTACGCGCTGTTATGAGGCCAAAATAATCGAAATAGCAAATAACTGATATAAACAGTATTTTTAATGCATACGGATGGAGTTTTATACAAAATTAGTGTCATAGAATATTCACAAACTACTTATTTGAACAGTAGTTCTTAATGCATCCGGATGATGTTTTATGCAAAATGAGTGTCTTACAATATTCGTATGGAATAGTTAATTAAAAAAGCATACAACAGACAACATTAGAAGTGTTCATATGAATTTGCACAAATTTAGGCGTAGTTATGAGGCAAAAATTACATAAAACACAGCCAACTAGTTTGAACGGTAGTTTTTATTACATATGGATGTATTTTAGGCAAAATGAGTGTTGTAGAATCTTCATATTGAATATATAATAATAAAAATACATAATAGGCAATATTAGAAGTGTCCATATGAATTTGCATGAATGTATTTGATGTTATGAGGCTAAACTAATACAAAAAAACTAATCACTTGTTTAAATAACAGTTTTTAATGCATCGGAAGATGTTTTGGGCAAAATGATTGTTGTAGAATTTTTATATCGAATATTTCATTATAAGAACATATAATAGACAATATTAGAAGCGTCCATATGAATTTGCACGAATTTATGCGCAGTTATGTGCCCAAAATATCACAAAACGCAAATCAACTTGTTTAAAAACAGTTTGCTTCTAATGTATCGGGATGGAGTTACGCCAAAAAAATACGGTCGTAGAATCTTGATATTGAATATTTAATTATAAAAACCTTTTACAGACAGTATTAGAAGTATTCATATGAATTTGCGTGAATCTATGCGCGGTTATGAGACCGAAATAACATAAAATACAAACAACTTGTTTGAATAACAGTTTTTAAGGCATCCGGATGAAGTTTTGTGAAAAATGAGTATTGTAGAATATTCATATTGGATATTTAATTATAAAAATATATAATAGACGATATTAGAAGTGTCCATATGAACTTATATGAATTTATGTGCAGTTATGAGGCCAAAATAACGTAACACATAAATACCGATTTAAATTACAGTTTTTAATGTATCCGGATGAAGTTTTGGGTAAAATGATTGTCGTAGAACCTTTATATTGAATATTGCAGTACAAAAACATATAATAGACCATGTTGTGAAGCGTCCATATGAATTTCTTTGAATTTATGAGTGGTTATGTGGCCGAAATAACATAAAACACAAATAACTTGTTAAGACAGTAGCTTTTAATGCATCGGGATGGACTTTTGCCAAACATTATAGTCGTAGAATCTTGATATTGAATATTTAATTATAAAAACTTGTAATAGACAGTATTAGGAGTATTCATATGAATTTGCACGAATTTATGCGCAGTTGTGAGGCCAAAATAACATAAAATGCAAATAACTTGTTTAAACAACAGTTTTTAATGTATCCGGATGGATTTTTGTCAAAAATGAGTGTCGTAGAATATTCATATTGAATATTTAATTCTAGAAACATATAATAGACAATATTAGGAGTGTCCATATGAACTTGCATGAATTTATGCGCTTTGTTATGAGGCCAAAATAACGTAAAATAAAAATAACTTATTTAAATAACAATTTGTAGTGCATCTGGATGAAATTTTGGGTAAATGATTATCGTAGAATCTTTATATTGAACATTTCACTACAAAACATATAATAGACAATATTAGAGGTGTCCATATGAATTGCTATGAATTTTAAGCGCGGTTATGTGGCCAAAATAACATAAAACGCAAACAACTTGTTAAAACAGCTGCTTTAATGCATCCGGATGAAGTTTTATGTAAAATGAGTGTCGTAGAATATTCATATCGAATAGTTAATTGCAAAAACATATAACAAACAATATTAGAAGATCTCATATGATGTTGCATAAATTAACGCGCAGTTATAAGGCCAAAATAACCGAAAATGCCTCCAGCTTATTTATACGATAGTTTGTAATGCATGTGGATGAAGTTTTAGGCAAAGTGAGTGCGTAGAATGTTCATATTGAATGTATAGTTATAAAAATATATAATACACAATACTAGATGTGTCCATTTTAATTTCTACTTATTTATGAGTGGTTATGTGGCCAAAATAACATAAAACACAATCAACTCGTTTAAACGGATGCTTTTAATGCACCGGGATGGAGTTTTTATAAAAATTACAGTCGTGGAATCTTGATATTAAATACTTAGTGATAAAAACTTTTAGTAGACAGTATTAGACGTATTCATATAGGTTTGCACGAACATATACGCTGTTATGATGCCAAAATAACATAAAATGGAAGGAACTTGTTTAAACAACGGTTTTTAATGTATCCGGATGAAGTTTTATGAAAAATGAGTATCGTAGAATATCCATATCGAATATTTAATTATAAAAACATATAATAGACAATATTAGGAGTGTCCACATGAACTTGCATGAATTTATGCACAGCTATGACACCCAAGTAATGTAAAACACAAATAATTTATTTAAACAGCAGTTTTTAATGCATATGGATGAAGTTTTAGGCAAACGAGTGTCGTAGAATATTCATATTGAATATATAATTATAAAAACATATAATAAACAATATTAGAAGTGTTCGTATGAATTTTCATGCTTTTATGAGCAGTTATGTGGCCAAACTAACATGAAACACAAATAACTTGTTTAAATAACAGTTTTTAATGCATATGTATGAAGTTATGGGTAAAATGATTGTCGTAGAATCTTTATATTGAATATTTAATTGCAACAACATATAATAGACAATACTAAAAGTGTTTGTATGGATTTTTACGAATTTATGCGCGGTTATGTGGTCAAAATAACACAAAACACAAACAACTTGTTTAAACAGTGCTTTAGTGCATCGGTATGGAGTTCCGCCCAAAATTATATTTGTAGAATCTTAATAATAAATATTTAATAATAAAAACATTAATAGACAGTACTATGGGCATTCATATTTTTTTTCACAAATTTATGCGCGGTTACGAGACCAAAATAACATAAAACACAATCATCTTATTTAAACAGCAGTTTTTAATGCATCCAGATCATGTTTTATGCAAAATGTGTGTCGTAGAATATCCATATTGAATATTAAATTATAAAAACCTATAATAGGCAATATTAGGATTGTCTATTTGAACTTGCATGAATTTATGCGCGATTATGAGGTCAAAATAACGTAAAACACGGACAAATTGTTTGGATAATCAGTTTTTTAATTCATCTGGATGAAGTTTTAGGCAAAATTAATTCCTTAGCATCTTAATACTGCATATTTAATTATAAGAACATATAATGGACAATATTGGTAGCACCCATATCAATTTTGACGAATTTACGCGCTGTTATGAGGCCAAAATAACTGAAATAGCAAATAACGATATAAACAGTATTTTTAATGCATACGGATGGAGTTTTATACAAAATTAGTGTCATAGAATATTCACAAACTACTTATTTGAACAGTAGTTCTTAATGCATCCGGATGATGTTTTATGCAAAATGAGTGTCTTACAATATTCGTATGGAATAGTTAATTAAAAAAACATACAACAGACAACATTAGAAGTGTTCATATGAATTTGCACAAATTTAGGCGTAGTTATGAGGCAAAAATTACATAAAACACAGCCACTTGTTTGAACGGTAGTTTTTATTACATATGGATGTATTTTAGGCAAAATGAGTGTTGTAGAATCTTCATATTGAATATATAATAATAAAAATACATAATAGGCAATATTAGAAGTGTCCATATGAATTTGCATGAATGTATTTGATGTTATGAGGCTAAACTAATACAAAAAAACTAATCACTTGTTTAAATAACAGTTTTTAATGCATCTGAAGATGTTTTGGGCAAAATGATTGTTGTAGAATTTTTATATCGAATATTTCATTATAAGAACATATAATAGACAATATTAGAAGCGTCCATATGAATTTGCACGAATTTATGCGCAGATTATGTGCCCAAAATATCACAAAACGCAAATCAACTTGTTTAAAAACAGTACTTCTAATGTATCGGGATGGAGTTACGCAAAAAAATACGGTCGTAGAATCTTGATATTGAATATTTAATTATAAAAACCTTTTACAGACAGTATTAGAAGTATTCATATGAATTTGCGTGAATCTATGCGCGGTTATGAGACCGAAATAACATAAAATACAAACAACTTGTTTGAATAACAGTTTTTAAGGCATCCGGATGAAGTTTTGTGAAAAATGAGTATTGTAGAATATTCATATTGGATATTTAATTATAAAAATATATAATAGACGATATTAGAAGTGTCCATATGAACTTATATGAATTTATGTGCAGTTATGAGGCCAAAATAACGTAACACATAAATACCGATTTAAATTACAGTTTTTAATGTATCCGGATGAAGTTTTGGGTAAAATGATTGTCGTAGAACCTTTATATTGAATATTGCAGTACAAAAACATATAATAGACCATGTTGTGAAGCGTCCATATGAATTTCTTTGAATTTATGAGTGGTTATGTGGCGAAATAACATAAAACACAAATAACTTGTTAAGACAGCCGCTTTTAATGCATCGGGATGGACTTTTGCCAAACATTATAGTCGTAGAATCTTGATATTGAATATTTAATTATAAAAACTTGTAATAGACAGTATTAGGAGTATTCATATGAATTTGCACGAATTTATGCGCAGTTGTGAGGCCAAAATAACATAAAATGCAAATAACTTGTTTAAACAACAGTTTTTAATGTATCCGGATGGATTTTTGTCAAAAATGAGTGTCGTAGAATATTCATATTGAATATTTAATTCTAGAAACATATAATAGACAATATTAGGAGTGTCCATATGAACTTGCATGAATTTATGCGCTGTTATGAGGCCAAAATAACGTAAAATAAAAATAACTTATTTAAATAACAATTTGTAGTGCATCTGGATGAAATTTTGGGTAAATGATTATCGTAGAATCTTTATATTGAACATTTCACTACAAAACATATAATAGACAATATTAGAGGTGTCCATATGAATTGCTATGAATTTTAAGCGCGGTTATGTGGCCAAAATAACATAAAACGCAAACAACTTGTTAAAACAGTGCTTTAATGCATCCGGATGAAGTTTTATGTAAAATGAGTGTCGTAGAATATTCATATCGAATAGTTAATTGCAAAAACATATAACAAACAATATTAGAAGATCTCATATGATGTTGCATAAATTAACGCGCGATTATAAGGCCAAAATAACCGAAAATGCCTCCAACTTATTTATACGGTAGTTTGTAATGCATGTGGATGAAGTTTTAGGCAAAGTGAGTGCGTAGAATGTTCATATTGAATGTATAGTTATAAAAATATATAATACACAATACTAGATGTGTCCATTTTAATTTCTACTTATTTATGAGTGGTTATGTGGCCAAAATAACATAAAACACAATCAACTCGTTTAAACGGATGCTTTTAATGCACCGGGATGGAGTTTTTATAAAAATTACAGTCGTGGAATCTTGATATTAAATACTTAGTGATAAAAACTTTTAGTAGACAGTATTAGACGTATTCATATAGGTTTGCACGAACATATACGCTGTTATGATGCCAAAATAACATAAAATGGAAGGAACTTGTTTAAACAACGGTTTTTAATGTATCCGGATGAAGTTTTATGAAAAATGAGTATCGTAGAATATCCATATCGAATATTTAATTATAAAAACATATAATAGACAATATTAGGAGTGTCCACATGAACTTGCATGAATTTATGCACAGCTATGACACCCAAGTAATGTAAAACACAAATAATTTATTTAAACAGCAGTTTTTAATGCATATGGATGAAGTTTTAGGCAAGGCGAGTGTCGTAGAATATTCATATTGAATATATAATTATAAAAACATATAATAAACAATATTAGAAGTGTTCGTATGAATTTTCATGCTTTTATGAGCAGTTATGTGGCCAAACTAACATGAAACACAAATAACTTGTTTAAATAACAGTTTTTAATGCATATGTATGAAGTTATGGGTAAAATGATTGTCGTAGAATCTTTATATTGAATATTTAATTGCAACAACATATAATAGACAATACTAAAAGTGTTTGTATGGATTTTTACGAATTTATGCGCGGTTATGTGGTCAAAATAACACAAAACACAAACAACTTGTTTAAACAGTGCTTTAGTGCATCGGTATGGAGTTCCGCCCAAAATTATATTTGTAGAATCTTAATAATAAATATTTAATAATAAAAACATTAATAGACAGTACTATGGGCATTCATATTTTTTTCACAAATTTATGCGCGGTTACGAGACCAAAATAACATAAAACACAATCATCTTATTTAAACGAGCGAGTTTTTAATGCATCCAGATCATGTTTTATGCAAAATGTGTGTCGTAGAATATCCATATTGAATATTAAATTATAAAAACCTATAATAGGCAATATTAGGATTGTCTATTTGAACTTGCATGAATTTATGCGCAGTTATGAGGTCAAAATAACGTAAAACACGGACAAATTGTTTGGATAATCAGTTTTTTAATTCATCTGGATGAAGTTTTAGGCAAAATTAATTCCTTAGCATCTTAATACTGCATATTTAATTATAAGAACATATAATGGACAATATTGGTAGCACCCATATCAATTTTGACGAATTTACTGTATTTGTTATGAGGCCAAAATAAGCGAAATAGCAAATAACGATATAAACAGTATTTTTAATGCATACGGATGGAGTTTTATACAAAATTAGTGTCATAGAATATTCACAAACTACTTATTTGAGCAGTAGTTCTTAATGCATCCGGATGATGTTTTATGCAAAATGAGTGTCTTACAATATTCGTATGGAATAGTTAATTAAAAAAACATACAACGAGACAACATTAGAAGTGTTCATATGAATTTGCACAAATTTAGGCGTAGTTATGAGGCAAAAATTACATAAAACACAGCCGACTTGTTTGAACGGTAGTTTTTATTACATATGGATGTATTTTAGGCAAAATGAGTGTTGTAGAATCTTCATATTGAATATATAATAATAAAAATACATAATAGGCAATATTAGAAGTGTCCATATGAATTTGCATGAATGTATTTGATGTTATGAGGCTAAACTAATACAAAAAAACTAATCACTTGTTTAAATAACGAGTTTTTAATGCATCGGAAGATGTTTTGGGCAAAATGATTGTTGTAGAATTTTTATATCGAATATTTCATTATAAGAACATATAATAGACAATATTAGAAGCGTCCATATGAATTTGCACGAATTTATGCGCAGTTATGTGCCCAAAATATCACAAAACGCAAATCAACTTGTTTAAAAACAGTTTGCTTCTAATGTATCGGGATGGAGTTACGCAAAAAAATACAGTCGTAGAATCTTGATATTGAATATTTAATTATAAAAACCTTTTACAGACAGTATTAGAAGTATTCATATGAATTTGCGTGAATCTATGCGCGGTTATGAGACCGAAATAACATAAAATACAAACAACTTGTTTGAATAACGTTTTTAAGGCATCCGGATGAAGTTTTGTGAAAAATGAGTATTGTAGAATATTCATATTGGATATTTAATTATAAAAATATATAATAGACGATATTAGAAGTGTCCATATGAACTTATATGAATTTATGTGCAGTTATGAGGCCAAAATAACGTAACACATAAATACCGATTTAAATTACAGTTTTTAATGTATCCGGATGAAGTTTTGGGTAAAATGATTGTCGTAGAACCTTTATATTGAATATTGCAGTACAAAAACATATAATAGACCATGTTGTGAAGCGTCCATATGAATTTCTTTGAATTTATGAGTGGTTATGTGGCCGAAATAACATAAAACACAAATAACTTGTTAAGACAGTAGCTTTTAATGCATCGGGATGGACTTTTGCCAAACATTATAGTCGTAGAATCTTGATATTGAATATTTAATTATAAAAACTTGTAATAGACAGTATTAGGAGTATTCATATGAATTTGCACGAATTTATGCGCGTTGTGAGGCCAAAATAACATAAAATGCAAATAACTTGTTTAAACAACAGTTTTTAATGTATCCGGATGGATTTTTGTCAAAAATGAGTGTCGTAGAATATTCATATTGAATATTTAATTCTAGAAACATATAATAGACAATATTAGGAGTGTCCATATGAACTTGCATGAATTTATGCGCTGTTATGAGGCCAAAATAACGTAAAATAAAAATAACTTATTTAAATAACAATTTGTAGTGCATCTGGATGAAATTTTGGGTAAATGATTATCGTAGAATCTTTATATTGAACATTTCACTACAAAACATATAATAGACAATATTAGAGGTGTCCATATGAATTGCTATGAATTTTAAGCGCGGTTATGTGGCCAAAATAACATAAAACGCAAACAACTTGTTAAAACAATTTGCTTTAATGCATCCGGATGAAGTTTTATGTAAAATGAGTGTCGTAGAATATTCATATCGAATAGTTAATTGCAAAAACATATAACAAACAATATTAGAAGATCTCATATGATGTTGCATAAATTAACGCGCAGTTATAAGGCCAAAATAACCGAAAATGCCTCCAGCTTATTTATACAGTAGTTTGTAATGCATGTGGATGAAGTTTTAGGCAAAGTGAGTGCCGTAGAATGTTCATATTGAATGTATAGTTATAAAAATATATAATACACAATACTAGATGTGTCCATTTTAATTTCTACTTATTTATGAGTGGTTATGTGGCCAAAATAACATAAAACACAATCAACTCGTTTAAACGGATGCTTTTAATGCACCAGGATGGAGTTTTTATAAAAATTACAGTCGTGGAATCTTGATATTAAATACTTAGTGATAAAAACTTTTAGTAGACAGTATTAGACGTATTCATATAGGTTTGCACGAACATATACGCTGTTATGATGCCAAAATAACATAAAATGGAAGGAACTTGTTTAAACAACGGTTTTTAATGTATCCGGATGAAGTTTTATGAAAAATGAGTATCGTAGAATATCCATATCGAATATTTAATTATAAAAACATATAATAGACAATATTAGGAGTGTCCACATGAACTTGCATGAATTTATGCACAGCTATGACACCCAAGTAATGTAAAACACAAATAATTTATTTAAACAGCAGTTTTTAATGCATATGGATGAAGTTTTAGGCAAACGAGTGTCGTAGAATATTCATATTGAATATATAATTATAAAAACATATAATAAACAATATTAGAAGTGTTCGTATGAATTTTCATGCTTTTATGAGCAGTTATGTGGCCAAACTAACATGAAACACAAATAACTTGTTTAAATAACAGTTTTTAATGCATATGTATGAAGTTATGGGTAAAATGATTGTCGTAGAATCTTTATATTGAATATTTAATTGCAACAACATATAATAGACAATACTAAAAGTGTTTGTATGGATTTTTACGAATTTATGCGCGGTTATGTGGTCAAAATAACACAAAACACAAACAACTTGTTTAAACAAATTGCTTTCCGTGCATCGGTATGGAGTTCCGCCCAAAATTATATTTGTAGAATCTTAATAATAAATATTTAATAATAAAAACATTAATAGACAGTACTATGGGCATTCATATTTTTTTTCACAAATTTATGCGCGGTTCTGAGACCAAAATAACATAAAACACAATCATCTTATTTAAACAATGCAGTTTTAATGCATCCAGATCATGTTTTATGCAAAATGTGTGTCGTAGAATATCCATATTGAATATTAAATTATAAAAACCTATAATAGGCAATATTAGGATTGTCTATTTGAACTTGCATGAATTTATGCGCAGCTTATGAGGTCAAAATAACGTAAAACACGGACAAATTGTTTGGATAATCAGTTTTTTAATTCATCTGGATGAAGTTTTAGGCAAAATTAATTCCTTAGCATCTTAATACTGCATATTTAATTATAAGAACATATAATGGACAATATTGGTAGCACCCATATCAATTTTGACGAATTTACGCGCTTTATGAGGCCAAAATAATCGAAATAGCAAATAACCGATATAAACAGTATTTTTAATGCATACGGATGGAGTTTTATACAAAATTAGTGTCATAGAATATTCACAAACTACTTATTTGAACAAAGTTCTTAATGCATCCGGATGATGTTTTATGCAAAATGAGTGTCTTACAATATTCGTATGGAATAGTTAATTAAAAAAACATACAACAGACAACATTAGAAGTGTTCATATGAATTTGCACAAATTTAGGCGTAGTTATGAGGCAAAAATTACATAAAACACAGCCACTTGTTTGAACGGTAGTTTTTATTACATATGGATGTATTTTAGGCAAAATGAGTGTTGTAGAATCTTCATATTGAATATATAATAATAAAAATACATAATAGGCAATATTAGAAGTGTCCATATGAATTTGCATGAATGTATTTGATGTTATGAGGCTAAACTAATACAAAAAAACTAATCACTTGTTTAAATAACAGTTTTTAATGCATCCGGAAGATGTTTTGGGCAAAATGATTGTTGTAGAATTTTTATATCGAATATTTCATTATAAGAACATATAATAGACAATATTAGAAGCGTCCATATGAATTTGCACGAATTTATGCGCAGCTATGTGCCCAAAATATCACAAAACGCAAATCAACTTGTTTAAAAACAAATGCTTCTAATGTATCGGGATGGAGTTCTCGCTAAAAAAATACAAATCGTAGAATCTTGATATTGAATATTTAATTATAAAAACCTTTTACAGACAGTATTAGAAGTATTCATATGAATTTGCGTGAATCTATGCGCGGTTATGAGACCGAAATAACATAAAATACAAACAACTTGTTTGAATAACAGCTTTTAAGGCATCCGGATGAAGTTTTGTGAAAAATGAGTATTGTAGAATATTCATATTGGATATTTAATTATAAAAATATATAATAGACGATATTAGAAGTGTCCATATGAACTTATATGAATTTATGTGCAGTTATGAGGCCAAAATAACGTAACACATAAATACCGATTTAAATTACGCTTTTTAATGTATCCGGATGAAGTTTTGGGTAAAATGATTGTCGTAGAACCTTTATATTGAATATTGCAGTACAAAAACATATAATAGACCATGTTGTGAAGCGTCCATATGAATTTCTTTGAATTTATGAGTGGTTATGTGGCCGAAATAACATAAAACACAAATAACTTGTTAAGACAGCCGCTTTTAATGCATCGGGATGGACTTTTGCCAAACATTATAGTCGTAGAATCTTGATATTGAATATTTAATTATAAAAACTTGTAATAGACAGTATTAGGAGTATTCATATGAATTTGCACGAATTTATGCGCAGCTTGTGAGGCCAAAATAACATAAAATGCAAATAACTTGTTTAAACAACAGCTTTTTAATGTATCCTGATGGATTTTTGTCAAAAATGAGTGTCGTAGAATATTCATATTGAATATTTAATTCTAGAAACATATAATAGACAATATTAGGAGTGTCCATATGAACTTGCATGAATTTATGCGCTGTTATGAGGCCAAAATAACGTAAAATAAAAATAACTTATTTAAATAACAATTTGTAGTGCATCTGGATGAAATTTTGGGTAAATGATTATCGTAGAATCTTTATATTGAACATTTCACTACAAAACATATAATAGACAATATTAGAGGTGTCCATATGAATTGCTATGAATTTTAAGCGCGGTTATGTGGCCAAAATAACATAAAACGCAAACAACTTGTTAAAACAAATGCTTTAATGCATCCGGATGAAGTTTTATGTAAAATGAGTGTCGTAGAATATTCATATCGAATAGTTAATTGCAAAAACATATAACAAACAATATTAGAAGATCTCATATGATGTTGCATAAATTAACGCGCAGCTATAAGGCCAAAATAACCGAAAATGCCTCCACTTATTTATACGAGAGTTTGTAATGCATGTGGATGAAGTTTTAGGCAAAGTGAGTGCCGTAGAATGTTCATATTGAATGTATAGTTATAAAAATATATAATACACAATACTAGATGTGTCCATTTTAATTTCTACTTATTTATGAGTGGTTATGTGGCCAAAATAACATAAAACACAATCAACTCGTTTAAACGGATGCTTTTAATGCACCAGGATGGAGTTTTTATAAAAATTACAGTCGTGGAATCTTGATATTAAATACTTAGTGATAAAAACTTTTAGTAGACAGTATTAGACGTATTCATATAGGTTTGCACGAACATATACGCTGTTATGATGCCAAAATAACATAAAATGGAAGGAACTTGTTTAAACAACGGTTTTTAATGTATCCGGATGAAGTTTTATGAAAAATGAGTATCGTAGAATATCCATATCGAATATTTAATTATAAAAACATATAATAGACAATATTAGGAGTGTCCACATGAACTTGCATGAATTTATGCACAGCTATGACACCCAAGTAATGTAAAACACAAATAATTTATTTAAACAAAGCAGCTTTTTAATGCATATGGATGAAGTTTTAGGCAACCGAGTGTCGTAGAATATTCATATTGAATATATAATTATAAAAACATATAATAAACAATATTAGAAGTGTTCGTATGAATTTTCATGCTTTTATGAGCAGTTATGTGGCCAAACTAACATGAAACACAAATAACTTGTTTAAATAACAGCTTTTTAATGCATATGTATGAAGTTATGGGTAAAATGATTGTCGTAGAATCTTTATATTGAATATTTAATTGCAACAACATATAATAGACAATACTAAAAGTGTTTGTATGGATTTTTACGAATTTATGCGCGGTTATGTGGTCAAAATAACACAAAACACAAACAACTTGTTTAAACAACTGCTTTCCGTGCATCGGTATGGAGTTCCGCCCAAAATTATATTTGTAGAATCTTAATAATAAATATTTAATAATAAAAACATTAATAGACAGTACTATGGGCATTCATATTTTTTTTCACAAATTTATGCGCGGTTCTGAGACCAAAATAACATAAAACACAATCATCTTATTTAAACAAAGCAGCTTTTAATGCATCCAGATCATGTTTTATGCAAAATGTGTGTCGTAGAATATCCATATTGAATATTAAATTATAAAAACCTATAATAGGCAATATTAGGATTGTCTATTTGAACTTGCATGAATTTATGCGCAGTTATGAGGTCAAAATAACGTAAAACACATACAAATTGTTTGGATAATCAGTTTTTTAATTCATCCGGATGAAGTTTTAGGCAAAATTAATTCCTTAGCATCTTAATACTGCATATTTAATTATAAGAACATATAATGGACAATATTGGTAGCACCCATATCAATTTTGACGAATTTACGCGCCGTTATGAGGCCAAAATAATCGAAATAGCAAATAACCGATATAAACAAAGATTTTTAATGCATACGGATGGAGTTTTATACAAAATTAGTGTCATAGAATATTCACAAACTACTTATTTGAACAAATTTCTTAATGCATCCGGATGATGTTTTATGCAAAATGAGTGTCTTACAATATTCGTATGGAATAGTTAATTAAAAAAACATACAACAGACAACATTAGAAGTGTTCATATGAATTTGCACAAATTTAGGCGTAGTTATGAGGCAAAAATTACATAAAACACAAACAAATTGTTTGAACGGTAGTTTTTATTACATATGGATGTATTTTAGGCAAAATGAGTGTTGTAGAATCTTCATATTGAATATATAATAATAAAAATACATAATAGGCAATATTAGAAGTGTCCATATGAATTTGCATGAATGTATTTGATGTTATGAGGCTAAACTAATACAAAAAAACTAATCACTTGTTTAAATAACAGCTTTTAATGCATCCGGAAGATGTTTTGGGCAAAATGATTGTTGTAGAATTTTTATATCGAATATTTCATTATAAGAACATATAATAGACAATATTAGAAGCGTCCATATGAATTTGCACGAATTTATGCGCAGTTATGTGCCCAAAATATCACAAAACGCAAATCAACTTGTTTAAAAACAAATGCTTTCTAATGTATCGGGATGGAGTTCTCCAAAAAATACAAATAGAGAATCTTGATATTGAATATTTAATTATAAAAACCTTTTACATACAGTATTAGAAGTATTCATATGAATTTGCGTGAATCTATGCGCGGTTATGAGACCGAAATAACATAAAATACAAACAACTTGTTTGAATAACAGCTTTTAAGGCATCCGGATGAAGTTTTGTGAAAAATGAGTATTGTAGAATATTCATATTGGATATTTAATTATAAAAATATATAATAGACGATATTAGAAGTGTCCATATGAACTTATATGAATTTATGTGCAGTTATGAGGCCAAAATAACGTAACACATAAATACCGATTTAAATTACGCTTTTAATGTATCCGGATGAAGTTTTGGGTAAAATGATTGTCGTAGAACCTTTATATTGAATATTGCAGTACAAAAACATATAATAGACCATGTTGTGAAGCGTCCATATGAATTTCTTTGAATTTATGAGTGGTTATGTGGCCGAAATAACATAAAACACAAATAACTTGTTAAGACAAATTCGCTTTTAATGCATCGGATGGACTTTTGCCAAACATTATAGTCGTAGAATCTTGATATTGAATATTTAATTATAAAAACTTGTAATAGACAGTATTAGGAGTATTCATATGAATTTGCACGAATTTATGCGCAGTTGTGAGGCCAAAATAACATAAAATGCAAATAACTTGTTTAAACAACAGCTTTTTAATGTATCCTGATGGATTTTTGTCAAAAATGAGTGTCGTAGAATATTCATATTGAATATTTAATTCTAGAAACATATAATAGACAATATTAGGAGTGTCCATATGAACTTGCATGAATTTATGCGCTGTTATGAGGCCAAAATAACGTAAAATAAAAATAACTTATTTAAATAACAATTTGTAGTGCATCCGGATGAAATTTTGGGTAAATGATTATCGTAGAATCTTTATATTGAACATTTCACTACAAAACATATAATAGACAATATTAGAGGTGTCCATATGAATTGCTATGAATTTTAAGCGCGGTTATGTGGCCAAAATAACATAAAACGCAAACAACTTGTTAAAACAAATGCTTTAATGCATCCGGATGAAGTTTTATGTAAAATGAGTGTCGTAGAATATTCATATCGAATAGTTAATTGCAAAAACATATAACAAACAATATTAGAAGATCTCATATGATGTTGCATAAATTAACGCGCAGCTTATAAGGCCAAAATAACCGAAAATGCCTCCAAATTTATTTATACAAAGAGTTTGTAATGCATGCGGATGAAGTTTTAGGCAAAGTGAGTGCCGTAGAATGTTCATATTGAATGTATAGTTATAAAAATATATAATACACAATACTAGATGTGTCCATTTTAATTTCTACTTATTTATGAGTGGTTATGTGGCCAAAATAACATAAAACACAATCAACTCGTTTAAACGGATGCTTTTAATGCACCAGGATGGAGTTTTTATAAAAATTACAATGTGGAATCTTGATATTAAATACTTAGTGATAAAAACTTTTAGTAGACAGTATTAGACGTATTCATATAGGTTTGCACGAACATATACGCTGTTATGATGCCAAAATAACATAAAATGGAAGGAACTTGTTTAAACAACGGTTTTTAATGTATCCGATGAAGTTTTATGAAAAATGAGTATCGTAGAATATCCATATCGAATATTTAATTATAAAAACATATAATAGACAATATTAGGAGTGTCCACATGAACTTGCATGAATTTATGCACAGCTATGACACCCAAGTAATGTAAAACACAAATAATTTATTTAAACAAAGCAGCTTTTAATGCATATGGATGAAGTTTTAGGCAACCGAGTGTCGTAGAATATTCATATTGAATATATAATTATAAAAACATATAATAAACAATATTAGAAGTGTTCGTATGAATTTTCATGCTTTTATGAGCAGTTATGTGGCCAAACTAACATGAAACACAAATAACTTGTTTAAATAACAGCTTTTAATGCATATGTATGAAGTTATGGGTAAAATGATTGTCGTAGAATCTTTATATTGAATATTTAATTGCAACAACATATAATAGACAATACTAAAAGTGTTTGTATGGATTTTTACGAATTTATGCGCGGTTATGTGGTCAAAATAACACAAAACACAAACAACTTGTTTAAACAAATGCTTTCCGTGCATCGGTATGGAGTTCCGCCCAAAATTATATTTGTAGAATCTTAATAATAAATATTTAATAATAAAAACATTAATAGACAGTACTATGGGCATTCATATTTTTTTTCACAAATTTATGCGCGGTTCGAGACCAAAATAACATAAAACACAATCATCTTATTTAAACAAAGAGCTTTTAATGCATCCAGATCATGTTTTATGCAAAATGTGTGTCGTAGAATATCCATATTGAATATTAAATTATAAAAACCTATAATAGGCAATATTAGGATTGTCTATTTGAACTTGCATGAATTTATGCGCAGCTATGAGGTCAAAATAACGTAAAACACAGACAAATTGTTTGGATAATCAGCTTTTTTAATTCATCTGGATGAAGTTTTAGGCAAAATTAATTCCTTAGCATCTTAATACTGCATATTTAATTATAAGAACATATAATGGACAATATTGGTAGCACCCATATCAATTTTGACGAATTTACGCGCCGTTATGAGGCCAAAATAACTGAAATAGCAAATAACCGATATAAACAAAATATTTTTAATGCATACGGATGGAGTTTTATACAAAATTAGTGTCATAGAATATTCACAAACTACTTATTTGAACAAATTCTTAATGCATCCGGATGATGTTTTATGCAAAATGAGTGTCTTACAATATTCGTATGGAATAGTTAATTAAAAAACATACAACAGACAACATTAGAAGTGTTCATATGAATTTGCACAAATTTAGGCGTAGTTATGAGGCAAAAATTACATAAAACACAAATTTAAATTTGTTTGAACGGTAGTTTTTATTACATATGGATGTATTTTAGGCAAAATGAGTGTTGTAGAATCTTCATATTGAATATATAATAATAAAAATACATAATAGGCAATATTAGAAGTGTCCATATGAATTTGCATGAATGTATTTGATGTTATGAGGCTAAACTAATACAAAAAAACTAATCACTTGTTTAAATAACAGCTTTTAATGCATCCGGAAGATGTTTTGGGCAAAATGATTGTTGTAGAATTTTTATATCGAATATTTCATTATAAGAACATATAATAGACAATATTAGAAGCGTCCATATGAATTTGCACGAATTTATGCGCAGCTTATGTGCCCAAAATATCACAAAACGCAAATCAACTTGTTTAAAAACAAATGCTTTCTAATGTATCGGATGGAGTTCTCCAAAAAATACAAATAGAATCTTGATATTGAATATTTAATTATAAAAACCTTTTACAGACAGTATTAGAAGTATTCATATGAATTTGCGTGAATCTATGCGCGGTTATGAGACCGAAATAACATAAAATACAAACAACTTGTTTGAATAACAGCTTTTAAGGCATCCGGATGAAGTTTTGTGAAAAATGAGTATTGTAGAATATTCATATTGGATATTTAATTATAAAAATATATAATAGACGATATTAGAAGTGTCCATATGAACTTATATGAATTTATGTGCAAGCATGAGGCCAAAATAACGTAACACATAAATACCGATTTAAATTACAGCTTTTAATGTATCCGGATGAAGTTTTGGGTAAAATGATTGTCGTAGAACCTTTATATTGAATATTGCAGTACAAAAACATATAATAGACCATGTTGTGAAGCGTCCATATGAATTTCTTTGAATTTATGAGTGGTTATGTGGCCGAAATAACATAAAACACAAATAACTTGTTAAGACAAATGCTTTTTTAATGCATCGGGATGGACTTTTGCCAAACATTATAGTCGTAGAATCTTGATATTGAATATTTAATTATAAAAACTTGTAATAGACAGTATTAGGAGTATTCATATGAATTTGCACGAATTTATGCGCAGCTTGTGAGGCCAAAATAACATAAAATGCAAATAACTTGTTTAAACAACAGCTTTTAATGTATCCGGATGGATTTTTGTCAAAAATGAGTGTCGTAGAATATTCATATTGAATATTTAATTCTAGAAACATATAATAGACAATATTAGGAGTGTCCATATGAACTTGCATGAATTTATGCGCTGTTATGAGGCCAAAATAACGTAAAATAAAAATAACTTATTTAAATAACAATTTGTAGTGCATCCGGATGAAATTTTGGGTAAATGATTATCGTAGAATCTTTATATTGAACATTTCACTACAAAACATATAATAGACAATATTAGAGGTGTCCATATGAATTGCTATGAATTTTAAGCGCGGTTATGTGGCCAAAATAACATAAAACGCAAACAACTTGTTAAAACAAATGCTTTTAATGCATCCGGATGAAGTTTTATGTAAAATGAGTGTCGTAGAATATTCATATCGAATAGTTAATTGCAAAAACATATAACAAACAATATTAGAAGATCTCATATGATGTTGCATAAATTAACGCGCAGCTATAAGGCCAAAATAACCGAAAATGCCTCCACTTATTTATACAAAAGTAGTTTGTAATGCATGTGGATGAAGTTTTAGGCAAAGTGAGTGCCGTAGAATGTTCATATTGAATGTATAGTTATAAAAATATATAATACACAATACTAGATGTGTCCATTTTAATTTCTACTTATTTATGAGTGGTTATGTGGCCAAAATAACATAAAACACAATCAACTCGTTTAAACGGATGCTTTTAATGCACCAGGATGGAGTTTTTATAAAAATTACAATCGTGGAATCTTGATATTAAATACTTAGTGATAAAAACTTTTAGTAGACAGTATTAGACGTATTCATATAGGTTTGCACGAACATATACGCTGTTATGATGCCAAAATAACATAAAATGGAAGGAACTTGTTTAAACAACGGTTTTTAATGTATCCGGATGAAGTTTTATGAAAAATGAGTATCGTAGAATATCCATATCGAATATTTAATTATAAAAACATATAATAGACAATATTAGGAGTGTCCACATGAACTTGCATGAATTTATGCACAGCTATGACACCCAAGTAATGTAAAACACAAATAATTTATTTAAACAAATAGTTTTTAATGCATATGGATGAAGTTTTAGGCAACCGAGTGTCGTAGAATATTCATATTGAATATATAATTATAAAAACATATAATAAACAATATTAGAAGTGTTCGTATGAATTTTCATGCTTTTATGAGCAGTTATGTGGCCAAACTAACATGAAACACAAATAACTTGTTTAAATAACAGCTTTTAATGCATATGTATGAAGTTATGGGTAAAATGATTGTCGTAGAATCTTTATATTGAATATTTAATTGCAACAACATATAATAGACAATACTAAAAGTGTTTGTATGGATTTTTACGAATTTATGCGCGGTTATGTGGTCAAAATAACACAAAACACAAACAACTTGTTTAAACAAATGCTTTCCGTGCATCGGTATGGAGTTCCGCCCAAAATTATATTTGTAGAATCTTAATAATAAATATTTAATAATAAAAACATTAATAGACAGTACTATGGGCATTCATATTTTTTTTCACAAATTTATGCGCGGTTCGAGACCAAAATAACATAAAACACAATCATCTTATTTAAACAAAGCAGCTTTTTAATGCATCCAGATCATGTTTTATGCAAAATGTGTGTCGTAGAATATCCATATTGAATATTAAATTATAAAAACCTATAATAGGCAATATTAGGATTGTCTATTTGAACTTGCATGAATTTATGCGCAGCTTATGAGGTCAAAATAACGTAAAACACAGCATAAATTGTTTGGATAATCAGTTTTTTAATTCATCCGGATGAAGTTTTAGGCAAAATTAATTCCTTAGCATCTTAATACTGCATATTTAATTATAAGAACATATAATGGACAATATTGGTAGCACCCATATCAATTTTGACGAATTTACGCGCTGTTATGAGGCCAAAATAACTCGAAATAGCAAATAACCGATATAAACAGTATTTTTAATGCATACGGATGGAGTTTTATACAAAATTAGTGTCATAGAATATTCACAAACTACTTATTTGAACAGCCGTTCTTAATGCATCCGGATGATGTTTTATGCAAAATGAGTGTCTTACAATATTCGTATGGAATAGTTAATTAAAAAAACATACAAATGTATAAACATTAGAAGTGTTCATATGAATTTGCACAAATTTAGGCGTAGTTATGAGGCAAAAATTACATAAAACACAACAACTTGTTTGAACGGTAGTTTTTATTACATATGGATGTATTTTAGGCAAAATGAGTGTTGTAGAATCTTCATATTGAATATATAATAATAAAAATACATAATAGGCAATATTAGAAGTGTCCATATGAATTTGCATGAATGTATTTGATGTTATGAGGCTAAACTAATACAAAAAAACTAATCACTTGTTTAAATAATGCTTTTAATGCATCCGGAAGATGTTTTGGGCAAAATGATTGTTGTAGAATTTTTATATCGAATATTTCATTATAAGAACATATAATAGACAATATTAGAAGCGTCCATATGAATTTGCACGAATTTATGCGCAGCTTATGTGCCCAAAATATCACAAAACGCAAATCAACTTGTTTAAAAACAAATGCTTCTAATGTATCGGGATGGAGTTCGCCAAAAAATACAAATCGTAGAATCTTGATATTGAATATTTAATTATAAAAACCTTTTACATACAGTATTAGAAGTATTCATATGAATTTGCGTGAATCTATGCGCGGTTATGAGACCGAAATAACATAAAATACAAACAACTTGTTTGAATAACAGCTTTTAAGGCATCCTGATGAAGTTTTGTGAAAAATGAGTATTGTAGAATATTCATATTGGATATTTAATTATAAAAATATATAATAGACGATATTAGAAGTGTCCATATGAACTTATATGAATTTATGTGCAGCTATGAGGCCAAAATAACGTAACACATAAATACCGATTTAAATTACGCTTTTAATGTATCCTATGAAGTTTTGGGTAAAATGATTGTCGTAGAACCTTTATATTGAATATTGCAGTACAAAAACATATAATAGACCATGTTGTGAAGCGTCCATATGAATTTCTTTGAATTTATGAGTGGTTATGTGGCCGAAATAACATAAAACACAAATAACTTGTTAAGACAAATTTCGCTTTTAATGCATCGGATGGACTTTTGCCAAACATTATAGTCGTAGAATCTTGATATTGAATATTTAATTATAAAAACTTGTAATAGACAGTATTAGGAGTATTCATATGAATTTGCACGAATTTATGCGCAGCTTGTGAGGCCAAAATAACATAAAATGCAAATAACTTGTTTAAACAACAGCTTTTAATGTATCCTGATGGATTTTTGTCAAAAATGAGTGTCGTAGAATATTCATATTGAATATTTAATTCTAGAAACATATAATAGACAATATTAGGAGTGTCCATATGAACTTGCATGAATTTATGCGCTACGTTATGAGGCCAAAATAACGTAAAATAAAAATAACTTATTTAAATAACAATTTGTAGTGCATCCGGATGAAATTTTGGGTAAATGATTATCGTAGAATCTTTATATTGAACATTTCACTACAAAACATATAATAGACAATATTAGAGGTGTCCATATGAATTGCTATGAATTTTAAGCGCTAAGTATGTGGCCAAAATAACATAAAACGCAAACAACTTGTTAAAACAAATGCTTTAATGCATCCTGATGAAGTTTTATGTAAAATGAGTGTCGTAGAATATTCATATCGAATAGTTAATTGCAAAAACATATAACAAACAATATTAGAAGATCTCATATGATGTTGCATAAATTAACGCGCAGCTATAAGGCCAAAATAACCGAAAATGCCTCCACTTATTTATACAAGAGTTTGTAATGCATGTGGATGAAGTTTTAGGCAAAGTGAGTGCCGTAGAATGTTCATATTGAATGTATAGTTATAAAAATATATAATACACAATACTAGATGTGTCCATTTTAATTTCTACTTATTTATGAGTGGTTATGTGGCCAAAATAACATAAAACACAATCAACTCGTTTAAACGGATGCTTTTAATGCACCAGGATGGAGTTTTTATAAAAATTACAAATCGTGGAATCTTGATATTAAATACTTAGTGATAAAAACTTTTAGTAGACAGTATTAGACGTATTCATATAGGTTTGCACGAACATATACGCTGTTATGATGCCAAAATAACATAAAATGGAAGGAACTTGTTTAAACAACGGTTTTTAATGTATCCGGATGAAGTTTTATGAAAAATGAGTATCGTAGAATATCCATATCGAATATTTAATTATAAAAACATATAATAGACAATATTAGGAGTGTCCACATGAACTTGCATGAATTTATGCACAGCTATGACACCCAAGTAATGTAAAACACAAATAATTTATTTAAACAGCAGTTTTTTTAATGCATATGGATGAAGTTTTAGGCAACCGAGTGTCGTAGAATATTCATATTGAATATATAATTATAAAAACATATAATAAACAATATTAGAAGTGTTCGTATGAATTTTCATGCTTTTATGAGCAGTTATGTGGCCAAACTAACATGAAACACAAATAACTTGTTTAAATAACAGCTTTTAATGCATATGTATGAAGTTATGGGTAAAATGATTGTCGTAGAATCTTTATATTGAATATTTAATTGCAACAACATATAATAGACAATACTAAAAGTGTTTGTATGGATTTTTACGAATTTATGCGCGGTTATGTGGTCAAAATAACACAAAACACAAACAACTTGTTTAAACAAATGCTTTCCGTGCATCGGTATGGAGTTCCGCCCAAAATTATATTTGTAGAATCTTAATAATAAATATTTAATAATAAAAACATTAATAGACAGTACTATGGGCATTCATATTTTTTTTCACAAATTTATGCGCGGTTCGAGACCAAAATAACATAAAACACAATCATCTTATTTAAACAAAGCAGCTTTTAATGCATCCAGATCATGTTTTATGCAAAATGTGTGTCGTAGAATATCCATATTGAATATTAAATTATAAAAACCTATAATAGGCAATATTAGGATTGTCTATTTGAACTTGCATGAATTTATGCGCAGTTATGAGGTCAAAATAACGTAAAACACGCATACAAATTGTTTGGATAATCAGTTTTTTAATTCATCTGGATGAAGTTTTAGGCAAAATTAATTCCTTAGCATCTTAATACTGCATATTTAATTATAAGAACATATAATGGACAATATTGGTAGCACCCATATCAATTTTGACGAATTTACGCTACTGCTTATGAGGCCAAAATAATCGAAATAGCAAATAACTCGATATAAACAACATTTTTAATGCATACGGATGGAGTTTTATACAAAATTAGTGTCATAGAATATTCACAAACTACTTATTTGAACAGTTGTTCTTAATGCATCCGGATGATATTTTGTGCAAAATGAGTGTCTTACAATATTCGTATGGAATAGTTAATTAAAAAAGCATACAACAGACAACATTAGAAGTGTTCATATGAATTTGCACAAATTTAGGCGTAGTTATGAGGCAAAAATTACATAAAACACAGCCAACTTGTTTGAACGGTAGTTTTTATTACATATGGATGTATTTTAGGCAAAATGAGTGTTGTAGAATCTTCATATTGAATATATAATAATAAAAATACATAATAGGCAATATTAGAAGTGTCCATATGAATTTGCATGAATGTATTTGATGTTATGAGGCTAAACTAATACAAAAAAACTAATCACTTGTTTAAATAATAGTTTTTAATGCATCCGGAAGATGTTTTGGGCAAAATGATTGTTGTAGAATTTTTATATCGAATATTTCATTATAAGAACATATAATAGACAATATTAGAAGCGTCCATATGAATTTGCACGAATTTATGCGCAGCTATGTGCCCAAAATATCACAAAACGCAAATCAACTTGTTTAAAAACAAATGCTTCTAATGTATCGGGATGGAGTTCGCCAAAAAATACAAATCGTAGAATCTTGATATTGAATATTTAATTATAAAAACCTTTACATACAGTATTAGAAGTATTCATATGAATTTGCGTGAATCTATGCGCGGTTATGAGACCGAAATAACATAAAATACAAACAACTTGTTTGAATAACAGCTTTTAAGGCATCCGGATGAAGTTTTGTGAAAAATGAGTATTGTAGAATATTCATATTGGATATTTAATTATAAAAATATATAATAGACGATATTAGAAGTGTCCATATGAACTTATATGAATTTATGTGCGTTATGAGGCCAAAATAACGTAACACATAAATACCGATTTAAATTACGCTTTTAATGTATCCTGGATGAAGTTTTGGGTAAAATGATTGTCGTAGAACCTTTATATTGAATATTGCAGTACAAAAACATATAATAGACCATGTTGTGAAGCGTCCATATGAATTTCTTTGAATTTATGAGTGGTTATGTGGCCGAAATAACATAAAACACAAATAACTTGTTAAGACAAATTTCGCTTTTAATGCATCGGGATGGACTTTTGCCAAACATTATAGTCGTAGAATCTTGATATTGAATATTTAATTATAAAAACTTGTAATAGACAGTATTAGGAGTATTCATATGAATTTGTACGAATTTATGCGCAGTTGTGAGGCCAAAATAACATAAAATGCAAATAACTTGTTTAAACAACAGCTTTTTAATGTATCCTGGATGGATTTTTGTCAAAAATGAGTGTCGTAGAATATTCATATTGAATATTTAATTCTAGAAACATATAATAGACAATATTAGGAGTGTCCATATGAACTTGCATGAATTTATGCGCTGTTATGAGGCCAAAATAACGTAAAATAAAAATAACTTATTTAAATAACAATTTGTAGTGCATCTGGATGAAATTTTGGGTAAATGATTATCGTAGAATCTTTATATTGAACATTTCACTACAAAACATATAATAGACAATATTAGAGGTGTCCATATGAATTGTGTTTACCCCTGAAAGGTTGAAGAAAAAATACAAGAGAAGAAAGCCAAGATCAAACCCTAGGAAGGAGCTAAAGCAGTATAATCCCTATGCTACATGAAATGATGTCAATGCCAAGCTAGCATTTTGATGCAACTAGTCATGAGAAATTCCAAATGTGATTTTTGCTTTCAAGGCTGACCTGGTGCCAAAGCTGCGAGCAACCACCTAACCATGCTTTGATTTGTGTCAATTATCGATAAGTAGTCAGTTCTTTGACCAAGTCACCCTCATGTTAAGGGATTGAAAGTCAATTTCACAAGACCGATCAAAGCAAAGCCGGAGCAACCATCTGATCAAGTCTAGATCCGTATCAACCGTTGACATGTAATCAATCGTTGATCGATCAAACCCTAATGAATATCAATATAAGTCTAATTGGTATTTAGTTAGGGTGGTTTCTGCATGAGAGAGAGAATTGGCAGAGACACTGAGCTACAACTGATAAATAGGAATTTTATAAGAAGAAAATAGGGTTTTATTGATCAAGAAATTTTTAGCACAAACAGATAGGGGTAAAATGGGGATTTAAAAATACAGAGGTGATCATCATGAATTTAGAGAATTTTGGTGAAATTTTCATGATTTTTGGATGAAGGGATCTATTAAAATAAATTAGAGAAAGAAAATAGGGCTAATTGAGAGGCTGAGATTCAATCAAGGGACTTTTAAGGGTGCAATTTGGAGTAAAGAGCCTAGCTGGGTGCAAATTGAGGGTGCTAAGTAAAGAAGGGGGGGCTGTTTTGGCGCTGAGAAATTTTGTAAAAGGGAATAGAAATTAAATGCACCCGGTTCATACTCCTTGTGTCTCATTAAACATTACATGTGGGGCCGGTCCATGAACACCATGTCCACCCGAACCATAACCTCTTCCCTCCTTTGTTCCTCTCTTGTTTCCCTCACTGATAATGGGTCCCACATGGGCAGAAGACCCATCTCCCTCCTCTCCAAATGGATTAGTATGTTGCTTTGGTTCGATTCTTTAACAGAATCAACTCGAAAATGGAATTGGCCGGTTGAGATGGATTTAAGGCAAATTGGCGGTTGGGAAAGCATCGTGTGGGCCCCACGACGCAGTTGGGGTAGTTACTGGCACGAATTAACTGCTCTTTGTGTGATTTTCATAATGAAATCGGTGTACAAGACCATAGCCAACATTTAGGGCTGATTTTGTTCAAGTTTCTGAGGAGCAAGAGTAAGGAAAAATTGAGCAACGACCACGGCGCCATGTCATCAATCCGAGGCTCAATTTGTAGCAGCAACAAACACACCTTGGGTGCATCTTAACCATTAGATTCAATTGAGATATAATAGTGTGTTGCCACGTCAGCAATCCGTGGGAGAGAGAAAACACAAATTGTGCAAAGGAAAACACAATTCAAGAAGCTTAGGCTAATCAATCGACCCCTATATAAATCATTAACAAGAAGTGATGAGGGGGCCAAGTTGATAATTCCTTCCACAAATTCTTTACACCCCTTTTGGTATTAGCAAAGAAGAATACACCGAACCTATCTATCCATTGCAACTAATCGTAAAGATTGGCCAATACTTAGCCAACCAACCTTAATCTAGCAAAGAAGAAGGAGTAGAGAGGGAAGGGAATCAAGATTTATGTGAGATGAAGAACTTATTTGACAAATTGATAGTAGATTCTTTTGAATCTCTCAATTAGGTCAAATTGAAACATTGCGAGCCCTATCTACTGCATCTACACATTCAGCTAAGTGATCTTTGATTTTTAAGATGTAAATCCCAAGGTATTACCTTGTGTTCTTTCCTTAAGCAAAGAAATAAAGTTCATCTCTTTCCTGTATCTTTGGCCATTTCTATTTTCTTTTCTTTTTTGGAAATCCCTTTTGAACATTCAGTTCCTTTATTTTCTTTCTGTTTCTTTTGTTATCTCCATTCAAATTGTGATTATACAAAGAAGGTGATTAGTAAAGGTTGGTAGAAGAGCAAATATTGCCTCCTAACCAAAGCTCATAATTGATCGAAGATTCATACAATCTCTCAGTTAAAGCTTGCAAAAATGACTGCTCAAGCCGTGAATTTCCAGAGAAAGTATGGAAGAAAGTGAATTTGCAGCCACTGATTAAGCATTCAAGAGTTATCCATAACTGAAATCGGGTTCAAGGCAAGAATCATCCTTAAACTCCAATTCCAATGAAATTGAACATTCAGATTAGCTCTCAAGTACAAGAAGTGTAAACTTAGGAAATGAAATCAAGGCTTGAGCAGTCAGATTGCGAGATGGTGATAGTTGGTACCGAACTTCCAAGTCATAACATAAAACGGTACGACCTTGCTATGTATCTACCGTATGGATTTTTGATCAGAGACCGTAGGAAGATTTCTAGCTCCCAGGCGATTCACAAAAGCCTATCTCGATCTCCTCGGTCGGAAACCTAGATCGCCGGAAAAGCCACTGCGTGCGAATCTCCAGACTAGTGAAGAAAGAGCCGAGAACGCAAAGACGTATCTTGAAACATTTGCGCATCTAACGCATCGAAGAACCGAGTCTAAGGAAAAAATCATGAAGCGCATCTCAACCTTCCATCTCGCTCCAACATGAATCTCGAACATATCTTACTACTCAAGAATTAACAGAAGGATATAAGGATTGGGCCTAATCGGTAAAAAAAAAGAAGGAAGAATAAGAATGAATGTAGCCCAACTTGTGAAATTAAGAAGAAGAATTAATCTTGGCCCAATATATGAAAATAATCAGACCCAACTGTAAAAAAATATATATTAAACTGGGCCCATTCGCAGAAAAATAAAAAATAATAAAACTGGCCCAATCCGTTAAGCCCAGTAGTTAATAATAACAGAATATTAATAAATAAATAAATGATTTGAAAATGCTCTTGAACTCCAAATTGGCTCTAAAATTTTCTTATTTTTCATACTATTTTTCTATACAATAATATTCCAGTTTTAAAAATATAATCATGACAAAACAATTTAAAAGCAAAAGACATTGCATATATTGATATATTTGACCTAGCTTTGACTTGTCATTTTAAATACTATAAAAATCCCAAAAATACAAATAAAAATCATAAATAATAACTAAATATATTTTAGTGATTTTTCAAGTGATTTTCCATGAAATAATAATGATGATAGTAATATGCCATAATAAATAATGAGATTAGCTATATTTTTTGATAAATAAAAAAAATAAATATTATATTGATATTTTCTGTAAAAAAGAATAATAGAAATAAATAGCACAAAATATACAAAAAATATACTACCATGGTAATGAATAGTAAAATACATTTTCTTTTATAATAAAGAATGATAATATAGTTTTATAATATGAATTGTATTTCTTTTATTTCTATACAAACATATACAATAAAATACTTTGGATGAATAAAAATGCAATAAAAATAATAGTTGTAATAAAATCATAATGAATTTCATCTCTTATGACTATTTTCAACTAATAATAAAAATCTTATACTTTTCCATAGATAATAAATAGAAATAATAAAAATAGATATAATGAATAGTATAATAAATAGAATAGAATATTAATAATGATTTCCTTTTAGCTATAAAAAAAATATAATAATAGTAAAAAAATAATAATAAAAAAAATATATAAAAAAAAAAAACAATAATAATAAAAATAATATAGCTATCTTTTGATTTTGTAAATAATTCTTACATAATGAATAGTATTTCAATATAGTAGAATATAATAATAAATTCTATTACTTTGGCTATTATAAACATTTTAAAAATACAAATAAAAAAAAATAGCCATTTTATTTTCTATTATTTTTGTAAGTAATTTTTCTACATAGATAAATAGAGTTTAGAAATAATAAAAATAAAATTTTACTACTTTAGCTATTATAAAAATCCCAAAAATATAAATGAAACCCTAATTAATAGCTACCCCTTTCCTATTATTTTTGTAAATAATTTTCTACATAGATAAATAGAGTTTAAAAATAAAAATAATAATAATAATAATAATAATAATAATAATAAAAATAATAATAATAATAATAATAATAAATAAATGCATCTTTATAATATAAAATAATAATGGAAGATATTATATAATAGACTTTGTGCATTTTAGAAATGAATAAATACGCTCACATAAGGAGTGTAGAGCCACATAAGAATATTTGCACACATGATATAACATTTAGAACGATTAGTCAAGACGAGAACATCTTGACAGAGAATAAATAAGGTTGCAATGACAACACGAGAAGATACGTTGAGACAAGAACATCTTGACGTGAGATGAATAAGGCTTTGATAGCAACATGAGTGAATATATCGAGACAAGAACATCTTGACGCTTAATGAAGAATAACCGTAGCCGCGATATTAACATGGAGATATATGTCGACTCGAAGAAGAAGAACATTATGATGTCCTAGATAGGTGACATCTTAATGACTCACCGCCATGAGCAAGTAACTCATGATTGAATACGCTCACACAAGGGGTGTAGGGCAACATAGTAATCTTACACAAGTAATGCAACATGTAGAATGATTGGTCGAGACGAGAACGTCTTGACGCTCGCCGAAGAATGACCAAAACTACGACATCGCATGGAGATATATGTCGACTTTGAAGAAGAAGAACATTACGATGTCCGAGAGAAGTGACATCTTAATGACTCCTGTCATGAACAAGTAATTCATGACCATTTGAGCTGGCAAGACCGAACTCATCCGTCGATAAGTTTGTCTCCCGGTTCATTTCCCGAGACCGTGAGATTGAATCGGTCCGTAGGTAGATTCATCCACAAAACAAAGTTGAATGTGAACCGTTCGTAGGTAGGTTCCTTCACTAACACATGCCTCAATGTTGAACTAGCTCGCGCTTCAGGTTTGACATTGTGTGCAATTGTGTTTCCTAGGTTTATGAATCGGCTTAGTGCTTCGAATTCATGATCTAGAAGATCGGTGAGAGAGAAACACGTGGGCCATATCCACCCTTCTCCCCGATTCACCAACCTCAAGATCAACCGCCGCTTCGAGTTGTATTTTGTGTGATTGGTTGTTGACTAGTTAAGATTGAACCGATCCGTTTGTAGGTTTATCTTCTAGATCAACGGAGGTCGAGTCGATCCGTATGTAGACTCACCTCAAGCCCCTCTAAAGAGATTAACTCGGTCCGTAGGTAAGGTTATATCTCGAGGTGGCATAGACGAACCGATCCGTTTGTAGGTTCGTCTTCCATAGGACAAAACCGATCTGTTTGTAGGTTTGTCTTCCATAGATTGAACCGATCTATTTGTAGGTTCATCTTCCGTAGACCCCTTTTCATGAAATTAGACGACCACTTGACCATCTTTTAACTATACTATTTGCTTCTCTCTTTCAAAGATCCAGAGGTGCCTCGAGGTTCGTAGCCTGTGGTAATTAACGGTGGGGGCTTGCGCCCACCGAATCTACAAGAACTCACAATCACTAAAAACCCCCGAATGTGCATCCAAATAATCTCTAAACGGCAGAATCGGCCGACACCCAAACAGATGCACGCTCGGGAGGGATCTCCGTGTCCTTCTTCCGCAACCCATCGCCCGGCGGCGGCGGCGAGCGCGCGAAAAAGGGTCGCACAGATCTCGGCACGCCGGTGGGACTATCAAAATAAACTCGGGAATATAAGATTTTGGATGCATATCTAGGAGGGATCTCCGTGTCCTTCTTCCGCAACCCATCGCCCAGCGGCGGTGCGGAGCGCGCGAAAAAGGGTCGCACAGGATCTGGCACGCCCAGTGGGACATAGATTCTCCTCTTATCTCTGAAAGAGAGAGGCAAATAGAATAGTTAAGAGATACAAGTGGTCTTCTACGTGCTAAAATGACTAATGATTTTCAAGTATTTTTGTTTTTGCAGGAAATGGCATATTTCGGAAACTTCAACCTCGCTCCCTACACCGTCACTCCTGCAAAGAGCCCAGAGGGCAAATTGTTCATGTTCTTCGGGACCATCCCGCAAGAACTCACCATCTACGGCCCAACTCCGGTGGCCACGATCACTCCCGCAACCGTCCGGATCTCCATCCCGGACGAGGAGGAAGAATCGATCACCCTGACTCCCAAGGGGATCTCCAACAACGTAATGGCCTCTCCTACTACCTCCCCAAAGAGGAGAAGGCGACCGTCCAAGAAGACACCCAACGGCGCAGCCCCCAAACTACCCGCGACTCTCAAGCATCCAGGAAGAGGGCCCCGGACGCATACCAAAACCACCGGTGGCTAGGCCACCATCCCGCCTCCAACAAATTCACAGCCCTCCGCATAGTGGCCAAGAACTCGGCCCACAGCCGCCTCCGCCAGTGCATGGGAGGTGCCTAAGCCCACACCTCGCCCAACTCAAAGGCCTCGCCGCCGCCAGACAAGTCTCAAGCCCCCGCAGAAGCCATCTACAAGGCTCACAGGGCCCTCGCGCAGGAAGAGCGTGAGAAACGCTAGGTCGAGACAATACGTCTCCCGCTCCGGTCAATCTCAAGACATGGCTCGGCCGCAAGCCATTGTCTCAACTCCGAACCCGAGGAGGTTTACATCAAAGGCAACACCTAGCACCCAGCAGGTGTGGGTCCCAAAGGGTTCCCAGCCAACAAGGTCCCAATCTCAAGCCCAGCCCAGCAAGGCCGGCAGATCTAACGCTCAACCCGAGAGCGTGTTCAGCCGTCTAGGTCAGAAGAGTGTATTCAGCCGATTAGGCTCAAGAATACCACTCAACAGTCTGAAAGTAACTGCCCCTGACCAAGCAAAGAAGAAGAGAAGAACCGCTCGTTATGAAGAGCACTTCTCAGTCAACACCATCAGCATAAGCTACGACACTGATCCGGACACTGATGCTGAGGTGAATATGACCCAGATGACCGGTCCCGCCTAATCAAGCTCACGTCACCAACACCAACAAAAATAATGGTAGAAAAGGGAGACCACCCAAGAGAGTCAACCCCGAAGGTAATAGCAGGGAAGGGGAAGATCACAACGAAAACCCTGATCTCTTTGACAATGAAGATGACGTTGAAACACGCCCCGAAATGCCCATCGATGAAATAGAAATATTAAAAGGCCACATCGAGGCACGAGACGAAGAACTAATTAGGCAACGGGAGCTAATTGCTACCATGCTGAAGCAGAACGAAGAATTGATTAAGGCGGTCAAATCGTTGCAAGAATCACAAGACGCCAATTTCAAAGCTGGTAGCTCCCGTCAAGAAGGGGTCCACAAGTACAAAAGCAATCATAAGGGAAAACAACCTGTCGATTCTAAACCCCATCCACATAGAACAATAGAAGTGGAGGCCGAACCAACGGGAATATCCCGAAGGAGATTCAAGCCATGATTGCGCCAAAGAAATACAAATAGGCCGGAGGTGGATACGCTATCCCTCCCGTCAAAAACCGTGGACATCCATACCCCGCCATATATGATTTAGAAGAATATCCTAAAGGGTATGTGATCCCCGCTTCAGACCTTCTCCGGGAAGGCAATAAAGACCCGAACCCCGAACAACACTTGGCCCACTTTGTAGCCTCGTGCGGCAATACGGGCGGCAATGATGCACTGTTGTTAAGACAATTCCCTCAGAGCTTGGTGGGAACTGCTTTCCAATGGTATTATTCATTAGAGAACAACAGCATCAGGACCTGGGACGAGATGGCAGATTCGTTCAGGGCACGATTTGTCATGGTGTCTGACAAAATAAACATAGCCGATCTGGCAAGCACTAAACCCAAGAAAGGGGAGTCAATGACAGATTTTATCAATAGATGGCGGAACCTCAGCATCAAATGCGACCGCACATTAACCGAAGATGAGGCCGTCAACCTAATCATGAAGAACATTGACGGGTGGATGGGCATGCTTCTTGGTGTGACAAAGGTCAACACGTTTAAAGACTTGCTCAGATCGGTATCCAATATGGAAAGGATGTCACCGCACACTGTGCCGAACTTCATGAATAATAGGCCGCAACGAGGAGCCCGAGCTGAAACCAAAGTGGCATTCACCTCGTTAAAAGATAAGATGGTTGCCAACGCGTACACCCAAGGCGGCGAAGATGGCACAAATGGCAATAATTACAACAAGGGACCCAGCCCAATCCGGAGGGGGTTCACGAGTTTTGAGTCCCTCAAACAAAAGAAGACTAAACCGTACTCCTTCAGAAAGATAAAGTTGCTCAGATCTTCAGGGGGGCACTAAAGAATGGTCTAACCCTACCGGCCAGTAAACGCCCGGAAGATGCCGATAAATCGGACGAACCCAACTTCTGCCCATATCACAGAGTACTAGGGCACTCAATTGAAGATTGCTGGGTCTTCAAAGATTGGGTCGAGAAGGCGTACAAAAATGGTGAAATTACTTTACCTAAAGGTTTCTTGCAAAGCCCATCAGCCCATGAACAGGCCAACACGATCTCTCATGAGGAAGAGAAAGTCCCGGGCCAATTAAGCGAAGATCAAGAAGAACAATGGACTACGCACCTATCGAAGAAATCGATTAAAATGCTTAAAGCCCTTAAGAAAGAACCTGGCATGAAATGGAAGGACGATATCACACCAAAGGTCCCACCGAAACCCGGGTATATTATAAGGTGGACCGAGCCAAGACCGAGGCTCTTAAGAAGAGAAAGAAGCATAGAAGCAACAAGTCCAGAAAGAATAAAATTGAAGAATGCGAGCAGGGCAGTCCCGAGGTGATTACCCTTCAACACTTCATCTCCAAAGAAGACTGGGAGAAGCTAACCCTAGGTCAAAAGAAAGAAGATGTAGATGAAGAAATAAATAAAGAAGAAAGCGAAGAGATCTGGGGTGCTTCGTGCAACATGGTATATTCTTCTCACGATGAAGATATGCCAACTTTAGAAGAGATGTTCTTCCCAAATGACGAAGGGGAAGCAAGCACCTCTGGGACCAAAAACGAAGAATGCAAAGCCGTGCTCCGGTCCGGGACTTATATACCCGAGAGACAGGCTCCCAAGGATTCCGATAAAGGAAAAGATAAGGCCCCGAATAAAGGTAAAGAGGTCGAGAATCCAAGCAAGAACCCGAAAGGACCCTACGATGGGCGAAGAATATAATGTGTTGGCACATCTCGCGTAAGATTCCAGGCGCTATTAAGCATATTTGACGCGTTGATGATGTCACAAGACCTAAGGGAGGTTCTAATCCAGGCCTTGCAAGATCCCGAGAAGTACAAGTCATACTTCATAGAACAAAATATGCAAGAAGCCCTATTCACCGCCAAACGGCCGCCCGTATAAATTTCACGGACGACGACCTCCTAATAGGCACTGTTGACCACAATCGCCCACTGTACATCACAGGAAACTGCGGAGGGCAGAAGATTGGCCGTATCTTGGTCGACGCAGGGTCTTCAATCAATATCATGCCGCTTAAAACCCTAAAGACCATCACCTTAGACGTGAAGAATCTATCTGATGAAAAGGTGATTATTCATGGCTTTAATCAAAACTCCCAAAAGGCCCTGGGAGCTATAACTCTAAACCTGCAATGCGGAAGCCTAAAAGCGCCTACTAAATTCTATGTCATTGACGCTGAAACCTCTTATCGGGCATTGCTGGGTCGCCCGTGGCTTCATAGTAATCAGGTCATACCCTCTACTCTGCACCAATGCCTGAAATATATTGAGAATGGTAAACAAAAGAGAATTGACGGAGATGTCAAACCATTCGGGGTGCATGAGATTAAGTTCAACGACGCCCAGTATTTTCTGCCTAAATCTACTGTGGCGCCAAGCCGGCCAATAACAAAAGCAGGTCAGAAACCCTTCAATAAAGGCCCTAAATTTGATACCTCATTCGGAGAAGAAGAAGAGGTCAAATTTAATATTAAACCTCGAGGTGCTCGAGCCCAAAGACCCGGAAGAAAGTCGGGTGAGGAAGCAACCTTCCGCTTTAAACAGGTGGCTACATATAAGGCCCAAATAAAACCGAGCGAAATTAATGCAAGTGATTCTGAAGAGGAGGTCATTTTCAATTTTAAACCTGCCAACACTCCTCAAATTCAGACCATAGAGGCAACTTCAGGTGAAGACTCTGAAGAGTCTGGCGACTCGGGCGACATCACCTCGGGAGAAGAATCTGGCCATGATCGTCAACCCTGGGAAGAAGAATCTGACGAAGAGATCATCTATCACATCCTCAAGAAGCCATATAAAGGGCCTGAGACAGACAATGAAAGTGAGGAGTCATATATGATCAACACGGGACCCGGTAGCGGAAGGGATAACCCGGTTAGGCCGAGGCCTATAAATGAAGAACGCTCATGGCGGGAAAATTTCGAAGGTCGCGTCTGGAATGCAATCGACGAAATAAGGCACCAAGTTGAAAATAATAGAAGAGAGGTGTCGAACAATGGGAAGTGATGCAGATATTAAAGTGCAACACAATGAAATCATGATAATGATTGAAAACCTGCAAACCGCGATCTATAACTCCGAGCTACTCAAGGAAGTGACGAGCGAACCCCGTTCCGGAACCCCCGAAAGGCAAGCACCCGATAGCGGCAAGCGGGTAATTGTCATAGTAGATGAATCAAAGGGGGAAGAAACAAAAGCTAAGCAACCGACCGTCATGCAAACCCTCAAAGTCAAGAAGAGTAAACCATACTCTTTCTTAAAAAATAAAACAAATTTCGGATATTTGAGCGTGCCTTAAAAAGTGGGTTAACACTTCCCGTTTGTAAGCGACCCGCAGACATAGAGAGAGCCGGTGAAGGCGAATTCTGCCCTTATCATCGCATATTGGGTCACACAATTGAAGAATGCTGGGTATTCAAAGACCTCATAGAAGAAGGGCACAAAACCGGGACGATCCAACTCCCGAAGAGCTTTCAACAAGACCCAGCTCCGCATAACTTGAATAACAAGGGCAAAGGGGTTGCCTATACAATCTCGCATACTCCCGTACCTAGCAAACCTAAGGTTGCGAGACGAAAGCCGATCAAAGAAATCTACCGCTCCAACTCGCCATGAATATTGAAATAGAAGAGGAGATGGCAAATACAGAGATTACCGTGGTTCCCGAAAGGCATTTTAAAGACCTCATGCCAAGGGAAGTGAACCACATCCAAACCCTGAAAACCTTTATTGTGCCGGCAAAGGTGGAACGCATCAAAGGGAGAACTATCATCCACAAGGCTATAATTTTCTATCAGAGCGATTCAACCCAGCCTCGAAGAACCCTGATCGCAACACTTGGAAAAAGTGGGTGATAGAACAAGAATCGGAGAATGCAACGAGCGATGACGCTGCATCTCATCCCTTTGGAAAGGAGCTATATAAATTGGCGAAAAGGGCAAGATGTCCGAGAGACATATCCAAGGCCGAGGCCAAGCGCTTTGATGAACTTCGGAATGGCGGCCGAATAAAGTCCCGGCCTGGATGGTAAAATAAAATACACCCGGGATTAGGGTATAATCGCGATGACGCAAAGATGCTTCGAGGGGTCTCTCAACGAGTACCGTATGAAAGAAAGTCATTGCGTGACTTCGTTAAAATGCCGGATAATGAAACAAAGAGGACAATACCCCGGTCCCCGAAAAATGCTTTGAAACAACTGGAAAAGGAACCTAACACGGTCGATGAGTTAGCCGAAATCAATCTGGGACGGAAGAAGACCCACGACCGACTTTCATAAGCGCGTCGTTACCAAAGGAGGTGGTCGACAAAGTTGAAGACATTCCTTAAAAGCTATATGGATCGCTTCGCTTGGAGTTATAAAGAAATGCCTGGATTAGATCCCAACGTGGCGGTCCATTACTTAAAATTGATCCAACCTTCAAGCCAATTAAACAAGCGCCGAGGCGGATGAGAATAGAACTCGAAGAAAAGGTCGTGGAGGAGACAAAGAAACTCATCGACGCCGGCTTCATACGGGAAGAAGAGACACCAGAATGGGTGGCTAGCATTGTCCCGGTTAAAAAGAAAAATGGGCAGATCCGCATTTGCGTGGACTTTCGGGACCTAAACAAGGCGTGCCCTAAAGATGATTTCCCGCTCCCAGTAACCGAAATCATAATTGATCATACATCCTCCTATGAAGTCTTCTCCTTCATGGACGGTTATGCGGGCTATAATCAAATCAAAATGGCGCCAGAAGATGAAAGGCACACAGCCTTCCGCACGCCGATCGGCATATATTGTTACAAAGTCATGCCGTTTGGGCTGAAAAATGCAGGTGCCACCTACCAACGGGCGATGACGAAAATATTCGACGATCTAATCCACAAGATAGTTGAGTGCTATGTGGATGACCTAGTCATCAAAGCCATGTCATATGAAGAACACCTCCAATACCTCGAGGTCGTTTTCAACCGCCTGAGAGAACATGCGCTCAAACTAAACCCGTTGAAATGCGCATTTATGGTATCATCCGGTAAATTTCTGGGGTTTGTGGTACGCCACAGGGGCATTGAGATAGACCCGGGCAAGATCAAAGCAATAACTGAACTATCCCCGCCAAAGAATTTAAAACAATTGCGATCTTTGCAAGGGCAATTGGCGTACATCAGGCGGTTCATAGCCAATCTATCGGGTAAAATCCAACCCTTCACCCGCTAACTAAGAAGAATATCCCGTTTAAGTGGGATGGCGAGTGCCGAGCGAGCCTTTGAAGAAATCAAGGCATACCTACTCAACCCTCCAAAGATATTGGCGCGCCCATACCCGGAAGGAACTTATCCCGTATACGACCGCCCTAGATGGATCCTTGGGAGCCCTATTGGCCCAAGAAAACCAGGATGGTAATCAAAATGCGCTTGTATTACTTAAGTCGCATGATGGTAGGGGCAGAACATGGGTATTCACCGATCGAGAAGCATTGTTTAGCCCTAATCTTCGCGGTGAAGAAATTGAGGCACTACATGCTAGCCCATAAAATCATTTTAATATCCAAGGTGGACCCTCTCAAGTACCTGATGACTCGGCCAATGCTGACAGGGAGGCTGGCCAAGTGGGCTATCATTCTTACCGAGTTCGACATCACCTATACACCGCAAAAGGCGATAAAGGGGCAGGCGCTAGCAGATTTCCTGGCTGCACACCCGATCCAAGATGACTCCCCATTAAAATGTGACTTTCCCGATGAGGAAACTCTACATGTTGAAGAAGGAAGTCCCATATGGGAGATGTACTTTGATGGCGCCTCGTCGATCAAGCCGATCGCGGGCCGGAGTCCTAATCAATTGTGCCGGGCGCAGGACTAGTCTTCGTAACCCCGGAAGGCGGGATAATACGACATTCTCTGGCTTTAACCGAACCATGCACAAATAATGAAGCAGAGTATGAGGCACTTATCGCCGGACTAGAGCTATCACTGGAGCTGGAAATCAAGGCTGTGCGCATCTTTGGGGATTCACAGTTGATAATAAATCAAATAATTGGCGAATATAAGGTCCTAAAGCCGGAACTAATACAATATCACCAGAAGGCCATGGAATTAATGAAGAAAATCCCGTATGTGTCCATTGAGAAGGTCACGAGGGCTGTGAATGGTGAAGCGATGCGTTGTCAAACTCGCCAAGGAGCCGGTGAACCAACGAGCCGAAATCCACATCATCGTCCGCAATAGAAGACCATTATCATTGTGTCGACGACAGACAATGTGAATAATGAAGGTACTGGGCCAGAAAAAGTAGAATGCCAAGAAACAATGATAACCGAAGAAGGCGATGATTGGAGACAACCGTTCATCGAATATTTCCGACATGGCACCCTCCCCAAGGATAAAAGGATAGGCGATCAACTAAGAAAGAGGGTACTACGGTATGCATATGTGGGCAATACGCTATACCGTAGGTCTTATGATCAGTTGTGGCTGAGATGTGTATCAGGGCCTGAAGCGGGCCGGGTTATGAAAGAAGTTCATTCCGGACTATGCGGAGCACATCAATCTGGGCCAAAAATGAAGTTGAAGATCAAGCGAATGGGGTATTATTGGCCCACGATGGTGGCTGATTGTGAAGAGCACGCAAGGAAGTGCCGCATGTGCCAGATACACGGCCCTTTTATACATCAAGCGCCAAACCCGTTGCACCCCACGGTAGCATCCTGGCCATTTAATATGTGGGGCACAGATATAGTAGGGCCCATAGATCCTCCTACGTCGAGAGGTCACCGGTTCATCCCGGCGCGACAGACATTACTTTACAAAATGGGCCGAAGCCGTCCCACTTAAAGAAGTTAAAGCATCCGATGTGGTTAAGTTCTTCAAGACGCACATCCTCTACCGATTCGGCACCCCACAGCGGATAATATCTGATAATGGAACGGCCTTCAAGAACTACAAAGTTTATGCCCTGGCGGAGCAGTTTAACATTGATTGGAGATTCTCGTCCATTTATAACCCGAGAGCCAACGGCCTGGCCGAGGCCTTTAATAAAACCCTAATAAATATCATGAAGAAGACCGTGGACGGCAACCAACGGGACTGGGATAATCGTCTACAGGAGGCATTATGGGCTTACCGGATCACGTACCGAACGCCTACGCAAGCTACCCCGTATTCTTTGGCTTTTGGGGTTGAAGCCGTCCTCCCTCTTGAGGTGGAACTACCGTCATTGCGGGTGGCTATGCAAAATGATATGACTATGGACGAATGCCAACAACTTAGACTGGACGAGTTGGATGCCATGGACGAGAAGAGGCTGATAGCCCAGCAGAACCTCGAAATATATCAGGCAAAAATGGCAAGGGCATATGACAAAATGGCGCGAGTCAGGGCATTTCAACAAGGGGAGCTTGTTCTTGTCCTTAAGAGGCCGATTATTGGCCGGCACATCGGCCCGAAATTCTCTCCGAACTGGGAAGGGCCATATGTAATTGAGAAGGTATACGAGGGCGGCGCATACCAACTCATAGACCATGAAGGTGAAAGGCCCATGCCACCGATTAATGGGCGATATCTGAAGAAGTACTACACATAGCCCGGAGCGGGGCCGATCGAGTAGTATCTATTGTAAATAAATAAGGAGGGAATAAGTGTTCGCTTACACACACGTGCACGAAACACGAACCCATGTCTAACCTCCACTTTTGCATAAAAATCCCAGAAAACCCTACTTTTGCATCTCTAAATAGAATGCATCCAAAAATCCAAAACCACATAAACACATTTAGCCCTATAAAAATAAAAAAAATATAGAATAAGAGAATTCAACGCCAAAATCACGCGAGAATGTAAGGCGAGAGCTTTGGTGTTTGGGCTCACAATACAAATACCACTGGGTTTGTCCATTTGATACAGAATAAACATAAAAATGGGCAGGGTTTGCAGTTTGTCCTTCAAACTATCTGTTGCCCAATGACGAAAGTTGCTCATATTGGTCGCCCGCGGCGCAAGCCAAGGGATAGGTCGAGCAAATTGGTGGCTAGTAAATAGTCGCTTCCGAGGGCATATAAATAAATAACTCTCGTACTATTAGTAACATGTATCACTAATAACCAAAAATCTGCCTTCTTCTAATAAAATGAAAGGATATATAAGTAAAACAATAAAAACCTATTTTCCTACTCATAAAAAAAAATGATAATAAAAAAATAATAAAATCTTTTCAATAAGGGGTTGCCACCTTTGTCCCCGACACCATGAGTGTTATACAAAGCCAGGTTGGGTGCATTCATCCGTAAAAGCACCACACGCCCGAAGAAATGGTGTGTCATAATCCCACGACATATCATGGAGGGGTCAGATCAAGGGTTTACGCTTGTACCCGACATTTCATGTTAAACAAAGCGGCTCGCTTAAAGAAGTGACCCAGGTCATGGAGAGCGGACCTACCCGATGAAAGCTTTGTTTCGCAGGGGATGCGTGATGGATGTTTGAGGGTAGTACCCCCACAAAACAAATTGAGTGGAGATGAGTGAATGTGAGTTTCCACTTTAGCACGCAACGGTGCACAAATGAGGGGAGAGTGGGTGAGCTTCCACAAATAAATGTCAACTAAATATACAAGGAGCATCCACAAAATGGTGTTATCAATTGCATCCATAATCCAATTGATACTTGGTAAGTTTATCCATCGTAATAAAGGGATAAACGGGTTTATTCTCAGATACCGGCCTAGAGGTCAATACAGACAGTGTTCGGTATCCGTAAAATACCACGGTTACTTCAGTTCTGTATTGTAATAAATAAAGAGAAGTTATGTATAGAATAAGTGCAATAGGGTGCTGTAAAGTTTTCCTTTTTCTATTTTTGTACTTAGATGCTATGTGAAAATAAAAGCGATTGTATTAGGCACTTTTACAACTAAGATTGAGAGTGTAAAATGTAAAGAGCTTATGAAAATCTCCCATACTCACGAAAGAAGAGATGAGAAAATAGCAAAGCAAAGCGATCAAAGATCCCAACAAGTGAAAGAGAAGAAAAGAAAGCGAAATAAGGTAGCCGAGAGATGCTATCTTTACCTATCCCCATAGTGGTGAAGCGAGATAGCTCGGCAGAGGCCGAGTACATGCACCATTATCCCACGAGCGAGAGGCCGAGAGAGACAGCCCCACCATGTTGCGCTCATGAGAAGAATCGATTAAAGGAAAATCTATCGAAGTCTAGCTCGAACCCTTGGAGGAGAGAGGTGTGTCGGATATGTGCACCACCAAAGCAGGCCCTTCAATTTGTCAAATTCTTCAGGACCCGCTTTGGTGGGTGGCTCTTTGTTTACCCCTGAAAGGTTGAAGAAAAAATACAAGAGAAGAAAGCCAAGATCAAACCCTAGGAAGGAGCTAAAGCAGTATAATCCCTATGCTACATGAAATGATGTCAATGCCAAGCTAGCATTTTGATGCAACTAGTCATGAGAAATTCCAAATGTGATTTTTGCTTTCAAGGCTGACCTGGTGCCAAAGCTGCGAGCAACCACCTAACCATGCTTTGATTTGTGTCAATTACTGATAAGTAGTCAGTTCTTTGACCAAGTCACCCTCATGTTAAGGGATTGAAAGTCAATTTCACAAGACTGATCAGGTGCCAAAGCTGGGAGCAACCATCTGATCAAGTCTAGATCTGTATCAACTGTTGACATGTAATCAATTGTTGATCAGATCAAACCCTAATGAATATCAATATAAGTCTAATTGGTATTTAGTTAGGGTGGTTTCTGCATGAGAGAGAGAATTGGCAGAGACACTGAGCTACAACCGATAAATAGGAATTTTATAAGAAGAAAATAGGGTTTTATTGATCAAGAAATTTTTAGCACAAACAGATAGGGGTAAAATGGGGATTTAAAAATACAGAGGTGATCATCATGAATTTAGAGAATTTTGGTGAAATTTTCATGATTTTTGGATGAAGGGATCTATTAAAATAAATTAGAGAAAGAAAATAGGGCTAATTGAGAGGTGAGATTCAATCAAGGGACTTTTAAGGGTGCAATTTGGAGTAAAGAGCCTAGTCAAGTGCAAATTGAGGGTGCTAAGTAAAGAAGGGGGCTGTTTTGGCGCTGAGAAATTTTGTAAAAGGGAATAGAAATTAAATGCACCCGGTTCATACTCCTTGTGTCTCATTAAACATTACATGTGGGGGCCTATCCATGAACACCATGTCCACCCGAACCATAACCTCTTCCCTCCTTTGTTCCTCTCTTGTTTCCCTCACCGATAATGGGTCCCACATGGGCAGAAGACCCATCTCCCTCCTCTCCAGCGGATTAGTATGTTCTTTGGTTCGATTCTTTAACAGAATCAACTCGAAAATGGAAAATAATTCAAACGGTAACGAAAAATTGCAAATTATATACCGTTGGAAAGCTCTAACCGAGGAGAATTCAATGAAACAATTATTTTGGAAGATGGTGCACTGTACAACACTCGCATTAGAGGAGAATGAAATCGGATAAGAAATGAAATTGGCCGGTTGAGATGGATTTAAGGCAAATTGGCGGTTGGGAAAGCATCGTGTGGGCCCCACGACGCAGTTGGGGTAGTTACTGGCACGAATTAACTGCTCTTTGTGTGATTTTCATAATGAAATCGGTGTACAAGACCATAGCCAACATTTAGGGCTGATTTTGTTCAAGTTTCTGAGGAGCAAGAGTAAGGAAAAATTGAGCAACGACCACGGCGCCATGTCATCAATCCGAGGCTCAATTTGTAGCGAAGAACAAACACACCTTGGGTGCATCTTAACCATTAGATTCAATTGAGATATAATAGTGTGTTGCCACGTCGCAATCCGTGGGAGAGAGAAAACACAAATTGTGCAAAGGAAAACACAATTCAAGAAGCGGTTAATAATCAATTGACCCCTATATAAATCATTAACAGTAAGTGATGAGGGGGCCAAGTTGATAATTCCTTCCACAGCTTCTTTACACCCCTTTTTGGTATTAGCAGCAAGAATACACTGAACCTATCTATCCATTGCAACTAATCAGAAAGATTGGCCAATACCTAGCCAACCAACCTTAATCTAGCAGCAAAGAAGGAGAGAGAGGGGAAGGGAATCAAGATTTATGTGAGATGAAGAACTTATTTGACAAATTGATAGTAGATTCTTTTGAATCTCTCAATTAGGTCAAATTGAAACATTGCGAGCCCTATCTACTGCATCTACACATTCAGCTAAGTGATCTTTGATTTTTAAGATGTAAATCCCAAGGTATTACCTTGTGTTCTTTCCTTAAGCAAAGAAATAAAGTTCATCTCTTTCCTGTATCTTTGGCCATTTCTATTTTCTTTTCTTTTTTGGAAATCCCTTTTGAACATTCAGTTCCTTTATTTTCTTTCTGTTTCTTTTGTTATCTCCATTCAAATTGTGATTATACAAAGAAGGTGATTAGTAAAGGTTGGTAGAAGAGCAAATATTGCCTCCAACCAAAGCTCATAATTGATCGAAGATTCATACAATCTCTCGATTAAAGCTTGCAAAAATGATTTGCTCAAGCCGTGAATTTCCAGAGAAAGTATGGAAGAAAGTGAATTTGCGACCACCGATTAAGCATTCAAGAGTTATCCATAACCGAAATCGGGTTCAAGGCAAGAATCATCCTTAAACTCCAATTCCAATGAAATTGAACATTGATTAGCTCTCAAGTACAAGAAGTGTAAACTTAGGAAATGAAATCAAGGCTTGAGCGGTCAGTTGCGAGATGGTGATAGTTGATGCAGAACTTCCAAGTCATAACATAAAACGGTACGACCTTGCTATGTATCTACTAGTATGGATTTTGATCGAGAGGCAGACCGTAGGAAGATTTCTAGCTCCCAGGCGATTCACAAAAGCCTATCTGATCTCTGGTCGGAAACCTAGATCGCCGGAAAAGCCACTGCGTGCGAATCTCCAGACTAGTGAAGAAAGAGCCGAGAACGCAGCACGTATCTTGAAACATTTGCGCATCTAACGGCATCAGAAGAACTGAGTCTAAGGAAAAAATCATGAAGCGCATCTCAACCTTCCATCTGCTCCAACATGAATCTCAGAACATATCTTACGGCTCAAGAATTAACAGGAAGGATATAAGGATTGGGCCTAATCGGTAAAAAAAAAAGAAGAAGGAAGAATAAGAATGAATGTAGCCCAACTTGTGAAATTAAGAAGAAGAATTAATCTTGGCCCAATATATGAAAATAATCAGACCCAACTGTAAAAAAATATATATTAAACTGGGCCCATTCGCAGAAAAATAAAAAATAATAAAATTGGCCCAATCCGTTAAGCCCAGTAGTTAATAATAACAGAATATTAATAATATGGAATAAATAAATGATTTGAAAATGCTCTTGAACTCCAAATTGGCTCAAATTTGTTTCTAAAATTTTCTTATTTTTCATACTATTTTTCTATACAATAATATTCCAGTTTTAAAAATATAATCATGACAAAACAATTTAAAAGCAAAAGACATTGCATATATTGATATATTTGACCTAGCTTTGACTTGTCATTTTAAATACTATAAAAATCCCAAAAATACAAATAAAAATCATAAATAATAACTAAATATATTTTAGTGATTTTTCAAGTGATTTTCCATGAAATAATAATGATGATAGTAATATACTATAATAAATAATGAGGTTAGCTATATTCTTTGATAAATAAAAAAAAATAAATATTATATTGATATTTTCTGTAAAAAAGAATAATAGAAATAAATAGCACAAAATATACAAAAAATATACTACCATGGTAATGAATAGTAAAATACATTTTCTTTTATAATAAAGAATGATAATATAGTTTTATAATATGAATTGTATTTCTTTTATTTCTATACAAACATATACAATAAAATACTTTGGATGAATAAAAATGCAATAAAAATAATAGTTGTAATAAAATCATAATGAATTTCATCTCTTATGACTATTTTCAACTAATAATAAAAATCTTATACTTTTCCATAGATAATAAATAGAAATAATAAAAATAGATATAATGAATAGTATAATAAATAGAATAGAATATTAATAATGATTTCCTTTTAGCTATAAAAAAAATATAATAATAGTAAAAAAATAATAATAAAAAAAATATATAAAAAAAAAAAAACAATAATAATAAAAATAATATAGCTATCTTTTGATTTTGTAAATAATTCTTACATAATGAATAGTATTTCAATATAGTAGAATATAATAATAAATTCTATTACTTTGGCTATTATAAACATTTTAAAAATACAAATAAAAAAAAAATAGCCATTTTATTTTCTATTATTTTTGTAAGTAATTTTTCTACATAGATAAATAGAGTTTAGAAATAATAAAAATAAAATTTTACTACTTTAGCTATTATAAAAATCCCAAAAATATAAATGAAACCCTAATTAATAGCTACCCCTTTCCTATTATTTTTGTAAATAATTTTCTACATAGATAAATAGAGTTTAAAAATAAAAATAATAATAATAATAATAATAATAATAATAAAAATAATAATAATAATAATAATAATAAATAAATGCATCTTTATAATATAAAATAATAATGGAAGATATTATATAATAGACTTTGTGCATTTTAGAAATGAATAAATACGCTCACATAAGGAGTGTAGAGCCACATAAGAATATTTGCACACATGATATAACATTTAGAACGATTAGTCAAGACGAGAACATCTTGACAGAGAATAAATAAGGTTGCAATGACAACACGAGAAGATACGTTGAGACAAGAACATCTTGACGTGAGATGAATAAGGCTTTGATAGCAACATGAGTGAATATATCGAGACAAGAACATCTTGACGCTTAATGAAGAATAACCGTAGCTGCGATATTAACATGGAGATATATGTCGATCTACGAAGAAGAAGAACATTATGATGTCCTAGATAGGTGACATCTTAATGACTCATTGCCATGAGCAAGTAACTCATGATTGAATACGCTCACACAAGGGGTGTAGGGCAACATAGTAATCTTACACAAGTAATGCAACATGTAGAATGATTGGTCGAGACGAGAACGTCTTGACGCTCGCTGAAGAATGACCAAAACTACGACATCAGCATGGAGATATATGTCGACTTTGAAGAAGAAGAACATTACGATGTCCGAGAGAAGTGACATCTTAATGACTCGGTGTCATGAACAAGTAATTCATGACCATTTGAGCTGGCAAGACTGAACTCATCCGTCGATAAGTTTGTCTCCTGGTTCATTTCCCGAGACTGTGAGATTGAATCGGTCTGTAGGTAGATTCATCCACAAAACAGTGAATGTGAACCGTTCTGTAGGTAGGTTCCTTCACTAACACATGCCTCAATGTTGAACTAGCTCAGCGCTTCAGGTTTGACATTGTGTGCAATTGTGTTTCCTAGGTTTATGAATCGGCTTAGTGCTTCGAATTCATGATCTAGAAGATCGGTGAGAAGAAACATGTGGGCCATATCCACCCTTCTCCTGATTCACCAACCTCAAGATCAACCGCTCGGCGCTTCGAGTTGTATTTTGTGTGATTGGTTGTTGACTAGTTAAGATTGAACCGATCTGTTTGTAGGTTTATCTTCTAGATCAACGGAGGTCGAGTCGATCTGTATGTAGACTCACCTCAAGCCCCTCTAAAGAGATTAACCTGGTCTGTAGGTAAGGTTATATCTCGAGGTGGCATAGACTGAACCGATCTGTTTGTAGGTTCGTCTTCCATAGGACAAAACCGATCTGTTTGTAGGTTTGTCTTCCATAGATTGAACCGATCTGTTTGTAGGTTCATCTTCCGTAGACCCCTTTTCATGAAATTAGACGACCACTTGACCATCTTTTAACTATACTATTTGCTTCTCTCTTTCAAAGATCCAGAGGTGCCTCGAGGTTCGTAGCCCAGGGTAATTAACGGTGGGGGCTTGCGCCACCGAATCTACAAGAACTCACAATCACTAAAACCCCCCTGAATGTGCATCCAAATAATCTCTAAACGGCAGAATCGGCCGACACCCAGCAGATGCACGCTCGGGAGGGATCTCCGTGTCCTTCTTCCGCAACCCATCGCCCAGCGGCGGTGCGGAGCGCGCGAAAAAGGGTCGCACAAATTGCTATGAATTTTAAGCGCGGTTATGTGGCCAAAATAACATAAAACGCAAACAACTTGTTAAAACAGCTGCTTTAATGCATCCGGATGAAGTTTTATGTAAAATGAGTGTCGTAGAATATTCATATCGAATAGTTAATTGCAAAAACATATAACAAACAATATTAGAAGATCTCATATGATGTTGCATAAATTAACGCGCAGCTTATAAGGCCAAAATAACCGAAAATGCCTCCAAATTTATTTATACAAAAAGAGTTTGTAATGCATGTGGATGAAGTTTTAGGCAAAGTGAGTGCCGTAGAATGTTCATATTGAATGTATAGTTATAAAAATATATAATACACAATACTAGATGTGTCCATTTTAATTTCTACTTATTTATGAGTGGTTATGTGGCCAAAATAACATAAAACACAATCAACTCGTTTAAACGGATGCTTTTAATGCACCAGGATGGAGTTTTTATAAAAATTACGGTCGTGGAATCTTGATATTAAATACTTAGTGATAAAAACTTTTAGTAGACAGTATTAGACGTATTCATATAGGTTTGCACGAACATATACGCTGTTATGATGCCAAAATAACATAAAATGGAAGGAACTTGTTTAAACAACGGTTTTTAATGTATCCGGATGAAGTTTTATGAAAAATGAGTATCGTAGAATATCCATATCGAATATTTAATTATAAAAACATATAATAGACAATATTAGGAGTGTCCACATGAACTTGCATGAATTTATGCACAGCTATGACACCCAAGTAATGTAAAACACAAATAATTTATTTAAACAGCAGTTTTTAATGCATATGGATGAAGTTTTAGGCAAAGCGAGTGTCGTAGAATATTCATATTGAATATATAATTATAAAAACATATAATAAACAATATTAGAAGTGTTCGTATGAATTTTCATGCTTTTATGAGCAGTTATGTGGCCAAACTAACATGAAACACAAATAACTTGTTTAAATAACAGTTTTTAATGCATATGTATGAAGTTATGGGTAAAATGATTGTCGTAGAATCTTTATATTGAATATTTAATTGCAACAACATATAATAGACAATACTAAAAGTGTTTGTATGGATTTTTACGAATTTATGCGCGGTTATGTGGTCAAAATAACACAAAACACAAACAACTTGTTTAAACAAATGCTTTCCGTGCATCGGTATGGAGTTCCGCCCAAAATTATATTTGTAGAATCTTAATAATAAATATTTAATAATAAAAACATTAATAGACAGTACTATGGGCATTCATATTTTTTTTCACAAATTTATGCGCGGTTACGAGACCAAAATAACATAAAACACAATCATCTTATTTAAACAATGAGCTTTTAATGCATCCGAGATCATGTTTTATGCAAAATGTGTGTCGTAGAATATCCATATTGAATATTAAATTATAAAAACCTATAATAGGCAATATTAGGATTGTCTATTTGAACTTGCATGAATTTATGCACAGTTATGAGGTCAAAATAACGTAAAACACGGACAAATTGTTTGGATAATCAGTTTTTAATTCATCTGGATGAAGTTTTAGGCAAAATTAATTCCTTAGCATCTTAATACTGCATATTTAATTATAAGAACATATAATGGACAATATTGGTAGCACCCATATCAATTTTGACGAATTTACGTGTTGTTATGAGGCCAAAATAATCGAAATAGCAAATAACGATATAAACAAATATTTTTAATGCATACGGATGGAGTTTTATACAAAATTAGTGTCATAGAATATTCACAAACTACTTATTTGAACAGTAGTTCTTAATGCATCCGGATGATATTTTATGCAAAATGAGTGTCTTACAATATTCGTATGGAATAGTTAATTAAAAAAACATACAACGAGACAACATTAGAAGTGTTCATATGAATTTGCACAAATTTAGGCGTAGTTATGAGGCAAAAATTACATAAAACACAACCGGCTTGTTTGAACGGTAGTTTTTATTACATATGGATGTATTTTAGGCAAAATGAGTGTTGTAGAATCTTCATATTGAATATATAATAATAAAAATACATAATAGGCAATATTAGAAGTGTCCATATGAATTTGCATGAATGTATTTGATGTTATGAGGCTAAACTAATACAAAAAAACTAATCACTTGTTTAAATAACGAGTTTTTAATGCATCCGGAAGATGTTTTGGGCAAAATGATTGTTGTAGAATTTTTATATCGAATATTTCATTATAAGAACATATAATAGACAATATTAGAAGCGTCCATATGAATTTGCACGAATTTATGCGCAGATTATGTGCCCAAAATATCACAAAACGCAAATCAACTTGTTTAAAAACAAATTTTGCTTCTAATGTATCGGGATGGAGTTCGCAAAAAAATACAATCGTAGAATCTTGATATTGAATATTTAATTATAAAAACCTTTTACATACAGTATTAGAAGTATTCATATGAATTTGCGTGAATCTATGCGCGGTTATGAGACCGAAATAACATAAAATACAAACAACTTGTTTGAATAACGATTTTAAGGCATCCGGATGAAGTTTTGTGAAAAATGAGTATTGTAGAATATTCATATTGGATATTTAATTATAAAAATATATAATAGACGATATTAGAAGTGTCCATATGAACTTATATGAATTTATGTGCAGTTATGAGGCCAAAATAACGTAACACATAAATACCGATTTAAATTACGATTTTTAATGTATCCGGATGAAGTTTTGGGTAAAATGATTGTCGTAGAACCTTTATATTGAATATTGCAGTACAAAAACATATAATAGACCATGTTGTGAAGCGTCCATATGAATTTCTTTGAATTTATGAGTGGTTATGTGGCCGAAATAACATAAAACACAAATAACTTGTTAAGACAGTACGCTTTTAATGCATCGGGATGGACTTTTGCCAAACATTATAGTCGTAGAATCTTGATATTGAATATTTAATTATAAAACCTTGTAATAGACAGTATTAGGAGTATTCATATGAATTTGCACGAATTTATGCGCAGTTGTGAGGCCAAAATAACATAAAATGCAAATAACTTGTTTAAACAACAGATTTTTAATGTATCCGGATGGATTTTTGTCAAAAATGAGTGTCGTAGAATATTCATATTGAATATTTAATTCTAGAAACATATAATAGATAATATTAGGAGTGTCCATATGAACTTGCATGAATTTATGCGTTGTTATGAGGCCAAATTAACGTAAAATAAAAATAACTTATTTAAATAACAATTTTTAGTGCATCTGGATGAAATTTTGGGTAAATGATTATCGTAGAATCTTTATATTGAATATTTCACTACAAAACATATAATAGACAATATTAGAGGTGTCCATATGAATTTCTATGAATTTTAAGCGCGGTTATGTGGCCAAAATAACATAAAACGCAAACAACTTGTTAAAACAATTTGCTTTAATGCATCCGGATGAAGTTTTATGTAAAATGAGTGTCGTAGAATATTCATATCGAATAGTTAATTGCAAAAACATATAACAAACAATATTAGAAGATCTCATATGATGTTGCATAAATTAACGCGCAGTTATAAGGCCAAAATAACCGAAAATGCCTCCGACTTATTTATACGGTAGTTTGTAATGCATGTGGATGAAGTTTTAGGCAAAGTGAGTGCCGTAGAATGTTCATATTGAATGTATAGTTATAAAAATATATAATACACAATACTAGATGTGTCCATTTTAATTTCTACTTATTTATGAGTGGTTATGTGGCCAAAATAACATAAAACACAATCAACTCGTTTAAACGGATGCTTTTAATGCACCAGGATGGAGTTTTTATAAAAATTACAGTCGTGGAATCTTGATATTAAATACTTAGTGATAAAAACTTTTAGTAGACAGTATTAGACGTATTCATATAGGTTTGCACGAACATATACGCTGTTATGATGCCAAAATAACATAAAATGGAAGGAACTTGTTTAAACAACGGTTTTTAATGTATCCGGATGAAGTTTTATGAAAAATGAGTATCGTAGAATATCCATATCGAATATTTAATTATAAAAACATATAATAGACAATATTAGGAGTGTCCACATGAACTTGCATGAATTTATGCACAGCTATGACACCCAAGTAATGTAAAACACAAATAATTTATTTAAACAATGAGTTTTTAATGCATATGGATGAAGTTTTAGGCAAGCCGAGTGTCGTAGAATATTCATATTGAATATATAATTATAAAAACATATAATAAACAATATTAGAAGTGTTCGTATGAATTTTCATGCTTTTATGAGCAGTTATGTGGCCAAACTAACATGAAACACAAATAACTTGTTTAAATAACAGTTTTTAATGCATATGTATGAAGTTATGGGTAAAATGATTGTCGTAGAATCTTTATATTGAATATTTAATTGCAACAACATATAATAGACAATACTAAAAGTGTTTGTATGGATTTTTACGAATTTATGCGCGGTTATGTGGTCAAAATAACACAAAACACAAACAACTTGTTTAAACAAATGCTTCCGTGCATCGGTATGGAGTTCTACCCAAAATTATAGTTGTAGAATCTTAATAATAAATATTTAATAATAAAAACATTAATAGACAGTACTATGGGCATTCATATTTTTTTTCACAAATTTATGCGCGGTTCGAGACCAAAATAACATAAAACACAATCATCTTATTTAAACAAATATTTTTTAATGCATCCAGATCATGTTTTATGCAAAATGTGTGTCGTAGAATATCCATATTGAATATTAAATTATAAAAACCTATAATAGGCAATATTAGGATTGTCTATTTGAACTTGCATGAATTTATGCGCGATTATGAGGTCAAAATAACGTAAAACACAGACAAATTGTTTGGATAATCAGTTTTTAATTCATCCGGATGAAGTTTTAGGCAAAATTAATTCCTTAGCATCTTAATACTGCATATTTAATTATAAGAACATATAATGGACAATATTGGTAGCACCCATATCAATTTTGACGAATTTACGCTATTGTTATGAGGCCAAAATAATCAAATAGCAAATAACCGATATAAACAAAATTTTTAATGCATACGGATGGAGTTTTATACAAAATTAGTGTCATAGAATATTCACAAACTACTTATTTGAACAGTAGTTCTTAATGCATCCGGATGATGTTTTATGCAAAATGAGTGTCTTACAATATTCGTATGGAATAGTTAATTAAAAAAACATACAACGAGAAACATTAGAAGTGTTCATATGAATTTGCACAAATTTAGGCGTAGTTATGAGGCAAAAATTATATAAAACACAAATTAAACTTGTTTGAACGGTAGTTTTTATTACATATGGATGTATTTTAGGCAAAATGAGTGTTGTAGAATCTTCATATTGAATATATAATAATAATAATACATAATAGGCAATATTAGAAGTGTCCATATGAATTTGCATGAATGTATTTGATGTTATGAGGCTAAACTAATACAAAATAACTAATCACTTGTTTAAATAACGGTTTTTAATGCATCTGGAAGATGTTTTGGGCAAAATGATTGTTGTAGAATTTTTATATCGAATATTTCATTATAAGAACATATAATAGACAATATTAGAAGCGTCCATATGAATTTGCACGAATTTATGCGCAGCTATGTGCCCAAAATATCACAAAACGCAAATCAACTTGTTTAAACATCGCTTCTAATGTATCGGGATGGAGTTCTGCCAAAAAAATACAGTCGTAGAATCTTGATATTGAATATTTAATTATAAAAACCTTTTATATACAGTATTAGAAGTATTCATATGAATTTACGTGAATCTATGCGCGGTTATGAGACCGAAATAACATAAAATACAAACAACTTGTTTGAATAATAGTTTTTAAGGCATCCGGATGAAGTTTTGTGAAAAATGAGTATTGTAGAATATTCATATTGGATATTTAATTATAAAAATATATAATAGACGATATTAGAAGTGTCCATATGAACTTATATGAATTTATGTGCAGTTATGAGGCCAAAATAACGTAACACACAAATACCGATTTAAATTACGAGTTTTTAATGTATCCGGATGAAGTTTTGGGTAAAATGATTGTCGTAGAACCTTTATATTGAATATTGCAGTACAAAAACATATAATAGACCATGTTGTGAAGCGTCCATATGAATTTCTTTGAATTTATGAGTGGTTATGTGGCCGAAATAACATAAAACACAAATAACTTTTTAAGACAGTAGCTTTTAATGCATCGGGATGGACTTTTGCCAAACATTATAGTCGTAGAATCTTGATATTGAATATTTAATTATAAAAACTTGTAATAGACAGTATTATGAGTATTCATATGAATTTGCACGAATTTATGCGCAGTTGTGAGGCCAAAATAACATAAAATGCAAATAACTTGTTTAAACAACAGTTTTTAATGTATCCGGATGGATTTTTATCAAAAATGAGTGTTGTAGAATATTCATATTGAATATTTCAGGCACAATTAGTAGGCAGGTTTTATGAAAGATTTTATTTTATTTTTAGTTTATTTTACATCTTATTATGAAAGATTTTATTTTATTTTTAGTTTATTTTACATCTTATTGGTTAAATGTGAGCTTTTAAAAATTATTATTATTGTTAACTAAAAAGATGCTTTATTATGTTGCAAGCATTATTTTTATGTGTTTTCATCGGCTTTTGGGCTGGCCTTGTAATTGGATAGATTATCGAGTTCTACACCAGCTATACTCGTATAGGATTTTAGTATTTGCCTATTATTTTATAGCCGTAGACTGGTAATTTCTTTTCTTAATTGCTGTTGATTTTATAGCCGTAGACTTCTTATTTTAAAAGAAAAGGTTGGTCCTAACTCGTTAATGATTGATTTACAATTTTCTCGTTGATTCAAATGTACAAAAGATTCACCATTTTGATCTACAGGACAACAAGGAAAGAAAACGACGTTTAAAAAAGCAAACGATAACAAAAGTGATAACCGTTCTCTAGTTGTTTGTGAGAAAGAATATTTTTTCCCTTGCCAAAAATCAGTACGAATCTCCAATAATAATTTGCAATTTGGTTGAATCCCGTAAGAGAGACCTGATAATTGTCTTCCATTTTTCGTCCAAAATTCTAGCGTGTGCTTTTTTTAGACAAAATTGTTACAACTAATGTACTTGTATGTTATATCTGTTTCACATAGACTTCCTTGATATGGGCCGTTGGATGATAATTTTTGGACGGTTAGAATTTTGTGCGTACGGATGCCTATATAAACTCTTTCCTGTTTTTCACCCCGCGATCGCTTCGCACAAATTCTCCCATAAAAAGGTAATTCGCACCCCACCGAATCTCTCAAGGGGGGAAAAGCTGCACTCTCTTTGCTTCTCTCCGCCTCCGGTACCCTTTGCATCGCTTCTCTCCGCCGTGCTCCGCTCTGCTCCTCCGCTGCACAGAGCTTGCAGTTGGTTAATTTTATTCAATTTTACCTTTCCTTGGAACTTGGAAAATACATTCCCTTTGCGGCCATGGTTTCCCTTTTTCATCGCTCCTTCATTGGCAAGACGCCAAAGATGGCTCTCCCCTCCCTCAAGATAGAACGAAATCATGGAAGACCGCCAATTCTCTCTCGCTTGTTTTTTCTTTGAAGACAGCCTCGCCATAGAAGATTTTTTTATCCAAAAACCTCGCCATAGAAGACATAGTGCGTTTAACTTCCCATTCTTTTTTTTCTTATAATTATTACTTGTATTTTTCAGAACTAATTAAATCTTGTATTGCTCTTCATTCAAATTCGATGCATTCCTTAACTACTGGTATTGCTATCTGATGTTTTGGAATCCTGTCAATTTATAAGTTTCTTTTTGCTATTCATACGATTTGCTTTTGGCATGAGAGAAACAACTGTCAATTATATCAATTATATATCAGTACTTTTAATTGTGGCGGATCAATTTGACTAAACGACAATTAAGCATAACTTCAAGAAACTGTCCTAATAAGCATATATATTTGATTAAACCCCATTTTTTTCACCGTGTGCTGTTAATTCGAAGGCAATTGGCTTGCGGTTAGTTTGATTGCATTTGGCTCATTAGAAAGGGGCTAGCACTCGCTAGCTCATCTGATTTTTCTGGGTCAACTGAGACTACGTTCAACTCATCAAAGACAATTTGCATGTAGCTCTCTACTTTGAGGCCGGTCGTGTCATCAGTCTGGAATGGAGCTATCAAACATCGATGCAAAGGTGGCAGAATCCGACTCGATCTGAGAAATTCGTCGGATTCAAATTTGATTTGATCTGATTTTTTTAAAAAAGTTAAACCGATCCAATCCAATTTTAATCGATCCAAATCTGATCTGTCCCGATCAGACCCGACATTAAATAGCCTTCAATCCAATCAAAATCTATCAAAAATCTGAAAAAACACAACATATAAATTAACCCGACCCGATTTCTTTCAAAAGATCAAACTGACCCGACCCGCCTGATCCAAACTCGAACCCGACCCGACCCGCCCGATTGCCACCTCTACATGGAAGAGGAACGACATGTTAGTTTGTAATAATCTTGAAGTCAATAATACGATAAATTGGTTATATAAAGCTTTGTTCATGAATTGGGTATTTAAACGATATTTTATTTCCTTGAGTATTATTGAATTTATGAATCATTCCGAGTTCATGACTTGAATTGTGAAACTTCATAATATAGAATATACTCTTAAAAGTCACTAACCAAGGTAATTAGCAGGAACACTAATTAACCGTTATCAGGTTAGTATGTGGATTAAATGATGGTCAAGTTTTACAGACCATAGACAAAAAGTTGTCATTTTAATCACATAGATAGATGTTCTATGAACATCGTATTTGATAGACCCCGAATGAAATATTAAATGGAATTGTGTTCGTGTCATTAATGTTTTCATTCAGTATTAAATTCTAAAGTATGAGGTATTCATCTTTCCTACATAAGATATGTATGTGTGTGAGGTATAACATTTAGTGCTCCGAGACAAGCCGATTTTCATTCCAATTGAAATTTGGAAGCAAGGTATAACATCTTATATTAATCTATTTAATTGTTAAGTAGATTAATGTTTTAGAAATCAATCATGGAGTAGATCAATAAAGGTTTAAAGATGTGTGTATCTCTCGGTAATCATCCGACATACCACTTTACCCTAAGCTTAAGTTAGAAGTAAAATAATATTTTACCGTCTTTTGTAAAGGATTAAATATCTGTATCTCTCGGTAATTATCCGACATACTTTACCAAATTACTTTTGCGCTTTTGAAGCATGACAAATGTAACTATTTTGCTTTTTTGGAAATCTTTGGTTATGAAAAGTATATCTATGAATGTGATGAAGCAATAAAGTACCTAAGTAAGAGCTGTTGATCTCTACACCTGAAAGAGATGGTTCTGTCTAGCAAAGATTGAATTTAAAGTGATCCTCGTGACCCCGATCTTTCCTGGGAGCCCCTTTTAGGTGTCCTGATAACTGGCCCAAAAGGAACTTTGTCACGTTATCAAATTGTTTTCTCGTACCAAAAAGAATTAACTGTTTTGAAACCATATAAAATGTTTATATGCTTTTTACGGTATAAGTAAAGAACAAAGATATAGCTACAAGATAAAGAATTGAGAACTGATAGAAATATACATGACTGATTCATATATAAATATATACAAAATGTTTGTATGAACTGGTAAATTAGATTTACTACTTTGATATGAAATGTATCTTATCATAAACGCAAAGCTACTCCTATTGGATAGATAGTAGCTATATACGTGACTGAATCATGTATATATATATACAAAATGTTTGTATGAGCTGGTAAATTGGATTTACTGCTTTGATAATAAATGAGTAAATTTGATTTATCATTTTTGAGGAACCGTGAAAGAATGTTATGTCAAAGAAAGACTGGAAAATGAATTTTCAATGGTCTTTCTGACAGACATCTTTCACGTGTTCATAAGTTTGTTTAAAGTCAGTTTAACAAACTGACTAATTATAAATGTGTAAATTAGATTTATCATTTTTAAGAAACCGTGAAGGAAGATTGTGTCAAAGAAAGACTGGAAAATGAATTTTCAGTGGTCTTTCTGGCAGACATATTTTACGTGTTCGTAAGTCTGTTTAAAGTCAGCTTAACAAACTGACTGCTTACGATGTTAAGCATATTCACAAACCCGAAAAAAATTAAGTAATATGCCCTACCTACTATGTCCTCCGCAAATCAATGTTCATTGGCAAACGTGACCTACTCAGTAGGCGTCACCTTTTACCTTTGGTTGTCGAGGGTTATGTCCGACATAACGAACCAAATAGAGTTTGGTTACTTACCAATGATTTCCAAAACAGTTTTGGGCTTGGGGCAAAGTTTCGTTAAAACATATGATGTTTAACGAAACCAAGAATCACATAGAGATGTGATTAGCAAAGAGTTGCTTACCTAAAATAATTAATAAATGAGTTATTCAACGATAACTTGATTATCAGTGAAAATAGGGATCTTGGTCCTAACTACAAACGGGAATAGAACAAATTTGTAGTGGAAATTTTATTTGAAATAAGACATTACATGAACAAAGCTAAAAATCTTTACATTTTAATCGTTGTAGCACATGGCTAAAGAAACTCTTACAAATACGTTCTGTGCGCTCACAATCATACTAAGACATGAGAAACTCGAGTATGTCCTTAATACACTAATCCTCGCACAAACTGCGATGAGGTCGTGAGCAAATGAAGTCACCATGTACAACAAGCACAAAGAAGATGATCTTGATGTATAAAGTTTCTTGGTCAAGAAATTTAAGGTGACTAAATCTTCACCGAGTCATAAGATGACGAGGGCGCTCTCTTGACACTCACATGCTCCGTATGATGAGCGATGTTGAGCAGTTGGAGAAGCATAACAGTCTGTTGAGCAAAGAGTTTGCTACAGATGTTATCCTGAACTCTTTCCCTCCTAGCTATTCTAATTTCATCAAGAATTATCATATGCTGAGAATGGACAAGAGCTTGCAGGAGCTCAAAGGGATGTTAAGGATCGCTGATGGGGAGATGAAGAAGAGTTCTTCTAACCTCATGATCCAAGAAGGTGGAAGTAGGATTAAAAGGATGAAACGCAAAGCGACTCCCAAAGTGACACTTAAGTACAAAAATAAAGGGAAAAATGGTTCCTAATCCGAACACTCCCAAGGCAAAAGCCTCTTCTGTCTCTCACTGCTTTTGCTGTCAAAGCAAGGGTCATTGGAAGAGAAACTGCTCTAAGTATCTGGAGGTTATGAGGACATGAAATGTTCTCAATAATTCAACCTCAGATATTTTTATTGTTGAAGTTAACGTTGTTACCTCTATTCATGATTGGGTATTGGATACTGGATCATGTGCTCATATTTGTTCAAATATGGAGGCACTAAAGAATAAGAGGAAACTACGCAATAAGGAAATACAACTCCGAGTTGAAAACGGTGCACAAGTTGCGGCCGTAACAGTCGAAAGTATAGAGTTGTGTTTGCCTAGCGAGCTTATAATGGAACTCGAAAATATATATTTTGTTCCAAGTATTTCCAAAAATATTATTTCAATCTCATGTCAAGAGATGAATGGTTTTTCTTTTGTTATAAAGGACAATGGTTGTTCAATATACAAATATGAGTTATATTTGTTAGTTTGTAATAATCTTGAAGTCAATAATACGATAAATTGGTTATATAAAGCTTTGTTCATGAATTGGATATTTAAACGATATTTTGTTTCCTTAAGTATTATTGAATTTATGAATCATTCCGAGTTCATGACTTGAATTGTGAAACTTCATAATATAGAATATACTCTTAAAAGTCACTAACCAAGGTAATTAGCAGGAACACTAATTAACCGTTATCGTGTTAGTATGTGGATTAAATGATGGTCAAGTTTTACGGACCATAGACAAAGAGTTGTCATTTTAATCACATAGATAGATGTTCTAGGAACATCGTATTTGATAGACCTCGAATGAAATATTAAATGGAATTGTGTTCGTGTCATTAATGTTTTCGTTCGCATATTAAATTCTAAAGTATGAGGTATTCATCTTTCCTACATAAGATATGTATGTGTGTGATTTCTACCAAACGTTATCCGTAAAAGGTGGCTATAAAGGTAGCTCTTCGGTATACATAACTTATGCGGAGGAAGAGATGGTTTGCCAAAAGTAATATTATCCCTCGTATTTCTATACGAGTTATAAGATCATTTGGGCCCCTTGATAGAGTAAGATTATCTGCTAGCAATATAATTATAAGATTAATTATATTTGATAATTTACTCAGGATCAAGAAAAGATTAAGTTTGCAAGGATGACACATACCTACCTTGAAACTGATCTGATATATATGAGACAAAAGAATTAAACACAAGTAAATAGTTTACTGGATCATGATATTGTACAGTACATCATCATCTGTGTAATTGGATGGTCATAGTGCATTCTGCCAGATGCCTCATATGATTATAGAAGTTAAAACAGTTTTAACTCTATTTACCAACATAACACGGATCCTGTCGGGTCACACCGTATAGGAGTTAATCGGAGAATCTTATTGATTAATTATAAATTGTTTATAATTAATAATAAGATGGTTATAATTAATTATATATGATATAATTATATTTGTCATAGATATGACAAGAAGCAAAAATCAGATTGAATTTATAACGTGTTGGACACGTCGTATAAATTCGCCGAAACAACAACCGAGAAAAATATAATTGTAGATGACAATTATATATATTTGATTCATTTAATTATGGATTTGAATTATGGGCCAAAGCCCATTTATAATTAAATTCTTAATTAATAATTAAAAGCCCAAAATCAGAAAAGCCCAAAAAGGCCCATGAAAAGCCCATGCCGACCTCCAAGGGTATTTTGATAATTTGGCCAAAAGCCCAAGGGTATTTCGGTAATTTGGCCAAAAAACTCAATGGTGTTTTGGTAAATTGGATGAACTTTAAGGGTATTTTGGTCTTTTCACATTGGAACCTCCCTACTATTCATGAGGGTATTTTGGTAATTTATCAATCTCACATTTTCTATAAATAGAGGGGTAGGGTGAGAGAAAAGTTACACCAAATCGCTCTACTTTCTCTCTCTCTCGGTATACGGTTGTTTCGTAATTCACGGATCGGTAGATAGTGTTTTTACAAAGTTGCGTATTTCGCACATTTGTGAAACAGAATTACTGCAAGTCGTGAATAGTACTATTTCGTCTTTTCTCGGGTGAATAGTGTTTTTGCGAGAAACCGCGGTTTACAGTATTTCTGACAAAAGAAATAAACTGCTCTCTGATCAGTCCTGGTGGATAACCTACAGAGGCATCAGACGTTTGGTGCTCCGAGACAAGCCGATTTTCATTCCAATTGAAATTTGAAAGCGAGGTATAACATCTTATATTAATCTATTTAATAAGTAGATTAATGTTTTAGAAATCAATCATGGAGTAGATCAATAAAGGTTTAAAGAGGTGTGTATCTCTCGGTAATCATCCGACATACCACTTTAACCCTAAGCTTAAGTTAGAAGTAAAATAATATCTTATCGTATTTTGTAAAGGATTAAATGTCTGTATCTCTCGGTAATTATCCGACATACTTTAATCCCTAACTTAAGTAGAAGTAAAAAAAAATTCTATGATTTTTCTGCAGCTTGGGCATTAATGGGATTTGGGCATTCCAAAACCCAACACGACATCCCCTAAAAAGCAAAAAAAAAACTCTTTAGGTGAAATATTTTTGATCTAATCCGTTTGATTAGAATTCAACGGTCTTAATTTAATAATAATAAACCCCGTACATCAAAATTCGTGTTTATACGTCTCCACACCCATTATGATTAAAACGAACTGTTATAATTAACTTTTGAAAACTGAAATATTCTCTAGAGAATAGTTACCCACATGGAAGATAGCATAAAAGCAGCAAAGATGAATTCCATGAGGGATATCTTCTTCATTCGGGATGAGAGTCGGGGTGCAGAAAAAAGATGAAAATATATACATGGAGCCCTGAAACAGCGACTAGATTGCACCCAGAAGAGCAATCTTTTCATCTGAAATAATTTTATAAAAACAGCAATAATGGAGTCTATCAAGAGGTTGTTACTGATCATTTTTGTATATATATTATATTGAGAGTTCACTTCACCCAATAATATTTTAGAGGGGTTGAGGGAGAATCGAGACTGACAAAATTTGGTTTCAGAGATTGAAGGGAGATATAATGATCATTAGGTCATTGGTAAGAGTTGTTGTAATTAAAAACTATTTGGTGTTTAGCAGAAGCAATGGATGTGGCAGCAAGCTTGCACTGAAACATTAAAGTTTATCTAGGTCTCCCATATAGGTATAGTAGTATATCGTCAATCTTAACACTCAAATGTATTATTTCTTTCCGGGCCCCCTTTCCGTTAGGTCTAAGGTATTTATATTTTATAGGTATAGACTGGATGCTGAGATTATTTTTCGGGTTTATGTTTTGATCAGTTAGTGAGCCTTTGTAGTTTGTATTTACTATTTCTTTTGAGCATTAAATACAAACTTTTTCATGGGCCTAGGCTTGAATCGGGCTTAATATTATTGGGCCCATCATTAACCCTCGAGTTTATGCCAGCAAGAGAGCCCTCAATCACTCACCTCCTGATCTGTATTGATCGATGTTTTGGGTCAACGATATGAAGAGCCCTCAAAACGAGGAGCACAAGAATCAATAAATAAAAATGATCGCATCCGTAACAATGAACAATTGACACCTGTAATTTTTTCCATCGTACAATTACAACTATATAGTTTGGTAGTTGATTTTGATTTTCTTGTCTGTGGGTTTAGACTTTAGACTCGGTAATAATTCGAGCAGTGTTTTCTGGATGGGACATAAATCCTGAAATTGCCGCCGTAACTTCTCGTGTTGAAACTCCTCTAAAGACTCCGCATAGCAAAGATAAAATATAAAGGAGAAAGTCTCAAGTTTAACCAATCAAAAGTTGATTTTTCCCAGGAAGTCAATAATCGGACAATACAAACAGAGATAAAGACGGAGCAAGAGAAGTGAAGATAAGAGAGAAGAAAGGCCCAAAACTAGCTCATGCCACACAGATCTCCAGCCATGGCACCAAAAGAGAACACCCCACACGTGCTAATTTTCCCATATCCATCTCAGGGCCCATTGAACTGCATGATGAAGCTGGCTGAGCATCTTGCCATCGCCGGTCTCCATGTCACCCTGCTCAACACTGACAACACCCGCCGCCGCCTTTACCTCAGCTCTGTCTCTCTTCCGAGCACCCCTCTCCTTCGTTTCAAATCCATCCCTGATGGTCTCCCAGAAGACCAGCCTCGTGATGCTTCCCACTTGATAGATGTTGCCGAGTCATTGAACATGAACTCCCGGCTCTTGTTACCTGATATGATTCTATCTATGAGAAGTGAAGATTGCTCTGATGGGTTTCCACCGGTTACATGTGTTATAGTTGATGGGTTTCTTCCTTCCATAGTTGATTTGGCAAAAGAGATGGGTTTACCATGTTTGTCGTTTCGGACACCTAGTGCTTGTAGTATCTGGGCTTACTTATGCATACCAAAGCTGTTGGAGATCGGCAAGTTGCCACTCAGGGAAGGTGTTGATTTTGATGAATTGGTAAATGGGATTCCAGGCATGGAAGGTTTTCTTCGGAGAAGAGATCTACCGGAGTTTTTTAGAAGTGCAAAAAATGCAGATGATCCTGAACTCAAGTTCATGGCTACTGTGACCGCATACAGTGGTGAAGCAAGGGATTTCATCCTTAACACTCAGAAGTGTTGGAATCTACTGCAGTTCGTAACATCCAGTCACAGATCCCCGTGACATATGCTGTCGGCCCCCTTCATGCTATTTTTTAATCACAGCGCTCTGCTAGTGGCAGCACTGATGCATCATCACACACTTCAAGTCTTTGGCAGGAAGATACCAATTGCCTCAAGTGGCTAGATTCACAGCCAGACAAGTCAGTGGTCTATGTTAGTTTTGGCAGTTTGATCACACCGACACGAGAAGAGCTCCATGAGTGTTACTCTGGTTTGGTTAACAGCGGCCACAAGTTTCTCTGGGTTCTGCGGCCTGACATGGTACGAGACCCTGGATGGACAGACGAGATTAAGAGATCATTGTCAGAAGAGCAGGGAAGGATCATCTCATGGGCCCCACAACAGAAAGTGCTGGGCCACTGTGTAATTGGGTGTTTCTAACACATAGTGAATGGAATTCAACTCTCGAGAGCATAATCGAAGGTGTACCAATGCTGTGCTGGCCATTCTTTCTGGACCAGAAAATGAACAGTCGTTTTGTCAGTGAGATTTGGAAGATTGGGTTGGACATGAAGGATATACCCAACAGGGAAGTGGTGGAGAAGATGGTTAGGGAAATGATGGAAGGTGAATTGGCCGCAAGACTTAGGCGATCGGCACAAGATATGGCTAATGCGGTGAAGGAGAGCATTGCTGAAGGAGGATCATCATTCAGAGAATTTCAACGGCTGGTTGATGATATCAAATCTATGAGCAACAGTTTAGATTTTCATAGTTCTTGTTACTGAAACAGTGGAATTTCAGTCTCTGCATTGTGATTTCTTTTAGGTTTTCTTATTTGTGTGTTTGATCTTTTTTTCATATTGCTTGGAGGAAATGGACCTAATCCTGGTAGATATTCTACCGGCACCTATGTTTCTGGGAATAAATTCATTGGTTCCAAATAACAATAACAGCAACAACAATAAAACCCAATAAAATGAGATAGGCTAGAAATAAATAATGATGATGAAAAAAAATCTGAAATAAATTCAAATGATGCCGATTTTCTTCTTTTTTATTTTTTTGGCCTTTTGACTGGAATGTTATCAACTTCAAACAAATTCTAATTAATTTTGTCCCTTCGGAGCCAGCGATTTGAGTGCACTCAGGAACCTCCCTTATTAATTTTGTACCACACTCTGGTACCATAGATTTTAACAAACAGTCTCAAGAATATAAGCTACATCAGTTTAACTACTTGCTTCAAAGATTATCCTAAAGAAATCAGTTCATCATATTATCAACAAATGTGCAAGTTTTCATTTCATAGCGGGCCTAAAATTATCAAGTCTCCTCTTCAAACTTAACCAACAATTCATTTTTGCCTCCAGACTTAGCTAATAACATAATCACAAAACAGAAAAAGGCAAATAAGGAAAAACTAGAAGAAGAGAAATGGCTTAAAACCTATATAGAGTAAACTATATATTTAGTTAACATTTTCTTAATCAATTTCAGTGCTAGATCATTGCTCTTCCCCTATAAGCACTAGACTTAGGTTTACTGTTGTGCACTGCACAGGTAATGAATTATTGTCAGATGGTATTATGAATAATTAGGTGATAGATATCTTAGTTGAAATGGCATTATGATCCTCAAGAAAAATCTGGAAGAATGGATAGGACACGAGACGAAATGCTGAATGCACTTGGAGCCCCTCTGCTTCATACAAAGAAAATTAGGTATACATTTTTTCTGATATCCAACATACAGTTATGCACCAATAACCAATTACACATCAAAGAAAAGTTCCATTAAGCCCAATCTGTCCTTTTTCTATGGAGAGAACTAATCCACTTGCTTTTAAGCCCATCTATTAATTCTGGGCGTTGAAGACCAGGCCTGTACTCTTTGTAAACAAATGGTTTTCTAGTTACTTGGGTATAATTTATACCTACTTGGAGGACCAGTTCCATTAATGCATACATCGGATTTAAAATATGAATTTCAATGGACGATGATCACTATATATATGCGGTTTAATGTATATATTACATATACAGGTATATATCCAAAAAAAAAAATTTAACTATTTGATCGATCATTTATTTTTAAAAAAAATAATAAATAATATAAAATATAATAAGATTTAAATAATTATAAATGTTTGCATGTAATATATCATATGTTTAATATTATAGGATTTATACAATTAAAAATTAAAAAAATATCACATATTATTAAATATGTAAATGTATATGCTTGTATAAGAGTATATGATATCGCACCGTATAAACATAATTAGACCATATATACGACCATCCAAATGCACGCTAAAATAACGAACGCAGTTGATACTTATATAAGTGATAGGCCTCAATTATATATTATATTCAATTAGGTTTTTATCTCAAAAACTATGTATTTTATGTTAATTGTTAAGAATTTATTTAGTTTTTATGTCGAGTTCGAGATACTGCTGCATTTCTTATTATTTTACAGGTTATTGAGTGTAAACAAGGATTCAACATGAGAAATAATGCATTCTCATACAAGATGGGTCGGATTTACACGAAGAAATCAAGTTAAAAGCATTCTCATACAAAAATTACGGACTGTAATTTTGGAATTGCGGACCGCAAATGCTCTCTGGTTCGTTCTGGAAAAAAATGCAAAAATTGCGGACCGCAATTTTTGGGCTAGCAGCGCAAATTGGCAGTTTTAAAGCGGTTTTCTTATTGAAATTAATAGATTTTGACACCCTTTCATCCCAGACATCTCTCAACGAATTAGAGAACAGATCTAAAGCAAGAAAGAAGAGGAAGAACACCATTAGAGGGAGAATTTGAAGAAGAACTCAAGAACCGGACGAGAAATCGTATATCTTCTTAGCATATTATTTTCTTTACTCTTTTCTCATGATATACTGTTGTTTAAACATGAATCTTGATACAATTTTTGATATGATTTGTGGCTAGACACCCTTCTAGGGGTCTAGGTGTAAACTTTGATAACTCGAATGGTTTAATTTACTCGTTTGTTGATCTTTTAGTTCTTATTGTTTGTGATTGTTGTTTTGTCTAAATTGAATACTTAGTTTTAATCAACTGCATGTTACCCTAGAAGTGAAAGCGGAAACCGAAAGGTAGAACTGAATCTTCTAACCCAAAACAGTGATTTAGGTCGTAGGCCAAGTACTTAATCGTGAAACTTATTACCTAAGGGAAAACCGAGGAAACCCTAGAAATTGTGTGAAGTACCGAAAGGAGAAGTACAAAATCTAGGTTATGCCAAAATGATTCACCGATCTTAATGGGCTTAGACTTGTAAGGTGAAGTACTTAATCGTGAAACCCGAATTGTTTAGGTACGGTATCAAGCCACGAAAGTGTAAATTTAGTACTAATTCTGAGATTGAATCCCCGACAAACACAAGAACAAACTAAAAGATCAAATAGAGTGAATTGACTAAACGAGTGAGAGTGAAGCCGAAAACCCCTAGGATCCTCAATTTGATAAACTTTTCAGTCGTTGTTGTTAGATTAATGCACTTTTATTTTGAAATAAAAACTCTCGATCGATTATCTAGATTAGTGAAACTTGTTAGAAACGGTAATTCACCCTTGTCTTTGTGGTTTGACATCCAAATTACTACTTGATTAGGTCGTACGCTTGTGGCTGAAATTGAGTAAAATTAAAGTATTTATTAGATTAACAAAATACACATCAATAAGTTATTTCCCTCAAGAAATTTTGCAAGAAAAAGTAAAAAAAAAAAAATTACTACTTGCCAGGTATTACCAGTAGAATGACAACATCAAGGTTGCATGTATGGTATAAAAACCAACAACCGTGTACGCTTAAATTTTAAGAAACTGCATATAAATCTCAAGTTCATGCCATTGAAATTGACCCACTACATTTCAGTAGCTTTCATTGTGTTGTCAACCGCCTTGATGACCACACCCACAAACAACTTGTCCTCCCGCAGCAATCAAAACCAGCTGCCCAAGGACCACCTTGGTTTTCAAATCTACTTACCGCGTAGAGATGGATTTACTAGACTCTGTGCAGGTAAACTAAAGATTGACTTGGAATTATTTCTATATAGATGGATTTTTTCTATAGGATTATATCCAACGCAATTTTCCTCAATTTATTCCGATTTGAGACTGACTATGCAAAAATTAATCTACACAGGGCAGAAACTAATCTAGACGGACAGAATTTGATAAACCCAAAGATGTTGCAATTTAAAACACAGATGATAAAGAAATGTCAGACAAGCATGTTGCGCCTAATTTTTTTTATTTTATTAAACACTATGTACGGCTATTAAAATCTTAGTCGCATGTTCGAATAATTGATTCGTTCAAGGTAATAATAGGATGGCTGAGATGTACCGAATTAAAAATATATATCATACACGAGAACAAATTTATATCACTTAATAAAACTTAAAAATTATCATAAGTATATGCTTGAATAACTAAAGATATCCCTCCTATTAGCCTTATTATCCAAAGAAAATTAGAAATACATGCAAAATTTAACAAACATCTAAAACAATAAATAAATTGGATTCAAAAGAAAAGAAAGAAATTGTACACACGGGAACTCCGGTTGGCGGTTGCAAACTTTTCTCCATGCAGAGATATCACTCAGCATCTAAATCAATAAATCAATGGGAAATAAAAAGCTGTGTACTTATCTCCATGTATAGCCCTCAATCCGTTGCATCTAATATTAGGTGTCAGTTGTTAACCAAGAAAATAATCTTAACCCGGTTTTGATTTAGCTGATGTGTGATGACAGAACAAACTTATGATTAGAGAAGTGCACTGAAAACAGCATCATCTCCTTCACCACACCTACTGTGCACCTCCTTTATTCTCTCTACTGATTTGCAAATACCACTACAACTCCAGTCAAATGAGGCAATGCAGACATTCCCAGCTTGTGCCTTCCACTCACAATCTGCAATAGTTTTGAGGAGAAAACATTAATAATGCACAGGTTCTCAAGACTTCATGGCAAGACCATCCTAACCAAAATAACATGGCTGACCCTTTCAAACATATCTGAACTGAGTTGACCTAAACATTTTGAGAAGACCTAAACATGACCTGATACAAGCCCAACAAGCTGACGGAGTTGCAAACAACTAGTTCTGGATTACCCAAAACCAAAACCCAGAGCAAGAACAAGAATTATAACAATCACTAGAAATTAATTCAATTCCAATCAGTTTTTTTATCAGACTGATGACCACAAATTTAATTTTATTGTCCCAGATTGAACGAAAGAAGATCAATTCAATTCAACCCAAAACTTGAAAGACCCAAAAAGGGGAATAGCTGTCTCCAATCCATGGGGCCTTAAATATATACAGTGGACCTGACATGCCTGTTTGACACACATTTCTATTCAAGGCAAGAGATGTCTGTATACAGAGTGACCTGATTGCAGATCTCTGTTCTCTATTTTTTTGGTCTATTTTTCTTTTTTTCCTTAAATCTAACCTGGTGGGGTACCACAGCACATGCTCCTCTCATCAATATGTTCAACTTCCAGCCCAATAAACCATGCGCCAAGAGAAACATCCTCATTCGCATACTTGTGCAATATGGGCCTAAAAGGGAATAAGATCAATTAGTTGAACTCCTTGTTACACAATTAAGGATGACAAAGCCAGAACAATTTTCATATGCAGAAAACAAATAGAGGCTCCTGCTGTAGGGTTGTTGATATTTTAAGTACCCAGTTCAAACCAACTCCAGAATCACAGCTCAGTTGATCAAAGCATAAGGTATATTGAACAGGATAAAAGCTCATCATGGATGTGTGCCATTATCTCCTTTTTCCTTAAATGTGACCTTAAAGAAATTACAAACCATAATGTTTTAAAAAAAAAGTTTACTGGTTAATTGAGATGTATGTGGCCAGATCCTTAGAGATGGCATAAATCTGTCCAGTAGCATGGCGGAAGTACTTGTTTCCTTCTTCTCCAAATTTCCAATACTCAGGCTCACGGTACTTCATATTCCTATAAGAAAAGGGAAATATAAATTTCATATTTAGGTAGCTTTATGCCTTCACCAGATGTGACAATTATAGTTCAAATTATGCAAGTTAACGAAATATTTCACAGGTGATTTCCAAAATGTGATGTCTACTCTGAAACAGAAATAAGGCTGAGAAAAATACAGAAACAAAGTGAGGGAAATGGGAGAGATAAATCAAATTGATAGACAACAAATTAGGCTTCTATATATGTTAAAAAAATGATATTGTTACAATGTGGAATAAAACTACAATTTGTACGATAAAAACATACTTATCAGAAAGGACAGGGCCTGACTTCATGCAACCAATGTAGGTTCTTGGTTTGGACCTATGACGAGCCAGAGTTGATACTAGCATCCCTACATCAAATTACAAAAACTGGTTACAGTGGAGGCCAAGTGATATATAATAGTGAGCAAGAACAGTGTAATATTGGTCCTGATACTATCATTGACCCCACTTAGACAGCATGAGAAACTCAAATTAAAAAAAAAAAAAAAAACAGATTCCAATAGCATAGTGCTTGGTATCACACTGGTTGATAGGTAAAAGTATTTAGTAAAGTTCTGTATTATCTACCAAGTTAAAAACTGATATACCTAGGTTTACATGGACATCGTCATCCACCTTGACATAAAAATCAGCATCCCATATGGAAACAGCAGTTGAGAAGAATATTTTTGTCTTTGCTGACAATTCATGGTAGCCTTCAACGTGGTCCTATTTCAACAAAGTAATCCATGGAAATTTTTAGCAACAAATTTTGTTTCTTCATTTCAGGCTTATTTCTGTTCGTAAATTTAAAAAGCACATTAATACTTGTACTGGCTTCATAAATGTCATTCAAATTTTTATGACAGTTCTAGCCTAGGTGATCTAAAATAAATTGCTTTCTGATACAATTATATTAGAACAAGAATGGAAAGGAGTAAAACAACCAAGTACCAGTCTGAGGAAGTCATGATGCTGAGACTCTTCTGCATCAATGGCCTTATCTAATATACTATTTGATGTGGCGCTGCATAAGAATCACATCATTACAGCAGTCAGATCATTTGGTAATACTGATGAAAGTACTTCACAACAACAGCAGTAAAGAAGGGGACAACAAAATATATTTTTTTGACATTTTTGCACATAACCACTATTTTACAGTTTTTTAAATCATATTTTGTATTTGCAATTGACACCCAACACTAACTATTTGCAAAAAATATATATATCAATATTAATAATGATTAAAAGCAAAGAAGAAAGATGAAAGTTCCCCGGTTGTAATGATACTGAACTAAAATCTGTGAATCCTACAACCCTCAAAGGTACATGCATATAGTTCAACTTTGTTTGAGGTTATGAAAACTATAAAACCACAGCACCATGTTCAGGGTAGAATTTTCACTTATTGGGAGATTACTGTTTTTACCACACTATTCAGGCAATAGAGTGTGGTGAAAATAGAAATATGGGTTACATGATTGATGTCACAAATGAAATGAAATACTGAGTGCTATTTTTGGGAAGACCTTCTGTCATTTTCCTTTTTTTTTCCTTTCTAATGGTCTTAACCTCTAGACCATGTGAATAAGGTCGATAGTCCACACCTAAATTGGTTTATACTAAGTTATGTTAATAAATCATAACCTGACCGCACGATAATTACTAAAATAAGAAGTCACCCCCAATGTGAAAGACTTGTATCATATGTCACATTCACAAGGTTAAAGAAATTATACAGAGAAAGAAAATGACAAAGTGCATTACCTATGACCAATTGTAAATCGAATAACAATTCCCTTCTGATCTTCTAACTGTTGTAAGCTGTCACCTAATTAAATTTTCCAAAAAGGGAAATCAAAACAACTGCAAATTGATACAAATGCATGTGTTTACTCCAACGGTCATGTTTTCTATTAAAGATCACTCATTAAATAAATAATGCACATTCTGCAACCAGTAGGGAGTAGGGACCAGAATGCACCAGTATAATTGACAAGCTGTTTTCTAATTATGTCCATTCATATAGATTTAAACCTAAAAGAAGTATGAGAACACTGAATGAGAAATATAATTAAATTAATTTAAGTACTAATCTTGTTGGATTGCATTAGAAAGGTAACAATATTAGAGGAAGCTAGGTGGAAATTTTCAAATATAGATTTTGGAAATTTAAGTACTAATCTTGTTGGATGGCTGTTCGCCTACTACAAAAAAAATATAGATTTTGATTTTCCAAAATTTTGAAAAGAAATGTGCTGATCTGGATAACACTTTGCAATTAACATTAAAAGAAACTTCCTTTGGTATTGAATAATGAATAATCAAACCAATCAAAAGAAAACAAAAAAATGTATTAGAAAAAATAGAACAACAACTGTTTCCAGAAACAAAGCAATATACCTTGAGGCATCCAGGTTTGTCTGACAGAGTCCCTTCTCTTTCTACTACTAAATGCCGTATTTATCCCAATTACTACAAATGCTTTCTTTCTCGGCTGATCCCCAACTGAGGTCAATGGTGAACCACCACCATTATTGCCATTTAATTCTTGAGAACTTCTCTTAGCAGCCAATTCCATTTGCAGTGTAGATATTGTTTTATCCAAGGACCTAATTACAAATAAATGTCAAATTCAGACTGCTAATTTCATAATTTGGCAAAGAACAGAAGCAGCCTATACAACACGTTAGTAAAAAAACTCACTGTATGGCTTCATGGGTCTTAGTCACTTCCCCCATAATGTCCCTATCTTGTGCTGGTTTCTAAAAAGAATCAAACAGTCAGTGAAGATCTCACACTAAAATTTAATGCATGATTAATTTCAGGGATTAATGCTTACCTTTTTGGTTTCACAATCACCGGAGATGATCTGAAGCTCTTGCTCCTGACGCCGCCTGGAGATGATTAGATTATTTGAATCAGGAGCAGCCCAAAATCTATACAAATCGGATCCACCGAGCACAATAAAATATAAGCACAAAACCGGGAAATAAGAAAAGAGACAATGTTATTTTAAGGAAAAAATAATTAAAGGATCCGAGATTAAATGCCAAATCGAGAGTAATAGACAAAAAGAGAGCGATTTACCTATCGGTGAACAGCAACCCTATACAAAAGCTAAAAATGCAAAGAATAAGCATCCATCGAGCTGAAACTTTTCTATCATAACCACTTATTCCGTGGCGGCCTTCATTCTCTTCCAATTATATCCCTTGTAATCCTTCTGTTTTTCTACTTATTTTTTCCCTTCTCTTTTAAGATAACTGGTAGATGAGTTCTAAATAGCTTGCAAGAAATTAAATTGAATAGAAAGAGACGGCGGAACGCGTCTGGTTTGACGTTAGAGAGAAGGAGAAGGGGAGAGGAACTAAGAGGCGTGAAGAGGTACAGAGAGGAAGAGGGGTCAAGGTAGCGCAGCCAACTTTGAAAGAAAAATGAAAACCGAAGTGGTGGTGCTCAGTTGCTCGCACGAAGTTGCGAAATATGAACACTTGCGGTGAGATTACCGCTCTGTCAAAAAAGAGGAGAATATGCGTAAAGGCGGTGAGATTACCGTCGTAAGGAATGTTATTAATCAAGTTTTCAGGAGTTGCTTCTCAATTTCGAGAAGACAGCAGACGTCCAGAGTTAAGAGTGAGTCAAAAGATTCTCAAGATGTACCGAATCAGAATTCAAATTTTCAAATAACAATCAGAAATTATTATCACTTTGTTAACATAATCCCTCTTAATCATCCCCTCCAAATTCTCTCCCGCTCACACTCACTTTCTCCTATTTGCCTCTTTCTCTCTCGTTTTGTCTCTTTTCTCCGTGAATCTGGAGAGAATGATTAAGGAGTAATGTTAAGCGGGTAACAATAATTTATAAATATTATATTATTATTCATTTTTAAACTTAATATAATTTCTTATCAAAAATAACATAGTAATATGAAAATATATGAATTAATTCAATATTAATTTTGATAGTAGAAAATTCTAGAATTATCTTAATATAACTTTATGTTTCATTCAAACTAGAGAAATTTGCTTAACATATGTTAAAAATGAGAAAAGAAATTAAAGGTCAAAAACCATAAATATTAGCAATTTAAGGAGAGTCAAAAAGAACTATAAAATTGAAAATATATATATATATATAAAAGTGATGATGCCATGTTTAGTGTAAAAGACTGAAAGACTATTGTTAATTGGAGATTGAGTAATCTACATTCTAAGAACTATAATATTGTTGTGTGTTGTTCTAATACAACATAAAAAAACTATATTATCGTTGAAAGTCTACCATAATATTAAAATTTTGATAAGTGATTGCCAACTTTTTAAGACACTTGTTAAATAGAGGTGTTTTATTTTATTATACTCATCAAGGAAGAGTTTTGTTAATATTCTACTGTAAATTATTAATTAAACATCATATACACGTCTTGCTGAAATTAATAAGCATCTCATAGTTATCAACAAAAGTAATAATTTGTATTTATAAAGATAGTTTGTGAGTTTAACTTCAAAACTGATCGATTTTGATAATGTTGATGTTTGTATTTTTTTCAACTAGTTTACGGGGGGAAATACTCTTCATCGTATCCAACATAATTCATAATATATAAAAAATGTGTTAAACTTATAAATTTTTTATCTATGTCATATTATTTATGTTCTCTATATTTGATTTTGTTTTTTTTTCTCGTCTATTTTGTTTGAATGACTTGTGCGTTATTATTCTCTCTTATTATTTAAAATAAATGAGTAAAGTACAATTTAACTTCTAAAATAATTCTAATATTTTGTATTCTTCGATAAGATGAAACGATTCGTAAGTTTCGTACAAAAGCCAATTCAAAGAAGTAATTTTATTATTTCTTAGTTCCTACTAGAATAAGTTCTGGAAGTGTTTTGGAGAAAGACAACCATAGAATAAGTTCTCATCTATGCGCTCAATAACCATTTCAAAGGACGAGATCTCCCAGTTCTCCGCACAAATGGAGAGAGGAGCATCGACCAATTGTGGGAGCCACGAAGTCTTGCTGTGCCATGTGGCGCTTGAACCGAAAGGTTGGTGTATGGTGTAGCCGATACGCACACCTGGTTCTCCATACAAAAATATGTAACAAGTCATGTACAATAAAATATTAAATTCGAAACACGGAAATTTCATTATGATCTTTTACAGAAGATTAGAACTCCAGGCACCGTCTTTGCTGCCCTCGTAAGATCAGATTTAAATAAACCTGGAGCACATGAAATAAATGGGAAAGCGGCTGATTTTGGGTCCCAGTTTAATTCGATTCATTTCATTCATACGTTAGTGGGCTTGGATCAGCCCGTTTGGTATTTTGTCTGGGAAATGATTGAGATTCATTTTTATAATTGAGTATCAGAAAATAATGCCCATTGGCCATTGCCTACGATGTTTGTTCTGGCAAGAGAAAGTGACGAACATATCCAACGAGGAGTCTGGATTTTTCCTCTTTTAAGTTGCCTACAGCCGCTTATCCGTAATTAATCCATCATTTCGGCCGTTTTATCTGTACGGTCAAAGATCAATGAATGAGGGCAATGATTAAAATAATGTGCTTAAGAAGTCAAAATATAAACAAATGACCACAAACAATTGGTTGATTAAAAGTTCTATAAGAAACACAAATTTCATTTACGTGGCCAAATCACCTACTTTTTTTGTTTTTTTTTCAAAATAGAATTTATTATTTTGATGAACAAATATCGGTGTTTTACTACACTCAACTAGGATACTCCATTCAAACGGGTGTTTCTGTCATGCTTCTATTTTTTATTTTTTATTTTTTAATAATACAAAATTTTAAAACTAAATGATAAAATAAAATGATTAGGTGTGATCTCACTTTATTTATGTATGGATAAAAATGTACAGCATTTGAGCATTATTTACGCTTTTTTTGAAGTCTTTTCATCAACTATTAAATTTAATTGAACATTACTTTATTTGATATCAAGTTTTTATAAAAAAATACTAATATAATAATTCTTGGACATAATTTTTTTTAACATAATGATTTATATAAAATAAAAGTAAAAAGTGAAAAAATTTATGTGCAAGAACATAATGTAATATAGATCAAATATTATATTTTGTTTACAATATTTTTTTGCATTTTCTTTAAACGCTGATAAAAGAATGTTACTAGCAGGGACAGAGGGAGGAGGTTTTGGGAGGCAAATACCCCCAACCATGTAATTACATTATAAAAAAATATATAATTTTTTTGTTGGATTTTATATTAATTTAAATCGGGCAAACTGTTGAACCAAATCAGTTTTAACCAATCTTTGAGGAAAATGAATAAATTTGAGTGGATGAACATACTTCGATACATTCTTCTTTATATATTTTTTAGAATATGAGATTTCATGTGTTTTTGCTTGTTGGATTTCATTCTCTTATCATTTGGACATTTTATCTTCTCGCTCATTTCTTGAGAAGACGACATTCATATGCTCTCTTTGCATGAAAGATGGTGAACTAAGGGCATATTTTGTTGACACGGGGGAGGTGTTGTCATTGCACCACTTGTGTTTTGAATATCTTTCCATGAGTTATGAGGAGATCAATTTTTAAGTTTATCTCCTTAATTTGCTCGATAACTTGCTTATTGGCCATCCTCTGAAATTGCATTAATTTTTGTTGTCCATGCATCATTTTTTCTATCATTTGCTCTAAATTTGACTTTTGTAGAGTATCTTGGTCAAATTATCATTCCCTGAATCCGTGAGTTGGACGATTCTGATTAGAGTTTTGATTCAAATTTGGGGCTAATTTTCTTAATTATTTCTCTAGAAAATTTTGAGTGATTTTTCTAGCCAAAATTTGTAAGTGTTGCAATAAGAGTTGTTATGTGGTCTAAAAATATTATTGAATGTGTTAACTTATTTTCATCCCGATAAGTCTCAATTATACATTATATTCATTAGGGTTTATCTCAAAAACTATGTATTTAGTGTTAATTGTTAAGAATTTCTTTAATTTTTATGTCAAGTTCAAGATAATGATGCATTCTATGTATTTTAGGGTTTTGGAGCAAAAGAGCATGATAATGAAGAGCCCGAATGCAGACGAGATCAAGACAACACATGGATAGCAAATAACATCAAGTGGTGATCATAAAATCTTATATAATGATTAGGATTAAGTATTGATGTTGTAGATCTCGTTCTTAACTTTCCAACAAACTTGAAATCAACCCAATCAGAGTTTGGATGAAAAAATTATGGTCAAAATACAATTAGTGCGCAGCAGATTTCTAAAAGTGCGGTCCACAATTTAAAAATTGCGATCAGTAATTCTGGAACTCATCTTTTGCCAGTTCTATTTCGACTTGTGCCCAAAATTATAATTCTAAAATTATGGACCGCAATTATTGATGACTGGAGCGCGAATTTATATTTTGAAAATGGTTATTCATTGGAATTAAGATATTTTTATACCCCTTCATCTCGGACATCATTAGACCCTCTCTGAAAATATATCTCTAGCACTTAGAAGAGGAGAAACTTGAAGAAAACGAAGGATTTGAATGAGAAATGAAGAATCAGATAGGAAATCGACTCAGTTCTTGGTTTACTCTTTCTCTTTATTTTGTTCTTCTCATGTGGAACTTTATTTTTGTCATGGCACTGTTTGTAGTTGATATTCTGATGTGTGGCTAGACACCCTTATAGGGGGTCTAAGTGTAAACTCGATAACTCATATGATTTAATTATACTCGTTTGTTGATTTTTTTAGTTCATGTTTATTTGTGATTGTTATTTTGATTGAATTGAATGTTTTGTTTTAATCAACTGTATGTTACTCTAGAAGTGAAATTGAAAATTGAAAGGTGAAACTAAATTTCCTGATCCAAAATAGTAATTTATGCTGTAAGCTAAGTACCAAAACGTAAAATCTATTACATAAGAAAAAACTGAGGAAACTCTAGAATTTATATTAAGCATTGAAATGAGAAGTATAAAATATAGGATATACCAAAGTGATTCAATAATCTAAATGAGCTTAGACTTATAAGGTAAAGTACTGAGAGAAAAAAAATCAATTATTTAAGTACGGTATCATGTCACAAAAGTGTAAATTTAATACTAAAAATTGAAATTGAATCTCCAACAAACACTAAAACGCATTGAAAGATCAAATAAAATAAATTAACCAAATTAGTGAGAGAGAAGTCGAAAACTCCTAGATTTTGTATTTGATAACTTTCGGTTGGTATTGATAATCGTCTGTTTTTAATGTAATTTTAATTTAATTCAAAATTCTCGTTTGATTGTCTAAATTAGTGAACCTTGTAAGAACCGATAGTTCACTTTTGTCTTTGTGGTTCGACACCCAAATCATTATTTAACTAGACCGTACACTTGCAGCTGAAATTGAGTATAAATTATAATATTTATTAACTTAGCAAAATATACATCAATCCCCTTCATTGAATTCTCCCTAACTACTGTTAATCGCTAAGTAATCATTGCCACCACAAATGACACAAAAATTAGACTAGTTCACCACTAAAAAATTTGAGATCGACATGCAGTCGATGCTCTTCTGTATTGCCTCTAATTATGTGTTAGCTTTGCGACTGCATTGGTCTCAATTATTCTTGGTGTCACTCTAGCGGTGCCTTGCACCGAATTCCATTATTGTTGTCTAGATGTCATCTCATAAATAAACTTATACACATCTTTGACATTCAAGTTCATCAAATTACCACCTGCAACAACAAAACTGAGGATTACTCGAGACCCTCATAAAAAAATTGAATCACAAATCATTTCTTGAGTCCATGATGAGGATAAAGATGCAATAATTCTCAAGGACTTTTGTTAGGATTTTATGGCGGTTAGCACGTGAAATTTTAAAATCATCAAGCAATAAAGAAATCGTTGTGTAATTGAAATCAAACCAAACCTCTCTTATTCAAACATAAATATGTACCTTTCATGTGTAAATTTTCAAGGAGACTTAACATAGACTCCTTTAACACACACGTGCAGCAACGATAAAAGGCACCACAAGAGGAGCCCTCCACCAATATCTTCCAAGGCATTGTCTCAAAATCACCGAGAACATTCTCTTACCAAGGAGCGCGGTCTCAATTTGCCTTGATCTTCTTGATTTAGAACTCTTTTAAATTTTGAGAACTCTCAACACTCGACAATCTATTCGGAACTCATCAACTCTGAAACACACATACATCTCAAAGCCACCCTAGGATCCTTATATAAACATACTAAGGAGGTGCAAGAAGGAATACCAAAATTGATTTCAACTTTTTATGATATAAACAATTATGTCAACAGAAGTATTCAAATTGATTTTAACTTTTTATGATATAATATGTCAACGTCGATGATATAAATAGTTATGTCAGCAAAATATTCAAATTGATTTTAACTTCTCATGGTGTAAGCGTTTATGTCAGCATTTGAGTGATGTAAGCATAAATTAAAGATGCTGGTTAATGCTCGCCAATCAGGACACACTTGGGCTACATAAATTAAGACCCAACCGAATACTAAGCATGCATCACTGAACATCACATTACATACAGACACTAGTTTCGCTTCAATCTCAACCGAACATAAGAAATACCTAGTCAGAAATAAGGATTATCTGTAGGTAAAGGTGGCAGATTTTAAGAAAAGGACTCTATATAAGTCTGCCTAAGCCATAGATTAGATTATCTACTGGAGTATCTAACTCCCACAAGCGAGACATTCTTCTCTGTTGTTCAACAAACATACCATTTGTGCCATCTTGGTCTCGACCTCTTCATCAGGTTTCTTATCCTGCAATTTTATTCTGGCTCGGTGAATTAAGTCAAGATCAGAGTAAACTACTTGTAAATGCCAACTCATAAAGGGTTGCCTCCAAACCAAACCTCAGAAACACTTTTTTTTGTCAATCCAGCATTAAGAAATGAGATATTCCAGGTTTTACTTAGGAACAGCTGGGTTTTATCTGCCAGAAGAGGAAATTTCATAAACAAATAGGCAAAGAGCCCACCTTGCTAAGAAGAGTAGTGTCAACGGTGAATTTGATTGCATCAGCAGCAGCACGTGTTCTGAGATAATACATTCCAGTTTTGAGTCCCTAGAATTACAAAAATACAGGTATTGAAAATTCATAAATTCTGGTCATCGAGCAAAATGAACCAATAACAGATTTCAGTAATGGATTTGATTGCATTCGCAATTCATACTGAGGCTCAATTTAGCACGAAAGAAGCTTAACAATTACCTTGGACCAAGCATAAAAGTGAAGAGAGGTCAATTTTCCAAAGTTAGCCTGGTCCATGTGGATGTTGAGGCTTTGACTCTGGTCAATGTAGCAACCACGATCCACTGCCATGTCTACTATAGTCTTTTGCTTTATCTCCCATACAGTTCTGCAAAAAAGCACCTATAAATAACTTGATATTTTTTCTCTTGTTTCGAGTAATATACTTAATCCCGGACACAACATTTTATCTACTTGTCACCCGCTAGGGTGGATCACATCAAGCAACAGATTGATAGTTGGAATATTTTATTTTATTTTACTTTTCTTTTTATTGACTTCACTATAAAGACGAGTTACCAAGCAAAAATAGAGACTTGAAACCTCAGACAATTTCAACCCAACAACTAAGAAGCAGAATGTATCCAAAATGTATATTCCACTAGTACAACGCTGTTGGTTCTTGGACCAGCACACACCACAGCAGTGAAAGGTTTACTAATAATGCCATATATGTTAAGCTTACTTGTAGATTGCTTTCAAATTATCAGGGATTTCACTGATTTTTTGGACTGATCCATCCTCATAAATAATTTGATTTTTAAGTGTTGGTGTCCATATGCCCATCTCAGTCAAGTCATGCAATAGGTGCTTGTTTACCACAACAAACTCTCCGCTGAAAAAAAAAATGGTCAAAATTTAGGTGTTATTATTTCATTTTGAATTTATATCAACAAAACACAATGTTTTCACATTTTTTAGTGTTCTTATATCTAGGCAAGCTGGGGAAAGCTCAAGTTAAATTGAAATAACTAATATGGGGCTCAAATAATGCCTTGTTTGATGGGAGAAGTAAAGATCGGGAAGGGAAAGAAATCCCCTGATCAAATTTTACTTGGTTGGATATTTAATAGAAAATTAAGGTTGATTCGAGGTTACTCATTTAACCTTTTTTTAATTTTATTTAATGAATATACAATAGTAGTCTTTCCACCTACTACTTCACAAAAAAAACAAAAAAAAACTTCTTAAAGCTTATATTTTGTTAATCCTCGTTCAAGTTAAATTGGGTTGACTGTAGCTTGAATGTGTACCCATGTTAATTAAAACAAGTTAGAACTTTGAACATAAGAAACATAGTAAAAAAACCTGAGGACTCTACGACTGTAAATGTTGGAGGTGTAAGGCTCGAAGCACTCATTGTTGCCAAGGATCTGGCTGGTTGATGCTGTTGGCATGGGGGCTACCAGGAGTGAATTTCTCAGCCCATTTTTTGAAATGAACTCTCTCAAATCAGGCCAATTCCACCTGTCTGATGGAACTGCATTCCACATGTCCGGTTGAAGTACACCCTGAACAATTTAAAAATAAAAATCCTATAAAAAAGCTCTTATAAGAGCTAGACAAGTTCTTTTACATTGGTTAGGTGCAGCATCAGTTGATTTCCTGATGCAAACCTAGATTAAGTTTATTTTCAATTGCTCTTTTATCTTTGCCATTGTCACTGCGTACTCTGATTTCTTAGGTGCTCATGAAGATTCTTTTCAGTCCCCCCAAATAAAGAAGAAACGTGATTTCTCCATTTATAACAGGATGGCTCAAACTTCTTTGGTTCTGATTCTGATATATGCAAACAAATAAATATCTAACAATTCTATTCGATCAGCTATGAGTAAATAGGGAAAGGACTTTTGGGTTTCTATCAAAATCCACAACCAATAGTTCTTGAAAAAGGTAAATTGGGTAGGCATTGCACTTCTAAACAGAATTTACAATTTGGGAAGTTTCAGATGCATCTCCTAAAGTTGGAAAAGAAGAAAAGAAAAGAGAAACATAAAGGGAATGTAAATGTCAACCTTGTTTGCAGGACTGCCCTTGTAGGTTTCATAAGGACCCTCTTTGGCAGCAATCTCAGCTGATGCTTTCAAAGCGTGATAATAAATAGTCTCAAAAATGTCCTTATTTAATGCTTGAGCCTATATAAGGTACAACAATACGATACATTATTATAACCAAGGTTGACAAAAAATGAACACTTGATACTACAACACTTGGTATATCAGTATTACAAGTAATGTGATGGCTTGAGCAGTACAGAATTCTAGCTTGACTGCTAGTTTCACCAAAATTATCTTTCCTCTGTGTTTCATCTTTATGCATTTTTATTTTCATATTCGATGGCTAACTAATAACAGATAATCACGTTTTCTTTTGTATTATTTGAGGTTTACATAGTGGAATTTCAGCTTATTGAGAAATTGAGAGGATTCAATCCAGCATGACCAGGTTCCTTGCCAGCCAAGCCGGAACTAGCCCACACCAGCCTGAATAGCTATTCTCATATTACAGAAAAATATAACTTCATTGAGATATAAGCACCTCTTGGGAATCAAAAGGCATGCCAAGTAAGATGAATGTGTCGGCCAGACCCTGAACCCCAATTCCAATTGGCCTATGTCGCATGTTGGACCTTCTTGCAGTTTCAACCGGGTAATAATTGACATCTATTATTTTGTTGAGGTTTGCAGTAATAATTGAAGTGACCTACAAAAGCAATTTCAGTTAGATCTAGAAAATGTATAATTATAAAGCTGCAACATGTGAATAGTTTGGAAGAAAAACCAAACCTCAGCCAGCATGTCAAAGTCAAAGTATCTATTTTGATAATCAGCACTCCCAACAAGTTTAGATGGATGAGATTCCAGTGGAACCCCCTGAAAAAAAAAAAAAGATAATTATTTGAATATCAACCCCATCATTTTTTTTCTTTTTTTTAAATACTATAAAAATTAGCACTGAATCATGTAATTGAACCCCAAAAAGTACTGCAGATGGGAGGTGGGATAGTCGTAAGCATTGATTATATTAGTTGTGCAACTAAACTATAAAATAACTATAAAAATAATCAGAGAAAACAGAACAGGAACCCCCTAAAATAAATACAAGTTCAATTTACCTTCTCTCTGACAAATCGAGGCAAAGCAATTGATGCTAGATTACACACTGCAGTCTCTGATGGGCTGGTGTATTCAATGATTTCAGTGCACAAGTTTGAAGATTTGATGGTTCCCAAATTTTGCTGATTGCTTTTCCTATTGCAAGTATCCTGTAAATGGAATAAAAAGATATCAAGATAGAACATAGGATTAACCAAAAAAGGACAATTATCAGGGAATTGATTTAGAAGAAAAAATTGCTTAAGATTGAGTAGGTTATTCAATGAGCTCTTCAAAATTCATCAATTAGCATATCATTGTTGTATTAGATAGCTAATAACCTTATAAGTAGATGATCCTATTAAAATCTTTCTTCAATGGAGGCCATTTAAAATACCCTCTTAGGTCACAATACATATGCTATGGAGACATCAGAACTGACACTTGGCCAATTCTGTGGTGGAAATTCAACAGCGGAGTTCATTACCTGGTGATATAAATAATTTAACAACTCCGCCTGTGTGGACTAATTTCTGCACAGTCTGTTCCAAGCCAGGATAAAGGAAAAGGGTTACGGTGAGTGTAGCGAGCCCTACACTAAAACAACCGATCTTTATGGAAATGAAACCCAATCAATTTTCATTGGGGCGTCACCCTCCTAGTAACGCGCCATATTGGAACCCGAATATGGCAATAAAAGAACAAGGGTCGGGTTTCCATATTAGAACCCAGATATGGTGACAAGTGAGCGAGGGCCGGATCGTCATCACCTTAGTGACACGCTGCATCGGCGCCCGGATGTAGTGTCAAATGAACAAGGGTCTTCGCACTTGACTCGACGAGTGCGAGGGGCAAGGAAGCTAGTCGGGGAAAGTAGGATTCGTTTAGGTAGTTGAAATGTAAGGTCCTTAACAGGTAAGCTAAAAGAGTTAGTTGATACTGCGATTAGGAGACGCGTTAATATCTTATATGTTTAGGAGACTAAATGGACGGATCAGAATGCTAAGGTGGAGAATACGGACTTCAAATTGTGGTACACAGGAAAAGAACGAAGTAGAAATGGTGTAAACATCTTAATTGATAAGAGCCTCAAGAATGAAGTTGTCGCAGTTAGGAGACAAGGGGACAGGATCATCATGATCAAATTGATTTTTGGAGATTTGGCCTTGAACGTCATCAATGCGTATGCCCCACAGGTAGGTTTGAGCGATGATGCCAAGAGACGATTATAGAAGACTTAGAGGACATAGTTAGAGTAGTGCCTAACAATGAAAAATTCTTCATTGAAGGAGATCTTAATGGTCATGTTGGCACAGTTAGAGTGGGATTTGAGATGGTACATGGGGGTTTTGGATATAGCGAACAGAATCAAGAGGGAAAAAATATCTTGAACTTCGCTATAACTTACGACCTCATGGTAGCGAACACATTTTTTAGAAAAAAAAATCACATTTAATTACTTTCAACGATGGCCAGCACTCAAGCCAGATCAATTTTGTCCTAACTAGAAGGGAGGAGAGACCAAACTACATGGATTGTAAGGTTATACTTGACGAGTGTGTTGTCACACAACACAAACTTTTGGTGATTGATTTTTATTTTCAGGTATGCGTTCAGCGAGATAGAGGCATGAAAATAACGAGAACGAAGTGGTGGAAGCTCAAAGGGGACGTTTCTCAGGTGTTTAAAAATAGAGTTATTGCAGAAGGATCGAGGAATGAAAGTGAGGATGCGGATAATATGTGGAAGGAAATGACGACTCACATTCGGAAGATGACTATAGAGGTGTTTGGAGTAACTAGAGGAAATAAACATGAATCTAAAGACACTTGGTGGTGGAATGATGATGTACAAAAGACTATCAATGAGAAGAAATAATGTTATAAACGTTTATATCACAACAGGAGTGATGAAAACATACAGAAGTACAAAAAAACTAGAAGAAACACAAAGAAAGCTGTGAGCGAAGCAAGGGGTCAGGCGTACACGGAGCTGTATCGGAAATTAGATACAAAATAAGGTGAAAATGATATCTACAAGATGGCTAAACTTCGAGAAAAGAAAACAAGAGACTTCAAACAAGTTAAATGTATTAAGGATGAGGTTGATAGATTTTTGTTGAATGATGAGGAGATTAAAAACTGATGGAGAGAATACTTTGATAAGCTATTCAACGACGAGAGTGAGAAAATCGCGATCGAGTTAGACGACTCAATTGATACCAACAAGCGATTTGTTCGGAGAATTCAAGAGTCTGAGGTGAAATAAGCTTTAAAAAAGATGAAAACAGATAAAGCGTTAGGACCAGATGACATCCTGATTGAGATATAGAGATATCTTAGAGATATAGCAATAGTATAGCTCACTAAACTATTTAATACCATTTTCCAGTCCAATAACATGCCTGATGAGTAAAAAAATATATTAGTACTAATCTTCAAGAATAAAGAAGATATTCAAAGTTGTACTAATTACAGAGGAATTAAGCTCATGAATCATACCATAAAGCTTTGAGAGAGAGTGATTGAGCATCGTATAAGAAAACTGACAACTGTCTCTAAAAATCAATTTGATTTTATGCCTGAAAGGTCTACTATGGAGGCGATTTTCTTAATAAGACAACTTATGAAGAGACATTGGGAACAGAAGGACCTACATATGATATTTATTGATTTAGAGAAAGCGTATGATAAAATACCGAGAAATATCATGTAGTGGGCGCTCAAAAGGAAACTAGTCCCAACAAAGTACGTTACCCTTATTAAGGATATGTACACAAATATTGTGACTTGTATCAGAGCATGTGACGACGAGTCCGATACATTTCCTATTAAGATAGGATTACATCAAGGGTCAGCATTGAGTCCATATATTTTCACCTTAGTGATGGACGATATCACAAAAACATACAAACAGATATTCCTTGGTGTATACTCTTTGCTGATGATGTGATGCTGATTGACGAAAGCAGAATTGGAGTCAATCAGAAACTAAAGTTGTGGAGACAAACATTAGAATCGAAATATTTTAGACTTAATATGACCAAAACTGAACATATGAGGTGTCAGTTCAGCGAGAAAACTCAGATGACGGAGATATTAGTTTGGATGGGCGAGTTGTACCCATGAATGACACATTTCGATATTTGGGATCAATGTTGCAAAGTGAATGAGAGATCGATGAAGATGTTAGTCATAAAATAAGAGCTGGATGGATAAAATGAAGACAAGCATCTAGTATTCTTTGTGACAAGAAGGTCCCAAACAAACTAAAAGACAAATTCTACAGGACGGCGATTAGATCCGCGATGATGTATGGCGCAAAATGTTGGGCTACAAAAAGACAACACGTCCAGAAGATGAGTATAGCTGAAATGCGGATGTTGCATTGGATATATGGCCACACAAGGAAAGATTGAATCAGAAATTATCATATTAGAGACAAACTTGGGGTAGCACCAATTCAAGAGAACCTAGTCCAACATTATTTGCGATGGTTTGGTCATATCCAATGAATGCCTCCTGAAGCACCAGTACACAGCGATATTCTAAGTCGTCCTGAAAATACAAGAAAAGGAAGAGATCGACCGAGACTGACATGGGAGGAAGCAATAAAAAAAGATTTGAAGGAATAAAATATATCCAAAGAGTTTGCTTTGGATAGGAGTGCTTGGAAGATGACGATTCATATACCTAAACCATGATTTAGGAATTAAAATTTAATAGTAGAGTTATAGACTTCATGTTCTTAGATTTTTAGGATTTTAGGATTTAGAATTTAGAAATAGATTTTAGAAATAGAGATTTAGAAATAGAATTTTAGGATTTAGAATTTAGAATTAGATTTTAAAATAAGATTTTAAGATTTAGAAATAGATTTTATAATAAAGGTTTATTGTACTATTATTATTATTGTTATTATTGCTATTATTATTAGCATATTATCATCATCATTATCATTATCATCTTTATTTATTTATTTATTTATTTATTATTATTATTATTATTATTATTATATTTATTTATTTATTTTTTTTTTTTCTTCCATCATATTCATTATTATCACAATATCTATCACAATATCACTGATATTTGAGATCTTTGATCTTATACTTTCCGATTGGATTTCATTTCTAACCTACCCCAATTTATTTGGGATTAAAGACTTTGTTTTTGTTGTTGTTGTAAAGACCGACAACCTGATTTCAAAATCTGGAAATAAAATGCGACATCACCTTGAAGAGCATGTATGGTGTTCCAGTCTCAATCTGGGCCTTCAAAATCTCAAACCAGAGACTCTGTGCAGGAATAGACTTCTTTGCCTTGCCCTAAAGATAATCAAGAGTAAATCAGTAAAGCAGAGCAAATTGAGGCAGCATATTCCAGTATACCAGTACACATCATAACAAAAATAATAATCATAGAATGATATGATTTGAGTGCTTTTCATTTTTAAATATCCTTCTTTAGAGCAAGCTTGCATTAAACTGATGCTTGAAACATCAATAGAGTTATCAGATAGAACTCATTAAATCTAATCTAATAAAATCCATAGTAAATAAATGAAAAATTTTCATTACAGGACAGGGTTAAATAACCTGCCCCAGTAGGTTAAACCTGCCCTGTTTTGTTCAACCTTACCTCTCACAAGGGGTAACTTTATTCCCTAATTATCCCTATCCTACTTCCAAAGAAATTAAAGAACTACAAATTAGAATAGCAAGCTTATTAAATGTAGTATGTGACTGGAGCTGACCTTTATGATCCTGATTATTTCCAAAATGGTCAACCTAACACATTGGGGTTAGGCATGGGTTAGAATTTCTTGAATGGCATGTGATTCCATCCAACTTAACCCAAGCACTACTATATATCTTCTGTTTTGATGAATCAGGTTTGAGAAGTATCATTCCAGGCAAAAAGAAGTATACTTGATATCTGACTGGAAAACCTCCCAAAAAGAAGTATCATTCCAGGCAAAACAGATTTGAAGTAGCAAGCAAAAACTGCTAACCTCTCTTTCATATTTATCATAGAGATTTTCAAACTCTTTGCCCCAGCAATCAGCAAGACCAGGAGCTTCATTGGGGCAGAATAGTGACCATTGGCCGTTGCTCTGTACCCTTTCCATGAACAAATCTGGTACCCATAATGCATAGAACAGATCTCTGGCACGATGTTCTTCCTATGGTTATTAGAGATTTAACAAGTCACAATTTGAAAAGAAAATTGATAAGTAGGTTTAACTTAGCCTTAGTTGCATGGAAATAAGTTGTTGTTCACTTCAACTATACAAGGACTAGTCATCTTGTATACAAAGGTACCAATAGCATACAGGTGCCATAGCAACTCTTGGAAATGCTTCTGTGATGACTGAAATTAAGATCTGTGTCTATTTGTATAACTTGTAAATTTGTAATCATTAAGATAGGCTAAGCCATACATGAATCATCTATATTTTAAACACTAAGACAATTAGTTAATAATGGTAAAGTTATTATGGTACTGCAACTATATTATAGTTGTCTTGGTAAAAAAACATAGTTGCAATCATATTCTAATGAACTGATTTAAGAATCTCAGAGAAATTATACCTTCCCATGATTTTTTCGCAGATCAAGGAACTCAAAGATATCAGCATGCCACGGCTCAAGGTATACAGCAAAAGCACCTAAATAGTGGCATTTAATTAATTCAACCTCAAGACCATAAAGATGCCAAAACAAGCAACAAAAAAAAAAGATTCAATTTGCCAATGGTTGCCATCAGACAGCGATCCAAGTACAAAGAGTCAGGAACAGTTGACAACCTTATCTGTTCAACATTTCACAAGTTTAGGGAAGATTACCTTTTCTCTTACCACCACCTTGATCAACATAGCGAGCAGTGTCATTGAAAACACGAAGCATGGGAACAATGCCATTAGAAGTTCCATTTGTTCCACGAATGTAGCTCCCCATCGCGCGAATGTTGTGAACTGACACACCGATTCCTCCTGCCGATTTGCTTATGACCGCACATTCCTTCAGGGTTTCATAAATGCCCTCAATGCTGTCGTCTTTCATGCATATGAGGAAACAACTGCTCAACTGCAATTGAAGCAAAGAATAAATTACATATGCTGTAACAATTACAGTCTTTTAGTCCAACATGGTATAATACAAGGATCATCTGATGGTCATCCAGCACAAATGATTCAAGGAATAGTTGATTTATAATCATGTGCCAAATAAATTGTATTATTGATTTTAAACCATTACTTGATCTGTAAAATACCGAAATTAACAGATCAGATCAGGCAACAGAAGATTCAGTGCCAAGCTATACCAATTAGATAACAGTTGGATCTGATTGTAATCCTCCCCATTTTACTTGCCACTCCCCAGTTTAGTCCTGAATCAACGCTTACTAAGGCTAAATGTGCTTAAAGTGAAAGATATTGTGGCTAAAAGACAAGCAGATCTGTAACTCAAATAGTGCAAATGTTAATTAAAGAAGGACACGTTTGGAGCAGTATCAGGCCTTGACATAAATTATACCAAGAGCGGCTTTATACCAATTGCAATTCCCCCTGACCTTGTACCTACAATTCAAAACATCATCCAATGCCGGCCTTTAAACCTACCAACAGAATACCTTGGCCTGCCCCTATCAATTAACCGACCGAACAAGGAAGCCTTCCTCCCTCTCATAACTAGTGTTCAGAAACGCACAGAAAACTGGTCCAACAGGCACCTATCCTACCCAGGAAGAACCATTTTATCCAATACAGTGTTGAACGCCATGCCAACCTACTACATGCAAGCTTTTATTTTGCCAACATGGGTAGTCCAGAACTTACAAAAGATCACTCGTCACTTCCTATGGAGGGGCTCATCAGCAAACTACTCGGGCGATCACTGTCTAGTGCAATGGGCAAAGGTCACCTTACCCAAGTCACATGGGGGCCTTGGAGTGACCGATCTCAAACTACACAACATAGCACTAGCTCTCAAATGGCTATGAATAGGATTGACGGACCCGACCTCTCTTTGGTCATGCACCCTCTACACAATCAATGCCAACCTCGCCCAAGCGATCAATGAACCACAGGCCCGCAACCTCTCCTTCTATATCAAATATATCCTCAAACTCCTACCCATCTTCAACTCTATCACGGCCTCCCCATACCCTGGCACACTCAACTGGAACCTCACAGCAACAACCACATTCTCAGCCAAATCGGCATATGACTTCCTCAACAACCCTAGTATACACTCCCCACAATTCGCTACAATATGGACCATACAAGCCCCCCCAAAAGTCCGCTTCTTTGTCTGGCTATTACTGCACAACAAAATCAACACAGCGAACAACCTCCTTCGCAAGGGTTGGCCAGCAATGCCCTCATGCGTCATGTGCAATCCACACACCCCGGAAGATGCTGCACACTTGTTCATCACATGTCCCCTAGCACGACAACTACAGACGACATCCTCGTTGCAGACCCAAATCTCGGATCAGTCCGTGATGACATCTTGGACAACCGCTATCCCTGCCAAGAAGGAGGCACGATGGGCAGCAGTTATGTGGACACTATGGAAGGAACGAAGGACAGCCACCACACTTCCCCGAATGGCAACAACAGTCTGGGAGCTCACGAAGGAATGGAATGCCCAATAGCGCGCCATCAATGACACGCATGAAGGACTTGGTTCATAGATTTCAGGACTACAAACATAGAACTGTATAATTGTAACTAGCTAGCAATCTTGCATTCACCTTTTTCCCTCTTGTACACCTTAACCCTACTATTCTCCATTGATGTACTCTTTTGAATTTCTTTATTAATCTAATTACAGCAGGCATATTGCCTTCTGCTTCAAAAAAAATGTTAATTAAAGAAGAACCTGAGGTCTGGGGGTGCCGGAATTGAAGAGAGTCGGTGAAGCATGCGTGAACCACCTCTGAGACATGAGATGGTAGGTCTTGATAGCTGATTCAATATCATTCTTATGAATCCCGACAGAGACTCTCATAAGCATGTGCTGTGGCCTCTCCACCACCTTACCATCAACTTTCAAGAGGTATGATCTCTCCAGAGTCTTGAAGCCAAAATAATCATACTCAAAATCCCTGTCATATATTATCTCACTGTCCAGTCGAGCTGCATTCTGAAAGAAAATTTCTGGACTCAATAGCTGTAACAGGGTATGTATAGTGCATATGTTCAATTCCTGAGTTTGTTATAGTGGATATTGCGCGGAACTAAAACCACATTAATCATAGAATGGGATCCAGTTAGATGATCGTATCATTTTCTAGATTTGAAATAAGTGGTGTTATACAAAGGAGTAAAGGCACGATCCACAGAAATGTTTAAATATCCAGAATGTACAACAGATTTGGATATCCACAGAAATGTTTGGATATCCAGAATGTACAACAGATTTGATCTATTGAAATTTAGGGAACTGAAAAATGACATTAAATCAACATTGTGACAACTAAGAAAATGAATTAATGCTGGCAAAATTGAACCCATCGAGATTCCAATAAGAGAAGCATATTTATAAACAATGTTCAGTTAATAACAAAATTCTAGAACTATTTATGTCTGCATGTTATACATTCATGATTATGTCATAGACATCATCAGCGATCAAAGGAGCCTTCTGTCCTGATCTTTCATCATAATGTGCATACATGATCTTGATCCTGCAAAGATACAGCAATCTGAATTTGAAACTTCAATCACAAAAGAACAAGAATCAGAAGGAAAAAAAAAACAATCATAATGGATACTCTTACGTTTCTGAGAACAACTTTTTTGTGTTTTTGTGGAGATTGGAGACAGCAATCCTTGCTGCAAGCTGGAGTAAGAGAAAATCAAACACAAACCAATTACTAAAAGGTGCTAGAAAATCAGTACTGCCGGATTAATGCCACGGCGAGGAGCTGTTAAAACCAATATTACATTTAGGTGTTAGAGAAATCAATACAACTTGTCAGTACCTTTAAAGGTGGATACTTTCATAAAATGTCACTCAAGTTAATTTACCCTGATGGTTTCATGGCTTTGTTCCTGATTCGAGCTTAAAACTTCTAAACATAAGAACTTGATTCGTTACAAGGATCTGCTAATAAATTTTCTCAGAAAAAAACCAAAGAAAAAAAGGATAGCTACTGCATAGTGGTCTAAAATCTAGCATTTTATTTAACTTGTGCATGTACTGCTAATTTCTTTTTAAAATCTAGCATATACGAGGAGACAACTCACAAGTTGCTGCATTAAACGTCATCTCAGCAAGCATACTCTCTAACTTCAATTTTCATAAAATCACAACATTTACTAAACTGTTTACCGGATTAAACAAAAAAAAATGAGATTTGAACTACCTGAGCATAATCAGGATGGCTAGCGGTCATGGCTGCAGCAGTCTCAGCCGCCAATTCATCAAGCTGACTAGTCGTGACGCCTTTGTACACTCCAGCACACACCTTCTGGGCCACGAGAACCGGGTCACAGTGGTCCTGTCTAAGACCGTAACTCAGCTTCTTCAATCGTGCCGTGATCTTGTCAAAGTGCACCGCCTCCTGCCGACCATCTCTCTTTACCACATACATCATGCTTCTCCGACTGAGGCATTTCATCAAACACACAGTGTGTGACCAACAAAAAAAGTTTTGCACGACAACGTGCTTCATCGCGAGCATTAGATAAAGCAACCATTGCTTGTAGAATCGAGATTGAGAAAAGGAGAAAGAAGGCGTACCTGTTTCGGATAAGGAGTGGCGCAGTCAAAGGAGTAGGGTTTCGTTCGAAGAGGGAAAAATGTTTTGCGCGGGATAGGGTTTGGCGCCTAGACCGGATGCTTCGGAGGAGGATTTAAGTAGAGGGCGTATGGTCATGTGAACCGGGTTTATTTAAGGTTCGGCCGGAGAAAAAGCAGTTTTGACGTTTGAGGGTTTTCTAATTCTCCGCTTTTCGAAACATGAATGGATTTATTCATTCAGGATTTCGGGGTCCAACATGAACTTAAAACGCAGGAAAGTTTGTTCGGCCGCAATAATGGATTCATTCATTCAGGTTCCAACCTGAACTTGAATGGGGAGCGGCTTGCAGGGGAAGATTGACAGGAATCACAGAATCGGTGACGATTGTCAGGTCATGTGTGGAAGATATAGGAGGAAGCTGACACAAGAAGAGCGGAACAATTATTGGGAGAAATCAGAAAATTGAATTCTCCTCTCTTGGTCTCTCCTTGACAAAATCTCTTATAGCTCTTCATACACTAGTGTCGGAATGAGAATACAAAAACATATCAACAAAGAGCAAAGATAACTTATATAAGTGGTGAATATGAGCGATGCTAATTTGTATGGTATCGTGGAGCTTATAATGGAGTAGAAGGCCGCAAAGTCAAGAGGAGGGAGGAGCGTGGAGAAAGTTGGAAAACACATTGAAGTCCTTAAAAATATGAGATTGGAATCTAAATTAGATGACACTATATTTTTGAAGGGAAGGTAAAAAACCTATCCATTTTTTATATTAAAAAGAAGCGAATGTACAAGATGAAGGGCGAAAAAGAAAAAAAAAGAAAGAAAAGATGAAATATGGGAATTTATAAGAATGCTTCAGAATCATTTTTAAAAGAAAGAAAAAAAATTAAAATAGAAATGAAACTGATCGTCGGTGAGTTGGCTGTCATCGTCGGCGCGATGGTCGTCGTCGTCGTCGGTGCGGTGGTTATTATCGTTTTGATGCTCACTGTATATAATTAGATCCGGATGCGGGGGACAGAATTCAGAGGCGGGTGTGATAGATGGTCCCTGTGCAGATGGCATCGTGGTGATTGTTGTGGGCAGAGACAAACCAGAACCACCCACGTGCATCAAGCACCAAAAAAACAGCATAACAGCGCAAGGCAAAGCAGCAAGATCAGCACACCACAACCCCAAAACAACAAAGTGTGATATATATTCTTATCAGAGAAATACTCAACCAAATTGATACCAACAAAAATCCGTATCAGAAGAGAAATGTATCAGTCAAAATATGTCACCATAACTATACTAAAGAACTAAAGGAATGAGAAAGACGAAGTGCAAACTTACACTCTCACAACTAGTTTTAGTTGTGCCAGCACAACAAGGCAAGAACCAGGTGCAACACAAGACAACAAACAATATAAGGGGAGAGTTCAAGCTTACCAGAAAAGAAGAACAAGAAAATCAAACAAGCAACGCAGGGAACAAGCATAACATGACAGAATCGGACAAGGCTCTGCCTTGGCAAACAAAAGCACACACACAACTGATCAAAAAAAGAATGTAGATTAGAGGCAACATCGTTAATAGATGACACCATATTATATTCTCATAAGAATGTAGAGGCAACATCGTTAATATATTAATTGGATGAATTGTTAATTTTTTTTAAAATCAAGCTCAAAACATATTTACTTCATGTAGTGACAAATGTAAAATTTTAATTGCAGGTTAAAATATATTAGTTAATCGGGTTCTAAGTAAAAAATTAATAATTCAACATACATTCTTTTTTAATAAAAAAACTATCAAAATATTTTCTTATATATTAAAAGTAATAAAAATATAGAAGTCAAAATAATATATAGTCAAGTTGATAAAGAAAAAATTGATCGAAACTTTATATTTTGAAACATTTGCATATAGGGTGGATCCACTATGGATCTACCCCTAAATTTTAAAAAAAATAATATTTTTTGATTAAGGTTTTACTAATCTGCTCCCCTGAATTAATTCTTTGCCTCCCTCTCTCGATTATCTGATCATTTTCATTGAGAAAAATATTTAATATAATAATAACGAAAGAATTATGCAAATTATTCAAAATATGAAGTCTTATAGAGAAAATTTTTCTTAATCAACTTAATTATTTATTACTTTTGAGTTTTATTTTGTTGTTATTTTTAATATATAAAAGGATATGATTTTGATATTTTTTATTTAGTACTTGATTAGTTATTGAGTTTGAATCCGATAAGCTATTACAATTCGATTTTTGCTCCCCTATCAAAATTCTTTTGTTATTCAAAGTATTAAATATTTTTCTCAATAAAAATAATCAAACAATCTAGAAAGACCATAAATTAGATCCAGGAGACAAATTAATACAAGCTTAGAACACTATTTTTCAAAAAATTCTAAAAAATCAGCTGACTCTGATATAAGCTGCAACCGCCTCTAACATCATGAATATTGTACTGATTCTCAAGCATTAAACACCACATGTAATATATATCAAAAGAATTATTTTTTCACAGCTTCAATATTGTTTTACGAAGGTTGAGCTAGCATATAATAAATTATAATGGGCTATTTAGAATAATATTATTGTTTATTATTTGAGTCGGCTTCTGACCCTTCACAACATTAGAACCTTCAGTCCAATTGAGACTCCAGTGATTTGGTTGAAGTCGTCAATTATATCACTAGCGGGTTCTAAAATCTAAATATATCCTCTTCTTATTTTAGAGCGAGCATGTTTTTTCTTTTTCTCTATCACCTCTTCAAAATTCATTTAACAAAACCTGTCATTTCTTAAAATTAGGTCCGAATGAGACATTCGGAGATGTTTTTCACATCACAATTTTGATCTCATGACCGTCAATGCAGAGCTGATCTTATTCCTCCTCGGCAACGAAACAAATACAAGATCAAAATCAGGCTGTATAACCTAGCTGGCTTAGCCATTTTCGTAGAGACAAGGAGAAAGACCAGGCACCCAAAAAATGAGGCAAAGTATTCTGGCTTTCTTCCAACATAACGCGGCATCGGTGATGGTGGTTATGCTTTCATTATGGCATTGGACAGCAGAAGTAGGGGCTATATGGATCGAGCTTCCACCACATGGTGCAAAGTGTTTGTCGGAGGAGATACAGCCAAATGTCGTTATTTTCGGCAATTACACTCTGTTTCCTAATGACATCCGTTACCCCGGCACCATGAGCGTTAAGGTCGAGCCCTTACATCTCTTTAATATCTCCATATTAATCAGTCACACTACAAAAGTTGATAAGGATCTTATGGTTTGGAAATTTAAAAGGTCCCCTCTTTAATAGGGAGTCAATTTAGCGGCCTAATTTTGTGGCTTATAATTTAATTAAATAATACTGAGTAATTAGTTAGGGTTGTAACTTGTAAGGATTCACGCTTGGTTTAGGCAAAATATTAAGCTAATTTTACTTTCATACCATCAAAAGCTCACATTGTGCTTGGAGCAAAATCAAAACCGTCAATTGCTTGAGACAAAACAATTGTACCAATCTTGTGCGAAATGACTGCATGGCATACATTTGCTGGAAATTGGACTACCAGCATTAAGGCTGTTTATTGCTTTCTTCAGAAAATAATTAAATAAATATAAACCACCTGTATTTAATATCAGATTGAGCTCAACTTAAGTTTATTTTGGTTTGGTGTTTCACACTCAATAAATGAACGATGTTGTCCCAGCTCCGTGCATGGGTCTGATCCGACCTGGATTACATAACTTATGAATAATGTTGTCAACTGTATTTCCCTAACAAAAATCAAGCAGCACATATGGACACAACGCCAATGCCACGTGATGTTGCAAGAAACCAAATTGAATCCGCATTTGTTTGCCACAGCACTTGTCACTGATTTAGACTACAGGATTACTTAGTTGTCTTTCATTGTTCAGGCTTAAGAATTGATCCAATGAAATCTCTGTTTTAAACATTTCAGGTTACTTCACCATATGGGAACACTGTACACAACAAAGATCAAGTATCTGAAGGCCAGTTTGCATTAACTACAAAGGAGCCTGGAAATTACCTGGCCTGTTTTTGGATGGATAGCAAGGAGAAAGGCATGGGTGGAAATGTCAACCTTGACTGGAAAATTGGGATTGCCACAAGAGACTGGGATTCAATCGCCAGAATGGAGAGAATCGAGGTACTGAGACCCCAAGTTACATTTATGCATCTTATAATTCATACCATTTGATTTGGACAAAATTTTGAAACAGATCAGTGTTTTGCATTGCGAGTCCAGTAGCAGTTCTTAGTCATGAGATATAAATTGAAACAATACTTAATAGCAATGTTTCTTTTTGAATAAAGTTAAGTTGTTTTTTTTTACTTTTAGTTATAGCAAATGAGTTTTGAAGGTTAAATATTAAATTTGTCCTTCAATTTCAAAAAATAACAAAAAATTTTATTTTAAAATATATTGGTTCATAATATTTTGTAGTTTTTCTTCTAGCTTCCAAAAAGTTGTAGCAAAGTTATAGTGGACTTGATGAGTTTTTTGTTACAATACTTTTAAGGCCATTTTGCAAATTAAATCCAAAGTTTTCAATTTGTTTGTGCCTTCCTAATTTCTTGAGAAAAAATGAACTCCAAAGTTTTTAGTGAAAGTGATCATAGAAGTTGAATCGCATTTTGTATCGTAAATCATAGTATTTTGTATCGTATCGGTGTATCATGAATCATGTTGTATCGTTAAGATACGCTAAATTTGTTTTAAAATGAATCAATATTAACTAAATTTAATATGTAGTGATTTTTTCACTTGAAAACCTTATTATTTAGCGTTTTATCGCATTTATGTAGTATACTAGCATAATTTATACTATGTGAACTATATACTAGCATAATTTATTATTTTTAGAGTTGATTTTCAAAAATTAAAAATCATGACTTAAAAAGCTCAAAATGCTCCAAATTTTTGCATCCCATGAGATTTTCATATAAAGAATTTAATGAGAATGATAAATTAAAATTTGGAGATGATTTGATATATTTTTTTAGTTAACCTCACGGTATCTTTACTCTCTCTCTCTCTCTCTATATATATACATATATAAGAGCACAAAGGTTTATTATAGCTCATATGGTAATCCAATGATAATATTAATTAATATCTAAGGAGAATAAAATAAAATAATTTTATTTCAGCTAATAAAATCACTACAAAATAAATTGCAACAAGTATGTATGAAATAAGTATCTAAAGAGAATAAAATAAATAAAATCAATTAATATAATCTAGTGCCCTGACTACATTATTTGAATCTTCAAAAATTAATATAATTGCTTATAACTTTGGATGTTTCACATAAACACTATACTTGCTTGTGAGAGAGAGACATGAGAGTATGGGCAAATGCAAGATTTTAGTTAAAAGATGTCAGTAATCAGATTGTAATAATTTATCGGGTCCAAACTTATTAACTAATCGAATAATAACTTAATCGAAAGCATTATTTTAAAATTCAGGGGGTCAACTGAACCCCCTTGAGCCTTATTATATCCGTCCCTGCATGGGAGAATAAAATAAATGAAATAAATAAGAGTTACGCACTTGCACTTTCTCGTGCTTGAAGTTTTTGACTCTTCTCCTCAATCGCTAGCATATTTTACCTTTTTCATTTTTTTTGTCTCTTTTCGCCTTTTTTCTCTCACACTAGAGTTTTCTGATCGCCGAGTATGATGCATGAAGTCAAGCATAAGAGGTAAAGTCAAAAAGTATATGTATCTTAAAATTATTGTATCGTTGGGATACATATCGCATCTAACAGACTAACAGAAAGGAGTTCCGATTGAGCTTTTATATGTTTGTGTTGTTTACTTTCCCAAACGCTATTTTTATTTATATTCAACCTCCATTCAACAAAAAAGAAATCTAGAATATAAGATTTTTCTCTTTAGAGATATAAAATATAGATTCGTATTCTTATCCATTTGTATCATATCGAATCGTAAGATACTAACTTCTATGAAAGTGATATTGTCTAAATTTTTGCAATGTTTTTCCTTTTGTGAGAATTGTGTGAAAAAAATGTGTCAAATCAACTTTCTTCAAGCTAATTTGAACTATTGTGTGCTTAATTCTAGGGAGTAGAGTTGGAATTGAGGAAGCTAGAAACAGCTGTTGCAATTATTCGTGAGAATCTCGTCCATCTCGTAAGCAGGTTAAAATATTTAGGTTTTTTCCAACTTTTACAGCCAAATCTAGTGCTGACCTGACTGGTAAATTGTTTCAAACAGTACAGGATGGAGCCCGTTTCAATCTGTATGTACCAGTCATTGAATCAAGGTTAATGTCATGCTTTGCTTAAACCGTGCATCACAAACGGAGTCCTTTATTTCAAGAGTTAATTAGCAAACATACGTTTAGAATGGATAGATGCCAAATTTATTGAATAATGAACAATGAACTGATTTTTTTTTTTATTAAAAAATTGACATAGGGAAATGGAGGTCCGAGACATCAGTGAGAAGACCAATGCAAGAGTTGCGTGGTTAAGTATAACATCACTCTTTATTTGCATCAGTGTATCAGTTCTGCAGATGTGGCATCTAGAGAGTTTCTTCAAAAAGAAAAAGCTCCTTTAGATTGATTTTTATGACGTAGAATCAGTGTTTTTTAAAGATTTTTTGTAATTTTGTAATTTTTTATGTTCATTGCAAAAGTTTGGTGTTCTTTTGAACCATCCTTCTTGAAGCAAAGTAGAATTAAAAGCGATTTTGTGTTTAATTCTTTTTTTAAAACTAAATATCAGTGATCGGTCCGTTTGATACTGCCTTTTTCTTCCGGAATTAGGTGGAAGGAGATTTTATTCTAGAAAAAAGTGTCAAACACCATTAGAATTAGGTGGAAGATCTTCAAAAAAAATTGGAATAGTTTCTTCCATCAAATTATTAGAAGATAAGACCAATAATTAGTCTTTCAACTATTATAAAAATATTTTCTCTCACATTATTGTTCTTTTTTTCAACTTTTGTTATCAAATGCTAACTGAAAAAGTTGAAATAGAGTGAAAGAATATTTATTTCAAAAGAGTGAACTTCAACTAAATTTCGGAAGATAAGAGGAATGTCAAACACTGCCTAAGTGAAATACTGTATATATTGCTCTTGATATAATTACTCTCAGATAACTTCAGGAAAATTCAATAAATAATAATATATACTAAGTGGTCAGCCTTGTTATTTATTTGTATCAGATGCATTGCTTCTCAACTGAAACTCAGAAAATAATAAAAGAGTTAATTCTATCACATTATACAAAACACGCCAAGAATATACTTACATCAACAGATATATATATATATATATATATATATATTGATTTTAATGATTATACCTAATAATTAACACCCTAAAACCATCAATAATTAGCGATTAGCTTGGCTTCATACTACTATTAAGCTGAAACGGGGCCAGTAATCAAAGCCATTATGAAGTCCCTGTAATCACCAACTGGTATTTGGTCACGAATAGCATCCTTCAATTGTTTCCCATACCTTTTCTCGTAATGTTGTTTCACCTCACCCATGCCAACATCTTCACTTCCTATAATTACTCTTGACAAGATCCTTTTGTCTACAGTTGCCCCATCAATGCATTTATGGAAAATCTACAGATCAGAATCCCCGAGAAAGGAAACACAAAATTAAAATATTTGCACAAAATTTTGTTCCAGTGAAATGAGAGCGTACTTTAACAGAGAGATGAGGTTACATTGCAACGTCTACTTTTTTTATTTTTATTTATTTTAAAATTTTGCCCAGGGATCAACCGATCTAGTTTTATGTTGGTACTGTAACAGGCTAACAACTATTGTTGGTACCAGTAAGAACCACCCAGTACCTTTGAATAATGCTTGGCAGGAGTGTAGATGCATTTCACTGCAAGTCTCAGCCATCGTTCAAACTCTCCACAACTTCCCTTTAAGGTCTGCATCATTAATTGAACTTTGAAATTAAGCAACATCCATACTGAGAAATAAGAGGAAACTTAAGAAACGGAAAAAGTACAAGAGAATAGGTTTTCCAAATTAAACATGGTACAAATACTGCTGATATATGTTCTTCTTCTTTTAGCAAAAATTGAAAGTTAATTTTCTGTTTTGAAGTAATAGTGTGACAATTGTCTGACTGGAATGCATCATCCAACATTGGTCACTCTCAGCTGATTTAAATAAATTGTTCACCTCATTTTTCCCTTTGTCATGTTTTTTTTTCTTGCTGTACTGCTCAATTCTTTGCTTCTTTAAGCTCAACTCTCCAACAACCAAACAAATATTACCTGGCAGTTCTCAGCGAACATGTATTACTTTTAGCATCCAAAAAAATAAATAATAATACATTGTTTCCCACTAATTATTGTTTACAGCAAATGTTAACATTAATTAAGAAATAAGCAAATGAATCATACCTTAGTGTACTCACAGCCGTAGATGTGCTTGTAGCTGGTGAAAGCAAGCCTTAATTGAGGAATGCTTCTCTTGCTAATTATTTCCAGGATCACCGACTCATCAACCATTCCAGTGCTCGCTTTTCCCACCTCATGTAACCTCTTCGCATCACATTTTGCAATGTGCTGACTGGTGCTATCTTGGTGAGACTGACGCGAAGTTGCCAAAGCCGCTAGAATCTATCGGTTAAATTAAATCATAATCCTTAAATATTTAAGGAAAACAACTATATGTTATATTTCATTTAAGTAGTCATATCATTTTTCTTATAAGTATCTTCTATGTATTAATGGCCGGATTGGGACAGTACTTCGTTGTGAAGTATGGTCCAAGCACAGTGATGGCCATTAGTAAGTTTGTTGGAGTCGGGTTAATTTATTAATTAATATTATAATTAAGTAGTATTACTGTTAAACGAAATAAATAAGATAAATAATACACAGTTCAACATACTCTCTGAAAGGGATGAGAAGGTTCACTAGAGATGTCTTGGTCTAGGTTTCTCTTGAACTTGGCCAAATAGGCTTGCTTGGTGAAGAATAGTTGATCAGATTTCCTTCTCGTGTAAATCTCAATCAGGCTCTGATAGTCTACAAAGCTTCTTTCAATAGCATCCCTGGCAAACATGGCATCTCTCTCAGCTGGATCAAGCATCCAAATGTACAAAATTTTGAACATCTGAAATATTGGAGATGGAGAAATAGCAATTTAATAATTTATAAACATGGAGGCGTAATTGAGAAGAAAATGTGACGCTGGTCAAAGTCTTTGGTACCATTCAAAATTTGGTAAATTTTGGACTTCCAGCAGTACTCTTCAAAATCTAGCTAGTGCCCTTCAAGCAGCATGGAATTAAAAATACTAGTTTTGTTTTATAAAGCCTTAAAAATATCAGAAAATCCTTCAAAAGGATAATAGGAATAAATATTTAAATCCAAAAAAACTGGGACATGCCCCAGACATTTCTCATCAATAGATTTAATAAGTGATGCGCACAGATATCTCATGTCTTCAAGAGAGATATAATAACATAACATGATGCTGTCTGCTGATGATGTGGATGTATATCATACTTTTTTCATTTGTATTTTTATTTTTGAAGAAACATTCGGAGGTTATCACTGTACGTAGTGTATATTTTTGCATTATATATAGCTTAGGTTGAGAAAGTGATATACCTCATTTTTGGGGTTTGACATGTGTGCCCCATGCAGTCGTTCGACAAGGTCATCATGAAACATGGCTCGGTATGTATCCTTAATTTGCCGCCTTTCTGATCGGGTTAGGTGGGCCAGAGTTGTGCCTAGGCGGCTGAACTCATTCCATGATCCATGAATCTCTCTGCAGCTCTTCTCACATTCTGTTCTGGAAGAGTTGAACTCCATGTTTAGTTCAGTTCCAAGAGTGAAATGTTTGGGTACACGGATGAAATTTGATTCGATAACGCAAAGGTATAAATAGTAGTATGGGATGATTGTAGTTTATTGTTCCTGTCAATGCCTTGGAGACAAAGGAACTGAGACGAGTCCTTTGTGGCTTCAGACTAGGCTTTTTGATCGTGGGCCTAAAGAAAATTTGGTTTTTGCTAGTAAAGAAGAAAAGGTATTTAGAGGTATTGAAAATAAAGGAGACTTGAAAAGCAAGGGGTATATTCACCTCCTCTAATATTAGTGCATGTAGAATGACCTATTTTTTGCGATTTGTTCTAGTTCATGAAACGAAAATGTTCCAATGTTTCTTGCTACAAAGTCACAAGTAATTAGCTTATGGCATAAAAACACATTTATTTTCATGCGACGATATAAAAGCTCAATTTCTCTATTATCCTGCTTAATGATGCCACTCAGAAACAAGTTATTTGTTAGTTAAAAAAGTTGTCATTAGATATAAGAAATCACTATGTAATGTAATTATTTTTTTCATGAGAGGATAAAGCAACAAAAATTATTTTATTGAAATTCTTTTCCTTAAAAAAAATTCCAATAAAATAAGTTGTCCCTTCATCGGTTCATCCTCTCACGAGAAAAAAAAAGATCATTTTACGAGGAATCATATCAGTATTTTTTTTTCAAATCCTAACATGGACTTGATACATGATTATTTGTGAAGAAATTTACTGAACTCCGACAATAATGTTTCCATATTTCAAAATTCTTGCCTCCTCTAGAAATGTCTTATTACGAGTCAGAATCACAGAAATTTCTCGCAACTTGTCCATCAATGACTCGCCACATGATCTATTCCAATTATATGTAAAAGAAGCTTTAAATTGCCTTTTGGGAAAGTATTACTATGCATTTATGCCTTTTTCTTTCTTGTGCAAACTGCATATATAGTCAACAAAGCCTTTACAGCACTGTCTTTTGTTTTGTATAGTTGCGTTTTGGTTGTATAGGCTTTGATGGATTCCTAGTAAGCACTTAGTCTGATCCAGCTCTGTATTGCCAGTGCTGTGCTTTCCGCATTTCCTTTTAGGTTGTTGTTTCTCTAAAGGAGAAACATCATAACCCAATAAAAAAAATTTGTAAATTTTCAAGAACTTTCTTTGGCAGTTGATTTGGCTTGTGAAACTAGTGGTGTTACCGAACACACCGAAAGCGACAAGCTAGCTCCTACCCTAAACATAGAAATTTGTATCCACACATGACATAGAATGAATGACCCCGTACACTTTGTATGACTCGTATTATTGAAAATACTAGTGTTTGAATTCGGGTGCACTATGAGTCGATGATGTTTCAAGACCTTTTCCTTCTAAACCAAGATTATTTTCTATTAATGCTTGAAAATTTGATGTTAAATTTCCTGCTTTGCTTGACAGAAACGCCAGTTTATTGCTAAACCAAAATTATTAAACAAATAAGCCTACAAAAAAATAGCAAGAAGACATGTACGTAATGCACTGAGTTCTGTTTTTTACCGTACTTTGACTAGTTAAGAATAAATATGCACAGATAAAGATAAAAAGGTATTATGCACTGAAGAAAAATAAATAAAAGTCCTCTGAAAGCTAACTGAAATACACAAGCTGATCCTTCAACAAAGAGGAGAAAAAGAACAATTATTTGTAATGTAGATTGTGAAAAAAAGATGAAGGAGAATAGATGCAATTAGCTTATCAACATTGTTCATCTGTTGACAAAGCTTTTCCTCATTATGAATTAGTGGGAAATTAGTACCTCGCTTGCACACAAAAATGAAGTTTGAATGAACCTAATCTCAACTCAATGACACACAAATATGACAGCAATACAAAGCTTAAATCAACAAAGGAAACAGCAACAGCAACAAATTAGCACAACAACAGAAGTCAACCCATCACCAGAACAGCACTTCAGCCCACCAACAAACCCCTAACCTCTCAATGAAATTTACTCAACACGAACGACCCCCTGATTCATAAGCTGGAATTTGCAAACCTCCTCAAAGAAATCATCTGCGGCCTCATTGCAGTTCTTCATTTGGGAGATGCGAATCACCATCCTCCGCAGTTTGGGGCTATGTGTCAACAATGACTCCAGCGTGTTCAGTTTCTGCTCTGCATTCAGAGCAGACCTCACAATCACTGAGACCTCTTCCAAGTTGGGAATCATAAAATTTGAATTGACCTGCAAGCATAAACAAAGCAAGCCATTTTCCAGAAAATACATTTAGTAAATGGATGTATGAAGGCATCCAACAAATAAGAGTTTTAAAATAAGTGCCAAATCACAGGCTATATTCCACTTTTGCTAACTATAACCTGGGTTACACTGATTATTTAATTTAATAATCTGAATAAACTAATTACTAATAATAATAATGGAAAAAATAAAATTTTAATAGTAAGAATAGCAACACGTCACTGTTAGTGCGCTTTGAAAACGCGTCACATGCATTTGTGGGAGTGCGCCACTCCCACTGGAGCGTTCTGGGAGTGCACCACTCCCACTAGCACATTTTTTTAACACCGATTTGAATACTTTTGAATCTTTGAATACTTAGTTGAATTGCATTTGGTTGAGACCACCAATGGGAGTGTGCCACTCCCACTAGCACAGTTCTCTTTTTTTTTTTTAAAGTATCTGAAAAATAATAATAAAAAAAAGACGCCACTCTCATGGCGCACTGACATTCATACTATTAAAATTTCATTTTTTTTCCATTATTATTAATAATAATTGGATTATTCAGATTATTAAACATAATAATCAGTCCTTGGGTTATATACTTTTCACAATCAGCAAGCTTACTACTTGGCTCATTCCATGCAGTAAAAGGGATGCAGATATGAATTGCACAATCTAAAAAAATGCAAACAGTTACTCTTGTTTTTCTTAGGATTTAATTTGCAATTTACATAGGATGATGACTTCAAATAAGAATTGCATTAGTTTTTCAGTTCAATCCAGACAAAGGGTGAAATAGTACAACTGTTCTAACAGAACTGAATTAAAACAAACATTGGGGATGCTTTTTCCAGTTCATATTCAAAACTAACTCAGCTTACACCTATAACAAATTATTACTTTAATTTTCAATAATCGTTCCAATTGCAACAGCTTGCACTCGAGCTACCAATTCAAATCATCCAGATCCCCAAAGTACTATTAAGCTACTTAAAGTTGCATTTATCGAGGAAGATAAATTACATCTTCAACTGCTGTAAATTGAAACAATCCCAAATAAAGGTAGACCTCTGAAAAAAGGAAAGAAAGAAAAGAGGCTTACTTTGGCAAGGCTGTTCTTTTGACAAAATGAGGCAAACATTGCGCCATATATGTGGAACTTGAGAAGTTTCAGGTGGCTATTGAAAAAGTTCACTAAGTCAACCTCTGGAAAAGGTAGGAGTGTCTCCGAATTGCCACAAAACTCAACCTTCATGGTGAGGTGGGTAACTTCACTTGCATTCTCAAGTACTGAGCTTATTGCACTCCAGCTCCACTGGATGCCTCGCAGATAAAGGTTTTGCAACTCAACCAGCTTTCCAGTCTCCACATTGTAAACTCTTCCTGTTATGGTTTTTTTTTTTTTCTGTTAGATATACATCTGAGATATTGTAATCAGGTGAATCATAGAAGAAGAGAACAAAAACTACACATATTCTCAGACAATGTCTTTGAAGAATATAAGTTTGCCAAATGTGAACTTTTACTGCCCTGCATGCTTTCTTTTTTAAATACTGCATTTGTATATTAGTGTTGAGCACAGTAATAATGTCAGAAAAAAGAAGAACTCCTTTACAAAAGAGAAAATTCACAATTTTAAGTTAGTTTGAATAAAAAGCCACAGACTTTCAAAGCATGCAGAAATCTTGAACTAAAACCACATATATACATCACAAAATTTATTATTCCCACAAGATCACTGTGAGAAAACCATACAACATCATCTGTAAGAAAAGTGACACTTTCCTTCTTACAAAACTATAAAAAAAAACATAAACTAAAAGAAACAAGCGAATAATTTCAGAAAGCTTTTGGAAACAAGACTATTTTAACAAAAAAACACAGATAACCTATATTGAACCAAGAAAGACCAGGTTATAAACTCTGTACATTAAGCTTACTACATAAACTAAAAGAAACAAGCAAATAATTTCAGAAACCTTTTGGAAACAAACACTATTTTAACAAAAAGAGGAGGTAACATATATTGAACCAACAAAGACCAGGTTGTAATCTTGTTAATTACACAGAAGTAATATATCAACATACTTTACTTGTTATCTGCTTAAAAATAATACTTTTTTTCCAGAACAACTTGTACTTTAGTCTTTTTGCCAAATTAAGCGCCCTTCTGACACAACAAGGGCATATAGCAGACAGCATAACTGGTAAGATCCACATTGAAGACCAGAAATATGCCAACCCACAAGCATGCTACCATGCTGAAATTGCATGATAGGTCCCATCATATAACACAAGCACACGTATCTTTGCCCACGAAAGATATAAGTAACTAACAATAGCCTCTTCGAAACAGCTATGGGACCAAGGAAGCATTAGACAGCAGGATTAAATGATTGATTTATATCCTATTTATAGAACGACTAAAGTGCAATAGTATCCAAAGAAGCACACTGATATTTCACTGCATTGCAAAACATTGCAGCGCAGTCCAACATGCATTGGATTTTCTAAGGGGTGGAGATTGCAAAACCTTTAAAACCAAGTTTATAACCTTGATGAAAATCGCACCACTCAATCTGATGTGCACACTCAATGAAGAACACTGTGAACTCCAAACAGCGATCTATTATTCTGACTATCTTTCTGGACACAACATGAAAATCAGCTTTCAGAAATAGGCATTGCAAAAACTACTCTTTCCAATTAATTGGAGCACAATAACTCTTGTTTTTTTTCTTCTTTTGTACATTAGTTTTTAACCATGGCAGTAGATTGGGCAGTGAAATCCAAATCAGGATCATGACCCACATTAAAGGATAACAAGCAGTAAACATTTCTGAATCTAGATTCTGCATATTGTCATCTCAACATCAATTGCCATAACAGGGAAGAGTGTTACATATATTATACCAATAGAAGGGCTCAATTGAACAAAAAACAAATTTCTGATCAAAATATGTAAAAATTAAGTTTGACAAAGGTACTGGACATCAATCCATGGCTATTTTATAACTAACCTAATTAAGAAACATTCAGAAATGGCAGACCCTAGAATGTAGAGTTTAAAAAAATCCAAACATTAGAAGATTAATGTGATCTGATAGACATCAACAATTAGTATGGGGTGCAAGGAACTGGATAGATAGAACATAGTAATAGTACTAAGATTGTAAGGCAAACAAATTTAATATTTCTATCTATGGCACTCATTCTGTTATGCAGACTTCAGAAATTCATGAAACAAACTTTTGGAACCAAGAAATAGTTGTAATATCATGACAGGGAAAAAATCACCTCGAACTGAAAACCATGCACATTACATGACAAGATAACATGCAGAGCACTGAGCATTTATGTACACTTTTTGTAATCCTTTCTATAGTTAAACCCTGATCCTGAAAGAACTTTACAAAAAAATATGCAATATACCTTTGCCCAGATCCTTTTCATCTGACTGACTGACTGAGATACCATTGGTTTCAAAAATAACAGAGCAAACAAGTGAGAGGAGGCTATTGCATTTGACCATTACATTTCCATTAAAATTAGAAAAAATAGATGATTCAATCATTAAAACAGATTAACATTGAACCCAGCTATGCAACATACTCTTTGTCAGCAATATGTTATTTACTAACTGATAGTATAAAATTCACCAAAGTAATGGAAAATTACCATGGTTTTTGGCGATGGAGAGGTTCTGTAGCCGATGGTTAGGTTTGATCCAAATTGAACTAAAACCTTGAACTTGGAGATCCTCAAGCCTCGGTGAACTGAGAAAAAGTGCAATGTTTCCTTCCCCCAAGAAGTCGAGTCTGCATCTCTGCAACATCTCCAGCTCAAATCTGACCAGCCCAACCCCATCACAACTCAGCAACACCAGATTCACCAGATTAGGAAAAACATGCACCGCCTCCTCCAGCACACCATCCCTCAAGGTGGCCCCCACAATCTCCAAGCTCTTAAGATGTTTCAAAACCCCCCATTTTGGGACGGTGGTTAAGGAGACGCCCCAGATCTTCAGCTGCTCCAGCCGTTTTGCAACACGGATGCAATCAAGCTGGGTACCAGTTCCATCCGGACCGGGTCTGTCACCAAATCCGTCCATGCGGAGCTCCAGGACGCGCAAAGTGTCAGCTCGGAGGTTTAACCAAGTGACGAGGTTTGAGGGGTTGAATGGGCAGTACACCACGAGCTCTTCTAGCCGGATCGCTGCTGCAACCATCCGACCAATAACGGCGTCATGGTCGGACCGAGGACTGCTACCACGTGGCGAGTAGTCGAACGCGGCACGAGAGAAGAAGAGTGACGGGAGGTAAGGAACGCACGATTGCCATTGTTTGGAGACACAGGTGCTTGACGCGATGTCCCGTGCGTTGTTGAGCTGGGAGAGTATCTGTTGCACAACTCCTTCTGGTAAATAGTTCATTTTTCTCGGCAAATTGGTGGGAATGGAAGATGCTCTCTTGGGAGAAACGAGAACCCGCTAGGTGTTTGCGAAAATGTCTCAGTCAGGCTAGCGCTTGTTTTCTAGTTTTTACTTTTTTATCATTGGAAAGAGTGAGACTGTGAGAGGTGGGGGAAGTGGGCAAATATAAAAGGTAGAGGCGACGAGGAGCGGAAGGAATAAATTTTCAAAATTTAAATCGAGATTCGCTGCCCGTTCACTGACGCGTGGGGACAGCAAAATTTTACTAGGGAGATTGAAAGGAGTCATTTATTTAAGAGGGTAATTGACCCGCCTCTTTTTCCAGTGTTGTTAACTTTCGAATTTAGATCTTACCGGCGCAGCAGGTTTTGAACTTTGAATTGGTTTGGAAATTTTCTGAAATTATCGGCTGATTGCCCGGATCAGATGCGACGAATATTTTATTGACTTATTAGGCTCTGAGTAGGGGTGTTAATGGTTCGGATCGGGTTGGATATATTATTTTTTATTTTTTTTTATCCGATTTAAATTCGATTCGATTAAATTCAGATCAATATTTTTTATTCATATCTCGATCTGACGAGTCACGGGTCTATCTGATCTGACCCGTGTAAAATAATTAAATATTTATTAATTTTTTTTATATAATGTTAAGTAATAAAATATTAATTAATTTATAATTAATCTTAATTAGTATATATTTAATTTTTAATTATTACTAAATCATAAAATTACTTCAAAAAATATAATTAATCTGATTGGGTCGGGTTGATCCGAACCCGATCCGATCTGATTCGGATAAAAAAATTAAATCTATACCTGACTCATTTATTTTTGAATCATATCGGGTTAGATCAAGTTCGGATCGAATCGAATTAATCCGTCAAGGATAAATAATTGATACCTAACTACGAGTGAAACGGGGACCGCTCTCTGAATTTTGCTATCGCGTGATGTACTTGAATTAGAAAACATGAATTTAGAGTTTTTGTCACGATTCTGTGCGGTTTGAGTAGGGTTTTTGAAATTTCTAAAAAATATTAAATTTAATTCTAAAATTAATTATTTAAAAATCATGACGAATGAATCATAAGGAGCATGGCATTTACATTTCACGTATCTGTATTTGCTGCCATAAAAATTACAACAGAGATGTATGGCGGAAGATTTTGATTGTCGTATCTGTTTAAACGATTGTGATTAGATGCAAGACTATTATTATTAAGTCTCACAGTCATAGATGAAAAAAGTATGGCAGTGATACCACATACATTTTCGACATTTGACGATAAATGAGACTTTAGTCTTTCCTGTATTCAGTTATTTTTTTTAAATAAGCTCTGAAAAAGAAATCAAATCTTAAACTCGAAACAAAAATTTTTGAAATGTAAGTTGAGCGCTAGCATCCCTAAAAATGAACCTGCATGCCATCAACTAAAGAATAACACTTTTAGTTTTTGCAGGAACGGTACATTTTAGTAATAATAAGTTTTATTAAATTAATATTATTAAAAATAAGAGTGAGAAACGTAAAATTTCAAATATATGAATGGCATGGCGACTACTTAGGTAGTGGCGCGGACGAAAACGCCACTGCGTGCGCGCGTTCGTCCAAACCCCGCGCAAGTGACTGCGTATTTTGTATATATAAGAAGCAAACACGCTACTGACAGTGGCGCGTTTCGTAAAAATAATGAAACGCGCCACTGACAGTGGCACGTTTCAAACGCGCAGTGAACGCGCCAATGTCAGTGGCGCGTTGCCATTCGTATATTTAAAATTTTACGTTTCTCACTCTTATTTTTAATAATATTAATTTACTAAAACTTATTATTACTAAAAACTGCAGGAACAGAGAACCCCAGCCCACTAAAGCCAGTTACAGAGCTCGTGCTTCGGCTTGAAAAGGCGTCGATGCTTCAATCGGCGTGAAATGAACAAACTGGAGTATGCTGGAGTCAGTATAGAGCGCCACCCCTACATGACTACCCTAGTCTAGTTTGACGCATCCACCACTGCAACAGGTAAGTTTTCTAACCTGTGACTTTTTGACTCTTCCTGGGTTATGTTCGGATTGGTGGTAGCAACTAGGATTTTCCTAGCTGGCTTGATTTAGGACATTATAATAGCCACATGTATTATCGGTTAGGGATTTGGGGTTGAATTTTCAAAGATAAAATAGTTTCTTGATTTTCATATATCCCAAGCTAAATAGAATGTTACTTTCTGGTGGTCAGGATTAACAGAGGATAGAAGCTCAGTCAACATTATTTTGGTATCTAGGATGGGGTCCTTATTTGTAAAGAAGAGATGAACCAGACTGCGTGTGAGAAAGGGTAATCGAAGAGCATGTGCCGGATGGACTCATTTTCATTTTCACAGACCTAATATAGAAGTGAGACTCTATGTAACCTTTGGTGGTAGCACAACCATGACAAGGAGAGCATTGTGTCCTGCTTTAAACAGAAACACTTGTACTCTTGGTATAATGTCCAACTCTCAAATAATACTCCAGTTTGGGAACACATTGTTTGGTAGCTCGATTTCACAATGTACCTACCATTTTTTGTACCAGTCTATATCAACCTATCTGATAGCGTAGTATTTTATCTGGGCACCCCTATAAATCTTTAATCACATTAACTCTTTTTACATCAAATAAAACAGACAATGCTTGCTCCTTCCAGGTGTTTGTATGATGATCCCAAAGATCAGCAACCGATAATGTCGAGGCCACACCTTTATGGCTGCTATGCCAAGCGGGTGCCACTGTTCACGAGCTACCCGGATGCCCTCCCAAGAGCCCATTTGAATTGTAAAATTATGTATTATTTTTTATCTGTAATAATATGTTGAATGTTGTACTATTTGCTGAGGAGGGCTCAACATTCCACCGTATACGCGTCCATTTGTACTTTGCTTTACATATATGGTCCCACAAAACTGTTCTGATCTATGAGTAAAGACAAAAAAAACCTTCAGAAGAACTATCAAGTTTAAAGTGTCAAGCCTTTTTAGCTCCGATCCCCCTTGATCTTTGGGACAACATACACAGTCCCATAAGATATAAGCCAGATAATATACATGACATGTTTATTCTAGAAAAATTGCCTAATTTCTGATACCAGCTTCTTTATTATGATTTTGTGCAATGACTGCGCCCCTATGTAGTACATCGGTAGAGCAAGTATGACATATTTTGTCAGAACAAAACGTCCTGCATGCGAAAGAGAGTGTAGCTTCCAACCACCCAATTTTTCAATATTTTTTCTTCCATCGTTTTATAATGTTTCTAGTAACCTTACCTTTAGGCAAAGGATACCACATATATATTGTAGAGTTGTCAGGTAGATTTGTCGAGAAAGTCCGAAAAACTAGATATTTCTTTTTTTTGTAGTGCACTTTGAGAATCAGATGACTGACTTTGCATTGTTTATTTTCAACGCTAAAATTTCTCAAAACACCTCCATAATTTCCTTCAATGCTTGTAGTTCCTCCATATCTGCCTACCCAAACAGAACCAGGTCATTTGCGTACATATTATGTGTGAGCATAAGCATTCTTGACAAGATGTTCATTGATAGTATGAACAAATAGGGTGAGAGAGAACATCCTTGCCTTACTTCACGTTTTGATCTGATGAAATCACTACTAGCCTCACCGTTCATTTTTATTGAAAACTTTGAACCTGAAACACAAGAAAAAATTAGGTTAGTAAGTGGCCGTGGAAAGTCGAATTTCCGCAGCACCGCCCCCAAGTACCTCCAGTCTTGTGTATCAAAAGCTTTGAATAAATCAGCCTTCAATGCAAAAACTTTTTCCGTCAATTTTGATATTCCAAATGAATGCATCAACTCGTACATCTATAGGATATTTTTTTGTATATATCTCCCCTTTAAAAAGGCTGATTATGTAACAAAGATATGAAAAACAACAATTTAATTTTATTTGCTATCAACTTTATGAGTAGACGATAGTAAATAGAGCAAACACTCATTAGGTGCAAGTGAGTCGGCTTTGATGGGTTCTTCACCTTTGGTATAAGGACCAGATGGCTTAACATCCAAGACTCCAGATCTAGGCTTGTTCGGAAGGCGTCTTGAATTCTTGACACCACTTATGAACCTATTACTTCTTATTCTTTGAGTACAAATCGCACTGTAAAGCCATCAGGTCTCGAAGCTTTTCCGAAAATGAAAAGTCATTTGTGGGGGATTTTTTGGGAGATTAACGTCAGGGTACTGTTAGTCGCATCCTAAATATTAATATAAGTTGTCCATAAAAATCTGATTAATCGGTTGTATAACGTATATCGCTTGACGGTAACCCCTTTGTTCGTGAAGTGCATTGTGTTATTTACAACATTGATTTTAATAAAACATTATTGAAAAATATGTTATCGTACATTTCTAGTGGCTTTATAAAATTTAAGAGAATTTTACATTTTTTTTTACTATATATTTATATTATCTATATTTGTATTCAAAATTATCCATATTCACATTCAAAACTATCTATATATCATAGTTATATTGGAAAATTTAAAATCAATACTGATACAAGTTTGATAACTATCCGATCATATCATATCCATTTGCACCCATGGAGGGAATTGTGATTCTTTAGTTCCTCTCTCACTTAATCATATTATATTATTATGATTATGATTATGGTTATATTATTATGATTATGACTATAATTATTATTATCATGATTATGATTATTATATTATGATTATATTATTAAAATTATGATTACTTATTATTATATTATTATAATTATGATTGTAATTATAATTTTTTATTATTATATTACTATATTATGATTATGTTTATATTTTTATTATATTACTATTATAATATTATTTTTTATTATGTTGTATTATATTATTATATATTGATTATATTTATGATTAATTTATTATTATAATTATAATTATTTATAATTATTTTTATGATTATGATTATATTTTTATTATTATATTATTATGATTATGATTATGGTTATATTATTATGATTATGACTATAATTATTATTATCATGATTATGATTATGATTATTATATTATGATTATATTATTAAAATTATGATTATTTATTATTATTATATTATGATAATTATGATTGTAATTATTATTTTTTATTATTAAACAAAGTCGACCATTAAAAAATGATATAAATAGATTGCAAGATTAAATTAAGCCTGTTCATTTATAATTTCTCAAAGTCTTCCTAATTAAAACATTTAGCTTTCAACGTAGGGGAGCGGTATGGATGATAAATTGAAAATATTAAAGCTGTTTATCGGGCTTCGCCTTGAAAAAATATAACTTACATAAATAATTTATATTTAAAATATTTTTTAATGATATAAATATATTTAAATGCTAAAAATAGATTTAATGATAAATATTATACTTAGTTATAAAATGGTTCATTAAAAAATACAAAGAGAAATTGATTAATATTTAAATTATACTTTAGATACATTATATTATCTTTTTAAATGAAGAAAGAGAACAATAACATCTGTCATTTGATTAAGACAATGAAGAGAGAAAACAAAATCAATGATAAAAAGATAATGATGTAGCTTAGCTGAAAAACTTAGAGAGCTAACAATTTTTCAGATATAGAATTGTATGCCGACGATACTTTTTTCCGTGGATTAGTAGTTAACCTTTTAACTACTGGAGTTATTTATATTTATATTCGTATTCGGTTAATATCTTATTTGTAACAATGTTTGGCACCGTTAATATCTTAATTTATTAACATCAAGTTCATATCAATATTTATTCGTTCCTACTTTTAATCGTATCTGAAAAATATCAAAAATTAGATGTAGTTCGGACATTGTTTACATTCAACTTGATATATCATATAGTCGGGACACTGTTTACTCTAGAGAGGATGGAGACTATTCTGAACTGTTGCTTATGTCAAATTCGCATCCTCTAACTCGTGTTACTGCGTTGCACGTCAAAAGAGCGATCGGATTATCTAAAGATGGGAGAAAAAACCACCCCATAAAATATACCAATCTGCGCACGTGTAGCGCGTCAGAGGAGCAGCACTCATGTCAGTTCCTCACCAAGCTTATTTCTAAGGGACTGGAGTAGGCCAAAATCCCATCGGATCCATTTTCGGTTCGATGACCTCATTCATCGTTAAATATTTTTAAAATTTATACTTTAATTTTTTTTATTATTTTGAGATTTATATATTATTTGATCTTACATATTAGAATTATGATTAAACCGAATAGAGTTGATGGACTTTGATATTACTCCCGCCCGTATTTCTAAGAGCATCCGCATTTCATTGTCAAATTGATTGTCAAATCTCATTTGACAATTGTCATTTGAATTTTAGGGATGCAGAGACTAGATAAAATTAGACAATTATCTAAATTTGACAATCCATTTGACAAACCATGTCAGCGAAAAAACAAAAAAATAATTACGAAAATGCCATAATGACAATTTTGTTCTATTCAGAGATGTCACTCTTAAAATAAATTATCAATTGATGACATGACATAAAAATTTAATTTTGACAGTCGACACCAATGACGAATGCTCTAATACTTTGTAACTCGTTAGTCCGCCCGACCCAACATTTCCCTTATTGTTTTCCTTATTTAATTCTGACGCCGCGTAAACGTCATGACTCAGTAAATGCCAGTTTACCATGCAAAACGTGTGAACCGAACATTTCTAGTTGTAGTATATCTATGGTTAAATACTTTGGTTTGGCATGATATATTTACTTTGGTTTTTGAAAAGACAAAGCGGCCAGGTTGACACCACTGCAGTGTGCTGTGGGCAGTGGGCACAACCTTTTTCGAATAACTCCATCAAATAATTGAATTAACACGGAGAAAAACAGCAGCAAACCTCACCTTTTGCAGAAAGAAAAATGGGTCAGGTTACAGCGAAAACATTCTGTTTGTACAGGAGTGAGCTATTATTATTTTTGAAAAGATAAGAGTTAAAGCTTTTAAATTTCATAATTATTTATAAAAACCTCATCCAAATTTCGAACTCACACAAACAGTATTGCCTGTGAGCTATTATAGAAATCACATAACTATTAAGCAAAATCCTTAAAAGAAGAGAAGTGAAAGCTTGGAATTTCCATACTATGCATTTCTTAACCACGGGCAATAAAATTGCAAAACATTTAAACAAGATGAAAGAAAAAAAAGAAAAAAAAGAAGCGAAATAGTAAACAAAAAAACAGCCTATGTCTCTCAGAGGCCAGTGTAAAACCAACATAGCTTTAAAAGAAAGCAACATTCCATCTGTATATATATATATCACTGGCCCCTCTATTTAGCAAGAAAAAAGCACCAAAAAAATTCTAACATTCTCCTCCCCCATCTTTTCAGCACTCACATATCAACCAGTCACACCAGATCTGTAGGCAAAACTATTTCAATTTTTTACCTTTTTTTTCTGGGTCAAACAAGATGTTTCTAAGCTCCTGAATCACTATGGTCCCAGTACAAATATCTCTTCCTAGTATGTACTTTTTGGAGGCTGCTTCAAATCCTTGTACTGTAGTAACTAAAAAAGAGAACAATTACAAGTCAACAAGGGATCACTTTATCAAAGCATGTTATCCTATCTGAAATCAGTGCTGGTATGCTAAAACAATTGTTCTGGACCTTTATTACTAGTGCAAGAGGAGTTCAATTTTTATGTTGTGTTTATGCATTTCTCATTTTCTGTTGTGTTGTTCAGCTGTCTAATTGAGTTCTAAAACCGTAGCTAAGTTGCAAGTCAACCAAAAGGTATAAAAAGCTAAAGATAATCAATAGGCAGCGTGTCACTCAGGCCGGCAAAAATTGAAAAATGAAATAATCACAAGGGGTAAAGGTAAATAAAAACATAATATGATGGGAACATATGCAAAACCCAACCTACAAATAATTAAAAAAAATGACATGAAAATACTACCTTAGTATTAAAATCTTGGATCTCCTCTGGGGTGAGAGCAGCCACCTTAGCATTCTGGTCCCACCCAAGTGACAGAAGAAAGGCCTTCTCCTCTGGGTCTACAATATCCACTTCCCCATCATCAATCACAATCCTGCTCTGTACCTCCTCACAAGCTCTCAGAACATCTTCACTTTCTGCTGTTTCCTTCTCCAAAAATGGCGGATTCAGGCTAGAACCTGAAAGACCTGCATATGCAATGGAATCCTTGTCCTGCTCATGTGAGGTACCTGACGATTGGTTCCGGATGATCTTGAAGAACTCTAGTTTTTTAAACGAGTGAAGCCTCCTGTCTCTATTTGTCGGGCTCTTTAAAGGGACTGCTGAGGCTACAGGAGTTGCCTTCGAGCTTGTAGATTTGGTGGAAACAGAAGCTGGCTCCTTGCTGGGAAGTGAAATTCCATTTTTGTCCCGGTTAAGGACCAGGAAATTACCGGTTTGAGTTGGTTTTATGTTGTCAGCTGTTGATCTGACAGAACCACGGAATGCTGGACTCAGAGGCTGAGATGAATGGGGCTGACTCTTGCTCTTCTTGTCCAGAGAACTAGAGACCTGCAACTTTCAAGGAAAAAGCTGATCAGAAATTATCATGCATATAAGAGATATTGATTATGAGTTGTGACATGGAATTCACATCCCCAGAAATAGAGAGTTACGGAAGCAGGCTGCCATTATCCCAATGACAGGCAGGTTCCACTAAAAATAAAATAGAAGGCATCCCTCTATATACTAACATCTGTCCCATTGAAGTTCGAACAGTGCATTGAAAAGCAATGCAGACTCATGAGTCATGACATATGAGTAATTTCTGACATCATAATATAAACATATACCTGATACAGGTGCAAAGTTTAAATTTGGCCAGAACATTGCCCCAGCCTCTAGTTCTCTAAGGTTCAATTTTTTTTTTATTATAGGATACAAAATGCTGACACTAAGAAGCAGAAGACTATACATACTAAGATTGATAAGATAGAACAAAGGGAACCCAATTCATCTACTTTAAGATGTAGAATTTTTTTTTGATATTTTTAATTATATGATTCGAACAACTTGAGGATGCAAAAACCATGGCATGCACTGATGATCAATAAATGTCTAATGGCCAATTGAATTAACTAAAGATGAGTGTCCTTGATGTTGCTTACGATTTCTAGCAATATTGCAACATCATGCAACACTTTCTATGTTAGATATCAGAGATCCTCTGCAACTCCATGCCCTTTAACTAACCACCATGATGTGTAGACAGCTCAAATAACTGTTGGCATCAAGGGAATCTCTACATTTCATGTTCTTCATTAATGATTTTATCTTCTTTTTTTTTCTGTTGAATCCCATAAGTAGAGAAAATATACACCAGTACTGCTCACTCTTTGCAACTTTGCCCCATCTCAATAAAAATTATAAGTGACAATCATGAAGTTATCATAAGTATGCATAAACCATGGACCATGAGCCATCTCAATACAAATGAAAGGTGACAATCACAAAGTTATCATAAGTATGCATAAACCATGGACCATGGACCATGAATCATCATCAACACCAATACTTCAAGCCTATCTCCTTAAAATCAAATTCACTCAAACAACAAAAGAACAGCGCTTCACGAAGTGGCACATTGTAAATGGTGCATGCTCAGTCCGAAATGGTGGATTTTGTTCAAAGGGACAACAATGGGAACTAGCAAGTATATTTAAAAGGAAAGTTCAAAAGCTCACCGAGCTTTTGGGCATGGATGGCGTCACTGGTATCAGTTGTTTAAATGTCTTCAGATTCAGCTCATCTATTCGCTGTTGTGTATCAATTGTTAACTGAAAATAAAATATGTTTTAGAACTAGAAGTTGAAAAAAAGAATTATTAATCATAAAAAGAGAGACCAGAAAAAAAGAACAGGGTCTATAAAAACTTGTTCTACTAAAAGCAGTGGTCATGTTATGCACTAATACATGTATCTTTTTTTCATTATATTTGACACAAACAAAATCCCCAGGAATATCACGATGGGAACATCTATACAATAGTAGCCATTCATAAATATAATGATACCAGTAAATGAAGAACAGTAATAAAATACCATACCTGAGGTGGTGTACGAGCCCTTGAGGGAGCTTGGGCAACTGTCTCCGCCATATTTAAACCTGTCCCCAGAACGGCAGTCACTGGTGCTGGACTAAGCACGGCATGAGAACTTCCATTGACTCCATTACCTGCAACTGACTCATTGCCTGAATTCAAACCGTTTAAAACAACAGCAGGAGGTGCTTCAACCAATACTGAGTTCCAACTCTCAACACCTCCTAGAGGAATACTCTGGAGAGCAGTGCTAATACTGGGTGATGAAACCCGACCTGGATCATGACGCCCATTTTCTCCAAGAGAAGGAAACTCCTTCTCAAAGGAGGCATTGGCAGTTCCAGACCTAGAAACAACACCATTGGTACCAGTGCTACCATTTATCCCTTTAGTCCACATGTCAGTTACTACTGGTCGCCCAGAGACCATTGACTGTGACCGCCTTAAGGAGTTGTCAGTAAGGCGTTCATCGAACCCACTATCAAGAAGAGAAGAGCGCCTCTCTTTCTGGATCTCATAGTCCCTGACACGGTCTCTCTCACGTCGGCAACTACCAAAGCTGCTGTATGCCTTGGATTTGCCAGATCCAGTTTCATATGTTCTTGACCCATTGGAGCTCAAGCTTCGTCTAGTAGAAGCCAAAGTTTTTCTGTCCCGGTCAACTGATGATAGTCTGTTTCTTAAAGTAGATATTCCCACACCTTGATCATCTACACAAGATAAAAGAGAATCAAGAATCAGCTCAATTTATTCAGTCAGTCACTCAAATCCTTATCAAAAGTTAGTAAAATTACTTGCCGTTAATTTCAGAGGCACCAAAATCTAAAATTAATCCCAAGCAATATTTTTTTTTCCTTTTAAGTACCAAAAACAACCACACACAAAGTTTCACAAACATAATTAACGCTGCTTTACAACTAATTCCAGATATCCAATTTTACACTAAGAGCACAGTTACAAGAAATAAGCCTACCACCAATGTAGCTCACCCTAACACGAAATTAACTCACACAAATTAATATTGAATAATGAAATATAGATATGGTCCCACCCAGTTGCATGAGCATAATTAACATTCAATCCAATTAAACAGCACAGTAATTATACTTAAGATAACAAGGTTTGCTACTGCAATTCAAGTCAACCAGAGAAAAGGTAAAATGGATAAGTTTAGGACACAATGAATAACAACTCAGAACTAAATGACTAATAAGAAAATTCTATGATTTTCAAAGCATTGAATTAAGATAAAATACAATTTGATAGTACCTGAATGGGGTGAAGTACTGACTAGATGGTTCGAGTTAGAGGATTTCAACCACTCTGGCTTGAATGCCGGCTCGGCTCTCTCCATGTCAACCAGAACTCACCATTTAATGGTCGATTTCTATTTTATTTTCTCCTCAATTTCTAATAGTTCATGACCACCAATCTACCAACTATAATTTGTTCTATGCTTCTCTGAGCAATGTCATGCTTCCCCTCGAGGGGAAAAGAGAGAGGCAAAAGACTGATTGGATTGCAATTCAGTTGTAACTTCTTAATGAAACTAAAACCCCTAAATCTCCCTCAAAAAAATTAAGAGTTAATATCTGCTGCCACGTTTACAAGGAAGTCAAATTGTTCATTCGTCGATTGCAAAAAGGAATTAAGACAGTATAAGCCTAAAGACCGACCAATCAAGGAAAGGTGAAACCCTCTTCCCTGAAAAAAATGGCTTGTTAAAACCCTAGCACCAAGCCGCAAACTCTATCTAGGGCTCAAACAGAGCGAGAAATAGCACCTTAATTCTTCAGGTATAGTACTTGGAGAAAATAATATGATGCTACAAATAGGGGGAAGACGGGAAGACGAAGGAACGCCGCACGGCGAAAGAAAAGAAGGGGGATTGGAATAAGACCCCAAGTCGAAAGAACCAATTATTCGCTCCTATTTCGAGCGCCGAATCCTCAACCAATTCACAATTCCAGAATTGGAATCGCCGCCTCGATGGAGAGAAAGAAGCGACCTTTCTATACCCAGAAGGTTTAACAGCGTGACTCGACTCGAGGAAGGGGGAACAGCGAGAGCGAGGGAATAGCGCGAGCGATTAAATCGTGTACTCTCTCCCTCTATTCTCTTCTCCTTTTTCTATGTTCTCCTCTCTGAATCAGAATCAGAATCAAAATCAAAATCAAAATCAAAATTAGAGATAGAAGGGAGTTCTCCTCTCTCTGTGCTCTGTGGTCGTGTAATTCTCTTTCTATTTTTCGGTATAATGCATTTTTCACGTCTTTATTTGTTGTCAGGCTTGAGTGTTGAAAACCCTATGGAGTATGGTGTATGGTTATGTGAACCGACCCGGTAGAAACGACAATCGTATATCGGACCCGCCTCGCATTCACTCGTTTGGACTTTGGCATTGAGAAACTTTGCGGAGGTACTGGAGTGAAAGAAATCTCAAGTCTCAAGATACATATAATGAACGAATGAATATTACATATTTAATTGGTGTAAATGCACTTTAATCCCTTCCGAATTGTAAAAATGTTGTCACGACCCTGCAAAACAACACTATAATTTGTTTACTTTTTAGAAAAGCAACAACAATAACGAGTTAACGAGTAACGATGTCATTAATTATAAAACGTTTAGGACAGGATAACAAATTTCACGTACATATGTAAACATCACTGAAGTTGTTCTACAACTCAATGTAGGAAATAGAACTATCTATAATTATTTAAGATTATAGAAAATAGTGCAAATGTAACGTAGCTATCAGAGAAAAAAAGTAATACCGAATAAGATAAACCTGTGTATTATTTATAGCATACTTATGACATGATTGGAGATAAATGATAAACAGAGAGAAGCTGGAAATGCATTAAACAGAGAGAAGCATGCAAGTACGGAAGTTGGGATAGGTAAGCATATGAAACAAGAATCAATTTTCCTAATCTGCAATTTGCATTTGTATGTAAACTGCCATAAAATATAGTATTGTTACAAATAAATGTACCGAATAAAATAAATATAAAAGATGAATCTGGAACTGAAATTGACTAAATCTTGGGAAAAAAATATAGAAAGCTCATCTATATCTATACTATATTAAAGAGCGTATTATTGAAGGAGTTTAGTCATGTTCGGCTATTTTAGCTTTTTCTAATGACCAAAATACCGTTAAATGAATGATACCAAATTATTTTCAAAAGCTAATGATTTATAATTCGGCCAGTGTCACTTTTTTCTTCATTTCATTTAGTATTTTTTTTTACCATACATTAGTAAGAAGTATAAAAAAATTATCCATAAAATAAGTTAACCATCAACTACTTTTATTTTATACTGTGCAGCTTTACTTTAAAAAATATTATATTATATTAAAGAATAAATTTAAAAATCTTTATAATTAATTTAGATTTATTATATCTAAATAAAATATATTATTTATTTATAAATAAAATATATAAGTATTCTAAAAGTAAAAGAGTTTCGCACAACAGATGAGTTTCTTTCTGATTTAAAAATTATTATGTTAATGTAAAAAATTGATATAAAGTCGATATAAAGAACAGTCGATGTAAATATATATATAAGAACAGTCTAAAAAAGTCGATACAAACAACAGTCTAAAAAAATACATCAACGCCTACGAAACATCCTCGAATGAGAGATAGACTATACGTGTCTCTCGGCGAATTTCACGGCGGGGACGCTCGTGTCTTGCGTCCCGGCGGTGCCTATGTCTCGGGCACTCGGGTGGACGGACCGGGAGTGTCGTACGATGACGCGCGCGAGCATCATATTGGGTATCGGAGGTCCCGGCACACCGGATCGAGGCTCATCGACTCATGAGCCGAGAGTACAACATGAAATCTCCACGAAAAAAGTCAAACTCATCGATGAGTCGGCTCCGGCCCCGGAAACGGGTGTGCCGCGATCGGACGATCATCGGCGAGATATCGATGTCCTCGGGATCCGTCGGAAGACCTGTACGAGTAAATTACACATATTAACATGAATTAAATTATCAAAAATCAGTTAAATTAAAAATACACACAAGTTAAAATTAATTTTTTTAAATATTAACCTGCAGAAGCAAGCATCGAAGTGAAAATATGTGGATGACCTAAATCACCCATCAAATATTTTATCTGGCGTAATTCATGCTTGTCAAACGCTGCATGCTCGGGCTTCGTAAGCCAATTAATGGCGGTGGCTGTATTCTTCACCAAACGGAACATCTGCATATATAATTTTTTTATTCTATAGTGCTAGTTATGTGAAGAGTTTAATTAATAAAAAATAGATTGGTTAAATGCTAACCGCTCGGGCACTCTGATGTGAATGTGGTACGTACGATAACTCATCCACAGGCTCCTCGGGGTGCGGTAGCGGCTGACTCAAGTGCTCATCAGTGTTCATGCCATACCATATTGTAGTCATCCCTCTCTTGTAGTACCACCCCATGTACGTGTAGTGTTGGGCATAGTCGTACGGTCGCGACTCGTGATAGGTAGCTCGGGCTCATCCTATGCCCACCAGTAATACTCCGCCCAATCGATATTTTGCCCCTCACCGCCTCCCGACGTGTGTTTGTCCTTACGGTAAGTCAATATCTGCTGGTAATCGATCGACGCCGACGGAGGAACCTGCTGGAAAAGACCGAACTGCCGCATGACTCTATCGGAGTTGGGAGGCAACTCTTGAAAATGTTTATGCAAACACGAGAGTCGAATACCAAATGTCGAGAAATGAGTGTACTCGTTCTCTTTCCCCCTATTCTTGATCTTAAACGGCCACGGGTTATCGGTGATGTCGTCATAACTGTATGGATCGGCATCCAACCCAAGGAGCATCTCCACTGTCCCGCTCCAATTATCGTCAGTCACCCCTGTTATTGGTTTTCCTGTATTGTTTGAATTTGCAAAATCAGATTAGTAGACTTTCAAAAAAATATAAAATAACATATTAAAAATTTAAAATATCTTTGATAGGTAATCCCCATAGACAACACACGTCCTCTAGCGTCACCGTCGGCTCGCGACGTGGTAGATGAAATGTCGACGTCTCGGTCGCTACCTCTCAACAAGCGCCGTCGAAGTGATTTATCTAATCGACAATCACCCATAATCGCCATCCCATGCAGTACGGACCCGGTCGATGCGATATGAATCCATCTGCGCGCATTGTATGGTATTTTCGGACGATGTGTGTTCAAACGGAGAGTGCTATGAGGCTATAAAGATTATTTTGTTACGTATGACATGCTAAAATTATAAAGTATATTTTTTCCCATATTATACGATAAAGAATACTTACATCGGTTCTGGCCCTCTGCGACCTATGTTTATTTTCGGGCACGACAAGCAGTTGCGGATACTCCATTTTTCACTATAATTATTTAAAAATATTATAATTTTGGTATAATTTTTGTATAATTTGGAATAGCTCGGTATAATTTGATATAATTGAACAATTTCACATAATTAACCAATGTACATATAATTAACAGTATTTGACCAAATTTAATCAAATAAATTTAAAATAATTAGCCTCATTAGTGTTAATACATAATTAAACTAATTACAACAATATATTTCAAAATTAACACAAAAAATCAACACAAATCAACTAAACCAAACTATATTAACTATATTTTAATTATCACTATAATTATACTAATTAAATCTATCAAAATTACTAATTTTGATAAATTTGGATTTAAATTTAAAATCAAAAATTACCTTCGAAATGACGATCAAATTGACGAATCGACGGGTTTTTCCAACTCTCCTTCTAACGATAAAAAGTTTCGCGCAAACGGTTTATAAATTGAAGCAAAAATGAATTAGATCTAAAAAATTGGGGAAATTTTTTTTTCGTATTTTTTGAAGAGAGGAGAAGGGAGGGGAGAGATGGGAGAGAGAGGGGAGTGGGAGGCGCAGAAAATAAAAATGGGGTAGCTAGACCCGAGTTTGAAACTTGAGTCCGTGTTTTTTTTTACGTTTCCAAAAAAAAAAAAAAAAAACGGGACCCGAATTTCAAATTTCTAGTATTTCAAAAAGAGGCGGTGAATTGGCCCAAACTTTGTATTAGCGTTAAACTGAAAAAGCACACAAAAGGAAGCTATTTTAAAACTAATCTGATTTAAGGGGGTTCAACTAGATGATAGATCGAAGGAATACAAAAAATATCTTAGAAGGAATTCTCCTTCTCCCCTCCCATCCTTCCTCTTCTTCATTTTTTATGATGATTGTCTTCTAAAATTTATTTTTTCGTTCAATTTTTCAATCGTTCTTCATTATTTTTTGTTTCTTCATTCATTCTTCATTTGAGGTGTTGTGTCATGAGTTTTATAAGATAAATGAGTTTTGTTGGACCCCAACAAACTCAAATGGTGATTCAAAAATTAAAAACTTGCAGAGTGATCAAATAAATTAATGTTACCAACAAAGGGAAAGGAAAAAGTGGGTAATATAATAAAGTTAAGAGTTTTGATAATATAGATTAAAATTAAAATTTCGACTCAGGTTTCTTACCCTTCTGGTTTTGTTTGTCCTCTTGTGCGGATCACATGATATTTGGTATGCGAGCATGGTCTGACAATTATCTCTCCTTTTTAGCTTGTATCTCTACACCTGAATCCTCTGGTTGTGCAATCTACATGGGTTCTGTGCGATCTGCATGGTCTGGTTCTAGCGCTGCTGGCATGGAAGGGCCAACATAGATGGTTCCGCTCTGCAAATTTATGACCTTGACTTCTTCCCTAGGGTTATCTCTGGTTGGTTGGGCAACTTATCGCGGTTTGTGAAAGTGCTCGTGGCATTTGAGTTCTCCCCTCCCTTGATTTGAAGATTTGAACGGTTAGGTTTACTATATGAGCATTGATGCATGGCTTGCATCTTCTCAAGCATGATCTGGTTGAATTATTTCTATTCTTGCCATGAAATCGATCACGGCTGGAGCAATATAAGTTGGCTTAGATTGGGTGAACTGGGATGCTCGATTCTGGTTGGAAATAAGGTGTTTTGATAGAGATTTTAGTTGTCTTCTGCAATGTATCTATCTTGACTGAGAGCATGGTGATCTAATCCACCTCATATCCCCACCCTATTGGACCATTGCTGCTGTGCCGCCATATCATCGAACAACTTGAATGCTTCTTCAGCCTCCAAGTCCATTAATGGTCCACCTGCAGTAGAATTAATGAGAGTAAGAAAGTTAGGGTTCAGATTAATTGTTATAACTTATAAGACAACTCTGCTTCATCCAATCTGATGTATTATGGTGCGGGTAAGAGTACAACAGCTCTTGATATCTCTGAGGATTCATCTGGTGCCTGTTTAAACACAGCTAACTATGCCCTAATTTTTTTATCAAGAAAGATTATGGAGTTCAATCAATGTGTTAAATAGATGCTAAGAACCGTCTCTTTATTATTATTTTTAATTCTGGTAAAAGTATTTCAGATTTATCTATTTCAGAAATACCCCCTCATATTATTTTTTTTATCTTGCAAGAGCATGACAATAAAATTGCATGGAAATTATTCACAAATTTTTAGTTGTTCAACCACAGATGACCTGCGGAAAGTTTCAGATCGGGAGTGCTTTAACCTGAGTTTGTTTCTTTTGTGGTGTTAGTGCAAGTGCATTTTTATATGTGGTGTAACAACTATTTTTAGATATGCTATGTTAGATAAACACATTTTTTGAAATGTGATATGTATAATTTCACACATCATACTTTAAATTATTGCAGATTGTGTTGTTTTTCTTTATCTAAAGATGTATGACGTGATACTTTCATAAATCAACAAAATTTAGTTGATTTTAATTTCAAAATCATCTGTAGTAACGCATGGACAATATATTAGTGGATAATTGACATTTTGAGTATATGGACTTAAAATTTGATGCATTAGCTAAGCTCTTAAAATATAACATGAATACAATTTTAACTTTTTATCAGCGCAAACCAAGGTTACAAATCAATAAAATTGAAGGATTGGTCAAATACTCAAATCGGTAGTTATATGGACAGATTACAGTTTTATTTTTTTAATAAACAGAAGCCAAAATTAGAAAATTTTAAATGAAATGCGCAAATTGAATTTTTTTTTATTATAAATATAATATGACTACAGTTTTTGTCAAATATTTTAACTTTAAATGTCCAAAGAATACACATTTTTAGATTTCAAATTTGCAAGATCCACAAAATACATTTGTTTTCTCACTAGAAGAATGATCTTAGAATTACTTGTTTTTGTCAATTCCTTTTGATTCTTTTTTCATCCTAAGAATGTGAACTAGAATAATTCTCTTCGCACTTTTCCCAGCCGAAGAAAAAGACAGGTGTATCCGTATATTTGTGTTGTTTAAAAGAGCTGAAATGAATTAGAATTTGTAACTTAACATATCAAGTGAAGGGTTAATATTATTCCTTATAGTGAAAGATTTAAAATCTTCGACATATCAAATTAGCAGATGATGGTCTTTTATTTTCTTTCAATTGGTCTCTAAATAATAAAAATAAAACAACCGAATAAGAAAAGCACGCATTTGCTTTCACACGGATGCTAATTATATATGAACGCCATCATGGTTGATTGGTTGGCTACTAAATTCGCAATGTGCAAATAAGCAAACTTAGTTCGGTGACATTTTTCAAACAATAATCGATCTTCTATAGTAGACACACGCCTGTTGCTTTACATTATTTTTCTGAAACCTAGAACTTTGAAAAGATTTTTTTTTCCGAAGAAAGAAAGATGAGATCAAGTCCTCAAGTTTTAAATTGGTATCCATAAAAGCTTGAATTTATAATTTTTAGGGTTATCCTAATTAATTACCTTAAACTATTAGAATAACATGGTCAAAATAGCCTCCCACAAATGCTCAAATCCCTCAAACAACACATTAAATCGATTGAAAAATTACTAAATATTATTAGGTATACAATTGGAACGAGCTTGCACAGATAACCATAATAAGGCTGTAACTCGAGCTCACACCCTTCAAAGTGTACTTCGTTCAACCAAAATTAAAGGGCTCAAGCTAGCACATAGATCTTTTAGCGAGCTTTCCGGATTGTAATTAAATGTCCCGATCAGAGAGTTTTCTATTAAAAATTATAAATGTTTAAAGATCAAATTTTAGTTCATCAACACAAATTTAGAAATTCTCCAGCATACTTCTCATTATATATAAAAAATAATTAAAATTATATTAATATTTTTAATTAAGATTTTAAATATAATTTTAGTTATTCTAAATAATTAAAATTACATTTACATTTTTAATAATTAAAATTAAAAAAAATTCATTATCGGCATGTTAGCTATTAATTAACTTTTTGAACTATTTGGGTTCATTTTATTATTTATATACATGATAATTATTATTCCTTGTATTATTGTAACGAGCAGTGGGCTAAATTTTTTCTAAATTTGTGTTGATGAACTGAAAATTTGATCTTTAAACATTTATAACTTTTAATAAAAAAACTCTGATTGGAACGTTTAAATACAATCCGAAAATTTATGAAAAAGATCTATGCACTAGCTCAATTTAAGAGGACTTACGCCTTTCAGGTTTGAACTGAACAGTGTGAGCTGGGTTTGTGCCCTTTAAACTTGATTAGACGTGGTCAACCCGGTTGTGCTCTTATCATGATTATCTGTAAAAATAAGTTGTGTGTATACAAACAAATTCGTCAGACTGAAATATTAGTAGGTTCGGCTAAATTAAAAATATTAATTAATTAATGAGCTAAGAATCGTTTTAGGCAGGCTTAATATGGGCTATGGACTCATTCCACCGCCCAGATATCTCTGTGGACCGGAAGCCTCCTTTAGATAATTCCCCAGTGAATAGGAGTTTAAACTTTGCCACTTTGACAGAAGCCCAGCCTACTCTTCAGTTGATAAGCCTCAAATTTTCATCAGATCGTACCTTTCGAAAAGAGGAGCATTTCCTGGTGGCCCCTTGAATTGACAATCCAGATCAGGGCCTGTTCAAGTATTCTTGCAGGCATCTTCAGTTGCTTGTTTCTGAAGGTTGGAATGGCAGTTTTAATTGCTAATACTTTTAACTGAATCAACAAAATGAGTTCATATGAAATATTTTAATACTTGCAAATTGAGGAGAAAGACAAATAAGTCGGCAATCAAGAAAAAAGTTGAATCATGAGGTCCTAATGAAAAAAAAAATGTTCAAATCATCATGGGAACCTATTGGAAACAGCATGCGGGGGTATTTTATTGATTAATTACCATCGATTATTCATTCATATCAAGTATCAAATAAAGACTACATTCATTATTTACTTCTGAAACATGAGTTATCACTTGAGTTTCAACTTATGATTTTTAACAAATAACAACAGTTGAATTCGTTTGAAGAAGAACCAATTAAAACAACGTTCTGTACACTAGTTGACGCTATGTGCCCGTTTTACTCACTTTTAATTTTTAAATGTTTTTGGGATTTTGGCAATTGGTACCAAATTACCAATTAAGTAACCCTTCAGATGTGTAATTCATACTCAGCACATAGAATATTCAACTATCATGAGAAGTCCTTTCCAAAGAGAGTTGTCACAGCTACCTGTTTCATTTCGCAAATGAAAACCAACTACACAGTTTTGACAAAACATCCATTACCAGAATGAGTTCAGACCTTACATCATTAGGAGTCCCTATCATAGTTCGGAAACTATTTAGAATCAACATTAAGTTGCACCAAGAGTCAATACCCAGCCAACCACCATTAAATTCAGCTGCTAGCAAATTCAATACCAGAATAGCTATTAAATAAACAATGACAGATTCCACAAGGATTCAACTAACTTCATATATGTGCTCTCTTCTGACCTAGTCATTGTTTTTTTATATTTGAGCATTATTATTTCCTTTACTGTAAATGGCCAGTTTACCAAATTTTTCTTACTAGCTAATTTCTTTGGATAATGTCAAACAAAAAGAAAGAAAAAGTACTCAAAACAGTTAGAATATGTTTAGACTTGAGATAAATGGAGTTCCCAACTAATATAAAAAGCTAAACGATAAAGAATCGTGTATTATTTTATTTTGACAAAGTATTTTGTGGCAGTAAATTTCCAACTTTTGATATTTCTGTATTAAATTTTTTGATCGATGCTGGCTTAAGAAATATATATATATTATTCATATTACCAGAATACTGAGCCTATATAAACTTACAATATCATGTAACATAAATATTAATGAAACATGTATCATTTGTTCAGTTCAAAAGTCAAAACCGACTCAGACCCTTCACTAGTGTTCTCAAAACCGTGCCACCGTGGCTGAACACGGCATAGTTAAGACACGGCACGTGACACGTGCCGTGCCGTGTTTTGTTCCGTGTCTTAAGCGTGCCGTATTCGATTTTCTACTATAGGGAACGACACGGTATTGAGGGCGTATACGACACGACACGAAACACGGTACGATACGAAAATAAGACTAGGCACGACTAGGCACCACTAGGCACACTAGATACCGCTAGGCACGACTAGGCACGATTTCTCCAATTTTTTTATAATTTTTTTTGAATTAAAAAAAACAAATATATAATATTATAGCATATAAAATAGATGTGTTTTTTCTTTTCTTTTTTCTGTTACTTCCATTAAAAAAATAATTTTGTAATTTTCTCTCATTTTTTTGGCATTTTTTATTTTTTTTTTAACTTTGTCCAAATTTTTGAGAAAAAAAAATAGAAAAATATAGTATTATAGTATATAAAAAGTTAGGAATTTTTTTTTTCATATTTTTCTTTTTTATATTTTTATATATATTTTGTTTTTTGTTTTTTTTTTAATTTTCAACACGGTTAACACGAATAAGACACGCTGTACGGAATAAACACGGCACGGTTAGACACAAACACGATTATACACGGCATGGTTAGGCACGACATGCCTTAATCATGTTGTGCCGGTCATTTCTAATTTTTGACACGGCACGGTACGACACGATAAAAATAATAAAATAATATTCATGCCGTGCAAGATATTAGATATTATATGTGGTTTAGCCGACAATAGGGAAATGTAGCTATTAACAACTGACCAGGATGCATTAAGGTAAAATACAACAAGTTAACTTGGAATGCAAAAGCAAAATCAATAAATACTAAACGAAAATCTTGAAGCTTAGGAATTCAAGTTAGCATATTGATTGAAAAAGCGAATATTAACTTGACGAGTGCATATTCCTGGTGCTTTTTGTTCTTCTTATAAAAGAAACATAGGTCCAATTAAACTATATCAAGTGAGCATATGTACTTGGCTTAAAATATAAGCAATTTGATGTGGGAAAGAATCCAATGTACTAATTTACAAATCCAATTTTAAGATACTAAGAAATGATGTTAAGAAAAATAGTGTATTTACTTCTTGTTGCTGTCAAAGTACTAGCACTCAAATAGTTTCACCTTTTGCTTAGTAATGACAGGAAAGAAGTTGGCAAATGCACCACTCAAGGAGGGTTTTGGTCCATTTCCATCTGGATTCGCTTTGGTTTGATTCAATACGAGTCGAAATAGATTTATACCGGTCATTGATGTCATTTATTTGAGTTATGTCATTAAGGGTTTATCTTGTGTTTTCCAAATAAGATTTGGGTCTTTTTATCTGGTCTTAAATCATAGATTGTATAGGGATTTCTCAGATCGCTTTGTTTTCTGGGTTATCCTTTTGTCAAAACTAAAATATTGGAGTTGCAGTTGTGTTTTTACAGTTGAGAAAAGTAACCATTATGTGAGACAGGTGGAGATTAGTGCCATAAGTCATAGTTTATATAGGGCTTTTTCATATTGTTTTGTTTTCTGGGTTATCTTTTGTCGAAATTAAATTTTGGAGTTGTACTTTTACAGTTGAGAATAGTTAACACCGTAAAATTAAGTGAGATAGGTCGAGATTTGTACCATTCATGATTCATATCCAAGCTAGATGTTTGATAAGCTCTACTGGGCTTTGGATTATTTAAACTTTCTCCTGGAACATGTTTATCTGTGTTCATAACTTCATTTAATTAGTTTAGGCAGCTTGAATCTGTTCAAATGTACTTTCCTTTACCACTGATTTTTTCATTTAATAATATAAATAATATAATTATTAATAATAATAATGGAAAAATAAAATTTTAATAGTAAAAATAATAGCGCGCTGTTATTAATGGCGTTTGAAAAATATGAAAGTGACATCTTTTTTTAATTATTTTTCACATACTTTTTTGAAAAAAAAAAGAGAACTACGTGGAGTGGCGCACTCCCACCGGAAGAATTCATACTTAAAACATTTGTTGAATTTGTGTATTAAAAAAAAATGCAAAGTGATGTACTTCCAAATCTTATGACACACTACTATAATTTTTTTTTCATTATTATTATTAACAGTTAGATTATTCAAATTATTAAATAAAAATCCGTGTTCCTTTACAGTTATTAATTTGTATGTCTTTATCTAATTCACACGCGTAAAGAAAAAGATCCTAAGCACAGCAAGAAATTTAAACTACTGTAGTTAATCTATTAAACGAGAAACATATAAGAATCCGAAACACATTTGGTCCCCTATAATTGGCGTTGTATAAGTTGGGCCACATAAATTTTATGGGAGAAGAAAGAAATATTACGAAACAAAAAGGTCATCGCGGACAAAGAAAAATGCTAGTGATGAAACCAGTTTTGGTGCATCAGATTGCATAAATGCATTGGATCAATAAACACGTCTGATCATTCCAGTATCCTACTTCACAGAATTGGAGGATGTAAAAATGTTCTATCCACGTCAACAAAATATCAAAATGAGAAAAAAATAATTAAAAAAAATACAACAGCTAAGAATCGAGAAAAAGCCACACTATCTATCTATATTTCTTTATTCTACCGAAAAATTACAATTCATCCTTCTTCACAGTTTCATCTCCCATGAGTTCTTCAAGAGAGAACTCATCTTCTTCAATTACTTCTTCGTCCTTCCCATCCCATGGCTCGTTCTGAGTGATGGTTGGTGTGCTCCCTAGAGGGAGGTTGCCTTTGCCGCCTCGTCCAGCCTCCTTGACAAACTCACTGAAGATACATTTTCTTTTCTTGTTAGTGTTCATGAGGTAGGCAACATTTTCTTGGCCATTCAGGTTTAGTTGGTAGTGGAAAGCAAAATGTTGTACTATATATGACGAGGAACCATTTGTAACTGGCTTTTGTTTCTTACATTGGAAAATACAGGTACTAAACTTGTTTTACTTATTTTATCTCACTTTTTTTCCCTTTACTTAAAGAGTTGGGATTAAGAAAAATTGCACCGACTCTGTTAGTAAAAGGCCCCGATCATCAACAAAATTGCAAGGCCCTGATCCTTATTTCCTTATCAACATAGTGAAATACTGCACTCAAAGTCTCAGAAACCTCAAAACACCAAGTTTATGTTTCTTGTTGGAATCTAGTAACCATGACTGTTGTTTTTTGGGATAGGGGAAAAACATGGGAATTTGGAAAAGGGCTCAAACCCATGGGAAACTTATTTGAAGCTCCAGGTTGCGTTGTTATTTTCTATCAAGAGACTATTCACCTAGTCACCAATGTCTCCATGCCGAACAGGCAGTGATAACTAACAAGTTGTAAAAATATAAATAAAGGTCAGAAGGAGAGTAACTCACATGATGGGATCCTTCTGAAAAGAACTTTTAAGAGGGGCATATACACCTTTCTTCATATTTAGGGCTACCATGGCTGGGTAACCATAGCCCCCCACTCCAACTTTGCTCTCAAGGTCAGTTTGCTTTCTTGCCGCTGCCCAAACAAAACTGAAATAAACTTATAAATTAGCATCAATTGACACGATCACAGATTTCTATGTTACATGTTAATGCAGCTTAGACTAAACCATCAGCATAATTATCATCTTTTTGGAGGCAAATTTGTAGTAAAATGTGACATCTGTAATATTCCACTTTTGTTAAATGAAGTTATCATCTTTTCAAGACTAAATGCAGCCCTTAAATCAAAAAAAGGAAAAAAAATGCTGTGATAAGTCGGAACATATATTTGAGTGAATAATGCACCTGTAAGGGCTCTTCTTGAACTTCTCAGCAACAGATGATAAAAGCTCAAGGTACTTATTTCTCCCATCAGCCTTGGAATCAAGGATGTCAGGAAGGAATGAAACAAAACAGATGGCAGCAGATGCACACTTCTCTTCCATCACATCCTAAGAAACAAGAAAAATAATATAGACAAACAGAAACTGTTAAAACAATAAGTACTTGTCAGGGTATTAAGTCTAAATCTAGATACGGGTAAGTAGCAACAGACATAACCTGGACTGCATCTTAAGAAATAATCCAATGAAAGAAACCAAAGAAAAAAAAATAAGAACACTGGTCTAGTTAAGTGCCACCTTGTTTTATAATTCTGCAGCATACATGTTGATCACTACTAATGATTATTTTCAGTGTTTTCCCCTTCGTTTACTGTTAACACCTTAAGATGATAACAGTAATTGATAACTGATAACTACAGGTCCCACATTTCCTGTTTTATAATTCTGCAGCATAGAGCATACATATTGATCACTACTAATGATTATTTTCAGTGTTTTCCCCTTCTTTTGTTGGGTAGTTAGTTTCAGTGTTATCCAAACAGTGGTATAAATAGTGAAGAATGTAGAAACAGAATCTTAAACTTTAAACATCCCAGAAAAGAAAAAATTACCGGGCCAGTCAACTCGATAACTTCTGCAGGTCCCACATTAGCTTCGAGTTGTTCTAAAGCAAAAGACTCGATTGCTGCTGCAGTCCGAGCACCTTCAAAGAGGACTGGACTCTCCTTATCAGCACCAAAGACCAAAATAGTGGGGAATCCTTGTACATTGAACCTGCTCATCAATGACTGGTGCACAAAAAGTAATTCAGACTTTGACAACAAGTAGCAGGTGGATAGCACATATAACCTTTTCAAACAAAGTTCTGAGGTTCCCTTACATGTGTATTTTACAGGACATATATGTATATTATGCATCTTATTTGGATACTATACATAACGCATATGATCTGCATGCCCATTCCCCATTCATTTCCCATCTCAATGTAAAAATTTTACAATTGTTCATTTGTTCTCCATGACTGTTTTACTTGACACAATAGCAGAAGGAAAAGAGAAATATGGAGATGCGAACTTCAACTACAAAAGATTTGTCTTTAGCGAGGTTCTTGTGACAGCTTGAGATTCCATAGAAAATCCATGAACATGTTTCCTTTTTCTTCAAAGAAACAGATTTATTTACCTTTTCTTCATCACAGTTGACATGGCCAAGTTTAACCTTTCCTTTCAAATTATTTGATGCTCTTTTCCATTCAGGAGCCAGCTTTTTGCAATGGCCACACCTAAAATTCCAAGAGCAAATGATATGATAACTTCTTCTTTGGTGGTATATGCAAGTTTTTTTTAAGAAATGTTAAAATTCAATTCTGCTGCTCATCTGTCAGGGTGATATCATTACAGAAGTTTTAATCATTTGTAATCGGTATAGATATTTATTCATTAAATAAACACAAAAGAACACAAAACAAGATAGAATTATTTGCATGTAAGATTCAGTTTCAGCATTTCACCTTAAAAAGGACCAGAAAATTTTATGTGTTCCAAATAACAGGATGTATTCTGATGTGAGGTAAAAGGTCGACTGCATCAAAATATTTGGCAATTCATGAAACACCTCACTATCTAGTGGTCAAGAATTCATAAAGGATTCCAAATGGACAGTGCCAAAATCGTATTTGTATCGTCATTCCATTTAAGTGGATATAGAAATGGATACAGATATTACACGGAGATCAAAATTCAAAACCAAATCTGCACTTACACAAATACTGAATAAATGATTAACAGATACAAATTCAGATATAAATTTGAAAAGGACAATTGATAGATACTGTGACCATACATGTATAACAAAAAAAAAGGCTTTTTAGCATAATAAATAAAATCTTATATTGAAAAATGATAACAAACCTGGGGATATTATATTATTGATATTCATAAATAAGTAATGACTAATGAGAATAAGTAAGGTGGGCATCCATTGATAGCAAAATAGTTTTACAATATTGACAATTGTAAAAAAATACTATTTCTTTAAAACTGACAGGTAAAAGGTATACTTTTTTACATATAATATAAATGAAAAATGAAACTTTATGCAAGTACCACTGTTCATCAAATGACATCAAATTTACAACTATCCCCATTTAATAGCATTTGATGAAACATCAAATTATATCTAAATTGTATAAAAGTTGATTGCATACCCAATCCATAAGAAAAACATGTCTAAAATATTGATCATTTTTTCAAAATTATTTTAAAGCATCTCAAAAGACAATTGTCTGGAAAAACATTTATAATTTAGATCCATATTCAGATACATTTAATTCATATTCACATCTAAGGGTCTATAAATGAACTACATCTGTGTCTGTATCATTTTAGGCGGATATTAATATGTAACAATGTACCAGTATGAATAATTTATTAATAATTATATAAGTACAGATGCGGAATAAATGGTCATTCAATTCCATTTACACCCCTATCACCAGGGGCGGATGCAGGATTTTGGTCAGGGGGGGTCAATAATCGGATTCAGTAGCTTATCGGATTTAAATCCATTAACTAATCGGGTACTAAATAAAAATATTAAAATAATATCTTTATATATCAAAAATAATAAAAAATAAAAGTTAAAATAATAACTAATCGGGTACTAAATAAAAATATTAAAATAATATCTTTATATATCAAAAATAATAAAAAATAAAAGTTAAAATAATAAATAATCATAGAAATAAAGAAAATTTTCTTCTACAAGACTTCATATTTTAAAAATTTTACATAATTTTTTCATTATCCGTGATATTAAATATTTTTTCTCAATGAAAAATAATCAGATAATCCAGGTGGGGTCAGAAATTTAATCCAGGGGGGTAAGATTAACAAAATATTAACCTAAAAGCACTATTTTTCAAAATCCAGGGGGGTCAACTGACCCCCGGCGAATGCTAAGTCCGCCCCTGCCTATCACAAGCACATGCTTCTAAGTATGCAAAGTAGCAAATGGCTTAGTAACTCAAATGATAGCTAATTAGAATGACCTCCGAGAGAGGTCACAGGTTCAAGCCTTCATGGACACAAATTGAAATTTGAGAGCTAGATTCTCGTGTTTCTATAGGAATAAAGGTATGTATTGAAGTAATATCAAGATAAGGATTTCTTCTGTTTGACTACCTATTAATTTATCTTAGCTGGCTGGTACTTACAAACACCACAAAGCTATCATGTGAGAACTAAAACAGCGAGAACATCATTCCATCTTGGAAGTATAGTAAAAGAAACCCATATGGAAGTGGCATTTCAGCAAAAAACTAACACGTTATTTTAAGCTGCTTACCAGGGAGCAAAGAATTCGACCATCCACAGATCCTTGCTTTTAATAACAGTGTCATCAAAGTTGCTAGAAGTTAGTGGTACTGAAGCACTAGTCTTTGTTTCAGACTTCTCACTGGAACTGGAGCCTCCAGTTGCCTTTCCTTCTAACCTGTCTTTTAGCAGTGCCTTGACCTATGTATCACAAACCATATAGTTCATACCTCTGTCCTTAATTACAATCCTTTTACAAAATATGAAAGGAACTTGCAAATTACAGCCTAACAATTTACCATATTCTTAGACCTCAACAGTTTTCTTAAGTCTTAACCCAAGAATTTTTTATATAAAATGCATATAATATCATTATATCCAAAACAAACTCTCCAGAAAACTTTTCCATTTCAACCGCAAAATTTAACCTTACAAAGAAACTAAATAGACAAAATAGCAATTCTTGATGTTCAATGTTAGCTATCAATGGTAAGGAAAAGGATCATCTCATCAGAAGTAGGGCCAAAAATGGATAATTGTCATATGATAACTCATAGTTCCAAACCATTTGTAAATATCATAAGGAAGTTCATTTCAGTTGGTAGTATTGAAATTCCACAAAATACAGTGTGTAATAGCAAAGACCTGTTTTAGAGCAAACTCAGCAATTGGTTTGACTTCACGGGCTCCTTGATAATCCACTGGAGGTTTGCCAGGTGAAAAGACTTTTATGGTAGGGAACCCTGTAATTCCATACTCCTGCAAGAAATTTAATTATGTTATCCCTCCAAATAAGAAGTTGATCTAATGAGAATGCTATTTTTTTTTAATCTTTTGGATTATTCTGGGTAATGAAATGTATTTCAAAACTTTGATTCTCCTTCAAACAGTTGCTGATTGAAGCTTGATGCTTCTGGGCAATCCAGCCTAACTTGTCGGAGGAGGTTCTTTTCTGCTCTTTTTGGATCAGTTTAGGCACATTTTAAAAAAAATGGCCAAGGCATATTCTTTTGAAATAGTTTGAAACTGAAAAAGAACATGCTTATAAAGAGACACGTATATCAGGTTCAAGTAAATTTTTAACATAGATTGTTGTCCAGAATTTGTGAAGAGTCAATAAGCACCTCACAAATTACTGCCAAGAAATGTAGACAAATTGGAATCAATTTGGCAAAAGAAAAATGCTAACAAGATGGTGATGAAAATCCGTCTAGATTCAGAAATCACCTTTAACATTTTCATTGAATTATAGTTAATCAGATCACCAAATTCAACTGAACAAAAAACAAAGTACTTCCATTTCAGATTCAGGATTCTAACCTGAGCAAGGGCCCGATGCGCATCAGAATCAAGTGCTGCGACAGTCACCACCCCTTTGAGAACAGAGGCAGCCCTTTCCCAGGTAGGAGTTAGCGCCTTACAGTGACCACACCATGGCGCAAAGAACTCGACCAGTACAACTCCGTTGGAGTTAAAAACCTACAAAGAGAATTGACCAAGTGAGCTTTCGTTGCAGTTATGCTAAAGAAAAAGACCGATCTGAGGTCTCATTGTTTAGTAGTACCTTTGATTTGAAGTTGGAAGGGTTAAGCTGAACAACTGGAGAAGAGGCCGAGTAGAGAGCAGACGCCGGAGAGGCGACGGAGAGCAGCACGAGAAAGAGCCTGGCGAGCATTTCCCGGATCAGACACGCGAACTTTCTAGAGAAAGAGAAAGAGAAAGACCGGAAAAGTTTTTCTTTTTCTGGTTTTTCGTCGGAAAGGAACGGAAGTTAAATTCCCCCAGAGGAAGCTACTGAGAGTGCAAAACCATAAACGGACGCGTGTGCGGACCAATGGGCTCCTTACACCTCATACTACCACGTCAGTTCGGGTTATGGGGCCGACTATCAGTGGATGATGGTGTTCATTTGCCCCTGAGTGAGTACAGTGCTTTGACGCAGTGGGGCGACGTAGAATTTTGATCGGATAATTATTTTATTATAATAATTTATCGGATTTAAATTTTATTAATTAATTGGATATTAAATAAAAAATTAATAATTTATTATATATTCTAATCTAATAAATAATTATTAAAATAATAACATTTTATATATTAAAAATAACAACAAAATAAAGTTCAAAATAATAGATAATTAAGTTGATGAAGAAAGTTTTCATCTATGTAATTTTATATTTTGATATTTTTGCATAATTATTTCATTATGCACGATATTAAATATTTTTTCTTAATAAAAATAATCAGATAATCCGGAGAGGGGGGAAAAAAATTTCCGAGGAGGGACAAATTACCGAAATGTACTATTTTTAAAAATCCGAGAGGGGCATACCATAATCAATTAAGAGACTTCTTTTTGCAGTGATGTCTTTTTAAAAGAAATAATTGCAAATATTTTTTGTCCAAAAGTTTAATGTCAATTTAAAAACTTTAATTATGTTGTGGCCTTGTGGGGACTTGCTATCTTAGATTTTGAATAGGCCAATACGTAAATTTTAGTTTCCGATGGAGAATTATCTAAAAAGTTGATATTTGATGGATATACACTCATTCTCATCTTACAAAAAAGTTAGATTTTTCTATTTTACATTCAATTTAAAATGAACAGATCATTAAATTTACATTTTTTTTGGCCAATCCATCGACTAAATATGTTTGTATCAGATTTCCTCATTCGCGGAGGTCTAAAATAACTAGATGGTTATTAAGATTGTCAAACTAATTAGTTGTCAATGGATCCACCCCAAGTTTACTACCAGTGTACAACTAAAAATATAATATGAGGTTTATTGGCAATAAATTGCAGGTATCATGTGAGATCTTCATCAAATAAAATCAATTTCTTCAATGTTGAGAACTAGTATTTTGATCCGCACAAAAATAATATTCTTCAATGGATAATTGCAAGTTTAAAATCAGAATAAAATTATTATATGTAAATATTTAAAGTTTTATGCAAGATTGTAAATTCAAAATAAAATAAAAATTTGTAGTTATTTATAAGTATTTAAGTTTTTATGAAAGCTGTAAATTCAAAATCAAAAGAAAAATAATTTGTAGTTATTTAAAGTTGAATGACTTGAACTAGACATATCGAACAACTTTTGGAGGAAGTTTTCTTCATTCGAACGACTATAACGAACGTCGACAAAAATCTCCAGTGAACCATCTTATAGTCCAAGATCCAAAGCATCCGCTATCGCAGCGATTTTCTCAAATTCACATCCGCTATTTATCTATCTCGGTATAACAAAATCCTATTATCCAAATTTGGATCGATCGTTGGATCGAAAACAAACAATCAAAGTTAAACAACGCTATTATCCATCTCGATATAACATAATTCTTTTATCCTAAACTGAATCGTTGGATCGAAAACAAACGATCAGGTTGGACAGATTGATCGAAAACAAACGATCAAGTTGGATAACAGCAAATGCGGACTCAGTTTGAGAACATCGGAGCACTGCAGTCTGCAGTTTGTCGTCGATGCCACAGATAATTTTTTATAATCTGAAAAAGCATTACCTCGAGAAACAGTAGAAGAGAAACTGATCACTTTAGAAACCAAGATGACCGATTAAAATATTTTAAAACTTGAGTGCTGTAGGGCCCAGTCCCAGAGGGAGAGCCCTTTCAAAAATTCTCAGAGGCACACGGACGAGCCGAGGCCAAAGAGGGGGTTTGGAAATAGTTTTCAACCAGCAATTGACGCGCTTCGGTATGACCTCACTAGCTGCGTCATTGCCCCAAGCGCAAAGATGTCTAACAATGGCGCATCGCTTCGGCTTTTATAACCAGGGCACAACTCACACGCCGCTGGGTGTTCCCTTGTGGGACTATCGAAGCGCTCCGAAATCCGAATTCGGGTTGATTGAGCTTCTCCCGTTCCGGAACAAAAACGTTGGATATTCTGGGCCTTCTACTCGCTTTTCGGTTTGTTTTTGGAGAAAACAGAGAACGATGATATGGGCTCTACGTAATGCAAGCTAAGCTGTCTTTGGGTCCATGGACATCAACTGCACATCTTAGGTTCGAGCCTTCAAAATGGCTGCTCAATTAATTTTCTACTAAATGGATCATTTAGACTTCTAATTTTGGACCAAACGAGTTCCAAAATTAGCAAGTTCCTGAACTACTAATTCTTCGAACATTCAAAATTAGCAAGTGATATGAACATCATGACATTGACATCACCGTATCATAGGCAGAGTTAGAAAATTTTATGAATTATTGCATATCCGTATGTCGATATCAACATCAACATCAACATCACCGTAAAAGTAATGTTACATTAAATTTAAAAATATTTATGCACTATCGCACATCCACTTATATCACCTTTTATTATAATGTCTCCAATTTACAAATCAAAAGACCACCACTAATTTAAGCAAACGCTAATATAAATTAAACCTCTATTGTCAAAATTAGTTATCATTCAGCTGAACTCTTCCATGTCTTATTTTTTGAAATTGATGTAAGGACATTGTTGATAACTCGACCATCAGGGCGATGCAGGATGTTGGTCGGGGGATTATCGGATTATAATAGTTTATTGGGTTCAAACTCATTAACTAATTGGGTACTAAATAAAAAATCAATAATTTAATATATATTCTTACCTAATAAAAAATATTAAAATAATAACATTTTATATATTAAAAATAATAACAAGATAAAGCTCAAAGTAATATATAATCAAGTTGATGAAGAAAGTTTTCGTCTATGTAACTTTATATTTTTGATATCTTTGCATAATTATTTCATTATGCACGATATTAAATATTTTTTCTCAATAAAAATAATCAAACAATCTAGGGAGGCAAATTTTTTTTTAAGGGGGGACAAATTACCAAAAATATTACCGAAAAATATTATTTTTTAAATCCGAGAGAGGGGCAGCTGCCCCCTGGACCCTTTTGAATCCGCCCCTGTCCACCATGAAATCCCTTTCTCAGCATAAATAACTCAACAATCATTCATTCATTAATAACACATTTTATTATATAAATTATTCTTGATGCAACTCATTGCTGGAAAAACTTTCTCCACCAATGTTTTTGCAATCCATAAGATGAATGCTAATTTTAGTAACATGTGCACTTGATGATGCATTCTATAGTTAGCTTTTTGGTAGCAACTACTGTATTTAATATTATATTATTATATTATTATATATTCATACTATATAAGTATTTTAACTCTAAGCAATTCTTAATTTTGTTAATACTTAATAAATTGAGCTAGTCAAAATAATAAATAAAATTGAAAGTTGAGACTAACATACAAAAGGGAAGCACTAACCTAGTGTTCATTTTATCTTACAAGATTGATTTAGGATTCATTAGCTACGTTTCATTATATTTCTTAATTATTTTTTCTTCACATGAAAAAACGAGCGGTTTTCATTCATTATGACTTTATTAAAATTAAAATGCTAAGCATGCACAATAAGTTTTTACTAAATTATATGAAAATGGGGTTCAACAATGAAATATTTTTTTAAATAAAATCAACCCATTATTTAATAAAATGATCTTATAAAATATAAAATTCTTTTATTAGTAAAATTGTCTAGTGGTAGTTTCTCTTTTTACAACAAAATTTAAAAATTTAAAAATAGTTGATGGTTAATTTATTGGACATATAACTTTTTTAGACCTCATTTATTAATGTAGTAAAAATAGAAAACAAAATGAAGAATAAGAGAGACACACTGAAATACCTCTTTCCTTGATTTTATGTAAGTTTTAATTTATATCATTTATTTTTAAGCAAGGATATTTTGATTATTATAAACAATTCACAACGTCATTTGAGACTCTAGTCCATACGCTTTTTTCGTAATATAAATATTATATATATAGATAAGATTTTTCATAAATACGACATTTATTATTTCTAAATGATTATGTGGGAATTAAATTTTAGAACTAGGATATATCACCATTTGAATTGATAATCTTATTATAATCGGCCGAAGCCCAGGAATAATATACCGGCCCGACGATGTGAACCACTGTCTTCGGTAGAACATCCGAGGCCCAGCTTGATACTACCAGTCTCATGAAGCCGAAATATTTTTAAATAATATTATTATAATATGTAATTAAATATTTGAAAAAAAATAATAATTTGAATTTATACTTCTACTGCTATGTCCGTGTCTAGATGCTTTTTCTCAGAAAAAAAAAAGAAAACCTAGCCGCGCCCTTGCTAACCCCGCACCTAGACGCCTCGCTGATCCCGCGCCCTTGCTAAGCTTGCGTCCAGAACCCATCTGCTCCTATCCCAATCCCGCATTTAGAGTTCAATTATTTCCCCCTCACCCCTTCCCCATTTTTGTCTGCTCGCCCCTCACCTCTCTCGCTAGAACCCGCGCGACACAGTAAAAAAAGAGCTCAAAAAATCCCCAAAAATTGCTAAAATTCATAGGAAAAAAGGAGAAAAGGCCACGAGGTGATCTCAAAGAAGACACGAGATTAAGGTAATTTCTATAATTAGTTAGTATAAATTGATAATTTTTAAAATTAGTTAGTATAAATTGGTACTTTTGCTATTGTGTGGATTGTTAGTATAAATTGGTAATTTTCTATTATGTGGATTATTAAATAGGTTGTTAGTATAAATTGGAAAATTTTGTAATTAGTTGGTATAAATTGGTAATTTTTGGTATTATGTGAATTGTTAAATAGGTTGTTGGTAAATTAATGAATGGGTTTATGATATGAATTATTTTTATGTGATAATGAATGGTTTTAAATTAGTTATGGAAAATGAGGGTTTGTTTGGTCTTGAGATAGAAGAGGAGGATAGCGATGGCGATCTTGATCGATAACCTATTTCTTCGCTTTTGAGCATACCAAGATTCATGTCTATAGTGTATTATTTATTGGACACCGTAAGTAAAAATAAATTTGAATTTAATCTTTTATTTCATCAAATTAAAATTATTTCTAATTTTAGAAATTATTACTAATCATTTATATGTGCGTAATGTAGTCAGAGAATGTGTTGGATTGTAGAGCACACCGACCTGTTATACCATTTGATAGACGGTTTGAGTATGCATTAAAGAATCTGGGGCTATATGAAGTTGCCCAGATACAACACGTTAAGACTGATCATAGGCTCATTATAGCGCTTGTGGAGCGTTGGCGTTCTAAGACTCATACTTTTTACATGTCAGTCGGGGAGCTGACAGTGACTCTACAAGATGTAAGTTGTTTATGGGGTTTGCCTATCACTGATGATCACATTGTTGGACCCAGTGATCGAGATTTGCAGCAATTAATTGAGACAAATTTAGGAGTTGATATGAGTAGAGCATTGTTAAAATTAATGAAAAAGAAGGGTGGAGAAAATGATGATGAAGTCGTACAATCTGGATATCAAATTAGTTTGAATTTGTTGCGTGCAAAGTTCAAAATTTTTGATGAAATGCTACAGTTGAGGATGTAGCACGGTATACACGAGCTTTCATTCTTGATCTTTTCGGCTCAGTTCTTTTCCTGGAATCGGACCATCTCCCATAAATGTAGGCTATAGCAATTTCTTGACCATGCCATAACTTATTATATTTCAAATTCACTCTTGGATAAACTTTTCTCACTAGTGCTCAGACTTGTTTAACTGTAATAGAGTGATCTTTCTCTACATCTTCACGGATAACATCCACAATCATCTTAGCAGTCAGCTGGGCATGAACAACTCTAGTAGCAGTAACCCTACATTTATGTTTGTACGAACATTTCATTATAGCCCACACATTGCCTATTGATTTTGCATACAATCTTCATTCACAATTTGGGTCCTTACACCTCACTCTTAATTTTTACTTGTTGTTATATGTTACAACATATTCTCGATTATTTCAATATGCCACATGTAAATAGCAAATTAAAGGTGTTCCTTTGAGTTAAAGGTATGATGCTCGACTAATGGACCATCAGCAGATACATGAGGTTCATATAAACTATAGTCTGCAGGAGCCCAACCAACAATATCATGCATGCTCTTAGCTGAATGAATTTCTCCCCAACCTATAAACAGTTTGTATTGGTCCATACGACTAATCGCATGATCTATAATCTCATCACCATTATAGTCCTCCAACTCCACATCTAAATTCTCTGAAAAATTCTCACTATCCTCTGACTCTACATTATTATAATCATCATCATCATCATCATCATCGTCGTTGTCTTCTTCTTCTTTGTCGGTAGGAATTGGAAGAGTTTGATCCTCCAGGCTGAGCACAATCGAGGGTATTATTGACTGGTTGACTGGTTATATTTAAATAATTATCAATGTTTGATTGTTGAGATGTCAACATAGGTGCATTACTACTTCCAGATTGGCTATCCATTATAACCTCATTACGCCAATTATTTTGTACAAAATTCATTCTGACATACAACTGAACATTTTCATTTTTGAAATAGCCATCTGACTAGTTATTTTTTAAGAACTCTTTTCATATATTCTTATCAAATTGAAGTAAAAATAACTCATTGGTGCAATGTTTACCCGACATTGGATATCAATAAGGTATTGAGATTGTTCGAATCCTAAACCTTGAAATAGTTCATATTTAACCTCTTCGAAAATGGTATTTTCATTTTCCGAGAGTGTAAGTCTTGGATCCAATGTGTAATCTGCACCACTTTGTGAGGTAAATATTATCTCGCCTCCAAAATAAACACTAATTAAAAATAAAGCCATTAATATGCAAAAAAAATATAAAACTATAAATTAAACTATACATTACTAATTATATTTCTAATATATCAAAATAATGATTTATTATATAAATTTATATAATATTATAAATTAAAAGAATAACTTTGATTGATGTTGTTGAGCTGTTGTTGAACTACATGGATTACCTTTCATTTTGACGTTATGAGTTAGAAATAGATCCTAGTCATGAGTTTGCCAACAACGCTTTCAGATTTGTGACGCGTGGCTGGTACGACCGTGTCAGCACCCTAGACACGGGGTTGCTAGGGGCGTGGCTAGACCTTGGGTGCGGGGTTGGCAACCCCGCGGCTTGCTCTCTTTTTTTTTTCTCGGAAAAACGACTAGGCGCAGTCTTAGCAAGTCCGAGGGTAGTACAATTATAAATTTGAATTTTTTTCCTAAATATTTAATTTTATATTATAATAATAATATTTTAAAAAAAAAAATCGGCTCATGAAGCCCTGAAAACCTTTAGGCTCCAAGAGGTGCCGACTGAGAAAGGATGGAGAATCCTATAATAGTGTTCCCCTGAAAGCCGATGAAACATATAAAACACACTTGTTGCTATAATATAGATCATAGACGTTATCTCCAGAAATACCTATGTCCTATTTATTGATGGGGTATATTTTGGACACTCCCATGGAATACTCCCTAATGACATTGGACCCTTCTTATTCTAGTCAAAACTAGATATTTTTTAAAAGCGACAAAACAGTCATCCACTTTCATTTTTTCTTGAAAGTGATTACAAAATATTGTTCCAGAATATAGATAAGAATAGTTTCCAACCAACATGTTGGAGCCAAGCAAAAAGAAAGAAAAACATATATCATATATTAAAATGTAAAACTCCAATATCTTCATATCGTCCTTCCAGAATAAAGTTCTTAGTTGAAATCTTCCGAAAAATCCGACAAATTTTCTTCAAGAGTTACCATGTGAAACAACCACCATATCAGTATTGAATTTAGAGTAGAGGAATATCTGATCATATATTAAGTGTCCAAATTTATACAATTACAACATGAAATTACCTTACAATTACAATTTCCACTCCGCAATCATAATTTGAGAATGTTAATTAACCCAAATGATTATCCATTATTAGCAATTCAACTTTTGATAACTTGAAATTTTATAAGGTTAATTGATAATTGCTAGAAGATAACTTTTAGTAAAAGAAATATTTAAGAAACAATCCAATAAAAAAATAAAATTTTCTTTTTTTGAAAAAAAAATTTTTAAATGCAAAATTTAATTTAGTACTTTCATGTAAAAGCATCCACGTCCCTATAATTATCAATTAAATTATAATCTAACATGTCTGAATAAATAATGACTTTCAAATAAAAAATTAAGACATTGTTGAAATTGAAAAATAGTTTGTCAAAGCAAATCATTTTTTTCTTTTTTTTTCTCTACAATGTTGACGTGACTTGTCAAAATGAATGTCAATTTTTTTAAATTGTCTAACTTTGCATACTCTCTGTATCGTTAAAAATGAAAATGACAATTATCAAATGAAATTTGATTGAGTGATGCAGAAAAAGCGTAATTACCACTTCTAAACATTCAAATTTTCCTCATTAATAATGATTGAGACAAATGTCTTTATGCGCGAGAAAATCTGTCTATTTCGTCGTTTTCATAAGACTCCACATCCGACAGTCAAGTTGAATTTCATTGATGGCCCATTCACATGAAGCATCATTAGCTACAGTTTAACTGGCAATTAATTATATACAAACCTTGATATTTCGAATTACATGACAAGTTTCAAGCATGAAAAGATCTTTGTATGTCCTCCACAGCTAAATAAATAATTGGATTCGTTCGGCGGTCCTTGAAATTGCAAAAATTAAAAATAGTATTGTTCTGATAAATAAATTTGTCTATAAATGTTAGACTAAGGAGAATAGTATAGAAGTATGTTAAATCGGTATATCAAGTTATATGTGATATATCAGTTTAGCTATTATAGAATAACGATTATTATTTAATTATGTTATATTATATTATGATTATTTATTATTATTATTATATCATCACTTGTTAGTATTATTATTATAATTATTATTTATTATTAAATCATACTATTATTATATATTATTATTATAGTATGATTATTATTATTACTACTATTATTATATTATGATTATTATTATATTATTATTTTTTATCATTATTGGCATTACTAATATCATAATTATCAATATTTTAATAATTCTGATTAATAACTGTCAAATTTTCACTCTTCCGAATAGTAAAAAATATCACTATTCTAAAATAATATTATTTTATCACTTTTCTAAAATCACACTATTTTACAATCCTTTCAAAACTATTTTTTAATTTACCAAAAAAAAACCGTAACTAAAGTCAATAAATCCCTCTGTACTTTTGTCGTTATAGGGTCAACAAGGGGCCACTTGTTGTACGAGCATAATCTCGTCATAGCTGTGGGTTAACATAATAACATGGGAATATGGGATGATGAAGTATTTCAAGTAGAATACAAAATTCGCATTCAGTCAAATGACAGTATTTCCGTCATGAGCCCGGCTGCATCAATTATATACATAATCAGTTTTGGTTGGGGGGGGGGGATAGCATATTAGCACCACCATTTTCTTTGAACCACCCGACAAGCCCTCTTGGCCTGAAACAATTTATGGTCCCAGTCTCGCAATCCAACGATTGGAATGACTCATTTTCGGCTTCTTTAAATTGACCGGTACTCATTTGACTAGCTAATTTTGTTAGGCATCATACACTGGTACACAAATACTGAGTTATACTTATTTTCAGTTTAATTAATTTTTTTCAGAGTAACGTGTATTTGTGTGTATATAGTAGGGGGCGTCAATTATTGATCCGACTCGATCCGAAGATAAATGGGTCGGATATAGATTTAATTTTTTTTATCCGAATTGGATCGGGTTTGGATCAACTCGACCCGACCTGATTTATTATGTTTATTGAAGTAATTTTATGATTTAATATTAAATAAAACTTAAATATACACTAATTATATACTAATTATAAATTAATTAATATTAATTATTTTACACCAGTTGGATCGTGTATGGGTCAAATTTTTTGACCTAAATTTAATCGGGTTGGGTTCAGATCGAATTAAGAAAAATAAATAAAATAATATGACTCGACCCGACCCAACCGTAGCATATTTCTCTCTCTACATAAAATAATTTGGTCTTACTTTCGTGACTTATTAAAGCAATAATGGCAGTTTATCCTGCGCTCAAATTAAATCATTTTGAATACAAATAATTAGTAACTACTAATTATGAAAAATAGGAGAAAGAAACATCTACATTGATCTCAATGACAATAAGGTTTATTTGTGGTGAGCATTATTCGTTGAGCTGTACATTGGACTATCTCCATTTGTCGCTTAAGCGATACAAGCAAATTGTGAGTACGAATAGATTCCACTTGTTCGCCCACCTTCATGATTTATTCGAGTCTAAATACATGTAAGTGGATGCGGTCTGATTAGAATCCATATCCTTTGCTGCGTTGTACAGTACGTGGATCGTTAGATTTTCTTGTGATTTAAATCAGTACAGATCTCAAAATTATCTAACGATTTACGTATTGTGTTGCACGGTGCTACACAACAGAGAAACAAGACTCTAATGAGTATCATTCAGATGAAGCCGGGTTAAACCCGTCCGGTCCAACTGGTTGGACGATCCAATGAATTGGCCGGATTGGATTTAGATGGATTTTTTTTAGAAAAGCTGCAATGCGTTGTAGGACCAAAAACCGATCGGTTCAACAGATCAAATCTTATCAGGTCCATGAGTCCGACGGGTTTTTCTAATGCAAGTTTTTATGTTCATTAATTATTTTGGAAATTGCAATCTTTAATATTTAATTTCTTTATTTTTCAGAAAGAAGAAAACTTTTGCAAATATTAGCACTTAATGCAACATACTTTGACACCACTTTATTCATTCTATCTCTTACATAAATTGTCATCTTACGTCTGAACTGATCCACATGTTACGAAATGCATGGGTCATTTAGAAACCAAATTCTTTATAAAATTTTAGCGAATAGCAACACTAATACACTATACATAGGAGATAGAACGGAGGGCAAAACTGTGGATGTGAGAAATTTTTAGAAAATTTCTATTTTTTTTGTTTTTATTTGAATTTATTTGCTTTGTTTTGAACTTGGTCGGGTTTTGGGGTTCACAGGTCAGGTTAAGCCGGGTTTACACTGGGGTTCATAAGCCAATGATTTACACTGAGTACGAGTAAAAAAAAATTTAGTTAACTTATTTTATATGAGTAAAAATAATAAATTTTTTTGTTAAGTAAATGGATGAGAGTCATTTCATATCCGTTTAAGCTATAGGATGAATTATTAAAAAAATTATATTATTTTTAATATAATTATCTCATATAATAGTTTTTCCTTTATGTTAGTTGCCCTCGGTTTCTGTGAATTATAATTATTATCTTTCTCAAATTTAACTATTTTATAAATTATAATATTTGAATAATATTTAGTAGAGTACTTCTTAAAATGATTGAATAAGACAATATATGATTTTATTTTAGATGATATGATATTTTTTGCTTTTAATATATTTTATTTTCTAGTTAAAAAGTTTAATAAGAGATGCTTGTATTTTTTTAATTTTATTTTTTAAATGACTTAATTTAGAATTAATTTACATAATTATATTTTGATTTCATAATGAGAAAATAAAGATGTATTTGTATGAAAGGAATGAGTTCAGATATTATTTTTAATAAATGATGATAAACTAAATAATATGTTAGTATTATTCTTTAGCTTTTGTTAACGTCTCTTTAACCGTTTATTTTAATGAGTAAGGGTAGGATATGGATAAGTCAAATTCAAATGGGTTTTTATAATAAAAATTTCTTCACCCAATATCGTACCCTTTGACACACCTAATTTACATGGATTGAATGGATTGATGGGTTTAGGCCGGATTTTGTATGGGTTAGGCTGGATTTTATATGGGTTGGAGCTGAGTTTTCAATGAATTTTTATCGGGTTGGAGTTGAATTTTGAACGGGTTTAGACGTCTTCGATGAGGTGGACCGGTTCGGATTGAGTTTTCGGAGGGTCAAGTTGTGGTTCTTTTTCTTTGAAATGATCCACCGCAATCTGTCTTAGAACCATGGTTACTGCTCCACAGATTGAGCCGGGTATGATCTCGGACCGAGTTGGATCGAGTCGCGGCCACAAATTTAATGGATTGGATTGAACCCACCGAGATTTTTTGAACACACTAGATGTGACATATGTATTCTCTATATCATAAATAAATTAATGGCGTTGTAGACACGGTTATCTTATGGAAAGTAAGTTTATATTTGCTTTGTTCTGCGTTTTATTTAAAATTAGAAATTGTTTTTTGAAAAAGAAGTTTTTCTTTCAAAAAGGACGATCTGTTATAAAATGCTTACATCAAGTAAATTTTGAATACAAAATATATATCTTTCATTATGTATAGTAAAAAACTAGCACAATATATCACAAGAATTCATGTGATGAATACAAAAAAAGCTGCATTATTTAAAATAAATCAATAGTGGGTTTCTTTTGTTAACAAAAAGTGAGAATTTTGTAAGAAGATATTATATAATTTGAAAATTGAAACAAAGTATATGTATATTTAAATAATTGAAATGATAAAAGTTATGGTAAATAATTTTAGAAGATCAAATCTAACAATCGATTTTATTTTGCTATTTAAATTTTGAGTAATTAGATAATTCAAAAGTAAAGGCATTGTAGAGACATCAAAATGAAAGCATTTGAATCATCATCATATATAAATTAACATGTAAAGAGAAGGAGTTTTTTTTTTCCTTTTTTAATCATCGTGGGGCATTTTCTGTCCATCGCCTTAAGCACTATGATATTTATCAACACATACACGTTGCAACATAAAACAACAACACATTTCGAACATGCATAAATTAAAATAATAAATAATAACCCTATACAACCTCAGAGTGAATTATGTTTAAAATTATCATGTTAAGTGTAAATTCAAAGTTTGATTTTCAGTCCATTGCAATATTTTTTTAAAATAAAAATGTGAGTCTAAACTATTTTTTTTTTAAAAAAAAACATTCGAATTTCAAACATTACTGTATATTTTTAATTTAGCATTTATGACTTTCTGATAAACAAATATGTCAACTGTTTATTTATTTATTTATTTTGTTGGTAAAAAACACGCTCTTTGTCAGAGGCAGAACAGGCTAGTATTCTAGCATGGGGTGGATGGAGGGCTGGGCAACACACCTCACGACCCCAAAACCCTGCGCGCCTCAGCTCTTTGTTTTAGATAAGTGTGGGATCACTTGGATTATTTTGAAAATTTTAACAATAAACTCTTAAATAAATATGAAAGAATCTTAAAAATATTTTTTTATAGATATATTTTGTTACTTATAGATTGATAGTGTTTTAAATTTTATATAATTTCATTATAATTTGGTAGTCAATCAAAGACAAACAAATTTTATACAATTTGTAAGGTTAAAATTTAATGGTCTTTGATGATTAAATCATAATAAAATTACATAAAATTTACAACACTATCTATCTACAAGTAAAAACATATCTATAAAAAATTCTATTTTTTATTTTTTTTATATTTAGTTAAGAGTTCATTCTCAAAATAATCCATTGTCAAGAGATCCCCATCCTTTAGATAAAAATGGACGCTGAGCCTTTCAAGTTCCAATTTTAAACTTTCAAAGGAGATTTTTGGCAAATTTGATAATGATGATATCCAGTTGGACACGATCGGGAATTAATAATAACTAGGGTTGTAACTCGAATTTCGATCCGATAATATAGTCCTTAAATAAATAATTAATAATATATATTTTAAATATATTTAATAAAATTTACATTAAATATATATAGATATAATATTTTTAAATATTAAATAATAATGATAATTATAATTATTATTATTATTATTATAATATTGATCACATAATAATCTATAAAGTATCATAAAAATATTGAATTACTTTAGAGCTAAGTTTTACTTTAAGTATATTACGTGTATTATTTTAAATGAGGAGAGAAGAATTATTTTATATGAACTTTTGAATTCAAGAGAATGAAAAGATTTAAATAAAATCAATGCTGAAGAAAATTAATGACATGATATGTTTAAAAAAGTTTAAAATTTTAACTCTCTTTATGTATTAACAATTTAGTATCATTTATGTCACTGAATCAAAGAAAAATATATACACATATTGCGATGGGAATGCAATTTCAATATTTGGATGGCATGAAAACGACATAATTATTGTTGTTCTCGAAATAAGAATAGCAACGGTGCAATCAAACACAAATATGTTGTTCCGAACAGTGAGAATAACTATTATTCTGTTATTCTAAGAGAGAGGTGGAATAACTGCTATTCTTCTCAACTTTTCGTTGCTATTCCAAACTACATTTTTACTATTCTGAGTAATATCACCTTTTTTACTACTCCTCGCGTTAATCGAGAAATCACTATTTTTTCACTATCCTCAATTACTATTCTCAATTACTTTGTTTTTACGCTATTCTTTACGGGTGTGTTTGGATGGTGTAGAATATCACTGTTCTGGGAATAACAATATTGTTCTCGGGTTAGCAACCATCCAAACACAAAATTAAAATCGAGAATAGCGGCAGAACAATGTTAATCCGTTAACCCATAGAAAACGTTGGCTTAGTGGATTAGCATCCATGAGAGTAGTGAAAATAATAAAAAAATATTTTTTTTTTATATTAGTATGGAGTATTATTAAATAAAATACTAAAAATAATTAATTATTTTAACTATTCTCACGTTTCTATCCAAACAATATTTTACTAAAAATTAGCACTCTTCTCATATTTTTCAAATATCACTAACCTCACACTATTCTCAACGACTAACCCAAACAATGTTATTTTTACACTAATCCTTTCACCATCCAAACAAACCCTACATAATTCAATATATACTTATACCACAAGTAGTTATTATTTTGAGAAAGGATCGGTTGACAATGAGTTATTTTGACAACCTTGACAATGAATTTCTAAATAAATATAAAAAAATTTATAGATGTGTTCTTATACCTATGGATTGAGGGTCATTCAAATTTCATACAATTTCATTATCGTTTGATAGTCCATCAAAGACCATCAAATTTTCATCTAATTTGCAACGATTCCAATTTAACGTTCTTTGATGGACTACCAAACAATAATGAAATTGTATGAAATTTGAATGACCATCAATCTAAACGTAAAATAATACATCTATAAAAAAAATTTCATTTTTAAGATTTTTTTATAATTATTTAAAAGCCCATTGTCAAAATTGTCAAAAAAAAACTTATTGTCAATGGATCCCCTCTATTATTTTTGTTGTACAGCATTATGCAGTGTCGTTACATAATTTATTGGATCTCTACGTGACTCATTTCGACCCGAATTTATAGTGATCCAATAATTAACATGTTGAGGCGCTGTATAATAGAGGATAGGGATCCGTACCACAAATACTTAGTCAAGTTGTCATTTTGAATTCAACCTTTAAATCAAAGAAAAGTTTGGAAAATAAATAAATAATCAAATAGGTCATGGCCTTAAACGGATAAGAAGTTGATGGGACACCGACTCGATCAAATTGAGGTACCTTCTGTCAAGTCAGTAGGAAAATAATTACTTTGTGACACAACAATTGTTTTTTTTCAATGGAGGGTGGGTCAGAAATTCATTATTACTATATTTAATTAATTTCATATTTTCTATAGCGCACCTAAATCAATTTAAAATCCTTCAAAAAGATATGAAAACTTATATACATAATGTAAGCATAAAAAGTGTATGGATAGTTCTAGTATATGCTCAATTCTTATTATATATACATAGATATTTGTAAAATAGTAATGAAATTTATACAATTAATTATATATGTGCTTTTAATTATTTAGTTAGGTCATAAAGTAAAATCTGATTGATCATTCATTATAGTCATTAAAACTGTATCTTTAAATATTGGGTTGATGGAAGAGTGGAAGATTGACATCTTTCATATCAATCCAAATTTGATGCATATCATATCTAAATAATTAAGAAAACGTACATAATTGTATATTTTTTTTTATTTTAAACGATATACAGATAATAATAATAATTGAATATACTATAAATATTGGATATATGCTAGACGTATCCAAATTGTATGTACTTATTGTGAGACCTAGATTTATTTTTTGCCTTATTTATTTCTTCTTTCCCGATTCTAAACCATATCTTTAGAGTTGGCATCATGACAAATTAAATAGTTATGAAAGCAAAGTTTTACCATTCATTATTTGACATAAAATTTGTAATTTTTCGGATGGAATTTTCAAATAACTTTAGAATTACAATAAAATTGATATAAAAAAAGATGATATGTTTATTTTTTTAAAACTTTTAAATATTATGGTGACATGCAAATTAAATAATCTAATAGTCTAAGTGGTCGCTAAATAGAATGATATCCACTAGATCACGGATTCAAGTCTTTAGAGGCACAAAATGAAATTTAAAAACTAGATTATTTTTTCTAAAATAAATTATTATAACATAAACAACCTAAAAGATATTAACCAGTTCAGAGTTAAATAGCATACAAACAAAATAATTACGATTACGATGATGATGATCTTAATTCCGAATTTAATTCAACTCGTCAACAAATCGGAATAGCCATTGAGCGCCGAACTAAACCAGATTAGGTGCGTTAAAGATTTAAAATTAATTGACGGACCTAGTCACGTGATCGAATCGGCGTTTAATTGCCGTTCGTACTGTTGACAGAGGATTCTGTCAGTGTCGAGAAGTTAAATGCTCTTCTTCCATGTATAGATTATTAAACCACCTTTATATACTGAACAATACAGGGTTGTTGTAGACATTTAAACTGTCAACGATTGCTCAAAAGATTACATGTACGTGGCATGTTTCAACGCTCCATAAAACCGTTGTATTATAGGAGGTGGGTAGGTTCAAATGGGCCTCTCTTATTTATTAATTTTATATTGATATTTGTATTTTTTATTTATTTAATTTTTTTTATGAATTTCAATGTAAAATTAATAGGTGGGAGATATTTTGAACTAATTTTTGAGTTCAAAGCCATTTGAATCTACCATTTTCTCTATATTATATGTTTAGGAAAAGTGTTGTTCTTTGAGAAAATGATGGCGAAATCAATTAACAGTTTTTTTTAATGAAGATGAACTATATTATCGTAAATGATATAATAGCTTAAGTGAAAATTAATTAAAATGGTCTTAAATAAGCCACGAGTTTAAACTCTCATAATCGCAAAAAAAAAGAGTATTGAGCTGTCTTTACTCAAGAAAAAAATGAATTATTATATTTCTCATCTCAACAAAAATCATTGAACTTTCAATAAAGATGGGTTAGTTTATATTATTTTAAAATTTACAGTTAAATTTAAAGCTTGTGAAACCTAAACAACATGTATTGTGCTAGTCACTAAAGTTAAGCATGCATCTCAAGATTATTTATTTTCATTAATACAAATTAAAATACTCTACATTTGGACTGTCTGTATTTGAAATATATCATATTTCGAATGCAAAACTCTACGAAAGATATCGGCCATTATGTTTTTGTCATATAATAAATAGTGGATATTTTGAATTTATTGATTGTACTCATTAAACAATCAAAGTGGCAAAGCAATTAATGTTATCCGAAGATGCACAACTTAGATATATAAAGTAACAGTGGATCATGATCATGAGTAGTGGATAAAATTCTTTTGCCGCCAACTGGATAAGAAGTAAGAATCAGAGGAAAGGCAAATTGTAGAAAATTTATCCTAAGACTCCTAATTAAGATTCTATATACATGATTGGTACATAATGAATACATAATTACATTCCAAAATTTACGCATAATTTATCATAAATAAGAGAAATCATGTTCTATTTTTTTATGAAAATAAATACGGCAGCGGATATGAAATAAATTATAATCAGAACCAAGAAAGTGATTCATAAAATTCTTTTTTTTTTTCGCTTTAAAACAAAACATCTCTTCAAGACCAAACAAAGGGAGCATGGAAATTTTTATCTATCCAATGTATCACTCGCACCTGTCCTCTTCAGCCGAGCCTTACTGGAATTCGCTTCTATCCTCAGCCAAGAGCTCTCTCTCCCCCTCTCTAATTGAAGGGTTGACACTTGACAGATCACAGAAGCAGCCAAGAGCTCTTTCCCTCTCTACATCTTGGCCATAGCCGCCAACTTTCCAAGTAACTCTCTCTCTCTTCCCCCCTCTACGCCTATAAAAGGAGTTTACAGGCACACCTTATTCCACACTAAACCCTGAACAAAACAATACCACAGAGGAGCTATTTACTAGCACAATTGTTAGAGAATAGAAGGAGAGAAAATGGAGAAATCTTTCCCTATGATTGACATGGCGCTGTTGAATGGAGAGGAGAGAGAGATAGCCATGAAGATTTTGCAAGATGCTTGCGAGAACTGGGGATTCTTTGAGGTGCCCCAGACTAGATCTCTTATTTGCACTTCTATAGGATATCAGAATACAATAATCTCAACACAGTTTTTATTTGTAACACTTTGAGATAAGAAGTTAGGCTGCCTAGTTTCCTATTCAAAATCCTTGACAAAATATGAAGATTTTTAGAAAATAGAAAGTTTGTTGCATACATCTAACAGTCTTGAAAATTTCACAGTATAATTAATTATTCTACAAAATGTGAATCCATATATAATTCTTTGTGCAGATTTTCAACCATGGCATATCGACGGAGACGCTGGATGAGGTGGAGAGGCTGACAAAGGATCACTACAAGAAATGCCGTGAGAAACGCTTCTTGGAATTTGCAGGCAAAACTCTGGAGGACGGTACCAAGGGAGCCGATACCAGTAACATCGACTGGGAGAGCACCTTCTTCTTGCGCCACCTCCCTGTCTCTAACATCTCTGAAGTGCCCGATCTCGATGATCATTACAGGTAGAATTAATAGGCAAAAGAACCTACTAAGCTAATTAGCTAAAGTACTACAAATCCACAAAACCTACTTAATTGAATAAATGTCTAGCCTTGGAAGACCTCTGTGGTTAAGATATAATTAATATACAACAATATTTATCCACTTATGGGGGAAAGAAACGGTAACTCAGTTAGTTAGTAAAGAGTACTAAAATTATTTTTTATTTATAAGTTAAGAGTTAAATATTAGTCTATAATTTTACAGTCGATTTCAAAAAAAAAAAAAAAAAACATTTATCCGCTCCTAGTCTATCAATTTTATATTGGAGAATAGATAAAAGATTTAAATATATTTTGAAGATAAATAAGTTAAATATGGATCTAATTTTTTTAATTCGAATCGGATCGAATAGAGTTCGGATCAATCCGACTTCGATCTGATTAATTATATTTTTTAAAATATTTTTATGTTTTAGTACTAATTAAATTTTAATATATATTAATTATACACTAATTAAAATTAATTATGAATTAATATTTTATTATTTAAAATAATATATAAATATTTAATTATTTTACAAATATATCGGATCATCCTATAACCCGACCGGGTTGATTAAGGGTTAAAATGTTTTGATCTAAATGTAATCAGATCAGATTTGAATTATATTAAGAAAAATAATAAAATAATAATGATATCATCCAACCGACGTGTTAACATCCTAATGGTTGTAGATCTGAAATCATTCCATTAAGCACAATTGTACCTATATATTGAAGAAGCTTTTCTTGTCTGATAGTCAGCAAAGGCTGCTTGCCTACATTACTTCACTTCAAGGCGTCACATATGATCCATATGCTCAAATTCAATAGACTTGACTTTTCTAAAAGGAAAATTGATTCACGTGCCAAGCAACTGAAGTACAACTGATACTTTCCAGTTTCCAGTGTATATTTGTAGGAAAAAAATAATTTGTTTCTTACCATACTAACAAACATAAGGAAAGGACAGAGATCTTAACAAGTGCATACGAAAATGACTAATTAATTGCAGGAACGTGATGAAGCAATTTGCACTGGAGCTAGAGAAGCAAGCAGAGAGACTGCTTGACTTGCTATGTGAGAACCTAGGCTTGGAGAAGGGTTACCTCAAGACTGCGTTTTGTGGATCCACAGGTCCGACATTTGGCACCAAAGTGAGCAGCTACCCACCGTGCCCCCGGCCCGATTTGGTCAAGGGGCTGAGAGCCCACACCGATGCCGGCGGCATTATCTTACTGTTTCAAGATTGCTGTGTCAGTGGCTTGCAGTTGCTCAAGGACGGAGAGTGGGTCGATGTACCACCTATGCGTCATGCAATCGTGGTGAACATTGGTGATCAGCTTGAGGTTGGTGTTTGATTTTCTTTTTCCTCTTTTGTTATGCTATGTTAATATTACTCTGTTTGGAAATGTTCTTTTTTCTTTTTCATTTTTTGTGGAATAATGAAGTTCGTTTGTTATTCTTGAAAGACAACTCAAAACTAATTATGTTTAGATTTTTAAAATATTTAGAATTAAAATCTGTTTTCTTCAAATAAACAAGTTAGTTAATTAACTTGAAGGACAAAGAAATGAGTGTTTAGTCTGGTAAAACAGCAAAAAATAGGCCCATATTAAGCAATTTCCCCAGTAATTTAGAAATTATGTTGTAGTAAACTTAAATCAACAAAACATTTTGTGCACAGGTAATCACCAATGGCAAATACAAAAGCATCGAACACCGTGTGGTGGCTCAAACTGATGGCAACAGGATGTCAATAGCATCTTTCTACAACCCAGGAAGTGATGCGGTTATCTTCCCGGCGTCGGCTCTGGTCGAGAAGGAAGCAAAAGAGAAGAATGATGCATATCCGAAGTTTGTATTTGAGGATTACATGAAGTTGTATTTGCGTCATAAGTTTGAGCCCAAGGAGCCTCGGTTTGAGGCTATGAAACAGCCAATTGCTACTTCCTAAGGGTGACGGTGTTGCTTGGTTTGTGTTGGTTAATTCTTGATAATTATGGTCAAGTGCAGCTGAATCATGTGCTGTTGTGCATTTTTCCATGTTTTGCTGATCGTATTTCAGGTCTGTCTGTTGGTGTTCACTGTTTCAGTCTGATTTATGTATCAGTCCATGTATGTTTATTTTATCCTTTATTGTGCAATTAATGTGTTCTTTTGGTGCTTAATTCTACAAGATTTAAAATATGCTGACTTTTCCAATGATTAGATAGCTACATGTATCATAATAAATGCCTCGTTGGAAGAAGATGAGAAGATTCTGGAATCGCGACACAAAATGAAGTGCAATAATATAATGTCTCTAATATTGCCCCCGTTCTCACTACCATGACACACGGGTTCCACAATGCAGCTTTTAGGGAGGCCTATTTTTATGTTATGGCGAGGAATTTGTGGGACAATGTTGGGTGATATTTCATTTTTTTTTCAAAACTGAAATATGGAGCATATAAAGTATAAACACTGAGATGTTTAATGACTACAAATGACTTACAATCTTCCTCGTTCCTTTCTCATTTGGAGTTTTTGTGTGTCCAACTTGTTCGTTATTAAAGCTAAAATAACTCCAATTGACACGTAACACATTTATATCACAAACTTTAACAATAAGAAGCGTTTAATTCATACAGTTTTCAAAATTTCACACAAGGGATGTTTAATGCCTACATTTGACAATTCATGCCGATCCAGAGGCGGAGGGAGAAAAAAATTTCAGTGGAGTCCTGATAATCAAGTCACAGAATATTAATAGGTTATTGATAAAGAAATGCAAATATCTGCCAATTAACATAGTTATTTTCTACTACCAGCTTTTCAGTGGGGTCCTATGACCCCACTCAACTCTACGTGGCTCCGCCGGTGCATTTCAATCTCTTCTCGATATTTCCCAAGGAAAATCTCCAATTGGCAGCCGATCAGACTATATATTTACAAAAATATATATTTACATAGTTGAACATTTTTTTTCTAAAAAAAAAGAAAGAGAAAGAAAGCTCAAGTCTTTCAGACTGCATGTTTGCTCTCTGTGAAAATTGAAAAAAACAGAATGATGAATGATTAGTTTTTATTGCTAATTGTTTCTAATCTTTACAAGCTCTTTGTACATGATTATTTATAGGCTAATTTTATTAGCCGTTGGAGAGTTTCCTAAATAACAACTACAAAATTATTTGCCTAATTACATTCTAATTATGAGTTAGGTACCAGATATGGATGCTAGCCCTTATTTGTTCCTATTTACAGCCTATGATGAATATTCTGAGGCTATCATTCCTATTTTATCTATTTCTCAACACTCCCCCTCAAGTGGGGTTCAAATAAATTTATTGAACCCAACTTGTCGAGTATGTTCAGATGGCTGTTCTTGTCGAGTGCTTTTGTGAAAATATCTGCCAGTTGTTCTTTGCTTCTGACAAATGGAGTTTCTATTTCTCCTGACTGCATTTTTTCTCTAACAAAGTGACAGTCCACTTCTATATGCTTTGTCCTTTCGTGGAAGACTACGTTGGATGCAATATGCCGTGCAGCTTGATTATCACAATACATTTGCATGGTTCTTGTATGCTCTATTTTCATGTCACTGAGTAATTGCTTGATCCAGATAAGCTCACTTGCTGTGGATGTCATGGCTCGATATTCTGCTTCTGCACTTGATCTAGCTACAACATTCTGCTTCTTGCTTTTCCAAGTGACCAAGTTGCCACCTACAAATGTACAAAATCCTGTGGTTGATTTCCTATCGCAGCTTCCGGCCCAATCTGCATCAGAAAAACCAACCACATTGTTAGAATTATTTTTCTTCATCCATATTCCTTGACCTGGAGTGCCTTTAAGATACCTCAATATCCTATCAATTGCACTCAAGTGGCTGGTACGTGGAGCATGTATAAATTGACTTATAACACTAACTGCAAAGGCAATATCAGGTCTGGTTACGGTAAGATAAATTAATTTTCCCACCATCCTTTGATATTGTCCTATATCAGATAATGTCTCACCATCTTCAATTCCTAATTTAATATTTGTCTCCATAGGAGTACTAGCTGGTTTGGCTCCTAATTTACCAGTCTCTTTTAACAGGTCAAGAATATATTTTCTTTGGCATAGGAATAATCCTTTACTCGAGTGGGCTATTTCTATTCCAAGAAAGTATGAAAGTTTTCCGAGGTCCTTAATGTCGAATTCTATTTTTAAATATTGCTTAACTCTTTTAATTTCCTCATTATTATTTCCAGTAATGATAATGTCATCTACATAAACAAGAATAATAATAGTGGTGTTTTGTAAATGCTTGATAAACATAGAGGAATCGGCAGTACTTTTAAAAAAATTGATCTTTAAAAGAGAAAAGCTTAGTTTGGCATACCATGCTCTTGGAGATTGCTTCAGACCATATATTGCCTTTTTTAGTTTACACACCTGTGATGGGTTAGACTCATTTTTGTGGTCCGGAGGAAGAGTCATATAGACTTCCTCTTCTAAATTCCCTTGAAGGAATGCATTTTTTACATTCATTTGAAATAAATCTCATCCCAAATTGGTGGCTACTGATAGCAAAATTCTAACAGTATTCATCTTTGCTACAGGTGCAAAAGTCTCTTGATAGTCAATACCATAAGTTTGAGTAAATCCCTTGGCCACTAACCTAGCTTTGTACCTTTCAATTGTACCATCACAATTGTATTTGATTTTGTATACCCATTTGCAACCTACGGGTTTTTTGTTTTTTGGTAAATTAACAATATCCCATGTGTCATTTTTTTCTAAGGCTTAAAGTTCTTCTTTCATAGCCTTACGCCAATTTGGGCTTTGGTTGGCTTCACTAAAGTTGGTTGGTTCAATTTTGTTGGTAATATTACTCAAGTAGGCTCGGTATGCAGAAGATACCCTATTATATGAAATGAAATCTTGAATTGGATACATCACCTGTTGGGATACATAATCCCTTAATTTGACGGGAGGACGAATTTGTCGAGCGAATTTTCTTCTCAGGCTTTCTTCTTGAGTTGGTTCTTCACTTGACTCATTTCTTTCTTCTTCTCCCCCTGAAGAAATTACGCTTGTTTCGCCAACTTGTGCTTCATCTCTATGCTCAACCTGTTCTTGATTTGTTTCTTCGAAACATAAAATTATTTGGGGACAGTATGACAGGTTGACCTTGTGCATTTCCTTATTCCCTTGTTTGGTAGTATGGTTCATTTTCAAGAAATGATACATCTCGTGAGATATAAAGTTTATGATTTTTCATATCATAACATTTATATCCCTTTTTTTGGGATGAGTATCCTAAAAATATGGTCTTAACAACATTTTTATCAAGCTTGTTGTGTCTTTTTATGTGTACGAAACATGTACACCTAAAAACTCTTATGTGGTCAAGATCTATTTTTCTATTCTTAAAAATTTCTAAGGGACTCAAGTTTTTAAGCTTGACATTTGGCAATCTATTTATGAGATAAGTTACAGTTAATACAGCATCTGACCAATAAGATTTTGGAACGTTAGTTTGGAAAAGAAGAGATCTAGTGACTTCAAGTAAGTGTCGATTTTTTTCTTTCTGAAACTCCGTTTTGCTCAGGAGTATTAATACAAGTAGTTTGGTGCAAAATTCCTTTTTGTTTAAAGAATTCTATGAAATTTTTATTTACGTATTCTGTTCCATTATCTGATCTAAAAATTTTAAGTTTTGCATTATATTGATTTTCAATAAAATTATAAAATTCTAGAAATTTTGAAAAAACTTCATCTTTCCCTTTTAAAAGAAAAACCCAAGTAGTACGAGAAAAGTCATCAATAAACGTGACAAAATATTTAAAATGGTTATACGAATCAATAGGGGTTGGGCCCCAAACATCAGAATGAATTAAATCAAAATATTTTGCTGACTTATTGATAGATAAAGGAAATGGTAATCTAGATTGTTTTGAAAACTTACAAACATCACAATTTTTCGAATCTAATTTATAACAGAAAAGTTTATTCAAAATTTGATCAGATGGATGGCCAAATCTCCAATGCAACAATTTGTCACGGTCTACTAAACTTAATGACATATGGCATTTATTTGTGTTTTCATTAAGATAATAGAGATCATTTTCCAAACTTCCCTCACCAATCTTCTTCCCTGATTCTCGATCCCGAAAGGTCACCTTTTGGTGAGAATATAACATTGCAATTCAATTATTGGGTTATTTTACTAATTGACATTAAATTTGAATTAAATTCTGGCAAATATAAAATATTTTTCACATCTTTTGTAAGAAACTTTGTTGTACCATACCCATGAATTTGGACTTCATCTCCATTAGCAACAATTACATGTTGAGGGTCTTTATTTTGTGTAATATTGGTCAATTTATTTTTGTTCCATGTCATGTGGTCGGTTGCACCTGAGTCAAGTATCCACCTATTTGTATTTCGGCACATATTTGCAACTTTAGAACTGCTGCTAATTTTTGGTGAATTAAAAATATTGTTAGGATATACAAAATCTGGGTTCAGTTGCTGCAATAGATTGTTCAGTTGAGTTAGCAGATGATTCAGTTGCACCGTCTGAGCCACAAAAGATCTAGAGGAGTCACCACCTAGGCTATTTGATTGAGCGACGGATTCATCTCTGGTCGTCCCTTCATCTGTCTCTCTGCCCTTGCTAAAACCACCGAATTTCTTCTCCTTTTTTCCGCCGCCCCATTTGCCTCCTCTGTCGCCCTTCTCTCGGACTGGTCGGAGGTGAGGGTGGAGGAACCAGCATCTGTCACGGTTGTGCCCTGCTTTCTTGCAGTGGTCGCACTGTACGGTGCTGGAAGCTCCCCTCCCTTTGGCCGTGTCCCGAAAATTAGGGTTTGAGTTAGGGTGTTGTACCTTAAATGCCTGATTGTCTTGATTTTCGAGCTACCGAGGGTTCATGAGGGCCCGCCTCGATTGCTCTTGCTCAATTCTTGCTACTACGTCATCAAAGCTTGGCATCTCGGCTGATGCTAAGATTTGAGACATAATTGATTCATAACTTGTATCGAGTGCTCCCAGGTATGTAAAGATTAAATCTTGTTCGGTTCTCTTTTGGATTTCAGTTGGATCTGTTGTTGGTGGGAGATAGACATTGAGTTCTTCCCACTTTGACATGATTTCGGTCACCAGTTCGTTATTGCTTTGGGTACTCTGTTTAATTTGAGCAAGCTCTTGTTTGAGGCTAAAGATATGAGCAAAGTTTTTTTGTTGACCATACCTTCTTTTGGCTTTATCCCAAATCTCCTTTGATGTGCTGGAGTACATGAGTACGTTGGAAATCTGAGGTTCCATTGTGCTGAGTAGCCATGTCATGATCATTTGATCGATGGCCTCCCATTCTTCAATATTTACGGTCTCTTCGGCAGTTGTAACAGTTTTTTCTGATTTTGGTTTTTCTTTGGTGCCAGTGACAAAGCCAAGTTTTCCTTTGCCACCGAGACCGATTGTAACCGATCTGGACCAAGGTATGTAGTTTTTGTTGCCATTGAGGATTAGGGTTGTGAGTTTGGTATTATCAGATAGTTGTGACATGGCTTGATGCTTTTCTGGTTGTGAGTTTGGTATTATCAGATAGTTTTTTGTTGCTTTTCTGGTTGCTGGTACAGAATATTTTCTGGTAAGAACAGAAACTTACTTGATGCCCCTTTTTTTGAGTTGCTCTATGATGATGAATGGGAGACACGGGTAGCTCGTCAAGTTTTTTTGGCTGAGGAAATCGTTGCTTATCCACTGAGAGCCTTGTGATTTTTCTGATATTGTCTGCAGGACTCATTATCCGCAGCAATATTTACTGTTCTTGAGTCAGAAATTTTCCTGCTCTGATACCATGTGAAAATTGAAGAAAACAGAATGATGAATGATTAGTTTTTATTGCTAATTGTTTCTAATCTTTACAAGCTCTTTGTACATGATTATTTATAGGCTAGTTTTATTAGTCGTTGGAGAGTTTCCTAAATAACAACTACAGGATTATTTGCCTAATTATATCCTAATTATGAGCTAGGTATCAGATATGGATGCTAGCCCTTATTTGTTCCTATTTACAGCCTATGATGAATATTCTGAGGCTATCATTCCTATTTTATCTATTTCTCAACACTCTCTTTTATTCAGCTCATGTTAATTTTAATATCTATAAACAAATAAGCTCATACAAGTCTACAAGATTAACCCGCAAAGAGCAGCAACATCTACAAAATCAGCCTGGTCAACCTAGCTAGCTTTCCTCCTTTTTTCCAACTGGGAAGCTAACTATATACATAACTTCACTTTAGAAATGATCTTTCACACTCTTCTATCTGTATCAATTATTTGAACCTAAATCAGAAACTGCTGACAACTGCACAAGAGAGGGCACAATGTTTTTTACTTGTGGTGCTGGTACATACCAAATGCTATTTGACATTCAATATTTTTGAGGGTTCGTTTCTCAAATAATTTCTTACTGTAAATTCCTTCTACTGCCTCAAGAATTATATGTCAAGTTGTATAAAAGCTTAGTCTTTGATGTAGGTAATTATGCCTTCTTTTGGCAATGTCAGAATTTGTATTTCCACGAGTATCACGAGACATGCACTTTGAAGAATTCTTGCATATGGTTATAGGCACTATGATAAATGTAAACAGAACAAACCATAAATAAATAAATAAGAAAAAGAACTTATAGCATATAACGTAGGGGTATGTTTTTCTTTGTGGTTGTTTCCGTGCACATCTTTTAGTATTTGTGATAATCTATGTGTGTGTGTGAGAGAGAGAAAGTTTGTGGGTTATCATGAAAGTGAGAGACGGAGAAAGAGTTTGTCTGTGTTGGGCACAAACCCATTCAGAATACTTCTGTTTGCATGGAATACCTAAAAAGGGAAAAAAATTATGAAATTCTCAGCTACTAGTTCAGGAAATTCTTTATGTGCGCCCAAGAAAGCCTCAGAATATGATGCAACCCTTGTACAGCAAATCTAGCATCAAGGATACATATACCATTGTTAAAGTGAATACCACATGAATCATAAAAGATATGTCATACTATCTCTTAGTCTCTTCAAAGTGACGGGATCTATTAACAACTGATTATTGAAAATCTTCAGAATCATCATAAATAAAGCTAAAAACTGTAACACAGCATTTTAGCAATAACCTATATGGAATGAAAAATTAATAAAATGAAATGCATGTTTTACCATTTACTCAGATTCTTTCAATTTTTAACTGTCTGAAATCAACCATTCTTGATGCATTATTATTCAATGTTAATAGTATAATATTAAATAAGGTATTAAAATTTTCTCTGTTTTTAAGGTTATAAGGATCGAGTCGAGAAATCATGAAATATTTTGTCAAGGTATCAAATAATATCATTCTCCGGTGATGGCATCCTTCCACATCCATACTATCTCTCTTCTCTGCCTTCATTTGTCAAAGAAGAAGCAGAGATGCAGAAAGACTGTACATGTTTCTCTCAAAGAGGTTAACAGATTCATGAAGTGCTGAGGAAACTTTTCATGCTATATTTTATGCTCAGTTGCTGTGTGTGTATTCCTTTCACAGTTTGCAATTGTGCATCAAAATTAGTTGAAACCTTTTACTTGAGAGAAAATGTCCTTCCAAAGGGATTTCCACCAAAGGGATTTCTACATAGAAGCCTCTTGATATGCACCACCTATTGTCACCGCAGTTGCAGATGCAAATCGCAAAAGGATGCTCAGAGAAGACCAGAACTCTCTTACAAGAGAATACAACCTTATGGCGAGCACCCCAATAAACTGGATATTGTGATAACAAGACGAGCTGGAGTCACTAGGACCTCCCAAATGAGCCAAAACAAAGGGTAAATTATACCTGCTGCTGCTTATGAAAAAAGATTGAATTTATTAAACTAAACAGCTCAATATTGTGTACTTGTGATTTTACTAGTTGTATAACAATTATAAAATTTACTAACTGGATTAGTCTAGAAAATGCTTATAAATTCAGTCTCAGCCATTGGCTTAAACCTAACCTGTGAAACATGATAAGGATACAGGTCTTGGATTTCAGTATTCGATGGTCATATCCAGTTTTTGTGTGTTATCAACACATACTTGTCAGTACCTCAACCTGTCATTGAGCACTTAAAGACCTTACATGCAACTTGGTGATATTGCAAGACCAATTAGCCAACAACAAAATTCCAAAGTAATAATCTATTTATTACCACTTTGGTACCAAGACAGTTGGATCTACTACCATTAATGAAAAACAACAAATAGTAAAGACAAAATGGCTGACAAAGAAATTATTGTGCTGAAAAAGAACATATTAAAAAACATACCTATAAACCAAAATGGCCAGATAATGGCATCCAAAATGAACAAATAAATAATCTGCAAAGACACCAAAATGCTATAAATCACTGATCCCATGTCCTCACCAAAATCCACACATAAATTCCAAACAGGGGAAATAAGCTCCATTAGATTCAAAAGGAGCTCTGCAAAAGGCTTTGTGAGAACCAACAGCATCGACCTGATGCCTCGTGTCATCATAAGAAGCCACCGAATTGCCTTCTCAAAATTTTACAGAAATAGCATAGTACCAAGGTATTGAATCCTTGATACCATTTCCTAATTTTCCGTACAGTCAGAAAATGGACCAAAAAGTCGCAAAGCAGTTGCCTTTAAAACAGGTACATTTTTATAAAGATCGTAAAATCCAATAAGCACAGTTATGGTGGATATCAGAACATAAAAGACTCGTGCCATTGGGCACATCCAAGGATGGTAAATTTTGCAAAAAACAGGGTATGATTGCAAAAACATGACCCATGAAGGGAGGCCATATTCTAACAACCGTAGGAGCCTTAAATCTGGCATGATCACATTTTTCAAACTAAATGGAAGGTCATGATCATTAAATCAAAAGACAATGAAGATATCTTTATAAATAGTCGACTCAAAGTTGGACGGGGTGCTGAGTGCTGACAACTTCACTCTCCATTCTCGTTAATTTTCTCCTCCTGTAACTTCCAGAAGTTTGTTCTGATATTTCATTTAGACCATCAAAATGCATATTTTTGGTCTCTGCACTGGAAGAAGTTGATAAATCTTCCTTGGCATCATAAAATATGTCCCCTGCCAGGCAAATGTTTTTCATATTTTAAAATAATAAATTAATGTTATAATCAACCATATTATTTTTTGTGCTTATGTATAATGAGAGAAAATATTATAATTGCTTTCATTGAGAAATGCCACAATGAAAACCAAGTTCAAAAGTAATTAAAAACAACGTAGATGGATCTACTTGGGCAACAGACTGGCATTTGATTTATAAGGCTGGTATTACTAGTATCTCACTAACTTCTGTCCCAATAATTAGAGCACTGATTAGAGCAGAACCAAGGTTACCTATTTAGAAGCTGAATCAGAATCCTGAAAAAGATAATAGAATCCTTCACAAGATCAATTAGCAAATTAATTATAAAGGACTGTTGTTGGGTATCCCTGAACTAAAATATGATACATGGCACATTAATGATGAGGTGACCAGAAGTAATCCATATATAAGCTGCTTATGAAGAACTTGTGTGCACTCTAAAAAACAATTAATCAAATAACTTGCTCTTCCACCATACACACAATGTAACCATATAAAAAAGAGGAAAAAATCAATCCCCGACTATTACCATATGATTGCAATCAATACGTGCCCCCCCCTGGATTTTGAAAAATAGTGCTTTTCGGTAATGTTTTCGGTAATTGGCCCCCCCCTGGAAATTTTTTTTGCCCCCCTGAATTGTCTGGTTATTTTTATTGAGAAAAAATATTTAATACCGTGCATAATGAAATAATTATGCAAAGATATCAAAATATAAAGTTACTTAGTCGAAAACTTTGTTCATCAACTTGATTATCTATTACTTTGAGCTTTATTTTATTATTATTTTAATATATAAAATATTATTATTTAATAAAAAAATTATTAGTTAAATATATATATTAAATTATTAATTTTTTTATTTAGTACCCGATTAGTTAATGGGTTTGAACCCGATAAGCCATTACAATCCGATAATTGCCCCCCCCCTAATCAAAATCCTAGATCCGCCACTGTAGCCCGAGGAAAACTAACATGAAGAGACTTTAGAAACCAGAGTAAGAACCAGTGAATTAAGAGATAAACAAGAGAACAGCAATTCAAAGGGTTTTGATATAGCTACTCCAATGAAAGGCGACAAACTAATAAATTTTCACTATACCAAGAAGAGAGAGCACAGGACACAATGCATTGGTATCCCTCATCCTATCTCAAGAAACAAAGCAAGGATTTTCACAAAGAAATCAGCTGTAACATGTGCCACATGATACAACAGAAGCTAATATGTCTAGTAAACTCAACTATGAACCAAGCAAACCAGATTCATGGAACCAATTCCAGCTTAACAAAGCCAAACTTCAAACAAGAAAAGTCATGAAAATTTCTTAAGTACATGACTCTAGTCGTGCCATTTAAATTGCTTAGTGCCTCAAGTGACATGGTACTAGGATCATGTGAAACAGGAATGCAATCCGGAATGTCATGATGATTCTAATCCGGGTTTGACTAACTGGGCCAGGCTAGAAGGAGGAGAATGAGTGGCTCACAGACAAATTCTTGATATTTGTAGGGATTTTAAGGTTCCTACTTAGCTGAAACTCAATACTTGCTCGCTTACTGGTAGTTGCTTTGGAAAATTGATATTTAGACACCAGACCTGAGTGCCATGATACTGGAGTTACAGAAATCAAAATCATTTCAATATGTTTGACATTGCTGTTAATGTTGTTCCTTCAAGATACTTATATAAATTCAACAACTACTGTGCTTTTCATGAGATATCATGTTAACTGCTCTTGATATGCAAATTTATATTGCCTTCCTAGTTTAATGAGATAACCAAAAAAAGGATCTGGTACTTATTATCTGGAAAACAAAGATTGGCGCATTACACCGAAGATCTTTCTTAATTCTGTTAATGCTGATTCTACAAAACCTTAGGCACACAAAAAGTTAATTTTTACTTGATAAAAAAATTGGCATTATTAAGTAGGGTTCTGATGCTGACATAAGAGACAAATGTGAGCTTTGCATAATCTTTATTAGAAGGGTTATTTTTTTCTGATTTAATATGTCAGATGAATGGAAGGGTGAATAGCAAGGTAAGTTGTCAGTAACTATGATCACTAATCCAGTTCGAGTCTTTGCACAAGTATAGGAGGATCTGTTAAAAAGATGATGCATAAAGTAATTTGGAAAAGAAGAGGGATAAATATGGGATGTGTTGATCAAATGACTAAGGATCAAAGAACAGAAAATAAAGGAAGGATAGCTACAAAGGATGCAATGGTACACAATACAAAAACAAGCTGCACAATCAGAGTGGTCTGCTTGAAAAGGCAGTCCTACATATGGTTGCAAAATCCTGGGAGTAAAACTGGTGTCAAAGAGCTTTAGGCACTAGCCAACTCATGGAAACTAGAGGGTATAGAAGAATGTGAATTACAGCGCTGTACTGCTGGAAGAAAGACTAGAAGATGCATCCATGCCAATGACAGATATTGACGTTTTGCTAGTTGTAATTTGGGCAATCAAAGAAACAGCAAGGATAAATAAAGTTTGTATCACCAGGGAGGGATGCCAGTAGAACAAGAGTATTTGTATGTATAAGATAGTGGAACAGTGCCTAGAGGAAAGGAATATGAAAATGCTGGTGTAGGAGTAAACAGAAAAAGGCCAAATGTGAGGATATAGAAGTTGGTTTTATTTAATGGAAGCCAACAGTACTTAATAGCACCCTTTTCCAAAAAAAGAAAAAAAGAAAAAAAGAACATTATTGCCTTTAAATCCGCTTTACACAAGCTGCAAACAGAATTCTTTCAATTAAATACCCTTTTTAGGGCATATACACCAAAAAAAGGAAGGATTTATTAAAACAAAACCTGTCTTGTGTAGGCTGTCCAGGTAATCGTGCAAAAGACTGCGGTCAAAGCTACCAAAAGAATACAAAATTTGATGACTGATCGATACTGTTGAACTCCCATCTTTTGAGCCATCGAACCTCCATCACAATTGATGTATCTGTCTGTTAAAATCAAAATTACCAGATTAAAATTATGCACCTGGTGCATATTCCCTCTTACATACTTTTGTACGAGTCAGGTTAGCTGTACATGCTCATGAATACAATTAACCACTGGGAGCAGATAAATACTTCAAATAAGTTTGTTCCAAAATTATGTCATTTGCAGATGTTCACACCAATCAGTATGTAAAAGTACTCAAGCTAACAAGTTAACTGTAGCAATCTGTACCTGAAGCTCATTGAGGTAGTTAATACCACGAACATGGGCCCACTCCACCTCGAAGACAATAAAACCGTACAAAATATGGTGCAGTTCATCATGTAAAAGAAAAAAATCTTTCAATTTCTTCACTGGAAGTAGGATTTTCTTCTGTTGTACAACCACATCAATCAGACAATACCATTTGTACTGATTTGAAAGCTCCAGCACTTTAACAGATTCACCTTTCTTCTTTCTCTGTCCTCCAGTGTTTGCAAAAAGGGGATATTCTAGACTGATAAATATGAGAAATACAAAATTTCAGCCTGGTAGCTAGTATTCATAACTCTTACATATATGATTTTCTGTCTGACCTTCAGTTAAATTTAAACTCAAGATATCTTGAAAAAAAACAACCAAATCCCCCCACTACAGAACTCAAATAAACACAAACAATGGGCTGTACTGGTTAAAATATTAGGATTGTGCATGATTATCTATGTTGAAAATCTCTGAGGGCATAGCCCTAAAAAGGTGCACCAAAATGTCCTTATAGGTGGAGCAAAGTTTGAGTATACCAACACCAACATTTTCAGGGGCAATGGTAGAATAACATAATCTCTTAAGGGTCTAGGCATCAATAAAAGTAGAAATATAAAAATTTCAAGAAAATGAAGGACCTTAGTGACCATAAATTGCCATAGATGTGTTGCTCGTGCATCAAGCTGGTCAAGCCATGGCCGGTTGTCGACAAGGATAAGGAATGTTTTGCCTTTTGGCACCAGAAAAAGAGTCAATTGGGAAAGATAAGATTGTAGGTCCCTGAAAAAGAGATGATTATAATGAAATGGAATGTCATAACTTCTATTTTTGCAACTCTGGGAAACACCAACATACTACAATTAAAACAATCAAACAATCCACATATTTTAACTATAAAAATGAAAAATATTATTCAATTCAAATATGGTCCCAGCTGACAAATATCATCGTATAAATTCTATAAATAACAATTAGACATATGTAAATTAACTCCTTATAGAAAATGGACCACCACCTAAAATAATCTGAACTTACTTTTTACAAATATCTTGTGCTTAAATAAGAGTTGCAGCATCGAATTCAAGATGAAGTGTCAACAAAAGACATGTACCTTTTTTTTCTAAAGCAAAGGTAGGTAAAAAAAAAACTTAAAACGAAACACTAAGAATATATTCTACATTAATATAAAATCACCAGCAGTACTGCTACAAAGGTTGCATGCTGACTATAATTTAAGTTTACTTTATTCCATTTTTTTAACAAAATAGTACAGCAATTTTTTACTCATTATATACCAATCCAAACTGATAATTTAATCAAATTTGGTCTATTAAACAAGAGAAATTGAAGTAAACAAATACATCAAAGAACAAAAATGGAAAGGCACACAAACAAGATGCATACCCGATTTGCACTGGTAAGAGGAAAAAAATGCCTTTCTTCTCTCGTCTCCATCCCAATCCTTCTGCCATTAACCACAAATCAAAAACCTGGAAGAAAAATCAGCAGTACAATTTCAATTACATTCCTTAAAGGTTTCAGAATTGAATCAAAGCAAAACTAGAGATCAAACCTAATCACAACAAATGAGGGAAGAACCCGCAGCGGAGATATTTACTACAGCTCAAACCCAATTCAAACGGTCGTAGAACCTCACCGAACATTCGCTATAAACTTTATCAACAAAATTCAGTGCATCTAATAGAGAAGAACAATCTTTCAATGAAGCCCCTGATTTTTCTCTGACTTATCTTTTAGGGTCGCAATTAATGGAGCTGGATTAGAAGAAGAAAAATGCGACTGGAGGGATGACATCGCTTTATCCATTTAAGCGCGAATTTCGGAGGGTGGTAGCTTTCTTTTTTTTTTTACAGGAAGGGTAAATTTGCTTCTTTATTGAATGGAGAGAGAAATGGTCACCATTAACGATACACAGTTTTTAGTGGGAGAGAGAGAGAGGTTATCAGCGGTTGTTGATTTTGATTTCACGGCAGCGAAGTTTGTTTTGGTTTTAAAATTTTAACGAATTCTTTAGTTTACTTGATAGTTTGGTCGGCTAATAGCTTTGTTTCGCAGCACCAGAAGACGGACGGATCTAGACTTTCATCGGAGGGGTAAATTTTTTTTTTTCAGAACACAAAATAAAAATATTTTTTTTATTTTTTCTGAAAATATTTATAAAAATGAAGATATTAATAAAAGAAGTTTTTCCAAAAGAGTCAACTGCAACGGTGTCTCCGCCTCCATCCGTCCTACTAGAAGTTACTAGAGTATTAGCCTGATGTGCATGGCAATATATTTTTTTTAGTCTAATACTCAAATTGCTTCTTAGAACCAAAAATATATACAAGTGACTCCCAAATCTCCATGGACATTATTATTTATTGGGCTCACTTTTACGCTAGTACATAAATAAAAAAATATCTCATTAATCTTGAACCTGTATTTGTTGATTTTTATTTCGCTTATATATCCAAATTACTGTATTTATAGTTTTTAATTTTTGGCACTCATTTAATATTTGTATGTTTTCAATAAAATGCATCAATCATAAATTTTTAACACAGAATATATGAGGACATGGTAATTGTTTTGTTAAATTGCTTCTAGTACTTTTTTGTGATGTTTTATTTTCTTTTACTAAATACAACTTCATATTGTGCAGTTCACAAAGTTTATGCAATTATACGAAAAACACGGTTGTGAAAATATTTACATTTTGATAGACATGTAAATGCATCAACAGATACTTTATTCTCTGAAATTTCAAAAAAAAATATTTATTGAGGAGTTGATTCTTATATGCATAACAAAAAATATTATTCAATTAAGAAATTTAATTGCTTAGTTATGGTAACGACATGTACATGTATGTTCATGGGCGCTAAGTTACCGAAGGTGGGGGAGGTACAAAAGGCTTTGAATAAAAAAAAATGATTCAAAACTATCTGAAGTCGTTGATTTTATATCCAAATTCGTTATAATTATTGAAAATATAAATTTTAAATTTTAAATTTATTAAAAGTATGAATCTCGATGCAAAATCAACGGCTTCAAAGAGCTTTGAACCAACTTTGAACCAACTTTGTACTGGAACATATTGGAGCTGTTCTTTAGCGTGAAAATTCAGGATTAAGCTACATTATTGTGCTAAACCCACTTTAAGCTAATCGAGTGATCTGATACGAACTACACTCAGTATGGGGTCCATAATCAGGTACTTACGTAGTAATGGTTCAAAATACTAGATCTAAGGCCATGTTTATCCATCTCTTTCACAAAGCAACGTCTCATTATTCCCGAAACGGAGACTTCGAATGCACACTTTTTATCGTAGATATCGGGTACGCGGATTGCGGCCTCACAGAACAGGAAGTTTTTCCTCTTTCTTCAGGACACGTGTCATCCCTTTCTGAAGTTATCCTGCGTGGGTTAAATCCGATGGATTCTTGAGTTTATTTAATGCATCTAGGTAGGTAGGTGATCTCAACTAGTCTGATATCAGTCGAAACGGCGGGGGTGCACCGCGTATTCCTGGCAGAAGTGGTAAAAATCTGATCGCGAAAAATTTGTCCGATTTATTCGGATTAACAATTTGATTTGATTTTAAAAAAAATCAAATTAATTCGAACATATTCTAATTCGATCTGAAATGACTCGAAATTTAAAATAATTCAAAATCAGAGTGTTCAAAATTCGACCTGATCGAAACTTGAACCATCAGAAATGCGAGATGATTCGAGATATGTGTCCAAAATCTCATCTTACTCAAATTTGAATGACTCAGAATTCAAGACGACTAAATATCAGATGATTTGAAATCTGACTAGACTCAAACACGAACGACTCCAAACTCAAGACGACCTGAAAAGAGACAACCCAAAATCCGACCCAATCTAATTTTGAAAGATTTAAATAATTTAAATATAATTATATAATATATAATTGTTTGGTTCTACTATTTTTATTGTGTATTTTAATTAATGCATCTAAATTTTAATTAATTATAATGTAAATGACAGTTATAGATGAACGCGTTGTTGTTCGCTCTTCTTTCTATAGATGAATATTTTTCAGTTTGTTTCTTCAAAAAATACCTGGTCTTCAGCAAAACATAACTATTTTTTTTCGGGTACTTCTTTTTTAGTCTACTAAAATATATTTCTCAAAAAAAAAGCATTTAAAATTTGATGACTCCTAAATCTCAACTAATTAAAATAAAACATGATAAAAAAATTGAACACGACCTCACATTAGCTAAAATAACTCAAAAAAAAAATTTAAAATTTGACGACTAAATCCAACGATATCAAATGGCCTAAAATTCGATCCGATATCAAATGGCCTAAAATTCGATCCGACCTGGACCCGAATGACTAGAAATCCGAGATGACCTAAAATCTGAGATGATCTCAGCTCATAAGAACCTGAAATTTTACCCGATCCGACTCGAAATGACCCAAGATCCAAAATGAATGGTAGTGTTCGACCTAAAACCCGACCTGACTCAGGCTAGTCGACCCGAACCCGATCCATGACCCGAGTATTTTTTTTTGTCAAACTTACCTGACCCGACCTGTCCGAATCTGACCCGACTCATCCGATTGTCACCTCTAATGATGGGACAGATTCTATTATTTTGCAGATCTACCCTATATTTTACAAAATTTAATCCTACATATTAAGATTGTGCATTTCTCAACAGTCAACACCAACTTCGACATGGTGGAGTTTTGAATGTGTAAATAGAGCGAATAATATTCACTTTGTTCGACTTTGTATCTAAAAATTATTCATAAATATATCATTCTTATATGAATATTAATTATTAATATTTATATCCAATTCATATCCTAAAAAATGATGTGGATACAAATACAAACTTAATTTTGGACTCTATTATCAGTATCTGAAATAAAGCATATATTATAAAATTTTATTTACAAAATAGTATAAATTACCAATTTATTTATTTATATATATTATTATTATTATATTAATAAATATATGTGTTGCAAGTGCTTATCATTAATATAAGCACTTAAATTATTATTATATATGCATAACTATAGTGATGTATATTAATTTTTATTTCATATCTCTTCATATCCATATTCATTTAAGCAGATTTCGTTTTGAATGTTGATATCTGCTTAATATAAAACCATATTTGTACTCAACAAATAAGAATTGAATACGGATATAATTTCAGTACTATTCATTTCGAATCTTTTTCATTTACAGTCTTGCGATGCCACCATGTACTTGGAAAATAGAATTTTCAATTATTCTCTTTCTTTTAGGAGATAAAGATGGGGATTCTATTTATTCAATTTTAATTAAATATTTGTAAATATAATCTACAATTGAGATTTCAAATTTACGATCTTTTATATAGAAAATACTGCCTCTAGAAGGAAAAGATAATCCAATACCATGAGTAAAAATACAATGAGCTTAAACTCACAAAACCTTCTATGAGGTTTACTCAAAAAGTATATCAAATCATCTCTAAATTTTAATTTATCTCATTAAATTCTTTATATGAAAATCTTATGAATGTAAATATTTAAAAATATATGTCTATATATGGCTATACTCATTCCTAGATAAAGATAAGTGCATTTCGTTTTCAACTCATAGCATGGGTTTTCATAGATTTTTACAACCCAAAAGTGAATTCTTTTCCAGACGTGTTCGATTGGTAATTTTCAGGCAGATGAGTTTGGATGTTCTCTCCACCTCGATTCCAGTTTCTTCGTAGTTTCTTCATTAATTCATGAGAAAAATAAATTTGTTCAGACTCATTAAATTTTTTCCATCTCTCTTTCTCCATTCACTTCGCTCGCTCTCTCTCTCTCTCTTCGATGAAAAATGCTCTTGGGAACCCATAAACTCTCATGATTAGAACCCACACTCATGTTTAGTCTTTCCCACCAAAAAAGTTACATCAGTATCCACATAAATTAATCCCCATGACTTAGGGAGAAAACGAACATGGCCAGTTCGGATGTAAAGAATTTGGTGGGAATTCTTTGAGTTTTGGGATATCTGAATTTTCTTTCTAATGATTGTTCGCCAGCAATTTTTTTGGCTCCTGAATTGGATTAATTTCCCACTTTAACCACCACATCAATACAAAAATCTAGGAAAAAAAAACTATCTAGCTAGACTTAATTAAAATTTCCCTAGCTACTACGGGAACCCATACCCAACTCTTCCAATTGACATAAATACATTACGTATTAGAGATTGAAGTGAATTCACAAACAAAAGAAGAAAGAGTGTTAGAAAATGTTACGCAGGATAAAAACTCTTATTATACAACTATACATCATATGTTGTTGGAGCTATTTTCGTCAAATATTTAACACCCGCATTGCAAGATCAGTAAAAATCGGTCTATGGTTGTGAACATCGAACACCATTTGAAAAAAAAAAAAAGTGTAGGAAAATATCTATTGGAATTGAAACTCATGCTTCTGAACAAACTCTGTTGGATAAGGGATTGGGAAAAAGATTACATGTTGGTAAATGTGGAATTTTTCAAGACTCAAGGGAAAAAAATAATTAAGTCCGGATGAATTGTTTTTCTCTAATGACGTATTATGTTGATATCTATTTGCAACTGTTTTGATGGAAAATAATTCACTCTCAAATAATTTTATTTTTCCCATTTGAACAATAGTATTGGGGAAAGGTTCGAACGGGCCCAAGAGAATGAATTGTTTGTGTGTTAAGTTGGGAAAATTAATCCATTTCGTGAGTTCAAATATGCACCAAATGACCAAACACATATTTAGAAATATATTTTGATTTGGCAAAAGTTCCTTGCATATTAATTTTCACGGTGCCGAACACCCCTTAAATCTTTTATCCGCCCAATGAAAATTTCAAAGATTTTTCCGCCCAATGAAAATTTCAAAGATCCTTTTCCATTAACTGCCTAAATAAAAAAATAATAATTACAATAAAATAAAGCTCAAAGTAATAGATAATGAAGTTGATGAAGAAAATTTTCGTCTATAAAATTTTATATTTTGATATCTTTGCATAATTATTTCATTATATATGATATTAAATATTTTTTTCTCAATAAAATTAATCGACAATCCAGGGGGGGCCAAAAAATTTCCAGGGGGGGGGGCAAACTACCGAAAAATATTACCGAAAAGCATCGTTTTTTCAAAATCCAGGGGGGGCCGCTGCCCCCCCCCGGGGAATGGTGGATCCGCCCCTGCCTAGATTTATTGTTCTTCCTTATTATGCATTTATCTTCCCAGTTATATATTGCCCAATTTTTTTTTATCGTTTCATGTAATTTTTGTAAATTGAACCCTAATTTAACCTATGCCATGTGCACAAAAAATACCAGCGTGAGGTGACGATTTATTACAGACATCTAGGTGGGAAGCGGAACAACATCATTTGAAGTTGAAAAAGAACTCTAACTGCGGTACTTTCTACCTTGACCGTCTGATAGACCATCATCTTTTTGATTTAATAATAATAAATATTCGTACATTAAAATTTATATTTTGGTTTCTCACATTCATCCAAATTAATCTTTAAAATTCTTTCACAGAAAAAATACTTTAAAGATTACTTATCCGGTGAGAAGCACCTTATGCTGGGTGCATGTGCCTAACTGGTCTTTTTATTAGGATTGTCCATGGATAAGGTAGGGTATGACACATTATAGTTCTTATTCATACTTTTATCGAATAAGTTAACTAAATTTTTTTCTTATCCACATTCATATTTGATAACTAAACGAAAATAAAATCATACTCATATCCGTTTTATCAGATACGATATGGATTGGATAAACGGTCAAATGACTTTCAAAATGGAAAATATTGTAATATAGTTAGTAATAAAAGAATATCATATTATAATTATCTATATTCAATATCTATATTTCACTGTATTAATAACGAGTATAGAATAACTCTTATCCAATAAATTAGTGAATTTTTTTTTACTCATATTCAATAACTTAATAAAAATAAAATTTTATTCATACCCATCATATCAGATAAAATATGAATCGGATAAATGAACAATTCAATAACTTCATAAAAATAAAATTTTATTTATACACATCTTATCATAAAATACGATAAACCTAGCTTTATTTGATAACCCTACTTTTTATTTGTTCCCCAACGGCCTATGAGCTTTGCGGTGGAAATTAGCAAATAGGTCATCAGACCATGAAAAGGTTTTTGTCTCGCCTAGCCTAGCTGATTTATTATTCCTTTCGAGTTTGACCCAGTCGTTTCCAAAATTTATATATTGTACTTTACTCTTTTTTTTTTCATTTTTATCTGAATTCTGAGATCAGAAGATCCTTAGCCCATTTTTTTTTTTTTTATAAAAGGTCAAATACTTTTTTGGAATCTAATGGTTCATTTGATAAATTAAGGAATAGTGATAATTTTGAAAGAATGATAAATAGTATATTTTTGGAAGAGTGATATTTTTGTTAATCATAATAGTTAAAATATAGATAAAATAGTGTATTTTGTTAATCATAATAGTTAAAATATAGATAATTATGATATTAACAATGATGATTATGATAATAATAATAATAGTAAAATAATAATAATAGTAATAATAATAATATAATATAATAATAATAATAATAATAAATAATGATCATAATTCATAATCATGATCATAATAAATAATAATATTCATAGTTATAATCATAATAATATAATAAAAATATAAACATAAACATACTATATAATAAAAATTATAATTATAATCATAATCATAATCATAATATAATAAACATAATCAAATAATAAAAATATATTACTCATAGTCAATCATAATATTATAATAATATAATAAGAAAAATTATAATCATAATAATATAATAATATAATAATAAATAATTAATTATAATATAATTATAATTATAATCATAATAATATAATAATAATAAATAATTGAAATCATAATAATATAATTATAATATAATCACAGCTATAATCATAATATAATAATATAATATAATATAATATATAATAAATAATAATAATAATCATAGTCATAATCATAATAATATAACCATTATCATAATATAATAATATAATAATAATAAAATTATAATCATAATAATAATATAATATAATAATAATAAATAATCATAATCATATAATCATATTTATAATCATAATATAATAATATAATACTAAAATCATAATTATTATAATATAATAATAAATAATATTAATATTAATTATATAATAATACTAATTATGTTAATATAATAATATTATAATAATATAATATAATAATAATAATAATAATAAATAATAATCATAATATTAATATAATAATAAATCATAATAATAATAATAATATAATAGTAAATCATAATCATAATTATAATCATAATATAATAATATAATACAACATAATCAAATAATAATCGCTATTCCGATAAGAAGTAATCCGGTATACCACCTATAACTTAATATATTTAATAAAAAAATATATTAAGGAAAATTTATACATAAGTTTTTAAATGCTAAAAAATATATATATAATAATAATATTAAATGTGATAATATACAAAGAATTATTGATTAAGTTTCACCTCAAGTATATTATACTCATCTATTTTGAATGAGAAGAGAGAAATTACATATAAATTATTAAATTTAAGTAGATGAAAAGATTTAAACAAAATCAATAATGGATTTAGGTACATAAAAAATTAAACAAAATCAATGATGAATTTAGGTAGATAAAAAAAATTAAACAAAATCAATGATGAATTTAGGTAGATAAAAAATTAAACAAAATCAATGATGAATTTTGGTAGATAAAAAATTAAACAAAATTAATAATGTAGAAGAGTGATAATGTGATATACTTGAAAAACTTAAAAATTTAATGTGATATACTTGAAAAACTTAAAAATTTAATCATCTTATATAATTTATTAAGAATTAAGAATTAAAATGATGCTTTTATGTTCTCTCAATCATAGACGTAGCACTCACATGTTGATGACATGGCCAAATTGATGAAGTCAGATTAACAAATATCCATCACCATCAACTGGATTTTGAAACAGAAAATAATCAACTAACACGTAATGCTACCAACTTCTACGAATTCCGACTTCCGATGTCACCCCGGATGCGTATTTGTTTTTTTTTTTTTTTATCGAACGATACATTTCTTTTGGTAAAGTAAAAAGAAACTGCATTTGCACGGTGTCAGAGTCTCAAATACCTTAGACATTTAAAATTGAATACATTTTTTTAATTTCTGAAATGCTCATTCTATTCAACATTTTCGTCAAAGAAGTAATAAAAAGTGTAATCCTCTTACATTAAGATGCTTCCCCACCTGTTTTATATTGAAACAAATAGTTTTTTAATATCACAAACTCGATACCATAAATTACTGAACTACATTATACCTACTTTAAAACTATTACTAAAACTAAAAACATCATAAAGAAGCATCATACTGAGCAATAATATTCTTTCCCGACAAATTGCTTAAGGATTTGCAAATGAAACTTAACTACTTAATCTGACAACCTGCGATTACAGAATAACTAAATGAAAGTAACAAAAACAACAACCAAGGCACCAAACAAAACTAGATGTTGTAACCATTTTCTTTATATAAGTATTATTTAACCTATGCTTTTGGGAGCATAATAGCAAAATTCGCTCCAAACTTAATTAAAGCACTTCAATGGCCGTTTAGATTAATTTATTTTGCATCGTTAATTAGTTTATGGGTCCAATCACAAATTAAATTTATAAAAACAAATTAAGTCATATGGGTGAACACTTCACGGCTTGGCACTTGGTAGTCTTGGATGAACTTGTCAAGCCTAATATTGTGCCCATAGGAATAAATAAACAAGAAGCTAGACACACAAAAGAAAAGACCTAGCGAGAGCAACCAAATCAGAGATATCAACAAGACCCAACTATTTGCAAAAAAATAAATAAATGTGCCTCAAAAGTAATGAAAATTCTACAAAGAAAGAGCTCCATGCACAACAACACCAGGTCATGCATCTTATACTTCTTCTTTAAATATCTTTTTATTTTATTTTTGTTAGGACAACATCGAACAATTAAACATCCGTCAATACAAAATAAGAACATAACTACGTACAATCACTTTTGTAAACATTTAGTAAGACTTTTAAAAGAGATGCACACGGTAATGAACAAGTTTCTGGACACTCGGTTCTCCACTTTCATGCGTCAAATTTTAAGCCTGAGCACTGTATAAAATTGGAGCATGCATTAAAAGCGTAATAAATTAAATTAATAAAGAAAGGGCATTTAATTCTCATTAAGATCAAATAATTCACAGTTCAACTTTGGGTCATTACTTGATTTCACGAACTCTGCATAACGAATCTCCAGTGACAAATGATGAATAAAGTAAGTCCCAAAAATACAGATTTATAACTGATGAGGATCTTGATAATACTCACCTATCAAACTCTCAATTAGAATCTAAATGTTTACTAAATTAGATATTAATATTATATTGGACACTCTAAACCGAGCATTACATGATAACTGTGGGGGCAAACTGTAAAAACAGGGCGAGTGAAAAATTAATTCTTTCCTAAATATGTCAAAAATTGGAGATAACGCATTACCTACGAAGTGTGGGTATGTTGTGCATCATCATCTTTGCCCAACTTGAGCCCATAATTCCTTATCTGCTCCCTCACAAATCTTTCATATATAAAAGAAGCTCCCCTGAACTGAGGAAGCACCAGCCATGCTACAAATGCCAGTTTTATATGATACCATATTGGTATCCTACAATAGAAGGAAAAAATATAGTTTATGATATAAGATTGCCATGAAATACAAATTTCACATATAAATTACCACCAAGCAAGATCAAAAGGCTCACATTGATAAAAGAAAGACGGTTTTCACTATTTTCCAATTTTTTTTGTTTAAACCTCATTTTCGTTTGTTTTCATCCAAAATCTATTATATCATTGCGTGCTATTTTTTATTTATTATTTTTTTGTGAAATGAGGGTTTCTGATAACCCTGGCATCCATTTTTTTAGATGCTGCATAACAAAAGGGCTTATAGGGCAGATTACTATAACTATAATAGGATTGTAACTCGGCTTCCCCATAATATAGTCCTGAAATAAATAATTAACAATATAAAATTTTAAATAATAAATTTTCACATTAAAAATAATTTAAATGCTAAGTAAAAATGATAATTATAATAATAATTATTATACTAATAAATAGTATAAGTAAACACATAATAATCTATAAGTAATCATAAAAATGATGGATCATTTTAAAAGTTAAGTTTCACACATTCACCTTAACACAAATTATTTTAAATGAGGAGATAGAAACTATTTTATATGAATCCTTAGATTTAAGATGAAAAGTTTTAAATAAAATCATTGATAAAGAAAATGATGATGTGAAATGCTAGAAAAGCTTGAGAACTTAATCCTCTTTAATTTATATATTAAGAATTATACAATCAATATAACGAGTTTGTTGTTCAATGTGAGAAATTAATAAAATATTAAGGTTTACCATTTTAAGACGGGCTCAGAAACCATCTCCATGAGAGTGATAAAGGAGTATAAGATCCAATAAGCCAACCATTGTTCATCGTCAACCCTCGTTGTACTCTCAATTGCACAGATCGAAGCGTACCTGATTCAAAGTATCAATTTCCTTCACATATTTTCCTATAGAACGCCACAAACAAATTAAATGAAGTATATAAATTAAAGTTCACTAAAATTGCACTTACAAAGGATAAAGGAGCGTAAGCGTTGGCCTTCCCATAAAAAATGGAAGCAAGAAGATCACAAGAAAGTCAGTTAAATTTTGCAAAAATAAAAAAAATGCGTTCTTGGAAGATATTTGTTAAAATGAAACCCCGTTTTGATTCTTACCCAGCAACAGAGTTGAGGTGAGTAAGCAAAGTCCAAGTCTTGGTCATTTTTCCTGTTTTTTTTTTTCCTCAGGCCTTCCTTTTTCTGCTCCAAATTTACACTAAAAAATGGAAGCAAGAAGCGATACCGAGAGCTAGAGATTAAAGCTCTTTCGTCATATCAATTGCTAAAGAGAAGGTTCCAGATATATACAAAGTAGAAAACTATAAAGAAAAGAGGAAAGAGAGGTAACGTGGCAGGTTCAGAAATAAGGATCGTATTCGTTCCTTGGACGTGGCGTTCTAGGCTAAGCACCTTAACAGTTGTACTTGTACGAGGCAGAGCACCGCCAACAACCTACGCCATAAATTTTGATTGAGGACCTGATTAAGTATGGTATATTGGTATTAATATGATAATAACATTGTATATTATTGAGGAAAAGTTTGAAGTTTACACAATGAGATCTCCTCGGTCTCAGGTTCGGTGGCCCACATTCCATCGCCCGGAGACACGTGGCGCTGCTTTTTAGAAAAGGTGGCATAGGCGATTGCTACCTCTTCCAAAGGCGAGGAGTAGATTTATGTTTGGATGAGTGAACAATAATAATTTTTTATTGGGTTAGTTATTATTTTTATTTGTTATTTTATATTGGGATGAAAAAATAGTTTTTTAAATAAATAAGGTCAGTAATCATTCCACAAATTCAATAAAAATTAATTTAGTTATTATTTTAAACTTATATTAGTGATTATTTTTACTAACTCGTTCTTTCATCCAAACACATCAGAGTGATTGCTTGTTTATATATGACATTTTGGATCCACTCGTTTGTTTCTCTTCAGGCCTGTTCGGCTTGTAGGGTTTGGTTGAATGGATTCCGAAAATATATTTAACCCAAACCCAAATTCATTCTCATTCATTCCCTTCGTGGCTTCATTTGTTTACTCGGCAATAAAGCATAACAAATTACAAATTTATATTTCCTCAAACGGCTAAGTCATTTTGGGCCTGGGTTGATCAGGCCTTGAGCCCTGTCAACTTAAACTGGGATGGACCCCCATGCAATAAGCCTCACCTGGAAAAATAACAAAAGCGCCGTTTGAGGGTACTTGCACATTTTTTAAATATTATCTTAACTGTGTCATTTGGCATGTTTATCCCAAATCATTATTTCTTTTTCCTTCTAGGAAACCTTTTCCTCAATATGATATCTTTGATGAAGGCTATTTTAAACATGGGAAGGGATCAGTGGACAATGATTATCTTGATAATAGAAAAAATATATCGTTTGATGGTCTATAAAAGATTTTATGAATATGTTGTTCTACTTATAGATTGATGATGATTTAAATTTTATAAAATTTTATTATCATTTGATAGTCCATTAAAGATCATTAAATTAAAGATATTATAAAATATAACACTTTGATTGACTAATAAACAATAATGTAATTATTTTTAATATTTTTTTTATATTTATTTAAAAATTCATTATTAAAATTGTCAAGATAACCCATTGTCATGTATCCCTTACTTTTAAACATTTTCTTATTGAAACGATAACATTACTTTGCTCGAGTGTAGGGAGGGATATGATCTTGATTGAAGATTGCTGGTGCGCATGTACATGACTAGCATCAGTAGTTTGTTCTTTAATTAAATTCGGTTTTGGAATGGCGAGTTATGTTTATTAATGTTTCAGATTATTGATTAATGGTAGTTTTGACATGTAGAAGAGGGATAGACGACTAACTAGCGGTGGTTAACCTATCTTCCTGTCATTTGTACGCTGATTGTGATTGGTTGTCTTAACATTTTGTGCTTTTGGGTGGACTGTAATATCTGATAATCTGTATGTAAAATTTAGTGCTTGCATCAGCTTCTGTTGTATTCCTCGTCAGGTTATACTTCTCTACTTTGTTTTTAGCATTAGCATTCAATGTGTGCTATGTGGTTAATTCCCTTCTCTATGTGGTTCAATCAATTTACTTTCACTTTCAACCGAGACATGTTACTTCATCAAATATTTATCTTTTTACTACGCTGTTTTTGCGGCCTTATTATGCCTTTTGTTGTCGCTACTTTCATCTCCTCTAATTTTTTATTAGATGTTGCTGTTTTGTGGACCTGTTATCCCAATTGCTGTTAGACAGTTTTTATTAATAATAATAATTATTAAATTAATATTATTAAAAATAAGAGTGAGAACCGTAAAATTTCAAATATACAAATGGCAAGTAGCATTGTGACAAAGTATGCGTTTCATTATTTTTATGAAACACGCTACGCCAAAGATGGCGCGCGCGTTCGTCCAAACCCCGCGCAAGTGAGATGGAGAGGCGATGCACATTTTGTATATATAAAAAAAAACGCGCCATCGATAGTGGTACACGCCATTTGTATATTTGAAATTTTACGGTTCTCACTCTTATTTTTAATAATATTAATTTAATAATAATTATTATTATTACTAAAAACTGGCTGTTAGATCTTGGATTGGCTATGTAGTCAGCTTTGAGTTGATATATTTTCTATCTTAATTGAATTCTATGTAGTGCCTAGCTTGCTGATTCCCTTTGAATTGTGACAGCACAGGAGTTATCCATGATGGAATTTATTTATCCAAATTTATTTTGTATTAATTTCTCAAATTTTAAAATCATTTTAGTGAATTGTCTAATTTTAATTTAAAAATATTTAATTTCGTTGTTTTTGAGCTTCCACGATACGTAACTCTACTGATTATTGAGTTCCTTAATTTTACGGTAATCTTTTCTCAAGATTTAATGAAGAGATCAAAAGAAACAGACTTAGTGCTGAAAATTTAAATGATTTTGTATATTATTTCGAAAATTATGAAATACTAACTGATTATACGGTATTGAGTGTATTTCTATACGACTGTTGTATTTTTCTTGTATTATTTGTATCATTTGATGGATAAAGAACATTACAACACCATGCCTGTTTATAGGTAAATTCTAATCGACATAATTGACATAATATATATATATATATATAGAGAAAGAGTCCGACTATGGTGCTTTGCAAAGTACAGAGACGTTATGTGATTTACGCTCTATTTTTAATTTTAAGTCAGAAATAATCAATTCAAATCATTCAATCTAATGTTTATATCAAAATCTATTAGTAAACTAAATTTAGTAAACCAAATCATTCAATCTTCATTAATTTTAGGTCTATCGGCCGAGAAACCAGATAGAGATTATTTTCCGTTGTTCCTCTTTCACTCGCTCCCAGACCTAAAATTGTCTCCTCTCTCTCAAAACCCATCTCCTTTTTTTCTCTCAAAACCCTCTCCCTCACTCTGGTTTGTTGCAGCCACGCTCCCACCTCTATCATGGTCTCTCTCTCCATACTCTCACCGTCATTCCCCCCTCACTTGTGGCATCTCCCTCCCACACACACGCTGCCTCATCCTCCCACGTTCTCGCTACAATGTTCCCACCTCATTCATGGCCTCTCCCTCCCACCTGCTTCCTGCCATGCTCCCTCCCTAGCTTGGTTGCACACAGTTCGGAAGTTTAATCTTCTGCAAAACTAGCAGCATACCTGTGCGTTGCGGTGGATAATTTTATTTTATACTGTTCATATTTATTTGCTTTCAACTAAAAAATATATAATAAAATTTATGATAAATAATAAATTCAAGAATACATTGATATAATAATTAATAAATGTTGATTAAAGTCCAACCATAAAATGAAATTAAAAGACAATCACCACTCCCTTGTTATATTTTATCATGCATATCCTATAAAAAGAGCATAAAATTAAAAAGACCATTGGATACTACTTAATATGAAAAGTCCAACTAAATAATTTAATGGTGTTCAATTGATGAATCAATTCACTAACCTGTATATTTCAACCAACAGAGGCATCATGTCCTTGCCAGTACTGGTATGGTGGTATTGCTCTTAAAAGTTTCAAACAATGAACATATATGTATCTTTGTTAAAGGTTCTTTAATGTTTGATCTGTCATTCTGCTCTTGTACTTGTTTTGATTTTGACCATAAAAGTTTTGTTATTATTTTTTTTTTGTTTAGCAAAAGAAGATGAAGATTCCGATGAGGAGAAAACTGAATTTGTTGGGGGCAATGTACAAATCATAACTACTAAAGAGCAGTGGGATCAGAAAATAGCTCAGGCAACCAAAAGTGGAAAAATTGTATGCAGATTACCTACTACTTATTTACCTGTTGCCTACACAAAATGTTTGGATAATTTAAGAAAATAAGTAGAAAGTTGTCAGTTTGTGCTTATTTAAACTTAAATTTTCTGAAAATTTGCTGGGCATGGTTGCTGTTGATTTGATGCGAGAAAAAGTTTGGATCCTTTTAATTTAAGGTTGGACAGATTTGTGAACATCTAAACAATTGTCTTATCATCATTGCTTGGCACACTAACTGTAAATTTGATAAAAATAAGCACAAAACATGTGGCTGGGCTTATATTTGTACTATCGAGTCACCTAATTGATAAGCACTAAATACTACCACCAGCTTCCGAACAGGACTGTTCCAAACAATCTTTGCAAGCGGTCTTGAATATATTTATAGGAGGTACAATTTATATGCGGATTTAAGCTCTCATTGTTTTGGTCTTCACGACAATGATTCTAGGTGGTGGCGAATTTTAGCGCTGTATGGTGTGGGCCGTGCAAAATGATTGCGCCAATGTATGTTGAGTTGTCAGAGGAATACACTTCGCTCATGTTCTTGACTGTAGATGTTGATGAATTAGTGGTATGATTTTCTATGTTTGAAATTTTTAATTTGTATTTTTTTTTTCTGTTGATTTATGATGGGTGGCTTCCTTAACTTCTTGCCTTTTGCTTAGTTTTGTTCCTCAAACAAAAACCTAGAATGTTTTGGAAAAAAAAAAAGAATGAACATGCTAGCTAATACATCTGAGTATGGTTTTTATTTGTAGGATACCAAGATTTTGGATTTAAGTATTATAATTAGGAAAGAATTGAGATGTTCGGTTATGAAACATTTTATGGGAAAATGAAATAAAGTTTTGCATTAGCTTCCTGTACAACTACTTTTCTTTAGTGAATAAGCCACTTTCTGCGGAGCCAAGTGTTACAATATATTCTTATATTATAGAATTTTAGTGCTGAAATGGATGTCCGTGCAACACCAACATTTGTCTTTCTAAAAGAAGGAAAGCAGCTCGACAAACTTGTTGGAGCAAACAAACCAGAGCTGGAAAAGAAGCTACTTGCTTTGTCTGAGTCATGCTAAGTGAATGAAGAGTAGAAGAGTGTACATTCATATTTATACGTGAATCAGCTATTCTTTGTTATTTGCTGCTTATGGGCAAGTCAATGTTTTTTTTTTTTTTATTTTTGTATAGTATAGTTTTGTTATTTGCTGCACATGCAGCTCTAGAATTGTTTGTTCTACAGAGAGGACAATTAATTTATGTTTGCTTTTAATTCCGGAAAATGACAAAAAATGATAGTTCGATAAATATGAGTATGATATTATGATTGTTTATTAGAGACTATTGGCAATTTCAAGCATGGTATTTTTTTTAATCTGTAATTGAAGTGCATTGAAATAGGCCCTTAATAACTTCACCGACTTGTTGGTCCAAGTCAACTTGAATAGTGAAAATATTCCCCCCCTTTTCAGTCCCTGCCAAACATACATTTTGTAGTGTCTTTGTGTCTTAAAATCTGTAATTGATGTATAGTTAGATGAGTTGACATCATAAATTTATTTCACAGTCATGCACATGCGAGGCGAGGGCTTAACAAAATGACTGTTAGATATTAGGGGAGATTAATTAGAGATTAGAGATAGAGGCATATGATTGTAATTTGTAAATAAGCAACAGATTTATTTTATCTTTTTTTTTTTTTTGTGTTTGTTTTATTTTCGTACCTTTTGTAAAAGGTCATTTGTCTGCTCTCTCAAACAAAACAAAACAAAAAAGTAATTCCAATCTTTTCAAATGTTTTTATTGAAAGAAAATGAACATTATTAAGATTGAAAATGTATTTATGCTGCTCTTCCAGAAATTGCTGGAGGAAACACTCAAGTTTTCCGTGAGAGATCTTGGTTCCAGCACAGTTGACATTTTTTTTATGACATCGATAAAATGTATGGATAATTGGGACTAAGCAAACCTCAGAAGTGAAGACTAGAGATTCAACATTTTTATGAAAATTTCAGGTGCAGAAATAACTAAACATAAGATCTTGATAATCATTAAATCCACATTAATACTATTATTAGTAGAGGTTTGTTGGCCTTGGCCACAGGCATATTCCCATTTAGAAAAATATTTTATGTCAGTCAAACAAAGTAGGACCACGTTTCTTGTCAAATACAAAAATTTGGAAGCTTTCGTTTTTATAAAATATAAAATATATTCTTGTCACTACTAAATTTAGTATAGAGAACTGGTTTTTGATCTTATTCTTCGTAATGTTACATATTCAAAACTCTAATTAAAAGGTCCTAGATAAAAATTTAAAAGTTGAATAGCTTAGATTTTTATCTTTACTAAAAAAAAATTAGTTTTGTACTAACGAAGAACCTAATATTGACTCCCAATCAATTTAGTTTTTGCACATGAAAATCTTGTTTAATTTATTTGAAATCTAGGTTTCCTAATAATGTAGCTTTCTAGTTCTCGTTATATTTTAAATCGACATATTTCTCTGCAATCGTGATTTTCTTCACCTGTTGTAATATGTCGATTTAATTAATTCGGTTAAAAGCTGCGACTGGCCAAAATACTTCCCCCTCGTAATACTTAACATAATTTAATAACTTAAGATTTAGCAAGTTGGTTTTTTTTGAAGCCAAAATTTGAATTTAGTTGCCAATTGGACTTCAAAATGGTATGGTGGTATTGCACTTATGTTTCAATTTTGGGACATATATGCATCCTTGTTGAGAGTTCTTTATTCATTTTTAAGGGTTACAGATTATTGTACCATTATTTTGACATGGCTATAACTTTTTTTCTAACATTGTTTTGGCATGGAGAAAGGTTGTCAAAACAATATCAGAAAAAAAAAGTATTGCTCTGTGTCAGCAGGAGGTCCAGATTTTTATTAATGGATGTTATAACTAACTTTGCCCAGAGACCATGCTCACCAGGTTGGACCCACACTATCGTATTTGATCCACCATGTTTATATGTTTTAACAAAAGCCACAATTGCATCACCATTCAATCTCTGACTATGGATTTTTCAGCTCATAAATCCCAATTGGGCTCGTTTGAAACAAAGATGTTTATCGAGGAGGGATGGTTTTCGGGATCCACCATGTATTGCAGCCATAGTGGGTTTTGTTCGTTGTTTCGAGGATGGCTGGTTTTGGGGGTAGGGGTTTTCTCGTCAGTCAAAAAAGAAGCATCAGGAGGACCCCCTCACGTAGGAGATGTAAGTGCTCAAAACGGGAGAGGCATGTCAATACATGTTCCCAGGATTCTTGAAGGAAGTCTCCATCTTCCAAAGTAGTTAGTATTATTGCCTATTTGAAACCAACAGATCATCGTATAAATGTAAGAAGAGGGAAATATCCTAAGAATGATTGCACAAAAATTATTTCATGAAACATGATGCATATATGCACAAAATATTGAAGGTACTTTGATTTGAAATGAAAATAAGTTGATAGCTCAAGTGTACCTTCACAGCATCAATGTTTTTTCCGCTTCATGTCAGCAGTGCAGTGTAGGTAGGTTAACTTGGCAACGAAGGTGACAAAGGCATCATGCTGAAAGTGTGGGTATGATTCAGAAGGGTTACTTTTGATCATTATGTCTTATACAATTAGCACAAAAATGGTCGAAGAGCTGCAGCTAGCGTCCGTGTGTTGGTGTGTTTGTTGTGTGCGTGAACGAGTGAGTGTGAATGAGAAACATCTGAGACAGCGGAGAGAAAATCTTGCTCTAAAGGGGCAGAAAAGATCGCTACTACACGATAGCGCTCAACCTGTTCTCCTATCGTGCATCCGGACTACGCCTCGTTAGTCCCACAACATCAATCGCTACTGCAGCACTCAATCGGTTCTCCCATTGTACATCCGCGCTACCGCCTCATTAGTCCCACAATGTCCAAAGATGGAGAGAAGATTCGCTGGGAGCTTATAAAAGGGACAGGAGGCTGCGCAGAGTTCACTCATCTGGACGGGTTGGTACCTCCATTACACTTTTGAGGAGCCGGCCTAACATCTGCCTAAGCGGCAGAGTGAAACTAATAATTTTTTATTCAGGGTAGGGTGTGGGGTCCGGGCTGCGGGGCGCCCGGCCTCTCGGGGGCGTGGGGGTTCAGGGCTGCACGACGCCCGACCTCTCGGGGGTGTGGGGGTCGGGCCGCATGGCGCCCGACCTCTTGGGGCGTGGGGGTCGGGCCGCATGGCGCCCGCCTCATGGGGGTGTGGAGGTCCGGGCTGCATGGCGCCCGGCCTCTCGGGGCGTGGGGGTTAGGGCCGCACGGCGCCCGCCTCCCCGGGGTGTGGGGGTTAGGGGCGCACGACGCCCGCCCTCCGGGGGTGTGGGGGGTCGGGCGCTTGGCGCCCGCCTCTCGGGGCGTGGGGGTCGGGGGCGCACGACGCCCGGCCTCCCGGTTGTGGGGGGTGGGCGCTTGATGCCCGCCTCTCGGGGTGGGGGGTCGGGGCCGCGGGCGCCCCGCCTCTTGGGGGTGTGGGGGTCCGAGCCGCACGGCGCCCGCCTCTCGGGGCGTGGGGGGCGTGGGGGGTCATGGCTGCATGACGCCCGACCTCTCCCGGGGCGTAGGGGGTTCGTCTCTCGGCCTCCGTGGTCAATTGGGAATTAGAAAAGTGCATGATGTGTAGGTCGGGCGCCATGCAGCCGAGAAAAATATAATAATAAGATAAGGAACATATTAAATTTCCAAAATATGATAAAGCATGCAAGAGACAAATCACATTAGTATCTTGCCAATATATAGTTGGTAGTATCTGCTGAAGAATCATGTATTTATAAATATAGTATCATCAAGAGGAAAATTTTAAACATCTATTAGAGACGAATTTTCTAATTTCAAAGTTGTGCATCAAAGATTACTTCTATTCGATCATAAACAAGCATTGTTGTTAACAGCCAAAAATGAGAATTGCCACCTCGATTGACCACAGAGAGAACATGGTTGTGCACATGGGCCACAAGTTATAGCTTACTTCTGTTTCACATGATTAATTATCACTGCCCAACAGATAATTAGAGGATAAAATAACCAATGAACCTTTCAACGTTAATTATCTTGTGTAATTGCAATAAATCTTGATTGATAGAGCTTCACCTTTAGCATGGTAAGCAAAATTTATCTTGCCAATTCTCTATATTTTCCTTTTGACGTGAATAAGGATGCATTTAAGATTAAGGAAAGAAAAGAGAAGAAAAAAACACAACATCACTTACATAGAATCAAATGCATTCAGAATGGAGCTATACGTTGATTTCCATCTCTTACCAACTTATATTGTTTGGTTCAGCGATCGAGAAGCATTCAGAACAAGAACAAACAATATATATATATATATATATATATATATATATAGTGGAGATACCGTGAGCTTAAACTCACGGAGGCCTTCCGTGAACTTAACTCAAAAAATATATTAAATCATTTCGAAATTTTAATTTATCATTCTCATTAAATTCTTTATATAAAAATCTTGTGGGATGCAAAAATTTGGAGTGTTTTGAGTTTTTTAAGTCACCGTTTTTAATTTTTTAAAATGATGTTCAAGTATTGAATATATTATTATTATTTTTAGAGCTGATTTTCAAAAATTAAAAACCACAACTTAAAAAGCTCAAAACGCTCCAAATTTTTGCATCCCATGAGATTTTCATATAAAGAATTTAATGAGAATGATAAATTAAAATTTCGAATAAAGAATTCTTATATACTATTATATAAAGCATCTAAGAATTGGAGGGTCCATTTTTTGTCATGGTAATTTTTTATTATACCCATTTTATCCCTCAATCAGACGGATAATATTTATTTTTGGTTGATCGAACGTATGTGATCGCGTCCATTGATCCCCTCTTTCTCTCCATTTCTTTCCCTTATATACTATTATTTCCATAATATTATTTTTTTTATTTAGCAACCTTGTGTATATTTGGTAAGAAATTAATGGTGATAATATATGTTAGAATAATTTACTTTTCTTGCCATAAAAATTATGAATCATTAACTCATATTGTGCAAAAATCTCATCCAAAATTAAATATAGTCTTTATTATAAGTTTTCTCTATAATTTGGTAAATTTATAATTTAATATTAGATAAATGTGAATTTTTTTATCTTATAATGTTTAATGTTTAAATAAAAGAGACTGCTGCAACGCGCGCGGGTATATAACTAGTATATATATATTTAAATTACACCAAACATATTATTATTTCTGAGATTAATGCTCAAATTTTGTTATTTGAGAGTGACCATCACGTAAAACCTCTAATTGGCACAATAAAAATAAAAAATTTCGGTGCTTGATCCCACATGATGTGTGAAAAATGAGGAATTTCTATTTTTCTAACCTCAGACTATAGATAATTTAAAAGAGCAACTATGATTTTGACCCGCTGCTGGATTCCAATCTAATGACTATAGAGCAAAATCCCAACAAAATTGTATTGCCAAAATCAATTAGAGGAATTATGAAGCAGCAGATGTGGCAGGGAGGTGTTGAACAGTATATGCATTCAGCCTAGGTGATATTTTAATTCCAACTTCGAGTAAATTTTAATTTTATCTGCATTTTCTGTGAGACTTCATTATTAAAATATAGAAGGCGGTTTTTTTCATTACATAGTTGATGACATTGGAAATGATTTATTGAACTTCTTTTATATTTTGTCGTTCTGTTTGGGAGTTGTCTTAATAGCAGGACTTCATTTGGGTTTTGGATGGAGTTGGTTCAAATGATATTTAATTCTTTTGTTAAATTCCTATTGATAATAGGTCCTATTTCAATTAAATTAGTTTGAATGAGGTCAGGAATTTAGGATTTGTGCAATTTAGGTTGTCTGGTCTGCAAAAGCATTTTAGGCTGGTCCATGCGGGTGTTGATTCGGTTTGAAAAAACTGAGAGGTTATATTATAATTTTCTAAATTTACTAGGTTACTAGAATGATGACAAATATTGATTTTGAAAGTTTATTTGTCTAATGTTGATTTAGTTTGAAATAGCCTTACCTGATGATATGTATGTATCCTACTAAATATTTGATCATATTTTGAAATTTAAATTTGTTCACTCCTTTTGTAAATATATCTTTATTATTTCTTTCCAAAATGTGGCCAAATGGACATTTATTTCACGGTTAGAAATGCTACCATATGAAAATCAATTAATTGACACTATTTTTTTTTTAATGTTATCAAATTTTATATTGAAGGAAAGAATTTGTATATTGGGAATGCAATAATAGAATTAGGATAAATCATTGGGATGCCTCATTTTTATAAACCACAATCACTCTTCACTTAAATTTTTATACTTAAATAAATTGTCCTTGGCATGTCATTACTTTTTAAATAGAACTATGGCTGATTTCAAAAAATATATATTAATTCCATTGAAACTTTGTTATAGCTGGAGAGATATCCCATGTGAAGCAGGCATTAATAGACAAGAACAACTATCCAATTGGTGATTGTTAACTGCTAAGTTATTGATTATCTCTATTGGCAATTGTTAAACGCATTACTGTACAAATTTATATCTCTGTGGTGTAGATGGATGGCATTTCACATACAATGTTTAAAATATGTTAGTGATGTTATACTACATGTTTTCTATTTTTCAAGGCACAGGTTCTACCACAGCAGCTATTTTTTTTAGTATTTTATTTGTTTTAATTTGTCTATGTTTTATAAGATGTCTCACTGTGTTTGATGTGATCTTGTAGAATACTGAATACTTAACCTTGCTTTGTCTTTTTCCCATTTATTTCTTCATTATCTCCTTAATAGATGCATGTTTTTATTGATTTGATCATTATTTTCTGTCAGTAGCTCCTTAATTCATGCTACTTTCTTTCTTTATTTTTAATAATTCTTTTGCGTGTTAGATTGATTTGTTTTGTGCGTTTTAATTCTCAACTATTCTTCAATTTTTAATACATTTGTCTTAATTTGATCAATTATAAAAATTTGCTTTAAATTATTGTCCCGCTAATTTCGCCCTTGATCTCATCCGTGTCCAATTTAAATTTTGGTAACAGTCTTTTTGGTAATGAAATCCTATTTGTTTCCTCTATCAACTGAAATAAATACACGCTAAGCATATTAATACCACTGATTTGTTGTACACACCTAAATATGCATGATACATGATATATTTCCCTAAATGCTTCTTACTCTAGAAAATAAGGTAATATATTTGCCTCTAAAAATATGAGAGTCACGCCCATTTGAACATGAAAGAACTCAATTGAACACCATTAAATTATTTAGTTAGACTTTTCATATTAAGTAGTGTCCAATGGTCTTTTTAATTTTTTGCTTTTTTTTTATAGGAATGCATTATAAAATGTAACAAGGGAGTGGTGATTGTCTTTTATTTTTATCTCATCATGTTTTATTTTATGGTTGGACTTTAATCAATATTTATTAATTATTATATTCAATGCATTCTTGAATTTATTAATTGTCATAAATTTTATTATATATTTTTTAGTTCAAAGCAAATAAATATAAACAGTATAAAATAAAATTATCCGCCGCAACACGTCCAATAAAATAGCAAATGAATTCCAAAAAATTTAAAATTTTGTTTACTAATAGATTTTTTTTTGAAAATAATGGTCATACCACCTGTTTCATTAGAGGTTTACTAATAGATTTTGATATAGAGATTAGATTGAGCGGTTTGGATCGATCATTTCTGACTTAAAATTATTAAAAAAACGCAAAACACACAACGCTCTTGTGCTTTGCAAAACACCATAACCTATATATATATATATATATATAGTAAATCTACGGTGAGCTTAAGCTCACGGAATACTTCCGTGAGCTTAGCTCAAAAAATATATCAAATGATCTCTAAATTTTGATTTTTCATTTTCATTAAATTCTTCATATTGAAATCTTATGGGGTACAAAATTTTGGGATGTTTTGAGTTTTTTAAGTCACTCTTTTTAATTTTTGAAAATAATGTACAAACATTAAATATTTTATTATTATTTTTGAAGCTGATTTTCAAACATTGAAAAGAGTGACTTAGAAAACTTGAAACATCCCAAATTTTTGTACCTCACAAGATTTCAATATGAAGAATTTAATGAGAGTGAAAAATCAAAATTTAGAGATCATTTGATATATTTTTTGAGTTAAACTCCGTAGATTTACTCTCTCTCTCTCTCTCTATATATATATATATATATTCTTTCCTATAAAGAACCAATTACCATAAAACGTCTATTTGGCTGAGGTGGCTTGATAAAACCAAATTGCTAATTGTTTTGGCATTGTCAATTGCTTTTACCAAATCAGGGATCCGCCAACTGATTCGATTATATCCAATAGAGAATTATAATTTACAATTCCAATGGTTTAAAATTAGTAAACAGATTTCATTTTGTACGAGAGCCAACAGTATTGAAAATCTTTAAGTAATTCCTCTCTATTTATTTCAAAATGGAGATGTCCAACTTGGCTCATTTTGTATGAAACAAAACTTCATAATCATTTATGTATTCAACATTTGACAACTGTACATGTGTTTAGTTGTATTTTTCGGGGATCAATAATTTAGTTGCATTAATTATAATTTTATAAAATATATTTTATTACTTTTTTATATGGTGTAATATATATATACTAATTTTTATTTAAACATTAAAATATTATAAAATAAAAAAATTCACGTTTATCTAATATTAAATTATAAATTCATCAAATTATAGAGAAAACATATAATAAAGACTATATTTAATTTTGGATGAGATTTTTGCACAATATGAGTTAATGATTCATGATTTTTATGGCAAAAAAAGTAAATTATTCTAACATATATTATTACCATTAATTTCTTACCAAATATGCACAAGGTTGCTAAATAAAAAAAATAAAAATTATGGAAATAATAGTATATAAGGGAAAGAAATGGAGAGAAAGAGGGGGATCAATGGACGCGATCACATACGTTCGATCAACCAATAATAAATATTATCCGTTTAATTGAGGGATAAAATGGATATAATAAAAATTTACCATGACAAAAAAATGGACCCTTCAATTCTTAGATGCTTTATATAATAATATAGATATATATATAGAGTGATGCTATGGTGCTTCACGTCCGTATCTTGAATTTAAAAATTCAAACGACCAATCCAAACTGTTGAACATCATCTTCATATTGAAATATCCTTGGAGATCAAATTTTATATTTTTTTTGAAATTTTTTGCTATTTTTTAAATGGGTACAAAGTTTGCTGATCTAATGATTTATGCACCATCCAAAACTAGCGATTTTGTACCAATCTAAAAAATAGCAAAAAATTAAAAATATATATATAAAATTTAATCTCCAAGGATATTTTAATATGAAAATGATGTTCAATGATTTGGATCGACCGTTTGAACTTGAAAATTTGAGATATGGACGCGAAGCACCATAGCATCACTTATATCAGTGTAAATATGAATATTTTTGACCAATGATTGCCATTCATTGGTCAGGGATATCATATTTACACTAATAAACCATCACTAAGTCATAAAAAATAGTAGTATGCATTCTACACATTAAGGATTTGATTCTCATAACACATATATTATCCGATAAATTTCTAAATTTGATCATTTTAATTAAAATTTCAATTAATTGATAGTCCATAATTTAATATATAATTATAATATATATATATATATATATATCATAAAATTAATAAAATTAATTTAAAATTTAAATTAATTAATTCCAACAATCTATACCGAGTTCAATTAATCCAACTCGAGTGTCTGTTTGCCAACTCCAAAATTGGTACACAAAACCGGAGTACAACAGTCTGGATTTCCACCCCCACCTAATTTGCTTTTTTTTACTACTATTAAAAAATAATTTGCTTTTTTCACGGACAACTCAAAAGCGCCTTCAAATTTTTCAAAAGAATAAATGAAATGAAAAGGAAAAGAAAAGAAAAAGAGAAAACCCCACTCCAGTCAACTGGCCACTCCTCAATCCCCATGGTACTTTGTCTACTATGGTCAATGGAGTCCACATCCGCTGTTATTCTAGTAGGATTCTATTATTTTATAGACGGATCAGATGGCTTTCATACTCATACGCATTTATTTTAAAACAAAATATTTATTATGAACACATAAAATTGTCATTGTACATTTAAATCCAACAGTCTCAATTAAAAAAAAACAGGATCCTTTTTACAAAAGGAAAAGGTGTTTCATAAAAAAAAATCATATACGAACTCTGGTCCATGGATTATTGTGCACTTGTGAAAATTAATTTTCTATCCCAATTATTCAGAAAAATAAAAAAAAATTGATGTGGTAACCTTCAGTGTGATTGTGGGAATAATTCGGAAACGGATTAGTTGTGGTAGTTCAAACTATGAAAGTGGTATCATTTTTCACTGATAGTGAGTCTCATTCAATAATAAATTTCTTCTGAATTTAATCTGAACAGTTAAAATCAATCCGACGGTCAGTACTGTATCATATTTTCTAATCATATTTTGTCTCTCATTAAAAATACGGCAGCTAATCCGGATACGGAATAATCCTCTTCTTCGTCCTGGTCATCATCTTCAACGTGGAAGGCACTTACAAACGTTAAACCCCTTCGCTGCGGTCGTGGGAATAATACATTAATACTCCCATTCTCTCCTTTTCTGAATAAACTCCCTCCAAAATTAAAACAATTTTCACAATGGCCTCGGACTCTATCTTCTCGCGCCCCTTTCTATCCTTTCTTCTCTTCTCTCTCTTCTTCACCGCTGCGGTCGCATCAGGATGCGGTCACGACCACGCCCAGGGCCATGACCATCACCACGAGGAAGAGATCCAGACTGTGCCGAAGCTTCAAGAAGAACTAGCGGAGGAGATGGATCTGACGCTGGAAGGATTTGATCATGATCGTCACTATGGGCATAAGCATACGCATCAACACCATGAGCATCATCAAAATCATCACGATCATCATGAAATTGAAGGAGATGCTTCTCCTCTAGGTATCTCTTCTCCCATTGCAAAAATTTTGGGTTTGCAGTCTTTGCTCCAGTGTATTAATTTAAAATAAATAAACCTATTAATAATTTGTTCAGTCCAGTTTACTCGCGAATAAGGCGTACCATGCCACCAGAGCTATACGAATACCCATCCTGTTGTACAAAATGTACAGCATTATCGATACTTGTTCTATCTGTGTTGATTGTGGCTAGAGATACATCTTTAGTCCTTCTGTTTAATGCTTAATTGTTCCTAAATTATGGTGGCTAATTTCTTTTAAAAGAAATTTGCACTAACTTTTGTCAAAAGACTGGGTTTGTTTTGTTTAAACTTCTAGTTTTGAAGGTATATGGATGAAGGCAATGGGTTGTTCACTGCTCGTAAGTATGGCATCACTGATCTGCCTCATCTTACTCCCTGTTATTTTCCGTGGGTACTTAGACTGCAACTCTGAATTTATTATCAATGTAACTTCTCATGTAATTGTATCGGAGCGAAGTTCAACGAAGTTCAACTTCTAAATTTTGCAACTGAAAATATGCATTGAGCTACTCAATGAAATAAGCTTGAAATAGAATTGAAGTTTAATTCATTAATTATTACTAAAATGTAATACCTTGTTTTTGTAATTTTTCTTTCACATATACTTCAATGTAAATTTCTTTTCTTTTCTTTTTTCGATGAAGTCCAAGGGAAGCCTTCAAAGACTGTAGTAGACTGCCTTGCAGTGTTTGGGGTAAGTGCTTTCATTGTTTTCTTCAATTAATCATATAGAATTTACATACAGGAATGGTTTTATAACCTACTCAGACTTAATACAACTTTCTTTTGGCCAAGACTTGGTAAGGTTGGTAAAAGTGAATCACTATCAAACAAAACTCATTTATGTTCTTCCATTGAATATGATGAACAAAAGATCGCCCAAAGATTGTGGAAATCTGGAAACTACATTGGGTACGAAACCGGATTTGTGGGGTGTTCGGATATGATCTAGCATCTGCATTGATGTGGGTCATCTTGGGTATATGCAGTACTTGTATCACTTCATATTTAAGAGAAAATTTAAATTGTTGTAGGCAGGAGCAATGTTAGGAGATGCTTTTCTTCATCAACTGCCGCATGCTTTTGGTATTATTTAACCTGGCGATGGTTTAATTTTTTAGTTGTACCTTATCATATGCATGATACTGGTTGTGCCAGTATCATATTGGAGCGTTCTTATATTTTAGAGAGATAAAAGAGGCTCCAATATTCATTTTCACATATATACTCCCCAAGAGGATGGTGTCGCACATGGCACTGACAAGGACCACACTATGAGTCAGACAATGACTATATTTACAATTAAGAGTTGATATTGTTAGTTTGTTACTATACTAAATCTGTGATATGACAATTTAAACATTAGTACTGGGGCATTACTAATACTAAATCTTTTGTTTGTTTTAGGTGGAGGACATTCACATGCACATGTTCATGATGACCATAGCCATAATGATCATGGTCATGCACATGCTCATTCCTTGGAAGACCTCTCTAATGGGCTCTCTGTCTTATGTGAGTTTATTTTATTTTATTTTCATGCATGCATTATTGCTTAGAATATCTCAGATATCAAATAGCTATAATTTTACTTGTCCTGGCAGTTGGGATTGTACTATTTTTCCTAGTCGAGAAGGTGGTTAGATATGTTGAAGAACATCACTCAGGATATGCACACCATCACCACCACCATCAATATAACAAGCAACATGGTGATGCAAATGACGAAGTAACTGAAAAGCAAATGAATGACGGGGAAAAGACTGATTCAAAAGCCCTTCATAAAGTACTTTGTTTCATTTCTTGTGTTTTTTTTTTCTTTACATAGAAGAATCAGCTCCCCTGAGGAAATAAAAACATTTTTGAAGTGCAGTTCCTATTATGTATTCGGTGATCTGGCTAACCTTCTTGAGCAATTTAATATTTAAGTCTCTCTTAAGCCTTCATTAGTTCTCAGTTGTGCAGTTCAATTTAAAATGCCATGTCAGAGAGCAAGGTCAAGTGTAAGGTTCCATTCCACAACTGGAAATATATCGTTGTTGCATTTAACTTAAAATGTACCAAGTCATGTTATAAAAGAAGCCTACCTGACAAATTGCTGGACTCAGTAAAAATAAGGAGGTTATGAAAGAAAAGATGCTTGAGATAACTATGTGGTTGTTTTGTTGGAGTATTTCTTGTCCTAATATATATACACATTATTTTTTCTTAATTTGAACAGAGAGGCCCTTCTGCTGTTAAACCTAGTAGTTCGACATTGGAAACAGTAAATAATATTAATTGTAAATCCTCAAATAAATCAACAACAGTAAAAAAGGAGGAGACTTCATCTTCAAGCCTAGTTTTTGGCTACCTGAACCTCTTTTCTGATGGTGTTGTAAGTTTTTTGTTTTAGTAATTAATTTCACCACATTTGTTTGCAAAAAAATGGCGTGATTTTTTATAGTTGTGACAAAATTATTGGACAGAAATATCTGTATCCCGATTTCAGTAAACACAACCATTTATCTGCCTTGCTGTATCCAGTTTTGTTGCTTAGTTTAATACTTGTTTATTGAATGAGGTTGTTAATTAAGTCCATAATCCTCTTGCCCTGGTTTGTATCCCAAACCCAGCCTAAATAAACTATATGGTAGTAGGTTTCTTAATGCAGTCTGTAATTGAAGTGTGAAAAATCACTTCACAAGTCTAGTTCAGTTCCTGGCTGGCAATAAAAAATACTTTTATCAAAAATTAAATCTGGATACACGTAATAAATGAGATCACATGTTATTATTAAGGACATCATATTCAATCAAGACAGCCAGGTCTAGCCTGCCTTTATCTCAGTCGATCTAGCTAATCTGATTTTTGTCAGTCTATTATATGTTGTAATAATGTAATGTAATAAACTTAAGTTGCAAGAGCAATATCTTTTCCACAATATTTTTTATTAACCAGTAATTGTGTAGAGTAAAGAATGGTGACAATTTATTTTCTTCAGTAAAAAAATATTTGGAACAAAACAGTAGTCAAAGAATATAAAGAGACCTCACACGGGTCTTAACTTCTGCTAAAGTTGTCAAGCTGGTTGTTAAATGTTAAGTAACCTGCCTGTTCTGGCTCATTGTGATCCCCGTATTAATAGTTATTCGTCCTTGACAATCACAATGAAAGAAAGAACCTCTCTAGTTCACAAAAGTTGTTTTGTTAAATACTTATATTTCTTGACAGCCACAATTTACAAAAAATGGTTGGTTGTCATTGATTTATGTAGCACAATTTCACGGATGGGATGGCACTGGGAAGTGCTTTTTTACTACACGGCTCGGTTGGTGGTTGGTCCAGAACATTGTTTCTTCTAGCTCATGAACTTCCCCAAGAGGTTGGATTTTCTTTTTGGTACTTCTTTTATCTCCATTTTATAATCAAGGTTTTGTCAAACTTGATTTTCATAGTTTACTTGTCTTCATTGAAGATCATGGAATTATTTAGTGCATGCTGCTAAATTGGATCTTGGATCTGAAATATTGTGGGGGTACTGGAATGAATTAAGATGGCTTGTAGTCTTCTGTTTAGTATCAGACATCATAGATTAAATATGTGACTCCAATCAGAATCTAAGATATTTTTCCCTGAAATATTGATTTGTACATCCAGAAGAATGGAGGAACAAAGAACGGTTGCTAAGAATAGTTAAAATGAAGAAATTACACGCATGGATGGTATTTGACATTGAAAAAGTTGATTGTTAAAGTAAAAAAAAAAAAGCATTCACAACCATAGTGCAAAGCTAACATGAAAATAAAATTGAATAACTGAGCGGTTATTATGTCTGCACGTTCAGTGCTCAGCTTCTGTCACCTACAATTTTATTTGGAATATGACTTGACATTACCTTTCTACATTCAAATTTGTTTCAACTATCCAAGAACAAACTGAACTGGCAAAGAAACTTGAAACCAAGTTGATCTGTATTAGGCTGAGGTTGTTTGAGAGTTTGAGTAAAAGGCACCAGTGGTGGAGAACGGTCGACTAAGACAATATAAGGTGGTTAAGAGAGGTTAGAATGACACACTCATAGATTCTTTGACTATGACAAAATAGATGGTCAAGAGCCTTTTCATTTCAATTGTCTTTTCTACAAGTTTGAAATCCCATCATTCCCTATGCTCACTTTCTGTTGCTAGCACACAATGAGACTGTTATCATTATGCTTAAAGTTACTCGCATCATCTGAAAGAAAACTTCAACATATATGCTTTTTGTTCACCAGCACCCTTTATTATCATTTTTTTCCGGCTTTTTTGCTAATTTCTCATTATATCTAGTATAAATACATTCTTTGATAGAAAAAGAAAAATATGTCGGTTTTGATCCGAGTCACAGGGTTTGATCCAGTGAAGGTAGTGAGACCTAAAAGAAGAGGTGCTCTTGGTTCCTGAAAAATAGGTTGTCATTCTCTTAAACCAAATAATTTATTTCATGGTAGTTCCATTGGCAATTTCACTTGTTCTCATGATTACCCCTATACAGCTGAGTAGGATATGTCTAGAGAACTGATTGAACTATCATTTATTTTGGTACAAGCGCGTTGGGCCTCCGAGTAGAAGATTAACAACCTGGGTTCCGGAACTCTTCTACAGTTTTCGCCTTCTCGTGTTATTTTCCTACTGGGTCCCATCAGAGTTACGAGTACCCACACCATACGCACATAGTTCGCCAGAGGTCAAACGTTCGAAAACCATCTACGATATTTGTTGCTTTTGTGTTTCATGTTTGTCCACAAAACTTGCTAAGACTTGATTTTCCTTTAGATAAATCTTCGTCAAATAGGGTTTTTAGATGCAACATCCTTCCGACAGGCAAGCCGGGGTTTTGTCTTCCTTGTTCCTATATATCACATTCCCATTGTTTTTTTTTATCGAAAAGATGAGAGTCAAGCCTTCAAATTTCATAATTGTTCATAAGGATCACCCATTTGGGTTTCGAACCTATGATCTCCCAATCACATTCCCATTGTAAGTATAACAGTGTCAGCTCATAATGCCTGTGCATGTGTTGCTGTCTGGATCAACCACTGTCTTAACACAGTTTTTTTTCATAAAAATATGCAGGCTCTGATTTTAGGAAAAGATCGTGGGCACTCATCTTTGATTGAGGCAAAACTTTCTTTCATAAACTGCTGCACTTTTGTAGTAATTGATGTTATGTGAATAGGAATACTTTGTAGAGCTGAGTTCAGGGTTTGGGGTTAGGCCAGTCAGCTAAATTGTACAATTTAGTGTGAGATCATAGTGATCACCTTCCCAGTATGTGGTTCTACATTTTTCAATCCTTAATAGATATGCTTTTGTTAGATCTGGGCTTGACCTTGGATTGTATTTGCTTCATTTTCGGGAACTGATTTTAATTATTTTTTCCTATTATTTTATTTGGTCTTTTCTCTTGATTATTTTAGGGTTTTACAGCTGGTGGATTCATATACATAGCAGTTGCTGGAGTGATTCCTGAGATGAACGAAGGGAAAACAACATTAAAAGGCACAGCAATACAATTGACATCCTTGCTACTAGGAATGCTTGTGGCGCTTTGTATATCTCTTGTCGAATGATTTCCTTTCCTCTTTTCCTCTTTTTTATTGTATTGTTTTTCCTTTATTAGATGTATGAGGATAAACAGTAAGCTTTCCAGCTTCAATGTAGTTCTCAGTTCAATTATATTAAAAAACCGGGCGTGCACGTATTGCATATAGCAACATTTACTGGAAGAAAATATTTAGGAGAGACTTAAAAGTTGATAATGCTGCTTTATATATACTAAGCCACTTATTTTGTGACTGGATTGGAACTTTTTGAAGAGCAAGCCACACAAGCAACTTGAATAATTCAGTACTTGATATGATGGTCAATCAAATCAAAGAACGGCATAATTGATCATATCACTTAAATTTATTTCAAGATGGGCCTCGTTGATCCTGTAGTATTTCTTGCTGAAAAGATGGAAGCAAATCAATCTGGATTTCACTTTTTAAAGAAAGGTAAAAATAAAATCTTGCACAAGTCTAAGCCAAAAGCAAGCAAGAAATGATAATATGCAGATAAAAAAAACACTTGATTTTCCTGATACTTCTATTTACATCCCCAATCAAATGAAACAAACGGCAAAGTATAACAAAAAAGAAAAGTCTTTTCATTTACTATGCCAAAAACAAAATACTCAAACGTGCAACTCTTTGCATTGCTGAAACACATGCAAAATTTTAGTATGGGGGTTCTTATGAGTTGTAGTACAAGTAGCAGCATTTTCTGGAAATGGGGTCTGAAGCTTCTCCATTTCCTCTGTACCCAATAATTTCTCGGTGCTTTCTTCCTTTTGTTCAAGTAATTGAGGAGTTGTTTGCAAAGGCTCTGTGCATGGCTCTTCAACCTTTTAACAGACCAACAAACAAGTTGCAACTTATATCAACTAATCTCAATACTAGATACCAATTATAATAGGGGCTGAGCCAGACATTCAAGCAGGGAGATCAAGATTTGATTTTTTTTTCAGGGGGCGGAGGCAAAACTTGAAAAAAAAAACTTCAACATAAAGCATATTTTTCTTTTTTTTTTTTCTGATTTAAAAAAAATCAGGTGGAGTCAGTGACCAATCAGGTCTTGCCCTCCTTAACACTAGAACAATTTCAATATCCATAATGTAGATTAAGGTTAAACTAATAGTTTAATCACACCAATTCACTTGATTTTACTGGAATATTCATGTGAAAAATGGTTAACTTCCCGATATGAACATATCAGCGCTTGACATTTCAGTCTAACTAGTGCTTGAACTTTTGAGTTGAACAGAGTGGTTTGTTGGTTTTAGAGATATAAATAAAAGTGTAAAACCAATAGCAAATACCCTTACACTGTGCTCCAAAAAAGAGGAGAGAAGGGTAGGGAAGGGAAGGAGAAAAAATGATCAGGTAAATATTTATTTATCAAAATGAATTTTTACTTGTTTCATAATAATATAATTTGATGGGCAGAGAGAGGGCGAGGAGGGAGAGGAGGAAAACTCCTCTATACAAATTCAATCAAAATTTTACCTCCCAATTTGAAATGTAAGATTTTACTTCTTATGGCCATTGATTTTCATTTCCTTCCATTTCCTTTCCCTCCTCCTTTTTGGAGCATAGTGTTAAAGATCCTTGCATAAAATTTTAATTTTAACTATTTACTCCATGTCCAACCTCTCTCTAGCTCAACAATAGAGTTTCATATAGTATTTGTCAAAAACAGTTTCGTGTAGTTTATATACTCCAAAGGATATCAATAGAGTCAGTTTTTATTATTATTAATTATTATTAAATTAATATTATTAAAAATAAGAGTGAGAACCGTAAAATTTCAAATATACGAATGGCAGCGCCACTATCAGTGGCGCGGACGAAACGCGCCATTGCCAGTGGCGCGTTTCATTATTTTTATGAAACACGCCACTAGCAGTAACGCGTTTCGTCCAAACCCCGCGCAGCGCCTCCATCTCACTTGCGCGTTTTGTATATATAAGAAGTAAACGCGCCACTGCCAGTGGCGCGTTTCGTAAAAATAATGAAACGCGCCACTAGCAGTGATGCGTTTCAAATGCGCAGTGAACACGCCACTGGCAATGACGCGCTGTCATTCGTATATTTGAAATTTTACGTTTCTCACTCTTATTTTTAATAATATTAATTTAATAAAACTTATTATTACAGTCTAGTTGCCAAAAATAGTCTTTGATATAATGGTATATCTCCAATATCTGGGAAACGGACACTTCCATTTCAGCACTTTCCACACGAAGACGGAGAGCAACTAAACCGGCTGAAGCGATGTGTAGTTGTTTACTCAAAATTGAAGTCCTAAAACAAACGAAAAGCTCCCAAATTCGAAAGAGATTAAAAACTACTTACAATCAAAGCCAATGGATCAGGAATCGGGCATTTTATCGGCAGATCTTCCTCCGGTGGTTCAGGCGGGTGCTCAATCGGTTTGAAATCTATCTCTGTTTCAACTATTTCTTCGCCATTGTCCATTTCTACGATGCCATTAACGCCGCTCTCACCTTCCCTGTGTTCTTTATTGCTCTGTTCCTCCTTTTTCTCCTAAAAATTAAATCAAAGACATCACTTTTCCCCAAACTTAGCGAGAAAGAATAGCATCTGAAGTGCAAGAAAAGCAAGATTTGTTAGAGCAACACCTCCATGAAAAGCGTTTGCTAGGGAGGGACAAAAGACAAAAAGACGAGCTTCTCGCTGAAGCGAACAAGAGAAAAGGGTTAAAAAGCGAAAAATTGGAAAAGAGACTAGAGAGAACCAGAGAAAAAGAGAATAAGTACCATAAAGCACGCAGAGATCCCAATTCGCAATTCCCAACCTTGCCTTTTCTCTACTTTATTTCTCTTCTTAAAAAGGGAGTTAAAACACTGAAACAGCTCCCGTGCGACACCGCATCCAGAAGAGATTAAATCGAGTTCAGATCTCTATGACGCATCCAGAAGAGCACAACTGTGTTTCGAGTCGAAAAATCAACTGGGACCCAGATATCTTGATTATTAGAAACTTTCGCATATTCTGCATGTAACTCGCAACACGGTATTCTTTGACGAAGTCCACAGATAAGTTGCATCTTCACAATAGTAACGGCTCCTTTTGAATTTAATTCTGTGACTTAATAGATCTGGATGTTCAAAACAGATACTAAAAAGGAGGACTAATGAGCGGAAAACTTCTTCTAATGAGCGGAAGTTTAAATTCGCTTTTGTTTGTACCAGGCCAATTCCAAGATACATCAGCACAACTTCTAATGAGATTATTAACTTGACTAATAATCTAATTAAAATTAATGACCGTATACATGAGTCGGGATCAGAGGCGGCACTAAGGTGGGTGTAGCGATGGCAATGAGCCAGGAAGGACCAGATTAATCTCAAACATGAACAGTATCAAGACGGATCATCATTAGCAAATTACATCAAATTATGATCATAAATATATCATAGAATGACTAAAATTATATGATAATCTTGTAGAGATTGTTCTTAACTTTCCAACGTATCTTAGATCACCCACATTGGAGTTTGGATGAAGAAGTTATGGTCAAAAATATAAACTGCTTTGCAGCAGACCCGTTTCCATACAGGTTGTACGAAAATCCATACGACTCGTATGCTTCATACCTAGAAATTCGAACAAAGTTGACAACAACTGGCTGATTATTTTTTCTCCTATATAAGACCCTTTCATATGCCTTTCTCCATCATCCGGGATGCTCTAACCACCATTTTGAATTGTGAGAACGAAGTTTTAAAGTTTGAGAAGATCTAATACTCGTGTATTGTTTCTTTTTATTGATTTATATTCTAGGGTTTGTGTTTGATTTTGATAATTTGACAACCTAAACTCCGAACCAAAAGGAAAGTACTTGAATGCTAATAAAATCTGAAAAGAAATATTAGTTGTTCAAGGGACTTATTAGAAATAGCTTAATCATTTTGCCAAATGCGTAATTGCTAGATATCCCGACTTAGTATTTGCCTACTACGGTGCGTGCTTGAACTTTAGTATAATTTGAAATTTTGACTAACCATCGATCTTGATTATACTAAAAAAATGTATTAAACTAAAAAAATCAACCTTTAATGCCTTAATTAGATCACCCTCATCCATGCCATCAACAATTGTGCCAATCAATAATTTATTACCCTAAATCAAGAATCACTTTCAATTGCTTTCTTTTATTTCTCCGAACAATCAATTGAACCAACATTCAACCAACCGATCTTTTTGTCTAGAACTCAATTTTTAAGATAAGACTAAAAATTGACTTGTCCTTGTGAATACGATACCTAAAATATCCCAACGATAGATTGTACACTTGCAATAAAAATTTAATATTATTTAGGTTTAAAACTTGATCATTGCCTTTACCTTAAATATCCCATCAAGTATTTCCTTTTCCTTTATATGAATTGGGATAGACAATGGAAATGAAGTAAATTTTTAGCTGTAAAATATGTATATCCTACAACATATTATTTGAGATGAAAATTTAGAAAAGAAGATAAAAATATATATTATATATTTTTTAACATGTCATACAATCACTTATATAAGGATTGGTTGATAATGGGTTATCTTGATAACTTTGACAATGAATATTTAAATAAATACAAAAAGAAATCTTAAAAATGGGAAAAAAATTATAAATATGTTTTTCTACCTATAGATTGATGGTCTTTCAAATTTCATGTAATTTCATAATTATTTTCAAGTAATTTCATGTAATTTCACTATCAAAGAAATTTCATGTAATTTCATATAATTTCACTATCAAAGACCATCACATTTTCATACAATTTACAACGATTTTAATTTAATGGTTTTTGATGGACTATTAAATGATAATGAAATTATTTAAAATATGAATGATCATTAATCTATAGGTAGAAGAACATATCTATAAAAAAATCACTTTTAAGATTTTTTATATTTATTTGAACATCCATTGTCAAGGTTGTCAAGATAACCTATTATCAACCGATCCCTTCTCTTTATATAAATTGTCAACATTAATCATATTTAGTAATATTAGTCGTATCTTTCTTTATGTTATAAACTATATTTTAAATTTATCTTTAAATCTAAAATCAACATCGTAATATACTGTGAGTAAATGAGTTTACATTAGTGATATTAACAAGGCAACGAGTTTATATTAAAAAAAAAAACAGAAAACAATTGCATTCTGAATGAGAGATATGACCCTTATATTATATGACCGTTGACGTGCAAAATAATTATATTTTTTTTTTGTAAATCTATTGAAAATTTCAAAATCAAATAGATTTATTATTTTATTTGTATTCTAAATTTAAAAATAATATGAAGAAAAATTAGGGTGCTTCGGGCACGCTCTTAAATTTTGACAAAGACAAATTTATCCTCGATGCTATCTATAATCATGCGCCCGTTCAAGGATATTCCTAGCAGGCATCAGCTCTATTCATTAATTTTAACTCAGTGTATTTGATGTAATATTAATTGCACATAAATTATATGAAATTTGAAATATTTTCATTCTACAAATTCAAAATTGTGTGTAAGTTTCTTTATGTTTGTTCAAATATTTTTTAAATATTATTTTGAATTTATTTAAAAATCATTGTTAAGTTATCTATCATAGTTAGTTGTCAACAATTATGTATAGTCGCTACTAATTGTTATGTAATATTTGGTAATATATTCAGTACAATGTATTAAGTCGTTACTTTGAAATAAATTACTTTGAAATAAGTCGTTAAAATTCACTCCTAAATTTTGTTTTAGGTTTGATTTTCAAATTGAAACAACATCATAAGATGAAAGTAAGAAAATAGCAAATATATTATGTTTACAACATCCTCAGAATTTTTTTTTATTTTCGTTCCCCTCGGGTCGTTCTTGTCTCCTCCGTCTCCAGTTTAAAAAAAAAAAACTGGGGTCGTTGTAGCCCATTTCGTTCCCAGCTGGATCAATTATTGGTGCGTTCTAAGAATGGTATAGGTAGGGACGTCCCCAGCCTAGTGACGGAATAGGTTGGCACGACCCTAAAACTTTTATTTTTTTATTCTTTTATTTTAAAAACGTGGGAAGAATAGTTGTGGTGACGTTATCGGCTTGGACGACTCCAGTCTGGAGACGTTTCAAGCTACAATGACGTGACTTTGGGGTCAATTACGGTAAGAACGACCCCAGGTTTTCAGGACGGTATAACGTCCAGTATATATCTCAAAATATATCCATCGTTATCCTATTTTTGTTAATTTGTATATATTATTTACTTATTAAAAAAATGGAAGTGTAGATCTGATGAACTCCAGGTCGGACGCTCTACAGTCCGACCTCCCACTCTCGAGTTGATGTGTTAAACAGAACAATGAAACTGCTAAGGTTTCAAGCTAAGGATATCTGCGAATATGTGTTGGTATTCAATGCGAAGGAATATATGAACCACTTTTTATTGGCAATTCTGATAACCGACCAAACTTTTATCAAAGTAAAAGCAAATTCTGCACATGATTCTACATATGTTGGGTATGTTAGATTGTATATGAGAAAATAATATGTGTTGGTTAATGAGAGCTTTGTTTTAAAGAAGCAAAAATAAAAATTATTGAGTTGTATATGGTATAAATTTGGAAATGAATTTGAAAAATCACTGTCCCTTGGATCAAAGTATATATTGATAAAGTGAATTCTTAGTTCTTCAATTTGTCTTTTGGTTGACTAATTAATTTTGAGTTAATTACTAGTTACAAATGTCTGGAATTTTAATATTTTACTTCAATAATCGTTTATCAATAATTACAGAGGCAATTGCAAATGTACCAAACATTATACTGAAGAATAGGGGATGTTACCTAGAGGCCTGTTCAGACACCACAAATCCAACAGGACTTGTAGGGATTTTGAACAAACTGGGAAAATTTACTGGCATCCGTTCGGTGTGCATTTTCGTTTCATCTGGGTTTTGGGTTTATTTCCCATTTTCTTTCTTACGGCCTACGGGTGTGTTAGACAGCAACTGCACAGATAGGAATTGAATTATGTGGGTGTGTGTGTTCGAATTTATATCCTCTAAAGTATTTTATTAAATAAAGTATTCTGATTTGAATGGATCTCATAAATTTAAAAATAAAAATTTAATTTGAACAGTTCATAATATAAATCCAACGATCATCATACTGAGTTCAGATCGTTGAGCATCCGCATCCCATTGTCAAATTAATTGTCAAATTTCATTTGATAATTGTCATTTGAATTTTAGGGATGCAGAGACTAAGAAAAATTAGACAATTGTCTAAATTTGACAAGCCACATCAGCGAAGAAACAAAAAAATAATTACGAAAATGTTATTTTGATAATTTTATTCTATTCAGGGATGTCACTCTTAAAATAAATTGTCAATTGATGATATGACATAAAAATTTAATTTTGACAGTCGACACCAATGCGGATGCTCTTTAGTCTACTCTACAGTATTATAGGAGATATTCTGTGCATTCTGCTAATAAGCATCCGCATCGGTGTCGATTGTCAAAATTAAATTTTTATGCCACATCATCAAATTGACAATTCATTTTAAGAGTGGCATCCCTGAATAGAATGAAATTGTCAAAATGACACTTTCGTAATTAATTTTCTGCTCTTGCCGTGTGTCAATGGATGGTCAAATTTAGACAATTGTCTAATTTTGTCTAGTCTCTGCATCCCTGAAATTTAAATGACAATTGTCAAATGAGATTTGACAGTCAATTTGACAATGGGATGCGGATGCTCTAACGATTTATGGATTTTCATCAAAAGTTTTTTCCCAGTCAGAATGGCTGGGAAAAAAGAAATTGAGTTTTACTGGATATATGAAATCATGAATTCTTTTCCGTCCAATCAAATGAAATTGAGTTTTGGAAAAAATCGCCATCAAAATAAAATTCTTACTAATACCCATCGAAACCCACCCAGCCGAACACAAATCTGTGGGAAAATGAAAATCAACTAATCTGAGCCAACAAGATTAAATGAATATTATAGCTAATATTAATTATCACTGACCTAATAACGCGCTCAACTGCGTTTAATTATCTATTCTTTAAATCTTTTCTATTAATTAATTGTATAAACGGTAAATTTTATTTTCAATATGCAATCTAAATATACTAAAATTTGTTTGCATTATATTTTATTTTTCCTTGTGGTTTGAACTCAAAAGAAAAACAACGAAAACTTTTTTATTCTGTTTGAAAGTATCTAAAGAAACAAAATTTAATTGTATATACATATATCCCAATTTTCTTTTGGAACTCGTAATAAATACTAGAAATCCAATTTTGAATTAGATAAAAATGATAATATTAGTGCCTGATTCTTTTGGCACATTCAATGAATAACTCAATATTAAATAGAAAAAACTAATTATAAAATATATATATATTTTTTTTTCTAAATCAGTTTTGAATAGGAAGTGTTTGATCTTAATATTTGAGCCAGCATCAAACATCTACTAGCTTGTCATTTTAACTATTTTTTAAAAAACTTTTTTTTTAGTTGTTGGATCACAATTATATGTGTTCTCTATCTTTTAAGTATCTTTAGTTTTGAAATTTAGATGGGGTCTGCATCCACTACGATAATTTTCAGATTATCCTGTTTCATTTTTAGGTCACGTATTTAGCTATAAGATTTTGCTTTTTGTGGGTCTCACTTACCATAAACACAAAAAATTATGGCACAATTCTGATCTACAAAAATTATGATAGCGGAAGAGAATTCAAATTTAAGTTGTTGGTTATGATCAAATTATTTTGGCTTATACATGAAATCACCTAATACATATTGTATATAAAAACATTAACACTTTGATGATATCTATTTTTTTTACAAAGTAACAATATCGTTGTCCGACAAAATATTATAATAATATCAAACTGATTACACCCAAATTAATGGCGTGATGTTAATCAAATTGGAACGACTAGATGGATGTAACGCTAACACACGAAGTTTAGAGAAAATATGAGTCCGCCTCATAACTTTTTTCTGGTATATTCATTTTGATCTCTGCACCGGATCTATGTTGATCTCTCACGGACGTTAGCTCCATCGGGCCCATGGGCCATGCGTCATCACCACAGTGTATGAGGTCCACCATGCACTAAGTACATTCATATAGTTTTAGAATATTCTGAAGAAGTGGACATATTAGAAATAGACGGTACGATCTTCACACGGCGGGATGCAAAATTTTGATTCGAGGGTCAGTATAGTTTATCAGATTTAAATTCATTAACTAATCGGTACTAAATAAAAATATTAAAATAATATATTTTATATATTAAAAATAATAAAAAATAAAATTTAAAATAATAAATAATCATAGTAATAAAAAATAATCCTCTACAAGTCTTCATATTTAAATTTTTTTACATAATTCTTTCATTATCCGCGATATTAAATATTTTTTCTCAACGAAAAATAATCAGATAATCCAGAGGGTTAGAAATTTAATCCAGAGAGGTTAGATTAATAAAATATTAACTTAAAAACACTAATTTTCAAAATCCAGAAGGATCAACTGACCCTCTGACAAACACTAGGTCTGTCCCTGAATCTTCATATATAATAAATGAATGGTTAAGATTTATTATTACTTAACACTATTTAATATTGTAGCTTAACCGTTTATACGCCCCATCAAAATTTATATACTATATATAATGCCCAATAATAAATACTGCAATTATATGAGAAATTCTAAAATGCAACGCGTTGCACGGATGCATCCGTACAACACATCAAAATCTTAAATTTTAAGTTAAAAATGACTGATCCAAACGTTCAATTTATTCTCTATATCAACTCTTGTAGAAAATTAAATTTATATATTTTTAAAAACAATTGCTATTTTTTGGGCTAAGAGAAAGTTGTGTGATTTAATGATTTTAGATCGTCTAATAGTAACGATTTTCTTCCTACAAAAAAAAAGTTTTAAAAAATATAAAATTTGATTTTCTATAAGAGTTTGATATGGAGAATAAATTAAATGGATCGGACCGGTCATTTTTAATTTGAATTTTAAAATTTTAACGTAATGTACAAATGCATCCGTGCAACGTGTTGCATTTTAGATTTTCTTACAATTATATTGACGGTTTGGCAGAATGATATATCTCCATAATACAATTAAGTTGGTGCCATTACCATTAAAATTAACTATCAAATAACTATTATTTAAATACTTAAATAACAAAACTAATTAAAAAAATATTTTATAAATATCATCTTATATATATGTATAAAAAAATATATCATTTCAATATTATTTATATATGTATCAAGCGTTTATAAAATCAACGGATCAAATTTTACAATTTAGACTCGTTACTTGATGGTTATTCAAATAAAATTAAATTTTGTGATTTTTCGTATACATATAATTGAAATGATATATAATACATCTAACGGTTCATATTTTTAAATTTATATATAAATAAATAAATAAACACCATGGACATCAATAATAGTGATAGTTGTATCATTCTCATTTAGAAAAGGGAAGGGATCACTTCACAATGGTTATCTTGACAATCTTGACAATCTTGACAATGAATTTTTAAATTAATACGATTTTTTTAAAAAAAAAGGAAAACCTTATGGATATGTTCTTCAACTTATAGATTGATGGTAATTCAATTCAAATTTTATACAATTTCATTATCGTTTGATAGTCCATCAAAGACTGTCAAATTATAACCATTGTAAATTATATAAATTTTTTATAGTTCTTGATGGAATATCAAACGATAATGAAATTGTATGAAATTTAAATCTTCATTAATTTATAAGTAAAAAAATATACCTATAATTTTTTCTTAATTTAAAAAATATTTTAATATTTATTTAAAAACCCATTGGTAAAAATAACCCATTACCAAGTGTTCCCCACCCTTTAGAAAAGTAGTGCATTTCTCCAACAATTAAAACTAGTGGTTTGCCGGGGTACCGCGGGCATGGGCCGGGTACACCCGCGGCGGGCGGCGGGTACGAAGGGCGCGGGTACGGCGGGTAGACGGGTACGGCGGCACGGGTAGACGGTTTTTTTTTCAAAACCGTACCCTACCCGTCTCATACCCGTGCCCGCGCGGGTACACGGGTACGGAGGTACGCGGGCACGGGTAGAAGGGTACGGGTACAGGTACGAATTTTTTTTTTGCTGTTTTTATTTTATAAATATATTTTTTATTTTGGAATGTCGTAAAATCTGAATAATATCAACTGAAAAAAAAATTAAGCTCATGTATTTTTCTCCGTTTTCAATTGAACCGGAGAAATCCCGAGGCTTCGACTGAGAAACGGGGTCGGAGAGTAAATCTGAGAAGTTGATTTTTCTACTGATTTTTGAACGTTTACTAGATCAGTATTGATTCTTTCTATTAAGCATTTCTGTTACCAAATTAATAGTATATTTGATAAAAATTTACAACCTTTGTAAATGACAAATATAATAGTAGTCAAAAAACTGATACCATTCACAACAGTTTAGTAATTTGATCTATTGCTTAGTTAGTATGAATATTTAAAATGAGAAATTATGTTAATTTCATTTATTTATTAGTATTTATATTAAAATTATGCATATACTTCATAGTGTGAACAATCAACTTTTATTTATTTTTAATTCTTTTTACTAGTTATTTTCTTGAGAAAATGGTGATTTTTGAAAATCAATGGTTGTATTCCTATGAAAGAAATAATAAAATATTTTAAAAATATAAAGATATGAATTACAAATTTAAAATCACACGGAATCAGCTAGTTAAAAATTTTGTGTCAAGATTTGAAGTTTTTTATCCAATCAATAATGCAACTTTTATTTCAAAATAAAGCACTATGAAATTATTATTTTAATATATACATGAAAATATTCATGCTCGATATTAAGTCATTTTTGTTTTCCCATTTTTTTACACAAGTCATATTATTTAATCATTTTCTCTTGGTACAAATTAATAGTGGATAACAGAGTTGCACCGACAGAGGCAAGGCATGAAGGCAACCAACGAGCTCTTGGGTCCAGGTACGCGGGTACACGGGCGCGGGTACACGGGTACGGGTACGGGCGGCGGGCGGTGGGTACGGGCGCGGGTACGCGGGGCAGTACGGGTACACGGGTTTTTTCGCGGCCCTTCTCACGCGGTACCCGCCTATAACGGTACGGATACGGGTACAACGGGTTTTTTCCAAAAAAATCGGGTTCACCATTAACTAATCTTCTCAAAAATTTTTTATTAAATAATAACTCGTACCCAAGTTGTGAAGAAAGTTTTCGACTATCCGCTATATTTTGATATCCATAATTATTTCATTATGCACGGTATACTCATACCGACAATTCGGGGGGCAAAAAAATTTCCAAGGGGGCACGGGCACTACAAAATCCAGCGGGTACAATACAGGGTACATTGTACCCGGCGGGTTTTAGCAAACGTCTCCATATAATATACACAGTAATGAGTAAACACAGACAGAACTTATATAATGTGTCTCTCTTATACAACATTATATCCCACGTGAACCATCCACAGAAAGCCATTGACAAATTATCCAGCGTCCCGCCTTCCCTCCCTCAACCGTTTTCCCTCCTTTCTCGGTTTCATCCAATTCAACCTCTTTGACCCCCAGCTTTCTCCTCTCTCTTACCACCCCATTCCAACCACCTTTCCCTCGCTCTCCACTTGCTGCCTCCCACGTTCTCCACTTTCAGCCCCTTTTCATTTTTTTTGTTGATCAAACCCCCATTTTTTTCCCAACATTGATCCCAACGACACACTTCCTCCTCCATGACGTCAACGCGCGAGTGGTGGCGTCGCGCGGCGGCGGCCATGAAGGATCGCCAGAGTATCTATCTGACCCGCCTCGTCACCGGTTCGTCCCGCTTCCGTAATGCTGAGCTCGAGGCTGCTGTGATTCGCGCCACCAGTCACGACGACCGCTCCGTCGACTACAAAAACGCAGCGCGTGTTTTTGCGTGGGCTCGCACCTCTCCCTCCTTTCTCCTCCCTGTCATGTGGGCCCTCGCGCGCCGTGCAGCGCGCACCCGCTCCTGGCCCGTCGCTCTAAAAACTCTCATGCTCATCCATGGCATTCTCATGCGATCGGATTCTGAACACGTTAATTCCAAGGTCGGGCGCCTTCCTTTTGACTTGTCGGAATTCAGAGACAGGACCTCGTCTCCTGCCAAGGCGTCAGCTTTCTCAGCCTTTGTTCGTGCATATTTCAATTTTCTAGATAGCCGGTCGGTTTTTGCAGCGTTGGAATACGACCTCACTGATGAGGATCAGCTGCTGGATCGGGTGCATAAGTTGCAGTGGTTGCTTGATTTGCTGATGCAAATCAGGCCTTATGGGGATGGGATGGAAGTTGGGCTTGTGCTCGAGGCAATGAATTGTGTTCTAATTGAGATATTTGAGGTGTACAGTCAAATTTGTAAAGGGATTGCGTCGTTCCTCATTGGCGTTTTCAGGTCAAAACATAATCCTATGCTGAATTTTTGCTTGAATGAATTTTGCAATCTCTCACCTGAAGCCAAGAGGAGAAGAGGGATTGTCGGAGTGAGGGTTTTAAGGAAGGCTACCAAGCAAAGCTCACAACTTTTGGCTTATTGTGAACTGTGTCGCAGTTTGGGGGTTTTGAATGCAGCTGAGTTGCCCGAAGTGGAGAAGATTCCAGAAGAAGACTTACATGAACTTGAGATGTTATTATTGGGGGAGTCTGAAGAAGAAGCGGAGAGAAGCAAATTTGAACAACAAGAACTGGAAACTTTAGATGTCAGTCCTACTCAACAAGTACTGGAAGCTCTAGATATCGGTTCAAGCGCACAAATAATTGAGACACCAATGGAGCATACACGGGGAGGAGAAAGCCGGACAGTGATGTCCAATGAATGGGTTATCTTTGAGGACCAAAATGAAAGACAACGCCACTATGGGAAAGAGAAAAATGAGGAGGGGTTGCTTGTGAATAAAATTTCTGTACAAGCCGGGAAACCATGGCCGTCTCCTCGGTGGCCTTCCTTGATAAACCCAAGTGGAGGCATGCCTTTTGCCAGTAATGGTAATTTAATAGAGCTTATCTGATTTCTCATTCTGTTTATTGTCAGCTTAATTAATATTAATATCATCACCATTTTTGCGATTTGGAATAAATGTATATTTCTAAATTGGTGGGATGATATCACAGTTTCACACTTAATAAGTGAATGTATATAGTTCGTATTGAGAGAAAACCAATACTTGGTTTACTTTTTATTATGTTTCCTTTTTTTTTGTTTCGGGCAGAGGACATAAAAACAGAATGTATGTATCCTTTTTTTTCTTTTTTTGAAACTGTATATTCCTTTGCAATTTGGCTAGACTAAAGGATTTCAGTGAGTTACATAATTATGTCTAAATCAGCAAAAAAAAAAAGAATTATATTATTGATCACAACTTCAAAATGGTAGATGAAATCACATTAATTGTAAACTCCAAAAAAACTAGTTTGAATTGAACACACCATACTCATATATTTGACTTTTTCATATATTTTCCTTTGAATAAGGAAACTGAAAATTGCTTTTTTTTTACTGTGATCCTTTACTTCTTGACCAATTGCATTCAGGTCTGTGGAGTTGGTCTTTAATATCTTTTCATATTCATTTCTTTTTTTTTTGTCAGAAAAGGTACTGTGCTATGTACTATTTTCCTTTTGTGTTCATATATTAAGGATAGCATCTAATTAAAAATTGAATGTTCAAGTGGTCTTCTCAACACTTTTGAAAGTTCTCTGAGTGGCATTTTCCATCATTAATTTACTATATATTTGATGGAGAAAATGAGGAGATATTTATTCATACTGTACTGCATCTGAAACTTGGAAGGGCGCCCTTTATACAACTTGGCGCCTAACATTTGGTCTCTTCAATATATAGTTGATTAGCTCTGCATTTAATACCAGAAAAATAGAAGATTGATTAATTTGAATTAGGACAAGAGGGCGAGATATTAATTCTTACTGGACTGCATCAAGAACTTGAAGGCCAGAAAATATAGTATTTGGTCTAGCATTTGGTCTCTTCAAACATATAGTAGATTAGATCCGCTTTTAATGCCAGAAAATAGGAGATTGATTTTGGACACGAGAGCAAATTGGAACAAGTGGAGATGATGCATATATGCTATTTGGTGCTTGGTCAACTGATAGAACTCTAATTCAATACAAGAGGGCAGAGGAAAAAACAATAAGAATGAAGTGGTACCTGATTAGTGGTGGCAAAAGCAGTGCATAACCTAGTTGGTATGATTCCAGACCACCATGACCATGCAAGTACAGCAAGTACTAAACAAATTCAGTAGGAATGGTATGGTCAAAAGTCACACGGACTTATGGTTTTTGCCCTGTACATAAAGCAAATACTAAAGATATGTAGTATACATGATAGAGTCATAACTCATGTCTCAACAGTTATCTATTAAGAGAGGAGATGGGTTGACAATGGGTTATTTTGACAATTTTGACAATGAATCTCTAAATAAATATAAAAAATTTAAAATAAGAAAAAAAGTTTATAAATGTGTTGTTTTATCTATGAATTAATGTTCATTCAAATTTCATGTAATTTAATTATCGTTTGATAGTTCATCAAAGACTTTTAAATTTTCATACAATTTGCTACGGTTCTAATTTACGGTCTTTGATAGACTATCAAATGATAATAAATTGAATGAAATTTAAATGAATATCAATCCATAGGTAGAAGAACACATTTATAATTTTTTTTTCATTTTTAAGATATTTTTTTTCTATTTTTTTAGAAGTTCATTGTCAAGGTTGTCAAAATAACCCATTATCAACCGATCCCTACTCATATATTAAATACCTCTTTGATACCAACTTTTTAACATGTCCGTACCGGGTCCAAATCTGTTGGTCAATAATAAAGTACTACTTTTAAATCTAAAAAAATCTAAAAATCTTATAAATTAGAAAGTTTATAAATATGTTCTTTTACTTGTAGATTGATATAGATTGATAGTCTGTTAAATTTTATATAATTTTATTAATGTTTGATAGTCTATCAATGATCGTTAATTTGAAACTATTACAAATATTAGTTATTGGCCTTTTGATAGGGTGTAAACTAATTGGATACATATGAATAATGGTTTTATCGTATTTACATCCGTTATAGTTTTTCAGATAAGGACTCCGATACGAATAGTCTAGATACTGATACATAACAGATATTTGATGGATATCCAGATGTGGATCAGTTATCAAATAGATAGAGATACAGATACAGATACGAAAATGAATATATTTTTGATATTAAATAAAAACTAGCATAGAATTAGACCTAGCAAAAGTTGACCCGACCTAAATAGTCTGCCTGATAATTGATTAATCTGAACCCGACTCATATATGCTAAAATTAGGAGAATTGAATGATCCGAACCCATAATTGATTGAATTCGAAGAAATCTGAATCTAAATAAACCCATAAATATTAAGTATTCAAACATAAATTTTCTGATCCAATGTGACCTATTAACCGAAAAAACTAAATTTGAAGCGATTTGAAATTATATGATACCAGAATCGATAATTATCCGAATCTAAATTAGGCCGAACTGAGAAGGATCGATATTTGGTATAGAATATTTTATTCATATTTAGTTCATATCATTCTTAACATTATGTACAATTTTTTTATAGTTCATATTTTATATTTAGTGTTTTTTTTTCAATCACTAAAATCAATGATAATTTTCATCTAATAAATGAATATAATTCATAAATTTGTTATAAAATCTTTACTAAATATACATATATATACGAGTAAATCTACGGTGAGCTTAACCTCACGGAAGACCTCCGTGAGATTAGCTCAAAAAAATATATCAAATGATCTCCAAATTTTGATTTTTCACTCTCATTAAATTTTTCATATTGAAATCTTATGGGGTACAAAAATTTGGGTTGTTTCGAGTTTTCTAAGTCACTCTTTTTAATTTTTGAAAATCAGCTCCAAAAATAATAATAAAATATTCAATGTTTGTATATTATTTTCAAAAATTGAAAAGAGTGACTTAAAAAGTTCAAAACATCTCAAAATTTTGTACCCCATAAGATCATTTGATATATTTTTTGAGCTAATCTCACCGTAGATTTACTATCTATCTCTCTCTCTCTCTCTCTCTCTCTCTATATATATATATATATATATATATATATATATATATATATATATATATATATATATATATATATGCATTAGTCATGATATTTTTAAAATTTAAAATTTTATTAATTTAATCTGATTATTTGACTCGATAAAATCTAAAATCATACAATTGAATTGAGTAATTTAACTTCAAATGCAAAAGCATATAATTTTTATAGGATATTTATTTTAACATAAGTCAAAGTAGAAAGTGATTCAAGTCTAAATAAATTAACTAATTTATTCAAATACAACCTGAAATGCTCGATTTATATCTGAAATATGCACCTTATTATCAGCAACTCATTGTGATCTGAATAAAAAAAATTTGACATATGAATCAACCACTATCCAGGTTGGTCCGAAACCTAATAAAATTTGAACCCTGACCATCGAGTCATAGAGTTATTCTAACCCATAAATATATCGAATCTGAAATTAATTAATTTGTAATGTACCGAAACTAATATCAACATGTATCCGAAAATAAATCGTATATAACTTTATCCGACTCGTTCGATTTGCCAGGTCTACATAGAACCCGCTCGTTGTTCAGATCCTCTTAATTCTAAAAATATTTATATATAGCACTAATTTATTATTTAATAAAAGATATAAAAAATATAATATTTTTTTCTGAGTAAGGGTGTAAAATGTGTAGTTTTTATAAAATTTTTAACAATAGTTGATATTTAATTTATTCGATATACACTTATTTTTAAAAAATAGTTATATTTAACATTAATTTTATTATAAAATATTATATTTTAGATATAATTTATATTTAAATTAATTATAAAGACTCTTTTTTAATTTCGAAATAAAATTAGTTTATTATTTTGTACAAGACAATATACAAAATAGAGTAATTTTTTTTGGTAAAGTTGTATAATGTGTAGTTTTATTTTTTTACAATAAAACTTAATAATAGTTAAATTTTAATTTATTTGATATATAATTTTTTAGATCTCCTATAAATATATAGTAAAAATAGCAAATAAAATGAAGAAGAAAATTATATTTGAGTGAAATTTTAACCTTCACTTTTATAAAATCAATCAATCTCAATCATATATTGAATATGGATATTTCGATCATTACATATTATCTAATAATATTAATGGATTAATTCAATTCATACGCTCTTTATAATATAGTATAGATCATATATGCATCATTGAAAAATAATTACATACTATCTTTTTTATAGAATAATTAATTATAAACATATAAAAGTTAAATACTAATTATTATTACATTAATATATAAAGAATTATTAAAAAAATATGATACATAGCACAAATTAGATATAAAATTAATTAGAATTATAATGTATGCTAAAAATATAATTAAAATATATATATAATGTGAATGTTTCAGATACGTATTCGGATAATATGGGGACAAATATCTTCGGATAAGGTCGAATATTGATGGATAATAACTAAACGGATGAATATGGATAGATAATAGCTAAATTATATACTTATCCGTTAAAATTTTTTAAACATGAATACAAATACAGATCATATAATTTTTATTATTTTTCAGATCAGATCATAAATGAAATCAAATATTTTATTATTCATTTACATCCTAGCTTTTTCTCTTCATTGTCTGTGCTTAAAGCTAATCATGAAAGGGTAGGGTCATTGAAAGCCATAAAGGGTCTTTTATCTTAACGCGATTACTTATTTGATACTTGAATGCTAACCGCATGCTTGAACTAACAAGCAAAGCTTACTTGAAGCAATAAAACATCATTAACATTTATCAAGTCACTTGTTGCTAGCGAACTCGTTGGTTGCCAAAGTTGATGCCTCCAAAGTAATTGCAGCTTTGGGTCAGATGAAGTTTGATTTTTTTTATTATGATTACTCCATTGATTGCATTATTTTTTCCTTTTTCCTGCAATTTTATAATGCAATAATTTATATTATATATCGTTATTCTCGTGTGCTCATCTTTTGAATATCGTCATTGTTTTTGCCAACTTGAAAAAGAAAAAGATAGTGTTCATTTTGTACTATCCTTACTCTGTCCTTACCCGGCTTTTAGAGTCCGGAGAGCTTGATAAGGGTCGGACTCACCCCTTAAAAATTAAGCTTTTTGAATTCGATCTTCTAAAAATCCTTATCAAATCTGACCTTTACCTGACCCTTAGATCCCGAAGAACTTGATAAAGACCGTATTTCTTAAGGATCAGACTCGCTCCTTCAAAATTAAACCCTTTGAATCCGGTCTTTTAAAAATTCTTATCAAATCTGACTCTTACTCGTCTCTTTCGTAGGCCCGTTAGACCCGACCCTCGAGAAGCCCAACCGCTTGAGGATCAAGCGTATCTCAGGCCTACAGCAATTATCTACATGTTGGGACAAGACTTTGGAAGCTACGACGCAACTTACGGAACAAGTTGATCTGTATAAATTAATTCTAAATTAGTATAATATCAGCTAATTTTAATGCGATTATTTCTGGTGTACATCCAAAATTGATGTACATTCATTTTATTGGCGGGGGCGGATGCAAGTGGAGTCGGGAGTCAAATGACTTTATAGATTTTTTTTATACATATTTTTATAATTATATATATTTTCAATAAAAAAAATTATATTGAAAAAAAAGTTTTTAATTTTGACCATATACGCTAAAATCTGGCTCCCCTCTATTGGCACCTCTACCCGTCCTCTCTACCAGGTTATCCATCTTTCAGTAGATTTCAAAATGTTAATCTGTTCGAGAATTTCATCTCTCGTGGAGCATATACATGTATATTCGATTTAATTTATGTAATTACTCCGACCTTTAATCCAAACAACATATATATTATTCAAATAATACAAGAAATATTAGAAAATTATTATTTTATAGTACAATTTCTGGAATTGTTGTTTCGGAAATTAGTTACTTATATATAGATGCAATGTGCGACTTAAATTTTGAATGTGTACTTAATGTTCTTAAGTTACCGACTAAACACAATCTGGCAAATTTGAAATTTATCATCGTATTAGTTCCTGTACTTCATTGTGAAGTTTCAATGAAGTTTAACTAAGAGGAGAGGCTCCAATAAGGGAGGACTGCAGAGATATATATATATATATACAATTATAATGTAAAAAAAGAAACATATTTAAGAGATTTTGACACGTATTTAATGCAATATTATTTTCAAAAAAATCATGACACAATGATATGTCCATTATATCCTTATTAAAAGTATTAGGTCATAAAAAAAAGGAAAAGTGTTAACTTCATGGTGATGAAATTCTATCCATTATTTTTTTTTTGGTTGAAAAATAGCATTGCATATCGATTCCATTTGAAATAATAGTGGATGTAGCACATAAGTTGGATGTATATATGCTAGAAATATCTTTTAGTATTTTGACAAATTCTAACTTAGTATGATATGAACTAATCTATTATTTTCCCCTTTCAAAATAAGTAATGCATGAAATGAACTTTGATGAATGGTGACAAATGCCATATTAAGCCCCCTTGAACTTGTTTAATTGTTCTATGAAAATATGATACAAAACATCTCACTCGGTTAAAACCTGAAAGCCTAGTGGACTGTAAGACATGGCTATAGCCCATAGCCCAGGATGGGCATATTCAACAAGACAAGTTAGACTGTCATTTAGGTAATCATGCCTAAATGGGCCAAGAGAAACCCAAAAAGATCTCTGATATCATATGGGACCACTGAAAAACGGGCCAGAATCCTCCGGAGATATGTTAGCTTAGATTTCCACGGCTGTCCGGATCTGATATGATGTAGGGACATTTATTATTATTAAATTAAAGTGTTGATTGCTGATCGGATGATTCAAATTTAAAGATCTGCACTATGGAGTTTTTTTTTTTTTAACTCCGGAGAGGATTTTGTTCCCTGAAAAACAGGTTCTGTGATCTATACCATCGTGTCTAGACCTGTCAAACGTTGGAAACTGTCACGAAAGTGATCTCTTGCGTTAATCGTTGCGTTAACTGCACAATTATTTTTTCTTTTTCTTTATTCGTTGCGTTAAGCAAATGCAATTAAATTTTCTTCTGTTAACCGTTTCATTTTCTTAAACGATTTAAACACCGTTCGGTTTGAACGGTTAAGGTGTGTGATCGTTTTATTCAACAATTTCTAAATACGCCAGCCATAAAAAAAATAATCAAACCAAAAATTCAATTAATTGTACTTCCAAGCATACTTCAAATATACATGTATAATAACAAATACTTAACATAACACATGAATTCAAATAAATACATCAAATACAACATAAATTTGATAAAAAAATGTACAAAAATTTAAGCAAGTCATGCATCAAATTAATAAAAATTTAAGCAAGTCATATATCAAACTACATAAAGGATTCATAACATCAGTACAATACACATCATGACACCAAAATATAGCAAGTCATGCTCTTGCAAGTTACAACATAATGCAAATTTAAAACATTCCAAAATACCTGAATTGCTCCAACTAGTTTGAACTCCAGACCTCAAGCTATTTTCTCAGACTTGTACCAATCTCAGCCAATGGCTTAATATAAAATATGCACATGAACATCATAGAAAATAATTTGAGATTCAAGGAGCCAAAGAGTTGGAACAACTCTAGGCTTCAACCTGCTTACGAGCAACAACACAACAACTAACAAGGCAACTACTAAGTCATCAAGCAACTACCAGAACTACCTAGCCATCAAGGCAACCAAAATGGAACAAAATAGGACTACTGAGAGATAGAAAGGTCTTACAGATCCTCAAGCTTCTCAGGCTTCACTGGCGCAGACACGATCATCGAGTGTCTCTTCATCAGTGAGCCATAGGATTGCGAATGACGAATATACTTTATCGCATCCCGAATCAAACTTATCTCACCATCCAACACAACCAACCCATCTTGAACAATCAAGTTCAAGATGTGGCAACCACATCTTTGATGAAAGACTGTCCCTTTAACTAGAAGTGTATTTTTAATGGATATTCCATTGAGTATTTTGTTGATGCAAGCATCATTTGCACTGGAATTGTCAAGGACAAGACAGAAAGCTTTTTGGTCCATATTCCATAGTACCATTTTTTCCATAATGGCATCAGCTATGTGCTTACCAGTGTGGGGACTGGGCAATGGGGCAAAGGTGATTATTCTCTTTCTCAAATGCCAATCGTCATCTATGTAATGAACTGTAAGGGCCATGAAACCCCTATCTTTGCCCTTACTTGTCCACAAGTCACTCGTAAAACTGAATTTACATTCTAGCTTGCTAAACAACTTATACAAAAGATATTTTTCCTCTTCATAAATACCAATGCAATCAGCTCTAATAGTATTTCTTGAGGGCATTTTAAAAGAGTGCTGTAAATCACTTAAGAACACTTTTAAGAAGTGGTGATTAGCACAGTTGAATGGGTATTCGTGTGCAATCACCATTCTTGCAAGGCCTTTTCTACACCTCATTTGATTAAACACCCAATTAGTAGGAGATTGCCCTCCTAACATGAAATAATTTAAGTTAGAACATGCAACTAAGAAATATAGTTGGAAATAAAATTAAATATTTAGAATTAGGTTTGTACCTGTTGTTGCATTGCCAGCCTGCAACAATTTTTACATGGCATTAGGTTTGTGCCTGATGTTGTGAGGAATTTTCTTGCAACTTTTAGTTATGTGGTGCCTCAAGGAGCTGGTGTTCTTTTGACAACCCATCTTAAAGACTTGCCCACAATAGTTGCATATAGCATCATAGCTGCCATCTTCCAGATCAGGCCCCTTTTTGAAATGTTTCCGTACATCAGAGGTTAGTGTTGTCCTAGTTTTCCTCTTTTTTGAGGTCTTTCTGATTCTGGTGCATTAGCACCATCTTTAGGGTCATTGTTTGGATCAGCTTGTATCCTTTGTATTTCCTCTTGAGTCTCTTGGTTTAGCCCCATGCCCATGCTAAGTCATAGAAAGCCAAGCCAAGAAAATGAGGACACGATACAAGCAATTTCTAAACCAGCAACTACACAACACAAGCAATTTCTAAACCAGCAATTCATTCAGATCAAACATAATATCAATTTCAATTTCAAATCAAGCATGTACTTGCTTAAACTAGCAAGTACACAAGCAATTTCTAGCAAGTAATTTCTAAACAAGTAAGTTCTGCCTAGTGAGCATCTTTCAAACATTTATAGTTCTCAAAAAGCAACTCAAACAAGCTAGTCAAGTAAAAAAAGGGAGTTCAAGTTCATACTCATAAGATGAGATATTAGGCTCACTGACAGTCCCTGACCCTGATTGCCTATCTTCATCACTCATCCTTAGCTAGCCAAGTCAAAGATCAACAGTCAGAGTGAAATAAACTGACAACAAAAAAAGCAAACCTGCATAGACAGTAGCAAGAACAAAAAGAAAAAAAAGAGTCAGTGACATGTGACTTGTAAAAGAAAAAGAAAAATAACAAAAAAATCAGAAAATTCGAAGAAAAGAAATAGAAATTAGAAGAAAAATACCTTCTGTTAAAGATTTGCTCACTGAACTTGACTTCCTCTCTCTCTTTTCCTTTCCTTCTTTCTTACTTTCTCTCCGGCCTCTCTCTTTTTTTTTTTTTTTTCTTTCTTTCGGTTCTTCCTTTTTTCTCCCTCCAAGCTATATATAAGCAAGGGTTCTCCATGGTTGCCCTTTTCTTTAGACACCCGAAGATGATGATTTCTTGGTCAGATCTGTCACCAGTCTCTCAGAATCAACCTCTATATGCAGCTAAAAAAACTCATCGAGTGTTCTAAATATTTGACAAACTCTGAGAAATAAAGGAGAGTACCTTGGAAATATGGGAACATATCATCGAAACAAGGAATCGACAACCTCATTTCGCGAGCTAGGAGGGGGAACAAACGGCGAAGAAATGATGAGATGGAAAGGAGGGGGACAGATCGGCCAAGCCACGTCACTCATGGGTCGACGACGACGACGAACAAACATTTCTCTCCCGATAGAGAGAGACAGGAATGAGCGGCAGATCCATCAACCTAGGGTTTTTTACCCCCTATCTATCTATTTCTCCGCTGAAATCAACCCTTGCAATCACTAGAATTACAGCTCCGTTGAATTCTAAACGCAAACGAAAATTAACGAAACGACAGAATTAATTTACATTAATCGTTCCATTTCGCAGATGAAACCAATACCATTTGCGTTTGCCATTCCGTTTCGCAAATAAAGCAAAATTTTATTTTATTTACCGTTCCGTGTCCACGAAACGGAACAGAATAACGGGTAAACGAGTCCCGTTGACAGGCCTAATCGTGCCCCAAGGAAATACATGGGCCCAATTTAGCCATTTCTAACACATTTTCTTTTAATTAGAGCTGTAATTCGGATTTCACTCCGATAATATAGTCTTTAAATAAATAACTAATAATATACAATTTTAAATACATTTAATAAATTTTATATTAAAAAAATTTAAACACAATTTTTTTTAAATTGTAAGTAATAATGATAATAAAAATAATAATTATTATAATAAATAATATAATTAAATACATAATAATTTATAAATGATTATATAAAAAAATGAATCATTTTAAGAGTTAAGTTTTATTTTAAGTATATTATATATATTATTTTAAATAAGAAGAGAGAAACTATTTTATATTAACCTTTAGATTCAAGAAGATTAAAAAAATAAAGTAAAATTAATGGTAGAAAGAAATGATGATGATATACTTTGTATTATGAATAATCCTCCCGTTTTGTTCGCCAACCAAAGGTTTATTTGTAACTTGTACTCCGTCTTTTCTGTGGTGCCACCTGTTTCATTTCTGAAACAAAAAAGTTATACAAAACCTATAAAAGGGTATTCCTATTCGCTATTTACATGTCTAGTAGACAGATTTGAATTCGTAGATCTAAAATCTCGTTACCAAATTAAAAAATACATCATGTCATGAAAAAAAAGGAGCACAAAAGAAATTATCAAGTCTTCAATCACTTTTGCCATGTGCTCATTCCAATCGCAACATCACTCTCCTCCTTCCTCAAACACATGTCATGAAATAAAAAAAAAATTATAATTAGTACCTGAGGAACAGAAAAAATATTATTCGGAAAGAACTGACCTGTAGCTTGCGTGGCTCATGAGAACAGATTTGCGCTATATCTTAATACAAAGAAAGATATATTTCATATGAATTTAATACCATCTCAAATAATGCACGACTAAATTTAAACAAGAAAGATTCACACTTTACCACTGATATAGCAGAAAACACCAATAATATAACCAACAGAAACCTTAATGAGAACAATAAATTGTAAATCGATCGTACTACTACTCTCTAAACTCAAGATATATGCCCACGGAGATCACAAACATGTCACTAAGAAGCAAATTTATTCCTGATTCATATTATCTCATAGCACCAGAAATCACAATAATATATCTCATATCACGGGATACTGAAGTTCATCAACTGCTCTCCCAAATTGCAAAGGCTGGTTGATGTCAGGCATCCCATTTACTGCCATCTACTTCAGAAAATCTGCCATATAACATGTCCAATAAAATATGAGTGCTTTAATACCCACTGTTATAGAACAAAGCTTTTTATAACTCTTATTGTTCGAATACTATTTTGTTTCTTTCCAGCCAAATAGACTTTTTTCCTTCTTTTGACATGCTATTCTTGTACGCAAATGTATTGAATTGTGAATATGAGATTATGAATGATGGAACAACAACTGAATGTACATGATTTTGTCCTGATAGTCCTGTTTTTGTCTAAATTCAAAAATGATACTATCACATAATAGTCTGATTGAATATACACTGAAATATAGTAGGCACTAGACACTGATACTTTGTGGACCTTGTTGTTTATTTCATTCAAATGTATTAGTTCAAAGCCATCGGTTCCTTTTGGCAAATCATCATTTGGAATAATTTCTGCTACATGACCATTTTGATGTCTGATGACTACATACCACCAAAAAAGGAAAATATAGTTTTGATATATTTATGGTAACTTTATTTGATGTTTCTGAAATTTAATGTCAAAAATTGTCCCAACATTTTTATGTGGGGGAGAGAATAATTTTGTGCTATTAGAAATGGTGGACTGCTAATCCAAACTATATTCTCCTTCATAAAATAAAAAATGGTGGACTGCTAATCCAAATAATGTGGGGAGAGAATAATTTTGTGCTATTAGAAATAGTGCAAAAGTTAAATTTTATCATTCAAAATAGTTTCTTTACAGAGTTTTAATTACCCCATCCTATAGAATATTGAATTAATGAAATAACACTAACCTAACACTATTTTAAGGACAAAAAAAAAAACTTAAATAGTATATGAATGATAATAAGAACATCATATCAACTTACTGTGTTATTCAACCGTACATTTTAAACATACACTGCGACTATAATTGTTCCCCAGCTATTCCAGATAAAATCCTGTGTAACAAACCTACTGAGTATGATGTAGGTATTATTTACTGTTTGCTCTTTCCTTATCTCGATCCTTCCAGTAACGAAGGCAAAGAAAGGAAGTAAATAGAAGAAGAAAAAAGAGAATATCTCTGTATCAGAAATTGTCAATGCAAGATGACAATCCATTATGAGGCCCACTTTGGGACCTGAAACCCAACCCGAAAGCCCATGATGTCCTATATATATTAGGTTGGTCCCCTTAAAATTCATGTTCCCAAGTAAATCAAGCTAGAAGGTAACTGTCAGAGTGTGACTAATCATACAGAGTGATTGCCTTCTTGCCTAATGGGTTGCTTTAGGAAAACAGAAGAGAAAAAATAATGTCATAAACCAAGCAAGATTAATTATTGTGTATTTGTCTGTGTGGTTTATGATGCATTGATATCTATGCAAATTTGTTCATAATAGAATTTCAAAAATTAAATTTTATACTTGAATTGGACAAAAAGTTAGGATCTATTTATATGGTGAAATATAGCGTACTTTTGAGAAAGAATAAGATTTAATTTAAAAATTAACTTGAAATTAAGCAGAGCTTGTTTTATTACCAAACAATACTAATTTAAGTGGTACTAAATTTGTTTGTTATAGTTATACATAAGTTTGGCAACATATTTATAATTTTCTTTTCATTTGAATTTTATTCGTTCATTTTGAACAAAATATATTACAATAGTAGTCAAGGCAATCAAACTATCTCCCATAACATTTTGAAATTTATGGTGGGGACCACTTGTAAAAAGTAAGTGCAAGAAAGTTTGATGGTCACCATGGCACAGAAGAACCAGAATGGAGACAAAAAATGCCACTGTTTTTACTTTTGAACACTGTGTTGGAGGCAATCACATGGTGTGTTTGTTTTGGAGCACCCTCCTTGTGGTCACAAATGAGCCTTTCGGAAAAAGAAGGCTCCTACCCCAAAAGCTTTTCTAACACAGGTGCAGTTAACTACTGAAAGCCCAATGGGCCCTCATTGCTATGATCCTTCAATCCCCTTGAATGATTTGGATTAGCTGCTTTGTTCAGAAGCAACCCAAAAACAATTTAGATTTGTTACGGGTACCCAGCTTGTGTCCCAGTGTGCCAAAGTTGGCTTTTCCTGGGCATTCATAATTTGTTAGGGAGTCACATATATAAGTCTATTACTTGTCGTACAAATAATTAAAACGGTAGCAATCATACCATGATTGTTTTAATTTATTTAAATGATATTTTTCAAAATATATCATGAAAGATAAAATAGTTCTCAAATTAATTAAGTGCTCTGTTAATTAATAAATTATTTTGAGTGAAGTGTATATGTAATATGTAATATGTAGCATGCTACATAAGAAGTACTCCTGAAGACTGAACAAGCTAATAAATTGGTGTTACTTCAACCATACTAACAGATGTAGCAAAATAAGGCAAAATTCAGAGATGCATATCTATTCTTGAAAATAGCTTAGGACATATAAGAAAGAGGATTTGGGGATGTTTATAATTTTTATAATAATTATTGGCAATATGTACCACAAGGCCATCTTTAGATCCTTCTTTTTCCTCCAGGAAGGGCACCTCTGTTTGTCTCTGTCACATTTAGGTATTGAGCTTTTCCACTGCAAGCAGACCACCAGACTTATCGACTTATCGACTTATCTATCCCCTCTCTCTATATGAAGGGGCCAGAGCATCTTTCGTTCTCCTGTGCTCATGTATCTCTTTTTTGTTTCATTAATTTGTCTTTCATGTGAAGTGATCCACCAACAGGGATGAGTGTGATGCATGCACATGGTCTGGTGCTTCCTCCATAAAGAGACTAATCAACTAAATACAAATAGTGCATTACAATACCAAAAGTCTTATATGCCAAAGCAACAAGTGGATTATCACAGGATTAGTTTACTGAACTATATTTTTATTTAGCTTCCACTTGTCTCTGGATTAATGATGAACATATGTATTAGTAGGAAGGAACAAAATAAGAAAAAAAGAGAAAAGATAAATAAAAAAAACCTCCTGCGTATTACATTAAACAAGCATGAAGAATTTACTGGGCACCTAAATCTAAAATTTGGACAGGATAATACCTTGAGTCGTGTGCAAATCTATAATAAATACTTAGAGAAAAATAGTTTTTTTGTATCCCCAAGTATTTATATGAATTTTATTAGCACCATAAAAATAAATTTTCATATATGATAAAATATATTTTGAGTCGTGCATTTATGGTTGAAATGCAAAAACTTTCACAATTATTTACCTCTCTCTCAAAAACTTAAAAATAGAAGATTTTTATATCCCATAAGATTTTGATATAAATTTTTTATTGAGAAGTATAAATTAAAATTTGAAGTTGATTTGATATATTTTTAAATTAAGCTCATAGAAAGTTTGAGTTAAGTTCACATAGACCTCCAAAGAGTTTAACTTCAAAGCATTTCAAACTACTTTTAAATTTTAATTTATGTTGCTCAATAAAAATTTTTTAAACAAATTATTTTTGAAATTTTGAGTTAATCTCATAGAAATTTTTATATCACATTCTTTTCAATTTTCTAAAAGTGACCAACTTTCATATAAAAGCATTAATTATTTTATTAATATTTTGAAGTCATCTTAAAAAAATAAAAATAAAATTAAAAAAATTATATCCCTTAAAATCATCATATAAAAATTTATTGAATCTTAAATTTGAAGATAGTTTGATATACTCTTGAAGAATTGGGCTATGATGCTATTCCTAGTACGGATCGCTCCCGTGTTATGAATCGATTCTTCATTTTTAAAGTCTAAATGATTCATCTGGACAACTCAAAATGATTTTCATATGAATATCTATTTATAGATACAATTTTATATTTTTTTAAATTTTTACTATTTTAGCAGATAGATAGAAAATCACTTAATTTAATTATTATGAGTCATCAAAAAGATGATTTAATTGTTATGAGTCATCTAAAAGAAGTGATTTTTTAAGTATTTAAAACATAGATAAAATTTTAAAAAATATATATAATTTGTTATATAATTAGATATTTTTATGAATATTATTTTGAGCTATTCAGATCGAACATTTTTATTTTCAAAATGAAAAAATTATCCATATATATATATATTTAATTATTTGATATACAACTTTTTTTATAAAATAATTATATTTAGCATTAATTTTTACTATAAAAATAATATATTTTATTTAGATATAATTTATATCTAAATTAATTATAAGGTCTCTTAATTTTTTAATAAAAATAATTTAATATTTAATAAAAATAACGTATAAAATATAATAATTTTTCTTTTCTAAATAAGGTATTGAATTAAAGTTGTTTTTTTATTATTTTTTACAGATAAAAAAGGGGTTTGAGTGAAATCTAAACCGTCATTTTTAAAAATCAATCAATTTTAATCATAAATTAAATATGAATATTTCAGTAATTACACATTATATGATAACATTAACGGAGGACTCCGATATATATGAATAGATAAGGATTTCTTTTGGTCGGATTTCTGATTTGAGATTCACGCACCGAGGGTATATTGTATTAATCACTACATATATAAAGGTTCATTTTTTTTTAAAATGCTATATATATAAATGTGTCATATCAATAATTGGTCAGCTAAGATATATTTAACGGACACCCCAATTATGGATCATATAATCAGGTTGATGGGGTCTGTTGATCTGTAGTCCCAGTCACTCCTTGTATATACAGTGTATTGACATGTACCGTGCATTGTCCAGCACGAGACGGATTTGAAAGGGCTGGTACGTATATACAATGGAGGGTGGTGATCTATCTGCCAATGAATTATTTTGACAATGGATTTTTAAATAAATATTAAAGAAAATTAAAAATTGATTTTATTATAGATATGTTCGTATATTTATAGATTGATGGTGATTAAAATTTTATGTAATATCATTATCGTTTGATATTCCATTAAGAACCATCAAAATTTTATACAATTTATAATGATTATAATTTGACGATATTTAATGGACTATCAAACAATAATAAAATTTGAATCACCATCAATCTATAAATAGAAAAACATATTTATAAGATATTTTCTATTTTTAAATTTTTTTCATATTTATTTAAAAATTTATTATTAAAATTGTTAAGATAACATTGTCGAAGTTATCCCTTCCCATACATACATGGAACCCGCAGTGGGTGATGATGGCATAAAGACAAGGAGAATGAAATCAAAATTTACTGAAAGAAAAACACCTATATACAGTTAGACATGCTTTTTATTTTTATATAGTCCGTAGGCACACTATACACTCACATAACACAACCATTCCATACCCCAGATACGGGGCTCGATCCACTGCCCTCTCTAGAGTATTGAAATGAATCAGACAGTCTAATCCATCCTGAACTGATCAGTGATCGTGAACCGAACCGGATCAGACCATGGCCGAACTCGTGTTCGTCCGTGCCTTGTCTTTGTCCGGTCCAACGGTGGGTCGGTTCTCCCTTCATCCAAAAATGGACCGTAGCGATCCGTCTTGTGCGGACACATGGACCGGACCGGACCGGCCCACCCCAGATCCGGACTGCCTCTCCCCCCCCATAGATACCCCCAACTTCAAAAAAAAAACACTTTTCTTTAACATTTACAGAAAAATTTGAAAAAAAATAAAAAAATTCAAAAAATCCGAGATATTTTCCTCCAAAAAATATCTATAAATACCACCACCATTTACATCTCAAAATACATCAAAATCTCATTCTCCCTCTCTTCTCAAACTATCAAATTCTTAAATTCTCAAATTTAATTTTCTTATTCCAAAAAACAAAAAACAGTTTAGAATTATTAATTTATTATTAATCCGTTAAAAAAATTAACTAATCGAAGAAGTTGAAGACTAAAGGATAATATTCGGTATTCGCCATTTCTCTATTTCATCATTGCGATAATATTCCCCTTCAAGGTTAGTTTTTAATTTTAATTAGTTATAATTTTTATTTGTATAAATTAGTTTATGTTGTTAGATTTTATTCATAATTTTTTATTTGAAATTTATAGAAATTAGTTTATTTATAAAAATCTAATTTTTTATTTATAATTTTTTTATTTGTAGAAATTCATTTTTTCTTAGAATATTACATTTTAGTTTTATGTTGTTAGATTTAATGTTAAATTTATTTTTTTGTTAAAATTTATTTTAGAATGTTAAATTTATTTTTTAAGTAGAAATTTATTTAGATTTTTGAATTTTTTTAAATTTATTTATTATGTTAAATTTTTTTTGTTAGAACTTTTTTTAGAATATTAAATTTATCTTTTAAGTAGAGGTTTATTATAATTTTATGTTACCCGGGTACTTCATATACCCAGCCGAACAAGTACCGGGTGCTTATCGGCACGGCACGTACTGTGTACGCCACGTGGCATATTGAATTATTTTAATCGGTTTGACCCTGATATACTGGTACGTGATCTCGTATCAAAAGTGGGTCCTTGCGGTTCACTGGATGTAGTCAAACTCAAAAAATTCAAAAAATCAAGTGCATGAGTGAGATTTGAACCCAAAAAATAAGCTACACCCGTTAATGCATTAGACCGCTACAAAATCTCTTCACTTGTGTTAGTAGTGATTGACATATATATATTATACTTATCTATTTTTTTATTTTTTATGTATTATATATTTATTTTTATTTAAAAAATATTATATATATTACCGTACCCGTATCCTAAAATATTTAAAATTGACGTATCGTACCATACCTCGCACCGTACCGTACGATACGATACTCGCACCCGCACTCGTGCAACACAGTTATAATGTTGAATTTTTTTATTATGTGAGATTCATTTTTTTTGTAGAATTTTATTTAGAATGTTAATTTATTTTTTAAGTAGATGTTTTTCTTATATTATTTTTTTCATCAAATTTGATTCTTTATTTTATAGAAATGACAAATCTTTCTAATCTCGTGGATGATTTTATGCACCGGTTGAGTGTGGATATTTTTGGTGAAGATGTAGTTGATAAATGGTCTAAGTGTATTTAAAAAATATGCTGATAAACATGTGACCAAAAATGAGGAACCACAAGATCAACTAGACTCTCGTGTAGTCCAAAGCGTTATAAACACGGACGGTAGTAGAACTCACCAAAGATACGATGAAAAAAGAATGTTGAGTGAGTTTGCCGGGATATTGCCCAAAAAGAATAACCAATAAATATGGATAATTATTTAAGTTTTGTCCAATTGGTTATCTGGGGTTGTGGTCAACCATTGTATAAGAGATTTCATCATAGAAAAATGGTAGCCGAGATTAAAAGACAATATAACGAACGTAAAATGGTAGCAGAGATTAAAAGACAATATAAATATGTGACCAAAAATGGTTAAGCACAATTAATGCATTACCTCCGATATTTGGACGGCCGATAAACACGGTCTTGGTTACTGCCCATTATATTGATGAAAATTGAATTTTATAAAATAAGAGTTTTAAGTTTTCATATCATGAAATTTTCACATACTGTACAAATTATTTATCAATCTATTATTAGTGTTTTATAAGAATTTAATTTAAAAAGAGATTTAGAAAATAAAATTTTTTTTCGATTTCATTCGATAATGCTAGTAATAATATAAAGTCAATAGATTATTTTACTTAATCATTATCATGGATGGTAAGATGTTTCATCCAAAATGTGCTTATCATATTCTTCACCTTACCGTTAAGGCGGGTATTAAAATACAAAGTGTTAATGCATTAATTGTGAAATTTAAAAATAGTCTTCATCATATTTTTTTCAAATAAAATAAAAAAAATAAGAATTTCACGCCTTGTGTGCCCGGTTGGGTTTGAGAAAGTTAAGAGTACCATGAGATGTAGATATCCATTGAAACTCGACCTATAGGATGTTCCATCGTTGTTTTCCTTACAAGCACGCTATAACCGAAACCTTGAATAACTCAACTGAGGGGATTCATTTGCTTATTTCCGAGGAAAATGAATCAACTTGAGATGTTAAAATCCTTTCTCGGTGTCTTCTTCATGGTAACTGTCAAACTATTATGCTCGTATACACCGTCTACACATGAGTTACTTCATCATCTTTATCGCATATCTAAGATGAATTATCTTTTTTTTTTTTAATTTGATTCATTTTAATATTCATCTTTTTTTTCTATCTCATTTTTTTGTATATTATTTTTTCTATCTCATTTTTTTTTCTATATTCTTTTTTCTATATCATCTTTTTCTATATTTTTTTCTCAAAAGGTTTATCGTGAGATGGAAAATATATATAAAGTCTCGACTCCTCTCTTTCTCCAATCGTAGAAGCAATGAAAGAAAATTTTCTCAAATATTAGGAGGAAGTACCCGTCGTGATAATTATCACAAATTGTCTTCATCCATCATTCAAAAAAAAAAACGCCGTAAGGCTTCTTCAAAGGTACAAAAAAATCTACGTCTACGCACTAATGAGTTAGAAAACCGTGTAAATAGCTTATTGGAGGAGATGTTCAACATTTATAACTCCCGACGAAACACTAATAATCTTTCTACTACCGATCGCAACATTAGGTATGAATTTTAATTATCATTCTTCCTATTACATAATTTATTAACTTATATTGGGTTCATTTTTAATTGTATAGAAGTAATAGTTCACATGGATTGCTAAATGAGTTATGAGATGATGAATGTTTTGAAGATCAACAAATAAACAATAATGAATTACTGAGTTATTGTTTGAGAAGCATGAAAGATGATCAAATTGATATCCTGAAGTTATTATAAGAGGAATGCAACTGTCTATCCAACATTGGCGATGATGTCGCGTGACGTATTTGCAGTGCCTGTGTCAATCGTCCCTTCTGAATCATATTTTAGTTCGACAAACAGTATTCTAACGAAAAAAGCGTACCAAATTGGGTTCAAAATTTTTCGAGCAACTTGTGTGCAATAAAGATTGGATTGATGCTGAAAGTCTCATGCAACATGATACCACATTTGAGGCGGCAACATCCGCCATAGAAACTAAAGAAAGCGGTATCGATATCCCCGATATCCATCCAGAAGATGATTCCGACAATCAATGCAACATTCAAGACAACGACTTATGATATATGCACAACGACTTCTAGAAATTTGGTATTTCTTACCATTTCAATCTTTTTATCGATTTTTAAATATTTTAATTGTTTTTTTAAATATTTTTTTAAAGAACATTATTAACAAAAAAAAAATTATAACTCTGCATATGTTCTTTTTACATAGTCGGTCCCAAGCCCAGGTTAAAGGAGGAGGGTAACTCAAAATATTATATAAATTTTATTTTACAATTGTGTTACACTTAACATCTTCTTTGATTTGTCGATTTGCAAAACAATCTTGAATTTTACAATTTGCCTTGTTTGAGTTTTGTGCAGGAATTAACATGCAAATGAACTAGTGCACAAGAACCAAGACTAGTGCTGGGATATAAGAGCTTAATCAAGACTACATTAGGCTTAGGTTTAGTTAGATTCAAACTGGGTTGAATTGGTCAAGATAAATTGAGCTTAAACAACAAGAAAATAAGGAATCGTTATAACGATTCAAGAACGTTATAACTATTTCATCTCAATACTCAAAAATATTCTAAGGCAGAAATATTCTAAAAGAAACCAGAGTATATCGTTATGTAACGATTCAGTAATTGTTACAACGATTCATGAAACATATAACGATTTGATAAATCGTTATAAAGTTTCAAATTTCGATTGATCCAACTATATTCTTTCTAAACCGTTATAACGATTTGTAAACCGTTATAACGGTTCAGGCCGATAAATAGCTTCTTCAGAAAGTCTATTTTAAAAGGATCAATATCTCTCACTGTATATCAATCTGAGTAGTTGGAATTTGATCCATCTAGCTAAATCATTACTTCAGAGAGCTTACTAGTCATATACAAAGTGAGAGAGATAATTCAATAGATTGATACACTCAATTAGCCAAATCTTTGTTCAAGCTCAATCTTGCTTCTCTCTATTCTCCCAACTTGATCGTTCGTGATCTTCTTGAAAATATTCTTTTGAGCTGTAGTGCTCACCTTTTCTTGAGTGTGTTGTCACTCACATTTTGAGTGTGTTGTCACTCACCTTTCTTTTGAGTGTGTTGTCACTCACCTTTTTGAGTGTGTTGTCACTCTTGTTACCGATAGGCTTGGCAATCCATTTTTATAAGGGACCAAGTTCTACAAATGTAATAACTCTTTTTAAATATATCGGCTCAACCTCAATTGTTAGAGGTTGAGGGTCCCGGAGACGTAGGCATTGTTAAAGCCGAACTTCGTTACATCTTGTGTTCTTGCTTTATCTTTACTTTCTTTTCTCACATTTCTTTGATTGTTATATTCTTGTGAGAATTGAATTGATTTAAATCGTATTCCGCTGCCATTACACTTGAACATTAAGCCCCAAACAAGTTTATACTTTTCTACCTTAAGTTCTTTACATTCTTGTAATTTTCAATACCAACATCCTAGGGTTTCAAAGGTCTATCAAATTGTTTATAACTTTTTATAATTTTTGTAGTATTTTTTATTTTTAAACTATTAAAAAATATATAATTAATTCGATGAAAATTATTATTTAAAAATTGATAAATTTATTTTTTAACTTTTTTATTTTATACAATTTTCTGAAATTTTATTTTTTTGGATTTTTTTAATTATTTAGTATTATTAGATTTTTAAACAATTAAAAATAAGAATTAGAATTAGTTAAAAATTATTATTAAAAAATTATGATAAATTATTATTTTTTCAATTCATAAAAAAACGGACCGGACCGGATCGGGCCGTGACCTCGTCCCGTAGGGGTCCGGCCCCGGGGCCAACGGTGGAACGGGTTCAACTTTTTTGAATTTGAACCGTGTAGGTCCGGCCCGTGTGAACCGTGCGGGACTATGGACGTCCGACCATTTGAACCGAACCAGATCGTGAACCGTCCGGATTTGAACCGCACAAACCGACCCCGCCGAGAATGTTTGCAGATCTCTACCCTCCCAAAGAGCGGATCTCACTCCTAACTGCGCTAAACAGTGACAATTAGACATGCATGTTCACACACACGTACAAAAACCTGTATATACGTCAGGACATGCACTGTACATGCTTGTAATCATTATACTTGAATAGATCAAACTTGACATCCACCGTACCAACACAAAATGCACCGAGACAGAGTGTCAGTACTCAGTACGCCTGTATTATTCAAGCAGTATTGTGACTTCTCTTTCTTCATACTTTCTGTTGTGTAAAGGATGAGATGAGTGAACTTAGTGCAGTTTTTAGTAATAATAAGTTTTATTAAATTAATATTATTAAAAATAAGAGTGAGAAATATAAAATTTTAAATATATGGATTTCCTTTTTTACGAGATGAAAATTTACGGTTCTCACTCTTATTTTTAATAATATTAATTTAATAATAATTATTAATAATAGAAACTGAACTTAGTGTCTTGGTCTTGAGGAACTGAAAAAGAACCAGCTCCAACGAAAAACGAGTAATGAAAAAAAAAATCTGGTGTCACAGAAACAGTGAATTATATTTTTGAAAATTTACACACAAGATGAATGGTTAGAAGTTTAGAAGTTGAATGGTCAAATCAAACCAGTGCATTAAAGGTCATTAATTCCAGACAGCGTGCGTGGTAGCATAATGATTAATTACAAGCATTAATTAAGCAAGGTACAAACGAAAATATTCCCAATGTGAGTGAGATCCAGGTTCCAGCCAGCCAAATTCTCTTTCTTTTCCCTTTTCTTTTATTTATTTTGATGGCCAAAAGAAGCAAGCCAGACAGACGACTAATTTAGAAGCCTTTTTTTTTTGTCCAAACAAAAGCTCGTTGATGGACTAATTAACAAGGGATAGATTTAAGTTTTAAAATGCGAATTTAAAATGGTTGCGCAGAGATATTACATGTTGCATAATTTTCATGCGAATAGATATATATGGTTAATTTTTTTGTATTTTATTATACATTCTAAGTATCAATATCTAAAAACTATTTACTGCATTAGTAAAAAAAAGGTGAAGTTGTGCGATGGTATTGTTGTTAGCCTTCATCCCGTTGGGAATGAGATCGATTCAGTGCGTACATACGGATATTTAAAACTTTTGTAATTATCCATCGACTTGATCTTTTATGACAGCGATTGGGTCTTCTGTGACAAGTTCAAGTTCCTCTTATATACATTTATGTGGCGGTTCAACAAGGTAGAATTCAAAACCCTCTACAGCTGAAACTACGTGACAACTCATATGCGGTCCGTATATTAATTTGAACGCGTTGATTGACCCACATATGCATATGCGGCTACACAAATAACATTTTAATACAGTGAATAGGACTATTAGTGTGAGCAATATTTTTAAATGCAGCTGCATGATCAGTATATGCGGCCGCTTATGTCTATGCAATGAGCTTCTGCATGAAAAATCTTCATGCAGTTATTTTCATGCGGTTTGATCGTATAAACAATGATATAATACGTCAAAATAATTAATATGAATTGTTAAGTGATAAAAATCATTGAAAATAAAATTTGTTCTCATATAGACATAAATTTAAGACATATAATTAAAGTTCTTACTGCTCAATTAATGAGGTATGACCGACTTGTGTTATAAGAAAGTGTTTTTATTATATTTTTATTTAAAAAAGTAAGAAAAATTCGTATATATATATTTGCATAAAATTTTTCATATACACCCGCATGCATACTGCATATGCGATAAGGAGTAGCTTTCGGCTTGCATGAAAAAAATCGGTATTTAAAAATATTGAGCGTGAGATCATATGTGTACGAGTTTATCCGTCTCTGCGTCACTCTATAATGCATGGCATTAATTGTGCCAAATAGGTTGTACAGTTTCGAAATTAAATAATATAAGAAGAACAGATTTTGAACTCTTTAGAAAGTAATGCGAGAAAAATAATTAATCCAAAAAATTAGAGATGAAAATTCATAAGAGAACATAATAATTATAATGTCTTCAAAAATATATATCATGAATATCTACGTAATTAAATGGTAAAACTGACGTGTAGAAATTTCGTAATCTTATAATCCTGTAGATTGCATTATTGATTTCCAAGCAATTAAGTGCATATATAGAAGAATTTGCATGCATGGGACACACATTAGAACATGAAGACGCTGAGACGCATCGTATCTCATACATAATCCATTCAATCAACACAAAGGAAAAGATAAAGTCCAATTGTGTTCAATTAGTATGTTTTGGCATAGAAGAGGGAATAAAAAGCCCAACCTGTTTCTTGAGTATAATTATAATAATGGAATATTATTATCATCCCCAACCTTTTATCCCCATTCGTTGTCCCCAAGCGAAAAATTTCCATTTTAAGCATTCAATTAACTTTTTATATGTTTCCGACTTTCCATTTTTAGAACTGCATAGCACATTAATAATTCAAAAAAAATTGAAATTGAAATGACGTCTCTTTAAGAAAATTAGAGAGAGTTAGCACTTGATAAAAACTATCAAATTTACTTATATCTATTATACTGTGCTATTTATATCAAGTGTTGTGATTATTTATTTGTATAAATGGTGGAATTTAACCACCAAAGTCGGTTGATGTATATAGCAAAAATTAATAGATATAAATAAAATTGATAGTTGATGCCAATAGATACAACAATTACCAAAAACGTAGATATAAATAACATGGATATCAAATAATAATATTTTAAGTTATTAGAATTTTAGTAACTGACACAGTAAATATAAATAGGGACAACTAAAGATATAAATAATGTCAGAATGAAAATCAATTGATGGCGCGCTGATTTTTTGTGTCAAATTTATTGTTGTTGTAAATAATCCAAACATTTATGGTCAATTAATATAAACTAACGGTTGATTATAAATTAATCGACTAGTTGCCTAGAAACAGAAAAAAATAGTGAATCTAATTGATGTCGCTGAGATTGCATGTTATGGTCACAAAAAATAGCATTTTTTTGTGCCAAATGATTGCAGTTACGGTCAACTCGCGAAGATTCAAAATTTTTATTTGTCTCTGCGATTATGGTCAAATCGCGAAAGACTTTTGGCGTTTCAACTACTAAATTCGCGGGAGTCAAAGTTTGGGGATATTTGTGGGGATAAATGCTTGGGGATTATTATCAGCCTCCTATAATAATATATAACAGAAGAATATATTGAGAATTAATTAATGTTGAATTTGAGTCACATATGGAGATGTGTCTGAAGAGGTGTATATGCATCTATTCAATTTAGTTTTTTTTTTAATTTCTGCTATATACTTGTGTATATGAAATTGTATCTAAATAAGATAATACAAAAGAAAAACAAAGAGTGTCTTAGACACTTAAAGAAAAAAAAAAAACAGAGACATCATTCAAGAAGAAGATGACCATGTTTCTCCATTGCGAAAGTGAGAACGAGTGGCCTTTGTATTAGAATCGAAGATATCATAACATATAGGTTGTGGAACAAAGCGATAGACTCGTTCTCAACAGTGATCTATCTCTAACTAAACGATTCTTAGAGGCTTATAATTTAGGAGACGTAGCGCAAATACTTAGACACATCAGATATGACTGGAGACATAAGATTAAAAAAAATATTTTCAATGATAATTCTGAACTCTCTTTTCTCCATTATTTCCAAAAAATAATGTCAATGGATAAAAGTTGTTGTTGAATAAAAAACTTATAATTATGAAATAGTTTAATCTTTGTACTTATGTAGAAGATGATGCAATTTAAAAAAGAGTACTGAGGCTATGATACTATATATTACCGGTTGTTAAGCAAAAATCGGTGCTCAAGGGTTTTTTTCTACCATTCCCATGGGTGACCTTTTAACGCCAGTTGGTATATCTTTTAGCATCCTCCTTAATTGGAAACGGTTGAAAAACCGATACTTAAGGGTTTAAAAAGCTGGTGCTAAAACGTTTTTTTTTCCGGTAGTGTCATGAGTGTATGGTATTATGCATAAAAGGTCGACGGATTTGTATTTTTATTTTTAAGGTCTAATTAAGTAGTTGATAAGAACTATTCAATATGATTTTATATATAAATTTACTTGTTGGTCAAGTATTATTTTTTTCAAAAACCTTTTTAGATAATTAAAAAAATCAACTGATTGAAAACATTACAAGCCATCGAAGGATGTGATTATTTACCTATCTAAATGAAAAAGTACAAAAAAATATAAATAATACCAAAATTTGGTATACAAGAAAACTTTAACATGAAAGTATATAAATATAATTTTTTATTTAAACAACCATTAGTAGCTCGAATTTTTTTGTATGACAGTACGTACAAAAATAGTTTGCTGTGGATATTATCTGTCTATAACGTTAATCGTGTTAAATTAATTTATACATCAATGTCCTCTATTCTAAATTATTTTGGTCTCCGTTACCAATATTACATGTGATACTTAGGGCTTCAAAAATTGTTCTAAAGACAGAATTAATGGGGCTCACTAGCTAGTCGGGATCTCAAATAAAAAACCCAAACTGTTTAATTCGTCAATATTTTTGAATGTACTTAATTACTACCAGAAATTAATATCTTGAAATTGAATATATATACATGATAAGTATATCTCAGGTGCACCTGGTAGAGTAAAATTGTGAGGTGCACCTAGCTAGTTCCATTTACATGTAATTGCACATCATTAATTTCACTCATTCGACAAAATTCTTTTGCAAAACAACTTAATTGTTCTCAGTTAATTTGTGCACATGGCAAAGAACAAGCATCAAGCATGGACAGGTGAAGAAACAGAGAGAGACCAACCTACTTGACTTTTTAACATAAGTGTGTCCAACAAATGTTTCATCAAAAGAACTATCATAACCAGCAGAGACATAAACACAGTGAAAATCAATTTTGAATTGACAGTAATTATAGCTAAAAAGAAAGATATATATGCTGCACTAAGGACAGTACTGAAGTGGGAAAAAAATGAAAAGGACATCATATATAAAATGCTGAACCTACGTACTAAAACCACCTTTACACCTTTGCTGCATGCATATATCGTTTTATCTGTTCCAGTTTGGTTATCTAGTCAGGTTCATTAGCACATTTGAACAAGTACACCTCTAAAATAGTGAGTTAGGTTACTGAGTTTTGAATATTATTGATCGTTGGTCGGTTCTGCAGTTCCAACAATCGATTTGAAATTTTAAATAAGTACCGTTAAATAAAATATAGGTGCTTAATTGTAAAACTGTTTAAAAAGTGCATGAATTTTTTTCAACAAGATTTTTGTGCGAATGACGCTTTGGGTAATTCGGAGCTATCTAATATGAAATGAAAATTGAATTCGGAGTTCGAAACTTCGAACGTTCATACCTGGTCTTATGTGTGATTTCATTACCAAATTTTCATCTTTCAAGCTCAATCCAATTTAATTAGATGTATTTTTGAACTATGTACGTTAAAAAAATAAATATCATATGCACGACAATCTTACATTTTTCCTTTTTAAAAAAAAAGTATGTTTAATTGTCCGTATGTTATTTTTTTACATAAAATGTTTAATTTAATCAAATGTTGTACAAATTTAATTATTTACAAAATGAAAATAGAGGATTGATTTTTTTTTTTAATTTTGGGCCAATTGGGTGAAATTGGTGTACTTATTTCCATCTGACACCCGACCAGACAGCAAACCGGTAGCATATATACTCAAGGTGGAGAGATTTTTTTTTTAGTAAATGAAAAAGAAAAAAACGTGAAAACTAGTCAAAAAGGATGTAGCCTGGACCGAGTTTGAAACTCGATCTCAATTTTTTTTTTACGTTTGTGTGTATTTGAAAATGACAGGAAGCTGAGAATGAATTTAAAACTCGATCCAGCTTCCTTGGACCGAGTTTTAAACTCAGTCCCAGATTCCTCCTAATATATAGGAATACCCAGCCCCTTTATTCTTCATCTTCTTTCAGCCAACCATTTCCTCAAAATTGTCATTGTTACTGTTGCAAGAGCTTACAATTGAAATTTTTTTTTTGATAGATCCAGAGCCGATCCATATTCATCACTCTCGTCTCACCAACATTGTAATTTTTTTTTTCTATTTGGACTATTATTTTTTTCTCTAAAATTAAAATACACTAACAATAGAGTTTATTATTCATATTGTAGAGACGAAAATGTTGTTGATTAATGTGTATCACGGTGGTCAAAATCTGAACACTTCAACTGGCGTGGGTTACGACATTCGTGTTGCGTGCATATTTTCTACCGATGAGACAATAAATCTTCATGACTTGAAGAGGCAGATTCATGCTGATTTGGAGCTGCTCCTTAGCCAATTCACCATCAACATTAGTGCACGGATCAATACTGCGCCAGCAGGTTCGGGTGTTTTTTTTTCCATAGCTTATTTGGGGTTATTTCTGATGAAATTTGGGGAATGATTAAAACAATAGCTCCGTACCAATTACCCCAGTATAAAACACTGAAGCTAGTAGTTGAATCTGAACCAGTATAAAACACTGAAGCTCTTTTCAAACAAGCTGCAAGACATAAGAAGCTATGAAGGTGCGGGAAATAAATAAAAAAAATAATAATATTAGACCGGCATCCTATAAATTTGTTGGTGTCAGAAACCGCAATTGACCGGCATCCCATGCGACCACTTGCTTACTGTTTGTTTATTCAGAAGGCTGGATTACACTCAGTACGTTAGTCCATATTATATCATCCAGTATTACATTAACACATGGTCTGGTCATTGGCGTAGTTATGGCAATATACGAGATTGACCAATGTACAATGGTTCGATCATTAGGCCAGATCCAACAAAAATCAACAAAGGAAGGAGAAGAAAGATATGCATTCCAATGGTTGCCAACCTGAGGTCGAACTCGTTCCAGCATAACATGATTTAGATTACTAGTCTGTTTATGTTTTGTATCGTTATATTTGTTAGAACAATTGGATTTTAATTGTTGTTGTAATATTTTAATTTGTTTAACATTATTTTAGAATAATATATTAATCGTGCTTATATTTGATTTTGTAAACCTTTATTTTAATTTTTGTTATAATATTTTAGATCAATCTACTAACTGTTGTACTTTATTTTCAATATAATACACAAATGTAAAAAAAAACTGAGACTGAGTTTCAAACTAGATCTCGGCTCCTGGAACCGAGTTTCAAACTCGGTTCAGGCTACAACTGCAAAAGTTCAGCTCTTTTTGGCCAGTTTTGGTGTTTTTTTCATTTACTAAAAAAAATCTACAAGGTGGGGATCACTTGAAAATGGTTATTTTGATAATCTTGACAATAAATCTATAAATAAATATTAGAAATTCTTAAAAATTGAAATAAATTTATAGATGTGTTTTTCTACCTATAGATTGATGTTCATTCAAATTTCATATAATTATCAAAATTTTATATAATTTACAATGGTTCCAATTTAACGGTCTTTGATGAAGTATCAATTGCATGAAATTTTAATAACCATCAATTTATAAATAGAAAAATACATTTATAAACTTTTCCATTTTTTATGTTTTTTAAATAGTTATTTAAAAGTCCATTGTCAAGTGATCCCCACCCTATACTTTAATTCACCATGTCACAAAGCCATACATATTCAAGTATATATTTGACTGGAAACGGGGGAGTCCCAAATCCTTAGAACCATTTTTGGTTCCAAGAAATGTTTTAACCTTTAAATCAACATTGAGATTGAAGAAGTATTTCCCAAATGACATAATTCTGATTAATGTTAATCTAATGATCAAAACGTGCCTTAGAATAAAAAATGATCTCAAGCCCTTGAGACTTCCCCTTCCTATTTGACTACTAACAATGTTTAAGTTCATATATATTTTTCTCTTTTTTTTATAATTAATGAAATCAACTTGTCTGTGAATGTGAATAATTTATGTGCGCTTCCGACTCGTTCACAGAAAGAAAAAAAAAGTCGGGCCTATAGAGGGGCCCAATTTAGGGAATGGCCCAGAAAGAGACTGGAAGGGGGTCCACAAATGGGTAAATAAAATGAATGCCATCCGTGGCTGAGGGGCCAGTGCTGAGTGGCGGGCCCCAATGCCACCCACTAGGAAAAGCAACTGACATCTGCCACGTGTCCCCAGCATCATTTTGTCTTTATGTGGCCAGATGGGACAACGCCGGTCGCCGGCTCTGACTGTGGCCCGTCGCCTTCGCTCCATTTCTGATCTCCTTGAGGTGAAAAAGTAATCGTTGGAGATTATATTTAGAGGACCTAGGATATTTTGTGACATCCCATATGAAATTTTTAATGTAACGGGTTATCAGACCATGCATTTTACTTGGTACACGCTTGGCACAGGGGAGATTCATAGATGAACTGGATGGCGTTCACACGTGTATGAATGGAGTGAAGAGACCTCACTAGGCCATTTTGGGTGCGATCTGCTGCATTGTGAATTTGTGATTCACTGATTCTTACAGCCCAGCCCACCACCACTTCGTTTGGTTTCCATAGTTGGCACGTGTCCTGACCTCATTTTTCGTTGATAATTAAAATTCAGAAAGTTACATTTCTGGGATTTTGTCAGTAAATTTGAAAAATTGGAGGAACATAGCTGACAGCATTAAATAGAAATGAAAAAGAAACGACATCGAACTACTTTTACATGCATGTCTAAATGAACGACACTCATATATCGTCTAGGTGTCATTCAAAATTAATGCAATCCAAATTTTATATAAAGTTGGGATCACTTGATAGGTTATTTGGATAATAATTATTTAAATAAATATGAAATAAATTTTAAAAATAGAAATTTTTTATGAATATATTCTTTTACTTGTAGATTGATGGTGATTTAAATTTCATGCAAATTAATTATCGTTTGGTACTCCATCAAGGACCATCAAAATTTTATACAATTTGCAACGGTTATAATTTGACGGTTTTTGATGGACTATCAAATGATAATGAAATTGCATGAAATTTGAATCACCATCAATCTATAAGATCCTATATATATAAGAACATATCCATAATTTTTTTTCTAATTTTAAGATTTTTTTCATATTTATTTAAAAATTCATTGTCAAAATTATCAAGATAACCATTGTGAAGTGATCCCTTCCCTTTATATAATGGTCTATACCATTTTTTTGTGCACACGGAAATTTTTTCATTAACACTCCTCTTTTGCGATTATTTTTTATCCGGTGGCAAAAGTGATATCTTTAGTATGAAGGTCGCATGTTTAAAATTTAAATGAATTTTTTTATAAATATAAAGTTAATCAACTCAGACTTTCATTTATATATCAAAAACGTTTCTCTTCTCCAAATAAAATTCAAATTTAGATATGAAAAAAAGATAAGAGAGAGAAAGAATAAATGTCTAAAATTCAAAATTATAGATTATAAATTTGAGTAAATAAAGAAGTTTTCATCGAAAAAAACGCTCATAAATTATATTCGTCCTTGTCAACCTTGCTATGAGGTTCATCCATTATATTATGCCATAAAAAATGCGTGTACTAATTGATTAATTTGAACGAGGCAAAAATATATATTTTTAGTATTTTTCATTTAAACATTGCACAAATATTTTTTTTGCATATTGTACTTTTTATTTTATTTTATATATTATCAGAGAACGAACGGTCATGCACAAACATAATTTGCGTTGTCCCTACTTTTGAAATCCTACGCAACAATAATATAAAATTTTAGAAATTAAATTATAAACGTAAATATTTAAAAAAAATTGGGTGTCCTGATTTGCAATTGTGGCGGTCATGTGGCAGGAGAGGTGGGGGCTGGTGTTAAATGACCGAAAGCTAAATAAAAAGGTAAAACAAAAGATCAATAATAAAGCGCAAAGAAACAAAAAATTGATACGCTTTTACGGTCCTTTTAGCCTTTTTCTCACACTTGGTGGATAAAAGAGAACCAAGTCAAAACTTGTTTGAATTGACCATTGTTTTTATTTACCCATTAGGTAAAGAATCAAATGAATCATTTATTCGTTTAGAAGTTAGTTCCAATCTTTTCTATTTAATTTTTAACCAGACTTACGTTGTATTTCAAAACTTCCAAGTACTCTCTCTCTCTCTCTGGTGGTGATATTTAATGTCATGATAACTAAACAAGTGCGCGCTCGTCAAGATGGTACAACTAATAACAGTGCAAGTGCAATTAAAGACTTGTTTCCAAATTCTAGCACATATTGACTGTATAACTGTTCAAAGTAGTAGAGTTTTGAAAATATCCATCAGGTTAGATCCGGTCTTGGTAAATCTGTGTCCCTCATCCATTTCGAACCGTTCAGTTTGAAAGCCGTGGGTAACTCGGATCAGGAAAAAGTCTAGTCCTAGCAATGATTGAATTTAAAAAATTTCACATTAGCTCTTATAATCCGTCCAGTATTGAACCCGTGATCCGTTGAAATCTGACACACTACAAACCCGCTCCGGACCAGCCAAACCCACCCCTACCCGTCCAGACCCGCTACAAACTCGCCCAAACTCGCTACCAGATCATACCCCTACCCGGACGGGTGACCCATGAAAATCAGACCCGATACTCATGAAACTCGAACCAGACTCGTGAAACTCGGACCAAACCCGTGATACCCGGAAGAGTGTGTTGCTGGACCCAAGAACCCAAAAATGAATAATGGAGCTTTATTTTCAATCAAATCCACTTGTTTCAAATCAAACCCATTTCATTTCAAATGAATTTTACTTTTATCCAAATTTAACAAAAAATAAAATTAATATCAAAAAATCTAAAAAAATATAAAAAAAATATACAAATTAATATCTATAAATATCCCCTCTCATTTCAATCCAAAATCACACCAAATATTCAATATTTCTCTCTTTTTAAGCTCTCATTCTCAATTTCTTATATACTCAATTTTTCATAATTTTATTTAGAAAATATAAAAAAATTAGTTCTAGTATATTATTCTAATCAAAAAACAAAAAAAAAAATTAGTTGTAGACTTCTAGTATTGTTATTTATTTTTTATTGGATAAGAAGTGAAGGTGTTGTCAAATTTACCAAATCATGTTTCATGCAATGCCGTATTTCGATTTCGATAATATTTGGAGCATTGGTGGTTAATTTTTTTTACTTTTAATTAATTATAGTTTTTGATGTGTAGAAATAAGATCAATTTTTTTTTCATTTATAGTTATAATGTATTTAGAATTATTTTTATTTTTAGAATATTAGAATATTAAATTTATTTTTATTTGTAGTTTTAATTCATTTACATAAATTTATTTTTTATTTATTTCTAGTTTTATTTTATATCTAGTTTTAATTCATTTTCATTATGTTAAATTTATTTTTTATTTATTTACATTTACTTTAATTGATAGAATAGTGGGATGTTAAATTTATTTTTTATTTATTAATTATTTTAAATCATTTACATTATATTAAATTCATTTTTTATTTATTTTTAGTTTTCATTCATTAACATTATGTTAAATTCGTTTTTTTATTTATTTGTAGTTTTAAGTTTTTGTTGTTTTAATTCATTTCTATTTACTTTTATTGTTAGAATATTATAATATTAAATTAATTTTTTATTTATTTATAGTTTTATTTTTTAATAATTTTAATTTATTTATATTTACTTTCATTGTTTGAATATTAAAATGTCAAATTCATTTTATTTGTTTATAGTTTAATTTTATTGATAGTTTTAATTCATTTACATAATGTTAATTTTTTTAAAGTTTTAATTCATTTACATTATGTTAAATTCATTTTATATATTTTTTGTTCATCAAATTTTATTTTTTATTCTTTTTTATAAAAATGGCAAATCCTCCCGTTGCTGATTTTCTTCTTCGATTTAGTGTGCAGATTTTTGATGAAAATTATTAATCAGGTCCGAATGCAAATACTTCTGAACTAGTCTATCTTCGATATGATAACCTCCACTTCACCCTCAAGGAACTTACCGCAAGATCTTAACTATCAATCTCAACCTGAACAAATATTTACTCATTATAAAATAATTGAAGAACCTCAACTTCAACTATCAACCTCTTTCTATTTTTTTCCCTATACAAGGTTTATCGTGAGATGAAAGATGTGAAAAACATTGACCCTTCTTTTATTTTAATCGTACATGCAATGAAAGAGAAATTTCTCAAATATCGAGAGGAATTTTTCGTCATGACCATTATCGTAAGCTATCTCCATTCATCGTTCAAGAAGAAATATACTATACTTATGTTTCATAGGTATAAGAATAATCTACGTCCACCTTATACTAAGGTGGAAGCTCGCATGACTAACCTATCGGATGACATGTTCAACATTTATAACTCTCGATAAAATATTAATCAAGTTTTTTATCCGATCAAAGCACTAGGTATGAATAGAAAAATTATTTGTTTATAGTATTTATTACATAGTTTACTCACTAATATTATGTATAATTTTTTTAATCCCAATAGAAGTAATAATGTGTCCGGATTGCTAAGTGAGTGGCGGGTAAATGAAAGTATTGTAACTCAATAAATTAACAATAATAAATTACTAAGTTATTATTTGAGAAACAGAAAAGACGATGGAATTAACATTCTCAATTACTGGAAGAGGGATGCAATTGCCTATCCAACATTGGTGATGATGACTCGTGATACATTTATAATTTCTGCGTCAACAGTTCTTTCTGAATCGTGTTTTAGTTCGGCGAAAATGATTTTGGTTGATAAACACACCAAATCGGGTGCAAGTCTTTTTAGAGAAACTTATATGCTTGAAATATTAGATTGATGCCGAAGATTGTATGCAATATGATATCACACTTAAGACAATAACACGCGCAGTCCAACTCAAGAAAGTGGCAGTAATTTGAGTATCAGTCCGGATGATTCCGACAGTGAATGTGATATCAACTTTGAAGATAATGATTTATGGTACTTGAATGACGATTATTAGATGTTCGGTAAATTTTTATAAATCCTTTTAATCTTATCATCTATTTTTAAGTTTTTGATTGTTCGTTAAGTAATTTTTTTAAATATTACTGACATAAATAGAACTCCGCTTATGTTATTTTTACATAGCTGGTCTCAAATTCGAAATTAAGGATGAGGATAACTTATAATTTTTTATAGATATTAATATTAAAAAAATATATAAAACATATTTTAGAACTTATTATTTTCATAAATTTTAATATTTTTTAATTTTTAATATTGCTTGATTTTAAAATAATTAAATATATAAAACTGAATTAGTTTAAATTAATTATTTTAAAAGTTATGATATATTTTTTCGGCTTTGATTTTTTTATTTATTTTTATAATTATTTGAAACTTTTCAAATTTTATTTATTTTTTAAATAATTAGAATTAATAAAACTAAATTATTTAAAATTTTTATATAAAACATCATGATTAAAATTATTATAACCTCTATTGTTTTTTTTGGAAAATTTCTGATTTTTTTTTGAAATTTTCTGCAATTTTCTGAAATGTTTAGAGTTTTTTTGTGGTTTATTTGTTTTTTATGAAATTAAAAAAAAAAAAGATCCGTCCCCAACCCTCATGACCTATCCGGATCGTCCTTTGGGCCACCCGTCCTGATCCATGAGGGTCCTATCACCGGGGGTCCAGCACAGATCAGATCGGGATTTTTTATATTTTGACCATTCTAACCCATCACGCTCCATCTGTCCTCACCCGTGACCCATCGTCCTCACCCATAGCCGGAGGGTTTGGATTGTCCTGTCCCGAACCGCCCCGTTAACAAGTCCCTAGTGTATACCTACTGTATGTGACTAAGTGAACAAAAGGATGCGCTTTTAATGTCATAGATTTTGCCTGTTCTTTTACTTTGACTTCTTATCTCTATCTCTACACTTTATTAAGAACGTAAATGTTATGATCCTGTAAAGGTTAAGATTTTTTATTAAATTTTTAGAACTAATATCAGTCATTGGATTGAGTTATTCATCAAATGATGTTACCATCTCTATGGTCACTTGTGTTGAAGTTATAATTTTCTCTCAATTTTGATTGTTACACAAAATGCTATATAATTTAAGAGTACAATTGCCTTACTAAATTTCCTTTTTTTCTTAGATTATCATTAATTATGAATTTTAACTTTCCTTAAATTCTACAGATCAACTTTGCTCTCAATTCTATATTTATTTTATATTAATTATGTATTCATAATTGAAATTTATATTAATTACTAAATTATATTTATTTTTATTTCTTTTTTTTCACATGAGGATATGAATTTTTATATTTTTAAAAGATATCACCGTTATAACGCACGAACACGATACTAATATGATATCTATCCATCTACCTATCAAATTATAAAACAATCATCCATTGGTCATTCATTACCCACCACTGCTTTATTCGTCCTTATCGTCACCTTTTGCTTTTTATAGCGCCTCGGCCTCGCCTTTTCCATCTTATGGTACCTTTGAAATGTTGTACGACACTATTAGGCCATTGCTGACATACAAATTGTAAATATTCTGACGAAACAAGTTCTCAAACGATATATTAAATGATAATAATAAAATAAAAAAGTTATAACAAGTATAGTCAAAGATAAAGAACTGAATGCTACTTACAGTTGGCCTCTTTAAATAAGACATCATACTTCTCATACAAAATAAGGCATCATACTAAGATTATAATACAACAACAAAATCTTTAATCTCAAATAAATTGAGGTAGGCTAAAAATGAAACTCAATCGGAAAACATAAGATTAAAGATCTTAAATATCAATGATAATAATGAGGATGATGAAAATAATAATAATAATAAAAAATAAATAAATAAATAAAAATGATAATGATAATGGTGATAATAATAATAATAATAATAATAATAATAAGAATACTAATAATAATAATAGTAGTAGTAGTAGAACAATAAATCTCTATTATAAAATCTATTTCTAAATCCTAAATTTTAAACCCTAAAATCCTAAATTCTAATTTTAATGGGGAAATAAGTTAATTATATTTTTTTTTGAAGAGAAAGATGAGAATTTAGCTCACAAATTTCATTTTGTGTCTATGAGGGTTTGAATTTATAACCTCTTTAAAGTCATCATAGTTAGCTACCACTAGATCATTTGCGTTATTTATATGTTTTAATGGGACAAAATAGTTATTCTGGAAGTTTGAATGGGTACGTGGAAAATTATTTTATAGGAGGCAGTAGCATTTCTATTTTGTAAAATTTCTGACAATTTTACAGTAAGTTATAGAATGTTGTTGTCTGAAACTCTTAAATTATTTGCTCTAATATATGCTGGTATAAAACTATTGCACTACAATTTTTACCGTGTATTTGGCTTTTCCTCTGCTTTCAGTTGGCATGCGCACAGAGACGAATTTTCAGTAATTTTCAAGTCTTGAGATCTAAAAAGAATCAGTAAAATTTATAAAATATTAATAAAATCTAGAAAGAGAGTGAAGAGAAAGGGAAATGTAATATTGTTTGTGTGTTAAGGCATACAATTAGCATGAGAAATGTTTGAGATATTATGTTTAAAATGTTAGGACATATAAATAGAATAACGAATATTTCAGGATTTTGTGTTAATTTTATATGAGACACTGATCAATATAAATAGGGATAGTATACTATGTGGAGATATAAGATAAAAGAGAAAAAATATATAAATATAGTGTGTAAGAGAAGATAGTAGTTGTAATTTCATTGAAGTTTAATAGAGAAATAGTTTGAGAGTTCATTGAAAATCCACTTGTTTTTCATATTATGTTATAGAAAAATAGTTTGAGAGTTCATTGAAAATTCAGCTGCTTCTCATATCATGTTATTGTATTGTGTTCTAAAAAAAAACCAAGCTCTAGTGATCGAAGTAAAAAACTACAGGAATCAGATCAAATAAGTTGGGGTCTCTTTCAAGTTGGATATTTTCTTAGATTGATTAAGTGTGGATTCGAGTTAATTCTAGGTTACTGATGTTACGTATCAATTTAAGTTGATGTCTATCTGTACTAAGCTCAATTTAGGTTGCTGCGCATAAATTATGTGTTTAGACTAGTTCATTTCGCTTGTGCATCTTTAACAAATGCAGGGCATTGTTTTTCTGATTGTAAATTAATAGCGTGGATGGTTACAAAAAACATATTAGTACAAGTTTTTTATATGTGAAATTTGTGAGAAACTTTAATACTACTTTAAGCTCATCAAAGTTCATGAGTTTGAACTTTGAAAATTTTTAAAATTTTCTTTACATGATGAGCTTGAATTGTTAATTACTTTATCACGATGTTGTTAAATCGTAGATTGTATCGTAAATCATTGTATTTCATATCATATCGTGTATCATATATCGTGTAAAATATTAAAATTAGTGAAAAAATTATTAAAAATTCATTATAATATAACTTTCTATCATATTTATATTATACAATAACATCATGTGCACCGTGTAAATGATACATACAAGTATAATAAGCAAACTAGCATGATAACTTAAATATTAATAAAAAGTATTTTATTATTTGAGCTAGGAATTAAACCATATATAATGTATATAAATTCAATAATGATAAATTATATATAACTAATAGATTAGATAAATTATTTCAGTTCTATTCAATATTCTCTCTGATCACTAATTATTTATCATAAATGAGAATATTTTTAGTCACATCCGTATGTAATTATTTATATAGTTAGAATAAAGATTTAATGATTATGGATCATATTTTTCAAAACATATTAGATAAAAAGTCAAATAAAATATATCTAATTTTTAATCAAAATATTGAATAGTCAACTCAAAAGACATCTTGCAAGAGCCCTAAACTCACTTTGGCTCACCATGAACTATACTAATATTTTAAATTAATTTTATTAATAATTTATGAACCAAATTTATCCACATACATGACATTAGATTCCTTTCTTCTCTATTCGATTACAACATTTGTTGTTCTTGTTCGCTTTCTGTCTCCATCAGTTTGGTTCTCTTTTTTCTTTATCGATCCTGCTCGTTCTCCCTCGTTCGACGGGCTAAAGTTTGCTATCGAAAGGGCGCAGAATATAGAGAAGCCTTGCACAAAGAAAAAACTAGGTACGAGAGAGCTGAATTTAATTCTGAATCGCGAATATTTTTTGAATCGTGAATCACAAACGATACGTATGATTCACAACCTCTTCGATATATTTTCATTTAATACGATTCACAACCTCTCCGATATATCTTCATGATTCATATCGAAAAGGTATATATTCGTATCGAATCATTGAATTTTAACATTAGTGCTTTATCATGTAAATTTTTCACATCCTGCATAATTTCTTAAAAAAGAAAAGATTATTCACTACAACCAAAATGAACTAAGACAATACTCATTTAATAATTGTTATATATCAAATCCGTTATTAAAATGGCTTAATGGCATCATTATAATATTAAAAACTTTTAACAATGATTTATAATAAAAATATTATTAAAATAAACTCTCAGTACAACAAAAAATAGTCCAACCATTTAGCAATAGTTCCTTGAAGGAATCATTATTAAATATTGCCTTTAACAATGGTTATGTGTCTAGAACCGTTGTTAAATGGCGTATTTGGCAACAGTTCCTTCAAAAAATCATTGCTAAATAGTTGTGCTACTTTTTTGGATCTGACATCTATTTTGATCAATGATATTTTCTCCTATCAGAAACATTTACTTCCACAGATTATCCATTTCACTGTTCGTTCATCTCAATCTAATGATTCAAAAATCAAATTTCAAAAACTAAAATCTCACGAATTACCAACTACTTGTCATTTATTTTCATATATAAAAAGAAAGATAAGAGACAGAGAGAGAGAGAAAGAAGAAAGAAAGAAGAAGAGAGACATGAAATAAAAACCGAAATCTGACTATCTCAACTTTAAACGAACTAAATTTTTGATAGAAAACTCCAATTGAGGAGTGTACGCGGCTATAAAAGCTTACGATGTGATCTACAAAGTTAACCGTTTACACCATTACACCCATTTTCAGGGACAAAAAAGCTCATCTTCAAACTCAAAAACACATTTAAAATTTTAACTTTTATTTTTTCTGTTTTTTTTCTTTGGATTTTTTCTTAGAAATTGTATAGATTTTAATATTATTACATGAGCTAGATGTATGTATTATTGAGTAAATTTTTTTCATTGGATGAGTAATTATATTTCATTCATATTAATTATTGAAACAATGAATAATATTTCATGTTGTTGTTCTTTAGTTACTCAATCTATCTTCTCACTAAATTTATCTTCTTTTAATATTAATTATCATCTACTATTTGCTTAGATCAAGAATGTTATAATTTTAAAAAAAAAATTGACCTTCAGCGATGATTCTAAATTCGTTTCTAAAGATCATTTAAAATAAAAATCGAACACCTATGATTTGGAAACGGTTATTTCGAGTCTTTCCTAACATCCCTGCGCTCACCTATAATGGTTTAGGAATTATTGTTAAACTTGATCAATAATCGTTACCAAATACCTTTTTTGTTGTAGTGATTTCTAGAGGCGGGGCCGGACTTTGGCTTAGGGGGTCAATAATGAAAAAAAAAATAGAGGGGGGCAAATTTTATTTTTTCTTCAATGTAAGCTTATTTTTCTAATTCTTTTCAGAAAATATACATAAATATAAAGAGTTTTTTGCATTTTTTTTTCTAGTCAGGGGATCAGCTGTCCCCCCTGCCATACACTGCCTCTGCTGAAAAAATCACGCAACAAAGTAATTCATTTTGAACATCTTTATCTTTTATAAAAACAAATTACTCAACGAAAAAGAAATATTAGAATGAAAATGAAAAATAATTGATAATAATCACGAAGTAAAATTAAGAGACATTGTTCAATCCTATTGTGTGAAATTGATTCCCCGAAATTTGAAGGTGAAGTGCCCAACCCCATGAGTTTGGAAGCAGATGTAAGAAATTGATATAAAACAATTTTAGAAAAATGAAACTTAATAATGTGAAAAAAAGTTGCTCGACAAGTATATCATGATCAGTGAATCAAATTTATCCTGTGCATAGCCGACATGAGAATCTTGAAAATAGTTTTACAAACTTCACTGAAATTACTTTTTCTTTATGCAATCATAAAACATTTGTATATTCAAAATAATTGGAGTGTTTCCATCCACCAGTCCTATTACAAATAGGACTAATTGGTCCCAGTTTCCTCCCATTTTTATTAACAAAATTCGTTAGCGGGTATAACATAAATATACACAATTGCAGCAAAAATTAAAGTTGTAGAGTATTCTGTATTTCTTTTTTCTTTTCTTTTTTTCTTTTGACCTGCTCCAATTTTGTTTGTGCCTAACAGTTCCTAATTTTGGAGATGAAATCATGTTATACACATGGAAAGAGATAAAATGAACCAAAGATATGATGTTTGGTTGATTTCCGTTTCACATGAAAGTACTTGTAATTGAAAAGAGGCCAGTGTCCTAACTCTTTCGTTTGTGCTTTGTGTGCTCAGAAGAATGTGGTAGAAAAAAAGAAAGAGACAAGAAGGGAAGCCAAAAATTAATGCGACCCTTAAATGCTCATTGATGATCATTGCTTTTTCTTCCAACGACAAATGTTCCACAATACATGACCAAATAGTCATGGATTATTTTATACCCTACAATCAAATTCACATCACATCATTGTCATAACTTTGCTATGAAAAACCAACAAGAATAAATTTGAAATGTCTTTTACGAACCATACACAAAGCTAAGAGGTTCTGAAAGAAATCACATCGTTTCGCGTCTTTTTCATTTGAGCAAAACAATACTGACTGCCTATGTATATTAAGTTTGAATGTTCAGAGATTAATCAGTCATTCACTATATATAATGTTATTGAAACTTCACCTTTAAAATTATATTACTTTGTAACGAGAGCTAAAATCTCTTTCAAATTGATTAAAATTTTTGTTACGCATTCTAAGTTGTTAAGAACACATCTATAATTTTAAAATTCCATTATTTTTTAGAAAAATGTACCGCAAATATTGGATGTACTATAATTACTCAATTAATATTAAAAAAACGCAGTTACTATATTTGTATTTTTTTTATAAGAATGTTAAAAAAATAGTATAAACTTTAACGGACCGTATGATTAAAGGGCGAAAATTAGTGAAATGTATGATGTTGTCATTCTACGATACCTTTGTTCTCAGCGAATTAATCAAGGATTAGGACCCGATAAAAACTATTAACAAGCGATCTTTACATAATTTCCAAACATATCTTTTTAAAATTCTTAAAAATAGAAAACATGAATATATATTTTAAAAATATAAATTGATTGTATTTCCCATTTCACTCTTAAAAAACAGAACGAGTACATAATACGTACTACAAATTTGGCTCAATAATGCAGAGAGCATAAAATAAAATGGCACTGATGCAATCCCCTTGCTATATACCTCTATTTTATCCATCACCACTTACACATGGGCCCAAGAATTTTGTTTTAGGGAGTTGCATTATGATTGGAGAATTCAAATATTTTGGAAAATATAGAACTCCACTCTGCACCCAGGGGCGGATCCAATATAATCCAGGGGGGGGCACGTGCCCCCCCCTGGATTTTGAAAAATAATGCTTTTCGGTAATATTTTCGGTAATTGGCCCCCCCCGGAAATTTTTTTTGCCCCCCCCCGAATTGTCTGGTTATTTTTATTGAGAAAAAAATATTTAATACCGTGCATAATGAAATAATTATGCAAAGATATCAAAATATAAAGTTACTTAGTCGAAAACTTTGTTCATCAACTTGATTATCTATTACTTTGAGCTTTATTTTATTATTATTTTAATATATAAAATATTATTATTTAATAAAAAAAATTATTAGTTAAGTATATATATTAAATTATTAATTTTTTTATTTAGTACCCGATTAGTTAATGGGTTTGAACCCGATAAGTCATTACAATCCGATAATTGCCCCCCCCTAATCAAAATCCTAGATCCGCCACTGTCTGCACCTCAATGCTACAGAGGTTTCAAAATCTCTAGCTGTTAACTTATTAAAAGTGGCTTCCAACTTCCAATGTGTGCTTGTATTTTGGAGAGAAATTTTCGTGCGGAGTTTGATGATATTAATCTGAACCATCAAATTAAATCATAATGGTTATGGGGGTTATTATGATGGATGGAGCTACTATTATATCAGAAACATTAATTACTGATTGGACAGTTCAAATGCAAAATACCACAATTTGTGTATTACTTCCGCATAATGCAGCTTAGAGTGACGGTGTCGAGATCTGTACTTCATCAATGTTTTGTGTATCAGATGGTTGTCACTTCACGCTGCACAATACATTACGTCATCAGCCACATGGATAGTTCAAAGTGCTCATCAACACCACATCCGAGGATGTGAATCATCTAAGAAAACAGATTCTAACATTCATTTTTTTTTCTTTTTGAAATTTTAAGAATTTTTAATATGAACTCTTGACATAAAAATTAATTAAATTTATATTATATGAGTGATGAGTGTCGTTAAAGACTATCCAAGCATCGTACTGTGCCGAGTCCCAAGTGTAATTCAGTAATTGAGCTCCTTAGAATTCGGAGTATGCTGTCAAGTAGTGACTGTAGTGTTGATTGTTGAACAACATAATCCGTGTTTTTGCGATTAAATCTATGAATAGAAGGAGTGCTATGTTTTTTTTTTGGGTAACATCTTTTAAACTCACAAACTGAATTTTAATTTGAATAACTTTTATTCAAATTATGTAATCCGCAACAAAGTTCTCTTATAAATTAGTTTACTAATTTAAAATATAGGAGGGTTGAAATGCCTAATTTTTTCATGCCTCAATTGTGCCTTCAAATCTTAACCGTTGATAAAAATTCAGATAAACGGATTGGATTGATAGGTTGATAACTTCTCTTTGCTGCCCTCCCCTTCCTTCTTTTTTCACTTCTTCTGACCTTGTCCCTCGTATCTCGTCTCCCCCAAATTCTCCGCGTTTCAAAGACCCCTCAGGTTCATATCTCCACCCACTTCAAATTCTAGAGGCCAGATCTTTTACAAAAGCACCTCGCTCCACCTCTTGTATTGTTTCTTTCTCCATTCCCTGTTCATATTCTCTCGTTCTTCACATTTAGGCTTGAAAACTGATTTTTTTTTAAAACTTACCAATTAGTTATCACTTATAACTGGACAATTGTTCAATTAACATTGTTGATCAAATCAATTAATGAGGGGAGGAGAAGTTCAAGCTCAAAGGCTCAAAATTTTTTATTCAGAAATCATTCATATATGCAAAAGATTTAAAGCAGGGAGCTTGTCACAAAAGAACTAAATGGAGATTCAAGCAGGGACCTTGTCTCGATCATTTTATTTGGACATGTATGGAGCGAAAATAAAAGATGAATTTTAAGATTTCATAAGAGGAGAAGGAGACATCGAGAGGGACCTCGAATGAATTCATATCATCTTTTGTCCGTTAGATTTATTTTGAGATTCGTGCAAACTTAATCTCAAAAAACACCCCTATAATTCAAAGGTGTACGGTGCGTGAAGCTCATTTCTGCCATGCGGAGGACTTGTTTCCAATTCGAATAGGACTTGTTTCCGTCCGGGTTTTTTTATAACCCTAGTTTAGCCATATGACATTTGAGTCGGGAGAAGACATGAGGAGAAGCCTAAAAAGTCGGGGCAGGAGTAGGTTCAAAGGCTATTGGATTTATTTCAGTTTAATTATGGTTTTAATATGTATGATCAAATAATATATGAATTTTAAACTAATAAAAAAAATTAAAGTATGAATTTTAAAATATTTAAATGTGAATGAGACCATCGAATCAAATATGAGTCCGATGAACTTTGAATCTACTCCGCCCCAAAAAAATCAGAAGAAGTGAAAAAAAGAGGCGGAGGGCCACGAAGCAAAGTTTAGCGATCAATTAATTATTAATTCAGTTCGTTTATCTAATTTTTTATCTACGATTGAAATTTGAAGTTTGGAGACACAATTAAGGCACGAAAAAGTGAGACACTTGAACCCTCTTTAAAATATTTATGTTTCAAAAAGTCTATAACTATCTAAAAAAATGGGTACTTGATTAAATATTTTTTATTTTTATTTTATGTAATTTAGATGTTATTTGATATTTTATAAAAGATCTTCAAAATTATATGACAATTTTAATGGTTTAAATTTGATAATATTTTATAAAATATCAAATGAAACTCAAATTACAATCAATTCATAAATTTAATAATATATTTATAAAAAATATTTTCAAGTTTAATTTTCTATGAATTTATATGAAGTTGGTTGTCGAAATTGTCAAAATAAAAGAATTGTGAATAGTCCAAATTAACAGTTTCATTTTTTTTGAGAGAGTGATGAAAGTCTAATTCATAAATTTTATTTTGTGTCTATGAGGATTTGAACTCATAATTTCTTTGAGATCATTCTAATTAGCTACCACTAACCTCTTTCATTTTTAATACCCTACCCTTTAAAATATTATTTATCTAAATTAAAAGTTTTGAAGCCAACTTGTCAATAGTCCAAATATTGATTGGATCTAGAGCATTATCCATTTTGTTTTCAAATGGAAATCTTGGGTTTTGATATCCTTCAAAATGATTTTTTTGTGGTGCTAGAAAATTAATCTGGTGCATTCATTTTTATTGGATAATTCATATAAAAAAGCATGATTGTACGATTAGGGAAAAAGGGAAAAAGAAACTGGATCCTGGGCATCGGGCAGTACTTAGTAAGTGATAAAGCAATTATTTTAACAGTATTTAGTAAGTGATAAAGAAATTATTTAATCAATTTTATTCTCATACATTTCCCAAGCAAGTTCTTCATATAATATTAAAAAAAAGTTTGTAAGATTAAATAATATCATGTCACTGTTCTTGATAGTGCAATGGCAGCGATCAAACATCATGCAATGTATCAATTTTGGCGCAAATGGTTCTGAAAAAGGAATTGAAGAACAGATGCTAACTTCTATTCAAAAAATAGACAGAGTATCTTTTTAATTGAAAGAATCTATGCACATTGCCCTTTGCCTAGCTTACTATTTTTAAAATTTGGATCACTTGCTACATGTGGGGCGCCGAAGTGATCCGCTCAACCGAAGGTTAAAGTGGAAAAAAAAAGCAAGAAAACAATATTTTTTTAATGGCGATCAATTATTTTTAATGGTCTTTTTGAAATCCTTTGAACAATATTCAGATATATACTCAACTTACGGATGTCTGACCCGATCAATGGGTAAATCTGATCCGATCCGGATCTAAGATAAATGAGTTGGATATGGAATAAGATTTTTTGACCCGTCATGAGTCGGGTTACATATGGATCGAACCGATCCGATCCCATTTAATTATGTTTTTTAAGTAATTTATGATTTAATATTAATTTTTACCTTAAATATACACTAATTATATATTATGAAGATTGATTATAAATTAATTACTTAAAATTATATAAAATTAATTAATAAATATTTAATTATTTTATATGAGACGGATTTAATTGAATAAAAAAATAGTGATGACCCGATCCATTGACACCCCTAACTCAACTTAAATTTCAGTATATATATAACTTCTAAATCATATCATTCATATCGTTTATATTTTCAACCGATAATTTGATCTCACTTTATTTTATTATTTATTCTGATTGGATTGTTCATCTATCTTTCTTATTTTAAAAGGGTGTTATTATTTGATGTATCAAAAAATATATAATTGAAATATTAAAATAATACAATTTTCTTATTTTTTACATGATTTTTCACACTTACGATCTTGTTTTTCAGGGCGACTTTTTTTTTTTACAAATTATCCAATTTTCAAAATCCGCTTGTTTTTGACAATTCTTTTTCTTTATATATCAAAGTCCAGAAAATAAATCTAAATAGTGATCTGAAACTTTAAACGCTCTATTCTGAAATGACCTCAAACTTAAAAAAAAAAAACAGATCCGAAGAACTATATATAGAGCTGGCATATAGTAATAAATCTAGTTTTTTATGAAGTGACATATGTTTAAGTCCGATGATTATAAAAATATACATCAGTTTTTTATGGGGGTTTTATTTTTATTTTTTAAAAAAGAAACAAAATCGAATAATATGAGATTGGAGATCACTGAATTACCGGATGCCCAACTATGCACATCGGACAACTTGCATATGCACGCGGGGATGGGCATGATATATTTTATTTAAATTCAAAAATCAATCCCCAAAATTTATCTCAGAAAGGAAAAAAATCAATGCCCAAAAAACAAGGGAGAATGGAAGTTGGAAATTTTATTCATTAATTTGGACCAGAAACAGATCAATTTTCCCGCATTGCTTTTCATCGGTTCACCACCTTTATATGCCTCATGAAATAATTAATCGCCATGGGTCTATCCGTAATAACCGTTCCACGATTGATCTTTTGATTGCAATTTAATTGCCTATGATTTTTAATTACTTCATATATCATAAGATCATAATTACACATTTTGTCGCGCGTAATACTAATAAATAAATAAAAAAGCATGCAAGAAAATTGTGATAAATCATTTGTCATATTGAAAATTGTGATGGCCCTACCACCAACGAGATCATTGATTCATGTCGATCGATCACATTGTGTCGATATGCTTTTCTCTTTTAACTCTCATGCATGCAACAAAATGGCACAAGAACCGACCTAGCAAAAGCCACCAACGTGCAGCCGGACGCGAATCAAAACAAATCATGACTAGCCATAAATTTTCATTTAGAGGGGGTTTTAGATGTTTAGTCCGGGTCAGAGTCAGACTAGTCCAAAGAGAAGAAGAATCTCGTTGTAATAATGAATTTGTACGACTAATGTGATCTTCATAGAGAATAAAGCAATGCTAAGTCGACCCATATTGACAGTGTTATCTATACAGACCTAGCTTCAATTAATTTACACAATTTTGCCTCTTAATTGCATAATATGAGTATTATATACATTTTTATTTCATATTCCAATTAACTATTTAGAAAGAAAATAGACTTGTCCCATCTTTTTTTAATAGGAGATAACGGTTCAAGCCTATCAACTTATTTTAGTGGTCATGATAAATATAATCGGCCAAGTGTTTAGTGTTTTTTTTTACAAGACAGTTCAAATTTCTGTGAGTGTTTTATTTTTGTTTCGTGAAGATTACAGTAAGCACTTGCTTACTTTTTACCCAAAAAATAAATATGAAGTGAGGCAATTTAATAATTAATTCATAAGCTTTATTTTTTTCTAAAAAATGCATAGTTTGTGGTCTTAAATTTTACTGTTAGCCAATTTATATGTTCTAAAGCAAACTCATCGTTACTAACAACTAATAATTAGTAAGAACTAAATGTTGGTGAGGTCATCTGGCCAACAAGAGGTGCAAACTGGGAGTCCAAACATAAGTTGCTCAAATTAAAGAGTTCTCATGATTAGATTCGGGATCATTAGAGCAATTGGGATAATTGGCTTTGCTAGAGGAGAGCATGTGTTGAGATACCTCCCCCCATCATGCCCCCATTCCTCTAACTCTCCAGTCCAAATGAAAAACACCAAAAGGATACGAGCGTACACACACAAAGGCCAAATCCGTATCTTTGATTAATCAATTTCTTAATCAAAGTAAACGACACCTCTTTTTCTTAACCCACCACCTTTTGCTCTGTTTTCCATCAGTAGACATACAAGACCAATGATGGGCCCGTTTTGTTATAGACATGCTTGTTTTTTTTTTGTTAACACATTTGAAATAATGCCAAGCCTCCAATTGCCTCGTAAGTTTCAAAAAAAAAAGAATACAAGTCTATGTGTACTAGAGTATTGAAGACGGTCCGGTCCGGGCCGGTCCGGTCCAAACCCGGACGGTCCACGGTCCCGCACGGCCCCGCACGGTCGGTCCGGCCCAAGGCGGCCCAAATTAAAACCGAACCCGTCCCACACCGTTGGCCCCTGGGGCCGGACTCCCACGGGACGGTCCCGGTCCGGCCCAAATTTTTTTTTTTTTTATAAATTGAAAACATAATAATTTATCATATTTTTTAATAATAATTTTTAACTAATTCGAATTTTTTTTTATAAATTGAAAACATAATAATGAGTTTGCTTAATTTATCATATTTTAAATAATTTTTTTTAAAGTGAGCATGAAGAGGGGGCCCCGGGTGGGACTTGGGAGGGGGGGGGGGGGGCCGGTGTGGGGTTGGGGGGGGGGGGTTGTGTACATATGAGGATTTGCCTTTTTCCATAGGTAGTCATACTATTTAATTATTAATAGCTTAATTTATTTTTTCAACTTAGAACCTCAAAGGCTGAAGGAAACTCAAAATTTTTAATATTAATTTATGACATGTTCGAAGTATATGCATGATATTTTCCATTAGATAAAAATTCCACCTTCATTTTCTTTTTGACTTGCCATAATTAAATCTCTTACTGCATTGTTTTCACTGGAAAATGAACCCAAATTTACTTCTCGAGTGAGTTGTGCAGTGCCGTCAAACTTTCATTTCTAGGGTCCTCTCGAGATTAACATTAAGGCTGTGTTTGTTTGTGGGGAATAATTAAGACACAATTATTGAAAACTTTATCAGATGTGATATAGTTATGGAAAGGGATCACTTGACAATGTTTATCTTGACAATGGATTTTGAAATAAATATGAACAAAATCTTAAAAAATCAAAAACCTTATGGATTGTTATTCTACTTATAGATTGATGGTGATTCAAATTTTATACAATTTCATTATCATTTGATAGTCCATCAAAAACCGTCAAATTATAACCGTTGTAAATTATATAAAATATTGATGGTCCTTAATGGAGTATTAAATGATAATGAAATTACATAAATTTGAATCACCATCAATCTATAAGTAGAAAAACTTATTCATAAGATTTTTTCTATTTTTAAGATTTTTTCGTATTTATTTAAAAATTCATTGTCAAGATTGTCAAAATAACCCATTTTCAAGTGATTCTCACCCTTTAGTTATCCTCACTTTTTTCTCTCTCTAATCCAACAAACAAACGCACCTAAGAAATTTATAATTTAGGTGATATAGTAGGGGTGTCAATGGCTCAGGTTGGGTCGGGTCATATTATTTTATTTTATTTTATCCGATCCGAACTTGATCCGATTAAATTCGGGTCAAAAAATCTTGACCAATATCCGACCCGACAGGTCACGGGTCGATCTGACCCGAACCATATAAAATAATTAAATATTTATTAATTATTTTTATATAATTTAAGCAGTAAAATATTAATTAATTTATAATTAATCTTAATTAGTGTATATTTAAGCTTTAATTAGTACTAAATCATAAAATTACTTTAAAAAACATAATTAATCGTGTCGGGTTCAATCCAAACCCGACCCGACCCAATTCAAGATAAAAAAATTAAATCCATACCCGACCCATTTATTTTCGGATCATGTCGGGTCGGATCGGGTTCGGAGGGTCGGGTTAACCGGATCAATAATTGATACCCTATGATATAGTTATCTCCATTTTTATCTATCTCCAATCCATAAATAAACACAGCTTAAAAAATAATTTTATAAACAAATCTATGGAGAAATAATTGGATTGAATAGTAACTGATGGACCCTCACATTGCTTCGGACACCATCTTTGTACTCAACAGAATATACAGTGTTTGGTTTCAAGGAAGATCACATAAGGTCTAAGGAGGGACCCTTACTATATCGCATATGATTGAACACCACCAGCTGAATTAATTTAATCTAGATCTATCCTCCTAAAACTTATAACTTTTCTTTTAGGAAGCTTCTTATATAATTAAAGCCCACAAGTATCCTTGCTTTTTATTCTCTCAAAAAAAAAAAAATCCTTGTTATTAACTTAATTGGTCTCGAGGACATTTCTTAAGGAATGATGACGTGCTTGCTTGTTTTTCTTTTGTCATGAAATTTAGTTTATGTCCTAAATAAACATAGGGATTTAATTAGAGACGATATATAAAACTACGTTCTTACTTTTGGGAGGAGCAAATTAGACTCTGTTCTATACAGAGAGAAAATTTACTTCCCACACCATTACACATGTATTCTGTTTCGTTTTTATTCTTTTAAAAATAAGTGTTCTCAGACGACCACCTCTTTAATAAAACTAATTTTGCTACAGCCTGAATTAATATCTATCATTGAACATCAGAAAACACAATTATCCTGTTTTGATACAACTCAGAATACATTAAAATTTGATTGTGCTACAGTTATTCCAATAGTCGGAAGAATTCTATCACTTATTCCACCGAACCACATAACCAGCAATTAATAGGAGTTTTTTCTTCAAAAAATCATATTAAAAAATATCTTTCTGCTTTGTTTTCTGTTAAATTTCAGGCAACCCTTATAATAATGAATGCTACTTGGTAGCAATTTAATGGTCCCATCAATTGTAAATGAAGACCACTACTTGCATCTACTCCACAGCTAAAAAAACTCTCAGTTTTTTTTTTCCTATTTTGAGAAATAACACAAAATGAAAAATAAGATCTTTATTTTAGCCTCTGTTGTGAATTGACGGATAAATTAGTTCTGTTTTATAATTAAAAAAAATTAATATAAAAATAATATTTAAACAAAAATTTGAAGAAAGTTGACTCTAAAGAATTAAACAGATAATTCTAAAACTAGGAGAGTACGTGTCATAAATAAGAAAAAACGGAACATGTCATAACTAGGATAGTACTTGTTATAGTATCCATATATGGCTTTTTACTGGCATGAAAAAAATCACAAATGAGCGAGGTGCACTAAGTAATATATTTTATTTCGAAGATAACATATACCTTACAAAAACTTTCAAGCAAATTCTGGAATAGTAAAGCTCCAAATATTATTGGAGACGTGTCGGCTGCTTGTTAATTTTTTCAGTTGAGGCTCATATCTGTTATAAAATTTTCTATTTACTTTGATAACGAGTACTTGTCAATAAACTTCATTAGAGCAGATCATATGTTTAAAATAAAAAATAAGAAACAAAAAGAACATAGAATGATTAACGGAAATTCCGAAATGCGAAAATTCTGTTCATCACATTCACATATATCGCACTTCAGTCCCTCTAATTTCCAAAACTCATAATCAGGTCCCCAACAACTTGGGTTTATCCTCTCAAGGCCTCACTTTCACACGCAATTAAGAGTCCACATGCCCTGTTTTAACGGTCAATAAATTCATGAACTCTTAAAATTACCGCCACTAAAGTCGATTTTTACGAAACTCGCTAGTGTCAATTTAGGCAACATAATTCGGTGAATTTATTTTTAGTAATACACGGGAAAATTTTATTCGCATTTAATTCACAGAAGTATGGAGAGATTACAAAGATGCCGACACAAAATTGTGATGAAAATATTAAATATATAAAATTTTCTCTAAACTTTTTGGTATCAGAAATTAATTTTTCATCCTTTAATAATCAACAATTATTATGCATGATATACATAAAAATTCCACGAATGTAAAATCATATTTGTGTGTCATTTACATTGATCAAACATGCCTACTTCCAAAAATATTTAACCCCCAATAATCATTATCTATATGACCATATCCTCTGACATGAAATATTTCTTAAAAAACAATAATCTCAATCAACAATATTCTAAATTGATTTAGAAAGACAATATATGAAATATAATTTCAAGATGTGATCTAATTACATGAAGTTTTAAAAATATTGCATTCCCAAGAGAGAGTCCACATATAGTTTTAGAAATTCCTAACTTCAAATATTTCAATTTATACAATCAAGGGAAGCGGTTCCGATTAGGAGTGTCAATGAGTCGGATCGGATCATTATTTTTTTTATCCGATTCAATTATATTTGGATCAAAAATCTTAACTCATACCCGATCCGACCGAGTTACGGGTCGATCCGACTCAACCCCGTAAAATAATTAAAAATTATTAATTATTTTTATATTACTTTAAGTAATTTAATATTAATTAATTTATAAATCTTAATTAATATATATTTAAGTTTTAATTAGTACTAAATCATAAAATTACTTTAAAAAATATAATTAATCGGGTCGGATCGAGTTGACCTAAACCTAATCCGACCCGATTAGTGTCAAAAATTATATCCTTATCCGATCCATTTATTTTCGAGACGTGTCGTGGAGTCAGGTCGGGTTCGGATCGGGTCGGGTCAATAATTATCACCCCTAGTTCCAGGGACAACATAAATAAGGCCAGGAGGATAACTGTCCCCTTTGAATTTAAAAAATAGTATTTTTGATAATATTTTTTATAATTTATTCCCCTAAAAAATTTGTCCCTCTTGAAATGTTTTATTACTTTTATTGAGAAAAAAATATTTAATAACATACATAATGAAATAATTATGTAAAGATTTCAAAATATGAAAGTTTAGTGAAAAATTTTTTCATCAACTTAATATGTAAAATAATATTATTTTAATAGTTTTTTATTGGGTAAGAATATATATTAAATTATTATTAATTTTATTTATTACCCTATTAGTTAATATATTTAAATCCGATAAACTATTACAATCCGATAATTATTATTCAATATTGATGGATTTTAAGTGGAGATTAAAATATAAAAAATAAATACTTTTAACTAGAAGAGAAAGATAGTATCTGTAATAATTTTAATTATATATTTTTTTAATTGAGAAAATTACTATTTTCCTACGTGGATCCACTCTTCTAGTTCGACGTTTCTAAAATTTCAATCATATTTCAAGAGGAATTATGTGCATTTAAAGAGGTAACCGTGGAGAATTTTTAATTCGAAGAAGGTGAATCATATATGGAACGATTGACAAAAATTTCGTCGACGATAGTTATAAATTAGGATGTGGTGAACCATTCTTGTACAATAGTTAATGATAATATTGAGTAGTGATAAATGTATCTTTTATCAACATTCAATTTTTAAAAATATATAACCTCTTTCTTAAATTATGAAATATATATTTAAAAAATATTTATTTCTAACAATAAATACAAAACTTGAAGGACAACAATAATTTCTCTTAAAGAAATCTATTCATATGTTCCTTCATTTATTAATTAAGTGTTTTGACTTCTCTAAGGGTTCTGAGACAGTCTCCAATATTTATTTGACTTCTCTATATTTTTTACTTTTGTGTAAATACAAACAATAATGTACGAAGTGGATTTATTTGACCTCATTAAATTTAAGAAATTCGTTTTTCACAAGATTTGTTTTATGATGACAAAATCTGTTTTCAAAAATTAATGAATGGATGGCCAAGTCAAGAATTCTGGCTCCGTCGGACCTTCGCTGCGTACATTATTGTTTTCATAAACTTATGTTATTAGTTAGAGCAATTTCAGCATGGAAAAGTACCCAAATCCAATATCTGTTTTGGAGAGCAACCGAAATTTACTGTAATTCTGTATTGGAAAAAACAAACAAATAATATTTCCGATTTTATGAGCCTTTAAAAGCTGAAGCGCAAGCAGAGCATAATCATAATATTAATAATATAGCTCTCAATATTAAAATTATTAATTTTAAAATAGCGTTCCCTGATAAGTATACTTCAGTGAAACTCATGTTGCTAGTGACGTCGCAAAACAGGGTCCCGATGTGAAAACATGAAAGAGTGAAAATATCGTAATTGAGATGGTCTAATCGACATGGTAATTAAGATCTAAATCAATCAATACGTTGCCTATATATAGATTGATGGGATCCCTAACAATCTTGATAATGAGTTTTTAAATAAATTAAAAAAATTAAAAAAAAAAAAAAGGAAATAGATATGTTATTTTATTTATTTTTGATAGTTATTTAAATTTCATATAATTTCATTATCGTTTGATAATCCATCAAATACCATCAAAATATTGTACAATATGCAATGATTTCAATTTAACAATCTTTGATAGACTATCAAATGATAATGAAATTACATGAACTTTGAATCACCATCAATCTATAAATAGTAAGACATATCTATAAGTTTTTATATTTTTAATTTTTTTGTATTTATTTAAAGAACCATTGTTAAGACTGTCAAGTGATCCCTTCCCAAAAAAATACATTCTACGATATCAAACATCATATAGAAATAGGATTTTAATGATAAGACAATAATTTTGAGTTAAATGGTTCAAACGGGAATATAATGGTTTAAATAGGATTATTTAACAATTTTAACGGTTTAAACGAAGTTTTTTACTTCACATTAAAATTTTGATGAATTTAAAATAAATTTTAAACGGTTAAAAGAAAGTTTTTTAAAGTTTGGACATAACGATTTATAAATGAGTTCTGAATATGACAAAAAAAAAAAATCTTTGGCTTCTTTATTGGATAGACCTAGCTCAGTGGCGGATGGAAGTAGAATGAATGGGGCCAATTTCACCCCTGTTATTTAAAAATTACTAATTTATGTATGATTTAACTATATTTTTGATGAAAATTAGTAAACTCATAATTATTGATCATCATATACTTATTCTCTTTTTACACTATTGACCTTCATATATCAAAAAATTATACAAATTATTTTGTATAATATAAAGATAAAAAATATTGACCTCAATACAAAAGTTTTTACCTCCGCCCCTGACCTAGCTAGTCTGGGGTGAATCTGCTGGTCTTTAAATATCTACTTTTCTCTCTTTGATACTGAATTCCACTTGATTCTGAATTTTAGGGAACCCATTATCAACAAAAAAAGAAAAGCAGTGAAGAGCAAAGATTTAAAAAGTAGCAGATTTCATCCCTTATATAGTCTGGAGTCGCTCTGTTCTCATTGCTCTAACAAAAATATAAATTATTATGATAAATTAATAGAAATTATCTAACGGCAGATTTTTTTTTTTAAGATATAGATGAGAATCTAAATTATTAAACTTTGAATATTTATAAAGAACATTTGTTTGGGTATGCGACATTATTGTATGAAAATTTCTTTTGTTACTAAATCAAAAATTAATTCTCATGACAGAACTATTGTCCCAAAAGGCATTAATACATCACAATAATGAGCAATGTGCTCTTCTGTAATTCATTACCAAAAAATAAAACAAACAAAGTAAAAAAAAAGAACACAGACAGAATTCAGCTAAATTTTAACAGCATGAAATAATGATTATTCATATATTATCAAATAATATTTAAATTTTACAAGCATTATTTCTTACATTATTTATATGTCCAATAACAATCTAAATTTAAGTTTAGAATTTCAAATTCATTTAATATTTTTTAAAAATATTTATTTAGATTATCAAAATATTTTATTCAGCTTAGAGTCCGAGTTCAGCCATTGAAGATCCTTGCCAGATTGCCATGGTTAGCGTGTGTATAATCCGGAGTTCTGACTTAATATGTACGTACATGTAGAAGTCTGTTGTACACTTGCACGTACAGGAGCGAAACGCGGAGAAAGAAAATTCGTAGGGTATTGAAGCGAATCTCACGTGTCATATGGAGGGGACAGGGCTGAATTAATGCACGCAATTTACCAGGGAGAGAGTGACGAAATTATGAGGTATCAGTTGCTTTTGTTGAATGATGCGCTTGCTAGAGCGATAAAATAACCCGTCCGGATCAGATCAGACCCGTCCGAATCAGACCCGTCCGATCTGTGAATTCTCTAATTATATTATTATAGTAATTTTGTTACATTATCCTGAAAAAAATAAAAATATTTATATTAGTGTTATTTAGTTATTATTATCAATTTAGCATTCATTATATTATCTATCATTATTAATTCATTTTAAAGTTTTGAGTTTTCGACAATCCTTCCATTCCGACAAAAAAAAAATTAGTTATTAGTATATATTATATTTTATAATTAGTTTATATTTTTTAATAATTAGTTTTTTAAAAATATATTTACATTCTTTTTTGCCATTCGTTTCTTTTAATTATTTTTTATTAGATTCTTTATTTTTATAATTAGTTATATTTATAATTCATAATAATTAGTTCTTTTTTATAGAATATTATTTAATAATTAATTTTTAAATAAATATTTATATTCTTTAATTTTTTATCATTAGTTTCTTTTAATTAGTTTTTTATTATATTCTTTATTTTTTGTTACATTCTTTATTTTGATTAGTTGTATTTTTAATTTGCAATGATTAATTCTTTTTTATATTTATAACGTTCATTATATTTTTTAATGTTTTTTTAGAAATATCAAATGATATCTCCCAATCCCTCTCATGCCGAAGAAATGACACATTGATTGAGCGTTGAAATTTTTTGTGAAGAAATATCATATTTTAACCCTCCGAATCCATACTATCGACAAAAATCCAAACCTCTGGATTCTTATTATCAACAAATTTTATCACAACAATATTATCCATCACAATCGCATGTTGATCCTAATTATAACTCGCAAATCACTTCTTTTAGTGCCGGATAAGATTCAACCTCATTTTCATTAAGTTTCAAATATTCGTCAAGTTCTAATCAATATCCGTCAAGTTTCCAATATAATACCGATACAACAACTAGTGGTGGACTTCCACCACTATATCCAACGAGTGCGGTATGTTCCACACCAACACCCGACTCAAGCGTACTGGAATCTTCGGTCGAAGATTCCGGTCGAATCTGGAGCTGACAAAAGAAGAAATAGAGCTCCCCCAACTTGGTGGTGCTATTACGAATAAACTTTAGGTCTCGACGGTGTTCTAATCAATACACGATGTACGTAAGTAATTGCAAAACTTTATATAATTATGTAATAAAAAATAGTTTAAGTCAATTTAAAAAATATGTCGATAAACACATAGCAAAAAATAAATAACCCCAAGTAAAACCTGATACCCGTATGATACAAAATTGTTTGAACTCAGACGGTACTAGAAACCTTGTCAAATATGACGAAAAAAGAATATTAAATGAGTTTGCTCGATACATAGTGAAAAAAAAACAACCAATAAGTATGACATATTATGCCGATTTTGCCCGATTGGTAATTAGAGGTTGTGATCAACCATTATACAAAAGGTTTCATCATAACAAAATAATATCTGAGTTAAAAAATAATATGTTGAATAAAAAAAATGAATTATTGGTCATATTTGCAGTTGCAACAAATAAAATATCAACTACATCTGATATATGGACCGCCGATAAATATGATCTTAGTTATAGTTGTGTTATTGCTTATTATATTGATCATGATTGAATTTTACAACAAAAGAGTATTAAGTTTTTGTACCATGAATTATCCGCATACCGCACAAATTATTTATCAAGTCATTATAAATATATTGCATGAGTATAATTTAAAAAGAGATTTAGAGAATAAAATATTTTCAATTGATTATTTTACACGTGCACTAAAATCAATTATGGATAGTAGAATGTTTCACCAAAAATGTGCATGTCATATTCTTAGTTTAACTATTAATACGGGTTTGAAGATAACTTTCGTAAATAATTTAATTTATAAATTTAAAAATGATCTTCATCATATTTATTCTAATAATATAAGAAAAATAAAAAAAATAAGATTTACATGTTAAAATTCAACATAAAAAATGCTACATCGTGTCCTTCCATATAAATATGTTATAAGTGAGATCCTACATAATTCACCCGAGTGATTATCCTTATTATGCTCCACGGGAGAATGATACCAACTCGAACAACTTCACATATTTTTAGAAGTTTTCTTCAACACAACCGTCCAACTATCATGCTCATATATACTATCCGCGCATCAATTGTTTCAACATCTCTATTTGATATCTAAGATTTATTTTATTTTTGTCTTGTACTTATTTCATTATAAATTTTAAGTTATTTCATTACTATTTTATTTTATTTTTTCAAGGTGTACCATGATTTTGAGGATATAGATCTTCGTCGAATCGTGGAGGATGTGCACGGTGACTCGTCTCTGTCACCGATTATAGAAGCCATAAGATGGAAATTTCTGAACTATTGGGACGAAATTCCTCTCGTTACAATTCTTGTCAATTGTCTCCATCCTTCATTTAAGAAGAAGTATACTATAAGATTATTTGAACGGTATAAGAAAAATCTAAATTTATCATATATCGGGGAGGAACAACGTGTGACATCCGCATTGAAAGAAATGTTCAACCTATACAACACCCAACTTCGTACAAACCAAACGAATCAACCATCTTCTTCGAATTCTCATAATATTATGTACTAAAATCTAACATATTTATAATATTCGAACTAGTTATATTATTATAATATTGTGAGACTAATATTTTTATTTTTAAAAATATGTTAGGAGAAATAGTCGGTCTACATTATTGCGAGACTTGGAGAAAAATGATGACTCATCAATGCAAACAAATATAAATAAATTTGTTAGCTATTGTTGAGGAAGTATGAAACCTGACGGTATTGACATCCTCGGTTATTGGAAATATGAAACCATGATGGCACGTGATATAATTATCGTGCTCGTGTCAACCATCCCTTTCGAATCATGTTTTAGTTCAGTAAAGTGCAAACATGATACTAACAGATAAACGCAGCATATTGGGTGTAAAGATATTCGAACGACTCATATGCTTGAAATATTAGTTTGATGCAGAACAACGTAATCAACATGCATCCGTAGAACAATCATCCGGTGATTTATGATAGAAGCGGATGGAGACTCAGATGTTATGCCAGAAAATGAGGTATGGCATATGAACTCGAATTTTTAGATGGTATTTTTAAACCCTTATGTTCTTTATTTTTTTTTCTCATTTTTAATATTTTTCTAGTATTTAAAATCCTTATTTGATTTTTTTCAACAAACTTTACTAATAAAAAAAAATTTAGAACTCCGCCTATGTATTACATAACCGGTCCCAAGTCCGGAATAAAGGAGGAGGGCAATTTTATTTATAACTCATTTATTTTAATTTTTTTAAAGTTATATCATTTTATTCGAATTCTTTAAGTTTTTATTTTATTTATATTATTGTAAATTATTTTCGGTTTTTTTCAATTTTCTAAAATTTATTTGAATTATTTTTTATTTTTTAAATTTGAAAAAAATGATAAAAAAAATATTTTATTTATTTCAATTTATTTTAAGTCATATTATTTAAGATTGTATTTATTTTTTTAGAAATTTTTTATTATTTTTGAATTAAAAAAAAAGACAAAAAATTAAAATATTTTTATATCATTTAAAATTTTATTTCAATTTATTTTAAGTTGTATCATTTAATATTTCATTTAATTTTTAAATAATTATTTTTGTTTTTTTACAATTTTTTAGAATTTATTTGAATTTAATATTTTTAATAATTATTTTTGAATTTTTCAGATTTTTTATGAATTTATTTGAATTTTTCAGAATTTTAGAAAAAAAATCGGACTCACCGACCCGGCCCGCTGTCCCAACCCGCCGCGTCGTTGGACCCACGCCGTCCCAACCCGCCGACCCGTCTAACCCGACGGTCTAGGACGGGTCACGTCCAAACCTCCCAAAGTGAACCCGTGATAACCCGTCCCGCCGTAATCCGTTGATCCGTCCCGCCAAAATCCCGCCATAATCCGTCCCGATTTTATAACACTAGCGCTTGCTAAGCATTTTCTGCTTCCATGTCCCATGCTCTTCAGTGCCACCAGCAAACTGGCATATTCAACGGGCCACCTATTTAAGTTTCATAATAGTTATAATTTGTGCTGAGAAAACAGCTAATATAATTAGAAAATTTTAAAAAAATGATATTATTATACTTATGTCATGTAAGACAAATCTACGGTACTTTAGTTGATTTACTTAAATTAATGTACATATTTTATTTATAATCCCTCATGAATCGTTAAAAATGCAATTCATTTTCATTTACGTCAAGAACTTGCACCATTACACTAATATAAATATTTTTTTTGGACTAGTATTTTTTAGCATTTTGGTTTTCATCGAAATTGTGGAAATTTCTTGATTTTTCACGTTGTATAGAGGAATCGATATAAATACATCCAATAATTTCATTTCTCCATTTGAATTTAAAATTTTGTGCAAGTAAAGAATTTTAAAATTTTAAATTATTACAGCCGAAGTTTTTTTCTTTTATTTTATATATAGAGGTTGATTAATATGAAAATATACGTATTTCAACTTGAACTCCACATAGCTTAAATTATACCATAGCAAGTCCAAAATTATAATTTATTATATCATTTAATTCTTCATATAAAAATAATTTAGGATACAAAAATATTCCATATTTAAAATTTTCAAATTATTTATTTTGATTTTTTAAAATGACCTCTCAAATAATAATAAAGTATTGAATCTTTTTGCATTATTTTTAAAAATTCAAAATAAATACTCAAAAAACTTTAAACAAGATTTTTTTTTCCCCTAATATTTTGTCTGAAAATTTTAATGAAAATGACAATCAAAACTTCAAATATGTTACTATATAATTTGAGTCACATGCATTATAGATTGAAATGATATTTTAGTATTATATATATATATATATATATAGTTGGGTTATGATACAACATAAAATAAAAAAAAAACATTTTATGTTCAAAAATCAGACAGTCGATCGGATTTGCTTATCACAATCTATATATTAAAATCTATGGAATACTAAACTTTATATTTTTTTCTAGCTATTTTTCGGATTTTCAAAAAGTGACTCAATTTTGAGTTGCAAGTTAGTCTTATTTTATTATTATTTTTTAGTCATCTTTCAAAAAATTTAAAAAATTATAAATAAAATCTTGAAATAGAAAAATTATATTTCACAATATTTTTCATAGATAAATTATGTTGAGAAATTTGAATCGGTCATCGGCGCTACGATTTTCGAAATTACATGGAGTTGCAAAGTAAAAAAATCCTCTTTTACTTTACATTGCACATTACCAACTATAATATATGTATATAACATTCTAAATTATTGCTTTATTCTACTCGAGCTACATAACAACAGTATAACAGGCATTTGTTCTAAATTGTTCATCAAAGCTGCTATTTTTTAATAATCTTTTGTAGTCATACCTGATTAATTAAAAACTGCACTTTTGTAATTTTATTTCATCATTAATATAATAAGGGATCATTCAAAATTTAATATTTGAACAATTTTGATGATGAATTTTGAAATGTTCAAATAATATAAAAAAATTTAAAAGTACCTTAAATTTTTTTAATTATTTTATCTACGATATATAAAACATATATTAATATCTTGTTGTGGGATAATATAATGGGGAGGACAACTCGACATTGCTTATCTTGATAATATTTAAGATTTCAAATAAATTTGATTCATTTTAAAAAAAACATAAAAATGGGAAAAATTATGATCATATTTTCGAATTTGTGGATAGATTGTTTTTCATTTTTTGTACAATTTAAAATATCATTTAATAGAACATAACAATATTTAAATTAGAATAATTGAAAATTGAATAAAGTTTGTTGTTTTTGATGGACGTTGTTAAAATAGCATTAAAATGTATGCAATTGAAAATATAATTAATGAATCTGAAATTTAATTAATATGTTTATAACTTTTATATTTTCTAAGATTTTTTGTTGAATTTATTTGAAATCAGATTGTCAAGATTGTCAAGATAAACATTGTCGAGTGATCCTCTCTAATTGATCACTCCTAATACAAATTAATGATATGATACTTTTAGTGAGATATATAGATGTTATAAACCAGATTATATTATAATGGTTCATAAATTATAAATATTGAAGGCGTGACAAATTTTGATGGTCGAGTACGGCGATGAAGATTTTGTTAGAAAAACTTAATCAGATATATTATTTCCGACATATTCATGATCAATGTCAATTTGTGCAATTAATAAAAATATACAAGCACCTGTTAATTTTATCAGGCGACTGATTTAACTCTGTATGCATCTAGTCACATGATGGAGCAACGAGACAATGATGAAGAAGGTTTCAGGTGCAAAAGCTGGAAAGAAGTAACGTTTCGCATTTTCGCATGATTATAAGAAGTCCAAAGACGGCTCTCCAAATTCCAAACTGTAATGCACCCAAGTGACTATGATCTGTACGCTTTCTTTTTGATCTCATCCTCCGCTCGCTCGCTCTCTCTCACACACAAATCCTAATCATTCTGGCGTAGCACACAACAGGGTTCTCTGTTTCTCTCTCCTCTCATACACTCCTTTGTAAAACACAACTTGAAAAGCCAAACAATAACCCCCTCTTAAAGACGGCCATAAATTCTCTTTATGCATCTTCAAACAAGAGAAATACTACCAAACAATAGCAAGAGACAGCAGCACTTGGTGAGAAGAATCTGGAGAAGAGGAAAGCATAAGCATTCACTTTCCTCTTCCTCGTGATATTTCCATAAATTGAATCTCAAGCTCATATACTCTCTTCCTCAAAATTGTAATGTACATTCATAACTAGCACCTCCTCACAGAAAACAAACAAAACACATCATTCTCTATTCATGAATCCGCCAAGTGCCGAAGCTTCTCCTGCCATGGCGACCTCCGCCTCACATCCTTTTCCTTCTTTGCAAATTAACACAAGCCCTTCCACTAAGAAGAGACGACGGCCTGCCGGCACTCCAGGTAACTGAAAAAAAATGTCATTATGCTCTTGATAAATTTTCATTTCTACTTCTAAATGCTAATCAATTATCAGTTCATCATTCAAATTGACAAAAAATATATTAACAAAACAGATCCCGATGCGGAGGTGGTATCACTGTCCCCTCGTACCCTTCTCGAGTCTGATAGGTATGTATGTGAAATATGTAACCAAGGTTTCCAGCGGGACCAGAACTTGCAAATGCACCGCAGACGGCACAAGGTTCCCTGGAAGTTGGTCAAGCGGGAGGGAGGGGGCGAGGTGAGAAAACGTGTGTTCATCTGTCCCGAGCCGAGTTGCCTCCACCATGACCCGTGCCATGCACTTGGTGATCTTGTTGGAATCAAGAAGCACTTTCGTAGGAAGCACAGTGGACAGAAGCAGTGGGTGTGTACAAGGTGCTCGAAAGGGTATGCGGTGCAGTCCGACTATAAGGCGCACCTCAAGACATGTGGAACCCGCGGCCACTCTTGCGATTGCGGCCGTGTTTTTTCACGGTAATGTGTTTGAATTTGCCATGGCATTTTAATTATTTCTTAAAAAGATTATTTGGTATTATTCCTTGTTTAAAAGCTCATGCTTTTTATCTAGTCTTTTTGTGTATGATCTTTGCCGTGAAATGGACCTTTTGAGAAAAGGATTTTCCTAGGGAGTGGTTAGATCATGGTGCAATCTGGGCTAAGCACTAGGAGGATTATATTATATCAATTTGTTTTCTCTTTCAGAATGACTGGGTATTGAGATTCTTCATGCATGTACTACAATTTTTTAACGTCCTTGTGTCTTGTGCAGAAACCATGACGATTTTTGCAACATGTTTTCTTCTTTTCTTTGTGTTTTTTTAAGGCAAGACCTACTTCATTTTCCATGCTTAAATGACATCATTTGTTCTGAAAAACGACATTTTTTTAGTTCCGAGGAAAGCCAGAAGCGAGAAGATTTGGAAATTTATTTTATTGTAAAAAATTGTATGATTCCTTGATTTCTATAACAAAAAAAAAGAAATGAGGATGATAATAAATTTAATAATTAAGAAAATGCAATTATGTGGGGGTTGAGGGCACAATTCCTGATGCCACTGGCAAATCTCAATTGGCTGCTTTTGCTATGTGTTTTCTTGCATTTGCTCCCTATTTCAGGTCTCATTTATTGTCCGTGACACCCCTCCAGTGGCACAAAATTTCATGCCTGAGCATCTGACCTCCTCTCTTTTCTCCCCTTGTCTCACTCTAGCGCCATTACTTCCTACTCATCTCCTCACCACACCTTGCATCCCTTTTATCTTTCATACATAAATTGACACTTTAATTTTCCACTTCCTCCTACAACCCACCATGGACCCTCAACAAAGTAAACCACTACAAGTTCATTTTTTTAGATGCCATATCATCAGTTCCTCATCAATTTTTTTAATCTTTCACAATGCATGTGTGCAGGGTGGAGAGCTTCATAGAACACCAGGACTCGTGCAATGCCGAGCGGTCACGTGCGAGTGCCGCGACTAGCACCAGCCCGTCAAGCGACATAATTCTCAGCCCGACAGCCTGGCCTGTGAGAATGCTGTCGGACATTCCTTCGCAACTGTCCGATAAAACTCCACTGACATCACAAAACTTAGAGCTTCAGCTGCTACCACCGTCTGATGTTGATTGTTCAAATCAGAATGCAGCGGTTTACAATGAACTAAATCAAGACCCATGCTTGCGACTCTCCATTGGGCTCGGTTCCAAACCAAATGAATTGGAAACGAAACATGGAAAGTTAGACGAAGATTCCAGAGAACAGCTAAGGCTGGCAATAGCGGACAAGGTGAGGGCTGACGAGGCGAGACAACATGCAAAGCGACAAGTCGAGATGGCTGAACAGGAGTTGGCAAATGCGAAGAGAATTTGGCTACAGGCACAGACGGAGCTCAGTAAAGCGCATGCAATAAGGGATCATGCCATGCTCCAAATCAATGCAGCATTGCTTCAGATCACATGTTTTTCATGCAAACAGAAGTTCAGAGCGAAGCCGACAACTGAAATCAACTCTGACGTGGCGAGTTATGTGTCATCGATTGTGACCAGGGAGGAGAATGATGAACTAAACAACCTAGGGAAGGCGTTGAGTAGGAACTAGACACGGTAATGGACATGTCCAGTTCAAATTAAAAGGTCTCTATTATTTCTGTTTTTATTCTTTCCTTATTTTTTGAATATTAGTTTTTTCCTTTTTCTTTTTAATTTCTTCTGATACTTTGAGGGCATGTGTTGGGGATATGAAGAAGGTGTTGATAATAATGTTTAGTGGTTGGTGTAGTCTTTTTTATCTTCTTTATGACAAAAGGTGCAGGGTTTTAGTCTCTTTTTAATCTTTTGAAGAATCTGTTCTTTTAGTGCATGCAAATAAAAAAGCCGTGTTTAAAAGGAGGAGAAAAGTAGGAAGAGGCGAAAGGCCTTTCTAACAATAACATTTTAACGGAAATCAAACCTCTAAATGCACCTAATTAACTCATGATTAATATACATTGCCTTATGCTCGAAGCATCCTCGATCCCCACAATGAAAATTGGATGAATCGAGTCGAGTACTATGCTGTGATGTTGTCACTTGGCACATATATAATTTATATACGGAGATAATTTAGGAGGGTTTTGAGAATTGATTCTCGGATTTTTATATAGGAGGTACTTAAGATTGCATATTTTGTGGAATAATAAGTATATATAGCAGCATATGTACTAATTACTGTGGCAACAAATTATTTATGACTGTAGTTATGAATTTCATCTGGTAACTGGTAGAAACTTTTTCTGCATTCATGAATTTTGACCAATTTTGAGATGAAATGTCATTTATTAACGGAGTGTTTTATCTTCTTGTCCTTTTGCTTGACGGGAAGATTAATCAGTACTGTGATTTTTTTTTGTTTGGATTGTTTCCTAAAAGAACAGAGAAATTGAATTCTCGTAGATGACATTCTTTATCTAAAAAAGTAAAGTGTGTATATATATGTTTATATATATATATATATATTATATATATATATATATATATATATATATATATAATTCCTCTGGGATAACATTTTTAAGGCTGAAATTAAATGACAAATGAACCCCTTGATCAAAATTTTGAAAGGAATGCCTCATTTGCGCGGGAGTTTGCTTATTAAGTCCATTATTTGTGAATGATATTTTTTATGATCTATCAATTCAAAATGTATAAATATTAATGAGGAAACAAATTATGTTATATATATATATATATATATAGGTAAAGATAGTGTGCACTTAAATTTATGGAGCTCTTGTATGAGTTTAACTTAAAAAAAATCAAATCATTTTTAAATTTTAATTTATCTTGCTCACTAAATTTTTCATATAAAAACCTTACGGGATACGAAAAATTAGGGTGTTTTAAGTTTTTAAGTCATTATTTTGAATTTTTAAAAATAATATACAAATATTAAATATTTTGTTTATTAATATTTAGATTTGATTTTTCAAAACACTTCAAGTTTTTGTATCCTATAAGATTTTCATATGATGAATTTAATGAGCATAATAAATCAAAACTTAAAGTTGATTTGATGTTCTTTTTATGTTAAGCTCACGGAAGATCTTCATGAGCTTAAACTCACATTATCTTTACTATATATATATATATATATATAGTAATGCTATGATTAGTTGTGAAGTACAAAATATTTTTGTACTTCACATTTTATCTCTAATTTTTGAATTCAAAATACTGATCCGACGTTAAAAGTGTTCTCCATATTGAAATATGTTTGGAGACCAAATTTTATATTTTATAGAATTTTTTTAGGGATGAAAATACATTGAGTTTATAATTTTCAATATATATATAGAGAGAGAGAGTAAAGATACCGTGAGTTTAACTCAAAACGTATATCAAATCATTTCCAAATTTTAATTTATCATTCTCATTAAATTCTTTATATGAAAATCTTGTGGGATGCAAAAATTTGAAATATTTTGAGCTTTTTAAGTCATCTTTTCTAATTTTTTAAAATGATGTTCAAGTATTAAATATTTTATTATTATTTTTAGAGCTGATTTTTAAATTTTAAAACTATGACTTAAAAAGTTCAAAATACTTCAAATTTTTGCATCTCATAAGATTTTCATATAAAAAATTTAATGAGCATAATAAATTAAATTTTGAAGATGATTTGATGTACTTTTTGAGTTAAATTCACGGAAGACCTCTCGTGAGCTTAAGCTCATGTTATTTTTACTATATATATATATATAATAGGTCTCTATTTATATAACATAAATATATAATTTGATAGTTTTAGAAAATTATTAGATATGAGTTCTCTAGTTGTAGTAACGAAATAGTGATCTTAAAATTTCTTTATTCCATACTTGTTTCTTCCTATTCAACAATAAGTGGAAGAAGTTAACTATAGATGGACGGTTTTAATGAAGCAAAATACTTAGTAACCAAATACTTGATCAGCTTAGTAAACTAGAATTATTGAAAGACTAAAATGCATCTCATGTTGTACGATTCAAATAATTTAACGATATGAACAAAAACTTGTATAAAATAGACAACTAATTAAATTCGTATATGATTCGCATGCTATTTCATCAGTAATGTACAACACAGCTAGCAGACATATATATAAGGTCCTTAACTATACTGCACGAAGTGAAAATAAAATCGTATGTATTAGGTCTTGCAACAATCCTCCACAATTATTTTCTCAAATTTATAATTTATTTCTTACCAATAATGTTTTTTTGTAAAAGAAAACTGAATCGTATGTTAATTTGAAACAATATGAGAACTTTTTATAAACTACGTGATCTGATTTTTGAACTAGCTACTTTATCCAGTTCCCTAATATCTTATCCTGCATGTACGGTCGATCTAATCTTGAAAAGAATATCAAGATATATCGAATATTGTAATAAATTCCCAAGCATATATGCGTGCATGGAAAAACATATATATTTAGTTTTGGATAATAATAATAATCCTTATAATTGTTTAGACAAAATTGTTTTTGAGTCTATCGTTTACTGATAAAATGCATAGATCACTTTTTTATAAGTATTACAACAACAAACATACGGTTATTCAAGGAACCGTTGTAAAATATTATTTTATATTATATTTGACAATGATTCTTCAAAGAACTGTTGTTGTTAAATGGGTATACTAATTTTCTTATATATTTTTAGTCTATTTAGCAATGATTTTAATCAGATAATCGTTATTAAATATTTATACAACTTTTTGGCACTGACATTATTAAATATTTAACAAATCTGTCTCCACCAATGACATTTGCTCTCACAGATTGTCAGATTTTTTCATCTCAACGTTTGTTCGTTATAATTCAATGATTCTAAAATTAAAATTCCCACGGATTATCAACTTATTGTTATTTATTTTCATATATAGAAAGAGAGATGAGAGACAAAGAGAAAAGGAAGAAAGAAAAAGAACAAAGAGAGAAGAGACAAAAAAAAAATTGAAATTGAAATCAGACAATCTCAACTTCAAACGTGCATAACTTTTGACAAAAAACTCCAATTGAGACGTACTATACGACCACAGAAAGCTTACGATGAGTTATATGGTAAACTACTTATGCAATTATAATCATTTTAGGGTAAAAAAAACACATCTTCAAACTCAAAACACATTTGAAGTTTATTTAAATTTTGAAGTTCAGTTTTTTCTTTTTTTTTTTCTTAGAAATTGTATAGATTTTCATATTATTGAGTAAGCAAAATGCATTATTCAGTAAATATATTTTTTCATTACATGAATAATTATATATTTTTATATTATTTATTGAATGAATAATATGATATATATCACAATGTTCATCTTTTGTCATATCTTCTTATATCATTTACTGTTCTTAGTTTCTTTTTCATCTGTATAAAAGATAAATTTACAAAAAAATTGCTTTTAGCAATGATTCAGTGTCAGATCATTGTTAAAAGTGTATTTAACAACGATTTTATGTCCCAAAATCATTGTAAAATACCTCTTTAACAACGATTCTGGCACAGAACCGTTGCTAAAGGTTAATTTAAAAAAATAATTTTGATGTAATTTGACAATGAGATTGGACAACGGTTTTTTTTTAATCTTTCATAGCATCTCTTTAATAACAGTTCAATAATCATTGTTAAATTTGATCTAAGCGTTGCCAAATAGATTTTGTATTGTAGCATATTACGAAACATGTAAATATGGACGAATTCACAAAATCAATTTGACTTTAATTACATGCTAACTCATCTCTCAGTCTTGGACGGCCTAACTTCAATTTGTTTTGTAATTTAAGTTAGTTTCTAACATTACAAATTGCAATGCATGATATGTGAATTATTTACATATGTGATATATTTTTTAGATTATTTATATATTGTGTTATGAAATATTATGTGAATTTATTGTATATTGTTATGTAATTATATGTGAGATGTTTGTTAAAATTATAATATTATGTAAAATGTGATTGTATGATACATGTGATTATGTTTATTTGGAAATGTACGGCTAGCAAATGTGCTGGTCATATAAAGCAAAAAAATTAAAAAAAAAGTTTTGCTAACGATATATTAGCAAAAATCATTATCAAAGGTTGAAAAAAATGCACAAGTACCTTTTTAACGGTTTATAAGACAAAACCATTATGGAATGTAAAAAAAAATTATGCAAGCACCTTTCCTAATGATTTTTTGGGGAAAATAGTTATGAAATGTAAAAAAAATTGTGCAAGTACCTTTCTTAACAGTTTCTTGGACAAAACTGTTACTAAATGTAAAAACAAATTGCGTAAGTACCTTTCCTAACAGTTTAGTGGACGAAACTGTTACCAAATGAAAATGCGCTGAAACATCTTGATAACGTTTTTCTGTAAATAACCGTTAGCAAAACCTAGAATTAACTAACAGTTTTTACTATAAAATCGTTAACAAAGTTTCTGATTCCGCTCCTCTTTTTCTAATTGTTTCTAAATTTTTTTCCTAATCCCCTCCCCATTACAAATAGTTATAAAACTGTTACTGTTGCTTTTTTTGACGTAGTGAACTTTTATACAAATTTTTGACATTTTAGCAGCAGCAGCAAATGGAATATCAGTCCAAATGAACAAGAAAATATTCTTTAATTTCTGGCCGTACGTAATTGAGTTACATGTACGTACATCATTAATTTTTATATTTCCATAAAAATTATTGTACAATATAAAAATGTTGTAGCTATCTTGGCTCTCTGCATTTTATATTGTACATTATTTTCGGTAAAAATGAACAATACAAAATGTGGAAAATAATGGAATCTATATTTAGATCTTTATTTTTGAAACCCGTTACCCGTACTGTGGATTAATTGCACTACGGTTTAAAATTTAAATAAAAAGAATAATTAGGAACGAGAAATGTTTGATCAACCCCACTAACCTCATTCTAGCATCCGTGCGTGCGTTCTGATTCCATCCTATCAAACTCCTACTTGTTTAATTCTTTCACTCTTCTTGACATCAGACCCGTTAATCTCTTCACGGTCTCAAATCTCAATTCATTTTTTTAACCTCTAAAACCTCTGTACTACTGCCTTACCTCCAAATGTTATAGCTATCTTGGCTCTCTACCAAACCTAGTCCACCTTTCTCATTCCAATATTCTGTTTCTAATTTGGGAGAAAAAAAAGAAGAGCTATTATGTAAAAAATAGCTAGAAAAAAGAATTTAGCTTTCTGATTTCACTACAATAAAAATGACCTTTAACAACATCATTTTAACAATAGTCATAGATCAAATTCATTATTAAAATAACTCAGTAATATTATTAGAATATTGATAATTTTTTTAGTAATGATTTTTAATAAAAAATCTTATTAAAATAGAGCCAAAGAACACCAAAAGTAGCACACTCATTTAACAACGGTTCTTTTAAGAAATTATTGTTAAATATAACGTTTAGCAATGGTTCCTTGAAGGAATAATTGTTAAACGGGTTTGCTGATTTTTCATATTTTTACTATATTTAGCAACGATTTCTTGAAGGAATCGTTGTTAAATGGTTGTGCTGATTTTTAATATTTTTTTTACTCTATTTAGCAATGATTTCAATCAGATAACCATTGTTAAATTTTTATGCAACTTTTTTTGCTCTGATAGATCTATCTCCATCAATGACATTTTGCTCTCATGAATTGTCAGATTTTTTTCATCTCACTATTCATTCATCTCAATTCAAATATTAAAATTAAAAAAAATCATAAATTACCAACTAATTATCATATGTTTTCATATATAAAAAGAGATGAGAGATAAAAGAAAGAAAGAAGAAAGAAAGAAAGAAAGAACAAAGAAATAAGAGAGACAAAAAAAAATCAAAATCCGGCCATATCAACTTTAAATTCTTAATACATAAAAAGGATTAAGCTTTTAAGTGTTTCAAGCATGCTACATCATCAATTTTCTACACCATTGATTATATTTAAATCTTTTCATCTTCTTCAATTCCCGGAGTTTATATAAAATAGTTTCTCTTTCCTCATTTAAAATAATATGTGTAATGTATTTATGGTGAAACTTAACTCTTAAAATGATTTAATTTTTTTTATTTGATCATTTATAGATTATTATGTATTTAATTATATTATTTATTATTATAATTATTATTATTATAATAATTATCATTATTACTAAGCATTCAAAAATATTATGTCTAATTTTTTTAGTGTAAAATTTTATTAAATATATTTCAAATTTTATATTATTAGTTATTTATTTGAGGATAATATTGTGTGGGTAAAATCAAAGTTATAGTTCTAGTGGCCATAATTTTTGATATGAAACTCCGATTGAGGCGTGCTATATGGCCATGAAAATCTTATGACGAGATCTACAAGGTTAATTGCTAATTCGGTTATGGTCTTATTCATGACCAAAAATCTCAACTTAAAGCTCAAAAATGCATTTGAAGTTTTTAGTTCAGTTTTTTTCTATTTTTTTTTTTTTTTTAGAAATTATATAGTTTTTCATATTATTGAGTAAGATGTATTTTTAGTAAATTAGTTTTTTTATGAATAATTATATTTATTTTTAGTAAGATGTGTTATCGTTTATTGTATGTTCTTATATTATTTGTTGTTCTTAGTTTCTTTGTCATATGTATAGAAAGTTAAATTTAAAAAAAAAAATTAAAAACCTTTAGCAACGATTCTATGAAAAAATCATTATTAAAGATGTATTTAACAATGATTTTCGGCTCATAATTGTTGTTAAATACCCTTTTAACAATGGTTCTGGCACAGAATCGTTGATAAAATCTATCTTAAAAAAATAATAATTTCGAACATATAATTTGACAATTGTTATTTAAAATCTTTTCTAAAATATTCTTTAATAATGATTCAAGTATCATTATTAAATTTAATCAACAACTGTTGTCAAACAATTTTTTTGTTATAATATTTCACTTAGCAGCTAATACATCTCTGTTCGTAAGTCAATTCCTCCTCTATCTCTCTCAGCTGCCCCGATCCCTGCTCTTTCAAATATATAGTGTTACAACGGATTAATTTCTCTTATTTTTTTTTCTCTTTTCCCTTTCTTACGAACATATATCATTTTAATTTAATAAAAGTTCATTACAGGCGCCTGCTGCATCGAAAAAAAAAATAAATGTTTGGTTCCGGTACTGTGAATTATTATTGTTATCTCGGTGTCATCTCATTCAGTGGCTCTACAGAATCGCCCTCTCATTCAGTGGCTCTACAGAAACGCCCTCTCACTCAGTGGCTCTACAGAAACGCCCTCTCTCAGAGAGAGAAATTGCTATTCTGAACAGAAATCATGCACAAATAAACAATGAACTTGGTTTTTAGTGCCATACTGCCATTAACTTTTTCCTCTCTTTCTAAAAAGAGGATCTGAGGTAGAGGTAGTGGTGTAAAAAAACCCGGTCTAAATTGATCTGATTTAATTTCAAACCTGATCTAACCTGTGTCTGAAAATTTATGGCTCTATAACGGATTACAGTAAAAAATTTAAAAAAAAACCGTATAAAACCCGACTCACCATAATCCGTGCCCGACCGGACCCGCCATAACCTGTGGTAAGCCGTTATATCATTTTATTTGAATTTTTTAATATTTTATTTGTATTTCTACTTAATTTTTTTAGTTGTAAAAAACCCAAAAAATGTCAAGAATATTAATAGTTATATATTTTTAATATTTTTAATAACTATTTTTTAATTTTCGAATTTTTTGAGAATTTATTTGGATTTTTGGAGTTACTTTTGAATTTTAGGGAAAAAATGACCCGTCCGACCCGAACCAACCCGTCTGACCCGTCCCTTGGACCCGACCCGCCCCAACGACCCATCCGACCCATGGTTCTAGAACGGGTCGCGACCGCACCCTCCCAAATCTGACCCGTGCTTACCCGTCGACCCGTCCTAACCCGTCTCCAACCCGACCCATTTTTAAAACACTAGGTAGAGGTGAGAATCCCGAATCGGATCTGGTTCAGATACGGTTGAATTAGGTTAATTTGATATTTTAAAAGAAATTAGGTCGATTATGTTAGGATTGGATCGAATTGGATTAATTTATATGCTAAATTTTATTCAGATTTTAGATTGGTTTTAATTAGATTATAGATCATTTGATCTCAGATTAAATTAAATTTAAATCAGATCAAATTTAGATACAGATAAAATTTTCAAGACGGATAAGATTTTATCACTTAATTAGAGGTTGTAGTGAACAAGGTATTTCATCTTGGGCCTGATCCACCCACATTTATCATGAACCAAAGAATCAAATGTTGAGTCAGCTTAATTTAGTCTGGGTTTTACGAGAATTATTATTGACTGGACAGTAATTTGGATTTCGTCTGACAACATAGTTTTTAAATAAATAATTAATAAAAATTTAAAATATATTTAATAAAATTTCACATTAATTTTTTTGGATATAATATTTTTAAATGCTAATTAATAACGATAATAATAATAATAATAAATAAATAAATAATGTAAGTAAATACATAATAATTTATAAATGATCATATAAAAAATAGATCATTTTAAGAGTTAAGTTTAGGTATATTATATAAATATTTTAAATGAGGAGAGAAAATATTTTATATTAACCCTTAAATTTAAGAAAATAAAAATATTTAAATAAAATTATTGGTGGAGAAAAGCGATGATGTAACATACTTAAAAAATTTGAAAATTTAATTCTCTTTATATATTAAGAATTGGGTGGGATGCATTGATAAATTTTGATAACTAACTTCATATAAAATTATAAATTTCAGAAAGTGTTGGCTGGTCTTGGGCAAAAGGACAAAGAAAGAAAGTTAACAGTACCAAAACTTCAAAATATGTCAAGCACCAAATATAAATTTAGCATGGTAATTAATCCAGTTTTTTTAAATATTATACTCTTCCATATTTAAATAAAGTATCGATATATTTATATATCCATACTGTGAACAATATTTATATAGAAAAGTGAAGAGTGTGAACAATGTTTAAAAAAGTATAATCAGTTACAGAATTTTCAGTTAAGAAGTATTAAATTTTCAATGTGATATATTAGAGATTTTTCAAATGTTTATTAATTTTATCACTTAAATATAATGGAAAATAGGAAATATTTCTTGTGTTAGGGAGCATTAATTCCCGTTAGATATCGTGGTATTGTAATTGACATACAATTATTATGCTCTTGTAGGAACATTCATAATATAATATATATATAGAGATAACGGTTGTCCCTTCAGACTACTTACTATAGCTGCCCATACAATAAAATATACAAAATTATTTCTCATTTTGTTGACCACTTGACATTAAATATGATGGAGCATCTCAATTATCAAATTCTTTCAGCAGTTCGGATATATGGAAAAAATACATAAAATGAGTCTGGACGTGCTTTGTTGCAATTTATCTTATAAATTTGTTCCAAATTAATCAATTGTCACACGGGATTTATGAATTTCCTTTATCAAGGTTTACTCTCTAGTCGTGTACAATTGATACGTTAATAGAGAAACCGCAACAGAGAATTTGAATGTTTGGAAAACACAGTGTTCTGAATCTCTGGTGTAGATTTTTTTTAGTAAATAAAAAATAATAATAAATAAAAATAGTATGATTATTTTTTTTTCGAATCTTGGACAGACCCGAACTCGGGTCCAGCTCTCTGACCCGAGTTTGAAACTCGGATCCGGTATTTTTTTTCTATTTGTTTAGTTAATTGTTTTTAATATGTTTTAATAGTTTATTTATTTTGTTTATTATGTTTAAATATTTATTTTTAAATTTAACTCAGTTATTAATATAACAACAGTTTTTAATTAATAATCATTATTAAAGATATTTTTTTTTTTTAAATTAGTTATAACGTTTTTATGAAGTCGATTGATATATGAAGTCAAACAATCAATAGAGACAAATTGATTAGATATGAACATATATTATTGTATATTATTTACTCATTCAACAACTAATATAAAAAATATTTACTCAATAATACATCCATACATCATGCTCATGTAATAATATAAAAAATATACAATTTCTATAAAAAAATGTAAAGAAATGAAACAACATAATTTAAAATTTCAAATGCGTTTTTGAGGGTCAATACGATATTTTTTGGCCCCAAAAATGGCGATAACGACGATAGTGTTAGCCCTGTAGATCTCGTCGTAAGCTTTCCGTGGCCACGTAACACGACTCAATCGGAGTTTTCTGTCAAATGTTATGGTCGTTTGAAATTGAGATGGTCAAATTTTGATTTTTATTTATTCTCTCTCTTTTCTTTCTTTTTTATTTCTCTCTCTGTCTCTCTCACCTCTCTTATTATATATGAATAAATGAAAAGAGTTATAATCCGTGATATTTCAGTTTTAAATTTTAATTTTTTGAATCATTTATTTTGGGTGTTGTGTAAGGTCATTTATGCTGTAGTAATAATATAGACTAATGTACTCAGTGTTAATATTTTTAAAATTATATTTTAATTATTATAACTCTATATCTTTTATTATTATTTCGCATAACAAAATGATTAGATAAATATTTTAAAATAAACTAAACTAAAAATAAATATTTTAAATATAATAAATAAACTAATAAAACTTATTAAAAAATAAATTTGGTCCCTTAATGGCTTTAATTACATAATTACACATAACAAGATAATTAAATAAATATTGTAAAATAAGCTAAATTAAAAAAAAACTATTATAACCTATTAAAATAAATATTAAAATTCATAAAATTAATTTAAATTAAAAATAAATATTTAAACATAATAAATAAACTATTAAAACTTATTAAAAATAACAACTAACAAACAGAATAAAACAACACCGGACCCGAGTTTCAAACTCGGATCAGGGAGCTGGATCCGAGTTTGAAACTCGGGTCTGACCAGGGTTTGAAAAAAAAAACTATCATATTATTTATTATTATATGTCCTTATACATAGAGCAGATTCATAATCTGGTTTTTCTGTTAATTTATCGCAGTAATTTGATTTTTTTTTTTAACTTGGATCATCTGTGAATGGAATTTTAAGATGCGTCGTAGGATTTGTTATTTTCCTTTCTTGGCCTTGGGGCCCTTTTTATGGGTCTGAGCCTGTTGTGCATAGTGGTCAGAAATGAGATCCAGATTTGTTGATGACACAATGTAGCTTAAGCAGTCAAGAAAATGGAGTTTGATATTTATATTATTTTAAGTTTTCCTCCTCTTATCTTATATTTTTATTTTCTTGGAAATTTAGTTTGTATTTGACAAGCTACTTAATTTGAAAGAAAATGGAGCTTTTTGTTCATACAGCAGACTATATTAATGGCTGCATACAATGCATTTATTAAGCGTACGTAAATCTGGGGTCACAAAAGACAAACATAAATGACAACATAATTATTCGTCAGTCCAATATATTTTGTACTTTTCCTTTGGAAAGAATATATTAATGTGTGTTGTGGTACTAAGTATTAAAAAAAGTAAGAAAACAACAGAATTTAACCCCTACGCCAAAAGTTTTATTTTCTTAACAAATGATTCGCTATGCATCTTTCCAATGATTGTATTTGTGCAATTTCTCCGATTTCTCTCCGTTTATAACACGTTCATTGTTTTATTTACTGCAGTAAAAGGTCAAGTATATAGTTAATGTTGCTTGTCCCATGGTTGCGTAGGCATGAAACATGCAATGATGCTGGTTGGGAATCATTATTTAAAAATAATTGTAAAGTACATGTAAGTTTTAAGATACAATAATTTATTTCTCTAAAAAAAAGATACAATAATTTAATTATATTAAAAAGGACGTTATTCGGATTGCAGTTCTTCTCTCAGTTAATATTTAAATAGAGAATGTATCTAATTTTAGTTAGTAATTCATCATAAAATCATTAATTTTCCATCATTATATTGATCCAAATATGATAACACGTGTATATAAAGAATAAGTAATATTTTATATACTAAATAGATGTACTTAAGAATTAAATATACTTCTCTTTCATTAAAGGCAGGGAGAATTTAAATTTCCCAGGGTTTCTGATAACTGTAATGTATTGTGAACTTTTTTTTAAGACAACCAATAAAATTCTGATCTAATGACATCACAAGTTATGTGGTGGCATGCACTTCATTTTGCGACCAATGCATTTTCCAAATGTAATGTTGGACGGGCACTATATATATAATTTTTTTATTATTAAATACAAAAGGATTGCTTTAAATAATTATCTTCAAATTAATTTGAAATTGTATGGAATGAAAAGATAAAAACTTTTTGCTCAATTGCTCAAATTAGATATCTTCAACGAGAAAAAAAATTATAAGCATTCAAAATGATGCCAATTTTAAGAAAGAAATAACTAAAATGAATGAAAAACTAACACAAACTAAGACGACTTCCATTCTTACAATTGGAATGAAAATGAATTAACCCTTTGTAGAATGTCTCGCTTATTACATCTGGCGAACTCTGTCCTATTCTATTAATGCATATCTGTAAAATTGAACGAGTCCAGTCCAAATTTAATCAAGTTAATACTTGCATTACTAGCAATCGATATAATAAATAGTGCAACCTTAGTATAACATTAAGTAGTTAGCACAATTTTCTGATTGTAATTAACATGGACTCATTTTTTTCTCTAATCCAGGATTTTTGCGGGCTTGCATATAAAGACGGATACAAATGATCCAGTACACGTCCATGGTTTACCTAAAAATTAAGGAACTGAACCACTGACCACAGTACTAGTGCAAGTTGCATTGGAACTATTTGGGAGGTGGGTATGAGCAGGATTGAATGGTCTTGTCTCGTGGCCATTGTATTTTATCTTACGAGAGTAGTTTAAAGGATGCTTTAAATAGGGGAGCCTTTTTGGCCATTAACTCTCTTTCTACATATTTTTTTTAGTAAATGAAAAAAAAAACAACGAAATTGATCAAAAAGAGCTGAACTTTTACAGTTATAGTCTGAACCGATTTCAAACTTGATTCCAAGAGCCGGGACCGAGTTTGAAACTCGGTCCCAAATATTTTTTTTTACGTTTGTGTATTATATTGAAAACAAAGTACAATAATTAATAAATTAATCTAAAATATTATAATAAAAATTAAAATAAAGGTTTACAAAGTCAAATATAAACACGATTAATATATTATTCTAAAATAATGTCAAACAAATTAAAATATTATAACAACAATTAAAATCCAATTGTTTTGGCAAATATAACGATACAAAACATAAACAGACTGATAATCTAAATCATGCTCCTTTGAACGAGTTCGACCTCGAGTTGGCATCATGTTGATACGACCCTTCATTTCATCCATAACCATTGAAATATGTATCTTCCTTCTCCTTTCTTTGTTGATTTTTGCTAGACTTGGCCTAATGATCAAACCATTGTACATTGGTCAATCTCGTTTATTGTCATAACTACGCCAATGACCAGACCATGTGTTAATATAATACTGGATGGTATAATATGGACTAATATATTGAGTGTAATCCAGCATTTTGAATAAACAAACAACAAGTAAGTGGTCGTAACTTTTGTTTGTTTATAATTTATAGACTAATATGAACTTTTATTTGTACAACCTTTTGAATAAACAAACAAAAGTTCATATTAGCAATAAACAAACAAAAGTTCTCTATGATGTATTTTGTGTCATATGTGAAACTTTGTATGGCTGCTAATAGAGACGAAAACATCTCGTATGATCTCTCCCAACTACCAAAGAGGTTTGCAATTGCCAGTTCTCTTCCTCTCCATAATTTATTATAACTCGGTTGTACTATAGAAAACTTTTATTTTACCAATCCTCTTGCTTCTTTAACTGTCATTTTTAAATTCTTTCTCAACCAATTCTGAACAATATCTGCTATTAGTCTGAAAGTCAACTGACTGTGGTCCACCCTAGTAGCACTGCAAAAATAAGAGTGCTCGGGCGGATTTGTTCTGATCTCCCAAATACCTGTTATATTAGGTGTAGCATACATCCTCCATGGATAGTTAGAATCTTTATATTTCATTACTAACTTTAATTTACTGTTATTCGTTACCTCCAATTTTATATTCCGTTGAACATGAAAATCAACGATTTTCACTTTCAACTCTAATTTTGTACGAAACTGCTGACCGATGATGTGTATTTTTCTAAACTAATAAATACCCTAATTTTACTCAATTTCAGCCGCAAGCGTACGGCCTAGTCAAATAGTAATTGGGGTGTCGAACCACAAGGACAAGGGTGAATTACCGTTTCTAATAAGTTTCACTAATCTAGATAATCGATCGAGAGTTTTTGTTTTAAAATAAAAGTGCATTAATCTAACAACAACGATCAGAAAGTTTATCAAATTGAGGATCCTAGGGGTTTTCGGCTTCACTCTCACTCGTTTAGTCAATTCACTCTATTGATCTTTTAATATGTTCTTGTATTTGTCGGGGATTCAATCTCAGATTTAGTACCAAATTTACACTTTCGTGGCTTGATACCGTACCTAAACAATTCAGGTTTCACGATTAAGTACTTCACCTTACAAGTCTAAGCCCATTAAGATCGGTGAATCACTTTGGCATAACCTAGATTTTGTACTTCTCCTTTCGGTACTTCACATAATTTCTAGGGTTTCCTCGGTTTTCCCTTAGATAATAAGTTTCACGATTAAGTACTTGGCCTACGACCTAAATCACTATTTTGGGTCAGAAGATTCAGTTCCACCTTTCGGTTTCCGCTTTCACTTCTATGATAACATGCAGTTGATTGAAACTAAGCATTCAATTTAGATAAAACAACAATCACAAACAACAAGAATTAAAAAATCAACACACGAGTAAATTAAACCATTCGAGTTATCGAGTTTACACCTAAACCCCTAGAAGAGTGTCTAGCCACAAATCATGTCAATGATTGCACAAAGATTCATGTTTAAACAACAGCAGAACATGAGAAAAGAGTAAAGAAAAGAATAAATCAAGAAGATCTACGATTTCTCGCCCGGTTCTTGAGTTCTTCTTCAAATTCTCCTTCTAATGGTGTTCTTACTCTTCTTTTCTGCTTTAGAACTCTTCTCCAGTTAGTTGAGAGATGTCTCGGATGAAGGGGTGTCAAAATCTATTAATTCCAATGAGAAAACCGCTTTAAAACTGCAAGTTCGCGTTGCCCGGCTTTTTTCGAACAAACAAGAGAGCATTTGCGGTCCGCAATTGATAATTATGGTCCGCAATTTTTTTATGGGAATGCTTTTAACTTGATTTCTTCGTGTAAATCCGACCCACCTCGTTCCAAGCATTATTCCTCATGTTAACATCTTTGTTTACACTCAATGACCTGCAAAATAATAAGAAATGCAGCAATATCTTGAACTCGACATAAAAACTAAATAAATTCTTAACAATTAACATAAAATGCATAGTTTTTGAGATAAAACCCTAATTGAATATAATATATAAATGAGACTTATCAACGACACCAAATTATTCATCAATTCCAGATGATTTGCGAAAATAAGGCTCGTCTGCATACGACATAGGCGTATTATCAGCAAATTATGTACACGGTTGATTCATAACCCGATTAATAAAAGGAACAGACATTTGCCACTCTTTAACTATTTTTTCGACATCCATCGCATCCTCGATTTCATCCTCAATTTGATCCTTCTTGGCATCCAGGTGCCACCCTTCCTCTTCATTATCCTCATCCACATCCACATTCGCATCCATATTTTGTACCGGAGCATAGGATGATCGCTGCTCCCGAGCTTGAGAGTGGGTTCTTTCCTCAACCATGACTGGATTACTACTTCTAGGAATACTAGTCAAATCATAGTTGTTAGATCCGGATATTGGTTTGATTCAACTACTAGCTCCAGTGTTTTATATTGGGATAATTGGTACGGAGTTGTTATTTTAATCATTCCCCAAATTTCATCAGAAATAACTCAAATAAGCTATAAAAAAATCACCCGAACCTACTGGTGCAGTATTGATCCGTGCACTAATGCTGATGGTGAATTGGTTAGGGAGCAGCTCCAAACCAACATGAATATGCATTTTCAAGTCACGAAGATTTATTGTCTCGTTGACAGAAAATGTGCACGCGACATGAATGTCGTAACCCACATCAGTTGAAATGTTCAGGATTTGATCTCCATGATACACATTGATCAACAATATTTTCGTCTCTACAATATGAACAATAAACCTTACTGTTAGTGTATTTTAATTTTAGAGCAAAAAATAATAGTCCAATTAGAAAAAAAACTTACAATGTTGGTGAGACGAGAGTGGTGAATAAGGATCGGCTCGATCTGTCGAAAAAAATTTAGTTGGAAGCTCTTGCAACAGAATAGCAATGGCGATTTTGAGGAAATGTTTGGCTGAAAGAAGATAAAGAAGAAAGGGGTTGGGTGTTCTTATATATTAGCAGGAAGCCGGGAATTGAGTTTAAAACTCGGTCCAAGGAAGCTGAACCGAGTTTTAAACACAGTCCCTGATTTGTCATTTTTAAATACACACAAACGTAAAAAAAAATCTAAGACTGAGTTTTAAACTCAGTCCCGACATCTGAAATCGAGTTTGAAACTCAGTCTAAGTTTCGGCTGCAAAAAAAATTCATTTACTAAAAAAAATCTCCTCTTTCTAGCTTAAAAAAAAATCTCCTCTTTCTAGCTATTACAGTATTTAACGTAGGGATTGTTTGTTGTAAATAATGGCGTGGCCGCGTAGAATTACCAAATTTTTATATTTTTACACCCGTACGTTTAGAGGTTGTATATTAAACTAATAGTTGACACATCTCAACTTCATATTTCGATGACATAATACCTGTTCTTTATTTGATTATCAGCCAATGAATATTTGAATTGCCTTTTTTTTTATGTAACAGACACATAGTTTACTATGAAATTCCATTAAATTAAATAAAAATAAAACTAGAAGGAAGACTGGAGTAAGATCTATCCATCAACTGACTCGTTGTATCACTACGTAGCTAGATTCGTCCATGGCCCGTTGTAGCGCCATGTAGCTAAATCCATCCATTAATGGCTCATTGTAGCACCATGTAGGGGAGGAGCCGAAAGAAGAGGAGAAAAAAGGAGAGGACATAAGGAAGATGTCAAAGAAGAGAGGAGTAAATGGGGATCAACGATTAATGGTTGAGAAAAAAACTCATATAAAGAGCATGGCCATGGAAAGAGAAGGAGAGAAGAGATCTATGGTGGGGAGGAGAGGAAAAAAAAAATTCAGCAATCGACCATTAGACGCCAATAGTTAATCTTGACGACCACTAGCATACTAGTGGCTAACGGATGCTGACCAAGAAAAAGTGAAAAATCCAAGAGAATAAGAGTCTTCAAAAAAGAAGTGAGATCGAGAGACAGAGAGACTTCAGCCGATGATCAAGAATTGAAGAGAGACACAGAGTAGAGGGGAAGAGAAGAGAGGAGGGAGGAGTTGAAAACCCACAGACAGTAGCCGATGGCTGAGATAGGAAAATCTAACATATGTTTGTATTTCAAATTAAGGAGTAAGAAAAATGAAGAAAAGAGGAGGGAGGGGAGGAAGGTGAGGTCGAGAGAAGCGGATAAAGAGATGGGAGTGATGGAGGAGGCTGGCGACGTGACCCGTTTGGGGTTTGCTTCTTTTTTTTTCGTTTGATGACTTGCTCTCTTTTTTCGCTCATTTTCCCTTTTTTAGTAGTTAAGAAATTAAAATTTTGGAACAGTAATTTCTTCATAGATAAATTTAATGACTCAAATTTGACAATTAGAATTCGATCTGATGATCCTTGATGCAAAGCTTATAAACCGTTCGATGAGCTTGAACTTATTTTACATCATTCACGAGACTTTTTTCAGATAAATGAGAAAATCATCGACGAACTATCCTACCATATATCAATTAACAGAAAAGAATTATCAAAATTTCATTGACAAGACATAATAAAATAGAGTTTAACTTTTTCATAAACAAATTAAACGAAATGCATCAGCTTCTAAACCCTTACAAAAAGTAGCAACTTCTACACCTCAGCATCTTAGGGTAGAAATAATCTCGCTAAGATAGATAATAGCACTAGAAGAAGAAATATGAAAAGGAAAGCGTCTCTTTAGAAACTCTGAAGTATGGATGCATCTCAGACAGATATCACTGCATCAGAAAATTCGAGAATTGCAGCTACTGCAGTTTCTGTGTGTTGAAAACCTCCATACCTTGTTCAACAAGCAGCGCCTGAGCAAAGAAAATGGGAAAAATAAGTTAGATGAGCTTTGATCTATATGATAATATGATACCAGTCTGCTACCGCAGCGCTAAATTGATCCATTAAGTTCTAATATGCAACCGCGCCCATTAAAGACTGCATGCGCGCTACTAATTATTTATTCTTCAGAAATACAAATTACAGAGAGGCTGGGGACTGGGTTATACCAAATGCCAAATGTACTCCCTAGAATACAGTCATCATCTGCCTTTTGTATTGTACTTGTACAGGGCTACGATAAGCTGACAAGGGAAACCATGGTTTCTTTCAATTTAACCCCTGAAACTCAAAATATCATGCATGCCCCCCGTCAAAACGCATTGTTCACTTGATGTTAATGAGTCAAAAATTAACCTCTCCAAATCATTAAGTGCCATAAGGACAGATTGAACTCATGTGCAGTCCAATTTTTATATGCATTGAAGAGCATATATGAGAAATATTAACGAGATTGTCGACAATAAATAGTTCAAACTAGGCATTTTTGAGGTTTGGCAGGGTTACAGATGGAGTATTTGAATTTAGAAAATGAAAAATTCAGATTGCTTGCCCTTTTTAGTTCATTTTGTTGCAGCAGATGAAGAGACAGTTCTCCATTTCAGTGAGCTTGTCCATGCTCTCAATTTGATCCAGCTCATCTAGCGAACTAAGAATTATAAAAGTTAATGGTACACAATTAGTACTGATACTTTAATAAAGGTATACACGTACAAAAGATCTAATTCCAGCCTAAACAAAAATTAACAATCAAGTTATTTGGCATACAATCATACAGAAATACAAAATCATTTGCTTTTGCACAATAATTGATAACGCTGAGTCTAGTATTAACCTGCTCTGGCTTGTACGGACAGAACTGGAAGAGTATGGCTGATTATAAGGTTTTCAGAACCAGCTCATAAGGTGTAGGACTGACAGCAATTTTGGATCTGGTTTGGTTCATATAGCCTCCTTATTGGGTAATTCTCCCATGTAGTTGGGTGACTTTAGATTTTAGAATAATATATTGAATGTTTGCACATATAACAATACATACTGACAGTCCCTCCCAGGGCCCAAATAAGAAATAATTATACAATGATCTCGAAGTAATTGAAGTAAACCAGTATGAGAGATGATTAATGTGTAGTCAATTCCTTATTAATTGTAATCATGATGGTTGCCTGTTCTTTGCAAAAACTTCTATTTAGTATTAGTAGGCACAAGTCACTAAAACCAAAAACAATGTAAAGTATTACCTGAGTGGGCCAAGAACACTCTGAATTTTAGAAATTTCATCTTGGATTTTCTCTAGATTTTCCTTCTTTTCCTGTGAAACATGAAATCAGTATGGTCAGCAGGCAGCATATAAAACGGAGAAGATATTTTTTGTAAAAAAAGTGTAAAGTACCTCATGCAGCTCATTTAGTTGCACGCTGCGCAAATAAAAGCAAAAACACTAGTTAGCAACAATAATTTGTTCTGCATTCTGATATTTGAAAATAAAAATCAGATATGAGAAAGTACCTCTGTTTTGTGAATTGAGGATCATTCTCAAGGCCTTCTGAGACGCCTGATTTTTTCAGTTTCTGTTGAAGTTTAAAAGAAACCAAGTTTATAAATATACTTGAACAAGAACCTGCATTCGTCTTGTAATTTTTAATTTTGTTTTTCATAATTAAACAGCTCAGAAAAAAACATTTTGCTGAAAAAGACATCTAATTTATGTATAGTAACACCTATCATCTACACTATCTTGTACACCCACCATTTAACTAAGAAAAAAATATGCATGATTTAATCCGAAGTTCCGGACTATTGAAAAGATGCTTATGAATAATTTTGACATTTTTTTGTTTGATTATTAAACTTTGTTCATAGCTACATCTTGGAAGAAATGATAGAAAAATGAAGATTTAAACTTTGGTTCTGAGAAACAGGCATGATTGGAAGGGTTTGGAAACTAACCTTGAGGCATTCTTTTTTCCTGTCAATTGACAAAAAGAAAAAAAAAAGGATTTAGTCAAAGAAAGAGGATTCAAGTGATGAACTCCACCAGATAGTAGCGAGATAGCAAGGATTGTAATTTCCAGAAAAATTAAACTGTATTTTGCCCAACCGATGAGGCACTTTGTCGCCATTTATAGTTCTCCAAAATTTCATCAATGCCGACCCCATATTAACTGAATTACTTCTCTCAAACATATAATATTCTATCCTTCATTTAAATGAATTTGCCTCAATTGTGGGGTACAGACATCTACTTGGCTACGTCAACTTACCCTGAAGGCCTGAACTATAAATTGCCAATATACTGAAAACCATAAGATGTATTTCAAAAGAAAAAAATGATGAGCAAGGAAGATGACTTACGCTTCGAGTCTCATTTTTGGGTTTAAGTTGGAGTATGCGGTGACAATGTCTTCGAATGTGCTGGAAAAGGAGGAAAAAATTGAGTTGACACTTAAATTGGGGGAAATCACTGCCCGGCCTCCATGTCATCCGGACTTGTGTTCCTCATTAGAGCAAATATGACAAAGAGATGAAGGTTAAATGGGTCTACCTTTTCCCAAGAGAGACTGTAGGCTTGCCGGAGGTTGAAAAAGCAAGTAGAAGGTGTGGAACATCACACAGCACCGTTAACTCCTGCGCCTTTTTGGTGAGTCCTCCAATTCTTGTATTGAATTTTGCATTTCTTTGTGATGAAGATGGTAAAGTCTTTATAGTTAGTTTCTTCCGACCCATCTTCTGCATTTCGTTATAAAGAATTACAAGAAAGAAAGTTAAAACATATATAACTTGTGTCAGAACATATTAATATACTTCCTGACAAGGAATATTCGTAAAAAAGTATATATTCTTTCTGAGTGCAACTCCAAGAAAAGGCATAAAAAAGCAAAGAGGTTTTCTGGTATGTTAATGTTGCTCGACAAGCATATTACTTCAGAGAAATGGAATAATTAAGAACCTGCAATAGACTTTGCTGTGACATTCTGTGATACTAATATTTAATCTGAAAATACTTCTGTCAAAGTTTAACAAACTGAATTGCCATGCACAGGATAAAAAATCAGACCTAAATACTATAATTGTCTATAAACACATACTGAAACTATGTAGATGTAGCTAAAATGGAAGAATGTCAATCAAAACAAGGGAATAGCGATTAAATAACACATCAAACTTTTTCATAATTCGACTTGAGAAATGTAGAAGCCTTGTTTCACCATCACAACGGCTTGTTCGAGGAACATAGATTACATTAATTTCACAGAAGCTAACTTTACCTCTAACTCTGAACTCGCCGGTTGTAAATCTGAAGAGGAGACAGGAGACAGGAGACAGAGGCAGATGATGAGGGCGAGAATGACGAAGTAAAATTGTTGTATCTGAGCGGTTTATATAGACAATTTAAGGATCCGTTGGTTTATTTTCTTGCTTTCGATATTTCCACATCTAAAGTATTCTGACTATATTAAGAAGGCATATTTATAGTAGTATTACTATATTGAACAGTAGTTTAATACATGCTACCTCATTTTGAAGCAACGTGCCGCGTGGTCTGACTTTTTAAAATTTTGAAATTACCATAACCTATCAGACGGTTCGGATTAATCCAAATAAACGACGGAGGCCTTGATTTGAAATGCGCCCGTTTTTATATTCTCCAGTTGAAGCGATTCAATAGGAAGCGCCTCACTGTCTCAGCCTCACCCAAAATACCCCGATTGAGTTGAGCGTCACTCACCTCCTGTCGCGAGGCTGAGCGCCTCTCTCTCTGACCTTCGCCTCTGCATCTCTCCACGGACTACCTCTACACCACCCCTTTCTGCCTCTCTCCTCTCTCCTCTACCGCTGCATTGCCCTCCGCCCCTCACTATTTGATTTTTGCCGCTGCAGCTCTATGGTACATCTACTTCTCTCTCTCTCTCTCTCTCTCTCTCTCTCGGACTGGGCTCTGATTTACTTCGAATTAAAGTGAATCCTGTTATTGCCTTTGATTGTGGCACTGGTTATGATAGCTTTAGAGTTCAGTTTGTACAGCGTGTGTCTTGTTGCCATGGGTCTACCGAATGATTACATAAATTAAATTTGTTCATTGTTCTTAGATTTTTTTTAACCACTAATTTTGATAATGTTTGTTTATTGAGGCGATTGTAATGATTTTAAAGTTAACAGTAATTTTCTCTTAAATCTATAAATTATGTCTGTAAAGCAAATAGATAATAAGTAATATATGTTTAATGAGGCAATTATTCTTTCTGTTTATAAATTATATTTTATTGATGACAACTTGTATATACCTATTGGTTTACTTTCATCTTCTCTCGGGATTTGCATAGCTTTCAGTTGGGGGGCATAATGCTGAGATGGTTTCAGCAATCAACATGCATTCAAACTACTTGGAGGTTGCTACATCAGCTTTTATTTATATTCATATAAATTCATGCCGACCTAAAATATTTGGAGCTGAAAATTCTCAGGGGACATTCACTTCTATTTTTAAACTGAACCTGAAATGAAGAGAAAGGGGGCATGTTAATTAAATGTTTCGGGAGGTTAGCTTTATGATGCTCACACATATATCCTATTTTCTCCCTAATAGGGTTATGTTAAACTGTAAATCTAGAGTTATAAGAAAGAAACTCGATTTGGTGGTATTTTTTAAGAGTATTGCATGTTTTACCATTTGCACGTATTTCTCATCTTATATATGTTGGGAACTAATTATTTGCAGCCGGAGTATGTAGAGCAGAATAATGGTGTTACTTTCTATGCTCACAAAGAAGATGCTTCTGTTAGTCAGCTTCTGGTTTAAATTTAATTCAATTCATTATAATGAAAAGACTGGTTGAATGATCATTTTTTTTATTTTTGGTACTGAAGGTTCCCTTTCAGTTACAAGTAAGCCTATCTACTGTAGAAGTCGGTACAAGTGACCGTACCCATTATTACTTTTTTTTTCAGAACAAGTCGTAGCTGATATCAACCCACCCTCCGAGCTTTTGGCCATTAGAACAAGTTAAAAGTGGGCTTATTCCAAATAATTTCTTAATATAGTTTGGAACCTGATTTCGGCATTGCAATTTAGACCCAATATATTTCAGAGAATGAAACAAGCAGCAGATATGAACATGTGTACCAATTTCATACAGGCCAGGACATCATGTCCACAATATTACATCATTCTGAGTTTTTTTATGAATCAAATCAAAAATATCAAACAAGTCCAATTGCTAGGTTGTTCCTTCTTGGTGTTGTGCACAATCCATGGGCATGAGAAGCTTTCTCAAGGATCCCATGGAAAGGTTAATATATATATTAATACACCACATCTTTGTAATGACCAATTAGTGTATATAAATCAATCCCAAAATTATTTGATTGACATAAAAGCAAAGAAATCAACTTCAGCATACTAGCTTTATTATAGGATTTGTTTTGTTTGATTGACATGCTTTTATTTTACCGTAAATTGGATTTTTCTGATATTGTCATTATTAGGTTAAGAAGACAGGTGCGCACAAAGGATCAAAAAACTAGATGTGTTCTTGAAAAAATGGTCACATAAAGCAAACAAGTTTTTGTAAGATATTCTACAAATCTTGTGTATTTAATTATTTGCTATTTTATATGTTGGCTTCACCATGAGTCAGTTTGACCAATTATGCTGATATACTAAAGTAAGATGTTTAAGATGTTTAGTTTTACAATTATCTTTGTAATAGGTAAAGGTAATGGTGTTTGTAGAAATTGGGCCGGTCAAATACCAGTATGACATGTTCAGAATGTTTGAAACTTTTCAGTTATTCTTTTACATGTATTTATACTGCTTAATTCTTATATTATGAAGGATATTGGCATGACTGGTACTAGATCTACTTGTGACTGCTGTTATTAGTTCCAAATTGGTATTATTTATAAGTAGTATTAACATATTGGTCAAGGGAGAAAATTAAATTAAAGCTGACTGTTGTCTTTAGGGCATTAACATATTGGTCGCTAAATTTTAAGTATTAATTAGTTTCATGTATATCGTCTCTCGCCGATGTAATATTTTCTGTCATGATTTTTAGATAGTAGTAAATACTAGATAGCATCGTAAATGCATTACTCGAAAAAAAAACTTTATTTGACCAAAAAAATATTCCAATCAATAATAATATGCCAAATTGTAATAAAATATAAACAGAAAAAAAAACAGACTATCGTAGTACCATTTTTTAAATATGCTAATATCACTCAACTTGATACATTACTGAATCAAATGTACTCAGCAGGATGCTTTAAATAAGGAAAAGAAATAAGAGATAACAAAGAAACAAATAGAAATCATAGCATTTATTTCTTTAAAAATTGAGAGGATCTAAGGAGACAATGCCGTTCTCGCATCGGTTGCAAAGAAAAACATGAGGAACTTCATCGGCCTCTGACACTCCGACACACCGAGTGTGTTGCCAAACTTCGCATATGTCACAACAAATCAACCTCTCACCATCTTCTTCCCTTGCACCACACAGACATTTGACAACGATGTCGTTAGCTCCTTCAAATATCCCATTTGCATCAGTTTGCTCAATGGTTCCCTCAATAAGAACAGAATCTTTCGAGCTAAATGAATCATAGACCAAGAATGAATCTAAACCCTCAAAACCAACTATCGATTTAGGCACAAAGTTATTCAGCCCCATATAGATTTCTTTAAAACATCTTTGCACCTCCAATTTCAGCTCATGAATGGTTGCATTGTTCGAGACAATGACAAACTCACTACAAGGAAGTTGTTTCACTACCAGATCTTTCCCTCCATTCCTCACATGAACTGTACAATTTAAGTAAATGTAATCATGATTAGCCAAATCATCAATTTTGTGCTCTGCACCTTGTGGATGATAATCTTTAACAAAATGCTTAGTATCCATAACCATCCTTGTTGCCACTTGCATAGCACACAATGCCCTGTTGCCATGTAATGTTTGTCCGAGCTCGACAAATATTTGTCGGTACAAATGTGATAAGTCTCTTATCACTTGCACTCTTGTCATTTGCAACCTAACCCTCATTCTTCCATTATTTTCATTTACATTAGGCGGCAAAACCGTTGAAAGATCTTCCAAGCAGTATTCTAAAACTTTTGTCACCGGATTAACCATTCTCCGTACAATATAATTCCCGACTATGTGGTTGCCGAGTGATTTTAGAACAAAGTCTAAAAGTCCTGTATCGCCAATATATGTCCGAGCCATGTCCCTCACCTCCTGCCTTGTAACCCATCTCAGCTCAGACCTTTTGAGTGCTTCAACAATCACACGTGCAGCCATTTCCACACGTTTTGCTGACCAGCGACTCGTGTTTTCTGAAATTATTCCACTATAGTCCATGGGAGCTAGAGAACTGAATGGCAATCTGGACTTAAATTCAAGCATGAACTTGAACAATTCACCGAGTGTAACCAATTGCTGAGTACTAATGGCCTGATACTTTGCAACAATAAAAGGAACTTCTCTGCTCTGACGAGCAAGTTGAGGTATAAGGAGGTGCAGTGGGAAGGATTTCAGGGTTTCCATTGATTCGTTGTACATTTCATATGTGACAGCATATGTAGGTCGGGCAAATACATATCCCCACTGGTTGAACCAGGTCTTTCCATAGGCCACAGTGTAGAGAAGCCGTAGGTGCATGTTATCCTTCTTTGCAATATCAGATAGGCTCACTTTCCTGAAATAGGGATGATTTAACAGCATCAAAGTATACAAAAAGCTGTTAAATTGACACCAGTATGTGCACAATTTGGTTTCTTTTCTGTGATTGAGCATTCTAAGTGGTTATACTGGTCCATTAATTAACCAATGTGGCCTGACATAACAGTAAGGACGAGAGAAACTGTGGTCCCTATTGTCTTGCAGAAACTTTGTAAATACAGCTTTTGAAAATTCTGAAATTTCATGATTGTTCTTTCAGTTGCTGAGATTCGGAAATATATTATTTTAAAGTTTGAAACGACAAATATGTAAATATTTCAAATTCTACTGTTCTTCTTTTTTTGCCTACCTTATAGTTTATCAAATTTTATTTGACCACCCAACTATTTTGCATATTTTTTTAACTTTTTCAGAAGCATCTTTTTTTTAGTAGGCCAGTTGATCATATTTAACTCTGATGAACATCATTTGGAACTATAGAATGCTAAATACGTAAGAGCTCTGTACTTATTTAAGAACTAAAAATATTTTGTTTTTCTTTTTTCTAAAAGTTAAATGAAGAAGTTAATTCTACAAATTAATATATGTGCTAATGCCGCCATTCAAGAAACCCTTAGCTTATTTGCATCCAAAACTAAACAATCTACTAGTTGTCTACAAATTTATGCTAAACTAAATCTGGAACAGTTCTACTAGCTTCAAAAATTAAAGATACATGAAAAGTATAAATATTTCATTCTGCAACACTTGCATTATTAGAACGAAATTGAAGTTAAGAAAATTTACCTCACACCTAATGCAAGACAGATGCGGTCCCAAAAATCAAGTAGCTGGTGACCTGAAATAAACTCAGAGCCTCCAGAGAAGCCGTTGATGGACAAGAGATGGCCAAAACCATTCAAGTGCACCACTCCATGCAACAAATGTTGCTTCTGATTATGCATCTCAATGGAGAGACGAGGAGTCTGTATCACCGTTTCCTTTCGGGGAAGCACAAAATGGAACCGCTTATTGCAAATCAGGTGCTCTCCCCATCCTACACCAAATAAAGAAAAATATGTTGCCCGAATTTAAGGGAATATGTGAGTATTTATAAGAAATATTAGAAATGATTTAAGGGGGTGCATTAGCATGGATGTCTAAGAAGATACTAAGAGGTGTGTACAACAAACCAGTTACAGAGCACTGAAATGCTTACCTAACTCAAATGTATAACAACACCTTACAGTACCAACATATATTTACATCACTAATGACCTACTACATCCCCTAGTATAAAAGTAGTTTTGGTGGTGGTCTGAAATGAATAACATGAGAATAAATGATATAACAATCAACAAATGACACAAACAGAGATTCCAAAATGAAATGAGAATACCAATAAAACGACAGTAGTGACACTGACGACAAGATGACTTCTTAACATCTTCTTCCACAATAATCAATTTCACAGTTGTTGGAGGATGTCTGTTGAGATCCAGCTGAAATGACCAGAATTTTGCTTCATCATGCGCACCAGTGAACTCCGCACTGCCAAATCCAAGAAGTGTTCCAATATTCTCTCGAAAGGACAAGCCAGTAAAACGGGTCGGGTAACCTGGTTCACAAAATGATTCAAATCTGAATATCACCTCGCCTCGCTTTCTCTTTGGCAAATTTTCAAGGCTAAGAACTGTCGTAGGCCTCATAGTACTATTACAATCAAAAAAAGGTTTTCTATTATATATTGTTGCTTGAATCAATCCAAATGCTACACTCACACTTATGGTGCCTAGTAATTAGTTTTTTTTCTGGCGTTATAAGGTCAACAACATTCTGTCTTATATCATAATGGGAGACATTACCTTGCTTTCAGCATGATCCAAATCTATTAATATATTGGAGAAAACTTCGGTATTTTAGTTAGATCACAAGGCATGAACGTGAGATGGAGGATGTTTAGCGCAATTGTTTATTGCGACATGCCTTCTATGGGTGGTAAATAACTGGTAAATTTTTCTGGAAAGAAATATGTAAATTTAAAAAATAATAATAATAATAATAACTTTAAAACATAAGGACATTTGAATTGAATGAAGAGTCATTGGGCCGTACGCGTACTGGTCCAAATCAAGATATAGGCTTGGCTATAATTTAAAAGTTAGTATAAGCCCAATATAAATAGGTTTCTCTCTACAAGGTAGAATTATGGCTCGAGTGCCTACTCTAGGTTAACATGCAATAGCCTCTTAACGAAGTAATGCATATAGGGATGGCAATAAAGTCCATGGCCCGTCCGGCCTATTCAGACTCGTCCGATCTGACGGCCGATTCGTCCGGTCGGAAGTTAAACGGATAGGGTCGAGTCGGGTTAAAGAACGGACCGGGCAGGTAAGGGTAAAATTAATAATGTGTTATGTATAATTGTATAATTGTATATAAGTAACTTATCAAATCGGGTAAAATTAATAATTTAACTAATATAATGTTCATTTAAATTAATTCTTTTAATTAAATATCATAATTTATAAATTGAGTACTTGAGTTGGTGCAAATGTTTAATAATCTTTAGACTTAAAAAATAACTTATACTATGATAGTACAAATATTTAATAACATTTTAGTTTAAATACAATAATTATTCTTTAAAAATATAATATTAAGAAGAGAGAAATCGTTAATCAAAAAAATTATTAATTGATTATGCAATAATTTAATTAAAAAAATATAGCAACAAAATATCGTTGACAAAATCGGACCGAAGCGGGTACAGATGGGTAGGCCCGTCAAGCATCATGGGCAGATCGGGTTATCAAATTTAGACCCGGAGATAAAGGCGGATAGACCGGGCTTCGGATTTAACATAAACCCGACCCGACCCGGCCCATTGCCATCCCTAAATGCACATGGCCACCTCTTAATGAAGTTAACATACAAGTGATCCCTTCTCTAGGTATTTGAAGTAATGTAGGACCAGATCTAGCTCATGTGCATTTTGAGAAATATTTCCACACAATGTTTTATTATTGATGAGATAAATAACTCCAAGGTGGCCATGTGCATTTCGAGAAATATTTCCACACAATATTTAATTATTGATGTGATAAATAACTCCAAGGTGGCCGTGTGCATTTTGAGAATTATTTCCACACAATGTTTAATTATTGATGAGATAAATTCAGTTATATAGAGTTTCTTTTATCATTGTTTGACTTCCAGCAGAGAAGTGTTCTTTAAATAACAGTCTTGTAATTGCACACAAAAGTGATATCGGTTAATCCACCTTACATCCATACAAAACACGCCCAACCATTATATAAGCTATAAGCCTATAACTCTCTATTCCCCCTCTGTTCCATTGCCATGGGTGGACCAGCATCAACTCCATATATAACCCTAAACTCAGGGCACAACATGCCGGTGCTCGGGCTAGGCACTTTCGCACTATGTCAGCCTCCTGATCTCATCCAATATTCATTCGGCAGTAAAATTGGGGTATAAGCATTTTGACACGTCGCCTATCTGTGGCAGCGAGAGGCATCCGGTGTTTGCCATAGCTGAGACGATTAGACAGGGTCTCATCCAATCTCGAGACGAGGTCTTCATCACATCCAAGCTATGGTGCACAGATACAGACCCACAACTATCCCAGCATTGCAAAATTCTCTTTCGTAAGTATATTATGTATGTTTCTTGATTTATACCTGAACTTATAGAAGTAGGCAGGATATTGACTGTTTAAAATAAACCAAGATATTGTATGTGTGCATGTTTCACGAGGTTTGGAATCAATACAAGATTGCTTGCTTTCAAATTTGACAAGACTTTTAGTACCATATCGAATTTTGGACGGGTTATTTCTTATATTAATTTTTGATCCCAGGTTCTCGAATTTATCATGCCAGTCCAGCTACAAGTATAATTGCAATTACAACCAGGTGTGATGAATAGAGCATGAACTATGATTATTTCTATAACCAAGTACAATTAGTTGGGTTTGTTCTGTCATCAAACTACATGCAATATACATAATGAGTTTTCCTCACAACTAATTGATTAATTTTGTTTCCAACTAATGAAGGAATCTTAGGCTGGAATACCTGGACCTATAAGAGTGAACTGTGACGAATACAATGTCTTGTACCTAAAGGAGGATCTCCTTCCAATAGACATGAGAAGGATATAGAAAGCCATGGAACAATGCCACTCTCAGGGCCTTGTCAAGTCTATTGCTGTAAGTAACTTGTCGACCAAGAAGCTCTCTGATCTGCTGTCTTATTCTACAATCCCTCCTGAAGTGAACCAGGTATTATACATTTGTTATTTGGTGTTTAGTTAATGGATTGCTAACTATCTCCCTTCTCAACCCCACCATCAGAATTTTATTATTTCAAAATAGCACATCACCCGGAGTGCTAATAAAATAATGCATTTATGCAGTAGCACCTGTTAAATTCAGTATGATATTCTGGCCTTCTTTCGGAATTCAGTATGCCTCTTTTAGTTAGATAGGATCATGGTTTTGACAGTGGTTTGACCATTCTGTACAATAATTACCAGCCTTCAATTATTTGACATTTCAATGAATGGGAGATATCTTCCTTTTCATACACCATGACGGATATTTTAAACTCCAACAGTTTTATTCTGAACATAAATAGACAAAGTAGTGTAAACAAAACAAATAGGATACAAGAAATATCATAAATTTTAGATTTAATTTACTGTCATTATTTATTTTACTTCATATAGGAAGTTTTTTTTTTGTTTTAATTACCCTGCACCAGAGGATACTGCCATTTAACATCTTGAAGTACTTGAATCACTGCTAAGCAGTTGTCAAATGGAGAGAACCTTCTTAGTTAAATTAATATGTTTTTGGCTGGTAAAAAAGGTGGAAATGAGCGTGACATGGAGCCAGCCAAAATTGAGAGAACTATGCAAGAAGCACGGAATTTATATAACAGCATGGGGAACTCTAGGGACTTACGTTGAAATTGGGGGTTCTAACTTAATTATGGAGAACCCCACATTGGAACATATTGAATCTTTCTAGACTAACTCTAGTTAGGTAGTCTAATAAATCTGCCAGGGGGAAAACAGTTGCACAGGTGCATCACCTCTCTCATTATAAGCAAGTTTTAATTGCCAACTGAAGTAATGTACTTTTTGACAAATTATGCTGCCCTGTGGAGTATATCATTTGACAGTTATTGTTTTATTTTTTAAACAAAACATGGTATTTCTATCTGTGGAACATTCAATTTACTGTCCTGAATTGAACTATACCAAAATTACCAAGGTACCCCCGCTTATCCAAAGAGTCTAACCAGCTATTCAGCTGGCATTACATCACGCATTGCTGCCCGTTTACTGCGTTACTAGACTCACCTGCACTATGATCACTAACAGGTAGCACCGAGGTGGTGTACGAGCAGAAAGTCACAATGGTGGTCAAAGCTTCAACAAGGAGAGAATGAAGGAGAAGCTTCAAATATTTGATTGGCAATTGTCAAAAGATGAGGCCAAATTCATCACTAACGTTCCACACAGAAGCAGTACCAAGGCAATGAGTTTGTGTCCCCTGGTGGACCATACAAGACAGTTGATGAATTATGAGATGGCGAGATAGGAACATATATCCTGCAATCGGCTTTAACTCTTTTTATTTTTCTTTTTGCCATTATCAACAATTCTTCACAATGTCTAAATTTTGTAAATTTAATCCATCATTTCCATTTTCTTATGGGTACATACCGCACATAGCACAGTATTAATGTGCTCGTGCTCTTCTGAACCACCACCACCATCATTAATAATATTTTCATTATTTATTATCATCATCTATTTTGATCTTTTAACTTCGGATTGGAAAATATGTACTGATACAGAAAAAAAAATTCTAAATTAATCATTCTATTGGGAAGATGCAATAGCAATGCACAACTTGTAAACAGTACATCACAGTACACGTTATTTTAGTGTACTTCTCAGTACTGAAAACAGCACTACCAAGCTCCAATCAAACAGACAAGTATGAATCAGAAATTAACTGTATTGATCAGTGATCACATTGATAAACTACCAGTACTAACTGTCAAGTAAAAATTAACCACGCAGCCATGCTTCACTGAGCCTTCATTAATTGATAAAATCCAAATGTATTACCTTCTCCAGAACTAGTCGAAAGCACCGCTTGAGGCGGTTGTACTACAATTCTATCATAGTAATTATTTCTCGACATTGAAATCGTGTTATCCAGATAGCTTCGCGACCTGTGATGGAATGTGAAGTCGGAGCGATGAAAGGAAGGGAAAGGACAGCGGGAGATGAGGCGAGGGGAGGCGGCAGCGATAACCGCCATTACTGAGTTCACCTCTGGTAAACACACCGTCATGGCTGCTTGAAAAGAGTTCAAGTGGAGACCTGGCTGCGCCCCTCTCCTCCTCGGCCTCTTTGGATTTTGTTCGGCTGTGGTGTGATTGGAAATGGATGGCCAATCAAAGGAAAGCCTATTAGAATTTTCCAAATGAAGAAATGTATCCAATAAAAATTGGTATCTACTTCTTTCTCCTTCAATTTTCCTCAGAGAAATGATTTATTTTGGGACAGTAGCAAAGCTTAGAGGTGAAATTAAGGAGATAATGAGTTTTGCTTACTTCTATTAGATGGTTAGGATACTAACTATATGTCTAAAATATAATTTCACTTAAAAATGAATACTAATTTTATTATTTCTGAATCCATAGGGAGGTCATGGCCCAATTAATTAGAATGCTCCAACTCGACATCTGATTAGTGCACCGTATATCTTTTGATGTAAATTATTATCATATAAATGTTTAAATTTCTTTAAATGCATAATAGATACAAAACAAAGCAGATACAAACTTTATTACTCACGCCAAGTAAGTTATTATCCATATTACGGTATCTAAGTTCAGTATAAAATAAAAGTACATTATAAAATGAGTTATATAATAAAATCACTAATAGAAATTATAAAATAATTTTGATATTTCTGTAATTTTTTTCCAAAATACTTATCGGGATAATTATATAGAATTCCTGCATTGTATGGAATGTAGTTTGGTGCGAGCAAGCGGTTTAAATTAACTCCGAGTCTCCAGCAATTATATATTGTGGCATTAGCTCGTCTCTTTTGTTATTTAAATTCAAATAGCATCTGTTTCGGATAAAGAAAAAGAAAAAGAATAAAAACTGCACTACAAAATCGAGAACATACAAATGACTATTGCAGAATCGTGATACGAACATGCTTGAACTTTCCATAATGTTCTTGTTTATTTTTCAATCTTTTTTTCTCAATTGTTAACATAAAGCTGAACTTGATCATACAAAATAGAGAAATGTTTGTGTTGTAAAGATTGGTTCGTCTCGAACGTGTTCGTCGGCAAAAATGTATCGAAGTCACAGGAGCAAAAGAAGTGCCAATGAACAAAGATAAAATGTCAACTCTAAAACTTAACTCTCTAGTAATAATTTTCAAATGTCAACTCCAAAACCTATGATGTATTGATCATCTACCTAACAAGTGTCAACTAAATTTAAATAATGTATGTCATGTATTAAATTGAATTGAGATAAAAATAGGCAAAATAGTTGCCTCGATTTGTTTAAAGTAAAAAGATGGAATGAAAGTAACATTAGCGTTCTTGCAATGTAGTATGTGATACAATGAATAAATAAAACTGCATTCTGATTTCTTTATATCTAATCCGTATCAACGCTTTCCTAATTTAATTTATATGTTAGGTTATTCATCTGCTATATAAAAAAAATGCATCCACTCTGTTATATAATATAGTCAATATTTAACCTTCAAGTTGAGGATGTAAGCATTGTAAGGGCATTTTTTTTTCCATAATAGCAATGAACAAACACATTTCACAATGACACGCTTCAATTTTCCGGCGTGAAATCATATACTTGAATTATTTCGTTTTTCATGAACAAGAACTTGCTACAACACAAAAGTTAAAAAAGACCTACCAGTTTTTCCTTCGGTTGCAGTACAAAAATAATAGTCCATCTAAATGTCAAAATAACAAATCTCATCCCAATAGTACTCATATAACTACATTCATCCATCTCTAAAAACGCTTTGGCTTCTTTACACGACACTATAATTCCCCTTATAATCTCTCTAATGCAAAGGCTATGCAAAAGTAGAACATCAAAAGAAGCATCCCCACCTAAAGAACATGACCTTCCTATAACCAAATTGACTCTACCTCATTCGCACTTGATTGAGCGGTAAATGTGGCGCACAAATACCAGTGCAGCACGGAAACCGACAGTACCAAGCATGAGGAAGAAACCATAGCAAACACAAGCCATGTAACCAAAGAAAAACGAGGTTTGCATGAAGCCCGACATGTCAGACCGGGCATAGTAGTAGTACCAGCAGTATCCATATATGAATAACCCAGTCGACCCACCACATAGGAATGCCCTAAAAAGAGAAAAATATAAGCTTGTACAGATATTCAGCCAGTATTTAGTGCTGGCATACCTCTTGCAGACCATTTATCAGTAAACCTTTGTTCTAGTTTTTGGTATTGCTTGGCTTCTTAATACTATAATTGTCAGTCAACGGTCTAAAACAGTCGTGTTCCTCAGGTTCTACTAAGAATATTTAAACAAACAATTACTAATCAACAAACACAAAGGAAGTGTGTGCTCAATTAAGGTTAGTTTAGGAATGACATTAGGCCAGCTTGTGGCTTAATCAACAGACACAAAGGAAGTTGGTGCTCAATTACAAACAGGTACAGTTTGGTAAAGGCTAACAGACGAAAATATCATTTAGGGGTTGTGCACATGAAACACAATATGAACATACCTCCACCACCACTCATGGTCTTCTGCAGCGAGTTGGAAGTAGGTCAATGACACCGTGATAAATGCAGTCACAATGATAAGAATAATGAAGACAATGAAAAGAATGCTATAAATGGTGTAAATCCTGTGGCCCCATACACTAGCGAAGATATAGTAAAGCTCAATGTAGATAGCACTGAAGGGCAAGAACCCTGCCATGACCATCTGGGGAACAGGTCCACGGTACCAGGGAAGTGGTGGGATTTCACGAGGGTACTTGGTGGTACGGGTTGGCGCTTGGAATTCAACTTTACTGTTTTTACCTGCGATGCCACCAAGCACGAGCAATGGGAATGTGACAAGCGTCCAGATCAGGAGGATCACAAGGATGGTTCCGAATGGAAGTGCGGCTGTAGCACTGTAGATGATAGCAACTGTGTTGAGGAAGCAAAATGTCAGGAAGAGGGGCCCACAGAAAAGACACCCTGTCAAAATCAAGTTTCTTACCTGCAAATTAAGCATCAGATTAGCTTTCAATTAGCCATCAATTAATTAGGGAAGCTCGCAAACTAAAGCAGAGCAATACAGAATCCAATTAAATAAACATCAAACCCTCCAACAATTGTAGAAAAATAGATTTGGACCACTTAGGAACAGTATGGTATAGAAAGTACACTTTAACCCAGAAATATATTTTTAGTATAAAAAAATTGAAATTCACATTATTTTCAGTACTGAACAACTGCAGGTGCTTTCAGGCCCACTTTCCCATTGAGAACAACTTTTGTGAAACTAACTGTTCCAAAATTATCGACACCAGGTTGGACAGTTGGTGCAACTTACCCAATTTGTTCCCTCAAGTTGACAATAGTAGTTGGTGGCAACATAACCAGCAATGCCAGATGTTAATGCATAAATGACAACCAGTGCAGTGAAGAGAGCTCCTCTGTTGTAGGGGTAGAACACCCCCACCAAAGCAAGAATGAATATGAAGATCGCACTACAAAAGAAGGACAATATATTTGAATGGAGCGTAAACCAAGACATTGTGCCAATAAAACAAAAAAGAAAAAGAAAAAGAAAAAAAAAAAGTTCCCAGAAAAAGGATTACAAGACTTACAGAGCAAAGAGCTGAGTGCCAGAGCCAACACATGCAGCAAGGAGAGACTTGTTCTTAGGGTACCTAAATACATCACCATGTATGTACTTCCACCCAGTTTCTTCCTGATCTTCAGCCGCTTCCTCATCATGTGCATATCTGTCAACATGGTTTCAAATAAAGTCAGAGCTAGAAGAGTTAAAATGAGATGCAGAAGAACCATGTAAATCAAATAACCCTTCAAAGAGTCCATAATACTGAATAAAGTTCCTCTAATATATTTTTAACATTTTAAGGTAAGTTGGCATCAGGAACTTGTGAAGCTTGCTATCGCACATAATGGAGGGGATCCGACCTCACAATATTGAAGTTCATATCTTCAAAGAAGTTATTTACCAATTAGAACATGCATACAACATGAGACATAGAGGGGTAGAGGGGATGAGTGAGTGAGAGAAATAGAGCACTTACTTGACGAAGTCGTTCTTAAGAACACGCATGAGAATGGTAGCGAGGAAACCTGTCAACAGCAGCACAGTAACACAGGAGTTGATAATGGAGAACCAGTGGATCTCGAGGTGGTGGGGAAGGGCAGATGCCTGGGAGTACTTCTCCATGCGGCGTCCATATGGGATGGTTGTTTCCTTCCACTTAACTGAGTACAGGAACTCAACCTCCATCTCCTTGTCTTCTGTCAGATCAGCGACTGCATCTGTGTCAGTCCGCGCACTGACCTCTATCACCCTATTGCCATTGTACTGTACCTCAAAATGTATGTGCCTGTTTTAGAGAGTGGAATAAGATAATCATTTCCTTGTTCTCAGAATAATTCATGAGAATTTCAATAATAGCTGTAGATTATGTGTGTGAAATAGTCCCTTTTCGTAAAGTAGGAGATAGAATATTATCCTGGCATGAAACATCGAGATAAAATGTAAACCATGGAAAAGTTGAGATATCAATCAAAACTACACAGAACATAATATTCTAAGAAGCCATGTGTTTGTGATCAAGTTCCGATAAAACAATTATTTTCTTCATAAAAATTTTGGTAACATCAATAGAAATGCTAAGATACAGATATCAACATTTGCATGTTCAAACGAACTCGCTATTTCTTATTATCAAGAGAAAATTTCATCTGTACCTAAATCTCAGAACACTAACAGAAAAAGGGAATAGAAAACTGGAAGAAAGAAGGAAATCTGCAATTTTATTATGCACACCCAAAAAAGGAAAAACAAAAAAAGATTACATGATAATTAGATAATTCCTACTTTTCAAAGAATGCATTATTCTTTTAGGAAATATTCTAAAGTAGGATGAAAAGGACAATACCTGTAAAGGATGTATTTGTATTCACTGGCATCAGTCTTGCCTTCCCTCTCAACCTTGCCAACAAAACCCCACAAAGGTAAATCATCATAGTACATCTGGAAGTAGTAGTCTTTTGTGACAGCACTTCTGAATTTGGACACATCTTCCTTTGACAGTTTCTTCTTGCAAACTAATTTTGAGTCAAGGTCAACACGAAAATCAAGTTTGTAAGGAGCCTCAACCAGGCGATCCCCATTTAAGACCTCACCAAGCGCCTCAGATTTCTCATTTATGTTCTCTGAAAGTTATAAGAAAATGGTAATATCAGAACAGAAAGTTGAAAACAACATAACACAAAAAAAAAAACAATATTAAACAGCAGATTGGTGAACTCAAGCAACAATCCCTAAGTTGGTATAGGTAACAAGAAGCAGTGATATCATACAGGGTAATTTGAGTATGGTATAATAATGATATATGATATTTTCTGTTCCGTCTAGTTTATACTCAGCTTTTTGAGAAAATGCTCCTGTAGTGCCAAGTCTCAGATGATTAAGGTTTTAAGGTTTCAAGGTTTCAGCTGTTACAAACCATCAGTACTTACAAACAGCTACCCAAATAAGACAAAAAAAGAATTGTAGAATGTTTCCCATACAAATAACTGCAACATAATTTTCTTAACTGTTTATGAGATAGTATGATTAATAAATAATAATCTAGCTTTTAGGCTTTAGCTGGAATAAGGCTTGACAAAGTCAAATATCTTATGTCACTTTAACTGGGATTTCTCTTTGTACACACTTCACGATTTTAGCCAATTAAGAAATGGAACTATATCAATCTTGTTATTCCTTTTTGTCAGCACTTCTAATTGCAAAAGGTGAAGTTGAGAATAATGAAACTTAAAGAAAGATTGATCAAAATATACAACAAAAACACAAACCAGGGGTGCAAAATGGGAGATCAAAGTAGCGGTATGTCTCGCTGCAACAAATTAAAAAACATACATTAATAAACAAAATTAAAAACTAATAATATTTAAGTATCAAAGGCAATGAAGACCTGATTTTTATCCATATCTATACCAACAATAAGCTACACAGGTCACAGAATCATTGATGCATATGCACTTGAGACTTAATTCGTAGCATAGATTACAGTACCTTATTTCTCTAAAGTAGGGTAGTGATAAATGTGTCAGACACGTGTACACATACGTGTAAACACGAACACGTATTATTTCTCTAAAGTAGGGTAGTGATAAATGTGTCAGACACATGTACACATACGTGTAAACACGAACACGAATACGTGTTCGTGTCTGAATGTGTTTGCACGTGACTTGTTCACGTGTCACACGTGCTGTGTTGTTAAACGTACGTGATCAACATATGAACAATTTCGACACGCCTAAACACGCACGTCTAACACGTAGAACACGAATACACACGTCTAACACGTGTACACGCACGTGTAGCACATATAAAATACTTCAGCATATCAAATTTTTGAAATGTTTGTGTGCTTAAAAGATTGGCTTGATACTGAAGTAAGAGACTATGATCACTCTAATATGTATGATATTTATAAATATAATACATCAATTTTATTTTTATAACCAGGACCACTCTATTTTTTCTGATTTTTCTTATATATTTCTCCAATTTTATTTGAAATTTATAAGTGCTACAAGTGTTGACACGAGTCAAACACGTTTAACACGTGTGCTAGACGTGTCACGTGTCTCAGACGTGCGTGTTTGGGTGTTCAAATGTTTGACATATTAAAGCACGCACGTCCAATACGTGAACACGTCACGTGCTCACACGTGACACGTCACGTGCTCACACGTGACACGCAAGTTTATCTGCACCCTACTCTAAAGCACAAATTTAGAAGTAAATAAAATGACTGAAATAATTGATGAGGGACACATTTACTCTAGCAAATAAGGCCATTCTATCCAGACGAGATCTAAAATGACAACAATAAAATCTGAGCAGCAGGGGTTATACTTCTAGTCTTATTCATGAGATATTAAATGTAATCCAGCTTGAATAAAACCAATTTAAATCGTTGCTCTAGCATTTGTAGTGAATTGTGCACCCTTAGAAAATTAACTATAGCTTAGAAAAAATCGAGAACCGAGTCGAATGCCACTAAACCTACAAACTAAAACAGCCTAACTATTAATGGGCACTAAAATGTATGAACTACTTGAGCACAGCTTAAAGATCAAGAAAATACAATCGTCAGATCCTCACCCAGGTATCTAAGCCTAAATTAAATATACAGAATAATTAACCAAGACAGAGACGAACTTCTTAGATCTGGCAAAATATTTTGAGATCTGACATAGTACAAGCCATAAAACTAATAACTTACATAGAACTGAAGAAATTAAGATCTATTACCTCGGATTGTGAAACGGCCCGACCTTGTTCGCATAGAGAGGCACCAGCTCCCCAGCTTTGTAACGGTGATCGGATGCGCTAGATAAAACACCAGTGATAGCGAAACAGATCAGGAGACAAATCGCGACTCCTAGATTCGTTAACCCCATCTCTTTCTTTCTATCTATCATCTACCTCCAATCCCTTTCAATTTTTCCTCTCTTTTTAGTTTCTTGACCCGAATGGAGCGGAGATTATAGGAAAGGGAAGAGTAGGAAATGAGCAAAGGTAAGGGTAGATAGAAATGTGAGATGCTAACGACAGAAGAAAACGAAGGACGAAGCGGCTCCTAAGACCGGGTCTCTTAATCGGGGCGTGCGGAGTGCGGGCTCCCTTGACCACGAGCGGAACTGAAGACGGAGTAATTCCTTCTGACAGTGAACCCCACGGGATTTACTCCAATAGCGTCTTTGTCAGATGTTTAATGCACCTCAGTTGTACGGTTTCGTTGAGCAAGCGATCCATCGTCCGAGTTTATTTTTGATAGGGGTGTAAAATAATTCATATCAGCTGCCATACTTGCAGTTGCAGGCTGCCATAGAGCCAATAACGGATGGGACTCATAAATTAAATATTAAAAATTATCTTTATTGTTAAAATTTAAATCGTTGTGATTAAAATGGAGCCTTGTAGTTTAATGGCAATAAATTGTCAGTAGCGGAGTTTCATCTTCAATTAATCAAAATTAAGAGGGATAATTTATATATTTCTTAAATAAGAGGGACTACAGCCCAAAATAAATGCATGAAGTTCCGCCCCTAATTATAGTGAAAGTAGATAGCTAATTCTAATCCGGATAAAAAAAATTATCAACTTGTCTTCATTCACCGAAGCAAATCGGTTGCTTTTCCTGACCGTGAGCAAAGCTCTACTCTTCAAATCAATCAGTCAAAAACGCACAAAAAATCATGTGCGAATCTCAAAAATGATAAAATCAACTCGGATCGTCAGATGTTGAAAAGCAGGAAGCTGCTCGGATCCGAGTCATTAATTTTTGTTATTTATATATTATTTTTTAATATTAATTATAGTTTATATTTATTTCTTTATAAAACTTAATAAATATTTATTTTTTAATCTATTACTCATACTTAATGTGAGATTATCATTATTTTTTATTCTTTATTTTTATATTTTTGAATTTTAATATCATTAATTAAAAATATTATTGAATAAACTAAAAAAATTATATAATAGATTATTAAATTGAAACGTCAATCCATTTAACTCGTATAGTTGGGTTATGGGTTATGGGTAGGTTAGCTAAAGATTTTTTTCAACCCGGTATATCCAGATTAGGTTCAATTTTAATAAAAAAAATATTGACTCGCCTATTGTACCCCCTAATTTTGGACTCTGGACTTCAAACTCAAGTTAGGGAGTAAACTGATACGCAATTATATGTTTTAAAATTAATAAAAATTATTTGATCTGTATCTTTATCTGAAAAGTCTAGAAACAAAATAATTTTATATCATAGAAGATTACTAATATAAAAATTTATTTAGCAATATAATTAAAATTTGAATATAATTAGATATATTTTTGGATTACGAGCATGGAAAACTCCCATACTTTTAGGAGTATCGTAGTTTTACTCTTTATAATATATTATATATTTGTTATTGTTGTTATCATAAATCCTCAATACATTTTTTTTCAAAATTGAACTACCAAACATCGTTAAAAATTGGAATTCAATGAAACAAGAATTTCTCTAGAAAAAAAAAAAGAGGCCTACTAATTGTACTCCCAGAAAAATATCCCACCTTCTTACTAGTCATATGAACATTTGTACAAACATATGAATACTTATCTAAAGAGGTATGAGCATCTTTTGTTAGCAAAATGAACACCCATAATGGATGAAAACTCATTCTCAAAGATGATTACCTCCCATAGATGAAAATTATATTTCGCTAATTAGACACTTGTTCTATTAATCCACTGCTTTTTAATTAACTATGTGTTAAATTAATCACTGCGCTAAAATAATCATGTGCTAAATAACTAGGTGTTCAGAGCGTCTTCAAGAGAGTGTTCATAGCAACATCAAGAGGGTGTTCATATAATCTTCTGCAAGGTATTCATAACGACTTTAATAGAGTGTTCATAGCGACTTCAAAATGGTATTCAGATTACCTTATTTCGGTGTTCATAGTGCCTTCAAGAAGATGTTCAGAGCTCTTTTTGTAGGATGTTCAAAGCACTTTTAATAGACCTTTGATAGTGTGTTCACAACGCATTCAAAATGGTATTCATGACCCGATCAATTGAGTGTTTAGAACACTTTCAGCGAGGTGCTCAGAGAACCTTTCGCAGAATGTTCATAGTTTAAATCATATACCTGAATGTTCATATCTAATCATCATATGTGTTCATAGTTCAAATCATGAGATATTTATACTTTATATCTTTATGTTAAAAATATTTATATTTCATTTTTAAAGGTGTTAATATTTGAGTTGATAAATGTTCATATTCAATATATTCGAAATCATGTGCTAGAATCTATAAATATTTATATCTATTGTATGTACCTAAGTTTTTATATTCATTGCACTACGAATGTTCGTACATATTCGTCAGATATGTTCATAGCTCAAATCACAAAATTTCTACCCCTGCATTTGAAAATGAAATTATTTAATCTGTCAGCGAGAATAATAGAAGGATGTACATCATTACTATTATATTATTGTTCTATGACCCGTCATGAAAAGTTATTAATTTGACTGTTAATGTGTCAGAAACGTCCAATACAAGGATGGAGTAATTTAAAAAATAAAATAAAAGTTGGTAACGTTTTTGGCTGGCAGTATCGTCTTCATCCTAGCAAATTAATTTTAGTTCCTTCAGAAAAAAAAATCGTGGGAAATGGACAACTCCATTATTAAATAATGGAGAAGAGAACTCCAACTAGAATGAAAATGCGTTGAAGATCCATACAACTATACAAGGCAAAAAAAAAATCACGGGGACGGAAAATTTGAGGATCATATAAGTATAACCGAACCGACTTGCTATTTCCGGCCATGTGCGTAAAAAAGAAAATATAAAGCAGGGATGGATATGGGGATAAAAACAGGGGGATAGAAAGTTTTTTTTTTTAATCCATCTTATGTCATAAGAAATGAAAAGTACCAAACGAGAATCACCCCAAGAAAACCAGTGTAGTGGATCCAGAATCCCAGATATAATCAAGCAGGACTGCACAAGAACAAGTTATTATTTTTAGAGGCGCAATCATAAACAATTAACAGGAAATGTTCGGTTTAAATAAATAAAATATTCGGGTAAAAAATAAAATTATATTTTACCGTATAATTTTTATTTTTTAGTAAACCGAGAGGACGCCCTGTAGGCCTTAGTCCCGCCCCTGATTATTTTATTTTCTTTAGATTCAACCAAATAGCTCTTTTTCAGCAAAAAAAAAAAAGCACCACATATATAGCTCGCATCTAGTCCGGATGATATTATTTGTTTATCCCACATGGTCTTCATGGATAGAGCTGTCAATAATATTTTTTTAGTCATATTTTTGACATTTATTGTATCTTGTCGTGTATATGGATAACATTTTATTTTTATTAAGTTATCGATATATATATATATATATATAAATATATATATATAAGAATAAAAGCTATTTCTTATACTTGATCTATTTCATTACTAATTAATAAAATTAATTTTATTTCTAATTATATTATATTATTTCATTACTAATTATATTATAATTAATTTCATTACTAATTATATTATATTTTTTATTGATAATTATATTATAATATTTTTCATTGGTAATTATATTATAATTTTCATTTTAAAAGTTTTTTGATCGTTTATCTGATCCATATTGTACCCGATAAGATGGGATATGAGTAAAATTTTATTATCGTTAAGTTATCTTGTATGAATATGAATAAGAAAAAAATTTCATTAACTTATCGAGTAAAGTTATGAATAAGAAATTTTCGTTACTTCACACTACCCATTAACAACCTTATTTGTGAAGAAATCTTTCTCTATGAGTTTGAAATTTTACTTCTAAATCAAAGATCCGTGAGGAAGGATGGGGGTTTTTAGTTTAACTTTAACAACGACCTCCATGTAGTTCAATCTTCTAAATTTCAATCATTGTTTCTCCTAATTTCAAAAACAGATTCTCACTCACACACAGAAATTTATTTTTGAAATTATGAAAAAACAATGATTAAAATTTATTCTAACAAGCACGCTGGAATTTAAAGTCTCCCGAATAACAATCATGGCACTGTACATTGTACCGATAAAGTTTTTTAATTAAATAAACATACACTGCCACTAACCAGTTACCAAGTAGTGTTTTAAAATAACCCACGCGGATAAATCCGTGTCCGCAACTCGATCCGTTCCGGGACCAAATCCGTCCAAATCCGTACCTATTAGAACCGACGGGTCTAGAATGAGTGCAAGCAAAAAATATTTGAAAAAATTCATTTGGACCCTACCCGCTTTAGACTCGACCTGACCTGTCCCGACCACTGGACCCGTGAAAATCCGACCCGACTCCACCCGGGAATAAAACCCGAGAAACTCGACCCGACCCGTGCCCTTTACCCGTGCAGACCCAACCCAAAACCCGAGAAACCCGGGAAAAAAAAAAAAAAAACTAATTTTTTTTAAAAAAATTATAAAAAAAATAAAATTCACCCTTCAAATTTTTTTCTATAAATACCATCTCATTTCATTTCATATCCTCACACCAAACCAAACTCTCTCTCTTCTCAATTCTCTAAAACCAAAATCTCTCTCATTAATTGATTAAATATTGGCCAATTCTCCAATTCTAATTGTATTATTAGAAAAAAATAAAAAATATTTATATTTCTATTATTTATTTATTGTTGTCAATATGTCATTTTGTAAAAAATCAAACCAAAAAAACGGTGTTAAAAAATTCAGCAATCTTCCGATTACGACGAAAAAAAATAATTATACTTTATTATATTCTTTATTTTATTATAATTATTTTTATTAATTAACTTATATCACATTATTTTTTTATTAGTTTATATTATTTTTTATAATTAGTTATTTTTAATATTTCTTTACATTCTTTATTTTTTTATCATTAGTTTCTTTTAAATTTTTTTGTACATTCTTTAAATTAGTTCCTTCTTTTATAATTAGTTCCTTTTTATATTTTGTATATTTTATAAATTTTTTAATGTTATATTTTTTAGCAATATCAAATGGCATCTTCCGTTTATTTTTTTATCATTAGTTTATTTTAATTAGTTTTTTATATTCTTTATTTTTTTATAATTAGTATTTTTTAAATTTCTTTTGTACATTCTTTAAATTAGTTCTTTTTTTAATTTTTTATAATTAGTTCTTTTTTATATTTTGTATATTATTTTAAAAAAAAATTTAATGTTATATTTTTTAGCAATATCAAATGGCATCTCCCAATCGCTCTTGTGCCAAAGAAATGACACATCGATTGAGCGTTAAAATATTTAGTGAACAATTAAGTGAACAAACTCCTAACCCTTCACACTCATACTATCAACAAAAATCTTAACCCTCTCATCCGTATTATCAACAAATTCCACAATAATATTATCCATCATAAATGTTGGTTGATCTTAATTACCAACCATAAATCAATTCCTTTAGTGTTGGACAAGATTCAACCTCGTATCCCTCAAGTTCTCAATATAACACCGATACAACAACTAGTGCTGAAATTTCACTGTTACATCCAATGAGTGCAGGATGTTCCACACCAACACCCCGACTCAAACGTCCTGGAATCACCGAACGAATCTGGAACCAACAAGAGAAGGAAGAGAGCTCCCCCGACTTATGATGCACCTTGGTGGCGCTATTAGGAATAAACTTTAGGTCCTGATGGTGTTCTAATAAATGCACAATGCAACGTTAGTAATTATAAAACGTCGTACAATTATATAATAAAAAATGGTTTAAGTCAATTTAAAAGATATGTCAATAAACACATAGCAAAAAATGAAGAACCCCAAGAAATACCCGATATCCTTATGGTACAAAGTTGCTTGAACTCGGACGGCACTATAACACTTTCCAAATATGATGAAAAAAGAATGTTAAGTGAGTTTGCTTAATACATAGCCAAAAAAGAACAACCAATAAGTATGACATATTATACTGATTTTACTCGATTGATATTAGAGGTTGTGGTCAACCATTATACAAAAGGTTCCATCATAATAAAATAGTATCCGAGATAAAACAATAGTATGTCGAACGAAAAAATGAATTATTGACCATATTTACAGCTTCAACAAATAAAATATCAATTACATCCGATATATGGACCGTCGGTAAATATGATCTTAGTTATAGTTATGTTACTGCCCATTATATTGATAATGATTGGATTTTGTAAAAAAAATATCTTAAGCTTTCGAACCATGGATTATCTGCACACCGCATAAATTATTTATCAATCTATTATAAATGTATTGCATAAAATAATTTGAAAAGAGATTTAGAGAACAAAATATTTTTTTTTTTTTTATAATGCAAGTAATAATATTAAATCTATTGATTATTTTACACATGCACTAAACCCAATTATGGATGGTAGGATATTTCACTAAAAATGTGCATGTTATATTCTTAGCTTAACTGTTAAGACATGTTTGAAGACAACCGCCATGAATAATTTAATTTATAAATTTAAAGATGATTTTCATCATATTTATTCGAATAATATAAGAAAATAAGATTTTTATGTCTTGTGTGCAAGATTAAATTTGAGTAAGTTAAGAGTACCGTGGGACATAGATACACGTTGAAATTCAACGTATAGAATGTCACAACGTGTCATTCCATATAAATATGCTATAAGTGAGAATCTACATAACTCACCTGAGGTATTACACTTGTCATCCTCCGTGAGAGAATGGGAATAACTGAAACAACTTTGGTGTTTTCTAGAAGTTTTATTTAATGCAAACATCTAACTATCATGTTCATACATACCATCCGCGCATCAGTTACTTCAACATCTCTATTTGATCTTCAAAGTTAGTTTTATTTTCGTCTTTATAATTATTTCTTTATAAATTTTAACTTATTTCATTAATAATTATTTTATTATTTTCAATGTGTATCATGACTTGGAGGATATAGAAATTCATCGAATCGCGGAGGATGTGCACGGGGACTCTCATCTTGCACCAATTATAGAAGCCATGAGAGATAAATTTCTCAAATATTAGGAAGAAATCTCTCTCATTACAATTATCGCAAATTATCTTCAACCTTCATTCAAGAAGAAGTACACCATAAAATAGTTTGAACGATATAAAAATAATTTAAATTTATCACAAATCGGGGAGGAACAACGTGTGACCTCCACATTGGAGAATATATTAAACCTATACAACACCCAATTTTATGTGAACCAAACGAATTAACCCTCTTCTTAGAATTCTGGTAACATTAGGTACTAAAATCTAACATATTTATAATACCAGAAATTAAATATTATTGTGAGACTTATATTTTTATATTTTTGAATCATACTAGTGTTTACCCTTGAAAAGATCTCAAGGGTAGAGCAACTTAACAATTAAAGATAATAATCAGTTACCAATAATAAATTATAAGAAAAAGAAAAGAAAGGCAAGAGAGGAGAGAGCCGTCAGTCAGAAGAAGTCGCTGCTGAACTCCAAAACAAGTCTATTTATCCCACAAGGAAATTTTGGGATAAAAGACAAAGGATATAAATACTCCACCATTCACTATCCATTTGAGGTGGATGATACTCAAGAGATTCAGGAGAGAGAAATAGATCTCTTGAGGTATTATCCATGTAATTATTTTTTCTCTGACAAGTGGGACCCACCTGACAGTTCCACACAAACAACTTCAATAGCTTGAACCTAGCCTACCCACTCTATCTAATCAGGACGGAATAAGGATTAAACATTAATTCAAGAGAGAGATCTTCAGAGGGGTCATCCATCTGATTATTCTTCACTGACATGTGGGTCCCACACCTTAATAATAAACATCAAGGAAAGTCAAGATTAAACCCTAAGAAACCAACCCTCAGATTAAACCCTAAGAACTAAAACAATACAATTCCTATATAACGAGAACTGTGTCAATGCCAAACCAGTATTTTGATACAGCCAACTATAAGAAATTTTAATGTGATTTTGATTTCATGAACATGGATTGAAAGTTAATTTCACAAAACTAAGTAGGTGCCAATGTTGCAAACATCTGATCAAGTTAGGATTTATATCAATTGTCGACATATAATCAACTGTTGATCCAATTAAACCCTAATAAATATCAATACAAGTCTAATTGGTGTTTGATTAGGGAGGATTTCTGTAAGAAAATTGGGATTAATTTAGAGGAGAAAATAGGGTTTTCTTGACAAAAGAATTTTTAGCACAAGAAGGTAGGGGAAAAAGTAGAATTAAAAATTACAAAAATGATCACCATGAATTTAGAGATTTTTAGTGAAAATTTCAGATTTTTTGGACAAGTAGAGCTATTAAAATAAATTCAAAGAAAATAAAACAGATTAATCAAGGGTCGGGATTAAATCAAGGAGTGCATTGGGTAAAACTTGGAGATAGAGGCCAATCTGGATGCAATTTGGGGATAAGAAATGGTGCAAGTTCAAAAATCCAGCAGCTATACCAGTGCCACATGGCGGCTCTCTATTAGGCCAGCTCAGCATGAAGTGCCACGTGGCACCCTCCTATTGGTCCACCTCAGCTGCGTGGGCCCCACCACTGGGCTGACCTGACAAGTGGGCCCCACCAGCATGCCACGTGGCAGGCTGCTACTCGGCCATGTCACACCACCAGAGCCATGTGGTTTGTTTTCATTAGTCCACTTCAACAGCAAGTGTAAAGGACACAGAAACGTGGCAGCACAGCGTGAAGCCACCTCATCAAGGGTTGTACATATGTCAACTTCCTATTGGACCACCTCATCACATGTGGGAGGGCCCACTAGTGTCATGTGGCACTACTAGATTGGTGCCACATCACAGTGGACCAGGACACACGACATTCATTGCCTTGTGCCACCTCAGCACACATTAACATCAACACAAGCAATTAATAGAGTGATTAATTAGGTGGCCCTATTAGATTGTGCCATGTCAGATCAATTAAACCTAAGTAAGATACTAATCAATTAACATTTAAACTCTATGGACCTAGACTCAGTTACTTATAAAAGGGACCCACCTGTTAGTATTATGAGTGTATAGCTCACGCAAGCAAGCATACACCAAGCCCATCCACAGATCAAGTCAGATATTTAAATCAAAGAAAGAATGAGGCGTGTACGTGGTCCTTGAGCTTCCCCTCTCTGACTGTGCCCTTCCTGACGTATTGGCTCATGTACACTACGTGCAGCCGAGAAAGACCCTCCTTCGTCCCAATCTTCTTCTTCTTCTTTCTTCCACCCGACAACGATGGAGGTGCCATGAATAGAAGCGAGTTTGTGCTGTTCTTTAACTCAATTCTTTTCGCAAGGCTTGCCTAATGCTAATGCGAGATTGTGTGAGTGATTAACTCTTGAAATTAGGAAGGAAATGAGATAGTATTGATAGAGATACTCACACGGCTCAACAATTAAAATTCTCTCTGTGGATGCTTGCAAACTCAATTGATTGTGCTAACACCTCACCTTCACTCACACGATAACGAATAAGGTCTTTGATTAGCCTTTGGAAGCCTCTTACCTAGTGCTCTACCAACTCACAAATCGACCATGGATGTGGTGTGCTCAAGACTAGTGGAAAGATGTGCAATTGATCAAATGGACATGTTAAATCGATTAGCAGAAGTAAAGAGAGAATGTGCAAAGGTGCAATTGGAAGTTTTGATGAGAGATTGAAAGAGAAATGCTTAGACTATGAAACGGGAGTTTGAACTAAAGATGTGAGCTTTGGATGAATTGAGCAATCTCACAGTGTCTGAACCACTCTAAAAGGAATCATGAGGGTGATTAAAAGTTTAGAAGCCTCTAGAAGAACATAGAATAGAAGGATAACAGAATGGCAACAAGAGAATGGCAAAAGTGTAGTTTCAATGAAATTTTAACAAACTTGGAGTTGTTACTTAACTAACTTACTACGAGCTCAGTTGAAATCGGTCTAGTAAACCAGAGAATGCGTTGAGAAGGTAATTGAATGAAAGTAGCAAAAGCCAAGAGTAATTCATAAAAATGAATCAAATTGGAGTCAAATAACAAAGCATTCGGTCAAACCAGTTGAGAAGCTTCAATCTCCTTCTATTGGCGCCTATAAGAACCCTTTGGTACTCAATTAAAACAACAACAGAGAAGCAGAGATAGGGACTAAGCTTGAGAGAGAGAGAGAGATCCATTGGAAATTCAATTCCTTCAATTGAGTTGAGTTTAAACTCTCATTCAGCTGCTAGTTCATCTCAAGAAAGATCAAAAAATAGATAATTATCCTTTATTGAGTGTAATTTCACGAGGAGGTTGATGTAAGTGCCAATGCAATAAAGAAATTTTCTGATTTTTTTTTACTTTTTCCTTGTTTCTTTTTACCTCTTTTCCCTTTTCATTCATTTCTTTTTCTTTCTTTCATTTTTTTTGATGTTTCTTGGTGCTAATCATGGTGGAATAGTATGAGAGGTGTTGTGAAACTCGGTTGAAGGGTTTTTATAACCCTCCCGAGTTTTGTTCAAATGGGATATGAAGTTATGATTGCAATCGAGATTGGTTGAAGGGTTTGTGTAACCCTCCCAATGCCATTACAATGTAAGTCATTCAAATTCAAAGATTCTCAATCAAAGATTCATAATTGATTGAGAATAGTTGAAATCGTGTGCTACCCATGATCTTCTCTCAACACAATAGCACTGAATTCATTTAAAAATCGTGTTGAGATCATGACATACGCTAATTAGAGTGTTATGGAAGGGGAATAAGCACTTACAAAGGTATGATTGAAGCTTGAGTGATTGAAATTGTGATGAAATCAGTGATTATACCAAACTGTACCGATTGTTATTGAAATTTCATTACCATTCGAGTCAATTGCATGAAGACGGTTCGTAAATACATTAATTACACTAAGGCGATGATGTATAGTGTAAGAATTGCAAGGATTAACACCTAATTCGATCAAGAAATCGATTCAGTTCATCTCGGTACCGAGTTACAAGAATAGTACCAAATCGATACAGATCTCCTTCACTATCGACCATACAGATCTCCAATTAAAGGTCATCATCGTGTTCCCCTCAGTAAGACAATACCAAGGCTACTGCTGGCCGATCATCGATCGGAGCTCCCAATCGTCGGGAACATTGGTAGCACAAATCTCGACGTGTAAAAAAACTAATGTGATTTGACTTCATGTACAAAAACATTGGTAGCACGAATCTCCCAATCCTAATGTGATTTGACTTCATGTACAAAAACTTGAAGGTCAATTTCATAGAGTTCATCAGATGCCCATGTGAGCAACATCTATTGAACTGATATCTGACTCAATTATTGACACATGATCAACTTTTGATCAGATAGGGTTGGACTTAGCAATAGCATCACAAACATATGTTTGACAAAGGACAACACAAAATAATATTGTTGGCATAAGCATCAAGCTCCAACATTCATACTTGGGATTTGTGTGATCGGAAGAGAGTTTATCTTAAGAGAATTTTTAATTCAGCGAGACAAGGGCAAAATGAGAATTAAAAATTATAAGGGTGATTATCAAAAATTTAGAAATTTTGGTGAAATTTTTATAATTTTTGGATAAGTGGAGTTATCAAAATAAAATCAGACAAGTAAAATAGATTAATCAATGACTGATATTTGATCAAGGACATGTCTGGGTGCAACTTGGGGATAGAAGCAAATTTAGGTGCAAGCTGGGGATCTCAAGTATGCACACACATAATTAAAGAAGAGAGAGAGAGAGAGAGGTGCCACATGGCAGCACCTCATTGGGTCACCTTAGCATGTCAGCGCCACATGGCAGCACCCCATTGGTCCACCTCACCCATATGGGTCCCACACACCTGACAGGTGGGTCCCACTTGTGCCACATGGCAGCACACTACTGGGCCACATCAACGGCTGTTAACAGACCATTAAGCTTAGGGGATGAGGTTTAATTAGATAGACCTATCACCTCACCTCAGCCTAATTAACACTAAGCAGGTGTTGACTGGATCTGTGAGCCCGGACTCACAGAACTTACATGTGGGCCCCATATGTCAGCAATTCAACAGGCAATTTATATATTAATCCATGCACCAAGCCTACACAGAACTAAAATCAGAGATTTAAATTCAGAGGAAAAGAGAGCATGGACCTGGTATATGCGCATGGTGTCTCTGGAAGTAGGCCCTTTGCTTTGTGAACTATGTGCGTCGAATCCAACTAAGTTGGAGCTCTCTCCTTCTCCCCTCTCTCTCTTCTTCCTTCTCTTTGCTGAGGCCGAAGGCGCCATTAGATGTGATTAAGCTTTCCAAATCTTCAAACTTTGAATTCTTTTCAGCTAAAGCTAGCCTACACATAGGATAGAAAGGATGAATGCTTGGAATCGAGAAAGAGCAAGTGAATAAAGCGATTAGAAAAGGTGATTACCTCGGGTGATTAATGAGGCACTCCAATCCTTACTTTAAAATCCAAAATTGATGATGCAGACTTGTTCTAATCACTCAGGCGACGCTGGAGGTGAAACAAAGAGCAGGAATTATGAGTTGAATTGAAGTAATTGAGTCAAGGTATTAGAATCAGGCAAATGAAGGAAAATTAAAACCTTACACTATAAACTCGAATTGACAATGCGCAAACCTTCTATGCACTCACACGGTGTTGTTGAGGTGACCAAGAATGGTAATTGAGTAGAGAAAGTATAGTGTGAATCAAAGGTTGAGATCGGGTAATTGAATTTCAAGCTTTGAGGTGGACTACAATGGCAGAGATCAAAGAGGCAGCATTGGTGCTTTGAGATGAATATAAATAGCATGAAAATGAGTCGAGAAGGTTCTACTGGTCAAAGAAAAGTGAAGAGGGGGTCAAACTTGGTCAACAGTCAAAGAACTCACCTTGGATTCATTTTAAATGGGGCCCACACTATAATAGAATGACTAACAGAAGTAAGAGACCATGTACATAGACTAGAGAGGCTTAATTGTTGGTGTATGGATGGTGTACAGTCTAATCCCTTGTATACACCCATTAATTGCTTATATAAACCTCTAATCAGCACGATTGAAGAGGGACATGAAGATGAGTGATCAAGAAGAAGAGAGATATAGTCATAAGCAGTAAACACATATCATAGAAAGAGAGAGAGAGAGAGATAGAGTATAGGTTAGTGCTTTGAAATAATCGATTGATCTCAGTTGTGAACTTGAGAACTCGATTTAGTTCCTTTCAATTCTCCAAGAAGAGAGCTTTGTCAGCCTTGAATTAGAGCCAATTAGAAGTTTAGAAGTTTGATTCTTAAGAATTTGAAGCCAAGATATGTAATTGGAGATGGTATTGAGATAACAGTACAATCGTTATTGAATTTTCGATTTTCTTTCAAGTTTTCATCTTTATTTCTTCTTTCCTTGTGAATTGCTTGATTTGATATTCACCTTTGTGTCGTTTCTTGATTGTATCTTATTTGTAAATTGACAATTGTGCCTTTCTATTTGTTTCTTTCATCGATTGATCTCGGTTGAAACACGAGAACTCGATATTGCTTGGAATTCTTTTCACTTTCGATCAAAGGGACATGAGCATAGTGTTTCAAGGTGATGTGATATGCATTAACACTAGCACGATCAGTTGTGTAAGTTGATTGATCTCAGCTGAGCCTTGAGAACTCAATGAAAATGTGTATCAGTTGCAATATACTGAGATTATCAGTAGAATTCTACTCATATAGTGAAAGAAAGAGAAATGCATACAGAATTAGATATATTATAGTTGAAATTATCATCGTAAGAGTTGCTAAGGGTCAAGATAACACTAAGCACAAATAAACAGTGATAATTTTAGTGGATTGATGGCCGGTACCAATCGGTATTGCACAACATCGATTTGTGCTGCATACTAATAAGAAATTAGCAAGCATAAATAATTAGCATCATGAGAATTCACTTAAACACATATAGGCGATGCATTATAGGTTTTGAATTGACAGAAATATCATTGAAATCGGCCAAAATTGTGAGTATAATTCATCGGTACCGAATGGTACCAATTCGCTCCACCAGCACGGATCTTGACAAAGCGATCAACAGAAGAGTCAAAGAATCGAGGACACATGACTCTTGACGCGCTTGCACGAGTATTGATGAGGTTGAGTGAATCTCAAAGGCCATCCAACGCATCCAATGAATTACATATTAAAAGAAAATAGTAAACGCATCTGAGCCCTTCATTGCATAATGAGTTAATCTCAGAGTAAACCCAACGGCTCAGGTTAATAAATGGAATAATAACAGAAGAGGCCGGCCCAGTACCATATTGGGCCTAATTCGCAGAAATAAAGAGAAAGGAAAAAGAAAAATGAATTTGGCCCAATTCATTTGAAGCTCAACTAAGTTAATAACAGAAAATTAAATTTAATTAGTAAATAAATCATTTGGATGTGTTCTCAAACTCCAAATTGACTCAAATTTATTTCTAAAAGTCCATTATTTTTCTTAGTATTTTTCAGGACAAAAATACTTCATTTTAATAATGGTTATAATATTTTAATAATTTAAAATTAAAATTATAGTAATATAAATTTTTATTTTGACCAAGCTTACCTTTGCTAATAATGTATATTATTCTCGTCATATATCTAGTCACCTTTTCTTTTATTAATTAAAGTCTTCAATTGAAGTATTTTGATTAAGGATTGATAATAGATATGGGGCTCATCCGAAATATTCTTATTATCATTTAGTTACTTATTTGTTATTTTAGTTTTATATATTTAATGTTTTGATAAATTTTTAATTTGATACTTGATTTATGCTTTAAATATATTTAATTTACCCTTCTAACTTTTACATTAATGTGTTCCACTTATATGATGTTTTATCAATTTAAATCTCTCTTTGTTTTAACGTTTAATTAGTTGTTATTGTTTAGTATGTATTAATATTTTTAATTTGTATTAATATATATATATATATATTATTATTCTTATTATTCTTATTATTTTTTTAATTCTAATAATATTTTATTAATTCCTTGAAGATTTTGGTTTGTTTATGTTGTGGCGGTCCGTATACCAAGTTATATGTGGTTCACTTAATTATGATGATTATTTATTTATTATTATATAATATTATAATAATTATTGTTATTATTATATTAATATAATTGTTAGTATTGTTATTATATGATTAATTTTACTATTCTTTTTTATTATCATAATTATGATTTTAGTATTATATTATTATATTATGATTATAATTTTATTATTATATTATTATATTATGATTATGATTATATTATTATGATTATGACTATGATTATTATTATATATTATTATGATTATAATTATTTATTATTATATTATATTATATTATATTATGATTATATTAGAATTATATTATTATAATTATAATTATTTATTATTATTATATTATGATTATGATTATAATTTTTAATTATATTATTATATTATAATTATAATTATATTTTTTTATATTATATTATTATATTATCATTATTATTATTACTATTATCATTATTATTATTATTTTAATTATAATTATAATTTATTATTATTAATATATTATTATATTAAGATTATGGATTATGATTATGATTATTATTATATTATTATTATTATTATTATTTTACTATTATTATTATTATCATCATTATTATTGTTAGTATCATAATTATCCATATTTTAACTATTCGATTAACAACCGTCAAACAATATTTTCTCTCTTCCGAATAGTCAAGAATACCACTCTTTTACCACTCTTCCAAAAATTCCAAAAATACACTATTCTATCACTCTTCCAAAATTACCACTCTTCCAAAACTATTCCTTAATTTGCCAAACGAACCCTTAGTTGGATTATTTGACTATTTTATTTTATTTACCTTGGTGCGTTAAATTTAGTTTCATTTTTGCTCAGCTTCGCGGGTTATAACCGTTAATCCTTGTGTATGTTTAACAATTATATAACAATACATATCTATCATACGCCCACATACCATATTATATTCATTCCGTTCTCGAGCTATTATGACACACATTACGCACAAAGATGAGTATAAATATATTAAAAATTATATTTTTTTTCATTTATAGTCTTATTTCAACACATAAAATATCAAAAATATACAGAGTTATTTTCAATGATATCTCTTATTCATTTATATTATAATCAATGTGTTCTTGAACCTTTGTGACACAAATAATGTTAAAGATTTATACAAATGCATTAAAATTGTATTTCAGTTTAAACGAGTTTCATACCATTTATTGTCTCATTTCAATATACAAAATCAATAAAATACAAAAAGTTATACTAAATGAAGTATTCTAGGAATTTATATTATAATTTTGCATGCTAGAGTTGTCAAGGAACAAATTACGCATAAAAATGAATATAAAAGCATTAAAAATATACTTCTTCTGTTAATGAATCTGAAGCATTCAACTAATTCATGAATCTAGGATTACCATACACAAAAGTTAAATTCAAAGCTCCTGGCTGATCTAACATTGAGGTAGGTATACTGAAATGAATCCCGTGACTTTAACAAACTCAAGGCCAAAGTTATACATTTTACAAGGTAATTGATGTCTTGATGGTCGTGCAACTGTCATCCTGCTTTTTCTCTTCCTTATCTTCTTCACATGGTATTTTTCTTCTTCATGTGATCTTCATCATCATCATAATCATCATGTAATCACCATCAATACATGATTATTCTCTCTACATGATCAACATCCTCGTGTGATCATGATTATCATTATATGATCATCATATCTGAATGATTATCATCTCTGCATGATCATCATCTCAGTATGATTATTATTATCATCTCTACATAATTAGTATCCCTGTGTGATCATGATTATCATCATATAATCATCATCTCAGTATGATCATGACTTTCATCAAGTGATCATCACATCTGAATGATCATCATCTCAATATGATCATGACTATCATTATCTCTACATGATCAACATCCATGTGTGATCATGATTACTATTATGTGATCATCATATCTGAATGATCATCATCTCTACATTATCATCATCTCAGTATGATCATGACTCTCATCAAGTGATCATCACATCTGAATGATCATCATCTCTGTGTGATCATGACTGTCATCATGTGATCATCATCATGGTCATCATCCCTATATGATTATCAACTTAACATGATCAATTATGTCACATGATCATCATCACTTTCTGATCATGATTATCTCATGATCATGATCATGATTATTATCACTTGTCAAAAATATTTTAATATATTATTTTTTTCTTATTATTTTCACCTTTATTTTATTGTACTTACAATTTTATTTTATTATTTTATTTAATGATTTTTATTTTATTTTTCTTGGTATTACTATTTATTAATGCATTATCACATATAAAAGGATTTTTTATTATTATTTACTTATCTATTATTATTATGCCCAATATTTACAAAATATTTTTCATACTGAAAAATCATAAAAAATTCACATATTATTCTCTGATATTTTATATGAATTTTATCATTTTTTTATTTATATTTATTTATATTTAAAACTCCAAGTCATAATGTTAACATAAAGACGTATTTGCTAACTTTAAAAGTTTAAAACCGACCCAAATCGAAAGTAACGATTAGGCTAATTAGGGACTGACGAATTATTCGTTGAAAAGGAAAATTTTGCTACTGTAAACTAATAGCTAACAAAAAAATTAAAATAAAGCTACTAGTATTTTTATAACCATTAAAATTTGAATGTTCAATGAGAAGCCACAAGCATAAGCAACTTATTAGTAACATAGACACTGAATTTTTATTTAAGCTATCATTTGATCTTGTATGTCATATTGTTGATTAACATTTTTATTTAAACTAAATTTAGAACATTCATTTTTTTTTCGCGTCTCGATCTTTTTCTTTATTTTCTTGCATAAAATAAGTTTACACGAATGTAGATCTTTAAAAAAAAATAAGATGTAAAATTTCAATTTTGCATTTGATACATAAAAATAAAGTGGTAAGTAGTAATTTGGGATATAAAAGACATTGGAAACCTTCTCTGAAAAAAATATTAGATATTATTCCATATAATAATAAAAGAGTTGGGTTATGATATGTATAATATGGATTGTTTTTTATGTTATGAATCAATTATTCATTTTTAATATCTAAATGGTCAATTTGAACCGCTCAAAATAATTTTCATATAAATATATAGTTGTAGATCAAATTTTATATGTTTTAGAATTTTTTTACTACTTTTTTAAATAGTTAAAAATTACTTAATTTAGTTATTATAAGTCATTCAAAAGAAGTGATTTTTTTACTATATAAAGAAATAGTTACAAAAATTAAAAATATATAATTGATCTATATATATTTATATGAAAATCATTTTGAGTGTTTCTAATTAATCATTTTAATTTTAAAAATAAATAACTAATTTATAATACGAATACGATCTGTACCATGAGTAAAATCATAGCCAAACTCATAATAAAATATTAAAATGAATTGAGTGTATAATATATAGGGTGACGCGTCTCGCCTCGCATAGAGTCGTAGGTTGAAGTCCAACAGAAACAACTTTAAAAGAATAAATATGGAGCTATGCCCAGGTTGAAAGTCTCACAAAACTGATTAAAAAGAATAAATATCAAGCTAATAGAATCCCTTATATATATATAAAAAAGGGAAAAGATTAAACTTGGTAGATAGTTCAATTTAAAAAGAATTGTGCTCCTTACTTTAAAATTGAATATATGGTATAAAATTGTGCTCCTTCGTAGATAGTCCAATTATAATATTGAGCACCACGGTATTATGATTTTTTTATATAAATATGCAGATGTCGCGCGTGGTTAATTAATATAAAAAAATACCGATCAAATGGTACTGCCAACAGATTGCTGGGTTTAAACTCTAAACACAATAATTCATAGATCGGAATATTTTTTATGACTATTAAGGTATGTATAGTCCATTAAATTATTAACCAAAGAAGTGCTAGATCATTTTTTTCCTGAGATAAAATTATTCTAAATTATTCAATTTTAAATATCGATCGATAAATGATCTTCTATGTGTGTTTCGAGCTTGTGTTGGCATTGGACAATTTGTTCATTGAGCTTAAAAACTAAAATCCAAATTAAAAGTCTTGTTATTGGTGAACTCCAGGCAGGAATACAGGACATAATATTCTTATTTTCTAATGCTAATACAAAAAGCGAGACGCTAAAACATTATTTCATTATACAAATAGTCTAATTACACATCTATATATCTTAATTAGCGATAAATGAAGATATTAGACTCCTCAAATGACATGAAGAGCAGTTATTCTCTTGTTCTTACAATAGTAATAGTACCCTTTCCCCTAGTGTTTATCCTTATTAGGCTAACAACAGTTTTGCCTGACAATCCGGGCCCACTTATAGAGACACGAGGGATGCATGCAAACTCTCCGACCGGGTGGCGTACCGGTTTCGCCGGTCTTAATAGGAGCTTTCTGTTGATTTCATCCAGTGTAATACATCCTTCCGTTCCTCCTGGTTTCACCACAACAAATGGAGATATTATTCCAACTTTGAGTTTCTTTTTTCTATTAGTACAGCCCTCGTTTTCAATTCCTACAAAAAGAAATGGTATCTAGGTTATGACAAATATATATATGGTGAATTGTTCAAACTCAGTGCTAGTTGCTGAACTGTTTACCTTTAAGGGGGAATTTTTGTTTTTGAATGGGAAGGAAGGGGAAAGAGTGACTTGAGGTATTGACCAAGTAGCTTGTTTTGTGGGTGGGTCCAGTGTCAGAGATTCAATTTGAGAGGAGTCAGAAGAGAGAGATTCTTGGTGAAATTGTGTGGAGCTTATTGTTTGAACAGTGGGTCCCGCTGCAAGCAATAAAAAGGAAGAAGTTGTCAGTTAATGGACAACCTAGTTTCTGTTAGTTTTACCAAATTGTATAGGGAACGGGAAGGTTCAAACCCCTTTGAATTAAATTTTGAACTCAAAATTTTTCTTAGAGCATCTACATTTCATTATCAAATTGATTGTCAAATTTTATTTGATAATTATCATTTGAATTTTAGGATACAGAGATTAGGTAAAATTAGATAATTATTTAAATTTGATAGTCTATTTGACAAGTCACGTCAGCGAAATAGTAGAAAATTAATTATGAAAATGTCATTTTGACAATTTCATTCTATTAAGGGATGTCACTATTAAAATGAATTGTCAATTTAATGACGTAGCATGAAAAAATTAATTTTGACAATTGACACCAATATGGATGCTCTTAGCCGTTGATTTTGCATCGAGATTCACAATTTTAATTATTTTTCTAATTTTATACAATGATTGTTACGAATCTCGATGTAAAATCAACGGTTAAGAGAGATTTTGAACTCAAAAATTAGTTCAAAGAGGTTTAAACCTCCCTCCCAATTGTATATACTTAGAATGGCTTAAAATATATTCCTGAGATTCGGAGAGGTCAGAAATTGAATTTCTTTGTAGTAGTTTATTTTACTTTTATTATATGTCAGGCAGTGACTACAAGGATGTATAAATTTTTACGTAAAATATAATTAATTGACAATATGAGAACGAGTTTAAATTTTCCACGTGAATTAATTTTAAAAACTGAAGATATGATTGTTTAAAAATTTGGAAATATACAATGATATTGGACTGATTTTATTTCAAAAGAGTAAAGAGGTGTACAGGGCCTATTTAAATAATTTTACTGGGTCCCACTGGCTTATTTAAATTGGGTCCCACTGTCCAATTTAAAATTTAAACTAATTTCGTAATTATGCGCAAATCATGCTTGATTTTGAAAGTTTTATAATCTATCCTGATAAAAATATGTACATCAGTACATCACAACATGCTTTAATTTTAAACTTTAGAATAAGTTGGTCCTACTAAAGACACAAGGCAAATGACAGGCGACCTATTTTGATCATCAATTAATTTAGTCCCCGGATAATTAATTGAACACCTTTTTGTCTTCTAGTCTCAAGCGGGCTTTCATAACGAATAGATGCACCTTCTAAGAATACCACTAATCAGACAAGGAGAAAGAAACATTACAAAAAAGAATATCTGAAACTGTACCTAAGAGCGAGTTGGTTCCATTGGTACCGTTTAAAATTTCTCCACACCCACTTGAATCCCAAAAACTCTGAAACGAAGAAAAAAAAATACCAATTAGATATTTTAGTACATATGCTTAAATGAAATAAAACACATTAGTATAATTTGTCTTTTTTATTTTTGCTTTAGAATTATCAGTACCTAGCTACTCCTAACCAGTGGATAAGTACAGAAAGTAACTTGTAAACATTTTTACGATTGTAGTTGGTTGGCAATTACCTGAGAAAGATATATGAATTCTCATGATTTTAAGTTAAATTCAAATTAAACAAGAGGAGAAAGAAGGAAAAGAGAAACTAAAAAAACATTAATGCAGAAATTAATTTGTGGAATTATCTTGGACCTAGGGGTATTCTACATTTTTTTTTCTTTATATGAAATTATAATGTCTATCAAGGAGAATTTCCAAGTCAGAAAATGGGTTTTAATTACAAAATTTTTGTGTGCTGCAGAGTGGAATCTCAAGTTGAATTACATTACGTTTCTTTTACAAAAGTAAACTCTAATTAATGCACCACTAGTCTTAACTAATTTAAACAATGTATTATAATGTAAACTTGGTTACCTCAAGAAGGTCTTGTAAATCTTCACCCGTTGGAAATGCATCGTTTAAACTAGAAGTAGATAACCTCCTCCTCTTGCAATTCTCGACCCAAGAGCAAGTATTATCTTCTAAAAAGTCACCCAATGAAGACTCCATTTCTATAATCAAACGAAAGAAGGAAAACTTCAAAACCAAAAAATAGCTGATAAATGCATTCAACCTAGAGAATTTCGTAGGTGAAAAATTACCAGAGGGGTTGAGCAGCTCATTGGCATTTCCATGGCCAAAGGGTTGGGTTGAAAATAGAAAAGTGTTGTCTAATGCCATCATCTCTCTTTCCCTCTCTCCAAGGGCTTGTGACTTTTTGTTGTGTCGTGAGTTACAATTACATGGATAATGGATCGTCTGAATTTTGAGTGCTTAAATAGGGACTTCTGGTAAAGGCGATTGCTGTCGAGGATTCTAAATATCTGTTATAGTAATTAATTGCAAAACCATGGAATTTTCACATGTACATAACAAAGTAAACTTTGACTTTCGCGCAGTAAATCACAACTGCACTATAACCTTTGCTCTGTGTTGTTATGGGAAAATAAATAAATAAATGAATTGACGATTGTGTTGTTATGTAATCATTTCAACCCTAAAAAAGAAAATGGGGAGGGATGCTTGACAATGAGTTATTTTGACAATATTAATAATAGATTTTAAAAAAAATATGTAGATGAATTTTAAGAATAAAAAATATTTGTAGATATATATCCTTTTAGTTATGGATTGATGATGTTTTAAATTTTATATAATATCATTGTCATTTAATAATCTATCAAAAGATCATAAAAAAATTACGTAATTTATAATAATTTTAATTTAACAGTCTATGATATACTATCAACAATACACTATTAATTTATAAGTAAAAAAATATGTCTATAAATATTTTTTCATATTAAAAATATTTTTGAATTTATTTAAAAAAATCATTATCAAAATAACTATATCCCACCCAAAGAAAATTGAGAACATTCTATGTTTACGTAATAGTGAAATATAACAGAGGACATTGACTCTTCTCGTGAGAAAGAGATGATTGGAAGCACTCGGTCAATGAGGAAAAGGATACAAAAGAAAATTGACAGAATAATCTCAATTCAAAGAGAACCAACCAAATGAAAAAGCTAAGGGGGTTGTTACGGCTCTTTATCGTAATTCGTTACTGCATTTGCCTTTATTTTCCATTTTTTTTTTTTGCATTTGAAGGGCTCTTTGGCATGAATTCAATCTTTATTTTCTTTGTTCCTTCTGCTGTTTGCTATTGTTGTGAGTTATAACAATTTGCTTTATTCCTTTAAAATGTCAAATGATCAAATCTTTAAGCGCTTAGATTTATAATTCATCTCTAGGCAATATTGATGGTGTTAAGGTGTAACAATTATTTTGTTTTGTTTTAAGACCGACAATCCAGCATCGCAATTATTGAGATTTAAATTTCTAACAGCTTGGCTAGAAGCGGTAAAATTTAATTCGATTCGAGAAATCCGTCTAATATGTATGGACTCGAACCCAATTTGTTCTAATTTAAAAAAAAATCAAACCGACTCAAACATGATATGAGATTAAATGTCCTGCAATCCAATCAAAATTAATCTAAAAATCTGACAAAAAATAATTTATAAATTAATCCGATCCGATTCGATTTCTTCCAAAATATCAAAGTGACTCGACCCATCCAAATTCAAATCCTACCAGCAAATTGCCATCTCTAGGCTTGACCACAATACGCAATCACATATCGGACGGAGCGCATCAAATCAATTTTTTTTTTTTTTTTGTGAAGCAAATAGAGTCAAACCTTTCTTTTAAGAATCCAACGGCCAAGTAGTATGTTTATTTGCTTTTGAAATTTATGTGACATCATAGTCAACGAGTCATGTAGACATGAATCATGTTTGGCAATTGAAGTGAGAAACTTCCCATCAACTAACAATTTGATATTTATTCAATTCATTTTCCATCTATCCTTGAACTCTTGAAACAATCAATATTAGAAAATTGTCACCTACAAAGAACGATGATAATGTAATTTGTAATTCTCCCAGTCTTTTTATGTATCATTCTGATAAAAATTTTGTAAAATATTTAACTACATTTAAACCATTTAAATGGTCTAGATCCTTCTGACGCTAAGCTTATTTGAAAAGTAGATAGTTAAAAGAATTTTGTCAATAAGTAGATTCAACGCCGAAAAAAACCTATTTAAATCGACTAATGTGATAAAAAACATATCATACAAATAGTGAATTGACAGTTATATATATATATATATATATATATATATATATATAGAGTGGAGATACCGTGAGCTTTAAGCTCACGGAGGCCTTCCGTGAGCTTAACTCAAAAAATATATTAAATCATATGTCGATTGTGAAAACGAATTTAAATGTTTATGTTAACATTGTCACGTCTCCAAAACCATATATTTTTTTTTATTATTTGTGTGGTATTGTAATATTAAACTATTTAGTATGTAAATTTGTTATTATGTCAGTAAAAATAAACAACTAAGATTTTAAGTATAACTTTATTTTTAAAAATCGAATCATTTTAGTATTTAGTTAAGAAATAAATTCATTGTGTTATTTTGTTAGAACTTACATAATGCTTTTTGTACTTCTATGATAATTGTTATTGTTCTTTCTTATCAATAGCAGTTTTTACTTATTAAATATAAAACTGCGTTACCTCGCCTCTTTGTAAAACAAGAAATTAAAATAGTAAAATGTCTGTATATTAGAATTTTAACTGTGTAATCTCTATTTATAAATTTTCGGTTCGAGAGGTACGGATCAAAATCTAATAAAATCATGTTATTTATTTCAAAAAATATAAAAAAAATATAATTTTTTTTATGGACATGTTCTTATAGATTGATAATCCGTCAAATTTTATGTAATTTCATTAATATTTAATATTTTCTCAAAGATTATCAAATTTAATGGTCTTTTAGTAATATTTATAACGGCTTCAAATTAATAATTTTTGATGAACTATCAAACATTAATGAAATTACATAAAATTTGACGGATTATCAATATATAAGTAAAAAAACTATATCTATAATTTTTTTTCTATTTTTTTTCAAAATAAATAACAAGATACTGTTTTCCTATGAGAATAACAGCAGATTTGGAGTCGAGAGTTACTACCAATCCTTGAAAAGTGTTTTGGTCTTGGATTGTCCCATCAATAGCATGTAGATGCTTCATCCTTTACCATGTACCAATCTCTATTATTGCTGTGTTGGTTTCACACTCACTAACTTTGGTCATTTCATTTTTAGTACGATGTTCACACTTCTCAAAAATATGGCACAGATTTTGCTGAAAGTTGGCATTTCATGACTCTCCGAAATTTTATCACGAATAAAATATTTGTTCCCTTTTATTTAAGCAGCTTCATTTCATGTTGCATACAAATTTTAAGGCAAAAATGAAAAAAAAAATGTCCACAGGGTCATGAAAAGAAACAAAAATAATTAATTCTAAGCTCGAAAGGATTCATATTCTCAACTATAGTTCCACAGAAAAGTAATCTCATTATTCAACATCAAATTATGCATTTTTTATGTGCAAGTATAAAACTGATATATATCATCAAAGAATTGTCGTCGTCATAAACGATATATCGAAGTGTGACATTAACTTCATTTGAGCGCTTTCAAATCATCTTTTGATGTAGAGAATTAGTATTTAGTTTAGTGGAAAAGACAATACTTTTTTTATGGATAATTAAAAGATAGGTAGCTTAGATGAGAATTTTTACTCAATTTTTTTTTCAAGTGACAAACACAATGCTCTTTGTGTAAAAGATTACAGATTTGAAACAACATTGAAGTATTTTATGGATAATTAAAAAGAAGATTGATAATAATCTTCAAACATTTATTTCCATATTTTATTCCAAGTAGTTGATTGTCAAGAGTCAAGGTAGCATTTTTACTGCTATTTATACTAAATATTAGTGTTATTGATATTAAATGTAGGAGCCATTGATATAGTTAGTTTTTCAAGGATCTAAATTGAACTATTAAATGAAGGAACCATTGATATAGTTATCTTAGTTAATGATCATTAGTGTTATTCATCTCTCCAATAGTTGACTAATAAGAGTCAAAGTAGCGGTTTGACTACTATTTATACTAAATATCAGTACTATTAATACAAAATAAAGAAGTCATTGATAGTCGGTTTTTTTTTCTAACATCTAAATTGAAAGTATTATAGTTATTGATTATCTTATTTATTTTAATTACACTAGTCACTAATCATTAGTATTAGTCATCTCTTTGATGTAATGTAAGACTTAGTATGAATACCAAAGTCAAAATAGATGTCTACTATAGCAATTGACAATATTATTTATATTCATTGAAATAACTATTAAGTATTAAGGGTTGTAATCTTCTTTTATATGATTTTAATCATCGGCACAACTATTTTTACAAAAACTATATCAATACACATCAAACGATATAAAATCACGATATGATCAATTACATAATTTTCTCGTTGTAAAATGATAATATATTTTTCTATATATTGTTGGAATATATTTCAAAGTATGATTATAAATCCAATTGTCTTCATGCAACCAAATTATATACTATCAAATTAAATGAAAAATAAAAATCATCAACGTTTGATATAGACTTGAAAAGTTCTCAAGTCTGGATTGCAACAAAAAGTATTCATTTTTTAAATAAAAAGATTAATAACGAACATGTAAATTGAAGATAGAAAAATCAATATGAAAAGTCGGTAAATGTAGAAGACAGATAAATCTGAAGACATATTTATTAGATTCAAACTTCATATTTTTTTAATGATGGAATAGAAGTCATGCACTTATATTTTATTAAGAAAACTAAAGGTATCGAAGGGGAGATAATTGTTGATATTCTAAAATTAACGTTGCTTGAAATCCTGCATCCTACAATCTTCAATTGAGAAAATAACAACCACATAAAATAAAAGAAAAGTAAAGAAAATCACACCATTAAGTAGGATTTAAACATGAACTTCAATACAAGAAAAAGTATATTCTTGTAAGAGGTCTAGTGGGGTCGTACTAACCGCAGAGAGATTAAAATATCCAACTTCTATGAATAACAATTTGTTGACAGGTAAGAATTTCATCACTTAAAGGCCGAGTCAAATTAGTTTGTCACGGGAAACAGAGTAATACAAAAGCTTTTGAGGAAAGAGATTTATAAAAGAACATAGTGAACAAACGGGAAACGATTTGAAATTTATAATAGATGGAAATAAATTGAAACGAAGCGGCATGTCAAAAAAATGACTTTTTAGAAAAAAGAAAAATAAAATTAAAACTGCTGTCTTCAAATGGAAAAAAACAAGCGCTGAGGACAATGCGCTCAGCTGAAATGTGATAAAACGGCTGTTAAGACCAATGATTGGCATCGATAGATAAATTGTCATGTATAATAAATATATTGGGGGATTTTTTTGTAGAGACAAATTAATTGGTTAATTTATTTTTCAGCTAGACTGCGCAATATCACTGGTTAAATTATATCTTTTGCATGCAATCTCCCAATTTGATGATCTATGACTTTATATAAATTATATTTCATATATATTATTTTATTTTCCTAAATCGGATACTATAAAAAATTAAATATCATTTTTTTGAATTTGACTAGCTAATTATATAATAGATCGTAGAGAGGAATTATTCTATTTTTTCTAATTAAAAAATAGAATCTGAAAAATTAAATTTTATGAATATTCCGCTTTATGAGAATTTAAATATTAATTTTTTATCGCAACTCACAAGTACTAGATCTTTTAATCCGATATTACTGAGTTTTATTTTTAAAAAAAAATTGATTGAGTTTTTTGCGATGCACATGCTTCACAAATATAGAATTTAAAGAAAAAAATTAATTTTGTTTTTTCTGTTTTATTTTATAATAAATTTTCTAGACCTTTCATCTAAATAAAATATTATGAATGCATATTGTGAATTTAAACATTCAAATTTCAATTTAATAATTTCTTAGATTAAATAAGTAAATAATCAGTTATCAAGTATTTCAATAACTTTTAAATTTTAATTAAATTACTAATATTTGTGGAAATGTAAATATGAACTTCAAATATTCGACAACATAACGATTTATTACTTCACGATATCCTTTATAAACTTGCTGGTCTTGGCGCCACTTGTTTATTTAAGCAAAAAATATATATTTCCAGTAGGTTTTGTTCAAATTATGGAGAACTACACGGGAAAAAGTATTGGGCCCATGTAAATATCATCCAATCCGCATGACAGTTAACTCAAGGTAAAACATGCTTCTTTATGCCACGCCGACAGGCTATGTAAATAAAGTTCTCCCCTTTTTGCTTTAACAACGATGAGAAATAAATAAGAACTGTCTCTACATTGTAAATTTTAGCTTTTGTCAAAAGCTAAAAAAATTATCAACGCATGATAGAGCATGCTAGTTAGTTAATCCAGAAACGAGCTTTTGCCAGAAGTCAGAATTTATCAATGCATCATAGAATACTGAAATTTTGTTTGCAAGTTTGCCACACCAGTAAATTGTAGATCCATTCGTAAAAAAAAACAGTAAATTCTAAATATGCACAACATAACCTTCAAATTTTCACTTAAATTCTGAAACAATTCCATTGCCTTCCAGTTTACATAACAGTCTTGCCTAAAAGAGGTAAGAGTTCTCCACCATATATGTCCAGAAGCTCAAATTTTAAATTGGGGGGCACCTGACTATCATAAAATAGTATAGTAATAGCAGCAGATATCAGCTGAATCATGCTGATATTCAATTATTCATAAGGAGAGAATTCACATGCATGTGATATGAATTATGAAATGCAAAGTGGGGTGTATTAATCAAAAGAGTGAAAGAAAGAAAGACATTGAATGATAGAGGGTCCCTTGTCCAAGTACAGCAGCAACGGGAAGTAGCACCTTCTATATCATATGTCATATGTGTTATCTCGTGTGGGCTCCACAGACTGTTTGTTTCTTTTCCCTTTTCCTTTTCTTTTCTTTTTCATTTTGAGTTTTGCTTTTCCATTGTACCGGCCCGATCACTGTCTGCTTGTAACCAGTCATCACTACGCGCAACTTTAATTTGAGAGGGGTCCTCTTCCTTCCTTCTTCCCCTTCCAGTGCTGCATGCTCATCTGGCAACAACATTCATCTCAGGTACCAGCGCCAGCATGGAAAAGTTTTGTGGTTTTGTGGGGCTCATGCATGCGCCTCACATTTGATTTTTTTAACGCATGCAGTTATTTTTTTTTTTTACTTCTTCTCGGTGAATGAAAATTAATCTCGTTTGTTTCATGCATTCATTATGAGGTCATGGTTCACGAATGACGATTTTGAGAGAATACCTTGTGCTGGTGCATCAGAGTTTGGTACAGTTTTTTGGTTGGGGTTTAAATTGAGAAGATTGTGGATTGTTCGGATTCTTCCGGTGCAAACAAAGATTCCCTGTTGCTTCAATTGCCCTTTTTAAGCTAAATTTACCGTTCCAAACTTGCTTATTTATTTCACACTTTGGTCGTTTAATTAATTAAGCGACTTGAGAAATAAATACAATGAAACTAAATAACTGAACTTGTGTAGAGTTTGAAATTATTTTGAGCTCAAATAATTTCCGACTCAAAATCAACTCGATTTATTTTATAAAGAATTTTTTTAACATATATTGTACTCCTAGGGTATTATGTATTTAAAAGAATTATCGGTTCTATCTGAGAGTATAAATTTGGGTGAATTTGAAAGATATTTAGTTTCTATCAAATCTATATCTATACTATCTATACTATTATATAAAGCATCTAAGAATTGGATGGTCCATTTTTTGTCATGATATTTTTTTATTATACCCATTTTATCCCTCAATTAGATGGATAATATTTATTTTTGGTTGATCGAACGTATGTGATCACGTCCATTGATCTCCTCTTTCTCTCCATTTCTTTCCAATATATACTATTATTTTCATAATATTATTTTTTTATTTAGCAACCTTGTGCATATTTGATAAGAAATTAATAGTGATAATATATGCTAGAATAATTTACTTTTCTTGCCATAAAAATCATGAATCATTAACTCATATTGTGCAAAAATCTCATCCAAGATTAAATATAATTTTTATTATAGATTTTCTCTATAATTTGGTGAATTTATAATTTAATATTAGATAAATATGAATTTTTTTTATCTTATAATGTTTTAATGTTTAAATAAAAGAGTCTGCTGCAACGCGCGGGTATATAACTAGTAATTTTAAAATCATAGTAGAGGAATAGTTTTATGGTTGATGGCAGGAGGGGGGTCAGACATCCGGTTTAAAAGAGAAAAAATATTTTTTTCAGGACGACAAAATTTGAATTTTTTTTATATAAATAATTTTTTCTATTTTTTTCTAAGAAAATATATAATTACGGGTAGTTTTGAAATTTACTCAAACTTGTGATACACATCATATTTAAATAATTAAAAGCACATCTGCAATTTTATTTTTTTATTTTAGTTTAAATGACAAGTCTCAAAGTATGTAACGTAAGATCTGAATATATATCACATACGTTGGATTGTGGTAAAACTAGGGCTGCAAACGAGTCGAGTCGAGTCGAGCTGGGCTTAACTCAAGCTCGGCTCATGAAAATTCGAGTCGAGTCGAGTCGAGCTCGTGAAACGCTTCGAGCTGAAAAACCTAGCTCAAACTCGGCTCGTTACTATTCGAGCTAGCTCGCGAGCTGGCTCACGAGCCGATGCATGTGCATTGACTCAATTTAATATTTATATTTAATACATCTACAAATTATAAGGTTGGTACATCTAAAATATTGGTATGAGAATTGGTACAAAATTGATATATCAACAAATTATGTTTTCAATGACATCTTCGCTGCATTAATTTGAATGGATGAACTAACAAAAAACTATCGAGTTAGATATACAAATCTAATTACGAGTGAGTAAGAGACGTCTTTAAGCCGCTGACATGGTGAGATGGTGAGAGAGAAGTTATCGGATTAGTGTTCGGCAAAAAAAAAATATAAACTATTTTTTATTCGAGCTGAGTCGAGCCACGAGCCGAGCCGACCCCAACTCAAACTCGGCTCATTTAAGCTCGAGTCATTTTAGCTCGAGCCAGATTAGCTCGAGTCATTTTAGCTCGAGTCATTTTAGCTCGAGTCATTTTAGCTCGAGTCATTTTAGCTCGAGCGAGATTAGCTCGAGCCCGAGCCGAGCCCGAGCTGAGCCACGAGCCCGAGCTTTTTTGTGCAGCCCTAGGTAAAACTACATATCATAAAGAAAAAGAAATAAATTATAACTAAAATTAGCAACTCTTGATTGGATCGTCGAAAAAGGGCCAAGAACGGGCAAATAATAAAAAAAAAAACTGTTCCGAGGCTCCATACATGCTGTATTAAGTACAATGATGACATACATAGAATGATACATGAAGTATGCATCTGTTTTATAGTAAATGAACCAAACGTTTTAATAGTGCAGCCACCAATCGTGTCACCAGTAAGAATCATTAATAAAAATAACCAGATAATTTAAGAGGAACAAAAAAACTTTCAAAGAAAAAAACAAATTACCGAAAATATTATCGAAAAATACTATTTTTCAAAATTCAGAGGCACGTACCCCCGAATACATTTGGGTCCGCCCTTGATTGTTCCCGTCCGGATTGATACATTGCTCTCTTTAAAATTTTCCAGTTAGGACCACAAGGCTCAACAAACCTCTTATATCATACAGATATGTTTCTAGTTTGGTGCGGATATCCCGCTAACGACATAAATACAACATAAATGAATAGAAGAAATAAATTCACATTAAATGAGGCATAAATTAATATATGCTAACACCGTAACAATTAATGATTTATATCAAATAGGTTTAATTTAAGTTGTATACTCTATTAAATAATTCTAGAAGTAGATTTAAGTATTACAAAATGGTTCATATAAAATACCTTACGTGTATGAAGAAGTAACTCAGAACAAGCAGAGAAATTGTTCAGCGAAAAGAATTTAGTACGTTTATCAAAAACCAATCGAAGCCACGTGCGGAGTAAAATCTCGCTTTTATAGAAGTCAGGTACAAAATATAAAATATACAATCTACAACTGTAACAATATTATTGATCGGTCGTGTCTCTATGAAAAAAATATAAACTACAATAGTAACTTTACATGAGAATCCGCATAGTAGTATAGGGGAGTGTGGATTGTGGAATCCACACCCATGAGATTCTCTTTTTTTTGTTTTTTTGGATGAATGAAATAGCACATCCTTTCTCAAAAGAAAAACAAGAAAAGAAAAGAAAATAGCACATCCAAGAGATTCATTTTTAGTGTTTTAACTTCAAGTCCTTAACCCAACCCAGTGGACTTCTGCTGCGGCGTTCTCCCAATTGGGCCAATAAACTTGATAGTCAGAGCCTTTGCAATGCAATTATCACCTTTTAGGCTAATACGAGGCGCTTTCAATGCTTTGCTTAGGAAAATAATGCGAACATCACCATCTCTCCTCAAATAATGCCTGCACCTTTTAGATGGTCAAATCTTTTCCTCAAATTAAACGGTTATTTTCAAGGATGAGGTAGAAAGACGTATATGTCCTTTTTTCGATATTTGATTTGATGGCGGTTGTTGCCCCGTCCGACACCGTCTGATTAAAAAAAAATGTATATAAAATCTGATTGAAGAATTGCTCTCAAAATAAATAGGGAACACTGCACGAGAAAACCGCGCCACTAACCGCACACTTCACGACTCATTAAACCACCACCTCCAAACCAAGTACAATCTAACTACACATCCTCTGCTCTCAGATCTCTTAAACACCTTCTTCTCTTGTTTCTTCGTTGTTCTTTCTTTCTTCTCCTTTTGATCCTGTCTAGAGAGCAGCAGCCAAGCAAACATGTCAGCACCTGCTCAACAACCATTTTCACCGAACCAACCCCAGAACACAGTAGCCCATGGTAGTATGCACCATTCCGATGGCTCCTATGTGCCAGTGATCATTGTACTTTCTGTGATTACGATTTTGTCGATTGCTTCATGCATTTTGGGTCACATCTGTTCAAGGGGATGGAACAGACAAGTTCCGTATGATCTTGAGAAGGGTATAGATACAGTGAAAACTGATGCTACCAAGTCCAAGATCAAGGAAGCCGTGAATTCTAAAATCAAGCCGAAAACGACTACCGCCAATAAATGTGAATTGCACGGAAACAAGATCAATCACAAGAAATTAGTTACAGCAAAAACCACAGCTAGTGTTACATCAAAGAAACAGGGGCTCAGTCTGTGTGAAGTGCACTTGTCTAGACATAACAACACATCTGATCTTTCTGGTGCCAATGATGAAGAGCAGGCTAGTGTTAATTCAAATTAGTTATTGCCTGATTTTCATTCTTTTTTGTTCTTCTATTTTTAAGTGTAATTTTTTGGTAGCTTGTTTGTTCATGTCATTTTGATCAATATGATAGGAATTTGGTACGCTTTATAGGCACAGCAATTGGCATTTCTATATTTTTACAAATAGGAGGGATGCATTCCACAGTCTATTTTGAAAAACAGTTTTTACAAAATATTGGATTAATTTTATTGGGTATAATGAAATAATTATGCAAAGATATCAAAATATAAAGTTTTATAGACGAAAATTTTCTTCATCAACTTCATTATCTATTACTTTGAGCTTTATTTTATTGTTATTTTTAATATATAAAATGTTATTATTCTAATAAATTTTTTATTAGATAAGAATATATATTAAATTATTATTTTTTTATTTAGTACCATATTTGCCCCTGACTAAAATCCTATATCCGTCCATGGATGCAGACCTTTCTGGTGCCAATTGGCGTTTCTATTTATATATGTTTATATGTAAGAGGGATATAGAACTTTCTGGGTGCAAGTTGGCATTTTTTGGCAGCTTGCATGCACGGGATTTGTAACTAAAAAGAAAAAATTCAGTGACGAATTTGGTTGCAAGACTAATAATTGGAAGATAAAAATGTGGAAAATATTATAATAAAGTAACACAAAATAAATTTAAATGCATCCAGTGAAAAATGATTATGAAAAACAATTGTAAAACCATTAATAGAATCAAAATGTACAATTGACACGCGTAACAAATATCAGAGATTTGCCAATTGGGAAATTAGATGGTGATCATGCTTGATGGTTTGAATCATTCATTTTAATATTCAAAATGTGAGATATGAGCATGAAGTATGGGATGTGTTATGTTTTATAAAGCACGTTAGTATAGCTCTTTATAAATATAGTTTTGACTAATATGAAAATACTTGTATTTGATCTGAATTGCATGCGGTTCAAATTTTATCATAACATATTCAAAATTTATATTTATCATTCTCATTAAAATTTTCATATAAAAAATATGAGGGATCCAAGATGTTTTCATTTTTAGAATTTTTTAAGTATTTATTTTAAAATTTTGAAAAAAACTTTATTTTGTATATAATTTTTTAAATTCGAAACAAATATTTAAAAAAAATATAAAAATTTTGTATTTCAATATTTTTATATAAAGAATTTAGTGACAATAATAAATTTAAATGTCAAATATATTACGATATAATTTGTTCCATGAACATTTCATGTCGAAATGCAAAAGTTTCATATTACTCAATCTCACTGCACGATATATCTGAATATTGTATCTAAAATATTAGTAAAAGTGGTTGCAATTATTAATTTATGTCCTTTTGAATTGAAAGCGTAATTAGCTGTGAAATATAGTAGCTAACTGAACTGTTTGGAATAGTTATTAGTCCAATCTTCAACTGAGATAGCAAAAAAATTAGTAGTTAAAGGAAATTTTGTCTCTTTGTTAAAATGTCAGCGGCACACACTAGGGTAATATGTTTTTGTGGGTCATATTGTTGTTTGCACTTATGGTAAAAGTGTGTTTGGATGATTGAAGGGTTAGTGTAAAAATAGTTTTTTTTTGTTAGTAATTTAGAATATGTGAGGTTAGTGATATATCGGGAAATGTGAGAATAGAGAAAATAATTATTATTTTAAGTAAGCAAAAATGAGAGAATAGAGAAAATAATTATTATTTTAAGTTAGCAAAATGATGTTTGAATGATAATTTAAAAATAATGATGGAGGAAATGAATAAAATATTAATTTATTTCTTTTTATTTTTTTCATCTGAATCTAATTGTTATCACGGCTTATTATATATACAACGAGCATTATATACAAGGACAGCCATATTTTTCAATTTAGGGCATTAATTTTTTAGTTTACTGATTAGAGTATATTTTATTTAATATTAATATTAGATGTTTTTAATATAGTTTTTAAATAAGCCTCTGACATTCTCCTCAACTGTAGTTCGTGCTATAAAGGTTGTCAATGGGTTGGGTCGGATTTATATCGGGTCACATTATTTTATTATTTTTCTTGATCCGATCCGATTAAATTTGACAAAAAAATCTTGATCATACCAGACCGACGGACGGTCACAGGTCGACCCCACTCGACCCATGTAAAATAATTAAATATTTATTAATTATTTTATATAATTTTAAGTAATAAAATATTGATTAATTTATAAATAATTATAATCAGTGTATATTTAAGTTTTAATTAGTACTAAATCATAAAATTATTTCAAAAAATATAATTAATCAGGTCGGATTGACCCAACCCGATTCGACCCGATTCGGTTAAAAACATTAAACCCATACCCGACCCATTTATTTTCGGATCATATCGGATCGGATCGATCAATAATTAACAATAATTAACACCTCTAGACTGCTATATCACAAATGAACACTGGTATTGTTTTATACCTGTGTCAGAAAAGGGTCTAAATATTGACAAATTAATTTGATGTTCATACAGTTGAACTCATAACATAATAATAAATATTCACATCACAAATATATATGTTTATCAATTGCTTTGATATGCTTATTCGAAATAACAATTTGATCATAAAAAGTTCTCAGAAAAATCCCTAAATTTTTTACAAAAACCTGATAAAGCCATACACGAAGCCCCAAATGCATCAAAAGAATGGACCAGACAACACCAGATCAATACCATCAATACCAGTATGGAAAAATCTTGATGCTCAGCTATGCACTGAAAAGAACAAGGACTCATCAATTTTACAAATATACCACTAAAATTACAACAATCACACCTGGTTCCTGTGAAACTTATAAAAATGCACAAACTATAGAAATAGAAAGCAAGCAAGGCCCAAATTGTACCAGTAAGAAGGATCAAATGGCAGAGAGAGGTTGGTCCTATAATCAATATCGGTATGATGTGCCAGTACCACAATGGCAACCGGTACCAAAATGCAATCGTAAATGTTAATCATTTATCATAATTTGAAAATTCTAAAAAAAGTGCTCTAACCATACAAATTATAATTTAACTCCGCCCACAGTTAAATTATCCCAATATTACTAACGAATACATTAATGATTGATCTCCCCCACAAAAGATAAAAAAAGAAAACAATATTCCAGCACAAAAGAAGAAGCAGCATTATCTTGTAGCTACGGCAAGGGAGTGGTGTGAGAAGTGAATCAAGCAGAAGAAATACATGGTGAGGAATAGTACATCTGCATCTCCGCACCGCTACCTATCGGTCTTACCAAGAACAATACCCTATCGTGACGGATATCAATTCACTTCGCGCGACTAGGAGAGTTCGCCGGTGTTGTCGACTTTAGAAGCCTCCCAACTGGCGATGGAGATTGGAGGAACTTAGGTTTTGTGTCCTTTGAGTTTTATTTTCTAGGGAGCAACGATCCAGAAGAAGAGAGGAGATTAAAAAAATGGACTCTTCAAAAATTTTTATTGTTTTTTCTCTCTCCCTCGCTTGTGCTAATTTCGCTAAATTACCTTTGAGATGGTTTAGTAGAATAGCTCTGATCGGAAGCTAACTCAATATAATGATACTGTTCGGAATAGCAATGCTATTAGTTGACATCCAAACACACAAAATTTGTTGACTGAAATTAAACCAGGATACTTTTCTATGGTAAAATGCAATGAATTGGGGAATCTCTTTTTTCCTCTAAATCCAAGTGATATCAAGTGGGTCATCAGACTGCAAAAATATTGAATTTGACGTGGAAGCTTGGCACGGCAACTTGATGATCATCATCTTTTACACTTTGGTACATCAATATTTTTGCAGCATAGGGTTTCAGTAATAGTAAAATATGAGATGAGATTGCTACAAAAGCATTAGCTGCAAAATGGCACAACAAATTAAAGTAGTTAAAATAGCAGCACAAAACATAAATCTTTCTCAAATGTTGCTAAATTTCATTGTCGTTTTAGGGTAGTGATAAACTATCCTGAGTGCTCCTTGTCTGTTTTCCACTCTATCACTGCATAAAGGGACACCGGGGGTCAAGCCTTGTAGAGGGACCTTTTGTCAGTGACTATTGAGACATTGGGGCAATTGACTGTGGGGGATTTATGTTTTTCCTTTAGTCTGTATTGTCATATTTTAAATGCCTGAGAAACATTGACATAAGGCTATATATAAGGCATGTACCTCTTAATGATAGTGGACCTGTCAACAAGTATTTATCTAGACAAAATTTTTATGGCGATTTAATTTTATTGAGTATATGTGAACCGAATGAAAACATAACCAGTCAGTCGGAAGCCAGTAGATGAGAATTTTATTTATATGCTGGATTTTTTACTATATAGACATGGTACTTCAGTTATTTTCAATACTGCAAAGACCAGTAATCTTTACCAGTCCGGAAAAAGATCAGAGTACTAAAATAGTAAATTCATTTTTTCAGCATTCTGTGATTATATATGTTGATTTATCCTATTTAGCCAATTATTTTTTTCTTTACATGTACATGTATTTTGGAAACTGCCTCATATATATATAATTCTCATCTAATATCAGGAGAACATATATATTTTTGTCTTACACTAATTGTGAAGCCAGACTGAGAGTAATCCAATTTAAACTGAAAGATAATTCAAATTGTTCGTTTGAATTTGAGTTTCATAAAACATAGATATAATAGGCACCCAATTAATCGGTTCAGTACAAGACAACATTAGTGCATATGAAATAAAAGTGACAATCGGGCGGTTCAAATCGGGTTTAGGTTCGGATTCAAATATGTCGGGTCGGACCAGTTTGTCTTCTGGAAAAAATCGAGGTCAGATCAGGATTGGATCAATTTTATGTTGACTTTTCAAATTTTAGATTAATTTTGATTGAATTGATCTTAGTCGGGTCAGGTCAAATAGGATTTAGTCGGATCGATTAATTTGATTTAAAAAAAAAATCAAATATAATTAAGTTCAAATCTAAATGGGTCTGATTAGATTTTGCCACTTACGAAATGATCGCAGGAACTTTTGTATTATCTAAATTCATGTCATATCAAAGCCTCATCCTCTATTGAAATTCATGTCATATCAAAGCATCATCCTCTATTGTCCAAAGAGTCTTGATTACCTAAGTCGTTGGATTGATCACACAGTCGGGATTAATTAATGTACATCCATCATGATCCATGTCATCACAATATATACAAATGAAATAATGCCAATTGAATATTTGCATCCTTTCTGTTCTGTTGTGGTAGCATCAACAAAACTCAAATCATCAGCTATTCATGAGTTCAAGTATTTTTTTTATTCGTTAAATTAATGAACCGATCTCAAGTTTAAGCCATTGAGTTATTGTTAGAGTAAAAAATAAGGTGGTCGGGAGAGATTATCGCACGAGACAGAGAGACCAACTCTTTGAAAACTTAATTGTTATTCTCTCTTCTCTTTTAAATTTACATATTATATAGAACTAAATATAAATAAAAACAAAAATATAAATTTAGTGAGCCATAAAATTATTCAGTCCGCCGTAATAACGGATATAGTCCAATTTTTACGTAAAACTAAATAATATGTATGGTTTATCATGTCGACAAACAATAAGTATGTTTTTCTCAATGTAAATTTTAAGGATTTTTTAATGTTTTTTTGAGAGAACATTTATTATTTACGAGAAGCGTGATCACCGGAAAAATGAAAATTTAAGCAAAATGCTAATAACATGAAGAGAGCGTACTCGGCTCAAACGATGTTAAACACATCCTTTGTCCTGCCCCTCTTCCCCACTGTGGTGGACCACACGTTTAATGCCACAGAAGAAATCGATCAAATAACAGAAATGTCACGGTCTCGATCACTGTTCGATCAGAACCGTGAAAACACGAAGCGGTATTGTGCTGAAAAATCGCATGATGATTGATGACCCTAGGCGGCCCAGGAGGCGGCGTAGCTTATATGTAGAGCGCGATCTGGCGAGAATCCTAGAAGAAAAGGGAAGCGGTGTTGAGTCTCAAGAAATCCATGAGATTGAACTTGAATCCTCAAAAGACATGTGCGACCCAATGGACACGAGGGAGGAAGCAGAAGGAGAAGGGAAGGGATCGGCTCATTTTCATCTCGGAATGATTTACGAGTGAATCGCAGATCTCTTCAGGTTCAAGATAGGTACCGCCCTCCTCTCTCCCCTGTGAGAAATTTTTCCATACTGAAAAGTCCACTAGGCTGAAATGGATCCGGGCAATACATTCTTTTTTGTTCACTAAGGACTCGTCCGTGCGGATTTTTTTAATTTTAAAAATATTTATATTTGATACTAATTTGTTATAAATAAATAATATATTTTACTTAAATATAATTTATTTTTAAATCAATTTCAAGATTCTTAAAATTTAAATAAAATTAATATATTATTTATAAAACACAATGTGCAAAATATAATAAATTTAATTTATTTCATATATAATTTTTTAGTATTTAGTGTTAATTTATTATAAATAAATAATATATTTTTCTTAGATAATAATTTATATTTAAATTAATTATAAAGACTCTTAAATTTTTAAATAAAATTAATTTATTATTTAATAAATTCAGTTTGTATGTCTATAATATAGTATATAGTATAGATATAGATAGAACAGATTATGTAAATTTTATTCTATCGATCACAATCATATTTGTTGAAGCTCTGTGATTGACAACAATTCTTCTTACAAATAGATCCTAGAATTTGAGGCCTTTTGAATAAGAATAAACTAATATTAGAACATAGGAACCGTCAGAAATTGACATGTTAGAATGTTCGGAGAAAACTTAGATAACACATGTATAGCTTTAATTAACCAATGTTTCATTTGCAATTTCAGCCAACTTACAATAGGGTTTCTTAAATTTCAACCATTGTTTCATTTGCAAATCAATTTCAGAAATAGTGCGAACAAAAGGAAAATGAGAAGATTACAAAAAGTTGAATTGATAACCAAAGAAAAACAATTGTTGCTGTAGAAACCTAGGACCATCTAAACAGTGGGGTTGAAATGGAATGTTGTGGTAAAATTTACAATGAAGCTATCAAGCTTGATATACGCCTGAGGACGATCAACATAGAGGAGTATTGGTGGAGTACAGTTTCAGCGCCTGTGTACAAATCCACAACCAATTCGAAGTCGCCGTCGACAAACGTCTCCTTGTCCTTCTTCTCCATGAATGTCTTTTGCATCCATAGTGTAGAAATCAACGGGGGCGCATAAATTGCCTCTCATTGGTGAAAGCATCAGACTCGGGCTACATGGTGCGGTGTTGGCATCCTTAGAAGCGGAGGCAAGAGAGGAGGTGACCCGAGCAATTTGTCTCTGTATCATCTTTGTCTGCCTCCAATCCTTAAAAAGTCATGCAAAAGAATAATTTAGTTAAGAAAGAAAAGAAGAAAAATGATTAAACAAACTATCCAAAATCATCCGTAACCTTCAATTCTTTGTGCGATAGGAAATTTTCCTTCGATCTAGAGTTAAGAAGTCACTCATCTGCTAACCACCAGACTCGGCTACTGAGTAAAGCCCCAATTGCGCACCAAACTGCCCATGGTCCAAAACCAAAGGTGCAGATACACTGGCAGTTACTTTAGAGGATCTGGACCGGCGGGAAAGGGAGGAAGCGGTGGAGGACAGGTAAATTAGCTAAGGTTTTTTTCATCCGTTGAATGAGAAGAGAGAGGGGGACCTTGAAATTTAGTCATCCTAACACATCTTTTCAATTAGACCCAATAATACTGACAAGATTATCTAAACGAAACGAATAAATTCTGAAAAATTAATTTGATAGAGAATCTCACCCCATGGGAGCTTATTGTTCCAGATGCAGAAGTAAGGATACACCTGAACCAAAATTAAATGAAATCATTGATCAATTTGAGATGGTACAATTACAAAATCAGAATCAGACAATATGAAATAAAAAAGGAAGATAAATACAGGAGATTCAGGTGTTTCCTTTTCTATGAGCACATTTATGTCGTAGTTTCATTATATGGGTGCTTGTTTGTATTTAGAGTCTCATGGCGCTGAATATCATGTATTTAGATTCTCATGGTGCTGTATTTAAATTCTCATGGTGCTGTATTACAAACTTCAAGGCATAATACCTGTAACAAAATAATCAGCACCATGAGAATCTAAATACAAACAAGCACACCGCAATGTCTTCAATTAGCAGGCAAGATTGATGAGAAACCACCAAATCTAACTAATAAAGGTAACAAATGTATGTTAATAAGCCTCCGCAGATAGCATATCGATAACAATAATAAAACACCAAAAATCTAAAAATAAGAAACTGAAAAGATGAGAAAAATTACTGAATCAACTGCAAGAGATTTGGCTTGAGGGGTACAACATAGAGAAAGATCCACATCAACTATAAGAGCTGAATCACGATGAATCACTGTTACACTCCTTGTCAGAGGGACACGAATCTCAGCCTCACTAGATGCGGAAGGGGAGAGTTTTATACATTCCTGACTTGTGATATGACCAAATAAACTGCTCCTGGCCTCAGAGCCAATAACAGTGCTGTTGGATGATTTCACTACACCGTATAGCTCAAGAGGCTTCCCTAATTGTGAAATCCCTTCTAATTACAAGTCTAGAAAAGTAATTTCTATACGAACCTCCACACCGTCATCGTACACTACAAAATTCACTTGCATAATGCCAGGATCACACCTGATACCCTTTCTTATTACCTGGTCAGTTCTTGGCGTGTTAGGATTCCTCTTCCATAGAATTTTCCCTTTCCCTTTGCACCAGTCACAACTGCCAAAATACTTATGAAAAAGCCAAGGATATATAACCAGTGCATTCTCTACTTCTACACCATATTCTGGACCAATGAGAGTAAAGTAACCCTCCGAATTATATTGAGGGACCTTTTTATCCCAAAAATCCTCATAAAGAACATAATTTTGCTCAGAGCCCCTAATAAGTATGAGCCCACAAATGTGTTCAAGTTGATTCAGTGTCTTTGTGATGACTTATACAGAAAATACTTCCACAAGAGCATGTTTCCTAGTCCTCTCATTTCTGTGAAAAAAAGAGCATACAGTATTGATGAGTAGCAATGCAATTAGAACTTCATTGATCACTGACTCAGCTAGGACTTCTGTAATTGGTTGGACAGTTGGTTAAATGGTCATACCGTAGCTAGTTAAATGGTCATACCACAGCTAGTTAAATGGTCGTACCGCTTCCCTCCCTATTAATTAGATATAAGATAAAAATAAGAAGTAATAAAATTGAAACATGGTTAAGCAAACATTTTGATAGAGAATTGAAGACATTAATCGAATATATAAGTTTCCATCCATCTATAATTTTCTTAATATGGCGGTTATTTGAGTATTGCCTGTATAAATCAACCGCAAGAAAGAAACGTGACAAGAATAAAGTTGCTGCTGCACAAGCACAACTGAAAAAAGAAAAAACCAGAAAAAAGCAAGAGCCTGAGTATACTTGGTTTTGATTCACAAAGCTTTACAAAAAAACAAGTCATTTCAATCAACAATTTTCTGGGTCAATTTCATGTCCAATAATTTAACTATACTGAACCAAGTCGGTCTCTGGGTCCGAGTCTGGATGTTTTTCTGGTTCAACCATCCAGTCCAGCCTTGATAGAACGGTATAGCGTCGTATAAGGTTTCCAATTAACACAAAAGGAGAACTCCCAACTATCTCTTAAGAGTATAGAAAGTGAGGTACAGACCCGGGGGTCATTTGCATCACATCATCCTGTGCAGAATACAATTCTTCTCCGGTTATCATCTTCAAACTTGAATCACATGCCACAAATTCTGAAATTTACATTGCAGTACCAATATCAAGCAGCCCCAGTTCATCATTTTTATTCAAACGAAATTCAAATCAGCGAAAAAGACAGGATACAAAAGAAACAAAAGGAGTAATTGCAACACGAACAAGCAGACTGCTCACAGGTGCAACGAAATTTACCATCCAAGGAGCACAGAAATCATATTTTTCACCAAAGAAATCCGGACTTGATCATAGAACCTAATTGTAGCTGACGACATAAGTGAACATTAGACCAACCAAATCTCAATTGGCCCAAATAAATACAACCTATATCTCAAACCTGAACTCAGAAATCCCGAACAGAGAGCATCTTCAAAGTACTTCAGAGTAATCGGATGTAACAAAAGAAATGAAGAACTATGAAGAAAGTAAGCGAAGAATCTAGAAGATGAGAAGTACTGTTTTGAGAAAATTACCAGCTCCCTAAAACCACCGCCTTGGAGGTGAGAGCGAATGCCAAAGGCGAATGAGACCGCCACCAACTGCTTTGTGTGGGCTCAGGCGAATGAGACCGCCCCGTTTGTTCATGAAGTTTTGAATAGGTAAATGGAGGAGGCCAAAAGCAAAATTTAATGCAAGTTTATTTTTATAAAACTTGGTGTTGCACTTACTTTTTTCTCCTTTATTGTCTTCATTTATATGCTGAATTTGGTTTTGTGTGGTTTTGCTATTTTCCAAAACTACAGATTCTATTATTCAATGATAGAATTCTATTTTTAAATTAAAAAATATAAGAAAATTCTGAAAAATAAAAAATTTATAAATATATTTTTTACTTATTTATTGATAATCCATCAAATTTCATACAATTTTTTGACCAATAACCTTACATGATTGCCGTGATCCCTTTTAATGCATGCAAGAGTATACACAAAATGTGCTTTAGTACCTCCAATGATTGCCTGTCTGGTGGTTAGTAGGGATGACATAATGGGAACTGGGATAGGGATTTGAATTTAAAGGGATTTGAACTCAAAAATTGATTCAAATTCCATCTCATCCATTAATTTTGTATTGAGATTCGTATTTTATTTATTTAAAAAATTTTTTCTCACCTCTTTATAAATTTAATGTAAAATTAATGGATGAGAAAACTTTAATCAATTTTTGAATTCAAAATCCTTTAAATTTACTCCGTTTTTGAATTCAAAACCCTTTAAATTTACCCCGTTCCTGACATAATATGCTTTCCCTCTACTTCTTATTGTTTCAACTTGGGAATCACTGCAAAAGAGGAGCTAGAAATAAATAAATAATATAAATAGAGAAACAACGAGAATTTGTCACAAGCAAGGCTAATAGAGTCATTTGAGCTTGTGTATGGAAGCAATGGTGCATTGCCATCAAAGGAAAGAGTTTTCCTGCAAATTTCACCCCTCGAGGGTGACAAAAGTAGGAAATTCAGGTGACTTGTAATTAAGGAGGAACTGAAATATGAATTGATTGTTTTTTTTTGTTGATAGAAAATTAAAGCAATATAGAAATTCTTAAGTTAAAATGCTGAGAGGTAATTTGTAGGAAACATGTTGGTTGGTAAGAGGGAATCGGGAGGAAAGGTGTTCATAAAAACTAGTTGTGTGAATGTGCATGAAGCAAGGATTTGATTCTTCTTTATTTGATTATTTACACATTCAAACTTCAAAATTAGATATTTGTGTATAAAAACTTGATACCATTTGATGATAATTGTGGATGATATTTTCTATATCAATATTGATGCGATTGATATTTGAACGGACAAAGTTACTCCTTTCTCTAACACCATCAATATCCCAAACACTCCCACTCTTTAATCAGATGAACATAACCACTCCTTTATTATTATCGCTTTCTGAACAACATCTTCTGTGTGAGAGATCATGAATTCAAAATTCAGATAAATAGTCTTTATGACAATTATGAAATTTGAGAGTTTAACTCTCATCTTTTCAATAAAAAAACAAACAAGAACTAGTCATATAGCAATCCAGATATTTTATCCATTTTAGGAGGTCTGGGTCATGTATGCCCTGGACTAGCAGCCTAAAACATCAACACTGTTCTGATAAAATAAACAATTCAACTTTGGTCCAAATTGAAGGATAAGTCGATTTGGAAGTGATATTGATGCATTGGATTCTGATGAAATCATTAAATCCCGGACTGGAACCTTATATTGTAGGTGATGTTCCCTCAAATTAGCTTGTTGGTCCAATTTCCCATAAGCAGACTTCAACCTGCAGTGTACCTCAGAAGAATTCCATTGGATATAATCCAACTGTTGATCTTGCAATCATAACTTGATTTAAACTACAATACCAATATCTCAGAATAAGAAACAGCAACCTAAGCTATTGGCTGGTGCTGACTTAGGAAGCAGGCACTCCAGTGAGATTGACCAATAGTCCAGTACAATTAAAGAAACCTAAAAAGATTTGCAAACCTAAAATTAATTGATCTCTATCAAAATCACAGAAATACCCGCTGTTAATAATAGGAAAATTAACCAATATGTCAGTTCTTCAAATCTGATGGTTTTCTGCAATAAAATTATTGAAACTCATGATGAGCTTGTTAATTACCTAATCATAGTTTTGCAGCTTCAAAATTATCTGAAACTTGCAAAGTGCCTCTTTTCTTTGCTCTTTTTGTCAGTTTTCCTGATAAGGATTTGCAGGTGCCAAATGAGTGAGAAGTCTTAAATCAATGTCAAGTTAAATACACATGACCATTATCCTACTGATATAGCCGGCATAAAAAAGTAAAAAAGTTACTGATCTAGCCAGAATTACCCATCATTGTTTTATTCTTTTCTTTCATCAGTACGGGGTTATTAATCTCCTAAAGTGCGTAACTAACTCATAAAATCTCAAACAATAGAAGTGTGATGAAAAAGAGAAGTTAGAGATAGACCTGCCTCAACCGGTTTTGAAAATGAAGGGTACAACTAATGTGCATCCTTTTTTTTTGTGCTATATTCTTTGGATATTTGGCTATTTCATTGCAGCTACAAAGTTAAAATTATGAATGTGTTCTCCATCACTCCAGACATATTATTTATCAAATTTGGATTGATTTAGAAGTCATTAGCAGCTTTGCCTCAGATGATGGTGGGATGAACAGTACAGTTTTGATAGCTTGATAGATGACTAAACATATTCCAAATTTGGACCAATATTGTCATATTGACCTGTATTGTTGTTAAATGATGAACTATCACATCTAAAATTTTAATTTTTTAAATATGGATGATTTTGATGAACAGTCACTGCTAAATCTTATAGTAGAAGTAGACCAGAAACCCTGATATCAAATATACAAGAAACAACAAATATAAATTAGAAATCCGAATGCAAACCATGTATCTCCATTTGTTATCTGCATCACTAAATTAACACTCCTGAAAAGTCAAAAGCAAATGTGTATCATCTATAAAGTGCACAACAAAATACTCCCACACTTGCGTTCTAACTTTTAAGAAATCACCATAGGGAGATGAAAGGGGAGGTAAAACAGCATGGAACGCTCCATCCAATCGCCAATTTGCAAACAAATGCAATATGCAAATTTAGACTGCACTAGCTGTATATTGCGCATCTGTCTTTTCCAAACCATATCACTGAAATGTTCAGCAGAAACTAACAGAATTTACAAAATTGGCCATATGTCAGCACTCAGTAAGGTGATCATACTAAAATAACCCAAATTTTAACAGTAGTGCTTTTCAGATTTATCACAACCACAGCCAGTATTACAAGGGCCTACATGTCGGCTGGTGATCAGTCGAGGCAGACGGCATGACCGAACAACAGATTGAAAAATCTTATGTATAATACGCTTCATTACCTCCCCACGTTTTGGTATGTAACGGTAGTGGGTTCCAGTGGACAACACAGACTTCTTTTCAGAAACTTTTTCCATTACTAAAGTTAAGATTTTTGAGGAGAGAGATGAGAGAAAAAGAGGTTTGAACTTTTGGGTAATTGAGTAAGTTGAGCATGAGCTTATATAGATATGGCCAAGAGGAGGCTTCATGTAAATTTTCATCTATGTGGGGCCATAATTGGAAATTTCAAGGAACGGGAATATCCCAATTTGAAGTGGTCGTGGGAATTGGAAATTTGCAGTAGTTTTCTTCTCCTCTCCTGCCTTGTTCAATAGCGATATTTCAATTTAATTATTTTTTTCTGGTAGATATAGATATAGATTTGATTATACAAGAAAAAATATTTGTAGAAAGAAAGGATAATTTGCAGGCCTATCAAATCAATGACCGTTTAACAGAAACTTCCCAGAATCTCTGTCAATTCAAGCATATGATTAGATACGTTTGCTCCAAGCTTACAAATTAAAATATATAAGTAAGATACCATTTGCAATTCATCAATGCAGCTATCATACCTAGTTCTCGAATCGATGCTTCCTCTCTATTTCTCTCTACTATTAAGTCTCTCTCACTATTTAAGAATTGTTTAGTGTAATTCTTTATATTTATTTATTTATTTTAATTAATTAATTAATTGACTCAACAATGCTAGGTGTATGTATCCTTCGTAAGTTGATCGCGCAGCTTCGCTTGTCGCCTTCGTAGTTCGTACTCTTCCCCTTCTTTATCTCCCTCCCTCCTATTTTTCCCCGCTTCCCTCTTCAGTCGTCACTCTTCAGCTTCCTTCTTTCTACGGAATGCTTCTATGGCCAAATAGTGGCCCCACCTCCTGTGACGGGTCGTCTCATATGGAACATAGTAACAAATCTGAGATACACAAATTATTGGTGAGATCAAAAATTTATAATTAAGATATAATACGGATATAATTCAGAATAGTTCATTTTATATAATGTAAATAAAAATATATTATATTACTAAAATTATAAAATTTCAATTAGAATAATATATAATATATTTTTTTGCTGAATAATTTATAAATAAAACATTTTTATCACAAAACGTATTATATACTAAACTAATAAATTTTTCATAAAACATCCGATTATGAGTAAAAAATAAATTATTGTAAATTGATCGGTTAATTAATGAGTCGTGCTGCACTGAGGAACAATTTTTCCCTGTAGCGGGTCGTAGGAGTTGTGATGCGGGCCAACGGTTTCTTATGTGACCATATCTTGTGGTCGCAGGTTCTCACTTATTTTGATTCGATCAAATCTAAGGTTGTCAATGGATCGGACCGGATCGGGTTCAGGTCGGGTTAGGTTTTATTATTATTTTTTATCTGATCTATTTAAATTTAGATTAAAAAATTTTGATTCTTATCTGATCCGATTCATATAAAATAATTAAGTATTTATTAATTATTTTTATATAATTTTAAGTAATTAAATATTAATTAATTTTAATTAGTATATATTTAAGCTTTAATTAATATTAAATCATAAAATTACTTCAAAGAATATAATTAAATGGCTTGTGTTGGGTGGATCCATACCCGACCCAATCCGTGATGGGTTAAAAATTTTGATCCATATCCAATTCATTTATTTTCGAGTCATTTTGAGTCAAATCAAATCAATCAAATTTTGACACTCCTAATCAAACCATTCGGCTTTTTATGTTTTTTTTTCAGATTTAGATCCCTGCTATTTTTTGTTAGTTTAACTTAACTTTGTTCCATCCAAACTTAATAAAGGAAAACATAAGTTGTTAATAAGATGGCAACGCTTTTTATCATATTAAAATTTTACATGTTTTTTCTCAACGCTTTTATTGATCAACTTTAAACACATTGTTGCTTAACTAAAACAATTTAATCATTTTATATACGAGTATTAATAAATATACATAATATACTTAATTTTAATAATTCACAATTATATTTTTTAGTTAACAAATGTATAATTATCTTACTATATCAAAAATGAGGTAAGCACTGCATTGTTTCAACGTTCAGATAAAAAATTCTTCTCACTTTTTTGAAATTTTGAAATTACTTTATCTTAAGGCTTGAATCACTGATTATAGATAATTAACGGCGGAGATGTAACAGTGTTTTTTTTTCCTCTCCAGTACAATACTACAAATGCACGGATGAGAGGAAAGAAAGTCAAATGAAGGGTTAGAATCAAATAGGGTGTCAATTATTGATCCGATTCAACGGGTTAATCCGATCCGATTTAAATATGATCTGATATGAAAATAAATGGGTTGGGTTAGGGTCAATCCGATCCGATCCGATTAATTATATTTTTTGAAGTAATTTTATGATTTATTACTAATTAAAGTTTAAATATATACTAATTATATACTAATTAAGATTAATTATAAATTAATTAATATTTTATTATTTAAAATTATATAAAAATAATTAATAAATATTTAATTATTTTACACGTATCGGGTTGGGTCGACCCGTGACCCATTGGGTCGGGTATGGGTAGGGGTGTCAATGGGTCGGGTTATATTATTTTATTATTTTTCTTGACCCGACTCGATTAAATTTGGGTAAAAAAATCTTGACCCATACCCAACTCGACGGGTCACGGGTTGACCCGATCCTACCCAAGTAAAATAATTAAATATTTATTAATTATTTTATATAATTTAAGTAATAAAATAATGATTAATTTATAGTTAATCTTAATTAGTGTATAATAAGTATATATTTAAGCTTTAATTAGTACTAAATCACAAAATTACTTCAAAAAATATAATTAATCGGGTCGGGTCGGGTTGACCGGAACCCGACCCAACTCGATTTTGGTAAAAAAAAAATAAACCCATATCCGACCCATTTATCTTCGGGACATGTCGGGGTCGGGTCGGGTCGGGTCAAGAATTGACACCCCTAGGTATGAGTCAGGTAAAATAAAATAAAATAATATGACCTGACTTGAGCCCGACTCGACACGACCCATTGACACCCCTAAAATCAAATGATTATGGTATAACCAAGATTAATACTATTTATAGTCTAGTGTACGGTCTATATCAACAGAAGGGCGGTGTGCTATGGATTGTTTCTTTATTTTTTTAAATTTAAATGGTTAATCCGACCACTCAAAATAATTTATATAAGAAAATCTAGTTGTACACTAAATTTCATATTTTTTTTAAAAAAATATTTTACTATTCTTTAGATGGTTAGAAAATCAGTTGATTTAAATATTACGAATCATTCAAAAGAACTGATTTTTCAACTATTTAAAAAAAAAAAAATTCTAAAAAATATGAAATTTTATCCACAATTATGTTTTCATATGAAAAAACAGTCGGATCGATTATTTTAACTTTAAAAATGGAGAAATGATTCATAGCTTACAGACCATTTATGTTATGCGTAGCATCATAGCCTAACTCACTTTAGTAATCTATATTTGTACTATTATATAAAGCAAATAAGAATTGGAGAGTCCATTTTTTGTCATGGTATTTTTTTAGTATACCCATTTTATCCCTCAATTAGACGGATAATATCTATTTTTGGTTGATCGAACGTATGTAATCACGTCCATTGATCCCCTCTTTCTCTCCATTTCTTTCCCGTCTATAATATTATTTCCATTTATGCATATGATTTATAAATTAGAATACTCAATATCTTTCTATTTGTGTTATGATATAAAAATATAATTTAAGGCTTAAGGTATGCACTTTGATTAGGAACTTTGTACATGTTTGGTAAGAAATTAATGGTGATAATATATGCTGAAATAATTTACTTTTCTTACCATAAACACCATGACTCATTAACTCATATTGTGCAAAAAAATCTCATCCAAAATTAAAATATAATATTTATTATATATTTTCTCTATAATTTGATGAATTTATAATTTAATATTATATCAATATGAATTTTTTTATCTTATAATATTTTTATGTTTAAATAAAAGAGTCCGCTGCAACACGTGGTTATATTGCTAGTAAGTATTAATTGATGAAAATTTTAATAATAAATAAGACAACGCACGGATAGGATGCGTGCGTAAAATTTGTCAGTCCACTGATGCATTTGATGGAAGATCAGTCTCACTAGCGCTTTATAATTGGTCTTAGTACATTAGCAACTAACCTAACAAAACTTAATTGAGAGATGCCAATGAGACTGATACATTGAAAATACGCGGATGAGGTGTTTTACTTAGATGTTGTTATTTACTAATTCCCCTTCAGATCTTACCTTCCATTTGCTCTTGTTTAGCAAGATTTATGCCCGAACTCTTTTTTCAAATGTGCTACTTTGCACCTACTAATTCTGAATTATGCCTTTGTTATATAAATTTCATCCTTTATCATATATTTTGTGCAATAATATCATAAGTTGGAAACTCATATACATGATCTACAGGAACTTGACCTAAGTTGAGGTAACCTTTAGTGATCTGAGCTATGGTCTTGCAACAAAATTGATATTCATTTTAATCTCTATTCAATCAGCCACCATTAAACCTTACATAATGCAATTATACACAATAATAGGCTACAAAAAATATATTCTTGAAAAAAATTGAGTTTCAAAATCTTTAGGTGTGTGCGTGAAGATCCTTCCAAAATTGATTCTGAGGTAATGAAAAAGGGCAGTAAATAAATAATGCTCGTCTTTCTTCTTTAATAACTTGTATGACTTGTCTATTTCTTCGTAGGGTTTTGCTATTCTTGAAGGCCCAAGAAGATTTGCTTGGATGGTCTTTCATGAAGTTTTAATGCTTCCGTTTCTTTTTAGATATCAAGAGTTTGAGTTCAAAGATAAAAAAAGGTCGGTTGTGAGTACCTTTGGATTAATGTGGGCAGCATTGATGTGGGCAGCATTGAAATGAAATTTGCATTCTATGAAGACGGTGTGGAGGCCATTTAAGTGTGATGCTAATAAACTGTTCATTCTCCTTATCAGAAGTTTATGGGACAATAATTGCATCAAACTCAATGCTTGGGGTTAAGAGGGGAGCGTATTCTCTACGGAGAATTTCTGTTTGGAGATCTCCGTAGGGAAATCACAACGATTCAAGAAAATCATAACAGCTTGTGGGGAGTCTAAATACAAATTTTGATGCACGAAACTATTTATTACTATAATCAGAATTGTTGATAGATGATCTGATCGTACAAATCAAAAGAACCGTACTTGCGGAGCTTTTTCAGCTCCGCAGTGTTGTGGTTTTGGGTTAAGAGTGTTGTATTCAAAAAGAAAAGGTTTGAGCATCTGGAAAAGCTCCGCAGGTGTTGTAATTTCGGGTTAAGAGTGTTGTATTCAAAAAGGAAAGGTTTGAGGATCTGGACGCTAGTGTTGGATATATGAATGATTTGGATGTAAGTGTCAGGTCCATGAAGGAGATAGCTTTCTCTTTATCTAGGCCTATTGTCTCTCTGCCTTTTACTTGACTTTGATATATACTCTAAAAGTGGGCCAATTAAGTGTTTACGGGTTGAGTTTCCTATTGAATTGACATGTGTTTCTGAGAAGGATTTGTGGGGAAATGGTGGTAGCATTAGAGTAAAAGTGACTTTCTATGAGGAGCAACCGATGCAGACTGTAGATTATGGAAGATCATACTTTTAGGTGTCTGTTGGTGTTTTACTGCTTAGTCCTTTTTGTTTGCATCTTTTTTAATATTGTTCTGTGTTGTATGTTGATTTTCACCTCCTGTTAAGACTGTTTTATCATAGGCGGCTTCTAGTTGCATGTTTGTTTCCTTTTTTATTTTATACATTGACATGTGTTTTTGTTATATACTATCGTTGATTTCACCGACGGATAATATAATTTGCAGTTCTGATTAAATAACGCATTTTAACTGACTTTTGAAGTTTGAGAGGGATCCCTCTGTATTTTTTATTTTTTCAACAGATGATCGAATTTACACTTATTATAAAATCAAGGAAAAAAAAAAAAAAGAAACACGAATTTGAAAAGTTCATCGTTGATCAGGTCGGGTCTTATTAGGACTACCCTGGCCAATCATAATTGTAGTCTTCATCTTCATTCTTCAAGATAAGCAGCACTATGAAGCCCTGCTAGTCTGGACCATATCGGGGATGGGTCCCGCTTGTCAGATTCCTGTTTCGCTGCTCCTTATTTTCTGCCTTTTGGCCGGAACAGGACAGAGAGCAGAATTGCATGGTTCTTTGGTTCATCCCCATTGGCCGGTTCAAAAATTCGTAGGTTGAGAGAACTTGAACAAAGTCAACTTCTTTATTTTAAAATGAAGTCACCCAACTCCACCACTCATATTCTTGTTTAATTTTAATTACATTAAGCATTTTACTTTTATTTTTTGGTCTATTTCTGACTATGTCTAAGTTAATATATATTTTTGTAAATACAGATCTGTAAACAATGTTCATTTGGACTGAGAATAAGATGCTCCCATTTTGCATCAGAAATTGAAACAATTTAACCATTTAAAAAGAGAGCTTCTAAAACTATGCTCTGTATAAGTTGGGAGGTCTTAAATCTTAATAGAAGAAAGCGAACAACCTTGTCGGGTTGTCAAAGGACAAGTCTGAGAACTTGGCAGATCGGTCCTTTTTATTATATGGACCAATAGAATCCAGTCGTGGGGTCAAGTCTTCAGTGGTGTTATTTGATGAAAATGAGGTATAGATGATCTTAAGATGGACTCAATTTGACACTTTGACTACAGAGGGATTTGATTTATTTGACTTGATCAGACTAGGTCTTATGCTGAAATAGTCGTTCGCACCATTTAGGAATAATATATTTGCTTTTTATTTTTTCCTTATATTTTATTTCTGAGCGTTACCATCATTATCATTATTATTATCATATTATCATCATTATTAATAGAGTCAGGTTTGGATTCGGATCGGATAGGTCGAGTCAGTTTGACTTTCTAAAAGAATCATATTGGGTAAGGGTCGAGTTAATTTACATGTTATATTTTTTTAGATCTTTGATAGATTTCGATTGGATTGAAGGTTATTTGATCTCGGATCGGATCAGATCGGATTCGGATCGGATCGGGACAATTTGACTTTTTTAAAAAAATCAGATCATATCAGATTCGGATCAAGATAGATCGAATTATACCTCCTCTAATCATTATCGTTATCATTTTTATTTTATTTTATTTTATTTATTATTATTATTTTCATCAACATCATCATTGATATTTGAAATTTCTAATCTTATGTTTTTAGATTGAATTTTATTTCTAGCCTACTCTAATTTATCTTGGAATAAAAGATTTGTTGTCGTTGTTATTTTATTCCTGAGCGCTTAATAATTACAAGTAGACTTGGTTCTCCTTAGGGATTTTAACTAACAGCTGGGAGCAGCGTAAAATTCAACAAATCAGAATATTATTATTCTTCTGCGTCATAACCATCGAAATTTTCAAGTTCAATGCATAGAGCAATGGGTTGGGCAACTTTTTTCTCTCATAATCAAAGGATTAACTTCCTTCAAGAAGTCTGAAATTTTGAAGTCAATGAATATCTTGAAATCTGAAATTATTATAACGAATTAAATCGTTGATTTTTATTTTGGGAAGCGCCGAAAATGATATTATTTTAAATAGTAAAATCCATATAACGAAAATTTTTATCGCCGCTGAACGAAAAAGAGTTCTGTTACTTCCAAATTTTCAACTTACATGCATCAAATTCTTCAAATAATAAGAAACATAGTTTAATGAAATTATTAATCGGTAATTTATTTACCACCTCGAAAAAAAATAATGAGAAGCATGATATAGGAGCTTGTCAATTCATATAAATGAAAACAGCAAAATCCGACAAATAAAAATCAATGATGTTAAGAAGTTTGAAAATTTAATCTTTATATACAAATAATTAGGGACAAAATCAGAAACAATCAGTAAAAAATACTCAGATCAAAGAAAAAGAGTATCCAAGTGAAAAATAAAGTTTTATTTTTCACTAAATCAAAAAAGAAAAATCTTTATTTTTTAGTGGGGTCAATGGTATATTTGAACGTCGGTTGACACCCACCTTGATTCTGTCCCCGCAAATAATGTTTCAGGTGCCTACATATTAATCTGTCATTCGTTTCAATTTTATTAATTATTACAGTCAAAGATGGATATTTGTAATGACAGATTTATATATTATATATATATAAGGAAGGATCAAATACCTCAATTTTTGTGATGTAATCATACCTCTACTTTTTTAACTTATAATAACTCCAAATTTAAAATTAAAATATCAAAATAAAATTATTAGAGTTAGTCTATATTATATTTTCTTCTTACACACAAAACTCATTCATTTTTTTCAGTTTTATTTTATGTAAATCAATAAATTATAAAATTAATGTCCATAAATTAATCATATTAGTATTTTTTTACAAGTTTTTGATATCACTTAAATTAATGTTCTGTTTTGATATTTTAGTTTTAAATTTTGAGTTGTTAAATATTTTAAAAGTTGATTTAGACATAAAAAAAATGAGACATTCAAAATTTTCTCTGCAAATATAGTTTTGAAGACGAAATACATCATTATTATAATATTTTATGCAACGGCACATCATAAGGACGCCATTTCTTTTAATAAAAATTAGCATATAGCATATATTATTATTTTTAGATTGACCCTTTTTATTGTAGGTTCTTTTTATATAAGAGATTAGTTCTGACAGTTAATTCTTATAAAGTGTCATATTAGAGGTCAATCCCGACAGTCAATTTTCTTTAAGACGACAATATCCATCCTAGTGTTTGTTGAGATTGATTTTGCGACCTTATTAGTAGTAATGATGTCACCGATGAACACCACATTGTTGTATTGAATCACTCATAATTAGGCTGCAAGAAAAGTTAATAATTCACAATTCGTGTGGTGTTTGATTTGATTTTAGCTCGAGTTCAGTTCGTTTAATGAGACTTTTTTGTTAGTTCGATTCGAGTTTGGTTCAATAATATTTTTAATGAACTTGTTCGAGTTCGATTCGTAAAAGTTCGATATGTAGTTATTTGCCTATATTTTTAACTATTTAGTCAATAATATATATAATAATATAATTATTTTATTATAAAATTAATAAGATATTATTAATTTATTACTACTATCTTGCCCGTGCATGCTACGGTGATATCTTTCAGAAATATAAAAATTCATATCTTCATGTGAAAAATAAGGAAATAAAAATAAAAATAATTTAGTAATTAATGTAAATTTCAATCATGAATACATAAGGAAAATTAACATTCAACGTTTAAGAAATTTTAATGTAACATTCAGTGTTTAAGGAAAGTTAACATTCAACGTTTAAGGAAAGTTAAAATTCATAATTGATGGCAATCTAAGAAAAAAATGAAATAAAATAGAGCAATTATACTCCTAAATTATGTAGCATTTCGTGTAACAAACAAAATTGAGAGACAATTCTAACTTCAACACAAATGATCATAGAGATGGTAACATTATTTGATGAATAACTCAATCTGATGAGTGATATTAGCTCTAAAAATTCAACAAAAAATCTGAACCGTTGTAGGATTAGAATACATATGTGCTTAATAAAGAGTAGAAATAGAGATTAAATTAATAAATATTAGTTTATTTTTAAATTTTAATATAAAATTAATAAAATATTAATTATTTTAGTTCTAATTATTTATAATAATATGAAAATAAATACAAAAATTAAAATAATTGAGTTCGTAGCAAATCTAAAATCCATATGACAGAGTGCAAGACTGCAATGCCATCTTCGTTTGAGCCAATTACCCAAGATACTTCAACCCCTATCTAAATTTTTTTAAAGTGATATTAACCGTTGATTTAGCATCTCATTATCACGTGACCGTCTGGGAAAACAGCAGATTGCCGTTGACTTTGATATGTCACGTAACTTTGTGGTTCCCCACATTTCCAATTCAAAATTTGCGCTCTGTACTTAAAAATAAATATTCCTAATCAAGTACTGGTATTTTGTATACAAATTTGATCACCAACTGCAACAAATTCCTCATCTTCAAGCAAAAAAAAAACGATAACTTAACCCATGGGAAAAAAAAAACAAAGCGCTTTTATAAGCACAAATTAATTGTGCTGTCAAGAAACTAAAATCAAGCTTAAAAAGCCATGTCAATCTGTCTATATTATTATCTAATGCTTTGTGATCAACAAAGCAATCCTTTAATCTGTCAATATTGCATAGGCCGGGTCTTTTCTTTCTTTCTTCGGCCTATGTTAATCTTCAAGATTTGCTTCAGTATATTGCCCCGCTTCGGCACGTACCGAGGGTGGGTCCCGTGTGTCACCCTCTTGCCCTGCTTGTAATCCATGTCTGCTTTCTGGCCGAGAGGAAATTGCAAACAGAAAGCCATGGCTGATCTTGGTTTGAGACTTCTATAATTGCGTGAGAAAAAAACAAAGAACGAGAGTAGTGAGTGTGTTTGGGGAACTTGAGAGGAAACAAATGGGTTTGTGCTTTTACGAGCTGTTGCTGAGCTGTTTGATAAATGCTCTATTTATAATGAGAGGAGAGACAAGAAGCATAATAAAATTAAGAAGTGCTTTGTAAAGACTGGGTCTTCTTGCCCAAGATTCTCCTCCTCCAAAAGAGAATTAAGAAACAGTAAGAGTGTTCTCTATTATTTCAGTAATTGCATGATGATGGAATTTGTCGTTTTGTCCATTTCATTGTCAGGGACGTCTAAATCCACAATTTGAATCTCGATATAACTAATTGGGAAAGAACTTCACATATTTTTCTAAAACCGTGTTTAATTATTTTTATACTAACACTTTCAAACAAATTATATAAGAAAGTAATATATAATTTTAGCATAAAATACTTTCATTTAAGTCTATTAGGGGTGAATAAAGAAGCTTAAAAGATGAGAGCTTGTTCGTTTTTTAACCTTACTTAATCTAAAAATTAAAATAAAACGGAGATTAAGAAAATAATTTTTGTTATTTTCATTAGATAATGAAGTTTTCGTCTTTAAACTTCTATCTGATGGTAACATTTAATGAGCTTTTTACCTTTATAACTAATCCTTTGTAGTTAGTGCATTTAATGTTGACCATCAGATAAATTCTGAACTGGGACCTGGTGGCAATAAATAAATTTGAAATGTTGACAATATTTCAAATCAAGAGCGGAGCTTCTATGGGACCGGAGGGGATTATGTCCCCCCAAAAATAAAAATTAATATATCTATTAAGGATTTTAGATAATTGAAGATAACAATATTATGATTTTAGTGTCACAGCCCCTCCAAAAAAAATAGTTTATCATGTCTATGTAAAATTATTCTAGCCCCTCTGAAAAATCTAATAAAACTCCACCACTTTCAAACCAAATGAAATAGATCGAGTTTGAAAAATGAAAAACCAAAGGACTTGTAGTTGACTTTACAGATTAGTTGTGCATTATGTATGTTTAATTTTATTGTCTTTGATATTTCATAAAGACCATAAAATATAAGTTCTTCTTGAAGTTCGGAATAATTTTATATATGATAAACTAACAATAAATTTTGTTATATATTGAGTACGCTATTGTATTTGTATCTGCCAATAATTATTAATGATTACGGAACCATCTTCTTGTCTCTTTGACTAGAGCATGCAAGAACAAGTCTTCCATACACCATGCTGCTCCGCAAGGCTGGGGTCCATGTGTCAACGAGTGTAAGGTCTATGAAACGGGTTGGTTGAAAGATCAGGCACCTCTCCGCGTTAAAAGTGAGAGTACCATTTTAATTAGCTTGATACCATTTTAATCAGTTCCGGATTTTCCATCAGAAATTCAGAACCGGTCTTAATTTTATTTGATCAATTAATAAACTTTGGGGCTTCTTAATGAATACAACGAATTAATGGTAAATTCGTACTACGATGTTTCATGCATTTGTCTTCTTGTTTCGTCGGTCTAATTTGACATTGATTTCTTAAGATGAACAAAATCTAACTGATTATTTATAAAAAAAAATCTCCTTTTTTTTCCTTTTCAAATTTAATTTATATAATTTAGTCTTAAAGAAGTAGCAATTGAGTATTTGTACTTTTCATATGGTAATAGACAAAACATGTGAATAGTAGTAGTCAAAATAGAATTATTGTCATCGTCTCATAGGAGCACCCTTTAGATTTTAAAAGCGATTTGAAAATTTAATAATTTGATTTTATTAACAATTGATCGACAGCCAAACTATTTTTAAATTGCCCCTCGGTTTTTCTTATTAATCATCATGTGTTAATTATCTCGATTTTCACGTTTCTTTGTCGTTAACATACAACTTCCCATTTGTATTATGGAAACGATATATGTAACTGCAAGTACAGTCCTTTCTAATTACTTTGGGGAAAAAATGTTGGATTTTGAATTCTATATTTCTAATACTGCTCCTAGGACTGTAGGAGCTTAATCCAACATCATCAACGACTTGCCAACATTTTAGAATAATTCTAAAATTCCTTATTATTATTTCTTTCCCTTTATTATCTTTTTAATTTGATCATCAATCTCTTTAATTATATTTTATTTTTCTATTATTATTTTTTAGGTTGTTTTCTATTATTTAAGACCAAATTAGTAGACAAATCAAACGAGTATGATATCTAACATGTTTCACACTCATAACGAATGCACAAATCTAACTTATCGAAAGGCTAAATAAAAATATTATTTTATATTTCTTGGTACATAAGGTGGGACTCAACAAAAATATAAAATCATAAACTACCAGTTGAGTCCTGAGTCAGTTTAACAAGTAGTTACAGTAAATAAAAATATTTTATGATGAGATAATGAGCTTTTCTATATGTATTTTCATTAACTATAATTTATTTTAATTTCTTAAGTATCTGATAATTATTAATTTCATATTTGTATTTAAATATGTATTCATATATTATTCACGTCATCCATTTAACATGGATTTAATTTTCAATTTTGATATTCGTTTAGTATATGTATTCATATCCACTTCCTGAAAGACAGGTATACATTTGATATCAGCATTATCTGTTCAAATCCATTCCGTTTACATCCATAATTATAGGGTTAAAAATGATTCAAAATGATACAAAAAGAATTATAGAAGTTACTGAAACGGATTCTAATTTATGCAGCCCAATTTAATCCATCAAATGGTGAAAGGGTACAATACGAGCCTGCCCTTCCTCAGCCGCCTGACCGCCGCATCATTATTTTCCTCCTCCAATTTTCCTGTCTTTGGACACTTCGTACATTTTCTCCGTGTCCGTGGGATTCGAACCTTAATCCTTGATCTTTGGACACTCCGTACATTTACTCCGCCTCAGTATTTTCCTCCTCTTATTTTTGAATCTTTGGACACTCCGTACATTTACTGCGAACAAGTACTTCGTGAACCGGTGAAGCCAATCAGCTGTTGGTGGCGGTCTCATTCGCCTTTGGTATTTCGCTCTCACCTCCGGAGCGGCGTTTTTAGGAAGCAGGTATTTCTCCACATAGTACTTCTCATCTTTTAGATTCTTCGCTTACTTTGAAACTATTTCAAATTTATTGGTGTTTGAGTTTAATTTGAAACTATTTCGAATTAAATTGAACTTAAATTGAAATTAAACTCTAAACGAACTCAATTATTCTAATTTTTATATTATCATAAATAACTAGAATCAAAATAATTAATATTTTATCAATTTTAAATTAAAATTAAAAAAATTAACTAATATTTATTAATTTAATAATAAATTAATAATGTCTTATAAATTTTATAATAAAATAATTATATTATTATATATATTATTGACTAAATAGTTAAAAATATATGCAAATAACTACATATCTAACTATTACGAATCGAACTCAACTAATTTATTAAAAAAATTATCGAACCGAACTCAAATCGAATTATAAAAAAATCTAATCGAACGAATCAAATTCGAACTAAATCGAATTAAACACTGAACGAATTATGAATTATGAAACTTTCTAGCGGCCCTACTCCCAAGTACTTTGAAGATGCTATCTTTTTGAGAGTTCTGAGTTCAGGCTTGGGATCATTGGTTGTATTTATTTGGACCAATTGAGATTTGGTTGGTCTAATATCCACTTATGTCGTTAGCTCCAATTAATTAGGTTCTATTACGATCAAGTCCGGATTTCTTTGGTGAAAATATGATTTCTGTTGCTTTATTTGGTTCGTGAATTTGGTTACACTTATGAGCAGTCTGCCTGTTTGTATTGCAATTACTCCTTTTTTATTTATTTTTTGTTTCTTTTTATCTTATTTTTTTCTTCGATTTGGATTTCGTTTGAATAAAAATGATGAAGTGGGGCTGTTTGATATTGGTACAATGTTACTGCAATGTAAATTTCAGAATTTATGACATGTGATTCAAGTTTGAAGATGATAATCGGAGAGGAGTAATATTCTGCACAGGATGATGTGATGTATATGCCCCCCAGGTCTACGCCGCGCTTTCTATTCTCTTGAGAGTTGAGACTTCTCCTTTTGTGTAATTGGAAAACACTATACTGTACTACCAAGGCTGGACTGGACGTGATGGTTGACTGGTTTAGTATATATAGTTAGATTATTCGACAAGAAATTGACCCAGAAAAATGTTTATTGAAATGGCTGGTTTTTGTAAAGCTTTGTGAATCAAACCCAAGTATAGTTAGTCTCTTGCTTTTTTTTTTTCTGGTTTTTATTCAGTTGTGCTTGTGCAGGAACAACTTTTAGCCCTGCCACTTTTTTTTTAAACACAGGCAATACTCAAATAGACACCGTATTAAGAAAAGTTTAGATGGTTGGAAATTTATATATTTAATTAATGTTTTCAATTCTCTATCAAATGTTTGCTTAATTATATTCCAATTTTATTATTTCTTATTTTCATCTTATATGTAATTAATTGGGAGGGAAGTAATAAAACCATTTAACCAGCTGTCCAACCAGTTAAAGAAGTCCTAGCCGAGTCAGCACCAATGAAGTTCTAATTGTATTGCTACTCACCAATATTGTATGCTCATTTTTTTCGTAGAAATGAGAGGGCTAGGATGCACGCTCTTGTGGAAGTATTTGCTGTACAAGTCACTACAAAGACACTGAATCAACTTGAACGCATTTGTGGGCTCATACTTATTAGGGGATCTGAGCAAAATTATGTTCTTTATGAGGATATTGTGATAAAGGGCCCTCAATATAATTCAGAGGGTCACTCTCATTGATCCACAATGTGGTGTGGAAGTAGAGAATACACTGGTTATATATCCTTGGCTTTTTGATAAGTATTTTGGCTGTTGTGACTGGTGCAAAGGGAAAATTCTATGGAAGAGGAATCCTAACATGCCAAGTTCTGACTAGGTAATAAGAAAGTGTATGAGGTGTCATGCCAGTGGATTTTGCAGTGTACAATGAAGGTGTGGACTGTGGAGGCTTGTATAGAAATTACTCTTCTAGACTTGGAATTAGAAAGGATGCTACAATTAGGAAAGTCTCTTGAGCTATACGGGTTAGTGAAAGCATCCAACAGCGCTATTATTGACTCTGAGGTCAGGAGCACTTCATTTGGTCATATCACAAGTCAGGAATGTATCAAACTCTCTTCTTCCGCATGTGGTGAGGCTGAGATTTTGTCCCTCTGACAAGGAATGTAACTGTGATTCCTCGTGATTCAGTTCATATAGTTGATGTGGATCTCTCTCTATGTTGTACTCCTCAAGGCAAATCTCTTGCAGTTGATTCAATATTTTTTTATGCTAGATCGAGGTCAACCGGCACTGCTGAAGAGAAGATTATCCTTGGTGCACATGCCAAGATGAAAGTCAAAGCTATTTGGTCAATCTAGTGATTTCTCAATTCTATGCGTGTCTTATATAATCATGCATTATATTTTCAGTTTCTTATTTTTCGATTTTTGGTGTTTGACTATTGTTGTCGATAAGTTATCCACAGAGGCGTATTAACATACATTTGTTGCTTAAATAGCATTTTTGTCATCAAGTCAAAATAGCATTCTTGTCGATAGATCAAGTTCAAGTGTAGGATTCAATCTTCATCGAGCAATGTCTGAACTTGAATTTCAAGTCCAAATTAAGTATTAAAGTAAAAAAAATGTTTTAATTTATTAAATAAATTAATATATTAGATACAGTGTTCGGACTTAATTAAAAAATTAGGTCTCTAAATGTCTAAACGTTGAACAATTGAGCTACTCGTGAGAATTTAAACTATAAGTATGTTTGAGCTTATTTAAAAGCTGCATCCGCGCACTGATTCTTGTCATCGTCTCATAGGAACACTCTTTAGATTTTAAAAGCAATTTGAAATATGTTGTTTTGTTTTCGTCCAAAAACCAAACTATTTTTAAATTGCCCCTCGGTTTTTCTTATAAATCATTATATGTTAATTATCTCGATTTTAACATTGCCTTTTCGTTAATATACCACTTCCCATTTGTATTATGGAAACGATATAAACTGTAATGACGGTCCTTTCTAATAACTTTGGAAAAGAGATTTTGATTTTGGATTTGGATTTCTAATACTGATCGTGAGTACTGTCTCAATCATTAGAGAATCTTGATTAGATTTTTTTTTCTTTGTGTTATATACACAATAACAACAACAACAACAAAGCCTTTAATCCCAAATAAATTCTCAAGAACTATTGAACTATTGTTAATTTACGAAAATATTTGGGAGTTATTATCATTTCATTGTCAATAGCGATTTTATTATTCATATTAACAGTTTTAAAATTCTTATTATTTAATTAAAAAATATCATCATTCTGAATAATAACTCATTTAAATTGAATAAATTTAATACTATACAAAATAAATTACATAATAAAGTCATTAATATAAATAATAAATTATTTAATATGAAAAATAAATTTAAGATAATATATCAACAATGATAGGATTCAAATATGTTGTTATCAGTTTTCCCTGTTCTCTCTTTTATTCTATCAGTGAAAAATGGGTCCCACCAAAAATTAAATTAAATGGGGCCCGTTGTTAGTGATAAGATAACAGGGATAACAGAAAAATCGGATAACAGCAGATTTGAATCCAACAATAATATATCTGTATTAGCTCCTGTTAATTTATTAAATTTTTATGTGGAGTGATAATGTTAAATATGCTGTTGTCTTCAGGATTAGCCATTTTGTACGTGTGACTTGTATAAAATGACGATAACAATGCCAACAAAACAAAATTGATTGTTGTTTTGTACTTGCCTTGCAATTGAACGGTGATCGTTTTAAATTCGGAAAGTATTTGGATATGCTCAGCTTTTATGACGATATATATCATAAAAGAAAGAGCATAGCACAGTTCTTTAATCAGACTGAGAACAATAATATAAATGTATTTGTTGGCAGGTGAGAGACTATTAGCCTGTGGATGTTATATATTGTATTTAAAAAAACAAGAACAAAAGATTGCCACCTGACAAAAAAAATCTATGAATAGATAACAATGATATTGTTCGTTATCAACCATAAAAAAAATTGGATCTTCTATATCTTATGTTCCCAATAATTATAAACTGTAATAAGTGATTATTTAAATAATAAGAGAGTGACATAGAGTAATTGTGGGAAAAAATAAACTGCGTCATAAATTTTAGAAATAACAAATGATAATCCATATTTCCAAAAAATAAATGTAAATAGTATTTATAGATGGTTATGGCATGGACAATAATTTGTTATATTAATATCAATCAAACAAATCTAAAAAAATATTGAAAGTTATATATCAACTATCACATAGATATAACGCAATGGCCACTAATAATAACGGTCATCAGCTTCAAAAAAAAAAAAATGTAAAAGTAGCAATATCGCTTCCAAAAATTATTTTATTTTGGGAAAGAGTGAGAAATGTGAAGTCATAATCAGCATGTAAGAATAGAAACCTAGAACTAAAAATTTGAAAACACCAAAGAAAAAGGTACTTTGAAAGTCCAATCTTAGGCGCGTATGTGGGTTATCTAATGGCCCAAAACTAAATAGTTTTTTAGTACAATTGCGATAAGTATTTTACACTCTAAGGGGCCAATGCTTCGTATGCGAAGTTATCTAAATGCAGTTTTGGCAAGGAGCAAGTGACGAGGGGAAGTGAGAGCAGACCCTTTTTAAAATTGGACACTCATCTATATAACTTAAAGAATGGATCTGATTTCCCAGCTGCCCAACTTTTTGTACCATGCTTATCTTAAACTAATAGTTGCGCCAAACTAAATCCTACATTGAAATTTTTGCCCCACTATTTTGTTTTATACATCTTTTCAATTTCAGTTTCCGGAGATATTAATTTTCATTATATTTTCTTCTAACCGAAATTGTTTTCTTCTAAGTTTTCCATTCTAAATTTCTGAAAAAAAAATGGCTGAAATTTAGCATTGTGGAAAGTTGCCCATCAGAATAATTTGATCTATTTGTGTTTGCGGTTTTGAATTTTGATCTATTGTGTATGCGGTGCTCAAAGAATAACGGTGGTTTGTCCAGCTTTTTTTGATAATAATTATTCAAATAATCCTAAATTTAATAATAAGACTGATAAAATTAAAATTTTAAGAATACAAATAGTAGCGCGTCATTATCAGTGGCGTTGTGTAAACGTATCAGTCTCACTAACGTGATTGTGCAAATACATCACTAAGAGTGATATGCTGAGTTAATCCTATCATTTGGTGGCATCAGTGGAAAAACATTATTCTCACTGACGCTGATAGTTTTTTTAAGAAAAAATAACTGAATTTTTTTTTTAAAAAAAGGAAAGACGTTATTGTCAGTGGTTTCTTTATAAAACGTCATTTACAGTCATTGTCATTCGTATTCTTAAATTTTAATTTTATTACTCTTATTATTAAATTTAGAATTATTTAAATAATTATAATAAAAAATTCGCTCATCGTTTGTCCCATGCAGTAGCAGTACCACCACTTCACGGGATCCAAATATGCTATTATTCTTAGATTGGATAATTGTAGAGTTCTATTTTAAATCTAAACAAATATTTAAAAAAAAATTTTATATTATAAAGATATTTTTTTACTTATAAATTTGATAGTATGTCAAATTTCATATAAATTTGATAATCTTTGATGAACTATCAAACATTAATGAATTACATGAAATTTCATAAACTATCAATCTAGGAATAAAAGAACAAATTCATAAAAAAAAATCTATTTTAAGAATTTTTAAAATATTTTTTAAAATTTAAAAGTAGGATCCACGGTGTGGAGTAAGCCTGTGTGATTTCGACGGCCGGTTCGACGGCTGTCCTCCATTACGTACAATGATGATGGCCATAAATTCACCGAATGCTTTAAAACCGAACACTTCACGCATGTTAGTTCACGACTTCAGGCTTCTGTTGCTATAATAATACATTTCTAGTTTAATTAGTTAACAAAGCATGTTTTGATGGATTTGCAAAGGCTTGTTTTTTTAGTTTTATTTGACAATTGACATTAAACGTTCTTTTAAGGTCACTATCCGCCTCAGAACAACGGGTTGGAGAACTTACCATTGGGCTTGCAAATCGAATTGTTGAATTGTGGGCTTAATTATGATGCGATGTTGCAACGGTCTTAGGTTTACAAGTTAGAGCCCAATTCCTTCAATTAGGTAATGGTTAATCGTAGCAGTCTAGCATAATCAGAAACAACCGATTAGCCCGCTATATTGCATTTCAAAAATCAAAGTTTCTTTTTCCGTGGTAAATAAATCTTTTACTTTCTTCTTTCGTACTGTATTCCCGTTTAGCGATTTAGTATAATAATATTATCTTTTTGTCGTGAAATTATTATCATCAGTTTCAAATAATTTCATGAATTTTAAATAACTTTTAGTTTTTAGTTACATACTATATGTTTTATAATGATTTTTAATATATATATATATAGAGAGAGAGAGAGAGTGGAGATACCGTGAGCTTAAGCTCACGGAGACCTTCCGTGAGCTTAACTCAAAAAACATATTAAATCATCTCGAAATTTTAATTTATCATTCTCATTAAATTCTTTATATAAAAATCTTGTCGGATACATTTGGAGTGTTTTGAGCTTTTTAAGTCACCGTTTTTAATTTTTTAAAATGATGTTCAAGTATTGAATATATTATTATTTTTTTTAGAGCTAATTTTCAAAAATTAAAAACCATAACTTAAAAAGCTCAAAACGCTCCAAATTTTTGCATCCCATGAGATTTTCATATAAAGAATTTAATGAGAATGATAAATTAAAATTTTGAGATGATTTAATATATTTTTTGAGTTAAACTCACGGAAGGCCTCCGTGAGCTTAAGCTCACGGTATCTCTACTCTCTCTCTCTCTCTCTCTCTATATATATATATATATATATATATATTTTTTGTTAAAATGGAGATTGGAAACATCAAAAGTTGGGATGAGTATTTAGCAAGGGTTTTAATAAAAAAAATCATTGTTAAGTACTCTTTAGCAATGTTCTTATAAAAAATCATTGTTAAAGACACTATTTAACAATGATTATTTATAAAGAGCCGTTGTTAAACATTAAAGGGGTATTTTAACAATGATTTCTTTTGAAGAATCATTGTTAAAAGGTATTTAGCAATTTTTTTATAAAGACTCATTGTTATTGGTGGGATTTGAATTTTGTATTGATTGAAAAGATCTGATCAATAACTTTTCATTTTTATGCTATGTTACATATTGCTACATGTTTTTATCTTATTATTTATTCATTCTGATCCAACAATTCAAAAACCTTCATTCCTCACCTTGTGCCTTACTTCTTCAATAAAAATCCATGGATTACAATACTTCTTCCTCCCCTCGTTCAAATAAAAAAGGGAGACGAGAGACAGAGAAAGAAAAACAAGAAAAAAATGAAGTGTTCAAAACATATTTTGGCACATTTTTATATATATTTATTTATTTATTTGAAATTTTTGAAATTTTTAATAAATTAACATGATTAAGATGCATTTAGCACACGATATGATTAAACAAACGATACAAGTCACAGCACATCATATTCTCTTGGGGTCGCTCAGCAGCTGTTCGGGTCTTCTGGATGGGTCGCGCATCTTATCTGCATATCCACTTTAGAAAGTGCACCTACTTGCTAATTCATACATCTTTTTTTAAAATGACTTTTACTTCAAAACAAGTACCCAATTGATTTTAAAAAAAATAAAAATAAAATTACTATGCCAAAAGAAAATAAAAATGAAATTAGCTGTTGACATGACATCTCAAGTGACTATCTGTGAAACCTGCACATGGACCGTTGACTTTGATATCTCGTCACTTCGTGCTTTTGTGGTCCCCTACCTTTTTCAAAATATATGTGTTCCTTTTTTTTTTGGAAATTGCCCTTAGTCTTTAAACATTAACTAGGCTCAATGTACATTCATTTGAGAACCAGGATACTCTCACCTCCCTAGTTGACATATAAGAATTCTTATGCCTAATGAATAAAAATAGTAGAATAATTAGAGAGGTTAGGGGATTAGCCTCAAATTCATAAGAATAATATCATCATCAGCTAATTAAATAAAGAAGAGCACTAATCTCTTTAATTATTTGATAATAGAAGACGGTCACCTCATCTTTTCTTTTCTTTTTTTCTTTTTGACAACTATCCGTTGGCACAATATATATACCGTCACCTTAACATTTTCTTTTCGTTAGAGATAGACTATATAAGTCTTATACATCCCATTATAACTCTTCTTCATTCTTTTCATAAAAAGAACGGATTATCATCAATTAAATTCTCAACATGATATCAGAGTAGGGTTTCAAAACCTGACTCAAAATTTCGCAACAGAGAAAGAGACAACAGAGCCAACAACTACCGGTAACAACCAAAAATATCAATCAAGAGCTGATAGTCACTCGACTGGTAACAAATAGGAGTACCTATACAGCCAAAAGCAACAAAGCCAACAACATATAACAATTCAGAGGCAACAAAAGTACAAAACCGAAATCAGCAAGCAATAGAGCCAGTAGAGTGACAGTAGGCAAGTAATTAAACTTGTAACCGCAAGGCATAACAGTAGGCAAGTAATAGTTGTACCAGAAATCAGCAAGCAATAGAGCCAGCAAATAGCTGTACTAGAAAAGCACCAATTAGCACCAGGAAAAATTATAAATCCAAAATGTCAAATCAATCGACCAAGAAATTACCTCAGTGCTGCTGATGGCAAGAATTATGATATGTGAGTTAGGACTAATTGACAAAGATAAATTAGAGTATGTCAATGATGAATTCACCATACCATTACCCAGTATTGTGGGAGCTCCAATAAAAAATAAAAAGAAAGCCATCAAGGAGCGGAGGAAGATGATAACAAAGTTGATGCATGGCTGCCAACAACTATGGACTCACATCTCCAAAATCATGACATTTCAAGACACAACCCAACAAATATGGGAGAAAGCCAAGAGGTTGTATGGCAAAAAAAAAATCACTCTAATGTTTATCGACTTCAACAAGAACTTTATCAAATTAAACAACAACCCAATCAATCCATCTCTGAAAATTTCTCTCATCTACAAGAGAAAATAGATGGGCTCAAGCTATATCAACCACTAACAACTGATCCAGAGGATATTCAAAAGAGAGAAGAGCATGATGAGGTGTTTTGATTATTGACAAATTTGGACTCAACTTACGAGTCGGTGAGATCTCAAATCTTCCTCCTGCTCAATCTTCCTCCATAGATGATATTATGTGTAGGATTGAAGGAGAAAAGACCAGGAGAGTAACAATAAGGCAAAACCCTAACTCTAGATCGACCTTTCAAGGCAATCAAGCAACTCGGTGTGAGTACTACAAGAAGGAAGGCCACAGTAAGGAGGTGTGTTGGTGCTTCAACCCACATCTCCGATCAAAGGTCGGATTCAAGAAAGGAGGGTTTAGTGGAGCCGATCGAAGATAAGGAGAATCATGAGAATAACGATGAGAAGAGAGAAGATTTATGGCGACAAAATCGAGTTTGGCGCATGAGCCTCTCACTTCTACATCTAATACCCCTGAGCTCTCCCAGGATCAAATGCGGCAACTATATAAATAATTATTTGTGATGTTTGATCTCAAATACAATGAAAGCATCTAGTATGATAACAAATTTAACTCAAAATTTCAGTACAAATTGAAAAAAAAATTCGTGAGTCAAATTAATAAATTCATGCATGTATCTCGAGAAACGCACTTAAATGTCATAGAAAGAATTTTGCAATATTTAAAAGATACTATCGGAAAAGGAATACTTATGATAAATAACAATTCTAACAATATATATGGTTATTTCAATGTAGATTGGGCTGGAGTTTCATCAATAATGAACTATCGGCTTTTTCATATTTATAAGAAGGAGCTTATCGACATGAAAAAGTAAGAAGCAAAATATTATGGCTCGGTCAAGCTCCGAAGCGGAGTACGAGTCATGACATCGATCGTGAGTGAATTAATTTGGGTAAACAACTTCTAGTTGACATTAGATCTAACCCTTGATTCAATGAAAAATATTTTGTGACAATCAAGCCGCAAGATATATTGCATTGAATGTCATCTTTTACGAGCGAACAAAATACATTAAGGTGGATTGCCACTTCATTTGAGAAAATATTCAATCGAATGAAATTGAAAGTCCATATGTGAAGAGCGAAAATCAACTAATGTATATTTTTACAAAAGGATTTGCCCTATGACTATTTCAAGGAAATTCTCATAAGTTAGGAATGATTGACATTTATACCTCTAATTTGAGGGAGAGTTTGTGAATAGTTAATAAAATTAATAGGGTAATTAGGGTAACTAGAAGTTTAGCCTCAAATCTGTGAGGATAATATCACCATCGACTAATTAAAAAAAACACTAATCTCCTTAATTATTTGATAATAGGAGAAGATCACCTCATTCTTTCTTTTTTTTTTTTTTCTTTTTGATAACTATCCGTTGGTACAATATTTGTACCGTTAACTTAGCATTTTCTTTCCATTAGAGCTAGACTATATAAGTATAAGTCTTGTACATCCCACTATAATTCTTCTTCAGTCTTTTCGAAAAAAACAACCGTTGATCATCAATTAAACTTCTCAACAAGAACGAAAGAAAAAATGACTATAAGATTGACCTATCATATATATATAGTTATCACCGAACTAACTGAATAAAATTTGAGGACTCTATATATAAAAGGCTATAAAGCATGTGTTTCTTTTAAAAATTTAAAAATTAACATTTCTAATCAACAACTGGTATTCCTCTGTACAAACTTAATCCCCATCTTTCTTTCTTTTCTTTTTTTGAGAAAACGACGACGATTAAGTCCTTGAATTTTATTGAAACCGATAGATTTCTCATCTTTAAAGAAAAAAATCAATTAAGCAATGAAAAAAGAAAATAGCATTATTTATGCACCAAAGTTTATGTTGCCATCAGCATAAATGAAGTATAAAACCATGGATGCCAATCTGTCTATCTCATGTTTGGCAATGGGCAATGCATCATCCTTCAATCTGTCACTAGTGCAAAGGCTGGGTCTTATTCGGCCTTCCCCGGCCTACTATAGTCATCTTGAATTGCTTCAAAATTTGCTTCAGTATATTGCCCCGCTTCGGCACATACCGGGGCTGGGTCCTGCGTATCAACCCCGTGCTCTGCTTGTAACCCGTTTCCACTTTCTGGCCGGAAGGATGTTGCAAACACGAAGGCATCGCTGATTTTGTGTGAGAAACAGAGAGAGAGAGAGAGAGAGAGAGAGAGAGGCGAGTGTGTTTTGTGTTAACTCGAGAGGAAGCAGATGGATCTGTGCTTTAGCTGTTGCTTAGCTGTTTGATGCACGCACTATTTAGTATTTATAATGGAAGTGCTTTGTGAAACTGGGTTTTCTATTCAATAATTCTATCCCAAGATTCTTCTTTCTAGTTTATGAGGATGTCATTGCTCCATCAATAGAGACTTCTCTTCGACTGATGCATACAAGAACGGGTCTGCAATAGACCATACTGCTCTGTTAGTCCGGGGCCCATATGTCAATGAGATTTAGGTCCATGTAACGTGTTGATTGAAGAATCGAAGGGTACATCTACGCGTACAAAATGTGGGGGGACTTTTTAGGGGCAACATGTACGCGCCTTCCCGCGTTGGGTAAACAATTGTTCCAGGTTCTCCGTAAGAATTGGTCTAATTTGATTGGATCAAGAAAACTTTTTGTATTCTTATTAAACGTAACGAGTTAATAATACGAGGTTTTATCCATTAACTTCTCTTGGATTCTTTTTTTTTTCATATAGGAGCTCTCGTCAATTTCGACATCACATTTTTTTTTAAATGTTTCCTGTTAAATTTAAAAACTATATTTTTCCATGAAAATGCAAGAGCTGTCACTGTCTATGCTAACTTAATGTTCCATTTCACTTTCTTTTTTCTTTTTTTTTTCTTTGGTGATCATTGGTTGATTGTAATTGGTAATGGAAAACAACCAAAAAGAATTCAGCTGATGCGGGATTATGCAGGTTGGAATCTTTTGGGCATCAGATCCCAAAATACAAATTTTGTAGGATCCCATGAATTTGGTTATGATTAGGGGTGTCAATTATTGACGACCTTACGGGTTAACCCAACCCAACCTGACCTGATCTAACCCGACATGATCCGAAGATAAATGGATCGGCTATGGATTTAATTTTTTTGACTCGAATCGGGTTCGGGTCAACCCGACCAGACCTGATTAATTATGTTTTTTTTTTTAAATAATTTTGTGATTTAATACTAATTAAAGTTTAAATATACACTAATTAAGATTAATTATAAATTAATTAATATTTTATTACTTAAAATTATATAAAAATAATTAATAAATATTTAATTATTTTACACGGGTCGGGTCGATTCGTGACCCGTCGGGTCGGTATGGGTCAAGATTTTTTGACTCGAATTTAATCGGGTCAGTTTCAGATCGGATAAAAAATAATAATAAAATAATATGACACAACCCAAACCCGACCCGACCCGACCCATTGACACCCCTAGTTATGATTGTAATTGGTTGAATGAGAATTTTAATAGAAACATGTTAGTTTTTGAATTTTGGGCCATTTTATGTTAGTATTAGGAATTTTATTTTTGCAACTAATTTACACGCTCGAGGTTCTTAGCATTTCAATAGAATAAGGTGAGTTGCAAATATTTTAAGAAAAAAGTTCCATTTATAAAAATAACTATCTTTTGCCATATTAAATTACACAATTAAAAGAACCGTAGGGGAACCTGTGGCTGGATTGAATCCTGAATAAAATTGAAAATGCAGTGAGAAATTTATTAAAAGAAGAAAATGAAATTAAACTTTGACACATTTTAATTAATATTCAGGAGAAAATATTTATATTAGTTATTCATATAATTGAAAAGACACATTTATCGTAGAAAAGAATTCATTTTTTTAGAACTTTTCCAATTAAATTACAAATATTTAATTATTCGTCATGAAGTTATGTGATATTTTAAAAGGAAGCTTGTTGCTTTGCTTCATGGGAAGAAAAAAATTCAGCCCCAGGACAATTTACTCTTACCATGCGAACGCCTACGTGTCAGGTAGGGGTGTCAATTCTTGATTACACCTGATGGATTAATCCGATCCAACTTGAATCTGACCCGACACGACACGACCCGAAAATAAATGGGTCGGGTATGTGTTTACTTTTTTTTATCCGAATCGGATCGGGTTCGGGTCAACCCGACCCGACCCGATTAATTATATTTTTTAAGTAATTTTATGATTTAGTACTAATTAAAGATTAAATATACACTAATTAAGATTAATTATAAATTAATTAGTATTTTATTGCTTAAAATTATATAAAAATAATTAATAAATATTTAATTATTTTACACGGGTCGGGTCGACTTGTGACCTGTCGGGTCGGGTATGGATCAAAATTTTTTGACCCGAATTTAATCGGGTCGGGTTCGGATCAAAATTTTTTGACCCGAATTTAATCGGGTCGGGTTCGGATTGGATCAAAAATAAAAATAAAATAATATGACCCGACCCGACCCATAGTGTCAGGTGAAAACCTTCCGAAATTGTGAAAACTCCTAATTCTGAAGCCCTTTTGTGAACAACAAATGGAAAAATATACCAAAATCAATCATGTTAACAAGTTTGAGATTCGGAAACGTTCGGCGAGATAAAAAATTCGGCGTTCGGATATAATTCGGGAATAATTCATTTCATATAATATAAATAAAGTATATATTATAATAATAAAATATTAAAAATTATAATTTTTTATATAAAATAATATATAATGTATTTGTTTGCTGAATAATTCACGAATAAAATATTTTTTGATCAAGAAAATGTACTTTATATTAAACTGATGAATTTTTCGTAAAACATCCGGCTATGAGTGAAAAACGAATTATTCACAAATTTTGTTACTATGATGTCGAGGCAGAGGAGGCGAGGACCCAATTCTAAGAATTAAAGGGAAATTAGAGGAAAGGAATAAACTTGTATCTGAACATAGATTCTAGAAAGAAGATATATAATTACTTCGGACCCCAAAATTATTTTCCTATATCAAGTTCTGTTGTTGTATAGTTCACTGCTTCTTCTTATTGCAACTTTTGCAGGTGGAGCCAATAAACAGCTTTCCAAGCGCATCAAACCAGAGGATCAATGAATCATAGAGTTCATTATAAATGGATTCTTATGCTACATGCTTATTTTGTCATCTAATAGTTGTTTCGGATATTAATTTGCAATTGGCCAATAGCGCTGGTGTCATTGACTCATTTTCAAATTGTAGTTGCATAGCTAATGCAGTGTTACATCATGTAAGGTAATATAGCAATTCAACCAGAAAATCTGCATTCTGTTCTGACTTCTGACATATAGAAACGGCGATATACATGCTCAAGTAAAATTTATAATCAGTCCCATTATTGCTTTCTGCGTAAAATTTCATTCGTAAATCAATTGATGATTATAAAAAATTCAACATTCCCTCAAACAAAATACTATTTGGTGAACAAGCTCCAAATATCCAATATTCTTTTGCGAATCTCTATCTCTACTACTTATTAAACACGTAAGTAGGAGTGCAAACGGATTGGATATTATCCGACCGTATTCGGATTCGTATTCGGATAATAGCGAATACCCAAATAAGCGGATATAGATATTCAGATACGGATGTTTTCGAATACGAATACAAATACGGATAATTTTTTTGTCAAATACGAATGCAAATATGGTTTTCAATTTGGAACCGGATACAGATATGAATACGGATAATTATCTAGATTCGGATATTTTTGAAATTCAGATATCCAGATAAAAGGTCTATTATATGTTTTTCAATTAGGTTTTTATGTAAATTACAAATCCAACTAAATTTACACATAATTTGACATTATATTTTATTTTTTTTATAATTTTTTGATATATTTCAACTAATATTTTAATTTTTATAGTTTTTTGGTGACTAATTTGTAATGATAATTATTAATTAAATAACTAGTAATGTAATAATGATTAATAATTAATTTTTATAATAATATATTTTTAATAATTAGTGATCTATCATGAAAAATATTATGTAATTATAATTGATGATATTTTAATTTAGTATCCGAAATATATCTATATTCGTATTTCGTATTCGTATATTATCTGATTTGTATTCGTATCTGAAACTATCTATATTCATATTCAAAAAATTAAAACGAATACGAATACAATTTTGATCACTATCCGATCATGTCTGATCCATTTGCACCCCTACACATAAGTGTTCTAATTCTTTAACGGTTCAATTTTTTTGTTGAATTTCTAAAGCTAATATTAGTTATCAAATTAAGTTATTCATTAAATAATGTTATTATCTCTATAGCTATTTATGTTGAAATTATAATTTTCTCTTAATTTTAATTATTAACAAAATATTATATAATTTATAAATACAATTGCTCTACTTTATTTTCTTTTTTCTTAGATTATCATCAATTATAAATTTGAACTTTCCTTAAATTTTGGATGTCAACTTTACTCTCAATTCTATATTTATTTTACATTATGTATTCAATGATTAAAATTTATATTTACTAAATTATCTTAATTTTATTTTTCTTTCTTTTCACATAAAAATATATTTTTTTATAATTTTAAAGACATCACAGTAACAACTTATGGACAAAATACTAATAATATTTTGATTGATGGAATGTTATTGAATTTTTTACAATCATCAATTGATTTAGGAATGAAATTTATTGCAAACATGTCAATGATTGTTTCATAATAATTGACAATGCTAGTTTTGTCAGATGCTCGTTTATCATACCGCAAAAACAGTTTACCAATAGAGAACTAATCAGCAATCCCAGCCAGCCTACTGCCCTACATCTTAATTATACATTTATACCAACTCCCTCAAATTTCTGTCCTTATGGCATACAAATTAGCCCCAAAACAACTGAAATACTCAACCTTCAGAGAATATTCATTTGTTCAGATGCAAACACAGTGAACCAATCAATTTGAATTCAGCAATAGAAGAAAAGGCTGCGATAAATAATTCTAATTTACCAACCAACATACAATCTTGACCATCCAAACGCAACGTATTAGTGTTTTTAAAACTTGCAATAAAGCTAGACAAAGGAGATAGATTTTCATTCCATTCCCAGTCAAAGAAATAGTCACATGACACACGATACAACCATTAATTGCCTGAGGCTCAGGCCCTGAGCGCAGCTCTCCCCCACTACTAACTAGACAGATTTTCTATTAAGGACTAAAGTAAACAGCACCTCAAGCCCTCTCACCCCTGATCCTCCTAGCCAACTGGATATCCTTAGGCATGATCGTAACCCTCTTGGCATGAATGGCACAGAGATTGGTATCCTCGAATAGCCCAACCAGATACGCCTCAGCAGCCTCTTGAAGCGCAGCAACGGCGGAGCTCTGGAATCTCAGATCTGTCTTGAAATCCTGAGCGATTTCCCTCACCAGCCTCTGGAACGGAAGCTTCCTGATCAGAAGCTCGGTGCTCTTCTGGTACTTCCTGATTTCACGAAGCGCCACTGTTCCTGGCCTGAAACGGTGGGGCTTCTTCACTCCGCCGGTTGCCGGAGCCGACTTACGCGCCGCCTTGGTGGCCAGCTGCTTGCGCGGTGCCTTGCCACCAGTAGACTTGCGAGCGGTTTGCTTGGTACGAGCCATTGGAGGTTGAAGTTAATTTAAGATGCGTACGAAATGGGGTTAGGGTTTAGATTGGAAATGGGATCGAGAGACGGAGGTGTTTTGAGTTTCGATTGGGAGGGAGGAGGAGCGGGGGAGGGGTTTTAAAGCGGACTTGCGAAAAACAAAGAGCGGGAAATGAAATGGGAGGCTCCTCTCGAGTCTGGAGTTTGGAGGTCCTATCGTTTTGGAGCGTTAGATCAAGGGTTGGATGGACGGTAGATATGATTGGAGAAGTGTTAGTGCGGATCGCCATCAGTTGACCTCCTTTAAAAAAGGTTTAAGGATAATTCATTATTTGGTCCTTGAACTTTTACAAAAAAATTAATTAATTTTTAAATTTTTATTGGTCTTTAAATAATTTAAAAAATATTAAATTAGTTTTTGAACTACTTCAAAAAAAATTAAATTACTTCTTTAAAATTTAAATTATATCAAATAAATCTTTAAACTTTAAATAGAAGAACTAATTTAATCTTTGAACTTTCAAAAATAATCTAAACTGTTCCTTAAACTTTAAATTAATATTATTTTTTATTTTCTAAGTTTTAATAAAATAAGAAGTTATTGGGCGACGAGTCGGGTTTCGGATCAATATGTATCAGTTTTTTGGATCTCAAGTCGATCGATATTATCCAATCCGTCCAGATCCAAACCCGACCCGACTTCTTAAAAGGTCAAACTAATTTGGTCCGACCTAGACCCAATCTGACTTGACCCGACCCAACATTAAATAACCTACATTTCAAATAAAATCAATCTAAGATTTGAAAAATATTAACATATAAATTTACCCTGACCCAACCTGACCTGATCTGATTTCTTCCAGAAGATCAAACTGATCCGACCTGACCTGCCCGGACACTAATCCGACCCGATATCGTGTGACGGGTCAAATTCGGGTTCGGATGATTCAGGACGGATCAGTTTGATCTTCTAAAAAATATAACTTTTTATTTTTATTTAAACTTAGAAAAAAATAATATTAATTTAAAGTTAAGGATTGTGACCGAACGAAGTAAATCTGGCCTCCATATCACGTTCCAGAACTTTTTCAAATTTGATTATATTTTCTTCAAAACAAAATTAGTTTTCTTATAAAATTGCCATTCTGTGCAAATCGCATAACGGGGGCTCGTCCCTGCAGTACGCAGACTATCAAATTGAAATTACATAAAATTTGAATCACAGCAGTCTATAAATATTAAAACATATCTATAAGTTTTTTTTCTCTATTTTTCAAATTGTTTCGTATTTATTTCAGGATCCACTATCACGATAGTCAAGATGACAATTGTCAAATGATCCTTTCCCTTAGAAAAAATCATTTAAATTCCTGAATTAAAACTTTGAATTACACTTTCTTAAAATTTTAAAATTTTACTAGTGTCGCATTTTATAGTTTTATTTTGTCTTTGCGGACTTTTATTAATTTCACTCAAATTTAAATTGAATTAATCATAAAATATATCTTATTTTGACCTAAAAAGCAATAAAAAGTCTAAATTGAAATTCTTGAATGATCTTCTGCTTCTCTATATTGCTCCTCAATCACTGAAATCAATAAATCAAAGCAATTCTACTTGGCCTTAAGAACTTTAATTCTCTTTTAATGTTCAGTTAGCAGTTTATTATTTTTGACGCTTTCAATGAGGAGCGACAAATCAAATTTTTAAGGATAATTTATTTTCGACATGGTTCGAGAGAAGGTATTTGAAGAGTTAAAGGGTATTTTTTAAGGTAAAAAATACAAATGGTGTGAGACAATGCCTTTTTAATTTATGAGGATAAAACTGTCAGAATTTTATTGGTGGAGGACAATAAATACATGAGAATAAAATGACAATGAGCATATAAAATTTATAAACTAATAAAAACTTATCAGTTTCGTACATTGAAAAAAGTACAAATGGCATAAGTGTTTTCGATTTTAATACATACCATTGTCGGTTGTCGCACATCCAGAATAAGTGATACTGAATATTAAATCATCTGTGTGGCACATTGAAAAAAGCTGACACTGATGTTTGTGTGTTGATACTTATGTCCAACATCGATTATGGGCGGATGTAGGATTTTAATCAGGGAGCAAATATCGGATTGTAATAGCTTATCGGATTTAAATTCATTAACTAAACGGGTACTAAATAAAATAATAATAATTTAATATATATTCTTACCTAATAAAAATTTTATTAGAATAATAACATTTTATATATTAAAAATAACAATAAAATAAAGCTCAAAGTAATAGATAATCAAGTTGATGAAGAAAATTTTCGTCTATAAAATTTTATATTTTGATATATTTGCATAATTATTTCATTATACATGATATTAAATATTTTTTCTCAATAAAATTAATCAGACAATTTAGGGGGGCAAAAAAAAATTTTCAAGAGGGGCAAACTACCGAAAATATTACTGAAAAGCACTGTTTTTCAAAATCCAGGGGGGCGCGGCCTCCCCCCTGGCCAAGTGTGCATCCGCCCCTGACATCGATAATGAGCGATACTTAATATTAAATAATCTATGTCGACTGTCAAGAGAAAATGATACAGACTTCACAAAATCTGAAATAAGTAACGGATATTCGTAAAGTCGACATCGATCTAGAAAGATCAATGTTGGTATTTTTAAACAACTGATATGGAAACTATTAGTTTCGTATGTTGTTATCATCCAACACTAACTGGCGACATTGAATCACCATTCTGGAGCAATGACCCGCCATATTAAATTCTTTAAGCTATTAACCCAATACATGGCCGAAATCTAGCTATTGAATTCAAAATCTAGCTCTGACTTAATGATACCGACTGTGTAATAGAACATGGAGGAATATGTTAAATCTTGTTGTAAAATATATTTAAATTAAACGTATAGCATTCAAAACATTTTCAGCTATAAATGCTGTTATTATAAATTGAAAAGCCGATGTGGACAAACAAAATTGTGACGGATGCATAGTTGGCGATGCCTTATATGATGCAATCTGATCAGAAAGGGAGAAGAAAAGTATCATATTCGATTGGTCAACGAAAATAAAGAGGAGGGATATCACTAGTTCGGGTATTCCATCTATATTAATTTGGTTCTTAATATAATAAAATCATTTAGAGTTCCAAAATAACAAGTCTTTTTCTCACTATACCTAAATTTCTATATTAATTAATGGGCTTTTAAGTGTCCACTCTTAAAAAAAATGATGCAACCCGATATGTTATAGTTATCATATTTATTATCCGAATAAAGTTTAATAATTCAAATTGGATAAAAAAATGATGTGTTAAAAAGGTTAAATTTCACATATTTAAGATGACCCGTGAAAATTTCATAAGAAAGTTTTATTATTGTAACAACAAATACGAACTACGGACTCTACACGAACACAAGTGTACTAGCATAGTAGCATGTCGATAACGGAACGAGATCGGTTGCTCATAAAAAAATGAGTTTATTTGATTTCTTCAAATTTATGCACACACTTTTTGAGATGTTCTTTATTGTCAGATTTACAAGCATGATCCAGCTCATTTTTTTACGAGCAGCTGATTCTCGACGGTGAATAACTATCAAGCTATAAACACTTTCTTTTTCTATTTTTGCTTTTTTGAGTATTTGACCGCAGCTGAGCTATTAACAACACTTACCAGCATAGAAAAGAGCTTCAAGCCTTGAGAACCGTACAGCCTTTGCCTCTAGGCATTCATTGAGAATACAGTGTAGGAGACAAATTTGGCGAGATTCTCCATCGGACAGCATCTATTTAATAATTCATTATTTTTCAGAAAATTTGGAGACGCAATAGGAGAATTGGCCACCATTATCAGACCACCAACATCGACTGATTATTATTATTATTTAATTATTTTAATTTTGTTAACTCATTCCCTCAAGGAGATAAGATAACTAATTGAAATTGATTAATTCTTTGAACAATGATTCCAAATTGGTTCATGGTCTGAAACTTTCAGCCTCTTGGGCGTGGCACACAGATTTCTGTTAAACTGGTTTTATCCTACTTTAATAGGTTCTCTTCATCTCTTCATCTCTTCATCTCTTCATCTCTTGTGATGAGTCGCCTGGATAACATGCTAGCTGGAACAACAGTTCCAGAATCCAAACCAATCCAAATCATTGACTTCTCTAATAGACCATTAATTAATTTAATTTAAAGGAGAAGAACACTCGATGACATATGATTAATTTATGCACTTTTCCATAGTTACCCTCTAGACCCAGTCAACCAGTTCCGTTTCGTCCTTATTCTGCATTTGGCATGAGATTTTTGCTGAAATAAAAGTCCAAATTAAGCAATCCCTGTATGGTTTTGTATTCACAATCAAAGAATTCAAGATACATATGTATATATATTATAGCTATACTTTCTCAGTACTAAGCCCTTTTGAAATTTTTATTTGAAGAACAGGCCTGGTTGAAAGAACACTACATCAGGATTGAATGCCCAAATAGAAAGGTATTTGCATAAAAAGAACTTTGCACTGGGGTATTTGCATAAAAAGAACTAAAATATTGCGGCCCCCATTTAATATAATATTAATGAATAAATTTGTGCAATGCAGCCTGTCAAATTCATGACATTCACTGAACCTTTCTTGAGAGTCTCTCTTGTCTGCCTTTAAAACTCATCCTTCTTCCTTCAACCCTTCCTGTGACCTGTCATATATCAGTCTGCGAGGAAAAAAAAAACAGAGAAAAGAAGAGAAGAACTAAAAGATAGAGATAAAAAGAAAATGAGCGATCATCGCACAATTGGTATCGGCATGGACTACTCACCGAGTAGCAAAACGGCTCTGAAATGGGCTGTGGAAAACATCGCAAGGGCCGGCGATCACGTCGTCTTGATTCATACACAGCCACACACTGGTCATAGCGCTCAAAAGCAGCTTTGGGAGGAGGAAGGATCACGTAGGTGCTCATATTTTTTCTTTTGGTGTAATTTTTGTTAGGAACATGTTACTTCATGTTTACAAGTATAAATGTATATATTTTGCATAAGGAATGGTATTGAAGCTGCCAATTTTACTTCATTATTAAGATTTAAAACAAACCTAAATAAGCTAGAAACCAGCAACCACATGCTAACATCATAGCAATTTTTGGTAAATTTGCTCCACTGGTTCAACTAATTTAAAGCAGACTAGAAATCTGACATAAGCTAGTATATACCTCAAGTACCTGTTATAGATACAGTACGAATGTACTCTGAGTGCTTTTTTTCCTCAGGAAGCAAAATTATTTTTTTAGTGTATATGCTAAAAATTATAACTTATCATTCAATTTAAATCGAGTCAATAGTCATGTTCGTGTCAATGCAGCTTTGATCCCTCTTAAGGAGTTTCAAGATATGCACTTGCAGGTGCAGTACGGTATCAAACCAGATACTGAGATTCTCGATGTCCTAAACGCTGCATCCAGAACAAAAGAGGTTTCTCTGATCATGCCTCCTTTTTCCTTATTCTTTTAACTGATATGTTCAGGCTTTATCTAATATCAACAATTAGGAATGGACTTGGGCTACCTCAAAAAAAAAAGGGATGGATTTGGACAATTAGTTAGTTCCTTGTCACGTTACTAGAACATGTAAATAGTTAAGTTTTGCTAATTTGTAATTATTGCAAACAGATAAAGGTCATGTCAAAGATCTACTGGGGTGATGCTCGGGAGAAGTTGTGTGACGCTGTGAGCGGTCTGAAGTTGGATTCGCTGGTTGTCGGAAGCCGGGGTCTCGGACCCCTGAAAAGGTATGATTTCACCCTTAACACCTCTTCAGACCTAGTTAATCTTAGCTCTCAATTTGCATTTTGGAATTACACACATGAAAACTCGGCCCTTAAGCACCTCCAAAAAGATTAACTCTCAATACTTTCACTGTATATACAGTTACTCTTTATCTATTATGTTTCATTATTGTTTTCATACAAGTACTTTTTTTTTCAGTATATTGCTCTTTTAGAGCTTTAAACAAAATATTTTCCAAAATTTACTTTACTATAAGATTGTTTTATAGAAACTATTATTATTTAAGTCAATGTATTCAATTTGAAAGTTACTGTTGCTACTTTAGGCCGGTTTCTCATGTAAACAGATGAACACTTCGTAGTTATTGACAAATCCAGGGCCCTTTTTGAAATTATATACAAGTTCTTAAAATAAATATAGATATATGGTTCTAAAACAAATGGCATTGCGGAACTTATATTTTATAAGCTTTGCAAAACTTCTAAGAATCTTTTCAGGTGTAAAGCACTGAGATTCTTTTTTGAGTTCAGTGCTTTGCATCATCACAACCACTATGCAAAAGGAACTCCCTGGAATACTTCTGACGTGACGCAACAAAACTCGTTAATTTGTTTGATGTAGATGCTATTTTGAATTTTTTGTGTATGAAGAACTAATTAAGCGTCTTCCCAATTTTCCCCAAGATAATATAATGGTTTGATTGCTTAATTGCAGGGTGTTACTAGGAAGTGTCAGCAACTATGTTGTGCTCAATGCGTCCTGCCCGGTCACAGTAGTGAAGGCAACTTAAATTTTATTCTTGAAATGTTTATATGATTGTGTGCGTATGTATGGGTTTATTTACTCTTGTATTTTTTTTATTTGCTTGGCTTGAAGAATTTTAAATGGTGTCCTAAATCCCAGCTTTGCTTGGAATTATGGCATAAGTTTACTTGGCTGCATGTCTTTATTGGATTTATTATGACTAGTTGTGTATCCACGCGTTGCAGCGAATTTTTTTATTGAGATATAAAAATATATCACATGATAATATGTACGTCATTCTAATATGGAAAAGATCAATTTGGAGCGATAAAACATTAGGATGACTTGCAACAGATCTTAGTTTATTATCCCTTTGTAATATTTTTCAGTAATAAAATAATAATATTGACAATTGCAACTACTGCATCAAGTAAAATTTATCAGGTAAATAAATTCAATGCATGTGGAAATAAAAACCAAAAAGAAATAAATTACACTAAATCAATTGGTTTGTATCTTAACAAGTCAGTTCAGTTAGTTTGCATAATTTAGGAGTACGATTGCTCTATTTTTTTTTCTTATATTGCCATCAATTATGAATTTTAACTTTTTTAAATTTTGAATGTCAAATTTTCTCTCAATTCTATATTTATTTTACATTAATTTTATATTCATGATTAAAATTTACATTAATTACTAAATTATCTTCATTTTATTTCCTTTCTTTTCATATAAAGATATGAATTTTTATATTTTTAAAGGATATCACCGTAGCAAAGCATAGGTAAGATACTAGTATATATAGCAATATATCCGCGTGTTGCAGCAAACTCTTTTATTTAAATATGAAAATATTATAAGATAAAAAAAATTCACATTGATCTAATATTAAATTATAAATTCACCACATTATAAAGAAAACCTATAATAAAAATCAGATTTAATCTTGAATGAGATTTTCTACACAATATGAGTTAATGATTCATGGTGTTTATGGTAAGAAAAGTGAATTATTCCAGCATATATTATCACCATTAATTTCTTACCAAACATGTATAAGCTTGCTAATTATAACGCATATCTTAATCCTTAAATCAAATTTTTATATCATAACATAAATGGAAAGATATTGAGTATTTTAATTTATAAATCATGTGCATAAATGGATTAATAGTATAGTTGAGAAAGAAATGGAGAGAAAGAGGGGATTAATGGATACGATTACATACGTTCGATCAACCAAAAATAGATATTATCCGTCTAATTGAGAGATAAAATGGGTATAATAAAAAAATATCATGACAAAAAATGAACCCTCCAATTCTTAGATGCTTTATATATATATATTGTCTATTGTGTTTCTGATAACACTTCAGTCAAAATGCTATCATTTTAAGTTTTAATTTTTCATGCTCGAAATTTCAATTCAAATAGCTCAATAAAAATTGTATATCATAATCTTATAGAATACTAATTTTTATTGTGTTTGGAGTTAGTTTGCTATGCCTAATAATTTTTAGAAAGTAATCTTTTTGGACATATAAATTTTGTAGCATCAACTTACTATGTTCGGATTTTTTTTCTTTTTTTAAAATATTATGTATCACTCTTAAAATATAATGAAACCGGATGATACATATAAGGATGAAGATAGGGGGCGGACAAGCGGATGCGGGGCTGTCTCCCTTCAATTTCTGAAAAAAATAATTAAATTGAGTAATTGTTGAATAATTTTAAGAATAAAATGTAAAAATTTTATACTCCAGCTCTCAATTCTCTGTTAACTTTATTAATCATTTTTCAACTTTTTTATTCAAAAATCATGATTCCAAAAAGAGCGAGCAAAATCATCACGTTGAAAAGCACTAGCGCACCTGGAGCTGTGGACACATGGCCCAATGGAAAAGCGAAAGGTGCTTCCGACTGGAGAACAAGAAGTAACCTGAACCGTTCGAGGATTTTTTACTTAAAGGATCTAAAAACAGATCTTAAGTCGATTTAAGAACAAATTTATTTTCACAAACGGTCTAATAAAGGGCGTGAGTTCAACTCACGGCCTAACAAAGGGCGTGAGCCCTTAAAATGCTATTTTCTCTCCCGCCCGCTGCCCAAACAAAAAAGAGCAAAATGACCCAAAGAACGTGAGTTGAACTCACGCCTTTAAAACCACATATCGCATTAATATCATTTTTTTTCACTTTCGGTGTTTTTGAAAGATAACAACCAGAGCATATCAATGTCTAAAGGGCGTGAGTTGAACTCACGCCCTTTGTGTCTTTGGGCAGTGTTCGGGCAGGCAAAATGGAGGTTTAAGGGCGTGAGTTGAACTCACGCCCTTATTTAGACCGTTTGTGAAAATAACTTTGCTCTAAAGCCGGTTCTGTAGATAAGATTGATTATTAGGCTCTTTAAGTAAAAAAGTCCACCGTTCGATCTTACTAACTGTACTGCAGGATGTGTTTAATATTAGATCAAAAAATTAAGTTGGTTAGAAAATTTAACTCTCTTTACGGAGTACTAGAGTTGTAACTCGTATTTTTCGACAATATAATTTTCAAATAATTAATTAAAAATATATAATTTTAAATATATTTACTAAATTTTCACATAAAAGGAAAATTTTAATATAATTATTTAAATATTAAAGATATATATACTAATTATTATTATAAATAATATAACTAAATACATGATAATTTATAAAAGCTCATAAAAAAGTTAAGTTTTATCTTAAGTATATCACATATATTATTTTAAATGAGGAGAGAAAAAAATGATATATGAATTATTAGATTTAAGTAAATAAAAAATCTAAATAAAATCAATGATGAATGAATTTTGGTGATGTGGTATGTATGAGAGTCTAGAAAACTTAACATTTTATGGAGTATAATAATAATTTATACTCAGTTCTTCAGCTTTTTTTAACTTCGGTGCCTGTAATAAATAATGGATTAAATAATGATTTTTTGTTTCACATAATTTTGACAAAATATTATTTAATAATTTTCTTTATATTTCTGACAATAAAATTTTCGCTAAAAAAATGAACTAATAACCCGAGGCAACCGATTATATAATTCCATTGTAAAATTGTTCTGATTTCGTATTTGAGATTTATTTAGTATCTTAAATTTCATATTTTTCTCTCTAAAATTCATAATATCATATTTCCTATTCAATTACATAGATTTCCTGCAAATTTGTAAATATTGTTTTATTCTTTTATAACATTAAAAAAAATCTCCAATTAAATTACATTTTTTTTGTAACCATAAAACACTATTTTATTCTCTTTCTCTTTCTCTTTCTCTTTCTCTGCTCTCATCTAATGAATCATCTAATTGATAGAGTGGCAACGAGTAGAGCCATATGAGTAAAACTCAAGATCAGTTTGCTAAGCAAACGAGCCGAGTCAGCTCTTTAAATATTTTGGTTCCGAATCAAATACTTTGCTTAAAATCAGCCCGTTAAGTTAACAAATTAACTGAGCTGACTTGTTAAGATACATTTAATAATTAATAATATTTTATATAAAAATTTATATAAAAATTAATTAGTAATAATATATTTTACACAAATACGACATACCAATTTAGTACATATCGTAATATGAACATATCAAGACAATAATAATCACCTCTTCTTTTGAAGGAAGGTTCTGATCAGTAGATTAAAAATAAAGTTATAGTAGTTTATTACTAATGACGTATTTCTAGAGAAAAAAATGTGTTTATCTCCCTATTTTCCTGGGTTGCCAAACGGTCACCATCTCAGTCAGGAGTGGAGTCAAACATTCAGCCTGGACGGGTACAAATTATTTTTCTTTTCAGAGAGGCAAAACTTAAAAATGGTCTTCAATAAAAATATATTTTCTAATTTTTTTTTCTGAGAATACATATAATTATAGGGTAGATCTTAAAATTTTCAGACCAGGCGGACCACAGATCTCAGTAAGTTATGTTTTTTTGTTTGCATGTAATTAACAATCACTAGAATAATATGATATTTGTTATCCCATTAATGATCCATTAAGGGGGAAAAAGACCAGCCACAATGTAGGGGTCCTAGTTAACACTACTATTTATGATTTTTTTTCAAGCTATGCGAGGTTTCTATAGTTAATAGTTATGGACTTATAATTAATAATGGTTTATGATTGTTAATTACTTTACATATCTTACCTAGGGAAAGGTCCAATAGAATGAATGGATTGAATAAAATAAAGACGCTAAATCGAATCAAGAAAAAAAATAATGTTTAATTGAATGATGTGCGTTGACTCAACCAAGTGCAATAATTTATAATTGAAACGCCAAAATCAAACTTTACTAAAAACATTAATATTTTCTTCGGTGTATTAATTTTTACACCTGTTTTTTTGTTCCATGTTTTATAATTTGTTGAAAATTTATACAAAATCAATAAAAAAACTATAAAAATAATACCCTCCAACTCAAGTAAAGAGAAACTTTTTAGTTTTTTTTTTAACATCTTGTCTTGAAGACAATCTCAAAATCACATATTTGTATGTTTATCTTGTATATATCAGTCGTACCACAGAATATTGTAAATCTGCATAATTACCGAAATGCACATTTTTAATTTCACTGGAAAATAATTATTACAACTTTAGGACACGACAAGCTTGTAGTAGCAAAATCATCAATCCAAATTCTAAGCTATTTAATTCAGTCAAGGCTTCCGGTTGCTACTTAAAATTCCATTCACGAGTAACATGTGACTACAATTTTTATTTCCAAATTTATCACTTCTCATAATAATTAGTTCAGTACTCGTGATTGAGGTAAGAAAGAAAAAAGGAAAAATGTTCATGCACTGTTTTTTTTTTTGCTAATATCGTCACTATTATTGAACTTAACTTACTCATGATTATTTCAATAAATTTAATATGAAATCTATAAAATTGACGAATAGCTATTAAATTTATGCTAAAACACGTAATTTTGTCTCAATCTGAATCTAATAAAGGACTGGATCAAGGAAAATTTGTTGTTAAAATTTCCGGCCATTTAGTTTTTTTTTTCGGTTTAATACTTGGTAAAATCTCTTTTAAAATACACATATTTAACTGAAAAATAAAGTCTATAAACTAAATGATAATATTATTACATTGAATCTTAAGATGGTAACTATTATAGTCACCAAAAGGGGGGGGGTAGATCAGGTAAAGGCTTCTTTTTGGGTGCTTGAGGCAACACTGCTAGAATTTTTTTTAAAAATTGACATACTTCTGTAATCGTTGGCATTTTTCAAAACTGATTGTAAAAAAAATTGAAAATTTTGGTATGGACTGAGAAAAATACATCCTATGATAGAAAACTTTTTGTAAAATTCTCTAATAAGTAGGAAAACTGTGCAAATTTACAAAAAAAAATATTATTTTTGTGGCAAATTTTCTCAATTCGTTTTGAAAATTTGGATTTCTCAAACCATTCATGATCATATGTCCCAACATTTACGGAAATATTTCAATTTTAAAAAAAATGAACTATTGTTAGATGAAGTTTTAATCCAAACGAACTATTGAAATTTGAGGCGCGTCAAACCCACTTAAGTGTGGCCAGATCCGTCATTAAGTTCTTTAATTTCCTTTTATTTAATTTGTTTAGTACACCTACGCCCCACCGACTCCACTTGATTAGAAAAAAGAACCTTCTCATTACTCATTAGTCATTTCTCTAACGGTCGGCAGGGGCTTTTTCGTCATACTGTTACAAATTCAAAACCCAAAACAAGAATCAATCGTCAGTTCCGCAGTCTCCACTCTCCTTACCCAGTGACAGTGAGAAAATCGGGAAAGAAATTAAGAAAAACAAAGAAAAGTACTTCCTATCTACTGGATCTCCTACTTCAGCAACAATAGAAACCCTAGATTTGGGTGATGAAGGGAGAAGAAAGCCTGCTCGGATCTGTGCAAGATCTCTTTGGGTCAGTGCGCCGATCCCTCGTCTTTCGGCCAACCCCTAGCTCTGACGATCTTCCTAACACCAGTATTGTCGATCGAATTGGTTCATGCATCCGTAAATCGCGGGTTGGGCTGGGTTTGGGGTTTGTACCTAAAAGCCCATTGAGACGGCTAACCATGGGGGCTACAGTCACGGCCGCACCCATGGAGGAGGAGGCACCGCATCAAATCCGGTGGAGGAAAGGGGAAATGATTGGATTGGGGGCATTCGGCCAGGTTTTCATGGGGATGAATCTTGATTCTGGCGAGTTATTAGCCGTGAAAGAGGTTAGGATACTGATTTGGGATCTGGATGACATATTGGGGTTAAAGGGTGTTGATTTGCTTTCCCCCTTGATACTGACACTTGATTTGACTTTTGTATTTAGGTTTTGATTGGTACGAGCAATGCTTCCAAAGAGAAAGCCCAAGTTCCGTTTTTCTCCTTCAAAATTAGAGTTCAATTTGTTTGTTCCACCATTGGTATTTTCATGAGGGTTCTTTTTTATTGCCTATGTTTATTTTCTATATAGGCACATATACGGGAATTGGAGGAAGAAGTGAAGCTTCTGAAAAACCTTTCGCATCCAAACATTGTTGTAAGTGAAGCAGCTTATTACTTATTTCGGGCATTATTTCTTGATTTTGAAACTTCGATATTTATGTCTGAGCAACCTCTTTTTGGCAAACAGAGATATTTGGGCACTGTCAGAGAAGAAAACACATTGAATATCCTGTTGGAGTTTGTTCCAGGTGGTTCCATCTCATCTCTGTTAAGCAAATTTGGATCTTTCCCTGAACCGGTGAGTATTAATTATTTCTTTTAAAGACTTGTGTGTATAAATGAAGAGATGCCAAATTTTAATTTCCCTTCTTCATCTTTTTTAAAACAGGTTATAAGGAAGTACACCAAGCAACTGTTGCAAGGGTTGGAGTACCTCCATCAGCATAAAATTATTCACAGAGACATAAAGGCATAAATCATATCTTATTAATTTACGTAATTATTATAAGGCATTATCACGATCTCCATCCCATTGACAAAGTATGATAGGCCCTTGAGCTCCTTGCTTTTTGCAGAAAATATCTCACATTACTTCCCCCCTTTCTATTCAGGGGGCAAACATTCTTGTAGACAATAAAGGATGTATTAAGCTTGCTGATTTTGGGGCTTCCAAGCAAGTTGCTAAGCTGGTAAATATTTGTGGATACAATGATTTTCCATTTTGCAGTTACTGTTTGAAGGTTTGATCTTCATAATGCAGCTGCAAATTTTCAGAAAAAGGAATGCACCTTGAAACAATAATTCATACTCTCAGAAATCTTGATCCTTATAACAATCCATCCTGTATTTTTTTTGAAGATATTCTGAGATTATCCCTCACTTTTGTGCTATTTAAACCAAATTGTTGTGATCTTTAGGCAACAATGACAGCTGCCAAGTCGATGAAAGGCACACCATACTGGATGGCCCCTGAAGTTATTGTACAGACAGGCCATAGCTTGTAAGATTTTCATATCTCCTTTCTCCTTTAGTTATCTTTTTTTTTTCTCTTTTAGTTTTAGCAACGGAGCATGGAGATGCTTCTTTTGTGTCCACTTTAACTAATGGGTACAGTATAAAGCTTAATAATCCTTTTATCAAAACTTTTTCAGAGCCTCAATTTAACTCAGTTGCATACACAAAACAAAAAGTTAAATAAATAAAAAAACGAAAAATGAAACATAATAGGGAATTTGAGAACTATGCTAGCACCATGGGACCTAATAACATTTAGGCCCTTATTCAGGTCAACAATATAATACACACCCATCTTATTAGCACTTAAGTTTCTTTACTATCTTATTTTCTGCTAACTGTATCTTGCTGTTTTGTTTTCAATACATTGAAAATTAAATTAGCTCGGCTGACATCTGGAGTGTCGGTTGCACAGTAATCGAGATGGCTACTGGTAAGCCACCATGGAGTGGCCAATATCAAGAGGTAAGTTTATTATTTTTTGTTTGCACGGTATTGGCCTAGATGTCTTCCATTTGCATGTTTTTGTTCAATCAGTATGTTTAACTAACCTAGTTTAGTCAGCATTTTTTTGCTTGGGTGCAGAAATTAATTATATTATTAAGTGAGGTAAAGTTACATTAGACAGACTCATGAGACATTCTGACTGCATTTGACACAATGAGACTTGTTAATGCAAGTAAGAGTTGCCTGAGGATAATTTGGAATAATTATTCAAATTTTGGTTCTGGCACCCATATGGCTTTTAAGCAATACCACATGATTCCCTGTTAAAATCCTTGTTCCAGTGTTCAGTTCAGCTCTTTTTGTTTAATTCTTATCTTCTTGTACATAATTTCAGGTTGCTGCTCTATTTCATGTGGGAACCACCAAGTCACACCCACCAATACCAGAGCACCTCTCCTTGGATGCCAAGGATTTTCTTCTCAAATGCTTGCAGGAGTATGGCTCATGATTTTTCAAATATATGATTCATTGTTTATTACTTAGGTTTCAAACTAAAAGAAGTTTTAACCTCCTGAGGCAAATAGTGGAATATTCAAATGAATCAAAATTCCACCATTTCATTTTGAATCACCTTTGCAGCCAGAGATGGTTGGTGCTTGAAGAAAAATAAAAAATTGCATGTTCTTTTTGTGGTTAAAAAAAATTGCATGTGCTCAAAGAAAAATAAAAAAATGCATTTTCTTAAACAAAAAAGAAAACTGAAAAGTAGATAGGATCAGAGTAAAAGTTCCATAACTAATACTAATATTGAGTTATTTTTGTGATGACAGAGAACCCAGCTTGCGTCCAACTGCAAGTGATTTACTACAGGTACTCCATGTGTTGCTATCTTTTACATTAATAATTCAGGTAACTTTGTTATACCAAAGGAATCAACAATCTACATTTTTGTTTTCACTCAGCATCCATTTGTAACGGGAGAACTTGAAGATGTGCATCAGTTGAATCGTGCAGGAGGCAAGGTGAATGCTTAACTTGAGTTATACAAAGCCGGGTTTTATTTTCTATTCCTTCCTTTTCTTTTTACCTTGTAGTTGGATGTGTGAGGGCATATTGAGGCTGATTTGGTGGATGGAAGAGGTTTCCTTTTGTGATTTGGTTAAATGAGGATAAAATTGATTTGATTTGGATTCTTATTGAAATATTCAGGGTCAACGAGATTTAATTGTCTTGATTGGGTGCGGGTGGGGGAGCAGGGAGGTGGGTTGTTTTACAAGTCTGACTACCAGCTGAATTTTCTTGCAATCACAAATTTCTACCTTTTCTTTGGCATTAACATTTTTGTGGGTAAGAGATTTTTTTTTACCTTATTCTGATTGCTACCATCACCACAGGAATCCTGCAATAATGCGCCGGTCGTAAATAAAACACAGATGTGCAATTTGTAAGAAGCCTTCTTTTCTTTGTTGTTATTTCATACTGATATTTATTTTCTACTGTCTTGTGGAAGCTGGGAAGGAATAGGCGCCTTCAGAGTATATAATGGACTAAAAGAATGATGCAAACTCAAATTCTACATCCCCCTCTTGCTGTATACTATTAGTTCCAACATTCACTTAGGTCTTAGGCATTTGTGGAACCACAGCAATATAGCAATATTATAAATCTAGCAATAGAACCAATAGTACTATGTATTCCAACAATGAAATTGCATCATGTTTTTCCTGATTACCCTGCAATGTGTTGCATTCATGGTGGATGGTTGAACTTTATACTTTATCAGCAGTGGCATGATCATGGAATCTGAAAAGGTTTCGCCGGCAAGGTCAGTATGGGAGACCAGTAATGATGATGACATGTGCCTGCTTGATGATGGTGATGATTTTCCTGTGATTGGCTCGGTACGAGCTTTTATTTTCTCATTAAAGGCTCATTTAAAATTAGAGGTAGTTACAGTACTGATTGGCTGATCTGAGAAAAGTGTAAATGTCGTATTGTGGAATTTCATTTCCCAATAATAATAGGAGTTATTCTAGGTTTGTACAAGTTTCTATATTCTTTGATTGGAAACCTGACATACTTCATCTAGATAGCTTCTCCTATTTGTTGAATAAACATATAAGAGAAGGGCATTTTATTCCTTTGATGTAACTTGATAATTCTTTGGTGGTTAGTAGTTATTTGTGACATTTTCAATACATTGGGTAATTGGGTTAATGTTTCTTATAATAGAGCTTCAATCCTATGGCGGAGCCATTGGAGGAATGGCCTTGTAAGTTCGACATAAGCCCTGAGCAGAGAACACTGAGCTCACAACAAGTGGGAGACCTTACAGCTGACCATTATGACATGAATAGAAGTACCTCAAAAGTTGATTGCAGTGATGCCAATGAGTTCTCCTTTCCCAGCGATGCTGCTTGCGAGGATGATGATGAGGTCACTGAATCCAAGATCAGAGCCTTTCTTGATGAGAAGGTATGTTCGTTAACTTGCGCCAGCTCTAGTGTGCTCTGCTTTATGCTGTTTTTTTAATGCATGCTGTTTATTTGGTGCATGTATCTGGTACAATCTCTAGTACTTGCAAGGAAAACCTGAACTAGTTCCATTCAATCTATTGTTGACATGTTGCTATGGTCATAATTTTTATTTCACCAGGCATTTGACCTGAAGAAGCTTCAAACACCTTTATATGAAGAGTTCTACAACTCTCTGAATGCTAGCAATGCACCATTAATCAGCAGTGTTTGCAAGGAGAACATGAACAGTAACTGCGAGAACAGAAGTGATTCTTCAAAGCTTCCCCCTAAGACCCCAAGCAAGATCTCCAGTGCAGCCTTGCCAACAATGCTTCTTCGATCAGGTTCTTCAAGGAACTTCAGCCGGCGCATTTCAAGGTACAGTGTGGAGGGGTCCCATGTATTGCAGGAAATCACTTCCCCACAGAAATTGAACGAGCAAGTCCCACCTGAGCATCAGTCAGACATCACAGAACCTTTAAGCCCAAGGTAAACAAATAAGTCAGTTCTGCCCAGAAGATAAAAACTGATCTGTTCATCCTGCAAATAGCATTCAATTTTAATATTGATATGGGGAATGCAATCTATATGAAAATTCATAAATTCAATCCGGGTTTTAACCCTCCATCTGAAGGACTTGAATTTACAACATATACCATATTTAGCCTTTTTTGGGATATCTATTGGCACTGAATTTGTAGAAATTATATACACACACACACACACACACACACACAACAAGGCAGCTAACATAAACATTTTTATAATCTGTTTTCATTTTGGATTCTTTTAACCGATTTGAGAATTATTGTCACAATTGTTGACCTAATTCATTCTTAATGGATCCCAATCCTTGTTTGATTGGTTAAAAGTGCACTGAAAATGTAAAATTGGTATCATGTATCAACAGGCCAGGTCAGCTTTTGTCCTACAAAACCAACCTGCCCTGACCCAGTAAAGATTTTAGGTTAGGTTGTAATCACCCAAGTTGGGGGTCCAGGACTTTCAGATAATAGGAACTGACTTGATAACAAAACAATGATTTTGTGCAGTTCAAGTTTTTCTGAGAGAAGAAGAAAATGGAAAGAAGAACTTGACCAGGAGCTTGAAAGACAAAGAGGTAATTTTATTCATAAGCTTTTGGATTATTACACCACTGTTTTACTTGTTTTGTAAATGGAACCGCCATGTTTTGCAACCTGATCTGCAGACATTATAAGCTTTCTCTTTTCTTAAGGCATATTAGTGGTTTAATTTTGCAAAAGAGTTGTTTGTATTTGTAAACCGGAATTCAGATGCCTGAATGTTCCTTTTTGTAAATATGGTTCAAAATTTGTGAAGTAATTACACTGCATCAAATGAACTTTGGAATAAGGTAAATTTGTAAGCTGCAACTAATTATTCTTATGACGTGTGTGAAACAGAGATGCGGCAGGCCACTCTAGGAAGGATATCTTCACCAAATAATAATAGATAATCCCAAATAATTCAATCAAGTATTCTAGCAGAGGACATTTCAATCAGAGGGAATTGCAAATATACTGTAAGTATAATGCTTGATCATACCGTCCGACCACCACATAATTATAGCCAAGTCGATAAAACATTTGCTAGAGCAGTTTCAGTGTGGTGGTCTGTGTATGTAGCTGAGGCTTGTTACATTTTACTTGTCGCTATTGTTATCATGAGGAGATGGGGATAGGAGTGGATTGTACATTTGGCTTGTGCCTGTTATCCAAGGCAACAAAAAGAAAAAGAAAAAGAAACAGAGTTTGCTTGCCATTTTTCTTTGATGTTTACATATAGGACATGATTTCTTGGTAATAATACTATGTAATATTTTTTAGAAAAAGCTGGTTTGCAAGGATGTTGAACTTCCAGGACATGTTTTTATTGGTAATAATACTATATGATACCCTTTTTTTATTAAGAAAAAGCAAGTCACCTTGATGTAGTTTATCAGCACTTTGTAAGACAATAAATTAACTTTTTATTTAAATTGTTAAATAAGAAAAGCGGATGGCTTGGGGCTTGATGATTTGGGAGTTGAGTGTAATATTCTATTGCAATAATAATAATAATAATAATAATAAAATAAGCTCCTCAAGGATGGCCGATCTATAATTACTCAGCATCACTACTAGTCCAACTTAATTAATGACAAAATAAACTGTACGTACTTATACATGTACTTATCTTTATCATATTAAAATAGAGCTAAGAACTGAGTTATCCAGTAATGATACAATAATTTCACAACTGAAAACTGAAGACGATATCATAATATAATTTGTTTTGGATTTTAAATTATGTACGATTCAGATTAAATGTTTTCGCTGATCGCTCTCTCAGCGACTTCCTCTTCAAACGATTATTTTTTAGCTGATCGATCACTCAAAAGATTAACCTCCTCCTCCGCTGCCTCATCACTCTTCCCCGATCTCTCCGAACCCTCCAATTCGCACCCTTTCTTTCTGTCCCTCTCTATCCAAAACCAACCCTTCTCTCACTCGCACACCCATGGTATTTTCATTCTTCACCTTCGGCAACTTTAACTTTTAGTCCATCTGGCATGGAACTGGAATTTTGGAAAAAAAAAAAAACAAGCGGGCCCTCCCAGCACTTGACAGGCGCCAATAGCACAGTCAGACCCAGAGCTGTCGATCTGGTAGAAGATGCAGATCTGCAAGCAGGGCTCAATTGCAAGTCAAAGTGCCTAAAACGGTAAGTCGTCCTTTGAAATTGTGTATGCGAGCATGACGGGATTTCTCTGATGTCCATTTTTCCTCTAATGAATTATATTTCAATAATTGTCTGATATTATTCAACGTGTGGTTTCATTATGGCCACAAAAATAACAATGGTCAGGATAATTTTATTTAAACTACTTTTTGAGTTTATTGGAGGGAGGAGCGTGTCTCTTTGGGGTTTTGGAGGTTATTTATATTTATTGTTTCTTTTTATTTTGCTTAGGAATTATGGTTGAAATATTTTATGCCATCTTTCATGTTATACACATTTCATTGAGTAGCAATGCCACGTCAGATTACAGTATTTTAATTTAACTCACTGGGTGATTTTGTTTCAGTTAGTTCCTATATACCTAACAAATTGAATTGGGTTTCTGCTGTTATGTAATAAGTAATATTAGTTAAAATCAATTTTAAATTTTAAATGCATTTTATTTAGGGGCTTCTCTATTATTCAATGTATAGAAAAGAAAATATATGTCATTACTTTGCTTATAACAATGGTTTTTAGTTCGTCGGTACATAAACCGAATGTTCAATGCTCTTTTAAATCATGTAAGAGGTTCATAAAATAATATTGTGGGGGCAGCAGATCGTTAATTTTGATATTGGATTGTGTTTGGAAAAACATACAAGGCACTCCTTGATCGTTAATTTTTATATTTTACATTGCATAATAATGTGATTATTTTTGGTAACCCTTCTTTTATGCTCTCTTCTCAGTTTCAGCACGCCATCCCAATCTCTCTTGATATTTATAGTCTCACTTGCCCAGTTGCCTTTCTCATTGTTGTTTATTTGGTTCAGCACCAATGATGGTAGTAGCATATGCCCTCATGGTATGGTTGACGGTTGAAATTACCACTGCACCACTGGGAACTGCTAATGCAGCAAGAGATTTGCAGATATTTGATGGACAAGTCTTTTGGATTTGACACGGCTGTTGAGAAGGCCCACAGGGCCATAAATGCAGCACATGTGGAGGCTGAGTGCAGAAAATGGTATAGGCCTCGTCACGTTGATGGGTCGCAACAGTGGTATGTATGAAAAAAAAATTAAGGAATTTTAAAGTTGTTCGGATAAAAAAATAATATCAAATTGTATGACATTGTCTTTCATAAAAAAATAATATGGCTTCACTAATGGTTTGAATTAAAGCTAGTAATAATTTGGTAGATCTTGGAAATTGGATATTTTATCAGATAACAACTTTACAATTTCAGTTTTAAAAATGCAGGTCTTATTGCACAATATGCAACCCTCGCGAGTAGAGATGTGGTATGTAGTCACTCCAAATCTGCAAAATAGTTGAAGTTCAAAAATAAATAAATAAAAAGAGAAATAATGCTCATTGTTTTTCCTTTTCTCCATCTTTTTAGGACTTATGCATAATTTCTGAATCACCCTTCTTTTTGGAAGGCCCAGGGGTTTGCTTGAATTTATTGAGAAAAAGAACAAGGACTTTGGCCCTATGGTTATAGTTGTGGCTGAAGGTGCTGGTCAGGACTTGATTGTTCAGATGCATGGTATTTCTTCAATTTAATCCAATTAAATTGATGCGTTGACCTCAGTTTTAAAATCATATATTCTTTCTTGTGCAGGTTTTGAGCAAAAAAAGAAGAGGGCTATGGTTGAGGCACTAGAGAAGGTCAAAGCTGTCTTTTAAAAGTACACCACAAAGTTGTCTTTTAAAATTTAATTTTCTTCAACATTTTGTCCTTTTTCTCTCTTTTAGGAAGATTTTCTTCCATTCCCTGCAAAAATAAGAAACGCCCTTAACATCACCATTAGATCACACGAACAATAAAGGATTTATGAGCTACAATGATCATTACTGGTATGTAGGCAACTAGCTATTATCTGAATTGGGTTCTTCATCTCCTCCACTGTTGCTACTCTTGTGATTTTTCTAATCCTTCTTTTTCATTTAGCACTGCTAATTTCGTTGAATTTTCTGTGATGTAACAGATACATGTAGTTGTTTTATTTTGTTAAAGCCAGGTAGATCTCTCTTAAGATTTTTTTTTCCTTTTTTTATCTTTCTGGTGATTAGCATAATTGGCATTTGACTGTAATTTTGTTGTTATGGGGTGACATGTAATCAAGATGCGTTATGGTTTGTTAATCTTTGCATAATGTTGCACTATCTGCTGAATGCATGGATTTAGATTTATTGTTGTCGAGTGGTCCGACTTGCAAAATTCATAAAAAATATGCTGGAAGAACGATTCTTCATTTTATTATAAAGTTAAAGTGAACATGTTAATGTGTTTGACAATTTCTCAACTGAAGATATCCTCTTTGAAAATGAGTGGTTTGAGCTATTGAACTTCTGAAGTGATCCATTTATCATATGACAAGACGATCCAACAGACAGAATGTGGCAACATCCTTTTGCACCACATGTCCTCTAAATTAGACCTGTGTTAAAAAGTTCTTCATAGAAATTTTAATTGAAGTTACAAAATATCTTTATCAATATTTTTTGCACTTCAATTATTAATATCAATATTTTTCTTGCATATAATATAAATCTTGATTCATACTATGAATATAAAATATGCATACAAATTTTAATTAGAAACGAAAATTTAAAGATTATTATAAATTATTGAATTTATAATTGGTTGTTGAAAAAAAATATAAATTATTATTTTTATTATTATTATTATTATTATTATTATTATTATTATTATATATATATATATAAGGGAAGGAATCACTTACAATGGTTATCTTGACAATCTTGACAATGAATTTTAAATAAATATGAAAAAATCTTAAAAATAAAAAAAAAATCTTATGAATATATTCTTCTACTTATAGATTGATGATGATTTAAATTTTATAAAATTTAATTATCATTTGATAGTCCATCAAAAACCGTTAAATTATAATCATTGCACATCATATAAAATTTTGATGGTTCTTGATGGAATATTAAATGATAATGAAATTGTATGAAATTTGAATCATTATTAATCTATAAGTAGAAGAATATATTCATAAGATTTTTTTTAGTATTTGCAACAACAAAGCTTTTAATCCCAAATGAATTGGAATAGGTTAGAAATGAAATTCAATTCAAAATCATAGAGATATGAGAAAAAGTTGAAACCAAAACAAATAAAAAGCAAATGAGAAAAAGTTGCTGCTAATGCAGAATTTTTCTTTTCCTCGGAACTGGAGTAGGTCAAAGAGCACGGAGGTCTTATTCCCCTTTATGTATTGGAAAGATCTCTCGAATCGCGCAATACACGTTCAGTGAAGCTTCTTTCCCATAGTTTGTATATTATAATTGATTGGCTGACGCATAAGCATTTTCACAATTCTTAATACCAGTATTAGTTGGATAATATATGGTGTTTATTCAGGCCTGGTGTTAACTGGCGGCAGGCACGCATCACATAAAACATAACTAATGACCATATAAAAACTTCCAAATCAACTAACTTTGATAAATACAAGTAAATATTACATTAAATTATTCGCTTTCAAAATGGCGTACAAGGAGAAAAGCACAAATAACAAAACAAGCCAGAAAAAAAAAGACAGGATCAAGTAAAAGGCCTATCACATCAAATTAGTCATCCTATAAAAAGAAGTCGGATAAATTAACTTTCAAGGCCAGAAAGCTCAACATCCTTGGTGCAGGGTCGATATGCGGCAAATGTACTGTCCCTAGAGAATGAACCAGGATTGAAGCATGTTATTCCTGTGTACTTGAATGCCTTCTGCTCACTTCTATCCGCCAATACTATCTGAGAAGTATGCCAAAAACATATAAACTCGGAATGAAAATTTCAAAGAGAATTTTAAGATGATGTAATCAAACACTGGTACTGGCAGCTTGTCCTGGTCCTACCTTACTGTACTGAGAATTTGTGCAATTAAACACCTGTCGATAAGAACAGAAAAATTTAATGCATCATAAAATTTAAGGCAATACCGTGTGTGGGGTTGGATATAACCTCAGGCAGTGATCATAGTTCCAAATGATTGGTTCAACTGTCAGTGGCAGGGGACAAAGGTGGCTTTGATGTGTGATGGTTGCAACTAGCTGGCATTTAAATTAAAAAAAACAAAAAATAAATTATACTCTTTATATGAATGATTAAAAAGCAATTTATAAATGAAATATTTTGAAATATGATTAGGAAGTCTGACATGTTCAAATGGGTCAGTTGTTTCTTCTGTGCTGGGGGGAACCAAACATGACCGGCGCATCCTATAAAGCAGATCTTGCCGAAAGAAAACTATTTCTTGCGTATAAAATTTTATCCTGAGAAATCAAATGTTAGACCTTTTTATAAAAGATTAAGAAGAGTTCAATAGAATAGAAGGAGGAATGTTGTTTCTTGCTTGTAAAATTTTATCCTGAGAAATCGAATATACAGGTATCTATTCTATATTAGATCAAAGTAGTTTTTGGTACATCAAGGAATAATGTCAGCCGTAAAGTCCTCTTTACTAAAAGGTAGAATGAAGTTACTGAGAGGTTTACCTGCAAGGGTTAGTAGAGAAGATCGCATGTGGCACAAGGTTTTGAAGTTCTTCAGTCAGAAATTTAGGCAGAGCACACCTAGGCAAAACCTTGCCTGGACCTATTTTTCCACATATCAGGCATATTTAAATTAAACCAAAAGCTATACAACTAAAAAGGTGGCAGAATGCTACTCATAAGACATTGCGTGTCATTTGCAAAAATAATAATGGGCACAATGGACCAATTAAAAACATGATATAAAGATGGGGTACCAATATCATCTGGACCAGGAATAAACAAAAAGCGACTTTGCTCCATAATTCTTTTCCGAGATAGAATCATTTCACCAAGCTTCTTAAATTGCATTCTGCATTTCATTAAAAAAATATTCCCTATAATAAAATGCCAGCTTTGAATAAATGACATGCATCATCTTACAAGCTTCAAATATTTGCTGTGTTCTTGTTACATAAATGAACAAACAAATTTGTACTATAAGCTTCAACAAATTAAATAACTACAGGGACCTAAATCAATGCATAAATCTCAAGGTTTCATATCATTTGAAAAACAGATGAAATTAGAAACTTCACAACAAATATTTTTGCTCAGTACCTGAGATCTGAGAAAGAATGGAAGGCAAGATTACAAGGTTTAGAGCAGAAGTTTCCCATTAAGACAAATAGAGATGGTACTGTCTCCACACTCTCATACCCATCTAGAACCACCTCTAGCTTTTCCATGGTCTTTTCATATGCACAATTTTTTAGGAGAAGAAAACATAAGATAAAAATTATATGAGACAAATTTTCCAGATACAATGCACATTCATCCCCTTAAGTATAAATATCAGAACATAATTCCACTGAATTTGTATGCTTATTTTAACAAGGCTCCTGACTAAATTTTGTTCAGTCAGCCCCCAATTTTGGTGGTGATGCAATTGACTATGAAGGGTGCCACTGGAGAATACATCGTTTTTCATTTCAAATATGACATTACTACTCTCCCCTGCACCCTGATGACCAATATTGGCCTTGGATCCAACTATATAACTGGCACAACTGGGAAGAACATAGGAGTAGCTCAAGTTTCAACAAATGAACAAGTGACATGCACACCTTGTACATGTTCCTAAAGATAAATGTTGAAATCTATTAAATATGGCAACTATCCTAGACAATATTATGAATTAATTAGAGAATATTCTGTATTAATTAGAGAGATTTAGGATTAATTACCTACCTATTGTATTGGTTGTACATCTATATAAAGGCCTCAGTGGTATGAATAAAAGAAGAACAATTTTCGAAAAACAACTATAAATATTAGACTCTTCACTATTGCAAGAATATACATGAGGTTATAATGTTTGCAAGGTATAGATCAAACCACCAAAAAAATTCAAGTGCTGTGCCTACCTCTTCATTGTCCAACCACACATCTGAAAGGACAACAAACATATCATTCACTGCCATCTTTTCTAATTCTGACAACCTGAGCTGTTAAGAAAAGGACAAAACATATTGTCAGCAGACTATAGATTATATTGTCTTTGCAAAGTTGCAACATCAAAATGCAACTCTTTTGTTTTTTAATTATTGTTCTGCCAACTTGAACTGATATTTTACTTATAATATTGTCAATGATGCCTTTAATTTTGAACAGACAAAAATTCAATTACAGATACAAATATAATCCTGTAAAAATAAAGGATATAACTGCAATCATACAAAATGTCAAAATTATTGGATGCCCCTGGATATGAAAACAAATGCATACTCCAAACAAATATGACATAGACCATTAGAAAACATGGAAAGTTCAACTGCACCCACTCCATTTATTCCATATAAACCCAAAGTAGCCTCATTTAAGATCTACAATGGAGAAACAAGTAAAAGGTCAATTCTGATACTATCAAGGAAATCAGGACAGTAGGGGCTTGTGGTGTTTTGAATGGTTCAGAGATATATATTAAACATTTATCATCTTTGATGTGTATACCAGAACTTTGATGCCTTTAGGGCCAGGTCTGAAAGAAATTTTCAAAGTAAAAGCAGGAGTTTGAGAAATTACAGTATCTTCAGGTGATAAGAGGCCACCACCAAAAAAATCAAGCCCCATCAATTGCTTTAAGGAGACCTCTCTATTTTCTAAAGGTGGGAATCCACATGTACTGACCTGTTTAATAGTTGAACAGTCAAGAAAACTTGAAACACAATCAAATCACTGTCACTGGTGCACATTAAATGGATATTCTCAACATCTGCATACAGCATATACACCTTTTTTTATGTTTGGTACTTAACCAACAATATGGTGCAGAACTCACAAAAAGAAAAAGAAAAACAAATAACTGCCATCTAAAACAATTTCAATTGTTTTTTTCTAGTTAGTAGGCAAAATATCTGCTAGATTTTCATTACAAAAATAAAAAAATACAGTATTTAGAAAGGTTATGAAATAAAAGGCAAAAAGAAGGAAATATGAAGGGATACAGTACATCAAACAAATTCAGGAAACATAAGAAAACTTCCTTAAAAACAATTAAAGAAGTTGACTGTAACTGCACTCTGGAAGTGTAGTACTAAAACAAATTAGTCCTAAAGTTTTGTAGTTTATACTTTATAGAACTTAAAGATCAACATCTAGAACTATCTATCTTGATTTTAGTTTAATGTCAGTATAGGGAGGGTCATTATAATAAGGCCCACCTGAGAAAATTGAACTAGATTTCATTTCGCAATGCTGCCCTATTGTACAAGTTCAAATAATGGACTTCTGGTGTCATATGCAAAATGAACTATTGCATTTGATTAAAACTGCACAACAAAGAGAAGTTTAATAACTTGAATGAAAAGAGAGAAAAGAAAAAACACACCTTAAAAGTACAATCTGGTTGTAGTTCTCCCTCAGCTACAATTACTGTGTTCTCAACAAAGAAACCAGATGTGATTTTGTGTTTTATGTTAAGGAAAAGTCTATCTTCATTGCAACATTTCTCAGAAAAGTATTATAATATCTGTGAACTACAGTATATCTCTTATTTTAGCAAAGTTCGAGGGAACTCATCAATGAAAACACTATGGGAAAAGGAGAGATGACAATACATGAACACTGGCTTTTGATATTAGGTTTAGGGTCCTCTTCAAAATAAAATAATAAATATTGAAAATAACATATATACTATATTAAAAACAAATTAAATGGTGATGAGAGAGACAAGACGTAATATGCAAAATAAGAGAGGATATTGCATCAGATAAATCAATGGCAATTGCAGCTGTTAAATCCTCCAAGTAGAATCGACCTTCTTCCAGCTGAGAAATAACCCCTGTTATCCATCTTCGACCTTTGCACCCAGTTAATGACTGTATCGTTGTTATCTATATTAAAAAAAAAAAAAAAAAAAGGGAGTAAAATTACCAGTACTTCCCCTAGAAAATGCAAAACAGGAATTACATTGTGATTGCATGGACTGTATTGACTAGAATGATAGAGAAAAAACTTTCACCAAACATTTCTTTTTTGTTAATTTTAATTTTCTTTTTGTTTGTTGAGGCTCAAATGAAGCATTACTGCAAAAGACATGCTAATTGAAACGATACCTTGCAACTCTCATCTTCCATCAATTCAGTAACAAATGCCGGTGTTGAGAAGTATTTGTCACGTGTAAGCCTCTGGAGCATCAACTGATACCTATCGCGGTACAGTGCAGCTTTATCAACAGCTTCTCCATGGATAGGCAATTTTCCTGTATGCCTACATTGTTTATGTAAGAGTTTTATCGAGGCCTTTAAAAAGTGCAATTCCAGGGTACTTATTATAGTGAAAGAAAATTTTATCAATACCCTGTCCCCCTTTAACTCCGCCTATGTAGATTAGTTTAAGCATGGCCTGTTCCACGTTAGGAAAAAGAGAGGAGGGTTGTGATGGGCATGGCAAGCCAGCAATAAAAGAACTAATTTTTATGGAAATGAAACCTTTTGTCCCCTTTTACTAACCAGATTTAAAGGAAAAAAACATTTTCTCATAAAGCTTTTTCTGGGCTAGATATGATCCACTTTTAATTAGATATTTACTTCAGCTTTAGCAACTACTTCAAAATTTGAACATCACATCTGGGGCTTAGTACTTTAAATTTTTCAGGGGATATGAGATAAGTATAAAAACAAAAACAAAAAAAATTATACAGCTTCTGAAAATGGGCTTACTCATAGAATACATTTTTGATGGGGTCATAACGAAATCTTGGTATGACAAAGGCATCAATCACACGCAACGCTGAACGGCTACTGACCGGCACTGAGGTAGGGTCTACTGCAGCTTCAGCCTCCAACATAATGTTGATAACTCTTTGCACTGCCTCCTTATCTAATATGGTCGATTTGACTGCAAACATCCACCAAAGATCAATGGTATATTAGGAAGATAAGTTTGTCTTCTTGCAATCTTCTATAGAAGTAAATACACACAAACAAGTTGGTAAATGCAGTGAAGGGATATTATAGATTCTAAATACATCCATAAAAAAATTTAGAATATTCATCATCTATTAAAAAGAGATATGGATCAGCATTGCAAAATCAGAAAAGGAGATTGTATAATTCAGGTTAAATTAACATTCAAATTGTTGGAATAATGCAAGTCCAGCTTGAAGATTCGCAAGTACATCTTTGCCTATATCCTATGGCCTAATAACTTTAATTTAACAAAAATACTTTCAAGCTTCAATTATGTGTAATTTTTGTAAGATAAAGCTCAAAAGCTGCACGAAATTAAATTGAGGAAGTGAGAAAGTACTTTAATTTGCCTTGCTCTACACTTCTCAAATGAACTATGTTTGTCCCCTCCGAATTGGGGCTGTAACTACGACTTTTCCATCCTTTTTCTTACTTTTGAGCGGACAAGAAGTACTTTTCTTACTCCAATTTAACTTGAACAGTTCACTTACAACAAAATTGGAAGTTCACAGCTTTACTGACGGCCGTCCAAGAAGTTCATTACTTTTCAGGAACCCGCATCGAAAGTCTTGTTAGTAAGAGCAAACTGCAGAGGGTGAGAAAGGGAACGAGAAAGAGAGGAAGAACTCACGTGATTCCTTTTCGATCCCGTCGATTAGTATTTCGAGCGCCTCTTCCTCGTCTTCGGGGAAGCGAGAGACGTACGACAGCACGGCATCTAAGGCGTCGACTTTCAACGTGAAGCCTCTTATACGAAACTTCTTTTGCGCCTTCTTCCTCATCCCCGCCTCTCCCATGGATAAATTTAAGCAGGGCTCGGTGCTTCTCTGTCTTTCTCTCTCTCTCAGATCTTGGCAGACTGGCGGTAGCTACCAACGACCGATACTTCTCACTCTCTATGCGAATGGCGGGAAAACAATCGAGGTATTGGAGGGAAATGGCGGGCCGCTCGAGTAGGTCCCACAAAAGAATGCATATTATGCATTACATTTGTTTACGTTTTAAAATAAGGATTTGTATATGAGTACGTACAGACATTATATATCATATATACATCATGCAGATTTATATACGAATTTATATATACGTTAAATTTTATAAATTTTAAATTTTTATTATGTATTTTAAACATCAATATATACATGGGCGGATGCAGGATTTTAGTCGGGGGGCAAATATCGGATTGTAATAGCTTATCGAGTTTAAATCCATTAACTAATCGGGTACTAAATAAAATAATAATAATTTAATATATATTCTTACCTAATAAAAAATTTATTAGAATAATAACATTTTATATATTAAAAATAATAATAAAATAAAGCTCAAAGTAATAGATAATCAAATTGATGAAGAAAATTTTCGTCTATAAAACTTTATATTTTGATATCTTTGCATAATTATTTCATTATACATGATATTAAATATTTTTTTCTCAATAAAATTAATCAGACAATCCAGGGGGGCAAAAAAAATTTCCAGGGGGGACAAACTACCGAAAAGCACTGTTTTTCAAAATCCAGGGGGAGACCGCTGCCCCCCCGGCTAGTGTGCATCCGCCCCTGAATATATAGAATATATATCTTACTTTAGAGAAAAAGAAAAAAAATGGTGTGGTGGCTTTGTTGTTGGGCCGCATTTTAGAGGTCCTAGAATAGTAGAATGGAATAAATAATATTTTTTTTTAATAATTTTGAGGCTATTCCAACTAATTGAGATTTTTTGTCGCACATTATTTAAAGATCGGATTCTTTGTAGCATACTTAAGCTCTGTGTATACGACAGTGTGACGGCTCTAAAGGGTCAGATGTGAGATTTTCTGTGACTAAGAATCCACATATATCATATGCAGTCCGCGTATAAAGTGATCGTGTTCAATGATCCGTACATGCATATGCGGCTGCATGAACCGTATCTTATTTCATTAGTTGTGTATGTGTAAAAATATAATTGTACATGGGAGTTGTCACTTATCAATTGCTCTTTAAAGTGTAGTGGATTAAAATTGCTATTGGAATCTGATAATTGTACTTCAAACTTAGTATCTCGTTAAATATCCCAACTGAAATGTGTTGACAACGTGCTAAAATAGTTACGCAAAACTTTCCATGTTCTGGAATACAATCTGCCTTGAATTGTGATGTCTTTATACCTAACAAATATACTCTTAATACATAATATCATATATCTAAATAATATATATTAATATAAGTATTTCTTTTCTTCACACCTGACTTCACCTATCTTAATATTCAGTTATCTTAATAGCTATTAATACACTCATTTGTTGAATAAATAAATATATTTTAATATTTATTGAACTTGGTCTCTTTTTTGTTTGTATATCTATCCTCATTTGTACCAATAATCATCTTTTTTTTAATACCTAAGTCTTAATACTTAATTCTCTTAAAGAAATATAAGTCTCACTACATTATAATAATTTATAATTAAGAACTCTCTGTAGATAATAACTTTATTTTTAATAGTTGTTAACATATGTCTTAATATCTATTAAATAAAATATTTTTTGTTTATATATTTATATTTATTTATCTCAATAGTTAATTTTCTCTAATCTTAATACTCAATTATCTTAAATAAAAATAAATATTAATATATTATAAAATAATCATTCATAAATAATAACTAAAATATTAATACCAACAATTTAAAATACTAATATTTACTTAAAAACTTTTACTCTTAATATCATCACTTATAAATCTTTATATCTACTATAAAAGATCTTAATATCGAATATAAAATATCTTAATATATCAATCATTAAATAAAATTAATAGACCACATAACAATCATTCAATCTAAATATCATCATTTATAAATCTTTATATCTACTGACGCGTACCAAAAATCACTTGTTTGACCTTTAAAATTTATAAATTCTAAAAAGTACTTTGATTCGGCCGCAAGCATATGACCTGCGTTCAGTATAGTAAGGGTGTCGAACCACAGGGACAGTGAAAATCACCGGACTTGCTTTAGTTTGGGTCTCTAGACGTGAAAAGTAAGTAAATGGGGGGTTTGTTCGAGTAATTTTTGTTTTTAATATTTAAAAGCAAAATCAGAAAGTTAAGAATATTTTTATTATTTTTGTATTAATTAAAATAAGAGTTCCTACGTGTATAGATCAGTTTTCACTTAGATTTGGTTCATACGGCACGTATGAACACAGACGGATTATAATTACTTCTAAGGGGTAACTTCTTCGCTAAATGCGTGAATCCTAAATGATCAGTACCTAAATAATAAACCTCAACTCTCGTATGTTGGTTTATTTATTTAGTTTATGATCAATTTAGGGTTTCTAAGTTCATATAAATCTTAACTCTCGTATGTTGGCTTAGATCCCTTAGTTTAAGTGTTGGTTTTCTGTAGGCATGCTCGATCTCTCAATCTGAGTAGGGTTCAACCTTTCAGACACAACCTGATCTACCATCTCGGTCCCAGATCTACTTATTATACTTAGAATAACCTTGGTAAACTGCTCAAATCTTAGATGATCAAACCAATAGCCTGACCTCGGCTCCTAGCAGTTCATCAACAATCAAATAAAGCATAGCAATAATACAAAGTACAAATGAAACACAACCATAGAATAAGCAAACCTCTAATAAAAAAGTCATAATCTAAGTTTTACATCTCTAACCCCTAAGAACTAAAGTATTTAGCCGTTCATAGTGACACATAAAAAAACGATAAAGATACAGAAAGTAAGAACATAAAATATTATAGAAAAAGTTTAAAAAAATAACAGATATACAACAAATATGGATGATTCAAACTCTTGGTACTGCTCTTGTGCCAGTCTCTCGCTCAGCCTCTGTCTTCTCTCGAGTGTTTCGGCCTTCAATCTCTCAAATCATCTTGGGATGGAAAATAGTGGCTAGGGTTTGGTATGGAGGTGAATGGAAAGTTCTAAGAGACCTTGGAGGCTACTGAGGGGCGCCTTAAGTAGAGGGAGAATCAATCAGATCGGAAGGAAATCGAGTAATTAAGTCATTACCTTCTCTGCTCTGTTTTCAAAAATATTTTATATGGTCCATATGGACCTGCATATGGACCATATGCACTACTTTTCAGTGGCAAATGGCTGCTATGATCGTGCTAAATCCCATGATACTCCAATAGACATGAAAACTCATGTTTTAGTATCGATTCCTTAGCTCCTTAGCATGAAATTTCTGAAATACAAAACTGACCAAGGCATAATTAAATCTAAATAATACAAACATTCTATGCAATATAATTAAACATGAAATTAGGAGTTTAGTTTTGATTTTAAGCACAATCAGGGGTCAAAATGTGTATATGAATGCATGACATCAAATCCTTGCAAGCTAAAATCTTGATTGTCCTTAAGTAAAACTCTAGTAATAGCAGTGTAAATTATACCTAAATCTAGATCTAAACTCCTGATATGTAATGAAATGAGAAAATTAATTATTCAGGTCAAACAAGATTAGTTATGATTATCCTTCTTCACCTCACATGACGGGTTAAAATACATTTAAGTTAAATCAAGCGACTCTTGAGTCAGAGACAATCCAACCTTGGAACCTAGGACCCTAACTCATCTCATCATGACATATCTAAAAAAATATTTTATGACTGAAAGAATAGATACCACGACTTAGTCAAAATTCCTCACATGTTAAGATTATTCAGATCTCGTAGGTTCAACAATTGGTTCTCACCTCAATGATCAAAACCAAAATATAAAAGTCTATTTTTTTATTTAAAACATTTAAAAGTAAAGGGTTGAGATCAGTTTCTTGTATTGCACTGGAACAATACACAGTGGCTTGATTTACGTAGGTCGTTCAAGATATATATTGCATACATTCACTCATAGCTCAGCGAGGAGCCAGTGGAGTGTCGATCACTCAGTTATTAAATTTTTGAAAAGCAATATTTTTATATGGATATTTGATTTGTTTTTATTGAACTTTTATGGTTGATTTCAATCATAGAAACTAGACTCTTACCGTTTAAACTCTTTCGAGTGCTGAACAACACTAACATACAAGACATACCGGACATATGAGGCATGTCAATCCTTTTATTCAGAGATAAAATCAGTTAAGCACTAGACATACCAAAATGTTATTAAGCAGCCGGTTCAGATCCTATATTCTCAGAATCAAGGTCATCTAAAGGACTATACGCTATAGAGATTTAACCCTCAATCTCGATACGGTATTCTATGGGGTTATGATAATCAAATCGAACCAATAAAAATCATCTCAATCCACCACATATCCTTAGATCATACCTAAATATAATATTAATATGCACACTATATGCTCTAAAAATAAAAGAAAAAATACAAAAATAGAAGAAAAAGAGGGGAAAAGAAAAATATATTGTCATAACCATCATAACTGTAAAAAAAGCATCTCGTCTGGACTCAGACAATCAGAAATCAATCAAAAATTATAGTCAACAAGACAAGATATGTCGATGTAAAAACCTCAAAAGATCATGACTATAAAAGTTTTTCAATCCCCCCAAGCTAATTCATGCATCATCCTCGATGCCTTGAGGAGGTGGGCCCTAACTAGTCTCAACTGAAGGGTCGCTGCCCAAAAACCAATCTATTCATGTCCTCTCCTACTGGTCAAATCGTGTATCATACTCCACCTTCTAGGTGTTGTATGAGTCGATCTAGGCACCCTACATCTAAACCTTTAAGCGAAGAGAGCTGATTTTTGTGCTGAGAGAGTCTAGTCTGCCATCGATGGTGTTAAATCAGCTATTGTAGTACTTTAGGTCCTCCTGCTAGCATAAGATGATCCCCTATAAATATTGTAAAATATCCTGCATGTATGGGTAAGGTACAAAGGTGCTAAAGAAGGGATCGTACATCTTATGCGAAGACCTAGGAAGTGACTGAGTAGATGAATTTGGGACGACCTCCCTGGGAATGTCCATCGATGGTGTAAAAGATTGAGGAGGTACGACATCAGCTGGTGCGCAGAGGATGTACTCAAGGTGTCAGGTGCGATTATACCCGAAGGAGATGGAAGAATAGATCGGCAGCTCACGCTCCGACATGTCTGTGAAGATCCAGAAGTATCTCGGCCCGTGGCCAGGTAATCATCTGAAAATCCTGATGAAGTGTGAGGCACGCAGGCCTTATCGTTAATCGTGGGCGACACCTTATAAAGATCATCACCATTAAACTGAAGACCTAGCTTATGACCAATACAGGTCATATATAGATCCCATTATGATCATATCATGGACTTGGGATTTGTGCGGAGCCCAAGGCAGTGGTGCGTACCATGCACAACATTAGATCTGATTGTTGTAACGTATAGTTTGGGAGGAGCATAGTGTCTATCAATTGGAGATCCTCATGGGTGACCCGAATGGTGGATTCACCTCTATCATAGATCGTGTGACCCAGGGTCTTCTGAATGCAGCAAAGCACTGAGTGGATGATGAACTTGGACTTGAACTCCTCCTGACGTCAACTCCTCTCCCGGAGATCATCTCGAAGTCATCCTCCATAGTCAGCTCTCCTCTGTAGGGCGGCTCGTCTACTTGTGGCCTCGGGTGGAAATGAAACCACTCCCGCAACTAATCAAGAGTGACCATTTGTGTAGTGTCCCAAAGTCTGAATTTGATGTACCGATCTCATCTGTCATTCTCCCATCAGTCGGAGGGATGATAGAAACTCGATCGTGATGGTGTCGTGTGCCGGACAATTATCCTAGATGGTCCATAAAAGATACATAAATCTGACCCTACCCGTGAGGCGGAGAAAATCTTCTTGGACTCTAATCTTGCGTAGAAAAACAAAATCAATGCTATGTGTGCTCTCATACGTGTGGTTTGTCATTTGCGGAAAGTGATCAAGTATCCCTTATATGGGAATGCGATAGTATATTAGCTCTAGATGTCTCCCCAACGGCACGTACAATCTCGAGTCATGAGAAGACTAGTTGAAATCATACCACTCGATAGATCCATCAGGACACTTCTTCTTCTTTCTTAGTGCAAGGGTGGCTGGTACTTAGCCTCTTCTCCCTCCTTGACCGCATCCTAGTCGATCGATCCCTTAGTATTATTGTCTGGTTCTCTTCTGGTATTTTTGGACCAAATATTGTATCGAGACATGTTGACTGGACCTATCTGGTTCTATTTATAGTCCGTGTAAGAGCCTTCTGGATGCAACGGATAATTGTATGCTTAATGAACTTGGCCTGATATTCCTTATAATCACGGTATCTGGTCACTGATTCTCAAAAATCCTCCATGTCATACCCTCAATTGAATCCTCTACCACCCATGGTAAGCAGTCTATGAAATCCCAGAAAGAATTTTAGTTTGGTGAAACCTACCTCATAGTTTTCGATTGCACATTTGGAATAGTAGGTATTGAGCGTGTCCCGACCCTTCTATAACCTTAGTGGAAGAGAGAAATTTGACCACGAGTTGGAACATGCCGCGTAGGTGTTGCCAGTGTCAAAAATGACGGCCTATGTCGATGTGCTGGGTTATGCGTAAGAAATCATTATTTATTCCCATCTTATCCAAATCATCAAAGTTGAAGCATGGTCTTGCCTTATACGTGCATGTCTCGAGTTGTTGGAAGTTACGCCACACTTCTTGCATTAACAATGGAATCATCTTGATCTCCCTCAAATTTGAGTTACGTCTGGCTCTATTCTTGTGGCGTACGGTGCTTATGGAGTTGTATACGGTCCATATGAGATATCAAGCTTGGTTCGGTTTGGTGCTGGATCTGAATTTTCTGATAACAAACCCGCTATACACTCGATCCTTAATTTTATTGAGAGCTGGCCTTAATCTGAACTGTACTACACTTGACTTAAACAGCTATCTCCCCCTGTTACTAGTATTTGCCCGTATTGGCTCTGTGCTGGTCTATATTATACTGGTTTGTGGCTTTACCTCTTATGGTGCTGAGTTGTTCTGGTAGTTTTGGTTTCTGACTTGTGAATAAGGTTCTGATCATTATGCTTGCTGATAGTTGATCTATTTGCTGAGGTTCGATTTTCCTGGTTGATATATTATGTGTACTCTATTCCGGCATTGGGCCCTGATCCCTATACTACCATAAGAAAATTAATTTCTGCCTGATCTTAGTTGATGATTACTCACGCCCTATTTGCACTAAAAATCCCAATGGCCCTTAGTGGTTGGCTTATTCGAAACTTGCTATGCTGGTACTCGTTGATGTATTGGCTATCTGTTTTATTTCTTGATTTAGTGTTGCCTTGTTTTGGCCTCGCCTTGCCTGGTCCCAACTTGACAATGCTATGTTGGTGCTTTGTTTGGTTGATTTTGAATGAATCCTTTGGGTTGTTGACTTAGGGATGGTGCTTATGTGACGTAAGTCCAACCCTTGAATTATCGGCATATAAACCTAGTGTTAGAGTTGCCACTATTTCTGACGCGGTCTTAAGTGCTTGTTTGATATACCAGTAAGTGTGTATGGTCTGAATTGAGGAATTTGATAAGTTGAGGGTTGAATTTGCATTTTGTGGTAATAACTCCTTTTAAGGGTTATATACGTAAAATAAACCTGAACGGATAATTATAAATGCAGAAAATAAATTGATCTTAACTAAGTGGGCCGAAAGGTTAATTTGGATAAAAGTATAATTAATTAATTAGCGAGTGCCGTAAACTAAAATGTGCTCGACTAATAATTAATTAATACTTAAAGATAAAAACGGGAGATGATTATATGATCTGCCTCAATAATGAAAATCCGAACAAATACAGTGGTTTCGGAGGCAGCCTATGATCTCAAACACATTAAAACACCAACACATTTTAGATTAAATAAAAAACATTAATTAAATTTAAGTTTAATTAAATTTCTTTTCTCTCATTTTGATTTTTTATTTTTAATTCTAGTTTTATATAATATATTTTCTAATTAATGAAAATAATATTAAAATATAAAATGAGATATAATTAAAGAATAAGATATAAATAATTAAGGGTTATAAAATAATAAATAAAATATAATAATAATTTATAATATATAAAATATATATTAATCAATTTCTCTAATTTAACAATAATAATTGAATAATATTTATTAATATATAAAAATATATATTAATCAATTTCTCTATTTAATAATAGAATAGTATTAATAAATATATAAATATATAAATATATATATATATTAATAAATTTCTCTATTTTTAATAAGAACAATATTAATTATATAACATTATATATTAATCAATTTCTCTAATTCTAGATAATTAATTATCCTAATTATAATTAAATTAATTAAAGGATAACATTAAGCTTACTTAATTAATCTAGATAATTAAGTTAGTTACATTAATTGAAATAAATATAATCTCAAAACACCAACACACTTAATAAAATAATAATATTTAATTTAATTAAATTAAATTAATCAAGTTTCGTTAATTTCTGTCACATCTACTTTATTTTCATATAACAAACTTATAAATTGCAAAAATAATATTAGTATGTAAAGTAGAATATAATTAAAGAATTTAATTTAAATAATTAAGATTTACAAAATAATAATTAAAATATAATAAAAATTTATACTATAAAATGTATAGATATTAATCAATTTCTCTAATATTAAGAATACAAATAGAAACAATAATGATAATAATAAATACTATAACCATATATTAATTTAATTCTCTATTTCTAAATAACTGAATTTTCTAATTATAAATTAAAATAATTAAGTGATAATGTTAAGATAACTTAATAAACCTAAATAAAATTTAGTTAAGTATATTTATCAAATAGATATATGTTAATTATAAACTTTAAATAATAATGCTCCCGTCTCCGAGTCCGGTATACTCTGACCCCAAACGAGACCCAATGTGAATAGGATACTCGTCAATTTAATCTATTTTTGACTTGATAGGTTTTCGAAAAATATCTTGACGAGACGACAAACGAATACACTCAAGATGAGACGGCTGACGAGATCGTGATGCGTCACCGGAGACTTAGCAATTTGACGTTACCGACCTAACCAAATTATTCTCAGGTACGATTTCCTGGGATTTGCTTTTCTTTCTTCAGAAATAGGAACCCAACTGAAAATAAAACTATTTTTAAAATAAATCTGATCTGCGGTATTTTTTGACCAAAAATGATTAGAGACTTAATCTGACCTGTCATGTGCATCCGGTAAATTGACCAGCATATTTGAGACATACCCGCATTCGCATGCCATATCATATCATGATGCATGTAGACATGATAGGAGTAGGACTCGGGAAATAGTCCCGAGATAGGATTATGTTAGAGTTAAATAAATAAAGTTATAGATTATAATTAGTAGATTAATATTATTAATATCATTCATTATAAATTAAGTTAGGTAATTAATCATGCAAAATGCATGGGAAAGTGCTGAGAGACGGGCCGGGTGATCTCGGTCGAGGTTGTCTTGTATAACCGGACCAACGGTTACAATCCCCTTGTCCGTATATACACCGCGCACCTTTGTTTGTTGTCGGTTATCCACCGACCCCGTCATTTGGCGGGTTCGGCCGTGCCAGAGTGTTTTTCTTTTGATCAATATTATATTTTTACTGTACTTGATATGATTAAGATTTTTAATCTAAATTTGAGCGATTAGGATACTATGTCTTTCAGTGTTTAGTGTGGACGGCCATATCCGAGTCTGGATTCTACTCTATTTTGTTATTTGTCGGGATGCGATCCTCTGGCCCCTAGTGGGTACAGTATAGGCTCCCATTTGTATCATCTGTCATTTGTTATTTCTCGGGATGCGGTCCTCTGGCCCCTGGTTGGTACAGTGTAGGCTCCCCTTTGGGATGCGGTCCTCTGGCCCCAGGTTGGTACAATGTAGGCTCCCATCTGTATTATATTTCATTTTGTCATTTTTCGGGATGCGATCCTCTGGCCCCTGGTTGGTACAGTGTAGGCTCCCATTTGTATTAGTTTTCGATTTGTTATTTCCTGGGTAGTTATCTTCTTTTGACGATATGGCAACTGAAAGCATAACTTCTTAATCAATTTTATTCTATTATATTATTATTATTATTATGTGAGGTGGATCATCAGATTTAGAATACCGAGTACGTGCTTTTAGCCGTTACTCTCCTAGGGCGTTATCGCTCCGGGAGGCCGAATTTTCCTAGGGTATTCAGGGCATTGGCGTCCGCTTACTCGAAAATCCTAAGTTTGTAAGTTGGGCCCGAATACGTGCCCGCTTAGGTAAGTCACAAGTCCAGGGCCCGACCACGTGCCCGCTTGTGGATGGATTGATGATCTGTAACTGGGTTATATATATACGGGTGCTTTAAATCTCGTATCTTATATATATATTTATTATATATTATATTATTATCCACAGATTTTTATAATTTGTGTTTATCTATCATTGCATGTCATCACATCATAGCGAATTGTTAAAGAGATATATTAACTATAATTTTACTATTTAAATAGATAACTATTGCATTTTCAAATATCAGTATCGATTTTTAGGTCCAGACTAGGAAAGAAGATCAAATCTTAAGGCTAGATCTAAATCCGTACTGAGTAATTTATAAAATTACTCACGTTTCCACGATGGTTGTGGGATCCAGGTATTTCAGGTTCAGGATTTTCTTGGAGCGAGTGCTAGGGACAGTCCTGCGTGATATCAGATGTGCTTCGCTGCATCAGCATAATGAGGAGGGTAGATAATTATGACTTATCGGGCATCGGATTTTTGGTTTCTTTCTTTGGGCTTTATTTGAGAGATTTTGCTACCCATTCCGATGGAGTTAGCCCCGCCGGTGTCTGGCGTTGTATTTTTCTCGTATATTCGGGGTCGTTATTGTTTTGTATTATTATTATTGTTTTGTTTATTCTGAGATTTATCTTATTTTATTCATTTAGCCTTTCGTACGCACGTCTCGTCGTGCGTACGTGGCGGGATTAATCACCCCTAATCCAATTTATTATTTCTGGGGTGTGACACTAATAGAATTGAAACACAATATAATAAAAAAATTAAAATATTTTGATCCGACAATAGATTTGCAATCTTATTTAAAGAAAAAAAGAATTATACATCAAACTATTTGCATAAACACCCCCGAAAAAATGAAGTCTAAAAAAATAGATACTTATTAAAAATGACAATAGCATTTTTTTTTTCAAAATAACATCCCAAAAATATATTGGTATGACTCTATCCTAAGTGCAAACTATTTGATTAATAGACTACTAGAAAATAAAATTGCCTTGAAAATACCCTTTCAAAGAAAAAATAATATAGATCATTGGAGGACTTTTGGATGTATATGTTTTGCCCAAATTAAAAGGAAAGACAAAACTTTGAAAGACTAAAATTGTTTGTGGTCTTAAATGCAAAACTAAATACATTGATTCATTATAATACTAAAAATTTTAAGGTCTTAAGTGCAAAAGTTTGTAAGACAAAAAGAACCTACTATATAGCATATACATGACTAGGAGTGTGCAAATATATCGATTTAATTGATTTTGAACTGAACCATTAAATTTGGGTTGTTTGGATATTTTTGGTTCAAAAATTTCATTTCGGTTGAAAATTTTAACTAATTTGGTTTTATTCTTTGGTTTAATTTTTATTTTTCTAAATCAGATGAACCGAATAAATTAAATAATTTAAAATTTATTAAAAAAATTTATTTTACTTGATATAAATAAGGATTATATCAATTATAATCTGAATATATTTATTTTCTATAGATTTTATTTAATTATTTATTTCTTCTTTAAATTTCTATAACTTTTGATATTTTTCATTTCTCTTTAAATAGTATAATTTTGATTTAATCAAATAAATCAAATAAAATTTTGATTTAATTGAATAAATGAAATAAATTTTTGATTTAATCGAATAAATCAAATAAAATTTTGATTTAATCGAATAAATCAAATAAAATTTTGATTTAATCGAATAAATCAAATAAAATTTTGATTTATTCGATTTTTAATATATTTAATTGATGTTTTTAAAAATTTAATTCAGTTTGACAAATAATTTTTTTTCGAATGTATATATTTATTTCTGTTTAAATCAAACTGACTGTTGGCACGCCCCTAAGCATGGCCGGTGCCCCGGTGGAGTAGTTTGTACGAATTTGTGATCACCTGATGCGTTTTCTCTCTTCATTAATGCAAAAAGTTGAACCTGGTTTTTAGAGATAAGATTCACGGTTTTATATTAAAAATCAGTAAATTAACTCGGTAATCGGTTCAAATGCATATCCGGTCCTTTAAATAAGTCAAAGCATAAATGAGAAAGGTCTCCGGGTCCGAACTTTTCCAGAAGAACCGGCTGGTCCGGTCCTCTGTTCAAAATAATGGTCGAGACAGATTTAATTTTAGAGTTGGACGGATTAGGTTGCGGTCAGAGATTTGACCGGAGAGCGGGGCGAACTTTTTCAACACAGTATAAATGAAGAGGTTAATTTTTTCAACACAGTAAAAATGAAGAGGTTCTTCATCCAAAGTTAAGCGGACAAGATATCGAGGGAAGAAGAATGATTTTTTTATTATTATCAAAGTCAATGAAAGGCACTGGGAGACTGGGAGTGCACCAGAATGTCTATCAATTATTGTATTTACTGCCTTGCTGGAATAATGGAATCATTCTTTTATTAAAGAGAGATTACTTCTATATGTTTGCCAATTTTATCATTTAAATAAAGAAGAGACTAACGTTGTAACGGCGGGATAAAGAGACATAAAATGAAAGAGACGGGAAAAAAAGAGAAGATAAATTTTTAACCTCTTAAATAACTTCATCTAAAATAAATTAACGATTTTCTCTCATTAACTCTCAACTCGTCTGATTTGTTGCTCAGAAGGAAAATATCACTTCAACTAAGTTCTCTTTGTTCACCTACTCATAAATTAATCGTCTCTGTTCTCTTCTTAATTCTTATCCAGTTATCCCCCATATGAATTAAAATATTAAATCAACAATCCCAATCCCAGTTCCAACCCCGGTCATCTTCTGCTTACATGGAATTCACGCAGTTGGTCATATTTGCCTTAATTTCATTTCTCCTCTCCTTTCTCCTTATTCTTGGATATTACCAGAAGTCCCATGGCAAGCTTCCACCCGGCCCCACCCCGCTCCCTCTCATCGGAAACCTTCTACTCTTCTGCAAAGAACCTGACCGGGCCCACCGTGCCATGGCCGACCGAGCAAAAATCTACGGCCCGGTCATGTCTCTCAAGCTCGGTATGAATAACCTTGTAATTGTTTCTTCCCCTGACATGGCACGTGAAGCCTTACAAAAGAATGACCAAGCACTCTCTGCTCGGTGGGTCCCAGACAATCCCCATGCTCTTTTCTGAGGATGTACTGGATCTCGGCTCTGATTCAACACAAGAATTCAAGGAGTTCGTTGCTTCAGCACTTGAAGGGATTGCTAAGCCCAACATCTCTGATTTCTATCCTTTTCTGCGAGCTCTTGATTTGCAGGGCAGGCGCCGAACTGCTGAAGGCTATCTCAGAAGATTTTATGAATATTTTGATAAAATTATAAATCGTAGATTGAGTCGTGTTGACCGGATGGAAGGAAAGAATGGTGATTTCTTGGATTCACTCCTTGCGCTGCATTCAAATTCAAAAATTGATCTGCGAACAATTAAGGGTCTACTAACGGTATTTATTGCTATGTTGGTTTGCTTTTAATCTGGTTTAAATTAGAACTTTTGATTTTTAAAGGTTTTAAGTTTTCTGTCTCATTTTTGCAGTAGAGTGTTTCTGTACCGGTTTTACTTGTACTAGGTTTAGGTTTTAGAGGGTTTCTTTCTCATTTTTGCAGGAGAGGTTTATAATGGGTGGTTGGTTAGCCACTGTACAAGCTTGCTCATTTTTCTGTAGAACTCAACGTTGCATCTCAATATTGTATCTTGTATTTTGGTTCACGTTGATTAGTTGGAACCATTAATCATGTCTTTGTTTTTTTCCAAAATAAAAACGGTCCAATGATAGTGCTAAGTTCACCTTTAAAACTGGAAACTAAAAATATCCAATTGCTTCATAATGTATTTTTTTGTATTTTTTTTTTTCTAGGATCTATTTGTAGCTGGTAGTGAAACAACCTCAATCACAATAGAGTGGGCAATGGCGGAGCTTCTTCGGAATCCGAGTGCTATGTCAAAGGCTCGTGCTGAGCTGAAGGAGAAACTAGGATCTAAGCAAGTGGAAGAGACAGACATCTCTAAACTTCCATACCTCCAGGCCATCATCAAAGAAGTCATGAGATTGCATCCAGCTGGGCCCCTTCTGTTGCCTCACAAAGTAGCCGAGGCTGGAATCGTGATTGGTGAGTTCACTTTGCCAAAGGATGCACGTGTGATGATCAACGCCTGGGCTATTGGACGGGATGCGATGGCCTGGTCAGAACCAGATGTCTTCATGCCAGAAAGATTCTTGGTTAGCAAAGTTGATTTCCGTGGTCAAGATTTCGATTTTATTCCATTTGGATCTGGAAGAAGACTGTGCCCAGGATTGCCTCTTGCGGTGAGAAGTGTCATGTTAATTCTGGCTTCGATGCTGCATGAGTTCGAATGGAGACTGCCTGATGGCATGAGTCATAATGATGTGGATCTTAATGATAGGTGTGGAGCAACTCTTGCATTGGCTACACCTTTTCACGCTGTTCCAGTTCCAGTCATTGGCACTGATTAACGCAGCATACTTTTACTGCTTTTCTTCTTTGTAATTTACATGTTCTTTATCTGATAGTAGAGGTAAATTTCCTTTTTTTTTTCTAGATGTAGAAAGGAATTGTAGAGTAGAGTAATTATGCAAAACTCATATGCATCATCCCTAGTTAAGATTAGTAATTAGTTATCCAAATGGCAAAAAATCATCATTACACATTCTTATAGATAAACCCCCTTTCAAATTCTCTCTAACAAGTCAAACAACAGAAATTTCAAACCTACAAATTCAAACAACACAACGTCAATTGGTTGCTTTCTCCCAAACCACCCAGCACAAGGCAGGCACCTACCAGTCCTCCCAATTGCTGCTTTTCTAATGGAAAAAGCACAGCAGCTTCGCCACATCTTATATAGAGATGTCAATAAGAAAGGGGTCCATGGCTGAGCTCAGTTTCACCTCTGAATTCAGAGAGATGGTGGCAATGGAAAAAGAGTAAGGTGTGGATTCCTCAACAGTGAACCAATCTGAGGTCTAGATAATGCAGGGAGAAATTCGCCTGGCTATCAGACCAATAAGCAGAAACTGAAGCCTCTGGATGTGCTGCTTTGCTGTAAAGATCTGGGAATAGATTTGGCAAAAAAAAAAAAAAAAAAAAAAAGAAGATCCGGGAATATATGTGCCAGAGAAATATCCCCAGCCCACTTGTCCTGCCAGAAGTTGATCTGAGAGCCATCTCCCAGTTGTTTACCTATTTTCTTCAATGGTTCTTTTGTATTATTCTTTCTTAAATTTGACAGTATGGGTACTCTGTTGAGCTAATTCATTTTTATATTCATGTACTCATTCGATAATTATATAGGGTTTTTACTCTTAAATTTATAGCTTTATGTAAGAGAAACAATTAATATGGTTACATTTTTTGACCTGATTCGTTGCACTTTCCTATTGGATTCAATGTGTTGTGTGTTTTAATTTTACCTTATAATTTCCATGGCTAATTTTTCTTTAAAAGCAACTTCGGTAGGAAATTTTCATTTACTTGTAGTTGCTGTTACATGCTCTTCTGTGTTTGAGTCAGAAAAGTGATAAAGGAAACAAAAAACCGATGGAAACTATCTCTGTATGATTATGTTTCGAAAAAAGAGAGACATTTTAACTTCTTTACAGGCTCTAAAAGCTGAGGGGCTGCCTCTTGAAATTGGATCAGACGTTATTGATACTCAGTGGACTGGACAAGCAAATAAAAGTACTAAGAAAACCGACTCTGTATGCACTTCCACAAATGCACTTTTGCCTCTTCATCAATGTCAGATTCAATGCACAAGCTCCATCAATGAAGCAACAAAACATTCCAATTAAAAAAAAAAAGGAATAGCAATCCATCTTCAATGCTGAAATGATTTCTAAATTTTTATTGTCGTCACATCAATTAGAAATGAATTGGTTTCTTAAATTATCTAAATCGCTCCAATGCAGAGATGGTTTCCGAGTTTCTAATTGCAGCCACATCGGACATCGTTTGATATCACTCTCGTCAAAAATATATATATATATATACTCGCGCCAAATTTCTCTACACTCACGCTAAACTTTTATCGAGTATTTTTTTTTGCACTGCATACATCTAGAGAACTTTAAATCATCCCAGTAATTTATCAAGCACGGCACCAAATTTTTCTCGTGGCTACATGCAAATCTCTCACTGTAACCATCATTGATATAAACGTATTAAGCCCTACACGTAAAAGAGGAAAACAAAATGGAATTAAGATAAGAGGTGGCCAGCTCATGAAGGACAACTGTCTTGTAAAACCACCATAACAAAATACATGCAAAACTACTTACAAGAACAAAAAACAATATACTAATTAGCTACACTAAATTTGAACAGAAACTTCTGTACAGTTATTCTCATTACCATCTTAATTTTAAAACTAGTATGTTCCTAAGCAGGGGCGGATCCGGTGTGTACCAGGAGGGCAGCTGCTCCTTTGGATTTTGAAAAATAATATTTTTCGGTAATTTGCCCTCTAAATTATCTGATTAATTTTATTGAGAAAAAAATATTTAATATCGTGCATAATGAAATAATTATACAAAGATATCAAAATATAAAGATCCGTAGATGAAAAGTTTCTTCATCAACTTGTTTATCTATTAGTTTGAGATTTATTTTGTTGTTATTTTTAATATATAAAATATTATTATTTAATAAAATTTTTATTAGGTAATAATATATATTAAATTATTAAATTTTTTTATTTAGTATCCAATTAGTTAATGGATTTGAACCCGATAAGCTATTACAATCCGATAATTGCCCTCTCCCGCCTAAAATCCTGCATCCGCCCCTGCTCCTAGGAGCACGGAGCCCCTCCGTGATTATAGCTCAAAAAGTATATCAAATAATTTTTAAATTTTAATTTATCACTCTCATTAAATTTTTCAGAATAAAATCTAATGTGATATAAAAATTTGAGATGTTTTGAGTTTTCTAAGTCAATGTTTTAAATTTTTGAAAAAATAATGTACAAATATTAAATATTTTATTAATTTTAAAGCTGATTTTCAAAAATTAAAAAGAATGACTTAGAAAACTCAAAACATCCCAAATTTTTATATTCCGTAAGATTTCAATATGAAAAAATTAATGAGAGTGATAAATCAAAATTTGAAGATGATTTGTTATACTTTTTGAGCTAGAATCACGGATGGATTTCGTGCTCCTAGGAGTACGCTAGCTTTGCTCATATATATATATATATATATAGAGAGAGAGAGAGAGAGAGAGAGCGAAAGTCTAAAATACAACGCGTTGCATGGATATATTTGCACACCACGTTAAAATCTCAAACTTCAAATTAAAAATGATCAATTCGAACCATTCAATTTATTCTCCATATCAAACTCTTATAAAAAATCAAAATTTATATTTTAAAAAAAAATTCTATTATTTTTTTGGGCCAAGACAATGTTACTTGATTTGAGGATTTTGGATCGTCCAATAGTGATGATTTTCTTCTTATCCAAAAAAATTCAAAAATATAAAATTTGATTTTCTACAAGAGTTTAATATGGAGAATAAATTAAACGGTTCGGATTGATCATTTGGAATTTAAAGTTTGAGATTTTAATGTTGTGCATGAACGCGTCTGTGCGATGCGTTACATGTTAGACTTCCTCTCTCTCTCTCTCTCTCTATATATATATATATAGTGAGCCTATGATGCTTCACAAAATATAAAATCTTTCGTGTTTTGCATCCGTATTTCAAATTTGAGAGTCTAAATAACTGATATGAACCATTGAACATTATCTTTATATTGAAATATCTTTGAAAATCAAATTATATATATCTTTTGCTATTTTCTAGATGGATACTAAATTTGTTGATCTAAGAATTTTTGTACTGTCCAATACTAATAATTTTCCCCAAATTCAGCAACAGGTAAATAAGAAAGGGAGCTTTTGGGATATAACTAAAGGGAATAACCCCTTAGTTTTGGCTGCAACTGGTAGGAAGACTAGGAGCTATGTAATTGCAGAGGGGCACAATGCCCCTTCTATGCTACTTCAGGTGTAAAATTTTCAAGGAAGAATTTCGTTTTTGCTACCTGAATTTTGTGACGTTCTTTGCTCCTACTGGTGCTACCTTAGGTCCCTACCTCAGAAATTCTATCAATTAATTGCCTGGACGATTGAACCCGAATCTTAACTCAAGACCTATCTGCAAATGTTCTTTTAATTTTTTCTGAAATTTCTGAACTTTATTATGATTAAATTCTACAATTAGTCTGGTGCTCACTCAAGGGGTGTTTTGTTAACTTTTGATGTCATATCATGTAGGATAGAGTCAGAATTTTTATATAGAGAGATCGAGATTCAAATTATGTTACTAAAGTATTACAATTAATTAGTTGGGGGAGAACAATACATCTCACAAACTAAAAATATATGATAAAATTTCATCTTGATATGTAATTTCTGTGCGATTGGAGGGGAGAGGGCCCGGACACCCTCCAATCCCCCCTTGTCTTTGCCCCTGATATCATGCAAATAATATTGGATGCCAGGCTCCAAACTGTTGTGATTTCTAAGACATTTAATTGGTCAGGATTTACTTGGTACAGTAATATGGTGCTTGCCAGTATTTTTTGTCTAAAGTACTGTTTATTTGTTTAAGCATGCATCTGATTTACCATCTGGGTGCTTCACAGTTAAACATGTCCGAGTATAGAATTAGTTTGGGTTGCTTAACTGTTTGGTACTATTAAGGGAAATGTGATCATATTAATTAGTAGATTTAACTACTTTTTCTCGACTTAATTTGAATTAATTTGGGATGCTTCAATGATCTTTTATGCAGAAGCACAACAGCATGTATTTGTTAATTGCCAACACAAAGCTCAAAGCAGAAGGAACATAATCATATAGTCACATGTTGCAGGAGTTCTTATAGAGCTTCTAAACCAAGAACAACTCGAAAAAGTAAAAAAATGTAACAAATTGTCTCATTATTTGTACTGTGGTTAAAAAGAGGTGGCAATGTAACAAATTGTCTCATTATTTGTACTGTGGTTATAGTGCTATATTAATAGTGAAGCTGTGGCGTGGCCAGGAGCTAAAACTAAGAGCCATAGTCAGAAAGGCATTGGCAAAGACCATGCAAAATGGTCTCCAGGTGCAACTGTACACCTTCATGTACGAGCCTCAGATCCAACTCCAGCTGTGCATAGGCATATGCTGGTTCAACGAATGATTTGGATGACATCGTGAATGACTTTACATAGTGGTTTTTTATTATTGTAATTTTGTTATGTTTATTATTTTATATCTTCTAAATTTGATATGTAATATTAATTTGCCATTAGGATGAATTTTCTACATAAAAGATAGAATAACAGAATAGAAGAGACATTTAGTGCGGATTTTTTTTTTGTTATATGCATTTTTTTGTATTCGCATGTAGTTATCAATGACTAAGGGTGTCAATACTTGATCCGATTCAAAAATAAATGAGTTGGATATGAGTCGATCCGACCGATTTAATTATATATTTTTAAATAATTTATGATTTAATATTAATTAAATCTTAAAAATACACTAAATATATACTAATTAAGATAAATTATTAATTAATTAATATTTAATTACTTAAAATTATATAAAAATAATTAATAAATACTTAATTATTATACATGGGTCGGATCGACTTGTGACCCGGTCGGGTTGGATATGAATCAAGATTTTTTGACCCGAATTTTAAAAGGGGTCGGGTTAGATCAGGACAAGAAAAATAATAAAATAATAATGATCCGATCAGAATCCAACCCACCGACCCATTGACACCCCTATCAATGACAATGATGCATATGATATGAAAAATATTGTTTATCAATAGCATTACTTAAGACTTAAAACTTCATTAATTTTTAAGAGCATAATTATTCATTGAGTTTAAAAATTAAATCATTGAGTTTAAAAATTAAATTATTATACATAATGATCTGCACGGGTACATTTATTAGTAAAAAAAGTGCTCAATGACTCTTTTTCAAAAAAAAAATGCATACACATTCAATTGATAATTCGATAGTTTTAATCAAATCATGGGTCAACATGACTTCCGGCCAAGACCATTTTTTAATTATTATTTTATTTTCTCGATGTTTAACTTTGTTCTGCAAATAGTAGAATATTTGTATTTTTTTTGGTATCCACATTTTCTTTAAATTGTGTTTTACATAAAACCATAAGATTGAAAAACAAGTGTAACAAACTAATTTGTCTAATGAAAATAGTATATGTGAAACGAGGAAAAATGAGATACGAAAAAAAAAGCATCCACGTAACTTTTTACTTTTTTTATTACCAAATAAATTAATAAATTACTAAAAAGTACCAACAATTAATACACAAGCATTTCTGGTAAACCGTTTTTGATAAAATTTTCGGTAAACCTTTATATTGGCATTTATATTTTCCAATATTATGACAAAACCTGATGTAAGAAACAATATATATAATTAATAAATTATCAAAATATTTTTGATATATTGTGTTTGACAATTTATTATGAGTGAGGCTATCGTGCATTGCAATGTACGGATGCATTCGTGCATTGTCTCAAAATCTTAAATTTTAATTAAAATATAACTGATCTAAATCACTCAATATGATCTCCATATCTAACTTTAGTAGCTAGCCAAATTTTATATTTTTTAAGATTTTTTGCTATTTTTCAAATGAAAACTATCATTATTGGACAATTCAAAATTTTTAAATCAAACCATCTTTTCCTCATCTAAAAAAATTGTAAAAAGTTTTTAAAAAATATAAAATTTGACTAGCTAACAGAGTTTGACATGGAGATCAGTTATATTTTACTTAAAACTTGAGATTTTAAAATAATACAAGAGTGCATCTGTACATTATGATGCACCATAACCTCACTCATTTATTATTTATATAAGTGAACAAATGTCCATTTTAATCTTTTTGAAGTAAAGAAAAATAACTATAAGACAACCTCCGCCCTTTGGAAAACAGCCCACACACGGATAAATTTAAGAAGATACACAGCTATTTCTGAATTAAAACGGAGCATTTTCCAAGCCATTTAGGCAAATATGTCCAAATACTTCTTTTATCCGTAGGATTATACAACTTTTCGCTAATTAGTTAATTCTGTACTAATTACTCTTTAGAAGAATAAATGTATAATAAATTATTCTCATTTTTTTAAATAGAGAGGAACTACCAATCTACCGTGCAACATCTCATTCAAGATCTCCATCATTTAAACAACTGAGGTCTCTATTAACTTTTTTCGCTTCCAATTTTCACAAGCAAGAGAAAAAGTAATCTTATTTAAAAATAAAAAATAATTTAATTCAATATTGAGATATTCTAATGCCGCGTGGATTTTCTAAGAAGCGGTCGAAGAAATTGAAATTTATGAATTATTTTAATACATCCATTTAAATTTTACCGTTTGATCTATATTAAATGAAATTAAAAATAAACAATTTTGACATATTAATGCAACGCTCATGAAGTAGATTTGTTTCAGCTGTTTGGATTTGTTGTTGAAATCAATTAAATAATTGTTTTTGGTAGTGAATTATGTAATTTAAAGTTTGACTCTCATCTTTTTGATAAGTAAATAAATATTTTTTAGTTAAGCATAAGTTTGTACTAGAAATTTTGAAAATTTTATTTAAGCTTAAGTATATTTTTGTAATTTTATTAATATAACTATGTATTGGAATTTGAAATTTGAATCCAAAGGATTGATCTTCTACATTTTGATGAAAGGTGTGTTTGTCCAAATTTTATGATTTTAAAACTATTTATATTAATCAATTGGTGAAAAATAAATACATTAAAAATAACCTAACGTGATCAACTAAATAACTGTATTTTCCACAACTTAATCGTGCATAAAATGAATTTCAGATTCATAAATTTTTAATAATGACGCCGCTACGAATGCTATGATTATTGTTTTATTATATTCAGGAAAATAAAATTTCTTTTTTTTTAAAAAAAAAATTTGAACAGAATGTAACTGCGCCATCTCAATTGATAACACATTTAATTATTTACATTTACATTTCAATTTGATCGGTCAGTCGTAGTCCTTTGAACGGTGATGCGATCCAAATCTCCGCCCCCATTCTGAAAATGTAATTTCAGAAATAAAATCACACTTCTAAGGAAAAAAAAATATGTCGGTAAAAAGTAAAAACTGAAATAAATAATTTGTAATTTTAAAATTCAGTTGATAACTTCAGATCAATATCTCAGTGAACGAGGGTTGTTTTATTTATTTATTTATTTTCAATACATTTTCTTTAAACATTTGTATGGTTCTATTTCTAGCCACGGGTTTTACAATATGAATTGTAGGTTATTTTATTTTTTTCCTTCGGTTTTTGGACCAGTGCATTTCGTTGCATAGCTTTTGGGCTCAATTAGGAAAATGTGCATGGTCCATCTTTTGAAGTGTCATCCATCTATTCACCCATTTATTTATTATTATACAAAATAATTGGTTGTTGAATGATAGAAGTGTCCATTCATCTTTAAATATATAGTGTTGAATGATAAATTTTAAATTTCTATAGTCAAAATGCATACAAAATATTTCAATTTTAGTAATTGATAATTATACTTGTTTATTTAATATATATATATGTTATTGCATTTCAATTTTTTCTACATTCCAAATGTATACAAAATATTTCAATTTTAATCATTAACAATTGTACTTCTTCATTTAAAGGTACAAATAAACGTAGTAGCGTTCTTTCTATAAAACCGTCTGGAATTTGATCTGATAGATAGATGAAGTAATTTGGTGGCACAATAAACATTATTTCTTCACAAATACATTATGGATATGAAAAGCAGGTATAAGAACAATATCCTTAATTAAACTAAAAACAAGGCTTGGTATCCTAAAAAAAGCCCGTTTTGTATTCTCTTGACTGGGCCTCAGTAGAGAATACTAGAACACAAAATTAGGAAAATCCGAGTTTGGGATCCAAGTTTGAAAAAAATCGGAAAGCGAAAAAAAAATGAGAGGAGAACGAAAGACGGAGGAGAGATTGAAAAAATTGAAATATATCGGAAAATATGATACGGAAGATAAAATCTTCAGAAAGATTCGAATTTCAATTTGGAAATGAAGGAAAAGGTTAGTTGTGAGTGGGATATTTTAATTTGTTGTAAACTATCTTTTCTCTTTGTTTTTATCTTTTTAATACCCTGATTTCAAGGTATATGTTAAATTATATCATACTATATTACAATAAAACAATACTAAGGATTTCATGATTTATCATCAAATTCATCTTTAATTTGTTATAAAGTGCAAATGATGTTTATGAACACATGAATACATGCATACATCTCTCTCATATATTTTATTCTAGTACAGGAGTTGATGAAATTCGATCATACTAGCTTTGACAAAATAACAAATTGAAAAGAGAACTTTCGGGATATTAGATAAAACTAAATTATTGAGAATAAGCATAATGAAAAAATGACTTAACAAATAACAACTGAAAGTCTTGCCCCATGTGCATATAACCACTTTGATGGTGACCAACTGACCACAAATTGTTGTAGTGTTAATCAAATCATTTATTATTTATTTATTTATTTATATGCTTATAAATGAAGAAATTTATGAGCTTTCATGCACCTGTAATTGAGTATACTGCACAAAATCTTTAGGCATATATTGACTGTACTTCAGATAGGGAGCACGTCATATATATGTCATGAACTACACTTATTTATGGCATGCCCATTCTACATCATTCATGAGCTTGAATTACAATTTCAGTCTAGTGTTCTCGTGTTGCCCTTTATCAACAATTACTTGTATATTACACTCCTTGTATAGTTTTTATCTCATTGGTACTTACTACAATATAAGCTGAGGTCTAGTCAAAAACTACCTTAGAACATTATCACATAATTTCACTGTTTTTTTATTACATCTCATGTTTAGTAACTTTTATCCTTGTATGTTTGAATGATTAAATTCATTGTTTTTCTCCCTACAAATTTCTGAAGCAGTCAATGATAATGAATTGATGATTTATAGTTTTATACAAATTGTAAGTAAAATGCTGTTGGGTTATATACAAATAACAAGTGCAAATATGATGATACGCATTACCGAATTTAGCCCTAACAATAATATATATAGCTCAAACGATGTCAAGCAAGAATAGACTTTTTAAAGGTACAAATAAACGTAGTAGCGTACTTTCTATAAAACCGTCTGGAATGTGTTCTATAAATAGGATGTAATTTGGTGACATAACAAGCTTGATTTCTTCACAAATACTTTATAGGTACAAAAAGTAGGTATAAGACCAATATACTAAATTGAAATGAAGACAAGGCTTGGTATCCTAAAAAAGCCCATTTTGTATTCTCTTGACTGGGCCTAAAGTAGCGAATACTAGAACACAAAATTAGGAAAATGCAAGTTAAATTTCCTCCCCAACCACAAAAGCCCTTGTTTGTTGGTTTTGGTTAATATTACAAAATATACTTTCACACGCACCCAATTAGAACCGGACAAACTTGTAATCGTGTTAACTGGTCCTTGTTCGTTTATTCTGCCCTATCATTAAATGACACTGTGGGTTTGTGGCAAAAGATATCATTATAATTAATGATTTTATCAAGCTTGCATATAATAGAAGGTGGACCACGACAACACACCACAATTTTGCGATCCAATTGAGTTATGATATAAAAGTATAGATAAAATAACACAATATTCATTCAAATTTACAAGCTCACTTTGAGATTTCTACGAGAAATGTGAATTAATGCGCAAGCTCTCAAATTTTCCATTTCGGCTGTTTGAAGTGATGATGATTTCAAAGTTTCAATTGCTATCCAACTCACTGTTTACATCGCAAGTTTGAAGTTTGAACTCGTTCCCTCATCCCCACCACTGTATATAACTCAGCTAGTGATTTGTTCACTAGTCAAACCAATGGAGAGTCACTCAAATGGATAAATAACGTGCTATAAGATATGAATAAATGTTTAATTGGAGGAGATGACAAAGAGAAGAAAGAGATGTGAGAAAAAGATAGCTAATGACGAAAAGGATATGAAGAAATAGTCCGTGGCCGGTGACGACATCTCGCCCCAGGATTTAACATGGAAGCAAACAAAAAGGAAAATTGCATTTCACCAAATGAAGACCTTGGATGTTGTATCATCTCCATAATAATGATGGGAAATATTTGTATCTATTGACAATATACAATATATATATATATATATAGTTAAATAGATAGAGTAAAGATACCGTGAAATTAACTCAAAAATTATATTAAATCATCTTCAAATTTTAATTTATCATTCTCATGAATTTTTTTTATATGAAAATCTTATGGGATGTAAAAATTTGAAGTGTTTTGAGATTTTTAAGTCATAATTTTTAATTTTTAAAAATCAACTCTAAAAATAATAATAATATATTCAATAATCGTCTCCGCATGAGGACATTCCTATTTAGGTAAGAGAAAAAGGTACCAAACACCATAAGAGTAGCAAATGGAGCTCAAATAAATAAGGTGTAATGCACATTTAGTCCTTACCCCATTGGTAGCAAATGATTATCCACGGAGAAAATAGCATTATCATAAGACAAAATTGAAAATGGGCGATTCATTCAATGAATCAAGTATGAATCTTATCTAAGCCCTTCGTCAATGCGACATAGGTGCAAAATCGTCGCACGAATCAAGTATGACTCAACTTTGTGCTTTGCTACTTCAGCCTCTAAAAACAAGGTTCATTCTTATTAAAGGGTTTTTTTTTGAAGGAAATACTACCCCCCTATGAATCTGAGCCAAATCTAACACCGAGCACTAACCTTCTGTCTGCCCGATGCTCGCATACCTAGTAGAGTTCTTCACATGGCCTACTAGAGCTCATAATTGATTTTTAACTGAATATAGAGCTCACGTGTAGGAGGTGACTAGTGTCGGCAATGTACTTACATACAACTATTTATGATTCATTTACACATCGATAAAAAAACATGATATTTTAAATTATTTTATCAATTTCTTTATTTTTATAAAACCACACATAATTTAATTAGTCGCATTAAACTATAAGTGAGTTGTATATTTTATTTTGTAAAATTTAAGAGAGTAAAAAAGATATAATAGGTTGATGGTCATTCAAAATATTTTGAATTAAACAGTGAAATATCATATAATATTTAAAATTAGATTTTTTTTTTAAAAAAGTGAGCATTGAGAAGGGAAAAAGGGACAAAAAGAGAATGAGAGTTGGAAATGAATAATGTATTTATTACAATTTTTCAAAGTGCAAAGAACAAGAAAAGATATAGATACTCAAAGTTAAACATATAATTATGAAGGTGCCAACTGTTTTAAAAAATTTATAAACTATAAGGTCAAATTTTTCTTACCTCTAATATTTTATTTAAAATATATTATAAATTAATGTATAACCGTAATATTTTTTTAACGAATGGAGTCAATTGATTCTTATTCATTGAATTTAAATTCACCTGTGGGTGTGCGTAAAGATATGATATGGATAAATTTAATTTTAATAAATAAAATTATGATTAAAATTAAAAAAAAAAGATATATGATAACGAAAACACTAATAACCAATTGGGACAAAGATTTCTCGCATGGTCGGTTTGTAACTTTGTATGCACTCATGAAACCATGACGTGCACCTAATGATTGCTACATATTTCGTATTTTGCATCAAATTAATTAGTTATCCTTATTTGACATCAAGCTACATGCCCCCCACAAACAATGATTGGCCTAACTGTTATTAATAATTTATTTTTCCGACTTAATTTTTATTCCGGTAATTATGCATAGCAGCCAGAGTGGGACACAAAAGGGGTTCAGGCATCATTAGCAATCATAAATGGCAGTGCAATTGTAGCATTTATGAGCTAATGTTAATTTGGTCCTTATTTCAAATTAAACGCATTTCATGAAAAACAATTAAAAGCTAATGGTGCCCTTAAAATTATTTGTGCTAGGATTTTATATACCAAAATAACCGTAAGTAAGTGTTCTGGGATATGAACTTACTCCATCAAAATTATTTGTGCTGGGATTTTATATACCAAAATAACCATAAGAAGTTTTCTTTTACATGAGATGTATGTGGAAATCGGTAATATTCATAATCAGAAAACCCGGTTCAATTTTATTGAATACATATATGGATCTCGAAAAAGAATATAATTTACTTTTTAGATTCACATTTGAATCTTGAATATCTGGATCTGTTATCAATTCAATATTTTTTTTTTCAAAATTTACAGTAAGATAAAAAAGATAATAGTTTATTTTACTTACTTCGTTATTTTATAACTATAATTAGTTTATTTGATTACTCTTGATGATTACCGTCGTCATCTATTCTATTAATTTTGTGATATATAATTTATCTGAAGTTTAATGCTATATTTGTTGCAATAATTAGATCAAATTAGTCTTACATTAATTCATTGATGTCATACAAATTAGTTAAATGAATTTGTAATATTAATTTATTTTATAATGCAAAATTGTGTCCATTTGTTTATTAAATATGTATTTCATTCTTTTATAAATCAGAATAGAAAAAACGCATCCCAATCCAATATTCGCTAAGAAAATGAATATGGATTCACATTCGGATGCACAAATTCAAATTGGATATAAATTAATATTTGAATCTTATAAATTTTTAATGGATTACACATGACCCGATCCATATATTAACAGCTCTACAAAAGATGATTGAAAAAGACATGCAGATTATAATTTTTTTAATTATTTCAAATTAGAAGGTGATTTTATACAAAAACAGTTTTGACAGAATAGTCAATGAATTGAAATTAAAAGATTTTAAACGTTTAATATTAATCTTTCTTTATAGATAAACGAGTATATTGCTTCCTCCCCTCCACAAGCATGCACCAACGAAACTTTGACCTTACTAGAACATGCATGCATGCCTCCAAAATTTTAATTAATTTTGTTCCTTTGGTATTACATATGTAATTAAAAATCCGATAAACAGTACAATTCAATTAAATCACCGAATTTAATCCGAAATTTAAATTATTCTTAGTTACAAATATGAGTTTTTAAATTTTTATTGAAAAAAAAGATAAGTACGATTTTATGAGAATATAAAAAATCCAATTGAATATGCACATACCAATCATTTTTTCGGATATTTAATATATTTTTAGTATGCTATGGCATGAATAATCCGATGCATGGTTTGTTATTTTCAGTCCTTAATTTGCTTAGATTACTCGTGTCATAAATAGTGAGTTGATATATGTTATTATTTAAAGTTCTTGATCACGTTTTCCTGTCATTGTTTTGACACAGACCCGTGATGAAAACTGCAAAATCTAAATACATAAATAGACGGCGGAGTCCGAAATATATCTCAGTCATTTAATATAATTAAATTATTTTTATTATTTTTATTGGTCTAAAATATGAACGGTATTAATACTGATAATATGAATGAAATATTTATAGATTTAAATTGGTAAAAAATAATAAAAATAAAAATAAAATATTATTATTATTAAGTATAAAATGAAAAATAATTTAAAAATCAGTTACACTCAGATCTTCTATGCCTCCGCCACTAACATAAACAATAGCACACATTGTACTGTTAAACTTTTCTTTTGAAATGGGAGTCATGCCTCCCGACATAAATATTCTTAAGACATCCTCCCAAGTCCCAACTAAATCTGAGCATACGACTTTCCAAACAAAAACCATACAATATTACAATTTTTAACACATGGATTTTTAATATCGTGTTATTATGCGAGGGATTGGTCAATTGAACAGGTTAACCACAAGTTGACTCAGGATCGTACACATATTTAAGTCGTTTGAAAAAACTTTTGTCTTCCTCAAAATTTTCATAATCTTTTTATTTGAAATTGCATGAAGTTTAAGAGAATCCTTATCAGCTCCATCTCTATTTGTATACAATATATTGCCGTAAAATTGAATAGGAATCGATCTTTTTATTCTTTATGCATGTTTGATAACACAGCAGTTTTGGTCACAATAAAAAACCATTTTTGGATTTTTAAATATCAAGCAATTATTATTATTGTATGCGCCCTGGAGTATTTGATAATAAAAAATTATAAAATTTGCATGTGTATGATCGATGGAAAAAAATAGTAACAAGTACCTATAAATTGTCCTACAGGCGCGCCGCTCCTCCATTGAGCAAAATGTAAATGTATAATGCAATAAACAGTGCTATATATATATATATATATATATATGAAGGTCTTACAGTGCTTCACGAAATAAAAATATATTTTACTTCGGCCTAAAAAAATTCATAAAATTAAAACTCAAATTGCCACTTTAATTCATCCAATATAAAATTACATATTGAAAATCTTATGGAATATTAAATTTGATTACTTTTGAAGATTTGTAACCATTTTTTTTGGATTTTTAAAAAATATTCTAAAAATAATAAAAAATAATGATATGCGCACCTAAAAAAATGTCATCTTTTAAAAATCCAAAAAATAGTTATAATACTTCAAAAATAATAAAATTTGGTATTCAATAAGGGTTTATTTTGCAAATCAAAGAATAGTTTTAGAAGAGTGGTAATTTTGGAAGAGTGATAGAATAGTATATTTTTGGAAGAGTGATAGAAGAGTGGTATTCTTGACTATTCGGAAGAGCAAAAATATCGTTTGGCAGCTGTTAATCATAGTAGTTAAAATATAGATAATTATGATACTAACAATGATCATAATAATAATAATAATAAAATAATAATAACGGATAATATAATAATCATAATTCATAATCAAAATCATAATAAATAATAATATTCATAGTTGTAATCATCATAATATAGTAAAAATAAAAATATAATCATAATCATATAATAATAATAATAAATAATTATAATTTTAATAATATAATAATAATATAACATAATCAAATATATTTCAAATATGGAGAACATATTTAACGGTCGGATCGGTGTTTTGAAATCGGAAATGGGAGATACGACGTGAAGTACAAAAATATTTTGCACTTCGCGACTAACCGTAGCAAAACTCTAATATATATATATTAGCAAGTAAATTCCTTATATTAAAAAAACAATTTTACTGATTAAACACGCTTAAATATTTATTATTATTTTTTATAAACGGCTATAGATATTTCAATATTCTTAGAAATCCTCTCAACTAAATCTGGTATTGTTGTACTGCTATTTTGCATTGTACCAGCAAAACGAGTTAGCAATTAACCTAAAAGTTTATTCAGTATATCTTTAATAATTGAGAATTTTAAATCTTAGATTATACCTACAATAGATTAGCGATGCTATATATTTCGGAACAAAAACAAAATCATTTTTGACAAACTCAAACGTACTTAATTATTGTGATGTTTTAAGTACCACTACGACAAAAATGACATTAGACAACACCCATTTAATATCGATTATATATCAAAATTATTATTAAAATGGTTTAGTGACATCATTATAATATTGAAAACTTCTTTAACAACGGTTTGTAATTAAAAAAAAGTTATTAAAAAAGACTCCCAGAACACCCAAAAATAGCCCTATTGTTAAAATAGACACAAAATCGTTTGCTAAATGGTTGGACTGTTTTTTGGGTCTGACATTTACTTTGATCAATGATATTTGCTCCCACGGATTGATTATCTCACCGTTCGTTCATCGCAATCCAACGATTAAAAAGTTAAAATCCCACGGATTATCAACTCCTTATCATCTACTTTCATATATAAAAACAGAGATGAGAGACAAAGAGAGAAAAAAGAAAGAAAGAAGAAGAGACACAACAGAAATAAAAACCGAAATCCGACCATCTCTACTTTAAACGGTCAAAAAATTTCATAGAAAACTCCGATTGAGACGTGTTACACTGCCACATAAAGCTTACGACGAGATCTATAGGGTTAACCGTTTATGCCGTTACCTCCATTTTTAGAGTCAAAAACCCTCATCTTCAAACTCAAAAATGCATTTGAAGTTTTTTTTTCTGGTTTTTCTTTAGTTTTTTTGTTAGAAGTTTTATAGGTTTTTATATTACTACATGGGCAAGATGTATGTATGTATGTATTGTTGAGTAAATATTTTTTCATTAGATGAATAATTATATTTCTTTCATATTAATTTTTAAATGAATGAATAATATATCATATTATTCTTCTTTAGTTACACAATCTGTCTTCTTTCAATATTAATTATTATTTATTGTTTGTTTAGTTCAAAAATGTTAAAATTAAAAAAATGACCTTTAGCAAAACCGTTGTTAAATACTCATTTAGCAACGATTCTGACACAAAATTGTTGCTAAAACTCATTTAAAAAAAATTCAGGACCTGTGATTTAATAACAATTTTGCAACAGATACTTTAGAGGCTTTTCTAACACACCCTTTAATAACTACTCAGAAAATGTTATTAAACTTAGTCAACAACCATTATCAAATTTTTTTTTTGTTGTGTATCAACTAGTTTTCTTTATATATTTTTTTAGGAGATTACTAGGTGCATTTCCGCCCAGCATCCGTCACAACCTAACATACATCCAATATATCAAAATATTTGTTATGTAATCAAAATCACAATCCAAGCCGTAGTTTGTAGAAACTTTATCCTTGATAAGCGTCACCTAGCCCATCGTTAATATTTCTGCTGTTTGGAAGCAACCAAAGATCGTTTGTTTGACTTGACTACCATTAAAATACCTCTTGGATAAATTTAATTGACGCGTGTGGAGAATTGTGACTGAGCTTGAAGAACAAGCTTTCGGGACAGTAAATATCATAACATTGGATGAAGACAAACTAACATTTTAATAAGAATGAAACAAAAGTTTTCCTTTTTTCACTTTTTTTTTTATTCAAAAGTCAAAACAACTAAAACAACAATTGAAAGTCAAGTGAGATGACAGTACACTACAACAGAAATGATCTTAGACAATATTTATTTAACAATAATTATATATTAAATTCGTTACTAAATGGCTCAGTGACATCATTATAATATTAAGAATTTTTTTAACAACGGTTTATAGTAAAAAAATATTGTTAAAATAAATTCTCATAACCTAAAAAAGCAGCAGAACCATTTAGAACCGGTTCCTTGAAGGAATCGTTGCTAAACATTGTCTTTAACAACGGTTATGTGATTAGAACCGTTGTTAAATGGTGTGTTTAGCAACGGTTCATTCAAGGAACTGTTAATAAATGGTTATGCTACATTTTTAGGTATGACATTTGCTCTGACATTTACTTTTTTCCTCCAACCAGTAACATTTGCTCATACGGATTGTCCATCTCACCGTTTGTTAATTCCAATCCAACGTTCCAAAAATGAAAATTTAAAAACTGAAATTTCACGGATTACCAAACTTTTTTCATCTGTTTTCATATATAAAAAGATAGATGAGAGAGACAGAAAGAAAGAAGAGAGAAGAGAGACGGAAGAAATAAAAACTGAAATCTAACCATGTCAATTTCAAACAACCATAGTTTTTGATAGGAAACTCCGATTGATGCGTTCTACATGGTTAAAGGCATATTATTGTATAGGTTTTCATATTCCGTTACAACCATTTTTGGACCCAAAAACCTCATCTTCAATCTCAAGAACGTATTTAAAGTTTTTTTCTGTTCTTTTCTGTTTTTTCTCAAAAATTATATAGATTTTTGTATTATTGTATGAGCAATATTTATGTATTTTTTGAGAAAATATTTTTTTCATTTGATGAATAAATATATTTGTTTCATATTAATTATTGAATGAATATTATATAATAATATTTATTCTTACCTAATCAATATTACTCCATATTCATTGTTTATTGTTAATCAATACAAATCAATATCAATCTGACTCGCACCTTTTAAAGAAAATTAAATTTAAAAATAAATTAAAAAAAACGTTGCTAAAGTTTTTATTTTATTTTTTTTAATAAATAACCGTTGTTAATGTACCCTTTAACAACGATTTTTATTTAAGAACCGTTGTTAAAAGACTCTTTAACAATAGTTATTAGTTAATAACGGTTGTTTATATCTTTTAACAACGGTTATTTATACTTTTTCTAACACCTCCTTTAATAACGGTTGGAAAACTATTGTTAAAGGTCTTTAAAAACCCTTATTAAATTCAAGATCTGTTGTAGTGGTATTTGATTTCGTTGCACACTTTTGAGTATGAGTCCATGCGACAATTAATTAAACACTTCATTCAACAAAGCAATCAAATAATATTGAAATGGTTGTAAACCAGCTTGTATATTTGTTTAACTCCGGAGCCACCTCTTTGTAACAAGTTGTCCTTTCACGGGATGGTAATCACGGTTTATATCAAATTTCTGATTTATTACATGTAAACTTTATAATCAATTAATCATCAGTTTAATTAATTCTGGCTCCTTTTTCTACAAAAGTCAAGCTAGCTAGTTAACTATTCTCGTGATAATAATTATTTTATCAGAACAATAACAAAAGTAAATAATTATTAAGCACGACTGTCGCATGTTCCTTTTTCAAAAATGCTCATTTATGTCAAGAGGCTGATTTCAATTGAATTTTCAAGGCACCGATTGCAACACAATAAAAACATGCCTGCTAAAAGCACAATAAAAACATTAAACATACCAAATTTACTTATGACGCAAATATCTCAAAAAGGTAAAAAGAAAAACATAAGAAAGAGAAACGAAATTCATTAAAAAAAATTTTCTCTCTCTATATTATTTGTTCAATTTGGGATTAAATATAACGTAAGTTTTTCAGGCATAGTGGCAGCATTAACTATAAATATCCAGATATTTTATTCAACATTCTATCCAAATTGCATTAGTCCATTACTCATAAGAATTTCTACTACACTTGTAGCATTCTTTTACTTTCATACATGTACTATACTTATTTTATTAATTATATCGCAGTGTCATCATAGAATTACGCATTTTAATAGATCGTGTGCTTCGCGCATGGTGTGAGAACGCCTAACGACTAATAAGTTAAATGATTTTTGCCATGCACTTAGAGCCACATTCCAACAACTTATGTGACCAAGAGGTGAACAATTAATTCATGTTTCCTGTATCATAGAATGTATTGCGTTTTGTATGAAATAATGGAAGCTTTGGAACACTAATTTGTCTGTAATTTAGTGTACACCTAGAAGACTAGCTAGCTTGAAACATTTTTTCCAAAGTTGTTCTTAATTTTTTGCAAAGATATGAATTATCAGTAACAGATGGCAGAAATAACTAAAGAGACTACACCTTTTTTTTTTGAGAAACAAAGAGACTACACTCAAGTTCCTAACACTTTTGCCACCTAAAGAGACTACATTGCGTGCCAAATTGGGCAATTGAGACTTCAGAGCAGAGGGAAGCATCATGCATGCATATAATGTTTTTGTTGCTTGTTCTCTGGGGTTGAAACTTGAGACTTAGGACTGGTCCAGTCAGATTCAAAAGGGGACGGTTCTTTTTTTCCAACAACCTATTTAGAACGTTATACATGTCGAAAATTTTCGACGTATATCTCCAGAAAAATAGTATTGCATCGTTTGTGTGTTGGTGTGGATGTAGGATTTTCAGTAATCGAATTACAATAATTTATCTGATTTAATTCATTAGCTAACTAGATACCAAAAAAAATCAATATGTATTCTTATCTAATAAAAAATATCAAAATAATATCTTTTTATATATATTAAAAATAATAAAATTCAAATTAATATATAATCAAGTCGATAAAAAAATCTCTTTATGGGAATTTATATTTTGGACTCTTTACATAACTCTTTTATTACCTATAATATTAAATTTTTTTCTTAATAAAAATAATTATATAATCTAATGAGATCACACAAAAAAATTTAAAGAAGTCAAATTAATAAAATTTTAATCTAAAAATATTATTTTTCAGAATTCAGAGATCAATTTAACCCTGATATAACCTACATCCGCCTCGTATGTATGTGCTCCAAGGAAAACGTGTGGTGAAAATTAAATCATCGGATAATGCCATTTTGTCAATATTATCAATAAATTGTACTGTTAAATTAAAATGATATGCATGGAGCAGGGAATATGAAAATATATGATTTGAGATCTTCATGAAAGCTGTCACGACGTTACGCAAAAATAGAGAATGAATGTATCTGAGGTGAGATCTTTGAAACCGACCGAATTTTGGGTTTGCTCTTAGTCAAACTACATCATCATTGAATAAAAAGAAAAAGAAAAAGAAAACAAACTTATCACTATTCGTCCGCGTAAGAAGTCCTGTGTTTAATGGAGTGGTGTTGACTCATTTGTCATTTCCTTCGCTAAGTTGAATAAAACAGATTTTTTTATTTTGATAAATAAAATAAAAAAATATAGAAAAGTGGTAACAACACTCTGAACTTGTACACTAATTGTTTGGATTAATTTTGAAACTCAGTTCCAGATGTCTGTATCAATTCCCGTCATAACTAATTCAATCTCATATTTTACTTCACCCATTTGTCCATATTATTTGAAATAGAAAATAAAAATTATTACTTAAATTTTAAAGTTAAATAAAAATTATATAAGTATATAATATTATTGTTTCAATAAATACATTTTTGTTGTGAACATCATAATTGTTGATACTCCAATCTAGTGATATGACATCATAAGCTCTCTCATTATCACTGTGATATTTTATCAGTTTCGTGATTTTTTAGGAGAATACTAGACCTTGGACTTCCCAAGCTGCTATTATTTCTCGACGCTTATAGAACCACTCAACATATTTTTGCCACGTGTTCTCGATGATAACACATACCGAAAGTTGTCTGGCGATCCTGAAAACGGTGTTCACTTATTCTGAACCGTTGCTTGTCATTATTCCCCACCGATTGAGATCTCTATTTAGATGTTGTGCTAATTTTTTTGATGCAATGCAGCCACTTGATTTGGGGTTAACTCCTCATAATGGAATTCCTCGGCTAACACTTCCTTAGTTGCAGCGAGTTGGTTATTACGGTTTCTGTTATTTCGTATTTTTTTGTTTGACACTTGTTCTGTTGGAAGATTTTCTTGTATGATTCTTGTTTTTCTTATAAACTTATAGATGTCGGTCTAATATTATTAAATTTTTTTATATATTTGTCGCACCTCCACGGATTCTTATGTCTTGCAACTTGATTGAACACAACCTTTACTCTTTTCAAATGACAGTCCTTATACATATTTTATGCAATATGTTGAGTACAATAACGGTGAACAGTCTCGCATGTTGATTCCTGCCATCCAAAATATGGTCGCTCAATTATTGTCCTTATACCCAGATGTTGATCTGAGATAACAGTTATTTTACCAGGACCGACAACCTATTTACACAACCACTGCATTAAAAAACCACAGTTTGCCATATTTTTCTCGCTTACCACAACAACAAATTCATGTGGAAGTAGTTATTGCCCCGCATCATAACCACATGTCATAAATAGTTTACCGACATACCGACCCAATAAAAATTCAGCATCGATAATTAAGATTGGTCGTAAGTAAGGCCATGCTGCAATGCACGGACCAAATGTTCATACAACACGATCGAAAATGTCAACACCGAACATTGCTGAGGGCGTCGTCTCTATGATGTATTTTGTACTATATGTGAAATTTTATATGGCTACTAGTAGAGACGAAAGTATTTCGTATGCTCTCCCAACTATAAAAAAAATCTGCAATTATCAGTTCCCTTCTTCTATATAATTTATTATAACTTGGTTGTATTGTGAGAAATTTTTGTTTAACTAAACTCTTTATTTCTTTGACTGTCATTTCTAATTTTTCTTTCAACCGATTCTTAATAATATCTGCTATTATTCTAGAAGTGATCCGACTATGGTCCGCCCTAGTAGCACTGTTAAAATAAGAGTGCTTAAATAGATTTGTTCTGATCTTTAAATACCTGCTATGTTCGGTGTGACATACATCCTCCATGGACAATTGAAATTTTTACATTTCATCACTAACTTTGATTTGCTGCTATTTATAACCTCCAATTCTATATTCCGTTGAAAATAAAAATCAATGATTTTTAATTTCAACTATGATTTTGTACTGAACTGCTGACCGACACCAAATTGTTCATTAATTCAAGATGGTGTGCAAAAATAAGATTCGTCTGCATACGACAATGACGTGTTGTCAGCAAATTATGCATACGGTGCTTTATTCCCTGATTAATGAAAGGACAGATATTTATCATTTTTAACTATTTCTTCGACATCTATCGCATCCTCAATTTTATCCATATTTATATCTGTTGCATCCTAAATGTCATCCACCTCGACATTCAGGTGTCACTCTTCTTCTTTCTCATCCTCATCCACATCCATATTTAATGCTGGAACATAGGATGGTGGCCACTCCTGAGCTCGGGAGTGGGTTCTTTCCTCAGCCATGACTGAGTTACTACTTCCAGAAATATTAGTCGGATCATAGTAATCATAATCTGGATAATGGTTCAGTTTCAACTACTAGCTCTAGTATTTTATACCCGGGTATTTGATATAGAGCCGTTGTTTTAATCATTTCCCAAATTTCTTCAAAAATAACTCCAAATAAACTACAAAAAAAAAAACACCAGAACTTGCTAGGGCAGTGTTGATCTGTGCACTAATGTTGATATTGAATTGGCTAAAGAGTGGCTCCAAACCAGCATGAATCAACATCTTCAAATCATGAAAATTAATTATTTCGTTGGCAGAAAATGTGCACGCGGCACAAATATCATAACACAAGCCGGTTGAAGTGTTCAAAATTTGACATCTGTGATACAAATTGATCAATAATATTTTTGTCTCTACAATGATGATTTTGAAGAATGACAGGCTGGAGGAAGATGAAGGAGAAAAATGTTATGTGTATGACATTATATACATAAATTATGTGGGACCGATGTTCAAACTCGGTCGCAGGTGGTTGGACCAAGTTTTAAACTCGGTTCTAACTTCCTGCTACTTTTAAATACACACAAACATTAAAAAAAAAACCTAAGACCGAATTTGAAATTCGGTCTAAATTATTAACGCACAACTTCGATGCGTTCTTATTAATTTTCTATTTTTTTATTTTATTTACCAAAATAAATAAAAAATCTCGGAATAAAACCTCAACTTCTTGACACACGTTACGTTGCACCGTAATTACCGTCAAATTCTTGTGGAAGTCCAAATTTTAGACGGCCTTTTTGAACCCTTTTTTTTCCTAGAAGTGTTCAAATAATACGACGACTATGTCAACATCCGAAGAGACAAGCTAGGCAATCTTCATTAATTTTGAATAATTGAAGTTCTTATTAGCCTCATAATTGCCAATTATTTTTAATACATAAATATAATTAAATTTTCAAACTTTTTAAGCATATCACATCATCACTTTTCTCCACCATTGATTTCATTTAAATCTTTTCATCTTCTTGAATCCAATGATTCATATAAAATATTTTTTCTCCTATCATTTAAAATAATATGTGTAATATATTAAGATGAAACTTAACTCTTTAAATGATCCAAATTTTCTATATGATAATTATAAATTATTATCTATTTATTTATATTATTTATTATTATCAATATCATTATGAATTAGCAATTAAAAATATTATGTCCAAATTTTTTTCATGTGAAATTTTATTAAATATATTTAAAAAAATTATATTGTTAATTATTTATTTCAGTACTATATTGTTGAGGTGAAGTCCAAGTTATAGTCCTAATACTTCATAAAGAGGATTAAGTTTTCTAACTTCTCACATATGCCAAATGCCATATAATCAAGAATTCTTTATTATTGATTTTATTTAAATTTTTAATCTACTTGATTCCAATAGTTCATATGTAAATTTTCTCTCTCCTCATTGAAAATAATAATGTTTGTAAAATACTTAAGATAAAATTTAACTCTTAAAATAATTCATTATTTTATGATTATTTATAAATTATCATGTATTTAGTTATACTATTTATGGTAATAATAATAATAATAATCATAAACAATAATAATTATCATATATATCTTTAGCAATTAAAAATATTAAGTTTAAATTTTATATTTCTATTTAGTTTTTTTAGGACTCGGGGCGAATCCCGAGTTATATACCTAATTGCAAAAAAGAAGGAAAGGGATCTTGTAACTTTGGGTTGTTTTGACAATCTTATCAATGGTATTTAAATAAATTCAAAAAAATCTTAAAAATAAAAAATAGATATATTGTTCAACTTATGATTGATAGTGTTTGAAATTTTATATAATTTGTTATAATTTAATAGTCCATCAAAGACCATGAAAATTTTATATACTTTATAATGGTTATAAGTTAACGATCATTAATGAACTATTAAATAATAACTAAATTATATGAAATTTAAAACACTATCCATCTATGAAGTTGAAGAATATATTTATAATTTTATTTTCTATTTTTAAGATCTTTCTTAAATTTATTTGATGTAGCATTGTCAAAATTATCAAACAACCCATCATCAAGGGATCCCTCTTAAAGAAGGAAACTGACAACTCATACGGATCCGGAATTTTTAGAATCCGGCAATAGCATTAACTAAATAATTTATTTCAAATATTTTTTAGTTAGATTTTTTCAAATATTTCTTGCATTTATGGAGATATCCAAATCTGAAAGACAAACTTCGAGACAGAACGATTTTATATGTCCAGAAACTACTGTTCTACGTCCTATAAACTGTTGAAACTGTACGAGGCAACTGTTTGTCATTGTCAACTGCTATAGATGCGGCACCAATTGCAAGCAAACGAAACTATTAACCCGTCTAATCTCTGCCTTCATTTTTTTTTCTGTTAGAACGACTGGGGGATGGAGACTGGAAGACTAGTCTTTACATCCATCATAAGTTCATAACATACATTTGTGTCTTAAATTATAACTAAATTTGTAGTGAACTAAGCTCGCCAATAACATTTGTGACTTCAATTATGTATTAAAAACAGGCAATAATTACATTTAAAAAATTGATTATTTTACCACGTAAAATTATACGATTTCTACATTGCAGATAAAATAAATTTACCATTTTCTATTAGACGGTCCTGTATAACTATTTTGGATTATCTTAGAAGAAACACGCACATACAAAAAGATTCGAGAAAAGAATAAAAATCATCGAATATCAATTATCATTTCCTTCTAGTAATCATGGGTTGGGCTTTTTGTCCTCACGCTCCGCACTGTGAAGTCTAAAATTTGCTCGGACCAGAGTCGAAAAGGATAGACTTTTATTTCCAAATTCAGACTTCTCACGCTCGCATGCCCGTGTGACCTTGTTGTGTATGTGGAGTATTTATTCCCTGTTTACTTCACCTATTAAGCTGTATTAGAACTCTCTTATCATTACCATTTTACCAAATGAAGATGCAGAATGATGTTTATCTTTCGTTGTTTATTTCTAAACGAAGCGCTTTAATCATGGATCAGGTTTCGGATGCTCCCCTCAGTCCCTCTACACCTGTAAAAAGTTCTTTAAAAAGGAAAATCGGAGAAACCAACAAAGTGAAAAGCTTCTAAAAGCTGCCCAAAATGACTTTTGCCATGACCACAATACCACATTTATGAAGAGTTCAAAGGAGAGGCATTTTTCTACAATCTAATGGCATTTGATATCCAAAAAAAAACAGCATCCAAAGAAAAGATATTCATATCACTAGTTTCTATCAACCTTTCCAATTATCATTTGATGGGAGAATCCCCTCCGCATTTCTAGGTCTAGCTAATTTCGCATCCCTGCCATTGAAGCAGTATGCAACCCAGAGCTATTATAAGGCCTGTTGCATTGCATGTCTAAAAATGAACAAATAAAACCAAAAAAAGGGGAAACTAAAAGAAAAGTGCTCACAATAACCCATTTGTCCAAAGCCTAGAAAGCAGAACAAACAAAGAAATTAGATTATTTACAAGTCCAGACCATGCTAGTTTAAACTCAAGAACTAGCTGGCCGCTGGCGGCTGCTGAGCAGGAGCTGGGAATGGATGCCTATTGCGGGGCCGGTTAAACAACGCAGCAAATGAGTTTGGACGATGGTCAGATGCCGTGGCGGGTGCAGCAGAAGTGGAGGCAGTGTTTGACACAGCACCAACAACTGATGATGATGAGGTGGCAGTCGAAGCGACGCGCTCACAGGAAGGGCACATTGACAGAGTCGTAGCCGGCAAATGCATGTAAAATGGGTGTGCAGTTTTTAATGCACGTAGCTCGGCTAACTCCTTTTGTAAGCGCCGGTTTTCCTCTGTCAGTGTCTCACAGCATCGTTTCAAGTACTCGCAGTCCACTTCCGTTTGCTTCAACTTTGTCCTGTAAAAAATACATCAAATTATAACAGTGATTTATTTCCATGGTTAATTTGCAGAAAAAAGGAAAGGGTTGAGCCTCAGAGAGAGAGGATTATAGTGTAAACATGTGACCAACACACACATACACACACAAAGGTCCCCCCACAAAAGAGGAGAGGATATATTTAGGATGGGGACAAACTGCAGCAGTGGTTGTTATCTCCTTTCCTAAGACAACACCAGAATTAAATAAGCTAGGAACATTATAACCGTATCTAGAAAAATTAATTATTTAATAAATTAAATAATTAAAGCAGATTAATTAACATGTTAAATTCTTAATTAATCTTCGAATTAATTTATTAATTAAACAACTGCAATACCTGGCCCTCCTGTTCTGGAACCAGACCTCCACTTGCCTCGGCCGAAGATTCAGTTGCTTCGCCAACGCCAGCTTCTGCTTCTATTTTTTTAAACAAATAAAAAAACACAATAAAAAAATATCTTACTTTCATAATTAATTAAAAAGTAGGGAAGAAAAATACATGTAGACAACGTACCGGATTGAGTGTATTGTGCTCCTTGAAGCTTTCTTCAAGAAACGCCGACTGTTCCTTGGAAAGGCGGAGCTTTTTCCTCGAAGAACCAGTCTCGTCCTCGTCACTCACCCGAGAATGTGACCCGTTTGCAGCCTTCCTCTCAGGATCTCCGTTCCCAGCCGACGCGCCACCGCTGGTCGTGGCGGCGGCGCCCTGGCGTGCTGAGAAGTCCATCTGGAAGGAAGACACGGCACTGTTGGGAGAAGAAGACAGCGCCGCGCCTTCCTCCATCTCTTCAGCTGATGGCGCCTGGTTCACATCGAAACCTCTCATGGAAACTTCTAGATTTCCTACAAAATAATAGTTAAAACGATCGATCAGTTATTTTCTGTTTTAAATTTTACAATCTGAGGATGCGATTTGGGAGAGAAATGTTCGGAGAGGGTTTTACTGTTTTGGTTGTTGGAAGGCCAGGCGAAGTTGAGCGGGAGGAGGCTAAGATGCACCGGCGGCTCACCAGACCGAGGCGCTGCCTCCGGTTCAATTTCTCTCCCTCGGGTAGGCCCTCGTCTTTTACCAGATCCCACTCCGAGACTCAGAACTAGCTCCTTGTCAGCATCCGCTAACGCCTGTCGAGACTCGCCTAAGCTTAAACCTAACTCCATTAGAGAAAGAAAGTGAAACTGGAAGGGGGAAGAGTCGAGAGAGAAAGTAGAGTGGAGGGATCCGAGGGGAGAGAAAAAAGCGGGTCTGAAGGGGTCTTATAGTGGCTGGAGAGAGGATCCGTATGAACGGGGTCTTTGACCGATAAAAGGTTGACCAGTTGCACGTGAGTTGGGTTTTAAATGCCTCTTATTATTTTTATTATTATTTGAAACAGAGTGGGCATGAGGGACGGAGGAACCAATAATGCAAACTATCATTGGAGTCCTGTATCTTTTATTTTTCCCTTTTATAAATATCACCTCCAATCTTTCTTAGAAAGCACAAATTGAAGTTTCCCCGTATAATTTGGGGATACGCTCCCTGGATATAACACTCGGAAATTAGCAAAAAATATATATATATATATAATACTCGGAAATGCTTCCTTAATACTGTAACTTTACACATGCATCAACGTATTTTTCAAGAATTTTCAATGTCTTTTAATGACAAGAAAAGTAAATTATTCTAACATATATTATCACCATTAATTTCTTACCAAATATGCACAAAGTTTCTAAATAAAAAAACAATATTATGGAAATAATAGTATTTAAGGGAAAGAAATGGAGAGAAAGAGGGGATCAATGGACACGATCACATACGTTCGATCAATCAAAAAATAAATATTAGCCGTCTAATTGAGGGATAAAATGGGTATAATAAAAAATTACCATGATAAAAAATGGACCCTCCAATTCTTAGATGCTTTATATAATAGTATAGATTATTTTTAAAATGATATGATATTGCTTTCCTACTGTATAAATTAATGGATATCATTTTAAAATGCGTGGATATTTGACAAAGTAAAAGTGAGCAGTGAGAAAGAAGATCATGTTTATTGAAAATGGAACGAAAATTGTTGTCTTGCTATCGGCGTCTATTTATCCAGCCAAAATAAGACACGTTATAAGTTAATATTGACAAACAAATCAATATACAATCAATAGCCGTACTTTTTTATGTGTTTTACTATGGAATGGATAATAATATCAAACGTTACTGTTTTTTGAGTTAATTATGATAACTCGTCCAATTTTAAATTTCAACAATTAAGTCTACTAAATCCGACAAATTTAATATGTTACTTTTTATAATTAACTCTTAGTATTGTCCGATTTTATGTGAAATTTAGCAAGGGCTAGTTAATATGTCTATTCTTTTAATGAATATTAGTTTTTCTGACCAATATTAAAATAGTCTCCGATTTTACGAAAAATATATCTTTTAATTTCTTTTTGTGTATGTGATTAATCGAGTTTTCAAAATTCTGTACTTTCGTTCAAGTTGGTCTTTTATTGCAATTTTCATTCACAGGAAATATAGATGTCCATCAAATTTAAAATTTATGCCCTTATTATTCTACCTATTTTTGGCAAGAAAAAACGAGTAGATTTTACTAGCCCTTATTTAATTTCTTTAGGGAGTTTCATCACTTGTTATTTTTTGAATTTAAATATTATCTTTTAAATTATAAATTAAAATTTAATTTTTGAAAAAAACATATTAAAATATTAATCATTATCACTCGGATTCAGAAATAATTGCCTGAATGTTGTAATATTTGCAAACTTATACTCACTAGGGTTGTACTTCGGGCTTTACCCAGACAATATAGTTCTCAAATAATAATAAATAATATATAATTTTAAAATATATTTAATAAAATTTCTCTTCGAAGAGAACTTAGACACAATATATTTAAATACTAAATAGTGATGATACTTATAATAATTATTATTATTATAAGAAATAATATAAATAAATACATAATAATCTATAAATGATCATATAAAAAGTTTGATCATTTTAAGATTTAAGTATTTTAAATGAGCAGAGAGAAACTATTTTATATGAATCTTTGGATTCAAGAAAATGAAAAAATTTAAACAAAAATAATGATAGAGAAAAGTGATGATGTGACATGCTTGAAAAGTTTGAAATCTTAATCTTTTTTATGAATTAAGAATTTTTTTTTTATTTATAGATAGAATATATTGTCTTTAATTTTTTTTAGAGTGTTCCAAATGTTGTATAGTTAATATCATTTTGCCTCTTAGTTTTTATGTTAAAATCTAGCAGGCCGTGGAAATGAGCTTTAAATTTATTTCAAAATGAAACTTCCAATATAGAGATGCATGTCAAATTTAAAAATTATTGCCGTAGTTACAAAATAATACGGTTGCATTTTCCATAGACCAATGAGACGGATGCGTATCATTGTCCAATATTCAAATGACAACTTTGAAATTATTCTTGAGGCCACTTGAATTTCGAGATATTACGATGAATCTATGAACCTTGTCACATCGTACTTGATGCTAATATTTTATTGTCCCTTACCAACTTTGATTGATTGCCCGAATTTAGTTTAAGAAATACGACGGTATTCAAAAGAAACTTCTCAAGTTCCGAAGCGCTCGTTTATACCAGCAACATGAGCTGCTTCCTTGCACACCAACAAATTAAGCGACAAGTTTTTGTTTAAAGGAAAAAAAATAAAAGCTCTAAATTATTCACATTAATTTACTCCACAGCGACTATACTTGTTACTAAGGTCAAACTTATTAGATAATCTGACAGTATTCAATTTTTATTTAAAAAATTATATATGATTATTCATACCTGAATTTTCTGATGAAAAATGCTGAAAAAAAATTCAATCTTAATTATCTGTATTTGAATATACATAATATATTATTTAATATATACTATAAAAATAGTATAATTCTCTGTTATAATTTGATAGATATTGTAAATTTTAATATATTTAAAATTAGTAATATATTTCTAAATAAACAATACTATTGAAAACGTATTTTATTGCACCCTTAAATATATTTTATAAATTTTAAGTGAAATTTATAATTTTCTTTGATTATATATACATATTATCCATATTCGTATTCATACTTGAAAAATTAAAACTTCTTTGCATTTCAACTTGTTTCTCTCGATTTTAGAATTTATTTTAGAAAATATGAAATAAATTATTTATTAAATTTCAAAATAAAATTTTAATTTGTATCCAAAAAAATTATTGTAAAGAATTACTGAACAATATAAATTGAGATATGATTACATAATTAAATACTAGTATTTTGCCCGTGCGTTGCTACGGTGATATCTTTCAGAAATATAAAAATTTATATCTTCATGTGAAAAATAAGGAAATAAAAATAAAAATAATTTAATAATTAATGTAAATTTCAATCATGAATACATAATTAATTCAAAATAAATATAAATTGAGAGAAAAGTTAACATTCAGTATTTAAAGAAAATTAAAATTCATAATTGATAAAAATCAAAGAAAAAAAAGAAACAAAATAGAATATTTATATTCCTAAATTATGTAGCATTTCGTGTAACATACAAAATTGAGAGAAAATTCTAATTTCAACACAAACGGTCATACAGATAGTAATATTATTTGATGAATAACTCAATCAGATGAGTGATATTAGCTCTAAAAATTCAACAAAAAATCTGGACAGTTGCAGGATTAGGATACATACGTGCTTAATAAGGAGTAGAGATATAAATTGAGATATGATTACATAATTAAATACTAGTATCTTGCCCGTACATTGTTACGATAATATCTTTCAGAAATATAAAAATTCATATCTTAATGTGAAAAATAAGGCAATAAAAATAAAGATAATTTAGTAATTAATATAAATTTTAATCGTGAATACATAATTAATGTAAAATAAATATAAATTGAGAGGAAAGTTAACATTCAACGTTTAAGGAAAGTTGAAATTCATAATTGATGGCAATCTAAGAAAAATAAAATAAAATAAAGCAATTGTACTCCTAAATTATGTAGCATTTCGTGTAACAAATAAAGTTGAGAAAAAATATTAAATGCAACACAAATGATCATAAAGATAGTAATATTATTTGATGAATAACTTAATTCGATGAGTGATAATAACTCTAAAAATTTTAACAAAAAATTTGAACCATTGCAGAATTAAAACACATACGTACTTAATAAAGAGTAGAGATAGATATAAAGATGTTTTTTAATTAAGCTCATCAAGAACCTCTAGCTCACAGTAGACTTATTTTCTATTGGCGGCGTTGATGTGCTTTGACAACTCATATGTATTACTTTAAATTGATCTTTTTTCCATTAGCTTGTACGAAAAAACTCATATATAATACACATATAAATAGGTAGTATATTAACATTAAATAGTTGGATTGTTTCGGTGACAATAACTCCGAATAAAAAATGTATATAAAATTCTACGGAATCGGCTATCTTACCCCCTCTTAAAAAACATACATGCACGTGGCAATGTAATCCGAGACGGAACCACAAAACCTTCCATTCGTCGTTAGGTGGCAATACAACAAAAAAAATATATATATTTTACAACGTTGTTAAATCTCGCTGTTAAATGGGGTGTTAGAAAATATCTAAGTAAACGTTGTTAAATTAATTTTTAGCAACGATTCTGTATGAGAATCGTTCTTAAAAGAATATTTAATAACGTTTATGAGCTCAAAATCATTATTAAATACACCTTTAATAATGATTCTAATATAGAACGGTTGCTAAAGATTTATGATTATTTTTTTCCAAATTTAATTTTCTATACATATGACAAAACAACTATGAACAGTAAAAGATATAAAAACAAATGATAAAAATAAGTATTGTGACATACATCATATTATTTATTTAATAAATAATATAAAAAATATAGTTATTCATACAATTAAAAAAAATTACTGAACAATACATCTTTCTTACTCAATAATATAAAAACCTATACAATTCATAAGAAAAAAATAAAACTAAAATGTTCTAATAAAATTCAGATGTATTTTTGAGCTTGAAGATGGGGTTTTTTTGCTCTAAAAATGACAATAATGGTATAAGCGGTTAACCTTGTTGATCTCGTCGTAAACTTTTCATGGCCACATAGCACGCCTCAATCGGAGTTTCCTACCAAAAATTAAGACCGTTTAAAATAGAGATGGTCAAATTTTAATTTTTATTTCTGTTGTCTCTCTTTTGTCTCTCTTATTTCTTTCTTTTTTCTCTCTCTATCTCTCATCTCTCTCTTTATATATCAAAATATTTGACAATGAGTTGATAATCCGTGTGATTTTATTTTTTGAAATTTGATTTTTTGATCGTTGGATTGGGATGAACGAACATTGAGATGAAAAAAATTGACAATGCATGGGAGCCAATGTCATTGGTGGAGATAGATCTGTCAGAGCCAAAACGTGAAATAAATATTTAACTACGGTTATCTGATCAAAATTGTTGCTAAATAGAATAAAAAAAATTACATGAAAAATTAGCGCACGCATTTAACAATGGTTCCTTGAAGGAACAGTTGCCAAATATAGTCAAAAATAGAAAAATCGACACACCATTTTACAACGATTCATTTAATGAACTATTGCTGAATATTATATTTAACAACGGTTTCTTAAAAGAATAGTTGTTAAATGAGTGTGCAACTTTTTCATATTTTTGACTCTATTTTAATAATATTTTTTTTATTAAAAATAGTTGTTGAAAAGTTATCAATATTTTAATAATACTATTAAGTTATTTTAATAACTAATTTGATCTATAACCGTTGTTAAAGTGATATTATCTAAGACACTGGCGGAGCTTCTTTAGAGCCAAAGGGGGCCATGCCCCCCCTCCAATTGGAATTTTTTAATTATATTATGTATTTTGTTATGTAAATGTTGGTTAAACACTTAATTGGCCCTCTCTTTTAATAATCTTTTAATAATAGTTGGATTATGTGTGATATGAAATTTTTCTTACATTATTTTCTTGACATGATCGTTCTACTTAATTGTAATAGTTACACCTTAATTTAATTATATAATAGATATGAATTAAAAGAGCAAATGATAAATATTATTTTCTGATTTTTTTCATCTTTTTTTTTTGTAAATATCAAAGTGTACTTATAGTAAAACTCAATTTTTTTTATCGCTGTTCATTTTTCTTGAGTTTCATAGTAGAATATTTCTTATTTTTAATAAAGATATGTTTAAGTTCTATTTATTTTTAAAGGAAAAAATGATTCTATGTTATTTTATATAAATTTTTCATCATATTAATTGAATTAATATTAAAATAAACGTGTCGTATTATTAGTACAATTTACAAAAAAAATATACTAAAATTTGTAAAATAAATAATATTTTATTATATATATTAATTGGCCCCATCTAAGATTTGAGTCAAGCTCCCCTACTGATCTAAGATCATTTTTATTGTAGCGTAGCATATGCATAGAAAATGATAATTGGGATCTTATCCTGAGCCGGGCAGGCAACTAAAATATATCACGTTCACACGGTGGACATGAACACATACATGATTACATGATATATCCCCGGTCGATTTGCGGGGCATGAGGCAATGGCCATTGGCCAATGGGGGATGGGGTGTTGATGCGAGATGCGTACGGTTGGGGACAAATGGGAGGGGTCGTTGGCATGGGGCAATCATAGGTGCTGATGGCTACTGCTTTGCGTATGGGCTGGTGTGGTCATGGCTTTTGTCGGCTCATTATTTGCGATGGACGCCACTCCTCCCTCTGCGTTAATCATTACTTTGTTTTCTTCTTTATTTATCCCGTGTCTGGTTTAATTTATTCCGGTTAGTAACTTAGTATAGCAATTAGACTATAATAATGCGCCAAATTGAGTGTTGCACCCCACAGTTTTTTCACCCGTCGCATCACTTTTGTAATTTGTTGTTTGCACAAGTCGTTAAGTTTTTGTACATGCCAATATTATTCGGGTGGGACGCGGGCTCAGAGTAATAAAAATTTAAGTCTTTATCGAGCTTTATTCAAAAATACTTTAATATTTTCATATTTAAATTTATATTACTCGATAAATTATTCACATAGAAAATTATAGAACTAGTGATGTGGGATCAGGCCAGCAGCAACAAACATCTTAATTAAGAAGGTGATAATTTTAGTTAACAATCTTGATAATCTTAATAAATAAATTTCGAATTAAAAATCAATATTACAAATCAAATTTGTAATTATTACTACATGTCCGTAATATAATATATATCTAATGGCTAAAAAATAATTATCATTGTTTATAATCAATCAATAGTAAAATTGTATGAGATTTAATTATCAAACGATCCATATATATAATTTACAATGGTTTCAACTTAATGAACTTTGATGGAATTCAAACGATAATAAAATTGCATACTATTTGTAAAATTATCAAACTATAAGTTAAAAGAACATATCTATAATTATTTTATATTTTTTAAAAAAAATATATTTATTTAAGAGTCCATGTCAAGATTGTCAAAATATCCCATTGTCAAGGATACCTCCCCAAAATTAATTACAAACAATATAGTTTCTATTAAAAATACATGAGACAAATTTGGAAATAAACAAATATATATTTACAAAACATAAAAAAAAAATTGAATAATAAAAGAAGAGGGGTTCAAATGCCTTCATTTGTTGTGGCTCGTTCATACATGCCTCCCCTCTTTAAATTTATAACACTCCAAATAAATCTATTAGATTTGATTTATATCACTTTATTTATACATAGATAAAAAATATATATTTGAATATTATTTTATGTGACATCAAGAGGAAATGTACTAATATCAATAATTTCTAAATATTGAATTTTCTTTTACTTATTGATTCATGTAATATGAAAGTGAAAACTGAATATTTTCTATGTGCAGGAAGAAAATACAACATAGATTAAATCTAATAATTTTTTTTCCATTTTAGTTCTATATTTTTGTGTTATTGCGATGGAGGCACAAAAAATAAAGACATTTGAACCCTTATCGTAATAAAAATAACGTTTGGGGGATAAATTGACAGCGAAATTAATTTGATCACTCGGAATGATTCTGCTTGGACGATATTAGAATTTGATCACTCGGAATGATTCTGCTGCATCATCAATTCATCCATAACATAACTAATAGTACAAAAAATAATTTTGTCTCGCCATTATTGTCTATGAATACATGTATATAATGATATATACTTATTGCACGCATTAGGCTATCTTATTAAAATATTTCAATGGAATTTCATTAAAAAAAAACTAAAAGAAGCTTTTCCCGACAGCGATCAATGTAGTCAAATCATCTTGATTCCTGATTTCATTGCATGTCCTTATTAAATTAAATAATAATTGCAAGAGTTAATGCATTTTTTTTTTTAAAATAAATACAAGGTCCGGAGCAATTATCGCGATTATTATTCTATGTGAGTTGGGGTATGTTTCCAGTTCTTTCAAGGTCGTGATTCCCGAAGTTATTTTAATTGTGTGCTTAGCAAAAATTAGAATAGTTCTCGGAAATTATTAAATTTGCAACAAATTTCTCTAGAGCTTATACATAAATGGCATCGTCGATATCATTGTGGATAAAAAGTTACAAACTTTATTAATTACCATGATAATGATTTTATGATGCAAATTATTTAATATAATATTTTTCATTAACCTTTTTAGTAAAAACTTCAACCTTAAATTAGTTATTATTTTGACTAATGATATTTAAATTAAATAATAAGATATTATAATAAAAAAGTTACATAATAAATTGATAACATGAATAATTACTTATTTAACTTAAATAATAAAGTTCACATGCAGCTTCTTACAAACATTTTCCAAATTATAATTGTTGCATTGTTTTTACCTCTTCATGACGGCAATTGCAATATTGGATCAAGCACAAAGAAAGAAGATATTATGACAAAAATGATTTTAGATAACATCATTTTAATAACGGTTATAGATCAAATATGTTGTTAAAATGACTCAATAGTATTCCTAAAATATTAATAATTTCTTTAACAACGGTTAATAATAAAGAAAATGGACAATATCTACGGTAACCACTCACGCCATTATGGTCATTTTTAGGGCCAAAAGTCTGATCTTCAAGTTTAAAAATGCTTTAAATTTGTTTAAATTTGCTTAAATTTGTATGTATTTCGTATCCTCTTCTTTCTAGGTTTAATTAGTATAGTCTGAATTAAAATGTATTTCACCGGTTATTTTTTTAATTTGTTCAATATCAAGCATTTTAACCTCGCCGCTGTACACGTAATATTATATGACTAATTCTGTTATGGATTAAGAAAAAAAATGTATCGGAGATATAGAGATCTAAGTTGTTATTAAGAGTCCAAAGCACAAATCATTTGAATTTGCTAATAACTGCCATATCATTTATTTAACAATTGGTTAGAAATTTTATGGGTATACTCCATCGTACAAATAAAAAAGATAAATTATTTAATGACATTTTCGTAGTTCTAATGTCAAATTAGCAGCGTCAAATTCTTTTTCATCGCTAGTTTTATTTTGAAATATTTTTCATCACTGAATCAAGTGAGTTACTAAATTACGTGGCCTTTAGAAATAAGTTTCTATTTTAGCAACTCTCATCCATAGTTTTTAAATTAGAAACTCTCATCCAATACAAAAATTTAAATAGCAACTGAAACGTAAAATTTAACAACTCATTAGAAATTTTTATTGGAGATGTTGTAATGAGTAATATCGATCCGTAGAAGAATCGCTCATATAATATTATTCAATTTCGTCTAATTAAAAAATGTTGAATTTGTATTTAATAATATAATTGAAGAACCGCATTGAATGGGTATATGGTAAAATGATAATTTTTCTTCACCAATAGAAGGATAATGAAAATTAACTGAATACAATAAAAAATAAATAAAATTTGAATATTTTATGTGTTGGCAAAGAAATTAACAAATTTTAAATTTTCATGTGTCAATGAGTAAAATTGAAGTTTTGATAATTGATATCTATCAAAAAATATTTTATTTCAATTGAATAAAAGAATCCCAACTTCCGAATGAAAACGGACGCGACAATTAACTCTCTATGAACCAAACCGTCACATGAAACCTTGTTGCCTGAGAACTATCTTTTATATCAATATATCATGGCGATACCCATTGTAACGTGCCAACTTCACGTGCCCTGCCTCAGAGATATGAATGGGCTTCCATTTGTGCCTATTTATTGCTTGCACTCAGTAGCCGTGTGTTCCTTCTTTAATGCACTCACTGACTTCCCTCTTGGTCGCGTCAGATTTTAAGTGATCTACATAAAAATTCTGGAGATCGCCAGTCTTGTATTAAACTATTAACATTCTGAAGTACATCTCTGATCTCTGTTACGTGCAGAGAGGATTGACAGAGAGTAGTGATCAATGTAATTAACATAAAAAAAATTTAAAAGTTAGTTCAACACTCAATCCCTATTTTCATTGTATTTTCATTTTGTCATGTAATTAAACAATGGTGCAAAAACAATGAACAACATGTGCATTTTATGTTCTTATACCATTTTCTAAATCACATATTGTAAATGAATGAAAAATATAACCATAAATATTTCGGTGGAATTATTGTCAAAATTGAGATTACGACTTGGAAGGTATGGAAACTATAATTGCATGTATTGAGTTGACCTGAATATATTAGTTCTTGCAAAATTTAAAACCTTTAAGATAAAATTGAAATTTTCAATTTACGGGGTGGGGATGGCCTACTTTCCTCTGACCTAAACCTAGAGTTATACTTGAACGTTTACAATGAGATAAATTAAAAGTTGAGGGATAGGATAATAATTGCTAATATGCTATCTTTTTGTGATGATAATGATAAGAGCGGTATACGCTTTATCTTAGATAAAGTAACATAGGTAATTTCATCTCCAGCCTAAAAGAATAAAAAATATTAAACTTGTTTGAGGAAATTACTTTTAAAGTACCACTTATTTATTACTTTTGTCTTTAATATTTTTATTGCCCAAAAACTATTATTTATTTGACATTTAATCCTTAAAATTTTAAAGTATCATCATGGATTCTCAAAACTTTAATATTTATCAAATTGGTCCGATTTTATCATTCAATTAATACCAAACACGGCATTTACATCATCAATCACAGTAACACTTTTTGCCATTAAGTCAGTACGGATGTGGACCTCGACCAATACAAATTACATTAAAATAAATATCAATTAAATTAGTTGATGTCATCACTAATATTTGTGTCATCATATATCACTAGGTCAGTTAAACTGATAATATATTCATATTATATATTTATATTACCTTAAATATTAATAATTCTAACGTGTGCGAATATAGATCTTCATATTATTTTATTATTTTTTATAATGGTAAATCTAATCGGCTATAAATCGATAATTGCAAAGATCAAAATGGTAAATAAATTGTATATTAAGAACCAATATGGTAATTTAACACATTAATAGCTGAAATAATAGAGGAGTAACATTTTAACATCCAAAGATATCTTTTCTAACTTTTATCTTTTAAGGACTAAAATGAAAATGGAGTACTCATATAATTTTATTATGAAACTAGGTGATAGTTCTAAGAAAAGCGGAGTATTATTCTGAAAAGAAGATAAACAAGGCGCACAATAAAACTTGATGATAAGATCAAAATCAAATCCGGTGTTTGGCATTGGAGATATATTCTGTTGTATACTATATAAACATGGTATATTGGTAATTAATGCGGTGGGCGATGCATGATATTGGTACAGAGATCACACCCCACCATTTCCATTTGGCACCGGGACCTCTTAGACGTAGAAACGTCACTTGAAAATAGAATCGAGTATTGGGAAACAATGGGAGCACTCCGACTCCGACCCTTTCTCGTCAGATTTTTTATTTTATTTTAGTAAATAAAAAAAATGATAAGATTAACCTGTTTTTTAGTTTTACTGGTCTGGACTGAGTTTAAAACTCGGTCTCAGATTTTTTTTTAACGTTTGTGTGTTATATTAAAAATAAAACACGATAATCAGTAGATTGGTCTAATATTATAACAAGAATTAAAATAAAGTTTTACAAAGTCAAATATAAGAACGATTAATATATTATTCTAAAATAGTGTCAAACAAATTGAAATATTATAATAATAATTAAAATTCAATTATTCTGATAAATATAATAATAAAATATAAACACGCTGCTAATCTAAAATCATGTTATGCTGGAACAGCTCGTCCTCGAATTGGTAGTCTGTTGATACGACCCTCCATTTCATCTATAATCATTGAAATATGTATCTTCCTTCTCATTTCTTTATTGATTTTTGTTGGATCTAGCCTATTGATCGGACCGTTGTACATTGAACAATCTCGTTTATTATCATAACTATGCCAATGACCAGACCATGTGTTATTGTAGTATTAGATGGTATAATATGGACTAACGTACTGATTGTAATCCAACATTCTGAATGAACAAACGGCAAGCAAATGGTCGCATGGGATGCCGGTCAATTACGGTTTCTGACACCAATAATTATCGATTCCCATCATCGCTAATTCAACATCATATTTTATTTCTCCTTTTGTCCCTATTATTTCAAATAAAAATATAAATTATTGCTTAAATTTTGAATTAAAATAAAAATTATATAAGTATAAAATATTACCATCTCGATAAGTCCATTTCTGTTGTAAACGTCGTAGTTGTTGATACCCAATCCAGTGATATGATATTGTAAGTTCTTCCCTTATCATCAATATGTTTTATCAGTTCAGTGACCTTTTGGGAGAACACCAGACCTTATGCTTCCCAAGCCGCTGCAACTTCTCGACGATTATAGAACCACTCAACACATTTGTGCCATGTATTCTCGACGATAGCACATATCGGAAGTTGTCTGGCGATTCTAAACACGATGTTTAGTGATTCTGAACCGTTGCTTGTCATTTTTCCCCACCGATTGAGATCCCCGTCTAGATGTTGTGTCCATCTTTATTAATGCAATGCAGCCACTTGATATGAGTTAATTCCTCATAATGGAATTCCTCAGCTGCAGCAGGTTGGTTATTGTGATTTCTGTTATTTCGTGTCCTTCTATTAGACACTTGTTCTGTTAGAATTTTTTTTCATGATTCCTACTTTTCTGACAAACTTATAGGATGTCGGTCTAATGTGATTAATTTTTTTCATATATTTCTCGTACCTCTATGGTTTCTTATGTCTTACAACTTGTTTGAAAAGAGCCTTTATTTTTTTCATACGACAATCCTTATACACATTTTGTGCAATGTGTTGAGTACAATAACGGTGAACCTTGCTTGCTGAATCCTACCATCAAAATCTGCTCTTATACCTATATGTTGATCTGAGATAACGGTAATTTTACCAGGACCGATAATCCTCTTTACGCAACGACTACATGAACCAACCCAGGTTTTCCACACTTTCCTCGTCTGCTACAATTGCAAATTCAAGTGATAGTAGTTGTTGCTCCGCATCATAACCACATGCCATAAATAGTTAATCGGAATACCGACCCGATAAAAATCCTGTTGGGTTTTGGTCCAACCAAATCCCGTTAAGGCTTAACCTGCGGAAAGACCGTAAAATAAAAATTTTAATTCTACTTAAGTTAGAGATTAAAGTATATCGGATGATTACCGAGAGATACACATATTTTAATCCTTTACAAAAGATAAAATATTATTTTACTTCTAACTTAAGCGAAGGGTTATAGCGCTATGTCAGATGATTACCTGAGAGATACACACCTCTATAAACTTGTATAGATCTACTCCATGATTGATATCTAAAATATTAATCTACTTAATAATTAAATAGAATAATATAAGATATTATACCTCGTTCTCAAATTTTAATTGAAATGAAAAATCAGCTTGTCTCGGAGTATCACACGTGTGATACCTCTGTAGGTTATCCACCAGGTCTGACCAGAGAGCGGCTTATTTCTTTTACCAGAAATATCATAAATCGTACTTTCTCGCAAAAACACTATTCACCGAGAAAAAGACGAAATAGTACTATTCACGACTCACAGTTATTCTGTTACACAAATGTGCAGAAATACCGCAACTTTCACAAAAATACTATTCACCTATCCCGTGAATTCTGAAACAACTGTATACCGAGAAAGAGAGAATATATAACTGAATTTTGTGTTTTTCTCTCTCATCCCACCCTTATATTTATACCCTTTCAAAAAGTTTAAAGTTTGCCAAAATTACCAAAATATCATTAAAGTTTGGCCAAATTATCAAAATGCCCTTACTTGTTTTACAAGAATATAAAGTTGGCCAAAATTACCAAAATACCACTACTTATTTTGCAAGAATATAAAGTTGGATAAATTTAAAAGTTTGTCATTGGGTTATTTTGGGTCCTTTTGATTTTGGGTCTTTTTTTATTTTGGGCTTTTAATTATTAATTAAGACTTTAATTATTAATGATTTTTCAACCCATAATTCAAATCCATAATTAACAATAAAATCCAAATTAAATATATATAATTGTCATGTACAATTTTATTTGTCTCGGTTGTTGTTTCGATAAATTTATACGACGTGTCCAACACGTTATAAATTCAATCTGTTTTTGCTCATGTCATCTCTATGACAACTATAATTTAATCATATCATACATAATTAATTATTACCATCTTATTATTAATTATAAATAATTTATAATTAATCAATAAGATTCTCTGATCAACTCCTATATGGTGTGACGCGATATGATCCGTGTTATGTTGGTAAATATAGTTAAAACATTTTAACCTCTATAATCATAGGAGACATCTGGAAGAATACACTATGACCATCCAATTACACAGATGATGCCGTACTATACAATATCATGATCCAGTAAACTATTTATTTGTGTTTAATTCTTTTGTCGCATAGCTATCAGATCAGTTTTAAGGTAGGTATGTGTGTGTCATCCTTGCAAACTTAATCTTTTCTTGATCCCAAGTAAATTATCAAATATAATTACTTTTATAATTATGCTGCTAGTAGATAATCTTACTCTATCAAGGGTCTAGTGATACTATAACTCGTATAGAGATACGAAGGACAATAGTAATTTTGGCAAACCATCTCTTGCTCCACATAAGTTATGTATACCGAAGAGCTACCTTTATAAACATTTTTTACGGATAACGTTTGGTAGAAATCACACACATACATATCTTATGTAGGAAATATGAATACCTCATACTTTAGAATTTAACACTGAATAAAAGCATTAATTACACAAACACAATTTCATTTATTGTTTCATTCGGGGTATGTCAAATACGATGTTCTAGAACATCTATCTATGTGATTAAAATGATAACTCTTTGTCTATGGTCTGAAAAACTTGACCATCATTTAATCCACATACTAACCTGATAGCGGTTAATTAGTGTCCTGTTAATTATCTCGGTTAGTAACTTTTAAGAGTATATTCTATATTATGAAGTTTCACAAAATCTAGTCATGAACTCGGAATGATTCATAAATTCAATAATACTCAAGAAAACAAAATATCATTTAAATATCTAATTCATGAACAAATCTTTATATAATAAATTTATCATATTATTGACTTCATGATTATTACAAACTAATAAATTCATCATCGATAGTTAAAACTAGCCGTAAGTAAGGCCAAGCTGCAATGCACGGACCAAATGTCGATGCAACACGATCAAAAATTTCAACACCGAACTTTGTTGAGGGCGTCGTCTCTATGATGTATTTTGTGCCATGTGCGGAATTTTGTATGGCTGCTAGCAGAGATGGAAGCATCTCATATGACATCTCCCAACTATCAAAAAGGTCTGTAATTGCCAGTTCCATTTCAGTCCATAATTTTTATAACTCAGTTGTATTGTGGGGAACTTTTATTTAACCAAACCCTTTACTTTTTTAACTCTTATTTTTAAGTTCTCTCTTAACCGATTCTTAACAATTTCTACTATCATCTAGAAGTTATCTGACTGTGGTCCGCCCTTATAGCACTGCCAAAATAAGAGTGCTCGAGCAGATTTATTCTAATCTCCCAAATACCCGTTATATTAGGTGTGTCATACATCCTCAATGAACTGTTAGAATCTTTACATTTCATCACTAATTTTGTTTTGTTATTATTTGTTACCTCTAATTCTATATTCCGTTGAAAATTGAAATCAATTATTTTCAATTTCAACTCTAATTTTGTGTTGAACTGCTGACCGACATCAAATTTGTTCATTAATTCTAAGTGGTTTATGAAAATAAGGGTAGTCTGCATACGACATCGGCATATTATCAGCAAATTATGCACACGGATAATTCATTCCTCGATTGATGATAGGAACAAATATTTGCTACTACTTAACTATTTCTTCCACATCTATCGCATTCTCAATTTCATCCATATTTATATCTGTTGCATCCTGAATGTCATCCTCTCGACATTCAAGTGCCATTAATCCTCATCCACATCTATATTTATTACCGGAACACGGAATGGTGGCTGCTCCCGAGCTCGAGAGTGGGTTCTTTTCTCACCATGACTGAGTTACTACTTTCAGGAATACTAATCGGATCATAGTAATCATAACTGGATATTGGTTCAGTTTCAACTACTAACTCTAGTATTTTATACCCGGATATTTGATACAGAGCTGTTGTTTTAATCAAACCTAAATTTCTTCAGAAACTATCACAAATAAACTATAAAAAAAACACCAGAACCTGCCGGGACAGTGTTGATCCATGCACTAATATTGATGTTGAATTAACTAGGGAACAACTTTAAACCAAAATGAATCAGTTCTTCAAGTCACAAAAATTAATTGTTTCGTCGACACAAAACGTTAATACAGCATGAATATCATAACCCACGCGTTCAAAATTTAACCTCCCTGATACAGTTACATTTTGGACATTCAAGGTTGAATTGGACACGTCCATTTCAAACAATGACGAAAGATTGCCGACGTGGACTGTTGAGAAAGAAAACGAACCGAACCAAGGTCAAGCACGAAAGCGCGAAAGTGCGAAACCATCAACCGGGTCACGTGACGCGCGCGTGGCGTGACGCGTGAATCTTCCACCCGTCACGCTGCTACTGGAGGGATCCGGACGTGGCGGGCCCCGCGGAGATTGAATAATGAATGCACGCTCCCTGCGGCGGGGCGGGGGCACAGCTGTCCGAACTGGAGGCGACAACGCGCCAGGCGCAATCATTAGTACGGTCGAATGGTCCATCCATCTCTCTCGCTCGCTTCTTCTCTCCCCCTCTGTTTCTTTAACTTAATAAATGTGGGCCCTGCCCAGCCATTATTTCCTCCTGATTGACGCGGGTCCCACGATTTCTGCTTGTCTTGTGCAGCGTCTACCGTTCACCTGCCGGTGACCCGACTCACATGAGATCTGGTCCTTCGACGGTAGATCAACGCAGACGGCAACGGGACACCTACGGTTTCGTCTACTTTTCTCTGTTCAAATTTATTATCTTGCTGCCGGTTATTTTTTTTTAAAGCTGGGTAAAGATGAGAATTAGGGTTGTAAACTAGAAGAGTTCGAGTGAGTCAGGTTTAATTTAAATTTGATGTATGAAAATTAAGTTGAGTCGAACTCGTGAAACGTTTCGAACTAAAAATTTTAGTACAAGTTTGGCTCATTACTATTTAAACTAGCTCACGAGTCAATGCATATATGTTGAGTCAGTTTGACATTTAAATTTAGTATACATATAAAATTGGGTACATGAGTTGGTATAAAATTAAAATATATTAACAAATTATATTTTCAAAGACAACTTTGCTGTACTAATTTGAACGGATGTACTATAAAAAACTATCAAGTCAGATATATAAGTCGAGTCACAAGCGAACAAAAGAAATCGTTAAACCACTAAGATGATGATAGATAGATTTAAACTATTTTTTAAAATTTAGAGAAGTTGACCCCTAGTATAAGCTAGATCCACCCACGATCTTGGCACTTGGCTTTTGGCTATGGTATTATTTAAGCATAACTGTACCGGTCTTCAAGTGTTTTTCATATTTTTATGAAATAAAGGTTGTTATTGTATGTGTTGACACACTCAGGTCATGATCAGAAACAGATGTATGATTTTGGTTAAAGGGTCAGTAATCGAATTATAATAATTTATCGGATTCAAATTCATTAGCTAATTACATATTAAATGAAAAAAATCAACAATTCAGCATACATTCTTATTTCATAAAAAACTAACAAAACAATATCTTTTTATATATTAAAAAAAAGATAAAACTCAAAATAATTAATAATCAAGTTAATAAAAAAAATGTTCCTCAATACAAATTCATATTTTAATTTTTTGCATATTTCTCTTGTTATCCACATATTAAATAAAAATTTTCTAAATGAAAGTAATCAAAGAATTCAGAGTGATCATAAATAAGATTCAGAGGGGATTAGATTGACAAAGTTAACCAATTTTTTTTAATTCAGGGAAGTTGACCCCCTGGTATAAGCAAAATCTATCCATAATCTTGACTCTTGGCTATATGGTTTTATTTAGCACAATTGCATTAGTCTTCAAGTGTTTTTCATATTTTTTTGAAATAAAGGCCGCCATTGTATGAGTTGACACACATGAGTTTTGATCAGGGTAGATGTAGAATTTTGATTAAAGGGTTAGTAATTGAATTGTAATAATTTATCATTTTTAAATTCATTAACTAATCACATACTAAATAAAAAAATTAATAATTTAACATATATTTTTATTTAATAAAAAACTATTAAAAAACTATCTTTTATATATTAAATATAATAAATAATGAAGTCAATGAGAAAAAAATTCCTCTTGAGACTATATTTTAAAACTTTTACATAATTCTCCCGTTATCCATAATATTAAAAAAAAATTTGAATGAAAATAATTAAATAATTTAGAGTGGTCATAAATTAAATTCATAGGGGATCATATTAACAAAAATTTAATCTAAAAGTATTATATTTCAAAATTCAGAGAAGCTGACACCTTGTATAAGCTAGGTTCACCGATGGTATTACATCAGGCTTCAAATGTTTTTTATGTTTTTATGAAATAACGGCTGCCAATGTTTTCCATTTTTTTGAACTAAAAATAGCCAATATTTTATGTATTGTGAAGTAAATATAATCAATGTTTTCCATCTTCACTACTATGTAGAGTTTGGCATCGCACGTCTTTTTGTTTGATCCGAAAAATTCAACAAAGCAAAAGACCGTAGTGTAAATGAAAAATGAAATCACTCGCCGCTATGAAGAATTAGTAACTTTTTATTCAGTGTATCTGATTCTTTATTCAATCTTCGAGCTTATGATCAGAATTGAACTTGGTTTGTCACATGATAAATGAATTAAATCTCCTGTGGCATTTGTTTAAGTCTGAATTCAGTGAACTTCGCTCCGAAACGTTTCACACATTTGGCATGCCTTAAATAGAAACTTAAGTTGGTTATAAATTACAATTGGACATTACACATTCAAACTAAATAAATTAAATCAAAGATTCAATGTTCATCATTTTATAATAAAAAAACATGGGCACTCATTTATTAGTAAATAACATGTGGGCACCACCTACGAAATCCTACTGGCGCATGAGGCGTGACTGTTTGGTCGTAAGCCCCGTGATGATGATAACTCTCGTCATCTCGTGGGCCCCGCAGAAATAAAGAGCCATGAAATCCGCGCCTTCAGTTTAATAATCCGATCAATCACAACCGTCGGTTTTAATTCTCTGCGATACGGTAATCTGAACGGAGATACGCGATGTGACCGAACGGAGGATTCGTCGCCGCCTGTGTGTCGTAGACCTGCGAATGTTAGAGTTCAGGCTATTTGGGGGTTAAGTTCGGCCTGTGATTGGACAAAAGGACGACCTTTGCTGAAGTAGGTTTAGTTACGCTGCTCCGCGGCTGCAAGTTAACGGCGTCACAGAAACGGCTAGATTTCTCCACACTGCTAAATTGCTAACAGACTATTTGAGAGGACAATTAGAGAACCCCAATTTGAAATCAATATATTCAGACTGCGGGATTCGAGTAAAAATATGTGAAAATGATAATCATGATTTTCTTTTTTCAGCAAGAGAAAGACACTTTTGTGTTTTGTCAGTATATCTTTTCTTTTGTGAAAATTATTGATGATGGAAAGTTCACAAGTTTAGAATATTTTTTTTTTTTTTTTTTGCGTTCAGATGGATTGAAGTTGTGAACTAACAACATCCTAAAATCCATCTTATTAGAACTTCCCAAGAACTATGTATTTTATTAAATTAATAAGTTGTTAGGGACTTTTGAATGTTGATAATAATCAGACCAATTATTATTTTTTTGTTGATGAAATAAATATCCACCGTTGAATCAATCAACTGTTTTTATTTCTGCGTAGTCCATTCAACAACATCACCAACAAGCTTTGCACAATTTCTACGAATGACGACCGGAGAAATATCAGAATTAAAATTTTCCGGACAACATATTGAAAAACATGCTTGCCTCAAAATTCAACGAACTGCAAATCGTGAGGAGAATTTTCATAACAAATGATAAAAGTATTTGATGGACAAAATGATAGGAACAGAGGATTAGTTCTCATGCCGAATGATTACATGGTATGATGATCCACATATGCTCAACCATGAGATCATTAAATTGCCCCAACATGCATGGGCCGGTGGCCAATAGTCAAATGCCACCTGGTGCTTGGCCTTTCCACCTATAATTAATTGACATCCCTCATGTCCGTACATCCACCTGGAACGCAGTAATCTCACCTGTTTGCTATATTTCCGTCTCAATTTATGATATTTTCAGACGTATGGATAAAAATAAAATAGAACATGCACCTACTTATTATTTTTATATTTTCATTTGATGAAAGGGAGGAAATTTTTATAATCAAGTAATAATGAATAACAAATGAAATAATTTCTCTGTAGACTCTATATTTGTAAAGCATTTACAATGTTACAAAAAAATCAATTACTTTTGAAAAAAAAAATCTAGATGTCAAATTAAGAGAAATGTTATTCGTGCGGGAAATATGTTCATAAAAATTGAGAATTTAAAAAACTATTTTTGATGTAAAGAAAAATAACGGAATAATTCCTCAACAAAATTTTATGGAACAACTACAGCCCAAGCTAAAATTTAAAACAATATATTTTTCATGTTTTTTCAATGGAATAATAATTAACATTAAAGTTAAAAATTGTGAAGTCCAGTTTTTGTTGAGCCCTAGATCATCCAAATCAGAGTTTAAAAGAAAAAAAAATGTAACTCGAACAGATAACATATTGTGCAATCTAAGAACTTAACTGGCTGATTAATCAGCTTAATTTTTAAAATATATAAGCTCGCAATTATATCCCAGATGTTTGCTTTCACAATTTGTAATCAACTAAATGTTTCTATTTTTTATTTAAGCATAAAGTACAGATTTTAAGCTGCTGCATGTATTCATAAAAGAAATGAAGATATTACAATATAAATATCATTGAATTTAAAGCTACATTTTTTTTTTGAAGAAAGTTTTAAGCTAATGTTTTGTTACTATAGTAACTCTACAAGCTAGCCTGCGCACTAGGCATTAATTACTTATTTAATTCACGCAAATTCTGTGTGTAAGTGTGTTGATAAATATTAATAACAATGCTCTTTATTTATTTTTCCTGCATCCGCAGCCTAACAGTCACATCGGTTTAATATGATCTTGCTTTGAGTCGACAAAATCTTACCATGGGATTCTTCCGAGTCGAGGCATGTAATTAGGTAGGGTAGTCTAGTCTCTAGTGTGGGGCACTTGTTCTTTCCTTTTTCCACGATAGGGAGTTGGGGTTGGGGACTTTGGTGCTGAAATCCAGTTGTCTAAGTTTAGGTCTCTTAGTTAATTTTTTATTTTTTGTGCTTATCTAAATTATTAAAATTTAGGACGGATTGCGGTTGTTAAACATACATGATATTTTGCAACAAAAAAAAAATACAGTGACCATTCGAAGTACTTGATAACCAGGTGCTGGAGGGAAATTAATGTTAATGATTGTAGGGTTTAGTAGTTTATTTTTTGTGTGCCCATTTAAATTATGTCTACCTCAAATTTTAAATTTAAGTGTGTATCATATGACTAGATCTAAATATGAGAGATATAAAAAAACTTTTTTATTCGGTAAAAGAATTTTTTCATTACAGCGCATTCTATAGATGGACGAAAAATAACAATCGCATTCATAACATTTCGTACTAAAGATATTTTCATAACCAATATAGTATTTTTAAATTTAAAAAAATCAAATTATAAATGTATCTTTGATGATTTAGATAGAAAGCATATCAAATTTGGAATAATAGAGACGGTGATTACAATGTTATTGAAACTTCACCATTAAAATTTTAAAATTTTATGATGCAAGGCAAAATATCTTTAAGTTTTACTAAAATATAAAATTTGATACAAATATATATAAATCATGAGAAATACATCTATAATTTTGATTTTTTTTTAATTTGAGTAGTATTTATTAAAAAATATCATAAATATTGAATGTATCATAAATGCTTGTACGTGAGAATTATCTAAGTTATATTATTTCTAAATGTTAGATGTCTGATAAGTGGAGAAGAAATATATTAGTACCAATCTTCAAAAATAAAGGAGATATTCAAATATACTAATTACAGAGATATTAAACTCATTAGTTATATCATGAAACTTTGGGAGAAATTGATCGACAATCATTTAGGTAAACTAACAATCGTCTCCAAAAAAATCAGTTTATTTTATGATTGAGAGACCACCATGGAGACAATTTTCTTGATAAAATAATTAATGGAGAGATATCGAGAATAAAAAATGATCTATATATGATATTTATTGATTTGGAGAAAGCGTATCATAAAATATTAAAAAAATATAATGTGAGGGGCGCTTGAAAAGAAGCTAGTCCCAACAAAGTAAGTTATCTTTATTAAGAATATATTTACAAATATTATGACTTGTGTCAGAGCATGTGACGATAAGTTTGATCTATTTTCTATTAAAATAGAATTACATCAAGTGTTTGCATTGTATCCATATATTTCACCTTAGTGATGAATACGATCACAAAGGACATGCAATGAGATATTCGTTGGTGCATGCTTTTGCTGACGATGTGATGTTGATTGACGTGAGTAGGATTGAACTCGCTCAGAAACTAGAGTTGTGGAGATAAACTTTAGAATAAAAAGATTTTAGACTTAGTAGGACTAAAATCGAATATATGAGGTGTCAGTTCAGCGATGACACCTCAGATGATGAAAATGTTAGTTTAGACAGACAAGTAGTACTTATGAATGATATATTTTGATATTTGAGGTCAATATTATATAATGATAGAGGGATTGATGAAGATGTTAGTCATAAAATAAAAGTCGGATGAGTAAAATGAAATAAATATATGAAATTCTCTGTGATAAGAAGGTCCAAAATAAATTAAAAGATAAATTCTACAGTACTACGATTAGGCCCGTGATTAGGCCCATGATGAGGTTCAAAAAAATAACACATTCAAAAGATAAAAATAGCTAAAATGCGGATGTTGCGTTGGATATGCGGCCACACAAGAAGAGATTTAATCAGAAATGATGATGTACATGATAAACTTGGGATAACACAAATTCAAGAGAAACTGGTCCAACACTGTTTGTGTTGATTTGGTCATATCTAACGAACGCCTCGAAGGCACCGATATACAGTGGTATTCAAAGTCATTCTGAAAACACAAGAAGATGAAGAGGTCGACCGATATTGAACATGGATAAATCAATAAAAAAATATTTAAAGGAATGAAATATATTCAATGTGCTTATTTTGGATATGAGTGCTTGAAAGACGATGATTTATGTACCATAACTATGATTTAGCAGTTAGAGTTTAGTAGTAGAGTTATAGATTTCAGATTCTTAGTTTTTCAATTCTTAGATTTTAGGATTTTTAACGTTTAGAATCAAGAATTTAGAAATATGATTTATAATAGAGGTTTGTTATATTATTGTTATTAGCATAATATCAACATCATTATCATTATTATTATTATTATTATATTATCATCATCTTTATCATTATCATTTTTATTTTTATTTATTTATTGTTATTATTATTATTTTTCATCATCATCATAATTATCATTGATATATGAGATATCTAATTTTATGCTTTCAGATTGAATTTCATTTCTAACCTACCTCAATTTATTTGAGATTAAAAACTTTATTGTTCTATAAATGTTAAATGTACACTAAAATTATCTAAACTATATTATTTGGAAATGATGTCTCTATATATCCATTACAGATCAATCCTTTAATAATGCCCTTTTGATAGTTTGATGGAATGATTTAAGACAGAAATAACACTTTTGCTCTTTCTACCACTTCCATTTCTCCTCCAGACAAAGCACCGGTTTTTGAGCCTACCGGCTTTGTTAAAAAAAAGGGACACCGGTTCTCTCATGCCAATTTCTAATTGCTTAATTTGATTACGGTTTTCGGCAGTGTTTCGTCATCGTCGATGCATTGTTGATTGTTCATTGTTCATTTAATTGTTGTGAAAATTAATTATTTAATAAAAAATATTGAACAATTTAATTGACGGACTTTCTTGGATGGAAAGTGAGGTTAGGGAGTTTGACACAAAGGATCGTCTTACCGGTGGATGTAGAAAATAAGAGCGGGAGATGTAATAGCATTAGAAATATCTCATTTTTTTTTGTTTTATTTGGAACAAATATAGGGGGTCTCTTGGCCAATTTTATAACCTACACAATTCATTAAATATATAATGACACTGATACTAGAATACTAAGATACGACAATTCAAAGACATTTAAAAAGAGTGAAGCACCATGAATTAGGAATTTTTTCTCCTTTCAAAATTGATTACAATCATATATATGTGATTTACATAAAAAAAATGATGTATTCAAAATACTGTTGCGTGTTATAAACAACACAGTTAATTATTTATAATATTACGTGGAAGCAGTAGTTTTTTTTTTCATTTTTTCCGTCCAAGTATGATTTATTTACTTAAACATAATTTACAAAATTCGTATTCAAACTATAATTTCCGAATTTCCAATCGTATCCAAACTATAGATTAGTATTATATACTGTGTTTTAACAAAGTTTTTGATCCGGATTCCAGAACAGGCGAGCAGCAAACACACCACACATTTTGCCATACAAATACGATGCAGGATACCCGAACCCTAACGCCCCGGTACAAGCATGCAGTGGCTGACAACTTTAATTCAATGGAAGGAGGAGATGAGAGAGAAGCAAAAAGTATGAGCAATTAATGAAGCAAGCAAGCAGAGCAGCGACCGAGCAACGCTCCAATAATGAAAACTGGTTCCAAGTCTAACACTGCAATGATTATATTTGCCTCTCCCCTCTCCAGTCTCGTCTCTCTCCGTGTGGTCAATCATACCACATGCGTCTTGCAATCATACCTCTCTCTCTCTCTCTCTTCCCTGCAGTGGCCAGTGGTGGTCTGATGGATGATGGATCACATCTCTCTCTCTCTCCTCCTCTTGTCCTGTTAGTTTGTCAGATGGCTTTGTTAATGTTACTTTATTATTATCTCCATTTCCAACAAGAGGGGGAGAGAATGCTTCTGGAGTAGAATATTGCTTAGAAGTAAAGATAGGATCTGGGGTCGTCGCATGCATAATCATGATACCAATTCCATGCATAATCATGTCCGTAATGATTCAACTCAAGAGAAATAAGGAGGATAGAAAAGCAAGAGCTATCCAACCGGGAAAACGCAACAACTAACATCCTTGCATGTTTGAATGATTGGTGTAACCTAAGTACACAATGATGGCATCCAAGAATTGACCAATGGCCAACAGTGAAAACTAAAGCTTCACTTTATTGGTTTTTGATTTTATTTGTTTATTGTACTAACATAAGAACATAAACTTTTTATGGAAGCTAAGACAAAAAGAAAGGAAAATACCCAGTCACGGACCACACAATGTTGATTTGTTAACCAATAGTAGTTGTATTAAGTTGTTCTAGTTAATTATTTAAGAGCTATATTTGGCGAAAAGAAAAAAAAACATATACATTTTCCGAAATGCGTTCGATAGTAAAAGAGGTTAATGGACACGGGCTTAAGATAAATAAATAAATGAACCTGAATAACTATTTCAAAGACCAAATGTGAGTGAAGAAATAAAATATGTTGCAAAGAAATAAGTTTGAAAAATTAAACGTGCTCTGATTAAGTGATTTAAATTAAATTTAACCCAAAACCACATGTTCAATCAAAATTTAATCCAAACATAAATTTTTACAAAATATCAGGATAAAATTTAAATAAGTTGCAAGTATGAGGTTGCAATTCCTTCTACCATATAAATTTTTATAAACACCTACTAGCTGTAAGACCATATCTTTTTTTGTTGAAAATAATTATCTATTTTTTATTTTTATTTTTACGAGCTTATTGATATTTTAATATAAAAAATTTCAGAAGCATCAATCCTGCATCGGCCGGCCCCTACCAATTATATTGAGGGGGACAAGAAATGACATCAGGTGAGCATGCATCTTTCATAAATCATAATCATACAAGTGGAGAAAAACAGAATGGATGTAAGAGAGAAACTTGGGCCCGGGCCCCTTTGCACTCAAATTATCTCTTGCTCATAATTACTTTGACCAGAGCAAAGAACTCGCAGTAGGCCCTTATCATAAATTTCATTACTCCATCTACTGTTCATTTCTTACACCAGACGGTAATTTTTCTGTGCTGCAATGAATATTTTGTGATATAAAATTACATAGAAATATAGAATATATAATATATAATATTGTTCTTTGTTTGTTTTGATGAATATAATATTGTTCTTCAGGAATATGGCCCAAGCCTTTCTCTTTCACCAGACCACATTTATTCTTTCTCAGGTGAACACAAATCCCTGCAAATATACTGGTGACCCACAAGCACTACATGTCACATGGTTATGTCAGGTGGATAAAGAATTGTTCCTTATTTACCAGTTCTAAGACCAAAATAATTTAAATATTTGAGAAACATATTGACATTATCCGAATAAAGGTCTCCCGCTTCCAACAAAACTGGTCGAACATATCCGTAATTTATTCCAGTTTGCAATTATTTCGTCTTAAAACTCAACCTAAGTTCTCTAGCATTTTGGATATTTAAACTTTTCACGGAATGAAGAAAAGATGACAAACTTTATCCTTTCAACAAAGGGCATTTATACGATAATGACATTCATTTCTATCTTGACTTCTCGTTTACATTTTTTATCCGGACAAAATCCAAGGCAAATCCGCATGCTTATTGAGTAATCATGAAAAACCTTAATGATCATTATGGTGAAATGCTAAAATTTATGTTCTCTCCATTCAATTTTAGACTGGAGATATCCTCACAAATTTGCAATCCTTACCTCTTAGATCTTTAATCCAATATACCAAAAGAAAAAAAAAAGAAATCGAAGGGACAATGTAGACATCCTTACATCTATGATATTTTTTTCATACAGTTGAAACTATAGATCTTTTTCACGAGTTCCCTTGTTGGAGGCAAAACAAGTCTTCTTTTCAGAAATTCTCCTGGTTCATGTCACCATAGTCTCCATTTTTTAATGAAAATTGGAGAGCAAGCAAGTTCTGTTCGACTGATGGTAACAGAGTGAATTCATTGTTTGTAGACTTGTAGTCAAAACAACAAAGTACATGCTTTTGCAGGTCGAAACCTACCAAGTACCAACATGCCGTGAACAGCAGAAGTAAACAATGTGCTGCTGGTGTTTTTTTAACAGAGAGAAAAGTACCTCAATCATTATCATCTACAAGTTTAAACTAGCTTGGAATTGGGCCTTTAGCAGCCCAGTCTCAGAAAAAAACTCGGCCCAATATTCAGTTTGAGGCTTTGGTGTCACTATTTTATCAGATATCATCTCCTTAGTCTCCTATATTCTATGTACATGAATAATGGGCTGAATCATATCTAGGGATAAAATATGACAATAATCCGTGTAATAAGAATGTACTGTCTTCTAATTTAAAGAATTTGTATAGTTGAAATGACTATGGTGAAGTCCCAAGTTTGAATAAAGCCTTCTGAAGCTTTTGTAATGGGCCTAAGCCTTGAATTGCATAGCTGCCTCCAGAAAACCACCGTAACATATGGCCCATAAGGCATTTAAACGGCTTTCTTCTTTTGAATTGGTGCTTTGATTACATTTGAGCCACAATCCAAGACAAAAAATACAAGGTCAAGAAGAAAATTCTCATGTCCAATGGGATCCATGGAAATTACAATCATACAGAGGAAGCTTACGTACTGACAAGACAATCAGTCATGAGACCTTTATTCCAAATTCTTCCAGACCGACCAGGTAAAAATGAGGAAAATAATTCAAGATAGACCAACAACTTTCCCGGTAGCAGTATCAACATCTATATCAAAAAAGCAAGGTCGGGTGGGGAGGCCAGGCATGGTGCTCATCGTCCCGACAAGCGGGTAAATGAAACCTGCCCCAATACTGGCTCGAACATCCCTTATTGGTATGGTGAACCCGGCAGGTGCACCTTTGAGAGACGGAATGTGGGAGAAAGAGTACTGGGTCTTGGCCATGCATATTGGTAGACCCGAGAAACCCTGCTTTGTGTACAGCTCTATCTGCTTCTCAGCCTTCACAACAAAAAAATCAAACAAAAATAAATAAATCAAGAGAACATTCCTAAACTTTACACAAAACAAAGGTTTAATATGTTGTCATCATACTATCCATGTCAAAAGAAAAAAATAATATGTTGTTATCAAACTATACATGTCAGATTGGAATATGAACTGGCTGGACTGTTATAAAGCAACCACTTTCACAAAAACAAGCATTTTGATTGCAAATGGAAACACTTGGTATCTTTTCAAAATTCAAAAGCTCCAGCTTGGTGTTCAATGAGCAAAGGTTAAGATTTCCACATACCTGTTCAGAATATTCCACACCAGCAGCGCCATATGACTTGGCTATTGACTCAATCTTATCTTTAATACTGATACCGAGAGGGTACAAAAATTTTAATGGCTGTGATTGGCTCTCACATGCTTTTTGCACAGCAATCCCAAGGTCCATCTGAAAAATATACAAAATTAATATAACAAACTTGAACTTGTATCAAAAGGAAAATATGATAAATATAAGAATTATGTTATAGTGCTTTGCGCTCAAATCTTATCATTTGTATTGTTCAAAGTGTACCAATTTACTCCAATCCTCACGTTCAGATTAACCCCAATAAAGAAGTCAAATCAAAATGATGAACACAAATTTCAAGTCAATTCACGTATATTTTTGTAGTCCTGTACAAAATAAACACAAAATTCTAGTACAATGCTAATACCATCATGATATGATATTAGCACCAATTACTTCCATCCTTCTATTGGTAAATCAACTATCAGATAACTAACCATCAGACCAAGAATTAAGAAATCAGAACCCATTACCTTGAACCAACAATAAACAAACAAATTACAAAAATGAATGACAATTATCAACTCATAATGAGAAGGCCATGCAAAAATGTAATTAAGTAGGAAGAAGTTTTCAAACAATACTAACCGCTCCTTTTCCACCATGAGCATGATGGGTACAGACGACTGCATCAAAGGCCCCGGCTCTGAGTGCGGCATCCCTTACCACACACATCTCAGCATCAGAATCTGTGGCAAACTTATTAATTGCTACCACAACATTCACCCCATACCCCTTTGTATTCTCTATATGCTTCACAAGGTTCACACACCCAGCCTCAACAAGTGCCACATTCTCTTCCAAATACGCCTTATCCAAAGGCTTTCCAGCCACCACATCAGGGCCGCCACCATGCATCTTAAGGGCCCTGATGGTTGCCACAATAACTGCACACTGTGGTACCAGTTTACTGTACCGGCATTTAATATTCATGAACTTCTCGGTACCAATATCTGCTCCGAAACCTGCTTCAGTCACTACAAACCCATTTTTACCAACTAATTTAAGGGCAATTTTGTCCGCAACAATTGATGAATTACCATGTGCAATGTTTGCAAATGGGCCAGCATGAACCAACACTGGAGTTCCCTCTAGTGTTTGCATTAGAGTTGGATTAATTGCATCCTTCATCAAAACTGTCAAGGCACCACCTACACCAAGATCATCAGCAGTTATTGGTTCACCAGATTTACTATTACCGATTACCATATTACCAAGTCTCTCTCTCATGTCAGCTAAGGAGGTGGTCAGTGCCAACACAGCCATAATCTCACTGGCAACTGAGATGTCAAATCCCGTCTCTCTAACCATTCCCTTTTCTTCTGATCCTTGTCCAATTGTGATTTTTCTTAGGAACCTGTCATTCACATCCATGACTCGACTCCAGGTGATGGACTCGGGATCGATGTCCAACCGAGCAAATTTTTTTATTTCATCAGGTGTTAGCTCATCTGGGTTTGTTTTTGAAATGTCAAGCTTCTTTAGCCGCCGAAGCATAACATCAGCAAATGTTCTTTTGCCTTGTTTGTTTGGTGGGCATAATCTATTAAAAATTAAATTTACCAATGAGATGACATCATTTTCTCACCTACATAATTTGTGTTTGCAGATGGATGCCTGCAAGTCCCTTTTTGTTATCTTATCGATATTAGAATCAACACTTTGTGATATCCCCAAATACTACCCAATTTTTCTCAAATATATTACTGACAATAAAACTTTAATGATGTTTCTATATGAGAACTAACCTTTAGATCAGAATGAAGGAAAATAAATATTCTGCAAAGTGTTAACAATTTGACCTCGCATAATAAAAACATTTTCTATAAAACAACGAAGATTCATATTTTTGGGCTGGGAGCAAGTATGTGGCTATTTTGTCATGTAAACCTGACAAAGGCATAGAAATTATGTCATTTTTATATTAGCTTCCTTTCAGTATTAATATTTATTCATAGATAAAGCAAAACATCTTTGGCAGCAAGGCAAAAGAGGAAAAATCATGTTATAAATTATTTCTTTCTCATATATAGCAACATTTTTGTTTGTAAAGCAAAAAATAAAATAAAATAAAATAAAATATGGGCCCACAATTACCAACTAGCAGAGGTACCTGTTGAAAAGGGCCTTGTCAGACTGAGAAGCCTCATGGAAAATGCGGGTGTCAATGGCTGCTGCCATGAGATTATTTGCAGCAGTGATGGCATGTATGTCTCCTGTCAGGTGGAGGTTGAACTCATCCATCGGTATAACCTGGCTGTACCCACCTCCTGCTGCTCCACCTTTTATGCCAAATGTTGGGCCCTGTGATGGCTGACGGAGGCAGGTAAAAACCTGTATGTAAAAGGTACTTAGTGTGGCCTACTGATAGATAGGGTAATAGAAGAATCATTTTCAGTAATAATTTGCCCAACCCAGTAATGTAGTAACAGGAAATAAGAAAAATGTTGCGAGTTTAAGTTTCTGGTATAATTCAAGCATAATTCCAAAATAATTCTTTTCTTTACAATTCAAGAATAAAAAAAAATCTTATATAGTGATATTTCAAGCAAATAGAAGAAATTGTGAATTCATTAAAAAATATGACCACAATTTGCATATTATTTGTAAAAATTTTTAAGCCAGCAAAGTATGAGTAGCGAGTACCAAACAGATTATTCATGAACAGCCATTTAATTCATTAATTTGTTCACAGTGATGATGAAAAAGAATAACATAGGTACTATTCCAGAACCATATACTATCTTCGTGTATAAATGTTACAGCTGACAGAATTAAACCTGATTGGTCAGTTGTCAGATTTGAGTGCTTTTGCATTTCACAAAAAGCAATTTAATTAGTCTGTGCTAAGCTAAAACTGTGTTCAGACGATTCTTATTTGTTATCTGGATAAATGAAAGTACTTATCATGTAAAACACTCTGAGGAAGCAAACACCTCACAAATTTTAGTTAAATGAATCAATCAATCATGCTCACATCAGTGGACCTTTGACTATAAGTTGATTAATTTCCCCTTGTACACAAGAACCAAAGCAAATTGCACATCTTCCTTTTGAAGATTTTCAATAACAATGAGAAAACTGGCATTATCAAATAATAAAATAATGCTATATAGACAGTATCAGAACTGTATCTCTTTCTGTTAGGAATGGGAAAAAAAGAAGAGTGAATGCATTTCCTTTAAAACTAAAATAAATAAAACTGATCAAAACAGTATTTACTACTTTCTTCACAAGAACAAAATGCACCAGGCACAGTCACACACAAAGCATTCTCCATTAAACAGAGACACTTGACACAAACAAATGAAAGGCGGGAGTGAGACCTTTTTATCAAGGAAGGCACCGAGCGCTTGGCAGAGACCAACTGTGGTTGTAGACTTCCCTTCTCCAAGGGGAGTCGGAGTAATTCCTCCCACCACCACGTAATACCCATCCTCCGATCCTCGTAGTTCATCAAGCACCGACAAAAGAACCTAACAATTCAATCATTTGTCAAGATCTCGACTTGAATAAAGAAAATGAAGCAAAAGATCGAAATGAGAAAGAAAAGAGGAGCCCATAACAAAGCTTCAACCTTGGCCTTATATTTCCCGTACAAATCGTAGTGCTCGGGGCTGAGATTGAGACTCTCCGCTATTTCAGAGATGAGGAGAGGCTGTATCGAGTTGGCGATGTCGATATCGGCCGGTACAGGAGATACCACCTCCAGCTTTCTTATCGTTTTTGAAGAAGAAGCCATTTTGGATCTTTTCGTGCTCTCGTTTTTCTCTGGTTCTCAAGCTCTAGCTGAGCAGAGCCGCAGAGGTGAGGAGATGCGCTTGATTGATTCGTTCCAATTTTATTTCTTTTATTTAATTCAACATGGACAATGCATTTGTCTGGATATAATATAGTAGTAGCGGAGTCATTGGATTGTTGTGCCAAAAGTAATATTTTGAAAACACCGAGATAAGTTTTATATGATTCCACATGATTCCAATTTGATTGTGTAATAACTAATAAGAAACCGGACGCTGGGGACCATTTTATGGTGCTGACACTCCACCCGATTTTTTTATGTTCATAATTGTACCATTTGAGACTAAAAAAAATATTTTTATCAGACGAGATTTGTTTCTTGGCCCATATTTGGTTTAAAATTAAGGATAATTAATTTCACAATTGTACTCTTGTTGTTTGAATTCAAGAGCCATCTATGTTAAGTTATGACTTTATAAATATTTTTATTTGATTGAGCAAATAGAAGAATAAAAGAATATAATGATTATGATAATATTATTATTACAATCGTTACAATATTAATTAAATTATTAATAATAAGAAAATATAATGTTAAAATAGTTTTATAATAATATTAAAAATATAGTAAAATTTTAATCAAAATGATAATACAATCATAATTAATTATATAAAAAATAACCACAATAATTACAGTATTCAGTGGTAATAAATAATAATTTCATCATCATCACTATAAATTGCGAGCCCCACAAAAAAGAAGAAGTTATTATATTAACTTCTTTATCTTTATTTCTTTTGAATTAATAATGTTTGGCTGTTAGAAATTTATTCCCCAATAGAAAACATGGCCTTGGTTTGTAAGAAATTTGGTCTATTTGTGTTCCACTTTTGCGGCTTTATAGTGATTTGTTTGTGATCAATCAGTGTATCACACTGACATTATATTAAGCTCTTTGATGTAGTGATTTGTTTCTCCTGTAATATTATAACTTGGTTTAGTGATTTGGGCCAAACTGGACTTTCCAAATTGCCTACTGGACTTCGTCCAAGCACACAGTCACATGGCAAACATGAAGTAACGTGAACTGAAAAACCAATTACAATAGCGTAATTGCTTAAACTTATTATGATAGTGCTTAGTGAAATTGATCCACAAGAACAATTATTAAAGTAGAAAAAATGCTATTCTTGAGAAAAGCTCTACTTTCCGATGATCCCCTTTTTTTTTTTACCATCCGGTTCCGTTTATTATACAAAATTACAAATGTTAAGGCTTAGTCAACCAGAAAAAAGAAATGACACTAAGCAGAGTTAAAATTGAAGCCATAGATTGAGGTTGATTTTTGCTGTTAATAGGATTTCACATTTTAATTTTATGTAACTATCAATAGGGCTGCTAATGAACATATTAGCCCATGGACATAATGGATTGGACAGTAATGGACTCTATTAGATTGGGCTTCATTTGGACATGAACATAAACCCAAATGAACTCAAATATAGACGTTAAATGAACAAAATATGGGGAAAATATGGGAAAATGATGGACACATAATGGACTATAGAATGGGCTGCTAATGGACTGAGACTGGAATGGTTCGAACCAACTGCTCTCTTCTGATCTTCTTGTTCGAACAACTCGCTCTCGCCAACTAGCGATTGTTATCTCTTCTCGTTCGACCAAACAACTCTTCCTCTCCAACGCGATCACGCCTGTCTCACAAGTCACACGAGGCGTGTCCAGTTGATGTCGTGATCTCTCTCTTCGCCACGCGCACTCTCTTCTTTCTTCATTCACGCCGAGCGCCGCAGCTTCGTCTCTGTTCTAATTGATTAATAACTCGCTGACACTGTCTATGGAAGTTTGCTTATTTTTTAGTGTCGGGTTTGATTGCTTTTTTCTTTTAGAAAAAAAACTTCTTATTCTTTGTATTTCCTGATTTGTTGGTTTATGGAATGTGACCCTATACCAGAATCTGTGATTGTAGTACCTACACCCAGTATGCTAATTAATTTGTTCTAATTACAGAATTCTGAACTGGTTAAATTGTGAAATATCATTTAGGATTTGTTTGTTTAATAAATTTTTTTATCTAGGAGAAAGACCAGATTGTGTCAAATAATATTTAGGACCATTATCGAGAGTTCTGACATTAATTTTAATAAATTTTCAGTATTCAGATATTTATTGGTTGGATGTAGGCAAGTAAGAAGATAGCTGATGCCAAGTTAGCAAAGGATTTAATATGCAAGCATTGTTAAAGGAGTTTCATAGAGTGCAAAGGCTTGCAGTTGAGAGGGAATATGCATATGCTTCTTTCATCTCTTCTTCTCTACTCCCCTCTAGGTCTCTTCTTTAACTTGTTGGATTAAATTACAAAAATGATTCTCTAAAGCATCACCCATTATCAAGATTTGAATTATTTTTATAGTTCTTCTGCTTATCCTGAATATTATATACCATACCATATTAGTACTAGCATCTAATTCTTTCAGAAATCATTGAAATTTGTTCTCATTGATAACTACATAATGCACTAGCCTTACAGAATGCACTAGCCTTACAAGCTAGCTAAATAGCATGTTAATCACGGATGCCCCGAAAACATCCTATGTGGTAGAACAATTATTAATCTCAAAGAAATATCTTTTTGCTTAATGACTAAACTAATTAAGTCTGCACCTAAAGGCTGTAACTGCTCAGTTTCTATGATCAGTAAAACTGATGTTGTTTCTTTCATTCTACGAAGTTCATACAACACGACCTCTAATTAATTCAAATGGGAGCTAGTTTTATTGATTTTTCATCGTTGATACTCTTCTTTGGAACACCTTGTCCTTTACAACTGCTACTGTGTATGAATGTTTTTTTTCCTTTTCTTTTAATTTACTATTGCTATGATGCTAAGTGATTCCTAATGATAGGATGAAGAACCAAAATCTCAAGATGTATCTGTCTGTTGGCGGTTTAGTTGGTGTTGGTGTTGGTGTTGTCGTGCCATTGATTGCCGCTGATTTTATGCAGAACGACTTTTTGGTTGATCTATGTCTCTTCTTCATGTCAATAGCTGGAACGTTTTCAATTTTAAATTTCATTTTGCATTGTTCTTTTCTAGAAAACCATGTGTTTGTTGTTTAAATGAAGCCTGAAGTTTGCTTCGAAAAAAATTGGTTAAGATGTCGTCTGGCATGAAAAAATGATCTTTTATTTTGAAAGCTCAAATTGTAGTTCAATTATTATATATGGAAAACTACCTTGTAGAAAGTACTTATAAGTTTCACAACTCATTTTTTTTTCTTTTTTTATCATAAAGATTTAATACATACGTCATTTAATTTATAGTTAATGTTGTAAGCAGTGAGTAGTGACAATTAATGGCAGGGGACTATTTTAAGCTTCACATTTATCAGTATTTTTTTAATCAAATAATATAATAATATCAATTCTAGCATTGTAAATTTTACTTCAATATTTTCTTTTTTATGAATTTATCTAAATAATATATTACAACTCGTGTGGTAAATGACATTGACAACAAAATATGATTCCAAAGTGTGGATAAGAGAAATGATATGTGAGTCAATTAATTATGGCCGAGAAAAGTAGATATAGTGGTGAAGAGATCAAGTTTGCTGGACTTTTGTTGGACAAGAGCTGGACGTTTGTTGGACAAGAGCTGGGCTCTTTCGGATTGGGTCTAGATTGGACATATATAGTTTTGGTATGGATTGAGTTTAATTTTATATTTAATTATCATCAATGGGTTGGGACTGGGTTTGAGCAAACACCCGCCCAGTAGCAGGCCTAACTATCAAACACCGGCTTTATTATAATACAAAGATTAACGTTATAACAGGTGATAACACTACAACACAAATGGGTTGTAGCAAGAGAAAACCCGCTAGAATTTAATTTGATCTTGCTATATCTCTATATTTGCTACACAAACATGCAAGACCAAGTGCAAAATAGCAAGGATCATATTCTTTTCGAAAAGATATATTCTATTTACACTCAAAATTAAACTTGCAACATCAAATTGCAAGACTGGTCATATAGGATGAGAAAGAAATGCACTCCCACCAAATTTTAGTGCAATATGTTAAGGTACCAGATATTTTTCCCTCCATCTGTTTTGTTGGCGTCAAATTTATTCATTTTATTTTTGGTAAAAAAATCCAGCTGATGTAAATACTATCATATCCCTATTTTAATAAACATATAATAGGATAAGCTGAACTCTCTACACCAGCTTATTAACCAATTAGTTATCAATTGCTGATGGCAATATTATAATTTTCATTTAGTGATCCTTTATTAAAACATAGAGTTCAACATCTCTCCAGATCCTTCTCCCAAAAGCTTGTCTCCTCCTCTTAATTCTCTCAGAAGCATACGGTGAGTCTCCCTCTCTCTTTCAGTTCCTTTTTCCTCCTTTCAATTCTATTTTGTCCAATAAAATCGGTGGAAAGGACAAGACATCATCTTCTAATTCGCTCAATTTGATCATTATTTGATTTTATTTTTTGGTGTTTCTTTCAACTTCATTTTTCCAATTATTTCTTTCAACCTCGTTTGATAATTATCAGGAAGCATTATTTTCATAAGAGATTATCCTTTAAATATTTTTTATACTAATTATTAGTATCAATGGCGAGAAAGAAGAGATTGAGAACTGTACAAAGCAACAATGAGTATTTAAGTCAAGCACACGCACGAGCTGAACTCAATATGGAATCAATTGCACAAATTGAAGGTGTTGATGTTGTTATCCAAGGTTGTTTGTTTGTCTCCCTTTAGTTTTGTAAATATAATTTTTTAATTATGATTATGTGAATGACATATTGCTTAAAAAATAATGCACCAGATGTGACGGGTGAGCAGCACACCAGGGGAAGAACCCTTCTTTCTCATCTTTGGAATATGAAGGCTGGGCAAAGGATTATCGTAGGAGAAAATTCCAAATTTCAACCAATCGGTGCTGAAGCGGGTCTCTTGGGTCAATATTTGGGAACATTGGCAAGAAACGGAACTGTATCTAGCCTAAGTTACAAAGATTGGAAGCTTCTTAAGAAGGTTGTTTTACTAGAAATTCTTCACTTAATAAAGGTACATACAGAACACTTAGTTTTTTGACATATTTATTTCCTTTCTAACTTTCTGTTTTACACTTAATTTGTAGGCAAAATTTATTTACAATGTTAAGTGTGAAAAGTGGATTCTTATATCCCTAAATAATAAATGGTCTCAACACAAATGTACTCTAAAGGGCCTTCACTTTGATGAACATAAACCTGTAGAGGAGATATGTAAAAATGTACCTCCTGGTGTGATTCCAGATCAATTGATCTATCTAGTTTGCTATTGGGCATCTTCTGAGGGAAAGGTACAATACAACACACATGTTATTGAACATCTTCTATACTATGTTTATATTAATTGAAAGACATTAATGATGATGATATGCAGGCTGTGAGTGAACAAAATAAAAGAGCTCGGGCGATGCTGAAGACTACTCATACATCAGGGACAAAGAGTTTTGCACGCAAAGCACACGAGATGGTAAATACAAATAAAAAAAATTTCTTGTATATTTCTGCAATGAACATATCCATTTATTGTAAATATCAAGTAATTGTTCCTCTTAATTATCTCTCGCAGAAAATGAATGATCTAGAGAAAAAAGAACCAAATCGAGCAGTGTTGTACCTAGCAACGCACAAGCGCCCAGATGACACTTATCTAGATAATGAAGTTATAGTAAGTTTGAAAATTGAGGAGAACAAGTTATTAGTATCGGATTCAATAAGACAATATGAATAATTTTGTGTTACCTGACATGTATGTAGTTAGCAATTCAAAAGAAAATGGAACACCCAAAAATGACAAGCAACTTAGAAGGACGAGTTGTTTGGGATGGAGATGCGATATCTCAAGTTTTGGGTAAAGATAAAGGTGAACATGTATGTTGAATAGGTCTTGTTTCTGGTCCAAAGAGTGTACTTTAGCCAACGCGTCGCTATGAATATATGGATATAACAACACTAGATGAGAAAAGATTAATAATACTTGTTCGGGAATTGCTAGAGAAAGTAGAGAAACAAGGGTTTGAATTTGAAGAACTAAAAAGCAAGGTTAACCAAATGGAATTTAGCACTTCTCAGGTGTAGAGAACTAGCAGTTCCCCAAGTGAAGACATTAGTCCTTCATCTAATGCATCAGAGTGCAACAATTAAAGTTAGTGAACTGTCAAATAATGCACTTAATTTATATTTTTTTAAGCTTGGTATTTATAACTTATTCATAGTTAACTAATTATAGATTAATTTTATTTCAGGTGGCTTCATAAATCTATTGAGTTCTAGGGATTATGGTGAATTTCCTGAATTTTGATTATGAAAGTTTTGAGGGTGCTAATTGCTTTGCTTATACTCCATAATTTTTGTAATTAATTGATTAAGGCATATTCTAAATGGAGTTTACTAACCTATTATGATATTTTGTAATTAAGCAGTAGTTAAGCAGCAATGTTTGGTCTCAGTTGATATTTTTGTAATTAATTAGAATCTAGATGGTGTTCATTTTGGTTATACCGAGTGCTTCTATGGTGTTCATTATTTGGTCTCAGTTGAAAATATTTGCCAAATTTAAATTTGAGATGTACAAACATAAATATGAGAATATACGAAATATATATAGATGAATACTGATTTTTCTGACAACAGTTTTTATTTGGATGAAACATAGCTAAAAAAACTTCATAATCATAAAAGTAATGTTAAAATCTTTATCTCCAGAAAGGTTCATAATTTTATAAATTGAAAAGAAATGTAAATGAATATATCTAAATCAATATTTCTTTGAAAAAAATATACATATTTGAAAATATGTATGCTTACTTAAGAAAAATTCATAACCCATCTCATTGTTCGTTATTCGTAATCCAACTTTCAAAAACTAAAATTTCATAAATTACTAATCACTTTTCATCTATTTTCATCTATTTTCATATTAGCATGATATATGTATGTATTATTAAGTAAATATTTTTTATTGGATGAATAATAATATTTTCATATTAATCATTAAATGAATGAATAATATATAATAATATTTGTTCTTATCTAATCAATTTGGAATTTATATTACAAGTTCATATTACTTTGGCAAAAAGAAATTTATATTACATTCATTTTTCAAATCTTTTTTGCATAGTTCTTTAAAAATTTATGATTTCACATAGCTATGTACTTTCAAAGGAGAAAACACCCACAATAGCTATGTATAACAATATATTTCCAGCTAAGAAGAATTTGTTTCTCAGTAAAAATACAATCAATTTAATAAAATAGCTTTATGAATACTTATTTTATTGATAGCAATTAACATTTTCAATAAATAAAAAAATAAAATTTATTCAAAGATAAAGCATTAAATTGATGTGGCAAGCGTCATGTGATAAAAAATGTTTGTACTCTTTTACTACTCGTTGGATTATGATATGTGAGACGTCATGTGATCTGAACCATCCAATTTGGTCTGCTTAACCTCTTAACCTAGCTAACTTCAAACCCTTTTCTACTTTCTTCAGTCACCGCCCCCTCTGTATTCTCATCCAAATTTCTTCAGTACCGCCACTCTTAACCTAGCTAACTTCTGCACCATCCGAGAGGTAGAACGAAGTCCAACCTCTCGTCCGCACTGTCCGAGAGGTAGAACAAAGTTGCACCTCTCATCTGCACCGCCCGGAGATTGGTAATATTTCATGAGATTGCCCGACCAAGGTATTAACAGACCTAGTATTATAGCATTTCATTGCAAATAGGAAGTTCAAAATACCTAATATGATAAGCTACTGCCCCAAATTGGTAGTTATCCCCTAATATGATAAGCTACTGCTCCACTCTTAACCATTATATTTTTTTAATACAGCTTTCTGCTTGAAAAATTCAGTCCATTTCTTGGTTAGTACTCAATTATTAGTAGCTACTGCCCCAAATTAACCATTGTTTTAATACTTAATTAGTACTCGATTAACCCCAAATTATTTCTAAAGTATGCTTCTTTGTTTTTAGTTTCTCGATGGATCTGAGTTTAGCCAAATTCTTACTTGATCATCCAAGAGGAAGCAAAGAAAATCTGGATGGTGTTGATAGATTTCTTAATTTTGCATTTATAAATCTACCATCTAATGGTAAAATTCCATGTTCATGTGTAAAGTGTGTCAACTTATCATTTCTCGATCGAGAATTTGTGTACACTCATTTAATATGTAATGGAATGCTGCGAGGGTATAAAGATTGGGTTTTTCGTGGAGAATCTGTTGGTGAAAGTTCAATCAATCCAACTAATCATCAACAATTCAGGGACTCAAATCCATGGATGCATGTCGACATGGATCAACTGATAAATGATGCATTTGGGGTACATGGAGAGACCCCTCATTCATCAAATTTAACGGACTGTAATACACCTGGAACAAATAAGGATGCTGAAACTTTTTATAATTTATTGAAAGAAACTGATCAGGCCCTATGGCAAAGTTGTGAATTGTCCAAACTCTCTTTATTAGTGTTGTTGTTGCATACAAAAACCACCAACAAGTGGTTAAACAAATCATTTTCTGATTTGCTTTTAATTTTGCGCCTTGCAATATCAAATGGAATATGTTTACTAGAGTCATATAATCAAGTTAAGAAGTTATTAAGCAAATTAGGTCTTGGTTATCAGAAAATTCATGTTTGTCCTAAAAATTGCCAACTTTATTGGAAAGGTAAAGTTGCTGCTAACTTTTGTTCCACTTGTGGTGCATCTCGGTGGGAAGATGTCACTGATACTTCTACTTCTACTTGGAATAAGAAGAAAAAAAGTGTTCCTGTTAAAATTTTGCGTTACTTTCCATTAAAACCTGGGCTTAAGAGGCTGTTCATGTGCAAGAAAACTGTCTCTTTGCTTAGATGGCATGAAGAGGAATGCACAAAGGACGGAGCATTGAGGCATCCTGCTGATTCTCCTGCTTGGAAGGACTTTGATAGTAAGCATGATCTTTTTTTAAAAGATTCTCGAAATATTAGACTTGGTTTAGCATCTGATAGATTCAAACCATTTGGCATGTTGAACTCACAATACACTTGTTGGCCTATTGTGTTGATTCCATATAATTGGCCCCCCTGGTTATGTATGAAAGACTCATATTTATTTCTTTCATCACGTATTCCTGACCCAATCGGACCTGGCCAGAAAATAAATGTATATTTACAACCTTTGATAGAGAAATTGAAAGAGTTGTGGGAACAAGGTATGGTAACATATGATGCTTCTCTTGATGAGACATTTACATTACGTGTTGCGCTTTTGTGGACCATTAGTGATTTTCCAGGTTATGGATATCTATCTAGGTATTGTGTACGAGGTGAATTTGGGTGTCCAAATTGTAACTGTCAAACATGGTCTTTGTGGTTGAAAAATGGTCATAAGTATTGTTTTATGGGCCATCGTCGGTTTCTTGATTCTAATCACAAGTATCGTTATGATAAAGATTCCTTTGATGGAACTCAAGAGCTTGGTTCTGCTCTTATTACACCTAGTGGTTCTGATATCTTATCACAAATTGAAGAAATCACTGATTTTAAGAACTCAAAAATATGGAAGAAAAAGAGCATTTTTTATGCTACCATAATGGAAAATAAATTTACTTAGCCACAACTTGGATGACATGCATATAGAGAAGAGTGTTTGTGAGAATTGTTATGGAACAACCCTCCAACAATCGAATAAGACAAAAGACAATTTGAATGCACGAAATGACCCTAAAGCTTTTGGATATTAGGCAAGAATTGCACCCCGAGGCTCGACCAGGTAAATCTTTTTACTTGCCACCTGCTTGTTACACCATATCTCGAGAAGAAAAGAGACGTTTCTGCAAAGTGCTGAAAAATATAAGTCCCGGGTGGTTATGCTGGGAACATCTCAAGATGTGTAAATGAGGCTCAATGCAAATTGATTGGACTCAAATCCCATGATTGTCACATTTTAATGCAACAACTTCTTCTCATTGCTATAAGAGGGTTGTTGTCTAAGAATGTAACTAATATTTTATTTGAGTTATACTCTTATTTTAGGGAGTTATGCTCAAAGGTTCTATATCCAGATAAGCTTTCACAACTTGATAAATAAATTAAGTTAATACTTTGCCATCTCGAGATGATATGTCCACCAGGATTTTTTACTATTATGGTACATATATTAATTCACTTAGTTGAAGAACCTAAACTGGGTGGAACAGTACATTATCGATGGATGTACCCTATAGAAAGGTATTTTTCTAATATTTTATATGAAATTTATAATTTATTATGTATATAATGATTTAATAATAAGTTAATTATATATATTTTGTAGGTTCCTTGCTGTATTGAAGTCTTATGTTCGTAATAAAGCACGATCAGAGAGATCCATTGTAGAGGCTTATCTAGCAACTGAATGCATGACATTTTGTTCAAGGTACATTCATTAATCATTGTTAAACTAAGTTTTCCTTCTAAAATTTTCATATTGATCATATATGACATTCTTAATTAGATATATAGATGGATTCGATACAAAAATAAATCGTCCTTCGAGAAATAGTGAATGTGGATCCACTTCACTGGAAGCCAATTCTTCATTGTTCTCAAAGAGAAGGCGATTTTTGGGGAAGCATGGTACATATATTCTATCAGACTTGGAAATGGTGCAGGCACATCGCTATGTACTTTTTAATTGTCCAGAGGTTATTCCATATCTCAACTAAGGACTGATAAATACAAGTAACTTCTAAAAGTTGCCCTTCCAATTATTTTTCAACATTTGTCTTATGTCTGTAGAGAACATGCTGCTGACATTAAGAGGAAAAAATCGTAACTGTCGATTAACGGTAAAGGATGTTGAGCGCATTCAAAATAAAGAATTCCATATTTGGTTCAGAGATCTGGTAAGTTCGTAGACATTTCTGTACCAAGATCTAAAAATGATAACTTTTAAATGTTCAACTAGACTATTTTTCTTCCAATTAGTTTAGTTCGAGATAGAGAAGTCGGTATTATGATAAAAATTTCAGCATATTGTATACTTATATCATGAAAACTTAAATTTGGCTCAAAGATTTAGTTATTGAAAACTTAAATTGAGTCCTAAGGATCAAAGATTCACACACAACATTTGATCTAGATATAAGTGATGATATAGGGACAAACCAAATTTGGCTCATACAAACTTAATTTATAGAAGCAATAATCTTTGTTCATCTTTTATTTTGTCCATGTACTTCTTCTTTTGAAATTCACACTTATTATATTTATATGAAATAAGTTCTAAGTATGGAGAGGAATGGAAATATTAAAAATATGAGAGATGAAGTCGCCAGCCTTGCTAAATGGCCACATAAAGTTGTGAGGAGATATAGAGGGTACAATATAAATGGTTATAGGTTTTGACAATTTCGTTATGACAAGGTAACTCAAAATAGTGGTGTAGTTGTAGTAGCAAAGACTTCAAGTTATAGTAATTCTAATTATCGCAATCCAGTATTGGGTGATGTAACTTATTATGGGAGGTTGAAAGAAATAATAAATTTAGATTATATGGGAAGATTTAGTATTGTGTTGTTCAAGTGTGATTGGGTGGATGTGACATTAGGAAGAGGTATTAAAAGGGATGAGTATGGTTTTACCTTGGTCAATTTTTCGAACTTGATTCACACAGGAGAGAAACAAGAGCATGAGCCTTTTATTTTTGCTTCACAAGCTAATCAAGTATTCTATGTGAATGATCTAACAAGTCCAAAATGTTGTATTTGCTATTGGTGTCAAGCCTTGAGATGTTTACGATATGAGTGCTGGGGAAATGTTGGAAGATGATGGAGTTGAGCCGTACTATGAAACTCAATTAGAGTATGATGCAGAAAGCTCGAGTCAGAGTCAAAATTAGATTAGGTCGGACATTGAAGGTACAATTGTTGAAGTTCAAGAGATGTTTGAGTCTAGAAGACTTCGAAGAAATAATAGTTTATGAGTATTCTGTAGTATAGACATGGGTATCAGTAGTAGTATTAGAACTTTCACTTTTGTTGATTACATTTTATGGATATTTTGTAAAACATTTGAATACCATATTTATATTACTTTTAAGTTAATTTATTATGATTATTAATCATACTTGTAAATTATTGTTCTAATATGTAAAGCGTACTGATTGTTCTAATATGTAAAGCATACGGATTGCAAAATAGGTCTACTATGACATAATCATAATAATAAAATAATATTTTATTTTAATTACAAAAACGATGTAGCTAACTGTTGCTAGAATGATCATAATATTAAATTAATATTTTTCTTCCTGCTATGATGCTTTCATCTATAGCTTTCTAGCAAGAGAGAGTAGTATTGCAATAGTACAAACAAAATAGGTCTTGCTAACTTGCAAGAGCACTGTGTAATCTTTACTAAGAGAAAAAAACTTTCTTGCTATAGCACCTTACTAGATTAGATATAGTAAGAGGAAAAAAGGTCTTGTAGAAAATTTTGCTAGACTTATATAAACTTTGTGCAAAAGATGAAGGTCTTGCTAAAGCACCTTCTTGTTGTAGTATAAAGCCCATTATCTTTTTTTTTAATCTCTTCTATAAGGCTTGTTTTGGAGATTTGACGAGTCTCAACTATAATTATTTCAACTTGCCGGCCAGTTACAACTAATTATTTCATATATTTCTGAGGATTATTTTTTATTTCTATATAAACGACAAAATTACACTAATTAAACATGGTCTTAGCAGCAAAAAGAAAAAAAGTAGCCACGGTGTTATTTGAATCCAAGAGCCCATCATTTTCATTTCACTTGTACGATCAAAATTCCAAACAAATTAAGGAAAAAAATAATTAGGTTGACTCACGTAAATCTCAATAAAGAAATCAAACTATAAACCAAAAAAATTCCTACATCTCTCACTATAATTTGGTTGAAGGAGATATATAATGCATCCGATTTAATATAACAATTAATCCATCTTGTCAGAGATCGGCTTAGGGGATGGCTCGCCGCCAGGCGGCATGTCAGAGAGAAACAACACCATGCGACGCATCTGAAATGAACCAAGTTGCCGAAAGCTGAAAGATCTCCTTGTAGTTGAGAATAGATTAGACGAGTTGGAGAGAATCAGATACACCAAGGCTTGAATTAGTACAAATATCCCCACCTTGTTTAACATCTCGGTTGATATCTCAAAATCCATAGTCTTGTTTATTTTTTTTGGTTGATTGTTGTTTGTTCAAAGAAGAGGAAATTAAGTTTTGATTTGGGTAGTCTTTTTGGTTAACTTTTTTTGAGTTCAATTTGGAAGAGGAAGTGGGTTTATATACAGATCCTCTCTGACTCTTAGCAAACATGTATAGCCGCTAATTTAATTTGCCCTTGACTTAGAAGAGAACGTTCTTTTCGAGCTTTACTCGGTAGGAATGGGTAAGATCAATATTAGTATATTCTCTGGAAAAATTAGATAAAAAAATGAAGAAAAGAATTGGCCTGAGGTCTGATTCGATCTAAAGGATATAGAGTGTAGACGTGTGACCAATAAGGAAGAAAAGATAGAGACATAAAAAAAAAATCCACTATGATTTTTCATTAAATCAAATTAAAAAAATTGATACAGATAATAAAAAAATTGAAAGAAAAAAGATAGAAGACATAAAAAATCCTATCCATTAGTGGATTTAAAAAAAATAATATATGCATCAATCTTACCACAAAAGCTCCATACCACTTAGCATTATAAAAAGGAACACCTTGATGAAAAAAGAGATTAATACAACAGATTACCATCCTAGATTGAAGACCTCCCCTACCTGTGGCCCAGTGAAGTTACATGACTCCACTCAAATTTTAATAATTTTAATTATACATTAAATATTTAGATGAATTAGATGAATTTCTAACAAATTAAAGAATAATGATTCCACTGAGATATATAAGAATTCTAGAAAAATTCCATTGATTCATTTTATTCTCTCTAATTTCAATTAAAATTCAATTTCAACTAATATTAAAAATATGATGACTTCCATTAAGATAAAATCTTAGTTCTGAACTCAGAGCGATCAACGAGTTGCCTGATAATCCAACAGTACGCAGCCTGCAGCCTGCTGGAACTCTTGAAAAGAAAGAAATCGTCGCATATTTGAAGATAAAGTGAAGTCGCATGCATGATCAAATCAAATTAAACATCATCGTTGACGTAGAACTTGGCCCAACCTGCGGCTGCCATGCCATCACAATTCACAGCCTTAAGCGCTGACATATGGAAAACAATGAAAGAAAAGGACTCCAGCATCGGTGACATATGGACAAACCTAAAGCAGGCATAGGCTAGAGTGTTTGATAAGCATAGACTAGAATGTTTTATTTTTACTTTTTTCTTTTTTTCTAGCAGCTCTCTGCTTCATTTTTATTTTTCCTTCTTTTTTTGTAAATAAATATATATTTATTTTTTCATGGAATATCAGAAGGGCAGTCACCCTCAGTTTAAAAAAAAAGAGATTAATGGAATGTGTGAGCAATAAAAGTTCTTCAAAATTATGGACCTCTCGGAAAAAATTGGGGTTTTGAATTCTTTTAATTGCATCAGCCATCAGTTAACTTATGGTCTTATGAGGGCAGTGATTTGATATGGGTTCAGTGGCATGCACTTCTTTTGCAAAATTAAACGAGATCCGAGGGACGTGCAAAAATTTATAGTGTTTGCAAAATTCCCTTTTGTGAAACTGAAACACATAAAGTCGTTAGAAAAACAGACTAAATTTTATTAAAATTAAATTATACATATTTACACAACAAATCTAAATAATTATGAACCTTCATTCTATTTATTTTAGTTAATATATAAACCTTATTTCTGTTTTTAATTTTGAATCGAATCAGATCATGTTGGATTCTTTCCTCTGTGAGATTAGATTAGCTCAATGACGTGGCCGTCACGAGATCATTCTCAATGTCAACAACATTCGTCTTGGTTTGTGCTTTTTTATGAAACTTCAGAGGCACCATGTGCCTCCCCTTGTACAGTAAGATCAAATTAGTTTAACTTAAAAAAAAATCAAATTAGATGAAATTCAAAATCAAATGAATCGATCGTATTTATTGGGTTTATCGGGTCAGATGAGATTTTATCACTAAACTTGGTCTTAACAGAAAGAAATACTCGCGGTGTTATTTGAATAAAAAAGCCCGTAACTTCTATTGGCTATTATATACACAACATGCATCCCCCTTGTACAACCAAAATCCCAAATGCAAAATAAGGAGAAAAAATAATTAATCGTGTTTGACACACCTGAATATCAATAAAAGAATCAAATAACGAAACAACAATTTTCCTATATACTTTCGCTATAATTTGAGTTCAAAGAATTACATAATGCATCAATTTATTCCATCTTATGGGAGACCGCCATGGGGGACGGCTCGCCGCCTGGTGGCATGTCAGAGAGAAAAGCCTCCATCCGGCGCATCCGAAACGAACTGAGTTGCCGAAAGCTAAAAGATTTCGTAGAAGAGAACAGATTGGACGAGTTGGAGAGGATCAGAAACACCAAGGCTTGCACGAGTACAAATATCCCAACCTTGTGTAACATCTCGGTTGATACCTCAAAATCCATGTCTTTTTGGTTGGTTGTTTGTTCAAAGAAGAGGAATTGAAGGTGCGATTTGGAAGTGTGTTCGGTTTGAGTTTTTTGAGTCAATTTGGAAGAGGAGGTGGGTTTATATACAGATGCTCTAGCGAAGCTTTGACCGCCGACTTAGAGAGAAGCTTCCTTTCAACTTAGTCGGAGGAACAATAATAATATATATTATAATATATAATATGTTGTTTCAAAAAATTAGAGAGGAGAGAAGAAAAGAAATGGTCTTGGTTCCGACTCCAAAGAATATGGATGTGTGACCAATGGGCAGAATGGGTCGGATCGGATTTGAACCGCTTAGATCAGTTTGATTTTTTAGAAGAAAAAATATTTTAGATTAATTTTAATTAAATTATGAATTATTTGATTTTATATCAGGTCGATTTGAATCGAATCGAATCAGTTTGATTTTTTAAAAAAAAAAATTAGATGAAATCAAATTCGGGTTCAAATGGATCGAGTCAATTTATCGGATCCGGTGAAAATTTGTCACCAAATGAGTAATCTAAGTTATTAGCTGAGTCAGCTAATGCTCCCACAAATAAATTGACAAAACTTTGTGTTCCAAAAATGCAGCTTGATTCTGGGTACTGGTTCACAACCGCTGCCTGTTTTACACCGACGGTTGCAGTTCTCTCTTCTCAATCAGCTGCTTGAATTGATTTAGCCCACGTGTTTGAAATCTTATCCCATCCGTTCCTCTTGCCATTTTATCACTATTTTAAATTTGATTAGTGGGTTAATGGAATGAGTTAAGCTTACCAATTTGATTTAGTGTGTTAAGAGTTCCTTACAAATATATTTTTCCTAAGTACAACAAGACTGCACGTAGCCGTCAATTTTCTTGCCTACCAAGCCAGAAACCAGCTTATATGATCAAAACTGTAGAGTAATTAAATATTTTCTCAGTAGTAGTCAATTTACTATTATTGCTAATTAACTTAGAAATTATTTTTGCATTCAATGTTCTTCATTTCTTTAAGCACGTATCAAACATTTATTGATATTTGAATTTGCAGTTATTCATACAAGCATACAAATTATTTATCATTTTTTGTTACTTTTTTTTTATTGATTATAAGAAGTCCAAGTTAAAGGCTTTATTGATAAAGTGAAAATGTCAGTTTCTACTCAGGACCTGAGTAGAATCTTTTTATTGCATATCAAGTAATATATCAAATATGAATATCAGTAAAGGATCATAACAAAATATAAATTATAATTAACTATATGGGATCATGATTGAAATAGTAGTGAAGTATATGAACTTGTTCGAGAAAAGTACAAGTATAATATACATAAAAACTATCATACATTCAAGTATAATCAAGCTTTTAAAAAATATTCCACAACTTTTAACTGTAAGGTAATAGTTTTGAATTAAAACAGTTTAAACGAAGTTATTTAATAACATTTAATGGTTGTAATGGTTTAAACAATTTTTTTACTTGCCATTAAAGATTTTGACAAAATTTAAATGGTTAAAATGATTTTTTTAAAAACTTCAGTATAATTTAAGTTAAAAAAAAACAAATCTGCAAAAATTCTCCTTAATATTTTGACCAGATATCTGCATATTAGTTAAAAATGTGTAAAATTCTCCTAAAAATGATCAAAAAAGAATAATCATAATTTTATTATACTATATTATAAAGAGCGTATGTATTGAATGCATCTTTTTGTTCAGTATTGTTATAAGTGAAATGTCATATATACCTTTTATAAATGGAAAGAGATCCCTTGACAATGGGTGTTCAAATCAACACAAAATAATTCTTAAAAATAAAAAAAAAACTATAGATACATTTTTTTTACTTATAGATTGATAGTGATTTAAACTTTATGTAATTTTATTATCATTTTATAGTCCATCAAAGACCATCAAAATATTATATAATTTATAAGGACACTAATTTAACGGTCTTTGATGGACTATCAGACGATAATGAAATTGTATGAAATTTAAATCGTAATCAATCTATAAGTAGAAGAACATACCTATGAGCTTTTTTTTTTTTTTAGAAAAAAAATTCATATTTATTTGAAGAGCCATTGTCAAGATTGACAAGATAACCATTGTCAAGTGATCCCTTCTCTTTATAAAAATAGAGAGTTAGTGATCAACATATATTTTTTATTTTTAAAGTTCTAGTTGTGCGTCTATAATAAAAGTAAATATTAAAACTTATCAAAATCTACAACTATGCTAGATATGAAGTTATATTTTACATAAATGATATTTTTATTTTTATTTCTGCATCAAAATAAAATTAATTAAGTAACGAAAATCATGACGAACGAATAACACACTAGATACAAATATATTTATTAATTATATAATATTTGTCACAAGAATTTAAATGACACAAATACTTTGTAAAAGAAAAGAACGAAAGGACGGGGGAGATGCGTAATAAAAAGAGAAGGATGGTTGGACAAAAATGAAAGTATTTGCTAAAAAATAGATGACGGGAAAAAAAATAATATATTAATCCCTGTCGCTTTATTCCGGGTCTTTGTCCTCATATAGTTTTTTCATTTCCGTCAACGCCGCCAATTATTTTTTTTTTTGAATGACCATAGTTTAAAAATATTTAAAAAAAATATCGTGTCCTTTAATTAACCGCTCTTCATTATTTAAATACCTTTAAATTTATTTGTCCCCAATACATCATTGCTTCCCTCTGTTATCTTCGTCTCTCCCTCCAAAACTCTCCACTACATAATTTGGACATGAGATAATAAAAAGAGAATGGTAATCTAAGTTGGTTTCAAACTCACCACTGGAAGAATGAAAAACTATTTGGATTTTACTCTCATTCATTTGTTATTTTATCTTCGATGTGATTTCTTTCATTGTAAGTTTGCACCATTTCTGCGTTAATCATTGATATTTGTGTAAATTTCATTCTCATTCATTCTCATCTTCATTATATATTAATAGCATTAATATTTAATATAATAGTACAAAAATTACTACTTTGACTCTCAATAGTCAATTCTTGGGGATAAAATATGAGAACAAATGGTTGGGATTATTATTAGTCTCAAAAAAAAAAAAAAAATCAACCAAGACACAGAAAATTAGCCGGGTCAGCGTAGAGTTTTCTCATGCTGGCGTTGAATGTGTGTAGATAATTATAAAGGGTAAAACATACTTTTCACCTTTCTCTCCTTTGTTAAATTAGGCCTATAATTGTTTCTACTTTCTACGAGGTGCAAGCTAGGCCACTAAATGGACTAAAAATAAATAAATTAGGTAGTCAGTAATGGCGCTTTAATCCCTTTACACATCAGTCACCAAATTACAATTTACAAGACATTACTTTTCTACGGGCCTGCCAATTGCGGGTCAAGTTTGTTATTATTGTTGCTCAATTGTAGGATTCTCTTTTTCTCTCTTATCCATCGTCATTTTATAGATGACGGTTCAGATTTTATGTTCTGTATTTAAATATATTATGTATCTGCCCTTATTATTTATGGTATTTTTATTTTACTCTGTCACACACTTATGTTTAATGAAAATTGTTTCATATATATTTTTGTTATTTATTTTTTAATAAATGATATTATTGAACCTTTATTAACAAAATACACTTAAACACAACAAAAGGCTCACCTTTCATTATTACTAAAATAATTTCATTTATTACGAAAGAGTATTAAATGAAAATTAGAAAAATATATATTGAAAATATATGCGGTTGAAATTGAGATAACTTGTTAAATGAAATTATTACTAAAATAATTTCATTTATTACGAAAGAGTATTAAATGAAAATTAGAAAAATATATATTGAAAATATATGCGGTTGAAATTGAGATAACTTGTTAAATGAGTTTTTTTATTTAATATACATTTTTTTAAATGTCTTAAGAAAAAAAAAGTTACATATTTATTTTTAGAATAATCCTTAACAAGATTTTCAACACTAATATTATGTAATGATGCCCTTCAAAATTTTATAAATTAAAAAAAACTTTAGGAACTTCATTGTACACTAATATATTACTCATACATTGCAACGGATTCCAAATACAAGTGTAAAATATGAACATTCTAATATTAAATAAATTAAACTAAAGTTTACAGTAAAAACTGTATAGAAAAATACCCCCATCTCCATCAATGACAATGTGAACAATAGGGGTATGTATTGGAAGAATGAATTAAAACAATTTGCTCATATTTAAACCATCTTTTGTAAAATATTTTTCTGTCGAGGCTTTCCTGAATTCCAATTAGTCAGGTAATGATGAATTTACCTTTCCATGTGACGAATGGGCCGTAAATGTAATGGAAATGGTCGATACGGCATTCAATTTCCATTACATTGGGCTTAAGGATAACCAACTAATAAAATTTCCATTACATTTGGGTCGTAAGTGTAATGTACTATTTACTGTTATTATTGCACAATAAAATTTATAAATTGATGTCAATTATTTTCTACACCATTCAAGGATAGAAAATAATTGACATCAATTTATAAATTTTATTGTGCAATAATACATTGTCCTTGCTTTGTTACAAAGTTTGGAAAGCTGGACTAACAATTGGATTTGTTGCAAATCAAATAGAGTGATACATCTGTCCAAATTTAAGCTATAACAATCTTCGTACCATGAACTTAAATGTTTTGTTTGACATGCTTAGTAAATGATATCATCCACCAATAAGCAACCCACTGCTTCCATTAACATCTGAAAGAAATAATTAATCACATTAAGTACTGTGAAACCTCAAGAGGAGGGGGCAAACAAAATATTGTCATGCAATGATTTAAAAAATATATGACCCATTTCAAATATTTTTTATGAGCTTACAAATCAGAAGGTCTACTGATAGGTGCCCATTTTATATATTATTTGCACAAGGTTTAACATAATAATTCACTCAATTTATTTGAATCATGCTTATTTTAGCCTATATTTTATCTCTAGAACTTGTCACTGCCGTATTTTTTGGTTTTGGTAATTTTCAGAAATTTCTGGAGAAATCAGAGCAGAATTTGGCTCTGCCAAGACTCTCAGCGAGACTCTCAGCAGAGAGCAGCTACCAGATGTGAATTGAGCAAAGAAACAGCTGTACACGTGAAGGAAAATCTAGAGATCTCATCTATGATTTAGCAAAGATTAAATGCAGTAATTAAATGAGATTAAAGAGATAAAAGGAAAGAGATTTACCTCTTAGTTGGAAAGATGAGGTGAGAGAGAGAATTAATTGATGAAATTTAGAGAGAGAATCTAGGGGATTCCATAGGAGGTAAATCAAAGAAGGAAAATGTTGGGACAGCAAAGAAGAAAAAGAAAATTCGGACCAGCTCTTTTGCTGGCCCAGCAGGTTCGGTTTTGGGGTGTTCTCACAGGAGGAATTTCGGACCAGAGAAGAGAGGAGACATTGGAGAACTTGGACTTCAATTTGGTTTTATCATTATTCTTTCTTTAACTCTCAATTATCCACTGTGATGGATTCAAAACCGAATTCTTGTGTTCTTAAAGCCATGCTTGGCTAAATAAAATTTCTTGGGATTAGGCATGTAACAAATTACTATGTTGTTGGTTTAATTTAATTAGCATTATTACTTTTATTTGTTCTTTGTTTGTCTTGTGATTTGAATTGCTAAACTACTTGTATGATATGAGTTGCTTTAATTGCAAATACCGGTCAACGAATGACCACGTTAGATTGGTAACAAGAAAAATGGTATAACTTAGTCACACAAATGGTTTAAACTTAGGACTTGAATTATTAGATCGAAAGATAATAATTTGAGACCCGATAACATAAGATAACGTAGGAATAGGCGAAGGACCGAAAAGAGAAACCCGTTCCTAATGGGGACACCTAAATTTGTTTGAATGATTTATTGAAGTACCGAAAGGAGAAAATAAATTACTAAAATATGTTTAGGCTAATCACGAAACTTAATGGACTTAGTTTAGGAGAATGCGCCGCGAAAGCGGGTGTTTAAGTAAATTGAGTACGGTACGAAACCACAAAAGTGGATAAATACTACCATTGGATTAGAAACCCACAAAGAAAATATAAAAGTGTAATAACAATTAAATGAATACCAACAACCTCTAGTAATTTGTATGCCGAAATCCTAGGAATACCAAAAATATTCAATTTCTCGTATTTTATCTTTTCAATTAAGTTAATCTTAGAATTTAGTCTTTTATTTTCTGAAAATCTGAAATTGGTCGCTTAGCTAGTTAAAAGAAATAAATTTGGTATTTAAATCTCGTTCCTTGTGGATTCGACACCCGATAATATACTTAACGATAGGTTGTGCGCTTGCAACCAGTCTTTTAGCATTGATTTTAGGGTATTTATTAGCACTCGTGGAAACACGTCATCTACATGCTAATAAACAAGAAATTAATCATATCTGCCCGCAAACAATCACAGAGTCACAATTATGATTAACTATTGTGAATCAAAACAAAATATCGAATATGCAATCAATTATTTTCCAATTGAATAATAACAACAATTCCGAAGAAATGACCAAACTTATCCTGGTACAATAGAATCAAGTATTATAATTAAAGATCACTTGCACTAAAAAATGATCTTACATCGAAAACAAAAAAAATTTAAAGAAACAATCTAAGCTATTTTGGCACGATGATGGTACCTCATGATCTGAGCATCAAGAACAGATCCGGTACGCCAAAATTAAACTGAAAGAAAGAAATGATCCAAAATAATTTTTTGAAAAGCCAAAACTTACACGGTCAGTGGTTACTGAAGCGAAGCGCCCATGCTGCGCAAACAGCACAAAACCGAAAAAAAAAAATCAGAGATTTCTCTGATTTGTTTGGGAAGGAGATTCAACGCCTCTGGCGGAAGAGAAGACCGATCCTTATTTACGGAAGTTTTTCGGCGCGGAACTTAAAATTTTGAAACATTTACATAATTATTCTCTCAATCATTCCTTGTACTAGTTGTATATCTTAAATATGTTAGACAAACACCAATACACTTTCCCTCTATCATGTCGTGTCTCCAAATTCTGTCGATACCTTGCCAATACCGTTGCTTCTTTTCAAATCCTTCTCTTTTTCAAACTTTCTTAAGATTTAAAGATTATTATTTTTAACATTCTCTCTTAATATCAAATCTCGAATATTCATTATCCCTAACTTTCTTTCACGATTTCCAAACAAAAGCCTTGATATTTTCTTTGTGAATATGTATGCTACTTGATCATTGTTTGATACGTGAGTTACTTGGAACTTCTTTTTTTCTTGATATATTCCCGAATATAGTGATAATGCACGTCTATGTATTTGCTCCTTCCGTAATGTACCAGTTTCTTTGACAACTCGATTGATGACTTATTATCGACTTGAATATTTGAGTCATACAAAAAATTTCTTAGCCAAATTGCACAATTCATGCACAATAATGTAGCGATATACCCAGTTTCATAGGTGGACAGTGTGACAATAGTTTACTTCTTCGAGAGCCACGTGAAGAAAACTATATCTCCAACATAAAATGTGAATCCAAAGTGCTTTATCTTCATATCAATCACTATCGAAATAATCTGTGAGCTTAAAATCAAAACTATTAGTCTTCGAATAGTGCAATCCAATATCAAATTTGTCCACACATATCTCATAATCCTCTTTGCTACCTTCTAGTGAGAAGTTCTCGGATTCTCTATATACCGACTTGCCACACCAACAATTAACGCTATATTCGACTTTGTATAAGTTAGATACATTAAACCCTCAATTAAACTTTAGTATATATTTGCATCCATCTCCTCTCCTTCATCATATCTCGAGAGTTCTGTATTAAGTTCAATCAGTATCGCTATTGAATTGTGACTATTCATATCGCTATTGAATTGTGACTATTCATTCTGAATCTTTTCAAAATCTCCTTCACATATGTTTCTTGCGTAACAAAAATATCTTTCCCATGCTGCTTCATTTTGAGACCTAAGAAAATATTTCATCAATCCGAAATTTATCAGCCCAAATCCCTTCAACAAGCTCCTTTGAACTCTTTCCTATAAATATCTGATAATTGACATACAATGCCACGATTATTGTTTCTCCTCTTCTCAACTTTACATAGACTGTCTGCTCGAACGGACATTGCTTGAAACCATTAACCTTGATTAGCAATGTAATCAAATTCTACTGTAATAAAGTAACGGGATATGTCAGATTTGTTTGTTTTAGATCTCGCAATCCGAATCTGAACATATAGCACCAGATTTGTGCTCTTAGTTTTGTGGTGAATTTGCCCCTTGTATCAAGACCTCAATTAACATCACCAACCATAGTTAAAGTGACCAGGCATGGCGAGCAAAGTGGTTACAAGAGAATTAACACAAGATCTACTTAATTATTCATATTTATAAATTTACATGGTACAACAACATTAAGCAGAATTAATTATTTGATACCTTGGCCTCTTAACTAGAGAATTCAATACAGAACATTTTCCCCTTACAATAAGGATATGGCCACAATTGCAAAAACACACCCCACAAACAAACTAACTAAAAATAAGTATCTGCCTTCTTCCATTTTTGACAATGACGTTTCTATCATAGCTACACATCTACCCTGCAACAATGCCAAAGCAATTAAGCAAAGGTAAGAATAAAACTCGGTTATTTGATATTGAGGCTTGGTATCAGATCTCGGTAATAAGAAAATAGTGATGATATTTATCGAACTGAATGCATGCTGCTGGCATAACAGCATTCATAGTAACAAGTATACTAGACAATTACATCTTGTTGCATCTTTGATGGATTGCTATGAATTTTTTTGGACAGAAGTGAGAACTGTTTTCAACACCACATAAATGTTACTCTTAAACAACCAGTCAAGTTCACACAGGCTCTAATGAATTAAATTTTTTCCAAACCATCAATTAGGACGAGTGCAAAGCAATAAAAGCTTTAACCAACAAAATATAAAAGATAGAGCAGACAACAACAAAGGGGTAATGCCACACTAGTATCCAATCCATCCCCAGCCCTCAGTCTTAGAATCTCTTCATGCGTACACTGGGGACCAGTGAGGTTCCTTTTAATTTATTCTTTTTTCTTTTGGGGGTCTCAGAGTCTCTTCGTGTGTGAGTTGGGAGGTGTTTTTTTTTTGTCTCTGTGTGTGTGTTGGGGTTAGCTCAGGCGAACCCATCGTGTCAACACCTTCAAAGAAGCTACAGTAATATCATCCCCAAAAGCAAAATAATTGATTTAATGACAGTCCTATCTGCTAAGGTTCTTATATAATAGGATTCCTATCTATCTGTCTATTAGCTAAGTTTTCCTATATAATAAAAAACAGGATATTCAAGTTGGGAATCTATATGGAAAATTATGGGTCATCAAATCACAAATCTAGAGAATTCTTGCAACTGATAAAAAGTGTTCATATCAAAACCAGTATAAAATTTACATCATGGTATGCATGATGAGATTAAGGAAAAAAAAGGTACCGCATTACCAGATAGATGCTTTTGAGTTTTTATAAAATGATGCTTGACGAAAACTCAACATATCCTTGATCAAATAGGGATAAGCCATATGCTTCACCTTTTAGATTTATGCCTTATATGTCTGACACCCACAAAAGGTATTGTCACTTAGAATGCAGAGAATATGTGCCAATTAAATATGCTACAAACTATCACACATATCATAACAGTGACCACATCCATCAGATGCTGACTAGCTTTGCTCATACACGTTCAAAACTAGCAAAAGACCAAATAGTAGACTTTGGGCATGTCCCCACCTTCCCCACAAATTAAACAACCAGGCTAATGGGACTAAATGGACATCAAGAAGATCAAACCTTCAAATGCAAATTAACTGATCACAACAGAAATCACATACCTAAAAATGCCGCCTTCCAAAGTCAAACATTTTCAAACTAAAAATCCAATTCAAACTCCCATCAATCGAAGTGACCCTCTCGAGCCTCTGACATAACGACATTTCCATCTTCATCCAACCTGCTGCTCCTACCAGCCCCAGCAAACCCACCAGTTCCACTGCCATTGACAGGCCATGCTGACGAGATGGTCTCCCAACTACTTGCCGGTCCTGTTGACCCACCTGTCTCAGCCTGTGCCAACTGGGGTGGTGATGCCTCAGCTGCTGGGGTTTCCCTTACCACAGTCCTTCTTGTGAGTTCTCTGAGAGCAACCCTCAGTGCCCGGGCCCCGCCACTGTTGTCATCGTGCATTTCATCTAGAAGTGTCCTGAACCGAATAGATACATGAGTTCTTGTTCCAGGAGGTGGAGATGGGGGCAATTCAGGGGCTGGTTGTGTAGAAGAGATAGGGGCCCGGCAAACAGGGCAGGAATTGTGGCGAGATAGCCACGGCACGATGCAATCAGAATGGTACAAGTGACTGCAGGGGAGAACACGAGCTGTGGCGGAGATAAGGAACTCATCTTTGCAGACGGCGCATGAAAGGGAGGGTTCTGAGATGGAAACAGTGGGAAGAGAGGAGATGGAGGGAGGGGACGCGGGGGGAGGCCCACGAGCAGCAATAGGGATGTCGTCAGAGGAAAGGCGGAGGATGAGGCGACGGAGGTACGCCTGAGCAGAAGAGGTTGGGGAGGAGGACAAGAAGTCGGGGGAAAAATCGGGATCCTGGTCGGAGTCGTCTGAGAAGACGTCGGCAAGGTGGGGAGGGGGAGGAGGAGGTGGCGGGGTTAGGTCGTCCTCTTCTTGGAGGAAGCCGCTGGAGCAATCGGGGCAGCGGAGAGGAGAAGGGGAAGGGGGGAGGGTAACGCCGCGTCTGCAGAGGTGGCAATAGTAGGCAAGGGAAGAGGGGGTCGGGGCGGTGAAGGGGTTGGAGGGAGACGCAGCGGAGGACATGGTGGTGGGCGGGGTGGGGGATCGGACGGTACCGGAGAGTGGGAAGGGTCTTTGCTTGCTAGTTGCTGCAGGTGGTGGGTAAATTATGGGTTCGGACTTCGGCCTTTTGCCCCTTTGGATGTCCTCGACGAATCGAAAAGGAACAGACGGGCGGATACGGGAACGGGATAAAAATCTCTTTGTTAATATTAGTATGACAACTTATAAAAAATCGACCGAACAACAAAGTCGCTTTGGCCGAGTGGTTAAGGCGTGTGCCTGCTAAGTACATGGGGTTTCCCCGCGAGAGTTCGAATCTCTCAGGCGACGGTTGTAAGTTTTATTCTAATTTAATTTATTTTGAACACCGGACTGTTTGTTAGCGGATCCATTTATGAATAATCTCAGTCGAAGGGGCGATTTCTTGGTTCAAAGTTTCCCATTTTTTTAATTAAGCAAATAAATATTTTAAATTAAATATTTAGAAAAAGTTAGGTTATGGTGCTATACGTAGTTAATGATTAAATTTGTTACGAACTAAAACAACAACAACAACAACAAAGCCTTTAATCCCAAATAAATTGGGGTAGGCTAGAAATAAAACATAATCGGAAAACATAAGATCAAAGATCTCAAATATGAGTGATAATAATGAATATGATGGAAGAAAAAGAAAATAAATAAATAAAATAATAATAATAATATATAAATAAAGATTATAATGATAATGATAATATGCTAATAATAGTAGCAATAATAACAATAATAATAATAGTACAATAAACCTGTATTATAAAATCTATTTCTAAATTCTAAAATCCTATTTTAAAACCTAATTCTAAATTCTAATTCCTAAAATCCTATCGAAATCTTTATTTCTTAAATCTATTTCTAAATTCTAAATCCTAAAAAAATCTAAGAATATGAAGTCTATAACTCTACTATTAGACTCTAACTCCTAAATCATGGTTCAGGTACATGAATCGCTATCTTCCACGCACTCCTATCCAAAGCAAGCTCTTTGGGTATATTCCATTCATTCAAATCTCTTTTTATTGCTTCCTCTCATGTCAGTCTCGGTTGACCTCTTTCTCTTCTTGTATTTTCGGTACGACTTAAAATACCGCTGCGTACTAATGCTTCAGGAGGCCTTCGTTGGATATGACCAAACCATCGCAAACGATGTTGGACTAGCTTCTCTTGAATTGGTGCTACCCCAAGTTTGTCTCTAATATCATCATTTCTGATTCGATCTTTTCTTGTGTGGTCACATATCCAACACAACATTCGCATTTCAGCTATACTCATCTTCTGGATGTGTTGTCCTTTTGTAGCCCAACATTCTGTGTCATACAACATCGTGGGCCTAATCACCGTCTTGTAGAACTTGTCTTTTAGTTTGTTTGGGACCTTCTTGTCACAAAGAACACCAGATGCTTGTCTCCATTTTACCCATCCAGCTCTTATTCTATGACTAACATCTTCATCGATCTCTCATTCACTCTGCAACATCGATCCCAAATACCAAAATGTGTCATTCATGGGTACTACTCGTCCATCTAAACTAACATCTCCGTCATCTAAATTTTCCCTGCTGAACTGACACCTCATATATTCAGTTTTTGTCCCACTAAGTCTAAAACCTTTCGATTCTAAAGTTTGTCTCCACAACTCTAGTTTCTGATTGACTCCAATTTTGCTCTCGTTAATCGGCACCACATCATCAGCAAAGAGCATACACCAAGGAATATCTTCTTGTATGTCATTTGTGATCTCATCTATCACTAAGGTGAAAATATATGGACTCAATGCTGACCCTTGATGTAATCCTATCTTAATAGAAAATGTATCGGACTCGCCGTCACATGCTCTGACACAAGTCACAACATTTGTGTACATATGAATTCAAGAATTTATATCCCATCACTCAAGCACTTTTGTTTTGGCAGTGCTACTAGGACGGACCACGGTCAAATGAATTCTAGAATGATAGCATATATTAAAAATTGATTGAGAGAAAATTTAGAAATGACAGTCAAAAAGTAAGAAATTTACTTAAATAAAAGTTCCCTATGATACAACTAACTTATAATAAATGATGAAAAGGAAGGGACCTGACAATTACAAACCTTTTTAGTAGTTATGAGAGGTGATACAAGATGCTTTTGTCTCTACTAGTAGCCATATAAAATTTCACATATGACATCAAATACATCATAGAGATGACACTCTCAGCAAAGTCTGATGTTGAAATTTTCGATCGTGTTTGTATGGACATTTGGTCCGTGCATTGCGGTATGACATGTGCTTATAATGTGGAGCAACATCTACTACCACTTACATTTATTGTGGTAGCAGATGAAGAAAGTGCCAAAAACGGGGTTGGTTCATGCAATGATTACGTAAAAAGATTATCGGTTCTAGTAAAATTACCGTTATCTCAAATCAACATCTAGGTAAAGGATAGTTTTTGAGAGACTAGATTTTATATGGCAGGAATCAACAGGCGAGACTTTTTACCGTTTTTATACTCAACACATTGTAAAAAATATATATAAGGGTTGTCATATGAAAAAAATAAGACTCTTTTCAAATAAGCTGTAAGACATAAGAAGCCATGGAAGTGCGAAAACTTTCTGAAACAACATCCCATAAGTATATAAGAAAAATAAGAATCATTCAAGAAAATCTCTCAATGAATGTTGCATCCGTGCAAACAGAATAAGTGTCCAATAGATCACATAAGTCACAAAATATCACGGTGATAAGGAGAAAACTTTATGATGTCATACTACTGTTTGAGTTATAAACAACTATGATATTTACAACATAAATAAATTTATTAAAATGATAATATTCTTTACTTATATAATTTTTATTTAACTTCAAAATTTAAGCAATATTTTTTTATTTTAAATAATAGGGACAAATGGTGAAATAAAATATGAGGTTGAATTAGTTATAATGGGAATTGGTAATTGTTGGTGTCAGAAATCATAATTGATCGGTATTCCATGCGATAACTTGCTTGCCATTTGTTCGTTCAGAATGCTGGATTACATTCAGTATGCTAGTTCATATTATAGCATTCATTTTTACATTAATATATGATTTGATCATTGGTGTAGTTATGGCAATAAATGAGATTGGTCAATGTACAACGGTCCGATCATCAGGGCAAATCCAATGAAAATCAACAAATAAAGGAGAATGAAGATATGCATTCCAATGGTTATAGATGAAATAAAGGGTCATATCAACAGACTACCAACTCGAGACCGAGCTCGTTCCAGTGGAACATGATTTAGATTACATAATATAGTATATTTGTTTTATTATTGTAATTATCAGAATTGATTTTAATTGTTATTGTAATATTTTAATTTGTTTGACACTGTTTTAAAATAATCTACTATCGTATTTATATTTCACATTATAAAACTCACGACGTTTGTCGTCTTTAATATAAATAAATAAGTAAATATAAAAAAAAATCAGAAACTGAGTTTGAAATTCAATCCCAACAACTGAGACCGAGTTTCAAACTCGGTCCAAACTAGTTACACACAAAATTACGGTCCTCTTATCATTTCCTTATTTTTTTTATTTACCAAAAAATATGATAATTTCCGGCCCAATCATAAAAACCGACGTTTTATTCACCGACCTTTGCTCGCTCTCTCCTCTTTCCCTATTTGTTTACCATGCAAAAGTAAATCTTGTCTTCATTTTAATGTGTTACTGCAGTAAAATAAGTTTTTAAATTTGTTTTTTGCCAAACTGTCCTTAAGCACAGCACCCCACTATTATTTTTAATATAAGTATGCCAAGTTGAGAAATATACTCATTGGATTCAAAATTTTATTATACAAACTTTATATTTATTTTCAGCAAGAAGGATATTTTGTTTCTATAATTAGTGGCTTTTTGTTTAAGCAAGCTTTCTTTTGAGTACCTATCTCAGGAAAATAATATTTTTATTGTTCTAAAATAAATATATTTTCCATCTATAAAAAAAAAGGTGTTAACTTCATAAAATCAAGAACAATAACGTATAATGTGACAATAGCAGCTGGCTCAACCTGATTATAATAGTCATCTATAATCCTGAAGGTATCTTGACCGATATCGATCAGTACGCGACACAGTACAATTCGTGTAGGCTTATAATTTCTGAACGTTTTCAGTAACAATTAACCATAGGAAATTCATTTTGAGTTTCTTAACCATATGTGGATTTATTATAATAAAGGCATGATTTTTTTCTATGAGACCATTATTTGTCATGGGGGATTGTGCAGATTTCTCAGTGATAAAACAATTATTTTTCTCTTTTTGGTTGTGCTGCTTATATTTGAAAGGTTGTTGTTTATCCAGAATACTGATAAATTCATGCATGAAGGCGCAACAACATCTCTGGTGGACTTGATGGGGTCTGCTGCGTTTTACAAAGCTGGAGTGGAGATTAGAGGGGCCCCACTTGAGATGAGCATTGTCTACTTGGATGCTATCTTTGCTGATGTATTTCTCATTTTCTTTCTACAATTTTTCACACGTAGCTCTGGGATCTTTGTAATTAGTTTATACTTGATTTATTTGCACTCAAAGCTCCATACATGCAGTTGTCTCTCTTAGGAATATGCTTTCCTCCTGTTCTGATTATTAGGTATAAATTATTAGTATGAATGATATTATGTATCATGAGTAGATTTGTTAGGTACAAATACTTCATCCTTTAAGATAAATGAAGGCCGATCTCAAGGAAAAAATGACTTGTATTAATAGTTGTTACGATAAATTATATAAAGTATTCAGAGTAGATTTGTTAGGCATAAAATTTTTATTTTTTAAGAGAAATGATTATTAAGATAAATGAAGTCAAATATCAAGTAAAAATGACTTATTTTTAATAACTATTAAGACAAATGATATTAAGCATTAAGATACATGACTATTAAGACTTTGAACTTTAGATTTTAAGACTTTAAAGATCGTTCAAATTAAAAAAATTATATCATTCGAAACTCAATATATGATTTATAGTATTAGACATTAAGACTTTATAATTGAAGTGTTAAGACTTTGAACTTTAGATTTTAAGACATCGAAGACCGTCCAAACATAATATTTTATATCATTTGAAGCTCAAATATGACTTGTATTATGAGGTATTAAGACTCTATAATTTAAATGTTAGACTTTAAAATTCTAATTTTAAGACTTCAAAGACCAGTTGCAGGGCGGTCATCAAGAGACATGTTTTAATAACTATTAAGAGTTGTACTATTAGTTATAGAGTGTTCACAGTTTATAGAGAGTTGAATTTTTTTTTAGTTGAATGATTGTTACGTGGTCTACTAATATTTATTTAAATAGTAGATATAAAGATTTATAATTGATATTAAGAATAACATTTTTTAAGTAAATATTAAGACTTTATATTGTTGATATTAATATTTTAGTTATTAGTTATGAATGGTTGCTTTATAATGCATTAATACTTATTTTTCTTTAAGAGAATTGAGTATTAAATCTTAGATATTAGAAAAAATGACTATTGGAACAAATGAAGGTATACAGACAAAAACAAACTTCCTTCAATAGATATTAAGACATATTATCACAACATTAAGAGTGAAGTTATTATCTATATAGAGTTTTTAGTTATGAATGATTATTTTATGAAATACTGAGACTTCGCGTAATAGGTATTAAGAAATATTTTAACAATTGTCAATAGAAAATTGACTATTGAGACAAAAAATAACTTTGCTTACTAGATATTAAGACATTAATTATCAGAGAAGATGGAGACGACCTGATGCAAATTGAATCTAGTGCTCCCAATAAGCCTCAAATAAATCTCCCTGAAGGGTTACTCCTCACTGATATCTCAGAATCTACTATGGTAAATACTTTCAAATCATTTTTTTCCTCTACTTACAGAATCAGTATAATTACAAATCTGACGAAGTATATGATTGGTCTTATAATATATTATTGTTGTACATAATGTTGAACTCTTTAACTGCTAAAGCTTGTGGTAAAGGAAAATTGAAAGATTCTCTTTTATTTTTAGTTATTGATTGGTCTGAAATCAGAATGTGGGTAACTTGAACCAAATGGCATGGATAGCAATTCTTAGTATCTGTAAAATTGCAGGCAAAAGGAATTGGAGTGTTCCTTGGGGACTATTTGTAATTACTTGTTCTATAAAGAGCACCAACTGATACGTTCAACAGGAACTATGACAGTAATCCACAACATAGCTTGTTCCTCATAAATCATACATGTCATGTTTGAATACTAGAGCCTATGTCATCTATAAATTTTGTACAAGTTGATCTTTGCATAGCCCAACAAACATAAATTAAGTTTCTACTATGATTTTGAGCAGATTGAAAGCATCCAGGATTTGTCAGCGCATACTTTGGCAGGAGAAAATTTTCTTTCACAATAAATAGTGACACAGATGAATTCTACCTTCATTTCCTGTCTTTCTCCAATGAAAGTGAAATGGAGAACTCCATTAAAGCCAAATGCCCCACTAAAATCAAAGAATCAACGCTGTTTACTAGGCCAACTAGACATGACTTTAACCATTTTTGTTAACCTTTACGAAGGATAATAGGAAATTAGATGAGAAATGACTTACAAGATTATTTTGTTGACGTGCTGCCTATCAAGACATTGCAAATGCACAATCTCGGGTTGCGGCTACTCCTAACAAAGTTAAGAATTGTTTCTATTTCAGATCTGTATTTTCTTTTGTGTTCCAGTCATAATCAGTAGAAATCACAAATAGAAGCTAACTAACTTGTGTATCATTGTAAAATACACCATATATATTAGTTCCTTTTTAATATTTCTTTTCCTCAGATGCCGATGACAAAGAGCGGGTTACATGCTAGATACTCTACCTATCATTTTCCCTTAAACCCATTATTGACTGTTTTTCTTCAATATCTTTCTGTCTTTTTACAGTAAATTTGAAGTGGGACTTGAGCACCACGATATTGGAAAGAAAACAAGCACCAAATCGGTTAATTGTTGATGAGGCGACAAGCAATGACAATTCAGTGGTTGGCCTCTAGATCTATCCTGAGACGATGGAGAAGCTTAAGCTCTTTAGAGTTGACACGATCCTTTTGAAGGTCAGGATTCTTATATTGTAAATGATATTGTTTTTTAGCATTTAATATTTTCTTAGATAAACACCTTTTGTTGCTTCATGAATGCACCCAATCTATGTTCCTTCTACAGTTAATTTTTAAAAGGTTTAGATTATATTTATAATTTATTAGTAGGGACCTGGCATTGTATCTGTCATCTGTTAAATTTACTAACTCATTTAAACCGGCCCAGCTGAAACCTAATTTTACAGACTTGGACTCTATAAAAGAACAACATATCTATCTCATTGTATAATGATATATATTACAAAGTAAAATCTCATAAAATTTAGGGACTGCTATTCAACTTTTTGAATTCTGACAAGTTCAATACGGAACTTATGAAACAAAATAGGTTTTATCATTGTTACAGGGGTATTTCTATAATTTATCCTATCCAGTGCTTATGTTTTGCTGTTGAGAAGCTCCAGATCAAAATTTTGTTACTTTAGAATTAGTTGTAATTAAATATAAGTACACTTGATAAATTCAGCAGGTCATATATATTCACCATATGTCTATCTTTTTATTAACAAATCTAAGAAGTAACTTACATTGGCAAATTTACTTCAGGGCAGAAGGAGAGACATTCTTCTCTTGATGGTGACACACGTGAGGAGCCCAAAATAAGAATGAATAAGATTGCCAGGTCAAATTTGATGGTCAGGCTCAGTGATGTGGTGTCAGTGCATCAATGCCAGGATGCATGGGCGGATGCAGGATTTTAGTCAGGGGGGCAAATATCGGATTGTAATAGCTTATCGGGTTTAAATCCATTAACTAATCGGGTACTAAATAAAATAATAATAATTTAATATATATTCTTACCTAATAAAAAATTTATTAGAATAATAATATTTTATATATTAAAAATAATAATAAAATAAAGCTCAAAGTAATAGATAATCAAGTTGATGAAAAAAATTTTCGTCTATAAAATTTTATATTTTGATATCTTTGCATAATTATTTCATTATACATGATATTAAATATTTTTTTCTCAATAAAATTAATCAGACAATCCAGGGGGGGGGGGGGACACAAAAATTTTCCGGAGGGGGCAAACTACTGAAAATATTACCGAAAAACACTGTTTTTCAAAATCCAGGCCCCCCCCCCGGCCAAGTGTGCATCCGCCACTGCCAGGATGTGAAGTATGGTAATAGGATCCGTCATGCCCATTGATGATACCACTTTTTTCAAAAACATAATAATATATAAAGCAAAAATCAGCATAGAAATAAGAATTTAGATGTATATTATGGTGCAACTCCATAATTGGATTACATTTTATTAAATGATTGACTGATTTAATTTAGAAATTAAAGGTTTATGTAATTAAATTAGATATAAATTATATTCAAATAAAGTATATCATTTAATTAATTTAGATATAATCATTCTATAAAATAAGAGGGTCCCGCATAACGGGTGGGTACTTTGCTAGTTGTATTTAAAATATGAATGTCGGATTTTCCATCTAGTTCCGTTTAATCGGTCATGTGATTATGTGAAGATTATCTCTTTGACATATCCCTCCATCCTTCAAATGCATGCTGTTTTTAGAACACTAGTAGCACCAACACAAACAATTTTTACGGTTTTTATTCAAAATAAGAGCTAAAAACGTAAAAGGTGATGTTGTGCTTATTTTTGTATTTCTTTTAAGAGGACTCTTAATTTTTAGTTTTTTTCTTTTTTTTTTCTTAAAAAAATTTAAGTATGGATAGTTTAGATCTGTTAGCCTAATACCTAAAAGAAGAAATTAACGAAGCTGACAAACAAGAATCAACATGGTAAGTCTGTTTAAAGCTCCCTTATTTGTGGCTAATTAATAAGTTAATCGGATATGAACAGCAGAGTCCAATTAACATGGCAGTCGGTGACATAAGCAATCCAATACGAGAATTGAATGTTTCGCAGACGCATGAACAATTAACACAAAAAATTCTAATCCATAAAAATGACTCATTCCTCATAAAATTGTACACAAATTACAACCCAACATTGATAAGTTCCCCTACTACATTACTATGATTCAGATGCATTGTAAGGTAACGTCAATTTTACAAGATTTTGTTACTTTTGCAACTCAATTATCAGTTCATCACCCATTTACTACATGACACAACCTGTGAACAGAACTTGCTGCTGTCAAACTTCAAAAATAGTATCATCATAACAATATAATAACATTATAAAGACCAAACTGTACCAATCCATCTAGCAACACCCTTCATAAAATCCACTAGTGCAGATCCCAACATTGCTATCTGCACCAAATTTAACCTATAGCTCGCCTCTCAATTGCACCAATGGATCTAACTGAATTTTTTTTTAACCCTTGAACATGCAATCCAGCTCCATTTGAGCTTTGCTCATCCTCAACTTAAATCAAACATCCCTTTACGTCTTCATCTTATTTTTTTTCATTAAGAACAAAACATGCCTGAAAACAAAAATGACACGAAGCAGGCTGTTTTCAGTCAACGCTTACCCATTCAACAGTGAAGATATGTTCATACCACAGTCCTAACCAAATAACTTGACTATGCTTTCTCACAAATAAACGTTTCCCCATTCATCTGTAATGTTGAAACAAGCATAGACTTCATAAATGCTCTCAACCAGCATAGACTTCTTTCTTGAACAAATAATGGAATGAATACTATGAACTCACACTAAAAACAAGACAAAAATACAGAATAATAGCAGAATTTTAAAGAAACTAATATCAAACGACAAGCATTAAATTTACAAGACCCCACCAACCAAAACTAATAAAATCCAAAAATACTTGCACATCTAAAATAGTCGAAACAAGGCATCCATTGAAGAATGTCATCTACATCCAGGATTCACAAATCTTATTTTTCTTTGGGCAATGGTTTCATTTTTGTGTCATAAAGTCAGTCGTCAGTGAACCCCCGTAAAGTGCAGTGGGTCATCGCCTATCTCCAGGATCCAAACTCAAATCTCTCCAGGATCAACATTGTTATAGGATTAATGTACATCTGCAATTCAAAAAAGACGTAAGAATTCAGTGCCAGTACTCATAGAGAAAATAACTATATTCATAGAGGAATAATTAAGTTGGGAGTAAACATGTTTCTCTCTAATCTACTTTTATTTGACAAAACTAATACTTGCTCCAAGGGATGGTAACTGGTAACTGGTTCACTAGACTTGCTTTGCCTTTCTTTGTTAAAAAAAAAAATCCGATCATGAGCTACCACTAGCCAAATCAACTCCAACAGAACTGACCCTGATGTTGAGTCTGATATGAACCAGAATTAACCAAATTCAGGCAATCTGTGAAACTAAACTACAGGCCTATTACTCGCGACCAGGCTCAATCGACTAAAGTCCCGAGTCCAAGCAAATGCAAAGGCCTGACTGAAACTCAAAATCTACTTTGAGTGCAGAGAAGTCATTCAACAAAAAGCCTAAACTGGGAAGAGATCCAAGACCAAAAGTAGGCATGAGAAGCCTTAAATACCAGAAACTAGCATTCACAATCAAAACAACCAAGGACCAGTAATTAAGACAAACCTAATTTAACCAGTAGGCCTGCCATTTGGCACCCGTAAACTTTTGCATTAAAGTATCCATTTTCAGAAGTGGCAATCTAACTTGTCTGTTCACAAAGAACTTCCAAAAGAAAAAAAGATCAAATACCAACCTTGTCTAAATACAATAAATGAGTGCACAAAATTCTAATCTTTCTCCATCACTTCGTTGATTTTTTCCCCTTTGCCTTCTATTTGCGGCAGCTATAGTACTCGGTGAAGTCCAAACGGAAGAAAAGGAACTTCAAATCCACATGCTGTTGCACAGGTAGCTGTTTTATAAAGGTGTCAAGAGAATTCGAGTAGTCTTTTGCTATTTGGTCCAGATCATCTCCCATTTTGCAGAATAGCTCTCCAGCCAGCTGGTTCATAGCCTTCCCCAGACCTTCAAGCTGTTGGCTCCTCTCCTTTGATTTTGGTCTAGATTGTACCTTCCCTCTGCATAAAAAGTAGACTTCCATTGTTATATCTATTACTAATCATTACAAAAAATACTACAAAATAAAAGCAACAGAGATGATCAAGCATCACGAGTCGGGAAATACACCAAGGACAATTAATAGGGTTATTCCACAACAATGGCACATAAATAATCAACCATACCTCATGAAATAGTAATGAATCAGACTTTTATGCTAACAAAACTTAAAAAACAAAATTCTCAAAGAAAAAAGTTCCAACAGAAATGGATATATATAAAGGGGCTTATATTAACAAATTGCACCAACATGACATTATCCAGGTTACTAGACTTGAAAGTATATATATATAAATGAGTGTCATGTTATTTATAGCGTACCTTTTTCCTAATAAAATAGTAAAAAGTTGTTAAGTGTGTATTTTGTACTTAAATTGATCTGTCATGCTACAAAGGACATCAGAAAATCCCATTTTCCCCGGTCAAGTATCATAGGCCTCCTTGCATGGCAACTTTGCAAGTAAACTACTCGAGAATTAAAATTGCCAGAGTTCTCAAGTCTATCTCATCTTGGTATGTCAGATACCCTACCTTGAGGATAACATGATATAGGAAAATCAAGATTAAATGCTCTAATAAACTTGAAATGGTATCAGAGCACAATTCATCAAATCTATGGGTTATCTGATCCATACTAATTTTCCAAGTAAATTAAATATATCAGCTGCCCCACCCCCCCTCCCCAAAACCATGCATGGACAACCCAGAACCAACACAAAAATCCTATTATTCCAAATTGATATATATATATATATGCAATACCAAATTAATAAGCCACACCTAAATGTTCAGAAATATCAATGTTAATTATTGTAAATTTAGAAAATTACCTCGATTGGAGATCATAGATACGCTCCAACCATCTATCTGCATGGCTCCTAAACCTTAAGATGACCTCAAATAGTGCAGAAAGAGACGCACGCAAGGTGCTTGATCTTTCACCGAGCAAAGACTTTTCAACAATCGAACCTATATATCTCTCATGTGCTAATAAAAGATCATCCAGATCCCTTGATGCCTCCATTTCATCAGAGAAATGGGCCCATGACACCTCGAGCACCTCAAACATGATATAGTCCTGAAAATTTGTTACGAAATGGTTCATCTCATTCCATATAACTTGGCATTTCCTTAGTATAGATACAAAGCCTTCTTTAGCAAATATGCTCTTAACAATACAATTTGGTTTCATGGTTTTCCACAAGGTTGTCAAAGCATGCTCAACCCTCTTCAGCTTCCACAAATAGTTGAAGATTTTTAGATATCGCTTCATTACAGAGGCTGTGAAGACAGTATCCAGGGGCATACCTGCATCGTACTCCAATGAAAAAACATCCCAGCCCCTATCTCCATCACTATAATCCATCATTTTAACCTTTAGACGGTCAAGAATGTCACGATCATCATATTGTGCATTGGAGGCCCTTATGGATGCCTCCAGTAGACCAGCCAACTGGAAGGCACTTATAGTATTGGCTGGCTCTGACAGCTCAGGCCCAACTATATCCATTAAATACTGGACAAAGTCCCCTTGACCTAGGAGTAAGTATCTCTTTATGGCAAGGCAGTGGTCTCTAAATCTGTATCTCTTGTGTATCACATCCATTAAATGGCAGTCTATTCTCTTAGCAGCTTCTATAACAAGTGCCTCTAGCGCATCAATCTGGCCATACCCTAATCCCCACCGACTCGTGCTAGTCCCCACATGTGCGGCTGCATCAGCTGCAGCAGCAGCCCACCCACTGTCATCACAACAAACCCTTAAGAAATTAATTGACTTACCAGTCCGAAAAATCCTCTGGGCCAATGTAGGAGAGATAAATGAAGGAAGCATGGCAGGTTCAATCCTATAACCTTCTTGCCACAGGGACTCAGCCTTTACTGGTTGACCAACAACAAAAAACTCTGAGAAAATATCCTCCAATTCCCCTTCCAAGACCCAACTCCGTACCATTTCAAAAAGTGGGGAACATACCCTTTTAAGGAGCCGACCCATGAAATCTTGCACGAGTGGGTCACCATGCTTGGCATGCCTGTGTATAGCGCCAGCCATGGCCCCGCCTATCAGACCACGACACCCATCAACCAAAACTGCCATTAGACGCATCCTCACTGTCGGCTCTGCCAACCACACATCTAAGCGCCGCAGGGAGAGGTAATTCCCTTGCAGACCCAAGTCAGACCCGGGAGTAGGGATTGGGTTCATTGAATGTGACTCAAGCACAGCTAATAGCTTGTAGTAGTCGGTTAGCTCATCGTTCAAAGCTGAGCAAAAGGCCTGACCTATGGTTCCCACCTCATCTGATGGTATTTTACTCATGCTGTCATTAATAAATCCCTTGACTTTTTTGTACAGCCAACCAATTTCGCACAATTTCCTGACCATGGTGCGTGTTGATCTGGGTAGAGTGAGAGACTCTGGCAAATCATAGCCATCTATTCCATTGACCGTCCGATACGTCACATACCGGCCATCAATTCCCTGACATGCATACAGTACGTCTCTGACAAGTGCAGACTCTTCAACTTCATTGTCATCCATTACAAGAACTGAATACTCCCTTAAGGCATTTTGCCGGACATTTTCAGGGTCCTTTGAAATAAGCAACACCCCACTTCCCAATCCCAGGTTTTTCTTCCTCGTCAAGTTCTGACTGGCAGGACTGTGATTGGGATTAAGGTTTTCGAGAGGAAGGGAAGGCAACCCACCAGATGTGTAGCTCTGGCGTCCTGACAGAGATTTGAGGAGGTAGAGAAGAGCCCAACGGTTTTGAACGCCGCCCGGAAGGGATGATCTGGCAGCGAGCTTAGAGTGGAGATCAGCGAATGTAAGGGCGTCTGATGTGCGGCCGGAGACGGCGAGGTCGCGCTTGATCGACTCAGCCATGGCATGCTCATCCTGCGAGAGTGAGGGGGAGAGGCGACTGGAGAGGAGGCGCGTGGCGAAGCTGAGAGTGCGGGAGAGGTCGGCCGGGGAAGGATTGGTAGGCGAGATGAGGCGCGAAACGAGTTCAGTGAGTAGATCTAAGGTTTTGGGATCGTCCATGGCGACGGGAAGGGAAAGGCGGGCTAGGGTTTGGTCGGTCTGGTAGAGATGGAGTGTGTGAGTGTGTGGGCACTGTTTTTGGAATTTGCGGATTCGTCCTTTTTCTTTATATTTTTTTTGAATTACGGCTTTTGTTTATATGTTTCGGCCGTTTTGAGTTAATTGGGAGGGAAAGAAAAACATTTTTGAAAGAGGGTAGAACTGTGGAAGATACAACGAGGGCCGCCGGGTGGGGACTGCACAGTCTGGACCAATCAAGGCGAGATTTCCAGCACCCCTAATGGGCCCATGTAAGCTTTCTTTTAAGGTTACATCAACGGTTGGACAAGTAGGTCCAGTAGGCAGTCAATCAATACATATTAAATTAACACAGTACACTATTTCACAGTTCACACTTCCTCGTCTGAGCTTTTCGTTTTTCCTCCGATTTTGCACACTATTTCCCAATTTTTCTGCGATTTTGCACACTTATTAAAGCACTAAATTCAGATTTCGTTATATTTTTGTTGCCAATTTTACTTTGTTCTCGATAAAGAGGGACATATATGGTTGCAAAAGATCCTTTAGATGATTTTCTATGTCGCTGCGTTTATAATAATTATGTTGAAGTGTTAGTTCAATTAGTTTGAGGCTTCACGACAAATCGTAAAGTTAAAGTTGGAGAAAGGATCTAACTCCGTGCCTTTCTTTCTCTTTTAAGAGGAAGAGTAACTTATTATCATGAGAGGGGCAAAAGAACACCCCACCTCAATCAAATTCGAACAAATCAAAAATTAAAAGTGATAAGAAAACTTTCCAGTATTCACAATCTACTACAGCAAAGCATGCGACAGTAAGAAATGGTCGAGAATGGCAGAAGGTATCAAACAATGGAAATAACTCAACCTTACCTCTAGGCTTTGCGTAGGAATCTAGAAATGGGAAGAAAGCTGCAGTTTACGAACTGATTCGTACTTTTTATTAAGCACATATATATTCTGATCTTGCAACGGTTCAATTTTTTTGTTGAATTTTTAGAACTAATTTCATTCATCGGATTGAATTATTCATCAAATAATGTTGCTATCTCTATAATTATTTGTGTTGAAGTTAGAATTTTCTCTCAATTTTATTTGTTACACAAAATGTTACATAATTTAGGAGTACAATTATTCTATTTTATTTTCTTTTTTCTTAGATTACTATCAATTATGAATTTTAACTTTTTTTTAAACGCTAATATTAACCTTCCCCTCAATTTATATTTATTTTGCATTAATTATGTATTCATGATTAAAATTTATATTAATTATAAAATTATCTTTATTTTTATTTTCTTATTTTTCACATAAATATATAAATTTTTATATTTATGAAAGATATCACCGTAGCAATGTACGGACAAGATACTAGTATACTTTTATAGCATCTCATGTTTTGCAAACCATTTAGTATAGATTTTATATCATCATAAATCTAAACTTTTTTGCTCGCATTGTATTATTTAATCTACATACGATAGCATTGGAAGTGAAGAGTCCGGTGCAATTGCAAAGCCCACCGAAGCAAACCAAGCAATGCTTGTCAAGTCAAAAGGTAATGCTGACCATCAGTGCTTCCTAATCAATACGATTAAAATCCATGTCTTAATTTTGTTGTTGCTGTTGTAGATCCAATTTCACTGTCATTTTCTCTTCTTGCTAAGTAGCTACCGAGGTCTCTTTAGCCGTCATAAAAAAATCGTATTTCCTTGCTTTATTATCAGTGTTTTTTTTATATAGAAGAATAAAAGAGGTATGCTGAATTTTGTTTCATATATTGCATTCCAATTATTTTTTCACCCAAATTAATATGCCTCGTTTCATGTACTGCTTAGTTGTGACTCGTGACCCAAATGTGCTCAGTTTTCCAGCCAAGTCCCATTAATTGATCATAACGATGCTCAGTTTTCACCTGATGAACATTATTTTGTTTCATCCTCTGTGGGTTACATTATTAATCTTCTGTTTATTTGGATATATCTGAAAGATGTATAATTCTACTACTACATAATGAAAATGGTCGAATTGGAAAAAAATAAATAGTTATTGAAAACTTTCAACAGTATCAGAATCAGCTGCCTCACTAAGGATATTAGACAGTATATAAATTTTTTTCTTGTTCAATATGACCCTCTACGTTTGATTTATACATTGCGCTTTGGTAATATCACAAACAAGCTTATAACGTCCTATATCTAAAATAATTTCATTAACATACGTAAAACACAGATTAAAAAAAAAGGCAGCCCGAAGCAACGCGAGGGCGTTGCCCCTAGTTATTAATTATTCTCATTCGTACTCTCCTTGTCTGGGGATAGATATGATGTAAGCAAATGGGTGAGATGGATCTGAGACCTAACTGGTTTCGCCTATGTCCCATGTTGAATTCACGTCCTCTGATGCGCCGCAAACATACAGCGCGTCATGAGAGCCGTCCAATCTCAAAGAGAGTCCCATGAATCTAACGGTCGCGTACGCATGCAGCGCGTTTCACGCAGCAGAAGATGCGGATCCATCCCATGCTTCGACGGGGCGGGTGAACGCGGTTTAGGTCAGTTATTTTTCGAATTTTGATAAATAATATTTTAAATAAAAATTTTGTTAATCTGAATATTAAATTTAATTTCTGATTTTTCTATGTTTAATTTTGACCTCTAAATTTATTACATAAGAATATATATTAAATTATCAATTTTTTTTATTTAGTATTGAATTGGTTAATATATTTAAACTTAATAAACTATTATAATTTGATTGTTGTCCCTTTCTAATCAAAATCCTACATCCGTTCTGTGTTTTCATTTCATTAGGAATTAGATATGATGTAATGAGCAATGTATGATGTGTTAGATCTTTACTGTTATGGTCATGATCCTCTAGTGAACTCTAAACATAAATTAAGTTACCTTGATCCATGCTATCTGTCTTTCAGAGAGACACAACCCCGTTGATCACCAGATTCCTTCAGCCTTCCAGCGATCTTCCTTTAATCCGATGGAGTGATTGAGAGGACCGGCGTCAGACAGTTTTTTCTCTTCTGGAACTATGTTAAAAGAGAGAGATGGATCTGTTGGAAACGAAAGGGTGGCAAAAAGTGGGGAGTGATCAGAATTGTCTTTCAAAACCAACAGTATCCCTCCATATATATGGATGCCCATACAACTGAGTGCAGTTATGTCTTAACGGATCCATATTGGATCCAGATTCTCTCTCTCTTAACGGGTTCACTACTTAATCAGAAAGCTGTCTATAATTGTGTTCTCCAGGGACCTATATCATAATTGTATTATTATCAGACTTTATATAATTCAGACCATCACTAAATCATAAAGTCATTAATACGCATTCTACACATTAAAGGGCCCACTTCTCATGACATATAATAAACCCGAAACAGAATTTGATCACTTCATTATGGGTATAATTTGACAGTCCATTATATAATATATATTCATTACATATAAGCCCATACATGTTGTAATTAATAATAATTAATTCCAACATGATGAACTAGTTAGGACCTGTTCAGCGCCTTGAGCACGCATGGGTATGGATGGAAATTCGAATATAATTGATTAATTTTCCTAAATTATGTTCGGCAAGCTTTTTAAGGGTTTGAATTAATACGATTAATTAAGAGGCTTATAAATAACTTGGACCGTAACAACGTCAGGATTCAATGAAGGCCAACGACTAATAAATTTATGGGCATATCAAATAAACATCCGCCTATTAGTACTATGGGCCTACTAATAAACCCGAGTTAATTAATCTAGGGTTTTTCCGATTATTCTCTCGAGTTCTTTTCTTTTCTTTTTTAAGAGTTTTTAAAGATTAATTTTTTTTATCGGAAAGATGAGAGTCAAGCTCTCAAATTTCATAATTGTCCATAAAGATCCTTCATCTGAGTTTCGAACTCACGACCTCCCACTCAGAGTACTTTCATCAGTCAATTATTTTTAAAGATTAATTTGCCGAGAGAGATTCTGGCTGAGTACTTTCATCAGTCAATTTTTGTTTGGCTGATCGTATTCATACACCCGGACATAACACTATTTATTAATTTTCTTTGAAAAGTGGTAATTACCATTTGTTTCTGTTGAAACAATATATACCTATAATGGTAATTAGAATAAACGAGAGATAAATAGCAGATAGTTTATGGGTGGTATTTAGTATAATTATGACCGTGGTCCGGTGGTTGAAATTAGATGGCTATGAATAGATGTCATCCTTGTAATCAATATATATTGAATGAAATGAATTTGAATTTTTGTTTTCCAGCTTTCTTTCTTTTGTTCTCTGTTTAAACTGACTCGATCTTGAATTTCAATTTCAAACTGGTGATTGATTCTTGAAGAGTTTGAATAGGTGAGGTGTTATGGTTGTTTGTAAAGTTCGATTTTAATTTTTATTTCATTTCATTCAATGGATTGTGTGTATTTGTAGGCTATATAGTCAATTAATCCCAACTACCCCTAATTATGTTAAACGCCATCCGTAAACTATTCACTATTCATGCCTCATTTATTCTAATTACCGCTATATTGATCCGACCCGACATGATCCGAAAATAAATGAGTCGGATATGGATTTAATTTTTTTGACCCAAATCAAGTCGGGTCGGGTTCGGGTCAACTCGACCCGATCCAATTTATTGTGTTTTTTGAAGTAATTTTGTGATTTAGTACTAATTAAATCTTAAATATACATTAATTATACACTAATTAAGATTAATTATAAATTAACTAATATTTAATTATTTAAAATAATATAAAAATAATTAATAAATATTTAATTAGTTTACATAGATCGGATCGGATATGGGTCAATTTTTTTTGACCCAAATATAATCATATTGGGTTCAAATTGAATCAAAAAAATAATAAAATAATATGATCCGACCCAAATCTGACCCGACCCATTGACATCCCTACATTAAACCTACTCTTATTTATTTTTCAAGTACCACATTTCGGCACCAATAGGCTATATGAACACATCAAAATCTTCAATTACCTGAAACCTAAACTTAACATATCATAGTTTCCAATAGTTCAAAACAAACCGTCTTTCATTATATCAATTTGTTTTCCTCAATTTATTCATGTTTTTAAGTTATTTTAATTCTTAGTTTTTCGTATGAATTAATGCTCCAATTCTGCAATTGCTTATTTCCACAACTGTTAAAGTAATTTCACTCTATCAATTGGAATTTGGGAAGTCACTCAAATGCTGAAAATCTTTTTTACTTTTAAAAGTGGGTTTATTTACGGATTAGAGTGAGCGGAGTGAAGCAAATTTTAAGTTTGCATTACTTCGTTATTCATTTCAAAAATTAATGCTACTAATTGTTTAATCCAACTGGATAGTATCATAATGATATGCTATTTAGTAAGTATGCTAAATCAATTGGCAACTGGCTCTCATTTTTTTCAAATTAAAATATCAAGCTTTGCTTAAGATTAAACAAGTCATTTGCAATTGGCGTTGAAGATGCTCTAAATCCAATTGAGATATTCTATGTGTAGTTTGCAACTTAAAAATTCAAAATGAAAGCCACTTACTAATTTAGCAAGTCCTTCTGAAATGGCAAATCGCATTGCGCTATAAAAATAAAAGAACATCAGTACCTGAGTCTCATTTTTGAAAGTAAAAAGAACATCATTGGAGTGGGCTTTGCAATTGAGAGAGAGAAAGAGTGAAATTGTTTAAACAGTTGATGTGAAAATATAAGCAATTGAATGTTAGAATCGTATTCTCGATTGTATTATTTATGTTAAAAAATATATAACCAATGAAACTATGAATCAAAAACTACTTGACAAGGAAGAGGAAAATAAGTGATTGTCAAAGTCTTGAATTTTGGAAGTCAGTTACCATTTCTTAGTTTATGAAGTGCATGGCCATGAAGGTTAATCAAAATTCAACCATTGGGAATTAGAATTTGGCAGAGAAAAATTCTGTTTCCCAAAGCACGAGCATGTACCAAATTTATATGAACAAGTATCTCATATAAACAACTAAACAATTGCTACTGAACTAGTGATACTAGATCGCAAACCAAAATTTTGAGCACGCTATTTTTAGAACAATATTTAAGCTATTCAAACTTTAATTAGACCTGATAAATCATATACAAAAGCCAGGGAATTTCATCTAGGAATCAGGTAGCAGCCTGCCATTGTACATCTTGTCAAGTAAACCGCGTGCCTCAGGTCTTCGAAGGAGTCCTTTATTATTAGGCAAGCCAGTTCCAAGACACACTGGGCACACCAGCTTACCCCGACCTATAATGAAAAGAAAAAAAAAAGTTGACTCTTTTATCTTATTATTAAATTGTTCACCTACATATGTCAGTGACAAGTGATGACTGATGACTAACAAAGTTTCAAAATATATGATATGAATAAACAAAACATTTAAAAGGAAAATATTACCATAGCAATTTGGACATTCAGTGAATTCATAGACGTCTTTAGCTCGCTTCCTATTAAGAGCTTTCCACTTGCCCGTTCCACCACACATGTCACCTAAAATCAGAGTTGAGAAAACCTTGTCACATCAAACTTCTTTGAATCATTGCAATTATGCCCAGATAAATCTATCTCATTACAATTGGCCTTGTAATACAAGTTTTAGTCAACTATTTCTCACATATTATGGCGCCACTTCCACGACAGTTTCTACAGACAGCCTTTTCTTTGGCTAATGGTGCTCTGGACATTCCTTCTGCCATGCTCTTTGGTGCATTAGTAGAGGAGAGATTTATTGAAGCGATCGTTGCGCATAGACATGTAATACACTTGCGCCTTGAAGGAATAGATGCTCTGGCCTGCACCAGAGAATGAAGAGATAAGTAAGAAAAAGAGAGAAATATATATCATATATCCGATAATCAGAAGCACTGAAGCAGCATGTTGCAACAAGTGCGAACTGTCAGTTTATACCAGTACCAGATGACAGAAAGAACATGTTACAACAAAAATACTATTTATGATCAGGACCATTAATTGCTACAACAGCAGAAATTTTCATATTTGTAAATGTTACAAAACAATGAAGGTTCACACAATATGACATAAGGATGGTTTTGTGCAAGCAAATCAATTTTCTATCAAATAATGTCATAACACCAACTAACAAAAAGAAAAAGATAAAAAAAGTCATAATTAGACAGGTAAAAAATGGCTCACAAGCAACCTTGAGATTTGAAGTTTGTGATGCAGATTCGCTATTTCCTTGCTCTGGCAGGCCATTTTCTGAATCAAAAGATTCAGGGCTCACAGAAGACGAGGTTGAATTGGAACATGATAGCACTATCATAAAAATAATCGATTAAAGAGGATTATAAATGAATGCCAACAAAAAAGTATCAAAGGAATTCTATGAAATTGGCTTACCTAATGATTTAATGTGTCATAAAATTATTCCATTTTTGTTCTTGGTGTGTTGCTAATTGGTTATTTATGAATAAATGTTAAAATTGTGCCTTCAGCCAGGCTCTGGTCCAAAAGAGTCAGTAAATTATGTAAAGAGTACAGTCCTGGACATGTCACAGACCTTCATACATACTCAGCACACTGGTTTTGTAAATCAAAAGAAATGACTGGTGCTAGAGAATAGAAGCACAGTCCAAAAGAACAATATTTTGTGCTTGCTAATATTCACGATTGTATTACAAAAATGAAGAGTCTACAGAAATGAGAACACATTACTAGACAATCTTTCTCTAAAAGATAAAATACTACAATTTACAAGATTTTTCACCAAAATCAGGGTCTTTAACTCTGATTAACACACAAAGAAGAACAGTCATTCAACTTTAGATATACATCTGAAGTTCATTTGTACTTCACTCATACACCATAGAACCATGACCAGGATAAAAGTGACAAGTAGGTACTAAGGATGCTGTTTCAACCTAAAAGTATGTAGAAACTAGAAAGGAAGAAAGAAAAGAAGTTCAAGGTAAACAGCGAACTAACCTTTCAATTCCCTGGAGCCTATTCTCCTACGAATAGTAGGCAAAGAGAAAATGGGAGGGAGCGGAGACGAACGCAATAAGTGGCAGATGCTGCCCATGTCTCTCTTCTCTCTCTCTTGTTGGAGGACATTTTGAGGTCGAGGTTTTCTACCACTTGGCAAAACAATGCAAGAGATGTCTCCTTGGAAACAAGATCAGATACTTCATGGGCTCTTACGAAAGAAGATATTACTTGGGCCAAGTCCATTCTATATCAGATAATAGCTCGTGCACCCAGCCCATCCAAATAAAACCACCTTAGGCCCTTTACCAAGCTTAGTAAACGAGAGTTGACTTCTAGTCCGTGGGCCCATTAGATTTTTTACCAGCAGTAGAAGTAACGGAAATTATGAGCGGAGCTAATATCCCGATCGATCGGAAGAGAATGGCGGACGGGACAGTGAAGCCCGCCAGTATCCTCCACGTGGCGACAAAAGTCGCTGCCGATCCATCGCCGCCACCTCCATCCGACCCTTCCGCCCCCGCCTCTGCCTCTGCCTCTGTCTCCGCTGCGATGAAACCGAAGCTGAAACCCGCCTTCAGGCCGGCCAAGGATGATACCAAACCTACCCTTCGAGATCCAGTGCGTCGGGATATCAATTTGTATCGATTTATATCACGATTTTTTTTAATTTGTAGGTTATGAATGATTTTGTTACTTTGTTGTTACTGGTGTTAGATATCGAGGTCGGATCCAATAGTCACCGAGCAAGCTATGTTGCGGCTGCCTCCCTTCCCCAGGAGTTTTACTCAATTCTAATGGGATGGATATTTTGAGGTGATTTCTCATTCTCTCTCTCTCTCTCTCTCTAACTGAGTTTGTGTTCCTTAATTTTAGTTTTTACTTTATTTACGTTGCTCCTTTTGGATTGTTGGTTATTTCCCAATGTGCTGGTTATGGATCCTGTGAGGAACTTATGCCTCAAGAGGCTTTTTGTCAAACACCTATGAGCTGGATACCAGTTCTTCTTGACAGGGAAGATCATTAATTGGAATGCATAGTTCAAAGTCTCAAACTGCCTTGGAGATGGGTTGTTAGCAATTTACAAATTAATGAATATATGCATCGGTAATCATGTGTATAATATAAAGAGCATGTTGTCCATAACAAGATTTGCATAATGTGATGCTGTTGTTTCAATTGTAAATTTTTCACACTGCGCATTAGTTATATTCTCATAATAATGCAAACTAACTAAATGACATTTTCAATTTCCCAGTTGACTGAGTAGTGTATGGACTGGTGAACGAGGGAGTCGACACTAGATGGAAATGTGGACGAGTAACATATACTTTGTAATGTGATATTTGGAGTGGTGGCACCACCGTGAGCCTTTGTATTTCTATTTGATTCTGTTACTTTGTGAAGAACAATTGGTGGGAAGAGTTTCAATCCTTTCTTTTGGAATTATGTTTGATGAAAATCTTTCGTAGATTCTCTTACTTCTCTGATTTCCCAATGTGCCTGAGTTATTCTTGACCAAAGTGGCTTATAATTATGTTCTGTTGTGCACAGATGGTTGTACCTTTTTAATACGTTATTGTGCTAACACCAAAGATGCAGCAGCGCTTGACTTGTTCTAATGCAAGACAAAAATTGAAAGACTTACTACTCTAGTTTAAACATGTTTATGCTATTATAATTGATATAAATATATTACCTGTGGTTCATTAACATCTGTACTATTTTCTGTCCAACTGTAGTATTTGGCACTCTGGCATGCATGATTAACACCTAAACTTTCTTTCTGGAAAAACTGTGTGATGCTCGTCTGTTCGTGTTGCCTGGTTGCAACACTTGTGATTTCCGAGTTCTATTTTTTTTTTAAATATCTAACTTGTTCATTCCAGTTTGCTGTAATGTTTCGGGTGCCAGATGTGTTTTAAAATTTTAGAAGTTCCAGTTGAACACATACTTTTTGAGATTTGAAGGAAATTGACATTTATGCTACAATTAAGAAAAGAGTACAATATGAGGGTAACTGAGAAAAAATTAGCAGCACTTGGTCAAACCGCAGTCAAGTTACAACAACAAATACTTACAGATTTCAGCAGCAGGAAGTTTGCTTTAGCAAGAAAACTGAAGCAAGAGAAAAATAACAAAAATGGAAGAAAAATACAGAAAAACCTAAGCACTGAAAACTACGCTTCTTCTTCCAGAGTCGGACATCGTCAAACTTTTAAGCCTTCCTAGGAGCCGAGCCTTCCCAACCCATTTGGATCCAGTCCTCTTCCTCCCCCAACTGTCAATGGATATCCATAATTTGAAAATTCAATCAGAATATACTTAAATGGATCTGCATATGGATCCTTAAAATATATTTGTTAGTTTATTGAATGTGCATATAAATTTTATAAGATTCAAATTTGAATTCGCTATGAATTCGATCAATAAATAAAATAAAAGTAAAAATATAATTATATCATATGTCAATTAATAAAATAGACATATCCAATTTAATTTAAATTGAAGAGCAATATTTATCTTTCACTCTGTGTTGATTTATAAAGTTGAATAATAATTATTATATTAATTAGGTAGATTTTATTATGTTATTTGATGCTTATTATATATTTTTAAAGTTAAAATAAATAGTTATGATTATTGCTACGTTTATAATTGGAACAAATAATTTTAACATTGTTATAATAACAAATATGGATTTTAATTGCTGCTACGTTTGAAATAATTTTAAGATAATATAATAAATTTCTTTTGTCATGTATGAATTAGGCTATTTTTAATATTATTATAATATAAGATCTAAATCCAATTCAAAATTCGTTATAATATAAATATGGATTCACATCTGAATTTTGAAATTTTTATTGGATACAAATTCACATAAAGATCTTATAATTTTTAATGGATTCATATTTTGATCCTCCGAAATTCGATTCGAATCAGATCCATTGATAGCCCTACTCCCCCTCTTCTCTAAACCCTCTGAACTTTCGGCAGCTGACTCCTCCCATCTTTCATCCTCCTCTTCACCCTACCACATGTTCTCCTCTGCAACTCCGCTGCCAGCTCTCTCACTTCTGTCTCCGGCTCCTTCCTCTTTCTCAATCACACCTCACCAACCTCTATAGGGGTCATTTTTAATGCATTTGTATTTATTTTTGTGCATAATTTATGCCCTAATGGTTTAGGCTCACAAAAATTATAATATAAACACATAAAATACTTCATTTTAAATAACTATTTGTATTTTGATATTTTTATGTGTTTCAATGAGGCTTCATATGATATAATACTTGAATAAACTGAAATATTATTTTATTGCTTGTTAATCTTTCAACGTTATTTGTGTTATAATGACTCGAGAATACAATGATTGTAATATAAATCAATAGGGGACATCATTCAAAATAAATTTGTGCATTTTGATCATTTTATGTGTTGAAATGAAACTACAAGTAATACAAAACTTGAATAAACTAATGGATTTATATTCAAATTTGTGCGCAATTAGTATCATAATGACCGGAGCATGCTGAGATTATTATATAAACTCATAAAAAACTTCATTCAAAATCTCATTAAGTATTTTAGTGATTTTATGTGTTGAAATGAAACTACAAAATATACAAAACTCATACAAACTGAAATACTATTTTTAATGAATTTGTGATAATAATTCAACGTTATTCGTGTCATAAAGGTTCGAGAACATAATAATTATAATATAAATGATTAGGGAACATCATTCAAATCAATTTTGTGTATTTTGATGATTTTATGTGTTGAAGTGATACTACAAATGACATAAAACTTGAACAAACTATACTTTAATGCATTTATATTCATCTTTGTGTGGAATTCATGTCATAATGGTTCAAGCACACAATAATTATAATATAAATCATATAATACATCATTAAAAATAACTTTATGTATTTTGATAATTTTATATTTTAAAATGGATCCTCACATAATATAAAACTTGAACAAACTGAAATATTATTTTAATGCATTTGTGTTAATCTTTTAATACAATTCGTGTTATGAAAGCTCGAAAACATAACGATTATAATATAAATCAATGGGGACATCCTTAAAGATGAATTTGTGTATTTTGGATATTTTATGTGTTGCGGTAATGCTACAATTGATACAAAACTCGAATAAACTAAAGGAAGTATTGTTTATAATGCATTTAAATATACATCTTTGTACGCAATTCGTGCCCTAACGGCTTGAGCTCGCGAAGATTATAATATAAACACTTAGAATGCATCAATTTAAATAACTCTGTGTATTTTGATGATTTTATGTATTGAAATGAAGCTTCAGATTATATAAAACTTGAATAAACTAAAATATTATTTTATTGAATGTGTTAATCAACATCATTCATGTTATAATGGATCAAGAACACAACAATTGTAATATATACCAATAGGGACATCACTCAAAATGAATTTGCTAATTTTGATTATTTTATGTGTTGGAATGAAACCACAAATGATAGAAAACTTGAATAAACTAACGAAAGAAGTATCATTTTTTATGCATTTATATTCATTTTTATGCGCAATTCGTATCATAACAGCTGGAGCAAGTGATGATTATAATATAAACCCATTGAAGACTTCATTCAAAACCTAAAGGTGCATTTTAGCGATTTTATTTGTTGAAATGAGACAACAAGAGATACAAAACTCTTACAAATTGAAATGCTATTTTAATAAATTTGTGATGATCTTTAAACGTTATCCGTGTCATAAAGGTTCGAGAACAAAATAATTATAATATAAATGGATAGGGGTCACAACAATTTTGTGTATTTTGATGATTTTATATGTAGAAATGAGGCTACAAATCGTGGAAAACTTGAATAAACTAAAAGAAAAATTATGATTTTTTAATGCATTTGTATTCATCTTTGTGCATAATTCGTATATTAATGACTTGAGCATGCAACGATTATAATATAAACCCATATAATACATCATTTAAAAATAATTCTGTATATTTTGGTGATTTTATATTTTGAAAAGGGTGTTCAAATGACACAAAACTTGAATAAATTGAAATATTAATTTAATGCATTTGTGTTAATTTTTCAATGCAATTCATATTATAAAGGCTCAATAACATAATAATTATAATATAAACTAATAGGAGATATTATTTAAAAATGACTATGTATTTTGATGATTTTATGTGTTGATGTAAAACTACAAATTATATAAAACTCAAATAAACTAAAGGAAGAAGTATTATTTATAATATATTTATATTAATCTTTTTGTATAATTCGTATCATAACGGCTCGAGCACATAATGGTTATATTATAAACCGATAGAAGTCATCATTCAAAACATCTTCGCATATCATAGTGATTTTATGAGTTGAAATGAGATTACAAAATATGTACAACTAGATTAAACTGAAATATTTTCTTCACACATTTGTGTTAATATTTCAATGGTATTCGTGTCATAAAGGCTCAACAACACAAAGATAAAAATATAAACAAATAGACAATTTCATTTAAAATAAATTTACGCATTTCGTGTCATAATCACTTGAATGTCTGTTAGGTAACCGAAAAGTTTAAATGCTCAAATAATCCCACTGAAAATTAAAACCATAATCTTTTATGTAATGAGGATGCATAAGTTTAAATTAAAATAACTACATTAAGTGTGATTTTTGAACTAGAAATCATAAAAAAAATGATAAAAATTAAAACGGAAAACACAAAACCTAAATTTTCGGAACCCAGTGGAAAAAAAAACTCTGTTATTTTTTCAGATATTTTTTCCGGTATCCACCGTTAAACTATGCGTTTGGATAAATATTGACATCAATCCGATCATTAGGCTTATTTTAGAAACAAAATAGTGCATACATGGAGTGGACAGTAGAGACAGATGGTGAAGACTGAAGAATCTGATTTTAGCCCAAAACTACTTTTAAGCACCGCACAAACTTCTTTTGCTTTTTCTCTTGGGCCTCTTTCTTGTAGCGCCTTTGCTCCCTTTATGTTCGTGCACGTTTTTCTAAGTTATCCATCGTGTAAAGTTGTATCACTTAAATATCCAACTTACATGAAATAACAAGTTACTCTGTGGTATCATGGGGATATAATTAATGCACCGTGATTTATTAACAACATATTACTTATAATTTTCACAATCATTAGAAAATATTTATAGTTTAATGTGTGATGTTTACTTTAAAAAAACTGTATTATTTATATCATATACATGAAAAATGTAATGAATTTGATGTCTGTTATCATAAACTTAATATTGCAATGGCTAATATTTAACAACAGATATACCATTTCTAGGAGTGTTAATGGGTCGGGTTCGGATCGGATCATATTATTTTATTATTATTTTTAAAATGAGTTTGATCTAACCCGATCTGACTCGGGTCACAAAGTACTTGATTTGTATCCCGACCCGACGGGTTACGGATTAATCCGGATTAATGTAACAATTCTAATAATGAACCTCGTCACCTGAATTGTTGTCATTACTTTCTTCTTCATGAAATTCGTTCTCGTCATCATCAACTAGCCCACTAGGGTCTGGATACAGATCCTTAGCTCTTCTACGAGTTCGCACCATTTTTAAACAGATTCTTAGCTCTTCTTCTGATAAAAATACTCCCGCTGATGACAAAATAAAAATAAAAATAATCAATAACATTTTAAAAAATTCACTAATAAGAAGTGAGATAGTGCATACTCACATGAAATATCTTAGAACTGATAAGCAACGATCATCATCTTTCTTATATATATTAAAAAAAAAAAATCTTAGCAACAATAATGTATAAGATGGCTCTGAAGTTTGGAGCGAATGTTCTAATTTGAAGAACGGCGAAAGCAACGAGAGTGATCTGTTTAGGGCTTGACTTTGGATTTTCTAAAACCAAATAAAATAAAGAGATGAAGGACGGCTGGGCTATATCAATTATGTGCCCTTTTAAATATATTTTACTTTATCATCAAGTGGGCTTTTATACAAACTAGTTCATTCAGCAAAAAAAAAAATCAATCGGGTCAGGTTGGGTTGATCCGAATCCGACTCGACCCACTTCGGGTTAAAATTTTCAGATCCATACTCGACTCATTTCTTTACGGGTCATGTCGGGTTGGATTCGGATCGATCGGATCGGGTTAATCCATCGGGTCGGATAAAAAATTGTCATCCCTAACCGTTCATGGAACGATTGCGAGAATATTCCTATGAGTACAAGAATTAAATTTGAATTTTCTCTATGAAAAAAGAAAAGAAAAAAAAAACTAAAAAAATTACAAAGTCAGCCATTATGTAGGTTAGAAAATGTTATTAAACACGTATTTTCATAGTTGCATATAAAATATTTCTCATCAAAATTGATTTATTGTATTATATTATTAGTTTATATTTTAATCGTTGTGTGTTCTAGTCTTTATGACATGGATTTTCAAAAAAAAAAATTAACGTAATGTATTAATATAATATTTTTTTATTAATCTATTTAAATTTTATATCATTTATTTATGAAATTCAAATTACATTAAATTGCATCAGAATTGAGGCATAAAGACCTATAATTAACATGCCTATAGGCCTTTTCTTTTAATACATTTTTTAATTTTGATCGGCAAGTTAATCTATCATTAAGAGGTCACATTTCATATTTAAAAGGACAGGGAAACCAAAGTTATTTATTTATTCATTTTGTGCATATCTCAATAATGATAACAATTGCTAGCCATTGGATAAAGAGGAAGAGCTATATTGACAATTGAAAATCATTTGGTAACAGTGAAAAACAACGTCAAAATTATTGAATTTGATAGGGCTATGTTTATGAAGATTTAGATATTATAAGTCTAAAACACTTATAATTTTTCAACAACAATAAGCTCAAACACGAAACACTCATTCTATATAGATGATAAAAATAAACCAAAAATAAATTATCTTACTCAAGCAAGACTCTTTTACTCATTATGCATCTTGGTAAACATATTTCGAGTTAGATGTCCTTGATCTTGAGGTCACTTCGTTAACTCATCTCGAGATAAACAACCACGAGCTCGAGATCGCCATGCCGCTCTTTGTTTGAGTATGATTACTCTAATAACCGCTTACTACTATGAATACTAACTAGCCATAATCTCGATAACCACACACTACTATGAATAGTGGTTATCACTGATCACGGTCTAAAATAATACAACTAAATAAGTTAAGTCCACCGACTTATCATTACATGTAAGTGCTATTTTTAGTACTATCCATTAATATTATATGAGAACCGATCATGATTTTATGTCCTCCTTTCTTTATATAAGACATCGCTTAGAACATAAAAAAAAATCCAGCTTTTTACGCACGTACAAAAATTTATATGTCAGAATAATTTTTATGCACCATCTATACACACCCATACATTCAATTTTTTTCTTGACACGATCCGCCTCCTAAAATATGACGTATCAGAATCAAATAGTTAACTATAGATAGATGCATCTTTTATCTTTTGGGTAAGCGTACAAAAGTTTGGGAAACTTGAAGACTAATATTTAATGGCTTGACAATGATTAATATTGTTGCATATTCATCAATTAATGGGAAATATTTCGGTGATATCAAATTCGATGTTCGGTTCACAACCCCTTCTTTCCCTTTTGCTCTTTCACGCTTTCTTTTGCTCACCTTTTCTTCGCTCATGTTCTCTCTCCTCTCGCTTTCTTTCCGCTCATGTTCTGATTTTTTACGTAACGTGATTTATTATTCAAATTAAATGATTTAGTATTAAAGTTAAGACTTCTGTTATTCAAGTTAAGCTTCAGCTCTACAAAGTGATCTTTCTTTTCTGCTTGAGTAAGATAATTTATTTTTGGTTTATTTTTTATCGTATTGTTGTTGAAAAACTATAGAGAAGGTGGCTGACGTTTCCACATCGCCATACATACGTGTTTCAGATGAGAAAACTTCAATTTTTACATTAGAGACTTCGCATAATCCAGAACTGCCTTCGAATAAGTAATTAAATCATAAAGATTGGTTGCGACTCAATCCTTGCTATTTGCCAGCTGTTTTCCACTAACTCGTACAATATTTTTTATTGGAAAATTATGAAAAGATATGTGAATGAGTATGTGAAAACTTCTGGTCTTTTATTATTCATCTTATAGTCGTTGTTATTCAACTTATTGATGTTATTATTCAATGTATTAGTTTAATCGTTCAAATTGAGTAATATTTGTCTAATTTTTCCTCAAATTTTTGGTACTTGATGCATTGCAAATAATCAATCAAATATTACTACCCTCTAGGCTTGAATTACAAGAAAATTCAATGCACTTGATATTGGTAAGTATTATTTTTTATTTTGAATGTTTAAAAGAAATGAAATATATATATTTCAAAAACAAATCTCACAAATCGAAAAAAAAAATTAGCTATCACTAATAACTTCGTGCCATGTCCTTGAATTGTTTATTTTTCATATTAGATTCTAGTATTCAATTTATTTGCACTAGTGAAGTTAGATTTGTTGCTAATAAATACTGATTTTTTCTTGCCTTGTTAATTAACTTCTTATCAAGTTAATGAAACTTGTGTTCAAATTAATACATGTATTTCTTCCAAGTTAATGAACTTAATAATCTGGATCCATTTTGATATTCAAGTAAACTTGATTTGTTAGTCAAGTTAATTCACCTAATATTTAAGTTAATGAATTTGATATTCAAATTAATTCATCTGAAATTTATGTTATTGAACGTGATATGTAAGTTACTAAACTTGATATTTATGTTAATGCGTTTGTTATTCAAGTTAATCATGTGATTGAAAGTTGAAGCGTGAGAGCGTGATTGTCAGTATCGATTTTGGTATTAAATATCGTATCATCGTATCCGCTCCCAAATTTAATACACTACTTGTCTAATTAGCGAGACATATTAATGATTTCATTTTTAATTTTGAAAAAATATTGTCTTGGACCTTATAATTGTAAAATAACTTCACTACAAACTATAACCTATTATTCTATAAAACTTTCCTCAATTAGTTAGAAAAGAATTGCTAAATTCCACTCGCTTGAGAAAAATATTTTAAATATGTATGCACTTTGCCTCTGAATTGCTTAGGTGTCTAATCAGATGGGTAAGTATAGAAAACATAGAAACAAAGAAAATAGGCGATATGACCCGTGACAGAATTCCTAGACGCTAACTACACTCCAATTGTCCAACCACTTATTTCACTAGTCCAACAATGTGGGCTGAGAATAATCTTTGTATCTACATGGGCTGAAATGATCATTAGGCTAGTTGAGGATTTTAAGTTGAAGGTTGGGGTGTTTCTTTTAGATTAGCCCACTTGATACTCGGAAGAAGAATGTATAGTCCGGAAAATATGAACAACAATTATTTTCTACATGGAGCTTCATAATTTTTCAATTATAAATTTTATTGAAATTACGAAATTTCACAATATAGATATTAAAAGGACACTAGCGTAAAATTACACCATACAGATTACAGAATTTACATAGGATTATTAGTTACACAATATCCCAATAAAAGGAGGGAACGATATGTAATACAGGAAAAAAAAAAAAAAAAAAGATAAACAAAAACCAAAACAGAATCTCTCCTCTTACAATCAAACTGATATTTATTTTCCTTCTCTAATCTTTGCTCTCTGTACAGGCTATTTTTTCTTAGATCACCGACCGAAAGGAAACCACATCTCATGGAAAGAAGATTGATAAGAAACCATGAAAATCAAAACCATCAGAAGCACTGCAACACCCCACGGCGAGCTTCCAGCCCGGTGAATGGAATCCTGCTCAGGTGCAAGAAAGGATAAGGAGAAATGTTGTGTATCGACGTTCGACAAACAGTGCACAGCTAGAACCAGCAGCAATGGTGTCAATATGAGAAATAATTTGGTCTGATCAGCAAGACTCTCAGAAACGGATTCGAAACTTATGTAGAATGAGAAACCTAAAAACAAGAAGAGGGTTAGGAGGAAGAAGCAGAGGTGGAGAGGGAGATCTGTGAGGTAATTGAAGGTGGAGCAATTATAGTCGTTTGTATGGTAATACGAGCTATTTGCCATTGTTTTGGATGATTTTGTTGTGGATTACAATTAGTTGGGTTTCTCTTTTTTTTCTTCTTCAGATCTGCGTATGTTTTCCAATTTTCATCAGTATTTCTTAGTATTTATAGAGGAACAGCAATTGGGGATCGAGCTGAGAGGCGTATAAAAATATTGAATTTTAGATTCTCAAAAAATGAAGGGCGGTGTAAACGGTTGAGTTTACTGACACGCGGCAAAAACTCTTGGATCTTTGGATATGGTGGATTTTCTGTGTAGGATCTCGTGAAACATATGTACAGCCAGTGGCAACCAATCAAATTTTAGCCGTTCATACGAAAGATTTAGGATCGAACTACAAAAGAAACTGAATAAAATACATTTAGAATTTGAAATAAAATCATTTCTACAAATTGTTAAAAATTGCATCACATATAGAAAAATAATTGATGTTAAAATGTAAACATCACTTTTTGGAATGTTCTCCAATTATAATTATTGTTATTACAAGTTTGTTCTTTTTCTTTCCTATGGCTAGTTAAAACATACAAATATCAACCAAAATACAAATATCAACCAAAATGTAATTTTTTTTGAAGAGAAGTAATTATTTTAGGAGAAAAGAGCAAATTATTATGTAGATGACTCCTTGAAAGAGAAATAAATGCTTTATATAACTATTACTGTTTGAATAAAGAGTTATTTAACATTTGTTGAATACAAAGATCTAAGCATCAGAACTAATATATAAGTTATAACCATAGTAACAACACTCATGAATTATTTATGAATAATTCGTTTTTCACCCATAGCCGGATGTTTCACGAATAATTCGTCAGTTTAATATACAGTGTATTTTTTGGGTCAAAAAAATGTTTTACTCGTGAATTATACAGAAAAAAATATTATATATTATTTTATAGTTTTAATATCTTTTTAATATTTTGTCAATATAATATATATTTTATTTATATTATGTGAAACAAACTATTTTCGAATTATATCCGTATTATACCCGAATGTTGAATTTTTGACCTCGCCGAACATTTTCCGAATCACGAACTTGTTACTATAGTTATAACAGATTTGTCGATTAACGGGTCAGGCGCAAGCTGCACTGCAATTACGTTCACAGAGAATCACAGCTAAAGAGATACAAAAGCACGCCTGAGAGTGCTTGAAGTTTAAACTTATGCGTTCGTCATTGTGAGAGCGCCACGTGTTGCCGACTATATTATGGGAGTATGGTCAGATATTTTATTAAATATATAAAAAAATACCGTCCAATTTCAAAAATAGTCCTGGATGTAAGTTAGGAAAGTTTTTGTTTCGGAAGAAATATTTTCTGCATCCGTAAATTCAGGGGCTATGAGAATGGGTCAATATCATCATCATCATCATCATCATCATCATCATTATTATTATATAATTTATTTTGTACTATCATTATATTATTATTATTAATAATGTTTATCATTATACATTTATTTGAAATATGAGATTTCTGCAAATATTGCTTTTTAATCTATACAAAAATGGACAGTACTTTTATTATCATAAACTATTCTTCTTTTATAATTTACAAATATAGTGCCCGTAGGTTGCAACGGGTACATATATTTATAAAATTATACACAATTATTACATGTAATATAATAATTATTCAATACAAACATACAAATTAGTACCAGCATACAAATTGCTCAATACAAGACACAGGTATTAATGTTAACACCATCATTTATATATTAATTTATGAGGGCATCAAGCTATTAAAATAATTTAAGTGGGATCATAATGTTTTCATTGAATATGAAGATAAATGAAGAGATAAAATTGAACTATCTTAATTAATTATAATTTACATCAAACTCTGTTAACAAAAATAAATCGACTAACATACAATGAAAATGAGAAAGAGAATATAAAAATGCAACTCATATGTTAAATCATAACAAAAAAAATATCTGCGATAGAGAAGAGGGCTATTGTAGCTTGATTTGATTTTTGATTCTGCCGTGAGAGGAATAGAAAGAGGAGAAAAATCAGGAAAGAAGTTAGAGAGGAGTTTTCACTACGAGGAAGCGAATGACCAGCAACGAATGAATTTCGCTATGGCCATTCTTTATAATATTTTCTGTAACATTCGCGATGGTAGAGAAAAATGAATTTCAACACAATGGCAGCAGATGTTGTACCGCAAATTCGAAATTAACTCCATCTGATGGCTGGAGTTTATTCCGAAAATAAAAAAATAAATACTGACCGTCGTAAAATAAGAACACTTACCTGCATAATAAGAAAAGAGATATTCAATTCAAAAGTTAGAAGTCAAGATATATATGGATGTAAACAAGTACGAATTAAGTTACAACATCGGTTAACCCTTTAATTTTATCGAAATTTAAGGTTCTTCAAACTTGAATCTCATTCAATACTAAAAAAAATGTTAAAAATATTCAATACCAAACATCGCATGTACATCAAAATATGCAAAAGTCAATCCATTTATATAAAAAATAAATCTGTTTTTATTTTATCTTTGTTCCTCCATATTAGTTTTGACTAATTGTTGAGGGAAAAATGACACATCAGTTATAAAATTTTATAGAAATACTATGCTTCAAAACCGATCCATCATTTTCTATTAAAAAAATGAGATGTATTTTTATATGATTCAATATATAACCTGTAATGATTTGTGAAATGGACAGTGAAGTGAGGAGTGAAAAAAATTAGATTTGTAGCCATTAGAATGAGCAATATGATTTCCAACAAAGAGAGAAGAGCACAGGAAGATGAGAGAGAAGTGGTCTTAAGCCATTGTGATTTTTTTTTATGTCCACAAAGTGAAATAAAAATGATATAAATGTTTATATTGCACATATCATAATAGTTTTGGCAATTATATAGGGTCAACATGTAATTTTTGTCAAAAAAATATGAGGGTCAACAATATAATTTTTGTAAAAAAAAGTATGGGGTTAACATTGTGTAATTTTAACATTTTTATTCAACATATATGATAATCTTATAGAATGGAATTTTGTAAAATAAATGAGGGTCAATTGGCCCTCATTGCTTGAACATGTTTTTGCCTCTGCGTAAATTCGTTTGAGGCTATTGATGTTATCAAATACGTTTGGATAGATAGGGCTTAAAAATATTTATTTTGATAAATAGGACTTTTAATAAATTTTTTATATGTCTCTTTTGAAATTTAAAACTGCGTCACCTCATAAAGAGACAAGATTCAGTATCATCTATGCTATACCTGCATGCCAAAACATGTTTAAAAAAAGTGTCAATGGATCGCGGATAGGAAATAATATTAGACATTACCTAAAAATTTAAACAAATGTTGATAAATGTAAATTTCATACAAATTTGCGAATCATGATTAATGCATCTTTTTAAATAAAAGTGTCAGTGAATCGCGGATCGGATCTAGCATGATCTGCATAGGGATCTACAGAACTTTTACAAGATCTGTATGGTTATTCATATCTGTAATTAAATTTTGAAAATGAATCCATATATTTGCACAGCGAATATTAGATCAGATTCAGATCATATTTATGATTCTGCATTGAAATATTTAAAATTCTAAAATATATATATAATATCAATAAAATATGTACAAATATATTACAAAGTATAACTTTTTTGAGGAAATTACAAAGTATAAATTAATATCATAAAACTAATTTAACTAATTTGTATGACATACTTTTTAAAATTATTTTAATCTTATTATTATTAAGACAAATATATTATTACAATTATGACTATAAAGTTTGATATGAAAAAAATATTTCATATACATACCACTAAAATTTTTAAAAATATTTTTTAACGAACTTATAATGGCTTCAGATTCTGATCATACAAGACCCAAGTGATATTAAAGTGGATCATTTTTCATGCCATGTGGATCAAATAAACTATCAGATAACTGTTTTAGATTCATAACCGTATTCATTTATGTGGATCCTGATCGATTTTTTGAATTTTGGATATTTATTGATACCCCTATTTATAAAGTATTAGTAAGTTACAATATGCGCAAGACAGATGTAGGATTTTAATTAGGGGGTAATTATCAGATTATAATAGTTTATCGGGTTCAAACCCATTAACTAATCGGATACTAAATAAAAAATTAATAATTTAATATATATTCTTACCTAATAAAAATATATTAAAATAATAACATTTTATATATTAAAAATAACAACAAAATAAAGCTCAAAATAATAGATAAACAAGTTAATGAAGAAAATTTTCATCTACTTAACTTTATATTTTAATATTTTTACATAATTATTTCATTATGCACGATATTAAATATATTTTTCTCAATAAAAATAATAAGATAATTCAGAGGGGGGGGGGGGGGCAAAAAAAATTTCGGAGGGGGCGATTCTGAAAACATTAACGAAAAGTAATATTTTTTCAAAATCTGAGGGGACACATGCCCCTGGACCATCTTGGATCCACCCCTGAATATGCCATATGATATGAATTTTGGACAATTTAACTCAGAAATTGACGCATAATTGTATGATGAAACATACATAAAAAAAAATCATGGCAATGGGGTGTTGGCGATTTTCTCCTAACAGTTGTAGCAGAGTCTTAATCAACTTCTGTATGGTAATTAACTTATTATACGGTTTAAATCATAGGGTTTAACATTATATCAAGTTTTTGTACAGTTAAAATGTACTTTTCACCGTATGAGCAGTCTTATCGTCTTTCTAAATTCGTGTATATGACAGTGATCGGACTGACAAGTACACAAGGATATAGCCTTTTGTTGGACCTCCAAGGCGTCCAACCTCAGTTAGGGCCTATTTGAGCCTAAACACAAAAACAAGAAGAGGAAAACCCACATTGTAAGGCCTGTAATCAGGGGCTGAGCCATATAAATCCAGGGGTACAAATGTTATCCCTAGAAAATTAAAAACCAATAGAATAAAGAGTAATAGATCCACTAAGTCACACTCTGAAAATTTTTTATGTTATCCTCTGGAGTCTGGACTTTGAATTGGTCTTTGATTTATTAAAAATGTATGTTGAAATTTTTTTTATACCGATAAATTAATGAATTTTAACCCGCTAAGATATTCAATCCGATTGAGGCTACACCCTGAAAAAATTCTTGGCTCCGTCCCTGACTGTAATCTGACCAGAACAAGAGAATCCATCATGATTCGAGGGATGGGAGTAACAAATTGGGAATGACAATAAAGGTCCACAGTCCACACTGCTCATTGTTCTGTAATCTCATCAATTCCATGTGCAGAAAACAGACATCATGTATTCATTGCTTAGCGTATGTTACCATTTTGGGTTGGTAATTGATGCATAAATATAATTGAATTTCTGGAGTACATCTTGTTGTACAGCTCTCTGTCACATGAGATAAGGACCGTGATCTCCTATTGCACGGCACACGTGCAAACGATAGTTCTTAAATTTATGAGGTCCGATCAAAAGATCATTATATCTTATTGTACGGTGTTGTGCGATAGACGATAGGCATTCCATGAGATAATAGATGGTACTTTTTTTTAAAAAAAAATTCTTATATTTTGTTCTTCTATTTTTAAAAGGAAATATTTAGAGATACCATAAGTTGATACCAAATCATTATCATAATATTATTCAAATTAAATGAGTTATTATTCACAATAATGATTTAATTTAGTTAAATTATTTTGTATAGTATTATATTCCTGAATTCAAATATCAAAATTTTGAATATATAACTCATTTCATTTAAGTTGAATAACAAAGCAATATAAATAAAGATCCGCACTGCTCATTGTGCAGTTATCTCATCAATTCCATGTGCAGGAAACAGCCATCATGTATTCATTATTGCTTAGCGAATGTTTCCATTTTGGATTGGTAACTGATGCAGAAATATAATTAAATTTCTGGAGAACATCTTGTGGTACATCTCTCTGTCACATGAGATAATAGATGATACTTTTTTTTCCTATATATTTTTCTTTTTAATTTAAAAAATATTTGAGAGATACCGTAGTTAATATAAAAATTTAACGTAATATTATTCAAATTAAATGAGTTATTCACAATAACGACTTATTATTTTCTATAGTATTATGTTTTTGAATTAAATATTAAAATTTTGAATAATGAATTATTTAAGTTGAATAATAAAATATTATATAAAACAACTTACATAAATTAAGTGATTATTGTAATGATAAATCATTTAACTTGAATAATAGATGACATCAATGTTTGATATCAACAATGATATCTCTATAAAGTTTTAGCTCTTAAATGGAGCTCTGAACTGAGCTTGTTTCTGGAGGTTAAGCTTGGCTTCTTATAGGTGCTCTCAAAATTTTTTTGATAAGAAAGATGATAATTAAGCCATTAAATTTCATAAATATCCATAAAAGACTTCTATTTAGATTTTGAACTTACGACTTCTCACATAAAGAATATTATCTTTCTTTCACTAGTAGGGATAAATCTTAATGAGGACCAAATGATAGTTTTTTTTGGTAAATAAAAAAATAGAAAAATGGTACGAGGACCCCATTTTTTTGCTGTAGTAGTCTGGACCGAGTTTGAAACTCAATCCTAGGTGTCGGGATCGAATTTTAAACTCGATCTCAGGTAATTTTTTTTAATGTTTGCCTGTTTATTTGTATTAAAAAGCGGCATGAAGCATGAACCAGGTTTTAAACTCGATCCCAAATAATTTATTTATATATTACCATACACCCAGCAATCTTCTCCTTCATCTTCCTCCAGTCATTTCTTCAATATGTCATTGTTACTGTTGCATGAGCTTCCAACTGAAAGTGTCTTTCGACATATCCAGTCCAGATCCTTATTTAGAACTTTTTTCTCATCTATATTGTATGTTTTTATTTCTATTTGAACTATTAATTTTTACGGTAAAATTAAAATACACTAACAATAGTGTTTATTGTTCATATTGTAGAGACGACTATCTTGTTGATCAATGTGTATCATGGAGATCAAATCTTGAACACTTTAACCGACGTTGGTTTCGATATTCATGCCGCGTGCATATTTTCTACCAGCGAGAGAATCAATATTCATGACTTAAAGAGACCGATTTATGTTGGTTTAAAATTGCTCCCTAGTCATTTTAATATCACCATTAGTGCACGAATTAACATTGCTCAATCAGGTTGGGGTGGTTCTTTTATAGTTTATCTAGGGTAGTTTCTGAGAAAATTTGGGAAATGATTAAAATAACAGCTCCCTATCAAATATCCGGGGTATAAAACACTGGAGCTAGTAGTTGAATCTGAATTAATATTCAGTTCTGATCAGTATGATCTTGTCCGATAAGTATTCCTAGAAGTAGTAACTCAGTCTTGACTGAGGAAAGAACTCACTCCCGAGCTCGGAAGCAGCCACCAACCCGTGTCCCGGTTCAGAATGTGAAACTCCATAAATTTTTAAATAATAAAATAAAATATTTTATTTTAAAAAAATAATATGAGAAAAATATGTATAATAAAATTTTTAAAATTTATAAAGAAAAAAATCTTGAGAATGAAATTGAAAGATCAAATTAAAATTTAGTAAAGCATATTAAGAGATTTATGAATATTTATGGGAATGTATTTTAGTAATGGATGGACAACAAATTAATTAATCAGAACAAGTGAACAAATAATTAAATTATCATTAATCTAAAGATAGCATGAGGGACCATTGACCACAGCATTTTCCTGTATATTCATTTCCTCTTATTTTCTTATCTGTTCTTTACCGAGGCTATCTTTTCTTTCATTTCTCACCTGCTTCTTCCCTCCCGTGACCGATGTCTTCTCCTTCTATTTTCCTTTATTTTCCTCAATCGGTCCAGTGTCTCCCTCATCCCTCCTCCTTTCCGTAGCACTCTCCCTCCCCACCGATCAACAAAGCCCCCAACTGATCTCTCCCTCTTTGCTCTCAGCCAAACCCGACTCCCCAATCCACCAAGGGGGAGCCACCGCCTCCGCCCCTCTATCTCGCTTCAGTAGGCAGAGCAATCGACAACGCCGCCTCTCTACTCTTGTCAGATCTGAGTAGGAACAACCACCTCGACAACGCTGTCGTCGATGCTCTAAACCTCCTCTCATGGCGGATTCGAGGACAGCACATTCGAACCCCGCTGGCCACGCTTCGGCCTCATTAAAGTTGTGCGCCATCTCCTCTCAACAATGTTGCTGAGCCACAACCTCTCGTCGGGACCCCCTCACCTCCAGCCGTTCTCTGGTCCGATGTGCGCACGACCCAGGGCTGTTCCCCTGGCCGAGCTCCTCAACTTGTCGGGTTGTGGTGCCTCTTTCTCCTTGCCTCTTCACTACCTGACTTCCACTGGTAAATCCAAATAGCTGAATATATTCCTTTGCGGTTTATGTTAGCTGATATGAATTGAAAATCGAATGTCTTGATTGATTGGTCTGATATACTATGTGATTGTGTTAGTTTTGCTTGTTGCTCGACGAACCAACTTCTATACTTATTTTTCCCCTCTGTGGTATGTGATGTAAATGATATCGGCCTTGTGAACTACTTTTGACCCTCTTGTGAGATGAGACCCGCCCTTCTGACACTATGTGATTATTGTGATGCCTTATTTTGAGATTTTGGTCTAGTGATATCTCTTGTCAGGGACTGATTAGTGATAGACAATGAAGTCTAGGGGTTGAACTGATTTTTTTTTGTGTGTGTGGTAATAGTTCTCTTCAAGGGTTATATGCAAAAAAAAAAGACTAAATTGATATGCTAAGCTGAGATCCTTTGGACCTTGTTGCCTCGGTTTAGGCCTTCTCTTGATATTTGAATTGGACCTTATAACAGTGATCGGTTTTGACCTTGATAATTATATTTATGTGCTGCACTCATCAGGCCCCATGCTATACACGACACATCATTGAGAACATATTGGTTTATAAATGGTGTTGCAACCCTTTTCAGCCTATCCGGATTTAGAAACTAAGGAAATATAAATATAGATTAGGCTTATCCTAATTAATAAGATGTTCATAATTTGGTTGGGTCAACTAAGTGAATTTTAACGATTAACACTAGGTTAGGACTAGTTAATAATAAATTAAAATACCAACTTACTTGATACTTAAAACGTTAATTGCTACTTGAGATTTTTTGTGTTCTTTTAGTATTTTCTATTTTTTTAATAACTACATATAAGTATATCTACCTTAAATAAATTTGATTTTTGACATGTACAATAAATATAAATAAATTTATATATATAAGTCTTAATCAAGCTTTTAAAAAACGGAAAGTTTTAACCGTTTTAACGGTTTTGACAGGCTCTGGCGTTAAGTTTTTGAGAAAAAACGGATTTAACGGTTTTTCTGTGATTTAACCGTTTTATCTCACGTTAAACCTGTTAAAACCGTTAATTTTTTTTTTTGAAAAAAATGCATTTAACAACTGAAGTTCTTTTGTTTCAAATATTAATAGTTAGTGACCATAAATTTGCATTTCCTTTTATTTTTTGAATATAAATTAATGCCCTAATAAAAATATAAAGCAAATTCATTATATAATAGTTTAGTATAATTTAAGATTTTTAACTTTTAAGTACATAATTAATATTATAATAATTATTATTACTTAATTTAGTTAATTATTAAATACCTCAAAATAATAATAGAATAATAATATCATCAAGGGGAATTAATAAGTATATCTATTTATATAATAATTAGTTAGTTACGCTTGGAACCATAATCATTAGACTAAAATATATATGACATTATTTAAGTAAATTCTCAAAGATTAATTAGTTACAAAATTATATATTTATAAAATATGTTTCCTTAATAGTAGAAGTAATTATAACATAGGATTATATATACATATATCAATGAATTTCATTATGTAATAATAATAATAATAAGTGTAAAATAAATATACAAGTTATTATTATAATTAATAAATTATAATATTTACGCTAACTATAATATGAGTACCTTTCTTACTTTCAAATAACACCTACACTATTTAAAATTGTGATTATGAATTTTCATATGTAGATATGAAATTCTAAATATAAATAATGGTAACAAGTATAACGCAATACACATATACATAATAAATAACTACCTTAATGGATAATAATTATAATACCTATAATATTATAAAATATATTAAATTTAATAGTTAAATAACATTAATGAATATTATAAAAATATATATATTAATTAATTTCTCTATTTGTAATAAATAAAACTAAAGTTAAACTTAAATTATAAAATATCATATATATATATATTAATCAATTTCTTTATGTTAATAAATAGGACTAATGATCAAATGTAAAACATAAATCATTATATATTAATAAATTCACCACGCATTCATGAAAAAAAAACTCCATGTAAACAGTAAACAATTTCTTTCTCTAAGCTATATAGTTAAGGGTTCGAATGATCCTCTTTAATGACACCCATCACTTCTAGAGTATACATTCTTTTGATTTCAAAGTAAACAGTTCATATCAAAAATTCTCAAAATTTCAGAAAGAAAAAAATAGTGAATGTCTGTTTTCTCTTTTTTTTTTTTTCATTCACCAACTTGAGTATCCTATTTTTAGGATACCAAAAAATTTTGGTATATCCTATACAAGAGGCTCTCATTTGTATTATATTTCATTTTTATCATTTCTCGGGATGTGGTCCTCTGGCCCCTGGTTGGTACAGTATAGAAACACATTTGTATTAAATTCTGTTTTATCATTTCACAAGTAGTTATCTCCTTTTGGCGATATGACAACTGAAAGCATAATTCTTAATCTTTTTTGTCTTATTATATTATTATTATTCTGTGAGATTGATCATCAGATTCAGAATACCGAGTACGTGCTTTTAGCCGTCACTCTCCTAGGGCGTTATCGCCTCGGGAGGTCGAATTTTCCTAGGGTATTCAGGACATTGACGCTCGCTTACTCGAAAATCCTAAGTTTGTAAGTTTGGCCATAATACATGCCCGTTTAGATAAGTCACAAGTTCAGGATCCGATCACATGCCCGTTTGTGGATGGACTGATGATCTGCAACTGGGTTATATATACACAGGTGTTTCATTTAGTCTTCCGTACGCACGTCTCGTCGTGCGTACGTAGCGAGATTAAGCACCCCTAATCCGATTTAATTATTCTGGGGTGTGACACAAAATGTGGATGAGAAAAAATAAAAGTGACACTTAGATATCGAGTAGGATGACATCCAGAATGTAACAGATAGATATAAATATGAGTGATATTGAGGATGGGATAAATGTAGAAAAAATAGTTAAAGAGTGGTAAATATTTGTTCCTTTCATTGACCGGGGAATAAAGCATCTGTGTGCACAATTTACTGATAATATGCCAGTGTCATATGCAGACTACCTTTATTTTCACAAACCACCTATAATTGACGAACATTTTGGTATCGATCAGCAGTTCAATATAAAAACCGAGTTGAAATTGAAAATCACTGAATTTCATGTTCAACGGAATATAAAATCAGAGATAACAAATAACAACAAATCAAAGTTAGTTATGACATATAAAAATTTCAACTGTTCAAAGAGATTGTATGTTACGCCCAACATAACGGGTATTTTGGAGATCAGAACAAATCCGATTGAGCATTCTTATTTTGGCAATGCTACTAGTGCGGACCACGATAAGATGAATTTTAAAATGATAGTTGATATTGTTAAAAATCAATTTAAAGAGAATTTAAAAATGACAATCAAAGAAGTAAGGGGTTTAATTAAATAAAAGTTTCCAACAGTACAATTAAGTTATAATAAATTATTGAGAGCAAAAAAACTGACAATTACAAATCTTTTTTGTAGTTGAGAGATGTTATATGAGATGCTTCCGTCTCTGTTAGCAGTCATATAAAATTTCACCTATGACATCAAATACATCATAGAGATGACACCCTCAACAAAGTTTGGTGTTAAAATTTTTTATTGTGTTGCATAGACATTTGGTCCATGCATTGCGGTATGGTCTTACCTACGAGCATTCTTGACTATCGATGCTGGATTTTTATCGAATTGGTGTGCCTATAAACTATTTATGACATGTACTTAAGATCAGAGGCGGTGCTACATGTATCATAATGGTATCAATTGACACCACTAAATTTTACAATTATATTAGATATTTTTTAAATTATAATGTCTTTATGATAATATTTGCTAAATTATCACAATTTGAACCCAATGATATTTTGTATATTTTCTCACCTTTGACCCCACTGAAGGTTGAATGTTTGGACCAATGAACTTAGTTTAAATTTAGTTATATTGAATACTAATTGACACCACTCTAGTAAGTTTCTAGCTCCGCCACTGCTTATGATGCGAAATAATAATTACTATCATTTACATTTATTATGGTAACACGTGAGGAAAATACAACAAACTGAGGTTGGTTCATACAGTGGTTGCGTAAAGAGGTTGTTGGTTCTCGTAAAATTACCGTTATCTCAGATCAACATCTAGGTATAAGGATAATTTTTGAGAGATCGAATTTTGAAAGACATGAATCAGCAGATAAGGTTGTTCACCATTTTTATAAATACGTTGCATAAAATGTGCATAAGGACTATCATATGAAAAGAGTGAAAACTCTATCAAACAGGCCGCAAGACATAAAAAGTCATGGAGGTACGAGAAATTTCTGAAAAAAATTAACAAAATTAGGCCGACATCCCATAAGTACATAAGAAAGGTAAGAATCATTTAAGAAAATCTCTCAAGGAATGCTGCATCTGTGGCAACAGAACAAGCGTCCAACAGAATGACACGAAATAATAGAAACCGTAATAACCAAATCGCTCCATCTGTGCCAACTGAAGAAGTGTCAACCGAGAAATTTTATTATCTAGGATCAAGTTTGAAATTCGATCCAGACACATGAGACCGAGTTTCAAACTCGGTCCAGCCTACTAACGCAAAAGTATGGGTCCTCATACCATTTTCTTATTTTTTTTTATTTTATTTACTAAAAAAATCTGACTGGAGGGACCACGTCCCTCCAATTTTTTTGAAAATTAGTTTATTTGATAAATATTTATAATTTTTTTCATTGCAGCTCCCTAAAATATAAGATACTGTGTCTAAAATATATAAAATATTTATTTAAGTCCCATAATTTTAAGTGAAGCTCCGCCGTTGACCTCACTGGTCAAATTTAAGAGGTCTCTGAATAAAAGAATTTTCTTCTTTTCTAATTTTTTTCTCGCATAGTGGCAAATTGGCATGAGTACTCATGAACAGGACCTCATTAAGCATTTTTGTTAGTATATAAAAATCACCGAATCTACGAACTAGATGATTTTTTTTACAATTACTCAAGAAGAGTGTGAATATATACACATATACAAATGTGTATTAATAATTAATACACATTAAATTAGTAAAAAAAGTCGACAACATATATTAACAAGTAACAGCAAAACTTAATTAGTGAAAAAAAATGTCAAACATGTCCTACATTTACTAAAGTAAAGAGTGATATAACTTTATATATACCGGAAAATTTATTACATTGTATAGTAATTTCCATATATATTTTGTTACCAGTCAAATTAATGGAATGTTTAAAAAAATAATATATATATATAATTAGGTTATGGTGCTTTGCAAAGCACAAGAGCGTTGTGTGTTTTGTGCTCTATTATTAATTTTAAGTCAGAAATGATCGATCCAAACCACTTAATTTATTTTCCATATCAAAATCTATTAGTATACTAAATTTTATATTTTTTGGAATTCATTTGCTATTCTTTTGAATAGGGGGGATAACTGTCATTTTTGGATGAATCAGAATTCTCAGATTAAGTCATTTTCTCCTCAACAGAAAAAATAACAAAAAAATTTAAAAATATAAAATTTGAACGGTTCAGATCAATTATTTCTGACTTGAAATTAAAAATAAAACGCAAAACACACAACACCTATGTACTTTGCAAAACACACTAGTCAGACTATATATATATATTTACCGCATTTTTAGAATCACTTTTTTAGTCCAGTGAAAAGCAAAATATTAAATTCAATTTACAATTTGTTTATAAATATTTGAAGCAGGCAAATTGAAATCATTTTGATCTCTGTCAGGTTAAATTGGGTTTGCTTCAATTTAAGATGAATCCCGTTGGATAGTCTGCGAGTTGGACTTGTTTTAAATCGGATAATTGGTATCTGGATTTAGGTTGATTTATTTTCCCCTATTCCTCCTTTTGTGGTTGCAACCATCCTTAAAATGATCATCTTTACTTAAAATTTAAAATTAAATCACTATTTTTGAATGGTAGCTAGGGGTGTCAATTATTGACCTGATCCGATATGATCCGAAGATAAATGAGTCGGATATGAGTCTAAGTGTTTTGATCCGAATCGGGTCGGGTCGGATTTTGATCAATCTGATCCGACCCGATTAATTATGTTGTTTGAAGTAATTTTATAATTTAGAACTAATTAAATTTTAAATATACATTGAATATACATTAATTAAGATTAAATATAAATTAATTAATATTTAATTATTTGAAATAATATAAAATATTTAATAAATATTTAATTATTTTATATGGGTCGGATTGGTCGACCCGTAACCCGGTTAGGTCGGATATAAGTCAAAATATTTTAACCCGAATGTAATCGGGGTTGAGTTTGAATCAGATACAAATAATAATAAAATAATTATGACTCGATACGATCTATTGACACCCCTATGCTACCACACACTTGTATACAGTCTTTTTAGTTCTGTAAGGAAATAAATGATAAATCACTATTTTGAAAAAATAAATAATTAGTATAATAACTCATATGAGTAATTTTTTTTATCATGGATTCAAATAAAAAAGAGGAAATATTCCGGACAATTGTTCCTGGAGTGACCTGGACTATTTTTTTTGCTGAAGTGACTTGAACGGCTGAACTACATGCATGCATGCAACTCACATCATGACTCTGATATCTACTTATCTGCCACAATATATGCCATTTTAACTAGGGTAATAATAAACGTATCAGATACGTGTACACGCACGTGTAAACACGAATATAAATATGTGTTCGTGTCTAAACGTGTCTGCACATGACGTGTTCATGTGTTACACGTGCCGTGTTGTTAAACGTGTGTGATCAATATATAAACAATTTCGACACGGCTAAACACGCACATCTAACACGTCTAACACGAACACAGACACTCACTTCTAACACATGAACACACACGTCTAACATGTGTACACATGTAGCACGCGCAACACGTCTGACACGTCTATTAACATTCTCAATTTTTATCGATATAACCAAAACTGCCACGAGTGGACCTCAGGCACATGGATGATTCAGCTGACAGAACACTACACGACACAATTGAAGAAAAGAAGCAATATTGAGTGACAATCCTTGTAATATCTTATACAAATTCAAGGGTTTTTAATAAAAGGGAGCAGGTCAGAATACGTGCAGACGTATCTAAAGGATTTGATGTCACTCTCAAAAAAAAAAAGATTTGACCTGGTTGACCACTATCTAAATTAAATATTAAATATGATATTTAAATTTGAAATCATATTTTAAATGCGATATGCCGATATTAATTCGGTATCAAAACTAATTCAATTTGATGACATTTATAACTTTTGTCATTGCATTAGGCTAGTAAATATATATGCAGTATCTGTTTCAACGGTACCTTCCGAGTCTGCTTTTAGTGTCTCTAATAAGGTTTTAACCGATGATCGAAATCGTCTGGTCAATAAGACCTTTGAAATGCTATTGTGCTTGAAAGATTGGCTTTATGTTGAAGTTAGAGATCATGATCAATCTAATATGTATGATAATTCTGAATATGTCACTTCAAATTCTGGATCTTCACGTTACGATTCTGATAATGTGCCTCAAGATGATAATGAAGATGAATATTAAATACTCAAATATGAAAAAATAATAACAAAAGATATGCATTTTATATTGTTCATATTATTTTATTTCTTAAAATATTTTTAAATATTATACTAATAATTTTTCAAGTTTTTAACTTTGCCTATGTTTTCAAAACGTAGTCGATCCCAAACCCGAAAAAAAGAGGAAAAAAATGAAAATTTGTTCTTTAATTAAACTTTTTTAAAATTTAAATCAAGATTACCAATTTTTTTTATCATTTTATAATTTTTCATGATTTTTCTTATATATTTATCTTATTTGAATTTTATTGAATTTATACGTGCTACAAGTGTTGACACGTGCCAAACGCGTATAAACACGAACACATCTAACACGAGGTGCTAGACGTGTCACGTGTCTTAGACGTGCATGTTCGGGTTTTTAAGTTTTTGACACGTTAAAATACGCATGTTCAAACACGTGAATACGTATTGGCACGATACGTTCCGTATCAAACACGTCACGTACTCGCACGTGACACGCACATTTGTCAATACACTAATTTTAACTCAGAATTTGTTCAATAAGGTCGGCATGTCGCTTAGGTAAAACAAAGATTTCCTAACGAAGCTTTACTGCTGCTCTACTGCCTCATCTCTTTTCAAAACTATTTGCAAAAATACCCTTATGATAATAAAAAAATGAATTTTATTTTGTTTTAATTGTAAAAATTTTTAGTGATGGGACAAACTCCATTTGATTCTTTTTATTTTTCCCATCACGTATACGGTATGCGATGTTTGCACTTTGCTTTACATGTGGGGAGCTCTAGCTAGCACCTAGTACTGAATTATTATGACTTCGAGAAATTGAAAGTTATATAGTCGACTTTCTTTAACAAAATTATTTACTATGACTAGCTAGCTAGCTAGCTAGCTTACGATTTGTTTTCTGTACCAAATAAAAATCTATTAATTCCAAACACATACAAAGTGTATTTTCTATACTAAGGGCGACACGAATTGAAGTCTACTTGAGTACCGAAGTATTTGAAAATAAGAAGAGTATACTTGTACAAATCAGTAGCACGGAATGCACAAATAAGGTAATTAAAAAACACACTACACCTGAGACTAAGATAAATAAACGATTTCCAAAAATCTTGGAGAAATTGGACGGTGATTTTCTGTAAGTTTGGATGTGCGATGATCAGGGGCGGATTTAAAGAGAGGCCGGTGGCCGGTCCCCTTCCAATCTCTCAGAAGTTACACATCGGGATTGAAATTTATTATGTATTTTATTATTTTGTGAGGTGTATATGTCTTCTCTAATTTATTAATTTTAATTTTTTAGCGGCGTAAATTCACATCTGGCCTCCTTATATTAAAATTCTGACTCTGCTCCTAATATAGATCCGCTACTAAAGAAGAAGAAGAAGGAGGCGGAGGAGGAGGAGAAGGATTCCATTTATTCCATACGGTGAACTTAGTAATTTACAAAAATTATAATGATAGCTACACTCCCTTATTCTCACCCCTTGGCTGCAAGCTAATATTTCTTTCAAAAATATTCATACTTAGCTACAAAATATTTATAAGATTTATAAAATTAAATGCTATACTTTCACTTATTTATCAAAAGTTTTTAACTTAATTTTCTAAAAAGAAATAGTGATACTAGATATAAATAATTTGCATGTTAAGTACAAACTTTCTTCGATTGCAAATAATTTGATATGTTAATATGCATATATACCAGATATGTCTCTAGTGAGTTTAACTCGAAAATATATTAAATTATTTTTAAATTTTGATTTCTATTGCTCAATAAATTATTTATTGAAATCTTATAGTATAGAAAAATTTTCTATTTTTTTAGTTTTCATATTTATTTTAGATTTTTTAGAAGACTCTAAAATACTTATAAAATAATTAATATTTTTATATATATATGAAAGGAGTGAGGTTATTGCGTTTTACGAAGCACAGTGGTTATTGTGTTTTAGAGTCGAATCTCTAATTTCAAATTAGATATGACTTATTTGAACCACTCAATCTAATATCCATATGAAAATATATTAGAAAATGAAATTTTATATTTTTAGAATTTATTTGCTATTTTTTTCAGATTAGAGGAGAAAATGATTTGATCTGAGAATTCCAGTTCATTAAAAAACAACTATTTTCTCCCTATCTATAAAATAACAAACAAAGTCTAAACAATATAAAAATTATTTTGCTAATATATTTTCATATGAAAATTAGATTGAACGGTTCAGATCGATCATATCTAATTTATGAAATTAGAGAATTGTGTTTAAAGCAACACCCCCACCGTGTTTTGCGAAAACACAATAACCTCACTTTATATGTAAGCTGGTCACAGTTTAAAAAAAAATCAAAACAAATACTTTAAAAAATAATATTTTTTGATATGCGATAAGATTTTGGTATTAAAAAAATATTGAGCCATAAAAATTAAAATTTAGCAATGATTATCATAATTGTGAGTTAAGATCAGTGGAGGCCTTTGTGATCTTGATCTCATGGTATCTTTACTCTATATATGTGTGTATATATAGTGAATCTACAGTGGAATTAAACTCATCAAGGCCCCTATGAGCTTAACTAAAATAATAAGTAATAATCTTTAAATTTTATTTACGTTGCTCAATAAGTACTTTATATAAAAATATCATAGGATGCAAGAATTTTCTATTCTCGAGTTTTTAAAATTAAGTTTCAGAATTGATGAAATATAGACAAATTCTTACACTTAGAGATTGTTTTGCTTCAAATTTCTGCAATTTAATTATCATTTGTCATTGATTAAAAAACTTTCAAAATTATATGAAATTTGCAACAATTCAAATTTAATGTACTCCGATGAAATATCATATTATTACACTTAATTACATAAAATCTAAAGTTAATTGACAAATTTAAAAATGTGACTATAATTAAATTATTTTCTATTTTAAAGTTTTGTTATTTTTAGATAAACTATTCTCGGATTTATTCTTTTTATTTTTGTGAGATTTTGACGGATTTATTCTACGATGATGTACGACATGGTTTTCACTGACGTAACACATTCATGGTTAATTTAAGTTTAAGCACCTCGCCTTTTTGTTAACTAAGTGTAATAGATCGACGTATGATATGATTGATCGATATTAATTTGTTTTTTTCGTGACTTAAAATTATAACGCAAATATTCAGTATCCTGGTTTTAGTTTGTGTTTCTCACTATGTTTATACGTGCAATGCTTAAAGCGGTTGTATTGTATGTGTGACAGAATGGTCGCGTCTAAAGAAAAGTGAAGTTCATATGCTCACTCCACAGACAAAATGGATATTGATTTCTACAAACAATTCAGAGCATGCTACACTCATTTTAATGAACTGAAGTTTAATCCCAAAATAACTAAGAGATATTTTTTTGTGATTTTTTACGAACCAGCTGAAAATTTACTAATTATTTATCTATACTATATTATATTATAAAAAGCTTTATATTTAGCAAAATGCCAATTAATTTTAACTCCCTTTAATGTCACCTTAAAATATTCCTAATTAGTCTTTTGCACAAATATAATATTTTTAAGAACTAATGGTTAAATTTAAGTCAAAATATTTTTCTCTATTTATTTGGTATCATTTATTATGCATTAATAAAATGTTTAAAAAAATTGTCCGTCCAATAAAATTAACTATCAACTATTATTAAATTTTTAAAAAGGAATAAAATCGTTGATATCTCTGCAAAATGCGTAATTGTTTTAGCAAATGTCAAACCAAACACTTTTTTATTTTATTCTACAATAGAGAAAACAGTCAACAAATAAATCATACTAAAATCTTCTATCCAAATGACCCATAAAAAAATTTATAAAAATACATTTATATATGCTTACGAATAGAATTTTCGCTTTTAAAGTTCTGAATCATGATGCTCATAGTCTGAAATTTACTTTCTGCATTACGCATTTTGCAGAGATATCAACGATTTTAACATATGAAATTAGTAGGAAAAATATATCAGACAAAAATGAGGGTATTTTTGGAATTAAAAAAAAATACATCCCAAAAATACAGTGATATTTTACTGAACTTAATTAAAAATGAACAAAATATATATAAGTGTGGCAAAAGACTAAATAAACTTATTTTATGGTGGCATTAGAGGGAGTTAAAGTTTTGAAGTGGCATTTTGCTAAATTTATATTATAAAGAGCATATATCAGACACGTCAATTAATGTTTACCCTTTTAATGACCGAAATATTCCTAATTAAGTGACACAAATTAATATTTTTAAGAACTAATGGTTCGAATTTAAGTCAATGTTATTTTTCTCTCCATTTATTTGGTATCATTTATTATGCATTAATAAAATGTTTAAAAAAATTGTCCGTCCAATAAAATTAACTATCAACTATTATTAAATTTTTAAAAAGGAATAAAACTATCAATATAATATTATTAATTCATTTATATTATGCTGTTAATGGAATTTTTTTATTTTTATTTTTATTCTTTTTGTCTTTTTGTATGTGACATCGTTTCAAGTCCGGAAACCGTTCTTTTTTGCTCTAGAATTAAATCAATTTCGTAATTGTTGTAATACAACACATTAAAAAATTATATTATTTTCACAAATTTATGATATCATATTTTTTTAATTCAAAAATGAGAATGAATATAAAAATAACAAATATTTTGCTCTAACGTACAGGTACACTGCTATACATGATAATTGTTTTCTTTCTATAGTAATATTTTTTTCTCAAGTCCTTCCTCGTGCAAGATAAAGTCAGTTCAACTTTAATTTGGTTTTTTTCTGACCATATATAGTCACCATACAAAGGACGTAAATAGTATCTCTGATAATGATCAATTAATAAGAAAATCTTTCATAAAGTCTGATAATTAATAAAGAAAACGATTAATTGCCAGCCGATTTTGAATAGTTTTTAGTAATAATAAGTTTTATTAAATTAATATTATTAAAAATAAGAGTGAGAAACGTAAAATTTCAAATATACGAATAAAAACTGGATTTTGAACATATAATTATCATCTTAATTTGACAAAACTTTGTCCGACACCATTTAGATTTTAGATCAAAGAGTTTTCTTCTTTATTTTATGGATGTAATATATCATCTCTTTTGAATAAAATTAGTTGTCTAGGAGCTTTAATGTTAAAAGAAAAATTGTTAAACCTAAATTTTTATAATTGGCTGTCCTGCGGAAAGAAGTTAATTATGCAAGAGTGGAAGAAAATTTGAAATTTAATTTAAAGATATATGTTGCATAAATAAAGTGGACAATATATAAGCTGAATGAAGTTGGAATCTAATCAATTTCATGCTCCGCAAAAGATTCTCAAATTCATATGTCATGAAATAATTCTCTTATTTTATTTCTTTTCCTACCGAAAACCATGGTATTCAAATTCAAGCAATTGCAACAAGATTAATAAGGTGGAGGAAATGGAAAGGAAGAACAACGTGCCAATATACTATTAAACTTCAGTTAATTAATTTTAAAAAATTATGAACCTGAAGATATCCTGACATCCGATGCAGAATTTTTAAGAAAATTAATAAGTATAAACCAACAACATACTTTCATATAATTTTACTTCCTTGTCGATTATAGATGTAGATCCAAACTAACCCCATCCTTCAGCCCTCCCCCTTGTACCAAATTACTTGAAGAAGCACCAGGAGAAAACGAATAACCAGCAACAGGCTTTGGATCACTTCCGCCCAACAAAGGCAAAGTCATTGGACGGTCATGATGCATAGAGCCGAACCTGCCGAATGCTCCATGTACAGGCAATCTCCAAGTGTCACGTACTGGGTTTCCATTAATCGTTTCAGAGACAGATCCTAATCCACCATAGAATCTCGGTCCCAGACTGAGATTGGATGTACCATGCACCCATGAAGGATAATGTGGTGGCACCATTGCCGACTCAAAGCCGGCTGCTGACGGTCTGGAATCAAGATGGTAATAGGTAAAGGGGCTGTACATCTGTCCTTCTGTTGACATGGAGGTTTGAAATTGGGCCCGCTTTGCTTGCTGCCTCTCCCGCTTGTGTGCGTTTTGATGCCCCCCAAGAGCTTGCGAGGTCGGAAAGTTACGGAAGCAGTAGTGGCATTCAAATTTTCTACCAGCACTGGTTTCATTACTGGGAGAGGACACACTAGTGTTGTTGTCAGATTTGGCGTCTTTGGTATGAGAATTGGTCGCTTCCTGATCTCTTGTTTGATTGCTGGAGGATTCTTTAGGGAAGTCGAAACCAAATAGGCGGAGAGATGCGCCGGTACTTCTGTTTGATGGTTGCTTATCCCGTTCCAATGTGCTTTGAATAAACCGCAGTTGAGAAAAATAATCTATGCTGGCACCTGCAACAGCACCTGTGCCGGTGCCCAAGAAATTGTGTTTTGTCTCTTGTTCAGTCATGTTTGTGTGGTTTTCTTACCTCTACAAAGAAGAGGGGGAAGGTATTTGGGAGAGAAGGGGGGGGGGGGATGTGAAATCTATGAGACGTTTTGAATGTTATCCGTCTGGTGAGATTGAGATAGTATTATAGTAATGTGGTTGGATTTTAACAAGAATAGGACCAGCTTCTTCTTTTGTTTTGCATTTGGGTTTTAACTTTTTTTTTTTGATGATATGGGTTCTACTTTCCTTTCTTTGTTAGTTGAGGACTTAGGGTGTACATGAGTGGAGCTATGTAGTAAAGGAAGTGGGGTTTTCGAAGCCCAAAAGTTCTCTGTTATTCAAAGTATTGTAGAATGGGAATTACATTCATGGGCTATAAAGTGATGTTCAAGAAATCTGACTTTCGTGTTAATTTGCTGGTGGTCGATTAATTTTATTATAATTGTTGGTAGAATAACCAATAGGAAATAAAAAAATAATACGGAAATCAAGGAGGAAAGTTTGATGCAAAAAGTGGAAGAACAAATAAAAATAATTAAATGATGGCACGCTTACTGTTTACAGCACGATTCATTCCTTAAAAAAAATAACATGGAAAACATGTCCTTTATCTTTCCTCTTAAATTCAAATTATCAGTATATATGGTATATGTACAAAATAAAAGTCCCAACAAGATATTCATTGAAATTTTTATACGCTTGAGATTCCAATTCCCGTTCACTTAATTCTACTTAGTAAATGCAATGAAATTTGTTGAATAAAATCTTTAATTATGAGCTTAATTTAGTCGCCAGTTAAGATCTCATTCTTGATGATTTCGTTCTAAAAGAATGTTTTCCATCGTTTCTGCAAAAATACCCTTTAATTATTGTGAACAGGGTGATTCGATATTCATCGGACCAAATATGTGGATCAAATAGGTGAGATATATATTAACAGTTGGATTGTCAAATCTGATATTTCCCTTAGATATTGACACATCATAGCAAAAGTTTTGTGTGAATATGAATACAATACATCGAACGTATTTTATCTGATGAACATAACACTCTCCGAAACCCTAGTTACCAGAGTCTTTCAAATATGATTTCCGTTATGTAGGTGAGACCGTCGTGCTTTTATCTGTGCGGTCTCTCTCCATCACTTCCACCCTTCTTTTGTCTTCTCATGGCCTCACCATCTCTATGTCCACTTTTCATCCTCCTCTCCTCCATTTTCATTCTTTGTTAGCTTTGAGTTATTCCATTTATCTTCAGCTTCGTCATTACAAGTTGAGAAGATAATAGATCCGCGCATTCAAATGAGGAGAAAAATGCAAGAAAAGTAATTCAAGCTATATATCCTGTAAAAATAGTTAAATCGGAATAAAAGTTCTTGGGCTAATATTATATTTATCTTTCAATTCTTCTTAAATTCTTTCCTATTTATCCTTAAATTTAAATATATCATGTAAATTATATTCATGTATATCCAATAATTATTTAGAATATCTTATATACTATTAACTTTTAAAATCTTTCTATATTATTCATAAAATTAATTTTATTTAAAACTAATTCGATAGACATTATTTAATTTTCTCGACCTCACTCAAAACCATACCGAAGGGGTCACATTGGTTCAAAATTGACCTCACTCAAGATGCGATATTCGGGATACATACATGAATTTACTAATTTGGCTTATTGAAAAAGAAATATGAGGTCATGTCATTGTGAGATAAATTAATTTTTCATATGTCTTTAAAATTAATTTATATCCTCCAATGATTCACCATCCTTAGTGTTTAATTTATTTTTACTATCAATTGGCGTATATGTTGTTTACATGCTAACATACCGATTTCTTTCAATAAATCCTATGGGTATTTTCTTTCAGAAATAAAAGGCCTTTTGGTGAATGAATAATTTCATTCCTAAAAAAATATTAACAACCCTAAATCTTTAATGTAAAAATTTTCTTTTATTTTTGTAATTTCTCCTCGATCATTTTCGGTAATTATATCATCAACATAAACTAGAACTACAGTTATTGAGTTATCATTCTTTTTAAAAATAAAAAGTGATCGGCACTACTAACAAAAAAATTATAAAAATTCAAATAAGAGTTTAGCTTGTCATACAGTACCCTTGGCACATGTTTTAATCCGTAAATTAATTTTTTAACCTACAAATCAAGTTAGAATATTTTTTTTTTGCATAACCAATAGAAGAGTCATATATACTTCTTCTTCAAGCGTTTTTGAAGAAAAATAGTTTTATTTTCATTTGGTATAAAAGTCCAACCTTGTTTTACTGCAATAGAAAATAAAATCCTAACGATATTCATTTTTGCCACTGGTGTAATTTTTTTTAAAAATCAACCCCATAGGTTTGGGTATACCCTTTGGCTATCAACCATGTCTTATACTGTTATATGGTACAATCATTATTGTATTTAATTTTATAAACCCATTCATACTCTATGAGTTTTTTTTTGTCTTTTGATAGTTGGACTATTTTTTATGTCTCATTTTTTTCTAAGACATTGAGTTCTTCCCGCATAGCCTTATACCATACCGGATTTGTTATGAGTTTTTAATAATTGTTTGGCTTTATTTATTTTTCAATCGATGTTAAAAAGACCTCATATTTAGGTGTAATATTATTATAATAAATAAAAATCTGTATAGGATATTGTACCTTGTAGATTATAAAATTCCATAACCTTGTTGAAGCTTGAAGTATTCGGTTTGACCTTCATAAAGAAAATTCTTCGATGCATTCTTCAATTTCCTCTTGTGTTTGAGGGATTTCATTCTCTTTCTCTTGTATATGAGGAATTTTCTCAATCTCGTTTCCAATTTCATTTTTTTTTTCATTTATTTATTCTTTTGAAAAATAAAAATGTGGAAACGTGTATGTATGTTCTTGTGTATAAATCTCATTCTCCATTCTTTTGTAATAAGCCTCATTTTCTTGTAAAATTTTATCTTTTGAAATATAATTTTTTTTTATTAATTGGGTCAAAATATTTATAATCTTTTTTATGATGAATATCCCAAAAAATAGCTTTAATCGATGTATAGTCCAATTTATCTTGCTTATTATTGTTGTGTACATAACATGTGTATCAAAATACTCTCAAATAATTAATATTGAGCTTCTTTTAATAAATATTTTTCAATGGACTCTTATAACCTAAATTAACACTTAACAATCTATTTATCAAGTACGGCATGATGTGAATGATTTCCGACCAATAAAATTTCAAATATTATTTTGAAATAAGATTACCCATGTTATTTCAAGAAGATATTGGTTTTTTCTTTTAAAAACTTTATTTTGTTGGGGTGTATAAACACAAATTCTTTGATGTACAATTTCTTTTTGTTTGAAGAAATTAAAAACAAATTTATTAATAAATTTCATTCCATTATCAGTTCTAACATTTTTAATATTTTCATCATATTAATTTTCTATAAATTTATAAAATTCTTTAAATAGAGAAAATACTTCGCTTTATTTTTCATTACATACAACCAAGTGATTTTCAAAAAATCATCTATAAGTATAATAAAATATCTATAACGGTTAAAATATTCAATAGGAGTGGAATGCCACATCTAAATGTATTAACTCAAAAGATTTTATAATTATATAATTTGAGGAATCAAAAGGTAGTCTTGTATTTTTTTTAATTATAAATTTCATAATTGCTGCAATCTATTTTTTAATTAAAAATATATTTTGGATGTCCAATTCTTTTTGCTTTGCCAAAGTGTGCTTAACTCTTTTTTTTTTTGTTTAAAAAATAGTTTTTCCTTTATTCAACAAATAGAGTTCATTTTCAAAAAAAAAAAACTTCACCAAAGACTCTCTTTGTTACTAATTCTTGAATGATCACATTGTTTGATGATTTTTTTTTCATAATTTAATTGATTTATAATTTTTATAATAGATAATAAGTTGGATGAATAATAGAGTTGTTTTGGATATCTTGTTGAAGCAGCGCAAAAAGCTGTTGAAATAATTGGCACATGAGATCCAGAGACTGCTCTAAAGCAACGAGGTTAGATTTTCCCTGTGCCACATAAGATCCATCATGTGTCTCAGAACTCATTCCTTTCTTTTTCTTTTCTTCCGGTGTATCACCTTCTACCTCCCCCCTTCCACCAACTTCCTTCCCTTCCTTGGTCTTATTTTCTGAAGGTGGAGGTTGTCGATGGTTGAGGCGAGATAGAGGGATATTGTAATGTCGAAGCCATCTTATATTCTCACGAGACTTTACTTTCTTCTTCTTACTCCCCCTTTTTCTAATTCTTGCGATTGATGGAAGAACTTGCCTGATATTCAAGGCCTGAGACTAGAGTTGAGGCACCAGCACTACTCGCGTTTGTGTCCTTTTTCTTTTGTAGAAATCACAGCGAGTGACTAGATTCCCCCAGCTCGCTTGAAATTGCTGACATTGAGGGCTTGATGTTATGATTTGGGAAGTAGTTGGAAATTTTCAAGGTCAGAGCTCTGAGCACTGCCTCCACACAGGATTGTTGTGACACACTTGCCCCAATTTAAATTTTTGAAGGATCTTGTCTTTGCTTGTACGGTTTTTGTTCGCTCTTCTCTGATTCTGGAATTGGTATAGTTCTTGTTAGTTGTCCATGTTTTTTCTTGATCTAGTGCAACCTTGAATTTTTGTCGATCTTTGTTGAGTGTGGTATTTATACCAGTATTTGGCCTTTTTCCGGATCTATTGTAAGGACAGATGTTTTGGTGCTGTTTTTGGTTTTTTTTACATGTTTTGATCTTGCGGTTTGTATAATTTTTCGTGTTTGGGGCTGTTGCTAGTTTTGTGAGAATTCTGATAAGAACAGATTCTGATATTGAGAGCTGATTCCCCCTTGGATATTACTGCAGTATGCAGTTTGTGGCTTTATGGGATTTTTGATTGAGCCAAGATTGAATCTGAAACCATAAAGAGAGTTAACTTTCAAGTATATTACATGATCATTTTTGTTCATTATTAATTTTGTTTAAATATTTTTATCTTTTTAAATTTAGGAGTTCATATAAAATAGTTTCTCTTTCATATTTAAAATAATATATGTAACAAACTTAATGTAAAACTTAAATTTTAAAATGATCTAACTTTTTTGTATGATCATTTATAAATTATTATGTGTTTAATTATATTATTTATTATTATAATTATTATTATTACTTAGCATTTAAAAATATTATGTCTTAATTTTTTAATGTAAAATTTTATTAAATATATTTTAATATATATATTATTAACTATTTATTTGAGGACTATATTATCTACCGAAACTCAAATTACAACTCTCGAGACGGATCTAAGGGGGGCTGGGTGGGCCTGACCCCCCTAATTTTTCAAAAACGTCTGATAATTATGTATAATTTCGTAAAAAAAATTAAATATTTATATATCTGACTCTCCTAATATTTTTTCTCTGTAGTAAATATCTGATCCCTCTAGTTTCGGCCCGCCTCAATCTAAAATCCTGACTCCGCCCTGACAACTCTAGTATATATAATTCAACTTAAGAACTTGACCTCAACATGATATTACGACTTTTCGTTTTTTTTTCAAAGCATAAAGCTAGAGAAAAAATAATTACATAATTACCTTATTAGACAAATGGTCACTAAAAAAGTAATGAAGTCATTAATTGATGCTACATACATACATACATCAAAGCGCACAAAACTCGTGATACATACATCAAAGCGCACAAAACTACAATTAACTTCTTAATCATAAATGCATGTATTATTTCATCAAGAAGTCAGAGACATTAGTTCCCTCCATAAATAAGTGACATTAGTTATGTTGATAAATATTTTCCCTCCGTTTGAGATCTACATATTTGAATATTATCTTAATAACTATTTGTTATGGTGAACAATGCACAACATATACTAGTATATATTTCTCATTGGGAAACAATAATTATCTCAATTATGAAATCAAGATACGTATGAAATATTAATGACACCAAATTACACAATTCATATAATTTTTCATCTTAGGTGATGTTCAATATAGATACATCCATCAGATATTTATATGATTAATTGATAACTCTTTATCACAATATTATTTACAAAAAATTGACTATCATTTAATTCACTACCAATATTTTACTAGTAATTTACTATCATTTAATTCACTAACAATTCCCTTTCACTGTTTTTTGGATTTATGTAACGTGAACGACTGTGCTGCCTCTTCTAGCAAGCGATCGTGTTATCTGATTCAAGAAACTCATCTAATATGTCCGATTGAAATGATCCGAAACTTGAAAATATTGGATGACTCAATACATAACCTGCACCAATTTAATATGATTCGAAACCCAAAATGATCCGATACTAGATGATCAATACCCAACCTGATCCGATATGATACAACCCAATACCCAACCCGATCCGATCTGATACAACCCAATACCTAACCCGACCCGACCTGATACGATCCGATACCTGACCCAACTCGACCTAATACAACCCGAAATCCGAAATGATCGGGTACTAGATGACCCAATACCCGATCCGACCCGATCTGATATGATCCAAAACCCTTTATGACATAATACTAGATGATCTGATACCCGACCCGACCCAACCTGATACGACCTGAAGTACAAAATGATTAGGTCAATTTTATTTTCCAAATGATTGCGCCGAGATTTAGTTCATTACTATATTCTTATATAAATATATATAGAGTTAGACTATGGTGTTATGACTAGCACGGATTATCATCATGCTATGGATTATTTATTTATTTTCAAAGCCTAAATGATCAATCTGAACCGCTATAATTTTTAGATTATTTTACTATTTTTTTAGATAGTTAGAAAATCACTCATTTTGAACAACTCGTAATAATTAAATTAAGTAATTATTTAACTATCTAAAAAATAGCAAAAATTAAAAAATATAAAAGTTGATATCCAATTAGGTTTTCATATAAAAATTATTTTGAATGATTCAGATCGACTATTTAGACTTTAAAAATGAAGAAACAATGCATAGCAAGGTGATAATATGTACTATACATAACACCATAACTCATATATTGCCCGCACGTTGTTTCGAGTGATTTTAAATTAAAAAATAATACATCACAACATACCAACTTTGCCAAATAAAAAAAAACAATTGATTAACAAAGAGAAGAAGAAAAAATTGAGATAAAAGTAGCCAGTCAATGTCTAGTCCAAATCCGAAGAAAATAGAGAATTTAAATATATCGAGTTATTAACCAGTCTGATGATGCAACCGGAATCGATACTCGACCGGGACTGATTAGATCCGTGATATGATAATTTTACTAGATCAAATTAATCTGATTCGATTCAAATCTGAATCCATCCGACCCATTCGATTACCATCTCTAATTATGAGTCCCAAGGGTTCTCTGATATTTGGAGATTCTGGTTAGGATATATAGTATTTGTTTATTTATTATTTTTTTTTTCAAGAGAACTTGTCTCAGGATCGAAGTTGTAAGTAATTATTGCTAAGGCCGATTAATCGGAGTCGGTGTAAACCATTACTTATAATGTATTACAAGGGTATTTTGTGAGTTTGAGAGATTAGTGGACCACCAAAATCGATCCTTCGGCTGCCAAATTTGCATAATAAGTCGCTTAATTTCGAAGGTATAATTGTTTAATCATAATTCGAAAGTTTAATTTATCACGTCATAGCATATTGAGAATGTTTTTTAATTATTTTATTGTAGAAGTATTGATTTTTGTGCAATGTAGATATTTCACAAATATAGATTTTACACTGCCGCAACAAAAAGATTCAACAACAGTTTTGAATCATTTTTAATAACAGTTCTTCAATCATTATTGAAGGGTATTAAGAAAAATATAAATAATCATTGTTAAAGGATTCTTTAACAATAATTTTTAATAAAGAATTTTTATTAAAACACGCTTTAACAATGATTTTTAATTAATAACTGTGGCTAAACGGCCTTTAACAATAATTTTTAACTATGAATTATTATTAAGGAGTTTTTTAGCAATGATTCTTAGTTTTAAACCGTTGCTAAAAGTTTTTTTTATTTTTTTATAACTTTAAGTGATTTCTTTAAAAAATAAATAGTACACAACGAAATGAAGAAAAAATGCTATATAAGAACAAGCATTATAATAGATTATTCATTCAATAATTAATATAGAAAGAAACATAATTATTCATTCAATAAAAATATATTTATTCAATAATACATCTTACTCATTCAATGATATTCCCCTTTCCTTTCTTATAAATTTACATAATTTATCATAGAAAAATAAAAAATAAATCCTAAAACTGCAAACACGTTTTTTAGGTTCAAGATGAGATTTTTTGGCCTCAATAATCATAATAATTGCATAAGTCATTAACTCTGTAGATCTCATTGTAAACTTTCTGTTACGATATAGAACATCTCAATCAGATTTTTCTATCAAGAGTTATGACCATTAGGGGTTGAGATTGTCAGATTTCAATTTTGTCTTTTTAATTTTTTCCTCTTTCTCTGTCCATCATCACTCTTTTTTATATGAAACATGGAGGAAGGAGAGTGATGATCTGTGATATTGTGATAAATGAACAGTGAGATTGAAAAATCTAGTAATCCGTGGAAGCAAAAGCTGGAATGTCATTGGTGAATTCTTTTTCGTCACAACTAAAATTCAAATATTGCTCTTTAGCAACAGTAAAAAGTTTTTTCAAGAAACCGTTGCTCAAAAGATATTTAACTTTTTTGGTGTGTCGAACTCTATTTTAACAAAAAAAAATTGATTAAAAACTATTATAAAATTAGTTTTCAATATTTCAGTATTGTCACTTGCCATTTTTAAGAATGAATTTGATTTATAATCGTTGCTAAAAGAGTGTTGTCTAAGATACTTTTTATTGTAATGTTAAGAGCATCATCTTTTTTGTTAATTTTTTCTTTGATAATGCAAAATTTGAAATTTTCATCTCATGTAAAAAAAATTAAGACGGTGTTTTTTTAGAAAAATAATAAAAATATTCATTTTAAGAACTTCATCATGATTTATATGAAGTGCATGATTGACATGGACGCTTTTCTTTAATTTGAAAAGATTAAAATGGACGCTTACCCTGAAAAAAATATAAATAAATAATTCGATTAAAATAATTAAAAGCGAAATAAATAATTAACATAGGACAGGAGGCAATGAGTATAGTTTCTTGCTCCCATGAAGTCTTTTTAAGTTTACGAACCGATCTTTAATTTCGTAAAGTGAAGTTTTGTCCGAAGTTCCTATATTATTCTACGGAACCACTGCCACATGCATTAATTCATTAAGTGGACTAATACAATCTGCAATCTCTATACGCTTCTCATAATCTTTTGACACATTCCAACTACTAACTAAACATTGACCTTTTCTTTATATACTTTGATCAAAATGTCAGCAGTGTAGTTATTGCTGAATTATGCTATAACCGTCACAGCTTTCTAGAAAAAGACCTAGCTAGCATGTAAATTTCTGAAAAGAACATGGACTGGCCCTGACTCAACTTATGCAAGAATTCCTTTCGCTGCTCGAAGAGATTATAAATTGCCAATAGTACGTACTTCTCTCCTATTTCTAGCCATACACTTGGTCTTGGATTTGGTTCTCTTGCGGTTTCTTGTGATTGTGTGTTTGATCACTTGATCTGATCACTTTACTACTAATTAATAAATTTGTGGGTCCCTCCAAATTTCAGTTGTATGCTCATATATAATAAGTTAATAACAATAAATTTGTTTCCATACTGGTTCGATGGCTGGTCCACATAAATTAAAGTACTTAAATTCAATTTTTTCGTTAGTAAATAAAAACAAAAACGAGGGAACTGTACGAATGATCAGTTTTTTTTGCGCTAGGTTGGACCGAATTTCAAGCTCAGTCTCAAAATATTTTTTTTTACATTTGTTTATTTATTTATAGTAAAAAATCAACATAAAGTATGGACTGAGTTTTAAACTCGATCCTTGATAATTTTTTTCCGTTTACTTATTTATTTGTAATCAAAATCAAACACGAAACATACACCGGGAATTATAATGTGAAACATAAACACTACAACAAATTGTTCTCAAATAGCGTCAAATAAAAATTAAAATATTACAGTAACAATTAAAATCAAATTGTTCTGACAACTCTAATAATAAAATATAAACACTGCATAATTAAATATAATTCATATTCTGCTTGAATATCCTCGACCTCAAATTGAAAGTTTATTGATACGACCCTCCATTTCATCTATAACTATTGAAATATGTATCTTCCTTCTCCTTCCTTTATTGAATATTACTGAGTCCGGCCTGATGATTAGGTCATTGTACATTGGTCAATCTCATTTATTTTCATAACTACGCCAATGATTAGACCATATTTTAATATAATAGTAAATGCTATAATATGGACTAATGTACTGAGTGTAATCCAGTCTTTTGAACGGACAAATGATAAGAAAGTGATCATATAGAATGCCGATCAATTATGGTTTCTGACACTAATAATTATCAATTTCCATCATAGATAATTCAGTCTCATATTTCATTTCATCTCTTTGTCCTTATTATTTGAAATAAAAATCATAAATTATTGCTTAAATTTTAAAGTTAAATAAAAATTATATATAGTTTAGAATATTATCATTTTAATAAGTTCATTTTTATTATTATATTATTATATTATGAATATGTTTATATTTCTATTATAATATTATTTATTATGATTATGAATTATGATCATTATTTTATTGTTATATTATTATTATTATTATTTTACTATTATTATTATCATCATCATTATTAGTATCATAATTAACTATATTTTAACTATTCTGATTAATAGCCGCCAAATAATATTTTCGCTCTTCCAAATAGTAAAAAAATATCACTCTTCTACCACTCTTCCAAAAATATAATATTTTATTAATCTTCCAAACTTATTCCTTAATTTACCAAACTAACCCTTATGAATACATCACGAATTAAGTTGTTAACTCTGATTAGGATATGACCTATGGAAACGTATACGATATCATGCAATAACAATTCGGACCATTGCATAATAGAGTAATAGTCTAAATTATAGACGCATACATTTCAGAAAATTTCTATTTTGAAATGCCTCAATTTAATGCGCGTTCACATCATTTATTAAATTCAAATATATACTGCCCGGCCCATGGGCTTTTCTATAAAGGTATTAAGTGGGCAATCAAATCAAACCCTCAAATGAAGTTAATCTATCTTGCTCACTCCCGTCACTATCTTTGCACCGCCTTGTTGAACTAATGAATGATTCTTACTAGGCATCGTATGGTATTCCATTGAAGGCATTTCTTATCTCTCTCATTCTTCTTACGTGTTTTTTTTTCTACGAGTACCTTTCTCAAAACTGTCAATTTGTGGGTGAAATAATGTAAAATTTTCAACATATTCTCAAACACTCTCTAAAAGTCTTACCATTAGTTAGTTGCTACTGAATTTATTTTTAATGTGAAGGTGTTATCATACTATGAATCCACCATCCCCCGCTGGTGCGCTCCCGTATTTAAATTCAACTCATGTGGTTTATATTTTGTTTGATATTTAGTGTATATTTCATTGAATGACGATCAAACTTGACAGTTGTTTTAATGCCAAGAAAGCTACTCAGAATACTTTTTTATTCTATTTACTCACCTCTCAGGCAAAATAACAAATATTGAAATTAATCATTAAGTCATTACACAAAAATAATCATAAAATAAATAAGTTGGAGAACAACCTTTAACTACAATTTCAACAACGTTATACACATGATATGGACAATAATATGACTGGGTTGTGTACAGAAGAAAAAAACATAAAATATCATTGTTTTCTATATGGCATAGATTTGTCAAGAAGTCACTTTCAAAACTAAGCAATGGATTCAAGCTCAGATACATGGTTCTGAAAATCAGATTCGGAAGCGGAATCGGTAAATTGATCGTTGAATCGGAAGAATCAAATCGGAAACTCAGATTTAAAAAAAATGCTTATTTTTGCATTAGAAAATAGAAAATTGATTAAACTTTTTTTTCTTAAAAGTATGTTAAGATAAAAGATTGCACTTAAATAATTTACTAATTAAATATAAATTTTCATAAGAATCATCATATAAAAAAATTAATAAGAGGATATTAATTCGTAACTTAGATCTAATTCAAAAAAAATACATTTTATATTTTAAATAAAAATATTAATATTATAATTAATTTTTATAATATATTTCATAATTCAGAAAAAAAATGTTGCGGAGGATCAGTTAGACTATTAGTTATGTGCCTGCCCTGCAGAAGAAGAAAAAAAAATTAGCCACGTCCTTTGCACAATTTTATATGAAAATAATAGGAAAGAGGGTCTTTTATTCCTAACTCTCAAGACAAAAATTTAAAACCTTTCGGATCTCTCTTGACGAGCTTTCATAGAGACACTTAAAACAAAACCAAGTCTATTTAAGAAAATATGTGTTCTCTTTCCTCTTCAGCATTCATCGTTCTCCTTCTTCCCAAATCGAAAAGAAGTTTTCTTGCACCCAAATTAATGAAATTGGTCATAAGAAGTAAAATATTTTGAGTATGTTTCGACCGGTTGTTTCGTATTTCTTCTAGAACTCCTAGCTACTAGCTACAGATTCGTTGGATTTTATTGAAAAAAAATATATTTTCTGACATAAAATAAAAAAGAGACGCATTAACTCGGGAAAAATCGACTCGCCGTCCTCCGATTCCGATCCTACTCAGCCGAGTAAACTCGGACTCGGCCAATTTTCCAATCCATGCGAGTCAGATATATGAGAGCTATACTAGTCAAATTGTAGCTTTCCACAGGGCCATATGATAGCACTGCTTGAACTACATCCATAATTTCATTTGTAATCAGAACCAAGTGAAAGTGACGACAATGTCCTTTTGATTATGAAATTAGAAGTACATAATTGGAGTTCGACCACTACTCCAAACAATTTGTTTTCTATGGTTTTGCTATCTGTTTACTAAAAACATAGTAATTGATCACTTCTGTAGTTACTGAATGGTATACAAACATTGGCATTTGATTCTTTTTTACCCAGCATAGTCTCAGCCAATAATATATGAAGAAATTAAAAATATTGCTGATATCTGTATTGTTTGAAGTTGCAGTAAGTAGGATTATTGTATAGCAAGAAACCTTAGCTATATTCTTATCCTATGTGAAAGATCGTGAGTAAAGAAAAAGGAAAAAAAAAGAATCTGCAATAAGGAACATTATACAAAAGAAGTAAAAAATATACTTGGCTGTTTTTACAGCCTGATTCTTAAATTTACCCAGCATAGTCTCAGCCAATAATACAGGTACTATTGACATTTTCCTATATGAAGAAAATTTCATAAAAAGACAGATATCTAAGAGGAAAAAACACATATTTGTACTACATGGGAGATGGGACCACTGAAATAAGGTCATATTGTAGACTTGTAGCATTTCTAAAAACTGAAACCAGTGCATGCAGTCACCTCAATCTCCAGTTAATTGAAGGGGCCAGTTCGAGAGTGAGTGAAGTGACCCCTGCGAACTGCTCTTTCTAATTAGTCCTGGTTTTCTGTGGCAACTGCAAAGCCAGTACATGCGAGAAGCTGATGAATTAAGAAGACTATGAGTAACTAATCTGCAGGATAACAATAATAGCTAGCTGGTACAAGAGTATATATGATCAGACATATGACGTAACCACCAACAGCAAGTCTGCACATAGCAACCAAACTTGGGTATCTAGTGTTTTAAAAAAAACCGTCCCGGTCAGACCCGACCCGTCCGACCCGTGGCCGTAACCTGACCCAATCCGACCCGTATTCAAATTCATCAGACCCGTGACCCGTTAGAACTGGCGGGTTTAGCACGTAGGCGGGCAAAAAAATTTGAAAAAAACCCGTGCTAGATCTGACCCGTTTTAGACCCGTCCTGACCCGACCCGACCCGTCCAACCTGCCCTAACCCGTGCCCGACCCGACCCGACTCGACCCGAAAAACTCGGGAATCAAACCCGTCTGACCCGACCCACTTTACCCGTCCGACCCGTCCCAAACCCGCAGAAATTCAAAAAAATTCAAAAAAAATAAAAAAAAAATTGAAAAAAATAAAAAAATAATTCAAATTTTTTTTCTTATAAATACCACCCAATTTCATCTCATATCCTCACACAAACAACTTCACTCTATCTCTCTTCTTAATTCTCCAAACCAAACTCTCCCTCGTTAATTCGTTAATCATTAGATATTAACAATTCTCTAATTATATTATTATAGTAATTTTATTACATAATCGAGGAAAAAAAATAAAAAATATTTATATTAGTGTTATTTAGTTATTATTTTCAATTTAGCATTCGTTATATTATTTGTCGTTAATTCGTTTTAAAATTTCGGGTTTTCGACAATCTTTCGATTCTGACAAAAACAAGGTTAGTTATTAGTATATATTATATTTTATAATTAGTATTTTATAATTAGTTTATATTTTTTGGTAATTAGTTTTTTAAATATATATTTACATTCTTTTTTTGCCATTCGTTTCTTTTAATTAGTTTTTATTAGATTCTTTATTTTTTTGTAATTAGTTGTATTTATAACATTCACTATATTTTTTTATATTTATAACATTCATTATATTTTTTTAATATTTTTTAGCAATATCAAATGGCATCTCTCAATCCCTCTCATGCCAAAGAAATGACACATCGATTGAGCGTTGAAATTTTTGATGAAGATATGCCACGTTCTAACCCTCCGAACCCATACTATCAACAAAATCCTAACTATCTGCATCCTTATTATCAATAAATTCCATCACAATAATATTATCCATCACAACCGCATGTTGATCCTAATTACAACCCGCAAATCACTTCCTTTAGTGCCGGACAAGGTTGGACCTCATTTCCGTCAAATTCTAATCAATATCCGCCAAGTTCCCAATATAATACCGATACAACAACTAGTGGTGGACTTCCACCGTTACATCCAACGAGTGCGGGATGTTCCACACCAACACCCGACTCAAACATCCCGAAATCCCCGATCGAATCCGGAGTTGACAAGAGAAGGAAGAGAGCTCCCCCAACTTATGATGCACCTTGGTGGCGCTATTACGAACAAACTTTAGGTCCCGACGGTGTTCTAATCAATGCACGATGTAAGGTAAGTAATTACAAAACTTCGTACAATTATGTAATAAAAAATAATTTAAGTCAATTTAAAAAATATGCCGATAAACACATAGCAAAAAATGAAGAACCCCAAGAAAGACCCGATACTCGTATGGTACAAAGTTGTTTGAACTCGGACGGTACTAGAACTCTTGTCAAATATGACGAAAAAAGAATGTTAAATGAGTTTGCTCGATACATAGCGAAAAAAAAAATAAAATTTTAAATTATTTCATTACTAATTTATTTTATTTTTTTCAAGGTGTACCATGATTTTGAGAATATAGATCTTCGTCGAATCGCGGAGGATGTGCACGGTGACTCGCCTCAGTCACCGATTATAGAAGACATGAGAGAGAAATTCCTAAAATATTGGAACGAGGTTCCTCTCATTATAATTATTGTCAATTGTCTCCATCCTTCATTCAATAAGAAGTATACTATAAGATTGCTTGAACGGTATAAGAATAATCTAAGTTTACCACATATCGGGGAGGAACAACGTGTGACATCCGCATTGAAAGAAATGTTCAACCTATACAACACCCAACTCCATGCAAACCAAACGAATCAATCATCTTCTTCACATCCTCGTAATATTAGGTACTAAAATCTAACATATTTATAATATTCAAACTCGTTATATTATTATAATATTGTGAGACTAATATTTTTAATTTCTTGAAAAATGTCAGGAGTAATAGTCGGTCTGCATTATTACGAGACTTGGAGGAAGATGATGACTCACAAATGCAAACAAATATGAATGAATTAGTTAGCTATTGTTTAGGAGTATGAAATCCGACGGTATTGACATTCTCGGTTATTGCAAGAGGAATAAAACTGCATATCCAACTCTCGCCATGATGACACGTGATATATTTGCCGTGCCCGTGTCAATCGTCCTTTCCAAATCCTATTTTAGTTCAGCAAACAGGATACTAACAGATAAACACAGCAGATTGGGTGCAAAGACATTCGAACGACTCGTATGCTTGAAAGATTGGTTTGATGCAGAACAACGTAATCAACATGCACCCGTAGAACAATCATCCGGTGAATTTATGACATAAGCGGTTGGAGACTCAGATGGTATGCCAGAAAATAATCTATGGTATATGAACTCAAATTTTTAGATGGTATTTTTAAACACTTATATTCTTTATTTTTTCCCATTTTTATTATTTTTCTAGCATTTACAATCCTTATTTAATTTTTTTTCAATAAACTTTACCAACCAAAAAAAAAGTTAGAACTCCGCTTATGTATTACATAGCTGGTCCCAAGCCCGAAATAAAGGAGGAGGGTAACTTTATTTTTAACCCATTTATTTTAATTTTTATAATATTTAAAAAAATTCTCACTTTTTTAAAGTTCTATAATTTTATTCCAATTCTTTAAGATTTTATTTAATTTTTTACTTAAATTATTTCATTTAAAAATTTATTTCAATTTATTTTAAGTCATATCAGTGCCTGAATCGTTATAACGGTTTGGGTATCGTTATAACGGTTTAGAAAGAATAACAACAGTTGGATCAACTGAGCTGAAACGTTATAACGTTTCATAAATCGTTGCAACGATTTATTGAACCGTTACAACGATTTATTGAACCGTTGCAACGATTTACTGAACCGTTATAATGATTTTTGAATTTTTTGAAATTTTAGAAAATAAATTTGACCCGCCGATCCGTCCCGTTCCCGACCCGACCTGCCCCACCCTTGGACCCGACCCAACGGCTCTAGGATGGGTCACGACCAAACTCCCCAAAATGGACCCGACCTAACCCGTCCCATGAAAACCCGTTGACCCGTCCCGCCAAAACCCGCCGACCCGCCATAACCCGTCCCGATTTTAATACACTATGGGTATCTCATTTTATATTCAATTAAACACATCCGAATGTGTTAATATGAGGGATTCATATTTTTCAGAAATATAAAAATTCATATCTTCATGTGAAAATAAGGAAATAATAATAAAAATAATTTAGTAATTAATATATATTTCAATCATGAATATATAATTAATGCAAAATAAATATAAATTGAGAGAAAAGTTAACATTCACGTTTAAGGAAGTTAAAATTCATAATTGATGACAATCTAAGAAAAAAAGAAGCAAAATAGAACAATTATACTTCTAAATTATGTAACATTTCGTGTAACAAACCAAATTGAGAGAAAATTCTAACTTAAATATAAATGGTCATAGAGATAGTAATATTATTTGATGAATAACTCAATCTAATAAGTGATATTAGCTCTAAAAATTCAACAAAAAAATTGGATCATTATAGAATCAGAACACATACATGCTTAATAAGGAGTAGAGATATGGACATAATTGCGATTTTGACTTGGTTGTTGTACCTATAGTAATATACTATGTATGTCCATATCAATATAAATTTATTTATTGTACTTATCCATCCGGCCAAAACGTTTCCTCAATATCCTACTATTTAAACGTATGAATTAATGGTACTTGTTTGACAAAATATTTCTAGCATCATTTTAATAATAAATATGTGATCTCTTGTTTTTGAGGGGGGCGTGGCTTAATTATATCAATAACTAGAAAAACAATTCCTACATTCAGTCGTTTTGTTAATGAAATTATAGGAGATATTTCGCCTTCCATCGCTCTTAGATAAATCAAGTTCACTCCCATGGTTGTTTTACAAATACATGCATATAGCAACAGAACAGGAGGATTTAAGCATATTCATGGATATGTGTACCGAACTGATTTTGTGAAACTGGTACCCACATTATTTTTGCAGCAGCAGTAATTGGTGCCTGTTGTCAGTTAATTAGGTGTGCATGCTGCATTCGAGAAATTAATGATGCGAAAACATACGAATGCCAGTTAGTATAGAGCAAGATCATGCTAATTTGGTCTTTACCAACTTAATTACTGTATTTTTGTTTCTAAAAGGTGGTCTGATTTCAGGATATCCATTACAGACATTTACTTGAATTACTATATATTGAGTAGAGTTGAGATCAATCAGAAGAATGTGAAACCAATTTCTTGGAACAAGAGCATGAGATATTTAATTTCCTAAATTAAAAGTATCATATATAGTAGGCAGCCATATGTTTTTTTTTTCATGGCTCGCTTCTGAAAATTGGAAAGCAATTGAACTGTTAAGCTGATCTAACAACAAGGGTTTTATCATATCGTACTATTTATTTCTGGTACTGGAAATTAACCAGTTAAACCACAATCAAAATTTTGATATTTAGCCCATGGCATTCAAAAAGAGAAGTGAATCCATTCTAATTGTGGGTGAGACATATTTCTGGTTTCCAGTACCAGAAATAACCAGAGTGTGTCTAAGCATGAATGTCGTCATTTCTCACGAAATTCAACAACAGTGAAGCAAACGCGAAGAGAAACTAAAGGGCATGATCTCAAATGAAAACACTAAGGGACTCCAGCGTGAGGCACACTATATGAGCACTCGGGCGAATCATTTATCAAAACTTGTAATAGCAACCTAGACAATTTCAGCTCTAGTGGTCAAGTAATGCATGTAGTTTTTTCTCATATTTTAAATTGCATATCAGGGTTGGAATTTACATTTAGAAGCTAGTACTAAATCATGTAATGGACGATTTGTTTTTCAATGCAATTATACCTACGGGTTTTTTATCAAAAAAGAAGAAGAAGAATGAATGTCATTTAATTTCTTAGTACTTGCTACTCCATTTGAGAAACAACCAGGGTGTACCCTCAAAAAAAAAAAAAAAAAAAAAAAAAAACAGGGGCGTGTCTGACATAGCATGGCAACGGGCCGGTTTTATGTCAAATTCGGAGCCCGGCCTGTCTTTTAAAAATCTTGGCCCTTACCTCCGGGTCTAAATTTGATGATCCGGCCCGTCCATGATGTTTGACGGGCTTACCTGTCCGTATCCGTCCCGGCCCGACATTATCAACAATATTTTATTGCTATATTTTTAATTAAATTATTACATAATCAATTAATATTTTTTTTTGTTTAACGATTTCTCTCTTCTTAATATTATATCTTTAGAGAATGATTATTGTTTTTAAACTAAAATATTATTAAATATTTGCACTATCATAATATAAGTTATTTTTTAAGTCTAAAATTATTAAATAGTTGCACCAACTCAAATAGTCAATTTACAAATTGTGATATTTAATTAAAAGAATTAATTTAAATGAACATTTTATTAGTTAAATTATTAATTTTGCCCAATTTAATAAGTTACTTATATACAATTATACATAATATATATAAATACATATTGCATGTTATTGATATTACAGATCAGATGGACGTGTCTCACTCTAAAGTCGTACCCATCCGGCCTGTCCTTTAAACCGGCCCGGCCCTATCCGTTTGACCTCAGGGCCAGACGAGTTGGCCGTCGGATCGGGCGGGTCCGGATAGGCCGGACGGACCCTGAGTTTTATTGTCATCCCTAGTCTGACATCAAACTTGACATTTACTTTAATTCAACTGGTAACGCAAAAATTTTTAGCGCGGTAGCTCTAGCTTTAATGGATATATTACTTGCAAACGTATAACATAGTCTAAAATTGGAAGCTTGCGCCCATCTTGGTAAACAGTATTAGAAGATATTATTAGATAGTTAACTATCAAGTTCTGTTTGTTTTAAATTTGTTGGTGAAAGGAAGACTCGCATATGGTGCAATCTGTTGTGTTTAGTGGGCTTTTTTGTTTCCAAAGAAAATAGGCCTTTTGGTATGGATCAACATTTCGTTGAACTAAATAAAAACTTCAGATCTTCTCTCAACAATATAGATATGAAATTTACTTCGGTCCTGGTGATATTTGGGTCCGGCTTACTCAACGGTAAAAAAAAAAAAAAAAAAAAAAAATTGGATTCATTTAATTTAGACGACGGTCAGGAATAAATAGGACGACTATGATTTAGATTGAGCAGCAAAACTTCACGGGCTACGGAGGATTGAATTCGTGATGTTTGGGACTGGTTGTCGACCCTTTGAGATTAGGAACAAATTCTTTACAAATTATGGGGCTTAGTCCACTGTTTGTATAAATTTTCTTGGGTAGAGTTATATCTTTCAAGCAAGAGGAATGATTATCAACACTGGTGGAAAAATAATTATAAACAAAAAGAATATTTTTGCATACGAGCGGGAAATGTTCGTGTACTTCTTTGAGAGAGGAACAATACTATTTTTTTTTTGAAATGTGTTAAATGTTTTGTTATATATGCATTACTTAGTAATATATCTTGCAAAGAATATCTAAAATTAAGAACATGTGTACAAGTTTTTTCGATGAAGACATTGCTATTTCAGTTTCCATTCAATCCAGTAAAAGAAAGAGAATGAGTACAACATAACTGAAAAAAAAAATGAAAAGCGACTACCTCACAATGCTTATTTTGAAAATGTAAACAATAAAATTTCAAAAAAAATGCAAAATAAATCATAAAATACAAAAAAATGTATTAAAAAATATGGACTATAGACATATTCTTAAATAATTAATATTTTATTAATTTAATAATAAATTAATAATATATTATTAATTTATAATAAAATAATTATATTATTATATTTATTATTGTCTAAATAATTAAAAATATATACAAATAACTACATACTAAACTATTACGGATCGAACTCAAAGTAGTTCATTAAAAAATTATCGAATCGAACTCGAATCGAACTGACAGAAAAAATCTAATCGAATGAATTAAACTCAAACTAAAATCGAATTGAACACTGAATGAATTATAAATTACAATTTTTTCTTGCAGCAGTTAGGAATGAGACATCAAAAAAACCTTTTATTTCAGAGAGATTGTTATTATTTTTTTTATAAATGAAACAAATTAAATGTATAGAACGATATTTCCCATTTCTCCGCCGTCTATTTTACTACAAAATCCACAATCACTTCTTGATATGTATAGCATGGTCAGCGTCATGAATTTGGATAAGAAAATTCGTGTAATTTTATGATACAAGAAAATCGCATGTGAAACTACGGGTCATTTGATCATATTTATGTGAACTTGTAGCTTCACCACTGCGTCTATATTGAATCAAAAGAACCTTTGAAAATATAACTTATATCAATAGGAAAATCATGAGTTGTAATATTCTTTAACTTTTTCTCCCCCAGTAGCTAAAAAATGGTTTTATTTTCTCTCAGATATCACTAGCTAGTGCACCTTTTCTTGTCTTTCTGTTTTTCCTTTTAATTTTGGATAGTGGTGACCAAACAAGCATCCACTAACATCAATAGATGAATAGATTAAAGCAGCTTGGCCACTCACCATCAATAAAAAGCATGTACAAAAACTCCCATAATTAGGCTCGATATTTTAATTTCAAATTATTTTGGAAGAAGAAAACTAATGTTGATTAATTAAGCTAACAAGCTGCTACCGACATGCAATTGTATTTGTTTCCCTAAATGCACAGAATAATATTTTTATGGATATTAAAATCAGAGTCTAGTTTTCAAAATTCAGTTGTTACTTATGAAGGTTTCAACTCATAATTAACCTTTTGAATAACTAGTTAGTTAGCACTTGAATTTGAATTATAATTGGGGGGGGGAGGTATTGTTAATAATTAAATATTCTGATAATTAAGCAAGACATGCAGCTTCTTTTAAAATATATAAAATATTTTTCAAATTGAAAAAAAAAGAATTCGGATTAATGTTGCTAATCCAGTCATGTCCGCTAGCTAGGGCTAACATAAACAGTCCTGATGATGTATCTTTTTATCTCCTTTCTGGCTAATGTAACTTGCATGAAGAAAACTTCTCTTCGTAAGACAGCACTACACGTTAATTATAGTGCTTTTCAGAGTCCATAACCATTAACATAACAAATACACACAGCAAAACGATATGCATCATTCGTTTTTCTTTTGCAAAATAAACCCATTATCAATATAAAATTTTGAAGTTCAGTTGCGAAGTTTTACACGGCTCCATTTTGTTAATTTTTTAAAGCGGATGATTCAAATGCCTGATTTTTTTATACTTTACTGATCAATCATATCTTTATTTTTAAATTTTCAATAACTCAAAATTTAAAGCTAAAACATCAAAATAAAACTGTTAGATTTGATCTATATTATATTTTTTTACACATAAAAAAATAATTTTACACATTCATTTTATGTCAATCAACAAATTATAAAATTAACATCCAGAAAATTAATCACATTGGCGAATTTTGTACAAGCTCTTGATGTCACATAAAATAAAATATAAATGTCATAATTTTTAATCTATAAATAAATAGAATGATCTCGATCAAATCCAATGCTTTTATTTTTGTTATTTCAGTTTTAAATTTTGTGTTATTGAAAAATTAAAAAGTGAAGGCATGATTGAGATAGTTGAACCTTACTCTTTTTTAATATATAATGTGATTTACTTAAGCAGTTATAGAATTATTCTTTTAATTTTCATATAATAATTCTGAGTTTGCAAAAAAGAATAGTGGTGTTTTTGCAATATAATATTACTGTATAATAAATTTTTGAAGTAATATAGTTATTTTGCAATGAATTATTCGGTTTTATGTATATTTTGTGAGAAAAGAAACAAAACTAAATTTGTAACGATATAAATTTCAGGTAGAAAGAATATTATTTTTTGGGTGATTCCATGATATATCTCACCAAAAATTAAAACAATAACTTCATAACCATTTATTTGGTAAGTTTAGTTTACAATATTTATATTGAATTAAATTATTAAAATAAAATATTTGCATCTCTTTAATTACATAAGTGTGCAGAGAGTATTGTCTTTTTCACTGAATTAAAGACCAATTCTCTTGACAACTTCTTCGTAACATATACAGCTAAATCACATGCTAGTTTACAATAACATGATAATTTAGTTTGTGGCTTTACGTTGGATGTTATTTTTTCAAAAAAAAAAGGGTGCTTTTTATCTATGTAGGATCATTCAATCAACATGAAACAAGTCAATGTTATCTGTCCGTCTCCACCTGCCGTGCACGACACTAAAACTTCATCCAAAACAACTAAAAGTAGAAAAAAATGTTTATTTATTTTTAATTTATTCATTTTCGAAAATCACAATATTAGTTAGAAAAAAAAATAAGTATATTCTCAACCAAAAAAAAGAGAGTTTTAGCTGATACTTTAAAACATGGATTTGTGTGTGTGTGTCTCTCTATATATATAGAAGGAATGAACATGTGCGTAATCATTATACGTTACAATAATTTCAATTAATTAACTTATATCGCATTTGAAGATATTATATATTAAAAATCAAAAGTTAGAAATAATTCTTAATGAATTACGATTATATATACGTCCTGCTACATAGAAATTTACATAAAATTCCTCTTTTTATCATATTAATATTTTTTATCACGACTGATTCAGATTTTAATCCTACTAGCTAGATTGAAACACCCGAATACAATAAATTAGATGGTTTTTTTTCAATAAACTATAAAATACAATTTTTTAATCCTAAATATATAATACGTTTATTCGTTCATTCTTGATTTGGGGTGGTCCATCATGAATTACTAAAGAAAATGAGTTTTATTTCAACTTCAACAAACACAAATGGGGATTTAAGAAGTGAAGAGTGCTATAATAAAAAACTTGATCCCGACAACTATAAGATAGGACTTTTGTTCTTCTCCAAATTAATATCTCTATGTGTATTGGGGACAAAATCTTTAAAATGGTTAAGATAGAAAATTTAATTTAGAGTTCATTTGAATGTTTTTGTTATTTGATTCGGATCAAAGGGTTTGATCTTCTTTTATTTTCTTGGATGTAATAATCCAATCTTTTGAATGAAGTTAATTGTCTACGGACTATTAATGTTAAAAAAATACAAATAATTTAATTGAGCAAAATAACAGCAAACGGTAATTAATGTACTGATGGAAATGGTAAATTTGCTAATATATTTTTAATTAGCACCAATTAATCTATATCTTTTTTCAGTTTCAGGTCTTGGTCATTAGACCAAACATTGACTCAGTCAAACGAAACAAACTAGCAATAAAATAAAATCTTTGAAATTAAATTATTGGAAAAATTGGTTAAATACTTAAATTTCACTCAAAAGTTGAAGACTTTAAAATATATCGCCCCGAAATCTCAATTTAGTTAAATATCACTTCAAATTCAATTAGTTTTTAATTTTATCTCTCTAATAATAAATATAATATAATTTTAATATAAAAAATATATTAATTTAGTAAATATCTAAAAAAAAAATTCTCCCCTCTCCCCTCCCCCTCTCCACTCTCCCCTCCCCCCTCTCCCTTCTCGTTCTCTCTCCGGCTTCCACAATGGTGAAGTTCAGCAACAGCCTGGTAGGTTTCCACAATGGTGAGGTTTGGCTAATGTGAACAAAGAGGTGGGGGGCGCATGCCTATCGACTAGCTGTTGCTCTGCTCAAACACACCTCTCCTCTGGTCTGCCTACCCATTTCCTATCTAGTTTTATTTTCTACGATACAAATACACACCTCTCTCTGCAAACAACTCCATGCATATTGCTTTAAAGTTATGGGAGCGTGCATTACCAGAAATTTAGAAAGAGCATCCCAATTAAAGATTCCATTTTGGCAAAATTGAGCTCAGAAAGCATTCTCCTTAAAAAAACCGCAATTTGGAAACCAAAAACAAAACTACACAAAAATTCTGACAGAAGCTCAAAACTAATGCTTTAACAAAGATCATGAATTCAAATTAATTAAGCATCCAATTGTGGTTTCACGGGTCACAGGATTACAATTGAACAGAGAAATATATCACAGATGACACTCTACCATCCATGTAGGTTTCAGGAGAGGAGTTCAATACCCTTGAGACAAGACTATATCAAGTTCTCCCCTTCTCCTAAAACAATGCGAACCCAATTCTTCAAATTGGGAAAGAGACATTCAAATGCAAAACATTCACCTCCTCCCATCGATGATTCTTTTCGCTCTTTTTTTTTTCTTTATCAGTGTGGATCAAACTATCTTCAGCTGCTCCAGCCATTTTGTAACATGGATGCAATCAAGTTGGGTACCAGTTCCATCTGGATTGGGTTTGTCTCCAAATCCGTCCTTGCGAAGCTCCATGATGCGCAAAGTGTCAGCTCAGAGGTTTAACCAGTGGCAAGGATGAAGAGCAGAGTATAGAGAACAACATGGAGAGGGAGGTCTAATTTTTTTATTAATAACATAAAAAAAATAAAAATACGAGAATAATATCTGATAGGTGAAAATCACCAAAGCATTAAATTCACATTTATTAAACGCATATTCAGATCCACATTTATAAATATGGACTTAGTCACTTAGATCCACACTTGTTAAATGCGGATCTAAATCTGCGTTTGTTAAAGACAGATATAGATTTTTTTTTAACAAAGGAGGAACTCCTCTATTGAATCGAGCTCTTACAGCGATGTACTTTCAACTAGATAGTCAAGCAACCATGGTAAGGGGTGACAACTTAATAGTTTGTTCATATTTTATTTCTATCGAAAAATTAATCTGATTGAAATAATATTTTGAATTAATAACTTCTTTCTTAAAGGAAAAATTAAAATAACATATCCTTATATTAACAAAGAGAGGTGTTTTATTGAATTAATAGTGCAGAGAGAGCCCTTTTTTTTGGAGCAACCTTATTTTTTTCGTTCTCTTTTCTGCCGAGAAGAGTTCTAAATGTTTTTCTTAGTATTTTTTTCTCTTGGTTAATTTAAAATAAACAATAATATTCATGACATCAAAAAATAATTTCTGAAATTTTTTTAAAAGTGAATGTCTTATACACGTCTTTTATTAAAATTAAACATACATTTTCTAGTTAAAAGTTTAGACTCATCATTGTTCAAACTTGTTATATGATTTAAATTTTAATAATAATAATGAAAAATTTTTATTAAGAGAAGTTCATAATATAAACATCCATAATATAAAAGTTCATAATAGAAAAGTCCATAATATAAAAGTTCATAATATCTAAGAGATAAATAAAGTCCATAACTAATGACCGGAAGGTAAATAGAGAGTTAGGTACGAAGTGTATACCGCACGTGTGGATCATCATCAACATGCTCATCAACATGCTCCATCAACGGCTGCTCCGGAGTACCATACCGATAGTCGACCGAAATATAATACTCAAAATCAGTGGGCACTGAGGATGATGGTTCCTATGGTTGAGTATCATGTGTATGCGGGTAGCTTTGTGTGAATGACTGAGAAGTGCTCAATCAATATAGGGCTAGTTGACTATCCCGTGTTTGTGGGTAGCCCTATGTGAATGGTTGAGAAGTGCTCAGTCCGGCATCGCCACCTCAAGCCAGCATATTCGTGAAGGATAGGTTAGCTGTACAAAAAGAATATCAATCTACATCAATAAAGTGCATAGGCTCCGGCTCAGGAGCAACACACTTTAGGCTCATCATCTATTGTTAGAAAATCAAACATTTAATTCTAAAGAGATTACAATGGCCAATTAATGAATATCATATGAGAGAAAATATTGAGATGAAAACAGAAAGAAGTAGAAAATCTATATTAGTGATGATATGTAAATAACGATCTAGATATTTTTGGAGATTATATGCTGAAAAATTACGCCTACACATGGTTGACGTTTATGGCTCTGATGGGGGGGGGACTATGAGGTTATTCACCACGCTGAAACATTATCTAATGGTGATTTCAAGAATTTTAAACACACTATCTACTTTGAAGAAGACATGATATTGAAATGTACATGTTTGAAATCGAACCTAACTAGTATATCATGGTCTCATATTTTTACGATAATAAAAGTAAAAAAGTTTGAGTTCAATAGGTTTATATGCCCCTTTTATAATACTCAAGCACTTCTTAATACCAAATTCAATTGATTGACCAAAGAGCAACAATCCAAGAATCATTCTCGAGTGACGATTGATCCAAAGGGATCATAAAAAGTGTATTCGTTTATCAATAGTTATGGATGAAATGAAAGGACGATAAGTGAAATGAAGATCAAGACTTGTATTAAATAATAAGAACTCATACAATATTTTAATATATAAATAAAATGAATACTTCTATTTATATTACATATATATAAAATTGTGTATTATACTTTTTCATACTACAAAAAAATTTGAATACTAGCAAGTAAGTCAATATGCTCATCACTCCATCACTATTCCACCACCGAGAAGTGATATAAGAAATACTAATTTTGATGCTACATTCAATTAGCAGTGTTTCTCCTTTTGAATGTACATCATAACACTAACGAGTCAGATAATTATATGAGTTAATTTATGATATAAAATATCTGCAAATAATTCTATTTTTTTGCCTATCATGGGTGCATCATCAAGTCAATGCGGTAATAAAACTGCACAAAAGTCATTTGCTGGAAGAATCAGATCGTTATTTAGAGGCTCTTCTAATCGCTAAAATTAAAACAATTATTGTATTGTATTGTATTGTATTGTATTGTATTATAACTCTTTATATTTTTTAATAAATTATTATATAGCTAATTATAATATTTTTATCATCAAAAAAGTTTAACTGAATGTATTTTTTTAATGTTATTAGAAGATCAACTGAATGCATTCAGTGAGTTTATTATCTTAGTTTATTAGAAAAATTAATTATAAACTTAATTAATAGGTTAAATAAAATATTAATAAACTTAGTTATTAATTTAAAATTTACTCAGGTCCGTCTATTTTTATTTTCCACTTTTCACTTTCCACTCTACATATATAATACAATTCAACTTTATTTTTGATTTTCACTTTCTAAAATTTGTTTCTAGGTCTACCTTTAATAAGTGTGGATCTAGATCCACTTTTAATAAGTGCGGATCTGGGTCCGCTTTTAACAAGTGCGGACCAAAGTCCGCTTTTAATAAGTGTGGATCTGGATACACGTTTATATTAAACAGATTTATAATTATTATGATTTCTAAACCTCAAGTGTTATTGTTGTATTTTTGAATTTTTTTATGCTATTGTCATATTAGATGTTTATTAAATTATTTGTATTTTTTAATGTGAATTATGTTGTATTTATATTAAAGTGGTAAAATTAAAAGCTTATTTGAATTTGGAGTGATATTTAACTCAATTAAACATTAAAGTAATAATTTTTAAATTTCTAACTTTAGAGTGATATTTAACCGATTTCTCCTAAATTATATTTTTGCTAACACGTTCAACATTCTATATGTTGGTGATTACTGTATTTGGGGGCCACTAGAATTAAACATGATGTTTTTCTGGTAGCAAATTCGCTCGATTAATGAATGCTTTGCCTAGGGTTAGTCACCAAAAAAAAATCTTTTTATTAAAAGTATTTTTTTGTAATTAACTTAATGTATATTATTTTTTTAGATGACTCTCTCGAAACTTTAATTTGTATCACTCTGTACAGAGATGAGTATATAATTTCTTCTGTATTAAGCAAGTGTTGTTCAAAAGAATGAAAAAAAACTCAGCCTATGATTTATCAGATAATGTGACGCTAATCTTAAATACATAATATCTAAATTTAGGAAAGTTCTGTGCAACATATACAAATCTCAAAACCTAACTGACCCAAACTCAGACGGTTAGTGGTAAAAAATAATATAATAATGATGAGTCTACTTGCGACAAAATGCCATTATATGAACCTATATATTTAACCAACATTTTTGTTCGACCACTTCCTATCGCCACCATTAGCACACACTCCAATGGGAACTTTCGTTGGTCACTTTGTACCAGGCCTCGCCTTCACTCTTCTCGGCTTATGGCACACGATTTGTACCATTAAATGCTACAAGCTCAAAGGCCCGTCCCACTTCACCTCCACCACATGGTTTCCACTCAACACCAGAAACCATTTCGTCAAACACCTGGAGCTGTACCTCCTCTTTACTTTCTCCATTGTCGTAATTATCCTTCAACTAGCAAACCACCCATTTGAGGCCCTTAATTACGAGCATGCCACCATGTATCTCCATGTTGCTCTCTACTCTTTTCTAGCTATCGTCATAGATCTCTCCTCTTCAAGCAACTCGCTCTCTGGACTGGTAACCACACTGGCTGCCTCAGTATTCGCTCAGGAGCTGTTTTTGTTGCACTTCCACTCAGCCGACCATGTCGGGCTTGAAGGGCACTATCACTGGCTACTGCAACTCATCGTGGCAGCCACGCTGGTTGCTACTTTTCTCTCAGGCATTTCATCGAAAAGCTTCCCGGCGGCGATGGTGCGGTCAGGTTGTGTGATCCTCCAAGGATGGTGGTTCATGGTGATGGGTTTCGCTATGTGGGTACCGAAGCTGATGCCGAAGGGTTGTCACGTGGAGAACGGTGAGGTGGCATGTGCAAGTGCCGAAATTATGAAAAGAGCCATGGCCTTGGCGAACTTAGAGTTTAGTTGGGCCGTGGCTGGGGTGTGGGTTTTGGTTGCTTTTTTGAGCTTGAGATTGGACTGGAAACTTGAGTATAGACAGCTACAAGGGCCCACTTTCAGCGAGAATGATGGGCTGAAGCAGGTTAATCGCTTGGATATAGTCTAGGCCTTGTGTAAAGCTTGTTAGGCCGTCTCATCCTTTTTGTATTATATGCTTTTCTTGTCATACTGTTTCTCGTTTGTATTTTGGAAAAGAACAGTTGTATGTTTGCATCAGATGCTAAGGAATTTTAAGCAAGTATATTCATAAGTGTTTTTTATTTTTATTAAAGCATACATATGTAATTGCATGAGTCATATTAATATGAGCGATATGAAATAGAAGTGAACACTCTGTCACTAGATCGGAAATTTCTATAACACCATCACTTGAATTTCGGCTTGTTTATATTAAATTTTAGTCATTCAAGTGCAAAAGTTAAAATCGGAAAAAAAAAGTCGCATCAAGTGTGAATTTATCTCGGTGAGCATTAGTGTTAAAAGAGATCTTTATTTGTGGCACCAGAAAAATACTGGTACTAAAACAACCACATCAGGTATCTAATACTTTTTCCTTGAGATGTGCTTAATTCTCCAAACATTAGTTGGCAATTACTTGATCAACCTCAAAGAGCAAAATATAGTAACAGAAAAATTCTCTCAATTACAAGATTTCCTTGTACTGTCATTAAATTTTGGGCTAAAAGATACCTTAATTTAAGGTATATTTTAGCCCCAAATTTGATTAAACTGCATGAGACGCAAGCACTCTGTTTTTACTGTTCTGAGGTGCATTTACTGATTTACTATGTAAATTAAAGTACCTTTGAAACCGGAAATTTAAATGCCATGAGTAGTAGTTGATTCCTTTCTTTCTACATTGATAATCTCATTTAACATATCATTATTTGAAGAACTAAACCCAGAAATCCTTTCCTTTCCTTTACTGTTTAGAGCAAGCCCAATAAACACCTGTTTTATTAACTGTGCTGTTTTAGAAGAACTAATCTTATTATCATCTACAGCGCGATGTACGAACGGATGCAGCGGGTTTTGAGATTGAAGTGGCACGAATCTCATATCTGATCGAATGATGAGCATGTCACGCTGCACCGTGCAGCACAGACAATACGAATCCCTTTTAGAAAGGGTATGTTTTAGTGCGTTTTTTGATAAAGGAGATATTATTTCAAATCGGACCTTGTGATCTAAAATGGATGAGCATGATAGATTCGATTAATTATATCTGATAAGGGGGTTCTTCTTGTAAAAGTTCTAATTCGATAATTGAACTGTTAGATTTGAAATATTTAAATAAGTAAATGATACCAACTCCCTCTCGTACAACTCAGTTCGATGTTTTGAAAATATTGATGTCTTTGAGATTGAATTTTCATATCATCATTATTTATTATATATTAATATTAGGAATGATGTTAAGGGAAAAATAACTTTCAACGATTTGATACTTGTTTAATTGTGCTGAGGTAAATTGGACGATGATTAGATGATGGGGGAGAAACCTCGCAAGACAATAATTGGTACAGGCCTTGAGAGAGCTGTATACAAACTGTAAAATGAAGAATGAGGAAGACACTAATTTGAAGGAGCATGATGGCAGATAAAATCATAAAACCAAACTGTGGTTTCTTCAAGGGGAGCACACTGTTTTTCACTTTCTAGACGTCTCCACTAAAATGTTAAATGACCATATTGGGTACGACTAAATAAAAGCTAAAAAACTTAATTTTTTTTTTTGCAAAGGGTTAAATTAAATAACTTTACATTTCACAAGGCTGCTGTAGATTCTTTGTTTTGACTTTATAGTTTATAGACATCCAGAAGAACAGTTGTTGTTGGTTATGAAAATAAGCAATAAATTCACTTCATGGAATAGTTTGGAAATAAGTTGAAAACTCCATAACCTACATATCTAACTATTTTGGATCCATCCGCTTGTCCCGCCCCATCTTTAAATGAAGTTCAAATTTCTCTTTTTGTCTCCACTGAGGCACTGATACAAGGAGTTGTATAAAAAATTTGTATAAAAAAATCTTCCTTATCTTGAATCTATTTCCATCCGAGGCGAGTGCTTGCACACATTAGGTGAGAAAATAATAAATTATGTAAAAGAATATGTTCCACCAAACTTATTATTTTATTTAATAATCTCATTATATTAATCCTTGTATCCCCGCATTAACACAGCGATTGCTTGCACCCTTTTGGTGAAAACCAAAATAATAATTGTGTAAAGCACCTTTACCATAATTGATGCAAAGTTCCGGGCAACTGCTACTACTATATAATCATCTTCATTTACTTACAATTTTACACTAGATATCAACAGCAGAAGTTTTAAATTAAATTGGATGAACAAGTTTTGATCGAAACAATATTAGACAATTCAATTCTAATTTCTAAATATTGAATGGTTAACACAAAAAAATTGGTGCGATTAAAGCATGCAGAGTGATAAGTAAAAATCATTGTCGTTGATTAATGAATTAATGATAGTTCCTTCTGATCCATAGCAGAATTTGCCCCATTTTAAATACCACAAATATAACAAATGTGCCGTGTTCTCATTTTTTTTTAAAAAAAAAGCGGATGCAGAGTACAACATTTCTAAGAGCATGACATTTTTCGGATTTCAGAATGTAATACTAAAAATATTAGAAAAACAAAAATAAATCTGAAAAATATCCAAAAGTTTGTGGGGAAAAAAATTGTACTTAGAAAAGTCTACTTAAAATGTTGTACTATGTACTAACCCAAACTATTTAATCGTCTAAAATATCTCAGCAATTAACTGCATATTAAACCCCAGCCTGCTATGCGACCTTGATACATGACATGACTTCTCTGCACCAATCACAGCCCACATCCACCACTTGGACGGAATTTGGAATTTAAATTCTAAAAGTGTTAAAATTTTGAAAAATCGAAAAAGATCCAATTTGTAATGTTATGATAGCCGAAAAAAAAAAAAAAAAAAATGTTTTTCAGTTTTTTTCAAGAATTTTCCAGTAGAAATCAGTTATAAATAATAAGCTCGAAATATATAACATATCTTTGGTTAAAAAAAAAAATGCAAATTGGATGTTCAAATTTGGAAAAGGAAGAATCTATATATTCGTAATTTATAAACTAGAAGTTTAAGTCCTTTGGTATGACAACAAATTGACGATCCATATGCGGGAGAGAAAACATACCCTTGACCTTGACCAAGACTTCTCTCCATGAGCATTGCCTCTACATTCAGGGGAATTTTGGTCAGGGGAGCAATTATCGGATTGTAATAACTTATCGGGTATTAAATAAAAAAATTAATAATTTTATATATATACTTAACTAATAAAAAAATATTAAAATAATAACATTTTATATATTAAAATAACCCTAAAATAAAGCTCAAAGTAATAGATAATTAAGTTAATGAAGAAAGTTTTCGCCTACGGAACTTTATATTTTGATATCTTTGCATAATTATTTTATTATACATGATATTAAATATTTTATTTTCAATAAAAATAATTAGAAAATCTGGGAGTTAAAAAAATTTTAGGAGAGGACAAATTACCGAAAAATATTATTTTTCAAAATCCAGAGGGGGCACGTGCCCCTGGTTCTACTTGGGTCCGCCCATGTCTGCATCTATGATATATGGGTGTGGGTGTGGGTGTGGGTGCGGGTGCGGATATGAGTATCATATATGATATGATTCAGATGTCACGATACGTTAAATTTGAAAAAAATTAAATACGGATATGGTAATGTATTTTTATATAAATATAATTAATACCGATAAAAAATATTTATTTGCCTTATAATAACACGGAAGGATGCAGTGATTGTGCGCTCTGATGAGATTATGAAAACCTGGGTTTGAGACCACCTACGTGCATATATCCATTTTTGCAAGAATTTTCAGCGATTTCCCAGACCCAGACACTACCAGAAAAAAATGATTTAGAACCGTCTACTTAGAACCGATTTTTTAAAAAACAGGTGTTAAAAGGTGATAGTGGCATATTTGTAAATTTTATTAAAATTATTAGAACCGGTTTTGTATAACAACCGGTTACAAGTTTTTTTTTATTAAAACCGGTTTTATAATAACCGGTTCTATTTGATTTAATTATAACCGGTTTTAACAAAACCGGTTCTAAATTTTTTTGTTTTAGAACCGGTTTTTATAAAACCGGTTCTAATTCATAAAATTGAATTAGAACCGTTTTTTATAAAAACCGGTTCAATTCAATTTTATGAATTAGAACCGCTTTTTATAAAAACCGGTTCTAATTCAATTTTATGAATTAGAACTGCTTTTTTAATAAAAACCGATTCTAATTAATATGAATTAGAACCGCTTTTTAATAAAAACCGGCTCTAAAGAAATTCTTTGCATCAACCAATAGAATTTCAGTTTTTTCCTCCCACGGATTGCTATGTTTTTCAATCTAACTGTTGGTTCATGCTTATCCGACGATCTAAAAACCAAAAATCAAAAATCTATATCCCACGGATTATCACTCTTCATACTCCTATTTCATATATAAAAGAGATATTGAGAGACAGAGAAAGAGAAAGAGCAAATGTCGTCTTGAAGAAAGAAAAAAGAAAGGGAAATAGAAAGACAGATTTGAAACTCGTCTTGAAGCTCAAAAATGGATTTGATGTTTATTTGAAGTTTTTAGTTTAGTTTTTTTATTTTTTTCTTTAGAAATTGTAAAGATAGAAAATTTGTCAGATTTTCTTTAATATGTAAATTATATATAATTATTTTGTTAATGAAATATATTTTATTAGTTAATGATAAAATTAAATTATTTAATCAAAATTTAAAGAAATCAGAACTAGAGAATAATAAGAAAAAAACTATTTTTTAGTAAATAGTACCATCACAAAATATTAAGAAACAAAGTTTCCAAAATAATAATGTATTATCCAGGCAGTGTAGTGGAGATATTTGAGAGAAATTGACGAACTCAAATTTCCTGGGGCATGTACAATAGTTTAGAACCAGTTATTTCAATAGTTTAGAACCGGTTATTTGAAATAACCGGTTCTAAAGGTTAGAGCTAGTTTAGAACCGGTTATTTTAAAATAATCGGTTCTAAATGTTAGCACCGCATAGTTTTAGAACCGGTTGTATAACTGGTGCTAAATCCTTTATATAACCGGTTCTAAAATATTTTTTTGTGGTAGTGAGATCAACAGTGATGAATTTGTATGCAGCGCGTGAAATTTTCTCTATTCCAACCAAAATTAATCAGACACATATCAAAATTGAAATTAGAATGATATCAGTTCGGAAAAAAATGGAGGCCGTATTGGTTGTTCAAACAATAATCAGATACGCTACATATCGGATATGCACATAAATCGTATTTCGTCGGAACGTTATATATGTGGCCTGTCACTTAGCATTATATTCCTTTCTGTCGTTTTTTTATTAAAAAAAATATTATATTAGCTTTTTTAAAAACGTGCTTCATGTTTGAACATATTCATTTTGATAAATGCGTCAATCTCATATTCTTACGAAAAGTGCTCAAAATACTGTACTGGGGGCTGGGACTGGGACGATTTTTTTGATTTATTTCTTAATTTCTTTATGCACTGCTAACATACTAAACCATGAGCCTTCATTCGACGATAATTTTCAATTTCCTAACGTACTATGGAAGTATGACACATGACATTTATTAGGTGCAACAGTTAAATTCTTTAGCGATGCGCGCGTTTCTAGAACCTATAAGCTGCTTGTCCAAGAATATTTCATTCGATCAAATCTGGCAGGCTTGCTGTCAAGAATTTCAGTTGGCTGCGCCACATGAGTACGATGAGAATAGAGTTTTGAAAAAAAACTGTCCGGTTTAATTCGTTTCGGATTCAAATTCATGTCCGATTTGTCTTTTTGATCCGGTTCAATGGTGGTCTAGTTTTATCTTCATCCAAAACTGTCATGTACGGACCGGACCGGTGGTCTGGTTATCTTTTCATCCAAAACCGCTCTGTACGGACCCGTGGACCGGATAATGACCCGTGCGGACTCGTTGACCGGACCGTGACCCATGCGGAATTTTATGAATTTTTGGAAATTTTTTAATTTTTTAGTATTATTTGATTTTTATATAATTGAAAATAAAAATTCGAATTAGTTAAAAATTATTATTTAAAAAATTATGATAAATTTATTTTCTAATTTTTGTAATTTTCTAGAATTTTTTTATTTTTTATTTTTGCGGTTTTCTCAATTTGTAAAAAAAATAAAAAAAATAACTCGGATCGCATCGGACCGTGCCCGACCCGTGGGGTCCGGCCACCGGTGGACAATAGTGGGACATGTTGGATTTTTCTGAATTTGACCCATCCCGTATGGACCATGATGGACCGTGAACCGTGGTCCGGCCAGATTTGGCCGAGACCGGACCCGACCGGCCCGTTTACATAACAATAGATGAGAAGGACTGAATTAAAATTTTACACTCTAATCTTTTTTTAGGAACTGAATTATTATTTTAGGCCCTTAAAAAAATTTACTTAGGGTCCGAAATATTAAATCAGGCTCTTGAAGAAAATTTCACATAGGGCTCAAATTAATATTTTGGGTCCGCCAAAATTTTCACCGGTTTTATTTTATTCTGGTTATAAAAATTGAAGAGCCTGAGATATTAATTCGGATTCTGGGTGATTTTTTTTTTGTTATGGTGATAAAAAAAAGTTGGAGAGCCTGAGATATTGATTGGAGTTTTGTTCTCAGTCAAAAAAATAGATACTCATGCGAGATTTCGAAAAAAAAAGTTTTCTAAAAATAAGAAGTTACGTTATGTGGCTCCTGTGATTAGCTAGCATGCCTTTTCGGATATATTGAGCTGAGATCGATATTAAAACTGATATTGAGAATTTGATATTTTCATGCTTTTAACTATTGATCTCATCATGATCACGATTAACTTAAATATTAGTTTGCTTATTTAAATATAGAGAAATTAACTTTAATAACCATATAATAATAATTCCTCTCTCCCACTCTCTTGATCTTTGTATCTTCAACGTCTCCTCTCGATCTATGCCTCTTCCTCACTCTTTTTCTCTCGATTTAGTTCTGTCACCCTTCTCTCGATCTTCGTCTCTCCCCGCTTCATCGATGTCTCTTTGTTCCTCATCTTTTTGTTGTCTCTCTCTCACTCAATCTTTCTCTCCCTCCTCTTTCACTATCTCTTTTATTTTTCAAGTTAATCAACCTTGTTTCAAATCAATGAGTTTGATATTCAGTTTAGTGAGCTTAGTATTCATGTTATTGATGTGTATCTAAGTTAGAGAATTTGATATTCATTAATTCATGTTATTGATGTGTATCTAAGTTAGAGAATTTGATATTCATTAAATGAACCTAGTATTCAAGTTAGTGAACTTAATATTCAAATTAACCTTCAGAGACTCCTTTACTATGTAGAATCATACATATCCTGTCCTAACATTTTGTAGGTAACTAATGTATTTATTATGAGTGGGGATCCATTGACAATGAGTTATTTTGATAATCTTTGACAATGGACCTCTAAATAAATATAAAAAAAAAATCTTAAAAATGAAAAAAAAATTCATAGATCGTTCTTCTACATTTAGATTGATGATCATTTAAATTTCATGCAATTTCATTATCATTTGATAGTTCATCAAAGACCATTAAATTGGAATCGTTGTAAATTGCATGAAAAATTGATGATCTTTGATGGAAACTATCAAATAATAATAAAATTACATAAAATTTGAATAATCATCAATCTAAAAGTAGAAGAACACATCTATAATTTTTTTTTCATTTTTTTTAATTTTTTTTTATATTTATTTAGAGGTCCATTGTCAAAATTATCAAAATAACCCAATGATATATGTTAATCTTTATGCTTCGATGGTAGGTTGGGGTGTGGTGTAATAGAAAGAAGGTGGGGGTAGATAAGTATATGGAGCAAATCAAAGGTGGCTGGAGTATGGAGAGAAAGTTGTTGGGATAATAGTTCGAGAAATATGAAAAATTGAAAGGTTGTAGGTTAAAGTGGGGGACAACATAAGGATTTGGAATAGTAGTTGTGGCTTGGGTTATTTGGATCGTCTGTGATAGTCTCTCAGAATGGAGCATATCGAGGTTAGGATTAAGAAAAGGAGAAGTTTGATCGGCTCCTGAAAGATCAGGAAATCAATTGATTTGCTAGCGGTGAGGAGGAGTGAATCTGAGTGGGGTTGGGGAGGTTTGATCACCAGGAGTGAGAGTTGCTTCTCGGTTATTGTTGTCAGTAGCTATTTCAAATTTGTTAAAAGTGCCAGAAATAAAAGTTGCTTTCAACGAAAGTATCAAATTCTATAAAGATCAGGGGACTGAAATTCAGTAACAAACAACGATCAGGGGACTGAAATGCAGCCATCAAGTTCTATTTAATGTAATTATTCCTCAAATATAAAGTGTGCATCTCGCTTTAGATCCACTTCCAATTCGGAAATTTGTGTTCAGGTTTCTCTTCCCCACAGTTCTCCGGTGAGGACCTTGTTAATAAGTTCACCAGCAAGCTGAACAGCCACTGCTTGCATTGGCACCGATGAGGACGAAGACGGAGCAGCCAGCGTTTCAGATCCTGCCGAGATAGCATAACCAAAACCCGAAGAGGCCGAACCTATAGAACCCGAAGGGGCTAGATTTTGATTGAGGTTCGACCCCATCTCAGCTGTAGATTCTTCGGACGATCCATCATAATAGTTAAAATACAGTCCTGAAAATATTGGTCTAACGTTAATTTTAAACTTATAATTAAAAATATTATTTTTTTCTAAAGTTTTCAGTTTAAAAAAGATAGTAGTTCATTAATTGTATTGTCAGTTTTTAAAATTGGAACTAATGTTGATATAGCCCACTAGCGGAATCAAACATCATTGTTTGTACCATCATAATTAATGGTAAACAACATTTACACATATGCTATATATCAACTTAATTATCATATAAATCAGTATGGCATGAATGTTGATGTGAATTACTGAAATATCATCTAATTTTTTTAACCATTGATCGATAGTGAATTAGTGATATTTATGTTTCTGAGAGATGGATGCATGATTATATATAATTTTGCGTCTACAATAAAGAGTCAAACAAAATTTACCAGTAAAATAAAATGAATTTCTAAAATTAGAAAATCTTGCATGTATACAATTGGATTGACATTCGAGTTCCAAATTTTTTGAAATTAAAATTAAAAAGAATATTCATCATATCTTGAACGCCGGGTTCATATATGAATGCATGGATTCTGATACGCTACTTAATTATTGTCAAAACGGTTGTCTAATTCTGAAAATCTTCTAATTTTACATACTCCCTGTATCACTAAAAGTAAAATGATAATTATCAATTGAATCAAATTTGAGAAATCATTTAACAATGAAATGTAAATGTTGTTACCATCGATACTAAGTCTACTGTTCTAAATTATACCAACCACAGCCGTCATGCTAATACGACTCATAGCTATATAAGCAACTGAAAGAAAAAATATTCTTAATTTCTAACCAGTTTAGTGATGGCGTAAGCTCTTTCATAAGCAACAGATCTTTTTAATGGGCGCTGCTACGTCTCTTCCAATGGTTGCGTGTTACAATTCTCGGTAACAAGGTAACCAAGAATGGCTTCAAACATAGATTAAAAAAAAACATAGATTTTGAAGTGTATTGGATAAAAAAAAACCTGTAAGCTGGCAGAATAGCAACACACATACACTTGCAAGCATAGAAAAATATATATATACTACAATCTAAACTATTATTTAAATTATAACAAAAAAGTTTCGTATCAGTCCAAATGAATTATTTACTATGAAATTTTTTTTTATTAAAAAACTCTAGCATATCCAAAGAAAAGCCTCTTAGATGGGAAGATGCACCAATTCTCCTCCCCTACCATTCATCTTCATCTGTACTTCATTTTTTTATGGTGCATATCTCCCAAATTTTATTTTTTCATTCTTCATCCATTTCTTTGTTCATTTTCTTTCACTCTTCATTGAGGTGTTCATTTTTATTGTTTGGTGCACAATAAAAACCTCGATCGCTACAACTTTCAGAAATGATTTTTTTCATTAAAAATTTGTCTCTCTATGGATATTGGATGTAAACATTTAAAATCATTTATATAGAAAACTCGTTTTATAGTTCATATGATAGTTCGTGTTATTAGATTTGGATTGAAAAGTTCATTTTTTTATGGATATAATCACTTATTTTGAATAAAGTTAGTTGTATAAGGGTCTTTGAAGTTAAAAGAAAAAAGAAAAAAAAAATGAAAGTCTTGATTAAAGGGTTTTAATTGTGGATGCAATGTTAGATGCATAAGTATCTCAGTTCTCGAAATTGCAAATGGTACTTAGACAATCCGCTTGAGTGATGCGAACCGTTTCCCCTTTTAATTTGTTAAAGATTAAACATTCACAGTGGGAGTGTTTGGCATTCAATGGAATAACAAAAAGTTGGAATAGAATAGCTATTCCGATGAATTAATTTGCCAAACGAATTTTAGACTAAGTAGAAGAGTGCGGAATAGTGCTAATCCGGTATACCAACTTATAGATGGAATACCGGATTAGCTCTCGTCGAATAGCGATTATTGTTTGATTATATTATATTATATTATTATATTAAGATTATGATTAAGATTTAGTATTATTATATTATTATATTATATTTATGATTATAATTTATTATTATATTAATATTATGATTATTATTTATTATGATTATTAATTTTAATATTATATTATTATATTATGAATATAAATATAAATATAATTATTTTATTATTATATTATTATGATCAAGATTATTTATTATTATATTATTATATTATGATGATTATGATTATGATTATTATTACCTATTATTATTTTATTATGTTGTATTATATTATTATATGTTGATTATAGTGATGATTAATTTATTATTATATTATTATAATTATAATTATTTATAATTATTTTTATGATTATGATTATATTTTTATTATTATATTATTATGATTATGATTATTTTTATATTATTATGATTATGACTATAATTATTATTATCATGATTATGATTATGATTATTATATTATGATTATATTATTAAAATTATGATTGTAATTATAATTTTTTATTATTATATTACTATTAAAATATTATTATTTATTATGATTATTTTTATTACTTTATTATTATTATTTTATTATGTTGTATTATATTATTATATGTTGATTATAGTTAGTGACTAGTTTTATGCCTGTTTTGCACGGCACGAATACTGACAATAAAATTTGCAGCATCCTCAAAATGACCCTTACTTGCTGGTCAACCTCCGGGTTGGTCCTTATGTACAAAGGTGAAATAAGACTTTGCTCAAGGAATTAACCCCATCACAAGAGGAGAATTGCAATTAATTAGGAACTTCAAGAGGGACGAGTAGATTATTGAATGAATTTTCTCTGGAACACTAGTTGGTCCCAAAAACATATGATAGGACGGTTCAAGGTCAACCGGCTTGGTTTATCTCAGCTTCTCTTCATGACATTAAATCAAGATTTTCTGTGGCAAAGCAACAAGTCAAACTACTTTGATTGTAGTCTGCATGCATAGTAATTTAGAAATTATTAGGTCAAAAATTTATGATTCAGATATAATTTGGAAGTTATTAATTTCATATAATATAAATAAAATCTATATTAAAATGTTAAAATTTAAAAAATATAGTAAAAAAATAAAATTTTATTTGAAATAACATATAATGTGTTTTTTCCTGAATAATTTGTGAATTAAGCATTTTTTTGACAAAAAAAACACATTATATATTAAACTGACGATTTATTCATGAAATATCTGGCTTTTGATAAAAAATAAATTATTCATGAATAAAACGAAAATTGACTTATTATGTCTGCATTAGAGACAGTTTTGAGTTAATAAGTATGATTAACGTATAATTGCACAAAATTTTTTTCAACTATCTAAAACTGTTCATAAGTAAACATCGAATATTTCTAAGATTTTCTCAGTTATGATCTTTTAATTTTACTGATACTAACTTAGTACTTTTTATATAATTTCAAAATTCAAGTGAGTGACCAAATTAAATTGTCTATCGTGATTCAAAGGAGAAAGTGTTCTGTGAGGAAGAAGTGCTAGATACCGACGATACATACACTTAAACTTCGTATGATTGTCATATTAGTTCCAAAAAGAACGAACAATTTTATTATTCCAAAAAGATCGTTAATGGATTTAAAAAACTTTGTTAATAGAAATTATACGATTTTAGGACAAATTTTGTGAAGTGAGCCTATTAAAATTAACTAGCCATATACCCGCGCGTTGCAACGGACTTTTTTATTTAAACATTAAAAAATTATAAGATAAAAAAATTCATATTTATCTAATATTAAATTATAAATTCACCAAATTATAGAGAAAACCTATAATAAAGTCTATATTTAATCTTGGATGAGATTTTTGCACACAATATGAGTTAATGATTCATGATTTTTATGGCAAAAAAAGTAAATTATTCTAACATATATTATCACCATTATTTTTTTATCAAATATGCACAAGGTTGCTAAATAAAAAAATATTATGGAAATAATAGTATATAAGAGAAAGAAATTGAGAGAAAGAGAGGATCAATGGACGCGATCACATACGTTCGATCAACCAAAAATAAATATTATCCGTCTAATTGAGGGATAAAATGGATATAATAAAAAATTATCATGACAAAAAATGGACACTCCAATTCTTAGATGTTTTATATAATAGTATAGATATAAACTATATAAAATACTATTTCATTATAAAAGATAAAAAATGCCTTGGAGAAGAGTGAATGAGCATTCGGCATTCCATCTCTCTCCCACAGATGACGCCAGAAAACATCAAGTTGAGACCTGAGGTCCCTTGTTGCAATTTCTAACTTCCAAAATCTAAGGAAGTTTCAAACTTTCTCACTTCAGAACTATCTAGACGCCCCCTTGAAGCAAACATATAACCGAAACCAAGCCCGAAGCCCTCGCCTCTCTCACAACACCCAACCCACCTACTTATCCTTAATTAAGCTCTTTAACATCTCTAAGTTCCCCATCTCAGTCCCCTCACAACATCCATATATTTCTTGCTCAAAAAAAAGTACAAACACACAGTATCTTTACTGTTCACAAACCAAAGAAACTACATGGGCACCCTGGTAGGTCATGTTGCTCCCGGTTTTGGCTTCCTCCTAATCGGCCTATGGCACTTCTTCAACCACATTAGGTTTTTCTCTGTCAGACCCAAGTCCTATGTTGCACTGCCATGGTTTCCCGCTCCATTCCTGAGACACCTAGAGCTAATTTTAATAATTCTCGGTAGTTTCACATCGATCTCCATGGAATTAGTAATTGGCCCAGAGAAGCACCAACCGTTTGATGATGATGGAACCATACCATCCGACCACCTTCACAACTTTGAGCACGCCTCCATCTCCTTAACATTCCTAATTTATGCGGCATTTACCATTTATTTTGATCGTATCAAGATGAAGGAGCGGGATGCGATGTCACAATTTTGGGTGCCATAGCCTTTGCACAACAACTGCTGATATTTCACCTCCACTCTGCCGACCACATGGGTGTCGAGGGACAATACCATTGGTTGCTCCAAATAGTGATTGCGGTATCTTTATTAACGACTATTCTCAACATATCCTTTCCGAGAAGCTTCATGGTCAGCTTCGTAAGGTCCGTGAGTATTGCCTTTCAGGGTGTTTGGTTTATAGTTATGGGTATTATGCTATGGACTCCTAGTTTGATACCCATGGAATGCTATTTGAACATGGAGGAAGGTCATCAAGTGGTGAGATGCCATACCGCTGAGGCGCTTGTTCGGGCAAAGTCGCTGGTGAATATACAGTTCAGCTGGTACATGACCGGTACAGTGGTTTTGGCCATTTTGGGTTATGTGTATTTGACGAAGTTGTACCCTGAGGAGCCGGATTACCTGCCTCTGGTCAGAAAAACAGAGGAAGAGGAAGATGATTTGGAGATGAGAAAGCTAGGAAATTAGGGGGCTGAAAGTTTGAATATATTTTTCTTTTTCTTGAGATCCTCTCAATTGGAAGAGTTACTGGAGTCGTTAGTCAAACCTCCTGGTATTTGTTTTGTCAGTAATTGAATAAACGTCGATGGCTGACTTAACCCCAACATTGGAGAGCTCTTCATATCAAATATAAATGGACAGCTCTATATTACTTAGAACAGGAGAGCATTCCTTCCTTCTTCTTTATTGTTCAAAAATTTTCTCTAGTGTGGGCTTTCCTTTTTTTCCTTGGTATTTTGTTGGGTTTCAATTGGTGATATCATTTGTAAGTTAGATGGAAAAGTTGTACAAAGATACTTGATAGTGGATTCGTTTTTGGAAGTTAGCCGTGATGCTGGTATAAGACTAGGGGAACATGCATGCATGAGCTGGTTTTATCATTTGTTGTACTGTGGCTTTGTGTCTTGTTATTGGAAAATTTAGATCTTTTTCTTCCCAAACATTTGTTCATATTCTTCGTATCACTATTAAGTTGATTACTTGTCACGTATTTATTTTTGTTATTTTCTTTTGAGATACGGAATGATGACAAGTCTCAAACTTTAAATATTGACAAATAATTTTCGAACCAAACTATTAATTTGTAACAATCTCAAAAGTTTAGTCACTATACCGAGAACTATTTTTTCTTCAAAAAAAATATCAACATAATGTTTTTTTTTTCGTTTTTTATACCTTAATTCTTTTTCTGGTGGTGGGGGGTTCTGGAGATGATTTAATTTCTTCTTGAAGAAAGCTATAACTTAATTTGAATCTATCATATATAGGCGAAATTGACATTAGGACATGAATTTAATTTCGCGTTTAACCGCAAATATTCTACTATTTTAATGTTTTAAATAAGGGAAAATTAGTCTTATGCCACCTCAAAACTTTAAATTTAGCAAAATGCCACTTCAAAACTTTAACTCCCTCTAATGCCACCCTAAAATAAGTTTATTTAGTCTTTTGCCACACTTATATATTTTTTGTTCATTTTTAATTAAGTTCGGTAAAATATCACTGTATTTTTGGGATGTATTTTTTTAATTCCAAAAATACCCTCATTTCTGTCTGATATATCTTTTCCAACTAATTTCGTCTGTTAAAATCGTTGATATCTCTGCAAAATGCGTAATTATTTTAGCAAATGTCAAACCAAACATTTTTTTTATTTTATTCTACAATAGAGAAAACAGTCAACAAATAAATCATACTAAAATCTTCTATCCAAATGACCCATAAAGAAAATTATAAAAATGCATTTATATATGCTTACGAATAGAATTTTCGCTTTTAAAGTTCTGAATCATGATGCTCATAGTCTGAAATTTGCTTTCTGCATTACGCATTTTGCAAAGATATCAACGATTTTTAATAGACGAAATTATTAGAAAAATATATATCAGACAGAAATAAGGGTATTTTTGGAATTAAAAAAATACATCCCAAAAATACAATGATATTTTACTGAACTTAATTAAAAATGAACAAAAAATATATAAGTGTGGCAAAAGACTAAATAAACTTATTTTAGGGTGGCATTAGAGGGAGTTAAAGTTTTGAAGTGGCATTTTGCTAAATTTAAAGTTTTGAGGTGGCATGAGACTAATTTTCCCTTTAAATAAGGGTGGGGATCACTTGACAATGGGTTATTTTGATAATATTGAAAATAGATTTTCAAATAAATACTAGAAAAATCATAAAAATATAAATTTTTTTATGGATATGTTCTTATACTTATAGATTTATGATAATTCAAATTTCATAAATTATCAAGAACCATCAAAATTTTATACAATTTATAATGGTTATAATTTAACAGTCTTTGATAAACTATCAAATGATAATAAAATTGCATGAAATTTAAATCACCATCAATCTGTAAGTAGATGAACATATCTATAAGATTTTTCTATTTTTAATTTTTTTTTCATATTTATTTAAAAATCTAAAATGGTCAAAATAACCATTATCAAGTCACCCCTTCCTTTAAATAATACACTTCCGATAACTACAAGGGTTTCATTCTCCTTGTACTTCCGATCAATTGAGCAGTCCTCTTTATTTAATTTGCTGACATACAGATGGTTTATAAGTTTCTGTTGAAGCATATTATAATATATAGGAAAGTGATATATGAACTATTAACAGCGCCAATATATAGTTGTCAGGCTGAAATCATTTGAATATGGAAGGACACACATTAAATTTATTTAGGCCATTCAAATTTTTTAATGTACTGTAGCAATATAAAACTATATATATAGCTTAATTTTTTTTTTATAGTAATATAACTCGATCTTGCGGCTTTCCGTTCAATTGGTTACTTATCTGCAGACAACTCAAGTTTTCCTATGGGCTTACTTGTTCAATTTTTTTATATATTTTGCATTTGATAAATGTCCCTTTCTTCACGGTTTCTTCTGCAAGGAAAATTCATTAAAGCGATAATTTATTAATTGAACTCGCAAAGCTCACTCATGTAATAAACATGGTTGACTTAAGGTGTTCGAATGGTAATTGGTTGGATAAAGTCAAATTTGTATCCAATTTTAGGTCCCTTCTTATTTTATTTATTTATTTATTTATATTCAAGAAATTATTCGTCTAAAAATTGAGGTCCCACCCATTTGAGTTTTCCATTTGGTTCAGATGTGTCAGGAGTCATTAAATAAACAGAAGATTGTCATTCTAATCGTTGTTTACGTCTAATTGGATTTAACAATTTGTTAATTTTAACTCATATAATATTAGAAACTTATATAGATTCATTATGTTTCAAACTTCATGCAATTTAATTATTATTTAGTATTCCATCCGACTCTTAAATTGAAATTATTACAAAAGTCTTTATATATTGAGATACCAAACAATTTGGGTAGAATTTGATTTCAAAAATACATCTTATTACAGTTTAAGTTTGATTACAAAATTAATATTTAATATCCAATCTAAATTATATATTTTAATATTTTTTCATAGCTGGAACCGATATTGTAATGGGTAAGATACGAGTTTTATTTAATTATCTGATTCAGAAATGAAATCCAAACCAATACCTAGATACTAGGGCTGCAAACGAATTGAACACGAACGAACTAACGTGTGTTCGAGTTTGATTTGAAATCTATTTCAAACTAGTTTGATTTGAAATAGATAGACAGTTTTAAACTCAAATCATAGTTTGAAATTCGATTTGTTAAAAGTTCAAACTGTTCGGTTCGATTCGTTAATAGTTCGAAATAGAATTATTAGGCGAACAAATTCCACAATTCATATCAAAATAACATAATCAAATATAAAAATGTCAATTTAATACAAATTCATACAAAACTAAAAGTTCATTCAACAAAAATTAATAAATTTTACATAAATTCATACTACTCAAAGTCTCAAACAATCAAATAATTAATACAAATTCAAACAAAAATAGTTCGCAAACACATTTCGAACGAACTCACCATGGTTTGAGTTTGATTCGATATAATTTCGAATCGAATCAGTTTGATTTGAAATTAATTTCGACGTAGAATCGAACGAACTTTTTTCAAACTTTTTTCGAATCGAACACGAACAAACTACGAATTTCGAATATTTCTTGCAGCCCTACTAGATACTATACATATCAATATCTGATATATGATATATACCATGATAATCTATATATTCTATTTTTATATAAAAGTGATGTACACCACCGGCTTCATTAAAACCAAAATAAGTACAAGATGTCTCACATACCAAACAGCCGGTACTCAGATCTAAAATTCCAAAAGCTAAAGCTCCTAAAACAACTATCTAAAGTACTACTACTCTTCCTCAGAAGGAATCAAACATCAACAGAACAAACAGACATACATTTCATGAGAAACATAGTGCATAGTCCTAAGATAAAATTGAATTACATCAAAACCCTAAATGTCAACACAGAAATTAAGCATTGCTAGTAAAAATAGTTGAGAAGAAAACGGTCTCTTGTCCACACATTTGAGGGACAATCATTTCCTCCACTGTGAGCACGCCAAATCCTCCGGAGATGCTTCCTCTCTCATTTTTTTTTCCTCTTTCAAAGCCAGCTCTTGCCCTAAATGCCCCTCTACTAGTACTGGTATCACCTGTAAAAAAAGTTTTACCATCTCCTAGGGCAGAACAAGAGATAGCTAGGTTAAGCAAATCTACATTTCCCTTGTAAGTGCACCAATATATGGCAAGACTAATAATTTGCATCCTAGCACAACAATAATTTTAGGAGTGTGTAGTAAAATTAGGGGTGTTAAAATTTGATCTGATTTAATTCGAACCTGATTTAACCTGAAATGAGTCAAGAATAATTGGATCGTGTGTAGGTCTAAAATTTTATACTTGTTATGAATCGGATTGGGTATGGATCGACCCAACCCGGCCCATTTAGTTATATTTTTTTTATTTAGTTTATAATTTAACAATAATCAGAACTTATGTATACATTGATTAAGATTAATTATATACTAATTAATATTAACTTACATACAAATAAATAAAAATAGTTAATAAATACTTAATTATTATTGGGAAAATAATTATGTCAACTTGTTTAAAAATTGAGTAAGTGAAGGAAAATAATCGAGTCAACTCTCTAGTCGAATACGCAAATACGACGAAATTAAAATGAGAGAGAAATAAAGCGGTTTCTTTCATCATCATAACTTCGTGTCTGAGAAAATGTACGTAGGAGATTCGACAGCTCTAGCTTGATCGTTGATCACTTTCATCATCAAGTACTTCTAAGAAGCAAGACAATTTTGAATTGTACTGGAATATTCTTGTGAGAAACTTCTGTAGTGGCTGCGCAGACAGTATTAGGGATGGCAAAAAAACCCATCGGTTCGTAGGCCTGCACATACTCGCCTGGCCCAAGCCTTTACCTGATTGGCCCGATACAGTAACAAGCCAGGTAAGGTCAGGCCAAAATACGGGCCAGGTCAGGCAAAGGATTTTGATTTAAACTTGCAGGTAACCTGGACCGTTAGATATAAGTAAGATTAATCTGATCCGTTGATAGATAGGGTAAACTCAGACCTAAAATCCCAACTGTCAAATCCCAATTCTCAAACCCTGCGTTCTCACTTCTCTCAACGGCGCGATCTCTCCACTCTCGCGATCTCTCCACTCCCAAATCCCAACTCCCAGCTCCTCTCTCGCGATTTCTCCACTGGTGATCGCTCCTCTCTCGCGATCTCTCCTCTGGCGATCACTCCTCTCTCACGATCTTCTCTGACTCTCTCGCACACGGCAGCCGGCACACTCCACTGCTCCATCGAGGCGCGCGACTCCATCTCCCTCTGGTACTGGTAGTCTGGTACACTCCATCGAGGCTCGCCGCTTGCACACTCTGGTACACTCCATCTCCCTCTTTTCATTTTCCCCTCTTTTCGGTTAATAGTACAAATGAAAGAAAAAAAATAGAATGCGATTCTGCAGAAGTTTATTTGAGTTAGAAAATATGAGAAAAACAAGAGAAAGGTTGCCTTGTCGAATTTGTTCCAGTCTCCTCATGTACTGATCAAGCTGTTGGATGTGAGCATCAACCTGTAGAAATGAAAGCTTTGATTTCAGTAAGTCATTTTTGTAAGGTTATTGGATGGGATCCTAACTAGAGGAACTAATTTCCTCCTTGTCCCCCAGAAAACAACAAATATCATGTGCAACCATCAAAATAAGTTGGGATGGGATCCTTAACTATCGCATTTGGTTGAAATCGATCCCAAACTCTTTTATTCGGTTCAAATTGGTCATTAACTCCTATATCTGGTTCAAATTGGTCCTTCTGTTTAATTCTTTATTTAATTCATTGTTATGCCTTCATATTTGTGATCAAATAATGCATGAATCCTTTTGTGTTGAAATGTACATTACAATACTTGAGTTTTCATTTCCATAATATAAATAATAAATTTTGAATTTCAATGATACTAAATTATTTTCAGCCATGAGAACATTTTTGTCCTTCCATATTAATATTTACATGTGATTGCCTACGAATATCAATTAATATTTACATGGATCACTTCTTCTAACATATCAAATTCTTCATCTTTTTTCAGGAAAAATGGTAACTTCACAGGAACTTATTAATCAAGTATCAACCGAGCAAAACCCTACAACAGAACCTACAAATGTAGAACTCATTAATCAAGAGGGCACAACACCGACATCTATAGAGGGCTCTTCTGCAACACCGATAACAGTTTCTGGTGCAACACCTGCATCAACTTCTGGTACAGCAACAACATCGACATCAAGTTTAGGCGGCACCCAAGCACCTAGTCAACCTGAAGAAGTAGATACCTCAAAACTAAAATCTGATGTTTGGGCGCACATGACGAAGAAGTTGATTGATGGAAAATTCAAAGCAGTGTGCAAGTATTATGGTACTAAACTTGCAGCAGGCTCCAATAGTGGTACACGACACATCAAAGCCCATGTAGAGTCCTGTTTTAGAAAAAACAACAAACATTCCTTAAAGCTTTTCAAAAAATGTTAGCAAATAAAAAATCAGAGGGGAAAACTGCCATAGGAAATTATATTTTTTTATCAAGAAGGATCTAGAAAAGATCTTGTGGAGATGGTAGTGTTGCATGAGCACCCTCTCTCGATTGTTGAGCAAGTGGGGTTTAAGATTTTTATAAATAACTTACAGCCATTGTTCAAAATACCAACCCGTAACACCGTGCGAAGAGATATTCTCAAACTTTATGTAGATCGAATGAAGAAGACTATGGCCCTCATGGAGAGCAATGAAGGAAGAGTGGCAATTACAACTGACATGTGGACGACAGACAATCAAAAGAAGTCATATATGGCAGTCACTGCACATTTTGTGGATGATTCATGGCATTTACAGCAGCGACTATTAAGGTATATTTAATATATTATTTTAAATTAAATATGAATCGAAAGGGAAGGTACATGTGATGAGGATATGCCGAATGATTTTGAACAATTTACTCAAAGAAGAAAAAAAAAGAGAATTGATATAACTATGGAGTTAGATCATTACTTGCAAGAAGAATTGGTTCCAAAGGGTCAAAATTTTAATGTGCTAACTTGGTGGATGTCAAATGGACCCAAATTTTCGACTTTACGAAAAATTGCTCGTGACATATATGCAATACCGGTTTCTACCGTTGCCTCCGAATCGACTTTTAGTATGGGAGGGCGAATAATAAGTCCGCAAAGAAATAGACTTCATCCTCAACTTGTTGAAGCTCTAGCATGCGCACAAAATTGGTTAAAGGCTGAATTTGAAGGTAAGATTATCTATTATTTTGTATTATGTTAATTAAATATGAATATATTTTTGTTTAAATTTTACTTGTCTTTTTTTTCAGATTTAGGAGAGAAAAATCCATTCAAAATATTTACCGATGATGTAGATGAAGAAGAAGATGTAAGTGAATACTCGGTGATCACTAATGAGGTAAACTTTCTTATTTTTCTGCTATTGAGTAGCTGAAAATACCTTACCACGTGTAAATATTTCATGTGAATGCTGTAAAAATACTGTAAATATTGTAAAAATGCTGTAAAGATGCTGTAAATACCGTAAAAATGTAAATGTTGTAAAAATATTTCATGTAAGTGCTATAAGTTTCTTGCCACATGGTTTTTCTTTCATGTAAATGCTGTAAATACTTTGTTTTTGCTTTTAAAGTGCATCCTGACACTCGATTGTGCTTTTAAAGTGTGAAATTGACAAGCAATTTTATTTTTGTGTGTGTAGGTTAATGCAAGAGAAACAATGGCTGAATAATCTGTTTAATCTGAACTATTTTTATTTGTGTTAAATTCTGTTGGATTTGCAACTGTTGTATTTGTAGTATTTATTTTGTGTTGGATTTGGAACTGTTGTATTTTTGTTTAATCTGGACTATTTTTTTTGATTAAATTATGTTTTATTTGTAGTATTTATTTTGTGTTGAATTTGGAATTGTTGTCTTCATTTTGTTGTAGTATCTTAGTTGATGGAACTTGAAAATTTTGAAACTGTATGTATATTATTGTCTAGTTGTTTCAAAATGATATTTATAATGTGTGCTGAATGGGGTGGGCATGGACGGGTATGGATGGGCAAGGTAGGCCCACGGCTACGGGCATGGGCGGGCAGGGTAGGCCCATGGGTATGGGCAGGGCAGGGCAGACAGGCACAGTCTAGGATGAAATGCCTACGGGTGGATCAGGTATAAAATTTTAGGCCCATTATACCAGGCCAGTCAGGATAGGCCTAAAATTTTAACAGGCAGGTCAGGCGCGGGATTGTTAGAATGCTTGCGGGTAAGGCCCATTGCCATCCCTAGACAGTATACATAGTACTCATAGATTTTTTTTTTACTTTAGTAAATAAAAAAAATAAAAATCATAAAAATAGGGAACTAGTAAGATTATCTGGTTTTTGAGCTATAATGGTTTGGACCGAGTATGAAACTCAGTCCCAGTTTTTTTTTATATTTGAGTGTAAAATAAAAAAAATAAAAAAAAAAACTGGTACCGAGTTTCAAACTCAGTCCAGGCACCTGGAACCGAGTTTGAAACTTGATTTCTTGCCAGTATGACTCAAAAACCGGATAATCTTACTAGTTCTCTATTTTTATTTTTTTATTTACTAAAATAAAAAAATATCACTAGTACTCATGACTATCACTAGCTATGGATTATGTCTGCAGATACTAGCGAATAATTAATTTCACCAAAAGTGATCACACACGGAACTTGCAGTATTTAATGCAGGATTCACATGAATTTAATGATTGAAATTTGAAACCTAACATATTCTATATTGGGTGGGGATAACTTGATCCAATGGGTTATTTTGACAATCTTGATAATGAAGTTTCAAATAAATACTAAAAACAATCTTAAAATTTATTTCTTGCAGCCCTACTAGATACTATACATATCAATATCTGATATATGATATATACCATGATAATCTATATATTCTATTTTTATATAAAAGTGATGTACACCACCGGCTTCATTAAAACCAAAATAAGTACAAGATGTCTCACATACCAAACAGCCGGTACTCAGAACTAAAATTCCAAAAGCTAAAGCTCCTAAAATAACTATATAAAGTACTACTACTCTTCCTCAGAAGGAATCAAACATCAACAGAACAAACAGACATACATTTCATGAGAAACATAGTGCATAGTCCTAAGATAAAATTGAATTACATCAAAACCCTAAATGTCAACACAGAAATTAAGCATTGCTAGTAAAAATAGTTGAGAAGAAAACGGTCTCTTGTCCACACATTTGAAGGACAATCATTTCCTCCACTGTGAGCACGCCAAATCCTCCGGAGATGCTTCCTCTCTCATTTTTTTTTCCTCTTTCAAACGCAGCTCTTACCCTAAATGCCCCTCTACTAGTACTGGTATCACCTGTAAAAAAAGTTTTACCATCTCCTAGGGCAGAACAAGAGATAGCTAGCTAGGTTAAGCAAATCTACATTTCCCTTGTAAGTGCACCAATATATGGCAAGACTAATAATTTGCATCCTAGCACAACAATAATTTTAGGAGTGTGTAGTAAAATTAGGGGTGTTAAAATTTGATCTGATTTAATTCGAACCTGATTTAATCTGAAATGAGTCAAGAATAATTGGATCGTGTGTAGGTCTAAAATTTTGTACTTGTTATGAATCGGATTGGGTATGGATCGACCCAACCCGGCCCATTTAGTTATATTTTTTTTTATTTAGTTTATAATTTAACAATAATCAGAACTTATGTATACATTGATTAAGATTAATTATATACTAATTAATATTAACTTACATACAAATATATAAAAATAGTTAATAAATACTTAATTATTATTGGGAAAATAATTATGTCAACTTGTTTAAAAATTGAGTAAGTGAAGGAAAATAATCGAGTCAACTCTCTAGTCGAATACGCAAATACGACGAAATTAAAATGAGAGAGAAATAAAGCGGTTTCTTTCATCATCATAACTTCATGTCTGAGAAAATGTACGTAGGAGATTCGACAGCTCTAGCTTGATCGTTGATCACTTTCATCATCAAGTACTTCTAAGAAGCAAGACAATTTTGAATGGTACAGGAATATTCTTGTGAGAAACTTCTGTAGTGGCTGCGCAGACAGTATTAGGGATGGCAAAAAAATCCATCGGTCCGTAGGCCTGCACATACTCGTCTGGCCCAAGCCTTTACCTGATTGGCCCGATACAAGAACAAGCCGTGTAAGGTCGTGCCAATTAATCTGATCCGTTGATAGATAGGGTAAACTCGGACCTAAAATCTCAACCGTCAAATCCCAATTCTCAAACCCTGCGTTCTAACTTCTCTCAACGACGCGATCTCTCCACTCTCGCGATCTCTCCACTCCCAAATCCCAACTCCCAGCTCCTCTCTCGCGATTTCTCCACTGGCGATCGCTCCTCTCTCGCGATCTCTCCTCTGGCGATCACTCCTCTCTCACGATCTTCTCTCGACTCTCTCGCACACGGCAAATTTCTGCACACTCCACCTTGCAGACAAAAACTTAGCTTTAGTAAATAAAAAAAATAAAAATAGGGAACTAGTAAGATTATTTGGTTTTTGAGCTATACTGGCCTGGACCGAGTTTCAAACTCGGTTTCAGTTCCGAGTTTGAAACTCTCCCGGTTTTTTTTTTATGTTTGAGTGTAAAATAAAAAAAATAAAAAAACTTAGGACCGAGTTTCAAATTCGGTCCAAGACTGCCGAGTTTGATGACTCAAAAACCGAATAATCTTACTAGTTCCCTATTTTTATTTTTTTTATTTACTAAAATAAAAAAAAATCAGTAGTACTCATGACTATCACTAGCTATGGATTATGTCTGCAGATAATAGCGAATAATTAATTTCACCAAAAGTGATCACACACGGAACTTGGAGTATTTAATGCAGGATTCACATGAATTTAATGATTGAAATTTGAAACCTAACATATTCTATATTGGGTGGGGATAACTTGATCCAATGGGTTATTTTGACAATCTTGATAATGAAATTTTAAATAAATACTAAAAACAATCTTAAAAATTATAGAAAAAACCTTATAGATATGTTCTTCTATTTATAGGTTGATGGTGATTCAAATTTTATGCGATTTCATTATCGTTTGATACTCCATCAAGGATCATTAAAAATTTATATAATTTACAACGGGTTAATTTAACTGTCTTTGATGGACTATCAAACGATAATAAAATTATATAAAATTTAAATTATTATCAATCTATAAGTAGAATAACATGCTCATAAAAAATATTTTTAATATTTTTTTCATATTTATTTAGAAATCTATTATCATTATCAAAATAACTGTCGTGAAGTGATCTCTTCCCTTCTATATATGGCTGTAGATCGACTTGCCGTGCATGATACAAGTATTATGATGCGCATAGAAAGATGTGGATTTAATTATTATATGAATGTTTTTATACTTATCAAACAAAATGAAATCTTTTGATACTCGAGATGTTGAGATTTTCTCTGTTCACTTAACTTTTCTTTGCATTGTGTTTCTTTTCTCTATATTTTTTATGTACAATAAAGATCACAGTTTGTGATCAGTTTAATTAAAAAAAATTGACGGCACGAGACCTCATCTTTTTCTTAAAAGAAAAAAGAGATGTTGAGATTCTCTAGCAGTATTGCATTGGTTTCTTAAATAAAATATTAGCTTATTTGTTATTCCATTCTGACGCTTTAAGTCAATATATTGATGTGTTGGCGGTAGATAAATGTGTTGGGCGAAATTTTAATAAAGATCTGATCATGTAAATTTTTATCAGTAATTTTATTGTGTAAATTTTTACGAGTAATAATATTTCTTGATCGAACTGCCCGCACGTAAATTTTTATCAATAAATAAATTGTGCAATTCTTTACCAGCAATAATATTCTCTAACCGAACTGCCCGCATATAATTTTTTACTAGTAAATTAATTGTGTAAATTTTCACCAGCTCAAATTTTTTTAATATAATAATTATATTTCTTTATTAAAATTCAACTCATCAATAACCTTAAAAAACAAAACAGGAGCATTATATCACTGCCCTAAGCCATTATTCTTCTCTTGCGCCCAAAGTGGGATGATACCTGATATTCCTTTCCATGTCCCTTTTTCGTCAGAAAAAGGCAATTGAATTGATCGATCTTCTTGGAATTCAGATGTGAGAATTTATCGATCCGTTAGATCTGAATCTAATTTAATTTTATTTTAAAAAATTAAATTAATCTGATTCGATTTAAATTTAATATGACCTAATCTAATTCAAAGTGAAATAATCTGCAATCCAATCAAAAATAATCTAAAATTTAAGAAATCAACATATAAATTAACTTGATCTGATCCGAACCAATTTTATTTTTACAAAAAAAATCAAACTGATCCGACCTATCCCGACCCTTCTACTCCAAACTCGACCCGATCTTCTTGATTACCAACTCTACGACATCACATGATGTAATTAAACGTCACAAGAAAGGTAATTAATAACGCGTCCATACAGAAAACCTAGAAGAACGAAATACAGGCAATATCTGCGAATAAATTTAAATTGAAAGTGTGTTTTGTTACTGATTAAAATTGAAAAAAAAAATTATGCTTAACAAAACTACTTATTTACATATCTCCTGTATTAAATTAGCAGCAAAAATATTTTTAAACAATATATCTCTATCTTATGATTGAAAAAACAATTGTTATTAAGTTATTTATTAGTGGAATTGATTCCCAAGATAGTTGTTCACAGTCCATACCCGTATTCCTAAATAATTTTTTGTTGATCGTTTATCGTCTTAATATAATAATAACGACATGTGTGCGGCTTAAAATGAACGCCTTTATGTAGCAAATGAAATTCTATTAACTTTGCATCCCAGTTAATTTGCTAGCTACGTTAAGATGATATGAACCAGTCTATCTTGTTATTATTTAATCATATCCTGTCGTTGACAGCGAGTGTTCTAGGCCTTCTTTTAGTCAGAACATGTTTTTAAAATGAAACAGTACTAAGAAGAATATGTTTTCCTCATTATTTTAGAAATTAAAAAAGTGGTAATGCCGTATCAGGTTTCGTCATGAATGACACATCACTTGACAACGTGTTACTGATCTTGTTCTTTATCATCTGACAAGACTCGAGTGTCAGCTGATGGGTCCTTTATCTTGTGGTCTTCCTTCACAATTTGCAGATCATTAAACCCAGACCTGATTATATTCTTACGTAGTATCCTTTAAAAGGAAGGCCCAATATGTGGATCATTTGCTTGTGCACAGCCCATTTAATGGGATAAAAAGTATCAACATTTCGGCCAGATGAGCCATGATCCTCTAGTGAACCCTAAACATAAATTAAGTTACCTTGATCCATGCTTTCGCCTTCCAGAGAGACACAACCCCGTTGATCACTGCACTCCTTTAGCCTTCCAAATGATCTTCCTCTAATCCGATGGAGTGATTGAGAGGACCGGCGTCGACGCTTTCTTCTCTTCCGGAACAATGTGTTAAGAGAGAGAGATCTGGATCTCGTTGGAAATGAAAGGGTGCCGTAAAGCTGGGAAACGAAAAGATGTCCAAAACCAATCGTATCTCTCGCATATATATGGACGTCCATATAACATAGTGCTTATACCTTAACGGTCCATATCGGATCCGATTCTCTCTTAACGGTTCGTCGCTTAATCGTAAAGTCGTCTATAGTTGTGTTCTCCAGACCAATAGCATAATTGTATTATTATCGACTTTATATAATTCGTACCATCACTAAATCATAAAGTCATTAATACGCATTCTACACATTAAAGGTCCCACTTCTCATGACATATAATAAACCCGATACGTAATTTGATCACTTCATTATGGGTATAATTTGATACCCATTATATAATATATTTATTACATATAAGCCCATACATATTGTAATTAATAATAATTAATTCCAACAATCTCCCACTGGGCTATATGTATCCGAAAAATATATATATATATACCGAATTGAGTACTCTTAACTATGCCGTCATAACCTTTTATGTCATCATCCAATTCCGTCCATCAATCATATTTATAAGGACTTTATGCGATTCGTCTCATAAAGCGAAACTAAACCGACATAAATCACGATATAAACATAACCGAATGACATGAATCATGAAGGGATGTGTAGTTTGAAAATTACATGTAATGTGATCCACATGCCTATTTTCAATTTGGTCACCTTAATCAATCCGAATTAGAGGTCGATTATAAGCTCGTAGTGTATATAAAATCGAATAACCGAATAATCAATAACGAATAACCGCATGATACATACGAAATCACGTAATATCATATAAGAACTACCGCATGATATCCGAAAAAGTATATCATATAAAACATAAAAAAGAAATACAAGTACAAACTCCCACTCAACCTAATAATCCTCTCGTAACATATATACCCATATGAGCGACATGCTCATGAAACTGTTTGGGTATCAATCCCTTAGTCGCGGATCCGCTAGCATGGAAGCCGTACCAATATGCTCAATACTTATAAGTCCACTCGAACTCTCTCCTTCACAAAGAAGGAACTTAATGTCGATATGTTTGGATTTCGACGAGCTCCCGTTGTTGTTAGAATACAAAGACCGCTGAACTATTGTCACAATATAACTTAAGTGGTAACTTAATAGTATCCACAATGCGCAACCCCGTGACAAAGTTCCTTAGCCATATTCCATGGTTCGATGCCTCGAAACACGCAATGAATTCGGCCGCCATGGCGAGGAGGCAATCATGGATTGCTTTGCACTCCTCCAAGAAATAGCTCCTCCACCCAACATAAAAATATAACCGATGTTGACTTTAAGCTATCCACACAACCCGCAAAGTCTAATCGCATACCCAATGACCTCAAGCTTGTCCGATCGCCGATATGTTAACATGTGATTCTTCGTTCTTTGCAAGTACCGTAGTACCCTTTTGGTCGCTTTCCAAAGTTGATTCATACCAGGATTACCGAGATAGCGACCAAGCATTCCCGTGATATACGCAATATCCGACGCGTACACACTTGAGCATACATAAGACTTCCTATCAAGGAAGCATATGGAATCCGATGCATTTCGATTTCTCGAGTTCTCGTTTTTGGGCACCGATCAAGACTAAACTTGTCTCCTTTAGCAACAGGGGTATTTCCCGGTTTACAACTTTCCATACCATATCGCTTGAGAACTTTATCGATATATGCTTGTTGTGAAAGTCCTAAAATACCCTTATTTCTATCTCTCGTGTATTTTAAGACCTAACACATACGATGCTTCGCCAAGATCTTTCATGTCAAAATGTTTGAAAAGAAATTTCTTGGTTTCATGCATCATATTTTTATCGTTATCGGCAAGCAATATGTCATCGACATATAAAACCGTAAATACAAACTTACTCCCACCGAACTTGTGATATATACATTCATCCACCAAGTTAGACTCAAATCCGAATGAGATAATTACTTGATGAAATTTGAAATACCACCGTCGAGACGCTTGTTTGAGTCCATAGATAGACTTCTTTAATTTGCAAACCATCCGTTTCGAGTCATCGATTCGTAATTCGGTGGTTGCGACATATAAATGCATTCATCAATGTCGCCATTGAGAAATGCAAATTTAACGTCCATCCGATGTAACTCAAGGTCAAAGTGTGCCACTAAAGCCATGATAATTCTAAAAGAATCTTTCGTTGACACAAAGTAGAAAGTTTCCGTAAAGTCAATACCTTCTTTCGTGTAAATCCCTTAGCAACTAGTCGTGCTTTATATCTTTCCACATTACCTTCTCGAATCCTTTTTGGTCTTAAATATCCATTTGCAACCAATAGGTTTCACACCTCGAGGTAAAGGGACGATATCCCGTACGTTGTTGTCATACATTGACTTTATTTCTTCATCCATGGCTTTGGTCCATTTATGATAATTCACACTTTCTAAAGCCTCGACGAGAGTGACAGATCATCCTCCATCATGCCAATGTTGAATTCATTTTCTTGAAGAAACACAATATAATCATTAGATATTGCGCTTCTTCTCTCTCTCTCTCGGACCGTCTTAAAGGCACAGCTTTTCGAGGTTCTTGAGGTGGTATAGTTCCTCATCAACATCAACATTGTCTTGTTCCGATTCTCTTCTATTTCTCGAGGTTCATCGACTATAGGTTCATTCACCACGATGTGGGGTTCAGTGAACCAATGAGTCTCCGTATATCCTTATTACAATTGGTACCGATGCGGGTGCCTCTCGTATAGAGAATCATGTGATTCTTCAAAGACAATTTGATTTGTATTTCCCTCCGAACCATAACATCCTCAAAGAACTTAACCGTATTTGTCTCAAAAATGATTCTATTAGTGGGATCATAAAATTTGTACCCACGGACCTTTCTCGCATATCCGATAAAATAGCAAATAACAACATTCCTTTCATCCAACTTTTTCTCTTGTGGCCTATAAGGCCGAGCTTCACTGACAACCCCAAATTCTAAAATGTTGGAGACTAGGTTTTCGTCCACCCACAACTCATATGGAGTTTTGTTTGTCGCCTTAGTCGCACTCCGATTCAAAATGTATGTCCGTCGTCTTAAGTGCTTCTCCCCGCAGGTTCAATGGAAGCGATGTATGAGAAATCATGCTTCGCACCATCTCCATTAATGTTCGATTGCGTCTTTCAAATACACCGTTCATCATTTGGTGAACCCATTGTATACCGTGGCACAATCCCATTATCCTCCAAGAATTTAGCAAAAGGCCCCGGACGTTGTTTCCCGAGCCGTCGAGCGACCGTAATATTCACCACCACGATCCGATCCGACGCCTTTAATCCTTTTGTCGAGTTGTAACTCGACTTCGTACTTGAAGGATTTAAATGTGTCCAAAGCTTGAGCCTTTTCTTTAATTAAATATATATAGCCATATCTAGAATAATCGTCAATGAAACCGATAAAATATACATGACCATTCCTAGTCACCGTAGGGAATGGTCCGCATATATCCGTATGTATCACCAAGAACATTCCGTCATACGATTGTCGTATACTTACGCATGCTTGTTTGTTTGCCCTTAGCACATTCAATGCACGACCAAGGTCCGACATATCCAAGGGCCGCAGGATTTCACTTTGAACAAGACGTGTAATTCTCTCGTCGAGAAATATGACCTAAACGCTTGTGCCAAAGTGCAAATTAATCCCGATGTGTTAATTTTTGTCTAACATTTCGAGTTTCATTATTCAAGGTCTCATTATAGGAAGCAATAGTATCTAAAGCATAAAGATTATCCATAATGGACAAAAAACCGTAAGCAACCATATTGGAGTGTCGATACAAACTAAATTTTCCATCTCCAAATGAACAAGAAAAACCTAATTTGTCCAATGCGGAAATAGAAATTAAGTTCCGTCTAAAAGACGCACAACAAAAGTATCATACAAATCCAAATATAAACCAGCTTTTCATAAGTAATCTAAAATGCCCTATGGCTTCAACTTCTCGCCTTATTGCCATCGCCTACATAGATGTATCTTTCACCATCTCTCGTCCTACTTGTAATTTCGCAACCCCGCATAGACACGTATATGTGAGTTGTTGCACCCGAATCTATCCACCATGTGTCTATTGAAACCGAAACCGAATTAACTTCTTCACAAACAAGAGAAAAATTACCTTTCTTTGCACGCCATGCGTGATAATTGGTACAATTTTTCTTCATGTGCCCTTCGATCCACAAAAGAAACACCCTTTCTTTTCCTTATCCCATTCCGTCTTGATAACCGGTTTCTTGTCCTTAGCGGGTTTCTTCTCGCGAACTTGTAGTCGCAAAGATTCGAATTGATTTTACGTTTCGTTTCCTTTTCCTTTAGATGTGGAAGCAATGTTTGCACTCTCGCTCTTGTCCGTCTTCAAACGCTCTTCCTCCCGAACACAAGTGCGAGATGAGCTCATTGATCGTCCATGATTCCTTCGACGATGCTTGTAGCTCACCTTGAACCGCCCAAAAGAAGTGGGAAGAGAGTCGAGAGACAAATAGACCAACATATCTTCCGATATGTCCAGCTTTATGAGCCTTCAATTTTGAAGCGTATTCATCATTTCAAGAATGTGCTCCCGACATTACTTCGCCATTGTAGACTTCATCGTGCGTAGTTTGTTTAACGTAATGCCTATTTCAAATTTCTCATTCCTAACAAACCTCTCGCTCAAGTTCCTTAAGATAGTCCAAGGCCGAGTGGAATCGAAACAGTCCCCTAAAACTTTCGTGAATGGTCCTTTGCATGACCTTAAGACACAAGCGATTTGACCTCATCCACCGTGCATGCGCATTCCGAACATCGTCAGATCGTCCGCAGCAGTGCAGTGGTTTAGCCTCGTCGTAACGCTATATCTAGATCAAGACACCCAAGAATAATCTCTAAGGTATCTTTCCATTCCTTGTAATTAGAACCCGTCAAAGATCGGAATGCTATTGATGCCTAAGTAAGAAGATCGCAAATTTTGCTGAAAAATACATGCAATATAACGAATCAAATGTCCGAATTATAATATTAAATCAAAATAAGGCATATACCATCAACTAAGTATCCTCAAATAATAAGTGTTCTTTGGAATCAATTATTATTCTAAGATAATTAGGCGTAATAATTATATATAACGGTCCATTTGATGTCAATTAGTCAACTTTCCTTTGGGTCAATCAACTAATCACACCTATAACTTATTGACCATTACCTATATATTACTACAATCTGTTTACATATAATAAGTGATTGTTGTCTTTCCTTTGGGATAGTCCAAAAATCAAATATTATATGTATATCGTCCGTATACAAGTCTTGAAAAATAATTAACGCCAATATAAGAGCTTACTTTGGTAAGATAATAATTTTGTTAATTATTTCAAAAAATGTATTTTATCTGAAGCCTTCATAATGATTTAACATTATCCAAATAAATTTCTCAAATATGTTGGCTTAACCTAAATATCAATTCATGGGTTCATGCAATCAATACCGAATAAACAACAACCAACATAATATTATTTGATCTTGACATGATTCAAAAATAACCGCCAATTTACATAACCGCCCGTTCAGATAACCAATATTATTTGATCTTGACATGATTCAAAAATAACCGCAGCGGAATACAGATCAGAAATTCGTATTTTCTTAACTAATCATGTAATATAACAATTAATCATATGCAATTCGAAAGCTAACCAATCAGCTAAATATTTCTTGATTATTGAACCGATAAACTTGTTTTTTCGAAACGATTGTCAATCTTGATAAATTTCATATTTAACAAACAGATCTATAAATTTCCGAACTATTTATAAACTATTTGATTAAAAGAACATATCCTATTATAGAAATACGAATTTCTCGAGAAATTTTTGAATCGTCATTAGATCTTAACGACTAGAGTAGGCTCATACCAATTGTTAGAATATTTACCGTTATGGCCATGATCCTCTAGTGAACCCTAAACATAAATTAAGTTACCTTGATCCATGCCGTTTCGCCTTTCCAGAGACACAACCCCGTTGATCACCGTACTCCTTTAGCCTTCCAAATGATCTTCCTCTAATCCGATGGAGTGATTGAGAGGACCGGCGTCGACGCTTTCTTCTCTTCTCGGAACAAGTGTTAAGAGAGAGAGATCCGGATCCGTTGGAAATGAAAGGGTGCCGAAAGTGGGGAAACGAAAAGATGTCCAAAGCCAATCGTATCTCTCGCATATATATGGACGTCCATATAACATAGTGCAGCTTATACCTTAACGGTCCATATCGGATCCGCATTCTCTCTTAACGGTTCGTCGCTTAATCGTAAAGTCGTCTATAGTTGTGTTCTCCAGGGACCAATAGCATAATTGTATTATTATGAGACTTTATATAATTCAGACCATCACTAAATCATAAAGTCATTAATACGCATTCTACACATTAAAGGTCCCACTTCTCATGACATATAATAAACCCGATACAGAATTTGATCACTTCATTATGGGTATAATTTGACAAATTCCATTATATAATATATTTATTACATATAAGCCCATACATATTGTAATTAATAATAATTAATTCCAACATTGACTTCTAAAAAGTCTTCCCTTTGAAGTATACCAGTGTCTTATATATAACAATTAATCATTTTACCAAGAAATTAAGAGAAAACAAGAGCAAATTATTCCCTTCTTATTTGCTCTCAGCAGTAAGGGCTCAAACATTCCTGCCTCATGGTAAAACTTTCAAACCGTTAGCACGTCTATAATTTCCTCAAGTCTAAAAATCTACAATTTCGAACAAGTACCCACTAATTTAGTGGATATATTAGACCTGTTAAATACCACTAAATTAATGGCCGAAAAAAAATTAAGTCCCACAAAGCAATTTCTATGTTCAAACATGCAGTCCAATGTCCAAACTTAAATAAAATATAGCCCAAAACAGGATAAATAACCTTCACAGGATCAACGGATATCTTTAGCTTTAGAGACCAAAACCGAAATCACAGTAAATTTTAAATTTACAACAAACAAATTAAGCCAAGGATGAATTGCCAGACATTACTGGGGTAACGTCGTTGAAATCCAGTGAGGCATATTTCCTCCACTTACCTTGCTGTTATAATTTGTATGACTAGAGTAATTATTTTGATCCAAGTAGTTACTCTGGTTCTGACAAACAAGGTTAGCAATATCATACGAGGGTGTAGTAGTGGAAGTAGTTTTGTTTCTGCTTCTTGGGGAAGAATTATGTGATTCCTTCTGAAGATTCTGCTTTGTGTTGACAAACCGACCACCTGAACCCCGCACTCGCCTCATTGCATGGAGATGCCGTGATTCATGAAGGTATGGCTGTCAGAAAAAGAGATTTTCTTTTAAACCATAAGATAAGAGTATGAAATCCAGCTAAAATTTTATACTTTTTTTTACAAAAAAAAAATAGAAAAAAAAAACAACAATCTGATGTGCAATTAGGGGTGCCAACATTTTACGTGACCAAACCAAAATGACTCGAGAAAATGGCACGGGTACAGGTTATGTTGAGAAATAGCATCATTAGAAAGGAGATTAGTCTCAGAGTTATCATTATAGGCTAATTAGTCTAGATGTCATTCAACCTTCTATAGAAAAAAGAGTTACATCTATTTTATTTTATTTTTTAGATTAGATATACAGTACCAACAGTACTATCGGTACTAACAGTAACTTTCTTATTATTGCTTGAAAACACATATCCACCATCCAAAAATAGCTTCCGCCACAACTCTTAAAACCAGCAAAAATCACCTCTGTTAGGATGATAGAAAGCATAATTTCAAATTCATCATCAAATCAGTTTTCCATGATTCTAAGAACTAATCCAGACTTCAACTCGTGTTTCTCTGAACAGAAGGAACTATATTATATGAACAAAAGCAACAAGAGTAACTCTCAAAGAAAAATGGACTATTAGACTTCATAAATGACAACAAAATCATTTATGAAGTGGGACATGATAAATAGTCAAGTCATAACCTTGATCATTAACTCCCTTGAACCTCAAATATCAAAAAGTTTCTATTAGCAGAGTTATGACAAGACATCAAAAGTCAATAAAACAATAAAAAAAATCACTCCTAAACTTATCATCTCAAGTAGTAAATTATAAAAATTCAATAAGAATCACAAGACATACATGAGTTAATTGGATATGTGAGAGTCAAATACGAAGAACTTAAACTTTATCGATCTCATACTATAAATCTAAAAGTGATCCAAGAAAGAAAAGAAACAAATCCAGTGTACACCTTAGAAGCTTCAGATTTAGATCCAAGCTATGAGGTTATTAGAGCTAAAGTGGCATTTGATGAAGTCCCAGCTCACATCAAACAAGAGCTGATGAGACGAGTTATAATGGGAACCTCTGACTCGAGAGAAAAGGGTTCCTCTCTGCGAAAGAAGAGACAAAAATGAACTCGTGTTGACAAGAGACCGAATTTGACAAAATTGAGTCGATGTTGGTCTCCCTTTTAAACAGACAACTGAGCTCAGGTTTTATAACAACTCAGTCTAGTTCCAATAAAAATAGCCAAATAATGAATCTATATGAGAAATGCACCAAACAAACTAGGTTTGAGGGTGAAACAAAAAAAATATGATAGAAATTAACCAAAATAATTTGTGCTTAACGATAGGTTTTTCAACTAAAAATGCCCCGCAGAATTATACCAAATGGGTTCTTGATTCCAGTGCAACGGATCACATAACAGAAAATCAATCCTTGCTAATAATTATCAGAAAATAGTAATGATCAATTCTTTATGGTTGTGATAAGCCTCAATTTTACATACTTGTTACTAGAGTAAATCTCAAAAATGTATCGGTTTTTAGTGCATTTAGATCATTTTTTTTCTTTTTAGAGTTCAAAATACTGCCATGATTTGATATATTTTCAAGATTTTTGAAGCAATTGAACATAATTGAGAAGAAATTGAATGTAAATGTACTCAAGACAATGCATGAGTAGAAGTCATATCAAATTGTGATAAAAAAAATCTTAGGGAATGATTGAGATAAAATATTAACATTACTGGTATACTCTCTTCATTTCTCTTTTTCTATGTTGTGATGTGATATATATATATGTTATCTTATATTTTGTACTATGATATGTGGCTAGACACTTTTCTAGAGGTATACGTGTAAACTTGATAACTCCAATGGTTTAATTATACTCGTTGTTTGATTCTTTAGTTTTTTTTATTTGTGATTGTTATTTTGATTAAATTTAATATGTTATTTTAATTAACAGCATATTACCTTAGAATTAAGAGTTGAATCTGAAAAGTGAAACCAGAAATTCTGACCCAAAGTAGCTATTTGTGCTGCTAGGCGAAGCAGTGGAGTGCTACACCCTAGATGGATAGAGTCCAATAGCTAAAAGCATCACTAGCTTACGTTATAACCCGAGTGACCTCACTAGTCCTAGCCGTATATAATGGATACTAGGTGTTGTGCGCATCGAGTCATACAGTGCTGTAGCTAAACAATAATGATGAATGAAAAAAAAAAGAAAAATTTTGTAAATCATGGCCAATACCTGGTATATAAGCAATGATTTCAAATCCAAAGGTTAATCGGTTTTTGCATTTTGACTGGAATGGATTTCAATTTAGAATCGCCTCATCTATCCTTCTAAGGAGAAGTTTGGTTTCAAACTCTGATTCAAATAGATCACCATACATGCATGAAAAAAAGTTCATCTAAACAATTTAGAGAAAATATTTTTCGTTATCAATTATTTGTATTGAATTGGAATTCAATAAAAATAGTTCAAACCGCACTCAAAGGTATGACATTTCCCATTGATATAGGAATTCCTTTACCAAAAAAAATAATACGAACTCTTGAAATAAAACCTAATATAGTTTATACTATATAAGTGACTAATGTCAGAAGATCATTCGAACCCTTTTGAATTGAATTGAAATATATCCAGTTTCTATATATATATATTTACATATGCTCGAATGACCCTTTCTCTTTATCATAATAAGTAATAATATATATCACTTATATAGTATAGATTCTATTAATTCTCATGTCGGGAGTTTTTATCAGAAATTATGAAAACATGAATCCTATTATTTAAGGGAATATAAAGAAAATCTTAGAATTTATATTGGACATTGAAAGGAGAAGTATAAAATTTAGATTATACCAAAATGATTCAATGATCTTAATAAACTTAGGTTTGTAAGGTGAGATATCAAAAGGAGAAAATCTGAATTATCTAAGTATGATGTCAAATCATGAAAATATAAATTTGATACTATAATATAAAATCGAATCCCCACAAGCATTAGAATATATTGAAAGATTGAATAGAGTAAATTGACCAAATGATTGAGAGCGAAACTAAAAATCCTAGATTCTTTAATTTGATTTTCCAGGTGGTATTACAAATTTGTTATTTTTAGCATAATTTTAGTTTAAGTTTAAACTCTTAATTGATTATCTAGATTAGTGAATCTTATGAGAACCGATAATTCCCTTTTATCATTGTGGTTCGACAACCCGATTGTTAGTTGACTACACTTTATAAAATACATGTCAAACTTTTTGGAATGTTGTCAAGGACAATGGTGAACATTGATTCAAAATTTATTAACTGAGATTAGACATTGTATCTTTATTTTTATTTCACTTTATATTTCATTTTCTCTTTTATTAAAAATAAAAATGATATCACCATGTGTTATCTTTTTCATGACAACGATTATGAGATGCATGCGGATTATGGACATAAATATCTTTCCTCAACACCAACAATAAATAGATGATCTTGAAGTACTCAACTAATGCATGTGGAATCAGTTTATTCAAATAGTGGATGCCTTGAAAAAACAATTGGATCAAATGTATTGGAATCAAAGTATGACATATATAAGTTAGAGAGATTGGTCTAACAATAATATCCAAGGAATGTTTCTCCAACACAATAATCATTAGTTCTTAGTTTTCTTGCAATGAGATGTTCCTCCAGCATAATAATCACCGGCTTTTAGTTTTTCCGCCAGGCAATTTTCAAAAAGGATGGATAAATTCTTGTCTTGTGAAATTTTATGATGACATAGCTCATATAGTTCATGAATGTCAAGTTGATATATCTTTCTCTAAAGAATTAGAACTAGTAATTTCCTACATTGCCAACTCTCAATCACCATCACAAAAATACAATCTTGAATTAAAAAATGAAAGAATATATCAAGAAAAATGATTAATTTATTAAGTACAAGTACAAATTGAGTGAATAATTGCGCGTTCAAAATTAACAATTACGAGTCAATAATTAAATATTAGAATTTATACTTGATAAAACCCAATGTTTAAATGAAGTAAATTCAAGTGAATAAGACTTGAAACTCACTAGGATGGTGAAGATTGTGAAAGTTATATTATATTTGATCAAACTCATATTTTTATTGAGAACAATCAGTTTGTGTTTGTAAATGAAAATGAAAAGACGGGCGGGGAAGAGATTGAAAGTTAATCAATGAAAATAAAATATCTTTTTTTTCTCTCAAAATACATCCAACTGAGATGATGAATGGTGAAGATCAAGCAACAGAGTATAATCGAGTATTGAAAAGAGCCTATACTTGCAACCACATCAAACTCTACATTCCAATGTCGAGTCTACTCTAGTATTCTCTTTAAAGAATGATGTATCCGATCACATCTAATGTGATCGCTCAAAGATCACTCAACAATCAGTGCAAGTCGACTTAGAGATGTCGAAACGGGAACCATATTTTTTAAATCACATACCGCAAAATAAGATGTCAAATCAATTAATGAATTCGACCAAGTCCGAACTAAATATATCTTGAGTAATTCACATGAGAGTTTTTGGGAGAATTATGATGCGGTCATAAGGCATAAAGTGAAGATAAAGTAAGTGATGGGGATCTTTTTTCAAGGGGTTGAACATGTGAAGATAGACAAAGTCGAGCTAACGATCTAAAATAAAGTGTTGCGTAGGAGACAACCCAATATTTCTATCTCAATGTTTTTAAGTGTTTCTTTACTTTTTTTCATTTCATGTATTTAAATTACTTTATTCTACATTTTAGAAAAGTAAAAGCTCAAAAGAAAAGATCAGCGACAGAGAGAAAATTAGGCAGTGATTTTTTCAAATATTTTGAGCATTAAATATCAAGAGTTCTGACCAAGACTATAAGAAGTCCCCGAATCAAGAGATTTTTAGAGAAAGTGCACCATTTTTTTGGCGAAATATGACATGGATCATGCGATGTGCAGACCTCGTTCATGCCACATGCGGTCTGCGACAGAGGGTCAATTTTTTGCTAGAGTATGTGGACCCAACACAGGGACGCATGTGGCCTTGGCAAGAGGATGATGTTTTTCATACCCCTAGTCCGACTCAAATTAACAGAGTATGACCTGGACCCCTGAGTGTGCCACCAGCCCCTATTCAACCCTTGCACCGCCGCCACACAACTTGCCAAGTGTGACCTGTACTACAATGATCCTACTCGGAATTTTTCGCCACTGCGTTGTACGCCATCCTCATCCATACATGCCGCTTCCACCACTACATGCTGCTTTCGTCGCTACATTGTGTGTCGTCTCTACCTCACCTGTACTAGCTCTTTTGTCATTACACGTTGTTTTTACTATACCATTCGCACATATACGTCATCATTACCTATGCACGTCGCTTATTGTTGTTACCCCGTGCACATCACCCTTGCACGCCTAATTATGTCACTGAAATGCACATTTCAAGGACGATGGGCTTCGCCACTTTATTGAGGCTCTCGCCTCAATGCACTATTTTCGCCGCTACGCCATTTTCTATGTGAGTATCTTTTTACCTTTATTTATGATTGAAGTGATAAGGTCAACGCTCAGTAAGTTTCAAGGTGAACGCTCAGTTTAAGTTTGAAAGTAATTAAGACTATATCTGCATTACATTTGTATTTAGTGATAATTGTAGCGTTTTCTTTTTAATTTTCAATAAATTTTTTTCATATAGATGTTTTTTAGGTTAAATTTGAAGGTAAAATTTTTTAAAAATGCTAAGTCAAAAAGTAGTCTATAGTGCAGTTCGAGTGGATTCGCCTGTTAAAACTTGATACATGATAGTTTGTGCATTTGTTGGGATTGTATGCACTTCATACGTGCCATTTTTTTCTCTTTTATTGTCTTCTACTTATTTTTCTCTCTATAAAATCTCAAGGAAGCAAATTGGAATTTTTAATATGAGAAACTGATGCATTTTCTACTTTTCAGCTCCTTAGAGTCAAAGAAATCATTGTCAGTAGGTTACATTTTTGTATTAAGCTGGCCAATTTCATTTGTGGGCTAATAAAAATTATCAAAATATCCTCAAAAATTTGCAAGGTAATCACATAAAAACTTCACATAATTTCTATTAAGATTTTAGCAAGGTACATTTCATAAAAAAATTATTTTAACTTTTTAGGTCATGTTTTTTTATCTAGGTTTTAGAGATTGTCTCGGGATGACTAAAGTTTGCTTAGGGATAAGCATAATTTAAGTTTGGAGAAATTTGATAAATCTTAATTTTACTACTTTTTACTAGGATAAATCTCAAAACATACCGGTCTTTAGTGTATTTAGATCATTTTATTTTCATTTACTTTTTAGAGTTTGAAATACTATCATGGTTTGATATATTTTCAAGATTTTAGAGAAATTAGACATAATTGAGAATAAATTGAATTCAGGTGGACTCAAGACAGTGCATGAGCATCAGGTCATATTAAATTATGATCATAGACTCTTAGGAAATGATAGAGATAAAGTATTAATGTTGAAAAGCTCATTCTTAGTTATCCAATGATCTTAGAGTCATCCCAATCAGAGTTCAGATGTACAAATTATAATTAAAATATAAATCATTATGTAGCAGACCCAACAAAGTCCAACCAAGACCCAGAGAGTCCTACCCGGACAAGCATCATTTCAGATCGAAGTCAACCGCCTTTCAGACGGAACACACCCAAGTTCGACTCGAACCACGAGCATCTTTTCGCCAAATTCATTAGATTCAACTGGAGAGTAGTTATTTTGATTCTAAGGATTGAATAAAATTGATCTCTTCATCCCAGATCACTCCTTACTCGTGAAAAATAGATCTAAAACCATCTTTTGAAGGAAGAACTTCATAGGAGAAGGGAATTGAGAAGGGAAGACAAGATTTAGGTGAGAAATCGAAAACATTCTTGATGTACTCTCCTTTTTTTTATTATTGTGTTGTGATTTAAACATGTATTATCTTGTATTTTATATTGTGATCTGTGATTAGACACCTTTCTAAGGATATAAGTATAAATTCAATAACTCACATGATTTAATTGTACTAATTGTTTGATTTTTCAATTTATTTATTTGGGATTGTTATTTTGATTGAATTGAATGTGTTATTTTAATCAACTACATATTACCTTAAAATTGAGAGTTGAAACTGAAAAGTGAAACCGAAAATTCTGACACAAAGTAGTGATTTAGGCAGTACGCCAAGTACGAAAATATAAAACCTATTACCTAGGGAAATACTGAGAAAACCCAAAAATTTATATTAGACACCAAAATGAGAAGTACAAAATCTAGATTATGTCTAAATAAGAAACCCAAATTGTCCCAACTAGCATTAGAACGCATTGAAAGATTGAAAGAGTAAATTGACCAAATGAGTGAAAGTGAAGTTGAAAACACTTAGATTCTTCCATTTGATAATTTTCATTTGGTATTGTGAATTTATTGTTTTTAGCGTAATTTTAGTGCAAGTCCAAATCATAATTGATCATCTAAATTAAAAAATCTTGTAAGAATCAGTAATTCACTCGTCTTTGTGTTTTGACACCCCGATTGCTACTTTACTAGACCATGCGCTTACGGCAAACTTTAGGCACAAATTATGATAATTATTATGTTTGCAATCGAGGTGTGGCAAGCCCTACAATAAAACAGCCGATCTTTATGGAAATGAAACTCAATCAAATTTTATTGGGCGTCACCCTCTTAGCGACGCGCCATATTGGAACTCGGATATGATGATAAGAGAACAAGGGTCGGGTCATCACCGCCTTAGTGGCGCGCCATATTGGAACTCGAATATGGTGATAAGTAAGCGAGGGCCGGATCGTCATCACTTTAGTGACACGTTGCATCGGCGCCCGAATGTAGTGTCAAATGAACAAAGGTTTTCGCACTTGACTCGACGAGTGCGAGGGGCAAGGAAGCTAGTCGGGGAAAGTAGGATTCGTTTAGGTAGTTGAAATGTAGAGTCCTTAACAGGTAAGCTAAGAGAGTTAGTAGATACTGTGATTAGGAGACGCGTGAATATCTTATGTGTTCAGGAGACTAAATGGGCAAAAGACTAAGGAGGTGGAGAATATGGGCTTCAAATTGTGGTACACAGAAAAAACGAAGTAGAAATGGTGTAGGCATCTTAATTGATAAGAGTATCAAGAATGGAGTTGTCGCAGTTAAGAGACAAGGGGACAGGATCATCATGATCAAATTAGTTTTTGAAGATTTGGTCTTGAACATTATCAGTGCGTATGCCCCACAAGTAGGTTTGAGCGATGATTTCAAGAGACGATTCTAGAAAGACTTAGAGGACATAGTTAGAGGAGTGTCTAGCAGTGAAAAACTCTTCATTGGAGGATATCTTAATGGTCATGTTGGCACGGCTAGAGGGGGTTTGAGAGGATACATGGGGGTTTTGGATATGGCGAACAGAATCAAGAGGGAGAACAAATCTCATTTAATTATTTTCAATAGTGGTCAGCACTCGAGCCTGATCGATTTTGTCCTGACTAGAAGGGAGGAGAGACCAAACTGCATGGATTGTAAGGTTATACCTAGCGAGTGTGTCATCACACAACACAAACTTTTGATGGTTGATTTTCATTTTCAGGAACGAAGTGGTGAAATCTCAAATGGGATGTTTCTCAGGTGTTTAAGAATAGAGTTATTACGAAAGGGCCGTGGAATGAAGGTGAGGGTGCGGATAATATGTGGAAGGAGATGATGACTCACATTTGGAAGGTGACTATAGAGGTGTTTAGAGTAACCAAAGAAAATAAACATAAACCTAAATACACTTGGTGGTGGAATGATGATGTACAAAGGACAATCAGTGAGAACAAAGAATGCTACAAACGTTTACATCACAACAGGAGTGATGTAAACATATAAAAATACAAAGAAGCCAGAAGAAACGCAAAGAAAGTTGTGAGCGAAGCAAGAGGTCGGGCATACGCAGAACTGTATCGAAAATTAGATACGAAAGAGGGCAAAAATGTTATCTACAAAATGGCTAAATTTCGAGAAAGGAAGACAAGAGACTTCAACCAAGTTAAATGTATTAAGGATGAGCCTGATAGGCTTTTAGTGAATGATGATGAGATTAACAATAGATGGAGAGAATACTTCGACAAGCTATTCAACAACGAGAGTGAGAAAACTGTGATCAAGTTGGACGACTCAGTTGACACCAACAGGCAATTTGTTCGGAGAATTCAAAAGTTTGGGGTGAAAAAAGCTTTAAAAAAGATGAAAACAGGTAAATCGTTAGGACCTGATGACATCCCGATTGAGTTATGAAGATGTCTTGGAGATATAGCAATAATGTAGCTCACTGAGTTATTTAATACCATTTTTCGGTCCAATAATATGCCTGATGAGTGGAGAAGAAGTATATTAGTACCAATCTTCAAGAATAAAGGAGATATTCAAAGTTGTACTAATTATAGAGGAATTAAGCTCATAAGTCATACCATGAAACTTTGGGTGAGAGTGATCGAGCATCGTTTAAGAAAACTAACAACCATCTCTAAAAATCTGTTTGATTTTATGTCCTGGGAGGTCCACTATAGAGGTAATTTTCTTGATAAGACAATTTATGGAAAGACATCATGAACAGAAGAAGGACCTACATATGATAGTTATTAATTTAGAGAAAGCGTATAATAAAATACCAAGAAATATCATGTGGTGGGCGCTTGAAAAGAAATGAGTCCCAACAAAGTACATTACCTTTATTAAGAATATGTACACAAATATTATGATTTGTGTCAGAGCATGTGACGGTGAGTCCGATGCATTTCATATTAAGATAGAATTACATCAAGGGTCGGCATTGAGCCCATATATTTTCACCTTAGTGATGGATGAGATCACAAAGGACAAATATGCAGATATTTCTTGGTGTATGCTATTTGCTGATGATGTGGTCCTGATTGAAGAGAGCAGAATTGGAGTCAATCAGAAACTAGAGTTGTGGAGACACTTTAGAATCGAAAGGTTTTAGACTTAGTAGGACCAAAACCGAATATATGAGGTGTCATTTCGGTATTTGGGATCGATGATAAAGATGTTAGTTTGACAGACGAGTAGTACCCATGAATGACACATTTCGGTATTTGGGATCGATGTTACAGAGTGACGGAGAGATCGATAAAAATATTAGTCATGGAATAAGAGCTGAATGGGTGAAATTGAGACAAATATCTGGTATTTTCTATGACAAGAAGGTCCTAAACAAACTAAAAGGTAAGTTCTACAGGACGACGATTAGATCCGCGATGATGTATGACGTAAAATGTTGGGATACAAAAGGATAACACATCCAGAAGATGAGTGTAGTTGAAATGCGGATGTTGCGTTGGATATGTGGCCACACAAGGAAAGATCGAATCAGAAATGATGATATTCGACATAAAATTGGGGTAGCACCTATTCAAGAGAAGCTAGTCCAACATTGTTTACGATGGTTTGGTCATATCCAACGAATGCCTCCTGAAACACCAGTATGCAGTGATATTCTAAATCGTCCTGAAAATACAAGAAGAGAAAGAGGTCGACCGAGACTGACATAGGAGGAAGCAACAAAAAGATATTTGAAGGAATAAAATATGTTCGAAGAGTTTGCTTTGGATATGTATCCGTTTACACCCTAACTGTCACCCAAGAAAACAAAATAATGAACATATAAACTAAAATTGAAATAATTCTTGGAAGATGACGATTCATGTACCTGAACCATGATTTAGGAGTTAAGAGTCTAGTAGTAAAGTTATAGATTTTGGTTCTTAGATTTTTAGGATTTTAGGGTTTAAAATTTAAGATTTAGAAATAGATTTTATAATAGAGGTTTATTGTATTATTATTATTATTATTATTATTATTATTAGCATATTATCAGCATCATTATCATCATTATTATTATCATATTATCATCACCATTATCATTATTATTTTTATTTATTTATTTATTTATTTTTATTACTATTATTATTTTTTTATTTTTTTTCTTTTTCATCATCCTCATTATTATCGTTGATATTTGGGATCTTTGATCTTATGCCTTTCGATGGGTTTCATTTCTAGTCTACCCCAATTTATTTGGGATTAAAGGCTTTATTGTTGTTGTTGTTGTATTATGTTTGCAAAATACATATCAAGTTGCTAATCATGAGAAAATTAAAATAAAAGTTGGGACATGATTAGTATTATTTCAAAGAAATCTATTCAAATTGTGTTCTATGTAGATAATTATTTGATAAATCTTTTGCCTATTAGTAAGAATTCAAAGGATTTAAATTGAGGTGAATTTCTAAAAAGAAAATGCATTTTTTTTTCTCAAAATCCACATGGTTATATTTAACGAAATATAAAAATAGGGTTCTCTCTCATTTTCAAATATTTGTAAATTAGTAGAGACTCAATATAACAACAAAAATCAAATATCTTCCCACTAATAATGGAATGAAATTTATTATCAAAAAATTTCAAACTTTACCAACTCAAAAGGTATAATTCATCAAACTTCTTGCATTTACAACCAACAATAAAATAATATTTTTGAAAGAAAAATTCATCATTTACTCAAGATGACTATAATTCTTTTATTTTAAAATAATATTTTAAAAATATTTTGATCGGAAGTCATTCTCACCACGGCATATTTGATAAATAATTAGTGTCAATTAAAGTTTTAGAAGTTCTTTGAAAATTCTTTATGATAAAAAATAAATTTTGATAACTTAAGAATATTTGAATGCGCTTATTTTTTATAAAAAAATATTTGAGATAATTTAAATTTTACCTTAACAAGAGCGATTTTTCTAGGATATTTCATTAAAATTTTAATGGTTACATGTATTACAAAGAGTAAAAAATATTTTATCTCTAGAAATATAAATTCTTTTAAAAATGACTCCTACAAAATTGTTAAAAAAGTAACATTTTTCATCAAATGAATTTGTGTTAGTTTGTTATACTAACCAACAAAGTAGAGAAGTGTATGTAAAAAAATATATTCAACTAAGTAATTAGGAGTCCGAAGAAGATAGGCAATCGCAAGAAGAAGGTGAAGAAGATGAAGGCTCGGAGAGACTTCAAGAAGAATAAGTGTCATTAAGAAAATTGAGTCCACAAACTTAACTTTCAACATGATTAAAGGTTTTTATCACATATTCGGTATAATATTTAATTCAAGAACGTATCGTCTATAATAATATCACTAATGATCATTATGTATTCTTAAGTTTCTTGTCAACAATTGATGAAACATAAAATATGAGGTAGCAAAACTTAACTCAAAATGTTGTAAAGTAATGAAAGAATTTCATGTCTTAGAAAAAAAAATCAAACTTGAAAGATACGTGAATTACTAGAAAATAAAAAATCAATTGGTTGTAAGTGAATATATAAAATTAAATATCGTAGCAAGGTTTTAAATAGCGGCACTATAGTATTTTATAAGATTAAAAGTTATGTTATGATTCAATATTATGTTATATCAAGCTATGTCCGTGATAGTGATAATAGTGGCTGCAATAGCACATAGCACGTAATAGTAAAATAGCACATTATTCAACATAAATTATACTTTTTGTTCAAAATTGATTTTATACAACTTGAGAGGTCCAAACTTATGTAGTTATTGTGATCATATTAATGAAGAAATAATATAGTTTACGGTTATTTTAATTATTTTCAATAGAAAAATTATTTAATTTTTACAGTATCAATGATATTTCGAATAGAAACTTAGAGTTTATATTGAATAATTATAAGTTTATAATTTCTTAATCAATCTAGTATTACTAATTACTCTATGAAAGTCTAGTTTATATGAAAATTAATAGAAAATATAAAAAAATGTGATGTACCGTAGGTTCCGCTATAACATGTTATAGCACGATAGTTTTTTTGCAACACCACCGCAATGACGTGATAATTACTATTTAAAATCTTATATCATAGTAATGACACTATAGGACAGTATAAGGCTAGATTTGTTGTCAAAGGATATATAAAAATGTATGATATCGATTATCATGAGACTTTTTCACCGATTGTCAAAATGAACACCATAAAAAATTCATTATCCATTATGATAAATAATGATTGGAACCTTCGCTAAATGAATAAAAATATCTTTCTTCAGAGAACACTTAAAAAAATGTGTATATGATGTTTTCATATGGTAACAAGGAAAATATTCCTAATCTTGTTTGTAGCTTAAGAAAATCGATTCATGATCTAAAGTAATCTTCACAGGCACGATATAGCAAACTTAGTCATTTTTTAGTCTCTTATAATTTTAAAGTTAGTGGTGCTAGTTCATCTTTATTATTAGGCACAATTCTAATAGTACAACCGTAGTGTTATTTTATATTGATGACATAATCATAACCGACAATAATTAAGTGGAGATTGATCATGTAAAGAAAGATCTCAAAAAAAAATTAAATTAAGAATTTAGACAAATTAAAATAATTCTTGAGATAAAAATTGTACATTCACTAAAATATTTATTTATATCTCAAAGAAAATATATGTTTGATTTTTACTTTAAAAAATCAGAAAATTAGAATTTAAGCTAGCATCAACCTCAATTGATTCAAATGTAAAACTTAATACTGAGAATGGTGAGCATTTAAAAGACATAAATCACTTTCAAAGGCTTATAGAAAAGTTGATTTACTTGGGTGTTACTAGACCAAATATTTTGTTTGTCGTACATCAACAGAACATCAATTAGATGTCATTAATAAAATATTAAGATATCTCAAAGGAACTCTTCAAAGATGAATGATATTAATGTTATATGTGGCTATTCTGATGCACGAAAAAGGAATGATACTAATGTTACATTTAGCTATTCCGATGCAGATTGGGCAGGGAGTTTCTATAGAAGATTAACTATTAGTTTTTACATATTTGTGACTGAAATTTAGTCACATAAAAAAGTAAGAAATAAAATATTATGGCACGATTAAGTGCGAAAGAAAAATATCGAGCAATGGCCTCCATCACAAGTGAATTAACGTGAATCAAGCAAATATTAGTCGACTTATCATTGATATCACGGAATCAATGAAGATATTTTGTAACAATCAAGCAACAAGACACATTACAATAAATTCTATCATCCATTAGTGCACCAAATATATCGAAGTAGATTATTACTTCATTAGAGAGAAAGTTCAATGAAAAAATAAAACTCCATTTATCAAAAGTAAAGACCAATTGACTAATATTTTCACCAAGGGATAAAGAATCCAAACCTTTGACAATATATCAAGCAAGCTAGGATATACTATTTTTAATATCCTAATAGTTTGAGGAGTAGGAGTGTTGAGATATAGTATGATTAGAAAGGGGGTTAACCTCAGAATTAACATCATAGGCTAATTAGTCTAAATGTCATTCATACAAGAAAAAAGAGTTTTTATTTTATTTTTTAAATTAATTACAGTACTAACAATACTATTCATACCAACAGTAACTTTCTTACCGTTGCTTCCAAACACATGTATACTGATTACAGCCCTTGTGATATTTCAGTTGCTATTAATAAAAAATAATTATCAATACTTTTCCAACAAAATCTAGAGCTTGATGATCAGTTCAACGCAATTAATTGTGCTTCTTAATTAATTTTGAAAAAATGCATTAGTTGATGCTTATTTATACGATTAATTATATATTAATTAAGTTTATAAAATTATAAAAAATATATTATTAAATTTTTAATTGATTTACTCAGGTTGGGTGAAGTTCAGGTCAAAGAATTTCAACTAAGTCAAATAGAGTCAGATTAGATCAAGTCAAAAAATAATAAAATAGTGTCGACCCGACACTTTGACCCCTTGTAGTACAAAGTTGTTATAGTTACTAATTACACCTTTTATATCACACAATATGTAAAAATTAGGTTGAAAATATATATACAAAAAAGGATGGGCTATTATGAAAATATTTGCATTTCGAGCTAAAGTGCACATAACTCAGATTTTATCATAATATGTCAAAAATTCAAAATTATCATTCTCATTAAATTCTTCATATTAAAATATTAGGGATACAAAAATATTTGTTTTGAATTTTTGAAAATAATAATAATAAAGTACTGAATTTGTATACGTAATTTTCAAAAATCCAAATAAATAATTACGAAACTCTAAACACCCCAAATTTTAATATCCCCTATTTTGATATGAAGAATTTAATGAGAATGATAATTTAATTTCAAACATGTTATGATAAAATTTAAGCCGCATGCATTTGAGCTTGAAATACAAATATTTTCATAATAGTCTAACTCTACGAAAAAAATATGTGCTACTTGTATGTATCTTAGATTTATTGACTGTTATTTCGATCAATGCAAGATATAGTATTACAATTTGTAAAATAAATAAAAAAGATTAACAGAAATAAATGATGGTCACACTACTAGAATTTATTGTATTAATTTTAATAGTGTGAGTATAGAAAGTAATTGGCGTGAATACACCAATACATAAGCTAGTGAACTTCATTTCGAACTACATCTGCACGCGTAGACTCATATGTCACAAAAATAGCATGTGAGACAATGACGTGCATGAACATTGTTATTTTTCACGCTATTATCGTGACGTATGAGTCTACAAACGCAAATAAAATTCTTAGCGTACGTGTTAGTGTACTCATGCCAATCACTATCTATACTCACGCTACTAAAATTCATACACATATTAATATAACAAATTCTAGTTGTGACACTTTAGGTACCGGCCAAAATGAACTTACTGAGACCTGAGAATTGAGTGTCAAATCAATAAGAAAAGGGAAGTAAATATAGTATCTCTCACAAAAATAAACCCATAAAGAGAACAAAGTTAAATAACGAAAATGTTAAGTACCTTGCGGCCTCTAGTGAGCTTTCTTTGGGCCTCAAGTTTGGCACGTATTTGTCGTCTTCGAAGAATTCCATTATATTGCTTTGGATTTACATATATCACTTCTTCATCAAAAGGCTTTTGAGGTAATGGGACCCGAGTACAAGCAAGTCCAGAAACATTGGAGTTTAACTGTTATAGTAGCAAGTAGCTATCTTCTCAAACTCATATCATACTAGGACCTACCTTTTTTGAGTTTTAACTAAAAAAAATTAACCATGAAAAATAAGATTAGACAAGACAAGGCGTGGAGGTTATTCTCACTTTCCTATCCTATCATTGTATGTGCTGGAATAAGTTTGTCATTTTTCCATTCAAAAGAAATATAAAAGCTGGAGAGCCTACATGGATCCACCAAAAATAATAAGAGGGCTTGAGTGACTCTGGCCTTTAATCCCCAAAGAAATGAACATCATTACTAATCTGTAAAATTACATGAAGTACATACCATGGCATGTGATCCAAATGAATGAAACATTCCCCCATAATATGATTCAGCATAAGTACATGGTATTGGTACAGAAGCCTGAATTTTTTTGTCAAGAAGTGAGAAAATGATATAGAAGACAAAAATCATGAATTGATTCGTGAAAAAACTAATATATTATCCATAACAATTTAAGGAACATAGAAGATTTGATTTTTCAAGTTTCAAAAATGGGATTTAAAGAAAGATAAGAGTCAATGATGCATTGTCTATAATATGCCCTAAAATTACTGATTTCTATGAGCAATTTCAAAAATGTTTGCTGTAATGTACAAAAGGTGGGTTAACAATGGCCCAAAAAATCTTAGGGAAAGAAAATGTCATGTTTACAACAATTGGTGCAACCATATATTCATTCAAGACCTATCGTACAGGGATTTTAACTCTTTGATCTTTTCATGATTTCTATATTGGTGAATGGTGAGGAATATTTTCTCTAAAACTTACAAAAGGTTGGCAGAAATCAGTGCTTGTTGGGGAGAAAAAAGCTCCTGTGCTCGACACAGAATGTGTAGGATTTGACTCAGGATCAAGCTTTGCAACATAATTGCTATTTTCATGACCTGATTTAAACAACGACGTGAAGATAATTGAATGAATTGCATGTATTTAATAAAAAAATTAAGCAATGCTACTATATTATACCATATAGACATCAAATAACAAAAGCATCATGATTGATAAGTTTTCCGTTATCCTATTGTATGTATATGAAACTGGTATCATGAAATATTTATTCATAGTGAAATCTCACTAAAAAAATAATGAACTGGCATTTTGTACCATGCAATCCTGGCAGGCTTGACCAAAACCAAAATTTTACTACCATCTAATGGGTGAAATACGTTATAATCTCATAATAGATATCAAGGACAAGAAATCATAATTATAGTTATAATAATGCCGGAGAGCAGTACCTGATTGTCGACCTGAGGTGCACCTTTCATGAAAATTAGAATCACTCAATTCCATATCATGATGAGAATGGCTACCTACTGTATCGACCTCAGTTACTCTGTTACTGTTTCCGATTCCACTATTGAGGGTCTTTTCTTGAGACAGACCAGAAATCAGAGGCAATCCACCATTCCACCATGACAAGCGACTTGTACCAGGATAGGAGTCCAAATTCAGCATGGTCTTTCGCATTTTCATACTTGACGTATAACTTATTCAGATTTATGCAAGGCTGGGTATGGAAGAAGAGATTATAAGTAGAGAATTATACAAGTATGAAATGTAAAAAACTAATAAGGGATTATCTATTATATTCCTTTTTTTCAGAAAGAAGATAACAGTTGCTAGTCACGATAATTTACAGAAACTGTATTGCATTACTAAGAATGTGGTAACTGAAATTTGAACGAATAAAAACATTCAAATGAACACTATTAGTGAAATAAAAGCCAGGATACCCATTGTTCACATCTAAATAAGCACGCTAATTATGTAAATCAAATAGAACACTTGGAATTTGCAATCTAATTACGCTAGATGCATGTTCCCAAGTGAAGAAATTTGAAAAGTGATCACTGCTGTAAGCTTTTTTATAGATCAGGGCAGCTGATAAACAGAGAGAGCTACAGAAAGATGCTTTCTAAGAACAACCCATATTAGAGGATCCAGATGGCAGTTAAGAAAATAGAAGGGAAGAAAAAGGCAAGTTGGCACTTGGCACTTCACAAATAATGAGTCTGATATTGGTTGTTTTGATTCACTCTTTTTTACTCTATTTTCTTATTCTGAAGATTCTTCGTTCACTTTCTCTTTTCTTTTACTTCTCCAGTGGGCAATCGCCTACTAATTTTTCAAAAAAGAAAAGTTGGCATTTAAGAAATTGTTAAAAGAAGATGAATTGAAAGCAAGCTGACTGATGTCAATTGGCACTCTGAAATTGTTTCAATTCTTGAGGTAACGGAGAAGGGAGGGAAAAAACAACACAAATATCTCTTTGTTTTCATCGACAAAGTTATTTCTTTCAAACAAATGATTGATATTTTCATATTGGTACAACACTAAGAGATAAAAAATGTCTAATTGTCATTAATTTTAATTTATAGTGCACTAATACTGAAAGTTCGAACTGATGCCTGTACGATACTAGTACAACCTTATTTGATAGCGAAATAAGATACAAATTAGATATCTAGTAAAGAAAAGAGAGACAACGAACCTTTTAGTGAAGCATGCCTCCTCGTTCTAGATCCTTTACTTACTCTCTTCTTTCTCTTGTTGCATCTGATCAGTTAAGCAAAGTACCAAATATTGAGAGAAAATCTCGCACAATAATTAAAATTTTTAATTTGACCTAATAGACCACGCCAGCCTATCCCTCGTAGAAGAACTGGTGCTTTTAAGAGATATTTTATGTGATAAATGAAATTTTCTATTTGAGACCCTAGAAGTACTCAAATTCAAAATAGTTTGTCTTCTCCGGTAATTTGTTGGCTTATATGCGTGTCAGAGAGACGTCAAAATCTTCACAATTTTCTTCAGATAATTATTTTTGGCGAATGCTGAGTAGTTGGTTTTATTTAATAAAAAAACTTGTCAAGTAAATTTCCCAACAAATTGAAATGAGAAAATTTGCAAATATTTTTTATATTTGGACGAATATATAATGCACATGTCAAATGGTTTTAACTTGGTATATACAACAGCGACCTGCAACCTTCAATAAATTATCAAATTAAATTCTCCATGGAACCTTGTCAAAGGAAATTATAAACAGAGGTACATTTATTCCGATGGTTGATAAGATACCTGTTCCCTCCTAGTTAAATCCAAGATGTACAGTGAAATAAGAATTTCTCTGAAGCAGAATGAAAGAAAAACTTATGCATGCTAATGGAAGTAATTGCGTTAAGTGAGTCTCATCCCATCCCAAAAATTATGTAACACGTTATAATATATAAAATTATATGTTTTAATATAATTGTACGACTGAAGTAAATTTAAGTGATTATTTAAAACACTTTAACACACCAAATGAATATAATTTAAATTATTATATTTATTTACTTCACTATTATCGAACGCACTGTTTAAAATGATTTAGAATTTATTTACTTTAATTTTACTTCATAATCTACCAAACGAAGGTAAATAAGTATGTATCTATTTTCCTTTAGAATGTGTTCAGAGAGATACTGTTTTTGTGGAAAAAATACTATTTTATGGGAAGAAAATAACATTTCCGGGATAACAGAAGAGGCATTTGGTTGTCCCTGTTTTCACCCACTATATCTACTTTATCAGATATTTCATTTTACTCTCCAAAAAAAATTACAACGTTTTAAAATTGTACAGGGTCAATATTGAAAGTTTTCGCACGATTAAATAAGTGGGAATTATTGTGTGAGGAGATTCTTTACAGATTCTCCAAATAACTACGTCACTATGGGGGCCTACAGCTGATGTAAGGGATCTAATCAAGACCTGGATTTGCTGCGGAGTACACCAAACAGGCACTCGTGTATCGTTTATCCTGCAGCATAGTAGCAGTCATGTTTGCCGAGTATTTGAGACACCAAGTTCAAATCTAAGAAATAAAAACTGTGTTTAAAACTGAGTTGCAATGTTAATTAAGTATTTACTATTTATTTGAATATAGAATTCAAAAATAAAATATTAATAACGTCTTAATAGAAGGTTTAGCCCGTTAAAGATCCGTATTAGCAAAATGAGAAAATTCTCTCATGAACCTTCGTCTCTAGAAAATCCTTCTGTCCAAATTATGTTCCATCTAATTATTTATCTTTCCAAAATTCAAATTGCTCATATCTCTCTCTCTCTTCTTACAGATTTCTCAGCCACTTTGAATTGATCTCTTGAATTTCTATTTTGTTTTGAAATAAATACTATCATTATTACCATCAATCTTTTAATTTTTTTATTTAATTTTATATCTTAAGTAAAACATATATGAGCTGACTTTACATTGTCTTCATCAACCAAATTTTAAAACAAAATGAAAAAAATAAAAGAGTTACCATAGGACATTTGACTAAAATTTATTCCTTAAAAAGAAGTAATGCTACTATCATTTTACCCATTCTATATATATATTTTGTGTGAAATTATCAAAGTATGCAAATTGAGGCTATAATGCTTCGGGAAGCACAAAAATTTTTGTGCTTCACATTCGTATCTCGAATTTGAAAGTTCAAATAGTCAATCTAAACCGTTGAACATGATCTTCACATTTGAAATATCTTTAGAGATGAAATTTTATATTTTTTTAATTTTTTACTATTTTTAAATAATTGAGTCAAAGTTCTAAAATATGAGCCACAAGCTCTAAAATAATTGAATCAAAGTTCAAAGATGAAAAGAGTATTAGAGCTCAAAAGTACAAGCAAAATCTTTCAAAGATTTTGGTTAGATTCAATAACTTAAAAGTTTTTTTAATGTATTTACAAAGAAGGATGTTTGTTGCTCTAAAGAGTGCTTAGAGAATGCTTAGAGAAGGATTAGAATTATAAGAGTTTTATTAGTTTAACAATTCTGAAACAATCCTCTTATATAGAGCATCAGATAGTTAGGCAGTTGTGATTCTTACACTATAAGCCGTTATAATATTTTTGAATTGTTATAATGCTTAGATTTTATTTTTATTAGGATTTATCAAGAATATCTCTTGTCAGAACTCAAGAGACTTTATAAAATGTTATAAAGATTTGTGACACGTTTTCCTGATAAAATTTATAATCTCTTTGACAACACAAAGGTTTGGTCACAAGTGTACAACTTACGTTCAGTTTAGTGAAGGGGTGTCAAATCATAGGCATGATGGAAACTATCGAACTTAATCTATCTTGGGTCTTCAGATGTGCGAAAATAAATAAATAAATAAATAAATAAATAAAGAGGTTTGTTCAAATAGTTTATTTTTGGTAATTATAGGAACAGAAAATAAATTTTTTTGGTGATTTAATATAGAAATAGAAAATAATAAATATTTTATGGGTTTTGTATTGATTAAAATAAAGATTCCTAGACGAGTCTATTAATGCAACTACTAATCAATAGTTAACTTAATCAATTAACTTCTTCCCATAAACAATAAATCTCAACTCTCGCATGTTGGTTTATTTGTTACTTTATGATTAGTTCATGTTCCTAAGTTCACATAAACCATAACTCTCGCATGTTGGTTTAGATCCATTAGTTTGAGTGTTGGTTTTCTGTAGACATACTTGATCTCTCGATTTAAGCAGGATTTGACCTCTCGTTCTTAACCCGATTTACCCTCTTGAGTCATAGATCTACCGATTATACTTAAAATAACTTTGATAAACTACTTGAGTCTTAGATGATCAAATCTAAAGCCTGATCTTGGCTAAGGACCTACTCTAATAGTTCATCAACGATCAAGCAAGTATAAAAAAATACTACATAACATAAGCAAAATACAACTATAGAATAAGAAAAGTTCTAATTAGCAATCGTAATCCGAATTTCGCATTTCTAAACTCTAAGAATTAGTTTACTTAGTCACTCATTGAGACATAATAAAACAGTAAAGATAAAAAAAATGAGTATTAGAATCATGATAAAAAGAGTAACAAAATAATAAGACTACAACAATCAAAGTGAGTAAACTCTGATGAAGCTCCTATGTTAGTCTTTCAATTTGATCTTTGTCTCCTTTCGTGCGTTTGGACTCCTATATCTCTCGATTCGCCCCTAAAAGTGCGTGGCAGCTAGGATTTAGTGGAGGTACAAATTAAGGTGAAAGAAGACCCTCTATGGTTGCTGAGAGGCCCTTAATTAGAGGGAGACTCGACTAGATCGAAGGAAATTACGACATTAACTTGCAACCTTCTCTGTCCTGATTTCAGAAAAAAAAAAAAACCTCATACGATCCATATGCAAGGTGCATACGGGTCATTTGCTCTGTGTTCATCTGGCAATCGGCTATCTTGATGCTTATGATTCATCCATCCTCCTTCGAGTGTGCAAATTTGTGTTCTAGCCTCAATTCATCAAGCCCACAAGCATTTCAATGATCTAACATGCTAAAGTAATTTATACATACTACACGTGTGTGTACATATGTTAAACGTATGTATTCGTGTTCGATATGTTAGACATGCGTGTTTAATTGTGTTGAAACTATTTATATATTAATCACACATCTTTAATAATATGATACGTGAAAAATGTATTTAGATATGAATATATTTACACATATGTATACAGGGACACATTTATCACCAGCTTACGCATGAGAAGTAATTTACTACCCGACAAACATGCAATGTTAATTTTGTTTGTCCGATATTATTTAAAAATTCAAAAATTAAAGACGTAATGGTCAACTATAGTCTATAATAAGAAATTGGAGATCAGATTTCATTTTATATACTCACTGCAATTTCACATTTTGAATTTTTTTCTATAATTAAATGTTTACCTGATGAACTTTTCTCATTACATATGAAATAAAAATGGAAAAATAATAAATATAAAGACCATTTTTTTATGATAAGAGGTTACTGCACAACATATTGTTTTGTGCTTATATATTATTTCTTGAAATTGAAATAAAGAATCATATTATATCAACATGTAAATAATTTTTAGATTATTTAAAGATGTCTAATGGATAAAATATTGAAATGGATGGCAGTAAAGAGAACAGAATTTTTTTAATGAAATAAATAGAATAAGCAAATTAACATGATTGTCGCGGAGTTTTACATCGACCTGACTTTTAAACTCGTTCTCAGGTCTCAGCTATTAAGTTTAAAAGTCAGGTATAAATGTGACTGATGTCTCTCAGGTTATTTCCTCGTGCCTCGTCCGAACTTTGGGTTAAATACCTCGTACCGTGTGCATTTCCTCCCTGTAACTAGGTGCCATGTGGAAGAGAAAAGGCAAATCGCAGACAACCAACACGGATCCCCTGTTATCTTTCCTCCCTATAACCCACTATGTAGTTCTCCATTGTATATTAAACTGATGAATTATTCATGAAATATCCGGCTATAGGAGAAAAATGAATAATTCACGAGTGTTGTTATTATTATGTGCTAATTCTAATTTCTAATGTGCAGAATTTCTCACTATACCGTTTGGCACTCGGAAGGAAGCACAGGGAACTTGTTATATGGCACTTTGCTCCTTTCCCATGCATTCCGTTCAATGAACCCAAAGTTGGGAGGTTAGTTCACAAATTCTTCTGATATCTCGTGTCGCGTGCTTGCCCCTTGACAATGTCATAATGTGCTGGCAACGAACCGAGTGGAGCAGGGTTAAATTCATGCCCACTTCATTAGTTTAATAAGTCGAATCAGTTGGGTTTGTTATATATTTTTGAGCTTGGTTTGAGATTGATTCAATTTAGGTTAACGAACTTGTTAACACTTATTTAAGAGTTAAGAATATTTTTTATGATATTTGTTAAGAAATAAAATGATTAGCATTGTAATTAATTAGTCTCAGATCCGTAAAGACATTTTCGTCATTGGTTAAATTTTGAATTCCGCAAAATTTCAAAGCAACAGTTTAATGGCAACAGTACCAGCATCATTAGCAACAGTCAAGCCGAGCTGTACTAGTGACTGATATAGATCTACAAACCACACAGCAAGTGAGGAGCCTTATACCAGCACCAATACAGAATCAGAAAATCAAAGGCAAACAAGGGTCTAATATCCGCTCTGTCCAAATTCAGAAAACTATAAGCAAAATACCAGATAAGTCAAGCTGTATCTGTTCAAATACCAGCAAAATACTAGAAAATTACCAGAATCCAGAACCAAAGTAAAATTATACCAGAAATGACAGAACCAATGTTTTCCTTCCTAACTCCAAACCAAACAAACTCAAATATCAACTATTTTAAGGCCAAATGCTGATTTCAAAAGCTCACAAAAACTGATCAATGTTCCTCTCAATGGCAAAAACTATATTCCATGGGCAAAGGCTGTCAGGGTGACTCTCAAAGACAAATGGCTGCTCGGGTATGTAAATGGGAGTAGAATAAGACCAAGTGAAGGAGCAGAAGTTCAAGATGAGTGGGATATAATTGATAATCAAGTAATGACCTTAATTTCAAACTCTTTAGAGCCTCAATTGTCAAAAATTTCTACTGTGAAACAACAAACGAGTTATGACAAGACATAGAAAACCAATTCAACAACAAAAATAACTATTCACAAATTTATTAGCTCAAAAGAGAAATTGCACAAATCTCATAAGATTTCAAAGACATACCAGAGCTAATCGGCCATGTAAGAGCCAAGTACGAAGAATTAAAATTGTACAGACCACCAATCACTGACCTCAATGTTCTTCGTGAATGGGAGAAAACCGATCAAGTTTATATCTTTCTCGCAGCCCAGGCTCGAGGCAGCAAGGTGGTCGGTCGAGTGGCACCAGCGGGGCTTGACCAAGTTCAGCACAGGAGGGGAAGCTCGGCCAATGATCGATCTTGTGTCGCGCGCGCATCAGACCAGGGTATGGGGCCCGATGTGCGGAGGCGTGACTATGACACTGGAGGTGCACGCCGTCGGTTGTGCCTGACGATGCGCTCCAAGCGAAGGACGGAGGTGAGGGTTGAGGTGGCGTCGATGGTCTTTGTTAGCCGACGAACAGGTGGCAAGCCTGGCCGGATGGTGTTTGGGAGCCTCTCCCAGCGAGAGGGAGAGTGAGCGACAAGAGAGGCAAAATGGAGAGAGAGTGGGTCGGATAAGGGGGAAAGGAAAAGAAAAGAGGGCTGGTGCTCTCGCCAGGGAAAGAAGGGGAAAAGAAAAAGGGAAGGGGAAATCACGGGAGGAAGAGGAGAGAGAAAAGAAAATAAAGAAATGAAAGAAAAGAAAGGAAGAAAGAGAATTTTTGACTTTGGATCAGTTTAAATTTTTTGTGATCGGATTCGTGTGATTATCTACGTGTTTATCAGCATCTCAATTTAATTTAATAGTTTACTTATTTTAATAATGATTCGTTTATCAGAGTTTGTCGAAACAAATTGATTTGTATTCTTTAAATTAAACCGTTAATTTAGATTTCATTAATTCATAAGTTTTTCTTTTAAGTAATTAATATTATTGCTGTTATTATCATCTTTATGTTTATTATTAGTGTTGTTAATTATTTTATCAAATTTCAATACATTACGTTGTTATTATTATTTTTATTATTTTATTTTAAGATACGAGTTTGACTTTAATGTTCTAGATTTCGTTATAAATATTATTCTTTTAATTTTAATTAGATCAAAATATTTTGTGTTAGTTATTAAATTTGATATTACTGAATTTATATTTTTATACCTTTTTAATTTGATCCTTGGGTTTTATTATTCGATATCTAATCTCATTTATCTATTTATTTCATTAATTATGTGTATTCTCTTGATTGTTAAATTAAAAATATACATAATTTATTTTAATTCATTTTAATCATGATTATTACTTAATTAAATTTTATTGTTTAACACTGGTAGTAACATCAGTAATTTTTACTGAAAAATACATGCAAAATAACGAATCAAATGTCTGAATTATAATATTAAATCAAAATAAGACATATTCTATCAATTAAATATTCTCGAATAATAAGTGTTCTTTGAAATCAATTATTATTCTAAGATAATTAGGTGTAATAATAATATATAATAGTCCATTTTATGTCAACTAATCAATCTTCTTTTGGGCCAATCAACTAATTACATCTAAAACTTATTGATCATTACCTATTCATTACTACAATATGTTTACATATAATATTTAATTATTGTCTTTTCTTTGAGCTAGTCCAAGAATCAAATATTATATGTATATCCTCCATATATAAATTTAAAAATTAATTAACGCCAATATGAGAGCTTACTTTGGCAAGATAATATTTTTATTAATTATTTTCCAAAAATATAACTTTATCCGAAGCCTTCATAATGATTTAACATTATATGAATAAAAAATATCTCAAATATATTGGTTTAACCTAAATATCAATTTCATGAGTTCATACAATTAATACTAAATAACCAATAATTAACATAAGTCAATTCATAAGTGAGATAGTTGACCCAAAGCATGAAAATCTTCTTTTTAAGAATCCTCGTCAAAACAGTCATCATCTTGTCTTTCATGTAATTCTTTCATTCTTATTAAATTACTATCCTAATAATAAATAAAAATTACACAAAGTGCTAAGAATAATACATACATATATGACATGCAAGCCATCAAAATAAATAAATAATTAATGGGACACTTTAAACCACTTACACACATCATTCATTCATGCATTATAATTTTCACACAAGATAACAAAGTCATACTATCTTATAATCCATCTGCAAAAAAGAGTTATGCATGCAATATAAATAAGCTTCCTAACTGCAGCGGTCCCGCTTTAGGAACTTGAGGGGGTTTAAGGGGGTAGCGCCCCCTTTAGGAATTTTTTTTTTAAAAGACACCAGTTTACATAATCGACAACAACTTATCTTGACATTATTCAAAAATAATAGCAGCAGAATATAATTCAGAAATTTGTACTTTCTTGATAGAATCATGAAATTTGATAATTAATCATATATAATTCAGAAAATACTTTGTTGGCCAATCATTTTTTAAAATATTTTAATTTTTTGAATTCTGATAAACTGATAAACTTGATTTTCAAAACAAATTTGCCAATCTTGATTTTAATTTATAAAATTTCAATTCTAACAAACATATCTACAGATTTCCCAATTATTTATAAACTACTTGATTAAAAAGAATAGATCCAATTAAACAAGTATGAATTTCTGAGAAACAAGTATGAATTTATAGACAATCATCAGAACTTTAACAGTTCAACTAGAATAGACTCTAATACCAATTGATAGAGAAACTATACGTCGTGATCCTCTAGTGAACCCCTAATAATAAAATAAATTATCTTGTTCCATGTTGTCGATCTGCAGAGAAACACAACCCCGTTGATCGCCGGATTCCTTTAAGCCTTCTAGCGATCTTTTTCTAATCCGATGGAGCGATTGAGAGGACAATCACAGACAATTTTCGTCTCTGTCTGGAACTCTATATTTTGAGAGAGATTTGGATTTGTTTGTTGAAAATGAAAATATGCCAGAAAATAGATAATAAGGAATGGGCACCAATAAACCAACAGTCTCTCTACATATAATGGACGCCAATGACTGAGCCACTAGTTATTTCTTAGCGGATCCATATCGGATTCAAATCATCTCTTAACGAGTTCATTACTTAATCAGAAAATTATCTATAATTGTGTTTTTCAGAGACTAATATCATAATTATATTATTATCAAACTTTATATAATTTAGACCGTCACTAAATCATAAAAGTTATTAATACGCATTATACACATTAAAATGTTCACTTCTCATGACACATATTGAACCCGATTAATAATACAGAATTTGATCACTTCATAACGGGTATAATTAGACAGTCCATTATATAATATATATTTATATTATATATAAGCTCATACAAATAATTAATTCCAACAACGTGAACTAAAACTAAAATTATGTTATTCTCTGATACTATTCTTCACTGAAATTTTCACAAAGAAAAGTTGCTTAGCAATAGAGAGTTACAGTTATTCTCAGATACTATTCTTCTCCAGTTACATGAAGGTAGCCCAAGTGCATAAATGAGTAAATGATTGAAATAACTACCGATGCATTTACCAGTAAGTCTGTACATCAGCCCAATTGCCCCACTAAGAGAGGATAGCAATGTATGGTCTGTCCAGACTGGAAAGCAGAATCGACAGGATTATTTATGCATATAATTTGATCACCACTTGCTAATGTACGTAGGTGAATCTCACTGCATCAGCTATAGATTTCTTCATTAAAAAAATGTTAATTGTGCGAGTAGTGGATCTAAAGAAAGGTCAAGTCTGCATGACGGAAGACCACATAGGACATAGCTGTATAATCACCATAGCTACACTAAATTAAATACAACTTAGATGTCATGTTTAATAACCTTTCTTTATTTTGAGCTGCCTTTAATACACAACATGGTGAGGACCTCATCTCGGTGTAAAGCATCCACCTATTTTTTTTCTACTGTGGTCCAAGCAAACCAAGTCTGCGTACTATTTTACCAAAATAAATAATGCTATCAAATAAACCTTTATAGAAAACAAGAAATCCAACAGAAATTCTAGACATCGATAACTGAACTAAATTTGGGGCACATTACCGTGACCAAAATTCACGGTATATATATTATATATGCTGATTTGTTTAAAGATAGGTGTACAGTTCTTTGTAAGCAGAAACTGAAAGAAATTATTCAGCTCAGTCTTCAGTGAACCAAGTTCTATCGACATCCACTATTTGTGGCTACTTATTTTAATTCTGCTGTCTAATATATAGGAAAACAGTTCTCCAATGATTGATTTGACTAACAAAGATAGAATAGTGAATAATTTAGAAGAGCAAAATCCAAATCAATTTTCCTATTGAACCTATGTTCTATTTTGTGTATTTGGTAGAGAAGTTTCAAAGACGTTATGCAAGATAATAATCTAAATTATCAGTATAAGACTAAAGTATATAGCATAAATAAATTTGAATTCAAAAATGATAGCAAAAAGCTCTAAATATTACAATGCAATTTAATTATTGTGTCCTTAATTTGTGCTTTAGACCAATTAATGAAAATATCTTTACTGGGTGTGACTGTTTGTTGATCACAAAAATTAGATGGTTTTTTTGTACATATTTCATTCTTTTTGGCCCATTTTGTACGACATATGAAGAAAACTGTTATTTAATTATTTAATTTTAATACTCAAGTACTTTTTTATGGACATTTAAAGTTGATTAACTTAGATCTTGATTTTTTATCTCCAAAAAAAATATTAGCACGATGTAATGTGTTATCCACTTTTTCTGATCATATATTTTTTGTTTTATAGTTGGTGGTAACAAAAGGCTTAATCTTTCCAGACATATATAACCACTCAGGCAAGCACGGAATCAGAAATACAAAACAGGAGGGGGAGAAAATCACAAATTTCACTTTTATAAGGGGATCAAAGAGTATTTCTATTTTAAAATATGTAAAATATAAAGGGCAAAATTATAAAATTTCATTTCATAGGGGGTCTTTTGGTTCGGCCCCTGCACTCAGGTTGAAAACCCATGAAGTACTCTCCAGTAGAGCTAGCAGACATTCTCTTTTTTGCTTGTAAATGGATATACGGATAGCGGATACATTGTGCATGTTATAATATTTTTGAGTTTGTATTTTTTTTTTTTTTTTGCTTTTCCATTGAATTAACTTGCGTTAAATACAAGAACAGGTACCAAAATAATATCAGTTGTGATCATATCCAGTGAAATATGTACATATGCACCCTACTTGGAGCCCATTTTTGTGGAAAGACCATCACTTTCTGGAAAATAATGCGCAAACAAGCATAATCAATTAGCTTACTATAAAAGCAATGTCTATGTAATCGGGGCCAGTGCAGAAACAGAAAGAAAATGAGGATTGTCTCGCTACTAATTTGAAGTGATGTTGTCACTAGGATTTAGTATGCATGCTGCTTTGAAAGCTTCAAAATTAACTTCTATGAGTTAAACAAGCCACAGTGAGAAGTACATTTTTGTGCATTTAACTTGGTTGAAGTTTTGCATCAGAGGAAGGAGCCAGATTTCAGCTAGAGTTATATACAATAATAAATGGCTAAATTTTGTAGAAAAGCAATGCTTATAATGAAACGAGACTAAAAAGGAAACATGAAGTTCAGCTTCTTCGGTTGCCCGTTCGAATGGCACACTCGGAACGCGGCCATCACGCTGCTTTTAGATTTGAGTGATCATTATTTTCTATTTTGCACAAAATTCGTTGATTGTTCATTATTAGAAATTACATAACCACCAAACCTCAATTTGTTCTCTCGACAAAGCACCAAATACGGTGTGCTTCCGGCTTCAATTTTGAGACTGCCTTTTAATTCGATCTAAATGTCAAAGCTTGCATAAAACTCTGGTTTTTATATTTTTTAGAATAATTCCCCAACATATCCAAAAGTTCCTTCTTTAACAGTAATACAATACCATGGATTAAGTGACAATCTTTTAACTTCTCTGCAGCAAAAATAGGGTCGTAAATAAGCCGAACTAAATTGAACTCGAGCTAAATTAAACTAAGCTAAATCAAACTCGAGCTAAAAATCGAGCCGAGCTAAATTGCATTCATCCGGCTCGAACTCGAGCTGAAATCGAGTTCCATACAAGCTCAATTATTATAATTTTATGGTTATTTTTATATAATCATAAATAATTAGAGTTGACATAACTAATATTTTATTAATTTTATAATAAAATTTAGAAAATAACTAATATTTTATATTATCGTATGTAATAGTAATAATAATGTAAATAAATATATATTTTCTAATTTTTTGAATTACATTAATTAATTTATATATTTTTTGCTGATTTGATAATTAAAATATATTAACTTAATTAATATTGACTATTTACCGAGCCAAATCATTAAAAATAATAAACTCAAATTCGAATTAAATTGACAAATAATCAAACCAAACTTGGACCGAACCGTAAAAATATCGAATCGAACTCGAACGAGTCATTAGCTGTGAGCTTTTTTTACAACCCTAATCAAAAGTGGACAGTAGAGATGCATATTCTCTATAGTATTGTAAAAATTATAATGGATAGGTGAATAATATTATAGATTGTGTTTAGATTCACGGAGAATTTTTTACTGTTAAATTCAGACAGACTAAAATGTCAAGTAGAGAATATGAATTCGGACAGTAGTGGGGTAAAATTACTCCTCGGTAAAAGAAAGCGCATGATTCATACCTCGTACTTTAGCATGTCCATCCCTGATTACCCTTTTAAATAGGGTTAATCTTCTCATAAATCATTAAATTTTGATGTTTATTCATATTTGGTCACTTAACTTTTATTTATCCGTTTTTAGTTAGTGAACTTTGATGTTTAGCCATATTTGATCTCTCATTAGTTTTTTCATTCAAAAATAAATAAATAACTAATAGAAAAATAAATATAATTTCATTTCATTTATCTATTTTTCATTTCAATTAATTTTGACAACAAATATAATTTTATTTTAATTATTTTTAAATAAAAAATTAATAAAAATGATCAAATATAGATAAATATTAAAATTCAGTAATTAAAAACGAATAAATGAAAATTCAATGATCAAATATGAATAAACATAAAAATTAAACTATGATAAGATTAACTCTTTTAAATATAATGAATTGGAGGCTCCTGGGAGAGCATTTTGCGCTTCTAATCGGATCCCGATTCCCAAAATACGGCCCAAAAATATATTGCCTTTTTCTTTAGGCCCGTATCCAAGACCAACTCTCTCGCTCGTTTGAATCCGAGTTCTCCTTTTCTTGCGGCCTCGCCGGGACGCCTAGTCGGCGAGGCGCTCGTCTTACCTCTCCCGCCTTCCCGCTGCAGTTTGGCTACTATTGGCAGGGTGAGTTTCTTTCTCTCTCTCTCTCTCTCTCTCTCTCTCTCTCTCGAAACTTGCATCGTTGGTCGGGTGCACACCATTTTTTTCATTAAAATAGAAGAAAAATATTTACAAGAGTGCAGACAAAAGAAATTGAAAAAGAAAGAAAAAAATTAAAAATAAAGATGAAACTGAAATTGAAATAAAAGCATCGGCCGTCGTCGTCGGTTAGGAGGCTGCTACAGACGTCGTCGTCGTTGAGGAGGGCTGTCGTCGTTGCTGATCGTGGTGGTGGCAGAAGTCGGAGTCGCGATGGATGAAGTCAAAGTCGTTGTCTAGCCGCCTCTCCTTCGCATGTTGAGTTCACAGATTTGAGCTTTTGTAAATCAACTTCTCTGACCAACTTCTTGTCCAGTCTGAAAGATGAGAAGTTGTCTAGTCTGAAAGAGCGAGAGAGGCAGAGCAAGAACCAGAATATCAATTTCTACCATACACACAGCAACTTGAACTCAAATATACAGTAGCCAATTAGTTCAAGCTTGCTGTATGTGAAAAGCACGCCTGGAGATGAGTTGGTCAGTCCTTCACACGCCAAGGCAGTGGCGGCCGGGGGTGGAGAGTTTCAGATCTGGACTCGGTGGAGGAGAGGCACGTAGCTGGCACGGGAGGAGGCACCATTCTCTTCTTTCTTATTGTTGCCAAGCTGGTGGTTATTTTGGACTTGGTTGCATCGACTTGTGGTGAGAAAGGACGCAAATTCACCAACTTTGTGAGGGTAAATTTCTTTTATAAATTACAGATCTAATTCGGAGAAGTTAATGTACATGAGCTCACTATCTCCACCGTATATGAATTTGATTGTGGCAATCAAGGTTTTTTTATTATTATATGAAACCAAACAATTTTAGTTTGCATAATGTACATAAGATTAATAAAAAGCTGAATGGCACAACATTGAATAGAACAGTACAAGCACAGTTTTCACAGAATTTGATCAATTTAGTCGGTTGTTACGTTATACTCTTTATCTATTTTAAAAGGTGTCAAGAGTTTGACACAAGAATTTACTAGTAGTAAAGCATCAATGAGTAAACCTGTGAATGGCGCAATAATGTTTAAATTATATTGTAGTATTACAAGAATTGATTATATGTACATTATGCCTGTAGCATGCAATGATTACTAGTATCAGCATAGTAACCTTTCTGGTATTCTTCTCATTTTTATGTACATTATGCCAGTAGCATGCAAACTGGTAAATAAGAGCCTTAACTCACACCTGCAATCAAAAAAATTTCTTAGAATGAAGGTGAAGATACTGCAGTGGCACGCAGTGGGGTCATGGACGTGGGATGCACAGGATGAGACATGTGGCATATGCCGGATGGCCTTTGATGGTTGCTGCCCGGACTGCAAGTTCCCTGGGGATTAGGGCTGCAAGTGAGCGAGCCATGAGCGAGCTGGAGCCAACTCGGGCTCAGCTCACGTACTAAACGAGCTGGCTCGAGCGAGTTGAGCATGACACATCCGAGTCAAAGTGCTGGCTCGAACTCAGCTCGTGCCAACTCGAGCTGGGTCGTGACTCGGATATTTAGCTCGTTTAAATGATTTAGCTCGTATAAAGTGTTACTGTGTCAAGGGAAATGATTAGGCACAGGGAACAAGGCAAGCTCCCCTTCTGACCAAAGATTGAAACCGCGTTCAAACTAAAAGCTCCATTAGTTGGCTACAAAGCAAAAGAAAAAAATATGATAAAAAATAAATCTAAAAATTTGAGAAAAAATAATGTGACAGCTCATTTCCTGATAACTATTACTTACCAGTAAAGAAGAAGTCAGTTTGTGACTTCTGCCAGTCGAAGAAGAAGGAACCACTAGCTTTTGTGAGATCTGATGAGATCGGGTGAGATAGCAAGGTATCTTATTTGGTCAATGGGTTTAGATGTGAACTACGAAGAAGGAACTCTCGCCTCGCCTCCAACGCCGAGATGCAAGAGTTCGGAGTCGCGGCTCAGAGGTGTAGTCGACAACGGCGGAGTCGCGATTGCGAAGAGATATCAAACGGACTAAGAGAGTAGAGGTAAGGTAAGAGAACTAGAGGAAGATGAACGGCGCCTTCAAACCCATTGTAGGTGAATTGAAAGCTTCATATACATTAATGTTAGTAGTAAGTCGTGAGGTGAGGCAGAGGCGTTGAGATCTGAGGTAAGAGAGCGGTGCGTGAGGAACTGAGGATGAGGATTTGAGTTAGGGTAAGAGAGAGAGGTAAGAGAGAGCCGCTGAGGTCTGAGTCGAAGATTTAGGGTTAGGGTCTGCTGAGTTCAGGTGTGGAAGAGATTTAGAGAGAGCGGCGCTATCAAAATTTTTTTGATTTATAGTAGGATAAACGAGCGAGTCACGAGCCGAGCTGAGGCTAACTCGGGATCAGCTCATTTTCTGTCGAGTCAGATTGGCTCGAGTCAAATTGGCTCGAGTTAAAATAGCTCGAGTCAAATTAGCTCGAGTTTGATTCGAGTCCGAGCTGAGCTACGAGCCCGAGCTTTTTTGTGCAGCCCTACTGGGGATGACTGCCCACTGATATGGGGGCTGTGCAACCATGCATATCACCTGCACTGCATCCTCAAGTGGGTGAACAGCCAGACCTCCACCCCTCACTGCCCAATGTGCCGTCGTGAGTGGCAATTTAAGGCCTGATCTTGTTCCCTCCAGTCTCCATGGAAACATAGCCTCCTTTTCTCTTCTGGTAGGCAACTGTTATGCTCTTTGTTCATTTAGTTCATTGGCAATTGATGGGGCTTTTTATAGTAGTAACTTCCATTCATCCTACAGGAACTCTCTCAAAAAAAAAAAATTCTTCTTCTTTTCTTTTTTATTATCAGTTTTTTGTTCCGGTAATCATGCAGGTTTTATGTGTATAAATCAAAAGTGCAGTGTGATTGTCGTGATGGCATGCTAAATAACACTTGAAATTATGAAATATTTGGAATGCATGATCTACTAGAATGTTACACTGTTTTTAGTTTTGTTAAGTTTTCCTTTATTATTAGTTGGCACTTGAAGTTCTTCTCAGCTTAGCTGCTTTTTATATTTTGGTCTCGAGTTGATGAGAAGCATAAAATCTGATCTGAACGAACCACTCGTCTTATCACTTACTTCCTTACAATAGATTATGGACCTCTTTGTTATCACATTGTTTTATCATTTTCTACAATGTTGTTGGCACGGTCATTTATTGTTCACATAATGCAGAAAAGGTGACAACTTGTATTATTCTTTTGGAAAAATTGATTTCTCATGAAAACTTGGTTAATTAGAGGTGTCCCCATCAATTCTTTAAATTTGAGTATTTACTCATTGAATATTTACTTAATTTGTTATTTCTTCTTAGGATGAATCATCTTCAATGAATCAACATTAAAATTCAATGAATTATGATATGATCAAATTAACTCTTGTCTATTTCACTTCTTCATTATGTTAACTTTTCGTTTATTGTTGAACTATTAATCCATAGGGCTTCTCCAAATATAAAAATTCTCCATTCTTTTTATATTTGAGGTATTATATAATATAACATTATTATAAAAATATATTGCGAAAACATACACAACACCGTTGAAAGAATAGGATCCTACTCTTCTTCACTTTTAAGAACAACATATTTTTTTCAAACGCATGACCGTTAGATCAATTATACGTGTTTCACAATAATTTTATTTTTATCCAAAAACTTTCGAGAATTTTAAGACAGATTGTTAGTTCGAGTATTTGAGTAAACTCTTAAAAAAATAATAATTCAATTTACTTGCTTCTACGGTTTGTTAAAGTGAATTGAACTCTTCTAGATTATTTTCTGATTAAAATCTTATTTGTTAATTAAATATGAAAAATGGACCCATATTATATATTGATCACTAACTGAGAAGTTCCGACTAATATATTGTGAGAATGAGATTTCATGTCGTGTTAGATCCCGACTGGTTCTAACGTATCAATGGTTTTGGTTTGTAATTGCAAGTGGTTAGGCATAACTAGAAGAAAATTCTCTATTTGTATGACAATAAAATATCAAGATTGATACAAGAGTTGGTATCAAATTGATATATCAATAAACTATATTTTTAATTACATTTTCGTTGTACTAATTTGAACAATGAACTAACAAAAATTATCGAATCAGATATATGAGTCGAGTCATAAGTAAGTAAGAGACGCCATTAAATCGATGAGATAATGAGAGAAAATTTATTGGATTGGAGTTGAGTAGGAAAATATATATACATTGTTGTTATTCGAGCTAAATTGGTAACCAGCTGAGCTAACTCCAACTCAAACTCAATTCATTTAATTATCAAACTGAATTAGTTCAAAATATATTAACTCAAACTAAATTAATTTGAGCCCGAACTAAGCCACAAATCTATATTATTATATAAAACATCTAAAAACTGGAGGATTCATTTTTTATCATTTCCTTCAAATTTTTATAATACCCATTTTTCATAATTATTATATAAAAAAAAACTGCAGCTTCAACTGTCATCTGGTGGCTCCGCCCATGGTTTTGTGCTACTGAAGAAACAATTATTAGGACATTGAGACGATCAAATTATTAATACATAAAAATGATTAAGCTTCTAAAATTTTCAAACATATCACATCATCACTTTTTTATCATTGATTTTATTTAAATCTTTTTATCTTCTTGAATCTAAAGATTCATATAAAATAGTTTCTCTCTCCTCATTTAAAATAATGTGTGTAATACACTTAAGGTGAAACTTAATTTTTAAAATGATTTAATTTTTTATATGATTATTTATAGATTATTATGTGTTTAATTATATTTATAATAATTATTATTATAATTATCATTATTACTTAACATTTAAAAATATTGTTTTCAAAAAAAAATAATTTTAATATAAAATTTTATATTATTAATTATTTATTTAAAAATTATATTATCAGAGAACGAAATCTAAATTAAAAATCGAATGAAACAGTTGAGATTCAACTGGATTGACTTCGATGGCGTATATCGTTTTTATTTTTCAATTTCCTCTCGAGGCTCAGCTTGCTTAATTGCTCGTCTCCAAGTTTTTCTCTTCGCTCGTCTCTGATTTTATGATCTCCGTCTTTTCTCATTCCATCTCCTGCCTCTCTCTACCCCTCTCACACTCAATGCTCTTTCGAAGCCCTCTTCTCCATCCCCTCTCACATTCTATGACTTTCGCAGCAATTTCTATAACCACCGACATCATCTCTGTCGCTCACCTACCTCTCTTCAATCCCTCACTCTCCGCTCTCGCTCTCCCCGATGGGAATGGGCGAATGGCAATCGGTCCAATTATCTTTTATAGGCCATAGGCCCCATAGCACAACCGAAGTAGTTCTCATCTTCCCGATGACGCGACTACTCGCCCCTCTCTCTTCGACAGTTCTACTCGACAAAATCCTAAACGGGCTAAATCTATCCTTACACGCAGTGCTGATCATCAGCAGCTCTTTCCCTATCTAAACTAATCTCCTCCTCATCCTCTTCCTACGCACCATTGCAGCTCTAAAGCCTTCTAAAAACCCTAACGTCATTTCCATCTCTATTGTTCGATCCTCCTTGAGATTTCTGATGGAGAAGAGAGAAGGGAGGGGAGTAAAATGAAGGCGGCAAACAGAGACGACAAAGGAGGTGGGAAAAAGTGGAATTATAAGGCTAAGAGGCAACAAAGGCTGGGTGGGAAAAACGGAGGTCTCTCTCTCTCTCTCTCTCAACTTTCGCCAAAGCCAAATTCATGCCTTCTAGCTTCAATCCCTCTCTAATCAGTAAGCATTTATTTTCCCAAAAATATATCTATGTAACCCCTCCTTTAGTTTTGCTGGTAATTGAAATTATCTATCTGTTATCGGGCACATTTTAACTTTGATTGGTTGGTTTAGTTATGCCAGTGTATTGTATTGCTGGTGTGGTATCAGTGAATATTGCATTCTAGCTAGAATAGTTTGGCATCTGTTCCAATTCACGTCCATCATAATTCCTTTTTTTCTCCTTTACTGAACAAGTCATTTAGTAAGTATCAAAGCATGTGAATTTGATTCTTTTTACGACCAGAATACTCTTCATCACTTGAAACACAAATAAATGGATGTAAAGTATAATGATGTTATTAGTTGTATTTATTAAAATATTAATGGAGAGGTGATTTTAGTTGTTTAATGGCTAATTGTGATTTTCTTTTCTGAATGGTAGAGAAGTAGAGATAGTTCTATAAAAATGCAAAGCTTGTGAAATCAGAAAGTTATCAGAGCTACCAGTTGTCTGTTCAAGTTTCCGAAGTTAGTTTTTCTTCTGACCTGGTCATAAAATATAAAATTCAGAACATATTGGACGGTTCTGAAAAAAAAGCCCTTATAGCTTGAAATTTTGTTCTTATTGGTAATGGGTTGGATTGAATTTTTGACACTGACACGGTCTTCAGCCTCTGGAGTGACACAGAGGCATGGCAAACTGCACATGGGCAGATGGGCTTCATTGGTACATCATTTCTTTCTCATTTTTCATTTTGAAAATTTTAAGAACAATATTTTAGCTTTGCGTTCACACTTGTACTGTATCATAATGGACTGCTAAATTCTTGTATTATACTTTTTTGCTGCTAAAATTATGTTAATTTTATTGTTCCATTAAAGGAAATCCTAGACATGATGCACCTTCTCATTTTCTTCTAATGAATTGAAGGTAATATGTTCAAAACTATTTTATGAGCTTTTTGAGAACTGAGAATATGTGCAAGGTTAGTAAGCAATCAAATACCTAAGTATTGATCTGATTTGTTAAGTTTTGACGTTTTACTGGCACCATGCAAATAATTTATAGTGGGTGAGATTTGGGAATTTGCACAGACCAATTCATCTTCAGAAAGATCAATATAGTATATTATGTATGTTAATAATTTTAAGCATATTTCCCCAGTTTCTCAACCTGAACAATAGTCACTAAAAATTTAAGAAGCTGAATGAAAGAAATAGTATTTCTAATTTCAGTTTTGGCCTAACAATAGTAGTATGATGTAATTATTAGAAATTGGTCACACCATGTATAAAATCTTTATAATTTTCTCTGGAGCTATAGATTTACTCTAAATGACACTTGAAAATCTATTTTGGCAAAAGAGGCCAAATTTTAATGGGACTTTTATACTGATATGTTTCTTTATTTTCATTATAAGATTTATCATAGAATTTCAATTATTTTTGCTGCTTTATTGTGAAGTTTTCTAGAGCTTAACATATTAGAATGTTTAGAGATAATTATATATTATTATTTCTTTTCTATCTGATTGATTGATCTTCCTTTTCCCTCATTTTTCTTTGCAGAAAATTAAAATATTTATGAAAAAAAATACTTTGCTTCTTAAATGGATAATTGAGTAATTGACAGATATTTTTGGAAATGTGCCGATTTGGTTCAAAATTGACAAACATTATTGAAAAGTTGCCTGATTTTAATTTCTATTTTTTCGTGATTAGTGCAGGTTTTCATGACAATTACTAATTAGTGCAAGTTCTGAGATATCCATTAAGCTTTTCATGACAATACAATGGTCATTAACAATTTTTCAGAAACTACTGTGTTTTTAGATAACGTGTTATGTACATATTTGTGAAATTTTTTAATGTTTTCATATTTGATAAGAGTTGCTATATCAGAATATCATATTGGTACCACACTCTCTACTCAGTCTCAAATTAGTTTTCTTATATTTGACACATTTTACGCTTTTGAATTAGCTTTTTGGATATTGCTGATGAAATACAATAGCAAGTACAATTTTCAGAATTTCTCTAATTCGCAATTAGAAAAACGTTTAGGTTTTTAAATTTCAAAATTTAGGCAACTCCGTTGTGATTGTTTTGCTGATTTTTATTTATTTCCAAATGGGGGCGGAATTAATAACATGATGGGATTAATAAGGTAATTTTTTCCTTCCATTATAAGAGGAATGTTGATTTCTCCTAAAATTAATATAGACAGTCAGATATATTTCTCGAGATCTTGAAAATAATTTGTTGATTGTTTCCTTTAGTGCTCACCTTATTTAGTGATATTTGCTTCTATAAAATCATCTTCATGATCCATAAGTATATAAGGATGTCACTTGCAAGTTTTACATGTTAAAGGTGAAAAGGTACTAATGGTTGCTGCCTTTGTATTTCATACCTGGGTTAATTTTATAGAGACAGTGATGCGGAGCCATCACTGTTGATAAAGAGCGGCCATTAAATATGAAATCCTGCAGCCAAAGAAGAAACCACGTAGCAATGAAATATGACATCTTCGGATCTTTCAGCCAATGAAGACATCCTTCGAGGCTGCAATCGCCTCAAAGACATGACCCTTTCAGTTTTAAGGGCCGGTCGTTTCCTTAAAAAGATGAAAAATTATTATTCAATAATTTGAACTTGCAATTTTATTTTTGAAAAATATTTCATGTTTTATTGACGAGACTGTTGTCAAATTGCAAAAACAATTTATATTGTACTTTTCTTTATTTATAAAGTTTATACATTAGATGCTGCACACATTATCCTATATTTTTTTATATCTAAAAAAAAATCAGCTGCAACGGGAGGGTATATAACTAGCCTTTTTTACGCAGCCTAGCTCTAAACTCTGGGTTCGTTTGGCAAATCAAGGAATAGATTTGGAAGAGTGATAATTTTATAAGAGTGATAGAATGTCTCTTAGGAAGAGTGGTAGAAAATTAATATTATTTGAGTATTCGGAAGAGAAAATATTATTTAACAGTTGTTAATCAGAATATTATAATAATAATATAATATAATATAATCATAATCATAATCATGATAATAATAATTATATTTGTCATCATAATAATATAATAATAATAAATAATTATAATAATAATAATATAATCATAATCATAATATAATAATATTATATAATATAATTATATAATAATTACTATTCCGACGAGAGCTAATTTGATATACTATCTATAATTTAATATATTGAATTAGTAATCTTTTATTTAATCTAAAATTTATTTTGACAAATTAATTCCTTTTTTTTCTATTACACGAGTACCAATCCAAACAAGCTAGTCTTCTTCCGGCTTTTCCCTTTCTCCTACTGAACACTTTGTCCTTTTAACGTGCCCAATAGCAACTGGAAATAATAAAAAAAAAAGGAGTCGCTCCTACTCCTATATGCACCTTCTTCTTCTAACCTAAACTTACTTCAGCCAATCAATCTCTCACGCTTGTCCACGTTATCCACGTCACCCCTGTATCCCTCTTTCAGTTCTTCCTCCCTCCTTCCTCGACCTTCGATTTCCTGTCTCTTGCATCTATCAATGGCTGAGATGGCCTCTCCCTCACCCAATAGGCACCCTTTGGTACGATGCTCCTCTCGAGAAAGCCTCCTTTACTAATGCTGCACACAGGTCTCCGAACCCTAGCTTTCATTTCTCAATCTGTACTAATGGAGATGAAAGAGCGACCATAGAAACCAGTTCCGTCTCCGCGTCGCAAGACATCAATGATGGAGTCAGACGACTCCGACGAGCCCTCTCCGTCTCTCCAGCTCCCGGCGGAGATCGACTGGGAAAGACTTGACAAGTCCCGGTTCTTCTTCCTCGGCGCCGCTCTTTTCTCCGCCGTTTCCACCGCGCTCTACCCTGCCGTTGTGCTCAAGACCCGCCTCCAAGTAGCCAAACCGCCTTTCCCGTCTGCTACCTGTGCAGCTTTCATGATCTTTCGCCAGGAGGGACCTCCTGCCTTCTACCGTGGATTTGCCACCTCACTGGCCGGTACTGTCCCAGCACGGGCCCTCTACATGACTGCACTGGAGATCACCAAATCCACTGTTGGTCATGCTGCTCTTCGGCTCGGCATGCCTGACCCTGCCGCTTCAGCTGTTGCCAGTGCTTCAGCTGGGGTGTCAGCTGCTGTTGCAGCTCAATTTGTGTGGACCCCGATTGATGTCGTCAGCCAGAGACTAATGGTTCAAGGTAATAGTAGAAACAGCACACATTATAGATACATAGGTGGCTTAGATGCTTTTAGGAGAATCCTCTGTAAAGATGGAGTTAGTGGTCTATATCGCGGCTTTGGTATGTCAATTTTAACATACGCTCCATCAAATGCTGTCTGGTGGGCGAGCTATTCCATCTCTCAAAAGGCAATTTGGGAAGGTATTGGGTTCTACATATGCCAGTACCGATATGGGCTCCAGGAATCGGACCCACAGGATTTGATTCTGAAACCGGATCAAAAGACTGTCATGGCAGTTCAGGCAGTGAGTGCAGCAATGGCTGGTGGTGCCGCAGCACTGGTAACAATGCCCCTAGACACAATAAAAACTAGAATGCAGGTGATAGATGAGAAGGATGGTGGACCCTTGACTGTTTATCGGACAGTGAGGAGCCTTGTCAGAGAAGGCGGATGGGGAGCGTGCTTTCGTGGGCTGGGGCCCAGATGGGCATCTATGTCCTTCTCAGCAACTACTATGATAACAACATACGAGCTTCTGAAAAGGCTCTCTTGCAAGCAAGATAAGGGTTAATAAATATGTACATAACTGCTTATTTTTTTCTCAATTTTTCTTAGGACTTCTATTTCTTTCTTGTTTGTGAAATTTGTTGCATCAGAAGTTTTGGGTTTTCTTTTTATTTGTTTGTTATTTGCCAGCCTCCTACAGTGAGGGAATGATGTTTTTGTATAGGAATCAAATGTATAAATTGTTAGGATTATGCCTACTCTTTAATGCTTGAAGCTTATCCCTCGTGTGAATTTTGATAGCTTTACGGACCCTTACAAAAGAAGCTCAAAACCTATGAATTAATAGCGAGTTTTTTTGCTTCTGTTCTCAGGAGTCTTTCTGTTGTATTGGCATTGGAGAACGGAGACTAGTAGCTACCAGGGGTTCTGATCCTCTGCTGTGCAGCACAGCACGTGGACCGTTGGATCATTTTGGGATCTGTATCGGTTCGAATCACAAAGAGATCTAATGGTCCACGTGCTGCGCTGCACAGTGTTGCGCAGCAGAGGATATGGATTCAGTTACCAGTAGGACGTAAGTCACGGAATAGTCTCTTTTAGCTGGGGTTTTTAGTTCGGACTTAAATGGGGATCTGATGGGCGACTTACTGTAGCAGAAGGATGAATCGGTTGAGGCAACTCCGGCCATCCCTATGTTGGTATTGTACTGATACCAAACCGGCTCTCATGAGATGCCACTAGTGTTGTAGAAATATTCTATATTATGGGTTCTATTGTCAGAGAGTTGTGCTTTGAGGGTTGAAAAAGGTCTGGTTACAAATTGGATCAGGGGCGGATACATACATGGAATGGGGTAACTGAAATATATTAGCATGTAAAATGGATAAGAATATTTGACTGCACGCTGCAGTTGACCTTTATATTTTCTCACAAAATTTTCATAGTTGCATCCATGCAAACTTTAAGAAATTGAGTGAAAAAATGGGATCAATTGAATTTGGATCCGTAAATGCCAGATTCGTATATGCTATATTTGTATACTTCTAATAAAACATATTATATCTAAATTAAAGGTGATCTTCATATTTTGGATAGTGGTCGAACTGTACATAACCTCTGTACATATTTGTTTTCTGGTTACAAAACGAGATGTGGATAAGTTTAGAACAAAACTGTACATAACCTCTGTACATATTTTTTTTCCAGGGTTTAAAATTTAAATTTTTTTTATATAAGCATTTTTTAAAAATATACATAATTATAAGAGTATTTTAAAAAAAAAATAGTTCTGATCAATGGTCAACTATCCTTTAGGCTCCATGTAGATCCGTCCCTACATGTAGGATACATTGACTCAAGTCACACGTGATAAAAGTTTACCAAATGCAAGAATGATTCGGGATTAACTAAGAGTGGGTAGCATAGTATTATTTGGCAACAGTTATAAGCCTTACAAATCATAATCCCGAATGAATTTATACAAAATAACAATGTCATTATTCCTGTTCTATGTCAATTATTTGTTCTGGCAATTACTGTACAGTTGATGTAAGATTTTGAGTTTGACGCTTCACACTTCATTTACGTGGCGGCTAAGAGCAAATAGTGGATAATAATTGATTTCTTGAAAGAAAACCTTGCCATTGGGTTTTCTACCATTAACCTAGAATTTAGTTCCTAAGAGGGGAAATCCAGTTACAGAGTCAACATTTGGGCCTTGGAAACACCCAATTCTGGCCTTGCATCCCCCCCCCCCCTCCCTTTTTTCCTTGTGTGAAAATCTTTGATAAAGAAAAAAGAGCCTCTCCCACAGTTAAATTCCTTGTACAATTTTTCCGGTTTGCCTTTATTTTTTCACTACAAGTGAAAACACATAATTGTTTCAATAAATAAATTTATTTTATAAACTTTTAACTTCAAAAAATATGTTTTGGGAATTAAATGTCACAAATCTAAATTAAATATAGAGTGATTTTGTTCCGAAACAGAATTAGAATTGTTCATTTCAGTCTGATTTTTTTTTATCTATAATTTCTGAAGTACAAGTCTAAGCAAGTCTGATTTGTTGATCATGTCTATTTCATAATCTTTTTTTATTGCACTTGCAATAGGATCATCTTGACGAATTATCTATATATTCATTTTTCCTTGCAATCCTATTATCTATATTAAAATTCATTCATCGTAAATGGTAGCGGGCTTGCGGTAGGAAAGTTCAACTTGTTGTACTGCAATCAAAGTAAGAATCTTTAGTTATTATTCTTTCGAACAAAATATATATTCTTTTGTTAGTGCCATCGTCATTTATTTTTTCTATTTATGGCATGGCAAATAAAAATACTGCCTAAAGTAGGAATGCATGTGTTTCTTTCAGGTAATTTATCGCCTCATTTATCATTAAAAAGTCCAAAGATAACTCATTATCATTCATTTTTACAAGGTGTAACCTCCCATGAATTCAACTAATTAAATCAAACGTTAAAAAAATAAAACAAATTCAATTTATACGTGTAAAACACCCGAATTACTTTTCTACGGTAGTTCAGCATATATCCAAGTGTTATGTACATCAAATTCTTACAATATATCTATCTATAAGAGAGAGTAAAGATATCGTGAGTTTAACTCAAAAAGTATATCAAATCATCTCGAAATTTTAATTTATCATCCTCATTAAATTCTTTATATGAAAATTTGTTGGGATGCAAAAATTTGAAGTGTTTTGAGTTTTTTAAGTCACCGTTTTTAATTTTTGAAAATCAGCTCTAAAAATAATAATAAAATATTTAATATTTAAACATCACTTTTAAAAAATAAAAATGGTGACTTAAAATCTCAAAACACTCCAAATTTTTGCAACCCACAAGATTTTCATATAAAGAAATTAATGAGGATGATAAATTAAAATTTTGAGATGATTTGATATACTTTTTGAGTTAATCTCACAGTATCTTTACTATATATATATATATATATAGCGTGCTCGTAGGAGCACGGAGCCCCTCCATGTTCCTAACTTAAAAAGTTTATCAAATGATCTCCAAACTTTGATTTATCACTCTCATTAAATTTTTCATATTGAAATCTTGTGGGGTTCAAAAATTTGAGGTGTTTCGAGTTTTCTATGTCGCTCTTTTTAATTTTTAAAAATAATATACAAACATTGAATATATTATTATTATTATTTTTAGAGTTGATTTTCAAAAATTAAAAAAGCGACTTAGAAAACTTGAAACACCCTAAATTTTTGTACCCTATAAGATTTCAATATGAAGAATTTAATGATAATGATAAATAAAAATTTGAAGATCATTTGATATATTTTTTGAGCTAGAATCACGGAGGGGCTCCGTGCTCCTAGGAGTATATTAGTTTTACTCTATATATATATATTTGAAAATATTTTCAGATTAAAAAAATTAAAATCTTATACGTGTTTTAAGTTATTTACATAGGACATATGCCAAATTTAAATAATTTGAAGTTTGATTGATCATTTTTCATAATGTTATTAACATTTTATTAATAATTTTTTTAACAATTTGATTATTGTAGGTCTAGCACAGATGATGTTGATTTACCCTCTCTATGAAAAAATAGATATTGGATTTAACGAGTCCTTGTATAAAAAAGATGTTGATGGAGGAGTAAATTTTTTTCGGTTTATTCAAATTTAATACGTTTAATATCTTAATAATTAGAATATATCTACAATTTAAATGAGTTATGTTGAATAGCTTAATGTTTTTCAAATACAAATATCGTCGAAGTTGAATTACATATAAAAATATCCGTTTTTCATAATTCAAGATGACCAGAACAACTCTTGTTGATTGTTTTTTTTTTTTTTTGATTTTTTGTCATCTTGTTTTTACACGAACATAAAAAGAGAACGATATTATTTAGAGAGCTTTCTCTGTAGAGCTGTGCAGTTTTTTTTTGTATCATCTCTACACTCATCAATGATTTTGATTTAATAATAATATATTTTGTATATTAAAATTCGTGTTTAAATTTTTTTATATCTTTTATAATTAAAATGAGTTATTTAGATCTCCCTCAGTAACTCTCCGCTGAGATAAAAACTCTCCAGAAACTACTCGTCCCATAAAGAGTTCATTATTCGGCTGCAAAGGTCATATTCGGCTGCAAAGGTCATATGGCTTTCCCCCATCCAATGCATCATGTTGTTTGCTTGTAAAGTCACGTAAACCAAGAAACATTTTTTTATTTTTAGAAAATGTTTTTTTTTTTTTGCAATCTAACGTGATTGATTATTATTATTTTTTACATAAGAACTGAGATAAATTTTCAGTTCATTTACATTTTATCTCATTTTAAGTATCAAACAATGTAAAAAATAAATAAAATATAACGAACCAATCTCAATCCCTTTCAGTTCTCTAAAAATTAAAATAAACATTGTAGATTCCGTGAAAAAAAAATTGACCTTTTCTGAAAATAAAAATTTGTGATAACGCCACGTATCCTATCCCATAAATTTCATTTTAATTCTTTTGGCGCGAAAATACCAACAGAATTAGAACTGTTTGTGGTTGATTTTTTGCCAACTTGTCATTTTTTTTATTTCAACTATTTGAGATGAGAGTGTATGCTTGCTTCGTTTGATAATTGAAATCTGAGATTTCTACATTTTTCCCTTGAAGGCGAAAACAACAGTTTATCATAATAATTACGAACAAACCGGATGCAGAAGATAAAATAAAACGCGACTGCTGTTATCAACAATCAGAGACGGAACTTGAATTTTTTTATTAGGGACCAATATACAGCAAACAATTTCACTTAAAAAAATCTGAAAAATAAAATAAAATATCAAAATAAAAAATTAATTTATTATATAAATACAAATTAACATTAAAAAATATAAATTAACGATAATATATATATATATATATATATATATAAGCTCTTACATGTTAATCCTTATCCGGCCTCTAGAGTTCAAAAGACTTGATAAAGGCCGGTCAAACCCCCTTAAAAGTTAAGTTCTTTAAACCCGACCTTCTAAATTTTTTTATCAAATCAGCCCTCTCGTAGACTCATTAGACTCAACTTTTGAGAAGCCTCTCGTAGACTCATTAGACTCAACTTTTGAGAAGCCTGATCTGATTCTTAAAAATGATATCTACCTTATAAACGCATAGCTAACTTTTCAAATTATGAAGAAAAATACAGTAATTGACCCCAAAATTACTTTCTAGGTTCAAATTGTCGTATATTTATGTACGTGCCTATAATTGATTGAAAGAAGTGCCATACATACGCATTTTAAGATTTTTTTTTTTTTTATGATACTTGATGTCGACAGCCGAAAGTTTTCTTATCTTTTATTAACTCGAACTATATATTTACATTCAACGAACTTAAAATAAATTAATATTATTCTCACAAATGATATTACTTATAAGTTATAATTAATCACAACACAATTAGTTACATATGTCAACTAAATTATATTAAATTTCAAACACAATAATGTTAGAAGTTGAATAATACATTTATAAACTTTTTTTCTATTATTATTTTTTTTTAGATTCATTTTAAAATATGGATTTAAAATTGTCAAAAAAAGCAACCATTATTAATTAGCGAAAAAAGTTGCTTTAACGTATGGGAAAGTTAAAAAAAATAATGAAAAATGAATATTAACCATTTTATCTCTCAATAAACAATGTATCTCTATCTCTACTCCTTATTAAGTGCGCAAATGTCCTGATCCTGTAACGGTTCAGATTTTTTGTTCAATTTTAGAGTTAATATCAATAATCATATTGAATTATTCGTCAAATAATATTACCATCTCTATGACCATTTGTGTTGAAATTATAATTTTCTCTCAATTTTGATTGTTATACGAAATGCTACATAATTTAGGAGTACAATTGTTCTACTTCATTTTCTTTTTTTAGATTGTCATCAATTGTGAATTTTAACTTTTTTTAAATTCTAAATATCAACTTTCCTCATAATTCCGTATTTACTTTATATTAATTATGTATTCATGATTAAAATTTACATTAAAATATATATTAATTACTAATTTTTTTTTCACATGAATATATAAATTTTTATATTTAAAAAAACATTACCTAGCATGTATATTAAAATAGCATAACAACACGCGAACTTTTAATGCATTTGACACACCAGCAGTATATCTCTCATAGCAAGTAACTGTCATTTAAATATAATAACAATTTCTCTGTAATTTATCAGAAAAATCTATTTAAAAAATGCCAAGTAATTACTATAAGCTGTTGACAAATTATCACAATCATTGAACCTAAGAAGAGATCCTTTTGGAGCTTGTTTTTTTTTTTTTTTTTGTACGAAGTTGGTCACTAGTCGCTGCTCGTTAGCACGTTTTGTTGTTTTAATAAATTTCGCTCCGTGTAGCTCTTGGCGTGGCCTTAATTCATATTTCTTCTCTACTCAAGCAAGCGGAGCCTCATAAGTCAAAATTGCAGAGTAATGGACACAAAAAATAATTAACCACACAGTGACCATTATATAACGAAGTTTAATGATGATGACAAGTAATCAAGCAACTTTTCACAACATTAATGTTAAGCCACCGTGGTTTTATCAGAATTTGCTCGGAGATTACGACTTACAAGCTTAATAGCCTTTTTTTAAGATTTTGTAGAAATTAATTAGCTTAAAGGTCGTCAGATACGCGACATGGTTAATGGTTGGGTAGTGTGTCTTTTATTTCACTGAGATGACTTAGCTTCTCTTCTGGTGTACCATAGAGCTATTAAATTTAATAACTTGGCATCAGAGAAATCCTATGGGAATTTCCCAAGAACAAAGAACAATTTCTCACGACACTTGTTGATAAGCCTTTTCCCGACACATTATATTTTATGCATCCTACTGATCTGCAATTTAACTTAGAAATTAAAGAGTTTCTTTTACTGAGTTTAATTCTTCAAATATATGATCTCTATATGCAAATTTAATTATGGACAGAATTTTATCATTTTAGAAAATTATGTGCCCACCAGATCTATAGCAGATAAAACTCTCAATTATATATCGTAAACTAACAAATTATATTTGTTTCTTAAGAAAAAAAACTTTTTTTTGAGGAAAAAGAAATAGAGGTCTTTGCCTATATTTTCCTTTATTAAATAAAAAAACTTTCAGAGAACTTAAATTATAAAGGAAAGTGAAAATCATAGAAAATCACTCAAGAAATTTGAGGCTGTTTATATTTTAATCTTCTTCTTAAAAAAAGCTGACCGTGAATATTTGTTTTTTCCACATAAAACTTCAATTGATGTTTTTTTTTTAAATGGCGTGGTCAACAGGATTCAGATGTAGCAATTTTAGTATATTGAGTATTTACTTGACTCTGTTCATGAATAACTAGTCTTATCTTTTTCTTTTGCAACAATATGATGGTGGTGGGTACCTAAATCTTACCCAACAAATCTTCTATCAATTTTGTCAATATCAATTCCTCGACATTCTTATCCACTGAATTTTAATCTTCTTAATTAATTAACAGGCATACCGAGATATATCAGATAATGAAGTATTTATCAAGAACTGCATGCATGCATAGTGGAAGCTCTGGAGGATTAGTACATAACTGTTTCACTCATTTTTTAATATTATAATAAGTTAAATCATATTATTAATAATAATAACCTAAATTATTAAATTTTAAAAATAAAAATGACAATGCACCACTTGTACATGCGCACAACAAATGTGCCATTGGCATTAGCGCCTTCCCTCTGTGCGCCACTGGGAGTGGTGCCTTCCTCCCAGTGCACCAATGGGACTGGCGTCTTCCTCTTCTATATAAAGGGAGTGCGCCATAGCATATGCGCACAAAGGAGAGAGATTGTTAGCTGCCGTGAAAAAAAAGAGGAGGAGAAAAGGAGAAAAAGGAAAGAGGAAGAAATAAAAAAAATGATGATAATTGAAGCTCATATTTATGATTTGAGGAAAGAAATGAGTGATGTTGTATATTATGGAAAAACAATGAGTGTGGTTTGATGAAAGAGATGAGGAACGAGTGTATTTATAGTGAGAATAATGCGGCAGTGTAGTGGACACACTGTTGAAGGTGTCACTCCCACTGGCGCACTGGGAGGAAGGCGACACTCCCAGTGGCGCACAGAGAGAAGACGCTAATGTCAGTGGCGCATTTGTTGTGCATCAGTACTAATGGCGCATTGCTATTTTTATTTTTTAAAATTTGACAATTTTGATTATTATTATTAATAAAATAATTTAACTTATTATTATATTAAAAAAATCGTGTAACTATTTGTTTGGGGTAAAAGCCAATGGATGAATTGACGCTCTAACTAAGATTAACACCATTGTAGAAACCATGTCATCCATATTATGGTCAAAATAAAACATCATACATCTGACTAGTGTTTTTAAATACGGTTGCATGAACCGTATATGCGGTCGCATATGCGTATGCGGTATACAAACCATTGTCAGAATGTCATGCAGTTCGAGATATGTGGTTTTTGCTCATATGCGGGTTCTTGCGATTTATATGTGGATCAATGCGGTACATATGGTTTATATACGGATCTATACGGTTTATATACGGATCCATACGGTCAATATGCGGGGTGTATGCGGGTCCATATAGTTTATAATATTATAATTGAGTATTTCTTTTATTATATTTTCTACTACAAAATAAGAAAATTTTACATATATACATCCGCATGAAAATCTGTATATGCGGTATGCAGTGACTTTCCGCATGCATGACTTCAGTTTTGATTAGTTTAGTTAAATCAGATTAGGATAAAAAATTAAAGTTATAACTAATGTTATAAATATTAACCTCATCGTTCATAAATTACCATCCATTATTAGAAAGTTAGCATTTGTTCCGTTCACTTTATTCATTGTTTGATTTTAATTGTCAAAACAGAAACTTAAAAACAAGCCGTTCATAATTTTTGAATTAAACCTTATAGTCAAATTATTTTATTCGAAATAAATTTAATTTTGTAAAACCAAATAGTCCGAATTAGAAAGCACGAGGGAATGCCGAATTCCCAGCTCCAAGCTCCTCTCTTGGGAAGAATGTTTACACTGGAGTTCCAACTCTAGCCTCTAGGTAGGATTCAAATTTCAAAAGGAAAATTCTAGCATATCTCAGATTTTGATAAATTGATATTTTTTTAATCCGACAATACATAAAAGAGGTTATAATGCATTGTAATGTATAGATGTATCTTTGTATTATTTTAAAATATTAAATTTTAAGTAAAATATAATTGGTTCGAACCGCGCAATATGATTTTCATATCAAACTCTACTAACTAGTCATTTTTTATATTTTTTAAAATTTATTTGCTATTTTTGGATAAAAAATCATTATTATTAGACGATCTAGAATTATTAAATCATGAAAATTTCTCCTCATTTGAAAAAAGAGCAAAAAAAAATCAAAAAAATATAAAACTTAGTTAGCTAGTAGAATTTGATATGAATATCATATTTATGATTTGATCAATCATCTTTAATTTAAAATTTGAGATTTTGAGATAATAAACGGGTACATATGTGAATTGTAGTGCATCATAGTCTCACTTAGATGGTAAATATTTCCAAGATCAATTGTTAAAATTACAATAATTTTTTGAGCATGGAATAAGTATATAACTCATAGAATCACATTAAAATATTACAATTTTTTAGAATTTAAAAAAGTTGCATCAATAATCTACATATAATCTTTTTCCAAGAGCCATTATTCATTCAACAAATAAAAGGATTTGTTTGTTTCTTATTTCTATTTCTGTATAGCATTTTATCTTCTACATCATAATTATTATTAAAAAGAAAATCAAAGTTAAAACCTAATTCTCATGACAATATAATTCAGTAAACTAAGAGTTTAAAAATCCATTATGTTAAATTTCATCTGAAAACAATATTCTTTACAAATTAAATCAACACGTTTCAAAGAGAGAAACCAAATTAATATTTGAAAACTATCCCCTGCCGTATTCTCGCAATCCAGATTTGAGTCTTATTTTGGACCCCATCAGTGTTCTGCTTGACCGATGCGGTCTTCATTTTAAATTCTTATATCTTTCTAAATAAATAATCTATGTAACGGGTCCTAAAACCCATATCTGATGACCCGCCATAACTCTCATATAGATACATATGTTTCGCGCGAGTTCATCAAGCGAGTGCTGTTCCGTCTGTCAATTTCATCAGCAAAATTACAAAATATATATATCAGGAGTTCTGTTCAATCTCTCTTCCCATTTGACACGTCTCTGGTTTCTTAATGAGATGACATTTTATCCTCGGGGCATTCATGTAAATTGTTTTCGTTATGAAAGGCTCGGCTGGGGTGGGTTCGCAAACTCTAAGATGATATTTTGGTATCCGCTACAATTCTGGTCGTATAGAAACAAATCAGTATAAGGTTTAAGCCCTACGATATAATACCGGAAGCTAAGATTGGTTTCTGTGCAGAAGGCTGTAGTTCAGAACTTCAGATGTGTCATGGGTAGTTCGTGTCGACCGTCCGATCCTTATCGGGTAGTTTAAGTTTGAGAAGCAGGATCATGACTCGTAACACAATACGCACACCATCTTATGATTGGTGTTTCTTATGGTGATGTTTCTTCCAACTTTCCGTATAAAATTATCATAAGAAAAGGAAAGTTCAGTAGTTTAAAAGAAATGCAGCAAGATCTTCTGTGGATCGCACCTATTTATTATTGGTAAGAGGCCGATACTTGATAGTCAATATCATAGTAGCGATTTGAGAAATATTCGGCGAGATTAAAAATTTGATGTTCGGAACATAATAATACGGATATAATTCGAAAATAATTTATTTTATATAATATAAATAAAATATATATTATAATGATAAAATATTAAAAATATATTAAAAACTATAAAATTCCATATAAAATAATATATATTGTGTTTTTTGGCCAAAAAATATATTATATATTAAACTGACAAATTATTTTGAAACATCCAGGCTATGGATGAAAAATGAATTATTTACGAATAACTCACAAATTTTGTTACTATAGTCGATACTACTAGGGGTTAGTCATTTTTTTAGGGCAGAGATGTTATTGTTCAAAAGTTGTTATTAAACTACCATTTTTGATTTTTGTTATTCTTTAATCTTTATTAATTATAACTTCATAGAATGCTATTATTGGCCATGAATTATTTGCCAGCACTTTTGAAATCCAAAGCTCAAATAAAATAATTAATTTGAAACTTTTATTAATTAACACTTTTTCTTCTGAAATTAATCTCAAAGTAATTTTACTCTCTATAATTTATAATTTTGCATGATGTTCATGGAGTTGAAAATTGGCACATAAATATAACTTTCTTGTTAGCCTCAACATCAGGATAATTTGGTTAATGTTAATATAGGTTTGTCTTTTGATGTATTCTAACAATTTGATCTTTTGGAAGAGGTAGAACTCTACCTTAATATACGTTTATATCCAGGATTTGAACCATATCGTTTATAATAATAGTACATTTAATATTCTGGCAAAAAATAATTCAAAGAAAACACAAGCAAAAAAAAAATGGAAGAAAAATCTCAATTGATTCGTCGATCTTTAAAAAAGATAAAAAAAAACTCATGTCTTAGTCAAAAGCAAAAAATAAAATTTCAAAGAAAAATGCAAACTATATCATGCAACAATGCACTAAAATTTATCATTTGTTATTTCTTTCTTAATATGTACAATATAAAGTAAAAGGTTTACGATTCAGTTTTTTTGCTAGTTTTCTTATTATTGATTAAGATTAAAGATTCAAGTAAAAAACTTTACACTTTATATTTTAAACATCATTTTACATTGTGATCATATAACTCCCGTTATATGGTTGTTGTTTTTTTAACATTTGTCAACACTTTTTTTTTTATCATAGTTGTCATAAACTATGTATAAATCTATTTCGATACCTTCTAGAAAATGAAAGTTCTTACTTGTTCTATACCATACACGTATTATAAAGATATCATCACCACATGCAGTGGCTTTCTGTTACATAGAAGATAGATATCTAACATGATACATAGATGTAGATATCGTGAAATGATATATATTAGTTTAATATATATTAAAAATAAATATTCGTAACATTTTGAGAAATAACCTTTTATATAATATCTTTATAGTATAAATTCTATATAACATCATATTTTTTAACACAATAAAACATTATGTTTCTTTTACATTATGATCATATAACTCCCGTAGTTGACTTTTTGTTTTTAACATTTGTCAATGCCTTTTTATCATAGTTGTCATAAACTATGTATAAATCTATTTCGATACTTGCTAGAAATGAAAGTTCTTAATTGTTCTGAACTATACACGTGTTGCAAAAATAATAATCACGGCATGCAGCGGCTTTATGCTACATAGAAATAAGTGTCTAACATGATATAAATATAGATATCCTGAAATAATATGTATTAGTTTAATTTATATTGAAAAATAAGCACTTATAATATTCTGAGAAATGAAACCTCCTTTTACATAATGTGTTTATAGTATAAATTCTATATAACATCATATTTCTTTTAACAAAATTAGTATTAATGGAAAACAAGGTAAAGATTGAATTGCATTAGTTGTAATCTAGTGGGGGAAATGAACGAAATTTTCTGTATAGTATACAATAGATATTAATTGATTTTTGAAATTAAATTATATGTATGTTTCTTTTAAAGTAACTTGCTGTAGTATTTTCTTCACTACATATGCTATCAAGTAATATAAACATATGATATATTATTTTGAATTAGAAAATAATTTTGATTAAAATTATTTTCACATAATTATAGCTCAGAGTTTAACTTCATATATATTAGTATGATCGGTACTTTAATACTAAATACAATAAGTAATATGATATTTAAAAAAAATTAGAAATATTTGGAACGTCATATATTTACAACTTTATAGCCAACAAGAATACTGGCAACATTTGAGCAACAGGAAATCTAGTAGATCTAATAGTTTATTGTCATGCATGTTAAATGAATTAATTAAAGCTTGCTTCTACACAATTCAACTCACAAAACAGGAAGAAATTGAACCGAAAAGGCAAAATGGCTGTACACACTCCCATTTTTGGTAAGAAACAGCCGATCCCTCCTTCCAAAAAGCACACGCTACATGTCCGAGGCCTCCTTCCTTACCTCTCAGGGCCCCACGTAACCCCAAACTCATCGCATCTTAGATCCCCTCCACGTGTATAAGGACCTCTGTCGGCGGTCCGATTTGAGCACTTCTCCATTTGTTTGTTCCTCTCTTCTCCAAACGAAGCTCGATGCTTCCTTCCCCACTCTCTGTAAAACTACGAGCCCAGTGGTGCTCCTTCCCAGACCGAAGAAGTTGAATAGAAAATTTCTCTATATGCTAGGGTTTGTTCGGAGGGTTTCAGTTGTCTGACTTGTCTCATCCGACCATGTCTTTGCTCAGGCGACGAAAACCTCCCGACTCTGATAAGAATCGGGCAGCTGTACCTCATGAGTCGGATGAGGACTTCATAAAGGGTAATAAGGCAACTCCGGTACCAGTACCGAATTCGGTACGGCTAGGTAAAGCTAGGAGGTCTTGTCTCGATAGTTGTTGTTGGTGGATAGGATTCGTTTGCTCAAGTTGGTGGTTTCTTCTCTTCTTGTACAATGCTATGCCTGCTTCGTTCCCACAATACGTGACAGAGGCGATAACGGGTCCCTTGCCCGACCCGCCGGGAGTCAAGTTGCAGAAGGAAGGTTTGCGGGCTAAGCACCCGGTAGTGTTTGTGCCCGGTATCGTAACAGGCGGTTTGGAGCTTTGGGAGGGGCACCAGTGCGCTGAGGGGCTTTTTAGGAAGAGGTTATGGGGCGGTACCTTTGGTGAGGTGTACAAGAGGTATGGTATAAATTTGGGTTTCGTATCTGTAGCGTGATTGTTAATTTGTAGTCATTTTGTTGAATCTTGTTTTGGTATAATTTTTATTTGTTATTTTTATTCCTTTTCTTTTTCCATACTTCTTTTCAACTTTTTGCATGTCATCCGATTGAGTTTGCTGGTTTGTTGTAGTTGGGAGGAAGCTACAAGGAAAGCGGATTTGAGTGAGAAATGTTGAAAGTTCTTATTTTTTTTTTTCCTGAAATTGGAAAACCACAGCTTTAAGCGGGTTGTTGTTGGTTGATTGGGTTTTCTATCATACTTTTTTTTTCCTAAAATTTGAAAATTAGAAAAATACGATGTTAGTCTGAAGCATCATAGTAACTTAAAGAGCAGGAGAGTTTAATTTATTACAATCTGGTCCAATTCCCAATTAAAAGAAGCATCTCTTTCAGAGTGAACAAAAGGTTTCTTTCACCTGTATGAAAATGAAAGTTCTATATTCTTAAGTCCCCCTTTAAATGCTCATATGATGGTTTGACACTTTGACTTAACAGTTAATTCAATTAGTTCCAGTTGACTAAGTTTAGTACTATTATTGATTTGACTTTTCATAACATCAATAACTGTTATTGAAATAAAAAAAAAACTTCTTACTTTTCATTAAATCACCAAAACACCATTACCATGAATCAGTTGGTTGTGGTCATAATGATTGCAAAAGCAGTTTGGTTTTTGAAATATCCATTGACTGGCATTACTTGTCTCGGTGATAGGACTTCCATAATTTAGCAAGTGCAAAAATAAATACAAAGAAACAACATCTAAAGGTTTAGTTGGCAAGGGTGCAACTAAAACACTTTGACATATTCAGCAGCAGCTTTGCTGCGGCACACCTCTAGAATTACAGTTAATGGTATCCTACTGGTAGATTTTTCAACATTTAAAACGATAACAATTTTGATGTTTTGCATTTTATAAGGCCATTATGCTGGGTGGAGCACATGTCACTGGACAATGAGACGGGATTGGACCCTCCAGGAATCAGGGTAAGGCCTGTGAGTGGACTTGTTGCAGCTGACTATTTTGTCCCTGGTTACTTCGTCTGGGCAGTTCTGATTGCTAACTTGGCACGTATTGGATATGAAGAGAAGACAATGTACATGGCTGCTTATGATTGGAGGATTTCTTTTCAGAATACAGAGGTTATTGATTCAACATCGTCACTCTATTCAAATCAGTTCTGTGAAGTTGTTTACCAAAAGATAAAATAACCGAGGCAAGCTTATTTTGACAGGTACGTGATCAATCACTGAGTAGAATAAAGAGTAGCATAGAGCTAATGGTTGCAACAAATGGTGGGAAGAAAGTGGTGGTAATACCTCATTCCATGGGGGTGCTTTATTTCTTGCATTTCATGAAGTGGGTAGAGGCGCCAGCTCCTATGGGTGGTGGTGGTGGGCCCGACTGGTGTGCTAGACACATCAAAGCTGTGATGAATATTGGAGGACCTTTTCTAGGGGTCCCAAAAGCAGTTACCGGTCTTTTCTCTGCTGAAGCCAAAGATGTTGCTGTAGCTAGGTAAGCACACCTATGTTATATTGAGGTATACTCAAATGCAGAAAAAAAATCCAAACAAACTAAACATAGCATCATAAAACTGAAACTGAAATTCAACTGATAATTTCTCACTAGAGTGTCCTACAACCTTTATTATGACTGCTGATCTGGTTTTGTCAAGCTACTATTTTATTTATGGATATATTTTCTAACTCAAGCATGTATTAGTTTTTATCTTGGTGGCATTTTCTACCATTTTAATCCTCCAAGGAATGATTCTTCTCCTCCAGAATCTCTACTGATGCATTATTAAATTGGTGCACTTAATGTGTATCAACTAAAATGATTTGTAGTAGTTACTATACTGAATTGGAGTTTTAAGTTCTTTAAAGGAATAACGGGTCAAATTTAACTTACTTTGTTTAGGTCGTCAGGGGTTTTAAATAGCAAAATCTGGTAACAGTTGCCTTGCATTAACTGTCTCAACTTTAAACGGACTAATAAATTTGTGGACTATAGTATAGTTTGAGTACTATTGTAAATTGCATCTTAATATCAGGTGAGTGCCTTTCTAACTGACAGAGCTATTGCACCTGACGTACTGGACTTTGACCTTCTCGGGCTGCAAACCTTACGACATGTTATGCGCATGACGCGCACATGGGATGCAACCATGTCAATGATCCCAAAAGGTGGGGACACAATCTGGGGAGGTCTTGACTGGGCCCCGGAAGATGGATACGAGTGTAGCAAAGTTCAAAAAAAGCAACAAAATGGTCACAATGGTTCACAGAAAGGAAATGGAAACAAGACAAAGGCGGGTGTTGAGAGGCCAAGGGTAAATTATGGGAGGATAGTTTCTTTTGGGAAGGATGTAGCTGAGGTGCCTTCATCAATTATTGAACGGTTAGATTTTCGGGTATGTTCTTAACTTCGTGAGGGGTTTAGTAGTCAAACCATACCTGCCCTGGTAGCATAGTAATAGGCATTACCATTCACATGTTGCCTTTAGTAGTACAAATTTCTATGGTAATAGTGTGGTTCTGTAATTTTGGACCTATTACTATTTCAATCAATTGATTAATGGCACTATCATGTTTGTAAGTATTTTGACCTAGTACGCAACAATTAGCTGCTATATATTTGTGCACATGTTCCTATAAGGTATTCTGTACTAATTCCCTTCAAAAGTCCAATTAAGCCTTTAAACATAACATAACTTTGTGTTAATCTTCCTTCACTGTGCAGTAAGCTCTCAGTTTGTTGTTAAATGTGAAGTTGCCTCTGGTCTCTACAATCCAGCACCATAAAATGGAAAAGAAAATTGATTTGTCAAAAGTTCTGGCCTCCGTTCCAAAAACTGGAAGTGCCATATTTGTTTCTCAATTATCCAACAAAAACTTCGCCTTTCATAAATTAGATTCTTTCAAAAGTTTGAATCATTAATCTTACATTTATGTTCGATTCTTTGAGTATTATTTCCCAATTTTCATTTTGATCTGTTCATGCATTAAAAAAGAATATACATTACTCATTTGTTTGACTGTTAAATATAGTGTTGTACTAATTCATTCTGGTTTGTTGTAACTTGTATCTCTTCCTTTTCCTGACTACCTCCTGTCTTTGGAGAAAGAACATTGTGCATTTTTTCTGTATTTTAATATAAGGAAACTGTTTCACTTCTGAATTTTTTCATGACTGTCAACTTTAATGGCTGATAGAAATTATTGAACAACTTGAATTCTAATGGGCATGCATGTTGTGTTCTTTTATAATGTGGAATATCAATCTTTCAGAGAAAAGGCTGAATTTTGGCAAAAGAACTAAAGCTTGTTAACTGTTGCCATAATATCTGACTATAAACAACACAACCTGATGTTAAATAGACAGGTCACATGTTCACAACCTAATATGTTGAACCGGGATGAACACCAAAACTGTACCCATCTCAATATCATAGCAATACTGAACTGTTACCATAAACGTATAACAGCCTTATTACATTAACATAATTCCAGGATGCTAAGAAAGGAAATGCGATGGCAGATTCAAATGGCTCCTTCCAGGATGTGTGGACAGAGTACCATGAGCTGGGATCAGTTGGAAGGAAGGCTGTGGCTGATTATAAGGTGTACACAGCTGGCTCGATCCTTGACCTCCTCCAGTTTATAGCTCCTAAAATGATGCGTCGCGGTAGTGCCCACTTCTCATATGGGATTGCTGATGACCTGGATGACCCAAAGTATGGCCACTACAAATATTGGTCCAACCCCTTGGAGACCAAGTGAGTACATATTATACTTCATTACTTCTAGAGCTGTGGTATTTTTTTTTATTTCACTTTCTTGTTTCTTTATTAACCCTCTCAAGAAAGCATTATTGTTTGCATCATTTCAAATGGTGGGGGCATGTTTTCTGCTTTTTCTTTTGGGTTCTATTGCAACTTTGATCTCACACGTAGCATTTATTTATCTGAGTTTTACGATGATCCAAATGCCGTTCTTCCCATTTTTCAAAAGAAAAAACTTGAGAGGTTGAGTAAATTGCAATTATAGTAAATAAAAATAGGCATGTTTTGCAGAAACCACATTTCCTATGCTAATTTGATTGCAATATATTTTATTAGGTTACCAGATGCACCTGAGATGGAAATATTCTCCATGTATGGAGTTGGTGTGCCAACAGAAAGAGCATACGTCTACAAGATGGCCCCGTCAGTTGACTGTTCTATTCCTTTCCAGATCAACATATCAGCAGAAGGCGGTCCTGATAATCCTTGCTTAAAAGGTGGGGTCTATTTGTCAGATGGAGACGAGACTGTACCAGTCCTGAGCGCTGGCTTCATGTGTGCCAAAGGATGGCGGGGTAAAACCAGGTTCAATCCAACTGGTATCAAAACCTTTGTAAGAGAATATAGTCATTCTCCTCCCAGTAACTTATTGCAGGGAAGGGGCTCACAAAGTGGGGCCCATGTGGATATAATGGGAAACTTTGCTCTAATTGAGGATGTTATCCGAGTGGCTGCTGGGGCCACCGGGGAGGATATTGGTGGTGATCAAGTCTTTTCAGAGGTTTTCAGATGGTCTGACAAGATCAATTTGAAACTCTAAATCTCAACGGATTTTTTTTTTTTTTTTTTTTTTTTTTGGGGGGGGGGGGGGGGGGGGGGGGGGCAGCAATAATGGTTATATTTGTACAAATAAAAAGCCGATGTTTATCAGTCAAGTGCGACCGGAACCAGAGAACAACTAAACGTGACTAGTTAGTGCAAGTTGCAATTGGAATTTAGGCGTCATTAACTTTCAGTGGAGATCTTATATTTTAGGGCGGCAGGCCTGTGCACATGTCACTTTTAAAAAATGGATTCTAACATAATCTATTTTCAGCTCTCATACTATTCAATCCATTTTTTTGAAATTAAATTGGGCTCTCGTAACCCGACGTTATTTTTTGTATCCTTTTTTGAAATTTAAACTTGTGTCACTCTACACAGATGAGATTTATTATCATCTATATTTTGTTCGTGGTTCTATTATTCAATGCATTTTAACAAAATTAATCAAGAATCAATGCAATTTAACAAAACTAATTCAGCAACAAGTTAAATTTGGTGCGATGGATCATTTAAGCTCCTCCCTACAAAATACTGTTTATTCACGCGAAGAGCTTCAATTCCGGTCTTGATAACAAACACACTATAAATTGCTGTTTTCTTCAATTTGGTTATCAATGTGTAAAATGAAAACACATATATCAAACTTAAAACATATTCAAAATTATTAAGAACATGTCACAGAAACTCTTTGCTATACACCTCTCAAGCCAATGAGGTAACATCAGCTCCTCAGATGTGTTATTTGTGTTACAAGGAATAATGAAATTGCCATATTTTTCTCAATATCCATGAATGTCATACATACAGCTAAAAAAAGCAAAATGCGGACATTGCATGTTTCAAGTTAAAATGGATAACGTTGAAGAAATTATAAATAGAATATTTTTGCTAATCTATTGATGCAGAAAATAAAAAAAAATCGAATTAAATCATTGGTGTACAATAATATAAATCGAACGGGTGCTTGTGAATCTGTCCATTTCAAATATTTTTTAATTTCATTGTAATCATATATATGGGAAATAAAATATTTGTTGGATTTTAGAGACGTCTAAAATATAATATATAAAGTTTAGACTATGTGTTATATGTTTAAATATATCAATTAATGTCATTACATATTACTTTAAGTAATATCAGGATATGTCAAATAAATATGATTAACAAAGTATGATATGATACATATTTGGGATCATTCAGAGTGAAAACAAGACGAAAATATACGTACTAGAACTGTCTAGACAAGTTCAGCGAGATTTAGACCATGATGTGCTCATAATTTGGAAAAACTCAAAATAGCAAAGTTAGAGGTCTTATTCTTAGCTTTTTAATATATTTTGAATCAGTTAATATTCGAACATCATATGAGAAAGTTATGGCTAAAATAGTTAGTAACACGTAGCATATTTGTTTTCCGAATTAGCTCAAAACTTTCAGAAAATGTGTAACTCACCTACAGCGGACTTGAGAACATGGGTGTCATATTTTTGGCTACTTTTAGCACATTAACACACCAAAAATTATTCTATTTTGAGCCCCTTATACTTGTATTTAAGGGCGGGATCTCAAAGACTTGCATATCATAACGTGCATTTAGTTTTTGCACTATACTCCACATATTATGCTCTATTAAGGTTAGATACTCTCCACTTATTTTCATAATTTGAGAAAAAATGAGGGTCTACAAGTTCCTTGGAAGGACTCGATCGCTATATCAACTCAATTCAAAAATTCAGAAGTTTAAGTCAAATCTCGAGCGATAAGTTTCTACATCGATTTCTTTGATTCTTATTGAGTGTCAGGTGACAAAAGGCGTGAAAGATGGAAGATAAATTCTCTACGCTATTATTTATTTTATTGCATAGGAGTAGGTCTTGAAGAGTTTAAAGATATTAGGAAGATTTGTAAAATGAATCCAACAAGTGGTATCATAGCCATCTATGTAATAATAAATATAGTGAATTTCATCTATTATATAGTCTAGAGAATTTCTGTAATTGATGAACTCTTTGTCAATTATTTTATGAATTGTCCTAAACGTTTTGCATTTTTTTTTTATTTCTTTATTGATCTTTGAATTGATTAGGAATTATTAGGAAAAACACTAAGATACAAATCTGGTCAGTTTTAGATTTTGTTAGTTTTCAGATTTGATAAGTTATGTAGGGATATATTAGCACTCTAGATCATGAGTTATATTACACCATAATAACTGCACTTTATTGTACTTTAAGGTTTTTATACAGAGATTATAATATTATTTTTTTGAAAAGTTTTGAAGTTTCAAGATATTCTTAAATTACTGAAAATATTTTTCTGATATAAAATAGACATAACTTTTAATTCATAACTTCAATTTCGTTATATGACCCCAATTTGGAAAGCTTGATTTATTGTCTACAAGTTTTGTTTTTAGACAATCTCGAAAATCATCGATTTTCAATCCTAACAAACTATTTTCTAGTTTGACAGTTTCAGGTTTTTTCAGTTTTTTTGAAATTTATTGAAATTATTTTGCAAACTATTTTCAGTTTGGTTTCTTTAGTTTGTAATTTTTTTTTGGGGAATAGAGTATAATTAGGTTTTATCAAAATAATGGTGGTTAATTTGAATAATTAAGTTATTTAAGAAAAGTAAAAAAAAAAAACTGTTTAATCTAAATTAGGATATCTATTTATTGATTCAATCTGTAGATTTCTAATTATGATGAATAGTTATAGTTCTTACGTCTTAGGTTATAATTTTAAGATTTATTTAAATGCAAAATTAGAGTAATACATATCCTATTTTGTATGAATTGAGCATTGACTGTTTCGTAAATGGTTCTTTCTATGCGAGACTCATGCAAGATGATACATGATAAGTTTAAAATGATGTAATTGCAATCAAAGTGACTGTCAATCAGCCAAAGGAGGGTTAATATTTGCTGAGATTGTGTAGTGCATAGGGGTAGTGTATAAAATAATAGATTGTGATACACATGTGCTAGTGATGTCTAGAAAAATATCGGAGTCTTAGAACTTAAGTGATCCGTTTGTAATCCTCCTCCCTCCATTGACTAGCCTGGTCGTTAGTTTATGGATATGTTCATTTGACCCAAATGTTGATTGATAAAAATATTATATTTTTTTACTTTATTCACTACTTGAAAGTACCTGAAATTAATATTCACATCCAAAGATGCTTCATTAGTGGATGTATACTTTGACTAAAAATTAAAAGGAGCATAATAATTTTAGGGTCTTTGAATAAATTTTGAGATTATGGTTAAAGATAAATCATGATATTTAGTTTCATGATTAAGTAAAATTTTTAATTAAGGCCTCAAATTATAAACTCTGAAATTATATTGATTGTGTGATAATTGATCGTAAATGGATATTTTTTCACAAATATTAATACATATTTATTGTATAAAAGGAAAATTATAAGTACCTCAGATGGATATGTGCATTAATCGGCCCAAAGGAAGATTGATGCTCATTGAAATTGTATGAGACGTTTGACGTGGTGATAATCATTAGTTATCATATAATTAATTAATCAGCCCAAAGGAAGGTTAATTGATTGACTAGTGGTTAATTATCAACGCGGGAGTGGTAATTGACGCGGTGATAATTATAAATTTTTCGTGTGATCATTAGTCGGCTCAAAGGAAAGCTAATTGATTGACATGATGATTAATAGTCAGCGCTTAATTACTAAAAGAAGGTCTTTAATTAAAATATATGCATTAAAATCGTATAGTTAGTTATTCTTTTATTTGCTAATTTATAATTACATTGCTTAAGGTTAAATGAATAAGAAAATGATATATGATCATAAATCCATAATTGACAATTGAGGGATATTATCAAGATAAGGTTAAAATGGTTAAAGTAATAATTATATAAAAATATTTTGATTAAGGATAATAAGGTACATAAGATATATTCTTGACAAGACTTATTTATTATAAATAAAATAATAAGAAAGCTTCAGAAAAGTTTTAAGTTTTATTTGTTAACTAAAAAGTTAATTTTTAAAACTTATGTATTATTATTGCAAAGAATATTATATTAGAAGCCAATTAATGATGAAATACCCATTTACACATGACAATAATAATAGACTAAAATGAAGACAAAAAGATTACTTTTGATAATTGAATTTTATTTGAATCTATGTGATATACATATTTACAATATCATCTTTTAAGCAAATATGATTTATATTTCTAAAATAGAGTATAAATATAAATTATATAAATTTTGAAAATAAAATATTTAGATTGTGTTATATCTATATTCTATGAAATAGAGAATATTTTAAATTTAAGGATGAAACATAAAATATTATAGTATATCATTATAAATTTCTATTTCTAATTAAGACAAGTATACATATTTACTTAATTTTGATATAGAAACTTAAGTTCATTATGATTCAAAATAAGATAACTTTAATTTTCATTTAGTTTAATAAGCAATATTTTGGATAACAAAAACCTCTCATTTTATGTATATTTTACAAATTTAATATAATAAGTTTTTAAATTATGACATATATGATTAAGTTTTAGTCAAAAATATCATGTCAATATTAACAAACCAGAAATAATGAAATATGAATCTAATGTAGTGACATGTGTCATATAATAGGATATATCTATGATCCATTTTATGATGATAGAAAACAAATAAATAATATTATGTTGATCATTATTTTAGATATGAATGCATTTATTCTCATTTTTTTTTAAAGACTTATAGAACATAATTTAATTGAGACAACATATAAACACTAAATTCTCTGAGGATATAGATTTTGTGGGAGAGATCAAAAAGATGTAGTTGTAAAATTTTATATTAAGTATTTTTTTAAGTTTCAAAAGATTATAAATAAAGAATATAAAATTTAAGGGTCTTAATAAATATTATCGAGTTATGATCTCATAGATTTAGAGCCAAACTTGATAAATAAGAATATTCAGGTTCTGTGAAAGTAAAATAAAAATAAAAATATCTTAATTATTAAGAGAGACAGATTAATAATAATACTCCTAATTGATTAAAGTAATATATAAATAATAAAGACTAAATATTTGTATATATTTTTGTTGTAGACATTAGATACATGTTAAATTATTATGTGTTGAATACTAACATGATTTAAAAAGTACTTAAAAATTCAAAATAAAGATATTTTAGGATAAGATCTCTAGAATGTAGTCAAAATATCTTAAGGACTTATAGCGAGCAAAAGATTGTACGCACACATATCGGACATTGGATAATTTTTGAGGTCATTAAGTATACCAAATCCGATTAAATATATGATTTCATAAGGATGTCACTTTGCTGCATGTATTATCATAATAAATGTGTCATACATAGCAACTAACAACTTATAAGGCTAAAGTATTTTAATATATAAGTTTTCTAGTTGTGTAAAAGAGAGAGTTTAGAATATTTAATTAAAATCTAGAACATATAAAAAAACTTCTTGTTTAAAATACTCTCACAAAAGGGCTCTTCACCCAAATAGTTTATGATCTCATTTATTTTATGGGTGATATTTATGTGAGTGATATTTAATTCTATAATAGTATGTTTTATGATTTAATATTTTATGATATAAATAATATACAAAAGTTGTCTTGATATGCATATTATATTTAGTTTCTTGAGTTATGAAAAATATAATTTTGTTTAGATATGCATTATTCATTAAGTACCAAGTCTTTCTCTTTAAAGTTTAAAGTATATGACCTAACTAAATTTTAAATTTTAAGGTGACTCAATTAGAAATAGGTACATAGATCACACTTACGTGTATTTTTAAACTATATGTCCAAATCTAATTCATATCATCTAATTATATTTGGTACTACGATTTATGTCGAGATAGTTACGAAATGAATGTAGCGACTGTCGCTTAAGTCACTCGCTGATATGATTGGTGGACCAAATTGTAAAGGAAATACGAAAAAAAAATCGAAAAAGTTTTTCATGCAATAAAGTTAAAGAATATATATAATCAATAGGATCACACTTGTCCATGTGGGAGATTATTGGATTTTAGAGACGTCTAAAATCCAATACATAAAGTTTGGACTATGTGTAATATGATTAAATATATCAATTACTGTCATTATATATTACTTTAAGTAATACCAGGACATGCCAAATAAATATGATTAAATATATCAGTTACTATCATTACATATTACTTTAAGTAATACTAGGACATGCCAAATAAATATGATTAAAGGTATGACATGATACGTATTTCACCTAGATTTGAATACGAATACATATAGAAATAAAGTTAAATTAATTATAATTGTTGATAGACTGATTATGTTAATATAATTACTATAAGTATTAAGTTTAAGCTAATATACAATTAAAAATGTTGTGAATTCAACTAAAAGTGAGTATGAATTTTCTCGGTTTATTCAGGATCATTCAGAGTGAGAACAAACAAAAATATATGTACTAGAACTGTCTAGTCATGTTCAACTAGATTTAGACCATGATGTGCTCCGAATTTGGAAAAACTCAAAATAACAAAGTTGGAGATATTATTTTTATCTTTCCAATGTATTTGAAATATTTAAAATTCGGACATCATATGAGAAAATTATGACTAAAACAATCAGCAGTGCGCAGTAGCTTTCGGTTGCTATTTTTAGAAGATTTATTTCCCGAATTAGCTCAAAACTTTAAAAAAATGTATAATTCACGTGCAACATACTTGTCAATATGAGTGCCACATTTTTGGCTATTTTGACCCCCTTACACTTATATTTAAGGACTAGGTCTCCAAGACTTACATATCATAACATGAGCATTTAGTTTTCGCACTATACTTCACAATATCTTGCTCCATAAAGGTTAGATATTCTTTACTTCTATTCGTAAGTTTAGTGAAAAAAATGAGGGTCTGCAAATTCTTTGGAAGGACTCGAATCGCCATATCAACTCAATTCAGAAATTCAGAAATTCAAGTCAAGTCTCGAGCGATAAGTTTTTACATCGATTTCTTTGATTCTGATTGAGTGTCAGGTAGCGGAAGGTGTGGAAGATGGAAGGTAAATCCGCTTGCGCTATTATTTATTTTATTACATAGGAGTATGTCTTAGAAGGTTTTAAAAATATTAGTAAAATCTATAAAGTTAATCCAACAATATTTTCATGTTATAAAATGGGGACAATGACCATAATTCATAATAATTAACAAATTTTCATTATTATGAATCTCGATATCAACTTAGTTATAAAAAATCTAATAGATTTTTTATCACAATTTTTTTTTACACAAGAGACTTTACTACTGATAGAGCCCAATGATATTGGGTCTTATACCGATTGAGGCCTATCGTGAAGAGGGTTTGTCATCGCAAGTCAATGACAGCAAGTGGCAATGTCAGAAGTATTCTAATCACTCGGTGGGACTCTAATCGAGGAACCAACCCTATATATAAAGGTCCCTGGCCAACTGGAATAAGCTTATTGGTGGAAATCGCGCGGGTTGGGTCTCACTTGCGGGGTTTGGGTCGAACGCAGACGCCAGTCAGTGGCGCACTACCATTCGTAAAAATTTTACGGTTCTCACTCTTATTTTTAATAATTTATATTTAATATTAATCGTTGATAATTTTGATATTGGGTCTTATACCGATTGAGGCCTATCGCGTGATCAATTTGGTTTTTCGCAAAATCGTCAATGACAGCAAGTGGCAATGTCAGAAGTAATTCTAATCACTCCGTGGCCAACCCTATATATAAAGGTCCCTGGCCAACTAGAATAAGCTTCACAATTTGTTACATACACTCGCACTGTCGCACAGTAGTAGAAAAGCGATATCCGTTTGGTAAACTATATCTATACAGGATACAACCATCAACTACAATTTAAAATGATCTCAATTTTGCTTCAGTTTCCAATATAGATTTTTTTTATTTAAATAACGCCAAACATTTTTTCTTAATCATGCAATGAATGGTCGCTATTTTAAGAACGGGTCCTATTAACTATTTAGCTAGGTGGTTGGTCCATCATAGGACAGAGAAACATATTAAACAAGTTGTATACGATATTTTTTGTCATACTCAAACCAAAAGGCACAATTGACGGCTATCGTGTACACAAACACACATGTATACAAAAGCTTAAAAATATAAATCATTCATTTATTATAATAAAAAAAATAAAAATTCATAATTACATGTCAGAATAAATAATACTATAATTTAAACAGAGAATTGCGGAAAATAGAAATGAAAATACAAAATGAAAGGGTGCCGTAAGGACAATTAATGATCAAATTAATGCATCAAAAATGTCATTAAAAATATAATTTATCGATATATTAATTTTGTATCAATTTTTATATCAATTTTCTAGATGTACCAACATTATAATTTATAGATATATTAAATCTAAATGTCAAATTGAGTCAACACACTTGTATTGGCTCGTGAGCTTGAATAGTAATGAACCAAATTTAAATTAGATTTTTAACTCGAAACGTTTTACAATCTCGACTCGACTCAACTCAAATTATCATGAGCCGAATTTAAGCTACGCCCAGCTCGAATTTCAAGCTCCAAATTTGTTGCTCTTTAAATTTCTTACTCTTTTTGCTTATTTTTAATGACAACGGGTCCCAGTGCTCTTTCTGTTCTTTCTATTTTTCAAATTTGTTCCTCTATTCTGATTTAGATGGTCCGGATATAAAAAGAATAGCAGATTCTCATCCCTTGTTTTATAGCCGCAAATTAATTATTTTAGTTTAAACTGAGATGTCAATCTGTACTGCATGTACAGAAAAAGCTTGACAAAAGCAACAATCTCATGAGACTGTTTGATGTACAATTTGATGATCGAGAATTGATCGCCAAAATTTGATGTACAATCTTTAATCTTATGAGGTTATGAGGTTGTGTGTTATACATAACACGAATCATTCTCATGCTATGGGCATTATTCTTAAAGATAAGATTAGTCTTTTTAAAGGTCAGATCTAGTAGACTTACGAGAAAGTCGGATTTAATAAGAGTTTTTAGATAATCGGGTTCAAATAATTTGATTTTTAAATGGTGGGTTCAGTCATTACTAAGTCTTTCAGACTCTAACAGTCGGGTAATGATCAGCAGGTAAGGTTTTTTAATATTAATTTTATTTATATAAAAATATTAAATTATATTTTGATGATGAATAAAATATTTATAGTTAATTAAAAAATAATATGGATCCGAAAAGGGTTTACGAGTTTAATAAGGGTCGAGTCTGAAAATGACCGAGTAAAGACCAGACATGATCGAATTTATACGGGTAAGGGTTAGAATGACCTACTTTCTAAATATTGAGCCCGATCCTTACCATAGCTAGGTTTTTTTGAAGGGACAAGTCAGGTTCAAGTATTAAGACCTTATGGGTTATGTCTATAATGCTATGGATCACTATTCAATTTTCAAAATCAAAATGGATAATATGAAATGTTCAAAATAATTTGCATATGGAAATCATGTAGGAGATCAAATTTTATATCTTTTTAGAAATTTTTACTATTTTGTAGTTAAATAATATTTTTTTGATGACTCATAATAATTAAATCAAATAATTTTTAAATTATTTAGAAAAATAATAATTTTTTTAAAAATATTAAATTTAATTTTAATTATATTTTTATATAAAAATATTTTGAGAGATTCGAATCATCCATTTTGCTTTTAAAAATAAAAAGAGTGATTCATAGTACTGATCCGTATTATGAATAATATTGTAGCCCAACTTCTCTTTATATAAGAGAGACAAGAAGACAGTAATTCGAGCGATTTTGAATCTAAAAGCAATTACCAGCATCCAATTCAACGGTACTTCGGTATAATACAAATACAGTGCAATACGAATCCCTTGGTGTTAAATTAACACTGTTAATTAAAGCAGAAATCCCTTCAAAACTACTTGAGTGTGTAGAGCAGGGCCTAATTTGTCTCAAGCCTATATTCGATTTTTAATTTTAAGTTATAGCTCCGGTTTGACCATTATTATTTTAGGAGCTTAGCTTTGTTGCCCAACCAATCTTGTTATATTTTTGATCAAGTTCAATTTGATTCTTATTCAATTTCTTTGATTAAATTGTGTTTAACAATTTAATTTGAGTAATAAACACGCATATAAAAATGATAAAAGAAGTTTGATAAAAAATTCTAACAAAAATGATAAGAGGAGAATCAGCTATTGATCTAATGATAAAAATAAGATTTTTTGTGTGGATGGTTGCAAATTTAAAATCGGAATGAGAGTTCTTTATGAAGAATTAAAAAATGACTAGCTTAAATTACTATCTTTACTAAAAAAAAAACAGATAGAGATAAGTTCCAAAAAAATCAGAAAAGCATGAAAAATATGGAAAATATGGAAACGCCTCGAGGAAAATATGACATTTTTTGTTCAATTTACTATCAGGATTCTGTACAAACTTTCATTTGTTGCTCATTTTTTTTTTGTAAAGTAATAATTCACTTTTTTCAATAATAGTAATATTGTTTTTTCAAAAAGAATTATAATTTGCACATGCCGTATTAATTACGCCGTTCATTTAATAGCTTATCTTATTTTCGGACAAAATCAACGTACTCTGCTGAATCGAAATCCTTAGTTTTACGTCTAAATGACATTTTGTTCCTGTCACATAGTCTCGATCTGTCATATGTACCTTTTATCCTCCATGTGGCATGTGGTATCGTGTCAAATTTCAAAAACTAGAAGGGTATATATATTTGGATAATTATTTTTGAAGAGTATTTTCTGTAAAAAAATTTTAAAAGTTAATCACAACTGTTTGTTTTAATCAAATCAGCTATGGAGAAATCTAAATACGAATTTTATATGAAATATTTATTATTATTAAATTAGAACTGTTAATTTCTAATCGAATGGATCAGATCAAAAATACTCATCTGAATAGTTTTTTTTTATTTTTTTGCTCTCGAAGGATGTCATTTCATATATATTTGGTAGGTGTTCTCTAGAAGCGGATAAGGCCCCCGCGTTGTGCTCAAGTAACATGGGTTGTTGGAACATAGAGTCTGACGAGCCTAGATTGAAACCAAACCCAGGACAGGAACACATAATTCTGGTCTTTGAATTTGATTATTGATTATGTCATTCTGCGCAGCAATATTCATGATTGATATAGGAACATCGAGTAAGACCTAATAGGTGATGATCAACAACAGCAAAAATAGAGGAGATTTCAATGTCACAAGTTTTGTTTCATAAAATGTCACTAATTTATTTTCTAATTTATATTTTAAAATTTAAAACACAAATTTTAAATACAAATTGTTCATCTTATGAATTTTTAATTTTTATAGTAGCTAGATATATACTTCTGAAATTTTATAATTTTTGGAGCCAATTTGATACTAGATCAAATGAGAATAAAATTAATCAATTATAATTAACTAGATTCATTCATTTTGTTCTCATTTAATTTAGTATAAGATGAACTCCAAAAATTATGAAATTTTATAAGCATATATCTACTATAAAATTAATAAGATGAACATTTTGAATTTAAAATTTGAGTTTCAAATTTTAAAATATAAATTAAAAAATGAGTTGATGACATCTTGTAGCACACAAAAATTATGACTTAGAATCCTCCTCGAAAAAATAATGTGAAAGAAACTTCCGATATATTATCAATAGTTTAATTAATAGTTGGTCAAAGTTGCATCAACAGTAGATCAACTATGAACTATTTGTAAAATCTAGCGTCATTGAAAAAATATTCTATCAATTTAAGAGTGTAAGTTATTTTTTATTTGTCAATAACTAATTATTGTAGAAGAGATGGATGTTAGTGGCTGACTTATTCTAAACCATTACATATTAGAATATTTTGTCATAAACCAAACATGAGTTAGTTACCTAAAAGAAGCTTGTAACTAGCTTTTGTTGAAAAGATACTGTAACTTAATTGTTTGCTATAAGTGATTTGTTTGAACGATTATTATTTGTTGAAAAAGTTCCGTGACAAAATTATTTGGCAGCATTTGACGAAAAACGTTTAATTTTCTCATTTGATTTCAATAATATCTCAATTAAAGATAGACTATTATGAAAATTTTTGCACTTCATATACTCTATCATGTCCTAAATTTTGATTTATATCGCTCAATAATTTTTATATCAAAATATTATCGACTACAAAATTTTCTACTCTTAGAGTTTTTAAGTATTTATTTTGGATCTTTGAAGCATGATATATTTTTATGTGTAAATATTTATTATTTTAGATCGATCCTCAAAAATCTAAAATAAATAGTTAAAAACTTCAAAAAAAGTATATTGAACAATATTTTGATATGATTTTTTTGAGCAATATAAATTAAAATTCTGAAGATGTTAAAGTATATTTTAAGGCATTTGCATTTTGATCTAAAATATAAATATTTTCATAATAATGTATCTCATATTAATTATAGTTTATACGATTTATTACCATACAATTTGTAGCTAATTACATTTAAATTTATGATATTAATTTATTTACGGTTAAAATTATTTTTTTTTTTTTTTTTCTTTAAAAGATTAATGTACGGAACAAATGTCTAACTAAATACTAATATATGTGTTGATAAATTTCCGTCAAGCTCCAAGTGATTAAATTCATATTTATTTCTACAATACTTTCACTGTGAAGACAAAATACATATATCTTGATTTAATTCTGTCACGATACAAAGAGCTAGAATGCCTCAGTCTGAAGAAACCAATGCCTTTGAAGAGTAGGCCAAAAGTTGAGCAAAGATTTATCATTGAATTTACATATACATTTCTGATGCTGAAATTGAGACCCAATTGGTGAACCAAGAAGGGCAATGCCGCCGTTAGGTCTAAATCACATTTATTTTGATATTTGGTCCATGTCATCTAGTGTACGTTCGCTGAAGTATACGAATTTTACACGAGATATATATCCGTCTTTAATTATTGTCTAATATGACCCTAATCAATAACCTCCACCTGCTAACATAGTTGAAACTCTTTATTTCTACCATAATTATATAATTAATTTGAAATTAGAGAGGTTTGATAAAATACTTTACAAACGTTTACGGCGGCCAGTCCGCAGTACCATTGTCACAATATATATAATAATTAATTGTAATCACGCCAATATCAATTTATAAAGAGCCCACAGCCCGTAAACATCTGCGGAGGAATTAAAAAGCGATATTATATATACACTAATTATTAATCATTAGTTGTTCATCTGGTAAAAAATATAGCATATATAAATAATTAAATATTTAAAATGAAATTCACGGGTCAAAAAGAAGGGAGTGCAAGCTGATTTGGCGAAGGATAAGCAGAATGGAGAATAAGAACCTAGCTCAAGTCAGAGATAGTTAAGTCATGAAAAGACTGGAAGGTGATTTGCTTGAACATAAATATATATTGTTTAAATGCTAAAAATATATTTAGTGATAAATGTTATAATTAGTTATATAATAATTTATTAAAAAATATAAAGAATTATATTACTTTAATTATTAAATTAATTATACCTTAAAGACATTATATCATCTCTTTAAATGAAGAAAGAGAAAAATAATATCAGCCATTTTTTGGAAAATAAATAATATGACATAGCTAATTTTTTGGAAAATTAACTCTCTTTCTAAATATAGAATTGAGTCCCCCATAATTTATTAGAAAAATAAAGAGATATTATGTAATAAATCACTACGCCTATGAGTTATGACCTACAAGTAGGAAATGATCCCAGTTAATTTGAATTAGATAAAAAATGGTTTAAACTTGTACTAGTTGTATGGGAAATTAATGCTAGTTTTAGCTTTTGCAAAAGCTTGCTTATTTAGCACAGATGTACCCTTCATTTTGGTAGGGTGCAAGCAAGAAAGGTAGATTGCTAAATGTTTTAATTATTATTAATTTTTTCGAGTACTTCGTTTATATTCCTTTTCGTAGAAATTAAATTACCCCATAATTATTTTATGTACATCACAATATGATTACTTCATAAACATATATAAATAGTTAAATACATAAATTAGAACTTAATTCACACATAGAATTAATTAATGCAATGCATAATTAATTTTATACTTCCACGAACGTTTAAAAGTGATGTAAATCATTAATCTATGTTGAAATTATAACACATGTACTTTCTCTATATGTTGAAATTATAACACGTACTTTCTCTAAATCATTAAAGTACACACTATCCATGAGTATTCACTCCATTACTCTATATGTTCATGATATATATAGTGTATTTGAAAATAATTTAATTGATTTAGGATGACAATCACACTTAGTTTATCACTTTATTGTATCATCTGCTGATCAAACTCTAATAATAATAATAATAATATATTCAATGTTTGAACATCATTTTTAAAAATTAAAAACGATGACTTAAAAATCTCAAAACACTCTAAATTTTTGCATCTCACAAGATTTTCATATAAATAATTTAATGAGCATGATAAATTAAAATTTGAATATGATTTGATGTAGTTTTTGAGTTAACCTCAAGACCTCCGTGAAAGACCTCTCTATATATAGAGAAAGAGGTAGACTATTATGAAAACGTAAGTTTTATATTTTTAAATCTCAAAAATTTTAATTTATGATTTCCATTAAATTCTTCATATGAAAACCTTGTGGGATACAAAAATTTGGAGTGTTTTGATCATGGAATACAAACATTTTCATAATAATCTCTCTCTATATATAATTTAATATAATTAACTTGATCTTAATTAAAAAAAAAGTTGCTATTTTTTTTAAAGCGTCACATCTCCAATATAATTAAATTTACCATACAAGAAATGCTACTATCCTTGTTATATACATATAGGCATTTACAGACCTACAAAAATATTAATATCGCTTAAATTCAAACGCGCATCTACACCCAAGTTAGCCTCCATAACTAGAGTTTCGTTTAACTAAGTACCTAACCAACCATAATCAAAATATGGAACCCGGTTAACATGACATATTTAATTAAGCACATAGTTTATATATTAGTCTGAAAACAGCAAAATGAATGTGGAAGGAATTAGTTCTCCTCCACATTCATCAGAATGCCCTCCGTATACATGTATTGATCGATGACCAAAAAGTAACAACGAAAAAAGTAGAAAGTAACATAAACATTAAACGAAAAAGAGAACTAATAGTACAATTTGTATATTCAGGCGGCATTCCATTTTTGGTGCTCCAACTTATTTGTAGCAAACAGTACGGTCGTTGGCAACCAGACTTGTTGTGCAATATACGGGCAACTCGTCGGTGCCAATCTCCATCAAATTTTCCAACTCGAACAGATCAGAGCTGCTATCACTCTCATCTTCCTCCTCTGCTCCTTCTTTGTCTTTCTCTAAGCCTCTTAATATCTCCTCAACTCTCCTTTTCACCGCCTCTGCCTCCATATCTATCTCTTCTTGTGGTGGTGCTGGTACGAGAACTGGTACGGCAACGATACCTTCTTGTTGTGGTGCTGCCATGCCCATTGTATTCTTTTTCTTCTTTTGTGTTCTACTAGAAGAGAAAATTGCCTTGAGAAAATTGGAGAGTGGTGAACTAGTCCTGGCACTGGCATCAATACTGCTGCTATTTGCACAAGGACGTCCCTTTCTGAGCTCCCTCCATCTTTTATGGAACGGATTTGATTTCTTCTTCTCTTGAGATGGAGTTCTCGGAGGCCATATAGGTGGACTATGAAACTGGACCCGGTTCACCTTCGTCGATTTAGCTTTTGGGAGCTCTGCATCAGAAGAAAAGCCATAGCTGGAGGCGTTGGATGAAGTGTAGCTAGGCATGGCTGGTTTCCTCTTTGCGGAGGCCCACCAGAAGTCAGATTGTGATTTCTTCTTGTGGGACAACAGGTCGGGCTGAGGCCTTGGTTTCGAATGCCTTGTAGCAGCCCTTTCAAGCTCCGGTGTGTCACCATCAAGGGAGCGATAGATGGCATCAAGGAGAGATGCCGAGAAGGAAGGATGTGATGTCCGTCGTGGCGCTACTAGAGGCGGAGGCCGCCTTTCTGGGCAGTTATTCATGATTAATAGAAGAAGATAGTTGAGGAAAGAGAGCAAATTTTTTTAGTAAATACAAATAAAAAACGACGAAAATGGTACTAGTATATTGTGTTTTTTTCTCTAATAGTCTGGATCGAGTTTAAAACTCGGTCTCAGGTGTTGCGATCGAATTTTAAATTCGGTCCTAAATAATTTTTTTATTTGTTATTTTATAGTAAAAAAATAGCACTAATTATGAACCGAGTTTTAAACTTGATTCCAAATAATTTTTTTTAACATTTACTTATTTATTTATAGTCAAAATCAAACATAAAACATGAACCGAGAATTATAATGTGAAACATAAACACTGCATTAGATTATTCTCAAATAGCGTAAAAAAATTAAAATATTATAATAATCATTAAAATCGAATTGTTCTAGCAATTCTAATAATAAAACATAAATACCACATCATTAAATATAAATCATGTTCTGCTTGAACATTCTCGGCATCGAGTTGGAAGTCTGTTAATACGACCCTTCATTTCATCTATAACTATAAGAATACGTATCTTCCTTCTCCTTTAATGATTTTTGTTCGATCTAGCCTGATGATTGGACCATTGTACATTGGTGAATCTCGTTTGTTGCCATACTATGCCGTCTCCATGAGGTACTTGGTGTCACTTGTGAAATTTTATATGACTACTAGTAGAGACGAAAGCGTCTCGTATGACCTCTCCCAACTACCAAAAAATCTGCAATTGTTAGTTTTCTTCCTCTTCATAATTTATTATAACTTAATTGTACTGTGAGAAACTTTTGTTTAACTTCGAGATCTATCTCATCTTCAATTTCATCCATATTTATATCTGTTATATCCTGAATGTCATCCTCCTCGACATTCAGATACCACTCTTTTTCTTCTTCATCCTCATTCATATTCTGTACTGGGACATAGGTTGGTGGATGTTCCCGAGCTCGAGAGTGAGTTATTTCCTCAGTCAGGATTGAATTACTACTTTCAAGAATACTAGTCGGATATGAATTATAGTATTCAAAACTAGATCTTGGTTGATATTCAACTATTAACTCTGGTGTTTTATATCAGGGCATTTTGGTAGGGGGCTACTGTTTTAATAATTTCTCAAATTTTCTCAAAAACTATCTCAAATAAAATATAAAAAAACACCCGAACTTGATTGGGCAGTATTGATTCATGCACTAATGTAAGATTGAAATGACTAGGGAGCAGTTCGAAACTAATATGAATTTGTATATTCAAATCATGAATATTGATTGCGTCGTCGGCAAAAAATGTGCATGCGGCATGAATATCGTAACCCGTGTCAGCTAAAGTGTTCCGAATTTGACATCCGTGATACACATAAATCAACAACATAATCATCTATACAATATGAACGATAAACCCTACTATTAGTGTATTTTAATTTTATAACCAAAAATGAATAGTCCAAATAGAAATAAAAAAACATATAATATAGATGAGAAGGGAGTGCTAAATACGGATCTGAACTGAATCTGTCGGAAGATACACTTTCAATTGAAAACTCTTGCAACGATAATAATGTGTTGCTTACCACTGATCATGTGACAAGATTCGTGAATTATTCATTTTTCATTCATAAAAGAGAGAGAGATGGAGGGGACGTGTTGGTGAAGGATATTTCATGAATAATTCATCAGTTTAATATACATTGCGTTTTTTGATCAAAAAAACGTTTTATTCGTGAATTATTCAGAAAAAAATACATTATATATTATTTTAAATGAAAGTTTATATTTTTTAATATATTTTAATATTTTATCATTATAATATATATTTTATTAATATTATATAAAACGAACTATTCCCGAATTATACCTGTATTATACTCGAACGTCGAATTTTTGACCTCGTCGAATGGTTCCCGAATCACAAACTTGTCTTTGTGATCATGCCTCGTGCATCATAGAGATAAGAGACAGAGAGCGAACGGAACCTATCTTAGTTGATTACTTAATTACATGCGAGGTCATTTTGACGCGTACTATGGTTGCTGCTAGGGTGTGCAAACTTATCGGTTTAATTGGTTTTGAACCGAACCGTTAAATTTTGGACTATTTGGTTTAGTTTTTTATTTTAAAATTTTCGGTTCGATTGAAAATTTTAGCTAATTCAGTTTTTGTTCTTTGGTTCGGTTTTGATTTTTCTAAACCGAATAAACCGAATAGTCTAAAATTTATCAAATAATTTTATTTTACTTAATATAAATAAGAATTATATCAAAAATAATCCGAATATATTTATTTTCTATAAGTTTTATTTAGTTATTTCTTTTATTTTTTAAACTATTTGTTTTGTTTATTAATTTTAATAATTTTTGATATTTTATTTCTCTTTAAATAATATAATTTCGGTTTAACCGAATAAACCGAAAAATTAGGTTTTTAGTTTATTCAGTTGATATTTTTAAAATTTTGATTCGGTTTAATTTGATAAACAAAAAAAATTTAAATACATATAATTATTTTCGTTTGAACCGAACAGACGGTTTGCACACCCGTTTGCCACAAAGGAACTGCGCTTGCTCTTCTCTCGTATCGTTCTAATCTGACGATTCAGACAAAAAAGAAGTGTTGACTTGTAAACGAAACGTTGACTAAACTATTTATTAATAGTAACTAAATAGTACCGAGGAACATTAGAAAATTGTAAAAAATAAACCGGCCCAGTGTATGAAAAAGAAAGAAAAACATATATATCAATATATGTCTTGGATAGGTTGTCATTAGATCTCGTACGAAATAGCCCAGAAAAACAGAACAGAAAACCGGCCTATTGTAGCGACCCTCAGAGAAATTTGGGCCAAGACAAATAAGAAGAGTACGATATGACTACGAGATATTAGATAAATTTATTTTTATCAGTAGCCCAAATAAGCATTACATTATTCCTAATCTACGAAAGAGAAGAAAATGTATCCAAATACTCGCACGTTTAATTCAATTTTGTGTTTCAGATAAACGGTTAGGAATCACAATGGAAAGGAGGAATTAGCATCCCCTATTGTACGCGTAAATTAATGTAAATATCCCAAATTATTCGCTCCATGAATTTTAAAGGATATTGTTGTGATTGCTTTGTCCGTCGTACAAATTCGATGGCCGTTGTAAATTTGAATAGTAATTGTATACGTATAGTACTATAGAGGAGCTGAACCTAAGAAATAGGAAGTAAAATCCCCAAATTCTACTTGGATGATTGCAGATGAGATAAAAGTAGGGATATGAAATTGAATTCATATCCTCTACCGTATTGTATCGCGTGCAATAACTATATGTTTTTGTTTTTTTAGTAAAGATGAAAGTCTAAATTATTTATCTTTTAATTATTTATAAAAAATCATTTAAAATTCGAACTTGCGACCTCTCGTACAAAGACATTGTCTTTATCACTAGATAAAGACTAATTCTTCTATCTACTCTTAAATTATAAAAGATTCTGTGAATCTAAACACTAGTACACTAAGAAACATTGCCCTGCCGGACAAAGTAGGGATGGATTACTCTGGGACAGGAATGTTCCTTGCTGGACAAAGTAGTTGGATTACACCATGTTTAACTATGAAATATTATATATCAATCGATATTGTTGATCTTGTGCAGTTTGTTGTAGTGGGATTCGCAATGATATATGGGCCTGTGCAATAGTGGTAGAAATAATTATTACTTCAGCTGTAAGAACGCTCACTATTTAAAAATTGCTTTCATTTTAAGTTCCACTCATTGAGAAGTTGCTCTCCTTTTTTCTCCCTTTTCCATATCGTTGTTGAGATAAAACAGCAAAGACTTTGTATAGAATGTAATTTTTCACTTCAGCCATTGATCAAGCGTATTCATATTTGTATATATCAATGTAAATATAGATATCTTTGACTATCATTGGTATGGAGTATTCATATTTACACTTGATATATCCAACACCATAAAAAAATAATAATGATATATTTTTATGTTTTAAAATTCTCTTTTTTGTACTTTTTTAATTTTTGACATATTTTTTTAACTTTTTATTTAAAATTTTCAAAAGTAAATGTAAGATCATTGTTGTCTATACAGATGATAGAGTTTCAAAAAGATAATATTGGAGACGAAAGAGAAATTTAGAGAAGAATGTAAGAAAAAGATCAATAAGTAAGAATGTTCAAAAGGGGGAAGGATTAGGGCTGATCTATAAGTATAAGTACTTTTTTTATTGCTTGCTTACAGGGATGTTAGAAAAAGGGTTCATGGATCATTCGTAAATCATTGAGATCGATTTGAATTTGACTCACTTATTTGTTAACCAAATTATCAGTGAGCCAACTCGTCAAACTCGATAAGTTAACAAGTCGATCTTGAGTTCAGTCAGGTTCGACACGTTGAGTAATTTGGCTTATTAAACTATTGATATTTGTCATTTATATTATTTTATTATGGATTTTTAATATATTACATAAGTTGTATTTTGATATGTATGCAATTATCGTATGATATAAATATATATATATATATATATATATAGAGAGAGAGAGAGAGAGAGAGAGAGAGAGAGAGTTATGCTACGGTTAGTCGCAAAGTACAAAATATTTTTTTGAATTCAAAACATCAATTCAACCGTTAAAAGTGTTCTTCATATCGAAATATGTTTGGAGACCAAATTTTACATTTTTTAGAATTTTTTTCTATTTTTTTATGGGATGAAAATGCGTTGAGTTTATGATTTTTAATAAGAACGATTTTCTAATCCTCAAAAAAATAGAAAACAATTTCTAAAAATATAAAATTTGATTTTCAAATATATTTCAATATGGAGAACACTTTTAATGATCAGATCGGTGTTTTAAATTTAAAAATGGGAGATACGACGTGAAGTACAAAAATATTTTATACTTCACGACTAACCGTAGCAAAACTCTCTATCTCTCAATATATATTGTTATATTCTTAAACTCTCTCTATTTTTTATATATATATATATATTGTTATATTCTTGTGTAAAATTAAGTATGAAATGTTTGTGTAAAATATTGTTAACTATTAAACAAGCTATTAACGAAATAACTTGATGAACTCACGAGCTAGTACTTTTAACTCAAAGTTAGAATGATTGACGACCCAATTCTACTTGTCAAGCTAACAATATGATTATGAGCTTGATTCATATACCATCTACTTTGTAAAAGTAGATGTTTTTTATCGAAAAGATGAGGATTAAAATCCTCAAATTTCATTAATATGTAAGGTTACATTAAGAGTTTGAAATTATTTATAGATTTAAAAAAGAAAAATAAAAGAAAATAAAAAACTTCCAAACTAAATGCTAAATACTACTACCATGCCTCCCCCTTTGTTCTGTGTCTTCTTTCTCTCTCATCTAACATGTCTTCCTCGCTACGCGCCTTGGTTGTTTCACCTTCTTTTTTTCTATTTGAATAATAGTAATTATTCCCCTTTCAATAAGAAATTCCATCAATAAGCTAGCAAGCGCATACCAGCTTATTCACCTCTCCACTTTGTCCCTTGGTGTTTTGTCAGCCTAAGCCCCTTTCCTATCATTATGTGTACCAAGATCTATACTCTAGTAAAATCTCTTTCATTATTGTTAAAGATAATTTATTTTCATCTCTAAATATTTTTACACATTCTCGTCAGATAATAAAGCAAGTTATCATTTCCACTCTTCCAATGCATGTCTTCATCTGCATTAAGCATTTGATGGTAATCCTCTCTTCTATATTTTGTGGAAATTGATCGGTGGTTTTGACCTGCATCGTGGATATAGTGTCGTACTTCTTATGAACTGTGATCCTGTGAATAGGTGATCAATATTTTCTTAAACATTGAAACATATATGGCAGATATTGACTAACTACCAGCCTCTTCGCTTCAAATTAAATTATCCAACATTAAGAGGCTGAAATCAAATAAATCTTAATGGTGGATACTATCTGCCATATATGTTCATATTTAGGTGTAAATTTTCAATTATTCAGTTTATTCAATTTATTTGATTTAGAAAAATAAAAACTAAAGTAAAAATGAGCTAAAATTTTCAATTGAACTAAAAATTTTGAACAAAAAAAATCAAACAAAATAATACAAAATTTAATGATTAAACTTAAAATCAATTAAACCGATCCGTTTGCACACCTCTACAATCAAAAATCTAATCTGATGAATTGACTTTAACATCTGAAATGTAGCTAACAATTAAACTAATCAGCCCGATATGACCCGACCCAACATGTCCTGTAACACAAATCTTCCGATGATTCATTTTTCAGTCATAACTATCAATAAGGGTTACAAAGGAATATAATCAAAACTTGAACTCAGCCACCGCAATGGAGTTCCAACGCGAAGAGCTGGTTCATTGCTCGCCAAAAGAGCTCATATTTGTATTGCAAGAACATAAGTCTCAGACAATGATTGAGTGACAAAGAAATGAAGAGTGGCTGAGTTGTTGCTTGGGAGATTGTCAATTGATAAAATACTAAGCAGTGAGACAAGGGCAGTGTGGCAATGTCTACGGCCTAGTCATTTGGGAGGGAAGATGCAGAGCACAGTTGTGCGTTGCGATAAGATTAAGTGTGGGGTTGTCGTTGTTCAGCACTTTATCGGTGTCGAATGAGATCCTAGGGGAGTAGGGATCAGACTGGGACACTAGAAGAAAAGCAGTGAAATTTGAAAATTGGACTTTGATTTAGGGTTTGATTCTGATATGAATTGGAACATTGGTAATGTTAATCCAGAAGGGAACTTCTCAAATCTTTACTCCAATACACATTCATCCTTACAAGGCTACAACACACAAAAACAGCCACTAATTTGCTTTTGTGAAAAATAACACAAAGCTACAACACACAAAAACAGCCACTAATTTGCTTTTGTGAAAAATAACACAAAGCTGATGACTAATGAAAGATAACTCAGACTTCTGCAAGTTCTGCCAGCAGGTTAGGCCATCTCCAATACTCTAACAGGATGGATTGTGCACAAGAAGTTGCGTGGTTAAAAATAAAGAACACATTATTTGGAGACATTGGCAGAACCGTTAAGACATAAAATCCAGCAACCTTACTAGTCCAATGCAATATCAAAAATTACAATGTATGATGTATTCCTAGAGGTATTGATATAAAAAAATAATATCAGATTAGATTAAGCATTTAAGAAATAATGCAAAAATCAACTAGAGGTATTGATTTAAAAAAACTGATTAACTGAGCATCAGTTTTAAAAAGCTCGATTTTGATGTAATCATAGGCAAAGCTCAATTTTAGAATATCACTTCTTCATTTGCTCAGTAAAATCATGACACTGCATAAATAAAAGTCCATTCCACACAACTTTCAGTAAAATCCTGAAATCCACTAAGCATATGTTTCTATTACTAAAGTAAGAGAATCCTTAATCATCAGCAAATTGAGGAGCATTAGATACATTTTGGAGAATATTCCAAACTTCAAGCATACAAGTGAAAAAATACTTCAAGCCTGACAAACTCCAACAGAGTCGCTATCAGCACCAATACAACTCCCAAAAGCATAGAGTGGAGCAGATGAGGGTAAATCAGGTGCTTCATTTTGATCCACAGTTACAAAAACAATTATCTTTTCCAGGATACTAAAAAAGATGAATATCAAGTTATACTGGTAAGCGGATAGATGTTGCAAATATAGTACAGGAAATCAACTTAAAAGTTCCTTACAAAGATGTAAGGGCGAACTACCATTTAAAAATCAATGAAAATTGCACTACCATACGAGGAATGATCGCAAAATAGAAACACACCCAAAATCGTCAAAAGGGAGAGCCATGACAATAAAACCGAAGTGAAACTCCGCGCAAAGAGGCGGATGAAATGAGGTTAGGGTTTGGTTGAATCTTTATATGGATAATAATACTGGTTGAAGAAATGGGCCTAATTGGGCTAACCATTTAGCATCGACCCACAGGAAACCAGCAAAATGGAATACCCGTTTTGTACACACAGGAAAATGGCACCGGTGGTTATTACTATCAATTATATATAAAATACTGATGAATCAAATGATTTGTCATAAGAAAAAAACAGATGATATTTTTCATTGCTAAGACAGTTATCCACATCTATTTTGTAAGCACATTGCATATATAAATTAACTCAAGATTGTAAATGTTTTCTTTGTGTGTAATGTATGATATAATATAACCAACAAATTAGTTAGTACTGTTAAGATCCAATGTAACTAGTCAGTATTGATCATCTGATTTGAAAAGAACTTGTATCATTAGAGATTTTGTATTATAAGTTAGAGAAAGTTCTCAATCACTCAAGACACTCCAATTTGAAAATATATTAACTAATTAAAGCAGAGTATAAGCGTGAGTTTTGAAAATAATATATGGCTTTTCTGGTAGATATATCTCATTTAGAGCTGATTATTAAAAAAAAAGTTAAAATAAACACTTAGAAAACTCTAAGCACACCAAATTTTTACATCCCCAATATTTTTATGAGGTTCAAACGTTTCAATTTTTGTATGTCATGCCTCCACTTTTTAAATTTTTAGTAACTCAAAATTTAAAACTAAAGTATCTAAATAAAATCATTGGATTTGATCTAGGTCATTTTATTTATGTATAGATTAAATAAATATGATATTTGAATATTATTTTATATGACATCAATAGCTTGTAAAAAATATATTAATATGATAAATTCATAACGTTGATTTTATAACTTGTCAATTTACATAAAGTGAAAAATTGAATATATTTATATTAATATTCTTCCTGCTAGGGAGTTTATCTAGAAAATTGGTGAGATATCATGAGCAAGTGACGGATCATCTAGCAAGAGAGGGAGAGCAATATTATTCAGAATCATCTGAGTGAGAAAACAAGAATGGTGAGAAGGCAACCGTGATGTGGGAGACATGATTGGCGCCACATAATTCGATATATATATATATATATATATAGATATATATTAACTAAAAAATATATCAAATTATCTCTAAATTTTCATTTATCATCCTCATTAAATTCTTTATATGAAAATCTTGCGGGATGCAAAAATTTGAAGTAATTTTTTAATCATCATATTTTTTAAAATGATGTTCAAGTATTGAATATATTATTATTATTATTTTTAGAGCTGATTTTCAAAGATTAAAAACCATGACTTAAAAAACTCAAAACACTTTAAATTTTTGCATCCCACAATATTTTCATATAAATAATTTAATGAGCATGATAAATTAAAATTTGAAGATGTTTTGATATGATTATTGAGTTAAACTTACGAAAGGCCTCTGTGAGGTTAAACTCACGGTATCTTTACTATGTATATATATATATATATATATATATATAGAGTTTGTGAATTTAAGCTCATAGAGATCTTTCATAAGTTTAATTCAAAAAGTACATCAACTCATCTCTAAATTTTTATTTATCATGCTCATTAAATTCTTCATATAAAAATTTTATGGGATGCAAAAAATTTGGAGTATTTCGAATTTTTTATGTCATCATTTTTAATTTTTAAAAATATTATACAAATATTAAATATTTTATTATTATTTTTAGAGATATTTTCATGAGTTTTATTTATCATGCCCATAAAATTTTTCATATAAAAATTTTATGGGATGCACAAATTTTAGAGTATTTCAAATTTTTTATGTCATTATTTTTAATTTTTAAAAATGTTATACAAATATTAAATATTTTATTATTATTTTTAGAGCTATTTTTAAAAAATAAAAAGGGTGTCTTAGAAAACTCAAAATAATCAGAATTTTTGCATCCCAAAAGAGAATTTAATGAGCATGATAAATTAATATTTGGAGATGATTTGATGTACTTTCTGAGTTAAACTCATGGAAAATCTCCATGAGCTTTAAACTCATGCTATCTTTATACTCTCTCTCTCTCTCTCTATATATATATATAGAGAGAGAGAGAGAGAGAGAGAGTTATGCTATCGTTAGTCGTGAAGTATAAAAAATTTTATACTTCACACCATATCTTTCATTTTCGAGTTCAAAATACCGATCCAACTATTCAAAGTATTCTCCATATTAAAAAATATTTGGAGACTAAATTTTTTTTTTTTTAAGGGGTGGAAAATACATTGAGTTTATGATTTTCAAGTATAAGTTAATACAAAGAATAGTTTGAACGGTTGTATGAGTATTTTAAATTTAAAAATGAGAGATACATCACGAAGTACAAAAATCATTTTGTATTCACGACTAGAGGTAGTATAACTCTATCTCTCTATATCTATACTATTATATAAAGCATCTAAGAATTGGAGGGTCCATTTTTTATCATGGTAATTTTTTATTATACCCATTTTATCCCTCAATTAGACGGATAATATTTATTTTTGATTGATCGAACGTATGTGATCGCGTCCATTGATCCCCTCTTTCTCTCCATTTCTTTCCCTTATATATTATTATTTCCCTTATATTATTTTTTTATTTAGCAATCTTGTGAATTTTTATTTATATAAATATGAATTTTTTTATCTTATAATGTTTTAATGTTTAAATAAAAGAGTCTGCTGCAACGCACGGGCATATAGCTAGTATATGTATATATAGTAAAGATACTGTGATCTTAAGCTCACAGAGGACTTTCATGAGTTTAACTTAAAAAAATACATAAAATCATCTCCAAATTTTAATTTATCATGTTAATTAAATTCTTTATATGAAAATCTTATGGGATGCCAAAATTTAGAGTGTTTTGAGATTTTTAAGTTACCATTTTTTATTTTTAAAAATAATATTCAAATATTAAATATTTTTATTATTATTTTTAGAGTTGATTTTTAAAAATTGAAAACCATGATTTAAAAAGATCAAAACACTCCATTTTTTTGCATCCCATAATATTTTCATATAAAGAATTTAATGAGCATGATAAATTAAAATTTAGAGATGATTTAATGTATTTTTTGAGTTAACCTCACATAAGGCCTCTGTGAGCTTAACCTCATGCTTTCTTTGCTATATATAGTTAATTATTTACGGATAGTACGGATCGCCGTGTGCTAAAGACCATTTTTACGTCTTCAAAGTTTAAATAGTCGAACCGATCGTCTAAATATTTTTCATATGAAAACCTAGTTGAGAATCAAATTATATATTTTTTTGATTTTTTAAGATAGCTAGAAAATTACTCTTTTTTAGTGGCTCATAATAATTAAATCAAATAATTTTCTAACTATCTTAAAAAATATAAAATTTGAGCCCAACTAGATTTATATATAAAAAATATTTTAACCAATCGGATTAACCATTTTAACTTTAAAAATGAAAAAATAATTTATAACACACGAATCATTCATACTATCGTGTAACACCATAATCTAACTTGTTACGTAATCTAACTCTCTCTATATAACCATAAAATCACTGCGCACCTTGATACATATTGTTCTGAATCGAATCCCTATATATGATGTCATGATGTTGACTAAGCTTCTACCGATTTATTGCCTTGAGTCGGTAAGTTGTTGGTACATAGCAGTGTGCCTGTGTTATGTGTCATGTGTGAGTCAAATCTGGTGCTAGTAAATGCAGGCATGAACTGATCAGTGCCCTTTGGCTCTTGCTGGAGAAATATGCAACTCATGATCCATCCATCACCTCAACCTCAAGGCGACTAGTCATGATTAGGTTGTAATGGTTCTCGATCGCATAGATAGATAATTATCTGTGCATTCAATTCCAAAAAAGAAAGCCATTCAGTGTACAAACCTCTTTGGCTCCTTTGCTCTTATCTAACTGCGTATTATGAAATATTAATCGATATATTTGTTCTTTTATTTTAGGTTCTCTTCATTTTGAGGTTGACATCGATGTTAAATTCTTTTAAGATGCTAATGTTATCTTTGAGGGTTTGCTGAAATTTGAATCCGTGACCTTAACATAACGGTAGTATCACCGATCATTTAAATTTTTGAAAGCGACGAATAATTCTATTGCGGATAATGGCACCCTTTCATTTAAAAAGTGGATAGTAACCAACGGTTATCTTTAAATACATATTAATAGCACCTTTCATTTTTTTCTCTATACTGCATATAGAATCACACAGACTAGAAAAAGAGGGATAGTTTGGATGTTTTCCATCTTCACTATTGGTAGTATTCAATCTTTGTTTGTTGTTGATATTTTCTTCTGATGACTATTTGGTTTGATTGGTATGAAGGCTAACGGAGAAAAGTCAGAAGCGACCTGCCAATCAGATTTGTCTTGTTAAACAAGATTTTTATTTTCATTGATATTTTGATTCATTTTGTTTTATCTCCAATGTGATAACATATTCATTTCTTTTTCTTTGTTTCTGAAGCAATTCAAAACTTTTTGACCATTTAATCATTGTATTTTTTTGAGATAACTTTTTGCATGCAAAATATTTTTTGAGATATCTTTTTCTGAATCAAATTGATTCGTTCTATTCTTAATTATTAATTTGATTATCCATTTATTCTTTTATCTACTGATTTTCATAATTAAATTTGATTTCTGATTTTATTATTTGTCATTAGATTTGATGGAAAAAATTTTGCTTACAAAAATCATATTTTATTTTCTATTATTAAATCCATTCTTACTTTATTTTTTCTCCTTCCTTCAGATTTTTTGGACATTTAATTCCGCAATGAAGAAGATCATTGTACTAATTAATTATAAATAATTTAATAAATATAAATAAGATAGTAGATGAATTATAATACATCTAATCTTTAAAAAATCTTGAAGAAACCTCTCATCATCAAATTCTAAATACCCATAAAAAAAATTTACAACTATAAATAGTTTTAATTAAACATTGTCTTTAAATTATGTGTCAGACTCCGTTTTAAAACATAAAAATGATACATTTTAATAATGATTTAATGACTATATATAATGCTATTTATGACTACAAAAAGCTTCAAAAATAAAATAAGCATATCGTACATTAATAATAATATGAGTTAGTATAACAAGATTTTAAATAACTGTAAATAGTTCATAATCACTTATTTTAACTATGAATAAGTACTTAATATAAACAAGTCCAATAACTACTACAAATAGCTTAATAATTCAAAAATTGTGCTAAGGACCAAGCATTGCCATCTTTTCATGCCATTTGACCAGAATGTTTTGGTCAATGCTTGAGAATTATTTTGAGGGACAAAGTTTTGATATAATTAAGATCATCAATTAATATAAATAGTTCAATTTAGAAACTAAAAAAATATCTACCAATGACTCCTTTATTTCATATTAATAACATGAATGTTTAGTATAAATAGTTGTCAAATCATTATTTTGACCTTTTATAGTCAACTTTTAGGGATAAAATATGGGGATAAATATTTGAGGACCATTATCAGCTTCCTTTAAAATATTACGTAAATAGGCCACGACGAAATTTGACTGACATGATAGCTAACAAACTTACATATATTTTACTTCTTTTCTTTTCGCTTTTATGTTATCACAATGAAGAGAGTAATTAATTATAGGTTAAGCTTCACCGAAGGCATCTCTTTTCATACGCTTAACTCATAGATATATTTAAATACTTGCAAATTTAAAATTATATTGCTCAATAGTTCTTTCATATTAAATTTTTGGGATATAAAATTTTTATTTTTTTAAATTTTGAGAATTATTTTGTATTATTAAAGATGGTCAACTTTTATATGCAAAATTTATTATTTTATTAATATTTAGAGCCGTTATAAAAAGAAAGAAACAATATTTATATCCCACAATAATTTAATGTAAATAATTTATTAAGTAATATAAATCAAAGTTTATAAACAAAATAAATATATTTTTTATTAAGTTCATAAAATACCTCCTTGATAAATATACTCGCGCGCGCTCTATATATATTTCGGAAACAGCTTATGCCAAGCTCAGAATCAAACCTTAGTCCAAATTTTGAAGCCTGATCCCACATTGCTAGCTAGCGTCTACTGGGTATAAATTGAGGCCCAATATGTCATGTTACATTTCGACCAAGATGGTCTTGAAGCAAATCGTTAATTTTTTTCCAAATTAAGGAAAAAAATAATTTACGACAAAATTATTTCAAGTTTTCAATTTAATTTAATTTTACGATTAGGTTGACCATCAACCATGCCAATTCAGTTTTGGTCCGTGTGACTGTGTGCCTGCGATCACTTTGGATCACACGTGTCAATTGTCAGGCAGGTCAGCACTTACATGGAATTTTTTGTCGTTAATTAGTATGATAACTTTCTCAATGTATAGCAACTGCTATCCATTATAAACACGTGTGTTTCTTCATGATCTTGTTGTAATGGACCATGCACGAGTAACATTTATAAACCTTGATGAGTATTTTATGAGATATCAGAATAATTTCGAAATAGAACAAAAATGTTGTCGTATACATATTCTTGATGATTTTTAACTTGATAATCTTGTCAAAATATTTATCCCGTTGTCCATTAGCTCCGACCTCTGTCTCATAAAATTTTGAAAAACATGCTTTTAGTTGTATATTTTAAAAACAATAATAAATTTAAATTCTTATAGGTTAAAATGATTGTAATATTAAGTTCTATTCTGAAAATTTTGTCTCAACCTATTAGATATTCTAGCTCCATCCTTAATAGAAACTAACTAGAATGACTTCCAAAAACATTCTCATTTTTCCGTTAAAAAAAATTATAGACACAGAATGTAATAAAATATATAAATAACTTAACTTTATTGGTATAAATAATATTATCATATTAAATTATGAATGTTAAATCATCTTTAAAAATCTAATTAGTCACATGCATAATGATTAAATTTGAGGAAGCTACATCTATCGGTCAATCACATTATGTTATTACCACACAGATATCAACAATGAAAATATTGCTACTTGCTCCCATGATACGTGATACATCTGCTAGTTTGATTGACGGCGACGCTGTCCGTAGAGGTTGAAAGCTGCGCCTAAACCCTAAAGCCATGTTTGGCCCCAGATTTGCATCACGTTTCAGAAAAAGAAAGAAGAAAAGCGCGAAATTTAGGAAGGAAAATATGATGATGCTGCTGATGGATTGATTGATGGATTGATGGTGCTAAGTACTACAAAGGGAGACCTTTGTGGTGAATAAAAGTTCTCGCTTTATTATATCGAGTTCTTCAACCATTGATTTGCTTACCCAGTTCGGTCTCGCGCAATTCACTCTGTTCGGCGGCTTCGGCTCCATCGGAAATTCAGGCTTGGCAACGCTCCACGTACACGAGCTCTGCTAAATAGGATGACTGTCGCAATAGAAATTGCTATCCGTTATAAATATATGTCATTTCGTCATGATCTTTGTTGTGACATTTTTAGATCTTGATGAGCATTAAGTCAGTAGAATATTCAAATTTAAAACAATATATATATATAATAAGACTAGCGTGTTCCTAGGAGCACGGAACTCGTCCGTGATTCTAACTTAAAAAGTATATATCAAATTATCTCCACGCTTTGATTTATCACTCTCATTAAATTATTCATATTGAAATCCTATGGGGTTCGAAAATTTAAGTTGTTTCGAGTTTTTTAAGTCACTATTTTTAATTTTTGAAAATAATATACAAACATTGAATATTTTATTATTATTTTTAGAGTTGATTTTCAAAAATTAAAAAGAGTGACTTAGAAAACTCGAAACACCCTCAGTATATATATATCGTAAATCTAACGTGCTCCTAGGAGCACGGAGCCCCTCCGTGATCCTAGCTCAAAAAAATTTATCAAATGATCTTCAAATTTTGATTTATCACTCTTATTAAATTATTCATATTGAAATCTTATGGGATACAAAAATTTGGGGTGTTTCGAGTTTTCTAAGTCATTTTTTAAAATTTTTGAAAATCAACTCTAAAAATAATAATAAAATATTTAATATTTGTACATTATTTTCAAAAATTTAAAAGAGCGATTAAGAAAAATCAAAACACTCCAAAATTTTATATCCTATAAAATTTAAATATGAACAATTTAATGAGAGTGATAAATTAAAATTTAGAGATCATTTGATATATTTTTTGAGCTAGAATCACGGAGAAACTCCGTACTCCTAGAAGCATATTAGTTTTACTCTCTGTATATATAAGTGTTGTTCTATATCAAGTTGAGTGAAAATTAACTTCAAACACAATCACGGATGGAGTGAGTTGGATATTAGGGTGACCCATAATTTCATAATTATTTTAAACTATAAATAAATTTTACAATTTTTTTGAAAAAAATACATAAATTACAATTTAATATTGATATTTTTTGAGACAGAAGACAGATGTCCACCCCAGTTTACATATGACTCTGCCCCTAAACACAATCAAAATTTCCATCCTCTTAATATATAATAAAATATATATTATTTCAAAAAGAAATTAATTGTGTTACTTTCATACAAATTGAAATATTTTAATATTTAATGGAAGTTAATTAAAATAATATGAAATTTTCCATCATCCAATTTAATGATAATAAGAGCTATCAAATAATATATAAATTGTATTCAATTTCAAGAACAATCATCTGATAAGTTCAAAATACAACTACTAATTTTCTATTCTTAATTTTGTTTGAAATTTATATAAGAAATTATTGTTTAATACTGCAAGTTAATTTCTCTCAATGTATTCCCACTAAGAGTGTCAATTTTTGTCCCGCCCGATAAAAATCAATCTTGACTCAATAAGAAATGATCTAAAAATAAAGAAATTAAGTATGCGTCAAGATTTTTTGATTCATCATTTATTGCGTTGGCTACAGATAGACCTAATCTGATCCGTTTATAATTATATTTTTAATTTATTTTATAATTGAACACTAATTAAGAATTATAAATTAATTAATATTAAATTATTTTGAAATATATAAAAATAATAAAATTTTAGTTATTTTATTGGGATCGGATTAAAAAATGATCCATTTTAAACTGATAGTCGGACCGGGTAAAAATAATAATAATAAAATTGTATAAGTATAATAAACTCCCACCCTATTAAGTTGGTCTTATATAATTTTTGAGGAAAATAATTATATAAGTATAAACAATACTACCTGTTTATCGAATATTAATTTATTTTTATGGAACTAGCTATGCCCACGTTGCAGCAGACTCTTTTATTTAAACATTAAAACATTAGAAGATAAAAAATTCATATTGATGAGATTTTCTACATAGTATGAGTTAATGATTTATGGATTTATGATAACAAAAGTGAATTATTCCAATATATATTATCACCATTAATTTCTTATCAAAGATGCACAAGGTTGCTAAATAAAAAAAAAACTATATTATGGAAATAATAATATAGATGAGAAATAAATAAAGAGAAAAAGAGATCAATGAATGCGATTACATACGTTCGATTAATTAAAAATAAATATTATCCGTATGAGAGATAAAATTAATATAATAAAAAAATATTATGATAAAAAATAGATCATTTAATTTTTAAATGCTTAGTATAGATATCAATACCCTGACAAGCAGTCTACGGTCTGCTGCTCAGTAAATGTTGTCCTCGTTTCGAGATGCGAGAAGCACTGTTGGGACAAGAAAACAAAAATTATCTAACAAACTGCATCACAGTGAGAGGGCTCTGGTTCTGGTACACGCATGTTCAATAAATTATTCAGAAGTTTGGTTGATCACGCAGCTAACATTCCAATGGATGAAATATGAATGGAACGTTGGTTGGGGTTACAAAATGTTAGTGTACTTCCATAATCATTGTACTGGCGTCATGGTAAACTTTATAGGGGTAAATAAGGGAAATGAACAGTTTTATTCCGCTACTTTTTTTCCTTCCAAGTATCATAAATTTCCTTTCCACATCAGTTTGCTTTTTGTACTGTAAATTGAATAAATTGTGGGAGTAGCATTCGGTTATTACCGCTGACGTGGAAAAGTAATAGTCATGAAATCGACACCATTAATTCATTAGTCTCCAATTTTGTTATACTAAAATTTGTAGGAATGTTTGTTTCTGACTTTCTGTTGTACTGAATTGTGGAGTTCAATATCCTTGCTCATTAATTGGCAGAGCCTTACACGCTCTAACACGTCAAATAATAAGACTTATTAGCATGACAGGGACATTAATTTAATTTCAACCGTACCAAATTGACTCAATGAAATGGATCCTATGTTAAGTAGAGGCGGCAATTGAGTCGGATCAGGTCGGGTTTGAATTTAAGTGGTTCGGGTCATGTCGGGTTTGAATTTAAGTGGTTGAGTTAGGATGGGATCAAATTAGATCAATATATATATATATATATTCAAAATTTAGATTAATTTTAATTAAATTGAAAGTCATTTAATTTCGGATCAAATTTAAATTAAATTGGATCAATTTGATTTTTTTTATAAAATTCATATTAATTCATATTCAAATCCAAATGAATCAAACAAATTTATGAAATGAAACCACTAAATTGTCACCTATTAGCCAACGGTGCGCTTAAATGAAAAAGTCCAAGATAGTGGCGTAATTATTACTACGAACGTCAGAAGTACTACTTAATTATTATGTACTTGTGTTTGAATCTGCATTTATTGTAGATATATTGACACTTGCGGAGCAACCGAAAAGCGTTTATATTAAAACATAACTTTTTATGTATTTACATTTAAGATGGTTCCTCGATGGCAAACTTCTTACTGAGAAGTACCAAATGTTTCAAATGATCGATTTTATTTTATTTTTTCTGAGGAAGGCAAACAGCCTAGCTATTTTGTTAAAGTGGTGTTGTCTGAGGTTATTTTTATTGTAGTGAAAGAAAATTAATATTGACTTCTAAATTAAAAAAAATAAATATCATATGTTATCCATATTTTATTTTCAAACTAATTAATAAACTAAACATAGAATTATGATTTTACAACATACAAAATATGTGTTTTGACCATCGAAAAATATTTCTGCTTAGCTACACCCATCCAGGTAGCATTCTCTCTTCCAACATTTGTACCGCGGTATTGCAATTAACATCCTTTTATTTTTTGAAAATTGTTTGTCATTTTTAGAATTTTGAATTCGACCCGAATTTTTTAATTAAAAAATCGCTACTGGCCCTTAATAATTCAAGATAGCATTCGATTTTGCAGTAAAAATTCCTTGTGTTTGCTTTGTCTCATTTTTCCAAAGAAGTAGGCCGGGGAATTAAAATCTCTGTCTAGCGTGTACCTGCATTATAATTATTTCCAATAAATAGTCAATTATTTCAACATTGAATAATAATAATTTTTGTGTCCGTTCCACGTGATAGAGACAAAGTATATACTTTAATACACCTACTTTAATATCCGGATGCGTTTGAGATAGGAATTAATTTCCTTATTATTCATCGAGGAATTGTGAAATTTATTACATCGACAATGACTTGGCATCCACAATGGCAACATCTAGCTTGCTCTACTAGATCAATATTTTTGCAGCTTACACATCAATTAATGGTTCAACTTGGTTGCCATTAATTCCTCTTCACAATCCAATAAGTAGGAGAAATCCCTTATTTCTGAAACTACGTCACTTTCAAGTGGGTCCCCTTCTCTCCATTCCTCTTGCATTGCTTCCCCAAACCAGTGGAATTTAGCAGGCCCCATTTGATCAACATCCTCCATAGTTTCATTACAGTTAGCAAGGTTAAACAGATCATTGTCATGCAAACTATTAATCAGTTCATCAATATTTAAATCCAAAGGGAGGGAGAGAGGCGACGGAATGCTATTGATGCATTGCAGTCCAATGTTTTCAGAGCTATTTGTTTTGACATCCTCTTGTGGAGAAGGAATATAGACTTTAGTGCATCTCATGGCCTTGGTTTTAATTACCTTATGGGGTTCTGAGTTTGATAATTCTGACTTGTCATTTTCACCATTGATCTTTTTCTCCGAGGGCCGTTGGGGACTGAGTTTCTTGCTGAGATTTGTGTTCCAGTAATTCTTGATTTCATTGTCTGTTCGCCCCGGTAATCTACCAGCGATGAGAGACCATCTATAAACACAATCCGAAAATGATCTGTTAGAACAATTTAAGACGAGCATTTGAAAATTGTGTTCTTGTAAGCATATTCTCAGTTGGAGAACATGACTCGATCAGTAAGTGAGTGTATGCGTGTTCGCACCATGTTCAATACTCTTGAATGTCTGCTGCATACACAATGTGCTTACAAGTTACAATAAGTAATCCATCATAAAATCAAAAATACCATTGCAATTTAACTTCTATAATGGTTTGATAACGTTTCCGTTAACATTTTATTTGTGGCAGTAGATTTTGAAAGTTTGATCAGGGTAAGATGCACACATACCGGTTTCCAAGGAGCTTGTGCATTTTAATAATAAGGGCCTCTTCGTCGGGGGAAATGTTGCCTCTCTTGATGTCGGGGCGCAAGTAGTTCAACCACCGAAGCCGACAACTTTTTCCACATCTCTTCAAGCCTGGAAATAACATTACTCTTTAGTAGATTAAAATCTCATTACCAGGGATGCCAGAATAATGTACACTCCATAGTCCATACCAGCTCTTTTAGGTAGATCTCTCCATTTTCCTTCGCCATGGGTTTTGATGTACTCTGTCAGTATTGCGTCTTCTCGGGCCGACCATGCACCCCGATTGAGCCCTTCCTTCGCACAGCATGGCCTCCTTCCCATCTCCACTCAATTGTCCTGGAATGTTTTTCGTTAAGAATATTAATTCTTGACAGCAGCAGCTGAGGTTTTAATTACAACTCACTACCTTGATCTCTACTTCCACCTTAATTTTTATACATATAATTGATGGGTGTATTTATTCTATCTTTTGATGTCTGGGTCTTGATCTAGGTCTGGTGTTGGCAGGAAATACTAAAATAGGGCAGCGCTTTAATTTTGCGAGTGCTGTGAGAGAGTAGCCGCCTTTATATATTGTGCATGTTGCCATGTTGGCATGCATTTTCCCATGTGCTTTATGGAAACTGACAAAATTTATGATGCTGTACGTACGCTTGCCGGATTGGAGAGAGCAACATATGTGATTCCACTTCACTGGCAAGATTCAGAATTATTTCAGTAATTCGTTCTATCTGTGCCGATAATTACTTTTATGTTAAAAGACGCCAGAAAAAAAAATTAGCATATAAACTTATTAACATTTTTTTTACCTTTCTACAAAATATACGTAGATGGACAAATGTTTAGAACAATTATTAGCTAGCTCCAACTTATAATATTAGTCAGGAAATGTTTCCATTCCTGATGATTAAAATTTATTTATAATATTTCAAAATAAAAGTAAACGTTATGTTTAATTCGAACTGAAACGGAGAAAAAAGCATTTAAGAAAACGGAGAAAAGAACATTTAATTTAAATTGACAGCCTTTCTTGGAAAGAGATGTTTAGGGTAGGAAATGATTTGTCCCTTTCCATGATGGCTGGATCTGGAAGATTGCACGTTTAAATAATTAAATTATTGGAGAATTGTAATATAATAGGACAAAAGCTCATGCCATCACTCGTCGTCACTATTGATAAATCTTAATTATTTTATTTACCTCCGATACTGTGGGTTATTGGTGGTCCTTTTGGGATTATTTTGGCATTGAATGGAAGATGGAGATAGCTCAATATGTCTGACAATTAAAGTGGGATTAGGATATGTAATGATGGGGCAATAGTGGGGGATTAAGATGACCACTAGTTTAAATAGTGGAATAACTAGTTAAATACAATTCTAGCTTGGCAAGATGACAATCCTTATGTTTGGTATAAGAAAGCAGCAGCCTCCCAATTAATTATATGCCTCAAACACATTATTAAATTAATCTATTTGTCATTGCTCATCCATCGCATGCACTGAGGATTACAAACATGAAATTCATAATACAGCAACATCTCTGTCATGTATTCACGGGGCACGGCATACTTTCTTATTGATTTTGTCCTCGATCAGGGGACGATCGGAGGCCGTAGTCCGTAGACAAAGCCCCAGGCACAACGTGCCGTTGTACATAAGAGGCACTTGATCATGAACAATTCTCCCATATGTGATCAGTAGCACTACAATGAACATCTGAACACAGCATGCAATGAGGTGTTTTTCTCGGTTCCTAGAGCTTGATTGATTAGCAACGGCACTTATCAGAAATAAATGCAATATTAGTACCAAGCATAAAGCAATGATTAAATAGCAAAAGAGGGTAAACAAAATCAGGACCAGCTGTACGAAGCACGATAGTAGAAACATATTACATTGTGCACATTTCCATCTGAAGTTATTGAAACTTTGGGAAAAAAAGGCATCATCTACTGCTCTGTTAATTATGCATTGGAGTACGTACTAAAGAAATGCCTTGTGCAGAATGCATGGGTTGTCTGAGTCTCTGCGAGTAACATACTGGCTGCTGTCATTCGGACATAATTAAATTAATCTATACTATTATATAAAACATCTAAGAATTGAAGGGTTCATTTTTTATCATGGTAATTTTTTATTATACCCATTTTATCTCTCAATTAGACGGCTAATATTTATTTTTGGTTGATCGAACGTATGTGATCGTGTTCATTGATCCCCTCTTTCTCTCAATTTCTTTCCCTTAAATACTATTATTTCCATATTATTATTATTTTTATTTAGAAACCTTGTGCATATTTGATAAGAAATTAATGGTGATAATATATGTTAGAATAATTTACTTTTTTTGCCATAAAAATCATGAATCATTAACTCATATTGTGCAAAAATTTAATCCAAGATTAAATATAGTCTTTATTATAAGTTTTCTCTATAATTTGATGAATTTATAATTTAATATTAGATAAATGTGATTTTTTTATTTTATAATGTTTAAATAAAAGAGTCTGCTGCAGCGCGCGGGTATATAACTATTTCGTTTAATTTAATCATCCAGGAATTAGGATTTATAAAATGGTTAGAAAATACATAAGCCTGAGCATATCACTTTCTGGATAAACAGGTAAACGGTATCTCCATTGGACTATTCTGTTTTTAGAACGAAATAAAAGGAATCTGAATTGAATTATACCTTCAATTCAACTCCACGAGTTGTCATTTTCCTCCCCAAAACCAAAGAACAGTAACGAAATCAAATCCCCATCACCGTCCAATCTTCGCAAATCAAGGCCCACAGATATATGGGAAACAAGACTGTTTGTTCGTGAAATGTAAAACCAAACTGAGTTTGTTCGCTATTCTGTGAATCGACTCCACATGGAAAACACGACGAGTTATAATGTGCTCTATATGATTTTTTTAAATGAGTACATAATAAATTCTAATTTTAACAACAAATATTATTAAATTAAAATTTTAATAATATATATGACAACACAACACCAAACACACAAGTGGGACTGATGTCTTTTAGAAAAATTTGAAATTAATTATAAAAAATGATAAATAAATAGAGTCAACGGTCAAAGCACGAATAGGACTTACTTCTTACACAAAGCCAATGGTTAAGGCACCAATAAGACTGATTTCTTTAACAAAAATATAGAAATGCTTCATTGGGATTGGTGCGCTCAGTGGTGGATGTAAATTTTTGATCAAAAGAGTTAAGTAATCAGGTTGTAATAATTTATTAAGTTTAAATTCATTATCTAATTGAATACTAAATAAAAAAATTAACAACTCAAGTATATTATTATCTAATAACAGAGTCAGAAATTAGGATCACGGACCAAATTTGTAAGCTGACTCCCGATGAATGTACATCCGACCCTGAGCGCTCTTTCATATATATTATTAAAATTTTAATTAATTAATAAGTATTATTAAGATTATAATTTATTTCATACTTGTGTTAAAAAAAATCACGGTCTGCTCCACACTTCGCATTTTTCACTTTTTCATTCTTCTTTTTCCCCATTTTCCAGCGACAGCATCTTGCTTGCACTAAATTTGTGTGGATCCGCCGCATTGTTTAAAAGTTAAAACTCTGAATGAAGTTGGAAAGGGGTTCAGAAAAAAAATATATATGAAGCACTACAAATTTCGAGTCAAAGAGAACTATTCTGGTAAATCTCTTTTTACAATTCAGCATGCAATTAAATTTTTGTTGAAGCAGCAGCAATTAATTTAAATTCTGTCAAATCTTACTTAAGGGTGTATTTGGATGGTGTAGAATAGCAGTATTATTTTCGGATTAGTAACCATTCAAACACAAAATTAAAATCGAAAATAGCAGCAGAACAACACTAATCCGCTAACCCATAGAAAACGTTGGGTTAGCGAATTAGCGTCCATAAGAGTAGTGAAAATAATAAGAAATTATTTTTTTCTTTTATATTAGTATGGAGTAGCATTAAATAAATATTATTATTAAATAAAATTCTAAAAAATAATTAATTATTTTAATTATTCTCTCCACTATTCGTTCTCAAATTATCATTCAAATAATATTTTACTAATCCGAAATAGTAAAAATTAGCATTATTCTCACATTTTTTGAGATATCATTAATCTCATACACTATTCTCAACTACTAATCTAAATAATACTATTATTTTACTAATCATTTCACCATCCAAACACACCTAAGAGAATTTTGAGCTCAATATATATCTTTGCTAAATTTGTGTCATTTTCATGCGAATCAAGAAACTGATGCCTCCAAGCTAAATGTTCCCAGAGATCACTATCTAAATTAAGGGTTCGAGGTAGGTGTGCAGTCATTCGGGTCGCAATCTAAATGTGCAAGATTTTCGGGTCGCTTAATTTTGTATTGAGATTCATATTTTTAATAGATTTTCAGGTTCCGAAATTTATACTTTCAATGATCATTATAAATTCTGATATAAAATCAATGATTAGAGAACTTTCAAACTATTTTTTTTAATTCAAGGATTACGAACCTAACCGACCGCCTAAATTAATACCTTCAATTCATGACCATCTAAATTGATGGGCCATCTGTCAATCAAACGCTCGGTACACTCAGCTAACCCCCTTGGTTTCAGAGTGGGACATGCAAGCACAATAAAATATGACAGGAAACAAAGCACATGTGACTTTGCTGAAACTATCGATTTTTCTGTATATATTACCTTCGCTGAAACTATCGATTTTTTCTGTATATATTACCTTTGCTGAAACCATCGATTTTTTCTGTATCCAAATAATAAGAAATCCGATAAAAGCTATAAATGCAGAATTTTTTTCCTTTTCAATTTTGATGCATTCTAATATGCAAATAAATTACAAATATTGTGTAAGTTATAAATGCTCAAGTTTTTTGGAATCCCAATTTCAATAGGATCTCCAAACTTTATTAGCCCATACTGCTTCACAAAGAATACTCAACTCCGAAAGTAATAACACGATAACTCCAATAATCTAACCGCTCAAATAATTCATATTTACAATAGTTTGCAAATAAAGATAAATATTTTTTTTCAAAAGAATTTTTTCTTTCTAATAATTAATTTGACCATTTGAAACAGAACAATTAATGTAATTTCTCAATCACATAAGTATCAATCTTTTTTTTTTGATATGTAAGAATTAAAAGAGCAACTGATAATAAAGACCTGCATAATTTGTGACCCTATCGATCTGCCATAATATGAGAGATGTATTATTTTTAGGACTGATAAAAAAACTAGTGACTAAAGGTCCATTCGTGATTTGTTTGAGATTGATTTGTTATTAGCTCGCTTATTAATGGATCGATCGTTATACAAGTCAGTTTGTTAAGTTCGTTAAATTAATGAATCAAGTTTGAGTTTGGGCTAGCTCTATTCGTTAGACTCGTAAACTATTAATATTTATTATTTATATTATTTTATTATAAATTTTTAGAATAATAAATAGTTTATTAGTATATATATTAAATTATCATATCAATTTTAGGTGAAATATATTATTATTAGTTATATTGTTAATTTTTATATAAATTTTAATGTAAGATATTATAAAAATATTATTAATTATTAAATGAGTCTTAACGAAATAATTTGATTAGCTCGTTGGATTAACCAATCGAACTTAAGCTAAAGATTTTTGATTTGGAAACAAAATCCATGGTTAACGAGCTGACTTGGCTCATTTGCTTAGCCAACCGATTTTGAGATTTGCTTAGAATTGCTTGGCTCGGCTCGGCTCGTCGCCACTCCTAATTATTTTAACGAACTACACATTGGACGTTTACTAATTACATATAATAATTGAAAAGGTATTCTACTTAAATTAGGCTCAGTATAGGAGAATGTTTCAATATTTCAGTAGACATTGCTCAACTAAAAATTAGGTTGTCAATGGGTAAGGTAGGATACGGATAGATGATATTTTCATATTCATATCCATTATAATTTTCTTTACTCATATCTTGTCCATATTTGTTAAATTTTCTTTACCCATACTCAACCCTTACCCATTAAAAAATTTCGGGTAACGAACGGGTAACGGTAGATAATGGGTAAAAATAAAAATAATTCAATGAAAAAATTGTATGATTTAGATAAATAAATAACATTAAATAAATATACTACTAAAGTGCAATAATAATTAACATTTTAGATATTACATAAATCATATAATTTTTCATGTCAATTGTTATAAAAAATATACTAATTACTATATATATTTATATAATTTAACTATATATTTTTATTAAAAATATAAAATAATTATACTTATATATATATATATATTTATATATATTTACCCAATAGATAACGGTAACGAAAACCCTACCCCATATCCATACCCGATAAGTTAACGAATTTTTTTTGTTACCCATTCCCATATCCATACCCGATAAGTTAATGAAATTTTTTTGTTACCCATACCCGATAACCTAACGAAAATAAAACTTTACACATATCCGTCTTATCGGGTACGATACGGGTCGGATAAACGGCCAAAAGGGTGCCATTGACAGCCCTACTAAAAACTAATGGTATGTTTAGTACTTGGTGGAATAGCAAAAAATTGAATAGAATAGCTATTCCGACGAATTTTAGACTAAGTAGAAGAGTGCTATACCGGATTAGCTCTCGTCGGAATAGTGATTATTGTTTGATTATGTTATATTATATTATGATTTATTATTATATTATTATTATTATTATGATTATGATTATATTAATATTATGATGATTATTTATTTATGTATTTATGTATTTATTATTATTATATTATAATAATTATAATTTTAGTATTATATTATTATATTATGATTATAAATATGATTATTTTATTATTTATTATTATATTATTATGATTATGATTATTATATTATTATAATTATGATTATTTATTATTATTATATTATATTATTATGATTATGAATATAATTTTATTATTATTATATTATATTATTATGCTTATGTTTATATTATTATTATATTATTATGATTATGACTATGATTATTATTACTTATTATTATTATTATTATTATATATTATAATTATATTATTATGATTATGATTATAATTTATAATAATTATGATTTTAGTATTGTATTATTATATTCTTATTATAAATATAAATATAAATATAATTATGATTATGATTATTTATTATTATTATATAATTATAATTATGATTATTTATTATTATTATATTATATTATATTATTAAGATTTTGATTATAATTTTATTATTATTATATTATTATGATTATGACTATGATTATTATTACTTATTATTATTATTATTATTATTATTATTATTATTATTATTTATTATATTATATTATTATATTATAATTATATTTATGATTATATTATAATTATATTATTATATTATGATTATGATTATAATTATATATTATTATATTATAATTATAATTTATTATTATTATATTATGATTATGATCATTATTTTATTATTATTATTATTATTATTTTATTATCATTATCATCATCATCATTGTTAGTATCATAATTATTCATATTTTAACTATTCTGATTAACAACTATCAAATGATATTTTCGTTCTTTTGAATAGTTAAAAATACCACTTTTCTACCACTCTTCCAAAAATACATTATTCTATCATTCTTTCAAAATTATCACTCTTCAAAATTATTTCTTGATTTACCAAATGAACCTTTAGGTGAACATTGCCTTACATTTTACTTGATTTACTAGATGAGGAATTAAAGTTCCATATTTATTACTCTATTAAGCTCTAATACATTCTAAAGGATTACACATAATAATTTCCTTAGAAAAGGATTCAGTTACATTTTAAGCATCAGTTGTGGCGTCTTTGATTGTGTCGAGGCAGTTTGTACGCAACTATACACCTGATATTAAACGCTTGCGAGCAGTTAATCAAGGTAAAATAAATTTGGACTCCATTAGTAGACCATCACACACATGTAAGATCTCTAAATGTAGAAACTTTAAATATAATTTTTATTTTTTTTTCTGAATTTATAGTTCACAAATCAATTTGCTCCTGTTTAGAAGACCGAAAATCTCTATGTTGGTGTCTTATCAAGACTCTACGGTCATTCTAAATAGAGCAGTTCGGAAAGAAATCAGTCAAATTCCCAAAATGCTCATCTTTTGCACGGATCTTGGAAATTCATCGAGGTTCGCCCCTAATTAATATTTTGAATTTATTAGCTGCAAGTTTCAATTCCAATGTTGTCAAATGTTAAACGTCAAGAAATACAACTTCTGACAACTTACAAAAGTATGAAAATGACATGTTGAGTTGGTTGTCGTAGTATGTACTTTATAGTGTGTCCTAATTATTACAACACAAAAATGTGCACAGTAACAAGCTTCCGTTGCATTATGCATTCTAATTTTGTATTATATTGGAAAGCTGCTTTCATTCGGTTTCCATTTGATTTTATGATTAAATATACCTTGCTGTCTTGACCAGATCAATTTCAACCTTGGACTTTTGTGGTATTATTTTTGCAGTACAATTAGCTCCTTTTTATTTTTCTTATTAGATTACTTGATTATTTATCCTTATCTATGTATGAGAAACTAATATATACACATGATGTGTCATGTTACAAGTACAAAAATAATTCGGTTACGGCATTTTTTTTCGAGTGGGATCCTCAACAATCATTTATTTTGATAATTTTTACAATCAACTTCATATAAATTCATAAAAATTTAAGAAAATAAAAGACTTTATAATTTTTTTAAGTTTATGAATTAATTGTGTTTCAAGTTTATGCAACTTGATATCATTTGATATTTCGTTAAAGATCATCTAGATTATATAATAATTTTAAAAATTTAAATTTAATAAATTTTGATAAAATTATAAATGAAACTCAAATTGCATTAAACTTGAAATATAATTAATAAGTTTAAAAATATATTTATAACTTTTTAAAGATTTTTTGAGTATTTATATGAATTTAGTTGTCAAAATGGTTTTTATAATTGTAAAGAGATACCCTCCTTATTTTTTTCCTCTAATTTTATTATTAGTATTATATCATTATCATCAATTTATCATCATCATTATTATTATAAGAACTACCATTATTATTACTACTGCTTCTATACTATCTCCTCCTCCTCCACCTCATTATTATTATTATAAAACCACCCACAATTCCAACCATAGCATTATCCCCTCAACGGTTTGGTTGATTTCATTAGAATGATACGCATACGTACTGATCTTGATTTGATACAAAAAGAAATTAATAAATAATCGATTATTGATTTGAACTTAACCAGCTATTAAATATCCAATCAAATAAAATTAATAATGAAAACTTTTCCTTTCCTTTCTCTAACTCTCTCCCTTCTCTACTCTACTATGGACAACTCTTCTGCAAGCATTTAGAACATGCGTTCTTTGTGAAATAAAGAAATTAAGAAAAGACATCAAGAAAACAAATATAAACCAAAAGGGACAATTTATTTGGAAAACCACCAGTGCTTATTTGCTTCAATAAGTTTTAGTAAATCCTACTGTCCGATACCTCTGAAACAGAGCTCTCTGTTCCGACATTCATCAGCAAATATATACAGAAATCTTGCTTTACTTAATTCACTTCCATTGCATCAGCGATTGTTTCAGTTTACATCAAGAAATCATCCACAGGAAAACAAGCCGTCCCTCGAATCATCCACTCTTCCAGTTTCTCATTGAAAACAGAGTTGTTGTTAAAATGGGGAAACTGTAGCGCATCACTTCCAGCAATAGAACTTATAGGCATCTCAACTCTTCCTTCAATTAGTGGTTCCATGCTCAAACGCAGAGCTTTTTTGCCTGTGACCTTATGAATGATTGTGTTATCTTGTAACGATGCTCTTCCAGCACAGGCTTGACCCGAAAACCCCTCTCGATGCAACTTCTTCTTGAGGAATGTATTCCAGTAGTTCTTGATTTCGTTGTCAGTTCGTCCCGGGAGCCGACCAGCAATCAACGACCACCTTAGTTGGAGTATTTGATATCTGTTAGTTATTGAGAAAACCAACTGTTCTACTGGAAGTATAAAAGACCGCTTAATTGTAGTCTATAATTTTTATTTTCTTTTTCTTTTTGCATCAAAAGAAAATGACCCAACTCTATTTTCTTCTCTGTTCACTTTTACCTTTTTTAGGGAAAAGGAATACATTTTGATCTAGTCAATATATTAGTTGAGCTATGATCCTATCTAGAGTCATGAAGTACATATGAATTAATTAAATTCAATTGAGAGTTGCGAGCTGGGACATAGATGCGGAGTATCTATACAAAAAGCTGGCAAACTGTATATGCATTTATGAATTGTTATTGCACGGAAGAAATAAATAAAACTACAAGGAACTAAACTTCCTAAAATCTTTTATGTTCGAGTTTTTCAACTAAGAAAGTACAAATATACTAAATTTCTATGCTTTATCAATTAATATATATTGACCTGTTTCCAAGCAGATTATGTAGTCTAACAATAAGATCTTCCTCCTCTTGTGTAATGTTTCCTCGCTTAATATTTGGTCGAAGGTAGTTCAACCACCGGAGCCGACAACTCTTTCCACATCTATTGAGCCCTAATTAACATCGAGATTTATATCATATATATTGTCATTGTTCAAATTGCCCTTCATTTGTGCAGGAAATGATTTATCTTTGTAGAAAGATGCAATTAATTTAGTAGGGTCACTCTTGTCAAATAAAATAAATTTAGAATCAAAACGAACCAGCTTTCATGGGCAGTTGTGTCCATTTGCCTGAGCCATGCAGCATGATATATGATGCAAGTATATTATCTTCTTCCTTTGTCCACGTGCCTCTGTTCAGACCGAGAGAAGCTAGTTTAGTGCTTCCCATTTCCTCTGCTTATAATCCCTGTTTCTACCCTCGCTCTCTATGTAATCCTCCTATTTGATTTTCTCCTTTTGTCTTCCTATATTTCACTGTCGAGTTCTTCTTCTAGTCTTCTAAAGGTTGAATCAATCACTTTCATTATGTACCAAATTAGTCTAACAAAGAAATGAAGGACATAAAGTTAAAATTGGGATAATGAGGAAGTTAGATGAACTCTGCAATAACCCTATGCCACTTTCTCTAATAGAATTGGTAATATTAGTTAATTTTGAAGAAAAATCAATCTTATTGAGAGGTGACTTTTCAGATTCCGTCCTTCATGAATCTTATTGAAACAAAATAAATTAAATTCCGTTATTAGAGAACTATTTTAAAACAGTCCTATAGATCAAAATTTAAAATTATGTATAATTTTTTTAGTAAAGTTGAGAATCTAAATAACTCATCTTTTAATTGTTCATAAAATATCTCATTTAGATTTTTTTTATCGGAAAGATGAGAGTTTAGCTCTTAAATTTCATAATTATCTATAAGATCTCATTCGGATTTCGAACTCACGACCTCCCACACAGAGAGATGTTGTCTTTTGCCATGACCAAATGCTGGTTTTCGATCTCATTTAGATTTAAAATCTCTGATCTTTCACACGGTAAATATTACTTTGTCACTAAATTAAACACTTAGTTCTCTAATTATATATAGTTTAACGGAGCATTACCACTATACTAATAAAATAATAATATAATAATGAAATAATAATGAATACATTGTTGCGGTACGAATGTAAGGAAATTTGGCAATGTGACGCCGGAATTGGTACTGGCCCTGTTTTCTCTGCAATTGCTTTGAATTTATTATTTTATCTTTCTCATATTACCACGTTATAATTTTGGAGAAAGCCGTGTACCATATCCTCTGTTGAGCGTAGTACAGTACAGTGTTGCATAGTGCGCACATGCATGAACTGCAGGCAATTTATCTGAGATTGATTTTACGATCTTAACGTGAACCCATGGATATTACGTGGTATTGCTAGACATGTGAATTTGAAAGTAAATATGGGTTCAAATATCTTTTAACTTATGAATTTATATAAAATAAAAATAAAAATATTAATATGAATATTTTTTTTGTGCAAGAAGAGAATATATTGCAGAAAAAATCTAATGATTTTATTTTGATATTATAATTTTAATATTTGTGTTATTGAAAGATAAAAAGTAGAGGTGTGAAGGAAACACAAAAAATAAAGGCAATTAAACCCTCCTCAACTGAAATAAAATATTAAAAATTTCTTAATTTAAGAAAATAATATTTTTCCGAATTTATTACTTGTCCGAAATAGTGCAAGTCAGTTTTGAATAAAAAAAAGAAATAAATCTTAGATTAAGTTTTACACAATCGATTATGAGGAATAAATAGAATTATCAAATCATTCCTGATATGTAAAAGTAAAAAATATATAAAATTAATTTTCTAATTCAATGCCCCATGAAGAATAAATATAAAACAAATAAAACAAATAAATAAACGACCCCATTCGATTTGAGCTATGACTTAATTATTGAAGTATTCTACGAAAAATTGTAGTGGGCCTAACACCCAATGAAAGTCTGATCAATGCTCACCAGTGATGTCACATGAGGGAGGAATCGTAGAGATTTTCTAAACTGGGAAGGATGACAAACAATAGCAGATATACGCAGACGAATCAAAAGAAAATTTTGACCCGTTCGGCCCACCCTTGTGGAATCAGATAGAAGTTGCTTAGTGTGTTTGTCCCTTCTTCTTCTTTTTTTTTTTTTTTTTTTTTTTTGAGAAAAAATATGTCTATGTTCTTATTCCGGCCTCAGGTACATGATCAGCAAAGTCAGAAAAAATATTTCAATCAAGTGATTCAAATCTTAATCAGAGAGAAGAAAATCAAAAGATTTGCTCTTTTATTCATATAGAAGAATGAATTTAACTACGAAAATATTTTTTAGATGAAGAAACAAAGATGAACCATTATAGGAGGCGTAAACAAAGAAAAACAGAGAGAAATCAATAACTTACAAAAAAAAAATGTTATTCTCACCTTCATGAAAAAGTAACTCCTCAGCATGCTCCTCTCGTCAACAGGATCTTGATGCGATTATTTTTTCCAAAATAATTAGTTGTACGTATTAATTCATACTTGACATGTAAACGTTTATTTAAACTATTAACTCTGGATAAATAATAATTTGTATCGAGCGTCCATATGATTAAATAAATAAATTTATACATACTTTGACTAAATTGACGGCGAAATTTTATTCTTATTTTTTCGTCAATTGTGAATGCAAAGCTGATTTATGATGGCTGTCACTTATAAAAAAGTATTGGTTCAGATGTAAATGACTTTTGCTAATTAATAATTTAACATTAATTTTCAATTAGGTGTATACAATGAAAATTGAAATTGTAGATATAATGGTAAACAAGAATTATACAACTGGCGTTTATTTTGAAAACTTCGACAATGTGATTTTAAATAAATTTGCAAGAAAAGTTTTAAAAAGTCCTTAAAATAGGAAAATATTTATTATGTTTTAAGTTTCTTGCAATTCAAGTATCATTTGGTAGTGCATTAAAGAACATTAAAAATTGGAATCATTGCAAACTATATAAGATTTTAATAATCTTTAATGAGCTATCATATGACACTTTAATTATAAGTTAAAGAACATATGCATACTTTTTTCTTTCTATTTTTAATATTTTCTCCAAATTTATTTAAAATCTCATTATTAAGATTGTCAAGATAAGTACTATGAAACGATATTTCCTCTTAAATATTTAAAAAAGGGGCACTTGATGATGGCTAGTTTGAGATTTTTATAACAGAATACAAACAAAAATAAATAAAAAGGAAAAAATAAAAAAATATATAATGAAGTTGACAGATATTTTTTTGAACTTATAAATTAGTTGTTTTAAATTTCATACAATATAAATATCATTTTATAGTGCATAAAAAAATTATACAATTTCTGGCGCTTATAATTTAATTGCAAAATTTACAAAATGATACCGATATCAATATGAGACCAAAGCAAATTAAATTCCCCGTACCAGTTCTCTTAACATACCTCACATGCAGTCCAATGCATGCGCATGCGGTGAGCAATAAACCACTGTTGAGTTCAGAGTTCAGTGCATCTGTACAACTCAGACCGCCTAAAAATCAGGAAGCACAGCACAGGAGATAGCATTCCCAATCTCGCTACTTCTTCTCCTAACTACTAAAAAGGCGTCGTATCTCTTAACATAACAATTAACAAATGGTTGGGTGGTACGCAAATTGATAAACAACAGGACAGTAGTAAATTGTTAGAAGAGAGATGTGAAAGAACTTACAGTTCTTGGTGACTGGGCTGCACAGCATAAATGCAAGATGTTAATACAACATGAACTATTATATGCTAGGCTGGTAGCCCTGTGCGTATGTAAGAGAATAGAGTACTGTGCTGTGAAGAAAGTATCAGCACATAAATTATTATGGACGTCCGAAGAAGGTGGTAATACCAGTACATACTGTGGGAAAGAAAATTTTCAGCAAGGCTGTTTTTACTTGTGCCAGTCGTTTCTACTATCAACCTTTTTGGACTTATTATAGGTAAATAGGCTGAATAAAAGGAACATTTATTTTTCAAAATTTAGCACTTGATGACAAAAAAAAATTCTGAATTTTTAGTGGCGTGTGTTGAACTTCAAACTTGAGCATCCTCCATAAAAAGGCGTTCTCTTAGCATTCATGTTGGATGGATCACGTTATCTATGAATGAGTATTTCATCATCTGAGAGGAATTATTGTAGTTAATTTACCAATTTTGATAGTGCTTTTCAAATCAATTCAAGTAAAGTGTAAAATTCAAAACATAATAATTCATTAACTATTTTGAACAAAGTGTATTGTAAAGCATTATTTGATCATTCAATTTGAACAACATTTGATTATGTACGAAGAACTATTAAATTTTAGATGTTGAGAATTCAAGTCGTTTGACGGACACTAAAAATACACCAAATCCCAATATTTTCTTTTATGAATATGATGGTTATCATGCATCTAAAATGTGGGTTTTGTATTCTAATTTTATTTTTAAAATAGTAAAGATGTCGATCTCAAGTGATCCCTCTACCAATTGAGCTTGGCATAAGGATTATAATAGTGGAATTATGACTATCATCCTACAAATCTTAGCAATCGATCAGCTTCGTGGATCTGATTTGTTTATTTAAAGAAATGGTTGAAGAATAACATACTGGAAAAATGGCAAATGTCATAACTCTTTCATCCCAAGTACTCTTTAGGTTATTCTTCGATTTCTCTAGTAAATTTCTTCAAATGTGGTCTATGCAAAATGAGGGTATCACCATCTCTTTTGGAAACCATGTTCCAAACATTAATAATTGAAAATTCCTTTTGTATAAACTACTGGTTGCCCAGTTTTCTTCAAGGCGTGATCTGAAATTTTTAATTGTCCCGAACCAATTGCTTTTCAGAAACGGGCTCAACTTCAGCCCATGTACCCATTACTTTTTTCTTAATCCAATTTACATTTTGCATTGGCCCATCTGTACATGAACATTTGTTAATTATTTGTTAGTTGCTACTGAAGGCAAAAAAAAAAAAAAATAGAATAGTATATTTCTTAAAAGATATTCTGTAATAAATAAATTTTTGAGGCAACCAACTTTTTCTCAACCTAGAAAATGATTTTGCACACAAAAAATGTTTTCGGCTCAGTCCATTACTCTCATTGAGCTATGTTATATATATCATTTTCAAAAATAAAAAAAATATATATATACAAATTTCAAATTTAACAAAAAGCATAAATCTTCTTAAAGTTGTTAAAATTAAAAATAAAATAACTTTGGACGATCACCTTGAATTTTCACACTTCTACAAGGCTACAATGGAACTAAAAACAAAGGATACATAACTGTCCCAGCTTATATATTATAAGAAGAAGCCGGTGCTAAACTGGAATTAATTCAAGAAGAATTAAGGGCACTACATCGATAAGTCTCTCTCATTTTTCTGAAACCTTGACAGAGGTTTTCAAATCTCTCTCTCTCTCTCTCTCTCTCTCTCTCTAATGGGGAGGCAACCGTGCTGTAGAAAAGAAGATATGAACAGAGGGCCATGGACAGAGGAAGAAGACAGGATCCTCAAAACCTACATACAAGATTACGGAGAAGGCAGATGGAAATGCCTACCAAAAAGAGCAGGTTGAAATTAGTAGTCTAGATTTAAGCTCTTTCTTTGAAATGTTTCTACTCTAGAAGCTGACTCTTTAAAGGAGGAAACCAATTAATAATTGAAATCTTCAGGCTTAAAGCGATGCGGGAAGAGTTGCCGGCTTAGGTGGCTGAACTATCTGAGGCCTGACATCAAGAGAGGCAACATAACTCATGATGAAGAAGATCTCATCATAAGGCTCCACAATCTCCTAGGAAACAAGTAAATTTTTTTTTCAAAAAATAGCGTTCAACATTTCTGTTTAATTGCATCTGTAACACAAACTAAAAAAAAAGATCATTCATCCATTGTGAGATATTAATTGTTGGCTGAATTTTCTATAAAATGAATTTGCTGGTTCTAAATGACTACAAATGCAATTAAGTAGGTCAATTCTCTTTTCTCTTTTTTTTTGTCTTTTTGTTAATTTATTTGATGAAAAGGTTCAGTCTTTTCTTATGTCACCTTTCCCACTTTTTGTGTGATGGAAAGAAATTTGAATATCTCCAAGGTAAATCATGTCAGTACTCTGTACTTAGTACACAGTACTGATAAAAAGCTCCACCATTCCCCCGAATGTCTCAGACCAATACACTTTTCAGGTGGTCTCTAATTGCGAAAAGACTCCCAGGCAGAACTGACAATGAAATCAAGAACTACTGGAACACATGCCTCAGGAAGAAACTTCAACACCAACCAGATCACATTGAATCAGAACCGTTGATCCTAGTCCAAGCAAAAGCTACCAGATGCACTTCCAAGTTCTCATTTGGTTCAAATAACGATCACAAAGAGAGCAACGCTGCTGAGATGACCGAAGAAACCACACTGTCAAGTGCTGAGCCTTCTACAACCACAAGTAGTGATCAGATCAGGGAAGAGAACTGGTGGGACATGTTGGGCTCTTTGGACACCTCTTTTATTAGATTTTAGCAATTTGGTTCAAATTTCTGATGATAATTGATAACAGTGTCTTAATTAGATCAGTAAAAATGTAATTTGTGGAGTTAGATCTTATCAATGGTGGGCATATATAACAGTAGGTTCGACATTATTGTGTTTAGCATATGTATCTATGTATTTTCGTTTGAATAATGGGTGAAATTAATTAATGTACCGAAGGTGCTTCTTTGTCGAGGTGAGACAAGTACAATTAAATCACAGCAAGTAGTGCAGAGCTGGGTTAAATAAAATCTTAAGCAGGCTGGCCCTACTACAACAAAAAAAAAGTAGCGCCATGTCACACAGTTTTGTTTATATATGTCAAGTGGTGCAGATTTTTTTTAATATAATAATTATAATAATCATATTATTAAAAATAAGAGTGATTAAAGTATAATTTTAAATCTACGAATGTCAACGCATCACTGTCAGTGGCGATGAGCAAACGCGCCACTGCGAGTGACGTCTTGGAGCAAACGCGTCATTAGCAGTGACATCTTTGCTACAGTACACGTCAATGGCAGTGATGCTTTGCTCAACAACGCCAGTTTCAATGGCGTCTTTGATCACTATAAATTAACTCATCCGTCGCTCTCCTCATCTCACAAACACAACACAAACATCTCTCTTACCCCCACCCGTTGCTCTCCTCATCTCACAAACACAACACAAAACATCTCTCGTACAAATATCCAAATTTTTCATTCTTTCAAATGATACCAGATTTAAATTTTGATCCTTCTGATGAAGAAAATTACACTGCGGAAGAACCGAACGGTAGTAAATTTTTTGCGAGAATATTTCCAAACTATGATCAAACCAATTTCTATCCAAATTAGGTTTAAAATACAATATCTAATTTTAATTAAGGTGAATATTATATGAACTATCCTTATGATAGTAGTATTTATTCACATCTGTATCCATCTGTTTACCAACAACCGAACCCAACAGTGTCATTATGTTATACATATAATTTTTTTGGAGGTAGTAGCAGTACTTATGATCAATCGAATTTTCAAGAGAACTACAGTAACTTAGCTGATAATCGTAACTTAAATGTTTTAGACATTAATTTGAGTCTTGCTAGGGTGGAAGAACAAAGTAATATTGATCAAACGGTAATATAATTAAGCGATGATCAGGATGAGCAAGATGATGCCGGTCTGTATTATTCGAGTGAAGTAGGAACAAGAGAGGATTACATTGAGCAGTCAGATTTTTCGAATGATGAATCTAAAAATGAGGAAATTCAGAGATGCAATACCACATTGTTAGTTACCGGATGAATCGAGAGGCAACATCCCATAGAAGCGTTGAACAATTTTGAGATGTTTGACCGTTTAAGTGCAAATGAATCTCGATTCGGATCCGATGATGTGTTAGCCGAAAATAGAATATTTGCTTCTAAATCGGCTTTAAATTGGATAATTTGTGATTGAAGTGTTAGAAAAAACGTTCAATGTTGGGTACAAAAAAGTTGTAAAACATGACTTATTATGAAATACAAAGAAGAGAGTTGTCATTGGAGATTATACGTTAGACCTGAAGAGGGCTCAACCACATGGAGGATCATCACAAATAAAACCCCCACAATTATAGAAGACCATTAGGAGACCACAAACACTTACAACTCACATCTAATTTGATTGCACGTTGTGTTAGACAACATTTAAAAAAATATCTTTCTAATAGTGCAATAAATCAATATGATTATAGAAATGAAATATCACGGTGTGGCATCAACGTACAATAAACTTTGGCGTGGTCGAAAAAGAACAATCGAACAATTATTTGATATTTGGGAATGATCATATACATTGCTTCCACAAATATTAGGGGCGATTGCTCAGACTACTCTAGGTACAAAATATAAAATATTGACATGTGACACTTCGGATGACAATATAAAAATATTTAAATCCATAGTTTGATCTTATAGACCGTGTATTGCAGCATTCAAACATTTAAAACCTGTTATAACCATTGATGTTAAATTCTTATCGGGTTGTTATAATCTACATAATTAATTTATAATTAATTTACAATTAATCTGTAATTAATCTATAATTAATCTACAATTAATCTGTAATTAATCTATTTAATCTACAATTAATTTGTAATTAGTCTAATTTATCTACAATTAATTTGTAATTAATCTAATTTATCTACAATTAATTTGTAATTAGTCTAATTTATCTATAATTAATTTGTAATTAATCTAATTTATCTACAATTAATTTATAATTAATCTAATTTATCTACAATTATTTTGTAATTAATCTAATTTATCTATAATTAATTTGTAATTAATCTAATTAATTAATTAAATTAAGAAACGTGCCACTCCCAGTGGCGCGCTACCATTTGTAGATTTAAAATTAACAAATCCTCTGTCTTATTATTAATAATATTATTTTAATAATAATTATATTAAAAAAAAATCTGCAAGTGGTGACTGGCGAATAGTGCCATTCTGCACATATCCTTTGATATAATTTACCGTGTGTCAGTGTCACTTAAAGCTAATTAAAGATTAGTTTTGTTTTGAATCATTGAAAAAAAGAAAAAAAAAAAAGAAAATTCTTTAGAACATGATTGGAATTTGCCTCTTGTACGGTTTGAAAAAACCCTAGTCACCTCCTCCTAATAACTTCACTGGAAGACTTTTTAGTAGGAAGAGACCACTAATTTTACTTCTTCCCGTCTCTCTCTCTCTCTCTTTTTTAATTGAATATCTTCTACAATTTATCTCTTCATTTAACTTTTCGTCTGTGTTCTCTTTATTTTTTTCATCAAAAGGTTGTTTGGGTTTCTTCATTCTAGTTGTTTGTCATGAGTTACTTGAAAGAATGGATTTTGCTCCGACTAAGTTGAAAGGTGATTCATGAATTGAAAAAAAACGGAGTTCTCAACAAATAATTTGATTGCAATCAGTAACTTTAAGAAATAATATTTTAGCTTCTTCAAAATTTATTTGTCTATATGTATTGAAGACAAAAAGTATTTAGAGAATACAACTACGAGACATACAACTACGAGACTTGATTTAGAGTCCATTTAATATTTATATTATTTGATATTAGATTGAAATTCAAGTTTAGCCTAACTTTGCTCGACTCGATTCGTTTAAATTGAAAAATAATTTTTATTTCGTATGTTAATTAAAAAAGGAGTTATTATTAGAAAGTACTTGCAATTAATCCGAAAAAAATAATAATAAACGAGCAATGACTTGGCGGTGCCACGTCGACCTTGTTGAATTTTAGCTTTGAGAGCCGATGACAAGACTGTGGACCGGGCAAAGACATCCCCATTGGCCTCCCTGTAATCATAAACAAAAAAGAAGACCGAGTTTCAAGCATTTTAAGCATATCATATCAACTACATTATGAATTATTTGATTTTGTATTTATTACTAATTCACATTGATCGAATGATTATCAGATTTTTTTAATTTCTACTAGAAAAATATAAAGAATATAATGGGTTACAATATTAATTTTGAATGAATTACTATTTATCATGATCTTTTCGTTTTCTCTAAATACTTTTGATGTAACTAATAATATTTTATTTTATATCCTCTAATATTATGAATTTATTAATCTCATTTTCACTAAAACATTTTTTATATAATACTGCATTCGAAATTTAATCCTACGGCAAGTGTAATACTATTATTTGGATTAAATATATGTGTAAGTGTAATACTATTATTTCGATTAAATATATTATGGACTTCCAATATGATGATACCTTCTTTAAAGTTCACCAACCTAAAAGTAAAGAAATTAAAAAATAAGCTTAATTTTCTATGTACCCTTTATTTTAATCTTTTAGTTCTCCCTCTACTCTTACTAAATTCTAATTTACCACTAAACTCCTCTAAATGCTTTATTATTTACCCCTCTAATTAATTATAATTTTCTTATAAAAACTTTATAACAAATTACAGCTTAAAATAAAATTGATAAAAACACACTTTCATATTCATATTCTTTTCCCTTATTCCGGCCCGGTGCTTTGACATCGTGCCTTCACATCCTTTGTTCAAAATAGAACTGATATTTCATAATTTGTGGTATATATCTGTACCAGTACTGATTTCAATCATTACACTACAATAAATCGGTACAATACTCTACGGTAAATCACTACTGTATATATTGACATCAATGGGTACAATAAAAGCATGTACCATATACAGTATTTGGTCCGGTATTCGACAATTTGCGATGTAAATTCTTCTCCAAAATCCATATTGGCATGCATTTTCCCTGTCACACAACATCTCTTTATCACCGTGGTCTTATAAATCATATCTTTTCATTTCATATATAGCAAGCATCATTTGAAAACTATTAACATTCTCAAGCTTGATGAATGATTGCGAATTAGTATTCTTGTCAGGAAACATGGCGAGATGACTTGATTTTCTGACAAATGACATATTGTAGTCAGTTCAAATAATTCATCAAAAATTATGTTTATTTAATTGAGTGGTATGACAGGGTGATATAGTTAAAAATATATGATACATGATCTTAATCACAAGCGCACGACTCAAAGAATATAGCTGAGTGTCAAATTCACATGGAAGACTTCACCAGACTCCTACTTTTAAATTAGAGAAAATTTATTTTGAGAGGGGTGGTTGGTTGGTTGGTATAAAAACTAACATAACAGAGAATAATAAAAAGATATAAAATACAATTAAACAAATGTTTCTACAGTTTTGAATAATTTTTTTGTCTCATCTTGATTTGTACGGTCCACACACTTGCCCTGACCCAGCGAGTAACCTGTGAGTAACGTATAACGTGTAGTTTGAGTAACTACGGCAAAGTTTTACTATGCCGTCCGCACAATAGTTTTACTCTCGATTATTTATGTTATCGAAAGTTGTTGGTCTTAATAATAATCAGAAAACTCACTCTTGATTAGTAGAAGACGAAGACGAAGTGGACAAAGTTGATCTTTTAACCTTGTCACTTCAATTCTCGTCAAACCGATGAATTCCTTGCGCGATTTGAAACCGATGAATTCTCACAAATTCAATTCGTCTCTCTTTTTTTGCTCTTCTTTCAACCATGGAAAGCACACAAATCTCATTCCATTTATTGTTTTGCGTATCTAGAATTTATTCCAATCACGGTGCAGTTTTTACCGCCCCCCCCCCCCAAAAAAAAAAAACCCCTCAACACCTCCATGAAGTGTAAATTTTTTTTTTGAGGGGAGGCAACAACCATCCCATTCTTTTCCATTAGAAAGAAGAAAATTTACAAAAAACGAAAACATAAAAAAAAATGAGAATTTACAAAAAAAAATGATAATTAACAAAAAAAATGCTTGAGAAGCATTTTCAAAAGAGAAAGAAATAAAAAAATGAAAATAGAAGATAAAAAGATCTGTCACAGTTCTGATCGTCGTCGGCGAGGTGAGGCGGTGAGGATGTGGATGTAGGCGGACGTGCTGCTCGTCATCGCTGGTAGTAGGGGTGTGCAAACGGATCAGTTTAATTGGTTTTGAATCGAACCGTTAAATTTTGAACTATTTGGTTCGGTTTTTTTGTTTAAAAATTTTGGTTTGGTTGAAAATTTTAGCTAATTCGGTTTTTGTTCTTTGGTTCGGTTTTGTTTTTTCTAAATCGGATAAACGAGAGGAATGGAAGTGATTGACACAGGGGCTGCTCTAAGTGTTCCAGTTGGTGGAGCGACCCTCGGACGAATTTTCAACGTTCTTGGGGAACCTATTGATAATTTAGGCCCTGTGGATATTAGTACAATATCTCCTATTCATAGATCTGCGCCTGCTTTTATAGAATTAGATACAAAATTATCAATCTTTGAAACAGGTATCGATATGGATATGTACAAAGGTCATTTCATATCCGTTATCCTATACGATAAATTACTAAAAACTAATTTATATTATTATAAATATAATTATGTTATCTAATAATATCATCTTTTTCAATACAAAATTAATTGTTTTGAGTTCTATGAATTATTTTTCTCTTCTTTTTTCAATATAGAAAGTTAAAACTACTTAATTATAAGTTATATTTTAGGGAACCGAATCTACTGCCCACTTACAGGTAGCGTTTTCCTACTAGCTCTTGAATCTAGCCAATCTGATATTGACATATGACATCAACTCATTTAATAAGTAAATTTCCTCATTTATAGAAGCAGTAATTAAATAATAGTGGATGTCATATGCCAAGTCTCAGATTGGCTAGACTCAATGGTTGGCATGAAAATATGGTGGGATGCAAATTCGGTTTCTTTTTTTTTTTTAGAAAAAAATATAACTTATGTTTTAATTTTATATTAATAAAATAGATATGCATTTATATGAATAGAATGAGTTCGTATATTTTTCATGAATGATAAAAAAATAAATTAATATATTAGTATTATTCATTAGTATATGTTACTGATTCATTATTCATTTATTTTTGTTACACTTAACATCTTATTTAATTTGTCGATTTGCAAACCAATCTTGAATTTTATAATTTGTCTTGTTTGAGTTTTGTGCAGGGATTAACATGCAAATGGACGAGTGCACAAGAACCAAGACTAGTGCTGGGATATAAGTGCTTAATCAAGACTGCATTAGGCTTAGGTTTAGTTAGATTCAAACTGGGTTGAATTGGTCAAGATAAATTGAGCTTAAACAATAAGAAAATTGCATCTGCCCAGAGAATCGTTATAACGAGTAAACGTTATAACGGTTCATCTCAATACTCAAAAATATTCTAAGACAGAAATATTCTAAAAGAAACCAGAGTGTATCGTTATGTAACGATTCAGTAATCATTACAACGATTTGTGAAACGTATAACGATTCTGTAATCGTTATAACGTTTCAGCTCAGTTGATCCAACGGCTATTCTTTTCAAACCGTTATAACAATTCATAAAACGTTATAACGGTTCAGGCCGAAAAATAGTTTCTTCAGTTATTTTAGAAGATCTATTTAAAAAGATCATCTCTTTCTATGTAAGGTGTTAACTGATCAAGCAAAATCATTACTCTAGAGAGCTTACTAGCCATATACAAAGTGTGAGAGATAATTCAATAGATTGATACACTAAATTAGCTAAATCCTTGTTCAAGCTCAATCTTGCTTCTCTCTATTCTCCAAACTTGATCCTTCGTGATCTTCTTGAAAACATTATTTTGAGCTGTAGTGCTCACCTTTTCTTGAGTGTGTTGTCACTCACATTTTGAGCAGTTTTTAGTAATAATAAGTTTTAGTAAATTAATATTATTAAAAATAAGAGTGAGAAAAGTAAAATTTCAAATATACGAAAGGCGCGCGCGCCATCGATGTGTAAGGCGCAAACGCGATGTGCGCGTTTCCTTATTTTTACAAAACGCGCCACTACTAGTGGCGCGTTTGCTTCTTATATATACAAAATGCGCAGTCACTTGCGCGGGGTTTGGACGAAACGCGCCACTAGCAATGGCGCGTTTTCTAAAAACAATGAAACGCGCCACTGCCAGTGGCGCCTTTCGCGAGTGGCGCACTGCCATTCGTATATTTAAAATTTTATGTTTCTCACTCTTATTTTTAATAATATTAATTTAATAAAACTTATTATTACTAAAATTTGAGTGTGTTGTCACTCACCTTTCTTGAGTGTGTTGTCACTCACCTTTTTGAGTGTGTTGTCACTCTTGTTACCGATAGGCTTGGCAGCCCATTTTTGTAAGGGACCAAGTTCTACAAGTCTAAAAACCTTTTTTAAATATATCGGCTCAACCTCAATTGTTAGAGGTTAAGGGTCCCGGAGACGTAGGCATTGTTAAAGCCGAACTCCGTTACATCTTGTGTTCTTGCTTTATCTTTACTTTTTTTTCTCACATTTCTTTGATTGCTATATTCTTGTAAGAATTAAATTTATTTAAATTGTATTCCGCTGCCTTTACACTTGAACATTAAGCCTCAAATTGGTTTATACATTTCTACCTTAGGTTCTTTATATTCTTGCACTATCTTGACCTTTCAATACCAATATCCTAGGGCTTACAAATTTCTATCAAAGTGGTATCAGAGAAGGAGCTCAGTTTTAATTTCTTTATTTGTGGTATTTTTGGTTCAAGATGACTTCTTTAATGCATGTAAAAGAACTCCCAACTCTAGGTCTTAATTGTAAAAATTTCAGTTTTTGGAAGAAATGTATGGTGAATTATCTCAACATTCTAGGCATTTGGGATGTTGTCCAACATAGTTACATACCGCATTATGATCCTAACAACCTTACAATGACACAAAAGGCCAAAGAACTGAAATCTCAAAATGATTATGCCGTCAATGTTATCTTAAATTCGATTAGTGAAAAAATTACTATACTATTTGGTACTACCGAAATTACTAGTGAAATGTGGGAGACCCTATTGAATAGATTTGAGGGCAATACTCAAATGAAAAGAACAAAACTAATGGGTCTAGAGTCCGAATTTGAAAATTTTTGTATATAAAAAGGAGAATCAATTGAGAATATGTATTCAAGATTAATGTATATTCTTAATGAATTTGATGAAGTTGGAGAATCCTTGTCTAACTCTAAGATTGTATGCAAGATTTTTAGGGCAATGATGAGAAAACCAAGATGGGAGAGCATGATAAACACTTTAGAAGCAATGCAAAACTCTTTTGGCGAATTCACACATGAAGAAGTATTCACTCATCTTCTATGCTTTGAGGAGAAGCTACGACAAAACGGAGAGCTCACACCAAAACTCAAAGAAACCGCACTTCAAGCTCAAAGATCTCTATCGCACCACTATTTGAGCAAGACATCATCTAGCTCATCTTCTATGAATGATCAAGTCATTACGAAGATATTTGAAAGAATGCTAAATCTTGAAAAGGAGCACAATGATGAGCGAGATGAGAAAGAAATGACATGTATATGCTTCTCATGTCATAAGGAAGGTCACACAACACACGATTGTTCATTGGTCTTTCCAAATAAGAAGAAGCAAAACTTTGAGAGAATTGATGCTATGTTAGCCACAAGCAACCATGTTAAGAGAAAGAAAGATGAAAAGAAATTCACTTAATCTTGCCCTAATTGCGCAAGTGGAGGAGAGCTCATCCGTGGTGGATGTTGATGAGATTGTAGCAAGAAACAACATCACCGACTTGTGCACATTGGAGATCCTACACGACATTGCAATATCTAAGAATATGAAGATGAACTCATATGCACCTAAGGTACAAACTTCTCAAGAATTTCAATTTCACAATCTAGTAGTACCTTGCACTACATCAACTTGGGATGATAGTGATGATGATGATTATGTTGAGAATGATGATTTTTTTGTTGAAAATGCAAATAATTTTGATGATGAGGATGTAATTGAATCTTTTGTATCTAGTTTAGAGAGTCATATTCATGATTCATCTTCTCAAAAAGAAATAATTAAGAGACTTGAAAATAAAATTTCAGAGTTTGAGTTAAAGGTTCAATCTTATGAGTTTAAATTGTAAAATCTGGAAAAGAATTGTCAAATGCACTTAGGTGAAGTAACAACATTAAAAGTGAAAGTATAAACTTTAGAAACTGAAAATAGGGCACTAAAATCCTCATGTATTTCAACAAGCATTACTTCAATGGATTTAGACAATGTTATAGGTCAAAGGCCTAGCAACAAGTCGGGTCTTAGATATAAAAAATCTTCTAAGACTTTAAATTGTCCTAAATCAAAAGAGAAACAAAGTCAATGGTCAAATGCAAAAATTGTGAAATCTACTAATGCTAAATTTTTCAATAAGAAAACAAAATTATGCATTTCAATATAAACAATTTGATAAAAAGATTAACAAAGGAAAAATGAATTTTCAAAGCAACAATGCTACATTTTTTAATCCTAATTGGTCAAACAAATTGTATTTTAAAGGACCCGATGGTTGGTTTTATGAGTTTAAAAATCAAAATAATTTTCAAACCAAAGCTCAAAGATATGAGCATAAACAAATTGTTTCTCAAAAACATAAAAATATTTCTAAAGAAAAACCCAAGACTCAAACTCAAGGATTAAAAGAAAGGTACCAAAATACATTTGTTAAAGGTAGTAAAAAGTCTCAAACAGGTGTATTTTATAATTATTATTGTCATATTGGTCATATCTCACTTGATTGCAAATTTAAAAATGAAAAAAACATTATAAATATTGTTTGGGTTCCTAAAATTAAAAATTAGAGACCCACAATGCTTATTTGTCCCTTCAAATCATATATGCAACATATTTAGGGGGAGTTAGCTAATGTATTATATTTTTTTATATTTTAGAAGTATTTTAAATTCTTTATCTTATACACGGTGCATATATTAAGGGGGAGCAATCAATTTAGGGGGAGCTAAATTAAAATAAATATTTTGCTCGCACCCTTTTGCCCGATTTCCAAAAAGGGGGAGAAATTTTTGGGTGAAATCCACATCATATGTTATATCTATGCACCCATGCATGTTTTGCAAATCGACAAAAGGGGAGATTGTTACACTTAACATCTTCTTTAATTTGTCGATTTGCAAAACAATCTTGAATTTTACAATTTGCCTTGTTTGAGTTTTGTGCAGGGATTAACATGCAAATGGACTAGTGCACAAGAACCAAAACTAGTGCTGAGATATAAGTGCTTAATCAAGCCTGCATTAGGCTTAGGTTTAGTTAGATTCAAACTGGGTTGAATTAGTCAAGATAAATTGAGTTTAAACAACAAGAAAATTGCATTTGCCCAGGGAATCGTTATAACGATTCAGTAAACGTTATAATGGTTCATCTCAATACTCAAAAATATTCTAAGACAGAAATATTCTAAAAGAAACCAGAGTGTATCGTTATGTAACGATTCAGTAATCGTTACAATGATTTGTGAAACGTATAACGATTATGCAATCGTTATAACGTTTCATGAAACGTATAACGATTTGATAAATCGTTATAACATTTCAGCTCAGTTGATCCAACGGCTATTCTTTTCAAATCGTTATAACAATTCATAAAACGTTATAACGGTTCAGGCCGAAAAATAGTTTATTCAGTTATTTTAGAAGATCTATTTAAAATGATCATCTCTTTCTATGTAAGGTATTAAATGATCTAGCAAAATCATTACTCTAGAGAGCTTACTAGCCATATACAAAGTGAGAGAGATAATTCAATAGATTAATACACTCAATTAACCAAATCCTTGTTCAAGCTCAATCTTGCTTATCTCTATTCTTCCAACTTGATTTTCGTGATCTTCTTGAAAATATTCTTTTGAGCTGTAGTGCTCACATTTTCTTGAGTGTGTTGTCACTCACATTTTGAGTGTGTTGTCACTCACCTTTCTTGAGTGTGTTGTCACTCACCTTTTTTAGTGTGTTGTCACTCTTGTTACCGATAGGCTTGGCAGCCCATTTTTGTAAGAGACCAAGTTCTACAAGTGTAAAAACCCTTTTTAAATATATCAGCTCAACCTCAATTGTTAGAGGTTGAGGGTCCCAGAGACGTAGGCATTGTTAATGCCGAACTCCGTTACATCTTGTGTTCTTGCTTTATTTTTACTTTCTTTTCTCACATTTCTTTGATTGCTATATTCTTGTGAGAATTGAATTGATTTAAATCGTATTCCGCTGCCATTACACTTGAACATTAAGCCCCAAATTGATTTATACATTTCTACCTTAGGTTCTTTACATTCTTGCACTATCTTGACCATTCAATACCAACATCCTAGGGCTTACAAATTTCTATCAATTTTAACGAATAATGATATAATATGATAAATCTAATTTTAATGGATAAGAGTAGAGTATGTGTAAGAATAATTTCAAAAGGATATGTTAATGAAAATACTTCAATCAATCTGTACCGTATCCATTGACACCAAAATATATTTGCTGTCATATTTATTTTTATGACAACAACGTTATAGTTTTTATATCTATGTCTATGAAACTCACTTAATAATAATAATAGCACCATACATTTAATCACAACTGTATAAATACGCTAACATAGTTTTCTGCCATAAAAACTATGACAGCAGATATATATGCCATTGACACCCCTATCCCTTGGATTGATAATACTAGGTTGTGGAAATTTGGTTCATCTTTCTAGCATGATACATGCAACGTGGTTAGATGCATGAAATCATTACACATGCACAATAGATTGCTTATACACTTGATTGCCAAAATTAATGCGCTCAATCATTGCATTAAATATTTGCAAGGACAAATTTGCGTCTGGAGTTGTGGCCGGCTCTCAAGTCTCAACCCTCCTTGTTTCTTTCCTCCGACAATTATGGATCTTAATCGAACTGATGAGAATCTTGCTACTATGTAAAGCTGGATCGATATCCCAGTAGATAGAAATGTTAAGTGGAACACATCTATTTGAACTTTAGGATAATCACGAAAAAAATTTATAATTTTATTTTTTTTAATTTGAATCATATTTCAAAAATATTTACTGTAAAAGTTAGCTGTTTATTAGAATTATCTTTAATTTTATAAAATCAATCATAAAGCAGGAAATGCTTAACTCACAGATTGCCGTAGTAATTAATTAATCTAATACATTATATTAATTAACTGATGTTCGATTTTGCATAGTTGTTTATGCATTGTCTTTTCTGCCAGACCAAAGGTTTGTTACCTTTTATTTTATTTGATTTCACAAAAAAAAACCATTGAATTTAGACCATGTTTATTTCTTACCATTTTAATATTCTTTGATGACATATCGAATTATATTCAAATTAGATGTAATTTATAACAATCAATCGAAGATGTGAAGAGTACGTTTATAAATTTATTTCAAATTATAGTTTATTTTAAAATTCATTTCAAAAAATTATCTACTTCATTAAAATGGCGATTTGAAGCTAATTACTTATTAGATCTGCATTTTAAATATTTCAGGTAATTTTTTTAATCTTTTTCATTCTCGGCGCAATTCAGAAACGACAGTTGTGACGACTCATTAATCTGGATCATGATTTTGCATCGCATAAATTTGCTTAGTTCAGGCAGGAGATATATCAGCTAGCTATTTTATTAGGTTCCACACAAGGGCTTAATTTAAATCATATATAGATAACTACTAGCGCACTAAAAACGTCACAGTGGCGTCATATTATTTGAATGGAGTGACGCTATTGCAATATATATTTACCATGAATCCATGATGTTTATAATCATGACAAATGAGTACCACTGTTCTCAATAACCCAAACCTCATCCCGAAAACATGGGCACTGTGCATTGCATGAATTGTTGAAGTGAATGTTTTGTGGACGTAGTGGCATCATCCCTAAGATACCATATAAGAAAAATTCGGAAAATCAGAACAGAACAATTGAAGGTTATTCAATAGTTTGAAGTGAAACTTATGAATTATTATTCTCAGTGAATTCATCCGTTTTATGATGTTAACAATGTTTGAAAAATATTTCCAGTATTTCTGAAAAATCACTATTTCTAAAAAGACAGGGAGATAATCATCGCTCCTAGAGTCCTGTCGTATTTTATCAAGGTTGTATTTATTCGGAGAGAATAATACACACAACACAAGCGTGTACTCGGAGGGTGTTGGTACTTTATACCTTGTTTTTATCTATTGGGTGCACATGGGCAATGTGGTCTTATTTGTCTCTTTAATCACATGAAAGCGAAAAAAGTTTGGATCAATGGGACCAACTTTGAGCCTTGGTGTCTTCTTTCCAAATACCTGCGTAAATAAATGGCTGCTCAAAAAATCTTGTTCTGGGTTCTGCCAATGCTACATACGTGATAATGCAGTGTAAAACAGTATATAACGAAAAGATATAATTGATGAATATCGCATGAAAAAGAACAAGGCAAATGGAAACTAAAAAGAAAGAGAGAATTAAAGAAGGAAATTCGAACAAATATAAGTCAGCATTGTTGTTTCTTCCTAAAGCGGATATTCCAAAAACCAGTTTCACATCCGCTTGCATACTTATTTTTATGGCACAATCTTACCATATTTTTTGTGTGTCTATGTTAGTATGCCCCACAATTAAAAAAATATTCCTAATTACTAACTCTGGGTGGTTGACGTAAATCTAGAGGTGGCAGAACCCGACCCGACCCGAGAAACCCGCCCGACCCGTTCGGATCTGAACCCAACCCGAACCCGACCCGATCCAATTTTTTAAGAAAGTCAAACTGATCCGACCCGACCCGAACTCGACTCGACCCGACCCGACCCGACCCGAGATCAAATGGCCTTTAATCCAATCGAAATATATCAACGATCTGAAAAAACACAACATATATATTAACCCGACCCGACCCGGTCCGACCCGACCCTCACCCGACCCGGCCCAACCCGATTTCTTCTAAAAAGTCAAACTGACCCGACCCGTCCAACCCGAACCCGAACCCGACCCGACCCGCCCGATTGCCACCTCTACGTAAATCCAATGGACTAAAAATACTATGGCATTAACTTTTTATGGCAGCAGATTGAGATCCAAAAACCAAAGTGACAACCCAGTGAAGAATGGATAAATCAATTTGAGGGCTCTACCTCAAATCAGTTATGGACTGGAGGCCCATCAAGCAATAATATTGGAGTAGTGCCCGCTCTTCGGGTGGATGTTATCATATTTAGTCTCATGTCCAAAGTCCAAACTGAACAGTTCTTATCCAAGGAAAAGAAGAAACTGATCCGTTTAAAATAAACGGTTACATCTAATCGCATTAGATGGTTATGGAGAATTTTAAGTACAAATTTTATTGTATAAATAGTTTTTATTATTAAATTAAAAACGTTTGATCGTACAGTTCATAATAAAAAAACTGCACATCTTTATATCTTTATAGACGAAAACCCTTCAGAGGATATGAACACACTGATGCACATAAAAAAAATATCCCATAGAGTGTAAAAAAGCTCTTCACCTACGATACTTCTCATTTAAATCATCCGATTAGTAATCAACATAATAATAAATTTCCTACGTAAAAATTTATATTTACACCTCATAATCGTTAAGCTTTTCAAATTAACGTCTGGATATCTCTCCAAAAAAACCTCCTAGAATAGCCGCCCGCATCGGATATCCGTCTGAAAACCCAAAACCTGAGCTCTGAGGCTCTGAGGCTCTGACGCTCAAAGGCTCGGGCAGCCTCTTGAATACTGCTGTCGCCGCTATGCCCGTGAAATGGTTCGCCTCTCCTTCTTCCTCACAATACATGATCCACAATCAACCGACCTCCTTCCTCACTAAATCTTAGCGCTCTTTCTAAACAGGTTGATGCACTGGCAACCCAATCAAGGCACGAAGCTGACGAGCCAGGTAATGGCGGAAGCGTGCACCATTGATGAGTCGTTCCCTAGCGTGTCGCGCGACGGCCGGTGGGCAATCTGCGATGACCTTCTCCCGCGCCGTCCAACGGGTGCAGTCCCTCCCTCCGTCCACCAATTTGCCTCACGACCTCCTCAGGATCTCCGTCCACGATCTACCAAATGAGTATCTCTTTGTGATGCACTCTCAGAGGTTGATCATGCGGGCCCACTCGTCAGTCCAGACTGTCATGGACAGGCTCCAGTCTTACAAAGGACGCTTCTTATCAATTCGAGGTGTGACGAGGTGTTCATTCATCCAGATTTCAGCGATACCATTTTATATACATGATGGTAATATTAGAAGTATAGTTTATGATAGTGAAAACACTGAATTGACTGAAATATTTACTGCCTATGTAACAGGGATATGTATTAAAGTGTGGCATCTGATGCAACAGTGTTATGTCTTTCTATATAATATCAATTTTCTAAAATTTAAATAAATATAATAACTGTCTGATTTTGTATGTTGATATGTACTCTTGTACGTACAAATTACCTGGTGGGTGAATTAGATTAACTGACCAAATTGTGACAAAATCACATAACAGTGTATCAGTAGTTCCCTCCCTTTTTTCTCTGTTGAAGAAAAGCCAGATTAGTAGAGTTTATTAGCGGAGCACCTAGGATGTCTAATTGATCATGAAGTGGACTCCATGCACATGATTAGTTCTTCTGTAGTGGTGAGTGTTTGCCTAATTTATCATCTCATGTACTGAGCACTCTATTGCTGATTGGTGCATCCGAGCATGGTACTTGAGCATATCTGTCAAAATTTGGTATAAATCATTTTGACGTGCCATCTGGCTTATCTTATATATGCCACACACTTATAAGATGCATATCCTTATCTGATACTACTAGAGCGGCACCTCATATTGGAGTAGTAGTAGTTCTTGGGTCATATCGAGGTTTAAATTTCATGGTTTACAGACAGATTATATATTATGGCTTAATTGGTACTGAAATGTTTTGTTTGTACCAAATATTGATCTAATGGACATTTTTCAAACATGTCATCATAGAGTTGACTTTGCAAGAGGTTGCCATTGCCTAGGCCTTATTATCCATTGTGTCAAGTTTGTTAAATATAATTTTTCTTGGCTTATATTGTGTGCACAGTGATTACAATACAAATGGGTGACATCAGATTGAGAATTGGGAAGTGTGTCAACATACCTAATGAATCTCTTAGAGGAATTGTTATGGAGGTTGTGCCTGCACCTTTTCTAAATTTCCACAACTATTCTGCAATAAATATTCTGTCCAACGATTACGCTTAATTTCAAATAAAATGCAACATTTTGTTATTGTCACTACCAGAAAAATTTAGAACCGCCTATTTAGAATCAGTTTTTTAAGGTAACCAAAAAAGCCAGCGAAGAGTTTGTGAATAAAAAAATCAGCGATGAGTTTAAGGTAACCAAAAAAAACTTTCTAATATAATATTTTGTTATTAGTAAATAACATTTTTCAATTTGTATTGACAGGCGATAAGTGCGCAAGCACGAATAAATGCTGAAAAGAATTTACATCCTCACAGACTAGGTTCGGACGGTAATAACACCGCGGAGAAAAAAATGGAAGGAGAGCGACATTGTTTCATCGTCCTCATCCTCCTCGGGCATCACTTCAAAAGCCGACATTAGAATCTTTAGATGGTGCATGGCTAGGGCAAAGCCGACAGCCGAGGGAACTTATGAAATTTTAAATCCGACAACTAAAGAAGTACTTCAACGAACAGTATGTTTAAAAAATCATTAAAAATATGTTCATGTTACTTGTTACGAAATGTTAGATATCATTTCGATTGAAATACTTGAATAAAATGCTAGATACGCTATAATGACAAGAATTGATAATTCAAGAAGGATCATTTCAGCCGGACCGCTATAATGACGTCTTGACCACTTTCATTGGGACGGTTGAGCATTCGGGGAGATTGAGAGGATTTGGTAGCGCCGGTGTTAAAACTGTGTACGGAAAGTGGTCGAAAGGGAAAGCTTCTCACGCTGAATGCATCAGCAAAGCTGAGTTCAACGAGTTATTGGGACAACAAAGGGCGGAGATGACAACGCAGTTTAATGATTTATTTCAGAGAATGTTGAGGCAAATATCAGCTGATTCGGTATACATACCAGCTTCCATGGATGAAGTTATCCTCCCGACTCAAGGTAGCTCCAATACCATACATCTGCTTCGGACTATCAAGGTCAATTTATTTGTATATTTATTCTCAATTAATCTAAGTTTTTAATGATTACTAAAGTATAATTCATATACTTAGCAATTAATTATTTTTTATTTCAGGAATCTACACCCTGTAATATCCTTATTGAGATAGATGATAAATGATATCAGGCGGCAATCAGGAGGATTATTCCGACTGGACTCGCCGAGTATATGCACGGCTCTCCAGTATTACTCGATGAGGTCTGTGTTACTCCCGATGAGGTTAAAAATGGATTTCACCACATTTGTGTTCCGTCTCCGCCGCCAAATGGACCGGTGTGGCTCGGTGAGTTTGTTGGGTTCTTTATCAAATGGTCTATACACCTTATAGAGTTTTGTGAGGTATCTTTTATTTATCTCTACAAATTTAAAAATTCATAAATTATTTGTTCACTAATATGTTTAAATGCAAGATAATACACCACAAAAATCTATATCCAACAAGAAAAAAATATTCGAGCCAGCCCCAATTTTAAAATCTCGTGGAGAGCTGCATCTCGATAATGACACCTTATAACGTATTTCTAGACGTTCATTATTTCTGTATAAGGTGATCATGATGCAATCTGTCAGTATGACTTATTTTCCTATCGCATTCTCGGAGCTATTCGGCTACGATGGTGATGCTTATGTATGCGTGACGGATATCATCGAGCTTTTTAAGGATGAATGACTTAATGTCTCGATTCTATATATTTTTTGCATGTAAGAATAGAAGCATAATATTTCTTTTAGAATTTTAATAATTTGAGGAATAATTATTGTATATATTGTAAAGTTTTCCACGATACGTGCAAGAGTTTTTTAATTGAGAACTGCAAATTTATCGATCCATATTTTTGCACGGAAACACAAGTTCAAAGTGATATTGAACGCACAGTCAATTATTTGGGATAATGCTTTGTTAAAATGTGAGAATCCAAACTCCTACATGTTTCTTCCGTACATTGAAAAGTTAGAGCTTCAAAACTTAATTAATTTGCTTATTTATCTATTGCTTAATATCTCCATATTAATACGTATAAATTGTAGGGGGCATTGGATTCTTTTGATTGTGCGGCTCAAATCCTCTGTTGTTTATGTCGTGGACTCATTGAATCGTGAAGATGAGACATATATTATCCAAGCAGCGTTAAATACGTAAGTTTTTTTATTATTTTTGACACTTTAGTATGTACTGTAATTGATAACTCATATCATTGTTATATAAGGGCCTTACGCTATTATTAGATTGAAAAACAATTCGCTCAAGAAAATAATCTCAAGTTCACATGGAAAACGATTAAGGTGTGTAATTCCAAATTTTAAATGATAATTAGACATGATATTAATAACTTATTTTAATTAAGGTTAGGGTTTGATTTTGATTTTTTTTTCTTGCAAAATTTTAGAGTCCAAACCAGCCAAGCAGTAAAGAGTGCGGTTATTATGTTATGAGATCGATGCATAATATAATAACTACATATTCCAGCAATAAAAAATTATCACATGTATAAAAAATAAACTTCATATTAGTTTTTAATTCTTTTACATATTTGCTTGATTAATCAAACTAATGAAATTTTATTTTTTTAATAGACTATCAAACCAGCTCCTCGATCTTATTCATAAGAAGATATCGAAGAAATTAAGGAGATGGTTGTAAATTATATTGCATCTAATATATGATAATTTATTTTATGTTTTTTTTTTGTTATTTGTAAATATTTTTTTGCTAAATTATTTAGTTACTTATATATTTGTTTGTGTTATTCAATTATTTCGTGAGTTCTGTGAAATATATCAGTTTATTTGTGTTATATTTCTATATGTGTTTGTTTATATATATGGCTGGTATATGGACTGGTCACCGAAAATAGAAAATTTATTTAAAAAAATATTTAGAACCGGTTATTTAATGAAACTGGTTTTAATTATTTGAATGAATTAGAACCGATTATTGATTAGAACCGGTTTTAATTGAAAAGTTGATTAGAAACGGTTATTAAAATAACCGGTTTTAATTGTTAGAATGAAATACCACCGGTTTTATAAAATCGGTTCTAAAGCTTAAAAATTAAAACCGGTTATAATAACCGGCACCGTATGTGGTTCTGTACTAATTATTTTAACACCGGTTATAAAATATTTAGCACCGCTTATTTTTAGAATCGGTTGTATATCCGATGCTAAATTCTTTATAAAATCGATTCTAATTTTTTTTTTCTGGTAGTGTGTATTATTAATATTCTGTAGATGGCACATTGAATGACATATTTTCCCCTGGTTTCCGTCTATGTTTAATGTATATCTGTTGCAAATTAAGTTTCAGATCAGTTTTCAATGTGTAAGCTGTCTCCTTGTCAAAAATATGGATGTGTCTCGTTGTAAAAAATATGGATAATGCACCACTCATTATCAACATGTGCTGGTAGCCAGGTATTAAACCTGACTGGCCTATTAGCAGAGCATTATCTGTCTGGATCTGTATTCCAAGACTTTTTTTAACCCAATCAGGCTTAGATAACCTTTGACTGTGCAGTAACAGTAAGTCAGTTTAATGAATCTGTTATGTTGTTTACCCTATGTATAAAATTAACAAAACCATTAAAAAAGAAAGTAAAGAAAGTAAATGTGGTCAAGATGGTTGGGTTTGACTGTGACTGAATTAATATTGGTCTGACTAATATATTGCCGTGTTTTATGAAATTGGGAGCAATGTTAACATATCTTTCTTCTCTCTCCATTGCCTTCTTCTGGTTCACCTTGTTTATGAAGTTTGGCAGAGACTTTTAAAAGTGTAAAGATCCAAAAATTGACACATCAATTGCAGCTACTTTTACAAATGTAATTGTTGCATTGAGCCTCAGTTAATCTCAAGTGATCCACTAATACAGAACAATATGGTAACTATTAAAAAAGGTACATCTACGCCAATTACCACAATATGCATATTTAACCACCGACCTTATCCATTATCCTGTTCTCCCCCAAACTGCAGGTGCAATAATTACCCTTGTCATCAATTGATAAATCCCACAAAGTAATGGAAGAATTCTATGAAATATGGCAAGAGGCAGTTGCCAGCAAGTCGTTGGCCGGCCATTTTATCAAAGCTGAAGTATGGGCTCAGAGATAGTTACACCCCTCAGCACACTGCTGTGCTTTAGACCTGTGTTTTTCAGGTCATAGCTTCTTCTAACAGGAATCAGTAGGAAGTAGGTTTTCTACGTTTTCTCTGATTATCTGTTGTGATCATGTATTATGTAATATGGTCTTCTGCAATTGAGCAGCCTTTAATGATGCTAATTCCCTCTTTTTCATTTTGTGTGTGTTCAATATCATGATTTGACATGACAACTGAAAAAGATGATTAGTTTAGTAGAAATCAAGTTTGGATGGTATCAACTGGTACAAACTTTTAGTACTATCAACCTGTTACGATTGTTTGTTTGTGTCAGTCTGTGTTCAAGGTTGGGATTGTCTTTTATGTGACTGTGCGTGTTGTTGTGTGGATATATAAATCAGGATAATTTTGCAGACCGACTTGAATTTGATGTTGTGTGGCCTAGCTGGTTATCTGTTGGCATCAAATTAAATTTAAGAATAGTTGACTTTTTGAATTTGGGATAAAAATAAATTTATTTTATTCAATTACTCTAATGTCTTTATATAGGCGTACAATAATGTACAATAGGAAAAATATAAATCCTAATAAATACTGATTGATATCCTAATTAATACTAATTGATATTCATCAATACTTGCTATATCTAACAAATACCAACAAGTTGCATCACTGTTCTTTAGTTTACTTTCTTGGTCTTGTTGCTACTTTCTGCGGTACACTGGTTCCCCAACTTGTTTGGCACAGAAGGTTTTGTTGTTATTGGTGTTCTGCTGCTGCATACTTCCATTTAGGTAAAGAAATTCACTAATCGTCGGCCCTTGCATCCAAGCTATCACTCAGTGTCTATAGTAGTGTCCTAAACCCTAAACCCTGATACGAACTTTTTCATTCAGTATCATTTATGACAAAATGCCCTGATGTCTTGATCCGGCTTGGGTCACTACTAGAATTTGTGGCAAGTTTTTGTGGAATTGGTACGATTTGTGAAATTGGGAAGGAGTTGAGATTCCCTTAGTTTTTGTGGAATTGGTACGATTTGTGAAATTGGGAAGGAGTTGAGATTCTAAGGGAAGGATCATTTGACAATGGGTTATTTTGATAATTATGACAATGGAATTTCAAATAAATATAAAAATTCTTAAAAATAGAAAAAAAAATATATAGATATGTTTTTTTAGTTATCGATTGATTGTGATTTAAATGTCATGTAATTTCATTATCATTTGATAGTCCATAAAAAATCATTAAAATATTATGTAATTTATAATTGTTTCAATTTAATGGTCTTTGATAGACTATCAAACGATAATGAAATTGCATGAAATTTAATTCACAATTAATCTATAAGTAAAAAACATATTTATAAGTTTTTTCTATTTTAAAAAAAATTATATTTATTTGGAAATTCATTGTTAAAATTATCAATATAGTCATTGTCAAGTGATCCCTTCCCCTTAAGTGATCTACTCTTATATCTAAAATAAAAATAATTACTATTTATTTATTTATTTTGCTTGTACTCTCTTCCAACACAAACAAATAAATAATAGAATAGTAGCTAATACAAAATTATGAAGGAGAATGTTAAATATATTATGATTCATTACCAACTTGTTTCTAGAGATATCATTAATGCGTTATCATTTAAAATAATGATTTAATTATGAAAATTATTTAACACAATACTTTATTGCTGAGCTTAAATACATCTAATTGTAATAATAATTGATCTAATTTGAATAATAAAATATTATATAAAACAAGTTAAATATTAAAGCTATTACTCTAAACAATCAAGTCGGTATTGGATAATTATATATCATCTCTTAATTTAAAAAAAAAAATAAAGGCAACAAATTTTCTTTCTGATATTGCCTTATGCAACAAATTTGCAATATTTCTTGCTTTGTAGGCTTGCACGGCGCTGAGATAAGGAGTTCAGGCTCCCACTGTTATATGTAACTAAAATCTTATCTTTTTTTTTTAATGGTCTGCCGTTCGTCTATCACTTCACTTCAATTTTTTTTTATGAAATCATAAATCATAATGAAAGGATATCCCGTAAAGGCTGAACGCTTCTTTGGCGGCTAAGAAATGGTTAAAATCAGAATATTTGTGAAACCGGGCGTGGAACTTTTGGGCAGAATTGCAAAAAATATCTTCACGTATGAAACTACGAATTCATATTTGTTGCCAAAATTGCCACTATTCAACAACTATGTTGTCTCTGTCTGAACCGTTCTATTCGAATTCAAAGCGTTAAGTTCATTTGACACTTTTGTCTAAAAATATCCATTTATGTTTTGTACAATTAGTTTCAAATGGTTAAAATATCAATAATTTACAGTAAAAGTTTCCTTCTTTTTAATGAGACGGATCGGTGGCTTGTAATGATAACATTTTGTTTTAGGATTTTTGGTTTAGAGTTTCGATCTTGTCGGTAATTGAATCGGTTTGCAGCGTATTAGTTCTTTGACAAAAAAAATTCTCCCCTAATTTTCCATCCTAGAAAAATCTCTTATTCACATATTTAGAAGTCAATCACATCTCTACTAAAAATTTTCTCCATTAGATCTCTCCCAAATTTAAATTATTCTCTATGCCCTCTCGTTCTTTTAGTTTCTTTCTTCCTCCCTCCTATAACAAACCTAGATGATTTCTCGCCTCATCTTTTCAACGATCTGTTTCATCTCTATAATGATTTCTTCGGCAATCCGTTCTCTCCCTAATGGTCTCTCTAATGATCTATTTCATCTTTTCAACAATTTGTTCTGAATTGATTGATGAATTTTAAGCAATTTGTATTCAATGAAATTCATGTAATTGAATAAATTGATTTATATTTTTATGATGCAAATTCTTATGTTTCTTTTATTAAATATAAAAATCTAATATATAAAGGTGATATTTTAAATACCCAATGTATATATTGAATCATATATCTAAACACCTGAATAATTTATCTAAATACCTGGGCTATGATGCTATGTATAGTTCAGATCGATTATTTAGGTTTTGAGAATAAAAATATGATCAATAGTACAATTATAATTTGTGCTATGCATTCTAACTCTCTCTCTATATATATAACATCTGATATATATATCTAATAACTAATTCAAATATCTAATATCTAGTTCACTCATCTAAACACTTCATACTTATATCTAATATCTGATTTTAATTTTAAAAATAACACACGTGGGCTTAAAGGATGCAATAATTTGTTTTTCGAGTGTGAATGCTTGTTAAATTTTTATTTTTTATAACTAATACCTATGTCATTTATCTTAATATCTAAATTATATATCTAAATAGTTGAATTATTTATTTAAATATCTGATTTAATTCTAAAATTGCCCATATAAATTGAGAGGATGGAACAAATTGTTTTTAGAGAAAGTGAACGCGCATTAGAACTTTCGTTGATTCGACTTGACTAGGCATGATGTTTGCCCGGATATTAGTTCCTACAAGTAGTGTTTTAATATCGTGTCGTGCCGTGTTAAACACGGTTTGGCACGACACGGCACGGTATAAATATTATTTTATTATTTTTATTGTTACGTGTCATGTCGTGTCAAAAATTAGAAATGACCGGCACGACACGGTTAAGGCACGTCGTGCCTAATCGTGTTGTGTATTATTGTGTATGTGCCTAACTGTGCCGTGTTTATTCGTGTCGTGTTGATTCGGCACAGCGTGTTTTATTCATGTTAACTGTGTCGAAAAATAAATCTAAAAAAATCTAAAAATAAAATAAAAATATGAAAAAAAATTCTTAACTTTTTATATACCATAATACTATATTTTCTGTTTTTTCCTCAAAATTTGGACAAAGTTAAAAATAATAATAAATGCCAAAAAATGAGAGAAAATTGCAAAAAATATTTTTTTTAAATGGAAGAAACAGAAAAAAAAAACGCATATATATTTTATATACTATAATATTATATATTTGTTTTTCAAAAATAAGAAAAAAAAATTATAAAAAAATGGAAAAACCGTGCCTAGTCGTGCCTATATGTGTCTAGCGGTATCTAGCGTGCCTAGTCGGGTCTTTTGTGTCGTGCCTAATTGTATCTTATCTAGTCGTGTTTTTGTCCCGTATTTCGTGTCGTGCCGTGTACGTCCTTAACCGTGTCGTGTCGTGTCCTATAATAGAAAAATTAAACACGGCATGCTTAAAATATGACACGGAACACGACACAACATATATCTTAACCGTGTCATGTCCTTATCGTACCGTATTCGACCACGGTGACACGGTTTTAAAAACACTACCTACAAGTTAAAGAATGCAAGTTCTCATGTTCTTCCGCTGTCCGTATACATACTGTGCAGTCTGGGCTCCGCTGCTCCGCCGCTCTGGGCATAAATTTGTGCTCTCGTATATTTTATAATGTATATTTTTGATCGACGTGTCAAACCTAAGGTCCTAAAAAATTATTAATAAATGGATGGTTTTCCTAAAACATACCCAGGCGTATGTTTGGATGCACAAAAATATATAACAATATTTTATTCTGAGAATTAAAATAGCAATCTATCATCCAAATGCAAATTCATTGTTATGGAAGAGGGTTGGAATATACAATTCACACAATATTTATATCATTCGATTGAATAACACTATCTTTTTCATTATCCTCACGCTAACTTAGAATTTTTTTTTTTTCACTATTATCATTTACTATTTTTAATTTCTCTATTTTTATACTTTTCTTTGTATGATCCAAATGATAAATGCAAGAACATAACACTTTAGAGATTTTTTCATTCTTGAATGATTTTTTCTTTTCTTTTTTTCATATAGATGTATTGCCTTAGCTGCTAGATTAAAATGGGATAGTTTTTTATGGATAGAAAAGAGTATTGTTAATTCATTAATTAATGATAATAATTTTTACTTATTAACCTTCATTTTCTAGTTGCACCAAAATAATTTTATTTTATTCTGATACTTAATATTTAACGATTTAAAATTATTTCCATCTATAATAGAATCTCTCAATTAAAATTTGATTTTCAAGTGTACACAAGATGTGAAATGTGATCAGTTTTGATGGGAGTCTCAAAAGGAAATCAGAAAAAGAAATGTGAAAATTAGCTTTTGATTTTGTGACAAATTTAAGATGACAATTTTCAAGTAAAATATTATATATTCAAAACTTAAATATAGATATTTTATAAATATTTATGAAATTTGAGAACTTCACTTTATCTTTCGTAATTCTTATCTTTCTTACGAAAGAAAAATAAATGCTAACAAAAAGTGAAGTAATAAGAAATAAACGGATTGGATGGTGCTGAAATACATTGAAGTTATGGCGCATTCAGAATCAGATGTAACACAGATCATTTATCCTCAAATATGCCCTTTTTTTGCTGGTAGGAGCCAAAAATGTCATATGCAGAGTGGTACAGTGATAGTGCTACTGTGTCGACACAATATTACTGGCACATCTTCGTCCATTCATTATGATATCCTCTCTCTCCTTGCGTTTGTTTTCCATTGACAGGTCCAACTTGTGATGCAGCTCCTTTCATTTGGTCGTCTTTTTACGTTGTCCTTGCATTTTTAGTAGGATATTTTATGATATTACCTTTGCCACAAGTTAGGAGGTGATTTTCTTATCCATGTGTATGTTCATTTTGTTAACGATAAGAATATCGAATGAGAATACATTTTTTATTGATTTAATGTTTGAATTTATCAGCAATTAATTTTTGATGTTACGAACGAAAATAATGTTTCTTCGACTGAGAATTTAGATTCAAAGTTTGAATGAAGATTTGCTTATAATTAAGTATTTTGAAATTAGATGGGTTGACCTTTTATCTCAAAAAAATGTTGAACTCGTTAGATTCAGACATTCAGTAGTCAAGTAACAAATAATTTATGAGCTAAGTTTAATAAGCATGACATTATAGAACCATTATTAAACAATTGAAAATAATAAATGGTAATCCAAATCAAATTCTCTAAAAAATCTCCAAACTTTTATATTCTTAATAAAAAAATCGGGACCAACCTGCTTAAAAAGGATAAAAACATAGATGTGATATGATTGTTGGAGGAGATCGCTAATTCGCTATGATTGTCAGACAAGAACGATTTCTGAAGGAAATCATGGAATCGCTGGAGCAGAACAATCATCCAAGAGATTGATCACTATAGAGATGTGATATATGTGCGAAGAGAGAACACAGAAGCAATTTGAATTTTCGAGAGAAACCGCTAGATGGAGAATGATTAAATAGAAATGCTGAGTTGACTTATAAAAACGTGCGCTGAAAAATCTGAGAGATTTTTCCGAGGAATGGGGTCGGAAGAGAAATATTTTTCTCCAATAAAAATTCAATGCTAATTTTACCAAAAAAAGAATGAAATTGAGATTTTTTTTAGTTTATTAAGGCATGAGATCTTAGTGAAAATCTTTGTTTCCCTGTATTTTATCCTCCACTTTCATCTCTTAACCATCAAACAAAACACTCTTCCGCTTTTTCAATTAAAGCATCTGCAAGGTTGCATTGATTTTTGAGTTACTATTGTGACCACGTCAATTAGAAAGATTCAATTGAAAAAAGCACTCCATCGATGAACCCATTTTACAAATTTTAATTAGCACTGCTATTCGCTCCACTCAACGAGAAAAAATAATTAATTAATTTTTTTATTTTTCAACGCTAAATCAAGTGAGTTTCTAAATGACGTGGCGTTTAGAACTGGATTTCTAATTTAGCAACTATCTTCTATAGTTTCTAAATTAAAAATCTTTCTCATATCTAAAAATTAAAATAACAACTGCCACATAGGATTTAACAACTCATTAGAAATTTCCATTGAAGATGCTCTTAATTATGTGATTATTAAAAATCTCTTCGTCTCTCGTCACTTCTTCTTCGTCCCCTCTCTCCGCCATTCCATATTTTTCCTTCTTGTCCTTTTATCTCCTCTCATTATTCCTCCCTCTTCTCTCTCTCCACTCTCTCTCCCCTCTCTATTATCTTCTCTTTTATGTATCTTATCGTCTCTTTATGTTCTCTCTCTCGTCTCTCCACTGCCTTCTTTTTGTTTTTTAAGGATGGCAGCAGCTACCAATTTTTTATAAATTTTCGTGAAGAAAAAGTCAAGATCAAATTGAGTGTTCTATTTTCTCTCCCATCTCTCTGATTCTAATGAGGTTTCGTTCATGATCAGACATGATGAAGATATTTCTCAAAGATGATTTCCTTTAGCCTCACAATCTTGCAGGTGTTGGCTTGTAACTCAATATGGTTTTGAAACTTTATATTTCTTGCATGTCTTCTCATCAGAATTTGGTTTTTGCAAGTCAATTTTTTATCATTTTCCAATACCTTGGTTTTTTTCCTCTCAATCTGATTGCCAATCCATTTTATTGGCAGTCATTTTTGAGCTTATGTTGCTTGCTTGCACCTGAAAATATTTAATGTGTATGTGATTTTAATTCAGATTTGAGCAATCGTAGGACACAAGAAAAATATATGATAGTCTTGACTTATGTGGACAATTGCGGCACATAAGGGGAGGCATGTGGGGGAAATGTATATTTTTCACGTGATTTTAATGTCAAGATTCTAATTTGTATGTGTCAAATTCAAGAGTGAAGGCGCGGGAAAGTAGGGCACAGAACACTCATGAAGTGTTTATATCTACTATCATAAAGTATTCGTATTGAAATTAAGATGTATGTGTTAAAATATTGGAGAACATTTTCGGGAGATTTTGTTAAGGAACTATTAGCATGTTCCTAAAACTTATTAACTAATTTTGAAAGGATAAAAATAATATTTAAGTGTATGTAGATTTTTTTTTTTTAAGAACGGGCAACCCTCTAAGGGGCGATACCGTAAAAGAAAAAAGTGAAAGCCAACAACCCTAAAAATCAAATCCCTATGTGGGGAGGCACCACCGCCAGCCTCCCCCGCCTCCCCCTTCTTTCTCTCTTCTCCTCTCCTCCCTTCCCTACCTCCTCCCATCCAGTGGCGAACTACACACAACCCAGTGGGGTCACATGACCCTACTCAAAATCTCTACATAACTATTTTTTGTAGACTAATTTCTTAATTAATAATGATTATACATTAAAATTTTAGGGTAATGACCCCACTAAAATGTAAAATAGTTATAAAGGGGACCCCATTGATCTATTTCATTCTAATTCCACTGATTGAACCACTATTTTTTAATTAAAAAATATATTGTGACCCCACTAAAATAAAATCTTAGTTTCGCCTCTGCTCTCATCCCTTATCTCCTCTCTTAACCTCATGTATAGCTCGTGACGACCTCGACGACCACCATCAAGACACCTCCACCAGCACAACGCCTCCACCACCTTGATGATGACCATCACGACGTCTCCACTACCTTGACGACCATCACTATGATACCTCCGCTAGCACCAGCATCGATGCCCGCCTCTACTGCCCTCTAGCGAGAGCTGATTAGCTTGTATTTGCCTCTACCAGTACCGACGGACTAGAGTGCCACAACCAACCCCACGCTCAAGCTCTCTCCCTCTGGCCTCCCTCACACTAGCATCGAGCAGCGAAGGCACTCTTCACCCACTGAAATTGTGCACCACACCAGCCACGAGCCACTGGCTAGCTCCGATCCTGTCAGGCTTACTTGCCCCCTCTCACCCCCAGCCGAGCATCCTGACCCTGCTGCCTCATCGCCTCTTGTACCTGATTTTACAAGCCCCTTCAAATCTAGTATTGTCTTTCCTTTACCTTTCCATGTAGGACTTGTGATAGGCTGAGACTGTGCCCCTTTGTGTTGTTTACTGGTTATATTTGTTGGTCAGCCTTGTGCGGGTGTTGTCTGGGACATACATATTGATGGTTGCTCTGATCGTCGCTTCTATTAACCGTCTATCGTGCTGATTTATGATGGTATCTTTATAATGGTTTAGTCTATGCTGATTTTTAGACTCTTGATACACTGTTACCAGTCAGTATGAGTGAACTAAGGGAGATGTTACCTTGTCCTATTACAAATGGCTACTGAATTGTAATACCAAAATGGTTGAGCACAACCTGTGATATGTCGGTACCACAATGACCACTTGAACAATGATGTTTGCCTTGCGCCTCCACCCGCCCGCTTGTGCCTCCACCTGCTTCTCCAACGACAACAGCCATCCCACCTCATCGACGATCAGTTTTCTTTTTATTTTTACTTTTCTTTCCTTTTGAATATTCACTAGTTGCAATTCCTATAAATTCTCATCTTTCTCTTTCTCTTTCTTTTTCTTTTATTTTTTTTCTATTTTCATTTTTATAAATCCGCTTCTTTTTAATAAAAAAATGGATAGATTTTTTGCCTCTCTTTCAAATAAAATATTTAAGCTTACGTATGTAATTTTAAAAGCATAATTAATTTCAATTTCTTTTTTCTTCCTCGGTAACTCGATTTTTGGAACATGACATTTTTTATCTGCCCAATTGGAAGATGTCACTAAGGTTATGCTTCACAAAAAAAAATAGAAAGGGAAGAGAAGGGAAAGAAGGGGAGGAAAGGGAAGAGGTGTTAAAATTGAGTTCACCTCCTTTACACACTAATTTAAAAGGGATAAATTTTATTGATTTAAAAAATATAGGAGGCAATTTTTTTCCCTCTCTTTACATAAAATTTTATAGTGCAAATAACAAATTAAATTTTCTCTCTTCTCTCATACCCTCTCCTCCTTTATCCATCTTGTGGAGCACAGCGAGAGGACACTGATAGATCCAAAATGAGAGAGTTCGTTAGCTGTAAATTGCACCTTTTTTGGAGCATGACTGTTAGATAGGCTGAAAGAGAAAAATAGAGGGTTCTTTAGTTGTAAATTACACTTTATGCACGTGGCAATATATAATTTCGTTATGCCATCACTGGAGTTTATTTTCGTATATGGAGACGACTCTTAAGAGGAGAACAGAGTAAATAGCGGGTGTAACTTTTTCGGTACGGTGGCTGCTATACTATTTTTTTTAGTAAAAGTGCATAAATTTATATAATTTTTAGAATCCGAGGTTTCTTCGTTTTATGTCTTTTCCTCACTCTCAAGATTTTATAAAAGACACTTATCATGGATCATGTTATTTTTTAGATTAAATAAAAAAGGATATTAACTGAGTTCTTATGTTATTTTGGAAATATTTTTTTAGTGGAATAAAATTTAGAGTGAGTTTTCAGTAGGTTACATGTTTTTTTGGGAGAAAAATTATATGAAGTAATTTGTATGGCATGATGAAACAAAAATAGTATGGGAATGAGCAAATATAGGTGTATTTAAAAAAATAAACTATGATTTGAAATTAAATGATTGATTGCACTTTCCATTTAAGTTTCACATATATAGTCCAGCTCCAGCTAACTACCTCATTTTCATAACGATAATGCTGTAAATAAATTTCAATTGTTCGACCGAAAGTATTTTGATCATTCAATTTTTTACAGTGTACGGGAGCAATAACTTATTTAAAGGTTTTTTATTTAATTTTTCAATTTAAAGTAAGATGTTAAGAATTACTAAGTTAATTTAGCCATCTAGAGCATCTAAGTTCGTTTTCACAATAAAAATAGTACTTGTGCGTAATTCAAACATCATTTAGAATTCTGAAAATTCCAAAAAATCCTACGTGTGTGGCCATATAAAATTACAAATCGTACAGTGTTTGCAGTTTGAGAGTTTATACTTCTTGTTTTTGTTTCTGAATGTTGGACCGTCACGGATCATTCCTAATAATAGGCACTAATTGGGCTCCAATAGCTCCACTAATCATTATTTAAATTTTAAATCATAAATATATTTTAGTACTGAATTGCTAACACATGCCGTAGAGCAGAGGGAATTGCAATGGTCCACAAGATCACAAAGGTAAATGAGACTTGAGACTTGGCCCGATCGACAAGTGACAAAAGGTAGAGACGCAAAAAGCTAATCACGGTGTACCTCTCCGGGGTTTTGCTGTTTAATACCTGCATTTGCTGGTGCCTCGCTTCATATGTAGATGTAGAGGTGGGGGAATCTCATCCGATGTTAGAAGTTTATCTGATTTGTTTGAATCTGAATTTGATATGAATTAAATTTTTAAAAAAGTTAAATTAATCCAAACTCGACCCGATTTAATTTAATTTGAGATCAAATAATCTATAATTCAATCGAAATCAATCAAAAATATAAAAAAATCAACATATAAATTGACCTCATCCAATTTCTTTCAGAAAATTAAACTGATCCGACCCGACCCGATCCGCTCGAATCTGAACCCAACACAACCCGTCCGAACCCAAATCCAACCCGACCCACATGATTAGGGATGGCAATTTAGCCTGTGTCCCGGTGGACCCGCCCCGGCCCGAACTCAACTTGTCTGACTCGGTCAATGAACGGGTAGGGTCGGGCCGGGCCGGGTACGGATTTTAAGTTAGGCATGTCCGTCCGGCCCGGAGTAATTGTATATATATATATAGAGAGAGAGAGAGAGAGTGGAGATACCGTGAGCTTAACTCAAAAAATATATCAAATCATTTCGAAATTTTAATTTATCATTCTCATTAAATTCTTTATATGAAAATCTCATGGGATGCAAAAATTTGGAGCGTTTTGAGGTTTTTAAGTTCTAGTTTTTAATTTTTGAAAATCAGCTCTAAAAATAATAATAATATATTCAATACTTGAACATCATTTTAAAAAATTAAAAACGGTGACTTAAAAAGCTCAAAACACTCCAAATTTTTGCATCCCACAAGATTTTTATATAAAGAATTTAATGAGAATGATAAATTAAAATTTCGAGATGATTTAATATATTTTTTGAGTTAAGCTCACGGAAGGCCTCCGTGAGCTTAAGCTCACGGTATCTCCACTCATATATATATATATATATATATATATATATATAATTTATATTTATATTTATATTATATATATTATATATCAATATATTCTAAAAATTATGTAGAATTTTAGTATAACACTAATATCATTTAAATTAATTTAAACATTTAGTTATGATATTATTATATGAATAGAAACACTAATATTTTTGAAATTTATAAATATGAATAATGTAATTTAATAGACCCCTCGATATCTTTTTAGTCATATCTTTTAACTCGAAAATCCAATCAATACAAATTTTTTTTAAAACCATGATAACTATATCTATCATTTTTATATTTTGATCTCTTTCAAAAACAGAACATATAAATCTCAAGTATTCATATTATGAAGATTTGCTGCTGAAAAATTTTAGACCTCTGGATACTTTTTTAATCATAACTTTGTACTGAAAAATCATATTAATATGAAATAAAATTTTGTAACAATAAAATATATAACTTTCATATTTTAAGTTTTTTCAAATTCATAATCTAAAATGCTCAAAAAATATATTTCTCGGTCAATTTTAAAAAACTGCACTGCAGAACGAGTCTGGCCGGGCCAGAAAAACTTGGCCCGTAGGCAGGATGGACTGAGATTTTCAGGTCCGAAAATATGAACCGAGCAGAACGGATATGCGATTTTAATGGACGGACCGGACCATGAAATTGACGTTTTACCCGCCTACCCGGACCGTTACCATCTCTACACATGATTACTACTATGTATGTGATGCCAGAAATATATATAATTAACTTGACCAGATCCGGATGGCAGATATTGGGGGGTGTATATGTACGACACTGTTTTGTCTGCTCCTCTAGTTCTCCCTCAACATATTTCTTTTGCGTACATATGTATATATGTACGCAGCCTCTGATGAGCGCCTGACAATAGTTAGTTTGCCATCTTAATTTTTAAATTTTAACCTCAGCTGCCGAGTGACGATTTCTAGCCAACAAAAAATCCACAGTATATAGCTAGCCATATTGTTGCAGAAAGAATGCAGACATTTGAAGAAGTATTAATTGTACTATTTATTTTCCACTCTTGCATGCGATTATACTCACAACAGAAGACGCAAGGAACTCTGCGCTACAACACATTTAAGATTTAATAACTATTTTTAAAGTTCTTTGCAAACCACTACAACAGAAAGGATTTTTACTAACACCCAATTACTAACGGTTTATTAAGAAAACCGTTAGTAAGGAAGGTTGGTGACATTTTAGTAATATTTGATAACATTTCAGTAATGGTTATTATAAAAAACCGTTACTGAGATCTGTGTAATTTTCTGAAATTTTTTCGGTAGAACTTTTAATAACGGTTTTACATAAAAATCATTACTAAAGGGTCCATATTAATAACGGTTAATACCTATAAACCGTTACTGAAACCTTTAATAAAGGTTTTTTATAAAAACCGTTATAAAATCTTTTCTCTTTAATTTACACAACCCTAGTAGAGATGGAACTCTCTGCTGGCTGCCTCTCTTCGTGCTTGAAGCTCTTGCATCTGCCTTCTGCTCTCTGCTTCTGTTGTTTGTTGCTATGTGACGGAGGGTTTCAACAATCTGTGGGCCTTAGCGAGGAAATACAAACTGTCATTGATTATGCTTATATATTGCTACTCTTTGGGTGGCGACATCCCCTCATAACTGCTATCAATGTTGTTTTTTTTCTCTTTTGCATCCACTCCAACCCGTTCTCAATCTACCTTGTCGTGAAACATATTTGTTTTACATCTAGTTGTTATTTTTTTCCTCCAATTTTAACACCAATTTGCAGAGTATTTGCAACATTCTTTCTGATGAGTTACTAGGTTTTGAACTCTTATATTATAATAGAGAACTTAATTTTTTAATTCTTTTATTCTCAATTTTGTTGCACTTCTTTGATGGTTTAACATGTGAAAATTTAAATGCGTCAGTTGCGCCGGAGAGATATGCACTGGGATCCAAGCTTGTCGAAGACAAAGGTATATATTTTAACATATTTTCTGAAAAATCTTCCATTTTTTTGATATATTTCTTGAATTGAATCCACTGTTGTTATCTATTCTGGTATTACAGGATTTTTTTTTATTTTTTATGATATACAAGTGTTTTATTGCAGTTCTTGTATACAATGAAAATAGAAGTTGAAGACTACAAATTATTTTATCATGGAAAAGTGGAATTACAGGATAGAAAACTTCATTTGATTGGAATATTAGGCGGTTGGTGGATTTTTCATGTGTCCCACAGTTAAGAGTCACTTTACATTAGGATACATGATTCAGTGGTTTTCGGGTTTTTATCATGAAATTTGTGTGCATCGGAGATGGATAAAGACTTGTTCTGATATTAGGATGTTCGATTTCAAAACACAAACGTTGAGGAACACGTGTAAAGGTGTTTTCTGTGTACTATATGATTTCAAAACACAGAGCGCATTTCAAAAAAAAAATTAGTAATGGTTTTTTTGAAAAAATTGTTATAAAATCCTTTTCCGCAAATGGTATTCAGTAATGATTTTTTTTAGTAACCGTTACTGATTCTGACAGATTCGGTAATGATTTTTAACAAAAAACCGCTATTGAATGTCAATACTACGCCACACAACTTAATAATATTTTTTATAAGTTTTAGTAACCCTCATTCAATAACGGCTCATGAACCGTTATTGAATGGTAAAAAAACCGTTATCAAAGCTTTTTTTTGTTGTAGTGAACGGTTCTCCAACCGTTGAAGATATGTTAAAAAAATATAAATTATCATTATTACATATTGTTAAAGTCTTTTTTGAAATACATGTAACAATGATTCTTAACTAATAACAATTGCTAAATAGTCATTTAGCAACGGTTTTTTAGCAACAGTTCTTAGTTAAAAATCATTATTAAATAAACCTTTAGCAACGGTTTTAAATAATAATCGTTGCTAAAGAACCCTTTAACAACGGTTATTAGTTAAAAATCATAGTTAAAGATATTTTAAAAAAAAAGTTTTAGCTATAACATTTAAATATGAAATCATATTGATATAAGAGACAAATAAACAAATATTATTTAACATTAAACAATAAATATGGAGTCATATTGATTAGATAAGAATAAATTTTATTATATTTTATTCATTCAATAATTAATATAAAAAATATAATTTTTCATCCAATGAAAAAATATTTACTCAACAATACATACATCTTGCTCATGCAATAATATGAAAATTTATACAGTTTTAAATAAAAAATCCAAAGAAAAAACAGAAATGAAATGTGTTTTTGAGCTTGAGGACGAGATTTTTTTGCCCTGAAAATGACCGTAACGACATAAGCATTAACCCTATATATCTCATCGTAAAATTTTCATGGCAGTGTAGACGCCTTTGTCGGAGTTTTCTATCAAAAGTTATAATCGTTTGAAGTTGAGATGGTCATTTTTCGATTTTTATTTCGTCTCTCTTCTTTCTCTCTCTCTCTCTCTCTCTCTCTCGGTCTCACGGCTCTCGTGGGCGCAAGCCCCCACCATTAATTACCCCAGGGCTACGAACCTCGAGGCACCTCTGGATCTTTGAAAGAGAGAAGCAAATAGTATAGTTAAAAGATGGTCAAGTGGTCGTCTAGGTTTATAAAGCGGGGTCTACGGAAGATGAACCTACAAACGGTAGGTTCAATCTATGAAAGACAAACCTACAAACGGATCGGTTTTGTCCTATGGGGGACGAACCTACAAACAGACCAGGTTCGATCCATGCCACCTCGAGATGTAACCTTACCAATGGACAGGTTAATCTCTTCATAGGGGGCTTGAGGTGAGTCTACATACGAGGCCAGACTCGACCTCCGTTGATCTAGAAGATAAACCTACAAACGAGACCTAGGTTCAATCTTAACTAGTCAACAACCAATCACACAAAATACAACTCGAAGCACCGAGCGGTTGATCTTGAGGTTGGTGAATCGGGAGAAGGGTGGATATGGCCCACGTATTTCTTCTCACCGATCTTCTAGATCATGAATTCGTAGCACTAAGCCGATTCATAAACCTAGGAAACACAATTGCACACAATGTCAAACATGAAGCGTGGGCCGTTCAACATTGAGGCATGTGTTAGTGAAGGAACCTACCTACGAACGGTTCGCATTCACTATTTTGTGGATGAATCTACCAACCAGACCGATTCAATCTCACATTCTCGGGAAATGAGCCGGAGACAAACTCATCGACGGACAAGTTCGGTCTTGCCGGCTCAAATAGTCATGAATTACTTGTTCACGACAGGAGTCATTAAGATGTCACTTCGCTAGGACATCGTAATGTTCTTCATCTTCAAAGTCGACACATCTCTCCATGCGATGTCGTAGCTTTGGTCATTCTTCAACGAGCGTCGAGATGTTCTTGTCTCAACTAATCATTCTACGTGTTGCATTACTTGTGCAAAATTACTATGTTGCCCTACACCCCTTGTGTGAGCGTATTCAATCATGAGTTACTTGCTCATGGCGTGAGTCATTAAGATGTCACCTCATGTCTAGGACATCATAATGTTCTTCTTCTTCTTCGAGTCGACATATATCTTCATGTTAGTATTGTAGCTCTGGTTATTCTTCATCAAGTGTCAAGATGTTCTTGTCTCGACATGTTCCTTCATGTTGCTATCAAAGCCTTATTCATCTCACGTCAAGATGTTCCTGTCTCGACGTATCTTATGATTTTTCATCAAGTGTCAAGATGTTCTTGTCTCGACATATCTTTTCATATTGCTATTGAAGCCTTAATCATCCACGTCAAGATGTTCTTGTCTTGACTAATCACTTTAAATGTCATGTCATGTGTGCAAATATTCATATGTGGCTCTACACTCCTTATGTGAGCATATTTATTCATTTCTTAAAATGCACAAAGTCTATTATAGTATCTTCCATTATTATTTTTATTATGAAGATGTATTTATTTATTATTATTATTATTATTATTATTATTATCTTCTTATTATTATTATTATTCTTATTACTATTATTATTTTATTATTATTATTTTTATATTATTTTTTTTTTAAACTCTATTTATCTATGTAGAAAATTATTTACAAAAATAATAGAAAAGGGGTAGCTATTAATATTTTTGGGATTTTTTATAATGACTAAAATAATAGAATTTTTATTATTCTAAACCCTATTTATTTTGTAGAAAATCACTTACAAAAATAATAGAAAGTAAGATAGCTATGTTTTATTTATATTTTTAAAAATGCTTATAATAGCTAAAGTAATAGAATTTTGTTATTATATTCTATTATATTGTAATACTATCCATTATGTAAGAATTATTTACAAAATCAAAAGATGGTTAGCTATACTATTTTACTATTATCATTATTATTATTATTATTATTTTATTATTATTTTTTTTAATATCTATAATAGCTAAAAGAAATCATTACTAATATTCTATTCTATTTATTATACTATTTATTATATCTATTTTTATTATCTCTATTTATTATCTATAGAAAAGTATAAGATTTTTATTATTAGTCATAAGGGATGAAATTCATTATGTTTTTATTAAAACTATTATTTTTATCACATTTTATTCATCAAAAGTATATTTTTGTATATTTGTATAGAAATAATAAAAGAAATACAATTCATATTATATTATCATTCTTTATTATAAAGAAAATGCATTTTACTATTTATTACCATAGTAGTATATTTTTGTTTATTTTGTGCTATTTATTTTTATTATTATTTTTTTTTTACAGAAAATATCAATATAATATCTATTATTATTATTTATATTTTTTTTATTTATCAAAGAATATAGCTATTCTCATCATTTATTATAGTATATTACTATCACTATTATTATTTCATGGAAAATCACTTGAAAAATCACTAAAATATATCTAGTTATTATTTATGATTTTTATTTGTATTTTTGGAATTTTTATAGTATTTAAAATGACAAGTCAAAGCTAGGTCAAATATACCAATATATGTAATGTCTTTTGCTTTTAAATTGTTTTATCATGATTATATTTTTAAAACTGGAATATTATTGCATAGAAAAATAGTATGAAAAATAAGAAAATTTTAGAAACAAATTTGAGTCAATTTGGAGTTCAGGAACATTTTCAAATCATTTATTTACTCCATATTATTACTATTCTGTTATTATTTAATTAATGGGCCTAATCTGGGTCGCCAGATCTGCTCCAAGATCGGCGCTCATCTTTCAGATAGTTCTATTCTTATTTGGGCCGCCGGATATGCCTCAAGATTAATTCGTATTAGATGGACGGCCCAGATTCATATTCATATCTCTGTTTAATGCGACGCTTTACTTCGCGCGTCCGATCCCTTCAAGATTCACACACGCGCGTCAATATCCGTGCTGCTGCGATTCTCTGACTCCCCAGTCAACATGAGTTCCAAGATTCGTGCTATTGGCGACGCGGCGATGCATGCGGCCATCTCCTCCGCTCGGAGAGCGCTCGGGGTCGTCTTGCGTGAGGGGTTGATCTACGGCGTTTGATTAATGATCGTGCGGTGAATCGCATGGTATGCCAATGCCGGATGGGTTGATTTGGTACCAATCGATGCCGAATCTCAATTCTTAGAAATTCAATGGAATTGATCAATACTTTGTACAATTAGATGCCCTGTTTACATCGTTTATGTATGTTGACATGAATTAACATGATTATTGTAGCTCTAATTGACTCGATGAATCATATTTGACAAATGCTACTCGGGTACGGTGGTGCGGTCCGATGCAGAAGGTATAGACACGAATTGTAACCAAATTTAACGATGTTTTTGGCAATTCGAGTTGATAATGCATCGTTTAATATGTCATAGGAATCTAGCTAACATTACATATCTAATTTGTATGATAATTACATTATGAGCTAATGAAATTGACACGATGCGGCATCGCCGATCTGCCGATCGTCTTTCACTCAAAATTCCGACTATTCATCCACTCTCAATGCGACTTATGCACCTAATATGCTTTATAATGACAATTATGGTAAGTATATCCAATTATGCATGCGAATCTTCCCTAATCTCAAGTCTGGAACTAGATTGAAGCTGATGTACGACGCGGCACATGCATCTGAGAAAATCATGAATTCGATCGAGTTCTCAAGTTGAAACGAGATCAATCGACTTTGAACAACACTACAACCTTGAATACATAAGATACAAACACAAATGAGATGAATTTGACGTTTAAACAAAGAATCAAACCAAGAATCTTCACTTTGGTATCGAGTTCTCGGGTTTTAACAGAGATCAATCGATTTAACCATCAATTACAACCCCTGTGATCAAAATTCATTCAAGAAATGAAGCAAATACAAGGATCAAATCAAGAAATTCACAAAGAAAAGAATAGAAAGGTGAAAATCGAAAGAAAACAATAGAAAATTCACTGGAAATTACACTGTTATTCCAATAGAAGCTTGAATTACATACCTTTCCTTTGAATTACCACAAATCAAGCTTCCAAATCACTAATTGACTGTGATCCAAGAGTGACAGAGCTCTCTTCTTGAAGGATTGAAGAAATTCAATCGAGTTCTCAAGTTTGCAACTGAGATCAATCGATTCTATTACTTCTTCTTCCTATTCTTGCTCTCTTTCTCTCTGTCTCTCACTATTAGCTCTCAAATGGGTGTTTATATGCTCTATGCTTGCGTGTGTATTGCCTCTTCTTGTTACGTGTGTGTAATTGGTTTATATAAGCAATTGAGATGGTGTACCAAATGAATTAGAGCCATACACCACTTATACACCATCAATTGAACTCCCTTGGCTCATGAACATGGTTCTTCAATTCTGTTAGTGTTTCTGTTATGATGTGGGCCCCATTCAAGCGAATCCAAAGTTCAAGCCTTTGGCTGTTGACCATGTTTGACTCACATCTCATATGCTGCTAGAACCTTCTAGAACATCTAAACATACTATATATACTCATTCCAATGTATCTAGAGCATTCATTCATCCTCTGCCATTGTTATCTTCTTCCAAAGCTCAAAGCTTTATTACCCGATTCCATCTCTTGGCCAACAACATACCTCCACCATCCAATTGATAATCTCCATCATCTAAACAGCATCGTGAGGGTGCATAGAGGCTGCCAGCATTGGTAATTCGAGTTGAGAGTGCAAGGTTTCAAATTTCATCAATTTGCCCGATTTTATCACTCCTTCTCAATTGCTTCAATTCATCCCCTAATTCTTTGCTTCTTTCTTCATCTGGCGTCGCCTAAGCAAGTGGAGAAGGTTTGCATCATCAATTTTGGATTACAAGTAGGAATTGAAGTGCTTCATCAATTGCCCGAGGTATTCATCTCTCTCAATCACCTTATTCACTTGTTGTTTTTCAATTCTGATCAATTGCACATACTCTCCCATGTATAGGCTAACTCTGGGTGAAAGGAATTGGAGTTGCGAGCTTTGGAGAGCTTGATCACCTCTAATGGCGCCTTCTGCCTCGTCGAGAAGAAGGAAGAAGAGAGGGAGGGGAGAAGGAGAAGAGAAAGAGGAGGGTGCGTCCGTATTGAGTCCATGCGACTAGGTGGGACCCACGATCGGAGGTGTAATACAAGTGAGCCGGTACACATCGCTTCTTTCCTTTGATTTAAATCTCGATTAGATCTGCGTATAGACTAGGTGCATGATTGCACATGTGTGAGCTATACATTCATAAACACGACAAATGGGCCCCACATATAAGTATATGAATCTCGGCCATTAGTCCAAAATTTGTGGATTAGTTAACCCTTGCTTAGATTTAATCAATCGACTTGGCACACTCGATAGGTCCACTTGTTTAATCAATCTATTAATCATCTGTTATAGTGTTAATCCATGCCGAGGTGGCTTCTATTAATAAGGGCCATGTATGTCACACTTGGGCCCATGTTGCTAATTGGACCATGAGATACGGCCATGTGTTAATAGTGGTAGTGTAGCCTGCTTGAGGTGTTTTGCTAGCGGCATCGCCATGTGGCATATGAGGAGTGAGGTGTCTTCTTGTGGTGTTTGCCATGTGGTAAGTGTAGGGATGAGGTGGGCTGTCGGGTAGAGCCGTGGCCACCTGGGTAGTGAGGTGGCCTCCTGCAGGCACGTGCCATGTGGCACGGGGTTGGGTTAAGTGGACCTGCGGTGTGGTGCCATGTGGCACTAGGGTGGTGAAGTGGCCCATTTGGTACATGCCGCCACGTGGCACTAAGGTGGGGCCCACCTGTCAGTGACTCATACCTGGGTGGGGCCCACTTGCTGACATGGCCCAATGAGAGGCTGCCACGTGGCACACCCTCTCTCTTCGATTATTTTATACCTCCTGTGTTTCTTGTACCCAGTTTGTACCCAGAGCTGCTGTTATCCCCAACTTGCACCCAGGATTGCTCTGATCAAATCTCAGCCTTTGATTAATCTATTTAATCTGCCTTTATTTTCCCTGAATTTATTCTGATAGCTCCACTTATCCAAAAATTATGAAATTTTCACCAAAAATCCCTAAATTCATGATGATCATCCCTGTAATTTTTAATTCCATTTTTGCCCCTCCTTCTCTGAGTTAAAAATTCTTTTATTCATAAAACCCTATTATTCCTTATGAATTAATCCCTAATCTCAATTGTAGCTCAATGTCTCTGCCAATTACCTCTCTCTTGCAGAAACCACCCTAACTAAATACCAATTAGACTTATATTGATATCCATTAGGGCTTGATTTGATCAAATGCGACTACTTATCGGCAATTAATACAAATCTAGACTTGATCAAAGGTGGTTGCTCCCGACTTTACTTTGATCAGTCTTGTGAAATTGACTTTCAATCCCTTAACATGAGGGTGACTTGGTCAAAGAACTGACTACTTATCAGTAATTGACACAAATCAAAGCATGGTTAGGTGGTTGCTCGCAGCTTTGGCACCAGGTCAGCCTTGAAAGCAAAATCACATTTGGAATTTCTCATGATTAGTTGCATCAAAATGCTAGCTTGGCATTGACATCATTTCATGTAGTATAGGGATTATACTGCTTCAGCTCCTTTCTAGGGTTAGCTTCAAAGGCAGATTTCTAGGGTTCAATTCTGACCCTCTTCAATAGGTCACTGAGGTGTGGGGTCCACCTGTCAGTGAAAATGGTCATATGGATGACTCATCAGATAGGCTATGCTATTAGGTTTATCTACAAGGGACCGCCAGTGGGTCCCACTTGTCGATAAAATGTAATCAAATGGTGACCCATCAAGAGATTTTCTCTCTCTAAATCTCCCGAGGGTCGACCACCTCGAATGAGTAGGAGGTGGTGGGGTATTTATATCCTCGTCTTTCACCATATTATTTCATTGTGGGATTAATGCTTAACCTCTGTTCGGGTTGGTTAGCTTTCTTAACAAAATAGGCTAGGTCCATGTCATTGGAGTCGCTCATAAGGGACTCGCCATGTGGGTCCCACTTGTCGAAAAAGATGAAATCACATGGTGACACCCAAGAGGTCTCCTCTCTCCCTCGATCTTCTTGGGTGTCACACATGCTGAGTGGATAGAGAATAGCGAGGTATTTATACTCTTCACTTTGCGCTCAGCATTCCATTGTGGGACTAATGGATTTGTTCCGGGGTTATGCAGCGACTTTTCCTGATCAGTGGGCCACCTTTCCACTGCTCTCTCTCTCTTCTTCCCCTTTCTTATGATTTATCATCAATTTATTTCATTTATTCATCTATTCATCCTTGAGATTTTTCAAGGGTAAACAAAGAGCCACCCACCAAGACGAGCCTTGAACACTCGAAAGGCTTGTCTTGGTGCATTATTCCTCATTATTCATCATTTCATTTCTCATGACGTCTTCTCTTCTTCGGGTATTGTAGTTTTATCTCATGACGCCATTCCGCGTCGCCCTCGAGTCATTATCATTCTTTCTACGAGGATCCTAGCGATTGGACTCCTCTCATCTCGGCCATCCGAGCGACTCCCCGTCTACCGCGCGAGGTGGCGGTTTTATTCTTCGGGGATGATCGGCCTCATGACATCATACCCCTTCGGCCTTAGGCGTTGCTTCTACAGCTCCTTTGACACATCTCCGGGCAAGGAGATTATCGACGGGGAGGCCCACGGATGGACTACGCCCCTTCATCACTCCCTTAGAGTGCCATGGATATCGGTAGAGTGGACCGGTATGTGCTTATGCGGGAGGGGACTCTGCTCAGGCGGGCCGGGATATATGACTCGGTTTTCTTGTCGATGTTTCATTATCATATCGACACACCCTGGCTACGGGCCTTTTGTGAGCGGTGGAACTATTCCACCAACACTCTGTTCATTGACGATCGGGGCGACTCCGACCCTCCTGAGATACGGCGGTTGGCCGGCCGCCGATCTTTGGCCATTTCTATGACGAGTTCATGGTCTCACCCGCTGACTCGGGAGACTTCACTCGATTCCCGCCTTCTTTGCATAGGATTTATGAGATTTATCATCATTTACGGAGGGGGCATCCCGGAGTTCCGTTCAGACATTGGATCGCCTATTTCACCGATCGGGTCCATACTCGCCCTACGGGTTTGGCTTCCACCAGAGATCCATTTGGTACAGGTCGGCTCGAGATTCATCATGACGGCCCTATCCCTTCTCAGGATACCCTGTGTTCACACGACGTGGATCGGGAGACTTATTTGACTGCCTTCATTTCTTGGTGGATCTGTTATTTCTTATTGCCTAGCTCCCCTGCATACACCATTCGGCCTTCGGTGTTCATTATGGCGAGCCTGATCGCGCGTGGCGACAGGATTTCTTTGGCCGTGCCTGTACTGGCCAACATTTATAGGTGCCTCCGCGGTCTGACTTCATCTCGTAGTCCTTCACAGTGCCAGGAGCTGATCCCGTGGCATCTGATTAGCGGATGGCTCCATTTGCATTGGTCTGGCTCATATGATCCCGGCATGGCGGTCACGCTACGAGATCGTCTATCCTTATTGAGTGACTTAGGCGGGGTGCGGCCGACTTCATTGACTCCGGAGGTCTGCCGGTATAGATTCTTCGGGAGTCGAGACCATCTACGCTTCTCCCGAGACGGATCGGTGGCCGTGGGACATCTAGGGTTGCTTGACGGGATGGTGATTGACGACGGGGTTCCCTCTTCGACTCTTCTAGCATTCGAGCCGGGCCTATTGATTTGGAGTACACGATCGGTATTCGTCGGGCTTTCTTCCTCTCGAGATTGGGCGATTATATGTTCATCGAGCCCTATTCGCCACATAGATGTGCACATCGGTTTGGCTTGGATCGGGATATTCCGGCGCCTCTTCTCATCGCCCTATATCATTGGCGGCGATTTGGAGGGTATCGGATGGTGCTACACTCACCTCTTCCGACTAGGCACGGCACTCGCTATCGGATGGTATCCACCTCTGGGGACTTCCACCTTCACGAGGCGTTATCGGCGGTGGTATTATGAGACCATTCGCTCTTACCGGTCGTATACTCCTCCGGTGGTCGTCCGGAGTACATGTCCGCGAGATGGTCGGCCTCATTAGATGGCACCGTTTCGCGTGATCGCGCCCTTTCCCGACCATTGCGCGAGCTGTCGATTTTCGGGGTTTAGATAGCGGTTTTCTCGTGCTCTGTTAGGACTATTCTCACGTACACTTCATCATCCCTTTCGGTTATTTTCCTTTGATAAGCCTCATCTCATCTCGACCAATTCTCTTTTTGACTCAGAGTTGGCTTACGAGTATGATCACGCGGAGCCCGGGTTCTCGGTCCCTCGTCCACGAGTAGTCGGCGTTCATTCTCAGCCACATGTCGAGCCACCGGCTCCAGCTACCACGGGGAGAGATCGAGACGGCGCCTCTCAGCCATCTTCTCCATCTTCTTTCTCTTCTCCCATTCCGGGTGATTTTCTTTACTGACTCGCCTATCCTTATTCAGGCGCACTTCATTTACATCTCTGATTAGGGTTTATTTTTCAGCTCGTGGGACGTCTCCTGTAGAGGCAGCTCGAGACGACATCATAGCAGACCTATCGGCGCTGCGTGCGTGTGCAATTGCCATTTCGGGGTTTTGCACCGACCTTGCCGTCGCGAGGTTCGTGTGCTTCATTTAATACTTAGTTGCCGACATGCACTAGTATTTTCATTCTTACATGTAGATTTTACGAGACCACGAGGCCGATGACATGGCGTCTCCTCATCGCTCGGAGTCTTTCTTTTACGACGGTCTGCCTCACGTCGATCTTATTGGTGCCTACCGGGGATGGCGACTCCTTTGATGTGGTTCGGGGCCGGTGCTCACTCTTACACGACCGAGGAGGCTTCTTTAGAGCGGGGAGTCCATTGGGCGTCGAGCCGCGGGCGACGAGCCATTATTGATCGAGGAGGGCCATCTCATGCTTCTTCATTTCCCGACGGGCACCTCTCATGGCCACAGATAGCGAGTCTCGGCCGAGCGGGTTGCGGTCGATTATGACTCGAGTTGGATGAGAGTTGGTGGTGGAGCGGCTATTCCACGGCCCGAGAGACGAGGTTCCGGTTAGCGAGGGTCTCGCCGAGCCTCATGCTTCTTCCGTACTTTATATTTCCTTTATCATTTACCCGTATTTTACTTTTCCATGTACTCATTCTTTTTATTTTATTTTGTAGCCGGTCTAGTGCATCTGCGGTCCTCCGAGGCGGCCGACATCCCTATTCTCGACTCGGTCCCGCTTTCTCGGGCGACGAGGCGATAGGTTAAATCTTTTCTTCCTTCTATTTCTTCTTTGGTTATAACAATTCGTCTAACCCATTTATTTTACTTGCGATGTTTCATCGAGGGATGTGCAGCTCGCCTTGGCCGCGCTGGCGGATGCACTCCGGGATACCTTCTTCGGAGGCTATCCGCTAGATTTCGAGATCTTGGACTCTCTGCCCAGTGGTTTCTCTTTTGACTGGTATGGGCTGATGCGGGATACCATCGCGCCAGCTCTACTCATTGCACCTCGTCTCGAGAGCACTTTCATTTCCAGGAGGTGTGAGGAGCTGCTCAGGGCTTACCAGGATGCGAGCTCTCTCGTTTATCAGCACGAGTTGGAGATTCATGAGCTACGCAGGCATTTGGAGGCCGCTCGACTTCGCTATCTTCAGCGGCTCTCTTCTTGTGCCACTCTCCGCTCCATGGGAGTCAGTGGTGGGCCCGCTCGACTGCTCGTGCAGGAGCTAGAGGACCACAGATTATCAGTAGAGGGCTTCTCTCGACATTTGGCGGGACGTCTCCCGGAGTTGCAGATTCATTCGAGCGCCCGGGATAGTGCCTTCGCTCAGTTTTTGGATTTTGAGACGGCTTCGGAGGAGGACAGGCACTCCCTCCATGATTATCTGGAGACTATTAGTGTGCTGCTATTAGAGTTGGAGTCCCGCTTTTTGGGCCCATAGTCTGTACTTTTCATTTCTTCTTTTCTCCTTTTCTTTTGCTATACTTGATATAGGATGCTTTGACATTTATCATTTTGATCTCTTGTTGTGGATGATGCTTGCCTCTATTATTATCCTTTTATCGCTTCCCCTGCAGTAGCGAGGAAATATTTCATTGATTTCATGCTATGCACCTCCAATCTTATTTGCAAAAGCGCCTTTATTACAACCGCTTCATTCTTTTTCGCGAGCGTCTAAACATAATAAAGAAAAATCTTACAACATCCTATTACATTCATTCTATGTATGTTCATCTTTATTTATTGCAATACAAACTCAAGTAACCGTGGTATTTTACGGATCTAGAACACTGTCTGTATCGACCTCTAGTAGGGTCACAGAATAAACCCGTTTATCCCTTTATTACTGATGGATAAACTTACCAGTATCAATTGGATTATGGATGCAATTGATAACACCATTTTGTGGATGCTCCTTGTATATTTAGTTGACATTTATTTGTGGAAGCTCACCCACTCTCCCCTCATTTGTGCACCGTTGCGTGCTAAAGTGGAAACTCACGTTCACTCATCTCCACTCAATTTGTTTTGTGGGGGTACTACCCTCAAACATCCATCACGCATCCCTGCGAGACAGGCTTTCATCGGGTAGGTTCGCTCTCCATGACCCGAGTCACTTCTTTAAGCGAATTACTTTATTTGACACTGAATGTTGGGCAAAAGCATAAACCCTTAGTCTGACCCCTCCATGACCTATTTTGGGATTAGAAACAGATCACCTCCTTGGGCGTGTGGTACTTTTGCGGATGAATGTACCCAACCTGTTTTTTATATTTTAGCTACCCTCAAACATCCATCACGCATCCCTGCGAGACAGGCTTTCATCGGGTAGGTTCGCTTTCCATGACCTGGGTCACTTCTTTAAGCGAGCCGCTTTGTTTAACATGAAATGTCGGGTACAAGCGTAAACCCTTGATCTGACCCCTCCATGATATGTCGTGGGATTATGACACACCATTTCTTCGGGCGTGTGGTGCTTTTACGGATGAATGCACCCAACCCGGCTTTGTATAACACTCGTGGTGTCGGGGACAAAGGTGGCAACCCCTTATTGAAAAGATTTTATTATTTTTATTATCATCATTTTTTTTTTTATGAGTAGGAAAGTAGGTTTTTATTGTTTTACATATATATCCTTTCATTTTTATTAGAAGAAGGCAGATTTTTGGTTATTAGTGATACATGTTACTAATAGTACGAGAGTTATTTATTTATATGCCCTCGGAAGCGACTATTTACTAGCCACCAATTTGCTCGACCTATCCTTGGCTTGCGCGCGACGCGACCAATATGAGCAACTTTCGTCATTGGGCAACAGATGGTTTGAGGGACAAACTGCAAACCCTGCCCATTTTTGTGTTTATTCTGTATCAAATGGACAAACCCAGTGGTATTTGTATTGTGAGCCCAAACACCAAAGCTCTCGCCTTACATTCTCGCGTGGTTTTGGCGTTGAATTTTCTTATTCTATATTTTTTATTTTTATAGGGCTATACGTGTTTGTGTGGTTTTGGATTTTTGGATGCATTCTATTTACAGATGCACAAGTAGGGTTTTGGGATTTTTATGCAAAAGTGGAGGTTAGACATGGGTTTGTGTTTCGTGCACGTGTGTGTAAGCGAACACTTATTCTCTCCTTACTTATTTACAATAGATACTACTCGATCGGCCCCACTCTGGGCTATGTGTAGTACTTCTTCAGATATCGCCCATTAATCGGTGGCATGGGCCTTTCACCTTCATGGTCTATGAGTTGGTATGCGCCGCCCCGTATACCTTCTCAATTACGTATGGCCCTTCCCATTCGGGAGAATTTTGGGCCGATGTGCCGACGAATGATCGGCCTCTTGAGGACAAGAACAAGCTCCCCTTGTTGAAATGCCCGACTCGCGCCATCTTATCATATGCCCTTGCCATTTTGCACGATATATTTCAAGGTTCTGTGGGCTATCGAGTCTCTTTTCGTCCATGGCATCCAACTCGTCCGATCTAAGTTGTTGGCATTCGTCCATGGTCATATCATTTTGCATAGCCACCGCAATGACGGTAATTCCACCTCAAGAGGAGAACGGCTTCAACCCCAAAAGCCAAAGAATACGGGGTAGCTTGCGTAGGCGTTCGGTATGTGGTTCGATAAGCCCATAATGCCTCTTGTAGACGATTATCCCAGTCTCGTTGGTTGCCGTCCACGGTCTTCTTCATGATATTTATTAAGGTTTTATTAAAGGCTTCGGCCAGGCCGTTGGCTCTCGGGTTGTAAATGGACGAGAATCTCCAATCGATATTAAATTGCTCCGCCAGGGCATAGACTTTGGAGCTCTTGAAGGCCGTTCCATTATCAGATATTATCCGGAGTGGGGTACCGAATCGGTAAAGGATGTGCGTCTAAGTTGTTGGCATTCGTCCATGGTCATATCATTTTGCATAGCCACCCGCAATGACGGTAATTCCACCTCAAGAGGGAGAACGGCTTCAACCCCAAAAGCCAAAGAATACGGGGTAGCTTGCGTAGGCGTTCGGTATGTGGTTCGATAAGCCCATAATGCCTCTTGTAGACGATTATCCCAGTCTCGTTGGTTGCCGTCCACGGTCTTCTTCATGATATTTATTAAGGTTTTATTAAAGGCTTCGACCAGGGCGTTGGCTCTCGGGTTGTAAATGGACGAGAATCTCCAATCGATATTAAATTGCTCGCGGGGCATAGACTTTGGAGCTCTTGAAGGCCGTTCCATTATCGGATATTATCCGGAGTGGGGTACCGAATCGGTAAAGGATGTGCGTCTTGAAGAACTTAACTACATCGGATGCTTTAACTTCTTTAAGTGGGACGGCCTCGGCCCATTTGTAAAGTAATGTTTTGCCGCCGGGATAAATCGGTGACCTCTCGACGTCGGAGGGTCTATGGGCCCCACTATATCTGTACCCCACATATTAAATGGCCAGGATGCTACCGTGGGGTGTAACGGGTTTGGCGCTTGATGTATAAAAGGGCGTGTGTATCCGGCACATGCGCACTTCCTTACGTGCTCTTCACATCGCCACCATCGTGGGCCATAATATCCCATTCGCTTGATCTTCAACTTCATTTTGGCCCGGACGATGTGCTCCGCATAGTCCGGAATGAACTTCTTTCATTACACGCCGACTTCGCCACCGATACACATCTCGGCCATAGGCGATCATAAGACCTCCGGTATAGCGTATTGCCCACATATGCATACCGTAGTACCCGCTTTCTTATTTGATCGGCCATCCTTTTATCTTTGGGAAGGGTACCATGCGGAAATATTCGATGAACGGCTGTCTCCAATCATCATCTTCTTCGGTTATCATTGTTTCTTGGCATTCTATCTTTTCTAGCCCAGCATTTTCATTATTCACCTTATCTGTTGTTTGACACAATGATAATGGCCTCCTATTGCGGACGATGATGTGGATTTCGGCTCTGTTGGTTCACCCAGCTCCTTGGCGAGTTTGGCCAACGCATCTGCTTCACCATTCACAGCCCTCGTGACCTTCTCGATGGACACGTACGGGATTTTCTTCATTAATTCCACGGCCTTTCGGTGATATTGTATTAGTTCCGGCTTCAAAACCTTATATTCGCCAATTATTTGATTTATAATCAGCTGTGAATCCCCAAAGATACGCACAGCCTTGACTTCTAGCTCCAATGATAGCTCTAGTCGGCGAATGAGTGCCTCATATTCTGCTTCATTATTTGTACATGGTTCAGTTAAAGCCAGAGAATGTCGTATTATCCCGCCTTCCGGGGTTACGAAGACTAGTCCCGCGCCGCCTCGCACGATTGGGACTCCGGGCCGCGATCGGCTTGATTGACGAGGCACCATCAAAGTACATCTCCCATATAGGACTTCCTTCTTCAACATGTAGGGTTTCCTCATCGGGGAAGTCACATTTTAATGGGGAGTCATCTTGGATCGGGTGTGCGACCGGAAATGCTGCTAGCGCTGCCCCTTTATCGCCTTTTGCGGTGTATAGGTGATGTCGAATTCGGTGAGGATGATAGCCCACTTGGCCAGCCTCCCCGTTAGCATTGGCCGAGTCATCAGGTATTTGAGAGGATCTACCTTGGATATTAATATGATTTTGTAGGCTAGCATGTAGTGCCTCAATTTCTTCACCGCGAAGATTAGGGCTAAACAATGCTTCTCAATCGGTGAATACCCGTGTTCTGCCCCTACCATCATGCGACTTAGGTAATACAGCGCATTTTGATTACCATCCTGGTTTTCTTGGGCCAATAGGGCTCCCAAGGATCCATCCAGGGCGGTCGTGTATAGAATGAGCTCCTTCCCGGGTATGGGCGCCGCCAACACTGGAGGGTTGAGTAGATATGCCTTGATTTCTTCAAAGGCTCGCTGGCACTCGCCATCCCATTTAAACGGGATATTCTTCTTAGTCAGCCGGGTGAAGGGTTGGATTTTACCCGATAGATTGGCTATGAATCGCCTAATGTACGCCAATTGCCCTTGCAAAGATCGCAATTGTTTTAAATTCTTTGGCGGGGATAGTTCAGTTATTGCTTTGATCTTGCCTGGGTCTATCTCAATGCCCCTGTGGCGTACTACAAACCCCAGAAATTTACCAGATGATACCATAAATGCGCATTTCAACGGGTTTAATTTGAGCGCATGTTCTCTCAGGCGGTTGAAAACGACCTCGAGGTATTGGAGGTGTTCTTCATATGACATGGCCTTGATGACTAGATCATCCACATAGCACTCAACTATCTTGTGGATTAGATCGTCAAATATCTTCGTCATCGCCCGTTGGTAGGTGGCTCCCGCATTTTTGAGCCCAAACGGCATGACTTTGTAACAATATATGCCAATCGGCGTGCGGAATGCCGTATGCCTCTCATCTTCGGGCGCCATCTTAATTTGATTATAGCCCGCATAACCGTCCATGAAGGAGAAGACTTCATAGGAGGATGTATGGTCAATTATGATTTCGGTTACTGGGAGCGGGAAATCATCTTTGGGGCATGCCTTGTTCAAGTCCCGGAGGTCCACACAAATGCGGATTTGCCCATTTTTCTTCTTAACCGGGACAATGCTAGCCACCCATTCTGGCGTCTCTTCTTCCCGTATAAAGCCGGCGTCGATGAGTTTCTTTGTCTCCTCCACGACCTTCTCTTCGAGTTCTATTCTCATTCGCCTCGGCGCTTGTTTAATCGGCTTGAAGGTTGGATCAATTTTCAAGTAATGGACCGCCACGTTGGGATCTAATCCAGGCATTTCTTTATAACTCCAAGCGAAGCAGTCCATGTAGCTTTTAAGGAATGTCTTCAACCTGTCAGCCACCTCTTTCGGCAACGACGCGCTTATGAAAGTTGGTCGTGAGTCTTCTTCTGTCCCCAAATTAATTTCCGCTAACTCATCGACCGTGTTAGGTTCCTTCTCTAGCTGCTTCAAAGCATTTTTCAGGACTGGGGCATTGTCCTCTTCTGTTTCATTATCCGGCATTTCAACAGAAGTCATGCAACAGCTCTCTTTCATACGGTTCCCGTCGAGAGATCCCTCGAAGCATGCTGCGTCATCGCAGTTATACCCTAATCCCCGGGTGTATTTTATTTTACCATCCAGGCCCAGGACTTTATTCTGGCCGCCATTCCAGAGTTCATCAAAGCGCTTGGCCTCGGCCTTGGATATGTTTCTCAGACATCTTGCCCTTTTCGCCAATTTATATAGCTCCTTTCCAAAGGGATGAGATGCAGCGTCATCGCTCGTTGCATTCTCCGATTCTTGTTCTATCACCCACTTCTTCCAAGTGTTGTGATCAGGGTTCTTCAGAGAGACGGGTTGAATCGCTCTGATAGAAAATTATGGCCTTGTGGATGATAGTTTTCCCTTTGATGCGTTCCACCTTTGCCGGCACAACAAAGGTCTTTAAGGTTTGGATGTGGTTCACTTCCCTTGGCATGAGGTCTTTAAAATGCCTTTCGGGGACCACAGTAATCTCTAGCGCTGCCATCTCTTCTTCTATCTCAATGTTCATGACTGAGTTGGAGCGGTAGATTTCTTTGATCGGCTTTCGTCTCGCAACCTTAGGTTTACTAGGTACGGGAGTGTGCGAGATCGTATAAGCCACCCCTTTGCCTTTGTTATTCAGGTTATGCGGAGCTGGGTCTTGTTGAAAACTCTTCGGGAGTTGGATCGTCCCGTTTCTATGCCCTTCTTCTATAAGGTCCTTGAATACCCAACACTCTTCAATAGTATGGCCCAATATGCGATGATAAGGGCAGAATTCGCCTTCGCCGGCTCTCTCCATGTCTGCGGGTCGCTTACAAACGGGAAGTGTTAACCCACTTTTTAAGGCCTGCTCAAATATCCGAGCCGTTTTATTTTTTAAGAAAGAGTATGGTTTACTCTTCTTGACTTTGAGGGTTTGCATGACGGTCAATTGCTTAGCTTTCATTTCTTCCCCCTTTGATTCATCTACTATTACAATTACCCGTTTGCCGCTATCGGGTGCTTGTCTTTCGGGGCTCCCGGCGCGGGGTTCACTCGCCATTTCTTTGAGTAGCTCGGAGTTATAGATCGCGGTTTGCAGGTTTTCAATCATTATCATGATTTCATTGTGTTGCACTTTAATATCCTGCATCACTTCCCATTGTTCAGACACCTCTCTTCTATTATTTTCAACCTGGTGCCTTATTTCGTCAATTGCATTCCAGACGCGTCCTTCGAAATTTTCCCGCCATGAGCGTTCTTCATTTATAGGCCTTGGCCTAACCGGTTATCCCTTCCGCTACCGGTCCCGTGTTGATCATATATGACTCCTCACTTTCATTATCTGTTTCGGGCCCTTTGTATGGCTTTTCGAGGATGTGATAGATGATTTCTTCGTCAGATTCTTCTTCCCAGGGTTGACGATCATGGCCAGACTCTTCTCCCGAGGTAATATCGCCCGAGCCGTCAGACTCTTCAGAGTCTTCTCCTGAAGTTGCCTCTGTGATCTGAATTTGAGGGGTGTTGGCAGGTTTAAAATTGAAAATGACCTCCTCTTCAGAATCACTTGCATTGATTTCGTTCGGTTTTATTTGGGCCTTATACGCAGCCACCTGTTTGAAGCGGAAGGTTGCTTCTTCACCCGACTTTCTTCCGGGTCTTTGGGGCTCGAGCACCTCGGGGTTTAATATTAAATTTGACCTCTTCTTCTTCTCCAGACGAGGTATCAAATTTAGGGCCTTTGTTGAAGGGTTTCTGACCTGCTTTAGTTATAGATCGGCTTGGCGCCACGGCGGATTTAGGCAGAAAATATTGGGCGTCATTAAATTTAATCTCATGCACCCCGAATGGTTTGACATCTCCGTCAATTCTCTTTTGCTTACCATTCTCGATATATTTCAGCACCGGTGCGAGTAGTAGGTATGACCCGATTACTATGAAGCCACGGCGACCCACCAGAACGCTTGCCGATAAGAGGTTTCAAATGTCAATAACATAGAATTTAGTAGGCGCTTTTAGGCTTCCGCATTGCGGTTCGAGTTATAGCTCCTGTGGCCTTTTGGGAGTTTTGATTGAAGCCATGAATGATCACCTTTTCGTCGATAGGTTCTTCACGTCTAAGGTGATGGTCTTCGTAGTTTTAAGCGGCATGATATTGATTGAAGACCCCAACAACCAGGATGCGACCAACCTTTTGCCCTCCGCAGCTTCCGGTGATGTATAGCGGGCGGTTATGGTCGACGGTGCCTATTAAGAGGTCATCGTCTCGTGAAATTTATGCGGGCGGTCCGCTTGGCGGTGAATAGGGCTTCCTGCATATTTTGCTCGATGAAATATGACTTGTACTTCTCGGGATCTTGCAAGGCCTGGATTAGCACCTCCCTTAGGTCTTGTGACATCATCAACGCGTCAAATATGCTTAATAGCGCTGGAATCTTACGCAGATGTGCCAACACGTTGTATTCTTCGCCCATCGACCGGGTCCTTTCTGGGTTCTTGCTTGGATTCTCAGCCTCTTTACCTTTATTCAGGGCCTTATCCTTTCCTTTATCGGAATCCTTGGGAGCTTGTCTCTCGGGTATATAAGTCCCGGACCAGGAGCACGGCTTTGCACTCTTCATTCTTGGTCCCAGAGGTGCTTGCTTCTCCTTCGTCATTTGGGAAGAACATCTCCTCTAAAGTTGGCATATCTTCATCGTGAGAAGAATATACCATGTTGCACGAAGCACCCCAGATTTCTTCGCTCTCTTCCTTATTTATTTTTTTATCTACATCTTCTTTCTTTTGACCTAGGGTTAGCTTCTCCCAGTCTTCTTTGGAGATGAAGTGTTGGAGGTAATCGCCTCGGACCGCCTTCGCTCGCATTCTTCAATTTTATTCTTTCTGGACTTGTTGCTTCTATGCTTCTTTCTCTTCTTAAGAACCTGGTCTTGGCTCTGGTCCACCTTATAATATACCCTGGGTTTTGGTGGGACCACTGGCGTGATATCGTCCTTCCATTTCATGCCAGGTTCTTTCTTAAGGGCTTTAAGCATTTTAATTGATTTCTTAGATAGGTGCGTAGTCCATTGCTCTTCCTGGTCTTCGCATGACTGGCCCGGGACTTTCTCTTCCTCATGAGAGATCGTGTTGGCCTGCTCATGGGCTGATGGGCTTTGCAAGAACCCTTTTGGTAAAGTAATTTCACCATTTTTATACGCCTTCTCAACCCAATCTTTGAAGACCCAAAGCAATCTTCAATTGAGTGCCCTATTATTCTGTGGTATGGGCAAAAGTTGGGTTCGTCCGATTTATCGGCATCTTCCGGGCGTTCTTGTGCGGCGGGTTAGACCGTTCTTCAGGGCCCCTCTGAAGATTTGGGCAACTTTATCTTTTCTGAAGGAGTACGGTTTAGATTTCTTTTGTTTGAGAGATTCGAAACTCCGTGAACTCCTTCCTGGATTGGGCCTGGGTCCCTTATTATAATTGTTGCCATTTGTGCTACTGCTGCCGCCTTGGGTGTCTGCGTTGGCAACCATCTTATCCTTCAACGAGGTGAATGCCACTTTGGTTTCAGCTCGGACTCCTCGTTGCGGCCTATTGTTCATAAAGCTTGGCACGGTATGCGGTGACATCCTTTCCATGTTGGATACCGATCTGAGCAAGTCTTTGAATGTGTTGACCTTTGTCACACCAAGAAGCATGCCCATCCACCCGTCAATGTTTTTCATGATTAGGTTGACGGCCTCGTCTTCAGTTAATGTGCGGTCGCATTTGATGCTGAGGTTCCGCCATCTATTAATAAAATCTGTCATTGACTCCCCTTTCTTGGGTTTAGTGCTTGCCAGATCGGCTATGTTTATTTTGTCAGACACCATGACAAATCGTGCCTGAACGAGTCCGCCATCTCGTCCCAGTCCCGATCTTTTGTTGTTCTCCAAATGAATAGTACCATTGAAAGGCGGTTCCCACTAGGCTCGAGGGAATTGTCTTAACAACAGTGCATCATTGCCACCCGTGTTGCCGCACGAGGCTACAAAGTGGGCCAGGTGTTGTTCGGGGTTCAAGTCTTTATTGCCCTCCCCGGAGAAGGTCCTGAAGCGGGGGATCACATACCCTTTAGGATATTCTTCCAAGTCGTATATGGCAGGGTATGGATGTCCACAGTTTTTGACAGGAGGGATAGTGTATCCACCTCCAGCTATTTGCATTTGCTGGGCAATCATGGCTTGAATCTCCTTCCGGGATATTCCCGTTGGTTCAGCCTCCACTTCTATGGTTCTATGTGGATGGGGTTTAGAATCGACATGTTGTTTCCCCTTATGATTGCTTTTGGTACTGTGGACCCCTTCTTGACGGGAGCTACCAGCTTTGAAATTGGCGTCTTGTGATTCTTGTAACGACTTGACCGCCTTAATCAGTTCTTCGTTCTGCTTCAGCATGGTAGCGATTAGCTCCCGTTGCCTAATCAGCTCTTCATCCCGTGCCTCGATGTGGCCTTTTAATATTTCTATTTCATCAATAGGCACTTCGGGACGTGTTTCAACTTCATCTTCATTATCGAAGAAGTCAGGGTTTTCGTTGTGGTCTTCCTCTTCCCTGCTATTGCCCTCGGGGTTGACTCTCTTGGGAGGTCTCCCTTTTCTACCATTATTTTTGTTGGTATTGGTGACGTGAGCTTGATTAGGCGGGGGCCGGTCATCCCGGGTCATATTCACCTCAGCATCAGTGTCCGGATCAGTGTCGTAGCTTATACTGATGGTGTTGACTGAGAAGTGCTCTTCATAGCGAGCGGTTCTTCTCTTCTTCTTTGTTTGATCAGGTGCGGTTATTTTCAGACTGTTAAGTGGTATTCTCGAGCCTAACCGGCTGAATACACTCTTCTGACCTAGGCGGCTGAACACACTCTCGGGCGGAGCGTTGGACTTGCCGGCCTTGCTGGGCTGGGCTTGAGATTGGGGCTTTGTTGGCTGGGAACCCTTTGGGACCCACACCTGCTGGGTGCTAGGTGTTGCCTTTGATGTAAACCTCCTAGGGTTCGGAGTGGAGACAATGGCTTGCGGCCGAGCCATGTCTTGAGAGTGATTGGGGCGGGAGACGTATTGTCTCGACCTAGCGTTCTTGACGCTCTTCCTCTGTTTGAGGGCCCTGTGAGCCTTGTAGATGGCTTCCGCAGGGATTTGAGACTTATCCTGGCGGCGCTGAGGCCTTTGAGTTGGGCGAGGTGTGGGCTTAGGCACCTCCCATGCCTGGCGGAGCTGGCCTGTGGCCGAGTTCTTGGCCACTATGCGGAGTGCCGTAAATTTGTTGGAGACTGGGATAGCTGGCCTAGCCACCAGCTGGTTTTTGGTATGCATCCAGGGCCCTCTTCCTGGACGCTTGAGAGTTACGGGCAGTTTGGGCTGCTGCCTTTGGGGTTGTCTTCTTGGACGGTCGCCTTCTCCTCTTTGGGGAGGTAGTAGGAGAGGCCATGACATTGTTTGAGATGCCCTTAGGAGTCAGGGTGATTGAATCCTCCTCCTCGTCCTGAATAGAGATCTGGACGGTCGCGGGAGTGAAGGCGGCCACCGGAGTTGGGCGTAGACGCGCCGCCTTCTTGTGGGATGGTCCCAAAGAACAAGAACAATTTGCCTCCGGGCTCTTTGCGAGGAGTGACGGTGTAGGGAGCGAGGTTGAAGTTTCCGAAGAATGCCATTTCCTGCAAAAACAAAAACACTTGAAAATTATTAGTCATTTTAGCACATAGAAGACCACTTGTATCTCTTAACTATTCTATTTGACTCTCTCTTTCGAGATAAGAGGAGAATCTAGGTCCCACCGGCGTGCCGATCCCGTGCGACCCTTTTTCGCGCGCTCCGCACCACCGCCGGGCGATGGGTTGCGGAAGAAGGACACGGAGATCCCTCCCGAGCGTGCATCTCATTGGGTGTCGGCCGACTCGCCGTTTAGAGATTATTTGGATGCACATTCGGGGGGTTATTAGTGATTGTGAGTTCTTGTAGATTCCGGTGGGCGCAAGCCCCCACCGTTAATTACCCCCGGGCTACGAACCTCGAGGCACCTCTCGGATCTTTGAAAGAGAGAAGCAAATAGTATAGTTAAAAGATGGTCAAGTGGTCGTCTAGGTTTATAAAGCGGGGTCTACGGAAGATGAACCTACAAACAGACCGGTTCAATCTATGAAAGACAAACCTACAAACAGATCGGTTTTGTCCTATGGGGGACGAACCTACAAACAGACCGGTTCAGTCCATGCCACCTCGAGATGTAACCTTACCAACAGACCAGGTTAATCTCTTCATAGGGGGGCTTGAGGTGAGTCTACATACGGGGCCGACTCGACCTCCGTTGATCTAGAAGATAAACCTACAAACAGACCGGCTTCAATCTTAACTAGTCAACAACCAATCACACAAAATACAACTCGAAGCACCGAGCCGGTTGATCTTGAGGTTGGTGAATCGGAGAAGGGTGGATATGGCCCACGTATTTCTTCTCACCGATCTTCTAGATCATGAATTCGTAGCACTAAGCCGATTCATAAACCTAGGAAACACAATTGCACACAATGTCAAACATGAAGCGCTGGGCCAGTTCAACATTGAGGCATGTGTTAGTGAAGGAACCTACCTACAGAACGGTTCGCATTCACTATTTTGTGGATGAATCTACCAACAGACCGATTCAATCTCACATTCTCGGGAAATGAGCCAGGAGACAAACTCATCGACGGACAAGTTCAGTCTTGCCAGCTCAAATAGTCATGAATTACTTGTTCACGACACCGAGTCATTAAGATGTCACTTCGCTAGGACATCGTAATGTTCTTCATCTTCAAAGTCGACACATCTCTCCATGCTGATGTCGTAGCTTTGGTCATTCTTCAACGAGCGTCGAGATGTTCTTGTCTCAACTAATCATTCTACGTGTTGCATTACTTGTGCAAAATTACTATGTTGCCCTACACCCCTTGTGTGAGCGTATTCAATCATGAGTTACTTGCTCATGGCAGCGAGTCATTAAGATGTCACCTGTCTAGGACATCATAATGTTCTTCTTCTTCAGAGTCGACATATATCTTCATGTTAGTATTGTAGCTCTGGTTATTCTTCATCAAGTGTCAAGATGTTCTTGTCTCGACATGTTCCTTCATGTTGCTATCAAAGCCTTATTCATCTCACGTCAAGATGTTCCTGTCTCGACGTATCTTATGATTTTTCATCAAGTGTCAAGATGTTCTTGTCTCGACATATCTTTTCATATTGCTATTGAAGCCTTAATCATCCACGTCAAGATGTTCTTGTCTTGACTAATCACTTTAAATGTCATGTCATGTGTGCAAATATTCATATGTGGCTCTACACTCCTTATGTGAGCATATTTATTCATTTCTTAAAATGCACAAAGTCTATTATAGTATCTTCCATTATTATTTTTATTATGAAGATGTATTTATTTATTATTATTATTATTATTATTATTATTATCTTCTTATTATTATTATTATTCTTATTACTATTATTATTTTATTATTATTATTTTTATATTATTTTTTTTTTAAACTCTATTTATCTATGTAGAAAATTATTTACAAAAATAATAGAAAAGGGGTAGCTATTAATATTTTTGGGATTTTTTATAATGACTAAAATAATAGAATTTTTATTATTCTAAACCCTATTTATTTTGTAGAAAATCACTTACAAAAATAATAGAAAGTAAGATAGCTATGTTTTATTTATATTTTTAAAAATGCTTATAATAGCTAAAGTAATAGAATTTTGTTATTATATTCTATTATATTGTAATACTATCCATTATGTAAGAATTATTTACAAAATCAAAAGATGGTTAGCTATACTATTTTACTATTATCATTATTATTATTATTATTATTTTATTATTATTTTTTTTAATATCTATAATAGCTAAAAGAAATCATTACTAATATTCTATTCTATTTATTATACTATTTATTATATCTATTTTTATTATCTCTATTTATTATCTATAGAAAAGTATAAGATTTTTATTATTAGTCATAAGGGATGAAATTCATTATGTTTTTATTAAAACTATTATTTTTATCACATTTTATTCATCAAAAGTATATTTTTGTATATTTGTATAGAAATAATAAAAGAAATACAATTCATATTATATTATCATTCTTTATTATAAAGAAAATGCATTTTACTATTTATTACCATAGTAGTATATTTTTGTTTATTTTGTGCTATTTATTTTTATTATTATTTTTTTTTTTACAGAAAATATCAATATAATATCTATTATTATTATTTATATTTTTTTTATTTATCAAAGAATATAGCTATTCTCATCATTTATTATAGTATATTACTATCACTATTATTATTTCATGGAAAATCACTTGAAAAATCACTAAAATATATCTAGTTATTATTTATGATTTTTATTTGTATTTTTGGAATTTTTATAGTATTTAAAATGACAAGTCAAAGCTAGGTCAAATATACCAATATATGTAATGTCTTTTGCTTTTAAATTGTTTTATCATGATTATATTTTTAAAACTGGAATATTATTGCATAGAAAAATAGTATGAAAAATAAGAAAATTTTAGAAACAAATTTGAGTCAATTTGGAGTTCAGGAACATTTTCAAATCATTTATTTACTCCATATTATTACTATTCTCATTATTATTTAATTAATGGGCCTAACTGGGTCGCCAGATCCGCTCCAAGATCGGCGCTCATCTTTCGATAGTTCTATTCTTATTTGGGCCGCGGGATATGCCTCAAGATTAATTCGTATTAGATGGACTACCGCATTCATATTCATATCTCTGTTTAATGCGACGCTTTACTTCGCGCGTCCGATCCCTTCAAGATTCACACACGCGCGTCAATATCCGTGTTCGCCGCGATTCTCCGACTCCCCGACCAACATGAGTTCCAAGATTCGTGCTATTGGCGACGCCGCGATCGCGCCATCTCCTCCGCTCGGAGACCGCTCGTGGTCGTTCTGCGTGAGGGTTGATCTACGCGTTTGATTAATGATCATGCGGTGAATCGCATGGTATGCCAATGCCAGATGGGTTGATTTGGTACCAATCGGTACCGAATCTCAATTCTTAGAAATTCAATGGAATTGATCAATACTTTGTACAATTAGATGCCCTGTTTACATCGTTTATGTATGTTGACATGAATTAACATGATTATCAGTAGCTCTAATCGACTCAATGAATCATATTTGACAAATGCTACTCGGGTACAAGTGGTGCAAATCCGCATCGAAGGTATAGACACGAATTGTAACCAAATTTAACGATGTTTTTGGCAATTCAGAGTTGATAATGCATCGTTTAATATGTCTATAGGAATCTAGCTAACATTACATATCTAATTTGTATGATAATTACATTATGAGCTAATGAAATTGACACAGTGCGGCATCGCCCGATACCGATCGTCTTTCACTCAAAATTCGACTATTCATCCACTCTCAATGCGACTTATGCACCTAATATGCTTTATAATGACAATTATGACTGAGCTATATCCAATTATGCATGCAATCTTCCCTAATCTCAAGTCTGGAACTAGATTGAACTGGTACGACGCGGCAACATGCAGAAAATCATGAATTCAGTCGAGTTCTCAAGTTGAAACTGAGATCAATCGACTTTGAACAACACTACAACCTTGAATACATAAGATACAAACACAAACTGAGATGAATTTGACGTTTAAACAAAGAATCAAACCAAGAATCTTCACTGGTATCGAGTTCTCAGGTTTTAACCGAGATCAATCGATTTAACCAGCTCAATTACAACCCCTGTGATCAAAATTCATTCAAGAAATGAAGCAAATACAAGGATCAAATCAAGAAATTCACAAAGAAAAGAATAGAAAGGTGAAAATCGAAAGAAAACAATAGAAAATTCACTGGAAATTACACTGTTATTCCAATAGAAGCTTGAATTACATACCTTTCCTTTGAATTACCACAAATCAAGCTTCCAAATCACTAATTGATCGTGATCCAAGAGTGACAGTAGCTCTCTTCTTGAAGGATTGAAGAAATTCAATCGAGTTCTCAAGTTTGCAACTGAGATCAATCGATTCTATTACTTCTTCTTCCTATTCTTGCTCTCTTTCTCTCTGTCTCTCACTATTAGCTCTCAAATGGGTGTTTATATGCTCTATGCTTGCGTGTGTATTGCCTCTTCTTGTTCTGTGTGTGTAATTGGTTTATATAAGCAATTGAGATGGTGTACCAAATGAATTAGAGCCATACACCACTTATACACCATCAATTGAACTCCCTTGGCTCATGAACATGGTTCTTCAATTCTGTTAGTGTTTCTGTTATGATGTGGGCCCCATTCAAGCGAATCCAAAGTTCAAGCCTTTGGCTGTTGACCATGTTTGACTCACATCTCATATGCTGCTAGAACCTTCTAGAACATCTAAACATACTATATATACTCATTCCAATGTATCTAGAGCATTCATTCATCCTCTGTCATTGTTATCTTCTTCCAAAGCTCAAAGCTTTATTACCCGATTCCATCTCTTGGCCAACAACATACCTCCACCATCCAATTGATAATCTCCATCATCTAAACAAGATCGTGAGGGTGCATAGAGGGTCGCCAAAGATTGGTAATTCGAGTTGAGAGTGCAAGGTTTCAAATTTCATCAATTTGCCCGATTTTATCACTCCTTCTCAATCGCTTCAATTCATCCCCTAATCGTCGCTTCTTTTCTTCATCTACGATACGTCTAAGCAAGCAAGTGGAGAAGGTTTGCATCATCAATTTTGGATTCTCGAAGTAGGAATTGAAGTGCTTCATCAATCGCCCGAGGTATTCATCTCTCTCAATCACCTTATTCACTTGTTGTTTTTCAATTCGATCAATTGCACATACTCTCCCATGTATAGGCTAACTCGGGTGAAAGGAATTGGAGTTGCGAGCTTTGGAGAGCTTGATCACCTCTAATGGCGCCTTCGCCTCGTCGAGAAGAAGGAAGAAGAGAGGAGGGAGAAGGAGAAGAGAAAGAGAGAGGCGTCCGGCGCACGAGTCCACAAATAGGTGGGACCCACATCGAGAGCGTAATACAAGTGAGCCAGGTACACATCGCTTCTTTCCTTTGATTTAAATCTCTGATTAGATCTGCAAGTATAGACTAGGTGCATGATTGCACGTGTGTGAGCTATACATTCATAAACCCGACAAACGGGCCCCACATGTAAGTATATGAATCTCGCCCATTAGTCCCCAAATTTTGGATTAGTTAACCCTTGCTTAGATTTAATCAATCTGACTTGGCACACTCGATAGGTCCACTTGTTTAATCAATCTATTAATCATCTCGTTATAGTGTTAATCCATGCTGAGGTGGCTTCTATTAATAAGGGCCATGTGTCACCCCTGGGCCCATGTCGCCTAATTGGACCAATGAGATACGCCATGTGTTAATAGTGGTAGTGTAGCCTCGCCGAGGTGTTTTGCTAGCAGATCGCCATGTGGCATATGAGGAGTGAGGTGTGTCGCCGTGGTGCCGCCATGTGGTAAGTGTAGGGAGGACGAGTGGGCTGTCGTGAGCCTACGTGGCACTGGGGTAGTGAGGTGGCCTCTCTCCGGCCGTGCCATGTGGCACGGGTTGGGTTAAGTGGACCTCGGTGTGGTGCCATGTGGCACTAGGGTGGTGAAGTGGCCCATCGGCGTCCGCCACGTGGCACTAAGGTGGGGCCCACCTGTCGCCGACTCATACCTGCGTGGGGCCCACTGGCCGACATGGCCCAATGAGAGGCCGCCACGTGGCACACCCTCTCTCTTCGATTATTTTATACCTCCCGTGTTTCTTGTACCCGCTTGTACCCGTAGCTCTTATCCCCAACTTGCACCCAGGATTGCTCGATCAAATCTCACCTTTGATTAATCTATTTAATCGCCTTTATTTTCCCCGAATTTATTCTCGATAGCTCCACTTATCCAAAAATTATGAAATTTTCACCAAAAATCCCTAAATTCATGATGATCATCCCTGTAATTTTTAATTCCATTTTTGCCCCTCCTTCTCTGAGTTAAAAATTCTTTTATTCATAAAACCCTATTATTCCTTATGAATTAATCCCTAATCTCAATTGTAGCTCAATGTCTCTGCCAATTACCTCTCTCTTGCAGAAACCACCCTAACTAAATACCAATTAGACTTATATTGATATCCATTAGGGCTTGATTTGATCAAATGCCGACTACTTATCGTGAAGAATTAATACAAATCTAGACTTGATCAAAGTGGTTGCTCCACTTTGCACTTGATCAGTCTTGTGAAATTGACTTTCAATCCCTTAACATGAGGGTGACTTGGTCAAAGAACTGACTACTTATCGATAATTGACACAAATCAAAGCATGGTTAGGTGGTTGCTCGCAGTGACTTTTGGCACCAGTCACCTTGAAAGCAAAATCACATTTGGAATTTCTCATGATTAGTTGCATCAAAATGCTAGCTTGGCATTGACATCATTTCATGTAGTATAGGGATTATACTTGCTTGACTCCTTTCTAGGGTTAGCTTCAAAGGCGATTTCTAGGGTTCAATTTCGACCCTCTTCAATAGGTCACCGAGGTGTGGGGTCCACTTTGTCGGTGAAAATGGTCATATGGATGACTCATCGAGATAGGCTATGCTATTAGGTTTATCTACAAGGGACCGCCAAAGCGGTGGGTCCCACTTGTCGATAAAATGTAATCAAATGGTCGACCCATCAAGAGATTTTCTCTCTCCTAAATCTCCCGAGGTCGCCACCTCGAATGAGTAGGAGGTGGTGGGGTATTTATATCCTCGTCTTTCACCATATTATTTCATTGTGGGATTAATGCTTAACCTCTGTTCCGGGTTGGTTAGCTTTCTTAACAAAATAGGCTAGGTCCATGTCATTGGAGCTGCTCATAAGGGACTGCCATGTGGGTCCCACTTGTCAGAAAAGATGAAATCACATGGTGACACCCAAGAGGTCTCCTCTCTCCCTCGATCTTCTTGGGTGTCACACATGCTGAGTGGATAGAGAATAGCGAGGTATTTATACTCTTCACTTTGCGCTCAGCATTCCATTGTGGGACTAATGGATTTGTTCCGGGTTATTTTTCCCGATCGGTGGGCCACCTTTCCACTGCTCTCTCTCTCTTCTTCCCCTTTCTTATGATTTATCATCAATTTATTTCATTTATTCATCTATTCATCCTTGAGATTTTTCAAGGGTAAACACTCTCTTTTATATCAAAATATTAGAGGAATAGAAGTTCAATTCTTGGGATTTTGCTTTTCTAATTTTAATTTTGGATCGTTGGATCGAGATAAACGAATAATGAGATTAAAAAGACTAGCAATTCATGGGAGCAAAAAAAAGGTGGATTATTATTGCTTGGTTCATTTCTGTCAGAGAAAAATTAAGTTTCACATTTTAACAATAGTTCTTAACTAAGAACTATTTTCGATGGGATTTTTAACAACGGTTTTTAATTAAAAATCATTATTAAAGAGATCTTTAACAATCATTTTTAATTAAAAACCATTGTTAAAGGTTCATCCCCACTTTTTGACTTTCAGTCTCCATTTTAATAATATTTTTTTATTAATAATCATTGCTAAAAATATTCTCAATATTTCATTAATACCACTAACTCCTTTCAACAATGAATTTTACTTAATTAAATGTTGTGTAAGCCACTTTATGTTGTAGTGTTGTTTCATGGATTATACATTTCGGAGGTCACTTTCACATATTTCACTAATCCAACAGTAACAAGGTTAAATAATTAGTCAAATAGATCACTAGATTAATTAATGAAATAGTAAGATTATTGTAAAAATAATAATTGACCATGAGATATTATATACGAGTCTCATAATTCATAGAATATTTAACAGTACCATAATCCAGAAAATTTAAATCCTCTATTTGTCCTTTCTGTCCCTATCTCTATCTTCTTTCTTTCTGATAATGCAAATTAAATGTCCTTGTCATGCATGCATGGACCATTACTTACAGCTCGATATTCTGTCCACTACCCCATTTTCTAAATCTAACAGCTATTCTCGTGATATCTTGCACGGCCACACAGCACCACGCAATTCCTAAACATAATATCACACTCAAGCCAACATTCTCTATATAAAGCGTTATCGCTCTAATTAAACCATCTCTAACAGACTAAAACATAAAATCCAATATGCATCCTCTCTTCTTCCTATCTCTCGTCGTGCTCTCTTGTAGCACCTCAGCTTTGCAGGATGACTTCTGTGTCGCAGACCTGACAGGTGCCGACACACCATCTGGTTATGCATGCAAGAAGGTTGCTGATGTAACAGTAGATGACTTTGTGTTTTATGGCCTTGGTGTGGCAGGGAACACATCGAACATTATAAAGGCTGCTGTGACACCAGCCTTTGTTGGACAATTCCCCGGTACCAATGGGCTCGGGATATCAGCTGCCAGACTAGACCTTGCATCTGGTGGAGTTGTTCCACTTCACACACACCCTGGTGGTTCAGAGCTTCTCATTGTTGTCCAAGGATCTATCACTGCCGGGTTCATCTCCAGCTCGGCTAATGCTGTATACACAAAGACTCTTAAGACGGGGGACACCATGCTTTTCCCTCAAGGACTACTTCATTTCCAGGTAAAAGGATTATTGGTATATAACGAGTGGAGTAATGAATTATAAACATTGTTATGCAATTCAACATAACACAAAGTAATCAATTATTATGTCATCGACGATTTTCAACAATACATGCCACAAAGACGTCCCAATGAAAATGGTTCCTTTTTTATTCATTGGAACGTGGAGTGCAACTTTGCAGCTGATATGTGATAATCATCTTCAAATATAATTTCAATATCATAAATTAACCATTCTCTACATATATATGTAGATAAATGCAGGAGGAACTAATGCAGTAGCTCTGGTTACATTCAGCAATGCGAACCCCGGTCTCCAGATTACTTCATTTGCACTGTTTGCAAACAGTCTCCCATCAGCCCTAGTTGAGAAGGTTACCTTCCTTGATGATTATGAAGTGAAGAAGCTGAAGGGAGTTCTTGGGGGAACAAATTAATTAAACCTTTCTTGAAGTGTATTTAATGAGTTCAAATTTTTTTTTTCCTTGTTTTTTTTTTGTAATTCGTCGTTGCTTCATGTCATTGTAATCATTTTTAATTCATAATCATTTAAGTTAAATTAAGTCTGATAGTTTGGTCTTGCACATCTTATTTTTACTCTTTGACGTTACCAATCAATCGAAGATATCATATCAAAGTCTAGTAATGAAATAACATATCAAATCAAACCAAATCAAATTTTATATCTGAGAGTCAATTTCCAAAATTGACCATAATAAAATCATAACAATCAAATGTTATCGTTGCTGAATCATTCTCTCATCTAGCTTGACTTCATACCGACAAATTTCTTTCACCATGAGAACCCTGCCTTAGAGGTGAACAAAGCGAATCAAATTTCATAATTTTGTATCACACAAATAAATATAGTATCACTAATACAATAAAGCGAATCAAATTTCAGGTTGTATCCTTCATATATATAATATTTCAAATGGCCAGGCACCCCTTCACTTTATGGCCAGTGCCGAGTCCATATCGATGTGAAACTCGTACCACCCTATATGACCCCCTTCTTCCCTAGTACATAGAAATGTCATTTTTCTCCTTTCAATATAATATACTATTGAACTTAACTCTGAAATTTATGAACCAGATTGATATCTTATAAATAAAATATTATTAGTTATTCTTATGTGAAATTAATTTATAATCTCATTTCTAAGAAAAATAATTTCAGATTATATATATAATTAATGATTACAACGATATAATTTTCTATATGAAAATCAACATACAAAGTAGTTATTAATAAATAAAATTGTCACCACTTAATTAATTTGATCAATCATGGCATGACACAACTTACTAGCAATTCAAATAAACTCCTCACTCAAGAAATTCCAGCATTTCATTTTAATGAAGCATGCAATGGTTTGAGAAATCAAACAAATTAAATAACCACTGTGATATAATAGACACATGTTTTATCAACGAGGCTATGTCCGAACTCAAAATGAAAATAATCAAGTGAAGAAACACACCTTACAACATAATCTTCCACAAAGATGAGTTTCCTTCACTGCTACTTTTCGCGACAAGTCTTCACACCAAATGTCGAGCTATGACACCCTTCTTGTGTCTCCTTGTGTACCCTTTACACTCTCACTCTTACTCTCTCTTTTTATAACTTACTAATACTCTTTCTCTCTCTGGTCTAGTGTAGAAAGGAAAATAGGGAAGCAAATGGGAATATGAATTGAAAGGGAAGGATTGGGAGGTTAATACATAATTTTTGGTGGTTAAGGACCTATGAATTATCAAGAGTTGTTTTAATCAAAGATGCACGACTCTCCAATGAATTCATGTAATTCATATATTTTGATCTTTTACTTCTAATAATTATAGAATTGTATTATCTATTAGATTTTTTTCATAATTTATATAAAATGTACACATAAGATATATTAAGTTCATAACTAATTCTTACAGGGTCGAAATCACCCGTAATGGCTGGAGATGACCCTATACCGACTAGTGCTAATTTTGTTGGGGGCCCACAAATTCACACCGGGACTGGTACAAATAGGTGCAGCAGGTATAATACTGTTACAGTAGGTGTCAACTACCAGTACAACCCCAACAGCCACAAACAGAACAATTACAACCAACCAACTACAATGCATACACACAAGTTGAATTCTGAGAAATTAAAAATAAAACTGACCAATGCATACAACGAACCAACTACAATGGACTAAAAGATGTTACCACGGGATAGATCAAGTCCAGTAAACACACAAAAATAAAGTGGTTCGGCCGAGCCTACTCCACCTGAAGGCAAATGACCAATAAATTTACTATAAATCAAGAAGATTATAAAATATTATAAGAGTGTTTCAATTGTTAGAACAAGCAATCACTCTATCTCTATCTTCCTCACTCTCTTTTTTTTATTCTCTCCTCTCACTCTCTTTTGTTCAAGGCATACAAGAAATAGCAGCCACCGGCCACGAATTATTGTAACAACCCTAACTTTTCAGTAGCTTTCTCTCACTAAGAGGGAAGTGGTCAAGAGAATAAATATAGTCCAAGAGTTGGAAGATGGACTAATGCTGAATTTGGGCCTAAAAACCCAACAATCTCCACCGTAGGTTCAAATCAGTAACTTATTTCATGCCAACCATCATAGCCCTAATAATTATTTATCGATGTTCCATTTGCCTCCCTCGAGTTTCCTAGTCCAGAGACTCATCGCATCAAATCGAATTCACGGCCCGTGGCCGCACAGATCCAATACTCCATGCAGCATCACCGCATGTCCACGCCTACCCGCACCGGTTCCATGGCGTCCACGAAACTTCAGAGGGTCAAGCCTGCCGCCTCCAAATATCCTCTCTCCGTCTGTGTAACGCTGCAATGGCACTCACAGCCATGTGACATGTCTCAACCCTCGCAGCTCCACCGCAACCAATCATGTCATCACCTCCTACAACTCTCCTAGTAGGAGTGCTAGCCGATACGATAGTGGACGCGGACTCCATCATACCGACCATCTCATAGAGACCACCACGTCTAGTACCCTGAATGACAACCATGTCACCACGATCCATGGACCCACCGTGAATCCGTAGCTCATACTCGCGTGAATCCAACTCACTGAGTGACACAAGACTCCTCTGTACACCAGGTACATATCGAACATCAATAACCATACGGATCATACCATCCCACATCTGAAACCTAACCACGGCAGAAACCTAACCACACCGACTCGGGGACACCTCGAAAGTAATCATCCAATCACAAGCCTCCCGGACACCTCGAGGTAATCAAATATCCTCCGAGGAATGTAATCCCATAGTCTAACACTCAGGTACTACCGGCGCCACCACTATCGTTGCTCGTCCCGTCACCAACAGACTCATACACATCCTCCTCACCCACACACACAATGGCATCACCGTCATCACCAATTGCAACCGTCGTGCGACCGGCTCCAGGGGTGGGTGGACGGTCTAGTCGTCTCTCAGGAAAATCCCGTCGAAAGTGACAGGGCTTGCCGCACTTATAGCATGTATCGCGGCCCAACATTTTCCGCCGCCGCCAATCCGATGCAGTTACAAATACGCTAGAGGATCCTGACACATCCTCTTTATGCTACCTCAAGGACTCAGAATCCAAAAGTATGGCAGTCACCTTCGACATAGTTAGGTCACTCTTCTTCCCTAACAAAGATATCATAATCGGATCATACGACTTTGGTAGGGATGCCATGAACAAACAAGTTTGATCATCTTCCTCGATCTTTCCACCCGCATTGAACACATTTTGCACCAAAGTGTTAAACGCACCAAGGTGAACCCTCAAATCCATACCCTTCTCCATCCTAAGCCGGTACAACCGCTTCTTCAAAGCAGTCCAACCTACTACACCATCGTACCACCAAACCCGTGCTCTGATACCACTTATTGGGGCCCACAAACCCACACCGAGACTGGTTTAAATAGATGCAGTAGTATACAACACTGGTACAGCAAGTGTCAACTACCAGAACAACCCCAACAGTCACAAATAAGATAATGAAAGATCTAAAGAAGACAATCTCGCACATAAGTTGGATCCCGAGAAATTAAAAACAAAACTAACCATTACATACAACTAACCTACCACAATAGAGTAAAAGATGTTACCACGGGATAGATCGAGTCCAGCAAACACACAAGAGAGTACACAAGGGAAGATATAAGAGATAAAGTGATTCGACCGAGCCTACTCCACCGGGAGGCAAACGATTAACAAATTTACTATAAATCAAAGAGATTACAAAAGTGTTTCAATTACTAGAACAAACAATCACTCTATTCTCTCCTCTCGCTCTTTTTTTCTATTCTCTCTTCTCGCTCTCTTTTTTCTATTATCTCCTCTCATTCTCTTTTGTTCAAGGCAAGCCAACATAAAGCACAGGCATAATATTAAGAAGTTAAACCTTAGACAAATAAAGCAAGCCAACATAGCACAGGTATAATCAAAATCTTGATTGCTCTATGTTAGAAGTTAGCAAAAAAGGAAAAGTATATTGAGCAATAGTATTTTATAGTAAATATGACTTATTGTGTTCAATCTCTTTCTTATATTTATAACATTTTAAAATATTTGGTTTAGTCTCTTTCTATTTTGGAGATAATTCTTCTTTAATTATTAATTGGAGTTACAAATTTTCTAACTAGAGATGATGATGTGATCTCCTTGCATTATGATTTTTTCCCAAAACCTGATTAGAAATTTCTTATTTGTTGGCAGTTTAAAGTTAGACCACCATAAACTTCAACTTTAGAGCCTCTATATCGGTAAATTTCAATGAATGAAGCACTTCTACAGGTAATAGAAAAGCGGTGAAGCCATTGGAGATCGGGTAGAACTCCTATTCTAAAAAGAAGATAAATCAAATTTTCTTTCTTTCTATTTTTACCAGAAATTATATTATCTAAAAGAATTATGTTTTGATTTATAGGCAGCTTCTGATTGGATTTTTATAGTCCCACGGGGCTTAAGAAAGGCTCTTAACTATATTGCAAAACGGTATAACAGTCCAAAAAATATTTTGAACTTACAATTTGGAAAAAAAAACTCCTTTATTTATTTCATGAGATTGATTCTTTAAAATTTTGATAGGTATAGATGAAGAAGATGGTGAATTAGAAAAATTTAAACTTCACGAGAAACTAATGACACAAAGAGTATTGATACTACAAGGAGTATCTAGCGGCTCTTTCACAAGCCATCAAGTAAGTATTATTTTGAGTTCTCTACAGATTGTGTGCCTCCTCCTAAAATGACAAATAAAAAAGGAAATATCACATTTAAACCTGCATGATGTAAGGAACATCTTTTTACACTATTTATCCCCTTATATGCTAAATCTAAGCCCTAAATTGTATTACCATAAACATAAATGAAGGAAAATAAAAAAGAAGATTTGATTCTGCAAATAAATAGAAGAAGGTTTCATGTATTATCTAGATTATATACAAGTCATTTTCATTTTATAGAGATATAAACAACAATATAAAAAGCATTTTAGTAGCATGTTCAAATTAAATAGCAGACACTGCCTAGCCATAAAGGAGTCAAAAACACAATAACATTTATGAAAATAATTAAAATATAAAAGAAATGGCGGTTTAAAGGGTACACTATTTTAAAATAGAGTATATTGAACCACAAAAGTCTTAACTGATATTTTATTGATATTTCCTAAAAAGAGTCATAATTTATTGAAATCACATTTGGTTTGACTAATGCATTATCTTTCCTATGGGAAGAAGTTGGTCTGAAACCCAGTACTCCTCACTAAGGTTGAATTGATTTATCGAGGGCTTCAACTCTCATGTCATGTTTTAAAAAAAATGATGTTAATTGTTACTTAATCCCTTAGGTAAGTTCAATTTTATAACACATTGGAGGTGACATTTTGAAATTGAACTGGAATTGGAACAGGGACGGTGTTGAAGTAAAGGGATACTTTGCATGGTCCTTTTTGAAAATTTTCACATGTAGTTCCTGTAAATTGTGAGATTATCATGTTTACCAGATAGAAATATTATGTGTCATATTATCGGTTACAGTACCTGAAAAAATAATTTTCTATCTTCTTGAATCTCTTAGTTACTAGGTATGAAACTTTTAATCTGTTACCCTTGATTTGCATATATCTACTTGTCATTGTGGGGGTATTAGTTTGGGTAGCATGAAATTGAAAGAGTGGTCTTTTATTGATTTATACAATAGTCTTGAGGTGCATTAAAATTCTTTGTTAAATTCAACCTCACAGAAACCTGGCAAAGCTGCTACGTACTCAGTCAGTGTAGAAAAAATTATGTTTCCATATCTTAGGGGCATGAAGATGATTACCGAGCACATGATCAATGATGAACTATGGGCATATTTATGCTTCTAAGCCATTTTATAATGGAAAGAAAAATAGGGCTATGAGCACTCAAATGTGCTTGCTGACTTCATATCACAGGAGCTCATTTTAATGAGTGGATGCTCATGAAGGCTTTGAAGAACTTGGTTTTCCTTGCTCTTATGAATAGACAAAGTCCAGTAAGGTGCATTATATGTTTCTTTTACTATAATAGCCGTTCAAAGTCTAAGTTCCAAAATTGAAGCTTAATTCAGAGATTTTTAGAGTCCAAGTATGTCTAACCTAAACAGAATTACTTTGTAATTGCAAATAAGAGATACTTCATTAATTTTGAGTATGATGAATTTTCTTTATAGAATAAAGGTATCACTATCACCGCATAGTGTGTTTTTAAACAAATAAAATGACATTCTTTAAACAAATTAAATGACAAACATGCATAGTTGTTAAAAAAACAGTCAAATTTTATGTTGATGTTTGTTTAATAAGAAGTCCCTTAATTAATAAATATTAGTTGTCAGTATCAAATATATAAATATAATATCCACATATTATAAAAATAATGTCCGTGTGTAAGAGTGGGTACATATACTAGTTGTTTGATAGTTCATCAAAAATTATGAAAATTTTATACATTTTATAACGGTTATAATTTAATGATCTTTGATGAACTATCAAATATTAATTAAATTATATGAAATTTAAAAACAATGTCAATCTATAAGTAAAGAATGTATCTAAAAAAATCATTTTTTTTTAATTTATTTCAAAATTGTCAAAATAGCCAGTGTCAAGTTTTCCCTCCCCAAAATAATATAAGACCTCAAATCAATCATAATAATATATAGAATCTGAATGAGATTATGAGAATGCTGATGATATGGGTATACGTGAAAGGTCTTGAAATTAACATTGTATAGCATATTGTTATTGTTATTGTTGGTGTTGGTGTTGTTGTTATTATTATTATTATAGCGATGGTTGTTTGACAGTCATTACCAATTAACTATATCATATGAAATTAATTACTACATGCACGACGGTTGGGCCCAACGGTTCAGTGGTCATGCATCACCCATCCCCACATGAAACGTTTGTCTCGTGTTTGTTGGGATATCCCATTCGAAAATCATTAGGTTATTATATGTTTTTAACTTTGAAGAAGGCAAATTAAAAAGCCTAAAAGTTGCATTGGAGATGTTCTGCAATTAATGGTTGATAAACTATACTTCTTGCTAAATGCCAGTGTAGCTGGTAAATATATACGATGCCGGAAAAGAAAGGCTTTTAGTTACTTTGAATCTAAAAAATATATGATATATGTAAATGAAATCATCTAATAATAAGGGATCACTCGTTTACATTCTTATCTATAGTGATCCCTCATATAAAATATATTTCAGCTTCACAAATCCTATCGATCTTGGATTAGAGCTTTGAATGTTTAAGGGCCCGTTCGGAGGTAACCCGTGCGTGAAAATAGAATGAGAAATGAACCGAGTTATATTTTTCATGTGCGTAAAAAATATAAAAAAAAAATCTGAGCAAATTTTTTTTCCCACGGCGTGGGCAAGATCCAATGAGTGCTTCCCTACTTCATTACTCAAAGCTCCGAGTATAAATTGAAACGGAGGTTATTTTCTTCATGTTTCTCTACAATATAGCGAATCGTCGTATCTCCTTTTGTTTCAATGAAAGGACGGGCCCACGGACATTGCGATAAAAATAAAGAGAGAGATATTCCAGATTAGTCGCCGCTGGACCGGCACTGCGGAAACAGTGACGAGGTCATTTATGTCAAATCACAATCGCACCAAATCCTTCAATAAAATACCAACAATAAATCAACTCTTAAGAAAGCGAGCTTCCAGCGGATCTCTCCCTTCTTCAGTTCCTCTTCCCCAGCGACACTCCATTCAACAGCAGCGTTCCCTTCAAAAAGGATCCTCCTATTTTCGTCCCTTCCGATAGCGTCACCTACATTGCATCTCTCCTTCCACCCAAACAGCTTGATTGGATTCAAACCATATAAAAAGGTCCGCCTCCCTCTTCCTATGGAGATCTCCAGCTGGTTTCTCCTCACTGCTCTCTTCCTTTTCTCGTCCGCATCGGCCGCCGACAGTAAAAGTATTCTCTTTTTCTCTATTTGAGAAATAGTAACTTAATTTCACCAAATGTGGATAGATATGTGTCAAATGACAAAGGTGGATGAATCAGTACTAGTACTGAACCTGGTATATGTTAGATTGAGAAATGTAGTCTTGTTTCCAGTTCAGTTAACTATTATGGTATGTTATGAGTTGATATAGATGTACTGGAGAACTTTTACTTCTTGCATTTGAGTTCTCTTCTTCTTCTTCTTCTTTTTGTAATCTTTTTTTCTTTTTCCTCAAATTGGCACGTGGTGATACATCATGGTGAATTAATGTAGTGGGCTATCTGTGGTATGTTAGAGATTTCTTTTAGGGTCGCTTCCTTTGTACCTTTTTTTTTTCTTAACACATTTTCTAAATTGTTCAGATCTGGTATAATGAAATTCAGCTATTAAAATTTTCTCAATTCTCTCCTCTGTAGACAACCCAGCAGACCAACTAGTTGCTCAAATTAACAGCAATAGGACGACCCACAAGTCATCGGCTCTGTATGACAATCAGGGTCTAGCCTGCCTAGCACTGGAGTACATTAAGGCATATGGGGGACAGTGCGGAGCAATCGGAGATATGAAGAAGCCCCCGGAATCCAGCTTTGCTGAGACATTTGCTCCCAACTGTGGCGTTGTGACAACTAGCCTCACAGCCATCACCGGTCGCCTGATTGGGTGCCAGACTAAGTACGTAAGTCCTGACGAGGCATTCAATATGCTTATTGTGAATGACAAGAGCCTTGAAATCCTCTACAGCAAAAACCATACCCAGGTATGCTGCCACTTATGATAATTTTTTTGGGTTCTGGTTTTTGTGCACTTTAGGTCCCCTGATTGGTAAGACAAAAGTTTGTGTGCTTTATCTGATTTAAATTGGTCCTAGTAGACACTGACTATTTATAATTTGTGGTCGGTGAGTCATATATTGATAGAACATGCTATGTTAATCCATATTGTATTTCATAAACCAGTAGGACATATAACTATTTATCAGTTTTCAAATTTTCATAAATACTAGTATACATTACGGAGAAATGAAAATTATTCACTCATGTTGTCCCGTACAAAATTGATTTGGGTTATCGAAGGTGGGCATCATGCATGTTAAAGTGGATGCAATTAGTTCCTTTATCATGTTTATGACCTTTTATTTTGTACTTTAGGCGATCTAGTGTCAATAATGTTCATGGCATTCAGACAATTCTGTAACTCTACACCTATAGTTTGTTTTAATATTCAATGTTGCTTTTTATTTCATCCATTTTCTGCCCAATAGACAGCATCTAGACAGTGGACTATGTTTAGAACTTTAGAGCGGAATCAGAATAGCCACCAAATATGCCTCATTCTGCAACTGAAACTGATTATTATAAATCAGACTCAATTCACCAAAACTTCTGAGGAAAAAAAAAACTGTGTTCACAATAAAACACCAAACAACATCAGTGCATTATAAAAGTTCTACATCATGAACAGGTGGGAGCTGCTGTTAGCGGGACCGATGGGGGAGCACCGTACTTTTGGTGTGTTCTTTTCAGCAACGGCAAGTCGAACAGTAGCTTTTTGTTGGATGGTGGAGTAGCCAAGACTGTCCGACCAGGGTGCTTCAGTGGAAGCGGTGATGATTGCAGCGGTACTGCTGATCTTAAGTTTAGTGGCATTGCTGGATTGAAGTTTGTGGCCTTTGCGCTTGCGGCTTTTTTTGGTTTGGTTTTGTAAGTTGGATTCTATTATAAATTTGTAGATGTATTGGTAGGGTATTTTACCGTCTTTCCTCGCTCTTCTAGATTTATTATATATTATTTATGTTTCCTTGAGTAATGTAATGCTCTTGGCTTTCGATTTCAACAGATTTTATTATAAATAATAATTAATAAAATAATATTATTAATAATAAGACTGATAACGGTTAAATTCTAAATATACGAATCGTAACGCGCCACGCGGCTCGTAGCGGGTGAAAACATCGCCACAAGAATAATAAGGAAACGCGCCACCGACGCGCGCTTCCTTATAATGAAACGCGCGCCGGATACGCGGGCGCGTTTCACCCATATAAATATCAAACGCGCAAGATATGATACGCGCCGTGTTGAGAGGAGAGAGAAAGAGAGAAAGGAAGAGAGAGAGAAAGAGAGAAAGAAAGAGAGAAAGAGAGAAAGAGAGAGAAAGAGAGAGAAGAGAGAGAAGAGAGAGGAAGAGAAGAGAAGAGAAGAGAAGAGAAGAGAAAAAGAAAAAGAGAGAGAGAGAGGAAAAAACGTACGCGGATTTTTGTGATTAGATTTTGCAATTAAAGGTAATTTTATATAAATATAATTTAATTGTCTAGATTAATTATAATTTAATTTAATTGTGTAGATTAATTATAATTTAATTTAATTATGTAGATTAATTATGTAGATTAATTATAATTTAATTTAATTATGTAGATTAATTATAATTTAATTGTGTATATTATAATTTAATTTAATTGTGTAGATTAATTTTAATTTAATTTAATTGTGTAGATTAATTATAATTTAATTTAATTGTGTAGATTAATTATGTAGATTAATTATAATTTAATTTAATTATGTAGATTAATTATAATTTAATTGTGTATATTATAATTTAATTTAATTGTGTAGATTAATTTTAATTTAATTTAATTGTGTAGATTAATTATAATTTAATTTAATTGTGTAGATTAATTATGTAGATTAATTATAATTTAAATGTGAAATTATGTAGATTAATTATAATTTAATTATGTATATTATAATTTAATTTAATTGTGTAGATTAATTATAATTTAATTTAATTGTGTAGATTAATTATAATTTAATTTAATTGTGTAGATTAATTATAATTTAATTTAATTGTGTACATTAATTATGTAGATTAATTATAATTTAAATGTGAAATTATGTAGATTAATTATAATTTAATTATGTAGATTAATTGTACGTTTAATTGAAGATTAATTGTACGTTTAAATGTGAAGATTAATTCTAATTCTAGATTTATTTATTATTTAATTATAGATTAATTAGGCTTTTAATTGTAGAATTTATTGATTATTTAATTATATGATAGATAGATTAAAAATGAAGTACAATAATTATAAATTAATTATGAAATGAATTTTTTTACTAGATAATGGCGGGCGAGTAGCAACGAAATGACAATATCATAATTTATCTCCCCGAAGACAAACATCGGACACATTATAGTCGAAAGTAGGTACATTATATTCTTAAAAATAATAATAAAATACATATATATGAGAAGCTAATTATGAAATGAAAATTACGAGAGAGATAACAATATCATTCGTTTCCGCACTCACCGTCCGACGATACCATACATCTCGCACATTCGAGTAGGTTGCGAGTTATGGGATTTCTTCATCTCGCCAGTTGCGTGAGATTTATGTCCAAGAAGCGGAAGCCGTAACTTAAAGATTGATACGGGTTTATTGAGCGCGTTGATAGAGTTTTGGAGGCCGAAACTCATACATTTCACTTCACTTTTGGCGAGATGACCGTGACTCTAGAGGTAAATAATAAAATATTATTAATTTAATTACAAAATTAAAAAGATGGTATAGTAATATAATTTTTTTTAGGACGTCGCATGTCTCATGGGGTTTATCCACCATTGGTGAGCCGGTGATTGAATATACGATGGAGATTTTTCGGGATACATCCGTCGCTTATTTGGGCGGGATGATATATCGGATTCGTTAAAAAGATGGGAGGTAATTTATTAAACCGTACAAAAATTTAAATTTTTTTCGTTCACAACCGTGATTAAGCTAAATGTAAAATTTTGCGGACGTTCTATTTCCCTACGAGAGTTACGGTCCCACTTTGATCACGCTCCGGGCGACGATCATCAGGGTCTTAATCAATATGCGATCGGTTTTGCTTTGGAGTTGGCGGGGTGTATCATGTTCCCCGACAACAGTGGAGACTCTGTACCGGCGTTTCTTCTGCCGATTTTGACGGTAAGTATTTTAAGGATTTTAAAATAATTTATGTTTCATAATTAAATAATTTTATTACTAATATTTAATTTACAGGAAGATTTACAATTCGGTAGAAGAAGAAATTGGGGCGCTGCGGTACTTGGTTATTTATATCGGCGTCTTGATGTGGCATGCCAAGGACTGACGAGGAGTATTGGTGGTCCGTGGCTTTTGTTGTTCTTTGTGGAGCACGCGTTTGCCACGATCGTCCATTACCTGCGCGGATGCATTCATTACGGAATGATTTTTTTCTCGCATCCACGATTCCAAATGCTAGAGGATTGATTTTATTCTCGCATCGTATCCACACGCCATCAATAATCTACCCTTATAACGGCCGATAAGAATCCAAATCAATAGTTATAACGGGCCTTAAATGTTTAAACGCGTCGCAATGATGCACGGTCCATAAGCCCAAACTATGGATTTAAACATTTTTACATTATTATCCGAAGTATCACACGTCAATAATTTAAATTTTGTACCTGGAGTAGTCCGAGCAATCGCCTCCAATATCTCGTGGAAGCAATGTATATGATCCTTCCCAAGTGCCAAATAATTGTTCAATTGCTCTTTCTCGCCACGCCAAAGTTTACCGTACGTCGGTGCCACACCGGATATTTTGTTTCTATAATCATACCGATTTGTTGAACTATTAGAGAGAGATCCTTCTTTAAATGTTGTCGAACACATCTTACAATCAAATTAGATGTGAGTTGTAAGTGTTTGCGGTCTCCTGGTGGTCTTCTACAATTGTGGGGGTTTTTATTTGTGATGATCCTCCATGTGGTCGAGCCCTCTTCAGGTCTAGCGTATAATCTCCAAGGACAACTACCTTCTTTGCATTTCATAATAAGTCGTGTTTTATAACTTTCTTGTACCCAACATTGAACGTTTTTCCTAACACTCCAATCACAAATTACCCAATTTAAAGCCGATTTAGAAGCAAATATTCTATTTTCAGCTAACTCATCATCGAGTCCTAAAAGATATTCATTCGCGCCTAAACGGTCAAACATCTCAAAATTATTTAACGCTTCTACGGGATGGTGTCTCTCGGTTCGTCCTCAGTAACTAACAATGTGGTATCGCATCTCTCGAATTTCCTCATCTTCGATTCATCGATCGACCGGTCGTCAGTGTAATCCTCTCCTGTTTCTTCTTCATTTGAATAATACGGACCGCCATCATCTTGCTCATCCCGATCATCACTTAATTCCATTATCGTTGGATCAACACTACTTCGTCATCAATATTATCGGCTAAATTACAGCCATACGTAGTACTACTACTACCGCCAAAAAAATTATATAGTGGCACCGGTTTGTTGTTGATAAATTATATTGTTATCTTGTAAATAGGCTGGATACTGAATATAAATTGGTTTGATCGTAGGTAGGATAGGAATTGGTTTAATCGTAGGTTTGATAGGAATTGGTTTGATCGTAGGTTTGATAGGAATTGTTTTGATCGTGGGTTTGATAGGAATTGGTTTGATCGAGGGTTGGATAGGAATTGGTTTGATCGTAGGTTTGATAGGAATTGATTTGATCGTGGGTTGGATAGGAATTGGTTTGATCGTAGGTTTGATAGGAATTGATTTGATCGTGGGTTGGATAAGAATTGGTTTCATTCTGGTTTGGAAATATTCCCGTCAAAAATTTACTGGCCGCTGGGTGTTCTGCAGTATAATTTTCTTCATCGGGATTATAATTTAAATCCGGTAGCATTTTGAAGAAAAATGGATGTTTGTTGTAATTGGATGTTTGTTGTTTTTGTGGTTGTGAGAAATGAACCGCGGGGTGGTATTTATAGCAAAAATAGACGCCACTGGCACTGGCGTGGTCTGAGGAAACGCGCCATTTACCCAAAGGGCGCGTTTGGTGAAAGACGCCACCGCTCGCCGTGGCGCGTTTGTGAAAAACGACGCGGCGCGTTTCCAAACGCGCGCACCGCAGTGGCGCGGTTTGGTTCGTAGATTTGGAATTTACCCGTTCTCACTCTTATTATTAATAATATTATTTTATTAATAATTATTTATAATAAAATCTGCGATTTCAAATTTGGCTCAGGACTACTGTTGTTGTTCGTAATTTATTATAATTTATATATGCTAACCAGTTGCGGAGCCTTGTATTTATCAGTGGCCCAGCCAGGTACGTCAGCTGTAGTGGGGGTCGATTCAACTGAATATTAAAAAAAAAGTCCATAATATTGTGCGCATTTTCAATTCTATTAAAAAAATTAAATGAAGTACTTTTTAATTAACGTCGCCAGCTGAAATCTTTTATTTTCCTCTGATAATGAGCCTGCGCCACGTGATCTCTAGCGGGGTCGACTCAACTGAATATTAAAAAAAGTTTAAACTCTTCTAAATATGAAAGAATCCAATTAACATCGTTATTGTGTTTATTTATTTATTTATATATAAATTTAAAATGTAAATCGTTGGATATATTTTATATATCTCAATCATATATATATATAAATCATATATATATATATATAAATTATATATATATATATAAAGTTATAAAATTTTAATTTCATTTAAATAGTTATTAAATAATAAGTCTAAATTATAAAATTTGATCCGTTAATTTTATTAACATTTAATGTATATATAAATAATGTTGAAATGATATAATTTTATAAGTAATATTAAAATGATATAATTTTTTATATTGATATCACATCACAGTACCAACCGTGCCTTCCTCCTCTCTCACAGAAGTGGAGAAGGGAAAGGAAGGAGGGGGGAGAAATTCCAACACCTTTCTTTCCAAAACTTCTCTAAAGTTTTCTGACACAACTAACAAAAATGCCGATTGTGTTTAAGAGAGCAGTGAATTCTGTGAAGGATCAGGCGACCATCTGCCTAGTCAGATTTTCCGGGAACTACATGCCAGAAAACTCACACGAAGAACAAATGGCTGATGAAAAGCACATTACTGAAGTTATCCTCATGGTTATCTCCTCGACCATCAGTGCCGCTGCTTGTGTTCATGCTCTAGCATGCCGGATTGCCAGGACCCACGACTGGGTTGTTGCCCTCAAGTCCCTCCAACTTGTACAACATCTGCTTCGTGATGGTGGAACATATTTTTCCCATGAAGCAGCGTCCCTACGGCCTATTTATTCTGGTGGTCGGCGACTCCTGGACTTATCAAACTTCTCAGCATCTCAATCTAGTTATTCCAACCCCTGGGACTACACAACCTTTGTTCGAACCTACGCACGCTACCTTGATGCTCGATTTGAATCAGCGTTCTTTGGAAAGCTCCAAAACTTGAATCAACAAAAGCCGTAAAGCTACTCATTTGGTCAGAAGTATGAAGCCAGCAGTACTACTTGATCATATCGAGCATTGGCGACGCTTACTCGACCATGTTATATCAATGAAACCCACTGGACCAACCCGTAACAACCGCCTCATACAAATTACACTCTTCATGGTTACTTGTGAGAGTTTCGAGTTCTATCGTGACATTACTTTGGGGCTCACTCTTTTGCTTGACAATTTTTCCAGTTAGGTCAGAAGTGTCATGCCAACACAGTTGAAACATGTGAATTAGCAGAAAAAGAATTTGAAGAGCTGGATTCCTTCTACGGCCTTTGCATAAAGATAGGTATAGGAAAGATGATTTAATATCCACATGTACAGATTATCTACCATAATCTGGTTACCACATTGAAATCCTACTTGCATAACAGTTTTCTGTCAGTTGAATCGTCACCTGTATCAGAAACAAGAAGCCAACCAAGGTTCTCTCTCCAAGCTTTACCTACTGATATGTATGAAGAGGTTCTGTCTGATTATTACTCCGTCGCCTCTGGACCGACAAGTGCTCAGAAAAACAAAACATATGAACAGACCCAGTCATCTTCAATGCCTTTTGATGCACTAAAAGAGAAATCAAAACAATCAGATTCAGAAGGTTGGGAAATACTTTTGGTTGAGACTGCAAGTAAACTGTCTGACCCTGAGAACAACAATTATGGGCGACGGTTGATGCTAGAAAATGCAAAGAAACCACTTCTGGAGAACTACAAGAATCCCTTCATACAAGATTATATTAACCATGATTCCAACATAGAGCAAAGCATTGTTGTAAAGCAGTACGATGATCATTCTTTAGATTTTTTTTCGACCCAAGGAACTTAAGCACAGAAAGAAACATTCAAGACAAGCCAATGGGTCTTTTCTTCCATTACTCTATTGACAAGAGGAGCTTGAGCACAGAAATAAGCATTGCTGAGAAACTAACACAAAGTTCTTTTAACAAGAACAACAAGCACAGAGGGAACCAGTGGTAAGAGGACAAATGCTTATGCTGAAACTGAGAAGAAATCAACAGCTCCAGCGCAAACATTAACTGCCCCTCCAACCCGGCAAATCTTAATTCAATAGCATCTGAGGTGGATGGAAGAACCAATAGGTGTACAGAAGTATTAGATGCTGAATTAGCAGATGCATAGTTTTAGATAAAACTGATTTCTCAGTTTTTACTGTAAATGAGATGGTGGTAGATAACACTGATTTCCCAAAAATATTCAGTAATGTATGGGAAAATTTTTATTACAAATATTTTGGTCACCAATTTTGTCCCGTACCATACTGATTATTTTTTATTTTTTCTTAATAAAATAATTTTTGATATCTAAATTATTTAGACTTACAAATAAAGAAATATCCAATAAAAAAATTTCAAGGACTAATTTAGTTTTTTTAAAGATTAGGGATCAAATTAGTTTTATGTCAAAAGTTCAAGGATTTATTTGATGTAAATTTTGAAATTAAAGGATCAATTTGTTTTTTGAAAAAGTGAAGAACCAACTTGGTACAAATGAGAGTTTAGAGAGGAAGTTAAATTTTTCAAGAAAGTTCAAGGACACAAAGGTGAATTATTTCATTAGAAAAATAATCATTAGCTTTAGATAATTATGTTCTTTGATGCCAACTTGGTGTCAAGACAATTCATGTTATAGTCCATTCCCTTGGATATTTACTTTTTAAAAGCAGTCTTAGTAATTCTTGTGAGCCTCAAACTATGAAAATGAGTGTGAAAACTATTATAAAAGGAATCAAAATTCAGAAGACAAAACAAAGAAATAACTATTAGTGGTTCGGAGCAAAAGGTTGACCTACTTGCCAGTTGGCCAATATGCGGAATTCACAAGATAAACAAAATAGCTAAATGGTAGATATAAATTTAAAAATTAAGTTTATGCAAATTAACTCTGGCACATTTCATCAGGTTTTACAACATTACTAGTCAACCTAATAAGCATTCAATACTTCTACATGACTACAAAACTTGGATGCCACAATTAAAATTAAACTATACACACCAAATATGTGAAAAAGTAACAAATGAAATACAATTTGAGGAAAGCGTGCCTGTAAATAGTTCTCAAAACAATTCCTTGAAATGAATTGTTTCTAGGCCCAAAGTAATGTAAGGCCGAAGAACAAGAGGAGAGCCAGTGAAAAACAAAACCCCACTATCACTGCAAATGCCTGAAAGATATCAAAGGTGAGATTCACTCATTCAGAAAACAGTACATTATATTTTCATTTCTTCGAATTGCTCCTGAAGACTTTACCTTTCCTTTAGAGTTGAACTTGAATCTGACAGTGAACCATGATAATCCTTTGTCTACAAAAGGAGCCAATGCCAGTGCCCTATATATGTAAAAGAACACATGTTCACAAAAATAACAGATGGTAGTTGAATTAAATATAATCACCACAAAAATATATATATATTATCATAACAGAATTATTGTTTCAGTTACTAATAAGTATTTCTGATCCATTAATGGGGCTATGCAAATGGACGAATTGACTTGCACTTCACAGAACAATTTTAAGCCAAGATTTAATATACTAACCCTCCTGCTCGGACAATCTTGGTAACCTGGCTTCCAGCCCACACCATTGCCATAATTTTAACAAATCTACAATGGAGAAACATCGATTAATAACAGAAACATGAAATTAGAACATCTTGTTGCAGATCAATCATGAATAAAAAAAAAATCTTAACCGCTTAACTGCTGCAGCATAACCTAACTTGCTGGGAGCTGGAGCAAAATAGAACCTGAAAAGAAGGTAAGGAGGGTGTAAAACAGTTTATCTTAACAAGGCAAAGAAGTACTCAAAATATTCAACATTGTACTCACCAAACTAGAAGAAAAGTAGTTAAATAATAGACAGTATTAAGTAGGCCATATGATAAAACACCAGCAACACCATATCTCTTTAAGTTCTGAAGTAGCCTGACAAAGTGAGTTCATGAGCTATTAGTACTGCCACCTGATCATGTCCGGCATAAACACTACAATTTCACTGAAAAAGAGAACTCATCATAACATATATGGAAGAGGACATAACATGATAATGTTAGCACAAGCTTAGTATAGAACATATTAAGAACTAAAGTCCTAAAACTAGTTAAATGGAGGTATGTTTCTTTTTTGTTTTCTTTGAATCTATTTGTTACAGCTGGAATTTGGAAAGTTGTGAAAAGAAGTTGCCAGAAAGGGATGGCAAGAAGATTGGAGATATTGAGAGACTGTGAGTCATAAGACTTTGTAAACATATCTTCTTTTGAACTATTAGTATGATGTTTTGTGAGTATCTTGATGATATTACCTATGATTAGCCGGGTTGTGGCAATCATTTCAATACTACTTTTATCGTTAGTTAGGTTAAACCCAGATACCGGGTTGTGGTACCAAGAACTATATGTTTCTTAATGAAACAGGTGGGTAATAGCAGCTCACAATATTATAAATCTTTTAATGGAATTTCATGTTATAGACATCAATTATTCCAAACACCAAAAAAGGAAAATATGAAGGGTTCACCCATGGAAAAGACTCTTTGAGTCCAAGGACTAGTCTGAGGTTTGGCAGTAATTACTAACCAGTAACCACTACCAGACTTCATTTCATCAAGAATAAGTTGATAAGAGAGCTAGCTAATTTTATACAAAGAGCAGTCAGTACTCTTTAGAAGAGAATTTTCGTCTTTCATTGACCCCACTCTTTTCTGAACCTAGCAGAACAAACAAGAAAAGAGAGAGGATGTTATTAGTACTAGTCTACTAGATATGAAGTGCTGCTAGATAAAGAGTGTATCCCATCGACATTATTACCTCCAGATGTTACAGGTACCTGATTAACATCTTCAACCGAAATTATATCAACCTGAAAAGGGAAATTGAGTAAAATTCCCCACCCCACAACTGAGCTCCATTATGTTTACATTAATCATAATATGCCTAATGCCTTCAATTTTGTAATTAGAAACTTAAATAAGTTCAATTCCTACAACAATTCTCACAATTACCCCAATGCTCCTAGCATAACTTACTTTCTATAACTTGCTAAATTGATCTAAGTTTCTGCATTGGAATGACCAATCTAAAAGAAGCTCTTGAAGTAAACTGATAGTAAGCAGCAAGATTCGTGGACTAGCAGTTAAGCAAAAGCATATTGCAATTTGCAATAGATAAAAAGAAAATGAAGAAGACGATTTTGCAATTTACCTCGGGTTGATCCTGACGAGAGCAGCGGCCAACGGATAGCACTAAATTAATCGTTGGAGGTCTGTAAATATGTGGAGACACAGAGAGAGTTCCTCTAGAGATGCCATTACGGGACTAAGAACCAAATACATAATTTTCAAGGGTTAGGGCTACAAATTGGCAAGTAAAAGAGGAGAAAGGGAAGAACAAGGATGGGCATCTTACTCGCAAAGCCGGTGTTGGGACCCGGTGGTGAGCTAAATGGAGAGGTGCTGATGACATGTTGCACTGCTCGCGGGCAAGCGAGACTCCAAGGGCGAGGAGGCGAAGAGGCGAGGGGGTATTTTATTTTTTTTGGGAATTTCACAAATGAAGGCCCAAACTTAATTTATTTCACATTAAGGCCCTGTTCGGACTTGATCCATCCCCGTAGGAAAAAAATTAAAATTAAATTTACTTTCCCATATGCACAGTAACATTTTAGTTTAATTCCCAATTTCAATCCCATTTTATTTTACACGCCGAACAGGGCCGCCGAAGGCAAAATACCGACTTGTCAGCTCTGCCAGAGTACCAAACCCTCGAGAAAAAGATGAAGGCAAAAACATTTCACGTTTTAAATCATTATTTTAGTATATTTTATTTAAGGTGTGCATAAAAATCTAAAGTACTATTTTAACTTTTTAAATCATATCAATTATTTTCATACATGTTAATACTCACTTATAAATGTGTCTGTAAGAGAGAAAAAAGAAAAAGAAATATTCTAACCATACAATTTGTTGCATACTTACATCAGCTTTCTATTGTTAATTTTGTTTTTTTTTTCTTGATCGGATAAATTTTTGAGATTTAAGTTTAATGTATCGACCACTTTATGCATGACGGGGTATCATAGCCTCACTCAAACACAATATTTATAGATTAATTGTACAAATATCATACAACTGAATTGTCATTTAATATTTCACTAAGATCATTAAAATTTGCCTATTACAAATTTCATATAACTTTAATATAATTTATGAAATATAAAATAATGTTTGAGTTCTATAAAACTAAAAACACTGATTAATCTATGATTTTAAAACTATATCAATAACATTTTTATTTTTTTGAGGAAAAAATGTTTCAATTTTATTTGGAAAATATCATTATCATTGGACTGAATTTAATGATATTATAAAATTAAGAAGGTATATTCTCAAAATTACAACTTCCACATCGGTAAAAATATGCGCGCTGTGTAAAGTTATAGTCGGGCCAGGGTGTTTAAGGAAATATACAAGAGTTACTCTCTTTGCAAGTCACAACTACAAGGCAGCCGGCCGTAGTTCAAACCCCACCTCGCGCCACCACGCGAGTTTATTTCGCAATTTCTTCGATAAAAAACTCAACAAAATTTAACTGCGTTTCATTTCTCAGATCCTCGCTCTCTTGCAATGCCCATCACGTAGAAACAGTAATCTAAGGAACTCCATGATCCATAGAACACACTTCTTTCTCCCATGCCGCCGTGGTCTCAATACCCTGATAAACGCAATTTCTAAGCCGTTAATTCCAACAAAAAACCTATTTTCTCTCTCTCCACGAATCGTTGACACGACCGTATCTAATTGCCCATCTGACACGGTTTCCTTAAGCTTTTTCTTGTGGTGCGCCCGCCAACCTGGTTACTTCCATGCTCCTACTTCATTTGATTGTATGGCGCCTGTGCTAAACCGGCTTACTGACAGATTCGGTTCTGTCGAAAACATTATAGAAGAGCTCAGAAGTGTCGGTTGTCCCATAAAAGGATCGACTTTTTTGGTTTTGCTGAGAATTTATTGGAGAAGCTGTTCGTACAAATCTGCACTTGAGGTGTTTGAGGAAATGGTTAGATATCACTTTGAGCCCAACACATTTGCCCGGAATATAGTTATAGATGTACTGTTTAAAACTGGTCATGTTGATACTGCAATGAGGTTTATGAGAGAGACCGAATTCCCAAATTTTCTTACTTATAGCATTTGCTTGACTAATCTTTGCAAGATTGGTGATTGGTTGGCAGTACGAGAGGTGTTAAAGAGTATGATTAATAAATCTTTTTACCCCACCAATGGATCTTTTCTGGGCATTTTTGATTGTTGTAGAAAGCAGGGGACAATTGCTGAGTTGTTTCAGTTATTATCTTTCATTGTTGTATCTGGTCTGCGACCCACTTTGCCTATTTGGTCTATTTTGATTGAAGGCTTATGCCAGGTAGGAGAAGTTGACATAGCTTGTACATATGTACAAGCGATGGTACACATGGGATTCTTTCCCTCGGTTGTGATGTACACTTCTCTTATAAAGGGGCTGTTTAAAGCTGAGAGATATGACTCAGTTATTGGCTTATTGGATTTTATGAAATATTGCAATTGCAAACCTGACTTGGTGCTCTACAATGTCCTTATAGACTGCTTTGCAAAAGCTAGGATGTACAATGATGCCCTTAGTATTTTCTTTGATTTACTTCATAATAATTTCAAGCCAGATAAATGCACACTATCCACACTAATGTCTGTTTTGTGTTTGTCTGGTAATACAAAACTATTTGACTCCTTAATTTCCCAATTTGATATTTCCCATTTTGATGTCCATTTTGACCTCAAAGCATGTAATTCTGTGATGAATACTCTTTACAAGGCTGGTTACCCTTACCAAGCTGTCAAATTCTTTAAGCTTATGGTTGAAAGGGGTTTCAATCCAGATAGTTATACCTATTCAGCTTTGTTCAATAGTTTGTTCCAGCTAGGAAGAATTGATAGTGTAGTTGACATGTACTGTAAAGTAGTCACCAAAAATCATAGTTTAGACTCTTATGTACATGCTGCTATCTTGGGTGGTCTGGTCAAAAAGGGAAGCACTATAAAGCCAAAAAGATTTTAATAGAAGCAATATTGGAAGGGCATAAGCTAGATGCAGCATGCTATACCATTGGTATAATGGGGCTTTTTCGAGCTGGTATGAATACAGAAGCCAGTGACTTGTTTGAGTGGATGAAGTGGTATGGTGTGTCACCAAACTCACATACATATAATGTCATACTTCATGGGTTTTGTATGGCAAATGATTTGGATTCGTTGCAGAAAGTGCTGGAAGAAATGAAATATAGGGAAATTGAGATGGACTCCGTCTCATTTAATACTCTCATTGCTTATTTATTCAAATCAAACCGTACCAGATCAGCTTTGGCTCTGTTAAGAAGAATGGTTGAGACTGGTGTGAATCCTGATAAGGTTACTTGTTTGTTGGTGTCCCGATATTTGGGTTGTGATTTTGGTAAAGAAATTGTCAGCTTTGAAGCAAGCATGTGTGATCCGGAGGATATGAATTGCTCTGATGTAAGTGGCTCAGATTCTTCTGATGATCTTATAGCCTGCTCAAGTATGTAGGCTTTGAATGGCTTTCTGTTTTGAAGTCCCATGGTGAAGAAAAGGTAACATTACATACTTTTGTTTTGTATTTCACTACATTTTTCTTTGCCAACTCTCTCATACAATCTTTTATCAATTATGAAGTGTCCAGTACCAGTACATTCTGCTTCTAGATTTGGCCATCTGTTTGCAGCTGGGCTGACTATTATGCCTCCATTGCCATTATTATAGTCTGTGCATGTTGTGTGATGATGCCTGAGCCTTTCTATACTACTGTAGTATCAATATCTTGTATGGTAATTCCTTGATTATTTTTCTCTTCAGTATGGTTGTCATCAATCATCATGTGATTTTTTTTTAATTATTTTATTTTATTGATTGTTCATTTCAGATGGACATCTTGGGATTATGCTGAAAGCCTTTTGTTGGAACAAGCAACTGATTAATGTGCTAAGATTCATTATATGGTTTGGCTCTAATTCTAATCTGAATAGAAAGCTAAAATAAATTACTCCAACATATAACTTCATAATATTCTATATTTTTTTTTAGTTTGTCTGAATGAATGACAATTAACAGAGTATATAGTTCAAATGCACCATTGTATTGTTTAACATATCTTTCAATATCCAGAACAGCCAACTTCAAAATGTATTCAAAAGACAACAGAACAATAAATCTAACATATAGAATTTATAAACACCATGTAGCTCACCTTTCCTTCTTCCATCTCCCATCCTATTCATGCCTTGGGTGCAATAAACAAAATAGTCTAATGAAAGCAAGGTAAAAACCAGCCAAATTGTAGAAGCTTGATCTGAGGCCTGATTGCAAACCAAACGACATGGTAATAGCAACAAGTCCTGAGCATACACAAAAAAACCGATGGCCTCATTGCTTTCCATCCAATGTGACCTTCTGCAAAATGGGTACAAATGTGCCAGCGTCAGAGAGCATTATAACACTCCACTGAAAAGCTTCCTCCATTGTATGATTACGGTTGAACGGCCTTGGACACCAGGACGTGATCTATTGCAGCATTTCTTGGGTCAACATACACCATTTGTTAGTTTGGCACCCAAATTTGCCATAGATGTTATATATCTTTCGCTGCTCGAAGAGATCAACATGTTCTGCGTTATGAAATCATCTTTAGGTATTAACATCAATTCTTTTGGGTATATGTCAGATGCTTTTATGTTCTCTCTTTCTTTTCTTCTGCTTTTTGTCCTGCTTAAGTATTGAATCAAGCTGATTCTGGGTTCTTTGGATCTTGTATCAGTATGTACCCATAGAACGTTTTGATGATGACTTTCTTTTCTTTATATTTACATTTTAATAGCTGGCCATCGGACAGGGGAACAATTCCACTGGGTGTGATCAGTGAGAGAACCATGCTTTGTATGAGTGATATCAACAACTTCTCAGGAAGATTCTTTCAGTAGGTAGGTATGTCTTTTTCAAGAAAAATTAAAAGAAAAAGAAAACATGTATATATGCTAATGGGGGCATTAACCAATTTGTAGCGAGGTGCATCTAATAGAAGGAAGAATTGATCAAATGGGGGTTATACTGCATGTGTCATGGGTACAATCCAGGGAATTTGGAATTCATCAGATCAAATCTCTGAACGTCCCAACTCCTTGCCTGGGTCAAGTAGGTTTATACTGCATTTGTGTTTTATTGTAATTAGACTCATGATTTAGCCCACTAAAAATCTTTCCAAAAAAACTAAGAAAAGTGCTTATTTCTTTACAAAAGCTGCTTAGTTCTTAGGTTGATTCTGTACTATTTTGTTTTATTCTAGTTAGACTCGAGTTTAAACCTATCATGGGCCTTCAGCTATGTTAAATTGTTTATATGAATTAGTTATTATGAAGAGATTATTGGATCTAGGATTTTTCAAGCGGATTTGACTCATGAAGAATTGTTGAGCCCTAACAAGGCTTTGAGCAGTACATTTTTTAGATGATTAATATACCAGTGTCTATTTTTTACTAATAGCCGTCATTTGTTGTCTTTTCTTTTCTTTAACATAGACCCGCATCCTTTTTTGGCCCAACTTTCGACTCAGATGTCGATGCATATATGTATGTCATCGTAATTAAGCATGTATATAACATGCGAGCCGCATTTTCATGAGGAAACCCAACCCTAATTTTCACAGTATTCCAACATTAGATCAGTACTGCACACTATGTTGATTTTCTGTCATCTTGACATCTCTCTTTAGCAACCACATGTCGAGTCTCTTTCTTCGACAATTTTTTTTAGTAATGTCTTATGTACTGTTCAACTGTTTATTTTCTGGCTACTTTCATAAAACAATAATACAAGATGTTTGTATTTACAACCCTCATAATTTCTATTTTTCTTTCAAACAAAAAAATAATCAACAAGGAACAATAGACCTAATTTATTATTTTCTTCTCTTTTTTTGATAAATTATTATTTCTCTTGCACATTTCCTATTAACTTTTAAGATTGAATCAGTGTTAAGAAAAGTGCAAACTACAATTAAAAATTTATATTAGTCCATGCATTTACTCATTATATATCATAATCATCATCTTCACTATTATTATTATTCTATATCATTTTTTAGTTTTGAAATATTTTTTAACAAAGATTTTTTCTTCTATAGTATCACTACCAAATACAAAACCCAAGTGCAAAATTTTAAAATAAAGTGAAATAAGAGATCTTCTAAATTATCATTTTTCTACTCTGTTTCGAAAGAAAAGTGTGATACTAAACGGAGTCAGAATTTTAAGGTCCTAACAGTTTAGACCCACCGCATTAAGCAGAATGTTACTTAAAGGGAAATAAGGGATCACTTGATAAAGGTTATCTTGACAATTTTAACAATGAATTTTTAAATAAATATGAAAAAAATTAAAAATAAAAAAATCTTATAAATATATTTTTCTACTTACAGATTGAGGTGATTTAAATTTTATACAATTTTATTATCATTCGATAGTCCATCAAGAACCGTTACAAAGTGTATAATATTTATATGATTTCATAAATTAGTAAAAAATAATAAAATTATATGATAGAAGAACATATTTATAAAAAATATAATTTTTAAATTTTTTTCATATTTATTTAAAGATTAATTATTAAAATTATCAAGATAACTTATTATCAAAGATCCTTCTCTTACTTAAATTGCCCTTTGAGGACGTCACAGAAGATCTTGACAAACTCCAAGGCCTATTGATGAAACGTGGAAGGAAGGTGGCCGACGCAGGAAGGTCCGCGTGGAAGTGTGCAAAAGGACGAAAGACACATGTGAGAAGACTGAGAAGGTCGCTCTGGCTCCGGCTGCCACGTGCTTTCCTCTCCCAGTCACCTCCCCTCGCGGTCTCCCGAGCGGCGAGAGATCACTATTTTGGCTCTCACCGCCGCCTCCATTCGTAGAAGCGTCCTCCGTCTCGCTATACGAATACGACCACACAGAAAGTTTCTAACCTCTACGATCTGAATTCTGTAGTCTGTGCTGTACCGAGTGCGAAATTTCTTTCTCCCAAGTAATTAAAAGTCAATTAATGACTGGGTGATGGCTGAATTAAATTTGATCGAACTAATTAGTGTTTGAATTTGATTTAAAGTTATTTTAAACTAAATCAAATTCGAATTAAATTGAATCCTAACTGAAATCAAATTCTAAATAAACTCAATTTTTTTATTTTTTATATTTATTTTCATTCTATCGATTAAAACTAAAATAATTAATATTTTATTAAATTTATATAAAATTTAAAAACTAAATAATATTTATTAATTTAATAATATCTTATTAGTTTTATAATAAAATAATTATATTATTACATACATTATTAATTATCAAACTCAAACTATTCATTAAAAAATTATCAAATCAAACTTAAATCGAATTGACAAAAAAATATAATCAAACGAACCGAATTTGAACTAAAATCGAATCTAACAACGAATAAATTCAAATTATAAAATTTTTTGCAGCTATTGAGGCCTGCCCCTTAATCAAGATTGACTTTTATTTTTGTGAAAAGAGAAAAAGGAAAAATGGAAACGAGATTATTAATTATTAATTGAATGATGTTTTGTCGTCATCTCCGCGGGTATCGCCTTGCACGGATCCACAGTTGAAATTCCGCAATTTTTTTATTTTGCTTGCTAGGGGCTTATTAATTTCGTGGGTTGTTGAAGCTCGCTATGATATGATGTTTTGATCAAATTAAAATTTTCGGATATTTTGTTTTTTAAGTTCTCGTCAACTGGTCACAATGTTATTGTTAATTTGTTATTAATATTATTACTAGTTACTACTAGTACTAAAATTAAAACTTGATTAAGGTTCATACAAATTGAATATATATCAGAGTTTTTTTTTCGAAAAGTAGTATCCTCAAGGGACACCGAATGAAATCGTATAAATACATATTTATCAGAGTTATATCTTTCAAATTTAAATGACTGCAATATATATTACTGGGACTCCAAAATGTATTACAAATCATGTATAATAGCGTATACCGCGGATGGGTGATTTTTGTGAACTATTTAACTCTATCAATAAGTGTAAAAAAGGAAAATGAGCTATCTATTTCTTCATAACGCAAATAATTAAATTGAAATTAAAAAATGATCTTCTTATGAACTTCAGAAAATATGCACCGCAGTTCCTCTTACAAATACTAGTTGCATTCTCTTACTAATGTTTTTATAATTTAGTTGCGTACGGTACAGTACACTATTTGGGAAGTTGCCTGCATATACGGAAGATCATATTGTTCTAAAGCAAATGACAACCTTTTAAATGCGAAATACCGATTGCTTGCTCACGCACGTGGTCAACGGCTTCAGTAGGTCACGTGTCAAAAAATTAGGAGAACTATAATATATATTACCCCAAATGAATTTTTAAATAAATTATACCTTTTTCGAATGCGTTATTTAATATTTTATGAAATTAAGAAAAATAATTTGCATGTGGTCTTCATTTTCATTTTCAATTTCAAGTGTAGTTATGAAATTATGAGACGTTCTTTTAGAAGATTGTGTTGATGGATAAAGTGAATTTTTCAAAAATCATGCTGGTAGGTGAAAACGGATCGGATTGGTATGATTTCATTTTAATCGTCAATCTGATTCACTATAATAAAATTTAAAAAAATAGTTATGTATTCATCATATAAAGATAGATATCATTCAATTCAAGTATTATATTAATGGTTCGGAAAACTGTTTTAAATAAAAATAATAAGTAACAATAAGATATAATCCGAAAAAGGTTCATATAAGAAATATAATATACTCTAACCAATAATAATATAGAGGAAGTTTTAATTAAAAACGACGAATTTAGCAAGATACCGCAGTATTATTTTTATGAATTTTGCGATCATGATTATACGGCTATTCATATTAAAAACAAATTATTTTAGAAAAATAACACACAATTATCATTCGGGGTTTACTCAATTGATTAAACAAAATTTATATTCAAACTTGTCAAGTTAAAAAAAAATCCAACCATAAACTATTTAGAGTTGGATAAATTCTAGATCTGCGTTTTTTTTCTAGTCACATTAGTTAAGTTAAATAGTGTCAAATTTACACTCATATAAGCCAGTACTATTTTAATCAATATTCATGAGAGAAAACAGTCATATACCTTATAACGGACGGGAATGACCATGGTATCAAATGATTTCACTAGATTCTGGAAATCATCATATCTTTCCCAAAATATTCATACATTTATATTTTACAATATAATTTTTTTCCTTGGTGCTTATTTGGTTTTATTATATTTTCCTCGTATGCCAAATATGGCTCATGAAGTCAAAGATATATCTTTAAGCAACTATTAATTAATTATAATCTTAAAAATATATAAAAATAATTAATACTTAATTATTTTATATAGTCGAGTCAGTTCAGATTAAAAGAAAATGTGATATGATTTTAAATTGATTGGATCAAAAAATAAAAAAATAATAACTTGACTCATTAACACTTGCTTGTAACACAGAAGCATGTCCATGTCCATGTACATGTATACTAGGGGTGTCCATGATCGGTGGAGTCGGATTTGAGTAGGGTTATTATTATTTATTATTATTTTTATTTGATTCATTTAAAATTGGATCAAAATTTATTTGATCCGATCTGATTCAAATAAAATAATTAGATATATGTTAATTATTTCTATATATTTTTAAGTAATTTTATATTAATTAATATATAATTAATCCTAATTAATATGTATGTAATTATTAATTAGCATTAAACCACAAAATAAGTTCAAAAATATAAATAAACGGGTTGGATTGGATCGATTCATATCTGACTCAATTCATGATCTATATCCAACCATTTATTCTTAAGTTATTTAGGATCGTATCAGATCGAATTGACCCATCTAGTTGGATCAAATTTTATCACCCATATACACCCATTAACAACCATTATTGAGTATAATTCCAAGCACATGTATTGTACTAGTTTTACACGTGATGTTAATGAATTATGTTGAGCGAGTTAGTTATATATCCGATTTAATCATTATGATAATATTCTCAATTCATGAATAAATTATTATAATAATAACATTGAAAAGTTAAAAATTAACATGGAGAGGAGAAAAGCTAGCAACAAATTTTCTATAAATAAGGAGAAACTCTTGCCAAGATTTTTTTTTCATAAAAAATAAAGTATAATCCAGTTCTGATTTTCCAGGGATAATTTCGGGATTTCCCAACTACTTCCGTTGGATTTGAACCAACTACTGTTTATATGATCTCCACTTCTCCAGCCATATACGAGATTCTTCCCCTCTTTGCTAGATTCCAGGCCACAAAGAGAACCCAAAACTGACTCCTCTCGTGTTGTGTTTTCCGTTCGCCTTGAGTTGCCCCTTTGTTTATCTCGCCTTACAAATCCCAACTTCCGATCCAAAAATTCGATTCAATCCTTCGTCGCGCGCTCGAATTGACTCTTCGATTGTGTAATTCAACCAGCCATGTCAGCTCCGGCGATCGCGATCTACACGGGTGCACCTGGCGGCGTCTCTCAACTCCCGTCGGAACCGCCATCCACCGCCTCCACCTCCGGCTCTAAGCCCGGTGGCCTCTCCATGCTCTTTTCGTCGTCTTCGTCCTTGTCTCCCCCAACCATCTCTCACCACGTGGTAGACGATCTATCCCGATCGGACGACCTTGGCTGCTCTTCATACTCCTTCACCTCACCCTTCTCCAACCGTTCCTCCTTTTGCAAGTCGCGAGAGCACCACAGCCCTGTGTCAGTGTTTCAGTACCCTTCCTCTACTTCTAGAAGCCCCCCTGTCTTCTGGGCCCTGCAGACCAACCGTCATAATCGGGACATGACTTATAACAACAGCTTTGTAAGTCATGCTCTTGGGTCGTGCTTGGATTATGTGCCGCCACTAAGCCCGAGTTACCAAGAGGAAGGACGGGGTGGAGAGTTGGAGCTTGAATTCGACATGGATTCCACTGAGATTGAGGCGGATTGTGAGCCTTACGCCACGGAGATGTTAGCCGGTGCGCAATCCAGGCATAAGATCTTTCATGAGGAGTTGGTTGTTAAGGCTTTCTTTGCAGCTGAAAAGGCGCACAGACGCCAGGTATTGTTCTCAATCTTCCCCCCTTTCATTCAAGTTGAAAACAAACACCAGAAAATGACATATATCAATTAATGACTGTACGTCAGTGGTGTTAGCCAGCAAAAAATATAGTGGTTGTTTTTATTTGAGGGTGATTTGATGCTCAGTTGATACTCAACTGCACTTTTGATTATGCGTGTCATATTCTTTTAGCACACTACAGGACTACAGATCAAACCCAGTAAAAATACCAGCTAAAACTAAAAAAAAAAAAAAATGTTGGTTGGAAGTTGAAGTTTTGATTCATGAATTGATTTTTTTAGATTTGTGCTTTGTGAATTGTTTAGAAGCGGGCAAGTGGGGCTCCGTACTTGGAACATTGTTTAGAGACTGCAATGCTGCTTGCAAAAATTGGGGCTGGTGCAACGGTGGTCGCTGCTGGGCTTTTGCATGACACGACTGATGATTCTTTCTTTGACTATGACTATATCTTTCATATGTTTGGAGCTGATGTTGCGCATCTAGTTGAAGGGGTATGTTCCTTCTGGTTTGGTTTATATGTAAGCTTATGCCTGTGCATGATTTGAGCAAAAGAAAATATAAAACAAATGTTTAATGCAAGCTGTGGGCAGCTTTGCCATAATTAAACTCCAAATATCCTGTGTACATCTCGAGTGACATTAAATTTCAATTTTCAACAGATAGAGTCATGAGCATTGTATTATTTATATACTTATTTTTGTTGCAATTTATTTAGGTATCTAAGCTAAGCCATTTGAGCAAGCTTGCGCGAGAGAACAACACTGCCAGCCGAACTGCAGAAGCTGACCGTTTGCACACAATGTTTCTGGCCATGGCTGATTTTCGCGCTGTGCTGATAAAACTAGCAGACCGCCTCCACAACATGATGACCCTTGATGCATTGCCCTTTGTGAAACAACAGAGATTTGCCAAGGAAACACGAGAAATATTTGTGCCCCTGGCAAACCGACTGAGGATCTCAACCTGGAGTGAGCAGCTGGAAGATCTCTGTTTTAGATTCTTGAACACACAGGAGCATAAGGAGCTTTCATCCAAGCTAGAGAAGTCCTTTGATGAAGGTCTGATTTTTTCTGCCATAGATAGACTTGAGAAGAGTCTCAAGGATGAGGGACTAGCAGTTTGCAGCCTCTCTGGGAGGCATAAAAGCATCTACAGTATCTATTCCAAGACGATTAAGTGAGTTCTTTTTTTCCCCTTTACCTCTCTCTCTCTCTCTCTCTCTCTCTCTCTCTCTGGATGCAACAGTGAGGAATGAGTCTGTGACATTTTGAAAACATGATCTTTTTTTACTTGCCATATATATATTTTTTAATATGCAATTAAAAGATAATTTCTGATTCCTTTTTTGTTAGTTTGCAAATTTTCACCCGTATTAACTTAACTACATTATGAAGCTATGAATAATTATATTTTTCTTTCAATTGGCTTCAGAAAACATCTTAATGTGGATGAGATACATGATATTCATGGGCTGCGCCTGATTGTTGAGAAGGAAGAAGATTGCTACAGAGCACTTGATATTGTTCACCATTTGTGGCCCCAAATCCCTGATAGATTCAAGGACTACATCTCTCATCCCAAGTCAAACAGGTAACTTTTGTGAACAAGTTATTCTGGACAGTATTTGATGCACGTCTTGAATTTGCATGTTCCATAAAATAATATCCCTCTAGTGGCATACAATGAGATTTTTGCCTCCATAAATATTTATACATTAATAGCCAAGCTTCCGCTAATTTCTCTTGATTATTGTTTCTTCTGTAAAGATCTTACTTTATTTTCTGCCTATATTTTGGTCAGATATCAATCTTTACACACAGTGGTCCAGAGTGAGGGCCACCGACTGGAAGTGCAGATCCGCACAAGAGAGATGCACCTCCAGGCAGAGTACGGATGTGCAGCGCACTGGAGGTACAAGGAAGTCAGTTGTAAGCACGCGTTCATTTGTGAGATGGTGCAGTGGGCACAGTATGTTGTGTCATGGTTGTGTGAGCCCACAACCCCTGATCATGCATCCTGCATTGGCTTGCCCTATAGTACTGTCAGCCCACCATGTCATTTCCCTTCACATTCTGATGATTGTCCCTATTCGTACACTCACCAATGCCAGCATGATGGGCCCATTTTTGTGGCTGTGCTTGAAAATGATAAGGTGTGTTTCATTATATACTCTTTATTGTAGCTCTTGGCATTAGTTCTTATCACAGTAGTTTGATTTGGAATTTACAAATTGTTTGTAAGAATCTAGTCTGATGATGTGTGCTGCTTTCATTTTTTTTATTGTGCACATCGTACCTAATAAGGCAGGTTGCGTATATATTCTATAATGAATGGCCCCTATAGTTGGTATTTACATGGGCATTAAGCTTTACTATCTACATTATAATAGTAACCTAATCACATTTTACCTCAAACATGGTTATTTTTAATTGTCCTCAACTTAGTTCTGGATTACAGATTTGGATGTCTTTTGCATAATTTTTATTGTACTATCTGCATCAACCAGAATAATAAGTTCTTCTTTCTTGATTCAGATGGTTGTAAATGAGTTCCCAGCAAAGTCAACAATTAACGATTTGCTGGAGAGTGTAGGGCTACCAAGATCCATTTGGAGCCCATACAGTTTTCCACTAAAAGAGGAGTTGAGGCCTCGTGTGAATAACCAACCCATTAGTGATCTGACCCAAAAGCTTAACATGGGGGATGTGGTTGAACTTACACCTAAACTACCCCACAAATCATTGCCGGAGTACAGAGAGGAAATCCAACGCATGTATGATGGAGGCCTCACGATCTCAGACCGTGGTTGGGGAAACTGACAGTGTGTGTACCTCTCTTTACCTCTCTTTAGTGTGATCTGCTAAATACTGTAATATATAGATTTGATTCATTGTGTATATATATACATATGAACGAATTGTACAGTAAGCTCTCAACTGTTTACAATTTGGGAATATGTTTCTGCTCAAAGAATGAATATGGCAGGCGGCCATTTCTATTGTAAAATTTTATTGTGACTTGCTTTATTTTATTTTAATTTTCTTCCATATATTTCTTTTAAATTATTGAAAGGGGGCATTTTTTTCTGGTTCTTTGTTTGTATACTGGCGACGGAAGCATTGGCATCAGAAAGGCTGTATATTTCATGTTTTGCTTCAAGGGTTTTAAGTAGAATCCTCTGGATGTGAGGGGGTGGTACTGAAGTCAAGTTGGAAATTTGTTTGGATAGCGACAGGAATAATGCAGGGACAGCATAATATAAAAAGGTTAATTTTGTAATGAATCGCAATAATTCGTATATTTTTTACTATCGGACGATTGGCGTGGATTCTTGTAGGCGAGCTGTATAAAAGAGAAATCGCTGGACGAAAATATTATCCATTGATTATCAAATTAACGCCTCATTCTCTTATTCATGGAAGACGGCCTCATATAAGAATTGTTTGAGAAGAACGTTAACTCAAAAATCGCAAGTTTCTTTTTCCCCGTTACTGCGAATGTTGTTTCAATGGTATTTTTGGATGAATAAAGTAATATCATTTTCAAGGATATTTTTGGATCGAAATGGGATTAGTCAAGTTAGCACAACTGTATGACTGGGATCAGTAATTATTTCTAGTTTGCAAACAACAAAAATATAATCTAAGATAAACTCACTAATCCAGATTGGACTAGTGCTATTTTGCATCCATTAAACATTTATTTAAGCAGAATATATTTGAGATTGTCAACGATATCCTTCATAGATACAACAAGATTATTTAAAACCAAGAATAACCACTAGGGCTATCATCACTCTCTTCTATAATAAAAAAAAACGACAACAATGAGTTCAATTAATTGTTCTAAGTATTATGATAAATCAAAGAATCACATAAAAAATCATCATAAGACTTGATAGGAAGGTAAAGAGAGATTTATACCCAGAGGCGGATGTACCATGTAACGGGGGGGGGGGGTCAGTTGACCCACTAGATTTTAAAAAATAGCATTTTAGATTAAAGTTTTGTTAATCTAATCTTTCTGAATTGTCTGATTATTTTTTATTGAGAAAAAATATTTAATATCATAAATAATGAAAGAGTTATGTAAAAAAAATATGAAGTTTCGTAGAGAAAATTTTTTATTTTGACTTTTATTTTTTATTATTTTTAACATATAAAAGATATTATTTTAATATTTTTATTTAATATCTGATTAGTTAATGGATTTAAACCCGATTACTGACCCTCCCTTCGATTAAAATCCTACATCCGCCCTGAAGGCACCTCAATGGCTCGAACCTTCTCAACCAATGTCTGGAGTAACTGATGGTTTAATTAATATGTCATGATCCCTAAAAGCCAATAATAGCAGTACTCAAATGTTGTATCGTCAATCTGTTCAAGGCATTTATACAAACAAATAAAATATGTAGAATGAATACGGATACACTTATCTGAATGTAAAGACAGCATATAGGATCTGAATGCTGGCAGCTAATAAAAATATTGATCTCACCCAGAAAATTGTCATGGATGGGCGGCGAGAGATCCTTCTGGCATCCTCTCTCCTTACAAATTCAATCGGAGGTAAATTCCTCTAGGAAACTAATTCAGTGTTGAACCGCTTCAAAGTTATGTAATAATTTTGAAAATAATTCTCAATTCTAGTGAGAAACTTTTATAATTAAAAGACGCAACTATCAAGTTGCAAGAATTAATAATAGAACTGCTGCTTTTATTGGTTAGTCTTCAACAGTATTATTTACTTGATCAACAGAGAAATAGTGCCAGGCAACTTTTTACTGTAACATCAACATGCAAAAGAAAGATAAAGTTAAACCTTATATTCACATGTTAAATTGTGATTTGTTTTTGTTTAGGTTTTAGATGAAAATATCCTTTTATTGTAAAGAGAAGGGATTGGTTGACAATGGGTTATTTTGACAACCTTGACAATGGACCTCTAAATAAATATAAAAAAAAAATTAAAAATAGAAAAAAAAATTATAGATGTATTTTTCTACCTTTATATTGATGTTCATTCAAATTTCATTCAATTTCATTATGATAATGAAATGTTCATGCAATTTACAACGGTTCCAATTTAACGGTCTTTGATGTACTATTAAATGATAATGAAATTGTATGAAATTTGAATGGCCATCAATCTAAAAGTAGAAAAACACATGTATAAATGTTTTTTTCATTTTTAAGATTTTTTTATATTTATTTAGAGGTCCATTGTCAAGATTGTCAATGGATCTCCACGCTATTGTAAAACACTACAATTAATATTACTTCTTCAATATATGCTTGATCCTCTCTTTGAATTTATGAAACAATTGATACCGTTAAAGTACAGACACGGTACATTTATGCATAATTTAGGGCCCCCCTATGTTTCTTTATTTATTTTTCTGGCAAAATTCTAGAAAACAAAAATGGAACTACATATCAAAAAACAAAATAAGGTTCAATTTTATTTTCTTTATTCAAACCTTTGTATTGAATATTTCACTATAAAAACATATAATAGACAATATTAGAAGTGTCCATATGAATTTCTATGAATTTTACGCGCGGTTATGTGGCCAACATAACATAAAATACAAACAACTTGCTAAACTAGCAGCTTTAATGCACCCGGATGAAGTTTTATGTACAATGAGTGTAGTAGAATATTCATATCGAATAGTTAATTGCAAAAATATATAACAGACAATATTAGAAGAGTTCATATGAAGTTGCATAAATTATTGCACGGTTATGAGGCCAAAATAACCGAAAATACCGCCAACTTATTTAAACAGTAGTTTGTAATGCATGTGGATGAAGTTTTAGGCAAAGTGAGTGTCGTAGAATCTTCATATTGAATGTATACTTATAAAAACATATAATACACAATAATAGAAATGTCCATTTTATAGAGATGGAGTTCTGCCAAAAAAATACAGTCGTAGAATCTTAATATTGAATATATTATATTATAAAAACATTTTATAGACAATATTAGAAGTATTCATATAAATTTGCGTGAATCTATGAGCGGTTATGAGACCGAAATAACATAAAATATAAATAACTTGTTTGAATAAAAGTTTTTAAGGCATCCGGATGAAGTTTTATGAAAAATGAGTATTGTAGAATATTTATATTGGATATTTAATTATAAAAATATATAATAGACGATATTAGAAGTGTCCATATGAACTTATATGAATTTATGTGCAGTTATGAGGCCAAAATAATATAACACACAAATAACTGATTTAAATAACATTTTTTAATGTATCCGGATGAAGTTTAGGGTAAAATGATTGTCGTAGAACTTTTATATTGAATATTGCAGTACAAAAACATATAATAGACCATGTGTGAAGAGTCCATATGAATTTCTTTGAATTTATGAGTGGTTATGTGGCCGAAATAACATAAAACACAAATAACTTGTTAAGATAGCCGCTTTTAATGCATCGGGGTGGACTTTTGCCAAACATTATAGTCGTAGAATCTTGATATTGAATATTTAATTATAAAAACTTTTAATAGACAGTATTAGGAGTATTCATATGAATTTGCACGAATTTATATGCAGTTGTGAGGCTAAAATAACATAAAATGCAAATAACTTGTTTAAACAACAGTTTTTAATGTATCCGGATGGATTTTTGACAAAAATGAGTGTCGTAGAATATTCATATTGAATATTTAATTTTAGAAACATATAATAGATAATATTAGGAGTGTCCATATGAACTTGCATGAATTTATGCGCTGTTATGAGGCCAAAATAAAGTAAAATACAAATAACTTATTTAAATAACAGTTTTTAATGCATCTGGATGAAATTTTGGGTAAAATGATTATCGTAGAATCTTATATTGATCATTTCACTACAAAAATATATAATAGACAATATTAGAGGTGTCCATATGAATTTCTATGAATTTTAAGCGCGGTTATGTGGCCAAAATAACATAAAACGCAAACAACTTGTTAAAACAATTTTGCTTTAATGCATCCTGGATGAAGTTTTATGTAAAATGAGTGTCGTAAAATATTCATATCGAATAGTTAATTGCAAAAACATATAACAAACAATATTAGAAGATCTCATATGATGTTGCATAAATTAATGCGCAATTATAAGGCCAAAATAACCGAAAATGCCGCCAACTTATTTATAGAGTAGTATGTAATGCATGTGGATGAAATTTTAGGCAAAGTGAGTGTCGTAGAATGTTCATATTGAATGTATAGTTATAAAAATATATAATACACAATACTAGATGTGTCCATTTTAATTTCTACTTATTTATGAGTGGTTATGTGGCCAAAATAACATAAAACACAATCAACTCGTTTAAACGGATGTTTTTAATGCACCAGGATGGAGTTTTTATAAAAATTACAGTCGTGAAATCTTGATATTAAATACTTAATGATAAAAACTTTTAGTAGACAGTATTAGATGTATTCATATAGGTTTGCACGAACATATACGCTGTTATGATGCCAAAATAACATAAAATGGAAGGAACTTGTTTAAACAACGGTTTTTAATGTATCCGGATGAAGTTTTATGAAAAATGAGTATCGTAGAATATCCATATCGAATATTTAATTATAAAAACTTATAATAGACAATATTAGGAGTGTCCATATGAACTTGCATGAATTTATGCACAGCTATGACACCCAAGTAATGTAAAACACATATAATTTATTTAAACAAGTTTTTATTGAATATGGATGAAGTTTTAGGCAAACTGAGTTTCGTAGAGTCTTCATATTGAATATATAATTATAAAAACATATAATAAACAATATTAGAAACGTTCATATGAATTTTCATGATTTTATGAGCAGATATGTGGCCAAACTAACATGAAACACAAATAACTTGTTTAAATAACAGTTTTTAATGCATATGTATGAAGTTATGGGTAAAATGATTGTCGTAGAATCTTTATATTTAATATTTAATTGCAACAACATATAATAGACAATACTAAAAGTGTTTGTATGGATTTTTACGAATTTATGCGCGGTTATGTGGTCAAAATAACACAAAACACAAACAACTTGTTTAAACAAATGCTTTCTTTCCGTGCATCGGTATGGAGTTCGCCCAAAATTATAGTTGTAGAATCTTAATAATAAATATTTAATAATAAAAACATTAATAGATAGTACTATGGGCATTCATATTTTTTTCACAAATTTATGCGCGGTTACGAGACCAAAATAACATAAAACACAATCATCTTATTTAAACAAAGTTTTTAATGCATCCAGATCATGTTTTATGCAAAATGTGTGTCGTAGAATATCCATATTGAATATTAAATTATAAAAACCTATAATAGGCAATATTAGGATTGTCTATTTGAACTTGCATGAATTTATGCGCACTTATGAGGTCAAAATAACGTAAAACACGGACAAATTGTTTGGATAATCAGTTTTTAATTCATCTGGATGAAGTTTTAGGCAAAATTAATTCCTTAGCATCTTAATACTGCATATTTAATTATAAAAACATATAATGGACAATATTGGTAGCACCCATATCAATTTTGACGAATTTACGCGCTTTGTTATGAGGCCAAAATAATCGAAATAGCAAATAACGATATAAACAATATTTTTAATGCATACGGATGGAGTTTTATACAAAATTAGTGTCATAGAATATTCGCAAACTACTTATTTGAACAAATCGTTCTTAATGCATCCGGATGATGTTTTATGCAAAATGAGTGTCTTACAATATTCGTATGGAATAGTTAATTAAAAAAACATACAACGAGACAACATTAGAAGTGTTCATATGAATTTGCACAAATTTAGGCGTAGTTATGAGGCCAAAATTACATAAAACACAGCCAACTTGTTTGAACGGTAGTTTTTATTACATATGGATGTATTTTGGACAAAATGAGTGTTGTAGAATCTTCATATTGAAAATATAATAATAAAAATATATAATAGACAATATAAGAAGTGTCCATATGAATTTGCATGAATGTATTTGATGTTATGAGGCTAAACTAATACAAAAACTAATCACTTGTTTAAATAACAGTTTTTAATGCATCTGGAAGATGTTTTGGGCAAAATGATTGTTGTAGAATTTTTATATCGAATATTTCAGTATAAGAACATATAATAGACAATATTAGAAGTGTCCATATGAATTTGCACGAATTTATGCGCAGTTATGTGCCCAAAATATCACAAAACGCAAATCAACTTGTTTAAACAATTTGCTTCTAATGTATCGGATGGAGTTACGCAAAAAAATACAACATCGTAGAATCTTGATATTGAATATTTAATTATAAAAACCTTTTATAGACAGTATTAGAAGTATTCATATGAATTTGCGTGAATCTATGCGCGGTTATGAGACCGAAATAACATAAAATACAAACAACTTGTTTGAACAACAATTTTTAAGGCATCCGGATGAAGTTTTGTGAAAAATGAGTATTGTAGAATATTCATATTGGATATTTAATTATAAAAATATATAATAGACGATATTAGAAGTGTCCATATGAACTTATATGAATTTATGTGCAGTTATGAGGCCAAAATAACGTAACACACAAATACGATTTAAATTACGAGTTTTTAATGTATCCGGATGAAGTTTTGGGTAAAATGATTGTCGTAGAACCTTTATATTGAATATTGCAGTACAAAAACATATAATAGACCATGTTGTGAAGCGTCCATATGAATTTATTTGAATTTATGAGTGGTTATGTGGCCGAAATAACATAAAACACAAATAAATTGTTAAGACAGTAGCTTTTAATGCATCGGGATGGACTTTTGCCCAACATTATAGTCGTAGAATCTTGATATTGAATATTTAATTATAATAACTTTTAATAGACAGTAATAGGAGTATTCATATGAATTTGCACGAATTTATGCGCAGTTGTGAGGCCAAAATAACATAAAATGCAAATAACTTGTTTAAACAACAGTTTTTAATGTATCCGGATGGATTTTTGTCAAAAATGAGTGTCGTAGAATATTCATATTGAATATTTAATTCTAGAAACATATAATAGACAATATTAGGAGTGTCCATATGAACTTGCATGAATTTATGCGCTGTTATGAGGGCCAAAATAACGTAAAATACAAATAACTTATTTAAATAACAGTTTTTAATGCATCTGGATGAAATTTTGGGTAAAATGATTATCGTAGAATCTTTATATTGAACATTTCACTACAAAAACATATAATAGACAATATTAGAGGTGTCCATATGAATTTCTATGAATTTTAAGCGCGGTTATGTGGCCAAAATAACATAAAACGCAAACAACTTGTTAAAACAATTTTTAATGCATCCGGATGAAGTTTTATGTAAAATGAGTGTCGTAGAATATTCATATCGAATAGTTAATTGCAAAAACATATAACAAACAATATTAGAAGATCTCATATGATGTTGCATAAATTAATGCGCAGTTATAAGGCCAAAATAACCGAAAATGCCGCCACTTATTTATACGATAGTTTGTAATGCATGTGGATGAAGTTTTAGGCAAAGTGAGTGTCGTAGAATGTTCATATTGAATGTATAGTTATAAAAATATATAATACACAATACTAGATGTGTCCATTTTAATTTCTACTTATTTATGAGTGGTTATGTGGCCAAAATAACATAAAACACAATCAACTCGTTTAAACGGATGCTTTTAATGCACCGGGATGGAGTTTTTATAAAAATTACAGTCGTGGAATCTTGATATTAAATACTTAGTGATAAAAACTTTTAGTAGACAGTATTAGACGTATTCATATAGGTTTGCACGAACATATACGCTGTTATGATGCCAAAATAACATAAAATGGAAGGAACTTGTTTAAACAACGGTTTTTAATGTATCCGGATGAAGTTTTATGAAAAATGAGTATCGTAGAATATCCATATCGAATATTTAATTATAAAAACTTATAATAGACAATATTAGGAGTGTCCATATGAACTTGCATGAATTTATGCACAGCTATGACACCCAAGTAATGTAAAACACAAATAATTTATTTAAACATCAGTTTTTTATTGAATATGGATGAAGTTTTAGGCAAACTGAGTTTCGTAGAGTCTTCATATTGAATATATAATTATAAAAACATATAATAAACAATATTAGAAATGTTCATATGAATTTTCATGATTTTATGAGCAGTTATGTGGCCAAACTAACATGAAACACAAATAACTTGTTTAAATAACAGTTTTTAATGCATATGTATGAAGTTATGGGTAAAATGATTGTCGTAGAATCTTTATATTGAATATGTAATTGCAACAACATATAATAGACAATAATAAAAGTGTTTGTATGGATTTTTACGAATTTATGCGCGGTTATGTGGTCAAAATAACACAAAACACAAACAACTTGTTTAAACAATGCTTTAGTGCATCGGTATGGAGTTACGCCCAAAATTATAGTTGTAGAATCTTAATAATAAATATTTAATAATAAAAACATTAATAGACAGTACTACGGGCATTCATATTTTTTTCACAAATTTATGCGCGGTTACGAGACCAAAATAACATAAAACACAATCATCTTATTTAAACAATGCGAGTTTTTAATGCATGCGAGATCATGTTTTATGCAAAATGTGTGTCGTAGAATATCCATATTGAATATTAAATTATAAAAACCTATAATAGGCAATGTTAGGATTGTCTATTTGAACTTGCATGAATTTATGAGCATTATGAGGTCAAAATAACGTAAAACACGGACAAATTGTTTGGATAATCAGTTTTTTAATTCATCTGGATGAAGTTTCGAGGCAAAATTAATTCCTTAGCATCTTAATACTGCATATTTAATTATAAAAACATATAATGGACAATATTGGTAGCACCCATATCAATTTTGACGAATTTACGCGCTATTATTATGAGGCCAAAATAACTGAAATAGCAAATAACGATATAAACAGTATTTTTAATGCATACGGATGGAGTTTTATACAAAATTAGTGTCATAGAATATTCGCAAGCTACATATTTGAACAGTAGTTCTTAATGCATCCGGATGATGTTTTATGCAAAATGAGTGTCTTACAATATTCGTATGGAATAGTTAATTAAAAAAAAACATACAACAGACAACATTAGAAGTGTTCATATGAATTTGCACAAATTTAGGCGTAGTTATGAGGCCAAAATTACATAAAACACAGCCAACTTGTTTGAACGGTAGTTTTTATTACATATGGATGTATTTTAGGCAAAATGAGTGTTGTAGAATCTTCATATCGAATATATAATAATAAAAATATATAATAGGAAATATTAGAAGCGTCCTTATGAATTTGCACGAATGTATTTGATGTTATGAGGCTAAACTAATACAAAAAAAAACTAATCACTTGTTTAAATAACAGTTTTTAATGCATCTGGAAGATGTTTTGGGCAAAATGATTGTTGTAGAATTTTTATATCGAATATTTCATTATAAGAACATATAATAGACAATATTAGAAGTGTCCATATGAATTTGCACGAATTTATGCCCAATTATGTGCCCAAAATATCACAAAACGCAAATCAACTTGTTTAAACAGCTGCTTCTAATGTATCCGGATGGAGTTACGCAAAAAAATACGATCGTAGAATCTTGATATTGAATATTTAATTATAAAAACCTTTTATAGACAGTATTAGAAGTATTCATATGAATTTGCGTGAATCTATGCGCGGTTATGAGACCGAAATAACATAAAATACAAACAATTTGTTTGAATAGCGATTTTAAGGCATCCGGATGAAGTTTTGTGAAAAATGAGTATTGTAGAATATTCATATTGGATATTTAATTATAAAAATATATAATAGACGATATTAGAAGTGTCCATATGAACTTATATGAATTTATGTGCAGTTATGAGGCCAAAATAACGTAACACACAAATACCGATTTAAATTACGAGTTTTTAATGTATCCGGATGAAGTTTTGGGTAAAATGATTGTCGTAGAACCTTTATATTGAATATTGCAGTACAAAAACATATAATAGACCATGTTGTGAAGCGTCCATATGAATTTCTTTGAATTTATGAGTGGTTATGTGGCCGAAATAACATAAAACACAAATAAATTGTTAAGACAGTAATCGCTTTTAATGCATCGGGATGGACTTTTTCCAAACATTATAGTCGTAGAATCTTGATATTGAATATTTAATTATAATAACTTTTAATAGACAGTAATAGGAGTATTCATATGAATTTGCACGAATTTATGCGCGGTTGTGAGGCCAAAATAACATAAAATGCAAATAACTTGTTTAAACAACAGTTTTTAATGTATCCGGATGGATTTTTGTCAAAAATGAGTGTCGTAGAGTATTCATATTGAATATTTAATTCTAGAAACATATAATAGACAATATTAGGAGTGTCCATATGAACTTGCATGAATTTATGCGCTGTTATGGGGCCAAAATAACGTAAAATACAAATAACTTATTTAAATAACAGTTTTTAATGCATACGGATGAAATTTTGGGTAAAATGATTATCGTAGAATCTTTATATTGAACATTTCACTACAAAAACATATAATAGACAATATTAGAGGTGTCCATATGAATTTCTATGAATTTTAAGCGCGGTTATGTGGCCAAAATAACATAAAACGCAAACAACTTGTTAAAACAGTGCTTTAATGCATCCGGATGAAGTTTTATGTAAAATGAGTGTCGTAGAATATTCATATCGAATAGTTAATTGCAAAAACATATAACAAACAATATTAGAAGATCTCATATGATGTTGCATAAATTAATGCGCAGATTATAAGGCCAAAATAACCGAAAATGCCGCCAACTTATTTATACGATAGTTTGTAATGCATGTGGATGAAGTTTTAGGCAAAGTGAGTGTCGTAGAATGTTCATATTGAATGTATAGTTATAAAAATATATAATACACAATACTAGATGTGTCCATTTTAATTTCTACTTATTTATGAGTGGTTATGTGGCCAAAATAACATAAAACACAATCAACTCGTTTAAACGGATGCTTTTAATGCACCGGGATGGAGTTTTTATAAAAATTACAGTCGTGGAATCTTGATATTAAATACTTAGTGATAAAAACTTTTAGTAGACAGTATTAGACGTATTCATATAGGTTTGCACGAACATATACGCTGTTATGATGCCAAAATAACATAAAATGGAAGGAACTTGTTTAAACAACGGTTTTTAATGTATCCGGATGAAGTTTTATGAAAAATGAGTATCGTAGAATATCCATATCGAATATTTAATTATAAAAACTTATAATAGACAATATTAGGAGTGTCCATATGAACTTGCATGAATTTATGCACAGCTATGACACCCAAGTAATGTAAAACACAAATAATTTATTTAAACATCAGTTTTTTATTGAATATGGATGAAGTTTTAGGCAAACTGAGTTTCGTAGAGTCTTCATATTGAATATATAATTATAAAAACATATAATAAACAATATTAGAAATGTTCATATGAATTTTCATGATTTTATGAGCAGTTATGTGGCCAAACTAACATGAAACACAAATAACTTGTTTAAATAACAGTTTTTAATGCATATGTATGAAGTTATGGGTAAAATGATTGTCGTAGAATCTTTATATTGAATATGTAATTGCAACAACATATAATAGACAATAATAAAAGTGTTTGTATGGATTTTTACGAATTTATGCGCGGTTATGTGGTCAAAATAACACAAAACACAAACAACTTGTTTAAGCAATTGCTTTAGTGCATCGGTATGGAGTTACGCCCAAAATTATAGTTGTAGAATCTTAATAATAAATATTTAATAATAAAAACATTAATAGACAGTACTATGGGCATTCATATTTTTTTCACAAATTTATGCGCGGTTACGAGACCAAAATAACATAAAACACAATCATCTTATTTAAACAATGAGTTTTTAATGCATGCGAGATCATGTTTTATGCAAAATGTGTGTCGTAGAATATCCATATTGAATATTAAATTATAAAAACCTATAATAGGCAATGTTAGGATTGTCTATTTGAACTTGCATGAATTTATGAGCAGTTATGAGGTCAAAATAACGTAAAACACGGACAAATTGTTTGGATAATCAGTTTTTAATTCATCTGGATGAAGTTTCGAGGCAAAATTAATTCCTTAGCATCTTAATACTGCATATTTAATTATAAAAACATATAATGGACAATATTGGTAGCACCCATATCAATTTTGACGAATTTACGTATTTGTTATGAGGCCAAAATAAGCTGAAATAGCAAATAACGATATAAACAGTATTTTTAATGCATACGGATGGAGTTTTATACAAAATTAGTGTCATAGAATATTCGCAAGCTACATATTTGAGCAGTAGTTCTTAATGCATCCGGATGATGTTTTATGCAAAATGAGTGTCTTACAATATTCGTATGGAATAGTTAATTAAAAAAAAACATACAACAGACAACATTAGAAGTGTTCATATGAATTTGCACAAATTTAGGCGTAGTTATGAGGCCAAAATTACATAAAACACAGCCAACTTGTTTGAACGGTAGTTTTTATTACATATGGATGTATTTTAGGCAAAATGAGTGTTGTAGAATCTTCATATCGAATATATAATAATAAAAATATATAATAGGAAATATTAGAAGCGTCCTTATGAATTTGCACGAATGTATTTGATGTTATGAGGCTAAACTAATACAAAAAAAAACTAATCACTTGTTTAAATAACAGTTTTTAATGCATACGGAAGATGTTTTGGGCAAAATGATTGTTGTAGAATTTTTATATCGAATATTTCATTATAAGAACATATAATAGACAATATTAGAAGTGTCCATATGAATTTGCACGAATTTATGCGCAGTTATGTGCCCAAAATATCACAAAACGCAAATCAACTTGTTTAAACAGCTGTTTCTAATGTATCCGGATGGAGTTCTGCCAAAAAAATACAGTCGTAGAATCTTGATATTGAATATTTAATTATAAAAACCTTTTATAGACAGTATTAGAAGTATTCATATGAATTTGCGTGAATCTATGCGCGGTTATGAGACCGAAATAACATAAAATACAAACAATTTGTTTGAATAGCAGTTTTAAGGCATCCGGATGAAGTTTTGTGAAAAATGAGTATTGTAGAATATTCATATTGGATATTTAATTATAAAAATATATAATAGACGATATTAGAAGTGTCCATATGAACTTATATGAATTTATGTGCAGTTATGAGGCCAAAATAACGTAACACACAAATACCGATTTAAATTACGAGTTTTTAATGTATCCGGATGAAGTTTTGGGTAAAATGATTGTCGTAGAACCTTTATATTGAATATTGCAGTACAAAAACATATAATAGACCATGTTGTGAAGCGTCCATATGAATTTCTTTGAATTTATGAGTGGTTATGTGGCCGAAATAACATAAAACACAAATAAATTGTTAAGACAGTAGCTTTTAATGCATCGGGATGGACTTTTTCCAAACATTATAGTCGTAGAATCTTGATATTGAATATTTAATTATAATAACTTTTAATAGACAGTAATAGGAGTATTCATATGAATTTGCACGAATTTATGCGCGAGTGTGAGGCCAAAATAACATAAAATGCAAATAACTTGTTTAAACAACAGTTTTTAATGTATCCGGATGGATTTTTGTCAAAAATGAGTGTCGTAGAGTATTCATATTGAATATTTAATTCTAGAAACATATAATAGACAATATTAGGAGTGTCCATATGAACTTGCATGAATTTATGCGCTGTTATGGGGCCAAAATAACGTAAAATACAAATAACTTATTTAAATAACAGTTTTTAATGCATCTGGATGAAATTTTGGGTAAAATGATTATCGTAGAATCTTTATATTGAACATTTCACTACAAAAACATATAATAGACAATATTAGAGGTGTCCATATGAATTTCTATGAATTTTAAGCGCGGTTATGTGGCCAAAATAACATAAAACGCAAACAACTTGTTAAAAGCTTGCTTTAATGCATCCGGATGAAGTTTTATGTAAAATGAGTGTCGTAGAATATTCATATCGAATAGTTAATTGCAAAAACATATAACAAACAATATTAGAAGATCTCATATGATGTTGCATAAATTAATGCGCAGTTATAAGGCCAAAATAACCGAAAATGCCGCCACTTATTTATACGGTAGTTTGTAATGCATGTGGATGAAGTTTTAGGCAAAGTGAGTGTCGTAGAATGTTCATATTGAATGTATAGTTATAAAAATATATAATACACAATACTAGATGTGTCCATTTTAATTTCTACTTATTTATGAGTGGTTATGTGGCCAAAATAACATAAAACACAATCAACTCGTTTAAACGGATGCTTTTAATGCACCGGGATGGAGTTTTTATAAAAATTACAGTCGTGGAATCTTGATATTAAATACTTAGTGATAAAAACTTTTAGTAGACAGTATTAGACGTATTCATATAGGTTTGCACGAACATATACGCTGTTATGATGCCAAAATAACATAAAATGGAAGGAACTTGTTTAAACAACGGTTTTTAATGTATCCGGATGAAGTTTTATGAAAAATGAGTATCGTAGAATATCCATATCGAATATTTAATTATAAAAACTTATAATAGACAATATTAGGAGTGTCCATATGAACTTGCATGAATTTATGCACAGCTATGACACCCAAGTAATGTAAAACACAAATAATTTATTTAAACATCAGTTTTTTATTGAATATGGATGAAGTTTTAGGCAAACTGAGTTTCGTAGAGTCTTCATATTGAATATATAATTATAAAAACATATAATAAACAATATTAGAAATGTTCATATGAATTTTCATGATTTTATGAGCAGTTATGTGGCCAAACTAACATGAAACACAAATAACTTGTTTAAATAACAGTTTTTAATGCATATGTATGAAGTTATGGGTAAAATGATTGTCGTAGAATCTTTATATTGAATATGTAATTGCAACAACATATAATAGACAATAATAAAAGTGTTTGTATGGATTTTTACGAATTTATGCGCGGTTATGTGGTCAAAATAACACAAAACACAAACAACTTGTTTAAACATTTGCTTTAGTGCATCGGTATGGAGTTCTGCCCAAAATTATAGTTGTAGAATCTTAATAATAAATATTTAATAATAAAAACATTAATAGACAGTACTACGGGCATTCATATTTTTTTCACAAATTTATGCGCGGTTACGAGACCAAAATAACATAAAACACAATCATCTTATTTAAACAATGCGAGTTTTTAATGCATGCGAGATCATGTTTTATGCAAAATGTGTGTCGTAGAATATCCATATTGAATATTAAATTATAAAAACCTATAATAGGCAATGTTAGGATTGTCTATTTGAACTTGCATGAATTTATGAGCAGTTATGAGGTCAAAATAACGTAAAACACGGACAAATTGTTTGGATAATCAGTTTTTAATTCATCTGGATGAAGTTTCAGGCAAAATTAATTCCTTAGCATCTTAATACTGCATATTTAATTATAAAAACATATAATGGACAATACTGGTAGCACCCATATCAATTTTGACGAATTTACGCGCTGTTATGAGGCCAAAATAACTGAAATAGCAAATAACTGATATAAACAGTATTTTTAATGCATACGGATGGAGTTTTATACAAAATTAGTGTCATAGAATATTCGCAAGCTACATATTTGAACAGCCGTTCTTAATGCATCCGGATGATGTTTTATGCAAAATGAGTGTCTTACAATATTCGTATGGAATAGTTAATTAAAAAAAAACATACAACAGACAACATTAGAAGTGTTCATATGAATTTGCACAAATTTAGGCGTAGTTATGAGGCCAAAATTACATAAAACACAGCCAACTTGTTTGAACGGTAGTTTTTATTACATATGGATGTATTTTAGGCAAAATGAGTGTTGTAGAATCTTCATATCGAATATATAATAATAAAAATATATAATAGGAAATATTAGAAGCGTCCTTATGAATTTGCACGAATGTATTTGATGTTATGAGGCTAAACTAATACAAAAAAAAACTAATCACTTGTTTAAATAACAGTTTTTAATGCATCTGAAGATGTTTTGGGCAAAATGATTGTTGTAGAATTTTTATATCGAATATTTCATTATAAGAACATATAATAGACAATATTAGAAGTGTCCATATGAATTTGCACGAATTTATGCGCAGTTATGTGCCCAAAATATCACAAAACGCAAATCAACTTGTTTAAACAATTTGTTTCTAATGTATCCGGATGGAGTTACGCAAAAAAATACAGTCGTAGAATCTTGATATTGAATATTTAATTATAAAAACCTTTTATAGACAGTATTAGAAGTATTCATATGAATTTGCGTGAATCTATGCGCGGTTATGAGACCGAAATAACATAAAATACAAACAATTTGTTTGAATAGCGTTTTTAAGGCATCCGGATGAAGTTTTGTGAAAAATGAGTATTGTAGAATATTCATATTGGATATTTAATTATAAAAATATATAATAGAGGATATTAGAAGTGTCCATATGAACTTATATGAATTTATGTGCAGTTATGAGGCCAAAATAACGTAACACACAAATACCGATTTAAATTACAGTTTTTAATGTATCCGGATGAAGTTTTGGGTAAAATGATTGTCGTAGAACCTTTATATTGAATATTGCAGTACAAAAACATATAATAGACCATGTTGTGAAGCGTCCATATGAATTTCTTTGAATTTATGAGTGGTTATGTGGCCGAAATAACATAAAACACAAATAAATTGTTAAGACAGTACGCTTTTAATGCATCGGGATGGACTTTTTCCAAACATTATAGTCGTAGAATCTTGATATTGAATATTTAATTATAATAACTTTTAATAGACAGTAATAGGAGTATTCATATGAATTTGCACGAATTTATGCGCAGTTGTGAGGCCAAAATAACATAAAATGCAAATAACTTGTTTAAACAACAGTTTTTAATGTATCCGGATGGATTTTTGTCAAAAATGAGTGTCGTAGAGTATTCATATTGAATATTTAATTCTAGAAACATATAATAGACAATATTAGGAGTGTCCATATGAACTTGCATGAATTTATGCGCTGTTATGGGGCCAAAATAACGTAAAATACAAATAACTTATTTAAATAACAGTTTTTAATGCATCTGGATGAAATTTTGGGTAAAATGATTATCGTAGAATCTTTATATTGAACATTTCACTACAAAAACATATAATAGACAATATTAGAGGTGTCCATATGAATTTCTATGAATTTTAAGCGCGGTTATGTGGCCAAAATAACATAAAACGCAAACAACTTGTTAAAACAGCTGCTTTAATGCATCCGGATGAAGTTTTATGTAAAATGAGTGTCGTAGAATATTCATATCGAATAGTTAATTGCAAAAACATATAACAAACAATATTAGAAGATCTCATATGATGTTGCATAAATTAATGCGCAGTTATAAGGCCAAAATAACCGAAAATGCCGCCACTTATTTATACAAAGTAGTTTGTAATGCATGTGGATGAAGTTTTAGGCAAAGTGAGTGTCGTGAATGTTCATATTGAATGTATAGTTATAAAAATATATAATACACAATACTAGATGTGTCCATTTTAATTTCTACTTATTTATGAGTGGTTATGTGGCCAAAATAACATAAAACACAATCAACTCGTTTAAACGGATGCTTTTAATGCACCGGGATGGAGTTTTTATAAAAATTACAGTCGTGGAATCTTGATATTAAATACTTAGTGATAAAAACTTTTAGTAGACAGTATTAGACGTATTCATATAGGTTTGCACGAACATATACGCTGTTATGATGCCAAAATAACATAAAATGGAAGGAACTTGTTTAAACAACGGTTTTTAATGTATCCGGATGAAGTTTTATGAAAAATGAGTATCGTAGAATATCCATATCGAATATTTAATTATAAAAACTTATAATAGACAATATTAGGAGTGTCCATATGAACTTGCATGAATTTATGCACAGCTATGACACCCAAGTAATGTAAAACACAAATAATTTATTTAAACATCAGTTTTTTATTGAATATGGATGAAGTTTTAGGCAAACTGAGTTTCGTAGAGTCTTCATATTGAATATATAATTATAAAAACATATAATAAACAATATTAGAAATGTTCATATGAATTTTCATGATTTTATGAGCAGTTATGTGGCCAAACTAACATGAAACACAAATAACTTGTTTAAATAACAGTTTTTAATGCATATGTATGAAGTTATGGGTAAAATGATTGTCGTAGAATCTTTATATTGAATATGTAATTGCAACAACATATAATAGACAATAATAAAAGTGTTTGTATGGATTTTTACGAATTTATGCGCGGTTATGTGGTCAAAATAACACAAAACACAAACAACTTGTTTAAACAAATGCTTTTTAGTGCATCGGTATGGAGTTCTGCCCAAAATTATAGTTGTAGAATCTTAATAATAAATATTTAATAATAAAAACATTAATAGACAGTACTATGGGCATTCATATTTTTTTTCACAAATTTATGCGCGGTTCTGAGACCAAAATAACATAAAACACAATCATCTTATTTAAACAGCAGTTTTTAATGCATGCAGATCATGTTTTATGCAAAATGTGTGTCGTAGAATATCCATATTGAATATTAAATTATAAAAACCTATAATAGGCAATGTTAGGATTGTCTATTTGAACTTGCATGAATTTATGAGCAGTTATGAGGTCAAAATAACGTAAAACACGGACAAATTGTTTGGATAATCAGTTTTTTAATTCATCTGGATGAAGTTTCAGGCAAAATTAATTCCTTAGCATCTTAATACTGCATATTTAATTATAAAAACATATAATGGACAATACTGGTAGCACCCATATCAATTTTGACGAATTTACGCGCTGTTATGAGGCCAAAATAACTGAAATAGCAAATAACTGATATAAACAGTATTTTTAATGCATACGGATGGAGTTTTATACAAAATTAGTGTCATAGAATATTCGCAAGCTACATATTTGAACAGTAGTTCTTAATGCATCCGGATGATGTTTTATGCAAAATGAGTGTCTTACAATATTCGTATGGAATAGTTAATTAAAAAAAACATACAACAGACAACATTAGAAGTGTTCATATGAATTTGCACAAATTTAGGCGTAGTTATGAGGCCAAAATTACATAAAACACAGCCAACTTGTTTGAACGGTAGTTTTTATTACATATGGATGTATTTTAGGCAAAATGAGTGTTGTAGAATCTTCATATCGAATATATAATAATAAAAATATATAATAGGAAATATTAGAAGCGTCCTTATGAATTTGCACGAATGTATTTGATGTTATGAGGCTAAACTAATACAAAAAAAAACTAATCACTTGTTTAAATAACAGTTTTTAATGCATCTGGAAGATGTTTTGGGCAAAATGATTGTTGTAGAATTTTTATATCGAATATTTCATTATAAGAACATATAATAGACAATATTAGAAGTGTCCATATGAATTTGCACGAATTTATGCGCAGTTATGTGCCCAAATATCACAAAACGCAAATCAACTTGTTTAAACAAATTGCTTTCTAATGTATCCGGATGGAGTTCTGCCAAAAAATACAGTCGTAGAATCTTGATATTGAATATTTAATTATAAAAACCTTTTATAGACAGTATTAGAAGTATTCATATGAATTTGCGTGAATCTATGCGCGGTTATGAGAGACCGAAATAACATAAAATACAAACAATTTGTTTGAATAGCAGTTTTAAGGCATCCGGATGAAGTTTTGTGAAAAATGAGTATTGTAGAATATTCATATTGGATATTTAATTATAAAAATATATAATAGACGATATTAGAAGTGTCCATATGAACTTATATGAATTTATGTGCAGTTATGAGGCCAAAATAACGTAACACACAAATACCTGATTTAAATTACAGTTTTTAATGTATCCGGATGAAGTTTTGGGTAAAATGATTGTCGTAGAACCTTTATATTGAATATTGCAGTACAAAAACATATAATAGACCATGTTGTGAGCGTCCATATGAATTTCTTTGAATTTATGAGTGGTTATGTGGCCGAAATAACATAAAACACAAATAAATTGTTAAGACAGCCGCTTTTAATGCATCGGGATGGACTTTTTCCAAACATTATAGTCGTAGAATCTTGATATTGAATATTTAATTATAATAACTTTTAATAGACAGTAATAGGAGTATTCATATGAATTTGCACGAATTTATGCGCAGTTGTGAGGCCAAAATAACATAAAATGCAAATAACTTGTTTAAACAACAGTTTTTAATGTATCCGGATGGATTTTTGTCAAAAATGAGTGTCGTAGAGTATTCATATTGAATATTTAATTCTAGAAACATATAATAGACAATATTAGGAGTGTCCATATGAACTTGCATGAATTTATGCGCTGTTATGGGGCCAAAATAACGTAAAATACAAATAACTTATTTAAATAACAGTTTTTAATGCATCCGGATGAAATTTTGGGTAAAATGATTATCGTAGAATCTTTATATTGAACATTTCACTACAAAAACATATAATAGACAATATTAGAGGTGTCCATATGAATTTCTATGAATTTTAAGCGCGGTTATGTGGCCAAAATAACATAAAACGCAAACAACTTGTTAAAACAGCTGCTTTAATGCATCCGGATGAAGTTTTATGTAAAATGAGTGTCGTAGAATATTCATATCGAATAGTTAATTGCAAAAACATATAACAAACAATATTAGAAGATCTCATATGATGTTGCATAAATTAATGCGCAGTTATAAGGCCAAAATAACCGAAAATGCCGCCACTTATTTATACAGTAGTTTGTAATGCATGTGGATGAAGTTTTAGGCAAAGTGAGTGTCGTAGAATGTTCATATTGAATGTATAGTTATAAAAATATATAATACACAATACTAGATGTGTCCATTTTAATTTCTACTTATTTATGAGTGGTTATGTGGCCAAAATAACATAAAACACAATCAACTCGTTTAAACGGATGCTTTTAATGCACCGGATGGAGTTTTTATAAAAATTACAGTCGTGGAATCTTGATATTAAATACTTAGTGATAAAAACTTTTAGTAGACAGTATTAGACGTATTCATATAGGTTTGCACGAACATATACGCTGTTATGATGCCAAAATAACATAAAATGGAAGGAACTTGTTTAAACAACGGTTTTTAATGTATCCGGATGAAGTTTTATGAAAAATGAGTATCGTAGAATATCCATATCGAATATTTAATTATAAAAACTTATAATAGACAATATTAGGAGTGTCCATATGAACTTGCATGAATTTATGCACAGCTATGACACCCAAGTAATGTAAAACACAAATAATTTATTTAAACATCAGTTTTTTATTGAATATGGATGAAGTTTTAGGCAAACTGAGTTTCGTAGAGTCTTCATATTGAATATATAATTATAAAAACATATAATAAACAATATTAGAAATGTTCATATGAATTTTCATGATTTTATGAGCAGTTATGTGGCCAAACTAACATGAAACACAAATAACTTGTTTAAATAACAGTTTTTAATGCATATGTATGAAGTTATGGGTAAAATGATTGTCGTAGAATCTTTATATTGAATATGTAATTGCAACAACATATAATAGACAATAATAAAAGTGTTTGTATGGATTTTTACGAATTTATGCGCGGTTATGTGGTCAAAATAACACAAAACACAAACAACTTGTTTAAACAGCTGCTTTCCGTGCATCGGTATGGAGTTCTGCCCAAAATTATAGTTGTAGAATCTTAATAATAAATATTTAATAATAAAAACATTAATAGACAGTACTACGGGCATTCATATTTTTTTTCACAAATTTATGCGCGGTTCTGAGACCAAAATAACATAAAACACAATCATCTTATTTAAACAAATAGCTTTTTAATGCATGCAGATCATGTTTTATGCAAAATGTGTGTCGTAGAATATCCATATTGAATATTAAATTATAAAAACCTATAATAGGCAATGTTAGGATTGTCTATTTGAACTTGCATGAATTTATGAGCAGTTATGAGGTCAAAATAACGTAAAACACGGACAAATTGTTTGGATAATCAGTTTTTTAATTCATCTGGATGAAGTTTCAGGCAAAATTAATTCCTTAGCATCTTAATACTGCATATTTAATTATAAAAACATATAATGGACAATACTGGTAGCACCCATATCAATTTTGACGAATTTACGCGCAGTTATGAGGCCAAAATAACTGAAATAGCAAATAACTGATATAAACAGTATTTTTAATGCATACGGATGGAGTTTTATACAAAATTAGTGTCATAGAATATTCGCAAGCTACATATTTGAACAGCCGTTCTTAATGCATCCGGATGATGTTTTATGCAAAATGAGTGTCTTACAATATTCGTATGGAATAGTTAATTAAAAAAAACATACAACAGACAACATTAGAAGTGTTCATATGAATTTGCACAAATTTAGGCGTAGTTATGAGGCCAAAATTACATAAAACACAGCCAACTTGTTTGAACGGTAGTTTTTATTACATATGGATGTATTTTAGGCAAAATGAGTGTTGTAGAATCTTCATATCGAATATATAATAATAAAAATATATAATAGGAAATATTAGAAGCGTCCTTATGAATTTGCACGAATGTATTTGATGTTATGAGGCTAAACTAATACAAAAAAAAACTAATCACTTGTTTAAATAACAGTTTTTAATGCATCTGGAAGATGTTTTGGGCAAAATGATTGTTGTAGAATTTTTATATCGAATATTTCATTATAAGAACATATAATAGACAATATTAGAAGTGTCCATATGAATTTGCACGAATTTATGCGCAGTTATGTGCCCAAAATATCACAAAACGCAAATCAACTTGTTTAAACAGCTGTTTCTAATGTATCCGGATGGAGTTCTGCCAAAAAAATACAGTCGTAGAATCTTGATATTGAATATTTAATTATAAAAACCTTTTATAGACAGTATTAGAAGTATTCATATGAATTTGCGTGAATCTATGCGCGGTTATGAGACCGAAATAACATAAAATACAAACAATTTGTTTGAATAGCAGTTTTTAAGGCATCCGGATGAAGTTTTGTGAAAAATGAGTATTGTAGAATATTCATATTGGATATTTAATTATAAAAATATATAATAGACGATATTAGAAGTGTCCATATGAACTTATATGAATTTATGTGCAGTTATGAGGCCAAAATAACGTAACACACAAATACCTGATTTAAATTACAGTTTTTAATGTATCCGGATGAAGTTTTGGGTAAAATGATTGTCGTAGAACCTTTATATTGAATATTGCAGTACAAAAACATATAATAGACCATGTTGTGAAGCGTCCATATGAATTTCTTTGAATTTATGAGTGGTTATGTGGCCGAAATAACATAAAACACAAATAAATTGTTAAGACAGCCGCTTTTAATGCATCGGGATGGACTTTTTCCAAACATTATAGTCGTAGAATCTTGATATTGAATATTTAATTATAATAACTTTTAATAGACAGTAATAGGAGTATTCATATGAATTTGCACGAATTTATGCGCAGTTGTGAGGCCAAAATAACATAAAATGCAAATAACTTGTTTAAACAACAGTTTTTAATGTATCCGGATGGATTTTTGTCAAAAATGAGTGTCGTAGAGTATTCATATTGAATATTTAATTCTAGAAACATATAATAGACAATATTAGGAGTGTCCATATGAACTTGCATGAATTTATGCGCTGTTATGGGGCCAAAATAACGTAAAATACAAATAACTTATTTAAATAACAGTTTTTAATGCATCTGGATGAAATTTTGGGTAAAATGATTATCGTAGAATCTTTATATTGAACATTTCACTACAAAAACATATAATAGACAATATTAGAGGTGTCCATATGAATTTCTATGAATTTTAAGCGCGGTTATGTGGCCAAAATAACATAAAACGCAAACAACTTGTTAAAACAAATGCTTTAATGCATCCGGATGAAGTTTTATGTAAAATGAGTGTCGTAGAATATTCATATCGAATAGTTAATTGCAAAAACATATAACAAACAATATTAGAAGATCTCATATGATGTTGCATAAATTAATGCGCAGTTATAAGGCCAAAATAACCGAAAATGCCGCCACTTATTTATACAAAAGTAGTTTGTAATGCATGTGGATGAAGTTTTAGGCAAAGTGAGTGTCGTAGAATGTTCATATTGAATGTATAGTTATAAAAATATATAATACACAATACTAGATGTGTCCATTTTAATTTCTACTTATTTATGAGTGGTTATGTGGCCAAAATAACATAAAACACAATCAACTCGTTTAAACGGATGCTTTTAATGCACCGGGATGGAGTTTTTATAAAAATTACAGTCGTGGAATCTTGATATTAAATACTTAGTGATAAAAACTTTTAGTAGACAGTATTAGACGTATTCATATAGGTTTGCACGAACATATACGCTGTTATGATGCCAAAATAACATAAAATGGAAGGAACTTGTTTAAACAACGGTTTTTAATGTATCCGGATGAAGTTTTATGAAAAATGAGTATCGTAGAATATCCATATCGAATATTTAATTATAAAAACTTATAATAGACAATATTAGGAGTGTCCATATGAACTTGCATGAATTTATGCACAGCTATGACACCCAAGTAATGTAAAACACAAATAATTTATTTAAACATCAGTTTTTTATTGAATATGGATGAAGTTTTAGGCAAACTGAGTTTCGTAGAGTCTTCATATTGAATATATAATTATAAAAACATATAATAAACAATATTAGAAATGTTCATATGAATTTTCATGATTTTATGAGCAGTTATGTGGCCAAACTAACATGAAACACAAATAACTTGTTTAAATAACAGTTTTTAATGCATATGTATGAAGTTATGGGTAAAATGATTGTCGTAGAATCTTTATATTGAATATGTAATTGCAACAACATATAATAGACAATAATAAAAGTGTTTGTATGGATTTTTACGAATTTATGCGCGGTTATGTGGTCAAAATAACACAAAACACAAACAACTTGTTTAAACAGCTGCTTTCCGTGCATCGGTATGGAGTTCTGCCCAAAATTATAGTTGTAGAATCTTAATAATAAATATTTAATAATAAAAACATTAATAGACAGTACTATGGGCATTCATATTTTTTTCACAAATTTATGCGCGGTTCGAGACCAAAATAACATAAAACACAATCATCTTATTTAAACAAATAGCTTTTTAATGCATGCAGATCATGTTTTATGCAAAATGTGTGTCGTAGAATATCCATATTGAATATTAAATTATAAAAACCTATAATAGGCAATGTTAGGATTGTCTATTTGAACTTGCATGAATTTATGAGCAGCATGAGGTCAAAATAACGTAAAACACGGACAAATTGTTTGGATAATCAGTTTTTTAATTCATCCGGATGAAGTTTCAGGCAAAATTAATTCCTTAGCATCTTAATACTGCATATTTAATTATAAAAACATATAATGGACAATATTGGTAGCACCCATATCAATTTTGACGAATTTACGCTACTGTTATGAGGCCAAAATAATCGAAATAGCAAATAACGATATAAACAGTATTTTTAATGCATACGGATGGAGTTTTATACAAAATTAGTGTCATAGAATATTCGCAAGCTACATATTTGAACAGTAATTCTTAATGCATCCGGATGATGTTTTATGCAAAATGAGTGTCTTACAATATTCGTATGGAATAGTTAATTAAAAAAACATACAACAGACAACATTAGAAGTGTTCATATGAATTTGCACAAATTTAGGCGTAGTTATGAGGCCAAAATTACATAAAACACAGCCAACTTGTTTGAACGGTAGTTTTTATTACATATGGATGTATTTTAGGCAAAATGAGTGTTGTAGAATCTTCATATCGAATATATAATAATAAAAATATATAATAGGAAATATTAGAAGCGTCCTTATGAATTTGCACGAATGTATTTGATGTTATGAGGCTAAACTAATACAAAAAAACTAATCACTTGTTTAAATAACAGTTTTTAATGCATCTGGAAGATGTTTTGGGCAAAATGATTGTTGTAGAATTTTTATATCGAATATTTCATTATAAGAACATATAATAGACAATATTAGAAGTGTCCATATGAATTTGCACGAATTTATGCGCAGTTATGTGCCCAAAATATCACAAAACGCAAATCAACTTGTTTAAACAAATGCTTTCTAATGTATCCTGATGGAGTTCTGCCAAAAAATACAAATAGAATCTTGATATTGAATATTTAATTATAAAAACCTTTTATAGACAGTATTAGAAGTATTCATATGAATTTGCGTGAATCTATGCGCGGTTATGAGACCGAAATAACATAAAATACAAACAATTTGTTTGAATAGCAGCTTTTAAGGCATCCGGATGAAGTTTTGTGAAAAATGAGTATTGTAGAATATTCATATTGGATATTTAATTATAAAAATATATAATAGACGATATTAGAAGTGTCCATATGAACTTATATGAATTTATGTGCAGTTATGAGGCCAAAATAACGTAACACACAAATACCTGATTTAAATTACAGTTTTTAATGTATCCGGATGAAGTTTTGGGTAAAATGATTGTCGTAGAACCTTTATATTGAATATTGCAGTACAAAAACATATAATAGACCATGTTGTGAAGCGTCCATATGAATTTCTTTGAATTTATGAGTGGTTATGTGGCCGAAATAACATAAAACACAAATAAATTGTTAAGACAGCCGCTTTTAATGCATCGGGATGGACTTTTTCCAAACATTATAGTCGTAGAATCTTGATATTGAATATTTAATTATAATAACTTTTAATAGACAGTAATAGGAGTATTCATATGAATTTGCACGAATTTATGCGCAGTTGTGAGGCCAAAATAACATAAAATGCAAATAACTTGTTTAAACAACAGTTTTTAATGTATCCGGATGGATTTTTGTCAAAAATGAGTGTCGTAGAGTATTCATATTGAATATTTAATTCTAGAAACATATAATAGACAATATTAGGAGTGTCCATATGAACTTGCATGAATTTATGCGCTGTTATGGGGCCAAAATAACGTAAAATACAAATAACTTATTTAAATAACAGTTTTTAATGCATCTGGATGAAATTTTGGGTAAAATGATTATCGTAGAATCTTTATATTGAACATTTCACTACAAAAACATATAATAGACAATATTAGAGGTGTCCATATGAATTTCTATGAATTTTAAGCGCGGTTATGTGGCCAAAATAACATAAAACGCAAACAACTTGTTAAAACAACTGCCTTAATGCATCCGGATGAAGTTTTATGTAAAATGAGTGTCGTAGAATATTCATATCGAATAGTTAATTGCAAAAACATATAACAAACAATATTAGAAGATCTCATATGATGTTGCATAAATTAATGCGCAGTTATAAGGCCAAAATAACCGAAAATGCCGCCAGCTTATTTATACAGTAGTTTGTAATGCATGTGGATGAAGTTTTAGGCAAAGTGAGTGTCGTAGAATGTTCATATTGAATGTATAGTTATAAAAATATATAATACACAATACTAGATGTGTCCATTTTAATTTCTACTTATTTATGAGTGGTTATGTGGCCAAAATAACATAAAACACAATCAACTCGTTTAAACGGATGCTTTTAATGCACCAGGATGGAGTTTTTATAAAAATTACAGTCGTGGAATCTTGATATTAAATACTTAGTGATAAAAACTTTTAGTAGACAGTATTAGACGTATTCATATAGGTTTGCACGAACATATACGCTGTTATGATGCCAAAATAACATAAAATGGAAGGAACTTGTTTAAACAACGGTTTTTAATGTATCCGGATGAAGTTTTATGAAAAATGAGTATCGTAGAATATCCATATCGAATATTTAATTATAAAAACTTATAATAGACAATATTAGGAGTGTCCATATGAACTTGCATGAATTTATGCACAGCTATGACACCCAAGTAATGTAAAACACAAATAATTTATTTAAACATCAGTTTTTTATTGAATATGGATGAAGTTTTAGGCAAACTGAGTTTCGTAGAGTCTTCATATTGAATATATAATTATAAAAACATATAATAAACAATATTAGAAATGTTCATATGAATTTTCATGATTTTATGAGCAGTTATGTGGCCAAACTAACATGAAACACAAATAACTTGTTTAAATAACAGTTTTTAATGCATATGTATGAAGTTATGGGTAAAATGATTGTCGTAGAATCTTTATATTGAATATGTAATTGCAACAACATATAATAGACAATACTAAAAGTGTTTGTATGGATTTTTACGAATTTATGCGCGGTTATGTGGTCAAAATAACACAAAACACAAACAACTTGTTTAAACAGCTGCTTTCCGTGCATCGGTATGGAGTTCTGCCCAAAATTATAGTTGTAGAATCTTAATAATAAATATTTAATAATAAAAACATTAATAGACAGTACTATGGGCATTCATATTTTTTTTCACAAATTTATGCGCGGTTCGAGACCAAAATAACATAAAACACAATCATCTTATTTAAACAGCAGTTTTTAATGCATGCAGATCATGTTTTATGCAAAATGTGTGTCGTAGAATATCCATATTGAATATTAAATTATAAAAACCTATAATAGGCAATGTTAGGATTGTCTATTTGAACTTGCATGAATTTATGAGCAGTTATGAGGTCAAAATAACGTAAAACACGGACAAATTGTTTGGATAATCAGTTTTTTAATTCATCTGGATGAAGTTTCAGGCAAAATTAATTCCTTAGCATCTTAATACTGCATATTTAATTATAAAAACATATAATGGACAATACTGGTAGCACCCATATCAATTTTGACGAATTTACGCTACATATGAGGCCAAAATAACTGAAATAGCAAATAACTGATATAAACAGTATTTTAATGCATAAGGATGGAGTTTTATACAAAATTAGTGTCATAGAATATTCGCAAACTACTTATTTGAACAGCCGTTCTTAATGCATCCGGATGATGTTTTATGCAAAATGAGTGTCTTACAATATTCGTATGGAATAGTTAATTAAAAAAACATACAACAGACAACATTAGAAGTGTTCATATGAATTTGCACAAATTTAGGCGTAGTTATGAGGCCAAAATTACATAAAACACAGCCAACTTGTTTGAACGGTAGTTTTTATTACATATGGATGTATTTTGGACAAAATGAGTGTTGTAGAATCTTCATATTGAATATATAATAATAAAAATATATAATAGACAATATTAGAAGTGTCCATATGAATTTGCATGAATGTATTTGATGTTATGAGGCTAAACTAATACAAAAAAACTAATCACTTGTTTAAATAACAGTTTTTAATGCATCTGGAAGATGTTTTGGGCAAAATGATTGTTGTAGAATTTTTATATCGAATATTTCATTATAAGAACATATAATAGACAATATTAGAAGTGTCCATATGAATTTGCACGAATTTATGCGCAGTTATGTGCCCAAAATATCACAAAACGCAAATCAACTTGTTTAAACAGCTGCTTCTAATGTATCGGGATGGAGTTCTGCCAAAAAAATACAGTCGTAGAATCTTGATATTGAATATTTAATTATAAAAACCTTTTATAGACAGTATTAGAAGTATTCATATGAATTTGCGTGAATCTATGCGCGGTTATGAGACCGAAATAACATAAAATACAAACAACTTGTTTGAATAACAGTTTTTAAGGCATCCGGATGAAGTTTTGTGAAAAATGAGTATTGTAGAATATTCATATTGGATATTTAATTATAAAAATATATAATAGACGATATTAGAAGTGTCCATATGAACTTATATGAATTTATGTGCAGTTATGAGGCCAAAATAACGTAACACACAAATACCTGATTTAAATTACAGTTTTTAATGTATCCGGATGAAGTTTTGGGTAAAATGATTGTCGTAGAACCTTTATATTGAATATTGCAGTACAAAAACATATAATAGACCATGTTGTGAAGCGTCCATATGAATTTATTTGAATTTATGAGTGGTTATGTGGCCGAAATAACATAAAACACAAATAAATTGTTAAGACAGACGCTTTTAATGCATCGGGATGGACTTTTGCCCAACATTATAGTCGTAGAATCTTGATATTGAATATTTATTTATAATAACTTTTAATAGACAGTAATAGGAGTATTCATATGAATTTGCACGAATTTATGCGCAGTTGTGAGGCCAAAATAACATAAAATGCAAATAACTTGTTTAAACAACAGTTTTTAATGTATCCGGATGGATTTTTGTCAAAAATGAGTGTCGTAGAATATTCATATTGAATATTTAATTCTAGAAACATATAATAGACAATATTAGGAGTGTCCATATGAACTTGCATGAATTTATGCGCTGTTATGAGGCCAAAATAACCTAAAATACAAATAACTTATTTAAATAACAGTTTTTAATGCATCTGGATGAAATTTTGGGTAAAATGATTATCGTAGAATCTTTATATTGAACATTTCACTACAAAAACATATAATAGACAATATTAGAGGTGTCCATATGAATTTCTATGAATTTTAAGCGCGGTTATGTGGCCAAAATAACATAAAACGCAAACAACTTGTTAAAACAGCTGCTTTAATGCATCCGGATGAAGTTTTATGTAAAATGAGTGTCGTAGAATATTCATATCGAATAGTTAATTGCAAAAACATATAACAAACAATATTAGAAGATCTCATATGATGTTGCATAAATTAATGCGCAGTTATAAGGCCAAAATAACCGAAAATGCCGCCAACTTATTTATACAGTAGTTTGTAATGCATGTGGATGAAGTTTTAGGCAAAGTGAGTGTCGTAGAATGTTCATATTGAATGTATAGTTATAAAAATATATAATACACAATACTAGATGTGTCCATTTTAATTTCTACTTATTTATGAGTGGTTATGTGGCCAAAATAACATAAAACACAATCAACTCGTTTAAACGGATGCTTTTAATGCACCAGGATGGAGTTTTTATAAAAATTACAGTCGTGGAATCTTGATATTAAATACTTAGTGATAAAAACTTTTAGTAGACAGTATTAGACGTATTCATATAGGTTTGCACGAACATATACGCTGTTATGATGCCAAAATAACATAAAATGGAAGGAACTTGTTTAAACAACGGTTTTTAATGTATCCGGATGAAGTTTTATGAAAAATGAGTATCGTAGAATATCCATATCGAATATTTAATTATAAAAACTTATAATAGACAATATTAGGAGTGTCCATATGAACTTGCATGAATTTATGCACAGCTATGACACCCAAGTAATGTAAAACACAAATAATTTATTTAAACAGCAGTTTTTTATTGAATATGGATGAAGTTTTAGGCAAACTGAGTTTCGTAGAGTCTTCATATTGAATATATAATTATAAAAACATATAATAAACAATATTAGAAATGTTCATATGAATTTTCATGATTTTATGAGCAGTTATGTGGCCAAACTAACATGAAACACAAATAACTTGTTTAAATAACAGTTTTTAATGCATATGTATGAAGTTATGGGTAAAATGATTGTCGTAGAATCTTTATATTGAATATTTAATTGCAACAACATATAATAGACAATACTAAAAGTGTTTGTATGGATTTTTACGAATTTATGCGCGGTTATGTGGTCAAAATAACACAAAACACAAACAACTTGTTTAAACAGCTGCTTTCCGTGCATCGGTATGGAGTTCTGCCCAAAATTATAGTTGTAGAATCTTAATAATAAATATTTAATAATAAAAACATTAATAGACAGTACTATGGGCATTCATATTTTTTTTCACAAATTTATGCGCGGTTACGAGACCAAAATAACATAAAACACAATCATCTTATTTAAACAGCAGTTTTTAATGCATCCAGATCATGTTTTATGCAAAATGTGTGTCGTAGAATATCCATATTGAATATTAAATTATAAAAACCTATAATAGGCAATATTAGGATTGTCTATTTGAACTTGCATGAATTTATGCGCACTTATGAGGTCAAAATAACGTAAAACACGGATAAATTGTTTGGATAATCAGTTTTTTAATTCATCTGGATGAAGTTTTAGGCAAAATTAATTCCTTAGCATCTTAATACTGCATATTTAATTATAAAAACATATAATGGACAATATTGGTAGCACCCATATCAATTTTGACGAATTTACGCGCTGTTATGAGGCCAAAATAACTGAAATAGCAAATAACTGATATAAACAGTATTTTTAATGCATACGGATGGAGTTTTATACAAAATTAGTGTCATAGAATATCCGCAAACTACTTATTTGAACAGCCGTTCTTAATGCATCCGGATGATGTTTTATGCAAAATGAGTGTCTTACAATATTCGTATGGAATAGTTAATTAAAAAAAAACATACAACAGACAACATTAGAAGTGTTCATATGAATTTGCACAAATTTAGGCGTAGTTATGAGGCCAAAATTACATAAAACACAGCCAACTTGTTTGAACGGTAGTTTTTATTACATATGGATGTATTTTAGGCAAAATGAGTGTTGTAGAATCTTCATATTGAATATATAATAATAAAAATAAATAATAGGCAATATTAGAAGTGTCCATATGAATTTGCATGAATGTATTTGATGTTATGAGGCTAAACTAATACAAAAAAACTAATCACTTGTTTAAATAACAGTTTTTAATGCATCTGGAAGATGTTTTGGGAAAAATGATTGTTGTAGAATTTTTATATCGAATATTTCATTATAAGAACATATAATAGACAATATTAGAAGCGTCCATATGAATTTGCACGAATTTATGCGCAGTTATGTGCCCAAAATATCACAAAACGCAAATCAACTTGTTTAAACAGCTGCTTCTAATGTATCGGGATGGAGTTCTGCCAAAAAAATACAGTCGTAGAATCTTGATATTGAATATTTAATTATAAAAACCTTTTATAGACAGTATTAGAAGTATTCATATGAATTTGCGTGAATCTATGCGCGGTTATGAGACCGAAATAACATAAAATACAAACAACTTGTTTGAATAACAGTTTTTAAGGCATCCGGATGAAGTTTTGTGAAAAATGAGTATTGTAGAATATTCATATTGGATATTTAATTATAAAAATATATAATAGACGATATTAGAAGTGTCCATATGAACTTATATGAATTTATGTGCAGTTATGAGGCCAAAATAACGTAACACACAAATACCTGATTTAAATTACAGTTTTTAATGTATCCGGATGAAGTTTTGGGTAAAATGATTGTCGTAGAACCTTTATATTGAATATTGCAGTACAAAAACATATAATAGACCATGTTGTGAAGCGTCCATATGAATTTCTTTGAATTTATGAGTGGTTATGTGGCCGAAATAACATAAAACACAAATAAATTGTTAAGACAGCCGCTTTTAATGCATCGGGATGGACTTTTGCCAAACATTATAGTCGTAGAATCTTGATATTGAATATTTAATTATAAAACTTTTAATAGACAGTAATAGGAGTATTCATATGAATTTGCACGAATTTATGCGCAGTTGTGAGGCCAAAATAACATAAAATGCAAATAACTTGTTTAAACAACAGTTTTTAATGTATCCGGATGGATTTTTGTCAAAAATGAGTGTCGTAGAATATTCATATTGAATATTTAATTCTAGAAACATATAATAGACAATATTAGGAGTGTCCATATGAACTTGCATGAATTTATGCGCTGTTATGAGGCCAAAATAACGTAAAATACAAATAACTTATTTAAATAACAGTTTTTAATGCATCTGGATGAAATTTTGGGTAAAATGATTATCGTAGAATCTTTATATTGAACATTTCACTACAAAAACATATAATAGACAATATTAGAGGTGTCCATATGAATTTCTATGAATTTTAAGCGCGGTTATGTGGCCAAAATAACATAAAACGCAAACAACTTGTTAAAACAGCTGCTTTAATGCATCCGGATGAAGTTTTATGTAAAATGAGTGTCGTAGAATATTCATATCGAATAGTTAATTGCAAAAACATATAACAAACAATATTAGAAGATCTCATATGATGTTGCATAAATTAATGCGCAGTTATAAGGCCAAAATAACCGAAAATGCCGCCAACTTATTTATACAGTAGTTTGTAATGCATGTGGATGAAGTTTTAGGCAAAGTGAGTGTCGTAGAATGTTCATATTGAATGTATAGTTATAAAAATATATAATACACAATACTAGATGTGTCCATTTTAATTTCTACTTATTTATGAGTGGTTATGTGGCCAAAATAACATAAAACACAATCAACTCGTTTAAACGGATGCTTTTAATGCACCAGGATGGAGTTTTTATAAAAATTACAGTCGTGGAATCTTGATATTAAATACTTAGTGATAAAAACTTTTAGTAGACAGTATTAGACGTATTCATATAGGTTTGCACGAACATATACGCTGTTATGATGCCAAAATAACATAAAATGGAAGGAACTTGTTTAAACAACGGTTTTTAATGTATCCGGATGAAGTTTTATGAAAAATGAGTATCGTAGAATATCCATATCGAATATTTAATTATAAAAACTTATAATAGACAATATTAGGAGTGTCCATATGAACTTGCATGAATTTATGCACAGCTATGACACCCAAGTAATGTAAAACACAAATAATTTATTTAAACAACAGTTTTTTTATTGAATATGGATGAAGTTTTAGGCAAACTGAGTTTCGTAGAGTCTTCATATTGAATATATAATTATAAAAACATATAATAAACAATATTAGAAATGTTCATATGAATTTTCATGATTTTATGAGCAGTTATGTGGCCAAACTAACATGAAACACAAATAACTTGTTTAAATAACAGTTTTTAATGCATATGTATGAAGTTATGGGTAAAATGATTGTCGTAGAATCTTTATATTGAATATTTAATTGCAACAACATATAATAGACAATACTAAAAGTGTTTGTATGGATTTTTACGAATTTATGCGCGGTTATGTGGTCAAAATAACACAAAACACAAACAACTTGTTTAAACAGCTGCTTTCCGTGCATCGGTATGGAGTTCTGCCCAAAATTATAGTTGTAGAATCTTAATAATAAATATTTAATAATAAAAACATTAATAGACAGTACTATGGGCATTCATATTTTTTTTCACAAATTTATGCGCGGTTCTGAGACCAAAATAACATAAAACACAATCATCTTATTTAAACAGCAGTTTTTAATGCATCCAGATCATGTTTTATGCAAAATGTGTGTCGTAGAATATCCATATTGAATATTAAATTATAAAAACCTATAATAGGCAATATTAGGATTGTCTATTTGAACTTGCATGAATTTATGCGCACTTATGAGGTCAAAATAACGTAAAACACAGACAAATTGTTTGGATAATCAGTTTTTTAATTCATCTGGATGAAGTTTTAGGCAAAATTAATTCCTTAGCATCTTAATACTGCATATTTAATTATAAAAACATATAATGGACAATATTGGTAGCACCCATATCAATTTTGACGAATTTACGCGCTGTTATGAGGCCAAAATAACTGAAATAGCAAATAACTGATATAAACAGTATTTTTAATGCATACGGATGGAGTTTTATACAAAATTAGTGTCATAGAATATCCGCAAACTACTTATTTGAACAGCCGTTCTTAATGCATCCGGATGATGTTTTATGCAAAATGAGTGTCTTACAATATTCGTATGGAATAGTTAATTAGAAAAACATACAACAGACAACATTAGAAGTGTTCATATGAATTTGCACAAATTTAGGCGTAGTTATGAGGCCAAAATTACATAAAACACAGCCAACTTGTTTGAACGGTAGTTTTTATTACATATGGATGTATTTTAGGCAAAATGAGTGTTGTAGAATCTTCATATTGAATATATAATAATAAAAATAAATAATAGGCAATATTAGAAGTGTCCATATGAATTTGCATGAATGTATTTGATGTTATGAGGCTAAACTAATACAAAAAAACTAATCACTTGTTTAAATAACAGTTTTTAATGCATCTGGAAGATGTTTTGGGCAAAATGATTGTTGTAGAATTTTTATATCGAATATTTCATTATAAGAACATATAATAGACAATATTAGAAGCGTCCATATGAATTTGCACGAATTTATGCGCAGTTATGTGCCCAAAATATCACAAAACGCAAATCAACTTGTTTAAACAGCTGCTTCTAATGTATCGGGATGGAGTTCTGCCAAAAAAATACAGTCGTAGAATCTTGATATTGAATATTTAATTATAAAAACCTTTTATAGACAGTATTAGAAGTATTCATATGAATTTGCGTGAATCTATGCGCGGTTATGAGACCGAAATAACATAAAATACAAACAACTTGTTTGAATAACAGTTTTTAAGCATCCGGATGAAGTTTTGTGAAAAATGAGTATTGTAGAATATTCATATTGGATATTTAATTATAAAAATATATAATAGACGATATTAGAAGTGTCCATATGAACTTATATGAATTTATGTGCAGTTATGAGGCCAAAATAACGTAACACACAAATACCTGATTTAAATTACAGTTTTTAATGTATCCGGATGAAGGTTTGGGTAAAATGATTGTCGTAGAACCTTTATATTGAATATTGCAGTACAAAAACATATAATAGACCATGTTGTGAAGCGTCCATATGAATTTCTTTGAATTTATGAGTGGTTATGTGGCCGAAATAACATAAAACACAAATAAATTGTTAAGACAGCCGCTTTTAATGCATCGGGATGGACTTTTGCCAAACATTATAGTCGTAGAATCTTGATATTGAATATTTAATTATAAAAACTTTTAATAGACAGTAATAGGAGTATTCATAAGAATTTGCACGAATTTATGCGCAGTTGTGAGGCCAAAATAACATAAAATGCAAATAACTTGTTTAAACAACAGTTTTTAATGTATCCGGATGGATTTTTGTCAAAAATGAGTGTCGTAGAATATTCATATTGAATATTTAATTCTAGAAACATATAATAGACAATATTAGGAGTGTCCATATGAACTTGCATGAATTTATGCGCTGTTATGAGGCCAAAATAACGTAAAATACAAATAACTTATTTAAATAACAGTTTTTAATGCATCTGGATGAAATTTTGGGTAAAATGATTATCGTAGAATCTTTATATTGAACATTTCACTACAAAAACATATAATAGACAATATTAGAGGTGTCCATATGAATTTCTATGAATTTTAAGCGCGGTTATGTGGCCAAAATAACATAAAACGCAAATAACTTGTTAAAACAGCTGCTTTAATGCATCCGGATGAAGTTTTATGTAAAATGAGTGTCGTAGAATATTCATATCGAATAGTTAATTGCAAAAACATATAACAAACAATATTAGAAGATCTCATATGATGTTGCATAAATTAATGCGCAGTTATAAGGCCAAAATAACCGAAAATGCCGCCAACTTATTTATACAGTAGTTTGTAATGCATGTGGATGAAGTTTTAGGCAAAGTGAGTGTCGTAGAATGTTCATATTGAATGTATAGTTATAAAAATATATAATACACAATACTAGATGTGTCCATTTTAATTTCTACTTATTTATGAGTGGTTATGTGGCCAAAATAACATAAAACACAATCAACTCGTTTAAACGGATGCTTTTAATGCACCAGGATGGAGTTTTTATAAAAATTACAGTCGTGGAATCTTGATATTAAATACTTAGTGATAAAAACTTTTAGTAGATAGTATTAGACGTATTCATATAGGTTTGCACGAACATATACGCTGTTATGATGCCAAAATAACATAAAATGGAAGGAACTTGTTTAAACAACGGTTTTTAATGTATCCGGATGAAGTTTTATGAAAAATGAGTATCGTAGAATATCCATATCGAATATTTAATTATAAAAACTTATAATAGACAACATTAGGAGTGTCCATATGAACTTGCATGAATTTATGCACAGCTATGACACCCAAGTAATGTAAAACACAAATAATTTATTTAAACAGCAGTTTTTTATTGAATATGGATGAAGTTTTAGGCAAACTGAGTTTCGTAGAGTCTTCATATTGAATATATAATTATAAAAACATATAATAAACAATATTAGAAATGTTCATATGAATTTTCATGATTTTATGAGCAGTTATGTGGCCAAACTAACATGAAACACAAATAACTTGTTTAAATAACAGTTTTTAATGCATATGTATGAAGTTATGGGTAAAATGATTGTCGTAGAATCTTTATATTGAATATTTAATTGCAACAACATATAATAGACAATACTAAAAGTGTTTGTATGGATTTTTACGAATTTATGCGCGGTTATGTGGTCAAAATAACACAAAACACAAACAACTTGTTTAAACAGCTGCTTTCCGTGCATCGGTATGGAGTTCTGCCCAAAATTATAGTTGTAGAATCTTAATAATAAATATTTAATAATAAAAACATTAATAGACAGTACTATGGGCATTCATATTTTTTTTCACAAATTTATGCGCGGTTACGAGACCAAAATAACATAAAACACAATCATCTTATTTAAAATGCAGTTTTTAATGCATCCAGATCATGTTTTATGCAAAATGTGTGTCGTAGAATATCCATATTGAATATTAAATTATAAAAACCTATAATAGGCAATATTAGGATTGTCTATTTGAACTTGCATGAATTTATGCGCACTTATGAGGTCAAAATAACGTAAAACACAGATAAATTGTTTGGATAATCAGTTTTTTAATTCATCTGGATGAAGTTTTAGGCAAAATTAATTCCTTAGCATCTTAATACTGCATATTTAATTATAAAAACATATAATTGACAATATTGGTAGCACCCATATCAATTTTGACGAATTTACGCGCTGTTATGAGGCCAAAATAACTGAAATAGCAAATAACTGATATAAACAGTATTTTTAATGCATACGGATGGAGTTTTATACAAAATTAGTGTCATAGAATATCCGCAAACTACTTATTTGAACAGCCGTTCTTAATGCATCCGGATGATGTTTTATGCAAAATGAGTGTCTTACAATATTCGTATGGAATAGTTAATTAAAAAAACATACAACAGATAACATTAGAAGTGTTCATATGAATTTGCAACATTAGAAGTGTTCATATGAAAAACTAATCACTTGTTTAAATAAAAGTTTTTAATGCATAATCACTTGTTTAAATAACAGAAGATGTTTTTTGGGCAAAATGATTGTTGTAGAACTTTTATATCGAATATTTCATTGTAAGAACATATAATAGACAATATTAGAAGCGTCCATATGAATTTGTACGAATTTATGCGCAGTTATGTGCTCAAAATATCACAAAACACAAAACAACTTGTTTAAACAGCAGCTTCTAATGTATCGGGATGGAGTTCTGCCAAAAACATATAGTCGTAGAATCTTGATATTGAATATTTAATTATAAAAACCTTTTATAGACAGTATTAGAAGTATTCATATGAATGTGCTTGAATCTATGCGTGGTTATGAGACCGAAATAACATAAAATACAAACAACTTGTTTGAATAACAGTTTTTAAGGCATCGGGATGAAGTTTTGTGAAAAATGAGTATTGTAGAATATTCATATTGGATATTTAATTATAAAAATATATAATAGACGGTATTAGAAGTGTCCATATGAACTTATATGAATTTATGTGCAGTTATGAGGCCAAAATAACGTAACACACAAATACCTGATTTAAATAACAGTTTTTAATGCATCCGGATGAAGTTCTGGGTAAAATGATTGTCGTAGAACCTTTATATTGAATATTGCAGTACAAAAACATATAATAAACCATGTTGTGAAGCGTCCATATGAATTTCTTTGAATTTATGAGTGGTTATGTGACCGAAATAACATAAAACACAAATAACTTTTTAAGACAGTCGCTTTTAATGCATCAGGATGGACTTTTGCCAAATATTATAGTCGTAGAATCTTGATATTGAATATTTAATTATAAAAACTTTTAATAGACAGTATTAGGATTATTCATATGAATTTGCAAGAATTTATGCGCAGTTGTGAGGCCAAAATAACATAAAATGAAAATAACTTGTTTAAACAATAATTTTTAATGCATCCGGATGGATTTTTATCAAAAATGAGTGTCGTAAAATATTCATATTGAATATTTAATTATAGAAAGATATAATAGACAATATTAATAGTGTTTATATGGACTTGCATGAATTTATGCACTGTTATGAGGCCAAAATAACGTAAAACACAAATAACTTGTTTAAATAACAGTTTTTAATGCATCTGGATGATGTTTTGGGTAAAATGCTTGTCGTAAAATCTTTATATTGAACATTTCACTACAAAAACATATAATAGACAATATTAGAGGTGTCCATATGAATTTCTATGAATTTTTACGCGCGGTTATGTGGCCAAAATAACATAAAACACAAGCAACTCGTTAAAACAACTGCTTTAATGCATCCGGATGAAGTTTTGTGTAAAATGAGTGTCGTAGAATATTCATATCGAATAGTTAATCACAAAAACATATAACAGACAATATTAGAAGAGCTCATATGAAGTTGCATAAATTAATGCGCAGTTATGAGGCCAAACTAACAGAAAATGCCGCCAACTTATTTAAATAGTAGTTTGTAATACATGTGGATTAAGTTTTAGGCAAAGTGAGTGTCGTTGAATCTTCATATTAAATTTATAATTATAAAATATATAATACACAATACTAGAAGTGTCCATTTTAATTTCTACTTATTTTATGAGTGGTTATGTGGCCAAAATAACGTAAAACACAAACAACTCGTTTAAACGGATGCTTTTAATGCACCGAGATGGTGTTTTTACAAAAAATATAGTCGTAGAATCTTGATATTAAATATTTAATTATAAAAACTTTTAGTAGACAGCATTAGGAGTATTCATATAGATTTACACGAACATATACGCAGTTATGATGCAAAAATAACATAAAATGAAAGCAACTTGGTTAAACAACGGTTTTTAATGTATCCGGATGAAGTTTTGTGAAAAATTAGTGTCGTAGAATATTCATGTCGAATATTTAATTATAAAAGCATATAATAGACAATATTAGGAGTGTCCATATGAACTTGTATGAATTTATGCACAACTATGATGCCCAAGAAATGTAAAACCAAAATAATTTATTTAAACAGCAGTTTTTAATGCACATGGATGACGTTTTAGGCAAACTGAGTGTCGTAGAATCTTCATATTGAATATATAATTATAAAAACATATAATAGACAATATTAGAAGTGTCCATATGAATTTGCATGAATGTATTTGAAGTTATGAGGCTAAACTAATACAATACACTAATCACTTGTTTAAATAACAGTTTTTAATGCATCCTGATGATGTTTTGGGCAAAATGATTATTGTAGAATCTTTATATCGAATATTTCATTATAATAACATATAATAGACAATATTAGAAGCGTACGTATGAATTTGTACGAATTTATGCACAGTTATGTGCCCAAAATATCACAAAACACAAAACAACTTGTTTAAACAGCGGCTTCTAATGTATCGGGATGGAGTTCTGCCAAAAAAATACAGTCCTAGAATTTTGATATTGAATATTTAATTAAAAAAACCTTTTATAGACAGTATTAGAAGTATTCATATGAATTTTCATGAATCTATGCGCGGTTATGAGACCGAAATAACAAAAAATACAAACAACTTGTTTGAATAATAGTTTTTAATGTATCCGGATGAAGTTTTGGGTAAAATGATTGTCGTAGAACCTTTATATTGAATATTTCAGTACAAAAAACATATAATAGACCATGTGTGAAGCATCCATATGAATTTCTTTGAATTTATGTCTTGTTATATGGCCGAAATAACATAAAACGTAAATAACTTGTTAAGACAACCGCTTTTAAGGCATCGGGATGGAATTTTGCCAAATATTATAGTCGTTGAATCTTGATATTGAATATTTAATTAGAAAAACTTTTAAACATAGTATTAGGAGTATTCATATGAATTTGGACGAATTTATGCGCAGTTGTGAGGCAAAAATAACATAAAATGCAAATTACTTGTTTAAACAATAATTTTTAATGCATCCGGATAGATTTTTGTCAAAAATGAGTATCGTAGAATATTCATATTGAATATTTAATTATAGAAACATATAATAGACAATATTAAGAGTGTTCATATGGACTTGCATGAATTTATGCACTGTTATGAGGCCAAAATAACGTAAAACACAAATAACGTATTTAAATAACAGTTTTTAATGCATCTGGATGATGTTTTGGGTAAAATGCTTATCGTAGAATCTTTATATTGAATATTTCACTATAAAAACATATAATAGACAATATTAGAGGTGTCCATATGAATTTCTATGAATTTTTACGCGCGGTTATGTGGCCAAAATAACATAAAACACAAGCAACTAGTTAAAACAGCTGCTTTAATGCATCCGGATGAAGTTTTGTGTAAAATGAGTGTCGTAGAATATTTATATCGAATAGTTAATTACAAAAACATATAACAGACAATATTAGAAGAGCTCATATGAAGTTGTATAAATTAATGCGCAGTTATGAGGCCAAAATAACCGAAAATGCCGCCAACTTATTTAAACAGTAGTTTGTATTGCATGTGGATGAAGTTTTAGGCAAAGTGAGTGTCGTAGAATCTTCATATTGAATTTATAATTATAAAATATATAATACACAATACTAGATGTGTCCATTTTAATTTCTACTTATTTATGAGTGGTTATGTGGCCAAAATAACATAAAACACAAACAACTCGTTTAAACGGATGCTTTTAATGCACCAGGATGGAGTTTTTACAAAAATTACAATCGTAGAATCATGATATTAAATATTTACTTATAAAATCTTTTAGTAGACAATATTAAGAGTATTCATATAGATTTACACGAACATATACGCAGTTATGATGCCAAAATAACATAAAATAGAAGCAACTTGTTTAAACAACGGTTTTTAATGTATCCGGATGAAGTTTTGTGAAAAATGAGTGTGCCCAAATTTATGCGTAGTTATGTGCCCAAAATATCACAAAACACAAAACAACTTATTTAAACAGCTACTTCTAATAATGTATCAGGATGAAGTTCTGCCAAAAAAATACAGTCAAAGAATCTTGATATTGAATATTTAATTATAAAAACCTTTTATAGAGAATATTAGAAGTATTCATATGAATTTACGTGAATCTATGCACGGTTATGAGACCTAAATAATATAAAATACAAACAACTTATTTGAATAATAATTTTTTAGGCATCCGATGAAGTTTTATGAAAAATAAGTGTCGTAGAATATTCATATTGGACATTTACTTATAAAAATATATAATAGACGATGTTAGAAGTGTCCATATGAAATTTATATGAATGTATGTGCAGCTATGAGGCCAAAATAACGTAACACATAAATAACTGATTTAAATAATAGTTTTTAATGCATCCGGATGATGTTTTGGGTAAAATGATTGTCGTAGAACCTTTATATTGAATATTTCAGTAAAAAAATATATAATAGACCATGTGTGAAGCGTCAATATGAATTTCTTTTAATTTATGAGTTGTTATATGGCCAAATAACATAAACACAAATAACTTGTTAAATTATAAAAAATATAATAGACAATATTAGGATTGTGTCCCTAGTCTAATGTCATTAGTACATAACACTGAATGATAATATAGATTAATATGTGGACTAATATTTGATTTTTTTTCACAGATCACTGATATGAGGTATCTATTTAATCACATAGATATACATGTACATGGTGCATGATATTGGACATTACCCACTTTGACTTGCTATATGGATTATATTTATGTCATTAGCAAGGTCATATATTAGTATTAATTCTATTATCTGAGATATTCATAATTCTAAATAATTAATGTATATTTTGTGCGATTATCAAACGTTGCTCTTAAATGAGGGCTATAAAGATAATTATATCCATACATGAATTATGCTATGAATTATGAATAGTCAATAAGATATTTTATCTGTCTCATTTATAATGAGATTAGTGGTATCTCTGGGCCCCTTGATGAAGTAATAATTATTATGCATGTAATTTGTGATTATGGGATGATCACATATAAATAATTATGCACTGAGGATTAAAAAATTAATTAATGGTCAATGATGATGCATTCCTACGCTTGACACTAATTATTTGATATTATGTGATAAAGGAATTAATACAAAAGAATAAAGGATTACAATTTATCTTGTTTGATCGGGTAATCATAATGCATTGCTAGATGTCAATTATAATTTATAAATTAATGTGTATTAATTTATTATTGATCATGATATAGATCCTACTGGGTTGTTCCATTTGACAAGTTGAAGTATAGAGTAATTAATTAATTATGCGGGGTATTATTAATTAAAATTAAATTTAAATTAGATCAATTTAGATGAGACCTAAATTATGAATGAGATACTTGAACTTAGAGTAGGTCCAAACACTAAGAGATTTCAGTAATTTGCCTAAACCAACATTAGTTATAAGAAGATTGTCCTCTTCCATATTGATCTATCCTGAAAAAGGAGGTTGTTTTGTTTTTTTTTCTTGTCATCTCTCTCATCCGAGAAATTTCTCAAAACTTAGAGAAGTTTTTTTTTCAATTTAATTTTATTTTCTATCCCTCTTATGTGTCGAGAACAAAAGGGATTTTGAAATTCTTATTATATTGAGAAGGTTTAGTTGTATTGCTTCGATGTGTTAAGGAGAATACGTGGTAGAAGTTTCACATTTGAGAAACTTTTGTGAGATGGGACGAACATTAACGTTCTTACGGTGATTTTTAAAGAAGCACGTGACCACCACGTGCGACCCTTTTTCACGCGTCTCACTGCTCGGGACGGCGGATTCCTCATACTCAATCTATTTCCTAACCATCTATAATCTATGGGTCCGTTTGGCAAATCAAGGAATATTTTTGGAAGAGTGGTAATTTTGGAAGAGTGGTAGAAGAGTGGTATTCTTGACTATTCAGAAGAGCGAAAATATCGTTTGGCAGTTGTTACTCATAATAGTTAAAATATGAATAATTATGATACTAATAATGATGATAATAATAATAATAATAATAATAATAGTAAAATAATAATCAAAATAGTAAGATAATAATAATAATAAAGTAATAAAAAATAATCATAATAAATAATAATATTATAATAGTAATATAATAAAAATATAAACATAATCATATATAGTAATATAATAATAAAAAAATATAATTACAATCATAATTATAATAAGTAATCATAATTTTAATAATATAATCATAATATAATAATCATAATCATGATCATGATAATAATAATTATAGTCATAATCATAATAATATAACCATAATTATAATCATAATAATATAATGATAGACCTTGAAAACCCTAGGATGGTGGTATTGAAAGGTCAAAAATAGTGCAAGAATTTAAAAAATCTAAGGTAGAAATGTATAAACCAATTTGGGGCTTAATGTTCAAGTGTAATGGCAGCAGAATACAATTCAAATCAATTCGATTCTCACAAAAATATAGCAATCACAAAAATGTGAGATAAAATAAGAACACAAGATGTAACGGAGTTCAGCTTTAACAATGCCTACGTCTCGGGACCCTCAACCTCTAACAATTGAGATTGAGATGATATATTAAAAAAAAAGTTTTTACACTTGTAGAACTTGGTCCCTTACAAAAATGGGCTGCCAAGTCTATCGGTAACATGAGTGACAACACACTCAAAAATATGAGTGATAACACACTCAAAACAAAAAGTGAGCACTACAGCTCAAAAAAAGGAGTTGAGCACAACAGCTCAAGAGAATGTTTTCAAGAAGATCACGAAGGATCAAGTTGGGAGAATAGAGAGAAGCTAGAGTGAGCTTGAACAAAGATTTGGCTAATTGAGTGTATCAATATCTTGATTTTTCTCTCTCTTTGAATATGGCTAGTAAGCTCTCTAGAGTTATGATTTTGCTAGATAGATCAACTATATTTCTTGAGAGAGATGATCCTTGAAAAATAGATCTTCCGAAACAGCTGAAGAAACGTTACATAACGAATCATTATAACGGTTTAGAAAGAATAGCCGTTAGATCAACTGAGCTGAAACGTTACAACGATTTATCAAATCGTTATACGTTTCATGAATCGTTGTAACGATTATAGAATCATTATACGTTTCATAAATCGTTGTAACGATTACTGAATCGTTACATAACGATACGCTCTGGTTTCTTTGAGAATGTTTTTGCCTTAGAATATTTTTGGGTATTGAGATGAACCGTTATAACGATTACTAAACTGGTATAACGATTCTCTGGGCAGAAGCATTTTTCTTGTTGTTTAAGCTCAATTTATCTTGACCAATTCAACCCAGTTTGATTCTAACTAAACTTAAGCCTAATGCAGTTTTGATTAAGCTCTTGTATCCCAGCACTAGTCTTGGTTCTTGTGCACTAGTCCATTTACATGTTAATCCCCGCATAAAACTCAAACAAGGCAAACTGTAAAATTCAAGATTGTTTTGCAAATCGACAAATCAAAGAGGATGTTAAGTGTAACATATAATAATAAAAATATAATCATAATCATAACAATAATTTTAATTATAATAATACAATAATAAATTAATCATAACTATAATCAACATATAATAATATAATACAATATAATAAAATAATAATAAAGTAATAAAAAATAATCATAATAAATAATAATATTATAATAGTAATATAATCAAAATATAAACATAATCATAATATAGTAATAAAATAATAAAAAATTATAATTATAATCATAATTATAATAATATAATAATAATAAGTAATCATAATTTTAATAATATAATCATAATAAAATAATCATAATCATAATCATGATAATAATAATTATAGTCATAATCATAATAATATAATCACAATCATAATAATAATAATATAATCATAATCATAAAAATAATTAAAAATAATTATAATTATAATTATATAATAATAAATTAATCATAACTATAATCAACATATAATAATATAATATAACATAATAAAATAATAATAAGTAATAATAATCATAATCATCATAATATAATAATATAATAATAAATAATCTTGTTCATAATAATATAATAATAAAATAATTATATTTATATTCATAATATAATAATATAATATTAAAATCATATTTATAATAATAATAAATAATATAATAATACTAATGGTAATGATAATATAATAACAATAATGATAATAATAATTTAATATTAATAATATAATGATAATAATAATAATAAATAATAATCATAATATTAATATAATAATAAATTATAATCATAAATATAATATAATAATATAATAATACTAAATCTTAATCATAATCATAATAATATAATATAATATAATTAAATAATAATCGCTATTCCGACGAGAGCTAATCCGGTATTCCACCTATAAGTTGGTATACCGAATTAGCACTATTCTGTACTCTTCTACTTAGTCTAAAATTCATTTGGCAAATTATTTCATCGGAATAGCAATTCTATTCCTACTTTTTGCTATTCCATGGTGTGCCAAACAAACCCTATAATAACAATAAAATTAGTGCTAACTTTTTTTTTTTCAAAATTAAGAGGATCCGCACAACGGACGGATCCCATGCTAATAGTAATAATAATACTATAAAGGCTTAAGCGGTCTACTGTTGCATACTTCCATTACATCAACAGTAGCACCATCCTGATAATTTGTTCAGTTTGTATCGTTTATCAGCCTCAGGATACAGCTTGGCCGCTTTGTGACCTTTTTGGTGATTTAACCATTGTAGTATTGACTTTGTGGTGTATTAATTCAATAGATATATTTAACAGGGGATGCACACCTTATTGAATTCTATTAGGTGAAACTTTTAAATAGACAAATTTGTTGTTGATCTTTCTAATACAATTTTGTAACAGGGAGCCTCCGAATGATGATGTCTCAATAAAGATATCTCATACTGGAGTCTGCTATGCGGACATCCACTGGACAAGGAATACCTCTGGTGATTCCAAGTATCCTCTGGTGCCGGGGTAATTTAACATTTCTTATATTTCTTTTATCCTGTTTAGCATATTAATAAATTTAATTAAGATTTTTGATCCATAATTTGAGCAAGCTATTTCTGACTGTTTATCTTGATTCAAGTGCCTTACCAGTCTTGTGTGTCAGAAATGCGTGATCAGTATGTAGCATCTATTTTTTCATTAATAAGTGTTGTGTACAGCTGTCCAGAAACTAGAATAAAATCTGTTGTTAGCAGTAGAATGATTATTTGAGGATACATATATATATCATTGGTGTAGAACTTTTAGCATCTCACATTGAGATTGGGAGCATCTTACTCTTCATCAGGAGCATATCATCTCTTCTGTTATTGAAGATTGTGCATATTCGTTACCAATGTAAGAGATAGCAAAGTAGTAGAAAATTCTGAAGCTGTTTACTTTCTCATAAATTAATATAGCATGAAATTGTTGGTGTTGTCACTGAGGTCGGATACGACGTGACACGATTCAAGGTAGGGGACCACGTGGGAGTAGGAGTATATGTCAATTCTTGTAGAGACTGCAAATACTGCCATGAGCAGAGAGAGATTTATTGTGAAAAAGGTTTAGTGCTGACATTCAATGGCGTTGATAAGGATGGAACAATCACAAAAGGAGGTTACTCCTCGTACATTGTTGTACATGAAAGGTGCATATTTCTACAAGCTTCATGGTTTACTCCACCAGCTTATGGTTGCGAAATGTTGTATGCTGATAACCGATAAAGTTGCCCTTTGGTTCGATACCAGTTCATACATTTTCCAAATGGTTATCGCCATTGTTAGGTCTTGGTAGGTTTAGCCCATCAATCCTTGCTCCTTCAAGCAAAATTAAATTTTTAGTTCATATACGTAAAAAACTTGATTTTATCTAATAAATAATGTAAAATGATATAATCTGTCTTTATCTGTTATGATTCTAATAGATATTGTCACAAGATACCAGATGGATATCCCATGGAAAAAGCAGCACCTTTATTATGTGAAGGACTTAACAGTTTACACTCCAATGATGAAGCACAAAATGAACAACATGATAAATCTCTCGGAGTAATCAGTCTAGGCGGATTAGGTCACATGGCTGTAAAATTTGGAAAGGCATTTGACTGGAAGTTACAGTGATTGGTAGAAGTGAGTCAAAAAGGGAGGAGGCCATTAATCTGCTCGGAGCAGATAATTTTATTCTTTCCAAGGACCATGACCAGATGGCAGTAAGTACTCATCAATAAAGTGGTATAAATTTACATCAATTTTAATGCATATTTTGGTTGTTAATCTGCATCATTGCTTCCTACATTACAGTTTGCAGCACTTCCTTTTTCTTCATCTAAATATTTTTTTTCTGTTGTATTCTGCAGTAAAATCTCTTGACTTTATTATCGACACTGCATTGGGGGATCATCAGTTTGACCCTTACCTCTCGCTACTTAAAAGTTGATGGTCTTATGGTCCTTGTTGGCTTTCCTAGTGAAATCAAAATCAATCCATTCCTTCTTAACTTTGGTAAGTAAACAATTCTTATTTCTGAAAAAAATAAAAAGAATGATCATAGTAATTAATCACACCTTTATATGTAATTAGTGCAAAAAAAACATGTAGATCAATGTCAAAGTTAAAAATATTTGTGCCAGATTCAAATCTATCAAAGATTCAATTAATTGATAAACATATTTTGAATTTTCATGATAATGATGATCATCATGATAAGATTTTACTACAAAATTGAGTATATTCTTTAAAGTAGCAACAAGAACGTATTCTGAAGCACTGATGAAAGCAAGAAGATTTTTCAACTTCAACGTATATATGGTAACTAATCCTAATTATATTACAATTTGGTAGGTTCAAGATGCACTGCAGGAAGTGCCACAGGTGGTACAAACGAAACAGAAGAAATGATTGATTTTTGTGCAAAAAATAAAATATATCCAGTCGAGATCATAAAAATAGACTATATCAATCAGGCGCTTGATAGGCTCACAAAAAGTGATGTCAAATACCGGTTCGTGATTGATATTGAGAACTCTTTCAACTGATGCTTCTTGGTTTCTAGAGGTACCTTATAGCTTTATAGGAAGTATACAGTTGCACTCGGTAATCTGTTGTTTGCTTTGTTGTCTACTTTTTCTTATGTCATTTCCTTATCTGAAATAAAAATAAAAGTCAGTCTACTCGACTTGTAATATAAAAAAAAAATCTTTCTATTCGGATGTTGAAATAACATTTGCAATGTAAAAGAGGAATTCAGCAGCTATTACCGTACCTACACCAAAGATAGTTCTTCATTTTTCTTTGTTCTTTTTCCTTTTTTTGATTTTGAAAGAAATTGGTACTCATAGCTACAACCGCTGTTTTAAATAACATTTAAGGGGTTCTTCATCTCTTAATCGAAAAATAAGTGAAATGTAGGAAATTTTGTTCTAAATCTTAACCCCAATATATCGAGTACCAAATTTGACCCAACCCGGAAGCAAAAAACCCAGCAGCAGTTGAAAACACAACAGCCTGGAGGCCTGAACTCAATCAAAACTGATATGAACCCAAAATGAACCATGCCCAATACAGTCTGTTGGTTTGTCATGGTCAACTCCTGAAGCAGAAATTTAATGGAGCCAACTCTACTTTGATAATTTACCAGAAAATACAGGTAACAGTTGAATACAGAATTTTGCTAAACAAATATAAAGTTAACTTTATCAAAACCATTAGCTAACCATTAACTCTATCAATATCTCAACTATTTGAATCCTATGCTTAGGTAACATAGGATCATAAAATGGCCTGACAAAAATTAAAGAATCACTGAATCAGCGCAATCCATCCAATGCTCAACTCATTGATAAAATTACAAAAAGAGAACACTATACTATTTCTTCAAAATTAGAAAGAAAAATAAAACAAAAGAAACATCCTATCAACTACAATTGAGCGGCAAGAATCTCATTCCAGGTATCAGGGACACCTGGCAAACACCAATGCAAGCAATCCTGTACCCCTCGTGCTGCATTAATACTATACTTCGAGATATGCCCTTCATCTCTTAACTGTGAAAGTCCTGTTATATCCAGCAGCCTAATTCTAGTGCCCTTAACTGCCCCCGCAGCATCAGGGTCCTCTGAAGAATCATTACTGACAACATAACCACGTGATAATGGATTATTATTGTCACACCTGCCCCCAGAATCCCATTCCCCATTGAAAAAATGTCTAGGTGACAAAGTTCGCAAAAAAACCTTCAGTTTTGGATGATGTGGTAACTCATTATCTAACCACTTGACAATACTGTGTATAGTAAAATTCTTTGCCTTCCATATTAAAGCCAACCTTCTGTCATTATTAGGAGACCCATTGATATACATATCCCATTTGTTGCTGTTCATCTTACCACGATTCCAGTGGTGACCTGTGTTTAGAACCAGCACATCAAATCTATGGAGGTTTTTCCTTAGAAAGGAGGGTGCTCGGTCTAGGTGCATGGCATATCTTGTACCCGGATCAGACATGTCTAGAGGTTCCAGGTCACACAAAGTGGATGACCAGTAGTAGAGGATTGTGGTGTTTGTCGAGGGGAAATGGTAGGCCCACCCGTTTGGTCGCTTAGCGCCAGCTGGTAGGGTGAAACCAAAGGTTGTTTCACCAACATCTACCACATCAGCTTTGTCATTGCCGCCTGTGACAATACACATCATGGACTGAAACATTTGCCGGCCTAGAGAGTCACCAACATAGGCAATGGTCTTGTCCTGCATTCTGACAATTCATTAAAATTAGATGCAGTCTTAACTCTCAATTTAGGAAGATGGAAATTACTAGTTATGTCCACAAGTTGATACTCATTATGTATCATGATTCACTAATATGTTGTTTCATGCCATGTCAATTGGCTCCTACATGACTTTGTTACTATATCGAAACAAAGATAGTGTTCCTTAGAATTGGTTTAATATTAGCCCTCCTTTCTGAATATGATACAACATTTTAATCTCCTATATCTTTTGAATCATGCAGTACAACTTTACACCATTTATCAGAAAGTAGGCAATAGATAATTTTTGGAGAAAAAGAAAAAAATACCTTTTGAGGAAGTTAGGCCCGTCAAACTCAGGCATATCACAGTCTTCAGGCTGCCACTTAAATTTCTCATAGGAGAAATCCTTTCGCTGAGTCAACCTACAAGACCAACCCTCAGAGAGCCAGATTTTGCACCCAAAACCTGAATAGAGAGGTCTTTTTTCATCTGCTACCCATCTTCCCTTGCCATAGTTGCATTCTTCAAAATTTTGACACGGCAATCTCATGTTAGGCAAAATAACACATACACTAGTTTCTAACTTATAACCAACAGATCCCCCTAGTAGAGCCAACTTTTGCACCCAAAACATGATTAGAGGGGACTTTTTTTTCATCTTCTACCCATCTTCCCAAGTTGCATTCTTCAAACTTTTGATAACACAATCTCATGTTAGGCAAAACAAGACAAAAAGAAAAAACTGCACCAATTTGTAACTTTTAGCCAATAGATTCCCACCCCATCCCCCATAAAAAAAGAAAAGGCATGAGCTAAAAAAACATAACAATTTGAGAATCCAACTCGGCACTTATAATTTGCAAAAAAATATTTTTTTTGTATCAGGTGTGCACCGCAAACAGGCACGAAAGTTTGTTGTAGTTTCTATTTTCTTTTCAATTGGACCAATCAGATTGCATATATCCATGAGAAAATCACTGCTGTAAAGCATAACAATGTATACCTTTATTATCTAGTGTAGATTCATCTTCATTATTACTAGCCAAAGAAGTTTGTTTCACCACTAAATTTGAACCAGTTGGAGGCAATGCATGTGCTTTTTCTTTCTCAACAAGCCTAATTACAGGTGCTGCGATGTTTTCTTCGCTCGGGAAATCTTCTCCTGCAGATGGATGCTGGTGCAAGTACTTAGTATGGTCTTCAAGAACCAAAAAGAAAAAAATAAGTGAAGTTTAGATGCTGATGCAGAAATCATAAGCATTTAATACCATCCCTGCATTATTATTTTTTTTTTGACAAAAGTGGAGTGATTCCACGATTTCATAGAAATCAATAGAAATTACAATCCTAGGTATGTTATCTCAAAAAATGGTATCAAAACCTAATACCAGATTAGAGACACTGTCCTACTAACAAAGTAAACTAGGATAACAGGCTAAGCCATTCTGCAAAAACCATCCTTGCATTATACATTGTCAGATATTATTCATAACTTTTCCCCTTCTAGGACTTCCTTCACTTAAACTTTTGAAAAGAATGCAAGTATCAATTTGACCCAGACGAATCAAATACCAACCTGGACGAAATAGAGACAAAGGATCAGGATGTAAAACAATAACAGAAGGACGCGAGGCTTTGTCCCATCCCCAAATAATGCATGCCGTAAAAATGACAATTATAAAAAGCTTGATCTGTTTGCTTTTCATTCCATTTAAGTTCCATAGCTTCATCCCTCTATTTGAGGTTCTGCCTCTGTTATGGCCTGAGACACTCCTAACTAGAACCATTCACACATAGTCAGGTCGTAACTTACAAGCATTGATCTGCAATGACAATTAAATAGATAAAACTAAATAAGTAACTGACAGATTAATTGGGTAACACTTAAGCTGGATTCCATTAATAATTTATGTGTTGTTTATCATGAGGAATTGCATGATTCACATATTAGAAACTCAATCTGGTACCGGTATATATATACTGGCAAAAGATATCAAAAATACAAAACAATGAGCATTGTTTTTCAAATTTGAAGTATCCTGATTTAAACGATCTACAAGCTAAATCTCGCTTCTGTTTTGATAAGACAAATGTGTTAATTTGACCAGCCCCAGATTACTCTTAAGTTTCTTCCAACATAACCATACAGCAGGCAAGACATGCATCATTTAAATAATAGCAAACTTTTTTCTATAATCTGGATTAAGATTACTTTATGTTCGGTAGAAATTTCCAAGGTCCCTATAACTAAATCAAAACCAGAAACAACAGATCCACGCAGCCAACAGATTCTATGCTGACTTACATACAAGTAACTTCTGTAATAAATCACAACATCATTCCAGAACTGGAAAGACCGAATGTCACAAATTCACTCTTATTTTTAACTCAAATCTGTACCTAGTAGACAAAACATTATACAGAAATCATCATTTATCTGTATAACGATCGTGCAGAAACTAATGGCCAGCACAACCGGAGCGCCCCCCCCCCCCCCCCCCCCCCCCAAAAAAAAAAAAAAAAAAAAACCCTCAACCCCAAATCAAAAAAAAACTATCTTCTACAAGACACCTTACTTAGAACCTTCTAGCATATCAAGCAATAGTCCCTCCATTGTTGCATTGTCATCATGTTGTGAGGATAATCTATCTATCAGCCCCCCACGACTGGATCCGGAAAAAGAAAACGCTAGAATCGGAAGAGACTCGCCTTATGTCGGAGTTGCGCCGATTTAAGAGCGAGGCTGAGAAAGCGAGAGACGAGCGAGGAGAGATCTGAATGTCTGGGCTTGGGTTTGTGCGGTTGGCCTTTCGTCTCCAAACTTTTTTGCTTTTCAATTTTTTTATGGCAGTTTAATCATAGGATGGAATAAATGTTTCGTAACTGGACATGTACGGTTAAGTACCATATACGGTTCACCGCTAAATTCTCTCGGAAACTATAATTAGAGAATCATTATATTTTGTCGGATCCTTATATTGTGGGAGGATTACGGCAATGAATCGTATAGTGATTTTACTTGAGAATAAATATAAAATGTCTCAAATTTTACCTTCCAATATATTAATGTATTGGCAGCAAACAAATATATTTATGAAAGTTTTAATATAAAATTGATCATGTAAATTTTATCAGTAATTTTATTAAATAAATTTTTATCGGTAATAATATTCCTCAATCGAACTGTCCGTCACAAATTTTTATTAATAAATTAATTATAATTTTTTACCAAACTATCCACGTATATTTTGACCGAACTATCCACGTATATTTTTTTATTAGTAAATTAATTGTGCAAATCTTTATCATCCCAAACTTTTACAATATAATAATTATATAAAATATAATACATTTCTTTACCAAAATCCAACTCATCTATAACTTAGGGGCAAAATAGGAACATTATATCATCGTCCTTTACTTGAAGAGTATACAAAGTTGGCACAATGACTCGCCATACGAAATGTTAAAGAGACGGTCTATGGAAAATAGAATTATAAGCTGATTAAATGCGTCAGAGTAAGATTGTACATCAAACTTATCAATCCGTCAAACTCATTTAACTCATTCAAACCGATTCATTTTTATCTAATTCTTTATATTGAGTTGAGTTGTGGATTAATTTTTCGAAACCCGTCTAACATGAACCTAATTATATAATTATATATTGTATATATATTTTAAAAATTATATATCCACTTTATTGATAATCAATAAAATAATTATTAAAAAGTTATAAGCTCTACGTTGTATTGTAATTATTACCACACATTTTATTATATTTTTATTTTTTAATGTTCTATATCACTTTTTTTAATATTAATTATTTTTATATTTATTTTTATAAAATATGATAAATATTTAATTTTTTAATCATTATTTATATGTAATGTGAAATTATCATTTTTCATATTTTTTAATTTTATAGTTGTGATGTCATTAATTGTTGTACTAAATATTTTTTATTTATCGATTTTTAAAATAATACTTGAACTTTATAATTTATTTTTGTTTGAGTGTTGTTTAGATATTATAATGTAAAATGAATTAACTGTACAAGAAAACCAAGAACCAAGATTAATTATTGGAAGCAAGACTAAAATAAGACTATATTAAGCTTAAATTTTGTTAGACTCAAATTGAATTGAATTGATTAAGATAAATTGAGCTTAAATAACAAGGAAATCATTCTGCGATTTGAGTCGTTATAACAACTTAGAATCATCTCAAAATTTGGCTAAGTCATAAACACTCTGAAAAATGTTAAGAGCCTATCGTTGTCACAACAGCTTACAACTGTTACAATGATATGAGCCATTGTAACGGCTCACTAGCCGGTGTAATGTTTTTGTAATATATACAACTCAAGAACCCAAGATCTCAAGATTCAAGATCCAACGACTACCCTAATCAAGTTGTTACAAATGGCGATGAATTGTTAGTAACGTCTTAAGCTGAAAGCTGGTTTCAGTTTATGTAAAAGGAATTACTCTCTCACTTCCACCAACGTATTCTATATAGCTAAATTTAAGGCCGCAATAAAATTTCATAATTCATAATTTATTTGGTGTTTGATTTGATTTTAGTTCGAGTTTGGTTCGTTCAATTAGACTTTCTTATTAGTTCAATTCGAGTTCAGTTCGATAAATTTTTTAATGAACTAGTTCGATTTTGATTCATAATAGTTTGATATGTAGTTATTTGCATATATATTTAGTTATTTTGTCAATAATATAATTATTTTATTATAAAATTAATAAGATATTATAAATTTATTAATAAAATAATAAATCTTAGTTTTTTTTTCAAATTTTAATATAAAATTAATAAAATATTAATTAATTTAGCTCTAATTATTTATGATAATATGAAAATAAATATAAAAATTTAAATAATTGAGCTCATTTAGAGTTTGATTTCAATTCGAGTTCAAATTAAGTTTTAATTTGATTTAGTTTGAAATGATTTCAAATCAAACTCAAACACTAGTGATTCGATCGAATTCGATTCGTTTGCAGGCCTAGCTAAATCCCAATTTCTAAAAGGTAAACAATCATATTCTAAGTGAGAGAGATAAGCCTAATCGGTTGATAGTATTTATTGAGTCAAATCATTCTTTGAGCCCAATCTAACTTTTCTCCATTATCTCAACTTGATTCTATGAGATCAACTCTTTTTGTTACTTTTGTGTGTATCACTCACCTTCTTTGAGTGTAGTCACTCTTGAGATACACTCATTTTCTTGTTTTTGTTGTTGTTAGGTTTGACAGCTCATTTTTATATAAAGGAACAAGTTTTATATTTAGAAGACACTTATTTTAGTATTTTTAGTATTTCGGGTCAACCCCAATTATTTAATGATGATTGAGGGTTCCGAGATAGATTTTATATTTTGAACTCCGTTATATCTTGTGTTCTTGTTTAATATTTCTTTTTTTGTTTAATTGTTATATTCTCGTGATAATTGAATTGAATTATTTTTTACTATCATTAATCTTGAATATTAAGTCTCCGAAAGGTTCTATATCTCTTTCTTTTAGATTCTTGACATTCTTGCGTCATCTAACATTTTAGGTGTCTTATTACCAAAACCTACATTAATAAAAATTTATATAATAGATTATTTAATTAAAATGTCAATGGTTAAACCATTATAGTCCATAAAAATACACACGTAAAAAATCATGAGAAAAGTTTCCAATACCCCAACTTCTATACCACATTCTATATCCTAACTATCTTAACTAATCTAACTATTTTCTAACTGTTATTCAATTTGAACTTGAAAGAAAAATAAAAAAATGTGGGTCATATACTTGACCCGTTTGAACCAAAACTTCAATGGTATCTCACTCATCTTTGAGAGTTACCATTCATGCTATATATCATTGGAAAACTAGTGATGAGGAGAACACAATGAGCTAAATTACGCACTAAATGGATCAATGATTTGAGAGAAATCAAGGGAGAAAATATCTCGATTAGAAATTCAATTTGAGTGATTTAGTGCGGGTGAATCTCAATCGATTGATCAAATATTTTCTCTAGGCCAAGGAGATGATATGTGAAACTTTAAGCAAATGCTCTAATGTTCCAAGTGTTTGGATCAATATTTCACTTCTCATACACAAAGAGAATTTTTGAAACTCATATTTTGAAACTCGGTTGATCAAGAAGTGAAGCTAGATCAATTTTTGAGAGTAAGAAGATAAAATTTGAGTATTTATTAAAATGAATTAGTTGAGAGATAGGAGAGAACACAAGAAAGATATTTTGTTACACTTGTTATACTTAACATCTTCTTTAATTTATCGATTTGCAAAACAATCTTGAATTTTATAATTTGTCTTGTTTGAGTTTTGTGTAGGGATTAACATGTAAATGAACTAGTGCACAAGAACCAAGACTAGTGCTGGGATACAAGAGCTTAATCAAGACTGCATTAGACTTAAGTTTAGTTAGACTCAAATTGGGTTGAATTGGTCAAGATAAATTGATCTTAAACAATAATAAAATGCTTCTGCCCAGAGAATCGTTATAACGGTTCGTAATCGTTATAACGGTTCATCTCAATACCCAAAAATATTCTAAGGCATAAATATTCTCAAAGAAACCAGAGCATATCGTTATGTAACGATTCAGTAATCGTTACAACGATTTATGAAATGTATAACGATTCTGTAATCGTTACAACGATTCATGAAACGTATAACGATTCTATAATCGTTACAATGATTCATGAAACGTATAACGATTTGATGAATCGTTATAACGTTTCAGCTCAGTTGATCCAACGGCTATTCTTTCTAAACCGTTATAACGATTCGTAAACCGTTATAATGGTTTAGGCCGAAAAATAATTTCTTCAGCTGTTTCTGAAGATCTATTTTAAAAGAATGATCTCTTTCAAAAAAAATTATTTGAATCTGATCCATCTAGCAAAATCATTACTCCAGAGAGCTTACTAGTCATATTCAAGAGAGAGAGATAACTCAAGATATTGATACACTCAATTAGCTAAATCTTTGTTCAACCTCAATCTAGCATCTCTCTATTCTCCCAACTTGATCCTTCGTGATCTTCTTGAAAATATTCTTTTGAGCTGTTGTGCTCAACTCCTTCTTGAGTGTGTTGTCACTCACCTTTTTGAGTGTGTTGTCACTCATTCTTTTTGAGTGTGTTGTCACTCGTGTTACCGATAAGCTTGACAGCCCATTTTTGTAAGGGACCAAGTTCTACAAGTGTAGAAATCCTTTTTTAATATATCGGCTCAACCTCAATTGTTAGAGGTTGAGGGTCCCGGAGACGTAGACATTGTTAAAGCCGAACTCCATTACATATTGTGTTCTTGTTTTATCTTTACTTTTCTTTTCTCACATTTCTTTGATTGCTATATTCTTGTGAGAATTGAATTGATTTAAATTATATTCCGCTGCCATTACACTTGAACATTAAGCCCCAAATTGGTTTATACATTTTTACCTTAGGTTCTTTACATTATTGCACTATCTTGACCTTTCAATACCACCATCCTAGGGCTTTCAAGGTCTATAAACACTAAATATATATGCGTCAGACTTAGTATAATAGATATGAAGACTTAATTGTACTAGGTATAAATTATTATTATACAAACTATAAAGACTTAATCGTAATATTGAGAATTGAGATTGAAGAAACTTCAACACAAAACTAACATAGACTATATTATTTGTACTAATGAAAATTAAGACTAAACTATAAATTATATTTTGAATGATATATTAATATAAATTTTAATCAGTAAATATACACTACATATTGAAGCATGTATATAATATATATTTAGATTTATTTATAATAGTAAAAATTAAGACTAAACTATAAATTATATTGTGAATGATACATTAAGATGTGTTATGGTAGATATTAAGACTTATTTGTATTAAATATTAAATCTATTTTTATCATAATTATTTTAAAAATATTATTTTGTGTTACATATCTATTATATATTGTTAACAATATTATGACTTAATGATATGAGATATAAAGATAATTTTTTATTATTTATTGAGATTATTTTTTATAAATATAAATTATAAGATTTTAAGATATTCAAAAAATCATTAAATATAAATTTATCAATTGTAAGCCCTTAGTTAAAATAACAAGAATATCAATATTCAGAAAATATTATGAAATTTTAAATCTTTTAAAGTAAAATATGATTTATTAATTAATATTAAGAATTTAATTATTAAGTCTTAAGACGAGAATAATTAGGTATAGAGATTTGACTCTAGGAGTGTTTGATAAATATTTTTTTAATTATATATTATTCAAATTTCAAAGTAAAATTTATGTTAATATATATTAAGACATTAGATGAATGATTTTAAGACTTCTAATGGTAAATTTCAAAAATTTATTTATGAGATTTTATATTGAATATAAATTACGTAAAAATATTATTTTAGATAAAGTTTAGTAAGATTTCATTTCTTAGTTGTTACATTAGATATAAAAATTTAGTTTAAATAATGTTCAACAAATATTTGAGATTTTTATATCCTTTAAAGTTGAAAAAAACTTATAGCATTATATATTAAGACATCATATGACAACACTTAAAACTTAAAATATTAGATATTAAGATTTTAAATATCGTCAATAGAACGGTCTAGAGAGTTTCAGAAGAGCCGTTATTGTTTAGTGAGTAGTTTGACTTCATCGAGTGGTTGTTTCTACCTTTGTGTAACAGTAGACATTATATCCTTATTGTTATCGGCTTATCTAAGATAGAAATTTAATTATATAACTCTCTTTATTATTCAAATAAGAGAATAAATAATTATTGTTGACTTAGATTTTTAAGACATTATAGTTTAGAGATACATACTTGTTTATATTCTGATGGCCGTTCAAATATAAATTTGAAGTTCAAAATTATGACTTACAATATTGAGTATTAAGACGTCATTTTTCGTGTGTTAGGACTTAGAACATTCGATTTTAGCATATTAAAGTTTAGGTATATAGATTTGTTCATATCCTGATGGATGCTCAAATATAAATTTTAAGTTCAAAATATGATTTGTAATGTTAAATATTAAAATATCATATTTTTCGTTTTAAGACTTGAGATATTCAGTTTTAAGAATGAGGTTCAAGTATAAATACTTATTAATATCCTGATTGTCGTCAAAATATAAATTTTAGTTCAAAATATAATTTATAATATTAAATATTAAGACGTCATATTTCTCTTATTTAGACTTGAGAAATTCAGTTTTAAGACATTGAGGTTTATATACAAATACTTGTCTATATCTCGATTATCGTTCAAATATAAATTTAAAGTTTAAAATTTAACTTGATATATTAGATATTAAGATTTTGATTTTTCAGTATTAAGACTTCGATGATCGTTCGCAGACGGATGATTTATTAATGTTTGAGAATATGGTCAACAGTTGAGGTAAAAATCTCTAGTTAGTCTCAAAAATCATTGCCCCCTCCTCCCCGCACGTGCACGCGTTGTACACCCCTATGTCAGAGGACGTTGACTTTTTCTTTCAAATTTGAACAGAGTTCATAAATAATCCATGATCACTATATCATACATAGAGGATACGACCACCGTTTGTGGAGTTTTATAATGCTTTTAAAATTTAAAAATAGGAGTCTAAATTACTTAATTTTTAATTATTTATAAAGAATCCACATTCTAATTTTAAATATATAATATTTTACATGAAAAACATTAATTTTGTCACGAGATTAAAAATTAGTTATCAAAATTTTGTAATATTTTTATTTTACAATTTGTTTATAGTTGTCAAAAGTGATTTCTTCACACATTAATAATTTTAACAACTCTTGTTTGATGAATTTCAATTCTGGAATCGAATGAAAGAAATTATCGTATGCCCCGTTATAATTCTTCCTTAATTGCCCCGAGAATCTCGGGTGGAGAACTGGAGATTATTTTTGCGCGTGTCGCATGTGCGGCATTATTTCCGGTGAAATTATTTTCCTTAGCTTAAAAAACCGAGTCTTTTTGGAATTTCAAATGAAATTGTTTTCATTTTTTAACACATAATTGATCACATACAAGATCCATGGCCTAAACATAAGCGAATTCATAATTGACAACCATGACAATTTCCATAAAAGAAAATTCTGCTGGCCCAACGTCATTGAGCATTCTTCACTTCCATCAGTGCATTAATTTCACTAAAAGAAAGGCACAGGAATTAAAACCTCATTAAATCTTTTATAACGTGATTACAATCATTGAATGCAGAACCGCAAAGCATTTGTAATACAAATGGTAATAACTAATAAGTCTCGCCTCTCTACGGAGTGGTGCAGATTCAAATCCTAAAAGCGGCATATAAAAAATAATATATGTTGGAGTTTATGGAGAACTCTATTCAATTTTAAAAAAAATCATTGAATGCACATAGAACCATAGTAAAACTAAGATATTTTTAGGAGCACATAGTTCCTCAGTACTATTAAATAAAAAATATATTTAATTATCTTAAAATTTTATTTTTTTCTCAATAATTTTTTTATATCAAAATCTTATAGGATATAAAAATTTATTATTTTTGAAGTTTTATAAATACTAATTTTATATTTTTTAAGATGAATCTAAAATAATACTAAAATAATCAATCTTTGTATATGAAAATAAGTTACTTTAAAAATCTAAAATAAATACTTAAAAATTCTGAAATTATTTTTTTTATATCCATAAAATTTTATTAAGTCATATAAATTAAAATTTAAAAATAATTAAATATATTTTTAATTTAAAAGTATCTGTGAGGTGCTATGTGCTTCTAGAAGTGCTCTTACGCTAGTTGTGCTCCAAAATACACACCCTAATGTATTATTACTTGCATGTAGGAGTGTCGGATCGGATCATTATTATTTTATTATTTTTTTTGACTCGATCCGACCCGTGCATTAATGCAAAATTTTAAAATTTATGTAAAATATGACTGATCCGAACCATTCAATAAAATCTTTATATCAAACTCTACTAGCTAGCCAAATTTTATATTTTTTGACATGAGGAGAAAATTGCTTGGTTTAAAAATTTTGGATTGTCCAATTTGATGATTTTCTCCTCATGTAAAAAAATAGCAAAAAAATTTCTATAAAAATTGGCTAGCTAGTAAAGTTTGATATGAAGATTATATTGAACGATTTGGATCGATCATATTTTACATAAAATTTTAAATTTTGTGCTAATATACGGGTGCATCCGTGCATTGCAATGCACCATAATCTCACTCTTATTTTATTACTAAATCAGAAAATTATTTTATAAAACATAATTAATCTGATCGGCTCGAGTTGATCCGAATCCGACCCAATCCGACCCGATTCGGATAAAAAAAAATGATCAATTTATTTTTTATGTTATGTCGAATCGGATCGAATTCAGGTCGAATCGGATTAACCCGATAAATCAGATTAATAATTGACATCCCTACTTAGCCCGCTTTCGTTTTCTTTGTTAATTGCAACAAGGCCCATTTATTCCTCTCAGGGGGAAAGAGCCCATATTACCAGGTTAAGGCGGAAAGTGCACAAATTCCTCGACCAATAAGAATCTATAAACGAGGTATCCACGGATCGCGATCTGCACTCAGACTTCTCTAACCATATCTACCGTTCACACAATACCAGATCCAACGCTCCAAAACGACATAACCTTCCAAAACTCGAGAGAGTTCTTCATTTCCCGCTCTTCGTTTTTGCCAGTTCGCTTTAAAACCCCTCTTCCCTCTCCTCCTTCCCAATCGAAACTCAAATCCCTCTTTCTCTATCTCATTCACGATCAAAACCCTAATTCCATTTCGTACCCGTCTTAATTTAGTTTCAACCCCCAATGGCTCGTACCAAGCAAACCGCTCGCAAGTCCACTGGTGGCAAGGCACCACGCAAGCAGCTGGCCACCAAGGCAGCGCGTAAGTCGGCTCCGGCGACCGGCGGAGTGAAGAAGCCCCACCGTTTCAGGCCAGGCACAGTGGCGCTTCGTGAGATCAGGAAGTACCAGAAGAGCACCGAGCTTCTGATCAGGAAGCTTCCGTTCCAGAGGCTGGTGAGGGAAATTGCTCAAGATTTCAAGACAGATCTGAGGTTCCAGAGCTCTGCCGTGGCTGCGCTTCAAGAGGCTGCTGAGGCTTATCTGGTCGGGTTGTTTGAGGATACCAATCTCTGTGCTATTCATGCCAAGAGGGTGACGATCATGCCTAAGGATATCCAGTTGGCTAGGAGGATCAGAGGTGAGAGGGCTTGAGGTGTAGTTTAGTAGACCAGTAAATCTGTCTAGTTAGTAGTGTGGGGAGGGTTTGGGTTTTGGTGGTGCTTGTTTGAACATGATCTTGCTGTTAGGCGTTAGATTAGACGGGTTATCGTTTTATCTTTATTTTTATTTTTTTAGTGGGGGAACGGAGTGTTGATGTCAAAAATTGGTGTTATCAATGGGTCCTGTAGCATCTAACTGTGTCTTTGACTGGGAATGAAATGAAAACCTAGTTCTTTTTCATCTTTGTGCAAGCTTTTGCATGTTAAAGATTGTATCTTTGGTTGGTAAATGAAATTAGTTTGTGCAGCCTTTTCTTCTATTGCTGGATTCAGATCGATTGGTTCACTTTGCATCTGAACAGATGTAATTTTGTCTTTGCTTGATCAATGACAAATAATCTGAACAAATGAATTTTCTCGGAAGGTTAAATTCAATTTGGTAGAGACATAAATGGTCCTAAACGTATTTAAATATGTTTTTGAACCAAACTTGCAGTTTGAGGAATTATTGTTGTAGGTCTGAGACATAAATGGTCCTAAACGTATTTTATGAACACTTTAGCTTGTTAAGCACTTGGTTGTTCGGGGGCTATTGTGTATGCCACAAGAACAGAAATTTGTATTATTGATATAATTAAGCCATCAGGCAGAAACCAGTAGACTGGGTTTATTGAGAACATACACTTTTAAAAACGAATAGTTCTCTCGGCGCGCAATTTTTAGGTGCATAATTTTATTTTGGAGCACTGGCTTTGTTGCTGTTTCATTCCGAAGTTGTTAATTTGTTTGCTTTAGCACTGCTGATTATTAATTGTTACAATTCGTTAATCCTAATTGCGTGCTTTTAGTATTGCTTGATAATTGTTACGATTTCTGCACTAGCTTGAACTTGCAACACTTGTTTATCAGAAGTATGTGTGATGATGTAAATGTAGTATGCATGGGTGAATAGATTAATGATTTGACGCAAAGAAATAAAATATAATTACAGGAGTAGAGTTAATGTACTTCTAGGATCACTTCAAAAACATATTTAATTATTTTTGAATTTTAATTTATGTATCTCAATACATTCTTTATATTAAATTTTTATGGAATATAATTTTTTTATTTTTAAAGTTTTTTAAGTACTTATTTTGAATTTTTTAAATTAACTTATTTTCATATAAAAAGATTATTTATTTTATTACTATTTTAATTTTGACTTGGAAAATATGAAATAAATACTTATGAAACTCAAAAAATCATAAATTTTTATATTTAATAATATTTTGATATAGAAATCAAAACTAAATATAATTAAATATATTTTTGAGTTAAGAACACAGAGTTTTGTGCTCGAACACTTTATTTTTAAATAAATCAAGGTTTGTGGTGACAATTCAAACAAAATAAAAGAAAATTTAAAATATAAGATGCAAAGAGCCTGGTAAATGGTAATGAAACATCCATTGACATTTTTCCAAGATTATTCTCTGTTGACGAGGCGATATTGGATATTAAGAAATTGTTAGCTTCGTATTGAGTATATGTAGCAGTTATACCTACAACTAAAATTTATTTAGTTATTTATATGTATTGTTTTGCAAATTTATTTTTGATCAAGTAGAATCTATGTTTCGATACTGATCAATTGATTTAGGAAAGAAATTTAACGCAGACATAGCAATCATGGGACTAACTATGTAATTTCTTTGAACATGTAAAATTACCATTCCTATATATGTCAGAACAAAATATGGATTTTCTGGTAGAATTACTATTGGATTTACAAGATGCAACAAACGACATTAGCTATACAACTACAATCAAAATAACACCACTGCTATTGCAGTTTAATATCCTAAACAATTATTTAAATGGCAAAGAAAGCATCAGAATCCATTAATAGAAGGGTATGATCTCTATGACTCATCGACCCTCTAATTTGATGCGCTTTGCAAGCTGTTGTATTGGTTCCTTCGCCTGCCAAAGTTGCAACAACAACAAGAAACACTGAATTATAAAACAACAGAAGTAAGATGGGAAAATAATTTTGGAGACCAAAGTAATTATATATCTTCTTTTTCGGAATATATGTTCAGATACAAGTTTATTCCATCTCTCTAATTCCTTTTTGATTCTTAATTAAGTTTTCTATGTCATTTCCTCCTGTTGCTGTATTTAATGTCCTTTGCCTCGACATTGTTTCAGTTTTCAACTCAAAAGCATGGGTTTACAAAAAGTACGTGCTGTCCCGAACACGAGTTAACAAGACCCATCATAAATGGCCAGAGGCTGACATAAGAGAGAGAGAGAGTGTGCTGGACTTCCTTGGTCGCTTGTCAGAGTTGGTTTGGCTGTCATCACCACCACTGGCACCACGACCTCTACCTCTAACTTTTACGCTCGGTACTCCACTCTCCAGAGATTCAGCAGGCTTCACAAAAATGAAACATAATATGCTTAAATTCTTATTAAATCACCAATAAAAGTTTTAATAGGGAAGATGCAAGGAAATTAGGAGTGCTGATAGAGTGACAAATTACCCCTCGCGTGCGTGAGGAGTGCTGTGCAGCTCTGCTCTCTATCTTTTGCAGAAGATTGTATTGTTTTGTATCTCTGATCTCTCTCTGGTCTGGGTCTGATCGGAGCCAACTGAGTGCACTCCACCAATAGTTGACCCGTCTCTTACAATTTTATCTAACCCATGAATATTTTGTCAGAAACGACAGAAATTTTCATGTAGTCAATGATAACTAATCATAGAACAAGCATTGTCACCTTCTGCCTAATAGCAAAATACCAATATGAATGAGTTTCAACTGATACACCATTAATTGGCTTTCAAGAATCTTATATGGATTTTTTTTCGAGTAGTAAGCCGCAGCTTACTAGATTGATTTTATTGCAAAGAAAAGAGGAGTATTACAGTAGTTTTCAGGGACCATTCAATTCAAACCTGAACAGACAATCAATCAACTCAGAATGGGCCTGGAACTGAAACTGATCCTGAATCTTATATGGATTTAAATGAACAAATTTCAACTAATACACCATTAATTGGCTTTCAAGAATCTTCTATGAATTTAAAAGTACTACCAATCTGTAAGTAGAACTAAGATACTCTTGAGTTCTCCTGAGGCCTTAAAAAGTTACCTTTTGGGATATCCAAGGTTGTCAAGACCCTGTCAATGCAGACAGAGACCCAGTTCAAGAGTTGGATACAGGCAGAATCGATTGTTGTGTATGCTGCTGTGCACCAAGGATTTAATTTGCTTACCACTTCAATTTTCTTTTTAATTTCAAGGAGCTTTTGTTAGTGGTCTCAGAATGAACGACTTGCTTATATTTTTTTTAAACTTTCAAATATAAAATAAAATCATAGTAATATGAGAAAGGAGAATGTATCACCAGAAATGGCTCAGTCACCAATTAACAACACTTCTACCCCCCCCCCCCTTTTGTTTTGTCAAGTGTTTTTCACATAGATTGCTTAGTATATTTCATTGCATGGCAAACCTGAGTTAAATAAAGAGAAATACAGAGTAAATATCATGTAAAAAAGTGCATACCCAATCTTCTGCTGGTTGAATTTTTCACATAGCAATCCTCAATCATTCGGTCAATCAGCTTGCGCACAATGCTCTGGCTGGCTTCTCCATCCAACTTATTATGTAACTTTGTTACTGTCATGTAATCCATGGGAGATCAAGAGCCTTTGAGAATACAATAAACTTGTTAGATATGATGATCCTTTCAAATTATAATGCTGAAACAGTTCATATACAAACATAATAGCATTTTTTATTTCACTTTCCATTTTGCCTTGGTATGCAAATCAGTTAAGTATGAAGGGGATTTAAGAGTAAGCTGAATCTTCTTTTTCTTTTTTCTTTTTAAAGATAGGACTTGACAAAAATGCCCTGCATCAATATGGATGAAACACATTGCGTGCTTTATGGCATTTACTGCAGGCATCAAATATAGGTTTGGAAAATTTTTGACCTGAAGTTCAAAGATTACCATGTGACGGATTAGTATACAGCTCTTTTGCATACCTTCATGTAAATGAAATCCCCATCAGGACTCTTGTTGGCTTCTTGAGGTTTTGTCACATCTTGCATTACACCCCCCCCCCCCCCCCCCCCCCCCAAGGTGGCATCTGGTCATTGAAAGAAGTTATATTAATCTACAACAACAACAAAAATTTCAATCCCAAATAAATTGAAGTAAACTAGAAATGAAATCCAATCCGAAAGCATAGAGATCATAGATCTCAAGAAGTTATATTAATATATTAATTAAAATTATGATACATGACAGAAGCGATAGTCAATCCGTTTACCTTGCTTAAAGTAAAGCTGTCCTTGGTTGTTCTGGCTAAATACCCCTGGTTGACAAGATTATCCAGAATTTCTATAAACAATGAGATATTTTCTTTGGGGTCCACCACCAACAAAATAAAACTAATTATGTAATTATAGTTCCATTTCACGTTATGACACGATAATGTTGTTGGGGTCCCTTTTTCTCATTTTTCTTTATTTTTTTTTTAAACTTGCATCAATTTTATCTTATCCAGAGTGGTCTACTGGTCTTTCAGTGCAACTTTATAAGATTCGCACCGTGCTACACAAGTTTTCAACCCATGGGCTTAACTTATGATGAGCAAACATTGCTTGTGCAAATTCACACTCCCAAGCCCGAGCACATCTCAACGGGCCTTCTATTTCCATTTCCATCTCAACGGGCCTTGCTTGGTGACTACGTAATACGGCCCAATCAAAGGTTCATAAGTCGCAACCGATCACCGATGGCCCCAAAGAACTTTATTTCATTACCATAATACTGAAAGTAATATCGATAAATGGTGGTGAACTAATAAATTATACACGTATGATGATGTGTGTCAAGAGTCAAGAGGAGACACGTGGAGAATTAGAGTTGGTTTATATTAGTCTATGATTACGTCCATACGAAAACAACTTAACATATATACATCACTCTACATGGAAGGACAATTGACATTTGTTAAGAAAGATATTCTTAATTATGGGGAAAAATGGTTAAATATTAAAATATCTGACGTAGCACTCAATCAGCACCTAGCATATTGACACATCAGCAAATTGCATAATTGATGTCAGGCTGATGAAAAATTTCAGTGTAAATAAATCATCCAGACTAAATGACTAAGACAACGAATCACATAATTTTGATAATATAAACCACCTATTGGGGCATAGATGACGACATGTTATTTAAGAAAGTATTTCTCTTACACACCAACTCGGCTATCAGCTGATGATATGTCATTAAAAACATGTTTATTAATGACTTAAGCATCTGACAATTACCCAACACACTCATCCCAAATTCTCCCCTTTTAACTTTTTTGTTGATTAAAGATGAGAATGCAAAATATCTAATTTTTTTTTAAATATTTTCAAAAAACTTTCATCTAAGTTTTGAATCTACCTCTTATACAGAGAGCATTATCTTTGCCATCAGACCAAAGACTAGTTTCATAAATTCATCCCTCTTAACTAATTAATATATTTTATATGTTTTCAATCATGTATCTATGCTATTGTGGCATATATTAATGATTATATATAATAATTATTAAAGACGATTTTTAAGTTCTTTGTAAAGAAACTTAGTATGACGTTTATATTTTTAATAATGCGTTTATATTATTATATTTTGTGTTTATATTGTCAAAGCAGATGTTTATACGAATTCAGGACTATCTCCATACATAAATCCATATAATAATCTTTCTTGTACACTAATCAAGTATTGCGAAAGAAGTTATCAGTCCACATAATATCTAGTCTACAGATGTTCAAAGCACTCAAGCTCACAGCATCGATAACTCATTATATGATTGATGCAAACTGAATCTTAATGCCTTTTATCTAATTGAGTGGATAGATGTTTGAGTGAGTGAAGAATCTAATGCTCCACTCGCGGTATAACTAATCAGGGGCTGAGCTAGGTTAAGTATATTTTTATATCTTTTTTATAATAAAATTTTGAAGGCATATTTTAAAATATTTTTCAGCACAAGACGTATTATCACATTTTTTTTAACTCAAGTATATTTTTTTAAAAATTCTTTTGAACATTAAACATATCCTTGAATTTTTTTTTTGGTGAGGAGTGATCAGTTGCCCTGTGCCAAAGCGTGACTCCACCACTGTAACTAATGGACTACTTTTTTACAACATTGACAACTGCTAATTAGTTTATATTTTCAAAATAATACGAAATTTGTGATCTGTATTTTAGACATCACATAAAAAGAGATGATTTTTTTGCAACTTTTACCGCTGATAAAACGATGCAATATTTACACAAGTTCGTAATTAAATATATTCATGGAACATTCACACAACCAACCCATGAGAAAAATTGCATGCCTATATATGTTTACTTTTGAAAAAAAGGACAATTTTATAAACTAACATTCTTTTCGAAAAATTATGTCAAAATGCCCCTCCAGAATCTTTATCAAATTTCCTTGTGGATCCATATTTATCATATCTTAATTTCTCTTTTCCTCCCTTCCTATTTACTTCCTCTAATCTTTAATATGGTTGAGAATAAAATAAATTAATCTCCTTTTAAATAATAATTTATCCATTATGCTAATTGCAATAAAAATATATAAATACCTTCTAACACATCGTGTAAGTTTTATTACAAATTATTGGAAGACTATCTTTTTTTTTATAAAAACATTATTGGCATTTCTTTTAGGTTCTCACTACATCATTTTTCATTTTTTTCCAGAATCTTTTTCATTTTTCCCACAATGGTGAGATACGAAGGTCAAATAACATTTTTTTATTTTCAGTATTGTGTTTCACTTTAGCTGTAATTCTGGTTTTTGTCAGGGATTTTTCTGTTTTATTTCAACGTCTAATGAAATTTTACATTATAAATCCGGGTTGATCTATAGATAATAGTTTTTACATACAATTAAGTGGATTTAAAACAGTTGAAAAGATAATTTTTGTCACGTGAAGTGATTATTATGCATATTTTGCAGTTCAAGTTAACGGAAATCGTAATAATATATGCAGCAATGACGTAAAAGCGATTAATACAGATATAATAATTTTCAAACACTTTGTTAGCTGTCGAAAGTTCAATGATGTATTATTTAATGATAGAATCTTTAATATTCTGTTATGAAACCAGCACAATGTGTTAGAAGTTATTTAATATATTCTCGAGAAACTAACATAATGGATAAATTAAAAGGTGAATAATTTCATTTATTCACATTCATATTAATGATCAGTGGAAGTAAATAGGAGGGAAGGACCTGAGAAATTAAGATAAGAGTAAATATGGACCCAACAATGGCAATTTGACAAAGATTTTGAAAGAGGGGGTCTGTTGTCGCAAGTAGTATGAAAGTTAACAAAACAATTAGTTGCCAAAGTGCCATCCGTTTATGAATTTCCGAGTCGCAATTTTCATCATTAATGCATCCACACACTGGTTCAGCGCTAACAAATGAAGCACATGTAACTCATATCAATTTAATGTAACAAATAGATAATATACATGCGGAGCATGAAGTGGGCCGGCATTATACACGGAGAGTGAAGTTTTGTTTCATCTGTCAGCAAACCTTAAATTAAAACCAAGCGACAAAAATAGCTTTTTCATCGGCGCAACCGTCGGTTGAATTAGACAATCAAACAAAAATATCTATCGTCTTGTAGTTATCAGTTGATAGGGCAACCTATTGACATCGTCTAAAGGGCAACCTACTTGATATCGTCTAAAGGGTTTGAGTAAGTTTATAAACTGAACTTGGAATTTCTACAATCTCATAATTTTTCTTATCTGTTATGAGGGCCCAACCTCGAAAGCTCAATCTCGAAATAAGGTGCTTTGAATGTTCGGTTGTAAAATTAAACGTCATAAATGCCACGTACGACGTGCCATGAATGCGCATGCACGACATTAAATATTATGACTATAGTCCTGAAGGCAGCGGCTGAAACGGTCCAATGGTCATATGGCGCGAAATGGAGCCTATATAAGGCCCACCCCCGATATGTCGGGGACGATCTTTTGTACATTGTTTCACACACACACACACACATACATAAGACAATCTATAAGAAGAGTAAAAATCTATTGAACTCCTCTCTCGGTGATCAAAAATATCCGTATTATTTGACGCCCACCGTGCTTACCACTCCAATGGCGAGCATGCATTCCGAAGACGCGCAACCAGCCCATGCTAACTTCAATAACGCGCATCTCCCCCTGATGGATGTAACAGGGACGAGGCATCCGTGCAACCCAATCAACACGTTTCACTTCACGCCGAACACACCACATCTCAACCTCCTATTCAGCAACCTCAATTCCAACAACAATATAATCTAGGTTGTACTTATACATATTAACATTTTCAGCATACTTACTAGCCACAGTTTTATCAGCCTTACTATCCAATACGCCCTCAATGACCCTTTCATCCTTATGCTGACCATCAAGGTTATCACCCGTATTAGTACAATGATACTGTATACCACGAATTTGATGGTAACCAATACCATAGCTTGAACAATATTCACCAAACCAACCCAATTTACTCTCGAGAGGGACCTATCCCACCCTCACCTTCACAACATATCCCAACCAAGATAGACCACAACAAGCACCCACTGTTAACAATAGCAAGCGTCGTCTAGTCCCAAGCAACAATGAGTCTTCGCACTCCTCAGCTAATAATCATTCTCGAGTTCGACAACGATTGGACGATCCTATTGACCTCGCTCAAATTGAGTGTTTGGTTCAAGAAGGAATCGACAAAAAAATGACAGATGATGTCGGTCTCAAGTGTGAATTCCTTAATGTCGACGATAGCCCTTTGGCTGAAAATATCTATGCCAAGGCTATGTCGACATTCAACTTTTCGACTTTGGATAACTTTAAGGGCAGTGACGATAGTCAGGATCCCGAGACCTTTGTTTTCGGATTCCAAGAAAAATTAAGGGTGTTGGGGTGTCTGATGTCATCATGTGCCGATTGTTCACTGTATGCCTTCGAGGTGAAGCATGAGAATGGTACATGAGACTTCCTAAGAAGTTAATCAACAACTTTGGTGAATTCATAAAGATATTTTGACACGTTACGTCAATTTTCAAGCACCCCGCAAATCTTGTGATTCACTGTTTGAAATTGTTCAAGGTCGCAAGGAGAAAACTAGAGCGTATGTGAACCGTTTTATCAAAAGCTTCTCGAAAAATTCATAATTATAATGAGAAACTGGGTCTTGCTGCCATCAAAAAAAGCCTTCGAGATTGGGATCCCGGTATACTCTAGTTTAATTCTAAGGCGCGAAGTTTTAAAAGGCTGCAATAATTTTTACCGTTCACAGAAGGATTTATGCATGAAGAAGAAGATGCCGAAGGACATGAGGAGCAAAGGTTACCATATGTCACCTCTCCAAAAAATAAGAGTGGTCGATGGAAGAATGATCGTGATCGCTCGAAGGGCATACGACGAGAAGATAAGTAATCTAACCCTCCACCAAGTACCGCCCTTATTTCACCACTTATGCCAAGTTGAAAAAACCTCGACAAGAAAATTTTCAAATTGTAAAAAACACTTTTGACATGCCAAAACCATTAAAAATGGACTTATTCGAGGTAAATGATCTAAATCAATAGTGTCACTTCCATCGGTCTAAAGGACACAACACAGTGGTTGTCTTCAGTTGAATGATGTCCTCGAGAAGTTGGCCTGATAGGGTGAACTAACAAGGTTTATCAGCCGAGACTTTTAAAAAAAATTCACCTCGAGATATGATGGTTCAGAACAAAAGTTTTGAAATGTAATCTCTAAGAAGTTTGACCAAGGACGAGACGATTCACATGGTGAAAAGATAGGGAACTCAAGGTGAGAAAGGTGGTAAATCCAATCGGGAACACACCCCCAATAGTTAATGTTATTAGCGACAACTTAGCATCAGGTGGTGACACGAAACAAGCTCGTTGAAGTTATCAGACTCGGAGGAAGTTTCTTTCGATAATGAATGTTGAAAAGAAAATATCAAGATCCGAGGAAACTATATCCCTTTCAAAAAAGGATCGAGGCGATGTGGAGGGCTCCATGATCATGTCATTGTCCTTTCCTTAAAAATAAACACACATCGAGTGGAAATGGTGTTAGTCGATACAAGCAGTTCAGCTGACATCCTATATCTCGATGCATTAAAAAAGATAGGGTATAGCGTGAAAAATCTAAAAATGTACAAACACCACTTGTCAGATTTACGGGAGATACTTTATATTCCGAAGGTATTATCGAGATGAGAGTTGAATTTGGACAATCTCCTAAATTAACCAGCATAATGGTAGAGTTTTTGGTAGTTGACACTACTTCTGCCTATAATACCTCGGAGAATTGCACCTTCGTTCTCTCCGAAATTTCCATTTTGACTGTAATATCGCTCTCGGCTTGAGTGACATTAGCCCTTAACTCGGCGAGAGAGGCCTCTGCCTCGATCGCTCGAGTTTTAGCGGCGTCGCCCACTAAAGAGCCCCCTCGAGAGATTTTGCCGACTCTTGCTTTGCTTTTTAGGCATGCTCTTTTATTTATTTGTTCTCACCCTTGAGTAGACCCAGGTCCCGATTCAAGCCGACCACTTGACCCTTCCAGTAGTCTCTCTCCACGACGGCTTTCGAGAGGTCGTTGGATTGGATCTCCGGGAAAGTAATTTTACCTTCACGAGCCTTATAGTCGTCCCGTACGCGTCCCATAGGGAGAAGGCTTCAAAAATGTTCCCCATAGCAATAGTGAGTGTCGCGGGAATATCTTCAATATTGCGGGCGAAGTAGGACAACTCGACAGCGTGAACCGCTTCCCGAGCATATCCACCCGGTCGCTTGGGGTCGGTCTTTCATCCCCCGACTTCATGATGTTCGAGCGTCCGGGTAGATAGATGCCAACGTTGTCGGGGAAGTTGGTAGGAAGACCCTCTTTTCAGCAAAATCTAATTCTAGTTCATTTCGAAAACTTGACTTGGCTTAAAGGAGAGGAGCCGATTTCACATGGCTCTTTCACGAAAGTGTTAGTTTGTAATAATCTTGAAGTCAATAATACGATAAATTGGTTATATAAAGCTTTGTTCATGAATTGGATATTTAAACAATATTTTGTTTCCTTGAGTATTATTGAATTTATGAATCATTCCGAGTTCATGACTGGAATTGTGAAATTTCATAATATAGAATATACTCTTAAAAGTCACTAACCAAGGTAATTAGCAGGAACACTAATTAACCGTTATCAGGTTAGTATGTGGATTAAATGATGGTCAAGTTTTACAGACCATAGACAAAGAGTTGTCATTTTAATCACATAGATAGATGTTCTAGGAACATCGTATTTGATAGACCCAGAATAAAACATTAAATGGAATTGTGTTCGTGTCATTAATGTTTTCGTTCAGTATTAAATTCTAAAGTATGAGGTATTCATCTTTCCTACATAAGATATGTATGTGTGTGATTTCTACCAAACGTTATCCGTAAAGGTGGCTATAAAGGTAGCTCTTCGGTATACATAACTTATGCGGAGGAAGAGATGGTTTGCCAAAAGTACTATTGTCCCTCGTATTTCTATACGAGTTATAGCATCAACTGGGCCCCTTGATAGAGTAAGATTATCTGCTAGCGGTATAATTACAAGAGTAATTATATTTGATAATTTACTCGGGATCAAGAAAAGATTAAGTTTGCAAGGATGACACATACCTACCTTGAAACGATCGATAGGCATGAGACAAAAGAATTAAACATAACTAAATAGTTTTGGATCATGATATTGTACGATACATCATCATCTGTGTAATTGGATGGTCATAGTGCATTACGCCGATGCCTCCTATGATTATAGAAGTTAAAACGGTTTTAACTCTATTTACCAACATAACACGGATCTGTCGGGTCACACCGTATAGGAGTTAATCGGAGAATCTTATTGATTAATTATGAATTGTTTATAATTAATAATAAGATGGTGATAATTAATTATATATGATATAATTATATTTGTCATAGAGATGACAAGAAGCAAAAATCGATTGAATTTATAACGTGTTGGACACGTCGTATAAATTCGCCGAAACAACAATGAGAAAAATATAATTGTAGATGACAATTATATATATTTGATTTGGATTTTAAATGTTAATTATGGATTTGAATTATGGGCCAAAGCCCATTTATAATTAAAGTCTTAATTAATAATTAAAAACCCAAAATCAGAAAAGCCCAAAATTGAAAAAGCCCAAAATCCGAAAAGCCCAAAAAGGCCCATGAAGACCTCCAAGGGTATTTTGGCAATTTGTCCAAAAGCCCAAGGGTATTTCGGTAATTTGGCCAAAAAGCCCAATGGCGTTTTGGTAAATCGGATGAACTTTAAGGGTATTTTGGTCTTTTCACTTTGAAACCTCCCTACTATTCACGAGGGCATTTTGGTAATTTGTCAATTCCACTTTTTCTATAAATAGAGGAGTAGGGTGAGAGAAAAAGTTCCACCAAATCAGTTCTACTTTCTCTCTCTCGGTATACGGTTGTTTCAGAATTCACGGGATCGGTGAATAGTGTTTTTACGAAAGTTGCGGTATTTCTGCACATTTGTGAAACAGAATTCTCGAGTCGTGAATAGTACTATTTCGTCTTTTTCTCGGGTGAATAGTGTTTTTGCGAGAAACCGGTTTACGGTATTTACGCAAAAGAAATAAGCGCTCTCTCGGTTAGTCCTGGTGGATAACCTACGAGGCATCGACGTTTGGTGCTCCGAGACAAGCCGATTTTCATTCCAATTGAAATTTGGAAGCGAGGTATAATATCTTATGTTAATCTATTTAATTGTTAAGTAGATTAATGTTTTAGAAATCAATCATGGAGTAGATCAATAAAGGTTTAAAGAGGTGTGTATCTCTCGGTAATCATCCGACACATCACTTTAACCCTAAGCTTAAGTTAGAAGTAAAATAATATTTTACCGTCTTTTGTAAAGGATTAAATGTACGTAACTCTCGGTTATTATCCGACATACTTTAATCCCTAACTTAAGTAAAGTAAAATTTTTGTTCTACGGTCTTTCCGCGACTTGAGCATTAACGGGATTTGGGCATTCCGAATCCCTACAGTGGTATCAGAGTAAAGGCTCTCCCGCTGATTGATTTTCTAAAAGGTTATATCTTATGCAAATAAGATGCATATACCCCGTATCGGTTTAATTCTTAGATTTGCAGCTTAAAGTCCAAACCAAATAAAATTGGATTTTCTCGGTTCGGCTCTGTCGACTAAGAAAGTTAAATTAGATTTAAGCTTTCTTTATGCTTTCTTTTCGAAAACTTTCGATTGTGTTAAAGTATTTCTAAGAATGTGATGAAGCAATAAAGTACCTGAGTAAGAGCTGTTGATCTCCACACATAAAAGATATGGTGATGTCAAAGAAAGATGGAAAGTGGATACCTTCGGTATTCTTTCTGACAAGCCCTTTTACGTGTCCTGATAACTGGCCCAAATGTAACTCTTTTACTTTTTCGAAAAACTTGGTTATGAAAAGTATATCTATGAATGTGATGAAGCAATAAAGTACCGAGTAAGAGCCGTGTGATCTCCACACCTGAAAGAGATGGTTAAATACAGAAAAGATTGAATTTAAAGTGGTCCTCGTGACCCCAATCTTTCTTTCTGGGAGCCCTTTTTATGTGTCCTGATAACTGGCCCAAAAGGAACTTTGTCACGTTATCAAATTACTTTCTCGTACCAAAAAGAATTAACTGTTTTGAAACCATATAAAATGTTTATATGCTTTTTACGGTATAAGTAAAGAAGAAAGATATAGCTGCAAAATAAAGAATTAAGAACTGATAGAAATATACGTGACTGATTCATGTATAAATATATACAAAATGTTTGTATGAACTGATAAATTAGATTTACTGCTTTGATTTGAAATGTATCTTATCATAAACGCAAAGCTACTCCTATTTGATAGATAGTAGCTATATACGTGACTGATTCATGTATAAAAATATACAAAATATTTGTATGAATGGTAAATTAGATTTACTTGCTTTGATTTGAAATGTATCTTATCATAAACGCAAAGCTACTCCTATTGGATAGATAGTAGCTATATACGTGACTGATTCATGTATAAAAATATACAAAATGTTTGTATGAACTGGTAAATTAGATTTACTGCTTTGATTTGAAATGTATCTTATCATAAACGCAAAGCTACTCCTATTGGATAGATAGTAGCTATATACGTGACTGATTCATGTATAAATATATACAAAATGTTTGTATGAGCTGGTAAATTGGATTTACCGCTTTGATAATAAATGAGTAAATTAGATTTATCATTTTAAGGAACCGTGAAAGAATGTTATGTCAAAGAAAGACTGAAAAAGGAACTTTCAATGGTCTTTATGGCAGACGTCTTTTCATGTGTTCATAAGTCTGCTTAAAGTCGACTTAATAAAAGCGACTAATTATAAATGTGTAAATTAGATTTATCATTTTTAAGAAACCGAAGTGAAGGAAGGTTGTGTCAAAGAAAAGACTGGAAAAGGAACTTTCAGTGGTCTTTCTGGCAGACATCTTTTACGTGTTCGTAAGTCTGTTTAAAGTCAGTTTAACAAACTGACTGCTTATGATGTTAAACCCGAAAAATTAAGTAATATGCCCTACCTACTCTGTCCTCGCATATCATTGTTCATTGCGGACGTGACTACTCGGTGGCGTCACCTTTTACCTTTGGTTTTCGAGGTTATGTCCGACATAACGAACCAAATAGAGTGAGGTTACTTACCAATGATTTCCAAAACAGTTTTGGGCTTGGGGCAAAGTTTCGTTAAAACATATGATGTTTAGCGAAACCAAGAATCACATAGAGATGTGATTAGCAAAGAGTTGCTTATCTAAGATAATTAATAAATGAGTTATTCAACGATAACTTGATTATCAGTGAAAATAGGGATCTTGGTCCTAACTACAAACGGGAATAGAACAAATTTGTAGTGGGAGTTTTATTTGGAATAAAACATTACATGAACAAAGCTAAAAATCTTTACATTTTACGTTGTAGCACATGGTTAAAGAAACTCTTACTAATACGTTCCGTGCGCTCACAATCATACTAAGACATGAGAAACTCGAGTACGTCCTTAAACACACTAATCCTGCACGACTGCGGTAAGTACGCACGACAAATGAAGTCACCATGTACAACAAGCACAAAGAAGATGAGCTCGATGTACAAAGTTTCTTAGTCAAGAAATTTAAGGTGACTAAATCTCCGCCGAGTCATAAGATGAGCGAGGGCGCTCTCTTGACACTCACATGCTCCGTATGACGAGCGATGTTGAGCGATTGGAGAAGCTTAACGATCAGTTGAGCAAAGAGTTTGTTACGGATGTTATCTGAACTCTCTCCTCCTAGCTATTCTAATTTCATTAGGAATTATTATATCTTTGGGAATGGACAAGAGCTTGCGGGAGCTCCAAGGGATGTTGAGGATCACGATGGGGAGATGAAGAAGAGTTCTTCTATCCTCGTGATCCAAGAAGGTACGAGGAAGATTAAAAAGATGAAACACAAAATGACTCCTAAAGTGGCACCTAAGTACAAGGATAAAGGGAAGATGGTTCCTAATCAGAACACTCACAAAGCAAAAGTCTCTTACACTCGATTGCTTTTACTATCAAAGTAAATGTCATTGGAAGAGGAACGGCCCTAAGTATCTGGAGATGTAAGGATGGGAAAGGTTCCCAAGACTTCAACTTAAGATATTTTTATTGTTGAAGTTAACGTTGTTATCTCTATTCATGATTGAGTATTGGATACTAGATCATGTGCTCATATTTGTTTAAATATGTAGGCACTAAAGAATAGGAGAAAACTACGCAATAAGGAAATACAACTCCGAGTTAGAAACGGAGCACAAGTTGCGTAAATAACGATCGGAAGTATAGAGTTGTATTTGCACAGCGGGTTTATAATGGAACTTGAAAATGTATATTTTGTTCCAAGTATTTTCGAAACATCATTTCAATCTCATGTTTAGAAATGAATGGTTTCTCTTTTGTTATAAAGGACAATTGTTGTTTTATATACAAAGATGAGTTATATTATGGATCTTCTTTTATGATGAATGATCTTTATATACTGGAAATAGACAAATCTATATTTAACATCAATAAACGACTCAAAACATCTCATGAAAGTATGACTTTCATATGGCATTATCGCCTTGGTCATATAAACGAGAAACACATCAAAAGTTACATGAAGTTGGACTTCTTGGTAATTTTAATATTGTGAATCTTGTTTACGTGAAAAATGACCAAATTGTCTTTCTCCAAGAAGGGCGAAAGGACAAGTGACTTATTAACCCTTATACACACAGATGTATGCGGACCAATGAGTACTTGTACAAGAAACGGTGATCGCTACTTTATCACATTTATTGATGATTACGGTAGATATGGTTATGTCTACTTGATGAGACATAAGTCGAATCTTTTGAAAAGTTCAAGGAATTCAAGGCGAAGTAGAAAATCAACTGAATAAAAGTATTAAGGCCTTACGGTCAGACCGTGGAGGCGAATACTTAAGTTATGAGTTTATAATGTACTTAAAAGAATGTGAGATAGTCTCACAACTCACACCTCCGGGAACGCTACAATGGAATGGTATTTCTGAGAGGAGGAATCGAACTCTGTTATACATGGTTCGTTCCATGATGAGTAATACCACACTCCTAAAAATGTTTTGGGGGCACGCACTAGAAAGCTAACTTTGCACTAACAATAAATAGAGTTTCATCCAAGTTAGTAGAAAAGACTCCATATGAGTTATGGTTTGGTAAGGTACCAAATATGTCTTATCTTAAAATTTGGGGTCGTAAGGTATTTGTCAAACGTTCGACTTCGACAAACTTGGACCAAAGTGACAAATGCTTTTTCGTAGGGTATCTAAGGAAACGAAAGGATATTACTTCTATTATCGGTCAGAGAACAAGATAATTGTTGCTCATCATGGTATATTTTTGGAGAAAGAGTTTCTCGCAAAAGGAAGTAGTGGGAGTAATGTAATACTTGAAGAAATTCAAGATACATCACACAATACAATATCGATCGATCGGATAAACCCACCACTTGATTCTTGACTAATGAGCATTTGGAAGAACCAAATCTACAAATAGTTGTGGAAGAAGTTCTAGTCCCGAGCTCATCTACTTCAACGCAAATTGAAATAGAACTAAATCCGCATACTGATGTGGATGAAGTTCGACAGCCTGAAGAACAAGTGCTATGAAGGTCACATAGGACAGTCCGTGCACTTGAAAGGTACATGGGACCGCATGAAGTCTCGGTATTTGATCTTGAAGATCCCCGACTATGCGAAGCGATGGATGACCAGAACTACGATAAATGGTGGAGGCCATGAGATCCGAAATACGATCCATGTATGACAACAAGGTTTGGAACCTGGTTGCACCACTTGTTGGGGTAAAATCCATAGCTAACAAGTGGGTTTTTTAAAAGAAAAATAGGCATGGATGATAATATGACTGTTTACAAAGTACGGCTAGTAGCGAAATGTTTCAAGCAAATTCTCGACGTAGATTATGATGAAACTTTTTCGCCGTAGCTATGTTTAAGTCAATTCGGATGCTCCTAGCAATTGTCGTATTTCATGATTATGAAATATGGCAGATGGATGTCAAAACCGTCTTCCTAAATGAAAATTTGGAAGATGACGTGTATATGATACAGCCCATAAGTTTTGAGGATCCAAAAAAATGCTGAGAAGGTATGCAAGCTTCTCAAATCCATTATGGATTGAAGCAAGCATTATGGAGTTGGAATCTTTGATTTGGCGAAGAAGTCAAACAGTTTGACTTCGTCAGATGCGAAGAAGAACCTTGTGTATACAGGAAAACTAGTGGGAGTGTCATCGCTTTTTTAATCTTCTATATGGACGATATACTCTAAATGGGAAATGATATTCCCTTATTGCAATTAGCCAAATCTTCATTAAAGAAAGTGTTCTCAATGGAAGATTTGGGCGAAATTTATATACTAGGCATAGAGATCTATAGAGATAAATCTAAAAGACTTATTGGATTAAGTCAAAGCACATACATTGATAAAGTGTTGAATCGGTTCGCATGTAGAATTTCAAGAAAGAATTTCTATCAATGAATCATGGTGCACGACTTAGCAAGACTCGGTGTCCTTTGACAATGATGAGCAAAGCATAATGAGTAGAGTACAATATGCTTCGGCTATTGGCTCTATCATGTACGCCATGTTGTGCACTCGCCCTGATGTCTCGTATGCTTGGAGTATGACGAGTAGATATCAGGCTAATCCAGGCTAGGAGCACTGAAATGCTGCAAAGAATATCCTTAAGTACTTAAGAAGAACTAAGGATATGTTTCTCATCTACGGTGTTGACTCGGAGCTCGTGGTAAGTGGTTACACAAACGTTATCACCTCATATGAAAAATCATAAATAGAGGCGACGTAAAGATTTGTAAAATTGACACAGTTGGCAACACAGCTGATCCACTTACAAAACCTCTACCTCAAGCCAAGCACCAGATTACACACATCTTCTATGGGTTTGAGACACATAGAAGATTGGTCATGAGATTATCTTTTAAATCGAGAGATTTATAGATTTGTATAAGGCATGACTCAATATGATTGACTCCAAGCTTAAGTGGGAGATTGTTAGTTTGTAATAATCTTGAAGTCAATAATACGATAAATTGGTTATATAAAGCTTTGTTCATGAATTGGATATTTAAACAATATTTTGTTTCCTTGAGTATTATTGAATTTATGAATCATTCCGAGTTCATGACTTGGAATTGTGAAATTTCATAATATAGAATATACTCTTAAAAGTCACTAACCAAGGTAATTAGCAGGAACACTAATTAACCGTTATCAGGTTAGTATGTGGATTAAATGATAGTCAAGTTTTACAGACCATAGACAAAGAGTTGTCATTTTAATCACATAGATAGATGTTCTAGGAACATCGTATTTGATAGACTCCGAATAAAACATTAAATGGAATTGTGTTCGTGTCATTAATGTTTTCGTTCAGTATTAAATTCTAAAGTATGAGGTATTCATCTTTCCTACATAAGATATGTATGTGTGTGATTTCTACCAAACGTTATCCGTAAAAGGTGGCTATAAAGGTAGCTCTTCGGTATACATAACTTATGCGGAGGAAGAGATGGTTTGCCAAAAGTACTATTGTCCCTCGTATTTCTATACGAGTTATAGCATCATTGGGCCCTTGATAGAGTAAGATTATCGCTAGCAAGTATAATTACAAGAGTAATTATATTTGATAATTTACTCGGGATCAAGAAAAGATTAAGTTTGCAAGGATGACACATACCTACCTTGAAACGATCGATAAATATGAGACAAAAGAATTAAACATAACTAAATAGTTTACTGGATCATGATATTGTACAGTACATCATCATCTGTGTAATTGGATGGTCATAGTGCATTCTGCCAGATGCCTCCTATGATTATAGAAGTTAAAACGGTTTTAACTCTATTTACCAACATAACACGGATCTGTCGGTCACACCGTATAGGAGTTAATCGGAGAATCTTATTGATTAATTATGAATTGTTTATAATTAATAATAAGATGGTGATAATTAATTATATATGATATAATTATATTTGTCATAGAGATGACAAGAAGCAAAAAAATCGATTGAATTTATAACGTGTTGGACACGTCGTATAAATTCGCCGAAACAACAACCGAGAAAAATATAATTGTAGATGACAATTATATATATTTGATTTGGATTTTAAATGTTAATTATGGATTTGAATTATGGGCCAAAGCCCATTTATAATTAAAGTCTTAATTAATAATTAAAAACCCAAAATCAGAAAAGCCCAAAATTGAAAAAGCCCAAAATCCGAAAAGCCCAAAAAGGCCCATGAAGACCTCCAAGGGTATTTTGGCAATTTGTCCAAAAGCCCAAGGGTATTTCGGTAATTTGGCCAAAAAGCCCAATGGCGTTTTGGTAAATCGGATGAACTTTAAGGGTATTTTGTCTTTTCACTTTGAAACCTCCCTACTATTCACGAGGGCATTTTGGTAATTTGTCAATTCCACTTTTTCTATAAATAGAGGAGTAGGGTGAGAGAAAAGTTCCACCAAATCGCTTCTACTTTCTCTCTCGGTATACGGTTGTTTCGAATTCACGGGATCGGTGAATAGTGTTTTTACGAAAGTTGCGGTATTTCGCACATTTGTGAAACGAATTCTGCGAGTCGTGAATAGTACTATTTCGTCTTTTTCTCGGGTGAATAGTGTTTTTGCGAGAAACCGCGGTTTACAGTATTTCTGGCAAAAGAAATAAGCCGCTCTCTGGTTAGTCCTGGTGGATAACCTACAGAGGCATCAGACGTTTGGTGCTCCGAGACAAGCCGATTTTCATTCCAATTGAAATTTGGAAGCGAGGTATAATATCTTATGTTAATCTATTTAATTGTTAAGTAGATTAATGTTTTAGAAATCAATCATGGAGTAGATCAATAAAGGTTTAAAGAGGTGTGTATCTCTCGGTAATCATCCGACACATCACTTTAACCCTAAGCTTAAGTTAGAAGTAAAATAATATTTTACCGTCTTTTGTAAAGGATTAAATGTCTGTAACTCTCGGTTATTATCCGACATACTTTAATCCCTAACTTAAGTAGAAGTAAAATTTTTGTTCTACGGTCTTTCCGCGACTTGAGCATTAACGGATTTGGGCATTCCGAATCCCTACGTAAAGTTGTCGCAAAAGATGTCGGGATGACCACCAAATCCTCCTTTGCCAGGTCTTTGGTGTGGGGGGGGGGGGGGGGGACTTGACGATGGGAGTTTTATGAGTCTGAACGGGACTCTTCTCTTGAATCTTCTTTGGGCGATTATCTACCGCCGCTTCGATGCCGTGGGTCCTCTTCTTGGGAAGATAGGAAGAAGCTTTTGTTTTCGGCTTGTTGACCAACGGATCTACTAAACAAGGCTCGGTGTCAGATCCATCGAAATCAAAGTTCATTTTTCCGTGGCCTACAAAGAAAATATATATGATTAGAAATAAAAACTTAAAAATAAAATAAAGTTATAAATTAAAAGTGATACTTTCGATGAGGACCCTAATTTTGTTAATGACCTCAAGATCACTTGTGGAAGGCAAACAATCTCCGAGAGTGGGTTTCTTCCCAGATTGCAGGGGTGTAAATGAATACTTCAACCCTCGAAGATACCTACAGTCTTGGGGATTCTTCACGTAAACCCACCCTTCGTTCCATGTGTCTATCCGAGATATTCGAGGGTTGCTCAAGTCGAATATCTCCATATCTCCTAGATGACGCTTGACGAAAAGGTAGTCGTGGTTGGCGATGACAAGGGTGAAGTAATGGTCGAAGACGGAAAGAGTACGCTGATTCATGCCCATAACCTCCTGGAACTCATGGAACATTATCTCGAAGCTGATGATCATGCACCACGTTGTGCTTATCAAATGAGACAGGGTGATGCCCCAGCGCGTAGAAGATCCTTGATGAATTTTGACAATGGCAGCCTAAAATCGCATCGCGGCATCTTCCAGTATATCGTCATTCCCTTGAAGGAATCGTGAGCCCGATCGTTAATATCCGGCGCCACGACCTTTGGAATACCATCTCTTCGCTCGGAGTGGACTAATATCTGGGCGAAATCGTCGGCCCACTCTTGGTTACCGAGGATGTGAACTCTTAGCACGATTAGCGAGATGGTGGGGAAGAACCTATCGAGAGAGTGTCCTTCCGTGGCAATCACCGTCGGCTTCTGACATATTTTCTTCACAGCCTTCAGCTTCATTGGCACCTCCTCTTCCGAGTCTGTCGGTGCGTCGCGCGACTCTCGCATGACAATCGTCTTCTTCCCTTTTCCCAAAACTCAAACAACAAGAGGAATAGAGGTCCCCGCCTCTCGACGTTCTCCTTCGAATATCCGAAGAATATGAACTCGAGGATAAAGACCCTGAGGAAGAAGATAAGGTCGCACCGGGGGCGAGAGGTCCTCGAATTGGAGCCTCTTCCGAGGTCTTTTTCTCCTATGCCTTCCAGTTCACCATCGCTGATGAAAAATCTAATCTAAATTAGTATATCCTATGTTAAATTAGTAAAGACAACAATATTATCCTAGCACGAATGGTACAAACAATGATACTTAGACTGGTACAATAAAAATTATACCGGTACATATAAATGAATTATATTGTTGAAGTTACAACAAACTGTATTGATGGTACGATCAATGCAAATAACATTATAACAAACTATATTTCTGGAAATTATACTATGACTATTTACAAACAATTTATAAGTTATTCTAAACTATACTTACTAATAAGCAATTCAAGAATAACTAAGAAGTTCTTCCAATCAATGGAAAAAAGAACAATGAATAACAAAGAGAGACCTAAGAGAAGAAGGAAACACAAAGAAGAGAAAATACAGAAAAGAAGGAAGAAGAAATGAAGAAAAAGATACCTGAGAAAAGTGTGAAGTCTAAAGAAACTCGAAGACTGAAGGCTTGAGGTCGCCTGAAGAAACCTTGGAAGTTTGAAGATCTGGAAAAGAAGAAGAGAGAAAGAGAATGGTGAAGAGAAAAAGAGTAACGTTCGAAAATGGCGAAGATAGGAAGTTGCAAAACTAAAGGAATAAAAACTGTATAAGGTAACTGTTCAGGCCTTATAAAGGCCGAGGTTCGAAAGTAGAAAGTCATAAATTATCGTATAGCCATGTGGCGTTGGCTAATTCGAATCATTTCGAATTAAGTAAAAAGTGGTAGAAAAATATGGTGTGACTTCGAAGTCTTACAAGTGAAGCGTCGGGCACAAAGGACGAAGCGCCTCGCACGCATAAAATGAAGCGTCTTCTGACATCAAATATTCAGGATGTCAGAGAATAATTTGATACGTCACCCTGCTCTGACACTACTCTGACAAAATAATAGCTACTAACACAGACCTACGGTTGTAGTTATCAAAGAAATAAAAAACCTCTCAAAATTAACCTTCTCGAGGATCGATTTCTCAAGCAAATTATCTCGAAGAATAATTTATCGAGAATATATTTTGACAAAACACATCTCGAACTATCTTTGTTGAAAAATTATATTGTCGAAAAGTGTATGTCGAAAATATTTACCCTCGAAGTATATATGAAAAAAAGGGTGGAGGAAGAGAAAACAAATTATTATGATTTATCCGAATTAATTACGGAAATTAATTACACCATAACTATTACTCCAGACATAACATTAGTCCCACAAAAGATATTTATATTGTCGAATCGTGAGGGTGACCTTAGATAAGAAGATTTATAGAACTGCAAATCCATGTTTGATGTATTTAAAGAAGGAATTAATCACATACGTTGAGTTTATCAATTACTTTTAGTGATCTTACAATCATGATTGAGACCTATATGATTAAAACATAAACAAATACACAAAGGCAATATTTTTAAATGTATTAAATAGAATTTTAGTACAGTTTACGATTGTCAGCTATTTGTTTTTACATAGATAAATTAATGCAAACATAAAACGCATAAATCCGGGGTGGATCCCGGAAGGCCCGGGGACAGTCAAATCTCCTTGCAATTTTTTTTACAAATACTTTTATAATTATGTATATTTTTAGAAAAATAAAAAAAATAAATTTATATTGAAGAAAATTTTTAAATTTTGACCCTCTAAAAAAATTATTTCCCCCCTCTTGAAACCAAAATTTAAATCCGCTCCCACATAAATTAGAATTTTTTATTAAGATATTAATTGACTTTGAACACTAAGGAACAAAATCAAACGTTTGGCTTTGCAAAGTATGTGTGCAAGGGGTGTCAAGCACAGATGAAGACCATACGAATGTCAGCACAGATAATCCCACGCTATTTTGTAAAAATCTTTCCGTAATTTGGTAACCATCGCTATCTTTTAGTTTTAGTATATTTTGAAGCGAGCCTTATCTGCTTTAATTAACTGTCACAAACCTCGTTATCTGACGTGGCGTACACGTGCGCTCGCTCGTCGCAGCCCACAGACAAGCGTGGAACTTGGAAGCCACTGCTGACCGGCTGACCCCGCTTCCTTCCCCGTCCAGGTGATCCACCAATACCATATGAATGCATGATACAAAGTTACCAACCCTGTCCCTGCTCTCCAACCAAACGTAACCACAAATTCCTCAGTAGTACTGTATGCGGCACGTGCCAGTATCCGTCTGATCTACTTTGGATATAGGCATAGCTATGGGTAATCTTGGCTCTCAATCCGTCTGGCTCGATCTTTATCTTGAATCTAATCAGGTTCATTTTTTTTATAAGGATCGGATTTTATAAGAATCGGATCTAATTTAAAAAAAAATAAACTCTTAAATATATATATTTTTTTTCAAATTTGACTCTAATGTCAGCCGTTACTTAATCCGATCCTTCTCAAATCCCTCCAAAAAATGGAAAAAAACATAAAAATTAATATTTTTTAATATTTGTAGTTGTAAATTTTATTTCTTTTTTCTAATATTTTTGTTATGGTAATTAGTAAATATATTTTAGTTATATTAATAAAATCTAAAAAAAGAAAAAAGGATAAATCAGAAAAAAAATCTTACTCAATCACTAAAGCCCGAATGATCTAATAAGTGTCGACCTAATCTATACAAAAATAAGCACTTTGAATATGACTCTTTATAAGTCTTTTCAAAATTCGATCCTTAACCAACTCAAATTCACATCCTTTGTAGTATTTTACAAAGTACTGCCTTGTAAATTTAAACCATAGTCACCGTACTTATTTCTAGCTGTCATTTAAATCCAACGGTCCAAATAAATTCGAACAATTATTTTACTTTAGAGTACTATAAAGAAGCCGGACCTACCCAACCCTCCCATAGACCGTTTAGTACCGATCTTTGTAAGACCTGATACAACTCTTTAGACGATGCCTACATAGCAGCAGGGTTTGACACAAGGGTGTCTATTTAAATTTAATTTACAGACTCGGACAATAACAAACGATAAAGTATCAGGATGTGAATCACTCCGAAGTATCCGACCAGTAATTTTCTAAATAAACCCTCACGGCTTTCTCAAATCTCAAGATTATATGTTTTCCGGTAAAAATTGAAAAAAATTATATATACTTTTCTTTAAGGATGGAGGAATCATTGACCACATTTAAGTTTAACTTGACAGTCTTAATAATCACAAAAAAATATTATTTTGCTCTTTGGAAATATTACTCTTTTTAATAAAATACGAAAAATAAATATTCCTCCTCCACAAATTCAAACCAAATGAAACGTTCTAAAAAAAAAAAAAATGGATTTATCAAAAGCATTATATTTTCCAAAAAAATCACTTCCCACTTGCACTTCGACCGATAAGACAAATGCACCTACTAAAATGTAATTAAGAAACGCACTTGCCTTTGATTTTGGTATGACATACTTTGCATGCAGACTGTATTCAACCTCCCTAAAGTCTCTTAAGAAATTCCTCATGTCTTTGTCTAATTGGAGATATTTTTTTTTAGCGTTTACCATTTATATGTCGAGGAATAAAGCAGCCTTTGTAGTGACGTAATTGCTTTTCTTTGTTATTAGAATTATAGAAACTCAGTTAATGTACCCTAGAAAGTCCTCGAAGGAATTTCCAAATTTCTTGTCTCATTGATTGGTATTGTTTGTAGTTAGGGCTGTGAATGATATCCTTTTGGTTGTTTATCTGATCCATATCGTATCTGATATGACGGATATGAGTAAGAAATTTTTTTTGTTAACTTATCGGGTATGAATATGAGTAAGGGGTTTTCGTTACCCGTTATCAATTGGGTAAATTTTATAAATATATATAAATATAAATATTTTATATTTTTAATAAAAATATATATAGTTAAATTAAATTATTAATTATTATTATACTTTATTAGTATATTTATTTAATGTTATTTATTTGTCTAAATCATATAATTTTTTCATTGAATTATTTTTATTTTTATCCGTTATCTATCATTATCCGTTCGTCCTCCGAAATTTTTAATGGGTAAGGGTAGGATATAGATAATTTTTTTAATGGGTATGGAGATGATATAGATAAAGAAAATTTTAATAGATATAGATATAAAAATACCTCCATCTGTATCCTATCGTGCCCATTAACAACCCTACTTGTAGTCATAACATCCCTATCGATTCAGTAAACATGCAGTGAGAAAATTAGTTTTAAAGTCCATGGGGTGCCACAAGTTTCCAAGTACTACAAGTTGAAAAAAGAAAATTGTTAAGAAGTGTTGATTAATTTTGTGGAGTATAAATGTATAATTCGGTTGTGCTTTGAAGAATGTACACATATTTAAATAAAAAACTCTTGAGTCGTTTGACTGCCTCTTGAGAGCAAGCCCTTTAATTAGAAGAGAAATTAATATCATTTACTAACTCAGCAAGATGTAATGTTTGCATAAACACTCCCACCTTCCCAGTAAACTTCCAAGGTTGGAAAAATATCTGATTTTGGTTAACGTCGTTTTAATTTAAGTCCAAATGGTATGCATTTGGTCATCTCTACATCATTAAAACACAGATTTGCGCTGACTTCCGAATTTAGCCATTTAGATTAGGTGATTGCTTCATCTACATGAATTCCTTCACACTAGCTAATTAATGTGACATATCAGTAGAAATGACACTTGGGCACACTAGACCGGGTTTAGTTAGATCGTAGTAATAATATTAATAAAAAATAAAAAAACAGTTAAACTACTATTTTTTTTAGAAAGATTATAAAAAAATCATACCTGAATTTTTGCCCAACCTAATAGTATTTTCTGGGCTATGGATCTAACTTCATGTTGGTTTTTAAACCACAATCGGGTTTTTGAGTTGATTATTTTGGATCGTGGACAACTATAATTCTCCGCCATATGTGTTTATAAAACAGTATATTTATATTACTATTTTTTTGGCGAGGAGATGAATATTATTTTTTTTAAAATTAATTTTAGATGTTGTAAAGGATTTAAAGCACGTAGCCTTCTGCACTGAATATAAACATGACTAGTTTTCATCATTGAAATTTCTACAATTAACTAAGAGTACCAATGATGTTTGGAACAAGTTAAGTTGTATGTCGAATCGAATGAGTTAAAAAATATCATATCAGGCAATTGGTTCTAATCTGATCGGATATTGTCGGACAAAATTTGTCTTGATAATCTGACCTAATAATTTTGTAAAAAAAAAAAAAAGATAGTTCCAATAGACACCTTTGGTCCATCTCCAAAGTCCAAATAATGAGATGAAGATCAAAACCCAACTGGAATTATACAAAACTGTACGTTTATTCAACCATCAACATAATTTATATGTTATTAGACATTAAATTTTAATTCCCAGTATAGGTAAATGAGAAAGAGTTTAGTTAATTATATAGTAGAAGGAAATAAATAATTACATTAAACCTATATATCAAAGGACAAAAAAAAATCATGATACAATTTTGTTATGTAAAATACTCAATTTATTAAATAATACTTTTTCCTGTCTTCGAAATTAACAGTTAACATTGTATGTAATTTAAGTTATCTATATTACAAAAAAAAAAAAAAAAAAAAAATTAACAGAGGCGGAACCATTGAGACTTTGAGACTAATCAAGAGAGAACAAGGTTCAACTAACAGGAGCTGCCTCCACAAAAACAACAGCAGGATACAGTGTTCCTGCTCTTAATATTTAATAAAATGGGTAAATTCGGCCCACCATTCCTTATGTGAACCAAAAAATAGATATAGGTCATAGTAGTCATTAACAAAAGTACGTTGATATGTTCAAGTAAAGCATAAATATAGAATAGATATTTCATAATTTTATGTGTTAACTTTTTAGATGTGTCGTGCTAAAAGACAGCCAAATTGTTATGGTACAATGCGTTTAAGTGCTAAATAAACATGTGGTATGTATATACATGCTGAATTACACATAAATATAGTTTATATCTTTCGGTACATGTGCAAATGATCTAGTAACTCAAATGATAACTAACTAAAATGACCCATAAAAAATCATGTGCAAACTCTCATAGATATGAAATGAAATTTGTGAGTTAGACTCTTATTTTTCTCTCTCTCAAAAAAAACTTTCGATACATAATAATTTTTAATTGTGTTCATTGAAAAAACAATTCTCTTCAAGCATTAAATTTATTTTATTCATAAACATAGTTTTTTTTTAAATTTATGAATACTTTTTTACAAATTTCTGATTTTTATATTGTTTTTAAATTTTGAATTTTTTTATATATTAAAATTTTAATAACTAAAACATGTGTAAGTATGTACTTAATTATATTATATACCGATACATGCTATGTTGTTGGTAGCATAGTAATAAAAATTCAAGAATAATTTTTTTTTTTTGCTTCGTCAGATGTTTCACGAATTATACATCAATTTAATATGTAATGTGTTTTATTTATCAAATCTCATTTTATTCGTGAATTATTTACACATTAGAATTTAACATTTCAATACATATTATATTTATATTATATAAAATAAATTATTCCTGAATTACATCCGAATTATACTTAAACCACGAACTTTTTACTTCATCGAATGTTTCTCGAATCGTTTATTTATTACTATGGTTGGAAGTGCCTACACATACTCCCTATCATATGAAAAAAAAATACAGTCAATACCCACATGACACTTACACACACTTAGATAAGATGTATAACTCACTAGTTATAAACTTGCGATACAAATATATAGTTTGTATCGGTGTATTATTTTAAATATCTGCACCGCGTGTAGGACTGATTTTGAAACGAAAACCATCTGTGGCCACTGAATGCCCGTAGTCGTTGGCCCAAAAGTCAACTTTATCCTTCCTTCCCTCGCCCAAATAATTAAAAAGCAAGGAAGAAATCGAAATACATCTCCAATCGCAAGACCCAACAATGACAAATTGAGTTCAGCAATCAGAACAAATGTAGAAATAGAATCAGCTTAAATTCTTAATCAACATGCCCGGACCAATAATAATGAGTTAATGACTAATTGCTTTACCAAACGCGAGGTGACCGTCATCCGGATATATAACACTAGTTATACAAAAAACAAATCTGATCGATCGTAACGTGATTTGACTCAGCTTTTTCTAACGGGTCTATGGTCTAGTTCTTTCTAGTTCAAGCCAGGTGGAATTTATTTTGCGGATTGGATCAGAATTGGATCAGGGTTATTGAATTTGAGTGCTTCGGTCACAATTGGCCAGCACCTAATTCTAACTAGTCATCAGTCAAGTCCATGCATTGCAACCAAGAACCGTTTCCAATGCCAATAAGCCATCCAATTGACAATGGTAATTGATTTATTATATATAAACTAACATGATTGAGATGAGATATGTGGTTGAATGTAAGTTTGTAAGTTTGTGACCTGGGTAGTTCTCCTTGGAGAGGAGAGGCGTGTGGAGTGTGGACGTTGGCTTATCTTCCATTTGGAAAATGAAACGTGATATCTTGAATGTATGACGCACGGCGATATGGTTTCAAACTTGAAGAGCTTAGAGCTATATACATGCAACAGGCAGCATGGTTTACTCATTTACATGTTTATCAGGAGGGATCTTGTTGACCTTTTTTTTATATTAAAGATTTCTTTATTTAATTGTTAGTAGAGTATCGTTATATTTTTTTATTGTAACTCATTATTACATATATTTTCATATTAAGTTTGTTTAAACAAAACCCATCAAATTCATAATTTATAATAATAATAATAATAATAATAATAATAATAATAATAATAATAATAATAATAATAATAATAATAATATTTAAACTAAATAGTTGTCAAAGGATCACCACCCTTTTTTGAAAGGGAATTGATATGCAGATACCGTACGTAATAGATATTAACTTTATTATTCACGTTAAATGAGTTATTATGTATATTAATTTTATTATTAAAATTAAATGAATTACTATTTTAATTGTATTTATAATAGAATAATAAAGTACAACAAAGAATAAGTTGTATAATATGACTGTTAATTAATATATATAATAATTTATTTAATATGAATAATAATATCTCTATCAACAACATATCTCAGTAACATTCTCAAGAAAAAAAAAGGGTCTAATTATGAATAGTAATCGTTATGTTGACTGATTAACGTTAGTATTTGGCACATGATAAACAAGACAGTTTGAAAACGTGCCAAAATAGCAGTGCAATACAAATTTAAAAAGCCATCTCTTATTTATTTGCATAACCACCCTGTCACAGACCAACTCAGACAAGGCTAACTAAGTAGAAGGGCTTTTTGTCAATACGGGTGAAGAATAAATATCCTCTTTTTAATTGGGTCCTTTGTATTTTCAGAGCTGCGTTAAGGTTCAATTGCCAATTGTGAACATTGTACAGTGGAAATGCACAAGTACAGCATAAATCAAATCCATCCTCTTTTTTTCTTCATAAATCATGTGACTATAGTTTAAAATTTGTAACATCCTTAACGAGTTGGACTACAATACAAATATTTGTATATCATCCGATATATATAAATGTCTCAAATGTTATTTCGTCATGTCCGTAATTTAAATTCAAACTGCGCAATAAATTCTACACATCAAAATCTTATAGAGAATACGAAAATTTACTATTTTAAAATTATTAAGTATTTTTCAAAGAAAATAAATAATTTTGTATACTAAATTAACTCATCTTTAAAAAATCTAAAAAGTAGTTCAAGAAATTTAAAAACAGTAAATTTTGGTATTCTACAGATTTTTAGGTGTAAAATTTTTTGAGCAACGTGAACTTAAATTTCAGACATAATATAATAAAATTTAAACTATTTATATTTTAAGATAATGTACAAAATTTTGTAGGCCAGCCCAAATTCCATCCATAACAACTTGTGCATGCACAGCAACTTCAAATTAAATCTGGTACCTTCCTCCTTGTTTCCTTCTCTGAAGTCTGAACAGCTTATGTGGAACTGGAGTCGGTTAGTTAAGACTTGATTTTGCCTGACCTTCTCAGACGCAGACACCAGACGGCGAACTTGATAGCAACACCAATAATTATTTAATGGCACCATGTCTGAAATGTGACGAAATATTTTAATCCGACAGTTAATAAGGATGATCTAATGGAATAATGGCGGGTCTTCTCGTGATCCACCAAATATCCACTTGGCCTTGAAAATGTTGTTGTGTGAATTTTGTTCTAACACTTGTTCTTCACTGTCTAATTCATTTCACACTTCTACGTTTCAAAATTGGATTGAAGAAGCCTAGTAAGGTATGAAATTAATTGTAGCGTGTAACTTAATTAAATCAGTAGAAAACATGTGTAACATTACTTATTTAATAATTATCAATTAGAGTTATGCTCTGAATTAATGCATCGTTTTCATTTCTTTTAAAGAATAACAAGAATTAAATTCGGATAGTAAGAAGTTCGACATTTAGGATTAAGTACGCATTAAATGCAAAAAAGTTAGTGAAAACTTTTTGCACGTTAGAGAAGCATTCTTTGCGCTATTTGAATAAATACCAACAAGTTTTTATCACTTCCAAGGGTAAGGGATTGAATTATTACAAACATTATTTATGAATTCGAATGTGTTCAGTGGTTCAATGATCAATTTGCTCCTCTTCACTCTTGACGGGCCAGTTCGTAAATGAATGTTTTTCTCGTACATTTAGAGGTGATAATCGGTCAGGTTAGGTTCAGATTTAATCGGATCAGGTTGAATCACTTTAACTTTCTAAAAAAATAGATCGAGATCGAATCAGATTGAGTTGAAATCAATTTGATTTTTAAAAAATTGAGTCAAATCAATTCAAATCTGGACGGATCGAGTTAGATTTTGTTACCTCTCCGTAAATCAACATCTCAATCTTGGGCACATCTATACTTAATGATATCTTTGATGAAATATTATATAATGTTTTAATTGTCTGTAATTTAAATGAACGACAAAATTATGAAGTTAATAAATATGTGTATAAATCTTTTCTGATTTAACATTATTTTTATCTAATTTCAAAATTATATTCCATAAAGAATGTTAAGTCTTCTAATTTCTCAGACATGCCACATCATCACTCTTTTCCATCATTAATTTTATTTAAATCTTTTTATCTACTTAAATCCAATAGCTCATATGTAGTTTTTCTCTCCTCATTTAAAATAGATGGATATGATATACTTGAGATGAAATTTAACTCTTAATATGATCCATTTTTTAATATTAAACTTTAAAGATTTTCATGATTAATTATATTATTATGTACATTTATAGTATTTAAAAAATTATAATCATTTTTTCTTAATGTAAAACTTTTATTGAATATATTTATTTTTTATATTATTGATTATGTAAATAAAATTATTTGATCGAAGAGAAATTCGAGTTACAGCTATGATATAATTAAGCTTTATTAGTCTTTGCCGTTGGCATTCATTCGGTGTTGCTGTGTGATGTCTTTTTTTTTTAAAAAAAAATAGGGGCCTGTGTGATATTCTCTTTGCTTCGAACCTTCGAGTTAACAATCAATAATGCATCTAGACATGTAGTTAAGCCACGTGTTCTTGTCCAACAGGACAGCCTCCGTGTCAACTTTTGCTTTTATTAGAGCTGGCAAAAAAAAAACTCGTAGCTCGTAACTCGTTTAAGGTCGACTCGTTATTAGCTCGCTCGTTAGTGAATCGAGTCGTTAATGAGCCGGCTCGTTAAGCTCGTTAAGTAAATGAGTCGAGCTTAAACTTTGGTTAGCTCGGCTCGTTAGGCTTGTTTAGCTCGGTAAACTATTAATATTTATTATTTATATTATTTTTATTATGAATTTTAGCATCATAAGTAATTATAATATGTCATGTATTTAAACTATTATATCAAATTTATATAAAATATATTATTATTAGTTATTTTATTATTTTTTTATAAATTTTGATATAAAAAATTATTAATTTTTAAATAAGTCTTAATGAGCCAGTTCGGTTAGCTCGTTAACTAAACAAGACATTCTCAAGCCAAAGCTTTTGGCTTGGAAGTAGTTAACGAGCCAGCTCGGCTCGGCTCATTAAGGTAATGAGCTAAGCATAGTGTTATAAAATAACCTGTGCGGGTCAGACCCGACCCGTCCCGTGGCCCCACCCATTGGACTCGTGACCCGTTAGAACCGACGGGTCTAAAACGGGTGCAAGCAAAATTTTCAAAAAAACTCATCTTGAACCCGACCCGTTTTAGTCTCGTCCCGACCCACCCCGACCCGTTGGACTCGTGAAAACCCGACCCGCCCCCGCCTTGACCCGACCCGGGAAACCAGGAATAAAACCCACCCAACCTGTCCCCTTTATCCATTATACCCGACCCAATACCCAGTAAACCCGGGTAAATTAAAAAAAAATTCAAAAAATTCAAAAAAAATTCAAAAAATAAAAAATAAAATTCACCCTTCAAAATTTTTCTTATAAATGCCACCCCATTTCATCTCATATCCTCACACAAATAAAAACTCTCTCTCTTCTCAATTCTCCAAACCAAACTCTCTCTCTCGTTAATTCGTTAAATATTAGCAAATTCTCTAATTCTATTATTCTAGTAATCTAGTTGCATTATTCAGAAAAAAAAATCAAAAATATTTATATTAATGTTATTTAATTATTATTATCAATTTATCATTCCGTAATGGTGTTAAAAATATTGACAATCTTTCGATTCCGACGAAAAAAGTTAGTTATACTTTGTTATATTCTTTATTTTATTATTATTAGTTTCATTAATTAGTTTATGTCACATTATTTTTTTATAATTAGTATATTCTAATTAGTTTATATTTTTTTAATAATTAGTTTATTTTAAATATTTATTTACATAAATTATTTTTTTATCTTTAGTTTTTTTTTTATTTTTTGTACATTCTTTAAATTAGTTTCTTTCTATATTTTGTAAATTCTATAAATTCATTTAATGTTATTTTTTTTAGCAATATCAAATGACATCTCCTATTTATTTTTAATCATTAGTTTATTTTAATTAGATTTTCTAATATTCTATAAATTAGTTCTTTTTTTAATTTTATTAATTAGTTTTTTTTTTATATTTTGTACATTCTTTAAATTCTTTTAATGTTTTTTTAGCAATATCAAATGACATCTCCCAATCGGTGTCATACCGAAGAAATGACACATCGGTTGAGCGTTATAATATTTGATGAACATTTAAGTGATCAAACTCCTAACCGTCCGTACCCATATTATCAACAAAATTCTAACCCTCCGCATCAGTATTATCAACACATTCCACAACAATATTATCCATCACAACCGTCGGTTGATCTTAATTACAACCCGTAAATCACCTTCTTTAGTGTCAGACAAGATTCAACTTCATATCCCTCAAGTTCCCAGTATAACACTGATATAATAAATAGTGCTGGACTTTCACTGCTACATCCAACGAGTGCAGGATGTTCCACACCAACACCCGACTCAAGCGTCCCGGAATCACCGGTCAAATCTGGAAACAACAAGAGAAGGAAGAGAACTCCTCCAATTTATGATGCATCATGGTGACGCTATTACGAACAAAATTTTAGGTCTCGGCGGTGTTCTAATAAGTGTACTATGTAAAATTAGTAATTGTAAAATTTCATATAATTATGTAATAAAAAATAATTTAAATCAATTTAAAAAATATGCCGATAAACACATAGCAAAACATGAAGAATCCCAAGAAGGACCCGATACCCAAATATGATGAAAAAAATATAAGTGAATTTGCTCGATACAAAGACAAAAATGAACAACCAATAAGTATGGCATATTGTACCGATTTTACCCAATTGGTAATTAGGGGTTGTGGTCAACCATTATATAAAAAGTTTCATCATAACAAAATGATATCCGAGTTAAAAAAAAATAGTATGTCAAATGAAAAAATGAATTATTGTCCATATTTACAGTTGCAACAAATAAAATATAAATTACATCCGATATATGGACCGCCGGTAAATATGTCTTATTTATAGTTGTGTTACCACTCATTATATTGATCATGATTGAATTTTGTAAAAAAATATCTTAAGTTTTTGAACCATGGATTATCCGCACACCACACAAATTATTTATCAATCTATTATAAATGTATTGCATGAGTATAATTTAAAAAGAGATTTAGAGAATAAAATATTTTTAATTTCTTTTGATAATGCAAGCAACAATATTAAATCAATTGATTATTTTACACGTGCACTAAACTCAATTATGGATGGTAGAATGTTTCATCAAAAATATGCATGTCATATTCTTAGCTTAACTGTTAAGGCGGGTTTGAAGACAATCATCATTAATAATTTAATTTGTAAATTTAAAGATGATCTTAATCATATTTATTCGAACAATATAAGAAAATAAGATTTTCATGTCTTGTGTGCACGATTAAATTTAAGTAAGTTAAGAGTACCGTGGGACATAGATACACGTTGGAATTCAACGTATAAAATGTTACAACGTGTCTTTCATACAAATATGTTATAAATGAGAGCCTACGTAACTCACCCGAGGGATTACATTGTCATGCTCCGCAGGAGAATGAGATCAACTGAAATAACTTCGATGTTTTCTAAAAGTTTTTTTTTATTGTAATTGTCCAACTATCATGCTCATACACACCATCCGCGCATCAGTTGCTTTAAAACACTAGCAGAGCACGAGTTTGACCTAACTCGGCTCGTCTCGTTTATAACCTAGCTTTTATGTAGTTCTTATAATCTTTTATTTATTTATTGACAGTCCGATGAACGATCAATGGAGCAAGTTACATGTATGGACATTATATATTGTTACATAAAAGTATAAAACTTGTCAAACTATTTAATTTAATCCCATATAAATCCTGAAAAATGAAATATTGCACATGAAGATAACAGAACACTTCATTGGTTAGGTAGTGAACTCTATGCATAAACAGATGGTAAATTATATGATACGTTCTGCTAATTATCTGTTATTATGATTGTTTGTTCGATCGGCAATGTTTTTAAAAGAAGAGAGTTTGTAAAAGGGGTTTTGTAAGTTATTCAATTAAAAATTCAAGTTTTTTTCTTTTTAAAAAAAAAAATCAAGTTTTTTTCTTTTTCAAAAAAAAATCAAGTTTTTTTCTTTTTCAAAAAAAAATCAAGTTTTTTTCTTTTTCAAAAAAAAATTCAAGTTTTTTGTTTGAAAAAAATCAAGAAAGGGTACGTATCTGTAATTAACTACTAGAAAATATAAGAGCGTATTTTTTTTTTGAAGTAGCTAGCGATAATTAGGTAGAATTTCATTAAACAAAGGAAAAATATTGTACATCCCCTACGCCTTGAGATTCTACTGCAAATTTCGAAGTTTCTATACCTTTTTTCAAAAAAATGGAAAAAAAAAGGAAATAAAGAATATCTTATATATTTTTTTATTAAAAACATAGCATACAGAAAGTCAGCAAGTTGTACATGTTTATTTTTTTACATAATTAAGGAGAAGATAAGGCTGGCCTAAACAGCCTCGATCTCGTAGTTATTGTAAAATAAGTAATATCAAAAAAAAAAACTAATTCCAATTTAATAGCGATGTAATATTAATATATTATCAATTGCTTTCTTGCAAGATTCATTAATTGGAAGGAGACGTGTGTTTGCTGTGTTGAAGATAACTTGACATTCACTCGAAAGTTTAATATCTGAACATTCATCACGAAAGTTTAATATTCATGATCAATTAGTTTTATGCAAAATTATCTCTGTGTCAATCATATATTCAAACTGTTCACATATCATAAGCCTAAGTATTTAAGAGGATATTTACTCCTTAGTCCTTGCGGATTCTTATAAAAAACTAAAAAAGAGAACAAGTAGAGGTGTCAATTACTGACCCGACCCGACGGTTAACACGATCTAACACAAAATGATTCGAAGATAAATGAGTCAGATATGAATTTAATTTTTTTTATCTAAGTCGGATCTTGTCGGGTTCGGGTCAACCCGATCTGGCCTAATTAATTATATTTTTTGATAGTAATTTTATGATTTATTAAATATTAAATATACATTAATTATACACTAATTAAGATTAATTATAAATTAATAAATATTTAATTATTTAAAATAATATAAAAATAATTAATAAATATTTAATTATTTTATAAGGATTGGGTCGGATCGGGTATAGATTAAAATTTTTTAACTCGAATGTAGTCGAGTTATGTTCGGATCAGATTAAAAAAATAATAAAATAATGATGACCTAATCTGATCCGAACCCGAACAATTGAAACTTAGAATAAGACAAGTAGGTAGGTAACTTTTTTAACAACACGTGGTAATAAAAAAAGATCAAATATATGTACCATATTATTATGAAATATGTAAAAAAAAAAGTCATTTTTTTTGTTTTATCACATGGTAAATATTTAAAATATCTCTTTTATAAACGGCGCAAATTAAAAACTAAATAAAATCGATAGGAGAGATGAACTTTGCTCTTTTCTATTTTCTCTAGTTTATTCATCTCCAAAAAGACGGCAAAAAAATTAGACTGTAAAAAAACTACTGTCTGGACAATTTTATTCGGAAAAAAATTGTTATATTTTTTAAACCACTTTTATTAAAAGAAAATGATTGATTGGTCATTTTATTTAAAATTTTAAGGGTATGTAAAATTTATGTATAATACAATTATTGGACATATTTCCTATGTAAAATTATTTTAAAAATAGGATTATCCTATATAATGGACATATTTCCTTCTAGTTATTTGTAATGAATTAATGGATTTGAATATCTATTGGAACTGACTAAAATGAACGATCTTCCCATTTTAGTGAAATGTTTCTCTTTTCTACTAAAAAAAGTAAACAGCGAGTCCACATTGACATTAACCATACGAAATTTGTCTCCTCACTTTTTCCAATAAACTCTTGACATATCATTTAAAATTGACAATTAGCTATTTACAATTGTCAATTAACCATTTTCAGGTCGACAACAAAATTTCGAGGCAGATATTTGAGGATATCTGATTGATATCTTCGAAGGCTTGAAACTTTTACACGGCAAATAAAATGGAAGAAATCAAGAAATTTTATGATACCCATCGAAAAGTTTTATGATCGACAGTCATGAATTTGATCGTAAAACTTTTTTTATAACTATTCAGAAAAAAGTTTTACGATAAAGAGTCATGAAAATGTTACAACATTTTGATGGAACGACACTCTCAAATTTATAGATATATATAGTTGATTACATTCGGCTTTTTATCTGAAAACGTGTACAATTCTTTTATGAACAATAGAGAAAAACTAACACAAATATTATAAAAAAAAATAATCGATTGAAAGTTCGTTATATGTCAGAAATTTTGTTTATGCTTCATACCATGTCATAGTTTTGATTTACCCATCGCGTGATTTGGAAAATTAACAATCTGATTTTAAAGCATTCGATAAATAGTCAAACCGATGTTTAGATCTCACTAAGTATGATACACACTATCAATCTATACTATATTATAAAATGCTTATGTACTGAATTGATATTTAGTTTTTCTTTTTTTTTCTTAATGATCAAAACACCCCTAATCAAACGGGGTGAATCAATATTTTTAAGAACTAATGGTTCAAATTTAAGTCAAATTTAATTTTCCTCTTTATTCTATTTGTTATTTTTTATCATGCATTTATAAGTATAAAAGATTATATATTAAATAATTTAAATGTTAATTATTATTATATTTTATTTAAAAAAGAAAATTATGCATTGTACAATTCATTTAGGCATAAATTATGTTTAAGTAAAATATATCATTTACTTATAATAAGAATTAGTGCTATGTATAGATACTTTAAAATTAAAAAAGTCTGCAGAACGGGTGACTTCTGTGCTAACAGGGGCGGACTCAGTGTATATTAGGGGGCAATTGTCCCTCTCTGGATTTTGAAAAATATTATTTTTAGATAATGTTTTGGGTAATTTGCCCCCTCCACCCTGATTTTTTTTCCTTCATAATTATTTAATTATTTTTATTGAGAATAAATATTTAATATCGTGCATAATGAAATAATTATGCAAAGATTTTAAAATATGAAGTTCTATAGATGAAAACTTTCTTATCAACTTAATTATTTATTATTTTTATTTTTATTTTGTTGTTATTTTTAATATATAAAAGAATATTATTTTAATATTTTTTATTAGCTCTTAATATATATTAAATTATTATTATTTATTTAGTATCTAATTAATTAATGAATATAAACCCATAAACTATTATAATCCGATAATTATTTTCTCACCGACCGAAATTCTACGTCCGCCCGTGCTAATATAATATAAGGCACATAAGAGCATCTCCAACGGGGGTTTTATTGAGTTGTAATCCTATGTGTCACTTTTTGATTTCAGCGTTGGATTTAATCGGAATTTAGAAACCCGGTAAAGTTGTCATATTAGATATCTAATTTCAGCGATGGAGAACAAAATAATCCATTTCTCGCTAATTTTCTCCCCGTGAAAATTTGTTTGGCGCGAGGATCCTACCGGCGCTTGAGTAAATCACAAATAACAATTCAGCAAATATTGAGATTAGAAACGGATAACTAACGGAATAATAAAAATTTAAAAACTATTTTAGCATTGGAGATGCTCTAAGGGTTTATGTGTCCAGTATTTTTGTATTGGATAGATTTAAGATATCTTAAATACCTCTCTCAAATAGGCGGCAACGGAGGAGATGGACTAGTGCATATTAACAAAACAGGATTTAAAACAGAATCGGACCATCGAATAAATTAATCGCTATTTGTTTAATTTTTATTTAAAAAATAAATTACCCATTAGACCATCTTTCTCAGAAAAAGAAATTATTATATTTTATAAACCGCTTTTAAATAAATGACGGATTGATTTTATTTAAAAAAATTATGGATCCTAGTAGTTTTAGATATAAATTATATTAAAAAAAAATTAGTGCTTCATGTACATTTTTTAAAGTAAGGACCCGCACAACAATGGGTTTCTTTTTGGTCTATAAAATTGATGGAAAACTATTGTTTTCTTCTCTCTTCAATAAGTACAAATTTTGATATTATTTTTTCTTCAACAAGTACAACTTTTGACATTTTTTTTCAATAAGTACAATTATTTTTCAATAAGAACAAAATTTCAACAAGTTACGTATTAATATATTACTTTGTTGTCACAAATGAAGCTACAATAATTTATGCTCTCGTGAGTTTTCTTATAAGTTATTCCCACATGTTATGTGAAATGTTCTTTTTCAAGGCAAAAAACAATTTAGCACACAGAAATAAGCAGATCTCGTAAATCAAGTTCGATTATAAAATTAATAGCACTGCCTCACAGCTGAGCAATTATTGTGTATACTTTTATCATCGTCATTAATTATTATTTATCATCATTATTAATTGTTGTTATACACTTATTAACAATGGTAAATTTTAATTCACTGCATACTATCTACGTAAAATATCTAAGGTAAATTTAATGCCTCTCTTGCCTATAATTAAGAAAAAAATAGTAAATTTTCTTGGAATATACCAATGTTGTTTGATTTTTTTTTTCGAAAACGAATTTAAGGATTGTTTTCTTCAAAATCTTTCAGAAAATATAAAAAAAAAACATAATTGATTTCATAAAAATAATTCATTTATTTTTTTCACACATCAAATATGCCTGATTTGAAATTTCGAAATAACTCATTCATTTTTTTCAACAGATATGCCAGATTTAAAATTTCCAAATTACTCATTTTTTTCTTTTCACATATCAGATATGCCTGATTTATGATTTCCGAATATTTCATTCCAAAAGGGAATAAAATTTCAACCCCACGGTTAAAAAAAAAAAAAAACAAGACGCGTTTATTGGCATTAATTTGTCTGTTACGTTGTCTTTAACACTATTAATTCCTGACATGTTGAATATTCTTTGTAGGTATTGAATTTTCGCCTACCCTTTCAGACTAAAATAAATATCATTTTTATTTCCTGTTATTTGTCTCACTATAGTCCATGTATTATATGTATGACATTATAGAATAGTGATGACTTGACGACAAAAAATGTTTTGCGGGTCCAGTACGGCGCTAGGCAGACGACATTTATAGGCTCAATATCACATTATATCAATGGTCCTTGTATCAGTTTATTCTTTGATTTCATTTAATAGCCTCTCATATCCAAATTACACCATGCATAATTGAGAAGGGGCAGGATATATGTTTTTATTTTCATCTGAGAAAGTGATAAAGGTGAAATTAGAAAATTTTCATTCAGATATTAATCTATAGTTCGATTATGATATAGATATAATTTTGAAATAACTTTTTTTTTGTAATATATATAGGTCATTTACAAAAGAATTTGACTAATGTATTAATTTCAAAAAACATTTAGATAATGTTTTTAGAGATGATTATTTTAGAAAAATATCAATATTTGCATATGCCAGATAAAATGATCTTTCAGAAATCATTAAAAGTGATAAAGAAAATTCTAAAGAAAAATAATAATAACCTTAGTTGGCTATATCAATACTTTCGGACATACAAGTAAATTTTTAATTTTTCCTTAAGATGGGCAGATTAAATTGTCGGACGAAGCTTCTTCCATCCACAAAATTCCAATCATTGTTTAAAAACGGCTTGTATATTAATAAAATTAAAATGTAATAGTAAGCTACTATGAATAGAAGGTTTTAGTATTCTCTAATGAAATCCGGCTGGTTGGAATTTACTTCAATTGACCTGCCAGCAAGCCGCACCAAAATTAGACTCCAGGGATATAATAAATTCAAAACTGGATTTGCTAGCAGCATGCAATCGCCAATCGCCAATCGCAATCAATTATTTTGTCCATTCACCAAAAGACATGGATCGGTCGGTCCAACCTACTCGGAGTCGGAGGAAGATCAAGGGATATTGTGGGAATGTTCTTTTGTTGTTTTGTTGCATAACGATCAACCGGCAATCGCTTCTATTTTTATATATTGTATATGTATAGTTACGCTTTAGTGCTTGCCCCTATAATTTTTGGGATGGATGGTAGATGTATAGCAGACAATTGTAGGACAAGACATCATCCATTTTTTTTTTATTTTCTCTTGCAGGTTGTTAAGGTTGCATGTTAATTTGCATTTTAAATATACTAGGTGAACAAAAAAAATGGCATATTGTCGGTGTTTATTTTTCATAGAATAATAAATAGCTAGAAAGATAAATATATCAATGAATTCAAAAAATTGTTAAAATTTCCTCAAAGATTGTTCTATTGGCATGACGGATCTGTGTTTTCCTTTTTCTTTTTCCCAAATTGGATATAAGTTATATTAGGTCTCAAATTGTTGAAAAGCCAATTGTCTTAGGTTCAACTTGTCACACCATTTTTGTTTGATAATTTGTCATTGGACTAAAATATAATTTTATTGGGTTAATTATGCATTTTTTATTTTTAGAAAATGAAAAACAAATTCAGATCTTCTAGCATGATTTTCTTACACTACATGGAAAGACCCGATTTTTTTTTCGGATCCTTTGATATTCTTCCATTGGATCAAAAAAAAATCGAGACTTTCTACTTCATGTAAAAAATAAACCACTCTTGTTAGGATATGCGATTTTTTTTTTTAAAAAATGTTAATGTGTGATTCATGGCATCTTATAATGACGTTTCCACCCAATTGTTTTCTGTGATCGTCTGCTTTCTACAAACCAAAATTTTGTTATGAGAATTAGAATAGTAATAGAAATCCAAACGCAAAATCATTGTTCTGAAACAGTGAAAATAACTTTTATTTTGCTATTCCTAATGAGGACTGGAACAACTACTGTTCTTGTATTAACACCATTCGGAACAATTGTTATTCCCAACAAATAATTCAAACAACATTAGATCTATCATTCAGAATAACACTATATTTTCATTATCCACATGCTAATCTAGAAATCACTATTTTTTTTTCACTATCCTTATTTATATTCTCAAAACCTTTATTCTTACACTATTCTTTGCACGATCCAAACATATGGTACAATTTATATAACTTGATCAAATTATATGGAAAAATAAAATATATTAAAACGCCGGCAAATTATTTAACTTGATCAATTCGGTGCATTATATTTGAATTGCTCTTATTTTTCTGAAGTTATTTTCGATTCGAGTTCTTTCCTTGAAATTTGATCAACATATAAGTTGAATTCACAAAAATATAACTATTAACTATTAACTTCTCATTTTGTTTTCAAGTTATCTAAAAATATATATTAAGTATAAATTAAATGGGAGGGATCACTTCACAATTACTACTTTGACATTACAAATGGAATTTCGAATTTATTTGAAAAAAAAGCTTGAAAATGAAAAAAAAAGATATATTATTTGAAGTTTCTTACAATTTAAGTATTGGATGATATCCGATGAAAGGTTATGAAAATTTTGTACAATTTTTAATGGTACTAATTTAATGATTTTGATAGATTATCAAACAATATGTCTACAAATACTCATTTAAAAAAAAATTAAAATGTACTAGTTCATTCGGAATTTATTGTCAAAATTGTCAAAATGACTATTGTCAACATTTTTTTTTATAAATGAGACTTATTTAAGTGCAAGTATTTTTACCAAAAAAATACATTCATATATTAAAGGTGTATCTAGCAAGATATTTCAAAATTTACAAATCAACTGCATATTACCTATTCCAAGATGAGATCAAGCAAGCCTATATCCCATGTGTACAAGCTAAACTTGAAACTCTACTGTAGGCTATTTTTTTAATCAAGTAAAATTATTGTAAAACAATTAATCCAACCTGATAATTTTGTTTTTTTGTGCTCTTTTTTTAACTTTCTCATTTAGAATATAAAGTAGCTATACAAAATAACAAATCTAACCGGAGTAATCTTGGATTGAATTGACATAACTGTATGCCTTTTAGGGAAAGAAGCGTAGTCTATCATCATGGATCCAGTACTGCATCTCATCTTAATATCTTAAATTTTGAATGTGATGCTAAAAGTGGTTTGGACTTGAGGTTAGGCAAGTCTTGAGTCAATCAATTTAAAAAGGTGGAATTTTTTATTGATTTTGTGTAAAGTAGCTAGGTTGTCAATTTATCTCCTCAAAGTTAAAGATGATAGAGAAAACAGTGGCCAAGTTTTTACATATTTATGCATTTTGAATAGAAGAATGATACGTACAATTCTACAATATTTTTTTAGGCAAGTAGATAAATGCTTACTTAAAAAAATGGAAAAAAAACATCTATGGGCTTGAATCCCTCGCGTTCTTTATTGAAGAACTCAGTTATTAGATTATTAGACCAATTATGTGATTTAATTTGATTATGTTAATAGATACCTTTTTGATCGGGATAGATAAAGAAATAATAATATCCCTAAGAAATGTATTATGATTTACGACTCAATAAATGAATTAGAAGATCTCTCTATCAAATTCATCCACCAATTCTGTTTCTAGAGACTCGATCAAACTACAAATGAGCTGATTTTGATTACGCTTATCCAAATTACAGTGATTTTTATAAATAATTATGAAATAATTATTACTTTAAATAATTATTATCAATTAATAAAAAAAATTAATAATAAATATAACAGTGCGTAGGTGAGGCTGCGCGTTTGCAACGCGCCAATAAGACTGGCGCTTTTATTTCAAATACAAATAAACAATTGATTTTTGCCATATGTTTTGCACCCCATATTTATCGCTTCTTGTGTTTCAAATACAAAATGCTAATGAAAGTGGCTTCTTTGAAAAAAAAATTTAAGTACAACGTCAATAGAATTGACACTTTTATAAAAGACGTCTGTGAGACCATATTTATTATTAATATTTTGATTAACTAATACTAATTATTAAAATTATAATTATTTTATTACGCATTTTAAAAAAACCAGTCCAATTTCGTTGGATTCGATGAAGGTGGTCATGTTACCGAAGTAGAAAATTATAAGATCAGATCGCATTTTAGAAATTAAATATACATTTTCTAATAAAAATAAAATTCAATATTTTTGATATATATTATATTCTTTATTACCTGATTTTAATAATTTACACTCCCAATATTTATTTTTTAGCTACATATATTCCCAAAATATTGTACATGACTTTCTACTAAAAAAGGGAACTTGTATCTTGACTTCTTGAGGCTAGCTTCCCTGCACCATAGACTTGTCATTTTCACTTGTACTGTATTTGCCTTGCGTTTGGTTTAGAGTTATAAAAATATCCGGATGGGTTAGACCCGACCCGCGGAACCCGTGGCCGCGATCATCCGTGATCCAATCCGTCAAACTCGTGTCCCGTTAGAACCGACGTGTTTAGTACGAGCGCGGGCAAAAAATTTCAAAAAAATTTGTGCTAGACCCGTCCCGACCCGCCCAACCCGTGCAAACCCACTCCGACCCGTCCTGGGAACCCGTGCAAACCCGACCCATACCCGATAAACCCGGAAAAATTCAAAAAAATATGAGAAAAATTAAATTTTTTGGTAAAAAAATATAAATAGTTATATATTTTTAATAATTTTAATAATTATTTTTGAATTTTTCAAAATTTTTGATAATTTATTTAGAATTTATTGGGTTATTTTTTAATTTAAAAAAAAATCTTTGGACCCGACCCGTCCGACCCGACGGGTCTAGAACGGGTTACGCGACCAAACCCCCCAAAATGAACCCGTCCTACCCGTCCCGTGAAAACTCATTGACCCGTCCCGTCAAAACCCGCCGACCCGTGCAAACCCATCTCATCCCGACCCAACCCGCCCCATTTTTAATACACTAGTTTGGTTCCAAAGTTCAATCCCTGGGGCGTACGAGCCGGAGTGGGGCCCACATGGCCCAAAAATTATTGTGATGTTGCAACCTTTGATAAGGGCGGTACAAGTGCGAATAAATGTCTCGTTTTCGTAAAAGGGACACCTTTATATGATTATATCAATTCTTCATTTTCGTTTGGGCCTCTCAGGAAAGCTCATCCATAATATCTAGCACTTTCTAATTTTCTATCCTCACAACTATTTGAGGTGGAAGGAGTACATTAAATGATGCTAGAGGTTTTATACGAGAACGTCGAGAAGTATTCTTCATTATTTAAGTACTAGTATCGCTTTTCCGAAACAACATTTGAAGTTGGGACGCAAAACAACAAACATATTTTTTTATGAATTCTTTTTGTTCGGATTTCTGTGGGCTGTTTGTTCGATCGTGTTAACCTATGATAGATTCTTCTTGGATGGAACCATTAAACTAATACGCCATTAAAGAATACGGTGCAACCTCATTCGCCAAGTTAAATAATCACATAACATTAAACAAAGATAAATAGTAAGTCGCTGACAAAGGATTTTGTGGGGACATTTGTACAAAATTATTATACAAACCCAATTCTGTCTGGTATGCTTCGGTACCAGACTGTTGAGATTTGAGAAGAGGTTTCATAATTGGAGGCCTAGTTGAATATATAAATAAGCTATCATATATCAAGGCGTTTATTACTAAATCCCATTCGTAATAAGTTATCATCGACGGCGGTTTGTTCATTTCTAAACCTCCTTCGAAGGTTGGAATATTTGGTGAAACATTTTCTGTGATTATTTACTAAGGAAAGATTTGTGGAACATTTCTCGAATTAATTTTATTCGGAGAGCTTTTAAGATCATAACAAAATTTTATGGATACGAGATTTGCAAATTAAAGTAAATTTGTAATTTATCAACTTTTTAGAGATAATTTGTATGATATGTTTCAATGTTTGAATAAATAATTAAATTCAAATAGAAGTTAATTAGATAAGTCTGGATTATTTTAGTGTGTCAAACAATCAAGTTACGTTTAGTTTATGAATGGAACGATGTCATGATGTACAACGTTAATCGCTTAATTATTTGTCTCAAATGCTTGATCAAAGCAAATTATCTCATTCCTCTTTGATAGTATGGTCATGAATGCGAAAGCGTAAAAAAAAATAGAGTTGTATATTTCAACTAAATATATTAGAATTTTTTTATGGAATAAAGGGACTACCACTTTCTCATTATGAAGTGCAACACATTTAGGCATGTTCGTTTGTTACGTGAGAATGAGAATGAGAATGAGAACAGAATTTGAACTGAAATAATATTGTGTGTGGGAAAAAAATAATTCGATCTAAGTGAATTTATTTTTTCCCCACAATAATATTAAAATCCGAACAGGGTCTTAAGTAATGTGATTGACCGGTAAAGTTCTTTGGAATTCACAATATTTTTTATAAAATAATACATCATAATAAATAACACTTCTTTTAGATTTTAATCCAATATTATGTTAAATATTTCATGGTAACAAGTCAGAATCTTATTTAATATTATATTAAATTTTGTTTCATATCAAGAGCAATAGATTGGAAACGAGACAATCGTAAAATGATTTTAATTATTTAAAAGTACGTATAAAAATCTTAAAATAAAAGGCATTGGTAAAAACGGAAGCATATTCTGTGACAAATACTGGCAGCCTAATCGGTAAAATTCCGGTCCTGTGCAAATGAATCGAATTTGATGGAACTAGTTAGTGTTTCAGTTTGATTTAAAATCAATTTAAACTAAATCAAATTTGAACTAAAATTGAACTCTAGACGAACTCATTTATTTTAATTTTTATATTATTTTATATTATAAAAAATAATTAGAGCCAAAATAATTAATATTTATTAATTTTATATTGAAATTCAAAAATAACTAATATTTATTAATTCAATAATACATTAACAATATCTTATTTATTTTATAATAAAATAATTATATAATTACATATATTATTGATTATATAATTAAAATATATGTAAATAATGACATATCAAACTATTACGAATCAAATTCGAACTAGTTCATTAAAAAGTTATCAAACCGAAATCGAATCAAAGTGACAAAAAAGTCTAATCGAATAAATCAAATTAAATACCAAATGAATTATAAATTATGATTTTTTTACACCTCTACCCCTTCTTCAATTATTAAGATAAATTATCAATTGAATGAAGTGATAGATAAAATTTGAGAGTGCGATTCTCATCTTTCTATCAAAAAGAAATTCAGTTGAAGGAAGCGGGTACAAATATACTGAACTACTCACTGTAAAAGACGAATACTAGTTAAATACGAGAGAAAAAAAAAGTGGATGATTTGTTTCAAAATTATAATTAATTATGTTGATTCTTTTTTTAGGAAAAATTATCATGTGATCCCTAAACTTTCAAAAAAATTAAGTTAGTTTTTAAACTTTTAATTGTATCAAGTTAGTCTTTGATTTTTTAAAAAAATATATCAAATAGGTTCATGTACTACTTAAAAAAAAATTAAATTGTACATCAAATAAATTCTTAAACCTTTAATATAAAAACTAATTTGGACCATGAATTTCAAAAAATCTAAATTGATCCTTGATCTTTTAAATTAATACTTTTTGTTTTTATTTTCTAAGTTTACATAAATATCAATAAAAATATTTTATTAAGAAAAATCCATCGGGTCGCGGGCCGGGTTTCAAATTGATTGGTATCAACCTTTTTTGGATTCTCGGGACAAAATTTTTATTAAAAAATTCTATTCTTTTAAAAAAATATATTTATTTCTATTTCTTTAAATTTAGATGATAAAAATATAAGTACTATTAAGATAAAAACTTTAAGGACTGGTTTATATTTGTTTGAAGTTTAAGGGCCAAATTAGTTATCATATTAAAAGTTTAAGGATCTATTTTGTGTATTTCAAAGTTTTAAGGACAAATTTAATTTTTCTGAAGTAGTTCAAGACCAACTTGATATAATTCAATATTTAAGGACTATATTTTTTGTGAAAATTAAGGGATAAAAAAAAAGAACTTTCCCCGATTTGTTATAATAACATCAAGAACAATTAAGAATGGAGCCAATAAAAGATTGTAGCTAATTAAATTAGGTAATACAATAAGAAAGCTTTAAGAAGGCGCATAATTCATTTTTTTTTAAATAAAGAATATTTGCTGCATGTTGAAAAGTTGCAGGTTCCATCAAAATTCTTCAGAAAAAAATAATGATAAATTAGTGACCCTTCGGAGGTCAGTGATAATTAATTTGCCTCTGCCTTCACCAGTAACTAGCTCGAATTGACCTTTCTGCAATTGTAGAAAATCATTAAGGCGAATTTGGACTGTTTACTTAAATTGAAGAAGTTAAGTCCGATATGATGACCAAAAACCTCTTCAAAAAAAAATGTCCAATATAGATCAACAATTTTACTGCTATGAACTATGAAGTCAAGGAAGCTAACTTACCCCCTTTCTGAGGTCTTTTTCCAAAGAAGGTACAATCTACTGCATGGTTGATAAGGCTCCAATTTAAATGTGCTAGTCTTCTAGAATATAGATACTTAAATTTACAGAAACAGTAATTAATTGGAGGAATCAATTCTCAGGTTGAAAACACCACTGGACCAGTAGAGAAAACCATGTAACTCGTGTTCTATTAATTTAAACATACCGTGCACAAACCAGGTCCTTATCCGAACTTAGTTAATTTGTAACAATTAAAATACTCTCTCCACAACCTCAAAAACAATAAAGAAATTTAACTAAAATAAAAATGAAAACAGACCTCATCTCTAGACTCAGCAACTACCAATCCATCTCAGGTTTTCATATCTTTCCACGGTTTCCCTTCTAATTGAAAAAGTCAAGCCATACCGCAGCATCCCTCTCTTTATCTCTCTGTTTCTGTCTCTCCGTAGTCCGTACCAGCAAAGGAAGCCAACTTACCCCCCTTTACAAGCAGAGGTGCAACCCCTCTATAAATACTCAACCGTTATATTTGTCTTGGCAAGGCAAACTTGCTTGGTTAAGCAAACTTTCAAACTTCCAAGCCAAAACAAATGGCTAGAAAAGGCTCACACAATTCTTTCTTCTGCTGTTTCACCTCTCAGTCTCATGACAGTTCCCGGAGAACTTCCCATAGTTCACCGTCATGCAAATCGTTCTCCAGCATTAACTCCATGGAGTTGTTGTCGCCGGAAGACCTATCAATCTCACTCGCAGGATCAAACCTTTATGTGTTCACCATGTCGGAGCTCAAGACAGCCACCCGCAATTTCTCCTGCAGTAATTTTATTGGGTCAGGCGGTTTTGGACCCGTTTATAAGGGTTTCATTGATGAGAAGGTCCGGCCAGGTCTCAAGCCGCAAACAATTGCGGTGAAGTACTTGGATGTTGATGGCACACAAGGCCATAGGGAATGGATGGTAAGAAAATGGACAAAAAAAAATTTTACTTTAGAAAATATAAAGTTCACATACTATTAATTTCTATCTAATTCCTGTACAGAAACATATATATGTTTTTTTTTCTTTTTGTAATGTACTTGTTAACAAGTAGATGACTTGTATAGTTACATCAGGTTTTATTGAGGCAATTTGTGTTTCCTTTTTGGTTTTTTGTCATCAGGCAGAGGTGTTCTTTCTTGGGCAATTGAGGAATCCAAATCTTGTCAAATTGATTGGATATTGCTACGAAGACGAGCACAGAATGGTGGTTTATGAGTACATGAACAGGGGAAGCTTGGAAACCCATCTTTTCAAGTGTATGTTTTATATAATCTATTTCTCTTGCTTAGTGTACTTAATTTAGGAAGAAATTAATGATTGTCTATATATTTGAGGAGTTATCTTTTTACCCACCTAGATATAAAGGAACAAAAAGGCGCGTTTATAGCTTTCTGTCCCTTCTTTTTTTTTTATTATTTTCTCACGGTTGGCATTTTTTTTTTCAAACTAGGAAGTTTTAATTTAATTTGTTAATAATTCGACAGCTTAGAGTTGTTCGTGGCTTCCATAACTTCATCCTGGAGCCTTTTTGAATATATTATCTGTTGCCTAAAAATACAGTAATTATAATATTCAATTATTGCAGACTATTACTTTATATTATATGTATAAATAATAATATTCAATTATTTCCCATCAAAAAAAATAATATTCAATTATTGTAGGTTATTATTTATATTATGATATCATGATAGCAACTGGTCAAATGTCTCTTGCTGGTCTATTGTAGATATTTATATTTCTGGTAGAACTTCAATCCTACATATCCTCTGTATGCAGCTTAATTTATTCAAGGGATATCAATACCGTTCAAAGCATGCCCCTTACTTTTCATACATCATCAAATTTAATAATATTTACTGTCAACATTTAGTTGATAAGTAACAACATCCGTTATTAATTTAATTAGACACATTTGTGCAGAATACCTAATAAATTCAAGGTTTATAATTAGGACACATTTGTGTAATAAAATGTGCTTCTTATTAAATAATTATGCTTGCGGAGGTATACAATTTTCAATAAAATTATATTTAGCGATAATTTTCCTGTCGATCATATCCTTTTTGAAGATATCTGATCTTTTTCTTCCTTTGACAATTCTAACAGCTACTGTTAATGGAACTTTGCCTTGGATGACAAGAATGAAAATTGCGGTTGGAGCTGCGAAAGGTCTCGCTTTCCTTCATGAAGGCGATAATCCCGTCATATACCGCGACTTCAAAGCCTCAAACATATTACTTGACCCGGTAAGTTATTGGTGTTTCACAATGCATCAGCAAAAACTTCTCCAAATTCTTTTTGTTAATTCTTCTTCAAACCCTGCTTTAAGTCATCACAAAAGAATAAAATAGCAGTCATGTTAAGAGTTATGACTTATGACTGCATTTCTATTTGTAGAATATTTTATTGATTAGTTTTAGTCAATACATAGCAAAGAGAAATTGTTGAATGAACTTAGTCGTTTAGCTTTTGATATTTATATAGCAACTTTTGACTGTTCATTAGAACACAGTCTCTTTAGAGATAAAAGTCAAATTGTCAAATTTACTTGGTTAAATTTCAAATTTTTGGCTTATTGTTTACTTAATTTAGTTGACTTTGTTATTTCATAGTTCCAAATATCTTTGTTTTAGATCTAACATTACACGAGTCAAAAAAATGACGCATTACTTCTTACACAGAACTTACCAAAATTTGACCATTACCATGTATTTAGTGAACATATTGTGAGATACAGAAACCGGTAGCAGAAATTGAATATAAATTTTAAAGATAAAGACAGTGAAGCTAACGAAAGAATAGTCATGTATTCTTCAGCTGATAAATGTCACTTCTTTAAATTATCAGGATTACAAGGCAAAATTGTCTGATTTTGGGCTTGCAAAAGACGGGCCCCAAGGTGACGAAACACATGTCACAACCCGAGTAATGGGAACCCATGGCTATGCTGCACCAGAATATATCATGACTGGTACTGATACTATCTATATACATGCAAGCATTTTCACTTCCTCAGAAAGCAAACCAGTTGAGTTTTGTTGCTAACAATCCAACAAATTGTCTTCCTTCTATAGGTCATCTTACAACAAAAAGTGATGTGTATAGCTTTGGAGTAGTACTGTTGGAGCTCCTAACAGGTAGGAGAAGTGTGGATAAGAAAAGAAAACCAAGAGAACAGAACCTCGTCGAATGGGCCAGGCCCTCTTTAAAAAAACCCGAAAAGCTACACAAAATCATGGATCCAAACCTCGAATCCCAGTATTCAGCAAAGGGTGCAGAGATAGCGGCACAAGTGGCATACAAATGCTTAAGTGAAAACCCCAAGTCAAGGCCCCATATGGGAGAAGTGGTTGCAGCCTTGGAACCGGTGCTTGAGCTTAAAGATGTGCCAGTTGGTCCATTTGTGTTCACACTCATAGTTGAAGATGAGAAAGGAGAAGGCGGCGAGGAGAAGGTGCGAGTAGAAAGCTTCAGATATGAGGGAGAGAAGCATCGAAGCCATCATGATCGGCACAAGCAAAAGTATCCTAATTCAGCAATTCATGCGGATGATGTCTTTGTGTGGAATGGATCATATGCCAGATCACTAAAAGCATGCAGAAGATCACTGAGCAACAACCGGGAAAGAGGGACATAGAAGTTTGGAGGTGAGATAGGATTATTGCAGTGCCCGCAATCCCTGTAAATAGATTGCAAAGGGATGATCGTGGTTTTTATCGCTTTTTTGCTTCTTTTTTTGTTAAAAAAAGGTGTTGCTGGTTGTTTCCTAGAATTCTTTATCTCTTTCTTTTTTCCATCTTTCTCTGTTTTGCTCATGAGGAAGTATAGAAATTGTACTGTAATATAATCAAGTAAAAGCCGTGCTAAAGAAATTGAAGTTAAAGCGTGAAAAAGAAGAGTTCGTAATAAAATTTCTTGATATTCATTTTTTGTACTTCTGTCTTTGAGTTTATAGTTGGCAACTATAAAATAAAAATTTGTGTTTGGTAATAGAAATTCTAAGTTTAGAACTCCAAAAGTTATACACACGTAACATCAAAATTTTCTGAGCTTTCCCTATCTCTCTCGACCAGTAACTTTCTGATAAATTTTACACGGTCATAACATAAAGTGTGTTTTACGCGTCCAAGAGGCATGTCACTGAACTGATTTGTTTTGTACCACACATTTAATATAGTCAATTAACTGAAATACACGCACCTTATTAATCAATTGTCGAAGGAGACCCAGGAGAGTAGGAGACTACTTCGAAACAGTCCCATTTCAGATGAGTACTATTTTTAGTCATCAGGCTCCAAACAACAAATTCAAATGCGCTTACGTTTTATTTGGTAATCCTCTTCTGTTCAAATTTCCAAGAAAGAACAGATAAAACATTTACTATGTTAAGTGCGCGCAAGACCAACATCTAGAATACCATACTGAACCCACTACAATTCTACAAATTTTAATGCACTATATCTCAAAACAAATGCACAAGGGAAGATTGAAAAAATTTTCAAAAAAAATGGGAAGATGGTAAATACTACCAGTCTCCCTGTGTGACTCAGCATGCATGGACCAATTTGGGCCTAAAACCCAATAAGTTCAATATGTTGATCCAGTATTTGTGAGCCAGAGGAGACTCTTAAATCATTCCAAAATGCAGTGGCCGAAACAAGTGTTACCATCTGGAGTTTTGGACCCAAGAAAATAGATTTTATCTTTCATGAATTTTACCTTGGAATAAGTGTTTCATATATTTAAATTGGGGTACCTCCCGTCTTGAAAAATGAATATCTAATTTTGTTGGTAGGTATCAATTGTCATTCATATGACTGGTTACAAAATATTTATTCATTGATTGGGTACGAGAAGATGACCCTGCTTAACATCATGGGCATGTCACCGAGCATAGATGCAAAGATTGACGGATAAGAGATATTAAAACAAAAGGAAAAGGATGATCTTGATTTGAAACCAGGGAAATAGGGAAGCAAGAATTAGAACAGTTGTTCTCCATTTTGCAAAAAATGATGTCCTTTTGGTTCTAAAATATCAAATATGATTATCCTGCCATCTGTTAATCAAATTTGGTTCAGCTCTTCATGACCTTTTTTTTCTTCTTTTTTTTCTCCAATCAATTGCTCTCACAAAAATGAGAACCAACTTTTAATTTAATAGCAAAGATAATGTTCTTCTATATTAGCTCTTCATATAGAAGATTATATGTTTGAAACTCTGTTGGACTATATGAATAATTAAAAACTCTCATCTTTACTAAAAAAAATATATCTTGTAGACGTTACTTTAATTTTCATCTTTCTGACTAACATATTTACTTGATAGCAGATAAAAAATACAAACAACAAAGGATGTAACAAAAAAAAGATGCACAAATGAGCTGGCTCTTGATTTGAAACCAGAGAGCTTTGTTTAAAGGGCTTAACTTCAAATCTCACTCTAAAATTTGGCTCACTAAAATAACAACTTCGATTGAAGAGTACAAGTACGAATTTTGTATTATTTTAATCTTGACACGTGGGCCCAATAATGCAGACAGCAATAAGGGAAATGATATTTATTAAAGGCAAAAATGGAAGAAGTGTTCTTCCTTAGATCATATGTGACAATAATAAAAAAATTCGAGATTCAAGTATAATACTAGCATAATTTGAAAATAATTTATTTTATTTAATATAAATAAAGTATATATTAAAATGTTAAAATTTAAAAAATATAAAATTATATTTAAAAATATATAATATATTTTATTCGCTAATAATTCATGAATAAAATATTTTTTACTAAAAAATATATTATATATTAAACTGATGAATTATTCGTGAAACATCCGGATTATGAATAAAAAATAAATTATTCACAAGTGTTGTGACTACGGATCTGACCATGTGTGAAATGGATTTCAATATATTAAGATAACCAAGTACTTTTTGAATGGAGAGGATAATTCTCAGAATTCATCGTCATTCGTGGGAACTTTTTCTTAAATCATCGGGCCCACTAATTTAATTACTGATCATGTATTCAATTTATTTTCATAAATGATATGTTAATAGTGCAAGCTCAGCTCACATCTTTTAAACTATATTTTTCATACTTGACAGCTGATCACGCCGAACAAATTCAATTCACACCCTTCAACTAAACTAGTACAATTTTATATTATACATATAAAATTTTTTATGAACTTTTCAGATTTTATTTAAATATCTCAATTGAAGTATCCTATAGAAAATTATTAATTTTTAAAAATTAATTTTTTCAGAGGCACGAGTACTCAAAAAAACCTCTGAGGGGAGGAAGAGCAAAACGCTTAGGCGAAAAAGAGAAACTCAAAATCAAAACCCTAGACGAGAGAGGTAGCGCCGCTGGCCTCCCCCCTCCTTCTCTCTTCTCCTCTTCTCTCCCTCCTTACCTCCTCCCCTTCCTTACCCATCTCTCTCCTCTCCTCTCCTCTACAACCAAACCATTTGTATAGTGACGCCCGCCTCTGTCTCTACCTGTGACGACCACCTGTATAACGTTGTCCATCTCTGCTTGCCTGCACCTTCAACCGTGTACGCCTCTGACGTCGACAGCCACCCCTATCTCACCGAAAATCAGTTTTCTTTTTATTTTTACTTTTCTTTCTTTTGAAATATGCCACTGGTTACAGTTATATAAATTCTCATCTTCATTTTTTTTCCTTTTCCTTTATTTTCTTTTTTGTTTTTATTTTTGTAAATCTTTTTTTAATGAAAATAATGAGTAGACTTTTTGTCTTTTCTTAAAATAATAAATTTTTAATTCAGAATTAAAATACTTCAGCTCATTACTCATTATAATTATATAAATTATTAATTTTAATGATCAAATTTTCGCATTGCCATTATCTTTCTCCTATTTTCAAATTCTTTTACCACGTTAAGTTTTGCCTCAAGAATATCCCCTGATACATCAGCCATGTGAACCCATCACACATAGCAGCGCCATAACACACCAACACTGTCTGGCAAGGCTGCATGCAGCGCTGTTCCAATCACTCTCCATCAACCCATCGTGCCACCTACTAATTTATTCGTACTCCACCATTAGTGCCTTTGCGGCATCTCTATTACCACAACATGTATCGCACTTTACCAGCCATTCCTCCACCCTCCACACCCACCCTGACACATTTGTTCCTTTTCTCAAAACCGGCATGCTGACCTTCCTCGGTCTACCTCCATACACTTCATCTGTAATTCCCACTACCCTTCTATTGATGTCATTGTTGGCGTACATGACACAGGCGTATGGCCAGAAGGCCAGAACATCCCAGCTTTCGTGATGTTGATTTCCCAGCAATTCCCTCACGTTGGAGAGATACATGTGAGTCAGGACCTGACTTTGCATCTTCAGTATGCAACCGCAAGTTGATTGGTGCATGTAGCTTCTCCCATGGATTTCAAGCAGCAGGAGACAGTATCAGCTCAGCTACGCCAAGGGACCTTAATGGCCATGGTACCCACACAGCATTCACTGTTAGTGGTTCACCAGTGGCAAATGCTAGTTTGTTCGGCTATGCCTCTGGCATTGCTCGTGGTATGGTACTAGGTGCTCGAGTTGCAGTTTACAAAGTTTGTCGGACTCAAGGATGTTATGGGTAAGATATTCTTGCTGGGATAAATAGTGCAATTGAGGATGGGGTGGATGTGCTGTCAATGTCCCTAGCAGGCGGGGCTGCTCCATTTTTAGGGACCCCGTTGCAGTTGTTGCATTCTCTGCTACAGGAATATTTGTAGCTTGCTCGGCAGGTAGCAATGGGCCCACACCATCATCCCTCACCAACATAGCTCCATGGATTACCACAGTTGGCGCTGGGACACTGGATCGACACTTTCCAGCATATGTTCAATTAGGCAATAGCAAATAATACACTAGATTTTCTCTGCACATTGGAGAGTGGAACGAAAAACAAACACTTCCAATTGTGTATAACAAGGGAGTTCAAGTTGGGAGCAATTCAAACAAGTTTTGCTTGCTTGGTACGCTACACTCAGCACAAGTCAAAGGTAAGCAGGTGTTATGTGAAAAGGGTCAGGTTGTAAAAGAGGCTGAAGGATTTGAGATGATATTGACAAGTCAGGCAGTAAATGGAGAGGAATTAATTGGTGGCTAACAGCCATCTTTTACGCAATTGCTCTTGGAGCCAAGAATGGTGCTGCAGTAAGAGGCTATGTGCTTTCTAATCAGAATCCAACTATTCAGATGTGGTTTGGGGGAGCTGTACTGTGGGTGCGGCCATCTCCATGTGTTGCAGCCTTCAGCTCAAGAGGACCCAGCACACTAGTGCCAGAATTGCTCAAGCCGGATATGATTGGGCTGGGGTTGAATGTACTAACTGGTTGGACCAGATGAGAGGGCCTAGTAGCAGGGGCGGATCCATATATGAGCAAGCCCAAGTTAGTGTCTGAGCTTGAATTTCGAAATCAAGTATTAAAATAGGATTTTTTTTGTTCTGACCCATTAAATAATCTAATATATTAGATGCAGTGCCCAGTAGATTGGCTGAGGACAATAGGCGATCTGACTTCAGTACTGCATCTGGTAAAATGTATTTGACATTTTCACCATCTATTCATTTCTAGAAATGCACAAGAGTAATTCTAAAATGATAAGATCACCTAAGAACTAGTCTTTGATTTAGTGGAAAAATAATCTCCATATGTGAAATCACAGGTTGAGAATCTGGATTGGACGTCCTTTATAGGCATTTAAAGTTGGATAATTGAACTCTCATTTTTATCTCGATGAAAGAAAGTGATAAGGCCACTTGTCCAAATCGTAACATATTCTACCAGATAAAATACTTTTCAGGATGCTGTTGTTAAATTTCTGGTTATTTCACTTTCTAATTTGCATGTAATTAAAGATGTCACTATCACCCGAAATTTTACAGGAAAAATTCTTCGAAATCATATGCTCCTGACACGTAACTACTAGAATATCTAACAATGGCTTGGAAAATTTTTGACAATTGCTTCAATATTTATTGACCCATGCCATTTGAATAGGCGGTCCATACATTTACCTATACTGCTTGGGTGTGTCCATGCTATCAGATGGAGAATTTTTTTTGCACGCCAATACAAATTGTATACCCAAGTCATTTATTTTTGACATGGTTCTCTTTATAATCGGAAAAAAAAATCCTTATATATTCCCCCATGCTACAGACTTATATGTACGCATGACACTATCTTGAGAGGAAATTGAAACTTCAGCCCTCCATTATAATCAGGATCGTTGATTTCTAATCCCATGTATTATAATACATCATGAAATCTGAATCTATATAACTCACTAAAATAAATTCTTCTACTTTGAAAAAAATATGAAAAGAATATCTATATAGTTATTCATTCTATTTTCAAACTAATAATTAATATTTGCAAACTTTTTATATATGTCATTATGTCATCATTATCAAATAAGATTCAATTATAGCCATCAATTTAAAACTATTGATCGAAGATTAACATATGAAAATTTGCACTAATTTTTTTAATTGAATTCTTCCGAGTTAAAAAAAATCCCATGATTTTATGCATGTTGGGGTGCCCATCAAGCCAAAGGAATTTATGACTGTTCATTGATGTAAGTTCTAAAATATTGGATGAAACATAAAATCAACTCCAAATTTGATAAAAATTACACATAGGGAGTGTTTGGCACTAAATGGAATAGCAAAAAGTTGGAATAGAATAGCTATTCCGACGAATTAATTTGCCAAACGAATTTTAAACTAAGTAGAAGAGTGCGAGAATAGTGCTAATCCCAGTATACCAACTTATAGGTGGAATACCGGATTAGCTCTCGTCGAATAGCGATTATTGTTTGATTATATTATATTATATTATTATATTAAGATTATGATTAAGATTTAGTATTATTATATTATATTTATGATTATAATTTATTATTATATTAATATTATGATTATTATTTATTATTATTATTATCATTATATTATTATTATTAAATTATTATTATCATTATTGTTATTATATTATCGTTACCATTAGTATTATTATATTATTTATTATTATTATAAATATAATTTTAATATTACATTATTATATTATGAATATAAATATAATTATTTTATTATTATATTATGATTATATTATTAAAATTATGATTACTTTTTATTATTATATTATTATAATTATGATTGTAATTATAATTTTTTATTATTATATTACTATATTATGATTATGTTTATATTTTTATTATATTACTATTATAATATTATTATTTATTATGATGATTTTTTATTACTTTATTATTATTTTATTATGTTGTATTATATTATTATATGTTGATTATAGTTATGATTAATTTATTATTATATTATTATAATTATAATTCTTTATAATTATGTTTATGATTATGATTATATTTTTATTATTATATTATTATGATTATGATTATGGTTATATTATTATGATTATGACTATAATTATTATTATCATGATTATGATTATGATAATATTATTAAAATTATGATTACTTATAATTATTATATTATTATAATTATGATTGTAATGATAATTTTTTATTATTATATTACTATATTATGATTATGTTTATATTTTTATTATATTACTATTATAATATTATTATTTATTATGATTATTTTTATTACTATATTATTATTTTATTATGTTGTATTATATTATTATACGTTGATTATATTTATGATTAATTTATTATTATATTATTATAATTATAATTATTTATAATTATTTTTATGATTATGATTATATTTTTATTATTATATTATTATGATTATGATTATGGTTATATTATTGTGATTATGACTATTATTATTATTATCATGATTATGATTATGATTATTATATTATGATTATATTATTAAAATTATGATTACTTATTATTATTATTATTATATTATAATTATATTATTATAATTATGATTATAATTATAATTTATTATTATTATATTACTATATTATGATTATGTTTATATTTTTATTATATTACTATTATAATATTATTATTTATTATGATTATTTTTTATTACTTTATTATTATTATTATCTTACTATTATGATTATTATTTTACTATTATTATTATTATCATCATCATTATTAGTATCATAATTATTCATATTTTAACTATTCTCGAGTAACAACCGACAAACGATATTTTCGCTCTTCCGAATAGTCAAGAATACCACTCTTCTACCACTCTTCCAAAAAAAATATTATTCTACCACTCTTCCAAAATTACCACTCTTCCAAAGCTATTCCTTGATTTGCCAAACGGACCCTATAGTGATTATTTTTCAATATACTATGAATTGAATGAAGCGGATCGATAACTCTTTTATACCAAATGCAACTCACCATACTTAACATTCAAACCAACCTTCAAGTTGCTTACATGTTTGTAAGAGATCGGCGATGTCATCAACACCTTCATCAAAAGCAATTTTTTCACATATTTTCAACCGTATCGATAACTTTGTATGTATTTAATAATAATTACTGTCAATCTTAGCTTATTTATTTCATTACCTTGTTATACGATCATAAGAAAAAACACATAAACCATCGATTAGGACATTAATTTTATTATCAGAGCAATGACAACTAATGACAACCAAACTTTTAGGAAAAGATCACCTTACAATGAAATATGAACTACACTTGGTGGATCGACAACTCGATGCCCATGACATTTTCATTAATGCTTTTTGACAATTAAGTTTTCATCATGCCAATTTTAATTTTGGCTTCAATTAACATCATCAAAACAAACATAGAAATAAAATATAAAGAAGAAAACTAATTAAGCTCAAAATCATACCAACAGTTATAATTTGTAAGAACAAAAATTATACATGATTAGCATCATAATTAAATCAAATCACTATATATGTGCCACTAATTTTAATATCATCATCGCTGGATATATTTAATTTTGTTTCCAGACGCAGCGCCAAAACATTTTTGTTCCCTCCATAATATTCCAAGGTTCCCCCGACATTCTATCTGTTTTGTGCATGATTTTCATTCTACCCATCTCCAACATACAAAATCAATGAAAGCATGTCATATTACTGTAAATTGTATGGTCCTGTAATTTATTGCATTGTTGATAAACCAAGATGAAAAAATTAGATGCTTGTAAAGTCCGCCAAAGTAAAATTTGGGTTTTGGATCTAATATATCATACAGCTCAGGTAGAGATTTTGGAGGGAAAATTTCAGATTTTTTGAAATTTATTTTATTTTTTTATTTTTTTTTGAATTTTTCTGCAAAGGTAAAAATAAAGTGGTTTTTTTTATTTTGGTACACTTGGGGGTATCTTTGGGGGGTCTAGCACCTTTTATTCAAATAAAAGGTTTGGATGGGATGGAGGCATCAGGGGGGTCGGGTGGGGTGGGGTGGGGGGGCGGGCGGTCCGGTCTAACGGATCCGCACGGTTAATTTTCGTGTGTAAGGAGAATCCGGCCCACCGTTGGACCGGACTAAGGCAAGGCACGGAACGGTACACGGTCCGAACACGGTCCGATCCACGGTCACGGTCCGGTCCAAGACAGGTTGAACCGGGTGGATATTTTCAATACTCTAATCACAGGCCATTCATCTCTCAGCGCTTAATTTTTTATGAAAATTCAAAACTCAATGGTTGTCTAGTCATACTAAGGTTGACTGTTATTCTTTACACGGTTTGTTAAACGCTAAAATTTAATTAAATAATAATAGTTAAAAAATTTAACAAAAATTAATAAATAATGTAAATCGACAATTGAAAAGAAATATATATAGATATACATATAAATAAATAAATTGATATATAATTTAAAATGTAATTATGATTGATATATAAAAAAATTAACAAGGCAATATAATACATATATAACAATAAATGATTATATGACAAATATATATATATATAACATAAACAAATTAATTAATTAAATTGTGGATATTAACTTATAATTGATCAAACAAATGTTGAATAATATTTGAAAGGAACATGAGATTAATTATCAAATAACAAAACTCAAGGATCGAATTAAAATGTATGAAAATATAAATAAATTAATATCAAATTAAAATAACTAACACAAGCCACCTTGATCAATTAAAATTATGATGAATAAATTTTACAACGGGAAATCAAATAACAGTCTCAATCAGTTATGATGAGAAGAGTCTCAATCAGTTATGATGAGAAGACCCGCAACAGACAATCAAATTAAACTGCCAAATTACATATGATAATATAATTGATTTAAAAACTCAATTAAAATAATTTTGATTAAAATTGATAGTTGCATAATAAATATAAAGCTATGTAATTAAGATGAACATTTAGCCAGCCACACCAAATTTTATTCGTTCCCTTACCACACTTGATCCCGGTTAACCCCTCTCTCCTCATTAAAACTCCTCTCTCTTCCCTTCCCTTTTTTTCCCGCTACACCTTCCTCTTTCACCCGAGATTTTTCCCCTTTTCTCACTCCCCTCACCTGTCTCTCTCTCAGTCATGCTTCCGAGCACAGTCACCCTCGTGAGCCTAACCTTGAGATTGTCAAAGCCCCATCATTGTCTACCTTAACTCTGCTCCCTCTAGTCTTGGGTTGTCAATTGCACCATTTTGGTCGTTTACCCGACCCGTATCGTACTCGATAAGATGAGTATGGGTAAGATTTTATTTTCGTTAGGTCATCGGATATGGGTATGGATAAGAAAAAAATTTATTAACTTATCGGTATGGATATAGGTAAGGGATTTTCGTTACCCGTTATCCATTGGGTAAATTATATAAATATATATAAAAGTACAATTATTTTATATTTTGAATAAATATATATAATAATTATATAAATATATATATATATATATAATAATTAGTATATATTTTTTATGATGATTGACATGAAAAAATTATATGATTTTTGTTATATCTAAAATGTTAATTATTATTACACTTTATTAGTATATTTATTTGTTTAAACCATATATTTTTTTTCATTAAATTATTTTTATTTTTACCCGTTATCTATCGTTACCCTTTGTTACCCAAAATTTTTAATGGATAAGAATATAATATAGATAAAAAAAATTTAATAGATATGAATATAAAAATACTCCACCCTTACCCTAACATACCCATTAACAGCTTTACTCCAGTCCGTGAAAATACTCCAGCCTTACCCCTAACATACCTATGAGCGAGCATGCGCTCACCACCTCAACAGAGGAGTGGTTTCCCTTCCCTTGTTATCCCCTCTATAAAATACCCCGTTCATGCGCCCTTTCTCCTCCCTTTTTCACATCTCATGTGCTGAGAAAGAAAATTCTAAAATTGATAAGAACGGATGAAATCAAGAGAGGGGAAAGTGGTGGTGGCTGGGGAAAAAAGAGGGATGTCGCTTACCTTTGCTATTCTTGCTTGCTACCTTGCTACGCCTGATTTCTAGTAAACTTAACCATAGCCGCTATCTCTATTTTCCTTACTGGTAAATCCTAATCTGATTAACTCTTTTGTGCTTTGCTTGTTTGTTTGATTTCATTGTTGCTTGCTTGCTTGATTTTTTCTTTTATGTGTGCTAGTTGCTGCCATTTTTCTTCCTGCTGGTAACCCTAGCCAGGCACTTTTCTCTCTTGTTGGTTGTGTTGAATGTTTGCTGGTACCTGAACATTCGTTGGTTGGTTTTTGCTGGGTTATGTTTACTGATGTCAGCCCTTCTCCCATATTGTGTGTGTTGTACTGGTTAACTGCTTATGATGGTTCATATGACTATAATATTTGCTGGATTGGTTGTCTGAATCTTAGGGATTTTGTCCTTGTGTTGCTGGTTAAATTGCTATATTGTTTTTGTCTCTATATTGGTATGTTGTTACTGAGTTGATATAATGGCTTTAGTATTGATTTCTGGTTGTGCTGACAGCCCCCCATTTGATACTGCACTTGGTACATTTTGCTTGTTTTACTGGTTTAAAATGTGTTGCTGGTACTGGACAACTAGTACCAGCCAAACCCATGGTTGTCTGTTGGTATATGAGATTGTTTTTCTGTGCTATGTAACTGTTGAGACTCTTGGCTTGTATCATTATCCTTGTATATGTTGTGTTGCTTCCTTGATATGCTCCAGGTTGAGTTATAAAACCCCTAGACCCTGTTGCCCATGACCTATGCTAATTAACTGAAAATTCGATTATGATTAGTATTAAAATAATAAAAGTCTAATGATTAAAAGTCATAAGATAATTAAGTGTTAAATTAAAAATGTGACTAATTAATTGGAAGTAACTCCGAAAGGTTTGGCGGTATCTATGAACTAAAATATAAACTTGAATATACGGGAAATGATTATATTATCTACCTCAAAATAAAATTACCGAACAGATACAATAATAACGAGGCAGCCCATGATCTTGTACATTAAAACACCAATACATTAAATAAAATAACAACGTTCTTTTAATTCATTTGAGTTTCTTTTATTTTCTTTTCATTTTCTTTTTTTTATTTTTATTTAGATTTATTTTATTTTTATAAAATATAATTTCAACTTATAAAATAATAATAATATATATAACAAATAAAATACATGGTTAAAGGATATAATAAAAATATTAAAGAATTAAAGAATAATAATTTATATATATATATTAGTTATTATTATATTATAAAACTTTATATATTAATCGATTTCTCTATTTTTAAATAAAAAGAATATTAAAAATAAATAATATATATTAATCAATTCTCTATTTTATTTTAATTTGTAGTTTTTTATTTCTTTGCCCCGATGTAAATGTAAATATAATCTATATTAAAGTTAATGAAATAAATTATGGACTTGTATTTGTTTCTGTGTGCGTGTATTATTTATCTTTTGATTTTTGTCATTTACCGAACCAACAATATTGACTCCCTTAACTCAAAAACTCAACGAAAAATATGATAAAAATAATAAACAATGAAAAGATGATTTCATAACCAAAACTCAAAAAGAATAAAAATGGGTTTGAAACGATAAACACATTAAAATTGATAATTAATTAAAATAACATATCTCGAATGGAAGTTAATAAAAAAGTATAAAAGTGATTAATATGTCAAACACCGTAAAATGAATATAAGCGCGATAATTAAATTTCTGACACCCTATAAATACAGCAGAAATGTTACCGATTTTTTAAGGAAAAAGATGTTAAAACCCGAATGGACATTAATCAAATCATTATTTGTAATTAAATATCAAGGATAAAATAAACTGTGTTAAAACTAACAAATACTTAATTGAAATTAATAATAGATGATATAGTCGACTCAGATCCACTCACGAAGTACGAGGCCGACCCCGATCTCATGTACGCATGCGCTGATCGTAATACGAGCGATCTGCCTCCGGAGTAGAGCGACTCTGTGATCCTCGCCAACATTCTCAGGTACGAATTCCTGAGATTTGTTTTTCTTTCTTCAGAAATAGGAACCCAACCCGAAAAATAATATGTTTTCAAAAATAACTCGAATTACGGTATTTTCTAACCAAACAATTATTAGAGATCCAATTTGAACTATCATTGCATACGGTAAATTGATCAGCATATTTGAGGCTTATCTCGTATTTATATGTCATATCATGTCATTTTGCATGTAGATAGGAAAAGAGTAGGACTCGGCAATTAGTCCTGAGATAGGATTATATTAGAAATAAAATAACAAGTTGTAGATTATAATTATTAGGATAATTATTACTATTATCATTATTAAATAATTAAATTAGATAGTTATCATGGATTAAATGCATGAGAGTGTTGAGAGGCGGGCCGGGTGATCTCAGTCTGAGGTTGTCTTGTATAACCATACCAATGGGTTACGTGCGGTGTCCAATCGGTCTGTGGGACCCATTGGTCTGTATATACATTGCGCACCTTTGTCTGTCGGTCATTCATCGACCTCGTCATTTAACGGGTTCAGCAGTGCCACGAGTGTTTTTCTTTGATCAATATTATATTATTTATTACTCAGTATATGATTTGATTCTAAATTTAATTGAGCGATTAGAATTGAAATGTCTTTCAGTGTTTAGTGTGGGCAGCCATATTCGAGTATAGATTATATTCTATTTTATTATATTATTTTATTTAGCCGGTTTATTTGAGATCTCGATATGTCCAAAGGGCTTTCTCTTTTGACCCCTGGTTGGTACAAAGAATGTCGGAAGCTCTACTTTGACCCTTGGTTGTTACAGAGAGTCTACCATTCATTATTATATTTTATTTTATCATTTCATGGATAGTTATCTCATTTTTGTGTTATGACAACTGAAGTCATACTCTAATCTATTTGTTAATTATATTGTGAGGTAAATTACTATATTCAACAGACCAAAGTATTTTCTTTATAGTCGTTCACTCTCCTAGGGCGTTATCGCCCCGGAAGCCGAATTATCATTTATGTGGCGTTGTCGCCGCATAAATATAAAGTCATAAGTTAGTAAGTTAGGCCCTGGTTGTGCCCGCTTAGGCAAGGCTCGAGTTAGTAAGTTTGGCTCTAGTTGTGCCCGCTCGAAATGGATCTGATAAATTTATAAACCAAGATTTTATTACGGGAATTTCTTTCTCGTATTATATATTATAATATATTATTTTCATAATTTTTTATTTTGGGTTTTCTTATCATTTTATGTCATAACTTCTAGGCGAATTTCTCAAAAAGTGTATAGAAATATAATTATATTCATAATTTATTATTATATTATATTTAAAACATCAGTATCGGTATTTGGGTCCAGTCTAGGGAAGAAGATCAAATCTTAAGGCTGGATCTAAATCTGTACTGAGTAATTTTTAAATTACTCACGTTTCCACGGTGAATTGTGGGATTCAGCTTTACAAATACGGGATTTTTTCTTGGAGAGAATGCTAGGTACAATCCTGCGTGATGACAGAGGTGTTTCGCCGTATCAGTATATGAGCTGGGTAGTTGATTAGGACTTTTCGGGACATCAGGTTTTTGTTTATCTCTTTTAGGTTTTATTTGAGAGATTTTGCTGTCCATTCTGATAGAGTGAGCCCCGCCAATGCAGGTGTTGTATTTTATACTGTTATTCTGGACTATATTGTCATGTATATATTTTTATTATTGTGTTGTTTATTCTGTGATTTCTGTATTTTATTCATTTAATCTTCTGTACTCACGTCTTATCATGCATACGTGACGAGATTAAGCACCCCTAATCTATTTTAATTGTTTTGGGGTGTGACGTGGTTTCTTGTTATGTAATCACAGTTAGATTTATGTTATGGAATTATTTGACTCTAATCTTTGAATTATATAGTGCAATATCCTGAAATTTACTCTCTTTTTTTCTTTTTGCCTTTAATTTTTTAAATTGTTTTGATTTTTTAAGGTCAGGCTCAGGCATACAGCTTCAAAGACAAACATTCATACATGTGCCCATGATTGTAGATTTGATATTCTTTTTATGTTCTCTTTAGAAATTTTGATTGCAAATACCTAGTGATTTTACTGTCACTTGAAGTCTCCTCTTACACAAACATCAAGTAAATGCAACAACCATGATGCAAACACCACCATGCAGTGAATAACAAGCAGCTGGAGCTAGAATCTTACTTCATATCTCTATGCTTGTGTTGGCATTTGTACTAGGTCATGTGCTCCATAGCAAGAAGATTTACTGCCTATCTGAGACCAGCGCATCCCTTCTAATCGGTCAATATCCACTTCACTTTTGATTATGTTCTCTATATTATTTTTATTTGATCTCTAAGAGGTTGGATTTTTTTTCCATTGTATACAAAAATCAGGGAGGTCAATGGAGTAAATTTATTGAGCACGTTCCAACTATAATGACTCCATGACATAAATATGTTAGTTAAGTCATTCTTCGTCTAAAGAGAGTTAATTTTTTTAATTAATTTTTAAGTTATGATAAGACACCTTTTATCCTAACTATCATCTTTCTTTGACTTAGAATCAAATTAAAGTTAAGAAAAAGAATAATTAGTTAGTAGTTTTCAGTTTGGATGGATTGTTTAGTGGTGAATTGGTTACTTTTTAATATGAAAGAGGAAATGTTTACTTATTTTATTCTTGACTCTGGTCTGTCATTTGCAAATAACTTAAAATTATTAGAACCATAAAAAATTTTGTGCTAATTTATTATTTTCTTGTGATGTTGGCCTTTAAATGTAGATTGGACATGGATTTAAGCCCATTTGATCAGGAGAATCTTCTAGCAAAGGAAGGTGAGTATAAGTTAAGTTGTTAATGCAGTTTATAAAGACTAGTAATTATATTAAAACACTTTAATTATTACTTTTTTTTCTTATTTTCATCTGGGCATTGTGAACTAAGTTTGCTATGATTTCTATACCAAAATGTATAAACCACCAAAAGCTTGTAAGCGAAGGCTCATAAAGATTAACAAATTGCCCTGAAGCATAAATGATCAATAGTTGATGAAGTCATTAACTTATTCGCAAATCTCTTTTTTTTCTTTCTTTTTTCTTTGGTATATTACACATATGAAGAACTCTTCATTCACCTGCATATACCCAAGAAAAAATTGAGGACGCCATCAGAAGGTACTCAAGACAGAGAAGGAACTCTTCATTCACCTGCATATCGTAATAACTTTCTATTCTCTTAGTTGTTCTCATTTATCGGTGTGCAAATGTCTGAACTCAATGTAAGTAACACTGACATATTCTTTCAAATCTTTGCTGAATTTTAGAACACTTATATTGTAGTGTGGAAATATATTGGGTCTATAAATTAATATTCTTACAATCATTTTTAGTAAACTTTAACAAGTCCAGAGTTTTATGATGGCAAATTAACATGACGGTTCTAACTTCTAATTACAAAAATTAAACTAATTAGGATCATGATCATCAATGCTCCACCATCAGAGGGTGCACATGACATTGGAGCATCATTGACATATCACACGCCACCACCACAAGATGCACCGATTGGCATGTAAGGTATCAGGATTGGTATGGAGGCTAAGATGCCTCATTTTTTTTAAATGTTCAATTACTGACTTATAACTATATAGCTCAAGTACTAACCATTTTGGGTCTTCAAGTTAAATGTATGAAAAATATTATGTATGAATGTATGTTGTTTTAAATGAATATATTTTGTGTTAAATGGATGTGGATGTAGTATATTTTTTATATTATTCAACGATTTTTTTGGTTAAATGGAAAATGGATGAAATTTGATTCTAAAGAGAACTAAATGGATGAAACATAATGTTTTTAATTTTGTGTTGTATTTATGATTACTCAATCGTGGGTGTAGTATATAGCAACATAATAGATCCAATCATGCCAAACTATTCTAGCAACTCGAGATATATAAACATGAGAAATATGTATGCCAAAATACCCTTGCGACCCATGAAATGAACATGAAAAAATTTTAAATGATAAATGACCAGCTTAAAAGAAAAATAGCATCCATAATACTTAGCTTGGTAGGTGCACGAAATAAAAAACTACCACCTACGCCAATAGATTGGGTTTGGTCTTGAGGAATTAAATATTATGCATCGGTGAACCCCAAGCGAACTGTACATGATTATGCACGCAACATATCAGTGGCATCGGCTTCATGCTACAGCTGTTCAGTAGCGTGTAGCTCTGCCTCATGAGCATTGAGACAAGAATAAGCCCATGTCATTTGATAGTTACATGAAGGTATACAAGGCAGTGACATTTTTTATGCCCTAGTTGTTGTTGCATATTCTAGTAGTATCGATTTATTCTCTAATTACTGATTAACTCAATATTTTTTTTCTAAACTACATTAATATGGCTCCGGAGCGCCAATATCAATTAGTATTTAGAACTTGAAAAGGTTGATGGAGTTTTAATCATCAGATATCACGAATTTAGTTCAGTGAGCAACAAAGTCGCTAAAAGGAAAAAGAATAAAGAAAGAACACAGATTGAATGACATTATTTGTAGTATCGAAATTCAATTATTGAAGAAAGAAGCAACATGGGCACTCTTTCAGAAGTTCCAAGGATAAGCTATGGAACTTTAAACCAGATGCTGCTCATTGGTCCATTTTAACCAACTGAACTCTGCATCTGATCGACTTCCAACACTTGCTGACTTGAATGACACGGTGAATCGCAGTTTTTGGCCAACCTGGTCGGAAAATGAGCTTCTGTGGCTTAACGGAGACTAGTGTTTTAAAAAAAATCCGTGCGGGTCAGATCCAACCCGTTGTATCCGTGGCCGCGAACTCGACTCATCCGACTCGTGACCTAACTGTCAGACATGTGACCCGTTAGAACTGGCGGGTCTAGCACGGACACGGACAAAAAAATTTCAAAAAAATCCGTGCTAGACCCGACCCGACCCAACCCGTCCTACCCGTGCAAATCCGCCCCCGATCCGACCCGAGAAACCCATGCAAACCCGATAAACCCGAGAAAATTCAAAAAAATGTAGAAAAATTAAAAGTTTTTGGTCAAAAATATAAATAGTTATATTTTTTAATAATTATTTTTGAATTTTTTGGAATTTTTGAGAATTTATTTAAATTTTATTGGGTTTACCGAGTATTGGGTCGGGTTTGCACGGGTTTTCCGGGTCGGGTCGGGGCCGGGTTTGCACGAGTTGGACGGGTCGGGTCTAGCACGGATTTTTTTGAAAAAATTATGTGTCTGTGCCCGTGCTAGACTCGCCAGTTCTAATGAATCACAGGTCTGACGGTTAAGTCACGGGTCGGGATAGGTCGGATCGCGACTACGGATACAGCATGGGATGAGTTGAGCCTTGCCTTCTTTTCTTGGGTTGTTTTTAAATTTTGAACAACATAAGATGAGTGGAGCCTTGCCTTCTTTTCTCTTCTCTAATACTAAACCCCTTTGTCAAAATTACCTCACTGCCCCTCTTCATTTCTTTCTCTATATCATTGGTTCCTTCACACAACTTCATTTCTGAGAATTCTTCTTACACTTGCAATTTTACCTCTTTACCCTTATGCTAGAACTCTATATTCCCCTTCCCCAATCAATCTTCATAGGACCCAAATTTATGAGCCAATCAATGCCAAGGATCATATCATAACCTTGCACATCCAACACCCTTACGCTCTTCTCAAATTATTGCCCTTAAATGCTAAACTGTAAAGCTTTACATTGCAAATTAGTAACAATCCTAGCACTATTGGCTACAGTAACTATCATGGGAATGGTTTGATTAATTTACAGCTTATTGTCTTGTAAGTTGTAACACAGAAGAATGCACAAAGGAGTGTGTGATGTCATTGTCTACCAAATACCAATGCATAAATTGATAATTTATCAATTTCACCCTTAAACTTCATAATTCTTACATCTTCACCTTCTTTAGTGTTGAACATGGACAGTTGGACACCACAGCTTCCTTTACCTCAGGTGGTACCTCTTTTACATGCATTTCTTTGTCATCCTCAGGCTCTATCTCCTCTCCATCCTCCTCCTGAATTTGCACTTATGGCCTGAAAAGTACTTTTCATCACACTTGTAGCATAACCCTAAATTTTTCTTTTGTTCAAAGGTAGTAGTTCTCCCATTAGTACTGGATTGCACACTCTTATAAGGAACCAGCTCGTTACCAGTATTTGAACTCCTTTCTCTACTCTTATCAATTTTTCAGTTGTCAGTATTGTACTTAATAGCTGTAAAGGTTTAGTAAAGCCTTTGTATCTCTTGTGTCGTCCTTTATTACTTAGTTCGATCTTGCAAGCATAGTTAAATGTATCATTAAGTCTCCTAAGTTGTAAGACTTATATTAAGTATCTCATTTTCTCCTTAAGGTCGCTATAAAACCCTCGAATGAAGAAGTCTTCATTCAAATGTGTATCATAATATAATAATTTGGTCTTGACTCTCCCAAGTTTCTTGATGTATTCCCCTACAGTTTCACTCTGATGTAACCTTTTAAACTCTTCAACGGGATGCTTATTACTTGCTAATTTAAATCTGACATTAATTTCTTCAACTAACACATTCCAAGGTGAGGTATGGCTACCAATAAGTATTGTTCTATATCACTCATTCATTTCTTCGCTAAAATGCATTACGTCTAATTTAGTTTTATATAATTCAGACACTTGATACATATCAAAATAGAAATCACAAATTCATTCTCCACTCAATTGGATCCCCACCATCATAACGAGGAAAATCTATTCTAGACAACCTAAACCCTTGATTACTTGCCCCTTGTTGGTTATGTCTTCATTCAATTCCTCTGACAAAATCCAGACCCCAGTCATATTCTTCAGTATTGATATGAAAAGTGTCCTCACTTTGAGTTTTATGCATCCTAACTGCCTCTCTATTTCCATTTGAAACAGTGCCGGTATTCATCACTGCTTATTCATTGACCCTTTATCCCATGATCTCATCTGTCTCATTAGTTACAATACTGTTGTTCTGACCAGTCTTTAAATCTGATTCCTTACCCAATTGCAAGCATAAAACCCTCTCTAGCATGATTTGCATTTGATTTTCTCATCTACACCAAGATTAGATACTTTCACGTGCTCAATCACCATGGTTGTTAATTTCTCCTCTAACTTATGGTTTGCATCTCGCATTTCTCCATTTAATTTTTCCATATCAGCTTGACATTGTCTTGGCCCTTCAAACTCTCCAACAAGGCTTCCTGGCTCACACTTCTCATGCGTTTGGCCATTGGTGTCTCCGTTGCTGTTATCGAAATTTCTTTCACAAAGTGGAACTAAAATGAATAATAAATCATGGGCCACTAAGAACCGGTGTTCTGATGCCAATTTTTCACGAACTTATTTTGAACTTTGGCTAAATAAAACGACAATTGAGTATGGAACTAAGAAAATGGGAAGAACAACTAAATAAAGAACATGAAAACAAAGGCAGCTGCTAATGAAGCTGGCAACAAATTGGATAATTTAAATGAGTTTAGGGTTCAAATTACATCACAATGCATAATTACTTGACTCAATGTCTTTTATAACCATTACAAACGACAAGATAAAAAAAACAACAGAAAAGCGAGTTGTGTTGCTACACTGGCAAAGTGTGTCGTTTGCGTCCCCACATCATCTCTAATTATTATTGGGCTTCATTCCTCTTCTTCTGGGCTTCTGCATGGTTGTTACGCCTATTCCCATAGTTCAACGCCATCTAACCTTCATTCTAACGCTTGACCGGTTCAAACTTTTCAACATCACCAGCTGATTCAAAGCTGCTGACAGAGGAGAGCATGACAACCAAGTCGGAACCAGATCAGCTGTCGCGCGGCACCGTGCAGCGCAGCACGGTGTCCGTTCGATCACTTTGAGATTCGGCTAACTCGAATCTCAAAATACTAACTCGAATTTCAAAGTGATCGAACGGACACCGTGCTGCGCTGCACGGTGCCGCGCGACAGCGGATCCGCTTCCCAACCAAGTCAGAGAGGTGAATGATGACAGAGTCGAGCACTTCTTCCTTCCCTTGGTTGCTCGTTTGAAAAATAATGAGAAGGAAAACAAAGAAAAAGAGGGGACATTTTGAGAGTTCGATCTGGTTTGATTGATGTCAAGATGTGCGGTCTAGATTTTATGCCAAAGTTTCATTTTTTTTGTGGAGTAAGTGTATATAATGTCTTGAAATGGACGGATTCATATAACTATAGCAACATTATTAGAAAAGGACATATTTGTGATTTGGAGATGAAAAAAACACGCATATACAAATAATGTTATCTCACATCAATTACAAATATTAAAAAAAAAATGATCCTTTAGTTTTTAGGTAAGTCCTGGAAGCATGGTATATATCCTGGCATGTTTCATATTGCTACAGAAACTCCTGACGAATAGGAACAAAATTGTTGGGCCACATAAATGAGACCGACGCTGTACTAAAACACTATGGGGAGACGGTCAAAAGAAAAAAAAAACAAAAAAAGAATTAACAACAAGAAGAGCTGCACATTTCACAAAAACTATATGTTAAGTAATATGTTCAAGAATTCAAAACAATACTAATAATATTGCATTAACAAACAAGGTGACTACAAAAAACCAAAAAAACCAATTTTAGCAAAAGCATCCACTTATGCAGCATGGATTGTTGCGTTTGATGCACCTGCATATATCACCACAAGTTGGGCACGACCAGACACAGCCACAAGAGCACTCCGGGCATCTTGGTGCCTGAACTGCGCAGCATGATTTGCACCATATAGACTTGCAGCAACAAGACCACCCTTGGAAACATGAAAATGCCCCACTGAAGCAATGAGGTTGTGTGCATGAACACTTTATGCAACTGCAGCAAGACTCACCACAGCAGCATGATCCACAGTCTGTGCAGCACCTTGGTTTACATTTGCAGCAAGAGCTGTCGCAGTTTGAGCTGTAGCACTTTGACTTGCAGCAGTTGCTCAAACAGCAATTCGGTTGGCAGCTGCTGCAACTGCAATTCGGTTGGCAGCTGCTGCAACTGCAATTCGGTTTGCAGCCGCCACAACTGCAATTCGGTTGGCAGCCGCCGCAACTGCAATTCGGTTGGCAGCCGCCGCAACTGCAATTCGGTTGGCAGCCGCCGCAACTGCAATTCGGTTGGCAGCCGCCGCAAATGCAATTCGGTTGGCAGCCGCCGCAAATGCAATTCGGTTGGCAGCAGCTGCTGCAACTGTATTTCGGTTGGCAGCAGCTGCTGCAACTGCATTTCGGTTGGCAGCAGCTGCTGCAACTGCATTTCGGTTGGCAGCAGCTGCTGCAACTGCATTTCGGTTGGCAGCAGCTGCTGCAACTGCATTTCGGTTGGCAGCTGCTGCAACTGAATGGTCTGCAGTTGCTGCAACTGCAATTTGGTTTGCTGTTGCAGAAGGAACTGCAGCGGGGGCAGCAGCTTGAGACACGGCAGGAGAGCTCTGAACAAGAATTACAGCAGGTGCAACTGGGGCAACTGCAGCTGTCACGTGCGCACTCGCAGCTGCAACACTCACAATTCTTTGATTGTGGACAGCTGCAATTAGTTGGTTTCTCCAAGCAGCATATCCATGAGACGCAGCAGCAAATCTTTGACCTAGTAAGCAAAATGTTCATGAGTATCAGAAAATGGTAGTGTGCTGTTTAAGAGCAAAATGCAAAACAAGTAGCCTCGTAACAGAAAATACATATACATGGAACCCATGCCAAAAACTCAATTCTCAGCTTGCACGTAACAACAAACAAGCATTAGCATTAAAAAAAGTTGCAGTCAAGGATGTGCTGGCACCCACACCCGACTCGGAGCACCACAATGATCTTTTCTCTTTCTTTTTCTCAAAAGATCAGTCTTTGTTTTGCATTTCATTAAACACTGCAGCAAGTTCCAGAAGAAATCAAACCATCGCAACACAGAAATAAGCAGTCATGACTCCTAACCACTCACGATATTGTGACTGTAAAGTAGCAGTAATGCTCCTCTTTTTTCAGATCACAGCAGCTGGATCCAAAAAGAAACCAAAAAATTGAACCCAAAGAATAAAGGCTAGGCCCAAATTTCTAATCGAACCATTATCCAAGTGTCTCAACCCCATCTGTGGTTATTTAATCAGCTAACAGAGTTCCCAAGTCAAGCCTACATGTGATTGCACATAGATTGTGGCCACATGACCAATACACAAACAAATTTCTGGGTTTAATGTTGTAATTATGTTATAGCAAACATTATTCTGGATTGTATTTTGAAAAAAAAGAACTGAGACAAAGAGGCTGAAAAGCTCCCAGTGAAGCACTTTGCCAAATGGAATAGCGTGTTCCGTACAGATCCCAAATTATATACTTTATACTGGCAATTACGAACAGATGAAAGCCTAGATAAATTCCCATAAAAGGAATATTCCTTAGGTTTGTCTTTGGTTATTAGCATCCCTTCATTATGATAACATACATACTTAAAGGATAAGAACAAATATTGCAAGAAAACGTGAAAAGTCCTAGTATGGTTGTGAGGTACCTGATCCACCTCCACATGCGACAAGACCCATGTCTCCTTTTATTTCTGGAAAATGAGCACAAATCATCACAAGTCTCAAAGCACAATAACATGTATAATGATTGCAAGTGTAGAGTCATACATTGGTATAATCGGATCTGGTTTTGTTCCAACAAACTCATTCAATCTGCAAGGTAAACAAAAAATAAATAAATAAATAAATACCTATTATTAGATAGGTGCAAATCACAAGTTTCATCTAGAATAAGAGTTCAATGTGGTTTCAATCTAAAATGCTACAAAACCAAATAAATAGACAAACTTGTAACACATGAATGAGAACTACCATCTGCCCAATGAGAAATGAAGGAATGAATGTTGGCCATTTACCATTATAGGCATATTTTTAAATAGTCTACCTTGTGTTTTGCAATTGGAAGATAGCATATTGGTGTGACAATGTTTTTGAAATTTGGCATTATCGTACCATTATGTAAAACAGCAAGCCTTGAGATACTGAGAGCTTATTTTCATTTATGGCCAGTAGTAGGAACTTTGGTATGAAGTGAAACAAGAATGGAAAAGTAAAATTTGGGATATAATAGAATACTCTTTGCAGCATCTTGAAACAGGTTGTATTCCATCAAGAGATTGCAACTCATCCTAGTTAAATCAACAGATGAGTAGTAAGCATATGTAGTTAGCAAGTATCAGAATCCAAAGTTAATTTAAATATTTATGGCAGCTTAAGTAAACATGAGTCCAACAATAGATTATGCGAGTAGGTAACAATTCAACCCAGTTGTTCGACTCAGTAGTTGAATAAACCTTAAAAAATCCAATTCAGTATGGATATACTTAAAATTGCTCAATCAGAAACTACTTTAGGCAAACTTTAGTTTAGCTGCAAATAGTATATCTTTCTCCAATGACCTTTTTATGGAAAATTTTGCAATAAATAGAGGTTGCTTAGTATAATTTCTCCACTGCAATGCATAGATAATTTCCTTGATGGAGATGTAAAGTACATACTAGGCCCCCACAGCATATGATCTTGTTCATAAACTACTAGATGTGTTTAAGTTAATCTTTAATTTGCTGCACCAACAACAACAACAAAGCCCTTTGATTTGCTGCACCATTGAACTTAAATTCAATACTAAAACCAGGCCAGGCCAGACTCAAGTTTTAATTTCTTGGGCCCAACAATCCTAGAACAGCCAAAACTATTCCATTTCCAAAGGATTGCACAAGTACGACAGCTTTGGGTTCTGATCTGGAGTACTATAGCAAACCCTGGTTCTACCTTTTCTCAAAACAAAAAAAAAACCCTGGTTCTACCTGCCAATCAGAAAGCAATTATACTATACTAGAACAGGAAAAAAGCACTGCAAAGAGATAAAGATCAGTTGCAGTATCTATAATTGTTTATGATCCCATATTACACAGAAATGTAATTAAACCAGTTATAAGAAGTACAACAGGACCCATACTGAAGCTTTCCTTAAATTTAAATATAATGAAACAATAAGAAAGAATGATTTCTCGACAAGATAAGTAACTGACAATTTACACCAGATTTTTAAAGCTATAAGCAGTGGGACTCTAATCTACCGAAATTAATACTTACAAAACAGAAAAAAAAATACATAAATTATAGTTTTACCATTCAATTCTTGCCTATTTTTTTCTAGGATGGTGCTCTGTTTCAAAAGTTCAAAAGATCGGTAAATATTTGAATATTTAATTCTCAAATAAAAAATAAGGATTTTTCAAAAATTGCTAGCTGAAAAGGTATCCAACAACTATAAGAAGGAGGTTTTTCAAAAAATAAATAAATGACAGAAAAGGAGAAAGTGACTAAAAATTACGGTCGATTATTTTATAGAATCGTCTACCTGAACAGAGTGCCGCTTTATTTTAGATTAGAACAAAATACCACAACAAAACAAAAAGAAACATTTGTGAAACGAGACCAGTTTCCCCATCCGTTGCTCTCACAAGCAACCTCCATGCCTCATCCCATTGTTAGCAAAGTCCAGGAAAAGGAAAACCAAAATCCCATAGTCACCATTCCCCGCCTCCACACTCCCACATTTTTATTTCTACAGAGGAGAGAGAGAGAGATGGAGAGAGGAATTATTACCTGCAGAAAGCCGATCTCACGGTTCAAGATCTGCACCTCGAGTTGCAACCTCCGGCGACCGCACAAATCGGGGTACTTGGGAGGAGACTTGGGGCGGGGAGGCGTAACATCAGTTTCCATTCGCTCACGGGCTGTGACAAGACACCATAGGCCAAGAAGCCCACCTCTTCTTCTCCTCTCCTATATTCGTTTGCCAAAAGCGGGTTGAGTTGAATCTTGTAGGAGGGCTACTAGTAGAAGTCACGAGAAACGAGCGGAAGGGGTGGGGGTGGGGGGACACGTGAGTCAGCGGCGGCAGAGGAGATAAGGGGACTGGGGCAGGTGGGGTAGAAGCGCGGTACGAGAAGAGGGTGTGGAGGTATCGTCACCGCTGCGCTGCTTGCTGGGACTGGCGCGGGGGCAGGAGCAGGGGCTGGGAGGAGAGAGAAAGGAGAGAAAGAGGAAAGAGCCCCCATTTATTCGTGCAACTGGCCTGCCTCTGCGCTGCAATAATAGCAGTGGGGGCGATTTAATAGCACGGAACCAAGTGAGAGAGTGGGGACTGGGACTGTCAATTGTGTTGTGTGTGTGCTGTGTGCTGTGTGCTGTGTGCATGTACGTGTAGTGTTGTTACTTGTTATTAGTAACGGATGCCCTCTCCACTCTACACTGCGAGTCTCCAGTCTGCACTGCACTGTATTAATTAATTTAACTTTAACGTAAATATAATTCCCAATTGATATACTTGCGATTAGTATAGACATTATATGTTGTCACTTGTCAGAAACTATATATCATCAGGCATTTCTAATCACGTGTTTACACATGGATTATCACAAGGATATCTTACATGTCCATCTCAGGTTGTCCAATTAATCGTACACTACTTTCTACTTTATATAATCGTCGTCTGTATAACTGTAAATAATAAAAAAAAATACATATACCTTAGACAATGTTTTCCATATAGGAGACTGCAAGTTTGAAATTCTAATAAAAACTTTTTTTATAAACAATTAAATTTTGATAGCTCCACTCTCATCTTATCTCAAAAAAACATACATCTTAAAAATAAAAAATTTACAATATCTAAATAAGCTTTTGGGAAATTCAATTTTTTTGCCTGCATAAATCGATTTGTTATCTTAACTTTTTAAAGCTAATTTAAATATCTTTTTAAAAAAATAGAGTTCCCGTTAATCCAATATAACTTGTGTTAATTAAATCAACGAGCAAAATTACTCAAACGACCGTTGGAGCATAAAACGATAAACAAATACCACCACTTAACGCTTTAATGGCGATTTTTTTTTCCTTTGACCGCTCGTAGTTGACTTCAACACAGATTTAATAACGGTAGAAATCGTTGTTCGAGAGCTCTCTATATATACAGCACATGTATTGAGAGTTTGAACTAACCTCATTATGCGATTCCACTAGAAGGAATTACGAGTTCATTTGAATAAGCTCGTTCATTGATTTAATAAAACTTTTTCCCACAATTATATTCTACAAATGTCATGATGTATACCGATTGAACTCCGAATTTTTTATATCTAAGTAAAAATAAATTCAAAATTAAATATTGGTTTAAATGGGATGGAAAATTTGGACCAATACGTAGAAGGACTAGCCAATCACGTGGGGTAAAAATACCCCATATAATTAGCATCCGCGCGAAGTGTTCTGATTTCATTAGAGGTAGCAATCGGGCGGGGCGGGTCGGGTTCGGGCGGGTCGAATCGGGTCAGTTTGACCAAAATGAAAAATCAGGTCCGGGTTGGGTTTCGGGTCAAACGCTGTTAGCTTTTTTTGGGTCTCGGGTCATTTCAGGTCAGGTCGGGTCGGGTTTCGGGTTCTTATGAGCTCAGGTCGTCTCGGGTTTCGGGTCATTCGGGTCCGAGCCGGGTCGGGTTTCGGGTCATCTGATATCGGGTAGATTCGGGTTTCGGGTTGTCTCTGGTCGGCTCGGGTTCTTTTTGTCGCATTTTATCTCGGGTCGGGTCAGATTTCAGGTCACCCAGACTTTAGATCATTTTTTAGAAATGCATTTTAGCTACTATCATACCTAGATTTTCAATTATGTTCTGATCAATTTAACTTTTTAAATAATATGGATCTGATTAACAAATAATTGGGTCTAGTCAAGTTAGTTTCATGTCGTCATACTTTATTCATTTTATTAACAAATCGAAGACATACTACTTATGTTTATTCTGATTAATATACTTTGGTTGTTCTGGTAATTTATGGTTAATAGATATTATTATGCTAATTCTGGATCAAATGACAATAAAAATTATGAGCTTCGAAGATGAATAATTAACTAGATTCATTCATTTTTGTTATTATCTGATCTAATATACAATGAGCTCCATAACATTTCATACATTTAGTATGAAATTTATTAAGATCAATGATTTAAAATTTAAATTTGAGTGTTAAATTTTAAAATATAAATTAACAAGTAAGTGATTTTGGTTTTGAGGTAGAGATAGAGATAATCAATAATAGACGGGCATCATGTGAATTTTTTTTTTTAAATCATGGATATATTTCTAATGGACTTAGATAAAATGCACATTAAATTTTAGTAAAATTGAATGAGATTTTGACTCTCATCACACAATTTTCAAATTTTAACAATGAAGTTTTAATGACATTGTGATAAATGCCCAATTAATCTCTAAATCACTTCAAATTGGATATATATTTTAGGACTTTCTTGTAAAAAGTAGATTAACGTTATACACTCTAAAGAAAAGTTGCAATCAGATTATAATATTAGAAGTGTTTATATGTCTTATTCAGGAAAAAAAATATCTAGCTTACCATTGTTGATGCACGAATGATCAATAAATTGAAAAAAAATAATGGAAAGATAGATTTGGTTCTGAGATCACATAGATTCTCAATTCTTTGATAAAATCGATACATAAAAACTAATTTCTTCCAAAAAACATGACATATGTTTAAATACAAACCCTAAAAATAGAAAATACATAAACGATACATAAAAGACTCTAAAAACTCTAAAATTATAAAGAAAGGTCCAAAAGTCCATGAAGGAAGACTCAGATCGCGAATCTGAGCCCGAAAAATGGGCAAAACAAATCATAAATTATTTTGGATCTGGTTTTGGGCTGTGGAGTTCTTGTCAAAATTTCAGTCCGATCCGACGGTCGGATCAAAAGTTACGCCCCTTTTCGTGAAGCATGCACATATTGCATCAATTGTAATAGTGAATGTGTACTTTGTAAGAGATGGTATATAATTTTGAAAAAATAAGTATCATTGACCCAAATAGTAAAAAAAAAAAGTATCATTGACAGAATCATATTTAGCAAAGAGTAAAATGATGAATATAAAATTATGTAATGGTAAAAAAAATCAATTAAAATGATGAATAATTACAACAAGTTTGTGCGTACCTATATAGTTTTCAGATAAAATAAAATAATTATAATAATATAAAAAAATAGGAATATAGTTTAAAAGATAGAAATTTACAACATTAAATGCACATAATAAAATCCATTGTAATTAATTTATTTCATTTTTTTTAACTGGCGAGGTAATTAATTTGTTGGGTGAAAAATAAAAATATATGTTGATCTGTACATAATAACTAGGTAATATTACACATTTAATTACACTTGCTGATACTACTTACTAATATTTAATGGTAATATTACACTTGCTTACACATTTAGTTGTCCATTTAATTATACATTTAATATTTAATAGCCAAATAGAAAATTTTTGGCGGAAAATTTCCCTCCAATACAGAAACATCTTCTGCTCCGCATTTATGAAAAATCCTAACTTTTTCTGATCCGGATTCACTATCACGTAATATCATATAATACATATTATGGATCATTAAATCACTTCGCGATTCGTGTTGACAAGGATCTTAAGAAATTCCAATGGTTCAATATATGCAGCGTTGTTCTGCTTAGGAGAGGATCATTCAATTATTTCTTCTACATGAAGCTCCTGTTTCCCCTCTTTTCTCTCTCTTCCCTCCCAGCCGACAAACCCTCTTAAGACTCTTACCCCCATTTTTTTCTTCCCCTCGTTCGTGCTTCTTTTCCTCCATCTCCCTCTACATAACACACCTCCAACGCCTCACCTCTCCACCACACGCAACTGATGTGCTCTTTTCGCTTCACTTTTCATTCTCTCGGCTCAATCCCTCTCTACCTTGCGCACTGGGAACTATCATCGAACGACTGCCAGGAACAGTCACCGAGGACCCTGGACGCTAACTCCTCAACCTTCTTTTCTGGTAATTTTTTTATTTTCTTTCTTTTAATTGTTGTTCTCTTCCTAGTATTCACCGAGGACCCTAGACGCCGCTTCTTTGGTTGGTCTGGGAAAACCTAGAGTTCAAAGTACAAAATAGAAAGATCTAGTTCAGAAGTTTGAAATAGAGAAAGAAAAAGTATTTTGGAGACATAATGGCTGTATTGCAACTTATAATGCAGGACCTTATTCCTTTCAATTCTGCCTCTTAGTGCTTTAATGCCACATCCCCATAATTTTTTAGTTTGATCCAGCCTTTGATCTATAAGCAAGAAAGAAAAAACTAAATAACTAATATAATGAATTCAATTTCTCCAATTGACTTACCTGACAAGATTGTTAAGATTATTATGTGTAACATTTTTTTTTCATATTGTTTTTCAGCTTCAGTCTTGAAGCAAGCTCAAGTCTTCCCTTCTTTTGCTGAAGAACTTCTCCCTTTGCTTGATGTGAGAAATCTCCTTTGTAAAATTTTTGTTTATTTTTTTGTTTTAAATTTCCCTACTTGAAATTGTTTTTCAACTTCAGTTCTACATTCACTTCTTTGTTGACAGTGGATGTAGAACTTGATATATAATAGGCAGAACTAAAAAGTTAATACTACAAACAAAAAAGTTAACTTTTTTTTTCTTTGTTTGAATAATAGAATGGAAGAAGAGGCCATCACTGAAGAAATAGAGTCGACCATAACTCCTGTATCAGCCAAAAGTTTAAAATCTCCAGCATGGTCTCATTTTTCAAAAATTATGGAACACAATACCATCAAGGCTAAATGCAATTACTGTGGCAATAAGTACATGGCTCATTCAAAAATCGGGACCACTAACATGAATCGTCATCTCCAATCATGTAAGAAGCGAGCTCGTGCTAGTGATGAGATTGAGGAAGGAGTATCACGTGGTAAACGAATAGATCAAAATGTCTATCGTGAAAAACTTGCTCGAGCTGTCCTACTCCATGGCTATGCTTTCTTGTGGGCTGAACATGAAGGTGATCGTGATATTCATCTTTATTTAAATGAAAATGTCCGGGTTATTTCTAGAAATACATTAAATACTGAGTGTTTGAAATTATATCATACGAATATGGAGAGAGTGAAATTTTTCTTGAGTCCATCCCGTGGTAGAGTTTGTTTAACAACTGATATGTGGACCTCATGCAATACTGAGGGTTATCTTTGTCTCACTGCACATTGCATAGATAGTGATTGGAAGTTGTCTAGCAGAATTTTAAATTTCCATCATGTACCTCCTCCACACAGTGCTATTGCTCTCTGTGATGTTATCTATGATATGCTGAAACAATGGGGTATTGAGAAAAAAATATTTTCAATTACCATGGATAATGCTCTTAACATGGATAACATGCAAGAGAATTTGTGTTATCGACTTACTAATTCTCTTGTTTGTGGAGGTCAATTTTTTCATATAAGATATGGCAAAAATTCAAATGTGGTTAGCAGATATGGCAAAAAGTTCAGATCCAGAAATTAAGCAAATGGCAGATGGAATGAGAGTAAAATTTAACAAGTATTGGGAAGATTTTAGTCATGTTCTGTCTTTTGGAGTGATACTTGACCCTCGCCACAAGCTTAGATTAGTGCGTTCTCGTTACAAACAAATGAACGATGAGGGATAGACGGATATAATAAAAGTTCATCTTGAGAATATATTTAAGGAATATTATAGCAGATTTACTACATCTATCAATCAAGACAGAAGAGAAGATGTTAGACAACAACATTCAGATAATGATAGCTATGATGTAAGTTACTATATCTAGTTTTTTTTCCTGTAGGACTGTTATAACTCCTCAATTTAGAAATTGTTATGAGTCTTAAGATATTATTTAAATCTGAAATTAATTTGGTATGAACCAGGGGTTATTCTGCAAATATTTTGGGTTCTAGTTCCACTAGGAGACTGTTAAATTTCGGTCCTCAGAATTGATTCCTCTGAATTTTGGTAAGTTCAATTAGATATACATTCTATAATATAACTAATGAAGCTTTTTCTTTTATAGGGATATTCTTCTTGTGATGGTGATGATTCAAATTCAACAAGCAGGGAACTTGACATTTACCTAAATGAGCCAAGGATCACTCAAGATGAGGAGTTTGATATTCTTTGCTATTGGAAGGAAAATGAAGAAAGATTTCCGATTTTATCGACAATGGCACGCGATGTATTGAGCATACCTATCACGACGGTCGCATCAGAATCTTCCTTTAGTATTGGAGGTCGGTTTTTAAACAAATGGAGAAGTCGTCTTCTACCAGAAAATTCAGAGGCATTGATCACCACCCGCAGTTGGCTATTTGGTTATGAATGTATGTACATCTTTACTTATTTCACTCTATTTATTATAGAAGCACATTTATATCGTCTCTTTACCATGTTTTATTTTTATTAGCTTATGGCTCCGAAGATACTGAAGGCAATAACTTTGTGGGAGTGGAGGTCAGCTTAGTTGAACAGTCTCAATCTATTCTGCCTTCATCATCTCATGTTTGGTAAGTCCCCTCTATCATGCCCATTCGATAGGCAATATCAATGCATTTTTGTTTTCAAGAATTGGAGACAAATGTCATTTGTTATACTGAAGGCAATAACTAGATTACATTTTAACAAATGATATTTGCACTAATATCAGCAAAATTAGTGATAAAGGATGGTTGGAAGATATTTTCCCATTTTTAATTTGAGAGATCAGAAATTTGGATCTTATGGTTGTGACAACAAATATCACTAATGCTATACATACATGCAGTTGTGAGCTCATACTCCATAGCCACTAATGTTAGCAACAAATGTACTATTTTTAAAATTATTTTTCAAGCAATTTTTAAGGAAACCCCTAACTTTTAATTATTTGTAGATTTATAACCTCACTTAGCCATTTCAGCTATGTTGATTAGATGTGTTTTGATGCATATCATAATTCAAATTCATGCATCCATGAAGTCTTCACTAGAAAATATCACCTCCTTCCTTTTCTGGAGGATCAACTAGTGTCTAACAAATTGGTATCCAAAATAGTTAAGGACAACCGTTTCCAATTCCAAATGGCCAAAGGGCAAGATAAAATAATTATACTTTGAATAATTTTTTGTAAACAAATGACATTTACACTGTGAAATAAATGCATTTTTTTGTTTGATTTTCAATAAAACTGAATCAAATTTTAATTATACAGATTGTTAGGCAATAACAATATGCAAGCTTGATTGCATTAATTATGGAGTCTTAATGGAGAGTTGTTTCCTTATGAACTAGAGACTTCTAACTTGTAGGTCTGTTGGTTCTAAAATTTATTTTTCTATCTTTTTTTGGTGGAAGTTGTGGGGTTTGAAAAGCTCACTGAGTTGTTCACTTGTTCTCAATTGGAGCATATTTCTTTTTGATTTGCTATGGACAATTATGGATTGTTAAGTGTTCTTATTTTGATTTGCTATGGACAAATTTATGAAGACTTTTTATAGGGATAATCTAAGAATTAAATGTAAATTTGTGGGAAGGGAACAAAATCGGGAGGCTCACTCTCTAGCTAATTGGGCAAGAATGAGAGGTGAATTTATAATTGATTTCAGTTATCCTTCTTCTCGTTTCATGTAATGAACTATGTAAGAAATCACTGCATCTCCAACTCAACTCTCTGGTCGCCACCTTTCTTAAAAATTATGGTAGCAACAGTGCTTCTACTTGTACATCTTAGAACCACCTAAACAAAACTCTACCGTTTCTTTTAAATTTGGTGATCTTCGTTAAAAGAGAACATATATAGTGCCAAGATGCATGTACCTTTTTCATTTGCTAAGTTAAATTATATTCAATTACATCCAGCCAATCTGTTCCAACAATGATTAATGTCATATATGATATGTCATACTTTTCTTTCCACCATAGTAGTTACAGCTAGAGTATTGAACACGGTCCGGTCGTCGGCCGTCCGGTCCCAAACCGGACGGTCCACGGTCCACGATTTCGCACGGTCCCCGGTCAGGCCTAAGGGTCCAAATTTGAAAAACCCGAACCCGTCCCACCGTTGGCCCCGGGGCGGACCGCCACGGGACGGTCCGGTCCGGTCCAATTTTTTTTTTTATAAATTGGAAAAAATAATAATTTATCATATTTTTAATAATAATTTTTAACTAATTTGAATTATTATTTTTAATTGTTTAAAAATCTAATAGTACTAAAAAATTAAAAAATTTGTAAAAAATAAAATTTCAGAAAATTATAATTTTGGAAATACAATGAAATTTTTTTATGAACATGCTTAATTAAAAATGAGGTGAGTTATTATATTTTGATGTTATCTAGAACATGTTTTTTTACTACACCAATAATTATTATTATTTTCATTTTATTTAAAACTACACATAATAGTTATTATATTTTGATGTTATCTAGAACATTTTTTTTACTACACCAATAATTATTGTTATTTTCATTTTATTTAAAACTACACATAAAACACTAATTGTTATTTTCATTTTTACACGGTCCGGTCCACGGGTCCCGGAGATCCCCACGGTCCGGCCACGGTCCCGCACGGTCCATTTTCGGGTGAAGGAGGACCGACCCACATTGACCGGGCCGTGATAGGCACGGCCCGGTCCCGGTCCGGCCCACGGTCACGGTCCGGTCTGAGACGGGTCGGACCGTCTGGTCCATTTCAATACTCTAGTTACAGCTACTAACTACTAATGATAGGATTGTACATCTAATTGAAAAAAAATATCAATTTAATTTTGGTAAGGCATTTAAGTAAAATACATGTCCAAAAATTAACAAAAAATTATATATAAAAAACTATAAATAACTATCAATGACTAATAAGTAATAACATTTAGTAATTTATTAATTAAATATATATAATGGTAAAAGTTATAAGTTGAATTTATAAAAAAAAGTTTAATATTTATACGATATTAAAGTAATTATATATATATATATATATATATATATATATATATATATACTTGTGTAATGACGAGATAAAACATTAATTATATTTAAAATCTTTCAAAATTGGATCGAGTCGGGTCGGGTCGGGTCGAGTTTCGGGTCATATAATTATGGGTCGTCCTGGGTTTCGGGTCGGGTATCGGGTTGTGTGATCTCAGGTCATCTCGGGTTTCGGATCGTTCGGGTTCGGATCGGGTCGGGTTTCGAGTTGCTTGATCTCGAGTCTTCTCGGGTTTCGAGTGGTTCGGGTTCGAGTCGGGTTGGATTTCGGGCACTCCAATCTCGGGTTGTCTCGGGTCTCGGGTCATGGTGGGTTGGGTCGGGTCGGATTCGGATCAGTTTGACTTTCTACAAAAATCAGGTCGGATCGGATTCAGATCTGAACGGATCGGACGAGTTTTTCGGATCGGATCGGATTTTACCACCTCTAGATTTCATGGACTTATCAACTGCTTGTTGTGTCCCGCTCCACGGTTCAAACTCACGAGGCTTGAGCGTGACCAAAATAACATAGAGGGCGGAGCTCTCTCACCTTGAGCGACAAGTTCACCATTATTTTCGCATAACAAAGATTGAAACAATCATTCTCTGTCAAGTTCACCATTATTTTCGCATAAAAAATATTTGTATTAAAATTACATATTTGATACATTTAATTTAGGATACTTTTGAGAATTAAGCAGAATTACTATTAGTCATCGAACTATTTAGTTCTGGGTATATGTGATTTTATGTTCAAACCATAGTTCTATTGGAAATCCTTCAAGCCCTCAATATCTTTTAATTATTAATACACTTTTTAATGAATTATTTTAATTTGTTTTCTCACAAAAAAAATATTTTCTACGTTATTTCTAAATCATAAGGTTGACATCAATAATTAATATATTTCAAGAAAAAATACGACAACAAGTATGATTTCTTATTGAATTCTATTGCACGTGTATCAATTTTATATGACTAGAAAATTTTATAAAAATGATTATAATTATCAAAATAAAATCCAAGAAGTGTTGATAATATTTTTTTATAACTAAAAATGAGTTTTCAAATTTAAAAATTTTATTATTATTATTTCTATGATTGCCGATTGTGATCTCGACCTTCCTAATTGGAAATCCATGCTAGACAGGGTTTGTGGAATGCTGAATTGAAAGAAATGCTTTGCAAATGCGATTTTTTTGGTCATTTCCAAAAAAAATAATAAGTATATTTTTGTTGAAAATAGATAAGACATTATTTTTATTTTGTTGTTGTCATGTTTACAATTCACTACGCAGTAGTCGCAAATGAAAAAAAAAATCATAAAATATACTAAGTACCTGATTGTGACGGTAGAGGTTACCGTAGTTGTCACTGTTCATCGTGGTGAACAATAATGAACAGTGACAACAACGGTCAGCTGTTGTGGACAACCTCTGTGGTGACAATCGAGTACTTAGCATTTTTATATATATTTTTTATCTTTATTTTTAACTGTGATCTTTAACTGTGAATGTAAACACAATAAAATAAAGATAAATCTTCTATTTATTTTCAAACATGATATTTTCATTATTCTTATATCAAATATGTTAATAATTTTTTCGTTCCCGTATCTATATCAAATAAGTAATTAACGAAAAATCTTAATTATATTATGTTCTTGAATACAATATGAGTAGAATAAATAGATAAAAGAATATCATCGACAATCATATGTATAAGTACAAGCATTAGGGTTTCTTAAGTTTGGGTAGCCTGGTATTGCTGGCCTAATTAGATATTTTGTGAGTTTTCAGTTGATTTTATTTTTAATAAAAAACTGATTATGCCCCTTTTTCAAACAAAAAGTAAAAAAAAAAAAATTTAGCACGACATGAAAAAAAAATAGGATTAGGTATGGTAATCTATCAACCTGAGCACCGAACAGTATCAGTTAATGGAATTTTTCTGCCCTTTCACGAAATGGAGGGGAGGTTGTCCGTCACCGTCTATGCGACGAGTATTAGTGTCATGTCGCTGTTTGGAGTTTGGAGTTTGGACTTTTGAGGGGGGAGGCGAGAGAGAATCGCCGCCCGTACAAGCTACAGCAGACCACACGTGATGTTCACGAACTGGTGGGCCTGATGTCTCTGTTAATTACCAGAACACCACTGAAGTTCAAGTTGAGCATGGCACCAGTGTCCAGTGCCCAAATTTTTATATTTCAGTACAAATAAAAATTAAATTAAATGTTAGAGTAAGTAATGACTCATAAGTGAAATTCGAAATTTATACTGTACGAATTTAGTATCCGTGTGAAGTATTATTTTTACTTTACAGAATTGTCATCCTAATGGAGTCATTTTTTTTATTTCTTTTTATATAAGATAGGAAGGTAAGAGATAAAAGAAACATCAAGAGGGATTTTGAATTTGGATCGCTTCACATGGATGATAATTTCATAGAGCGAGAGTACTTCACGTGAGTGATAATTTCATAGGATACTAAATTTGTAGAGTGTAGGTTTCAAATTTTATTTATAATTTACTTAAATATTTAATTTAATTTTTAATTTTTTTAAATATAAAAATTCCGGTGTCCAGTGACTAGCAAATAATAAATTATTAACTCTAAATAAATTTAATGAGTCAATCCATCTGGTATCATACTATCATCGGCTTGCATAGTTATTTTAGATCTGCGGCTGTTCGTCCGTGATTCTTTTGACTTTTCAGACTCTCCTAAAATAAATAAAAACCCATTCTGGACAACATGTTTTGAGGGTAAAATCCTGTTTATGATGAAGTTAAGGTTAATTTTACAAGAAGTTAGTTTCAATTTTTTTTTATTTAGTCATAAACTATCAAGTTCGGAAATTGACCTCCATCTATTTTAATTTGAAATTATACACTAATTATTGTCTAAAATTTGAATAATAGTCATAAACTTATAAATTAACACAAGTTTCACGTCTTTTGTATAATATCACCATCCATGCAACAATAGAACACTTCCCTACTCAGAAAGAGAGATTAAAATTCAGATTTGACATTAATTATTGTATTCAGTTTTTTTTTTACAAATTATTTGATCGCCAAGAAGCCTGGAATTTCAGTATGGGCTTTATAAAACAACTTGGAATTAATTTTGACAATCTAATAAAATTTAGTTTCTTTAGCTACTTTGATGATTTATTGAAATTTGATTTTAATGGTCGTAAGAACGTGTTTTGTACTTTATATTAAGACTTATTTTATTAATAATTAAACAAGTAACATTAATTGGCGATAACTGACTTTTTTTAATTTGATTAATTTCTCGTTTCCATCTCATTGCATCTGAACACAAAGAGTCCTTTTGACACTCCATAGAATAGTAAAAAGTAAAAATGGCATTATTATTTCGACAAATTAATTTGAGACTAAATAGAAGAGTGTTACTCCGGTATATCAAGCTATAGATAGTATATCGGATTAGCTCTCATCGGAATAGTGATTATTGATTTGATTATGTTGTATTATATTATTATATTATAATTTATTATTATATTATTATTATTTAATATTATTATATTATAATTATGATTATTTATTTATATTATATTATCATCACTATTAGTATTATTATATTTTAATTATAATTATGATTATTATTTATTATTATAATATTATCATCATTGTTAGTATTATTATATTATTATATTATTATATTATGATTATAATTATGATTATATTATTATGATTGTGATTATTATTTTATTATATTATTATATTATGACTATATTATTATGATTATGATTATCAATATTATTATTTATTATCGTGATTATAATTATGATTATTATTTAATTATGTTATATTATATTATTATATTATGATTATAACTTCATTATTATTATATCATAATTATATCATTATTATATTATTTATTATTATTGTTATTTCTATTATTATCATCATCATCATCATCATTAGTATTATAATTATTCATATTTTAACTATTTTATTTAACAACTGTCAAACGATATTTTCGCTCTCTAATAATCTAGAATACTACTTCTCTACTTTTTTCAAAATGATATTATTTTATCACTTTTTAAAATTTTTCTTTGATTTGCCAAACAAACCTTGTTTGTGTACCCCAGACAAATGACACTGTTGGATCCCAAATTCATATATTTTCATGTCCACCGAGCCTCCCTTAGGATCTCATCTGTCTTGTCTGATGTCCTACAATTTTATCTTACATATTCAATCACCCAATTTCAATTTATGTTTATAAAAAGCCTTATTTAGAGGTCATCTTAATTAGATACCATTTGAGTATTAAGCAACTTACTTACAATATAAATTATCAAAATTTAATGTGAAAATAATGATAGAAAATTGAGTTCATCGAGCGAATTTAGATTGTCAACCAGGATGAAGGTAATGGAGTGTTTGATACTCCTATTTTCTCCCGAAATAAAGTGGAAGAGGAGACCCTTTGGAAGAAAATTGTGAAACACCAGTAAAAGAAAGTACAAAAAAGTTAATAAAGTTGAAAGATTTTTCTTGCACCTAAGAGTTAGAAAAAGGTGCCATTCATTTTTCTCTTTTTTCATTCTTTATTTATTTTTTAATAATAAATAAATATAATTATTAAAAATTTAATTAAATTATAGTTATAATAGTCAATACAATATAATAACATTGTTATAACATTCCTATAAAATCATTTATCATATTTTTAGTGTAATGATAATAATAATGTAATTAATTTGTTACTGTCGTAGTAATGATAATAATTAATTTAATCTTCATGATAACTACAATATATAGTATACTTAATAATATTTTTTGCTATAATATTAAAAGGAACAACAAAAAATAATAATAATAATACTTTTATTATTTTCATTACATTAACTTAGTTACTATGATAACTATAAAAATATTATTGAGAATACTACAAAACTAGTAGTGTAATAATTAAATTAGATATTAGTATTGTAATTAGTAATAAAGTATTTTCATTATTGTATTTAATTGTATATTATAATTACCATCATCAAATTAAAAATATATTCGTATTTAAATTTATTTAAAGAATTAATATTCCCTTCATCTAACTAGCAGGGAGCTCGCTCTTTGTGAAAACCCTTTTATTTTAAATAAATAATATATTTTCTTAAATATAATATATATTTAAATTAGTTATAAAGACTCTCAAAATTTAAAATTAAAATTAATTTATTACTTAATAAAAAATATTATATAACATACAATAATTTTTCTTTTCTGAATAATGTTGTACAATGCATTATTTTTTATAATAAAATTTAATAATATTTTATGCCTGAATTTTTTGATATATAATTTCTATCTTTTGACCTACTATAAATGTAAGATAAAAATAGCGAATAAAATGAAGAGAAAAAATAAGTTTAAATGAAATTTGAAGCATCACTTTTATAAAATCAATCAATCTGAATTCTAAATAAAAATATGAGTATTTTAAAAATTACACATTATTAGATAATGTTAATGGATAATTCAGTTCATACGCTCTTTACAATATAATATCGATATAGATATTGTGATACCAAACATTAGGGATGAAGATAGAGGACAGATGAGGGTCTGATCCCCAACTTCAGAATAAATTAATTAAATTAAGTAGTTGTTAAATAATTTTAATGAAAAATATAAGGTTTTTTTTATATTCTGCCTCCAATCTTCTGATAACTCAATCAGTCATCTTTTGACGTCCTCCCTCTAGTTGAAAATCTAATTCCTCCTCATGAAATATTAACTCTAAAAATTGAAACTGTCATTTTTGTGAGATTAGTATTTGTGCTTGCTCTCTCTGAAAGAACTATAAAATAATTCATTCCACATGCACATAGTCCATAACGGTCCGGCCCTTGAACCCGACCCAGTCTACTCATACTTGACCTTCACAATTCTGGCTCGATCATTTCTAATGGTAAGAGTCGGGCTCGGTTTTTTAAAAAATATGCCTTTCTGACCTAACCCTTATCAATCCCGATCCTTCGCATACTCTTTTTTTAATATTTTATATTAATTATAATAAAAAAATTCAAAAAAGTGGAAAAATTAAAATAAAATATCAAAATAAAAAAGTATAATTATTTTTTTATATAAATATAAATTAAATTTAAAAATACATAATCAAAAAAATATACTAAGCCCTTACAGTCGATCCTCACCCAACCCTTGGAGTTTAGAGGGCTAGATAAGGGCTGGACTCACCTCCTAAATATCAAACCTGATAAATCTAGGTAATATGTGATACTATTTATCAAAATCTCAAGTTTACACTCATTGGACAATTTAAAATAAAAATCGGCTTGATAATAGCTAGTTTTCTACAAGTTTTAGACAATAATTAACTGAAAAAAGATTAAGAAATAATGCACACACTAACTCAAATGCTTGATGCAAATGTAATAAAAAAATATGCTATAAGAATTCAGCCAAATATCAATTGCTAAAAAGAGCAATTGACGTAAAATAATATACTTCAACTTTCAACAAAAATACAACTTTGTAGAAATATAGAATGTAAAGTACACAAAATGTAAATGCTGAATTTAAAAAAATGTGGAATATTAATGGAGTTCGGTTATACAACTTACATCTCCGGATCTCGTTCTACTAACGAAATGTCGTTATATTACTTCTAAATATTTTATAATTTAGAAGTTTTAGCTTCTTCATAAAGACAAGTGCAAAAAGAACAAAAACATCTAATAAAATAAGAAACAATGAACACTCAAGACTCAAAAATTTCAGCTTAATGCTAAACAAAAATTGAGGCTAAGCTCAACGATTAGAGTTTAAACTTTGATCGAAAAAAGTTTTACAAGGAATTTCAGCTATGGCTATATTCAAGATCTCTTTTCCTTATTTTTACAAGATAGTTTAGTAAGGGCTATTTGAGTATTTTGATTGAATGCTCAAATTGTTGAAAAATTATGAGAGTTTGTTTAATTGGAGCAGTCAAAAAATAACTCCTTAAAATAGATCCCATAATAGAAAAGTAGTTAGTAGTTTTGCGTAGAAAATTACTATAATGATTCTAAAAATGTTATAATGTTTCTTTGCGTTGACAAGAATACCCGTTGTCAGATCTTCTTTGTATCATTATAATGATTCAGAAATATATGAATTGAATCGTTATACGATAGGAGGAACCGTTGAACGTTTAACAAAACGTTGACAACGATTTGACTAGTTTGACCATAGTTAGACAAGATCTTCTGTTCATTAGAGACATTATAACGATTTATAGAATCATTATAACGTTATGAAGCAATAACACTTCATATGTATCGTTACATAATGATATGCTCTGTTAATTTAGTGTTGTCTCTGCATTCAGAAAACTTAAAAAATATTATGTGTGAAATTATGAAACGTTATAATGGTTTACTGCGGAAAAAACCCTAATTCTTTCAAAAAACATATAGAAATATAAGATTTTGAATTATACCATTACATCAGTATGATTCTACGTCTTCAAAGAAGCTACTCCATTAGTCTTGATCATTAGTACTTATATTTCTTAGAGCTTTTCATAGGATCCTATGAATATCTCAAAAAAAATTTATTAAATTCAAATATATTTTATAAAATAAAAAATAAAAATAGTCATGTACAATAAAATCTTTTAAATTTATCCCTCTAATTTTTTTATTAGATCCAATTTTTGTCCGACTCTATAGCTCTGCTAAGTCCGATTCTTAAAAAATCTGACCCCAAATCTTAAAGACGAAGCCTAAATTTCCACATACCTCGAAAATAAAGTTCGAATCCTTGTTACTATCTTTCAGGAAAAATGAAAGCATGTCTCCGATATTAAAGCAGCATTATCCGACCCAAACGGCTCCAATTCCATGGTCCCACTCCCATAAAGTGAAAGTAGAAACCGCATCAAATACGCGGTCTACATTTATCAGTGACTCGACCCACCCTCCACTGACCAACCACCGCCACACGAGATCCTAAAATACGGAGTTTGGGGCATTGAGATTCGTGTACGCATGATATCTGAGCCCGGGACGCCGCATTACCGCAAGATCCCTTGTTGTCTTTCTCTCTGATCATCCTTGGGTCCCACTTACTGGAATTAATTAGGGCGAAAGTGTAAAAGTCGTGGGTGTGGGACCCAATGAGATGTCGACAGGTGCGTGCCATGCTCTGAGGACTGACGGGAGAGGTCCATCCTCGACTGAAGAGCCCACGTCAGACGCGATCCCTGACGTGTCCGTTCTCAGAGCGTGAAACTTTCCTACAAGCAAACGCCTTTCGTAGAGATACACGTGTCTCGCCATGTGATGTTGTTCCCTCCCCTCGTCTGTTTCAGTTTGTGGGGGAAGAGAAGAGAGCAATCAAAAGAGTAAAAACGAGAGAGAACGAACAGGGGGCTACAAGAAAAACACCAACTGTCAAAAGTAAAAACTAAAAAGAAAGAAAAGAGATTGGAGAGGTGCATTTGGATCCAACTCTTGCTTCCCTGTTCCCACTCCCAGGCAAACAATGTCAAAATTCAATAACACCAGATAAAAGCATCACATCCTGTGTTGTGTGTCCGGTGACTTACCTCGTAGGAATTGAAAATATGAATATCTGAAGCGTTCGTTGTAAGTTTGACTTTTTAAATCTTTCAAAAAGAATTATCCAGTACTAGTAAACAGGTCCACTATACATTTCAAAGTTAACCATGTTAAGGGGAATTATTTTTTCTTGAAAACTAATAGTCATAGAATTCATTGTCGAGTAATGTATGTGCCACTTTTTTAATTTCAGTCAGCTTAAATTGTCTTGAAATGTTATCATCGAAATTGTTGAAATAATCATCATCAAGTGATCTCTCCTTTAAATAAATTATAAGTACCTATTAGTTGGATGTTTTAAGTAAATTGTGCATGTTAGTTTACAAATCATTTTAAATACATTTTTCAAAAAAAAAAAAAAAAACTTGATGCAAACTAACATTCAAAACTAGTTTTCATGAATGTAATGGCTGACTAAAGCTACCATGAGCTTAAAGCTATTAAAGCTAATGGAAATTCTCGGTGAGCTTAACTGAAAAAAATATCAAATCATCTTTAAATTTTGATTTATGTTGCAAAATATATATTTTATTTAAAATCTTATGAGATATAAAAATTTATATTTTTATATTTTCTAAATATTTATATTAGAATATTAAAAATGACTATGAAATAATAATCAACATTTTCATATGAAAGTAGAACTTGTATCATCTAGTATGTTGCATGGTGTTGTCTATTATATTTGTTTTGAGATTCATGTAAGCTCAATGTCAAAAAGCACCCCCCCCCCCAATAATCTAAGGTGTAGCATGCGTGTAGTTCACTGCTCGGTTCCAGAGAATGCGTTTCCATGAAAGTAGGTTCCATCTAAAAATTCGAAATAAATACCTAAAAACTCAAAAAATGATTTTTTTATCCCATTAAATTTTGATATAAAAATTTATTAAACAATACAAATTAAAATTTAAAAATGACTAATATTCGCCTCCATAAGGTTAAACTCACATTAGTTTTACTTATGATGAGTATGTAACTAATACTTATTTTAAAAAGTATTTAGATTTCATTAATAAAAGCATCCTCTATATTGTATTAGTATAAAATTTTTAAGGGATTATTTATTTTACCAAGCTGAATTGAACTTCTTTATCAATTCAGAAAAAAAAACAAAAAAAAGAAGTGATAAACGATTTGTATACTAGGTGCTAATATATACTTCGAAATTCTGGCATTAATAACTTGTTGAAGTATTATTTTTTACTCTGCATATACAATGCGCAGAGTATGAATTACAACTTATACAATTAAGGCTTTGTGCAAATTTTATTTGAAGCCCTCATTTTTTTTTTGCATTAAATGACTATTTACTTCAAGATTTCAGAATTTACGGATGTTTGTTAAATATGGCCAATGCATGCCAATACGCAATCTTTGACTGGGGATGCCCGCACCCGTATTTTTGTTTGTATTAATAATTAAATAGATGATTGTTCGTTAGTTCATACCAGCCTGCTAAATATTTAAGTAGCAAGCTTGGTGATCTTATCAACAAATAGCAAACTATTTGGACCACATACTACAGAAAAAATATAATCACCCACGTCATATATATTTACAAGTATCTCGATGTCTATCAAATCGATGCTTCGGATGCTGGATTTTGACACGGGATTATTAATAAGATTATAATAATTTATTGGGTTTAAATTTATTGGTTAATAGTTACTAAGTAAAAATTAATAATTTAACATAAATTTCTATGTAATAAGAAAATAATATTTTTTTACATATTAAAAATAATAATAAAATAAAACTCAAAATAAATTAGATAATCAAGTCGATGAAGAAAATATTTCTATACAGGACTTTATATTTTGAAATATTTATATAATTCTTTCTTTATCTGGTGTATTAAATAATTTATTTCTCAATGAAAGTAATCAAACAATTCAGAGAGATCAGAAATTAAATTTAAAATATTAAATTAATAAAATCTTAACTAAAAATATTATTTTTTAAAATCCATGAGCGTCATCTAACTCTCTAACCTCATCTGGATTCCCTAAAGGCAATTAAAAATAAGGGTTAATTCTCTCATAAGTCACTGAATTTTGATGTTTATTCATATTTGGTCACTGAACTTTCATTTATCCATTTTTAGTCAATGAACTTTAATATTTATCCATATTTGATCACTCCCATTAGTTTTTTCATTCAAAAATAATTGAAATAAAATTATATTTATTGTCAAAACTAATTAAAATGAAAAATAGATAAATTAAATGAAATGCTATTTATTTTTTCATTAGTTTTTTATTGAAAAAAATAATGGGAGTGATCAAATATGGATAAATATTAAAGTTCAGTGACTTAAAATGAATAAATGAAATTTCAGTGATCAAATATGGATAAACATCGAAGTTATGCGACTTATCACAAATTAACCCAAAAAATAAAATAAATAAGAGAATAAGGCTACTCTAACTTGAGAGGTACAAATGGAGAAAAAAAGCAAACAAATATGTAAAAGTCTGAAGGGGAAGAGAGAATAAAACAGGGGAAAAAGATATGAAAGGCAATTTACCAATTCATCCAAAACGAGCACAAAATGATGGGAGTATGGGGCTAATAAGTGATAATATAATACCAAGCACACACAAAATAAGAAATGACCCTTAGTACTAAAAAAAGAAAGAAAAATGACAAATTTATCCAATTGGTATCGGACTCACACACAAGTCCATAACGATATTTTATGCAATTAAATTATTATTTAATGATACCAATGATGTTACTCTCGAACCGTAAAAAATCCAAAGCACTAGATATATGATGAAATTGAAACATAATATAAATCAGACCATAAAAATATTATATTTTAACATTATCAAGGTTGAAAAAAAATGTATCATCAATCAATAAATTTCTGTCATGTAAAAATTAATTTGTTGAAAAAAATGAAAACTGTTCTTTTTTCTTTCCTTTGACATAGATAGAGGAACAATGGTACATATGCGGAGGTGATTATCATTCGTGAGGAAGAGCGTTTGAAGACGGACAAGAGCGAGAGTGCAAACATTGCTTCCACATCTAAAGGAAAAGGGAAATGAAACGTAAAATCAATTCGATGATCTTTGCGACTACAAGTTCGCAGAAGAAACCAACTAAGGACAAGAAACCTAAGTTATCAAGACAGAGTGGGATAAGGAAAAGAAAGGGTGTTTCTTTTGTGGATCTCGAAGGGCACATGAAGAAAAATTGTACCAATTATCACGCATGGCGTGCAAAGAAAGGTAATTTTTCTCTTGTTTGTGAAGAAGTTAATTCGGTTTCAGGTTCAATAGACACATGGTGGATAGATTCGGTGCAACAACTCACATATCTCATGTCATGCAGGTTGCTTGAAATTACCGTAGGCCAAGAGATGGTGAAAGATACATCTATGTAAGGCGATGGCAATAAGGCGGTGAAGTTGAAGCCATAGGGCATTTTAGATTACTTATGAAAAGCGGTTTATATTTGGATTTGTATGATACTTTTGTTGTCTTAGTCTTTTAGACGCGAACTTAATTTCTATTTCCGCATTGGACAAATTAGGTTTTTCTTGTTCATTTGGAGATGGAAAATTTAGTTTGTATCGACACTCCAATATGGTTGCTTACGTTTTCTCTCCATTATGGATAATCTTTATGCTTTAGATACTATTGCTTCCTATAATGAGACCTTGAATAATGAAACTCGAAATGTTAGACAAAAATTAACACATCGATTCAATTTCTTATGCACTTTGGCACAAGCGTTTAGGTCATATTTCTCAACGAGAGAATTACACGTCTTGTTCAAAGTGAAATCCTGCGGCCCTTGGATATGTCGGACCTTGGTCCCGTGCATTGAATGTGCTAAGGGCAAACAAACAAGCATGCGTAAGTATACGACCCGAATCGTATGACGAATGTTCTTGAGCCGATACATACGGATATATGCGACCATTCCCTACAAAGAACTAGGAATGGTCATGTATATTTTATCGAGTTTATTGACGATTATTCTAGATATGGCTATATATATTTAATTAAAGAAAAGGCTCAAGCTTTGGACACATTTAAATCCTTCAAGTCCGAAGTCGAGTTACAACTCAACAAAAGGATTAAAGGCGTCGGATCGGATCGTGGTGGTGAATATTACGGTCGCTCGACGGCTCGGGAGCAACGTCCAGGGCCTTTTGCTAAATTCTTGGAGGATAATGGGATTGTGCCACGGTATACGATACAATGCGGGTTCACCGACAATGAACGTATGTGGGCTGAAAGACGCAATCGAACATTAATGGAGATGGTGCGAAGCATGATTTCTCATACATCGCTTCCATTGAACCTCTCGGGAGAAGCACTTAAGACAATGAAAGATACATTTTGAATCGGAGTGCACCGACTAAGGCGGAAAAACAAAACTCCATATGAGTTGTGGACCGGACGAAAACCTAGTCTCCAACATTTTAGAATTTGGGGTTGTCAAATGAAGCTCGGCCTTATAGGCCACAATTGAAACATAATATAAATCAGACCATAAAAATATTATATTTTAACATTATCAAGGTTGAAAAAAAATGTATCATCAATCAATAAATTTCTGTCATGTAAAAATTAATTTGTTGAAAAAAATGAAAACTGTTCTTTTTTCTTTCCTTTGACATAGATAGAGGAACAATGGTACATATGCGGAGGTGATTATCATTCTGACCCGTGTATGTAAATAATATGAGTTTATTAAATTCAGCGAAGCAGGGACAGATCGGAGCGTCTTTCTCGGGTTTCCATTCCATTGTTGTAGAAGCTCCTAAATTTGTGAGTCGTTCCCTCATTTCCTTTTTTTTCCTTTTAGTAGTTCTTTCCGAGGACGAGATCTCCCAGGTAACAGTCAAACAGAGCATGTAGCCATGCGATGCCTCCATCTTTTCTTAAAGCATGTGTGAACATCGGAATGAGAGATTTTCCACGATTTCCAAACTCATCACCAGCGTATAACGACTCAATATACACCGTCATTCATGACTCGTTTCATAAATACCCAGGCGCTTAAGCCACACGTGCACTATCTGTTTTTGAGATACACCTGTGCGCTTGGGGTCCGCTGGATTGGAGATGGTTCGTTTTTTTAAATGCGTGATTTGAAAAATTGATCGTTGAAAGTATAAATTTGTGAGCAGTAGTAAGTACAATTATACAAGCTGTGTCACGTGAGTATCTGCGCAGCTGGTCTGTTGGTGTGGCGCCTCCTCGGCAAAATGGCTGGCGATGTCAGACTCCGCGCCAGTAGCAAAAGATGTAATTGTAGACTTGTAGTGACGAAGAGGGTACTCTCGAGAGAGAGGTGGCAATCGGCCGTCCAGTTCGGATTCGGATGGCGCAGATCAAATCAGTCTGATTTTTTAAAAAGGAAATTTGATCAGATCAAGATCGGATTAGATCAATTTATAAGTTATTTTTTTTTATATATTCTAGATTGATTTTATTAGATTGTTGATTATTTGATTTTGGATCAAATTAAATTGAATCAGATGAGATTAAACTCGGACCTGACAGGTTTTGGGCGGGTTTCTGAGTTGGTTTCTCTACTCTTGACGTTCTTCTTTCCTGTCCGAGGCCGGAGGATATGGGGTGTATGTAGTTTGTATCGTTGGAGGCTTGGAGCGACTTGGACTGTCCGATTGAGATTGAACGGCCCATATCAAACTGCCGTTGGGGTTTGATCTCTGCCGTGTAGAACAGACTGGATTGCAATTTGCAGTGACTAAGAGCATCCGCATCCCATTGTTAAATTGATTGTCAAATATCATTTGAAAATTGTCATTTAAATTTCAGGGATGCAGAGACTAGGCAAAATTAGACAATTGTCTAAATTTGACAGTCCATTTGATAAGCCACGTCAGCACATGAGCAGAAAATTAATTACGAAAGTGTCATTTTGATAATTTCATTCTATTCAGGGATGCCACTCTTAAAATAAATTGTCAATTTGATGACGTGATACAAAAAATTTAATTTTGACAATCGACACCGATGCGGATGCTCTAATGAGTCGAGATGGAGGCACGTGCGACTGTGCGAGGATATAGCAGAGGCATTTGCAGATACGATGATAACTAACATTTTCATTGAATCACTGTTGAGTGGTGAGCGAGTTTAGAATCAGTCAAATCATCACGCTATTTTAAGAAAAAATTGAAAAGCCATTTCTCACGCAAAAATATTATGCAATAGCTATTGTTGCTTAAATGATGAGAGTCCTTCATGCAGGCTAAAATAAAAGGAACAGCAACATATGCTGTTATTTATTTATTCTCTTATTAAATATATTGGTTGATTATTATTTCTCTCTTTTTTTTTGGTGATGAAAGTTGATTCAGTATTTTTGGGTTGGGTTCTCTATTATTGACATGGTGAATTAAATGAGGAGAACGTACAGGCATAATTATGTTTAATTCCGACAATAAAATAAAAGAAAAGTTCAGAATGCTCTGGACCCGTTTGTTCATTAGTTTGGTGTCTCTTATTTAAGAAAACAAAAATATTTTGGGCGTCTTGACACTTCGTTTTTTCTAACAATATACATATGGATCCTATAAACAAATTCAAGGCTTCATCGAGGTGCATATGTTATGGGCCTTCAACACTATTCCAAACAAATAGCCGGATAAAAAGAAAGAATTCAGCCCAAGTTACATCGCGAGTCCCTTCAGTGGAATTAGAGAATAAATCAATCAATCCGTAACCTATACACCCCCACTGGTGTCAATGATACTCTTTTACTCATTTATTTGATTCTTATTATATTTGATAAGATGACTATGAGTAAAGATATTTTTTTGTTAATTAATTTGTATGAGTATGGTAAGGATTTTTTTCGTTAAAAAAATAGATAAGAGTATAGGTAAGATCATTTCGTACTTATTTGCCATATAGAGTAAATTATTAAAAAAACTTAAATTATTTCAAATAATTCTCATGTAATAATTTTCTATGTTATTTGTCTTGAGTTTTAGGAGTTAATTACTATGAATTATAATTATTATCTTCCCCAAATTTATTCATCTTATAAATTATAATATTTAAATAATATTTAGTATGTATTTATTAAAATGATTGAATGAGACTATAAGATTTTATTTTATACAAGATGCTATTTTATTTTTTAGTTAAAAATTTCAACAAGAGATGCTCGTATTTTTTTTAATTTATTTGTTTTGAAATAACTCAAGTTAGAATTGATTGCATAATTATATTTTAATTTCATACTAGCAAAATAAATATATATTTGTATGAAATGAATGAGTTTGTATATTTTTTTTATAAATGATGATAAAATAAATAATATATCAATATTATTCGTTAGCAGTAGTTATCGTTTCGTTAACCTTTTATTCTAACGGGTAAGAATAGGTACGAATAAATCTAATTTTATTGGATAACAATAAAATATAAATAAAAATAATTTAATATAATTATGATAATAAAAATACCTCCATCCGATCCGTACCATTTACACTCCTACACCTACACCAAACATGGAAGAAATTCCAACTCACAAAGAAACATTGTTGGTCAATCTTCATTGTGCACACGCTACAAGGCTTTTTATCCGTTTCAGTCACATTCACAAGCGCCGTCGGAAACCTAAACACTCTACAAACACTATCAATTACTAAACCTCCAGTTAGCAAATTAATATGAGGAGGATCCAATAATAACTATGATCATTAGTGCCCGCGATATTTATTTATTTATTTATAAGTTTATGAATGTAAATTGTTACTACATCATCTCAATTGTATATATATATAAAATTATAGCTATGAAATGAGGATGTTAATTGTAAAATCTAGTATGCTGAATTTATTAATGCTTGATACATATATAAATAATACTGAAATGTGTAAAATTTTGTGTACACATATAACATGATATATACAAAATATTTTTACAATTAATTTTGCTATTTAAGAATTTAAATAATAGATATATGATATTTAATTTTATGAGCACCGATGCACAATATCATTATCATTTGATCCCTCCTCTATTAATAAACTCATTACAATAGTTTTTTTTTTTAGTAATTTTGAATCAATTAAAGCAATTTGAAATTCTTAGATATCTAGAGGTCAAAAGACAACCGCGGAGAGTAAACCTTTATAATAAATGTATTATTGTTAGACTAAGTGCATTGCAAAGAATATATTTTTTTTGGTTAGCGCTAATAGGGAAGAGAAAACAGTACAAGTGTTGGTTTGTTCATTTAACTAAAGCTTCTTCTGACATGTAATAATTAAAAGTCAAAACCCAACTCATAGAAAAGGAAATTAAATATGATCGGACCTGACAGAACACTAAATTACCATGAGCATGAATATGAACTGAAAGGGACAGTATCTGCATCATTGAATATATAACTTGTAGCATCTTAGGGTCAATCTTGATCATACCGATACAAGAATGGTACGTTCTAAATTCGCTCATTTCAGATTTTTTTTCTTGATGTTATTCAATTAAGCAAAAAAATAACTGTATATTACTGTAAACGGTTTTTTATTGAGGCCAGATGTCATGTACATATAGGCCAGAAAGGTTCCACAACAGAAATGTTAATCTCCAAAATGAAGAACTATAAATGAAGTAGAGAAACAATGATGACACTTACTTTTTTTTTTATAAGGAAAGAGTAAATCCTCAATTTTTGTAAATGTTCATAAAATATGTCTATCCCAATTTCGAACCGCGGTCTTTTTTACAGAAGGCATTGCGTTTCGTCCAGAAGGCCAACAACCTTTTCATTTAGAACCAAAAATGATCAAACATAATAAATTAAGTATTTTTGTCCTGTCTCAAATAAGAATCAACGAATTTGTATCATGTTGATGACCACTTTTTGTAATCACACGCAAGGTATCCATCTAAAGGCACTTTTTGTAATCAAACGCAAGGTATCCATCTAAAGGCACATCGTAGTGATGAAAGTTCTATTGGATCAATACGCAAGGTAATTTTTTTCCATTATTTTAAGCTCAAAGCTTAGAAGATATGTTCTACGAGCGACCTTGAAGCTAAAAGAATCTAACTATTGTTTCGATCTTTATTATTTATTATAATAATATGCAATGAGAAAATTATCATAATATGCACAAAAAACATAGAGAGGAAAGAAAAGGATTGGAAAAACGCTTATAGTTTTTGGCAAAGTAAAGAGACACTTGATGATCAGGCGCATTCGGTGGGTGTGTTGTGAGTCAAGGGGAGCTATTACCTCCCTCCATTATGGGAATTGGTTTGTAGGAGTGCCGGCCGCCCAACGTGTTAATTTTCTCGGGGGCGACAGTTTTTATTATTAAATTAATATTATTAAAAATAAGAGTGACAACCATAAATTTTTAAATATACAAATGGCGGTAGCGCATCATGTTATCGGTGGCGCGGACGAAATGCGCTACTGATAGTGGCGCGTTTCATCCAAACCCCGCGCAACGCCTACATCTCACTTGTGCGTTTTGTATATATAAGAAGTAAACGCGGCACTGGCAGTGACGCGTTTCATAAAAATAATGAAACGCGCCACTGCCAATGGCGCGTTTCGTAAAAATAATGAAACGCGCCACTGTCAGTGGCGCATTTCAAACGCGCAGTGAACGCGCCACTGCCAATGATACGCTGTCATTCATATATTTAAAATTTTACGTTTCTCACTATTATTTTTAATAATATTAATTTAATAAAACTTATTATTGCTAAAAACTGCGGGGGCGATGTGGTGATTCGAGTGCTAGCAAGAAGAGGTCAGACGTACTGCAAAACACTTTTTGTACTTTTAAACTTATAATACAATCTGAAACCTTGTGATCATACCAATAAATGTTGTGAGCATAGAAATAAATGATTAATTCGGAAATAATTCGACGAGTTTAAAAATTCATGATTCAAGCATATTTATGAATATAATTCGGAAATAATTTATTTTTTGTAAATACAAAAATATATATGAGACTATAAAAAAATTCAAAATGATTGTATAAATATATATCTTTTCCATAACTTATGAAAAAAATAAATAGATAATAACTTAATAAGAGTATCAAAAGAAAATTCATGCTTGACCATTTTAATTTATTAATTCATTTAGGGTTCGTTTGGCAAATTAAAGAATAACGTTGGAAGAATGATAAAATAGTGTATTTTTGAAAGAGTGGTATTCTTTACTATTGGAAAAATCAAAAATATCATTTGATAGTTGTTAATCAGAATAGTTAAAATATGGATAATTATGATACTAACAATGATGATGATGATAATAGTAAAATAATAATAATAATAATAATAAAATAATAATCATAATCATAATATAATAATATAATAAAAATATAATTATAATCATAATAATATAATAATAAATAATTCTAATTCTAATAATATAATCATAATATAATAATATAATAAAAAAATTATAATTATAATTATAATTATAATAATAAATAATTATAATCATAATCATAATATAATAATAATATAATCATAATATTATAATAATATAATCATAATATAATAATATAATATAATATAATCAATTAATAATAATAAATAATAATAATCATAGTCATAATTATAATAATATAATAATAATAAAATTAAAATCATAATCATAATAATATAATATAGTTATAATAAATAATCATAATTATAATAATAATAATATAATAATAAATAATCATAATAATATAATAATATATCATATTTATAATAAGAATATAATTATACAATACTAAAATCATAATTATTATAAATTAAAATCATACTCATAATATAATAATAATAAATAATTATAATATAATCATAACTATAATCATAATCATAATAAAATAATATAATAATATAATATAATAATAATAAAATAATAATAATAATAAGTAGTAATAATCATAGTCATAATCATAATAATATAACCATAACTATAGTATAATAATATAATAATAATAAAATTATAATTATAATCATAAAAATATTATATAATAATAAATAATAATCATACTTATAATAATATAATAATAATAAATAATCATAATCATGTTTATAATCATAATATAATAATATAATACTAAAATAATAATAATTATAAATAATAATAAAATTTATATATAATAATAGTACTAATAGTGATATTAATATAATAATAATAATAATAAATTATCATAATATTAATATAATAATAAATAATCATCATAATATTAATATAATAATAATAATAATATAATAATAAATCATAATATAATAATATAATACACATAATCAAACAATAATCGCTATTCTACGAGGAGCTAATCCGATATACCACCTATAACTTAGTATATCAGATTAACACTCTTCCTCACTCTTCTACTTAGTTTATAATTCGTTTACTTAGTTTATAATTCATTTGACAAATTAATTAATCAAAATAACTATTTTATTTTAACTTTTTAAGTACCAAACTTACACTTAGTTTGTAGTTCGATTACAGTAGATTCAAGGGAAAAGAAAATTAAAAAATATGAACGATAAAAAAGTAAAGAGAGATAAAAGCAGTTAATTCCCTACACGTGAAGCCATCATGTGAAAAAAAACTCAAATCAAATAGTTAAAACGAAATGTTCCTCAAATATTGGCACATTATTCATGAAATTCGCAAAGTATTCGCGAATTAAACTTATAATCACGAATTGACATATTACATTCCATACTGTTCGGCAAATAATTAGTACATAATTCATAAATAATTGACAATTTTTCTTACTATGCTTATGAGCCATGATCCATGCAAATCATGAAATCACACCAAACACCAACACACAGATGCCACACTAGAAAAAGAAGAAGGTAAAATAAGTACCGAAGAAAGGGAAGATGGACCCACAAATCAGGCACAAGCGCAGGGATTATCAGCCTTGATCAGAACCTCATCTTCCCCGCTTCTAAAAATCAGATATCCAAACCCAAGTCCTACCACAATAGCAATAAAAACCCCTCCATTAAACGACATCACTGCCAGCATCAGCATGTACCCAATCGCAGAATCAACAGTGAAGAGCACCGCCGTAGCGAACCTCGCGAGACTCCACCCTCCAAGCACTCTTGAATGGAGCAGGGGAGTCGAGATGGATGGATCAGAAGAAGCGGGGTTTGACTCAGCGAGGATCTTAAATCGGATTCGACGATCCTCCATGTACTGGTAGAAGGCGGAGGCGAGTAAGAGCGCGAATAGGGAGAGCAAGTAGCCAAACCATGAAGTGGTTCTCCATGAATCGAAGAGGATCGTGACATTTTTGCCCCAGTAGAAGGTCATGTGCATCATCTTGGATAAAGGGTGAATGAAATTGGGAATTCGCTCGATTGGTGAGACCGGGAGACTAGACTAGTAGGTGGTTGAGTTGAGAACCCACGATTTGATTCGCAGGGGAGGTAGAAGAGGCACGAGGTAGGAGATGGAGAGAGAAGTATCCTTCCGTGTCGGAGTTATGGTCTCGGAAGTCGGAGAAATTACGCCACGATCAGATTTTGTGTTGTTCAACGCTGGACCTGGTCTATTGAGACGAGCTTTGATTTTATGGGGCAAAACGGTAAAAATACAAAATAGTATGAAATGTTAGGATTTAGGAGAATATGATAAGAGTAATGGTATGAAATTATTATGATCGTAGAATTTAAAAAATTATTTATCTGAAATTAATTTTTACTCTTAAATTTACGGAGCTCATTAAAATCTGAACATTTTATCTATTAAATTACTCTGAAAAATATGAATTTAAAATCTAAACGAGAACCTAGTCAACAATAATTTTTTTTCATTTTTTATCTTTCATGTACCAAAAGCATTTTCAAAAAAAGCACAAGAAACTTATTTGAAGCAAACATAATAACTACAGAAGAATGTGCTTGCATAATTTCACACTGAAAATATGAAATTCTAATTATAGCCGTTTATTTAATAAAATTATACTACATTTAATTTAAATTTTATTACAACAGTAAGTTTGAATATTCAAATAAAGTTCATTAATAAATTATACATCTAGACTCCATTCGGATGACAAGTATGATTTTCATTGGGCATGAATTCCTTTGAGAGGCTTTTTCTTAGTTCCAATTTAGAAAAAAATTAGAGTGAATAAATATTTTCCCATTGAAATTCGAAGAAAATGTGTATTAAATGAAATTTATAACCTAATCTCATCTACTCTCATCTTGACTATCGAACGCACCTGAGAAAAAAAAATACAATTTAAATTGTAATATCCATAAAACCCCACTCTGAATTACAGCGTGGAGAACAGAATTTGAATTGCTAAGTTAGAAGGACATTTCCGCAATATCATTGACAAACCAAGAGCAGCCAAGCTTCAAAATAAATCAACGGAAAGGAGGGACGGCGATCCAACTAAAAGGTTAGTTTCCTCAAAAGAAAAAAAAATAATAAAAGGTTAGTACAAATGTACAAGTTGTACTGCATGTGTACCACATTTTTAAGCAACCGAAGCCTACAGGCACCTCCAACTGCTCGTATCATTTCAGGCCCAATATGGAGCCTCCGGCCCTACACATAACACATGTATGCCTCTTCGACTATTTGAGGCCCAGAAAGAACTATAGAATAAGATTTTTATTCTTCTTTTAATTCAAAGGGAATTCTGGGGGCTTTAATTTGATTAGAGGAATTATATCTTGAGTTGCATGTTTAGGTCTGTGTGAGTTCTCATAGCTGGTAGTTGCTCAGATAAAGGAGTATTGTTGGGCCAGGTATATGCTTTAAGTTAAACGCTTTTAAGAATGGACGGGGATCTTTTACAACTATTTAGTTTCACAATCTTAATAACTAATTTAATATAAATTTTAAAAAATTTAAAAATTTAAAAATAAAAAAATATAAATATATTTTTAAGTTTGTGGATTACTTGGGTTTTAAATTTGATACAATTTGAACGATCAAACACTATTAATTTTAAACCATTAAAATCATCATATAATTTTAATGATATTTGATAGAATATCAAATGATTTACATCAAATTTGAAACATAATTAATTTATAGGCTTAAAATATTTTTTTATATATTTAAGATTTTTATGAATTTATATTAAATTGATTGTCAAAATTGTCAAACTAAATAATTGTCCAATGGACCCCCTCCCCCACCCCACCCCACCCTTCGAATATATATAGCCCGGTTGTATTTTTTTTGGGCAATATAACATTCGGCCCTAACACAATCCTTTGCAATTTGTAACCTTAAAAGGTAACATATATGCAAAGGGAACGAATTTATTCACAAATAATTAACCTTGACAACATTAATAATCAACTGCGAACGAACTAAAAAAAATAAAAATAAAACTGACGTTATATATGTTCTTTAATATTTAGATAGATCATGGATCATATTTCAACTTTAGTATAATCTGCTGTTTGACCACTAAATGAACAGGTGTTGTTTCGATGGCCTCAAATGAGAAGTGGCACTGGAAACAAATAAATGGTTATGGAATTTCTATGTTCGACCTTTCACTAGATTTTTGAAGTTGTAGATTTTTCACTATCAATTATCCATATGGTGGCGATACCTCTTGTTTCTTTTCCTTTAATTGGATTACTTCTGTCACAATTTTGTACTAAACTGTGAAATTTAATTTAAACAATAACAATAATTAACAAAATAATTAAAAATATTTAACACAAATTAATAAATAATATAAATTAACAATTAAAGAAAAATATATAGATATACATATATAAATAAATAAATAGTTAAATCTAACAATAAAAAATAATAATAAATTCGAATTTAAAATAAATAATAAATCACTCGAATTTGAAATTTAAATAAATTTGAGTAATATGAAAGATGACAATGACATAAATAAAGTCAAGAATAATAATCAAATAAATAATTACGAGCAACTTAGTTTTAAGTAAACGATTTAAACATGATAATAGATTGAATGCATATATGATCATACAAACACGATCACAGAGAATCCAAATAGGTCCAAAGTCAAATTTTTGCCCTTATCCTGTCTAATTCCCTGTACTCGTACCCTGCGAGACCCATTTCCTCTGATATCCTTTCACTGATACCTTTTCGCTGTGCTTGCCTCGCCATCTGTCGCTTCAAACAACAACCTCATTTCCTCCTATCTTTCTTCCCACGCCAGACCCATCTCCCCACTTGTTTCTCTCTCTTCTCCCCTGTCGTGAGAGAAACCCCGAGCCTCCTCTTACCTCCCCTCTCACCAAAACTCCCTCTTTCTCCCGTCCTTTTTCTTTGCCCCTCTCTAATGACGTTACCTCACCTCTCAAACTCAAACCGAGCCCCAATTCATAACACACCCCTCAAGCCGCCGCACTTGTCGGGTCTCACACTGACCGGAGTCGAGCAACACACCTCGCCCTCTCCCTCGTTCTCTGGCCATCGCCCTCTCTCTAGTTCTCTTCCTGTGAGATCGAGACTGAGGCCCCACCGAAGCCTCACCGCAACATTTCGCCTCCTCCATCAACCCCAAGCCCCACCTATGACCAGTGAGCTATGCTGGCCTTGCCTTCTCTTGGCCGTTAGATCGAGAACAAAGCCCTTACTCCCTTGAGTCAAAACTCGATAATATCTCTCTTTATCTGTTCCGGTCGTGTGGGCCTTGTGCTGAGGCTGATCCTCGCGCCTTTGTCTTGCTTGCTATTTTGCCTCTCTGTGAATGTTTGTCTGAACTAGGTTGAGCCGATTTAATTATTGTGTTGATGCTGGTAATTGTTGATTTTTCCTCTTCTTGGTTGCGCCTTGTCTTGAACCAACCTTCAATCCCCCTCTGTCTGCTATCGAGTCCGACCCTTGGTACACTAGTACTGGTGGTACCAGTGAAGTGAGGGCTGGGTTGACATTGTGTTTGTTGATGCCTTACTAGGCGGTGGTAACTGTTTAATTTAACGGTGCTGGTATGATGTTTACTTGTCTGTCGGGTTTGAGTAGTGCTTGCTTGTGGGGTGGTTCTTGCTTGATCTGTGTTGACTGTCTGATATTGTTGTGTCTGTCCTGATTTTTGTGATGCCTAATTTCTTGTCTTGTCTGGCTTGTGTTATGATACATGGTTGTTTTAGTTCTGGGTGATCTGATGCTTGGGATACTGTTGCTTGATATTGATTTGCTTGAAATTGTTGTTCCACATATAATTCACCCCTGACCTGTTGTTTATTGATGTTGTTCTTTCTTTAGGTTGTTGTCGTGCTTTGGTACACGGGTACCATTCGGTACCGGTGAAGTGAGGCCTTAGCTCCGTGCCCTTAACCTCCTCTTAGTGTGTGAGCCTTGTTACTTGGCCTTATTTCTGGCCGGGCTTGTGTCGGCCTTGCTTCCTCTGTTGCTTTGTCCCTAGAGATGTTTGCTAGTTTCTTGTCTATATATGGGTTGTTGAATTAGTAAGAACCTAGAATTTAAAGGGAATTGACCCCAATCTAATAATCGAGAATTAAGATCACTAAATCTTATTTGGGCCGACAAATAGAACTTAATATATAAAAATTTAAATTGGGATTAGAATAATAAAATAAGACCTAAATAATTAACAGTCCCAAGAAATTAAAGTGTAATCAAATAAAATGTGACTAATTAAATTGATGCCACCCCGAAAGGTTTGGCGGCATTATGGACTAATACGTAAACTTAAAGAAAAAGGGAGATGATTATATGATCTGCCTCAATAATGAAAATTCCGAATAGATACAATGGTTTTGAATGCAGCCTTTGATCCCAAACATTAAAACACCAACACAGTTAATAAAATAAAATATTTAATTAAAATAAATTAGGTTAATCGAGTTTTGTTAATTTCTTTCACATTTATTTTGTTTTCATATAACATAACTTATAATGTATAAAAATAATACTAGTATATAAAATAAAATATAATTAAAGAATATGATTCAAATAATTAAGATTTATAAAATAATAATTAAAATATAATAAAAAATTATATTATAAGATATATATTAATCAATTTCTCTATTTTAAATAATAAGAATAATAATAATAAATATTATAAAATATATGTATTAATTAATTTCTCTATTATTAATAATACAAATAGAAACAATAATGACAATAATAAATACTACAAATATATATTAATTAATTTTTCTATTTTTAATAAGAATAATATTAATTATATAATAATATATATTAATTAATTTCTCTATTTCTAAATAATTGAATTTCCTAATTATAATTAAAATAATTAAGTGATAATGTTAAGATAATTTAATAAATCTAAATAAAATTAAGTTAATTATATTTATCAAAATAGATATAAGTTAATTATAAACTTTAAATAATAACGCTCTCGTCTCCGAGTCCGGTGTATCATGACCTTACTAGATCCAACGTGAATAAGATACTCGCCAATTTAATTTATTTTGACTCTATAGGTTCTAAAAAAATACATTAACAAACCGACAATTAAATATACACAAGATGAGACGGTTGATGAGATCGTGGGCCCCATTGGATGTCAAGTAGTCGGACACTACCAGCCTTACCGAAATATTCATGTACGGTTTCGTGGGATTTACTTTTCTTTCTTCAGAAATAGGAACCCAAGCTGAAAATAAAACTATTTTTAAAATAATTGAACTGCGGTATTTTCTGACCAAACCTGATTAGAGACCGAATTTGAACTGTCATTGCATACGGAAATTGACCAACATTTTTGGGGTCTACCCGCATTCGCATGTCATATCATGTCACATTGCATGTAGATAGGATAGGAGTAGAACTCGAGAATTAGTCCAGAGATAGGATTAGATAGAATTAAATAATCAAGTGTAGATTATAATTTTTAGGAAAATATTATTACTATCACTAATTATTAATTAAGTTAGGTAGTTAATCATACAGTAAATGTATGAGAGTGCTGAGAGGCGGGCCGGGTGATCACAGTCTGAGGTTATCTTGTATAACCAGACTAACGGGTTACATTCCCCTTGGTCTGTATATACATTGCGCATCTTTGCTTGTCGGTTATCCACCGACCCTGTCATTTGGCGGGTTCGGCCATGCTAGAGTGTTTTTCTTTTGATCAATATTATATTTTTACTATTCTTAATATGATCAAGATTTTTAATCCAAATTTGAGCGATTAGGATACCATGTCTTTCAGTGTTTAGTGTGGGCGACCATACCCGAGTTTGGATTCTACTCCGTTTTGTTATTTCTCGGGATACGGTCCTCTGGCCCCTAGTTGGTACAGTGTAGGCTCCAATTTGTATCATATTTCATTTTGTCATTTCTCGGGATGCGGTCCTCTGGCCCCTGGTTGGTACAGTGTAGGCTCCCATTCGGGATGCGGTCCTCTAGCCCCAGGTTGGTACATGTTTACCCCTGAAATATTTAGAGAAAAATCACACAAAATTTCGACAGCATATCCCCTAGAACACGAGCATTTTAAAAAATATCCTAGTACTAACCGTACTCAGGATTTAATGGTCGATGTCCGGTGTGTGAGCCAAGCTCTATGCACTTTCAAAAATCCCCATACTAGCCGCATGCAAGATACAAAAAAATACACAGAACTCAGACAATGCGTGAAGTGTGAACCAAGCCTTATGCATTCTTAAAAATCTCCATACTAGCCACATGCAGGACTTAAGGAGATACACAAGGCTTGGAGAATGCATGAAGTATGAAATGCATTAAAAATTTATTAATATTTGAGACGTGTGATGGTAAGCAAAATTTAGCATAAAATACAACATGATAACAAAGAAATAAATTGAATTGAAATAATTTTTTCTGATTGGATAAGAAGCCTTTGAGGTGCAACTAAGAGTGTTGGTTGGGATAATTTCATAAATTTTAGAGAAATAGATGTTACAAATAACAGGTGTTAGTGCAAAGATGACAAGCAAACCTTTATTTAATTGATATGGTCTGTAATTTACACTTAAATATGAACCGCACTAGTTGGACCTATGGATCAAAAGAATAAATTCATGGCATATAACTACTGATATAGATTGAGAGTAGTTAAGTGAAGGGAACACTTACAAATGAAATTTCTACCTCGTCTCAATTCTTTCCTTCCTAACGATGAGAGAGAAATGAAGAGAATGAAGAATATAAAAAGAAATGAAGCGATTCTTACTGATGTCAGAAGAAAGGAGCTCACTTTCACATAATTGAAATAGCAAAATTAATGGCTTGGTGAGTCTAATTAAGGTGAGGCGACACTGTTAAAGTCATGGGCTTGTTTAATTAGGCTATGTAAGGGTGTATTCCAAGCAAGAGAAAATGGGGGTAAAAAAGAAGGAACTTCAAAAGGGGCGAAATTAAAATGAAAGAAGTGAATACTGGTAATTATATTAGTGTTTGAATGAAGATAAGGAAATGACTTGAAATGGTAAAAGGGTGATTCTAATAGAATTATCAGACAAAATCGCAGTGTACAGAGTACCATAACTAACAACTATACAATGCAGTCGATCCTCTCCAGTAGCAACCTGGAAACAAGGGAGTTAATTAGTGTAGGAATGGAGATAATGTTGAAAACAAGTAACTGCACACTGGCGCTCTCAAAGAGAAGATTCTCCATACCAGAATTGGATGAGCATGAACGAAAATATAATTCATGAATAAACCTGGTCTAATGTATTGAAGACTCATAAATAACTGAATTTCAAAAGGATGGGTGAACCAGTTTTTGACTAAAGAAGATAGGGAACTAACAAAATTATGTTGGTGCTAACGGATAGCCAGGCTGACAATTCTAAGTTCAAGAACACCCTCACAACAAACACAACCAGGATTGATCCAAGTCATTGAATTATAACTTCAAAGGCCGAAATATTGCCAGCTGAGCAATCCGTGAGATTTGATGAAGAGCAAGGAAGCACAAATGGGAGACAAAGGTGGCTGCTACAGTAGATCCGTAGAGTTACAGAAGAGCAAGAGAAGGGATGTAGCCTATAAAAGGACCTCCATAGCAGCAATAAAAAAAAACCTCTACAAAAATTAAAGAAACCTAGTATCCTAAAACCTTTGCCAGACTATTCCCCTGAGAAAATCGAAAATCTAGTATATTGAACCTTTGTTAGAATACTAAATTCTTTGAAAATAAAAGGAGAAAGCTCTACATTTTTAGCTAGATAGATTCCTATACTAATGTAGTTGTATACTATCCTGATGTAAAGATCAATCTGAGCAAATACTATCAATATTTTGTTCTATACATTGATCCCTATCTCTTTATTCATTCTCTGTTAAGTCTACATAAGCTGTCCTTTCTTTTATTTTTATTTTTTTTATTTTTCTTTTCTGCTGGCTTTCTTTGATAGTTCCGTTCTTTTAATTGTTTGATATCAATTGTATACAAGCCAATGAACTTCTCATAATGCTCTGAATTGCAATTCTGAGAAAAAGTGAGGCTGACTTTTGAACTTTTCTTTACTGTTTCATGCTGTCATCTCACTCTACAAAAAAAAATCGATTTTTCTTTTCTTTTCATCAGTTGAACCTTGTTAATGATGACTTGATTAAACATATATTTAAATAATAGTAAATTAAAACTTCTAAAAATAATATACTTTACTTGTGACTGAGACTTTGTACATTCTATTTTTTTTCTTTTCATAAAAAAAATCTCTTTTCTGTTAAACCTTGATTGATCTCTGATCTGATCAGCTGAGTACGGTTAGTACTGGCTTGATCAGATCATGAGATGAGCCTAATATATGGTATATCACTTCTTTTAATAAATATATAAAATAATTAGTCTTTTTTTAAACTAAGTCTTTCTTCTTTTGATCTAAACCCTGCTGAGTACGGTTAGTACTGGCAGAGGTGAAGATCTAAGCCCTAAAAAAAACACAAACAATCACAAATTTGTTTCCTCCTTATCTTGATATTGCCTCCTTTGAAATCTATTTCTATTTTCTGATAATACATAATCAAGATACACTAAGAATACTCAAATAAGAACTGCATACGGCTAGTATGGGTTCATATCATTTCTGCATGGGGTTACCATGGGGATTGATTAAATTATGCACAGTATCATATCTTGAAACTAAATCTGATGGTACTCTGAGCACGGCTAGTGCTCGAGTTATGAGAATAACTAAATTCTGAGCACAGGTGTTGCTAGAATAATGAAAGATGAATAAACTCTTCATAAAGGGGTTATTTACAAAATTACTTCAGTACAAAGGATGATGCTGTGCAAAATTTAATCAATTCAAAATTATTCCTGAGAAGATGCTCCCACATAGTTGTCATGAGTCTAACCAAGGTCAAAGTAAACAAAAACAATGTTTAGAGTATTATTTCAATAAGAAACACAATACTAGTATAGGAAAATGAATAAAAAGGCTGAAAATTGTATAAAAATGGAAAAAGAATAATCCAATTGCTCTCAAAATTTACCAAGGAAACACTAAAATAAAGATCTTCACAAAATTTCACATTTTTATGGATTTTTATTCTATTTTCTGTGAATTTCCTAAGTTCAAACTTTACAGAAAATTGCATTTTTCATTTATTTCGAAATTTGCTTGATTTTTTCTGCTCCTGAATAAATTACTACAAAACACTGCCAAAAAAATATTAAATAAAAAACTTCTCAATACAAAAAATGTTTCTAATAAGTTTCTTTACTCAAATACGTAATTTATTTACATAGTTCTTAAACAAAAATTATCAAAATGCCAAAAATACCCTCTAACTTTCCTTTTTACTGACGGTAAGAAATAAATTGAATAAACTGTAGCAATCTATGAATTTGACATATTTATTTTATTTTATATTTTTATTCTCCATGAAGAGTAGAGCCTAACTGTAGATTTTGAGACAAAAATATAAAATTTTGAGTGTCCAAATGCCCTAATTACTCTTAACTGTCCATTAATTACAATTTTAACTCTTTAGAAAAAATCACTTGAAACTTAACCAAAATGACGTCAAATAAACAATTTTTAAAACTAAAAGTTGTTTTGAACTACCCAAAGTGTCTTACTGTCACTTTGTCCCAGTATGGTATTTTAGAAATTTTTCATAAAAAGCCAAGAAATCTCATTTGGGTTGGACCATTCTGCAAATGTGACATATATATTTTATTTTATATTCTTACACTCTATTGTAAATAATGTTTAACTGAAAAATTTCAAACAAAAATATTAATCTCTGAGTGTTCAATCTTATAATTTAGTAAAATGCAATTTTATAATTTTATAATTTTGACCCTTGAATGAAAATGGGCCTGTAAAAATGTTTAAATAAACTAAAATTGAAAATTTTCTTAAACAAAATTGTTCCTAACCTTTTATACTGTATTTTTGTTAATAACTCTAATGAGGGAAAATTCAAAATTATTTTCTATTCATTTTGCTTTGAACATCTTCACTAATAGATGTACAATCTGTTTGAAATAATGCTAAAGAAACTGTTTGATCCTTAAACCCCAAAAGCAATATTGATATAACCCAATAGCATAGTCCAATAGCATACAAAAAAAAAAAATTGGAGCTCAGTTTAAAAAACACAGGAAGTTAGCACGACCCATTGAAGAAGAAGTGAAAATGGAGTCAACCCATAATGCAAAATATTAACAAATATAAATCCAGATTTAAAGAATTAACTTGGCCCAACAAAGATTAATTCAGCTCAGATTTAGAAGCTGCAAGCCCAGCCTAGTGAGAATAAAATAGTGGACTCAGCCCGAGAGAAAAAAATTCAGTCCATGATAAAAAATAGAAAATTAAAAGGTCTAAGACATTCAAAAAATCCCAAAATTAATAAATAATGAAAATACAAATAAAATAAACTTATTTCAAAATTTACCGAAAACTTTAAATTAAATGAATTTTTAAATCCTTCATATTTTGCATAAAATCCTTCATATTATATTTTGTTTTGTCATTTCTCGGGATGCAGTCCTCTGGCCTCTGGTTGGTACAGTATAGACTCCCATTTGGGATGCGGTCCTCTGACCCCTGATTGGTACAGTGTAGGCTCCCATTTGTATTAGTTTTTGATTTGTTATTTCCTAGGTAGTTATCTCCTTTTGACGATATGACAACTGAAAGCATAACTTCTTAATCCCTTTTATTTTATTATATTACTATTATTCTGTGATGTGGATCATCAGATTTAGAATACCGAGTACGTGCTTTTAACCATCACTCTCCTAGGGCGTTATCGCCCCAGGAGGATGAATTTTCCCAGGGTATTCAGGGTATTGGCGCCCGCTTACTCGAAAATTCTAAGTTTTTAAGTTGGGTCCGAATACGTGCCCGCTTAGGTAATTCACAAGTCTAGGGCCCGATCACGTGCCCGCTTGTGGATGGACTGATGATCAGCAACTGAGTTATGTATATACGGGTGCTTTAAATCTCGTACCTTATATATATATATTTATTATATATTATATTATTATCCACAGATTTTTATATTTCAAATTTATTTGTCATTGCATGTCATCGCATCATAGCAAATTATTGAAGAGATACATTAAACTATAATTTTACTATTAAATAGATAATTACTGCATTTAGAAAGTCAGTATCGGTATTTTAGTCCAATCTAGGAAAAAAGATAAAATTTTAAGGCTGGATCTAAATCAGTACCGAGTAATTTTTAAAATTACTCACATTTTCACGGTAGTTGTGTGATCCTGGTACACTGGTGCATGTTTTATTTTGATGAGAGAGTACTAGGAGCATTCCTGCGTGGTGACAGAGATGTTTCGCCGCATTTGCATGTGAGCAGGGTAGTCGTTTTGGATCCATCGGGTTTTGAGTTTTATTTCTTTATTTTGGGATTTTATTTGAGAGATTATGCTGCCCATTCCGATGGAGCTAGCCCGCCGATGCAAACGTTGTATTCTATTTTGTTACTCTGGACTGTATATTATTTCGTATTATTATTATTATTATTATTATTATTATTATTAATATTATTATTTTGTTTATTCTGTGATTGCTTTATTTTATTCATTTAGCCTTCCGTACACTCGTTTCGTCGCGCGTACGTGGCAGGATTAAGCACCCCGTGACATCCGAAGTTAAAATGCGGATGGAAAATACTTTAAAATAGTTAAAATAGAATTACTTAACTTCATCTTTAGCGTAAAAAATGACTGATCACATATAAAGTGATCTATCTGTTAATTAGGCATTTTGGATCCATTGATATCTATGACAGCATTGTTTGAGGATATTTAAGATTTTGAGAGGATTATGAATAATTTCAGTGCTTACTTTTTTTTATGAGGGCTTGAATTTTAAAATATTTGTACTATACAAGTAATATAGAATGATTATTTTTTTTAATAAAAATGAGAGTCTAGATCTCCAATTTATGAATGATTAATTATTTGAAGACATACAAGACGTTGATAAAATTAGTTACCTGCATATTCATCGACGATGCTTGAATTTGGGGATCGCTATCCTCTGTAGCGTGGCACGCGAGCAGCACGACCGACAACCGTTAGATTCATAGGGAGTCTTTTAAGATTGGTGAAACACAAATCTCCACGTGCATCGAACGACGTCAAAACTGCACTGCACGTTGCAGCGTGGCAGACAATAAAAATTCTGAATTTTAGAGGATTGTTGACTGTTGAGAATATCCCGAGAAAAGATGACGCCAACGTTTTGATCATGAAGAACAAGTTGGTAAGCCATACAATTTTTAATATTAAGAGGCGTCAATTTTTTAGATTTTTATGTGACATCATTAATATTTTTAAATATCTTTATCCACTTTGATTCAATAATTCACCTATAATTTTTCTATCTCCTCGTTTAAAATAGGGAGGGGATTTCTTGACAATCAACACTTTGATATCCTTGATAATATTCAATTAAATACTAAAAATAATAATAATAAAAATACTTCACAGACTTTTTTTGGAGCCTATGTTTGATTGTGCTTCAATTTTGATGTAATTTAAGTGTCATTTGACACTCCATCAAACATTATTAAATTTTTAACCATTAAAAACATCATGTAATTTTGATGATCTTTGATAGAGTATCAAATGATACTCAAATTACATAAAAAATTAAACATATTTGTGAAAGTCTAAAAAATAATGAGTGGGCAAATGTAAGTGGAGCAAATGGGGTCGATCGACTATTTGACTTCCATTTTTTAAATAAAAATTGACTAATTTATATATAATTTTATTATATTTTTTTGATGAAAATTAATTAGTAAATTCACTCATAGTTGACCTCATAATTTTACTCATAGTTGACCTCATAATTTTTTTACGTTGTTGTCTTCCATATAACAAAAAAATTTATAATAAAGTAATAATTATATATTCTCAAAATGCTGATCCCATATAAAAATTTCTGCCTCGATTGAGGGAAAATATGTAAGATAATTTTTTAACTCTTAAAATGATTCAAATTATTTATGTTATTATTTATAAATTAATATCTATTGTATTGCTTATTATTTATACATATATTTGATATTTAAATTTTGCTTAATGTAATTTTTTTACTAAAGATATTTTTAATTATTTAATCTATAACTACTTTTTAGGAACAAAGTAAAAAAAACAACCCTATTTTATGTAAACATGGAACTAGATGAATAATACATAAGGATCAGATTTTTAGTTAGAATCCGACGGAATGATGAAAATCATGTAGTTGCCCCAACACTTACACGAAGAGGAGAAAGTTACGCTGCGCATATAAACTATGCATATGCACATATATATGCAGGAGTGGACCTATATGTAGTCGGAGGTAAGTGCCCAAAGTATCACTTGAAGAATTTTCTTTCTTTTCTACTTTTTTTTTTAGAATAGAAATATATTTGCTGTTTCAATCATTACGAAACTAAACTCATACTAAAAATTACGCCACCAAGCTCTCCATGTGAGAGGTGCAAGCTCAAAATCTGAATGGAGATCATTAGACATTTAAAGATGGATTATTTTAGAGTCTCATCTTTACTATAAAAAATTACACCACCTTATCTTTATGCATGTGCATAGTTTTTATCCGGAGAATAACAAAATAATTTAACAAATATTAAGATTTTTAATTTTGTGTGGCTTCTCATGCAAAATTTATATGATTCATTCATATTTTTGTAGTCAGTTTTCACACAAATTTCACGTACTTCATTTATTTTCCGTTCACTTCACGCATTCATCCATCTATAAAAACGCACTAGGCATCACTAAATAGTAAATAGTCAATACTCACCGATTTAAGTACATAGACGTCGATTGAAAAAATATATATGTACCTTCCGCCAGACGGTCAACATTCATCTTGGTTAAGATTCATATTGTCAAATTTAAATTTAAAATATCAAATTGTCTTTTCAAATTGAATACTGTATGTGCGAAAAATATATATGTTAGTGTGCTGTTTCCTTGTCCTAATCTTTTCCCCTCGACCTACGATCTTCTCATCCAATCTTTTCCTCTGAGTTTTAAAACTTCGTGGATTTTGGATTGCAAACAAAACATTTATCCGATTAAATAAATTAGGGAGCACTAAAGCAGCTTGCCCTTTTATTATTTTATATATATATTATAAAAAAGAAAATAAATAAATAAAAAAGCTGAACCCTAAATACGCTTCCTTTATCCTGCCTAATGCGTAATGCCCGCGGAGCCCCCTTTCTCACTCCAATCGTCTCCTTTCCAATCGATTTTATTCCCTCCACCGATCGAGTCAGCGCTGGCGCCTGCTTCATCTCTCTGAGATAAAGGTGAAGGTCTGGACCTCTTTCCTTAGTCGAAGCACAATATCTCTCCCTCTCAACCCCTCTTCTTCTCCTCTCTGATTGCAATATTTTGAGCCGAACAACCGAATCGCAAAGAGCTCCATTGGCCAGGGTTTTGTACGGCCTAGAAGGACGAGTTCTGATTCTTCTGTTGCTGGATGGGATCGTTTGCTAGTTTCGAGGCCAGAAGGATTCTAGATCTGATTGAGTGCTCACAAGGTTCGGGAAGTTTCTGGTTTGCCAGATTTGCGGTTCGGGATTAAATTTGCTAGATGACAGGACACTGGAAGAAGAGGCGTGTTTAGTTTTGCTTTCTTCCGCCCCTTTCTATCGCGCTCTTGATTGCGAGGAGTTCCGTCCTTTGAAATTTGGAGAAAAAGTGAGCTAGAAATAGTGGAGTCTAAACCGAGCTCTATTTTGTGCCAACATTAAGCTCTTTCTTGTTCCAGAATTATTCTCGTCCCTGAAATTTCATATTGTTCATTTCTTTCTCTGGAGGAAAACAAGAGAGATCTCAAGCAGGAGGTTGCTAACGGGGAAAAAGTACAAGTAGATCTGTTTAAAGTACACGATCACAGAGATTTTATGACATGGTATCAAATCAATAAAGTCACATATAACATCTGTTGCAGATTAACTGGTCATCATCTTCCTGAGTTTACTTTGGGAGCCATTTCAAGTGGTTGTAAGAGGTGCGGAGGTAAATCAGCAGCTGTCAAGAAAGGTGATTTGTCTGGAAATATGTTGAGCAGTAGTAACATTGGCTTGGAGCTGCCTAGAGACATAGAACCTTGTGTTAACTGGAAGACTGCTCCTAAGGGGAGACGAAGGGCTGTCAGACGGGCTCGGACCTCTGTCTCCGGAGAAAGTAACAGACAGAAGGCTGCCACAACAAACTCAAATGGCAGTGAAAATGCCTCGGATGAAGAATTTAAGGAAGCAGATCAAGTTCTGGCTTCAGAATCTGAAAAGGTTTGTTTATAATATCCTCATGGTATTTCATTACACTTTATAAGCTGTATCTAATGTAAGACAAGTTTATCTATCTGTTTATTTTTTATGTTCTGTTTGCAGTTAGGTGTGACAATTCTGGGCAGGCGCTTTAGTGACACGATCCAAAGTGTCCCAATCAAGAAAAGGATGCGATTGCAGACTGACTCTTCTACACCTCTGCTCCTTGACTGCAGTCAGGTGTCCACTGCGGATGGCTTGTCGCATGACAACCACATTGATTTCTCTGGAATTTCAATACTTGCTGATGCTGCCTGCAAAAGTAGCTTGCCAGATGAGGACACAGACAACTTTCCTCTTTCTGAAGTTCAACCACCTAAAGGAGAAAATCGTGTGGTCATGCCTCATGAAGCATCTGAAGTCAAGTCTCCTAAATATGACTGCATCATTGTGCCTTTGGAGAGTTCTTCTACACACCTTGAGACGACAGAAGTATTAAACAATGAATCAGATAAGTCATTCAACGCTGAGAATGTTTCACGTCATTCGAGGCTTCATTGGGATCTTAACATTGTGATGGATGTTTGGGAATGTGACCAACAAGAAGGCGGTGATTGTGCTGATTATGAGCAGAAGAGTGCTGCTATGGTTAGTAATACTGAAGTGTGCAATGACCACAAGGAAGAACCTGATAAGGATAGGAATGAAGAGCAAGAGGTTACTTGTAGGAATGGTGGAAATGTCCCAGAGATTGCAGCACCAAAGAGTGACTTGCATGTGACTGAATTGAGGAAAGAAGGCGACATATTTAGTGAAGTCAATCCAAAGGATCCCGTGTTGGAATCTATTGCGCCCCCTAGGGACTGCTCAGTACTGATAATTCCACAACTTGGTCCTAGTTTAACCAAGGAGGAAGTTAAGAACGAGAATGAACCATACTCAAACCAATTGTCTGTTTCTGAACATGAACAATTATCCATGTCCAAACCAGCTGAAATCAAAGAAGAGATTGAACTGTCTGGATCTATCACTGAAAAGCTACTTGAAGTTAGTCCTCAATTGGAGCCAACAACTGAACCTGAACTGATTTTGGAAGAATGCACTAAGGAATCTGTCACTAGTGCTCCTGGTTCTGAGCCTAAGGATGCTAGGATGGGTGATGATCAGACAGGAACTGATGCTATGATGGGACGTGATATAATGGAACATGGCGCCATGACAGGAGGTGATATAGTGGAACATGATCTGTTGGCTGTAGATGATAAACTGGAGCATGGTGGCCTGCAAAGTGACCGTGAACAACTTGCTGAGGAGAAGAAACACGCTGATCTGCGACCTATTGAAACTGGTATGATGCCAATGATTGACAATGATAATGGCCATACAACAGATGAAAAGGCAGCCCAGCAAGTTAATTCGACTGCTGGCAGTAAGTATAGCTTTGAACTGGATAAACATGGGAGTTCTGTCGAGTTTCAGAATGATGGTGGTCATTCTAACTTCTATCCTCCTAAGAAGGATCTAGAAGAAGACGACTATCAATATGAAGATGGAGAACTGAGAGAACCAGCTATGCACTACTGGGGAACTGTTGGTTTTGAGTCAGCAGAGACTGAAAATGGACCCCATGAAACTGATGAACGATGTGATAATCAAGCTGTCAATGTTGATGCTCAAGAAGAAGAGAAGCTGTTGGAGGTTGATGCTGGTGTGCAACCTGACAACTGTATGGATGCTAACATGATTTTGAAAATGGATATGGAATCTAAAGATCGGAATGAGCTGTTGCAGAATTGCCAGGCAAATAGTTTAAATGAGAATGAGTGTGCTGAGGTACTGCATAGTTCTAAGGTGAAGACTACAGGATGGGATAAGCAACCAGAAAGTTCGAGAAAAGTTTGAATCTCCTTTGGAACAGGAAATTATGCCAGGTTCACCATCTTTTAGGAGAGATTTGTCGTTGTGCATCAATACCCCAAGATCTACTGATGATCCATATAGGAATGATAAGTCTTTTGTCAGATCAAGAAGGTATGTACTTTTAAATTTCACATTTTATAGTTGCTTTGTCCTTTACAATATGAGATTTTGTTGTGTTAATCATGGTCTGTGGTATTTGTTTAGGTCCAGAGAAGGTGAGTTGGATGGAAGAGTTGAACAGAATCCTCGAGCTTCTAGGATGCATGAAAGGGGCATGCCTTCCCGGCACCATGATACCAACCGAAGAGATGAACATTGGGTTGAAACCCGGAGCAATATAGGTCGCCCTCACCATAGGACAACAGAGTTTGGCGCTCCATCATATGCTCCATCTAATTCAGGAAATGCAACTGCTGCTTCTGTTGCGAAGGTGAAGAGCAATGGCTTCGTTGTGGCCCCAGATGGCACTTTGGTGAAGGCTGGTGGGTTGTGTAGCACCAGGAAATGTCAGAATAGCTCATCCTTCTATCAAGAGTCCCCTATAGAGAGAGATCACAGGGGATTGAGTTCATCTAGAGAGAGGATAGTAAGCCCTGACAGGTTTGGTGGCATGCGGGGTGGCCGAGCTGGCAGGTGCGCAGTAGAGCCAGCAAGAGAGCGATATCATAGGCCTGTTATAGAAATTAGTGCAAGTCGAAGAAGGCAAAGGAGTTTCTCCCCACGTAGGGGCAGCATACGCCACATATCTCCATCACACATTAGATCTCCTTCTAGGTCAAGAACCAGATCACCTAACGCGTGGGTTTCCCCACCAGCAAGAGGTCGCTGTCTTGCAGATCATGAGCCAAGGCATGAGAGGGGGAGGTCACCAATTCATAGAATGGGACCTGATTATGATGATCGGATTGGAGCACCAAAGCTGGTGCATAGTAACCACCACCACTTCCCACCCCATGGTATGAGGTGTGTTAATGAGAGGAGATGCACCTCTCCTGGAAACTTAATGAGGAGAAGCCCACCCCAGACTGCGAGGTTTTATCCATTGGACTCTCCCCCACCACTGTTACATCGGCAGAGGGATGAGTTCTACCACCAGCCACGGCATTCTGGGCGATGCAATGGCTTTGATCATCGGAGGGGGTTTGAAGATGATCAGTATGAATTGGTTCGTCCAGAGAGGCTTTTTGAGAGGAGTGCGAATGGTGATGGGTTCAGGCCTCGTAATTCATGTGATAAGTCATTTGAGTCTCATAGGAGCAGCCCAAGGGGGTTCAACCGTGGTTTAGTTGGAGATGTGAATCGCAGAGGTAAGGAAGATAGGGACAGTTTCAAGTTTGGAAAGCATAATAATGGCAAATATGAGAAACATGACATGCGAAATCGCAGTGGTGGAGGTGATGATGAAGCTATGAGAAGAAGGCTATCCTGAATTGAGGTGATTGGGTTGAACCAACGGGTCTAATATTTCAAAGGAAAAGCTTAACAACATGCAGTACTTTAGTTTCTAGGTATATATCTTATAATGACAGCAGGGTTTTGAAATTTCTTTCTTTTTTAATGTATCTTACAGTTATCTTTTCAGATCATCTTTTGATCTATTTTCTTAAATTAATTTCTGTTTTCTGACCCATCAGTGCTGGGTCTTTCTGTCTTTTGATGTCATTGGGAAGAAAAGGTGTGAATCTCACTGAATGAATGAATTTTTTTTTGTTTAAATTTCCATGTGAATCTCACTGAATGAATTATTTTTTTTGTTTGTTTAAATTCCCATCTAATTCTATATGGTGCTCATCTTGCATGCCGGTCTAAATTCTTATTCTACCAATTCTCAAGAATAGAAAACAGTTAAATGCTATTTTATTCGAAGGAAATGTTATTTTTTTGAAGCAAAGTGTTCCAAACTGAAAGTTCCGACACGAAAAAAAAAATGTACTCTTCCATGTACTGAAAATTTGGTGTAATTTTTCATTGTCACGAAAAATGCTGACATCACCATTATATTTTCAGAAAAGTGCGCATCTACTATCTACTTTCATGAGGGGGTGTGGGGAGATTAAAAGTCTTTTGAATAAAAAAAATAAGTTTAAAGTTTTGTAGAGCCGTTAATTAATTTTACATTAAGATTTATATTTTAAAAATTTTAAGTTTAAAATTTATATTTTTAATAATTATTACAAATCTCAATACAAAATTAACAGCTCTAAAAAATTTTGAACTCATTTTTTAGTTCAAAGACTTTGAACCTCCCCACTTCCTGAGAGAGGTAGTCAATAAGACGATCCTTGTGTTGTAAGTCGTGCACATGGATTGTTTAGAACTTAGAATATTTTGCGGGATGTTATTTGCTTGACTCAGTTGCCTTCCCATGCTTCTTTTGGTCAATCATTTATTTGCCTCAGTACTGTACTATGGGATTGGGTTTCCAGTCCATAGTAAGGGCAACTATTCTCCGAAGGTTTTTTTTTCTTCCTGTGAAGAGTTTTTAAAAGTTAATTAGACGGTTCATTTTAATCATAACGATTATGAAGAAGTCTAAACGCGAACTTGACAACAACAAAAAAGGTAAATGGCTACATGAATACAAGATCATTGATAACAGAATAGGTGATTATAAGATTTCTGATAAGAATGTCATGCCAAATTAAAGTCAATTACAAAAAGAAATATGCATCAAACTTCTTGCACTAATAGTAGAGGGCACCAAGTGCAGTTAGTTTCGGCTTTGTTTGATACTTGAAAAATACATCATACAAGACCTGAAAAGAACACAGAAGCAACTTTTGACCCATTATTTAATGATTTAACACTATGACAAAAATGTAATCCACTTCCTTCATTGTTTAAATACCAACCATTAAAAACCCACAAAGTATCATAACATAGTACCTCAATAACATCCGGCCTTGAGCAAATTTGCTTCAGCTCTACTATTTTCATTCTCCTTTCTAGCCGCAAAAGAGAGGAAATTTTCACATTAAAAATAATCCCGGAGTAACTCAATTTTGAGTTTGCAAAGATGCACAAGGCTTATTTTACGAAGATGTTAGTAAACTGCAATGTCTAAAATCAGAACAACAACAGCATTGGGATGGAGCAAAAATTACTAATGACTATAGGAAAGGAATGAGCAATGCCTACCTCTAACAAACAACTTTGGTCTGGGTCTTGTTATTCTCTCCCTTTGCTTTTCTGCATTACAGTGTTGTTTATTATTAACACGGCACTATGTGACCCAAGTTGGTGAATGCACTTTCAACTTTCAATAAATTGATAGGGTACACTATCAGAAACAACACGTGCCCGATGTACTAGAAAAATTAGAAAGATTTGAATACAGTCATTCAATCACCACATCATAGAAAATTTCAGAATAATTTTTGGATACAAATGTAAATATAAAAAATATCATCAACAGATTTTAAAATATAGTACCTCTGCTGGGTCTGTCCAAGTTTGTAGTCAAGACAGATTCTTCAACCCTAATTCTAATTAATCAGGGATCTTCTAGTCTTTATATCTGCAAACAATCAATTTTTGTACAATAATGGACAGCAGCATAGCATTGAAAAGACCCAAAGTGTGGTCGTATTGTGCAATAGCGATGCAAAGAATCTGCTAAACGAAGGATCTCGATTGATTTGAACCATCATCCTCCTGAGGATTCAGGGACTCTGACCTATGTTTGAGCTAAAGATCCATTTCAAGAGAAAAATAGTGCTGCTTCTACCCAAATGTCAACTTTTTCTGTAAGAAATTTGATTACCATTTTTTTTTCATTTTTTTTATGCATATAGACCCAACTATCCAGTGCTCAAAAAACAATATTGTAAGGAATCCATTCATATTTTCCATAATCCATGCAATGAGAAGCTCCCCTTTCAGCTTTGATGACCAGTTCTTCCCAATAAAAAAGAATTGACAAAAAAATGCTTTAACTAATATAGCAGTTGCAACTACTGATCAGAATGGCAATGCCTTCCAAATCAACATAATATCCCAATCCCAGAGGCAAACCCCAACCGATTGACACCAGCCTTGCAGAAATATATGCTTTCATTAGACCAACCAAAATAGCAAATCACGAGCAACCATCGCGCAAAGAAAATAATTCAACCAGACCATCCAGGGAAAAAAAATATTATCTTGTTCCCTCCATCTTTAGGGGATGGATCTTACCATAGAAGGAGGCTAGGAGAGGTTTAATCGCCATCATTGATGCAGTTTTGGACAGCGCAGGCTAAGACTCGGGCCCACCAATAACAGGCCCCACTTCGATCATCACAATCTGAGCTGGCGTACCGTTCGAGAGTGATCGCTACTTCCACATCTTTTGGGGCTGGCGTTCTCGCTAGAGTTAGGGTTTGCCTTCTGGAGATGATCGGAGGAAATAGGCGAAGCAGAGACAGGCGATCGAGGCGAGCGCATGATTGCGTGCATAGCAGGGCAGAGTTGTGCGCATGAGAGGGTAGTGGACGCTGCGAGCAAGCGGTTAGGTTTCTATTTCGGGAGAGGGTTTTGATTGAGAGCGGAGCCACCGAAAAATTAGCAACATAACTAGAGAGGATGAGAGATATATTTTTTCCGTTGATTTATGTGAAGAAATAATCACAGCCGTAGGATGTAAGGGTATTTTAGACATTTCATATTATCAGACACTAAAATAGAGGCAGCATATAGGCTTGCTCTTGACAGGATGTCCTGAGCTTATGCGGCATGCTTAAGGTCTAATTTGGAGAGCTTGGGCCTCCTTGGGTCCAAACTCGTATGTGATTCTATCTGGCATCAATCAAAAGCTCCAAAATTGAAGAGAGAGTGTAAACTGAACTAAATTTAATCAAGAAGTGAAATCCAAATTGAGTTGCAATACCTTTTAAGAAAAAAAGATTATAGCAATGGTAGCCAGACTCCAGTCAAGTACGTACCACTTCCACTGATGTCTACATATGCTTCATGCCAGTAAGGTACTAAATGATACAAACCAAAATAAAGTATCTGCAGTTCATAGAGCAAAAAACCATGCAATGAGGGGCATGCTAGAGAATTCATGCAAGTACCTGCATATTTGAATTTCTTGTCCCACCTAGAGATTTTTAATAATATCATCCTGAAAAGAATTATAAAGAAGTTCCAGCAAGAAATAGATGGCACAACTCTGTGGAATAAAAACAAAAATAGATTACTAGACACACGGTTATCGGTCTTATCACAAGCATTAGGACAGCAATTTTACCAGCTGTATATCAGTCGACACCAATTTTAGATATTTTAGATTTATGATTATTGTAATCATTTATGCAGCAGATTAAGAATGGGTTTTTGTCAGAGGTGAGAATGTATTTAGTATTTCTATTTACTTCACTTATGTATGGTCCATTATAGTTTTTTGGGAAACTTTGTTTTGGGCAATTTGATTGATTGATTTTATACTCATATCTTTAGTTTAACAGTTTTAAACAGATTCGAAGGTCATAACTGATTAGACAGATTCTATTTTTCATAGCATGCCATGACCATCTTTTAAATAACAACACAGCTCAACACTCATAGAATGCTTTCTGGGGCTTTATTTATTTTAATCTGTTTCTGTGTTATTTTTTATTTTTAGGTCAGTTGTATCAATTGTGTTAGAGATCGGATGACCTTTAACAATACTACAGTAACTTTTTACAGTAAATACAAAAAATGAGGACATAAAAGATGATGATAACTGAAGTGTATTAATCTTAATTCTGAAGAGTACATCTAATAACCTCTATTAAGATCTTTTATAACAAACATAATATCTATAATTAGCATATAATTGAAGAGAGCAATTCTAGTTTTAGCAACCTATTTTCTAAATTACAGCAGCTAAAAATAAACTTTCTAAAATATCATATTTCCTAAAAATATAAAATATTTTCCTCATTAATATAACATGTAGATTTTAGCCTGTTATCTATGACAACTTGACAAAATTAATCTGCCGCAAATAGATGATGAAATGAGAGACATATCCAACAATCTTCCTTTGACTCAAAATCTCATCCTTAAATAAAATCCCAAAATAAACTTCTCTAAATAGTTGCTTCTTAATTAATCTCTTCCATGACTTGCTAACTTAAGATTATCCAAAATTGAGTCACATCACAATCTCTACCTTGACAAGATTCTTGACTTAATAACTCCATAACTCCCTATTGCCCTTAATTAAAATAAATGCTAAATATGCTAGTGAAAAATTGAAAGAACCCTCCTTAACATGTTCACTGCATTGCCCTTGCGCATGATAATCTTTCCACTGTGCAAAAACTATGGCACATAATAAAACTATAAACTTGGATTCTTCTTCTACTAGCCTTCTTCTCAAATTGGCTCCACCTAAATTAATATCACCCCCACCTGAGGATGATAGGTCAAAACTAAAATGCTTTTTTGAGATTGTACAATTTTGAAGGAGCTAATGGTTACATTCACTTATACTCCGACCACACCTATGATCGAGTCGAATTTGCCCTGACTTTCTGTCATCCTTAGCCTTAGCAATGGTCATGCACCCTCTCTCCTTCAAGGATATAGAGATTCTCTCTTCTTATGCCCTTACATAAAATCAATTGTGAACAATAATTGCTTTGATATCAATTATTAGAGATCAGATGACCTTTAACAATACACACAGAAATTGAGGACACAAGAGATGATGACAATTGGAGTGTATTAATGTTAATGTGAATTCTGAAGAGTACATCCAACAACCCTATTACAATCCTTTGATAACTGTTAGAGTATAGGAATAGAATTATATAGGTTAGTTGGAGATATTGTGTGATGTATGATGTGGGGATGTTTAGTGATTGAAATTAGTTAGTTAGACTAGGTGATTAGTTTGTTAGATCATTAGTCTATAAATGGAGGCTTAAACATTGTAATCAATACACTCCAAGATAATCAAATATCTCTCTCACTCTCTCATTCTATTATGGTATTAGAGCAGGTTAACTGCTGGAATTAGGCTCACGCCTATTCCAGGACACTATGCACCTTATCCAGTCTTTATTCCAGAAATTATATAATTTTTCTTAGCTATTCCAAAATAAACTCTCTATTCTACCTTCTATTCTACTCTATTCTCTTCTCTCTCTTTCTATTCTTCGATCAAGATCTGTACAAGATCGAGATCTGTATACGGTCTGATCAATCCAAGGATCACACTCAAGATTTGCGAGCTCATTGCATCTGGCGATTTCCTCTCGCGACTCAAGAATCAAGATCAACAAATTCATCTATCGTGTTTGTGCTTTTCCGATCAAGATCAACCCCTCTCTCTGCACGATTTCAAATCAGCTTCCCTATTTCTTCGATCAACAAACCATCAAGCAATCACTACTGCTCTTCTCGTGCAAACTATCACAGAAAATGACGAGCGAGGCCTCCTCGGCGGTCTCCTTCTCCTATGATGAGCGGTGGTGCGTGGTCACCGGTGGTCGTGGATTCGCGACGCGCCATTTGGGTGTTTTGGATGGTGAAAGAATTAATGTAAGAATAACACTGTTTGAGTTAGTAGTTGAGAATAGTGTGAGATTAGTGATATCTTGAAAAATATGAGAAAAATGTTAATTTTACTATTTCGGATTAGTAAAATATTGTTTGGATGGTAACTATTTAGAATAGTGACACAGCGAATAGATTAATTAATTAATTTTGTGTAAGAGTACCGTTAGAGAGAGAAGAGACATGTAATTTGAATAAAAAAATTGAATTTCCATTATTTATTGAAACTTTGAAGGAGTCAAAAGTAGCTAACTCCACTAAACCAACAATAACGTGAGTTAGTAGAATAACACTGCTCCAACTTTGTTTTGAAATTTTGATTCGTGTTTGGATTTCATTTACTTTTTAGAACATCGAACTATTCTGGGTTAGCGTTGTTCTCATTCAATCCAAACACACCATAGAAAATTATGGCTGATTTGTCATTAATAATTAATTAATTAGTTGCTATAAATATATGTGAAGTAGTTGATATAAATAATAATTTATTATTGAGGATCCATATTAGTATGTAAGCATTTATTCAAACTTAATTGGTTAAGCATTTATTCAATGATTTAATATGTTGAAATTGATAAATTATCATAAATATTTAAAAAAAATATTTCAAAAATTAGCAAAAAAGATCAGTATTCATGATAGTTATATTAATCATTAAGAACATTTTTGCAAAAAGAGAGGAAAAAATAAGGATATAAAGCATCTTAATCGAGAAGATAAGTAAACTAATATTAATAGATGAGGGTCAAAACCGATCGAGTGGTAAATTGATCTATAATTGAATCGGGTTTAGAGAGGAGTCAGATTAAACACACGTTAATCAAAATTAGTATAATTAATATATTTTCAGTTTGTTAATGAAATGAGTAAAAATGATGACTCAAAATTAATTTAATTAGGCCTAAGCTAATTAATTATATTCATACTATTTGAGAACTCAAATTAATCATAACATAATTAAAAATTTTAATTTAACATCGGCTAAAATGAATTTAAAAAAAAAATAAAATAAAGTATGACAAACTGAAATCTATCTAGATCTGACCCAAAATAAAATATAACAAAAAAATCCCGATCCGACTTGAAACAAATTGAAACCCGAGACTATCCGATGTCAGATAATATGATATTCGACTCGATCCAGATCCGAAATTCGAGATGACCTAAGTTAATAATAATCTAGAATCTAACTCAAAATAATTTGAGACTCAAAAAAATAGAGAGTGCTGGACTCAAAATCCGACCCAATCCAAATCAAATCGATCCGTAATCTGATAATTTTTTAGTCAAACTTACTCGATCTAATCTGTATGAACCCAAACCCGCACAGCCCCGATTACCATATTTATGAAAATATTTATATAACTTGCGAATGAAACATCATAGAAGCAGCTATGAGTCGAAAATCCTCCGCCAATGGTGACAACTTAATGTCCCCACATTAGAAATTAAGTTCTACCAAATACGTTTTTTTAGAAAAAAAATAAAGAAAGAAAGAATGAAACAAAGAAAACTGAAGTAATTCCAACAACTACGTGTAAAATGATTGGTGAACAATTTAGATTTTGCGTGTACATTTTATTATCAGGAAAAATCACGGTGTGATTGGCCCTTATTTCCAAATAATTAATTAGATAAACCACGATTTCTTTTTGTGAGACAACTTTAACTTACCTGCCATTCACTTGGTTTGATTTGTTGCCTTGATAAAATTTTACGGATTAAAGATACTATTGCAGCAACTTTGATTAAATGGAGGTTGGTTGATATATTTTTCATAAATTTTGACGAAGGTTTTGCTTGTCCGGTAAAAAGAAAGATGATTAGGTTTTGTCTAGTATAGAATTAACTTTTTTTTCTTTTTCGAAAAAGTATAATCTGCCTATCTCAGCGAAAAAAAGAGAAATTTATTGGACAACTGTTGACATCTTTCTAATTTTTTTAATAAAAAATATCCTTCTATTTTTTGGATATTTTGGTGCACTAGTTTAATGTTTCTCTTTTTTAACAAATATGATAGTTTTAAATACTGTTATTATAGTTGTGAATTATAATAAAACCATTTTGTTAATGGATTCGTCACTAAAATATTATGGATTTATTTTGATAACATGTAGAATAGCGTAATAATGAAATAGCAAACATCTTCAAACATTTTGAAATGGGTTTAAAATAGTGTTACTATGCCATTCCACCAGAAGGCTGCAATAAATCAGAATAATAATTTAAATTTAATTTTAAGCAGTGTTAATTTAACATAATTATTAAAAAAGTATAATTTATATCCTTGCTACTTTTGCAGTCATTTTAGAATTGGTCAAAACATTTTGTGTTTTTCTTGCAAAAGATAAAGCGAATATGCCGAGCGTGTAATCAACTCTTAATCTATACTATATTAATTATAAAGAATATATGAAATGAATTTATCTATTAATATTGTCAGATAATGTGTAATGACTAAACTACACATATTTAATTTATCATTGAAATTAATTGATTTATAAAAGCGACGGTTCAGATTTCGGTCAAACTCATTTTTTTCATTCCATTTGCTATCTTTTACCATACATTTATATGTCTAAAAAATATATATAAAATAAATTAAACATCAGCTATTAAATTTTATTGTAAAAAAAAAGAAATTACACATTGTAAAACCATATACAAAAAAAGAAAAATATTATATTTTGTATATCGTCTTTTATTAAATAATAAATTAAAACTGTTTAAAAATTAAAGAGTTTTTATAATTGATTTAGACATTAATTATAATTTAAATAAAATATATCATTCAGCTATAATAAATTATAAGAAAAAGACTATATAAAGAAAACTAATTTAACACCCATCATTGTTTAGTTTTTACTCTCCGGCCTCTTTTCTCTCATCTCATTCATCTACTCACTCCAATATAACATTAGTTAATTTTTCGCTGAGAATACGCAGAAATATTAAATTAGTTTCAAAAAAGCAATGTTTTTACAAGAAAACAAAAATAAAAAAACGAACACACAGAAACTCACATGGGAATAGTGATGCAATATAAAAAAGAATAGTTACAAGTTAATTTTGGTCTTACCGAGCTGGACGTTTGTAAATAGTACATAATATCTATAACAAAAACGTAGTTTTAAGAAACATATTTTTGCAATTATAATCTCAATATACTGCATTCGTAAATTCTTGTTGTATAATCTTATTGTATAAATTGTAAAGAAAATCTTTTTATCTCCAAGATTTTATCCCCAAATCAATCTCATTTTCTCTTTCATTTTTTATTTATTTTCAATAATATTTTTATTTTGACAAATTTTTATATTTTATGAACAAGTATGAACACCTTGTAATTAGATATGCCTTCATAAGTAAATATGAACACTTATATGTATAAGTATGAATAATATGATGTTTTTGCTTATATTTCTTTCAGAGTTTCAGTGCTCTATCCCTCAAATCTGTTCCTTAGATTTTTTTTTTTTATTTTCATCAATATTTATATTTTGATAAGTTTTTGTATTTCACAATTAGATATAAACACCCATTAACTAAATATGAATACCTATATAAGTGAATAACTCATATGTATAAGTATGAACAACATGAATATTTCGGCTTATGCGTTGGCATATGTGTTTTATACCCAACTATTTTTCTTTCGACTTTTATTTTCAGAAATATTTTTATTTTTGATAAGCTTTTGTATTTCACAAATCAGATATAAAACAACCTAGTAACTATTTATGAACGCATCTATAAGTAAATATGAATATTCATATCTATAAATATGAATAACATAAGTATTTCAGCTCATGCTTTAGTCTATACTTTATCCCTAGATCTGTCCTCAACTGTTCTCTCTCCCAAAATTTTTTTTTGGTAAGTTTTTGTTTACTCTCCCAAAATTACAAGTGATATAGATAATTCAGATACAAATACGGATAATTTTGATATGGATTGGATATTTGACGAATATCCGGATACGGACCGAATATTGAACATATATAAATACAAATATGGATATATTTTGGATAATGAATAAAAATATGAGTTTGGCTACGGTGCTACGCGTAGCACAAATGATCTGTGTGCTACGGACCGTTTCTCCGTCTTCAAAGTTTAAGTGGTCGATCCGACCGGTCAAAATATTTTTCATATGAAAATCTAGTTGGAGGCCAAATTATATATTTTTTAGGAGTTTTTACTATTTTTAAGATAGCTAGAAAATGACTCCTTTTGAATGGCTCATAATAATTAAATCAAGTGATTTTCTAGCTATCTTAAAAAATAGTAAAAGAAATCTAAAAAATATAAAATTTGGTCTCCAACTAGATTTTCATATGAAAAATATTTTGACCGGTCGGATCGACTATTTGAACTTTAAAGATGGAGAAACGGTCCGTAGCACACAGATCATTCGTGCTACGCGTAGCACCGTAGCCAAACTATAAAAATATTATATATTATTGAAAAATAATTATATAGTATTTTTAATAGAATCATTAATTATAAAAATAAATATTAATTATTAAAATTAAATACTAATTATTATTATATTTATAGTTCAAATATATCAATGGATTATAAAAAAATGATACATTAACATAAATTAGATATAAAATAAATTAGAATTATAATGTACACTAAAATTATAATTAAAAAAATATAATGCGAATACTTGTTCGGATAAAATCGGATAATATCATATCGTATATCTTTGGATAGTATCAGATAGTGTCGGATATTAATGAATAATAGATAAATTGTCGGATATAGATAGATAATAGATAAATTATATTTTATCAGTATAAATTTTTAAATATGAATATCTTCCTATACAAATGCAGATCGAATAAACTTTACTATTTTTCGAAATAAAATCTTTTAACAGCCCTACCTAACAGCGTGATAGCCTAATAGTTACATATAAATCCTCACTCGGTCTCTCCGACTCTCCCAGACTCCCCTTCTTTTTTGTCTCTCCTCCCAATCGAACCACTGTGTTTGTTTTACTTCAATTCACTGCCAAACAGCTACTGATTTAAAAATCTTTATTATCAGAGAGGGTTCTCCGAATGGGGGAGTTCACAAAGAAAGAGCACCAGTTTCTCTCTGAGCTTGGCCTCACCCCTCGCAACCCCGGATCATTTGTGAATGGCATCTGGAAAGGCAGTGGCGGAGTTGTTTCCTCCTTGAATCCGACTAACAACCTGGCTAGTTTCTTCCCTTAGTCTTATTCCCTTTCCTTTTGGTTTTATTTGATTCAGTATTATCTGACTTTGCTTTTTTTGGAATTTTAGGTGATTGCTGAGGTGGTGGAGGCATCAACTGAGGACTATGAAGAGGGAATGCAAGCTTGTGCTGAGGCTACACAGATCTGGATGCAGGTTGGTAATTTGCAATAAAGCCTGAATAGAAGAGGATCGTCGTTTCATCTTCTTTTCATTTTTAGGATTATAGGATATATCCAAATACGGGTGTGTTTTCTTTTTCATTTTTTCTTGTATATTTCTGAATATTCTGTTCTCCAATTACAGCTTCTGAAAATTTAAGTTTGTAAGTGAGCATTGTGAACTTCTCAATATGGAGTATGCTCTGGGTAGAGTGCACGGATGGATGGATGGATGGTGTTACATTTACTTTGATTATGATGACATTCAATATGCATAATATATTTAGGGGGTGATTGTTTACAAATTATAGTAAATTGAAGTATCGTGGGATTTATTGCCCCTCCAATTTGGATTCAATAAAGGTATAAGTAGTGACTCCTGCAATTAGCACCTTAATTGTTTCTGATTTTGAAGGAAGTTATATTAGTGTTTCAGTTAAAATCACACTATATTAGTGTTTCAGTTAAAAATCACACTACCTTTTGTTGAACGTCAACGTCAAAATATTATAATCTTGCTGAACAGGTCCCTGCTCCAAAGAGAGGAGAAATAGTAAGACAAATTGGAGATGCTTTGAGGGGCAAGCTTCATGAACTTGGCAGACTTGTTTCCCTTGAGATGGGCAAGATACTTCCTGAAGGGATCGGTGAAGTTCAGGTGCATCATTCTGAAAGTTTAAACAGTTAATTTTTACATGGTTACTGTACCATAATTGCAAACTGCATGTGGCTTTGTTCGTGACGTATTTTAAAAGTTTACATTTTGTGGTTTTGCAGAATATAGTGAAGGTCTGATTGAATTCCTGCAAAACACAGTACTTCATAATTGGTCATCATGTGGAACTCTTTTGTTCTCACAATTGCAAAAAATGACCTGATATTTTCATACTTATAAGCACCAAACTATAATTACTCTGGGATGCTAGACTAGTAAACTGCTATGACTTTTGACCTGTCTTGCTGTCTACTTTTCTTTCTCTGATAGCGAAACCGGATTGAACAAAAATTAGTTCAATCTCTCACTTGAATATTTTGATTCTAAGGATGTCTTTAAGAAGTAACTTTTAAAACTTTTGTGAGGTATCTATATCATATCATTTGATTTCTTCTTGTTCGCTTTTCCTTTCAGTTATTTTCTTATTAGTTTCTTTGATGATTATTGACAAACGACATTTATCAATTATACAGGAAATTATTGACATGTGCGATTATGCTGTTGGATTAAGTCGGCAGCTCAATGGATCAATCATCCCATCTGAACGTAAGTTCAATTATCTTGTTATGGACATGCAGAAGTGAATATCCCCATATATAAATTTCAGTTTTGAAGAAAACCATCTGGAAAATTATAAAATACCTCAATTGTATGATGGACCAAAATTTGAATGCCACTTGAATTGTCTGAATTAGTACCTTGCTAAATGATGCCACATTGTTTCTGTCTTTTTTTGGTTGTCCTGTTGTCTAATGTTTGCTACTTAACAATTTCTCCTTGCCACAGGTCCAAATCACATGATGATGGAGGTGAGTAGAAGCCAAAACTCTAGGATTGGTAAAATTTTGTAATTTTTGGGTTTTGGAAATAGTTGTGGTTGATTGTGTAAGCATGTTTTGTATGACTCAGGTTTGGAATCCCCTTGGGATTGTTGGTGTCATAACAGCCTTTAATTTCCCATGCGCTGTACTCGGTCAGTTCTTTTTGCTCAATTGTTTCTTTTATGAACCAGGTCAACTGACAATTGGTGGTGCAGCTGGTGCTAATATACTGTATCATAAATTATTATGGAATTTGTGATGTTAGAATAGAAAACTTGTTGCTTTTGCAGGGTGGAATGCATGCATTGCCCTTGTCTGTGGAAATAGTGTAGTTTGGTAAGATTTGATTTCATTCTAGTACGATACCTTTTTCAACCTGAGTTTAGCAAGTAACTTCATATCGCACCTGAAATTATAAACTCAGAAACATGCGAATAATGTTATCAACACTTGACCTTTAGATTTATATGGTGGACGATGTATATTTCAATGGATGCTGATAATGTTGCCTCTACTATTAAGCTTTTTTTCTTTGACTCTAATGAAAGAGGGTTAAAGTTGTTGGGTCTGATTTTTGGCTGAACATTTTATGATGCAACTTGCACAAGTCAATTTGAAAAGTTGGGCCTGTAATTCATAATATTTTTAAGTTCAACTTAATTACAGTGTCTCATGTTATTTGCAAATTTTTTAAGAGCTCGTTACTGCTATTAGCAACTTTGTCAAATGTTTAGCATAACTTTATTATAAAACATCTATACAAGTATTGATAAAAACATCTGGTATAACTTGTAAAGGGCTGTTAGTCTGTGCCACTTCTACTTGTGAAATGTAGGTGAGCTTGCACTGGAATATTATATTACAAATTTTTTGGAAGCTGCTTTTATCTGTCTTGTAGTAATAAAAAAGAAGAAATATCAGACGGAGTTTGTTAATGCGAAGTGAATAGGATCATGTTTCGAAAGCTTGGACTGCTAAATGACGTTGGTTTAAATACCTTAGTCTGTAAAACCCTGGCAATATGCATGTGGGTGGTTCCAAGATAAGCCCTAGTCAATAAGTTGAATTGGCACAGCGGGAGGGGTACTGGAAAATAGAACTGTGGCAGTTTTTCAGTGCTAATTGGCTCAAAGTTAATGTATTGAAGTTAAATTGGTAGGAAAGGAGCACCTACGACCCCGCTTATCACAGTAGCCATGACTAAGATAGTTGCTGGTGTATTGGAGAAGAACAACTTACCTGGTGCCATTTTCACTGCATTCTGTGGTGGGGCTGACATTGGCCAGGCGATTGCTGCTGATACAAGAGTACCCTTGGTTTCATTCACTGGCAGCACAAAGGTACCCTGAGATACATATTTTCCCTTCTGAATCGTTACAAAATTTTTCTTACAGATCTTTTCCTTTTTGACGTGCTTTCTTTTCTTATTGAGAAATGGAAAGTAGAAATTTCACAAATTGATGTTTATTTATATTTCCTTCCTATCGAATAAGTGATTGAGGTAATTTTAGGGAAATGGGAGAAATAATTAGAGAAACAATAAGAATAAGAACAAGAGGAGTTCAATTATAGAGGTTATTGCCCTCAGTATGTGGCACAATTTGTTAAAATTATGTTAAGATTAGAGCTTAGGGCTATATAATCAGTAATTTATTCTAGTTCTGGGTGCCTTCTGCATATACTCTGAAATGTAAATGTTGGGTGTGTTCTCTTTGCAAAATGGTTCTGCAATTCATTCTTTGGTTAGTATAATTTTATGATATTCTGCTATAACTAAATCTCTTTAAACTTTACAACTAGAACTTCATTTTTGTGGGGTAACCAATGCAGGTTGGTCTTGCTGTACAAAAAAAGGTCCATTCTCGGTTTGGTAAATGCTTACTCGAGCTGAGTGGAAACAATGCCATTATAGTAATGGATGATGCTGATATCCAGCTGGCAGTTCGGTCAGTCTTGTTTGCAGCTGTTGGCACGGCTGGGCAACGCTGCACCACTTGCCGCAGACTAGTAAGATTGAATCTCTTAAAATATCAACCAAGAATTGTCATGTCACATCTCCATGGTGATTTTAGATAGCTCTATTACCCTATTATCCTATTCAATTGATCATGCTGATCTTATTCCAACCATGATGCACACAAATCTGCAGAGCATTTTGGAGTCTCTAAATTTTATTTGTGTTTCATACACCATGTCACATCTAGCATATGTCTCCTAAAATATACAAGCTTGTACTGTAAATTATAGTGGAGGTAACTATTGTAGGTTGGAGGTAAACAATGTGAAACTGTTCCCATTTGGGGGAAGTATTGAGGCAACTTGAAATTCACTTAAATGTTCAAGTTTAGTTAATGTTGTGAAATGTACTTCAGTCTAATTTAAATTGCGAAACGTTACATTTTCTCTGATATATATATGGCCTTAAAAAATGCAGCTTCTCCATGAAAGCATATATCAGACTGTTCTTGAGCAATTAATTGAAGTGTATAAGCAAGTTAGAATTGGAGATCCTTTGGAGAAAGGTACCTTATTGGGACCACTCCACACACCCTCCTCAAGAGAGAACTTCGTGAAAGGAATTCAAGCTATAAAATCTCAGGTTATTTTCAGTTATACTTTTTACCAACAATTATAATGTCATCATTCTGGAGTTGCAGCTAGCTGATAATATATAGGTTAGTATCATCATCATCATTATCCTTTTCTTTAGGAAAAGGATAATGATGATGATGATCCGATAAGTGTGTGTGGAGATGTTATCTCTCAGTTCTCAAACATCCGAGCAGATACTACATAGTACATATTTGTTTGGAACTGAGTTTGAGTGACTCGATGAAGCATGAGTGTGTGAGTTTCTGAATCCTTTTCTTAGCGGGTTTCAATCGGGTAGGGGTTAGGTAATGTAGGGGTTAGTTTTCTTTCTCTTCTTTGTAATTTAACAGTTTCAGTTAATGAAACAGGCAATACTGCCTTTTTTTAAAAAAAAAAAAATTTACTCATTTTGTTTTGAAATAAGTGTCAAATTGATGCTTGTTTTATTTTCACTGATTTCAACAGTTTTTTACATGAATAACATGTATGGAAATCTAGTCTAGCTATACTACAGTAGACAATTGTGTTATTGATGGTTTATTCAGGCTGAGTTGCACAAATGAGTGTGGCAAGGGGCTAAGGGCTTCTAGCAATTCCTATGCTCAAAATTCGAGCCTTAATAAATCCTTGCATCAAAGAAGTTGAATATCAGTATGGTTTCCTATAGTAAAATATTTTTTGTTATTTAAATGTTATTATGTTTTACATCTATTGAATCAATACATTTTACATGCTTAAGTTGAAGGATCCAGGATTAACTTTAAATTCTAAAATGTAACCTGTTGCTCTTTATTTTCTTGTTTACATATGATTATGCTGTACAGGGTGGAAAAATTGTCACTGGAGGGTCAGTAATTGATTCAGAAGGGAATTTTGTGCAACCAACGATAGTAGAAATCTCACCCAGCGTCCCTATTGTCAAGGAGGAGCTGTTTGGCCCTGTTCTCTATGTCATGAAATTCCAGGTACAAATAAACACTCAGCCGCTTGGTACTAAGCACCAGTGCTTTGATAGGGGTTAAGGCTTTTCTGCCACATGGGAAAAAACAAAATTTTAAGAACATTTTCCTTTTAATACTTTATTCAGAATCTGAAGGAAGCAATTGAGATAAACAATTCTGTACCACAAGGCTTGAGCAGCTCTATTTTCACACGTCGACCAGAAATCATCTTCAAGTGGATTGGGTAAGTGCTATACACTAAGGATGTGGGCTCTAAGCTTTGAATAAGTAAAAGTTTGCAAAGTGTCCTAAAGTTCTCTGATAATGCAAAAGTAAAGCTTGTTCTTTTGTTGGGTAACTTGAGGGTTCTGTATTGTTGCTTGCTACCTGACAGAGTTCTTTATGCAACAAGAACTTTGTTTTAATGGAAAGGAAAGATGAACCAGGATAGTAAATAATAATCCAAATCGAAAAATGTTGCCTGTGAATTATAGATCAAACAATCATATATTGATGACTTCAAATGATGATGGAGATTAAGCAAGAGGGTGGTTAATTAACCATAACTTAGTTGAATGAAAGCAAGTGTTTGGTTAATTAACCATTCTGACGTAGTAATTATTGCTATCATCTTAGTTTTCCATCCATTCTGATGTTAATAATTGATTGGCCTAGTATAATAAGAAAGCATGATATAGCTGAGACTGATGCAATGCTGTGAATATTGTCACCCACATATTGATACTGGACGGGCAATATTTTTTCCCCAATAGGGGAAGTTTCTTTTATTAGCTGTCAGATGAACCCTTTTGATGAACAGATAACAAAATTTACCAGACTTTCTTACATTGTTAATTAAAAGGGAGGGAGAGGGGAAGCATGGGCACTGTACTTGTCGTAGAGCCAAACATGCAGTTAGAAAATAGTAGATGCACCTCTAGGCATGTTAAATTATCTTTTATTGTGATATAAATCTTGCAGTCCATATGGAAGTGATTGTGGCATAGTAAACGTGAATATTCCTACAAATGGTGCTGAAATTGGTGGAGCATTTGGTGGTGAGAAGGCAACTGGTGGGGGCCGTGAAGCAGGCAGTGACTCCTGGAAGCAGTACATGCGACGTGCCACTTGGTAACTTTATTAGTCTAAAAATATTAAAACCTAATTTTTTTTTTCTCTTTGATGTGCACATGAAGGATCTCGATTAACACTGATACATGCAACAAAAAAATGTGCATGTCAAGCTTTCAGACACATTTAGCCTCATTTTGGAGATTTATCTTGAGATAAATAAAATTAAAAAAAAAACAAACAAAACAAGAATTAGGGTGTCAATTCTTGACGATGTGTTAATGTGTTGGGTCTGTTTAGGAATTATTTGACCCGCTGTGGAGGTAGAGTTGGTTTGGACATTTTAAGAGGGTCAATTCTTGGTTTGGAATTATTTGACCACCTTGCTAGTATTTGAATATCCATCCAAACACTTTTTGAATATTTGAAAAATCATTATATTTCTTATGGATAGAACATTTTTCAATATATAGTCTTCAAGATCAGCGAAGTACTATATGAACAAGCTGATTGAAATTTGTGTCTAATGCACAAGGCAAAGCAAATAAATGCAAACACATGCAATCTCAATTTTTCTATAGAATGCTATAAAGAGATCTTAGAAAATAAGAAAAGGCAAAGGCAGTTACCAGTATGACCATTATTATTATTTTTTTCATTTTGTTATAAATGTTTTTGCTTGTTTTAAGTAGACTGATCCATTCTGACTTGTGAAATTTTCAGTACAATCAACTATGGAAAAGAATTACCACTTGCTCAGGGGATAAATTTTGGCTGAATTTTAGCGTTGCTTTGCTCTTATCTGCTAAATAAGAACATATATCTGACTACAATATAATACTTGTCTGTGAATCATCTTGTTAGAGATGGAACTTCTTTTTCTTCAATGATGGTTCGAAAGGGATAGTGATTAAAGACTTTGCATATGTTAATTATAATCTCTCTATTGGTCTCTCTTTCTCTCCGATTTATTGTTCAAAAGGGACAATGATGACTTGTAACTTGTAACAGAATTCCTTCTCACTATATATGTATCTTTCTTTCTTTTCTATTCTTTTTTTCTTTGAAAGATATTCTATCTTTTTTTCCTCTTTTTCTCAAGACCTCTCTCTCCACTTCTTTTTTTCTTTTCTGAAGATCTATCTCCACTTTCGTTTTTTCTTTTCTGAAGATATATCTCTCCACTTTTTTTTTCTTTTCTGAAGGTCTATCTCTCCACATTTTTTTTCTTGGAACCTTGGTAGTTGCTGTCTAGTTACTCTGTGTTCGTGTATGTGTTTTTGAGAGCCGGCAATGCAACTTGAAGTTGGAGTGTTGGACTGCTAATGGCCGGAGGGAAAAAAAATAATACATACTGTCGCAGGACGTGTTCTATATTTTGATATATGTTTTAAGACAAGCAGTAACATACTCTTCTTTTTCTGTTCAATTGTTTCACATAATACTGTATAGAAAATGCTCGGTTCAAGACACATGAAATCACAATAATATCTGATATCATAAACATTGTTTTAAAATGCAGCTTAGATTCTATATGCGGTTTTTCTGTTTCTAGGCAATCTGATCGATTAATTTATAATCAACCGTTAGTTTATATGTGATATTACATACATAAGAGTATGCATCCACATATTTAATAATTATAAGGGATTCAATTACCATCATTTTGGTGTCACATCAGTGTCATTAAAATTAAATATCAAATAATTATTATTTTAAATTTTAAATAACAAAACTAATTGAAGGAATATTTTATAAATATCATCTTATATATGTTTACAAAAAAAATATCATTTTGATATTATTTATATAGACATCTAAAATCAACGGACCAAATTTTATAATTTAGACACTTTACTTAATGGTTATTCAAATAAAGTTAATTTTTTTTTATTTTTCATATACATATAATTGAGATGATATAGAATACATCTAACGGTTCACATTTTTAATTTTATACATAAAATAAATAAATAAATACCATGGGCACCAAAATAGTGGTAATTTGATCCCTTCTCATTTAATAATACGTATTATTTTTTAAAATATTTATCGTATTATGCCTATAAAATTAATTATATTATATTTTTATGTAAAATATTCAAAATTATAATAATATCTTATTATATTTTCTTATTTTATATTAAAATTCTTCAAAAAGAAATGATCGATTTAAATATTATAAGAATTTTTTAGATACATATCCGTATATGTAATATGCATACTGAACCATATATGCACCCATATGTCATATATGCGCTATGCAATGGTCAACCGCACGTATATTGAAATCCGCATCATAAATTTATAATGAGCATCTTTATCCCGAGTTATAAACAAATGCCAACAGTGATGCATCTATTTCTGTATTTGTTTTATTATGTGTACTTTTTAGTCATAATCATAATCATTAGTTACTATTAGTTTAATATTTATTTATTTATTATTTATAAGTTTATTTATTGTTTACTTATATTATTGTTTTTTCTGTAAAATTATTTGATGACCGGTGAGAGAAAAAAAAAAAAGATTGCACCTCTTTCTCTCTAGTTTAGATAGAATGTGTATTAAGTTTAATACATTTTGGAGTTTGGACACCGATTCCTTATCCATCAAGTGACTCAAGAAGAAATAATACTTCAATTAGTTAGCACTTGTTTTTTTTAAAATAAGGCTAATTCTATCGTATATTATTTTTCATATGACATTTTACAGGATTTAAATATGTACCACTAAACAAAGAGATGAGACTCATTATTATTAGCATTTGGATTTAGATTAAAGGATTCTAAAATTACCCATATGAAAATTATACAAACAAAATTATAAATTTATCTTGATATTCATTTATTTAAAAGATATCTGTAAATTTAAGCACACACTATCTTTATTATATTATTTTTTAGAGACAAAATGATTGTCGGGTCTTCTCGTGAAATCACTTCATTTGAATCTCGAATTGTGATAAAGCCTTGTCTTTAGTTAATAACCAAAAATATGTTATCTTTAGGATTAAATTTTGGAAATTGAGCACGTGCATTTGAATCTCGTGGTGGAACTGTGGAAGGCTGTCGCCTGTCGGGATGTAGCAATCGAAAACAACATTTTGTACCATTGATAGAAAGATGCGAGAAGCATCGAAGTCCTATTAAATCATTGGAGCTTTGTGCATGGATAAAGGATAATAAAACATAAACTCAGCCTGTGTTGCATGGTTCCCATTGGTCCATTATCAATGGACCAACTTCCATTGTCATTTTTGTTAGATCCATTTTTCTCATCTTTTGCAAATAATTACGGTGAACGGAGATAATCGCAACTAGAATACTTTTGTACATTCAAAGAGATGAAATCAAAATTTTAATATAAAAGGTTGAGATGCGGACTTACATCATTAGAAGATTAAAATTAATAAATTAGAGAATCAATACACCTTTGAAACAAAATTACATTATAAAATTAATCTCATATATACTTTTTCTGAGATTGGAATGCCAGACCCCCCTGTCTCCGAATTGATGCCCGGCCGTTAGAACAGGACACAAAGGAAGGGTCCCACACTCCCAGTGGGCCCCGCTCAAGCGCAACCACTAGAACAGGACTCATGGCATCTGTTGAAGATCAGAAGCACTGCCCCGCCGTTAGATGCATCAGACGATCGGAGGACTAGAGTCTAGGCTTCTACTAAGCGTATGATCCATTGATTTTTAGGAGATCCTTTTTCCAAAGGTGATTGATTGATTGCCCGGTATTCTGTTGGGGTATTTAATTTTTCCTATGTATTATGTAATCTATAAGTTACTTTAGATATATAGATTATACAATCTTTTTATGTAGCTTCAGATAAATAAACCAATTAAAATAACATGAACCTGGGCAGAACTTGAATCTTCAAAAGAAAAATGATTGTTTACTTAATGGGAAGGGACCACTTGACAATGGTTATTTTGATAATTTTGATAATAAATTTTCGAATAAGTACGAAAAAAATCTTTAAAATAGAAAAAAATCTTATAAATATGTTCTTCTACTTAGGAGTATCAATTATTGACCCGATCCCCGATCCGACCCGACCCGACTCGACGGTGATTCAAATTTCATTATTATCGTTTGATGATCCATCAAAGACATGTTACATTAGAACTGTTGTAAATTATATAATATTTTAATGGTCTTTGATGGACTAACAAACGATAATAAAATTACGTGAAATTTGAATCACTGTCAATCTGTAAGTAGAAGAAATCTATAAAAAATTTCTATTTTTATTTTTTTTTTGTATTTATTTGAAGATCCATTGTCAAAATTATCAAGATAACCCATTATAAGTGATCCCTTCCCTTCCCTTAATGAGGAGGGATCACTTGAGATTGACAATGGTTGTTTCACAATCTTTACAATGAATTGTCAAATAAATATGAAAAAAATATTTAAAATATTTTTTTATAAATATATTTTTTTACTTATAAGTTGATAGTGATTCAAATTTTATATAATTTCATTATTGTTTGATAGTCCATCAAACACTATTAAATTGAAACCGTTACAAATTATTTAAAATTTTGATGGTCTTTAAAGAACTATCAAATAATAATAAAATTATATGAAATTTGAATCATTATTAATCTATAAGTAAAAAAATATATCAATAAAATTTTGTTCCATTTTTTAAACTTTTTTCATATTTTTTTTTGAAAATTCATTGTCAAAATTGTTAAAATAACCCTTTGTCAAGATCCCGCCCTTAATTAATTATTCAATATACACGGAGAAACTAGGGGCGCCGCAAAGAAAAGTTTGTATAATTATCTTGCAAATGTATAACATTGAATAATACTTGGTATATCTTCTAAATTATTATGGTCTAAGGACCTCACTATTGAACAAAAGAACATATTGCAAATACATGGCTGACTTTTTGTTATATCCAAATAATTGCAATTTATTCAGAGTATACAAATTGAGACATGCATGGTTGGTGCCTCTTCAGGTTGCATGTTCTAGTGCTTTTCCACCAAGCAAATAAGAAAACCATCTTCGTGAACAGTGAAGAGCAATCACTTTTTTGCCTTTATTCAACCAACAGCACAAGGTTTTAAAGGCGTTTTTGTGCATTTTCTGCATCCTAATAAATTTATCTGTACATATATTAAAAATCATATTTTTAGAGCATTAATTGACCTACAATTAGAGATATTACTTCGAAATAGGAAGATAATATAAGTGGATTAAATAGTTTTCATACGCAAAGCCTTCAATATCCAAACTAAAAAAAGGTTAAAAAATAATCGCTATAGAAACTTAGTTAGAAGAATTTGACCATAAAAGACTATAAAACCTTTTTTCCCCATATTCTGAACTTTAAAGTAATGACACCATTTTTCCAATTTTAAAAGTTTTGACGAGATTGTTTAATTTTTAGGTACATGAATTTAATAGTCTGACTAACAGTTGCATCTCAATTAGATTAACTACAGGAATGCTGAACTCACGTGTTCATTCAAGTCGATACCCAAATCTTATATCATCTTTAAGTAAATTATTGCAAATTCAACCATAATATTGAAAAATTAATTTAAAAAACAGGCCGGGAAATGTAGTGTGAACTAGTCCTCACATAATTAAATCCAAAAATTCTTTAGACTTTGCTACGTACATCAGTTATTAATTGGTTTCTAAAATATTTCCATCCCATGTGTTGGATTGTATCTTTACTCCTTATTAAGCACATAAGTATTCTGATCCTGCAACGGTCCATATTTTTTGTTGAATTTTTAGAGCTAATGTTAGTCATTGGATTGAGTTATTCAACAAATAATATTACAATCTCTATGACCATTTGTGTTGAAGTTATAATTTTTCCTCAATTTTGATTGTTATATGAAATGCTGCATAATTTAGGAGTATAATTGCTTTACTTTATTTTTTTAGATTGTCATCAATTATGAATTTTAATTTTTCTTAAATTATGAATGTTAATTTTTCTCTCAATTCTGTATTTATTTTATATTAATTATGTATTCATGATTGAAATTTACATTAATTACTAAATTATCTTAATTTTTATTTTTCTTTATTTTTACATGAAGATATGAATTTTTATATTTTTAGAAGACATCACCTAGTGACATACGGACAAGATCCTAGTGTATATATATATAGTTTATCTTTATTGTGCTTTCGGTAGCACTTTGGTTGAAATGCTATCAATTTAAATTTTACTTTTTATGCTTAAAATTTTAATTTAAATAGCTCAATAAAATCTTTATATAATAATATTATAGAATACTAATTTTTATCTTATTTGAGTTAGATTGCTATGTTTAATGATTTTTAGAAAGTAAGCTTTTTTGACATATAAATTTTATTATTCTTTATTATTTTAGGATTATCTTTCAAAAATCATTAAGCGTAGTAAACTAACTTCAAAAAATGATAAAAAATTATATTCTATAAAATTATGATATAAATATTTTATTGAGCTACTTAATTTAAAATTTCGTTCATAAAAAAATAAAATTTGAACTAATAGCGTTTCGACAGAAGTGCTATTGAAAGCACAATAGATAAATTATCTCTCTCTATATATATAATTAAATTATGTTACCATTAATCACAAAATATAAAATATTTTTATACTTCATGCCATATCTCTCATTTTCTAATTCAAACTATTGATCCAACCATTCAAAGTATTTTCCATTTTACATTTTTTAGGGTAGAAAATGTATTGATTTTCAATAATAATGATTTTTAACCCTAAAAAAATAAAAATAATAAAAAAATTGCTTTTCAATAATATATTTTAGTATGGAGAACACTTTGAATGGTTGGATCAATATTTTGAGTTCAGAAATGAGAGATACAGTATGAAGTACAAATGATATTTTGTACTTTGTGACTAACTCGTAACATAACTCTCTCTCTCTCTCTATATATAGTATATGTAGTTTGTGTGCTACAGATTGTTTCTCTATCTTTAAAGTTTAAATGATCAATCTGATTAGTTAAAATATTTTTCATATGAAAATCTAGTTGAAAACCAAGTTTTATATTTTTAGAATTATTTTACTATTTTTTATAATATCTAGAAAATCACTCATTTTGAATGGCTCCAAAATAATTAAATCAAGTGATTTTTCAACTATCTTAAAAATTAATAAAAATAATATAAAAATATAAAATTTGGTTTACAATTAGATTTTTCATATAAAAATCATTTTGACGATCGACTATTTGAACTTTGAAGATGGACAAATATTCTATAACACACGGATCATCCATGTTACGTGTAACATCATAGTCTAACTATATATATAGGCTCTATATTGTCAGATTTTTATATATATAGGCTCTATATTGTCAGATTTTTCTATATATAAAAGATGTGAAGTGGTAAAATTATGATTTGCGGATAGCCAACAAAAAAAATTTGCTGTCCGTGGTAAGAATATGTCTTTCATTTAAACTTCAATATTTCTCATCATCAAAGTGATAAGAGTATCCTTCTTATGCAGAATTTTTTTAATGACGCCTTATTTTTTATGACACTAGTTATTCTCTTAAAAATATGATAAACAAATTTTGATAGTAAAATTTAACAAAATAATTAATGGTAAAATCTCAACTTTTGAGAGAAAAATAATGTAAATTCTTAAGATAGATACTGGTGAACAAATTCAAGCAAATACTAACCGCTTTGTAGAAATAATAATTAATTTAAATGAAGTGATAAATAATTAGCTGGATATAAATCTAATAAGATTATGAAAACTATAACAATCAATATTAATCAATACTATTAAGGTTATGGAAATTATAACAACAAGTTCAAACATCTTCAAAATATTAAATATAATTAATAATCTTAATAATCAATACTAATAAGATTATGGAAATTATAACAACAATCAATATTGAATATGATTATAAATCATGTTACATATTTTTACAATGCAATAATTTTATTATATAATTTCTTATAATTAAATATTAAGTATAATTAAAAATAATATATGAGCCTTAACAAATGATAAATTTTAATAAGATTATAATTTTTAATGAGATGGTAAATAAAACATATGATACTGGTAATTAATATGATACATATCTTTTATTTAATTTATTAACAATATATCTCATCAAATATACTGATAAAAAATATGATCTCGGACAGTAATAAGAAAAAAAAAAGGTGAGCACATTTATCCATGGACATATTATATTTAGTCTACCTAATTTCTTGAGTACTTTGCGGCGCGCACTACTAAATAGGGAAATATAATAGCAAAAAACACGGCAAGGTTGCGTGCTTAGTGGAGTTTTGAAGAAGCAATGTAAGAGCCTCGTGTCACCTTGGCGAAAAAAAAATTAGGAAGCAAATTATGTGGTACTACTTTAAAAGGAATCAAATATAACCTAATCCATTATCTTGTAGTATAACTTTTCAAAACAAACAAGAAAATTAAGAACTAGTACTGTGTAGTTGTCAACTCAATCAACGTTGAGCCGCAACTAATCACCAAAACCACACTATACGCGCTTTAAGCCTAACGTGGCCACTTGTTGGACGTTGGTGGTGGGCCCCACGTCTGATTATTTACGATGCATGCGGGTTTTGTGTAAGGACCTTTGCTGGTAAAAAAATTTGTGATACAAGCATCCTGTTTAATTTGTTCCGAATTGATTCGTTATTAGCTTATTTATTAATAGAACAAACAGTTAATGATTTATTAAGTTCGTTAAGTTAAGTTAATGAAATAAATTTGAATTTGAACTGAGTTAACTCATTAGACTGATTTGGCTAAAAAAATATTAATATTTATTATTTATATTATTTTCTTATACATTTTTAAAATAATAAATAGTTTACAATATGATATATACTAAATTATTATATTAAAATTGTATGAAATATATTATTATTAGTTATTTATTAATTTTTATATAAATTTTAATATGAAATACTTAAAAAATATTATTAACTATTAAATGAGTATTAATAAATCAGTTTAATTAATTCATTAACTTAAAGAGCATATTTCAAATCAGAATTTTTGATTCAGAAATAATTAAAAATTACCTTAACTCAACTCGTTAAACTAATAAGCCGAATACAAATTTAATCCAACTCAATTAGAGTGATCAGCTCATTTACAACCCTACTTTCAACTGTGTCACATGTCCAATTTTTGCCTTCTACTTCTTTATTTATTCTTTCAACTTCGTTTATATTTTACCAGGTTGAGGCCTCAATTTTTATTGGTGTCGAGTAACTGAGTAAGTAGTAAAACTAGTCCATGTGAACCTGTTGTGAGTCTATTCAAAAAACAAAAAAAAAAAACTGTTGTGAGTTCGTGCTGGACGTCCTGTCAGACAAAACCTCTATGGCTGATAATTAACTAATAATTGTACAATCATATATAACATGCAATGCAAAAAATATATATATATATATATATTTAGTAACGTTAGCGTCTACGGTCCTTTTTTGTGTGTTCATAGTCCAGCGGGCGGATTCAAGGTATAAGTTCAGACTAGTGTCGTGTTTTTTTTTAGTAAAGATGAAAATCTGAATTATCTAATTTTTAATTTTGTTTCTAGATTTAGTTAAGAAAGTGAGTTGAAGTTATTAAAACGCTAAATTGCATCCAGACTTATCAAAAAAGCTGGTTTCGTCGACCCTGTGTAAAGTCTTATATTCGTAAATTCTTTAGATATCTTTTAATTAGCTACTACTTAAACTATTGATTCATTTGCATGCAATTAAATATTTAATGCAAACAATATCTAAGTTGTATGATTTTTCGTTCAAGCGCTGATATTGTTTTTGTTGTACTTATCCATGACATGAGAGTCGAGTCCTACTTTTATGTTTATAGGTTTAGTCAACAACAGACAACATATCAAGTCAAATTATTTATTGCGAAACTATCAGTTCGTGCTACACGCTATGTTCTGCTAAGTCCAACACGACAAAACACTAGGGCAAGGGTATTGGTAAAAGTATTTTGCATTGCATATATATGATGGAGGATGGATGTTATATTAGTTCATAATTTGTGGTTGAATTTGTGAGTGTCACTTTTCTGTTTCTATTGGTTGAGATCTTTAGTAATAACTTCAAGTACAAATTATTCTTAAGATGAACTTTAGTAACATATTATTAAAAAAACGTTACTAAAGGATTTTTACTATTTTTTTTTGCTTCACAATGTCAAAACTCTTTAGTAGGGGCTTCAATGGGTCGGGTCGGATTGGGTTCGGGTCGGATCAAATTATTTTATTATTATTATTGATCCGATCCGAACTCGGGTCAAATTTTCAAAATTTTTTGACCCATACCCGACCCGACCCGACCCGTGTAAAAGAATTAAATATTATTTAATTATTTTTATATAATTTTAAATAATAAAATATTAATTAATTTATAATTAATCTTAATTAGTATATATTTAAGCTTTAATTAGTACTAAATCATAAAATTATTTCAAAAAATATAATTAATCGGGTCGGATTGTGTTAATCCGAACCCGACCCGATTTGATTCGAATAAAAAAAATCAAACTCATACCCGACCCATTTACCTTCGGATCATGTCGGATTGGATCAATAATTGATACCTTACTCTTTAGTAATATTTTTTTAGTAAAAACAGTTACTAAAGGTCACATTTAGTAATAATTATTATAAAAAAACGTTAAAAGGTTTTACTATTTTTTTCCTTTTTGTCTGACATATCAAAGGGTTTAAATATATATTTTTCTAGCAATGTTAGTAACGGTTTCTTAAGAGAAATTGTTACTGAAGTTTTTTATAACTTTTTGACGCTTCATATCTGCTCTTTATTAATGGTTTTTCATTCAATACTGTTATAGAAAACTTCAACAATGTTTCAAAAATATCACCAACCAATTTCAGTAATGATTTTTAGCATAAATCATTACTAAATAGATGCTACAAAAACTCATTTTTGTAGTAGTGAAATAAAAACACAGAAGGTTACATTTTTTTTTTGAATGATTGAATCTAGGAATAGTTTCTTTTTCATTTTCATCACAAAAAACAACTGATCAGACTTTTCTGCAGACTGCAGGTTCGAAATTTAAATGAAAATCTATGCAGAAAATTATACGGATTTTAAATTGCTTGATAACGAATTCAAAATAACTCAAATTTATGCAAATCATGTCTAAATATTTAGGAACGTTTCTACTAATTTTACTTTTATTAATTTGAATGATACAAGAGTTAGATATATCATAAAAAATAAATTTACATTAGAAAGCACACTTCAACATTGATTTTGTTAGGAAAATTGTTTACCTGGTAGTGAAAAAGAAAAAAGGATAGAAAACGGATGTACATATGGATATATACTTGAATTACATATATATTCTTTAATTATTGAACAAGTTCTGATTTTTTTTTCTTGTTTGCCTATTTTTTATGTCATTGTCTATTTTTCTTATGGTGGTCGACACGTGTTTCATATTTCTATTTCTTTTTAATTTATTTTCTGAGGTAGGTGAGTCTTCTTGTTTTAACGATATATGTGGTTCATTATCTTGGGTAATCCACTCATAACACGTTATTCCCCAAGAGTTGTAATAATTGTGATCGAGATCCACTCCTCACTAAGATACAACTTACAACGACGACAAGCTAACCCTTTTAACACTTCTCTCTTTATACGAGAGAGAATCCATGCTCAACGAATAAATTAAAAAGAAAATAGATAAAGGATAGACGTATTGCAGCGCCTTCAAACAGCCGTGAATCTATTTGGTTATAACCACCATGCCTATTCAATCCTAGCTAGCAATCTCTTTCTATTCCTGCCTGCCTTCTTAATTATTCTCTGCTTCAAAAATTATGTCCATGCCAGTACAGGTACGGGCACAAGATCTCTTGTCAGCAACTTGTGAGTGCTGTGGTTTGACTGAAGAGTGCACCTCAGGATACGTGAACAAGATACGGGAAAAGCATCTCGGTCGTTGGATCTGCGGGTTGTGTGCTGAGGTGGTACGGTATGAGATGCATCGGTCTGGATGGAACATACCCATAGAGGAAGCGATCGATCAGCATGTTGGGTTTCTCAAAAGGTTCAAAGCTGGGGTGGCAGCACCCCCTGAGGTAGCGTCGGAACAGCTAATCCAAGCTGTCTGTCGACTCTTCGTAGGAGTCTTGACTCGCCGCGTGCTGTGATTGGAGACGGGGATGAAATAAAAAGTTGCGAGCTGGGGCGTTCTTGGAGCTGCTTTGCAGCTCTAGGCAGATGAATTTGAGGTATTAGAGGAAGCGTTTGTACATATAAGTTTATGCGTGTTGTTATGTGTGTTCCTTTCTAATTGGCGATTTAGTCTCAAGAGATGGTGTAGCTTGGTAGACATTGAATACAAAATATTTCATCCAATCTAACTGGTACCGGGAGAATCTCTAATGAATTTTGTAATGACTTTTTCACGTTGGCTTCTCTTTCTTCATTTACCTTCATTTTTTTTTTGCTCATTGGAGAGAACTTGTAATTAACCGGTGTCCGGTAGACCATTGCTTACTAATTGAAATAGCTAGGTTTAGGATAAACAAGTACATATGAACCTACAGAGAAATGTTTCGAAAATGCATTTCATACCTATGAATTATGACTATGAGACAATCTGCACGCGTAACTTGTATATATTGACTTGTAGTTTATTGGTTGAAGGGAATTGTTAATATGTTGGATTATATTGGTTGTTTACTTGGTTTATCTATTTTGTTTGAAGTACCAGTAATTTAACAAACTTTTAATTGGAGCAGGATTTTCGAATAGTTTATCTATTGAGAAGGCATCAGTTGAAAATGGGTTATTTTGACAATCTTAACAATAGATCTTTAAATAAATATAAAAAAAATTTAAAAATAGAAAAAAAATTATAGATGTGTTCTTCTATCTTTAGATTGATAGTTATTCAAATTTCATACAATTTCATTATCGTTTGATAGTCCATCAAAGACCATCAAATTTTCATATAATTTGCAATGGTTCCAATTTAACGGTCTTTGATGAACGATTAAACGATAATTAAATTGCATGAAATTTAAATTACCATCAATCTAAATGTAGAAGAACACATCTATAATTTGTTGTTCATTTTTAAGATTTTTTTAATATTTATTTAAAGGTTCATTGTCAAGGTTGTCAAAATAACTCATTGTCAATGGATCTCCACTCTTATCTATTTTGCTTGAAGTACTAGTTATTTAGCAAACTTTTAATTGGAGCCAGGATTTTCAAATAGTGATTGGGTCCGCAACTGGCAATTACAGAAAAATATCATATAAAATATAATAAAGCATAAATTTTAACATTAGTAATTATAATGATAATATTATCAATATTTTTTTACTTTTATTTTTATAATTATGATTATCTTTTTAAAATTTTCTTGCATCATGAAAATTTGGTCTGCACGCAATTGAATGCAACAAGAAGTCATGCTTCCAATCATAATTCTTGTAGCATATTAATTATTAATATTAGTTAAATTAAATTTAAAATTCAATCAATGTGATTGTATGTTCTAACCTTCTGATTTAGAAATAAAATAGAAAATAAAGTTTTGAATGTAAAATATAAAATAATTGATTAGTGTGTGTGACAGTAGCCAAAAAATATTAACAGCTTTAAGGATTTTTGATAAAATTTTGTTACAAACAAAAAATTATATATCTCTAGAACTAAAAAATTGGACAATTTCTAAAAAATGAGGAGTAAATTAAATATATCAAATAAGTACTTTTAATAGAAAATATTTTTTCAGCCAAAAATGGTGAGTTGATAGAGAGCAAGAGGATGAAGATTGGAACAATTAATATAAGAGAGATTCTGCAATGGATCAAAACAATTTTAGACCGTTTAATTTTGAGTATTGGATGGTTAAGATAAACTTATTTTGGCGTGATTAAAGGAGGGAGGTTGATGAGTAAAAATCATTCTTATTGATTAATAAATTAACATTAACTCCTCCTAATCTATAGCAGAATTAGCCTTAATATAATTATGAACGAGAAGTTCTAAACGAAGATAAAAAAAAAAGAATTATAATACTTTATATTACAAATGAGAGCTTACTCGAATATTAATTCAACAATCAATATAAATGTCGATGGGAGAGGCCAGCCTATATATATTACTAAAAATTTAATTAAAAAATGTACTTAGTACATAATTTAGGAAAAATTAGGGGCCCTCCCTCGCCACTGGTACTGTGTTTATAATTGAGCTTCATTTAACCATTCACAAAATGAAGTTTCCAAAACAAAATCATTTTCAGTTCCTGCAATTCCGGGCTTTTACCATGCACAAGACGAAGTAAATACATGTCTAAGATTGCAATGCCAATGAGACTAAGATCGCAATCCAAAGGATACACAAGACGAAGTAAATACATGAAATTCCAGCCAAAGGATACATGTATTTAACAGACGAAGTAAATTATCATACTTACATGTTAGATTGCAATGCCAATGAGACTAAGATCGCAATCCAAATTGGAACAACCCCAACTTTCTTTTATAAATTTATTTCTATGTATATTTTTCTGATCGAATACGCTGATCTCCTTTCATACGGTTTTAATTGCGTTACTTGTCAGGCCTAGAGAGAATGCTTCTGGTGTATGTTTGTTTTATTCCGCAAAAAAAAAAAAGAAGCATGCGTCAGATTTCAGGCTTATAAAATAAAGAAAGTGGCCTCCACGGCTCCACGTCTATTGATGAATTTTCCTACTTAATTTCTCAAAAATAGCATCTACATGCCAGTCCTTTTTATAAATAAAAATAAAGATAAAATACTCAACTTGTTCATAAAAAAATTTCAGGAAAAGAAAGCTCATTATTTGAAATCAATACTCAACTTGTTCATAAAAAAATCAGGGAAAGAAAGCTCAGTTGAAATCAGTTTTTGTTGAAAGCCCCCAGGGCCCAGCAAATGACCACAATTGGCTAGCAATAGCAGACAAAAGTTTTAAATAAAAGAATATCATTAGCATGTTCTCTACAATTATAGTCGCATATTTACATACTTGATATTACATGCAAACATTATCAAACACACTAAATTTTGTTAACTCTGAAATCAAACAAAAAACTGAAAAAGACCTCGCTGCAATTGAGGATTTTGCATTTGTTAATTCAGGACCCCCGCCGCCCCAACACACACAATCCCCCCAAAAAAGAAAAGAACATAAATAAGCTCCTCAAACACCCAAAAATTCCCGTGTATGCAGTTACTGTACTCATGCTCGGACCAACAGCTGATAGACATTGCTGTTTGTCTCTCCGCTGAGACGCTTCAGTGATTCGAAGCTCCGCCTGCTACCCAAAAAATCAACTCGCTTGAATGAAACAAAACCCTGCTTTACAGATTCACTGCTTGCATAAAGAGAACGAAGCCGATCTGCATGCCTCGAGTCAGTGTGGATTGCTGCTTCTATCTCATGATCTGCCATGTTCTCCTGAGAGAAGTATAAATTGCTTTAATTATACTTTATATAAAACATGAGCAATTGCTGGTGCACTTCCAATGGGGAGAAAAATATTGAAAATGAGGAGAACAAGTCAAAACCATGATAAATAGAAGATGGTACGGACTGTTACAATACTTCAGAAAACCAAAAATATAGTGACATCTGGTATTGCACACCTGATAGAAGCTGTAGATACAATCCAATAACTGTATACATGTGAATCCACCAATGCTAAAGAATGTTCTTGATGTGGGCCCCAGCTCCCCAAAGCGATCAATTGGAAATAGAATAGTAATTAAATGGTTTTTGAATACGACCTGGCTTCTCTCGCTGTGACAGAGGGGAGAAAAAATATGCCATATTAAAACAAAGTTTCATGTTGTTATTCTTGTAAGTGTTTTACTGGTCGAGTGCATTATACAAATCAAACCTTTCTTTAAGTGGTCTGGACAAGATATCAGCCACGAATTCTGCTTCATTAGGCTCTCCATCTGGGTCATGAATAGGTGTCTGTTGTTCACTGGCCTCTTCAGACCATGAAGAATCAGTGTAGGTACATGCTGATGTGGTGGGCTCTGAAATGGACCAACAGATTGAGTCCAAGAGGCTGGTTGGCGTGATCGGATGGATAGGGACCTGACACAACTGGCTTGCATCAAACAAAAGCAAGTTGATAAATATATTATAAAACAACTGGACCAAACAGATGCTAGTTGATAAACATTTGTTATAATTTAATGATCACAGAAAAAGAAAATTTTCCATGTGATCAGTACAAAAGCTCGAAATATACATATTCAGTAATATGTCCCTGCAAAACCTGAAATAACATGTATCAATAATACAAAATTTGGAAAATCCAGTCAATATTATTTCAAATATCCCCAGTACATGGGTATCATATGGATTTTGAAGAAATTTGGAGATGAGGCGCAAAGCATAGATTACATCAACACCATTTCAGTATCCATATACATTTGAGTTTACGGGGCATACAGAAGTTGACAAATTGCATATATAACTTTTGTAATGTTGAATATGGCATACTTAATTTAATAAACACAGATTAAAAAAAGAAAAACAAACAGTTAAAAGGATAGAATGCAAATTAGGTTCTCTTTACTTGCATACGGCGGCAGCGACGGTCCCGTACTCCTTGCTTTGCCTGCTCAACAATTTTCTTTCTTTCCTCAATAATTTCTTTGGCTTTTCCATTTAATAGAGTAATTTTGGGCAAGCTCAAGTGAAATGGTGAGGTGGTTTTGTTTCCTCCATCCTGTACATTTATCGGAGAAAAATTAAATCAATTTAAGTTCAGCATAGTAGAATACTATAATGCTAGCCCCATTCTGCACTGATCCGGTACAAATTGGCAGCAAAATCAATGATGACTTCACTAGTAAATGAATACTGTTCAGATGTCATAGTTGACTGAAGTATACCTCTTTACATAACCTAGTGTTTTCCAGAGTGATGGCTATATGCTTCGCTAGATCTGAAGAGAGATGCACTAGGCGCTGAAAGCTCCTCTCTTTTAATGTTTTGAGTACCCAAAGTGGCTGCATTTTACAGAATTGAATGAGGAAAAGAATAATAGGATTATAATTAATTTACACAAAAGTGCCCAGAGCAGTTGAAGTAACTAGTTTTTTTCATATTGGTTGCATAAAGTACTGGCACACAACTGCCCAAATTGAGTAACATTACTTACAGTGACAATGTTGTTGGAGTGAGCGATGTATTTCTGTATTGAGGATCCTTCACAAATAACATAACTAGCTTTAGAGCCAATAAACCAATGATCCAACAATTTTGCACCTTCTCTATTAACTGCATCAGCAATCTGCGCACCACACAACTTTATTTACAAACATAACCTAAAGAAGTGATGACCGTAACAAAAATTAAAGGATGATGAAAATTATGAAGACTTCTGACAGGACAAGTAAGAAAAAGTACAAAATGCAAACAATAGATGGAGTTGAAAACAAGGATGTCATGATGCATTAGCTTAAAGGTTATTATAAATTAAATATCTTTTATCATTTGTCCCTTTTTACATTCTATCCTATGGATAGAAATTGTGTGCAAATTAATCAAATGACAGAAAAAAGGAACCAAAGTAAAGGTCATTAGGAAACTGCAACTAGTATTGCATATGAGCAGGGGAAATTCTCATGATTAGAAGTTTTGATGAAATATTGAAATAGTTGCATAGTAAAAATGTAGTATTGAATTCTTTTCTCCTTTTCCTTGATGAACATATACAATACTAAGTTTATCTTGCATCAAAGATACATTTAGTTAAACCTTATTTTTAGTTTCTGCTGACATGTCAGGGTCAATGTAAAAAGCATCTTCAGTAAAGATATATCGCCTGCCCTCCCATTCTCTTTTTGATGACTTGGCCTCCTCAATAACTGCCAATGGTAAACAGTATTTTTCATTGCCAGGTAGAACTGCAACCTGATTCAACTCTCCTAGAGGCAACCCATTTTCTCCAAGACTGCTTAGGCTGTACAAGGATTCATTCAACCTCACTGTAACAAAGAGTATCACAAAATTGGGATAACAAGGAGTATAACAAGAACTATGCATATACTTCTATAGATTTTTACGATCAGATTTTAGTATTCGTATAGCTAAACTTCTAACTGAACCATATATCAGCTACAAGACCAAAAAATTGAAAACAAGTGTGCATATCCAAAAAAAAAATCAAGCTTATAGTCCTCATAAAGGAGCAACATGCTTAAAGAAGCATTCTACATGCTACTCAATTTGTTCTAAACTGCAGAGAGAAAAGATAGAGAAGTCCTTCAACAAGTTTTCTTCTTTTTTAAAAGAGATTGGAAACAAAAGATAAACCAAAAGTCAAAAGGAATAGGACTTACTGTTTTTCTTTACACTGTCGACAAACCATCCAAGTGTAACTACAAAGAGGCTGTTTCTAGCACCATGCTTAATTGCATGATCATACTTTCTTCCACCGAAGTTGTGTGCTTGTTAAGTAAATAACTTAAACCCATAATTTTGGTGCAAAATTAGGGAATTGAGTGAGATAATAAGCAGTACAAAATCAGCAAAAAAAAGAGAGTTATGATGGAACAATGGCAAGCATGCCAAAAGAAAGAGATGGTAGCATTGTTACAAAAGAGAGACAAAAATGCAAATTAGGGATTTATTATGAACAGCGAAAAGGATATCTGGACCACAAGATGAGTACACTTTGGGTGCAAGCTCCCACTATACTGACCACCTAATCTCTCTGTGGCCTCCATTACTTGATTTCTCGCTTCTGTCATGAATCAGTTATCCCTTGTGTTCAAGTAATGTATTTTACAATAGAAAATATACATGTATTTCAACCACTAATCTGGGCACAGGTTTATCCTAGACTGGTAAGTCTGAGCCAACATCCACAGGCAAAAATAATATTGGTACATATATAAATACCTTTCTTGTGTTCTTATTTGTATTGCACTGTTGCTTGGTGCCAAAATTTGCAGACTAGATGGAAAGTGAGAAACATTGGGACTAAATTGAGGATTTATAGGGTTATGATGTTGCTTAATTGCAAAAAGTAGTGGTCGGTAAAAACTGCATAGAGGGCAAGAAAAAAGAACAACAGAATAACTTAATTACCTTTAGATAGACCGGTAACACAAATAACCAGGCCAGAAAAGGGCCCATCTCTCTGTCTGTCAGTGGGACCCAGAAGGGCAACAGATGAAGTTGTTGACATCATCTCAGTCGATCTGACACTGCAAGATGAAGGTCGAGTACCGATATGCAGTCTTGAGCAGCCCTTGGTTACCACCACTTCCACACCGTTATTCATCATTTGTATATATATCTCCTTCATCAAATGACTCCAAATTGTCAATTTCAAGCAGAGGGGAGATCATGTTATGCAGCGTGTTGTTATCTCAGTTCTCACCAAACACGCCTAAAAAAATAATGCAAGGTTTATTTCCGCCGTGAGTTGTACTCCTAGTAGTTGTCAAGTTGACCAAACTAGATGTAATCAATCTCTAGATTAAAAGTATTCAAATGCCAAGAGCCAATTGCTCACCTCCTTCCCAGTATTTTATATATAGTTAGGCATCAGATACAAAATTCCATGCATTTGAAATTAACTTCATTGATAATTTGCCATCGTTTGAAGCAAAATAATAGGAAAAAGATGGAGTAGAGACAAAATTGCCAGCATAGGTGGCATGGATCGACAGTTGATACGAGAATTGAAAAAGACAAAGAGCTTTCTTGATTTCATCGAAAAGAAAAGCAAACATAAGAAAACGACAAAAGAAAGTTTCCGGTTTGAATTAATTTCCTGGTCACGAGATAGAAAGGGCATATACTGTCTTTTAGGCTGCCGAGTACAATTGAACTTATCGCGGTACAAGTTTGAGAGCAATTTCAAACAATGGAACTTTTTAATTAAGTTCGACAACTTTTACCCAATTACATGGCCAGTTTAACCTAATAAAATTCGAAATGTTCCCAAACAATATAATATCATACACACAGAGACGCACTTCATTGAACGAGGCAAAGAATTGAACGGAAAAATAATCTAAATATGATTCTCCCTCTACTGACTACAAGAAGCAATTCAAAAGAGAAGAACAAAAAAAATCAGAAAGGTTCAAAATTCAAACAAAAATCAAGAAAAGAGAAGGCTACTCACATGTAACACCCTCGCCCCCGCGAACCGACGACAACGCCACTCCGCCGCTGGGCTCTTAATGCGGATCGGGTTAGTGCGGTATTCGATAAAGCAAGCAAGGTTCGTTTTCGTTTTCCGTGGGAGCAATGATTTGAGAGTTGTTGGTTATCTAGTCGTAGGATCAGGTCAGGTCAAGGGTAGAAAGTAGAAGAGATCGCAGGTGGTGCTTTCTAGGAGAGTTAAAGCTTTTCGTCTTCTGTGCTATACTAGAAGGAAGCGGTGGTGGTTTTTTGAGAGAGAAAGGGAAACGGAGAAGCGGAGAAAAAGGAGAGAGAGAAACTGGGGGGTTACCGTTGGAAGATCGCTTTAGTACGTGCTTATGTTTCAAAAATAACATTAATTTGGGACAAGCGTGTAAATGTTTTCAATATTAATTAATGCTGGTCAATCGAAATTTACTTATTTGACAAAATATCTTTTCCAGTTCCTCACTTTATATATTTTCTTCTCTATTCTTAATGACATAACATATTTTTTTATCATTATTTATTTGGGTTTATTTTACAATGAGAGAGATCACCTGTTGGTCCATGATCCATTTACCCCGATCAAAATGATAAATAAGGAAGAATTCGATAAAATATAGTAAAACAAAAAAAATAATAGAGAAAAATTGAATTCTAATTTCTTAATCATAGTAAAAAATAGAAAAAGAACCATTATTGAAGAATTTAAAACAGTCCACAAAATTTATTCTAATTTACAACTTATTTTATTATAATTATTATTTAGGGTTTAATAAAGAAATTAAATTAAATCTCTAATTTACAACGTGATTTTTTGCTTATCGGAAGTATTTTTTGATGAAAGGTTATCGAAAGTATTGGACCAAAAAAAAATAGAAAACCTGGTGTCAATGGATCGGATTGGGTCATCTTATTTTATTATTTTTTTTAACTCGATTTGAACCCGATCCGATTAAATTCGGATCAAAAAATTTTGATCCATACCCAATCCGATCCGTATAAAATAATTAATATTTATTAATTATTTTTATATAATTTTAATTAATAAAATATTAATTAATTTATAATTAGTTTTAATTAGTATATATTTAAGCTTTAATTAGCACTAAATCATAAAATTACTTTAAAAATATAATTAATCGGGTCGGGTCGAGTTGACCTGAATCGACCACCCGACCCGACCTGATCAGGTCAAAAAAATTAAATCCATATCTATCCATTTATCTTTAGAATATATCAAATCGGATCGGCTTTAAATCAGATCAAATTAACCCGTCTCATCGAATCAATAATTATCACCCTAGGTACAATTGACCTTTCAACCGAGCTACCTCAATTATCGTCAAATATCACCCCTTCAGGCGTGACTTTCTCACGCGATTTGGAGTCCTTGAACTCCCCTCAATTCCATTTGTTTCTATTTTAATTTTTCATTTTGATCACGAGAGGTGCGATAATTCTTATTACATTTTTAGTTTAGTGAGCGAAGATTTCATTTCAATCACTGTGTTAAAGTTCAAAGACTACATTAATTTTAATTAAAATTTATAAAATTTTGATGTACTTTCAATTATCAACTTTGTGCAAATGAAAATTTAAGTACTAAGCTTTTTTTTTTTGTAAAAATTTAGTGATCAAATGTGAATTCTTTATTTTACAATCGACCGTCAGCAGAGAGAGATGCAGGATTATGATCAGGGGGCAATTATCGGATTGTAATAACTTATCGGGTTCAAATTCATTAACTAATCGGGTACTAAACAACAAATTTATAATTTATATATATGCTTACCTAATAAAAAAATTAAAATAATAATATTTTATATATTAAAATAACAACAAAATAAAGTTCAAAATAATAGATAATCAAGTTGATGAAGAAAATTTTTATCTACGAACTTTATATTTTGATATCTTTACATAATTATTTCATTATGTACAATATTAAATATTTTTTTCAATAAAAATAATCAGACAATTCAGGGGAGAAAAAAAAATTCCAAAAAGAAAATTACCGAAAAATAATATTTTTTAAAATTCAGGGAGGGATAACTGCCTCCCCTCCCCTAGAACCACGTAGGTCTACCCCTAACCGTCAGTCTATGAATGTTAAATGGAGTGGATTCATAGTGAATACTAAAGAAAAATTTGGATCAGCTTCTAGTTCATTGAGTTAAGTCAGATTTTATCATAATAGAATGATAATTGAGCATGTTGAGTTAAATACATGTCGGGTTGAGTTGGATTAATTAGTTGATCAGAAAATCATGGTTCAGGTCAAATCAAACCGAGTTGAGTTTGTAACTTGTCTATTGTTGGTCTTTTCATGTCTGAAATTAATTCGGGTCGAATTCAATCATCAAAAAAATCGGATCAAATCTTAAATTTGAGTCCAAAAAATTCTGACCAAGTTCTCGGGTCAGATCAGATTTGTTGCTTGCATTACCTGTTATGACTCTAATAAAAGAAAATCCGCATTGGCGTAGCAAATGAGGATAAATTCCTCCTGTTGTTTAAATATATGGGTAGTTTTCTTTTTAAGAAAATTTATATATTATATTTGTTTGTGTGGGAAGTCTCAAGTTAGAAATTCAGATGAAGTTTTCTATAAACATTTAAAAATTTATTAGTTTTTAGATTTTCATCTAATCATCTTTTTCTAAAGGAAAGAAAATTTATATATTTTTATTTCATAAAAATATGAAAACTATTTTTATTGTTGACAGTTGGCACCCATAATTACAATCTAAAAACATATACATGATCATCATATTAATGTTAATATTTATATTATATTTGACCAGTCATTTTGAAATTTCATGGGCTTGAGCTTACTGAATTGGCACTTTCATTTTATTGATCGATGCATTAAGATAGAAAAACAATGGATAACGTCAATGATGTGAAACTGATCAAGGAAATCATTGATTATTAAGAAGGAGAAAAAATAAGAAGTTGAGAAAATGATGTGAGATTTATCTCGAACAAAAGAGAGAGAGAGAGAGAATGAGGATAGAGAAAACAAATGGAGATAATTGATCAGAATTCAGAAGTGATAATGAATAATAAAAAGAAGACGACGACATTTATCATTTAACATTGATGTATTCGTCATCAATACTGCATCTTGAATTAAGGAGTGAGTTAATAGTAGAAAAAAAAAATGCGTTTTCATTATTATTTCACTACGGAATAAATTCGTCAGAGCAAAAGATTATTTTCCTTCTTTCTTTTATGGTAGCAGCAGGTGGCAGGTGGCAGGTGGTGAATTATTAAGTGAAGAAAGATGGTTCTATTGTAACCGCTTGCAATCAAAGCATCTACCTAATTACCTTTCCTTGTAGTAGAAGGCCTTGAACGGTCGCTTTCAAAAATGGGCCTTGTGAACGTTGACCTGAAAAGATGTCCAATTGTAGGATCTCTAATGGCTGTGATTAACTGTAAGTCTGTACCATATAAATATGAAGCGCAGATCTATAGTGTACGGGGGCAGCAACTTTGCATTTAAAATGGTACTACTTTTTTTTAATTAAAATTTTGACTCCTTGAATTATTTATTTACTTTTATTATTATTATTGAGAAAATTTTATTTAATATCGTAATAACAAAATAATTATACAAAGATTTTAAAATATGAAGTCCTGTAGATAAAAAATTTCTTCATGGGTTAAATTATATATTATTTTGAGTTTTATATTTTTATTATTTTTAATATTTAAAATGATAGTATTTTAATAATTTTTATTATGTAAGAATGTATGTTAAATCATTTATTTTTTATTTAGTACCTTTCCTAATTGAGACAGATGCAAGTGAGAAGGAGGTTGAGAGCTGTGTTAATGCAAGGCAAGACTGATAAGTTTGTGATCCGATTACTAACCCCCTAATCATAATTCTGCAGCCACGATAAACATATAACCAAGTCATGTTCTTAAAATGCATATTTTTATGTAATATGCGGCGTATATATGGATTTAAAAGAAACATCCAATTATAATAAAATGGATTGTAGCTTAGCAGTAAGATGAAAAAACATTGAACATAACTCCTAGGTTTGAATCAAATTAAGAGTCCATTAAATTTTTATTTTCAAAAAAGAATTCTACATTTCAGAAACTTTTTAAAAATATCCTTACAATTATGTATATTTTCATAAAAATAAAAATATATATTTATATTGAAGAAAAATTTTAAGTTTTGACCTTTGAAATTTTTTTTTTAATCCCTCATACATTAAAATCTGACTTTGCTGTGTGAAGCCGCATTTAAAAATAATTCAACTATAGGAATTTAAATATGCTAATTCAACTAACTTTTTTTTTAGATAAGTAAAATTTTCATTTTTCTTATTTTACCTGCGTTAATTCAACTACTTTTTAGAGTTTGAAAATTGGAGTTCTGCTTACAAGCAAATATTATATCACAACTCCTGTATAATGTTAATGTTCCTTGTGAACAGACCAAGTTTATTTCTAGCCATGATAAATTTCAAAATATAAGCAGTTAAGCACCAACAACTTATCGAATTCAAATCATTTGTAGTACATTATAGAGATAAAATGCTTAAAAATACTTATCTGTGCTCACAATTCGAATCTGACGATTATCATAATTTTAGACAGTTATTCTACAGTACTGCAATCTGCTTGCAAATTTTAACTTTTACCAGTCATGAAAAATAAACTATTTTTTCTTGGAAAGAAAGATGAATAACAAAATTTTGCATCGACCCAAATTTTATGACGCCGAGGTAATCAGGAAATGATGCTGTGTAGATGCTGCATGCCTTACAATTAAATGATGGGAACTTTTCTTCCAAAAGGAACGACAGACAATTAAAGAGTCTTGTTTTGTGTTAGGTGTCCCCTTCACACCAGAAGTAATTCAGAGGTTTTGCTGTCACCACAAGGAAAGGTGGTCCAAATAAGGAGAAAGTGATTGTTGAAGATGACTAGGTTAAATGTGCATTAAATTTCGACTCAGGGACTAGTAGTCTACAAGCAATTTGGTAGAATCCATCAGATACACTTTTTGGTCTTTATAATTACATCTAAAGAGAAATGCTCTATGTTCAGCAGATTTCTCTCATGGCGTCAGGAGCGAAATCAGAAATTGAGAATAGAGGAACTGAGTTGCAATTAGTATAATATTATTTTTATAAGGGGTCAAAGAAAGCTTGTATTTAAAAGTGTATGAAATTCAAAGGGTAATAATGCAAATTTTTAATTTAGTGTGGGGTCACTTGATAATGGATTATTTTGATAATTTTGACAACGGGCTCTTAAATAAATATCAGAAAATATTTAAAATAAAAAAGTTTTTATATATGTTCTTTTATATATAGATTGATAGTCATTAAAATTTCATATGATTTCATTATCATTTGATACTCCATTAAAGATCGTTAAATTATAACCTTTATAAATTCTTAATACATAAAGAGCGTTAAGATTCCAAGCTGTTCAAGCATGTCACATCATTATTTTTTTCACCATTGATTTTATTTAAATATTTTCTCTTCTTCAATCTAAAGGTTTATATAAAATAGTTTGTCTCTCCTCATATAAAATAATATTTAAGGTAAACCTTAAACTCTTAAAATGATCCAACTTTTTTATATGAACATTTATAGATCATTATATATCTAATTATATTATAATAATTATAGTTATAATTATCATTATTACTTAGCATTTAAAAATATTATCTAAATTTTCTTTGATGTGAAATTTTATTAAATATATTTAAAATTTTATATTATTGTTTATTTATTTATTTGAGGACTATATTGTTAGGACTAATTAATCCAAGTTACAGTTCTTTGTATAAAATTTTGATTATCTTTGATAAAATATCAAATTATAATGAAATTATATAAAATTTAAATGACTATCAATTTATAAGTAAAATGATATATTTATAAATTTTTTTCTATTTTTACGATTTTGGTGATATTTTATAAGAGTCCATTGTTAAAATTACCAAAATAACCCGTTGTCAAGTGATCCCCGCCCTTTAATTTAACTGAGGAACACACAAATTTGAAGGAGCTATATAACACTTCTTGATTGTGAAAATATTTCTATTTTTAATATAAATTACTGTATTTTGTCCTCCTCCTATATTCAGATTTTTTCTTAAATATAAATTGACTGATTATTTTAATTGTTCTTTATTAATGTCAAATGAATTTGGCCTCTCTTTCCAATTCGATCTAGCTTCATCACCGGTGGCGATCAATGTAAAAAACTATCGAGATTGAAATATGAAAAATATGCAATGCAGCATTCATCTAACTATCGGAATTTAAATATGAAAATTTTATAATTCGTAATTCGTTCAACATTTAATTCGATTTAGCTCGAGTTTGATTTCTTTAATTAAATTTTTCTGTCAGTTCAATTCGATTTAGGCACATTGCCACATTGGGTGGGATCCCTGATTGCCAGTAACCCAAGTCAGAGCAACAATTGCAAGCCCAGGATCTTGACCATGCACCGACCACTTGTATTGATTTGTTCAACTCTCCTTTTCGCGATCAAAGAACAAAAGCTGCCTCGCCTTTATCTTCTTTCGTGGAGGGGCCCCGTTCAAGTCCAAATTTTCACTTTCTTCAACCATCCTCCATCCCTTTAAATTAATAATTTTATAATACGGATTAACTTCTAGTTAACAACCAATAAATCCGAATTTTCACTGCGAGTTAAGGAGCTGACATACTGCCGGAAAGATCAGGAATTTTATATTCTTCAGCACTTGAAAATAACAGAAAACAATTCCAAAAAAAACTGAAGAGAAATTTCACATAAAATTCAACTTTGATGCATTCAAGGCATATTTCAATGTGTTCTTATAAGTTCCTGATTTAGTTTATGCGTCATTTGTGAAAAATACTATTGTCAGATTTCACATATATGCTCAAAAGATCTTTTACCTAATTTATAAATTTATTCTATTTATCGAATACAAAAGAAGTAAAATTTATTCTATTAGTCAAAAATTCAATTGTAGTGCATTTAAGGTATATCAGGATGATTGTTTTGTGTTTTAAATCAATTAATTCATCATTTGTGAATGTAAAATTGCCAAAATTCACAAATAAAACAAATATTTTGTAATGTTTATAAATTATTAGAGCTAATGAAAAATGTAAGACATAAATTTGGAATAAAATTTAACGATATTACATTAAAGTAAATTTTAACGGGTCTTTTTAAATTTCTAATCATTTTTCTCCTTTTTAATGGAAAGTCTTCAAAACTCACATATATGCTCTGAAAGTATTTCCAATACGTTCATAAATTTATTCAAGAAAAGATACAACTTCATCCTGCCGTGTATTCTTACAAACAAAAGAGATTAAAAATAATTCTGAAACGTTAACAGGCCTCTATACCAAAAGCCATTTATCTACATAGAGGAAAAAGTAGCATACATGAGGCTGGGTTGTAGCCCTAATTGGAAAATCCAAATGGGCCTAATGAGCATTTGATTATAAAATTTAGCATGATATGTATTTGTTGCCATAGTTTTTTATGATAATGAAGTAGAGGTTTGAAAAAATCTATACGAGTAGATTCGCTCCGTGCAAACTCCCGCCCCTCATCCATCTCGGACCGTTTCGGGATAGACCCGGACCTGTTAATGGTCTGGTCCTAGAAAGGGCCCAATATAATTTTTTTTGAAAACGGACCCGTCAAACTCATCCCGCTCTCACCCGTTACCTGCTCTCACCCATGACTCACGATCACCCGTCCAAACACGCTACCGGGACCCGGCCGGGTAAACTCGTGAAACCCAGACCCCATACCCACGCTCATCCGGACCCCATACCCCAGCTCCTACCTATAGGTTATTCCTATTTCCCATTTTCTCCTACATATATGTTAATAATTTTTTTCATTATTTTTATATATAATTAAATTATTTATATCAAAGTATTAAGCGACTGAGATGCATAGTATTATTGTAAGATTTTTTAATTTGCAAAAATAAAAAGAAATTTTGCATAGTTGGTGTAAACAATGTGAAAAAAATGTGTAATTAACATTATTATAACTTAATATTGTAGAATTACTAAGACTCATGTGGTATTAATCAAAAATCTCAGGAGTGATCAAGTCAAATGTTAACCATTTGGGTAGAGATAAGTGATAATTATAAGAATATAAAAAATCGACTAAAATAAAGATACTTAAAAATGAATTATAACTTAGTCAAAATTTTAATAAGAAGATCAAGAAAGTAAGAATATAAGTAGAATCGATCAAATAGTAATTGCTATGAAAAGACAATTAGTGTAAAATAATATACCGATGACTCTATAAAATATTACAAACTTCAACTTATCGAGAGATATAAAGAATTAGAAAGAATGAAAGTATTAGAACTAAAGGAGAATATTTTAAAGGAGCTCGGTATATGTTACCTATGTCTCTAGAATGCATCTGTATGGTATGGTTTTTCATGATTTGTCATAAATAATTAATATTGTCGATCATAATAAAGTAGGTTACTAACTCATTATACTTGAACAAATAACATAAAAGAACATTGAGCATGAAAGTACAATGATTATTGTGAATTATTAAAAATTACTTGTTCCATTCCGTTGAAACTATACAACATTATAAAATAATAGTTTTCACAACTTTTTATGAAATTTAAAGTTAATTTGATGGTTCATCAAGGAAAATAATAGTTTTCACAACTTTTCACAACATTGAACGACGCTTCAGGGCGGCGCTACATTGAGGATTTTTTTTGGTTTTTTTTGAAATTGCAAAAAAAAAACCCGACCTGCCTCACCTGCCATGACCCACCCGGACCGCCCCTTGGTTCACCCGTTCCGACCCGTGAGGGTCGTATTCGAAGGGGTCCAACATGGATCGGGTCGGGATTTTTTAATTTTGGACCGCTCAAATCCGTCCCGCCCCACTCGTGACCCGCGCTCACCCGTGATCCGAAGGGGTTTGACCCGGACCGCCCCGCCCCATCCTGTTTTCAAAACTCTACAACAAAGTGCCATACTTTTTCAAACATAAGATGATATATAATATTTTTATTTAGTATCCAAAATATATCCGTATTTGTATCTATATTCATTCAATGTCTTTTTCATATCCAAATATTTATCAAATATCTGATTAGTATCCATATCTGAATCCATATTTAAAAATTATAGTGGATATGGATACGGTTATTATCCATCCATATTCGATCTGTTTACACAGCCAGAAGGAACTCGTCGGAATCATAACTGTAATTTCATTTTGTTTCTTTTCCCTAATCTAGGTTGTCAATAGTGAATTGACAGTCGTGTTGATACATGAGCACGTGCACGAATACATATTCGTGTCTACACATACCAGCACGTGACGTGTTCACGTGTCAGACGTGTCGTGCTCTTAAACATATATATTCATCCTCTTAACAATTTTGACACGATTAGACACACGTCTAGTACGTCAAACATAAACACGCACATATAATACGTATAAAGATATGTCTAACACTTCATGATTTTTCTATTTTTTTTAATTTTATCATATTTTTCTCATTATTCTGAGTTTATTTTATTTTATTTTTTATTTTATATGTGCTACATAAATGTCAGCACATGACAAAAACGTATAAACACGAACATGTCTTATACGACGTATCAGGCGTATTATGTATTTTAAACACACATGTTTACATTTTTAAGATTTTTATACGTTAAACCACACACATATTCACACAAGACATCTCATATTAAATATGAAACTTGCTGATGCATAGCACACATGTTTTTTAATTTACCGGTCAATATACAATTTTTTAAATTAAGCTATACTGCTTGAAAGTAAAAATGAAAAATTAAAAGAGCGACATGTCACTTGTGTGAATTTCTTAACCAATTAATTCATAACCCTGTGCATTTTAATTGCACGCGAGAGAATAGTTTAACGGGCCACGCAGCTCGAGTGACGGGGAGGAGATGAGGGGGTGAGGCCTCACTCCTCCGCTCCCAATCTGCGGCGAGTCCGCTGGACCTGGAGCTGTGCGCAGGCGCACAAGTGTCAGGACATTGATGCGATGCGCTCCCAATCGCATCTGGTCGGGATCCGACGCGTGTGTCTCTTCTAGGGTTTTCACTCAGCCCAATCATTCTCCCTCTCTCCATCATGCCTTCTCCTTGAACCAGTAAGTCACAAGCTAACTATCGAGGCCATTAGTCCTTTCTCTTTTTTTTTTTTTTTTTTTTTTCTTTTGTGACTGTAACTGTGCACTTGATAACCTCCTCAAAGCGATTATTTTTCTGTGTTTTTTTAATGTTAATCACCTTATGGAGGTTTAACCCTCTCTCCCTTTCTACTTTCTACTTTCTACTGTCTACCCGGGCGCTGGACGTAATTAGAAATTTGAGGCATTTTCTTTTCAATCTTATGAACCCATGTATAGTAATGCACTAATGCCATTCTCAAATTATGTTAATATTAGCTCGAGACATTGATGAACTTATAGTAAGGTTATTATCAAATTATGTTGGTGTTGGTTTTTTTGCTGATTGGCTCAATGGTCCCCATCCTAACCTTGGAAAGTAACTGTTTGGCAGCCAGAACTTTTAGGATAGTTTTTCAGAAATTTTGAGCATTCTCCATTTCAATGAAACAAACTTCTTTACCTGAAAAAAATCCTACATCAAGGAAAAAAATACTTTGAAAAGGATATAAGTTTTTTCCTTTTTATTTATTTATTTATTTTATTTCTGAAGATAGGCATGGTAGGCTGGCTGTAGGCATGCCGTACTCATTGGGATTTATAGAAGTTAAGAAAATTCTGAAAAGAGAATAAACGAACAGAAGAAAAAAGAAGGTAAACTGAAACAGGTACTTGATTAAAGAAGTCAAAGAAAACGATTAAAAATTAAAAAATATCTTCATTACTTATTTACAATTTTTAAAGATTGAGGCTATGGTGTTTCGCGAAACACAATCTCCCGTGTTTCGTGTTCGTATCTCGATTTTGAAAGTTCAAACGGCCGATCCAAACCGTTAAACATCATCTTCATATTGAAATATCCTTGGAGATCAAATTTTATATTTTTTTTGAATTTTTTTGCTATTTTTAAATGGGTATAAAATTTGATGATCTAACGATTTCTGCACCATCCAAAACTAGTGATTTTATAATCATCTAAAAAATAGCAAAAAATTTCAAAAAAATATAAATTTTGATCTCCAAAGATAGTTCAATATAGACTTTTGCTAACGGGTACCGCGGGTACGGGCCGGGCACAACCGCGCGGCGGGCGGCGGGTAGGGCGGGCACGGGTAGATGTTTTTTTTTTCAAAATCGTACCCTACCCATTTCATACCCGTGCCCGTCTCAGGTACACAGGTGTGGGTACTCGGGCACGAGTACGGGTACTCGGGCACGAGTACGGGTACTCGGGGCACGAGTACGGGTACTCATGTTTTTTTTTGTTGTTTTTGTTTTACAAATATATTTTTTATTTTACAATATCGTGAATAATATTCTATTTTTTATTCACGGGTCTGACGGGTGATTTGATGTGAACCAGGGGGAATTTTTTTGAATTTTGAATTTAACAGGTTCACGGGTACGGGTACGGGTACACGAGCGGCGGGTAAACGGGTACGGGTACACGAGCGGCGGGTAAATGGGTACGGGTACAACGGGTTTTTTCCAAAAAAATGGTGACCGTTCCTTCTCAAACCCGTACCCGTGTACCCGCCTATACCCAGGCACGGGTACGGGTTGTACCCGCCGAGTTTTAGCAAACCACTAGTTCAATATGAAGATCATGTTCAACGGTTTGAATCGGCCGTTTGAACTTTCAAATTCGAGATACGGACACGAAGCATGACAGGTTTTGTGCTTCGCAAAGCAACATAGTCTCACTCATTTTTAAAAGAGTAATTAATTGTTTATTTCTTCTCTCGTACCATTGAAATTTCAATCAAAGTATGCAGTCTTCAACATAAGACTAGATAGCTAATAAGGGATTATATTAATAATTTAGTGCTTTTATTTGCTTTCAAGTCCAGTCCAATCAAGTAATGTTACTATATTTAACAAAATAGTACAAAAATATTATCAAACGGGATGGGAAAGGTTCTCTTTCTAGAAAGGATGGCCAAACTTGGAAGGGAGAGAGTACTCTCTGAATTCAACATCACTATTGAAAATCTCAAACCAAGAGGAAACTGCCCCATAGAAGCAGTGGGAACTTGGACCTATGCCATAGGCCACAGCCTCCACCATTTGGTTTCCTGTTAAACTTTTTCTACCCTTATATTCTCATCTTGCTTAATATTCCAGCTCTTAGTATATTGTTTCCAAACGATCTTGGTATTCATCTCAAAGTGCTTCTCTCTCTTCCTGATTGCACATGAGAGTATGGATTTTGGAACCTTTTACATTGTGTTAAAAGGGATTTGCTATCTCATATATTTTTCTTACCCCTTTCTTTGGAATAGATCATCAATTGGATGTTCAACAAGCAAAATGGGCGCCAAGAAACCAGTAGGCGTGATAATACAACATCCTCTTTAACCTGCTGTAAGTTGTTTAGATCAACAATATCAAATTGTTTTTTTTGTTTTGTTCTTATTTATTTGATCACATCCCTCTTCTTTCAATTTAAATTTTCCTCTTTGTTGACTCATAGTTTATAAAAAATCGAAAGTTTTATATTAGTGCTCAGTATTCATTACAACTTTCTAAACAAAGACAAACTGGGTTTAAGTTTTTCCTATTAATTTGTTGGCTAGGGTTATTGCCTCATTTATTGAACATTAAGTCTATACATCCCCATTTATGCACAGTTGCATCTGTAATTAGTCAGGTTAATGGTCATAATAATTACATATATGATAAAATGTTAACCTGAAGAAGTTATTTGTTGAATTTTACCTTTTCAATGCCACAGTCCACAGGCATCCCTAATTCAATGATCTGGTACCAAGTAAAGCATGTAAACATGCAAGTTGAACTCGGTGGCACTGCATGTAAATTGAGTACTCTATGGCTTCCTCTTTTTGGAAAAGAAACATAAGAGTGGTCCTGATCTCACTTTGTTCACTTAGTTATTAATTAAGAATTTAAGATACTCAGGTATGTTATGTCATGGTCAAAATACAAAAGTGCCTGCATTGAGATATGCTGATTTCAACTAAAAAAAATGTAGATACAAACATTACAGTTACACACAAAGAAGAACTTAGCCACTGGCCAGAATCACTGCTCTCCATTGGTACATTTGGTACATATGACTTTGAAGCAACCAAACAAGATAGCTTTGCTTCCAACAACAAAATTGTGGAACCAGATTTATCAGACTTCACATCTGAAGAAGTAGCAGCTCTACTGAAAAAGTTGGAAAACATGGGAACACAGAGATGGACTTTGACTAAGGATCAATTCATGGATTGTTCAACAAGCTTAATTGATCCCAACTGTGATGATTATAAACAAATTTTTAGTGCAAGTGAGATTGTGTTAAGCAAAGGGAAAGACTTATTGAACGGACTTAATAGTGTGCTAAGGAAAAAATCAATTTCGGTTTTCGTTAAGAAACTGTTTGCTTGTCGAGGTGGCTTTGCGCATGTACCATCTCCAGAGCTGAGGGATCCATTCTCCCAATTAAGGATGGAAAATGTATGTTTCTAATTTGTTTGATAAATTCAATCCTTGTTGTTATACTCTTCTAGCTACTGTACTTGTTTATTGAGGTTTTGCGTTGATGATGTACATCAATTGATAGGCATATTTAAACTGTGGCTAGAAATCTCAACCACACTTTGCTTCTTTTTGTTTGTTTTGCATTTTTCTTTTTGTTAAATCGTAGGCTGAAAAATAATTCCGACCATTCTATTCTTTGGTTGTTTATATCTCAAGTACCTAGAGAATATGTGGAAATTGCAAAGTAGCTGTTAGATTCTGAAAGAATTATTATCTTAATGCGCAATTCACGAAAGCTCAACTTTTGGAAGAGTGATGTACAAACCTAAAGTGCCTTTTATTTTGTTATTTACAATCATTTCCCTTCCCTATATAATCTCTGATTTTGGGTTTTCTGATGTTGTTTCATATTTTATTAGATTTTGAAGTCCATGCTTCGTAAGAAAATATATCCGCAAACTGCAACAGCAGTGCCTCAAAATAAGTACTTGCAGAGTAAGCATCAAGAGAAGTTGAGCATTGAAGCAGCAGCAGCTTCAGAGAAGGGAGATGATGGGGAAAAGTGGGTCAAGACCGATTCAGAGTGTAAGTGCTGCGCTCAAAAAACATTTTGAGCTGAATTTCTCTTTTAATTCTGATTTTTTGCTAGTCATTAAATTTCTTTGTTTTTTTTATTATTCTGCAGTTATTGTTCTTGAGATCTAGATTCCATTTGTGATAGCTTTCAAGACGAGGAGTAAGCAATTGACTTTGCAATTCAAGCATATTATCTTTCTGTTTTTTTGCTTTTAGTACTGTCTTTTTTTACCTCATGCTAGTACTTTTTTGTTTTCCAAAAATTAAGCTCTCGGCAGGATTTCAGGGGTACAACCTTAAGTACAGCAGTAAAGGTAAAATAACGGGGCAGGGTTTGTTCACATTTCATAATTCTTGCTGTTCCTTAGGGATGCTAATGGACGGATACCAGTCCGTGTCTAGTTCAGCCCGTTGATTAAGAATTGAAGTCCATGTTCAAACTCAGACCATCTTTATAAAATTTTGTCCAGTTCAAGTCTAATTCAGTTTGAAATCAAAAAAGTCCATATTCTGCCCACGATTTGTCTATGGTTTAACCATATGAACTTTGCTTTTGAGCTTTGCCATATGGACTTTGCTTTTGAGCTTTCCCATATGGACTTTAACCAAAGACGATCCATATTCTCGGTTCATTTTACTATAACGCATCAAAGAGAAGTTAGTTAAAAACAACTTCACATGTATCCATGAATATACTAAAAAAATATAACAAATGATAAAAATATATCGATGTATCATAAAAAACAACATAGTGACCATCAGAGAAGTTAGTTAAAACAATCCTAAAAAATATAGCAAATGACAAAATACATGAGTTTTTTTTATGATAAGAATTAATTCACAAAATTCCAACGCACAATCCTCATTTCTAGTAAATCTGGACCATCAGAAGCACCTGCAGTTTAAGAAATACCATAAATCAGGAAAAAGGAAAAATAAATACTTATCCTGCTATATACAAAATAGAGACTCAGAAACGAAACAGGGAACATGAAACCAAAGCACACTGTGTATTTGTTATTATTTGCCAAGTCTCAGAAATGGGACACGGAACATGAAACCAAATTCACAAGACTAAAGTTATGATGTTTTTGTTATTATAAACATAACAGACAATGAATAAGCCTAAACAATTAAATATTTCAAAAGCAAGAACCTATAATCATGAAACTTTTACAATTAAGATTCAGTAAAAACATACATCAGTTTGAACAGCATGATGATCACTTAAACCCAATATATGTACGTGCAAAACAAGACTAATCAAAAAAAGTAAACAAACCCATTATGTAAACTATAAAGTATTGTAGGATCAACAGTTTTTTTTAATATTATAGAAGTTTGAAATGTGGGTGGAGACCTATATAATAGTTCTGATATTCCAAAGTTCAAACAGAAGAGAGTTGTTATCATTAAATTGCTTCAGAATAGAGTTAATAGTACTGATATTCCAAAGTCCAAACTGAAGTTTTTTTTAATATAATAGTACTGATATTCCAAAGTCCAAACAAAAGATAGTTATTACCATTAAATTGCTTTAGAATTTCGCATGAATGGACGGAATTGATTCAAGTCAAATGAACCGTCATTGGGACCAAACCAATTCTTTGCGTAGATGAGAGACTCAAGAGTTTCAGCACCCATAGAATTGCACAAGTTGTCAGTCAATCGACCTGCCGCACTAAACGCAGATTCGGATGCAACAATTGAGACAGGGATTCTAACACTCTTTCAGTAATTGTAGATAGACCAACCAAACCCACATACATTGATTGCTATGCTAAAATATACACCACAATAAAACAACTAACATGGCAGATACTAAAATTTAACAAATTAATGCAGATACTAAATTTTACCTGCACCGGTAATTACAACCTACAAAAGAAATGGCTCTTATTCAGTTGAGCAAAATTTGTGATTCTAGTTTCAAGATCTTGGTGAGTATATTTTCGCTCTTATTTAAGATCGTAACAAAGACTCGACCGGTTTCGATATGGACAAAATAAAAATACTACTAATATTAATAAATTTAATCGAACATCCATTTATGAAAATTACTAAAGAAAAAGAATATTAATCCCAGAATGCTTCTTTTGTACACTAAAAGTATTAGGGGTTGAAATTCTAGGATTTGTCGAATCTGCTCCTGGGTGCTAATCGATAAGCAAGTAAGAAAGAGAGAAAGGTGCTTACCTCTTGAATCGGAGGCAAAGGCGGACAGCTAGGTGAAGGTGGGCACTGGACAACAAGCTCGTGAGGATGAGGTTAGAGATCGTGTGGAGGTGGGAGACTTCACTATCGGCAATCGTGCTGAAGTAGAGACAATTGGGTCAGCCACTCATGCGGAAGACAAGATGGCCGTTGGGAGGGCGCAAGATGAGGTCGGCGGAGGACAAGGTGGGAGACAGGAGGCTTCACTCATCACACACTCACACACAATGTGAAGGAAAAATAATTTCCAAGGTGGACAGAGAGAGAGAGGTGAGTTCGCTGGGTTTCACGGAATAGAAAATAAAAGGAAGTAATTGAATCATATCAAAAATGAACCAAACCTCAAGCTTTGCTGCTTCATCTCCCCCACTTCGAGTTCAACCGAAGATGTGACCGAAGATAGATAAGAGGAAAATAATTTGCAAAGACCGAAGAAAAAGCTAAGCATCAGGAACGGAATGGAGCTTCTTGAAATGGGAAAGAGCTGTCGATGGCCACTTTGCCAGTCAACGAGAGACGAGAGTGCGTCGTTTGAACGAGAAAGAACGAGTAGGGTTTTTCGAACGAGTAGGATTGTCGAACCAACATCAGTCCATCATTAATCCACTGTGTAGTCCATTTTTAGCCCACAATTCCCCATATTTCGTCCATTTAATATTTATATTTGAGTTCGAATTAGGCTTTATGTTCATGTTCAAATGAAGTCCAGTCCAATAAAATCCACTATTGTCCAGTCCATTTTGTCCATGGACTCATATGTCCATTAGCAGCCCTATTCGTGTTAAATTTATGCTTCACCAATCTCAAAAACTGGCAATACAGAACTGGCATCAGCCGGCATGCGCCACGCGGTCGCATTGCGCACGTAACGTGCATTAGAGAATGAGTTTTCAGTAACCGTGTTTGATCCGTTTTGACGTTGATGATCTTTTTCTGGCCCAAATTTCTAAATGTCAGACGTTGAGCCCAGTACTCGATGTGTATCGATAGCCAGAAGCCCAGAAGTTACTTTCCACGCCCCACAACCCATCATCTACCTTTCGTCCTTTCCTCGGTTTCAGAAACTTTTTTATAAATAGAAAATGTAAAAAAATGTGTATCACGGATTTTAGAAGAGAATTTTTTTTTTTTTCAGATGTAATAGAAAGATTCGAGTTTTTTACTCGGGTGCTTGTCCAAATCCTTTGAGACCGAGTCAAAAATTCAGGTCCTTTTTTAAAAAAAAAATATTCGATTTTAATTTAGTTATGGTTTAATTAAGTTAGGACACAATGGATCGAGTTATTTATTCGGCTGCACCGCTGCAATGATCTGTTTATTGTAGATGATAATTAATTATATTGTAACAAGAGGTAGACTATTGTGAAAACATTTGCATTTTAGCTGATATGTAAACAGATCAAAAATTTTAATTTATGATGTTCATTAAATTCTTCATTTGTAAACCTTCCGGGATACAAAAATTTAGAATATTTTGGGTTTTCTAAGTCATTCTTTTGAATTTTTGAAAAAAAGCTCTAAAAATAATAATAAATATTTAATGTTTATGTTGTTTTTTCAAAAATTCAAAAGAGTGACTTAAAAAACTCAAAATACTTTAAATTTTTGTATCCCACAAGATTTTCATATGAATAATTTAATGAAAATAATAAATTAAAATTTTTGAGATTTTAAAATATAATTTTTGATCCATTTATATATTGGCTGAAATGCAAACGTTTTCACAATAGTCTATCTCATTGTAACAAATATTATATAATTAATTTTATAATTATGATTTGAATAATTCTAAAAAATAAGTATAATAATTTACTTTCTCAATGTAAAGAAATTATTTAAGAAATTACATCAAAAATTTATAAAAAATTATATAGATTGAAATAATAAGATTTATAATATCGTTGCTTGGGTTAACCAAGAAAAAATTGGCAATAGAGCATAATTATTTTTAATGATAAAAACTAAAATACAATTTGAATAATTTATAGAGGTGATGAGCACGTCGCCGAACAAATAGAGAAGTTAAAGAGTTATTAACCAATATTTCTTATAAAAACGTCATGAAAAAACACACATTTTTCTGCAACCAGAATTTTTCAATCCAAAAATATTTTTGAAGCCCTCTAATTCGAGGAATATAAATGTTATAAGTTTTTTTTTTTTTAAAAAGAAGCTTTAGCTCCATGCTTTCGTTTCTTTTCGGAAACATCAAAATAGCAAGTCATACATCACAAAATTAACCATCATAAAAGCACAAAACATAAATCCTTCTAGTAACAACCTAAAACCAACAGAATGGACCCACAAACAGATTTAAAAAGTACCATATAACAACACAAAAGTCAGACTAATAAGAAAACTTGAATTCCAGTGATTAAGGCAGCTAGCCTTTAACATCCGCTAAGTTAGGGCTGCATAAAAAAAACTTGGATTTGTGGGTCAGCTTGGGCTCGGTTCGGGCTCGAGCTAAAATGACTCGAGCTAATCTGATTCGGTAGTTAAATGAGCCGAGTTTGAGTTGGGGTCGACTCGGCTCGTGGCTGGACTCAGCTCGAATAAAAAAATAGTTTTTATATATTTTTTTTGCCGAACTCTAATCTGATAACTCCTCTTTCATTATCTCTCACCATGTCAGCGGCTTAAAGACGTCTCTTACTCGCTCGTAATTAGATTCGTATATCTGACTCAATAGTTTTTTTGTTGATCCATCCATTCAAATTAATGCAACAAATATGTCATTAAAAATATAGTTTGTTGATATACCAATTTGTACCAATTCTTATATCAATCTTCTAGATGTACCAACCTTATAGTTTGTAAATGTACTAAATTTAAATGTCAAATTGAGTTAACGCACATGCATTGGCTCGTGAGCTAGCTCGAATAGTAACGGGCCGAGTTTGAGCTAGATTTTTCAGCTCGAAGTGTTTTACGAGTTCGACTCGACTCAACTCGAATTTTCATGAGCCGAACTTGACCTAAGCCCAACTCGACTCGACTCAACTCGTTTGTAGCCATACGCTAAGTCCATCAATACCTCCTCAAAACAGTACAGTGACTTCAAATCACTAATCAACCCTGCATAAAACTTTAAAATAAAAAGATCTAAATGAATGATATGAACATTCTCGGAAAATAATGGAATTACAAAGCTTCCAAACGTGCCACCCATATACACATATTAGAGATTGTGCAAAGTACCGATTGATACTATCCAAATGCAAAGTAGACTCCCACATATCATTGAATGAATCCAAAAGCAAAAAAAATTCTCCTAGCATTATCTCTATTAAAATTTGACCAGAAAGTAAAGCTTATATTACATAATACAACGAAATGATCAATACTTTCCAAAAAGTAAAAAAAAAAATACAGGATAAATAATCTGACCAACATCTCCTTACTAAAACATCCTTAATTAAAATCTTCCCATGAAGAGCTAACCAAATAAATAATTTTATTTTAAGAGGAATCTTCAATTGCTAAACTGACCCAACCAAAGAAAACTTAACACCCCTAAAATTTAAAAATAAATATATATAATGAACACAAAATAAACCAGTAGACTGCAAGATCAAATAACTAAATCTGGATTTGAAGAATGAAACGAAAAATTAATTAAAATATCAAGTAACACAACATTTTCCCTTTTAAGTTCCAAACTCGCTCCAGGGGTAAGAGGAATACGAATATTGTCATTATTTAAAACCTAAGCTATGGTAAGAGTAGAATCAAATTTAGCCTTATTGAATAGAGCTGGAAATTGAATAGCAAGAGGAGAATTAAGATATCAAATATCATGCCAAAAAAGAGTATCAGTACCATCCCCTACTACTTTTTGCATACATAAGCGCATAAAAGATAACAAAGAGCATATATTTTTTCCAGTAAAAAGATAGATTCCCTAAAAAGCTCCCATGATATTTAATTTTGATGATATTTTTTTATAAATCAAAAGTATCAGCATGAAAATAATTCCAAATCCACTTTAATAACAAAGCAATATTCATCTAATCCAAATCCAATACCCCCAAACCTCTATTTTCCTTATGTAAACAAACAACCCCCAACTGATTAATTGCATATTTTATGGTATTTACCGCCTCCATACTAAACCACAAAAATTGCCTACGTAAACGATCAAGTTTCTTAAATACCCATCTAGGGATCCGATAAATAGATTAAAAAATATATAAAAATAAAGCCCGATAAAACAGAGTTTAACATAATAATTCGACCACCCATCGAAAAAAATTTACCCTTCCATGTATCAAGTCTTTTTTTGAAAAGATGTAATTAAACCCAACCATACCTCCTTATTTTATTTTTTTTCAATGTAACCAAACCTTCAAGTATTTACTAGACAACTTTCCCAATTTACATTGTAAAATATTGCAAAAAAAATAAAAGCCTCATAAGATGACAAATTAAGAAGACTAAGTTCTATTTTTGAAAAGTTAATTTGTAAAACAGATATACCTTGAAAAGAATAAAAGATTCATTTAAGCTTTTCAACCATAATCCTATCAGCTTTGAGAAAAATAATTGTATCGTCTGCATATTATAGATTAATAATCTGAAACCCCGTAGATAAAGGACTCAAACCTTGAATATGATTAGCATACATTGCTCATTGAATTAACTTATTAGGATTCTCAGCTGCTAAGATAAATAACAGTGGAAAAAGGGGATCACCCTGATGAACTCCTCGCCGACACTAAAAAAATTTAACTAGAAATCCCATTGATAATCATATTTACTCTACCCCATAATAGTTTAGAAATTCAATCAACACATTAAAACAAGATAGCAAATATGTCCAATTGATATAATCGAATGCTTTTTTGAAAATCAACTTTAAGCAAAAACCCAGGCTCTTTAGTTGAGTCAACACTATGTAGGATTTCATGAGCAAGAACAACCCCTTCAACAATAAAATGATATTTTAAAAAAGCCAATTGAGCGGGACCAATAATTTTATGTAAAATAATTTATAAACAATTTGCTAAGACCTTGGAAAAAATATTATAACTACAATTTAAAAAGACGCAATCATTAAGAAAAATCAAAAGTACGTCCATGCTTTTCAGAATGATGACAAATAACATTATAATCTCCCCAATTACTAAAATTTCCACACTATAGCAGACATCTTACTGGATCAGGACAGAGCCCACATCAGTACATCCAACATATAGTATATTTACTGACACGCATTTGGCAAAATAAAATGACTCGGAAACTATGCTTTTGAGTACCTTGGTAAGAGTTCAGAAACATAGGTTCATCACACAGAGTTTAGTTTCTATGTGCATTCAATTATTGTATGATCTTCATAAAGCAATTCTTGTATGATCTTCATAAAGCAATTCTTGTATGATTTAGAACAATAATTGGAAAAGCAATTCTTGTATGATTCAAAACAACAATTGGAAGATCAATTTTTGTATGATTCAGAACGCAAATTTGAAAGTATTTTCATCATGATCCTTACAAAGCAAATTCAACTAGATAGCTAAAATTAAAACATAACTCTAAATATCAGCATTACTTACATATCATTACAATTAAGACACTGATCATCACAAAAATATTTATAGCAACTAGGAATTTAATGTTCTCCGCTAATTTAACAAAGTAAGATGTTTGTTTCTTCCATTCTCTCATCTCGACATCGTATAAAAGCATCACTCATCACTCCTCTTTGTCAAATTTCCTAATTCGTAAATAAATTTCACGTACTCATCTTCCCACATGAAGAACTTGCATTTAGAAGTCCTATGCAATTACACAAAAAAAAAAAACATTTAATATAATTTACTAAATTAAATGAGTTTATGATGAAATTTTTTATTTTTAAGTTTTGAGTGACAAAAAATTTTTCCTTTTTTTGGGTACGTATGTGCTTAATTGAAGCCATCGGGCATCGGGCATTGTACTAGTAGTTGTTTGTGAAGGATGCCATGAATATTCGAGTCGCGTGAACCGAAAACTGTGGCACATCGAAACGGTCTCCCGTCTGAAGAGAAAATTTCCGGGCCGACTTGTCAGTGACCAGTTTTACTCGACCCTGGTCTCTTTTTTCTTCATCGCTGACTTCTGACTACTGACTAGTGCGACCAGCTCGGTTTCACAGTCTCTCGGCAGATCCAGTCCTCTTGACACTACTGCTCCTGCTCCACTCCTCTCGCCTCTTTAATGGCGAAGTCAAATCTCTTCACAGCTCTAACCGCACTGCTATTCTCCCATCTCATCTCTTACATTGTGCATGCGTCGGTACACGATTACAGAGGTCAGGTGTTCACACCGACCGGAAACGCCTTCATCCTCCACGGTGGCAGCGAGGGCCTCTATGCATCTTCCGACTCCGATCACGATTCCAACTTCACCGGTTCAAACGGCGACTCCTACATACGGTAAAATCCTTTGGCATTGCTTGTTTCATCGGGGGATAATATAGAGCGTGATACCGGAACGAACGATATCCTGTGGAGTATTTTTGATCTGATCAATTCGATCAGAGATCAACGGTCATGATTTACCAATAATAAAATTTTCATACATTAAAATTCGTGTTTAAACTTATCTCGTTATGATTAAAACGAGCGATTAACTTTTAAAATAACTCGACAAAAACTCTCCACACAATAGTTACCCATGATACCATTGTTTAATTAAGGTCTCGAAGAGACAGCTAGAGTAGGGCGGGGTTTATACTTGTGTGTGCAATTTTTTATGTTTCCATGGGTTTTAAATGGATTTGGAACTGTCGGTCGTTGGATCTGAGGTTTTTCTCTTTTCTTTTTATTTTTTTTTCTCGTTTTCCTCTCCTACGCCATCTAAAATTTGCTTTTAGGTAATCCTTTGACCATTGTTGTTTGTATTATACATGTGAAGAAAACTAACTGAACAACATTTTCGAAGTTTCATGCGCAATGACAGATATTATTAGAACTTTTAGACTAACCTCCCTCCCATTCTTTTCATGCAGTTTTGTCGCAAAAATTACTTGCCCTTTAACCAATATACTGACATCTTTTATAGCAGCTAGTAATGGCTGCTGCGGAAGATATGATTTGCATCTTATTTAGTCAAGTTATCTAGAGAATATTTAGAAAGATCTGCTAGATTGTAAATAGATGAATATATATAGGTGTTGGTTGTAATCTCAAAGACACGAAATGAAAGAGAATAATCTTTGATTTGTCAGGATCAGCCATGAGTTCACCTGTTGCCATTGACAATTTGTGATTTTGCTCCATGGGAAATGTTGCAGGCTTTGCACCAAGAAGTCCACACACAGCCAAAATATCCAAGGTGTATTTTCTTTTGGCACAAAGAGAGTTCTGCTGAACTGCACGCGATCTCAATTCTAAGGAAATACTTGAGTGCACCAAGGTCTTTCATATGAAAGTTGTTGCTCAAATACTTTTTAATGCGCTGATGGCCTCAGAATTATTTCCTGCAATGACCAAGTCATCGACATACACCAAAATTACAAGAAACACATCTTTCTTGTTAAAGGTAAAAAGTGAATAATCTGCATAAGATTGAATGAAACTGTAATCTCGTAGGGCTGTTGTCAATTTTGAAAACCACATTCATGGAGCCAGACGTAAACCATAGTGGGACTTTCTAAGTCTACATATTTTGCCTGGGTATTTAGATGAAAAGCCCGGTGGCAAGTGCATATAGACTTCTTCATGCAAATCACCGTGCAAAAGTACATTATGCACATCCATCTAATGCAACTCCTAACCTTTGGTAGCTGCCCCAGCTAGAAAGGTTTGAACACTAATTATTTCTGCAACTGGAGCAAATATTTCAGTGAAGTCAATTCCTTCAACTTGACGATTGTCCAACACAACTAGTCTAGGTTTGTGTCTCTCAACACTGCCATCTGAATGGTATTTGATTTGATATACCCACTTGCAATCTATTATTTTCTTCTCTGCTAGCAAATCTTCAATGGTCCATGTTCCATTTCATTCAAGAGCATCGATTTCAACTTGCATTGCATCTCTCCATTTTTTTGCATTTCATAGCTTCACCAAAGTGTTCTGCTTCCTTCCCTTCTGTAACTGCTGCCAAAAACTTCTTGTGTGCTGTAGAAAAATTATTACAATTTACATAATGAGCGATAGGATAAGGAGTACTTGAGGAGCCAAGTGGTGTGGAGTGAGCATAAGATGGGTCATATTGAGCGGTGTAACAAATGTAATCTTGAAGGCGAGCACGGGTTTGATGAGATCGTTGACCGCGACTCAGATGCTCCCCAAGAGATTCCTGTGGTGCATTATTCTGCTCTTCTATATTCAAATTTTCTGCACTTCCACCATTGCTACTTTCTCCATTGTTATATGAAACACTCCCCGTTTTGGCTATATTACTCTCTGTTGAAATATAGCAAGTATTAATAGGTATCTATTATATATAACAAGTATTTATGAGTATAAATTAGAGATTTGATATTATTTACTTACTTATTGTATCAGTTATACGCCTATATATATAGGCATTTCAGTGATGAATAAAGGTAAGAACATTTTTCAGTTTTCCACTTGGTATTAGAGTTAGGTTAGAGTTAGCCAGCAGAAAAAAAGGGAAAAGCTATGTACTGCTGTCTGCGGGAAAATCTGCTACAGTACCGCTAATTAGTGGGGATAATTAACATTATTAGGAATTAGTTGGGATAATTACCTATATAAACTCATCTCTCATTGTATTCTTATTATGTGAAAAAAATAAAATAAAGAATTGTTAGTTGTTAATTAATTCCAGGTTTAACTAGTGGTTATCTTTTCTTGTATCCCAATTATACAATTTACCCAAAAATACCTAAAAATCCCAATTCCATCCAAAAATTCCATCAAGTTCCCTCAATTCACACTCTAATTCCAATTAGGAGTGTGACAATTAGCATCAGAGCCACTGACTCTGTGCGCCTCTGTCTATCACCTATACACATCTCATATTTCAAGAATATGAGATCAGACCCTTACCAGTTCATACCAGTACCTTCGTCCAATCCGTTGTGCCACAATCAAGCTCCTCCTTCCATGGGTTAAGCCAGCAATACAAGAATCTCCTTCTTACACGTTGAACCCACAACCAGTGTGCTTCATGCAAAGGGACCCACACACCAATTCCCTGACGGCAACACAAACCATGCCACTGAACTTTCATGAGCTCGGATCACGACAGCATCTAGGCGACGTGGATCAGGTTTCTTGTTGCGTCAAGCGATTTTTGTGTTGTGGCGATAGGGGGGCTGCTCGGTCTAGTAGCTTCATTTGTTCTTGTGTTCGTCGACTCAGTCTAGTAGCGCTGAGCAAGGACTAGCAAAGGGAAAAACAAGGTCGCGCAAGGAGACATTAGTAATCGCTGCTTGGGCTAGCTTTTGCTTGGAGCTGTTTCTCAACAACAACAACAATAAAGTCTTTAATCCCAGATAAATTGGGGCAGGGTACAATGAAACCCAGTCTGAAAGCATAAGATCAGAGATCTCAAATATCAATGATAATAATAATGATGATGATGATGAAAAAAATAAAAAATAAAAATGAGAATGAGAATGATAATGATGATTGTTTTTTTTTGCTTTTTTTTGTGATTGGACCAATAATTTCCTTTGATACTTGGATCGACAATTGCAACCTTGTTTCGATATCTATACTTGTGAAGATACGAGTCATTTACACTTTTGTGGGAAGTGGTGTAAACAAAAAATATTAATTGATGATTTTATAGAGCTATTTGTGGAGTGAGCAGATATTTAAAATATCCTCCATAGAATTTCAGGCGGTACGAAGGTTTCTTTGTAATGAAGTCCTCCAAAAGATAGTCTCAGGAGTCGAGTCACATGAAGAGTTGAAAATCGAACCACGTGATGAGATCGATAATGAGTCAAATATGGAGTTTGAAGTCAAAAATTATGCAAATTTTGAAGTCCAATCAATTAAGAAACTTGAAGTCGAGGCACATGATGATTGCAAATTCGAACAAGAAGATCAAGGCTCTCCTCACCAAGACAATTAAGACTCAATTGATAAGGATTACATACTCGAGCAAGAAGATCAAGACTCAACTCACCAAGACAATCAAGACTCAATTGTCAAAGACTCCACACTCGATCAAGAAGATCAAGACTATCCCCATCAAGAAGAACAAGACAATCCTCACCACAACGATCTTGCCTCACTTGACACAATTATCCACCAAGAGGCTCTTATGAAAATTATCCTACAAGACACTTCGAATGATGACCAATTTCTATACATGTGTCGTTCATCTCAGTTGCATGACGAAGAAACTCGCCTCACATACTCGAAGCTGATGACCAATTTCTATATGTGTGTCGTTCATCTCACTTGCATGACGAAGAAACTCGCCTCACATACTCGAAGCTAAGGAAGCACTCTCATATCGATGCGAGACGAATATTCTTGGGTCATTTTTTTCCACAAAAATCACCTCCCAAACTTAATATTTTGATTGATCATTTCGTTTTTTCTTGGTCTAGGAGACCACCTCTAAATCCTAATATTTTTATTTTTATTTTTGTTTCTTGTCAAAATCCTTGAGGACAAGGATGGTTTGAAGAGAGAGAATGTCATACTCTAGAATATTTGTATAGGAAATATTAATATAGGCAATTAGTGGGGATAATTAGCATTATTAGGAATTAGTTAGGATAATTACCGATATAAACTCATCTCTCATTGTAATTTTGTTATGTAGAAAAAATGAAATAAAGAATTGTTAGTTGTTAATTAATTCTTGGTTTAACCAGTGGTTATCTTTCCTTGTATCCCAATTATCCAATTTACCCAAAAATACCCAGAAACCCCAATTTCATCTAAAACTTCCATCAAATTTCCTCAATTCACACTCCAATTCCAATTAGGAGAGTGACATGAGCCCGTGTGGGAGGATACCCCATCGATCCCGAGGAAGGGGTTGAGATGAGGTAGATCTAGATGAGAAAAATATATGTTTTGAGATAGTTGTGTTACGAACTGTAGATCGAGTCAAAAGAAAGAAAGAAGTCATGTGTGATCTAGACTTGGATCCTTGAGATTGATCGAAGAAGGAAGTCATATGTGATTTAGACTTGGATCCTTGAGATTGATCGAAGAAAAAAGTCGTGTATGATTTGTATGATCTAGACTTGAATCCTTAAAATTGATCGATGGAAAAGATTGTTAAGAAGAGTCATACTACCGGTGAATGGTTGAGATTCTTGTTTGTTGTTTTCCAGCAAATTGGTTGAGCTGGAGGTGCCTTGGACTGCATTTGCAGAGGCCCCATGATCTCTTCCACCATGACCACCACCACGTCCGCTGCGGCTTACACGACCTCTGTGACCCCAACCACCTCACACCTTTCTTCTTTACCTCCACAGATATGCGCCTTTCTTCTTGAATCACCATAGAATACACCTTATTCAGGCTTGGAAGTGGTTCCATGCTCAATATGTTAGACCTCACAGGGTCATCAAGTCCCATGAGAAATTGGTGAGTCTTCTCGTCTTCTCTCTCCTTGACAAATTCAGCGGCTACATTGCACGTTCAGCCACCACACCAGCATACTGGTACATGAGAATAGTTGTTGAGCTCATCCCACATGCTTTTGAGACGTGTGAAGTAGGCAACAACACTCTGCCCTTGTTGTTTTGCTGCTGCAATTTCTGCCTTCAATTGATGAATGCAAGGAGCATTTCCAATGAAGAAGCGCTCTTGCAGATCATCTCTCAAGTCCTTTGCTGTCTCCATGTACGATATGCTTAGTTGTAGCACAGGGTCAATAGAGTTGAAGAGCCAGGAAACCATCATGGAGTTACATTATTCCCATAGATATGCTTCGGGTTCACCTGATGTGGGGGTTTGATTAAGGTGACATCAATAAATCTAAGTTTATTTTTAGCTCAAAGAGCATTTCTCATGGCCTTCTTCCACAAGTTGTAGTTGTCTCCTTTCAACATACAAGAACTAATCATTGTTCCTGGGTTAGCAGATGGATGAAGAAAGAATGGAGAAGTACCATCAACTAATTTCTTAATTTGTGCTTCTTCTTTCTTATTATTGTCATTTGTAGCCATGATTCTTGCATTGACGGCTGATTAGGGTTTTTGTGTGGAGTTTCAGACCGGCTCTGATACCATGACAAATTCAAAGATTATTCTCTTTCATTTCGTGTCCTTGAGATTACGGCCAACACCTATATATATCCATCGATTTACAATCTTGCAGATCTTTCTAAATATTCTAAATATCTCTCAAAATATTCTCTAGATAACTTGACTAAATAAGATGAAAAACAAATCACAAATCATATCTTCCGCAGCAGCCATTGCTAGCTGCTATATCTTTTATGCTGTCTATCATTATTAATGTTTAATCGGATCAATTATCAACTTCAATCTCTGGTTGCTATTATTGTGTTAATCAGTTTTGTTTTACCCCCAAAGAATATGATGTTATTATATTTTTTTGTAAAAGCCATTGTAAAAGCATATATGCAAATCTGATTTTTAAACTATCCAACTATTATATGTCCAGCGCATATCAATTGATAATTTTCTCATCTGGATCATATTTTCTGCTTTGTTATCTATCGGTTGACAAGTTTTTAAAATTTGTACACAGTATTTTTGGTGCATACTTTATAGGATATCTTTCTCCCCTTTTCATGCTATCTATTAAATTTAAACAAGAAGTATTCCTGACCTGCTTCTAAACCAGGATTATTAGAGTACTGAGCTGAGGCAATCTAACGGAAATTGAAACTGCAAAAGATAAATACATTAGTAGGAAATGTTGCTCGAGCATTGAATATATTTATTGTGTGTATGTAAATTTGAAAATAACATATTTTTTCTCTTCTTAGCTGCGTATTTAAGTAGATAAAACACATTTTACTCTTCAGCATTTAGGAGACTAGAGGCTAATATTCTTGAAGTCTTTTAACTGGAAAATGTGTAAGTAAGTCCCTTTAAAAATAAATGTGGATGCTTGTTTCTTTGTGCAGTTTTGACAAGGTGATTTTCAAAAGGCCAGAGAAATCCCTCGAGTTAACTAAAGGAACTGACTCACCAAAAGTCCAAGCTATAATATTTGAAGTCAATGATAGGGAGTCAATTGGTGGATCCGCGTATGGGGGTCAGCGGGCAATCTGCTGCACTGCTGACTTGGCAAAGCTGAGTGCTTGCACTCAAGGCACCGTGATTTATCACCCATCAACCCAAAACCCTGGTTGGCCCCTACTTCTAGAAGCTTCTTTCCAGGGCAATAACCTTTATGCAACCATGCCATCTGAGACGGTACCTGTATCACTCACTGGCATGTACAACATGTACTTTGTGTATTGCGACCCCATGCTCGATGGGCTGGAGATAGAGGGGAAAACCATTTGGAAAAACCCTAATGGCTACCTACCTGGTAGGATGGCACCCTTAATGTACTTCTATGGGTTCACGTCCTTTGCATTTGCCATCCTTGGTGTATTTTGGTTCTCTCAATATGCTAGGTTCTGGAAGGAGGTGCTTCCACTCCAGAACTGCATAACTCTTGTTATTATCTTGGGTATGTTTGAGACAGCACTATGGTACTTTGAATATGCTGAGTTCAATGAGACGGGTGTGAGGCCAATGGGGACAACATTCTGGGCTGTTACCTTTGGGACGGTGAAGAGGACAGTGGCTCGTGTTGTAATCCTTGCAGTTTCAATGGGCTTTGGTGTGGTTAGGCCAACACTTGGGGGACTCACTTCAAAGGTTCTCATGTTGGGGGCAACCTTTTTTGTCGCATCAGAAATTCTTGAATTGGTCGAAAATATAGGTGCTGTAAGTGATATTTCAGGAAAAGCTAGGATCTTTTTGGTCCCTCCTGTGGCTTTGTTGGATGCTTTCTTTATCATTTGGATCTTCACTTCTCTATCAAAAACCCTAGACAAGCTCCAGGTGAGTGCAATTTAACAATCCTTGTGTTTTACTTTCCTCATTTACCTTTTTCTTGATATAGATTGTAATGTTTTTTCACATATGTTCTGTTCAGAAGTTAGTAGTGATAATTAAGAAAAGATGGTTGGCATGCACATTTATTTACTTATTTTTTTCTGCTATTTCAGGCAAGGAGGTTAATGTCCAAGCTGGATATCTACAGGAAGTTCACAAATGCACTTGGTGTCACTATTGTGTTATCTGTTGCAGGGATTTGTTATGAGGTATTTCCTCGTCTTCTTATTAATGCAGCTCACAATCAAATTTATCTTTTATGCACAAATTCTTACAGGTGGTGAATTTATCCAGCATAATCAATCATTTGTGTGACAATACTTGCAATTCAACCCAGTTTTGCCTCAATTAACCTAGTTATGCAAAGAAGACTGTGTATCCCATATAAACTATTCATGCATCCAATTTAGTCAAGAGCACCATCAGATCTGGAATTAAGATGAGAAGACTATTTACAAGAATAGGAACTAGACAAAGTTATATCTCATAGTACCACGAACATCATTCTGCATGCATCTAGCTCGCTAAAATGGTACCAATCTGAATCCATTATGAAATTATTGAGATGCACCAAAGTTATCTAGTAACCAGCTTTTTGCTACATATTGCATGCTGACTTTTAGATAGTTTTCATACAGAGAGAGAGAGAGAGAGAGAGAGAGAGATTAACTCCTAGAATTTTTTTTACAGCTTTATTTCAAATCGACTGATGTATTCAATGAGAGGTGGCAGAGCGCTTGGATTATACCAGCCTTCTGGCAACTCCTCTCCTTTTCCCTCCTCTGTGTTATTTGTGCCCTTTGGGCACCTTCTCAAAATTCCAGAAGGTTAATTTTCCCCCAACATGTTTACTGTTTCTCAATTATGCTGTAAAAATTACCGGTATGATTAAGTCCAGAGTTGTCCGACCAAGCATCGACTTAAACACACTGTAGCCTGAACTAACTGTTAGCTATGCAATTGGTTCCATTCAAGCGTCGGTGGTCCTCAGTTTAATCAAGTATCCTTTTTAGTATCTTTGCAATTATGCACCCAAACTATCAGAACCAGTTTGCATAACTTATAGTCAAACTAGGTACTATGGCTACTGGCTACACCTGAAATTGTAATTTTTTGCTTGAACTATGGCTACTGGCTACACCTGAAATTGTAATCTTTTGCTTGAACTATTAAACATTAAGACAAGTTTTGCTTCTTTTCTATCGCTGTAGAGTCCTCACATTTTTATTAAAGAGACGTTGAATTGTTTGTTTGATGTAGATATGCTTACACGGATGATGGGAATGAATTCTTTGATAAAGAAGATATCCTTAATCTTTCTCTAATTAGGCCAGGCCCCATTTCTACAAAGGATTTTCGGGTCTCTACTCCTATGTCTGATCCAAAATCAGTGATTGGGATCCCAACTGCTATTTCGAATGAGGATGTTGAAGAAGATAAACGTGAATAATTACATTAACCGGTAGTCAGAAGCATGGAATTTTACAGGGTGAAATATCAATTATTCATGCTTGGCAGTGAATAAAGTTTGCTAGATTACTGTTTTTGCCCCTGCCGGATAGCAAGTTTTGGCTAATGCAATGGCTGCTAGATACTATGTTTCGAGAACTTTTGACAGATTTTGTTTGATCGTGTAATATTGTTCATGTAGTTATTAATCTGCTAGATTTTTTTTTCAGGGGACGCCTATATTATTCTACTTGTATTATTTTGATTAATGGAAAAGCTCATAGTTCCTAACTACATTTGTACACACTGGGTTTGAATCAAAGACCACTTAGAAGTCAATCTAGTAGTTGATCACTTGGGCGACTAGTTGAAATTCTACTCTGCCAGTACTTTTGCAGCTTCTTTTCTATCGCATTATTTATCTGCTACAAAAAAACGAGTTACTTCCAGCAAGTAGTCTCCTCAGAAGGCACCAGTTCACTTGCTTATAACTTGCAACCTGCGGTCCTGTTCTACCTCTGGTCAAAATGGGTTGATGTTGATTCGCATTTGAGCCTAATTCGGGTTGGAACTTCTCTCTATATTTAAACGGCTTGAACTGTATCTCAATTGAAATTAAAATAGCAATCTTTGCTAGTAATAGTAATAAGGCTCTAAGGTCTGATGAAATTCCATTTCTTTTCTATTAACAATATTGGTTTTTAGTTAGGAGGCTGATAATAATCCCCAAGCATTTATCCCCATAAATATCCTCAAACTTTGATTCCCGCGAATTTAATAGTTGAAACGTCAAAAGTCTTTCGCGATTTGACCATAATCGCAGAGACAAATAAAAATTTTGAATCTTCGTGAGTTGACCGTAACTGCAATCATTTGGCACAAAAAAAATCGCTATTTTTTGTGACCATAACATGCAATCTCAGCGACATCAATTAGATTCACTATTTTTTCTGTTTCTAGGCAACTTGTCGATTAATTTATAATCAACCGTTAGTTTATATTAATTGACCATAAATATTTGGATTATTTACAGCAACAATAAATTTGACACAAAAAATCAGCGCGCCATCAATTAATTTTCATTATGATATTATTTATATCTTTAGTTGTCCCTATTTATATTTACTGTGCCAGTTACTAAAATTCTAATAACTTAAAATATTATTATTTGATATCCATGTTATTTATATCTATGTTTTTGGTAATTGTTGTATCTATTGGCTTCAACTATCAATTTTATTTATATCTATTAATTTTTGCTATATTTATCAACCGGCTTTGGTGGTTAAATTCCACCATTTATACAAATAAATAATCACAACACTTGAAATAAATAGCACAATATATTAGATATAAGTAAATTTGATAGTTTTTACCCAGTGCTAACTCTCTCTAATTTTCTTAAAGAGACGCCATTTCAATTTCATTTTTTTTTGAATTATTAATGTGCTATGCAGTTATAAAAATGGAAAGTCGAAAACATATAAAAAGTTAATTGAATGCTTAAAATGGAAATTTTTCGCTTGGGGACAACGAATGGGGATAAAAGGCTGGGGACGATAATAATATTCCTTTTAGTTAATCAAGACATTAATACATTAGTTCAAGCGTTTTATAATAATAATCTAGATTTAGCTAAGCTTAATCTTGCTAGTATAATTTTTTTCCAAAAGTAGCTGAAGTTAATACCATTAAGCAGTTTAGACCTATTAGTCTAATTAATTGTAGCTTTAAGATAATTACTAAAACATTAGCAAATAGATTGGCTTTTGTTATGGAAAAGTTGATTGGTGAAACTCAAACAACTTTTATTAGAGGTAGGAATATAGCAGATAATATAATTTGTGCACAAGAAACGTTATATTATGTAAAAAAATCTAGGGTTAAAGGTATTATGTTTAAAATAGATTTTGAGAAGGATTTTGATAATGTGAATTGGGATTTTTTAATTGAAATATTGAAATTAAGGGGATTTGGAGATAAATGGATTAATTGGATTATAAACATATTAAAAAGTGGACAAACATGTATTAGTATAAAAGATAATTTAACAACTTATTTTAAATGCAAAAGGGGATTAAGGCAAAGAGATCCTTTTATTTCTTTACTTTTTAATTTGATAATTGATTTTTAAGTTAAATTTTAATTAAAGCTATGAATGCGACTTTTATTAAAGGATTAGATAATTTTAATAATAAATATGTATTAAATCTTAATTTTTGCTGATGATACTCTAATTTTTTTAGAAGCTGATTTTATAATGGTTGAAGCTCTTAAATTTTTACTTTTATGATTTGAGAATTTATCTAGACTCAAAATTAATTATAACAAGAGTTCCTTAGTTCCTTTAAATATATAAAAAAATGAAGCAATTATATATGCAAATTTATTAGGATGTGAAATTAATCAATTACATATTACTTATTTAGGTGTACCTTTACATTGAAAAAAATTTAGTTACTGATTGGAATTTTCTACTAAATAAAATTAAAAGAAAATTGGATAGTTAGAAAGGTAAATTATTATCATTAAGGGGTAGAGTTAATTTAATTAAATCAATTTTGTTTGCTATTCCTTTATATTGGATGATAATATTTAGAATCCCAATATTAATTAGGAAAATAATAGAACAACTGTGTAGGAGATTTTTATGGTTTGATAGAATTAGGGTTAGGAAAAAATATATTGTGTAATTGCTTGGAAAATTATTTGTTCTAGTAAAGAACAAGGAGGATTAAGAATAACGAATCTTAAAATAATGAATAAATCACTTCTATGTAAATAATTATGGAGATATTATGATTCTAATGAGAAAGGTTTATGGAAGGATATAATTAGATCAAATCATAATATTAGAAGAATAAATATATCTAATTTTTTAAAAGAGTTATTAAAAGAAAAAGAAAATTTTGATACAAGTATTAATAAGAAATTAGGGAAAGGTAATACTATTTAATTTTAAAATGATAGATGGTTATCTGAATGTGCTTTAAAAGTACATTACTATATGTTATTTGAAATTGCTTTAGATCCTAATATTATAGTAGATAATGTTATAGGATTCAATAAATACTACTTACATTTTAGAAGATTCATTACTGATATATTAAGAGATCAATTAAATGAGTTATATTCTAAGCTAAGTCAAATTACTATTTCTTTATATATCTTATTAGAATATGATGGTATTTCAAATTCTCAATTTTATATCTATTTGGAATTCACCCATTCCATTAAAAGTTAAGATATTTTTGTGGTTGGTCAAATAGAATAAAGTACTAACTAAAGATAATTTAATTAAAAGAAAATGACAGGGTGACTCTAAATGTATTTTTTATGGAGTTGAAGAAACTGTTAATCATCTATTTGTTCAATGTAATATGGTATCATGTATATGGTCTTGGATATGTAAGTAGAATAATTGTAGGTTTACTTGTAAATCAATAGATGATTTATGGTATCTTGATGCTTTATTTCCATATAAAAATTCCAAAGTATGCGAGGTGGTTAGATGTGCTGTACTTTGGACAATGTGGAAAGAGAGAAATAAATTATTTTTGAAGGGGAAAATTATAAAAATATACAAGCTCTTGTAGTAATGTTATTTACTTAGCTAAATACTGGAGTTTAAGTCAAGGAGAATAGTTTCAAACTAGTTTGTATTTGATATTACCTACTAATATAATATTGTTGCCAGTGCAGGTTCTAGAAAGTAATTTACACTTGATACTAGTAGGAGAAGAGACCTGGTCTGGCGAAGAACTTGATAGGCAGTTCCATTCTCTTCTTGGTTGCTAATACTTTGATACGATAGTTGTAAATTTTTTAGTTTAAGTTTCAGATTTATCTAGTACTAAGGAGTGTCTCAAGAAAAATGCTACTAGACTTTGTTATTTGGGGCTAGACAAACATTTGAAAAGCTGGAAGAAAGATTGATTGGCTGGCAGTGAAGAATATATCAATCTAATATTTTCTCAGTTTCTGTGATTAGGGTTCTTATTTTGAAAAACTTATATGCTGTTGTGTTAGAATTTTATTACTCTGTTGCTTTTGTGGTTTGTTAAGTTTTAGTTTGTGTAATGAAATGGTAGTGATATTGTAGTTAAATCTCTAGGTACCAGAGTACCAGAGTGTGGTATCAAAAACTTGGTTTCAATAGAAACATGTGGTATATGCTATTTTTTTGTCAAAAAAAAAAAATATTAAATTAGCTCATTTTTACAAGTTATCATGGCCATGAAGGTCTATAAGTAATCAAATATAAATACAGATCAAGAAACTTGTAACAATTTCAGCATGTAATGAAGGGTGGATTGAAACATCATGGTATCAATGGTATCAAAGAGAAATTATATCTTAAGATTAGCGGCAATGCAGCTGCTAATTTTTTATGTTGTGCATTATTTGAAGAACTTTAGACAATCTCCAGTACAGATTATTGAGAAAGTTCGTAAATCATCCTTCTCCGCAGTCCTATTAGAATCACACGACCGACAGAATCAGAACTGCCCATTTTTCATTTATTGAGGCATCGAGTAGTTTTATCTTCTCTAAAATCTGACCAACAACGTCTTGTAAGATTTTGAAAATTTTCCGTTATTATATAATAACAAAACAAACGAGTCTCCACCAAATTACGTATTAATGCTTGCGCGTATTTAAATACTTATTCTTAGGTACATTTTATCTAGAATGGGGATTGCTTGAAAATCAATCATTTTGATTACCTTTGACAACACTTTATCAAAACATATAAAAATAGAAAAATAAGTTAGTGTTTTCCTGATAGATGGACCGTATATCAATTTCCACGATGGTTAAATATAATATGATATTCCATCAAATGCTGTTATATATGGGTTGCTACAAATTTTATGTCATTTATTGAACGAAAAAACTTGCATAATTTTTTTTATCATTTATCATATCTAATTAAGTATATAGTAAAATTTACTTGTCGAATCTAAAAGAACATAATTACATTATGGCTATCAAAGGATGTCAAAGTATAATTGGTTGTCATTAGATCCTCATCTAAGTGGTTCAAATATTTTGAATTAAAAAAACTTAACATCTTTACTTAATTTTAACACGTCCGAGTTTAAAGGATACATCTTGTTTATCATATTAATGACTAAACTAAAACTTAAGTTATATATAAAAAGATGTGTTCAATAAAAAATAATTTTATGGTTCAAAATTTTTATACAAGCTACAAAGATGCACACAAATATGTCATGAAAACTCTTAGATTAGAATGTTTCTCAAAAATATGTCATCAATGTAGACCAAATTATTGATTGAACTTTTTGTTCTGTTTATGTCTCAATCCATGACAAAGGAAAATAAAAGGCTTAGAAACCTCAAAAAATAATTTATATGCGCAAATTATACAATAATTCAAACATATTATTTGATCAAATTTGATATTATTTATGCAATAACATGAAGATGTAATCAATTTCTAGAACCATGTAAAATTTAAATTGAGCACACAAAAGGTTCCTAATATACAAGTTCAAAAGTTCTACATGCCAGTTTATATAAAAAAGATCAAACATCGTGCACAAGTCCTATGAAAGGAATCAAGCTATGGAAACATTCACTACGTAACAAATTCAATATACTGAGGAAAATGAAAGAACAAAAATGGTTAAGAAAAGTCTCTGAACACTTCACCCTTCGCTCACAAATCCTTTACCGCTATATAAAATGTAGAATTCCAATTGAAACTTGATTCAATTTATGTGTAATATTCCTGAAGTCCCTCAACAGCAAAAATACAAACCCTCTAGACAATTGCCCCCCACCCCCCAAAACCCCCAAGACTTTTTATTTTTTGTTTAAACAAGATAATCAAGAAATGGTTCAGCCTTAGGAACAAGATCCTTCAACTCCTCTTTAGATGCCATCTCAAAGTCTTCAAATTGGAATCCAGGGGCGCAAGTGCAACCTACCAGGGAAAAGTTGATCTCTGGGTCCCGCTCCTTGGACTTGACAAGAACACTCCCATCAGTAGCAAATGATTCAACATCCAGAGTAGGGAAAGAACCAAACCATACATGTGGCGGCACTGTGTATTGCGGGCGATGACCTGCATCAAGGACTGGACCAAGCACTGTCAGCTCGATGTGTCCGTCATCATGCAATTCAAACACCTATAAAAGGTAGAACATGATAAGAAAGGCACAATTGAACATAGGTTACTCATAATTAAGATTCAAGGATAACAACCGGCATTTAATGTTGTATCAATTCCTTTTTTATCCTCCTTTTGTCAGGTCAATTTTTGTAAAAATCAAGGGTACACTTCTTATTTACCTAAGATATTCTTGAAAACAACAGAAATTTGCAATACGGTTATGACTTGTGAGTTTGCATGAGCTGGTTACAGAAACTGAGTCATAATATTTAACTTCTACTTGAAGCAATTTGTTTATTACTTTGTCATGGAATATGAAAGTCCTTCATTCACACCACAAAAAACAGGTTGCTTTATCTGCCAGATGAAATACTGAAAAATCTTTGGAGTAATTTGTAAGAAATAATTTGCATCACAATTTCCCGATTGACATGTCAAAGAAAAGAATAGACAAACCGTGAGGGGCTCTCCCATGTAAAAGTGCCAAGTCTCAGCACATGGGATGCGGTGAAGTCTTGAGATGCTGCCAGCTGGCAACAAGAAGTAAATGGCAGTGCTCACTGGTCTATCCACCTTATCTGCATACAATTCCGAGCATAACTCCACTTAAATGACACGAGATTAACACTGTATCATTTGGCGTTTAACTCGTATATAAATAGTAATTATTTTTTTCAAATAGTTGATAAGACCTCACTTACTGTACACTTCATTTGCTATGCAAATCTGATAAAAAAGAGGGTTATACCTAATAAATTTGCAAAACACAAGACTCAAAAGGGTACAAGATAACAAAACAAGTGACAGACTGATGGCTAATTAAAATGGAAACATAGAATACAAACTTTTAGTTATGTAAGAGCTATAGTCAGTTGAATACATATGGTATCTCAGATGGCAAATTTAGTACTACAGCTACCTGTGTGTTAAATCAAGTCTGTTTGCATTACCTAAAGAAAATAATTTGCACTGGTAAATTTCAGACTCCTTATTTGACAAATATAATTACAGGTCTTTTCATTGTATAAAAATCTCCAACAACTAAACAATACAATTCAACACCTCCCTCTTCAAACAGGATCAATCCATTACATCTGATTCATATCCTAAGAAAAATTGAAAATAAATAGAATAATACGAAATTAACAGAAAATCTGACAAGCATGTTCCCTATCACCGAGTGATTAGCTTACATTGAGGGGGGAGCTGAGAAGTGGAGAGACTAATGGAGGAATCCCTGAAAGTCTCCGTAAAGAATCCTCCTTCAACGTGAGGCTTCAGATCTAGTAGCGCAACCACCTCCGATGCTTTCTTTGTTGGTAACATCTCCGCTTCTCTCGTCACTTCTACCACTTTCAAAATTCTAATGGAGAAAATCTGGTAATTTGCACAAGCAGAGAAAGGATGTGTTTGACGCCTGATTGTCTGATCTCGGTGTTTAATACCAGCAGTCCGGCAAATTAACTTTTTTCAAGAAAGCCCCTCCCTCCTATGATATTCGTTAACAACGTGCAACATACTTTTTTTTGGATGGACAGAGGCTACAGAAAAATTCGTAATTCGTAATTCATTTGATATTCGATTTAATTTTAGCTTGAATTTGGTTCGTTCTATTTGATTTTTTTATCAGTTTGATTTGAGTTCGGTTCGATAATTTTTTTAATGAACTAGTTCGAGTTCAATTCGTAATAGTTCGATATATAGTTATTTATATATATTTTTAACTATTTAATCAATAATAATATATGTAATAATATATTATTTTATTATAAATTTATTATTAAATTAATAAATATTAGTCATTTTTTTCAAACTTTTAATATAAAATTAATATTAATTATTTTAGTTCTAATTATTTATGATAATATGAAAATAAATATAAAAATTAAAATAATTGAGTTCGTTTAGAATTTAATTTCAGTTCGAGTTAAATTTAGCTCGAGTTCGATTTAGTTCGAAATAATTTCAAATTAAATTTAAACTCTAACTAGTTCGAGTGAATTTGATATGTTTGTAGTCCTAGATGGAGATGAGGTTGATAAATATTAACTAAAGTTTTAAAAAATATACAAATCTTTATGGGAGCAAAGACTGGTGCGTATCCTCCATTGCACGTGTTCAATAACTGTTTGAAGTCATAATGATCATCAAATTTATATTTCTGACATAGTAATTATAACGACATCTTTTAAATTTATGAGGCGGACAATTTAGACGGTTAATATATGCGTACATATTCTAGAAAATGCAAATTTACAAAGCACAAAGTTTGGATTATAGTACATTTTAAAATTATCTAAAGACGTTTATCAAACTTAAAATGTTTTTTATTGAATATAACTTCGTAAGAATAAACAATAACAAAAACCATGTTGACTTATAAAGTATTTATTTATATTTACTATAATAACGAGGTTCCATCCTGAAAAATATGTGATTATTATGCCGACTGCTAGTTAAAATTGTACAATGTGCTCTATATTGTCGATTTAACACCAAAAAGTTAGCTGATCTATATGAGAGATTGATTCGTCATTTGTAACATAATGGGATACGAAATATTTTATTTTAGAGTCTTTTAGCTATTTTTTTGGATTTTTTAATATAATCTATTTTCATGTGCAAAACATTCATTATTATTATTGGTACAAAGTAATTTTAAAAAAATAAAATAAATAAAAAATGCATCCCACTAGATTGCTGTACTAAAAATATAATAAATAGAACCATCTGATTTGATTCGTTCTCAATAGCCATGAGATGATCATTTTAGGGTGATCCTTTTGTCAACGGATGCTCCTATTACACTCGTAGTCTCTGAAGAATGAGAACCAACAATGTAGCATCTACATCGATAATTCAAGCATTGTAATAAATATTTTTGGTTAGTTTTGTATTAATTAAAATAAAGATTCTAAGGGGTTAGATAAATTTTCGCTTGGATCTGATTCATACGAACTTGCTTTCCACCTAAAAAGAATCGTATGGAGTGAGATTTTTGTTCCTCTCTATTACATCTCACTATTCTATGAGAAGCTAGAATTATGAAAGTTAACACACTGCTGACTCTAAATCTACTCTTTTAGAGATGCTAAAATAGAAAAATAGGGGGTTTGTTCGGTAAAATCGATTTTGGGTATTTAAAAGACTAAAAAATAATAATAAATATTTTTGGTTAGTTTTGTATTAATTAAAATAAAGATTCTAAGGGGTTAGATAAATTTTCACTTGAATAATATCTATAGAAAATAAACCTCAACTCTTGCATGTTGGTCTATTATTTAGTTGGTAATTAGTTTAGAGTTCATATAAACCTTAACTCTCGCATGTCGGTCTAGATCCCTTAGTTTGAGTGTTAGTTTTTTTATGTACGCTCGATCTCTCGATTTAAATAGAGTTCAACCTCTTAGATACTACTGATGTACCATCTCGAATCTCAGATCTATATATGATGTTTAGAATGATTTTTGGTAGACTACTCTAGTATTAAATGGTCAAATTTATACTTGACCTAGCTCAAGACCTACTCTAGCAGTTCATCAATAATCAAACAAGAATAACAATAATACTCAGCACAATCAAAACACAATCAATAATGAGAAAACTCTAAATAACAATTATAATATGTTTCAACATCACTACCGCTAAGAACTAAATATTTAGTCGCTCATGAAAAAATAGAACAAAACAGTAAAGATATAGAAAGCGAGTACCGAACACATAGTAGCAAGAGTATCTAAAATAACAAGAAATACAATAATAAAGCAAAACAAACTCTAGATCTACTCTTGTGCCAATCTCTACCTACGGTCTTCGTTCCTCTCGAGTGTTTGAACTCATCAATCTCTTATTTAACCTCGAGAATGATCGAGAAATGTCGAACTGTAGTCATCATAATTTTAGGGTTTAGAGTATATAAGAATACCTCTAAAAGTTGCTGGAGGTACCCTTTGGGAGTGGAGAGTCAATAAAATTAGAAGGGAATGAATCAATCAGATCAGTTGTTGCCTTCTCTATCCTGATTTCTAGAAACACCACATATGGCCCGTATAGGTACTATCCATGATCCATATGGGTATTGTTCAGTTACGCAGCGGTTTATATTTTACCATAATTTTTTCATTCGAACTCTGATTTTAGTATATCATATTATCATTCCATGATAGTATATGATCATAATTAGCATGATTTGCTACTCACAATTTGTTTTGACTCTGTTCGTATTCAAATTCTTCTCAATTATTTTCAATGGCTCCAAAGTGTGAAAATATATGTTTTAGTCTTAATTTCTCAGCTTTTTAGTACGTATTTTTCTAAAATATAAAAAACTATTCAATGCAAAATCAAATCCAACAAAAGAGACGTAAAATACAATGAAATTAAACATGAGTTTGAAAGTTTGATCTAGATTTTAGACACAATAAGAGATAATATATATATTAACGCATGACATCAAATCTTCCCAAGCTAAAATATTACTTGTCCTCAATTAAAACTCTAATGCTAACAGTGTAGATCATACCTAAATCTAGACCTATACTACTGATGCCTAATGAAATGAGAAAATTGATTATTCAGGTCAATTAAGTTTGGTTGCGATTATCCTCCTTCACCCTACAGGATATGGGTCAAAATATAATTAAGTTAAACCGAGCGACTCTTGAGCAAAAAATAATCTGATTTTGGAACTTAGGACCCTATCTCATCTCATTATGGTATGTCTAAAAAATCATTTTATGACTAAAAAAATAGATATCATGACTTAGCTAAAATGTCTCGCGTGTTAAAATTATTCAGACCTCATAAGTTCAACAACTAGTTCCCCTCTACGACCAAAACCAAATATGAAGTCCATTTTTTTAATAAAAAATAGTCTAAATCAAATGATTAAGTGATCAAATCCTTATTTTGTATTGAAATAATATATAGTGACTTGATTTATCTAGACTGTTTAAGGTGTATATTACATACATTCACTCATATCTCAATTATATATATATATATATATATATATAAGCCAGTTGAGTGTTAATCACTCAGCTATTAAATTTTAAAAAGTAATCTTTTATTTTTTTATATTTTTATTTATTTTTGTTGAACATGTATGACTGATTTTAATCATAGAGACATGACTCTTACTATTTAAACTTTTTCAAGTGTTGAATAACCCTAACTTACAAGGCATCCTAGACATATGAGCATGCCAATTCTTTTATTCAGAGATAAAATTAATTTAAGTGCTAGACATAACAAAATATTATCAAGCAACCGATTCATGTCCTAATTTTTAAAATTTTAGATCATCTAAGGAACTAGATGCTATATATTTAAACATTTTATTTCAACACACTAGTCCATGGGGTTATGATAATCGAAATGAACGAAAAAAAATTAACCCAATCCATCATATATCCTCAAATTATACTTAAATATAAATCTAAAATGTAAGCTAAATGATCCTAAAAATAAAATTACTCTTAAATCCATATAATGCAAATACAATCTCAAATATCCTTTAAGCTTAAATCGAACATTATCCTCAATGCTTCAATCAAAAGTACGTGAATGTGATATGGAAGCGATACTCAATATATGGATCTCATGAATGTGAAGATATGAGCGAGCTATAGGTGGATCTCGACGATGATGACGCCATGTCGTACGACGATGTGGGTGCAAATTGCACCTAGGGGTTTGCTCAAAAGTTCTGCCAAAACTTTTTTCTAAGTACCCAAACACTACTTCCCCTATTACGGGTCACACCCGTGATATGTAGTCTACATGCCCTTATTTATATTTTTAGATTTTTTAAGGTTAAGCTTGATCTTCGTCTTGTTTTATTTCTCCAATGAATATCTATGGGTATTTATTCCTACAATTCAATCAATAAAATAAAATATATTAAAATATGAGAAATTAACTCAAATAAATAAAAATTTCAAAAGAAATCTTGGGTTGCCTCCCAAGCAATATTTTATTTTAGATCGTTCAGTTTGACTCATGTTTCATCATCCATTTTGATGTGTTGGAGAGAGAATTGTAGTTCTTCTCTCCACCTAGTATTCCTCTTGCACAACAAATCTACTTTTTTTTATCTTGAGAGCGCTAAACTGTTTAATTCTAATAATTATTTTAGGATTTCAACGAGTCATCCTAAAAGCTCAGTTGGTGTTTTTGAGTCATCGTGATTTACAATCACTTCCCGTGATTTTTCCTTAATATTTTAATTACCCTTCTCCTCTTTATGTGGATCAACAACTTTCACTCTGCAACAAGAATTATTAGAGATTTTCTATCATATTTTATGGTAATAAATTTAACTTTCTTTTTTTTAAGTTAAAAAATGACATCAGTATCTGCCCCTCTGTGACTAGAAATAGCCGACCCAAAAAATTGAGGAATGAGGATTTTTTTCTGCATCAATCACGACAAAATCAGCCGGGAAGTAAAAATTTCCCACTCGAACGGGAAGATCCTCAAGAATGCCGATAAGAATTCTAATCGATCCATCGGCTAATTATAATGAGATTTTGGTCAGTTTTAGATTCCCAACACCTAATATTTCAAAGATAGATCCTAACATGAGATTTACACTTGCTTTTAGGTCACATAAGACACTTTCAAATTTAATTTTACTTAAAGAGTAAATTATGATAAAGCTACCAGGGTCATTAAGCTTTGGGGTAGCTTATCTTGCACGCGGACATCAATTTGCCCATCTTTCCAAATCATGATTTTGTCCGTTTTAGCCCCCATTTCTTTGGACCCAAATCTAGCCAAGTATACATCTTTTCAAAACTCTCATTTTAACTGATATAAATTTAATCAACCCCACCCTAACTTTTGAGAAGAAGAAAAAAAACCTATGTGAGGCACATGCGTCGGTACATCTTCCTTTACCTATTTTGACACAAACACATTGATCTTGTCCTTGCCTATCAGTTGCTCTATTTTCACTTGGGATTCAGTTCATGCTACTCTTGGTGCACTTTTCTTGCTCTTTAGGCTCTTAGTCTTTCTCCTCACCGCTTGAGAAAATAACTTTGACATGCTCTTTTTGGATGAGTTCGGTTGAATCTGAAATGTGCTCAACTATTTTGAGGGACGTGCCGCCAGCGTGCCACTTGAGTCTCGAGCATCTTTCCATGAGTTGACAAGCGACTAATTTTTGTGCCTAATTCTTTCATCTCATTTGGCAACTTGCTGATTGGTGATCTTTTGTTCTTGTATGAATTTTTCCTAGACACGCACCAATCTCTTGATCATATGCTCTATGTTAGATTTTGGAGATGCATTTAGCTCAAATGGTCGATGTCCAAAGTCTTAGTTGGGTCTGTTAAGATTTTAGCTCGGGTTTTATGATGTGTTATTGTTGTTAGGTCAAAAATTATTGTTCCTCCCTAGCCATAGTTGATTGCTTAGTCGAATCGAATTGAATTCATTTGTCTTCTACCATTGTAGTGAGTGTGCCTTCTCTCATGTCTACGCATCACTCATGCTGTCCTCAGGAATGATCTTCCAAGGATGATTGATATTTCCTTATCCTCTTCCATTTTCATCACCATAAAGTCTCCTAGCATAAAGACTTTTTCCACTTTCACCGGTACATCTTCTACTATCCCGAGATATAGTCAAACTGAGGCGTCGGCTAGCTATAGGCATTGTCCTTAAGGGCCGGATCGAGTTTCTTAAGGACTGAGCCTAACATGCCTACGAGAGGGTCGGAACAAGTTCTGAGTTTGATAAGTGCTTTTAGAGGATCATGTTTAAAGGGATTGATTTTTAAGATGTGAGCATGACCCTTAAGAAGCCCGACCCTTACCAAGCCCTTTGGGCTCTAAGGGTCGGGTAAGGGTCATCGGTAAGAGCTTGATATATATATATATATTTGCTGATTATATATTTTTTAATGTTAAGTTGTATTTATATAATAATATTAGATTATGTTTTTCACACATATATATATATACATATATATATATATTTTGTTTATATATTTTTTAATGGTTGTATTTTATTTTATCTTTTTTATATTTTTATTTTTTAAGTATAATTAATATACAATATCAAATATCAAAGAAAAGGCTTGAAAAATGCTGGGTAAGGATCAAAAGTGCCGGTTTTGATAAGGACCAAGTTAGAAGAGTCTGTTTTTAAAGATTGAATCCGACCCTTACCATTAGAAAGAGTTGGACCAAAATTATGAGGGCCGGGTAAGGGTCGGATTTTTTTGAAGGGGCGGTCGGACTGAGTTCAAGGGTCGAACCCTTATGTATTATACCTAGCTATCTAGATAATATTTCGTGTTGGTTTTAGTTCATTAATACCCATTCGTTAAAAGATATGTGTGTGGCACGAAACTCACGCTTGCTCTCAAGTCGTAGAGAGCCTTCTTAATAGATATTTTTCCATAATGCAAGGTATGGTGAACTTTTTTGGATCTTGCAATTTAGGCAGCAGTGTCCCACTCAGGATCGCGTTGTAATTCAGATTCAACTGTCTTTTTGCATTCTCCAAGACCGCTTGTTGGAGAGTATATTGTTTAGAAATTTGATATAGATGAGCATATGTGCTAGTGCATAGTAAAAAAGATGATGATTTGAAACTGCTTAAGAACTTACATGAACTTCTAAAATTTTCCAAAATATGACAATTCAGCAATGAATTAAGGAGAATTCTGAAAATGAAGTCTAACATGACTTTCAAGTATTTCACCAAAAAGAAGAATCACAATTTGCTGTTTTTTTAGTCAAGAGCAGGATTTTTCTTTTCAAATTGAACGATCAAATATTTTGAAAAACATTACACAAATCTTGAAAAAAATTAAATTAACTTACATCGTCGGATTTCGAAGAATATAATCCTGTTTTTCATTTTGAAGGTAATATATCTCGTTCCCAAAAAGAAAGGGCCAAAAAAAAAAGAAGACAAAATGACTCCCAAGGGATGAGGCGATGGTGATGGAGGCCGAACGATTTTCATGTGAATGTCAACATTGATTTCTGTTAGGAATTTCCTTTTCAAGAGGCTCAAACTCCACCGGCCCGCCAGGACAGACTGGTCCATCCAAGAGTCCCTGAAAATAAGTCATGGACTAAGGATTAAGGTATATGTATTTTTTACGTCTAGGGTTGTATAAAAAAAACTTGGATTTGTGATTGAATTCGGACTCGGTTCGAGCTAATTTAGCTCGATCTAATTTGATTCGAGTCAATTTGGCTCGAGCTATTCTGATTTGATCATTAAATGATTCAAGTTTTAGCTGGAGTTGGTTCGGGTCGTGGCTCGATTCGGTTCAAATAATAATAATTTATATATTTTTTTTTCGTCAAATCTTAATCTGATAATCCATCTCTCATTATATCTTATCATCTCACCTTCTCTTACTCGCTAGTGATTCGACTTATATATTTGACTCGATAGTTTTTTACTGGTTCATATGTTTAAATTAGTACAACAAATATATTATTGAAAATATAGTTTGTTGATATACTAATTTTGTACCAACTCATTTATCAGTCTTGTAGATGAGCAACATTATAGTTTGTAGATGTATTAAATCTAAATATTAAACTCTGTCAATGTATATACATTGGCTCGTGAGCTAACTCAAATAGTAACGAGTCGAGCTTGAGTTAGATTTTTCAGCTCGAAATGTTTCACGAATTCGACTCAACTCGACTCAAATTTTCATAAGCTCGAGTTTGAATTAAACCCAAATCGCTTAAACTCAACTCATTTGCAACCTATCTACACCTGCATTTATGTGGCCTCATGTATAACATAATGGCCAGTTATTTTATGTGAAATCATGTACAACATAAAGACCAGTTGTTTTATGGTATTATTTTTTTTATTTCGGGCTTCCTCATTTTTTATTATTTATATAAATGTATTGTTAATGCTATTTCCAATGAAAAGAATAACACACATCAAATTAACAATGTTCCCCTCCGTGCCCTAATTAGATAATAATAAAACAGATATATATTATTTGAGAGCTGAGTAAGATCCACCGTCAGATGGACGACAGCCTGGACCCAAGCTTGACCCACTCTACCCTTTTTTATTTATTTAAATATTCAAGTTCTGCTGAATCCAGATTTTGTATTGTGCATTTTTTTTTGTGCGAGATGAGTGAAATCGCTCTGGCTACCTCTAATTATGTATTGAATCAAATGAGAAGAGATCAGAAATCATGGTTCCCTCCAGTCCAACGTGGCGGTGTCCAATTGGCCGCTTCCGTACAGCTAATCGTGCAATCTCTATTACCTAGTCCCGAGTCCCCGACTCCCCAGTCCCCACAAATAAAGTCGTGCCGCATGTAGGCCATGTGAACATGTCCACAGAAATAACAAAAAAGAATCCTCCATGCTCCGTGGGGTCCGGCTTCTCTACGAAACTTTTCGTAGAATAGCTCTAGAATGTCATGATTTTCTGCCAAAATTAATTCAGGAAAGTATAGCTTACGCATCAGTTTATGATGTAATCTTTCTTGTTTGAGGTTCTACACTTCTACTTTTACGATAATGACAATATGCATCATGAGATAAGAAGCTTTTTGAAATGAACTCGTTAAATTTGGTTGGATGATATATTAATTTAATAACATGAAAATGTACTCAAATCTCGGAAAATCACGTGAAATGATTGTGCAGGGGTCTGAATCCTTCTTGAAAAATACAAATACAATCACAGGCGCTAGCTAGCTGTGATAACCGACACGTGTTCTCCTGCCAGCGGTCTGCTGGTTGTAGCCTCACGTGGGATGACGGGGATCTCTCGGTCACCCAAATTGATGTTCTATTTGTTCTCCAATCTCCATATTCCTCCATTATCTAATGAAATGGATGGAGCTCCACATGGAGTTGTCATCCGGTTCTAGTTGCGTGTTTTGTTGTGCTGGGGAATCTTTAATAAGACCCGCAGCCGTAGGCAACAAAATGAAATTCACTGATGTATTTTCTATAAATTATTAAATAAACAATTTGGATACTCCTGTCTTTTACACATTCACAATTTACAAAGAATAATTTAACGGTTCTTTCAAATCACATATATTTGAAGAACTCGGGAACTTCATTTTATGAGGAGGATCATTCAACAATGGTTAAGTTTGACCATCTCTAATCATGATTTTAAATTATTTTCAATAATTTTGGAAATCAAAAGTTAACTTTATTTGATTTAATTGCTGCCCGTCAGAAACTTTTAAGCCCTTATTATACAGAAAAACAAATCAAATCTCAATGTTAATTTGCTTGTAGAAAGTATAAGTACATTTATTTGTTAAGTGAGAGGATCACCTAATAATTTCTGAGGGATAGTTTGCTATGGATCAGAAAGAAAGAGTACCATTAATTCATTACTCAGTGATAATTATTTTCAGTTATCAACTCTCATTCTCTAGCCACATTAATTTTTTTTTAACCATTTGATACTCAAAATTGAACGGTTTAAAATTTGATCCATAGCATAATCTTTTTTAATTTTGACAATATTAAAAATATAAAACTTAATTCGAAACCCTATATTATAATATGATGTCTATAAATATATTTCTCAAACAACTTGAAACTTGATCGGTTTAATTTATCAATCATTGATACATTGTTAAGAAATATTAGGACGGCATGAAAATTGATTCATATAATATCTATGTCAAATAACATACTTATAAAAATTTTATTTAAATACTTTTTAAACATGTCATTTTTTAAAATAACCGTTGTCAAACGATCTCCTCTTATGAATGTATATTATAGTATAATGTTGAGTTTCAATTTGAGAGGTATATTTTCTTTTCAAAAGTGTCAACATTAACAAAATAAATGATTATCTAGTGATCTCGCCTCTAAAATCGAAAAATGAAAAAAACACAATAAAAACATATTTTGTACGTGCATTAGATGCTTCGAATTTATATTAGTCATACTGCCCCCACGATATTGATCAGTCAAATCCCTCTGAATAAATCCTAATTCGTGACACAGCGTTAACAGTGAGTGCAAACAGAGAAAAACCAAAAGCGATTTAGATTTTTCAAAAGGAGCTTCTGAATGGGCAAATTTAAGATAAAAAAAACAATTCCGTTTATCCTTGGATTCTATTATTTCCGAAACGGAGAAAAACCAAAAGCGAGTGCAAACAGCTCACCCTTCACGGCTTCACCGGAATATTCTCCCCTTCTCTGTCTCATGTACAAAGTCAAAGACTGGCGCTCAACAAAGTATCGCTAGACCCACTCTAATCTTACGTCCCCAAAGCCGATTCAATGACATGCGGGTCCCAGGTAGCTAGACTCGGTTACTTCTGGGTCCTAAAGGCGTGAAGGTCTACCAAGTAACCTACCTAGCATCTTCCAGTGATCACTTCCCTCAACATCTCCTCACTCTCCCGAGGCCCGACATTGACGCAAATACAAACATAAACTCCATCCCGCTCTCCACCCCAACGAGCCAAGAAACCAAAGAAATAAAAAAAAATACAACCGATCCGCCATGGACGGATCGGAGGAGCTCGATCTGGAGGCGGCGGAGCAGGTGATAATGGGATGGGAATCTACCTCAGCCTCCAGCTCCTCGCCTGATTCATCCCTTCTCTTCTCATCTAACAGCGCCCGAGCAGAGGCGGAGCGCTACCTCCGCGCCGTCGACAGACTCCGTCTGTCGGCGAAGGATTCGCCCGTCGCCGTTAACAGCCCACGCCGCCTCTCCTCCGCCTCGTCCCCCTCCGGTGCGGTTCCATCTCCGGTGACGGCGTTGCAAACCGCCATGGCGCGCCTTGAGGACGAGTTCCGCCAAATCCTCGTCTCCCGCACCATTGAGATCGAGATTGATTCCCTCATCGATCTGGGCTCTCTCTCCATTAACAGCACCGTATCAGGCGAACTCTTCCCTGCGAATGATGACCTGGCAACCGAATCAGCATCTGAATCCGAACGGTCAAGGTCACCGTCGCCCGTACCCACTTCAGAATCAGTATCTGGACCTGAATCCCGACCGTCGACAGCATCAGTTCCAGCACCTGAACGTAGACGCAAACCATCGTTAACGATATCAGCACCTGAACGTGAACGGGAACCTGAACGTTCGTCAAGTCCACTACACTTACCAGGATCAACTGAATCGGCATTCACACCTGATCCAAAGTCAGAAGGAAGCTCCGGCAGCTCTCTTTCACAGAGGAATAAGTATCTCTCAATGCGTAGCATTAAACAGATTGACCTCTTCCCACCAGATGCCATAGAAGATTTGAGAAATATTGCTAGTCGGATGGTGGCTGCAGGGTACTGGCGTGAGTGTATGCAGGTTTACGGGTCAGCTCGTAAACCCGCTGTGGACCAGAGCCTCCGCCGTCTGGGCATAGAGAAAATGAGCATAGGAGATGTTCAGCGGCTCAATTGGGAAACACTAGCAGCAAAGGTTGGGCGGTGGATCCGATCTGCTCGTGCTGCAATCCGCATTATTCTAGCAAGTGAGAGGCGGTTGTGTGAAATGATTTTTGATGAGGAAGGATTGGAGGAGGTGCCTTTTGCTGAGGCGGTGAAAGGTGCTGCTTTGCAAGTGCTGGGATTTGCTGAGGCAAATTCGATTGGCCGCCGGTCACCAGAGAAGCTGTTTAAAATGCTTGACATGTATGAATGCTTATTGGATCTTATGCCTGATATCTCTGCAATTTTCAACACGAAATCAACAGAACCAATCCGTCAACAGGCTGAGGAAATACTCCTGCGTCTAGGTGATGCAGTGCGAGGGATTCTCTCAGAGTTTGAGAATGCTGTGATCAAGGAATCATCCAAGACCCCAGTGCCAGGTGGCACCGTGCATCCACTAACGCGATATGTCATGAACTATATAATGCTGATCTCTGATTACAAAGGGCCACTCACCAAACTGATAACCTCTCGCCCTTCGTACCGATTGCCTGGATCCGAAGACCCAATCACAATTGATGATGATTTTCCTCAACCCCAAGCCCAAGAACCAATAGCCTACCATTTGGTATGGATAATTTTCGTGCTACACCGTAGCCTAGATATCAAAGCAGGCCTTTACAAAGATGCTGCCTTGTCCCGCATCTTTCTGTTGAACAACATACACTACATAGTACACAAGGTGAAGGATACACCTGAGCTTCGGGAGATGATAGGTGATAGCTATCTCCTGAACCTTACACAAGTTTACACTGGTGCTGCGATTACTTATGAGCGTGCCACATGGTTTCGGATTTTGCATTGCCTCAGAGATGAAGGTTTACATGTGACTGGTGGGTTCTCATCAAGCATTTCAAAATCAACCCTGAGAGAGAGATTTAGATCATTTAATGCATCTTTTGAGGAGGCGCACAGGGTGCAGTCAATGTGGCATGTACCTGATCCTCAGTTGAAGGAAGAACTGAGGATGTCAATCTGCGAGAAGCTGCTCCCAGCATATCGGTCTTTCCTGGGAAGGTTCAGGCAACACATAGAGGCTGGGAGGAATCCAGAGCTGTTTATCAAGTACTCTGTAGAGGATCTTGAAGAGGTCATTTTGGATTTCTTTGAAGGCACTCAGCCTCCTTCTATTCTTAATAGGAGGAGGTCACACTGATAGGAGAAATAATACTAGGTTATTCTTTAATTTTTTCCGGGATAAGGAGGTAATTTGAATAAAATTGAGAATTCTTCAAGGTGTATGTAGTGTGTATAGGTACAGTCACACGTTGTGTGATTTTTTTCTCTTTTTTTCACTAGGTAAGACAAAATTCTTTTTGAAACAATTGTTTGGAAGTTTGGTTGAAGTGAGTCTATGAGTTGTCAATATGGTCAGTCAGATTTAGTACCAGTCTTATGGAGGGGTACTGGTAGTAGCTATCTTTTCCATGTACCTGATCTTTTTGTTTAGTTGAAAGTTATGAGAGCTTAATTGAGGGACTTATTTATGTTTGTTCTACCCTCAAGTTTTTTTTGCTATTGATACTTAGATGTGATGGATGATGGGATGTAAATCCTAATTGTCTGGTGTCTTAACACGTCTTCATGTGCTCATTAAAATCCCACGTTCTACTTAGTAATATAATTTTTTCTCTGCTATTGGAGCCCCCCAAATGTTCCCTGGTATTTATTATCCAGTGAGGGTTCGATATTATACCTGTAAGTTCTTATGTTGAAATTAGCTCAAAATTAATTAAGGATTCAGGCAATGTTACATGCTAATTGCTCAGTATAGAATGGAGCTTTCTACTGGGCATTTATGATGTACATCTGCTCGTATATTCCCAATGGGAAGACGCGTTTTTGTTGCCTTATGCATGGTAAATTCTGGTTTCGTGGACTATTTGGGAAGGAAACTTTTCTTGTGTTCATCAACTCAACAAATCTTGCTTGTTCAAGGATGGTATCCTTGTGATGACAATGATACTGGCAGATGAGTTATCCCCCCTCTGTTTATGGGAACTGGAATGAAACAAAATTTGAACCTGTCAACTTTACCTAATTGAGAACTAGTTTTTTAACTAGTGACTGGAAGTTTGGGAAAACGTCATGTAAAATTTTAAGTTCGAAATTTACTTAGAATTTTTTTGGATATTTTAAAACTGAACATTTAACTTATAACTAAAACAAACATTTCGGAATTAGTGGCATATTTGTTACTGATAGGATTATGTTCCCGAGAAGCTCAATAAGCCTTCAATTATGGCTTAAGACATACAACCCTATATATTTCTTCGGATTGGTCTTGATAAGCCTGCACAAGTCCATCAAAATAATGTATTCAAAACATTCTCGAGCCTAACGTTATCATTACACTTGATACATGCCATAATCTGGTCAATAAAGACCCATTTAACTCGTGCTAACGATCCACATTTATAATCCCCTATATAAGACTCTGCTGAACACTTAGGAGGACAACTCTTGCTCTCACATGTGCAATACAAGAAAGAATAGCACTTGCATACGAACTCCTAGGCAATAATGTATTAATTACTAACTCTGGACTATTGGATCAATCTTTTTTTTTTTTCTGAGAAGAGAACCTAATCTCTACAAAAAAGAAAGCTGCTTCAGAAACTATGCTGGCAATTATTCTGAAGATATTGTTGGTTGATTAGACGCTAATTTTATGGTATCCAAATTGATTCGATTTTGATCAGATAGCCGAGTTTTATGTTATTTTTGTCTGATTCTAGTGATAAAAAGGAGCCCAACCCAAATTAATAACACGGATATTACATGAATTGCCGAAATTAATTAAAATACCAAAACTCAAATGAGCCGAACCAATGCGGTTATTCAAATGAGCCCATCAGAACAATTTGAACCACAAAAAGGGTCAATGGGTCGGCATTCGGCAAAGTACTTTTGAGAGCCAGCATCAAACCTGTAAAATATCTGATTTCAGTGTTCATGTAGGAAAAATCTACATAAGCTGCAAGTGCTTGAGAATGAGAGTGCCAGTTAGATGAATGAAATCTGCGCTATGTTGAGGTGGGAAGGAGACCATGCCTGACCACAACGACATGGTTAAGGCAGAAATAGGTTCAGCACCATGAAATTAGTCATTTTACATTTATTTGTTGGTAAATGACACTATGATACTAATACACAAGGAATGAGATTGATTCAGTAACAGTAATCCCATATTGTCTCGGCCAATTCCATCCAGGAAAGATAGGATGTAAAACACAATAATTAACCAAGAGCAAACAAATTAAAAAAAAAGTAAAAAGATAATCCAACACTAGTCAGGCATGGACAGTTGCCCGGCACTATATCTATTTTTACAGAATCAGAGTGTGATAAAGACAATATAGAAAGAAGCAAGAAAAAGCAACATTCAATTGATTAATTTACCAGTGAAAGGTACAAAAGTCTCATATTATGAATACTTCAAATTTAATCACACTTAGACTCCCATTTATATTGAAAAAATGATTTTTCTGTAGCACTTTTTTTTTTGTTTGGACAAAACAGGCTAGATACCGGCTCTTTTTCTAATTCTTCCCGCAAAATGCAGCACTGATTTATTGGTAGCTAATAAAAATGTTCTTTTGTTGGGCGATGTCATCGACAGGCCAATTACAATTAGTTCATCAGCACTTAAGCGGGGGTGAAACCAGCCCAAGGTGAAATCCGGGCCTGGGTGCTGGGCCGGTCGGCGTAAGAGTTGAGAAAGCGACAGCCCAGAGTTCTCATTCATTCCACCCTCGCCACTACCATAGCTCCTGCTCGCATCCTTCAGTCAGAGTCTCAGTGGCCAGTGCCATGGTGGTATCACTAGTAGCGTACAAAATTCCCAACTAGATCGCTTGAGCTCCCCTCTCGCTCCAGATTTCAAATCTCCCTCCTCCATGCCCTCCTTTCCCTTACCTTTTCCCCCATTGCGAGATAATGCGCTCGAACCCAAATCACCCCTCGAGGAATAAACCATTCATGTCACAAACTCTCCCGCGGTCCCGCCGACTCAAGCTTTCTCTCCTCTCACCAAGATGGAAGACCGCGACGACGACGATGATTTTCAGGATCCCATCTCTCTCACGCGCTCCTCTCTGCGCGTAGTCGCTAACACTCAACCTCTTAGATCATGCAATGCCGCGCGCCAAAAGGAAAAAAAAAATCTAGGCTGGTTAGTTCTTCATGCAAGGAGAATAGGGAATTATACCAATTCTCTGATAATCCTCCTCATACTTCTCATGCCTCTCGTGCATTGCATAAAGATCTGGATTCTAGGATTCTTGCTATGGGGCTAACTAGGTACACCGGTGTAAGTGTATGTAATACTGCAATTGGGGCTAACTCTCTGGCAACCGTTTTTATTCTATTACAGGATCTACTAAACATACGAATAACTGCACTTGGACCACAGAAGATGTTAAATGCTATAAAGGAATTGCATAGCAAGAATGACCATAGTGCCCAAACTGCACAAAACAATGGTCCTGGTACTGTCAACAGTGAAAGGACAAATGTATGCATGTCCGGCAATAAACTAATCACTGAATATTTTCAAGTTCCGTTTCTATGGTTAATGGTGCCTACTGTCCTAAGAATCCAACTGAATGTAAAAAACAGACAATGATGTACACTAAGACAAAACCTAGAAAAAAAGTACCAGGAACAGAGTGGCCAAAGATGTACCTCCTTGGTGTTGGATTGCAGGAACTCCATTTCGTGTGGTACTAGAAATTCTCTTCATTTTTTAGTAAATTAATAACCTTTTGTTACTGATGATTTAGATAAATCAACAAGTAATGGTAGGGTTGGAATAGTTAACAAGTTACTAGAATTGTCTTAAAATAATTGTGAGGTTGAAATAGTTAATGAGCTACTAGAATTGTATTAATAAGGGAGCTTTGGGTTAGCAAACTGGAAACGCTCATTTTTTTCTGAATTGATACATATATTTGGATTATCCCTCAATCTTCCTTGAACACTGCTTGAAGCACTCTTGCTTGATTGGGATTAATAATCTCTTCACAAGGCTGATAAAATTTCAATTAAGTCTGTTAGATATCATTTTGGGAATACAAAAGATTGACCATAGACATTCAAAGAGATGATTTATATTTATATTAAAATTTTTAAGCTCTTCCTAGGTTAGTGCAAGTGCTGAATATATTTAATATTATTGTTATTTTCTTTCTTTTTTAAAATATCGACGTGTTAAACAATTGATCATCCTATGTCAGGACGCATTCCACTATTTAAGTGGAGACTGCTCACATTGGTTTCTCACACACTTCCACATAGACCGTAAGTTAAAAAGTTACTCCGAGATGTATTTAATTGCTGATGAATTAGTCTCCTATGTACTGGTTGAGACTTGGGATAACTAAAAAAGTTAGGATTAATACAACTACTCACTAGTTAGCAATCATGATATCTGTTTTCTGCTGTTGATGGTTGGGAGTTGTGACAAATTCAGTTTAGTAGAGTCCAATTCAGTTCCTTTTCCTCATCTTTTCCTGAATTTGTTGCTAGCAGCCTCATTTAAACCTGATAGAATGATTAAACTAAATATGATGTAAACCATAATAGCAAAGAACCCGCTTGTGAAAGTTGGGTTTCATACTGACTAGTCTGTCCTAATTAGAACTGTTTGGAGGAATAATGCTGAATTGCTGATCAATTTGATGATTGACAAAAAATTAAGCAGATTACCAGGGTTTAACAAAGAATTTCAGTCATGGAAAGATATATTGCTCATCAGTTACTGCACGGCTTATAAGCCTATATTGCCTCTGAACCAACAGATAATTATTGGAGGTGTTGGTGTGACTTGCATTGATGCGAACATTTGCCCTGGAGCTATTATTATTCTTTTTGAGCCTCCAATGGGAAGGTATGTAGTTTTGAGTTACGCATTTCATTCGTCCAAAAGAAAGTTTAAAAACAAAAACTCTGGCTGTATTTGCTTTAGAACCGGTTATTAATAGAAAACCAGCTCTAAAGGTTTGCTTTACAAAATTTCTCTCGCAGAAGCCAATAATAGTGATTCTTTAGAAACGGTTTTTCTTTGGAACTGTTTCTGAAGAGTTACAAATGTGTTTCCACCTTTTTTTTTGTTTTTAGAAATTTTAATAATGTCACTATTCTCTTTTAGAACCGTTTTTCTATTTAACCGGTGCTAAATAAACCTTTCTAAAATTATTTATTTTTGATAGTGATAATTGGTACGGCTGCTTTTCTTTTTTCATTTTATTTGTTGTACAATTTGTTTACTTGATCATTAAGCTGTTCCCATGCCAAATTGCTAATTTTTGTCTCTGTGATATACCTTATCAAGAAATTGCATCCACAGTAAGGCAGCAGGAACATGGCTGCCATTTTTTATTATTTTGTTGACTTGCACGGAAATATGATTTTTTGTTGACGTGTCAGTCGAACCTTGCAGCAACTAAAAGAATACAAAAAAAAAAAATGTGATGAATCAGACCTCAACAACTACATTCCCGTGTAAACAAATATTAGCCACAAAAGTTCATGTAAAGGATATCTTGTCAACTTATCATGTAGCCCAATCAAAAGTCGGCTTTCTTTCCGCCTCACATTCTCTGCGGCTGATGAGAGAAATTTCTTGCTCTCACTCTCGCTGGACTGAACCAAGTGTAAAGGCTACAGTGGTGTGGTCCAGCAAAAGTGGATCGGATCCAGATTTCTATTTAGAATAAATGCAGACATTTTGTGCGTGTTTTCATGCTACATTTACTTTATATTTTTAACTTACCTTTCTCATTAAAACATGACTTTGGATGTTTCTTATGGCATATTATTTCAAACTTTTCGTTGCATAAACAATTGAGAATATACCTTCATTCCCCATGAAATCTCTGAGCATAAAACTTTTGTCATTTTTTTATATAAATATTATCTCATATGTAAATATCTAATTTACTTATATAAATGCTCGAGTCATCTATACAAATATCTAAACATTTTTTCTTTCTCAAGATTTTTCTTCTCTCTCCCTTTCATATAAATACCATTTTTTATATAAATACTCTATGTTTTATTTTTCATATTTAAATATGCAAAAAGTTTACCATTTGAATTATTTGTGTAACTATATGTTTCTTATAAGACTAATACATTATATATGGACATGTAATAGTATAAATTCTTTGAAGTAGTTACTGACTTTTGTAAATTAAAAATTAATATATCTTATTATACTATTGTATCATAATTATCATCATCACCATCTTCACGATCATCATTAATTCATTATCAGCTCATTATCATTATACTTATTGTCATCATCATTACTATTAGGGTAAATATCATATCTATCCTTCAACTCTTCTTTTATTTCATATTTATCCATCAACTCTTTAATATATCATATTTATCTATCAATTTAGATCCTTTCATATTTATCTATATATTATTTGATATATCTAATATGTTCTTAAACTATTTAAATTCTTTTATATTTATCCATGAATTCAAATATATTCATATATACCTAATAATTATTTAAGATATCTAATATATTATTTAACTCTCTAGTTCTTTCTATATTTTTTTTAATAAAATTAAATTTATTCAAATTTAGTTTGGTAGGCATTATTTTTTTTTACCTTACTCAAAATTAGAATGAACATGTCACATTAGATTAGGTCAAGAAAATAATTAAATAACATCTATCTAAATTGATTTAAATAAATTTAATTTTATGAATAAATATAAAAAGTTAAAGAGTTGTGAGCCATCATAAATAATTATTGGGTATATACAAAAATATTTTAATGATTAAATATTTTACCGATGGGTAATATGAAAATTTACTGATATATTTTAGAGTTTATGGGTAATATAAAAGAATTTAAAGTGTTTAAGGATATGCTAGATATGTTAATAAGTATATGGGTAATATGATATATTAAATAGTTGAAAATAGTAGAAGAGTTGAAGGGTAAATATGATATCAACACTTACTATTATTACTAATATAATTAAACAAATATTGTATAAAGTAATGCAATACATTTGTAAACTTCTATAGTATCAAGTACCAATTAATATGTGAATTTAGATAGTTTTAATACACTAATAGTAATTTATGACAATTAACAACTAGAATTTTCTTATCATCTTGAGGATATTTTTGTCTATACACTATTTCTTACTATCTGAGTATTATATTTCTTTTATTTATTATACTACATTAACAAATGCTAATAAACTAAAAGTGAAGTAAAAAAATTATTATTATTTCACTTGCCAAAGGGAAGGATTGTTCCCAAGTTTTTTTTTTGAGAAATTTAATTACCGTGGGTCCCTGCTTATCCGGTTTGTACAAATACAGTGAAGTAAACTATAAAATATGATTCTCAAGTATAATATACTAGCATTTCGGTGCATGATTGTGTACTAGTATCTCAAATAGTAACTAAGATGACCTTAAAAATTATAAATTCAAACCTCCATATACAAATGAAAATTTTCCCTCTAAAAAAAACTGAGTGTGTACACTAAAGAAAAAAAGATAGGCGATGCCCGTCGTTATACTTGGATGGCTAATAAAGCGAGAGGAATGAAAGACGAACGGTCTCTGGTTCTGTTAAAGATTGCTCGGTCAGCAACGATTTTAATTAATTTAGTTCCATTTTGATCAATATTAAGTCCTTTTTTCCCCAGCAAGATAGAGGTCAATTAATATGAAGTCACATCGGCCTACGTACGGGCCACTTGCTTTAAAAAAAAAAAAAGAGAAGTCGCTCCAACAGATTTGACGAAGGAATACTGTCGAGAAAATGGTCGGTAGTCAAAGACTCAAAATATCCTATAAATTACATTATTAAAATTCGGTAGTCAAAGACTCAAAATATCCTATAAATTACATTACTAAAATAAAATAGAAGATAAAAGTTATAAGAGACTAAAATCTTATTTTTATATTATCTTTTTAAAAATATATAATAATCAACAACATACAAATCTTTATTTATAGACTAAAGAAACATCATGTAATAAAAGATAAAGTTAATATAAAATTAAATTTAGAATTAAGGAGAATGTAAAGAGAATGAAAAACTTCTATCATTATGAGAGGAGGAAGATGAGGTGAAACATCTATCATTAATTTTATAACACCCATTTAAATATTTTACATTATATTATACACTATTAATATTGTATTACTGGACAAATATTAAATTTTGGTACTTCAGGACCAACTTGATTTAACTGATACTTCTGGATCAATTATGTTGCCTCATTAAAAACTTTACTAAGAAAACTCAATGGGACAAAACTTAATGAAAGGAAAAAGAATGCAACGTGTATAATACTCACCATCATTTTAATGTACATCTTTTAAGTGATGAATGTCAATCTTATGTGAAAGTTGCTCAAAAATATTTTTTGGCAATGATTTTGTGAATAAGTCCGCCAAATTTATCGCTTGATCTAATTTGACAAACATTTATCAAATCATTCTTCTGTAAATTATGTCTTGAGAAGAACTTCGGCGAGATGTGCTTGGTTCTGTCACCTTTGATATATCTTCTTTGATTTGAGCAATGCATGCAGTATTATTTTTGTATATCACCGTCGGGTTTTCTCTGATTAACTCGAGACCGCATTCCTCTTGATGTGTTGGATCATAGATCTTAACCATACACATTCTCGTCCAGCATCATAAAGAGCAATTAATTCGGCATGATTTGATGATGTTGTTGTCAATGTTTGCTTTGTCGATCGCTATGAAATTACAGTGCCGCCATATGTAAACACATATCCGGATTGTGACCGAGCTTTATACGGATATAACAAATATCCTGCATCTGCATATCCAACTAGTTTGGACTTTGTATCTTTTTGATAAAATAGTCCCATATCACGCGTCCCACAAAGGTAACGTAATACCTGTTTGATTTCGTTCCAATGTCGGCGTGTTGGATCAGAACTATATCTTGCTAATACATTTACAGAAAAAGCAATACCAGGTCTCGTATTATTAGAAAGATACATCAAAGCTCCAATTGCACTTAAGTATGGTACTTCAGGACTAAGAGTTTTTTCATTATTTTCTCGGGACCGGTAAGGATCTTTCTTCACATCAAGTGATCGAACAACCATTGGTGTACTTAGAGGATGAACTTTGTCCATATTAAAACGTTTCAACATCTTCTGGATGTAGTTTGATTGATGGACAAAGATTCCATTATGGAAATGCTCGATCTGCAGGCCGAGACATAACTTTGTTATACCAAGATCTTTTATTTTAAATTCATTCTTTAATAATTTTGCAGTCTTTTCGATCTCTTCAGGAGACCCAATGATATTCAGGTCATCAACATATACTACATTAATTGTAAAACTCGAGATTGATCGTTTAATAAAAACACATGGACTAATTATATTAAATTTATATCCATCTTTTATGAGATATTTATTGAATCGATTATACCACATTCGATCCGATTGTTTTAGTCCATGCAATGATTGTTTTAACTTTATAGAATATATTTCTCGAGTTTTTGATTTAAATGCTTCAGACATTTTTAATTCTTCAGGGACTTTCATATAGATATCATTATCGAGTGATCCATACAAATAGGTTGTGAAAACATCCATGAGACGCATTTGAAGGTTTTCAGTGATTGTGAGACTGATTAAAAATCAAAGAGTTATTGCATCCACTACAGGTGAATACGTTTTTTTCATAATCAACTCCTGATATTTGTGTAAAACCTTGTGCCACCAGCTTTGCTTTATATCTCATAATCTCATTTTTTCTCATTTCTTTTTATTGCAAATACTCAATTGTAACCTACAGGGTTAACATTTTTAGGGGTTAGTATTACAGATCCAAAAATATTTCACTTTTCAAGCGAATCTAATTCAGTCTTCAGGGCATCTTTCCATTTTGGCCAATCATTTCTGTGCATACACTCTTCTGGAGTTTTTGGCACATAATCTTCCTCATTTATCACTTCAATTGCTATAACATAGGCAAAAAATTTTCATCAACTCGTGTTTCATTTCGGTTCCATATTATACCATTATGTACATAATTTATTAAGATCGCATAATCATTCGGTGCCTGAGTTTCTTCTGAAACTTTATCAACGACCACTTCTGGGGTTCTATTTCCAATCTCTTCTGGGATTTTACTGACAATCTCTTCTTGGATTTTATTGGTAATTTCTGCTGAAGTTACACCAACTGCATTTTTTTGTTCTTTCCTATTTCGTAGATTTTTATCCTTGAAACCGATTGGTCTTCCACGTTTTCTTTGAATAGTAATCTCTGCTGGGGTTATATCAATTCGAGCAGGTGCATTTAAATCTGGTATATGTGATTTAGTCACTCTTTTTGTATCTATTATGCATCTGATAACTCATTTGCTATTCTTTGTAAATGTATAATCTTTTGAACTTCCAGTTCACATTGACCACTCCGGGGATCAAGATAAGATATTGATGATGCATTCTAAGTTACTTGCTTTTCCAGCTTTTCTTTTTCTCCCCCTAAGATTGAGAATATTGTCTCATCAAATTGATAATCAGCAAAACGAGCTGTAAAAACATCTCCAGCTAATGATTCTAAATATTTAATAATTGATGGAGAGTGAAAACTAATATAAATTCTCAATCTTCTTTGTGGTCCCATTTTTGTGCGTTATGGAAGAGAAATTAGAACATACACAACACAACAAAAATTTTTAAGATGGGACAAGTTTGGTTCTCTTCCAGAGATCAATTATAATGAAGAAAATTTATGAGATGCAGTTGTTCTTAATCGAATAAGTGCAACAGCATGTAATATGGTATGTCCCCATGTAGAAGATGGTAGATTACATTTCATAAGTAATGGTCTAGCAATCAGTTATAATCTTTTAATTAATGATTAAGCTAAACCATTTTGTGTATGTACATGAACAACTAGATGTTCTACCTTAATCCCAATTGACATACAATGATCATTAAAAAACTGGGATGTAAACTCTCCTACATTATCAAGCCGGATACTCTTAATTTGGTAATCCGAAAAATTTACTCTCAATTGAATTATTTGTGCTAATAGCCTAGCAAATGCAACATTTCTTGTAACTAATAGGAAAATATGTGACCATCGAGTTGATGCATCAATTAAAACCATAAAATATCTAAATGGTCCACATGGTGGAGAAATAGGCTTACAAATATCTCCTTGAATTTTCTCTAAAAATAAAGGAGATTCATTTTCAATTTTGAATCTTCTTTATTTTTAGATGGCCTAATTATCAAATTTTCAAGATAGCATACTGCACATGATAAATCTTTTGATAATAGAATCTCCAGGTCCTTTAGGGGATGCCCTTTTGCACTTTTAATTATTCTCCTCATCATAATGTTACTTGGATGACCTAACCCGTTATGCCACAGAGTAAATATTTTCGTGTCATGTAACTTCTGGTTACTGACCATATTTGATTCTATTGAACTTATGTTCGTACCATATAGTTCAGATGATAAAGCTTCTATCTTTTCCAATATGATCTTCTGACCATACTTAATCATTGTAATTTGAAGATATTCAATGTTATTTTCAGTCATGCTTTCGATATGATAACTATTACGCTGAATATTTTTAAAACTTAGTAAATTTCTTCTGAATTTACTAGAGTATAATGCGTCATTTATAATTAACTTTGTTCCTTCATGTAACAAAATATAAGCTCTTTTAGAGCCTTCAATTAAGTTACTAATACCAGAAATTGTATTAATATGTGTCTCTGCAGGAGACAATTGAGAAAAATATTTCTTACTTTTTAATATGTGTCTCTGCAGAAGAAAGGAAGTAAGAAGAGGCAGGTAGAAATGATATTGGATGTGGCAGCAGCCATGCGGCCTTTCGTTCATTCATCAGGATAATAATAATAATTTAATTGCTCATTTATTTTTTCATTAATTCGATTATTTAAGTTTTGGATGATCCATTATTAAAATTAATCTCCAAAAATATCATTAGCATCTTAACATGTCTAGTTCTAATTTTGAATTTATTCATTTTCTTTTATTTCATTTTATTTTGTTTAAATATGATGCTAGTTTATTAATTGAACTTTACATTCCTTAATTAATTTTCATTTATGTTTTAATTAAACTATATTTTCATAATTATTCAATAAATTTCTTTCTAACATTTAAATATGATTTCGATTTATATATTTTATAAATTTTTAATTTGATTTTGGGTTTTGTTTTTAAATTTTAAACTTTTCCTTCCTCAATTTTATATTTTTATTGTTTATATTTTTTTATTATGTTTAACCAGAATTTTGATATTTTTATTTGGATGGGGCTTCACAATATATGACATCAAGAAAGCCAGAAACCCTTGATTTTTGTTGCTGATTTCTATCCGAGTCAACTAATTATTTGTTATCATTTTTTTTTTCCATTTTAATCAACCACAACTACTTCGTCTACCTTCGTGAATAAGTCAGAACTAATAATCTAAGTTATCTCTGTGGTTTGAGATTCCTCTTTGCTATATCGTAAGGCTATGTACTTACAACTCAACTTAGTACAAACATGAATTATATTTATTAGCTATATAAAACACCCATCATTGAGCAAACACTACAGCATAAAAGAGATTCAACAACAGTTTTAAAGTATCTTTAATAACGATTCTCAACTGTTATTAAATGACAATATTAAAAAAAATATAAAACAATCATTGTTAAATTTGTTGTTAAAATCATTCTTGTAAGACTTTTAACAATGATTTTTAACTAAGAATCATTGTTAAAAGAACATTTAGCAACAATTTTTACCTAAGAGTCATTGTTAAAGGATTATTTAGCAATGATCCTTAGTTATTAAATTGATTTTTAACAATGATTTTTAACTAAAAATCATTGCGAAAGGACACTTTAGCAATCATTTTTAAAAATATTACTAAAAGTCATTTTAAAAAAAATATATTTTTTTTAACTTTCTTTAACTTTTAACTAAGAACAAACAATACACAATACGAAATGAAGGCAACTTGTTATATAAAAACAAATATTATAACATATTATTCATTCAATAATTAATCTAAAAAGAAATAAAATTATTCATTCAATAAAAAATATATATATTTACTCAATAATACATCTTCTAAGAAAAATCTATGAAAAAAAATATATATCTTGAAACTTTAAATGTTTTTTGAGAATCAAAATGAGTTTTTTTGACCCTAAAAATTTCCATAATGTCATAAACAATTTACCCTATAGATCTCATCAAAAAATTTACGTGGCTACGTAGAATGTCTCAATTGAAGTTTTCTATCAAAAGTTATGATCATTTAAAGTTGAGATGATCATTTCAGTTTTGAGATGGTCGGATTTCTTCATTCTTTCATCTTTCATTTCTCTATATAATCACTTTTATATCAAAACAGCCGAGAAGAGGAGGAAGAGAGTATTCAATTTGTGGGAGTTTTGATTTTTGAATTTTAGTATTTAGATCGTTAGATCGGGATAAATGTACGGTGAGATTGAAAAATTTATCAATAAATGGTTTAACAATGATTCTTTGTAAGGAATCGTTATTTAACAATGGTTTCTTCAAAGAACCGTCGCTAAAGGGGCATTTAAATTTTTTGGTGTGTCCGAACTGTATTGAAGAAATCGTTGCTAAAGAAAAATTTAATTCTCAATATTTCAGTAATGTCACTAATCCATTATAACAATAAATTTAACTTGTAACCATTGTTAAAAAAATATTATCTAAAATCCTTTTTGTTGTAGTAGTTGTTCATCTTTCGGAGTCCATCACGCATCCACCCTTGAATTTTTTTATCAATAAATATGCATAAATTTTAATATCTAACAAATTCATGTTAATTAATATAGTTTAAGTCAATTATGATGAAATAATTACCATGAGGTTTTGTAACTAATCGATTATCTAATTTATCATAACAAATATATTTTTTTTAACAAACAAGTCTTCCGTTTCATAAAAATATCTATTTTTTTACGGATATATACGAAATTGTGGTAATACAAATCATAATTTATGATTATTTAACATTCACATATAAAGTATTGACTTAGGTATTGGCACTACAACAGAAATTATCTTAGATAATACTCTTCTAACAATGATTATAGATCAAATCTGTTATTTAAAGAGGTTGGTGGTATTTTGAGAATTTATTTTGTAATGATTTCTAATAAAGAAAATATTTTTAAGATAGAATCTGAACACACACAAAAGTTAACAACCCCTGTCGCAATGATTTTTTGAGGAAAATATTGTTAAATACCCTCTTTAATGGTTCTTTATAAAGAATTATTGTTAAAAATTATGTTGCACTGGTGTGGGTGTGAGTATTGTATCCAATACGGTGCGGGCGCGGTGATACGAAGATTTTTAAAAACTTTAGATACGGGTGTGGCTATATATAATAAATTATTATATAAAAATATAAATAAATTATATAATAAATAAATTTGGGAAGAAATTATTATATTCTATTGATATATAAATAACTGAAATTCTATAAAAAAACAAAGGACATGATATAAAATTTACTCAAGGACGTATCGGAGGAGTATCAGAGCATATCGATGAGTATCGAGGCGTATTCTTGATCGAATCTACCAAAATATCTTGAAAAAAATATTATGGGCATATCGGGGGCGTATCGAGGCGTATCGGAGCGTATCGCGACGTATCAGGATGTATCAAAGTTATCAGGATACTCCGATATGCAAGCTAGAGTATCGGGTGCGTATCGCACACGAATTACACCAGCACCCGTATCGAATACATATCTGATACGGGATACGTTGCTGTTTTATCAAATCTAGGCAACACTGGTTAAAAATAATATTTAGTATCAATTTTGGTAAGGAATCATTGTTAAAGTTTAGGGGTGTCAATTATTGATCTGATCTGAACTCGATCCAACCTGAAGATAAATAGATCGGGTATGGGTCTAATTTTTTTATTCGAATCGAGTTAGGTTGGGTTCGAGTCAATCCGACCTGACCCGATTAATTATGTTATTTGAAGTAATTTTATGATTTAGTACTAATTAAAGCTTAACTTATACTAATTATAAATTAATTAATATTAATTATAAATTAATTAATATTTAATTATTTAAAATTATATAAAAAAATTAATAAATATTTAATTATTATACACCGATCAGGTCGGTTGACCCTTGATCCGGTTAGGTATAGATCAAGATTTTTTGATCCGAATTTAAATGGATCGATCAAAAAAATAATAAAATAATAATGATCCAACCTGAACTAAACTCGACTTGACCGATTGACATCCCTATTAAAGTGTGAGATTCAAATTATGGCTCTGACATAAAAGAATCCACCAATGATATTCTAGCTTTTTATTTCCACAGATTGCTAGAATTTTCATTTCATCGTCATTCATTTCAATCCTAAAAAAATCTAAAAATCAAAATTTCACGGATTAGACTTCTATTCCACATTTGTTTTGCTATAAAAACAAGATCTTGAGAGGCAGAGAAAGAGAAAAAAATTAAATTAAAATCTAACCATCTCAAATTCAAATAGACATAACTTTTGATAGGAAATTTCGATTGAGACGTTCTATATGGCAATAAAAAAAACTTACGACGAGATCAATAGGGTAAATCACTTTTGTTGTTAGATCATTTTCGGACCAAAAAAGCTCATCTTGACCATCAAAAATGTGTTTAAAGATTCAAGATATTTTTTAATTTTGTTAAGTTTTTCTTAGAAATTGTATAAATTTTCATATAGCATGGTAAGATTTATGATGTATTATTGAGTAAATATATTTTTTATTGAATAAATAATTATATTGTTTCATATCGATTATTGTATGAATAATATTTTTTCATATTAATTGTATTTATTTCATATTAACTATATAATTTGTCTCCAATTTGTATTGTGTACTGTTTGTTTTGAGTTAAAGTTAATGAAAATTAAAATTAAGAAAATAAAAAATGACCTTTTATAATATTTTTTAATTAAAAACCATTGCTAAAAACCCCTTTAACAATAATTCTTAGTTAAAAATCATTGTTGAAGACCCATCTAATAATAATTTTCAACTAAGAAATGTTACTAAAGGATCATTTAATAATAATTTTTAGTTAAAAATCATTACTAAAAGCCTCTTTGATAACGGTTCATAGTTAAGAATTATTGTTAAAGGTCTTTCATAAATGATTTTAACAATATAATTTAGAAACAGTTGTTTATATTTTTTTTCTTAGAGAATCGTTATTAAAAATGTTTTAAATTATTGTTGAATCTCTTTTCTGTGGCAGCGCGGGTCAACATGTGGACACTAGGACGGTGGACTCCAAACATTTTTGTATTGCCAATAAAAACTCTGAGAGATCACTACAAGAAAAATCATTATTTCTGGCTAGAGATTGCGGTAAGGAAAAGTACATTTTTGTATTGCTTATTTGTTAAAATATGATTTCTATAATACAATAATTTAGAAAAGAATGAAAAAAATTGTAACATTTTTAATCAGTTGATAATAAATCTGACAAATTGTCCAATATAAACGTTATTATTATTTTTTTAATGAAGAAGGTAAATTTTCAAAAAATCATAGACGTCATGTATTTAGAGTGTGGCTTCAGATCTCCGTTAGTTTTAATATGTTACGACTCGTACTTCATATTAGTAGAACGCCAACAGAGAAAAAAATTTCGTCAAGTAGATATATCCTTCCTCTCTTTTGTAAATTTACTTGTAACCAACTTGTTATTATTCAAAAATATGCTCCGAATATCTTAATCATTTAGAGTGTGAGTTCTTGGACCGATATTAAAATTTACCATTTAGAGTATTAATGCGTTCATGTAAAAGATAAAGTAGTCAAAATGCAGATGTTGTGCTGGATCTGTGGTATTCATGTAAGAATAGAAAAAAAAATTAGAAATAATGATATATGAGATAAATTTATAGCAGAATCAATTCAAAAAAGTTGAATTCAACATCGTTTGCAATTGTTTGATCATATTTAACGAAGATCTTTTTGAGGCACCGGTACACAATGATATTCTAACTTTCTAAGTCATTTAGAAAATACAAAAAAAAAAGTAGTAGGTTTATACTGACATGAGAGGAAGTAATAAATAAAATTTGAGATAGTGGAGTATATCTAAAGGGCTCGTTTTGAATATGAGTGTGTGGAAGATGATAATTTATGCATCATAACTATGATCTAGGAGCTAAATTTTAGGATTTAAAATTTAAAATTTAGGATTTAGAATTTAATATTTAGGATTTTAGGATTTATGATTTTAAAATTTAGGAGTATTATGCTTACTACTACTATTATTTTTAGGATTATTATTATTAGTATTATTATTGTAAGTATGAGTATAGATAGCGTGAGCTTAATCTCACATATATTTTCCGTGAGTTTAACTCATAAAGTATATTAAACTATATTTAAATTTTAGATTTATCATGCTCATTAAATTTTTCATGTGAAAACCTTATGGGGTAAAAAAATTGAGGTGTTTCAAATTTTTTAAGTTATTATTTTTATTTTTTAAAAAATTAGCTCTAAAAATAATAACAAAATATTCAATGTTTGTACATCATTTTTAAAAGTTAACACAGTGACTTATAAAACTAAAAATATTCTAAATTTTTATATATCATAAAGTTTTCATATGATGAATTTAATGGCGTGATAAATTAAAATTTAAAGATGATTTGATATATTTTTTGAGTTAAACTTATTGAAGGTGTCCATGAGTTTAAACTCATGCTATCTTTATTCTTGTTAGTACTATTATATTACTACTAGTATTATTATTATTAATAATGTTATTAGTATTACTAGTATACTATTATCATATTATCATCATCATCATTATCATTATTATTATCATTATTCTCATCACTACCAGTATCATTATTATTATTATTATTATTATTATTATTATTATTATTATTATTATTATTATTATTATCATCGATTATTGATTTTGAGATTTCTAATTTTTATAATTTTGAATTGAGTTTCATTTTTAACCTATTCAATTTATTTGGAATTAAAGACTTGTACTTTATAATATTAGTAGCAGTGTATCAAGGCTTTTTCGAAAAGTCATTTTACTGTTACATCAAAAAATTAATAAAGTGTCATTTTGAGAAAATTTCAGCTGTTATTTGACAATGGTGTCACATAGTTCGGACTTTTAGACTAAAAACCATGAGGCGTGCTGGTCGTTCTTTGTTTGGTGCTTCTTTCAAACAAGCAGGAGCCATCTTCAGGTAGCAAAAATAGTACTGAAGCTGCTTTCAGAATTCAGACCCTTCAACTCACAAGTAGTGTTGTTCATATTGCAACATCATCATTTTCAGCTTTCATCTATGTTTTCGTTGTGGAAACTAAATATGCTATATATTTCTCCGCATGCAGCCATCCGTGATATATCTACGTCTCTCTCAATCTCACGTAATTGAATACAACTGGTAATCTGGCAAACCACATGTAACCATATCATGCATTTCATGGTAAATTGATCTAGTATAATTCAAACTTTGAATTAGTCAGAGGTCGACGACCAAAAAAAAGCGGCTTGACGAACATTGTGCTATGAAATGGTTTAGTTTTTTTTTTCAATTTTAAGGAAAAATAAGCGTCTAGGTAGAAGCGCCTACGGGAGTGTTTCGCAATCAATTGAATAGCAAAAAGTTGGAATAGAATAGTTATTCCGACGAATTAATTTGCCAAACGAATTTTAGACTAAGTAGAAGAGTGCGGAATAGTGCTAATCCGGTATACCAACTTATAGGTGGAATACCGGATTAGCTCTCGTCGGAATAGCGATTATTATTTGATTATGATGTATTATATTATTATATTATTATTATGATTAAGATTTAGTATAATTATATTATTATATTATATTTATGATTATAATTTATTATTATATTAATATTATGATTATTATTTATTATTATTATTATCATTATATTATTATTATTAAATTATTATTATCATTATTGTTATTATATTATCGTTACCATTAGTATTATTATTATATTTATTATTATTATAAATATAATTTTAATATTATATTATTATATTATGAATATAAATATAATTATTTTATTATTATATTATTATGATCAAGATTATTTATTATTATATTATTATATTATTATTATGATTATTTATTATTATTATTATTATTATGTATTATATTATTATATGTTGATTATAGTGATGATTAATTTATTATATTATTATAATTAAAATTATTTAAAATTATTTTTATGATTATGATTATATTTTTATTATTATATTATTATGATTATGATTATGGTTATATTATTATGATTATGACTATAATTATTATTATCATGATTATGATTATGATTATTATATTATTAAAATTATGATTACTTATTATTATTATTATATTATTATAATTATAATTATTTATAATTATTTTATGATTATGATTATATTTTTATTTTTATATTATTATGATTATGATTATGGTTATATTATTATGATTATGACTATAATTATTATTATCATGATTATGATTATGATTATTATATTATGATTATATTATTAAAATTATGATTACTTATTATTATATTATTATAATTATGATTGTAATTATAATTTTTTATTATTATATTACTATATTATGATTATGTTTATATTTTTATTATATTACTATTATAATATTATTATTTATTATGATTATTTTTTATTACTTTATTATTATTATTATCTTACTATTATGATTATTATTTTACTATTATTATTATTATCATCATCATTATTAGCATCATAATTATTCATATTTTAACTATTCTGAGTAACAACTGCCAAACTATATTTTCGCTCTTCCGAATAGTCAAGAATACCACTCTTCCAAAAAAATACTATTCTATCACTCTTCCAAAATTACCACTATTCCAAAGTTATTCCTTGATTTGCCAAACGGACCCGTATAGAATAACTGCTTTAATAATTTTACAGGTTTATGAGAAGTGGTTTAGTTTTTAATTAAAGATTTCTAATCGACTAGCTTTATGTATGATTATTTAGTATTTTGAAAAATGTTGTTCAAATTTAATTTAAAACTAATATTTTAGATACGTTTTTCGTTTTAAGCGCATCGATCAAATTGGATCGATTTGAAGAACTTACTATGAACTTCCATCAAAACTTCAAAACTTTTAATAGTGAAATTGTAGTGGCTTTATGATGAACACAGTTGTTTAAATTTCAAATTGATTCAGATTATGATTAGTACAATTCTTTAGTTAAAGACCTAGGACATCTCCACAATATTAAATTTTAATTTTGAACCATTATTTTTTAGGAAAAATTATTTATTTGTCACTACAAAGTTTAAAATTTAGAAAATTGCCACTTTAAAGTTTCAATTAAGAAAAATATCATTGCAAATCTCATTTGTTCTTAAAATTGCCATTATGTTTATTTACTCACAATTAAAAAATCAGAAAGTTTCTAAATAGCAAAATACCCCTCCTTCCTTGTTTTCTCACCTCTCCTCCTCCCTTCTGGCTCTGTTTTCATTTTTCAATGCAACTCAAGTGGGACGCAGAAATAACAACGGAGGAAATTTTAGCAAAAATTGAAGTTGTTGCCATCATTCCACCATGATTGTTGATCATTTTAAAACATAGAACCAAGTGGCACAACCAACTCAAGGTAATGCTGTCTGAGATAAGAGCAGCAATTCTGATATGTGAGGCGTACATGTAGTGACCTATTTAATTTGGGAGTTCACTTGTTAAATTGTTAGATATAAGTGAATTAAAAATGTAAGAGTTTCTATATTGCAATACATGGAGGTTCATATTCTTATGCTTTAGTATCTTAAGGGGATTGATGCATATTTGGTGACAATTTGCATCAGTTGGTACTGGTGCGCTAATACCTCCTCTTTGTCCAGTGCGCTGGAAGCAAGGGTGTCACAACTCGCATCTTCCCCTCTTCGTTGTTCTCAAAGCAAGTCCTGTTTCGTCGACTAATCTTTTCCTTGAGTCCTGTTGCGACCCACCTGAGTTGGACAGGGAGTGAGGCGGCTTGTTAGTCGAGGTAGTCGCGATTGGGACTGAAGTGGTAAAGGGAGGAGAGATGAAGCTTTTCTTTGCACGAGGAGAGTGAGGATAAATGATGGTCGAGTTGGTCCCACTTGAGCTGTATTCAAAAATGAAAACATGATGCAGAAGGGAGGGGTTGGGGAGGAGGAGAGAAAGAAGGTTTGGTATTTTTGGTATTTAGTAATTTTTTTATTTTTTTTAATTGTGAGTAAATAAATATGATGATAATTTTAAAAATAAATGAGATTTACAATGATAATTTTCTTAATTGAAACTTTATAGTAATAATTTTCTAAATTACAAATTTTGTAGTGGCAAATAAATATTTTTTCCTATTTTTTTAAAATAATAAATAAGCGTACTGATTACAAATTGAATCAGTAAATAACTCAATAATTTCATAATTATCCAAATAATTGTTTAGGTATACAATGTAGATAAGTATCAACAAAGATTTTGTCAAAAGCATGAAATACAAACTACAGAGAGAGATCGATTATGGAAACATCAAAGACATACTCTCTCTCTTTATATATATCGAGAGAGAGGTCCGATCCGACTATGGTGCTTTATAAAGCACAAAGACGTTATATACTTTGCGCTCTAATTTTAATTTTAAGTTAGAAATAATCGATCTGAACCGTTCAATCTAATCTTCATATCAAAATCTATTAGTAAATCAAATTTTATATTTTTTAGAATTTATTTGTTATTTTTTCTGATGAGGAGAAAATGACTTGATCTGAGAATTCTAGTTCATCCAAAAACGACGGTATTCTCCCTATCCAAAAAATAGCAAATGAATTCAAAAAATATAAAATTTGGTTTACTAATAGATTTCAATATGAAAATTAGATTGAGCGGTTTGGATCAATCATTTTTACTTAAAATTAATAATAGAGTGCAAAGCACACAACGCTCTTGTATTTTGCAAAGCACTATAGCCTAATTTTTTTTTCTCTATATATATATATAGAGAGAGAGAGTAAAAATATCATGAGTTTAACCTCACGGAGGCAATCCGTGAGCTTAACTCAAAAAATATATCAAATCATCTCCAAATTTTAATTTATCATGCTCATTAAATTATTTATATGAAAATCTTGTATGAAAATCTTGTGGGATGCAAAAATTTAGAGTGTTTTGATTTTTTTAATTTTTAAAAATCAGCTCTAAAAATAATAATAACATATTCAATACTTGAACATCATTTTAAAATATTAAAATCGATGATCGTAAGAAACTCAAAACACTACAAATTTTTGCATCCCACAAGATTTTAATATAAAAATTTAATGAGGATGATAAATTAAAATTTAAAAATGATTTGATGTACTTTTTGAGTTAAGCTCACGGTATCTTTAATGAGCTTAATCTCATGGTATATTTACTCTATATATATAAACACTTGTTATTAAGTATGTAAGTGTTCTAATCCTACAATGGTCTAAATTTTTTTATTGAATTTTTAGAGCTAATATCAGTCATCGGATTGAGTTATTCGTCAAATAATATTACTATCTCTATGATCATTTGTGTTGAAGTTATAATTTTCTTTTAATTTTGATTGTTACACGAAATGATGCATATTTTAGAAGTGCAATTACACTACATTTTTTTTTTCTTTTTTTTTATTGCCATCAATTAAGAATTTTAACTTTCTTTAAATTTTGAATGTAAAATTTTCTCTCAATTCTATATTTATTTTATATTAATTATGTATCTATGATTAAAATTTATATTAATTGCTAAATTATCTTCATTTTGTTTTCTTTCTTTTCGCATAAAAATATAAATTTTTATATTCTTTAAAAGATATCACCATAACAATACACGGACAAAATATTAGTAAATGTATATTAGTAAAGATAACGTGAATTTAAATTCACGGAAGCCTTTTGCAAGGTTAACACAAAAGTATATTAAATCATATTTAGTTTTAATTTTATGGGATATTAAAACTTTATGGGATATCAAAATTGGGATGTTTCTCAGTTTTCTAAGTCATTATTTTTAAAAATCATATCTAAAAAATAATAATATATTTACTGTTTGTACATTATTTTTTAAAATTAAGAATAGTGACTTAGAAAATTCATAACACTCCAAATTTTTATATCCCACAAGGTTTTCATGTAAAATTTTTAATGAACATGATAAATTATAATTTAAAAATAATTTGATATACCATTTGAGTTGAACTCAAGGAAGACTTATGTGTGCTTAAGTTTATAAAGAGAGAGAGAGAAAAAAAAAAACTAGTATACTCCTAGGAGTACAGAGCTCTTTCCGTACTCTTAACTCAAAAAATATATCAAAGTCATCTCCAAATTTTAATTTAGCATTCTTATTAAATTCTTCATATGAAAAATCTTATGGGATATGAAAAAATAGATTTTTTTTCAAAATTTTAAATCATTATTTTTCATTTTTTAAAATGATGTAAAAATATTAAATTATTATTATTATTTTTAGATATAATTTTTCAAAAATAAAAAAAATAATGAATTATAAAACTTGAAACAAATAAAAATTTTATATCCCACAAGATATTCATATGAAGAATTTAATGAGAATGATAAATTAAAATTTAAAAATAATTTAATATATTTTTTTAGTTAGGATCAAGAAAGTGCTATGTGCTTCTAGGAGTACGTTGGTATGTGTGTGTGTGTGTGTCTCTCTCTCTCTCTCTCTCTCTATATATATATATATATATATGAAGTTATGGTGCTTTGCAAAGCACAAACACATTGTGTGCTTTGTGTTTTATTAGTAATTTTAAGTAAAAATGACTGATTCGAATTGCTCAATCTAATCTCCATATCAAAATCTATTAATAAATAAAATTTTATATTTTTTAGAATTTCATTGCTATTTTTTTGGATTGTAGAAAAATCGTCATTTTTTGATGAATCAAAATTCTCAGATCAAGTCTTTTTCTCCTCATCCGAAAAAATAGCAATTTTTTTTTTAAATATAAATTTTGGTTTACCAATAAATTTTGATATAGAGATTAGATTGAATGGTTCAGATCGATTATTTCTGACTTGAAATAAAAAAAATAGAGCGTAAAGCACATAACATCTTTGTACTTTGTAAAGCACCGTAGTCGGACTCTCTCTCTCTCTCTATATATATAGTTTGGCTATGGTGCTTTCATAAGCATTTCGAGCCGAAATGCTTAATTTTAAAATTTTGTATCTGAAATTTCAATTTAAATAGCTTAAATTTTTCATATCATAATCTTATAGATTATTAATTTTATCATGTTTGAAATTATTTTACTATGTTTAATGATTTTTTTAAAGATGACAACACTTGACATATGAAAATTAATATTTTTTAATTATTATGAAATCATCTTTCAAAAATCATTAAGGATGAGTAAAATAACTGCAAACATGATAAATTTGATAATTTATAAGATTATGATATGAAGATTCTTATAATCTTTTTAATTGAAATTTCGGGCATGAAAGAAAGTCCGGCTACGATGATTTCATAAGCATTCTGAGCTGAAATGCTTACGGACTATATGTATATATGTAGATGTATATAGTTAAGACTATAATGAAAATATTCGCATTTCGGTGTTTTATGACTTTGTTCAAAATTTTGTCTTGCATTTTTACAGAAAATGAAAATAATTAAGATACTATACATGTGACTGGTATGGTTTCTGGACAATACTAACAAAAGATGAAAGTGCTTTGGTTACTGATCGAAGATGCATGCATGTAGTTAGCTTAAACTTGTGGCTGCAGGTGATGAAGAAATGTAACAACTACGACTAATAACACACATATCTTTCATTTCTTCAACAATCGCAATTATTAAATAAGTTCAGCGAAAGTCAGGGTCGATATGATATCAGAAGCTAGCATCAGCCAGTTACAGAGCTTGAACCAAATAAATTGGGAGGCTGGATTATGCTTTCTCCTTAAAACGAAATTGAAGGGTCTTAATATATAATGATTTCATAGTATAATTCATCAAATTCGTTTGAAAATTACATATATTTTGTAATTTGGGAAGTGACCGGGTACAGGAGGGGCATGCAGCTCCCGTTTGTCCCGTTCTTTATTTTTCATAACCGAACTAACATATAAAACGTATATAAGAGATAAATATTTTTTAAACTTTTATTATACATCCAAATTTTATATGAGCGGGGATGCCTTCACAATCAATTATTTTAATAATCCTGACAATCAACTTCATATAAATTCATAAAAAGACTTTACAAACATATTCTTGTTCATATAAATTGATTATGTTTTAGTTTTCATTCAATTTGAGTATCATCTGATGCTCCAACAAAACTATATGATAATTTTAACGATTTAAATTTCATGATCTTTGATGAAGTATCGAATGACATTCAATTTGCATGAAAATTGAAACACAATCAACCTATAAGATCATGAATATGTTTGTAAAGTTAATTTCTATTTCTATGATTTTTTATGAATTTATATGAAATTGGTTTGTCAACATTATCAAAATAATGGTAGTCGGTTGTCAAGAGATCTCCATCCTTCTTATATATGATAGATTTTTTAGAAAATATTATTCATATTAATAGAGATTTATTGAAAATTATTTAGATATAATGTATATCAAATTTTGTCAATTTAAAAAAGATTTTTTTCATCCATCATATAATATTAAAATTTTAAAAATGAAGTTTCAATAATTTTGTGATTAATGATGAATATATTATTTTATATTTGATATATATATATATATATATATATATATATATATATATTCTATTTAATCCATTACAAATACATCTATAGTTTGATTTTTTTCATTTAAGTAGTATTCTTAAAAAATGTACCATAAGATTTGAATGTAACATAAAAATTGGATATTCACTGGACTTACTAGTTAATTAGTTCATTAATGTAGATGGAAATAGGTCATGACAACCTGTGGTGATATTTTTCAAACAAACAAATATTTTAGAGTGTCAAGATATATGTACAAATATGAGTGTATGACATAATTAAATTAATAGGGTGAAAATATTTTCTTATTCGCACCCATTAAAAGTATAGTTTCATGTACATTATTCGTTACATAAGCACTTGAGTAATATTAATACCTGTACGACCATCCGTTGTTTTGTTGGCTTATCATATTGTTGATAAGAAAGCAAATATATATTTTTTTCAAAACCATTGTCCTCTGTCTAGTGGTATTTTATATATGCTCATTGGCCGTGAATTGAAGTAATGGAACTATGGATAGCTATAACCTCAGTTCATGTAAAATCCCTCCAGAAGCAATTAAAATGCAAATCCGACTTCAAAAAAATTATAATGTCAATCACATTACGGTATGCATCCCATGGGTAAATACTTGCATGCGTACAATATCAAGATTTGCTTCTGTAATTCACATAAAATTCATCACGTAAAAAAGTATGCCAAAGAAAAACAAAAGCTCACTACACATGCTATGGCTAGGAACCTCATAAAAGGAACAATTAAATAAAACTATATTATACTGTTGTAGACATTTTCGTAAGTGCTATACATTCATTACATTTATTAAGATTCACTTTTCAGAACTTAATATGATCTGTACTTCGTGAACAATTCATCAATTCAAAGGGGATACAAATTCAAAGAAAAGGTAAAGATCATTCTGTACCATGATATATATATACGTTTTTTGAGTGAAGGTAGAGCTCATGGCCTTCCCTTTTCCCCTTTTTAATTATGCTAATGGAGGATTGAACTCATGTCTTTTTGGGAAACCATACGTGAAAGGTTATGGCTTTGAAGGAGGCGAAAATAGTCACATATCTGGGAGAAGTATTAAAAAATATAATAATCAAAAGCTCCACAATGTTGAACCGGAACAAGGATCATCCTCCTCGGTGTCATCGGGCACCTGGTGTACTGATTCCGGCAGTTGCATGAAACCATAGCCATAATCCAACCCGGCTTGACTTGCCGAGACCGGTGACGCGAGTGCATCCATGAATGACCAATCAACTGAGTTCTCATTTTGCATCTCTCTATCAGTACTCGATGTCTCCCAGATATCCTGAGCAGGACGTACTGGTCCACTAGTAATGGCTCCATCAGCATGCCGAGTCGCTTCTGCCTGGATTTGAGCAGCAGAGAATGGATAGCCATCTGCACTGGAAATTTCTGGTGGTGAGTCTGGGAAGTTAAGGCGGCTGATCACTTCTGGATGGGATCCGCGAAGGCAGACAGCTGCTGCATCGAATGCTCGTGCGGCCTTCTCGGGAGAGTCGTAAGATCCAAGCCAGATACGTTCACGGCTGTTTGGTAGTCGTATTTCAGAGACGTATCGGCCCCATCGCCTCTGCCTCACCCCCCTATACTTCTTATCTGAATTTGTATTGCTGTTGTTGTTGTTGCTGTTGTTGCTGTTGTTGCTGCTGTTTCTAGGCATCATTCTCGGTTTTGGTAATTGATTTCCACTTCTCTCTCTTAATTTGTCTCTATGGTTCTATTTTCAGCTATCTCTCTGTTTCTCAGGTTCAGAAGTCAAGAATCAATGGCGGCTTCTGGAAGATGCAGTATAATGGTTTATTTGCGTTTTTTTTTTGTGGGAAGGGGGAGTGAATATTTGTAGGGATCAGTGGAGGCAGGAGAGGATATAAAGGAAGTAGAATCCGCGTTCGGATGAAAGGATCGGTGACTCGTGATTGATACTTCTTGGGAAGATGGTTTTGGAGTCTTAGTTTTTATATTTAACGCACGTTTAATTTTTTAACTTTAATTTAGTTTTAGTTTTGTCCACCACTTGAGTTGTACTATAATACTAGTTCTATTGTATTGTTATGCGTCTTCGTTCACCATCTCCAAAATATTATCGTCAACAATTTAGTCAGCACATCCCTTGACATCAGCAACTGATGTGTTTTCACAAGTGCTAATATATACCTTAAAAATGATACTAAATGACGGGTTGCAAGCGCACAACCTACCGTTAAGTATATTGTCGGGTGTCGAATCCACAAGGAACGGGATTTAAATACCAAATTTATTTCTTTTAATTAGCTAAGCAACCAATTTCAGATTTTCAAAAAATAAAAGACTAAATTCTAAGATTGACTTAATTGAAAAGATAAAATACGAGAAATTAAATATTTTTGGTATTCCTGAGATTTCGGCGTACAAATTACTAGAGGTTGTTGGTATTCATTTAATTGATGTTACACTCTTATATTTTCTTTGTGGGTTTCTAATCCAATGGTAGTATTTATCCACTGTCGTGGCTTCGTACCATACTCAATTTACTTAAACACCCGCTTTCGCGGCGCATTCTCCTAAACTAAGTCCATTAAGTTTCATGATTAGCCTAAATATATTTTAGTAATTTACTTTCTCCTTTCGGTACTTCAATAAATCATTCAAATAAATTTAAGTGTCCCCATTAGAAACGGGTTTCTCCTTTCGGTCCTTCACCTATTCCTACGTTGTCTTATGTTATCGGGTCTCAAATTATTATCTTTCGATCTAACAATTCAAGTCCTAAGTTTAAACCATTTGTGTGACTAAGCTATACCATTTTTCTTGTTACCGATCTAACATGGCCATTCGTTGACCGGTATTTGCAATTAAATCAACTCATATCATACAAGTAGTTTAGCAATTCAATTCACAAGACAAACAAAGATCAAATAAAAGTAATAATGCCAATTAAATTAAACCAACAACATAGTAATTTGTTACATGCCTAATCCTAAGAAAATTTGTTTAGCCAAGCATGGCTTTAAGAATACAACGGTTCAGTTTTGAATCCATCACAAGGAATAAATGAGAGTTAAAGAGAAAAGAATAATAAAACCCAGTTTGAACCAAAGCTCTCCAATGTCTCCCTGGTCCGAACCCCTCTGTCCTTATCTAAAACCGAACCCTTCAGAGCAAAATCGAGAGAGACAGAGAGAGTCCGAAAATTTCCTTTTTGTTTCTTGTGTGAGAATTTTCCTTCTTTGGTTTACCTCCTATGGAATCCCCTAGATTTTCTCCCTAAATTTCAGCAATTAATTCTCTCTTTCACCTCCTCTTTCCAACTAAAAGGTAAATCTCTTTCCTTTTCTCTCTTTAATCTCCTTTAATTACTCCATTAAATCTCTGCTAAATCATAGATGAGATCTCTAGATTTTCCTTCATGTGTACAGCTGTTTCCTTGCTCAATTCGCATCTGGTAGCTGCTCTCTGCCAAGAGTCTCGCTGAGAGTCTTGCCAGAGCCGAATTCTGTTCTGATTTCTCCAGGAATTTCTGAAAATTACCAAAACCAAAAAATACGACAGTAACAAGTTCTAGAGATAAAACACAGGCTAAAATAAGCATGATTCAGATAAATTGAGTGAATTATTATGTTAAACCTTGTGCAAATATTATATAAAATGGGCACCTATCAAATCCCCCAAGCTTAAACTTTGCTTGTCCCTAAGCAAATTAAATTCGGAAAGGTTAAGTGGATGGATTTTAATTCAACTCAACTTGTTTGAAACCATACCTAAAAGGAAAAACTTGCGAACTTGCCAAATCAAAAGGATCAAGGTTCAATTTGGGATTGTTTTCAAGAATGTTTTTGGGCAATCTTCTTCACCTCACAGGGCATAGGTCGAAATACAGCTAAGTTAAACGAGCGACTCTTGAGCCAGAAATAAGTAAACCTTGGAACCTTGAACCCTAGCCCCTCTAATTGTCGCATATTTAAACGCTCGACTTGTCTCATGACTACTCAAATAGATACCACGACTTAGCTATTAGGTGCCTTGTATGCCTTAATTAAAAAAAAAATTTTTATATAGCTGAGCGAGCATCCTTGCTTTATCGTGAGTCAGAAGCCCGTCACTCAGCAATGTTTAGGAGCCAGGACCCATTCTTTCTCAGATATTACAAGGCGTGTTTTCACACCCTACTCATAGCCCTCAAAACAATAATATACAGGCGGGCTAGCGGAGTACCGATCAAACTCAGACTATGTTTTATTATATTTTTGGATTTTTCAGATTTTTTTTTTTTTTTTTTTTTAAGACTCAAAACATACAAGGCAGGTTAGACATGTGGGTATCCAATTCAATTATTCATGAAATAATTCAGGTAAAGAGGCTAAATATGCAACAATAATATTAAGCAACCGGTTCGGGTCGTAATTTCCGAGAATTCAAATCATTTAAGGGACTAGACGCTACAGAATTAACTCTCGATTTCAACACACTAGCCCATGAGGTTATATTGCCCAAATTTTCAAAACAAACAAAATCCCATAAATTCCCTTAATTCTTTTACTTCAATCAATTCATAAATTTTTCTCAAAAATCCTAACTTATGACACTACATGAATTAACGTGCAAGCTACATGCAATTACACTACATCACAATGCAAACTACATGCCATGAATGTAGATACAATTCTCTTTTCACACACCCCCAAGCTTAAAACTTTGCTTGTCCCCAAGCAAGAAAAGAAATATGAGAATGTGAGAAAGAGAATGAGAGAGCTCACATAGTCAATTGTGTAGAGGCGGTAGGAAGGAGTTCGGATGTGAAAATGTTTGAAAGGGTTTGGGAAGTTGAGACAAAAATTCTAAGTATTTCAGTTTTTTAGCTTCTGTCAAGGGTCTCACTGAGGGTCTTGGCAGAACGTATTTCCCTTGCAATCTCTTGTACTTAGCCAAATTTTCGTGTCATCTCCACCCATCTGCTTAAGATTTTAAGATCCTCTTAATTTCTCCAGTCTCTTCAACCAATTCCCTACACCAATGAACTATGTGAGCAATAATTATTCAAAATTCTAAATTAAAATGCATAAAGGAAAATTATAAAAACTAAATTAAAAAAAAATGCAAAAACTTGGGTTGCCTCCCAAGAAGCGCTTGTTTAAGGTCTCGAGCTTGACCCCTTATTCACGTCACGCCAAGGGTCTTGCTCGCATAATATATGGCATATAGTTTCTTATCCTTCTTTTGTCCAAGGATGGCTCCCACGGCATAATCACTAGCGTCGCACATGATCTCAAGCGGGAGATTCCAGTCGGGTGGTTGTAGGATCGGTGTAGAGATGAGCGTGTCTCTCAACCCATTCACTATCCGAGATTGGATATATAATGCCGGCTCTAGTAACTTGATCACCTCTTTCTTCAATACCTCCCTAAGATTGGGATTCAACCTCCTTTGCGGCTCTCGTGAGGGTTTGTGGTCTTCCTCAAGCAAAATACGATGCATGCAAAGAGAGGGGTTCAGTCCTTTAAGAGCTTCTATTGAGTACCCGATTGCTTTCTTGTGTAACCTTAATTCATGCAAGAGTTTCACGGTTTGTGTTGCATCTAGGTGTGCACCGACAATAACTGGGTATGCCTTGTTGAGGTCTAAGAACTCATAGCGAAGGTTGGGAGGTAGGAGCTTTAATTCCAGTTGAGGTGTCTTGCCTTCAGCTTTTTCTTCACTATCTCCAGCACTGTCGAGACTCTCGGTGAGACTCTTGACAGTGAGTCTGTTTTCTTTCTCCAAAGAATTCATTTGCTTCACTAAGGACTTCATCCTCTTTCATGTTGATTTGCATGTTGAAAACCTTTGCTGCCAGCGTGTCCATGGCTTCAACCCTACAACAAACATCATCATTAGAGGGGTATTTCATGGATTTTGTAACATTAAACTCAATCTTTTCATCCCCTATGGTCAATGAAAGTATGTCATTTTTTATGTCAAGATTTGCCCCAGCGGTAGCAAGAAAGGGTCTTCCTAAAATGATAGAAACTTGGTTATCTTCTTTCATTTCTATTACAACAAAATCACCGGGTACAAAGAATTTACCAACTTGGACCGGTATGTCTTCAATTATACCCAATGGAGATCTAACGGACCTATCGGCTAGTTGCAAGGAAATTCTTGTTAGCTTAAGGTCTCCAATTCCTAACTTGTCAAAAATTAATTTAGGCATGAGACTCACACTAGCACCGGGATCACACAAAGCATTTTTGAGTTTAACATTACCAATGGAGCATGGCAAGGTAAAACTACCGGGATCTTTCATTTTTGGTGGTAGTTGGTTTAGAAGTAGTGCACTACAATCCACCGTTAGAGCTACGGTTTTACACTCCTCAAGTTTATTTTTGTTGGACAACATTTCTTTCAAAAATTTAGCATATGAGGGCATTTGAGTGAGTGCCTCAATAAATGGAATGTTGATGTGCAACTTACTTAAGAGTTCAACAAACTTACCAAATTGCTTGTCCTTCTTTACCTTGGCTAACCTTTGCATGGAAGGGGATTGGAGGTTTGTAAGGTGAGGATCATACCTTGGTTCTTCTTCTTGTTGACTTACCTCTTCACTTACCTTTGGAGCCTCCTTCTCTCGTCAAGACTTCCGCTGAGACTCTTGACAGAATGTTCTGAGGTGGAATTGAGTCTCCATCTCGCGTGACGGTTGGATTTTCATATTCAAAACCACTTCGCAAGATAACAGCATTGCAATACTCCCTCGGATTGAGTTCGGGATTGCCCGGAAGAGTGCCGGGTTGCCTTAAAGAGGATGATGCTTGTTGTGCCACTTGGTTTTCTAACATTTTTATTTGTGTGGATTGTTGTTTTATCGTTTCTTTCATTTCATCCATTGCTTGTTTTTGTTGATTCATGAATTGCTCCATCATCAATTCTAAGTTAAATTCTTGTGGGGTTTGAGGTTCAAATTGCCTTGGAGCAAAACTTTATTGTTGTGGCACATTTTGAGTTGGTGTAAAACCTTGTTGAGGCCGGTTTTGTGTTTGAGACACCGTACCTTGATTGTTCTTGTATGAAAAATTTGGGTGATTCCTCCAACCCGGATTGTAAGATTGCGAGTATGGATTGTTTTGAGACCTATTGAAATTATTCAACATGTTCACATTTTCTAGGTTCTCTTGAGGAACACTCAATGGACATTCAAGTGCGGTATGTTCCATGGCACCACAAATTTCACAAGAAGGAGAATGAGTTATTTGATTTACCTTGGAGAAACTCAATTGACTGATTTGATTTTGAATTGCTTCGAGTTTTGCTTTCATGAAAGTCAAGGAATCTAACTCAAGCACACCCGAAGTGCTCCTTGTTGCATGGCGGTCGGAAAGAGACCAATGATGTTGGTTCACTGCCATTGTCTCAATCAAATTGTATGTCTCATTCGCATTCTTGCTTGTCAATGCACCACCTGCTGCGGCATCAAGAAAATTTTTGTCATTGCTTATTAGTCCATCATAAAAAATTTACACAATATATTGTTTAGCAAGACCATGATGTGGACACAACCTAAGCAAGTCCTTAAACCTCTCTCAAGCATCATACAAACTTTCATTTCCCTTTTGCCCAAAATTCACAATTTGACCTCTCAATTGAGCAGTTTTACTTGGTGGAAAATACTTGATCAAAAATGCTTCGGTCAATTGGTCCCAAGTGGTTATGGAACCAGCGGGTAAAGAGTGCATCCAAGCTCTAGCCCTATCCCTAAGAGAAAATGGAAACAATATAAGCCTAAGGGCATCATCACTGACACCATTACTCTTATATGTATCACAAATTTCAAGAAAAACCGCAAGATGCAAGTGAGGGTCATCGCTAGGTAGTCCAGAAAATTGATTTTGTTGCGCCATGGTGATGAGATTGGCTTTCAGCTCAAAATTGTTCGCTGCAATGGCGGGTGCAATAACACTTGGTCGCATGTTGGTCGCCTTTGGGATGATGAAATCCCTCAAAGGTCGATTCAGATCATCTTCTCCGTTAAGAGTCATCTCAGTAGCAAGATTTTCGTCAAGAAGAGGCTGAGGATTGGCTGAAAATTCTTCTGCTGTGAATCTGCCAAGACTCTCACCGAGACTCCTGGCAGGGGATTGAGATTCTGAATTAGTGATTCTTTTTTCGTAGCACATTGTCTCCGGCCGACTTGATCTTTCAGCCAGTTCTCAAGATCCTACAATGAAACAAAATAAAAGGTGAGAACTGAAAATGAAAATAAAAATAAAAATGCTTAGTCTAATTGACTTAAAATAAATTTTGATATTAAATACACCGTTCCCCGGCAACGGCGCCAAAAAGCTTGATGTGTTTTCACAAGTGCTAATATATACCCTAAAAATGATACTAAATGACGGGTTGCAAGCGCACAACCTACCGTTAAGTATATTGTCGGGTGTCGAATCCACAAGGAACGGGATTTAAATACCAAATTTATTTCTTTTAATTAGCTAAGCAACCAATTTCAGATTTTCAAAAAAATAAAAGACTAAATTCTAAGATTGACTTAATTGAAAAGATAAAATACGAGAAATTAAATATTTTTGGTATTCCTGGGATTTCGGCGTACAAATTACTAGAGGTTGTTGGTATTCATTTAATTGATGTTACACTCTTATATTTTCTTTGTGGGTTTCTAATCCAATGGTAGTATTTATCCACTGTCGTGGCTTCGTACCGTACTCAATTTACTTAAACACCCGCTTTCGCGGCGCATTCTCCTAAACTAAGTCCATTAAGTTTCATGATTAGCCTAAACATATTTTAGTAATTTACTTTCTCATTTCGGTACTTTAATAAATCATTCAAATAAATTTAAGTGTCCCCATTAGAAATGGGTTTCTCCTTTCGGTCCTTCACCTATTCATACGTTGTCTTATGTTATCGGGTCTCAAATTATTATCTTTCGATCTAACAATTCAAGTCCTAAGTTTAAACCATTTGTGTGACTAAGCTATACCATTTTTCTTGTTACCGATCTAACGTGGCCATTCGTTAACCGGTATTTGCAATTAAATCAACTCATATCATACAAGTAGTTTAGCAATTCAATTCACAAGACAAACAAAGATCAAATAAAAGTAATAATGCCAATTAAATTAAACCAACAACATAGTAATTTGTTACATGCCTAATCCCAAGAAAATTTGTTTAGCCAAGCATGGCTTTAAGAATACAATGGTTCAGTTTTGAATCCATCACAAGGAATAAATGAGAGTTAAAGAGAAAAGAATAATAAAACCCAGTTTGAATCAAAGCTCTCCAATGTCTCCCTGGTCCGAACCCCTCTGTCCTTATCTAAAATCGAACCCTTCAGAGCAAAATCGAGAGAGACAGAGAGAGTCCGAAAATTTCCTTTTTGTTTCCTGTGTGAGAATTTTCCTTCTTTGGTTTACCTCCTATGGAATCCCCTAGATTTTCTCCCTAAATTTCAGCAATTAATTCTCTCTTTCACCTCCTCTTTCCAACCAAAAGGTAAATCTCTTTCCTTTTCTTTATTTAATCTCCTTTAATTACTGCATTTAATCTCTGCTAAATCATAGATGAGATCTCTAGATTTTCCTTCATGTGTACAGCTGTTTCCTTGCTCAATTCGCATCCGTAGCCGCTCTCTCGCAAGAGTCTCGCCGAGAGTCTTGGCGAGCCGAATCTGTTCGATTTCTCCAGAATTTCTGAAAATTACCAAAACCAAAAAATACTATGGCGAATAAGTTCTAGAGATAAAACATAGGCTAAAATAAGCATGATTCAGATAAATTGAGTGAATTATTATGTTAAACCTTGTGCAAATATTATATAAAATGGGCACCTATCAGCAACACAGCCACGAATCAGATACTTGTAGCTTAATTAATTAGCTGGTTTTCGAACATTATTAATGTTGGAAATAATGGAAAAAAGAGGACTCGGAATTATCAGCGGAAATTTTCTGTTTGATCTTATGTCTTCAATTATATTTAACGTGTCTAAATCTTTACGCTGCGTCTCTTGCATTATAAACCTCTGAGAATCGTTTGGTTAGAGTTAGACCACAGTCGAGACCGAGTCTATCTCATTACTCCACATTCTAGATGTCGCGACCTCTTCGATTCTCACAATGAGACTACTCATTCTCATCCTATCATGGAGGAACCGGATCATCTCCCTCTTGGATAGTGTCTCTCTTTCTCTCTAAGTGTCATTGACACTTTATTATAATTTCTACTGTGTCTTATATATAGATATTATTCCATATACACAAGTATATAGCAGAAATAAAGAGACAAACTGAATAGGTGCATATGCATCTCTTCAGGCAAATCTATATGGTCCAAATTCAACAATCTCCCTTTTAGAGACTATTGATGAGAATCAAAAGTCTTCATACAGACAAATAGGTCATGCGATCAGCAATACACCTGCAATTTGGGAACTCATCGACCAAAAATTTTAAAGTCAGTCTAAAGGCATTTCCTTTAAAATAAAATAATAATAATATATGTATCTCATATCCTAGATTCATGATATTGTAGGCATTTACAACCTCTCGAGAAATATGCATCCTCCCTCTCGACGTCATATGTATTCTCAATCTATGTCCACATGACATAGTTGATGGATCCGTGAATAAAAGTTAAGATGTAAATCAATCAACATTTTCTTTTGTCCTCATGTCATTTGAATCACGATCAACTATTTTCCCACAATGTCCCTATAGATCGAATCATTCATGGTCATAGGTAGCACACCAAAGTAGCAACATTGATCATTTTTCTCATGACATAGTCAAAGGTTCATAAGGGTACGTAATTAGGAACTCACACAATGAGGAGACGAGGATCTCTGACCCTCCGGTCATTCGACTCATTTTTCTGTGTCGTCTAAGCACATGCAGTATGAAATACATGCTACGGTGAATAATCTACTATATAGCAAATGTATGTCTAATAAAATTAAACATCATACGAGTGTAGATCTAGTCATAAACTAAGCACCCATGGTGCAAGCCGCTTCCAATGTAACTAATATGGGTGTCCTCATATGCTCGCTTCCCAAGCGCCATGAATAACTCCCTCCTCGAGTCTCTATAGACTTCATGAATTGTGGGGCACAATTCATGGCGACTATCAATGATAGTCTCATCTCAGCTCAATCTGAGGTGACATTAAATATTAAACTCAACACGCTTCCAAAGCGTCGCCAGTTTAATTAAGTCTCATCTCTGCTCACTTCCAAAGTGCTAGAGGCGATTGCTCATATGAGCAAGTCAATCTTAGTCTATTGACATACTACCATAAGTGCTAACATTTACTTAAACAATAATCAACTAAATCTTATTATCAAATTCAAGTATACATATTTATGAGAATCATTATCAAGTATAAATACAGAATGAGCAACTTTACCACATTAAATCACTCAAGATCCATTAATTCTTTAGTAGGAACGCACTTGACATAATATCAACTCTCTCTATACTATCATGTCTCTAACTTAATATCTGAATGTTTTAGTTTAGTCCATTATCTCACTGTACATTTCTTATTCTGTCATGGAGAAACCGGACAATCTCTCTCTTAGATGGTGTTTCTCTTTCTCTCTAAGTGTTATTGACACACTTTATTATGTTCTCTATTATGTTTTATATAGATACTATTCCATATACACAAGTATATATTAGAAATAGAAAGACTAAACTGAATAGATGCATATGTACCTCTTCAGACATACATCTGCATATGTAGTCCAAATCCAACAATTAATAATCTTCTTAAGTCATAGTATCCTCGTAAATTAGAGGCAGAGACAAGGGGGACTGAGGATGTCAGGTCTCCGTCCCCTTAATTCCATGAAAGTTATATGTCAAGATAAAAAAATATTATATTATTTTATTTTGTGAAGTGTATTGATCCCTTCCCTTTACTATTTTATCAAAAATATAGTCAAATTATACATAAACTAGTGATTTTTGAATAATGGGGCCAATTGACTCTCATTCAATCCACTTTCATCCACCTCTTCTCGTAAATTCATTATAATTAATTTGAAAATCCACCAAACTACTGTTCTTACAATTCGATATCGAATTTTGAGAATCTCTATGAGTCATATATGTAACCCTTTCTCACCTGTTCTTTAAAATAGAATTATAGGTAGGTTTTGAGTTCGCATAGATATTCAATTTTAAGGAAGAAAATGTATATGGAATAAACGTGTTTGTAATTTGAGTATTCATTTGAAACTTTCAAGTTCTTTTGAGAGTTGCCATATAAATTCGGTTGTCAATTTTTATCCAATATTGCTTGCAACGTCTAAGTGATCTTCCCAAAGTATTACTATTATATCGGATTATCATAATATACAAAGTGAGAGGAGGTTTTCAATACACGAGAACTTGGCGCCACCAAATGCAGCATTATCTCAGCCATTAGATGAAGTTCAAATTTACTGTACGTGTGAACTAATTTTGATATTATAAAAAAAATGCTGTTCGATTGCAACTAGTGTTCTATTCAACTGCCACTTCATTGTACCATTTGCTTATCCCGATAGATTTCAAATATATATATATATATATATTCTTTACTCTCTATATATATAATTTGAGTCGTATGCATTTGAACTCGAAATGCAAATATTTTCACAATAATCTAACTCTATATATATAGAGAGAGATAGCTTATGGTGTTTTACAAAGCAAAAAAACGTTATTGTTTCGGGATGAAATTTCATATTCCGATGTCTCAAATGATCAATCTAAGTTGCTCAATAATTTTTTCATATCAAAGTCTTATAGGATATTAAATTTTATGATTTTTTGAGCTTTCTAACTATTTTTTAAATAATTTTTAAAAACAGCCCTATTTAACATTAGGAAATAGCTATTTCAGAGCTGTACTTAATGAAAGTATAAGTCTTTTGATATATGATAGAAATAATCTGTCAATTTGCTAACAATCTATACATCAGGAATTTTGTTTCACCTGTATAAAATGTACGCATAAGAATATTCAGATCAAGGAATGGATAATAAACCTAACGAATAGTGTCTAAGATTAATGTCAAGTTAAATAGACAGATAAAAAAAACTATTTTTTTTTTGCGTTTGACAAGTAAAATTAAAGTAGAGTAAAAGTTAATTCAGTTAACTAAATTTAATGTATTACCATTTCGTAGCAAATAGTAAAGTAAAGTGAACTAATTTTGAATAAAAAGTACAAATTTTTAATTTCAGAGTAATTTTAAGGAAGTAAAAAAGCTTAACTGAAAAATATCCTTATGTCAAAAATCTTTATGTCAAAAATCTAATGAGATATAAAAATTATATTTATAGACTTTTTAAATATTAACTATGATTTTTTAAATGACACATTTTAATATGCGAGCGTTCATTATTTTTAGAGTAATCTCAAAGTATTTGATATAGACAGTTAAAAATTCTAAATATATTTTTTTATATCACATAAAATTTTGTTATAAAGAATTTATTTGACAACATAAACCAATTTGAAAATTTAAATATATATTTTTAAGTTAAACTCATCCGAAAACTTGATCAGCTTAAGTCCGTACCAGCTTTGCTCAAATGGTTTGTTTGGCACTCAACGGAATAGCAAAAAGTTGGAATAGAACTATTCCAACGAATTAACTTGCCAAACGAATTTTAGACTAAATAGAAGAGTGCAAAATAGTGCTAATCAGGTATACCAAGTTATAGGTGGTATACCGGATTAGCTCTCGTCAGAATAATGATTATTATTTGATTATATTGTATTATATTATTATATTATGATTATGATTATGATTATGATTTATTGTTATTGTATTATTATATTATATTATATTATGATTTATTATTATATTAATATTAAAATTATTATTTTTTATCATCACTGTTAGTATTATAATATTATTTATTTTACTGTTATTTATTATCATTATATTATAATAAAATAATTTTACTATTATATTATTATATTATGAATATAAATATAATTATTTTATTATTATATTATTATAATTATCATATTATTATTATTATTATTATAATTGTTAATAATTATGATTATTTATTATTATATATTATTATAATTATGATTATTTATTATTTTATTATATTATTATATTATAATTATGATTATATTATTATTATATTATTATATTTTTATTATGGTTATATTATCATTATATTATTATGATTATGACAATGATTATTGTATATTATTATTATTATTATTATTATTATTATTGTATTATTATTTTATTATATTATTATATTATAGTGATCATAATTATTCATTATTATTATTATGATAATGATTATATTTTTTATTATTACATTATTTTAATTATGACTATGATTATGATTATTATTTAATTATGTTATATTATTATATTATATTATGATTATATTATTAAAATTATGATTATTTATTATTAATATGATAATAATTATAATTATAATTTTTATTATTATATTATTATATTATGATTATATTTTTATTTTTATTATATTATTATGATTATAACTATGAATATTATTATTTATTATGATTATTTTATTAATATTATTTTTATTATCATCATCATTGTCATTATCATAATTATCTATATTTGAACTATTCTAATTAACAACTGTCAAAAGATATTTTCGCTCTTTTAAATAGTCAAAAATGTCAGTCTTCTATCACTCTTTCAAAGAGATATTATTCTATCACTTTTCCAAAATTATCACTATTCTAAAGTTATTCCTTAATTTGCCAAACGAACCCAAAAAGAACATAGAACAATGGAAAACTCAAAAAAAGAATAGAGAACGGAAGAGGAGACTGAAGTTAGTTTTATTCTTTTGTTTTTTTTTCCTGTACCTACAGTACTAGTTATTAATGCGTTCCCACTAATAAAATTTGACAATTTTTGTCCTGGATAATTAGGGACAAATAATTTCTTGACACTGGATTTCTCTAATTTCTATTTTGAGAAGTCATAAGGTTATCAGTGCGTTTAGGTGAAGTCTGGGCTCCGAAGCTCTGCTCAAATTTAGACATTGAATGAGCATTTAATAAGGCTATTAATGCATTTAAACACTTTTTTTAGCCACTAACCCGGATGAACGAAACACACCCTAAAAGAATGCACACAGGAACTTGTGAAGAATAGAGTCCAGACGCCTCATCTCCACGAGCGGATCCACGTATATTGAACGGAAACTGTGTTATATATTTTCAAATATAAGAGGAATGCCCAAAATTTTCTGTGTCACAGCTCAACTTTATGGGAGATCTCTGTTATTTGAAAACTTACCGAAATATGAAACATCTTTAGAAACTTTTATAAAGTGCTTTTGACATCTCGTTTGTGGCTTTATATATAATGTTATGTTTTTTTCTTAGTTAAACTTGTCGCTTATCGGCTGTGATGGAGATTGATCCAAAATTTATGAGGCTACGAATATATATAGAATAAAATTAGTGTGCTTCTAGGAGAGCTAAAATTTTAAAGACTATGAATAATTACATAATAACACTATGAAATATCACAATTTTGTTACTGATGATACAATTTTTTAAAAATTTTAGAGGGTCACGCTAAAATCCGCCATTGCTTATCGGAGAGGACGGAAAGGACGTTAATATTTAATACAATAACTAATAGTTAATGCTTTGCACGTTCATAATACGATTAATATAAAATAAATTGAATCTTTTTTTGTTTTGCTTATTTATGATAAATAATGTATTCAATTTCAAATAATTGCAACGCAAATATAAAATAATTTAACTAATAAACTACTATAAAATCTCAAATTTTAATATACTGTTACATTTATAAAATTTTAAAATTTACAACACGGGTCGAAAGAATATATGGACTGCAGTTGTAAAATTTATATTATCAATCGGTTACTTCTCTATTGAAATTTGCAAATTTTCTTGGCATATGAACGAGGTGAATGCGAAACCAAAAAAAATATGCTAAAAAAACGTATTCATACCCTTCACTTATTAAGTGAATGTGAATGCAGATATATAATTATTAAAAAAACGGATACATAAATACAGAGCATCTAATTATTAAACCGTATTCAAAATCAATTCCACATTAAACGAATACAATACAGAGCATCTATGCAAATAGATATGAATTTTGGTTACGGGTATGAAACGACTTTCAACAAATATTACTAATAGATATACATCTATACACATATATTAAAAATGAACATTTAAGAAAAAGAAATATTTCAACTAAAATAACAGTTGAAACATCATTATTCATTAATTTTAATAATAAATTACACCATATACAAATAGAACATTTGATAATTAACACTATTTTACAAATAAAAAACGTTCAGATCTGTTTTTAATTTTGCGTTTAGATATACCAGATATCCCGTTATTTTACAATTCAAAACCAAATTCATACCGAATCATTTTTTAATACAGATATGTGGATTTTAGTATGGATGGAACAAATAAATATCCATTTTGTTTACACCAAAAAATTGTTTCTATCCATTTTTTTTATTTTTCCTGTCTTTTGTTATAATTTGAGATCCAAATATAAATTTGATGAAAATATTTTACAAATGTGCATAATGTCCGCATTTATTTTTGTCAAATATTATATAGTTATTATGATGATATGTCATATTACAGATTGTATTATTTTATCAACTTAGTAAAGAGTGATTTGAAGGAATGAAATATATCTAAAGAGCTTGATTTAAATAGAAGTGTTTGAAAGACGGCAATTTATGTATCAGAACCATGATTTAGGAGTTAGTATAGTAGTAGAGTTATAAATTTTAGGTTCTCAGTTTTTCTTTTTTTAGATTTTAGGATCTTAGAGTCTAGAAGTAAGAATTTAGAAATATGTTTTATAATGTAGATTTATTATATTATTTTATTATTATTATTATTATTATTATTATTATTATTATTATCATATTGTCATCATCATTATCATTATCATTTTTATTTATTTTATTTTAAATATTTATTTATTCATTGTTAGCTATAGTATTTATTTATTATTATTATTATTATTTTCATTATCATCATTGATATTTGAGATTTCTGATCTTATACTTTCATATTGGGTTTCATTTCTAGCCTACCCTATTTATTGGGATTAAAAACTTTGTTGTTGTTGTAAAAGATTTTGATGACGACAACGAGTATAATATAATATTGTTCAAATAGAGTACTGTTTTATTACATTCACAAATTTCTTCATATAATTATAACTCTATATCAATATATTAAAATAAACATAAAAGACAAAATTTGCTTATCCCATTATATCTCTACATTAACTACTTTAAAAAAACAAAATATTTTTGTCTTTGATTACTTTTGTTTTTCTTCTGTTCTTAGTAATTAAGAAGCTCGATTGAGGGGGGGGGGAAGCAAAATGAAAATTTCTATTTTTCTTATGTTCCAGACCGACAATTAGTACTAAACTACATGAGATATGGTACAAAAGATGGTTGATGGATCAGATCACGGATGGAAGAAGTATTTTCTTTTGTATTTCTTACTTCTTCTTTTTTTCTTATTTAAGTCGCAGTGAGTGTACCATGTCAATTGACACAGAAAAGTTGCTCTAGGGGTGGGAGCCATTTTTTTTTTTTTTTTGATGTGGGTAGCAACACGCGAAAATTTTTGTCGTGCGGCGTACTCTCTACGGATTTCAATCCGTTGCCATAAAAACATTGGCAGCTACTACTCTCTATCATACTTTTTATTGGGTTGGATTTCATTTGAATGATGCAGATTTTAATATTTTTTTACAAATCTCATCATCATAGATACAAACAAAACTACTATACTTTGCTGCTAAGAAAAAGTACGGCAGCAAATGTAATCCCTTTTTTTACTTGTTGGCATTTGTCGTGAGATGTCAAAATCTTATCCGATCTCATAAATCCGACTAATTTGTTTAGATTCGAATCTGTTTGATTCAAAAAATAAACTGATCTGATCTGAACTCGATCTAATATGATCTAATCTGATTTAATATAAAATTAAATTACCTATAATTTAATTGAAATCAATCTAAAATTAAAAAAATTAAAATATAAATTGTCCTGATCTGACCTGACTAATCCGACCTGCTCCGACCTATTTCTTCTAAAATATCAAATTGACCCGATACAACTCGATTGCCATAAAAAGTTGCCAGAAGATTGTCACCAACACACGAAAAAATCACGGCCTTCTAATTTTTTAAATGTCTCTTGTTTTCTTAAATATTTAATTATAATTTTTTCAACTATTAAAATTTAAAAATCGATATATTGAATGGGCTCATGTTCTTCATTTTTTTCTAATTGTACAAAATTGTGTGTTATTTTATAGTATTGTATAGATATTTTATATATATAATATATAGGTAGGCCTTACGGTGCTTCGCGAAATAAAAATACGTTTTGTTTCAGTTTCAAATCACATATACCGAGAGTTAGAAATATCAATCTAATTAGTCCATAATAATCTAGATATTAAAAACTTGTTGAATATCAAATTTTACTATTTTTGTAGCTTTATAACTATTTTTTTATTTTTGAAAGACAATAATTTTTTAGGTGCATCTATCATTATTTTATTATTATTTTTGAGATATTTTTTAAAAATCCTAAAAAAAATAGTTAGAAAGCTCAAATGTAATCAAATTTGGTATTCCATAAGATTTGAATATATAGTTTATGTTGGGTGAATTAAATTGCCAATTTAAATTTAAATTTTATGAGTTCTATATATATATATATATATATCTTCTCCATAGATATACAAGAGTTGTTTCATTATGACCTCATTATTATAATTAGAATAAAACCTCATATTCTCCTCTTCTTCCTCCTCCGGCCACCATTTTTGAAATTCTCTTTCACAACAACAATCATATTTAGAATTTAGTTGAAAGTTTCAGTCCAACAGCCTAGAGATGGATTTGATAACCAAAATGGATAGATGTTATCAAATTTTTTTATCTCACGATCTAAGTTGAGATTTTCATTTTTTTTTTCAATCTCCTTTGTAAAAGTAAGAATTACAGAGCAATAAATACATTTCTTAATTATTTTTCTTTGATTTTGAACCATCTACGGTAAACAATTATCTATCTTTTAAATACGATATCTATCTATCTTCTAAATACGATATCTATCTATCTTCTAAATACGATAATATGTAGAAGTTACAATTAAAGGTCAAGATATGTGAATACAATCAAATCAACGATTTTAAATTAATTCAGGTGTGACATAACTAAAGAGATAGAAGACTTAAGCATCTTTCTGAATTATATATTTTTATTAATTTATTTTTTAGTATTCTTTTATTGGTATTAAGGTCCAATATATTTTTTGACTTCATTATATTTTTTTATTTTTGGCTCCATTAAAAAAATTAAAATTTTCAAGCTCCGTCCATATACTCATACTCATGTCTGTATCCTCCAGTCCAAACTCCAAAGTAAAACAAAGGGAGTCAATAATGCGGGGCCTGTACCGTATCAAACGTCAGACAGTGTCAATCTTCGCAAATTAATTAATCACCCACGACGCTTGCTGTCTTAACCAGGGCACACAGGAATAGTGGCTAATTAAAAAGAGTTTTAGAAATGCTTATTTAGCATTCGTTAGATGAAAATTCGGTTCTAAAAAAGGACGGTGACATTCTTGAAATTTTGATAATATGTTCAGAAAGTGTTATAAATAAAAAACCGTTTCTAAAAACAAAGAAAAAACTGGGAACGTCAATAACTTTTTATGAATAATTCTCAACAAAATCATTTCTAAAAAAAATATTTTTGTTGGCTTCTGCAAGATAAATTTTGTAAAGTAAACCATTAGAGCTGATTTCCTTAATAACTGATTCACTGATTCTAAAGGTTGCTTTAGAACCGATTATTAGTAGAAAATTAGTCGTCGGTAACTAAATGGTTCCCAACAAAAATCATTTTTAAAGAATTACCTTTATTGACCTCTGCAAGACAAATTTCGAAAGCAGAACATTAATGCTGATTTTCTATTATTAACCGTAAAGATTCTTTTAGAATCGATTATTAATAGAAATGATTCTAAAATGTTTATTAATTTAGGTTTGTCTCATTTATTGTTTATTTATTTTGTTTACATTTGATGCACCCTGCTTATCTTTAGAAATAATTTTTAATTAATAATTATTCTAAATATTCTAACCAATAAGAATTTAGAAAAATGAAACTCATGAATTATAACTCTTATCATATTCATCATTTATTGTCTACTTGATCCGATATTTTTGATTGAATATCCACGGATTATGACATCTCTATTTATAATCCCTCTCTTTTACTTCATCTTCATCTTTTTCACTCTGTTTTAAAACTCTAATAAAATGGATATGAGATTTGAATCGAAAACCGAAATTCAACTATTTCAACTTCAAATGATCATAAATTTAGATAAAAAAACTTTAATTGAGACGTTCTACTCAACCACAAAAAGCTTGCAAAGAGATTTGCAATGTTACATTATGATAGTTTTTGGATAAAAAAAGCTCATCTCATACCATTAGAATCGGTTATTAACTAAAAACTAATTCTAAAGTCTTCTCAATTTGTTTCCCACAAATATATTTAGCATCAGTTGTTAAAATTTTTAGCAACTCTTATTTTTAGAACCGTTTATATAACGGATAATTAATTAGGATTTTAACTCAATAGTGTGCAGTGGGTACCCTCTAGGCTCTAGCTCATTAATGAGGGACAATAAGGAGATACATATATTTTATTTTGCAACTATATATCGAAATAAAAGGTCGGCAAGTTGGATGCATACACTTATGAATGAATAATTTCTTGTTATCCACCAACAATATTAACCGCTAAAATTAATCCAATATTATTCCAGAATTTTTAAATAATGTTTCAATAGCTACTCATGTAACATTGAATTAATGTATCTAAATCATACTATATTATTTAAAAAATAATACTATAATAGCTAGATTAAATTGAAAACTACGTTCTTCAATCTACATACGATAATTTCAAATTAAAAATACTTAAGCTACTTAGAATTTTTTTCTAAAATAATAAATACTTCAATTTTGAGATTAAAGGTTTATTGTTGTTCCTGTTGTTGTAATAAGTACTTCAATTGTACCATTTTTAAATGTATAAGTGTCTAAATTAAAGGCAGTAAAACGAGGGTGATTAATGGAGCGGATGAGAGAGAAATACTGGATTAATTTTAGCGGTTAATATTGTTGGTGGATAATAAGAAATTATTCATTCATAGGTGTTTATAAGTGTGCAGCTATGGACAAAATCAGTTAGACAATTTTGCCCCCGATTGATTTACTCATTTTCAGTTTGCTATTAATTGTCGTATTAATGACTTACCATATTAGTAAATAGAGAGAGGGGAATATAATTAAAATGTTCAAAACTTTCTGTTTAAAACTCGGAACGATAAAAAAAAAATGTTTGGTTCATTGAAATCGCAGGTTTGCATCTCTCATTTGAGGAAAGGAATTTTCTTAATATTAACATATTTTTATCATATTTTTATTTTTTTATTCACATATAACCTTTAACTACTTTTTTTATAATAGATCATAGTTTATATATTTATGTATAAGAAATAGTTAATACAAATTTTATATAAGAATACTAATGATTTAACTCATTTAATTGCATCTTTGGATTTATGTTTTGATTTAATAGAAAACCAAAGCCTATATATAAGAAATAGTTAATACAAACTTTATATAAGAATACTAATGATTTAACCCATTTAATTGCATCTTTGGATTTATGTTTTGATTTAATAGAAAACCAAAGCCTATATATACACTAATTAAATAATTATTTACATATATACTAATTAGTGTATATTAGCATGAATGGTCCATGTGCTACTGATTGTTTCTTTATTTGTAATGGTCGAGTTGACTACTCAAATTAATATCCATTGAAAATTTAGTTGCAGACCAAACTTCATATTTTTTTTAAAAAAAATAGATAGTTAGAAATCACTTATTTTGAATGGCTCATAATAATTAGATCAAGTGATTTTTTAACAATCTAAAAAAAGTTAAAAAAAATCTAAAAATATATATATAATCTGATATACAATTAGATCTTCATATGAAAATCATTTTGAGAGGTCGGAATGACTATTTAATTTTTGAAAATAAAAAAATTATAAATAGCACGAAGTCCATCTATGATACACATAACATCGTAGCCGAATTCTAATTATATATTAATAAATATTAAATTATTATATATAATAAAATTAATAAATATTTAATTATTTTTAATAGTTCTTATCGACCCGTGACCCAATAGTAGGGGTGTCAATGGGTCGGGTCGGGTCAGGTTTGGATCGAGGCATATTATTTTATTATTTTTCTTGAACCGACCCGAACCCGACCCGATTATATTTGGGTCAAAAAATCTTGACCCATACCTGACCCGTGTAAAATAATTAAATATTTATTCATTATTTTTATATTATTTTAAATAATTAAATATTAATTAATTTATAATTAATCTTAATTAGTGTATAATTAATATATATTTACGTTTTAAATACTACTAAATCATAAAATTACTTCAAAAACCATAATTAATCGTGTCGGATTGGGTTAACCCGACCCAATTCCGGTCAAAAAAATTGAATCCATACCCGACTCATTTATCTTCGGGTCATATCAAGTCGGGTCAATAATTGACAGCCTTACCCAATAGTGTAAGGAAGTAGGATTCATAGGTGTATAGGTGTATAGGTGTATGCATCCTACCTCCAGGCCTATAATTAAGGATGTTGATATCTTGTAAGTCTAATTAAAGATCAGGAGTTACAGAACTGGCAATTGGAGAATTAGTTTGTAAGTTTGTAAGGATATATCGAAATAAATATTAGGTTTTTAATAAATTTAAATTTCCAAAAAGTTACTATTCATACATTTTATACAGTTATACTCCTGCGAAAAAAAAGATAACTCCTTCCTCAAAAAACGTGAACAAAAAATATATTGAGAATTACTTTTGTTTTTTGACATGAATGTCTTGTAAATTGTTATTAAAATTAGGAACTGTTGATACGTCCTCTTTAAGTTGGTCAATGTGTGCATTACTTTCGATGTAATTTGTAGATTATTATATGACCATAGATCAAGTTCTGATAAAACTAGTTTTTTTGTATTAATTTCAGGCCGCTCAATTTTAATGACAAGTCGATCGATTAGGCTAGTTAAGTTTTTTTTCCAATATATATAACATGTCATCCATAATTTTTTTAGAACAAATACTATTCTTCTTCTTAATCGTACCAAAAAAAATTATACTTAATATACACGTACATTATTTCTATTTGAATTCAGAAGTGTTTACCTAGCTAGTACATGTACTTGTAATATTTTCTTTTATTTTCTTAATTAATTATATAAAAGTTCTAATAAAAAAATATGACCAACAAATAAATATACAACTTTCAGATTTTTATCCGTAATGATTTAATATATGCATTTTGATCATCAACAAAGAAAGTACAAGACTTTTAAATTGCATGTGAATAAGGATGTTAACACGAGAGATATCTATTTTTAGCTGATATTTGATTGGCAATTCATTAAAAAAAGTTAGATATTTCCATATAATTCTCAAATTAATACATAAAGTCTCAAATTATATAAAAATATTTATATTGTTTTTTGAGGTAGGTAAGAGTCCATTTTAATCTTTTCAAAACAAAGGAAAACGTCTCCATCGGGACTTGAAAGCCATCCTTTAGAAAACTATCAAATTAAATATTTATTTTTGGTTCGTTTTATTGCATAATTATTCTATATCGCAAGAAATGTCGTTGAATTAGCCATTGTTTTTTATATGGGAGGTTGTCTGAATATCTATAGTTAAGACTTAAGATGCTGCCGCGCTGTATATACACCAGCAGCTAGCTAGAAATGTCATAGAATTAGATCATACGTACCGCAGCATGGCGATTGTCAATTTAAACATATATAAAAATTGGACTACAATAGTCTACAAAAGCGGACCAATTAATGGGGCAACATATGATTTCAACATTAACAATGTCTCATGGATTGCCTGGCTGTCTTACTGCTGGCTGCTGCTACGTACAACATAATCTTCTATTAAAATATGTTTGAAGATCAAATTTTATATTTTTTTTTAATTTTATTTTATTTTTTTTAGGGATAAAGAAATTATATATGTAAAAAAATCATTTTGAAATTTTTCTTCTTTTAAAAAAATATTTCTACATAAATGCGTTTTAATAACAAATTATAAAGAATTCGCGGGCCTTATCCTCTCCGTTTACACACCTGCATAAGATGCGTTATAATAACATAATATAAAGAATTCGTGGGCTATCTTCCACGAAATTAAGCTACCTGGCCGGTAGCCCTTCGAGCGAATTTGAAACCCAATATGTTACGTTGAAATAGTGATTTGAAAACGGTCTCGTCCGGCCGGTCCGGTTCAAACCGGACGGTCCATGGTCCCGCACGGTCCATGGTTCATGGTCCGCACAGTTCATACGGGCCGGACTTAGACGGTCCAAATTCGAAAAACCGAACCCGTCCCACCGTTGACCTCCGGGGGCCGGACCCCCACGGGACGGGACGGTCCGGTCCGGTCTGCTTTTTTTTTATGAATTAGGAAAAATAATAATTTATCATATTTTTTAATAATAATTTTTAACTAATTCGAATTATTATTTTTAATTATTTAAAAATCTAATAGTACCAACAAATTAAAATATATTCAAAAAAAATTCAGAAAATTGTAAACAATAATAAAAGTTAAAAAATAAATTTATCAATTTTTAAATAATAATTTTCATCGAATTAATTACATATTTTTAATAATTTAAAAATCGAATAGTACTAAAAAATATATAAAAATACCAAAAATCCGGGGGCGGTCCGGGACGGCACGGTCCAGTCCACGGTCCACGGTCCGGTCCATGGGTCCGCACGGGACGGGTCGGCACGGTCCATTTTCGGGTGAAGGGAGGATCGACCCACCGTTGGACCGGACCGTGGTAGGGCACAGAACGGTCCGCGGTCCGGCCACGGTCCGGTCCGGAACGGATTGGACCGTCCGGTCCATTTCAAAACTCTACGTTGAAAGTGTAGTGATGACTTTGACCCACAAAAATGTGCTTATCAAATTAAAATATAGATATATTTAGGTTCAGAATTTAATGCAAGCAAATATTGAAGATAATTCCAGAACTTTAACATTCAGTACATATTAAAATAAAATAAGGGCCTTAATATAGTGAAATTTTGCCCACCGGTATGTAGAGGAATACTGGATCAGGGTCGTGAGAATTTCATTATCTAGATTTCTTTCACGAAACATTTGACAAATAAATCAAAGACGACTATGCATGAAATTGACTAAAATATATCCTAGTGTATGTGCGTGTGTGCAAGATGCAAAATTTGACCACCTGCAAATTAATTCTAAAATTGTAAATTTTGACTATGTTTTACTTCTAAAATCGCGTTTGACGGTTAGAATTGATGCTTTATTGCTATATATATATATTCAAGTGGCTTAGTGCTATCACATGCATGGACTACTATAAACAATAATTATATATAAGCATATGTTATAAACAAAACATGTCTATTAGGAAGATTTCTTAATCATACATTGTTGTATCGTTGACACGACAGGGAGTTTGTTCACTTTATTGAAACTTAAAAGTGTGGGTTCCCACCGTTTGTGTTTGGATCTTGTATGCATGTATGGTCTCGTTTTAGCGCAAAATTAAATCTAACATGATGCTATTATCAAATTGATCCACGAGTTAGCACAGAAATTAAATCTACCATATATATATTTATATATAGAGAGAGTGAGATTATGGTATTTCGTGAAGTACAAAATATCTTATGTTTCGCATTAGTATCTCCTATTTGAAAATGTCTGATCCAAACGTTGAACAAAATCTTCATCTTGAAATATCTTTTGAAGATCAAATTTTATATATTTTTTAAATTTTTTTGCTATTTTTAGATGGGTGAAAATCATAAGTTTTGGATGATGTAGAAATCATTAGATCAAAAAAATTTGTACTCATCTAATAAATGGTAATTTTTTTAAAAAATATAATTTGATCTCCAGAAATATTTCAATATGAAGATTACATTCAATGATTTGGATCGGTCGTTTGGACTTTTAAATTTAAAATACGGACGCGAGGCTTACAGATTTTATACTTCGTGAAGTACCATAGGCTCACTCTATAAAAGTGTGTGTGTGTGTATATAGTTCGACTATGGTGCTTTGCAAAACATAGAGGTGTTGTGTGTTTTGCGCTTTATTTTTAATTTTAAGTCAGAAATAATCGATCCGAACAGTTCAATCTAATCTTCATATCAAAATTTATTAGTAAAAAAAAATTATATTTTTTAGAATTTTTTTGGCTATTTTTTCTGATGAAGAGAAAATGACTTGATCTGAGAATTCTCGTTCATCCAAAAATGACGTTTTCCTCTTATCCAAAAAAATAGCAAATAAATTCTAAAAAATATAAAATTTAGTTTACTAATAGATTTTGATATATAGATTAAATTTAGTGGTTTTGATCGATCATTTCTGATTTAAAATTAATAATAGAGCGCAAATCACACAACGCTCTTGTGCTCTACAAAGCACCATAGCCTAATTCTCTCTCTCTCTCTCTCTATATATATATATATATACACACACACACACACACACTAGGGGTGTCAATGGGTCGGTCGGGTTCGGGTTTGGTCATATTATTTTATTATTATTTTTTACCCGACCCGAACCCGATCCGATAAATTCGGGTAAAAAAATCTTGACCCATACTCGATCCATCCCGTGTAAAATAATTAAATATTTATTAATTATTTTTAGATAATTTTAAGCAATAAAATATTAATTAATTTATAATTAATCTTAATTAGTGTATATTTAAGCTTTAATTAGTACTAAATCATAAAATTACTTCAAAACACATAATTAATCGTGTCGGGTCGGGTTGACCCGAACCCGACCCGACTTGATCCGGATCAAAAAAATCAAACCCATACCCGATCCGACCTGATTCAGATCTTAACCCGTCGGGTCGGATCAAAAATTGACACCCCTAATATATACTAATATCTTACATGTGCGTTGCTACGGTAATATCTTTTAAAAATATAAAATTTATATTTTTTATGAGGAAAAAGAGAAATAAAAATGAAGATAATTTAGTAATTAATATAAATTTCAATCATGAACACATAATCAATATAAAGTAAATGCAGAATTTAGAGAAAAATTGGTATTCAGAATTTAAGGAAAGTTAAAATTTATAATTGATAGTAATCTAAGAAAAAAGAAAATAAATTAGAGTAATTGTACTCCTAAATTATGCAGCATTTCATGTAACAATCAATATTGAGAGAAAATTATAACTTCAACACAAATGACCATAGAGATATTAACATTATTCGATGAATAATTCAATCTGATGACTGATATAATTTTGAAAATTCAACAAAAAATCTAGACCATTACAAAATCATACTTACAAACAAGGAGTAAAGATAATATATATATCTATATATATATATATAGCGTAAGCTTAACTCAAAAAGTATATATTAAATCATCTTTAATTTTTGATTTATCATGTTCATTAAATTCTTCATATTAAATCTTATGAGATACAAAAATTTAGGGGGTTTCAAGTTTTCTAAGTCACTGTTTTTATTTTTTAAAATGATGTACAAACATTGAATATTTTATTATTATTTTTAGAGTTATTTTTTCAAAATTTTAAAATAACGACTTAGAAAACTCAAAACATCCCTAATTTTTGTATCCACAAGATTTTCATATGAAAAATTTAATGAGCATGATAAATCAAAATTTTAAGATGATTTGATATTCTTTTTGAGTTAAACTCATAAAAGATATCTATGAGATTAAGTTCACACCATCTTTTAAAATGTCGATCCAAAACACTTAAAATGATTTACATATAAAAATCTACTTTTGGACCAAATTTTATATTTTTTTATAATTTTTCTATTTTTTAAGATAGTTTGAAAATAACTTCTTTTCAATGGTTCATAATAATTAAATCAAGTGATTTTCAAACTATCTTAAAAAATAGTAAAAAAAATCTAAAAATATAAATTTTAATTCCTAATTAGATTTTTTATATATAAATCTTTTTGAACGGTTTGGATCAACCATTTAGAGTTTGAGAACGAAGAAATGATTCATAGCATGAAAGAGATTTGTGTTATGCATAACATCATAGTCCAACTCTATATAGTATAATATATATATATATATATATATATTGTACTTCGCGATATATATATATATATATAAAGTCTAAATACAACGCGTTACGTGGATATAAATCTCGAACATTAAGTTTAAAATGACCAATTGTGAAAACGTTTGCATTTCAGTCGATATACAAACGTGTTAAAAAAATATATTTTAAAATCTCAAAAATCTTAATTTATAATTTTCATTAAATTTTTCATATGAAAACCTTATGGTATACATGAGCATTTTGATTTTTTAACCCACTCTTTTGAATTTTTGAAAAAAAAAACAACACAAACATTGAATATTTATTATTATTTTTAGAGCTATTTTTTTTTAAAAATTCAAAAGAGTGTCTTAAAAATATCAAAACTCTCCAAATTTTTATATCCCATAAGGTTTTCATATGATGGATTTAATGAAAACTATAAACCAAAATTTTTAAGGTCTTAAAATATATATTTTGATGTGTTTGCATATCGGCTGAAATGTAAACGTTTTCAAATAAACAATCTTACCGATCTAAATATATATAGTTTAGCTATGGTGCTACAGGTGGCATGGATTGTCCGTGTGCTATGGATTGTTTTTTTTTAAGTTTGAAATAATCAATATGACCGCTCTAAATGACTTTCATATGAAATAAACTTATAAATCAATTTTTATATATTTTTTAGATTTTTTTACTATTTTTTAAATAGTTAGAAGATAATTTGATTTAATTATTATAGAACATTTAAAAAGAGTGATTTTGTAACTATTTAAATATATATATACATATATATATATATATAATTTTAATCTACAACTAGATTTTTCATATGAAAATCATTTTGAGCGGTTGGATTGACAATTTAAATTTTAAAAATAAAAAAATGATACATAGCACATGAGCCATATGTGCTACACACGGTACAATAGTCCAATTATATATATAATGCTTATGATGTACTAAGGGTCCGTGGTCGATGCATGATATAGGTAGTGTATCATAGACATTCGCTCTATGGCCAAGGGAATTCTAGAGCTCATGTCGGGTAACGAATGACGTAAGTTACTTATCAGTGTGATCCCAATGGTTGTGGTGGGTTCGTATTTTCCTTTCTAGGTCAGATTTTCATCCTTGTATATTGTGACGGTAGGTAGGGGAGGAATTAGGATTTTAATATAGGGTGGCCAAGATATGAATTTACATCACTAAAAAATTAAAATTGATAAGTTAAGAGAGTTCGATACACTGCATAAAATAAAAATATATGATAAATTTAAACTCTGACCTATAATTTCCGAGGGATTGGGGCGACGGTCCCCAGCCCCCTTAAATCCGCCGTTGAGGTATGGGTATTTATAGGTGCACAATTAGTTTTGTAGCTCTACTGTAGAGGATATCATAAATCTCTGCATTATGTGTCGCGTGAGTATGATATCGTAGACAGTGTTTTTTCAGTGAAAGCAAATTTGAACCGCGAAAGTTGAGCCCAGGCTATCTTTACTTAGCAAGCCCTCATGAGCCTTAGGGTAGAATACCCTATTAATATATATATAAATTCTCTTTTTAGATAATCTTTACTATTATCATTACTATTAGACTAAATTAATGTTAGTTCTCCATTATAGATGATCTCAAGATCGCAATGCACTAATTATAGTTGTTGTTAATTTAATTACAACTACAATGTGTATTTCATTGCTTAAATAATTAAGTACGATAATACTTTCACATATACTCTAAGAATTGGAGAAACAAATATTTGTTTCCCCGTTTACTTTCACCATCGACTTATTTACAATTACAAATTAATTATGCTGGTTAAATGTATCTTGGTTGAAGACAATAGACTTCAATCAAGTTAAATGTATTAAGAATGAGACTGATAGACTTTTAGTGAAGGATGAAGAGATTAAGAATAAATGAGAGAATACTTCGACAAGCTATTCAACGATGAGAGTGAGAAAATCGCGATCGAGTTGGACAACTCAATTGACACCAACAGACGATTTGTTCGGAGAATTCAAGAGTCTGAGGTGAAAGAATCTTTAAAAAAGATGAAACAGGTAAGACGTTAGGACCAGATGACATCCCGATTGAGGTATGGAGATGTCTTGGAGATATAGCATTAGTGTGGCTCACTAAACTATTTAATACCATTTTTCGGTCCAATAAGATGCTTGATGAGTGAAGAAGAAGTATAATAGTACCAATCTTCAAGAATAAATTAGATATTCAAAGTTATACTAATTACAGAGGAATTAAGCTCATGAGTCATACCATGAAGCTTTGGGAGAGAGTGATCGAGCACCGTTTAAGAAAACTGACAACTGTTTCTAAAAATCAGTTTGGTTTTATGCCTGAGAGGTCCACTATGGAGGCGATTTTCTTAATAAGACAACTTATGAAGAGATATCGGGAACAAAAGAAGAACCTATATATGATATTTATTGATTTAGAGAAAGCGTATGATAAAATTTTCGAGAAATATCATGTGGTGGGCGCTCAAAAAAAACTAGTCCCAACAAAGTACGTTACCCTTATTAAGGATATGTACACAAATGTTGTGACTTGTGTTAGAGCATGTGACGGCGAGTCCGATATATTTCCTATTAAGATAGGATTACATCAAGGGTCAACATTGAGTCCATATATTTTCACCTTAGTGATGGACGAGATCACAAAGGACATACAAGGAGATATTCCTTGGTGTATGTTCTTTGCTAATGATGTGGTGCTGATTGACGAGAACAGAATTGGAGTCAATCAGAAACTATAGTTATGGAGACAAACTTTAGAATCGAAAGGTTTTAGACTTAGTAAGACCAAAACTGAATATATGAGGTGTCATTTCAGGGGAAAACTCAGATGACGGAATGTTAGTTTGGATGGACGAGTAATACCAATGAATGACACATTTCGATATTTTGGATCAATATTGCGAGTGAATCGAGAGATCGATGAAGATGCTTAGTCATAGAATAAGAGCTGGATAGGTAAAATGGAGACAAGCATCTGGTGTTTTTTATGACAAGAAGGTCCCAAACAAACTAAAAGGCAAGTTTTACAGGACGGCGATTAGACCCGCGATGATGTATGGCGCGGAATGTTGGGCTACAAAAGGACAACACGTCCAGAAGATGAGTGTAGTTGAAATGCGGATGTTACGTTGGATATGTGGCCGCACAAGAAAAGATCGAATCATAAATGATGATATTAGGGACAAACTTAGGGTAGCACCAATTCAAGAGAAGCTAGTCTAATATCGTTTGCGATGGTTTGGTCATATCCAACGAAGGCCTCCTGAAGCACCAGTACGCAACGATATTTTAAGTCGTCCTGAAAATATAAGAAGAGGAAGATGTCGACCGAGACTGACATGGGAGGAAGAAATAAAAAAGAGATTTGAATGAATGAAATATATTCAAAGAACTTGCTTTGGATAAGAGTGCTTGGAAGATGACGATTCATGTACCTGAACCATGATTTAGGAGTTAGAGTCTAATAGTAGAGTTATATACTTCATATTCTTATATTTTTAGGATTTTAGGATTTAGAATTTAGAAATAGATTTTAGAAATAGAGATTTAAAAATAGAATTTTAGGATTTAGAATTTAGAATTAGGTTTGAAAATAGGATTTTAAGATTTAGAAATAGATTTTATAATAGAGGTTTATTGTACTATTATTATTATTGTTATTATTGCTATTACTATTAGCATATTATCATCATCATTATCATTATCATTTTTATTTATATATTATTATTATTATTATTATTTATTTATTTTCTTTTTCTTTCATCATATTCATTATTATCACTGATATTTGAGATTTTTGATCTTATACTTTCCGATTGGGTTTCATTTCTCGCTTATCCCAATTTATTTGAGATTAAAGGTTTTGTTGTTGTTGTTTGTTTAATTGTAGTTGTAGACATTTGGATCTATGAAGCTCAAAATCATGCCCGAAAAGGTCAAAATAAATGAATAATGAAAAAAGGACGGCAAGAACGGCTCATTTTCTTAGGAAGCGAAATTAAGTGTTTTTTTTCCATTTTCTTGCTCTCTCTCGGTCTCGTATGCACTTATACAAAACATAAAGAGAAAGGAAAAAATGGAAAGTATAATTAAATGTAGAAGTCAGAAAATGAGTTTTCTGAATTTAGAATTCCAACATGTCGTAGCCAACTAGCCATAGACGCACAACTGCAGTTGCAAAAAGTAAAAAAAGGAAACACAGTTCAGGCTATTGGAATCGGAGAGGGAGGATCAATTAACAAAAAATATATAAAGAATTATAGATATATTCCTTATAAAATGATAGTGTCTCAAATTTCATACAATTTAGTTATTGCTTGATGATCCATAAAACTATTAAATTATAACTATTGTAAACTATATAAAATTTTGATGATTTTTTTTATAAACTATAAAATAATTATTAAATTATATAAAATTTGAAACATAATTGATTTACAAATTAATGAATATCTATAAAAAAATTTAATCTTTTCTTATATTTATTTTAAAATGTCATAGTTAAAATTGTTAGAATAACTCATTGAGACATTGACTAGTGAGCCGACCTCCCAGGTCCCCATTGAAATTGGGCATGAAAAAAATACGCGTACTACGAAGCGTTCGATTCAAGTTGTGTGAGCATATTATGACCCGTTCGATTCAAGTTATGTGTTAGAAAAAAAGTCGTTCGGAAAAAGTGAGGTCATATCACAAGATCGGCGTTATCCGAATTTTCACAGCCTTTAAATTAAAAATATAATTATAAATGATGTTATTTTCATACATTACGTGCCTTCTGGGATTAGACTTCCTCTAACCGCCTCTATTGCATTACTTTTGTTTCCCACTCCTACTGAAACTAGGAAAATGATATGAACATGAACATAAATGGAGGAAAAAGTCACCCAACTTGAGCGAATAAATCTGCATGTAATGAACATAAATGCAATAATTATGAAGAGAAGAGATTCAATTACCACCATTTTGGTGTCACATCGGTGCCATTAAAATTAAATATCAAATAACTATTATTTAAATTCTTAAATAACAAAACTAATTGAAGTAATATTTTATAAATATCATCTTATATATGTATACAAAAAATTATATTATTTCGATATTATTTATATAGGCATCAAGCGTTAATAAAATCAACGGACCAAAATTTACAATTTAGATACGTTACTTGATGGCTATTTAAATAAAGTTAAAATTTTTTGATATTTCATATACATACAATTGAGATGATATAGAATACATCTAACGGTTCACATTTTTAAATTTATACATAAATAAATAAATAGACACTAATGATCAAAAAAATGATAATTGAATCACTTCTCAATTATGAAAATCTTAAAGTTACTAATAGTAATGAAACAGAATGTACCCAACATATTTTAAACCATACTAAAGTTGGGCCTTCATTTAATTGGGCTCCAGCCCAACCTGTTAATCTCGAACACCACACATATGTAGCTCATTAGTAGATACACAATACATACAGCGAATAAAATACTTCATTTTATTTTCTCCCTTTTCCTCGTAAATAGGCTCAATTCTCGCGTCAAACTTTTAATAAATCACTCCGGCCGAAATCAATCAAAATTTTGACATTGAAAGCGAAGTAATATTAGAGTGGTGTATATTTGATAATAATGAAAAAAATAAGTAAAATAGTTTGAATAAAAAGAATTTTGATGATTTAATTTTAAAGCACCGGATGGTTTACTTCTTTAAATCACTTCAATTTGATATTTTAAAATACTTCAATTATTTTTATTTCACTAATAAATAGGCATTATATTGAGAATTGATATAATATAATATATCTCAAAATATATTTTATCATTTTATCATATTCAAAATTTTAAGAATAAATATAAAGACTTAGAACATAACAAAAGGAAGAAAAATATATACAAATATATACATAATTTTATTGATTTATTATTTTATAATTTTTTATCTTATTTCCTTTAATTATTTAAAATTTTAGTTAAAGAATATAATTCTGAAAATGGCAGGGAAGTAACTATTTTATGGAATTTAACCTTCTATTTAATATTCAATCAAATGAAATAATTTATACAGTTTTCTATTAACCTTCCAACCAGCTCATCCTCAACTTGACAGCTTCTGAAACAATTCAAAAATTCGAAATGAGGTGTTAAGATTTGGGGAAAGACTAGAAATGCTAAAACATAAATAACAAAGTAAAAAATAATAAATATGTAATAGAGAAATAGAAAAATGTTGGAGAGATATAATTATTAATATTATTATCTATATCAATTTTATTATTCATATTAAATGAGTTGTTGCTAATGACTTCATTGTTGTGTACAATATTATTATTTAATTTTTATATTATTAATCTGAATAATCATAAATAGAAAATATCTAATATCGGTATTATAAAAAAAAATAGGATGTTGATAATGATCTCCAAAGATCCGTCCCCGCGCAAAATCCCCAAAAGAGTTTGACCAATTTACCGCTCCCATTCTATTCAACTAACCTTGGACCAATTGATCGCTCTCGCTCTGCTCTTCAACCAGCACTTAAACAGTTGAGCCTATTTCTAGCGATAGATTTAATACAAGTGAAATGTATTTTAGTTATTTATATAAAATTTCAGAGCTATAGTTATGACCAACATTATTATAAAACTATTTAAATCACTTAGTCTACATCTATTTATATGAAAAGATATTGTGAAAAGAAAAAAAAATTGCAAGACCATGACAGTTAGAAAAAATCACAAATGACAATAAAAGACATGAATTTTAAATTTGATCAAGAGTACCATCCTTCAACCTAGCATATGCTACATGTGCTATTTACACTATTTTTTTTTGCTATTTATATCAAACCAACTGATTATTAACAACTAGTACAAATTAATTTATAAAATTCTTTGAAAATATTATTTGTACTAACGATATGTATTATATATATTTCATGAACGAATTATTTACATCTAATATGCAAACATTATAAATTGTCATATATCAATATAATAATAAATGGTGTGCATCATCACATGCTCTTTCGCTCTAATGCTATTTATATCAATTAAGCAGATTATTTATATCTCATAAATGAATTATTTATATTAACTATATAAATATTTTATAATAATTATCATATGCTAATACAATATTAAATGATACGTCTCGCCAACTGTTCCTTCGTCTTGATACTATTTATATCAATTATGTAAGTTATTTATATTTTATAAATGAATTATTTATGTTAACTATGTGCACTGATAACTGTCATATACATACGATAGCTTGTGTCTTATAACTTTTCTCTAGCGCTATTTATACCAATTATTTGGGTTATTTATATTTCATAGATGAGTCATCTACATCAACTATGTAAACATATTACGATAGTTATTAGATACCATGAACGGTTAGGAAAAATCACACATGACACTAAAGACATCTATGAATTCTAAATTACAATAAAATAAAATTCAATAGATTAATAATTATTTTAACACATTTTTTCTCTTGATGCATATGTTAGAAAAATAACAAAGATCATGAGATAAAAAACAGAAGCAGTCATAACTCATAAATTGTAATTCTTACGCAATGAATTTACATATTCAAATAATTAAAAAGATTACGATATAGTGAGATCTTGATAACACCTCTCTAAGTGTGAAACAACACAATTAAAGATGGGATTATAAAAACTCTTTACTAAAGAAATAAGAGAACGATGCAGAAACTCCGAAGAGGTTTTTACTTCGTAGTAATTTAAATTGTTGGTCTTTTGCATCTATTGAATTAAAAGGTACTTCATTATTTAAACAATTATAATTTATTTACTACTAATAGAAAGTTTAAAAGGAAGACGGAAACCAAAAATGAAAAGTAGTGGGTATAACATTTGAGGATGTAACTTAGGGGGATTAATATAAATTATCCAAAGAGTTAGGATATGGTGCTACGAATAGTTAATGATCAAATTTGCTACGGACTAAAAAATATAGATAAATTATCTTTAAATCTTAATTTATAGATCTCAATAAATCTTTATATCAAAATATGATGGGATATAAAAAAATATTTTTTTTAATTTTCTAAATATTATTTTTGAATTTTTAAAATGATTCAAAAATAATAATAAAATAATACATATTTTCTAGATCATTTTTAAAAATTAAAAATTAATATTTATAAATTTCAAAAAATAAAAAATTGTATTCCATCATATTTTCATATAAAAATTTTATTGAGACTCATAAATCAAAATTTAAAGATAATTCCACTATATTTTTTTATGTCCGTAATAAATTTAATCATTAATGCGTAACATTATAGTCTAACCCTTATCCAAAATAATAATAACAATAATAATGACAAATTATAGTTTAACCCTTATCCAAAATAATAATAACAATAATAATGACAACAGCAGCATCTACCAACTCCCGTTATGCCGTTACTTTTGGGCCCAGCTGACAGACGGGATAGTTCTAGGACCTTCCAAAGCTTTCGTTCTGTACTCTTTCGCTAGGGTTTTTATCATCCCCCTCTTGCTAGTCTCGCAAGTCTTATCCCCAAACTTCACTCTGAGGAAAAGAAAAAAAAAACAGCCACACTCTCGATTTCATCCTCCTGCCCTTGCAAGGTCTATTTTTGTTCCTTTTGTGTTAATTCAGTTTGAGATTGAGGAATCACATCATCTCGTCTGCTTCAATATATTCTCCTTTTGTGTTTAGGTTTAGCCATGGCATCAGTACAGCTCTCTGGTCCTGGAATGATGACTCCAACTGCTCTAGTGGCGACCAATATGAGCACTTCGGCCTTCAGGGGTTTGCAATTTAGGCTTGAGAAGAGGTCTCTCAGAGGCCTCACAGTGAGAGCAGCCACCGTTGTTACCCCAAAGGTATTAAGTCATTTGAAGAAGCACGTAGTCAACTGAAATCCTGTTGTCAGCGTAGGAGGCAATATTAGAGGCGCACTCGTTTTTACCTATTTAAAAAGAAATTTGACTACAAATTGTGTCTGTCTGTACTTGGTGCTATTAAATCTTTAAAATTGAACGTTAGATCTCTTTTACCATATATTGACCCAGCCATAAACAAACCTCTTCTTGTACACTTATCAAATGTGTTGAATTTATTGGGTAATCCGGCTGGTTGCAGTACACTACAGTAAGGCCATTGGGCGACAGAGTGCTTGTTAAGACCAAATCTACTGAGGAAAAAACAAGTGGCGGTATATTTCTCCCATCTACAGTTCAGACCAAGCCACAAGGCGGTGAGGTGATTGCTGTTGGTCAGGGTAGAACTGTCGGCGACAAAAAAGTTGGGGTCAGTGTTCAGGTAATATTATGGTGTACTTTATTTATTTATTTATTTTTGTTAATGGAAGGGTCTATTTGTATCATATTTACTTTGGGGACCAGGGTTGGAATTGTACTCAATGACATGTATGCTTGTGTTCCTGAAAGGAGATATATCTCATTTTGGCCTTTGTAGTTATGCTTTAACCAAGTTTTGACTGAATTGGGCAATGTATAAAGTTTTGGTCTCATGAAGTGCTGAAACAGTACTAGCAGTTGTATAGCAGTGCCAATAAAATGTACTTTTGTTGTTGAATGCAGACCGGGGCTGAAGTAGTATACTCAAAGTACGCGGGCACAGAAATTGAATTCAATGGAGTAAAGCATCTTATTCTGAAGGAGGATGACATTGTTGGCGTTCTCGAGAGTGATGATGTCAAAGATATGAAACCTCTTAGTGACCGTGTTCTCATTAAGGTTACTTTCTGTCTTCATGTGCACAGTTCCTTGTGGTTAAACAGGTGCTAGGATAAGGGTGTGCACTGTGTGGTTGAGTTTTACAGTCTGATCTATTTTCGTCACATGCACAGGTTGCAGAAGTGGAAGATAAGACAGCAGGTGGTTTGCTCTTGACTGAGGCAACAAAGGAAAAGCCTTCCATTGGAACGGTGAGTGGTTTGTGTATTCTACATGAATGAATTTTCTTTGGTCCAAGAATAGTTTCTTCAATAAGTTCTTCTGTGTACCATTAGAAGTTAACATTTGAGGAAACTAAGAGTGTAATGCCCTTGTAACTTAGGAAAATTATATTATTTTACTATGTTACAATATCAAATGCAGATTGTTGCTGTTGGTCCTGGTGCATTGGATGATGATGGCAACAGGAAGCCTTTGGACATCACACTGGGAAGCACTGTGCTGTACTCGAAATATGCAGGATTTGAGTTCAAGGATGCTGATGGCAGTGATTTTATCGCTTTAAGGGCATCTGATGTCATGGCTATCCTCTCATAAGCTGCTTCTATTGACACACTTGTACCATTAGAAATATTTTGAAGGTCATGTGTTTCCATTATCTGAAAATTTTGGTTCTTTGATAATTGGTCAATTTTGAGCTAGAAAATTCTAGTGATGTTATAAATAGGTAATTGTTATCCTATGAACGTTTGTTTTTTTGGAATTGCAATTATCAGCATGTATTGATATCTCGCTGTTTGTTAGAGCCATGTTAGTATCCTGTATTAGTGTTAAATTCTATATATCATCCAGAAATGATTCCTGTGGTGCTGAAGCAATCAAATGCTTGATCTAATATAAGGGCTGTTTGTGTGATTGTGATACGATATAACACCGAGTAGGAAAATTGGGACAATTTATATATGCATTAGTAATTGCCTTTCCCAGTGTAGGGATGTAACAATTCAGTAACGTTAATAATGTAATTTTGATAGTGATTTCTTAATTAATGGTACGGTCTTTCATGACAGCTTCCAACCAAGCCTATGATTCGGCATTCAGCTACTGTATCTAATCAGTATAACATTTATAAAAATTTCTGTCGACATACGACATATGAATTGGATCAATTATTTTTCAGCAAATATTTACTCTAAATTGAAATATTGGACTAACTGCAAAATATATTCAATTAATCTGTAAAAATGAAAAACAAAAAAATATTTAAATGGGTTTATCTGAATGGAAAGAAATAATTGATTTGACTCATATATTGACACGAGTTTGTTGTCCAGCTGTAGATAGCAAATTCGGTTCCGTGCAACATTAGCCCGAGCCATAAAAGAGAGTTTCATTCCACAAGTATTTCCGAGAAAAGTAGGAGTGAAAGTTAAACTAAAGTAGAAAACACCTTCTTACAATAAGTAGGTTCTCTGGAGTAGTGCGGGCTGCAAATGAATTGAATTCGATCGAATTCATCGGCGTTTGAGTTTGATTTGAAACCATTTTGAATTAAATTAAACTCGAACTAAATCGAACTCTAAATGAACTTAATTATTCTAATTTTGATATTTATTTTTATATTATCATAAATAATTAAACCTAAAATAATTAATATTTTATTAATTTTATATTAAAACTTTAAAAAATTAAGTAATATTTATTAATTTAATAATATCTTATTAATTTTATAATAAAATAATTATGTTATTGCATATATTATTGCCTAAATAGTTAAAAAAATATATACAAATAATTAATATCGAACTATTATGAATCAACTCGAACTAATTTATTAAAAAAATTATTGAAGTGCCTTTGCCTAACGTAACTCCCAAGGAACTGGCCACCGGCCTCAATCCCCTGTGAACAAATCTGCTGCATCTTATGACATCTTTTCAGGGATATCCTTTCATTCTTCTCTTCTGAAAGTTATAGTTCTAATAAATCTTCTTCCAAAGAGTAGCTAGTTCTCATTTATTGTCTATTTTTGAGGAATTTGCATTTTGATAGTCTAACAATATTCATATACGAACCGTACCAAATCAATTAAAATGTAAATGGCGTAATCCTTTTAACGCGCGATCTATTACAATGCAGAAGATGATATTTGAGAATCCAAAATATCTTTAATCCTCAAAAATTCATCATAAAACCATGCTAAACAATTATTAGGAGTTGGGTTTCAATGAGTTGCAAAATAAAGAAGGTTTTTACTTTAGAACTTTATATTTTGAAAATCATAGCTCCGATTCTCCGATTATTGATCTGCTTTGCTCAATACAATTTATGTATCAAAATATTATGAAATATCAAATTTCATTATTTTTAAATTTTGTTTGCTATTTTTTCATATTTTTGAAATATACCCAAAGATCTAATGAAAATGTTATCTATTTGCAATTCAAATTTAATTCATCTTTCAAAAATTCAAAAAAAATAGTAAGAACATTTTAAAAATAATAAATTTTGATATTTTATAGGAATGCAATATATAAATTATGCAGAGCAAATCGGTTCAGGCATTCGGGCTACTGTTTTCGAGGTACAGTTCCAAATAAAAATCTCTTTTACTTCACAACTCATCGTACCCAACACTCCAATTATCAGCTGGTGGTATTTTTCATGTGGAAGATTAGTGGCGTACAAATTCATATCCGCTGATTGCGCAACACTATGCAGCTAAGTACGTAATTCGTTCGATCACTTTGAGAATCGTGCTAACTCAAATTTCAAAATACTAACTCGGATCTTGAAGTAATCGAACGGACCACGCGTCTCGCTGTACAGTGCTGCACAACAATGAATCAGCACTCGTGGCATAGACGGCATCAGCCGGTGGCCTACTCGCCTAATGCTGTCATAATATTGAATTTCAAACTTACATTGGCATAACAAATTTCTAAATGTGATGTTCAAGTTCATTTCTTTAGGATCACATTGTCACGTCTTTTCATTATTTTTTGAATAGTGCAAAGACATTGATACTCGGTGTTCCAGTAAATTAATGATGGATCCTGCTAATAGTCCCCCTAAATAAATCCCCGTATGTTGTCCCCCTAACCAACTGTTCCTTGAAAGGAAAGTCAGCAGCTCAGTCTTACGCACTTAAAATGGAAACTCATGAACATCTGTTCAAAGAATCATAGGTGAGCCTTTATGCGCGTGCTTCACGTTTGAAAATTAACTCATTTATTAACTCAAGATTCAATCAAATCTCATTTATACTCCGATTTAAATCGTCAACAGTCATGTGTTTATATTTATAAGAAATCCTCACTGATATTTATGTATTTATATATCTAACGTCAGTAATCATAATTAGCAATCTGGTATTTATAATTGTTACGAATCATTATTGATACTCGTGTGTTTATGTATCTAATGTTAACAATTATAATTAGTAATTAGGTGTTAGCAATCATTATTGATGCTTGTGTGTTTTTATATCTAATGCCAATATTCATAATTAATAATAAGGTGTTTATATTTCTATTGAATTTCTATTCATACTTGTGTGATTATATATCTAACACCAGTGTTCATAATTAGTAATCAGATGTTTATATTTATAATGAATCTATATTGATACTTGTGTGCTTATAAATCTGACAACGATGTTTATATTTCTAATGAAAATCTCTATGGATATTTTTTGCATATATATCTATGCTTGTGTTTATAATTAGCAATCAGGTATTTGTATTTGTAATGAATTTCTATTAATACTTGTGTATTTATATACCTTACCTCGATGTTTATAGTTAGCAATTAGATGTTACATTTCTAATGAATCTCTACTGATACTTTATATATATATAGAGAGAGAGAATAGAGAGAGAGAGTTGGATTATGATACTATGCATAGTACGGATCGCTCTTGTGCTATGGATCGGTTCTTCATTTTAAAGTTCAAATGGTTAATTTAACCATATAAAATGATTTTCATATAACTATCTAGATGTAGATCAAATTTTATATGTTTAAAATTTTATACTATTTTTTAAGATAGTTAGAAAATCACTTGATTTAGTTATTATGATTCATTCAAAAAAAATAATTTTCTAACTATTTTAAAAAATAGTAAAAAAGTTTCTAAAAAATATAAAATTTGGTCTACGTCTAGATATTCATAATAAAATTATTTTATACGGTTGAATCGACTATTTACACTTTGATAACGAAGTATCAATCCATAGTACGGAAGCGACTCATGCTATGCATAGCAGCATAACCCAACTCTCTCTCCATATATATATATATATATAGAGAGAGAGAGAGAGAGAGTTTGGCTACGGTGCTACGGACCGTTTCTCCATCTTCAAAGTTCAAATAGTCGATCCGACCGGTCAAAATATTTTTCATATGAAAATCTAGTTGGGGACCAAATTTTATATTTTTTAGAATTTATTTTACTATTTTTTAAGATAACTAGAAATCACTTGATTTAATTATTATGAGCCATTCAAAAAGAGTCATTTTCTAGCTATCTTAAAAAATAGTAAAAAAATCCTAAAAATATAAAAAATTTCCAACAATATTTTCATATGAAAAATATTTTGATTAGTTGGATCGACAATTTAAACTTTGAATACGGAGAAATGTTCGTAGTTCACAGGTCATCCGTGCTACGCATGGCACCGTAGACAAACTCTCTCTCTCTCTCTCTCTATATATATATATATATATATATATATATATATATAGTTATGCTATGGTGCTATGCATAGCACGGAAGCGACTTTGTGCTATGGATCGATTTTTTTCATTTTTAAAGTTCAAATGATCGATCCAATCGTACAAAATAATTTTCGTATGAATATTTAGATGCAGACCAAAATTTATATTTTTTTAGAATTTTATTACTATTTTTAATATTGTTAGAAAATTACTTCTTTTGAATGGATCATAATAACTAAATCAAGTAATTTTCTAAATATCTTAAAAAATAGTAATTTTTTTAAAAATATATATATAATTTCTACATTGAGATATTCATATGAAAATTATTTTGTACGGTTGGATCAATCATTTGACTTTGAAAATAAAGAACCGGTCATCCCGTGCTATGCATAACACCATAGCCCAACTCATATATATATATTAAATAAAGTTATGGTGCTTCGCTTCCATATCTCAAATTTAAAAATCCAAACGGCCAATTTGAACCGTTGGATATGATCTTCATATTGAAATATCTTTGAAGATTAAATTTTATATTTTTTTGAAATTTTTTGCTATCTTAAATGACTTTTTATTACTTTTGTGGGAATTTCTAGTCTTAAGGTTAATCTTGAAAAGTCAGAGATGGTTCCACCAAATCTGTCTCATAGTAAAATATGTCATTATTCTTAGATTTTGGGTTGTAAAGTAGGTAAACTATCATTAAAATATTGAAGGGTGTCCTTACATTGGAAAAAAAACAGATAAAGCTACTTGGATGGATTTAATTAATCAGATTCAATGTCGGTTGCAGGTATGGAAAGGCATGTTCTTGTCTTTGAGGGTCATGTGTAGTTCTTTTAAACTCCATATTATCATTGATTCCATTATATTATTTATCAATAATAATATGATGTCTCAATAAGATTAATAGTATTCGACGGAGTTTCTTATGGGTTGGGGTGGATTCGGGACTAAGAAATACTCTTTGGTTAAATGATTTGTGGTTTGTTCTCCACGTAAGTTTGTGGGATTTTCAATTTATGATACATGAACTTGACATTATTATCTAAGTGGTGGTGGTTATTCTTATGATTCAGATTATTTTTTCTAGAAATAAGTCTTACAACTCAAATATAATTCACAATTTCAGGGAAGGTTATCACCCTTTTGGAAATCCATTTCAACAATATGAAAAGATTGATTGGGGAGGGCTCTATTATTTTATTTTGGTTTGATGTTTGATATGGGGACTTACCATTTTCACATGAGATTCCCACATCTTTTTATAAAAGCTAAAAATTCACTTATTGTCACTGTGGCTCAAGTTTGGAACAGTGGTAACATTAAAATCTCTTTAACTAGGTGCACCAGCTTACTCTTGTGAGGAGAAAAGAGTCAGGTGATATCTATTTTACATAATTTATCTCCTATTTTTTGGGAAATGATACTGCGATATGAGCTTTGAAAGCTAAGGGGATCTTTTCTATTAAATCCTTGAATGATTTTTTTATGCATTCTGAATGTTGCACTGTCTCTATGCTTTGGATTTGAGATTTACGTTTACTTAGGAAGGTTAAATATTTTATATGGTTGGTTTTATAAAATAAAATTCTAACTAGGGACAACTTATTTCATAGAGGGTGGAAGGAGATCTTACTTGTCCATTTTGTACCGCATTGGAATTAGTTAATCATTTGTTCCTTCATTGTTCAATTATGCAGGATTTTTAGGTATCTTTCATTGCTTAATTTTCTAATCTAACATGTTTATCATTATTGTCTATCTCTGATTTATGGGAATCAATTGGACAATTGATGGGCACAAATCGAGTCTTTGCTCTTTCGGTTATAGCAGTTGTATGTTGGGTTCGATGGAATGATAGAAATAGATTGATGTTTTCACAACTGCAAACCTCTTCTTTTAATAACTTTGTACTAAAAATTTCACATCTTTTCTATATATAGACAGGACAACAAAATCATTTGGAGTGCTTCTTATCGGGAGGATGGACTCATTACTTTTATTGAGGAATAGAATTTCCATGTTAATGCTAGTAATTCGCTACCTTCCCAGTTTGGAGCTATGTTAACAGCAAGCGTACCTCACGTTTGAAGCATTCCGAAAAATACAATTAACATTTCACTCATGTTAATCAGTTAATGCTATTGTAATGAGTCTTTAACTGAATTCATGTAGGTTTAGTGAATTTTTTTTATTTTTTACATGACCTCTACGTGAATTCTGTTATGTTTGTTTGATTTTCCGAAAAAAGTAAAAAAAAAAATGACAAATAGTTTGTCTGTTTTTTCAAAAAAAAAAAAAATCTTGCAATTCGTTTGACAGTAGATGAACGGTGCACTCTTAGCGGAGGGAAAAGAAAAATAAAGAAAATGAATAACACAATTGAAAGATCGAAGAATGTCGAGGCGGAGTAATCACGCAAAGCAAAACTAATGAATGATCCAGGGACCCCAAATCTATGGTCAAAAGAGGCTCCCGCACCCCGCCGGTGCTCACCCTCCTTCCTCTCTCTTCTCCCCTTTCCCTTCCCCTCGCAAATATCGAATGGAATTAGGCGATGGTCCCGCTTCCCCTATTCTTCCTTCATCGCCTTCCCCCTCTCCCTCCCGTCCCGCTTCGCCTCCAGCCCCTCCGACCACGGCGCTCGCTCCAGTCACCTATTCCACCCCTCCCATCCAAACCCTAACCCTAGCGCTCCCCATCCAGCAGCCCCGTCCCAACTCCGGTGGTTTCGGCGGCGGCGGCGGTGGCCGGGAGGACTGCTGGAGCGAAGGCGCCACGTCGGTTCTGATTGATGCCTGGGGCGAGCGATTCCTCGAATTGAGTCGAGGTAACCTTCGCCAGAAGCACTGGCAGGAAGTGGCTGATGCCGTGACTAGTCGTGAGAGCTACACCAAAGCGGCTAAGACAGATGTCCAGTGCAAGAACCGAGTCGACACGCTTAAGAAGAAGTACAAGGTAGAGAAATCGAAACCCGCTTCAAATTGGCCATTTTTCAATCGTCTAGATCTCTTGTTGGGCCCCACTCAAACTGCAAGCAAGGCACTTTCGAACCCTAACCCTAATTTTGGTAAACAATCACACATTAAGCCGCTTGGAGTACCTCAATTTCCTCAGAGGCAACGGACAGGGCGCCACATTGGTGCCAAACGTCCTCAATCACCGCCTTCTGTTTCATCAAATGAAGAATCATCAGATGGGTTTCCACCTGAACCACTGGTGAATGGAAAGAAGAAGAAGAGAAATGGAGATGATGAGGATAGGAAGCGGATGGAGGGGGTACGAGCAGTCACAAATGCAATTGTAAAGTTTGGACAAGTGTATGAGAGAATGGAAACATCTAGGTTGCAGCAGGAAATGGAGATGGAGAAACACAGGATTGAATTTGCTAGGGAGCTTGAATTTCAGCGGATGCAGTTTTTTATGCAAATGCAAGTTGAGCTTTCACAACTGGAGCAGCCAGTGGGGATAAAGCATGGCAGGTCTGGAGATGCAGGTACCAGCAATTTTAATTACTTGAATGATGACAGTGACGGTAATAGCAGCAATTAGTGTTTGGCAAGAAGTAGAATTGCAGGGAGCTTCCTTCTGTTGTTAGATTTGTAGGATGTTGAATTATTTGTGTTTTATGTACTTGTACTCTAGAAAATGTGTGGTGGTTAATTGCAAGAGCAGCCCCTTGCGGTTTGTCTGTATGATTATCTTTGTTAGATAGTACGATCTAACTTATGAATTTACACTCATGGTGATCTTTGGGAGTTATTGTTTTGTGCATTGATTTTGATTTGTTGGGTGGAGTTGTACTAAGGTGACTGTAATGTAGAAGTAAAATTAAGTTTATGTACATGTGCTTACTGTAGAAGTAAAATTAAGTTTATGTGCATGTGCTTTAGTTCCTGTGGATATTAATTAATTTTAAATCATCATTGTTTCGAGCGCTGAATCTTGCTAGTTCTTTCTCATATAGGTTGATTGGTTCATTATGGGATACAGTAATCCCTGATCAGGCTTTCATCATGGTATCAGTATTACTAACAGTACCATTCGGACTTTAGTTCTTTTGTTTAGTTAAAGCTTCGTGGCTTTTGGGTTTTATGCTTCAAGTTTAAATAGATCTCTGTAAAAAGACTGACTAGGGCTTCTGATATGAATATGAGCTGTTTATATTGAAGCCTTTTAAAGATCTGAGTGTCATGTTTAGAAACCCAGAAATCAGAACCTCGTTTTCATTTTGTAGTCACTAGTAAACTAAAAGATAACCGATACATGAAAGAAACAGAAATTATTATTTTAAAAAAATAAACATTTTGCATGGACTATGGAACAACTTACCTACTGTCTGGTTCAATGCTCCATAGACCATAGTTTGCCCACGAGACCATGATCATTTAGAAGTGCTGAAAGTTTAGCTGTCACATAGTTTCATTAGCAGAGCTGCAGAAATTTCATTTATTAGTGGAGGGTTGCAGAACTATGGAAATTGATGGATGTCCTGCATGGAGTTGTTAACAATAATTACATAATTATCGACATGGATTGAATTAGAGTGACGATATAGTAACAATAAAAGTGATTATCTTGCTGATGGAAAGAAAAAAAAAAATGAGTTCTGTTTCTTGGAACTCTCTTGTAAGAATGAAAATCGTTCGCTCAACTTTTATTTTTGCACATTGGATAATGAAGTTTTTTCTTGCAAAAAAAATAGCGCTGGGCCTTGAGATTTCAAAGAACTTTAAAATAAACAACGGCTGAGAAGATAACCGAGCCATGCTGGTGACCTTTTTTAATGAATAATTTTCTGACTCAAAGTTTAAGGACGAGTTTATAAATAAAAAGTTTTAGGATCAAATTTATTCTTTTTTTTTAACTTAAGGACAAACGCGAGTCTTATCCAACGATTGATGTCGATTTTGTTAAAATAGACTTTTAAGAATGGGTTGATATAATATTTATTAGACTATGCGAGAATTCCACTTTATAAATCCTAGCCGTTTTTTGAAAAAGAAAAATCTCCGGGGCTCCCCCATCACTCCTTTAGACATAGTATCATGAGTTATTAGAAGATGAATTATATTTTTGACTTAAACTAACTCAAAATAAAAATTAAAAAATTTAAATCTTACATCATGCTCAACAAAAAATTTGATCTCAACAACTTTATAAAATAAATAAATTACACGCTTCTTCAAAAAAATTCTCTCTATATGTAGGGGCAGAGCTACGTTGTGATTAGAGGAGGCGCAGGCCCTTCTGGCTGATTTTTTTTTTCAAAATCGCCCTTATAATTATATGTATTTTCAAGAAAAAAAAATATATATTAAAAAAAAATTCAAATTTTGCCTCTTAAAAGTTTTGTCCCCCGCCCCGGAATGTCTGGCTCCATCCTGTCTATACATATTCGAGACAAAATCTTTAAGAGAAAACTCTACTTGGAATTTATTTAATATTTTATATTATTTAATTTTGGATCTAAAAATTCTCTTCAATTTTTTTTACGGATGTAATCATCTCCTTTCATTAAAATTAGTTGTCTACGTTTTGATGTTCAAAAAAATGTGTTGATATTTTCTTTTTAGAAAAGTCCAAGCACCAAAAAAGTAAATAAAGTTCCTTTTGCTGATTTTCGAGGACAATTATAGTTAACAATCAGAATAGACAAGTTACTTCTTCCCAGAGAAAAGAGATACCGAAAAGCAAAAGAAAAAAAAATCAACAAGGCGTGGTACGAGTATAATGCAAACGTATATAAAAATTCAGAAAGCGTTTCCAACTCATGCACACTTGAATGCAAAATGCACGACTCGTCCTTGAAACGCACAATATATATTACTCTTTATTGATTTTATTAGTTTACCACATTCAATGGTCACACAATAAGATATTTTCCCTGCCTTAATCTATAAGAAGAAGAATGGTGAACTATACATTATGCATACCAAAAATTACTATTCACATGTACAAGCTAAAATTACAAATTAATTCTTGCCTCAAAATACATGCTATATGTATTCTAGACCTAGATTCGTGCAAAAAGAATCTCATTCCATGTGTCAGGTACACCAGGTAAACACCAGTGCAAGCAATCATGCAACCCGTTCGATGACTTACTATATTTCGAAATATGACACTCATCCCTCAGTTGTGACAGTGCAGTAATATCCAACAGCCTGACACGCGACCCGTTAACTGCCTGCTCTGCAACAGAGTCACTAGAATTTTCCAGTGACACCTCACTCCCCCCTTTCAAAGGGACTGTGTTGTCACAACTTCCACCAGTATTCCAATCCCCATTGACGAAATGTCTTGGGGACAATGTCCTTAAGAATACTTTGATATTAGGGTTTTTCACAATTTGTGAGTCGAGCCATGAAACAATACTATGTAGAGTCAAGTTCTTTGCATTTGAAAGGTCTGAGAATTTACTATCACCAACTGGTTTACCATACGCATGAAGCTCCCAATGGTTTCCCTGGAATTTGCCACGATTCCAGTGGTGACCTGTGTTTAACACCAGCACATGGAACCTGAAAAAAGTTCTTTGGTTGATAAGGCATTCCAGAAAAGACAACTGAACTAATCATTTACAACTGTGCATACAAGCAGGCTTGAAAATGGTTCATAACAGAATGAAGTATTTGACAAAGTGTTAGTACATCATACCTGAATGAAGTTAAATAGGCTTTGCTTATAGGACAAATCATTTACAATTTATAATTCTACCATGTCTGATTTTAAAACATGTACAAAAGCACAAGCACTTCAAAAATGAAATAAATTTAGCTAAATTAGGATTTGCATCTAGAACCAGTATTTACAGATGGGTACCATAAAGGTAGGGTTCAGACTTTGTTGGCGTAGCAGAACAACATTACCAAAGCCTTGACTTATCAACCAGTGCTAATGCCATGCTTCTCGAATTTTGAGATTCAAATGGTCATTCCATTCTGCTAAATTTGATCCACACAACAAATTCTTGTAAATAAATTTAAGATTTTTTTATATTTCACATGTCATATCTTGTAGGAAAAAAGATATAAAACAACAACAACGAGCATTTAATCCCAAATAAATTGGGGTAGGCTAAAAATGAAACCAAATTCAAAATCACAGAGACAAGAGATCTCAAATAAAAATCAATGAGGCAACAAGAATCTGCTCTGACCTATGGATAGCATTTTCCTGCCAACCATTGAGTTGCAATCTGAGATTGACTAGACTCAATGGCCTTTTTCATATTCTAAAAAATTTAGAACGTTCAGGAATGGCCTTTTTCATATTGAAAAAATTGTGAAAGATACTAAAAAGTGTAACATTTGGTTTTCTACAAGATACGGGCATGCAGATCGAACTAGGTAGCTTGGATCGATGATTTGAATCTCAATTATCAACATAGAGAATTGGTGCTATAGAACCAGATGATTAGCACACTGGCAGCTTCTGCCAGCTTTTCGAAAAAAAAAAGAACCAGATTAGACTAACTCTAAAATAATACTTCATTTGAGGTGGAAGGACGGACCTGTCAAGATACTTCTTCAAAAAGGTAACAGGGCGGTCCAGATGCAAAGCATAAGACACTGATTTAGGATCCGACTCATTAAGTAGAGGCTGGAGTTCACACAAGCTAGCTGACCAATAGAAGAGAACAGTTGTGTTGGTCCTTGGAAATCGATAGGCCCATCCGTCAGGTCTGAGGGCACCACGGGCTTTGACTAGGCCAAATTCCCAGCCTACATCCTGGACTTGTGGAGCGGGTTTGCCACCTGTTATCATGCACATTATGGACTGGAACTGTTGCCTGCCTAAAGAGTCCCCAACAAAAGCAAGGGTCTTCTGCTGCATCCTACAAACAATGTTAAAAATTACATACATATATATAGATAAACCTTCTATAATACCGTGTATGAAGGAGCAAAAAAGAATAATAACCAAGAAAGAGTAATTTTTCACACATCCATCAGGAAATGTTCAAGTACCAATTTTATCCCTACAAGAAATGAAATATTAAGTGTGGATTCAGAACATGAATTATGTATATTATACTCTCCCTTCCCATTTACATTCCTCCATCCCATGCAAAGAAGGAATAAAAAGAGGAGCAGTTAAGGACTTGAATGGAATTAGGCAAACAGTATGAACATGATACATTTTGCATGTTACGTAATTTTCAGTACTACATAAATTCTGATGTTTTCTAGCCTGTTTGGACATACATGAATTTGTTCCTACAAATAAGAGAAAATTGTAGATATTGCAATGTTGTACCTTTTCAGGAACCTGGGCCCAGTGAAAGAAGGCACTTGACAGTTTTGGGGTTGCCATCTGAACTTCTCATAGGAGAAATCAGAACGCTGCATCAGTTTACATGCCCACATTCCAGACAGCCACCTCTTGCATTCAGATCCAGAATAAAAAGGTCTCCTATCATCTGGGACCCATTTTCCTTTTGCATAGTTACACTCTGCAGAAGGGCATTGTCAAAATCAGAAATAAATTGAATAATGCTACAGTGATGTAACAAGAAATTATGAAAATAAGACAGACAGGGAAAATTTGCGTATCTTATCCGTATATTTTCAAAATATGTGCAAGGATCTGGAACAATAAGAAATGAAATGTTTTATAGTTCCTTTAACTTGGAAATATCACATTTATCCTTTTAATCTTAATTCTGAAAAAAAAAGAAAAATCTAAAATAACCCTCCTAACATCTCACATACAGAGCAAAGCTGTGACGTTACCACTAATTATTAATTCAAGCACATTCTGACATGTATTATACATTTTTACTAGGCCTACACATTATGTATCTTTAGTTGCAGACTTGCAGTAGAGAGAACTAAAGATATTGAGATGGCCAGGTATAAAAGCAACTTATTACACAAGATAACAAAGTAATTATCACCTTCGGGATCAGTTTCTCTCACTTCACCATCTTCACTCTCATCCTTCCATATATCTGGATCTATATCAGGAACTTCACTTGTATTATCTGGTACTCTGCTGGGAAGTTTACTCCCAAGAATAGGTTCTTGCAAATTTGCAAAATCTATCACATGTGGAAAAGAGAAACAAGATATGAAGTGAGAGTTACTTAGACCAGTACCTAACAAACTGGATTTGTGCAGTGCACCAGTGAAAAATCTATCTCATAGGGTTTATTCCCAGGAATGGCAATCTCACTCAGCTTGTACCAGGTATTGATTGTGTGCGCCAATGAAGAACTGACAGATACTAATAGTTCAGCAAATATGCTTGTTCTAAAAAATCAATATAACTGATACTAATAGTTTACACATCAAATATCCATTTTATTGTCAAATTAGGGGGGGTTGATGTCAAATTATTTCAGCTAACCCAAACAGATAGAAGAATTTATACTGTAACATCCTGCTCAAAAGGAGTTACAGAAGGATCCAAAATTAAAATCATGAAGTGAATACCTTTAGGAATGCTCTTGAATTGGTCTGAAGAGAGAGGAAGGGATGTAATAAGTGGGTTTATTTCCCAAGAACAGACAATAACTACAGCAATTAGTAGTATAATCACAGTAAAAGAGAGCCTCTTCCCAGTTAATTTATGCCAAGTAGCTCCCTTCATGCCCGAAGAAATCTTAATAGGTCGTTAGATTCAGAAAAAGGTGAACTATCTTGGGCTGCACAAAACAAAAGCGGAAGAGAATTGATCCTAAATATATTCAGCATAATCAAGAAAAAAAAATATGGCACAGTTTCAAACTCTATAAGAGTAATTGAAATAAATCATAGCTCGATTCAGCAAAAACTAAATGAAATAAAAGGGAAAGCTACGGGATCTATCTATATATAATATATTTCAAAACAATATGCTGGAATTAATAAGGAGGATGGGGATAATCATATTCCGGATCTAGCTGTACATAATATATAAAAATAATAAAACATCAATTGGCAGCATAGAGATGATGGCAATTAAGAAGATATTATACAGCTCAATTTCTAGGCCACCATCACCAAAACCAAATCACCAAACTCATCCAAAACCTCGAATCGCGATATCTCATGACAATTGAATCTGAATCATCAACTTGGCAGATCCGAAGAGTTCATTAGGCGAGAGCCGAGAAGAAAAAGTGAGCATGTGGGGGAGGGAGATATATAAAAAAGAGAAGTTGAGAGTGGGATCGGGTAACTTGGAGTTGGAGACCACAGGATTGGGTTATGTGCGAATCTAGATATATATATATTTTTTTTTATTCTGGCGTCATTCAAACTCAAACAGAACAGTGAATATTATCAGCATTCACGAATTAGAATTAACTCACTTAATTCACTAATTATATGCGTATAATACGGATAAAATGTATTTTATTCGATTAATTTCCCGGTTTGTATTTTTAAATTCTTTTCTGGGAACACAGGTCGAGGAAAAAATGATGAAGCAAGATGGACATCTCTGTGTGCATGTCATGTCAATCTTCAAAACGCGGAAAATGCAGTAGGTTGCAGTCTTTTTTTTTTTTTTTGAGTAAAACCCCGTAGGACTGCTGCCTATTCAGTGGTAAAGTCAACAGTGATATTCTTAACTATTTAAAAAAATAAAAATATTATTTATCAGTTATTAATCAGAATAGTTAAAATATGAATAATTATGATATTAACAATGATGATGATGATGATGATGATGATAATAGTAATAATAATAATGATAATATAATAATAACAATAAAATAATGATCATAATCTATAATCATAATAAATAATAATATTCATAGTGGTAATCATAATAATATAATAGAAATATAAATATAATCATAATATAAAAATATAATAATAATAAATATAATTATAATCATAATATAATAATACAATACAATACAACATAATTAAATAATAATTATAATCATAGTCGTAATCATAATAATATAATTATAATCATAATCATAAGAATATAATTATAATATAATCATAGCTATAATCATAATAATATAATTATAATATAATAATAATAATAATAAATCATAATAATCATAGTCATAATCATAATAATATAATCATAATATAATAATAAAATTATAATCATAATCATAATTATAATAATATAATATAATAATAATATAATAATATAATCATATTTATAATCATGATCATAATAATATAATAATAATATAATTATATTTATAATCATAATAATATAATACTAAAATCATAATTATTATAATATAATAATAATAAATAATAATAAAAAAATTAATCATATAATAATAATACTAACAAATGATGTTAATATAATAATAACAATAATTATTATAATAATATTATAATATAATAATCATAATAAGTAAATAATAATCATAATATTAATATAATAATAAATTATAATCATAATATAATAATATAATACAACATAATCAAACAATAATCGCTATTCCGACGAGAGCTAATCCGTATACCACCTATAACTTGGTATACTGGATTAGCATTTTCCGCACTCTTCTACTTAGTCTAAAATTCGTTTTGCAAATTAATTCGTCAGAATAGTTATTTTATTTTAACTTTTTGTTATTCCACCAAATGCCAAACAAACCTTTTTTTTATTATTACCTTCTTTTATCCTATATACCCTTTTGTATTTACTTAATGAAAAAATTTCTTACCCTTATTCATATTAAATAAGTTAACGAAAAAAATCTTTAATCATATTTATCTTATCGAATACGATATAAATCGGATAAATAGATAAAAGAGTTTCATTGACTAGTAGTGGGAACTCGTCGCGGAATGGAAAATGGAAAGTGGAAACTGATTGTTGGGTTCTTATTAAAAAGAAAAAAAAACTACATTGGGCCCTTTGTAATTATTAATATTAATATTAATATTAAGTAGTATTAATTGTAGAAAAACTACATTGATTTTGTAATTATAATAATAATATTAATAATAATAATAATATTATTATTATTATTATTATTATTATTATTATTATTATTATTATTGCTTTCAGCGGATCCCTCGTAATACCCTATTTGTACACAAAAAGTAATTATTATAAACATCGGCGCGTAATATAAAATGTTGAAGAGGGTAGATTATCTGCTGCACGAGCTCTTTAGAAAAAAGTGTACATCAACATCGACTTGTTGCCTCTTGCTAGTGCGTTATAGAACCGAAATAATGATTTGTTTTTATCAGATTTTCACAGCCAAAGGTCATGATCATTTTGGTCAGCTTATAAGCCTAACATTTTTTTTTTGTTTTTCCTATTTGAACTTCCATCGCGCCAATTTATTGTAATACGGGTACATTACTTGTTACAAAAAAATAACAATAAATGGGTTTTTATTTTTAAAATTGAAACAATAAAATAGAAGAGTAAATTTACTGTGATCCTAAGCTCATCAAAGCCTCATATGAGCTTAACACAAAAATATATCTAATAACCTTCAGGTTTTGATTTATGCTGCACAATAAAAAAAATATAATAAAAATTATATGAGATGCATAATTTTCTTTTGAGCTTTTAAGTTTTTGATTCAATTTTTTTTACATTACTTTAGAATATAAATAAAATAATGGATGTTTGCACATTAAAATGATTCGGCTGGACGTTATAAGCATTCATCCCTAAACCCAATTCCAGAGTCGAGAGCCACAAGAAATCTATTTGAAAATTGAAATTGGAACACAATACCGTGGACGTCACGAAAGCATTCACGGTCCACTTGGATTTCGCTTCAAGGCATCTTTAATTCGGAACAACAAGAAAGGATCAACATTGATTATTCTTGCTTTAATTCGAAACAACAAGAAAGGACCAACATTGATTCTTCTTTGGTCTTTTATTTTCTTTTTTGTAACGCACATGAAATTTCTTCTTTTGTTTCAGCACATGAAATTCGCCAAAGTTTGAAGGCCGGAGAAAGAAAAACGATTAAGAGAGTGGTCACTGGTCAGTACTCAGTACTCAGTACTCAGTAGTCAGTACCAGTGATGCTTAGACCTCACGGCTCACTCCGCCACGTGTTAGAATGTCTGAAGAAGCACAAAATTGTGAACTGCGAAGACGAACTTTCCAGCCTTAGCTTGAGATTTGAGTACCAATGTCATCCACCTCATGATCACTACCAGCATTTCTATCAGAGATAACAACAACATCCTGAAGAAAAACATACTCCAGACTACTAACCAAATTAATCTAGTTGGGAATATGACGGGACCAATTCTATCTAAACACAGCTTAGACAAGTTGTTGGGCGTTCCCTCCGGTTCAATTTACTATCTCACTTCATTTGTAAACGATGATTATTTCTGTTTAAGTGAAAATGTGTGATTGCCAATATTAACCATGCTACAAAACTCAAATAAATATAGATACATAAGTAGTTCTTCATAAATAGTTACTCTTAAAAAAAAACATGCAAGTGGATATCGATATAAGTGGGTTCATCTTTTGCGCCCTGAATAATAATAACACCTGTCAAGTAAAATGAATAATAGTACTAATAAGCATCTTTTACAAGAGCATTCTTGGCAGACGAATAAAACGGCCAGAAAACTTCTGTTATCAACAAACAATATACACGAGTATATCACGACTCAAAAGCCCCTAAAACTGTTTACATTATCAATGGTAATAAATTAACTCAACACATCGCCACTAGATAAACGTCAGTGGATCAATCTTTAATTACAACAAATATAAACAGCTGTAGAAAATGAAAAAATCAAAACCTAAAACTCGTTAAGACCTCACCTGAAAAGGGTGAATAACCAGAACAAAGCAAATCTATACAAAGAAACCAAACCTTAATACCCCATGCACAAATCTAATTACCATTTGTTATGTTATCACAATATAGAGGTCATGTTAAAGAAACAACTAATTTGGCCCCCTCAAAATTCGCAGGGCAGTCAGTCGTTCAGTGCCAATCAATCTGGCAATCCATGGAAATGAAAAAACCAATGAATAAGTTAAGAAGATGTAAAGTTATCACAAGGCCTACACATCAAAATGCAGCTCTATCTTGAATGGCATCATATTGAAGATTGCAGATCAAGAACTTCAAGGCACATTTCTGAAAGTATAGAACAGTTGACATGAATGCAGATAACATGCAGAGATAATGTGTATGGTAGAGAAGAACAGTAAATGTGCCTACTATGTCACCCCAATTCTTCATATACCCAACTGAACAAGTATCAGGTGCGGTTCGTGCAGGTGCGCATCGGGTGCATATTGGAAGCACCACATGACGTATCTGATTATTTTAATTGGTTTGACCGTCCATTTCCGTCTCTGATATGGCCGAGTGCGGGTCAGGGTGTGGTCAAACTCATCTAGGTGTTAGAGCGAGCAATATGGACTGGCACATTTATCACCACAATTAATCCCATATTCCCATTATATCTCCAAAATTCACTGAAAATGAAATGCGGGAGATGGGCATTGAACCCAGGCACCTATGCTTCCCACCAATGTTACAAACTACTACACCTTTGCTCAATTTATATTATTATTGAGTTTGACATAAATATATAAGATTCGTTGAAGTTTTGAACATGCACTCCTCTCTAACTTTTTGTTCATTATATTATTAATTTATATAAAATACTATTACATAGCCGCACCAGAATTAAAGATTTTTTGAAAATGACGTATCAGCGTGTTGCCACAACTGCACCATACCAAATATGATACCCGCACCCATACAACATAGTGTGCCTACCTCATGCTTACAGGAGCCTTAGAAATGCTAAGGCGCCTTGATTTGAAGTCACCGTCTTTGTCTAAACGCATTGCTATTATTTCCTTCTCCATTGCAGCTACTTCTCGCCTCATCTTTTTTGCCTCGACTTCCATTGCCTTTGTTAATGTCTCTACTTTCTTCTCTAGCATCTGCATTCACATCGCATAATCAGAGGAGCTGAGAAAAAATAATTTATAATTTAATTATGATCAGATTAAAAAAAAAAAACAAAGTATGATTGATGTTATGGACAGCAAATGATGCACAAGCACTAACCTGAGGCAGCTGATCATACAATACCATTTGGGTTAGGGTTACTTTGAACCTGATCAAATTCAATTTGAAACAACATAGTGTACATATCTAGCAATTACATTTTTATGACATTAGATGGTAAAACAAATAATCAAAACTTTACTTCGCAAGCACATAGCTCCATTGTATGACTTAATAAACTTCAGCCTCCTCAAATCCCAAATATATTTAAATTCAGCAGATGACATCAGAGATAACCTAACATGTGCCACTGCCACCACCCCAGGCATTTAAGCAAATCATAAGCATATACAGGATCAATTAAAGCAGCATAATGACACCTAACTCCAAAACCAGTTTCCTACAAGCATGAGACGAGTACGCTAGACCAAAAAAGTTTATCAAAACAAAATAGGGAAAAGGAAAATGAGGAAAGAAGCTAATTCTAGTGGTACCTCAGTAATGCTGCTTTTTTTTTCTGGTCAGAACATTTTCCAGGTCTCTAAAACAAATTTCTAAGGTCTAAACTAGTAATTTACCTCAACCGCACTGTCCTTATCCCTTAGGCCTTGATCTTTCGCTTCACAGGCTTTCCGCAAAATAACAACCTCCTTCTGTAACAAATCATACAAGAACCCTGATACCTGCTCTTCATTTGGCTCAACATCATTACTATTATTTGAATCTACCTGTTCCTCATTCTTTAACCCTTCTCCTTTCTCCTTTTCTTCACTGCCTCCACAATCCAATGATGTGTTTGCAAAGTTACCAAATTTATTTGTTTTTGAAATTAGTGATGTCACTCTATGGCTGAGATCCCTTGAGCCACCATCAAATGACTTTGATACCCCTTTTGCACGTCTCAGAACCATACTGCTGCTAACTAACAGGGAAGACGGCCTGGGAGATGGCAATCTCTTGTTATTTACAGAACTACCATTGAAGATCAAGTTGGGAATCTTATCAGTCCCAGCACCACCTAGTGATTGGCGGCGTGAAACTACATATGTACCATTTCTTAAGGGCTTCCCTTCTGAGTTGGTGTGTCCTGAACTGTTTGATGGCATTCTCAACCCCTCTTCTAGTATTTTGAGCCGAAGCTGATATTTCTCCTGTGAGTTAACAAAGATCACATATTTTATTCACTAATTTTAAAAGAATTATATGTATCTAGTTATATCAAAAGCTGATACCCCCTTTTGAGAATTATTTTTTTCTGCAAGGTCAAGAGAAATTCAATCATATGCTAATTTGTACAGAAGTAGAAGTTCAGGTAGCCTCTATTTTCTTTTGCTGTAATTGATACCTTAAGTTGAGCTTCAATTTTTGTGCTTCGTTCGGCTATGGCCAGTTTGTCACGAAGTTGCTGCACCGCACCCTATAATACAAAAAATAGTAGTAAATTGAGCCACTTTTTGACATTTTAAAATAAAATGGGACCTCTATGTAAATCAATTGCTAGTATAAACAATCCTTCCATGAAAAAGTAATGAGAAAAATTAAGTGTTTCTGAGAAATGTATAGCTTAAAGAATACAAAGTTTCTTTCATTTGCAAACAGAACAAAATGTGGCAATATAACAAGAAATATCTGCAAAAAACAATAAAATTCCTTGAACTGCTTGCTAAATATCTTTGAATGATATTTTACAAAGGAAAATGTGATGCTCTTTTGTTTTAGGTTGGTCAATCATGTGTTGTGGTTATCAATTTGAGGTTTCACAGCATAAAATATTGTTTTACAATTGACAGTAGAAATAGAAGGGAGATAGAACTATTTACTTGCATGAACCTTCGCTCTTCAAGCCACTGCTTAACAGGCATAACTTTGTCATTGTCATCCTTCCATTCATTTGCAACTACAACAGCGACCCTATTTGCAGTTACTTTCACACGGGCAAGTTCTCGGTCCATAGTTTTCTTTTCTTCCTATATAACAAAAAAAAAATTCAGCCAATAAAGAAATATATGTATGCACAAATTGATAGACAAAAGGTGAGAAACATCACATTCATTTCTTGAACTTTGCGCTGAAAGTCTCTAACAGCATTGGCAGCAGCCCCACCTGCCAACACAGCTTCTTCAAGCTCCTTCACCATCTGGCTCAGATTTTCAACCTCCGCAATCTTTTGCCGGTGTAATCTGTCCAAGATCCTGTTTTCCTCCTAAAAAAAGGGTACTTTGAAGAAATTCTACAGAAAAATGGAACCGGGCACAATAAAACTATGGCTGTATTACCTATATATACCTGGCATATGTCAATTTGCTTTGTGAGATCTTTGTTTCTGTTTTGCAAGTCATCTACCAAAGAAGCTTTTGCAAGTGCAGTTTTCACAGTTTTCTCAACCTCCAACAAAGCAGCCTCCTTTGACTTGGTCAACCGATCCAGTGCCTTGTTATCTTCTTTAAGCTTTGTAATCTGCAAATAGGAAATGAATATTTATATCAATGACCCCTTATCAAAATCTTGTTCATGACTGGGTAAATAACATCAGTTAAGATGTTTTTCCAAATGGGAGAACCGACCAAAGTGAAAGAACTTCAATGCAGCAGGAAGGTCACAACACTAAAAAGATAGAAGTGTGCTATCACTATTCTAGTGATTAGAAGTACCAGCATTTGCCAGAGATGGGAGAACCGTCCAAAGTGAGAGAACTGGGAGGCCATGAAACTAAAAAAAGATTTAATTTTAAGTACAGATGCTATCACTATTCTGGTGATTAGAAGTGCCAACATCTGCCAGAGATGATGGCAAGGTGCTTATAATAAAGCATTTTTTATATATTACTTTGGATTTTTGATGTCTTATTGGTTTTGTATGTTAGTTTGTCTGTATAATTGCACTTCTTTTTTGTGCTTTCTTTGTTCCCATATTAGGCTCATGACCAGGTCCCAAGCTTTTAAAAAACTTCATTTTAACCGTTTAACTTCGTCAAAATCTTTAATGTTAAGTAAAAAACTCGTTTAAACCATTATAACCGCTAAAAGTTGTTAAATAACTCCGTTTAAATCATTTTAACTTGAAGCTATTGCCTTACAGTTAAGAACCGTGAAACGTTTTTTAAAAGCTTGGCATCCATTGTCTGTATATAAAGCATTAATTTTAACAAACATTTGCTATAAATTGAGAATTTTTTTTAATATTCCTTGGATATGGTGGCGGCTTTCATAGCAATCAAAAGAAAAAAAATATATTGAAAAGAAAATCATTTGAAGATAGACAATGATGAATCTAGAACTTCTACTCTTGCTAACAAACAAGGGGCAATTGATGCAGCTGATATAAAAATCATTTGATACCCTACCTCTTGGCGGGCAACCTTCAGCTCAGCCTCGAGGGGTGCAAGAATGGCTTCAATGGGTGGCATGTCATCATCCTTCTGGGCCGCATGAACCCTTCTGACAGTCGCCTCTGCTGCAAACTGGGCTGCCACAGAGGCTTTCTTCTCATCATTTAGCTTCTTAATTTCCAAATTCTATAACACATTATAAACAGTTAAGATTGAATTTATAAAGTACAATAATCAGCAAAAAAAATTACATTAAATAAAGGAGAAAGTTCGGCACTAGTACCTTGCTTTCTAAGAGGGATTCTGTTTTTTTCAGCTTCTCCTCCAATTTTGTGAATTCCTCATAAAGCTGGAATAAATTAAAAATGAGAATTGCCTAATTTCTATCTTTTTATTTTCAGAGTGCTTTTGACAAATTATAGAATCGCGATCTGACAGCCTCTCAATCACACCATATACAGGGATTTTCTTCCGTTAACTAATAAAAGTTGATAACCAAAAAAAAAATTGCCATAAATGGGCACAAAAAACATAACACTGTAGGGCATGCTAGAAGATTGGATTGTCCAACACATGAAAAAAACTCAGTTGATGGAGCTATTTTACTAAAACTCTCAGCAAAAAGTTGCTAAACATTTAGAACTGATTAAAAAATTATGCAGCTTGCATATGTGAAATACTTCATCTCACAGAAAGCAGTGTTAAACTTGATTTTAATTCCTCATCTAATTTACTCTTGCAAAAATAAAGAGAAAGAAACATGGACATGATTTTCTAGTATTTTTAGGATTCCAAAATTAGATAGTGTTTCCAAATATTCATACCTATCCAAAAAGAAAGAGAATTGAGAGACGGACAAAAACATCAAGCTCTATTTGGATAATGTGAAACGAAAGGAGTACCTCTTCAAGTGCTTTTTCCCTAGCTCGTTCAGACAACTTAAGTGACTTGATCTCCGACTGTGCCTCTCCTAATTCCCTATTTTTATCTGCAATAATCCACAACCGAAACTTCAAGCATAACGCAATAAGCCAACCAACTCTATAATAAAGCAATCAAAGCTACATTCGCACCTCTGACCTGGTTCTCGAGCCGAGTGAGCTCGACTCTGATCGGATCTGATCCGTGCATCATGTTGATGAACTCATCAGCGTCGAGGCTCCGTCGGAGCGAGGGTCTACGTCGCGCCGGAGCTGCCTTGCCGCCGGCGGAGCCACTGGTGCTGCCACTTGCATCTGTCATCTCCGGTCGGGAATCTCAGTCGAGCATCAAGCTAGGGTTTCAGTTCAACGGGGAGAGAGAGGAAAACGGGGGACTTGGGAGGGGGGCTTTGATTAGTGCGATTTTTTGAAATTTGAGGGTTTGACAGTTCCTGTGAATGGAAAAAAGCGATCCAATGTTGTTTTATATTATTTAAAGAAAGCGTAAACATTAAACAACGATGGGAAAATGGCAAAATCATATACATTGCCTCTCAAGAGCTGTCCTTCCTGTGCAGTTTGTAATAAATTGCATGCTGGATGTTTTCTCAAAGAAAAAATTGCATGGTGGTCGGTGGATGATAAAAAGCATTGAGGGCCTGTTCGGAGGCAACCAGCGAATGGAAATGACAATAGTATTTGAACTAAAAAGCACTGTGCGTGAAAAAAAAAATCACTGTGACTGTATTTTTTTTCTTCCCACACACATTAACTGTGCCGAACAATCCCTGATTCGGGCTGTCACGGGACAGGAGATCTAAACATAGAATGCATTAATTCAATTAACAATACGCGAGTTTAATACTTAGATTTTTCCGGAAATTTTATTTATTTGTCTTATGTTTTCTTACGGCTCAACTGTCACGAGAGATCTAAACACTTGTCGCTTGAATCAAACGAAGGGGGAAGAGAACAAAGGAGACGGTGCTACCTTTGTGCCATTTATGTAAATTGCGTTTCGTTTTCAGTTAAACCATGGCAATTATCAATTATGCTTGCACTGGTATTATTTTCAAAGTACTGGTAAATTGCAGTTGAGAAGAACGGAGAGGAGGAGAAAAACGGAAATGTCTGTTGCAAGGCTCCTCCAAGCCGGTTGCATAAAGGGAGTGGGCCTGTACTAGATTCCTCTCACCTCCCCTGTAAAATGTAAATGCTGCTGGTACAGCAAGAAAGTCGAACCCAGCTAAAAACGGAGTTTAGAGACCACGCAAGACAAATTAAACTTTCTTTTCATGTGGGCCTCAAAAGGCAACCTTATGCAGACAGCTAGGAGTCCGAATCTGTTCTTATCCAGGATAACAGGATCATGTTATTCGCTCCCAGCTGAACTGTCCGATAAAAAAAATAAACGAATCCGATCGATTTCGAAGAGAGAAAAAGGAAAAGAGCAGAGAGAAACAATCAATCTGGACCGTTCATTTTTTGATCGACGATCCAGCTTGAGATCTGCTATCCGAAATATACAACAGCGGATGTGAATTTGAGTGCAAGACTGAAGTTTATCTTATCTTTTTTAGTTTACTGAGCTGCTGTGTAATGTAATTCATGATTTCATTATCATTTGGTCAATTTGACCACGGTTGAACCCACATGACCTCACGTCCTCACCCGACATTGTAGCTGTTCTGAATGCAAAGCCTGGCCCCGTGCAAGGTATATGTTTTGGATAACATAAACAGCAAGTCTGGTCGTTGTTTAATTTGATATTTTATTTTTCCTCGGTGAATGTACTACTTGTTCAAATAAATTTGTCAGAAAGGAATACGTTAGAGCTTTGAGATCGCAGGTGTCTCTGTTGATTGATTGCTTTTATTTATTTATATTGTTTATTTTTTTCATCTTCGCAACTTTTATGGAACTTTATTTTACGTGTATATGAACCTGCCATCAGATATAGAAAAGAAAATATTTCTAAAAAAATAATTTATACACTAAAACAATCTCTAAAGGTATGATATCTAAAGATATGATATGACAAACTTAGTCATTTTTTAATTTATTATAATTTTAAAATTAGTGGTGCCAATTTGTCCTTATTTATCAAGCACAAAATTCCAATGATATAATCGTAGTATTGGTCTATGTTGATGACTTGATCATAACCGGTGATAATCCAATGAAAAATAATTGTGTAAAAAAAGACCTCAAATAAAATTTTGATATAAAAAATTTAGAGAAATTAAAATAATTTTTGGAATAGAAATTGCTCTCTCACTTAAGTTGTTATTTATATCTTAAAGAAATTACAATCTTGATTTGCTTCAAGAAACCAAAAAATTATAGTGTAAACCAATATCAACCGCAATTGACACAAATGTTAAATTAAATATCGAGGATGGTGAGTCATTGAAAGATATAACTCACTTTCAAGGGCTCATAGAAAATTAATTTATTTGACCGTCACCTGACTGGACATGTCATTTGTCGTAAGCCAAATAAATAAATTTATGCATTTACCAAAAATACCACATTCCATTAATAGAATATTAAGACATCTAAAGTGGACCCCCGATAAGAGAATTTGGATGAAAAAAAATAATACTAATGTTATATTTGGTTATTCCGACGCAGATTGGGCGGGAAATTTTGATAGAAAATTCACTACATGCTTTTTCATATTTCTGGGCGAAAATTTAGTTATATAGAAAAGTAAGAAGTAAAATGTCGTGGCTCGATTGAGCGCAAAAGTGGAGTATCGAGCAATTGCATCCACTGTTAGTGAATTGATATGGATTAAACAAGTACTAGCCGATTTGAATATAAAGGTCGAGGAGCCAATGAAGATATTTGGTGATAATCAATCAGTAAGACACGTTGCAACAAATCTCGTCTTTTACGAACACACCAAACACGTCAAAATTGATTGCCACTTTACTAAATAAAAAGTATAATTAAAAGAGATTGAAATTCCATTTGTTAAGAGTGAGGACAATTGGCCGACATTCTCATGGCATTTGAAAATATTTCGTGCAAGTTAGAATTATACGATCTATACAATCCTAACTTGAGGGAGAGTGCTAAAAACTAAAAAGAGTTCGGGTTGTAATTAATTAGTTTCAAACTCGTGAGAGTATTTTTATAATTGGCTAATTTAAAATGATACAATCTGCTCATGGTAAGACTTTATACGGATTTGATGTACTCTTATCTTCTTCAATTCAGGTCGAAACTATGTCATTCAACCTCTCTAATTAATTAATTAATTAATTAAAAAGAGTTATAATTTTCTTATATAGGCAACATGATATAGGAACTGTATACAGTAATAATAAGGCAGGTAGAACTATAACGGTAATAATTTATTACCGTTTAGATAAATTAGGCAATATATTATTCAGAATAATGAAAATATAGTTATTCATCTTCTTTCTCATAAATCCAACGGAACACAAAAGTCATCACCGTGCAATATTTGCCTTTTACAATCCACCTCTTGCCGACACTTCTGTAAACAATAATTATGAGCCTCTTTTAATAAAATAAAAATAATGCCGGTTTACTGTTTACTAAAAGGTTCCAAAAGAACACGCGTTCACTGAGACCTTACGCCAGTACTTAAAACAGCGCTACAATTAATTAGATAGGTTTATGCCCGACATCTAATCTTAGTGAAGTTGTCAAATAAATATCAAATAAAACCAAAAATTCTAATTGGATCTAAGATACATACAGCATAATGCAATACTTTGATTTGCTCTTTCATTCCACATACATAAAAAAAGATCTTGCATTCGGCGGCGGAGCTATATATTTTAATGGTGTCATTTAATATAATTAAATTATTTTTTATTTTTATTGGTTTAAAATATGAGCCGTATCAATAGTGACAATATGAACGAAATATTTATGGGTTCAAATTGATAAAAATATAATCAAAATAAATATAAATTATTATTATTATTATGTATAAAATCAAAGATAATTTGAAAAATCACTGATGCCAGTTGCACCCACAAACTTGTACATGCCTCCGCCACTGCTTACATCCCATAACTTGATATCAAGCCTATGAATGAAATCAATTTTCCTAAATTTTCCTAACAAGGAGCCTAGGAGTTTAGCAAAAATAGTTCAACAAAAATAGTTCAAATCCGGTGAAAAAGAAAACAATGGAAAAGAGACATTAAGAAAAGGAAATTTGATCATTTGTTGTGTAGCATCGTTCAACACAATGCATAATTCATTGAATTGCTTTGAGATTCAGAACGATATAAATCGTAAGAAAATCCAACGGATCATATGTTGAGCAGCATGATACTGCGTAACGGAAAATAAAAGTTCCAGAAAAACATAGTCAAATACTGTGCAAAATCTCCGTTTATGATAGCCAAGTTTCACCAATACAACTATCCAACAACAACAAATCACTTTCATTAGCTGAGCTTTCGTTAACTCTGCTCTGGTAAGTTAGAAGGTATTAATAAGTCTTACTTTCTTGTGTGGGGTGTTTTCATTACTTCATTTCTTGCTATCACTTCCAAGGAATCCAATGTTTCTAGTCTGATCCCTCACCTTGACCAACAAAAGTTGTCTCCTGAATTTTTCATTTTAAAATTTGGTTCCTTAAAGAAATCAGATAAGAGAATAAATTTTTATAGTGCATCGAAAAAAAAATCATCATACTATAATTCGATAAAAAAATAATTAATTTCTAAAAAAAATTGTTGTGCTCCGTTTACTCGCTTATTGCTGAATGGGATTGCATGCATAATCTTAATTATATCCGAATATTTAGTAATAAATGCACCATAATATTAATAGGTCAATTTGATGCGTTCATTTTAGTTTAAATGCCACAAGAAATTGTCCTCCATATATAATCAAGTCCGAAAATTATATAGCATGTCGTATTTTTTTTTCTTTATGGACCAACAATCTAAAAACTAAGCAAACAAAAGTAATACATATATTGGAGATACAGGTGATTCATGAACATTGATTTTGTGCGTAACAGTTGATCGATTAATCCTCTCATCAATCTTCTTACTGGAAAGCAATAGAAAAGAGTTGCGTTAGTTTTCAAGTGCGGAGCCAATAGTTTTACAGCGAGAAACAGAGTTTGCTATTAAATTAAAGATAATAAAATAAAAAAATATATGTTGGTTTGCTTCTTCTTTTTTTTTTATTTTGAAAAAATGTTTGGGTTACCATATTTCATTTTTTTAAATTCGCATTCACATGTATATTTAAATTCACAAAACTTCTATTAAAACTTGTCAGCAATTATTCACTGGTACTTCAAAAAATAAAATAATATTTATAAAAAATATTAATTCAAATATATATAATTGAAAGAAAATTAAGCAAAGAAACTAATTCATGCTCCAAAGTTTAAATGTAGTTAACACAAAACAACCAGCTTCCTATTTAATTAGTTTCTGCCTCATTAATCGGCATATATCTAAACATATAAGCCGATATGTTTCTTTTTTACCAAACGAATTTATTATTTCTCTCTCTACAAAGTCCAGCAACCACAAAAGCAATACCATGCATTTTTCACAAAGTAGATTTTGCCATCAATTATCCACAATTGAGAATTGATTTAGGGAGAGAGGCATATATTGAATTAATGAATTCAGATGTAAGTGAGATTCTAAGGACATTCAAATTGTTGTATGTCGAAATAAAATTAATGATACATGGATTCGCTACGTGCATGAATTGGGGCAATTAATGGATACTAATTGTACCTAACGTCCTGTACAATTCGTGTACTACGCATGAATGATTAAGAAAAGCTATAGGATGACGACATCATTTTCGTTAACTACAGTATGATCGGAGCAATTAGTTCAGATTTTTTTAGTTCAATTTCAACAAACGAGAAAATGATATGAGTACTCCTTTTTGACCGAGTTTATTTTTTTAGGTTTGTTTATTTATTTGTAGTTAAAAATAACATGAAACATGGACCGATTTTTAAATTCTATCTCAATTAATTTTTTTCTTTTTTTAACGTATAATTATTTATTTATAGTCAAAATCAAACATGAAACATGAATCAAAAATTATAATATGAAACATAAACATTATATTTGATTGTTCTAAATAGCGCAAAAAAATTAAAATACTACAACAACAATTAAAATCAAATTATTCTAACAATTCTAATAATAAAACATAAACACAATATTATTAAATATAAATCATGTTCTACTTGAATGTCCTCAGCCTCGAGTTGGAATGTGTATATTCCTTCTCCTTTCTTTGTTGATTTTTGCTGGATCTGGCGTGATGATCGGACCATTGTAGATTGGCCAATTTAGTTTGTTGTCATAATTACGCCAATGACCATACCATATGTTAATATAATAGTGAATGCTATAATATGGACTGACGTACTGAGTGTAATCCAGCCTTCTGAACGAACAAATGGCAAACAAGTAATCGCATAAAATACCGGTCAATTATGATTTCTGGCACCAATAATTATCAATTCTCATCATAGCTAATTCAACTTCATATTTTATTTCACCCCTTTATCCCTATTATTTGAAATAAAAATTATAAATTATTACTTAAATTTCAAAGTTAAATATAAATTATATAAGAGTAGAATATTATCGTTTTAATAAGTTCATTTCTATTGTAAACATCACAGCTATTTATAATCCAATATAGTGGTATAACATCATAAGTTCTCCCATTGTTACCGCAATGTTGTATCAGTTTCGTAACCTTTGGGAGAACATCAGACCTTGGGTTCTCAAGATGCTACAACTTCTCGATGCTTATAGAATCACTCAACACATTTGTAACATGCGTTCTCGATAATAACACATACTGAAAGTTGTCTGGCGATCCTAAACTTGTTCAGTGTTTCTAAATCATTGCTTGTCATTATACCCCCCACCGATTGAAACCTTCGTTTATTTATTGTGCCCATCTTTTTGATGCAATGCAGCAACTTGATCTGGGTTAACTCCCCATAATAAAATTTCTCGACTGACACTTGTTCAGTTAGTACAGATGCGGAGGTTTGATTAATGTGGTTTCTGTTATTTTATGTCTTTATGTTAGACACTTGTTCTGTTGGCACATATGCAATATTCATTGGAAGATTTTCTTGAATGATTCATGTCTTTCTTATGTACTTATGAGATGTTGGCCTAATGTTATTAATTTTTTTTAATTCCTCGCACTTTCATGGCTTCTTATGTACTTATGAGTTTTTACTCTTTTCATATGACAGTATTTATATATATTTTGTGCAATGTGTTGAGTACAAAAAAATAGACATCTCGCTTGTTGATTCCTATCATCCAAAATTTGGTCTCTAAAAAACTGCCCTTATACTCAAATATTGATATGAGATAACTATAATTTTACCAGGACCGACAATCTCTTTACACAACCACTGTATGAACCAACCCTAGTTAGTTGTACTTTCCGACTTGATAAAAATATTGCATCGATAGTCAAGACTGACCATAGGAAAGGTCATGCTGCAATGCATAGACCAAATGCGCATACAACACGTTTGAAAATTTTAACACTAAACTTTGTTGAGGGTGTCGTCTCTATGAGGTATTTGATGCAATTTGTGGAATTATGTATGGTTGCTAGTAGAGACAGAAGTATCTTATATGATCTCTCCTAACTATCAAAAAAGTCTGCAATTGCTAGTTCCCTTATATTATGGGGAACTTTTATTTAACTAAATCCTTACTTCTTTGATTGTCATTTTTAATATTATCTACTATCATTCTAGAATTTATCTGACTGTGATCCGCTCTAATAGCACTGCCAAAATAAGAGTGCTCGAGCGGATTTATTTTGGTCTCCCAAATATCTGTTATGATAGGTTGTGACATACAATCTTCATGGACAGTTGGAATCATTACATGTCATAACTAATTTTGATTTGCTACTATTTATTACCTTCAATTGTATATTCCGTTGAACATAAAAATAAATAATTTTCAATTTCAACTTGGATTTTATACTGAATTGCTGACCGACACCAAATTATTCGTTAATTCTAGGTGTTTATGAAAATAAGGGTTGTTTGCATACGACATTGGCGTATCGTCAGCAAATTATGTACACGAGTGTTTTATTCCCCGATTAATGAAATGAATAGATATTTGCACTCTTTAACTATTTTTTGATATCTAACTCAACCTCAATTTCATCAATATTTATATCCATTGCATCATGAATGTTATCCTTCTTGACATCCAAGTGTCACTTTTCTTCTTCCTCATCCTCATCCACATTCTGTACTGGGACACGAGTTGGTGGTTGCTTCCGAGCTAGGGACTGGGTTCTTTTCTCAGCCAGGATTTGTTTATTTCCTCAGCTATGACTAGATTACTACTTCTAGGAATACTAGTCGGATACGGATCATAGTGATCAGAACTGAATATTAGTTGAGATTCAACTACTGCTCCAGTGTTTTATACCCGAATATTTAGTAGGAGCTATTGTTTTAATCATTCCCCAAATTTTCTCAAAAATTATCCCAAATAAACTATAAAAAACTATTCGTACCTGGTTGGACAGTGTTGATTCGTGCACTAATGATGATGTTGAAATGATTAGGGAGCAGTTTTAAACCAACATGAGTCAGCCTCTTCAAGTTATGAATACTGATTGTCTTGTCGGTAGAAAATATATATGCGACACAAATATCGTAACCCACGTACGGTTAAAGTGTTCAAAATTTGACCTCCGTGATACACATTGATCAGTAACATAATCGTCTCTATAATATGAATAATAAACTCTACTATTAGTGTATTTTAATTTTTCAGCAAAAATTAATAGTCCAAATAGAGATAAAAATATACAATATAGATGAGAATAGAATGCTAAATATGGATCTGGATTGGATCTGTCGAAAGAATTACAATGATAAAAATGACGATTTTGAAGAAATGACTGAAGCAAGCAAGAAGAAAAAGACTGCTAGGTGTATGATAATATATAAATAAATTATCTGAGATCGAGTTTAAAACTCGATCCATACTTCATGCTGATTTTTGACTATAAATGAACAAGTTGATAGCCCTAGGATAGTGGTATTAAAATACAAAATAATACAAGAATGTAAAGAACGTAAGGTAGAAATGCAGTCTTGATCAAACTCTTATATCCCATTAGTCTTGATTCTTGTGCACTAATTCATTTGCATGTTAATCCCTACACAAAACTCAAACAAGATAAATTATAAAATTTCAAGATTATTTTATAAATCGACAAATCAAAGAAGATGTTAAGTGTAACATGAGTAAACATAAAAAAAATTTATCTGAGACCGAATTTGAAATTCAGTCTCGGTACCTGAGACCGAGTTTCAAACTTGATCCGGACTATTAGCACAAAAATAAGGTATCCATATCATTTTCCTCATTGTTTATTTTTATTTACTAAAGAAAATATGCAATTAGTTGTGGTGCATCAAGAATTGCTTGGGCAAGTGCAAATAAAAGCATACTCAATAGAACTTTTATCTACTATATCACGAGGATTTATATCCGCTGATATAATAATATTGGAGGCCCACACACCCACACCGGACTGGTACAAATAGGTACAACAGATACAACATTAGTATAACATATATCAACTACCAGAACAACCCCAACAGTCACAATTAAGACAATTACAACCTAAAAAGGATAATCCTGCACACAATTGGATCTCAAGAAATTAGAAATATAACCGACCAATGCATACAATCAACCAACCAATAATGGAGTAAAAGATTTTATCACGGTTTAGATCGAGTCCAACAAACATACAATAAGGGAGCAACCACCAACCACGATTTTATTGTAACAACCATATCTTTTTAGCAGCTCTCTCTTATCAAGAGGGAAGGGTTCAAGAGAATAAATAGAGTTCAAGAGTTGAGTACACGGCCAAGGCTGAATTGTGCCTAAAAACCAAATAATCTCCACCATAAACTCAAATCAGCAACTCATTCTATACCAATTGTCATAACCCTAATAGTTGTTTGTCGATATCTCATTTGCCTCCTCCGAGCCTCCTAGTCTAGAGACTCACTGCATCAGACCTGAGTCCACGGCCCGTGGCCGCAAAGATCTAATGCCCCATGCAACATCACTCATCGCATATCCACACATACCTCCATCGGTCCCAAGACGTCCACGAAACTCCATACGGCCAAGCCTGCCACCTCCAACTACCCTCTGTCCAGTCAACTGTGCAATGACACTCACCTCCATGTGACACGTCTCAACCGTCACAATACCACTACAACCAGTCATGTCATCACCTCCTACAACTCTCCAAGTAGGAGTGTCAGCCGATACGATAGTGAACATGTACTTCACCGTACCGACCATCTCATAGAAACCACCGCGTCTAGTACCCCGAATGATAACCAAGTCACCACAAAGTACCTCCATGACCCATCGCGAATCCATAGCTCATACCCATGTGAATCCAACTCATTGAGTGACACAAGACTCCTCCGTACACCGGTACATACCAAACATCGGTAACTGTACGGATCATATCATCCCACATCCGGAACCTAACCGCACCGACTCTGACAACCGACAAGGTTGATCCATCAGCCAAAGTCATGGTCCCACCGGACACCTCTCGAAAGGAATCAAACCAATCCCTCTAAGGACAAACATGAAATGTGCTCCCAGAGTCTAACACTCAACTACTACCGACCCAGCTACTACCGGCGCCACCGCTACCGCTGCCCGTCCCGCCACCAACAGACTCATGCACATCCTCCTCACCCACACATACAATGACATCACAGTCATCACCAATCGTAATTGCCATGCGACCGGCTTTAGGGTAGGTGGACGGTTCAGCCGTCTCTCGGGACAATCCCGTCGAAAGTGACCGAGCTTGCCGCACTTATGATATGTACCACGACCCGACCTTTTCGTCGCCGCCAATCGATGCAGTCACAAGCATACTAGAGGATCCTGACACATCCTCCCAATATTGCCTTAAGGACTCAGAATCTAAAAGTACGATAGTCACTTCCGACATAGTTAAGTCACTTTTCTTCCCTAGCAAAGACATCGTAATCGGATCATATGACTTTGGTAGGGATGTCATGAATAAACAAGCTTTATTCTCTTTCTCGATCTTTCCACCCGAATTGAACATATCTCGCACCAAAGTGTTAAACGCACCAAGGTGAACCTTTAAATCCATACCCTCCTCTATCCTAAGTCGGTACTATCGCTTCTTCAAAGCAGTCCGACTTACCAAGGACTTGGACAAATACATGTCTTTCAGTTTCATCCATAACTCATTTGGACATGTTTCGGCCATGAAAGGAGCCTTAATTTCATTAGACAAATAAAATCGGATTATACCAAGGGCTTTACCACACAACGTTTTTCACTTGTCATCCTTCATTTCTGTTGGTTTGGTACTACTCAAGGCATCATCCAAACCCTAAAGCACAATGACATCACAACCGAGCCTTGCCACAATGCAAAGTTTTATTTTCCATCAAATTTCTCAATTCCAAACACAGATGGTACAATGGGATTTGTCATGTTCTTGTTCAAGTTGAAACCGCACCAAACAACCATACTACACCATCATACTACCGAATCTGTGCTCTATACCACTTGTTAGGGGCCCACACACCCACACCGGGACTGATACAAATAGTACATCAGATATAACACTGGTACAACATGTGCCAACTACCAGAACAACCATAACGGCCACAAATAGAACAATTACAGAGTTAAAGAGGACAATCTCGCATACAAGTTGGATCCCGAAAAATTATAAACAAAACCGACCAATGCATATAATCAACCAACCAACAATGGAGTAAAAGATGTTACCACGGTTTAGATCGAGTCCAACAAACACACAAGAGAAGACATAAAAGATAAAGTGGTTCGGACGAACCTATTCCACCGGAAGACAAACGATCAACAAATTTACTATAAATCAAGAATATTACAAGAGAATTACAAGAGTATTTCAATTACTAGAACAAACAATCACTCTATCTCTACCTTCCTCACTCTTTCTTTTCTATTATCTCCCCTCACTCTCTTTTATTCAAGGCATACAAGAAAGGAGCAATCACCCATCACGATTTTATTATAGCAACCCTAACTTTTTTGCAGCTCTCTCTCACCAAGAGAGAAGGGTTCAAAAAATAAATAGAGTCAAAGAATTGAGTACATGAGCAAGACTGAATTTGATGTAAAAACCCAACAAACAAAAACTATGCATGTCAGTAAGTTGTCATAGTTTTTGAACAGGGATGAAATTTAAATGACTCAGATTTAGATTGAGGGGTTGTTACATTTAGAGCTCACTCACCACAACACAAAAGCTATCGTAACTTACTACCATGAAAAAAGTATGGCAGTGGATCAAAAGGACAGATGGAATTATTAGAAGACGACTAGGTTCCAGATTTAAAAGGAAAAACACCTGTTACATTTCAGCACAATTGCACTCAAAAGGTTTTCAGTAAAATTCCTTGATATAATAAAAAAATACTCTTTTATGAAACTTAAATTAATGATGTATTTTTTCAACTTGAAAATAAAATAAAATAAAATAAAATACGTTTTCAAGAATTCAGAATATATGAAATTTAATAAGTTATATTTAAGTAAGATCTTCTATATGATACTGATTGTGTACGTCTGGAAAACATTGAAGTATATGGATCTGAAATAAATTGAAACCTATACAGATATTTAAAACGGAAAAAGAAGGATAGATATGCATATACTAAAATTAAAGAGTTATCATGCACTGAATGATATATAGTTAATTAGTACCATCTTAACGTATATAACTCATTCAAACGAGTATATTAGAACTAAACAACGCAATGAGGTGCAGTTGTTAATATTGTAATTTGTAAGAAGAAAGTTTAGTGAAGAATAATACAGAGAAGAACGTCCTTAAATTTATTTGATGAATGAAGACAACTATATCTTTGTTGATGTTAAACGTAGGATATAACATTAATTAGTAGTATGATGCAAAAAAAAGCGCAAATTAATGGGGATACTGTAATTAAACAATTTACTTTGGACTTTGCGGTACAAAATGGTAAATACAGAATACAGCAGATTATAAACAAACATTACCTTTTTGCAATTTTAAGGACTTGTTAATATAAAGGTTTCTCAGTACTATTGACCGCTTTCTCATATTACAATATGCTTGCTAATTCTTCGAAATTCCAATGTTTGCCACAACTAAGCTTCATCATCGGTGGTAGAAGTACAAAATAATCTCAAAACACAACACTAATTCAGCCCTTTTTTGAAAAAGTAGAAATGGAAGTCTGATCATATGACTTCTCCCAATTTATCCCATCATAATACCTAATCTCAGCATGAGATATTGTCCCTGGATCCACACAATTTACTGTAACTGCAATTCCATCCGGATTTGATCTAGGTATAAAAAAGGAGGTAATTCCACAAACCTTGCAGAATGTGTGCTTGGCCATGTGAGTACCAAAGGTGTAAGTAGTGATGAAATTATCAGAATCCTCATTTAGCTTGAACTTTGATGAAGGTACTACAAAACAGGTGTTACCCCGCATGAAGCAGTTTGTGCAGTTGCACTTCCATGCAACTACACTTGCTGGCGCTTTCACTTCCCATCTGATCCTTCTGCAATGGCACCCACCAGTATGAAGGATCTCTGTACTCATTAGATCAACCAAAACGATTGAGTCAGAGCAGACCATCCTAGTACATATATAAACAATGAAACAATTGAAAGGAGGATATCAGGAAGATGGAGATTTAACTGACACTGACAAGAGGAGAAACCAGCAGCAGCCGGAGCAGACTGGAGACATCCGAGTCAAAAACGCAAGCGGAGAGAGATCATCGCACATGATTCAAATATAGAATCGGTTAATTTGCCGAGCCCATTTTGTTCCCATTCATAGAGCCACGGCCCAATTGTTAAAATCGTTCATATAACCTTTTTTTTTTTTTTTAACAAAAGTGATCATAGATAAGATCACCTGCATCCTTATAGAAACACAGTTGTTGGCCGATATCACACCCGGCGACGCGGTAAAAGTATCCGATTAAGCGCACAGTATATGCCTTGACAGACAGACAGTATATCATCAAGTAATTAATCATTATGTGATTGATTAAAAAAAATTATGAATGATTTAATATTATTATTATTATTATATATATATATATATATATATTTATGTTCAACATATATTATTTATTTATAATATTATATCAATAATTATAGTCGTTGAACATTATATAGTTAGATGATTTAGAAGTTAATATTAATATGATATTTCATGGTTCATTAATTTAATACTCTATAACGCTCAATACATATATTACTTATAATCGGATCAAAATATTATATATATGGTGCAAACTCCATCTTCTTTATATTTTATTATATTGATAATTATTTATACAAAAATATCTAAAAATAATAATTAATAAATTATATATAATTCAATATTTTTTCAGATATTTGAGTTATAAAGTTATGATGTTATAATTAGATAAAAAAATAAATAACTTAGATATTTAATTTTTTTGAGTCTTGGATGATCTAATCGTCTATCTATTTTTTTAGTTTGATTTTAGAAAGTAAAATGACAAAGGAGGATATTACAGGTCTTTAAAAAATAAAGAATAGAGATTAGAGAGATTGATTATGAGAAGAAAAATTACAATAATAGTTATGTGATTTATTCGAGAGATATGAGTTTAATAAGTTATATAATTACTTTAATATAATACTCATTAAATTTATTAACAAGCTGTTGAATTAAAAAAAAACCTGTAGCATAATGATTGAATGGAAAAAGTAGATGATTAAATGAAAAAATGGTCGATTAGTCATTTGAAACCATATAATACCCGTCTTCTATTATTCGTAACGGTTTACCCTTCGATTCTGACTATTCGACCGAATAGTCGGCTCATTAGTTTGTTTTTCACAACATCGACGCAAAAGGAGCAGCGTAAAAGTCATCTTTATTTTTTTTTGATTGAGAAGTGGATGCAGTTATAAAAGCACGTGTATTTTGATGAGGTGCAAAAAGTAAGAGATGTAAGGAGACGCATCTTGATAATTTTTTACATTCAACTTTAATTTATTATAATATTTAAATTTAATATGACTTTATACTGATACCACATTTAGGTTTTTTTATTTTAAAATTTAGATGCCTTTAAAATACAATTTTGATGAAATATTAATAGAGAAGGCAACAAAATATAAAATATAAAAATATAAAAATAAATAATATTAAAATGTTTATCATATCATATTATGTGATAAGTATTATATACTATTTTAGATTAAAAGCTTCTAAATTATTATAATATACTATGCACTGAATAATAATAATTAAATAATAAATTGATGATTAAATCTATTATTGATAGAGTAATAATGTATATGTGTACATATTGTACTATTATTTTGTATATCATTGTTATATTTTTATTTTGTAACAGTTCCTAAAACATAATCGAAGTTTAGTTATATTTGTTTTGACATTTAGATATTAAGTATTTAGAATATTGAATTGTAATGCAAATTTTCAATTGCATATTTTTATTTAAAATTTATATAGTTTTTTTATTCTAAGATATTATATATTATTTAAAAATATAATTAAAATTAATGATAATATATTTTTATATCAATTTTATTCTAACAAATATTCTGTTATACTAACCTCAGATTATTCAAGCGCATGTTTTTTGTGTGATTTGCACCTCATATAATTTCAACCATTTGCGTAGTCTTTCACACCTCTTGCACGCCGTACCATAGGGATTTATACTACAACTAAGTTCTAACAGAGAATACAAAGTGGCCTGTAGCAAGCTGCAAGCCATCATAGACATAACAAAACAAAATTCTGATAAAAAGCGGCAGTTAGCACCACGAACGTTCAAAAGCGGTACCACACTCCGGTACTATAGTACCCCTAACCAAACAAAAGTTCACTTTTTAAACATATTCTCTCTGAAATTTGGTACAGTTCACTTTTTAAACATATTCTCTCTGAAATTTGCTGTTTCTGGCCTGACCTATATAACATCTTTGTTTTGCCATATGACTTTTTTTTTTTTTGTATTTTCTCTTTGTCGGATTGCACTGTAAGTAGACTATGACTATCCAATATAGAATTGTAAATGAGTCGAGTTTGAGCGAGTGGAACTTAGCTCAAGCTCGACTCATGAAAATTTGAATTAAGTCTAGTCGAGCTCGAGAAACGCTTCAAACTGAAAAATCTAGTTTAAGCTCGGTTCGTTACTATTCGAGCTAGCTCATGAGCCAATACATATATATTGACTAGATTTGATATTTAGATTTAGTATATCTACAAACTATAAATTTGATATATCTATAAGACTGGTTATTGAGTTGATACAAAATTAGTATATCCACAAACTATGTTTTTAATGACTTGTTTACTGTACTAATTTGAACAAATAGATTTATAAAAAACTATCGAGTGAGATATACAAGTTGAGTCACTAATAAGTAAGAAAAGTTCTTAAATTGCTGAGATAGTGAGATGATGAGAAATAATAAGAGATAAATTATCAAATTAGAATTTGACGAAGAAAAAAAGCACATGAATTATTATTATTTGAGCCAAATCAAACCATAAGTCGAACCAACCTCAACTTAAATCCGACGCATTTAACGATCGAACTAGAATATCTCAAACCAAATTTTAACTCAAATCAGACTAGCTTAAGAGCTCAAACTTTTTTATGCAGCCCTAATCCAATATCCATTTATAACCGGACTATCTTCTGGCGTCCTTTTTTTTTTGATGAAGCAAGCTAATCACCTAATTCTACTTCGAAAAATCAGAATTCATACAAAAAAAAAAAATCATCATTTATTCTACCTAAAGATGACCCCAAAATAAGATCCCCAAATGAATGAAGCCAGTTACACTTTTTTAAAGTTTAATCTAGGATGTAACATTAAGAATATGATGAAGAAAAAAACCAAGGTAATTAGAATACTGCAATTGCATAACTTATTGTGGGCTTGACAGTACAAAATGATAAATACGATAGACTTAAACAAACTAAAAATAAACATTATTATTTTGCATCCAGAAAACTAATTCATTTGAAAAATTGCTCAATACTATTGACCACCGTCTGATAATTGTAGTTTTGTACGATATGCTTGCCAAGTCATCCCATGTTTTTCTTCCAAAGAGCCTCTCTGCCTCTCTGGCTGTTTTAACGAACCAATTTAACCAGCACCGTAAACATTTCCAATTGATGTGATCCTGACCGAAATCTAGGTTTTATTATAAATATCACAGTAGGTTCCTTCAAACAACGCTCCCTTCTGACTGATTACTCTGTATTAATTCAACATTTCACAGAAGCTCCCTTTTGAAGTGCCTTGAAGTTGGTGAGTTATTTTGCTCCTCCAGAAGTTTATAATGAATTGTAGCACATACATATTAATTATTGATGGAGTTCATACAAGAGAGTTTATGGAATTTCCCTAGAAATGAAATTAAAAGCATCCAGAGAACGGCAAAATCTAGCCACTGTTTGCCATAATAATCTTCATCACCAGTGGTAGCAGAACAACCTCAAAAAAAACATTAATTCAGTCCTCTTTTGAACAAGTAGAAATGGATGTCTGATCATATGACTTCTCCCAATTTCTCCCGTCATAATACCTAATCTCAACATAAGAAATTGTCCCGGGATCTACACAATTTACTGTAACTGCTATTCCATCAGGATTTGATCTAGGTGTGTAAAAGGAGGTAATACCACAAACCTTGCAGAATGTGTGCTTTGCTGTGTGAGTGCCAAAGGTGTAAGTAGTGATGAAATCACCCGAAGTATCATTCAGCTTAAACTTTAAAGAAGGTACTATGAAATGGGTGTTACCCCGCATGGAGCAATCTGTGCAGTTGCACTTCCATGCAACTACACTTGCTGGTGCTTTCACTTCCCACCTGACCTTTTTGCAATGACACCCACCAGTGTGAAGAATTTCTCCACCCATTAGATCAACTGAAAAAAGTTAATATAGTTTAGGTCTTTTCTAATTTGCTAAATCTGAGAAGTATAAAAAATGTACCTCATGCCATCCTTGCACAATGGAAGATGCAGTATAAAAAATGCGTTTGGGAACATACCAAGGAAAACAACAGCATAACTTTGATCTATTGGTGACTTTTTTAATTTCATCAGATGGCTCTTGGTTAAATGTCATTTTACTAAGGTATACAAGTTTGACTATTGCACTGGACCTTCCCCAAGGGTATTCAGGTAGCTCCAGAGGTGGTTGGTAATCTCCACATTAATTTTTATTTTGTTTTTACTTTGTCCATTATAACATGCTAGAAATTCCAGGATCTGGTGTACTGCAAAGTATGATCAGATGATCAGATTAGGCTAATTTTACACTCAGTACATAAAACATACAAAACCAGTTGGCAAGATATATATATATATATATATATATATATATATATATAACCACTTGGTACTATAATTCACAAAACGGAAAGGCCTTAGTGACAAAAGAAAAAAAGAAGAACAAATGGCTCATAAATGTTTGAATGATCCGCCCTTTTCCCCAACTCTTACACAGATTTAGAAGTATGATTACTTCTCTAAATGCAATAAATTTGAGTAAACTGTATGTGTTTGTCTGAGAGTGTGGGAGAGGGATTTCTACAAAAGTAGAGATCCTGAAATAGGTGGAGGACACCATAATTAGGGGAAACAAGGAATGAAGGAAAAAGACGCTACCGATATTTTTCTTCACTGTAAAATAAAGCTCATTTGTTGAGAACTAATTCTGAACTTGCCAGCTCAAATTTGGGAAAAAAAAAAAGTTTGTTGTGAAATAAAATTATGAACTCAAAATTTACTACAACCTATCTTCAGTGATACACATTTCTAATTTTAACAACACAAAGCTAATGCTCTGGAAGGCACTTTTACCATACCTCATAGTGAAATGCAACTTAATTAACGGGGAAAGATACAAATCTGTTTGCTATAGTTACAGATAATTTAACTCTCTGTAGGAAAGGCATTCATATAATTTCTTTCAATCTCTCCTGTCAAAGTGCCTAATCTCAACCTGAGAAATGATCCTGGATCCAGAAAACTAACGACCACATTAATTGCATTTGCAGCAGGATTTATTCTTGGTATGTGAAATGAATTCACGCCGCACACCTTGCAGAATGTGTGCCTGGCAGTATGTCTACGATGGAATACATGGAGATGAAGTTACTGGAGTCTCCAATAAGCTTGAATTTGGATGAAGGAACTGCAAAGCCCATGTTACTCCTCATGGAACAGTACAAGCTGTTGCATTTCCATGCAACCACATTTTCTGGTGCTTCGACCTGCCATCTGATGCTCCTGCAGTGGCATCCTCTGGTGTGAACAACTTCATACTCAATTGCATCTATCAAACAGTGTGATTGTGAAAATCTGTATGATCGATTTTATTTTTACCCCTTTGACACAATAAATGGGATGAAGAGCATGGAATGGTAATTTATCCATAGGATTGCATCATTTGACAAACTATGTTACAATAATGTCAAAGAAAGTCTTGGCTAATATTGGACAAATATAATCAAGTGGGCTCTCTAACGAATATTGAGAAAAACAAATAAAAGAAAGAAAATGAATCTAATAATCCTAGTTGCACTGACAGGCCCAGCAAATTTGATATAATATGGACGTGCCCTAATATGATTTACCAGTAGTTCACTCGAAATTCCAAAGCTGGTGACAAAATTAGGCATCGAGACTACAGTAGTGATAAGAAAATTTCTATTGGAATAAGATAGATGGTATCTCAACCCAAATAAAAGAATCTACTGCTATTAATCCTATGTTCGTTACAAAGAGATCTAAAAGTATACCTTTATTATCGAATAAAACTGTAGAATTGAGAAATCACAGCAAACCATCCAAGTACATAAATATGTGAACAAATTGAGAGAAGGAGAGGAAGATAGTGTTATTACTGACAGTGACAGGAGGAGAGAAACCAGCAGCAGGTTGACAACCGAGTCAAGGAGGGAACTCAGGCAAGTGGGGAGATGAAGATGGACATCACCGCAGTAAGAACTAAGAAGTAAGAACCACCCTCTCTGGTATATGAAAAACATGAAGGTTAGGCCCAAGGCCCAAATTTTAAAAATCATTTAATTGGTACAGCCCATTTAATTTCCACTGACAGAGTCCACGGCACAAGCATTTCATCTCCCGCTCTCCACTGTTCCACATAACATTAGCTGGTTTCCAGACTTGCAGCACATGGTCCATTTTGCTTTCAATCGGACCAGACTTTTTTGGACAGATGGTATGTAACTATGTATTATATGGGGAGGGTTGAATTGTAAATAATACAATAATAATAATGATAATATAATAATATAATAATATAATTAAAAATTATAATCATAATCATAATATAATAATAAATAATTATAATTATAATAATATAATAATAATCATAGTCATAATCATAATAATTATAATTATAATATAATAATATAATAATATAATTATAATCATAATATAATAATATAATACTAAAATCATAATTATTATAATAATAAATAATCATCATAATATGAATATAATAATAAATTATAATCATACTAATAATATAATAATAAATCATAATTATAATTATAATCATGATATAATAATATAATATAATATAATCAAACAATAATTGCTATTCCGATTTAAACGAGGAGAGCTAATTCGGTATACCACATATAACTTGGTATACCAGATTAACACTCTTCTACTTAGTCTAAAATTCATTTGGCAAATTAATTTGTCGGAATAATTATTCTATTCTAACTTTTTGTTATTCCATTGACCGCCAAACACTCCCGAAATCCGAAATGAATTGACTTGTCTTCGAAGTAGGAGATCATCAGGTTTCGAAATCCGAAGTGGCGCTGGATATTGAGTTATTGACCCTTTTGGTCCCTTGTAACCAGGACATCCATCATGAATGTTAAATTGTAAATACCATCTATATAAGCATGAAATTTCTATATGGACCGGTCAAGTTTGACTGGTACCGTCTACTTGGACATGGGCACGTTAATTTCCATATGGACCGGTAAACGATGTAAAATTCCTACAAACTTGATTTTTCGAAATATTACCAAGTTTTTACGTTAATCGGAGTGTCAAACGGAGCAACAATATTCAAGAGGAATAATTTTACTAATAGATATTATTTTTCATTGTATCATCTTGATTATTTTTTTTATCAAATTTCAAATCCACAATGGTCAATAAATCACAGACTTTAAGTTATTAACTCTGTATTTGAACCCTCCTCAAACATAAAATATTTTTATTATAAAGATAAGGTGAAACATATAAAAACAAAATAAAAATCAAGTAGCAAATAACTATGTACTGTGAATACTTAAAAAGTGTTTATATTTTTTTTTCATATATATAGTTACAAAATTTGTAGATTAATAAAGATCGTATATTGTTACCAAATATTTTAAAGTAGGATAAATATGTTTATCCCCGTTCATTTGTCCCCACCCGCTGTCCCAAATATTTGTTAACTATTTTGTAGCAGTTATTTGACCGGTCTACATGTCGATTTTTCATTTCTTTATAACAGTCACAAAACACCCCTTGGGTTCGCTAATTTATTTTGAAATTTAAACGTTACTTTTAATCTTTCTAATATCATCTCCCTAAGCGATTCTTTATTTTAAACATTTCTCTTTCTCAACGAGAAGCATAAGAAAATTCTCTTTGTATCCTCTAGCAACGTTTTATAAAATTCGCTAGCGACTTCATTTTCTATTCATTGCTTAATCAAGGTTGTCGTTCCCTTTTGTCTTCCATCTAATTTTTCTTACGCTTTTCTTTCATTTTTTTTCAATGAACTTGATTGTTCACGACTACTTTTAAATACTTATGTTTTGGTTTGAATTGATTGTGATTGATTATATAATGCTTAGTTTCTCTGCCTTTAAATAGTATTTACATGAAGCATAATATTTACTTATAAAAATTATTTTTAGACACATTATGCTTCATATAAATTATCAGAATAAATAGTCCGACTTGTGTCATCTAATAAATAAATTAATTACATTATGCTATACATATAAATAATTATTTTTTTGTATACTTAAATAATTTGTATGATTGATATAAATAGTAAATTATAAATAGTGTTATAGTCAATTATTTATGATCGTGACATGTATATAAATGAAATCAGAGTTACATGTAATATAAATAATTATCAAGTTACATTTAATCAGAAAGAATAATTCATATAAACAGTATAAGCATAATAATCTAGGACATGCTTTTTATAAATGCATTTTTTCAATATATGTGATTGTGCTATTGATATAAATAATTATCGAGATCATTATAAATAGCAATAGATAACATCTAAAGATCATATTGAAGCTAGAAATATTTTGTTTGTGAATTTTGGACTGGACTGAAAATATTTTTTAATAAATAAATATTATATTTCATATAAATTGTCAGAACTAATAGTGTAAATAGGATTTTAGCCAAGTGTTATGGCATGTATCGTGTAATAAATAAAAATAAAGTATATATATATATATGTATAAATAGTAATGTAATTATACGTAAAATTATCTAAATTCCTGGTATAAATAGAATTCCACTAAAAAAATCATGTTTCTTCAGTAGTTGACACGTTGCACATCGCTGAAGTTAGAAAAATGTGTGTCACCAATAAATATCAATAACATATTCAATAAATATAAATAATCCAACTATTGGATATAAATAGTGTCGGAGATGAATTAGCGCTTGAATGAAATAACTTTGTCGCTGATTAATGTGTTGACAGTTTGACGCACGGTCAACTTGGGATATTTTCTGGGGACAAAATGGTGAGGACTATTATCAGCCTCCTTTAAAGTATTGGTACAAGAGCGTTAGTTTTTTTTTTTTTATTGGTGAATGAAGACCTAGCAGCCACTATAACAATAATATGTACACGTCCCCAAGGCAGCACGGCTGATACCTCTATAGATATCACAACAAATCAGGGCTATGCTAGGCCGGTTGGGCCATACTAGCTTGCTCTTTGCAAAATGTTTAGAGGAGCCAAGCTGGATTCATATCTTGGGGAAAAAAAACACCTCTTGAGCCAATCAATTGCTATTCTACTTATTATTGTTTTGTTTTAAAAGAATGCATTGCTATTCTACTTATACTTAATTAGTAATTGCGCGTTAATCAATTGGCTAGTCAAGGAGGCATGCACAGTTCATAGCTAAACATCTCTCTAGTAACAAAAATTATAACTAAAACATTGATTATTGACCATTAATCGCTTATACGAAATTATGGCAAAGAGAATGCAATTCTTTTGGACGGTAGAAAAGTGGATATGTTGAATTCTTGATCCGTGTTCACTGTACAAACAATCCGACTGTCAATTTCAAAAACGCTTTGGATCAACATGAGACCATTTCAATAAAAGTAACGACCACGTTAATTAAACAATCCAAAAAAACCCTGTGATACGCCCATACCCGTCTATAAAAAGGCCTCCACCACTCTAAAACTTTTCCATCAACAATCAAACCAAAACATTCTGTAAGAGTATCAGTGATCATATATCACCAGTTTGTAGCTAGCATCTTACTTTTTTTCCCTACCAAGTGAAATGGAAAGAGCCACTAAAATGATGCAATTAGTCCTTTTGATGCTGCTGGTTAGTTCTACTAGTTTGCAGCATGTATCTGATGCAAGGCATATACAAGGACAAGGAGATGGTTTTCCTTTGCTTTTCGAGTCGCTTAAAGGAAGTATACCCGGTTCCGCTTCCTCAGGGTGCACGAACGTCGGTTCCTCAAGCAGTGGTGTCTGTCCACCGAATACCCCTCGTTCAAATTGATCAAGTTGCTCGAGTCAGTTCGTGCAGTATTTGGTTAAAAATCTGGCGTTCAACAATGAAATAGTGTAGATTTATCGTAATTAATTTGTTAGTCATATATATAATTAAAGATTGTTTTTTTATTAATTATTGTAACTGTACTTTGAAGGAATAATTTATTAAATGAATGGACATGTTGGTCTGTGTTTAGCAATATCAATTCTTACAAGCCAAAGACATGAGATACATCTCAGCAAATTCATGCACAAAAAAAACTATGTATACATATGATATACTAGCTCCTTCATCAATATAAATTAAACCAACCCACGGAACAGGAAATTTAACCTGGCGATTATCAAGAGTACAAGATGGTACATGTACATGCGTGGGAGAAAATCCCATTTTGACTTTTTGACTATATGTAGTCTGTATGGTTCTTTTATGTCTTTGTCTCTTTCATGCTAGCCTGGTCAATTAAGTTGACTAACAGGCTGACTTAAATTGCAGAAGCATGAAAGGACACGTACTAAAAGTCCAAAGATGTGATAAATGTCAGCACTACTCAGAATTGTGTATTACTACAGTTCTATTTCATAGGGTTGACCCAGCGCAAAGTTTAAGGTCACATCTTGTGTTAACACCTAACTAATAGATATTATTTTCTGCTGTAGAAAAACCTATACTAACAGAAAACATGACATGATGAATATATCAGGAACTGACTATGGTGTCAACAAAGCCATTTAATTTACAAGCTTGAATTATTTTTACATGGAAGTGAGAAGTAAGAAAAAGTAAGTTAACGGATTTGATAGGCAGAGGCCGATTTATAAAACATTCAAATCTATTTTGTATGTTCGTTCCTCCCTGTAAATGTAATCCCCTCGTTCTGGTAATTTTGTGGATCTCTGCAGGGGAGAGATGGACGTGTGCGCTCTTTAGTTCTCTGAACAGTGAACATTAACCACTTCACGTGGCGGAGCTAATAAGAATTCACATCCTACTATATATGGCAGCAAGCTGCCATTAGATGTATATATGGCTGGTGAGACACACATGAAAAATATACAAACAGGTCGATCCGCATATGAGTTAAATCTAAACGTAACGGATAATACCCATTCTGTTCAACTCTTTATTCGAAAATTATTCATAAATATATTATTCATATTCGAATATACTTATTTGATTCGTATCCGACTTTTATATATAAAAAATGATATGGATACAAATACGAATTTGTTTTTGTACTTTATTATTGGTATCCAAAATAAATCATATGTTGTAAAATTTTGTTTCTAAAATAGTATTAGTTATCAAAATTTTTATTTATATGTAATATTATTATTATAAATATTAACTAATATATGTATTGTTTACTGTCAATATAAATATTTATTTTATTATATATACATATCATTAGTAACATATATTAATTTTTTTTATTTTATATTCATCACAAAATATATATCCGTCGAATTCCACTTCGTATCTGTATTTGTTTAACTAGGATTTGATTTTGAAAAACTTTTATATATATATATATATATATATATATATGATTTCATGACAGTGGATGAGGCCCCACGTGATATAAGAAATGAGTCAAATGACCAACTTAATCATGCCTTTTTAGAAATTTCATGGAACATGATTTCCTCCCTTTTAACAAGATTGGCACTCCATCAGTCCATTTTACGGTTCCATGCTTTCTCACTTTAGACTTAAGAGCGAAACGGTATAAGTTGCGTTACCTGATTTGGGTTGTAAAAATCATAGAAAGGCCATGTGTGTCTGTATATAAGGGGATGGATTTTTATGAAAATATTTGTATTTCAACTGATATGAAAATACATCAAAAATATTTTTAAAGTCTTAAATTTTTTTATTTAATTCAAACGTTTCCATAATATCGATCAAAATATAAATATTTTTACAATAGTTTTAGTAAAATATAAACATAATCATAATATAGTAATATAATAATAAATTATAATTACAATCATAATTATAATAATATAATAATAATAAGTAATCATAATCTTAATAATATAATAATCATAATCATAATCATGATAATAATAATTATAGTCATAATCATAATAATATAACCATAATCATAATCATAATAATATAATAATAAAATATAATCATAATCATAAAAATAATTATAAATAATTATAATTATAATAATATAATAATAAATTAATCATCACTATAATCAACATATAATAATATAATACAACATAATAAAATAATAATAAATAATAATAATCATAATCATAATCATCATAATATAATAATATAATAATAAATAATCTTGATCATAATAATATAATAATTATATTTATATTCATAATATAATTATATAATATTAAAATTATATTTATAATAATAATAAATAATATAATAATGCTAATGGTAACGATAATATAATAACAATAATGATAATAATAATTTAATAATAATAATATAATGATAATAATAATAATAAATAATAATCATAATATTAATATAATAATAAATTATAATCATAAATATAATATAATAATATAATAATACTAAATCTGAATCATAATCATAATATAATAATATAATATAAATATAATCAAACAATAATCGCTATTCCGACGAGAGCTAATCTGGTATTCCACTTATAAGTTTGTATACCTGGATTAGCACTATTCTCGCACTCTTCTACTTAGTCTAAAATTCGTTTGGCAAATTAATTCGTCGGAATAGCTATTATATTCTATCTTTTTGCTATTCCATTGAGTGCCAAACACTCCCAAAATGTTTTGAGCTTTTTAAGTCATGGTTTTTAATTTTTGAAAATAATCTCTAAAAATAATAATAATATATTCAATACTTGAATATCATTTTAAAAAATTAAAAATGAGAACTTAAAAAACTCAAAACACTCTAAATTTTTGCATCTCACGAGATTTTCATATAATTATATATTTCGATCTCATTACGCATATAGGAGAGACACGGGAATCCCTTCATTTTTTCTTTGAGAAAAAAATAAAGGAAGCCACCATTTAATACATATATTGAACAACTGTTTAAATGTTAATGCTACAAAATTAATATTTAAATGGTCTTAAGAGTTTGAGACACGAAAAATGGAACAATAAAAACAAAACAAATTTATATGTTATTTAACATAAAGAGTTACTACCATGAAAAATCTTTTTGTGAGTATACTCCATTCTTCATTGACTTTGTACGTATCTCAGCATGGTAGCCGTTTTAGATTACTCTTTCAGGATACGGTGAGACCTATCTAAGTCCAAATTATAATACAGTAAATAGTAATACAAGTATTTGAATTGACAATTAACAGTTCTCTGACTTTGCTTTTAACCTTCTGATTCAAAATGATATCTTGCTTTTAACTTATGGGAACCCCTTTATATATAATTCGAATGTAATTTGCCTCAGAAATTCTCTATTTAGTAGTTAACAATTTCATCATATATGAATTAACATTTCAAGAGACTATGACCTTGCCAGTCTTTCTCGTCCATTGAATTTTGAATTAATGTGTAATGTATTACGTGCTTGACATGCACCTTGGTCCACGTATAAAAAAACAATTGAATTCCACCAAAATTCTAAGTCTCCCTCAATATACTGGTTTCAACAAAGGAATATACACTTGTGCACACTTTATGCAACGCCTTCAGAAAAGGCTATATATAATACAAGGTGGTTCTCTCACCTCCCAAACCAACCAGCCAATAAAAAAAAAATAGGATCAGATACTGATCTATTGGCAAGAATCTGCAAAAGTGAGCTCTGTTAAGAGGCAAAAGATGGACAAATCGATGCTGATAGTGCAAGTGATGTTTTTCACCATGATGATCAGTACCAGCATAATGCATCATGCATCAGCAGCAAGGCCTCTACATATTTCACCAGATCAGAAAAACACTTCTCTGATTTTGGAATCTCTTGCCGGCCCAGTCCCGCCTTCAGGGCCCTCACAGTGTAGCAGTGTTGTGCCTGGGAGCTCTTGTTCCCCGAAACCTCCGAAATAGAATGAAACGCGCTTGGGTTCATTATTAATTTATTGCTGCAGTTAATTAGTTTCATTTGATTCTTGAAAATAAAAATGTTATTTACTTAGTCATGCCGAATAATTAGTTTTATAGATGATAGTGTGCAATTCTATGTTCAGTAAAGAAATCAGTTGTTACATGCTTATAATGTTATACCACATGTGTAATTTGAATTAATTGTCTGTACTATTGGAATGATCAATTTTTTTATTTTCCTTTCTTTAGGTAACAGACGAGAATCTCGAGAAAATAGTTCTATAAAAATGATAGTTTTTTAAATCCGAATGAGAGTGCTGTAACTTAAAGTTGGATTACTTAAAATTTATCTTTATCTAAAAAAAGTGAGGATATGGAACAACCTAATAATCAAGAGGTCTAGTTTTCTAATTATTTCAATATGCTAATCAAACTTTTTCTTGTTCAATATTACAAGAACTTCCTCATTAAAAGATGCGGCAGGCGACCTCTTACAAAAGGGTCCAAATCTGATATTTTTCTTGTTCAATAATAGACACTTACTTTTAAATAAAAAATAAAAATCTGAAAAAAAAAAAAAATTATAGATATATTTTTTTACTTATATTTTGATAGACCATCAAATTTCATGTAATTTCATTAAGGCTTATTAGTTCAACAAAGATTATTAAAATTAATACTTTCATTAATGTTTGCAACGGTTTTAATTTAACGGTTTTTTTATGAACTATCAAAACATTAATGAAATTATATGAAATTTGATGGGTTATCAATTTACAAATAAAAGAACATATCTATAATTTTATTTTTCATTTTTCAATTTTTTTAATATATATATTTTTTAAAGTAAGGGTCTTATTATTGGAGCGGATTTGATTCCCTCGCGGTAATATAGCTCTGCCACGGAAGAATCATAATTCGGTCTTAATTATCACCGACGTCGGAACCAGAAGGATACAAAGGAGGCAAAATATTTAATTTTTAATATATCGATACTTATTTCATAAAGTCAAATAAAAATCTAACCTATTAGCATTTAGAATTCTAAATAATTATTTATTTGTTTTAATTAACCGCTAAAATAATAAAGTAAAAGAAAATTTAATGTGTATATAGTGCTTCATCATTTCATAATTATTATATAATCAGAATACTTATATTCGTGATTTAACAACTAAAATATCTTTAATTAAAATAATGATTTGCATTTTCATTATTGATTTTTTATAATAATAAATCTTTTATCATTTTTATGCTTGTATATCAATTAGATCTTATTTTTTAAGTATAAATATTTTTATGAGTAAGCCTCCCATGAATTTAAACTAAGGAAAGTCTTCTATGCACTTAACTCAAAAATATATCAAATCATCTTTAAATTTTGATTTTAATTACTCAATACATTCATTATATTAATTAAAATCTTATGAGATATATATTTTTTATGCTTTAGAGTATTTTAAGTATTTATTTAAGATTTTTTAAAATGATATATTTTCATAATTAGTAAATATTGATTATCTATTTAGTATTTATAGCCATCTTAAAATATCCCAAATGAATCTTTAAAGACTGATAATAAAAAGAACTACACAAACCGGCCACAAAATCTTCGAATATGAGGCCAGCCGGGTCACTGCCGCTCTACATGAGGCACGAACCGGGACCAGGTCCAGGTCAATATTTTCAGAGAAACGCCGAAAGGCCAATCAGTTTCCATTAATAGTTATATACTTTGACTCGGTAGGCGTGAATCATGGGAATTTTAAAACCTGGCGAAATTTCAATTTTGACCTATTCAAGCAAAACATTGAAATTTCAATTTACAGGACTGGAAGAAATTAATTATTTTCAATAATGTTTGACCCCCGAAGTACTGGGTTGTCAGTCAAAGGGGCAGTAATTAAGTACTGATCATGGGAGGCTCCAGAAACCTTGAAGGGGATAGGATAAAATATTTTGTTGAAATTATTTTGTAAATAAAATACATTTTTAACGAAAGAGAGCTTAGATTAATGTACCCATTAATTAATGGGAAGGGATAATTTGACAGTGGCTATCTTGGACAGACTTTTCAAATAAATACAAAAAAATCTTAAAAAAATTATAGATATATTCTTCTATTTATAGATTGACGGTGATTTAAATTTCATATAATTCAATTTAACGGTTTATGATGGACTATCAAATGATAATGAAATTGTATGAAATTTAAATCGCTATCAATTTATAAGTAAAAGAACACACCTTATAAACTTTTTTTTATTTTTAATATTTTTTATATTTATTTAAAAACCCATTGTGAAGGGATCCTTTCTCTTAAGTGAATTGCATGTAGCAATTCCAATAAATTGACATTGCTTCTTTGACCGATTTACGCTTGCTATACTGTCCCAATATGACGATCTACGATATAAGAATTACATTTTACAGATAAAAGTTAAAATTATACAAAATATAACAAAAACAGATTAGAGTTTTAAAATGCATTTTAGGTGTTCCCATACATTGATCGGACGGGTTACAAGCAATGGTACAAGTCGAACAAATTTTGATACACAGCAAAAATGATGAGGAAGAATATATTAACAATTTCATCGGTTTGAAACTTTGAATATAATATCATTAACTATACTAAACAGAGTAATAAAAACTAATATTCCACGTGATATGCACGGGGTTGCATGCTAATTTTGATCAACAGACCTACATTTACATTCCCTACGTACTGACTGTAATCGTGTAGACGTATATATGCTTTTCCAACCGCGTCAGATATGCTTTTTCATTACCACCAGAGAGTCTGAGACCGTAATTTCAATGTAATTTACCACCATGCAAAATCAAACCCTGTAATACGGCTACTCTATCACTCTGGGATCTATAAGAAGGCTTCCATAACTCTCTAGCTTCTCCATCTACCAAAAAAATCAAAGAATTAAACAACCAAATTAAGCACGGACTCAGTTATACCAACTGCTTGTAGCGTCTTGTTTTACACAAGGAAGTGAAGTGAAACAGCAACTAAAATGATGCAAGCAGTCCTTTTCATGCTGCTGGTTGGTTCTACTAGTTTGCAGCATGTATCTGCTGCAAGGCCTATACAAGCGCATGGAGATGGTTCTCCTTTGGTTTCCGAGTCGCTTCAAAGTATACCCAGTTCCCGTCCCTCGAGGTGCACCCACAGCCCCTCAGGAGGCGGTGTCTGCCCACCAACCCCTCCTTCCAAGTCCAAGTGATCAAGTTGTTTGAGCTGGGTGGTGACGTTGTGTATTATTTGTTCAAATATATGGCTCCTACAGACAATAAATAAGTGTAGATACTGTAGTATAATTTGTTAGTTTGTTAATTTGTCGTATGAATACGCTGGTCTATGTACGTATAATAATCTTCTAATTAACAAGCCAATGACATTGGATTGATCACAGACTGCTGAGTCAAATTCCACCCTGCATGTATCTTTGATACAATTAATTAAGGGTTTCAGCTATCTAAAACTTCATCAAGTCGTGTGATGATCAGGAGTTGACTATGTGTGTGAGCCACTTATATGATGTTTTATGTCTTTTATGCTGGCTTGGTCAAGTCGGCTAACAAGCTGACTTAAATTGGAAAGCATGAAAGGGACACACACATGATAACATTAATCAAAATTGTGCAGTACAGCAGTACTGTTTCTAGGGTTGACCCAGATAACGCATGTAAAATTGAAGGTCACAGATCTTGTTTTAGGAATCGAATCTCCTCCCACATATGGGCAGGAAATTCAGTTTTTTCTATGATAATTAAAAAAATAAAATAATAAAATGGTATGGTTTGTCTAATTATGACAGCTACGAGTTTTAAACTCGATTCTAGTTTTTTTTTTTTTTTTTTTGAGTGCTAAGACTAGTTTATGTTACGTAAAGAAAATTGAGATCAAGATTCAAACTCAATCCAAGATGTAAAGATTGAGTTTGAAACTCATCCAGATTATGATGCCTAAAAATAGAGGTTATCATACAGAGAATTCTTTTATTTGAATTAAAACAAAAGAAATACTGGAATTTTTTTGCCAATTATTATATAGTATAACCACTCATTGAATGCCACGAGGATATGAATAAATGAAAATTATAACTTTTAAATAATATATCCATGAAACTTATGGAAAAGGAGGAAAGTAATTAATAGGTTATTTATCTAAATATTTACGCTTTTCCGCATTAATCATATTTTTAGAAATAATAAATAAAAATGTGCCTTAATTCTTCTTTTTGTCAAGTTTTCATTGAAATTATTAAGTAGATTTTAATTTTTTTATAAACTATGATTGTAATGAAAAAAGCTGAATCGAATTAAGATTATAATAAAAGATAATTAGATAATATGACATTAATAGAATTGCAAGCTTAACAACAAGATCATTTAGGAGCATCTTTAACCTAGCTATTATATATCTTACCGAGATGAAGTATTTTATAAAACAAAATATTTAGGAGACTAATTATTTGTTATTGTTGTTTATAATTTGGAGGCAAAGATTGAGAAAGAAACATATTCAGAATATGTATTTTTTTTTTTCAAATGCGTGGCCCGTCAAAGCTCTACAAAAATAAAAATCAAATGTGTGGGGCCGTCAAATATTGGCTATTTGGGGACTAGCTAGTTCGGTGGGTGCTTTGAACTACCTGTAGGCCAGTCGACGTAGATACGTATCCACAAAAATGCTCAATCTCTGATATAAATCTATGTTATTATATAAAGCATCTAAGATGGTTCATTTTTTATCATGATATTTTTTTATTATATCTATTTTATTTCTTAATTAGACGGATAATATTTATTTTTTATTGATCGAACGTGTGATCACGTCCATTGATCCCCTCTTTCTCTCCATTTCTTTCCCATATATACTATTATTTCCATAATATTATTTTTTTATTTAGTAATCTTGTACATATTTGATAAGAAATTAATGATGATAATATATGTTAGAATAATTTACTTTTCTTGCCATAAAAATCATGAATCATTAATTCATATTGTACAAAATCTCATCCAAGATTAAATATAGTATTTATTATAGGTTTACGCTATAATTTGGTGAATTTATAATTTAATATTAGATAAATATGAATTTTTTTATTTTATAATGTTTTAATGTTAAAATAAAAGAGTTTGCTGTAAAGCGCGGATATATAGCTAGTATATTTTTAACAGACCTATTATGTTTCACCGAATTAATATCTTAATTAATCAATTAAATTATGTGCAAATAATTAAATAATGCGTAAAGACGGGGCGCATCTCTTGACAGTACAAGCAGCCGCACCGGCCACCGGGTCCCCATTTTGGGAAATTTATTTATATGTCACTCTAAAATCTAAAATTTTAAATTTAGTTATTTACTACTCTAAATTTTGAATTTGGTTAATTACCATTCTACACTTTTAAAATTAAAGAATTTGTCACTTTTATATAGTTAATCAGTATATTTAATTAAAAAATTCTTTAAAAATACTGTACACATAACTATTTTTTTGTATTTGCAGGACTGCCCTCAGCCCCTAACAAATATTTTCTTCGACGAGTGCAATTCACATTTATGGAATATTAATCAACGTTCATCATCTCTCTTTCTCTGCGCAAAAAAAACATTGACTCGCGACGCAAAAGGAACCCTAGCACCTAGTAGCGTAGAGTAGATCTGCAGCCCTTCGAATATAAAAATTAGTTTGAAGGGTTTTCATGTGTTAATTTTGTATCGGGATTCATAATTTTAACATATCTCAAGATCTGAAATTCACACTTTTGACAATTATTACGAATTCTGATACAAAATCAACTGTTTCCGAACCCTTCGAACTAATTTTTGAGTTCGAAGGAGGTTCGGATCTAACCCGAGCGCAGCACCTAGAGACGCTCATCTTTGCTGCTCTTCCGTCCAGGTGTTATGATGCTCACCCTCCAGATGATCTCAGCATTGAAAATTTGAAAGATATCCTCCCGGAAGAAGGCAGCACAATTTCCTGTTTAAAAGCTGTTGGCACTGAACCCTCTGAGCAAGTACTGAAATTCTAGTTGTACACATTGAAAACATATCTTTTGAAAGCATCTACACCATCGCTGATATGGTTGTCTGGCCTCATGACGTCGGTGAGGAAAAACTCAACAATGAAGCAAATTCTCTCTCATCATTAGGAACTAATGAAGTACTGATATACCAGTGTTTCATATTAGAAACAATCTGTCCGGAAGGAAGGTTCGTAAAATCAAAATCGGAATCAAAATCGACAAGTTGATCATGAAATCGGAATCAGAAGACTCGGCATGAATCGGATCGGAAACTCGGATTTTTTTTAAAAAAAAATTTTTCTATAAAAAATAAAAAAATGTAAAAAAATATTTATTAACAAAATTATATTAAACCAACACATTACACTCAAATAATTTATTATATTAATTTAATATAAATATTCAAACTAATCAGATAACGTAATACATTATCACATTTAGCACAAAAGTATACAAAAATAAAAAATATTCAAGTACGTATTTTTTTAATGATAAGTCAAACTACATATTAATATTCAAACATAGATTATTTAGAATTACAATTGAAACATATTTATTTACTGCCATAAACTACGTCGAGCTAGCTGGATCACTTCGTCATTTATTTGTGCATGTGATTCTGTGTTAATAGAAAATTATAATATGCTATCAATTATTTATTTGTGTTTATTGAGTATTTTCTGAATCAAAGTCTCTAGATGCTCTTTAGATGATAAAATGATGAAAATTTGCTTAAGTTTTTAATTCTAATTTTTCTGCGCGTAGATAAATGAAAGAAATAACAATCAATTAAACTAAATAAATTTGCCAATTATGTAACATATAAAGCTATTGTCAATATTATAAATATTATATAGATGACATTTATAAATTAATACATCAACAACAAATCAAGTATCAATTGAATTGAACTATTATTTTTTTACAAATTGAACCTTTAAGTTTTCATTCAATCACTATAACTATTCCTCAGTTTTAGAGTTCATTCTTGCAACTGTCTCAGACTTGAAATCAGTTGACTCGGTCATGACTCGGCTTTGAATCGGTTTTGTCTCGGCCGTGACTCGGCCAACTCTAGCGATTTTCTTTTAAAAAAACGGCAAGTCATAAAAATCAGAAAAACTCATCTCCACGCCGACTGATTCCGGTCCGAGTCAGCCAAGTCAACTCGGAATCGGCCGATTTTGTGAACCATGGTTGGAAGTGGTGCTGATCTTCCCCCGGAATTTGTCAGTACAAAGGATATTCTGATTGAAGAAGATACACTACCCAAACTGGCTTCAATTGCTTCTCAGAATGTGGATGATGCTGCTTTAATTTTCTGGATGAGAAATCTGAGGGTTTAACTTTTCCACCCAAGCCTGTTGAGTACATTCTCCCTGAATCATTTATATCCAACTTTCTCACCGACCCTGACATGTGGGCCTCCACTTGAACTAGCTGAAAATGGAACTCAACTACAAAGTGTCACTAATGAAGAAGAAAAAGAAGAGTAATATGGCATGAACTTTTCACGACAAAAAATTGAGGACGAAGTGAATGAGAAGGCAATGGTGGAAATCATGAATGGTGAGTTCGAACGGCTGTTGAAGCGATTTATGGCGGCAGAGGGATTTTTCGTGCCGGTAGAGGCTGGGGATGAGGGTGCACCTGATAGTTGGCTAAGGGTTGCGCGTGTATTGTCTTGGCAAGCTGCTCTGCTGATCAAACCCTATTTGGTGGCTGGGTCAAGTGCATTGCTTCTGGTACCCGCATTCAAAGGTTGGCCTTTAGTTTGTATATATTTCTTTCACATTGTAATTATTGTACATGGCAATTTGTCTATTCATGAGTCGGAAGATGATGACTGGAGGGGATGTTAATATCAACCAAGGTAGTTCTGAAAATACAAAAATATGGTTCAGTGTACAATATTTTTAAGAGATTTTTAATTAAATATACTGATTAATTATATAAAAATGATAAATTCCTTAATTTTAAGAGTTTAGAGTGACAATTAATCAAATTCAAAATTTAGGGTGATAAATAACTACGGATTTTTGGAGAGTTTAGAGTGGCATATAAAAAATCTTCCTCGGAATTTTTCGAGAAACTCCACACGGTCAATCCGTCAGGCGGGCATCAATCCATTTCCATTAATATTTAATTAATTTGTTATGCTTCGACTTATAACTAGTACGCATAAATCATGGAACTTGGAAAAGCGTCAATCCATTTCCATTAATAGTTAATTAGTTAATTATGCATTGACTTATAACTAGTACGCGTGAATCATGGAACTTTGAAACGGGTTGAAGATCCTCTAATTCTACTATTCAAGCGAAGCTTTTGAAATATCAAATTTCTGGACTGGGAAGGAATTCTGTGTCAACATTCGGCCCCTCAAGGATGTCAGTCAAATTTCTGAACTACGGTTTTATAACTATTTCAATAATTAGATACATTTATAAAATTTTATAATTATTTCATAAATGTGGCATGAAGTATAATTCAATTTTAGTTGGCTATATTAGTAATAGTTTTGCTGAACAAAATTTATTATACACAAATAAAGACGGGAGATGGAATGGTCCTAAAATTATATATATGTTCAACTAGAAGATGAATAAAAATCGGAAGCTAACAAATACTTTCGTTTCTTGTGTCACTAGACTCACTACAACAAAAGGGTATTTAGCAAGAGCTCTTCATGTTGCACAAAGTCAATATATTTTAGCTAAAATTTTCAGCCACATCTTGTAATGTTGTTATAGCTAATGAGTTAAATTTTGATAAATAAATAAATTATATTTTATATAATTACTGTATTGGTAAACTTTAAGATGATAAAGATTTATTGCGGGCAGCTCGGTACTGTTTAATTTTATTTTTTTAATTATAAATGTATAAAATATAAATATTTAATTTATAATGTTATAAATATACAAAATTATTTTTATCAGTTTAAATATACATAAATATTTATTTTTATAATGTTATGAATTATTATATGGTTAATTAATTATTGGAGGTAGTTTAAAATAGAATTAAGAGTTTAGGGAGGTACTTGTCAAAATACAAGTTTGAAAGCTAACTTAGTGAAAAATTGAAAGTGTGTGAAAGGATTACCCCTAATATATATACATGCTTAATTAGGATATACAACAATGTTATGCACGCGGATTGTAGTTTATAATGATTAATAAAGAATAATTCTTACATTTACGGTTGCTTTTCCAATGCATCACTAGTTTCTATATATTATTATAGGATATATAGAGTTATACTATCATTAATCATGAAGTATAAATATTTTTATATTTCATACTGTATCTCTCATTCATGAATTTAAAATATCAATTTAATCGTACAAAAGTATATATATTCCATGTTAAAATATATTTGGAGATCAAATTTTATATTTTTTTAGTATTTTTTTTAGGGGTAGAAAATATATTGTGATCAAATAATGGTATTTTGCAAAGTAAAAAACTATTTACTTCAGTACGAATTTTTATATCCCAATAGCTCAAACGGTCAATCTAAGTTGTTCAATTATTTTTTTATTTTAAAGTCTTGTAGAATATTAAATTTCATGATTTTTTGAGTTTTTAAATTTCTTAACTTATTTTTAGAAAGAACCTTGTTTAACATAAGAAAAATGATTTATCCTTATTTTGTTTGTAAAAATAACTAAAAAACTAAAAAAATTATGAAATTTGACATCCCATAAAATTTTGACATAAATAAATTATCAAGCAATTTAGATTCATCATTTAAACCGTTTGATATAAATCTCTTACCGAAGCAAAATGATATTTTGCTTTGCAATGCAGCATAATCTTTATATTTATAAAAAAAAAAACATGTGCCGAAATAGAATGCCACAGATCAAATAATTGACTAGTTCAATTGTAACCAAATCTAAATAGAAAGTTTAATCTAATAATATTAAAAATATTATTATTATTAATAATAAAAAATGAAATTTTAATATGAAAAATGACAGCGCATCACTGTGGATGACACATAAGAAAGACGCCGCTGTCAGTGACGCATTCTCTAAATGTTTCACTCTCACTATTGCATTTAAAAACGACGTCACTGGGAGTGACATCTTTTTTTTTTAAATACTTTGTGCCAACTGGGAGTGACATCTTTTTTTTTTAAAATACTTTGTGCCAACGCTATTAAAAACATTGAAAATTTGAATTCACAGTATCGTAGCAGTCTAATGGGAGAACGTCACTCCCACTAGCGTTATTATTTATTTTTTTTGAGAAAATTAAAAAAACCACCACTGAGAATTATCTCAGTGATACGTTTTTAATATTAATTTTTTTTTCAATATTATTATTATTAATAATATTTTTTTTAATATTATTACATTAAAAAATCAGCGTCAAAATCTAGTATCCCCGTTAAAGGACCATCATGGGGTCCATTAATTTCTGAAGGGACCTTTGACTGTACGTATCCGATTAGCTCTGACGTCATTGTTTTGTAGTCTTCATGGCGACAGGCGACAATGATCATAATGACCACTCCAGAAAATATTTTAATAAGATTTATATAGTAGGATACTAGGACTGTCTTTTTATTCTTTCCTTTTTTTCATTAGTTTCTGCTACCTAATTGGAATTAATATATACAAGTAGTAGAATATGAATTTTAAATAAATATTTTAGAAAATCATTTCTCGCTTTGGTGACTAAGTTAATTAATTGTATTTTTGTGTCAGAACCTAAAAGCCATATATTCGGAATCCGTTTAATTTATGACTTTTTGTAAATATTAATATTGAAAAAAATAGTCTGGTGTCGTTGATTTTAAGAAAAAAAGGATCGATCGATATTCCTCAGTCAGATCAGGGTTCATCCAGACAGTCTGTCGCATTTTCATTTCTGCCTGTAACTCAAATAAAAAAAAAAGATTTTTATTTCTAATTTTATTGTTTTGAACTTGTTAATTACTTATCCTTTTTTTAAGATGGAGAGTCAAAATAGAGTAGCTTTAGGCTTATTTTGTTTGGATCCAGAATTCATCCAGATAGATTTTTCCTATGTGGCCACAGATCGATATACATTTTCGCTATCCTAATGTGATTCTGATAAGCACATGAACTATTACTTTTGATAAAGAAAAAACATTAAGCGTCCACTCTCTTTATTTATTGATTATAATTATATATTTATTAATTAAAAGGATATACTATAAAGTTTAAGCAATTTATATAGATGATTATAATTAACAATTAAATAACAGAGTGGGCAATGGATGGACACAAAGGTTGGACACTGGACAATACTGTTATCAAAATATACGACAGATGTACATTCAAAGGACAATATTTTTGCATGTATTAGGTAGGTCGACGGCCTACAATTTCTACATGCCTATATAGTACTGAAAATCAATAGGCTAGCTAGAGTGAAATAAATTATTCCAAAAAGAAAAGATTTTTAGTTTATATTCTATTATATATCTTTCAAAAGAGGATTTCAAAACATTTTTTTTCAAAAAAAAAGAGGATTTCAAACATGGTATAGTCTTTAATATAAGGAGACACTTTTGCAAAATTCAACTGCTGATGTAATTCTTCAAACTTGTAAAGGAAAAATATTATGAAATCTGATTTTTAACTTGAATATATTGATTATTGATTAAAAATAAGCTGAGGAAAAAATAATTTTTTTAAATAACTGAAGAACAATCATTTTGTTATTCGTCATTATAATTGTCTTTGTTAATATAATTATTCCATGTTAACAATATCTGGTAACTTCTGCAAATATTTGATTCCGCCAAGATATCTTTCAAGAATATGAGAGTCAAAATATGGGATGGAAGAAGAGGTGTTTCTTAGTAAAATAATTAATAACAATAAAGAATAAACAGATAGTGGATTAGTATTTAAACAATTATAAATAAATCTTTTTTTTAATTTAAGAGGGGACAATAATTTTGATGAATGAAATAAAAAAATAGATAATTTTCTTTTCGATATTGTTTCATCTTATCAATAATTAAAGAAATAAAAAAAAAGATTAAAAAAACAGAGAATCCATTAATACAAACGGACTTTTTCGTTCAATTACAATAAATGGAACTGTATATATACTGTTGAATTTCAGCTGTAGATATCTTGTTTTCTTCATGTAAAAATGATAGGAACACAAACTTCTCCGGCCAATGGCAAATGATTATGGACACCAAATAAGGTCCATAATGACGATTGGCTATAATTTTTCCTTTTAAATTAATTAAACAATAAGATATATCTGAAAATACGAATCACATGTTTGCTTTTGTTGTAATATATTTGAGATACGTACCAAATATTTAACAACCCCCAACCCTGGTCCCTCCATCGAAAGATGGGTAATACTTGAGAAATCAACATCAACCAATCTCGATAACAAAACAATGGCCTTGTAATTTTTTTTTCTCTCAATAGCTCCAAAATTTCCAACATCCTCAAATTCCCCCCCCCCCCCTCTTTCTCATTTCCAATCGTTCCATTATTTCCAGATTCAACAACGATATAATAGTTGAATTCATGCAGAAGAAGAAGAGGGCAATCAGTGCAGATGCCAGCGCACAACCAAAGCAAGACGCCGATAAATCAGTGCTTGTGAAAGCTGCAGCATGGGCATGGCATCAACATTCCTCCTCATCAGTAAGCAAACATGGTCCCGAGTTCCCCTCGCCCAAACCTCGACGCCGCTCCTCACATGGTCCATCTCGCTATCGTTTAGAGTCCCTCTCCAAATCAGACACTACTGCTTCTCCTGCTTCTCCAGTGTCGCAGAAGACGGGACCCATAACTCTGCTTGATCTTTATGAGATAGAGAGGATTACAAGAGAGTTGGAGAGGATCGTGGCAGCAACTGAAAGAAGAGAAAAGGTCCAAGCCAAAAAGGTGCAAATGAGGAGAAACACCAGGAAAGGGAGCTTGTTAGGAAAGCATGCAGTGAAGATATGTGGGTCCCATGACACGGCGCCGGAGACTGAGGCTCTAGTAGGCCAGCGTCGTCAGAGATCTTCTGATATATATTCTGCAAAGGCATGTTTTTGAAATAAATTAAATAGCATATGGTTTTGCTTTTCTTGTCCCTTCTTTTGTTTCATGTTATTTTTTTCTACGGATGATAGATATACATGTGTGGTTGTTTTCATATAGTTTGTGAAGTTAAAAAATGATGACAACATACAATAATTATTTGGTTATTATTTTCTCCAAACCGTACAATAATTTTATGCGGACGGTATATGTACATGTGGTTATTTTATAGTGTTATTATTTGCTTGCCTTAAATGAGATCATCTGTTAGTGATATCTAAATTAAATAATAGAGATATATTAAAAAATAAGTTATTAATATAAATAATAATGTATTTAATACGAATAATAAGCTTGTATCAATTTTGATATCTCCATTATATTTTTGTTTTGATTTTTTTCTCTGGTTGACGTGCAAATTTTTGAGTCCATTTGACAGTACCCTCTCTTCAAATTAGCGCTATGATCAATTTATAGATACCGGATAATTATAGCTGTTCTTTTAAATTACCGAAGTGAGAATCAAGCTTATCCTAATTTTTACTGTCAGAAAACAATTAGTTAATTTCTTCAACTAAAAAAGAAAAATAACTTGTGGCCGACAGGAGGGAAACATATATATTCTATAAGATATAAATTTTGCGGTTCTAGGTGAAGGCTTTTCCCATCATGCATTTTCACTTAGATAGATTCGTATATATACTGTATACTGCACAATACCGTACGTATTGAGCAGTGCTGCTAATCAAAAAATTGGGATCCATTTTCATTCCCTACAAGTCGATATCAAACTCTTAATGCAACAGTAGTTATATATGGCTGTTATCATATGAGGACCACACTTTAATTTTCTAGTTTCTACAAATAAAGACACCAATTTTGAACACGAAGCACACGTAAGCAATTTTGAACCTTCGGAAAGTCTATCTATAGTTCATTCTAAATTGATACTTCACGCTAGCTGTGATTTTCATTAGATGGGATTCCTCGATAATTATTAGTGTTAATTTTTTTGTATGCACCTTAATTCTTCTCCGTTTTCTTAGTTCTCTCTCAATTTTTTAAAATTTCTTTCTTATTATTTAACTCTTATTAATATTTCTTATTTGTCCATTTGATTTGATACGGATTATCTCCGGCAAAACGAGACGTACCGATCACCGAGGATAGAGCGTAGACAAATTTTTACTCTTCCCTATTGCATGTCAGTTTGTGTTTGTGGATTTGTATGCATGTCCCTATCAACATCGGGGTGACTTTATATAGGCCTTAAAACCGTGTAACCTGGACGGTCACGAGACCACGTCTCCACTAGCCGTTAGTGGGTGGTTACAATCCACTATTTCGAAACTAAACTGTTATAGTGCGTTATTTCGGAACTGAACAGTTATAACACATTATTAGGGGACTGGGCCGCTGTGGCGGTTAAGAGGAATTATGGATTTGGAGAAGCCTGACTTCAACCTATGAGCCTACTCGAGCCCATGAGACGGTATCGAGCAGGAGGCTCTATCATGATTATTACAACAAACTTATTTATATTTTTTTTTTCAAAATTCATGATTATCTTATTTTGTAATTATTACAACACACTCATTTCTTCTTTTTACTTACCCGCCTCTTTACCTAAAATAGGAAATATATAAAAAGACTTTTGTTACTTTCTCACCTTAGCGGCTTTGTTTGCAATAGTAGCTTGCTTCTCCCTTGCTTAGACCTTGTTGCGTGAGTTATAATGTTAATTTACTCCCAGAGGTTAACAAATAGTAATGTTAATTTACTCTCATAGACTAACAAATAATAATGTTAATTTACTCCCATAGAGTAATCATTTTCTGATTGTTCAAAACTAATAGAAGAAACTAAATATTTTCTTCTTGCAAAAGCACATGATCACCCAAATCCTATAAAATGAAGCTATTTGAAAAGAGTGAATGTAGTATTGAAATTTATTGATTATAAGATAAAATATTGAAATTATTATGTTATCTGAGATATGTCCTTTATGTATTGATTTATTTGAGGAACCAATGAGCAATTTTATCTCCTTGCAATTTGTTTTCTTTCATTGAATCTCATCATAATATATTTCCAAATTGAATCGAGATACACTACAAGAGAAAAGATTTTTGACAATGGTTGTTGATCAAATTTAACAACGGTTATGGAACCATTAGTAAAGGGGGTGTTAGAAAAAATATTGAAAACCATTGTTAAAAACGCGTTGTAAAGGGGGTGTCAGGAAGACATTTAACAATAATTTTTATTTAAAAATTATTGTTAAAAATACGTTGTAAAGGGGGTGTCAGGAAGACATTTAACAATAGTTTTTATTTAAAAATCATTGTTAAAAATACATTGTAAAGGGGGTGTCAGGAAGATATTTAACAACGATTTTTAAATAAAAATCATTGTTAAAGGTACCTTAAAAACAAACAAAAATGAATAAATACCTTTAGCAACGGTTTTAACTAATAACGGTTGATAAAGGTATTTTTTATTTTTTTATTTTTATTTTTAAATTTAAAAGGTGCGAGTAAGATTGATATTGAGTCGTATTGATTAACAGTAAATAATAAATATGAAGTCATATTGATTAGATAAGAACAAATATTGTTATATATTATTCATTCAAAAATTAATATGAAAGAAATATAATTATTCATCAAATGAAAAAATATTTACTCAAAAAATAAATACATCTTTCTCATATAATAATATGAAAATATATACAATTTCTAAAAAGAAAAGAAAAAAAAACAGAAAAAAAAACAGGAAAAAAACTATAAATGGGTTTTGAGTTTGAATATGAGATTTTTTAGTCCCAAAAATGGTGGTAATTACGTAAGTGGTTAATCTTGTAGATCTCATAATTAGCTTCTCGTGGCCGTATAGAACGCCTCAATCGGAGTTTTCTATTAAAAGTTATGACCGTTTGAAGTTGAGATAGTCGGATTTCGGTTTTTATTTCTTCTTTCTCTCTTCTCTCTCATATCTCTCTCTTCTTTCTCTCTTCTCTCTCTTCTCTCTTTTTATATATGAAAACAGATGAAAATAGGTTGGTAATCTGTGAGATTTCAGTTTTCAAATTTTCATTTTATAATGTTGGTTTGGGATTAACAAACAGTGATATGGACAATCTGTGGGAGAAAATATTATTGGTGGGAGCAAAAAAGCAAATGCCATACCCAAAAAAATAGTAGAACCATTTAGCAATGGTTCCTTTCAAGAAACCGTTGCTAAACGTAACATTTAACAATGATTTTAGGCACAGAACCGTTGTTAAAGGCTCTGTTTAATAATGGTTCCTTCAAAGAACCATTACTAAATAGTTCTGTTGCTTTTTGGTGTTATGGGAGTCTATTTTAACAATATTTTTTTTATTATAAACCATTGTTAAAGAAATTTTTAATATTACAATGATGTCACTAAGTCATTTTAACAACGAATTTGATATATAACCGTTATATTTTTTAGTTTATAGGGTGCTGCTCCAAATAAATTTCGGTCCGTAATTTAAAATAGAAAAAAATATAAGTAATCCAAAATTATTCTGGACTTAAACCTGAATAAATACCCAATCTCAACATAAAAGTTTGACATCGCCCGGCTACAATCCGAAATTCATAGCTAAACTTACTGATTGAAAAATAATTCCATGATTTTCTTTCTTAAATGAAACGAACCCCAATCTACGTTGGTAAAATTCAAACGATCCATTACAGATGTTGGTATTGATTTTGTAAAATTTCTTTTAGTCAGTTCTGTAATCTTTTGTGTGCGACTGTTGATCACAACCTTTGTGATTAATTTCATTTATATAAAATTTGAGAGTCAGATCCTTATCTTTTTCTCAAAAAAAAAAATCAAACGATCCAAAACATGAATATATCCTGAGATTTTTCTTTTCTTCTTACTTGGGGTGGGAGAATTTTCTTTTCAAAATCACTTCTTCAACTTGAAAAACCCAAGCAAGACTGTATCGAGATTTATCCATGCCTGATTCAAAGAACCTGCATTGTCAAATTCATTCGTGGTTAAGCTCACTACAAATTGACCTGAAATATTCATAATTATTATTTTGACTTTTTTTTAAATGATCTGATAGCTAGCTCAAACAGTAGCTTATTAGAATGATTTTAATGAAATCATGAGTTTAAGCTTCAATTAATGTTTTAAAAAAAAAAGAATTTTGAGACTGGAGCCCTGCTTCTACTCTAGGGGAAAAAAAGGAAATTTGACCGTCCTCCACTTCATTAGGAGTAACCCTTCCTCGTCTCTTTGGTATCACCGCAATCGTCCAACCATTTAACACAACCAAAAAGCATATAATCGGCGAGTTAGATTATGATGTTATGTATAATTAATTATTAAATTTATTACGGACTTAAAAATATTGATAAATAATCTCAAAATCTTAATTTATAAATTTCAATAAATTCTTTATATCAAAATATGATGGGATATAAAAAATTTTCTATTTTTAAAATTTTTGAAGTATTAATTTTATATTTTTTTAAGATGATTCAATAATAATAACAAAATAATACTTAAAAAATTCGAAAAAAAAAATTTATATCCCATCATATTTTAATATAAAGAATTTATTAAGTCCATAAATCAAAAATTAAATATAATTTAACTATATTTTTTAATCCATAATAAATTTAATTATTAACTATACGTAGCATTATAACCTAACTCACAATGAACGAGGTAATATAACATATAAAAGACAAAAGGCCGGAGGCCCGAAACAGGAACCAGCAAGAAGATCGAATTGGTTATAAACAGTAGTACTTGTCAAGCACTGAACTATCTATTATCTTTTAGCCCAATAAGATTTGTACAGTATTAGTTTTACTTTTTTCTGGCGCAATATTTTGTATCAACGCAGTGGCCAGGGAGTTCTGGACCGAATACGACGGTCCAATCAGGAAGCGACGCCGCGACGCGGGAACCTAGGTACTGTGCTGTGTAGTGTGCACCATGGCATGTCTTCGTTTCTCTCCTGAGTCTCCTCTCCTCGAGTTTTCTCATCGAGACACATGATGCGGACAAGAAGCGCCTCCAAACGGCCTGCTCTGCTCAGGAGACTCCAGGTTCTCTTTCTCTCTCAGTCTTTCTCTTCTTTTTGAACACTGGCCCCTAATTTCCCTCTTTCAGTAATTGCTCCACTAACATCCGTATTTCCGGTTCTTTTCAACTTTTTCGAAAAATCGGAAGAGACTGATCAAGCGCTTCCACCAAAATCACGGGGAAAGCTTAAAGTGGGACTCGACCATGGCATTAATGTAAAAAGTAAAAACTGTGTGACTTCATTGGCGATGCAAACAAAAGTACACCGGAGGAGGACGAGGGAGAAGGAAAGCATGAAGGTGTCAAGCAAACTGAGATCGATTGGGTAGATGGGGATATCCCTGCTATGGAGGGGTTTGCACATGACCTTGGCAAGGAGGTGACGGTTGAATTTACTGATTTACCCTCTTAGGCTGAGAAGAAAACTTCTCGAAGGTTGTCTCCTGAAGAAATAGTAGGTTCGTTCAATTATTGCAATATGATACAGCATTATGTATTTCTGTCTAGTTTAATTTGTTCATTTGATTTTTTTTTTATCTTTTCAGGAGTTAGCTGAACTAGTTCATAAAGTTCACTTGTTTTGCCTGTTGGCTTGGGGTAGAATGGTAGATAAGGCATGTAATGACCCTCTCATTCAAGTAAACTATGAAAGAATGATTTAATAATAAAAGAATATTGGTAGACCACTGGAATTAAAGATGTAATATTTGTTTTCAAAATTGAATAAAAGACAAAAGGGGTTGGAATATTTTGTCTTTCTCAGTTTCCTTGATTGTGCTGATTCAGAAATTAAAACAACAGTCTTTTGTTTTCAGGCCTCAATGCTTTCACTTTTACCATCTCACCTACTGAAGATTACAGAAGCTCCTGACTTGAGAGTTAATAATCCAAAACCCCTGGTCAGCTGGGTAAGACTTGATTTTTAGACCTATTGCAATGTAAAAGCTCAGGATTTACAGGTACAAGATAATGCTTGATTTAGTTGTTTCCTTTCATTGCAGTTTCATAGTAATTTCCAATTATCAACAGAGACTGTTGATGGGGGATATTTTGAATCAAAATTTCACTTTGCTCTTCAAAATCAGAAGGGAACAGTTGAAGAGGTATTTTTACCCTTAGCCTAACTTTTTGTTTATATATTTAGATTTTATATACAAATATAAGTAACTCTTAGGTGTCATTTAAGACATCAACTGTGACATTGAAAGCAGTTTAATAATTTTCAATACAGGTTGTGGCATTGCCAGTGGTTTTGCTCAGAGCTCTCAATTTAGCAACTAGGTATATCTTCTTTATTGCATAGAGGGGCCTTATCTTTCAACACCAAGTTTGCATCTTAAATTAATATATTCTTCTTCTTGTAGGTTTGTATCAATTCTTGATGTCATTTCACTCAAGGCAGATGGTTCCAATAGAGAATTGCACAGGCTTGATGCAAAGGCCATATCTTCATCTATTATAAATGCATCAAGCAAAAACCTAGTTAAATCTACCCCACTTGAAACCAAAATAGATACATGCTCGAGTCCTCAGAAAAACAAAAGACATAATAAAGAAATTGTTCCAACTTCTGAGAAATCTAATGAGTGTACCGAGGACCCAAGACAGTAGTAGTGAGCGGGGTGTGTTGACAGCTTTCACACGGGCAGGACTACATGTTAAAGTCGATGGCGAAGGGGGATATAGAGTTTGAGATGCAATTACAAATGGCTCTCTCTGCCACTGCAACTGTAACCAAAACCACATTTCATGATTGTGGTTCTCCAGCAGAGTCATCTGGAAATGTAACGAAATTATGGGGCAAGAGTGCAATTTGGTTACAAAGTGACCTTTGTATTGAGCTGAGGTGTATTGCAGTGGTAAAATGTTGAATGGGAGATGGGTCCATGTGGATGCAGTAAATGAAATTGTCGATGGTGAAGACAAGGTTGAGGCCACTGCTGCAGTTTGTAGGGGCCATTAATATATGCAATTGATTTTGCAGGAAATGGTGCTAAAGATGTGAAACGAAGGTTGGTTCCCTAGTTACTTTATACCACCAGGTTCTTGTATGTGCCTATCATAGCTGGTGTGTGACTAATGCAATACTAAAACACCTGCCTTTGATCATTTGGCATCAAAGTTCTACAGAAAAATAGTGTGAAATAAGAAAGTGTTTTTTTTTTAGCAACACAAACATTTTTCCATATCTGGGCTAAGCATTTTAGGTTATTTGCAAATAAGATTAAGCCACTAAATTTTTCATTGTTAAATTGCCCTTAGCATTAAACGAAATCACAATGAAAGGTTCATGACAACACGGAAGCCAACAATTATGTGTTTCCTTGATTTTCGCAATTTGTGCTTAACAAAGTTTTCATTGTTTAATGAAGTATGTCCAACCATAGCATTGAGCTAAAGTAGGATTTATTAAAATGTACCAAGAATAATGGAATAGTTGATGGTACAGCATTATTTTATATAATAACATCTAAATTGATGGGCAAATTAAAGAAATAAATAATGAGTGCTTGTATATATTTATGCCAAAATTGGTAAGTACTGTTTCCAGTGGTAAAAAATTGCACCCAGTAGAGTAAACATGCAGTGGTGGGATAGAGTCATGGCACCATTGAAAGAATTGAGTCAATAGCCACTGGACAGAATTCAGTTAATGCTGCATTAAATCCCACTGTAGGAGATGAGCAATTCAAGGCAATCACAGCTATTTGAATCAGCTCGATTGTAGCTTAAGCGGGTGCAGGGGCAGAGACAGTTTTCAAATCTGGGGGGTGGCAAAAAAATATTTCGACAGGTATCATATCATAATTATTTTAAAGTTAAGTATATTTTTGTAATTTTTTATAGAAGTCGTATAATTCTGAAGGCATATTTTTGAAAATATTTTTCATGATAGAGCATATTATTGCTCATTCTTTAAAATTCAAGCATGTTTTTGTAAAAAAAAATTGTAACTCAAGCTTACATTTAAAAAAAAAATAACTGGGGGTCAGTTGCCCCCCAATGCCATGCATTGGCTCTGTCCCTGTGCAGGCGCATGTGGATTTTAATGCAAGTTTGTATATGCAGATTTTTATGTATTTTCAACGAAGTATATATATGTAGAAATCTAGGTTTGTTGGATTATCGTAATAATTTCATTCATCGGTAAACTGAGTACATATATAATCTACTTTTACACATTAGTCCCTATAACTAATCTATTTATATTTTTATCTAAATATCCTATATAATATTCAACACTCCCCTCAGATGATACATAGATATTTATCATGTTCATCTTGCTTATTACATCGGAGAAGTCGGTGATACTCAACCCTTTGTGAAGACATCCGCAATTTGCTCCTTAGTCCCAACAAAAGGCATACACACGATACCTTCATCAAGCTTGTCTTTAATGAAGTGTCGGTCGATCTCCACATGTTTAGTTCTATCATGTTGTCTTGGATTATTTGCTATGTTTATAGCCGCCTTGTTATCACAATACAACATGATGGGTTCATCTTCAAATAACCACTAACTCCAAATGCTAGCAATCTTCGTAGCCACAACCCTTCACTCACACCATGGGCCGTGGCTCTATACTCGGCCTCGGCCGTAGACCTTGCCACCACATTTTGTTTCGCTTCTCCGAGAAACCAGTTACCTCCCACAAACGCACAATAACCCGGAGTGGACTTTCTATCATCGAGACACCCAATCAATCGGCGATCGGTATAGACTTCGATCCTCCTATCCCTTTTTTGAAGAAGACACCTTTTCCAGGACAACCCTTGAGATACCTCGGGATTTGAGTGCAACCTCCCGGTGTGATACTCAGGATCATGCATATACCGCTCACCTCACTCAGCGTAGGAGATGTCGGTCCGGTGTGAGCTAGGTAAATTAGCTTGCTACCAAGCGTTGATATTGCCTTTCTCCACTTGATCGCCAATTCCCACTCAACTCGACTTGTGGTTGGGATCTATGGGTGTGTTGACGTCTACACCCCAACATCCCCGTGTCACTTAGTAGATCTAGAACATACTTCTGTTGTGATAACTACTCCTTTTTCGACCGAAAGCAACCTCAATCTTGAAGTAAAAGCGATTCACCTAGATCTTTCATCTCAAATTCCTTGGCTAGACTAGCCTTGAGCCTCTTCATCTCCACGAGAATCGTTACTGTCAACACTTATATCATCCACATACACGACCGAATGCAAATTTTCTCTCCTTTCCTTTGGATGAACATAGTGTGATCGGCGTTGCTTTCTTGATAGCGAGCTTTTTCATTGCCATGGAGAACCGATCAAACCAGGCTCGTGGTGATCGCTTCAACCCATACGAGGGAGCGCTTCACCCAGAGCACTTTGCCCTTTAGTTGTTCATTTTGAAAAGGTGGGATCTCCATATACACCTCTTCTTTTAGGTCCCCATGAAGAAAGGCATTTTTACGTCTAGCGGCATAAGTCCCACCTAATTCACTGCGCACACGCGAGATAAGTGTTCGGACGATGATTCATTTTTACGGTGAGCAAAGGTTTCTTCATAATCTACTCCATATGTCCGTGTGTAGCCCATTTCTGCCGCTGACCTTGCCTCGAATGTCGACCTTTCCTTCTGGGTTATGTTTTATTGAGTATACCCTTAAATCCCATGCATTCTTTCCGACGGTCTCGGGATCATATCCCACGTGTCATTTTTGACTAATGCTCTCATTTCCTCGAACATAGCATTTTTCCACTTCGGTCTGCGTTCGCTTCTCTCCACTCATGGAGCGAGAATTAGAATGTAAAGAGGTCATAAATGCTTTGCACGCATGTGGTAATGTCTCAAATGACACATAGTGGGAGATAGGGTGAGATGTTGACACATTTTCCTTGTTCCAACACAAACATCGAACCCTGCTGGCACAATGATAGGAAGATCGAGATCGAGAGAAGAGTACCCGAGGCAACTCTAAGTTGCACTGAGATTGTAATGTGGGAGAACGTCGACGGTAGGAGTAATTGATATTGATCCCGAACCCAGAGTAGTTGCTCAACATTCTCTGTGACGGGTTTTCGAGTGTACACTTTATGGATGCTCCGTGCTAGTTGGAGGTGGTAGGTTCGATCCGCATCCGAATCCAAACCTGTACTTGTATTTGGGCTCACATCTATAGTATTTCCCGTACAATTCATTATTCGATCCCGATACTCTATGCTCCTCTCTCGACCAACCGGTCCGATGGGACGAGTAACAACCACCTCAAGAGTATCCCGAAATGTCACGGGGATGCACTTGATTGTGCATTCGAGAGTACAAAGTAGGGTTATCTCTCTAAATGTCACATCCAAACTCTCAAACATCCTCTTTTCACGGGGTCATAACACTTATACCCCTTTTTCCACTCGAATACCCCACAAACACACATTTGTACGATTTTGCATCGAGTTTCTCGGGTACTCGAAACTAGTGTTATGCACAAAACACACACACCCGAACTTCTTGGGAGGTACCTTAAATGATGTAGTACATAGCTGAGCATCTCGATCGGTGTCAATCGAAGTCCACCGCCCTCAACGACGTTCGTTGATTAGGTATGTAGCGGTTTGTCTTTGCCTCTCCCAGCATGTATTTAGAACATTCATGGCAAAGAGAGACACCTTGTCACCTCAAGAACGTGTGCTCTGTTCTTCCTTTCAAGAACACCATTCTCGTTCGTGTGTACTCACACACGTGGTTTGATGTATAATGCCATTATCTTGTAAGAAATTTTGCATTGCTGTTGGTGTACTGCGTGCCATTATCTCGAACGCAACACTTTCACTTTTTTTCAAATCGTATTTCTACCATCTTGTGAAAACCCTCAAGCACTCAAGAACTTCATCCTTCCTCTTTAGCAAGTACAACCAAGTCATCCGACTAATGACAATCAATAAAGATAACAAACCATCTCGAACTCAAGGAGAAGCGACCCTCGAGGGCCCCCAAACATCGAGTGAACAATATCAAAACAAAAGGAACTTCTATTACGAAAAGAGGATACATTGTTCTTGTGTGTTTAGCAAACTCACACGCATCACATACTAATTTAGCCTTGTTACACCTAGAATACAACTTGGGTACAACCTTCCAAGCACGATAAAAGGTATATGGCCCACGGCGAATGCGACAAAAATAACTCTAATTCTCGGAGTTTCACCAAGCAAGCCCTTTGCTTCGTGTGTTCCCCTCCTTGTTTGAGCGGTCTGTACAAGCCTTCACTCCTCTTCCCAATACCATTACTCTTCCTGTTTTCTCATGCAACACAACATGAGTAGAGACATGGAAACCACACAATTAAGATCATCCACTAACTGACCGATCGACAAGAGGTTGTTGGTGAAATTAGGAACATGTAAGATCCGACGATAGTTGAAGTTCGAGAAGTACATGTTACATCTCCCACTCCCGCTATCGGACATAGCGAGCCATATTGTTTGCACTTTGTCTCTTCCGGATAAAGGTTTATAGGTTTTGAACATCATGGGATAAGGAAATCATGTGTTTAGATGCCCCGAATCTACGATCCATGACTCATCAAGGCTAGGTTAAGGCTACTGGGCTTTCATAATGGTGCCCGATTGGCTTAATTACGAGTAGTAAGAAGAGAGAGATTATAACCATCACCCCCGATGAGGCAACCGATGCGATGACACTAGTCGGGCGGTGGTTGAAAGTCTCGCGTGCTGGTAGTCATCAACTCCACGAACATGTCATCGGATCTTAAACCCGATTGATCACCGTGTGTCGCCACATATGCTTCGCTTGTATCCCGATCCACTACGCCCAATCCACGACCTCTACCTCGCTCCTCCCATGGCCACCATCACGACCTCGACCTCGGTTGGTCTTCCGTGTAGTCCCAACAAGTCTCTCTAGTGTGATTCTTCCTATGGCGATGTAATCACAAACTTTGTCACCTTGAGACGAGGTCGTAAATGGTTGGCTCAACATGGTGACCCTTTCGCACCGGCAATGACGATGTCATTGCCTTTCTCCTGCTTTCCTCCTGAACCACTACTGCATATGTGTCACGAAGAGCAGGTAGTGGATCCCTTTGCCAGAGACTCTGACGGATCTGCTCGAACTCGAGTTGAGGCCGGCTAGGAAGCGAAAAGTCCTTCTTTTCTCTAACCAGTTTTTGAAAGCAATTGCATCTACCGTGCATGTCATAGCTAAAGGGTCAAAGAAGTCCATCTGCTCCCACATATTATTTAATTCTGAGAAGAACTCAGTCACACTCATTTCCCTTGTATCGTACAATCTAACTTGTCCGAAGGTGATAGACTTGTCCATGGTTCCCTTTTGAGAGTACATCTCTGTCGCTCGATCCCACACTTGTAGGGCGGTATCTAACATCATGAATTGATTTTGTAGTCTCACTTCCATCGAATTAATAAGCCATGACATAACTTGTCGTCATCATCCGCTCCCATTTCTCGAAGCTCAATCACTTTCTCTGTTGTTGCCTCGGTCTTTTTAGCGTACCGGTAACATAACCTAATTAATCTCGACCTCGCAAATACATAAGTATTTGTCTCGACCACGATAAATAGTTCTCGATCCCATTTAATCATTGAAATAACCTCGAGCCGATTTAAACACACTTCGTCTTCTCGCCATTTTATTCGCTCTCTTAAACAAAGCAAACCTTCTCGCTCAATCAAGTTTCGTCTGAATATCTCGACCTTTGGTCCAATAAAGAAACTTCTATAGCGATTGAAGAGGCACGCTCACGACTTCACCTCAACCTTCTGCTCACCACGATTTCACCTCAACCTTCAGCTCACGATTTCACCTCTGTAGCTTACGATTTTGGATAGCTTGAAGAGGCGACTTACTCCGCTTCTGGAAGACGCGCGACACACGCACCGGTCCAAGCTCGAGCGACACACGCGCCGGATGGGCTCGCGCGACACACGCGCCTGACAAACCCGCGCGACACACACGCCGGGTAACGCACGCTCCGTGCGAAAGGCTAAGTTTCGTTTCCGCTCGATACCATGTAGAAATCTAGGTTTGTTGGATTATCGTAATAATTTCATTCATCGGTAAACTGAGTACATATATAATCTACTTTTACACATTAGTCCCTATAACTAATCTATTTATATTTTTATCTAAATATCCTATATAATATTCAACAATATATATATAGAAATCGGTAGAGATCTATTAACAACGATCTATTTTGACAATCTTGAAAACCAACTCAACATAAATTCACAGAAAATCTTAAAAATGGAAAAAAGCTTTACGAACATATTCTTAAACATATAGATTGATTGTGTTCCAAGTCCATGCAATTTGATGTCATTTGATATTTCATCAAAGACCATAAAATTTAAACCATTAAAATTATCATATAGTTTTGATGACTTTTGATGGAATATCAAAAGACGTTCAAATTACATTAAATTTGAAACACAATCAATCCATAAGTTTAAGAATATGTTTGTAAAGTTTTTTTTAATATTTAAGATTTTCTATGAATTATATGAAGTTGGTTGTCAAGATTATCATAATATATAATTGTCAATGAACCCCCACCCTATAGAAATATAGTGCGTACTCATCAAAAGTGAACAGCACAGGGCCAATTCTTCTCACAAGCATCAATATTTTTCTGAGAATTTTGCACTGTGTGACAGCAGTGTAATAGTGTGCAGATCTTCTGTGGCACAGTCACAAATTGTATATGCATGATGATCTTACATAATATGAACTGCATGATGACTCTCATGCAGATCAGATATTGCATATGCATATGCAGCCATATTTAAGAACACTGATTCAAACACTGACGTCTTTATATTGTTAAGCTGTTGATCTCAAAAACGTACTAATATTTAGCAAAGCATTTATGAGTACAGTAGTAGAGTTCATGGCTTACTCCTATACTATGCAGCTCTGCTACAATAAATTCTTAGGCCTAATGCATTAAGTTTGATGTTTTCATATAGGTAGGCTTCTGCCTGCTGGTATAAGGAGTGCTGGTTGTGTGCTCTTTTCATATTTTTGCTGGTACTTGAATCCCCTATGATATTATCTGGGGGCTTGTGGTTTTTTTTTGTTTATTGCGTCTACCTTTTATGTATTCTGTGATCTTAAACCGATTGCTTTTTTATAATAGAAAAGCAGGCAGTTTTGCGTCTATTTCAAAGAAAATAATGCCATATACAACTAGTTTGCCATAACCATCCTGCAGTTGTTAAATGAACTCAACCAAGTTCCATTAAATTTCTTCTGGGCTATTCAGAATTAACCAGACTTAGATTAATCCTTGAAGAGTTCTTACAGGTTTGGAACCAAAAAGTAGCTGTGTAGTTGTCTTAATTAACTGCTTTTTGAACGTATTGAATGGCCTTATGAAGGTTAGATTTGACTGTTGAAAACTGACACACTTTTATGCAAATATTCATCAATTGTTTACATTAAGAGATGTTGTCTATTATATTGTAGCAATGAATAACGCATGCATTATTCACTGAGAAAAGAAATGAAATGAATAATATTCAAATGAAACTAATCTTTAACAGGTGTTATTTGACAGGGAAAAAATAATTTCACTTTAAATCATATCATGGTTTTTGCTGATCTTAGTAACATGTATGTTTCATTCATGACATAGGCATATGCAGAAGAAGAAGAGAGGCAGGAGGCTGCCGAGAAGAAACGAGATGAAGCACAAGCTCTCAACAGGTGGTTTCAGCATCTCTCATCAATTGCCACAAGGCAGGGGCTGAAGAACTCATATACAGGACCCTCCTCTGTCAGTCACCTGAAAGAGAATACATCGAGCGAGGAATGTTATGACGTGGGTAATTCTGAAGAAGAGGTTAAAAGGCGGATGTTGACAGTTTCTGAAAATGAACATGAACATCAGCATGTGTTTCTTGTGGAGGATCAAACGTTTGATGAGGAAACTTCAGTGCCAACCAAGCGGTGTGCATGTGGCTTCTCTATTCAGGTAGAGTTGGAATGGAGAAAAATTAGTCTTTATATACAAATGCATCTTTTGATTGTTTAATTTTGTAGATGTATATGAGCTTTGTTTGAGACAATCTGCTTTTTAGATAATCCCTCTCTAATGCTTGCTTAAAATTTGTTCAAATTTGTTGAAGTTTTGGGTGGATGACACAATTAGATTTCATATCAGGAAAGGCTTTTATGAAGTGGCTAATAGTTCTCTGTAATCATTGAGAATCTATACAGTTCAGAAAGTTTGCTGCTATCATTAATGATAATGGTTACAATGTTAAAAGATTAGTTAACATCATAAGCTGTTTAGGGTCATGTCTATCCAGGGGCGGATTTAGTGCCTGAACCAGCCTAGGCCTTGACACCCCCTTAACCCAGAAAAATCAGCCCCTTCTTTAATAAACCCTTTGTAAAATAATTAAACCCAATTTCGGCCCCCTCTAACTCTTCATCCAGCCCATCCGGCCCAGCCCCTCTAACTCTTATCCTGCGTGTATACCAAACAAAAAAGAAAATGGATCGTCGCTCCCTTCGCTGATCGCCTCTTCCGCTCCCCTCTCCCTTCCTTTGTTTCGACGCAAGACGCACGTCACGCACCAAACCGCCACCGGTGATCGCCTCTTTTGCGCCTCACTGACGCCTCGCTGGTGACAGTGGTGAGTAGCGGTGAGCAGCAGAGTAGATCGCCTTTTGCCCTCTTCCGCTCCCCTCTCCCTTCCTCTGTTTCGACGCAAGACGCACCAACCGGTGATCGCCTCTTGGCCCTCTTCCGCGCCTAATTGATTGGTAAAAATCTCTGCCTACTCTAATTTATTTGGGATTAAAAGATTTGTTCTTGTTGTATCAATATGAGAGGTTGCCGATGGCTTCATTCCATCGGACACAAAAAAAACGCATGTTGTGCTGGTTTCATGTTTATCAATTGTTTTCCTATAGTTTTAAAGCACTTCCTTATTTACATTACCCTTTTGGCTTTGCATTTCATTAAATTGACTCCAGCTTGTACTGGATTGTTGGCATCATTTGTGATATCTTATAATTTTGACTAAAGGTGGTCAATTTTCTTTTATACTGCACTTGTATCCTTCGTTCAGCCTTCAATCCCAATTATTTTTAGATATTGTCTTTGTTGAGAAGCGAATAACCAGAGAGCAATCACGCAACACAAAAGATGAAAAATTTGAGAATTTCAATGTAATTTGACTTCTCAGAAATAACCTCAGACACCACTCGTAGGGGGTTGCCGCCCCCCTGCCATCCCCCGCATACTTCTAGAATCAGACCCACATACATAACAGTCTTAATCTGACACTGAAGTTGTACCAATCAGTTATAATTTCAAAGTATGAATGGTGTAAAATTTGAAACCAAACCTCTATATTACTGGCAATAATCTCAGTAATTGTTTTCAACTCTATCTTGAGAGCTACCCGATGTTCATTGAACAAATCTATAACAATTAAAGGGTATTTTTCAATACCAAACAAACTAAAAAGGTAACAGCATATCAAGTAATCTATCTCTAGATTACGAGGACAGGGATATGATAGTACTTCAAATATGAGAGGAGAATTCAATGGGCTGCAAAGGCGAATTTTGGATGAAAATGCTCATGCCTTTTATGTCCATTGTTTTGCTCATCAGTTGCAGTTAGTGGTAGTTGCTGTTGCAAAGTGCAGTTCATCTGTAGCCGGTTTTTTTAATTATACTACTTTAATTGTCAATACTGTAGGTGCATCTTGCAAAAAAAAAGATCAATTACTTCAAGATTACCATGACAGGATTGTAATGAAACTAGAGAGTGGTGATATTTTTTCGGGAAGATGAAAACATCAAGAAACTAGTCTTGCAAGACCAGGTGATACCCGATGGGGTTCACATCACACAACGTTGGTTCGCCTCTTTACAATGTGGGACTCGGTATTGAAAGTGTTGGAGAATGTGAGTGATGATGCAACTAATTTGACACAAAAAACCATAGCTGCGGATTTAATAGAGAAAATGAAGAGTTTTGAATTTGCATTTATAATGCATCTAATGCTACAAGTTTTGGGTTGTACTAGTGAGTTATCACATGCACTGCAAAGGAAAGATCAGAACATCATTCATGCAGTTAGTTTGATTGTTGTTGCAAAGCAAAATGTGCAACACTTAAGGGACAATGGATATGATAAACTATTGGAAGAAGTAAATGGTTTTTGTATGAATATGAAAATTCCAGTGCCTAATATGGATGATAAAATACCAGCAAGAGGTAAGTCAAGGCATGCTATTATCACTATTATTATCCTTGATTTGGAATTGAATGCTTTGTTGTTAAATTTGTTGTTGTTGTTGTAGGTAAGTCAAGACGTGATGGTCAAATGGTGAAGTACTCGCATCGCTACCGTGTTGATATTTTTTTTGTTGTGCTTGGCTCACTACTTTTTTAGATGGATGAACGATTTAGTGAAACATCTATTAATTTATTGAAATGCATTGCTTGTCTTGATCCAAGAGACTCTTTCTCTAAATTTGATCACGATAAACTTCTTGAACTTGCTAGTATTTATTTTGCTGACTTCTCATCGATTGTTACCGTACACATTTTAAGAGGCGAGCTCGGCACATTCATTTATGATGTGCGAAATAGTTCAGAATTTTCATATTATCATGATCTTGCAACATTTGTCATCCAAATGGTTCAAACCGAAAGACATTTATGCTTTCCATTAGTATATCGCCTCATTGAGTTGGCCTTGATCTTATCCGTGGAAACAACAACAGTTGAAAGAGCATTCTCAGCGATGAATATCATTAAGACAGAATTACTCAACAAGATGGGTGATGAATGGATGAATGATAACATGGTTTGTTACATTGAGCGAGAGATTTTTATCACTATTGACGATGAAAGGATTTTACAGCGTTTTTCAAAATATGAAGACTCGAAAGATGCAACTATCTCAAATTAGACATTAGCGGTACGTTTTCTATTTGAAAATTTTAAATCATTATGATTGTGATATGTAGATTCATTATAAAATTGATAATTTAATTCTATCAATGTAGGTTATTTTTGATGTTTTATTTTGGCTTCAAGATATGAATAATTCATCGATTAAGTATTTCTTACTTAGGTATACATTTGATCTTCAATCTAATATTTATTTTCTTCAACATTTACTTTTAGAAAAGTAAAACATTATGATAATCGTATGTTAAATATTTTTTTATCATTTAATCATGTATCTTAGAAACTGAGTAATGCTATGGTGCTTCGCGAAGTAAAAAAAAAATTATGCTTCGTGTCCGTATCTCGAATTTAAAAGTTCAAACGGCCGATCCAAACCGTTGAGCATCATCTTCATATTGAAATATCCTTAGAGATCAAATTTTATATTTTTTTGAATTTTTTTGATATTTTTTAGATGGGTACAAAGTCGCTTGTTTTGGATGGTGCGAAAATCTTTAGATTAACAAATTTTGTACCTATCTAAAAAATATCAAAAAATTCAAAAAAATATAAAATTTGATCTCCAAGGATATTTCAATATGAAGATGATGTTCAATGGTTTGATCACTGTTTGAACTTTTAAATTCGAGATACGACGCGAAGCACAAAAAAAATTTTTGCTTCGAAGCACCATAGCATTACTCTATATATATATATATATATATATATATATATATATATAAAGATATTAGTTAGGGCGTCCCTACATATCATTTCTGGATACGCCACTGTGTAGAGTATTGAAGACGGTCCCTGGTCCAAACCGGATGGTCCACTACTGTCCCGCACGGTCCACGGTTCACGGCCCACACGGCCCGGTCCCAAGGCGGTCCAAATTCGAAAAAAACCGAACCGTCCCACCGTTGGCCCCCGAGGGCCGACCCCTACGGGACAGGACGGGACGGTCCACGGTCCGGTCCGGTCCAATTTTTTTTTTATAAATTGGAAAAAATAATAATTTATCATATTTTTTAATAATAATTTTTAACTAATTCGAATTATTAATTTTAGGTAACCGAATTATAAAGCACCAAGGCCCCTTTAATTGCTAGGTTATCATTTAATACGCTTTGATTATTTGATGTGACTTAAGATAACCTACCTTACAGTCAACTAAGAATTTGGCACAGGAAGGATATCAGTTCATAAGCAAATTAATTTAACTATGGACTCTTGTGGTTGCTGTCGGCTGTTCGGGCCTTTTAACTATTTTAATTTTAATTTGTCCCAAATAATTACAAAATTTTCAATTAATAGTTGGGATCTTCTAAGAGTAATTTATTTATCTTTGTACTTTTTTTAACGAAGCTTCTGTATTTTACTTCCAAAAAAATGGGGCATATCTCCAGTGGTTAAATTGAATTAGTGCACATGTATTAATGTATATCCAAATCTTACTGTAGACACATGATGGAACAAATGGAGACAAGAAGTGAAACATGCATTTTTTTTTTTGCTATTTTGAGTTGTTTCTTTTAAGTGGCTTCATTAAAATAATTGATTTGGTACAACACTTCATTGATAATATATAATACATCATCAAGACTTCATTGATAATTTCTAATTCATAGCAGTTATTCATATAATACACTTGTTATACTCACATCATCAAGCAGAAAAAATAAAACAAAATATTAGGTGACACACTAGCATTTCCTCAAAGAAACTAAAAAAAATGATCAGAAATGAGAACATAACGAATTATTCGCTTTGTCTAATGGTGGAAGTTAAAAATTGAAACATGGAAGAAAGAGAAATGATCAGAGTTAAACTTTGAGATATGCTGACTCGAAAGTCACAAATTCACAAACCCCTATCAATTCCTCAATTGCGAGAGCATTAGATTTATAAATTTATTTGTCCCCTAGGGACCCCAGGGACCAAGTTGTAATAATTATTTGTCCGGTCCGGTCCACGGGTCGACAAGGGACGGATCGACACGGTCCATTTTCGGGCGAAGGGAGGACCGACCCACCGTTGGACCGGACCGTGGTAGAGGCACGGTCCGGCCCGAACGAAATCGACCGTAGCCGTCAGTCCTTTTCATGAAAAGTAACACCGGTAGGTAGAATATATTCTATGAATATCATGTCGTTTCCCGGGGAAAGTAGTGAATTAAAACAAAGAAAACAATAGCTCCCTATCATCATGGTCTCATGGACTTTTATCTCCCCCCCCCCCCCCACAAAAAAAAAAAAAAAAAAATAATAATAATAATAATAATAATAAGCTGAAGGAATTACCGTGTTGCGTTCTAATTACAATCTTCTTTTTCCTCTATCATTTTACGGTTTTGCATTTGTTTTCTAATCAGAAACGAACATCTCAATTGTGCATTAGGAAAGAAATAGCCACAACCCCTGTGACCACTAACCAGTATGAGTGCATCCTTTAACACTCTTGAGACAAATGAACACTTTTTTGCTTCCTTATCAGCATTAGATTATTTATGATTTAGTGATTTATTAGAAGAATTAATTGCTTTATGACTTCACATCGCAGGCTCTTTGTCTTGTGAAAATTTATAAGAGGATCAGTCAATTGAATTTATAATTTTACACGTTACTTTAAATACTTTAAATAGACAATAATTTTTTGATAGAGAATGAAGACATCGCTGAAATTATAAAGTGATTGTCAAACGAATAATTTTCTTCCCTCCATGCGAATCATTTTTTTCCTCTCCACTGCTAACATTATTTGTGAAAATGATAATTAAAATTTTAAAAGTTATCTAATTTTGCATACTCTTTATATCTGACAATTAATTTGTTAGAATGATACGGATGCTCATTTTCTAAATGAGTAAAAGGAATTAGTAATAACTAAAACAGTTTCTTTCACGAGTTAATGACTTTCCGAACTTCCATATCTAATACTCTTTATCTAAATTTAATAAAATTTATAAAAACTCTGTTCTCTAAGAACATGCACCGTTAGCCGGGAAGTGCTTGAAACAATAATATTACGGAATGCCGTCAAGTTTAAACCCTCATACATTTATATTTTACTCTTTGGTGCTTGTTTTGATTACTCTATCAACTTGTTATTTTACAGGACTGATCAAACAAAATTCAGATTTGAAACACTATGGGTCCGTTTGGCACCCAATGGAATAGCAAAAAGTTGGAATAGAATAGCTATTCCGATTGCCAAACGAATTTTAGACTAAGTAGAAGAGTGCGGAATAGCGCTAATCCGGTATACCAACTTATAGGTGGAATACCGGATTAGCTCTCGTCGGAATAGCGATTATTGTTTGATTATATTATATTATATTATTATATTATGATTATGATTAAGATTTAGTATTATTATATTATTATATTATATTTATGATTATAATTTATTATTATATAAATATTATGATTATTATTTATTATTATTATTATCATTATATTATTATTATTAAATTATTATTATCATTATTATTATCATTATTGTTATTATATTATCGTTACCATTGATATTATTATATTATTTATTATTATTATAAATATAATTTTAATATTATATTATTATATTATGAATATAAATATAATTATTTTATTATTATATTATTATGATCAAGATTATTTATTATTATATTATTATATTATTATATTATGATGATTATGATTATGATTATGATTATTTATTATTATTTTATTATATTGTATTATATTATTATATGTTGATTATAGTGATGATTAATTTATTATTATATTATTATAATTATAATTATTTATAATTATTTTTATGATTATGATTGTATTTTTATTATTATATTATTATATTATTATGATTATGGTTATATTATTATGATCATGATCATGATTATGATTATTATATTATAATTATATTATTAAAATTATGATTACTTATTATTATTATATTATTATAATTATGATTGTAATAATAATTTTTTATCATTATATTACTATATTATGATTATGTTTATATTTTTATTATATTACTATTATAATATTATTATTTATTATGATTATTTTTTAATACTTTATTATTATTTTATTATGTTGTATTATATTATTATATGTTGATTATAGTTATGATTAATTTATTATTATTATTATAATTATAATTATTTATAATTATTTTTATGATTATGATTATATTTTTATTATTATATTATTATGATTATGATTATGATTATATTATTATGATTATGACTATAATTATTATTATCATGATTATGATTATGATTATTATATTATTAAAATTATGATTATTTATTATTATATTATTATAATTATGATTGTAATTATAATTTTTTATTATTATATTACTATATTATGATTATGTTTATATTTTTATTATATTACTATTATAATATTATTATTTATTATAATTATTTTTTATTATTTTATTATTATTATTATCTTACTATTATGATTATTATTTTACTATTATTATAATCATCATCATTATTAGTATCATAATTATTCATATTTTAACTATTCTCGAGTAACAAACTCGCCAAACGATATTTTCGCTCTTCCGAATAGTTAAGAATACCACTCTTCTACCACTCTTCCAAAAAAAATACTATTCTATCACTCTTCCAAAATTACCACTCTTCCAAAACTATTCCTTGATTTGCCAAACGGACCCTATAAGTCGAATGACATAATTTAAGCTTATATGTCCAGCGAATGAATATTCTTATGTTCCTACCTCCAGTTCAATTTGGAGAAATTAGTACCATCTTCTTTTTTTTTTTTTTGGTTTGGTGTCTTGCGGATGCAAAAAAGTGATTTCATCTAGAACATTCTCACTTTTATCAAAAGCTTTATCGCATTGTTTTCATCGAATGACTATTCTCTGTTACAAATTCTTTTTGACAAATTAAGCAATAGCTTTGGAAGAGTGGTAGAAAAGTGTTATTTTTTATTATTTTGAAAAATGAAAATATCATTTGACAAGTTATTAATCAGAATAGTTAAAATATAAATAATTATAATACTAACAATGATGATAATAAAAATAATAGTACATTAATAATAATAATAGTAATAATATTAATAATAATAATAAAATAATTATAATCATAATCTATAATCATAATAAATAATATTATTCATAGTTATAATCATAATAATATAATAAAAATATTAATATAATCATAATATAGTAATATAATAAAAAAATATTATTATAATCATAATTATAATAATATAATAATAATAAATAATCAGAATTTTAATAATATAATTACATAATAATACAACATAATCATATTCATGATAATAATAATCATAAATATAATAATAATAATATAACCATAATCATAATATAATAATATAATAAGAAAAATTATAATCATAATCATAATAATATAATAATAATATAATCATAACTATAATCATAATATAATAATAATAATAATAATAATAATCATAGTCATAATCATAATATAATATAATAATAATAAAAAATATAATCATAATAATAATAATAATAATGATAATATAATAATAATAAAATAATCTTATTTATATTCATAATATAATAATAAAATAATTTTATTTATATTCATAATATAATAATAAAATCATATTTATTATAATATAATAAGAATAAATAATAATAAAAATAAATAATAATATAATACTAACAATGATGATAATGTATAATAATAACAATCATTATAATAACATAATATAATAATACCAATATTGATGATAATATAATAATAATAATAATAATTATATTCTAATAATATAATAATAATCATAATAATATTACTAAATAATATAATAATAATAAATAATAATCAGAATATTAATATAGTAATAAATTGTAATCATAATATAATATAATAATATAATAATAAATCATAATCACAATCATAATATAATTATATAATAATAAATCATAATCATAATCATTATATAATAATATAATACAACATAATCAACAATAATCATTATTCCGACGAGAGCTATTCCGGTATACCACCTATAACTTGGTATACCGGATTAGCACTCTTCTACTTAGTCAAAAATTCATTTGATAAATTTATTTATCGAAATAATAATTATATTCTTATTTTTTGCTATTCATTGCCTAACAAATATGTTTTGTGTGAAAAATCAGTGAGTACAATATTTTCTTCACGTTTCCAACGTTATCTTTTTCAATCCCAAGAACGTCCTTTACTTTATTAAAAGAAAATTGAAAAGGTGCCTCATTCATATAATCAGTTTCTTGTTAGTTGACGACTGGTAGAATATAGTATTTTTTTCATGATTCGTTGTTAAGTCATTTATTTGTACAATTAACTACTTCGCAAAAGGCTTATATTTAGTCAGTCAGTTTGGTCAGACAGGTGGGAATATGTATTTTTGTACTATCCTATATTTCTTCTTGGTAATTTTTGTACTATCCTATAATAACTATTTTTAAAGTAATATCTTACGGCTAGACAGAAGCACCATCTTTAATTTAATTGAAAAACAGTGTTGGTCAAAAGATTTTGTTAGTAATCATGCGGGTTCTACTTGGGAAATATAATAAAATGCAATTAGACCGACCAACTTGATTGATAAAAAAAATATATTGACTTCAATTTTAATTGATAAGTCTGTTTTACTCGAGTATTTTTTTTTATATATTATCAATGTTTTTATCATGCGAAAAAATTTTAATTGATCATACAAACCTGACAATATATTATTCTCCTTATTAGAATATTATCTGTAACTATTGTAAAACGAACATTAACATAGTGTGTTTAATTTTTCTAATTGAAGCTAGCATTTTGTTAGTATTTAGAGTGTGTATTCTTTTTATTTTTCATAAATTACCAGTTGTTTTTTTTTATGCTTTATTTATTATTTATAATATTGTTTTAATGAAATTTTTCATAGTCCAAAACACATCCAATTGGACTGCCTTAAAAACAATCAAATTTGATGAATTTAAAATTTGGGATTATTCAGTTATAAACTGAAAAATATTATAATTTGACTTTAAATTAATTTGATAGTAAGAAAAAAATTCAATCAACAAGATCAATTTATCAGAAGAATTTACTAGAGTATGATAATCGATTAAATTGGGGGCTAAAATGCAAGAACCAATCAAAAGATTCCATTAGCTTGGAGACAATAGTCAATAACAAAAGCAAGCAACCTAATACGAGTGAAAATTGAACCATTTTCAACAAAGAACAAACATATTCTTGGTAGGTTACTAATCATAACAAACAATGATAAAATAAAATAAAAAAATAAAACGTAATAAATGACGATGCTCGTTGTTGAGCGAATATTTAGGTAGAAAGAAAAGAACAAGATGGGGGAATCAATTTTACTTCAGTCAGTTCTCTTTGGATGTTTTTTTTTATTCCTCAGAAAAATACAAGGAAAATACACGATGCGAGTTGGCGCTGAGAATTTATAGTACCGAATGGTTCCAATTTTAATTTGTAGCGTCTAAAAACGAAATATTCAAACATATTCTATCTCATCTCAAATTCAAATTGTTTGACATATTCTTTAACATCTCGGTTACATACATCTATCTAATTAGCTAAATATGGGTCAAGAAGACATCAGCAAAAACAACACAAAAAAAGTGAAATAAAAGAAGTTGAGGTGGCTCTTTCTTGATAGCTATTACTACATCACATTTCTGACTTTTTCGCATAACTTACATATTGTCGTGAATTGAATTCTAAAATGTCAATATGAAGCTTTTTATGACATATCAGAATGTTATTAGGTTACCTAACATGTCCAGCTAATCCTAATTATGGCGGGAAATCAACCTGGCAACCAAGCAACTGTCAGACTAACTAATATCCAATCAGTGTATATGTTCATCAATAAGCCTAATTATTCGAATAGAAGCACATGCAAATTTCAAACTAGTCATTTGCACTGTAGTCCGTACATGCGACTTGTTCTCCAATAAAAGACGGTGCAAAATCTTTAGCCAGGCTGTAACAAAACGAACCGATCAACAAATCAAAGAATTATTTAAATAATTGACCATTTCAAATAAGTTTAGGTTTCAATGGATGGATTTCAGCATCTGACTAACAGAACATAAACAACAACTACTGATTTTTACGCTCATTCAACGCTGGGAAGTGGCAACACCTTTTGAATGATCAAGTACTAGTGGAAAAATCAACCAAATTGTAACTGCTGAATGCATGTTAAAACAACAATATTAACAGCTCGGTGATAATATAAGAACAAGAAATAATTACAAATATGTTTTGCCTCATATATAACCAAAGAATTACCTATGACAATGCAAAACAATTAAAACGTGAAACCAACATAAAATTGGCAACAAAATAAAATAACTAGATAAATGATTCCTGACCCGAACAAACCTGTTCATCAGGTTTACAATAGTTCCTCATCATCAGTTTGTGAACGACCTGATACTGACAATAATATTTCATCTATTCGGCTTGTTACTTCAGCCATTGTCGGCCGTCTATCAGGTTGTTGCTCCGTACAATCAATTGCAAGTTGCAACAACAACACCATTTCCTGCTCGATTTTCTGTTCTCTGACCAGCTGACGATCAAACACCTCCGATGTCCATTCATCTCTACCCACTGAATGGACCCACCGAGGCAAATCCACAGCCCCGTCATTAACCCCAGAAGTTGCAGGTGTTTTCCCAGTTAGCAGCTCAATCAAAAGCACTCCAAAACTATACACATCGGCCTTTTGAGAGATTCTTCTGGCATCTGTCACCTCAGGTGCACGGTAACCAGAACCACGGTTTGGAAGAGTTGGGGATGTCATGAGCTGCGCCAGGCCTTGATCAGAGATGCGTGCCTTGTTTGATCCTGAGAGGAGAACATTGGAGGATTTTATGTTGCCATGAGATGCTCTAGGCCCTGTCGAGTGGATGTACTCGATTCCATGTGCAGCTGATAGTGCTATGCTTGCCCTTGCCTCAAAACCAAGGGCCATGTGGCCTGATCCTTTGTTACCTTTCATAATTCAAATAGAATATAACATATTTAGCAAACTGTGATATTGCAGAAATTAAAAAAAAAAAACACACAAAGAAGCAACTTTTACCATGGAGTAGAGACGAAAGGCTGCCCCAGGAAACAAACTCATTGACAAGAAGCTTCTCATCTTTGCTGTAATAATATGATTGAAGTGGCACCAAGTAAGGACTTTGCATTGCACCAAGCTCCCCAACTCTCTCTCTGAACTCTCTTTCGGGGAGATTTGCCTCCTTCAGACGCTTTACTGCAACAACAGAACCTGTTTCCAGCACCGCCTTGTACGTCGTCCCGAAGGTTCCTTTGCCAAGAACCTCTGCTGAAGCTCTCAGCAGATCTTCCAAATCATATACCCTTGATACATTCCCCATGAAAACTAATTTCTTACTGCTGCTTGTTGCTGGTACTGGCGGAGGAACAGCACCAAGTGGATAAGCAGCTGGTCCCTTCTGCACCGCTGCCATCTCTCTCTGTCGCATGGCAGCTTCTCCACGCATTGGTTTTGCGGTTTCAGGTGTCGGCCGTGTCCTCTCTCTCCGACAGAGGAAAACAAGGAAGGCAATAATTACCAAAGCTACAAAGGCAGAACCAATTGCAATACCAGCAATTGCTCCACCAGAGAGTTTACTGCTCTTGCCACTGCCACTGGTGCTGCTGCCACTGCCACTGCCGCTGCTAGGATTTTCTGAGGGAGTACTGGGAGCAATTCCTGGTGCTGGAGCAGGAGACGACTCACCAGCACAAGGTCCAAGGGGTCCACCACAGAGCTGTGACATTCCAAGAAAAGAATTTGCCGACATAGACCTGAGACTTGTTGGCACCGATCCATTTAAATTGTTATACGACACATTGAACTTATTTAAGCTGGTCAGATTCTTCAAGTCGGGGATTTCTCCACTGAGATGGTTGTTCTCTAAGTAGAGAGTTTTCAGCCCAGTCAGGTTGTTGAACGCGGCCGGGATTGTGCCTGACAAATTGTTGGTGGCGAGATTGAGCTGAGTAAGCTGAGGAAGAGAGAAGATGACCGAGGGAATCTCACCCGACAAGCCGTTGCTGTCGAGGTTCAAGGTCAGAAGCTGGGTACAACTGGAGAGATCGGAGGGGAAAGTACCAGAGAGGTAATTGTACCGAAGAGAGAGAACTTGAAGTGCGGTTAGGTTACCAAGAACGCCGGAAGGGAGCTGACCGCTGAGGCCGGAGGCAGGGAGGTGGATCCCGGTAACCCGGTCGGAGGAGCACCTGATACCCTTCCATGAGCAAGGGGAGGAAGAGGAGGAGTTCCACTGGGTTAACCTCGGGGCAATTGCATCGCGCAAGGCGATGAGAGCTGCCTGGTCGGAGGCTAGGTCGTCGGCTTGAGAGTAGAAGGAGAATAGAAGGAAGAAGAACGAGAGGGAAAAGAGGAAGGGGAGATGAGGTGAGGCCATGGGAGCGAGGTTCGAGGCTAACAATTTGGGGATAACATGATACTAGCAGCTACTAACAAGTAACAGCTTCTAGACAGCAAGACCGCGAGCAAGAGAGAAAGAGAGAATACTTCACAGCCACTGTCAAGATTTCAAAAAAACCAGAAAAAGAGAGAAACAGAGAAACAGAGAGAGAGAGAATGACGAACTAAGAGATAAAGGAGGGGGTTATGGCTCTTCTAAAGAAGGAAAGGCGTGTGAAAGTGTGAGTTTGAAACCGAAGTGGGGGAGAGAGAGAGAGAGACGATGCGGGTTTTTCAATTGGACCAAGAAGGGTAAAAGAGGAGGAGGTAACAACGAAAGGGAAAGGCAAATGGCAATCGACCTTGTGGTACACTAATTATATATATTTTTTAATATAACAATTAGAGTACTTATATTAATAATAAAAAAAAATAAAAAAAAAATAACAGTACGTAACTATTAGTGACACTTTAAAAATACACCACTAAAAATATTTTTTTTACTTTTATGGTTTAAAAAAATGAGCACGCACTAGCGGAAGTGCTTTGCTTGGTTTTACTTTTTAAACGATTTAATAGATTTAATTGAATTGAGTTGAGAAATGGAAAAAATAAAAATGTCATTAGAGGTGACGTTTTTTTAAATACGTCAATGTCTTAGTAGTATATATTATATGCGTCAATCGCAGTAACACTGTTATTTTTAATATTAAAATTTATTTTTCCGTTATTATTATTAATAATATAATTATTCTAATTATTATATTAAAAAATGAGTGCAACAATTTACAATGGAAGAGCAGCAGCAGCTTTCCGATCAGTGAGAGAGTCAAATATGACCAACGACTGGATCAAATTTTCTTCCTCAATTAACACATTTATTATTTTTTATTTATTTTATATTACCATTATTACTATTTCAGAGGAGGAAAAAAGAACGTGACATGTTTATTTTAATCGAAATGTAAATGTCCGAAATTGGAAAATTAAAAGGTCGTGACAACGGATTCTATATTCATTAATTCATTCGTAATAAATTCTTAAATTTATTGCTGTAATTTATTGTATTTTATTTTGAAGAAACTCTAGCTTTTATGATTTATTTTATTTAAATTCGTTACTCTCGAGAAGCTAACGGATGAGGGATTGAGGGGTCCAAAAAAATATGACCACTTGTCTCACTAAATTAGTTTTTCTAGTTTCTTATACATAAAGGAATGCGATGGATAAAACTATAAAGATAACGTTTTTTTATGGTTTTAGTGAAACAATTTATAATTGTCGTCCAGCATTATTGTTCAAATATATATTTTGATAATATTATATTCTAATAAAATAAAAGTTCAAGCCATTTAATTAATTCTCCACTTAAATTTCAGATATACGACCTCCATGCAAGAAAACATTGTCTTGTTTTTGCACTTTAAGACGACTTGAGAAATAATTTTCAAAGTTCAACAAATCACTATTCATTTTAATTCATATGTGAACTTGTATATTTTTTAGATAAAAATGTGAATCGATATCTCCGCTTTCATGTCTAAAAAATATCTAACTGAATTTACACATAGGACATTAACAATTACATCAAAGACAGATTTTTATAATAACTTGTATTTTATTTATTATTTTTTAGCAAAGGCAAAGATTTTATCCACACGAAGAGTGCAAATATGACCAGAGGAGTAATTAGGAAAGATTCTTAAGTTCGATATGGCGAATTTTTTTTATTGGTAAAAATTCTAATTCAGCAAGTTTCCGAAGACACAATACGCGTAAATATATATACCATACAACAACCATAACCATATGCATGTTTACCAAATTCGTTCATGCAACTACAAAATATATACACTCAATCGACCTTGAAATAGTATTTGCGTGTGTTTCTTTAATTGAATTCATGAATCTCAAATTCAATTTTATGGATATACGTGTAGGGTTGTTAATAGATATTCATAATCTGAAAATTTGATCCGAATCCGCATAAATGAATTCGCATATAGATCTTTAAAATATATTCGTTAGTTTATTGGATCCGCATATGGATTCGAGAAAATGATCCATCTAATATAATGATTATATCCGTATTTGGATCTTATAAGATTCGAATTCGAATCCGCTATGAATTCGATAAATAAATAAAATTATATCATATGTTAATTAATAAAATAGACGTGTCCAATTTAGTTTAAATTAAAGAGTAATATTTATGTTTCACTTTGTGTTAATTCATAAAGTTGAATTATAGTTATTGTATTAATTAGGTATATTTTATTATGTTATTTGATGCTTATTGTATGTTTTGAAAGTTATAACAAATAATTATGATTGTTGCTATATTTATGATTTGAACAAATAATTTTAAGATTGCTATAATAATAAATATGAATTATGATTGTTTTTATGTTTGAAATATTTTTAAGATAACATGATAATTTTTCACTTGTCATATGTTAATTATGTTATTTTTAATATTATTATAATATAAGATTCGAAATATGATATGAATCCGATCCGAAATTCGCTATAATAGCAAATATAAATTCACATTTGGATTCTCAAAATTTTATCGAATACGGATCCACATATGGATTGTATAAATTTTTAGTGGATTCACATGTTGATCATCCGGGATCCGATTCGAATCTGATCCATTGGCAGCCCTATATACGTGTGCTTTAATATATATAGATGGCATAAGTAAAAGTTGATATGCTGATGTTTTAAAATGTTGTAAATGTTTTTTTTTATATATATATATCATTGTTAATTAGAAATATTATTTAAAAAAAAGTACGGGCAAGCGATATCCTTGCCATATCTTTATTTGATACCTCACAGCTGGTATCATATATATATATAAATAGTGTATAATTTATTTGTAGCATGTAACTTGAAACTCAAATTTTCTTTGATGAGTTAGAAAGGACCAAAAGTCAAATATTCTTGTTGGGTTATATTAAACGAGATGCTTGAGACTTTTGAATTAATGATATGTTTCGTATAAGCGTTTGCAATCCTGTATACTAAGTAATCGAATTGTGAAAGTTAATTAAATATGCGTATGCACATTTGCACATTGGTTTTGCAAATTTGACATCACTAACAACTTTTTATCTGTTCCACCGACTAAAAAATAATTGTGATTTTGTATTAGTATATGACAGCTCTAAGAAAAAAAGGAGTGTAAATTGCTGATCGTTATAAGAATTTTAAAATAACAACTTCCGTTGGATTTCTTTTTCCTAATTTCTTAAGAAAATTTAGTAGCGTGATCCATATTGTAAAATCAGATTGCTTTGGCAAAAAAAATTATTTTGAATTATTTTGTTATTCACAATGATTGCGTTGTCTTATTATTCGTATTGAATATTTTATGGTTCGGTTTTATGTGTTTCGTTATTCAGATTACGTGTCTTTGAAAATTGTTGAAAGTTCGTCGAAGCTTCGACAGAAATTCGTTGAAATTTTATCGAATGTTTATCAAAACTCTGCTGCTAATTTGTTGCCGATAGAAGACTGATTATTTCATAACTTACTAGTCCAGAATAATAATAATAATAATAATAAATAATGAGTTAGACCATGGTGCTATGCGTATTTAATGATCAAATTTATTATGGACTAAAAAATATAGCAAAATCATATTCAAATCTTTTTTTATGAGTCTCAATAAATTATGTTTTGCAAAATATGATGATATATAAAAAATTATGTTTTGAATTTTCTAATATTAGTTTTTAATTTTTTTAAAATGATCAATAATAATAATCAAATAATACATGTGTCCTAGTTCATTTTTAAAAATTAAAAACTAATATTTTAAAAAATCAAAGCATAAATTTTTTTTATATCCCATCATATTTTGATATAAATAATTTATTGAGACCCGTAAATTAAAATTTAGAGATGATATAGCTATGTTTTTTGATTTGTAATAAATTTGTTCATTAACTACACGTAGCACCGTAGAGTAACTATAAATAATACAACAAAATATTAATCCGATCAAATAAATTTTACATCAACAAAGATGTCAAATCCCTACACAAATTGCCGCCTTAATTAAAGAAATCTTACAGGCCGTTGCACATGCAAAATTCTATGCTTCAAGTCTTCACCTACTTAAAAAGAAAGACCCTATTGAGTATTGAAGATCCCAATTGTTTTTTAGAAGAAAAAAAAATCCCCGCTATCACGTTTTTCTCTATTTTATGTTTATTGGTTGTATTTTAAAATTTGTTTCATCGTCCAATGTTTATCCGTTCTTCGTTTTTCTTTCCGTCATTCTTTTTGTTCCAGCAAAAAAAAATTGTTAGTTTTCTTCATAAAAGGTATAGTGTCCTGAGTTATTAGAGAATATATGTTATATTCCGACTTCAACAAATTTAAAATAGACACTGAAAAATTAAAACCTTATATAATGCTCGACATAAAATCGATTCTAATAATTAAAGAAATAATTTTTGTGCTTCTTCAAAATTTATTTTTATATATGTATTGGATTTTAGTACAAAACTCAACTTAAAATTTATTTGATATTTTGTATTCTTTAGTTATAGATTGAAAACAAAATCTTTTATTTTTATTTTTTATGAATGTAATTATTTTTATTGAATGAAGTTAGTTAGCTAATATCTTTTGATGTTTAAAAAAAAATCCTAATTACGTAATGCATATGACATATGAACAATTTTCTGAGACTGTTGAAACTGCAGAGAGCCTAGACCTGTCCATTTCCCAGCTGGGTGCTGTACTAATTAATTGCGTTATTCTGGCCACCTTAAATGTAATCTCAAGCACCCAGTTAGCACGAATGTAATCTTTTCATTATTTTTTGAATGATTATCTTTGCATTTTCTTAATTGAAATCCTCTCCTAATTTTTTTTTCACTTCAGAAAGAGAGAAATTTCGCATCCGGTCCACTCACATTAATGAAAACATATATGTCATGGCATTGCAAAAAAAGTCATATTTGATTTTTAAGAGTGGGAAAAAATCTACGATACAAATAGTCTAGTAATTTAATGGTAAATAATTAAAATGACTTTTAAAAAAAATCATGAATTCAAACTTCTAAGGATACAAAATGAAATTCATGAGTTTTCTCTCATCTTTCTTTCAAAAAAAGATAGGAAAAAATCTACGATATGGTAAATTTTTGTTATTCTCATATATAAGAATAACGTATTTATTTATTTTTTTGAAAAATATGGATATATTCATTGTCTTATTTGAAAATTAGAATAATACTTATAAACAAATATCTATTCACATTTAAATTTCACTTCGAGAAAATATATAGAAATTAAAAGTTAATTGTCTGCAAGCTAATGAAATTTTGAATAGTTTGTACATGGATATGCAAGATATGTACATTGTTGACATTAAGCCAAATTATTTAAAATTATGAAATATTCCTTTAAAACTTACAACATCAAAGAATCGCATTTGATACGAAATGATTTTTTAATAAAGCCAAATATATTTGTAAGGTCGCATTTGATACGAAATGATTTTTTAATAAAGCCAAATATATTTGTAAGGAAGCATATTTATTTCTTGGCGAAAACTACAAAGACAGATCATAGAATTTTTAAAAATAACGAAAAATAATCATAAGGGGCCGGACTCGTAAACACCAATCCCACAGGGAAAATTAATTCTGGCGCTGGATGTCAAATTAATATCAAATATTCAATAAAGGAGTGAAGCACGCTTCACGGAGTATAATTTTTTGTGTTTTGTATTAATATTTTAAATTTAAAAGTTCAAAGATCAATTCAAATCATTGAACATAATCATCATATTGAAATATATTTGAAGATTAAATTTTAGATTTTTTTTTAAATTTTTTCTATTTTTTATTGATCTAACGATTTTATTGCTCTAAAGGTTTCTACACTATTCAATATTAATGATTTTTCATCTATCTAAAAAACAACAGAATTTTTGAAAAAAATATAAAATTTAATATGTAAATATATTTTAATATAAAGATCACATTCAACGATTTGAATTAACAATTATGACTTTTAAATTAGAAACTAGCAATATACCCGCGCGTTGCATCGGACTCTTTTATTTAAACATGAAAACATTATTAGATAATAAAATTCACATTGATCTAATTTTAAATATAAATTCACTAAATTATTCTAGTATATATTATCACTATTAATTTATTACCAAACATGTATAAGATTGCTAATCATAGCACATATCTTAAGTTTAAATTAATTTTTTATATCATAAAATAAATAGAAAGATATTGAGTATTCTAATTGTAAATCATGTGCATAAATGAAAATAGTAGTATAAATGAGAAAGCAAATGGAGAGAAAGAGGAAAATCAATATATGCGATTATATAAGTTCGATCAATCAAAAATAAATATTATCCGTCTAATTAAAAAATAAAATAAATATAATAAAAAAAATATCATGATAAAAAATGAACAATTTAATTCTTAGCTATTTTATACTTGCCACAATAACATAACCTCAATCTTCGATAAAGATTACTATCAGTCCTTGACCCTGAGCCGTAAGCGTCTATGATCTACTTGAGAAAATTGGCACACAACATATGAACATAGGAGGAATATAGGATCGATATGTGACGTGGTGGTGTTTTAATTTACTGTAATAATTGCGACCTCTTTTTCTCGTGAGATTGTTTCGTCTGATGCGAGACACAACACAGGACACAGGGCCTACGGGCATATGTCAAAAAAAACATAAAACAGTTTGCTACAATGAGAAGATGCCATCTGTCTGGGGGTAGTTTTGGATTTTTTGTCCAATTGACTTTTTTAGACGCTAGTTCAAACATCAATTGTTATCCTAAGATTTTTCCATCTAGAATTTTCGTCTTTTCTCGTGGAAAGTGGGAACAAATTGAGATGGTTTGGACATTTAGAGGGTTTATCTTCTAAAACCTGTGATCTCTCTGCAACTGCTAAAGACAGCAGTTGGAAAGCATGTGCGATGTCGATGTGGCGATTGCTATCAGTTACTTAGGTCCCGCCAAATGTTTATATTTGGATCCTACAAAGAATAATATAAAAATAAAATAATTGAGAATAATAAATAAAGATAATAATAATAATTATTTTTAAGTTAACATGAGGATGATAAAAAAATAATACTATTTTGAATGGTAAAAATATCGTTTAAATTGTATGTTAGGAATAATAATGGAGAGTTGAGAAAAATAATATTTATTTCATCTCTTTTTTGAAACCGTATAATAATAATAATTCTCACTATTCTAAAACATAAAATTTACATTTGAATTCACTATTTTTTTTATTCTGATAAAAATAGTTAATATGCTATTTCCGACCCATCCAAACAAACTAGTTAACTTTTACTGCTATGTTATCTACATAGACTGTTTAGAGGCCGGATAAAAGAGAGATAGTGAAGATTAATTTATCATTTTTAAATGATAATTTTATTTTTATTATCATTCAATTTTATCTCGTTTTTAAATATATCCTTATTAAAATATATAAGTGAGGAGACATATTTGGCGATTATTTTTGTCCAGACATTGTTTGACGATTATTTTTTGTTAATAATTTGTTGGTTTGAAAAATAAAACTTTAATTTTAGATTCGATATCTTAGATATGAGCCATCTTATCTGCATATTATAATTATGAAAATTACAAGAGAGATTCTACTATGGATTGGAATATCTGTAGGCTGTTCAGTTTTATTTATCGGATAATTAAGATATTTTTTTGGTGTGACTAGAGCAATGAAATTGATCAGTAAAAATCATCATTGTTGATTAATAAATTAACATATTTATTTTGATCCATAACAAAATTTGTCAAATTATAATTATTAGAGTACATTTTAACATACATGATGTGACTTAAAATTTAATGATTCAAAATTAAAATATTGTAGTGTGTGATTGAATAATATTTGAACTATATAAAATTTAATTGTTGAGTTATCTATACAAAATTTAACATGGTTGTGATTTATAATTTACTTTTCATTTTTTGAAATGAATTTGATTCATTTTTTAAATATATCATGTTTCTAGATGTAAATATTGGCTTCTTCTTCTTTTTTCTTCTTCTTCTTATAATAATAATAATACTTATTATTATTATTATTATTATTATTATTATTATTATTATTATTATTATTTAAGAGTCATCTTCAAAAGTTTGCACAAAAAATAAATGAAAAAAATCTAAAAGTAGTAGTTGATATCCTACAAAATTTAATGTAAAGAATTTATTGAATAACGTAAATTAAAATTTTGAAGATGACAATTATATTGTTCTTTTGCTTAAACTTAATACATGATAATGTTGTACTAATTCTTAAATACATCATAATTATTTATGATTTTTCAATTTTATTAAAAGGAAACTTCTCCAAAATTTACTTAGCCCCAAACTAATTAACGACGCAAGCTGGGGTCCATCATTGATGCTACTTATATATCGGAAATCATGAGTTCATATTTGATTAGTTATCCCAGCTCGACTTGTTCACGTCCCTTCGAGCTATCTAATTTTCCAATTGACATTTTCGAATTTGAAAACTGTATGTTCTCTTATAAAATTATTTGTCCATTTAATTCTGTGAAAGATAAAAACTGCAGGCTTAATTAGTATCGATAATAATAGATTTTATCTCCTTAAAACGTATCTGTCCCGATCAGTGAACTCTGTCATCATGTATATGATATCCCTTACGTGTGAGGTGTGCATCATATGTCTCAAGAAACCAACGAAATGTGGCACCAAAATGATGGTAATTGGATCCCTTCACTTTTTGTAATGGTCGCGTTAATAAGAAAAGCTGACAGAGAGCTACTTGAACTCTCTGTCCTAACAGATACAGTTGGTCTTAGGTCCTTCTGCATTTTGAAATATAATATATTTAGGTTAAGATTTTATTAATCTGATCTTTTTATGATATAATTTTTAACTGTTTTAGATTGTCCGATTATTTTTCTTTGAGAAAAAAATATTTAAAACTATGGATAAAAAAAATTATATAAATATTTTAAAATATGAAGTCCCATAAAGGAGCATTTTCTTCATCGACATAAGTATTTCTATCTATACTCCTTATTAAGCACGTAAGTGTTCTGATCCTACAACGATTCATATTTCATATTAAATTTGTACAGCTAATATCAGTTATTGTATTGAGTTATTCATCAAATCATGTTAATATATCTATGATTATTTGTGTTGAAGTTATAATTTTCTCTCAATTTTGATTGTTACACGAAATATTACATAATTTGGGAGTACAATTTCTCTACTTTATTTTCTTTTCTTTCTTAAATTGTCATCAATTATGAATTTTAACTTTTCTAAAATTTTAAATGTCAATTTTTCTCTTAATTCTGAATTTATTTTACATTAATTATGTATTTGTGTTTAAATTTTATATTAATTACTAAATTATCTTTATTTTTATTTTCTTTCTTTTCACATGAAGATGTGAATTTTTATATTTTTAAAAGGCATCACATAGCAACGCACGAACAAGATACTAGTCTATTATTTTGAGTTTTATTTTATTATTATTTTTAATATATAAAAATATTTTTTTGATATTTTTTATTAGGTAAGAATATATCTCTACTCGTTATTAAGCATGTAAATGTTCTGATTCTGCAATGATAAAAAAAATTATTGAATTTTTAAAACTAATATTAATAATCAGATTGAGTTATTCGTCAAAAATAATTTTACTATTTTTATGGCCATTTATGTTGAAATTATAATTTTCTCTCAATTTTGATTGTTATACGAAATACTGCATAATTTAGGAGTATAATTGCTCTAATTTAGGAGAATAATTTAGGAATGTTAATTTTTTCTCTTAATTCTGCATTTTTTTACATTAATTATATATTCATGATTAAAATTTATATTAATTACTAAATTATCTTTATTTTCACTTGAATATATAATTTTTTATATTTTTAAAAATCACTGTAGCAATGCAAGGACAAGATACTAGTATTGAATTATTTATTTATTATTTCGTACCTGATTAATTAATAAATTTAAATCTGATAAATTATTGTAATCTGATACCGTCCCCCTGACTAAAATCCTACATCTATTGCGTGCTCTTAGTAAACTAATATAGAACATAATTTTATTTTCTTTGCAGGGATATGACGAGTAGGATGTGGTCGTCAAGTATATATGATTTTGTATTTTTCTTCTATGCTCTAAAAATGACATGAGAATTATGATATTATAGTCTTATATACTATAATTCAAAGATGTGATATGTTTTTAGTAGTAACTATAATATTATCTAATCTTATTTAAAAGTTAAGCATGGGAGTTGTTCCAGAAATATTTATTCAATGATATTTATTAAATTGTAAGTTTCATTATTTTGGACCTACAAAATTTCTCGGTCAAAATATTCCCCACATCAATTAATTAGGAGAGACGAACTCGCTCCGCCAAGTATTTATTAACTGCTTCGTCTCTCTCTCTCTCTCTCTCTCTCTTCAGTTTTTTTTCTTGTTTTTAGAAAATGAAAAAAAAAATTTATTCGGTTCTCGTATGATTGGTTGATTGTTTCTTTGCACTAGAAAGACTTGAAAAAACTTCGCTCCCTTCAAAAGGACCAAAAAATTTTCCACTTCATTTTTTTTAATCACCTACGGCCGAACCCACATAAAGGCAGAGACTAAATTCTAAACTGTAAATCCTTTGATCTGTGGTATCATATGTGGCCAACCAACAAAAAAAAATTTGATTGAACCGAAGTTTTCGATCTCTTTGGCTGTCCCTTCAAAGCGATCGAAATTTTTTGGGATCCTTCTAGATCATCGAAAAAAAAAACAATCATACGAAAATCAGATATACTGTTTTTCTTTTTCTAAAAAAACTGTTCTCTCTCCCTTTTTTTTTTTTCTGAAGTGATAGTTAGTAACAGAAATAAGAAAAACGCAAAAATAACAATTAGCAAAAAAATTATGAATTCAGGTCAAATTGAGTAAAGAAGACGAATGATTGTGTTATTTTTGCAAAAAAAAATTATGAATTCAGGTCAAATTGAGTAAAGAAGACGCATTCAATGATTGTGATTTAGAAAATTTGTCCGACTCAATTTGAAAAATATGTCTGACCTGATGTGAGAAACATGTCTGACCCGTCTGAATCCAATATGACCTAAAACCTTAAATTACCCGATACTAGATGACCTAATATCCGACCCCACCTAACTCTGATATAACCCAAAACTCAAAATGACCCAACATTAGAAGATCTAATACCCGACTCGATATGATATGACTCGAAACCCGAAATAACTTGATACTAGACAACCCAATACCCGACCCGACCCTACTTGATACAATCCTTAACCCGAAATGATCCGACACTAGATGACTTGATACACGACCCGAAACCCAAAATAACTCGATATTATATGACCCGACACTCGATCCGACCTGATATGAATCGAAACCCGAAATGACCCGATCTGACCTGACACCAAATGATATTGAAATAAAATAATATTTATAAAATAAAATCAAATATCTAAAAATTAAATAAAATTAAAATAATTAAATTTTATGATCAACTTTACTTAAGTAATGAATTTTATGTGAATTTAATTTTTTTTACCTATATACATCAAAATAATTTAAACCGTTAAATTTTAATTAAATATTACAACGGTAAATATTGGATGATCTTTATCAAATTTTTAGTATAAGATCAAAAAAAATATGGAGAATATAATTATGATGATTATTACAAGATCTTTCACTTAATTTAACTCATCCATCAGTTACTAACAATTCATGACTATTCGATTATATGATTTTAAAGTTAGTTGATCGAACGTCATCTAATCTTTGAACTTTAAAACTTATCTGGTGTATAATCGATATAATTATTTAGAACTTGAGCAGAACATATTATAGATGATGTGTATAGAATTTTTATTATATCTATGCTCTCTAATACTTATCGTTGATTATATATCATAATAACTCAATAACTCATTGATATTAAATAAAACTTAACATCATATCACAGAAAGGGAGCAGGCCTATGAGTCTATGACTCCTATCACCTTCTATCTTTTATTGTGATTGGAATGGATGTACACTTATGTACTTTATAATAAAAAAAGTAATGAATGTCTTGGACCCGTTTTTTCAAAGACCCAGGTCCGGTTTTTTATTAAAAACCAGTCAGAAAACCGGGTTTTATCCAGTCAATAGCAGAAACGATCCTTTGAGTGAACCAAATCATAAATATGACCGTTTCCGATTTCTTCAGGTTCAATCGTCCGGTTCGGTCTGATTTTAATAACAGCGAGAGCAATGTTATTTTTTGATAAAAAATAAAGATCCATTCCTTTAAATTTATTTTTCCTTCAAAAATATTATTATTATCAAATTTTCATACAAATCCGAGCTATTCGGATGCTTCATTCATAAAAGTAAAAATAGTCTCAATGTATGGTTCAAATTTTTTTAGATCCGATCAAGATGTAACTTACTTCAATGAAACTATTTTTTTATATGTAAGATATTTATTACATCATGATCATAATACAAAATGATTCAAATAATTCATATATATCTAGTGTTCCATCAATTCATTTGAAAAATAACGGTTATAGATTATTTTTTGAATATATTCACAATACTGTAGTTTACTTTCGTAATAAATACTTTTAATTATTTTTTTTTGAGAATTTTTTAACCTATCTATTTTACTTTTTAAGTATTTTTTTGAATTATATTAGACCCGTGTGAGACTTATGGATGATTCAGATCCTAGAAAAATCCAATCCAAGCAAGAATCCGATTTGAAATTTCTCTAAATGATCCCCCTAACTGCTCTAATCCAAACCGCCTATCCGTGCTCACCCTTGACCTGTGACCCATCCTTACCCTTGGACCGATGGGGTTTGGACGAGACCAGATCAGCTCGTCCCATTGTCAAGTCTATACTTGAAACTCGAAATGATCCGACACTAGATGACTCGATAACTGATTGACTCGACCTGATATAATTCGAAATCCGAAATGACCCGACACTAGATGACTCGATAATCGACCCGACTTGATATGACCTGAAACCCGAAATGACCCGACTGTAGATCATCTAATAACCGATCCGACCCGATCTGATACGACCCAAAATCTGAAATGACCCAATAACCAATCCGACCCGATAACCGATATGACCCGATACTAGATTATCCGATAACTAACCCGATCCGACTTAATCGGACTCATAACTCGACAATCTTACTAAGTCAAATTAACCTAACCTAATCCGACTCCAACCCGAACCCGTCTAACCCATCCAATTATCACCTCTAATTCTGAATAAAGACATTTGATACCACATTTGTTGGATCGCCGTTCTGGCTCCACTGTCTGCCGCTCCTTCCCCCATTACCAACGCCTCTCAATTAATTCTGGAAAAGTGAAAAAAAGGTACGGAATTCAATAAAAAGAAAGGAAAAGACTAATTGATGGAAGACATGTTACCAAAAAGGTGTTGACATTAAGCAATTCCTTCGTACAGACATCTAGTGTGAAGAATTTTTCTAGACTATATATCTCCTTTTTTTTTTATTAAAGTAATGATAATATCTTTGTTCTCAAATGCACAGTAATTTTTATTTTACTCTGTAAGTGCATACTTAGTAAATTTGATTGAATACATATATTCAGATAATTAAAACAGAGAAAAATATAAGATTTCAAAATAATTTACAATATGCATTTAGAAGGAGAGACATCCTTGACAATCTTAAAAATTACACTCTAAAAAGTTGGAAAAAATCTTAGAAACTGAAAAAAATAATAGATATATTCTTCATCTTATAGATTGATTGTGTTTCAATTTTCATACACTTTATAATGGTTTGATAGTCCATCAAAAAGTAACAAAAATTTATATAATTTAGAACGGTTATAATTTAACAGTGTTTACTTGATAGATTATCAAGTGATAACTAAAATGTATGAAAATTTGAACACTATTTATCTATAGGTTGAAGAATATATCTATATTTTTTTTTTCTTTTTTAAGATTTTTTTTTAATTTATTTCGAATGTCACTGTCAAAATATTCAAAATAACCCTTGTCAAGAGATCCCTCCCCATTTAGAAAATAGATATAAAATTATCAAATATCTCAAAAAAAATATTAATACGAAACTTTTATAATTTTTGGATGGACAAAAAAATAGCGGAAAACCTATGAAATACGACCCGAGCGCAGGTGGTGGGACATCACATGGTCGGTGCAATTGGTAGCGACGCTCCATGTTATGGACTTGTATAGTTATTATAGATAAGTGATAACAAAAAGTGTGGGATATAAAGATACAAGGCGACTAACCCACTAAGAACTAATATATGTTTTAGTATTTCATCCATATATCGACAACAACCATGCATCAATTAATTCATAGTGGAAACAAACAATTAGTTGCGCGCTCAACCATCTTTAATTATTTCCACTCGACAAACACTCCGATATTGTGCAACAATTTAGCCCAGCAATACCTGACTTGTTACGCTAAATTTTCAACTTTTTTTATAAATTTTCCTCAGCATAAGTTGAGAATCAAAATCTTTAGATTATTTTTAGAGAGATTATGTTATGAATCAAAATAAATTTATATCATTTAATTTGAAGTATCAAATGATTAAGATTAACTTTTTTATGTGACTAAAGAAAAGAGGTTAATAAAGAAAAAATATTGTTGTTGATAATAAATTAATGATAATTCTTCCAATTCATAACAGATTATCCCTAAGAGGAGGTATTCAATTACACTAAAAATGACACATCTTTGACATAAAATTTAAACAACACATCTTAATATGAATTAATCTGATGTGACTCCTAAGAATTCACCTCCCCTCCTTTCCGTTCTCTTTGATTTTTTTGGAAGTCAGATCAAATTAGCTGCTATTAAGATTGGCGGTTCAGATTTTGTGTCAAAAATATGTCATGTATTTTCGATATTATTGTATCTCTCTTCACTTTGTAATGGGAGGGATCACATGATAATGACTATTTTGACATCTTGACAATGAATTTTAAAATAAATTAGAAAATTTTATATATAGAAAAAAATATAGATATATTCTTTTCTTTATAGTTTTTATAAATTGACCGTGATTTAAATTTCATATAATTTTATTAATATTCGATAGTCCATCAAAGATAGTTAAACTAAAAAAGTTATAAATTATATAAAATTTTAATAGTCTTTGACTATCAAATAATAATAAAATTATATAAAATTTGAATCACTATCAATCTATAATTCAAAATATATATATATATAATTATTTTTAAATTTATGGAAAAGTCATTGTCAAGATTGACAATGGATCCCTCCGCATTTGTAATATATGGATATATAATTTTGAATTTGCAACACATCAGACATTGAACTTCCGTGTGGTGATTGCTCGGTTAATTAATTATAAATGTAGCGTGAAATCTTACCGTTCACATTTCCGTCTATATTAATTGTGGAAAAAAAAATAACTTGCAAGGTAGAAAACACGGTTTTTGCATTGTTCGAGTCAAATCCCCAAACATGTCTCTGGAGGGACATCGCTGTTTCAAGCATTAATTAGTACTTAATAGTCTACAAAAGAAGACTTCTTCATTAATTGATCATTTTTAGGAGACATTAAATTAATTAATCATTTTTCGAGAAGACATTAACTGATCGTTCACACCGACTCAGAAAATGATTTTACACATTTTGAAACAAAAGCACAGCCTAGGTTTTCTGTTGTCATTTTAGAACACCTTGTCGTTATGCTTATGAGATTATTTTATTTGAGGGGCCAATATATATTTTAATCATTTTCTAACGAGGAAGACGAAAATATATGCCCTGTGGCTATGCTGGTAATTTTTGTTTTCTTGTTGTGTGTTCATCTTATTATAATTTTATTCCGACACATGCAGGTTAAACAAGGAACCTATATGGAATACGACATGAATGTATCATTTTTGCTTTAGGCGTATAAAAGCGTACACAATTTCATCTTTACGCTGATCGTTGCAAAAATTATAATAAAACTAAGATTTTAATATTTAGATTTCAATAGGCAGGTTGGTAAATGTATTGTGCATATATGACGTGAGAATGCATATACGGTTCAAAATATGAATATTTTAAAAGTTCTTAAAATTTTGAGTTGATCATTTATTTTAAAAAATATAATAAAATATTAATATAATTTTAAATTTTTATATAAATAATTTTATAGGCTTAATAAAATAAAATTTTAAAAAATATTATGCAATTTAAATATACGGATGTATATTTAAATTCTTATACATATAATATCACACGACATAAACATAAAGTGACACGAGATAAACATAAAATGACCTATACTGCCGTATTTTAAAATAATAAATAAAACTGCCCTGAATAATTTTGGACGTCCTTTATTTGTTCCATTATTTTGATCGGAAATAAATCTTGCCATAACGTTTCACGCACTGACATTCCTATCCGTTTAATTAATAAAGAATTTTGTAGATTAATTATCCAATTTGGATCCATTATTTGTTTTACATACTTGCAATTAATCGCTTCATTCGATGTAAAATGCAGCCCCGAGAACAGCGCACTTTCTGTTGTATTGATTTTTAATAATTTGCATGCGAGTTGATGATCTCTTAACTATTGCACAAATTTACACAGCGGTTCATCAGTTTTAGTCATTTGGATGCTTGTTATACTAACAAAACATGCATTAGAAATTGCTGGTATTCAGTAGCATCTAGTCAATCTCATTAAATATTTTGTTCTAGTAAAAATCTAAACAGTTAGAAATTGCTCCAATTTTGGCCTTTAAATAGAATCTACATTTTGACTTCCAAAAAAAATCACAACATATACAATTTCTTATTATTTTCTTTTTGGCAACTTGCCAACTGCCTGTGATCTAAAGAACACAACAACTCACATAGAAAGAGCTTCAGAGGAAACCCATAAAGAACACAACAACTCACATAGAAAGAGCTTCAGAGGAAACCCATAATGCCGCGACCCGCAACTGTTTCCCTATACAACTCCAATGCCTCTTCCATGACTTCGGCTTGCGATAAAATCTCTGCTCTCTTCTTGCTTGATGGATGAGTTGATAGGTAGTTGTGCAGAGCAGAGTCACCCGTAATTTTTCCCAATTTCTTGTACACATGGGGGGCAACTTGCGGATCGAACCCAGCAGAAGCCATCAGAAGAAGACCAATGTGATCAGCTTCTATTTCCATCCTACATGACAATTTTAGTGGCCATCATGGCAATGGTACCTTTTCCAGGCAGTAATAACTGTTAATTTACTTGCTCATCTAACTTTTTTTATACTTATATATGTGAGAATTGTTTCTTTCCTTTTGTTCAAATTGTCCTCATCTTTTCAAGTCCTTTATCACATTTTTTTCTTCACACACAACAACATACAACTAGAATTGTATCCTATCACTTTATCAGTATATTTGACAGGAGCAACTGCATGCCAAATACAAATTTGTTGTTTAAAGGAATATCAAAGTTAATATATTTTCACAACAGTAAGATGTACAATACAAATTAATATTAACATGCAGAATTAGAAGGTCATAATTCATAACAAATCATAATTAACAGCAACCAAGCTTTTAAAAACCTTCATTTTAATCATCTAAACTCTATTTTAACTTCATCAAAATCTTTAATGTTAAGTAAAAAAAATCATTTAAACCGTTAAAACAGTTAAATAATTCTGTTTAAACCGTTTTAATTCAAAATTATTGTCTTACCGTTAAAAGCCATAAAACGTTTTTTAAAAGTTTGACAGCAACCAATGTTACTAAAAACTTACTTCCTAGAGAAAGGAAGCCTAAGGAGCAGATTGGACATAGTATTTATAATGTCCGGCATGAAAACAAACTGCAGCATTATAAGTTGCAACACAGCAAACCATAAGTTCTTTGTAATCATCTCGGCAGCATGTCTCGCAATTGCATGCCCAACCTGTTTGGCAACAAGATAAAAAAACACAGAAAATTGCTTTGCTTGAGAATTTTGGGGGCCTAAATCTAGATGAATTAGGCTTGCTCCAACAAAACAGACCTAAAAAAGTCAATCATACAGCCCAAAACGATCACAAATTATCTGGACATAAATAAGATATTCTCTCAAATGGTTATTTGGGCTTGATTTTGGACATTGTGTTAGACAATGCATTCTATTGTCCTTCGTCATTTGTCCCTGATTTTATCAGTAAGAGAATGTGACTTCTTATCGGTTTTCCTTTCTTCGATCAAAACACATTGACATACCCCCGCTCCCTGCATTTAAGAAAGGATTTTGGATATACGTCATGACCAAGCACAGTAGCAATCTCCTCATCAGTTCTAAAATGATCAAGCAGCCCAGTAAACACCACGATCTTACCGCCCGGCAGACAGAAGGCATTTACCATTTTATCCCTCACCACCAGCACCTCCCATTTTAACCCATCCATGTGCCGCATCTCAGGCGGGGTGCCACCCTTCACCATATCCTTACCTCTGCTCTCATGGATCCACCTGTCATCCATCAGCTCCTCCTCCTCATGAGGCCAATCCAAATGCTCCTCTCTGTATCCACCTTGTAATGCAACGATCGTGTCGGGAGACCTCTTTGGATCAAAATCTGTATCAGACAGTTCATGGGAAGAATATTCGATGCTGTTCCAATGCGTCTTATGATGGCGAAGACCACGTTGTAATGCACTGATTATTTCATTTGAAATGAGACGTGCACGAATGCTGTCTGGATGAATCGGGGGGAGGATCTTATCACGCAAAACATTTTTCAGCTGCTTGAATTGGGCTTCTCCAAGCTGCCGCTCAACAGTAGGAGATATCAGTACAAAGTGGCGGCGCTTGGTGTAGGGGACAGTTTCAGGTTGCCATAATATATGGAGGCACCGGCCACACCAGAAACAAGAATAACTGCAACCACGTTTTGAGGGTTGTGGTACCACCTCGGTCGTCGACGGAATTGCTGGTATCGATTTTTTGGGTGAGGATGGAGAATATAATAGGTAGAATTGCGAGATTGTTGGACTTGTGAAAAGATCGTGTTGGAAGTGTGCCTGGAAAAAAGAGAGGAAAGAGGAGACTTGGCTTTGCGCAAGAAATTCATTGAATGAGATAAGTTGGCATGGATTTAGGTTTGCTGAGTAATTTGAGTAGAAACATGAGAATGAATCTTTTGCTGGAAGAGTTGAGAAAGGGAACCGAGTAGAGAGAAGAATGCACCGCTCGAGAGCAAGAGAAGGTGCTAGCATCTTCGTTTCTCGTTTGGTGATTACCTCGTGAACATGGTTTGCCACGTCATGAGGGATGCAAAAGATAAAACTTATCAACTGCTCCGCTATAGCGGTCAACTATATCAAAAAAATTAATTAATGGGATCATCAATACTCAATATTAAAGCAGCTTCAATTTCTGCAATATTGCGAGCTCGGAATACTTACTATATAATATAATAGACATTACCCAGCGGATCGTGTGTTTAATAGGTTTTTCATGTCACGTGTCTTGCTTATTGTGATTTATTGGTATCACAACAAACCACACAAAAGTCTCACGACACAACCAAATTTTAAGACTAAATTAATTGATCGCCCAAGGACGTAAATTTGCATCTTGCTATTGTAAGCTCAAAATTAACCAATGTTCTTCTAGACCTCGAGGGGTCAACAAAAAATTAGTTCTCTGCGAGTTTTATCATTGAATTGTTTATTGTTCTAATTATTTTGACAAACTTTCCATATTCCAACATTGACCAAATAAATCAACAAACATTCTTAACTCCACGAACTTCAGGAATTAACCCACGATGGAGTTCACTAAGAACGAAATAGAAAAAGAATTAAACATAGCCATATCCTGTTCCAAGTAATTACATCTTAATATTTTATCACAAATTTACTCATGTAATCTTGTTCATAAAGCTTAAGGAAACTTCCAACAAGTTCTTAGAAAATTAAATTTCAATGATGCTTGAGTTGAGATGGAAGCTCCAACAAACAAATCAGTGAGACATTAAATGGATTCAGAAGTTTGAAATCCCATATTGAAGGCCCATCTCTTTTCAGCTTCAAGCCTTCAACAAAACAAATTTATGACATTTAATAGATTCAAAGTTTGAAACCTAAACTGAAGGGTCATCTCATTTCATTCACATTCAATTGACACTGCACTCGAAGGGGAAAAACGTGTTCTAGTACGCAAACCTTAGCGGTTCAAAATTACGAGAAGGCATTACCCATTGAACAAGTAATGGAAAGACAAAGTAATTGAACTACATATCTTTGGAAAGCAGCACTGCCTATTTCACAATTTCTAACCATGGATGCACTGCCCATTTCACAATCAAATCTTAGAACAAATTAACAAGGAATTTGGCTTTTGTTGATCAAACCTTAAAATGTCCTGCCTATTTCATATTCAGTTAATTTAATTGCTAATTGGCAAATACTTTAATTCAATTGTTGATTTGTTGGGACATTCAAACAAAATATCAGCATCCACATAGCACTTAAACTGTAAATCCGATCAAAACATCACACAAATCAAAACTGAAAATCAATTCATCTTTAATAACACCATAACCATACAGAACAGAAACTACAGGTCTGATCTCTAACCAAATCGCTTTTAAACAACCAGCAATCCAAGATCAAGATCCAAACCCTACATCAATATGCCAGCAAAAATGAAACAAGAAACTGCAAAAGGAAACCAGATAACCTAGAGAGATCCATCACTCCAAGCACCAGATCAGTTTCGCATCTAATCGTCGCGCTTGAGCTTAATGAGGCGTTGGTTGAGTTGCTCAATCTTGACAACCAAAGAAGTAACCGTGAAGAGGAGCCAGTAGAGGAGGAGAGCAGCGGCGATCAAGAGCGCGTTTCTCTGGCTCTTCATGATGGATTTCTGGTGGCGGAGGTGCTCGGTTGGAGTGCACGCGTGCTCCTGGTCGCAGGTCGGACGGGTTTCGTACTTCCAGTAGATGTCCATGAGGAGGAAGAGACAAAAGGGGACCACCGACAGCATCGGCTTGAGCGCGCTGCGTATGACGGAGACCAGGCCGCGCCGGAGCCCGTCCAGACCGGGAAGGGTGAGGAAGAGGAGCATGATCGCCTCAGCTCCCGCCGCGTAGCCTAGAACAACCCATTCGAGCGCCATTGGAGCAGATCGGTGAAGGTCAGATTTCGAAACTCGAACTTCGTGTCCTTCGACCAGTATTTAGGAGTTTGGGGGTGGCCGTCTGGGTCGGTGACTGCATAGGTCGTGCGATACAATCGGAGTCGGGATCATCTACCGGTCTTGGTTCACATTTAATATTTGAACCGGTATTTATATTTTAAAAGGTAGGTATTTAGGAGGGTTCGGGAAATGTTCGACGGGTCAAAAAATTGTGTTATTCAGATATAATTTGAAAAATAATTTATTTTTTATAATTTAACTAAAAGATATATCAAAATGTTAAAATCTTAATAATATATAAAAATATAAAATATCATTTAAAATTAAAATATTGTATAATGTATTTTATTTATGAATAATTAAATACAATTATTATATATTAAGTTGATTTCAAATGGATAGGCACATGCGCTTTCATCTCATGTAGTAATTCAAGTTCCTATTAAAGATGAAAGATTTTATATAATTTGTGAAAATTCTAGCTAAAGATAAAGACAAATAATTATGAATTTTATTATTATGGGAGGAACCGAACCATGGTCCAAGTGACGGTGATATTTGTTTTCTAAAAAGATGACGGTGTAACCATTAAACATGAATGTGGAGTTTGCAAGAGTTTCTAGTTTTTCTGGAATCGATATTTTGTGCTTTACTTAGCGAGGAAGGATAGAATTGGAAAAGTGAATTGGGCTCAGTTTCTTAAATGAGCTTTCTGTGGTTGGGGATAGTTTGAATATTTGATCCGTTTGTTTTTGGGCCACAAAGGCCTATTCTAAGAATGGGACGTGATGGACCTATGTCCATAAATTCGTGAGATGAGAAATTCAGCCTCAGTACTAGTGCACTAGTACGTAGATGTGGCAGAATCTGATCCGATTTGAGAAATTTGTCTGAATTTAAATTCGATCTGATTTGATTATTTTAGAAAATTTAAATTGATCTAATTCGATTTGATATGATTTTTTAGAAAAGTTAAATTGATCCGATCTAATTTGAACTCGACCCGTTCCAATCCGATTTGAAATCAAATGTTCTATAACCCAATCTAAATCAATTAAAAATCTGAAAAAAAATATAATATATAAATTGACCCGATCTAGTCGATCCGATTTCTTCTAAAAGTCAAACTGACCCGACCCATCTGAACTCAAACCTGTCCCGTCGTCTGATTGCCACTTCTGAGTATTTCTCTGAATAAGCAAAGAAAGAAAAATTGGGTGTAAAACTTATTCCGTTTCATTTCTTTTTAATAAATTCCTTTGATTTAAATGCTCGCTCTTCAAAACAATAATATTAATATTAACAAGAAGGATCCCCCCCCCATTGAATAGGAAATTTGAGATCATATTTTTTTATAAAAGAAAACAAAGAAAAAAATAGTGAAGTACCAAGGAAAATTATTAGCCTCAAAAAGTCAAAAGTTTTGTTGGATGTATGTCTATAAATTCGTCATTGAATCGTTGCGTTGAAGTTGACAGTTTTTAGTAATAATAAGTTTTAGTAAATTAATATTATTAAAAATAAGAGTGAGAAACGTAAAATTTCAAATATACGAATGGCGGTAGCGCTGCTAAGGCGAATCTTTTGAAACGCGTCACATCGCTGGCGCGTTTCATTATTTTTACGAAACGCGCCATTGGCAGTGGCGCGTTTGCTTTTTATATATACAAAATGCGCATTACTTGCGCGGGGGTTTGAGGAAACGAAACGCGCCACGGCTGGCGCGCGTTTTCTAAAAATAATCAAACGCGCCATGCCAAGCGCTAGCGCCATTCGTATATTTGTAATTTTACGTTTCTCACTCTTATTTTTAATAATATTAATTTAATAAAACTTATTATTACTAAAATAAACTCCAGCCTCCAGGAACCTTCGTTCTCCAAAGAACCAAGCCATTAGCTACGAATACAATCGTTGAAATGTTGAATAGAAGTGGGTAGCCTTTTGACTCGAGGGTTCTAGCAGTAGACCTGTGCCTTTTGCTGCATCTTCCGACTTTGGCATTTAGTTATTTTTTTTTTTTTTCAATTTCAATTATCTTTTTATGATTCAGTCATCAGTTAGAATGTCCTTTCAAATATGCAGAGATGACATTTAATAGTATTAAAGTATTAATGGATCATAAACGGCAAATGATAAGGAAACACGTTGGATTATACCGCTCGTCTCCACGCAACCAAATCCTCATTTTATTAAGGGTGTGTTTGGATGGTGAAAGTATTAATGTAAGAATAGTATTGTTTGAGTTTATGATTGAGAATAGTATGAAATTAATGATATTTTGAAAAATATGAAAACTGAGAGGTTAGTTACTATTTCGGATTAGTAAAATATTATTTAAATGGTAACTTGAAAATAGTGAATAAAACAAAGAGAAAATGGCAGTGTAAAGGGATTTGGTGGCGTAAGGCCATAATTTGCAATTATTCATACATTAAACACACGCTTCTTCCCGATTTTAATAATATATATTATTACAATCATCCAATGACACGTAAGAAGGACATGAAAGAGCATAATGGATAATGATAACTCTAAATATTTTTGCATTGGGATCACAGGCAATTTGGCAACAAAACAAGGATTTTTTACTTAAATGACCCAAAAACATATTTTAACTACAGAGACGGTTTAAGAGCAAATTTATTTTCACAAACGGCCTAACAAAGTGCGTGAGTTCAACTCACGCCCTTAAAATGCTATTTTCTTTGCCCGCCCGCTGCCCAAACAAAAGATATCAAAATGGCCCAAAGGACGTGAGTTGAACTCACGCCCTTTAAGTCCACATATCGCATTTATATCATTTTTTTTCACTTTCTGGTTTTTGAAAGGTAACAACCAGAGCACATCAACGTCTAAAGGGCCGCCTTTAAGTCCACATATCGCATTTATATCATTTTTTCACTTTCGGTGTTTTTGAAAGGTAACAACCAGAGCACATCAACGTCTAAAGGGCGTGAGTTGAACTCACACCTTTAAAGTTTTTTATTCAAAAGTTTAACTCACGCTCTTAGGTGTGTTTAACTACGATGGTTGTAAACAGATAATTGAAAATAACATAGGGCGTGAGTTAAACTTGAACTCACGCCTTTAAAGTTTTTTATTCAAAAGTTTAACTCACGCTCTTAGGTGTGTTTAACTACGATGGTTGTAATCAGATAATTGAAAATAACATAGGGCGTGAGTTAAACTCACGCCCTTTGTGTCTTTGGGCAGTGTTCGGGCAGGCAAAATGGAGGTTTAAGAATGTGAGTTGAACTCACGCCTTATTTAAACCGTTTGTGAAAATAACTTTGCTATTTGGCCGATTCTGTAAATAACATTGATTATTAGACTTTTAAGTAAAAAGTCCACAATTCTTGTACATTATTTTGTACATTGACCTACCTTATTTTGTACATTAGTTTCCCATAGTGGGGTGAAACTGGAACCGTCCTTTTGCTTCCATTTGCTATCTTTCTCTACATTTATTTTATTACTCGGCCTGTTTGATCAGTACTTCAGTACTTTAGAGGCCCCAATTCTTTTAATTAAAAAATAATATATAACCCAAAAGAAACTAAAAAGTAGGACAAAAGAGAGCGCCGGATAACCTCAAAGAAAACGGTACGGAGTGAGCTAGTCTTTATCTGCAAAACAAAATTTTCAGAGTTAAGTGAATGCAACTAACGCCGGATAAAAAAAATTAGCATGCTTTAGCTATAATTACTTCTAGAAATATTGGGACTATTATTATCATTAATCTAAATAGTTAATGATAATTGATTAATTATTATAATTAAATTTATTGATTTACATTTAATTACTATTATTACGATTTTAATCTATTTTCCTCATGATTTTGTTTATTAATAATGTTATAATTATTTTATCATTTTGCTTTTAATATGATTATCCATATTATAAATAAATTATTATTAATATTAATTATATTTTATATTTTACTATAATTATGATTATTTCTATATTTACTATTATTAGTACTTTTAATTATAAAATATTTAATGATCATTATTAACTATTATCATTATTATTATTCTAAATAGTTAATGATAATTGGTTAATTATTATAGTTAAATACTTATTTATTATTATATATTTAATAATGATTATTATTATTATGTTTTTTATTTGTTTCACCATGATTTTGGTTGTTAATAATATTATAATTATGATTATTGTTGTATTTATCATTTTTAATTTATTATTATAATTATTGGCTACTATATTTAATTATGAATAATTAATGATAATTAGATAATTATAATTGTTTAGTTAATATATTTTATACTATTAATTATTTTTTATGATGTTGATGTATTATTTATTTAGTATTGTCAAAGTTAATTTTATTGTTGTTGTAATAAAAAAATTTAATTAGTAATATTGTTGTTGTTATTTGTATATTTTAATATGAGTGAGGATCCATTGACAATGGGTTATTTTGACAACTTGACAATGAACCTCTAAATAAATATAAAAAAATCTTAAAAATGAATTTTTTTATAAATGTGTTCTTCTACTTTTATGTTGATTGTCATTCACATTTCATATAATTTCATTATCATTTGATAGTCCATCAAAGACCGTTAAATTAGAACCGTTGTAAATTATATGAAAATTTGATGGTCTTTGATGGACTATCAAACGATAATGAAATTGCATGAAATTTGAATTACCATCAATCTATAGGTAGAAGAACACATCTATAATTTTTTTTTCATTTTTAAGATTTTTTTGTATTTATTTAGAGGTTCATTGTCAAGGTTGTCAAAATAACCCATTGTCAACCGATCCCTTCTCTTTTAATATAATGATGTAAATATTATTTCTTTTTATTCTTCTACTTATTTAACCAAACATGAATAATTTATGATGACATAACTCTATATAAAAAGTTATTCCTCCATAAATTTATGCTCTAACCAAGAATGGGCTATATGCGTAATCATGTTGCCTATTATTTTATTTCATATAAATCAAGCAAAGAGAAGTTGTTATGAAACATTTTCAAGTTAGGTTTATGATGGCAACTAAATAAAACATCGTCAAATGGATGTCTAAAATGATTTCTAATTATTAATTTGAGGAAGATTGAGTCAATTATATAACCTAAATTTGATAATAATGAAGAGGTTGGTAATTCAAAAGTTCAAAAGGAGAACGTGGGTCTAACCAGATCCAGCTCTTCTAATTAAAGAGGCGAAGATAATTATGAGAGCAACGCCAGCAATTAGCCCTATTATAATCGCCAAGGTTTTCCCTGCACCATCTGTTCATAAAGAAAACAACAGTCACAAATACATATTGATTGAAATGATTATATGAAAAGAGTGTTTTTTAACGAATGGTATAGATTGAAATGATTAATACTAAAAAGTAATCTTGTTCATGCAATTATCAAGTAATAATTGGACAATAGTAAATCTTGAGCTATATGTAATTAGAAACTTTTGTTGGATAGTATCATTAGATTTTTTTTTGACAAATTGTGATATCCATACGGGATTATCCACATATATTTCAATACAAGATTATGGTTAAAAGAACAATTAAAAGTGCTATATTTTTTAAGTTCTTTTTTTATGAAATGTGCGTTAGAAGCGGATTAGCTAATGACTACTACAAATAGTGATGGACTGATGGGTCTATCCTCTCTAAGGACAAATACAAGTTCAAGTCCCACAAAAAAAACATTCAAAATGAAATAAATGCCGGGATAAACACGAGCTCTTATATCAGAAAAGAAAATTATATCAAATGTTCATTTTAATAACATACTTAATAATGGAAAATGTTGGGACTTGACCGTTAATTAACCCAAATACTGAAATAACCAGGGGCGGATTTTGGTAGGGGGCAATTATCAGATTGTAATATTTTATCGGGTTCAAATTCATTAACTAATCGGGTTTTAAATAAAAGTAATAATAATTTAATATATATTCTTATATAATAAAAATCATCAAAATAATATCCTTTTATATATTAAAAATAATAACAAAATAAAAGTCAAAGTGATAAATAATCAAGTTGATGATGAAAGTTTTCTTCTACGAAACTTTATATTTTAAAATATTTATATAATTATTTTATTATGCACGCTATTAAATATTTTTTCTTAATAAACATAATCAAATAATCTAAGAAGGACAAAAAAAATTCAAAAGGATAAATTATCAAAAATATTATCTAAAAACACTATTTTTCAAAATACTATACTAGATCCGCCCTTGAAAATAACCTAAAAACTTATTTGAGGAAAAAAAGATCAATATTCGCATACAAGAAGAAGAAAATAATAAAAATGATAAAAAGGGCAGCACCAGGAAGGAATAGTAATGGCAGTGTGGCATCACAGCGGTTGGCAACCACCATTGAATGATGCACAGCCTTTGAAGTTGGTGCATGATGTTGATACGCAAATCAAGAGAGATTGAGAGTTGTTAGCTAGCATCGCCACAGTTAGAGGTCATGAGGCCAAGTGACAGTCACAGAATTAGAAAAGACTGCTACCAAATCTCCTTGTTTGAATCGTTGCCAAAGGAGAACCGAATTTGCTCACGTCTTAGCAACCACACCTGGTCACGTCTTAGCAACCACACCTGGCCCTTAGTTTTTTTTTATATAATAATTATAATAATTATATTATTAATAATAAGAGTGATAAAAATAAAATTTGAAATTTATGAATGACAGCGTACTATTGTTAGTGACGTAAAGCAAATGCGTCACTGTCAGTAACATCTTTGTGTAAAACAGTGTAAACACGTTACTAACACTTGCTCATTTGATCATAATTTCATTATCGTTGGATTAACATCACTACTGTCATCAAAAACGCAACTGACATTGGCGTGTTTACAAAGACGTCATTGTTATTGACGTGTTTACACTGTTTTACACAAAGACGCCACTAACAGTGACGTATTTGCTCCACGTCACTACTAGCGACGCGCTGTCATTCGTAGATTTTAAATTTTATTTTTATCACTCTTATTATTAATAATATAATTATTATAATTATTATATATAAAAAAATCTGCCCATTCCTACCCTGCTTGTACCGTGACAATGACGGTTTCTCTATCTGTTGGCATGCATGATTTCAACTGGAAGTATTCGATTATTCTCCTCGTTATATTCATATATATATATATATATATATATATATGTGTTGGTTTCTTTATGGTATTGTTGTAAGATATTTCACTTGCATGGATAAAGTTGGTACATTTTTTATTATTAAAAAATGTAGCTTACTTTTGGATAATATTCTTACAAGATAGTAGTAGTAGACATTTTTTTTCTTGGACATTGATACAATACTTATTTAAGACATTGGTGATTATGTGTACTGCTAGGATTATCAGTTAGATGCATCTTAAATTTCTATGGTACCGAGGTGTGGTACCAAACCAAATCTTTGTTTCTATAATGAAACAGGTGACCTTTGATCACTTTTGTTCAGAATATTCCCTTTTTTACTTACCAAAATGTGGTTGTTATGGGATAATAATGTATTAATGTTTATAAGAGATCTTTTTTTTAAAAAAAAAAGGAACTTTGAGCTAAATTAAACTATAATTTAATGAGATTGCATTCGCGGATGTTGGTTGGGATTCAAATAGGCTTTTGCACCTGCAACCCAAACAATAATCTATCTTTTAATTTCTCTGAGATAAGAAGATGTTGCATATTTTTTTAAATGAACAAAATAATTCCTCTGTCATTGAAATCCTTTTCAAAACAAGGATACTGATTGCTATGACTGATCTATCACTGACTCCTGCTGCTTGACTTCCACTAGCAAACGACATGAATTAACTAATCTTAGATAAGGATCGCCTAATTAATTAGTTAATTGAGTGGAAATACAATATATTGTAACTCTTTTGAATAGCGGACAATAGATTCACCAATTGCTTTAATGTGGAGCGAAACAGTACAGTATGGAGGTGCAGAATCAATCCAATCCCTGATTGCTCCTTTATCCACTTGATTTTTCACATACCTAATTAATAGTTGTTGTTACACTAGATTTTAGGTGGTGGCCTTACTGTGTCTACTAGTAAGACTGTTTCAATTAGGTACTGGTACACACTATATCAGTTTGGCATGGCCTTTGGAAAACCTTGTTTAACTTGTGTCATCACATAAATTATTTTTCTAGGGGCAGAGTTAGGGAAACCGGTTGGGGGGGGGGATCTCCCCTATCAAATTTAACACTATTAAACCGATAACAAATGTTTGTTAGTAATTATATATAGTAATAAAATGATAATTTCTAATGTGTTATCGTATGAGTAATGATCTCATATCTCTCTTCAATTTCGACCCATTACTTGCTTGCATCTTTTCGCTACTTAACACGCTATCAGGAATAAAAATTTATGGAAATTAAAAGCCCAAATCATGAGGGAAGAAGTCAACAACTTACTATTATCATGTGTATGGGATGATGATGATGGTGAAGGGTTGTAACCATTGTTAGCCCAATACCTTGCATAGCACTTGCCAAGATATACCTCCCCTGAACCGGCATAAGCACACACAGTCCTTGCTTGCGACACTGCAACCGTGACACAATCAGAGCACTCCTCAATATCCAAGTCTCCAACACACTGTGACTCTGCTTGTACATACCCACCACCACCGACCCGATAAGCACCGCTAGATGCCTGAATTGTCCCCAGCGCTGCATCCCTCATCCCGAGCACGTCCCCACTATATGAAGCAGCCGGTGCACCGCACTTTTTGTATAGGAGTGTTGTATCTGGTTTTCCGATAAAAGATTCATTGCCATATCTGTGGTATTCAAAAGAAGACTGCTTTTAATTTAACCACCTGGTTTCGCTTTCTTTCTTATTTTCAACAATTGTCTTGATTTTGCCATGATAAGTTCATAATTATAGACATCGAAGTGGAATTCTTGTCAGACAAAATAAGAGTGCATGAATTTTCACTGTTAATTTAAACAATCGGCGTGAAAGTACCTGATGAAGCAAGCACGGAGCTGAACAGTAGCACTGATGGCTGTAGGACAAACTGAAGAGAGTTGCGAAACGGCTGCTTGGAGACAAGATGAACAGATCGATGCGGGGAGGTCAGAGCGGCATTGGTAGAGAGCAGAGAGCGAGGTAGACGGAGAGGTGGAATTCGAATAAGATGTGTACGCCGCCGAGTTAATAAGAGAGGCGAGTGACGAGTCGACCGCAGATTGGTAGAGCGAGCCGGGGTTGTAATGCAGCATCGAACAACCCGCATAGACGAACGAATTGTAGCTGCTATCCGAGAGAACAAAAATTGGTGAGAGGGATAAAAAAAGAAAGAGAATTGTGGTGAGCTTGGACATTCTTTTTCTTCCTTTCGTCATTCGTGTTTGCTTTTGAGTCTGAATGTTTGTAGGGGAAAGATGCAGTGGAATGCAATGCTTTGTTGGAGGATAAAAAGAGAGTGCAGAGCAGAGCAGTGTGTGGAATTGGGGAATTGTGCTGGGAGTAGAAGGGAGGAGTTGGAGCAGCAAAATTATAGAATGGATTGAATGGGAGGTTGAGGGGACTAGTTATAAACGTTGCAGAGGCATACAGATACAGGTACTAATTTCTAAATTATAAATTGAGTCGAAACAAGAAATTCACCAAAAATCTACTAAGAGAGCGGACTGTGTAATATACAATTTCAATTTCGTGGTTAAAATATTTCTTCACTGTGACAAGATATACATAAATATATTACGGTTAAATACGTCGTATCTTATGGTGTGTTAATTTATGATGTGTGTATGACATCTAATTTTTTGTAAGTTTATTCATGATTTTTTTATTCTATCTTTTTCATTTAAAAAAATAAATTTGTGAAAAATTATAAAAATATAGTATATTGGAGAAACATATTATAATTTTTTTCATGGTAAACAATATATTTAATATTTATATTTAGATGTAAAAAATATTTTTTAAAAATGATTACATGACTACATGATATATCATGTGGTAATATTAATATATCATGACATATCAATTCTTTTAAAAGAAGATACATCATCTAAAAGAATAGAATATGGAGTATAGGGCAGGCAAAAAATCCGTGTCTAATAACTAGTTCGTGACTCGTTCAGGATCAATTTATTATTGGCTCGCTCGTCAACAGACTGAGTCGTTAATGAATCGGCTCGTTAAACTCATTAAGTTAATGAACCGAGTTTGAACTTTGACTGGCTCGACTCGTTTGGCTCAATAATCTATTGATATTTATTATTTTATTATGAATATTTAGTATAATAAGTAGTTTATAGTATGACATATACTTAAATTATTATAAATTTATGTGAAATATATTTTCAGTAGTAATTTTATTATTTTTATATAAATTTTGATATAAAATATTATTAATTATTAAATATTAACGAGTCAGATCAGCTAGTTTATTAATTTAATGAACTAATTTCAAATTATAACTTTTGATTCAAAATAATTAACGAACTAACTCAATTTAATTCGTTAACCTAATGAGTTAAGTATAAATTTAGCTCAGTTTAACTCAGTTTAGCTCGGCTTTGCTCTTTAGAGGCCTAATGCAACATATGAGAAATGTCACGCAATGAAAACACATGACATGACATGTTTTGATGTGACTAGTTACCGGTTTGCTGTATTTAACTCAAACGATATTTAGTAATGAAATTGTCAAAATCCAAAATGAATTTGTCTAAAATTATTCAATTTCGATTTCGCGCGATTGTATTGGATTCTTCATTTTTTTTTCAATTCTAATTATTATTATTTTTTTGGGTATACGAACAAAATTTAAATTGGATGAACGAGAAGTCGAGAACAACTTGAAATTGATTCGAAAGAAAGTATTAATTTATTGATAATAAATAAACTCCAATTTTAGAAGAAAAATTGAATGGCAACACGTGGCTTTGACAAGACCGGACAACTAGAGAAACTCTGGGCCGTTGATCCATCCCTTCTTGTTAATTTTCCCTTTCTCTTTTTAAAACTTCGAAGACGTAAATTTTGTGTAACCCTCTATCCATTGACGATGAATACTATTTTTTTTTGTTGATTATGGCGTAGAAAACTTAGAACTGTGCTTGCACAAATGCAGTTAGGTCTGGCCTTACCCGTTACCACTATTTTTCTTCGTATTTAGCCCTTAAAGATATTATCAGTGCAAGTGTATTTTAAGGCTTTATTTGTTTGTGGATAAATTAATAGTTTGAGAGGATAATATGAGACTAGTTTGAAGCAAATATATTCCTATATAAATTTTATCATTTGTTGAATATATTCTCAAAATTCTTCTCATCTTCAGAAGAGAAATGAATCCAATATTACCTACCTTTTACTACTACATTAATAGACATTTTGTTTGCTTATTTCTGATAGACAAAATGTACACATCCAAGTTAACTGTTGCCACTATTGAATTATGTAGTCTTTTGACCCCAAATTTATTATAATGCTACGGAGTTCTCATGTCGTTACTTCCTTTTTCGAGTTTTCCTGTTCGATCTAAATTTTCCATGATTTTTATAAATAAAAATTTTCATTCTTCTAAATATTTGAAAGTTCTTAAAATTTTGAGAAAATTAAAATTTATGAGATTTTAGTTGCAAATTATTGTTATGATCATTTCTAGGGTGTGTTTGGATGATGTAGAATAACACTATTTTGAAAATAGCAGTACTGTTTTCGGGTTAGCAACCATTCAAACACAAAATTGAAATCGAGAATAGCAGCAGAACAGTGCTAATCCGCTAAACCATAGAAAATATTGGGTTAACAAATTAGATTTCATGAGGGTAGTAAAAATAATAAAAAAATAATTATTTCTTTTATATTAGTATGAAGTAGTATTAAATAAATATTATTATTAAATAAAATATCAAAAAAATTAATTATGTTAACTAATTTCTCCACTATTCTTAATTTTCTATCCAAACAATATTTTACTAATTCATAATAGAAAAATTTAGCATTTTTCTCATATTTTCCGAAATATCACTAACCTCACACTATCCTCAACTACTAATCCAAACAATGCTATCCTTACACTAATCCTTTCACCATCCAAATACACCCTAAAAAAAGATTCTTAGCAATGGCATCTCGCTTTCCGTTTTATAGTCTCTCGGAGATGTGTAGTTAACGCGAGTTAAGTACTTCTTTTTGTAGTATAGTTCATTGAATTAATAAATCAACTTTATATTAGGGTACGGGGATTCATGACAACTAACAAATTTGATAATCTTGACAACCGACTTTATATAAATTAATAAAAAATATCTTAAAATGGACTTTACCAACATATTTTAAATTTATGAATTAGTTGTGTTTCAATCTTATGCCATTTGAGTTTCATTTGATATTTGACTAAAAATTATAAATTTAAATTGTTATAATTATCATATAATTCAATTATTTTTGTTGAAATTTTTTATTTAATTTTTTTTTTTATAAATTTATATGAAGTTCATCACAAGGATTGTTAAAATAATTAGTTGTTAGAAGATCCACCGTTATATTTATATAAGCAAAACAGAAATGTGATTGGACACCGCCTTCACTTGGTAGGAAGTTGGAACAAAGTCAACAGACAAATGAGAAAGAGTTTTGATCAGAGGTATCAGTAATCGGATTCAATCGCTTATCGGGTTGAAACTCATTAACTAATCAGATATTAAATAAAATTATTAAAATAATATTTTTTATATATTAAAAATAACAAAAAATAAAAGTTAAAATAATAAATAAAAATTTTCTCTACTCTTCATATTTTAAAATTTTATATAATTTTTTTATACAAATGAGCGTCTGCAGACTGCACTCTGCAGCCTCCTCTAATTAACGGGAATATACACATTGTTCATACACGCAAATTATGGTGGCATCTTATCAAAATATGACGCATGTTTATGTAATTAACCTTAATAACTTGAAAGGACGTCAATGAATTAATTTTTTGTGACCCACACCGCCACACGAGGGTAGCCAACTGTGACTGTCTGGCCAATCTGAAAACAATGCGGATAATACGAAGCTCTTGTTCTTTCTCCAAGTCCAAGTTACATGTCCGTTGACAAAGCAAAGGATCCTACATGTCTACCATCTAGCTAGGCTCACCAGCCAATACGTTTTGTTTAATTCTTTCATAGTTTCATGCACTCTGCTGTATGATGAGAAATCGATAATTCGTATGTGCACAAATCGGACTTAATTATACAAGCACTCTAACTTAATCATGTGGGACCTGGTAAACAGAGAGGCGCTCGTGTAAACATTAATCCGTTAAGCGGAACTTTGCTGGTGTAGTGGTGTTACATACTTACATTAGTACATTAGTACATTACATATATAATATATTTACATTACTCGTCTCTCGTCTCGTCTCGTGGTATCATGTGACTGCGTGAGCTTACGAAAATTCCATTTTGGAAATTTGTGTTGGCAAATGCGTTAATCATGCGACCTCCCAGTCGCCACTTCTTAGAAAGCCGTTTCGAGACTAAAACCAGAAGGTTTAATGATTGTGATTGGCAGGGTCGGGTATAGTGTATTCTAGGGTAGCTGTTATCTGAATTTTGAAAAATAATATTTTTAGATGATATTTTCGATAATTTGTCTTTTTAAAAAAAAATTGTTCTCTTTGAATTGTTTGATTACGTTTATTAAGAAAAAATATTTAATATTGTGTATAATGAAATAATTATATAAATATTTCAAAATATGAAATTTCATTGAGGAAAACTTTAATCATCAACTTGATTATTTATCACATTGAGTTTTATTTTGTTGTTATTTTTAAGATGTAAAATAATATTATTTTGATGGTTTTTTATTAGATAAGAATATATATTAAATTATTATTATTTTTATTTAAAATCTGATTAGTTATTGAATTTAAATTCGATAAACTATTACAATCCGATAATTGTCCCCGACTAAAATTCTGCATCAGCCCCTGATGATTGGAGTAACTTGACGCTAACAACCTGTCCAAGGTGAGAGCTTTGACTCGAGTAATTTAATAGTGTTATTTCAAAATCAATAATTTTAATATTGAAATTAAATCTATCCATATTATAATTATTATTTTTAAAATAGTGTCATCTATGACAAAATCTGCCATGACAGTTCAGTTTTAATCCAAAAACTCATCTGACTCGTCCGAATCTAAATATGATTCGATCCAAACTCGATTTAACCTAATCCAATTTGATCCGACCCGATCTAATCATATTTCTTCCATAAAAACAAACTAATCTGATCCAACTAAACCCAACCCAACCTGACCCGATTATCACCTCTACTTCTATCTTCCGAATTTATCTGCCCTCCAACAATTATTGCTGGACTGTGATAATATCTGAAATAATAGCATATTAATTGGGATTCTCACTACTAGCTTCTTATATAATTCTTGTTTCGTTATGTTACTCTAAAAATCATATTAGAAAATATTACATCTAAAGGAATCCGAAACTTTAAGTACTCACAGTTCAGACTTCTTGTGAAATACAAATGATTATATAACGAGTGAGATTATGATGTTATACATAGTATGTATTTCTCAGTATGCTGCATCAACTATTTTTCATTTTTAAAGTCAAGATTGAACTGTTGAAAATTATCTTCATGTGTAAATGTTCTCGTATACTAAATTTCATAAGTTCTAGATTTTTTATACTTTTATTAGATAGTTAGAAAATCAACTTAATTAAGACATCATAAGCAATCAAAAGAAATGGATTTTTACCTATCGAAAAAGTAAATCAAATTTGTAAAAAGTATAAAATTCAGATTACAAGAACATTTGCATGTAGAGATCATTTTGAGTGGTTTGAATCAATCATTTAGACTCTGTAAAAGAAGAAATTGATGCATTACACCAAGCGATCAAATATATATATATAGAGAGATGGGGTGTGCTAATGTGCTTTATAAAGTACAAAATGCTTCGTATTTCACGTTTATATCTCATATTTTAAAATTCAAATGGACGATCCAAACCGTTAAATATGATCTTCATATCAAAATCTTCTTGGTTATCAAATTATATATTTTTTGGAATTTTTTTACTATTTTTTGAAGGGCTACAAAATTCATTGATCTTACATCTTCTGAACCATTCAATATCAATGATTTTCTATCCCTTTAAATAAAAAGAAAAAATTCTAAAAAATATAAAATTTGATCACCAAGGAGAACATATTTAATGTTTGGATCATCCATTTAATTTTTAAACATGAGATATAAGCGTGAAGTACGAGATATTTTGTGCTTTATAAAGCACATTAGCACACACACACACACACACACACATATATATATAGCACCATAGTATCACTCATTATACAATAATAAAATGATTAATATACGTAAACGAGTGAAGATTATGAAAATCAAGGCCCCTGGAATTAATTATGACCCACTCTGGATTGTCTGATTAATTTTTATTGAGAAAAAATATTTAGTACCATAAATAATGAAAAAATTATACAAAAGCTCTAAAATATGAAGTCCGTAAAGAAAATTTTCTTCATCGGCATAATTATTTATTATTTTGAGTTTTATTTTTTATTATTTTTAATATATAAAAAGATATTATTTTGATAATTCTTTATTTGGTAAAAACATATGTTAAATTGTTAATTTTTTTATTTAGTATCCGATTAGTTAATGAGTTTGAACCCAATAAGCTATTACAATCCGATTATTGACCCCCCTAATTAAAGTTCTGCATCTGCCCCTATGAAAATATCAAGTAATTATTATTGAATGTACAAGTAATTGTTTATATATATATATATATTAATTGATTATTAAATACATATCAAGTGAAAAAATTAAACATTTTTAACAGTGAAAAAAATACGGTCAGATACAAGTTTGTCATTAACGGTGAAAAGGACGATTACCTAAAAGGAAATAGAAATTTTTGATTCAATCAAAAACCAATAAAAAGAAACATCAGTTTATGTAAACAAGATCCAAGAACAGAAGATAATTGTCACTTACGTAAACATAATCCAAGACCAAAAAGTTATCGTTCTTGATAAATTGGATTTGGATCCACAGACACGGAGAGAGTGTGTGTGATGGAGAAATATTATTAACAAAAATAATAATTTGTTTTTCTGATTGAAGCGTACTTAAAGCAGTGGGAATCAGTGTGGGGTGAATTAAGCAGATTTTTCTTTTGGTAAATAAAATAAAAAAATAGAGAAATAGTACGATTTCAGTGAAAATATGCATTCATAGCCAGACTCGAGTTTCAAATTTGGTTATAGTAGCTGAGACTGAATTTTAAACTCGGTCTCTGTTTTTTTTTTTTACAAAATTTTGTTGTTTTGATTATTTTTTTTGAAACTTTTTCAAACACTTCAACATGGTCCATGACATATATACATTTGTTAGAAAATTAACACGCAAAACCCATCTGCGCAATGAAAGTTGTTATAAATGAGTATAGGTCGTACATATTAGTATTTTGTTCTGTACATAATTCATGATTTAAATATGATATAAATATATTTTAAAAAATATTTTCTGTTTTTTATTACACAAATAATATAATAAAAATATTAATATTTTGATGAAAAAATAAAATATATAATTTTCACGAATAATACGAAAAAAATATCATATTATTTGTAAAATTCAGCAAAATTAGAAATAAAGACAGAAAGATGAGTAAAAATTTTCAGAAAATTTTACTAATTACTATAGATTAAAATGAGTAGGAAGAAGTAGGAATAGTAGCCGCCTCTTAATAGATTTTTTTAAATCATCATTGTAATTATGTATATTTTTAAAAAAATAAAAAAGATTTTTATTGGTACAATTCTATTATCTATTAAATACTTATTTATATTTGATCGATAAATATACTTTATATTTACATGTTCTTCGATTATATGTTTAAATTTAAAAATTGTACTAATAAATAATTTTTTTCTAGGTCCCTAGCTTAATTTATTAACGATAATTCGCTCCATCCTTGTTTGGATGACTTGACCATTGCTTTGCTACAAGAAAAAAAAAATAAATGCACTAATTATTCATTAAATAATATATATATAATAATATGAAAAAACTATTAAGAAGAACCATCAAATATTTAATTAATTATTAAGTGTATAATAATATGCTTGCATCATGTATTGCACTAATTAATCCCCCAACTTCATCAGCCATCATACTATTTCCCTTTAAAATGTTTGAAAAAGTTTCCAATAAAATTTAATCAAAACGTTAAAATTTTATTAAAAAAACTGAGACCAAATTTAAAACTTGGGTCTGACTATTATTGCACATTTCGACTGAAATTATATCATTTCTCTATTTTTTTTTATTTTATTTACCAAAAAAAAATCTGAGGGTAACATCTTAGATAAGGTGAAAAAGGGTTTCTCAAATAATTGTTGAAAATACTTTTTTTAAGTATTTGAAAAATTTGAGTAAATTTTACAAACGGATATAAAAATTTATATCGAAGCACGTTATTTTAATCACTAATCTTAAGACTTTTAATTTAAAATTTACAAGAATCAAGCTAGATCACGTTTAATCGGATTGGATAAGAAATTTTACGCCTCTAGTTGTGTCATTGTATGGATACAAGGTAACTCGGCCCATCTCTCCTATTGGACCTAAAATGGGCCACGACGATTTCAGAATGAACTAGTCCGATTGTTGCGAGACCCACGGACTTTGGTTGAAAGTTCAAACTGTTACTCTAACTTAGGCATTTTCCCCCTTTAAATAATTAATCTCTGCATTATACATCATGATGACGACATGGATGTGTCCATAGCTCCATATCCGTCTACAAATAATGCTTCTATGCATTTGATCAAGATCTAAAAATGCTGAACTGAAAATCATTTTTTTCATGTGAACAAAAATAAGTTATGGGTGAACAATTTTCATTGTTATTCATTCATTTGATATGGAAAACATTAAATATTACATTTTCATAATTGACCTCTTCTTTTCATAAACTAACTAGATGCAACACGTAATATATATCGTTTTTCTGACATTAGGCATTGCCGTATTGGAGATAAACAAAAGAATGAACATATATTGGAGAGGGTCAACTTGACCTAAAATTTGCTCAAGTAAGCTTGAATTGAAATCAAAACTTGGAATCGATCCAAATTGGTATGAAATCAAACAAAAACATTCTTAGTTATATCAAATCAACTGATAGCTAGGATCTTCAATTGGGACAAATTTGATCAAGTTCAAACAAAAAATACAAATTGATTTTATTTCATATCAAAAAGTGAATAAAATAGTGCAATTACCTCAGAATTGAATCAATAATATTTCTCTCAAGAATCAAAACAAGCTAAAACAAGATATATACCCTTACAAAAGAAAAAAAAAATTCTAGATATTTGGTTTGTTGCAAACCCGAAAAATCATGTTTGCAAAACAATGACTAAATTGTTTAATTAAATATTTTATATTGTTGCTTATATCAGGAATGATGCACACTATCATGAGGTCGAGATCAAGATTTTTTAGTAATGGAAGATTTTTTTTAACTAACAAAATTCTTTCATTACTGCAAGCATATATAATTTCTAATACATAAAGAGGGTTAAACTTTCAACCTTTTCAAGCATGCTACATCATCAATTTTCTTTACCGATTTTGTTTAGATCTTTCATCTTCTTAAATCCAAAGATTTATATAAAATAATTTCTCTCATCTCATTTAAAATAATGTGTGTAATGTACTTAAGGTGAAACTTAACTCTTAAAATATCTAATTTTTTATATGATCATGTATAAATTATTATATATATTTTAATATATATTTATTATTATAATATAATTATAATAATCATTATTACTTAATATTTAAAAACATTGTGTCTAAATTTTATTTAATGTAATTTTTTTTATTAAATATATTTAAAATTTATTTTACTTATTATTTATTTGAGGACTATATTGTTGGGGCGAAACCCGAGTTACAGCTCTAGTAGAAATAAAAATTGAAAAAATTAAAATAATTTATTGAAACATAAATTAATTTCATAAGTATTTTTTTGAGACATGATATATGAACATTATTTGTCTTATTTTGTCAGATCTAACTAAATGCATTTTTGAATGTGTAAAAGTTAGAGTTGTTCTAGCAATGTTTTTCATTTTTCTTTGTGGTGTTAAATCATAATTCATAAGAGACAAAAAACTATATATTTTTATTTTTTATCAAAAGAAAAAATATTTGGAATCAAGCAAAAAAATATAATACAATATACGCGAAATAATTTTTTATGAATAGATTTAGAGAGTAATTAGTCGAGAAAGTTTTTAGTGCTAGAAAAATAATAGATTTTTATTGCATATTTATCTAAAAATGACATGTTTTGTTCTCTTTCATGTAGTTTGCCAGCATTTTTTGTATAATTTAGTTCGTTGATATATATTTTTTTTCATTTTTTAATTTGGTTGGATTTTTTCATTTTCTAAATAGATGTGGAGGGTATTTTGAAGTTTTTACTAGCTTTAGGATGTTCAATATTTAGGCTATTCTCCATAATATACACTTGAAGAAAACAAGACAGACAAATAATTATGTTCAAAGGGTTTTTTATGCATTTTGTTTAAATTTTCTAATAATATTTTGAAAATATTTTGGAGGAAAGAAAGCACAAATAGTAAAAACCTGTAATTAATTTTATACAAAATGTTGTATAAACATGGTTTTCTTTCAACTAAAAAGAATCTTCTCTCGGAAAGTGAGAAAACAATTTTCATTTTTTTTTTACTTATGTCCCTTGAAAATTTATCAACATTTGAGTTTTTTTTATTGAATACCCATTATTTTCGTCGTTTCCGAGTCAAAATTTGGTACCGAACATCTGTCGACTCCGATAATTCTCGAAATCTTCCTTGATCGGAATAGTTGGGAATTTTGATCAATCCGATATATATATATTTTTTGTCATGCACTGTGGTACTACTTGACAATGGGTCCCCCCAAAAGAATCTTAAAAAAAAACAATATTTCCCCCAAACTATTCCTAGAACTTTCAAATCACAAAAGCATCCATACACAACAAAAATTGTCTAGCGAACAGGAAACGAAATTCAAGCAAAATTTCCCCACAAACCATTCCTCAAGGATCTATCTTCTGCCACACGACACACAAGTAGCATGACCGACAACCATTGAATTTACGGGGTCCTTCAAAATTAATGTTGCTTAAGTCGAGCTTTCTATTGAAGAAATGGACTGACAACTAAAATATCTAGGTTTTAATCCTTTGATCAAACATGCAATTTTTAATATCTCAAAATGAATTCAGATATTTTTGGTGTACTTTAGACTTGATTGAGATAAATAGAAAGTTGAATGGTTTAAAAAAAAATTAAACGTAAGTCACAGTTTATAACAGAAAAACAAAATTTAGTGACTTCTACTCTTTTATAAATGACGGGATTAGCGAATAATTTATACTGATGAACAGATAGAGGGCAAGAAAGATAAAAGAAAAAGATTAAGACAAAGAATCTATACACGTGGAAATTAAAATTTAATTAAGTCAAACATCTATACAATCCTACAGAAAGACTGTGTCTGAAGTCGGTTGAATAAAAATATTCTTAATTAGGAAAATAATATGAAGGCCTGAAAATGACTGCAATTGAAACTTTGGACACGCACTTTGTTTCGGAACAATCCAAGTAAAATTAAAATTATATCCAATTTCGTTTCATATTTCTTTATTTGGAGGCGTTTTTCTTTGAAGTTCTCGTACAAAATCATTCTTGTAGAATATTTGCTGACGTTTAATTTTAATTTTATTTTGACAATAGAAAACGATGAGAAGACTATATCGTTGAAGAATATTTTTTTTTCGACTTGCGTGTAGAGGAATAATTGAGTCCGCAACATGTGTGTTTACTTGGGCTTGGTCCAACCAAAAGACACTGATATGTTGTTATTATAGTTAAGTATTAATAGTGATTTTCGATATAAAAACACTTATATGGTGTTATTATAAAACTAAATATTAATAGTGATTTTTAATATAATATCAACAATTATTATAGCTGAGTATCAATAATTATTATTAACTAGTGTTTATTGTAATTGATTGAGAAACAAACGAGCAAACATATTAGGAGATAAGTTGAAAACGTAGAAAGGAGATTACAAGAATGAAGAAAATATATTGATTGGGAGAGAAAAAAATAGACGAGAAATTGTCACTAGAGAGGAATGAAAATATGAAAGTAGGAGAGATATCTTTTGAATTGAAAAGAAGAGGAGAAAGGAAAGAAAGAATGTATAATAAAAAAAGACGGAAGTTACAAGAAAATTGAACAGTTGATTTGCATGACTGAGCTGGAGATTTCTGAATGGTTCAGAAAAAAAGTATGAAATTGAGTAACTGGAAGATAATAAATAAAGTGGCTAATATTTATTTTTTATCAGACTTGGTGATTTTACAAGGAATTTACATGTCTCTCCCCTGTATATATATACAGAGAGAATGAGGTTATAGTGTTTCGTGTCTATATTTTAAATTTGAAATATCTTTTGAGATCAAATTTGTTTATTATTTTTTAAATGAGTACAAAGTTTGTTAATCTAATAATTTTTTCACCATCTAAAACTAGTGATTATGTATCCATCTAAAAATAACAAAATTTTTAATATATATATATAATTTGATTTTCAAAAATATTTAAATATGAAAATTATCTTCAACGGTTTGGATTGACCGTTTGGACTTTCTAATTCAAGATAAAATGCGAAGCAAGAGAGATTTTATGATTCGTGAAACATCATAGCCTTCTCTCTCTATATATATTCAACTTAAATGATTTATTATATATATATAATATTTAAATGAAATAAGAAAAATTGTGTAAAAAATAAGTTATATAATGAAATCATAATATATATGTGAAATTCCGTAAATTCAAAAATGATAAAAAAAGTATACTATTAAAAAAAATGTGAAGAAAACCGAGTTAATAAAACCTAAAGGTAATTAAGGAATATAATTTAATAAATATTATCAAGATTGATAATCAGATTATATTGAACATAAATAAACTGATTTAAGTAAAGATTCAGAATAATATAACAGTCGCACGATGAATCACACGAATTCGACCGTAAAGAATCTGATGAAGACCTTAACACCTGTCACCCTCTCTTTCATTTTTCTTCCCTATAATCAATTTTTATATCTGCCCATGTTCTTTCCGCTCTCTCTATAGTCAAGGGCCCTGCCAAAGCCATCTCCTTCTCTGCCATCTCTCTGACTTCCTCTCATCCCTTTCTAATCGTATTCCTATCGGTGACAACCCTCCCTGTACAACGCTCATAGCCTCATCCTTTCCTCTGGCTTCCCCCTTTCTCATAGCGCAAATGATCTCCCCGACACATATTTTCTCATAGCGCAAATGATCTCCCCGACACATATTACTAATGAAAGTGGGAGGTTCAAAATACTTTGAATTAAAAAATTGATTCAAAGTCTTTTAAAATTATTAATTTTATATTGAAATTTATATTTTTAATAAAATCTAAATTTAAAATTTATATTTTTAATAATTATTGCGAATCTCAATGTAAAATTAACGGTTTTAAAAAATTTTAAATTAATTTTTTAGTTCAAAATATTTTGAACCTCCTCACCTCCATTACTAATATGACATGCATTTTGTGGAGAGAGTTTTTAAATATTAATTATAATGATATATTTTAATTATAATGACCGTAAAAAATTTAAATATAAATTTTGATGTATAAAAAATTTATTATTGTTAAATTAAAATCTAATCGAACGGATTTAATAAAAAATATTTTTATTTTTATGGATGTCGTTTCTAATACCCCTCTCCTCTCTTTCGCCTCCACCAGCGTACACCAACACTTCTCCTCTGTGATTTCTACACCGAGCTCCTTACTCTCTGTTCCCCTTTCGTAGGAAACCTAGTCCTCAACCCTTCCCTCTTGACTCACTCACTCTCACAAACTCGATTCCCTGGCTCCTCCTTTTCTTCTAATCTACAGAAAAAAGGAGAGCTCTCTCTCTCCGTCGGTCTCACCCGTGCGCCGCCTGGCCGTCGCCAGCATGGGTGCTGCCCTGGCCCGTGCCCCCCTACTCGATGACGCTGCTGGACCTGAGCCATGCTGCGCCAACAGAACACCCCCTCTCTGTTCGAGACCAACAGTTGCCGTCTCAGGCCGTCTTACTGGCCACCCACCTTGGCACCACTAGAACCAAACCAGCCACCACGCCTTGGGAACTGTTGCTCCAGACCCACCTGCCTCTAGCCAGATTCGGCCCCAGCAACCCTCTTGTTGTCTCGAGTCTCGACCACTACTCGGTAACATCTTTCCTTGTTCTCTCTGCCATGTGTGTTGTGTGCCGGGCTGAGCCCGTTCCTTACATTTGCTTGGTTGATTCTTGTCTTTCTTGTGCTGGTTTGTGTTGCTTGGTTCTGAAATTGTGTGTTCCAACCCCATGTAGTTGCCCCTTAGCAGGTTTAGTTTATGCATGTTATCAATAGATGTTGATTTTCGAGTGAGGTGAATGTTGTGGCTGTGACTGTGAGCTTTGTGTTTGGACACCCTGTCCTTTCTGATCTTGTGTTGCGATGCCTTATTTGGGATCACGTATAGTGGTATTTCCCTTGTCAGGGACTGAATTGAGAAATTAAATAAGTATAAGGGTTAAAATGAATAAATGTGATAGTAATCATTTTGGAGGGTTATATGCGCGTGATGATCATTCTTTATACTGATTCGGATTTGATGAATTAAACTTTTGGATCGGGCTAAAATATATATATTGGTTGGACTTTATGATATGATTGAATTATAATATGACTGCTTTATGATATGATTGATAATATACTAAGGGATTGCATAATCAACTTTGGTTGAGAATTTTAGATTCCGCTCACTCATATGTATGAGTACTATGGGAGATTTTATCTCTCGTACTATTTATTATAACATTTTAGATATATTTTATTTTTTTGATAAAAAATATCATGATATTCATGTATTGTATTTTTATAATATTTTTCTTATATTCATATTATATAATATTAAGGAAATAATTAATCAAATTAAAAGTGTAAAATAAAATGTTATGTATTTATATATGAGTTAGGCTACAGACTCAAAAAATATTAGGAAATTATCTTAAAATCTTGATTTATGGATCTCAATAAATTATTTACATCAAAATATGATTGAATATAAAAAAATTTTATTTTCAAAATTTTTAAGTATTAGTTTTGATTTTTTTAAGATGATTCAATAATAATAATAAAATAATACATATTTTCTAGGTTAATTTTAAAAATCCAAAACCAATACATAAAAAAAATTGAAAAATAGAAATGTTTTATATCACATCATATTTTGATATAAAGAATTTATTGAGACCCATAAATCAAGATTTAAAGATGATTTAACTATATTTTTAAGTCTGTAGAAAATTTAATCATTAACTACGCGTAGTACCATAGCTTAACTCTTTATATATTATTATTATTATAACTATTATAGCTTTTATATATTAAATTAAATGAGTTTAAATCTAAGTCTAGAGATATTTAATATTTCGGTGGCTGAATCAAAATTTGCACTGAGTGACTTGTCATTTAGGTTCTACGGTGATTTTGGGTTACAGATGCGGAGATAAATTACAAACTGTGAGGACCGACCTTAGGAGATGTCCATGATTTCACTGTTATTTATTTTATTTTAATTTTTTTGAGATTTGTTAGATAATTTATATTTGATTATGGGTTGCCCGCTCGAACATTATTACGTTTTGAATTATTATTTTTATTTCTGCAAAATTCTGATCTTTCTTTATTATTATTTGAAGAGACATGTATGAAATGGTTTTTTCTTATTTTATTATGATAAATGAAGTGACTTGTGTATTTTTGAGTTTTGTGTGTATGCTTATTTTTGTGTGCACGTGGTGGCTGTCATAGACAGATGTAACCAGTGGCGGATCTAGGATTTTGATTAGGGGGGTAATTATCGGATTGTAATGGCTTATCGGGTTCAAATCCATTAACTAATCGGGTACTAAATAAAAAAAATTAATAATTTAATATATATACTTAATTAATAATTTTTTTATTAAATAATAATATTTTATATATTAAAATAACAATAAAATAAAGCTCAAAGTAATAGATAATCAAGTTGATGAAGAAAGTTTTCGACTAAGGAACTTTATATTTTGATATCTTTGCATAATTATTTCATTATGCACGGTATTAAATATTTTTTTCTCAATAAAAATAACCGAGCAAATTCTTACCGTATTTTTTTCAAAATCGATGTAACTAACTGTTATCAAATTCATCAACTAACCAATTACAGTTGAGCAAATGTAAACGATTACAAAGAAATGATTACATGCTATATCTTTTCTGGTTCTTTACCTCTGAATGTTATAGTTTGGGTGTGACTATATGTATCGATCGACAAGAGTCTCAAGAACGATATCTCCATCACATTGTCCTTGCCAAATAACTACATTTATTCACGTCGAGCAAAAAATAATTTTAACAATGTATTCTACAGAATTCAATAGTGAATTTGTCCTTTTTCCACCGAATCAATGATTAGGGCTAATCGAAATCAAAGGAGATAAAGTTTTTTGTTTGGTTGTCAAAGTTAGAATTAAGCAGGTGGGTCCACTGCTAAAAAATATTGAAAATTATACGGTTCCTTAATTTTTTTTATTTGGTATATATTTCATTAATATCAACCTCCTATGCGCCAAAAACCATAAATTTTTTTTTGTCGGACAAATGTCCCCGTTCGTTCTGTTTTAGTCAAATGGAAATGCTACAGTATTATCTTATTTAACAAATTGCTACATACAATCTTAAAATAACAATCAAATACTAAAGAAGTTGTCAAAAGAGAAATATGTTCATCGCAACGGTGAAGATGTAGGGCTGCAAACGAGTCGAATTCGAACGAGCCGGGTTTAACTTAAGCTTGGTTCATGAAAATTCAAGTCGAGTCGAGTTCGAGTTCGTGAAACGTTTTGACCTGAAATGTCTAGCTCAAGTTCGGTACGTTACTATTTGAGCTAGCTCACAAGTCAATGTATATACGTTGACTCGGTTTGACATTTATATTTAGTATATCTATAAATTGTAAATTTAATATATCTATAAAAATGATACATGAATTAGTACAAAAATTGATATATCCACAATCTATATTTTTAATAAAATTTTTGTTGCACTAATTTGAATGGATGAACTAGTAAAATAACTATCGAGTTAGATATATGTGCCGAGTCACGAGTAAATATGAGAAGTCATTAAGCCGCTGAGATGGTGAGATCACGAGAGATAATGAGAGATGAATTATCAGATTAGAGTTTATATAAACTATTATTATTCGAGCGAGTCGAGCTACGAGCCAAAGCCAACTCCAACTCAAACTCACTCATTTAACTATCGAGTCAGATTAGTTTGAGACAAATTAGCTTGAGCGAGATTAGCTCGAGCCAAATTAGCTCGAGACCGAGTCGAGTCCGAGCTGAACCATGAGCCCGAGCTTTTTTGTACATCCCTAGAAGATGTAATCATAAATCCTATTTGATAATTTCTTTATCAAATTTGGTTGACATTATTAAAATCCCTTGACTAATAGTAGACCTTTTCTTATTGTTTATTTTAATCCGTAAATGTATCTTTACGATTTGAAAATATATTAAAGTACCACCTTAAAATAAAGATAGAATATATATATATATATATATATATATATATATATATATATAGTTTGTCTAGTGTCTTTGTCGTAGCACTTCAAATAGAAATGGTATCAATTCAAATTTTAATTTCTCATGGTAGAAATTTTGATTTAAGTATCTCAATAAAATATTTATATCATAATCTCGTAGAATATAAAAATTTATTGTGTTTGGAGTTAATTTACTATGATTAATGATTTTTGAAAGATAACTCTAAAAAATAAAAAATAAAATAAAATTTATATGTCAAAAAAATTTACTTTCTAAAAATCATTAAGCATAACAAACTAATTCCAAAAATGATAAAAAATAGTATTCTATAATATTATGATATAAAGATTTTATTGAGCTACTTAAATTGAAATTTTGAGTATGAAAAATTAAAATTTGAACTGATAGCGTTTTGGCCGAAGTGCTACCTGAAGCACAATAAACAAACTCTCTCTCTATATATATAATAAATCTATCGTGCTCTTAATTTCAAAGAAGTCTTCCGTGAACTTAACTCAAAAAATATATGAAATCATTTTTAAATTTTGATTTATTATGCTCATTAAATTCTTCATATGAAAATCTTATAGGATGCAAAAAATTTAGGTGTTTCGAGTTTTTTAAGTTTTCTTTTTTAATTTTAATTTTTAAAAATTAGCTCTAAAATTTGCACATTATTTTAAAAATTAAAAACAATGACTTAAAAAACTCAAAACACCTCAATTTTTTGCATCCCACAAGATTTTCATATGAAGAATTTAATAAGTATGATAAATCAAAATTTTAAGATGATTTGATATATATTTTAGTTAAGCTCATGGAAAGCCTCCATGAGCTTAAGAAGCACGCTAGATTTACTCTCTCTCTCTCTCTATATATATATATATAGAGAGAGAGAGATATGTGTGCTAATGTGCTTTATAAAGCACAAAATATTTCATACTTTACGCTTATATCTCATGTTTTAAAATTTAAATGGACGATCCAAACCGTTAAATATGATATTTATATCAAAATCTCCTTGGTGATCAAATTTTATATTTTTTGGATTTTTTTTACTATTTTTTTGACGGGCTACAAAATTCATTGATCTGACGTCATCTAAATCATTCAATATCAATGATTTTCTATCCCTTTAAATAACTAGAAAAAAATCCAAAAAATATAAAATTTGATCACCAATGAGATTTTGATATGAAGATCATATTTAACGGTTTGGATCATCCATCTGAATTTTAAAACATAAATTATAAGCGTGAAGTACGAAATATTTTATACTTTATAAAGCACATTATCACACCTCCCTCTATATATAAAAGTGCGGAGCTAGAAAATTTTCCTATGGTTTCACTTATTTTATAAAATTTTAAAAAATATATTAAATTTTAAAATATTTGCATGTCATTATAAATTTAAAAATATTATGTATATATATATATATATATATATATATATGTAAGTAAATATATTTTCAATTTATAAATCAAGCACCACAAACACTATTTTAAATAAAATATTAAATAAAAAAATTAAAGCTAGAAAATTATCATCTTTTTAATAATTATTTTAACTATATTAATTATTTATCATTCAATTAAACTCTTTGAGATCTCAGTTTTTAAAACAAAATAAAATGATATTATTAGTAATCTCTTTCTCAATACAAGTTATTAAATAATTATTCATTCATTAATCATATATTTTATTTTATAAATCATTCTTGATACAAATCATTGCTTGCTGAGAAAATCCTGAATTATAATTGGAGCTAATTTAAATATTTGAATCATGATTTTCTAATTCCAAGTTAAATTTTTAATACCACATTGTTTAGATGCCAAAATCATAAAATAGAAATAGACTTTAAAATCTGAGTAAGAAATTGAAAATTATTTATTCGTATTAAAATCAAACTAGCAATTTAAGCTGTTATTTATAATTAAGTTGGAACCTTACTATCTTAGAAAAAATCTCTAAAAAATATATAGTATACATTGAGATATTACATGATTCTTTGAAACTATGAATGAAAGAGAATCTAAACAATTTTATTTTTCTTGCGTGTCTATCCGAAAAAGTGTTAGAGAGGAAGGAAAAAAGTGATTCCATACTAGAGAAAACTAAGAGACCTTGAATTTCTTAATTATTTCTATTTTCTTATTTTCATGATTGATGCTACATTTCTTTTATTTTTTAGGTAAAATGAGTGGTTCTTGAATTTATTGGGAATAAATGCAAAATATATTTAGAAGCAACTTCACATTATTATAAAATAATGGGGTCCAACAATAAAATTTAAAGTGAATTTCAATGGGGTTCACATTGCAAAATCAGATAGAAATATTACCACATAAAATAGAATTTTTTTAATACAAGTAGCAATAATTCATAAACAACAGGACATTGACCCTCATTCACAATATATGAATCCGCCACTTTATAAGTTTCTCAAATCCATGTCTTTTGACATTAACGTGATTTTGTTGTTATTTTTTTTATATCTACTTTAGGATTCCGATTCTCTACTGTGTAGTACCATATCGTGAATCACTTTGAAATTTATATTAACATAAATAATGAGGAGATTCAATAATCCATATGTTATTTTGTACGGTGTTGAAAAACAAAGATAAATATTTTTATTTTAGAAATGTCCAAATTAAATCTTGGAAAATCTATTTTCAAAAGAAAAAAGCAGTCTGAATTAATCAAAAAGAACTGGTCGGGAGGCATGCGTTGTTTCTTTCCCAACAGTTGAAAACTACTGCCCTCCAAATAGTGTGATTTCACACTTCACGCCATTTCCACATTTCCTATCCTACCGACCTTTCTTTTTCTTTCCTTTCTCAACCCTCAAGAATTTTCTTATTTTAGTTAAATGCAGATAGAAGCAATTCAAAGTATCATGTTTTTTTAGGCAAAATGGTGCTGCCCAACTGCCACTTGCACAACATTATGTCAACGTATGTATATCTCATTTTTCTTTTCTTGGTCATGAATAGCACCGGTTTACGATTTTAACCAAGAACTTTCTGGATGTTCTGACTTTTGATTATTTTAGTAAATTCTTTATTTACCCATTTATCAGCTACCACTAGAATAAAACTAGAGAAGGGCAAATGATATAAATCCCATAGCAAAACCTGCCAGTCAAAGAACCAAAATAGTTTTCCGAGTCCTCATTTATTTTTAGTTTATAATTTTTACTTTTTATTGGACCAAGTCGACATTTCATACATTTGCGAGGGGCCTATTAATAGAGAACACGGATTCCTCCATCTATAAATAAATCACCTGATTAACAAAAGGCTATCTTTGTTCCAAAGACATGACAAGAGCAAGCCATTTCTCCATAGAGGAAAATACAACAGAGCTAAAGACAAGAGAAATGGAGGAGGAATCAGGATCACAACAGGTACAACCGGTACATAGCCAGGTAAGAAAGCTCAAGCAAGAAGAAGAGAAGGTTAAAGAACAGTTGCGGCAGTCGATTGCTGTCGAAACGAGACCGGTTTTGAGGGAAATAACCCGGCAGCTGTCCCCTTCTCGACTCGGTCAGGTCAGACCGGATAGAATTAGCCAACCGATCTCCGTTGCAGATTAAATAGAAAATATCATAACTTTCTTTTAATAGCCTTTTCTGTTCTTGTAAATAATAGAAGAAATTAGATGGCTTTGTTTGCCTTTCCATGGTTACTACTCAGACCATAGAGAGAGGATCTGTCTTTTTTTAATCATGAAAGAACTCTTGGTTCTTCTTTAGTTAAAGTTTTGGGTTTCGGTTTTCATTTTTCTATTTGCCAATGTAAATATAAAGAATAAATCATACGTCCTATATATGTAATATTTTTCTCTGCTTAACTACCCCCTTCATTCAGTTGAAAAAAATAAAAATTAAAGATGAGAATAGGAATGCCGGATCCCTAGATTATGATGCTCCTCAAATTTTCCGATGTTCTTCAATCACAGTCTGATATACAACACCCCAACGTGAAAACCTTTCTTGGGAAAACAGGTACTGTACAGACATTTCAAAATTATCCTGTCTTTGACTGGTTTTTTATTGGACCACAACATATGTTATATGGTTCAACAACGCGTTAACTCATTTGCTCCCCCCATAAAGCGTACTTGTTTTCACATGAATATATAATTCATTTTGTGTTGTTTGGTAGAAGATCCGAGTGACTGGGTCTCTGATGAATATACAAAACCCCCACCCCCATTTACCTAGAAAAGGGACACTAATAGGAGAAATTTATTAGTGCAAAAGTAGTAAAATTAAGTTCCAAGATCTGGCTTAATCGCCTAAGTATGATACCAATACTGTACCATCCAGACACCAGTTTTTCTACAAGGATATGGTCAACAAATTAATGCAACTTGACACATAGAAAAGTACAGATATCAAATATAAAAGATCTGAGAAAATCGTCAAAACAACTTCTAGTGCATTATAAATGTCAAAAAGATAATTTTGTGATATATTTACAAGCACTGAACCTTATAAGATACGGTAGGTGCAACTACTAAGATACACTCAAATTTATCCCTACAGAGGTACAGAGTAAATACTGCACCTAACTGACCAGATTCGCATTTTTTTACCTACCTGATAAAGCAGTGTAGAAATTAGTAACAACAACTTAAAGTAAGAGTTTGATTTATTAAAAGTATGTTGCCTCCACACGCAAATTCTCAAACTCAGTTCCTGCTTCATCTTCTGACATGTCAACAACCTCCTGTCTATGGCATTGGAAATGGATGTGTCCATTTCTTCTCATCCATTCAGGTTTCCCATCAGCACGGTTAGACCTAACAGAAATTTAGTTTAGCTGAACCAACAATTTTCCAACAAGCTATTAAGCAATATGCAAACAATTGAACAACATCACAAATTTGATCTTACTGTGGATCCCGCTTTACGAAACGAGCATTGTCTGCAGAGTTAAACCTGAAATTCAAGTTTGGAGTTGTCATTTATTGTTACAGTTTTTGTTGATAAGAATAAACTATAATTACAATAATGAAAAAAGATAAAATGAAACTACTTACGGCCTGACTACTGTTCTTTGAGGGATTTGAACCATATCTCCAACAATCCTAATTTTACACGTCGCAAAGTGATCCACATTGGTATCAACAATATCGACCTTCATAGTTCTACCTACCAACAAAGAACCGTTGTAGTGTATCCGGGCCTTAATAGCATCAGCTCTCCTCTCATACACGACCTCTGCTGAACCCTAGAAGATCATACTGATATAATTAATATCTTCATAACAATAACTATAATGATATTGGAGCATTGTGCTGTTTCTTAGTAATAAAGAATGAAGGATGAGAAGATTACACTTGGCTGGCCAGTTCTGTCATAATGCATCTTGCACCGTTTCAGTTTACCAACCTTGGAGAACAATTCCTATCATAGGACCCAAAAATCCAATTAGAGGAATAATTCTTAAATTCTCCATCAATAGTATTGTTTCTACTTTTCAGATAACAGTTAGGTACTTTATTCAATGCACATAAAGAAATGTCCCAATCAATGATTCAATTTTTACCATACTTGATTTTAATATCAGGTTAGTTAGGTACCCTATCAGCATATGCCTACATGATTTGGCTACCCCATTAGATCAGTAAGATGGTCCTTTGGCAACTAAACTATCTAGTCAGAATAAACAATCAATTCTGGTAAATAGCTGTCAGAACAGCTCTAATGACACGACGAGTGATTTCTTGATCTAAAATGGAGGTTCATGATCTACAAGGAGACATCTAATATACTTTGTATGATTTCAGAGGACCTGAACCTTTTTTCAGCATAATACTTATTCTGCCCTGGTTTTAGTTCTATTTCTCATTTTTTTGCTGGTCCTTTTTCTTTTTTGGGGTGGTGGGGTCCGGTTCTATGATTGAGATTTGAGGCTATGATGAGGCAGAATTGGGCACACTGAGTCTTAAGTTTGTAATTAAGAGGCAAAGTACTGTATTGCTTGACAGCTATTTACTAGTAATAATAGGGTTTTAGGCAGACAGTTTCGATTAGTACCAGTATCCAGTTAGGAACCTATAGCTAGGAAAAATAGGGTTTAGATAGGTATCAAATGTTCTGCTATGGCCTGACAAGTAGTTGGAATTGTTGAATGGATGGTGCTTGTAATTTCTGTTTTTATTTTATGGAAAGAAAATGTTATGGAGACCGTCATTGATACTGCTTTACTAAATTGCATAACAAAGTCATTACAGTAAATAATAACTCATTTGACCCGAATAACAAAGTCGATATCGATGATAGTGTCAACGATCATATCTATATATCAGCTCCAATAAAACTGTGTCCAAGACATTTTTATGAAAAGAAAAAGAAGAGAGGCAATGATCTACATCCCATGGTCAACTAAAGCCCAGTTGGGCGCAAATATATATCTATTAAAAACAGAAAGATAGAAGGATATACGAACATTTATGTCTCTGTATCTGATCTGATAGTCCAAATTTGAAATGTACAACTTTGTACTCATATCAACACCAGAAAGATCAGTCATACTCTCTTTGAAAGGAATTCGACTCCTCTTAAAATCTCTCTTTCTAATAAAAGGCTGAAAATAAATATATAATAGACATTAGCAAAAAGCCAATAACCACCACGGATATAACTACAATTTCATTTACCTCTAGATTTCCAAAAAGGTAGAAAAATGCATGTTGCTGTAACTTTAACTAATTTTTTTTGTCCCTTGGTTAGATAATTTTTTTTACTGAAACCAACCTTTCAAAGGTAGTACCTACCAGTAATTATCAAGCTCTATTACTCAGGGTTCCACTTACCAAAAACCAAGTCGGCATCCAATTCACAATCAGTCCTATTTTTTTTATGAAAACTATCCAATTCACAATCAGATTGGTTACATTTTATCAAATCACAATTGATGAATATATTGAACAATCAGTGGTGATCAAATGTGACTTAATTGACACTTCTAAAAGCTTACCTTGGAATTAGGTTGAGAAAATGGCCTGATGGCTCTGAGAGGCTGACGAGGTGGCCCACTGAAACCAGTGCATTTCATTTTGAAAGCACGTCTAGCAGGGCCAGCTGGGGCCCAATTTCTGCCTTTAGTGGCTCTTTCCCTTTCATTTCTCTGGACCCAATTACCTCGTGACATCTCCGAATTATTACCTCTTCCTCACTGAATTATTACCTCTTCCTCTATATCTCAAGCGGAGTAAGCAATTAGACAGATGTTACAACAGAATTTTAGCTAAGAGGAGAATAGGGGGCTGATCACACTGAAGCGAGGAGAGGGCAGTTAATTCAGTGAGATATTCAAGGGAATATGGTTAAGTGAAATGTAAACGAGTGAAGGGATAAGATCAGAATTCGGAGGGGTTTTCCCAATTTTGGAGGGTTTTAGGAAGTAACAACGAAAGTGCTAAGAAAATTCCTTTTGGAAGGGGGCTGATACTGACACCGCAAAATTTATTATTAACACAACTCATTTAAATGTTTTTAATTCATACATTTCGCTATCGAGTTAATTGATCTTTTTCTTAGAAATTGCTCTTTATATTTGTTGTATCTTTTCCTATGTTAAATGCTATGATCAATGCATTCATCTTTTGTGCTTTGGTGGAATTTTAAGTATTTGGTGCGTTAATTTGAAGCTTGTAGGGTTTTCCGAATTTTTCTTGGGAATTAACTTTTTTAATAACGAAACATGTAAAAATGATATAAAAACAAGTGAGATAAAATAATTTTCATTATCTCTCATCCTTACAGAATTCTAAAATATCATTTTGTCCAAATAATTGACGAATATGACCTGAAAAATCATCATCGATGTACTCAGTCACCGACTCACCGATCGTCGACAAACCCCATAAACATACAACGTCCTAAAAATTTAAACCTATTGAATATTCTATTTAATATTTTAATATAATTTATGAAAAAAATTATTTACTAATTACCTCTAGAGTAACCGTCATCTCGCCAAACGTCATTCTCATTATATCGACAATGACACATTTACACAAAAATGTCATTGGCGTGGTGCGTTTTTCGGCCGCTTTCATTCTAAGCAATAACATGCGCCACTAGCAAGTATATTCCCAAATTGATGTCATCGCATCCATTAACATCGTCGCATATCATGAGGTCCCCTGATGAATGAAGTAGGTGATACAATCGCGCTACCATTCGTAGATTTAAAATTTTACTTTTATCACTCTTATTATTAATAATATGATTTTTATAATTATTATATATAACAAAATCTGCTCAAAGTGCATCGTGAGTACTTGCAGTACTATTGGAGAAATCGAGAGGACATGTATTTGTGTGATAAAAGTCCGTATGATCCATCTGAGCACATGAAATACAGAAGATGGTTTTCCAAATCTTCCATTTTGTATCTCGAAAGCCCAGGTGGTCTCCCAAATACCTACAGCTCAGTAAGATTCCTAAACTTATTTTTCTTGTATGAACTTGGAGTTTCAGTTTATCTCAATTTTGGAACTTATTATGACAGGCCAAAAATCTCAGGCAGATTGCAGCAAAAATTGTGGAGAGATAAAAAGATGTGGCTGATGAGGAGACCAGAGTGTTTTCTCGCAGTTGCTGCATGGTTGCAAGGCAGCTATCAAGGATCTTCTTGAACCTTACAAAGACAACATCTTTTCTGTCTTTGACAGGTTGCAAATCCAGCAGCCAACTGTTGCACCTGTGCATGGCGATGATCCCGGACCATCAAGTCATCCAACAAGAATGAGGGCTTAAGGTTCCATATCTAATTATCATAAAAAAAAAGATAACAAAATGGCAAGATGTTTAGTGGCATTGTTGCTATCTGTCAGTCTGATTTATTGAGTTATTTAGGTTTTAATTTATCAGTTGTTAGTTGAACATTAAGTTTAAAAAAATTGTACTGTTGTAATAGATGACTCGTTGGTTGTGCCATATGCTGGTATAGAGAGTGATCCCATTTGCAGGGCTAAATTCAGTATTTATGCAATGTTATATAGATCATACTATGGTCATGATCAGTTTGAAACTTACTTTGCCTGCTTCCTCGGTTGGATTTTACAAAGATTTATATTGATTAATTGTGCTTCGATATTATTTATTCTGGTTTTAGAATGTTTTAAATCTAGCTAGGGATGCTCTATATAACATTGCAGTCAGTAATATGAATTGAATCATTTCTGCGGGCTGATGAGATCTAAGTTCACACAATTCTTAAGAGATTTTAAGAATTGTTTTAGAAAAAAATTATCACAAGCGAAATTTCGCTCCAAATAAATTTCTCGCTTTTTTTAGTGCTAATAACTCATTGAGTCAATGCTAATAAATTTTATTATTAGTGTGCTTTGAAAACTTTTGTTTGTATATATTTTAAGGAACTCTGTTTCATAACGATATTTTTTGAGGTATTAAGTGAGCCTGCATCAATCTTTCATAACTAATTCATTCAGTCGTGAAATTTCATTTTTTTTTTGTCTTTTCATACTAAAGATTTATTAACAGTTATTCCAATTAGGCGGACTGTGACATTGTAATACTCTCAGGTTTGTTTGGTACTTGGTGGAATAGCACAAAAATGAAATAGAATAGCTATTCCGACGAATTAATTTACCAAATGAATTTTAGACTAAGTAGAAGAGTACAGACGAGTGTTAATCCGGTATACCAAATTATAAGTGGTATACCGGATTAGCTCTCGTCGGAATAGCAATTATTGTTTGTTATGTTATATTATATTATTATATTATGATTATAATTATAATTTTATTATTATGATTTTGATTTTATTTTATATTAATATTATGATGATTATTTATTTATTTATTTATTATTATTATTATTATATTATATCATAATAATTATTGTTATTATTATATTAACATCACTGTTAGTATTATTATTATATGATTAATTTTGTTATTATTTATTATTATTATATTATAATTATGATTTTAGTATTACATTATTATATTATGATTATAAATATGATTATATTAATATTATATTATTATGATTATGATTAAAATTTTATTATTATTATATTATTGTATTATGATTATGGTTATATTATTATATTATGATTATAGCTATGATTATATTATTATGATTATGATTATGATTATGATTATATTATTATAATTATAGCTATGATTATATTATAATTATATTATTATGATTATAATTATTAATTATTATTATATTATGATTATAATTATAATTATATTATTATGATTATAATTATTATTATATTATGATTATGATTATAATATTTATATTATATTATTATATTATTATGATTACGACTATGATTATTATTTTATTATTATTATTTAATTATGTTGTATTATATTATTAGAATTATGATTATTTATTATTATATTATTATTATGATTATAATTATAATTATTTTTTTATTATTATATTATTATATTTTGATTATGTTTATATTTATATTATATTATTATGATTACAACTATGAATATTATTATTTATTATGATTATGATTATGGATTATGATAATTATTTTATTGTTATTATATTATTATTATTATTATTATTATTATTATTATTATTATTATTATTTTACTATTATTATTATCATCATCATCATTGTTAGTATTATAATTATCCATATTTTAGCTATTCTGATTAATAACCGTCAAAACGATATTTTTGCTCTTCCAAATAATTAAAAATATCATTCTTCTACCATTCTTCAAAAATACACTATTTTATTTCTCTTCCAAAACTATTCTTTGACTTGCCAAATGAGCCCTCATACTTCTACGGCCATTGCAAATCTTTATCTGGCAGCTTGTTACACTAACTAATTGGGTTCCTATATTATTTGTTCGTGATATGCCTGATAGGGTATTTTTACCCTTGGTCCAACTTGGCCTGATCGGAATATGTACACCTTGGCATGACCTCTGCTCTAATGATCATAGAGCTCGAATAACATGCTCGATATGTACCACACCCCACCCCGGGGTGAATAGTATGTACCAGTTCGCTCAATAATCATATATTCATTAATTAGTTCAACAAGCAAACGATAAATTAAACAATAAAACATGGCAAGCATTTCTCAACTCATTAATTGATTTCTGTCCAAAAAAAAAAGATTTTTTGATTGTTGGATAGAAAAAGAATCCTCACGCTTGTGCTCTTAATTAGGAAATAGCATCTTCCAAACTGTACTTTCGAGACTTTCGGCACATGTCATATGCATATTGGAACCTTATGTTTTTTTTTTCATAACGAAATCCATAAAAAATATTTACACGTTGAATCACCTCGTACTCATAAAAGACCGTTAATATATATTGTAAGTGCCTTTGATTACTGTACTGGAGGTTAGATAAATCATAAAATGTTGTTGGTCGCGTTGTTGTTCATGGTTGATTCATTGCTGTAGTAACATATTTTATTTGCTTCTAGTTGTTCTTTGTTATGTTGTTTTGTTTCTTAATTAAAGATCGACCTTCTGATAGGATTGAGCAGTAGTGGCTCAAACATTGCAAATTGTTGAAGACGAGAGGGAACGAGAATGGGCACGGGAATTGATCTGAAATTACTGTTCACATGGGAAAAAACATTCACTCAGCTTGTTCGTTTGTAACCCAGCCCATGGGTTTCGATGGGTATTATAACCCAAAATTATTTTTTTTACATGTGTGTTCGGTAGTCAGATGAGAGATATGAGATTGAGTTATAAATTTCATCTGACACACTTTTCTTCGCAGTTGAGTAAGAAAATATTTATTTAGTATAATCTAATTTTTTTTCTTCCCATAACTAAGAAAATATCTCTCAAAAGAACCCATTCCCAATGGAATTTATACCTCATTTCTTCTAAACGAGACCTCAAAGTGAATTTTTATTTTCCCACGGACTACGAAACACGTCCTTAGAGCCTATTCAGCAGGCTTCTTTTTTGGTGAGATTGGAAGCTCCGGGGTATGGATTCCTACTATTTAGTTCATGGATTCCCAACAGCCATCGGAGAGAGAGTGAGAAAAAAAAAATTCAATCAGACTTGATTTGTTTTTTTTTTTCAGAATTTAACAAAGACACAGAAATCAAAGTTGGGAAAAACGATTAATCCCAATGAACCAAAACTGACAGTCGAACACTATATGAAAAAAAAAACTAAACTCATTTTCATTTCCACTTATACCCAGACAACCGAACAGGCCCTTACAGCAGTAACTCGGGATTAATCTGGATAAAATAATTTTTACATAAATAATTAAAAATATAAATTTTTAAATATATTCAATAAAAAATATACATTAAAGAAAATTTAAACATAATTTTTTTAAATGTTTAAAAATATATAATAATATTTATTATTATTAAATATGATAATTTATAAATAATAATGCTAAAATGCTGGATCATTTTAAGAATTAAATTTCATCTTAAGTATATTATATCTTATCTATTTTAAATGAGGAGAGAGAGAAAATATATATATGAACCATTGAAATTAAGTAGATGAAAAGATTTAAATAAAATTAATAATGTAGAAGAGTGATGATGTAACATGTTTAAATTTTTTAAAAATTCAATCTTTTTATTTATTAAGAATTGAGAAATTTGTAAGTGCATATTTCATTGTTTATTTTCTCAAAAAAAGTATATTCCATTTTTTTGTGGGGGTATGTCATCTTTAAAGTCTATGAGTAAGATACAGAAATGTACAAACGTTATTTTGAACCAAAGTACTTATTTAAAAATTTTACTTTTGCGAAGTTCATCATTATCATCTTTAGCACTTTCCTAAATTAATTCATAGTAAATTTACTTGAAGCGCCTGCACTTTTAATTTAGATTATTTTGAAGTGACTTTTTTTTGCCTAAAATCATAAGAAAGTGATATTAATTATAAACTAAATTTAAAAATACAAACACCAAGAAAACACAGAATTATGACGTGGGCTTTTAAACCTATGATATTCCTCTTACTCGGAAATGAATCATTTGAAGTGTTGCAATGTGTAACGCACGCAGTATGTAATTAATTGAAACATTCAGATACATGTGATTCATGTGTTTAGACACAAAAATTTATAAATCTCTATGGGATAGTACTACACGATAACTCTCATATAATTAAAAAAATAAATCAGCTAAGTTAGATTAATATTAAAATGGATAGTTAAGCTGAATCCTTAGATTTTTTTATCTTTATAAGACCCGAATTTCTATTAATTTAGGCTTTTAATTTACAATTGATTAGTTAAAACCTAAATCAATATTATTGTTTAGCTTAGAGAATTTGTCTAAAATTAATAATTTTAAATCAATCTTTGTGGAATTAATACCTTAATACTACACGGTAGATTATGCTTGCGACTGTTCATTATTTTTTATTTAAATTAATTTTATTAGTTTATAAAATTCACATCATGATATTAATTAAAAACTAAATTTAAAAATTCCAACACTGAGAAAACACAAAATTATGACGTGGACTTTTGAATCTATGCTTCATCTAGGGGTGTTAATTATTGACCCGACCGATGGGTTAACCCGACCCAATCCAAACACGACATGACTCAAAAATAAATGGGTTGGGTATGGGTTCCGAATCGGGTCGGGTCGGGTTTGGGTCAAACAAATCCGACCCAATTAATTATATTTTTGAAGTAATTTAATGATTTAGTACTAATTAAAATTTAAATATATACTAATTAAGATTAATTAATAATTAATAATTATTTTATTACTTAAAATTATATAAAAATAATTAATAAATATTTAATTTTTTATACGGGTCCGATCGGGTCAACCTGTGTCCCGTCGGGTTGGGTATGGATCAAGATTTTTTTATCCGAATTTAATCGGGTCGGATTCAGATCAAATCAAGAAAAATAATAAAATAATATAATTTGATCAGAACCCGACCCGACTCGACCCGATACATTGACACCCGTAGATCCATCCCCTTACTCAAATGAATCCTCTCACACGCACACGCTACACCGTACAGCAATCAAAACATGCAGACAAATGCGATTCATCATTCATGTGTTTGGACACATGAATTTGTGAAACTAAAAAATATTCAACAATTTGGGTGTTGGGCTGGGATATGAATCCCCCCTTGCAGGTTTCCTTTGGGGACCAAAATATTTTATGGCCATATCCTTTTTCTGTTTATGTTGTACTGTTGTACGACTATATTCTTTTAATGTCCTTTATTAATATCTATATATACTGCAATTGTTATTGTCATGTCCAAAATTTTACTGATTATTTTATTTTAGTAAATAATATAAATAAATAAATGAAAATGGTAGGATTACCCCGAAAATTAGCCCATATAGCCTGGACTGAGTTTCAAACTCGGTCCCAGTTGCCTGGAACCGAGTTTGAAATTCGGTCTCAGATTTTTTTTTACGTTTGTGTGTGTTATATTAAAAACAAAATACAACAATCAGTAGATTGATCTAAAATATTACAACAAAAATTAAAATAAAGTTTTATAAAGCCAAATATAGCACGATTAATAAATTGTTCTAAAATAGTATCAAACAAATAGAAATATTAATACAACAATTGAAATCCAATTGTTCTGGTAAATATAATAACAAAAAACATAAACACACTGTCTAAATCATGCTTTGTTGGAACGAGCTCGACCTCGAGTTGACAGCATGTTGATATGATCGTCTATTTCATCCATAACCATTGGAATGTGTATCTTCATTGTCCTTCCTTTATTGATTTTTGTTGGATCTGGCCTAATGACCGGACCGTTGTACATTGATCAATCTTGTTTATTGCCATAACTACGCCAATGACCAGACCATGTGTTAATGTAGTACTAGATGATATAATATAGACTAACGTACTGAGTGTAATCCAGCCTTCTGAATGAACAAACAATAAGCAAGTGGTCGCATGGGATGCTGGTTAATTGCGGTTTCCGACACCAACAATTACCAATTCCCGTCATCGCTAATTCAACCTCATATTTCATTTCACCCCTTCGTCCCTATTATTTCAAATAGAAATTATAAATTATTGCTTAAATTTTGAAGTTGAATAAAAAATTATATAAGTATCGAATATTATCGTCTCAATAAGTCAATTACTGTTGTAAACATCATAGTTGTTGATACCCCAATCTAGTGGTATGACATCATAAGTTTTCCCCTTATCACCGTGATGTTTTATCAGTTTGATGACCTTTTAGGAGAACACTAGACCTTGGGCTTCCCAAGCTGCTGAAATTTCTCGACGCTTATAGAACCACTCAACATATTTGTGCCACGTATTCTCGATGATAGCACATATCAGAAGTTGTCTAGTGATCCTGAATACGTTGTTCAGTGATTCTGAATCGTTGATTGCCATTATTTCTCACCGATTGAGACCCCCGTCTAGATGTTGTGCCTATCTTTCTTGATGCAATGCGGCCACTTGTTCTGGGGTTAACTCCTCATAATGGAATTTTTCAGCTGACACTTCCTCAGCTGTAGCAGGTTGGTTATTGCGGTTTCTGTTATTTCGTGTCTTTATGTTGGATACTTGATCTGTTGGGAGATTTCCTTGCATGATTCCTGCTTTTCTTATGAACTTATGAGATGCTGGTCTAATGTTGTAATTTTTTTTAGATATTCCTCACACCTCCATGGTTGTGCAATGTGTTGAGTACAATAACGGTGAACAACCTCGCCTGTTGATTCATGCCATCCAAAATATGGTCTCATAAATACTTCCCTTATACCCAGATGTTGATCTGAGATCACGCTAATTTTACTAGGACCAACAATCTCTTTACGCAACCACTACATGAACCAACCCTAGTTTCACACTTTCCTCCATGGACAGTTAGAATCTTTAAATTTCATCACTAATTTTGATTTGCTGCTATTTGTTACCTCCAATTCTATATTCCGTTGAACATAAAAATTAGTGATTTTCACTTTCAACTCTGATTTTGTACTGAACTGCTGATCGACACCAAATTGTTCATCAATTCTAGGTGATTTATGAAAATAAGGCTCGTATGCATACGACACTGGCGTATTATCAGCAAATTGTGCACACGTGTGCTTCATTCCCTAATTGATAAAAGAAACAAATATTTATCACTCTTTTACTATTTTTTCAACATCTACCGCATCATCAATTTCATCCATATTTATATTTGTTGCATCACGGATGTCATCCTCCTCGACATCCAGGTGTCACTCTTCCTCTTCGTCATCCTCATCTACATCCATATTTTGTACCAGAATACGAGATGGTCGCTGCTCCCGAGCTCGGGAGTGGGTTCTTTCCTCAGCCATTACTGGATTACTACTTTCAGGAATACTGGTCGGATCATAGTTATCAGAACTAGATATTGGTTTAGATATAACTACTAGCTCTATTGTTTTATATCCAAGTAATTGGTATGGAGCTGTTGTTTTAATCATTCCTCAAATTTCATCAGAAATAACCCCAAATAAGCTATAAAAAAACCACCTGAACTTGCTAGTGCAGTGTCGATCCGTGCTCTAATACTAATGTTGAATTGGCTAGGGAGCAGTTCCAAACCAGCATGAATCTATCTCTTCAAGTCATGAAGATTGATTGTCTCGTTGGCTGAAAATGTGCACGCGACATGAATATCGTAACCCGTGCCGGTTGAAGTGTTCAGGATTTGACCTCTGTGATACACATTGATCAACAATATTTTCGTGTCTACAGTATGAATGATAAACTCTACTGTTGGTGTATTTTAATTTTACAACAAAAATTAATAGTCGAAATAGAAAAAAATACAATGTTGATGAGATGAGAGTGGTGAATACGAATCGGCTCTGGATCTGTCGAAAAAGAAATTTTCAGTTGGAAGCTCTTGCAACAGTAACAATGGCGATTTTGAAGAAATGATTGGCTGAAAAAACATGAAGGAGAAGGGTGCTTGGTGTGTTATATAATAGCAGAATGCTGAGACTGAGTTTAAAACTCGGTTCCGGATTTTTAGACCGAGTTTTAAACTCAGTCCAATCACCTGCAATTTACAAACGTTGTAATTTTCAAATACTAGAACTGAGTTTAATTTTTGTTGTAATATTTTAGATCAATCTACTGACTGTTGTATTTTATTTTTAATATATAACACACACAAACGTAAAAAAAAAAATGAGGCTGAGTTTCAAACTCGGTCCAGGCAACTGAGACCGAGTTTGAAACTCGGTCCAGGCTATATGGGCTAATTTTTGGGATAATCTTACTATTTTCATTTATTTATTTTATTTACTAAAATAAAAAAATCTGAAAATTTTATGCCTTTTTTCAAACGAAAAGGAGATTCTTTTAATAGAAAAAATATTTTAGAATCAACACGAATCTCTATGTACGCGTACTAGATAATATTTCGTTGAGGATTTATGTATTAATATCGTGTGACTTTGGTACGAGGGTATAAACTCTAAATCGATTAATAAGCTTCAATTGACGTATGAAAAACACTGTAAATGAATTCAAACAGCGGAGTGTTATTGTTTCGCTTTGAATTTGTCTTAAACAAATGGTTTTATTTAGGAACTAATATTTACGAAGAACATTTTCTTTTCTTTTTTATTATTGTATTCAGGCAGCCTTGACTATCACTGACCGTTTGCAGCTTCCATCCAAATCAAGAGGGAACAGATATAGTCGAGTCCCTCTACGGCCCTATAGGCTACTGCTCATATTCACTGGACACTCCATTTACTGATGAATGGAGAACATTCATTCCGCTGTCTCAATGATTCGGGCTTGAGTGCTTGACCCGACGCCCGAAATGTTGTCAAAAGACAGGAATTCATTGTCCCGTCTGGAGAGATTCGTTCTCACCTGAGTTAATCTCAACGCATCCGCAAGGGATGCCACATCATCCAACGGTCCCAATATACACCTGGACTCCTGACACCGGGTCAAACTGATCATTCAACTCCAGGATTTTATATCCCTACCTCTCTACAAATAAGGGTGTAACAAGTCAAAAGCATCACGAAAATAAACACGCTGCAAGTTTGTTACAGAGTAGGAACAGGATAACGAAAATGAATAGCCCTTAAACCCACATCTCTTCCTCGCCACTCCATTCGCCATACTTCCCCGTTTTCTCTCCTATCCATCTCCACTTGGCAACTTCACCGCCAAGTGCCAATGGATCCATTCCCCTCTTCTCCGAGCAACTCCTCTCTCTCCTCCTCCGACCTTGATACAGAGGTAACGAATTATCTATCTCCTCATCTCTCTCTCTAATGTCGAATCTGTTAATTCTTAATAACTGTTCAACTGATTGCAAATTGAGTACTTGAATAGTATTGTTTGAATTCATAGTCAACCGGTTCGTTCTTCCCTGACCGGAGCACCACGCTTGGTACACTGATGGGGGTAAATTTCTACAACCGGAGCACGAGCTCGAGGCTGAACCAGGAGCAGCGAATTAGGCCGAGGGCAACAGCAGCGGTGGCGCGTCGGTGGAGGTGGCGACGGATGGGAGGGAAGAGGTGGCGGTTCAGTCTTTGTGGGGACCGCATGTCGGGTCCGACTTCACTGGGTGAGTTTCTTCAGGTGGAGAGGAGTTTGTACGGTGGTGGTGTGGTGGAGAACGAGGTGGTCGGAGGTGGCGGCAGGAGGTTGTTTGATAATGGATTGGTGCTTCCTCCGGCGTTGGCGGCGGCGCCACCTCAGACTGGACGGAGGAGGTTGCTAGTGCGGCGATTAGAAAGACTGCCTGTGCTCTTGACAGGGATCTGCTGTGGCGGTCGCAAAGTGTGAAATTTGTATAAAAGCATGATTATCAATTCTTGTATTTGTTTCTTAATCAAGAAATTGAGGTGTAAGGCTTTTCTTAAATTGAAAAAACTAATCAATGAATGAAGGAAATTTATCCTACTTCTGATACAACTAATTAATTTCTAATTAGACTATTTGATTTGAGAAGCTCCTTTTTAGCCGTTATAATATATGATTATTTTAGCTGCGCTTGTAATACCAATTGCCTTGGAGCCGGCTTCTTGTAACTTTTTTTATTAGGTTTTTGTTTACTTTAGTTCTCTAATCTTTCGCTTTTGCTTTTGTCTACAACAAAGAGGATATCAAGTGTAAGGAGCTCTATATCGCTTTGCAGTATTTGCACTTTTGTCCGGGCACTTTAATTTCTTTGCGTTACATATAATCCTTTGTGTCGGTTGTTTGATACTAGAGATTGATATATCCAAATTCATCCAATAAAGTTGTGCCCTGAATTTGATGACATGGTTGATAACAGATATTCATCTTGTTGTTACCAATTTAATGGATTAATTATTGCCATGACTGATGTATAAATGAAGACTAATCATCTTATACATTCTTTCTAAGTATATTTTTCTTAAAACAATGTTAGTCTACAAACGTCCAATCGTAATCACGAGAGCAGCATTTGTATTTTAATAAAGTTGAAGATTTTTCAATGAAGTAGTATATTGTCCTTAATAACCATTTATCTAGAGATTCCGTCTTCTTTTTTTCATGCTCAAGGTTTTAAAATGTGGATTTCAATATACGTGCGGTTGATCACTGTAAAGCATATATGTGATATGCGGGTGCATATAAGATTCAGTATGCAGATATGTATTCTAATTTTTTTTATAATATTTGAATTGATAATTTATTTTTGAAGAATTTTAATGTAAAATAAAAAATATATAATAATAAGATATTAATATAATTTTAAATATTTTGTATGAAAAATATAATATAATTAATTTTATAGGCTTAATACGATAAATATTTTAAAAAATAATGTGCATTGTTGAATATACGGATGCATACTTTTATGCATGCGGCATCGCACCACATAAGCATAAGCGAATCGCAGATACGGCCATACGGCCGCATTTTAAAACAATGTCCATGCTAATATAATGAAATCTTGATGAATTGTATAGTGTTTATTGTTTCTGTTTTTTTTTTATTCTTTTCTCTTTTCTCTTTTTTTTGACAGAGCGAAAAAGGATTCAGATAATGCACCTTTGTTCCTTTTTTCTATCGACAACTGAACCCCTCAATTTTGTAAAAATAATTCTACATTCTCATGTAATTATAAAAGGGGTAGCGGATCAGATTCGAACGAATAATAACGTTATTGTATCCGTATTTATTATATTTTTACATACGGATTCAAATATGAATAGTCTCGGATACAAATACGAATCAATATTCAATGAATATAGATATGTATACAGATATATTTCAGATATTAAATAAGAATATTATTTATATCATTGAAAATCAATTGCATATTATTTTTTGATAGAATTATTAATTATAAAAAATAAATATTAATTATTATTAGATTAATAATTCAGCTCATAATGTGCCACAAGGACCGCGTGTTAAGCCATTAGAAATTAGATTAATAATTGAGTTTTATCGGTAATTATGGCCGAAGGTTCGGCTCCAAACATGCAGACCTTGGAAATATTGAAATATCCAAAGTTCTCATATATTTCCGATCCACGAAGAGCAAACGTAAGCAAAATGGACTAAGCTTGTTGACACCGATGAACACGCAAAATGTCACGTCATGTATCAAATAATTATAAAAAATATGATATATTATTATAAATCAGATATGAAATCATTTAGAGTCTGTTTGATAAATCAAAAAATAGATTTCGAATAGTGGTAATTTTGGAAGAGCGATAGAATAATATTTTTTTGGAAGAGTGGTAGAAGAGTAATATTCTTAATTATTCGGAAGAGCAAAAATATCGTTTGACAGTTGTTATTCAGAATAGTTAAAATATGAATAAGTATGATACTAATAATGATGATGATAATAATAATAATAATAGTAAAATAATAATCATAATAGTAAGATAATAATAATAATAAAGTAATAAAAAATAATGATAATGAATAATAATATTATAATAGCAATATAATAAAAATATAAACATAATCATAACAGTCATATTCGAGATGTTTTTGAGTTATTCTCAAGACTGAATGCATAACTCGAGAGTATTTCAAGTATATTACTTAATGGGTTTATATATATATACTTTGTAAGACCTGTCTGAGAAATGTATTTGAGCTGTAGTGTTTGACTCCAATTAGTAGTTAATTGAGCATTCGAAAATATAATTTTATCATTAGTCTCTAAAATTGAAATATATTAAAATGACATTTTCAGATTCTACATCGGATAATAATGACCTCAAAATTCTATTCCTATCACAAATACATAAGAGACAACAACAATAATCGCGCATGAAAAATCCTTGGGATGAAATTATATATGGTCCAATATGGAAATATTAATGTGGTCGCATTTTATGGATCATTTATGTAGTCGTCGAGACAAGTACAAATAAAATCATGCCTTGGGATTTTAGTTATTTAAATCATTAATGAAATAGATTTTAAGATTAATATATTATTCTTCATATAATATTTAAGCTATATGATACGGCAAGAAAACTATACTTGTATTTGCAGAAAAGAGGAGAGACTTTTGTGTTTGGCACGTATGTGACATACGTTATCAGGGGCGGAAAGCACCAGTCGGTGTCCGAGCACTCTCTCGGTTCACTGAAAAATAAAGATAGTACGATAAAAAATAAATTTTATTTTGACCCGAACATTCTATTTATTTGAACTAGGCACCCCTTATCGATCGTTTATGGTTCTACCCCTATACGTTATTATGCTCGATCTCCTGCTGTTGGACAACATTTTAAATGAGGGGATGATTGCAATTAATAAATTAATAGACAATTTTGGGTAAAATAGAATATAGTTAAATCGCATACCGCATTATACTAGCATATTGAATGATATTTTTAAGTAAAATATATTATTTATTTATAGTAAAAATATCATTTACATTGCTAGAAAAGTTGAGAGTGTTCTCATTGATTCTCTACATCTTCTTCAAGAATTCTAACTCTTTGATGTGGTGGAAAGGGTTCTCAACACATGAGATGGTGAAAACTGATGTAGCAGAAATTTAGCAAAATTTTGATGCAGTTAGGGACGAAAAATCTAGAGTTTATTGACTATACATATAGACTTTTAATAGATGAAAATCTTTCACTAGCAGTTGGTCACGTCTTGTCCAAATTTCACTAAATTTGTAGCTAGAAAATCTCTAAACCGACTCAAAAACCGAACCAGACGCAGAACCGCATGCGTAAAAAACTACCATGGAGCCAAAATTATGGACCAAAGTCCAAAATTATGTACCATAATTTTGTTTTATATTCTTTTTTCGAGTTTTGGTCACACAGGGTCCGTAGGGGGTTGTACGGGTTTACATGGAGCTTGAAAAACTTCCCCGAACCCGATTCTTTGATAAATATACTTAATTAATCATCTCCGGTGATGAATTAACTCATGTTAATTCCCGAGAACTTATACCAAATAATCAAGAAGTATTTATAAACATTATTCTTTTATGGTGTGAATCTTTGAAATCTGTATGCACTTAGTAATGAGATTAAAATACTTTTATCATCATAGATCACAAGCGGCATCTAATAATGTGCATTATGATCCCTAAGCAGTACATGTATAATATGCGCTGCAAATATCTTGGACCTAAATGATGAAAATCATTCTATACTCATTCTATATCATATGATATCTAGAACAATACAAAATAGAAATATATCATTCTTACACTATATTCTTTACATAGGAGAGCCTAATTTGGATATCATCGATCACGTCAATAATGAGAGGGACATCAGTATTCTTGATTTATATTTTTTTCATATAAAAGACGTACATCGAGATATAATCTGTATGGTCATCAGTTACGAATAATGTTGGATAATATCAATGAATGAAATTATTTATATAAAAAGAACAATCATCTCATACCTAAAAATTAGCAATTAAATAAAATATTACACAATGATAGACTCTAGCTCTTTTGGAGGTGTTTGTGTTTTAACCAAAACTTCATATGATATCCTAAATTGTTATAACAGCTTCTGAGTCGTCATAATGATTTACTGGGAAAAAGTATTTTTCCTTGCTCTCTAAATTCAATTTACCTTAACTAATTAAATCCAGTTTGAGTCTAACTAAATTTAAGCCTAATGTAATCTTGATTTATCTTTTACATCCCATCATTAGTCTTTATTCTTACGCACTAATCCATTTTACATCCTAATCCCTGTACAATACTCAAACAAGATAAATTATAAAATTCAAGTATTATTTTATAAATCGACAAATAAAAAAATATTTATCTATTACTTTTTATTCAATCTGATCTTGACTTGTTTAGATTGAAAATTTCTTTAATTTGATCCAATCTAATTAGGTCATGAGTTAATATAATTCAATTGAAATAAAATGATTAAGTATTTATTAATTAGTTTTATATATTTAGAAAAAATAATGTCAACTAATATGTAATTGAATTAAAAAAAATTTAATGTCAAGCTTCATTTTGTTTCGTTTTAATTTTGTCTAATTTTGAATCGTCAAATTTTAGATTATTTTTATTAACAAATTGTTTTTGATAGATTTTAGTCAAATAATATTTCAATAGACTAGAATTCATATTGGATTGGATCGGGTTACTTGAGTTAGAGGCTCATTTCGGTTTGAATTATGTTGAAATTTGTATCATCTAGTTTTAAGTTAGTTTTGGATTTTAGGTCACGTTGGATTCATGTTAATTTTACTTTCCAAAAAAACAAGCAGGTGAGATCAGATATTGAGGTCGTTCAATCAAATGGGCCCATAACATCGGTTTAGATATTTAATCATTCATAAACAAATTAATATATCCTCATAACTCGAGAGTATTTCAAGTATATTACTTAATGGGTTTATATATATATAAAAAAAAATAACTATGTAAGACCTGTCTTAGAAATGTATTTGAGCTGTAGTGTTTGACTCCAATTAGTAATTAATTGAGCATTCGAAAATACAATTTTATCATTAATCTCTGAAATTGAAATATATCAAAATGACATTTTCAGATTCTACATCGGATAATAATGACCTCAAAATTATATTCCTATCACAAATACATAAGAGACAACAACAATAATCGCGCATGAAAAATCCTTTGGGATGAAATTATATATAGTCCAATATGGAAATATTAATGTGGTCGCATTTTATGGATCATTTATGTAGTCGTCGAGACAAGTACAAATAAAATCATGCCTTGGGATTTTAGTTATTTAAATCATTAATGAAATAGATTTTAAAATTAATATATTATTTTTCATATAATATTTAAGCTATATGATACGGCAATAAAACTATACTTGTATTTGCAGAAAAGAGGAGAGACTTTTGTGTTTGGCACGTATGTGACATACGTTATTAGGGGCGGAACACGTCAACCGGTGCCCGGACACCCTCTCGGTTCACTGAAAAATAAAGGTCGTACGGTAAATTTTTTTTTTGACCCGAACATTCTATTTATTTGAACTAGGCACCATTTCGATCGTTTGGTTCCGTCCCCTTATACGTTATTATGCTCGATCTCCTGCTGTTGGAAACAACATTTTAGATGAGGGGATGATTGCAATTAATAAATTAATAGACAATTTTGGGTAAAAAAGAATATAGTTAAATCGCATATCGTATTATAGCATATTGAATGATATTTTTAAGTAAAATATATTATTTATTTATAGTAAAAATATCATTTACATTGCAGTCGGTTCAGTAAACTTCCCCATTCATATAATTGTAAACCATCAATTCAATATGAAATACATAAAATGAATAGAGTTTGATTAATGTGCAAGGACCGTAGCTATTATTACACTAAATACATCCTTAAATTCACAGCACCGTTTAAAAATATGTCCACTTCAATGCAAGGACTCCAAAATGTGAATTTTTCTTCCCAAATCCCAACGGCTCATAATAAAAATCCCCGCCTTGCGGTGCTCCGTGAATCGTGATTGTACGCAGCCCAGTAGCACATAATTATGGACCGAGTTCATCAGCCTGGTAGTCTGCATCTCCGTTCAGCCCATATCCTCTTCCACTGGGGACTATAAGCCCTGCTCATACAAGATTCTTGGAATCGCAAAGAAATATCCCCAGCAGGATTCCTCACGCGAGTCCTCACGCGCCCATCGATATTATCTACTACGGGCCTACGGCGCCTCTTTGGTCTCTCATTCTCTCCCTCTCTCACCACCATGTCTCACTTCACGGATTCACCATTTCGAACCCCTCCCCAACGGAGCCCGACTCACCGCACGGCGCGCTGTTCCTAGTTCTCCACTACCTCCCGCTCAGAGAGCTCTTGGCTTCCAGTGAGTTTGTCGAATTTTCTGTGACATCATTTCGAATGGCCTGTCCCTGTGGAGGGAATTCACGGTGCAGTCCCCGCTCAGCTCCAAGCTTACTGACGAAACATTGCTAACTGTAACTTCTAGAGCTGAAGGGACGGTCAGGTCCTTGACTTTGGTCAATTGTATTAAAATCACTGACTCTGGGTTGCTTGATGTTGTTGAACAAAATCCTGAAATTACAAAGGTGAATCTCGTGTACTTTGGTATTTTTCATAATTTTATTGTTTGGTAAGTGAAAGAATTTTTAATTAAATTTGGAACCTCCATGTAAGCTAAGAATAATGTGAATCCATTTATGGATAATAGCCTGACAACCAGCTTTTAATAAAGTCCTGATTTTAGTTAATTAGAGGCTGGACAATAGTTCAGTTTAGAATGCATAAACGAACACCAGTAAAAGAGGTTTCTTACTGATACAAGATCCAGCCAGTTCACTGGGACTGACCATTATGTATCAGTAACTTCAGACTGATTTTTTATGTGTTAGCAAGTGGAATTGACATGAGATGCCTACCCAAATTTGCAGTCATTGATTGTGCTACTAGACCAGGTCTGTACTGATGCCATAATTTATTAAAGAAGATGAATTGTAGCCTTTATCATGCTTAAATCGGCATTTTCTGTACCAAAAGACCATATGCCAATATTGAACCTCACTATTTTGGTAAGGAGCATTTCTTCTGCTGTTATTTCTTTTCCTTCTTCGAGCAATAAAAAAATATTCAGAAATCCAAAATGTCCGGTATTGATTTAGACATTTAATACAGTACGTATGCATACTATGCTAATGTCAGTACATACTGAAGTTATATTTACTATATGAGATTTTTTTTTTTGTATATATTTCAGCTTTTTGTGCCGCGATGCATATATCTGACAGCAGATGGCATGGTGGAGGTGGTAAAGTGCCTACATGAGAGAAAGGGAAATGTTAACCAGCTACAACTTTGGCTGCGTGGCCTTTGTAACATAAAAAAAGACCACCTTGATGTCCTCAACTCTTTCCTCTACAAAGATGGCTTGTGGTCCAAATCCTTAATGCCATCTTTCTACGGGTCAAAACATTCATTGGTATCGGTCAACAGTGATGATGAATGACCTATAGATGTTGAAATGTGCTCTATGTGCCGCACTGTGAGATTGGTGTTTGATTGCACTAGAGATGAGTGCAGGTCAGTAATTCCTCCCTCCCTCCCTCCCTCATTCACTCACACACACACTGGTCCATTAAAAAATGCGCCACAATTTTTTTGTGGTACCATTTCTAGTTTCTAGTATGTAACTTGCTACCTGCTATCCAGTTCACGCTACTTGCTCCTCTCTTTTGACATAAAAGGCAACTGGGCTAAAAGAAATCAAATCAAATTTAGCAGCTGGCCGCCCTAAACACAACTTTAGTACATGCTACATCTCCTTGCCGACCTCGTGAACCCATCAGGAGCCAAATGGGCAGATTTGGTCATGTTCTTCTGGGTCAAATAGAGTTTAAATTAATTTGGTTTTCAGTGATCATTTGGGTGTTGAGCTGTTCCGATTAAATGTGGATCCTTCTTCATTCAAGTTATATAGTGTGGCCACTATTAAAAGCATCTAGGTGTTTGCCTAAATGAAATGGTCTGCAGTTGCCTTTAAGTATTTCTTTTCCAGAGTTTAGTCAGCTGTTTCTGTTTGTCTAGTGGGTTTGATTCTTGTGCTGTTTGGCTGGAGCTTCGAGTCAGATAGATCACTCATGTTTGGGGGTACATGAGGTTTTCTTCATGAAAATTCAGTGGTACAGGGTCAGGCCGAATATCAGTCTGTCTGGGTATTGCCAAGTATGTGGTTGTTATTGAGTTGAATCTGATTGGTTTCAATGGGGTGGGTCATATGGGGATGACAGGAGGGAGCGTCCCTAGAGTTTAAATGGAGTCGTATTTTCTCTGACCTGTATTTGCATTTAAAAAAAGGATAATAGAGATGATAACACAGATACCTCTAGGAAGATACAGACAGAACATTTGAAAATAGAAGCCACAGTTGCTGCTTCCGTGTGTGGATGTAAGGACAAAATCAGATTATTCAGATTCAGCTCATTGGATATGGAAATTCTGAGTTCATACTTACGGTTCAGCTGTAGGCTTACCAGTCCAAAGTTCATATATATGTAATAACCTCATAAATTTATAAGCTATGAATATGTTCGCCGCTGCACTTTCATTGGGCTAGTTCTGTACTAAATTGTGTTCACTGTACACAGATGCATTATGGCTATGATTCAGTAATTATCATGTTGTTTACAAAAAGATAAATAAACAATCTTATCATGCACTTACATAATGGGCCTGGTTATTGGTTCCTATATTCTTTTTGGGCCATAGTCATTTTGGGTCTGACAAGTGTCTTAACAAGGGATTTGATTTCTTAAATTATGTCATCTGCCTGACCTTTTGCATAATGTATGGCAATCCATTTTGATGTTATATATTAAACATTTATAAAAAAATTGCAGGAAAATGGAACAGAGGTGGATTAAGTCCCGGGGATGTTTCTTCTGCATTGCCAGGTGCGAAGATTGTGGTGGTTGCATAGACCCTGATCACGTGTGCCATGCAGAGAGTGCATGCGACCATATTCTGTGCACAGATTGCTGGCTCCAGCTTCCCAAGTGCGACACCTGCAACCGGCCTTACTGCAAGGGCCAGAATAGCTTTATGGGGCCCACAACTGGCTTCATTTGTCAGGAGTGTGCTGATGGTGATTTCTGGCACAATGTACCTGAAGCTGGTTTTTCGTAACGGTGCTTGATTTGAGCTCTTACAAAAATATTCTTCAAAATTATTATCACTTATTTTTCTTCTAGTGCGTTTGTAATGCTATTAGGATTTTAACTGGCGTTTCAGACTCGAAAGAGATGTTGAAGAGTTGTTATTCTACTTTGCTATGAACTCTGCGCTGTTCATTTTTTCTTGATTGTTATTTTTACTTTTTCCAATCTACTTTAAAGTTTCAACTTGTTAGGCCATGTTTTAGTTTAGAAGAGGAGCAATAAGGTTCATCTTTAACAATTTTAAACGGAATTTGCTACTGCGTTTGGATCCTGTCAAAATGCAAGTTGCTGTACCTCGTTTATTTTTTCTTCGTTTTCAAGTACCACTTGTTTCCGTCGAAGTCTATTTGACAGTAATCTCCTTGTCTATGCAAAAAGAATCAAATCATATAAACAGTTGTTCTATACATATATAGCGTTCATATTTTTTTACTATCCACTTGTCGTCCATCCCTTTATTTGTTAAGTGTGATCATCTATTTATTACTATAATTATGTATGTGTTAAGTAATTAAAGTTGTATTTTTCTGCACACTTTTATAAAGGGATATACGCTTTCTTAGTTAACAATTGTGTGTTTTTAGTTAACAATTAAATACAAATAGTTAACCAATAAAGGGAGGCGGAAAAAAAAAGAGGTGGACGCTGCATATTTTTGTAAACAATATTATATGATACTTCTTTCTCTCAAAAAATATTATATGACCACTAGGTGTCAGAAATGCTTACATTCATACTTGTGCAAGTTTCTTTCTGATTTTGGTTAGCAATTAATAATTGCTTCAAGTCTAAGGATATTAAGCAGTATTTTTTAACTGACATGGACATTCGACTGATGCATCCATGAGGTACAGCGCTGAAGTGAGGAGTTAAATTGACACCTAAGGCTTCACGTCTGTTCTGTAGAAACTTCCTGTGGAGTAAGAATTAGTCTTTGGTCTTCATTGTAGAAAAATATAACCCCATGCAAGAAATGACAAGGGACCACTCGGCATGCACATTCATTATGCAGTTCATTGGCGTCCAAGGGAAGTGGGAATAGTTCGCACCTCCTTGTCATGAGTGAAGTAAGGGATAATATACGCAGGAAGGATTAATAATATTGCAAAGTATTTCCCCTTTGGGAAATTGTCAGTAGGATCAGAAAATGATGCATTTAGTTATTACACACTTCATTATGATAGAGCACAGCACCAAGCCACCAGACAGAAAGCTCATTGTTTGGCCACTGCCATGGACAGATGGATATCAGTTCAAAAACAGGGGGCAGAGTGGAAATTTGAATTTTCCATTTCATAATAGAGTACTGAGGCTACCACGTGGATAAATATGAAGCTATTCATCTATGCTTTAACACGCTAAGATCGAAGAGGTCTAAACGGGGTTGGAGCTTGGATGTGGGAATTAAAGCTTAAAATTGAATTTTGAAGCACAATAATTTTATAATTATATTTTAATTTTATGTATAAAGTATAGTTTAAATAGTATTTTTATTAAATACTATGTGATGCAAACTTGTCATAATTATTTTACAAAACAAGCATATTTTTCTATTTTTTTTTTGTATTTGAGGTATAGTTTTTGAAATAAAAATTTAAAAATAGTTTTTCAGAGGATGGAGAAGCTAGTGCCCTGTTGAGAAAACTCCTCTAATGCACAATATGCGTACAGAGCGTCCGACCACTGACATATTCTCTGAGGTATTCGAGATTGGTGAACCATGAATCCAACGACCCCAATTCTATGCTGCAGCGTACCGCATGACAGATGATGTGAATTTCCCCCATATATCTAGGCCTATCTATGGGCTATTTATCGCAGTGAATATAAGCTATATAATTAGGGTTCGTTTGGTAAATTAAGGAATAGTCTTGAAAGAGTGATAATTTTAAAAGAGTGATAGAATAATGTATTTTTGGAATAGTGGTAGAAGAGTAATATTTTGGATTATTCAGAAGAGCGAAAATATCATTTGGCAGTTGTTAATCAGAATAGTTAAAATATGAATAATTATGATATTAACAATGATGATGATGATGATATGATGATGATAATAATAAAATAATAATAATCATCATAATATAATAATTATAATGATAATATAATAAAAAAAATTATAATCATAATCATAATCATAATAGAATAATAATAATAATAAATAATTGTAATCATAATAATATAATTATAATATAATCATATCTATAATCATAATATAATAATATAATATAATATAATAATAATAAAATAATAATAGTAAGTAATAATAATCATAGTCATAATCATAATAATATAATAATAATAAAACAATAATCATAATCATAATAATATAATATAATAATAATAAATAATCATAATTATAATAATATAATAATAATAAATAATCATAATCATAATAATATAATAATATAATAATAATATTTATAATCATAATTATGATAAATTATAATCATAATATAATAATATAATATAATATAATAATAATATAATCATAACCATAACCATAATATAATAATATAATATTATAATTGCTATCTATGAGCATAATACTGATGTTCACAATTCAGATTTCGGCCAAAATAATAATGTAGTATTTATTTTGAATTTTATCAGCTCTAAAATAATAATGAAGTATTAAATTTTTTACATATTTTCAAAATATAACATAAATACATACAAAATTCTAAACATCTCAATTTTTATATCCCGTGATATTTTTATATAAAGAATTTAATGAGAATGATAAATTTATATTTCAAATATGCCATGATAAAATTTGAGCCATATTCACTTCAAACCGAAATGCAAATATTTTCATTTTAATGTTTCTAACATGTTTAGCCTTATCATTTCATTAGGTCTAAGTACTTTTTTTGAAGACGTTGAATTACCTAGTAAATTAAACAAATCTAGGTAGATTACTAGCTTTTTTCCCTTTCTGCTGAGATTTATTGACTAAAATTAATTTTAAGATTAAATTGTCTAGGAAAGCTGTATTGCTTATGGACTGTAATATTAGCTTTCGTTTTCCCTTTATATCTTTGTATTTTGGCAGTATTTACTGTTTTCCGTTGATATTTCACTGGTTGGTGGTGATAGTTATATGTTTATATACGACAGAAGTACTATAGCTGCACCACCAGTAGAATTTTCACTTATTTTCTTCCATATCCAAGGTATAATTGAATGAATTAGGCGAATCTAACTAAAAACGTGCAGTTTCCAAGATTTCAATGAACATAGACATTTGTGTTTGTTTTTCAGAAGTCAAAGGGATCAAATTGTCCACAAGAAATTTTACAAGGTTTTATTTCACAATTTTTCTATGGTAGTGATCTTCCACCAAACTTCAGTTCTTGAAGGTTGAGTTCAATAGTGACAGCAAAGAGCCAAATCGTACATTCGGTATTAAATTCATATATTGCATGTCAACCTGTTACTGTTTTTCTGTTAAAAAATAGTTAGCTAGCCTACTAAAAACTAATACTTTATTTGAATAAAAATAAATTAAGTACAATGTCCAACTGTCCAAGTACATATATAGGTGATAAATTAATTATTATATAATCGGTATAGATAACTAATGATATTTATTTTTAAAACTGATAAGATTTTTTATAGTTTAGTACAATTTATAACTACAGTTTTAAAGTAATTAATTAACAACCCTTTTCCATAAAACAATTTCTTCCGTAACAAAAGCAGATTCCTCGTCTTGCATTTGTTTTGGATTTCCTAACTAGGTTCCTGTCACACCAAGAAGTGGGTTCAATGAATAAAGGACGGTAAAAAGAGTGTGTTCATGGCGACTATGTGGGAAAAGAATCATACAAACAATAATGCAAGAAGCTTCTTTTCGTAGTGTTTTTTTGGCAGTCGAAGTCTTCTGAAAAAGAAATATAGAACGAGAGGTTCAGACGTCCATTAACCAAGTTAGTGCATATATGTTGGCATCTTAAATTCTTAATGCGTAAGGCGTGTGTAGACTACATGTAGTATGAAGTTTATCAATTGAGAAATAAAATTAGTCTTATCAGCTGAGAAAATATTTGGTGGTTCGTATGAATTGGAACACTGGTTACATGGAATTACTGGTATTAATTTCAAATCAGAAAGATATTTGAAATTGCATGAAAGTGAAGTAAAGAGTATCAGACATTTTTCTTTTTCATAATTACTGATATTTCAAATTCATGGCACGAGGTGCACGATAATCTATGTTCCAATTTTAAAATTATAATGAGGACTTAGCCCGATCTCTTATCATACAAATAAATTTATTCGGCAAAATCAGGTAATTAATTTGTATAAAATACTAGTCAACTGTTCCAACTTTATATACCCAGCAAATCCTCCAAAAAAGACTTGTCTTTCGCGTCTGATGTCACATAAATTATATTAATTACGGCTTAACTAAAAAGAAAAAGAAAAGGAGATCAACACAAATGAAAAGAAACTAAAATCAATAATGCAACGTAATGGAAACATTACAGATTAGTGAAATTTGGGCTTCAACCTCATCTCTTTTTTTTTTGTCAAAAAAAATGTAAAATTGTGAATCCAGATTCCACTTTATCACAAAACAAAAGTTAAAATTTAATAAAATTTAATCTATAACTAGATATTCATATGAAAATTATTTAAGCGGTTTGAATCAACCATTTAGACTTTGAGACTGAAAAACTAATCCATAGCACGGAGGCGATCCGTACTATGCATTGCACCATAACCCAATTCTCTCTATATATATTGAGATGCCTTCAATGTTTAGATGTTTACTGTTATGGCCATGATCCTCTAGTGAACCCTAAACATAAATTAAGTTATCTTGATCCATGCTGTCAGTCTTCCAGAGAGACACAACCCCGTTGATCACCAAACTCATTTAGCCTTCCAGCGATTTTCCTCTAATCCGATGGAGTGATTGAGAGGACCGGCGTTAGATAGTTTCTTCTCTTCTGGAACAGTGTTAAGAGAGAGAGATCTGGATCTGTTGGAAATGAAATACGCCCCCTAGGGAAAATACGCCCCCTGGGGAAATTTTTTTAAAAACTGCCAATTTACATAACCGCCCGTTCATATAACCAACAATATTTGATCTTGACATGATTCAAAAATAACCGCAGCGGAATACAGATCAGAAATTCGTATTTTCTTAACAGAATCATGTAATAGAACAATTAATCATATACAATTCGAAAACTACTGTGTTGATCAATCAATTTCTGAAATATTTCTGGATTTTGATAAACTGATAAACTTAATTTTCGAAACTGATTGTCAATCTTGATAAATTTTTTTGAAAATTTCATCTTTAACAAACAGATCTATAAATTTCCGAACTATTTATAAACTATTTGATTAAAAGAACATATTCTATTATAGAAATACGAATTTATGAGAAATTTTTGAATCAGTCATTAGATTTTAACAGTTCAACTAGAGTAGGCTCTGATACCAATTGTTTAGATGTTTACTGTTATGGCCATGATCCTCTAGTGAACCCTAAACATAAATTAAGTTACCTTAATCCATGCTTTGTCGAAGAGAGAGACACAACCCCGTTGATCACCGACTCCTTTAGCCTTCCAAATGATCTTCCTCTAATCGATGGAGTGATTGAGAGGACCGACGTCGAAAACAAAAGAGAGAGAGATGCGAATCATTGGAAATGAAAGGATGTCGAAAAGTGGGGGAATGAGAGATGTCCAAAATCAATTGTACTTCATATATATGGACGTCCATATAGCGAGTCGATTATACCTTAACGGGTCCATATCGGATCCGTTTCTCTCTTAACGGGTTCTAACTTAATCGAAAGCATGGTTGTGTTATCCAGGGACCAATAGCATAATTGTATTATTATCGGTCTTTATATAATTCAGACCATCACTAAATCATAAAGTCATTAATACGCATTCTACACATTAAAGGGCCCACTTCTCATGACATATAATAAACCCGATACAGAATTTGATCATTTCATTATGGGTATAATTTGACAGTCCATTATATAATATATTTATTACATATAAGCTCATACATATTGTAATTAATAATAGTTAATTCCAACATTCAAAAGTTTCATTTCTTAAATATTTTTTTATTCGATTATTTAAAAATGTTTTTCTTGTAATGATTATATATTGTCAAATATTAGAATATTCAGTTATTCTCGTATCCATATATACGAAATATCTCAGAAAGTAATCATCTCAGAAAGTAATCATATATACGAAATATTCAGTTATTCTCGTATCCACATTTCAACGGGCTGAATGTACGACAGAGCATCATTTCATAGGAATTCTAATTTAATACACATGAAAGTAATCTGAACTATGGAAAGAGAAGATCCTCTTCAATGATAATATTAATATTAAATTATTAACAATAGGTAAATTCCAGAGCTAAAGCTACTAAACAAACCGTCTCGTCCTCACAAGCAAATTGGGGAAATTACAGCTCGCACTTGCAATGCAAGCAAAAGGACAACTTTTACCAGATAATTAACTTTTATACAGCTGTGTATAAAACCAAATTATAATCAAGCTCAAAAGCACTAACTGCAGTAGTTGTAGTTCAGATCAGCTGTCGAGCTCAGAAAACCAAAATCGCATTCTTTAAAGTAATTTATGTAGGAAGTGTCCGTTATAAATTATTTTATATATTTAAAATCATCATAATGTTCTGATAGTGAGCAACTATTCCTACTAATCGGACGATTAAAAATAAATACGATACAGATTCTAAAAACCCACCTCCCACGTGTGAGCGGTGAGCCCTCCCTTCCTTCCCATCCTGACACGTGTCCACTGTTCTCTCTCCTCTCCTTTTGCTCCTCTCAATTTCAAATATATGAATGGCGCGTACCATATGACGGCAATGATGGCGCGTGAAACGCGCCATTTCGCTGCCAGTGGCGCGTTTCAAAAAAAAATGAAACACCGCGCAACGCAAGTGGCCTGCGTGCATTTTGTATATATAAGAAGGAAACGCGCCACTGGCAGTGGCGCGTTTCGTAAAAAAAAAAAAAAAAAAAAAAAAAAAAAAAAAAAAAAAAAAAAAAAAAAACGCGCGGTGGCGCGTTTCGTAAAAAAAAAAAAAAAAAAAACGAAAACGCGCCACCGGCGATGGGCGCGTTTCGTAAAAAAAAAAATAAAAAATGAAAACGCGCCATCGTCGCGCGCGTTTCAGAATTAAACAATAGCCCACCGACAGTGTACGCCGCTATTCCATTCGTATATTCAAATTTTACGTTTCTCACTCTTATTTTTAATAATATTAATTTAATAAATCATATTATTACTAAAATCTCGCTCCTCTCTAAATCAACTTATAAAGCAACTTCATGGTGCTTCATTGTCTTTAGCACCAAAGACCACTCTGTTTCTCTCTCTTCTCTTCGCTCTCTCCTGAGAGATTAGGAAGCTAAAATGGGGAGACAACCATGTTGTGAGAAGATTGGGTTGAAGAAGGGGCCATGGACAGCAGAGGAAGATAGAAAGCTCATCAATTTCATACTCAACAATGGCCAGTGCTGCTGGAGAGCTGTGCCTAAACTCGCAGGTTTGAACCCAATAAAATAATTTATCTCAAACTAAGTGCATTTTTTATCTCACAATGAGTTGTTAGTGCTTTGTTTCAAGAGAATGCTCTGTTCTTGAATAACTTTTAATCTTTGCTACTCTGTTATTTCGTGATGGGAACATTTTGTCTTTTCTTTAGGCCTTCTGAGGTGTGGTAAGAGCTGTCGGCTTAGATGGACAAATTATTTGAGACCGGATTTAAAGAGGGGATTGCTTTCTGAGTATGAGGAGAAAATGGTGATCGATCTTCATGCACAGCTTGGAAACAGGTCTCATTCATTATTTTTTTTTTCAGTTTGTTAAAATTTATTTTACTTCAACAAGGTATGCAAATTTATCATCGTGCTAGGAGAATATGCTCTTCCAAGTAATAATCGTTCATGCGATTGATAACAAACATTGTAGAATTGTCAGCAATTATTTCAGCATGTATTATCAGACTTAAGTCATATTTAATTTTTCTTGACTTCTCATTCTTTTTTTTTCCTTTTTGTCATATGCTAGATGGTCAAAAATTGCATCGCATCTTCCTGGAAGAACAGACAACGAGATAAAGAACCATTGGAATACCCACATAAAGAAAAAGCTAAAGAAAATGGGTATTGATCCGATAACCCACAAACCGATCGATCAACCCGATGACCCCGTGAAAGACCCCGACCCAAAATCTCAGGAGAAAGAAAATAATGCTCCTCCAATTACAAATCAAGCACAAGAAGAAGCGAACCAGGCAAAATCCACAGAGGAATATATTGCAGACGAATTTTGCACAGATGAGGTGCCATTGATACAGCCCGATGAGATCATGGTTCGATCGCCACCGCCCGTTATTTCGCCATCTTCTCCTTCGACATGTTCGTCGAGTGGTGTTTCCTGTTCGGCAAATGGAGGGGATCATGAGATGTTTTTGCCATGCATGAATTGGCCTGAGTCGATGTACTTAATGGGTTTGGATGATATAATGGGTTCTTGGGACCTCGGCACGGATTTCGATCCGGACCCGTTTATGCAGTATCAGAAATCAGCTTTTGATCAAGAGGCGTGGAAATTAGAGTTATTCTAAGTTTCTAATGTGTTAGAACCATTCTTGTGTGTTTATTTTAGAAAGGATGATGAATAAAAATTCAAAAGAAGTAACAAAATAGCAGTGTGGGTTCGTCGTTTTCTTTTCCTTTCTCGGAGTTCTTTCTCTTTTTTTTCTTCTTTTGGTAAAGTTATGTATTATCTCAGCGTATGTTTTACTTGTTAATACAGAATAAGGTACAGAAGCATGCAAAGCTTAATTAATACTTTCGTTTCGTGCACGATAACTAAATTTGATGATTTGGAGCTAAGAGGTAATAAACAGAGAGATTAATTAATACTTTCGTTTCATACACCATTAATGACATAGACACCAAAATACTTTCTCTAATTTTCTGACAAACTATAAGAGAAGATAATTACGATTAGGAGGCAAATTATGTATCTGATGTCAATTATCTTCTTGCAGACCCCACAAATCATCAAGTCCCACATCACAATTAGGAGAACTATCATCTATCATCTACATCTCGCACATTGCTTGAGCTTGGATTTTGCGCATAACAGAAGGTAATTAAAAAGTACCACGCCAACATAATTAAAGAACAAAAATGAGTTTCTCTTCTTCCAAAACAGAGGCATTAATTAATATCCCAAATGCTAATATACATTAATGAAATTTCGGACTATCTATTTCGACTAACGCCTCTGCTCTTCGGTTGATAATGTCATCAGTGTACATCCAAACAAATGCAATATGGTGTAGTAGCTAGTTCTTGTGAAGAGATCTTATCCATTTTTTTTGTTCTAACCACCGAGCTCCGAAGAGGAGAAAAAGGAATATCCCCATATGACGCGCCACATGTGTTACTGTGCATGGTGCCCTGAAATTCCACGAAAAATGACGAACTGAGCAAAAGGATATCTCTTTGCAGATATCAACTCTGACTGTGCATGCCCTCGACGTCAACCATTTACTGAACTGAGAAATTGAGGCGGCGGCTGTCAAAACGAAATCAGTAGTTAGTAACAGAGAAGACAAGAAAACAAAGACTTCGTCACCGGAGCTACGGACTAATGGTAATGATATTGTCTTTCATTGTGGAGATTTAAAGATCAAATTTCAACAGAGGTTGAGTTGAGATTAGATTTTTAAAAAAAATGTATATGTGACTACGAGTAGGGTATCTAACTTGTAACAGTGACGCAAATCTAATTTGCATTAACTATTGTGTTTAGCTAACGGTTAATATTTTTTTGCGTTAACCGTTATTTGAAATTAATGAAAGGGACAAATTTTACGTTGATCGTTTCGTTTTATGAAACGAGTTGAACAAAATAAACGATTAAAAAACGTTGCGTTAAAAATTTTGATCGTTTACAACAATCGCAACAACAAGCCAAAGAATATTACAGCAAAGCAACAAGCCAAATATTACAACAAAATACTTACATTATAACAACAAATCCAAATATTACAAGGCAAAAAGCATATATTACAACAAACAAACCATATTACATAAGCAAAGCAACAAGTCAGACATTACAACAACAAGCCAAATATTACAGCAAGCAACAAGTCAGATATTACAACAAAATATCAAACTCAACCCGATCTCGAGCTCATTTCTCAGCAATTTACTAATCTCGACCAATGGCTAAATACCAATTTCAACTAATGGCTAAATACTAATCTCAACCAACTAAAGTCTCTAGCATCATTGAAAATCACCGCTTGAGATTCCGAGGAGCCAAATAGTACACAAACTCTAGGCTTACAACTACATAACTACTACTACAAGGCAACAAGCCAGCAATGCAACAAACTAGAAAGCCAAAGGCAACAAACCAATAAACTAGGAAGGCAACAACTAACAAGCCAGTAAGGCAACATACCAACAAGCCAACAAAGCAAGATAGTAAGAACAAGCAAGACAGTAAGACATTAATACAGTTAGAGTAAAGGAGACATACTCATCAGAGGAAATATCAGGCTCATATCCAGTCACTGATGTCATATTCACACAATAAGGACAGTAAGGGCAACAACAACAATATTCCTCTCAAATCTGCAAGACAGTGAGAACAAAACAAAACAGTAAGAGTAAGACAATAAAAAAAAGAGCAAGATAGTAAGACAATAAAAGCAAGACAATAATAACAAGTCAGTAAGATCAACCTTAAATTTCGCCTTCTCTCTTAGTTTTTTTTCTTCTCTCTTATAGTAAGAGAAGACAGTAAGAGAAAGCTCAGAACTTGAACAAAATAATATATAAGCAAGGATTTCATCACCTGGTGCCTACTTGTAGGCGATGACGAGGCCTGCATCAACTACCACTGACACCTGTCTCTCGGTTAGGTAGCTGATATTTCACTTTTCTCTTAGCCCTTGGCAGCCGTACCGGAAACAGGGACAGATCGCTGACGACGGGTGCACACGCACGCCATGGACAAGATTTACGGCCACGATGGATCATCATCTAGCACTTCTTACTTAAAAACTCACTAACAAGTTCTGAGTGAGCGAGACAACATCACTGCATCAGAGAGAGACTAAGAGAGAGTGGTTAAAAGTATGACAGTGGCAGAGAGGAGATAGAAATCAGAGAGGAAATCGCCAGATCGGCTAAGCGAGACAACGACAGATAGGGGATTTAGGGTTAGGGTTTTCTCTTAGAGAGGAGCGAAAAAAAGAGAGCGCCGCGCGACGGATAAGACGAGAGAGAGAGAGAGAGATACGATCGGAATTCGAAATGGATTATATCTAACCCTAGGGTTGTCTCCATCTCTGCAATTCGTATATAGCAGCCGTGTAGAATTTTTTACGAAATGAACGAAACTGATGAAACGAATAGATAAATTTCGTTATCCGTTTCGTTCCACAAACGAAATGGAATAGAGTATCATTAACTATTTCGTTAATGAAACGTAATGAAATTATTTTTCTGTTTCGTTTCATTTGCCACGAAACGAACAGCAAAATGGAAACATGAATCGTTGACAGCCCTAACTACGAGCTTGTAATAATAATAAAAAAAACAAAGACTTCTCCTTTCCTCTTCAATTCTCTGTTTTCTATGTATCACTCATTATCCTTACTTGCTTGCAAACAAAAATGATTGTAGAAAATTCCGTATTTTTATGTTGCCATACGTAGAGTTTCCAATCAGGAAGGCAGAGCTGAATGAGACTGGTTTTGGAAAAAGTATTGCAAATTGTTGACCCACAAATCAAATCGTATGAAATTGTGCGAAATAAGAGTTAAACTCTAATCTTTCTGTCAAAAAAAAAAATGTGTGAAATCAGATTGGATCGAATTTTAGATCATCAAACTGTTTTTTTTTTCAGATGTCTAGTAGATCTGGTTTGATATCTAACTACTAGACTTCATATCGTCTTAGATTTCAAATTATTTGAATATGGGTTGAACTAAATTTCAAATTGCTTTGATATAAATTATCTGAAATTTTTATTATTCATGATTTGAATATGGTCTGTTTTTCTTCAAGTCCAAGAAATTTTAGCCAATTTGACTTTAGACTGTCAATCTACAGGGATAATTTAAAAGTCCCGATTAAAAAAAAATCCAATTTGCAGCTATTAGACTACTGGAATTAAACTAAAATATCAATTGCAACGGCCAAAGAATGTGTAATCAAGAAAGGAAGTTGTAGGAGCTTTGTTTTAACGATGATATTTCATAATATTTTTCGAAAGGAAAATTGTTATTTCTTTATTTGTGCGGTTCTTCTAATACTGAAAGTTCAAAGTTGCTGAACATTCGTTGTCTTGATTTCAAACGGGAATAATTTAGAAGATTAGTTGCTTCAAACTTGAAAACATGTCACCTCTCAAAAAAAGAAAAAAAAAGAATATAATCCCAACATAAAGAAGAGCAGAAAGAAAGGTCCAACAAACATTGTTTTTCAATTTAGCTCTTAATTCAATCAAGTCAAAATAAAAAAGGATCACTAAAAAAACAGCTGTTTCAGTATTTTAATAATTTTTAGCAGTTAACGGGGAGCATTTTAGTGACGCCCACTAAAATTAATTATTTGATTAAATTCGAACAGCCATTCAATCAACCATTAAAACTATCATTTTTAAATAGCGTAGTTAATTATCATAATTGTGCGACTGTTAAAGATTACAGGGGTTGCTATATAGAAGACTGATTAGTTGTACTTTCTTTTATTTTTTACATTTTAATAATTTTTCGGAGGAAAAAATTGAAAACGGCAGGCGCTCCTGCTTTAATATTTAGACAAATATCGTTATTTATTATATACATGTTCCAAAAATGAACTTATTCGGTGTACATTTAGATTTAGTCCGGTCATAATCAACAAACTATAAGATATATTAATATTATACACACTGTGAGATCAATAGGTTTAGGAAAAAAAAATAGATACGAATCCGATTTTTTTTTGTGATAATATATACAAATGCAAATTCAAATCAATTTTAGTCAAACAACATAGAAAGGTAATTAAAGTGCACAACCTCAAAGGAAAATAATCCCTTCCGAGAGGGAAGTAGAAAAGTAATAAAAGATGGCTCAAAAGAAAATAATTCCGTCCAAAAGGGAAAATAACAATCTAAAGTCAATTATTTTTCCATTCAAATTTGAAAATTCTTACATTACAAGATGAGTGTTTATTTGGACGAACGAACTTCAAATTTGTGGAGCGCAGCTGCGCAGGAATTAATCTAAAATTTGAATATCAATTATTTTTTGAGGAGCAGGCAAATTGCCTACTAGATTTTCATTAAATAAAAAAAAAGGAGTATGTACATCAGAGAAGAAATCTATTATTTTTATTAGAGATTTCTCTTCCAAGATTTGTGGACCAGTGTGCTAATTAAGTGGACTTAAAAGAAAAGAGGAACAATGATACCAAAATGGATGATGACTGGAGAAATTTTCCATCACTGTTCACTCACTAATGAATGGTATTGCTCGACTATGATTCTCTCCACCTTGTTCTTACACGGCATGACGTCACAATGTTATCTCAATTATTTTTTCAAACCTTCTTTTTTTTTTTCACTCTAGGTGAAGTAAATTATTTCATAAGAAAACTATGTTCAACATATATATATGATAAGTTGAAAGTAAAAATTTAAGACTCGGCCAATTTCAATTTCCTCCGTAATTTGCATTAAGCCACCACTGTTCTGAAGATTAAGCCAGTTGGTCCTCGAGTCATTTTCAATTGAATTTCTTGTTGATATATAAGGAAACCACCATTATATATAACCAATCTTACCCGCTCTCCCGATCGACAAATATCCATTTTTATTTTTAACGACATAAATCATAATATGAATATTATTCTCACTAGTCCCACTAAGCAATAATACGGAGAGTTAATGTCGTGAGAGGTTTCTATTTTTTTGTTTGTTTGTTATAAATTTATGACAATCAAATCTTCGAATTATGTAATTAGTGTTAATGACTCTCCACGATTAGATCATATTTAATTCTTAGACTAGAATACCCTTGATAAATTTACTATCAATAAATATTTTAACGAATTATAATTATAATTTTTAATATTTTGTGAAATCAATAACAATTTATTACTTAATAATAATTGCTACATTTTATTGCGACGAAAACTTTATCAAATATAATTATTCATGAACTGTATCCTATAAAAATTTAAAAAAAATGAAGCATAGAAAATAGAAAATAATTAATAACTAATATCTCATGTATTATAAATATTTTATCAAATGCTTATATCTTTATAAAGAAAATTTACTAAACCTTACAAATTAAAAATTCATATATATAATAAGAGTTGAATTATGATGAGTTACAAAGTAAAATAGTGTTTTACTTTGGACCCATAAATTGAAAATCAAAGCCCGGATGAACGATTCATTTGGCATAATCTACATATTAAAATCTCATGAATACCAAATTTTATTATTTTTAGAGTTTTCTTATTATTATTTTTCATATTTTTGAAAGATGACCAAATTTAAAAATAAATATTATTTTATTATTATTTTTTGGGTTATCTTACAAAAATCTGAAAAAAATAAAAATATCTAACAAATATTTTATTATTATTCCACGGAATTTTAATATATAAATTGTGTTAAGCAACTTAGAACGTTCCAGACTTCCGTTTTTGACATATGCTGTTCCAGAGTAAAAGACTATTACTTTGTGACTCATAGTAAACCAACTTTATATAATAATATAACTTTAAATGAAACACACAAAGACCTATGGATATTTTGATCATTAATTAATTACTTGTATGCAACATTAAGTACATTACGGTTGGCCGGTTGGGGAATTAAATTCTCAACTACTGCACTGTTTCGACAATGATTTTCAAAATTAAAAAAAAATCAAAGACTAAATCAACACACACCGAAATGTTTTGAAACAGCTAATAATATAATTTCAGTAATTTATAACTTTACATAATATAAAATTATGCTCCCATAACTTTAATTATGTTCCAACACTTGGTCTAAATCCTTGTCCGCCAACCCTGTCAAATGACAAATGTCGTAATTTTAATATGAGCGGGGATGCATTAACAATGAGTTATTTTGACAATCTTCATAATGAACTTCTAAATAAATATAAAAAAATCTTAAAAATAGAAAAAAAAGTTTATAGAAGTGTTTTTTTATCTATGGATTGATATTCATTCAAATTTTATTTAATTTCATTATCGTTTGATAGTCCATCAAATACCGTTAAATTGGAACTGTTGCAAATTGCATGAAAAATTTATGGTTTTTTATGGACTATCAAACGATAATGAAATTACATAAAATTTGAATGACCATCAATCTAAACGTAGAAGAACACATCTATAAATTTTTTTTCCATTTTATTTTTTTTGTATTTATTTAGAGGTTCATTGTCAAAATAACCCATTATCAACCGATCTCTTCTCTTTTAATATTACAGGTACTTTTCTTTTATAATGAATTGTCTATAGAGGCTTAACCGCTTAATATTTAGAGCATCAGTATCCTCACAATCAATTTGTTTTGCAATTCTACCACATCATCAAAAATAGATTAGATAATCTTTCAGAAAAGATATGTTACATCGCTTACAATCAATTTGCAACTCTTCGGTGATTTATTTTTTCTTTTTATGTTTTTTTATGTTTGTTGCTCTGCTGACGGAACTTATCAAATGAATTATCAAAATCTGACAATTATCTAATTTTATCTACTCTACCCATACCTAAAAATAAATTATCAATTGTCAAATAAAATTTAGCTTTTGCTCTTAAACAAGAAGAAAATAAAGCTGGTTCAGATGATCCCCACGTATCAAGCGAAGTGATCAGGCCCCCACAAAATGGATCTCTGTTGGGCCCCGTTGCCTTCAAAAAAAGACACAGGCATGCCACGTTGCTTTTTAAATTGTATTTAACAGAAATAATATAATTACTTTATTAGGAAGATATCATCAAACTAAATGTTTTAAAATGTAAAAATGTACTGTAATAAGTTGAACTTTATTGGAAAATAAAATCCTAAGGAAACACAAATGTCAGAATATCAAATTTATAAACTTGTAATTAATCCATGCTCAATGAAACTTGGCATAGCAGAAGATATTCGATATTCCATTTCTTAATAAATAATAATTCCCCAGCACAGACTGTTAAGAAATATGACGTCTGAAACCGTGTACACTGGAAATGTAGAGTACAGAGCACAGACCTACGTTGTCACATTAAACTAGCCATACACAGAAACAGAGCCATCTTCTCTTCAAAAAAAAAAAAAAAAAAGAAGCCATCTATAGGTGATAATACGGAGTATTACAAGGAGTGGAACCTTGCCATCCACAATCAGAGAATATTTGGCTCTTTTGTCTGTCAGTTGTCACCTTATCGGAAAAGAAGCCAGCATATACAAAAAGGGTCTACCAAACCGCTTTTTAAGGTCAGTTTATAGAGTAAAAGGGGTTTGTGTTAAAGATAAAAATGATTGCGTACCTACTCAGGGACAAAAGGCAAAGGCAAGGGAATTAATTTGGTGCCGGATAGCTTGCCAGTGGAAGAGTGAGGTGTGCTCTCTCTTTTTAATTTTATCTTATTTCGTTGGATGATTTGATTTTTATTTATTTTTTTGTTTCTGATACTGATAGAAACCAAAAATGGTTGCATCGACTGTTGTGAGAGAACACGGTGTCACCGTCCCGTTGAGCGGCCTGTCATTGTTTTAGGAGAAACAGCTGTAAAAGATTTGGATGGTTCATGTGCATTCATCACGTCTTCTAATTGTGCCATCGGCCATGTTCATTTATCATGAAAAGATTAAACAACGTTTATATATTAAGTTCTTATATGATGTGATCCTTGTATCACTTGCAATGGAATCAAAAATCATTTTTTAACTCCATAGAACACAAGTGATCTTTTAAGGTTTGTATCACTTAACAATGAAAACAAAAATCATCTGATAATGTGCATTGTGATCACTAAATTATATGGATATAAGCACGTTAATAGTACTATGGTTCTGGATAACAACAAGTCTAAGCTCATTTCATTTTATATGATGATATTCACAATGATACAAAATAGGAATATATTATTTTAATAATATATTATTTATTTAAGAACATTTAATTTGAATATCATCACTCATATCAATAAACAAGAGAGGCCTTAATATTTTTTATTCATACTTCTTCTTCATATAACATATGTGCATTGAAATATTATATGCATGGTCATCGATTACGGATAATTTTAAATAATATCTACAAGTACAAGTTATTTGTATAAGAATAGTATTCATCTCATACCTAAAAATTATCTGTTGAACGAAATACTAATGGCATAAAAATAATTCTTATAATATTTCATTATGGATCAAATCCAATTAAATATCAAATACATTATATGTGTAATTAACTCGATAATATTTATCACATAATTTGTAAAATAAGATCATCACTTAACTTATATATTAATTCATCATGTTAATTATTATTTCTAAATAATTAATGAATTAGGGACATTTAGGATTATCATCATTATAATATATATATAGAGAGAGAAAGAGAGAGAGAGTTGGACTATGGTACTATGCATAGCACAGATTATTTACGTTTTTAAAGTTCAAATGGTTGATCCAACCATGCAAAATGATTTTCGTATAAATATCTAGTTGTAGATCAAATTTTATATTTTTTAAAATTTTTTATTATTTTTTAAGATAGTTAAGAAATCACTTGATTTTATTATTATGAGTCATTCAAAAGAAATGATTTTCTAACTATCTTAAAAAATAGTAAAAAAAATATAAAATTTGGTTTATGTCTAGATATTCATATGAAAATTATTTTATACGGTTGGATCGATCATTTACACTTTGATAATGAAGAACCGATCAATAGCACAGGAGCAATCTGTGCTATGTATATATATATGTTATATATATATATATATATATATATATATATATATATATATATATATATATATATATATATATGTTATACATTTTAAGTCCAACTCAAAAATACTTATAAATAATGAGCACTTAAGGAGCAACTGAAATATATGTTATATAAATCATTCTGATATATGAGCTAAGATGCAATCATCACATGATTAACCATTAGATCACACTAACAATTCAGCGTTGCAATCTCTGATACAGTACTGTGATTTTTTGTAGTGTGCCTTCAATGATCGAGTATAAATATTGATGAGATATGAACACCCCTGATTAATATAAGCACTATGTTAATTGGTATGAACACCTCCATATAAAATATGAATACTCATCCAGATGACAGTCAAAACATAGTGTGGCGTATGGTCTTTCACCATTTTAGGAAGGATAATTGAGATATGAACACACAAGGGAATATGCATGTATGCATTGGAGGGTCAACTGATCCATCTAAATTATAAAAATTAATATTTTGGGACTATTTTTTTATTAATCTGTCTCTAAATTATTTAATTATTTTTATTGAGAAAAAAATTTAATACCGTTAATAATGAAAGAATTATGCAAAGATTTTAAAATGTAAAGTTCTGTAGAGAAAATTTTTCTTCATCGACTTAATTATTTATTATTATTATTTTTTTTAATATATAAATTAATATTATTTTGATTTTTTTTTATTATGTAATAATGTATGTTGAATTATTATTTTTAGTTAATATCTAATTAGATAGTTTAAATCCGATAAATTATTGCAATCTGATTAATAATACCAGATCAAAATTCAACATCCACTTATGTGAACACCATCCATCAGATATATGAACCCCAACCGTCACAGATATGAATATGGACCCCTTCAGATGACGCTCAAAACTTGGGGCACTTCCATTCTTAAAAATATTGTGCATGTTTCGTTTCCTTTTTGGAAAGTCACTCGGGTGGTTTCCAAAGGAACAATTAGTTCGCCTCTATATTTATTTTTTAAGTATTAATAATGATGACTTACATGAATTTTTTCATAATAAATTACTAAGTATTTTTTTTAATTCTTATTAAGTACATATTATGTTAAACTATCTTAACTCTGATTTATGTTCGATTTATATATATATATATATATATATATTTGTAAAATTGTAAAGCTATTTGACCATGGTTTGGGTTGATTATAATTTTCTTGTTTCTTTTATTAGTTAAATGTATATATTTAATTTTGTTAACCATAAAGAAGTAAAAAATGTAGGTCGTCAATTAATTGAGACAACCGTGCAATATATAAGCATCAAGGCTAAAATATTGAGTTTGAAAATCATAATTTATTTCGTAATAATTATTAAAGTCAAATACAACTACAAGGGGCGTAAAAAAATGGAAGAATTTATGTCGTTTGAAACTATAAAAGATACTATTTGTCATGTCACTCATACTTCACAAATAACAGATTGAAATATATTATAATTTGCAAACATAATTAGATCATCCATATCTATTAAAAAAATTTCCACGCAAGTTTAGCAGTAAAATTAATAATGTTTAGTTGCAAAAACAGGGATAGATACTGTGATTAGTGGTAGGGAATAGTAAAAGGGAGAGGTGAGTGGTCCAAAACCCTAGTTGGTGGGGTGAGCTGCACCACTTGTTCAGGTTAGCCTCGTTTACCAGACAATGTTTCCACTATAGGCAAAAGGTTACATCTGAACTGCTGATTAATGAAATCACACAAAAATGCAGACACCAATTAACCAATAGGATGCAAACACATATAGTTCATTCTTATCTCCGGTCGCATGAGTGTTGTGACCGGCCTCTTTCTCCGCGTTAAGCTTTTCCATTTTATTTTGATGCATTTTCTTTCTTTCGGATTTATATTTTTATTAATTTTAAAGTAATTTGTCCATTTATTTTTTGACCGACCAGCGATGGTGCGACTTGTGTCGGAGTCGTATTCTCTGCCAAACTACTGCACACATTATATGAAGATAGTATATGGTATAACTTACAAGACTACAATATATCCTCAAATAAGCTTAGCACTTATTCCTCGAGATCTTTACAAAAACTTTTTTTAGAGTGACAGCCATCTCACTCCTTACATGTTCGTCTTCTATTATTTTTTGTAGATTTCTAAAAAAATATTTTTCTGATAGTCACTATGTCAGCAAGCATAATTATCGATTTAATAAATTAATATGTGTTCATATTAACATTTCAAGGGCTGGGCACTAAGATGGACGTTGTAAGGTGGGCCACAAAGGATTGGAAATCCACTCGTCTCCACTGTCATGGATTGACTTTTCCAATTTAATTTCATCTTTTATAGATATCTTCATTTTATTTATTGTATTTCACTCAAAAATTGACTAAAAAAACTACTACTACTTTTTGTTAGTTAATACAATTAATTAATATTTCCTTTGTCTGAATTTATCAAAGTAATGAGCTAGATTAGCGGAAGAACTATATACTTCATTAAATTAATTAATAATTATTTGGTGATATTAAAAATGCTATTATTGTTGCAATCATGAACTGAATTTTTGAATTGACTTGTTCCCATTTTTTAATGTAAGACTTGTTCGCATTTTGTAGATAAATGACTCGCGCCAGGAAACATTACAAAAAATTAAAGAAAAAAAAATTAGTTTGTACGTATGAATTACTAGTCTTATCATTAGTTACCATGAATTGAAATTAATTTTGAACTCGCAATCAGTTTAAAATTTAAACGATCTAGTTCCGGATTCTTATTATTTTTAATTGTGTTTTGTATGACTCAAAAGGCACTATCAGTGATACCTCATCTCTCAATTTAGGTTGCATTTAACTAATTGACCCCCAGAAAAAAATAATAATGAAAACAAAATAAAAACAAAATCTCTGTCTCTTCTTGCTTCTTTGGTTAATAATCGTTTCTCTCCTTCCGTCTTTTCCTCCATCAAACTAATTGCTCTTCTAGCTCCTTTACAAACTAGATCTAATCTCTTTGTCCCTAGTATTTTTATTCACATATGCTACGGTGATTCCTTTATTTTTTTTTCCGTTTAGTGTTCATATTGAATATAATTAGTGTTCACCTTGCAAGATTTAAAATTCATTTGATTTGCATCCAAATTAACTATCTAATATATATATATATATATATATTAAAGATACCGTGAGCTTAAACTCACGAAGGCTTTCCGTGAGTTTAACTCAAAAATACATCAAATCATCTCAAAATTTTAATTTATCATCCTCATTAAATTCTTTATATGAAAATCTTATGGGATGCAAAAATTTAGAGTGTTTTGAGTTTTTTAAGTCATGGTTTTTAATTTTTGAAAATCAGCTCTAAAAATAATAATAAAATATTTAATACTTGAACATCATTTAAAAAAAATAAAAACGGTGACTTAAAAAACTCAAAACACTCTAAATTTTTGCATCCCATAAGATTTTTATATAAATAATTTAATGAGCATGATAAATTAAAATTTGAAAATGATTTAATGTACTTTTTTAGTTAAACTCACGGAAAGCCTTCGTGAGTTTAAGCTCACGGTATCTTTACTCTCTCTCTCTCTATATATATATATATGTATATACACGTACTTAGTTTATAATTAATGTAAGACAATACTGTCTTTGTCGCTTGTTCAAGCTAGATTGATTATCTGAAGTTTTAGAGTTCTGTAAAACTATTTTTAATTTAGAGATTTTTTTGTAGCTAGATATATTTACGATTTATCTTGTAAATTTTGATCGGTATTCAATCGTAATATATAATACATGAAATATTTATAAAATAAAGTACATTTATATTATTAATTTTTATTATGGATATATGTTTTTGCGTGAGCACCTGGCTCCACCTAGTTTTACTTCTTTATTCTGTTAACCTACTCATTTGGATCTTGTGACTAGTTGCTTTTCATATCTCATAAAAAATTTGATACTTCATATTTTTAATCATAAAAAAATCTATGTATATTTTTTTTACATTTGCAAATGTTAAATTAACTACCTATTTCTGTTTGATAAGTAAAATAAATATTTAATGCAGTGGTGTTTGATAGTAGATAAATAGACCAAATAGAATGAATAAAAAGTGTTAAAATATATGAAATTTGATGATATCTCTCATGCTTCGCGTTCGTATCTCAAATTTGAAATTCTAAACAGCCGATCCATACCGTTGAACATGTCTAAATATTGAAATATCTTTGAAAATCTAATTTTATATATTTTTTAGACGTGTACAAATTTTGTTGATCTAACGATTTATGTGTCATCCAATACTAGTGATTTTTCATCTATCTAAAAAATAGCAAAAATTTTGAAAAAAATATAAAATTTGATCTCTAAACATATTTAAATATGAAGATCATATTCAATGGTTTGGATCTACCATCTGGACTTTCAAATTCGAGGTATGAACGCGAAACACGTTTGATTTTGTGTTTCGCAAAGCACTATAGCTCCACTCTTTTGATTTACTCCAACTAAAATGATCATAAATATTAAATATTTTAACTTACTATCTTAAATAACATGTGTTAATACATTAAAGCGTCTTAAAGCACTTAAATCACTTCTACCTAAAGTGTAAACAGATCAGGTATTAGTAATTTTTATCTGATCTGATATTTTTTTTGTTACTTATACTGATATAGATAATTATTCGGATCCAGATTTTTCTAAAATTCAGATATGCATTGAAAATGCTCATTATATGTTTCTCAATTTTGCTTTTGATATATATTACAAATTCAATTAAATTTTGATCTAATTTATGCATATGTATCATTTTTTATAATTTATTACTACAGTTGAACTAATAATGTGATAATGGTTAGTGCTTAATTTTCATAATTAATATTTAACTATTCTAACCAATGAATCTATCATAAAAAAATAGTACACTTATTTTTCAATAGTATATATGTGCAATATTTTTTATCTAATATTTGAATTTATATCCATATTCAATTAATGTCATATCGTATTCGTTTAATAATCTGATTTGTATCGTTATCTAAAAACTATTTTTATTTAAATATGTATCCAAAATTATATAATGAAATAAATACGGTTTGACTCTCCGTAAATTAATATCCGATTTCGTTACACTCCTACTTCACACCCCACTTGACAAATGGAGAGGAAGATTATTAAATAGATTTTTAGTTAGTCTTACTCGTGTTAATTGTATCAACCCCCCCCCCCCCCTCCAATTACTGATTACTTTCGGTGGAAATCGCTTACTACAAAATGGAGAAATAGGATACTATGTTTTCTTTCGAAAAACATGACAGCAAATAATATAATTGAATACTGTCGATCCAATAAAAATTGTCACAAATTTTTTGCATTAAATGTTGAATGGTTGCATGCTGGTTCAATTTAAGTTATCTGTTAATTAGTTTAAATTAAGTAGCAGATTGATTTATCAAATTGTTTTTTAATATCATAACAGGCGCCATAATAAACTCCTGCAAATTGTACTCGAGTTTAGTATTCTTATATCATATTAAGTAGCTGATTGATTTATCAAATTGTTTTTTAATATCATATCAGCCATAATAAACTCCTGCAAGTTGTACTCGAGTTTAGTATTCTTATGTCTATTAAGTAGCTGGTTGATTTATCAAATTGTTTTTTAATATCATATTAGCCATAATAAACTCTTGCAAATGGTACTCGAGTTTAGTCTTCTTATATAACATTTTCTTTTACTCAAAACGCCGATTGTTACAGTGAGTGGGACTGACAGGTCCCCTCCAATTTTGAAACCTTATCCACTTTATTCCTTCGTTGTACACTATATTCCTTCTGCAGTTTTCTAGCTTTCTTGGCACCTCTTCTTTTTAAGAAAAAAATATGAAAAACAAAGATAAAAGAAAAAGTAGTGGAAGGCAGTACTAATCATGTATGAACTGAAGTATGAGTGAATCTCATTTAATAATGATGATATCATTGGTCAAAGAGGGCACTCGAGTACAAAATTTGCAAATTTAATTAGTATATATATATATATGTGCATTTCTTATTCGATCCGATGCTCACGTAGTGCTGATGTAACGCCGATGAGAGTGAATTATTATGATTATCTTGTATGTAACAATTTGTGGTTTTGTTAATAGTGGGTTTGTTAGGATTTAAGAGACTTGTTTTTTTCTGACAGCACCACTATTCCTAATCAAAATTATACACTGTTTTCTAGCGTCATATACATGACCAATTACATCTCCTAATTATTTAATTTATCCAAATTAATCTGCTGACTCATACTCGAGTAAAGAGTCCAGAACATTATTCAATTTAGATGTTAATTTGGAGCTTTCATTAACTCATTAAATAGATTTTATTGAATTATAATGAAGAGGTCACGATAATTCAGTCAGATTTTGTTTAACCAGAAATTATATTGGGTAATAGCTTCTGGTTGCAAAACAGTCCAAAACGTTATGTTGGTTATCATTTATGACAGATGGCAGTGAATTTTGCATAATTTCCTGCTTTAGGATAATTAGTAATAAAATTAGAGAAATGCATCCGCTACCATACTTATTCCTATTATATTTTTTTATCATATTTTTTTTATCTCATTTAATACATAATCTTAGATCGCATATTGGACCGTGCTTTATCAGTTATTTTTTTTTTATAATTTTAAGATAAAGAGGGCTTCCTAGCTAGTCTCATAATGTTTGAGAGATGAGGCCCATAGTGTTGTGTTCTCATTACTCGTCACTTAAATTAGCTCTAAGCCCTCAATATTTTGTCTCTTTTCAGTGTAAACGCCTTGTTTCAATCTTACCTTCATTACATGTAGAAATGGGCAGGATATCGGAGCATATATGATGTAAATTTGCCCGAAAAGATCTGCGTGCGGTGCTCTCTTCAGAATAGTTAAATGTATTTCTTCGATTTAACAACTGCCAAATGCTCTAGATACTTTTTAAGCCAGGGAATTATGAAATGTACTGAAGAATAGGCATACATCAAAGGGCATCTTCGTTGTTTTCATTGTTTCCTTGGGAAACAAATAATTCAGTTCAACTGATTTTTTCCCCACTCAAACAGTGAAAATCAGTTCAGATCCATTGCCCATTCTCAATCTCATTTCACAACCGAACATGCCCTAAAAATTTGCAGTCAATATAAACCAAGGTTTTTTAAAATGCGAATTTAATATAAATGTGATTAGCCATTGAGCTATGCAACATGCAGATATATATTCTAAAAAAATTAAAATATTTGAATCGATCATTTATTTTTAAAGAATTTTAATATAAGATAAGAAAACATAAATAGCTATCAAAATATTTTTGATTTTTTTTGCACAAAATCTATGATATAATTGATTTCATAAGATTAATATGATAAAACTTTTAAAAAATATTGCACTCTATTACATATGTAAATGTATACTCTTATACACATGACATCTATTACATATGTAAATGTATATTCTTATACACATGACATCGCACTGTATAAATATAAATGGACCGTATATATAATCATGTAGCCACATATTAAAATATGATATAAACGGTGTATCAACTGAAGAAGAACACCACCAGCACAAACATCTTAATTACTTGCAATTTCAAGGTAGGAACAAGAAATTCAAAGGTTGTATTGTAGATTTATAAAGCAACTGCACAAGCAAAATTATGTTTTCACATTTCTGAAATTCTGAAACACACACAGAGACAAAAAGGCATAACGGACCAATAGCGCCAGTGTGAAAAGCAAACATGGAAGAATATAACATGTGATCATGCAAAGAAAAAGTTTGGATTGCCAGGCTTCAGCCCAAATAATGATATCTACGAAACTAAGGACACGGATAGCATAAAATTATAGGGTAACTAAAAATTGTTTTTGGATGCATTTATTATGAGCAAGCTACTTGCCAGAACACGTCGTGTCCACTTAGAAATGTACATTTCACCGCACAAATGCCTAAACTAGTAATCAATGCATTCTTAAATACAGTCTCTCAGAACACATATACACTCTTAAATAGTCTCAGATTTACTTTGCATGCATTGCAACGCTCCTCTCAAGGCCATTTTTGTCCGCGCCTACAACTGTGTCAACTGTCTTGCCATTTTTGACAAAGAAGAAGGTTGGTACGCTGGTCACATTCCACTCCTGTGCAACACTGCCAAGTTGGTCAATATCGAGTTTAAAGAAAACAACCTGTGGGTGCTTCTGAGCCAGTTTCTCAAACAGAGGTGCCATGACTCGGCACGGGCCACACCATGTTGCTGTGAAATAAAGAACCGATAGTCTGGATGCATTGGAAGCAGCATTCAATGTACTTTTCAGGTCATGGTGAGATCGCACCACAACAACTTTGCCTGAAACAGAGATAATTTTCACAATTTTAAAACAGTCGAATGAACCAAAAGGCAAGAGGAAACAATGGAATAAAATTCTACCATCCTCAAAAGCTGCAGCATTACTTGAAGCCTGAAAATGAAAGAGAATAAATCAATAAACAATCAAATAAAAAATTAGAATCAGTTAAAAATCAATAAAAGTATACAGCTTTTGTGCATCTATGAATGAAAATTTTCCTTTTTGATAGATCCTCAGTTATCAACAACCAAGCAATACAAGACACATGCTGCACGGATAAGAAGATGAGCATTATATCTGATACAATATATAACAAGCAAAATGGGATTGTTCAAACCCTCAGTAAGCAAAGTAAAATTAAAGCAGAGTAAATGTTAAATCATCTTAAAATAATGATGTTTGATAGCAGTGAAGTAAATAACTGAAGTGTTTTGAATAAAAAATCTTAAATGAAAGAAAGTTTAATTATTTAACTTTAAAGCACCTCCATAGATGCTTTAACTTCGTCTTAAATTACTTCCATCTGGTGCATTAAGTGTTTTTTTTTAAATCAGTTAAATCATTTTTACGCCTTTTTCACTTCACTGTCACACAGGATGCTAGGATACAATATGTTACACTTCTTTATATCATTGAATTTGTTGTGAACAATTTATTTTTTACAATCATATGAATACATGTTTTCTTCATTTTTCAATGTGTTTCATAGCAGACTAATGTGAAAATACATACAGGACCAAGTTCTCAACTTCAATAGTGCCTTCCTTTTGTCTTTCCAGAACAATGATAAGTTCATAGCATTTTTGAGGTTCCAGTTTATTTGTACCTATCATTCTTTTTTCATCTTTTGTTTGGTTGTTTATGTAATCTGTACAGATTCTAGATTAATAATATATCCTACAAGGGGTTGCAGCTAGCATTTATCATTCGTCCATGTCTGTTTTTTTGCGTCACCAATGCTGAGGCCAGGATGCAAGGAAGAACATGACCATTACATGCCATTGCAGCTGTTTCAATCTTAATTTAATAATTTATCCACTGCTGACAAGTTTTTGCAATTTTAAGTCGTTTATGCATGCTGAAGACTCAATAGTACCAAGAGCAAATAGCCGCTTTTAGGAGTGGAACTAGGATTTCTACTTTGTGTGTGAGAGGGGGCAAGAGGCGAGTGTTATATTGGACATTAGATACAAATATTAGAGGGCTGAGTAGACAAAACCTCTCAAAATACACTATGATTTTTAACTTTTTACACAAATTTCGATTTCATGAGGGTCAGACTACCATTAGTTCTCCCCCTAGTTCCGCCCTTGGCCGCTTTACTTACACATGGATTGATCTTATTTTAGCAGCCCTCCTCCGTAAACCGGGCTAGGTAGCTCTTGTGAATTCGTACTTGAAGCAATTGCTCTTATTATGTAGTCTTGCATGTGTGTGGGAAGGGATCACTTGATAATGGTTATCTTGACAATGAATTTTCAAATAAATATGAAAAACACCTTAATTTTTTTTTATAGGTATGCTCTTCTACTTATAGATTGATGGTGATTCAAATTCATGCAATTTCATTATCATTTGATAGTCCATCAAAGATCGTTAAATTAAAATCGTTACAAAGTACATAACATTTTGATGATCTTTGATGGACTAACAAACTTATTACTTGGGAGAAAAACTGAGAGCTTTTCACGGAAGAGAAAAGTGAGGTGATTTATTGAAGGAGCGAACAAAGGAAACCCTAGGTGAGGAGGTCAGCGGCGTGACCTCCCCCGCCACCCCCGACCTTTGGTCCCGATCTCCCTCCATCTTCTCCTTTCTTACTCCCTCCTCTTTTCTCTTCTCTCCTCCTGACTTGAAATACAAGCATTTTGGGTCTTTCTTCAAGCCACTGCCGTCGCACGCCCCCAACCTTAGCCAACCTCGATCTTGTTCTTAATCCATTATCCCTCTTTATCCTGAAAATCGAAAACCTCTCGCTACTCCCAACCTCAGCCGCCTCAAAAATTTGAAATATCATAAATTTAGGGTTTTCTTCCATAGCCGCCACCATCACTTCCGCTCACCACCATCCACCTCCACCATCACCCCTGACCTCCACTGCTATCTCTGACCCCACTGCCACCTCTAACCTCCCTCGTTATCCTCGATCTTGTTGCCATTCGCAACCACCTTTGCCAACTCTGATCCTCCGACCTCTGACCTCACCTGCACTTCCCTGTTTCTAGGGATTTCTCCACCAGCCCAATCTCCATTCTCTCCCTCGTATCTCTCCTCTTTCTCCTCCCAAAGTTACAGCTCAAATGATGACTCTAGTATTATCACCCCTTGCTCGACCCTGGTGGTAGCAAATTGCAAACCAATCCTTATGCTGTTAATCTTTTTCGACTCTGGTGACAACAACTAACCCTGGTGTTCTCGCCCTCTTTCAACCATAATGGTAGAAACTTGATCCTTCTTGTTCCTTTAACCACCCCTATCTAACATTCAACATGCTACACCCATTTTATTTCTCCACCCTTAACCGCCAACCTGATAACAGCAACCATGGTGACCATCATCGGTGTTGCCCCCTCGAAGATTTTTGCTTTTCCTCTTCTTTTCTCCCCCTTCAATCACGATATGTACTAAGAAGAGTCAAGCTACTATCATTTTTGCAATTTAATGTAATGAAATTATATAGTAGTCCAATCACAATATGTACTCTTTTTCAATTTAATGTAATGGAATTATATAGTAGGCTATTCGTCTGCTACTTCAAAAAAAAAATAATGAAATTATGTGAAATTTGAATCACCGTCAATCCATAAGTTAGAAGAACATATCTATAAGGTTTTTTCTATTTTTATTATTTATTTTTCATATTTATTTGGAGATCTATTGTCAAGATTATTAAGATAACCCATTGTCAAGGATCTCTTCTCAAATTTGCCTTTGGTGCTTCGTGTCTATATCTCAAATTTGAAAGTCCAAACGACTGATCCAAACCGTTAACCATGATCTTCACATTGAAACATCTTTGGTGATCAAATTTTATATTTTTTTGTTATTTTTTAGATAGGTACAAAATTTGCTGATCAAATAATTTTTGCGCCATTCAATACTAGTGATTTTTCACTCATCTAAAAAATAGCAAAAAAATAAAAAAAAACATAAAATTTGATCTCCAGAGATATTTCAATATGAAAATCATGTTCAACGTTTTGGATTGGTCGTTTAGATTTTTCAATTTGAGATACGGACACGAAGCACAAAACCTTCCGTGTTTTATGTCCGTATCTCGAATTTGAAAGTTCAATTAGCCGATCCAAACGCTGAACATGATCTTCATATTGAAATATCTTTGGAGATTAAATTACAAATTTTATTGATCTAACGATTTCTGCACCATCCAAAACTAGTGATTTTGTATTCATCTAAAAATAGCAAATTTTTTTAAAAAAATATAAAATTTGATCTCCAAAAATATTTTAATATGAAGATCATGTTTCAACGGTTTGGATCGGCCGTTTTGACTTTCAAATTCAAGATACGAACGCGAAGCATGGAATGTTTTGTGCTTCACGAAATACCATAGCCTCACTATATATATGCACATCTTTGACCATATCAGACAAGTTTTAATATTATAAATATTTTGATATAACTGAAACATATTGAAGTCATATATGTATATCTGCATCAACTGTGTCCAATAAAGTAGCAGCATCTAGCTGCTGTTTCTGAGTAGCATAGTACAATGAGAGAGAACTCACAGAATGTTTGCTTTCTGATGACTCCGTTTCCTGTTTTGCACTTTTATAGGCAGCCTGAAAAGAAAAGTCCACCATTAACAAAGAAGCTGATCTCAAGAGAATTGTTGAAGTCTTTAATAATTATTATTTTTTGTAATTTTACTTCTGCTTCAGCACGCTGACGTTGTCTTTCAGCTTGAGCTTTCTTCATCTCCCTCTCTCTGCGCAAGCGCTCATATTTTCTTTTATGCTCCTTTATTTTGTGCACATTAGGTTCAACCTGCAATGAATCTTACAAGAATTATAGTAACTTCGGGAGTTCAATATGGGAACATCCTTTTCTCCTTTAACAATGGCACATCCAAATTTAAAAGAATAACCTGCTTAAGAACAGCATTAATTTCTTCATCAAAATCCAGCTTAGCAGCCTGATGTAGGTCACTAGCAGCTTCTTCCCATTTCCCTAACATAGCCTCTGCCATACCTCGAGACTTGTATCCCCTCGCTGAATCAGGGTTAATCTACACATAAAAAATGTACCAGTTTAAGTAAGAGAAATCTCACAAAAAGAAATATTTTCGATCCTAGAGTACTTTGCATTGTTATATTAGTCCACATTTCATGATTTCAATCTGAAGTTAGTCAAGGTGATAGTCTGATTATTGAAACTTATCACAACATCAACAATGATAGAACAGTTTTTTATTATAAAACCAAACTAAAAGAAGGGCAAAAGAACCTCCAGAGCTCTATCAGCATCCGCTATAGCAGCATTTGGCTTTTTAAGCTTCACAAATACACTAGCTATAAATTGAAACAGAAAGAAACAAAGGACAAAAGATAGAGCGTTGGTTTTCTTATTACATAAAAAAGTCAAGGAGGTGTACAATTAGTTAGAATTAAAGACCTCTGATTGCATAAAGGATCGCTGAAGTGGGATTTAACGAGATAGCCACTACTAGTTGGCTAATAGCCTCTTCCAAGTTACCTACAAGTCAAACACATTAACCCAGTTACGTAAAAAATAAAAATGGTGATTAAAACAGGAAACAAAGAAAAGATTAGAAAAAAAAGTTTAGACATGCCTTCTGATATAGCATTATTAGCATTTGCCTTGTGCATCTGTGCAGCATCATGATCCTCCTCAGATACTTCCTTTGTAGAATCTCCCATCTAAAATTAGAATAATTTTATCTATATCTATACTCATTTCTTTTAAAAAATCACCAAATTGACCAGAGGTGAGGGTCAGATAAGATGGCACGTGTCAACATAATTAACCTGTGGTAGCGGGTCATTTTCAGGTTCAACCAATTCACCATCTAATTCAAGATCTGATTCGATAATCTCATCCTCTAAGTTTCCGTAGTCTTGCTCGACCTTTGGTGATCTCTGCAATAAATAAAATCAATAGGAGGTTAGACAAACAGACCTGGTTTTGTCAGTAATGTCTGAGCTGAATATGGAAGCACACGTTAGCTCTCTCAGTTTGAATTTATCAAGCCAGGAAAGAAGATAAGCAAAAGGCATTTGGTTGAATACTGTCCAGAGGCCCTTGACTGTGTTGAAGGGGGGAAGAGGATAAACTAATATAGAGACTGAAGAAACAGCCCCGTACAGTCAGCATCATTTTCATAACTTGTGATGCTGTTTCGTGTTCTGAAAAAACTTGGGGTTGCTATCAGAGGGATATCAGAAGGAGAAGGAGAAAGTTGATGCAGAATTTCCTTTATTTTCTTAGCTCTTTTGCAATGTAAATTTTCAGACATTACTGCAGTTATAGTGTGTACCATATAAGAGGGAAGTTGTAAGAGGATGGTATGAATAAGAATTACGTTTTGCATCTCTTTCTCCTTCTTGACAAGAATTAAGATTGAAAGTAAAAACAGCAGACTCCCTCAATCCACTCTCCCTTTCTTTTATTTATCTGAACATTTTCAATTACATTTTTTAGAGATAGATAGCAACTATATAGAGTACAGTACAATCTTTTTTATTCTTCTTTCTATATTAAGACCTTTAATTAAGCACGCATACAAAGAAACAAATATTATCAAGGTCTCTACATATTGCATATTTCACAGAAAATTGCTGTAACGTTTTCCTTTTTATCTCAAATATTATCAAGGTCTCTACATATTGCATATTTCACAGAAAATTGATGTAATGTTTTCCTTTTTATCTCCAACAGATTTTCTATGACACTGTTCAACACTCCACCTCACGTTGGCATGTACAAATTTGTCATCGCCAACTTGCTCAATGTGTCATGGAAGATCTTACTTGAAATGGCTTTCATCAAAATATCAGCAAGTTGTTTTTCTGACTTCACGTGTGGCAATCGAATTATCTTTGATTCAAGATTTTCTCAAATGAAGTGTCTGTCAACTCCAACATGTTTGGTTCGATCATGTTGAACTAGGTTGTGTGAAATATCTATGACAAGTTTGTGTATTTATATTTCCTATCTAGAGTACAGCACCTCAGTATATAATTTGTGGAACCCCCATTGTTTCTTACTCCATCCGCTGCTAAATTACCCAGATCAAGCCTGATTACTTGCAATCAGTTGTAATTTACATCTCAGTACGTAACAAATTGAGGTCCCAATCATTGCCTATAAGTTATTTTAACTGCCCAACCAATGTAAGAGTCGAAGTTAAAACAAAGACAGGAAGAATTTTAGAAGATAGAAAGCACTAACCGAAGTAGATTCTGTGGGCAGAGGAGCTCCGAGACTGAAAATGAAAAATCAATCCACCATCAAGTTGCAGTTAATTGGGAGAGGGAGAAGGTGAGAGAGAGAGAGATACCTGAGGAGATAGTCTTTGAAGAAGGCGAGAGAAGGGTCGTTAATGGCGGATGGATGGGATTTCATATAGGAAACGAAGGCGCTCAGCTCGGCTATCTTCTCTTTCTCCATAGCTTTCTTCTCTAGTTTTCACTCGGGTCAAGTTTGAATGGGAGAAAAACCAACTTCAGAAAACCAAATTCAGATAGTTAGATTTAAATTGTGCACCTTAGACAAGTACCTTCATTTTTATCTTATCAAGCACACTAAGGGGTTATTCCTTGCTTATTGCTTATTGAAATTCGGACAAAAGACCTAGATGTGACTTTTTGTATTATATCTTTTGATATACTATATATAGTGTGTTTGCTTTTTCCTAAAAATCAATTGACATTGACCTTGGACAATGGAGATCAATCCTTGATCTGCTTTAAACCTAGTTTGTATCTATTTTCTTCTCCTTGAATCTTTCTGTACTCATCTGATAAAAATGATGTTTATTCATGTTTGACCACAAGAATCTATTTTGTCTTGTGAAACTCATGAAGTGGGACTCAACGTTTAATGAAACAACACATTGATAAATTAATAGAATAAGTGTAATATTCAGTGATGACATCTCCTTGATTTTCTATTGACTAATTTTACTGAGCCATATAATTATCATAGACACGGTATCTACCATTACACAAGCCCTCTTTAATTCATGACATCTTTTTAATTGCTTGATTAGCTCTTTTTTATCCATGCATTCATTTATTATTTTATATATTAATGACTGCAACCATGACAAAAAAATATGCATTCATTGTGAAATTGTATAACCCATGATATTATTGTTTTGTTTCAAGAGAGAACTCTGTTACAAAGTAATTATGAAATATGGTGGATATTTCAAATCAATTAATAAGGGAACAAGGAGAAAATATTGTTTTGGTAGACAAAAAACCATATATTTTGACAAACAAATTTATGGTTTTGCTGAATTATTTGAAGAAGTGAGTAGTTTGTACCCTTTCGATGAGGACCAAAAGTTTTTGTTGTTCTATGAGGATGAACGTGCTCAGAATCAGTCCTTTACTCAACTAGAACATGATGAAAGTTTTGAGTTGATGCTTGATATGTACAAGGAGAAATAAATATTGATTTATGTGACAAAGGAGATAATTGTTATGCTGGAGGATGAAAATATAATAGATAGTATGGAGGTTGAGAATGAAGAATTTGAAAATTATGAAGAAGGGTCGAATTATTGTCATAGTGAGGCAAGTTATCACAATCGTTGTAGTGATACAGAGGAGGAAGATGAGGTCGAAATCAATTATGAATGTGAGGGGGAGTTTTATTTATATGACAAGGATAATCCAAAAATAGAAGTGGGTGCAAAATTTCTAGATGTTGTAGCTTTCAGGAGGGCTCTTAATCATCATGCGATTTGTAATGACTTTGAGTACGATTTGGAAAAAAGTGAACCTACACGAGTAACAGCAACTTGTTCAGATTTTGAGTGCAATTGGAGGATTCATGCGGCTGTAGCTGAAGATGGAGTAACTTTTGTTGTAAGAACAATTCAACCAAAGCATGAATGTTGTGGAGTCAATAGACGAGGTAATAAGCATGCAACACAAGGATGGATAGCCGATCTAATTGTTAGTGATCTCAGGAAGGAGAAAGATATACCACCCAAACGCTTGCAAGTGAGTTTGGAAACAAAGTTTAGAATTTCATTACCATACAATAGAGTTTGGGAGGGGAAAAAAATTGGCATTAAAGGAGATATATGGAGAATGGGATGATTCTTTTGAGTTGATAAGTGCACTGAAGGAGGAGATATTTAAAAGAAATCCAGAAAGTGTCGTGGAATTTAAAATAGAACTAGGAGAAGGAGAAAAGCAACACTTTCAAAGATTTTTTGTCTCTCATGGAGCTTGCATTAGTGGATTTCTGAAATGTTGCAGACCTTACATAAGTCTCGATGCTTGTCACTTGAAAGGTAAGTGGAAGGGAGTGCTAGCTGCTGCCACTACAATTGATGGAAACAACTGAATGTTTCCTGTTGCTTTTGCCGTTATGGAAGGTGAAAATGAGAATTCATGGAATGGTTTTTGAGATCATTGTATAGAGTCATAGAGAGGCCACATGATCTTGTCATTTCTGCAGACATGCAAAAGGGATTACAAAGTGCTCTTGCAAAGGTGTATCCATCAGTAGAGCATAGAGAATGTATGCAACATCTCTTCAGCAATTTTAAGAAACATTATCCCGGAGACCTTTTCAAATTTGGACTTTGGGGAGTTGCGCGAACTTACTCACCAATCCGCTTCAAAGCTCTAATTGATGAGATGGAGAACGCATGCCCAAATAATTATTCGGTACCTTAATGCGAGCATAATAAGTTTTGGAGTAGGAGTAAATTCAGCACAACATCAAAATATAATTATATCACCAATAATATTCATTGAAACATTCAACTCTTGGATAAATGAAGAAAGGAATAAACCGGTTATAGATTTGATTAATTCCATAAGGCACAAGATAATGAAGGCGTTTGAAAAAAAAAAAAAGAATTGCAAATAGTTGGAAAGGCCAACTGGTACCTAAGGTGGCTGACTACATAAAACACATTTCTCGGGTATCATAACTAAACAATCAAATTTTTATTCAACTAATATGCTTTTAATAAATGAAGTATGGCTTACAAATTATATTCTATTACCTTACTAGTACTACGTTGTTATATGCGTTGTACAAATCTAGATTGATATGTACACTAATATATACCTTACTTTAGTATTTGTGTAAAGCTCCTAGCATTCTTGAAAATCATGTCATGTTTATTATATTTTACTGGTTTTGGTTTTCTGGTTTATATTACAAAATAGTAGCAGTTGGAAGTTTTATTTCCAATTTGAAAAATCTTTATACTAGTGTTCAATATAGTAATAACTCATTTTTAATTAGTTTAGGCTTCAGCTGGTTATGATGTGGGTAGAAGCAATGACTATTGTGCCGAGATACAAAAAGATGGACTGAGATGGGAGATGAATTTAGAAGAGCAAAAATGTACTTGTAGGGCATGGCAAGTAAAATGTACTCCTTGTACTCATGCAGCGGGAGAATTATGTTGATTCATGCTTCACTGTATCTCAGTTTAAGGAAGCTTATGCAATGAGCATTGCTACCATGCCAAGTAGAAATGAATGGATAAATCATGAATTAGGTTATAAAATGCTTCCACCAATATTCAAACGGCCACTAGGAAGACCTCGAAAGACTAGTCGCATTAAGCCTTCAGATGAATCAAAGAAAAAGCCTCATAAGTGTACAAGATGTGGTTTGTATGGTCATCATAAGAGCACTTGCAAAAATGGTGTCGAGCCACGAGACAATGAAGGTGAACATCAAGCTCATATGACACAAAGTAATGAAGGTGAACATCAAGCTCGTATGACATAAGGTTCGAAAACTAAAAAGTAATTATAACTTTCAAATGAAATTTCTATTTATTGTAATTATTTTCTGTTATTAATTGGTGTACACATTTTGTCAAAGAAGAAGGCATGCCCATCAAGCATTTTCAAAATTCTTCAAGAAGACAAAATATAGCTTCGGTCATTTTTTTAGTTATTTTGATAAGGTTGAGAAACTAAGTTGTATTTTGGAACCATTTAGCTTCAGTATTGTTTTTTTTTCTTTTTGTTATTTTTATCGGGTTTAAAACTAAAGATTTAAAGGCCATAGAGGAACTCTCGAGAAGTTCACTTTGTTGTTACAGGAGCGGTTTTTGTACGAGATTTTCGGTATCGTTACTCACTGTTTTTGTTTTGCTTGTATCTGTTTGCTAACACACAGTATTGTTAATTTATTGAGATCACTGCAAAATTAATTAAATTATCATGGAATGAAGATAATAGAACTCAACTAGCATCAATGGTGTCCGAAATTTTTATATTTAATTAAAAAATTAATCCTAATTAAATATTTGAGTAAATCGGTAAGGTATTTGCGGAATTTACCCTCTATGTGATTCACAACCATGTGAGGTATCCAAACTCCACGTTGTTACTATTTGCGAGGCGTGATTCACTCTCATGACTCCCATCCGTGTGGCCTAAATTAGTGTATTAAAATCGGGACGGGTCGGGTCGGGTTATGATGGGTCGGTGAGTTTTGGCAGGACGGATCAACGGATTTAAACGGGATGGGTTAGGACGGGTTCATTTTGGGGGTTTGGCCGCGATCCATCCTAAACCCGTCGGGTCGGACGGGTCGGCGGGTCGGGTCGGGGACAGGTCGGCGGGTCAGGACGGGTCGGATCCAAGGGTGGGGCGGGTCGGGTCGGGAACGGGACAGGTCGGCGGGTCAAATTTGTTTTCTAAAATTCTAAAAATTTTAAAAATCATTATAATGGTTTAGTAAATAGTTGCAACGGTTCAATAAATCGTTGCAACGATATATGAAACATTATAACGATTCATAAAACGTTATAACGTTTCATAAAACGTTATAACGATTCCGCAAATCATTATAAGGATTCTCAAACCGTAATAACGGTTCAGGCACTGATGACTCAAAATAAATTGAAATAAAATTTTAAATGAAATAATTTAAGTAAAAAAATAAATAAAATCTTAAAGAATTGGAATAAAATGATACAACTTTAAAAAAAATGAGATTTTTTTTAAATATTATAAAAATTAAAATAAATGGGTTAAAAATAAAGTTACACTCCTCTTTTATTCCGGGCTTGGGACCGGCTATGTAATACATAGGTGGAGTTCTAACTTTTTTTTTGTTAGTAAAGTTTATTGAAAAAAATAAAATTAGGATTGTAAATGCTAGAAAAATAATAAAAATGGGAAAAAAATAAAGAATATAAGTGTTTAAATATACCGTCTAAAAATTCGAGTTCATATACCATAGATCATTTTCTGGCATGCCATCTGAGTTTGCATCCGCTTCTGTCATAAATTCACCTGATGATTGTTCTACGGGTGCATGTTGATTACGTTGTTCTGCATCAAACCAATCTTTCAAGCATACGAGTCGTTCAAATTTCTTTGCACCCAATCTGCTGCATTTATCTGTTAATATCATGTTTGCTGAACTAAAACAAGATTTGGAAGGGACGGTTGATACAGGCACGACAAATATATCACGTGTCATCATGGCGAGAGTTGGATATACAGTTTCATTCCTCTTCCAATAATCGAGAATGCAATACCATCGGGTTCCATACTTCCTAAATAATAGCTAATTAATTCATTCATATTTGTTAGCATTTGTGTGTCGTCATCTTCCTCCAAGTCTCGCAATAATGTAGACCGGCTATTGCTCCTGACATATTTTAAGAAATTGAAAATATTAGTCTCACAATATAATGAGTTCGAATATTATAAATATGTTAGATTTTAGTACCTAATATTATGAGGATTTGAAGAAGATGATTGATTCGTTTGGTTTGCATGAAGTTGGGTGTTATATAGGTTGGACATTTCTTCCAATACGGATGCCACACGTTGTTCCTCCTCGATATGTGGTAAATTTAGATTCTTCTTATACCATTCAAGCAATCTTATAGTATACTTCTTTTTGAATGGAGGATGGAGACAATTGGAAATAATTGTAATGAGATGAACTTCGTCCCAATATTTTAGGAATTTCTCTCTCATGGATTCTATAATCGGTGATAGAGGCGAGTCACCGTGCACATCCTCCGTGATTCGACGAAGATCTATACTATCAAAATCATGGTACACCTTGAAAAAATAAAATAAATTAGTAATGAAATAATTTAAAATTTGTAACGAAAAAAATACAAGACGAAAAAATAAACCTTGGATATCAAATAGAGATGTTGAAGCAATTGATGCGCGGATGGTATGTACGAGCATGATAGTTGACGGTTGCGTTGAAGAAAACTTCTAAAAATGTGTAAAATTGTTCGAGTTGGTCCCATTCTTCCATGGAGCATAATAATGGTAATCACTCGGGTGAGTTACGTAGGATCTCATTTATAGCATGTTTGTATGGAAGGACACGGTGTATATTCTAAATTATTCTTTTTTCGCTATGTATCGAGCAAACTCATTTAACATTCTTTTCTCGTCATATTTAACAAGAGTTCTAGTACCGTCCGAGTTCAAACGACTTTGTACCATACGGGTATCGGGTCTTTCTTGGGGTTCTTCATTTTTTTGTTATGTGTTTATTGGCATATTTTTTAAATTGACTTAAATTATTTTTTATTACATAATTGTACGAAGTTTTGCAATTACTTACCTTACATCGTGCATTGATTAGAACACCATCGGGACCTAAAGTTTGTTCGTAATAGCACCACCAAGGTACATCATAACTTGGGGGAGCTCTCTTCCTTCTCTTCTCAGCTCCCGATTCGATCGGGGATTCCGGGACGCTTGAGTCGGGTGTTGGTGTGGAACATCCCGCACTCGTAGAATGTAACGGTGGAAGTCCATCACTAGTTGTTGTATCGGTATTATATTGGGAACTTGGCGGATATTGATTAAAACTTGACGGAAATGAGGTTAAACCTTGTCCGGCACTAAAGGAAGTGATTTGCAGGTTGTAATTAGGATCAATATACGATATACGGTTGTGATGGATAATATTGTTGTGATGAAATTTGTTGATAATAAGGATGCGGAGGGTTAGGATTTTGGTGATAGTATGGGTTCGGAGGGTTAGAACGTGGCATATCTTAACCAAAAATTTCAACGCTCAATCGATGTGTCATTTTTTCGTCATGAGAGGGATTGGGAGATGTCATTTGATATTGCTAAAAAATATTAAAAAAATATAATGAATGTTATAAATATAAAAAAGAATTAATTATTATAAATTAAAAATACAACTAATTATAAAAAATATAGAATCTAATAAAAACTAATTAAAAGAAACAAATGGCAAAAAAAAGAATATAAATATATATTTAAAAAACTAATTACTAAAAAATATAAACTAATTATAAAATATAATATATACTAATAACTAGTCTTTTTTTGTCAGAATCGAAAGATTGTCGAAAGTCCGAAACTTTAAAACGAATTAACGACAAATAATATAACGAATGCTAAATTGACAATAATAACTAAATAACACTAATATAAATATTTTTGATTTTTTTTCTGGATAATGTAACAAAATTACTATAATAATATAATTAGAGAATTGCTAATATCTAATGATTAACGAATTAACGATGAAGAGTTTGGTTTGGAGAATTAAGAAGAGAGATAGAGTGAAATTGTTTGTGTGAGGATATAAAATGAAATGGGGTGGTATTTATAAGAAAAAAATTTGAATTATTTTTTATTTTTATTTTTTTATTTTTTGGTTTGGAGAATTTTGAAATTATTTGTGTGAGGATATAAGATGAAATGGGGTGGTATTTATAAGAAAAAAATTTGAATTATTTTTTATTTTTATTTTTTTCGATTTTTTTTGAATTTTTTTGAATTTCTGCAGGTTTGGGACGGGTCGGACGAGTTTGATTCTCGAGTTTCTAAGGTCTGGTTGGGTCGGGTCGGGTCGGGCACGGTTAGGGCGGGTCGGGCACGGGTTAGGGCGGGTCGGGCTAAAACGGGTCGGATCCGGTCGGGTCTAAAACGGGTCGGGTCTAGCACGAGTTTTTTTTCAAAAAATTTTGCCCGCGCCTGTGCTAGACCCGCCGGTTCTAACGAGTCATGGATCTGACGGGTTTGAGCACGGGTCGGATCGGACGGATCACGGGGACGATTCCGCGGGTTGGATTTTTCCCGTGCGGGTTTTTTTAACACACTAACATCTCCGTGGAGTGAAGACCCTCACAGCAACTTCTCTGCTAACAAATATTTTTTATTTTTCAAAGGTAAATACTATTTAGATACTTTAATTACTAAAAAGAAAAATTAGAAAATATCTTAGGAAGATGGTATATTTGTATTATAGAAATTTAAGATATAATTAGATGGTATATTTTAGAAATTAATGGAATAATAAGGTAGAAATTAGATGGTATAATTTATGGATATTTTGAATATTTTAGAATAAGTTAGGAATTAGATGGTACAATTTAGAGATATTTTTGAATATTTTGTAGAAATTGTATAATTCAACATGCATGGCATATTTATGAATATTTTGTAGTAATTACATGTTGAACATTTTAGAAAAATTGATGGTATAATTTTTTTACATGATATTTTAATAATTGATAAAATATTTTTAATAGTTTAATTTTTTAAATAATGAAATATTTTAGAAGTACTTAGAAATATTTTGTATGATATTTTAAGAATTGCATGTTGAATATGCATGATATTTAGGAATTATATGTTTAACATGTACAATAAAAAAACATGGTGAATATTTTAGAACATTGATGGTATATTTTTTTTAAATAATTTAAAAATTGTTGAAATATTTATGAAAATTTTAGAAATATTTTAGGAATTGATGGTTTAATTTTTCACATGATATTTATTATAATCATTGTATTTATTTATTTATTTATTTATTTATGTCATTGATAGATTTGAGATGGCAAATAAACATAATGTTGATTATGTAATTGATCAGCAGTGTATTTTCGAACTCCTTAGCATACCAAACTGCATGTTTAGAGTGAATGACATTCTCGTAAATGGAAGTTCAAACATAAAAATTCATAGCAATTTATTTAATAAGTTAGTTGAAATACATTTTTTGTGTAGTATTATTGAAACTTTTTTAATATTTATAGCCAGAGAATGTGTTGGATTGTCGAGCACATCGATATGTTATTGAATTTGACCATAGATATGGTTTAACACTACAAAAATTGGGACTTTATCAGCTCGATCATTTAAAACACACGAAGACTGATCCGAGACCAATACTTTTCATTTGTCGGTTGGTGAGATTATAGTGACATTACAGATTGTGAGTTGTCTATAGGGGTTATCTCTTAGTGTTCCTCCAGGTTGTCGGATCGGGGGTTATCCCTAAAAATTCAAAAAGAATTTTTAAGAACTTGGGTCAGACTTAGGAGGCACAGTATTCTAAGGAAAATCAAGGAAGGTCCATTAAGCCTGAGAAAGGCCCAATAAGCTCAAAGTGCCCAGTTTAAGATCAGAAACCTATAATTAAGGAGAAATCGATGGAAATGAGCAATTCTAAGAAATTGACCAAGTGTCAAAGACTTATCAACTTTGATTGAAAAGCTCAACCGAATCTTAATTTTCAAAATTCAAATTCTATGAGATAATTGAGTTATTCATAAAATATTAAGAATTTTCATGTATCATTTGATATTTTTGAAGTTATAGAAGTCGGAGAAATATGAAAATCATCAATTGATTCATTTAAATCTATTAATTAGGCAATAAAAAGAATTATTTGATGCTTAAAGCAAGGATAAAATGGTAAATAAAATTACCATAAAATAGAGAATCATTTTAGGAATTTTTGTTCAAAATTTGAGAATTTTTCGATAAAGTTTCAAAATAAATTCAAAAGAGCAAATTCTGAAAAATTCGAAAATCAGCAAAGATGCAGTGTTCATTTAATGTGTGGACCAAAAAGCAGTTGAGCCCGCGTGTCAGTCTACCTATCCCTTTTGAATAACAATTAGATCCATGCTCCAAGTCTATTCGTGTGACAAAAATAAGGAAGGAAAACTTTGCACCCGATTTATATACAATTAGTCCCTTTGTCGGTGTGGTGTAGGTGCACCGATTGCATCCGAAAGAATCCCAACTCTCACCATTAACTCTTCCTCTCTTCTGTTGGGCTGTTCAATATCAAAAAAAAAAGAGAGGAAAGTTTGGGCTCTTTTTCAGCATCGTAAATGAAAAAGGAGAAGAGCAACTTGTCTTCCAACCTACATCGCAAAAAAAAAAAAAATCATCTGGGCATCTTCAGTAGCGACTAAGAAAAAGAGTGAAATGGACCTGAAGATTAATACTCGACGGAGGAGAGTTTGTATTTCGCTCGACTCGAAGTCTGATATTGGGACCCAGTGTCAGATACTCCTCTTCCTTGATCTTTTCCTCCTGCGGAACAACCTGGCGCTGAAATGGTTACACAAGAAGACAAGTGTTGTCCCCTCTCTCTCTCTGTTGCATCAAATGGTATTAGAGATATGTACAGGATATATCCAGTTTCATTTATAACTGGGCATCATGTAACTCATTCAGTTAGAATTATGTTAGAGTAGTTCAGTGTATAAACACAACTCATTTCTCTTCTTATATATATATATATATAGCCAATATAATGTAACATAAAGAGAATCAATCAATAACAATATGTTCTTTCTAGCATATATCTTCCACAATTGAATTCTTGTTTTTATGGTATCAGAGTTATCATGGCTATTGCCAATACTTCCTCTCTATTCCCAATTACTACAATCATTACTCTCAATCAACCAATTTTTACCAAATTAACTCAAACAAATTTTCTTACCTGGAAAGCTCAGATCCTTCCAATCATTAATGGCCATAATCTTTCTCGATTCATCACTATCGAACCACATATCCCTACTAAAACTGATGATGTTGTTGTTCTTCTTCAATCATGGCACAATCAAAACCAACTCTTGCTTGGATGGATTTACTCTTCTCTGACAGAACCAATTCAATCACAGCTGGTCTCTTGTTCCACAATCAAGGAGCTATGAGATAATCTCACTCAGATCTATTCATCATCTTCTCATGCTCGACACACCGATCTTCGTCGACAATACCAATCCACAAACAAGGGATCAAGCTCCTGCACATAATTTCTTCAACGCATGAAGCATATCTCTGGATGAACTTCGATTCATCGGATCGCCGATCTCTGACGATGATCTTGTGTTTTAGATCCTCAACAATCTGGGGCAAGAATACAACTCTTTTGTGGTTGCCATTACCACTGCAAGCCGCCTCACTCCCCTCACTTATCCCGAGCTCCATGCTCATCTTCTTGCTCACGAAGCTCGATTACAAGGTCAAAAAATTACCCTTCTCTCCCATCACTTACATCCCATACTGCTTTCGCTATCAGACCAGGCCCTAGATCAAGTCACAAATCCTTTTCTCAATACCCGATCTGTTATAATACCCAAACCTCCAACAATTATAGGCCACCCGGTCCAATTACACCTCTCGGCCTACTTACTCTCCTCCACCTTTCAATTCACCTCCATTATTTCCTAATTAGCGTCCCTGGCTCCACAATCGGCCCCATTCCCTGCTAATCCTTCACACATGCCTTAAGACTCCAAACCTCAGTGCCAAATATGCCTTAAATTTGGCCACACTACCAAAATCTGTTACTAGAGATACAATCCTGACAAAGCTAATTCTCAGTCTCCATCTCCTTCAACACATCATGCATACCTCACTACAACTGAAACACAAGACAACAACTCCAATTGGATACTTGACTTTGGTGCCTCCAATCATGTAACGAATGACATCAATAACTTTTCTCTTTCTATGCTTATGAAGGTACCAATCACCTACAAATTGATAATGGTTTGGGTCTCATCATCTCAAACATCAATTTTTCAAAACATTCTCTATCTAATCACACCATCTCACTACATAATATACTTCATGTACCTCAATTCTCAAAAAACCTGATTAGACTCTCTCAATTATTACATGATAACCCTAACATTTTAATTGAATTCACATTTTTTTTGTGTGTTTTCAAGGACCCCTCACCAAGATTACACTTCTTGAAGCCCAATGTATCAATGGCCTTTACCACATTCCTTTGAGGCATCAAACTACCACTCTATCACATGCATTTCTTGATATCCGCACCTCGGCCGACATGTGTCATGCACATTTAGGCCACCCTTCTACATCTACCACTTTACAAATACTTCATTCCAAAGATTTATCTTGTAGCTCAAATATGCTTACTTCTTGTAATGATTGTCTCATGACTAAAGCACGTCAATTACCATTTAATCCCTCTTCTTCTACTAGTTCTTATCCTCTTGAGATTATTCATTCCGATGTTTGGGGACATTTCCCTATTACTTCTTTGAATGGTTTTCGTTACTATGCTATATTTGTTGATTATTTTTCAAGATTCATATGGATTTATTTCATGCAAAATAAAAAGCGAAGTACCTCTCATTTTCTCCCAATTCAAGGCACAAAATGAGACCGAAAGCGATTCATCGATAAATGAGGTTGCATGTAGGGCATGAAATATTGAATGAAAAGAAAAGTCATACATTACAATGGATAAGCTAACTAGCATAGGATAAAAAATGGATAGACTACAGAGATGAGCTCAAAGGGAAGATCAGACGGACAACTGATAACCGAGCATGAGATTTTCCCGACTGGGGAAGATCCTTCTAAAGGACTAATTAAGTCTCATACATCCTCTTCCTTATTTTGCTTACCAGAAGGAGAAGCAACTAATACCCATAAGAAGGCATGGAATGAAGCAACTGACTGCTCAACAAAGCCTAAAGAAGAGGTTAGAAATACGAGCCACAACAAGAATCCCCTTTATGCTTATATAGTAGATTAATAGCTTGTAAAGACTAGTAGCCCTTCTAATAAAAAAATCTCAGAGAATTCTAAGTTTCATATTTCAAACCTCTTATAAATGTCGCTCAAGTTACATCCTAATGGTAGGCATGTCTACTCTTTGAGACAAGACTCTGAATCATGGGTCTCAAATTTTGACTTATAAGAGACATTATTTAGAACTTATCATAATCTCACACTCTTTCCTTAGTTATCTTACAAAAACAAATAAAAAATTTGACTTATAGAAGAAATAAGAATTAAACATGCATGACCAGGTCAAACTCTGCAACATTCTCTGAGCTTGCCTCATTTGTTTCACTGAGAATCTGTGAGTAATATTACATAACATGTAATGAATCTAACAGAGCTAACCAAATTATTAGTCTATTTTTGAAAAAAAAAAATGGAAAGTATACCGGACGAAGTGCTCTTTTTAGAGAGCAAAAATATCAGGAAATCATACCCGTTCGATATGATACCAAAATCCAGCACAAACAACAGAATTAGAAAAATGCAACACGAACACAAGCGCATGGCAAAGGATTGGAATAATCCACAACTTTATTTTTAGGATTTGATAAGACAATAGCATTCAGCAATTGAGGTAATAATGCATATGAACCCGACCAACTTCCAAATAAGTATGCAATGTCAATTTCTCAGGCACGCCATAATTTATTGTATGTTGGATTAACACCCGGGTACACCTTCCTAACTAATCCACGAATATATTTAATTGGAAGAGAGGTATTTTTTACATCTTCTCAGATTATATCAGCAATAATCTTTGCAGTCAGTTGAGCTTGTTTGACTCGAGCAGATGTGGCCCTGTAAATATGTTTGTACATGCATTTTCTTATTCCCGAGATGTCATCCGCACCAGTTGGTGTAACATACACCATTTTTTTTTTGTTATTTTCTTGTATTTTAAACTCTTTATTATTGTTAATATGCCATTTGGATATAGAATGATTTAAGTGTTCTTTTGATTGAAATGACTATTTCTCAGCTATCGGACCATCAATTTATACATTGATTCCTATCAGTGGATAATCTATAGAAATCCATTGAGAAGAATCATGAAAGCTACTAGATGATGAACCCCAAGCTACTAGAAAAATCTCCAAGAGTTCTCATCATATATATACATCACGTTAAAGAAAAAGTACCTTATAAATGCAATGTTGATCATGTTAGGATTTGGAATGCCCAAATCTCATTAATGCTCAAACTGCGAAAAGACCGTAGAAACAAAAAATTTACTTCTACTTAAGTTAGGGATTAAAGTATGTTGGATAATTATCAAGAGATACAAACATTTAATCCTTTACAAAAGATGGTAAAATATTATTTTACTTCTAACTTAAGCTTAGGGTTAAAGTGGTATGTCAGATGATTACCGAGAGATACACACCTCTTTAAACCTTTATTGATCTACTCCATGATTGATTTCTAAAATATTAATCTACTTAACAATTAAATAGATTAATATAAGATGTTATATCTCGCTTCCAAATTTCAATTGGAATGAAAATCGGCTTGTCTCGGAGCACCAAACGTCTGATGCCTCTGTAGGCTCCACCGACTGACTAGAGAGCGGCTTATTTTTTTTGCCAGAAATACCGTAAACCGTGATTTCTCACAAAAACACTATTCACCGAGAAAAAGATGAAATAGTACTATTCACGACTCAGCACAAAACACTATTCACCGATCCCGTTTCAAAAAAATCCTAACGTAAGTTAGTGTTTTTATGAAATAGTACTATTTACCGTAACTTTCGTAAAAACACTATTCACCGATCTCGTGAATTCTGAAATAACCGTATACCGAGAGAGAGAGAAAGTATAACTGATTTGGTGTAACTTTCTCTCTCACCTCACCCCTCTATTTATAAAAAATGTGGAATTACCAAATTACCAAAATACCCTCATGAATAGTAGGGAGGTTTCAAAGTGAAAAGACCAAAATACCCTTAAGGATGATGTCATATATGATGTCATGAATGATATCATATAAGGTTCAAATTTATAAGTTTGTCATTGGGCTATTTTGGGTCTTTTTAATTTTGGGCTTTTTTGGGCTTTTCTGATTTTGGGCTTTAATTATTAATTAAGGCTTTAATTATTAATAAGATTTTAGCCCATAATTCAAATCCATAATTAACATTTAAAATCCAAATCAAAAATATATAACTGTCATGTACAATTATATTTTTCTCGGTTGTTGTTTCGGCGAATTTATACGACGTGTCCAACACGTTATAAATTCAATCTGATTTTTGATTCTTATCATCTCTATGACAAATATAATTATATCATATATAATTAATTATAATTATCTTATTATTAATTATAAATAATTTATAATTAATCAATAAGATTCTCCGATTAACTCCTATACGGTGTGACCCAACATGATCCGTGTTATGTTGATAAATAGAGTTAAAACCGTTTTAACTTCTATAATCATATGAGGCATCTGGCAGAATGCACTATGACCATCCAATTACACAGATGATGATGTACTGTACAATATCATGATCCAGAAAACTATTTACTTGTATTTAATTTTTTGTCTCATAGATATCAGATCAATTTCAAGGTAGGTATGTGTCATCCTTGCAAACTTAATCTTTTCTTGATCCTGAGTAAATTATCAAATATATTACTCTTATAATTATACTGCTAGCAGATAATCTTACTCTATCAAGGGGCCCAATGATGCTATAACTCGTATAGAAATACGAGGGACAATAGTACTTTTGACAAACCATCTTTTCCTCTGCATAAGTTATGTAAACCGAAGAGCTCTCTTTATAGTCACCTTTTACAGATAACGTTTGGTAGAAATCACACACATACATATCTTATGTAGGAAGGATGAATACCTCATACTTTAGAATTTAACACTGAACGAAAACATTAATGACACGAACACAATTTTATTTAATGTTTCATTCGGGGTCTGTCAAATACGATGTTCCTAGAATATCTATCTATGTGATTAAAATGATAACTTTTTGTCTATGATCTGTAAAATTTGACCATCATTTAATCCACATACTAACCTGATAGCGGTTAATTAGTGTTCCTACTAATTACCTTGGTTATTAATTTTTAAGAGTATATTTTATATTATGAAGTTTCACAATTCCAGTCATGAACTCGACATGATTCATAAATTCAATAATACTCAAGGAAACAAAATATTGTTTAAGTATCCAATTCATGAACAAAGATTTATATAACAAATTTATCGTATTATTGACTTCAAGATTATTACAAACTAACAGATCCAACACTGAATATCAATAGAGTACTGAGATTCTTCGACCCCCAAACCTCGATAAATCAAACTCTTAATTTCTTCCAAGGAGACATTTTCGGTTCTTGAAAGTGTCAGTCTCGGGCCTATTATATACTCTACACCAATCCGTACATTTTGAGTTATATCACTATCAAAGTAGACACTTATCGGAATCATTTTCACCAATTTGCAACAATATAATTTCTAAACAATTTAATGATAAATGTGCTTGAATTTTGAAAAATACTAATATATTAATAATAATAACTATATCAAATGAATATTATTATAATTTATCTAAATACTACGACTTCCAAAAAAAATTGTACCAATCTAAGCAATTTATGACTTAACCATAAAATAAAATAGGTTACACGGCTAAATCAATAATTTATTATTCAACCAATAATTTACGGACATTATATAATTTATTAACCAGAAAAAGATAAAAAAAATAGAGAGAAATATTAAATAAATTTCCGACCTTTTTGTGCGAGACACACAATTATAATATCTCCATCTGCTTATTGCGTCAGAGACTAATTTTATTTGAATGCATCAGAGATTAAGTGTTTGAAAAGAGTACAATAAAAATAATGAAAGCATACTTCATGGGTCACTCCACGCGGATGGTGGTAGCGTGGAGTGCTCGCATCAGGTGGTTAGTAGCAACGTCGAGCGCCAACTGCCAAGCCATGCAGACAGTAAGAATATGGAGTCATACCACTCCATGCGGATACCAATGACATGGAGTGAATTGAATCACTACAACACAATCAGTATTTAACAGCAGATTTTTGAGATCATTAGCAGCGGTTCTACAACTGTTGTTATTGATCATGCTACTAATTTAATCCACGTACCAACCATCTCTGTGGAGTGTAAATCCCACAATTGGTTACCACTTTACTTAAATATTTAATTATGATTAACATTTTACTTAAATATAAAAATTTCAGAATGGTGTTGACGAATATTATGAAATCCGTCCAATTTGGATCTGTTGACATGACTATTTAATATATGTTTGATTATACGCTCTTAATATACTTTCAGGTGTTCCGACTGTTACCATTTTTTTATGATCGGATAAATGCGCAACTATTTTATTTACGTTAGGATTTTAGTATATGGATTATATATTTTTGGGATGGTATTTAGAGTAGACTATTATATGCAAATATTTTTGTTAGATGCCACAACCACGGATCCGGATTCGCTGCCATATTTTTCATGGCAAGGAAAGTATGACACAGTACTACGGCCGTCAGATTGATTTGAACGGTTCAAATTAGATTCAGGAATGATTTATTATTGGATGGGGCCTACTATCAGTGAAAAATAGCACCCGCTGTCATAATTTGAATTATGACAGCTGATCCGTTTCCCCGCAAACCTCTATCAAGAAGCTGATTGTCAAAAAAAAAAAAAAATGTTACACTGGAAAAGCAATCTGTCTTGTGCGCTTGGGTTTGTGGAAGAAAGGAATGCAAGTGATCATCAGATAGTCCGCTTTGTTTCATAGCGTTGTATAGAAGAGCCTAGTAACTAGATCATGCTTCCAAAAGAAAGGGCGGTAGAATGTAAAAATAGGTGAACCGTGAATGCCAGCACGAAGTGTTGAAAGCTAATTTTTAAAAGTGGAGAAAGCATAGTACTTTGTGAAATGCAGGCGCGGAGCGTGATCAAGTTGTTTGGAATTTCTACTGAAAGTTAGAGATGAAGTGATTTGAGACTTATAGTGGTAATTTCTTTTGCTTATATGCTTAGTAATAGCGGACTATGGTGTTATAATTTTCTTGCTTTTGTTTTCTTTGTTAACTGGTGTGGTTGCTCTTCAAATAATACTAATAATACAAATAATATATATATATATATATATTACAATTTTAATTTTTTATTTCGATCAATCACAATTGTTCATCTGAACTTGATCTCTCAATTCTAATATAAAATTTGATCCACAGTAATCTATATCTATACTTATTATATAAAGCACCTAAGAATTGAATGGGTCCATTTTTTATCATTTTCTTTAAATTTTTTATATCCCAAAATACCTCTCATCTAATGATTTATATTAATTTTAACTAATCAAACGAACACGATATCGTCCATTATTTTGTATTCCTCTTCATTTTTTTGTCATATAAGAGGAATGGAATTAAATGTTGAAAGAAATCATGCGAAATTATATCTGATATAGTATCTATGATTGATTTTGTAATTGATTTTGTATTTATTGATCTTTTTCATATTAGAATGACATATATATTATTATGTGATATTTTTATATTTAAATAAAAAATTCACTGGAACGCGGTTACACAGCTAGTAATAATAATATGCAGAGTTCTAAAATCTAAACTGGCCTACGTCGAATTATCTAGTGATCCCTTCATATTGACAAGGCTAACTTTAAATAGGTTTCAATATTTACAAAAATATAAATGGAAGTACCTTCATCCGATCTCTAGCATACTTGACTACTTGTTACAGTCCCTACTAATCGCCACTCGAAAAAACATGACATATTCTTAGTGATCCTGAGCAATGGACATGAACCATCTGCCACATTGTTGTTATAGTTGTAAAACACACTAACTTGTTACTGAAAGAAGTAATATATTCCTAAGTCTGAAATAATAGTACAGAATCAATTTGTATTGCTAGTAACTTAACTTTCCTCTTTTGCCTCTATGATTACTTTTGTGCAATTTTATAAACAAGATGGAGGATATCGTTCCCTAACAAAATTAATCGCCTCTTTTCAACTCTTTCATTGCATTCTACACCATCGAGTAGGGATGTAAATTGACCGGATATGGATGGATATAGTTAAATTATATCTGTTTTCGTTATAATTTTTAGATACATATTCATGTATGAACAGTCAGATACAAATACGATTAGATATTAAATGGATACCATATACAGATTGAATACCAGATGAATACAAATATAAATAATATATTAAATATATTTTAGATAATAAATATAAATATTATTTATACTATTGAAAAATAATTATGAACTATTTTTTAGAGTCATCGATTATATTAATTATAAAAATTAATAATTAATTATCACAATTTATATTGGTATGTGACATTTGATGCCAAAGCAAAACACTCATTTTACTTTGCAAATACCGTAATCTACCTCCAAAATTAATCAAGGCCATCTTTAGAGAACAAGAAGAGACTATTTCTTATATCAAGCAAGACCATTTTTTAAAAAATAAATAAATAACAGCTAGAAAACTCAAAAATAATGAAATGTAATATCCCACAAAATTTTGACATAAAAAAATTATTGAGCAATTTAAAATGAATATTTAAGTCGTTGCACATGATAATTCAATACCGAAGCAAATTACTCATTTACTTTGTAAAGCATCGTAATTCATCTTTTAATTTTATAAGTTTAATACAATAAAAAAATTAAAAGATACATTATGCACTGCATATTCTTCAATATGCGACAGCACACCGCATATGCCGCAATTTAAAACAATGAGAGCCATAGAGCCGGTGACTTGAAAGAAAAGCAGGAAAATGAGAATGAGCAAAAAAACATCTTTTTCTACATTAACAGATATCATCAGTAGACAAAAATAAGTTATTAAGAGTTTTACATTTCTGTCCTCCTGTGTGGCAAACAGTGATCAACTGATAATACAAGGGAGATTTCACTTGTGAAACAGTAAAAGTCGCTCCTATCCAAAAATTTCACAAAATACAGGCACAATACTACACACCATCTTGCTCTTCTTTGGCCGGCCTAATGCGAATGATACTAACTTAATGCATTAACTGGGGTCAAAGTGAGGCTACAAACCTACAAATAGTGTCATATCTGTAACTCAGTACTCAGAGCATCAGTTTTGTAACTGGCATTATTTGATTGACAGAAAGAAAATGAATCATCACAGTTTCTTGATAGATCAACACCAGTGGAAGATTTCAAACTGCTGTTGCTCTGACATGCATCACCATTTTCTGACGGTTTGGAGTATGGCGTGCAGGTTACTCTGAAAACCAAAAGATAAACAGTTCATAAATACCCTTTTAAGTTTCAATTTTAGTTAAATCCAGTAAGGAGAGTCATCAAAATTATACCTTTCTTTGCGCCTTTCCAAGAAACGAGCTAGCGATGCCTTTCTTGCTTGTGGCACAGCTGTAATCAAATTAAATAGTGGCTTAAGACAACTAAAATAATGTATTTAGAGATATACCATTAAAATAATTAGTGAACAACCAGCTTTTTAAAGTTTTGGAACACTGAGTTTCGGCCAGTTCAATATTTCAACTTTCAAGCCAAATAACCAATATAATTCAATACCAGAATTATCTCCTATGTCGAGCATCATTAATGCATGCCAACCAGTATGAAACTGTACTTGGCTTACTAAGGATGGATTAGGATTAAGTTCAATAAAAAGCTCATAATAGTATTAGGAAGCAAGTCTAACTTAACTTGATACCAACATGAATATGTAATGGGGAAGATTATATTACATCAGTAACTTAACAGAGATGATACCTTTTGGCATAATAGCAGCAGCAGTAGTGGAGCTTAATCCAGCAGGTAGACTTGCTGCAGTACCCAATCCAGTAGTCAGATTAGCAGGGGCACCTGATCCAGCAGGTGGGCTTGCAGTTGCAGAAGGCCTCAATTTGGAAGGCAAGCTTGAAGAAAGCTCAGGCTTGCTTGAGGGACCTAACAGGCTCAAAGACTTGTTCAAATTAGAGTCACTGTTGTTAGAACTAGAAGCACTCCTACAAAGAGTTGCCGCATGTGAAACAATTGCAACTGGACTTGATGTAACGGGGGAAGATGGTGTAACTACAACTGGGCTCTGTTTCTGGGGTTGCATTGGGTTTGAATTTTTCTTACTGTCTGCATCAACTATTTTTACTAAATTCTCTACTTTAGGGGTTTCAGTGGTTGGAGTAACATTCACTGATTTGCTTGCAAGCATCAAAATCTCCTTCGCCTATTAATTAAATTAAAAACAGTTGGAGAAGTTAATAACTAACAGCATTTAAATTATACTTCAGAGTCAAATCTTATAGAATGTAGACAAGCAAGCATACCATATCCACTGGGATGTTGTCAAATGAGCGAACTGATCCAGCATAAAATATTGTCATTTGAGCAGTAGGAGAAGGCTTTGGCACCTCCCTTTGAAAAGAACAAAAAATATATATATGTAAATCTATGCTATGAGCCCTGAATTAATTTTTAAAATAGTCAACTAGTTTTGAACTTTTATTACCTTGGCACAAAAACTCCAATAGTAGATCCTACCAAATGGCCATTGAAATTGACCCCTCCACCACACGACTGCTGCTTCACAGGTGTAATTGTACCATTTTGCGAACTTGGAGGGCTATTATTTACTCTCACAAAAGGATTGTTTTGCAGAAATGGTACAGAATGGTTGGACATGACTGGAAACAATCTCGACCCATTTACATTCTGCACAGAAGGGCTATATCCATGCACTGCATACTGTAAATACAAAAAAAAATGCAAATTAATTAAACTGATAAGAAATAAGTACATGCTGTGTCTTAGTATTATGTGCATTAAAATGAACAGATATTAGGTGGTCATGAGCACCTGTTGGGGCAACACAGGGGTTGAGGTCCTGGAAGTAGACCCGGAAATGGAGAACTGATCTGACTTCTCTTCTCTGATTGTCTTGATTGACATGAAAGGAGGCAAGGGAGAAGCCTTGTTTGAGGAAGGCCACTGTATTCCCGACCCATAAAACACTGAAACAAACCGATAACAGCATATCAGATTTTATAATAGTATATTTTCTTTTCTTTTTTGTTTTTTTCCCCTGAGGAAATTCTCCCAATTTAGCAGCAGCGTGAAACTAGAAGGCGACCCAAATATCTCCTCATATTAGAAAACTTGCCATATATTATTTTCTTATCTAATAAGTAATCAAATAAATTTAGAAGCATATTTCAACTAACCAATTGATTGGAGAGACATATTTACTACGGTAGATGTATTTTAGCGTTATTATGAGATTTCACACCAAATTACCAAACTTCTAATATTTTATTAAAACACATAATTTGAAAATTGGACCAAATCACCAAAACAGCTAGACCAAGAACGAGAGAAAAAAACTTACAACTAGTAGAAAATTTAGCATGTATTCTTATAAACTAGGACCATAATTGTTCAAATAAATGAATAGGACAAAGTTTCAATAATAGACCAAATAATTTCAACAAAATAAGAATTATCGAGGAGAGTGAAGTAAAAGATCAAGTACCAGAATCCTGAAGATTACTTCTCCCGTCTTCCTTCGACACAGCACCTGATTCCTTCCCAATAACACCCAAGAAGTCTCTCTCCATGGAAAATATTTTGACTTAACCCCTGAACAATTTCAGAATCTCCTTTGGGGGCCGAAATCCTCCTTACCAAACAATCCCTCGCTTCGCTTCTAATCTTGCTCTCTCAGCTTCTACCTCCTTTTCCTTCCTTTCTCGCTTTGGTCTCTCTCAGCACCTGCTCGTCTCTCTTTTCCAGAAATAAAAAGGGGAGACGGTCTTTGTTTTCTCCTTTATATCACCCTAGGCTCTATATTACCTCAGATTGGTTTGACAAATTAACAAATATTATTATTTTACAAAAAATAGTAATTTTTTTATTATTTGATAAAAAGAAAATATAATTTGACAGTTATTAATCAGAATAATTAAAATATAAATAATTATGATACTAATAATGATGATATTAATAATAAAAAATAATAATAAAAATATAATCGTAAGTAATAATAATCATAATTATGATAACAAATCGTAAGTAATAATAATAAAATAATAATAAATAATAATTATCATAATAGTAAAATAATAATAAATTATAATCATAATATTATAATATAATAGAACATAATCAAATAATTATTATTATTCTGATAAGAACTAAATCGATATACTACTTATAATTTAGTATATCGGATTAATATTCGTCTGTACTATTCTAATTAGTCCAAAATTTATTTAACAAATTAATTTATGTCGGTAGATCGTTACTTTTTACTATTTCATACCCTTATTCTTTATTAAATATTTATCTTAATTTTAAAATTCTGGTAAAAATCCTTGGAAAAAAAGAAGGCACGCCAAAAGAGCCCGGCTTCGATTGGTGGTTACTGGTTATTATAGCTCTTCACGTGGGGCCCATCCGCTTATAAACGCTGGATCTGAGCTCTTACAAGGATCAGGTATCAAACGTCTGTATACACTTGGTCTTTGTCGTACGTTGCGTTCTCATCCCACTTTATGTAAGATATTAGATATGTGAATGTGACATCTGGCACAGACTGTGTATATTCTGTAAACAGGTCCAGGCAATTTTAAGTTGAGCACCTGCTTTTTCTTGAGGAAGAGCACCTGCTTATTAACCGGCTGATCCTGTCGCGAATTCTTATCGTCTGCCTCCTGTCGCCGCCCACGGGGAGATAAAAGTAGATTCGTCCTCCTCCACATTATTTAATTTCCAAACCTAATCATCTCCATTATTGGAAAAACTGGTTGGGTCCTTGTCTTTTTATCCGTCTCAACACTCAAAGATAATTGAAATAAAATATTAATACTGAAGTTTTCCTGTCAAGAATGCGTTTCATTTTTTTATTTACGTGTAAGCTTGGTAATTCTTTTGAATATAAAAATTATTAATGAGAATAATAATTTTACTTTTTAGTTTGAAGAGTTGTACTCAATATAACTTTTTAGGCGACCAATTTATGAAACTTTTGCTAAAATTTACATTATATTTTTCTTGATTTAATATAGTTTTCATTAGAAGAGAGAATTATGAGGAAATAAAATAATGAAATTGATTATTATTTATTATTATAAAAATTAGAAAGTAAAATTTATTATCCTATATATTTTTCAAAATAAAGTTGTTTACTGAATGTCTCTGACCCACGTTTAGAGATGACAAAAATGTTTAGATCACTGGAATAATTAATATTATCTCATAATATGTAATGTTAATACATAAATATAACTCAAAATAATAATAAAATGATTAACAATTAATAATTAAGATAACAAATGTTTGTCTCTTTACATAAAGAAACGTGTTTTGTTTCCATAAGAACTATTCTAAAACAAATTGATGTTGAAATCTGCCAAAATCTTATTTAAAGTAAATGAAAATTACAACACAGTAGAAATCAAATCTTTTTTACTACGAGGATACATTAAGGAATATTTTCAGATGATCAACTAATACTGCTTTTTTGGTTCGAAGAAAGATCATGTATTTTTTTTTTAAAAGATTAGTATACCTTATTTAGATAACTTTATGTATGCACATTATACATTGTTGATTAAATAATTATTAATTTCATTTAAAAAGACGAAAAGAATAAAATTATGCACTCAATCAACAAATAATAAGATCCAACCTGACTATTGATTTTCATACACAAATTATTTAGTTTAGCATAGAGTATTTGATAAGGACACATAATGTACAGTTCATCAAACATACATTCGAACTCCTATTTTTCTTTTTCATTTGAGAAAAAAATATGACTCAATAGTTTTTTTTTTCTTTTTGTTTCTTTGGTTACAGTGCCGCATGATATTTTAACATTATTCTGGATTTTTCAATTGTCCATGCAAAAATAACTCGTCTAATACTATTATTTTTTAATGAAATATTTTTGTTGGCAATTAACAGGGTAACTCAAAGAGAGAACAATATCAATTCAGCACAGAAAGCGTGTTTACTGTTTCCTGCTGCCTACGTTTAAATGGAGAGGTGGTTGGTAGAATAGGTTCACCTGGTAGAACTGTAGTAGCAATATCCACTTCCGCAGTGGCCCCGATCCAATAAGAAAACGACGCGTGTCCCCAGATACAGCGCTCGTTTTCTCACGCGACGTAACTTGCGAATGAAAAATTGAGTGGTATGGAATTAGCTGGGTCCCGTTTGACTGCGACCATGAGAAACATTAACCGTCCGATGGGAGTGCGCGCTGGATACGAAGGGCAATCACGTGTTGGCGATGGTTCCCATGGCGCCATCTGGTTTTGCGATTAATTACTATCGAGGTTAATTACGGTGTTAAAGAAATAAATTGTACAGTTCACGGTTAATGACTTTGATTTTAACAAAATATAGTTCACGAGGGAACATGGGATGGCGTGCATTTAGCATTTGCTTTCTCGGTCTATATATGAATCTAGCCTAGTTAAGTTGGATCAAAGTTAGTGTTCGGTTTATAATGCTCACTAATTATTTTTCATCCAAAATTTTTGACTTGAGGTAAAACTCATTAAGTTAACGAACTAACTGAGCTGGTTCGTTAAGAGTAATTTATAGTTAATAATATTTTTTATAATATTTTATATTAAAATTTATATAATTAATACTAAAATAATTAATGATAAATATTTCACACAATTTATTATAATAATTTAAATATATATCATACTATAAACTATTTACTATACTAAAAATTCATAATAAAAATATATAAATAATAAATATTAATAGTTTAACAAGTCAAATGAGCCGAGCCAGCCTAAAATCAAACTTGGCTCATTAACTTAATGAGCCGGCTCGTTTATAGTTTGGTCCATTAATGAGCGAGTTGATCCCGAACAAATCACGAGCGAGCCATGAACCTAGGGGTGTTAACGGATCGGATAATATCTGATTTTATCTGTGATTCGATCCAAAAAATAATGAAAATTATCCGATCCGTATCCGTATCCGAATCCGAAATTCTTTTATGGATGCGGATATGATAAGACCCTTCCCTATCCGTATCCGACCATTTAGCTATTATTCATCAATATCCGACATTATCCGAATATGTATCTGAAATATTTCTATTATATATTTTTTAATTAGATTTTTAGCATTCATTATAAATCTAATTTATTTTATATTTAATTTATGTTAATGTATCATATTATTTTATAATTCATTAATACATTTAAACTACTAATATAATAATAATAATTAATATTTATAATTTATAATTAATGATTTTATCATAAAATACTATGTAATTTTTTTCCAATGATACATATAATATTTTTATTTAATATCCGAAATATATATTTATATTCATATTTGATAGTCCTAGGATGGTGATATTAAAGGTCAAAATAGTGCAAGAATGTAAAGAACCTAAGGTAGAAATGTATAAACCGATTTGGGGCTTAGAGTTCAAGTGTAATGGCAGCGGAATACAATTCAATTTGTTTCAATTCTCACAAGAATATAGCAATCAAAGAAATGTGAGAAAAAAAAATCAAACAAGAACACAAGATGTAACGGAGTTCGGCTTAAAAATGCCTACGTCTCCGGGACTCTTAACCTCCAACAATTGAGGTTGAGCCGAAACACTAAAAACAATTTTACACTTGTAGAACTTGGTCCCTTACACAAAAATGGGCTGTCAAGTCTATCGGTAACAAGAGTGACAACACACTCAAAAAGGTGGGTGACAACACACTCAAAAATAAAAAGTGAGTGACAACACACTCAAGAAAAATGTAAGCACTACAACTCAAGAAACAGATTACAAGAAGAACACGAAGGATCAAGTTGGGAGAATGGAGAGAAACTAGATTGAGTTTAAATAAAAATTTAGCTAATTGAGTGTTTTTAATCTCTTGGATTATCTCTCTCACATTGTATATGGCTAATAAGCTCTTTGGAGTAATGATTTAGTTAGATAGATCTTATTCCAATCAGTGAGAGAGGTGATCCTTTTAAAATAGATCTTCTGAAACAGCTGAAGAAACTATTTTTGGCCTGAACCGTTATAACGATTTGGAAATCGTTATAACGACTTAGAAAGAATAGCCGTTGGATCTGATTGAGCTGAAACGTTATAACGATTCACTAAATCGTTATACATTTCATAAATCGTTACAACGATTACTGAATCGTTACATAACGATACGCTCTGGTTTCTTTGAGAACTTTTCTGCCTTAGAATATTTTTGAGTATTGAGATGAACCGTTATAACGATTACTGAACCATTACAACGATTCATTGGGCAAAAGCATTTTTCTTTGTTGTTTAAGCTCAATTTATCTTAATCAATTCAACCCAGTTTGAGTCTAACTAAATCTAAGCCTAATGCAATCTTAATTAAGCTCTTTTATCCCATCATTAGTTTTGGTTCTTTTGCACTAATCTATTTACATTTTAATCCCTGCACAAAACTTAAACAAGGCAAATTGTAAAATTCAACATTATTTTACAAATCGACAAATCAAAGAAGGTGTTTAGTGTAACAATATTTATATCTGTCCGATATCTGATATGTATCCGATATCCGTCGAATATCTGATCTGTATCCATATCCGATACTATCCATATCTGAATCCGTATCTGATACTATCCGTATCTGAAAAATTATAACGGATACGAATATAAATACGATAAGAACATTATTTGTTGCATCTGATCCGTTTACACCCCTACACCAACCACTAGTTTTTTGGCAGCCCTATTTGCTTATTCACCTCCCCCACTTAAATACTTAATTTGCACGCTGATACATGAACCTGCCTCTTGTTTTCGCTTTGACTTCGGTTCCTCTCTCTAACTGTCCAACAGGCCAACAGGGGTGTCTGAACATTTTCCAATTTTTCTGGTGCATTTACCGTTATTGCCTCTGTGAACATAGTAGCTAAATAATCCCACCGTGTTACATAAGGTAGATATTGTATAATTGTTCGGTTTTCCGCTATTTTTTCCATTCCTCTGTGTAAATAGCCCAATATGGGTTCACAATCAATAACATCTTCACCATCGAGAGTAAGGATCAGTCGAAGAACACCATGCATTGATGGGTGGTGAGGACCCATATTGACTATCATGAGATCTTTTCTTGTAACCGGTACAGTCATATCTTTTCTTCCTGAATTCATTATTCCATGAATTCCTCAAAGTGAGGCTCATCAAAATGAAAAATTGAATACTACTAAAAAAAATTCAAACGATGAAATTAACGAGTTTGTGGCTCTCGAATATTCAACTTTATTAAATTTTTAGATTTTATATCAACCATTAAATTGAGCTATTCTTCAAATAATATTACTGTATATATGCTCGTTTATCTTGAAGTTATAATTTCCTTACAGTTTTAATGGCTACACAAAATGCTACACAATAAAGGGGTATAGTTATTCAAATTTATTTCTTTTTTTTTCTTAAATTTCTCTCAGTTTTGAATATGAAGTTTGGTTAAATTCTGAATGCTAATTTTTCTCTCAATTTTGTATTTATTTGATATTAATTATATATATATATATGATTAAAATTTATATTAATTTCTAAATTATCTTTATTTCTTATTTACTTTGTTTCTCATAAAAAATTAATTTCTTGTATTTTTAAAAACCATCACCCATAGCAACGTATGGGCAAGATACTAATGAATTACAATTATTATTTTTCTCAGATTCCACCATTTGATAAATTATAATATTTAAATAATATTTAGTAGAATACTTCTTAAAATGATAGAATAAGGCAATGTAAGATTTTATTTAGACAAGATGTTATTTTTGTTTTGAATAAGTTTTATTTTCTAGTTAAAAAATTTGACAAGAGATGTCTATATTTTTTTTTATTTATTTATTTTGAAATGTCTCAAATTAAAATTTATTGCATATTTATATTTTTGAATTCATACAAGTAAAATAGAGATGTATTTGTGTGAAAGAAATGAGTTAATTTTTTTATAAATGATGCTAAAGCTAATTAATATATTAAGATTATTTGTCAGCATCCGTTATCATTTTGTTACCTATTTATTTTAATGGGCGAAGATATAACATAGATAAATCAAATTTTAATAATAAAGATAGAATATGAATAACAGTAGCATTAAATGGATATGATAACAAAAATATTTCGAACTAATCCGTATCCATTAACACCAGCTGGTAGACTTGCTTTCTGCTATAAGTGAAACTTCTAAAACTGTTACCGTCCGTATAAATTTTGTGAAGTCTGAAATGCAGAAGATATCAATAAGTACTATTAAAACGTACGTAGCTTGCTTTCAATAACCAAACCAAGCGTATTTTATTTGTCACGGGGTGTTAACTTATTATAGTACCTTATTTTATTTGCTTTTATCATGTGGTCCGTGGACAATGCATCTTCTTTTTCTATTGTGGCAATTTTTTAAATTGAAAGCGAAAGACTACCAATGAGCGTGTTGCTATTTCTGAATTGAAAGGGACTCCCGCATTTCTTACTTAACTATGTGATCGTGCAAGAAGCAACCTAGAAATTTACCATGTTATGTGGGTCATTATCATCAGCGCGAATTATTCGCAATCATACTATTAATATCTCATTGTTTAATGCGTTCAGATGAATCGGTCATTATTTTGTATTTGATTAATCGGTCAAATTGGCTTCATATTTTTTTTTTGGTTGGTTTGGTTCACTATAGTTTGCGTCAGAAAACATGGTTCATAGATAAATCAGTTAATATAAATTAAATATCCCTGTAATCTGGTCATCGACATACGATATATAATTCATCAACTTGCTACGTTTCAGTCGTCAACGAAATGATGATTAAAAGTATTATTCCCTACCAACTATGGATGGATGACGTTGATGATATTTCCACTGGATTTCAAATTTTCAGACAATCAAATATACAAACGCGTTTTGTCATTTTCTTATTACTTTTATCACGTCAAAGTATATACAGCTCTTTTTATTTTTATTTTTAAAAAAGGTTAAGCGCATTTTCAGAAAGAAGATTCATTTATTATGTCTGATCCTTCTTATTTTATTAGTATTTTATCTATACGTTATTACGGATGATAATTTTTAAAAATATAAAAAATAGATTTTTTATGAGAAATCAAAGCAAATAAGAAATAAAGATAATTTAGTAATTAATATAAATTTAATTATGGAGACAAAAATACTGTCAAATAATTGAAGTAATCTATTGCTCCATTATATTTCATAATATGTCTGACACCATTTTTGATTGTGGGATTGCAATGATCTTATTTGATTTATTGTTTTCTCTCCGTATGATGACATATTTTCGTTCAGACCGAAAAATGAACCAATTTTTTTTTATCTTACTCAGTTTTGTCATGACAAAGTTTAAGGATAAATAATCTCAAATATAGCTATTTACCTTCCTCAATCGGTCTCATTTAAAAAGCAAACGTGTTTGACATATGACTATGTATGTATGTGTTAACAAACATATGTGATTAGAAGGATGTCTAGTCACACATCAGACTATCATATACAAATAGTGTTATGTTATAAATAAAATTTCACATAAGAAGAAAGAAAAAAAGAGAAAGAGTACACTGAGAATTGAGTAGATTTTCCATTCAGATCATCATTTCTCCTCAAATCATTTATTTTCTTTAAGTTATTCCTCTTCTAAGTGTTAGAGATCTAGTTTAAGAGGAGTCTAATGATATTTGGGATGAAGGAGTGTATTTTTTTAATTCCAATGAATAATCACTTTCAAAACAGAAATTTTACGCTCAGGTATCAATAATTATGGTGTGCAATTTGGTAATTACAGTTTGTAATTTTGGGCATCGAGAAAAATAGAGCAGATTTCAAATCTCAGAATTACTGATTGTAATTTTTAAATTGCGGACCGTACATTTAAAATTTTATTGCGCACTCATTGTATTTTGATTATAATTCCTTCATCCGAATTCCGGTTGGATTGATTTTAAGTTCGTTGAAAAGCTAAGAACGAGCTTTACAAATTAATACTTAATATCAATTGTTCTATGAGAGTTTGTAATCACCACTTGATGTGATATATTATTCATGTGCTATTTTGATCTCGTCTGCATTTGGATTCTTCATGATCATTCTTTTTTGCTCCAAAAACTCTAAAAATTCATAAAATATGGCAATATCTCGAATTCAATACAAAAGTTAAAGAAATTACTAACAATCAACATAAAAAGTACAATTTTAGAGATAAAACTTTAATTAAAAATGGTATAAAAACGAGGCTTATCAAGAACTTCATCGTACTTTTTATTTTAATTTGTTCATTATAGTTTCAAGTTATAAATAAATATTTTTAATTTTAACAAATATTATAAAAATCATTTCTAAAGGTACCATGAGAAATGGTTCTCACTTGAAAAATATTTCTAAAGGTAGGGTTCTCAATTAAAAATTATTTCTAAATTTTAAGTCGATTTTTTTTATAATATTATATATTTTTTTCAAAATAATTTTATTTAAAAAATACTTCTAATTGATGCTCTTTGCAATGGCTATGACTTAAGAACCATTGCAGAAAGTGTTATCATAATGTTTTAATTATATCTTAAATAACATAATGTGTACTATGTTATTAATAACAACATATATTTTTCATAATATAATTTTTAATTATATTTTTAACAATATAATGAACATATTCTTTATTCAAATAAGATGGAAATTTATATAATTTCTACGAAAAAAATCTAAAATTTGAATTGAAATTTAAAATACATTTTGAGGTACCAGATGATCTTTTTTGACCTCAAAAACTACCAACATGTCACTAGATTTATGTGGCTCTATAGATCTCATCGTGAGCTTTCTCTGTCGTATGGAACGCCTCAATCGAAATTTTCTATCAAAAATTTTGACCGTTTGAAGTCAAGGTGCTCAGATTTTAATTTTCAGTTCATTTTAAAACAAAATAAAAGAGGAATATGAAGTAGAAGATGGGGGAGATTATAAATAGAGATTTCATAATATGTGGGTGTTTAATCAGAAGTATTGAATGAAGTAGAGAATGGACAGTGAATATGATAAGAGTTCATAATTTGTGAGTGTCACTTTTGTCTTTTCTGAATTATTATTAGTCAAAATCTTTAGAAATTAGTTTTAAATGAGAAAATTATTTCTAAAAGTAATAAGTTTCCTTGTTGATTTTTGGAGATATCCCTTAGTAATGGTTCAAAACTAGAACCATTTCTGAAAGTCTCTCATTTTCAAGACAATAAAATAATTCATAGTCAATAAAAAAATATTTAATTTTGTACAAAGAACAATTTGGGATTATGTCTTGAGTGGAACCCAAGAGAGGTTATACTTTGAGAGGAGAAATCCTAAGAGAAGAAGAGGAAAAAAAAAAGGAAAGAGGGAGGAGATCAGAATCGAGAAAGGAGGTGGAGGTGGTGGTCGACGGTACAACCTCTCCATCAAGTATTTTCTTCATTGTTGTTGTTTTTGCATTTTTTTTTTCCTTCTATTCATTCATACCTTTGCAAAAAAAATTATACATCATGTTTTACATCTAGTTGTTTATAAGAAAGATCAAGTTGAATATGTTAATACTCCTTACAAATGAGTTAGATCAAGTTGAATACACAAAAAAGTAAAAATATTACTTTTAGAATTTATACTATTGCAACATAAGGTATATATATTTATCAATACTCCTTATAAATATGTTAATAAAAAATAATAACTCATGCTACCTTTTTAAGACCATTATATTTATGCCTTAATTCCTGTGGTGTTGTTCAGCAAAGCAAGATTAAGGTTTCATAGCCTTCTGATGCTTTAATTTCACTGGGGATAAGGTCGCCCTCCTTAGGGTGTGCTCCCGAGTTGGGTACAGAGGGTGAGAGCGTGGAAGAGGAAGACAAAGAGCGATCTCACCTTGCTCCCGAGTATTTACTGTAGCGGGTGACGAAGGGTTAAGCGATGGAAATGAGGAAACAACTACTACACTATTTTGATAAAATTGTTCACCTCCGATTTTGAGGTTAAAAATTTTGACCTTCCATTCTCTTCCATCATTTTTCTTTGTTTTTCATTCCACCATTGAAGAACTCGGGAGCACAGCGTTAGAGTCTGTTCGGTTATAATGAGATTAGGTGGGAATTTTGATTGGTGGGTTGTTTTTCTAAAATAGTATTCGACGAGCATTTTTTTTTTGAATGGTTTTGATGAATTGTACCCATTCAAACCCACTTTGACCCAACAAAATGAACGTACGTGTGAGGGGAAAAAATAATTGAGTTGGACTTAAAAAAAAATTCCCAACCATTAACCCATCTCATTGGGACCCACAAAGCTTCATATATGAAACCCATACCCATCTACTTCTATTTCTATTAAAATAACAACATCCGAACAGTCCCTAATGCTTAATTCGGCCCAAAATTTAATCCTGCCTATTCTTTAAGGAACACTCATCCTTGTATATATTAATTTTTGTATCTCCTTAGTCTTCTTAAAGAGTCATTTCCTTATTCATCTTAGCGAATATGATATTCTTAGTGGGGATTAAAATTTAGAGACCAATTAATTATACCTCAAATTTGTACCCCAACTGAAAAAATCACTAACCATGTTGACTACGTTCTCTAACATCAGGCGGACGATAATCGAAGTCTTAAAATTAAAAGTCCTAAGTCTTAATACCAAGATTTTAAAAAATATTTAATGGCTCTTAACGGTGAGGTGATTAGATAACGGTTAACGATTTTAACGGTTTTACACGGCCGTTAAATTAAAAAAATGGTCAATCACTTTTTACCTACTAATTCATATTTAAAAAAGCTAAGAAATGCATTCTCATATCATTAGTGCTTAATAATTAACTAAATTAAGTAATAATAATAATTATTATAATATTAATTATGTACTGAAAAGTTAAAAATCTTAAATTATACTAAACTATTATATAATTAATTTTCTTGATATTTTTATTAGGACATTAATTTATATTCAAAAAATAAAAGAAAATACGAATTTATTGTCATTAACTATTAAGATTTGAAACAAAAGAATTTCAGTCGTTAAATGTATTTTTTTTTCAAAAAAAAAAATAATGATTTTAATGGGTTTAATGTGAGATAAAACAGTTAAATCGCAGAAAACCCATTAAATCTGTTTTTTTTTCTCAAAAACTTAACGTCAGAGCCTGTTAAAACCATTAAAACGGTTAAAACTTTTCATTTTTTAAAAGCTTGCTTAATACTAAAAAGATAAAGTATTAATACATATCATATTTTAAATTTTAAATTTATATTTAGACGATAATCATGATATGAACAAAATCAAATTAACTATTTGGTTTTAAATTAACTAATATAATTGATAAATATTAGACTATTTGGTTTATCCGATTTATAAAAACATAAATCAAACCGAAGAACAAAAATCAAATTAACTAATATTTTTAATCAACTCAAAAATCTTAAATTGAAAAATCGAACCAAATAGTCCAAAATTTGACGATTCAGTTCAAAATTAATTAAACTGATCTGTTTGCACACCCCTATTTCCAAGTCTTAATATAAAAATATGACGTACTGGTATCTAATATTACAAATCACATTTTAAAATTAAAATTTATGTTTGGAAGATAATTAAGATATGGACAAGTATTTATGCTTGAACTTCACTGTCTAAAAACTAAATATCTCAAGTCTTAACACAATAAATATAAAGTCTTAATATCTAATATTATAAGTCATATTTTGAACTTAAAATTTATATTTAAACAACTATCAAAATATGAATAAGTCTATATACCTAATAATGAGATAAAATTGAATATCTTAAGTCTCAACATATAAAAAATAACATCTTAATACCTAATATCACAAATTATAATTTTAAACTTGAAATTTATATTTGAACAGTCAATAAAATATGGTCAAATCTATATTCCTAAACTACAATGTCTTAAAACATGAGTAGACAATAATTATTTACTTTCTTCTTTGAATATTCAAGAGAGTTCTATAACTGAATTTCTACCTTGTATAAGTCAATATTAAGAAGGATCTAATGTTCGCGTTTACACAAAACCACAAGCAACCACCTGGAAAAGTCAAACTACTCGCTAAATAATAACGATTCTTCTGAAACTCTCTAACTGTTCTATAGATAATATTTGAAGTCTTAATACCTAATATTTAAAGTCTTAAAAGTTATTATATGATATCTTGATACATAATATTATAAGTCATTTTTAGCTTTAAAGAACATAAAAATCTCGAATATTTGCTGAAATATTTTTTAAACTAAATCTTTATATCTAATATTTTAAGTCTTAACAACTAAAAGATGAAGTATTAATAAGATTTACCTAAAGAACCACATACCTAGTACATATGATAATAGATCTCGCCTCTCTACGGAGTTGCGCATGTTCAAATCCCGAGAGAGAGATATGAACAGTAACCTATGTTGGGGTTTATGGGAATCCTATTTAATTTCAAAAATAATAAGATTTACCTAAAATCATATTTTCATATAATTTATATCATTTATATCTTAAGATCTCACAAATAAAATGTAAATATCTTTTAATATAAGTCATACAAATATTATATTTTATCATATATCTCTATTCCTTATTAAGCACGCAAGTGTTCTGATTATGTAATGATTTTTATTAAAAAAAATTGAGCTAATATCAGTCATCAGATTCAGTTATTTATCAAATAATGTTACTATCTCTTTGATCATTTGTGTTAAAGTTATAATTTTCTCTCAATTTTGATTATTACACGAAATACTGCATAATTTAGAAGTACAATTACTCTACTTTGTTTTTTTCTTAGATTACCATTAATTATGAATTTTAACTTTTCTTAAATTTTAAATATCAAATTTCCTCACAATTCTGTATTTATTTTACATTAATTATGTATTCATTATTGAAATTTACATTAATTACTAAATTATCTTTATTTTATTTCCTTTTTTTCACAGAAAGATATAAATTTTTATATTTTTAAAAAATATCACTGTAGTAATGCACGGAAAAGATACTAATTAATCCTAGTCCCCGAGACCAGTAACTAATAGAATACTTAAGATCACTCATCTGATGTTTTAATATATATTAATATAAGTCTTATTTTTAGTTTTGAATAATATAAATTCAAAAATATTTGCCAAACACTCATGTGGTCAAATTTTTATACTTAATTTTTCTCATCTTAAGACATAACAATCTAAATCTTAATACTGATTAAAATAAGTTATAATTAACTTTAAAGAATATAATATTTTATAATATTTTCTAAATATAATTATTCTTAATATCTTAACACCTTACAATTGATAAATTTATTAGTATTTTTCTCAATATCTTAAAACCTTATAATTTATATTTATAAAAAATAATCTCAATAAATAATAAAGAATATCTTTATACCTTATACCATTAAATTATAATATTGTCAACAACATATAATAAGTATGTAATATAAAATAATATTATAAAAATAATTATGGTAAAATAGATCTTAATATTTAATATAAATAATTCTTAATATCTATCATAACATATTTTAATGTATCATTCAGAACATAGTTTTTAGTTAAGTCTTAATTTTTATTATTATAAATAAATCAAAAAATATACTATATGCACGTCTCAATATATACTATAAATAACTCTTCATATTTACTAACTAAAATTTTAAATTTATATATCATTCAAAATATAATTTTTAGTTTACTCTTAATTTTCACTAGTACAAACAGGTCTAAATATATATAATCTTATGTTAGTTTGTTAAAAATCTTTTAATTTCAATATTACAATCCAATTCTTTATATTTTGTACAATAAATAATTTATACCTAGTACAATTAAATTTTCATATCTACTATACTAAGTTTAATGCACATTTATTCTGTGCAACAAAATAACCTTCTTGTGATATGTCTTATCTCTCAACCAATTAATTCGAATGAATACTCAAATTTATTTTTTATTTCAGAAATGGATCTAGCTTCTTTTTTTATTAGCAAAGCTTCGAAATGTGAGTTTCAACATATTATCTTTGCGCTTGAGAAGTGAAACGATAATCTTAGAATATAAGAGCACTTGTATAAAGTTTTATATATCATCTCCTTGACCTAGAGAAGATATTTGATCAATCGATTGGGACTCATCCGCATTAGATTGTTCCAATAAAATTTTTAACTGAAATATTTTCTCCTTTGATTTCTCCCAAACCGTTAATCTATTATATATATAATTTAGCTCATTATGTTCTTCTCGTCGCTAGCTATATAATGACATATAACATGAAGTGGAACTCTTAAAGATGATAGAGATATCATTAGAGTTTTGATTCAAATGTTGAATTGGATAACAATTAAAAAGTAATTAAATTAGTTAAGATAGATAAAGTATATAATAAGATATAAAGTTAGGGTATCGGATAACAATTAAAAGATAATTAAATTAGTTAAAATAGTTATAGTATAAAATGAGATATAGAAGTTGAGGTATAAAATGATAGAATATTTACTGTTATGGCCATGATCCTCTAGTGAACCCTAAACATAAATTAAGTTACCTTGATCCATGCTGTCAGTCTTCCAGAGAGACACAACCCCGTTGATCACCGGACTCCTTTAGCCTTCCAAATGATCTTCCTCTAATCCGATGGAGTGATTGAGAGGACCGGCGTCGACGCTTTCTTCTCTTCCGGAACAGTGTTAAGAGAGAGATCTGTTGGAAATGAAAGGGTGCCGAGAAAGTGGGGAAACGAAAAGATGTCCAAAGCCAATCGTATCTCTGCATATATATGGACGTCCATATAACATAGTGCGATTATACCTTAACGGGTCCATATCGGATCCGATTCTCTCTTAACGGGTTCGTTGCTTAATCGTAAAGTCGTCTATAGTTGTGTTCTCCAGGGACCAATAGCATAATTGTATTATTATGAGACTTTATATAATTCGAGACCATCACTAAATCATAAAGTCATTAATACGCATTCTACACATTAAAGGTCCCACTTCTCATGACATATAATAAACCCGATACAGAATTTGATCACTTCATTATGGGTATAATTTGACAGTCCATTATATAATATATTTATTACATATAAGCCCATACATATTGTAATTAATAATAATTAATTCCAACATAAAATAATTTTCTCCAAAATTTAATCCCGTCGGACAACCCTGAAGGACTTAATCATCTAATCCGAGTGAAAAGGTTTGAAGGTAGCCATACAATGTTTAAAAAAAAATTATTCTACTTCCGAAATAGATATGAGATATAACCATTTATGGGATGCAACCTAACATATTTTTGTACTCCCATTTCGGCATACTTTCTTACATGTTTTATTTGAGAATTAAACATGGCGGAAAGAGATAATTGATCACCATCAATTTATCGAGCATATGCATAAGAAAATTTGGGCTCATGACTCAGGTTGGATTTGACTCAACCTCGAGCTAATTTAGCTTGATAGTTAAATGAGTTGAGATTGGCTTGGATCATGCCTCGATTTGGTTCGAATAATAATAGTTTATACGTTTTTTTCTATCAAAACCCTAATCCAATAATTCATCTCTTATCATCTCTCATCATCTTACTATTTCAGCGGTTTAACGACTTCTTTTACCCGCTCGTGACTCAATAATTTTTTACTAGTCCATCCGTTCAAATTAGTGCAACAAAATTTTTATTAAAAACATAAATTGTTGATATATCAAATTTGTACCAACTCATGTACTAGTCTTATAGATGTACTAAATCTAAATATCAAACCAAATAAATGTACATATATTGGCTCGTGAGTTAACTTACGAGCTAGCTCGAATAATAACAAGCCAACTTGAGTTAGGTTTTTCAACTCGAAGCATTTCACGAGTTCGGCTCAACTCGGCTCAAATTTTCATGAGTCGAACTTGAGTTAAGTCCGGCTCGCTCGAACTCGACTCAATTGTAGCCCTACTTTTAAGTACAATTTTCTTGAGGAAAAAAATTACTGAGGTCTCATTCAGATGTAGAGAATTGAAGACGGTCGGGTCTGGGTCAGTCCGGTTCAAATCTTTTAAGATCACAAGTTAACACGGATTAAGGATTATGAATTAGCATAGGTTAGAAGTCTGAATTAGAGTAGTCCAAAATAAATAAATTTTGATCCAATTCATTTTAGTTCTCTGAGGATTTGAATCCCCACAAATTAAGAGGGTCAGATACGGGATGATCCGATCCAACCAACAGATTAGGACGAATCGGACACTTCGAAACTGATTGACACAGGCTATTTATGTGTGCCCACGGGTTGCAGAGACTATTTTTTTCTGAATGAGGGGTAAGATCTTTCAGCTTTTCTGTTAGTTGATATTGGGCGGGCACAGTACCCAAATTATATTTGTCATGCTTTTCATCAATTTTTTTCTGACCGCTGCCATCTCCTTGCCTATGAAGAGGTCAAATTATGCCATTTTAATTTTAAGTGCATAACTTGCTTCAGACAAAGTTTGAACCAAATTATGTCCAAGGATTCTCCTGAGTTTGTTATTGCTGTGCCAATGGTTGCAGATCAGCCTCCATAATAACGAGCAATCCTCAAGGAAAGTTTTCTTATTGCAAAAATCCAAATAAAGAGAAATTAATTTTAAAATCTAAAGAAAAGAGATGTTACAATATATAAAGAGCAAAAATATTTTGACCCTGCATATTATATATGCGGTACTAGTTAAGTCTTTTAAATGTTATTCTCCGTTTTCGTTTAGCACTGTTATTGGAGCTGCAAATTTGTGTTATTTTCAAAATGTATCCAAGTATGAAGATGCAATCAGGATCCTCAAAAGTCTTATAGAAATGGTGAGAGACAACAGGTGGGATATTATATTCTGATGTACGGTCCAAGACGGGTTATCATGATCCGGATCAATTTATGGTGGATTGAGTTAGAGCGGTTTAAGATGAAAAAATCATGATCCAATCTACTGTAGGATCATGCTATATCACGATCCAGATTATTCTGAGTTTGGAGCACGATCCGGATAGCGGTCATGAATTATTCCGGACCGGATTGACGCCTGAGGTTTTTTTTCAAACTTTTATTCAGATGCCACTTTGATGTTTGATGGGTTCCAACTAAGATGTTTGATGCCAACAGTCATCAAAGAGAGTGGGAAAAAATTATTCAATCTGAGTTGATTTGTTTTTCCCCCGATTTAACACACGTATTAAAATTGAGATTGGAAAAAATAACAAATCTCAATGAATGAAAATGGCAGACGAACACGTGTGAAGAAAATTTTCCAAAAAAAATTCCATTCCCATCGGTCTCATTGAATTAGGATTTCTGTGAACAGATCCTCAAAGGGTTTGTTTGACAATGTATGGAATAGCAAAAAATAAAATAGAATTACTATTCCGATAAATTAATTTGCCAAATTAATTTTAGACTAAGTAGAAAAGTGTGGAAGAGTGCTAATTCGGTATACCAAATTATAGGTGGTATATCAGATTAGCTCTCGTCGGAATAGCGATTATTATTTGATTCTATTGTATTATATTATTATATTATGATTATGATTGTGATTTATTATTATATTATGATTTATTATTATATTATTATATTATATTATGATTATAATTTATTATTATACTAATATTATGATTATGATTTATTATTACTATTATGATTATTATTATATTATTATATTATCATCACTATTAGTATTATTATATTATTATGTTATGAATATAAATATAATTATTATATTATATTATATTATATTATTATTATATTATTATATTATTATGATTATGACTATAATTATTATTATTATTATTATTTTATTATTATTTTATTATATTATATTATATTATTATATTATGATTATAGTTATGATTATTACTATTATATTATTAAAATTATGATTATTTATTATTATTATATTATTATGATTATGATTATGATTATAAATATAATTTTTATTATTATATTACTATATTATGATTATGTTTATATTTTTATTATATTATTATGATTACAACTATGAATATTATTATTTATTATGATTATAATTATGAATTATTATTATGATTATGATTATTATTATATTATTATTATTATCATCATCATTGTTAGTATCATAATTATTCATATTTTAACTATTCTGATTAATAACTGTCAAACAATATTTTCTCTCTTCCGAATAATCAAAAATATTACTTTTCTACCATTTTTCCAAAACTATTCTTTAATTTGTCAAACGAACCCAAAGTGAATTGTTATATTCCCAAAGAAATAGTGTCAAAACCCATGGGTAAAAGCATAATCGAACAGGCCCTAAGGCCATGTTCGGAGGTAACATATGGATAGGAATAAATTTGGGAAGGCATTCAGATCATAATTCTTTATGGGTTCCCAAGCACCATCCATCGCAAGTGGAAAAATTTTAATTAGATTAAGTGAATTAATTTTTTTACCAGTGCACTGAAAAACTCACCAAAACTCATGGGAATGAAACGAATTGGACCTAAAAGTATAGCTTTTAAAAGTTAAAATTGAGAATCAGCTTTTTTGTTTTGGCAAAGACAACATACTCAATGTGAGAGATTATGGGTTTAAAACTCATATTAGGGGACATTTAAGAATAATTATGAAATTTAAGAGTTTGACTCTTATTTTTCTGATAAAAAAATTGAAATTAAAGTTTAAAACTAGCTATTGAAATTTAAGTTCATAGTTCAAGCAGAAAACAGCTCTATGGTCCTAAATGATAACAAAAAGGATATATTAGTCAGATATAATTTGGCATTAATAAAAAAATTATGATCAAGATAATTAAACTAACCATCAAGATCATAAATTAACAGCGTCATGTGTGTTTCTGGATCTTTTAGATCTAAATTCATAAATAGGGTGTCAATGATATCATTTTACTCATTTATTTGATTCGTATTGTATTCGATAAAACAAATATGGTAAATAAAATTTCATTAATTTATTTGATACGGGTAAGGATAAGATTTTTTTTCGTTAAGTAAATGGATAACGATATGGCTAAAAATCATTTTATATCCGTTTGTCCTATAGGATAAATTATTAAAAAAATAAATAACTTAAATTATTTTAAATAATTATCTCATATAATAATTTTTGCTATGTTAGTTGTTTCAAGTTTTGTAAGTTAATTATTATAAATTATAATTATTTTTCTCAAATTTAACCATCTTATAAATTTTAATATTTAGAAGATGACTTATTAAAATAATTTAATGAGATAATATAAGATTTTATTTTAGTCTCGATGCTACTTTTATTTTTAATACATTTTATTTTCTAATTAAAAAGTTTAACAAAAAATGTTTGTATTTTTTTAGTTTATTTGTTTTGAAATGACTCAAGTTAGAATTAATTGAATGGTTATATTTTGATTTCATATTAGTAAAATAAATATATATTTGTACGGAAAGGAATGAGTTTGCATTTTTTTTTATAAATGATGATAAATTAAGTAATATATTAGTATTATTCGTTAGCATATATTATTGTTTCATTAATCATTTATTTTAATGGGTAAAAATAAAGTATGAGTAAGTTTAATTTTAATAGATAAGTATAAAATATGATAAGAAAATTTTTATATAAATAAAATAATGAAAATACCTCAGGCGGACCCGTACACATTAACACTTCTATCCATAAAATTGTTAAAATATACCGGGTTTGATTAGATCCATGAGGTATTTCTTCGAAAGGCTGGTTTCAAAAAGAAATATAAAAAATAAATTTCATGTGACTCTTTCCACCCCTTCTTTTTTTTTCCTTTTTGTAGTTCTCAGTTCTCACTTCTCACTTCTCAGATGAGTTCTTTAAATAATTGAGGTACAACAGTATCAAATTTATTCTCCGTAATAAACAAATGCGCCAACTTGTTGGTAAATTCAAACGAAATATTTTAATTTGGTCACACTTACCTCTTCTTTTTCTTTGTATTTCTCGCTTCAAGTGGAAACTGGGAAACCGTTTTGATCATTTCCATTTAAAGGAGATTCTAATATGAATCGGAAGGAAATATCGTTAATTTATTATTTGACGGCAATGATTTTCACTTATTAATAATTTTCTCTAGTTAATTTTTTTTTTTAAATTATGGGCTATCCAGTTAACATATTCAATAACTTATGGGCCTTCGTGTTATTATTTATTATCTCACACATATAGAAATCGCTAGAAATCATCAGCCAATTTATTTCCTTTATGAATGAATTAGTGATTCGTCATACCAGACGGCAACGGAAGTGGATCTGCTACTGCGCGGCACCGTATAGCGCGGCACGTGGTCCGTTCGATCACTTTAAAATTCGAGTTAGTATTTTAAAATTCGAGTTAGCACGAATCTCAAAGTGATTGAACGGACCACGTGTTGAGCTACACGGTGCCGCGCAGCAGCGGATCTGGATTTAGACGGTGACGATTCATTTCCCCTCTCTCTCTCGCTCGACTGCTGAGACGCTCTCTGATCTTTCCGCCTCTCTCTGCTATTGCATCTTGGACTCTTGGTTAGTTTTAACTTTTAAATATGCTCTTGACTGAGTTACTGGTATACATATCATTTTTGGTTGTCTTATTACACTATTAAATTTTGTACGTAAGCCATGATGTCACAACAATACGAGGAAATTGATGGGAAGAGATAATTAATGACTTAAAACTTGACGATAGAAGGCTTTGTATTATTGTCACTTTAAATTTTGTTAAATCAAATCAATTCTGATTTGTATGTTTGTTTTCTATAGATTTCAAGAATTATGTCATGAAGCGAAAAATAATAGAAAGCTTCTTCATATCAGTTGAAATCGGTACAAGCTCCCAATGTATAACATAAATAAGTAAATTTGGATCCGGTCCCTTCTAAATTCAAATACTGGTTCCTCAGCGATGATGCTTTATTAAGGGCAATATTACGACACAATTTTTAAATTGAATTTTTAAGCATGGAATTTACCGGGACAAAATAGCACGTACTTATCCCCAGCCAAAACAAAAAATTCGTGAAGTACAAGATGAGAATAGAACGATGGATGCCAACAATCGCATGATTCGCACGAGAATTGGCAAACTAATCCACAAATATAAACTATCAATGCATGTACATAATGTTCGGAAAACTGCGAATTACATTCTGAAAATCCTAATGTAATAAAAATTATGTACTAAAGAAAGCCCTCTTATGCAAGGGTGATCATCTAGCTAACAATGATTACTTTGACGATCTTGATAATAATATATTAAATAAATAGTGAGATTATGGCACATTATAATGTATGGATGTATCTGATATTATCTTAAAATATTAAATTTTAAGTAGAAAATGACCGATCTGAACCGCTCAATATGATATCTATATCAAACTCTACTAACTAGTCAAATTTTATATTTTTTATATTTTTTATTATTTTTCAGATGGAGAGAAAAACGTTATTATTGGGCGATCCATAATTTTTAAATCTCCTCATCCAAAAAAATAGCAAGTAATTTTTAAAAAATAATAAAATTTAGGTAGCTAGTACAGTTTGATATGGAGATCATATTATATGTTTCGGATCGGTCATTTTTTACATAAATTTTGAGATTTTAAAATAATGCACCATAGCCTTAAATTTCACACAATTCAAGTGTCATATGATGGTTCATCAAAAGCTATTAATTTAAACTATTGCAAGTTGTATAAACTTTTAATGTTTTTTTATGGATCACATGAAACTACATTTAGTTTTCGTATTATTTAAGAATATATTTATATTTTTCAAATTTATTTGAAATTTCATGATTAAAATTGCCAAAATAAACATGATCTAAGTGATCCCCCCCAAATCTAATATGTTTCCTACATTTACGTCTGGAGAGGATTTGCATTGCAGCACTAGAAGCACGTCTTCAGATGTATAGCCGTATAGTTTATATTATGTGCATAGCTCTATTTTTTCAAAAAAAAAATGAAACAATGGAACGCGTGGTGAAAATATTAAAAAAGAAAGGAGCAAACTTTTAGAAAAATAAATTAAAAACTACAATATCCCTATAAAAGAGATAAGGTGCGCATTCTTAGTGCCACCTCTTTTTCCCACTCGCAAATTTTATATTTTCAAAATCTTTTTGAAATAGCACGAAGGAGAGCAGCACGAGTTAATTAATCAAAACCTTAAAGTGGGTGCCATGTGAAAAACTACGGAACACTTGAACCATTAATTATCCCATGATGCAAACACGTGGAGTCCCTGATTTTGACCTCTATTATCATTTATAGGGTGTAAACGGATCAGATACAAATGGATAATAGTTAAATTATATTTGTACCCGATATAATTTTTTGATATATAGGGGTGTAAACGGATCAAATACAAATGGATAATAATTAAATTATATTTGTACCTGATATAATTTTTTGATATAGATAGTGTCATGTATAAATGCTAATTGCATGCTAAACGGATATCGAACAAATATAATTATAAATATAAATATATTTCGGATATTAAATAAAAACAATATAAATAGTATTGAAAATTAATTGCATACTATTTTTTAGTAGATTTATTGGTTTGAAAAAATTAAAATATTAGTTATGAAAATTGATCGCTAATTATCATCATAAAATGCATTAATAAATTATAAAAAATATAATACATGATCACAAATTAGAACTAAAATTAGTTAGATTTATAATCAACATCAAAAAATCAATAGAAAAAATATATTAAGCATTTTTTATGAGCCTGCTTACAGTTGGGCGAAGCCTACTATACAAAAGGCCCGAATTCATGAAAACGGGCTTGATATTTGTCATGAGAGCCCCTCACAGTTTACAGTAGTTGCCGTTTCTTTACAATGATTTGTCTCTGGGATGAAAACAGATGTACTCGAATTAATTAATTTAATTTCAGATAAAAATAATCAACACAGACGAGCTTTTAGTTTTTAATGGCACTACTTTCAATTATCAAATACAAACCCTTGCAATAAAGAATCCAATAAATATCACAAATGGAACAAGTGAACAACAATAATCATACTACCGATTTTCATAAAAAAAATAATAATAATCATACTACCGAAACCCTAATTCTATAATTGAAGGGCGTATTATTCACAAAATCATCACTGTAAAAATGGTTCGCTGGATTCAAGGAGTGCGTCTGTCAAATCAGTGAAAAGAATGGAATCAGTTTCCACAGGCTTAAATTTGAGAAGAGCGGATGGTACCAAATCTTCCTCTTCTAGGGTTTTTTTTTTATTTCTATCCTGGTTTGGGAAAATGTGATACTAGTTTCAGTTTTGGCAAAGCTGGCTGCAGTAGTTCAAATTCCAAACCAGGTTCCTTCAGAGCCTGACAGACAAACCACACAATAACAAAATCAAATATTACAATTAGAATGATAAAGGTACTTTTAACTTGAAAATATTAACCAGAGTTTGTGAAATTTTGTTTCTTTATGGTGGGAAAATAAGCTTTGTTTTCTTTTATCGGGGAATTTGAAATAAGCAAGTTTAGAAGATAAGCAAAATTATAAATTTTAAAAGTGGGATTTTCACATTCATTGTTTCCAAACCATTGCAGCCATTGTCTGCACTCTGCAAACATAACTACACTGTGTTGTATTGGGTAGAATGGTTTTCCAGATGATGGTTATGAACTATATAGACGGATACTGGCACGATATATTACTACACAACACAACATTTTTCAAATAATAGACACAAGATATGTCTCGAGAAACGGATTGAAAGTAAGAAATATATGTATATATTCACTAAATCTATGCTCAGTAATATTTTTAAGAACCATAACACAATGATATTTCAGATTTGTCATTTTAAATTTCACAGATGAGTTGAGCTTTGGTTATAAAATAAATAATTTAGAAGAGGAGTTATACTACGGTTAGTCGCGAAGTACAAAATATTTTTGTACTTCGCGTCGTATCATCTATTTCCAAATTCAAAATACCGATTTTACTGTTAAAAGTGTTCTTCATATTGAAATATATTTGGATATCAAATTTTATGTTTTTTAGAATTTTTCTATTTTTTTTTGGGAGATTAAAATGCATTGACTTTATGATTTTTAATAAGAACGATTTTCTAATTCTCAAAAAAATAGAAACAAATTTCTAAAAAATATAAAATTTGGTATCCAAACATATTTCAATATGGAGAACACTTTTAACGGTCGAATCGGTATTTTGAATTCAAAAATAGAAGATACGACGTGAAGTACAAAAATATTTTGTGCGACTAATATTAAATAATAAAAAGTAATATTAAAAATATTATATTTATATAGAATAATAAAAAATAATAATATAGAATAATAATCATTGATATTAATAAAATAGTAATTCATAATATAAAATAATATTTCGGAAGTACTAATATTAAATAAAATAATAAATAATAATAATAATCACAAATTTTAAATAATATAATAGTTATTAAGAAAATAATAATACGAAATACTAATTTTTAATAATAAATACAATAATAATAATTTGTAATTAATATATTTTAAATAAAATACTATTCATTTGTATTAGATAAAATAATAATTAATAATAAATAATAAAATAGAATAATAATTTTTCATATTAAATAAAATAACAATAAATAGTATTATGTAATAATTAAAATAATAAATAAAATAATAATTATTATTATTTAAATAGATAGTAATTAATAATAGTGCAAAGTAATATTAAAAATATTATATGTAAATTAAATAATATATTATTTAATAAATAATAATAATAAAATAATATTTAGATTGATGAAAAAATAATAATACATAATAATTATTTCTAATATTATATAGAATAACAGTCAATAAAATTAAATTAAATAATAAAAATTAATAATAATGACACCAATAATATAAATAAAATAATCATCATTAATATATGAAATAAAAAAAGAAATAATTCATTATTTTGTTCATTTGCTCAACTATTCTTAAATTACTATTCAAATGATATTTTTACCAATGTTTAACTAATTTCATATTATTCTCAACTACTAATTCAAAAGACACTATTCTAAATTTCTAACTCTTCCACCATCCAAATGTATCCATTAGAAATAGCATAATAGTTACTATTTTATGAACCTTATCGATAGTGCTGGTGTCATTGTCTATTTGTACTGGATACTATGTTCAATATAAATATAAATTTTAAGATAATAAAGTATATATTTTTACTTGAGCTAATAGTAGTTTTGTTAAAAAAATAATACTTCAATAACCATTCATATAATTATTTCCTATAATTTACTCTTCTTATTATTGTCTCGAATTGTCAAAAATCATAGCACGACAGTAATTTAATCAAATTAAGTACTTTTGTTTCTGCGAATTGGATTACGACCGAAAATATCTGTTACAAAACTATATTAGATCGAACAGACCAAATTGTTCTTTGATTAAATTAAGTCATATTACGATCGCTTTGACTTCGATAAGTGTCGACCTAACCCAACAAATATGTCTATTTAATCTCTCCACAACAACATTAGAGTATGAAAAGGAATTCCACATCATGTCCCTACGATGAATTTTCCATGCAGATCCACCGTACTATATCAAGTTTTCCAACGATCTTTGGGAATTCACAAATATGTCCTTCCACAACAACATTAGAGTATGAAAAGGAATTCCAATGATTCCCTGCGATGAATTTTCATAGTAATAAGTTTTCCAACGATCTTTGGGAATTCACAAAGCCTTCCGGCCAATTCGGAGCATAGTAATAAGTTTGTGATTCGGAAAATGTTCGGCGAGATTAAAAGTTCGACGTTCGGATATAATACAGGTATAATTTAGGAATAGTTAGTTTCATATAATATAAATAAAATATATATTATAATGAAAAATATTAAAATATATTAAAAACTATAAAATTCATATAAAATAATATATAATGTATTTTTTTGCCGAATAATTCGCGAATAAAATATTTTTTTGACGAAAAAACATAATATATATCAAACTGACCAATTATTCGTGAAACATTCGATTATGAATGAAAAACGAATTATTCACGAATTATTACAAATAATTCGCGAATCTTGTTACTATGGTTCATAGTGAGCCCATAAGATTGAGAATAGATTTTGAAATGAAAATTACTGTGCGCGTGTAAAAATAAAATTGTGTTCAACTAATTTTTTTATTTTCTACGTAAACAGTAACAAGTCTGGAAAAGATGCCTTGTGAAGTAATGTAACTCATAAAGAGACGCATCCCACACGACTACACGAGATCCCGTGCACCGCTGGAGACACAAGTACTCAACAGAAAATCTCAAGAGCCAATACGGAGTTGAGTTATGCCAGATTGCCCGGGCCGTATGACTTGAGTCATGACCGGGGTCCGGGGGGGCGCTAGGTGTGGTGGGGTCACCAACCAATCACAATCACTGCATGTCTCCGTCATGCGCTAGGCTAGAATAGACAGTTTTTATTATTAATAAGTATTATTAAATTAATATTGTTAAAAATAAAAGTGAAAACCGTAAAATTTCAAATATACGAATAAAGTGGCGCGTTTCAAAAAAAATATGAAACGAATTGGATCAATTTAACTTCATAAAAAAATTGCAATGTACAAAACATAATATGTGACAAACTGAATACTTATCCATTAATCGAATTAGTTAACAAGGGGTTTATTTACAACGCTGATATGTTTCAAAATAATCACTGTTATCATTGGGAAAGTTTTGAAACATAATGAACCGTCAGCCATGTACATATATCCGCACAGTCGTATATTTAGGTGTATATTATTAAATTTAAAATACGTCATTTTTTTTCTAAAATTATTTTAGAATCTAATTATAATTGACTGATTTTTTAAATAACTCCATTTTGGTCATTTATCTATTTTTTTTCCAAAATACATAAGGTCAAATGTCTTTATTTTTGGTGCCCGTATTACATCTCCAAAATTTAATTTCAATCACTCAAAATTTAGAACTAAAATATTGAAATAAAATAAAAAAAATGTTATTAACATCATTTTCTCTATGTACACATACACAATTATAGCTCTCATCTTTATTTTGCTTGACATCAACAGCTTATAAAAACATGTACTACTCTTGATTTTTTTTGGAACTTATCTATTTATACATAACAAAAAAAAAATTACAAATAAATTACATCTTATTGTTTTATTTTATTATCTACATTATGGAGCTTTTACTAACTGGAAAATTAAAAAAAATGGCATGGAGATACAAAAAGATAAAAAAATTGTATCTCTTCTCAAAATGTAAAATTATACACATCCACATTATGTGTGTATTTAATTAGATAAGCAACATATATCCAATACATCCACATATCTATTTAGTTCACTATTTTTGCACACGTATTTAGGCCACTTTTTAGAATATTAATGAAATACTTGGAACATTTTCATCCTTATAATTGATAATTCAATTTCTGATTGTCATATTACCAATGTAATACTTAATTACAAAATATCTCAATTCTTACAATAATTCGCTGACAAGATAATACAAGAATCTTATGTAATTCGAAAAACGAATTACTCATGTTGCTTGCAAATGACTTGCAGAAGCTGACATAAAACTTCAGAAAGATTTAAAATCCAAAATTAACAAATCAGCTAGCCAACTTCGAATTAATATCTTTCTTTTTCTTCAGCTGAAATACTGTCTACCAAATGCTAAACAGACAATTGTCCTGCTCACCGATTAAGAGACGACGGTAGAGACCGTACAAGATCAAAATGTTCAGAGAATTGAAGTTGTGACATTTTATGAGTTCTACAGAAAGCAATTGCCAAACACATTTAGGTTGATTGGACCTCAATTGGACAGATAAATCAGCATAATTCGTACATTACATAATCAGATAAAAAAAATGACACAGTCAAGCTACACTGACAACGGCCATAATTAAATCGAGGTCTTTTCTCAATAGTACAGTCAACTAAACTAAAACCACTCTTCACCATCCTACTAAGCACTTCACATACACTTCTCCTGATTAGCTTACACGACAGCACAAGCACATAAAATTAAAGAAACAAACTTGCACAGATTAAAATTAAAAGGAAAAAAAAACCTACACCCAATAAGCCTAAATTCAATCCTTCCCTACAAAGAACCACACATTTCACAAACATTTACCCCAAATTAGCCTTGGTAAGAGAGGAGTTTTATCCCCCAGTTACTCTTGAGCCTGTTCACTCGTCTTTACCTTAGGCGGTCTACCCCTTCCTTTCTTTGCAGGGTTTGCGCCAGCATCAACATCGCCTCCTTCCTCACGTGCCTTCTTAGGTGGTCTCCCACGTGACTTGGGCATGCCACTGGTTGCTTTCGCTACGGCCTCCGCAACTACATCCTTTGGCTTGGGCGGTCTACCACGTGGCTTGGGCGAGGAAGGGGGCTTTGACTCTGGCGCAAGTGGATCTTTTGGCTTGGGAGGACGACCCCGACCACGCTTAGGTGGCGAACCGGGTCCAGCTATGAAATAGTTATTTTTCAGAAAGATTACTTCACCACCCTCCTTCATGCGCGCCAGGTGCGCAGTGAGTAGAGACGAGTGCGACTCAGGGAGTTCGCCATACTTCGATTCGATGAATTTCGAAATTGCTGATTTATTTGTACCATTTTTATCATTAAGTGTTTTTATTGCCGTCAAAATCATCTAAAAAGAAAAAAAAAATTAGAAAAAAAGAGTGATAGAAAAAAAACTGGAAGGGTTGAAAAGCAGTCCGAGGTTGTACCTCAGGGTAAGGGGGGAGCGCTGGACGAGGAGCCTCTTCATTCTCGGTCGCCATGGACGAAGAGAAACCCTTTCAGAAGGAAAAGGATATGAATCGGTGCTTAAAAAAGGGTCTTGGTTTGGATGGGAGAGGAGGGGAGAAATAGGTAAAGCAGTGAGATTTCTCTCTTTTTTTTTTTGGTTTTGTTTCGGGAAGGAGATGGAAGGAGATAGTGGATGGACGGGCGAGATGCTTTGAGGCGGTGCAAATCCAACGAGTTAGATTCTATAAAGAGAATGTCACACGGATCGATGACGTGGCGCGCGATGAGCGTGGCCTTTTCTGGCTATATTTTTTTAGAGTTCGCTATTTTGTCCTTTACATTAACTGATTAACTTTATAATAAAATAAAGGCGATATTTTGCCCTCGGGATTTAGGCTAATGTTGCCTCATAATGAGGAGGTAGGGTACAGTGATGGAGGGTATTTCCGTCATTTCGTGGACACTAGTTCGGGTCTGCTATTTGAATTTTGGAAGGATAAAGTTGAATTTGGAGTCCGGTTTCTCTGTGACAGTGAACTCAAAGTAAAACTGCAATTATTTTATAAAAAAATATTGTCGTTATGCTGTGGCGCCGAATATTTGCTTTTTTTTTTTTCTCTTTTTGGTGAAGCATAGGATAGGCGCCGAAATTTAAAATTTTTTCGTGATAATTGGAGTAATAATTTGGATTTTTCAATCCAAAATGAAAATGCTCGAGGAAGACACCAAAAATTTTTACTTTTATTTTAATTCATTTCAGTTAAATCGACATTATTTTCCAATTAAACTTTCAATTTCAAGGACAAAGAAAAACCTCTTATGTTCTTATAAAAGCTTGCAGAATATTCGTTAATATTTCTTAAATTTTTGGGAAAATGCTTCTTTATTTTACGTGGACAATTTAACAGTTTTTTTCACGTTAAATTCATATATTTCTTATCATGCAATTTTAGTTCCACTAACTGTGAACAAAATACAATTTTTAGAATTAATAAAGAGAAAATTATTTCTCAGTTGAAAAGATAGAAATCCCTGTATTGCCTTGTATATTGTACAAGGACTAAAAGAGCTAATTTAATTGTGCGAGAAAATGTTGGATCTTATGTGTGTAATTAACTTTATCTATTATTGAGAAGTAGCCTTAGTAGCTGGTACATGCAAATATTTATTGTGCAAGAGGTCATATTTGAAATTTGAATGAGAAGTCATTTTATAATAATTGAAGTTTAGTGATACGAATTCTTATATTTATCTTAAAATTATTTTTTTAAAACAAACTTTATCTGAGACAATGTTGTTTGCTTGAATTTCAGAATATTAAGTTCATTGATTTAGTTACAGGACTTTGCTAATGCATTGGTGATAATGTAAAATGGAGGACCAATAATAAAGCCCAAAGATCCAAACAACTAATATTATAGGGTGTGTCGAGTGTATTTAGTTTAGTTAAATTAGTTGAGGATAATGATTATGAGAAGTATATATACATTGATGTAAAAAAATGTACAAGACATAAAAAAAGTAATGTACATTCATCAATAACTATTCTAACGCTACAACTTTTTTTATGCCACAAATATAGGAGAATAGTATCCATAAATTAACAGCAATTTGTCAATTTCAGATTTAAGATATTGGTTAAAAGAAAACCAAAGGTTTTGCCACAGTTAATCAATGGACTACCACATGCTTTCCAGTTCAATGGGATAAGGCTTGCGACAAAGCAGTAGTTTTTTTTTTTTTTTATTTTTAATTTCTTTACGGTTCTAATCTTAAAAGCATTAAAGCAAGCAGTGAAGTAGCAAACAAACAAATAAATAATAATAATGAAAACGAAATAGATAGGGAATGCCGTTATGTTACTAATTTTTAGCGAACACGACGCCGCCCAGGAATATTTTTATACAGGGGTAAATATATTTATTATTTATATATCCATTCATCTACTTTTATAAATATTATAATTTTAAAATACGGATTTGAATTTGTGTACGGAGGAGCACTGTATACCGCATATGTGTCATGTGAATATATATGTGGATTTTTATGAAAATTTATATATTCTGTTAAATTTATGAATTTTAAGATATTTTAAACATCAATATATAGAATCTCTTATATTAGACAAGAAGAAAAAGTAGTGTGGTGGTCTTGCTATATCTTGGAGGTACTGAGATCGAATTCTACCACTGCACATGTATTTTTCAACAATTTTGAAATTATTTTAACTGATTGAGATTTTCTGTGGCACATTCTTTAAAGATCGGATCCTTTATGGCATGCTTAAGCTCCTCGCATATGCAGTTGTGTGGCGATTCAAAAAAATTTGTGATTGAGAACCCGTATATTAAGTTGGCCGCATTTAATGATCACACACGCATATGTGACCTCATATGTAACTGCATGAATCGTATTTTATATCATTGATAAATATTATTCTTTGATAAAAATGGGAATTTTATCTGTTTCATTGAAACAAAACTCTATGTTTAATTATAGATTAAATTTATAAGCGGTGGAACTTCGGAATTAAGTCCTGACACGTCCTGAAAATTCTGAAATACACAGTTGACAACTTATATTTTCAGTCAATTTTTATTTTTGATCACGGTGTGGTCCCCCTCTTTCCTTTTTGTTCTTTTTTCATTTTTTTACTTATCTAACTATCTGAACTCTCATTTCACTCTACTGTTTCTCAACTTTTTCTTCATGTATTATTGAAAGCCCTTTCAGAATTGTCTTCGAGATAGATAATTTTTATCGCCCCTTACTAATTTTATTTGAAACTCCGCTACTGGTGTGTCTGATTCGAACTAATTTGAAAGTCATTCCGGTACCATCTGATAATTTCAAATGACTTGACAAAAATGGCTTTGTTAATTTGTTTCCCTGTAAATATTGGAACACTGTAACCAAAGCTACATTATAGAATTTGCACAGACCTTTGGTAGGCGGCATTAGTTTGTAAAGGAGTAGGCGGAACTCACCTCTGAACCGTCTACCTCTCGTCTATCCTGTGATTTTCACTAAAAGCTTAGGATGGTTTAACAAATTAAGAATAATTTTGGAAAAGTGATAAAATAGTATTTTTTTTTAAAAAAGAGTGGTAGAAGAGTGATATTTTTTATTCGAAAAAGCGAAAGTATTGTTTGATAGTTGTTAATCGTAATAGTTTTGATAATAATAATGATGATGATAATAATAGTAAAATAACAATAATAATAGTAAAATAATAATAATCATAATCCATAATTATAATCATAATAAATAATAATATTCATAGTTATAATCATAATAATATAATAAAAATATAAACATAATCATAATATAATAATATTATCATAATATAATAAATAATAATCATAATCATAATTATAATAATCATAGTCATAATTATAATAATATAATAATAATATAACCATAATAATAATATAATGATATAATAATACTAAATAATCATAATTATAATAATATAACCATAATAATAATATGATAATATAATAATAATAATAAAATTATAATCATAATCATTATAATATAATAATAATAATAATAATATAATCATATTTATATTCATAATATAATAATATAATATTAAAATCATATTTATTATGATATAATAATAAATAATATAATACTAATAGTGATGATAATGTAATAATAATAATAATAATAATAATAATCAAAATATTAATATAATAATAAATTATAATCATAATATAATAATATAATAATAGTAAATCATAATCATAATATAATACAACATAATCAAATAATAATCGTTATTCCGACGAGATCTAAACCGGTATACCACCTATAGCTTGATATACCGGATTAACGCTCTTCCGCACTCTTCTATTTAGTCTAAAATTTGATTGACAAATTAATTCATCGGAATAACAATTTTATTCTTACTTTTTGCTATACCATAGAGTGTGAAACAAACCCATAACGTTAGTAATGCAAAATTTAATATCACGGATATGTATTCTCTGGAGAAAGGTACTCGATCTTCACCTTATATTCATTCATTTTCAATTGAACAACTTTCCTCAGTTACAATTTTGACGGAGGAGAAGATGAAGCGTCTCTACAATTGCAATATTTCTGACTCAATTTTGTTGCGTTACTGACAAAAAGTTCACATGACACCACTACCCAGTATCTAGGTTATAGTGTTATACTTAACATAATAAAATATCATCCTAAATGATTTTACTATCTCCATAACCTATGATTTGGGAAAGTATATCAAAAGAAGTACCTAATCATAAAAGTTCATCATAAATACTAAACAAAGTAAATTACTAAGCTTTAAATCCTTCCACAACCTGGAAAATAATAGGTGATGTAAAAAATTTATCTATTGTTTTTGTTAGCTCTAAAACATCCTAATCTTCTTACAACAAGTTTGTCTATTCCAGCTGAAATAAAAAGTTACAGTCCATCCACACATGCAAAGATAACTCTTCATACTATTCTTAACTGCCAAATTTAACTAATTGTAAGCTCTTACTGCATTAATACAAACAACATTTTTAAACGTCTAATTCCTGTTTCTTCATCTTATTGTAGCTGCAACTAGAGGTACTGCTACTATAACAAACAAACAGAAGCTATGTACTGAATTCATTTTAAAAAATGATTCATTGAAATTAATTACCTTAATTATACAATCAACTAAATAGCAGACGATACAAACTAGGCCTAAACTGATTATTGAAAATGAAAGCTGTCAGTAAGAGTTAGTTTCTTTTTTTTTGGAAACTGGTTAACAATATCCTGCATGCATGCAACAATTTATATTCTTCACAAAAAATAAAAAACCAAAACAAAAGAAGGAAAGATATTATTCTGCAAGCAATGGAACAAACAAAAACTTCATGAGAGAACAATGCTAGGGCCTACCAACTGATACCATTTGATCTGGTCAAATTGCATTACATGACTGGTGTTGAAAGAATTGACCGAAACATTTCAGGCAATAAATTTAGAATCGATTGTTGATTCATTCTAATCATATAAGCCTGACATCGCAAATATGTTGAATAGTGCTTCCTATTTATGTACATTTTACACAATATAACTCTCTGCTAGTATAAGTAGGTAGAGCGTTTATATCCTTAAACCCTGAAAATAATCAGGGAACTGTTAAGCTAAACTATACTACAATTAAGCTACAGAAATATCAAATAATACATCAGATATCTATGCTCTCATATCAATTTGTTCTCTGACAGCATCCTTCCAATGCTGAAGTGCTAATCCTGGCTTCCATATTATGACAATGTCAAACCCTTAATCCTTGTTGATTTGATCGATCCTTCTTAGATTATAATAATTTATTGGATTTAATTTATTAATTAATCAAATACTAAATAAAAAAATCAAGGATTCAACATATATTGTTACCTAATAAAACTATCAAAATAATATGTTTCACATAAAAATAACAAAAAATAAAATTCAAAACAATAGATAATCAAGTTGATAAACATAGCTTTCCTCTATGAGACTTCATATTTTAGAAACATTTACATAATTCTTTCATTATTCACGGTATTAAATAAAATTTTCTCAATATAAATAATCAAATATAAATAATCAAATAATTTAACAAAAGTTTGATCGAAAGTACTATTTTTTAAAATTCAAAAAATCATTTGACTTACTCCGCATTCGCCCTTGATCATGACAATTTGAGAAATACTTGTTTTACCTTGGAGACGAACATCTATAATAATCCACCAAGATCGACTATGTCGTCCTTAGGACTATAATATTTGTCTATAGAACTCACCCTCTAAGCTTGATTTCTTTGGCTCATATTTTATTAGATGCGTGCTAACTGCCCCTTTAAAAAACCCACTCAATTTTTTTCAAGCACGTAGTAGATATGAATATATTTTATTTTCAATATGAACATCTATGATAACAGATATAAACATTTCGAGCGGACTAAAATCCATTCTTACGTGTCCTACATCCTATGAGTGGACAAAAACTTGCCAAAAATGAAAAGTTATAAGAAAAAATAATTGGGGACAAATTTAAGGGATATAACGACTGAATAAGCTGAAACACTCATATTGTTCATACTTATATATATGAGTATTCATATTCACTTATAAGATATTCATAGTTTACCTAGTTACCGGGTTGTTCATCGATGAATATTATCGAAGAATATAAAAATTTATCAAAAATATAACTATTGCTAAAAATAATAAGTTGAAAGAGAAAAGAGCGAGGGACTAAATTTGGGATAAAGCACATACCGAAGCATAAGCCGAAACACCTATGTTATTCATGTTCACTTGTAGAGATGTTCATATTGGTTACTGAGGTGTTCATATCTGATCATGGAATGTAAAAACTTATCAAAAATAAATTATTAATAAAAATAAAAAGAGGAAAGAGAAAACACTTGAGGAACAAATTTGGGAATAGAGCACTGACCGAAGTATAAGCTGAAAATAGATATTGTTCATACTTATACATATGAGTATTTATATTCATTTATAGAGTTATTTATATCTAGTTATCGGGGTGTTCATATTTGATCGTGAAATAAAAAATATCAAAAATAAAAATATTGCTAACAGTGAAAAGTTATAAGAAAAACATTCGGGGTACAGATTTAAAATTAGAGTCTTGAGATTAAAAAAATTTCTCATTTTATTACATCCAAATTAAACATCAAGTGCTAATTTTAATTTCATATAGATAAATTTGAAAGCAAAACAAACATGCTTATTTCGCAGACTGATTAATTTACATTTGTTCCTTTTAAAACAGGCAAACTTTTAAACATACATGCAATATCAGAATTTTTTATGTGCTTATTGCTTTGGAACGAAATTCTAATTATTGATAATTTGCATAAGAAAGGATGGGTAGGCGTGATCTATTTTTCTTTGCCCTTAGGCTCAAGATATTTTTCAGAATTAATTGACAAAGCTTTCTGATATTATTAATTGAGACCTCCAACTAATTAAAAACCCACTCAATGCAAGCTTTCTTCTTGTTTTTTTCTGGCGTGTCTACAAAAGATAGCTGGTTTTGATATTTGTCTCCCAAAATTGCACACAAAATATTTATTCCCCCAAAAATTGCACCCAGAATCGTATATTTCACAATTTAAATTCAAAATCATAAAATAAAAAGACCAAAACACTCTCAAATACCCTCATTCAACGGTACATTGAAGGGTAAATTCATAAAATTTTATGAAATTATCAAAATACCCACATGAACAGAAAAAAACGACTATTTTGGACATGGTAATGTAGACTACAATGCATCATATGGTATCCCACCACGAATTCCGCACATCACGAATGTTCCAATGGCATCAGGTGAGTTGTCCTCATTCATACCCCTTGTAACACAATTTCTAGTAGGACCTGAAATTGTTCCAGTGAGCAACGAAGATCCGAGTTCGACTGAACCTAGAAACACCACCAACAGTAAGAGGGAGCGAGAACTAACCGGGGAATGTAAATGTTTGCAAACTCCGGGTCTGACTATGGAAACATCAGACTCGGTGATGAAAATTTCAATATTATGCAATTTTGGCATCAAGTGAAGGGCATATTTTCAATTTTAGCATCTATGGCTTGCGAATATTGTTTTAGTGTAGCTAACAGGGTTCTCACTGACAAAAGAACAAGATTAGGTAAGAGAGTATTTGAGGCTCTAGTTTTATTGAAGGATTGGTACGATACAGAAAGCAGACTTCAAGATAAGTCGTGTATGTACCAAATTGATCGAGAAGAAACTGATGCATCAAGTTCTAATGTAACTAGTGAAGGGATGCAAGAGGTAGAGGTGAACCAGTCCCATGAGGAACAATGATAGAAGGAGGAGGGATAATTTACAAAACATCATATGTTGAGAAATTTCAGATTTTTGTTGACAAATTTCATATTTTTAATGTTCCGAATTTTTAAAATAATTTAAATTTAACGAACTTTGATTTTTTTAATCTTTTGATTTTTGATATAAATTTAATTTTTTAAATTTTTTGAATTTTTTAATGTCGAACACGGTAAGACACGTTTAGCCTATCATGTTATATTTGATTTTACAATCATAAAGCAAAAAGAAATGCTATCCATTTAGCAATTCAGAGGCCGTGAGTTCGGTCCTCCTCTTTTCTATCTCACAGTGTGGACGCATATCTAACAATGTGTCAGCCACTCATGCATCTCTCTCGGTGTGTTGAAGCAGCAACCATGTTGGTGTTCTCTCCTTGGCAAAAAATCTTTTGTTGCGCTACTTCCAAAGGTTCCAGCAGACTGACACACATAGTGTATCCCAGGTATGCTATACGTGCTTCCGGTATTAGTTTTCTGTATAGCAACCATGTGCTTATGACACTGGTTCTCAACAATGTGGGTGGCATATTAAAGGTATGTTTCTGGGCTCGCTAGAACTGTGTCGATAGTGGGCACATATTGAACAAGTGGTATGCAGTTTCTAGTACAGAGGCATCGCACAGTTGGCATTTTGGTTGAATTATATATGCATCCTCTTTCTATCAGTATCTATTGTGTGAGGTTCTTGTCTTGCAAAAGCACCCAAAAGAAACACTTTGTCTTGCACGGTGCCTTGATCTTCCATAATACCGCTTGGTAGGAAGATAGCACCCCTGAATTGTGCAGGGATTCATAGGCTGAGGCAACAAAGAAGACTCCGGTGGCTGTCCATTTCCATTTTATTCCCTCTGCCGTTTTCTCAGTGGAGGCTTGGAAGAATGGCAATAGGCTTGGTATATGTTGTATGTTTGTTTCGTCATAAATGAGATGTATCATGGAAGTCCATACGCAAGCTGGTTGTGTAGATAGCGATCAGTTGTTTACTTGTATTCATAAATCGATTCTCAGTTTGAATTCAGTATGAGTGAGTGGTCTATTTTCCTCTGTGACATCGAGCAGTCTTATTATCATTTTGGATCTCTTTAAGTAAGCTCTGCCATTTTTGAATGTTGCCAAAGCCCATATTGTAAGTGCTCTTGCTGTTCCTGTCAGCTTAGCTGCCAAGGTTATTGCCACAAAGGCTTGTGGTTGGGTTTCTTGCCATGCGTCTTGCACCACTACCTTAATTTCTCGATGGTTGAGCCAAAAAATTTCAAACTTGAAATGTCGATTCCTATGCTGCACCGCCAGTTTGATTGTGAGCAGAAGGGGTGTGTGGTCTGATGTTATACTGGTCTCATCTCATAATTCATAGGGGCTTTATGATCCAGTGGTGTGAAAGTAAAGCTCGATCTAGTTTTGACATGGTTGGTGTTGGCCTCTTACTACTCCATGTGTATTTTCTACTTATTAATGAAACCTCATGCAAACCTAACGCATTGATGAAGCAAATGAGTACACATGTGAGCATAATATCTAGGTTTATATTAGCACTTGTTGACTCCTAAACACTCCTAAGTAAGTTGAAATCACCTACTATTATCCATATCACTTGATATTGTTCTTATTTCTCTTAACTCATTCAGAAAATTTAATTTATTCACATCACTTGTAGGTCCATATACACATGTGAGCATAAAGTTTTGCTGTTGACAAGTGAGTATTATTGTTGTGGTATATATATGTTGTTCAAGTAAATGACATTTATACTTGTGCAAGAAATTAATATACCTCCCTTTGTGCTTGTTTCATCCCTTGTGTGGTATTCTTTGAATTTATTTGGGCATATTATTTTTAGTCTAAATATGGAGTGTTGCTTCCATTTAGTCTCTTGTAAGCAGACTATGTCACATTTTGATTCAATTATCGCATATTTCACTAAAGCATATTTATTAATATATATAATTCTTCTAACATTCCAAAATAGCACATTAATATACATCTGCATTGTCAAAGTTCTAAAAAGCAGCTCAAAAACAAAATAACTGGAATTAAAATTAAGCTAAACTCGCACAAGTAATCAGAAAGTAACTAAATGTCGTTCTTTGCTGTTTAACTCTGCATCTCCTCTCCATTTATCTTAATATCATCCTCTGCGACATCATCTGAGACTGGGTTTAAATTTTTATTTATCTCTGCAGTTGCTAGTTCAGTCAGTGGAGGGAAGTTACATGTTTTTATATCACATATACCCTAATTTGGTCTGCTATCTCGTATGTTAATGGGTTTACCCATAAATTTTCCTCTTACATGTGTATTAGCAAGGAGGATTCTTGATCTGATTTGTTTATAACACCCTCCCTCGGTCCCCTCTAGACCTACGTTTGGGTCTAGAATAATAAATTTGGATAGCAGATTTTGTTGCTAGGCGAGTGCTACGTCTAGGGCTCAGGGTCCGATTTGTCATACATAAAGGTTTTTTACCTTTGTAGTCATGCACTGCAATATGTTCTTCAGTATGTGCTGCAATGTGCTCTTCATCATGGTCATCCTACTTGCCCACCTCATCGGTGTGTGAGCTTACTTCTTGTTGTGTCTTTAATTCTCCCGAGTCGACGTCGACATCTGCATCCATGTCCTCCACTACAAGTATGACCTGATTAGCTTGATCTTCTTCATGGCTGATATCATCATCGAATTAGGCAGCCATCCTCTCTGCTTCAGTCATGATAGTATGGTCTAGTGCTATGAACTCCTGGATTATTAGGTCATCACCATTTTGAAAGATCGAGCCCAGATCTATGTATTGGCGGCCCGATAGTACTTAGTCATTAGGTAGAGGTTTGTCAAGCCAAGGTCTTACTCGTGGGTCACAAGCAGGAAGTAGGGTGAGCTGATGTTGTTCTTGACTATTGGGTTGTTCTCCTTGCCGGGTCGCATTAATTTTAGGCTTTCCATGTATATTATTCTCCTCACTTGGCCTCATTAATTTTGGCCTCCATTCATCCCTGTGTACTATCATCTTCATAGAGTCACTGCTAGTAGTTTTATTTATCCTTAGGATCTATATCTTTGCAGGAGCATTTAATGTTGTCATTTGGCCTTCAACATATTGCATGAGAGGGTCCTCCATACGTAATATTTGAGTGTGATGGATAGTTTGATGAATGTGCCCTTCACCGTCATAACCAATATACCTTTTTGTTGGGGTTTGGTTTGATGGTTGACCCTTGCACTATGATTGATCCCTTGATTGAACCCCTCTATACTATATATGTTAATCTGTTTGGACTGCTTTGCTTCACCCAATATCTCTAGAACTGGACTCATCTCTTACCCCTTTAGACTTATCTACGGCATGTTCCTGAGTCAGCTCCGACGATGGTGGCTATTGTGTTCGCAGAGCTTATCTCATTCATCTTCAATGCATAATTTGGGTTGTCCTCCTTCAGCATCTTCTCTAATTAGTTCTTCCTATCTTCCGGCTCCATCCTCTCTCATACCTCATATAGTACATCATAATCGACTGCAACGACCTTCCTGCCATCTCATATGTGAGTGTGTATTTCTCGCACATTAGCCTCATCTATATGTACAAAAGTGTTGGGTGATGGTGTGGTATCCAGTGGAGGTATAAATGAAGTTGGTTCCTCCAACCATGCCGTGATTATAACCTCCGTTGTTCAGGCGATTCCCTGAATCCATACAACTACTTTCTCTGGTATTCCTAAGTTTTGGCACTGTAGCTGCTACTGTCAGTTTGTGAATTGAGATAGTATTTATTAGAGGGGAGTCGAGCAATACACAAAATGTACCAACCGTAGACAGTAGTGTGCTAATATTCCACCTGAGAGGTGATAACATCTTAAGTTCCACCAATACCTTGTAGTTTAGTCTCATCACCTCTCTGTGTACCCTTGGATTCCATTGATATGGGATGTACCCAAAGGAGTGCAACTGATATCTGTGGTCTTGAAGGAATTTTTGCTTAATGGCGCATGTTGGTATAGTAACAACAAATATTGATGGTCGGTTAGCTTAATAAGGTTAAATGGTAGGTCTGTGTTGGTGACTCCCATGAGTATCGTCTGAAGAGTGGTCAGGGAATGATTTGGTTTTAGTCGAGCATCAATGACGATTGCTGCTTGTAACTCATGTTTGTCAGATTGTAGAGAAAATATTTCTGGGACAAAAGCGAGGACTTTAGGTCTAGTTGGAGGTAAGTCCTGAGAACTAATATTTTCACATGGCTGAAGGTGGCTGAAGTGGTACGTTTTGCCTGGTTAGGTCCCCTCCATTGCTTGGCTTGATGTCCCTTCTTCCAGTAGATGGCACAAACTCTCTCTCTCTCTTTGACGACAATCATGCTAGTCATGACCTTTAATGAGATGGTTATAGCAGCGTCCTCGTCATGTTGTGTGGTTAGGATCTGGTGGTAGAGGTAGGGTTGAGGGAACCTCACTGGCCCGGTCTCCTTTTAAATTGGCTTCATCCCAATGTTGTTGAACTTGACATGAGTTTTGATGCAGAAAGTATTGTCATATAGGTTGTTGGTATCTGGCTAGGGTTATCGATGTTAATTATGGGTGGTGTGCGGTAGTTAATGCCTACTGATAGGTTGGGGTTATGTGCATGGTATATGGTCTAGGATTATTGCGTGGTGCAACTCCAATTGTGTTGAGGGGTTGCATGTTAACAAGTAATGGCTTGGGTTGTGTTAGGGTTTTAGGATGAGAATGACTTACGAGGTGCAGTTTTATAGAGGTTGTGGGGAATATGGGGTTGAGTTTTGTTGTGACCGTTGCTAGGAAGTGACTTTATGGTTGGGGTTTTGGAATGAGAGAGCGAATAAATGCAAAGGTTTGAGCGGGTCTCTAGTTTGTGGTATGGTTATTTTGACGGTAATGGTTGTGTTGGGTTCTTCGTGGGTGGTAGGTGAACCATTTGTCTCCTTATAGTGTCGCCTTGTGCCTCATCCCTTCAGTAATTTTGCTCTCCTTGATAGTTGTTTCATAGTTCTTCTTTTTATTTATTGATTATTTTAAACTTCTCTAGAGTTAGTTCACGAAATCTTTCCCGAACTATTTGAATTTGAAATACAATCTCGAGATCTATCATATGTGTTCATTTACAACTCAAGAACAAATGACGAACTGAATTAAATAAGAATTAAAAGAAGCTATCAATCTGAAAGAAGGAAGATAGTACTCTGAAAATTATTTCTTTGATTAACACAAAAGTTAATAAGTATATTATCTCTCTTATTCAACTCTAATTCTACTTATGTATTTATACTATTTGGTGTCATTAATGTACATGCTACTTAATGCTCGGCCATACTTCAGTCACATTGTTGTTTCCATCAGCTATCTCTGACGCATGCAGAGATATAAAAAGTGCTTTTATACTTATCATTATCTCAGGTTAACATCCCAAGCTGTCATGTTTAAGTCCATCTCAGCTATTTCTTTAGTTCATCATGTCTGTTGCTTCTTCAGATTAAGGGTTGTCGAGGTCGGATTCTCGAGGTCTTAGCTCTTCAGAATCAAAATTTAGAGTTTATATCTTTCAACAATTAATGCTAATTATTGGTGCTTGTGGACCTATATAAATAACTAGGTTTTCTCAAGAGAAAATTTTTAAAATCAAAGGATGATTAATGTATGAAATAAAAAATAAGTAAAAGCATTAATCAATCCTTTGAACCATGAGGAGCTGGATTTGATTCCAATTCAAATGATGGAGCTGCAATTGTAGTGGGTTGAAGAACTACAAATAGCTTAGGCTTAATAGAATTAGACCTTCTCCCATATATCATGAGTTTAAGAGGATCTGTTGTTTGATATTTGTCAGAAGCTATATTGCTGGCTAGAGATGAGCTAGAGAGTAGTTTTTGTCAAGAATCTCGTCAAAATCCTCTCAAAATTTTCTTAGACTTTCTTCCCATTTATAGTCCTCCTTCTCTGACTCTACTTTGGAAATTTATATAATTGCATTATCTTGTAAATATTATTCCATATTAATTAGACAAGTTGGGCTATAATTCTGTATATAAACCTATGTATACCCATTGAACGTGATAGATATTTTTTCTACTCATTCAATTCTATGCACACCAGCTGATGTTGTCGTTAAACTTGACTGGCACTCACATTCTTCTTATTCTTTCATTTTATTCTTCACTTCGCGCCAAACATTACATATAAACTTATGTATATCCATTGAATGTGATAGACTAGAAAAACATCTATCACGTTCAGCGGCTATATATAGATTTATATACACAATTATAGCTAAGAGCAATATTAAGGTAGGTGTCAGTCGGTGCTTAGGCACCTCTTGGTGCACTGAAAAATAAAACTTGTGCAATAAAAAAAAATTAATCTGAACATTCTATTTTCTTGACCCAAGCATTTTTTACTGATCGTTTCCGATTTTATCCCTGATTACAACCTAACTTTTCTAGTATGGAATAGTATTTATAAACATATAAGATAATGCAATTACATCCTAGGACATGCTCTTCTGTCTTGAAAATATAAGAAATAAGATTGCATCTCAAAATCGTCAACAGAAGCAAAGTACCGAGCATCGTCATCATCTTGCTCTAGGTAGTGTAGCTTAGGAGAATATATGCTTGAAGAATTGGGATGTACACAAACCTTGCCTACACCTCTCCATGCTGATAACACCAACACCATTCAGATTTCAGTCAACTTAGTCTTTCACGAACGCACGAAACACAATGAGATTTGTTGTCACTACATTAGATATATGTGCATTCAACTAGGAACTGATATCACTACCTCATGTGCCCTCTAATATTTAAACTGCTAATATATTTAAGAAGGCACTAACTACTGCTCGACATGATTTCTTTGTGAACAAATTGATGCTTGCCTCTTTACCATCATCATTTTGATGGATGCTGTCAAGAATCCTGTCAAAATTCTCTGAGACTTTCTTTCTATATATAGTCATCTCTATCTGACATCAGAAAGTTATGTAATTGCATTATCTTATAAATATTGTTCCATCTTAGAAAAGCTAGACTTTAATTGTGTATACCCACTGAACATGATAGATGTTTCTCTAGAGAAAATTTATTTCTATTAAATCTACTTTTCTGTTAGTTTTCTTTACGTTTAACTAGATTATGTTGAGTCTAGTGATGAATTTAAAATGAAAGTGGTGCTTCACACCTTTTTTTGGAGGAAATAATAGTAAAACTATGTAGTAAAGTTTGTTGACTGCATGCTACTTGAAAAATAAGGTAGAGCTATGTTCACTTTTGCTCTGCTTACAGTTGTCTCCCTCTATTTTGTTCTATATAACTAGCTATTATTGACTCTCTACCAGTATGTTATTACTCTCCTTAGTGCATATTTGGACGAAATAATGTGTATAAGCAAGGGCAGAACCAAAAACGATCGATAGAGGGTGTCCGGTTCAAATAAATAGAATGTACGGGTCAAAAAAAATTTTTTACCGTACGACATTTATTTTTCAGTGAACTGAGGGGGTGCCCGGGCGTCAACTGGCGCCTATGTTGGTTCCGCCCTAGTGTATAAGTCTGCTATATTGTCAGTTGTGTTGGAAATATAAAAACTGATAGTACGAATTGCTGGTGCTAATTAAAAACCAAAAAAATGACAGAACATGGTTGCTTTGCCAGAATATGCTGAGACAAAGGAATTTTTTCTGAAAAAAAAATAATGCTTGATATTTTTCTTACTTCCTTACATACATACGTTATGTCAATTCCTACTAGATTTATAACACTCTTCTCTATCTAAAAATGCACTTCTAAATGTAACTACCTACTATAATATTGACTACTAATTATGGCTGCTAACTTTCTAAAAATACCCTTATATGTCTTACACGTTTCCGCTGAAACTACCCACAAATAAAAGTTAACTTGCTAAAAATAGTTTTGAATTAAATTTTAACACCCCTTAATTCAAAACTGGTAACTCCAATCAAGCTTCAAAAATCTTTAAATTTGCCACGTGTCAGTGCCTTAGTCAGAATATCTTTAAATTTGCACTGTTCCCAAAGAAAAAATATAATTTGTTGTGTTTCTTCTATCTTTTTCACATCCTACCCAATCACTATCACTCTAGCCACACAGATTGAAACTAGTTGTGCTGCTATACCAAATTCCATGGCACTTTGTTCCAGCAATATACCTTAATACCTTCTTTGCTTCTCTAAAATGCTTGATTGGATTCTGTATGAATCTAGAAATCACTCCAATGGCATATGATATATCTGGCCTAGTGTGAATTAGATAAATCAAGCCTCCAACTAGACTTCTGAACTTGATAGCTTATGTTGCTTCTGTTTCGTCTTCTTTTACTAACTTCTCATTGACATTCATGGGAGTTGGTACTACATTATAATTCTGCATATCAAACTTCTTAAGTAGATCTCTTGCATACTTCCCTTGTAACAGAAAAATACCTTCTTTTTCCTGCACAACTTCTAACCCAAAAAATAACGCAACAAGCATAAATCAGTCATCTCAAACTGTCGCATCATGTTATCTCTGAATCCACTCACTAACTCCTTATCAGTACCCGTATAAATCATGTCATCAATATACAAATACACTACTACCATGCCTCCCTTAACATTCTTCTTGATGTAGAGATTAGGTTCACTCTTACTTCTCTCAAATCCAATTTTTAAGAAGTGCGAATCAATTTTGTTGTACCAAGCTCATGGTGCTTATTTCAAGCCATAGAGTGCCTTAACCAGCTTGTACACTCAAACTTCCTTGCCTTTCACCTTAAATCCTATGGTTGCTCAACAAACACTTCCTCTATCAATTATTCATTAAGAAGGGCTGACTTTACATCAAGTTAATACACCGGTTGCTTCAACTGAGCTGCTAATGCTAACAAAAGCCTTATAGTCTCGAATTTGACTACTGGTGAGAACATCTCCTCATAATCTACACCATGCTTTTGAGCATATCCCTTAGCTACTAGCCTTGCTTTGTACTTCTACACACTAACATATGCTCCAATCTTTGTTTTAAATATTCATTTTACCCCTATTACTTGTTTACCTTTGGGAAGCTCAACTAATACCACGTGTTGTTTTTCTCAATAGTTATTATTTTCTCCTCCATTGCTTGCCTCCATTCTTTCTTTTTCACTGCTTCTTCATAGGTTGTTGGATCTTCTACAAACAACACTTGAGTAGTCTCATATAAATCTTGTAGAATTCTAAACTTTCTCATAGGATATTCTGGATTTGAATCATCTTCCATGCTTACTGTAATTGGTTGTGTTTCATCTTTAATAGGAACTTTGTCTTTCATTCCTTTCTCATTCCACTACCAGCTTGCATATTCATCAAATATCACATTTCTACTTATCATAGTTTTGCCACTAACTAGATTGTAGAGTCTGTAACCCTTAGATTGTGTGCAATACCTAATAAAGATGCATTTCTCAGATTTTTCATCCAATTTTATTCTATTTTGTGAAGTAATTAAGGAATATGCAATACAATCAAATACTCCCAAGTGTCTAACTCCTGATTTTCTCTCAAACCATGCCTCAAAAGGAGTTCTATTAATTACTTCTTTCGCAGGTGATAGATTTAACAAGTAAACTGTAGGTGCTACTGTTTCAGCCCAAAACAAATTTGGTAAACCTTTTGATGTCATCATGCTTCTTGCTAATTCAACAATAGTTCTATTATTTCTTTCTGCTACTCCATTTTTGTTCATGTGTGTATGGTGTAGTTAACTCATGATGAATACCCACTTGTTGATAATACCTCCTAAATTCATTTGACTAATATTTATCGTCTCTAATCAGACCTTAACACCTTCAGTTTTCCCTCAGTTTGTTTTTCAGCAAAGACTTGATTTTTTTAAAATGCTCGAGTGTTTCTGCCTTATTTTGCAGAAAATAAACTCAACCCATCCTACTGTAATCATCAATAAAGAGTAAAAAAATATTTGCTACCTCCTAATGATGTAGTCTTCATGGGTCCACACAGATTAATATGCACAATCTCTAGAATATATGTTACTCTTCTTGCTTGATCTTTAGGAAAGGATAGTTTGGTCTGTTTTCCATAAATACAACCTTCACATATTCCTATTTGGTCAATCTCAGATCAATCCAAACACCATATCTATTTGGTCTACTACTTTTCCTTTTCCTTCAACATAAATTTCTTTATCATCACCAAGCTTTACTGTCTTATTATAGGACTCATCCAATTCATCAAATAGATGCTTGAATCATGTCACGTGGTTTGAGCACCCACTGTCGAGAAAACATAACTGATTGACATCTATTTCTTTATCTATTTTGGCCATAAATAATCATGGTTGGTTGTCCTTCTCTTCGACGAGACTTGCTTTTTCTTCTCTTTTCTTCTTATAACAATCGGCTTGCACATGACCGAATTTATGACAGTAATAGCACTTCACATCTTGACCTTCATCTCTTTTCTTTTTGTAACAATCAGTCTGCACATGATCATTTTTATGGCAGTAATAACACTCCATATTCTTCTTAGGTTGTTTGGGAGAGTATTGTTGGTTGTCGCTTGATCTGTCTTTTCTCTTCCACCATAATCACATCAACCTCTACCGCATCCTCTGCCATGTTGCCGACCAGACGAGGTTTCACCTTTGGCATAGAAGGCTTTGGTGTCAGCTCTTTCTTCTGATATGTTAAGACGAACTTCATAGGCATGCAATAAACCCATCAATTCATCAAATGTGTAGGTACTCAAATCTTTGGATTCTTCAATTGCCGCCACCACATGGTCAAATTTAGGTGTCAAACTACGCAATACCTTCATTACTACTGTTTGTTCAAAGAGGTCTTCACCATAACTACGAATTTGATTGACAATTGATGTGACCTTGGTGAGAAATGACTAAACTTATTCACTCTGGTTCATGCTCAATGTTTCGAAATCATGCCTTAAACCTTATAATTTAATAACAATAACCTTTGAACTTCCTTGAAATGCATTTTTAGAGTTGTCCAAGCCTCCTTTGCTATATTTGCTGCTGTAATCTTCACAAATACTGATTCATGTACGGCTTGCTGAATAAAGAAAAGCGTCTTTGCATCTCGCTTGGTTGTGTTGATCACTGCCAAATCGGGATCTGGTGCTCCTGTATCTACTAATGAGTATTGCTTCAATGAGTACCAAAATTGTTAATATTCTAAAAAGGACAAAATTGTAATTGTTAGTTTTGACCGGTTATTCAATCCACCAGCAATCTAAGCATTCAGTTACGAAAAATTACCAATGAGTATCTCTTAATTGCTCTCCAGCCCTAATTCATTTGTTCTCTTCTCCCCTGTTCTCACATTTGGAAGGAGGAGAAAAATAAGGAAAGTGTTATATCACTTTTTTCTCTGACATAATTAGCATATCAAACAAGGAAGTTCTTTATCACCTTAATATCTAATCTAATCCAGCAACAAAGAGAAATAGGAGGAAACAATAAGACTACAGAAAACTACACAAAACATCTCCCAAAATTGCCCAAACATCAATTCTGGTCAAAACTAGGTCAATCCCTGAGTATTTTGGTGGTTAACAATGCAGATGAATAGATTATAGACCTTGAGTCCTGAGAGTTTGCTACCTGGTAAAGCTAAACTATTAAGTTTTCTTAGATTTGAACTTAGGTGATACTCATTTTTTTTCAAATCATTCTCTAAGAAAATTTTTGTTCAAATTAATTATATTTCAGTTTTACAAATAACATCAGTGCTTAATTCAGTAACCATAAACTAACGAAGAAAACCAAAGTAACTACACAAAATACTAATAAAAATGCTTACCTTTCCCTAATCTTCGATTTAGATGCAAAGGGGTTCTACAACAGAGGTAATGGGAAGATAATAGAGAGGTATCAGACGAAGGTGGACTGAAATTGGACATAAGATTTATCCCGTACTTACGCACTAAAATAACCAGATAACTCATTAATCAGAGAGAGATAGAGAGAGCACTATCTGATTCTTTTGACACAGTGTGTCAGATTCGTAAGGGAGTGCTTCGTTGTTTAGTTTTAAAGCAAGTTACTCATCAAATCGTTGTTAGATCGAGATTCATAAGATCTATGGAGAGTAAGGCGTCGCCGTCAGATTGAGAGCAAAGAGTTCTTCTTCGTGAAAGTAGCGTTTTACTATTAGTTCAAGAGAAGAGAGTGTCGTCGTCTCGTCCACTCGTCGTCATCAGATCAGGAGGGAAGAAAGAAAGGATTAGATTTGATTGGAAATGACGACTAGATTTTGAGTTACGAGAGGTATGGAGTACTGGAGGTAGAGAATATATATGTTAGCGAAAATGAAATGGAGAAAAATAAGTTTCAGTTTCTTTTCATGGACAAAAATGCCTTTCTTTAGTTTTAGATGACCAGCTGTTACCTTTGGATTACCGGCTGCTCTCTCTGGAAACCGGCTACAAATTAATTGTAGACCGTCTGATTGAAAAAATCAAACGGTTACAAGTTTTGGTCCTCATTGAAGCATTGTTAGTCTACTAATTCCCATAAGCCATGAGATTTTAGCATCGTTTGTATCTTGATGTTCCAGAACTTATAATTCTCACCCTTAACAGAGGTATCGTCGGATTGGACATGCTAATGGTGGCGCTGATGTCTACCGTAGAATCAACCTAACTCTGATACACAATTGTTGGAAATATAAAAACCGATAGTACGAATTACTGGTGCTACTTAAAAACAAAAAATGACAGAACTTGGTTGCTTTGCTAGAATATGGTGAGACAAAGGAATTTTTTTATGAAAAGAAATAATGCTTGATATTTTCTTACTTCCTTGTATACATACGTTATGTCAATTCCTACTAGATTTATATCACTATTCTCTTTTTTTTTTTTTTGAGAAAACACTATTCTCTATCTAAAAATGCACTTCTAAATATAACTACCTACTATAATATTAACTACTAATTATGGCTGCTAACTTTCTAAAAATATCCCTATATGTCTTACACGTTTCTGCTGAAACTACCCACAAATAAAATTTAATTTGCTAAAAGTAGTTTTGAATTAACTTTCAACAAGTTGGTGAACCATATGCTGATATGCAATCATGCATGATATCTGTATATTTCATTTTAGAAGCAAGAGGATTATTTCCTTTTAAATAATAATTTGACAAGTAGTAAATCTGGGTTTGACACAAGTCATTTTGCGCAGGCTTTCGGATTGTTTGAGTATCTGTATGATTACTACAAAATGTTGCTTCCATATTGTTTACAGTGTTATGAATTTTAACGTAATATTTTTTTGTGGAAAATACTAGGTTTTCTTGTCGGCGAGTTAGCGAGTTCTAATAAATTGGTTGATTTGAATCAATCAATGACATACAGATGTATATATGGTTGTATTTCAAATCAACCAATTTCGTTTTCTTTTTTTTTTCTCTAATAATGTTGTATTTCAATTTCTTTTTCTTTTTTTCATACTGTGTCATGGAGTAAATTTTCATTGTTCGAAAATGAAAAAATGAGAGGTATTTGGTTGTTTTTTTAACTTAAAATTATCCTTTTGTTTTGCAAAGGACCTAACTTATTTTTTCTCTTCGTGAGTTTATATACATTTTCATCTAACGGTTTTCTTCTAAACCGTTATACAGTACTTGTACTGTTTATTTTCTCTTTCCTCTTTATTTTCTATTTCTATTTCTCCTATTATTTTTATAACTTTTAACTCCTTTTATATCATTTCTAATACTTCTTAACAGGAAGTTATTTGCACCAGTGCATAAAAAAGTTCTCGCTTCTATTCTACTTACTTTCTCTTATATACAGAAAGAACTAAAAATGAAGATCTGCAGTTAGTTGAACTATAGCTAGCAGTTACATGTTGATAAATTTTAAATTGAACGGGAGCAGATATGAATTGTTTAATCAGTAAAATATTAAGTTTTGTTAAAACTTTGATTTGCATGCCTGTCTATTTGTAATTAATATGGACGCTCAAATATTGCAAGAGGTCTAAAAAATGTACGTCGTGAATCCGATTTTTTTATTAATAAGAAAGGAAAAAAAATAATAAATCATGTACATATGTAGACTTTGAGGAGAGGAACTCACAAGAATAAGCAGGATGACAATAAAATTGCTGTCCATCCGGACAGCAAAAAGATTGCAATCCATCCAGACAGCAACAAAAATGCAATCCATCTGAACTAAAATAATATTGCTGTCCTGCTACTCACCCCTACACACAACTCCACTGCAAATAAAGGAAGGAAGGAAAGGAAATTAAATGGCCGAGGGGCAGGGTGTGAGACTGCAATATTATTGTCGTCCGGGTTTACTACAATTTTATTCTCGTCCTGCCTGCCTATTCTTGTGAATTCCTCCCTGCAAAGACTATTTTCATGATTTATTATTTTTTTCTTATTAATAAAATATCGGTCGTGAATCAAGAAAAAAAAAAGAAGTGCAGTCATGCATAAATCGCGTATGGTTTGAATATATGTATTGGCATATTGCTAATTAATCATATCAGGACGCTCTTTCAGTAGCATAATTTATTTCTTAATCGACGCTTATATTCTTAAATTTACCTGAAAAATCAAATCATATCATTAGATATTAGTAAATATAACACAAACCAGAAAAGATAGAAGGTTTACCTTCATGCTCCTGAAAACTGTTTGTTACATTTATATATATATATATATGAAAAGAATCCAAGAAATAAGCCGAAACATGGTGTTGTCCTCCATACATAGCCTCATCAAATAAATAGTCCTTTGTCAAGAGCTCACCTTCGTCACCTGTTTGACCTTGATTTCATTACACATTATGGTTTTCCCTCTGTAATTGATCGAAACGATCTTTGAAACCAGAAAATTAAATTACATAAAAGAATTTAGACAAGTTTTGAAATATGATTATTATTAAGAGAGTATTTAACTGAAATTGCATGTCACGGATACAATATGATGATGCATAGCTAGAAAAACAGTTTAGGACTCTTTTTTAAGTTATAATATAACTACATGTTGTATGAGAACTTCTATATTGGTATACTTAAAATACAACATGATTATATTAACTCGATGACTTCATGAAAAGTTGATATGCATATATAGCACCTATAAACCCTACTGGATACAGAGACAAAGGACCACTAGCCCAACGTACAAGGACAACTTAATTATAACACCTTTTGTTGCTAGTTGAATAGGTTATAGTTCAGCAACCACCTACAGACAATCTTTAGAACGGTTCCTCTAACTGTCGTATACATAGGCCTCTCCGAATTACTTGACTGGATTCTAGCTCAGAGAAAGTAATTAACTCATTCTATTCTTTATTTTTTTATTGTTATTATATACAAGTTCAGTATTTAAGTATCAACGTTAACGAAATAACTATATTTGACACGGGTAATTATATGCAAACTCAGCACTTACAAATATCTTGAAGTTCAAAAACGCTTCCAGAAAAGAAAGACCAAAATCGGAAGAAATTATCAAAATTAAAAGATGCTACTTGAAAAGTTAAAAAAGATGCATATATATAACAGTACTCATGCATACTGAATTACTGATGAATCTGTATGCATATAAATCAAGGTCGAACAGACAACGAAGAGAAGTATGAAGCACAAAGAACTATTCACTTGACAAGAAGCTTGCATGGAGATCTCCCACCATATAAAGAAGCTCAATATCCATTTAGCACCTACAAATTAAGAAAAAAATCATCCAAGTTGATTTCATGGTTCGTTTTAATTTCATGCATGAATATTCATAATCATGGACAAAGAACTTGGTAGAGTACCTCTTCTTTTAGACGGTGTGGTCTTGTAGCTCTGATTTGCAGGCTTGAGAATCAGAACCGCACTTAATTTATAGGCTTTGGGATAAATATTGAAAGGGGTACTTCAGTTGACCGTGCCTTTTCTTTCTCCCTCCTCCTCTCCCTCTCTCTCCTCGCATTAGGGTAGAATTAAGCTTAGAGGTTTAATTAAGCTAATTAATAAAGCTTTGACTTGTGGGTGAGGGTCCTCTGCATGTGACTTTTGCACCTTGTAACAACCCATCTTTCGGGAGAGAAAAAGAGAGGAGGCCTTGAATAAATAAGCAGAGACGGAATGCTGTAAAGGTAAATTTCAGAATAAAATGGAGGTAGATGTGCTCGTGGTGTTTTGAACTGTGGGTTTAGGCGCGCGCGAGGACACGCACTATTAATTATCTACCACCGTACACTGTTTCATTTGACTATGTTCATGTAAGAAGTGCGTCTACGACAATACCTTGCCTCATCCATAGTACAGAGTACAGACACAGCTTTCATTTCTTACTTTCTTTGCTAACCGATACAGAGACAGTTTTGTTTTTAAGACCTGAGACGCTGACAATTGATAAGTTGTCTCAACTGATTCGGCTTAAGTCAGGCATTGAGGTTGTGTATATATCAAATTTTTTAATTGGTTCAAGAATAATTTTGCCATGTAAAACTGTAAATTTGAATTGCACTAAGGTTAAAATCATCGAAAAGTACTTGTTTCTTTTAGATAACACTGAAAAATGTTTTATTAAAAATGAAAATTAGGATATTCTTTTTTATAAAGAGTGACCATTATATTCTTGAGATAGAATCATAGAAGGGTGGGGTGGGGGTACTTAAAAAAAAAAGAGGTAGCAAGAGATCGTCAATTGATATAAAAATAGAATTGGGCTATGATATTTTTCGAGTCAAAATCTTTATAGCGCGAATTTTAAAATCTCATGTTAAAAAAAAGTAGACCATAATAGAAAAAAAAAACTATACTAAAAACTCATACAGAATGCCAAATTTGTCATTAAAATTTTATTAATATTTTTCAAAGATGATCCCAAAAAATTACAAAAAAAAATCCCAATATTTTTTTTTCTGGTCAAAAGTGATCATCTTTAGAAAATCACTAAAAAATAGTATTATTTTATGTTTTTGGCATAAATTTTTTTGTTACCTACTTGGATCGACGTTTTGAGCATGAAAATTTAAAATTCACACCACAAATATTTCAGGATGAAATGCTTTAGAAGCATCATAGTCATACTCATAAAAATAAATTTAAATAAAATAGTTCATGAAAAATATGGAAAGAAGTATGATTGAAAATAAGTTATCCAAAATACTTATCATTGTATTTTTTTTTCTTCATATACAAGGATCAGATTTTTTTTTTTTACCTCAGACCCTTGTGGCTGCATGCGTATATTGCAGATTGTGGAACACTTTAATGAGGAGAACATTCAAACTATTAAGCTGTTGGAACCAAACCTTCTACTATTGTGGACAAATAATAAGACCTACTTTTGTGCTTAAATAAACAAAAAATAATTTTAAAAATAGAAAAAGTTTATAGATATGTTCTTTTACTTATAGATTGATAACAATTTAAATTTTATGTAATTTCATCATTATTTGATAGTCCATCAAACACCGTTAATTAGAATCATTGCAAATTGTATAAAATTTTGATTTTTTTATGGATTATCAAACGATAATGAAATTATATGAAATTTAAAACACTATCAATTTATGAGCAGAAAACACATTTATAAAAACATATATATTTTATGTTTATTCCTACTATTTGTCCACAGCAATGACAGATTCAGACCCTAAGTTGTTAGCTAGAACTAAGTCACATAGATTTGAACTGCAAGAAGAAAAAAATCACGCCAGTTAGCAGCGTTACCTAACCCCCTTCGTATTGTGTATTACTTTATGCTGGAGTACCTTCATGGTTAAATGCTACTTTCGAGTATCTAACATCTGAAAGTAGTTATTAGAGAACAACAGTATAACAAGATTTTATTAGTTTTGGTGACAATATTTCTTTCATTTTGAGGCATAAAACAAAAAAGCAGAAACAAATTTTCATAAATTTTAGACAAACTACATTGAATTTGATATGTTTCCGACATTTTCTTCACAGTTGGAAAAGAATCATGACTGGTACACGTTCTCTTCCCTAAAGAAAGAGCCATACATCAGTTCCATCCTTTTCACATGAACAGTAGTTCGTTTTGATCACTTCCATATAGAACAATCTGTTGGAATAATGGAAGGATAAACAAATAAATAATTTCTGCTGAAACTCTCTTCTTAATTCATTGCATATTAGAGACATACAATTGCATAATATTCTATAGTTTATATAGCATAAAACTTTTCTTAAATTAACTCTACTACATTCCTAAAATATCATCTACTACTTCCTATAAATTACCCCACTAACTCCATTACTTTCTAAATATAATTGCTACTAATTTTGACTCTTATTTTTTCTAAATTAACTCTATAATCATTCTATCTTTGCTGAAATTAGTTTTACTAAAAATAATTTCCTAAATAAAAATATTCTAAAAATATATTTTGAATCAATTCTCAACACTCCCCCTTGATTCAAAATTTCTAACTCCAAATTTATTTTTCTTTCGCAAACTTCTTTTGTAACGATTGTTACCATTATAATTGATAAGCGCCGCCTTTTTTTTTTTTTGGCTCTTGACCTTCTCTTCCTTCTTTTGGCTCTTGGTCTTTTAATCACTTCTTTTTTAACATTCACAACCTTCTTAGTAGTGCTAGTCCGGCCTTTTTTTGGCGCTGAACCCAACTCAGGAACCGGTGTACTTGAATCAGGCTCATCATATATTGGCTTAGCTTCCTTAGTCTTGATAGATTTCTTGATGGCACTAAAGGGGTGCTCTATCTTCTTCTTCGGAGAAGATGTCTCCTCTATAACAGACTCTCCATTACAATCAACCATTGGAGTAGGTGTCACATCCTCATTTTGGGCCGCACTCACAACTTTCTCTGGACCTTCAGCCTCATGATCTTGCATAAATCTTGATAAACTAGATACATTATTTATTCCTTGGTCAGATGCAAAATGTGTCAATTACCTCTCTTGTGATAGTAGAAGCTCTTCAACAATAGTTGGAGGAGATTCAAGCTTGCCTCCAAACTCTCTGATGTCGCTTGCATCAACTTTATCAATTAAATTGCTTGTCATGAAAAGAGTTGGTTGTTTATCATTCTCTTCTGCATGATTTGCTTGGTTTTCTTCTCTTTGTTTATTGTAGCAATCTACTTGATTGCTTTTTCCTTAGCCTTTACCTCCTCTGTCGGAGTTAGCCCGTCCTCTGCTGGGATTGTAGTCGCCTCTTGATGACTCTCCCTTCATGTAAAAAGTCTTCTCATCGCATTTATCTTCTGTCTTTGACATCCTTGATTCATGAGTCCGTAATGACCCCATAAGTTCATTAAAAGAATAAGTGTCTAGATTTTTGGACTCTTCTATTGCTGCTACCACATGATCGAACTTGGGTGTTAGACTTCTCAATACCTTTGTCACCACAATCTTCTCCTCCATGGTGTCTCCAAATACTCTGATTTGATTGACCACCGTTTGTACTCTTGAAAGGAAAACTTGCATTGTTTCTTCCTTGTTCATCTGTAACGTTAAAAGTCCCTGCGTAGGCCTTGAAGTTTGATTGTCATGACTCGAGTACTCCCTTGAAATGCTATTTTTAGGGTTGTCCATGCTTCCTTTGCATTGGTGGTTGTTGCAATTCTGGAGAATATGGTGTCATGAACTGCTAGTTGAATGTAGAACAACGCTCTTGCATCTTCCCTCTCATTTTCTTGCTGGTTTGGATCTGAATCTGGTACACCATTATTAACCAAATCCCATAAGCCCTGAGACTTGAACAAGGTCGCCATCTTGATGCTCCATAACTCATAGTTTTCTCCCTTGAACAGCGAAATCGACGGATTAGACATGTTGGCGCCTGCTTCTGCCATTGAAAACAGCCCAAGATTTCTACCGGCTCTGATACCAAATTGTTGGAATAATGGAAGGATAAACAAATAAATAATTTCTGCTGAAACTCTCTTCTTAATTCATTGCATAATGGAGACATACAATTGCATAATGTTCTATAGTTTATATAGCATAAAACTTTCTTAAATTAACTCTACTACATTTTTAAAATATCATCCACTACTTCCTATAAATTACCCCACTAACTCTATTACTTTCTAAATATAATTGCTACTAATTTTGACTCTTATTTTTTCTAAATTAACCCTATAATCATTCTATCTTTGCTGAAATTAGTTTTACTAAAAATAATTTCCTAAATAAAAATATTCTAAAAATATATTTTGAATCAATTTTCAACACAATCAACAAGATATCGTGATAATCTAACTTCCCTAGGTAACTTGATTGTTGTCACTCCTGCACCGACTGTTTGAAAAGACATCTTGATCGCTACCTACACCGGTATTCCACCATTCAGGAAAATAAATTATACATATTCATGCATGTGCTTTGTTGAAAACTGAAAATAGAAAAGTTCAAACGGAGGCATGCTTTTGATACTGGTAGCTATTCTTCTATAGTACAGTGCTTACCAGTAAAGTGGTTTGCCTTTAATCTAGAGATTATTTAAGAAAACAGTATCCTAGAATCAAGCTGAAGAATTCTTTTGAATATTTATAGTTGAAAAGGTTGATTCTAATTTTCATCTATCAGAATAATACTTCGAAGTTCTAAATTTTTTTGTACCTAACACCGTTTTTCATTTGCATGCACTTTACCTACCCCTCCTTTTTCTCTTCCTTCATCGATGATGTCCATTTATAATAACCCAGCATCTTACAGTTTGGGGCAATGGTAACATACTAGAATTCGGTACCACCTTATATGTTCAGCCTGTATTTGCGCATACCAGAACTATCACACTATATAGTAGATACTGGTATGAGTACACAGTACTGGTCAAGCCGGTGCATTAAATCCATAGGAATGACATAAATGATGTGTACTAATACTTCTGCAGGGATCGTTTTCAAATTCTGATAAAAGATTGATAGCAGGTCACATGCTCGTTGTCGCGTCCCAATACGATGTGAAACTTAAGTGCATAGATTTTATGGCTCAAGTCGCTATAGTCCCCAACCATCCTTCAAAGGTTGTCAAGTGCTTTATGATGTCATGTACCTAACTATGTGTAGGTGTGTACACGAATCAGATACGTACGGATAGTATCAAACAAATACGAATATATTTTAGAAATAAAAATATGACTTCTTTTTTTAAATAATTACATAATATAAGATATTATTTATTGAACTGAACTTTTTATTATTAGTTCTTTCAATGATACAAAGATTAAGCTCTTTTTTTGTAGAAGAGTACATTCGATGTAATTCTAGAACATTTTCTCTTCTCCGTTTACAAGAAACAACCAACCGAGTTGGTTACAATTGCAGTTTTTAATAATAATAATTATTATTAAATTGATATTATTAAAAATAAGAGTGAAAAACGCGGAATTTCAAATATACGAATGACAGCGCGCCACTGCCAGTGGCGTTTTAACCAAACACGCCACCGACAGTGACACGTTTCCTTTAAAACGCGTCACCGCCAGTGGCGCGTTTGGTTGCTATAAATACCACACCCCGCTCACTCAGTTCTCACAAACACAAATACATCAAACATCCAACATCTTTAAAATGCTACCAGATTTAAATTATTATCCCGATGAAGAAAATTATACTGCAGAACAATCGAGCGGCAGTAATTTTTTGACGGGAATATTTCCAAACCACAATCAAACCAATTCCTATCAAACCTACGATCAAACCAATTCCTATCAAACTTATGATCGAACCAATTCCTATCAAACCTACGATCAAACTAATTCATATCCAACCTATGATCGAACCAATTCCTATCAAACCTACGATCAAACTAATTCCTATCCAACCTACGATCAAACCAATTTATATCCTTATCCATCTATTTACAGTAACAATATAATTTATCAACAACCGAACCCAGCGGTGCCACTATATAATTATTTTGGTGGTAGTAGTAGCACTACGTCTGGCTGTAATTTAGCTGATAATATTGGTAGGATCGAAAAGCAAAATAATATTGATGGTAGAAGTAGTGTTGATCCAACGATAATGGAATTAAGTGATGATCACGATGATCAGGATGAGCAAGATGATGGTGGTCCGTATTATTCAAATGAAGAAGAAACATAAGAGGATTACACGGAGCAGTCGGATAATTCGATCGATGAATCGGAAGATGAGGAAATTCAGAGATGCGATACCACATTGTTAGTTACTGGACGAACTGAGAGACATCATCCCGTAAAAGCGTTAAATAATTTTGAGATGTTTGATCATTTAGGCGCGAATGAATCTCTCTTAGGACTCGATGATGAGTTAGCTGAAAATAAAATATTTGCTTCTAAATCGGCTTTAAATTGGGTAATTTGTGATTGAAGTGTTAGGAAAAACGTTCAATGTTGGGTACAAGAAAGTTGTAAAACACGACTTATTATGAAATGCAAAGAAGGGAGTTGTCCTTGGAGATTATACGCTAGACCTGAAGAGGGCTCGACCACATGGAGGATCATCACAAATAAAAACCCTCACAATTATAGAAGACCACCAGGAGACCGCAAACACTTACAATTCACATGTAGTTTGATTGCAGGATGTGTTCGATAACATTTAAAGAAGGATCTCTCTCTAACAGTTCAACAAATCAGTATGATTATAGAAACAAAATATCCCGGTGGCACCAACGTAAGTTAAACTTTGGCGTGGTCGAGAAAGAGCAATTGAATAATTATTTGGCACTTGGGAAGAATCATATACATTACTTCCATAAATATTGGAGGCGATTGCTCGGACTACTCCAGGTACAAAATTTAAAATATCGACGTGTGATACTTCGGGTAATAATATAAAAATATTTAAATCCATAGTTTGGGCTTATGGACCGTGTATTGCAACGTTTAAACATTTAAGGCCCGTTATAACTATTGACGCTGGATTCTTATCGGCCATTATAAGGGTAGATTATTGATGGCGTGTGAATAAAGTCATTCCTCTAATATTTGGAATCGTGAATGCAGAGAATGTGGACAATTGGTGTTGGTTCATGCGATGGGTCCGTAATGAAGTAATCTAATCTAATATGAAAATATGTGTTATATCCGACCGTCATAGGGGAATAAAGGGAGTTTTCGAGCGACCACATTTGGGATGGTCTGTACAACATGGAAAAGCGGTACATCGGTATTGCATGCAACACATCGCAGAAAATTTATATAAGGAAGCCAGAAAAGCTGAAAAGAAAGAAGATAATCTCAGAGATGATTTCGGAAAAAGACTAGCGAACAAAAAAAATCGCGTTGTTTCGTAGAGAGATGGCGAATTTTGAGGAAATCAAATAAAAAATCTTATGATTTTTAAAAAAAGTCGGCAGAAGATTAGAAAATGATGATATAGAACCTCCTAATTTTGCTTCGTGGGCACAAACTTATGATGCAGGACATCGATGGGGTATAATGACCAGCAATGGTTCGGAAGCTCTGAATAGTGTCTTCAGAGTTGAACGAACTTTACCGGTTGCAGCAATTGTGGAGGGAACATGGTATAAATGTGCTAAATGGTTCGATAAGAGGGAAATGGAAGCATTGAACCTGCATAGAGCATGCAAGCAATGGCCGAAAAAAATTGATGATATTTTAGCAAAACCGTGATGACAAAGCAAGTTCGTATTGATATTATTTTACTATATTTTACTAAAATTTGAACATAAAGTGATACCTTTTGTATTTTTTTTTCAATAATTACAACTCGTATGAACGTAATTCCGCTCAGAACTGCTCGAGGAGAATATGAGGTTCATGTGCTTGGTAAGAGGATCGAGAATGGAGGGTATGGACCGTTCAAGTACACTGATACAATTCTGAATGAACAACGCACTCGAGATGACCCACAATTACCAGAACCGAACTGCATGTGTGATTGTCAGAAACCTCAACTGACTGGGATATCCTGCTCTCACGTGATTGTTGTATGCCAACATAGAAACTTTGATGTGTACGGTTTCATAGATGAGCGATACAATACAGCTCGCCTACTGAATACTTGGTCCGATCAATTTCATTGTTACGGAGATCAATAAGTTTGGTAGCCATATCTTGGACAAACTATCATACCCAATAAAGAACTAATATAAATTGGCCGGCGTGCGAAGGTTAGACGTCAAATGGTAATGGATGAGATGGAGGGTAGGATACGGGGTCAAGGTAGATCGAGAAATATACAGTCTTCTGAAGGTGGGTCTTCTCGAAGAGATGAAATTAGTCGTGACCCACTTCCAATGGATACATTACAATCAGGACAGCATAGGAGTAGGCCTTCAAGTCCCACAATAAACAGAATAACCCAAACTTCTCGAGATACTTTGCAATCATCGAGACACTCAACTAGTTATGATCCAAGAGATAAAGAACTAATATAAATTGGCCGGCGTGCGAAGGTTAGACGTCAAATGGTAATGGATGAGATGGAGGGTAGGATACGGGGTCAAGGTAGATCGAGAAATATACAGTCTTCTGAAGGTGGGTCTTCTCGAAGAGATGAAATTAGTCGTGACCCACTTCCAATGGATACATTACAATCAGGACAGCATAGGAGTAGGCCTTCAAGTCCCACAATAAACAGAATAACCCAAACTTCTCGAGATACTTTGCAATCATCGAGACACTCAACTAGTTATGATCCAAGAGATAACAACAGAATAACTCAAACTTCTCGAGATGTCTTGCAATCAACGAGATTCTCAACTAGTTATGATCCAAGAGATAACAACATAATAACTCAAACTTCTCGAGATGCCTTGCAATCAACGAGATTCTCAACTAGTCATGATCCAAGAGACAACAACAGAAGCACCGAAGGTCGTCAGAATCAAGAAAGACAAGTTGTGAATGCTTCAACTAGGGCTGCAAGAGGAAATAATTTTGGAGGCAGAATCTTAAGTTTTTTCGCACGGAGAAAAAAATGATGTATGTTGTATTTAAGCAGAAAATATGTGAATTGATTTACCATAATAGAGAATCAAATAATGTCATAATAAAATATAATAATAAAGATAAAATAACATAATAAAATATAATAATAAAGTCACAATAAATATACAATAATAAAATACTAACTAAAATAACACAATAAAATCTCCATAATAAAATAATACAACAATAAAGATAAAAAATAAAATACTACTCCTGACGACGCCTAACATATCAACGTGCTCTCGAACGTGTCTACAAAACTAAAGACGGTATATCAGTGAGCTGATTTTATTTTTTTTTAATAATTAATATTGACTAAGTTGTAGAACAAACAACTAACCACACAAGTTGTAGAACAAACGCGTCCAGCTCCACAACAATAATAAAAGTCACGGACCACTAATGCTCATCGTCAATCCTTGGCATGTCACATCAAGACACCGATATAAATAACCAAGTTCCGCAGCGCCCCAATTTCTTTTTCTACCGAATTATAAATCTTTCTGTAAATTAAATGTTAGTACTAAAATTATATAATTATGAAAGATAAATTATTTTAAAACCCTTAGTCAAAATCAGCAGAAGAAACGCCGGTATAGAGTCTCCACTGTTGTCGGGGAACATGATACACCACGTCAACTCCAAAGCAAAATCGATCGCATATCGATCAAGACCCTGATGATTGTCTGCCTCTGAAGCATGATCAAAGTGGGACCGTAACTCTCGAAGGGAAATAGAAGTCTGCCAAATTTTATATTTAGCTTAATCAAAATTTGTGAATAAAAATACTGAAGTTCATGTAGATTCTAATCAATTACCTCTCATCCTTGCGGAATGCTGATATATCATCATGCCCAAATAACTGACGGATGTATGCCGAAAAAACTCCGTCAGTATATCCAATCACCGGCTCACCAACGGTGGATAAACCCCACAGAAATACGACGTCCTAAAAAAAATTATATTACTATACCATATTTTTAATATTGTAATTAAATTAATAATATTTTACTATTTACCTCTAGAGTCACGGTCATCTCGCCAAAATTTAAGTGAAACGTGTGAGTTTCTGGCCTCCAAAACTCTATTAACGCGCTCAATAAATTCATATCAATCTTCAAGTTACGGGTCTTCGCTTCTTGAACATAAATCTCATGCAGCCTGCCGAGATGAAGAAATTCCATAACTCGCAACCTACTCTAAATGTGCGAGATGTATGGTATCGTCGGACAGTGGGTGCGGAAACGAATGATATTGTTATATTTCTGTAATTTTCATTTCATAATTAGCTTCTCATATATATGTATTTTATTATTATTTTTTTCAAATATAATGTACATCTGCCTGACTATAATGTGTCTGATGTTTGTCTTCAGGGAGATAAATTATGACATTTACATTTCGTTGCTCGCCTACCATTATCTAGTACAAAAATCATTTCATAATTAATTTATAATTATTTTGTAATTATTTTATAATTAATTTATAATTATTTTCTAAATATTTTATAATTATTTCATATTTAATTTAAAATTAATTTATAGTTAATTTATACTTCATTTTTAATCTATCTATTCTATAATTAAATTAATAATTAAAGCCTAATTAAATATATATTATTCTACAATTAAAGCCTAATTAAATATATATTATTCTATAATTAAATCAATAATTAATCTATAATTAAATAATAAATTAAATCTATATTATTCTACATAAATAATTAATAAATAAACTAAAATTATAATTACATAATTCTACAATTCTACAATTAAATCTATAATTAATCGACAATTAAATCTATAATTAAATAATTTCACATTTAAACCTATAATTAATCAATAATTAAAGAATTTTATAATTAATCTACCATTAAATTATAATTAAATACTTTAAGAATTAAATTTACATTTAATCTACAATTATATAATTTTACAATTAAATCTAAAATTAAATTATAATTAATAAATTTAATAATTAAATCTATAATTAAATTACAATTAAATTATAATTTAATAATTATAATTTAATCTACACAATTAATTATTTTATAATTAAATAATTCTATAATTAATATATAATTTATATTTCAACTATAATTATTTAGATAAATAAAATTTACCTTAAATAGCAATATACAATATTATACCGCACTCGTACGTTCCTTTTTTTCTTCTCTTCTCTTCCTCTCTCTTCTCTTCCTCTCTCTTCTCTTTTTTTCTCTCTCTCTTTTCTTTCTTTCTCTCTTTTTTCCCTCTCTTCTCTTTCTTTCTTCTTCTTTCTCTTTTTTTTCCTCTCTTCCACGACGCGCAGCTAACACATCTAACGCGTTTTGTTTATATAAGAGGCAAACACGCCACTGACAGTAATTATTATCATATAATAATAAATTTTATCATATAATAATAATAATAATAATAATACTTACATTAATGTTAATATAATAATAACAATAATTATTATAATAATATAATATATAATAATAATAATAATAATAAATAAATAAGTAAATAATCATCATAATATTAATATAATAATAAATCATAATAATAATAATAATATAATAATAATAAATCATAATCATAATATAATAATATAATATAACATAATCAAACAATAATCGTTATTCCGACGAAAGTTAATCCGATATACCACCTATAACTTAGTATACAGAATTAGCACTCTTCCGCACTCTTTTATTTAGTCTAAAATTCATTTGATAAATTAATTTATCAAAATAACTATTCTATTTTAAAAAAAGTCTATTCTATCAAGTGCCAAATCAACCCTTAATTTGTTCAAGTGCCCTTTAATTATTATTTAGTTTGTTTCATTTCGCCCCCCTTCCGTTAAATCTGTTAGAGAGTCGGCGCTCAAATCTTTTCTCGTTTCTCTTTCCGTCTTTCACCTTCCGTCTGTTTGTCCGTCTTCACCAACCATCCTGAGCTATGAATTTTTCACTTCTTAATCACAGTAATATCTTTTGAGGCCACGACAAACAATGACAGGAAGGTGCCTAAAATAAAGTTTGCTATCAAAATCTGCAACCTAGTCAAAAGTCTCTAAGCAATAACAACAGAAGTTTGCACTGTTATTTGGGGTTCTTCCCACTAATTAAATACAATATTGTTCCCTGAACTAGAGATGACAAATTTCTGACTTGCAATAGCTCGTGAATTTTTTTTTTTGGAAAATAAAACCTAAACTAATGTGTTTTCTCCACTAATTCGATGAGTAACTGATGAAAACAAGGGCATGAGAAATTAAAACGACAAACATTTTTTTTTCTCTTTTTGTAAAAAAACCTGTGTTGCAAAATTGCAATAGTGACCCAGGCAAAGAATGAAAAGAGTGTAGTTAGGAAAAGCGCCAAAGAGAAGAGGAAGAAAACGGGTAACATATTTAATGGAGAATTTTACAGAAGGGGCAAAATGAGTCAACTGGTTCAAGGGACAACTAGGGGCAACTTTAACCAATTAAGCGTTCAAACAACTAAAATCAGACTTGCTTCTCTTAATTAGTTTTACATTATATTATGTTTCATCTCGAAATTAATTTATTTCAATATTGATGTTTGAGCTTTTCGAATAAGCACAAACCACTGGTTCAGTTATTTCAACCCAACCATAAACATGGGAGTTCGGTTTCCTGCCAACGATTAAATGAATGAAATGGAATGAATTAGGATAAGCATAATATACAATTGGAAATAGCCCCCACCTCAAGCAAATTTTGCTCCCCTGCTACTTCCAATTTAAATATTGGGCTATGTCATAGCAACTAACAAACTATAACGAAGAAAATTTTGTTCCCATAAAATAAATAAAACTCAACACCCACAATCTGGCATGGTTACAAAATACTGGGACATTGCTTTCCTGAAACGCTTCTTGTATTGGATTGGAGATATAATGGTAGGTGAAGCATTCTTGGGGCCGCCTAATATACCAGAGGCCTTGACCAGCGTCTCGAGCTGCTTATCCCATGTATACTGCCTCATGAAATCTATTATTCCGACCACAAGCTCCTTCTGTTCATCATCTATCCCCACAAGAAGAGAATAGTCCATAACATCCACCGACTGTCAATGGAAATATGAAATTAAGTATTGAATAGATTTTTTTTAAAGTAGCAGGTGAAAAGCATAATATTGAATTTTATTAATTAAAAGGAAAAGGGTTACAGTGAGAAAGAAGAGAAGTAAAATCCATAATTTTTCTTGTTATACTAGCAGAAATTAAGCCCCGATTCTTTGGGTACAATCCAACATGGTAACCGATTTATCTCAAAGGTTCTAAGGAAAAGCAAGTAAGCATCAATTATGCATAGGACCAAGATCTCACTATTTCATTTATCTATTTACTCTTTCTTTGATTAGTTTTTTCATAACAAAGCATATACTATTACTTACTGCAAGGAAAAAAGTATCATTCCATATGGCTCTCTCCAGTTGTCTTTTTGCATTGCTTCCGAGAAAAATGGGCTTCTTCTTCAGAGCTTCAAGAAGGTTCTCATCCAATAAGACCTTGTTTTGTTCCGATGAGTCAGAATTGTAACGGGAACGGAGTGAACCTTTTAAATCATATATTTGTGATATGTTTCTCTTGAAGAATATATTCTCCATGACCATCAAATCCATCTTCCATTCTCTCCCACCTTTCATATTCTTCACACTCACCTAAAATACAGAAAAATATGAAGGTTTAACTTAATATGTAATTGAATTAATATATGAAGGTTTAACTTAATAGTTGCTACTGACACTACATGAAGGTATAATTTAATATGTAATTGAGAATTGCTGTGGCCTGTATGTATCAATATCACTAAAAGATATTCATCCATTAGTATGACTAAAACAAAAGTGATGCTACAAAGCTAAGTGCTATCACAAAGTTCAGTGCATTGTTTCCTAGAAGAGCTGCATAAAAGCAATTCAACACAAAAAACAAAATTACAGTACGTGCCTAATATGACTGTACAAGATGGCAAATAGAGCCCAATCCCAAATATAATACTAATAATCAGTAAAATCAGAAAAATAGGACATTTTTGTTGTACAAAAAAATGCTGGGAGTAGGACAATTACAAAGTTTGGGTGTAGGTTGGAGAAGATTCAAAATATCTATTTCAGTGCAAACTTTTTTCAATAATCATGCCCACTGTTCTTATATTGATGTCAAGTTAAAACATTGAAAAAGGACAATTTATGTATATGAAACATATGGAAAATGAAGGATGAAATGGACTATTTTCATGCTAATTAGAAGATTGCCATATTTTGGAAATTTACAAACTGGTCCTGAAAGCATTATTTTTGCTGACAAGAACTGTTTGACTCACCTATAGAAGTTGCAACGGACCAGTTTGTTTGTTGATGGAAGAAAAAAAGACTAAAAAGAGTGGAGAAGAGGAGAGTGGATCTTATTTTTTTCTTTTGGAGAGAGCGTGGGTCAGATGGCTTCATAGAACATAATAGGTCCAATCTGATTTGTTTTCGGGAGAATAAAGGGACCAATACCTATATTTTATTATTTATGTCATAAACTTCTCTAGCAACACTGTAGTAAAAAAATAACCCTAAATTTCATTAAACAAGAGGCTTCACCTGATAAATACCAAGAACTTTTGCCAGACAAGTGGGGCTACCAGAAACCAATGACCCATTGACATATTTGAAATACTCTGGCGCAAATTCCTCAAATGACTCCAGCTCAGTCTTTGTTACTTGCTTTACAACGAACCTCTCATCAAGCGTTTTTGCAAAATACACATTACTCTTTCCACCTTTTGCATTCCACCTCTTGCAACGACACAATGACCGCACAAAATTCAACTCAGCCTCACAACACTTACCTCTGAGTTTTTCAAATTGCTTTGCATAATAACATGTAACAGAAAACTTGGCTTTGTCACCTGGAAGGGCATTTTCATCTTCAAATAAAACCCTAACATGGGTCTCCCCAGCTTCCACAGGAGCTAAGGTTAATGCAAGAGATATGATGCTAGTAGGGTCATCATCATACACAGCAACCGCCACATCACTATACCACGCTTGTGGTAGCAGCAAGCGGGCCCTGTCAGCTCTGAGGTTAGAAAGAGAGGTAAGGTAGAAAGGTGAATGTGTCATTGATATGGTTGAATTTTCTATTTCTCCTAGGATTCTGTGAGAAATGGCACGCTTCATGTTTGGGAAATCCCCAAATTTGACAGGAACTGAATTTAGTAGGTCTGTGGTGGGGCCCCCAAAGACTCTCTGCCGAAGGCCTAAAGATGAGTTGAAAGAATGGACTCGAACTGGGGTGATGGCCTTTCTAACAGGACTCACCAAACCCATTTTCAATTCTGTCCAGCTAGACCCAGTCCATGCCAAATCTATTTGATCTGACAAGCTTGAGGTACATGAACCAGGTTCCTCTGATTCATAGATTGGCTCCCTGTAGCTCTCTCTAGAGTGACTTCTCAAATCAATTTCAGCTATACTCTCAGTGTTATTGAGCTCAAATACATGTGCATTGGATGCATCCAATTCCTGGGATGATAAAGACTGCCTTGCAATTTTAAATGATGTTTCTGAAAAAAATGGTCTAGGAAGAGAGGATTGTTCTTTGATATCCATATTAAGCTGGAACAACCGGTGGTCCCAGATGTATGCATCTATGAGAAGGTTGCGTTTCAGCCGATTGAGCTCTATAAAATGAACAGTTGACCAAAATGGCTCGAAGTTTTCTGCCAAAAACGGTTGTAACAGGACCTGAAAGGAATTGGAAGTGGCAATAAAATTATTTACAGAAGCCTGTGGATGTTTAAACTTTAAACATATGATATCAAGGTATTGAACTTACATCATATGTATTCCGTTCCATCTTAAGCACATCCCTTAGCTTGATGAGATCTCTCTTTGCTCCTATAACCAAGGGTTCATCATTTGCAAATGTGCTATTTTTCTCAAATTGGCAAAGCAAGTCAGAAACCTCTGCATGAAGACACTCAACCTTGCTGTATATCTGGAAAGCAAGTACGTTTTTTTCTCAGCACATTTACAAATATTTTTTATGGAAGTAATGACAACAAATTTTCACAAGAAAAAGAATTACCACTTTAGCTTCTCTTCTAATGCATTCTCGAGGAACATCACCCGTTGAATCCAATATCAGCAGTGGTAAGCTAACTGATAAAATATCAATTGGAGAATACTGAAATAATGCTACCATACTCCCGAATCTACATATACATAGTAAAGAAAATAAAACCTTTGTACAAATTATACAAGCATAAATATAAATAACCAAGCACTTGTTTACAAAACAGAAACAAACTACATACCCATAAAAACGAAGACAATCTCTCGGGAGGGAGTGGCCACATGGGGCAACTCTATTTGCAGTGGTGTGGTTAGAGAAGGTGAGTTCTAGAAACTTCCCAAAGGATAGACCCCATGCAGCCCTTGACATTAGGACTCTTCTTGTGGCAGGTGGAAAATTGTCCATCATGTCACACCTCAGGCACCGGTGCCACATCCATATATTGCCATCCTGCTCGCCTGGTAACTGTACATCTCTAAGTTGTCTTACACTAATCGTCAGACTTCCTTGTTGGTGTCTGTAGCACCTCACATGAGCCTGTGATGGCTCTTTGCAAATTTCACAACACAATCTCTATTTTTTTTTAAAAGTAAAAAAGAAAAAGCTGAGTTAGAACATTTATCTGCTATGCACTTTTCTTCTCATTTGAAAATATTTAATTAAGTTGTTGTTTCTTTTACCTCATCAAACAAATCTTCACTGAGATAGCGCCCGAGTGGCTTGTCAGAAGAACCATAAAACTTGATACGCAGCAGCTGAGCATGTTTACAGACTATACCTTTTGGAATGCATCTACTGGACAGAGATACTAGCATACTATGACTATTGCTAATTCTACTATCATTGTTAGTTACATTTCCTTCTTTAAGTCTATGCAGCTGCTTATCCTGTTCACCATAGGAGAATGCCGGATCATCCATCTTGATATCATTATTGTTAGAACTGGAAAGAAATTGGGGGATCGATGATCCTTCATCTGCCAAAAAGGAACTCTCTAGTAAAAGATGGTATGCAGCAAACACTGCTAGCTGAACTACACGCTTGACTTTCTTTAGTTCTTCCCAGCAAGTGCCCCTCAGAAGCACCTAAGGAACAGCAACAATGCAAAATGCTCTTTCATAAGCTTCAGGAGGCTCAGGGCACATTATCAAAATCACTAAAAAAATTCTGATTAAAAGTTTTGAAACTTTAGTCTGCAAATCCTTAAAAATATCCTGCATGGACCTGTAAAATGGATAACATCTTCTACAGCCTCCAAAGTATAAAAAATATCTATGTGGACATAAAAGTCATGATGAACCCCTTAACCAGGTATGTTTTGCATTTTCTCAAGGGCATGCCAGAAATTTTGAAATTCCTCAATGCATAAGAAAATAATTAAAAATGAATTAATTACCGTACAACCAAGGCGCCTAGGGCAGCCTTCGAAGAACATCAGAGTCTTGGACCTGGGACTTTTTGTTGATGGGTGATGTTTAACCTTCTCCACATGAAATGCTCGACAGCGCCCCAGTTGGGCCCCACCAATTCTGTCAATTGATGAAACAATTTGTGCACCTGTGCACCTCGATATGCGCTCTAGTAAAGGCTTCTTCACATTCAAAACTAATGATATTTCATTTGCTAAAATCTCCTGTGCATAAGGAGAGACACTTTTTTCAACCAGAAGCACTTGAGGTCTCAGAGCCAGTATCTTCTCAACTATATCTCTTATGTGATCCTTCTCCTGATTGATAAAAGCAGGATATCATCTTCACTGTCATTCCAGATTATATGGTAATTTTCTTTTAAGAAAAAGAATTAAATCTTATTTGCAAATTCCAGGTTGTGAGATTTTCTTGTAAACTAAAGAAAAGGCCTGACATACTTTAATTCCAAAATTAAGTTATAAATTTTGGGGAAAAAAAAGAAGATACAATATTTGAAAGTAATACATGAACTAATTAAAAGATACAGAAACAAACTAGCAATATTTCTTTTACCAATAAATCTTCACATGCACAATAAGCTATTAAAACTGAACGCAGAGGCAGATGCAAGTGGAATAAATGGGGGTCAATTGACCCTCCATTTTTTTATACAGAAGTACTAGTTTATGAATGATCTTACTATATTTTTTACAGAAATATATGGAAATTAGTAAATTCACTCAATAATTAAACCATATATTTACACAATTTTTGCACTATTGAACCCCATACATCAAAAGATATACAAATTAAGTAACAATTATTATGTAATATAAAGACTCAAGATAATAACACCCATACAAAAAAATTCTGCCTCCACCCCTGACTGAAAGCACATATCGCCTCAGAACCTATATTTTCCTAACTGAAAAGCTGTTTTGAACCAATGAATTCCTGACAATAATTTCACAGTTCTTTAATATTTGTTATGGACATCACCCTTCTGTATTTTGAAGCTGCTCTGAGCAATTATGTGATGTGTCACTTTTTGTGCCCATACAAGTTAATACTCTTCAGTAAAACAGGAGTTTTGCTTTTTCACCAGGAAGCCTAAATAACTTCCGATGTTCACGTCAAATATTTATTTTTTGTACAATATTTAGAAAGTAAAATACATATATGAAAATATTATACTTAACAATTTCTTTGATTTATTGTTTTGCAAAACATACTTGAATTTAACAAAGTTTCTTTGAGTTGTTTACAGGATTCTATGAAGACTTCATTAAATATTCAAGATGTTGTTGCTGAAGACAGCTGGGAGAAGTCTTATAAAGATATAGGATCACAATATGTAAAAATATAATTCAAAATCTTCAGTTTTTACATAAAATTGCAAGGGAAATGATCTCTGCCGTATGAAACCGTTATAACGGTTCCTCAACCGTTATAACGCTTCACTTTGCTACACTCAAAATTTTCTAAGTTCTTTAAAGGCGGAGACATCACAAAATTACTAGAGCATATCGTTGTTTAACGGCTTGGAAATGTTGAACGGTTTGAGACGTTTAACGCTTTGGCAAACCGTTATAACGCTTCTAAAGAAAGCAGCCTTATCAAAACTTTAGTCAACACAGTCAAACTTTATCAAAACATTGTAACACATTGGTGAAGCGTTCAACGTTTCCTCCAAACATTATAATGACTCACTCAAGTCTTTTTAAACCGATATAACGATTTATGCAATCTGACAAGGGGTATTCCTAACAAGATCAAAATTAAGAATCAAGAACCGTTATAACACTTCTTTAACCATTATAACGGTTTGTTGAGCAAGAATTCAAATTGTTTTATGTTATGAGCTCCATTTAAGGAGTTGCTTCAGGTCTGTCCAAACTGATCAAACTTTCTATATTCTAAGCAAACCTAAGCACTCCTTTCAAGTACTAAAAAGCCCATACAAATTTTCCTTGCAAACACAAGAAACTTGAGATCTCGAATTAGCCAAAATTCATTAGCTTCTTGTATTTTTTTCTGAGCTGCTATTTTTACTCTAATTTTTTAGCTTTGGCTCAATTATTTGTCAGTTTTTTAGCCTTGGGTGCTCTTTTGTTGTTTTTGTTTTGTTAGGTAGATTTTAGTTGCACTTGTTTTGGGGAGAAGCTAAAGTTTGTAATTGTAAAATATTTTTTAGTAATAAAGTGGCGTTCCGTTAGTGGAACGAGACTCGAAGACGTAGGTTATTATAACCGAACTCCGTTAACATATCTTGTTTTCTTTAAATTTCAATACTTGCATTTTACTATATTGCATTATCTCTTTCTTGCAAGTCATTTCTCATTTATAAGTTGTTGGTTGATATTTGTTTTACATCAATTGTTTTTCTTACAATTGATATTTTGTTGAATTCTCATTGCATATTTCTATTTGCATTTTGCACTATCCTTTTTTATGTGATTCTTGTGCAAATCTTGTAGGAAATTAACAATCTACCAAACCGGTCCTTTTCTAACTTGTCCAAATTAATGTAACTTTATGTTTTGATAAATACCATCTCATAGTACCTTAAAATATCAGAAATGATTTACAAAACTTAAACATGATACACAGTAATGTTTGGATCAAAATTACCTGCTGAAGCACGTTGTTCAAAGAGGCGAGCTTATTAAAGACTTTCTGGTACTCTAGAGAACCTCCTAGAAGAAGCAGTCTAGGATTTACGTGTTGTGAAACCATACGTTTGTGCTTCACATTCTTTGAACAAACCACGCCTTTTATAAAATTGCTACAATGGAGAAAAATCTGTCAGTTTCACAGGACATAACAAACGTGGTCAGTGTTATATGTTTATAAATTATAACACACAGGAGGTAGGGACTCGTAAAAGTTTTATTGACCGAGCATGAAACTTCAGTGTCCATCTTTATAATAGGTACCCTGTACCTATTTTACTGCCCCTATTGAGCTTGACATATAAAGGCGTGGACATTCTCACAATACAATATCCACCAGTACCAGAGCTCTGACATAATTTAATGAGTTCCAATTTTTCATGCCAAATTCATTTTATGTGTGAGCTGTCATATAAGAGTTCATAAAAATGAAAGAGAAAATAGAAAGCTTGATTTTGGCCCCTCAAATAATGCAACTGGTTTAGCTAGGTCATATAACTTTTTTGAGTTTTCAATCAAGCCCATCCGCCCTTAAAAGATGTGGCATGACATCATTATTGGCTTGGATGCGCCACAGCACCATTCCAAAAAAGGGGGTCATGTTGACGCCATGTTAGCATTGGACAGCACCAGACCACTACATCTGTACAATGTCACACCCAAGGCATCACCCCCAGGAACTAGATGGGCACCATTAATTCTAATAAAAGGAGGGGATCCATAGAACCAAGTGGAATACTTTAGTGGGCCTATTGAACAAAGAAGAAGTTCAGGGGAATGTTTGAATCAAGTCGGATAGTTCCCGGGATCAAAAGTAGGCGGTCCTTAAAGAAAAAGAAAAAAATATGCGTGCATATCTGTGGACACCAACCTATCGGAAGGTTTTCCAGAAGCGATGCATTTGACCTTCACATAATAACCTGGATCCATGTTACCGCCTTTTTTTGTATCAGGCTTCACGAAATTTGCTGCCTGCAATGCTAGCGATGACACAATTTCAAGCCACTCCTCATAGCTCTCATGATTTTCATATTCCAAGCTAAACCCTTCCCCATTTAGCAATTGGGACACAAGTGCCCTAAAGTGAGTATGAATCGTTCCATTTGTGGTCTTCCATGCCACCTCAGTTGATCCCATAACAAACTCATCAGATACAAAACTGGAATCAGAATCAGAACCAACTTCATATCTGTCTTCTATTTCATCAAATAAACCTGTTTGGTCATCCGTTTCATCCTCTGGCGCAGGTGGCAGCCATATCTTGTTAGAATCAAAATCCAAATGAGCCAAATATTCTCGATCAAAGAGAACACTCCTTTCTGATTTGGTAGTGGTGTCATCTCTGGTTGGGCTGTCTGCCATACTAGTGGAATCAGAATCAGAAAATTCTGGCAATAGATTCTCGCCTATCAATGTGAAGGATTGCTTGTCAGATTCATCATCTTCTTCTTCTACAATGTTCCTAATGAATTACAAAATGTTAAAAAGTTCGTCAGCCAATTTCCCACTTTCAAACCACCTAACAGAATCTATGCTAATAAGACAACCTTAACAAAAGCTTAACCACAATTGAAGAAAATTCTACCAAGAGATATTGGTTTATTAAAAAAATAATGTTAAGCAATCAGTTTTAACATTTAGGCTGGATTTATCTATCTATGGGCGCCTCAGGCATTATATTAAGGAAGCGAAGTAAACCTCAGTTAGTATATCAGGAGCATTTAATGCTAATTAAATAGTGGGCAGTGTCTGGAGTTATTAAAACAACAAAGCATCATTGTTTTAATGCCTTACATTATTAACTTTAAAAAGATTACAAAACAAATTGATTTACAAAATATTTAACCAAAAAAAATTCCCATTTATGAATAATTTTTAATTTTAGAAAGTAGAAAACAACATTATGGAAAATAGGAAGGACCGTGACATGATGTCTGCCCAGAACTGGCTAAGACTACTTGTTTAGGTTCAACTTTCTCATGCAAAAATAAGAATGTTTGTCCCACTATTAAATGAAAATGAACGGAAATGTTTTTCCACCCCTCCCACAACACCACCCCCCCCCCCAAAAAAAAATAATAATAATAATAATGTTGACCTTGGGAATGCCTACCAATGGTGAGCTGCCACACTGTACATAAAACAGAACAGTGCAAGCCCTGTTAAAATTTTCTGAATTATTTGTACAGATTTTGCACATTTAGCATGCATGCATACTATTGGCAGGCTAGCAACCACGACTTTGCCTTAGGCAATTGTTACCAAGACTATCCTTAAAAGCATCAGGATCAAAAGTTCCAAAGCTCAATACTAGAAATTTTATGGGCAAGAAACTAAGAGCAATCTAAAGTTTGAGGGTCTGTCTCCTCTCCAATTGTACAGAACGATTCAGGAAGCCTTGCATCCTTATGATTTTAACACGTGGACAAAATTTACATCAGATGATGCAATTAGTAAAGTAATGAAAAAGGCAGTGAAAACCTTTTTGCTTTTCTTCATTTCTGACATTGAAGTATCACAAAATGACTATAATATATAATTCCTAGAATTAGGATGAAAAAGAACAACATTATAAAATTGATGTCAATAAGCAGAAATTTGTTCCCTTTACACTCATAATAGAAAGATTGTTCAGAAAAATAATTTAGAAATTACTAGCTGTACAAATATTAAAAGAATATTGGTACCTTCCTTTGGAGCACCGGAGAGGAGTAGGAGGACGGAAGAGTTGCCGGCCTGACAAGTGGGATGCCTTGCTCCTCCCGGATCTCAATACATCAGATTCTGGTGGGGTGGCCCTACTTTCAGTGACATCTTGGTCCATTTCCATTGCAAAATTGTAGCACGTCAGGCGTTTGGCACTGAAGAGGTCACTCAGCACCGGAGATTTAGAGGGAGGAGTCCTGAGCTCAGTCATGATTGATCGTACTTTGTGAGCCAGGTATATTATGTTGAAATCTGAGACTCCCATACACCAAAACCTTTCTACACTTTAAAACACAGAAGGGCGGTTTCTGTACTATAACACACTCAATTAGTACCAACTGGAGCTCTAATCTACAGTCTAAACAAAGCCCTTCGCTAAAATTTCGAAAGGTATTATATTAATAGTCTCCCCGACAAATTTTAACTCCTGAGACCAAAATTTCTCCAGAAGTTAAAAAGTACTCTTTACTACTGCCAAACTTCGAATGTATATGTACATAATCACACAAACAACTCGATTTTATCACACAAAAACAAAATCCGGGACAGTTTTGCTGGTTTATTCACATCAAAGGCGCTAAATGAGTGGAAGGATCAGAAGGAGAAAGAGGTGAAGAAGTATCGCGAGAAAGCCATGACCTTGGTTAGAGACAGAAGATGTCATTCTTTGCATCCCCTTTGCTTCGATGAACAGGAAAGGGTTTATAAAAGGACTTGGTGGGTGATAAATATATTGGCGAAATAATAATAAGAAGTAGAGAGTTGCGTTGTCTGGATTTCAGATTTTCGATTGAGACGAGGGAATGAAGCCGAGAGGCGCCTTGTTTGTGCAGGCAAGGGATGGGTGAAGGGGCGGTGAAGAGAGAGAAAGAGGGAGGGGGGAGAGTGAAGGACACTGTCAACACATTGCGCTAGAAAACTTTTTGAAAATGGAAAAAAAATAACATATACATATATATTGCGCGAGAATGAGTCGGAAAGAGATCGATCCGTGTACCCGGTGCACGAACGTGAAAAACCTTTGTGGCAGGAGTGGCGGGAACCTTTCCATTCCATCGGCGTTGGCGATCATATTTTATAATAGTTATCCGGTAACTATTATAAAATATATTAAACGCTAAAGTATGAATAAAAAATCATATTGGCTTTGTTAGTATTAATTTTGAATGTAAACGAGCGGCGCCGGAGTACATCCAATGTCTATCGGATCAAAAAATGAATTCGATCAGCACATCTATTATTAAATAGCGTTAAGATTTACATTTATATTTTAATCAGCTGCATTAATAATCATATCAATTATAAAATGTGAATATCCAACGGTTAAAATCACTCATCGAACCAAAATTAATTTGATGGGCTTTAGACCTACTTCCGCCTCAAACGAGCCGAGCTGAGTCGATTTTGAACATGATTTGTTAAAGAGCTGGCTTGGTTCCCAGCCAACGACCTTAGATCGAGATTGCTCATTTAATTATTAATTAAATGAGGTGCATCAGTTTAGTTTGTTAAGCTCGTTAAGAATATATAGGATTCAAAGAACGTTTGTCTATAATATGATACCAAAATGTTACACAAAAGAATCACAACATCACACAATGTATCACAATTATTCAAGAATCAACGAGCATCAATTATTCTCATAATGACTGTTAACAAGGATCCCACATAAATACTCTGGGACGGATCTACAGTAATTCAGGGTAAGATAAGTGTCTGATTCTGGATTTTAAAATCTTTCAGAGAATCAATAGCATTTACCAATTGTGTCTGATCCTGGATTGAAATTAGATCTGACTCTGACCCTGAATATGCCTCTACATTGATTTTTTTTAGCCTGAAAATTAATTCTTTTGCGAGTTCATGGTCCGCCAAAATTAAAAAAAAAATCATTAGTTCGCAACCTGCTCCCTACTTCGCAAGCAATTCACCAATCTCCCTAATTCGCTAATCGCCAGCGATCGATTCTCCGACCCTAAACACTACTTCGCGAATTGCGACAGCTGACATGCCCTCGTCTGGTCGTCCCTCATCGTCGAATCTCCGCCATCGAATCCCCAGTTCCCCTAGTCGGCTGGCCCTAATCTCCTCTCCATCGACAATGCTGATTGGTAGAGGGTACAAACTGATTCTAATTTTATAAATTTGACAGTTAATACTAATTCGTAGAGGGTACAAACTGAAATTAACAATAATTTTTTTATTGTTTTATTTTATTGTACTAATTTTGATCTTAAATTTTTTAAGGTACTTAAAATGGACAAGTACTTCAAGAAGGCACCTAAATTTTCAATTGATTCAAGTTCACAAGAATCGAGGTAAACTGGGTCTAACATAGGCTCTAATTCTTCTCATGAGATTAATAGTCTCGAACAAGGTCCTCCTTCTGATCCAGATTTAAGTCCACATCTATCTCAATATAACCCAAATGAGCATGATCATGTGCGTAAGTTTTATCTTGATAAATGTCCATTTCAACCTAACGACTATAATTTTCCCCAAAGAGACATAAAATGATAAAATGAGAAGATTCAACAAACACTGGTTTGGTCAATACAACACTTGGTTGGAGTATAGCATTACTAAAGATGTGGCATTTTGCCTTTGTTGCTATCTATTTAGATCGGAGAATGTCAGCTCAAATATCTAGAAAATCAATTCGAGAATTACCGATTGGATATGCAGGGTAATAGTGATTTTTTGGAGGTAAAGGGAATTGATGAATTTTCTCAAAAGCTCGTGAAAAAGAAAAAAAAAACACAGTGTTTATTCTTTGATTTATAGATTACTGACATTAGCATTGATATTACCGATGGCCACCACTAGTATTGGAAGGGCATTTTCAGCGATAAATATGGTAAAAAAAGTATCAAGAAATAGAATGGGGGATCAATGATTGAATGATTGTTTGGTTACTTATATTGAGAGGGATTTGTTCAAGAGTTTGATAATGAATGAATTATGTAAAGATTTCAAAATATGAAAACTTGTAGAGGCCGACTTAATTTATCGTCGACATCTTAATTTTATTTTGTTTGTGTTATTATATTTTATCTATATTTATTTTTTTAATATGTAAAACATACTTTTTAGTGGTATTCAATATTTTGGAAGAAATTTTTAATTTTATATATAATTATGTTTATTTCGGAATGAAATCCTGAATCTGCCCGTAAATAACTAAATAACTATAGCAATGATGAAAGAAATACATACCTAAATAAGAATGCTTTATTAAAAAATTAAAAATATATCTGACCGGTATTGTACTTCCACCAGTTACCAACCTTTTGCAGAACTAAATTAAATCAGGAAGTACTGCAAGTCTTAAGATAGATATCAAAGACTGGTAAGCCTCTGATATTGAGGAGCGGAGGGGTACCCCGAATGGGTACCAATTACTATATGTTTCTTCACGCTCAATCATAACGTTTATTTAGAAAATTATTATAAGACAGAGTTCGATGTTCCAAACGCAGAAGATACTGAATTAACTGATGGAAAATAGAAAAAACAGATGAATTCATCTCTTTCATTCACTCCTCTGTCCTTTCGTGGAGACAGCACGACTTCCTATTCTCCTCGCATTCTCTCTATCAAGTCTCGTGGCATTCCTCCAGTGTTCTCTTTGCAACGAAGCTGAACTGCTCTCTCTCTCTCTCTTAAGAACTAAGGTCAACACAAAAGTCTTTCATTGACTTAGACGCAGTTTTTATGCAAGGTTTTTCTCTCATTTTTTATATAAAATTGGTTATAAAGCTGAATTTTGTTTTGATTTTGGTACAAGTACAGTAGAGATGAGTTGAGAAAAACGTCCAAACTTTGTAGTTCGAATTCACCGGATTTTCGTCAGCAACAGCAAATGGTGCAATGATAATCAAGCAACTCGTTTGAACCGAGTTGATTTGTCAAATTACTAATTGACAGTCAGCAAATGTAGTCTTTACATTTTGAGGTGGTAAGTGAGAGACGTCATCGCTTGAGTCGATCTTCTTCTTCACAAACATCAACATTGTTTTTTCTGTGTTTTTGAAACCAAATGCTATTACCTCTACCAAATTCTTGATATTTTTTTAAGCATTCCACTTGCGTTAAGCATTTCCAAAACCAAGTGTTATTACCTCTAGCAAATTCTTTTTCAACTAGCTTCCAAGAGACTTCAGATACGAACTGCGGCATGAACGTAGACCAGTTCGTAGATCCGTCGAGGCACTAAATACGAACACATTGGGCGCACTAGTTTTCTTGTTTAACTATCAGCGATTCTCTGGGAAACAGATGAAAGAAAAATAGAATGAATAATTGACAAAAATAGTTGTCTATTTAACATAATATGTAAACAAGTGAAGTTGACATATTTGATTATATATATCAATTCCACTTTCTTTCTTTAAGGACAGAAAACAAAAAATCATAAGATTAATATTATTTCTCTACAATTAAGCAAGATATAACTTTGAAAATTATGAGTGATTAATTCTACTTAAATTTCATGATGATGTATATTTTATTTCAAGGTCGTTCGCATAATTTTGAATTTCAAATCTTGTTGAAAGGAACTAGACAAATTAGTTGGAAGAAGATGCTTACTATAAACTATTGTTCTATCAGAGCGTCGCACTAACATCTGACAGATCAGATGTAATAAACACTATTTACATCAGTAGGTTTATGCTAAAAATCTTTAGCATTCAAAAACTGATACAAAGCGCAAATGTAAATACGCTTGATGGTGATAATCAATTGCATCCGATTTTTTATTTGCATCAGCATTTTATTATATCAGAAAAGACATATGCAAAATTTACTATCATTTTCATTTATTCCCTAAAGTAAATATTAGTTTTTTATAGGCATATTACTGATGAAACTATGTGCATTCGCATTCGCTTTTCTAAATCTAATGTGTTTGATACCTAATTGTTGATGTAATTATTGATATTAGCATCTATTAATATGGTGATAATTTATCAACATTCATATCACGATTTAAACTCAACAGATCTAATGTTATTCATACCAAGATTTCTCAAAATATTCACACAAACATTTAACATTAGTACTAACATTCATAAATTCATCGTAACATCTCAAAATTTCCCAAAATATTACACCCCATAACCAAAATTCTCCAAAATAAATCCAAACAGCTCCTAGTGAAATGACAATTTTCAACTTCTCACAATCCCATAAAATCAGAAATAAAACAACAGGTCAAATCACAAACAAGTTCAAATGATGAAACTGCAACAGTTTGTACTCCTCTCATCCTATAATTTAAGCATACACCAATATTAATAATAGATCGTTGAACAAATGCACAATGGCTAATTATAAAGAGCAGTAATTTTAGGGGATAAACTACTTTACCGAATCATAGTCTGAATAAATACACCAAATCCTCATATAAGCCTCTAACATCTTTTATTGACTAGTTGGACTATTTTCATGAAAAAAAATGGAATGGTACTGCTGTTGGGGCCTGCTGGTATTTAGAAATCAGATTCAACTCACAGAAATAACACAAGATAATATCATAATACTTCATCAATACGTCATTCCTCAAATTCAGCTCATGTAGTTGGATGCTTGATTTCTAGCAATTCCTTCATGGACATTCTGCCAAACTGTAGAAAATAAAAGAAAATAAAACTACAAGCTCAGTATCTTGCTGTCACTGTTTATTTTTGTACAAGTAAAAATCTCAATAAACACTCAAAATCCCCAATTGACGAAGAGAAGAGTTAATAGAAAAAAGAAACAAAATCGAAGAAAGCGGGGATATGGTGATAGAATGGGTCCTGCACATCGTGTCCATCACGTCAAAGAGGAGAACTGATAGCCTCCTTTGTTGAGACCTGGAGAGAGGGCTGTTGGAACTAGAGGCGGCCATTGTAACAAAGGGTCGCGAAGTGCGCTTGGAGAGAGGCAAGAGGAAAGGCAACGAAGTAGTGAGAAACTATGATGTGAGATCGTCAGAGGAATTTAGAGTTGAGGAGTGAGGAGAAGTGGCGATCGGGTTGAGGAGTGAGGAGAAGAGTTGAGAGAGAGCGGCGGGGAGGAGGATTTAGGGTTAGGTTTCGGTCTGTTTGCGAGTCACGAAGAAAAATATGAATTATATACTTTGATATCGAGTATTATTATATACTCTAAATATTTACTAGTGCGTCTTCATCCATTCATTTTCAAAAAAAACTACACTTATTTACATCCGCAAAATAGATAAAATTTATACTTGCATTAGCTTTCCTAATGTAATATGTTCAAATCAAAATTTTAAGGTTGTAATTTTTTTTGTTGATGCTAATAAAAAAGTACAGATGCAATTGACCCTTTTCGGATGCAAATACGACACTTTCATGTAGTGATATATTATGTATGCTATTTTTTTGTTGAACTTGATCTGTATCAATTACAGTAGCAATAATATTAATTACCAATTCATGTCGTACCAAATGGCGTGCTTGTGTTTACCACTACTGTATATATTTAATTAGCTTATCTATCAATTGGATTGGGATGAAATTAAGCACATTTAATCTTAATCATTGATTCTCAAACTAAAATATACGCTGACTTAGCTACGCAAGTACAAAAGTTCATAAATTAAAATGATTTTTTTTTAATTATCACCGGGGTGTACGTTGTACGTAGCATATAACTTTTTGTTTGGTTTAAAAAGAATATCTCTATATCATTATGATGCTATTTTAATTGCCATAATCAAATATTTTACTTAAATTAGAATATTTCTCTATATCATTATTTTCTCTTCAAAATTAGATGATAAGGCCGTTTTCACATTTTTACAATTTTGATGAAAACTAACACTGCCTCAAAATAAAAATAAAAAATTATCCAATCTAAAGTTTAGCGAGTACGAAATTCCAACCATAAAATTCACAATGTAATGTAAGTAGAAGAATTCTTGAAATCAATTTGAATTTGAAAAGTTTTTAATCTAATAAGAACTCAGATCAACACCTTGTTGTGCATCATGTTTTTAGCAGCTGATGTGTTTCCATGATATGCTAATAAATATTTTAATTTAAACTCAATTTTGATCTCAAGTGTACGACTTTGTCAAGTAGTAAATGGAATATCGAATCTACGAGATAAACACAAGTATCGGTTCTCACTAATTCATAAAGCTAGACGATGAATTTCTGCATGAGTTGTAAATTAAATTGAACTAAAGTAAATAAACAACTGAGTAAAATAACACCTAGGGTCAAATTCAATAGCAAAGCTCTAAGGTTCATGGTCTTCCTATCCACTAGTGCAATTAAGCAATTAAAAATAAGTTCAATCAATTGAATATATGTGTGGGACTCTCTACTCTAAGATGATCATGACTACCATTGGGCATGAATCAAAATCGTACACTAGACTATTCAAATTTCACGGTTAGGTGCTTCACCCTAGCAATATAAAGTCATAATATACTATTTAGATTTCAGTTATATTTAAGCAATGTAATTCACGATTAAATACTTCTCACAAATACTCAATTACAACTGAAAATATATTACTAGGTCATTAGCTTCATGGTTAGGTACTTGACCTCTAACCTAGTGTTGTTCTTTTAGCTTTGGGACTTTGAGTATGTACTTGATCGATCTTATACTCTAATCCTAAGTTTATGGATGGCACGAGAATAGTAGAATAGTTGTTGTTCTTGAATAGGAATAACCATACTACGACCTTAGATCGGGTCTCTCTTTGGTAGCTCTTGTGGTAGTTCCTCACATCGTGGACCGACAACGATGCAACCAAAGGAAAATTCATTATTCCGGAGCAGTGAGAATAATTGTTATTCTGTATTTCGAGGGAGAGGTGAAATAGTTGTTGTTCTTCTCAAATTTTTGTTACTATTCTAAACAAACAATCCAAACAATATTTCTACCATTCATAATAGCATCATCTTTTTACTATCCTTGAGCTAACTAAGAAATCACTATTTTTTTCACTATCCTCATTTACTATTCTCAATTCCTCTATTTTTTCGTTATTCTTTGCACGATCTAAACATTAGATAGAAGTAAGTTTAAACCATCTAACATACAATTATAGCAGTGGGTAAAAAAATAACCACACGAATAATGAAGAAAACTTCAACATCAAGTAAAATTGCACATAATTTCAAGTGCTACAATCACAGCTCTAGAAAGGAATCTAACATCTAATGGGTGCACAAACAAATATAAAATAAATATATATCAAGACAATCATAAATAAAACATAAAAAACAAAGAAAAGAATAAGATACAATAATAGAAACCGAGTTGTTCTCCTTCTTGTCCAAGTTCCTCCATGTTTCTCCTTTAAATCTCTCTCAAAATCGCTCAAAAACTCTAAAAGAAACTCCAACTTTGCTCTCAGATTTGTCCTAGGACAGTTATGATCCTTTGAAGATGTTCTCTTATGTTTAAAATAGATTATGAAACCTTCTGTACCAAAGGGATGCTTTTAGGGGTGAAACAGTTAAGCTCTTTACGATCTGAAAAGAAAAGTTTTTGATTCAAAAAATTCACATAGTTTCTTGATAGAGAGTTTTTTTTCGATAAATAAATTAAAATATAAATTTATGATATCTGATAGCACGAAAATGCATAGCACTAAACCACCCCGTAAAACTAATTTTTATATTAACAACAAAAAGAAAAAAGAAAATCCCAGGCCACCCATCTCATTTCCCTCCCGCCTCGAGTCATGTGCTCTTTTTTTCTATGCGAATCAACTCGTGGGTCGTGCCTCCAACATTTCTTTGCATAGTGTTTGGGATAACTTATAAGAGTATTACGTGGAATGTTCAAAGGTTGTGTGCGAATAAAGTCAGTATGAGAATTTAATAGATGGTTTTAAATGGTGTATACACGTAGTAATTTGTTGAAAGCCATCATTAAAAGCAATTAGAACTTACAAGACAACTCTTTTATCATTTTCCTTTTATTCACCTATATTTTAGTTTGGATGTTACATAGCAAATTAAAGAAGTGATAATAAATTGTGATGATCATTTTCTTATAGTTTAAATCTTGACAATTAATTTCTAATATTTTATTTGTGACAGCTAACCAATTTGAAAATAGAAACATTCATTTAACTTCTTTTCTACTTTTTTACAATAAATTATTGACAATTTTTTGAGATTTTCAACGTTTTATATTTTACAAATTTTATTAATTATAATTTCATATGCATATTATATAATTAATAAAAAATCAATTATGCAAAAAACTATATATTCATATGTTTTCTTTTATTCTTCTTTTCTTAATTACACTTCAATTTATTTGGATTGATTGTACAAATTTATCAGAGGTTTTACATCCATTTTAATTAATAAATTTAATTATATATGTTTTGGCCGACCATTATAACAATTAACTTCCACAAAGATTAATTAGTTTCGTAACATGCCTATTTCTAATTTTGAATTAAATCATTTTGTTCTATTTTATTTTATGTGAATATTATGTTAATTTATTTTAATTGAAATATGCATTCCTTGATTAAATATGCATTTATGTTTTTAAGTAAAGTTGATATTTCACAATTTATCCAATTAATTTACTTCTCACATTTAAATTTGATTTGGATATGTATTTTATAAATTTTTAATTTGATCTTTGGGTTTTATTCTTAAGTTTTAATTTTTATCTTCATAAATTATTATATGTATCTGTTACACTTAACAATTTTTTTAATTTTGTTGTTTTACAAAATATTATTGAATTTAATAAGTTTTCCTTAAGATTTGATTGTAGGATTCTAAGAAGCTTAAAGGAAATGAAGAAGAAATGATCAAGATCAATTCAGAGGCTTCTATGAAGATATAGGATCATATTCAATGTACAGGTATAATTCAAACTCCTATATTCTTCATAATTATGCAAAGAATAGCTCTCTGTCGTAGATAACCGTTATAATGATTTCTCAATCGTTATAACGATTTAATATACATCTCAAAAATATTCTAAGTTCTCTGTGCGTAGAAATGAACTAAAATTAACATAGTGTATAGTTATGTAACGCTTCATCAAGCGTTATAACAACTCAATACACCTACTTAAAAATATTCTAAGTTCTTTGTGAAGCAGAAATGAGTCAAAATTAACAGAGTGTATCGTTATGTAACACTTTATAAAGTGTTCAATGATTCATAAAACGTATAACAATTCAGTGAATCATTATAATATTTCTGAAGATCAATGGACCTGTTAGAAGATTGGTCAAACAGTCAAAGCATTGATAACGTTTCTGTAAAGCGTTCAACGTTTCTTTATATCGTTATAATGATTCATTCTATTCATTTTTGAACCGCTATAACGTTATATATAATTCTGACAATGGGTATTCTTAAAAACTCAAGACAGAAACGTTATAACGATTTATGAAACGATATAATGTTTTCCAGCGCAAGAATACCAGCTCTCTGTTAATGGTTTATAAAAAATGATGTTCGGGTGTGGATCAATTCATTGAAAATAATCAACATCTCTAACAACCTAGAGCACTCAACTGCAACCAAAATAACCTATTTTCTTCCTTGCAAATTACAAGAATAAGAGATCTTGAATTAGCCAAATCAAAAAGGAATTCTTATGCAATCTTTAGTTCAACACTTCTTTGAGCTTTGTCTCAAATCTTTTCTCAGCAGTTGTACTACAGTTTCTTTGAGCCTTGAGTGCTCCTTTGTTGTTTTCTTTTATAATTTTTAGTCTTATTGCACTTGTATTGTGAAGAAGCTAAATCTTATTATTTGTAACTAAATTTTTAATAATAAAGCGGCATCCCGTTAGTGGGGTGAGACCCAAAGACGTAGGCATTTTAAGTCAAACTCCGTTAACATTTTCAGTATTCTTTATAATTTATGTACTTTAACCAAACTAGACCAAATTGTCATTTTTATAAAAAACCATCAACCATTTTTTTAAATATCGATATCTTCTCATATTTTGTTAAATTAACAAAATTTATACATTATTTTTTTCTAATTTTTTAGTTTTCACATAATTAATATGCATATAAAACACACAAAAGTCCAAAAATACTTGCATAATATTCAACAGAAAAAGAAAAAGAAAAATACTTACATAACATTAAAGAAAAAAATCTAATCTTAAATATAAATGTTGTTAATTGAATTGTTATGTTCATCCAAATTTAATAAATATTTGATAATGAATAATTATGTTTGTTTCAATATCATTTATATTTTTTATTATATATTTTTCACTATTTTAAACTCTAAAAAGTTGATGGCGTGATAAATAAAAATATTTGGTTTGCTTTATAATTTTCACTGTGTGCTTTTATAATTTTTTTACAAGAATTGTTTGACAACTTATCTTGACTCTTAAATTAAACAAATGAAATGGCATTAAAACTATTAATTATGTTGGTTTTTCTCTCAACTTTTCTCTCTCACCGATTTATTATCAATGTGATAACTATTTAGAAGGCTATTAAGTTATTAATTTCTTTTAGATGTCCTGAATCACATTAAATAGCATCATATTTTATATCTTTATTATAATTTTTAAAGTAAAACTTTTATATCTTTATTATAAATTTAAAAGTAAAACTCCCTCTTGTCAACACCATAAATAAATAACTCTTTATTTTTGCTACACCATATTTCTGTGAATAATTTAAATTATAACATAGAGAAAGAAAATGAACTATATATATTAAATAGACGACCGGATATTGGAAAGGTTTCACATATGTGAACTTGTATAGTCAATTAATTAGATATATCTATGTAAAATAGGGAGCCTGATATGGACAAAATTATGTTTAATATTTATCTGATAGCAAAGTAAAGTCAGCACAGAACCACGCGCTAATAAATCATCTAAGTAAGAGAGAGGAAATACATATAATAACACCTCTATGGAGAGAGGAGACATTCTTCAGTATTTACGGGGAGAGAAAAGCCAGGGACGAAAATGGAGTTTCCGTCCGGGCGACGCAAACAACAAGGGTGGTCAGGGACGGAACCAAATTTCCGTCCTTGTTAGTTTCGTAAATTATGAACTGTTACCGTCAGATTCGTGATTTTCTTTTTTTTTTCTTTTTGTTATTAATAAAAAAATGACCGTAAAAGAATGTGTTAAAGTTATTTCCAAATTTTCGTAAAGCCACATACGTTCATTTTCTGTACAGTACATTTTATAATTGAATGCAAATTATTAGTCGGTACTTGGTAACTTGGTTGCGCTTTGCCCTGAAAATGTCAATTCAACGATATGGATAGGGAATAGTTTTTCTTTTTCAATAGGAATGGACAAATATTCTTTAATTTATTCGAAAACAGCATTTAACTTTAAAATTTGAATTTTGGTTTTTCTTTTGTAGAACTTGCGTCGTAGCACATCAGTAAATCAATTTATAATACTTGTTAGTTCGACCTCCATATATTTAAAAGAAAGAAGCATAAGTTTTGAATTTTAGAGAGTTTATTGGAATCAATAAATTCAATTAAATGTCTGTATAATGATATTGAACAAGGACATTTCATACCGTTTGTCTTATGTAGTAAATTATTAAAAAATAATTTATATTATTTTCAATATGATTATCACCTAAATGTTTTTTTTCAGATTCAATCTTCTGATAAATTATAATATTTGAATAATATTTAGTATAGTACTTTTTAAAATAATAGAATGAGATAATATAAAATTATTTTTTTAATAAGATGCTATTTTTATTTTTTATATATTTTTTCTATTAAAATATTTGATGAGATATTCTTGTATTTTTTAAGTTGTTTGTTTTGAAATGACTCAAGTTGAAATTAATTTAGTTATATTTTAATTTCATACTAGTAAAATAGATGTATTTGTATGAAAGAAATGGGTTTAGATATTTTTTAAAATGTTAAGAAAAAAATAATATATTAATATGATTTATTAGCATCCGCTATTATTTTAATATTAATTTATTTTAATAGATAAAAATAAAATAAAACAAAATTTTATTTTACTAAAGAAAAATAAATTATAAATAAAATAATTTCAAATAAATATGATATTAAAATATCGCATCTATACCGTACTCATTAATACCCGACCTACAGATAATTTTTCACGATTATAAATAGTGAAATGATCTATTTTATATCGCGATAATAAATACTGAAAATTAATTCTGCCACGAAATGTGGCGTGCGTGTCCTTGTTTCACATTCATTCACCTCATGATTATACCACCGCTCCTTTCCATCCATCCAATTTTCCTATGATGGTTTTGAAAGACGAAAAGAAAAGAAAAATATATATCCTCTGTATAAAATCACGCCGCTTTAATTAGCTATATATTAATAAAATTGAATGCAACAGTCTGCAGTCTAGACCACTGTCACTAACTAGCTGACAAATATATTAATTAATTTTCTTTTTCAAAAACAGCTGCAAAAAAGATGGTCATGCAAAAAGTAGAATGATTACTCATGATTATAAAGTGTTGGTCCGATCTATTGGTTAATCCGAGATTTTATGCATTTAATTATATTTTTTGAAGAAAATTTATGATTTAGTACTAATTATAATTTAATTATATATTAACTAAGATTAATTATAAATTAATTAATATTTAATTACTTAAAAAAATATAGAAATAATTAATAATTAATTATTTATTTTACAATCGTCGGGTCGGGTCAACCCATAACTTGTCGGATCGGATATGAGTAAAGATTTTTTGACCTGAATGTAATCGTGTCGGGTTCGAATCGGATAAAAAATAATAAAATAATAATGAACCGATCCAAACCTGTTCACCCGACCCATTGACACCCCTACTCATGAAACATTAGACTAAAATTTAAATCATTCAGAAATATTAATGGCCATGAAACCAATGACCTTTAAATTCATCTGATTTTGTCCGATGGTTAAAAATAGGGTTGATATCCTTCAAGGGTTTTTTTTTTCTATTTTCTATTTATTCATTATTTTTTTAATATATTATATTTATTTATCAATTTTTTAGATTCTTTCATATTTATTCATCTGCTCTTTAATATATCTAATATATTTTAGAACTCATAAATTCTTTCATGCTTGTCCTTAAATTTAAATATATCATGTAAAATATATTCATATATATCCAATAATTATTTAGTATATTTTATATACTATTTAACTCTTAAAATATTTTTATATTTATTCATAAAAATAAATTTATTTAAATCTAATTCGATATGTATTATTTAATTTTATCAACCTGACCTAAAATTAGGCCAAACAAGTCACGTCAAGTTAGATAAAAAATAATTAAATAATATTTACCCAAATAAATTTAAATAAATTTGTTTTTATGGATATATATAAAGATACTTTTTAAGTTAAAAAGTATCATAAATTATTATTGAGTATATATAAAAATATTTTAATGATGAATAAATATATAAATTTAATGATATATTTTAGAATTTATTGATAAATATGAAAAAATTTAAAGTGTTTAAGAATATATTAGATATATTAAAGAATACATGAGTAAATATGAAATGATTAAAAAAATTGATGGGTAAATAACTAAATATGATCAACGCTTACTAAACAACATTATTTTTTTAAACAGTGGATACGTTTTTCTACTGATGTGCCTATTTATATGCTAACGTGGCTCGTTCTAGTCAGGGATTAATCGTAGATAATTTTTCAAAAAGATGGAACAAAGTAACTATTATGGCAGTTCAACTTATTCACTTCTCAATAAATATACACCAAAGAAGAGAAACGGTGGTCATGGAAAAAGCAAGAGTTTGACAAGGAAAGAAGAGGCGACTTCATTTAAGAGGGGACCAAAGGTGAAAGGCACTCTCTCATCGCTGTGACCGAGTCACTACCACGTGTATTAGTTCTAACTTCTTCTCTAAAATATATTAGTTCTAAAAAATCAGTGATATAAAATATGATTTTCGCAGCCACATATGCATGTACAGTCACTGTCTTCGTGAAATCCTGCCAGGTGCTAGGTATATGTGGCTTTACTGTATATGAAGCTGTTACTGCATGCCATAAAAGATCTTATACATTGGAGTACTAAAAAAAATCCGTAAAAACTACTTTCCGATTTTAATACACTATATCAAACTATGCTTTCAGAGATATCTTTACAAAATTAATTTAAATGATGGACCGACAAAAAAACTATCGAGTTATATATACGAATCAAGTCACAAACGAATAAGAGACGTTGATAAGCCGTCGAGATGGTAAGAATGAGAAAATGATTACCGAGTTTGACAATATATATATATAGAGAGAAAGAGAGGTTGACTAAAATACAACGCGTTGCACGGATGTACCCGTGCAACACGTTAAAATCTCAAAATTTAAGTTAAAAATGACCGATTCAAACCGTTCAATTTGTTTTTCATATTAAATTCTTGTAGAAAATCAAATTTTATATTTTTTGAAATTTTTTTGGGTAAGAAGAAAGTTGTTTGATTTAAGGAATTTGGATCGTCCAATAGTGATGATTTTCTTCTTACTAAAAAAAATAACAAAAAATTTCAAAAAATATAAAATTTGATTTTCTATAAGAATTTTATATGAAGAATAAATTGAATGGTTTGGATCGGTCATTTTTGACTTAAATTTTGAGATTTTAACGCGTTGCACGCGTTGTATTTTAGTTAACTAGCGTGAAATAAATTGAAAAGAGTGAATTAAAAAACTTGAAATACCCTAAATTTTTGCACCCCATAAGATTTCAATATGAAGAATTTAATAAGAGTGATAAATCAAAATTTGAAGATTATTTGATATATTTTTTGAGTTAGCATCACGGAGGGGCTCCGTGCTCCTAGGAGCACGCTAATTTTACTATATATATAACTTTTATTATTCGAGCCAAACCGAGTCATCCAACTCAAACTCAATTCATTTAATTACCGAACTAAATTAGCTTGAGTTCGAACTAATTTCGAACTGAACCACAAGTCCGAACTTTTTTATACAGGCCGAGCGACAACTTCGACGAGGAACACAAAGTACAATAAAAATTAAATTTAAAAATAAAAAGTAACATAAAGAAATAAAAAAATTAATTATGAAGTAATGAAGGAAGATAATGGGTACTCTCTCCCCCTGCCCCTGCGGTTGGTGGGCCATATATTGAAGTGTAGGATACAAAAGTAATAAAGGAGTTGCTGTGGCTGTTTAATGAAATCCTGCTGGTGTTGCCAAACCTATTATTTGTTGGGTTGATAGTTGTTATAATTTAGAACTGGACGAACTGCTGTCCCTGTAATGTGGGTCAATTCTGGTATGATGTATATAGTTCACACTGATCTTTTGGTACTGTGAGGTTTTGTCAATTGAGGGTCGTCTATTTATTATGCCAGTACGGATTGGACTATAGCTGAGATTTATTTGTCAGTGAGGCTGAGTCAATCAGAAGTCGGAACAAGAACAGGCGCTGCATGCGTGCATGTTGAGATTAGTGTATTAAAGACGGGATGGGTCGGGTCAGAGCGGGACAGGTTTGTATGGGTCGGGTCCAAAGATGGGACGGGTCGGATCGGAAATGGGACGGGTCGGCGGGGGTTTTTTTTTTTTCAAAATTCAAAAATAACTCAATAAAATCAAATAAATTCTGAAAAAAATCCGAAAAATTCAAAAATAATTATTAAGAATATAAAAAATATATAACAATAATATATTTTTACAAAATAAATTTAATTTTCTCGTATTTTTTTGAATTTTCCGGGTTTGCATGGGTTTTCCGGGTCGGGTCAGGGGCGGGACGGGTCCAAAACAGGTTGAGTCTAACACGAGTTTTTTTCAAATTTTTTTATCCGCGCCCGTACTAGACCTGTCGGTTCTTACGGGTCACGGATCTGACGGGTTTGAGCACGGGTCGAGTCGGAACAGGTCGTGGCCACGGGTCGAACGGATCGGATCTGACCCGAACGAGTTATTTTAACACTCTAGCTGAGATAATGCAATTATCCCTTCTTACTAATTATTATGTCCATTAATTTAGGTTCAGATTCTATAATTCGATCTGAAACTGATGGCCATATCTGAGAATTTGTTGATTAATAAAAATTGTTGATTTACACTGCGTTTCAGAATGAGATAGCAGAGAAGAGGGGAGGAGACGAAAGAGATGATCGGTTTATCCAGCGACGAGTTACTCGCTTCAAAATTGTCACTGTAGAGGAAAAGACGACGGAAAGAAACGGAAGACGAGATGAACGAAACACAAAAATCCTTTACGTTTCCCTTCCAATTGTTACCCTCCCCGATTTAGAAAGTAGTCTCCCTCTCTCGTCTCTTACCTCCCCTTCCGTTCTCTACTCTCCCCTTCGACGTGGAGCACAATCTTGGTGTCTTCTGTTGACAAAATAAGACATCACTTGTTCACTATTATTATCGCCGACTACCGAATTAATATGATGTATGCATCAGTGCACTATTATTTTTACCGACTATCGAATAAAAAAGATAAAAGATAACACTAGTGAGACTTTTGCTTATTTCAGCTTTGACATTCTACAAGTATAATTGCTTGATAAAATATACAAAAGAAAGCCTCTGTAGTATGTACAATTTATCTAATTATACGCTGAATATATAGTTGACTGTGAATTTATATAATGTAACAACATTGCAAAAGAAAGCCTTTTATTTTTTGTAGTGAGTAGGTGGGGGCCACCTTTTTAACCTAAAGCCAAAAGTCCCTTCCATCCTTCGGCTGGTTGGCTTTTTAGTAACACAAACCGATGGATCACAAATTCACGAATCATCGTGCTTTTCATGCTTTTACTTGTAGCCTACGGTTTAAAATAAAATAAAATAATGATAATAATTTTTTTTGCTGTCCATTAAATTTCTAACTTCCTATGGCATGTCTTATTTTTTACTTTTAAGTATTTTTTAGATGCTGCTTAAATGAAAAAAAAAAAATTATAGATTTGCTCTTGATTATTTATATAAATATATACTAAAATTTTGAATTAATTTAATTGGTCATTCAGTACAAGTCATCAAAACTTTACCATTGAAATTATAATATCATCCGATGAGAATTGGATGGTAAAATCTCATTCAATTTAATTCAAATTTGACACTTGTTCAATCTAAATAATTATAAACATATCTAGAATTTTTATTTAAAAATCATGTAATATTTATTCCAAAAAGGAGATTATGCTACAGATCAAAGTGATTTTAAACCGTTTAATTTTGACTATCAGAGAGTTGAAATAATTTTATTTTTGTATAACTAAAGAAGAGAGATTAATAAATATCGCTCTTAATTAATAAATTAATAATACTGCTTCTGATCCACAGTAAACTATCTTTTTTTTTTAAATGTGTACCGTGATAATTGGATGTACTAGGGGAAAAAGTCATTTAGCTTCTTGTTTGGACTAACGGCGTTTGCTTCTTTTTTTTTCCTTTGAAAATGTAAACGTGTCTGCAATGACAAACATTGTAAATTTTATAAAATCGGTCAATACCACCATGAGACAGCCATATTTTAGATTGTGATAAATACTCCTCTCAAATTTTAATATTAATAATTACGATTCTTAACTTTCAATTTGTATCAGTTAGCCTCCTACTTGTTAAACTTTTTACATAGTTAATTTTATTTATAGTAATTAATGACCAAAATACTCTGCAACGTATAGAATTTTAACGTTAATAATTTTTATGTTTCTTATTTTTGAATAAATAAATAGCCGAATACATTGTTAGCATTCATTTTAATTATTTAATTCATTATTAAGCTATATTTTCCTACTCCGTACATCTAAATAGTTCTAATTTTTCTTTGATTTAATTTACATTAAAGCATTTGATCATTTATAACGTAAAGTTAATGGTGTAACTATATCTATTAATAGGGCGCTAGTTGTTACTTGTTACAAATTGAGTGTTCAGACGAACAATTGTCAAAATTAAAAGTTGAGAGTTGTTTACTACAACCTAAAAATTTAGGACGGTGTGCGCAGTGATATTACTCAAATAGGGAAGGGAGTTAACAAATGGGCTATTTTGATAATTTTGATAATGATTTTTTAAATAAATATAAAAAATCTTAAAAGTAGAAAATAGTTATAGTATGTTCTTTTATTTATATATTGATAGTGTTTAAGATTTCATGCAATTTCATTATCATTTGATAGTCGATCAACGACTATTAAATTTAATCCATTGCAAATTGTATCAAATAATAATGAATTTGCATATGAAATTTAAAACACTATTAATCTATAAGTAAAGAATACATCTGTAGTTTTTTTAATTTTTTTATTTATTTAAAAATTAATTGTTAAAATTATCAAAATAACTCATTGTCAAGGGATCCCTCATCTCAAAAGAAAGAAAGGAAAATATGTATTTTGTTTGTTTTCAACAATTATATTCGATGAAACTAGAATTGAAGCAAAACTGAGATAAAAGTTGGATTCAAGTCATTCAATTCTAAATATTCATTAAAGTTCAAAAGATAAGTATTTCGCTATATGTTTATGTTATGCAAGATTGATGTTACGTGACTAAAATTTAGGGCTAGCTAGAGTGTAATGATATGGTACGTTATTAAAAATATAACTTCAACTTTATAATACCGTCTACATAATTTAATTTCAAAATATTATTGTCACGAAACAGGTAATCCCCGAGACCTTAAAATACGCCCGCATCTCATACTCTACTCAATATTTTTTAAATATAAATTATTAACTTTAAAATATTTAAAAAGAATTTTTACCTGAATTTCAAACATACAATTTCTAACACAGAAAACATTATTTTATCACTAAATCTCTCTTCCTCTACCCAACATTTAACTAGAACTATATACAATCCGATCAAACAACAACATAAGAATGGATATTCTTGCTTTAGCCCTCTAACACAAGTCATTACTTAAGTTATAAAAAATGTTTATTGGACTCCAACACCTCTAATGAAAATCTAGTCCAATTGATCTGAATCATTCATTTTAATACTTGAAACAAATAAGTTTGATACACTCTTCATATATGCCTTTTACTAGATTAAGTGCACTATATATGGATTAGAAAATAAATGGAGATCCCTTGACAATCTTTACAATTAATTTTTATTTCTAATTGTGTTTCAAGTTTCATATAATTTAGATTTTGTTTGATGCTGCATCAAAAACCATCAAAATTATATCTCAATTTTAACTGTTCATATTTAATGTCTTTGATGGAGTATCAAACGACATCCAAATTAAATATGAAACTTGAAATATAATCAATTCACAAGCTCTTTTTTTTTTGTTCTCTATAAATTTATATGAAGTTGGTTATTAAAAATGTCAAAATATATGCGGTTGTTAAAGGATCCACCCTTACATAGTATCGTGCATGCAGATATAATCAGTGTGAAATGTGAGAGCCAATGTTTAATTGTTTAGGGGCCAAGACTGTGTTGTTTGTGGGGAAGAATACATATTGGAAACCGAGTTAAATGGTTGTCTATTAATATTTAAAGTTGAGAGCTTTAATTATATCTTTTTGTGAAATTATTAAAATAATGTTGCATGTGTATTCTTGCAGTCGATTTTTCATAAATTTTTAAAAGCTCGAGATTAAAATAGGAGACATACCCCATTTCCATTTGTCCAAGAATTATTTCTAATATAGATATATTGTAAAAAAATGATCCTGCGGACCCATTGCAAAGATTTTTTTTTTTTAAAAAAAATGCTGTCTATTAGCTTACCTGGTTAGGTAGATGAGCAATGCTCGGTATTACCAGACAACAATGTACATCCGAAACTTATTTACATCCGACAGACCTTTATCGAAAAAAAGTTAAGAAACTGTAAGCTTTGCCGAAATACCCTCAACCTTTTTAAAAATGATAAATCTTATCGAGTTCATCACAACCCGACAAAAAAGCTCCCATGTAAAGGAGTATTCTTTATTTAAAGGGAAAAGAAAGTACTGAAGGATCTGTTCTAGCCTTCTAGGCACCATACAAAGCTTACTGCCTACTGGACGGTGCTGGCAATAGCAGGGGGTCCCACCAAACAGTTACCCCCACCTCATCTTAGTTGTCACTTTGGCCATGGGTTGCTTCTTCTTTTCAATGTTTTCATTCATGCATATTTATGTTTTTCATTTTGATTTTCATGATATCAAGCAAGTTGAGGATTAGATTGTATTTAACAATTGGTACCTCGATTATAGAAAACTGGCGCCACATGCTACTTATACAGATTCTTATTGTTACAACACAATATATTGCCACATGCAGAATCATATTCTACTTTTGTGTGGTGCACTTTTGAATAATTACTATATATTATATAAGGCGATGAATTGAATAAATTTTCGAGGATTTCCACTTTGATGGGGACGGACATGGTATTAAAGATTACATACAAAAATCTATTGAAATCAAACAATTTTTTTAAAAAAAAAATCATCAAGGAAGGAGACGAGCTGATCTTTAGCAAGGTCACCTGTCACTCTGTCAGGACTCAGAGGAACACAATCTAATAAATAATTAATTAATATGCAAACGGACAAGTGTGCGGCACCCATTGAACCCATAGGCTTAATTATCCGTTCGCTCTGTGCACTTCATTTCACCAGCTTAAAAGTAATAAAGAAGCCAAAGTTTCCATTTCCCTCCATTATTCGCGGTTCTCTGCTTTCTTCGTTGGGTTTAATTTGTTACAGCTTTCAAGTAGTCTTGGTGGAATGGTGACCAGGAGTTTTAAAAAGAACTATAAAAGTGATCACCATAAATTGATCTATCTTTTTACTGTATTTTCAAAATGTTATATCGGATGATACTTTTTTAAAGCGTGACAATCAACATATAATTTATCAAAATCAAAATATTTGCATTTATAAAGAATTTTTTGAACTAGGTATGATTGCCATTGATATGGCCCAACATGATTGGGCCTCATCGCGGCTCAAATCCGCCTCAGATATCTGATAAGACCGTAAGTACAGATACTAACCGTCTGATCGGATTTCGGTCCCGACATAGTTGTTACTGATCTCGGAGGAGACCTATAAATAAAAGACACATACTACTGAGAATGTGATCACAATCTAACTATTGACATGCACTCTCTCTCCAGAGATAGTTAAGACTTTGGTATACTATACCTATACCGAAGACTCTTATCATTTGATGCTTTCGTTGAGAGTAGCTTTTATTTCGGTGTTTATAAATCTATAAGATCAGAATGACTGCTAGCAACTTAGCTCGGGAACCCACTCTTGGTCCCGACGGAAATCCCTCCCCAACTCCACCTGGATACACACCCCCTCACCGACCACAAGCTAACCATATTGTGACACCAGCAAGGCCTAGGTTGGATCTCAATCTCGGGATACCCCAATCCGAAACTTTAGCAACATACCTCTTCAGAACCAAGCCACAACCTTAGCAACAACCCCACTCACCCCTTCATTTCCGCAGCTTTACAATATACCTTTCTTCCCACCCTACTACCCATACCCTCACCCAACAATGTATCATCAACAACCTTTTATTCCCCGGTATCCGTAAGCCATTCCACTCACCTTCCCGATGGCAACACCCTCGGGAACAGCCGCCTTCGACCACCCCCGGGGACATCATGTGTCGAAACCTATTCTTCTCCACATCTCACCCTCATACAACCCCCTCGGGGCATCCAGCCACAGTTCATCCAAGATCTACCCCTATTCCCACACCCGGGCACATGGCCATCGCCCAATCGTTCTCTTCCGAGGGGCCGCTAGCCCCCGAGCTATATGCATTCACCTGTCCCCCACATTTAGACTTGCCAAGCGTGGGGACTTTTCGAAGCCCTCAATCTAAGTTTACTGACCCGATGACGTTTGTGGTTAATTTTTGAGAGCGTCTGAGGCAGTTCGGGTATCCAGATGTCGTATTATGCCAACTATTTCTGACATGCTTGGAGGGCGCAACCTGAAATTGGTATGTCTCGCTCTCGAAAGGATCTATCTCCGACATCGCCACCCTTACCCAAAGGTTTTTGGCCCGATTTGAGACCATCAAGTAGTAGAAAATTACCTACGATAACCTCCTATCCATCAAGCAGGGCTCCCGAGAGCCAACTCGATAATATGTCAACAGATTTGTCGAGTCAGCGTACCGGATGTCTGACTTTGACGATAAGATAACAGTCCTGAAATTGAGGAAATGATTGCTCAAAGGCCCCTTGCGCTTTGAGAGATACAAGCACACCTTCTCAACACTCCGAGAATTTGTGACCTTCGTGAATGCCTACATTCAAGACGAGAAGGACGCTTATAACTTAGAAGAAGATAAGAGGTAAGTGCACCGAACACCTCCAAGGCAAAATTATAATGGCCAAAGTCGTCAAAATAGGAGGGGCAGGCAGCCCCATCTTGCAGCTCAACCATCTCCCGCCTCTCGGTTCCCCGGCACAGGAGAGTCCCGCCAACCAATCTACAACACCTACCACACATTGAGCAAGCCGAGGGAGGAAATCCTTAGAGAGATCAGGGCAAACTCAAATCTCAGGTTTCCTAGTCAATTATAAGTCTTCGAGATAAAAAAACCCGGCCGATACTGTGAGTTCCACAACAATAAGGGCCATGACACCCAGGATTGCGTTGCTCTGAAGAACGAGCTGGAGAGATTAGCTCGGGATAAAAAATATGTGGATTTTCATCCAATAGTTTGTCACAAACTATGTCCGGAAGAGAGATACTGGACGGGCCAAGCCATATAACAACAGGCTCCCCAAAACTCCTAAAGAGGCGACGAGCCCTCACGGGACAGGACACCCGACAGGGAGCAGGCCCATCGCGCCAACTATATATGGGAAGAAATCCCCACCATCCAAATGATCTCCGGGGGAATAACCTCGGGGGGAGGGGGGAGATTCCGACCGTAAACGGAGATGATATGCAAATAATCACAGCAAAGGGCAAGTTTTCAAGATCGAGAAGCGCTTTTCGGGGTTTAACGCGCCTATTACTTTCTTTGAGGTCGACTTTGGGGTCGTCTGATTTCCACACGATTATACTCTGGTTCTAGTTCTAAAGATGAAACTAGCCACCGAAGGGGTAAGTCGGCGGGTTAAAAGAGTGTTGGTGAATACGAAAAGTTTGACACACATCCTGTATAAGTCCACCTTCGACCAGATGGGCATCACAACACCGATTACACTAACCTGAATAAAGCATGCCCAAATGATTCCTTCCCACTCCCGAGCATTGATCAATTGATTGACTCCATAGTCGGATTTAGGTGTTTAAGTTTTATGGATGAATTTGTTAGTTTGTAATAAATGAATCATTCCGAGTTCATGACTTGGAATTGTGAAACTTCATAATATAGAATATACTCTTAAAAGTCACTAACCAAGGTAATTAGCAGGAACACTAATTAATCGTTATCAGGTTAGTATGTGGATTAAATGATAGTCAAGTTTTACAGACCATAGACAAAGAGTTATCATTTTAATCACATAGATAGATATTGTGTTCGTGTCATTAATGTTTTCGTTCAGTATTAAATTATAAAGTATAAGGTATTCATCTTTCCTACATAAGATATGTATGTGTGTGATTTCTACCAAACGTTATCCGTAAAAGGTGGCTATAAAGGTAGATCTTCGGTATACATAACTTATGCGGAGGAAGAGATGGTTTGCCAAAAGTACTATTGTCCCTCGTATTTCTATACGAGTTATAGCATCATCGGGCCCCTTGATAGAGTAAGATTATCTGCTAGCGGTATAATTACAAGAGTAATTATATTTGATAATTTACTCGGGATCAAGAAAAGAAAGATTAAGTTTGCAAGGATGACACATACCTACCTTGAAACGATCGATAGGCTATGAGACAAAAGAATTAAACACAAGTAAATAGTTTATGGATCATGATATTGTACAAGTACATCATGATCTGTGTAATTGGATGGTCATAGTGCATTCTGCAGATGATGCCTCCTATGATTATAGAAGTTAAAACAGCTTTTTAACTCTATTTACCAACATAACACGGATCTGTCGGTCACACCGTATAGGAGTTAATCGGAGAATCTTATTGATTAATTATAAATTGTTTATAATTAATAATAAGATTGTTATAATTAATTATATATGATATAATTATATTTGTCATAGAGATGACAAGAAGCAAAAATCGATTGAATTTATAACGTATTGGACACGTCGTATAAATTCGCCGAAACAACAACCGAGAAAAATATAATTGTAGATGACAATTATATATATTTGATTTGGATTTTAAATGTTAATTATGGATTTGAATTATGGGCCAAAGCTCATTTATAATTAAAGCCTTAATTAATAATTAAAAGCCCAAAATCAGAAAAGCCCAAAATTGAAAAAGCCCAAAAAGGCCCATGAAAAGCCCATGCCGACCTCCAAGGGTATTTTAGTAATTTAGCCAAAAGCCCAAGGGTATTTCGGTAATTTGGCCAAAAAGCCCAATGACGTTTTGGTAAATTGGATGTACTTTAAGGGTATTTTGGTCTTTTCACATTGGAACCTCCCTACTATTCATGAGGGTATTTTGGTAATTTGTCAATCTCACATTTTCTATAAATAGAGGGGTAGGGTGAGAGAGAAAGCTACACCAAATCAGTTCTACTTTCTCTCTCTCGGTATACGGTTGTTTCAGAATTCACGGATCGGTGAATAGTGTTTTTACGAAAGTTGCGGTATTTCTGCACATTTGTGAAACAAAATTACTGCGAGTCGTGAATAGTACTATTTCATCTTTTTCTCGGGTGAATAGTGTTTTTGTGAGAAACCGCGGTTTACGGTATTTCTAGCAAAAGAAATAAGTCGCTCTCTGGTCAGTCCTGGTGGATAACCTACAGAGGCATCAGATGTTTGGTGCTCCGAGACAAGCCGATTTTCATTCCAATTAAAATTTGGAAGCGAGGTATAAAATTTTATATTAATCTATTTAATTGTTAAGTAGATTAATGTTTTAGAAATCAATCATGGAGTAGATCAATAAAGGTTTAAAGAGGTGTGTATCTCTCGGTAATCATCCGACATATCACTTTAACCCTAAGCTTAAGTTAGAAGTAAAATAATATTTTACCGTCTTTTGTAAAGGATTAAATGTCTGTAACTCTCGGTAATTATCCGACATACTTTAATCCCTAACTTAAGTAGAAGTAAAATTTTTGTTCTACGGTCTTTCCGCAGCTTGAGCATTAACGAGATTTGGGCATTCCGAATCCCAACAGTATTTTCCGGCTACAACCAAATAAAGATGCTCCAATCCGACGAGGACAAAACTACTTTTGTAACCGACCAAGGGCTGTATTGCTACAAGGTGATGCCATTCGGGCAGAAAAATACGGGGGCAACATATCAGAGGATGGTGAATAAGGTCTTTCATAAATAATTGGGTCAAAATATGAAAGCATATATCGATGATATGGTGGTGAAAAGCCCGTCGGCGATTAATCATTTGTAGGACCTCGCGGAAGCCTTCTCGGTCATGGTAGCGGTCAACATGAAGCTAAACCCCACCAAAAGTTTTTTCGACCTGTCGGGAGGCAAATTTCTGGGGTTTATAGTATTCGAGCGAGGTATCGAAATCCACTCCTCGAAATGTCAGGCGATAACCAGCATGCAGCCATCAAAGATAGCCAAGGAGGAACAAATTCTCACAGGGCACGTTGCAGCCCTGGCAAGATTTATTGCTCGGTCAGGAGATGTGTGCCTCCCATTTTTAAAACATTGAAGAAAGCGAGGAAGTTTGAGTGGGATGAGGAATGCAATAAGGCATTTGCCAGGCTAAAGGAATATCTGTCCAACCCACCTGTGCTGAGCAGGCCACGGGCAGAGGAAATTTTATTCTTATATTTAGCTGCCATCGGGGGTACGGTGAGCGCTGCCCTTCATTCGGGAGGATGAAAAAGGACAGCGGTCGGTCCATTATTTCTCCCATATCCTTCGAGACGCCGAAACCTGATATCCACCCATTGAAAAATTGACATTCGCCCTGATCGTGGTATCCTGAAAGCTCTGACCATACTTCCAGGCACATGTTATTCGAGTATTGACAAAGGAACCACTGAAATGGGCTGTATAACTATCAGAGTTCGATATCACATTCCACCCCCACCCGGCTTTAAAATCCCAAGTGCTGGCCGATTTCGTGGCTGAGAGCTCAGTCCCTACGACATCACAAAAATCAGAGGTTGATGATCGGTGGTTAGTGTACATGGATGGGGCAACCTCTTATAAGGGATCGAGAATTAGAGTAACAATGATTGGAACCCAAGGTGAGGTAGTAAACTACGCTCTACAACTCCTATTTATGGCTTCCAACAACGTAGCGGAGTACGATGCATTTCTCATTGGGTTACGTTTCGCAAAAGGCGTAGGTGCACGATGAGTGGACGTATACAACGATTCTCAACTAGCAGTCAACTAGATTTCGGGGGTCTATGAGGCCAAGGACAAAAAGATTAAAAAATATTTGGAGGAGCTGCAACGGATGTGCGCCGAGTTTGAAAAAGTTGAGATACTCCACATCCAAGAACCCAAAATCAGAAGGCTGATGCACTGTCCAAGTTAGCTGTAGGAGAAGACTTGAACAATGACCAACCTGTGGTGGTGCTAGAAATCTCGAGGCCGAGCGTGGATGTAGAGTATGTGGAACAATATCAGATAACCAATGGGGACGAGTGGTATGGCCCGATATGGGATTTCTTGACCCGATGGTACTTACCATAAGAGTCAACCCAAGCAATAAGCATCCAGCACAAGCGGCCAGGTATGTGGAATCTAACAATGTTTTTTTTCATAGGGGATTCACAGGACCATGGAAGCAGTGCTTGTTGGGACAGCAGGCCCAATCCGCTCTCCGAGAGGTTCACGAAAGAATTTGTGGTAGCCACCAAGGGGCGAAAACATTGGCACACTACGTCCTTCGGGCCGGTATTTTTGAAACACGTTGCTAAAAGATGCCGAAGACATGGTCAAGAAATGTGCTACTTGTCAATTCTACAACAACTAATCTCATGTGCCTGGGGCTCTGAAAAAGAGTATCTCCAGTCCGTGACCCTTTGATAAATGGGGAATAGACCTCGTCGGGCCTTTTGTCCCCGGAAAAGGATAGGTGAAGTTTTTGGTAGTGGTCGTCGACTACTTCACCAAATGGATGGAAGCCCGATCACTTGCAGCCATTACCACAGTTCGAATCGTAGACTTTATGAAAAGACAAATCATGTGCCGCTTCGGTATCCCATCGGTGATAGTCTCCAACAATGGGTTGTAATTCTGCTTCTGAGAATTCCAAAAATGGTGCAATGACAAAGGGATCAAAAACCAATATGCATCCATAGCACATCCACAAAGTAATGAGCAAGTAGAGGTCACAAACCGAACCATAATAGACATATTGAGAAAGAAGTTGGAAGGCCAAAAAGGCAATTGGTCGGAGTTCTTGGATGAAGTATTATGGGCTTATTGATATACTCCCAGAGTGGCAACAAATGTCTCTCCCTATGAGCTAGTGTTCGGCATGGACGCCGTCACCCCGATGAAAACTTTACTACAATTTCCTCGGGTGATGTTGTATGATGAGGTCGGAAATACCAAAGGAAAACGCATGGGCGTGGAGTTGCTGCAGAAAAGAAGGAGCGAGGCCCTAAGGAGGATGATTGAGTATCAGCGCAAGATGATGCTTGCGTTTGATCGACGAGTTTCCCCAAAATATTTCCAACCGGGAGATCTCGTCCTTCGGCGAGTGAAGGTCACGGGCAAAAAGGTGGACAAGTTGGATCCTAAGTGGGAAGGACCTTTTCGGGTTATCCGAGATTTTAATGGAAGAGCTTTCAAATTGAAAACTACAGAAGGAGATCCCATTCCTCGGGCTTGGAATATAGAGCACATTTGTCGCTTTTATGTTTAGTCGTTGAAGAAATGTATCTTTTTAGTTTTTGATGTCTTCCTTTTGAGAAAAAGTAATATAACAATGTAATTATAAAAACATTAATGATAAGTACATGACAGTGGCTAAGGCATATGTGGGAATGTCTACCACCTTTTTTATATCTCCTCGTTTTTTATAACTATATGAGCTCATAAAGGACAAGCTTTTTGCCCTTTTCGGTGCCGAAAAGGGCAAGCTTTTCGATAAGAAAAAAAGACAAGCTTTTCGACGCCGAAAAGGACAAATTTTTTGACGCCGAAAAGGATAATCGCATTCACATAACAGCTTAAGTATGAAATAACATATCGGCACATCAACATTATGCAAAGGACTTACAACAGAAACCACTCTGCATTTATACAAACAAAGTAATAATACCAACATAGCACATCAATAAGAATAAGGAAATAAGTAGGAAAAATATTATTATTGTAAGAATAAGGAACACAACACACTAACATGCAAGCATAAGACAAATTGTAAAGTAAAAATTTCTTTTCATTACTCCATAAATTTGTTATATATTTTCTCGATCAAATCGGGTTAAAAAAAGAGATGGCTCGACTCCTCCACTTCACCAGCTACTCCTTCGCCTTCTCCTCTTCACCGCACCCCACCTCGTCATCGGGGAACCAGGGAGTCTTCGGTTGCATGTTCCCTAATTCCGATAGAATCTCGGGGACTGAGAGGATAATGCCCTCGGCGGAGACAAGCTGACTGGCCTCCCGATTCCAGGTACAACCCACAAGGGAGGGTGGCTCGACAATCATAGCCTGCACTCCGAACTCTTCGAGCTCGAAAGGAAAGTATTCGAAGATGTAGGAGACCGTAGTGTGGAACTGGTCGAGCACGGTAGGCTTAGCAGCATTGAGGGCCGCTACCTGAATGGCGGTGGAAGAAAGAAACTCCGGGATGATTTTGGAGGAAGACTCGCGGAGAGCATTCAACTCTTCCTTCATCTTCGAGATCTCACCGACATCCCTTTGCAATTTCTTTACTTCGATCTCCCGGCAAGGAGACGCTTCTCCAGGTCGGCCTTCTCTTGAGACACAGCCGCCAGACGAGCTTCGAGATCGGTAACTGCCTTGACCTTATCTTCCCTCGCCATGTCTAACTCCTCCCTCTCGAGGCGGACAACTTCCCGATCTTCCTCCAGCCTTGCTCGCTCGGCGACAATCTGCCAGACGACACTAGGTGGGACTTCGAGCCTTTCGCCTTCTGCCATTGCCGTGGAGTCCTGCATCTTCGTAAGAATATTCATCGCCTCGATCCTAGCAGTGTAAATGTTCCGAACGCAGTGAGCGAGAGTGACCTCAGCCAGTTCGGAGTTGTACTCTCGACTAAAAGCAGGAGGGCACGAGAGCTCGAACAGCTGCTGGGCATAGGCTCCATAACCCCGAGGGGGGTCTCCCTGATCCCAGCTCTGCACTAACTTCATCGCCTTGTCAAGAGCGGTGAGATTCCGCACGCTCTCGGTCCTTTGGCGCCCTTCACCCGCCTCAGCTTCTTCAGTTTGAGGGGTCTTCTTCTTGGCACCAACCAACGACGCACATTGAGAAGGACACTCGCCTTTTTTGTCTTCGGAGGCGGGGGAGAGGCTGGTCGAGGAGTGGTGATCATGACGGTGTCGGCCGTGGCCAACGAAGCTGTGGAATCAGTCTCCTTCATCGTCGCTGGAGGGGAGGCTATCCGGGCCTTTTTGGCCTTCTTCAGGGCAGAGGAGGAACTAGCGAGTCACTTCTTCCGGAACTCGGCCGCTCTCTCCTTTAGCTCCTTGCTGCTTTGATCTTTGAAGGTTAGGCCAATAGGCTTTGGCGGATCCATGCCTATATATATAACAAAAAAAAAGAGTAAGAAGGAGACAAACAACTACAAAGAAAGACAAAACCAGGAATATACTAAGTAATGGTAATGAAGCTAACCAACGGCAATCTTTCCGATCAGGTATACAATGGCTTTTTCTTCTTGGGCAAACTCTCTTCGACCGAGAAGTTCTACGGAGAGGTTCCATCGGTCCTGGATGAGACCTTCCCCTCTCCATGACAAGTCGGCATCGACTGAAGGGAGAAAGAAGAAACCCTGGTTCCATTGGTCAAGTTTGCTGATGGTCCCGAAAGGGTTTTTTGTCTCTCTTTCGGGTGGTGATCCAGGAAGTGGAGCCCATGAATTAGTAGTAGTGGAGGAAGAGAGACATGGTTGGGCTCCAAAAGGGGGCATTGCCAAAGACTTCTCGGTAATCTCGAAAAAGCTCCTTAAATGAGTTCAGATGGCACCAAGCAACCTTGGTTAGTTGACTTGGGGCGACCCGGAGAGTGGTCAGGACTTCCAGGATAAATGGACTGAAGGGGAGCTGTACGCCCCACCTTCTGGAGTAGGCGAAGAACCTCATCCTTTTGTCAGTAAAATAAACCTGATCGGTCACGCTGGGGGAGACTAGTCGGCCGCTGACCCCCTACTGCTGCTCTAACTCAAATTTTCTTTGATCATCGCATATTTTTGGGTTCGGATCTATTTGGTTCACGAAATCTAAGGGGACGATGTAAGTTTTGGTAATGGCCTCCTAGGGGGTCATCTTAAAGTCTTCTCGCTGGGAAAAGAGCAGGTTTATGGACTTTCCCGACCCAACAACCATGTGGGGGTCCTCGGAAGCCGGGGTTTTTCTTTTTGAGAAGGTCACCGGGGTTTCCCACTCTTCTCATTCCTTTTTCCTCGGATGGTTGAGCTGCTTCCCCTCCGGTAGAGTGTGGATGTGCTGACCCCGAAGTCTCCGATGAGGTATTCTGGGATAGAATAGTAGCCGAGGGTAGCTTCGAGAGCATCTCTTCAGTACCTTATATATCTACTAGAACTCATGGGGTTAAGAGAACTGGTAAAAGAGGGTTCGTATGCGTCATCCTCCGAAAATGAGCTACTCATATTCGAAAAGCTCAAATTCGAAGAAGACACATACGACTGGGCAGTTAACCTAAATTTGTTAGGGAAAATAGGGGCATCAATAACCACCCTAACATAAGACTAGATCCATTACTTTCAGGCTGGTTAATGGGTTCCCCGATCGGACATGATTCCACCGAAGTATCCATGAATAGTCCCTACGGGTAAAACAGGTCGGGAAAAGGACATCAATAACCACCATAACAGTTTTTTCCAATTGAATTTATGCTTTTACATAAGAAGCCCGAGCATCTTGCACTACATTGCTAAGGAAATTTATGCAGTTAGCAGTTGTGTTAGGGTAATCCTACAGTTAGCAATTCTACATGCTTTCTAGAGTTGAGTAATACAAAAACTATAGTACTAAAGTACAAAGGAAAAGTTAAAAGGAGCTTATAGAAACAATAATGACGAAGGGCTTAAAAATGGGTGATTAATATCATGGAAGTAACAAAAGCAAGGAAAGAACAAAAGTAAGAAAAGAGCAAAAAAAGAAAGAAAAGAAGTAAGAAGAAGCAAGAGGGAGAGCTCAAGAAGATAGAGGGAGAAATGTCGTGAAGAAGAAAAGAGAAGAAAACATATGATATATATGGAGAAAGTGATTAAGGCTTAGAAGACTCAAGTCTATTGAGAAGGGGATATACTATATCTATACCGAATACTCTTATCAGCCATCAAATTTAATGTAATTGTATGTTTATAAAATAGTTAAAAAATGAATATTTATATTTTGATTGATAATATATATATTATCTTATATGTTCCTAGTTTAATTTGTTTTATATTTGTTTAACAACACGGTATCAAAATGGAGAATCAGTCTCAAGTAATGCCATTTACATGGGACGCAGCAAGTTTGAAATTAGACTTTAGTTGATCTTTTATCTCGAGAAAAAAAAATCACAAATAATTTGAACGTATCTTATCCTAAAAGATTTACTAAGGTATATTTATTATTTTATCTTTTGGTTCACTAAGATACAATTATTTGACTACAATTTTAAATGCGCGACAACATTTTCTTAAAAAACTTGATAGAGGTGAATGATTCCAAAGAAGAAAGTATAAACCTCCAAAAACGCTATCACGAAATAGGACGAACATTTGTATGTATGGACCCAGTAAAACAGATAATAAACTCCCAAAACAACAAATATACAAGTCCATTTCACACGTCAATTCGGATCATTCTGGATTACAAAAATATAATCATAAACTAACATAAAATTCGGATCAATCATATCATGTCCGGTCAAGATGTTGTAATCAGAGGCCCTCAGACTCAAGAGTTAATAGATCTGAAACCGATATTCAGAGATCATGGTTTACAAATGAACCAACAGCTAAATTGATCGAGCACAGTACGGATAATATGTATTTATTACATGAACTAATTTCAGATTTACATAAGATGATCGATATATTAACTTGTTTTGACGGTTAAAAAAAACTTATGCAAATTTGATGTTCATAATTGGTCACTGGTCAGATGGAACTTATTTTTAGGTGGCATGATTCAATCAAGATAATGTGGAACCACCTCAGCATTTATATTTTTAGTAAGTCACTGTTGGAGATCATAAAGTGCATTGAATATATTATTTTTAAGTTTGGCAGCCCATCTGGAATCATGTTGGGAGAATTTCATTCATTCTCCCTCATGCGTGCAATATTTCTCTGGTGGCTGCTACCTTGACCTAAAAGCTGCTAATCCTCGTGCATCCATAAAAACCATGCATATATTCACATGATATTAATTAATTGGTATTGAAGTTGTAGGATATGTGAACTGTTTGTATTAATTTATTCCTTCAAAAAGGATACGGGATATAAATATAATGTATTAATTGTTAGAACCCAACTTCAATACCAATTAATTAATATCATGTGAATTTATGCATGGTTTTTATGGATGCCCAACTTGGCCCCTACCACCGCACCTAATTAAACACACACACACACACACACACACACACACACACTCACGCACAGTTGCTGGGGTGGATCTACTTTGTTTCTGTAAGCAATTTATATATTGTACTTGTTGTGTATAGTTTCTTAATTAACTCACTATGCTCGAAGAGATTTGACTTTAGGGAAAATTAATTGGTTGGTCATGCTGGGAGTTGCTCTAAATTTACATTATCTTATCTAGTTGGATATAGTAACATAAGGTTGTTTTCAACACAATTTCCGATATTTTTTTTTGAGAGAAGTACATAACAAATTAGATAGATTTCCAAGAGAATCACTTCTGTTATGTATAATAGTAAGGTAATCTAAAAAATTATATCCGGATAAAATTTTGTATAAAAATGTTCATTACTAAATTGAGATGTGATTAACTGCAACAAAGTCACATCTTGTAGGTTAATATATAACGAGTCCTACATTTTTTTTTTCATAATGCCAGTTCAAGTAATTAACAATCTTGATTACAAGGTAGATGTGGTACCAGTTGTTCCAAAAGTTTAAAGTGTTTAAATTAAAATTAATTGACTTTCCTTCTCCCTCCCAGAGTTTCCACAGCGTATTGGATTAGAACACTCAAGCAAAAAGCTAAATTGGCTGAGACATTACATGAGAATTCTGTGGATTACTGACTACTTTGATCATGACTCATCTTCAAAACATTTTGTGTAGTTTGATTGTTCAAGATTGGAAAAAATTACAATCTGAGTATGCTTTTTGGACCGACGGGCCCACTAGGTGGAATCTTGTAACATAGCCATATAGGTGCTTTTATGTACTTTTGAACGTTTAATCGGAGGAAATGGAAATTTAGAAAGGATAGAACTCCGTCTTTGCTTGTATGATTAGGTTGAAAGGTTTATGTGATGTGGATATGGTGGCTTAGCTAGTACAAAAAATGTGATCATTTAAAGCTTGAAGAAATATTTATTGATGTACCTTGTAATTTGACATTGGTTGTCACTCTCAATTGGATTATTCTAATCCAATTAGGAAATATCTTGCAAAGAAAAATTTAAATTAGTCTATAATTTTCTATTTGCACAATTTGTCTAAAAACCTCAGGAAAAGAAGCAAACTCAAATCTCATCGAATCAGTTCTTTTTCTAGTTAGCACTATTTTGATTGATTGATCGATTTTGCAAGGCGACTATGATTAAATCTCGAAGAACAAAAGATAACTTCATTTCTAAAAACATTGAAGTGGAGAAGGTCGGGCCCAAAAAGGTGCATCTATAGGCCCCATTTTGTAATCAAACCATAACCCATTCGGCCATTCCACGGCCCCAAATGGATTTATATAAATTGAACCAGCCCGTTAAAGGGGAAGTTATTGGAGTGGCCAGTGGGCTTGATTAGCTGGTGTGATTCGATCCGAAACCAGATAAAATTTAAACCCAAATCACTTAGGGTGTGTTTGACACTCAATGGAATAGCAAAAAATTGAAATAGAATAGCTATTTCGATGAATTAATTTGCCAAATAAATTTTAGACTAAGTAGAAGAATCCAGAATAATGCTAATCTCGTCGGAATAGCGATTATTGTTTGATTATATTACATTATATTATTATATTATGATTATGATTAAGATTTAGTATTATTATATTATTATATTATATTTATGATTATAATTTATTATTATATTAATAATATTATTATTATTATCATTAGATTATTATTATTAAATTATTATTATCATTATTGTTATTATATTATCATTACCATTAGTATTATTATATTATTTATTATTATTATAAATATAATTCTAATATTATATTATTATATTATGAATATAAATATAATTATTTTATCAATATATTATTATGATCAAGATTATTTATTATTATATTATTATATTATGATGATTATAATTATGATTATTATTATTATTATTATTTTATTATGTTATATTATATTATTATATATTGATTATAGTGATGATTAATTTATTATTATATTCTTATAATTATAATTATTTATAATTATTTTTATGATTATGATTATATTTTTATTATTATATTATTATGATTATGATTATGGTTATATTATTATGATTATGACTATAATTATTATTATCATGATTATGATTATAATTATTATATTATGATTATATTATTAAAATTATGATTACTTATTATTATTATATTATTATAATTATGATTGTAATTATAATTTTTATTATTATATTACTATATTATGATTATGTTTATATTTTTATTATATTACTATTATAATATTATTATTTATTATGATTATTTTTTCTTATGTTGTATTATATTATTATATGTTGATTATATTTATGATTAATTTATTATTATATTATTATAATTATAATTAATTATAATTATTTTCATGATTATTATTATATTTTTATTATTATATTATTATGATTATGATTATGGTTATATTATTATGACTATAATTATTATTATCATGATTATGATTATGATTATTATATTATAATTATATTATTAAAATTATGATTACTTATTATTATATTATTATAATTATGATTGTAATTATAATTTTTTATTATTATATTATTATATTACGATTATGTTTATATTTTTATTATATTACTATTATAATATTATTATTTATTATGATTATTTTTTATTACTTTATTATTATTATTATCTGACTATTATGATTATTATTTTACTACTATTATTATTATCATCATCATTATTAGTATCATAATTATTTATATTTTAACTATTCTGAGTAACAACTGCCAAACGATATTTTCGCTCTTCCGAATAGTCAAGAATACCACTCTTCTACCACTCTTCCAAAAAAAAATACTATTCTATCAATCTTCCAAAATTATCACTCTTCCAAAGCTATTCCTTGATTTGCCAAACGGACCCTTATTGAACTATTACCAAGTGCTCCCGTTTAGAAGTGGAGGAGGTACAATGATTTTTGAACCAAAAAGTGAGTTCAAAGTCTTCTGAAATCGTTAATTTTGAATCAAGATTTATACTTTTAATAAATTTTAAGTTTGAATCTCATACTTTCAGTAATTATTACGAATCTCAATATAAATCAACGGTTTGAGAAGACTTGAAATCCACTTTTTAATTCAAATAACTTTGTTTCTCCCCACTTCCCGTTTCCGTTTCTATTCTGTCAGTACTACATTAGTCGCAAAAATTGAAATGTGGGGCCATTCAATTGCACTCAAGTCTTATCTCTGGCCCAGTATGGGCAATTTTACAAACTTCAATCATGGTCGAAATCAATTATTGATCTATCGCCGTGTTACATGTATCATCTTCAAAAGTACAATATTTCTTTTTCACTTTTGAGCATTTCTTTGGTCGAACTAAAAAAAAGAGACGGACCTCGATCTCTCTCTCTCTCTCGTTAGAGACGTGGATTAAAAAATATTCGAAGATATATGAATGTTAATTATGTTAGGACCAATAGAAGTCTTTGTTACAAAAAAAGAAAAAAAGAAAAGAAAAGATTCATCGTTTGACACTCCATGGAATGGCAAAAAGTAGGAATGATATTATTATTTCGATGGATTAATTTGTCAAATGAATTTTAGATTAAGTAGAAAGTGCAGAATAATGCTAATTCGGTATATCAAGTTATATGTGGTATATCAGTTTAGCTCTCGTCGGAATAGTGATTATTGTTTGATTATGTTGCATTATATTATTATATTATGATTATAATTTATTATTATATTACTATTATAATATTATTATTATGATTATTGTTTATTATTATATTATTATTATTATGCTTATGATTATATTATTATTATACTATTATATTATGATTACGGTTATTATATTATCATCACTATTAACATTATCATATTGTTATTATTATTATTATTATTATTATTATTATTATTATTATTATATTATTATAATTATGATTATGATTATAGTTTATTATTATCATCATTGTTAGTATCATAATTATACATATTTTAACTATTCTGATTAACAACTGTCAAATGATATTTTTGCTCTTCCGAATAGTACAAAATATCATTCTTCTACCACTATTTCAAAATGACACTATTTTATCATCCTTCCAAAATTACCACTCTTTGAAAACTATCTCTTAATTTGCCAAATTAACCCTCAAAAAATAAAATGTAGTACTAATGTATAGAGTTGACAAAATACAATTAAATGGACTCGATATGAACACGATGCATCTTATATAAAATAGATTGAACTGAACATGAAGAATGTATCTTATCGATTAGATCCAAATTGAATCAGACTCAAATTTCTCAAATTTTATGGAAATTTAAACTATTTCAAATCAATGTCATCCCTCTAGAATTTAGATAATTTGAAATCCGATCTGACTTGATTGATAGACTAAATTTAATAAGAAAGTCAAACTGACTTGATTCTTTAAGAAAGTCAAGCTTCACGATCCAACCCAACCACCGTACACTTTTACTAGTGTAAACTTCAATGTTATGATATGTTTAAAAGATGTTGTTCAAACTAAAATAACAACATTGTAATTGATGATTTGAATAAGGCATAAATTTGGATAAATTCAAAAGTCCTTTTTCCTTTATACTGAAAACGGGGCCGAAAGGAGAAGTTCTATCTGCTTCCATTATTGTGGTGCAGGGGGTTTAATGATGATATGATCTTAATTATCCAGCATGTCTTTTTCAAGATATATTTTTTTTCTAAAATTTCGGTTTGATTTATGACGAATAGTTGACATATATCATATGTCAGAATTTATAGCAGAGACACTACATTGGCAAGTTGCGAATTTAGTAGAGGCGGTAATTCTTCGAATTGATCGGGTTAGTTTGCTTTTTAGAAAAATCAGATCAAATTAGATCAGAATAATTTGGATATTGATTTGGTTGAATTAGAGACTATTTGATAATGTATCGGGTTTGTTTGACTTTTTAAAAAGTCAGTTCAAATCAAATTGAGAGGACTTATTAAATCGGACTCTAGAATTTAGTAAGAGGGAGGGTTAAAAGAAGAAGGCCTAAAACGATGGTGGTGGAGTAGGTCGTGCTGCTGATGACCAAATAAATTTGCCTACTCTTAAATTTTACAATATCGTAAAGGGAAATTATTTTTATATATCAAACTCTGTGTATGGTGTTACAATGTTAGATATTTTATATATATATATATAGAGTGATGTTATACTTATTTTGAATTTAAAAGTTCAAATGATTGATCCAAACCGTTAAATATCATGTTCATATTGAAATATACTTGGAGATCAAAATTTATATTTTTTAAAATTTTTTGCTATTTTTTAGATGGATAAAAAATCACTAGTTTTGGATGATGCAGAAATTATTAGATCAGCAAATTTTGTACCAATTTAAAAATAGCAATTATTTTTAAATAAATATAAAATTTGATCTCTAAAGATATTTCAATATGAAAATGATATTTAATGGTCTGGGTCGGCCGTTTGAACTTTCAAATTCGAGATATGGACGAGAAGCATAGGAGATTTTGTGCTTCGCGAAGCACCATAACCTCACTCACACACACTCTCTCTATATATATAACTTTGACATTCACTGTTAAGTTTAAAAAGAGAGAGAGCCTATGGTGCTATGCATAACACATATAGTTTCTATGTTATGAATCAGTTTTTCGTTATCAAAGTGTAAATGATTGATCTAATCATATAAAATAATTTTCATATGAATATCTAGATGTAGATTAAATTTTATATTTTTTAGATTTTTTTTTACTATTTTTAAGATAGTTAGAAAATCACATTTTTTGAATGGCTCATAATAACAAAATCAAGTGATTTTCTAACTATTTTAAAAAATATAAAATTTGATTTATATTTAGATATTTATATGAAAATCATTTTATATGGTTGGATCGATTATTTAAACTTTGAAAGTGAAAAATCGATCAACAACACATAGGCGATCCATGCTATGTATAAAATTTGATCTGTATTTTCAAAAATTATTTATACTTAATATTGTGTGAAAAATACAAAATGCAAATAAGAGGTACAATTATCACTGTAGGATCGAGTTTATTGATGAATGATTAAGAAAATGTACCAAACGAAAATGATACATTATGTTATATTTAGAGGGGGCTCATTGACATTAACTTTTTCTTTCTCCTGTTTTTTGAGTACGACGAGCATGTGCAGGGGAAGAGGTAGGTTGAAAGGGTTTTAAATTCAAAAATTGGTTCAAAGTCTTTTTCACTCATTGATTTTGCATCGAAATTCGTAAAGAGGTGAGAAATTTTTTTTGAACAAATAAAAATTATGAATTTCAATGCAAAATCAATGAATGAGAAGAACTTTAAATCAATTTTTGAGTTCAAAACTCTTTGAATATACTCTCCGCTCGTGCAGCGGTCATAAATTGATTTCCCTAAACAACTAGCGTCCATAGAATGGATCACTATTATTATTGGATAATAGTAGAGTTTTACTTTTAAATCTAAAAAAAATTAAAAATAGAAAAAAAATAGAAAAAAGTATAGATATGTTATTTACTAGTGGATTAATAATCTATCAAATTTTATATAATTTTATTAACATTTGATAGTCCATCAATGACCGTTAATTTAAAACTGTTGCAAACATTAGTGAAAAACCGTTAAATTTGATAATCTTTGATGAACTATCAAATATTAATGAAATTACTTAAAATAGAAAAAAATATAGATATGTTATTTATTTGTGAATTAATAGTCTGTCAAATTTTATATAATTTTATTAATGTTTGATAGTCCATCAATAACCGTTAATTTGAAACTGTTGCAAACATTAGTGAAAAACCATTAAATTTGATAATCTTTGATGAACTATCAAATATTAATAAAATTATATAAAATTTTATATGCTATTAATCTACAAGTAAAAAACATATTCATAATTTTTTTCTATTTTTAGAATTTTTAAATATTTTTTAAATTTAAAAATAGAACACTATTATTTGTAAGCATAATAGCAGATTTGGATCCCATAGCTCGCTGGGACGAAGGCGGGTACACCAGTGGGTGTGCCTTTTGATTGTGCACTCATAATAATAAGAACCGTTTGATTTTTAGCATTTCTTAACTTTCTCCTTCTTATTAATGCTAACTTTTACTCTCTTTCATCTATTACTTCATTTTTCATATTCATTAACTTTGTGCTGTTAAAAAGTCTTAAATATTTTTATAATCAAACTATCAGTTTATTACTCTTCAATAATTCTGGAATAGATTTTATTTTTGTCAAACAAGTGCGTAATTGGATGTTTTAAGTTTTTAACTAATCTTCCCGTGGATAATAATGTCAAACTGCTATATCAAACTTCTGCTCTCCATATAATATTTAAGATAGATATATATATATATATATATATATATATATATATATATATATATATATATATATATATATTATATGACAATATTAACAAAACTACATGTGTACTCATTAATCAGATAAAATATTTTAAAATTGGTAAATCGGTAATGTGTATTTGTATAATATTCATATTTCATTTTCAATTTAATTTACAACATATTATTTTAGCAAATTTCATACCAAACCTTAGTTTCTAATATTTAATAATGAATAATGTTTACATACTTCAAATTTTTTTGCTACACATGTACATTAAATTTTTTATTTATCATTCATCATAAAAGTTATTAAAATTTCATAACGAAATTTTTTAAAGTATTTGATTTTTTTATTAAAATAAAAATTATTGAAATATTTTATACAATTTTCAAGTTGGTCTAAATTTATTAGATCTTCAATCCAAATAACTGAAAACACATATATAATAATTTGAATATTATATATAAAATAAATGTTTATCATAAAAAATAGTTGTACACTAGAATCATTTATTATGTGTGTTTTAATGATGCTGATTGTAGTTATATGTATATAATTGAAAGCACTCTTAAAATAGCATATTTATTTTATAATGAAATGAATTTGCATTAATTGAACCCTCCTCATTTCATAGATGTTAAGGTTACTGAAATAGAAAAAAAAATCTACAATTTTACATAAAAATGGGGACACGGTGACTACATATATATTCCATTAACATCTTTAATTGAAGAGGGAGAGTAATAATTGAAGAGAGAGAGTAGCACACGCATCAATAAGAGGTGAGAAAAGGAATGAGTGGGGTTAATTGTAATGTATAATCAACGCTTCAATCAAACGGTAGAAATAGTGAGTAGACAATCAAATTGTGCACTCATGGTGCACACAACACCCTTCCCAACTCGCTTCCTCTTATTTTATTCATTCCAATGGGACTGTCCATTATTTTACTATCCATCAAGATAATTTCCATATGTTGCTTTTCTTTTTATGTGAAAGAAGAACAATGATTAATGACATGCGAAATCTCGTTTAGATTTGTCTTTAGTTTTTTTTTTTATCATAAAATGGCCCGAGTATCCAAACGAAACATAATTCATTGGATTTTTTCCTACGTCAGTAACAGTTGCCTACTTGCCTTGCCTCAACTTTCAACAAACGTCGGTTGTGCTCCAAATTGTAGCACAAAAGAATGTTACAGAAAATCCAGACTTACAAAAGTTACAATAGATTCCGCAAATGTTGCTTCATTTGAAAATGCAAGATTCTCCACTACAAGGTGAAAAGGGGAAGGAAGCAATAATCCATTCAGAAGTTGGAGAAAAGAAAACGACACCCATTACTTGCAAACACTATATTGACAATTACATTAACTTGATTTGAAAATCCCTTCATTAGTAGATTGAATTCCATTCTAACTCATCTAAACAAATATATTACAAAAATCTGACAAAAAGAGAAGACAAACATATATAAAAAAATTAAAGGGTTTAAAAAAAAAAGAAATTGCAAGGAGGCGGGAAGCCACGAGCAGCATCTCCTATTCAACCTGCAATTTCTTCAAAGCAACTATAATTCTCTTCATATGATTTATCACCAAATAAAAAAACTACAGAGCTTGCTAAGGTCACAACATGATTATCTCATCTGGCACATCCATGAATCGTGTCCGCTTCTGCAAACAAGAAGAAGAAAATTCTGATAAGAAAGAATAAATAAACTGAGATGGGTAATATTTCACATATAAGACTAACAAAAGCCAATTCACAAGAAAAGGAAAAAAGGACTTTTTATTTGTACTTGGATGCATGAACTAAAGAAATGCCAATGGCGTATTCACATAAAGGCTTAAATTGCATTATGTAATTACTACTTGTGGTCAATGCTATTCAGATAAGATAAGATAAGATAACATAACATAACATAAACACAACCTATCAGTTCAGAAATTAAAATATACCAAGATAATCAGAGTTAAACGTTAATTTGTTTGTTTTCAAAATGACAACATCCATTCAATTGCCATATCTTTTTCATTAATCATTGATATAGTACAAAGAATGGGCAAATGGTACCAGTTAATATTGAGTGGTGGCTATCATGGCTTTTATAATGTAATATGTATTCAGATAAAATATTAGTTGCATTAAATAAAAACTATGCCCATAGTTTGAATCCTGCTCAAGCCAAAAATTCAAATTGATTTAAAAAGCCTACAGCAAAAATCTGGACGAAGTATTTTCTTTATCCCAATGTGTAAAAGATCGTGATGTTCAGTTCTCTGACCTATTAGTCCAACATTTTCTCCAAAATGTAAATAAACACTATAAAGAAACCAAACAATATACTATTAAATTTGAGTACTCTGGGGAAAGTATCACAAATTGTGCATGCATGTCACATGCTTTCTTACTAGGGAAAACATCTTCTGAAACATAATTTATTTTACATTAATATTTCAAATATTTGAAGTCATATGCTAGTGCACCATTCAGGTTAGCATAAGATAATAAAAGCAGAGCGCCCTAGGAAAAGCGCGGGATAGTAAGATAACTTTTGTTAAAGAAATACAAGGCTTTAACTAATTTACACAAGTGAATGTAGGGCCCTATGCTTGATTAGAATTGTTACCAAAAGAAAGTGCATAATTTAATATGTAAGAAACTTATACACAAAAGTAATGATTGTTCTTGACAACCAACACAAGCAAGTTGTATTTATGGCACCACCAAATCATGTAGGCCAGGAGTTTGCTTGGATTTTGATCTTTCTCAAATTTCAACCCCAGAGTAAAAAAATGCATAATAAAATGCAATCTGAGTATTTTTTGCGTATAGGCAGGGCATTTTGCACATTTTTGGGTATAGGTAATGCTGTGGGGGCATTTTGTCATTTGGTATCAAGTCGTGGTTTGGTAGTGATGGTGGTGGTTGGGGGGAAGGTTTGGTACCCACTGGTTTTGGCTATAACATTGTTATCTTTTTCATTTTCTTTTCTTAATAAACAATAGGCTTTACCTGTTATCTGTAATGTGATATAAACATAGTAAGCTTTCGTTGCATCTTACCAGAAGTTGGTGACCAATAAGTGTAGCCACTCAAAAAGGAATTGAGTTTAATTATATGACCAGTTCCGAATTGAATGAGTGACCACTCAATAAATGGGTTTAAGAAAACACATTAGTTGAAGCAAACATTCGGTCTGCAATGATATTATTCAACAAGAACTGGTACATTTAAGAGTAAGATATTTAAGTCAAAACATATATTTGCAGCAACTTCTTTGAGATTTCTAGTTTGACTTATAAAATAATTATTAATTAATAAGGTTAACTAAGAAGCCTATGCTTTCATATTGGGTTTCATTTCTAGCCTACCCCAATTTATTTGGGATTAAAGACTTTGTTGTTGTTGTTATTGTAAGGTTAACTAAGAAGCCTATTTTGAAATTTTTAATTGACAGAATGTATGTACATATTGCACTGCAAAATATTGTCATGTTATTTACTTCATAAGTGTGGAACGAGCACATAAAAGTACTTACAGTTAAGGAATTCTCTATAGACACTGGAAGTTTCTATTTATATGAGTCAAATAGAACTACAAAGAAACTGACTAAAATACTAACTTCGAGTAACGAATTCAACCTAGTTTCATGCTTCCTCGAGTAACAGAACTAACACGGTGAAAAACCAACAGACAATTTGACCTGAACAATGGGACCGACATATTAAAAGGTTGCACAGAGTACAGATCAACCTAATTAACAGTTAAACAATAAGTCAGTACCATCTTCTGCAAAATTATACTTATTTTTAACAAATCCAAAGCCTAAGCACATGCGATGGTACTTAAAACAGTTGACATCGCAGCAACATGCTTCATGTTCACATTTATTTTACTACTCATTCATTTAACTTAATCCAAAGTCAATTGACTTGCCCAACCTAATATCACATTTAGTAACTATTATTTTAAATTACAACCCCAGAACAAACCCCATGTCTCTTGTCCTGACCTAGAAAGCAGAGTCACATGGGTTCCACAGTCTCACCACCTCGCTGAAGTTAAGTATTTTGTTTACTTCATATCATTGGAATTAAATAGATGATATAGTGATGCAAGCTCTACATCAATATCTCGTCATTCATTTAATTATACAACAACAACAAAGCCTTTAATCCCAAATAATTGGGGTAGGCATTCATTTAATTATAGAATTTATTATTTTCTAATACCACAAATCCACAATGATTTTTTTGCCCCTTAAGCTTCTGCAAGTGCAGAGATATGTTGTCAAATTTGTATAACTAATATTCCAATATAACAATTAACAAATGTAATTCTAAAATCTAATGCAGGTTTCTGATCAGGAAAAAAGATCACACCTATATATGTGTTTGTTTTAAGTCTATTGACAGGTGGGGTCCATAATGAAAAAGTATGATTTGTTGTCACTTACAGATTAAAGAAAAGTACTAAAGTGAGAAAAAGAAAAAAGGGGGGAAAAGGATCTCAGTGCTTGTGCTAATGTACCCAATGACTTGACCATTTGCATAAAAAAAGCTCAGAGACACTTTAGATGATAATCTGAATGTAACCTGAAATAGCACCTTGAGTATGGAAATTCATGTAATCTATAGTTAATATTTTAATTTGAACACCAAAATGTAAATAAAGAACTCAATACAGCTATAACATGAATCAGATACATGTGTCTTATGGAGAGAAAATTAGTGCTGATATAGAATTATAGACAGGTACAAAGACCAAAAACACCAATCTATTGAGACAGGTGAAGCTACAGCAGCTAGATTTACTACCTAGTCAGTTGTAAGGCACCCACCCAACAAAACAAAAAGCAAAAGTGTTCCTCTACAGAGTCTTTGATGTAATAGGAATAATCATTTTTAAGGGTTGTTTCTAAAGTTGCATGGAAGAAAAAGACGGGCAGATTCTGTACTAAGCTTGGGCAAACTAAATTATTGTTAACATTTTGAGCAATAGTGAGGATAAGACCAAAAATTAAATTTGACATATAATGAATTACAGTATTTTCTAAATGATTACCCATAGAGTCCCAAAAATCAAGCTCATGTACTTAAAAATATAATTATAGTCGATACTCGAATAACAACGGATACTGTCATTAAAGTAGTCAATTTTTTCTGTAATCATATAATGCGTCAGTGGTAAATAAAAATAATTTTCTCATTATACTCTCATCTCATGAATTGAAAGCTGTAAGTGCATTCAACTTTGTTCAGTGGTAAATAAAATTAATTTCACTTGTGCATCCATAATACATGCGGCAAGGAAATTGTGGGGACGCCAAATTCCATAGTTTGGAATTTTTGTATGAATTTTCACAGTATGGATTTCTGAGAAATCCTATATTATGGATTCCTGAGGAAGAATAAGTTATATGCACATACAAGAAATGCTACTAGTTAAATACATTCCTCAGGAAAAATTAACATACCTCTTTCTTTGCAGGCGTTGCGGGCACCGAACTGACCTTTGGCATAATCAGCCTGCTCTCTGGCACAACTGCTGGAAAAGCCTGTCCCTGATCTTTCGCGGCATACAACTTCATGATCTTTTCTGCAGCCTCAGCAGCGCTCTTGCTCTCCTCCATCAGCTTGTCCACCTGCGCCTTGGGCAGCCGCATTCTGAGCCTCATGCTACCATCAGCCTTAGACTTGACTGAGGGTTGAGTGAGACACACATCAGACATGGAGCGGCGCGACAGCATCAGGCTCTCAAGCCGCTCCTTGGCGCCCAAGTTGAGCTGGCCGGACCAGGCCCTGCCCGGACCTCTGGGGTTATTTCGAGAACTTACTTGCGGGATCTCAACCAGGAAGTAAAGCTTCCCGGGCTTGAGAGGCGCGTCTGGATCAAGAGGTCGCGCGCGGAGGCCTAAGCGTTTGACCTCGTCGGATTCGAGGAGGCTGAAGCCAGGGTGGTCGCGGAGCGCATGCGCCGCTTGGGACGGGGGTTTGAGGCGGAAAGAGGTGCCATCGATCTTCATGATCTTAGCAGTGCGTTTCTTGAGCGAGAGAGAGTTTCCCATTTCGGAGGGGGAGAGACTAAAGAAGAGAGGGGAAGAAATGGCCAAATGGGGGTGGGGGGATGTGGAGCAGGAGGGGTATAAAAGTGCGCGAGCGGGAGAGAGAGAGAGAGAGAGAGAGAGGAAGCCGTTAAGGTGGGGGAGGGTGAAGGGGCCGGGAGCGTATTATCTGCGGAAATCATAACCGCTCAATAAAATTACAAAACACGAATTTTAATATATAAAATTATTTATTATTATTAAATTAAAACCGTTGATAAATAATCTTACCGTTTAAATAAAAAAATATACATGCGGAAATGAAATAGTTCCGTAGATGATATGAGTTCAAAGTGGCTGAGGGGAAGAGTCAAAGATTGGTGCTAGTGGTGAGAACAAATCTAATGATATCTTTTAGAGAGAAAAAATGAAATATTTTTTATCTAATTTATTGATCAAAGATGAATCATTTTGATTTAATAATAATAAATTTTTATACATTAAATTTATATTTAGACTTTTCTATTACGGTGTGATTAAAACCAACTGTACAAATTAATTTTTAAAAACTGAAAAAAAAAATCAAAATAGTTGTCCGGAAAAAGACGAGAGAGACTAACGGATTGTAGTGGGGTCTTTTTGGATTGGAGAAGGAATGCGCTCATCTCGGCGCATTACCTAAAAACGATGTATCTTCTATCCATTGAAGTATGAATGTCAAAAGATTATCATTTTTTTCTCATGTTTTGTTTTACGATCAGTGAACCAAGTGCGGTTTTGAGTGTACGAATGAACCCAGCCTAGCTAAAAACTTCCCTTACAAACGAATAAGCTCAAGACGGGCATTCGTTGAAAGGTGACAATTTCAAGTCAAATACTGGCATATTGCCGGAACACATCCATTCCGGTTTCGGCCCTGCGAGACCCTACCTACAACTTGAAGTCTTTTTGTTTGTTTGTTTGAGATAACTTGAAAGTTGAAACAAACTAATTAACAAAGCCCAGAGTAAACGCATGGGGCGAGGTCTTCATCTAAATGACTGAATCCGTGAATTCAGTTTCTCGATATCTCTTCTCGTTCGGCGCGTTTTGATTCGGTCGCCTGAGTAGCTGAGTGAGTCTCAGCGGTGCGGCTTCGTTGCAAGTGCAGGTGCGAACAGGCAAACGGCCACATAAATGCTACACAGTCGTTACATGTCATGTCACTGACAAATGGGCCTCCGCAGTTGCAAAATTCTGAAATCAAATCTGCGTGGTGATGGTTTGACGGACTCACGGTGCTATGCATGCATGCGTATATGAGTACGATCGTATGTACATACATATATACACACAAATTATGTTTACAAAACTATTAATGCGAGCATTAGTAACAATTTTTTTGTAATTATATTGCATAAGCATGTGGAATGATGATTATATATTTCTTAATGTCTCGGGCTGCGTTCGTAATTATTTTATATTTTTTTGAGAAATAAAAATTTGACCTCATTTCATTCTTTATGTTCCATCAATCGAGATTGTTAAATTCAGCAAGAGACCGATTTCTGAATTTAATTTGTTTAATCTAGTCAACCATTGGCTAATTTTTCTTTGTTTCAATTTTCTTCCCAATAATAGTTGACCATCAATATTCAGCCTCCTTTTGTTCTCTTGTTTTTCATTTCAAAATGTGTTATCAATTTTTTTTTTGTCTTCCTTTTTAACTAATTAAGACATAAAAGAGCGATTTGCTATAAACATGATGTTGTATTTGCTATAAAAAAGTCGAATGTTGTTTCTCGATCGACGAATACATAAAAACAATATACGTAGCCTACTTTACGTAATTACAGGAATTTTCTAGGTAAGTATGATCGATATTAGCAAGCACTCGATTAACGCTAACTTGTGCAGTATATAATTAATATTTCGACTAGATACGTAAACTGTATAAGAAGTATATGAAGGATGGGCATCACTTGACAATGGGTATTTTTTGATAATCTTGATAATGAATTTTCAAATAAATATTAAAAAAAAATCTTAAAAATAGAAAAAATCTTGTGAATATGTTCTTCTACTTATTGATTGAGGTGATTTAAATTTCATTATCATTTGGTATTCCATCAAAGACAATTAAAATTTTATAAAATTATAACAGTTATAATTTGATAGCTTTTGATAGACTATCAATTTGATGGCCTTTGATAGACTATCAACGAAAATAAAATTACATGAAATTTAGAATAGTGAATTCACTGATGAATTATTTAACATGATTACAATTTTTTCGTATTAATTGTAAATGTAAATACATTAAATTCACTGATTAAGTACTTTTAATTAAGTAGTTCGTAATTAATCATAATATGTAGTTCAATTGTGTTAAGCCAGCGAAGAAAACAAGACCATAAAATCAAGTAGTTTGCGTTGGGACGCAAATCTAACTATCATTCGTGTCTCAATAAAACAACGATTTTTTTAAAATAATTCTATTTTTCTAAAAATAAAAATGATTAAATCGAAATTACAAATAGTAGTGTGTCATTATCAGTACTATTTTGTAAAAACATCACTTACAGTGATATTTTATAAGATGCCACTGGCAACGACACTTTATAAAAACGTCACTGACAGTAACAACTTGTAAAAATGCCACAAAACACCACTGTCAGTGACACTTTTTTTTATCTTTTCAGTTACTTCTCCCAAAAAAATAACGTCAGCGTCAGTGGGAGTGAAGCTCTCCCACTAACATTTGAAAATGGGATGTACAATTGAACAAGCCATAACATCTTTACCCACAGCCACAAATGCATAGTCTTTGTACAAATGCGTCAGTCTGAATGCATCAGACTAACGTATTTATAAAAAAACAGCGATGTACTGTCATTCATATTTTTAAAATTTCAATTTAATTAATTTTATTATTAAAAATATGATTACTTTGATAATTATTTTAAAAAATCGCTGTCAATCAAGTTTGGATGTATTATTGTTATTTTTGCGGTCTTACCTTCCGATAATTGAAGCACTACCCGACGAATGATAATTGCATTACATTTACATGTACTAGTTTGTTTTAGTAAGAAAAAACCCTCACCAAGTAAAGAAGACGAGAAAACGACCATAGAATAGGGAATAATCAATGCTCCTAAACTAACATCCTGCTCATTGATTTCTTTATGCCTTATAATACTATTAATTAATGAAAAAATGTCACAATTAATATATTCTATGTATTTAAACTACAAGATCAGCAATTCAATATATATACATAATATATGGGTGCAAAATGATGAAATAAAATCACAAAAATCAAATATATAATCATAACGTATCCAATTTTTTTTTCAAATACAAATACAGTTTGGATAGTAAATCAATATAGAAACAAATTGATAATAAATAAATACAAATATAAATTTTATTTGGATATCATAATAAAATTAGTTAAAAATTTATACAATGCATAAAATAATTATTTTATTTTTGAAAAATTTCCAAATTCATATTTTTAATCAACATGTTATATATAATACTAAATCTTGAATTAGTAATTTGTATCTTCTAAAATATTGAGAATTTGTCTCCTTAACTTGTTATTGATCCCAGCCGGAAGAGCTCATATTCCTCTGAAGTCCCATATTTTCGACAATGAAAGAGATTTATAATGAGTTATCTTTTAATAATATTCTCGCGACCTCAATGAATACTTCATTTGTAGTAAAATTTTCAGCCAATATTTGTCTTGAAGATTAGGATGTTTTTGAAAATATATATTTACAATTTGTTCACTCAACAATTGTAATATTCATCATTTTAATTCTTTGCATTTTTATTTGTCCCCATATTCAATTCGTACACATTTTTGTATTCTAATCAGCTAGTGCCATGGACACAAATGAGAGCTATTAACGTGATTTTGATATTTCTCATTTTCATAACAATTTAACTAAACCCTTCAATTTTTCTAAGCCCCGCTTTAAGAGTTATATATTGGTGTTTGTCTGACCGAATCAAATTTTAGGACTTCAATATTTACCTTTTTTTATTATTTTTGGAAGTTATATATAATGAATTACACTACTTGATTTTCTCCAATATTTAATACAATCACATGACAAGCAAAATCGTATCACATTTCAATGTCATAATTTGATTGAAAATATTGTGCCCGTAAGAAGATAAGCACGTCAAATTTCTGTGTGGAAAGCCACCTTATTCACAAAAAGTCTATGCTCGTTCATTCAAAAAATGTTTTATATTATCATCTTCGCCATATTTGGATGTGCAGAATATGGTATTTTGGCACACAAAGTCATGTGGTAGGCGTGCTCAAAATATTTGATGCTGTTTTTTTATTTAGCAAGTTGTACTATCAGGCTAAAATTAAGAAAAAAACTATGTTAATTTTTATCTAATTTGAGATTCAATATTCAAAACATTTTGACGTTAAATTTAATTAAAATTTTTAACTGTCAATATGAAATTACTATATATATGTAATTAAAATTTACTAATTGATCAGTCGAAAGCCCTCCGAGCAGGAAGTGCCAACGCAAGAAACACCCTCTGTTCAGAGTGTTCTCAAAATTTTTAGGAACTTTTTCTATACGGGGATCTTGATTAAAGAATTTTTTTAAAGTATTATTATTGTAGTCCGTGCTGTTATTTTTCTTGAGCTAGAACTGATCCACATGTCCAAAATATATGCATGGTTAAAAGGCCGTACATTGTAAATTTTATCTTACAATGTAATGTTCAATTCAATTTAATTAAGAAGAAAATAATTAATACTTCCAACAGACAACAGAACCGTAGCAGTACAAAATATCTTTCTTCTTTGCGAGAAAAATAATCAGACGATGCAACGACCTATCCATTATTTTAAAGACAATGCACGTGACTCAAGGTGCACATCGAGGAATCAATACTTGACACTTCATCCCATGCCATTCACTAAACCACCTCAAATCTCAACCAACCACTTTAGGCCTAGCTAATAGATCCAAAAAGTCCACTAAACTAGACTTGATTAGTGATTTAGTGTTGACAAGAGGAGACCAAATCCAGGAGTCACGGGAAATGGTACCCGTGATCTACGCACAATACAAGACCATCTTTGTTTTCTTCCTGGTAAATTAATCAGAAAAAGAAATTTCTACCAGATTTCGTTACGGCTTTGGTGCATGGCGTGTTCAGAAACATGAACGCATTCAAGTTAATTAATTTGTATGAGATTAATTAATCGGTGTGAGACAAATAACAAGGTTATGTCTTTATTGTCGCTTCTACCTAATATAGGGAATGTGATGGAGTAGTGGAGGAAAGATTCGACTTGCTAGGGCTGGTAGTTCTGTTTTCTTTCTATAGGATTTTTAGTGGCAATCCAGAAACCCATGGTTCGAATTTGATTTTTGTTGTTAAAGAAGTGATAATTATCCAATTATTTTTCTGATCACTTCAATTGGAAGACGCATCTCCAATTAATAATTAATCTAACTCGTCATATTCATAGAGCTTCGCAATGAAAACAATAATAATTCGATATTTAAAATGAAAAAAAATTCTGTAAAAAAATTTCAAACAAAAATTTATTTGTTCAAAATATTAATATAATGACAAATATTATGATTTGCTACATAATAATTTATAAAAAATAATCAGCGAGTAGTATAGCTTAACATTTAAATTGTACCATAGACACATCATGTATTCAATTTAAATGAAAAAAAAATGAGATATTTGATTAAGAGAAATGAGGAGAGAGAAACAAAATCGATGGCAGAGCATATGGATAACGTGACATAATTTAAAAGGTTAGAATGACCATTTTACTAATTATAAATTAGGATAGTCTTTTAGACCTCATCCCCAAGGAAATAATTATCAAACATGTAATTAGAAGTATAAAGTTTAAAATATTTACAATAAAAAATCTATATATTAAGTGAAATTTAAGCATAGTTTTTTAAAATTATAAAGACGCATAATAATAATTAATAAAAGTAATAAGCAATACAACTAAATATAAAGTAATTTATACAAAATAATGCAAAAATGCATTATTTGAAGGATTACATTATTTCTTAGATATATTATATTTATTTATTTAAATAAAGAGATAGTAAAACTATACACAAAAATTGTGATTCTTTTTTTTATTCAAGAATGAACACTAGCAGCTTGACAGTTCTAATGACATCAAAATGGTACCCAGAAAAAAAGTAACCCAAGACTATAAATCAAGACCATTTAAAAGCTTGCTCGTATTTTTATTCCAATATCAATTTGCATTCTGCCACGTATATAATCACGCCATATATGTCCCAAGCTTCGTACCTACCCGACATATTTGTCCCAACACATGGTCGGTTCATTGACACGTGCAAGTTCGCAAAGCTTAATTTCAAATATATGGCAAGCAACAAAGAAGTACACTGTACCGAATTCAAAATTCAATTATCGGAAAAAAAAAAGAAAATAATAAAGTAGTCGTTCAATTATTTGTTCTAATCCTATCGATGATCTTTATCCGACAGGTCGAAATCTTGGACTGGTAGTGATATAAACTGATAGTTTAGCTAGCATTAACACCACATCTTATGATCTCGATGCATTATTTTCTTTTCAGGTTGCTTTCTTTTAATTTATTCCTTTTTCTTCTTATATATTTTTAAAGGATGGTCTGGGATCGTCTTCGTTTTCTCAGTTTATCAGTTCTTAGGGACAACTTCAATAATAATTTTGAATAAGGCGAATTAATCCGTCTTTGATTATATAGCTAATATATATATTTTTTTGTGTGGAAAAACAATGCATTTTTTTTTTAGTAAAGATGAGAGTAAGTTATCAAACTTTTAATTATTCTTAAATAACTCATCCATTCGAGTTGTGAACATGTGGCCTCCCACACATAGAGTTGGTTCTAAAAAAAAAATGCAAATTTGAAATTCCAATGAACAATCATTGCAGATATTTAAATGAATAGATTGATTTCCATTTTTATCTAAAATATAGTATAAATTTGAACTGTGACAAAGCGAATTTTAATTATTTCATGGTCACTATATATTTTTTTAATGTTAACCTGATTTTGAGTTGAACAATTGTCCTTGTTCTCTCTTTTTTTTTTTAAAGAAAATACTTATTGTAGTGTTGTTGAGTATCTATATTATATCTATCCCAATATCTTAAAAAATACTACTTCTAATAAAATAATTAAAATTGTGATTTTTTTCAAGTATTTAGAAACCTTATTTTATCTGGATGGTTTAAAAAAATTGATTGCTCCTCCATCAAAATTTATATTAAATTTTAAATCTTTTACTGATAATTAATTATATTTCAACTAGCCTGAATTTGATATACAACATCCTTAAATGATGAAGAACATATCTACGTACAATTTAACTTATCTTAGTTTAAACAATAACATTGAAGATATCAAATGGGTACAACACAAATGTTGGACGTATGCTGGACACAATAATCCTTTCTGATAGGAAAATTCTCCTTGTTTTTTGTTTAACCGAATGTGAAACTCTGGTAGGGCATGGTCTTAATTTCTAACCCATATATATCACTAGACAAAAAAAAAAAAAACGTTGGGAAATGACCCATAAAAACTCGGGATAATTACTACTAAAATCTATATTTGAATTAGGATAAAAGACAGCTTGCTGTCGAAATTGTTGTGGTCAGAATTCGTTAAAATTAGTCTTGTTTAGTTTCTCACTCGCTATCACTGATGACTTCATTAAACCCCACCTTTCAAATGCAAGAATTGTTCCAGGATACTTGATTTATTTTCACATCTTTCTCATACCAAGCTGGTCCTAATCCTAATATATATCCTATGTATAACAATTAATGTGAGAAAAGGCACGTACGGATTACGGATGCATGACACTAGCTTCCACTTTTAATTTCATATTATTTTTTTGAAATGTAATTTATTATTCTTAAACAAAGATATAGTACGCTCACCTCCTCAGAGGGAGACTCCTCCACTTTGTGCTAAATAAAATTTAAATGACTACCTTTTTTTGTCGTCAAAGGTTTCAATTCTACTTTATTAGAATTTGGAAACAGAGCCGAAAGGGAAATTGGTTGTTCGCTTGTTCTCTTTGTCGGTACGCACTACTATAAAACTTTTTTTAAGAACCGGTTTTATAAATTTTTAGGATCGGTTATTTAATCGATTTTAAAATTATGTGTTGCTAAATGTTTAATAATCGACTCTAAAAATCGAATTGAAAGAAAGAAAATTGAAACCGATTTTCAGCAACAATGATTCTAAATCCTAACAATTAGAACCTGTTGTTAGATAATAACCGGCTCCAATTGCTAGTATTTAGAACCGTTATTGCTTGAAAACCATCTTTCAAACATAGGTATTTTTTGGCAATTTCAATTTAGAACCGATTTTACTTAAAACCGGCCTTAAAATATATTTTTTGCTAGTAACGGATTTAGAATTGGTTATTGGCCTTAAAATATTTTTTACTTTTTAATTAAAAATAACACTAGAAACGGTTCTTGACTACTACATGCTTCTTATGCCGGAAGAAATGTGCTAATTATATTTTTGTAATATTAATAACATTGAAATTAATAACTATTGCTTCTTTATTTTAATTATATTTTATAATGATAAGTAACATAATGAATATATATTCTTTACTCAAATAATATGAAAAATTATACATTTTTTATTAAAAAGTTCGAAAAAAATAGAAAAAATAGAACTAAAAACTTTAAATACGTTTTTGAGGGTTAAGATGAGTTTTTTGGTCCCGAAAATGACCGTAATGGCATAAACGGCTAACCCTTTATATCTCATCGTGAAAATTTTGTGGTCGCGTAGAACTCCTCAATTAGAGTTTTCTATCAAAAATTATGACCGTTTGAAGTCGAGTTGCTCGGATTTCAATTTTCGGTTAAGCTACTATCTTCATTTTTATATGAGGTATAAATTAAAGTAAACGAGGAAGATGAAGAAGAGAGAGGGATGCTATAAATAAAGATTTTAGAATCCGTGGGTGTGCAATCAAGAGCGTTGGATGAAGTAGATAATGAATGATGAATATGTAGGTTTTCATAATCTGTGAGTATGATTGTTCTGCATTTTTATGTTGGAATTAATTATTATTAATTACAATATGTATGGGCTTATATGTAATAAATATATTATATAATGGACTGTCAAATTATACCCATAATGAAGTGATCAAATTCTGTATCGGGTTTATTATATGTCATGAGAAGTGAGACATTTAATGTGTAGAATGCGTATTAATGACTTTATGATTTAGTGATGGTCTCGAATTATATAAAGTCTCGATAATAATACAATTATGCTATTGGTCCCCGGAGAACACAACTATAGACAAATTTTCTCGATTAAGCAACGAACCCGTTAAGAGAGAATCTGGATCCGATATGGACCCGTTAAGGTATAATCGCACTCATGTTATATGGACGTCCATATATATGCAGGATACAAATTGGTTTTGGACATCTTTTCATTTCCCCACTTTCTCGCACCCTTTCATTTCCAACAGATCCGATCTCTCTCTCTTAACACTGCTCCGTAAGAGAAGAAACTGTCGACGCCGGCCCTCTCAATCACTCCATCGGATTAGAGGAAGATCGCTGGAAGGCTAAAGGAGTCCGTGATCAACGGGTTGTGTCTCTCTCGGAAGACGACGACAAAGATGGATCAAGGTAACTTAATTTATGTTTAGGGTTCACTAGAGGATTATGGCCATAACAGTAAAAATTCTAACATTTTATTGGTCAGAACATTTTAAAATGGTTATTAATTAAAAAATATTTCTAAAAGTCTCTTAGTAATTTAAAAGTAACTCTGGGTATAACCAGTTCTGAACGAAACTTTAGAGCCGGTTTTGGGTATATGCTGGTTCTAAATGAATGAAAATTTAGAGCCGGTTTTGGATATAAACAAATTCTAAATGAAAATAGTAAATATTTAGAGACAGTTTTTGGGTATAAATCGGTTCAAAATGAAAAAAAAATAGAATCAATTTTTTGACAAAAGGTGCTAAATGAAATTTTTAGAAACAATTATTTAAAAAAAAAAACTGGTGCTAAATGAAATTTTTAGAAATTATTATTTTAAAAAACCGGTTCTAAGTTCTTCTGACAATTTTTTTCGTTAGGAACCGGCCTCCAACTTGATCTTTAGCATCTATTTTTTTTAATAAAATTGGTTCTAAAGATTTTAACAAATTTATAACAATACCATTAAATTCTCTTAGCAACTGTTTTCTATAAAATCAGTTCTAAATGAACGTTTAATTTTTTTTTGTGTGATAGTCACGGAGTTCAAGCGCATGCCACTAATATGGCTTTTCACTACGATAAATTTTGTTTTTAACTTTTTGAATTTTTTCAATCAAAGTGGAATTCTAGATCAGAATATGAAAGAAGTGCTAAGCTACTAGTCACTTTCAATGAAATCACATGCATATATAGTTAGATACGAAGCAAAATGATTAAAGAATTAATAGATCAGCTGTAATAGATTTTTGAGGATATTGAACACAATTGAGAATTGTTATCAATTTTTTGTATAGAATTTTATTTTATTATATTATAATATTAAACTACTTTTCTGTAGTAATGTTTTAATTTCTCAGTTTACAAAAAGGTATTTTTTTTATCCATAATTCAGTCATACAAAATCCAACAAAAGACTTTATTCCCAATCATTCCTTTTCATTGCTTGTGCTCCAAATCCCAAAAAGAAATAGAAAAGTGCTTTTAACGTCCTTTTTACGTAAATTTTCAACCTCTCATATGAAAAAGATATCAATTTATTAAGAATCCATGGCCTCAAATTAGGTCGTGGAAACTATCTTTTTTATTAGGCAGGAAAAAAATGGTCTAAACAAATAATAACAATGTTTCAAATTTTCTGATTACTTGTCTCACAGCCATTAATTTTGGTTTGTGCCTCTTTCAATAGAATGCCGTCGGTTTTCACACAGCCATAAATTTTGACTTTTAAGTATAATTATTTAAGAAGAACATCCGTATTAATCTTTGAGCCAACTAGAATAGTCAAATCAACATTTTCAGCATATGCATGCTCTAAGTTTGATGCCAAGTAAGCATAGTACAAAGGCTACTGCCAAAAGCAGTGCGATCAGCATGAATGGGTGCCACTAGGTTACACGGGTGCGGTGCGGATATCATATTCGATATGGTATGAATGCGGCGATACAGAAATTTCAAAAAATGAAGATATAGTTGTATATAATAAAAAAATATAGAATAATGATATTTTATTTTTCTAAAGAATAAAAAAGTATGATAAAAAACTGAAAACAAAAAAGTAATATTAGCTCATATATAAAGTAGGAAGCCATAAAAAACACGAAATGCTCCAGTGCAGTGGTAGTAGGAGTTGGAAGGCAACACTCAAGTCCAAGTTCGGATCCCACCATCAGGTTTTGAGTATTAGTTCATTTTCCAGCGAATCATCAGGATGAGGTGTGGGAAGATCTTTGTGACAACGTGTATAGCTCGTCAAAATACAATGAAAAAGTATGTGTGGAGTGTCTAGGCATATCGGAGAATGTCTTCGTGTATCGACGGCAAATATTTGACCGAATTCTCTAGTTAAAGTTGTCAGGATACTCCGATACGCCGGCAAATATTTGACCGAATTATCTAGTTAAAGTTATCAGGATACTCCGATACGCCAGCTGAAATATCGGATGTGTATCGCACGTGAATTGCACCCGTATTGAATACGTATCCGATATGAAATACGTTGTTGTTTCAGTGAATCCGTGCAACTTAGGGGTACCATCAAATGCAAGATCTTTTTAATTTTTGGGAAAAACAAATCAAATACCAGATCTTTTGAGACTATTCCATACTTCAATGAGGTGTGTCACTGAAAAATGGACCCATACAAACTTCTATGGTACTTTGGCACATGGTGAAATAATAAAAAATTAGAATAGAATAACTATTCCAACGAATTAATTTGTCAAACGAATTTTAGACTAAGTAGAAGAGTGCGGAAGAGTGCTAATCCGGTATACTAAGTTATAGGTGGTATATCGGATTAGCTCTCGTCGGAATAACGATTATTATTTGATTATGTTATATTATATTATTATATTATGATTATAATTATGATTATGATTTATTATTATATTATTATTATGATTATGATTTATTATTATATTAATATTATGATGATTATTTATTTATTATTATTATATACTATATTATTATAATAATAATAATTATTATTATATTAATATCAATTTATTAGTATTATTATATAATAAATTTTATTATTATTTATTAATATTATATTATAATAATTATGATTTTAGTATTATATTATTATATTATGATTATATTGTTATGATGATGATTATTTATTATTATTATTATTATTATTATTATTATTATTATTTATTATTATTATTATATTATTATGATTATGATTATAATTTTATTATTATTAAATTATATTATGATTATGGTTATATTATGATAATATTATTATGATTATGACTATCATTATTATTACTTATTATTATTATTTTATTATTATTATATTATATTATATTATAATTATATTATTATGATTATAATTATTTATTATTATTACATTATGATTATGATTATAATTTATAATAATTATGATTTTAGTATTGTATTATTATATTCTTAAGATAAATATGCTTATATTATTATTATTATATTATTATATTATTATGATTATGATTATTTATTATGATTATTATTATTATTATTATTATTATTATTATATTATTATAATTATGATTATTTATTATTATTATATTATATTATTATGATTATGATTATAATTTTATTATTATTATATTATTATGATTATGACTATGATTATTATTACTTACTATTATTATTTTATTATTATTATATAATGATTATGATTATAATTTTTTTATTATATTATATATTATGATTATGACTATGATTATTATTTTATTATTATTTGATTATGTTGTATTGTATTATTATATTATGATTATATAATTGAATTTATGATGATTTATTATTATATTATTATGATTATGATTATATTATTATATTATAATTATGATTATTATATTATGATTATGATCATTATTTTATTATTATTATTATTATTATTATTATTATTATTTTACTATTATTATCATCATCATCATTGTTAGTATCATAATTATTCATATTTTAACTATTCTGATTAACAACTACCAAACGATATTTTTGATCTTCCGAATAGTCAAGAATATCATTCTTCTACCACTCTTCCAAAAATATACTATTTTATCACTCTTCCAAAATTACTATTGTTCCAAAATTATTCCTTAATTTGCCAAACAAACCCTAAACAATTAAGAAATGTGAGCCTATAAAGAGGGGCACACAATGCATGATTCTGGTACCATTGACTTGCTACATTATGTTCTACATTGTATGGAAACTTCTATAAATAATTTTTCTCTCAGATCGCAAAAAAGAAAAGCAAAAATGTTTCGTGAGATTTGATACATTAAACCGTAATACAAAATGCAATTTCGTGAGATTTGATACATTAAATCGTAATATAAAATGCAATTTCTTTTTTTTTTCTCTAAGGAAATAGTGATATAAAATGCAATTTCGTGAGAATTGATACCTAAAATCGAATTGAACAGCTCAAATTAACTATTCGGATATCAGTCAACCAACTGACCACTATTCATAATCCATTTACTCATCATCCAAATTTCAGCACGCATAGAATGATAGAAATATCAAATATACTAAAAAGGAAAAGCAAATTAATGTGGAACTTGCTTATCAATGTGGTTTTGGGTTTGAGCCCAAATGAGAACAGAGCATGTATGAACAGAATATAGTGAAAATTTAGATAAGAACCAAAAAAGTGAAATATATCAATTATTGGGTTGGGGGAAGGTATGCTAGACTGCTAGTGGCATTTTACCTTAATGCCTTGCCAAACAATGTCATATAGTACAACTATACAAGTGTGTTTTTCAAGTTTGGCCTTGATAAAAGGTCAAACCTTTTGAAGAGTTCCAATGGTGGAAATTAGAACTAGAAATGCTAGGTCTTGAGAGCTTATTATAATTGCGCGTAAGTTGCGTTGATCTAATTTGAACTTGTTCTAATTTCTCAATATTAATTAATGCGTTGAAGTGCACATGGGCGGATCCAAAGTGGTCTGAGTAAGCACATGCCTCCTAAATTTTGAAAAATAATATTTTTCAGTAATTTATCCTCTCTAATTTTTTTTTATCCTTCTAGATTATTTGATTATTTTTATTAAGAAAAATATATTTAATATCATGCATAATAAAATAATTATGCAAAGATATCAAAATATAAAGTTACGTAGACGAAAACTTTTTTCATTAACTTAATTATCTATTACTTTGAGCATTATTTTGTTGTTATTTTTAATATATAAAATATTATTATTTTAATATTTTTTTATTAGATAAGAATATATATTAAATTATTAATTTTTTATTTAGTATCCGATTAGTTAATGAATTTGAATCTGATAAACTATTACAATATAATAATTACCCCTAACTAAAATCTTACATCCGCTTCTGAAAGTGCATGAATATACTGGCAGAACCGGGCAAATAACGGTAATGGTAAATTAGGTACTTTTAATTTGCTTCGTCATCATGTAATAGCGATGCGACTAGAGAAAATATTATCGATCTTATATCACCTCATTTAATGCGGTCGTGCAGGCCTGCAGCTATTGTATTTCCAGATTAGTTTTAGAGCAATAATAATTTCTATTGAGTTTTTATTTTTATGTATTATTATTTATTTTTTTATTTTAGCATTAAAATGGTAGTTTCTAATTTAGAAATTTTAATCATAATTTCTAATTTAACAACTCAATTCTAAATTATCACGTCAGATTAGCAACTCATTTAATTTAACATTGGAGATCATTTTCGCTAAATTTTTTTTTTTTCTATTTTCACTAAATGACTTGGCATAAATAAAATCTAAAGATGATTTCTACATTGGAGAGTATTAACTATAATTAGTAATTTCTCTTATTAAATTTGACATGACAGTAATAAAAGATTTAAAATCAATTGTTATATTGGAGACGCTCTTATTCACATACCCAATAAAACTTCCGCTATTTGATATTTCACGATCAGATTTTACTATTTGATATTTTTTTCCATAATTCGAGAAAACTTGTATTTCTACATGCATATATTGGTTTAATCATGTTTGCCCCTCGTCTTATGGACTAATCTTCATAGAAAACAAATGAAAAATTGAAAATTGAAAATTGAAAATGTCTTCTCAAGAAGTGGTATGTTCCAAGAGAAATATATATGTCTTTCATTTGTTAGATCACTGATGGACCATATCTAGGGCTGCAAATGAATCGAATTCGATCAAATTCATTGATGTTTGAGTTTGATTTGAAACTATTTTGAACTAAATCGAGCTCAAACTAAAACGAACTCGAACTGAAATCGAACTCTAAACAAACTCAATTATTCTAATTTTTATATTATCATAAATAACTAGAGCTAAAATAATTAATATTTTATCAATTTTATATTAAAATTTAATAAAATTAACTAATATTTATTAATTTAATAATAAATTAATAATATTTTATTAATTTTATAATAAAATAATTATGTTATTGTATATATTATTGATTAAATGGTTAAAAATATATGTAAATAACTACATCTCAAACTATTAAGAATCGAACTCGAATTCAAACTAATTCATTAAAAAAATTATCGAACCGAACTCATACCGAACTATCAAAATAGTCTAATCGATCGAACCGAATTCAACTAAAATCAAATTGAATACCAAAATCAAATTGAATACCGAACGAATTATGAATTACGAACTTTTATTACAGCCCTAACCATATTCCATTAAAATTAGTAAGGACTAAAGAGCCTATGAAGATTGTGGTTCTCTTCGCTGCTACTAGTTTTAAATTAAACTCGGTATTGGCCTATAAGAATTTGGGCCCATAATTCTGCACTCCGACCCAATTGATCAAGCAAGATGACAGCTTTCCAAGACCCAGCATCTCTTATTTTGGAGGGGAAAAAAGGTGCACCGGCGGGAAAAAGTGCTTGTATCCTCTTTGTTTATTTCTCTTCCCTTCAAATTTCAATCCCCATTTGTTGCCTTTTCGGGAGCAGTGGAGCACACTGCTGGCCTGCTGCACATCCCAGTCTGGCAATCTTCCAAATTCCAACTGAAAGCCACTGAAGCACCGCTTCCAGTCTTCTTGAAATGCGTTCTCCCAAAAGGAAAAGGCCGATCAGGTCCCCACCGAGGCACCCAGAACCGGCCGAGCTGGAGGGGCCGGACTTTATCAGCGAACTGCCCGATGGCATCCTCTCCTCCATCATCTCCCTCCTCCCAATCAAGGAGTCGGCTCGTACCAGCATCCTCTCCTCTCGCTGGCGCCACATTTGGAAAGCGGCCCCGCTCCGTCTCGACGACTCCTCCCTCCAACCGGAGAGAAAACCCTGTCCGCGTGGCTGAACAAAGAAGCCTTCTTGTCCGTTTTACTGGCTGCAATGCTCCCCTAAACCATTAGTGTTATGATCCGAATTGGATCAATAACAAAGAATTATAGATAATTGAAGAAGAAATGACAAAAAATTGAAGAACAGAAGAGAAATTGGTTTAATAGTTGTTTATTGAATAAAAGAGATACAAAAGATAATAAGTGTTTTGTAAGATTTCATTTAATTCATCGACAGCCTTCAATTACTACTCAGCATCCTTATATAGGCTAAGAAATTACTAAAGTAAAATAAAGCAGTAAAAGATATAATTACTCAGACGACAACTAACAGCCTCCAACAATCTGCCTAACAACTCTCCATTGAAGTAAACAACCTTCGTCTCCATTTCCTGAGTTAATCACCAATACGAAATGGGCCTCAGAGTTATTATTCAATCTTGGCCCATATCGGATAAACCCAATAACAACTCTGATCTATTTACTTCTGAAAGATTGACCAATTCTAACATATGTGCAACGGCTCCCGCCTTTTCACTCTTTCGGTCTCTGACACTGGCCAGACTGGTCCCACAATGCCGTCTCTAGCATTTTAACTCCCACGATGGCCCCATCCAAAGTCTGAGCCTCTCACTTTTCGCCAAGGATGCATTCTTCCCCGAAGCTGATCAATTTGTGGAATCCGCAGTCGAAAGAGGAATCAAAGATTTAACCCTTCGGTTCAAATGGAATTCTATTTATCATCTCCTTCCGTCCCTTCTGCACTGTGAATTACTGCATAGATTGACGCTCAGTGTCTGCCGATTTCCCGAGACAGTTCACCCTTCCATATTCCCAAATCTTAAAGAATTGAGACTCAATGGTGTAACACTGAGCAGTCAGTTATTCCAAATTTTGCTATCAAACTGCCAATTTCTTGAGACATTACATTTATTTTCCACATTTAAGGGTTATGCTGTTGTCTCTGTCAGTGCACTGAGACTCCGCGAGCTTGTTTGGCGCTCTTCGGAGACAAAAAGTTAGTTATTGAAGATGCACCTAATCTTGAATCATTGATGTTGCATGAGAGCACAACAAGATTTTGTAAGGTAAAGGTCCATTATGCGCCAAAGCTTCAGTTACTTGGTCTTTTACATATGAAATTTGAGGGGCTCCAATTAGGCGAAACGTACTTCAAGCAACAGGTATTTTTTTTTCTTTTATGCTCATTTCAGAACTATTAGATTAATTTGATTTCCTGAATTATTTCTTGTACTTATACATGTCCATCTTTCTATGTTTTTTTTTTCAGAGAAAAGAACTTTTTGACAATGTGAGTAAATTCCACAGTTCAAATGCCTGTTTTATTGTTTTGCTGCATATGGCCTGATGGCACTAAATTAATTTGGTACTTTTGTTGATCAAACTAGCCAACACTAACCATTGATGACAAAGCAACACCTTTCGGAGTGAAGACACTTGCAATCAAAATGGGGCGCACTGATAATTTGGATAGAATTATACCATCCTTATTCAGATGTTTTCCTTACCTTGAAAATCTTGATGTTTTGGTAATTCCTTTTATTATTGTTTGAAAGTATTTTTTATTTGAACATATTGTAATTTCTTTCCTGAAGATGAGAAGTGACCTTGAACTTCAATATTGCAATCTTCCAATTTTTTTTTACCGCTCTCTTATTGTACTTCTATGACAGTTAATGGAAATTCAGATGAAGAATTCTGTCATGAATTCACTAACATTATGCAAATAGCATTGATACAAATGTTATTTCATTTGATACAAAACAAAAGCTGTTTGTGCAACAACAGATTGGTGACAGTCCATTCTTGGGCCTCATTTAATTATAATGCTAATTCTAAAGTAAGCATGTCTTATGAAGAGGTTATAGTGAGTTAATGGAGGCTGCCATATTGACAGAGCACTATCAATGTTCAGATCCTGTTTGATCATGCTGCCAACAATAATTAGACAGGTTGCACTGCACAGTATGTGAACATTTGTAGTTATGGAGGGTTGATTACTCTATTTATTTTTGTGGTGTTTCTGCTTTTAATGTGAAGGAGCATTTTATTTTGTACCATGAAACTATTTGCCAATACATAACACAAGACTTTTATTTGAATTACCTTTGATGAAATTTAAGCTTTTCTTTAAGGATTTGGAGTTATTGAAACAAACATAAAGTTGCAGACAGAAAAGGAGCCACCTGTTCTAGTAATTGAAAAACAGAAACGCTTGCAAACCACATCACTTCACTGAATCTTATCCCTATATCAACCTCTAAGTAGTTGCAAACAGCAACATTAAGACATTTCCTTGTTTTTCTTTGCAGAAATATGGAGATGGTTACAGCGGATACCGTTTTGACAGGGGGTTCTTGGATGGTCAAGATCATTTTAGTTTTCTAGACCATCTGAAAAAAGTTAGAGTAAAGGGCTTTTATGGAGTTCAAAGCGAGGTGGAGTGTGTCCGGTTTTAAGTTTTTCATGGTAAGGTGCTTCAGAAGATAACTCTTCTTTGTTACAAGTACATCAGTAAGAAATTTATAGAGACCAAAAGACGATAATTTTGTATGGACAAAAGAGCATCATCAGATTTGGAGCTGTTTTTTGTTAGGGACTTCCTTCATAGTGATAGTTTTACCCCGTGGAATGAATTTATCGATGATCCATATTGAATGATAAGATAAAAAACTCTATCAGTATGACCTTTTGGGATAATTAGTTCATGTCCGGGCTTCTTTTTTCTGTTTGTTATTCTGCATCAATATTTTGTATTATCAACATACTCTTTAATGTTGTTTACTCTTTACTCAATTTCCCTTCTGCAAACTAAACAACATATTTATAAATTGCAAAAAAAAGACCCCAAATTGCTAAAAAGATGATGTTTCTTCATTAGTTAAATTTTTAAGACTACTAATATGTATTGGTAAACTAAAATAACAACTATCAAATTGCTAAATGGATATGAATTCTTGTTTCATAAAATGGTATTTGAAAATTTAAAATAATATTTAGAGTAAATTGCATGCATAGTCCTTAAAGTTACTAAACCATATCAAATTTGTCCTATATCAGTACTAATAAGATAATTATAATATAATCCTATATCAATACTAATAAGATAATTATGATATCATCTTGTTGATCCTATAATAGCACCATACAGTACGTATCTGAACATTGAATCCGGGCAATCTTATGAGGGATAGTATTAGCCTGAGTACTAATTTTTTTTTAAAAGAAATAGCTCGTACCATACAATATCTATAACCTATGGTGCATGATTCCACGGTACACACAATGATATATATTTTGCTATTTGTGTTGGGTTTCGTCCATTCTTTTTTATGGAAATTGTAAATAGGATCAATTTGGTACGAATTAGAAACTTTAAGGCGTGAGGCGTGCGAGGCCTTTTAGAGAGAAGTTTGAAAGGCAAATATGTTAGAAAATTAACTTGATTGTGGATTGTAATTAACAGGTTTGAGAAAACAGATAAGAAAATTTCCTTTTATTTTATTATTATCAGTACAAGAGTACAGAGCACACACACATATATGCCAATACATGAACATAAGTCTATTTTTAACTATGTCGGTTAGAAATTTCTAGCTTACAAGACATATTGACTTTTCAACAAACATTCGTATTTAATTTTCTAACCGACTTTACTAGTAAAAAACTGCTATTATATTGGTAGTTGCGATTACTCTCCAAAAATTATACCACAAAAGCTCGTCAAGGTGATGCCTTCAACAAAATATGGGTGGTGATAGAAATCATACGGCGGGACAATGCAGAAATGCGCTCACTTATTTGAAGTGTGAGAAGAACGGGGCAAATTTCTAGATATTTTAAAGAGAAATATTTGTAATGCGAGCCTGCTGAGCCTGACAATATAAGAAACATTGTTTAGTACATTTTTTGGGTCAAGTTTACTATCTCATCAATCGTCAATCTCATTTGTGCCATACATGTTGTTGTGCAGTCAAGCTATTCACTTGTAAATAAACTTGTAAGACATTCACTCGTGAGTGTAAGACATTCACTTGTTTGTCTCTTAGGATACCTTCATTCTAAGAGAACTCACACTCCATATCTGCATAATATAGAGCAGAATGAGGCATGAAGCGGGAGGAGTAGCAATTTTAAGACTCTTCGGCCTCAGAGTGCAGTGTTGTGAGCCTTCTCCAATTCTTGCTTTCAGCATTTTATCTTTATCAATTGGTTTGGTACTATTTGATCTTCTCAACGTTGTTCTGAACGGTGGCAGCGGAATAACAGGGCGGTTCCCTTTACTGTACCGGCTAGTAGATACTTATCATATGAAATAGGTGAGATGATGGCGTTGTATTGGTTATTAACAAGCCATGAGTACAATCATTTTAATATTCAGTTCCTTAACAAGGATACCTTGCGAGGTATTTGAGTATCGTATATGTGGGTAGTCAGATAGCAATTCAACTTTTATGAATCCACGATAAGAGACACCCCGGCTAGAAATCCAATGTCGGTATTCCTCTTTTTTTTTTTTTTTGTATATTATATGTTATCATCAGAGTAGTAAGGAGAATGCTCGCAAGCATTCACGTCCGCCACCGAAATATATTCGTCAGCCCTCATGAGGCCAGAGGATTCCAGTAGTGATGATGCTCCGAGAACAAGCCCGAATTCTTCAAAATACGTGCATTAGCAGTCTGCTTAAGTAGACAATATCTTGCTTCCATTACACAAATCTTGACTTGTACAACATTGAAAAAAGGGGGATTGACTGATTACAGTTGGTGTTCATCCATCGACTTCCCCGGATGGATTTGGATGAGGAAGAAGCTTTGTATTGAAGGACTGACTTTCTAGATTGACTTTTGGGCTAGATTGACCCGTCTTTTGATCTTGCGCGTAGCGAAAAGAATGTCTTCTTTGGTTCTACACATGCCATAGTTACGAGCTTGGTAAGGACAACAAAAAAATAAACCGATAACAATTTCAATCAATTCTTATAGACAAGCTACCTGAACTAAGCTAGATTCTCACTCTTGACTCTTCTAGAGTTTCTCTGTAATGAGTTGATTTCCAAATTGTTTCTTACTTATGTTATGTTCGTAATTTATGCAGTACTCAACAGCGCTTTCATTTGTGCTGCTTTGGTTATTTTCTTCCCGGTTGTTGGCTCATGTGTTCAATTATCTTTGTGTTTTTTTTTTCTATCTCTATTTTGCAGAAAAAAAGTAACTAAGAAAAAACTTTTGTTTGGTTCACTTAGGGGTGGAACTAAACTGTCTTTCTTAATCGCATTGAACAAATCGATCAAAGCTAGGCGGTGAAGCTGAAGGCGCGTGCGAGCGAATTCGTGAGGAATGTCATATTATCATATAGTAGTAGTTTTTCCTACTCTATACTTTGTCTGAGGGACATAGGCTCTTCAGAAGAAGGATCAGGTTAAATAAATTTAGCTAAGCTAAAATAAAAAAAATATAGATTATACATAATAAATAAAATTACATAAATTGTAAAAGTAGGTATGTTAAATTTATCTATTACAAAGAATTATTTGTTTCATCCCTTAGGTGTGTAAATGGGTCGGGTCGGACCGGATTTAGCTCGGGTCATATTATTTTATTATTATTTTTGTTCCGATCCGAACCCGACCCGATTAAATCCGGGTCAAAAAATATTAACTCATACCCGACCCGATCGGATCACGGGTCGACCCGACCCGACCTGTGAAAAATAATTAAATATTGATTAATTATTTTTATATAATTTTAAACAATTAAATATTAATTAATTTATAATTAATCTTAATTAGTATATAATTAGTGTAGATTTAAGCTTTAATTAGTACTAAATCATAAAATTACTTCAAAAATCATAATTAATCGAGTTGGGTTGACCCAAACTCGACCCGATCTGATTCGGATCAAAAAAATTAAACCCATATCCGACCCATTTATTTTCGGGTCGATAATTGACACCCTAATCCCTTATTAGACTTGAAAGTCTATTAGATCAATAGTGAGAAACTCAAACAAATTTTAGCGAATTCAAATAAATAGTTATATATCAATTATTATCATAAATACATTATAATTTTAGAAAGTCATATACAATATTAATAAATAATTAAATATCAGTGATGTAAATTGATACCAATAGAAGCGTATAGCTCAGCCACTGCATTGAGCGGTCCCAGCAGACGTAACTCATACAAAAGGTTAATTCTATATCGAAAAACTTTTGGGAAATATAACATGACTTGCATCACCTTAGTTACAAAATTCGCGTTTATTTATGAATAATTCATGAACAATTTATTTTCCAATCCTTATATAATACAATCCGCATATCATTTGTTTAATACAAGAATTTACCGAATAATACGTGATTTTTTTTGCCGGATAATTTAAGTTCAAATTTCAACAGTTTCTTCTACAGTCACGTGAAAACTGATAAAGGCTATTAAAAGATGTGCAACTCTTATCTTTCTCCCCAGACATGCGCAATTGTCTAAGGTGATGGTGAAATTTAGCCACATAGAGATTTTCTGTGGCAAAGTTATAATTTGATACTTTTTTTATTAAACTTTAACAAGTAAATTATTTCATTAAATTTATATATTTAGTAGTATAACAAAATATGATAATTAAATATAAAAAAATTATAACTATTTTTCTCATTCAAATATTCATAAAACCATTTTACTATCAAACTATTATATATTATTTTAAATAAGAGTGAGACTATGGTGCATTATAATGTACGGATTCACTTTGTATTGTCTTAAAATCTTAAATTTTATTTAAAATATAATTGATTAGAACTTCTTAATATGATTTTCATATCAAACTTTATTAGCTAGCTAAGTTTTATATTTTTTGAGATTTTTTGTTATTTTTTTGAATGAGAAGAAAATTATTATCATTGGACGGTTCAAAATTTTTTAAATTGAACAATTTTCTCTCATCCAAAAAAATTATAAAAAAATTTGACTAACTAATAGAGTTTAATATGAAAATCATATTGAGCGATTCGGATCACCATATTTTTTTAAATTTTAAATTTTGAGATAATATATGAAAATATCTGTACATTATAATATAATATAATGTACCATAACACTTTTAATTAAATACAAACTATTTTCAAATTATACGTTACTTTGTGCGTAACTAAAGCCGGTGTGGTTGTGAATAAGTGAATTGGCCAATTCGGGAAACGTAACATGACTTTGAGTTGGTTCCATGATTCCATTTCCATTAAACCAGACGAACCTATGATGGGATGTCTGCCCGACTCGCTCAACACGGCCAGCTGCATTTCTCTGGACTCGACTCAGAACGAAACCGTCGCCAGGCCGCCAGGGAGAAAATAAGTTACAAAACCCGTGTAATTCTAGATCAATAGGTAGGGTCGCAAACAGATCAGACACGTATACATCCATTATAATTTTTAGAAAATAAATAATTTCGGATACAAATAATAATTAAATATTTGACAGTGATACGTTTATCTTAGGAGGGCAAGTCATGTCAAAAGAAAAATTGCATGTGTGAGTGTGTGTTAAGGGTACACAAAAACTATTCTGAATAAACTTTTGTGTGTGTAAAAACTGGATCCCTCCTCTATCCTAGACGAAGTCTTATATAAAGGGAGGAGGACATGAGAATCATGGTCGGTTCCCCTATGATATTAATGATAGTACTAAAAACAACACTTATATGTTGAGGTAAGTCGGTAGACTTATCATATTTAGTTGTATTATTTTAGACTATGATCAGTGATGACTGTTATTCATAGTAATGAGCGGTTATTGATGATATTATCAGTTATAGCTGTTATTCATAGTAGTGAGCAGTTATTAGAATAGTCATATTGAAGGAAAGAACCGCAAGATGATCTCGAGCTCATAGCTATCTATCTCGAGACGAGTTAGCGAAATGATCTCAAGATCAGAAATATCTAGTTCGAGATGTGTAAAGGAGGCTTGCCTAAAACCCTATTAAAAGTCATTTTGGGTCAAGTGTCTGAGCTTTTGAAACATAGCCCTATCAGACAGATATTAAATACAAATTGTATATCGAACAAACAAGAATATATTTTAGATATTAAGAAAAAGTATTATATCTATCTTTAAAAAATAACTACATACTATTTTTGAATAGAATTATTAATTATAAAAAATAAATTTTAATTATAGAAGTTAAATACTAGTTATTCTATATTATTAGTTTAAATGTATCAATAAATTATAAGAAAACATATTAAATTGGCACAAATTCTATATAATAATTAGTTAGATTTGTAAAATATGCAAAAAAAAAATCAAACTAAAAAAATATATAATTACATTTTTTTTTGGATATACATTCAGATAACGTCGAATTGAAAATCTTCAGAGAATATCGGATATTATCAGATAATAGTTAAACGGTCGGATATGAATATATAGTAGTCAAATCGTATTCTTATATTAAATTTTTTCAGATACAAATATAAATATTTTCGGATACAAAAACGAATTGAACAATTTTTATTATTTTCTGAATCGGTTCATAGTTAAAATTAGATATTTTACTTTGTAACCCCATATCAAGTAAAGGTATCTTTCAATCTCTATCGTGCTCGTGCATGCCTTCGATCACTCATATTCGAGTTAGTATTTTGAGATTCTTAGCTCCAAAGTCGAACGTTAATCTCTATCGTGCTCGTGCATGCCTACTCAGAGCTCTCCTCCGTTAATTTCCATTTCCATATAATATGATGTATTGTCTAGTTACAGAGATGGCTTAACATCATGGCTTTAGACTAAATTTTATTAGCTGTCACATTTATCATTTTTTTAAAATAATTTAGGAAGGGCTATTTTATCTTTTGTTTTCGCGCGGTTTCATTTTGCTTTGAATTTTGGCAGTATTGTTTGATCATGCTTTTAAATTTGAAGCTATCTCGTGTTGTTGGTTATGTTTTGTCTCAATGAGAATTATACAGAACTTCACAGAATTCATTTTTCAAGAATGCAAACTCATTTTTTTATTATAAAATATGATCTGCTAGTTTTTGATGCTTCCCTACAGAATTATTACTTGTCGAGCTTATAAATTCATTTCACCTTTACCATTATCTAAGGCCCAAAAGACATGGTACCACCTGAATTTATGGAGAGTAGATGGTTATTATTATCAAGTCTTGGATTGAACTTTAAAGCCTTCTTGCTGAGGGCTTATATATATTAGTTGATGTACATGAGGCCTATTTTATGGAAGCCCAATTCTTAATCCATGAGTAAGAAAATTTGCAGTTTTCTTCCTAAGAAGTGAGAATATATGATATTTAACAAGGTCGATAACTAACCATTAATATAGATCAAATAAACGGATTCCAACAAAATCAAAATTCAAAGTAGCAAGCGATAAAGACTGAAAAAAAGATTAATGACCAAGGAAAGTACAGTGAGTAGCACTACCAAAAAAAAAAATTAGAAATGGTTTTAGAAGCTATGTAAAAACGATTATATAACCGTTTGTAAATCCAGGGGTTGCTAAAAGAAAAATAACAACTCAATATATGAGAAAAAGAAATTATTTAGTTCATACGGTAAAAGATTTTAATATGTAAATTCTATTTTCTTCCGTTTTTCATTCGGTTCACATAATAATTTTGCGCTTGGAAAATAATTGTATCTTTCTTTTTTCTTCCTTTCATCATCTTCTTACTGACATTGCAGCAATCAGTTAATTCATTTAAGGGAAGGTATCACTAGACAACGGTAATTTTAATAATTTTGGCAATGCAAATGTAAATGAAATGGAAACAAAACTGAAAAATCTTTATAGGTATATATAATTTTTGAATGTATAGATTGACAATATTGCAAATTTTATGCAATTTATGTTTTGTTAATTTGGTAATAAGACTATTTGAATTAGGACCATCATAAATTGTATAAGATATTTGTTGTCTTAGATAAATAATCAAATGACACTTAAATTGTATAAAATTTGAAACACCATCGATCATAAGTTTAAGAATAATTTTCGTGTTTTTTTTCAAATTTATTTGAAATCTGACTGTTATAATTGTCAAAATAATCATAGTCAATTGATCTCCCCCTTTATTAACGACTTGATTTACATTCAAAATAACTAATCTCCAGTTTACTCTTCCCCCTTACATGCTCTTATTATCAAGGCGACATAAACAACTCTCAAGTAATTAAGTCCAGAAATTGCTCTTGGAACTCTTTAACCACAGTTCAAAGGATATCTCACTAGTAGACGCATCTAAGAAAGCGTTGGATCACATGCCCAATTTACATGCATTAAACAATAAAGATCACAAGTTGAACCATAATGCAAACAACCAAAAATGTAGATTAGGTAGAGATCGGAGACTTGAGCACAGACGCATACAAAGGATGGCAAAACAAAGAGCAGTGAGCCAATGTGCAGGCACCTAGCTGAAGTGGAATCGATCAACACACTTAAAAAAGTTTAGGGTTTAATACCTAGCCCATAGGATTCCGTAATACTCTTGGCAACTCCTATGGGCAATGGGCATCTTTTCTAAGCCTTTTCAATAGAGTAATGCACAATAGGGAATCAGTAATGTATTTTTTATCCTTCACAAGTGATGATACTATAATAGTACAATTTTAAACTTTGGGCTTCTTTTCTATGGGCGTATCATCTGAAGCCTAAAGAAATGAGTAGTCACAAGCATATCAAGGCCATTGTTTTTGGTTTTAAATTAGATTATAATAATGACCATGATGCCGTGAATGGTTAGTTAGTGTGAATGCAATGCTCAGTTATTGGAATACTTATTGGAGCTTAAGAAATACGAATGTCAACGGATCAGATTCGGATCAGAGCTTCTATAATTTGAATGCAGATTTATAAAAAAATTATAAAATCTATGCGCATATCTATATTCACTTTAAATTTGAGGATTCAAATATGAAGTCATATCTATTTATATATCGGATATTGAATCAGATTTGGATTATATTTTAAAATTTATATTTAAATATTTAAGAGAACAATATTTATGATTAACATGAATAAATGTGTACAATATCATTATAAAGTATAATTTTATATTAAACTACTAATTCAACTAACTTGTATGACATACTTTTTAAAATTAATGCAATTTAATTGTTATTGAGACTATATTATAATTACATTATAATTATGATTATAAATTTTACTATAGAAAAAAGAAGGGATTGTTATCATATACGTATTATCATTAAAACCTTAAAGTAATTTTTTTTATTGGAATTATAATGGATAATTCAAATTATGCAAAATCGATCCAAAAATTAAAGCATATCATCTTTCAAGATCCTATGAGGATTCAATAAACTATCAGATATTTTGTAGATCCATTTGTGGATCCATTCTTACGGATTCAGATTGGATTTTCTAATTTTGAATATCCATTGACATTTCTATTAAGAGAAGTTGCTTTAAATAAAAAATTAAAATTCCGATTAGATTTTCTTTCCTTTTTCAAAAAGTAAAAATCAAACTAGTTTTTTTTTTTGTTTTTCAAAGATAAAAAGTATATATTTTTTAAAAAAATTAAGAATAATGTAATGCAAATAATAATTTTAGTAAACAGAGAAATCAATTTTGATCCAGAGTCAAAAAAAAAATTGTCTTTAGATGGTGAGTCTCCTTCATGAAATATTCCTTGTCTATATGCAAAGTTGGAAGGCTTATAATAACATCTTTATTCTTTAAAAAAAAAAGTAGAAACAATACGAGAAAGCTTCAAACCGTAAATGCACGCACGCAGATTTATTAATTTGGAATTTAACAAGCGGAATCACCTAAAAAATGCTAACTATAGTCATACCAATGCTGATATGCTTGTGAGATAAAAAGGCGGATGATTGTCAACTAGAAAAGGACATGAGATTACATCTCATAAGAAAGTGGCAAAAGGTTGAGATGTACGCTGTCGAGTTACACTGGATTCAAATAACCACTTTTCTAAGCGTCTACCTTTGTATCCACAAGAAAGCTATGCGCATGAACACTTGACCAATTTAACACAAGATTCCTGTTTAACACCAACAAACAAATCCTCAACTTTTTATTTCAATTTTCTGTCGACATGATGGAAATTATAGCAACTAGATTGCATTATTTCTGTGCATGTCTAGATCATTGCAAATGCACCTGAGGATTGAAAGGGAGATTACATCCTTTGTTCCTTTGACAACAGTGACCGTACGCAAGGACATGATGGCGTGTAGTCTCTACCTCTTTAGTGTGCTCTTGAGTACCACAAAATAGTATATCTTGTTGCTGAGTGATAGTGTTGCTTTGCCGTGCTTTATTGGAGCACAAGCGCGTGCTACCGCGCGGGTGGAAAGAGTACTACAAATTTTAATCGGGAGGATGAGAGAGATCGTTGGATATCTATCATCCAAAAAGTTCGTCCAAGACGGTGCTACAAATTTTAAAGAACCAAACTAGAATACAATTTTTGGTTAAGATAAGGATGAAGTTTTTGGTTAAGATAGAGATGAGAATACCCTACTCAATTTAAAAAATTTAAAAAAAAAATTGTAAAAAATGACAATTATTTAGTAGCTCAAATGATAACTAATAGATGACTTCTAACAATATACTAGAAATCACAAAATTTTCCTTGCTTGTCGTATTAAAATGAACAAATGATTCACATTTTGTTTTTACATTTTACTTCAAAATATAAATTAAATAATTATAACAATTTTTCGGTACAGAGTACTCGTAGAACCCCACTCATTTGCATGGTAAAGGAAAAAAAAAACGTTAACACAACAAATTGTACTTACGTAAATTACCTTTGATTCAAATTCCATTGCACAAATATTTCATTCTTTTACAAATAATTAAAAATTAGTTAGCTAAATTGGTCGTATTGATTTCATAACTCAATTTCTAACTTTTATGAGTAATTAAATTTAATTATAACTCGGAATTTTACTAATATTTTTTTATAATAACTGGTTTTTCTTAAGAAACGCTTTCGTACTTTTCTTTCACCCATCTCAGAGCGATAAACGGGGACAACGGGAAAAAGTCCAAATATACAATTCTTAAGGATAGATTATTGGAAGAGTATTTTTTTGATCGAAAATTGGAAGAGTATTTATGGTTTACATTCAACTTTTATGATACAAAAATTCTTACGGTATTTTTTGAGAAATATAGCTCAAATGAAAAATAAAAATAAAAATAAAAATATAGATGCGTTTCTAATGGCTTATACAGGATATGTATTGAATTTAAAACAACTTCAAAATTTTAAATGATCATTTGTCATAAAATTATTGAAACTACACCGATAAGATTTAAAAAATTATATGATAAAAAAACAAAATCTCTTTCAAATTGACTAAAATTTGATACAAATTACACATTATATTGAAGTAATTTGAAAATTTTCTATGATTATAATTTTTTTTAATTTGAACAGTATTTTCTCTAAAAGATATATCAATAATATCTTCTCTAGAAGATATATCAATAATATTTCTCTAGAAGATATATCATAAGAGTTGGAAGTACCATGGAAGTTAGACGTACACTAGAATTACTCTCATTAGAAGAGCTAATTGTATATTTTTTTGCCTCCATTTCCATAATGATTCTCCATTTAATAATAAATCTTTCTAAAAAATATTGTGGCAAATTTAAATGTTTTTAACTATATTGATACATTTTAACAAACTTAGGAGGCTTAAAATCCGAATATATATATTTTTATGAATGTTTAAAAATCAGATAGCTTATATTCCTATATTTAAAAATCACGTATGACGCTGAATCAGCACAAAAAGGGAAACAAAATCATTTTTACATAATGTGTTCTTGTATTTTTTTTCAAAATAAAATATTATAACGAATAAAATGCATTGAACACATTGGACGTTGCATTTGATATGTCAACACATCTAACGTTGCATTTGATATGTCAACACATCTAACGTTGCATTTGATATGTCAACACATCTAACTCCTCAGCCAAAGATGACAAATTTTATACACGAGAAGTCGTGAAGCAGCGATGCAGCGTGTAGTTTGTACTGTATACTGTAGAGGCACAATAGCCTCTAAGCGGGCCGAGACCGAATTCTGAGATCAACCGTGGATTCGTCTTAGTTTTATATATATAGTCCACAACCCAAAAATAATTTAGTATGTTAAAAATGTGACTAACTTTGTTCTTGAGATAAAAGATAAAACTAAGTATCTTAATTTAATATCTATAATAGACTTTTAGCTGGATTTTGAATTTGCAAACCATATATTACATTAAGGAATTTATTTTATCTACAAAGTCAAAACTCGTTTCTCAAAATTTGACTTCATTATGATGTAATATTTTATATACTGTCTTTTTTATTCAAAAGATGAAAGTTGATGACTTAAAATTTCATTAATCTGTAAAGTTATATTGATTACGAGATTGTGATCATCGTCTCACGTATTAAAATAAAAAGAAAATAAAATAAAGCAAAAAAAATCTACAATCAATTATCTCTTTATGCTTTGAACCGTGATTTATGCTCCGTTAATATTTCCCTTGTTATTGTTATCTGTGTTTTATTTTCGTCTCGGAATATTTTTGTATATCTTTCTCCTGAAATGACAAATCAAAGTACCGTCTTTATTCTTGTCCAATGTATAATGGTAAAAGACAATGTTCTGTGTGGGAGGTCGCAGGATAAAATTATTTATGTATATTTATGAAATTTGAGCCTTAGAGTAGTTGAGAATCAACTTTTGATATAATTTGGTCCTATCTTTATCTAACAAAAAAATGCTTGTGTAGTTAAAAACCTTATATTATTCTCTTTAGCATTATTTTATTTGAGGTAGTCTTTGATGGATCGTTCTTACGTATCATTAGTTTGTTAATTAAGGGATGGAGCATTTGCTATCCATCTCTGATATCCGATAGCCCTAAACACATATTTATGAACCATCCGATATTATAAAATGAACGATCTACAATTATTCTAATTCATAGCCGAATCAACCTATTTATTATGAGCAAAGAGAATGATTTTTTTTCATACACTCCAACATAAGAAGCGAGTTTATCTCTCATATGTAGGATAATCTTAAGAATTAATCTAGTAATAATGACAATGTCTTCTATATATGTAAAAAGATCATAGTTCTTTTTTTTAATTTTAATATTTGAATGATTTTTTGTTGTTTTTAGCTTAAAAAATTAAACATCAGGCAATGTTTAAAAGTCAATATTTTAGATATGATTTTCCAAGATTATAAATAGTAAATTAAAGTTCTTTTTCACAAGTGACCATTACAAAAGCTAGTGGAGTTTCGATTTGATTACTAGTGTCATTGATCACAACGTACCTGCTTTCTATTTTCTTTTCTCCCATCAATGTCTGGTTTGCATTATTATTGAAGTAGTAATCGTTGCGCACATCTCCACATTTGATTGTGGGTAGGAAGACGGATTGAGTGGGTTCTAGATTGGGTCTACTTTGGACTTATTACTTGCTACCTAGCACAGTTATATAGTACCTAGTGGTTCTTATTCAGATTCAAATTTATGGGGTGTTCTTATTTTGTGGGCCCCACTGACATAGACACAACATTTCTATGACAGCATCCAACCACACAAAAAGTATGAGCGCGGATGTCAATTCCCTAGTGGTACATGAGTGGAGTCGTCTTAAATCCAAACTCGTGAAAACCATTTGCTGGTAAGTAAATCTTGTCAGTTATCAGCTTTTTTGCACCCCGCAGCTCCCACCTTGTTTTCTGTCGACTTATTGTTTCTGTATGTGAATAGTTACTAATTTAAATTTACATGAAAAACATTTTGACGACATCCAAAATAAAAAAATTATCTCATTTTTGGTCGACTTATTGATTTCTATGTAAAAGGCGGCAGATTCAAAATCCAAATAAAAATTTATAATTATATATATGTAAATTTGGATAACTTAGACCACATTTTATCTAAAAAATTAGTAAATACTTTTTTTTTATTAAATGCAAAGTATAATTCATAAAAAAATCATTGTACTGAGGAAAGCATTGAAAACACAAAAAGCGATGCATGCATTGGCACTTCTAGAGGAGATTTGAGCTGTCTTGGCTTTTGAGAATAATTTTCTCTCTCAGCTGTCCTTCTCCCAAACAAACCTGAAAAAAAAAATTAATTAAATAATTAAAGCGGTACAATTCGAGCATGGACTAGATCTCTTCTTTACTTTCTTCGTCTTCATTATTTCAATAGCAAAATGATCTGAGACTGCTTTATAACATGTCCTGCATGCCTTGCAAAAAGTAGTCAAATATGCTAGATTTGAACATTCTCACAGACTTTTGCCTGAGTTTATAATCATGTATTTATGCAACTACAATAATATACCGTGAAAGTATGATATATATCTGTTTCCATGCGACCTTTTAATTACTGTTCGAATGAGCTAGTCTGCAAACATCTGTAGTTACAGGCAATTACATTACTGAATAGAATTTGCACATGGAAAGTTAAGTTGAAGATCCGAAATTAATTAATTTATATATCTTAGTAGGATCCTTGACACAACCAAAGAATACCTCTGTTAAAGAATTTGAATTCAATTTCTATGAGAATACCGAGATTTACCAGACATCTTGCTGAAATGAGACATTAACTTAATGGCTTCTAACTAGAACTTCCAGCGAACTTAAAAAATTGAATTTAATTTCTATATATGAGAGTACCACGGTTTACCAGACATCTTGCACAGAATCAGACATATTAATTTAACCAGTACAAAGCATGCATGAATGGAGCGGTCAAAATAATTTTGATTAATAACACATGATTTGCTTTCAGTGGGCGGTTCGTCACTTTTCTTTGGTGCATGCGCGATGAATCTCCTCCAACCAAGTTTTCGCCCAAGTGTAAAGTTGTGTACAATATTTTTATGAACAACCAGCTCGTCGAAGCCATCCATTATAGTAAACGTATCAATAATTTAATATTAGTTTTTAGTCCGGTGATAAAAATAATAGGTTTCGAGTTTAATCAGAGGATATTATATAAAAAGTTCAATTCCATAACTTTAATGTTTAAAATTCTATATTAAAATTGAGAAACCTAATTCTATACTTATTTGGATGAAAAATATTATTTAAACCAATGATTAAATAGCGGATAGCAGACTCATAGCGGCAAAGTATTTACCATAGCGGATAGCGATGCTATTGCGACCGCCATCAGTTCATGCCATATATAAATATTTTGGCGATTTTTTTATGGTAAAAATAGAAATGGTAAAAAATTCAATATGAAGTTATATTATTTATTTGACAATGATAATAATAATTATTATTATTTCAATAATTATCCACAAAAAAAGCAATTCTTCACGAGCATAAATATAGATACACTACGCCAGAAAACCCCTTTTACAGCGGTCCATTTACAGCGGTTTTCGTTAAAAACCTCTGTAAATGAGTTTACAGCGGTTGTTAAAAGAAAACCGCTGCTAAGTTTACAGCTGTTTTTAGCTAACAACCGTTGTAAACTTAGCAGCGGTTTTTAACTAACAACCATTGTAAAATCATTTACAGCGGTTTTTAGCTAACAACCGCCGTAAACTTAGCAACTAGCTTTTTTAGCTAACAACCGCTGTAAAATCATTTAGCAGCGGTTTTCTTTTAACAACCGTTGTAAACCCATTTACAGCGATTTTTAACTGAAAAACGCTGTAAACTTCCTAATAAGTAATGCTGCCCTAGTTACAGACTCTCTCTCTCCCCCAACCAGCAGCCACCACCATTAAGTGAGCTCCGAATTTGAGCATTTTTTTGAGCTCGAAATAACACAAAATTCCACCAAATTTGTTCAAATTTTCTATTCTCTTCTCTTGTTGTCTCAACAACAAACTTCTCCTCTATCTTCTCTCAAACGAAGTGGGTAATGGAAGCGGATCGGAGCGGGTGATTGGAGATGGTCCGAAGTGGGCAACGGCAAGCAGGACCTCGGCAGCAGCAAACAATACCGGACAGTGGCGCGCAGCGGGCTGCGCGAGTGTTAATGTTAATTTCTGAAATTTGTAATAATCATTTGCTTAAATAAATTTTTAATTTGATTATGCATTAATTTTATTAATTTTAGAGCATGTAATTGATGCATTATAATTTAGTAGTATTGTCATGTATGACCAATTCACCGGAACTTGAGCTAATTTAGGTCGGTACCCATTCGAGATTAACCCAATAGGGATTAATCTCAAATAGTCCCCGTTTGGGACTACTCTTTGAATACTCTGTCTCATTTTAGTTTAGTGAGCGTACGCTCGTTGATCTGGTGTATGAGAAAGATTCAGTTCAGCGATTTCCCTCTTGTTCCTACGAGTACGTACGCACATGAAATTGTGCGTTGACGTACGCGGGGAGCTTAGGGGAAATGCTACCGAATTTTTCTCAAACACCAGATGGACAAGTGTATGCTCGCTAATGAGACAAAGTATTCAAAGAGTGGGTTAGGATAGTTGGTCAGCCCAAAACCAAATGCGGACCTTATACCAGATATATGACATGTACGCATTTTTAACCTTTTCAGATGGATTCAAGAAGTTGGTTGTATGGCAGACGAGACACAGATGAATATATGATCAGACTTAATAAATTTTTAGAGTGTGCTAGAAAATATCAAAGTGTGACCGGTGAGCGACATCTTTCTTGTCCTTGCCGAAAGTGCCAGAATGTTCTGAGACAGCCCACTATCAAAGTTTTGAAAGATCATTTAATTTCTAATGGATTTCAATCGGTGTACACCCGATGGGTAAGGCACAGAGAGCCCAAAGAATATGTAGGGAATGTAGCTTCGGGTATTGATGTACAAGAAGAATTGGGGACTGAAAATAATATAGATTCAGGTATTGATGTACGGGAAGAATTGAGATGTAAAAATATTGAGATTGATGTACAAAATTTAGATGATGATCAGTACTGTATTAATGATAATTTGGATGAAATGATGCATGATGTTGAACCTAAATTTGCTGATATTACCGAAATGTTTGAAAATTTAGGTAAAGAAATGAGCATACCGTTATATCCTGGTACGAAACTTACAAAAACTATCACTGTTTTTAAATTGTATAACTTGAAAGCAAAGAATGGATGGAGTGATAAGAATTTTACATCATTACTCGAGCTTTTGAAAGATATCCTTCCTGAAAATAATGAGATACTTGATTCAACGTACAAGGTGAAAAAAATATTGTGTCATTTGATGATGGAAGCAGAGAGAATTCCCATTTGTCCAAATGATTATATGTTATTTCGAGGAGTGCACAAAGATTTGAAGAAATGCTTGAAATGTAATGCTTCAAGGTATAAACAGAAAAGTGATGAGATTGAAAGTACGAAAGGCGCTAATGCAAAAGTTATTTGGTATTTACTGATACTTCCGAGGTTGTAACGTCTCTTTTCGAATCCAAAAGACGCAAAATTATTATTGTGGCATGTAGAATGCAGAAAAGAAGATGGAATGCTTAGACACCCCGCTGATTCTCCCGAATGGACGAGCATTGACATAAAGCACGGTAATTTTGCCAGCGATCCGAGAAATCTGAGAATAGGATTATGTACCGACAGAATGAATCCGTACGAAAACATGAGTAGCCGTCACAGTACCTGGCCGGTGTTGCTGTGTATTTACAACCTCCCTCCTTGGTTGTGCATGAAGAGAAGGTACATAATGATACCGTTGATGATTTCAGGTCCTAAACAGCCGGGTAACGATATAGATGTGTTTTTGGCTCCTTTGATCGAAGAACTTAAAAAGTTTGTGGGAGAAAGGAGCGAGAGTATGGGATGCATATCAGAAAGAGTTCTTCACCCTCTTTGTCATGTTTTTATGAACAATTAATGATTTTCCTGCATATGGTAACTTATCGGATTTTAAGACAAAAAGTGCTAGAGCATGTCATATATGTCAAGAAGACACATGCTCCATTTGGTTGAAAAAAACAAAAAAGACTGTGTATCTAGGGCATCGCAAGTGAGAAAGGTGTGCCTACCGGGCCAAGTAGGGCGAACTTTCAGGCACACCTCTCGTATGTGCCGAGGTCGCATCTGTCATGCACGGGTCACAAATGGAAGCAAGTCGACCCCAAATTGAAGGACACGATGTGGAATGGTGTGAAGGTATAACATTAAACATCTACAATTTATGTTTAACTTTCAACTCAGTTTTTGAATTTATAAGTCACGATTCAATTGTTTTTTTGCAGAATATTTGGAACATAAAGGATGACACACATAGACATCAGTGTTTGATAAGCATGAGCAATCTGTATCGAAACTGAAGAGGACATCTATACAGATAGTTCATGTTGAAAGACCGAAGCCCATGTGATGAGTGGGGCATACTTTAGTCGGATTGGGAAGAGTTCAAACTCGCGAAGCAAACCTCGGAGTTTTTGGTATAAATAAAAAACCTTGTTTCCTAATTTATGTTATATCTAACAACATATTTATATATATATATCTATATGAATCATTTGTTTGATTCAATTAATTGAAGGCTTCAAGTGAGCGAGGGAAAAAGGCGGCCGCACAGAACATAAACCCTCATAAGCTTGGGTCGAGTGGCTACAAATCCGCTGAGCCGAGTTGGGATAAGGACGAACTGATTTATTCGGTTTCATCCTCGACGGGAATCAGTTATTCTAAGCACCCAAGAGCTCAGAGGTTTTTGAGGGGAAGAGCAAATAGAAAGAAGCAAGATGGGAAGCTCTATGTTCAAGGTCCCAAAGCGGAGGAGCTTCATAGGCGGCTGGTACGTTATTAGTTACATATTATATTAATTAAAATTTAATAAAAGTTTGCAAAAAATATGTGTACAACATATAATTTTTTTTGTAGGTGGAGAAGCTTGGTGAGATGAAGTCGGGGTCTTTTATCGAGGACCGTTACAACGATGCTCTTTCAGCATCTATTGGAAAGCCTGAGCATCCCGGGAGGCTGAGGGGCATTCGTAGGGGTACGTCACCATTAAAGATGTGTACGGAAAGGACAAACGACGGAGTGACACTAATCACGATATCTGCAACAAAAGATTTGAAACTTTAACTAATTCATATCAAATCATTTTAGTTATAAAATCTCACTGCATCTTCCTTGTCCTTGCAGCTCGAGGCCATACTATTACAACAACAAAAGCTGATCGAACAATTGACATCGACATTGCAACATAACGGTACTAAAGACATTAATGTTGCATCCCCGTCTACTCAGCCTTCCCGTCCAACTACTCAAGTTAGCTCAAACCCACTCAATGGACAAATGTTGGACATTCAGGTAATCGCATAGATATTAAACTGGAATATACATGTTGTTTACCCTTGAAAGATTTCAAGGATGAATAGATGAATAAATGAAAATAAATTGATGATTAATGATAAATCATAAGAAGAGGGAAGAAGAGAAAGCAATGAAAGATGGCCCACTAATCAGAAGAGGTCGCTGCTTAACCCCGGAATGAATCCATTAGTCCCACAATGGAATGCTGGGCATGAAGTGAAGAGTATAAATACCCCACTATTCTCTATCCACTCAGCATGAGTGACAGCCGAGAGGATCAAGGGAGAGAGGAGATCTCTCGGGTGTCACCATGTGATTATATCTTTTCTGACAAGTGGGACCCACATGGCGAGCCCTTATGAGCAGCTCCAATGACATGGACCTAGCCTATTTTGCTAAGAAAACTAATCAACCCGGAACAGAGGTTAAGCATTAATCCCACAATGAAATATCAGGGTGAGAGACGAGGATATAAATACTCCACCACCTCCTACTCATTCGAGGTGGCTGACCCTCGGGAGATTTCGGAAAGAGAAAATCTCCTGATGGGTCAGCCATTTGATTACATTTTCTCTGACAAGTAGGACCCACCTGGCAGTCCCTTGTATATGGATCTAACAACATAAATCTAGCCTATCTGATGGGTCATCCATGTGACCATTTTTCACTGACAGATGGACCCCACACCTCAGTGACCTATTAAAGGAGTCGAGTTAAACCCTAAAAATCGCCCTTGGAGCTAACCCTAGAAAGGAGTCAAGCAAGATAATCCCTATGCTACATGAAATGATGTCAATGCCAAGCTAGTATTCGATACAACTAGTCATGAGAAATTTCAAATGTGATTTTGCTTTCAAGGCCGACTTGGTGCCAAAGTCGTGAGCAACCACCTAACCATGCTTTGATTTGTGTCAATTATCGATAAGTAGTCGGTTCTTTGACCAAGTCACCCTCATGTTAAGGGATTGAAAGTTAATTTCACAAGACCGATCAGTGCCAAAGTTTGGGAGCAACCATCCGATCAAGTCTAGATTTGTATCAACTGTTGACATGTAATCAACTGTTGATCAGATCAAGCCCTAATGAATATCAATATAAGTCTAATTGGTATTTAGCTAGGGTGGTTTCTGCAAGAGAGAGATAATTGGCAGAGACACAGAGCTACAATTGAAATCTGGGATTAATTCTGAAGAAGAAATAGGGTTTTATGGATAAAAGAATTTTTAATTCAGAGAGATAAGGGTAAAAATGGAATTAAAAATTACAGGGATGATCATCATGATTTTAGGGATTTTTGGTGAAAATTTCATAATTTTTGGATAAGTGGAGCTATCAGAATAAATTCAGGAAAAATAAAACAGATTAAAAAGGAAAGATCAAAGGCTGAGATTTGATCAAGGCAGCTCTGGGTGCAATCTGGGGACAGAGACTCATCTGGGTGCAAACTGGGGATCCTAAACACGCATACACATAATCAGAGAAGAGAGAGAATGTGACACGTGTCGAAGCATCTCACCGGCCACCTCATGCCACGTGTCGACCCTATCGGTCCACCTCGGCCTACGCGGCCCCACCACCATACTGACCTGACATGTGGGCCCCACCAACATGCCACGTGGCAGGCCATGACAGGTCCACCTCATTACCCATAGGCCACATGGCAGCATATTAACAATACACCTCAGCAGACCCTATCACACTTACTGCCACATGGCTGCATGCTATTGGTCCAACTAGGTAGCACAGACCCCAGAGGTGACACATGGCTCTTATTAACAGAAGCCACCTCAGCATGGATTAATATTATAATAGATGATTAATGGATTGATTAAACAAGTGGACCTATCAGGATGTGCCAAGTCAGATCAATTAAACCTAAGCAAGTGATTAACCAATCCATAACTGGACTAATGGGCCGAGACTCAGATGCTTACACATGGGGCCCATTTGTAAGGTTCATGAGTGTATAGCCTATTCAGATGACTATGAGCCAAGCCCATATGCAGATTCAAGCAGAAATTTAAATGAGAAAGAAAAGGGAATGTGCACCTGGCCTATCCGTGTTGCTCCTCTGACTGTGGGCCCCACCTAGTTGTGGACTCTGTGCGCCAGGCGCGCCTCCTTCCCTCTCTTCTCCTTCTCCCCTCCCTCTCTTCTTTCTTCTTCTCGACGAGGCAGAAGGCGCCATTAGAGGTGATCAAGCTCTCCAAAGCTCACAACTCTAATTCCTTTCACCTAGAGCTAGCCTATGCATTGGAGAAGATGTGTGAATAATCAGAATTGAAGGATAACAAGTGAACATGGTGATTGAAGGAGATGAATACCTCGGGCAATCAATGAAGCACTCTAATTCTTACTTCAAAATCCTAAATTGATGATGCAAACCTTCTCCACTCACTTAGGCGACACTGTGGATGAAGAAAGGAGCAGCAATTATGGAATGAATTGAAGTCATTGAGATGAAGTGATGAAATCGGGCAAATTGAGGAAAATTGAAACCTTGTACTGTAAACTCGAATTGGCAGTGCTTATAGCCTCTATGAACTCTCACGATGATGTTAAAGTGATGAAGATTGGTGATTGGATGAAGTAGCTATGGTTTGAATCAAAGCTTAGACTCGGATGAAGTGAATTAGAATTTGAGAGATGAATTACAATGGCAGAGAAGGAAGAGGCGCCTTGGGTGCATTCAAATGGGTATATATAGCATGCTGAAGATGCTAGAAGGTTCTATGGACAATGAGAAATGAAAAGATGGTGGAACCGAGTCAACAGTCAAAGATTGGAGCTTTGGATTCTTTGAATGGGACCCACATTTCAATAGAATGGATAACTGAAATGAAGAACCATGTTTATAGGCCAAGGCAGATTAACTGATGGTGTTTTAGATGGTGTATGACCCTAATCCCTTGGTGCACCCATCCAATTGCCTATATAAGCATCTGATTCATGGAAATTAAAAAAAGGACAGAAGACAGCAAGCAAGAGAGAGAAAAGAAAGAGACTTTAGATTGCATATAGAGTTTAGAGAGAGAGAGAGAGCAAGAAGAAGCAAGAATCCAGCAGAGAATTCGGATAGAATCGATTGATCTCAGTTTTAACTTGAGAACTCGATCTATTTGCTTCAATTGCTTGCTTAAAGGTAAGTTCTACACTCTATTTTCTGTTAATTAGAAGTTAGCAAGTCCAATTTTTGAAGATTATGGAGAAATGATGTAATTGTAATCAGATTTGGAGTATCAGCACAATATTGTGCTGTTTAATGATTTTTTTTCAATTTCTATTGATTTTTCCTTTGATTTTCTTCCCTTTTTCATAAGATACAGAATCAATAAGATTAAATCTTTCATTTTCTTTGATTAATTTCACATAAAACATGGTGAATTCCACTGTCAATTCGATTGATCTCAGTATTATACTTGAGAACTCGATAACAGTGGAGTTCATCGTCTAATTTCTCATTTTCAAACTTTAATTACGTTGGTTGTTATGCATACTACATGAGTCAGGGTATATACATTCATTCTAAATCGATTGATCTCAGCCAAAAGCTTGAGAACTCGATTAATTTAGCTAGACAGTACTGATATCGTGCCGCATCAGTTAAATATAGTTCTAAACTGAAGATTAGAGTAAAATTATATACATAATTGAGTGTATTTTGATCGTAATGATTGTTATAGAGTTCCTTAAGTATATAAGTGGCATTGAAAGTGAGTGAGAAGTTGAAATTTTGGATAAATTGTAATCGGTGTTGAGCGATACTGCACTGTACCCATTCCTATCCAATTATAATGCGATTATCATTTAAATTAGAGGTATGATGTTAGCTTGATCCATGCAAAAGTGTCAAACGATGCATTATGAACTTTAATTTGACAAGAACATTGTCAAGATTCATCGTAATACATAATTGTATCTTCGGTATCGAATTATACTGTTATGCTTTGGGTAACATTTGAATTTGGGATGCTTTGAGTCAATTTGCGTTGTAACAATCATGCTAATCTACCTTAGTATACATATACGATATGAATAGAGAGGTTAATTGTCAAAAGCATCAACTAATTTCGCTGAATTAGCAAGAATTGAAACTCGATACCGGTTGGTACCAAACCAACTCATATGGCATTGGTGCACAGCAAGAGCCACCGTATAGATCATTGATCAGGCCTCGTGGAACAACTCCCCGAGGAGAGACGACGTCGGAGGGATTATCCGATCGGAAGGAGACGACCTTAATCGCCGGGAACGCCGCCGGCACAAATCTTGAAGGCGCCATTGACTGGAGAGTCAACTAAACGCGTTAGCACGAGTATTGGCGCCTGAGCACGAATATTGAAGCGTACATACGAATCTTAGAATGAATCGAACGCTTATAATAAAATATAACTTAAATAAAATGATAAACGAATCTCGGCCTCTCATCTCATATGATCTAATCTCAGAAAACATATCCGGCGGCCCAAATGAGAATAAAGCTATATGAATGATATGCGCTAATCTTGACACAGATCTAAAGGCCCAGATTGAGCCCAGTAATTAAATAATAACAGAATATTAATAGCATGAAATAAATAAATCATTTGAAAATGTTTCTGAACTCAGAATTAACTCAAATTTGTTTCTAAAATTTCCTTATTTTTCATACTACTTTTCTATATGATAATATTCCAGTTTTAAAAATATAATCATGTTGAAACAATTTAAAAGCAAAAGACATTACATATATTGCTATATTTGACTTAGCTTTGACTTGTCATTTTACATACTATAAAAATTCCAAAAATTCAAATAAAATCATGAATAATAACTAGATATATTTTACTGATTTTTCAAGTGATTTTTCATGAAATAATAATGACAATAGTAATATGCAATAGTAAATAATGATATTAGCTCTATTCTTTAATAAAAAAAATAATAATAATAGAGATTATGTTAATATTTTCTATAAAAAAAATATAATAAAGATAAATAGTACAAAATACATAAAAATATATACAACCATGATAATAGATAGTAAATATATTTTCTTCTATAATAAAGAATGATAATATAGTTTTATAATAAAATGAATTGCATTTCTTTTGTTATTTCTATACAAATATACAATAAAAATATTTTGATGGATAAAAATGCATAAAAAAAATAATAAATAGTAATAATAATAGTAGTAATAAAGAATATAATGAATTCCATCTTTTATGGCTATTTTCAAATAATGATGATAATAATAAAAAAAAAATCTTATATTTTTCTATAAATAATAAAAATATAATAAAAAAAAAAACTATAATAAATAGTATAGAATATTAATAATGATTTCTTTTAGCTATTATAGATCTTAAAAATAAAAATAAAAATAATATAGCTAATCATTTTTTTGATTTGTAAATAACTTTTACATAATGAATAGTGTTTCAACATAATGAAATATAATAATAAAATTCTATTACTTTGGCTATTATAAATATAAAAAAAAATACAAATAAAAAATCATAGCCATTTTATTTTCTATTATTTTTGTAAGTAATTTTCTACAAAATAAATAGAGCTTAGAAATAATAAAAAATAAAATTATATTACTTTAGCTATTATAAAATCCCAAAAATATAAATAAAATTCTAGTTAATAGCTAACCCATTTCTTATTATTTTTGTAAATAATTTTCTATAGAAATAAATAGAGTTTAAAAATAAAAAATAATAATAAATAATAAATTCATCTTTATAATAGAGATAATAAAGGAAAATATTATGTAATAAGTTTTCTACATTTTGGGGATGAACAAATATGCTCACACAAAGGGGTGTGGAGCAACATGAGGATTTTTGCACACATGATATAACATTTAGAACGATTAGTCGAGACAAGAACATCTTGACGAATAATAACTGAGGCTTAGACAGCAATATGAGAAGATATGTCGAGACAAGAACATCTTGACGCTTGATGAAGAATAACCAAAGCTACGACATCAACATGGAGAGATATGTCGACCTTGAGGAAGAAGAACATTACGATGTCCGAGAGAGGTGACATCTTAATGACTCACTACCATGAGCAAGTAACTCATGACTAAATACGCTCACACAAGGGGTGTAGGGCAACATAGTAATTTTGCACAAGTAATGCAACATAGAGAATGATCAGTCGGGACAAGAACATCTTGACGCTCACTGAAGAATGACCAAGGCTGCGACATCAACATGGAGAGATATGTCGACTCTGAGGAAGAAGAACATTATGATGTCCGAGAGAAGTGACATCTTAATGACTCGGTGTCATGAGCAAGTAATTCATGACCATTTGAGCTAGTAAGACTGAACTCATCCGTCGATGAGTTTGTCTTCTAACTCATCTCCCGAGATTGTGAGATTGAATCGTTCTGTAGTAGATTCATCCACAAAACAGTGAATGTGAACCGTTCTGTAGGTAGGTTCCTTCACTAACACATGCCTCAATGTTAAGCTGGCTCAGCGCTTCAGGTTTGACATTGTGTGTAACTGTGTTTCCTAGGTTTATGAATCGGCTTAGTGCTTCGAATTCATGATCTAGAAGATCGGTGAGAAGAAACACGTGGGCCATATCCACCCTTCTCCTGATTCACCAACCTCAAGATCAACCGGCTCAGTGCTTCGAGTTGTATTTTGTGTGATTGGTTGTTGACTAGTTAAGATTGAACCGTTCTGTAGTAGGTTTATCTTCTAGATCAACGGAGGTTGAGTCGTTCTGTAGTAGACTCACCTCAAGCCCCTCTGAAGAGATTAACCTGGTCTGTAGTAAGGTTATCTCTCGAGGTGGTATAGACTGAACCGATCTGTAGTAGGTTCGTCTTCCATAGAATTAAATAGGTTCATTTTCTAGATGAACTGAGGTCGAGTCGTTCTGTAGTAGACTCACCTCGAACCCCTTCAAAGAGATTAATCTGATCTGTAGTAAGGTTATCTCTTGAAGCGGTAAAGACTGAACCGATCTGTAGTAGGTTCGTCTTCCATGGACCCCTTTTGTGAACTCAGACGACCACTTGACCATCTCTTAACTATATTATTTGCTTCTCTCTTTCAAAGATCCAGAGGTGCCTCGAGGTCAGTAGCCTAGGGTAATTAACGGTGGGGGCTTGCGCCCACCGGAATCTACAAGAACTCACAATCACTAAAAAACCCCCTGAATGTGCATCCAAATCTCTCTAAATGGCAGAATCAGCCGACACCTAGCAGATGCACGCTCGAAAGGAATCTCCGTGTCCTTCTTCCGCAACCCATCGCCCAGCGGCGGTGCGCGGCGCGCGAAAAAGGGTCGCACACATGTAAATATATATATATATATATATATATATATATATATATTATATGTTTTTGATTGTAGGATTAACTTAATTATTATAGGTTACCACAATATGGACCCTTCTTGTCGAGGTAGAGAATGAAACTGTACCGGTGACACAGGGTAAGGTGTTCCCGACCGTACAGGGATATGTCATTCACGGCTCTCCTCTCCCAGCAGATTGCTATAGGATACAGCTCACCACGGTCCTAGAGGGAGGCGGCAAGAACAAGGTGCCTATCCCGGCTGAGGAGGAGGAGGAGGAGGAAGTGGAGAGGAATCATGGGTACATTCTTGCATGGCCGAGACATTTGGTGCTTTTGCCCGGTCAGGTAATCAATTATTTCACTAAACTCATAAATTTTTAAGCATGCACTGTTTATTTTTGTGTGTATATATATATATATATATATATATATATATATATATAGTGGAGATACCGTGAGCTTAAGCTCACGGATACCTTCCGTGAACTTAACTCAAAAAAATATATTAAATCATCTCAAAATTTTAATTTATCATTCTCATTAAATTATTTATATAAAAATCTTGTGTGATGTCAAAATTTGGAGTGTTTTGAGTATTTTAAGTCACCGTTTTTAATTTTTAAAATGATATTCAAGTATTGAATATATTATTATTATTTTTAGAGCTGATTTTCAAAAATTAAAAACCACAACTTAAAAAGGTCAAAACGTTCTAAATTTTTGCATCCCATGAGATTTTCATATAAATAATTTAATAAGAATGATAAATTAAAATTTTAAAATGATTTGATATATTTTTTTGAGTTAACCTCACGGAAAGCCTCCGTGAGTTTTAACTTACGGTATCTACACTATATATATATATATATATATATATATATTAATTATGTGCAGGGGACACCCGAAAAGACCCGAAAGATGGCCAAAGAAAATAAAAAGCCCAATGATAAGACGGCGCCAAGCGCGGGGTCCGAGATTGGGCCACAATCGCTAATTCCTGATGAAATCATGGCCGGAAAGGCGAGTTATTATCATACTCTACACTATGTTCTGATGTTCCAGTCGTCAGGTGATTTGTCAAGCTAATTGGGTCATTGATAATCGTTTCTATTCTCTATAATTTATTTAACAATTGATTATCGTTTCCCAGGTGAAACTCAGTTCACGCTAACTTTCCCCGTTGATTTGTTCCGTGTGTATGACAAGGGTACACAACCTTACCAAATGTTGCTAACCATGAATGAAATCATGGAAGTCTTCACGGATGATTGGGTCTCCACACAGACCATGCAGATTTGGTGTTGGTGAGTAATTTCAAAACAACTATCTCGATTGTTAATAATAATTTATTATATATGTGGTAACAATCGATATATGTATATGTATGTAGGTATTGCAAGAATTTGATGGATTCCATTACCTGCAGGAGATTTAAGATTATGGATCCTATCTTGTGCTCACCTGAACTAATGAATCTTGATCATGGTAAAACAACGACGAGATACGTGTTACGAGTTGTAGAGTTTACGAAGGACGTCGATGAATACATCTTTTTGCCGTATATACAGGAGTAAGAATTACTCGATCTTATTCTGAAATCCTAGTTAATTATCCTTTATATATATTTTGCATCTAATTAACAAGCCTTTAATTGTAGCAAACATTGGATTCTTCTTGTTGTGCATTATCATAGCTGCATATTGTATTATGCGAATTCAATGAACCTTATAGTCAATCAATCGGAGTTGACGCTCAAGTTTGCTCTGAATGCGTAAGTATTCTTATACTTGTTCAATTTTCAAACATTTGTACAAATCTTAAAATTTCGCTTGCAGGGGGTACAAGCGTTATTGGCAACTGCGCAACTCAAGTAAACTTGTGGGAGTAAATGATCCATTGGTTTTTCGACATATTCCGGTATGGTTACATATTATATAATTAGCGTTATGATTAATTATAATTAATAATTTCCTTGTACATGCATGCATAATTATGTGTATTAACCTATTATTGTTATATTTATAATTATTATTAGTGCCCTACACAACCTAGTGGCAGCGAGTGCGGATATTATGTCATGCGGAACATGATTGAAATCATCAGAAATTATCCATTAAATGGTTTTCCTAAGGTGAGTAGAAATAAAATATACATAATTAAATTTATTAGTTTTTTAATATATATTTACATACTAATCATTTTTTCTTTTTTCAGAGCATCAAAACCTACAATCCTTTAATATCGACCGAGTACGAAGAAGTAAAAAAACTTTGGATTGAGTTTGTGATTTCCTTGTTTTGACATTTATTATCAAGTTTTAATATTTTGTAAATATTTGTTATATTTTGTTGTATTATGTGTGTATGTTAGATAAATTAGTTAATTAGATGTAGTTAATTAGTAATTAAATGTAGTTATTATTATTTTTATGAAAATGCATGTGATGAAAATATTATATATGACTAGCATATATGGGCCAGTCACAGAAATAAAAAAATAATTAAAAAAAACAAATTATTTTTACAGCGGTTTTTACGAATAAACCGCTGCAAAATAATTTATAAAAAAAAATTACAGTGGTTTTTATGAAAAAACGCTGCAAAAATTATTTTACAGCGGTTTTTAAGGTAAAAACCGCTGTAAAAGGTGATGTTTACAGCGGTTTTTAGTTAAAAACCGTTGTAAATGGTATTTAGCAGCGGTTGTTATATAAGACTGACGGGCGGGCAGAAAGCCTCGACGCGATCGCCTCTCAAGAGCTCTTTTGGTTCTGACAGAAAGAAATGAGAATTTGACTTTCTTGACCTAAGTAACAATCAACTGAAAGGTCCCATTCCCAACTCTATATTTAGTTTCCGCGCTATAAGATATCTTGGACTAGATTCAAACAACTTCAACAACCGCTGTAACCAATTTACAGCGGTTTTCAATAAAATCGCTGTTAAACTTTGCAGCACTTCCAATAACAGCGGTTGTACAACCGCTGCTAACTGGGGGAAATAACCGCTGTAAAAGCCTATTTGTGGTGTAGTGATATCTATATTATTATATAAAGCATCTAAGAATTGGAGAGTCCATTTTTTGTCATGGTAATTTTTTATTATACCGATTTTATCCCTCAATTAGACGGATAATATTTATTTTTGGTTGATCGAACATATGTGATATCGTCCATTGATCCTCTTTTTCTCTCCATTTATTTTCTTTATATACTATTATTTTCATAATATTATTTTTTTTTATTTAGCAACCATGTACATATTTGGTAAGAAATTAATGATGATAATATATGTTAGAATAATTTACTTTTCTTGCCATAAAAATCATGAATCATTAACTCATATTGTGCAAAAATCTCATCTAAAATTAAATATAGTCTTTATTATAGGTTTTCTTTATAATTTGGTGAATTTATAATTTAATATTAGATAAATATGAATTTTTTATCTTATAATATTTTAATATTTAAATAAAAAAAGTCTGCTGCAACGCTCGATATATATAGAGAGAGTAAATCTAGCTTACTCTCAAGCTCAGGGAGGCTTTCCGTGAGTTTAACTCAAAAAAAATATCAAATCATCTATAAATTTTGATTTATCATACTCATTAAATTCTTCATATGAAAATCTTACGGGATACAAAAATTTGAGATGTTTCGAGTTTTCTAAGTGTTCGTTTTTTTATTTTTAAAATGATAACTCGACCCGTCTAATTGCCACCTCTAATAGCGATTGTAGTGGTCGTTTTTTGAACTTTTACCGAAAACAATAATCAATATACAAACATGCATGTTCATTGAATTGTTACGTATGGTCTAAAAATTTTACGATAAAAATGAGGTTAATTTAATTATTTTGAATCCACGTCAGATTGTTGTATTTTATTACTATGTAGATGAACAAATAATCCATTTCATTATACCTAGCGGCCCCGCAGGTATAAATAATGAAATGGATCATTTGTTCAAGCACAGCGGTTAAAGGAATCTTATTTTCTGATCGGTATGCATAAATTATTCATGTTGGGAACTAAAGAAGGTTAATTAGCACCACATGGACACCACTTGAAGTTTCGGTGAATTAAAAAATTCCTAAATTTTGCAACATATATACAAGTAATTTGAGAGATTGACTATGAAATAGTAAGTAATTCCTCAGCACTTTTTGAGAGAATTTACTTTAATATAAAAGATTAGGGTGGTACAGATCAAATTAGGCCTGCCTTCCTGGCTAGCTATTGAAAAAAGTACCGACTTTATCAGGCCAACCCACCCAACCAAGTTAATGAAGCTGCTGTGGTTGCTAATCATTATCAAGATTCAAGGGATAGCTTCCTTTTCTAAAATACTATTTTAATTTGATTTGGGACTGATGGATGGACGGAACTAATTAGGAGAACAAAGTTTAGTCTTTCAAATATTTTCTGATTAATTATAAGCATCAGGCTCCTCTGGCCTATGATAACTATATTATTATCCATGATTATTAACTTATTATCATGACTCTTTCCTGGCCTACAATTTGGCAAAACCTAAACCCTGCATTATTTCATTCCATTTGAAGAATACCTATGCGGCTATGCTCCATTTGGGCTAAAATTTCATGAGTTGAGTTTTTTTTTACATAGTTCGTAAAATTTTGTCCGAACAATTAATCAATAAGATTTGTCTGGGTCGCAAACTCAAAGTGCAATTAGACGGGTTAATTTGGGTTTGGAAATAAAATCAGATAAATGGGAAATGCCTCAATGTCCCGCCCCTAAACGTTTCACTTGATCATGATTAAGTAACCTTCAAACTATGACAATCACCCCCAAATTAATGAATTCCAGACAACTAATTAGCCCCCTCAGGTTAATCTCTCTCATGCTTAAAATTTTTTAATGAATAATGACCAAATAGCCCTTAGTTACTTTATGTTCTGATTATTTAAAAATTAATATTTATCTAATTTGAAAAATGAAATATTTTGATAGTAAAAAAATATTGTGAAATAAGTATCTAATATATGTAATTGATTCAAAATACTTGATTTGTAATCTTAAGTTTTCATATTTCAAGTTTGCATGCTTAAATTTATTTTTTTGAAATATTTAATTCATAAACAATACAAATTCAGGTTCAAATATTGTATTTTGTAATAACTTTTCCTGAATTTGATAGTTTAGATAATTGAAATGTGATTAATTTAATAGTAAAAACAGTTCCCGTGGATCAACCATACACTACATTGCAAATTTTATGCACATGTAATCTACCAATTTAATTCTCTTAAAATATAAATTTTATTGGCCTTTCACATACCCATTTATGATAAATTGATAGTAATTAAATTCACTTCTCCAGCCTTTCAAATGTATGACATAGAATATTAGAGGACGTTGGATATGATATTTTGTATCATTATCCTCCATTCTAACTTGAGCTCCAGCGTGGCTTCTGAATATCACATTCACATACACTGGGATCTGAGACCTTATTCTTCACCATTAAGCACTTTCAAACCCAATCAATAATTCAATAACTTATCAAGAATCGAACCTGTTTTCTAAAGAAGAAAAGAAAAGAAAGAATAGAACTTGATAACTTAAAGAAGGTTGCTAAATTAATTAAATAATTAAAAAAAAAAGTAGACACGTGAGAGGGACAAATACAGAGTACAATGGGCCACCAGAATTTATTCTCTTTAAAATAACCTTTACATAATCAATCTCTAGGCATATATACTCTATTACCCGTTCTAACCATTTTTTTATCTTAACAGCTGTTGTCAAGGGATTTATTAAGAAATAACAAAAGGTACATCACCACAATCATCAGCTGATTACATCAAAAAATCAGTTAGTATTAAGAACTGAACCACATTCCCTCATTTATTATCCCTGACTCTATTGCTATCCTTCATACAACCTAATTCTATACATGTCCTGAAACATCCACCGTCTCCAAATTGTGCATCCCCCCTTCCTTCATGTATATGCATATCTTTTTGTGTGTTCTTCCTGTTTGGTATTCATCTGGACATCTATTACAGTGTTGTATCCTTAATTCATTGTCCCTAATAATTCTTTCTGCAAGTAGACCAGTTGAGGAGGCATTTGCAAGAATAATACAATTTTGAACTCCCAGAGAGTCCCAGCATGCGCATGGATATTGAGTGCCCGTTCTAACCTTAGAGCGTAGAAAATGTGAGCAGTGAAATGGCGATGCTCTTCATTTTTTTTTCTTTTTTTTTTTAAAAAAAAGAAGAAAAGAAATGGCCTTGCTCTTTAAAGTAGCATCTGAAGAGTCAAGTGTGCCATATGGACCCTTCACCCTTAGATTTTAAAGGATGTCCATTAGGACTTCCAGGGTACAAATGAACATTTTTCAACAGCAGGGATTACGTACATAGAAATATTTCCATCATTGCATTTTGTAGGTGGATATGTTATAATATAAACCACCACTAATCCGGTATCTAGTGCTTGATGTATATATATATATATATATATATATATATATATATATAAAGATGGTTCTTAATTAGCACATAATCTCATCATTACTATACTACTAAGATATTGTTCCTGAATGCATTTATGCACGGTTGCATCGACCGTGAAAAGTTGCTCGTGCAAAGACTTTGTTGAAAGCTTCATACATTCAAAGCAACGAATAAAACAAAAAAACTTCCACATTTGCTCACGCCATTTCCCCCAGGAGAATAAGCAAATTAAGAGGCCGAGCTTAGTAAGAATCGGAGGAAACACAACCCCTAATTTTTTTTAAAAAATTAGTATATATATATATAGTGTAATTATGCTAATTTTTCATTTCAGTTTTTCTAAAAATTTAAGACGTAATATCTAAAAAATTTATATATTTTTAGCTCTTATAATTTTCTGTCGAGCTCGGCCAGTGAATAAATCCTTGTTTGATTTTTTTTTTTTTAAAAAAAGAGGAAACTTCCACGGGACCACCGTAAAAAATAAAAGCTTTCATAATCTCAATTCAAATATAAACAATTGATTTTTTAAATAGTTAATTTATTATTCCACTGTCACCCCCTCAAAAATTAGATTCTCTATGACCGTCCAAGCCTCCAATTGATACTAATCGTTACTTTTTATATCTAAATGACTTTTTATATTTCAACACTCCTCTTGAGATGGACAAAAGATATCTATCAAGCTCATCTTGTCACATAATTTCACTAGATTTATTGAACTAAGTTCTTTTGTGAGACAATCTGCTACTTGATTTTCTATAGCTATATGACTCAGGTTCAATAGCCCATTTTTTAGCTTTTACTTTATGAAAACCTATCGATCTCTACATGCTTGGTTCTGTTATGGTACACAGGATTGTTAGTAATGTTAATAGTTGACTTGCTATTGCACTGCAACTTTATTTTTGCTCCGTGAGTCACCTTAAGATCTTTCAATAATGTTTTCAACTACAACATCTCAACAACTACTAATGTCATAGCTCAATATTCAGCTTCTGTTGTCGATCTCGTGACAACTGACTGCTTCTTGCTATGTCAGGAGATCAAGTTACCTCATATGAACATATAGTAGCTAGATGGGGACCTCCTGTCATCTTGAAAACTAGCCAAGTCAGAGTCATAATAGTCCTCAATGTTTAGGTGTTCATTATTCCTAAAGATCAAGTCCTTCTTTGGTGCACTTTTTAGGTGGTTCTTTTTAGGATTATGCATGTAACGTTTCACCACACTCATTACAAATGAGATATCGGGATGAGTGTGACACAAATAGATCAATCTACCTATCAATCTTTGATACTTCTCATGATTAACTTGTTCTCTTGCATGTACGCTCATTTTGGCCTTCCCATCAATTAGAGAAACTACAGGCTTGCATCCAACATGTCTATCTCACTGAGTAAGACTAGGACATACTTTCTCTAAGATAGAATAATTCTCTCTACTCCATGAGTCATTTCAATTCCAAGAAAGTACCTAAGTTATCTCAGATCCTTCACCTCCAATTCTTTCCCTAATCTTGCCTTCAATTGTGTAATCTCCCCCTCACCATCCTAAGTAATGATCATATCATCAACATACAAAGCCAGCATAGTGATGTGATAACTATGTTGTTGAGAAAATACCATGTGATTTATAATTGATTTGCTAGTAGCCCATGTCTATCATAGCCTTCCTAAACATATTAAACTAGGCTCGAGGGAACTGCTTCAATCCATAAAGTGTCTTCTTAAACTTCATACCTTACCCACTATCTAATTGGTCTCAAACCCTAATGGAATCTCCATGTACACCTCTTCCAATAAATTACCATAGAAAGGTATTTTTCACGTGAAGTTGGTGTAGTTGTCATCTATCATTTACTGTCATGGAAATCAGTGTCCTCATTGTGCTCATCTTTGTCACGGGTGCAAAGGTCTCATCATAATCAATGTCATAGATATGATTGTACTCCTTTGCTACCAATCGAGTCTTGTAGCGCTTAGTTAGACCTTCTGAATTCTGCTTAACTGTGAAGACTCACTTACATCCATCTGTCTTTTTGCCTGGTGGTAATGACATAAGTTTCTTTATTTTATTTTTTTTTCAAGGGCCCAAGCTCTTCCAACATGGCTACTTTTTATTTCATATCTCTTTTAGCAATCTGTCAACACTTAGGGATAGAGACAATGTCTAATGATATAATGAATGCTCCATATATAAGTGATATATGTGAGTAAGAGATAAATTTGAAAATATAATGTGAGAAACCATATCGATCAGGATGAACTCTCGTATTCTGCTTCTATCTTCTCGCATACACTTCACCATATTTTAACTTCCTTAAGCCCGAGTTCTATCACCTTCATGCTCATTCCTCTTAATGCGGTAGTAAGGTTATGTATTTACTCCTTTGATTGCTCGCTGGTTAAGTGAAGTAATTTGATTTCTATTTGTGCATCCGAAAGGGCCTGCTCTCTATTTGTTGATCAGTTATGGTAGAGAGGGGGGGTAGGATAATCGATGAATGTGTCAAGATGAACACTATGGATAGGGTCCATGAGGCTGAGCGTCGTCTGATTGACCTACAAGGAAAACGTCAATTAAGAGACTCTGATTGAACCCGCATGTGAGTTTTTCGAAGGAAAATGAGTATAAACCCACCAGCGATTTGAGGTATCATTCCTCTTTATAGTCGGCCAAGTGTCGATTGAACGAACGAATCCTTTCCTTCGGTCAGTTCACCTCTAGTTTCCCTTCCTTCGGTCCGGCCCTTTTCTCTGTCAGGCCTTTCCTTCGGTCAGTTGACCTTCATATTACCTTCCCTCAGGTCAATTGAGTTGGTTTAGAGCGCGACACAACGCCTATTGAGCCGAGTTTCTCATCATGGATGAAAGACTCATAGCTGCTTGCCTTTCTCTCGGGCACCTTCCCTCGATCGGATCACCTTTCGATTCACCTTCCTTTGGTCGATTGCTTTGGAGCGAGGCTAAAACCGTTTGAGTGGCATGATGAGAAAGCTTTTTTTATAAATAAATCTATTATGAGGCAAACGCCTATTGAGCATATTTTCTTGCCTTGTAGTTGAGTCTGAAATATGCTCTTTGTCTTCCTAGTCCTCTGAGTATTGAAAAAGAATAGAAATTTAGAAGATATATTTTCTTGCTGGACGTAGGGTTGAAAACAGTGGTAGAGCTTTGTCTGAGCTGAGTGAAAATTAATCTTTCTATCATTTCAACCACAATCAAATTCTTCTTTTTCGCTCAATCACGGTCGAATCCTCTTTTTCCGGCTCAACCATAGCTGAATCTTTCCTTATTAGACAACCAACATAACCCATAGTCACCATCCTCCTCTCACCATCACTACTACTCCCCCTCTCGTCTCATACCTCTTGTATCGAGCGAGTCTCTAAAGGATGATATCGCCTCTGAAGAGTAGTATGATTGAAGTTCTCGAAATGTAACATTCATACTCATAAATAGTCTATTTTTCATAGAACTCCAGCATACATACCCCTTATGAGTACTCGAGTATCCAATAAAAATATATTTCATAGCTCTTAAATTTAGTTTTCTCACATTATGTCTGTTATCTTACAAAAAACACACACAATCAAAGATTTTGAGAGGAATAATATTTTTATTCTTACCTTTCAGCATCTCCATCAGGGACTTTCAATCCAGCACCTGCGAGAATAGAAGGAGCATGCAAAAAATATTAGACAAAGTCAAGGTGTGGTACATTTCACATTACACATACTAATTACGGTTTGAGTCGTACCATCAACAATTTGAAATATCTCACCACAGTTGTAGCATTGTCGGCTCTCGCCTCTATACCTTGTGTTACCTATGTTGGCAGCTGCTAGTGCGGACTTCGGCCCTAAAAGTCCTCCTGTACCAACCTATAAGCCTATACGGTTCTCCTCTTATATCATCACAGATATCGCCTCATCTAGTGAGGGTATCTTCGAATGAGCTAGCAATATTGCGCTCCTCTACTCAAACGTTGATTCAACCTTCTCAGAAAGTGAATAGTTTTTCTCTGCGAATCTCGCTCCCCTCTCTTGCACTTAGGATCTTTATAGGAGAAATAGTCATAGTATGTCCACAATCGCTCCAGATATGTGGCATACTCTTAGATTGACTTATCTCTATACTACTGCTTATATCTCGTGCTCGATCTGAAACACCCTCATGTTGTTCTCAGCACCTACATATATGTTAGTTTGTAATAATCTTGAAGTCAATAATACAATAAATTGGTTATATAAAGCTTTGTTCATGAATTGGATATTTAAATGATATTTGTTTCCTCAAGTATTATTGAATTTATGAATCATTCCGAGTTCATGACTGGAATTGTGAAACTTCATAATATAGAATATACTCTTAAAAGTCACTAACCAAGGTAATTAGCAAGAACACTAATTAACTGTTATCAGGTTAGTATGTGGATTAAATGATGGTCAAATTTTACAGACCATAGACAAAGAGTTATCATTTTAATCACATAAATAGATGTTCTAGGAACATCGTATTTGATAGACCCCAAATGAAACATTAAATGGAATTGTGTTCGTGTCATTAATGTTTTCGTTCAGTATTAAATTCTAAAGTATAAGGTATTTATCTTTCCTACATAAGATATGTATGTGTGTGATTTCTACCAAACGTTATCCGTAAAAGGTGGCTATAAAGGTAGCTCTTCGGTATACATAACTTATGCGGAGGAAGAGATGGTTTGCCAAAAATACTATTGTCCATCGTATTTCTATACGAGTTATAGCATCACTGGGTCCCTTGATAGTGTAAGATTATCTGCTAGCAGTATAATTACAAGAGTAATTATATTTGATAATTTACTCAGGATCAAGAAAAGATTAAATTTGCAAGGATGACACATACCTACCTTGAAACTGATCTGATAGCTATGAGACAAAAAAATTAAATAAAAGTAAATAGTTTACTGGATCATGATATTGTACAGTACATCATCATCTGTGTAATTGGATGGTCATAATGTATTCTGTCAGATGCCTCCTATGATTATAGAAGTTAAAACGGTTTTAACTCTATTTACCAACATAACACGGATCCTGTCGGGTCATACCGTATAGGAGTTAATCGGAGAATCTTATTGATTAATTATAAATTATTTATAATTAATAATAAGATGGTTATAATTAATTATATATGATATAATTATATGTCATAGATATGACAAGAAGCAAAAATCAGATTGAATTTATAACGTGTTGGACACGTCGAAAAATATAATTGTACATGACAATTATATATATTTGATTTGGATTTTAAATGTTAATTATGGATTTGAATTATGGGCCAAAGCCCATTTATAATTAAAGCCTTAATTAATAATTAAAAGCCCAAAATCAGAAAAGCCCAAAAAAAACCCAAAATTAAAAAAGCCCAAAATCTGAAAAGCCCAAAAAGGCCCATGAAAAGCCCATGCCGATCTCCAAGGGTATTTTGGTAATTTGGCCAAAAGCCTAAGGGTATTTTGGTAATTTGTCAATCTCATATTTTCTATAAATAGAGGGGTAGGGTGAGAGAGAAAGCTACACCAAAATCAGTTCTACTTTCTCTCTCTCGGTATACGGTTATTTCAGAATTCACGGGATCGGTGAATAGTGTTTTTATGAAAGTTGTGGTATTTCTGCACATTTTTGAAACAGAATTACTGCGAGTCGTGAATAGTACTATTTCATCTTTTTCTCGGGTGAATAGTGTTTTTGCGAGAAACCGCGGTTTATGGTATTTCTGGCAAAAGAAATAAGTCGCTCTCTGGTTAATCCTGGTAGATAACCTACAGAGGCATCAGACGTTTGGTGCTCCGAGACAAGCCGATTTTCATTCCAATTAAAATTTGGAAGCGAGGTATAACATCTTATATTAATCTATTTAATTGTTAAGTAGATTAATATTTTAGAAATCAATCATGGAGTAGATCAATAAAGGTTTAAAGAGGTGTGTATCTCTCGGTAATCATCTGACATACAACTTTAACCCTAAACTTAAGTTAGAAGTAAAATAATATTTTACCGTCTTTTATAAAGGATTAAATGTCTGTATCTCTCGGTAATTATCCGACATACTTTAATCCCTAACTTAATTAGAAGTAAAAAATTTGTTCTACGGTCTTTTCGCAGCTTGAGTATTAATGGGATTTGGGCATTCCAAAACCCAACAATATATCCTCTTCAACTTAGCCTAGATATCCTTTACGCTTTGAATGTGATCCATCGTGACCGCGATCGATGATACTATAGAGTTAAGAAGGTAGGTATACAATAGCATGTGTGTGGTCTTTCACTCATTCCACCCGACAATGTCCTGTCCCGGCTCTCCCTTCTCTCTTGTGAGAAATCCATCCAAGTTTCTTCCTACTAGAGCACCCTTAATCCGACATGATTAACTCAAATATGTGATTAGTCTATCAAGTTTCAGATCTATAAGTGAGGAATCTACCTTCACGAGTTATGAATGTGTCGAGATCTCGGCTCCTTTCGACATCCTCATGAGCTCAAGCAACATCCCACATCTTTTGGATCTAATTTTGCAATAAATTTCTCCATTGGACCACCTTGTGCCTCAATCAACCCCACTTTAGATCTCATCATGCTTTTAAAAAATCAAGCACCTCCTTTTTCTAGTTCTTATAAAAAAAACCTTATAAAAAGAGAGAAACATAGAGATATGGCGGAGAAACAGAGAGATGTGGCGATGACTGCAGCGGCCCGAGGAAGCGGCGACTATTTTAGAGATTATTTTTGAACTTTTTGTGGCGATTGTCTTATGTCTTGGACTAAGTAGAAAATAGAACTCAACAAAATATTTTTCATTCATCACAACAATGACTTTATATAGGCGTACACCATAGTACAATATGAAAGAAATAAAATAGAAAACTACTCAATTAGATAATCGCTAAATGATGCTAATCGATACTTTCTATATCTAAATAACTTTCTATATTTCAATAATTATTGATGTAAACCAAAGAATAAATTATATGCATTATTATTTTATAAATGATTTAATAACTCACAATTCAAATCTTTATAAATATCAATTAAAAATTAAAAGATGGAATCGAAAAAAGAAGTAATACGATTTAGATTAATTTTCTTAAGGCCGTACCTGCATGTCATAAAGTTCTTAATTTGCTAACCTTCTTATAAGAATTATTCGGCAAAAGTCTTATTTTGAAGGAAAATCACTTTTTTGAGATCTTATATAAACATAAACTTAAAACGTATCAAATAATTTTTAAATTTTGATTTATATTGCTTAATAAAACTTTTATGTGAAAAATATTATGGCATATAAATTTTTTTATTTCTTAAAATTTTTAAGTACTTATTTTGATGGCTAAAAATAACTTCTTTGAAATGATTTATAATAATTAAATTAAGTGATTTTCTAACTATAAAAATAGTAAAAAAAATCTAAAAATATATAAATTTTGGTCTATAACTCAATATTCATACAAAATTATTTTGAGTGGTTCATATCGTTCATTTAGACTTTAAAAATAAAGAATCAATCCATAATACATGAACGATCCATGTTATGCATAGCATCATAGTCAACTATATATGAGTCCCAATATGTTGCAAAGAACATGAAGGCCGTGTGCTTTGCGCTGAACTCGATGTGCTTTGCGCTGAATCATCGAGTTCAAGCACAAGGCAGACATAATCGATTCAAACCATTCAATTTAATCTTCATATAAAAATCTATTAGCAAAATTAAATTTTATATTTTTATTTTTTTTTACTTTTTTTTGGATGAGGAGAAGATGATCACTTGATATGAGAATTTTGATTCATCTAAAAATAACGGTTTCCCTCTATTAAAAAATTGTAAACAAGTTCTAAAAAATATAAAATTATATTTGCGTATAGATTTTGATATGAAGATTAGATTGAATGATTTTAAATGATCATTTCTCACTTAAATTTGATGATTGAACACAAAGTATACAACCACTTCGTTCTTTACAAAGCATCATAGCCTCATACTATATTTTATATAGAGAGAAATAGACTATTATTAAATGTTTGGATTTTGATCAATTTGAAAACGAATATAATATACTTTAAAGTCTCAATTTTTTTAGTTTATCATCCTCATTAAATTATTCATATGAAAATCTTATGGAATACAAAAATTAGAGTGTTTTTGAGTCTTATAAGACACTGTTATGAATTTTTTTAAAATCAGCTCTAAAAATAATAATAAAATATTTAACATTTATTGAAAATTTCAAAAATTCAAACCAATAACTTAGAAAAACGTATTTTCTGACGAAATAGTGACAAAATATTCGATCAGAAACTGACAATACGAAATGTTCATTACAAGAATAAGGGGATTTAATAACGCACCTTTACTACGGTTTTTTAAGAGAACTGTTGCTAAATTAAATTTACAGCGGTTTTAAAATAAAAACCGTTGTAAATGCTATTGCTTCAACAACGGTTATTATTAAATAACCGCTATTAAAAACTTAGCAACGATTATTACTAAATAACTGATGTTAAAAGCTATTGTTTCAATAACGGTTATTACTAAATAACCGTTGTTGAATTATTTAGCAGCGGTTTTTTATTAATAATAACTGTTGAACCAGTGGTAAGAACTCCCAACACTTAGTATTTTTTTCAAATTATCATCCCCCCCCCCCCCCCGTGATCTAAGTCCAGAGACGCGTCGTTCGCCTATCCCGCCCCGAGCACGCCTCGCCCGAGCATCGCCTCGCCTCACCATCGCCGTATCGAGATCATGCCTCATCGTCGCCGCCTGAGCACGCCTCGCATCCCCCTCGTCGTTCTCCTCTCCTGTCACACCTGAGGCCCTCCCCCTCGCCGTCTCCTCTCCTGTCGCCCAAGCACGCCCTCTCGCCATCTCCTCTCCTGTCGCCCGAGAACGCCCCGCCGCCACTTCAAGGTATGTTTGTAACAGTCGTTGTATGTGCTTATATGTGCTAATATTGCCTTTTAACCCTTTGGCCTGGTATGTGTTGATATTGCTTTTCAAGATATGGGCTGATATGTGCTGATGTTTTGATTGCACTAACTATCTATGCTATAGGTTTATTGTTCGTAAATTTTGGCTGTAAACTTATTATATCCTTTCGAGTGAGGTCAGAGAAAACCATAATAGTTGAATGAGTTATAAAATATTATCCTCCGTCGTATTAACTGTGTGATGCATTTAAAAATGAGTTATAAAATATTATTTTCAATATAGAGGATGACACGCACATGCACCGGTGCTTGGTGAGCATGACCGGCTTTATCGAAATTGGAGAGGCTCGTTGGTGCGGGACTATCTCAGGAAGGGCAAGTGTCCCTGTGATGAGAGAATCAACAGCGTGAGTAAATTTAAAAAATTAAGTGATCGAAAACATTCATTTATGTAGGATTATAAAATTACTAACCATGTATGTTTTTACTTTTTGCAGTCTCTCAGATCATTTGCACCCTTGCCGTCTGAGGATCTCCAGCAGGTAAATATATGATTGATAGAATTTTTGAAGTTTATATTCTGAGATTGTACGAGATACTTTAATATTTTTTGGATATATGTAATACTTTTTGTGGTGTGATGTATACATTTATTGTGATTATTTATGCTATGTTTCAATTTATATTTTCGTATGTGTGTCTTATATCTGTGTGAATTGTTTATTGAATAGAATTGATTGTTGTATCGATTGTATATGTGTGAATTCGATGAATGAAATTCTATATGGCTAGCATGTGGGCTAGTCACAGAAAATAAAATAAACCCCCAAAAAAAAAAAAGATTAACAACGGTTATTAAGAAAAAACCGCTGCAAAATCCAATATAATCAATAACGGTTTTTAACAGAAAACCGCTGTTATTTTCATCTTAGCAACGGTTATTTGTGAATAATCGTTGCTAATATTTATTTAGCAACGGTTATTTGTGAATAACCGCTGCTAATATTTATTTAGCAGCGGTTATTTACAAACAACTGTTTCTGTTCTCTCATTCAACAATGGTTTTTTATAAATAACCGCTATTGAATGTATGTTAGCAACGATTTTTTTGTAAATAACCGTTGTTGAGGTGGAATGTTAGCAGCGGTTTTCTGTCAATAACCGTTGTTGATTTATACACAAATTTAACTCAAAGCACTCTTTTCTACCGCAGTTATTTATATAAATTAGCAGTATGACCAATAACAGTGGTTGTAGAACCGCTGCTAATGATTCCAAAAAAGCGTTGTTAAATATTGATTTGTGTTGTAGTGGTTTAATGTAATTTTCTGTATATCGCTAGCTGCTAAGAGTATTTGGTAACGTAAATAAAATTATATTGAAAACGTATCTGCACTCATATAATAAGTTCTAATTGATGGAGAAAACTATCCAAGTCATTTACGGGATAAATTATTCTGTGATTGCATTCAAAATTGTTTATTGAGACCATAATTATTTATTTCATGTTTTCTCCACCTGAGATGACTTAACAATTAAATTGTTTACTTCACCGATTTAATTGCAATCGCAATTTCACCGTTTGCAAATAAATTGTAATAATTGATATGGCATTTTAGAAAGAGTTGCTAATTACAAAGATCGCTAAATTAACAAGTGTTCTAATTTCTGAAATTGTAATTACAAGTAATTTGTATCTTATTAATTAAACAAATCATTTGTATATGGAACAGATGCTTTTAAATAATGTTCGACAAGATCTGTCGTGGTAAGGTTTGGAATTAAATATTTCTAGAAGCTATCCAACAGAGAGAGAAAAAAATACTTCTAATGCAGCTAGATCTATTTTCTTTGCTTTTGTGTGATTTAGCCATGATCAGCTAGATCTATTAGTTCTTAGGGTTAGACATATATATGATAACTCAGTTTTATTATGTGTTAGCAGTACTTTCATATTTATTTTTTTTGTTTTTGATGTGTTGTTTAGTATTTTAATTGCTTGATCAATTATAGAGTCAAACGGTTGACCCACTAACAAAGATCATATCTAGTGTTTTGGTTATCCAAAACAATTTTTGACATGACCAACAAAATCTAAGTACCAAAAGTGGATTTTAGATCCGAAATGTGAGACCAAGTAGTAGCCAAAATGTGAAAAATTGCTCGATCGAGAGATCGAGTGCATCTTTAGAAAATTAACATAAAAAATCTAAGTTAGTAAGCGTAAAAGCAAAAGTTGTGGTTTGTATACCTTAGGAGCCCGTAATAGAACTCAATACAAGTCATGCGAAAGTTGGAACTATCTGTTTAGATAGAGTCATTTTAGACCTACACAAAATTGATAAAATGACATATGCAATCATAGATAATTCATCCATGGTGCGTGCAGACCTCATATGAGAGTATGCGGGTCACATAAATTATTTACAGTTCATTTGTGAAGGTTCACGGGCCACATTCGAAATTCTGCAGGTGAACCAGATTGAAATTAGTCAAAATTGTAGGAACCTTTATCATATTTAATCAAAACTCATGAAAATGCATTTCTTATTTACTGTTACATATTTATTTCTATCTTTTAGTGATTTTAAATCCTCCAAATAAAACCCCAAAATCTTTTATCTTTAATTTTATCTCTAGATTTGAGAAGATGTTGAGTCTGATGATTAACATTTATCTCTGTGAATTTGACATCTTGCTCTATTTGATGAGTTGTACGCTTGCAACGAATTAGATGTAAAAGTTATTTTAAACACTGCACATGCGCTGGCATGCAGAATTTAAAAGAACGATACAACTGATAATTTATAGATTAGAAAATCAGATGCTATATTGACAATTCGAAAGAGAAATTGATTAATATATATTATCTAATACATATAATATTATATTCTAATATTCTTTTATTTATTATTTAAAAATAGAGAAATTAATTAATATATATTCTAATATATATTAATTACATTCTAATAACATTTATCTCTGTGAATTTGACATCTTGCTCTACTTGATGAGTTGTACGCTTGCAACGAATTAGATGTAAAAGTTATTTTAAACACTGCACATGCGCTGGCATGCAGAATTTAAAAGAACGATACAACTGATAATTTATAGATTAGAAAATCAGATGCTATATTGACAATTCGAAAGCATCCTACAAAATAAGTCAACATTCAATTTTTAAATGTTCATGAATAATTCGCATCACATATCAAATATGCAATATTTATCTCATAAAGTAATATATATATATATATATATATATATATATATATATATATATTAAGCTCACGGATGCCTTCCGTGAACTTAACTCAAAAAACATATTAAATCATCTTGAAATTTTAATTTATCATTCTCATTATATTCTTTATATAAAAATCTTGTGGAATGCAAAAATTTGGAGTGTTTTGAGTTTTTTAAATCACCGTTTTTATTTTTTTTTAAATGATGTTCAACTATTGAATATATTATTATTATTTTTAGAGCTGATTTTTAAAAATTAAAAACCATAACTTAAAAAGCTCAAAACGCTCCAAATTTTTGCATCCCATGAGATTTTCATATAAAGAATTTAATGTGAATGATAAATTAAAATTTCAAAATGATTTGATATGTTTTTTGAGTTAAGCTCACGGAAGACCTCCGTGAGCTTAAGCTCACGGTATCTCCACTATATATATATATATATATATATATATATATATATATATATATTATTGTGCTTTATAAAGCACAAAATATTTCGTATATATTTATATCTCATATTTTAAAATTCAAATGGACGATCCAAACTGTTAAATATGATTTTCATATCAAAATCTACTTGTTGATCAAATTATATATTTTTTGGAATTTTTTTGCTATTTATTTAAAGGGATAGAAAATAATTGATATTGATTGTTCAGATAACATCAGATCAATGAATTTTATAATCCTCAAAAAAATAGTAAAAAAATTATAAAAAATATAAAATTTGATCACTAATGATATTTTGATATGAAGATCATATTTAACGGTTTGGATCATCCATTTGAGTTTTAAAAGATGAGATATAAGCGTGAAGTATGAAGTATTTTGTGCTTTATAAAGCACATTAGTACACCTCGAGATTTTGATATGAGGTGTGCTAATGTGATTTATAAAGCACAAAATACTTCGTACTTCATGTTTATATCTCATGTTTTCAAAATTCAAATGGACGATCCAAACCATTAAATATGATCTTCATATCAAAATCTACTTGGTAATCAAATTTTGTATTTTTTTGAATTTTTTGCTATTTATTTAAAGGGATAGAAAATCTTTGATATTGATGGTTCATATGACGTCAGATCAATAAATTTTTTAGCCCTTCAAAAAAATTCTAAAAAAAGAAAAAAAAATTTGATCACCAAGAAGATTTTGATATGAAGATCATATTTAACGGTTTGGATCATCCATTTAAGTTTTAAAATATGAGATATAAACATGAAGTATGAAGTTTTTGTGCTTTATAAAGCACATTAGCACACCTATATATATATAATATTTGTAATCACTAAATTAAAGGTTTATTTTCACACTATGAATAATCTATATAATATTAAAAAGAGTGTATGTATTGAAGGTGTTATTTGTTCAATATCTGATATATCTAGAATATCATATATATCTCTTATATAATTAAAGAGCGTAATGGCAAAAATAGCTTTCTTTATTTTTAAAGTTCCAACTGTGTGTCTATGAGAAAGACAAATTATGATAAATTAAATCAAAGCTAAACTGCAAATGTGTTTAATATGAAGTTACTTTTCACATGACAATTATGTTTTTTTATGCATCAAAATAAAATTTTAAGCAACGAAATCTATGAAGAATGAATAAGGCACAAGATATAAATAAATATACTAGTAAATTATACAAAATTTCTCATATTAAGAATTAAGATAGACTTTCGTGAAAGACACAGTTTCTTTGGTAATTAACTATAGTGATTGTTACTCCGTTAACGAGTCATTTTTAGACATAACATTTGAGATTGAAACGGAGGTCATGCCAGCATCATGTCATTTCAATTTCTCCAAAGGAACCTTTATATTTTACAATGAAATACTGAAAATTAAATTGAATTAACAAAATTTAAATAACAAAAAGAAAACAAATATTGGATAGTTTGCCCACTCACAAGGTGAGTGCTCAAGTAGTAAATCAAAAGAAAATTAGCTCAAAAACATGATTGGGGAAAAAAATCTAATATATTTTATCTATGAAAACTATATAATTATCCTCTTAATATAGAACTACACCAAAATTCCGCACACATTTAAATTCTAAGACTGAAGAATCACAAAATTGACTCAGGCCTTTAGATGCTGCAAGTAAATCGGTACGCCATGCTTCGGCTTGAGCGTAAGAACATTCACTGGTGCATGCCGGTAATTCTCTGAAATGGTGAAGCTGAAGCTGGACAGTAGCATTGCCAGAATGATCTTGGCTTCCATAAGCGCGTACGTCTGGCCTACGCAGTTGCGCGGGCCAGACGCGAATGGGAGGAAGTTTCGGGTTAGAGCAAATGATCGGCCCAAAATCTGTCCGGATTGAATTCATTTGCATCCTTCCCCCATATCGACTCATCATGGTGTATAGCTAACACCGGAATCCAAATAGACAGGCCTTTGGGAATGTGTAGGTCTCCTAGCTTGAAGTCTTGAAATGCCATCCTTGGTAGAAGACTTGCTGGGGGGTAGAGCCTGAGTGACTCATTAATTATCATTTGTAGCTGCATGAGAAAATATCATATTTCACTTGGTTAAGTTTTCCAATATATAGTAATTTTAACTTTACTAAAAGAAACGTTATCCTTGCATTCATGAAAGATGCCAAACAAATTCTATTTTATTGCGTTGTTTTCTGCTGTTTTGTGTTGTGTTGGTTGCATCGTTAGACTTAATAAACAAATCAATTCAATTGGTTTGTACGTAGTACCCGGATCAATGTGCTATAGCTGGTTAAAGTACACCAAACCTAGATAGCTAAGCAAGGACCAACCTAACTAAGACAATCGCTGTCAATTTGGGATAAGTATGTTTTGAAATAAATACTTATCTATGTAAGACACTAGCTAGACAGGATTAAAAGTGAATCAATGCTATCAGTACAAATGTAAAAATGAAAAAGTTGGTCCTTGCAACTGCCATCTCTCAATTACTTACCACAGTAAGTTTAGGCAGATGATCAGCAGTTGGTACGCCACCGCCGCATACTTCCATCACTTCAGCACGCGCCTTCTTTTGCCACTCAGTATTAGTCGCTAATAACATCACCGTCCATGTCAACAGCAATGCGGAGGTCTCATGCCCGGCGAAGAAGAATGTCTTACACTCATCCATGATCAACTCCAGATCATAACTGGAACCCACTTTTTTCTTTTCCATTTCTGTTAGGAGCATTCCTAGGAGTCCGTTACCGTATGACGTCAACCTACCGAACTCTGCGCCTTCCTGTCTAGTCTCTATGATTGCCATCAGTAATCTCTCCACCTCTTCCTTGAGGGATTTTATCTCTCTACGGAACTTGCTTGGAAAGAACCTGAAATTAACAATTTTAGAGAATGCCAGAGTGTTAAATTAAGAAGCTTGATAATATAATTTATTCTGAGATAAGTATATATAATGGATAGACAAGCAGACATGGAGAGAGTATAAAATTGGGGATTGAAGGGAATCAAACAAAGTAACAACTGGAGACTGTCAAGTTCTTTACACTAACTAACCGACAGGTAACCAAGGCTATGCCAGGGAGGTTTTGTGAGAAAGAATATTTGTTATAACAAGTCAAAAGAAGGCAGAAACAACAAGAAGAAGCAGAGTTTAAGTACAAGTGGGCACGTGCAACACTATGCTCTGTTCTTTACATGGCCTATTTTAAGTTATTAACTTAGTAACGGGTTATCGTGTTTCCATCTCAGTATCGGATTTTCTGGCATGTATTTTTTTCAATCTAATATACAGATTCTTTGTTTAACATTTTTTAGCGCAATGCAAATTATCAATCATAAAGACAGATAGAAATTAGAATAATTGTAATTCATATTGAAAAGAACAAACTCATATTCTTATATATTTTTTTTGTATCCAGAAATCGCAGGGCTCTTAATTCTTTCATGAGTCCTTAATTTGGCAATGAAATTCTATTAGAAGAAAATTAAATAGTGCATTGTTTTATCTTAGTTGTTTTTATCATAAATTGATACACGCTATGAGCCACAAAAGATCTAGTAAAACTTCAAGAAAAAAATGGACGGACAAAGAGAACTTAGAATTAAGCCAGGAAAAAGATAGGCAGAAAACAAACCCGTACCGGCTGCCAGGAATCCACAGATGCCGGCTCGATTGAGCGGTAAGGATCTGTAATTTATCCAAAAGATGAAAAATGCGACGACCCGTTTCATAACTTGTACCAAACTCTGTTTTAGCAATGATATCTGCAGTTAACATTGTCAAATAGCCTCCGATCTCCAGCTCTGTTTTTGTACCAGATCCAATAACATCACGCAAACTGCGCACCATCTTGTTAGTGCACTCCACCATGTACCCCACATGACCCTAATCAACCATATCCAAAAGGAAGAGAGGAGAAACAAACGCTCAGATTCTTTAATTATTTTAAATGTAATGATGGAAAAGTAGAAAGATAACGCAAATGTATCATAAGTATCATAGAATAGAAAATAGCTAATAACTCCCTGACTGTGGTACAATATATGCATTTTCCTCCTTTGCACATCCCGTGTTAATACCAGATGAATAATGTATAATACTGATGCATCAAATATTTTACAAGAGCAGTACTGTTGACACAGAAGATTCACCTCTGTGATATGAATCTGGTATAATGTGAGATAGTGATGTATCATGTATGCATACCTTAAGTTTGTCAGCCATAAAGGCAGGGGCCACAATGTGGCGCTGGTGGGTCCAGCTAGCACCGTTGGCCATTAACAATCCTCTGCCGATGAAATTTCGTGTGCCCTCTTGCTGTAGCCAGGATTTACCTGTGTTCTGAACGAATTTCGATGAAAGAAGTTCCTTTATCATGTCAGTCTCAGTAAGACACAGCCTCGGTTCACTCCCATACCAATATATGAACCGCTTTCCTGAATGCATGTAAATTGTGTGTGATTGGCCATATAAATCGTAGTAATAGACGCAATTCAACATATATATATATATAGAATATCCCATTTCATTTTTTTTTTATTTTTTACACATACCATAATTTTTTTGCCATAGATGTAAATGCGGCACGAGACGACCTACTATGTCATGGCTGATGGACTTCATGTCATTTGAGGTGGAAATTTTGACGAGCTTGGCTATGTCTTTGAGATTTCCAACTAGGAAACGAGGTTTGGGGCCAGAAATACCTTGTTTGGCCATGAATTTCCTTATGCAAAAGGGGGTGATAATATAGCATGAGATGGTAATCCATATGGCTTTGAATAAGATTAAGGACAGAAAAACAGCTAATATTTGGAGAAAGATGAGAATCGATCTCTCCATTGGACCAAGGGAAGGTAGCAAGAGAAAGGTGGCTGCTTTGAGCTTATTTGTTAATGGAGCACTATAGGAGCCGCGTCAAATTTATAGTGGGCGGGGTTAAAGCAGGATGTGTAACATTGGATTGTTAATAGCTTAAAAAAGATTTGGAGAATTTTATTGAGCATGAACACTATAGGAGCTGATATTCTGATGCAGCACACGTGTTGCACAGCATGTGGACAAATTTGTTGCGCACTTGATATAATCGGACGGATATCACGCTATGCTGTGGTGATGTGCGGCGGAGAATACGAATTATAATTGGAGTCTCTGCTCATGGACAATGTATTATAATTTCTTTACCTGTTTTCATTTATTATGAAAGAGAAAAACTTAGGAATGGTTCAAAAATGCGTATATCTTTCATGGTCATATTTAGAAATGAAATAAAGTAGGGATGAGATATTATCCCCTTATATCCTAATTAAGAATTATCCCTCATTTCTCATTGACAACTAGCTTTCCCAAACTATTTCTTACTATTTATTTCTTCCAATATATGTAAGTTTTATTGCATTTCTTTGTTTCCTTTTTCTTCTATGTAACTCGCACTTTCTTTTTTTATTATTTTAATATGATGCATCAATTGGTGCTTTCTTCCTTTCTAATGAAATTTAAAAAAATGAAAATACATTAATATGATTTCTTTGTATAGAAACAATGAAAATATATTTGATATAGAAATGAAATAAAAGAATATATAAATAACTTGTCCTTCGACATGACTTAAGAAAATGTGGAGCCTTATTGCATGAACGTAAAGTAGCTAGGTATAATAACAACAAAAAGTGGACACCAACAATCAATTAATTCTACAAAATTAATGTTTCTATGAAATTATCAACCAAAATTTACACGCATAACATATAATCTAATTCATGATTAAAGAATAGATTTTCATATGATATACGTGTACGTAGATAAGAAACTGTTAAAATTTAATAAATTAGATTTTATTTCTTTTCAGATTATGTTTAAATTAAAACTCGAATTCAACCGAACCAGATCAACGAATTAAAATGGTATTTCTTAAATAAATAATATTTAAGATTTTGATGTAGTACTTAATGGGATGTGCGCTGGCCACACCTACATCCGTTACTAAACATCCAGTTAAGCTCATTTTATTAAATTGAAATATTAAAATTCAACCGTTAGCTTGTACTACTAATTAATTGACTCCACTCGCGCGGTAATTAACCTATTAATTTACTCGGTCAAAAGTTCCGTTATTGGGAAAATTAATTCAATTTGTTTCACTCAATGAGTACATTTTCCTTGTTGGCATTTAAATATTAATCACATGATCCGTTTAAAAGCTAAGCAAAAGCAAAAGAAATAAAAGAGAGAGAGAAATGAGAATAAAAATATATTTCAACAAATTCTTTTGAGTTACCTCAAATTCGGATTCACTCAATATGTGGGGTTCATCACAATTAGAGGTGTCAATGGATCACATCCAGCCGAGTTCAAATTGAGTCATCATTATTCTATATTATTTTACCTGATCCAACTCAACTCATTTAAGATCGGATCAATATTTTCTTTCATCTGACTCGATTTGAATAAAAAAGTTAAGTATTTATTAACTATTTTTATATTTTTCAGCGATCAATATTAATAATATAAGTTTTGATCAACACAAAATCACAAAATAAAAACAATTTGACTTGTAATGAATCAAAACAATTTGACTCGTATCAGACCAATTTATTCTCGGATCATTTCTGTTTGGATCAAGTTTTGATTGGATCTGGACCCATCGGGTCGGGCCAAGTGTTGACACTGTTAACCCCATCATAGGACACATCGGTTGAAGTAGGTGATAAGCTCCAATTACATCTATATTTTATAAACTTTGATCTTTAAAACTCTTTTTTTTACTTGTCTTTTAGTTTATTAAGTTATATTTCATTCCTAGTTCTTGGTATTATTGTGCTTTGATTTTGATTTTAGGTATTTGAAGCATTTTGATATATTTTGGGCAAAGAACTGATGATTTTGGGAACTGAAGCACAAATGTGTGAATCACAACTCATGCGGTCCACACGGATGCAGTGTGCGGAATGAAGAAACTCAAACTTATCAGGGGGCCTTAAGGACCGCACACCTCCCTTGTGTAGACATCGTACGATAAATTTGATAGTCGACACAGAATCAACAGTTATCATCTATTACGATCCATACTTATTTTAGGCAACCATAGCAGTCGTTCCAAGGCATCTTCAACCAGTCTAGACTAGAGGCGGCTAGGGAAATACTAAACTCGTCTTTGGATATTTTTCATGTATTTTTTAGAATAATCAAAGCTAAGAAGTGGAGATCAGAGTTAAGTACTTGAGAGACAAACTGGGATAGCGGTCGAATATCGATTTTATTGTTGTATCTCTTGCTTGATTGTTATTTTATGTTGTTGCTACAATGTTTTTTATCATCTCTTGTGTTTCTTTGTGTGATTTAGCCATGATTGGTTGGATTTGTAGTTTCTATGGCTAGGATGACTTAAAACATGGTATTTGATTATGCTTGATATTTATTTCATCATTCTTAGTGATTTTATGTGTTGTGCGCTATATAAACTATTTTGATTAAAATTTATGATTGTTATGGATAATTTGTGGGAAGTGATCATACCAAGTGTTGGTTGTGTTTTGCTCAAGGACCTTTAAATTAAATTCAACCATAATAAATATAGTTCAGCTATGTAGAACTCACATCTCTGGGACCTCCAACTATTAGATTATTTTGAGTCACTAAAAACTATAATTATTCTTACAACTGTAAACCTCATATCAATTACACCAAGTAATCAGACAACCGTCAACCAAGTAAATAGTGAGGACAACATTTCTAAAAACTCACAATGGAGAAAAATACAAGCTAACACGCAAACTCTCAACAATCTCAACAATCTCACTTTATTAAGGTATTACAAGATAATTTTGAGATTATGATCAAATGATAATGAGTTTATAGCATAGAAACGGTGACGACTAGGTTTAAACAGATCTTAGAGTTCAAATTCATAAAAGGGAGAGTAGATATCTGAGAGATCATATCTTTATATAGTCATCCTGTAAATAGAGTAAGAAATAGCCCTATCTGTTGCAACAGTTATTCATCCGTTGTAATGGTTAGTCATTTCTAACTTGTATGTTATCTTGTCTAGACTATCTGTTGCAACGTATATGAGATTCAATGTAACAGTTGTGTATTGGCGATGCACTGAAATTTTTTTGATCACTTTTGATTTAATCTGTTGCAAAAGATGTGAGATTCGTTATAACGATTGTGGGAGGATGATGCTATAGAAATTTTTGGATAATTTTTGAACAACTTTTAATTTATTCCATTACAACGGTTATGATAATCGTTGCAGCAGTTGTAACCTAGAACATAATAGTAATGGTCTCGGTGTTATCTGGTATAACAGTTATGGATCTATTGTAACGGTTAAAGATTGGTTATGCTCTGAAAGTTTTTGGACACAATTCGATTTAATCTGTTACAAAGGTTGCCACTTCTATTATAATGGTTAGAGCATAACCTTTAATCTTTTTAGTTTAATCTCAAAATTATTTTGATTATCTTTGTTTATTATAAATCTAACTTATCCATTACAAACCTAACCTAACCTAAATTCATTTTTTTAAGATATTTATGCTACCAAATCCAAATCATTGATGCTTCCTTTAAAGCTTCATAATCTTCATTTAACATACTCAAAGAAATCATTAAATTTATATTTCATTATTTTATAAATCGATAAATAAAAAAATAATAATTATTTACAATAATAATTTTTTTGAGCTAAATTTGATTGTTCCAACTTGATTAGAACACAAAAGGTGAGTGGTAAAGCCGAAATGATTGACCAAGCAGTATTCGAAAGGTGAAACTTTACTTCAATTGAAAATTTAAACGCATTTTAGAAAGTCAACACTAAAACTTAAGGAATTTGACCAACACATATAAGTTATGGTTTATTGAACTTAAGAGGATTATGAAGAGTTAAATCAAGCATCTAAATACCATTTATAATAGTTGGTATCTACCAAATACTATAGAACTCAACCAAATCCTCAACGGAAAGTAAAGACTTATTAAGTCACTGTTCATTTATCTAAGAAGCATGCAAACTGAACATGCTCTATATAGTCAGTTACAAAGCAGAAGATCTGTATAAGACATATGGTCTGCACATGAATGTGTACGGACTGCGTGACTAAGGGTCATATAGAAAAGTTATCTAAGCTCTAAAAACCTTTATTTAATTGAATTAAAACCAAAATATTTCTTTATTGGTTATTTTATTTAATTGAAACATTTAGTATTACAAACAACCAACAAAATCCCAAAAAAATCCTTTTTCCCTAGTTGTAGAGGTAGATTGGGTCTAGTCATTACCTCTGTCTCTATGGATTCGACACCGCGCTACATTCTTCTAGTTGTGCGCTTGCGACAATACTGAGTGTACTAGGTACTTTGAAAAATAATTAGTGCCATGCGCATAAATCGGTAAGACTGTTAGAAAAACTTATAGCTCATGAATCACTCGTGACTCGCTCAAGATCAACTCAAATTTGATTCACTCATTAAACTCATTAAGTTAATATAATATCTTAAAAATTTATTGTAAGTTAATTTATTTTAGGACTATTTCATAAATAAAATAAGTTCAGGATTTAAATTATAAAAGACAAATTTAAAAAATAGAAGCCACGTTACCTTGTTCCTTCGTGACGCGTGGCTTCATATATGCTTAGGCGGTAGTCCCTTTCTCCCTCAGATAGAATGAAAGAAAGAAAATGAAAAAAAAAATACAGAGGAAACGAAAAAACTTGGAAGAAAGAGAAACATAAAAAAGAAAAAAAAATACAACTTCAGCATAATTGGATTTCCATTCAACAGTGGATAACGAATCAAGGCATCTCAATAATTTGACTTATTAGAGTGAATCAATAAGTAATCGAATTTAGTTTTATTTAATACCATTAACAGTGATATCTAAAGTATAAGATTTTGATTGATAATCTGATTGTGAATAATATGAATATGACACATATGTAGTTCGGTTCAGCTTAAGACATGAAGTATTATATCAGTGTGTTTGGAAAATGAAAATAAAATGAATAGGATGCATAGACAAAATTTATTTAAGAAATTGCCAAAATCATAGGCGCCATGCTTTTAACGAATATTTTCTAATTAAGCCATGGGTTTTGGGTCGGACTGAGCATGGACTTACAAAATTGATGAATATTTCAATTAATAATTAACTCTAATAGTTAGGTTTGGAAATCCTAGAAGTGACTGATAAAACTACATTAATAAATATTGATGTGATCCAAATAGGTGACGCGGTTCAGACGTCATCATGGACTCGAGAATCATCAACGTTGGAGTCGTGAATCGTTTCTTAAAAGTTAACTGAACTTCAATATAACTTGTATTTAAATATTATTCATTAATTGAATTATTAACTTGATCTCAATTCAATCGATATAAATAATTGATCTTTGACTTGAGATATATGTCAATGATCTGAATTGTATAGATTGTTTGGATTGACTTTTGATTTATAAAATGGGTCGATAACCTGAATTATGTTGGTTGATTTTTGACTTGTGATATAAGTTCTTGACATGAATTATGCGAATTAATTAAATTTTGATCACTAAACTGAATTGAATATTGAATGAAAGTGGTCAAATTATGCATGACAGTACATGTCAGAAGCTAACGATTTCATACTCCGAAAGGGAGGGTCCACACAACCTGAAGGGTTATGAGTGAAAGTATGCTCTGCGAAACCCCGCTTACTAGTGGATTTATGAGATATTCTCCACTTATCACGGTGTGTGATCTTCATGTGTCTATGCATAATTGATTAAAGTATAATCACTAAATAATAATTGCATATTTGATATATAATAAAGATATATTTCATTTTAGTTGCTTTGAATTAAATTATTTTGTATACATGTTATAGAGAAACTACGTTGTTAAATAACTTGTTACTGAGTTTTATAGCTGACTTTATTTTGTTTTTGTCTCATTTGTTTTCTTTTTATTTGTTGATGACGTAGGTTGTGGACCGTCGGATGGATGTAGAATATGTCATCTCCGTAGCGTTTAGGTCTGGCTTGGCTCGCTAAACTGGATAGGCTTATTAGGTTCAATTCATTATAAGTGAGGTTATGGTGCTTTGAAAAACATGGTAGCTAATGCTCTTTAAACTAGACATGGTCGATTCAAATAGTTCAATCTAATCTTCACATGAAATTTTATATTTTAAATTTTTGTTATTTTTTTATGTAGAGAAAATCATTATTTTTGGATGAATAAGAATTTTCAGATCAAGTAATTTTATTCCATCTGAAAAAATAACAAATAAATTCTTAAAAAATATAAAATTTTGGTTTAATAACATTTGATATGAAGATTAGATTATACGGTTCAGATCGATTAATATCTAATTTGAAACTAGCCATTGTACTTTGTGGGTAGCATCATTCATTCTATGAAATTATTTTATGAAATATAAAGAATTCACAATAAAATATTATTTTTTGATATTTGATATTCATTATTTTTAATTTTTATATAAAATATTATTAATTATTAACGAGTCAACTCGACTCCCTTGTTAATTTAATCTTTCAATGTCAAATCAATACTTTGACTTATTAAGTTAATGAGTTGATCTCAATCTTGACGAATTTTGTTCGACTCGGCTCATTTACATAGGTTGAAGTATCTTGAAAGAAAATCATTATGAGTCCATTTCATCGTGTGAGGCCAATATTTCTCTCAAGATAGTAATATTGTGATGTCCCTTTATACTTTGATTTTCGATAATGGATGTAAATCTACGATTATATGGATTACTCACATAAAAGAAATGAACGGCCTATAAGGATTCTTTAAACCATTATTTAATATTTTAAACTTAATTTCTAACTGAAACCAGTCAGATGATTTCAGTTTGGTATAAAAAAGAAGATCTATTTTTTTGTCACATAAGAACAGGCTACTTCTCAGTAAAAGATGTTCCTTGAAAAAATATATATACACATTAATTTGAATTAATTTTAAGAACAACTACAAAATAACTTTAAAAAATACGAAATTCAATTTATGCTAAAGATTAGTTTAACAATTTGATAGAAACAAAATAAGAACCCCAAAAAGGATCGTTAACTTCTAATACATGAAAGAAACAATTCAAATACGAGCATTGATCTCTTAGTTTGGCCCCCACGAGATCAATAGGTGATATATATTAAAGCCAACTATGCAAATTGTTTAATTTTTAATTCTAGAGATTAATTTAACAAAAGAGATAGAACAAAACAAGTAGATCCAAAAGATTTTTAAATTTAAAATATACGTGTGCAAAAAATAACTTTCCAGCGTCCAATTATTTGGCCTCACGTTATCGATCAGTGGTTGATTTCGCTATTTTCCGCATCACGGGTGAAAATTCCAGAGGAGAGAGATGGAATGGACCCTGAGATTGCTTCAGTCAACATTTCACTTAGGAATTTTTGGTCTTTACTGCTTTGATTAGTGTCCAATAATGTAAGGGTATTGATACGGTGCCCACCGTTTTATTTCTATTTCGCCCACTATATTGTGGTCTCCACACAAAGTGTATCTCATTCATTAATTACATATGGTGGGTGAAATGGGGAGCAAAATAATATATATTATGCTGTGCTTCTTCTGAGTTTATTGCAGAAATAATGGGGTATAAAATGAAAAAGTGACGGAGAAAGAGAAGAGGTTAAAATTCTAACTTTTTAAATTAGGATTGAACAACTTTGACAAAAATTAATATGCATTTTTTTTTCTGTTAACACCCTCGTCCCCTCTCTTATTTCCTCTATTTTTTTTACTCAAGAACGAGGGGTCGCTCGATATTTCACTTCTTTTTCCTTGTGGGCGGATCTAGAATTTTGATCAAAGGGTAATTATCGGATTATAATAGATTATCGGATTCAAACCCATTAACTAATCGGATATTAAAAAAATTAATAATTTAATATATATTTTTATCTAATAAAAAATTATTAAAATAATAATATTTTATATATTAAAAATAACAACAAAATAAAGCTCAAAGTAATATATAATCAAGTTGATGAAGAAAATTTTCATCTATGTAACTTTATATTTTGATATCTTTACATAATTATTTCATTATGCATGATATTAAATATTTTTTTCTTAATCAAAATAATCAGACAATTCAGGGGAGGGGGGCAAAAAAAATTCAAATGAGATAAATTACCGAAAAGCATTATTTTTTAAAATCCAGGAGGGGTATGTGCCCCCCTAGATACCTTTAGATCCGCCCCTGTTCCACTTTGTCATCCCCTCTACCCGACTCAAAAGCACAATCTTACTGATTTTTTCAAATAATTTTTTTCATCTAAATTTATATCCACACATATTTATATATTATATTATATGTGTTTTGTTATAGATAGTTTCTATACTTTCTATACTATAATTTTTCTATATCAAAATTTAAAAATGTCATTTTATTTCAATACAAAATATGATTGCAAACAAATAAAAAGTCAATATAATTAATCAATTATTTTTATATAGTAATCATAACTTTTCTAAAAATATATATAATTAAATTTTAAAATGATATCTTTTAGAAAAGATATATCATCAATTGTATAACTTTTAATGTAGCGATGTGTTATGAATTTAATGAAAACTTTAATATTTTTGTTACAATCTATAAGGCCACAAAAGATTTTCTAATATATCTAACGACTCATGTTCTCTCCAAAAATTAATGAATGAATTTCGGTCAATCTTGACAATTGCAAGATTAAAATGCTACACGCTCAATAAAAGAATAGAGATAAAGAATTTGAGAAGCATTTTTTTATTTAATGACAAGATAATATTTTTTTTGTGTACAAATCACATGTTTGAAATTCAAAACAAAAATCTTCGTGAAGATTTAAAATTGAAAGATTTAATCTCTCTTTTTAAAAAAATATATAATAATTTACTAATGAATAAAAATATGAATAAAAATATATAGACTGGCGTACCGTGAGAGTCCGATATTATTTATCAATAAATAGTCTTTTATATGTAGATTTTAATTACTAAATATAATATATACTGATAATATGAGTAGAACAAGGGTGCTCCTAAGAGCACGATGTCTTTTTGTACTCTTAATTAAAAATATATTTATGAAATTTATTATTTATTTATATCTCTCAATAAATTCTTATATCAAAATTCTATGAGTACAATAAAATTATTTTTTGATCTTCATATTTATTTATTTCGTATTTTTTTAAAATATATCTAATTAATGTAAAATCATTATCTTTCATACGCAAATAGATCACATTCAAAAGTCCAAACAAATACTTAGAAATTTCTGAAAATATATAAATATTTTATATTCCATAATATTTTAATATAAAAATATGTGAATAATATTAAATTAAATTTGAAGATAACAAAATATATTTTTGAATTAAAAACCGTGTTTCTAGGAGCATCCTAATTTTACTAGGTTATATAAATATTTTAATACTTTCGGTGTATAATCATCGAAATTTTGTTGTTCTACGTTTTAAAACTTAGACCATCTATGAGACATATTTAGTGGCTAAAAGCCTAAAACTATTTATTTCTTGAAATATACAGTTCAATATTATTATTGGATATATTGTGTGAAGTTAGTTTATATGGGACCACCGACCAGTCAGCTCTGAATTTCGAAACGAATGGCCAAGAACTCTGCATTGCAGTTGACCAAATGAGAATCAGTTTTAGTTGAGAAAGATGGCAACAACCTTTTTATTGATAGCTCTACCTAATTTTCATCGCAGTTATAGCATCTCCGCTAGTTGACAAATTATACCTTCAACGGAGTTGACCATTGTTGAAACCGTTTATTTGACAGTTGACTTTTCTCCCTTTGTAACTTCCAACTATTTGGACCATTATTGAAACCGTTTATTTGACAGTTGACTTTTCTCCCTTTGTAACTTCCAACTTTCCAAATAGTTGGATAGCCGTCATCTGTCCTTTTCAAAATAGTCCGGCAATAATGTAAATTATATTCTCATATTGAAATACTTTTGAAAACCAATTTTTCTTTTTTGAATTTTTTTTTGTCATTTTTTAGATGGGTGCATATTTTGTTGATATAACGATTTTTGCATCATCCAATACTAACAATTTTTCATCCATCTAAAAAATAGCAAAAAAATTTATTGTACTAAATATTTTCTTTGATTTGTCAATTTGCATAATAATATTTAAATTATATAATTTGTCTTGTTTGAGTATTATGTAGGAATTAGAATGCAAAATAGATTAGTGTATAAGAACCAATACTAATGATGGGATGCAAAAACTAAATCAATATTGCATTAAGTTTGGATTTAGTTAGGTCCAAACTGAGTTGAATTAGTTAAGATAAATTGAGTTTAAAACAATAAGAAAAATACTTTTATCCACTAAACCGTTGTAATGGTTTAGCAACCATTATAACGGTTTAGGATATCATATGAAAATATAGCTAAGTCACAAACGCTCCAAAAGAGTCAGAGCGCATCATTGAATAACGGTTCAGAACTGTTACAATAATTCAATAAAACGTTATAATGGCTCACCAAGTCATTGTAACGGTTTATATCAAGATCTGAAAATTCACTTTTAAGTTCTTGAAAATGACTTGAAAATAAAATCTTGATCAGTTCCAAGAGCTCTATATAAAGTTGACTAACTCTCTCACTTCCATTCATCTTTTCTAGATAGCTAAATCTCAATTTTTGAAATCTTATAGCTATTATAAAGTGAGAGAGATAAACCCATTACGTTGATAGTTTTGATAAGCTAAATTCTTAACTTAAGCTCAATCTAATTTCTCTTCTTCTCCCAACTTGATCTTTCATGATCAACTATTCTTGTTCATCTTTGAGTGTATTGTCACTCATCTTTCTTGAGTGTGTTGTCACTCTTTTTTGCTTTGTGTGTGTGTTGACACTCGTTGTTTATTTTTTAGTGTGTTGTCACTCATTGTTACCGTGTAAGGGATCAAATATTATAAGTGTAAGATGTTTTACTTTTAGTATATTAGCTTAATCTCAATTCTTAAAGATTGGGAGTTGCGGAGACATAGGCGTTGTTTGTTGAATTCTGTTACATCTTATGTTCTTGTTTGATTTTTTATTTTCTCTTTTTTCTTTGAGTGCTATACTTATTTGAGAATTGAATTAAATTATATTCTGCTACCCTTGAATTTGAACATTAAGCCCCAAATCAATGTTTATATTTTTTTCTTAGATTCTTTACTTTCTTCCACACTTTAGTCTCTTAGGTGACCAATTTTCATACCTTATAGGGTCCAATAAAATTCAAAAATATATAATTTATTCTTTAAAATATTTCAATATGAAGATCATATTTAACGATTTTGATCATCCATTTAGACTTTTAAAATTGCGATATGAATATAAAATATAAAATATTGTATTTCGTAAAGTATCATAGCTTCACACGTTTTAAAAGATCCAAAGTTTGTCCTCTTTGGGTTAATAAATTTACAATGAAAAATGATGTACAATGTTAAAGGCAAAAGAAGAAAGAAGAGGTATGCATCATTCCTATTAATTTATTTAAGCTCAAATTAAAAAAATAAACTCTTGGATGTATTTAAAATCATTTCAATTGCATATATAGAGAGAGTGAGTTTATGATATTTCATGAAGTACAAAATCTAAATCTCTTATACATAGCGTTCATATCTCAATTTTAAAAGTCTGAAAGGTCGATTCGAACCGTTGAACATGATCTTCATAATGAAATATCTTTGAAAATTAAATTTTATATATTTTTTAAAATTTTACTATGTTTTAGATATATGAGTTATTCTACAATGGGTCATAACTCATGAAGTACAAAATATATTTTGTACTTCATGTCATATCTTTATTTTTAAATTTAAAATATCGATCCAACTATTCAAGGTGACTCCATATTAAAATATACTTGGATATAAAATTTTATATTTTTTGAAAAAAATTCCATTTTTCAGTGGTAGAAACTTGTTACTATTAGAAATCATTATCTCGATGTATTTTCAACTCCTAAAAAATATATTTTTTTAAATATAAAATTTGATCTTCAAATATATTTTAATATGGAGATCATTTTGACAGTTTGGATAAATATTTTAAATCTAAAAATTAGAGATATAATGTAAAATATAAAAATATTTTATACTTCATGACTCACTAGCATAACAATATATATAAAGTATTCCATCAGTTTAGTTTATTACTTAATAAATTAAAAATAATTATTAAAATTTTAATTTTATCAATATGAATGTGTCATGGTCAACCGATGACCATGAATATTAAATCTCTCCTCTAAAATGAATGGGTATGGATCGGGTTAGTATCTATTGCAAGGCAGTTCAAAGATTAGCACTGATCAGGCACATTTAATATTTAAATGGTATGCTAGGCCGGGTTGGGTCGAAAACTAAGAGCATCTTCAACCTAAAAATTCTTTAAAGTTTTTAGTAACTGATTACATTATGATTTTAGGTAATTTAATTAGAGTTGCTTCATTGTTGCAACCCATTTTAATTTTAGAAATGGGATCCGTCACTTATTAGAAATTTAAGATTCTCAATTTCCAAAATAAAAAAATTTCTTCTACAATGCTAAATTAGTGTTCTCAACAAAATTGCTAATCTGACATGGTGTTTAGAAATGAGTTTCTATTTTAGCAACTATTTTCAATAGTTTCTAAATTAAAAATTATCATGAACATCTTCAATGCAGAAATTTTTTAGAGTTTTTATTTTAACAAATGACAGTAAAATTTAGCAACTCACTAGAAAATCGCATTGGAGATGGAATACATCCGAGATAAATTCATGATTCGTTATCTTGAAAATAATGAAAACCTTCAAAAATAAATTCGAAAAATCATCTTTATAAAATATGATCTTTATAGTGTATGTAATTAATATTTTTTTTAAAAAAGATGAAATATGATACTTGTTAAGCACTCATCGAGTGAGAAAATGTCTTAATGATTTCAGAAGTAAACAGTACTTGATACAGCTATAAATTTAATTTAAATCAACTATGTTGGAAATAGGGGCGGATTTATTGTATATCATGGGGGCAGTTGCTCTCCCCTAGATTTTGAAAAACAATGCTTTTAGATAATACTTTCGTAATCTGCCCCCCTTCCCCCCCCCCCCAGAAATTTTTTTTGCCTCCCCGTAGATTGTTTAATTACGTTTATTGAGAAAAATATTTAATATTGTGCATAATGAAATAATTATACAAAGATTATTTTGAAAACAGTGATTATTTATCAACTTGTGTTATTTTTAATATGTAAAAGGATATTATTTTGATGATTTTTTAATATATAAGAATATATATTAAATTATTATTATTATTATTATTATTATTATTATTATTATTATTATTTAAAATCTGATTAGTTAATAGATTTAAACCCGATAAATAATTACAATCCGATAACTACCCCCTGATCGAAATCCTGCATCCGCCACCGATTGGAAAGATTGAAACTTATTGTCATAATTATTATGAAGATAAATTATTGCCAAATTATTCTTCTTCAATTAAATATGCAACAACCTCTGTTCGAATAGTCATTGATCTAAGTTTTAGAAAGGCTAAACTAGCTCTGTAGATCACGGTTAATTATTGTAAGAATTTGGTAGATAAAGTTTACTTTGAGATTTAGATATATCTTTTGATTTGCCTTTTTGCCGTCTCTTTATTCCATTCTTAACTTTTTGCGCCTCAGATAGAACAGAACAAGTTGTTTTGCTAAAAGAGAGAACCATACAACAGAAGGAAACAAAATTAAGATTTTTTAAGTAAATCGAAATAAGATAGTAAAGATAAGCATCCATACAAAGTTCGCTTTCATTTTGATTTTTTTTTATGTCCAATCAGAAAAAAAAAATTGAGGAAATCGAAGTCCATTGTTGAATATAGAGTTTTCGTTTCACGATACAGTTGTAATATTTTATGATATGCAAATTGTATTTTAAAATACAAGTAACCACAATGTCCAATATATAGCTTTTCTGTGTGAGTCTATTTTCAGAAATTTTCACTTGAAGGATATCTTAGTTTATTGTTAAAATAAAATAAAAAATCATGCCAGTGGTTGCATTTTACTATGTTTCTTATTATTCGGCAAATCTTTGATTTAGACCAGATCTTTGCTCCATTAATTGAGATCATTTTATTTTTCAGTTGAGAGTTGAGACAGGCGCGCGTATGCAAATAATATCTTTCAGCGACTGCAAATTCTAAAAGTACGTATGGCATATTTGTAATTCTGCACAAAAAATAATAATGAAAATGGTATAATATAATTTATATCCGGCTCAATTGTTTAGCTGATAGAGACCAGTGAAACTGTGAAGTGCTTGACAGCCGTCTCCAATCGATTCAACATTCATCTATGCACTAATTAAAAGATAAATATGGCACCACGGCAGAAAAGTTACTATTTATTTTTTTAAGAACGTGACATAAAGGTTAATTGCATATGGCAACAAAATAATTATATTAACATCTCTATCTGTAAAATTTATCTATTCAGTGTGATAATCCTTATCCTCTTATCTGCCTCGTTACTCCTTAATGAAATGTCACATTGTGTTAAGGGAACAAAATTAGTTGCTGGTTGCACTATAGCTACATCTAATTACATGAAGGATAATGGATGACCATCACGTAATCGGACTGATAGTTATCGGACGCAAATAAATAAGAGGGTGTTTTAATGCCATTAATTTATTACTAGTATTTTGTCCGTGTATTGCTACGGTGATATCTTTCAAAAATATAAAAATTCACATCTTCATATGAAAAATAAGAAAATAAAAATAAAAATAATTTAGTAATTAATGTAAATTTCAATCATGAATACATAATTAATGCAAAATAAATGTAAATTGAGAGAAAAGTTAACAACATTTAAGTAAAGTTAAAATTTATAATTGATGGCAATCTAAAAAAAGAAACAAAATAGAGCAATTGTACTCCTAAATTATGTAGCATTTCGTGTAGCAAATAAAATTGAGAGAAAATTCTAACTTCACAAATGGTCATAGAGATAGTAACATTATTTGATGAATAATTCAATCCGATGAGTGATATTAGCTCTAAAAATTCAACAAAAAATCTGAATTGTTGCATAATCAGAACACATACGTGCTTAATAAGGAGTAGAGATATCATTAAATATCATTAACTCACATTTTGATGTTTTTGGCGGTGCGGAGGGCGTCGGATCTTATTTTCATGTTTTGTGCGTCCGAACTCGTTTTCGGCGTGCGAGGGTGCGGGTCCCGTTTACATGTTTTGTGCTCCCGTACTCATTTTCGGCGGTATCGAGAGCGTCGGGTCCCGTTTTAATGTTTTGCGCGCACTGACTCATTTTCGGCGGTACCGAGGGCGTCCAAAATTTTACTCCTCAAATTTGAATTCCAAATTAATGATCTTTTTAATTTTCATTGTTGATATATGCTCATAAATGTTTATGAATTTTGGAACTCATTTTATGCTAGATCAAATGACAAAAAAATGAATGTATAAAAGTAAGCAATCATAATTAACTAGATTCATTCAGTTTGTTATCATTTTATCTAATGTAAAATAATAAGCTCCAAAAATCATAAAATTTTACGAGCATATCTACCATAAAAAAAAAATTGGTTTGGATTTCAAATTTGAGGTTAATTTTTTAAATTATGAATTAAAATATGAGTTAATGATGTTGGATGATACATAAAATTGATAACATTGAAACAATCCTCAATAAATAAATGCACCAAAATTGTGTTTAAAATAGTAAAATATAGTGCACATGAATAAGAATATCATTTGAGTGGGCGGTTACAGATTTGAAAGTTGAAGATAATATTTTTTTTTATAAGCATCTGAAGTTGAATGATGCTGTTATTTTTATCTCAAGAAAAAGAAAAGGAGAATGCACCATAAATATGAGAAGAAAAATAGATGACTACCAAATATTCCTACGGGAATATATCAAAAATAAACATTAGCGCATTGTAATAAATTTGATCGGATTAGGAGGTTATATGATTGAAATCTGAATTGTGGCTTTTATAAACAGAGTAATTTAGACTCTTATTTTTTTCTAAAAAAAAACTTAATCGTATTATGGATAAATGGTAAACATTAGCATATATAGATAATCTGATATATTTTGGGAAATGATCTCACATATATCATTGCCCTCCGACAAAGTGCAATTTAGGCCCATAAAAAAGCCCATTATCTAAGAACATTTTCTTTTCTTTAGGGGAAGGCTTACAAGGCCCATAAGTAAATAACTTTACATTTGCACCTTGACATATGTTTTCAGCTATCAGGCCCATCAGCTCAATAGAAGAAAAGAGTAAGGAATGATGTTGATTGTCCGTTTTTGTTCTGACAATTGGAGCTATGAGCCCTCTCTCCATCGTCACTCACTCTCTTCCTGTGTGTGTTGTATCTTGTTCTCCTGTTCTGTCGGTGCTGTGACAGCTTATTATGTGATTTGTTCTTTTTTACTGGCGGTGTGCGTCGTGGTGTTGTTTTTAGGCTTAATTAGTTTCTGATATTTGACAAGAGATAATGTTAAGTGCATTATTTTAAAATGCGGCTGTATAACCACATATACAATATATTTATGTTTATATAATGTGATATCATGTGCATAAGAATATGTATCCGTATATTCTATAATGAGTGATATTTATTAAAAAAAAAATATCATATTAAGCTTTTAAAATTAATTATATATTTCATACAAAAAATCTGAAATTATATTAATAGTCTATTGTATTATTTTATTTTTTATTAATGATCAACTCAAATATAGTAAGAACTTTTTAAAATACATATCTGCACATTAAACTACATATGTATCCGTATGTCGCATATGTATTGTACAGTGATCAATCATATACATATTAAAATCACATTTTAAAACATTAGTTAAATGAGAGATTGATGATGTTTGTGTATGATATCAACATTAATACTGAGCACGGGTGCGATACTGGCATGTACAGCGGTATAGGTTAACTAGCCATGGACTTAATTTGTTCTTTAAACTTTTGACTTGTATTTTAAACATTTAATTTGAGCTCTGAAGATATTGCCAAAGCAACAGACTATACAGCTCGCTTATTTTACAAAATGATTAATTGTGAAACTTATTTCTATAAGCATGTCAGTTTTAATCAATTTCGAATTATGAATCGAATCGAATCAAACTCAAACTCTTTTCTTAGCTTGAAACTATCTTTCAATTTTCAAACTCTTTTCTTAGCTTGAAACTATCTTTCAATTTTCAATTGATTCGATTCGATTAAATTATGAATCAAACTCGAATCATAATTAGTTCGCTTGAGTTCAATTCATTTGTTGCTGTAGAATCACGTGTCTAAGCGCTAAGAGCTATGAGGCAGCTGGTTCTATATAAATTTATTATTTTGTAACATTTATAAATATACCCTCTTAATTTTGAATATTATAGAACAATCTCTTTAATCTTGTACTAGTATATTGTCCATGTTTTTCTACGGGTGATTTCTATATTGTAACTTTTCTACATCTAAATCTAAAAATGTCATATTATTTTAATATAAACTATGATAACAAATAATGTAAGAAGTAAATACAATTAATCAATTATTTATATGCAGTAATCATAACTATCCTAAAAATATATATAATTAAATTTCAAATTTGATAAAATTTTCAGCAAAATAATGTCTTTTAGGAAATATATATCATCAATTGTATAACTTTTTTATGTAGCGGATGTGTTATAAATTTAATAAAGACTTAAATATTCTCGTTACAATCTATCACTCCATAAAAATTTTCTAATATCTAATGATTCATGTTCTCTCTAAAAAAATCAATAAACCTCACTCAATCCTGACGGCTACAGAATCAACACACTTACATGCTTAATAAGGAGTAGAGATATATACAGTCCCCCATTTGGCAGTTGTAGTAAAAATGTATTAAACATTTTTAAGTATTTTAATGTTCCAAATGAAAGTAATTTAAGGTAGCGTAAAATTAAAGCTCCTCCATAGGTCCTTTAAAAGTTAAGTCATCAAATTTATTTTTTCAACATTTTTTTTGTACAAACTATATCTATTTACTTCACTACTACCAAACAATACTTCTTTAAAGTGATTTAACTATTACTCCGCTTTAATTTTTACTGCGCTTATGAAACGAAAAAAATAGCTATATAGAGATGTATATATCATTATATATTTTTATTTTTATTATTTTATTGTTGATTATATTTCTGTAATTCTTGTATACTTATCTAATTTAATCATCACTATAAAAATATTATGGTTTCTCTTTCTTAAATATATATTGTACTCAAGGAATTAAAAATATTTATTTATTTAAATAAATATTTTAAAAATATATCTACTAATCTGTTCTAATAATATATTTTTTGACAAATTATAAGTACTAATTTTAACAAATTATATAAATAATATACAAGTAAAGATAGCGTGAATTTAACCTTACGGAAACCTTTTATGAGTTTAACCACAAATATATATTAAATCATCTTTAAATTTTAATTTATCATGCTCATTAAGTTCTTCATATGTAAACTTTATCGGATACAAAAATTTAGAGTGTTTTGAGTTTTCTCAATCACTATTTTCAAACTTTGAATATAAAAAAATAAAAAATATTTAATATTTATACATTATTTTTGAAAATTAAAAATAGTGACTTAAAAAAGTTAAACATCCCAAATTTGATAAGCATAATAATTCAAAATTTAAAGATGATTTTGATATACTTTTTGAATTTAAGATCACGCTATCTTTACTCATAATATACATATCGAGTTGTATTATGGTGCTTCAGATTCAAATCTATAATTTTAAATTAGAAATGAATTATCTGAACCGTTAAATTTAATCTTCATATTAAAAATATATTAGCAAACTAAATTTTATATATTTTTAGAATTTTTGTTATTTTTATGAGAAAAAAATCATTGTTTCTGGATGAACCATAATTCTCGATTAAGTTTTTTTTCTCCTCCATCATAAAAAATAACAAAATAATATAAAAATTAGATTGAATGGTTCAGATCATTCATCTATAATGAAATTATATATTTGAGTCTGAAACACCGACCTCACGGACACGAAACACCATAACACAAAATACGTATAACTATATATTATATATTATATATTATATATAATTAAATAATCAACATATTGATCTAGCTAAGGCTGTCAATGCACCCTTTTGGTTGTCGTTTACCCGATCCATATCGTATCCGATAAGACGAGTATGAGTAAGATTTTATTTTCGTTAAGTTATCGGGTATGAGTATGGGTATGGGTAAGAAAAAATTTCATTAACTTATCGGGTAAGAGTACAGATAAGAGATATTCCTTACCCGTTATATATTTCATTGCTAATTATATTATAATATATTCTATATTTCATTACTAATTATATTATAATATATTTCATTACTACAATCTTCTCCATTGCTAATTATATTATAATAATTTTTATTTTGAAAGTCGTTTGACCATTTATCTGACCCATATTGTACCCGATAAGATGAGTATAAGTAACATTTTATTTTTGTTAACTTATCAAATATGAATATGAATAAGGTGTTTTTGTTACTCTACCCTACCTTATCCACTGATAGTCACAGCAGTGGTCAGACCAGAACTATAACTATTGATCTAAAATTTTACCGAGTCGAAGAGTACGATTAGGGTGGATCTATTTTAATTATTATTTTTAAAATAAAATAATATATTTTTTAAAATTAAATAGAGATTTCATAAACTCCGACGTATATTACTTTTTATACGTCATTTTTGGAATTTGAACCTACGTCACGTTATAGAGATGCAAGATCTATTATCATTTGTATTAAATCTTAATTTTTTTTAAATAATATATAGATAATATTATTTTAAAAATAATAATTATAATATTGAGAGTAAAACTCTCAATACTTGTGCTGATATCACTGATACGGGCCCATCGAGGCATCGAATTCCTTCAGTTCCCAATTCAGTTTGTTTCATCTAGTCTGGACAATAGGGTTTCGTTTTTCTTGCTAGAGACATGTCGGGAAGAAACCGTGCATCACGGCTGCACGAGATGCGCGGGTTTCGCGACGGCCCCTACCCTCATCCTGTGCCACGTGGCGGCGGTGTTGGCGGACCCGTTCCTTTACCAACTCATCCGATCGAGGAGGAGGTAGCGATGCGCCGTGAAGAGTGCCGGAGGATCCACGCTGATAACCGTCTCATGCTGGAGGAGATCGCTTTCCTCAAGCGAGAGAACTCCGCTGTCAGAGAGAAACGCCGTTTCATTAGCGAAGTGCGTGTATTATTTAACACAATGCTGTTGCTTATTAGTTGCTGAGTAATTGAGTCTTGAGTTCGGTTAAAATTAGGGTCAATTTGATCACCTTTTGTTAAGTGCGTAATTAAATCTTAGTTGTGCTTTAAATTGAGGGTTCCTTTGAATCAAATTTAGAGAACATTACCAGACATGTAGGATTTATAGCATCTTTTATTTCTTGTTCATTTTTTTCCTGATGTTGCAACTTACTTGTTTCTACCATAGGCTGTCAAGGTATGTTGCTTGTTTATATAGTAGGTAGTGACTAGTGAGGCCATGCTCGGTTTCATATAGAGATAATTTCCTCAAGTGTGACTGAAGTTTGTTTGAATTGATTGAGCAGGCAATACCACAATTGCGTGCTGAAAAAGAGTCAGAATCACGTGAGTTGATTCAGAAAGTTTTGAAATTAGAAGGTGAGTTGCGGTCATTGGAGCCAGTGAAATCAGAGGCAATGCGCCTGCAGGCAGATTTGCGGAGAGCTGAATCATCCAAAGAGGAGATATTAGCCAAAATCAAGGAACTAACTGTGGATCTTAAGCGCCTCCAGTCTGAGAATGAGAAAATTGCAGATATTAAAGCTGATATTGAAGCGCAGCGTGAGGAGCTTATACGGACAAGGTTTGCATTTCAATTTCTCTTATCCTTTTTTTTTTCATTTTTTTCCTTTGCCCCTATTAACGGTATAAATTTGGGTTAAATTACTGGTTAGGACGGCACGCGAATATGAGAAGAAAGTAGGTGCGGAGCTGGAGGAACAGGTGCATGTGATGCAGCAGAGCCTTGTGGGGATGGCCAGGGAATCTGAGCAGCTACGAGCGGAGCTTATGAGGAGAGTAAGGGGTCCTGGTAAGTTTGCATGTATTTTATGTTCCAACCTTTTCCATTATTTTGTGGTAACATTGTGTATAATATCAGGATTCTGGATATTATAGACAGGCTTAATCAGAATTAACATCTCTATTTTATTTATACCAAATAAGACATGTTTTGTACCTTTATTGTTGCTTTTTGTAGAATTACCAATTGCCCCTCCTTTCCTATTCATATGAGAAGAGATATAACATATTGTTGTTAGACATTATTTCTTGAATGATGGAATGGTTATCACTTGCATTCCTTTTTGGTTTGCACAAGATATGTGGATAAGTTTCTGTGTTTTTAATGTTGCCTTATGATACATTTTCAGCTCTGCAAGGGTGCTTAATTGCTTATGATTTTTCTCCCCTCATGTATGGATTATGACCATGAAAATCTTTTGTCTTGTAGATTATGGGCCACCACCAAGGGCGAATATGGGTTTTCCTGAGATGTATGGAATGAATTATGGACCTGATGGGGACTATAGTAGTGCGCCGTGGCGATCACCCTATGACACTCCTGGGCACCCACCCCTCCCTTAGCCATATGGGTAAAACTTTTGTTTTAGTTATATATGTAGTTAACATCTGATGTATATGAACGTGAGACTTACAAGAGTTGTTCAAATTTGAAGTGATAAATATACTTTAGTCATTTTGTTTTCTGTTAAATTGACTGATCTGCAAGCTTCTGCTAAAAGTCTGTTTATGTTGAAAGTGTTTGCCATTTTTTCTGCTTGTAGTTCTTTTCAGATGATAGTGTTTACAAATAGCATGTGTATGTTCTCAATTTCAAACTTATACTGACAGATCATGGATGCAATAAAATAGTGGTGTCTTGGTTCAATGTTTATTCAATTAAGGATCAATCAAGTGTTTGCAACTGTATCTATAAACTGTAAGACAGGGTTAGCTGGCTGATCATCACTTTCAGTCTTAAGTTGGAAAATGTGAATAAATCCTGTTGTTGATTTCTTAATCAGTTTGGAAACTGGTCGTTAAACAAGCATGAATGTCTTCATTGCCCTCCACCCCTCCAAACTAGGAAGTTCTTAATTAACTTCACAAACGAAATATTGTCCAGTTGATAAAATTTATATATGTAATATTACTGTAGTATATAGTATCTATAAATCAACATGCAATCTTTAAACGTTCTTGGCTCATGATTTACCAGCACGTTTGATTTGAGAACTTGGAGATTGTTTATCGAGGAGCATTGCAAGCTCCATATGGTTGACAAAGTCATTCCCCATATGACCGAGACAAAAGCTAGTTCACGTCATACCAGTCATATGTTGAAAGAAAAAAAAAAAACATTCCATGTTAAAAAAAATTTAAAAATCCATAAACTACAAGAGAAATGCAGAAAGAGTAGTATAAAGACTCTTTTCTACTGGTACTCGCAAATTTCAAATACATTCACATAGTAGAGGAGGTCACCACCTTCAAGTTCTCATCTCGAGCTTTTTTAATTCTCATTAAAACATCAAATGCATATAACGCATAATTGGTGTCCCCGTACTCTAAGAGGAAAAGAGAGGAATTAAGCTTGAGATGATCTTATCTACAAGTATCCCTTAATCAGTTAATCTTCTTGAGACTTTCACATCCTCCATCCTATTGAAATGAATGAGAACTATATTACCAAATAGCCATTGCTCATGAATATGTTATTACGACTTTCTTTCCAGCACTCTTTTAACTTTGCTTCTGGCTTAATTTTATCATAAATCTATTTCTTTCAGCACTCTAACTTTGCTTCTGCCTTAAATTTGATCTTAACTCTACAACTTTCTTTTCACCGCTCTTTTAACTTATCTTGTTGGTAATTTGTTATAGTGGTTTTGGACCTTTTTGTTTTGTTCAACTTTTAACAGACAAGTACTAATGTCTAGGTTTCATCCAAACCCACTAAATTCCTCATAAGTGAATGGCAAATTCAACTTAGCGCGCAAGCAAATTAGTGTGATGTTCAATAATCAATTTAAAATGATACGATCTAACAAATTAAACTTATTTAGTTTTGATCAGTTTACAACAGGAATTAGATTTATTTTTATAATAGTTATCTTGACAACTTTAGTAACATTTATACAAATCAAGCTAAAAGTAAAATTGTCATGGGCATGCTGCCAGTCATACGAATTGGTTGCATATTAAATTTAATGTAATTTGATATTTTATTAAATATTTTTAAACATAGATGATGAAAATTATCAGTCGTTTGACAATCAGTAAATGACAATAATTGTATAGCTACTGTCATTGAAACATGGGGGGAAAGAAATGAGAGAGGACAGGAGAAATGACAATAATTGTATAGACATGCACCAAAACTACTCGTCAAGAAATTTCATCAGACTCGGAAGCGCAAATTTTGTCATCGCTCAAAAAACATATAAATTTGTTATTATCATCGTTAAAGAATTTTAAAGAATAGTTATTTAATTTGCAAAAACTTTATTTTGTATACGTTAGATATCACTACTCACCAGAATGGCAGAACGTAAGAACAAATTTCACTTTAAAGCAGCCATCATAAAATTTTGAAGTTCCAACATTCATGAGGAGTGAATTTCAGAGTGAAGGTTTCAAAGCGTAAATGACAAAATTCACCTTATTTATTATTATGTCTCCGCTCCTAAATTTTACTCCAATAACTCTTTTAGATTTTATAATTAAATTGATATTTAGATCCACAATTCAGGTCTAGATTATGATAAATCCACTTTATTCTAAAAGCCAAACTATCTAAAATACATTATATATTATATATAGAGTAGGGGTGTCAATGAGTCGGGAAGGGTCGGTTTGGGTTGGATCATATTATTTTATTATTTTCTTAATCCGATCCGAACTCGACCCATTTAAATTCGAGTAAAAATCTTGACTCATACCTAACCCGATCCGTGTAAAATAATTAAATATTTATTATTTTTTTTATAATTTTAAGCAATTAAATATTAATTATTTGATCATTATTCTTAATTAGTATATATTTAAAGTTTAATTAATACTAAATCATAAATTACTTCAAAAAAACATAATTAATCGGATCGGTTCGGGTGTCGAGTTGTCCCGAACCCGATCCAACCGGATTCGGATCAAAAATAATAAACCCATACTCAACCCATTTATTTTCGGATCATGTCGGGTCGGGTAGGATTCGGATTGAGTTGGATCAATAATTGATACCCCTAATATAAAGTAATAGGGTTTGCCTATTGTGCTTCCATAAACACTTTGGCTAAAATATTTACAGTCCATTTTTTTAAAATCGTTGTTTGAAATATTGATCTAGAGAGCTCAAATATATTTGTGTATAAAAAACTCATAGTATACCAATTTTTATTATTTTTAGAAATTATTATTATTAATAATAATTTTTGAAATATGACCCTAAAAATAATATAATAATATTAATATTTGTATGTGAAAATGGGTCATTTTAGAAAATGTAATAAAAATTTAAAATTGGTAAAATTGGTATGCTATAAGTATTTTAGACAAAAAAATTTAAAGTTATCTAGATCGACATTTCAGACACAATTTTAAAATTTGGAAAGTGCTTATAGAAGCACAATAGACAAACTCTAAAGCAACACAAATTATATAATGATTATTTATGAACAAATACAACTCGAAATTTTCTTTTCAAGCATATATAATCAGATCGAGATAACGGAGATTTTAAGTAAGATCTATTAAATATTACAATTTTTTTAAGCATCATGATTGTCGTTGAATGTTTATTTGGTTGCACCGCGAGAGAACAACAAAAAAGATTATGTTAGTGATTTTAAATAAAATTCGTCATCTATAGATCAAATTAATTAAAATGGCTCTTCACTCTGTTACTAAATACAATTTTAATTATAATTTAGACCGCATATATTTGATGGCAAGGTTGGAGTTAAATTGCATTTAATTAACCCATTTGTCAAAGTGATTCCTCCCATCAAGATACATGAAGAATAATATTTTGTTGTATGTAATTAACCAAAGGGCAGTTTTTTATGACATTTTTTCTGACGTTGCCCGACCTGCAAAAAGCCTACGGCCCTTTTAAGGGTGGAGACAGAAGGTGTACAGGGGGTGTTAAGACTTCCCCATAAAATTGTAAGTATTCATTAGATGTTAATATTGTATATGATTTTTGGTAAAATATTTTTAATTAGTCCCCTTATAATATATATGTGTGGGTTCTCTTATGGTTCTTTTTAATCTCTGACATCCTTCATGGCTTATTCCTGCCTCCGTCTTTAACTGTTTCATAAAAAAAACGACATGCAAACTTTGTATCCTATAGGGGTGCAAATGGAGCGAATAATATCCGCTCAACTCGTCTCTGTATCCAAAAATATATCATTTGTATTCAAATATTAATTATCTCTATTCATATCTAATTTGTATCCGTAAGAAATGATGTGGATACATATACAAATTTAATTTCATACTCTATTATCGATATCCGAAATAGAGTATTATAAAATTTTATTTATAAAATAATATTATTTATCAATATTTTTATTTATATATATTTTTTTATTATAAATACTAACAAATGTATGCATTATAAATACTTACTATTAATATAAGTAATTATTTTTATTATATATACATAGCTATTAGTAATATACATTAATTTTTATTTCATATCTATCACATAATCAGTATCTGTTAAATATCTATTTCGTATCCGTATTTATTTAAAGCGGATTTGATATTGAATTTTAATATGCATTTAATATCCGTAATTGTATCAATATCCATCAATAAAAAACATATACGAATATGATTTCAGCACTATTCGTTCTGTTTACATCTCTCGAATCCTAACATTGCCACACGATTCAAGTTGTTATAACATGGGAGTCGGCCTAGAAGTCTCTTAATTCTTTTATTTGTCCGTTGATGGTTGCGTTATTGTTTTTGAATTCAGAAATTCGGTATCGGACTCGAGAAGAAAACATTGGATAATTTGTCGTTCCATTCTAGTACGTGACGAGTTGTAAAGTACGTCCATAATTTGTTACTTAGGTTTGAGTGCATGAGAATAACACTAGTCGGAAATAATGTCATTAACTTTGAAAAGACAATCTAAATGTATTTTTCTCCTCTCTCAACATATTTGAAGTTAGTATCATTTTATTAATCTAATATTCTATAAATTATAATTTTATCACTTCTCAAATTTAACTTTACTAGGGTTGTTTCTTGGTCACTGCCCTGGGAAAAATTATTAATTGAAAACATTAAAAATTTTAAAAGTATATAATTGTATAAAATATAATAGATATTTATTGAAACGCTAAAGGTATGTATAAAATATAAAAAATTTATATAATAACGATAAAATAATTAGAGATGCAATAGTTCATAAAAAAATAAACAGCCTGATGTCATTTAAGAATAAAATTGCACATCGAGGTACACATCTTTTTAATGAATAAAGATTTGAAAATATTTAAACAATCCAATTAAACACAAGAGAAGTGGTCTAATGCCTCTACCTTTGTATCCAAGTTAACTTACTTTTTAATTTATATTTGAAAATTAATATTTAAAATTTGAATCCAAACAATTGAATCTGTTTATTTTTATAATTGATAAGCCCCAATTCCATCTATATTTGCATAAGATTTTTAACTTACTTTTCACTTTATTTTCTTTAGTACTTGGTACGGTTGTGTTTTGCTTTGTTTTCAGACATTTTGAGCACTTGGACGCATTATGGACAAAGAACTGAAGGTGTTGGACATTGAAACATAAGTGTGCGAACCACATATCATTCCCATGGTGCCCACACAGATGCAGTGTGCGAATAGAAAATTTTCAAATCAATCTGGAAGCCTTGCAAACCGCACATTCTCTGTGCAGTCAACACAACAAATCTGGCAACCAGCGTATAATTGGCAGCAACTATCAGATGTGATCTTGACCTATATAAGACAATCCTAGCAGCCATTTCTCACAATCTTCGATTATGGGCGGCTAGGGTAGACTCTAGATATGTCCTTGTGAGTTTAGAGTGCATTTTTGAGAGGAATGAAAACAAGAAGTGAAGATCTGAGTCAACGACTTAGGCAACAAAACTGGACAACAGTGAAATATCGGTTTTATTGCTTAATTGATTGGTTGTTCTGTACTGTTGCCACAATATTTTTAATATTCTTTATCTTCAAGGGACGAAGCCAGACTTTAGCTCAGGGTCAAAAATATAAAAAAAAGCATTTAATATATGCTTATTTTTGTATTTTTTTCTAAAAATATGCATAACCATATATTGGATCTGTCTCTGTTTATCTTTTTTTTTTTGTATAATTTAGCTATGATCAGTTAGATCCATTAGTTTCTAAGACTATGATGACTTAATATTTGATATTTGACTATGACTTGATAGATATTTGATCATTTTTTGTGATTTGACGTGTTGTACACTATTGAACTCTTTTGATTGAGTTGTTTGATTGCTTTGGATAACCCATGGGTGGTGGTCATACCTAGTGTAGGTTGTTTAAACTAAATTCAATTGTACCAACTTAATTAGAATCGCAAGATGGATTGTTAAAGCTGAAAGGATAGACCAAGCGGTATCCGAAAGATAAAACTTTATTTAGATCGAGAGATCAAACGCATCTTAAAAAGCTAACAATAAAGGAATTAGACCAACATACGAAAGTTTTGATTTATTGGCCTTAAGAGGATTAAAGAGAGTTATATCAGACATTAAAATATTATTTGTATCATTTGATATTGATTAGGTATTGTTAGAACTCAACCAAACCTTCATGGACGGTAAAAACCTGATTTGTTAAGTCACTGTCAATTTATCTGAGAAGCATGCAGACCACACATGAAAGTATATGAATCACACATGCTCTATACATTCGGCTGCAAAAGTAGAAAATTTATGTAAGACATGCGAACTGCATATGAACATATGCGGACCGCAAAACTCAAAGCCAAATAGAAAATTTGCCTAAGCCCTCAAAATCTTTATTTAATTGAATTAAAACACCAAAAATATTTCTTTTTTATTGTTTTAGTTTAATTATAGCATTTAGTAATTCTTAATCCCAAAGCAAAAAACCCTCAAAATATTTTCCCCTAGATTTAAGAGTAGATTGAGTCCAGTTATTAACCTGTCCATGTGAATTTGACATCTCACTATACTCTTTGAGTCGCACGCTTGCAACGAAATTGAGTGTATCAGGCTAGCTTCACTCCTCGATCACTCGCTCAATCGACGCTTGCCTCACTCTATAATAGATGTATGCTTGTAAATTTTCATATTTATTGAAGGTCATCATATACTAGAACAAATGATAATAAAATGAGTAAACCTAATTAATTATGATTGGTTATACCATTTGATCTAGTATATGATGACCCTCAAAAATCATAAAATTTTACGAACATATACCTATCATAAAAATGAACAAGTTCAACAATTTGAATTCAAAATTTAAATATTATTTTTTTAAATATAAATTAAAAAATAAATTGGTGGCATCAGATACCACTAAAGACAATGACACTGGATCCTTTATCTAAATATAATGAGAAAAGAGAAGGAAATCTAATGAATAATATAAGTAGTGATGTGACATAGTTGAAAATTTTAAAATTTTAACTCTATTATAAATTACGGAAATAGAATTCAAATAATATTTTTATTCTTTCAGTACTATGTTGTAACACTTTTTAGAAAGAAATATAAAATTAGCACTGTCCTTATATTTTACTAAATTATACTGTTTTTACGAGGTAAGTACAATATTTACTATCTTTAAATTACTGTGATCAGTATTATTTTCACAAGCTAGCTAGCCAGCTATATCCAGTAATATTTTTGCATTACTATTTTCACTGTTTCTTTTGACAATCGGAAGGCTCAAAGGCATCTCTTGTCAATTCCTTTCGATTCAGGAAATTGTTGTCAAAAAACAGGCACTGTTTGTAGACACAACGCAGCCAAAAGGCCCAAAAACCGTCTTAAAAAAGCAAATAGCAAAAATAGGAAACTATAAAATACCCCGACGGCGCTAATATCTTCCGTCTCGTTTTCTTTTTTTTTCTCGTCTCTCTCTTAAAATCTCTTCGCCATTTCTCGTCCCCGTCGGGATAGAGAAAACCCTAATTCGAGCCAGATTCCCGGTAGTTACAGAGATCAAAGATTGATGAAGATATTCGTCAAGACGCTTAAAGGATCTAGCTTCGAGATCGAGGTCAAGCCCGAGGATACGGTAATTCTCTTGCCGTCTTTTATCTTTGCTTCAAATTTGTCGGACTGTTCTATTTTTTTGGTGAATTTCTAGTATATTTTCAGAATTTAGAATTGTATGGTCTTAAATCTGTTGCTCCCATACCTTAAGACATAAGAACAGCGTTATATTTTTCACGATTGATCTGATTTTTGGTTTCAAATATGTTTTATCAGATTGTAGATGTTAAAAGGACAATTGAAAATACTCAAGGGAGCAGCGTGTATCCAGCCAATCAGCTGATGCTCATTTATCAGGGATCAATTTTGAAGGATGATACGACTTTGGCAGAGAGCAAAGTTGCTGAAAATAGTTTTGTCGTCATAATGGTGTCTAAGGTAGTATTCTTCTCGCCTCTTTTAAACACTTGTCGGCTTTTGAATCAAACTAAAGCCTGCTTTGAATTTCAATGTGAGCAATTTTTGATAAACTGACTTTGAGCAATTAGGTAGACTATAAATAAAAAATGTTGTTATCTGAATGTGGATGTCTCAAGAATCAAAAACTATGGATTTTGGCTCCTGTTGTTCACATCAAGTTGAACACAATGTAAGTTTGTGGATACTTATTCATATTGATGTCTGAAGATTTGAGATGGTTTATTGGCTTGTGTTTTTGCCCATGTGGCCATGTCTGCAAGAAGTTGAACGTTGTGTACGTTTGTAGATATTCATCTGTCAGTGCTGTGCCTGTGTATTTATTCTAGATCTGGGAGCCTTTGATATCTAGAAATGCCAACTTGCATTTTATCATTTAAAGTACACTTTCCATTAGTTTGGTAATATAGAACCTGAAGTTTTGGGAGCAGGAACCAAAATTGTTAACTTCTTCCCGCATCTTTTCTTTCTAGACATCTGACAAAGTCTGTGGCCTTCTTCTGACATGACTTTAGATTTAAAATTACCCAAAAAATTAATTATTATTATTTTGTCATCAAATTAAGTTCGGAATAATTAAATTTTATTATTTTTCTTGTTGATAACATTATTTTTTATTTAAAAAATTGTCTTGGTCTCTTGCTACCATCTTGTTGGAAATTTTAATTGAACATGTTTTGTCTACTTGTATCTTTGCACGTGTCCACATGAAGCTCAAGGCATTGTAAGTATTGTAGTAACCCATCTGTTGGTGCTTTATATGTATGCTAAAGTCAAGTTGGTTTCTTTCAATGCCTATTCGCATTTCTAATGCAGAGTAAAGCAACCTCTAGTGGATCTAATGCCGCTTCTCAGGCACCAGTAAATGCGGTAAGAAGTAAAGTTTGGAAGTTCAGTTTAATCATTTTTTCCTGGAATCTCGGAAATAAGTTTAACCAAATGCAGTTAGGTATTTTCATTGTGTCCTTTGTACTTTTTAATATAGATGGGAAACCTTTCAACAATTATAGTCCCTGTTAAGAAAGACAAAAATGGTAATGGAGTCGATAATAAGCTGGAAAGTAGCAAATGGGAAGGAGAAGGGAAACAAATCTGGTCCTGGGAGTGAAGATGTGTCCTAAGGCAGCTTAGGACATAAGGATAGAATGACCACTTTGTATACTCAAGCTGAAACAAAGTTCATTTTAGTTTGATTATAGTTATTGTTCCACTTGTTTACCAAGCTCTAAGTCAAAACAAAGAGGATACTGCTGAACATAAGTACTTGGGCTAGAAAGGTCCTTTTTTATTGTGCTGTATACCAGATTTGAATCAATGTGAGCAATGCTAGCAGATTATTTATGGACAAAGGGTTTAGCATAATATGTGAAAAATGAAATATAAAAGGGTGGAGAGAGAGATTAGTGTCAAATGATGTAAATTAGGCAAGTTCAATTGATCTGATAACTCTTTTGACTGAAATCTATGGCATCCAATTATCTACTTTGTAAATAGTGATTTAAATTTTTTTTCTGTATATTAGGCCCCACCTGCTCCAACATCAACTCCAACTCCAACACCTGCAACCTCTGAACCGTGAGTCATTTCTCCATATTCAGTCAGATTTGTTAGTACTTGATTTTGGTCTGATATCAAGCTTCTGTTTCAAAGCTTGTACTGATCTATTAATGTTCACAAGCAGAGCAATAGCAACTCCAACTACGACAACTGATGCTGCACCACCACCTGTCTCCATTGTATCGTAAGATTTTTTTCCTTTTATAAAACACCAAAAAGAGCATATGAAAAAAATTCTTAGACAATGTGTACCTTGATTAATTAATGAATTTTATTCAGAAATGAAGAGGGAGATGCATATGGCCAAGCAGCATCAAATCTTGTCGGGGGAACAAACCTTGAGGCAACAATCCAGCAGCTGATTGAAATGGGAGGCGGGAGTTGGGATAGAGACGCTGTTGCCCGTGCTCTTCGTGCCGCCTTTAACAATCCTGAGAGAGCTGTTGAGTATTTGTACTCGGTAAGTTTCTAAGTTACAATTGTACCAGTATTGTTATGTGGTACCAGAACAGGTAATTGAATAGGAAATATTTTCTAAAATTTTGTCAAATGTTATCTTGTGTTAAGGGTATCCCGGAGCATCTGCAAGCCCCTCCACCTGTGACTCAGGCACCTGCAACTGGGGTCCCACCTCTTTCATCTGGTAATCCAATAATGCAGCTTCCTGCTGCTCCAGTGCCTTCTGGTGGACCCAATGCCAATCCTCTTGACCTTTTTCCTCGGGTATCCATATGCACATGATATACTCATTTTCATGTTTCTCCTTTCTGTGTTATATGAATGTTGGGTTGTTGGATTTTCTGGTAGATTAACTGTTGTTACTTTTAACAGGAGCTTCCAAATGTGGGGTCTAATGCTAATGCTGGTGGTATAGGCAGTTTGGAGGTGCTGCGCAATAGTCCTCAGGTATCTTAAGTGACTTCTTTAAGCACTCTTTTACTTTTTTACCTTTTTTTTTTCTAAGTTGTAGTTAATTAATAAAGTAGCACTGAATGAGATTTGGGGCTTCTTTATTTGCAGTTCAGAGCCTTACTTTCATTGGTGCAGTCTAACCCCCAGATCCTTCAGGTATTGGCAGAAAGCACTTGTTTGATTATCATTTCCTTATTGCTTTGACCAAGGGCCAAGCTTGTATATAGTAGTGATGAAGTATGCTCTCTGTCATACACTACATACAATACTTTTATTTTTAGCTGTTTTTGCCAATAAGATGTAACAGAAATTTATAGTTACCAGCTGGAGCATAGAATGTTAAGCCCCACACACTTACAAAGTGGGGATAACTTCAGTTTGGGGTCACTTCTACTAAGTTATTATTGGGTCATATGTGTTAGTAGAGTAATTTGTTATTCCTTCCAATCACAAAATTAATGTTCTTGTAGTTAGCATGATTGCTTCTTGTATTATGTAATTAGAATGTATGATTGGAATGTTCATTTATTCTCATGGTCGGGTATTGTATACATACTTGATGATACCTTATAAAGTATAAAAGATTAGTTACAACATACAAGACGTGAGAACTGTGTGATAATAGGTCACACATTTGTTGCTTAACTGTTAGAGATGAAATGACTCCCTCACTGCTAAGGACTTTCAAACACTATTTAAGCATTGCAAAGGGCATTGTAATCTGAGTATAAAGATGCCAGTACCAAATCTGAGTGGTAGGATACCTGTACGGTGGCAACTTGATTCAGAATATTTTGGGCACTATACTTTTTTTTTTCATCGTTGAACTCTTTTTTCCTTGATGTGAATACACCTTAAAGTACAGATAAATGAACAAGGAAGCAAAACAAAATAACACAGGAAGCACTATGCAATATAAATTTGCTCTTGAAAAGACCAAAGTCAAAATTGTTTACCTAATTTTGAGTATCTTGTCAACTGATCCATTAACAACCCTATGAAAATACAGCCAATGCTTCAGGAGCTGGGAAAGCAAAACCCACAGATCCTGCGGCTTATTCAGGAGAACCAAGCCGAGTTCCTTCGCCTAATTAATGAAGCACCTGAAGGAGCCGAGGGGTGAGAATTAATCTTCAATTGTATTATATTTGTTTTTCCAAGTAGTTTGCTTCCTAGTGGTTAATTTCTTTCTGTTATTTATTTCCATGTACAGAGATTTGCTAGGTCAGTTGGCTGATGCAATGCCTCAAACAGTAGAGGTCACCCCTGAGGAGCGTGAAGCTCTAGAACGTGTAAATATACTATCCTTCCTTTTTCAATTATCTTCAGTAACTTCTTCGTCATGTCTTTAAGTACTTTTTGTTGATTTATTTATCCTCTTTATGCTCTAAATGGGACAGCTTGAAGCAATGGGATTTGACCGGGCACTTGTACTGGAAGTGTTTTTTGCATGCAACAAGAATGAGGAATTGGCTGCAAATTATCTTTTGGATCATATGCATGAGTTTGAAGATGATCAACAATAAAACAAGAATATAGATGGAAAATTTTCAAAGTTCCTGAATTTATCCAAAACATGTATCAATGATACAACATTGCCATGGTTTATGGTTCACAATGGCTGGTTTTAGATTACCTGTTCTTTTACGTTTATTTGTTAGTTTGTGGTACAAAAATATATATGCATTAGAAGATGTTGATCCGCCCTTCATTGCTGATTTATGAATATATATAATCGTTAGTTATGTTATGCTTAATGCTGGTTGATCTTTTAGAACAATTAGATAAATGTTTCCCTGAACATGCTTTCATTTCAAGAAAAGAAAGTTGGCTTCCTATTGGAATATAATTTTGAATGATCGTCTTTCTTTGAAAGATAAAAAGAATGATATTTAGTCCACACTCCAGATGAATTAACTGGAGGTCTGAAACTGAGAGGATCGATTTAGTTTCTTTCGGCTTTGCGAGTCTCAAGTTGTAGCAAGTGAGGGTATGTTTTGCAATAATAGGCTTCGGAAATTATTGGATTTAATGTTGCAGGCCAGACGCTCGTGCAACAACTAATAACGATGTGTCTATTGATGCCGCTGTAACAGAAAAATGGTCACTTTCGGGAATTTGGACTTTTTTGTCAAATCAAATGTGGCTTGAGACTAACATGAGATTTTTTTTTTTCCTTTTTGTGGGAAAATAAAATGAATTCTCGTGAGTTACATACATAACATAATTCCACATTTCAAATTAGAGCCTCTTTTCCAAATTCACAAAGAAGATCAATTACGACGGACCCTTCAGCACATTACTCCGTCGCAAATTAACGTTTTTACTAAACAAGTACCACGATCCAATGGAGCAAAGATAACCCAAAATGAAGTTCTTTCCTACCTTTATCCATCTATTACTATATTATATTGCATATACTTTTCAAAATGCAGCATGCTAGCTAACACGATAAACCTCTATTTGTTAACTTCACCTAACTTAAGATTTCTATACTGACCCAAAAAGTGTCCCTTATCTAACACGATAAACCTCCCTTTAACAAAAACACAAAAGGAAAGCTAATAATCAACATGTTTCTAACTGGAGTTGTCATCAGAGATATCAAAAACAGTGTCTTGTGAAAACCCAGGCAGGCACAACAGTTTTATCTCCACTGCTTCCTTGAGCTTTTTTTCCTGTTCTTCTTTCTCCCTCTTTATGGATTCCCTCAAAATCTTCATCCTCTTGTTTCTGATGACTTTCCTGTTCACCAGAGGTTCAATTTCTTCATCTGTTGACTCATCCTCATAATACTCCAGCCATTTACTCACCACCTTATATTCAGAATTTGCTGAACAAATGATATTTGAAGAAAAAGATGAGTAATGTATTTAAAACATGAAATTCAAATCAGATGAGATATTATACAGGAGGGCTGTCGCACCAGTTTTCCCATCTTTTTCTTTTTGCAATTGTTGGAATCGGCAATTAGGCAAAACACACTAAACGAACATCTAAATTACATAAAACTAAGATTAAATAAATACATTCACCTTGTGAAATATATTTCTTTCTGGTAAGCTTCCTTTTTCTACAAGATTCGAACTTATTTGGAGGAGAAAGCTCTGGCTTCCTGTGTGGGGCCACCTTCATTAAAGAGTTGTGTGATTTGTCCTCAGAAGGGAAAAACCTAGTAATTTCTCCGGCGGTCTGTATTTTTGTTTCAACCTTCTCCTCCATTGCCTTTGACTTTTGATAAGCTGAATTTATGTCGAGAAAGCTGAGGGTCACTAAACTTATAATGGAGGTGAGAAAAAGCAATACTAGAAAAATTCAACCAGCTGAGAATTATATTGAGAAACCAAAAGGTTTTACAGTCAAGTCAAAATGAAATTATATGTTCACCAAAAGCTCTACCTTTTGTTTTCCTAAACTGTACTCTATCTGGAGTGTGTCGTTGTGGCTTTTCTGCAATATAACTCCCAACAGAACTTCCAATGGAATTACTCAAACACAAGGCACTCATGTCCATAAAGGTACTGGTACCAATCAATTCCAATACCACTATTGACTCTGCCGAAATTAGTGAAAGAAACACTTAAAACCTTGTACAACTTTTGGGATAAAATTAAATTAGACAAAATAAAAGTTCACCGCTCAAGTCAGGTATTTTGTCGATTTGGACTTCAAACTTCCTTGTTCTAGAAGATACTTCAGCATTTGGCGAGTAGTGTCCTTGCTTTCCTTGAGGGAACACATTCCTTGCAGTTTTGGGCTGAGTGTTTTTGTGGGTATTGGATGAAGATGGTAAGAACCTCATGATTTCTTTTTTAAACTCCACTATGTCCTTCTTGTCTGACATATCAGCTTCAGGAGATTTAAGATCAGTGAGCTGCTCTGAAGTGTGGCAGAGTTATATGCTTATGGTCAAAGAAGTTCTAAATTGATCTCTAGTTTCATTTAAGTAACAGACCTCCACTCACTGGACAATTGGCATTCTACTTATATGAAGGTTAGAAATTTATTACTGTCATTATTTGGTAAAAGACACAGAAAAAGGCAATTTCTAATTAAGAGAATGCTAATTACAAGCAAACAAACAAAGACTGCAGCAAGTTATTAAACAACTAGTATCAGTAGTTTGTAGACATTAAGACCACGTTTGATAGTCTGATATCAGCCAACAAAAAGAAATATAACACAAACCTTTTACATCAGTTCTAGAGCCAAGCTTGCTTCTAGAACTTCCTTTCAAATTCCTTCGATAAGTAGTATACTCTGAGGTTGCACTTGAATTAGCCTTGGCTGAGCTGGGGAAGAACTTCTCATTCAATGTTTTAACAGATTTGCCCTTTTTCTCCGGTGTAACTTTAAAATTAGATTCCTCATCAAGGTGCCTTATTGAGCCTGATTGGGTAGTGATTGTGAGTCTAGTCCATAAACTATACTTGTACTGGAACTGACTTGAATAAAATAACATTGTACCTTTTGAAACAGCCCTCTTTTTATTATGATGCTCTTCAAGCTTTTGTATCTTTTTGTAGATACCACCACACTCTACCTTATGCCTTCAAAAGCAGTAAAGAGAACAAATCAACATGGTCAAGAAATGATGCATAAATGGCTGTATGCACTCCCTGTGTGCCCACAAGATTTACCTGTGCCAACGGCAGTCAACAAGGCCACAACTTTTCTTGGCATGATGTGCCTGCGTGATGCAATCGGCATATGAAGGTTGTGCCGCTGTTGCTCTCTTGATTGTATTGCCACATTTCTTACACTGAAATCAATTATTGCACCGAGGATTAGCTGACAGCATAAATATTTATAAAGGAAGGACATATAAATTGAATCTGCAGTTACCATCCAGCAATTAGCAATGTCATCTACTACATCCTCATCATGGAAGTCATGGAATAGTGTGATTTTGTAACCAAAAGGTGGCCTCTATACATACAAAATAATAAAGATAATTAATAATACAAAATGCAATTGTATCACAATATTATAAAGATATTGGTTCTATCAATTTGCACGGTTGTTCACAACATCATAAAGGCTCTGTTCAGCACTTTATGTGCAAAGTAACTAATCAGAACAGTTGAAGAACCTATCCGAACCAGTTGCAGAGTAACTACAGGATATCAATGTGCAACCTCCTTTATTAATGGATTTTTTTTTCCTTAAAAATGATGGGGTTATAAAAGAAACAAATCAAATAAACAATGAATATAATTTCCACAAAGTATATTTCCAGAAAAATAGAACAATTGAGTAAACCTGGCTATCAGCTTTGGTACTTGAGTTTATAGAATACATAATATGCCGGAACTCAGGCCCATGAGCACTGCAAGTGTTCAGAATTAAGTTAAAATCAAACGATTATTTACTATTATGAGAACAACTGAATAAGAGAGAACATAAAATTTTACTTTTTCATATAAACTCCAGGAATTAGAAATTGAAAATATTTAAGAAAATTGTCAGTATTTAAAGAAAGTCACCCATGCTGCCGATTTTTTTTTGTAACAAACAAGTAGGCGTGTATCATTTCATGAAGCAAAGTGTTCTTCACATGATCCGCAGAGAGATACTCCAGTAATGGCCGGGAAAGTGCAATTTGGCAGCCCTCCTTCAGATAAATGCAAGTGGCAGGGGGACTGTGAAGTATGAAAATTAGGTAATTTAGTTTGTTATATTGGGCATAACACTCCTTTGATCATAGAAGCTAAGTTGCTGCGCTTAAATCGTGTCTAAGTGCACGGATGTGCAAGCCCACTAATGCCAACTTTTGTGTATGATTTTATTTCAGAAGCGAAGCTCACTACTGCGTTAGATAATTTTTTGTTTTAGTGAGAGCAATTTAGTACTTCAATTTTATCAAGAAGGTGAAATAATCAGCTAATATTCTATAAAGAAATGACACAAGAAGAATTGTTGCAGCCGCTCCCGAAATCCAATAAGATAAACGTAGATTAGAAAATCGAACGGAAATTTTTTTTTTAAAAAAATAGAAAAACAAAAGGAACTTGTTAAAATTTAACTCCCGCTAAAAGTTGGAAAATCTAGTGCGAGGAGATGGTTTTGAGACCTGAAGTGAACGATTGCTCCCCAAAAACACATTCCATCTTTAGAAACTTGCTACGAACTTCACATAAGAAGCAAACCAGAACAGTGAAAAATGCAACTGACATTAACAAAATATCCAAGTCATTCACATAGAAAGTCAAATCTACAGCAACAACGACAAATAATCCGACTTCAAACAAAATCAAAGGACAAACAAATAACAACGTATCTACTATGCTCTCTAAATATCACAAAAGAAAAGGATGATCGAATAGAGGTTATAGATTGACAATACTTTAGAGGAACTGAGATCAAGACCTGGTCAAGCGAGGGGTGCTCCATTGGACGAAGCATGAGGAGAGAGCGTTGTCGAAGTAGGTTGCGTCGTAGTGAGAAAACAGAGCGTGTATGTCGAGATCTGGAAATGGCGTCGCCAGCACCAACGCCATATCCGTACTCGCCTTCGCTCTCCGATCAGTCGGGAAGGCAAAAAGGTTTTCTCCTTTCTAGTTCTAGAAAAAAGGACAAAAGAGGCAAGAGAAAGTGTGCACTGGACAGGGTCGTTCACTTATTTAGAGTGACCGGGTGAGTGATCAAACTATAAGATTTGCTAAGGCAATACGACTATACGGACTATGTGGCGAGTCATAATAAGCGGCACAAAGTTTGCCCGCGACATGTATTTGTTTTAATTAAACGAAAAATTGGAAATAGCTGCCTGGAGAGAGGCTGGGGCCCAATAGAATTCATTACCAGCCACGTGATCTGGGCACGTGCTATCCAAACTTTTCATGAATGTTCTTCTTTCGTTGTTTCCAAATACTTTTTTTAATTTGTATGGATTTTAAGTTAATGACTCAGTTTGTTTCGTGGGATTTTCTTTTATAAGCCCCTTTCGTTTACCGCCATGTCATGTTATGAGATTGGAGCATAAATTTTATTAAAAAAATATTTTTTCAACACGTGACTGGTTGTCAATTTCAAGGGATATGAGACTTACAAATTTCAGATTTTTTTTATTTTAGTAAATAAAAAAAATGAAAATGATAAGATTATCCCGAAAATTAGCCCATATAGTCTGGACCGATCGGTCTCGGTTTTTTTTTTTACGTTTGTGTGTGTTATATTAAAAACAAAATACAACAATAAGTAGATTGAACTAAAATATTACAATAAAAATTAAACTCAGTCTCAGCATTTGAAAATTACAATGTTTGTGTGTATTTGAAAATTGTAGGTGATTGGACTGAGTTCAAAACTCGATTCAGACATTTGGGACCGAGTTTTAAACTCAGTCCCAGCATTCTGCTATTATATAGCACACCCATCACATTTCTCCTTCATCTTCTTTCAGCCAATCATTTCTTCAAAATCGCCATTGTTACTGTTGCAAGAGCTTCCAACTGAAATTTATTTTTCGACGATCCAGAGCCGATCCGTATTCACCACCCTCGTCTAATCAACATTGCATTTTTTTCTATTTCGACTATTATTTTTTGTTGTAAAATTAAAATATACTAACAGCTGGGTTTATCGTTCATTCGGTGTTGAAATTTTCGATCGTGTTGCATGGGCATTTGGTCCTTGTATTACAGCATGGCCTTACTTACGACCAGTCTTAACTATCGATGCTGGATTTTTATCGGGTCGGTATGTTGGTAAACTATTTATGGCATGTGGTTATGATGCGGAGCAACAACTACTACCACTTGCATTTGATGTTGTAGCAGGCGAGGAAAGTGTGGTAAACTGGGGTTGATTCATGCAGTGGTTGCGTAAAGAGGTTGTCGGTCTTGGTAAAATTACCATGATCTCACATCAACATTTGGGTATAAGGAGAGTATTTGAGAGACTAGATTTTAGATGGCATAAATCAACAGACGAAGCTGTTCACCGTTATTGTACTCAACACATTGCACAAAATGTGTATAAGGACTGTCATATGAAAAGAGTAAAGACTCTTTTCAAACAAGCTTCAAGACATAAGAAACCATGAAGGTGTGAGGAATATCTAAAAAAATTTAACAATATTAGACCGCCATCCCATAAGTTCATAAGAAAAGCAGGAATCATGCAAGGAAATCTCCCAACAGATCAAGTATCCAACAGAAGGACACGAAATAACAGAAACCGCAATAACCAACCCGCTACAGCTGAGGAAGTGTCAGTCGAGGAATTTCATTACGAGAAGTTAACCCCAGAGCAAGTGGCCGCATTGCATCAAGAAAGATGGTTCATAAGCAACGGTTCAAAATCACTAACAACATGTTCAGAATCGCTAGACAACTTTCGGTATGTGCTATCGTCGAGAATACGTGGCACAAATGTGTTGAGTGGTTCTATAAGTGTCGAGAAATTACAGCAGCTTGGGAAACCCAAGGTCCGGTGTTCTCCCAAAAGGTCACCGAACTGATAAAACATCACAGTGATAAGGTGAGAACTTATAATGTCATATCACTGGATTGGGGTATCAACAACTACGATGTTTACAATAAAAATGGACTTATCGAGATGGTAATATTCGATACTTATATAATTTTTTATTCAACTTTAAAATTTAAGCAATAATTTATAATTTTTATTTGAAATAATAGGGATTTAGGGGTGAAATAAAATATGAGGTTGAATTAGCGATGACGGGAATTGATAATTGTTGGTGTCAGAAACCGCAATTGACCGGCATCCCATGCGACCACTTACTTGTTGTTTGTTCATTCAGAAGGCTGGATTACACTCAGTACGTTAGTCCATATTATACCATCCAGTACTACATTAACATATGGTCCGGTCATTGGCGTAGTTATGGCAATAAATAATATTGACCAATGTACAACGGTCTGGTCATTAGGCCAGATCCAGCAAAAATCAATAAATGAAGGAGAAGGAAGATACACATTCCAATGGTTATGGATGAAATGGAGGATCGTATCAACACGCTGCTAATTCGAGGTCGAGCTCGTTCCAACAGGGCATGATTTAGATTATCAGTGTGTTTATATTTTTTTTGTTGTTATATTTACCAGAACAATTGATTTCAATTTTTGTTGTAATATTTCTATTTGTTTGATACTATTTTAGAACAATGTATTAATCGTGCTTATATTTGAGTTGATAAAACTTTATTTTAATTTGTTGTAATATTTTAGATCAATCTATTGACTGTTGTATTTTATTTTTAATATAACACACACAAACGTAAAAAAAACTGGGACCGAGTTTCAAACTCGGTCCAGGCACTTGGGACCGAGTTTGAAACTCGGTCAAGACTATATGGGCTAATTTTCGGGATAATCTTATCATTTTTATTTATTTATTTTTTTATTTACTAAAATAAAAAAATCTGTACAAATTTTATAGTGTTTTTTATTTGATTGGGAAAGAAATTATTTGATCTGATCTAAAAAAAAATTTACCCACATCAGTGAAACCAAAAAAACTGCTTCAGTCAATTTCGAATCCAATGAAATTTGAATTCACATTTTCTGACGAAACTTACACTTTATAGCTGTCTGACCTCGTGATTCTAAATAGACATCGTCACATAAAACTCTAATGTCATTCTGACCGAAATAAAAATGAATGGTCCATATAAATTGAACTGATGACTGTGCCATTTATAATACCACAGACAATATTTATCTATGAAACTTAATCCCCCTAAATATATGATCTTCCGAACGGGGCCGTGTTTGGTTCTCAAACATGAGTTACTGTTACGTGTAAAAAAATCACTCTTACAAAATTCATTCTTAGTTTGGACAAAATATCCGCTCGCAAATTCTCGCGTCTCATAAGTCCCACCTAAACTGCTCAGGACACGCGAGGTGAATTCACACGATCGGCATTCGAAGATCGAGTATGCTGGCTTTTAAGGCGGGCAGCTTGATAATGCAGATTTATGGAACTGGTCAGTGATCAGCACTCCAATTGTCGACTATCTATCTATATATAATGAGAATATAGCGTTTTACGAAGTACAAAATTTTTCATACTCATATTTTGAAATTAAAATTTCAAACAGTTAATCCAAATCATTCAATATAATTTTTATATTAAAAAATTTTGGACATTAATTTTTTTTACTATTTTTTAGGTGGGTCTAAATTTTGTTGATCTTATGATTTCTACATCATCCAATACTAGTGATTTTTCATCCGTCTAAAAAATAATATAAATTCTAATCTTCAAAGACATTTTAATATAAAAATCATATTCAATGGTTTGGATCGGCTCTTTAGATTTTTAAATTCGAGTTATAGAAGTTAAACACGAAAATTTTTGTAATTCACGAAGTACCATAATCTCACTTTATATATATATACGGAGAGAGAAATACTACAATCAGTCATGAAGTACAAGTTTTATTTTGCTTCAAAATCTAGGTTGTCTAATCTGACTCAAATCCAGTCACTTGACTAGTTGTACTTTATTTCTCCCAATGGCACTAGATTTCTCTAGTCGTTCTCTTTTCTCTTTTTCGCTCTATTTAGAAACCTAGAATCACACTCTCAGCCTCCAAAATGATATCCTTTGGAGAGTTCTCTCTACGAAGCTATGTAATTTTTTTATCATAAATCATTCGATCACTCATCAACAATTCTGATTTAATAATAATCAACCTTTATGTAATAAAATTTACATTTAAATTTATCTACGACCGTTATGATTAAAATGAATCTTTAAAAAAAAAAAAAACTGTTCAGCAACCTTCCTCCCTGCGCTCTCTTTTCTCCAGCGACTGTGATTCTGTAACTGTGCTCTCTTTTCCCCCAAATGTCCGATAAAAAACCTCCCAGTGCTCTCTTTTCTCCAGCAACAAAGCAACCTGGCGAGGAGCACCATGTGACCATATTTTTTATTTGCTTTTTCTCCAACGACAAGCAACTTTCTTTTTTCCAGTGAATTTGATGGGTGAGACTTTAACATTTTTATTTCCGATTACAAACCTTTACGTCTCCAACTAAGAAAATGTGATTATTTTCATAGGCGACCTGATTATGAATTTCAATTTGTGACCTGATTTAAAATTACATTTCAGATTACTGTGACCTAATTGTGAATTTAGTTGGGGTTTATTTTAGCGAACTTGGATTAGCCGAATTTAGGGGTGGAGTAGCGAACTTCGCATCACTTCAAAAAAATATATTATTAAAACAGTTCCAAAGTAAAATATATTTGAATAATATATTGTTAACTGTAATAGAAATTTGTTATCATGCACGACACCAGTTGCTATCAAACTTCCTCATAAATCGACAACGCCGGTGCAGATTAGCACAAGTTTGAAATTAAACTAAATATGCTCAATCAATGAAATTTGAGGGCTTGACCCTCACCTTTCTCTCAACAAAAAAGAAAAAAAAAACTAAACATGCTCAAATTTCATGTTTTCGGTGGTGGAATTAAGATTTTCCATCCACTGATACAAATTTGTGTTGAATAAAACTTGGATTTCTAAAATTGTAAGATACTTTTTGAAAATTTAGTGGAGTCGGTCAATTGGTACAAGTACCATTATATGGCACTTGGCTTCGGCAGACCTCACTAATAAACAAAATTATGCACAAAAAACTTCTCTTGATCAAAAACTTCAAACGTAATCAGAAAGTAATTTTAGTGTATATCCAATTTTACGGTTCTAATGATTACAATATTTTTTTTGAAATATATGATTCAAATGAAAAAATTTAAATCATAAATGTGTTTCTAATGAAGATAAAATATGTATTAAATTTTAGTCAATCTAAAAAAGACTATATCTCATCAAATAATTTTAAAATTTTAACGATAGAGTTTCGATAATATTATAATGAATTATCAGTTAATTTCAAAATTATTTCAAATTTCATACATATTATATCTAAACCATTAGAGAAAAAAAACATTTCTGATATTTTACATTTTTATTCAAACATTATTTTTCCAAAAAAAAAAATTGTCGTGGCACGTGAATGTATTTTCATGAACGTAAGTTGGAGCTGCTCTAAATTGAATCATTGGGATAAGAAACCTCCATTTGCGACGCTTTAACTAAGAGGAAGATTTACTGCATTTGCAAACAAGATAAACAAAAAATGTAAAGACACAGCCCTTGTAAGGATTGGGAATTAAAGTTCTCCACATCAAATTGCTCGCCATAGGAGCAAAAATGAAATGTACAGTAGGTCCACTCCAAACAAATCTACTTTTATTTTTCTGAAACCTTGTTGGCTTGGAGAACAATTCCGGAAAGCTTGTGACTTGTATCCTATTTAGCTCTGTTTAGACGAAGGCGAAAATTTCTGGACTCTGGACTGGACTGAAACGCAGTAAAAGAAACCAAGCCAAGCCAAGCCAAGGACAGTCTCCTGTTCTTATTATTTCAGACCGATTCATTGCTTATCTAATGGCAATTTTATAGAAACTAAGCAAAGCTAAAGACAGTTTCCTGTTCTCATCACCAAATTATTTAATTAATTAGTTTTACCATCCCATAACTTGTATATATAGAACAACAGACAACTCCTCGCACCAGTACATTGTAATTAGTTTTACCCTAATTACAATGTTGTATGGAAATAATTGGTTCAAACTAAATATAACTCTCATCTCATACACCCAAGGCTCATATGTCTGCCATTTGGAAAGATATCATGGCACTCTCTTAGTTAGGTCAGACTATGTGTTCTGTCATGTTGGGTGATGACAAATAAGTTTCTGAAATGATAGATGGACTGGTGATTGTGCTCTCAGCTTCACCTACTATCACATTTACTCTATATGCAATGTACCTATTATATATACCATCACCTTTACTCTACATGCAATGTATCTAATATTTCAGTAAATGAGGTGGTAATATCAAATAGTCATGTTTTGACCTTCAACAGATCACTGACAGGACGCTTTTGCTAGAATTCAATAAATTATACATACTGGTAAGCAAAATTACTTTGCCAGCTCATGGTGATCAATTAAAGTGAAGAGGTTCTCCCTCTGATACTTTTTAATTTCCTTTCATGAGGTTTATGAGTGGCTTATATTTAGTGGAATGACGGACTCTTCTTCTGAATTATGATGGGTTTCACTCATTCCATTAAAAATCAAAATCTTCACGTGACATGTAAGTCATAATAACATTCTTACTAAAGATAATTTACATCAAAATAATTGGGTAGAGCCCTCACAATGTACCCTGTGTGAGGAGGAAGAGTCTAAATCTCATTTATTCCTCACTTGTTTTTTTAGTAAGCAAGTATAATTTTGGATGGAAAATTGTCAATCCTACTTTATATTTTGGTCCATTTTTTATGATATTCTCAGCTTTGCTGTCTTTGCACAGATCCTTGATAGATAGGTTTGCTCAGTCTTTACCCCGTAACGAGTGGCAAATTAGTCTCCTCTTTTAAGTGTTTCCTTATTAAGTTATTATTTGGTTTCACTTGTTTGTCACAATAGCAAACTGATTGTGGGCACACCGGCACAGGGAGCACAGATGCATTTATTCATCACTAAGGTCCTTATTCCTTGGATATTTTAGCCAATCCTCTCTCCATCCCTCCTCCGATGGTCAAGCCCCCTGCGCGGCTGCGCCTGGGTGAAGGGCCCCAGTGTAGCAGTGAGTCAGGTGAAGGAAACACAAGAAATATAGCATTATTATGACAATGCAAAAATGAAAGAGATAACACCGTGCGTGGGGAGCGCACAACATTCTACCGCACTACAATCATTTAGACCTAATAGAACTGAATTCTCATCATAGTTTCAAATAAACCAACAGGAAAAGAACTAATTCATAGATCAACAACAGTCAAATAGCCTACGATAAAATCAAACCACATCCTGTTTTTGCTGTGATTGGCGTAAATAGGGGGAAAAACAATAGAAACGGCTTAGAAATTTCTAATTGCTAAATTCAACAACTCATGAAAATCACTTCTCCTCACTAGGCTCACGCTTGGAGGCTTCCTTGACCTCTTCTCCAGCATCCTCCTGTCAAAAAAACATACATTAACAAAGTTTCATGACAAAGAGAACTAAGATTAAAAAAACTGCAACAAAACCAAATAAGGGAAATAGTAGTACAGTGATATCAGAGGTCCACAGGGTCAAGTTGTCACGGAGCAGCTGCATGATCAATGTGCTGTCCTTGTATGACTCCTCGCCTAAGGAGTCCAATTCTGATATCGCCTCATCAAATGCCTGTGCAGTACAGTGCAAAAGATTAATATAAATAATTAAATTTCAGTTAAATGTATTATTAAACGAAATACCTAAAAATCCAACTTTAGCAAACAAATGCATAGTTTGCCCAATTTTGCTTGAACCAGATTGACAGATCCAGGTCAGAGACAATAACAAAGTACTGGTGCATAAAGGTTAGACACATGGATGCAATTGGCAAAATAGCACGTGTTTTGTTGATGTTCATTATTTAAATCAAATTTCTGGCATTTTTCCTTTCAAGGATAGCATAGGAATAGTTAATCAGCTCAGGCCAGAGATGACAATATGACACTAGACAAGGACAATAAAGAAAGGCATTAACTGTTGAAAGCAAACAATCAATTCTAAACCCCTCTCCATACAAAGCAAAGGTAATAGAAGTATTGCACCATTAAAAAGCAGAATCTACTAACAAAAAAGGACAGACCTGTTTGGCAAGATTGCAAGCACGATCAGGAGAGTTGAGAATCTCATAGTAAAACACTGAGAAGTTCAATGCTAGACCAAGCCTGATCGGGTGAGTTGGTGCCAAATCAGTAAATGCAATTTCCTGACAAAATAGAACCCATTATAACTTGAACAGGCCCCATAAAATCTAAATAAACCTATTATGACCCTCTTGGAAATTTCAGAAACTTTTCCACACCCAACATAAATCTTTACCATTTTTCTTTGAAAACTACCCAAGCTGTCCATCATCTCTCACTCATTCTCCTCCAAGATAGCTAAAAATAGGATAATTTGAGGTGCCTTTTTCAATAAAAGAAAAAATGGAGTTTGCCCAGATTTGTAGAGCATATGATCAATTAATATAACAAAAATCTCATAAAATACTCAAAAATTATTTTTAAGAAATATTTGAGACAATGCAATTCCTGATGAATTGAATACACATGGAAGTTTGAACATATAACCAACCTGAGCAGCCTTGTATGCAGTCATTGTGTTCTCAGCAGCCTCCTTCCTCTCTGCACCAGTCTTGAACTCTGCAAGATACCTGCACATTTCAACTATTAGCCCAAATAATATTCTAAAATTCCTGTGAAGAATTTTGAGGGAAAAAGGAAAGAAAGAACGCTTGTTACAACTTTAGCCCAGCTAAAACCTAAACATCATAAGTGACATTGTCATTAATATCAACTTATTAAGGCAATCTGAGTACAATTTGGTATAAAAACCAAGTTAATAACTAGTACAGGTAAACCTTGCACTGCACAAAACTGCTGGTTATTAGTCTCGATGAATTTGTACTGAAATGAAATTATTTTTTACACCATCCCTGTCAAATTAGTTTCTTTGCATTCAAATTGCTTCTTTTAAGAAAGAAAAAAGAAATAGCTAAAGGCTACCTGTTTCATTAAAAATGAAACAAGATATAAAAAAACAAGAAAATTTCTGGCAAAAACGCTGGAAACCCCTAATACTTGGTCTCAGCCACAAACACTGCATCCCTCACCAATATACTTAACTAGTTAACTAACTTTTTTTGCATTCAATTATCATGTAACAGATACACACTGGTGCATGACAACCAAGGCAAAACAAAAACGTGTTTGAGGTTTCAGCGCATCCAATTAATATTACTTTAAAATTTATCTTTCAAATTTTTATATTTCCAGAAAAAAAAATTTCAGGTATCACTCATTATGTGAATTGTATGCTGGCATGGAATACTGTTACCTGTAGTAATCTCCCTTCATCTTGAGGTAGAACACTTTGGACTCAGCACCACCAGCTGACGGCACAAGGTGAGATTCCAGAAGCTTCAAGATGCCATCGCAGATCTTGCTCAGCTCAGCCTCAATCTTCCCACGGTACTCCTTGATGAGCGCCACATGTGACTCATTGCCCCTGCTCTCCTCCTTCTGCTCAATAGACGAAATGATCCGCCAACTGGCACGGCGGGCACCAATCACATTCTTGTATGCCACTGAAAGGAGATTGCGTTCCTCAACCGTCAGTTCATCTTGGATTGTCTTTACAACCTTCTCCATCTGCTCAACCATCTCTTCATACCGCTCAGCTTGCTCAGCAAGCTTGGCCAGGTAGACAATCTCATCACGGGGCATGTCAGTCATGTTTGCTGGTAGCGGTCTCTGCAGTTTAGTTAAAAGAGGAAGTGTTATTTTATTGGAACTTGATATCTCCCTGAGAAATATCCTAATACTGATACCAGTTCAAATATGGAGAGCAATATCTGTGATCCTAAATATCTTTGAAATAACAAATTCACTTGTCTTTGCTTTCCACGTGCAGTGCAAATCTGTTGCAAAGAAAGGAAGTTATAGTTTGTCTGAGCAACAATGACATATTATTACTTTCCCGTGGTGTTTAAGTAATTCCATGTCAATTAGGCATAAATTTATGAGCACGGATTTGGAAAATAAAACTTAATGTAGAATAAGCTTTAGAGATGATCTTAAGGCCCGTTTTAGCATCTACAATGCTAAATGTGATGCAACTGAGCCGCGCAATCCATTCAAATATATCTTCACAATCGGTTGATCGATCTTTCAAAATGGTTCAATTTAAATGCGTTTTACTCTTTAAACTAGCAAAAACATCAAACCTAACCAAGGATCGGCGAAGTCTGAAATGAAAGAAAGAACCTAGCTAATAAATCAAACTCGGTTTGCCATCCGATCAAAAGGACCGGGAGAGATGCAAATAGCGAGAAAAATGCCAAAAAAAGGGGGAAAATAAAAGTGACCTCTGAAAGCCTCTCTCTTTGCGAAACGTTTTATTTGCGATTTTGATTTTTTATCAGGAGGCGCCTCTTATTAGAAGGGGGAGAAGGGCGGCCGCCCCCACTGCCCCGGAAAATAGTCAAAAGCCAATAACAAGGAGACACGTGGTGGGACCTCGGTTATCGGAACAGCGAGGATGACGACAATGATAGAAAGGGAGAACCATTCTTTCTTAATTTGCGTTTTTAATCTGAACCGTGCATTGCGAATGCGACGCAGGTCGCAGGGTGTCACCTTTGTGGCTTGTATTCTGAACTTATTTGGGAATTGGGATGCAAGGTAGGGATCTCCACATGGATATGCTGTATCCTATTCCTGTATGCTATTTTGAGGAGAGTTTGGATTGTTTTGCCATCTTATTAGTCCGGGTACAGGGCACCATAGTAACAATATTCACGTATTATTCATGAATAATTTGTTTTTCATCTATAATCGGATGTTTTACGAATAATTTGTCAGTTTAATATACAGTATATTTTTTGATCAAAAAAATATTTTATTTACGAATTATTTGACAAAAAACACATTATATATTATTTTATATGAAATTTTATAGTTTTTAATATATTTTTAATATTTTATCATTATAATATATATTTTATTTATATTATATGAAATGAACTATTTCTAAATTATACCTGTATTATACCCGAACGTCAATTTTTTTACCTCGTCGAACGTTTCCTGAATCACGAGCTTGTTACTATGTAGGGTACCGGATCAACTGCTCGTAAAATTGACGAACAACGCCCTACTCATAAGGCATCCGACGATGCGCCGACGCGCTGTGATTTTGTGCTACAGTGTGCTGCTCTTCCGCGATTTTCACCCATCTGATTTTACAAACATACTGCTACAGGTGGAATTGCATATCGATCGTTAAATTTATGTGTGACATTTGCTCTTGTTGTGATCTTTGCTTTTATTGTATTTCCGGATCTTGTTATTGATACCATTTTTTCTGAAACAAAGAAACAGTTTTGACAACTTAAGAGGATCAAAGAACAACTAATTGTGAACTCTATTTGGATTAAAAAGTTGATATCAAAATTATCAAAATTATAAGTAAAAAGGCTAATTTGATAAAAAGAAATTGTTCACAAGAAAAGAAAAAACTTTCCTGAAGCTAAGTTTCTCTTTACATGAGAACGTTTTGTTGTCGTAAGAGTTTTAAATTAGCCCCCTTTTTTTATCTTTCGCAGTTTCAGATAGCTTTGGCATTAAATGATACTGCGACCATGATTGTATCTTTTGTCATCATCTAGTTAATAGTCATGAATATGTGATTCGTGATTCGTGAATACTCAAAGCTAATCGTGCATGTGGTCGAGTGTGTTCATCGAGTCATGCATAGTGCTGAGTACCGACAGGTATAGGAACGAGGCTTAGTAAGAACACACGTATTATATTCGTAATTCTTTAAGAATCTTTTTAAGTTATAAAATTGTACGAACAATTTATGGTGTATTTGATATTTTAATTAATTTAAATATTATTTACGGTAGGTTTTGATAATTTTTACAATGTAATATACTAGTCTTTAATTATTATAATATACTAATAAAAATTAATTAAAATATCAATTTATGGTGTATTTGATATTTTAATTAATTTAATTATGTATAGATCAAAAATAATTTTCTAAATGTCAGCTACTTTCAAAACCTATCGTAAATAATTAAAGACTAGTATATTATCCATATGTTACTATGGATGATTTAAAATGAAAAATTAAGTATATTTATTAGATTATAAAAACATTGCATCACACATTTTAGATCAAATGATATGAACAAATTTAGATATGCAACATTATACTAGCACAATTAATCTACTTCATTGTCTCCTACTTCCGCATCAATTTGACTTCTATCCAATAAAATAACGCCACTTTTGAAATATATGCACCATTACTATTATACTTTAGAAGTAGATCTTAAATCAAGCATCATGTATCGACATTGGCCCCCGCGAGCTCCTCCTCTGTGATCCTCAGAGGTACCGGTTTTGTGATTTTTTTTCTTCAATCGATTTCTAAGTGTCATCGGTACCAATTTGGTACCAATTTTGAGCAGTACCAGTTCAGACCCTGTGCAATACCAAATTGGTACTGGTTTTGCAAAAAAAAAAAAAATTCAATCGATTTCTAAGTGTCATCGGTACCATGCTCGCTTGGCTGACATAAAGTAAATTTCTAATCAGGAAGTTTTAGTTCAAGCTCACACTATTCTGATTGATTATTTCTTGATGTCCATGCTCGCTTATGCTACAGGAAATTATTCTGGTTTGGTTTTGTTGGGACTATTTGCCATTATTATAGTCTCACTACGCCTGTAAAACACCTTTTGCAAATAAGACCATTTACAAGACGGTTTTCGATTAAAAACCGCGTAAATGGTTTTACAACGGTTGTTAAAAGAAAACCGCATTAAGTTTACAGCGGTTGTTAGCTAAAAACCGCTTGTAAAATCATTTACAATGGTTTTTAGCTAACAACCGCAAACTTAGCAAATGATTTCTTTTAACAACCGTTGTAAAACCATTTACGCGTTTTTAACTCGAAAACCGCTATAAAGTTCCTAATAAATACTTTAGCCCCTATAGTTACGACTCTCTCTCTCCCCCGAACCAAATAGCCACCACCATTAATTGAGCTCCGAATTTGAGCATTTTTTGAGCTCGAAATAACACAAAATTCCATCAAATTTGATCAAAATTTTTATTCTCTTCTCTTCTTTGTCTCAACAACAAACTTCTCCTCTATCTTCTCTCAAACGAAGTGGGTAATGGAAGCGGATCGGAGCGGGTGATCGGAAGCGGATCGGAGCGGGTGATCGGAAGCGGATCGGAGCGGGTGATTGGAGCGGGTGATCGGAAGCGACCGGCGTGGGCGCAATGCGAATGCTACGGCGAGTGTTAAGGTTAATTTCTGATCTTTAATTGATCATTTGCTTAAATAAATTTTTGATTTGATTATGCATTAATTTTGTTAATTTTAGAGCATGTAATTGATGCATTATAATTTAGTAGTATTGTCATGTATGTCCAATTTACCTAACTTGAGCTAATTTAGGTCGGTACCCATTCGAGATTAATCCAATAGGGATTAATCTCGAATAGTCCCCGTTGGGACTACTCTTTGAATACTCTGTCACATTTAGGTTTAGTGAGCGTACGCTCGTTGATCTGGTGTATGAGAAAGATTCAGTTCAGTGATTTCCCTTTTGTTCCCACGAGTACGTACGCACATGCAATTGTGTGTTGACGTACGCGGGGAGCTTAGGGGAAATACTGTCGAATTTTTCTCAAACACCAAATGAACGAGTGTATGCTCGCTAATGAGACAAAGTATTCAAAGAGTGGGTTAGGATGGTTGGCAAGCCCGAAACCGAATGCGGACCTTATACCAGATATATGACATGTACACATTTTTAACCTTTTCAGATGGATTCAAGAAGTTGGATGTATGGCAGACGAGACACGGATGAATATATGATCGGACTTAATGAATTTTTAGAATGTGCTAGGAAAAATCAAAGTGTGACCGGTGAGCGACATCTTCCTTGTCCTTGCCGAAAGTGCCAGAATGTTCTGAGACAACCCACTATCAAAGTTTTGAAATATCATTTAATTTCTAATGGATTTCAATCTGCGTACACCCGATGGGTAAGGCACGGAGAGCCCAAAGAATATGTAGGGAATGTAGCTTTGGGTATTGATGTACAGGAAGAATTGGGGGCTGAAAATAAAATGGATTCAGGTATTGATGTACGGGAAGAATTGAGATGTAAAAATATTGAGATTGATGTACAAAATTTAGATGATGATCAGTACTGTATTAATGATAATTTGGATGAAATGATGCATGATGTTGAACCTGAATTTGCTGATATTCCCGAAATATTTGAAAATTTAGGTAAAGAAATGAGCATACCGTTATATCCCGGTACGAAACTTACAAAAACTATCACCGTTTTTAAATTGTATAACTTGAAAGCAAAGAATGGATGGAGCGATAAGAGTTTTACGTCATTACTCGAGCTTTTGAAAGAAATCCTTCCTGAAAATAATGAGATACCTGATTCGACGTACAAGACGAAAAAAATATTGTGTCCTTTGATGATGGAAGCAGAGTGAATTCTCGTTTGTCCAAATGATTGTATGTTATTCCGAGGAGTGCACAAAGATTTGAAGAAATGCTTGAAATGTAATGGTTCAAGGTATAAACAGAAAAGCGATGAGATTGAAAGTACGAAAGGCGCTAATGCAAAAGTTATTTGGTATTTACCGATACTTCCGAGGTTGCAACGTCTCTTTTTGAATCCAAAAGACGCAAAATTATTATTGTGGCATGTAGAATGCAGAAAAGAAGATGGAATGCTTAGACACCCCGCTGATTCTCCCGAATGGACGAGCATTGACATAAAACACGGTGATTTTGCCAGCGATCCGAGAAATCTGAGAATAGGATTATGTACCGACGGAATGAATCTGTAAGAAAACATGAGTAGTCGTCAAAGTACCTGGCCAGTGTTGCTGTGTATTTACAACCTCCCTCCTTGGTTGTGCATGAAGAGAAGGTACATAATGATGCCGTTGATGATTTCAGTCCTAAGCAAATGAGATAACGATATAGATGTGTTCTTGGCTCCTTTGATCGAAGAACTTAAAAGTTTATGGGAGAAAGGAGCGAGAGTATGGGATGCATATCGGAAGAGTTCTTTTCCCTCTTTGTCATGCTTTTATGCACAATTAATGATTTTCCTGTATATGGTAACTTATCGGGTTTTAAGACAAAAGGTGCTAGAGCATGTCCTATATGTCAAGAAGACACGTGCTCCATTTGGTTAAAAAAAATAAAAAAGACTGTGTATCTAGGACATCGCAAGTTCCTGTCTAGGTTGCCAAAGCGACGTCCACATCCGTATCGAAAAATGACAAAAGAATTTAATGGAAAAATCGAAAATGATAGAGCGCTTGTGCCATTGACTGGAGTGCAAATGTTTGAAAAATTGAAGGATAAAAATGTCGAATTCGGTAAAAGAAAACAAAAGAAAAGTAAAGAAGAAAAACAAAAAGAGAAGGAAGAAATCTGGAAGAAGAGATCTATTTTTTGGGATCTTGATTATTGGCGTAATTTAGACGTCAGACATTGTTTGGATGGGATGCACATCATTAAGAATATATTTGAGAATTTGTATGGTACACTATTGAACATACCGGGAAAAACAAAAGATGGTATCAAATTAAGACAAGATATGGTAGAAATGGGTATGCGGCCAGAGCACTCAATAGAATAGCAAAAAGTTAGAATAGAATAGCTATTCCGACGAATTAATTTGCCAAACGAATTTTAGACTAAGTAGAAGAGTGCGGAATAGTGCTAATCCTAGGTATACCAACTTATAGGTGGAATACCTGGATTAGCTCTCGTCGGAATATCGATTATTATTTGATTATATTATATTATATTATTATATTATATTATGATTATGATTATGATTTAGTATTATTATATTATTATATTATATTTATGATTATAATTTATTATTATATTAATATTATGATTATTATTTATTATTATTATTATCATTATATTATTATTATTAAATTATTATTATCATTATTGAAATTATATTATCATTACCATTAGTATTATTATATTATTTATTATTATTATAAATATAATTTTAATATTATATTATTATATTATGAATATAAATATAAATATTTTATTATTATATTATTATGATCAAGATTATTTATTATTATATTATTATATTATGATAATTATGATTATGATTATTATTATTTATTATTATTTTATTATGTTGTATTATATTATTATATGTTGATTATAGTTATGATTAATTTATTATTATATTATTATAATTATAATTATTTTTAATTATTTTTATGATTATATTTTTATTATTATATTATTATGATTATGATTATGGTTATAATATTATGATTATGATTATAATTATTATTATCATGATTATGATTATGATTATTATATTATTAAAATTATGATTACTTATTATTATTATATTATTATAATTATGATTGTAATTATAATTTTTTATTATTATATTACTATATTATGATTATGTTTATATTTTTATTATATTATTTTTATAATATTATTATTTATTATGATTATTTTTATTTCTTTATTATTATTATTATCTTACTATTTTGATTATTATTTTACTATTATTATTATTATCATCATCATTATTAATATCATAATTATTCATATTTTAACTATTCCGAGTAACAAGTGCCAAACGATATTTTTGCTCTTCCGAATAGTCAAGAATACCACTCTTCTACCACTCTTCCAAAAAAAAATACTATTCTATCACTCTTCCAAAATTACCACTCTTCCAAATATATTCCTTGATTTGCCAAGCGGACCCTTAGTGAAGGGTAATAGTGAAAATACAAAAATAGGTTTTATTATACAGTATTTTGTAGAGACTTTTTAGTTACATGCATGGATTAATTGTATAAAAGTGGCAATTTTTTTAATTTTGATAGTTTATAGTGGTAATTAAATAAATTCAAATTTTAGAGTGACAAATAATAAATTTTAAGTTTTAGAGTGGTATATAAACAATTTTCCCTTTCAAAATTGTTTCCTCATCGATCTCTTTCTAAAACCTAAAACTGCTTAGCGTCGTCACCCCTTCCTTTGACCTCTCCGCTCCGAGCACATCAGCGCTAAAATCGCTCAGACCTCTTCCCTTCTTTTGACCTCTCTGCTCCGCTAAAATCGTGGGCAATGCTGCTGTGCTGGGTCCCGTACATTTTTTTCACGAGCGTGTGAATGATGAGTTTTGGAGCACGTGCCCTGAAGCGTGTTGTTGGTGACCATTCAAGAAGGGAGTAGAACAAAGCCCCCAGGTTTGTTTGTTTATAATCTTACAAGGTTATTTACCTTCAGAATCCATCCCAATTGTTCCTCCATCATGATTGGTAAACTCTAATTTGGTCCATGTGTGCTAGATTAGCATAATCACATCCTGGTCCAAAAAATTGTACAATCAGATCTCATTTCTCATTGTAGATTTAATGTAGCCTCACTCAATTGCACTACGAACTGAATCTGTACATTTAACAAAGAAAATTTGACATTTACCAGATTGATGGCGAGCAGTACAACAAGATTTTGATTGGTTGATAATGTTACCCCTTTTTCAATGTTCATTTGAGGAAATGACAACATTGTAAAAAAAAGCCTAAATTTTGGAATAACGAGATGGGAAATACTAAAATTTCAGGATCCAATTGAGAAGTTTTAAAAGTCATGGGACCAAAATAGAAAAGACAAATTTTGTAGGGTGCAAAGTGGGAAATACATATTTGTACTAAAATTATAACATTTGGAAACTGCAAGCATCATTGGGTACAATTGAGGAGGTAAAGTGTTGGTTGGAAATTTGGTGGGAGAAGCACACCCTCTGTAGATCCCATGGCAGCATGCATCTTGCTGAAATCATGCTGTGTGGATACCTGCCATGGTTCTATTTTAATGGGAACTTTTGAACCACATTTTGACCTTCCGCTTTAGGTCCAAAATGGGGTGTGAGGATGGTAACCCAGGGAGCATCTGTGTAGTGTGGTACTGGTTGATTTAGTACAAGCATTTCTTATCTGGCAGTGGGTGTTAAGTCTTAATGTAATTTCTGTTATTCTGTTGAGTTATTATTACTAAATTAATAAATTCTGACTACATTTGTTTGTGCTTGACAGTATTATTTGAAGAATGGAACTTGCAAATTTGGAGCTACATGCAAGTTTCACCATTGGAATTGCTGGACGTGTTCAGTTGAATGTTCTAGGCTATCCTCTACGCCCGATAATATTTTATAATATTTCTTTGTACCTTTCAATTAGTCATCTCCTTGAATTCAAGTAAAGTATATAGGAAAAACTGATATGTTGCCTTGATCTTTCTGTCTTGAACCCCATAACCCCTATAATGATGGTCGAAGCTCCAGTGGGTAACCACTCCCTTCTCAGGGAACCGTACATGAGACATCCGCATCATACGTCTCCGTCTCGAGCTTTCGTTGTCGGCCCTTTTCATCAGACCACTGTGCTTTGTATTTTCTATCTTTACTCTCGAATTTTTTGCTTTTGATGGTGAAGAATGTTGCTTGCGTAGCGGTACATTAGGTTGGGAGTTGATTCTGGTGCCAACCTTGTGACAGCAGGAGATAGAGCAGGTAGCAAGGGTTCCTACATCCAGCCCATCATCTTTTCTGATGATAAGGTATTATCTTCATGAATTCTGTGTTATTATTTTTTCTATGTTATTATTTTGTCTGAATATATATATTAGAATTAGATACATATTTTATAATTTCTGTTGCAGCTGACCCAAGTCTAAATTTACTTGGTCTGTAAGTCTAAATTTGAGGTTCATTTTCTTTTCAATTTAATTTGGTGTTTTTTCACATCACTATGCAATACTATTATACTATTATCAACAACACGATTAAGACAAAATAAATCTTCATGTTAGCATTGAGTTGTTTTGAATAGTCATAATACAAGCTGGCCGTGGTATATTTAGTCATATGATATATTTTTCTTTGGTAATTTGCAGTTGTCAATCATGGAGTTGCAAGTAAAGAATGTAAGAAGAAGATGGGAGAAGCCCTTGCATCACCCACTTCTAATATTGATCAACCAAGTCAGAAAGCATCAAGTTCTTCAAGGAAGAAACAACGCTACAATGATAATCATGAAATTGCTTCTCTTAAAATTAAACAAAGGAAGAAAATAAAATGATTAAAAGTTTACTTGCAGTTCAGATACATGCACTTGTTATTAGGACTTCCAACTTGTATATGTTATGCTGCCTACATATTGTACATCTATTATTCCTATAATGTTTTATTTATTTTTGTGGTAAAAGATATCTCTGTTATCTGTTCCATTGCTGAATCAAACTGTCAAATATACCAAATGCATCAAGAAAATCAGTGAGGTCTACCTTGATATTTGGATTACAGTTTAGCGGTCTAATCTAGCATACTCCTTGACAGAAGTTCTTGACATTGTCAGTCTTGGATTTTATCTGTATAACGAATGATCAAAGACTCAAAAGTCAATTGACATCTATATACATATTGCAGTTACTTTTCCGTGACAATATAAACATATAATGTGATAAAGCATGTGGTAGATGCATGTTTTTAATAATATGGACGGTTCTATTGATTATCATATCTACAATGATTTTTTGCATTTTTTTTAAGGGAAGTTTTCTTTTTCATCTTACATTTAGGACAGGACATTTTTGCTGCTACAATCTTACGCATTGTTTTTCAATTTTGTTGTTCATATGGAAATTATCATCTTTTATTACATGCTTACTGTTTATATAGTGTTTTTTTATTATTATAATTTTTGTTATGTTTGCTATTTTATAATTTTGAAATTTAATTGTATAATATAAATTTGTCATGTTAATGTAGGACATTTTTTGAGTCAAGTTATAGTTAACAAATTATTCTAAATATAATTGTCTTTTATTAATATAAATATAAGAATACGCGCGTAAGAGCGTAATCTTTGCTAGTTTTAAAAAATAGCTACATCCCATGGCTCATATTAATTTTAAAATATCGAGAAAAAATTTTGACCATTGCGAGCATTTAGATGCTTAATACTAACAAGTAAAGTAAAATAGAGATATTAAAATTTCAAGTACGAATCCAACAAATTTGTCCTAACCGGTATTATTTTAGGTAATCTTGGGAAAACCCCCACTATTTCCAGTGTAAATTAGTTGGATTCATACTTGAAATTTCAATATTTCAAATCATTTACCGCCCATTTCAATTTGTACAAATATTTACAGAACTATTTCTGTTTATACAAAAATTCCTCCTTTCGAGAATGTAAATATCCATAACCAGTAGAAACGACACATGACACAGCATAACAAATCCAGAAGAAATCAAGATTGAGCGATGATAAATGTGTTTTACAAAGATTGATGAGATGCAATCAACACAAACATCTAAATACAACAGTACTCTCTTGGAAATGTAAGAAAGAGTCAAATCCATCACTTTGCGCCTTCTCCTCCTCCGCTTGAGTCCGAGCTGTCCGACTCGCTTTGTCTGCAATTGCACTACTACTCCGTTTCAGTAATTTTCCGTCTTCAAATCTTCAATATCACTTGCTAGTTCTTTTCTACTTTCCTGAGAAAGATTAAAGCAAACATATTATTAGAAATCCATCATACTAAAAGTATTTGCTTTAATACCAAATGGGTAAAACAGGGGCACTAACTTTGAAGAGTAGATAACGGTACACAAACCAACCAGTGTATCCAAGGCCCACCAATTCCATAATCTTTGGCAGCTGCCAAACAACAATTCAAAGGCATCATTGTACTAAAAACAGATATATGTACAGCTCAAATTGTAGCAGAAATGTAATTTTGCTTGTTTGATTGCAATTGGATCAGTACCAGGGGAACTGAGTTGACGGCACTGACAACAATAGAAGAAATCCAAACAGCAACAATGGCACCACCTCCATATAACAGGACAGTGGATTTATTCTCAAGGGCATCCCACTGTGCAAAATATAATAGCATTGTAGATAAAATTATTATAATGTGTGAACTGTGAACTTTCTAAAATAAATCACGTGCTGAGATACCTTCTGTTTCAAATCTGCAAGTACATCATCGCCTTGAACAGAAGAGGTGTCTTCAGAGGAAGAAGTAGCTCTGAGTTGGATTGAACAAAACCTAGTAGCATCTGTCAATTCAATTTATAAAAATATAGATGATGTACAATGGTTTCATACTTTTATCTGTGAGTTTCCTGGCATATAACTAACAAAGAAGTTAAGATCTTTTGATTTATCTCAATATCAGAAGAGAAGAGACAACCATAATCAAGACTTCCTATTTCACATATGAAACCGTAACAAGGCTTCGATTGCTTTATCACAATTGAACAAACCGCAATTCAGCTAGTCATACAGAAATTGAAAGCCGCATTGTTAAACTGAGTTTCAATCATCCATTCAAAGGGTGATTAACCGAGCTCAGGAAAATTACCTGAGAGACGAGAGGAAGCGAAGAGACCAGAACCATATCCGCTAGAGAGGGGAAGAGAGCCGATTTGCGAAGCTGGTAGAAGATGCGCGCGCGGCGTGGAGAGGCGCAAACCGCCGATCGCCGCCGTGCACGCCATCGACGCCATCTTAGCTCAGCTCTTGTTGCGCTAGGTTGTTGACTTGTCAGTTCTCTATGCTCCACTTGCCTCGGCCCTCGCTCCAGTACTCGCTCGACTAGATTTTCCAATTATTTATTTTATTTTTGTGCTTTTTGGAGGGTATTTTAGTGAAATTGCTAGGCTTCACAATCTCAATCTGGTTGGTTATCTTACACTGTCCACTTCTCGAATGAGGAAGGACGCGTGGAAGGATGACTGGACCTCATTGGTCGGTTCTCTATCGCTATATCCCGGGCCTTCTGGGCCTATTTTACGGGCTTTGAGTCTGCTTAAGTAAAAGCATGATAAAGCTGCCGGCGTAGTCGGCCCAATTTATTTGTGTGTTTCTTGTGCAATTTTATGGCGGGAATGCGTGGAATTAATTATTTTTTCTTTTCTTTTCTTTTTGAAGAAAAACTAGCTTTCAAATTTTGTTTTTTTTACAATACTTATATTTTTTTTAAATTCATTCTAATTAACTACCCTTAAGCTACTAAATTATTTATCAAAATCAATTAAAAGTTAACATGTGGAAAGAAACAACACGAACCATCGCTTATCAACCAATTCAAAAACATGAAAATAACACTGCATGGTCCAAAATCACGAAACTAACCTATCCACGTTTGTTAAATGCATACCCTGGTTTGCGTTTGATATAAGCGGACCCAAGTCCGCATTATTAAATACGGACCTGTAAAAAAAATTTAAAGTTAAGAGTTAAATTATATTAATTTTAATCAACATATATAACTCAAATCATCTTTATCCTCTTGTGCATAATCTATGACGATGTTTCCACATATAACTTAACCATTCTTCAATTAATTTTTGTTGTTGTCATTTGAAATATCATTCATCACTCAACCTCATCTCAAATAGAAATAAACAAAAATGATAAGTACTAGTACCTCCTGTATTATATCGAGCCCTATTACTCAAAAAAATATTAATTCTCTAATAATTTGAGCTCTTTGTATATTATAATTATGACCTCATCAAAATACGTATCTTCATTTCTAAAAAAATCTAGAATAATTATCATAATCAATACTCATTGATCCGTGATGATATTACCACCCGCATAAACCATAATCACAATCATTTTGCTAAATTATTAAAATATTATTAGTTAATATCTTAAATATGATTTTTAACTTTATAAAGAGTTAGGTTATGGTGCTACACGTAGTTAATGATTAAATTTTCTACGGACTAAAAAATATTGGTAAATAATCTCAAAATCTTGATTGATGGATCTTAATATATTCTTTATATCAAAATATGATGGGATATAAAAAAATTATAAGTATTAGTTTTGAATTTTTTTAAGATGATTCAATAATAATAATAATATAATACATATCTTCTAGGTCATTTTTAAAAATCCAAAACTAATGCTTAGAAAATTTTTATATCCATCACATTTTGATATAAAAAAATTTATTGAGACTCAAATTGAGATTTGAAAATGATTTAACTATATTTTTGTGTCCGTGACAAATTTGATTATTAACTACGTGTAGCACGATGCCTAACTCCTTTATATATATAAAATAAATTAAAATTTTAATAATTCACTAACTTTTTATTATGTTCGAAGAGAGTCAAAAGTATAAATTTGAAAGAGCCGCGGGTTTATAATGGGTCTAAGTCCACCTTTTTTAAAAGTGAATATGGTTCCACATTTCTTAAAAGCAAACCTAAGTCCACATTTTTTAAAAGTAGACCTGAATTTATTGTTACATTATAAGAAATTTTGAGTTATATACGCTGATTAAAATTAATATAATTGAACTCTGAACTTTCTAAAAAAATTCCACGTCCATACTTAATAAGTGCGGACTTGAATCTGCTTTTATCAAACGCGGATTTGAGTATGCGTTTAAAAAACGCGGATTGGTTAATTTCGTGTTTTGGGTCATGCAGTGTTATTTTCGTATTTTTAAATATTTTTTAAACGCACCAAAGCGGTCTTTCTGATGGATCGGGGTCCAGGCCCAATGTTGTTGGGCCCTATCAATTATGTTCTATTCTATTGAAATGAAATCAACTCTATTAGAAGTTAATTCATCATGAGCTTAATCTCAATCATACTCCATTTAATTTACGATTTAGTAATTACATAACTCTGAATAAGCTGCAAATGCAGTTTTAGCTTTGTTCCACATAAACTGTGCAGAAATACCTGTAGCAGGTAGAAGTCAAGGTTCGATGGGTTCACTGACAGACTGGATGAATCAGTTAACATGAAATTGTCACTGAAAATCCCCACAGAACGGGAAACCTCGAGCATGGCAGTTTCAAAGCAATTCTGTGAAATGGAGAGCTTTATTGTCACAATATCTACAATCAGAAGGTTCTGATTTTATGCAATTTTTTCAAAAACAAAAAAATGTAACAGGAAAAGCAAAAAAACAAAAAAAATATAGAATCCAAATTTAGTCTGTGTGCCACAGTCTTGGTACACTCATCTATAAAACAAACCTCTGCATTTTAGACAGCACAACGCTTATTCTCTAAAATTAAGGTATATTAATAGCTCGGGACAAAATAACCTAGCAGATTTAACTCGATGATGTCGGCTCAGGCTCATCAACCCAGGTGGCAATTGCCAAAGTGTGGCGGCCACCACAAGCAACGAGTTTAGCACAACATTTTCCATCAGGACCGCTACTGTCTTTAGGCGGTGGTAACTTAAGGGGCACTTCCATAGGGTGGCCAGTCGTAACTTTCCTACCATAGCCAAGTCGACCGTGGTCTCCTCTCCCATACTGTCATTTTGTTAATAAGAAAATGTCTTAATATATACTATTTGAAACAAAACTTGCATGGTTGAGACAGGCTCAAATACTTACAGAGAACATTCGTCCATCTCTAGTTAATGCGACTGAATGAGTGCCTCCACAAGAAACCTAGCAGGTGTAAAAAGGATGGGTTGGGATCGGAAGTAAAATGAACACAAGTTTAAGCTAACTGTACCACGATCAAAATTATATATTTAGTATATTAGTTAACTTATGTACAATTCAGTTACCTGAACAATATCTTCACCAGCCAAGAGTTGAACCTTTTGTGGAACCATTTTGCTGCTCTTATCATCTCCAAATCCAAGCCGCCCATGCTCTCCTCTTCCCCATGCATACACCTAAAGGTCAAACAATGGAACAAATTGCAACTTTTAACACTTGAGATGAATTTATCAAGTTTGCATCCTGAAGATGCAATGGTCTCTGGTGCCATACGATTGCATTTGGTCATGGCCTTTTCTGGTACTTGGATGCTGAAGAATGGGAAACTTTTCAAGGTAGCAGATAAACAGGCCAGAAATGGCTGGATGATGGAGAAGAATTTTGCTAAAGAAAGGTAATGCAGGTCACCAAGTTACCATCTAACCTAATCCTCAATCTTTATCACTTGTCTACAAGAAATATTCATTCATTTACAGTACAGAATAACACTAATATATTTTTCCATTCCAAAAATGCGATGAAGATGAATATTTTTACTTCAAACAGCAAATGCAACTTGAAAATGACAACCATAAAAAGAAGTTGAAGTATAATACGCACCTCACCATCAGCCGTTATTGTGGTTGAATGCCATCCTCCTGCCGCAATATCAACCTGGGAAAAAAATCACGTTAAATTTTGAGAAATTTGGCAGCAGCAAGAATTATAACTTGATGCCATCACATAATGACAGAACTCACTAGAGTTAGACCAGATAATCCTTGAACGGGAACAGGTTGTGATCTGGGTTGGGTGTCACCGGTCCCCAGCTGGCCATACTCATTGTTGCCCCAAGCCCATAAAACACCATCTTCTAGCAGTGCCAAGTTATGAAAAGCACCAACTGCTATCACCTGCACCCTTCCAAGGCCTTGCACCAGCACCGGTGTGGATATCTGTGTTCTGCAATATGGTACAATTTTAATGTGAGATTGGTGATGTGATAATTAGTTTGCCTTTTTCTTTGATAGAGATGAGGAATTACATGTCTCCAGGAGGCCAAGGTTGTCCCCAGGTCCATACATGGCCATCCTGTGTCAACACCACTGAGTGGGTCCCACCAGCAGCTACCTTAATTTACAAAAAAGAAAAAAAGAATATGCCTGAATTGATCAAAAAGATATGGCATGCAAAGAATGTGTTGCAGTGGTTTATCTGTTATCATTTTGCAGCTACATATTATAGCTCCTTGCTACACTATTAAAGCAATAATGAAGTATGCAATTAGAACTGCTACAATAATGGTTTGGCAACTGATTGAGTAGATTCAAATAATAGATGCATCACCCAAATGAAGAAAACATGCAAAATGCTTGTCTGTAAAGGTCCAGTTGCTAAAAAGTGACTAAAAGTTTAGTAAGCATAAGGATGGAATAATAGATATTCAAATATTGTCATCCAGCAAGCTGATACCATAAAGAGTAAAGACTATGAGAATAAGAATAAAGTGCTAAGGCACACCACAACAATTGGGAATCATGCATTACAATTTGCAGGGAGTAGTTAGCATAAAGTAATCTAAGCAATTAAGCCAATAGACCCAAAAGTTTCAAAATGTTTCCAGTTATGATTAAAAATGTTTATGCATTCAAAAAACCTGGCGAACTGATAGCTTCGGTGCACATCGCTGAGGGATAGCTATATCTCTCCTGAGATCCTTTGTTCCATCTTCTTTTCTCTCCGGTTCCTCTCCACACTGTCCATACTCGTTACCACCTACACATTTTAAAATATAAATATATATGGCTGCATAATTTCTAAAATAAATAAAACAGATGCCAATAAAATATATTTTTTCCATATTCCCAACTTTGATATTATATGTAATAAAGTTTTCCTATTTTGGTACATTTCCAAAATATACAAAACTAAAATATGTTGTGGAAGGTGGAAAAATTAAAACATGGATTCAAATCACAAAAAGATTATAGCTTATTTTACCCCATGCATAAGCCCTTCCTTGATCATCCACTGCGAGGCAATGCCATCCACCAATTGCTGCCTGAAGTAACAAAAATAACACAAACTTTCAATAGAAACTCACCGATAAACATCAATCTGGAGGGAATTACTGCAGTTTTATTAATTAATTACCTGAACAATTTTAACATCAAAAAGGGCCTTGACAAGTCCTGGCCTGCTCTCAGTTTTAGTCTCCGGCGGATGCCCGAGGGTTCCCCTCTGGTTCCACCCCCAAGTGAACAGCTGTGAATTTTGTTGCACACCAAAATCAATATACCAAAAGAACCATAATTTATGAACCAAAGAGGATTAAAATCGATGGATAGAGTACACGGCCGTCTTTGCAGATAGCGAGAGAGTTGCGGCTGCCAGCTACAACAGCTGTAACGTTGTACTTTTCGAGGGACTTGATAGGAGTAGCCCAATCCATCTCTTCCCAGTTCCCCTTCCCCAATTGTCCATCCTCCCCTGATCCCCTAAAAACGAGAATTTAACCCAGACTTCGGTAAAGTAGCAAATATAGCTGTGCCGATATAAATTGATGGAGAGGGGAGGGCGTGTGTGTGAGAGAGTTAGAGAGAAGAGGAGAGAGAGAGGAGAGGTTTTTACCATGCGAGAACGATCGAATGGGTCGATTCGGCGGAGGCCATGCGCGCCGCGCGGAAGTGTAGAGAGAGAGAAAGAGAGCGTCGGTGTCTGAGAAAGGGAAGCGGGGAAGCGACAGTAAGCAACTGAGACACTAGGAGTGAGTGACCAGTGAGGTGAATTTTGGCTGGTACTTTCCGTTATTATTATTTATTTATTGTGCGTGCTAGGGTGCTAGCGGCTGAATGAGAGAAGTCGAAGTCCGTTATAAGGAGAATAAGAAGAAAAAGTATGAGATGCCTCATATTTTGCCTTCTATGTATAGATTTGTTCAAATATGCTGATTAAATTTTTAGTAACTAACTGATTGATTAAATTTTTATCAGTAAATTAATTGAATTTTTTTTCAGTAATAATATTTTTTGAATGAATTGTTCGTATGTTTTTTTATCAGTAATAATATTTTCTGAATAAATTGTTTGTATGTAAATTTTTATCAGTAAATTAATTGAATAAATTTTTACCAACAACAATATTCTCTAACTTAATTGTTTGCATGTATTTTTTATCAATAAATTAATTATGTAAATTTTTATTAGTAATAATATTTTAATATTTTCTAACCGAAGTACCCACAACAATCTTTATCATCCCAATTTTTTTTTCAATGTAACAATTATATAAAATATAATTCATTTCTTTACCGAAATCCAACTCACCATAATCTCGAGGCAAAACCTGCATGAGCATAGTTCCAACGTCCTTTTCGAAATAAATATGAATATAAAATTGTACATGTAATTCAAAATAAATGTAAAAGTATGTATCAATCTAAAAAAATATATTCAGTGGAGTATAAAATTAGAGATCGGATGATTTTTGGGCCTTTTGATAGCTGATTAATCTTCGTCCCTTCAATCGCCAATTCAACTCAACATTTTGCAGTTGAGGTCTAGTCCATATATGAATTTCTAATCACTATATAATAGCTATTCTAACGAAATAATTTGCCAAATGAATTTTAGACTAAGTAGAAGAGTGCGGAAGAGTGCTAATCCGGTATATCAAGTTATAGGTGATATACCGGATTAGCTCTCGTCGGAATAACTATTATTACTTGATTATGTTGCATTATATTATTATATTATGATAATGATTATGATTATGATTTATTATTATGTTATTATTATGATTATGATTTATTATTATATTAATATTATGATGATTATTTATTATTATTATTATTATTATATTAATTATATTAACATTATTATTATTATTATAATATGATTAATTTTATTATTATTTATTATTATTATATTATAATTATTATGATTTTAGTATTATATTATTATATTATGATTATAAATATGATTATATTATTATGATTATGATTATGTATTATTATTATATTAATATGATTATGATTATTTATTATTATTATATTATTATGATTATGATTATTTATTATTATTTATTATTATTATTCTCGTTCGTTTGGCAAATCAAGGAATAATCTTGGAAGAGTGATAATTTTGGAAGAGTAATAGAATAGTATATTTTTGGAGGAGTGGTAGAAAAGTGGTATTCTTGACTATTCGGAAGAGTGAAAATATCGTTTGATAGTTTTTAATCAGAATAGTTAAAATATGGACAATTATGACACTAACAATGATGATGATAATAAAAATAATTGTACAATAATAATAATAATAATAATAATATTATTATTATATAATAAAATCATAATCCATAATCATAATCATAATAAATAATAATATTCATAGTTATAATCATAATATAATAAAAATATAAACATAATATAGTAATATATTAATAAAAATTATAATTATAATCATAATCTAAATAATATAATAATAATAATAATAAATAATCATAATTTTAATAATATAATCATAATATAATAATATAATAATATAATACAATATAATCAAATAATAATCATAATCATAATCATGATAGTAATAATAATAGTCGTAATCATAATAATATGATAATATAACTATAATCATAATATAATAATAGAATAATAAAAATTATATTCATAATCATAATAATAATAATAATAATAAATAATTATAATCATAATAATATAATATTAATATAGTCATAATTATAATCATAATATAATAATATAATACATAATAAAATAATAATTATTATAGTCATAATCATAATAATATAATAATAATATAATCATATTCATAATATAATATAATAATAATAATAATAATAATCATAATATAATAATATAATAATATAATAATCATATTTATATTCATAATATAATAATAAAATTATATTTTATTATAATATAATAATAATAATAATAATAAAATAAATAATATTATAATGATGATAATGTATAATAATAACAATCATTATAATAACATAATATAATAATATAATAAGAGAGGGATTAGTTGACATAGGTTATTTTGATAACTTTGACAATAAACCTCTAAATAAATACAAAAAAAAATCTTAAAAATGAAAAAACATTTATAAATGTGTTATTTTACCTTTCATTGATGGTCATTCAAATTTCATGTAATTTCATTATCGTTTGATAGTCCATCAAAGACCATCAAATTTTCATGTAATTTACAACGGTTCCAATTTAACGGTCTTTGATGGACTATCAAACGATAATGAAATTGTATGAAATTTGAATGACCATCAATTTAAAAGTAGAAGAACATATATATAAACTTTTTTTTCATTTTTAAGATTTTTTATATTTATTTAGAAGTTCATTGTCAAGGTTGTCAAAATAATCCATTGTCAATGGATCCCCACTCATATAATAATATAATATAACATAATCAAACAATAATCGTTATTCCGATGAGAGCTAATCCAGTATACCACCTATAATTTGATATACCAGATTAGCACTTTTTCGCATTCTTCTACCTAGTCAAAAATTTGTTTGACAAATTAATTCGTCGAAATAGCAATTCTATTTTTATTTTTTGCTATTCCATGCATTAGCAAATAAACCCTATCACTATATCCATTTGGTCTAGTCCATACGTTGAAATCAACACATAAAAAAAATGCTAAATCGATGATATAGTGATTAGAAATTCATAGAAATCGATCACTCACTGATCCATTTGGAGTGTCAAAACTCAAATTAAAGTGATCAAATTTAATAAAATATTGGATAATGTACATATCATGAGAATCAGATCCTTAATGTATAGAATGCAATTTTATATTTTTTTTTATGATTTAGTGATGATCTGAATCTTATGAAATTATAAATTAATAATATAAAATTATTGGTTTCACATATATATAATTATCAAAAGCTAGATACAAAATGATTGAAAATCTGGTATCATAAATTTTATATAAATGGACATCTCCATTTTTATATAAATGGACATCTCCATTTTTATATAAATGGAGAAGATTTGATGTATATAAATAATATACAACTGAGTTACTGAAATTATATTCCGCCGGCCATGAAACCAATGGGCTAGGGAGTATTCGAATGAATATTATATATTTATATAGGGTAAAATCATTACATAAACCATTTGCTATAGGATAAGCTAGCGTTATAATCTGTTGGCTTATTAAATTTGGTTAGCTGTTTTGATTTTATCAAACATATCAACTATGCAATCGTGTTTAATCATGATTGGTTGAATTTAAATTACCGACATAGAAAAGTCGGTTTTTTTTTCTTATAAATAGCCATATATCAATCCAGATAAAAAGGGCAAATATACACATGTACATATATTTACAGATATTCAGTATCGAAATAGATCATACACGTTAAAGAACTCAATGATTGGCAGAGTATTGCGTATCTCTGGAAGCACAAAGCTATAAAATTAGATATTTTTTAAAAATACATATAATTATAGGGGTAGTTTTGAATTTTTTTTGTTATTTTTTAGGTGAATTTATAGTAGCAAAAGCCATTGGAATTGATATTTGATATATTGGAGTAATTCGTTTTGTTATTGATTGACCCTAGTTGGAGAAAAGAATTTTGAAAAAAAAAAAAAATTTATGCCGATCGGAACACCAAAAGTGCCTGTTATTCGTTCTTATAGGAATGCTGAGAATAAGATTTCTAAGAAAAAAGTTTTCATTACTATACGTGAGAAATTTCGGGAAGAAAGAGTCCTTTTTCTATGTAGAAATATAGAATACCCTTTGGTGAATGAGTTTATTGCTCTCATTCTATTAATGGATCTCGAAAAGGAAAGTAATATTTATTTATATATAAACTCTGAGGATGGAGATCAGCACTAAAATAGTAATAAAATATTGAATTGTTGTTGCTTATTTTCAAAAATCCAAAACAAATATTTAGAAAACTCAAAATACCCCAAATTTTTGTATCCCCAATATTTTGATATGAAGAATTTAATGAAAATGATAATTTTGAATTTTGGACGTGTTACGATAAATTTTGAACCATATGCACTTGGACTCGAAATGCAAACGTTTTCACAATAGTCTAACTCTATCTATCTATCTATCTATATATATATATATATATATATATATATATATATATAAGAGGAAGGATAAAATACAATGTGTTGCATAGGTGCACCCCATACATCACGTCAACATCTCAAATTTCAAATTAAAAATAACCGATCTGAGCACTCGTACAACACGTCAAAATCTCAAATTTCAAATTAAAAATGACCGATCTGAACCATTCAATTTTCTCCATATCAAACTCTTGTAGAAAATAAAATTTTATATTTTAAAAAAATATATATATCTTTTTTGATAGGAAGAAAATCATAACTATTGGACGATCTAATTCCAACAATTAAGCGATACCTCCACAGCACGAAAGCTACAATTGCATTCATATCTGAAACCAAATGTACTGAAAGTCAGACCATTTGATGAATTCGAGGTTTACCAATTTGTAATTCCATAATTATCTCGGCAGTGGAAAATCAGGTGGATTATGGTTACTTTGGAATGATACAGTTATTGTTACTGAGCTGGAGAGATCTCATTTTTCTTTTTTGTTGAAATTAAGGAACATCCAGGGGATCCCGGATGGATTTTAGACGCAGTCTATGGGGACGCGCATATATGGTAAACATGTATATATGTGAACACATGGAGTTTTATGCCACAAGTGTTAACAAGTATGTCTGTATTCTTGGGGATTTTAATGCTATTGTCAGTTAACAGGAGAAATGGGGTGGTAGCCGAACTCTTACTGCACACATAAAGGCTTTCAATTCAATGTTAATTTGATCAGGACTTATTGATATGGGTTATCATGGAGCAGTGTACACATGAACAAACAGGAGTAGTACCTCTCAAAACCTCATTCTTCAAAGATTGGACAGGGCGCTAGCTACGACATCATGGATCATGAGATATCCTAATGCAAAGGTTTGGAGAATTGATGGCTAACACAGGAGGGTTTTCATGAAGCATTAATTTTTGGAATACAACAGGGAGGTGGTCAATGATAGCATACAGTCCATGAGGTTCAGAAACAAATAAAGAACTGGACTAGTATCAGTTAGACCCTAACCAGGAATTAAAAATTTTGAAATATGAAATGACCACCCAGCAACAACTAGGTGTGTCAGACCTAAATTGAGAGTTAGAAATCACAAATATAATGAATCCTTACTCGCTTAAGAGTTTTATTGTCATCAGCGGTCTCGGGTTAAATGGGGACTATTTGAAGATAGGAATAATCACTATTTTCACGCTGCAATTATGATTCGATGAAAGATTAATCACATAAAGGGACTCTTGAGAGATGATGGTAATTGGATTACTGATGAGTCCTAAACTCAAAAAGATGTTTGTTCATCACTTAAAATCTATTTACAATGAGCCGGTTGGATATCAAAGTTTTAATCAAGTCTTAACCCTAGAACTTTTGGCAACCCTGCCACAGCTAAAAGCGGCCCAAGAAGAATGTTTAGCCTAAATTCCTACTCTCTAAGAAATTAATTTGGTTGTTTTTGCTTAGGCCCAGATAGAGCCAGCAGACTCAATGGGATCAATGCAAGGGTTGTTCAGTCTTTTCATACAGCTGAGCTTGACCACAATATCGCAAAAATCCAATGTGATTCTTGTTCCAAAAACTTCAGATCCCAAGCACAAGCAGGTAACTGATTTTTGTCCCATCTCAATTTGTAATGTTATCTACAAACTAATATCTAAACCACTGGCCATAAGATTAAAGCCTTTCATTTCTCAGCTTATAAGCCCCACACAGTCAACGTTTACACTGGGACGTGATATAACAGATAATGTAATGCTATTAAGAGAGGTGTTGCACTCGTTTAATAGTTTTCAATTTCGTATCCCATTTTTTGCCTTAAATGTGACTTATCAAAGGCTTTTGATTGGTTAAGATGGGATTATATTGAGCACGTCATGCATAGTTATGGGTTCCCAATGATTTACATTAAATGGGTTTTATCATGTGTATCTTCAGCCTCGTTTACAATTTTATTTGGAAGTCGAAATGATGGGTTCATTAAGTCTGAAAGAGGATTGTGACAAGGTTGTGCTATGTCACCCTATTTGTTTATTTTAGCAATGGATAAGTTATCTCGTTTACTCCGCTATCAGATACAATTGGGCCGAATAGAAGGGATTTCATTTGACAGAAGATCATGCGCTCTCACAAACGTTATGTTTGCAGATGATCTCATAATTATGGGACAAGCTCAAATTCTGGAAGCACAAAGAATGATGGAAGTCATGGATATTTTCTGTCAAATTTTTGGGCAGAAATTGAATTCACATAAATCACGTGTTTGGTTTTCTAAGGCCACTGATCCGAACTTAAAAGCTCATCTGCAAGCTTTTCTGAAAGCTCCAACAGCGGGACCAACTGAACTATGGGTGCCCTTGGTAGCTGATAAGCCCGACCATTTTCAAATTTTAATTGATAAGGTACATAACCGTTTACAACTCTGACAGGCACAATTTCTTTCTCATGCCGGTAAGGTACTCTTAATTCAATCAGTAATTGAATCCATCATTAATTACACAATGTCTACTACTGACATTGCAGTGTCAATACGAGCTCAACTGAAGTTAGCAGTGCGTCATTTTTCTGGGGAAGGGTTGATAACAGAAGATATATGGCTCTAATTGGATGAGACAAAATAACTTTACCAAAAATTTTAGGGGGTTTAGGATTCAATATATTGATAATCTCAATGAGGCTTTTATTGATAAGAACCTTTGGAAGTTATTGCAGAATCACAATGCTAGCTGGATCTAGGTAGTCTCAGCAAAATATTTACAGAGGGGCGTCATTTGGCATAACTCGAGATCTAAGCGGTGCACAAGGCTATGGAGAGCAATGATGAATTTGAAGGATGCATTAGCACCTCATGTACAAACTATTATTGGTGATTGTACTTCTCCAGCTCTATCATCACCATGACACAAAATATGGAGATTGGTTAAGCCGAATATAGCTGCACAAAGACGAGTAACGATAAAGAAGCTTACTGATGAGAGTACAGGGAATTGGGATACAACAAAGCTCATTCTCTTTTTGAGGTTTCATATGGCATTATATATTGCAATCACATTCCCTGTACCTCCGATTCAAAGAGGTATTTCGAATCGCTTGGTTTTCACAGCGGCTGAGAATGAGATGTTTACTCTCAAAAGGATGTATACTACTGAGGATAAGAAGGTGCCAAAGGACGCTAACTTCATCAAATCTTTGGAAGATTATTTGGCAGCATACAGATACCTTACCATGAATATGACTCTTTTTGTGGCGTGCAACACAGCAGGGCTTACCGATAGGAGAAATGTGGATGCGGCATCTGGGACAAATAACTCCTCCATGTGCACTCTGTGGCTATGGTACCGATTCAATTACTCATGTGTTGTTCTTTTGTGACTTTGCATGATCTGTCTGGCTCACCTTTTTATTAAGTCTTCATGTTCATATGCTGCCGGATAACTTTGCTCAAATCTTGATTGTGCTGCACCATATATTATCAACACCAATGTTTAGGTTCTTAGAAACCCTGTGGGCCCTATGAAAAGTTCGGTGCTCGTGTATATACAAAGGGAAAGCACCAGTGGTTCAAAGTGTGATTCAAATGGCATCATCTTACTCTCAACTCAGACGAATACCAGCAAATCCGAGGTGTATTAGTCAGGTGGCGGAACCCTACTATCAACTTTCCAGTAATGCAACACAGGTACAAACTCAAGGACTAGTATGCTACATTGATGGTTCTTTCTCTCCGCCTGACGAAGGTGGTGCAGCAAATCCTGTATCAGGACCGGGTATTAATAGAATATGGTACACAAAATTTCATGGTTCTCACACCTTTTCATTCTGAACTGCAAGCAATGCACTTGGTTGTGGAGTCACTTTGCGGAGCGACAACCCGAAAGCTATTATCCTCATCGACTGCCTGGAGCTTAAGAAAATGCTAGTATTTGTAATGCCACCGTTGGATATTAATTGGAGATTGTATACACTGGGTATGAAAATATAACAGTATTTCAAAACAGAAGCACAGATCCAATGTGCTTTTCTTAGAAGAGAGGGAAATACAGAGGCCCATCAGTTAACCACCTGGGCATGAGTTCATAAAGTTTGTACTAAAAAATATTTCTTCCCTTTCTTTCCTCATGTGTAACATCTTTTACTTAAGACTGTAAATATAGACTGTTGTAAATAATAATCAAATCGCCTACGGGCTTTTTACCAAAAAAAATAAGTTGTTAGGGGATTCCTTTGTATGTGTGACATACATACCATTAAAATATCTATCAAACTATTACATAGTCTATCATGCTTCCTGTATTTTTATGCAAATAAATGATGTGAATATAGAAAAAAGCACATATTTACTTTACTTGAGGTGTCTGAGAGCTTAGGAGGATCTGTCCCTCGTATCTATGAGTTGCAATCTTCAAAGGTGATCTGTGTGTTACATATATCAGTTAACCATCACTTGTTCCTATCATATTTTGTTTCTCTTACAAATTAGGGATATTTTCGATGCTAGACGCCCAAAATAAAAGATATTTTGCAAGAGCTTTCTCGAGCAGAGGAAGAGAAGGAAAGTAATTTGTAAGGAATTTTTTAGAGATTGATCCAGTATTTCAGTGAGAACCACTGTAAATGGAGAAAGCCAGTCTCTGTTACTACAGGAAGCACAATTTTCTTCGTAACGGAAGTGTCAGGTATTAGATTCATTCCTATATTATAATTCAAAATCTTTTGGCATCAGCTTTTCATCTCTAATCCTTAAATCAAATCCTGATGAAAATTTTGTAGAGCTAGACGTGTTAATCAACTTTGCTATTGCTGGTGACTACAATGAGGGGCCAGCATGCCGTCCAATCAAAAATAAGTCAAGTGATTCCAGTGATAGTGTTCCTTCTTATATACAAAATTCCTTGGTCATCCCATTTTACAGAGTGACTCTTACTTCCATGATAATATCTTTTACACATTCTCATTTTGTTCTAAATAAACAGGATTTCCTGCAAATGTACTTCAGAAGGCTGCTGAGAAATTCAAGCGAGTTTGAATCAACTTACGGTAACAAGCTTCCAGATCAAGCGACAATATCTCACTCTCAGATGTTATGGTGACTGTCATGGAGAGCCTTGCCAGTATAAGGAGCACCAATAGGAAGCACAATAGACACTCAACTCATCTAGAATCCATCTGTAAAGTACAAAAGAGAACCAGGTTGCTAATTTCCGCAAGCTGATTGGTAACATTTTTCTTAATTTCGCCCCCTTGGCTCTGTTTTGGCCACAGGAGAATGCTCGTCACGCCAGTACTGGTTTTCTGAAATCAATTTTGGAAGATTCTTGGCAATTAATCCCCAATTTTTTTTGTATTTTGATGGATATTTTTTATTCTTATCCTTACTGATTGCATATGCATAGTAAGCTTGCAGGAGTCAACTTCAGCTGCCAAAATTCTAGTTGCATAGACTTCATTTTGGCTGTGTTCTGTTGTGTTGTCGACTTTTCCAGGCCAACCCTTTTCTAAGGCCATGCGATAATATCTTCCTCTGTGATATTTTCCGTTTGACAATGAAGCCTCTGTGATACTGGAACTTAAATAATTTTAATTAAATTAATAGATGCCAACTGATCCGATCGGCGCGAAAATGGGGTTGGGTGTCGGACTTTGGGCGAAACATGACCTGATTTAATAAGGGTTGAGAGTCCGAATGGGGTTAAACCCGTTTCTAACCAACGTGCCAGAATTTTAATTAAGATCACATTCGTTTTCAGACTCATCGAGTCATAGTCAGTTAAATTCATAAAATCGATTATTATTGTTGTTATTGCTATGTTATTTTGTTTCAAAATTGTCTGCGTTGTTAGCATTCTGTTCTATTTGATAATTTGTCTTTGATTTTGAAACTCAATTCTGTTTATCCAGCTGCATAGTTGAAGGCCGCGCCTCAAGTGCAATGAAGACGTCATGATCTCAGTACATTGATGAATGATGAATCAGAGACGGAGTTAGAATTTAAATATAAGGACTAAGGAGACTGAATTTATCGGATCTAAAATATTAAATGATTAAAATAAATTAAAAAAAATTAATTAATATTTTTATATAAATATAATTAATTTTCTTGACCCTGTATCCGCTGGGATGAACGATGCAGATCAGATGCATTCTAAAATTGAAAATGGTCAGCGGAGAGGCGAAGCATCAAGAGCCGGGTCAAATATGTTCTCTCTCGCGTGGCGTGCATCAGGGATTCAGGATGCGATATATAATTGTTTTATATTGAGGAAGGGTATGATTTGATTTCTGTGGCTCAAAATATAGCGTCTCCCCACTACCGCATGAAGAAGATTAGAGGTGTACAACAAACTCATTGGCCGATTAATTTATCCGATCCGACTCATTTTTTTATCGGATTGAGAAGTGATATAAATTGTAATTTTGATTAATTCGTTGAATTATGAATTTATTTTTTTAATTCATTTAATCCGGTCCGTTCACATAATCATATATTATATATATTTTTAAAAGTTACATATACACTTTATTAATGATCAATCAGATAACCATTTAAAAGTTAAAAAATTCTGCATAATTATTATCAAGTAATTTTTGTTATAATTTTTATTTTTTACATTAGATATCATTTTCTTTTTCATATTAATAATTATTTTTATTTATTTAAAATAAAATAAAATAAATATTTAATTTTTTAATCCATTATTTATATATTAGATATGTGAAATTATCATTATTTTTTATCATGTTATAAATAAATATATTTCTTATTTAATATTAATAAAAAATATATAATAAATTATTTAATTAAAGTACCAACTCGTTTAATCCTTTAAACCGCATAATCCATAAAAAATTAAATATGAAAAGTTATATAAATTAGATTGTCTAAAAAAATTAACGCGATATAATCACATTGAGTTTAGATTTTGATGAAAAAATATATATATATATTTGAGCCAGCACTCATCCTACATCTCTAAATAACTCTTAGATCGGGGAGAAAGGATGGTCCAATCCGAGAACTTTAATGGCGGGTGAGCTGTCGCCAGCTGTAATCAGGCACGTGAAATAAAACAGGCGTCGGATCTCCTATGACGGATTAAAGACGTTTTCTCCATATGCTATTAAAAAAAAATTATATTACCACTATTTTGATGCTCATAGTGCTTATTTATTTTTTATGTATAAAATTAAAAATATGAGCAGTTATTAGATATATTCTATATCATCTCAATTATATATATATGAAAAATCATAAAACTTTAACTTCATTTAAATAGCCATCAAATAACGTATCTAAATTATAAAATTTGGTCCGTTGATTTTATTAACGCTTGATGCCTATATAAATAATATTGAAATGATATAATTTTTTGTATACATATATAAGATGATATTTATAAAATATTTCTTCAATTAGTTTTATTATTTAAGAATTTAAATAATAGTTATTTGATATTTAATTTTAATGACACTGATGTGGCACCAAAATGGTGATAATTGAATCCTTTCTCTTAAAAAATTGATCAAGTCGACTCGGCTGATCGACATATCATGTTTTCTTCTCGATGACGGATCACTTAACAATCAAATAATTCTAATAATATAAATAATTCATACATGTATTTTTAACGTGCAGATTAATAAGGTTTTATTAAACATCATCGAAATTTATTTTATGTATTTTGTAACAGTTTCAAAATATTTTTTCCTTTACTCCTCCTCAACCTTCTCTGAATGTTTTGCAATAACGAATATAATTTTTTTCAGATGTTTTCTAGATCTCATTTTGCAAATTTATCGTCAAATTTAAATTTAATTATGTTTTCTTCGGTTCGTATTTTTGCTGCTTATGTTATGTTACTGTAGTTATCTAATTCCGTCTAATAAAATTTTAAGCCACTGAAAGTTATCTGCTAGAGCATCTCAATTTCACAAACAAAATATTTTTTAATAAAGATGAGAGTTTAAATTATTTAACTTTTAAATATCCATAAATAATTTTTTTATTTGGGTTTTGAATTTGTAACCGTCCACAAGGAGAATATTATCTTTACTATTAGATCAAAAACTTATTATCGTAAGTTGCAAAATGTTGGCAATTATAATTTCATTTGCAACCTGACAAGAATGTGGAGATATAATTGTTAATTTTACAATTTCAATAAAATAAAAACATATTTAAAAATACCATATTAACTAAGAGTTTGTTTCAAAATTGACAATTTGAGATGTAGAACTCGAGTTCACAAATCAATTGATAGATAAAAATTACAAAAAAAAATGAGATGATTAAAGAAGGTGAAAAGTGATTAAAATTGCCCTGTGACAATAAAGTTATACATGTAATTTTAGGAACGGTGGCACTTTTTAATTAAGATTTAAAACCGAATCTCACGTGGAAAATAAAGCATCTTATTCATTATTTGCTCGCTGACATAGCAGAAAGCGACATAACAAGTAATGTAAATATGTAAGTAACCTTTAGAAAGAGCGAGGAGGTAAATTCTCTCTGAAACTTGACGGCATTAGAGATTAGACATTAATATGGCTGAGAAACGGTGATTTGAATTTTAAAAACGGAAAACGGTCCGTAACACATAGATCATTCATGCTACTTGTAGTACCGTAGCCTATATATATATATATACTAATACCTTATATGTGCGTTGCTACGATGATTTCTTTTAAAAATATAAAAATTTATATCTTTATGTAAAAAGGAAAATGAAGATAATTTAGTAATTAATATAAATTTTAATCATAAATACATAATTAATATAAAATAAATACAGAATTGAGAGAAAAAATTGACATTCAGAATTTAAGAAAAGTTAAATTTATAATTGATGGCGATCTAAGAAAAAAAGTAGAGATAATTTCATGTAACAATTAAAATTGAGAGAAAATTATAATTTCAACACAAATGATCATAAAGATAGTAACATTATTTGACGAATAACTCAATTCGATTACTGATATTAACTCTAAAAATTCAATAAAAAATCTAGACCGTTGTAGGATCATAATATTTATGTGCTTAATAAGGAATAAAGAAGTAAAGATAAATATATATATATTTGTCGGAACTATTATATTATAAGGAAAGAAATAGGACAGATTGTTTTAAGTGGCACTGAATAAATATCACTAATCTACACTAAAATAATTTATGAATCAAATAACAAATTAGATGTTGTCGTACATATACCGGCATATATTCGTAAGATATCGATGTATTATTCATAAATTCGGGACAAAGATGATATGAAAAGAGCAGCAGTTGTCGGTTGGTTAATTTTGAGTTATTCAATCGTAAAAATTTGACACAAACTATTTAAAATGATACATGTATGTACGAAAAATTGATTCAGTAGATTTGATTGGTAATTTTGACTTCGAATTCATAGCTGCATCTGTATGGCAAACATAATGCGGTGCCACCAAAAGACAAATCGCTCTCATGTATCAAAGATGATGACGATATTATTATTTTCATAATTAAGCTAAAAACATAAAATAGAATTAAAATTCACGTGCTTGTTGCCTTGTTCACTTTGCAATTGCACCCCATCTGTTTCGCTTTCAACTGGAAGCAGGGGTTGGAGGCAGAATTTCAGATAATGGGTCAATTATTCTAATGAGGAACGATATAGGTATCTAAATTGCACACATCATAACATCACTGCTATGTATTCTTTGAAAAAACTACGGGGGTCATCTATAAAATATTTGTTATGAGAATATATTTTTATTCGAAATGTATGATAATTTAATACATTTCTTAGAAAGAATGAGCGTCATTTGAACCTCATTCATTCAAGGTGCATCCGTCGCTGACTGAAAAGATTAAATCTAAGATGCAAGATTTTAATTTTTCCTTGGCAAAGTAAGACAGATTGAATATTGGTTCGGCCAAAGGAATCTGTTGGATTCTTCAAACTTTCTCCAGTTTTTAGTAATAATAAGTTTTATTAAATTAATTTATTAAAAATAAAGTGAGAAACTTTCAAATATCCGAATGGCGGTAGCTCAACGAAACGCGACATTCAGATTATATATATAAAATGGGGGCGCACCTGGCGATGACGCGTCAACGATATTTAAAATTTTACATTTCTCACTCTTATTTTTAATAATATTAATTTAATAAAACTTATTATTACTAAAATCTGGGTGATATGGGTGTGGATATTTTCATATTCATACCATTTAATATTTGTCTTATTCATATCTTATCCTTATTTATTAAAATTAATGAAAAAAATAAATAATAAATGATTAATGAATAATTTATAATTTAATAATTCAACAAAAAATATAACAAACATGTAAATCTATATTACTTTAAACACTATATATAAATCATACATGATATAATAAAATATCAAAAATTGTAATTATCGATTTCATTATTATAGAAGAATATAAATTAAAATTTTCTATAAATCAATCTCATTGTAAGTTACATTTAAATTATATAATATAAAGTATTGTATATAAATCAATATTTAATAATGATGACGTATATGATAATGATATTGATAGATATATAAGATAAGCCACTACTACACATATTTTGTGATTGAATTTGCTACATATTCAAAAATATAAATAAATTATATTCAAATCTTGATTTATTAGTCTCAATAAATTATTTACATTAAAATCTTGTGGGATACAAAAAAAAAGAAAATTTATTTTTGAGATTTTCTAAGTATTATTTTGGATTTTTGAAAGTGACCTATATGAAAACAAATACTTTGTAATAGGTCATTTTTAAAAATCTAAAACAAATACTTAAAAAACCTCAAAAATAGAATTTTTTGTGTCCTATGATATTTTAATATAAAAAATTTATTGAGATTCATAAATTAAAATTTGAAGATGATTAACTATATTTATTTTATTTTGTAGCAAATTCAATCACTAAATACGTCTAGCGCATAGGAAAATTCATATTATATAATAAAATGTAAAATTAAAAGTTTTGATATATATTATTTAGACAATATATTAATGAAGATTTTTTTCTTACTCTTGTTATTTTAACTAACGAAATAAAAATCTTATCCAATATTTAGACAATATAAATAGGATAAACGGATAATATAATTTCATGACAGCCTTAGTTTGGATACGAGAAAGCTTGCATGTAATTATTTATTTATTTATTTTTTACTCTGAACCTCGTTTCCGGGGCCGAAAGCATAAATCTTTCCGTGATATATAATTGTGTGCTGGCTCTTGATTATACACGACATGGGTTAAAAAATATTTGGAGCTGCGCTTGCCTTGGATATATCATATTCATATGTGATATGTGGCACGAAAATGTTACATTTAGATTCGGGATGAGCGAGGGTGGTCGCTCAATAAAATCTTGAAATGACAACAACAATTTCCACTCCTGTTTATATTTACTCTTTATTTATTGCAATACCTTTTAAACGTAATGTTTACTTTACGTTAGTCCGTATTAATGTTTTTGCTTTGAAGTGAAAGATATACAAGGTTTCACATGCTATTTATGCAAATAAGTTTTGAATTAGTTTGCAATATTTGCAATGTTTTGGGGCTGTAATGTTATGCGATAGTAAGGATTGGTTAGTGCTACAGATTTTTATTATCATTTTCAAAGTGCAGACAATTGATTTCAATATAATATCTACACTAGTATATTGTTTGTGTGTTGCTACAGTGATGTCTTTTAATAATTAATGTAAATTTTAATTATGATTATATAATTAATGTAAAATAAATGCAGAATTGAAAGGAAAATTAATATTTAAAATTTAAATAAAAGTTGAAATTCATAATTGATGACAATCTAATAAAAAAATAAAATAGAGCAATTATATTTCTAAATTATGCAACATTTCGTGCAATAATTAAAATTGAGAGAAAATTATATTTTCAACACAAATGACCATAGAAATAGTAATATTATTTGACGAATAATTCAATCCGATGACTGATATTAACTCTAGAAATTCAATAAAGAATTTAGATTGTTGCAGGATCAAGACGCTTACGTGCTTAATAAGAGTAGAGATACAAAATTTCTTATAAACCAAAAATATGTATTTTGATATAATTCTTTTAAATAGGTACATTTTTCACTTTTTTAGTATGATTCATGGTATTTAAACGAAGTCCTTTTTTACTACCTGATACGACTGCGTTTTTAAAGGCTCGAGTCCAACAAAATATCGCGTAGACCAGTCAACAGTATGAGTCTATGTAGGACTTAGGGATGATTACTCCAAGACAATGCAATTCCGAGCTCAGAACATAACTCGAATAGCTCTCGAGTATTTTCGAACTCAGAATGATCATAATTAGATATATGAGTCGTCGCCTATAACGACTCGCAAGTCGCAACTCATTAATACCATATAATTACACGACTGTTGCAGGTGAAACGTAATTAATGTACGATAATTATGATGTCCCTTATATAAATAGCTCAGAGTATAAGGGGTAAAGCGAAAAAGAAAGATCTTTAACAAATAATAAGCCCTCCGTCCCTATAAAACCGCCGAAGCCACTTTCTTCTTCAGTCGCCCTAGTCGCAGCCTCAGTTTTTAGTAATAATAAGATTTATTAAATTAATATTATTAAAAATAAGAGTGAGAACTCTAAAATTTCAAATATATGAATGGCGGTCGCTCCACGTTATTATTACTAAAAATTGTCGCACTCCACGGACTCTCAAGGGGACAACTCTTTTCACCATCTTATGCTGATAGGGGAAGAGTCAGATTTTTTTAGTTAATTATTTAAATAATTATATTTTAATAACAAGAGTTATTAAATTAAAATTTTAAAAATACGAATGATAACTCATCACTAACAGTGGCGCTTTACAAAAGCGTTACTGGCAGTGACGTCTTTAATTTTTTTAATTTTCAGTTATTTTATAAAAAAAAAACACAATCGCGTCGGTGAGAGTTCCGCGTTCTCCCCCTAACACACCATGTATAACTTGTAAGTTGGATAAAAATATTAAAAAAAATGAAAGATGTCACTCTCAGTGGCATCTTTACTCAAACGCGTCGTCCAAATGCGTTTGTAAAACGCGTCAACATGATAATGACGCATTGTCATTCATATTTTTTTAATTTTAATTTAATCATCATTATTATTAAAAATAAAATTATTTTAATAATTAATTCAAGAAAAATCTGGAGAAGAGTTGAGCACAAAACACACTCCCTCATTTTCACATACATTCTAAATCTTCTAGATCAGAACGTATCACTACCTAAAAAATTATAAATAAATATAAATATGATGTACACAATTTGCATACAGAAACCACGTGACTATTTAGGTTTTCAGAATAGAAATATAAATTCTGTAGTACTGACAATAAAGGCGATAAGCTAAGAATTTCGGTTCTTTCACTGGTCTGTGGTGAATCAAGAAATATGTTAGTAATTCGGTGAAATATATGTTTCTTGATATGAACTTTCGTAGAAAATTATTATTATAATTATATATCTATCACACAGTAATAGCATATGGTGAGAATCATAATTAGTTTTCTAATTCGATTTATAAGATCTTTTACATAAAATAGACATTCATTCATTAGTTTCCTAATGATTTTATGATTTCTTAATAAAAATGTGATATATTGAATCAAAATAAAAAAAAAATCATTAGAAAGAAGACAAACGATTTTTATCACGAAAAAAGTTATCTTTTTAAACGATAACAGATAAAAAAAGCATTTTAAAGATGCTAATTTAAGCTCCTCTACAGTCAACACACAAGAAAGGCTCCAACTAAATGACCGTCTCACAATTTAAATGAACCAATCAATTCATTAAAAATTAAACACGATTAAATGACAAGATATTAGCGAAATTAAAAAAATCATGGGCGGATCCATTAAGCTCCATGGGGTTAACTGACCTTTTGAATTTTGAAAAATAATATTTTTAGGTTATATTTTTGTTAATTATGACCCCTCTGGATTAAATTTTTGACTCTCTAAATTATCTGATTACTTTTCATTAAGAAAATATATTTAATACCATGGACAATGAAAGAATTATGTAAAAAAATTTAAAAATATGAAGTCTTGAAATTTTTTTTCTTTATAGATATGATTATATATTATTTTGAGTTTTATTTGTATGATTTTTAATATATAAGAAGATATTTTTTATAGATTTTTATTAAATAAGAATATATGTTAAATTATTATTTTTATTTAGTATTTAATTAGTTAATGAATTTGAACTGATAAATTTTTACAATCCGATTATTGAACTGATTAAAATCGCCGAAATCTACCAATTTACAGACTGATAAAATTTTAGCCTGAATTTAACTGGAAGCTGAAAACCTGACTCACACAGATTTGCTGTGCAAAAAAAAAAAAAGTGCATACGTGATTTATTGTGTTAGGACTTGGGAGTTCGTAAATTGTTTGCTCCGCTTTCACTTTTCAGCGCCTTCCTCGATGAAGAATCGAAGAGAAAAATAAAATCAATTTACAAATTAATCATTCAATATTTTTATTTTTTTTATAAAAATTAATTAATTATCAAATAAAACGATATTTAAAAGTTTTGGAATTATTAAAACTCGCCACAAAAAATCTTTGACCCGGACTAATTTACAAACAGCTGTGACATCGAATTAAACTTCTCCACGTAGCCTATGAAGCCCACACGGTTTTGATTAGGTCAACAGCGCGTAACGTTTCGTCATTTGGGACAGTGGGAGCCCAAGGTTCATCCCATCTTATCATCTGCTACAGATGCGCGGTGTCTTTTGTACAGTACAGCATACTGGATCTGGGTTTGGATCCTCTCCAGTGGTACGGAAACCATTGGAGGATCCTAGGTAGATCTCAACCATTAATTTCAGATCATACGACATATATTAAATCTTACTGAAATCTGCACTGTATAATTTTCTAAGGGGATGACAACTTTTTAAGACAAAATATGAGCCGTCCGATTTAAATAAAGTAAACGGTCCAGATATGCTTTGGTTCTTCCAATGGTTTCCGTACCACAGGAGAGGGGCTGAACCCCTGGATCTGGGCTCTGACGCAACTTGCACTTGCAATTTGCAAATTACAATTCAGATTTGAGGCGACCTCTCTCTGAAGCGCATTGCCGCCTGCCGGTTCCACGAGGTTTCGTATTCGTCGGGATCAGAGGGCGGATAAAATATGAGCCGTCGATTTCCATCTCCGGAGCCGATTTTCAGTTTTCAAATGATTAATTCGGTTCATACCACCTCTGTGAGTTGCACCAGTGAACGGAGACTACCGATAATTTTGTTATATCGGTGCACTTCAAACATTTTTAGGGATAGGCATGTCTTTAAGATCTGAATTTGATTTCTCAAGCGTCAGAATTAACGAGTCTACCCGAAAGCCGGATAAAGGTCGGGCTTTAATAAATTTTAGAGAAATTTTAGAGGACTGAATTTAAAGAGTTTAATTTTTAAGGGGTGAGTTCGGTTCTTGAGAAGACCGATTATTATCAAGCTCTTCGGACTCTAAAGGCCGGATAAAACTTATGTAAAGTGAGTTTTTAGAATTATAAAATTACGATATCAACTTTTTTTATAGAAAAGTATATTAAATGAATAAAATAATAAAGATATAGGTCTAATAAGTTATAAATTTATATTTCTGAACCATCCAACGTGCAAACGGCTAGTTTTTTATATATAATAATTATATTATATTATTAATAATAAGAGTGATAAAAGTAAATTTTGAAATCTACGAATGGCGGCGTGCCACTGTCAGTGGCGTCTTTAAGTAAACGCGCCACTGTCAGTGGCGTCTTTGGTGGTTGATCAACAGTAGTAATGTTGATCCAATAGTAATGGATCGTGATCAGGATGAGCAAGAGCAAACACACCGCGGCTAGTGATGTGTTTACACTGTTTTATACAAATACACCATTGGTAGTCACTACAACACAGATCAGTATTTAATAGTGGTTTTTTTAGGCCATTAGCAACGGTTTACAACCGCTGATATTGGTCATGCTGCTAATTTATATAAATAACCGTTGTAGAAAAGAGTGCTTTGAGTTAAATTTGTGTATAAATCAACAGCGGTTATTGGCAGAAAATCACTGCTAACATTTCGCCTCAACAACAGTTATTTACAAAAAATCACTACTAACATACATTCAACGACGGCTATTTACAAAAAATCGTTGTTGAATGAGAGAACAGCATCGGTTGTTTTCAAATAACCGCTGCTAAATAAATATTAGCAACGATTTTTTATGAATAACCGATGCTAAGATGAACATAACAACGATTTTCTATTAAAAACCGCTGTTGATTATATTGGATTTTGCAGTGGTTTTTCTTAACAACCGCTGTTAATCTTTTAAAAAAAATTTGGGTTTATTTTGTTTTCTGTGACTAGCCCACATGCTAGCCGTATAGAATTTCATTCATCGAATTCACACACATACTATCGATACAACAATCAATTATATTCAATAAACAATTCACACAGATATAAGACACACATACGTAAATATAAATTGAAACATAGCATAAATAATCACAATAAATGTATACATCACAGCACAAAAAGTATTACATATATCCAAAAAAACATTAAAGTATCTCGTACAATCTCATAATATAGATTTCAAAAATTCTATCAATCTTATTTTTACCTGCTGGATATCCTCTCAGACGGCATTGGCACAAATGATCCGAGAGACTGTAAAAAGTAAAAACATACATGGTTAGTAATTTTATAATCTTAGATAATGAACGAAACTAATTAAGCATTTCCCCTTTGCTCCAATAAGATATTCGTGAGCTGATTTATCTGTGTTTGTAGCTGCAAATGACATGAAGACATAAAAAGGTTAGAGAGAAATTATAGATATTTTTGTGAATATTTTCGATCACTTAATTTTGTAAATTTACTCACGCTATTGATTCTCTCATCATAGGGACTCTTGCCCTTCCTGAGATAGTCCCGCACCAACGAGCCTCTCCAATTTCGATAAACCCCGGCCATGCTCATCAAGCACCGGTGCATGTGCGTGTCATCCTTTATGTTGAAAATATCCTGAAAATAATATTTTATAACTCATTTTAAATGTATCACACAGTTAATACGACAAAAGATAACATTTTATAACTCATTTTGTACCTTAACATCTTTCCACATGGCCTCCTTTACGGTTTGAGGTACAAAGTTCCATGAATGGACGATACACCTCAAAAGTCTATCTCGCCACATACGAGAGTACAACATGAAAAACATTCATGTTTGACCACGTCGGCACACCTAAGGGATCAAACTCTATTTTTCTTCTTTAGTTTTTTTTAATGAAGTTTCTTACAACGGTTCTTTAGACTTTTTTATGATGCTTCTTTTGACCAAATTCACCTCTTTCATTAATTCTTTATCAAACAAACTGAACTTATTTTCAAACCAAGTAAATGCTTCATTTGAAATACATCCCACATTTTATTCACTTTGGTCACTCAACTATTATGGTTTTCTTTGACCTCACTTGAAATGATACAATAAGTTTACAACCAAAATTTACGAACAATAAACTTATAGCATAGATAGTTAGTGCAAACAAAATATAAGCACATATCGGCACATACCAGACCAAAGAGTTAAAAAGCAATATAGCACATATCAACACATACGGTGCTTTTACAAACATACCTTAAAGTGGTGGCGGGGCGTGCTCGGGCGACAGGAGAGGAGACGACGAGGGGGAGGGCCTCGGGTGCGACAGGAGAGGAGAACAACGAAAGGGGAGGCGAGACATGCTCGGACGACGATGAGGTGTGCTCAGGAGTTACATGGTTCAACAACAATTATTAACAAAAAACAGTTGCTAAACAGTTCAACAACGGTTATTTAGTAATAACCGCTGTTGAAGCAATAGCTTTTAATAGCGGTTATTATTAAATAACCACTGCTATGTTTTTAACAACTGTTATTTAGGAATAACCGTTGTTGAAGCAATAGATTTTAACAGCGGTTATTACTAAATAACTGCTGTTAAAGCAATAACATTTTACAACGGTTTTTTTAAACCACTATAAATTTAATTTAGCAACAGTTCCCTCAAAAAACCGTTGTAAACGTGTGTTGTTAAATCCCCTTATTCTTGTAGTGAGTGGCGTCCTGCCATTTGTAGATTTCAAAATTTAATTTTATCACTCTTATTATTAATAATATAATTATTATAATTATTATATTAAAAAAAAACTAGGCAAACGAGCAACAGACAACATGCAAACTTGAATGCTAACATTTGGCCAGGATTACGGGTAGGGTTGTATTTAAAATGTTCGTGCTCGTGGCTAGGATCTGTTCAGGATCAAGCTATTTTGACTTGGTAGTTAAATAAATTGAGTTTGAATTGAATTGGCTCGGCTCGTGACTCGATTCAGCTCGAATAATAATAATTTATACTTTTTTTGATGAACAATAATCCGATAACTTTTCTCTAATTCTCTCTCAGCATCTTAGTCTTCTAATGTTTGGATCGTGCAAAGAATAACGCAAGAATAGAGAAATTGAGAATAGCACACGAGGATAGTGAAAAAATAGTGATTTTTTTGGTTAGCGCGAGGATAGTAAAAACGTGATGCTATTTCGAATGGCAGAAATATTATTTGGATTAGTAATGGAGAGTTGAGAAGAACAACAACTATTTCATCTCCCCCATAAAATAGTAGAATAACAGCTATTCTCATTGTTCGAATAGTATCTTACTCATTCGTGACTTGATTCGTATTTTTGACTCGATAGTTTTTTGTTAATCCATCGTTCAATTATTGCGGCAAAGATGCTATTGAAAATATAATTTGTTAATATATTAATTTTGTACTAACTCTTAAACTAATTTTATAGATGTTTATAGATATATCAAATTTAAATATCAAATCGAGCTGTGATAAATTGAGTTTGAACTATCCTTTTCAGTTCCAAATGTTTCATGAGCTTAATCCAGTTCAATTTATATTTTCATGCTAAACCTAAATGGCTCGAGCTTGTCTCATTTACAACCCACCGTACAATTTCCGGTTTACCAATCAACTATGGACCGGCTCTATGTACAGATTTCTCTTTTATGTCGCTCTTATCCTTTTCCTTGTTAAGCACGAACTTTCTTCCTTCCATCGTTCTTCCTTTTTATTTCTATTTTTCTATTTCCTCAAAATAATACAATTTTTAGAAAAACAAAGGAAGCCCTCCCCCCTCTCCTGTCTAAACCTAGGGTTAGGGTTTTCTCCGCCGAGAGCTTCTATGGACGAATCGAAGAAGTACACACGATGGGAGGAGGTGGTGGTGTCGACCGACAAAGGGAAGCGAGAAGTGCACTACTATTTGAAAGACAGCTGCGGCAACTCGGATCTGGCCGTGGTGGGCAGAGAGAGAAGCCTTCGCCACATGACCTACGAGACGGTTGATGGATTCGTCAGGTCGTGCCACCTGGCGTCGCCGTCGCCCCACTGCTCGCCTCTGACCGATGGTTCCATGGCCCTCAAATGGAAAACTAGGCGGGATGTTGTTGATTGGCTCTCTTCTCTCGTCTTAGGTAATCTATAAGTTCTTTGTGCTCTGTTTCTACCATATATTTTGTCGAAGATTCGATCACGTTGCGATTTTCAGAGTTTTCCTTGCGAAATATTTTGAGAATTTTCGAGTTCTCTTAGAAGATATAGTGGGCAGAAATTTCGTCAAAAATATTTGGTTCAAGTTTGAACTCTTCACAAACATTTATTTGGTTCAAGTTTGAACTCTGTCCTTGTTTTTCTTTTTAAAATTTGGCAAATAGACTTGCAATTCTTTGTAATTTTGCTTTTATTTGTAAAATTGGGGACCGATCTTTTCATCCTTATATAATTGATGACAAGCGACATGTCAATGGATCTGTCTTTTGCGGTTGTTACTGAGTTTGAATTAGCGAGGTTTTACTTCTGGATGGCTCGTTTTTAGGTCTTTTGTTTTATTGCTTAGCCTCGTCTGTGGCGGTGACCAAATTTGAGTTTAGCGCAACCCTGGATACTAGAAACTATTGGTTTTCCTTGTACCTTCAGTTTCTCGTGTTCATAAAACTAAGCGCCTTCGTGTAATATTTCTGTTGTTTTCATTGAAGCCCTTTAATTATATCTGAAAATTTCTTCTGCCAAGCCGTTTTTCGTGTTGTCTGGTCTTTTCAGCAAGATGAACATAAGTATTAAGGACGCAAATCCTTTTCTGTTGACCAAATTTGCCTGCCAGTCCACCAGAGCTTCAGAATATTAAAAGATCTACAACCTTAGTTTACATCTTATTACCAAAAGATGAATTTCTGAATTTCCTGATTTTAAGCCTTTTTATGCTTTTGCTGGCTCTCTACATTAATTAACTTGTTATCCAATTACCATCTCTATTTCATAAGATCTGCGAGAGGGCATTTCCCACTTTGACACCGAGTTGATCTTGTTTATGTTTCTTTTCAGAAATAATATGGAATCCAGCAAGGCTAAAACCGTTCAACATATTTAATTTGAACAGGTTGCTTTTTGATCTACATTTTTATTTTTAATTTTCAATTATGACATAATCGCTGAAAACTCCTGAGGTTCCAGGTCTTCTCCCTTGGCAAGAATTAGGGAGAAACTTCATTTTGCTACAGATCTGGTACAGGCTTAGATACGTCATATTAGACTTATAGGTTGTAGTGTATCGACACGATTTAATTTCCTATCTGTGTTAAGGTTGTAGTGCACGAACACTCCTATATTCGAAATTTTGGTTATTTTGTTTCTTTGATTCCTTCTTTTACTGCTTTTAAACTGTTAATAATTAATAATTTTGTTTTGTCTACTCTGGAGTTCTATCATGGGAAGTGAGGGAGAACTTTCATCCTTATTTATGTTTGATCTCCTTGAGTATAAAAAAATTGTCAGGACAGAACTTGCATCTTTTCTCTCTTCTGAATGGTTCAACTTTGTGTAACTGTTAAATAGCCATTTTTTTTGTGAATCTAACATGATGCCCCCCTTCTTTGATAGGTTGCACTACCTACAGATCGTCCCCTACTGATGATGGATTTTCAGACTATGAAGAGTTGAATGTCAAGGACGGCCCTTCCAATGTAAATTTGTTCTTCTCTCTATTTTATATGGCTTAATATATATTTCCTTTTCAAGCCATCTCATTAACTTTGTTTGTTCTCATCTTCAGATCATCATAACTTCATCAGTACCAAACAACCAGCAGTCAAAAAACTTCTCATGGTTGGGCTCTTCATGGACATGTAAGAAAAGACGAAAACACTACCGATCTTTCTGTAGGAGGGGGATCACCATTTCTGTAAGTGTCTTGTGACTTGTCACCTCTTAATTACAAAACCATGCCAATTGTTTTTAATGCATGATTAGAGAAAAAAATAAAAGAGCTCAGGACATGTTTGTATCTCTTGATTCAAATGCAAGGTTTTTGGGTTATTTGCAATTTGCAAGTGATACTTATTTCAGTATCATACCTTTTGAATCCTAGTAATGCTTGGCGAACAAAATATTTTAGTGTATCATATGTAATGGTATAATTGTTGAGTGCTAGTAGCAGATCCTCCATGAAAGTTGGATAATGTCTGCAGTATCAATTTTGGAACGCTGGCTAAAAGTGACTTAAGAGTGTTGTACCTTGTCGTGTTTTGACTCTAATGTTAGGTGTACGAAATGCTGTGTTCAATTGGTTTGCTTGATTTTTCTATAACTGATTACAATTTCTGAAGTAAGTTGTTTTACTTTTTTTTTTGGGTTATTCTGCTTTAACAAACTTCCATCATTTTGTTTTGGACATTTGATGACAAATAAAACCAAATAATTGTAAGTAGTATGTCAGTAATATTATTGATTTTCAATGAATTAACTTCCATGGAATGGGAGTTCAGATTTGGTTTCCTTGGATCTTTTTTCATCATTGTTTGTAATTTATTTGGTTTGGTTTTATTAACAGATTCTTTTTTATTTTTGTATGTGGATATTTTTTTTAAACCGAGCCAGCAAATGAACACCTTCTGGTGTTACATGAATACTGTGACTTGTTGTGTTTAAAGATAATGACCAATGCTTTTTACTTTTGGACAATAGGTGCACGACTTTGTGTACGTAATGGCTGAAGAGAACAAGAGACTGGTGGCTTATGTGGATGACCTGTATGAAGACATGCGAGAGAACAATATGGTGTCTGTGCGGTGGTTCCACAAAGTAGATGAGGTTGAAGCTTCAATTATTTTACCTCCTGATGTGACTGAGCGAGAGATTTTCTTTTCTCTCTGTTTCCAGGACCTCAGCATAGAGTGCATTGATGGCCTTGCCTGTGTTTTCAACCCAACCCACTTTGATCAATTTCATGCTGCAGTCCGTCCGAACCTCCGGTTGTATCCATACATGTGCCATAGAATGATAGACAATGATGACATAAGGGCCTTTGATGTAACTCAATTACAGGGTTATTGGAGTCAGGAAGTACTCAGGTCCATGTTTGCACCAACTTCTTTAAAACTGCGGTTGAAAATTTCAACAGGTAAAAAGAGGAAAAGGGATGCTGTTGGTGCAGATGAGAAAAATGCTTCTGTTAAGTCAGCCAGTTGTAAGTGGCTGCCACTGCCAGGTCAGCTTGTGGAGGTATTGTCACAAGATAGTGGTATCAGGGGATGCTGGTTTAGGTGCATTATTTTACGAAAACACCAGGATCGGATCAAAGTACAGTACTTGGATATCCAAGATGCAGATGGTACAGGCAAATTAGAGGTATGTTGATTTAATTGATCTATTTTTTTGTAGCTTGCTTATCAATTGGTTTCGTCATACCTAACCCATCATTTAATACTTTTGGTTTAGGAATGGGTTTGGTGCAGTCGGGCTGCTACGCTAGATGATTTAAGTACACGTGTAGGTGGAAGGCCGACAGTGCGGCCAGCCCCTTTGATTGATAGATCAAAGCTAAACTCAGACCGTGCTTTTAGCATTGGTTCTTTGGTGGATGCACGGTGGATGGATGGCTGGTGGGAAGGGATTGTAATTCACTGTGAGTCCGATGAAAAAATCCAAGTCTATTTTCCAGGTAAATACTAATCTTTGTTTTCTACAGGTAATTATGAGCGAAAACTGCTTAAGTGTTCATTGTTGACTTCTGTGGTTGTGTTTGTAGGTGAAAAGCGAATATCTACCTTTGCTCCAGGGCAGCTGAGACATTCCTTGGAGTGGGTTGATGGAAAATGGAGCCCTGTGGAAGAGAGGAAAGATTTGGTTGCTGTTATTATTGCCACAACAGATAGCAGACAGAACAGAGCCAGTTCGCCAGAGGAGATGAAGTCAGAAACCCTAAGAGAAACCTTTTCCCCGACAGATGATGCTGCTCAGGAGGGATGCACAACTTCTTCTGAGCCTGATTTGAGAAAGGATCTGATGTTAGATGGATTAAAATGGAGTTCAAGAAAGCGCCGGCGGTTCAGCCCGAATCGAGTCAAGAGAAGCCCTGGTTCGAGCAGTGGTTGCTCCCAGGAAGAGACTGAGCCAAGTGCATGTGGCAGTTTTGTCCTACTGGACTCTTCTGATCGTGAGAATTGCAAGATTGGCAGGGACTCCTTATTTAGTGTCCCACCTGTAGCCATCTCAAACTTGGTGATGTCGCAATAACAGCAGCCTATTGGAGTGATGTGAGTTTTTCTTTGCATCCCCATGGTCATTCTTTGAGATTTTAGAATAATAAATTGGATATGAGGAGCTTGTTCGATCTACACTTGTATATTTCGCTAGTTTAGATACTGTCTTTTGGTTTGCATGATCAAGTTTTGTTTGTGTCAGTTAGTGGTGGGATAAGAGAGACAAGGGTGTTGAATTCCTTCGTTTGTGAAGCCTAACCAGAAGTTTTGTTTGCTAACCCTTCTAGTTGCCTTTCTGTTTTGTAGGGTGGTAGATGTGCTTAGTTGTTTTAACTAGGTCTAATGATAGTCTTGTTCTTGATGAATATATATATGAAATGTCTGCTGATCTTATTGTTGGCCTTTGCTAGTTGATGTTCTGTCTCGGAATGTAATAGATTTTGTACTGGTTGATTTAAATAACTCTCATGATTTATCCTTTTCTTTTTCTTTGGAAATCTTTGAAAAGTTCGCCTGATTTTGTTGTTTGATGTCTGATTTATCTGTATGTTTTTTTTCCCTTATTCACTGTTCTGGTCTTCATTTTGTATTTGGACCATAATGAAAGAAATAAGAAAAGGATGATAAAATAACTGATACATCAGAAGAGGCTCTGGGAAATTTAAATTAAGTAGATGCTGTAAAAGAGGAGCAAGAATAATAAAATGGTAAATGGAAGAATTGGCTCAGTAGTGCAGCTTCTGGACTACCAGTTTGTAAGGGTGAGATGTGTGTAGTTCTTGTGACCCCTACTCAGGTATAAATGTCATCTTTTGAATGTTTTTTTATATATTTATTGTTCTTCCATCTGCTAAAATAAACAGATAGAATCCAAATTTTCTATGGTATCCTTAAGGTGAACTGAAGATTTAAATACCTAGTTGATTACCAAGTCTTTACAGGTCCGGTTCAGTTTGTCCAGTGATCAGACACTGAAGGAGAAATGAATGGCAGTCATGGATCGGGTGAGAAAAGGTCCCATTTGTGTGTCAGAATGTTTAGAATTAGAATTTTGTTGGTGTCAAACATCTCTTTCTAACTTATCCATGACGATCATTTGGTATGGGGTGGTTCTTTGTGGAGAAAAAAAAGTGGCTTTGGTGTGGCAGTGCCACCGATTTGGAATCGCTGATTACTGATCTGGGGGAACTTTGTTTATTTGTTTTTGTTGTTTTTATCCTGGTTGTTTGGTGGAAGGTTACATTCTAGTTGATATAGGGGTGTCAATTTTTGACCCGACTCGATGGGTTAATCTGATCTAAATTCGACCCGACATGATCCGAAAATAAATGAGGCGGGTATGAGTTTAATTTTTTTGATCCGAATCGGATTAGATCGGGTTCGGGTTAACCCGATTCAATCCGATTAATTATATTTTTTGAAGTAATTTTGTGATTTAGTACTAATTAAAGCTTAAATATATACTAATTAAGATTAAGTTTAAATTAATTAATATTTTATTACTTAAAATTATATAAAAATAATTAATAAATATTTAATTATTTTACACGGATCGGGTCGGATTGATTTTTGACCCGTCGGATCGGATATGAGTTAAATTTTTTTAATTTGAATTTAATTAAATTGGGTAAAATCAAAAAATAATATGATCCGATCTGATTCATTGATACCTCTAACTTGACATCATCAATTTGATGGTAACCGACTTCTGGACCTTATATTGCACATTGTTGGATATTTTAGACCAATATTATTTGGGATGAAGCTGGGTGAGGTAACTTGATTTGTACCAAGTTACTTCTTTTTGTTCGGTCTTATGAGATGGAAGTTGAAAGCTGCACGATCTGGTACTGGAATGAAATGGTTTCCATCTCTGAACAAATCACTCGGTCTCTATTTTAATCTTTTGCTAATTATGTTATGAGGGAGTGCTGCTGGTTTTACCGTTTTGTTAGCTGGATGCCACTAAGATTGAAGCGAATATCAACAAGCCTCAACTATTTGAAACCGTTGAATCGGCCTAAGAAAGTATTAATTGATGGGACAGTAAATTTAGCGTATACACAGTACCAGCAGTTGAAATGATAATAATCATAGATCAATCTTTTTGTGATGACTCATCTTTTGTTCAAAAGGCTGACGGTTCCAGCCACCTCTTTTGAGGTAGTTCTGGTAAATTAGCTGTCTGTTTCGTCTCTGGTAGCAATTAATACCCTCTCAAGATCCACATACACATATAAAACGAAAGGAACCAGCGGGCTTCAGGCCGACAAGCATGAATTGTAGAAGTGTAGAACTAGTTTAAGCCCACTGGTTTCACGCAAAAAACAGAGCACCTTAATACTATTTCAATTGCACGAATCTAATTAGCTAATCCACCCAATCAGCAGCTACTTGCAATTTAACTAATCCACCCAATCTGGTAAAGTACTCAAAAGTGACCACTTGTGACTTAAAAACAATTTGTCTACTTTTATTTATTTATTTAACCAATAATGAGCCTATGTTGTGTTATTTTCTCTCCCCAAACAACAACCATTCCACGGAACCCTGTTAAAGCGGCGCATTGAGTTTATTTGCCGTGCAATTTACAAAACGTTATCCATAGTTACAAAAGTTTGTAACCCTCGCAACCATATTAGGATGATAAATAAAACAAAGTCACAAAACCATTCCAGAAGCACCGCAAGAAACAATGCAATGAGAAAGCCTGAAACAAGGAAAAAGAATTACACGCTAAGCCTTGTTAAAAAGCCTACCTTCCCCTTTCCTCTTATTATTTTTCTGAGAATCTGATTCTGTCTTAACGAATCTCCCAAGCAAATGGCACCCAACAGTGGTATAAGAAAAGCCATCAAAGCCTACTTCTCGTCAAATTCTCTTTCCCCACTCTCTAAAATTCTCACCCTGCGCTTTCCAGCATCAACTTTGCAGCCATACCAGCCAGAGCTCTCGTTTCCTCCCAAGAGCTACTTCATGACAGACAAGGCAAGATATTTATTGATCTTTTTATTTACACGTTATTTTCGTATAAATGCTAAAAAAATTGTAAGCGAACTGACAATCTCATTCGATGCAAAGGGTTTCATGCAGTTATTTTTTTTGATAGTTTATTCATGCAGAGTTAAGTATTTATCTCTCATAATGTTTGGTCGACATTAACTTGTTGTTTTACATATTTGATTTTTTTTTTTTTACATATCGTTTGTATGTTTCTTGGTTTTTTACAGTTCATATGCATGACTCTGAGGATGAACATAGACTGCAATGGATGCTACAGGAAAATCAGAAGCGCTCTTCTCCAAATGCAAGGTTTAGATTAAAGTTTTGTATTCTAAGTAAATGGACAAAAAATTAACAATATTTCCATCTCTCTTATCTTAGTATTGGCTGCCTTTTTTCCTCCTTTTCTTTTTCTTAACTACTGGTAGAGTTGGAGAGTCATTTAATAGAGAAAAAGCAATCTAGAGTGAGTGTTTGTGGCCTGTTCAACCCACAAGATGTGGTGATCAAGATCAGAAAGAAGACCAATCGGAGAGTTGAGATACTAGAGATCAAGGAACTAGAAGCTCCTAGCCAAGAGACCGGTGGACACCGGCCTCCACAACTGTAAAGATCCTGTATTTTACCTTAATGTTACTAGTAGTGATTGCAAACTTCGGGTGTTTGCCATTTATGCATGCGTAAGGCTTTCTGTGAATCTAGTATGTAAAAAAAAAAAAAAAGAAAGGGTTCCTTTATTTTAGTAGTTTCAATTTAATTAGTTGAAAAAATATAATGCATAGCAGGGTTATGTTATACCAGTTTCCGTTGAATCAGAATTTGTTGGGCGATCAGCAGGTTTGTAATTAATTCCCTTTTGTCCAGTTTTTTTCAAAAATAGTGTAACGCTAAGGAGGACAGAAAAATATTTACTTTCCTCGTTTATTTGAAGAGTGTCCTAAGAGATATATTGTGCAAAGAGTATAAAGCATCAGAACATCTCCTTTGTAGTCAACTTTATTCCTTTGAAAATACGACTCACTATTTTATTCTCAGTTGAGCTTGAAGCTCTAGCCTACCTTATTTGGTAACTCTTGATGTACTTTAAACTTAAATATAATAATCTTATTTTAATTTATGTATATGAACTTTTAAAAAGAAAATGATAACAATTCTTACGCAAGTGAAGGAAGCGCATCAGTGCATCACCACTTTCAAAAGTTCGGATCAGTTCATAACATCTAAAATGTAAGTCTATGAGGTACAAACTTATAAAAATTACGCTTTTAGCTACTAAGAATTGTTCTTAGCATGGAATTGATGGTCAAAGTTTTCAAATCATATAAATATAGCATGGGCGGATTTAGGGGAGGACAAACAGGGGCTGACATCCCATAAAATCAAAATTTGTATAAAAAATTAAAATTTATAATGTATTTGGAGAGATTTTATCCACTCGCACTCTTCAATATTCATCCAATATATATAACACATGGCCCTCCAAATAAAAATTCTGATTCAGCACAACATGCACCAAGTTTTTGAATTGGTATTTTTATATGGGGGTTGTAGACTATTAGCAGCCGAAACAATGCCATGCTTTCATCTTTACAAATAAAAAAAAAAAGAAAAAGAAAAAGATGTTGGGCCACCTTCTTACTAGAACTTTGCTTTCCTGGAGGAAGATTTGTTCACCAACCCAACTTCTCGCCAGGTAAGAAGGGAAGATGGCTTTGGCGCTTTGTCATAGTTTTTATTTAATATATGTATTTGGAGCTCTGTTCCAACCAGAAATCAAACGAACTGTTAGGGCTGGTAAAATAGCCAGACGTGTGAAAAGGAAACATGATTTCTTACATTATAGAATCCTCTTTTCTCTTCTGTGTAAAAATATAATATCTTTAGTAACCTTTTTCTGTACATGCAATATATCTTTCTTTTACTTGACATTCATATTTTATGATATTAGAATTCAACAGCTGTTACATATAGAGCAACATAAAAAGTTCGGACTCGAGTTCAATTCAGATTTGAGCTAAATTGACTCGGTAGACAAATAAGCTGAGCCCAAGTTAACTTCGAAACACAGCTCGTGACCCGCTCGTATAAAATATTTCCCCCCTAAACGCTACACTGTACTCGACACCCAACCTTATATCTCTCATTCTCCCTCGCTCACGCCGCTCACCCACCTCTCCTCTCCGATGAACACGACCCTCGAAATTGAAAATCAAGTTCTCTCTCACTCACGCCGATCCCCAGCGATTCTACTCGCACTGCCTCTCTCTATCTCTCAGCGACTCCGCCAATCGCCACTCACAGCCGCCGAATCGCGGATCTCAGCGCCGATCCATCTCTCAGTCTCATCCCCGATCTCAGCGCCGCTCCATCAAAACAGGCTTCCGACTGAGAAATTAGTTCTTCAGTTCTTTACTGGTAAATTAGTTCTTCAGTTATTCTCCTTTACTGTTTGGACTTTGGAGTTGTGATTCTTAATAACCTTGATTTCTTTTCTCTGATGAACTTACAATTTCGACATGTACAATTAGTTCTTCAGTGAACTCACAATTAATTTTGCAGTGTGCTTAAAATTAGTTGTTCAGTGAACTTATCAGTTCTCTGATAAAGAACTTGATTTTCAGTTCTCTGATGAAATTTATTTTGCAGTTTGTGATTTGGGTCTCATGAAATCTATCTCTGATGTGGCTGTTGGGTGACTTGTAAAACGAGCTAAAAACCGAGTCATGAGCCAGCATCGAGTTGATGCGAGTTGAGTTCGAGTTGGATTTTTAGCTCGGATGTGTCTTGCACAGCTCGCTTGATCCAGCTCGTATAACGTATGAGCTGATCCCGAGTTGATCTCAACTCGCTCATGGATAGCTTATTTGCAGCTCGAGTTACATGCATGAGCAATATTAAAATTTTGCAACTGTTTCATACATGTTAATGCAAGCTAAAGTTAAAAGGATACAACGAATGCATTTTGATAAAACAAAAAAAGAAATCCAATTCTTTTAGGAATACAAAAATGTACTGAGTAAGTGATGCAACTTATAAGTCTCAATTTTTCTTTCTTTTTCTCTACAATCTGTAGCTCTTTTTTATTTAATGAAATTTACATAGTACTACGGAAAAAAAGAGAAATATATTTTACTTACGACGGGTGCTGATATAATGCCTCAATCACTGCCCCTTCACTTTATCTACCATCACTGCATACGAGCCCCATATGTTTTTTGCTTTTTAGATGGTCTCATTTTTATCACTAGTAATTGGGGCATAAACGGAACACAATGTTTGAGACAGAATATTTTTCCTTTTAACTAAAAGGTATGAAATTTGAATTGAGTAATACTCGGGCGAGAGGCCCAACTATTATTGTTGTATGAAGAAATAACAAGCTATCCAAATAAAGGGTGGGAAAAAAATCAATTCATATAGAAACTGGCACTTCCGAATACCTTTACATGGGAAGAAGAACAAAAATGTTGTAGAAAGTGAACTAATTCCTGAACAACAAAAAGAGTCTCTTAACAACTACTAATTATTCCAAAAAGAAACTCTTAAAGTAAAACAACCCTCAACATGGACACACTAAAAACAAGCCAAAGTTCACAACACAGACCGTTATTAGCAAAGAAGCCTTCACAAGGTCAAGCTGTCAGGGTTCTCAACAATCTTTGCAAAGGTCTCTAGGAATGCTGCCAAGTCAGCACCATAGATAATCCGGTGATCAGCAGTGACGTTCACCTACATCAACATTAATGGTTAAAACATATGATTTATCATCAAGTGATAAGCTGCCATGATTTAATGTACTACATACAAAATTTTATATCTTTCCTACATATAACAGTTGAAATGAAGATGATAAAACCCAACACCTACCAGCATTTTACTCTTGACACTAAAGAATCCATCCTTATCAGCACTAACTGTAGGTTTTGAGGCTCCAACAGCCATAATAGCTCCCTGTATACATACAAGTCAAAGACGTTATTTTTGTGATGGAACAATAAGAAAGTCCAACAAATAAAATCAAAGCAAAAGAAAAGGGCCCACCTGACCAGGAGGAAGTATGGCATCGAATCTGTCAACCCCAAACATACCCAAATTTGAAAGGGTAAATGTACCTACAAATACAAATCACCTTCCAATCAGCCACCAGGATTCATATTTTCAGTTTCAAAGTAAATTAAAAAGCATGTAACTATAACCTGAATTGTACTCATTGGGGGAGAGCTGCTTAGCACGGGCCTTCTTGACCAATTCTTTCCATCTTTCTGACAGTAAGTACAGATCCAACTGCATTGCATTTTGATTCCCAATCAATGATTAGTAGACAGAATGTATGAACAAAATTTACAAAATTTGATCCAAATAAAAAACCTTGTCGGCATCCTGTAAAACAGGGGTGATGAGGCCACCATCCATGGCCACAGCAACAGCAATGTTGATGCTGCTGTTGTAACTAAAACTCTTTCCATCCTTGCAACTTGCATTTACTACTGGGTGCTGTGCAAGTGCCATAGCTGCTGCCTTTGCCAATACAACTGTCATTGTCACACCCTTTGGTTTGAGCTATACATAGCAACAATTCCCAGATTAATTGTTAGTTCGCAGAAAAACAAAAGCTTCCCAGATTAACTGTTAGTCCACAGTGAAACAAAAACTTCAGCATCAGACATGTTGCAAATCTATGTTCATCTCATGAAAAAGGCATACAAAGTTAGAAATGCGGTTCAACAAAGCAGATATTCTAAATGGATAGTAATCTAACTAGTCTGACTACATGAACAGTAGGAAGATGCCCAATCATGTGCAATTGGTCTGGCATTTGAACACGGCTTTTAATGGGTACAAGCTTGGGCTTGCCTGGGCATTTGATAGTGAAGTGATCAGTTTAATCAATCCAGGCGGGCATTATTTATATATAGATTTAAATTAAATTATTAGGTTTAAATCATTATCTAACAGAAACTTCAGCTGTCCATATTAACAGTTTGACCAGCATGGTTGTTGATTATTTGCATCAAGACTGGTACCATAAAATTAACAATTGTTGTTGTTGTTGTGCTTTCCAGTTAGATATAGCAGATTCACAGTATTTATCTAAGACAAACATAAATTAACATTATTATTTGATTATTAGTAAAAAAAAATGGCTAATACGAAACCCATGTCATTGATGCACAAGATATGATCTAAAAGACCCGAGTGACTATTAGGATCCTACTTTCTAATTTGAATCTTTCTTTTTCAGGGATTTTGGTTAGGAATGTTACAACAGGAAGATATACACAAGCAGCCAACACTGTTCTATATTTACATGAATAGAAACATACAGCCAGCACTGTCCTATATTTACATGAATATAAACATACAGGTAGTAGAGGAATGATTTGCCTTCATAATGATTTGGTTATCAGAATTTTAATTTAGTTCATAGAATGTTTAATTCAAAGATAACTAAAATACCTTTGCATAGAGAGCATCGAGTGCATCAGTTGTTATTGGGTACCCAACCCGGAAAGTGGGCACTGAAAGGCTCTCCATCATGTTCTTGGAGACAGCTCCTTGCATCGTAGTGAAAGGGACCACACTGGAGCCTGGAAGGGGAGGAGGCAGAGATGCTGAAACTGCAGCAGCTGGAGCTGTTTTTGTTGGAGCCGCCATGGCTTGAGCTACAGGAACTGGAACTGGCTGTTTGGGTTGAATACCAGCAGCAGCCTCAATATCTTCAGGTGTTATCCTCCCATACGGTCCTGTCCCCACCACCTTGTTGATGTCCACCTGTCATCAACTGATCCACTTTAGCTTTTTTCTGTTGTCCTTTTTCCAATAATGGTTTGTCTTTTGCTCAATTAATTGTTGGATTGCTTGCATGCAAACATAGATTGCATGTGCATCCATACTAAAATATGATCTGAATTGGCAGTCAGATATCAATCACTGATGGTCGGTTATTGCTCACTGATATCACTTGAACAAAGGATACCAATCAACCTGACCATATAACATCAATATATTCCAAAATGGTGAGTTAGACATAACAAGTTTTGGTCAATCATAATTATCCATTCTCCCTTGTTCCTCCGAGTTCCTCCAATTCACTCTCAAGTCCTCTCAAATCAGTACTTACATCTCAAATCTTTAACTACCTTGTGTTGTTTGGCGAGCTTCATTGCATGAGGCGTGGCAACAATCTTCTTCGGTCCCTCTGCCACAACTGTCACAGCAGGAGTTGAAGTTGCAACAGCTGGAGCAGCCATTTGTTTTCCATCAGTCTCAACCACCGGAGCCGAAGCACCAGCAGGAGCAGCAGCATCACCGGTTGATTGTGACTCAGCCTTGGCTCTGGCCAGTGCCACCTCTTCCTCACTCTCTGCAAGGAAAGCAATTGCCGCTCCCACTGGTGCACTCTCTCCCTCTGGCACCACAATCGCAGCGAGAATTCCATCGTGGAAGGATTCAACATCCATGTCAGCCTTGTCAGACTCCACCACGACCACGCTCTCTCCCTTAGACAGGCGATCCCCCTCGGATTTGGTCCAAGAGACGATTTTGCCCTCGGTCATGGTCGAGCTGAGCGCCGGCATAAAGATCTCACGGATCTTGGCCTGGATGGCGGGGACGCGACGGCGAGGGACGAGGCGGAGCCGCCGGACGGGAATGAGGCGGGGGGAGGTGAAAGAGGAGGCGATTTGAGAAGTCGCCATTGTGGAAAGATGCCGGACAGGTGGAGATGGAGAGAGTGATGGTTTTTAACTTTTAAGAGACCCGGCGGAGGTAACGAGGTAGGGGCTTTAGAAGAGTTTTAGCTTTGTAAGCATCGACGGCGCATGCACACGCACTGCAATAGCGCTTTAGAAGAGTTTTAGCTTTGTAAACATCGACGGCGCATGCACACGCACTGCAATAGCTTGGATGAAGAATATAGGATTTTTTTTACTTAAACCGTCCAAGAACAGATTTTATCAACAAGATGATCTAAAAATAAATTTATTTTCATAAATTATCTAATAAAGAGCGTGAATTCAATTTATATCTTTAAAATACTATTTTCTTTGCCCACCTGCCGCCCAAACGAAAAAAAGAGCAAAATGGCTCAAATAACGTGAGTTCAATCACGCCCTTTAAATTTACCTACTGCATTTATGTCATTTTTTTACTTTCGGCGTTTTTAAAATGTAATCATTATAACTTCCGTTACAATTGGCCTAGGTCTAAAGGGCGTGATTTGAACTCACGCTCTTAAGCTTTTCGATTTTGCATCTTTCACCAACTGCATTTATTACTCTCATTCTCTTTCTACTACCCATCTAACCCAGCAACCATCCCATTTTACTCATCATTTACCTAAAAACTCACAAATTTATTACTCTCTTTCCCTTCTACTACCTCATCCAACCCCTTTGTGAGTGACATTTCTTAATTCAAACTCTATTGTGAGTCATATTTCACATTTTATCTAATATTTTTTTAATTTAAGCTCATATTCTCAACACAAATGTGATGTAGGAAACATTGGATAATGTTCATCATCAATTTGTTCATGGGCGGTAGTGTGCAACACAAACATCTCGGGATTTTCTACTCGTAAGGTTCAAAATTAAATTTCATGATAAATGAAGATATCTCTCTCTCTCTCTCTCTCTCGGTTAAGAAATGAAATTTATAAAGTTTTGGGGCTTTCCGAAATATAATTTAATTTAAAAATTCGAGTTAAGTTCAATGCATCACCCTCACCATGTATTTTTTTTTTACCGAGATTGAGTTATTGTACAACGAAACTTGAAAATTTATTATAGAAAATATGGGTAATTGGAAGGTAGTAGAATTATTTATGGATTCGGAATCTAAATTGGGAACAAGTGGTTTTCAACCAAGATTAACACAAGCATTTGCTAGTAGCAGTCGAATAGTAAAAATGTGAAGTGCATCGAGACACGCCACACGAAGAACATCAAAGACCATCATATTCACCAAATCCTACAACACATAGGCACCTATCTCTTGACTATGATAATGATGTGGATGTGGATGCGGATGCATTTGAGTTTGATATCACATTAGATTGTATTTCCCCTTTTGAAAGAGTTAGGCACATGATATTGTCGGATAATACTCTGATTGGTAATACTTGCTCTGATGAACAATTTAATTTTATGAATTTTAATGATATAGAGGAAACCAATGAAGATATTGATGAAGAGTTTAATATGAATAACAATGATAACTATCTCGGATGGCTATTCAGGACCGCTCAGATTCACATCCAGTTGCATCGTTTTATGTCATAGAAGGAATTGTAGAATTTACTTATGATGATAACTACTTTAATGATATGAATTATACAACCGATGATAACATAGTAGTTGACCAAGTGTTTCGTACCAAGGATCATTTGAAATGGGTAGTGCATGACTTTTATATTAGAGCAAATCATACATTTCATGCTAAAAAGACCAACAAACAAGTGTATATTGTTATATACACGAACCAGAATTATAAATGGAGGTTGTATGCAATTCATCGAAGTTATGATGACGCTTTTGTAATAAAGACATAAAAATGATTACACTTATGTGCTATTTCGGGGGATATACTAGAGCATCCGCATATCACAACCTCTTTCATAGCATCATTAATACATGAGCATGTGAAAGCCAATGCGAAGTACAAAATCATAGATATTAAAGTGATGGTAGAACAAATGTATCATTTCAAGGTTAATTATATGAAATGTTGGCGTGCAAAGAAAATTATAATTGCACAGTTATTTGGAGGTTGGAAGCAAACTTACAATCTAATTGTTTTCTTATTAAGAGCAATACAAGATAATAATCCGAGCACAAAGATTGAGTGGTTCATTGTACCAATAAGTGTTATAAAATGCAGTTCATGCGGCGCATATGCGTATGCGGATTGTGACCTGCGACCAATTTAATATGCGGACCGTATATGTATAGCCACACAATCTTCACCGCAGAATATATGATAAATACCCAAGTACAGATCCGTATATGCATATTACTGCACCATCTTCGCCACAAAAAATCCTTTAAAGTCGCTACCATAAAGAAAACCCAAGACTTCACGCTGGGAGTTGGGGTACTATCCACTACACCAACTTTTTTTTTATGAAGAAATGTTAAAAGTTATATATAATATTAATATATACAAGGTTGAAAGTTACCATTAAGGTGGATAATCCGCATATATATCCGCATATGCATCCGCATGACGCATATGTGGTATGTGGTGCCTCTCCTCACGCATATTTAAATTCACATTTTAAATCCTTAGAACCAACAAATAATTCTAATTATAAGTTCTTTTAAGGTGTATGTTGGACATTTGGTCCGGGTATTAGAGCCTTTAAACATTATAGATCCGTTATTGGGATCGATGCTACCTTTCTTTCAGGTAGATACAAAGGAAGACTCATGACGGCTTGCGGCTATGATGCCGAAGACTAACTGATATCGCTTGCTTTTGGATTATTTGATAAAGAGACTAACCTATCATGGGAGAGATTTATGAAATTTGTTCGTCAGGAAGTTGTTGTATGAAATTTGTTCGTCAGGAAGTTGTTGGCTCTAGAGTGGTATGTGTGATTTCATATAGACATGCGTCAATTTTAAGAGTTTTTCGAGAGTCAGATCTTGGTTGGCATGAGGATGAAAGGGAGACATTTCATAGGTATTGTTCTAGGCATATTTGTCAAAATTTTCAACGTCATTTTAAATACAAGGAACTTACTAAGAGGGTTAGGTTTACTATTCGGCAAAACCAACCACGTAAGTTCTAAATGAGAATGAGAATGTTAGAACAAAAGAACCCCGAAGCGGTAAAGTGGTTAAATGATATCGGAAGGGTCGATGAGAATCATGAACCGCGGTATGATCCGTGGGCATATTCTTATGACCAAGGGGTCGACGTTGGGGAATATTAACAACTAATGGTCGTGAATCACTTAACAATATTTTTAAAGAAGCCCGAGAATTATCGGTAACCTCTATTATTGAGATCACATTTTACAAGTCGGACAAATATTTTGCGGAAAGGAGAACCAAAGTAGAACAAATTATTTGTGAAAATCTTGTCTTTGCCTGAAAGGTGGAGATATTCACTGGAAAAAAAACGATTAAAAAGAAACACACATAAAGTCATTCCTTATAGAGATGCCCAAAAATATGAGATTATAAACCAAGCAACGAATGAAGGGAAATAAAATTAAAGATGGAAAAAAATATTGGATTAGATTAGAAACCTAGGGAGGGACATGTACATGTCAAAAACCATAATTGATAGGTGTACCTTGTTCGCATGTGTTAGCAACTTGTGCAACATAAGGAATAAATAACAACCAACATGTAGTCTCTTTTCTCGTGCAAGTGAATTGATGACAACATGGGAACCCAAAAATTATTATTATGGAAATCATGAAACATGGCCATAACATGAATGACCCACACTTATTCCGGATCCTTCGATGTACATGATCCAGATGGGTCGCCGACAACACATCCAAATCCATAATGAAATGGATGAGATGAATCAAGCAAAACACACTTATAGATGCACACGGTGTGGTCAACAAGACATAGTAGGACCTGCATTACTAACCCGAATAATGAAGGTACTATTATAAATTATAGATTTAATTATCATTATTTTTGTTATTTAATTTTATTAATTACTTATTTTTTCTATTTGTAGATGCTTGATTGTGCTATTTCAATATGCAAAGGGATGCTTTCCACCTCAAAGTTCTTCTGAATGAACTATGATATTATTATATATTTATTAATCTAGTAGTTAAGTACTGATTGTATTATCTAGTTAATTGAATTTTATGTTGTATCTTTGATTACTTAAGTACATTATTGATCTGATGTATTATTTGGAGGTTGAGTGCTTGATTGTATTATTTAGTTGCTATGATATCTGTTTTTATAGTAATATGGGGTAATGAAAAAATAGAATGTCTCCTTAAAAAAAAGCTTTTTATTTCAAAGAGCGTGAGTTTAACTCACGTCCTTAGAGGTTTTTATTCAGAAGACAACAATCAGAGCGCATCCACATCTAAAGGCATGAGTTCAACTCACGTCTTTAGAGCTTTTTATTCAGAATGCAACAAGTAGAGCGCATCCACGTCTAAATGGCGTGAGTTCAACTCACCCCCTTAGAACTTTTTATTCATAAGGAAACAACTAGAGCACATACACGTCTAAAGGGCATGAGTTCAACCCATGACTCACACAACCAATTAGTACTCATGTGATATGTACCTAGAGATCGACGAAATGAAGCATATTTAAGACGACCAAAAGTGTGCATAACATCCTCCTCCCAATTGTCATCTGCAAACCCTATGAATGGAAATCTGTTGATTGGTAGGCCCCACAAACAACTCACATCTTCTAACATCACCGTCATCTCATCGACAAAGAGATGAAATGTGTGGGTCTCACGTCTCCACCTTTCTATAATTGCACTTATCAAGTCTCGATCTGTTTATATAGTGCCAATCCTTGCTAGCCGATCCAAACCTAATCTTTCAAGTATTGACATTATTTGTTCATTCGGCATGAACCTCATTCGTGCGGATCTTATATTCAATATTATCTCGAGCTATCAAATAAAACTTATTATTATTATTTTTCCTTACAATATAAAATAACATTAAATAATATAATAATTTAAGAATTTTATAATAACTTAAAAAGTTACATTCCGATAGACTCGATTTGACGCATGGATCTCATTTCTTATCAATAATGAGCCTCGATAAGTTTCTCCTACACCATCATGACGCTCATGATCATGATCACGACCACGACTAGGTCCACGATCACAACCACCTCGAGTCATTTCTATAAATTAAGTAATTAACAAAATTATCTTACAACTATTTATCACACAACTCAATAATTGATATTTGTCATTACTATAATTATCTTTACTATAATAATTACACAACTATTATATATATAATAAATAAACAAAGAAATATTAATTACAAATATATCATTTATAACCACAATAGAAAATTATAGAGTTCTATTTTATATCTACATTATTACAATTATCATTACATACATAATTATAATTTCCTAATTCAAATAAACTCTCATTTCTAAACCCACAATCATCTCTTAAATTTCTAACAATACATTTTCTAACAACATAAATTATTAAATATCATAACATTACATCATCTCTTAAACAAATGATTTTATCATCGTTTTTAATTTTTAAAAATGATGTTCAAATATTAAATATATTATTATTTTTTAGAGCTGATTTTCAAAAATTAAAAACCATGATTTAAAAAACTCAAAACACTCCAAATTTTTTCATCCCAAAAGATTTTCATATAAAGAATTTAATAAGAATGATAAATTAAATTTCGAGATGATTTGATATACTTTTTGAGTTAATCTCACGGTATCTTTACTCTCTCTCTCTCTATATATATCCAAAGTCAGATAACTACTGCGATTCTTCAACCCATTCCGTCCAAAAGTAAAGGCTCGGATTACTTAACTTTTCGTCGTTGGTCATCAGATTTTTTGTATATAATAATTATAATAATTATATTATTAATAATAAGAGTGATAAAAGCAAAATTTGAAATCTACGAATGACAGCGTGCTACGGTCACGAGTCACGCGCGCCATGGGTTTTGACCCATACCCGATCCGACCCGATCGGTATAAAATAATTAAATATTTATTAATTATTTTTATATAATTCAAGCAATAAAATATTAATTAGTATATAACTAGTGTATATTTAATCTTTAATTAGTACTAAATCATAAAATTATTTTAAAAAATAAAATTAATCGGGTCATGTCGGGTCAAAAAATTAAAATCATATCCAATCCATTTATATTCGGATCATATCGGATCGGGAGGATTCAGATCGGATCTGATTAACCAATCAGGTCGGATCAATAATTGACACCCCTACTTGTTGTGAAATAAAAGCTCCCTTCAGTAGCTTTGTAGGATAGTAAAATATTGAATAGTTTTTTTAATTAAAGATGAGAGTTAAAGTCCAATACTTTTTATATATTTTAATAATACCAGCAGTATTATAATTACAAAAGAAAGAAAATAAATGGAAATTTAAATAAAACATAAGGAGGAAAAAAAATCATAACAAAATGAAACAGACTTGCGGCATAGGTATATTCACACCCTTTATAACTAATGCACTGATTTATAGTTAATTAATACATATTTGATTAAAAAAACTTTGTAAATGTGCAGTTGTTGCCAACTGAAATTAGATTATTTCAAATGGTAATTATATAATCTTCGTGTTCTTATTTTTTTTCATATACTGATCTGACTTGTGAATTGACAATATTTTTTGCAAGTTGGCAAAAATAAATTATCTTTTGAGATCATATTGTGATTGATAATTTAGCTTCTCAAGCAATCATATAGCAAGTCAGGATCAAACCTAGTGGAAACCCTCAAACTGTCAAATACAATATAACAAAAATAATTTAAAAATAAACTAATAGAGCACATCTTGCATAGGAGAGGATCAAAATCATATAATTAAAGACCTCCTCAGTTGCACATGCAGTTCATTGGCACATGTAGGGGTGTAAATGGATCGGATTAGGATCGGGTCATATTATTTTATTATTTTTTTGATCCGATCCGATTAAATTTGGGTAAAAAAATCTTGACCCGTACCCGACCCGACCTGTCCCGTATAAAATAATTAAATATTTATTAATTATTTTTATATAATTTTAAGCAATAAAATATCAATTAATTTATAATTAATCTTAATTAGTATATAATTAGTGTATATTTAAGCTTTAATTAGTACTAAATCACAAAATAAATTCAAAAATCATAATTAATCGGGTCGGATCGGATTGACCCGAACCCGACCCAACCCGATTCAAGTTAAAAAAATTAAATCTATACCCGACCCATTTATTTTCGGATCATAATAGATCGAATCGGATCAAATCAATAATTGACACCCCTAGGCTCACGTCTCCCCACACTACTTTTTGTGTTCTTTTCTTTTGCTTAATTTAAAATATTAATTCTCTATCTGATTCATTTTATATACATTTTTAAAATATTTTGAAGAAATTATTATTTAACATTTTTATATTTGATTATAATATTTTATATATTTTTAAAAATATTATAAATGAATATAAAGTCAATATTTTGGCCCCTCATTTATTCTGAGGACCATGTGATTTTACAGTTGACCCCTGCCACTGCTATTTATAATCCTGAACATCTCATATGTTTTTTAGTATCCGCTATCCAGTACCAATTTCTCTTCGCACTCACGATTAATCAAATTAATAAAACTTCATCGATCTTTCCAAAATTCTCTTCACTACTAAATCCCTCTAAAGTTTTTTGAGAACAATAACAATAACAACAACAACAAAGTTTTAATCTCAAATAAACTACAATAAAGTTCAGGATTTATTTTCTTCTTAGTTCTGATCGTCATATCTAAAATATTTATGTAATCTCTCAAACTCTCTTTTTAGTTGTACCAATATGACCGTTAGGATCTCTTCTTATGATTTTTTTCACTGCTAAATATATCTCTAACTATATCTTCTAAGTCTTTTCAGAATTATCTCTTGACATTTTTGCTCAAAACTACTTCTAGAGCATACACACTAATAACGTTCAAAAATAAATCTTCAATAACTAATTTTGATCATGATGATCTTGTCCCCTTTGTCTCCTAACCACGATAACTTCACTCATAAGATTCTTATCAATTAAGATATCTATATCATTTTTGCTTAGTTTTTTTTTCATGTACCACAGTTTGAAGCTTGTGTTCTCCGTCTCCTTGGCATTCTACCCTATTCATTTAGTCTCTTGAATGCATAAGATATTCACATTTCTTCTAATTGCAGTATAGACTAACTCTCTTAACTTAACTGTTAAAGACCTTATATTCCAGCTATCTAAACAATCATACTTTTCCTAACTAGTTTTTTTGCCCCTCACACTCATCGAGTAAAGTGCAAAGACTCTTATTCATTTGGCACTATATATGGACGCCGACGCAGCGCGTCACTAAGGCGGTGATAACCCAACCCTCGCTCACTTATCACCATATCCAAGTTTCGATATGACGCATCACTAAGGTATTGATGACCCGACGCTTATTCTCTTATCACCATATCTAGATTTCAACATGACAACAAATTTAGTAATTATTAATTATGACAACCAATCTCAAATAAATTTGGATGGGTTTCCTTGACAACTACTTTTTTTTTACAATCTTGACAAATAATTTCAAATAAATTCATAAAAAATAAAATACAAAAACTTTGAAAAATATATTATTAATCTTATATATGGTTATGTTTTCAATATTATTTGAGCATTATTTGATATTTTATCAAAGATCAATAAAATTTTATGATAATTATAGCAGTACAATGTTAATTGTATTTGATAAATATCAAATGATATTCAAATTGTATAAACTTAAAACACAATCAATCTATAAGTTTAAGAATATATTATATTTTAAAATCTTTTATATTTATTTATTTGAGATTAGTTGTCAATATTATCAAGATAATTAAGTAGTTGTCAAATGATTCTCTTTAAATTAAAGTTCAATCGAATTTTCTAAGTATTTATTTTGGTTTTTTGAAAATCAGTAGCAACAATTCAATATTTTATTATTATTTTTGAAAATCGTATCGGATCGGATCGGATTCGGATCGAATCGGATTAACCCGTCGGGTCGGGTTAATTCGAACCTGACCCGACTCGGATAAAAAAATTAAATCCATATCCGACTCATTTATTTTCAAATCATATCGGATCCGACGGGTCGGATCAATAATGAATACCCCTAATTTAGTCACACACATATATCATTGTTTTTTTTTCTTCGACGCTATGACTTTACTGGATCTCTCTCCTCCGAAGAGAAATGGATCTCTGTCTCTTTAATAGAGGTTCTATTGTCATCAATTTCTCTATTCCATTTCTGCGGAGCAGGTCTTATAGGGGAAATATTAGTTTGGAAATTAGTAAAACTTCATGGTACATTTATCCCCATTTCAAACAGAAGCTTAGAAGAATACGCATTGTAAAGATTAATTTGGAGCTGCTTAAAAAAAAATGGGGTCCAGGCGACCAGCGCAGTGCAGATGCTTTTTCAGTTGTTCTTCCCCCCTTTTCCTTTCCATGCTTCTATTCCGACTAGCAGACATTCAAACAACGATACAAAAAAAAAGGAAACAAAGAAAGAGTTCTATGCTGACCAGCAAACGAAGTTATCTGATTTTCTGAAACAAATATATACAAAATGAAAGACAAGAACTATTGCTCACAAGACCAGTCAAGAGAGCACTTAATAATTCATGATTTAATTTGCGAATTGAAGCACGTGGTTTAGCTGCAAGTTTTTAATGCACCTCTATGTAAAGCTGAAAGAAAGAATGGATCAGAGAAGTATCCATCCATATTAATTTTAAACGTGGGGAAAAGGATGGTTATCTGGGCGGAACCAAAAACGATCGGTAAATGATACCCGATCAAGAAAATAAAATATTTGAATCAAAAATATTTTTATTTTTTTATTAAATGAAATTTATTTTAAGGAGATCTCAACGTTAGCTGACACCTACCTATGCATTCTTGATGCATAGTGATTATATGTGTTAATTATTAAGAAGTCAAGAAAGACAATAAATTAATATATAAAGTGATAAAGATCTATTTCTGTTGCTTGCCACTTTGCCAGCGTATTATAAATGATGAAAGTCATGCAGTCACCGAAATCTTTCTAAAATTTCTACGTACTTTTTCTACCAATAAACAAATAAAAACATGTATACCAGTGAGCAGCTTAATTCCCAAAGAATTCAAAATGTTAAAAAATGTTCCAATGGTAATTTTTTCATATAAGATTTTTTTTATTTGGTTGATTTCTTCATTAAGGATCAGGATCATGTACTATTAGTTTCTATTTTTTTCTTCCTAGTTCTTAGATATAAATTATAGACTTTAAATTATAACCTGATTTGCTAATTAAAAAATAACGAGCAATTCTTCTGATAATCATTGAGCATAATTTGTGAACAAAAAAATGAGACCGTAACTCTCGAAGAGAAATAAAACGTCTGACAAATTTTATATTTAGTTTAATCATAACAAAAAAAAGTAGTGAAGTACATGTATAGTCTAATAAATTATCTTCCATCCTTGTATAATACTAATATATCATCCTGCTCAAATAACTGATGGATGTATGCCGAGAAATCTCAGTCAGTATATCCAGTCACCGGCTTACCAATGGTGAATAAACCCACAGACATGCGATGTCCTAAAATTTTTTTTCGTTACTATAAACTCTTTTTAATACTGCAATAAAATTAATAATATTTGACTATTTACCTCTAGAGTCACGGTCATCTCGTCAAAATTGAAGTGAAATGTGTGAGTTTATGGCCTCCAAAATTCTATTAACGCGCTTAATAAACCCGTATCAATATTCAAGTTACGGGTCTCCACTTCTTGAACATAAATCTCACGCAGCCTGACGAGATGAAGAAACCCATACCTCGCAACCTACCTTGAATGTGCGAGATGTATGGTATATAGTTGGACGGTGAGTGCGAAAACGAATGATATTGCTATCTCTCTGTAATTTTCATTTCATAATTAGTTTCTCATATATATGTATTTATTATTATTATTTTTAATTATAATGTACCTTTGCCTGACTATAATGTGTCCGATGTTTGTTGTCAGGGAGATAAATGACGACATATGCATTTCGTTGCTTGCCTGCCATTATCTGGTACAAAAATCATTTTATTCCAATTAATATTACATAACTATTTTTTTTCTAATTACGTTATCATTAATTATAATTAATTTCTAATTATTTTATAATTAATTCGTAATTAATTTCTATTTATTTTATAATTAATTCATATTTAGTTTGTAATTACTTTATAGTTAATTTATACTTAATTTGTAATTTATTTATTCTATAATTAAATAATAAATAAATTCTATAATTAAATTATAATAATTTAATTATAGAATAAATTATATTTAAAAATTAATCTACAAATAAAAGCTATTAATCTATTATACAATTAAAGTCTAATTAAATATATATTATTCTACAATTAAATCAATAATTAATCTATAATTAAAGAATAAATTAAATCTATGTTATTCTACACAAATAATTAATAAATAATCTATAATTAAATTATAATTAATTAATTATATAATTTTATCTATAATTAAATTGTAATTAAATAATTATATAATTTAATCTATAAAATTAATTAATAATTAAACTATAATTAATTTATAATTAAATAACTCTATAATTTAATCTACATAATTAATTACTAATTAATTTATAATTAAAGTATAATTAAATAATTCTATAATTCATCTACAATTTATATTTCAATTCTAATTATTTAGATAAATAAAATTTACCTTTAATAACAATATTCAACAATTTGCCGCACTCAATCTCGTCTCATACATTCTTTTTCTTTTTTCTTCCTCTCTCCTCTTTCTTTCTCTTTCTCTCTCTTCTTTTTTATTTCTCTTTTTTCCTTCTCTTCCTCTCTCTCTCTTTCTTTCTTTCTCTTTCTCTCTCTTCTTTCCTTCTTTCTTTTTCTCTCCTCTTTCTCTTTTCAACAATGCGCAGGGTGGGAAAAACCACATATATAGAAGGGTAAACGCGCCACTGGCATTGACGCATTATGTCACTTTTTGAAACGCGCCACTGCCAGTGGCGTATTTAAAATGCGACAATGACAGTTGCGCGTTGCCATTTAAATATTTAAAAATAACAGTTACTCACTCTTATTTTTAATAATATTAATTTAATAATAATTATATTTAAAAAAAACTGTCCAGACTAAATTGCCACCATAATCAGTGACAGTAGTATGACGGTGCATGCAATTGCAAATTTGCAATATGACAAAACCCAGTCAAAATTTCTGAAACTTCTTTCACGTCTAATATGAATCATATGATTGTACCCATTACCCAATAAACAAATGAAATAAAATCAACTTACACCAGGGACGCAATCTGAATCCATCAACGAATCACAGGCCACAGGAATGGGCACAGACGCATTTGTAGCCGTCACGAGTTGTAAAAATTATCCGTCCGGTCCGATTTAAAAAAAATAAATTAATCTGATTTAAATTTAATCTGATCTAATTGAATTCGAAATTAAATAATTTATAATTCAATTAAAATTAATTTAAATTTTAAAAAATATATAAAATTAATATGATTCTAATTCAATTAATTTAAATTAATCCGATCTATTGACCCATCCGAATCAGGTACCGATCCGAATTGCCGACTCTATGCGCGGCCACAGGACTTCGGACGGTCGGTTGTGGAGATTGAAGACCGGAGAGGACAGGGGAGTCGCCAGTCTGAGTCTGGTGTGTACAGAGACATTTTGAAGTCAATTGTCAACCCAACCCCCTTTTTATTTTTTTTGTTTTTATGTCCCACTTGTGAGCCGTGCTGCTTCTAAATGCCAAATCAGATTATTTATCTCATAAATTACGACCAACAGAAACAACGCGGAAATGAATAAGCCTTTGCTCCAAGCCTCCGAACAAGGTTAGTTTAGCAAATAATATTTATTTAAAAACAAATAATAAAATACAAGAGCAGGAGAGATCCCATTAGTCATTAGTCATTACACTTCTGATGGGTTAGCAGTTGGGCGCTCTCTCTCTCTCAAATCCATTACCGTATCCTTCTTAATATTTAAGCGTTGAACTCGGCGCACGAGGCTACTTGCTCATGACGAAATCTACACGACTTCTCAAAATACTGATGAATCCGTTCAGAATCCACCGAGGTCGAGGTGAGAGTTCAATTCCCTTTATCCGATCGGAATTTTGTTTCAGTTCTTGCTCTAATCGGATCAAATCTGGAAATAACAGCTAGAAAGGGGGAGGAGGAGGATCTAGAGGCGATAGCAGCGAAGGAGCAGAAGGTTTTTAGGTATGATACCTTGGTGGCCGCCACTCGAAACTTCAGCATGAAAAATAAGCTCGGAGAAGGCGGATTCGGTCCCGTATTTAGGGTAATTAAGTTGAATCATCAATAAATAGTTCGCTTGAGAACAATTTGGGACTGTTTCTAATTGGAATTTTGATTGAATTTAGGGGCGTTTGGCGGATGGAAGGGAGGTGGCTGTGAAGAAGCTCGGGGCCGCATCGAGGCAAGGAGCAAAGGAGTTTCAAAATGAGGCGATGCTTCTTTCAAGAGTTCAACACAGGAATGTTGTCAATTTGTACGGGTATTGCACGCATGGCGATGAAAAGCTACTAGTGTATGAGTATGTGACAAATGAGAGCCTTGATAAATTGCTGTTTACCTCGGGTATGTTTTATCTTCCTCTTTTTAGCTCTACTTTTAGCAAAATTTAGTAGTTAGTGTTGCTGATTTCATGTTTTCCTTGACAAAACTGCGTGTTTGGAAAATTAATATGACAAGTAAAATGAGCATCAAAGGAATAAATTGAACACTAATTCGCATTCTTGATAGCTTGAATTTTTTGGAATCACTCGGTTTCTGGATTTCGCATATTAACACGAGTTCCCATTTATTCAGCCTCTGTCACTTCACTTGGATCAATCTTCGATCTTCCTTTGTTTGTTTTTTGATGAAAGATCTTCCTTTGTTTTTTTTTTGATGAAAGATCTTCCTTTGTTCATTGTCCATTATTATTTTTTTCCTGTCTAAATTGTACTATTAACCTTTTTCTCAACTGCTTTGCTGCGTCAGCTATGCAGTCAGCATGAGGTAAGCTGTAAACGGATTTATTCTCCATTTCGAACAGAAACTAGTTGGCCGAAAGTGAGAAACTTTTTCCTGAACTGACGAACAATTCATTTCTTTTGCAAAGCGGAAGCCTCCTTTCGTTCGTAAACTGGAGTTTACTTTTCAACAAATCAGTTAATAAGAGCTGACAGGTGGCCAACCTTTCTAAACCGGTACTGACTAAATTGTTTAAACTTTAAATCAACCAATCTTTTTTTTCAATGAAAAATCAACCAATCTTCTCTCTTCAACATCTTCTCCAATTTTACCGTCGTAATCATGTTCTTTTTTTTTCTTCTTATACGTAAGCCGTGATGTTCGCTACTTTGGACACGTGGATGGACAGCATCTATTTAGACTAGACTACTGTTTGGAAAGAAGCGAACAAGACTTCGTGCGTACAGCTGTAGACTTTTATTATGCATTACAATTGTCCATTTGTATACGCTTATTTTCGAGAGTCAAACATTTTATTTTTGGTACAGAGTAAATTATAATTAGGTAGCACCTGGTTTCTCTCTGGAAATCCGCTTTAGATTAGTCACGTGATTTAATTTTGAGTAATTGTAGTTTACATCCATCCAACTCTTACTGTATATCTTTTAGGGAAATATTGCTCAAATTAAAATAAAATAAAATTATAGATGTGTGTCAAATTATTTCGACATAATGTATATCGAATTTTAGTCAATTTAAAAGAAATTATCTTTCATCATATAATTTTAAATTTTAACAGTGAAGTTTTAACGACTTCATAATGAATGACAAATTAAACTCTCAGTTATTTCAAATTTTATATATATTCTATCTTAGTTAATATTCTAAGTTATTAGAGACAAATCTATAATTTGACATATTTTCATTTGAGTAATATTTCTAAAAGGAATGTACAGCACTGCATCAGAATAAATAATTAATGTAAGAGACTTATTTCCTTTAATCATTGCTAATCGAGTTTTTTTTTTCATTTTGGTTGTATTGGTCATTTGTGATCAAACCACTAAGTTGTTGATTCCTAGTTTGCCACATTCATTCAACTCGTATTTGAAAAATGCAACTAATTAAGATGAACTTGAGAGGCCCAATTCATTTTTCGAGAGCAATTTTCTTAGATTCAGTTTGAGGTTGATTTTATGCCATACGTACATTTCTTCTGTTTTTTTTTTTTTGAGGAATGTTATGATAGTTCAAATAAAGAAGATTCTAAGCGATACCTTTTTGACCTTCCGAAAAAGAGTTACATCTAATATCCAATTAAACTTGATTTTTAAATAGAATTATCAACAAGGTTGTGTTAGCGAGCAAATTCCAAGTAGATTAGATTATTACTAAAATAAGTTTTATTATGTCTTTTAGTTTAGATATTAATTTTCCACCACATATTGTTCTGGCAATGTAGTTTTAATTTACTAAGTTTACTAATAGCTCAAGTGAAAGTAAGGCAATATTTTTCAACATACGAGAAGTCTCAGTTTGCTTCTAATTCAGCATACACACAATTCAATTTCGGTGTAGTTATGTAGCACTTGGTAAATTGAGAGGCAAGGAATGTCCTTTTGGTGCTAGTATGCAGAAAAAATGTAATTCTGGTCCTATTTCAAATTAAAAAAGTTATAGACCAACAGCAAGGGTGGACCTGGTCCTGTTTTCGCACTAATGTGCATGACCTCATGAGTGCATCCATTGCTTCCTGCAGTTTCCTTCTTTAAATGTGTTTTAGTTATTTTAAATGCTGAAACGTGTACCTTGTGTGATATACTAACTAAAGATGTGACTTTATCATAAAGGGTCAACCTTGTGCATGTAAATGCAAAGCACACAAATTATGACATTTTCCGGTCTTTTGACTGATCTTTTGTTTTATCTTTGTCAAAAGTCACGTAGATTTCATCTCTTTTGTGTTGAGAGGCCATGTCATCCATCCAAGACCAGTACAACCCATGGGAAAAAGACTGTTTGTCAGACCCATTCAACTAAAAATAAGAAGTTTTTTTACTTTTTCTTTATCAAGCTTCAAATCATTCTGATGTTGTGCACAACTGTCACCAAGCATGCAAGTCACAAAGGGTACATTTAAGTTCTCGCTGTAGGATTATGATTCACTGGTCAAAATAAATTCATCTATCAGTGCAGCACTGTTTCTTGTGCTTATAACACGTAATTTGTGTATAGCCACCATCACCATATCCATTTGCATTCTTACAGCAATGACAGTTTAATTGATCTTGTGCAGTCTGCAGAAGCTTAGAGGTTTCCCTACTTAAAACTATTTCGTTATTCTGTATCCGGATCCAGTCCATCGACTATTGAGTATTGACAGCTTCAACTGGCACTAGATTTTGGCTTTTAATAATAGTTGGTGGCTAATCTTTGCTTCTTTGAATAATTGGTGGTTACCTTTTTTCTGTTTGAATAATTGGTGGTATTGAATAAAACTGAAAAATGCAAAATATTTTTCTGTGTCTTGAATAATGGTTCTTTGGGCTTATATAAGCCTTACATGTCTTCTTACAAATAACCCCTGACTTTTAACATATTTATTTCTAGGTCCCTAGAAACCCCAAAAAACCCGTAAAACATACAATATCTCAACATTCCCCCCCAAGATGAGCAAAAGATATCCACTAGGCCCATCTTGTCACATCCTCTCGCTAAATCCAAAGAATTGAGTCCTTTCGTCAAACAATCCTACGTCTGGTCTTTAGTTGAAACATGACCTAACTCAGAAGTCCACTGTTCAACTTCTCCTTAATGAAGAACCTATCGATCTCGATATGCTTGGTTCTGTCATCTTTGCACTGGGTTGTTAGCGATCTTGATGGGCGACTTGTTATCACACCACACTTCATTTGGGTCCTTTGGTCCATCTTGAGCTCCAACAATGAGCTCTCAACCACAAAGATCTCTGCCACACTTAGGGCCATGGCCCCGTATTCGCCTCAAATTTGTGGACCTCGCAACCACTGTGTTGCTTCTTGCTCTTCCAGGAGACCATATTGCCCTCTGACAAACATGCGATATCCAGGACGTGGACTTTCTATCATCGAACAACTAGCCCGGTCTGAATCACGATAACCCTCGATGTTCGGATGTCCATTCTTCCCGAAGATCAACCCTTTCCAGTGCGCACTTTTCAAGTACCTCGAGAATGCGGTACACAAGATCCATGTGACCTCTCTGCAGGGATCATGCATATAGCGACTCACCACACTCACAAAGAAAGGATATGTCGGGACGAGTGTGGCTCAAATAGATCGGCGACCAACCATCGCTTTGTACCTCTCTCTATCAATCGGCTCTCCAAATTTCAAGACTAAGCTTGGACTTTTGGTCGATGGAGAAACTCGGTCTACAACCCGGCGATACCCGTTTCGTAGCGGATCCAAAGACATACTTCCTCCGAGATAAGACAATTTCCTCTCGCACCACGAGCTATCTCAATCCCAAGGAAGTACCTCGATTGTCCCAAGTCCTTCACCTCAAACTCCTTTCCCAATTTCTTCTTTAGCAATGCAATTTCACCCTCATAATCTCCCGAGATAATTATGTCATCCACATATCTGCAAGCACCGTAATATGGCCTCCATGTCGTCGGAAGAACACCGTATGGTCGTTGTATGTCCGTCGATACCCCATACTGCCTACCATAGCTCTCCCAAATCATCAAACCAGGCCCCGGGACCGTTTCACCGTAGAGTGACTTCTTGAGTCTGCGCACCTTACCATCCGTTTGTTTCGTGCCAAAACCTGGTGGTATCTCTACATGTACACCTCCTCCAAAGAAATCACCATGGAGAAAAGCATTCTTCACATCGAGCCGGTGTAGCTTCCAACCCCCATTTGCGACCCAAGGAAATCACTTGTCCGTCTTGTGCTCATCTTTGCCACGGTGCAAATGTCTCATCATAGTCATGCCATAAGTCCGATCGTACCCTCTTTGCCACCAATCGGGTTTTGTAGCGCTCGGCCCGACCTTCCGGTTTTGCTTCACCGCGTGAAGACCCATTTCGCGACCAACCCGCCTTTTGCACGGTGGTAGTGACACGAGCTCCCAGGTTTTGTTCTTATCCGGGGCCTCGAGTTCCTCTAGCATGGCGAAACTTTCCACTTTGGATCCTCCTTGCAACCCGCCAACACTTAGGGATAGAGACAATGTCCCGATGATGCGATGAATGCTCCATGCGCGGGTAATATGTTAGAGTAAGAGACAAGCCGAGCAATATCATGTGGAAAACCATATCGATAAGGGGGAACTCTGCGTTTCTTTGCGAGAAGTCCTCCTATCGATAGGGGAGTGGGAGGAGGAGAAAGAGGAATCATATCACCCGTGTATTCGAATCGAGGTGGATGGTGTAGGTGTCTCGGGAGTCGGAGGAGGCGGGGACGAGGGACTTGGCACAAGCGGCCGTAGCACCGCTCCTCATTCGTTACGTTTTCTTCTTCTCGTATACACCCTTAACTCCCCCGAGCACGAGTTTCATCATTTCCGGTTCGGTCTCCACAACCGCACCATAACCGAATCCACAAGCGGGACAAGAAATATCCCCCACACTCACCATCCTCCTCTCACTACTACTATCACCCTCCCCTCTCGCCTCATACCTCCCGTATCGAGCGAGTCACCAAAGCGATGCGGCGGATCGAGTAGTATGATTGAAGCTTTCTAAATGTTACATCCATGCTAACAAACAATCTTCTCTCTACCGGACTCAAAGACACATACCCTTTCCGAGTAGCCGAATACCCAACGAAAACACACTTCACCGCCTCTTGGATCTAGTTTTCCCACATTTGGTCCATTATCTTGTACAAAACACACAAACGAAAGGTTTTGAGAGGCAAAACATCCCCATTCTTGCCTTTCAACATCTCGATCGGCGATTTCCAATCCAATACCCGCGAGGGCATCCTATTGATCAAGTAGGCGCCGTCGAGCTCGCTTGCCCCACAAGTATTTTGGTACCTTCATTGACATCATCATGCTCAGAGTAATCTCGAGGAGATGTCTGTTCTTCCGTTCGGCTACCCCATTCGCTTCTGGTGTGTATGGACGGGTGGTTTGATGTTGTATCCCATGAGATGACAAGTACTCCCAAACGCCTTGTTGGTGTACTCCGTCCCATTATCGGACCTTAATACCTTCACAATTGCACCATATGGTCCGAATCCCTTTGTGGAAGTTTTTGAAACAAGCAAACACATCACTCTTATTTTTCATCGAGATAAAACCAAGTCACACGAGAAAAACAATCAATGAAATAAACAAAGTATCTAAATCCATTCACGAGCCATTGTGGGACAATGCCCCATACATCGAATGCACTAAGTCAAAAACAAAAGAACTCCTACTCCCAGAACTAGAATATGAACTCCTCGTGTGTTTCCCCAACTCACACGCATCACAAAACAATTTTTCCTTATTAGCCTTTTCAAACAAAGGCGGATACAACCTACCCAAAACGAGAAAAAGAGGGGTGACTGCGCGCATGATGGAGCGACGATAGTAAGTCCTCCACACTCCTTCCAACTCCTCCTGTACCCTCCACAACGGATGGATGAAAGAGCGAGTCCATACTCTCCCTATCCGTGTACCACAAGCCACTATGCCATGTGCCGGTCCCCAAGTCGCCCGCTGGGTCTCCTTCTCCGGAAGATCACCTTTGGAATATCAAACAAAACCACGCATTTTAGTTGTGATATAATGGCGCTTATGGACAAAAAGATTCACAGGAAAGGAACGAGCATGCAAAACATTAGACAAGGTCAAAGTGTTGGTACGTTGCACGGTACACTTTACCATTCACCGGTTGGCCGTACCGTCGTCCGTCTGGATGCTTTACGGGACCCCGCCAGGTGAGTATAGGAATAAAACTCCCAAACGGCGCAATCGCGTGTCGAGACGCACCGAGTTAACTATCCAATCCGGTGCTCGGTGATAGATATGGATGCAAGAGCAAGTGTATCACGATACCCGAGGGCCGAGTGAGCGAAGGAAGCGAATGTTACCCGCGAGGAAGATGAGGTGGATGCGTCATCGAGCGCACGCTTCCCTTCACCCGCCGTTTCTCTGCTTCCTCTTCATATCTCTAGAAACTCCCGATCCTCCTCGGTAAAGACCACGGTCTCCTCACTCTCCTCCTCTCGCTACTCGTCGGATGTGCACAGTAGCCTCCTCTTCCACCCTCCGCCACCTCTCCCGACACGACCTCCAGACCGACCTCTTCTTCCCAGTTCCTCTCCTTCGGTGGCTTAGTGCAAAGCGCTTCGGGTGGCTACCTCGCCGCAGGTTGTAACACTCCCGAGTCTCGCCCCTGTACCGGTATTACACCGACTTGAGAGGCTGCAAGTGCGACTTCACCCCCGGAAGTCTGCCGTACCGGGGCCCAGAGCCCAATCCCGCTCTCTCTGTATCATGGCCGAGATCGTCTCCTCCAGGTGAGGGAATCTTCGACCGTGCTAATAACCCCGCGCACCTCGGCTCGAATGCCGGCTCAACCCCTCATGAAATGCATAGTCCTCCTCCGAGTATCACGTGCCCTCTCTCGCACTCGGGATCCTACGACATGCGGTGACGAGAAATGATCATAATCGCCGCCCACAACCGCTCCATATCGTGGCATACTCCCCGAATCGATCTATCTCCTGCGCACTATCGCCTCTGTCTCTCTCAACTGAACACTCTCGGATTGTTTCCCACTCCATCATAAGTTCTCTTCAGCTTCTCCCAGACATCCTTGACCCGCTCTATGCCATCCACTGTGGAAGCAATAGAGGGAGTCAATGAACTCAGAAGCCACATATATACTGTCATGTGAGTGGACTTCCACTCTGCCCTCGCTGGAGATCCCTCAGCTGGCTCATTTTTGTCCCCGGTCAAGTACCCCTCCAAATCCTTACCCTCCAGAGTGTACTTCACCCGACGCGACCAGCTCAAGTACGAAGTCGATCCATCCGTGAGCTTCTGTCAAGCACCTTGGAAGATCTATCCTCTCGCACGGTCTGCAGGTGTGCTCTCGCTTTCAGCCCACACCGAACGCTCGCATCGCATCCGGAGCTCGGTGGCGCTCGGCTTCGCCATCACCCCCTCCATTGGATTCTTACCTTCCTCAAACTCACGCCCTATCTCCTTCGACTCAATCTTGATTTATGTCATCAAGATTCGAGCCGACTAGTCGGCAAGCTCCGATCAATCCCGCTTCTCGGGTATCGTGAGGTATCGGCCCCACGCCGCCTCTTCGACCAACTAGCACGGTCGGTCTATTTGTCTACAAGGCGTCGCGGCAATTACAATACGGTCTTGCGCGGCTACAATGTCGGCGGCATTGACCACATGCGGCGGCGCTACAGTGGAAGAGGGGGTTAACCTAGGGTTTTTGGATCTGATACCATATTGAATAAAACTGAAAAGTGCAAAATATTTTTCTGTGTCTTGAATAATGGTCATTTGGGCTTATATAAGTCTTACATGTCTTCTTACAAATAACCCCCTGACTTTTAACCTATTTATCTCTAGGTCCCTAGAAACCTCAAGAAACCCGTAAAACATACAATATCTCAACAGGTGGTTACTTTCTGACAAAATAAGGGACTCTGTTTCTCATTGCTTGGGTGCATTAACACTGACATAATTCGACAACATATATTTAGTACCATCTATTTTTAACTGCACATCATTACAATTTTTTAATCACTCAGATGATAACATTATTAACAATGAACAATTAATCTGCAGTGAGGGGAAGTGATGATGAGTCAAGGCAGCTGTCAGCAAGACGAGCTGAGCTGAACTGGCAGAGGCGGTATGATGTGATCATGGGCATTGCACGAGGCCTACTGTACCTGCATGAAGATGCTCACACACCCATAATCCACCGAGATATCAAGGCGAGCAACATCTTACTAGATGATAGATGGTGTCCCAAAATAGCTGATTTTGGCATGGCCAGATTATATCCTGAGGGGCAGACTCATGTGAAGACGCGTGTGGCCGGTACCAATGGGTACATGGCACCAGAGTACTTGATGCACGGATCCCTCTCCACAAAGGCTGATGTGTTCAGTTTTGGTGTGCTTGTTCTTGAGTTGGTATCAGGCCAGAAAAACTCAAGCTTTGCCCCTCCAATTGGTTCTGATGCACAGAACCTGCTTGAATGGGTGAGTAATTGAAATCTTTTTGTTCAGCATTTCCCCCTCTTTTGAGTTTGTTTGTTAAACTTATGATTGCTGGAAGGTGTTAATCACAAAACTAAGCATTAAATCTTTGATTGCTTCTGTTGCCAATAAGGTAGCATTTATGACCAAGTTGTTAATAGCTTCTTACCTTCATATTCCATGTGTGAGAAATCAATATTATTTGAGGCTATCAGGGACACATTTGTTGAAACAATTGGCTCATGATATTGTACTGTGTCATGCTGTGGATAATCATATGTGATCCAAGTTTTATTGAATCTTCAACTCTGATAAAGTATCCTTCTCAGGAAGGTACCTACATGTTTGTTTATCTACTCCATGAGAAAAGTGGAACTCAAAGTTGAATTTAAATCTATGTTCTATACTTGAGAAATCAAATACTATGTGACAGGGTTAGGGGGCTGATTGAAAATGTGGTTAGTACATGTCACATTCTGTTTCTATAATGCTGATAGTCATATGTAACTTGATAAAAGGTTTTATTGAATTTTTAACTATAATAATGTAGCCTTTTCTGGTAGGTACCTACATATTTCTTTCATTCGCCCCATGAGAAAGAAAATGCAACTCATCTTTGAATTGAAGGAATCTGAACTGTACAATAAGCATTCACAGGGTTACTTTGTTAGAACTTTGAATTAACTTATTACCTATGCATTTGACAGGCCTGGAGGCTTTACAAGAAAGGTCAGAGCGAAAAGATGCTAGACCCTACACTACAACACAGTGCGGTACCAGGCCAAGTTGCTGTGTGTGTGCAAATAGGTTTACTCTGCACACAGGCTGACCCCAAAGTACGGCCTGACATGAAACGGGTGGTGGTTATTCTATCAAAAAAACCGAGTCACTTGGAAGAGCCCAGCCGACCTGGTATAACTGGTTCAAGGTACCGGCGTAGAGCATTTGGCTCTGGTGAATCATCTACAAATACCAACTTGACTGACACCTCAACCTCTACACCTCATTCAACTTCCGCATCAACTTCTATTGCAAATAATACGGCCACAGCATCAAGTAGTCATGCAACTAGACGAAGCAGAGGGTCAAGTCATCAAGATGTTCATACTGAAAAATAGCATGATCTTTCTTTCTTTTTTGGTTCCTTAATGTATTCATTGGTTTAATTGATTGTAAAATAGTCTTAGGTAGCTTTGTCATACATACAAGGCGGGTAATGCTTGCAAGCAACAGGCCCGTTTGGCAAAAGAGACTCTTTTGCTGAAAAAGGTTTTCCCAGAGCTCATGTAAATATAGTCAATGAGAGTCGTGTGAAATCTTATTTTTCGTAATGAGCGGAGAATATAGCAGAGTAATTTTGTAGACATCAAATTATTTTCTACCTCTATTGCGGTATTGACTACTAACCCCGCAGGATACAGGACTAGGCTGGCAAAAAAAATCGTATCTCGCTTATGATTAGAAGTCGATTTATTATTGACTCCATTTTTAGTGGACCGAGCTGTTAACAAGTCGGTTCTCTAAGTTCGTCAAGTTAATGAGCTGAATTTACTAATGATCGAGCTGTTAATAAGCTGGCTCTTTAATTTTATCAAGTTAATGAGTTGAATTTAAGTTTTGACAAACTCAGTTCGTTAGGTTCGGTAAATTATTAATATTTGTTATTTTTATTATAGTAAGTATTTTATATTATATGATATGTACTTAAATTATTATATCAAATTTATATGAAACACATTATTATTAGTTATTTAATTTATAAATATCATAAAAATTATATTGACTTATAAATATTATTAAGCATTAAATAAGTCTTAACGAGCGGGCCAATTTCAATCCGAAACTTTCGACTTAGAAATAGTTAATGAGTCAGCTCGGCTCAGTTCGTTAAGCTAATGAGTCAAACACGAGTTTGACCCAACTTGACCTAACTCTATTTGGCTTAAATCGTTTATAACCCAACACAGGATATCCTTCAATGAACTCAACAACTACAAGCCAAACTTCTTGGATTGCGTTTGTTATTTAGAACATCTCATATGAAAATTTTTAATAGATTTAAAATGCTACGTATCAGTAATTATTTTAATTTTTGAGTTAAAAAATGATTTCTAATTTAAAATTTTTGGAGGAGAATTGTTAAATTCAATTCTAAAATACACACAACTCGCTAATTCTAGCAACGGAGAGAATTTTTTAAAATTTTCGCTACTTTTAGCGATGGATAAAAGTTTTATTGGTTTAAAATATTCAGTGGATGTATATGGTGAGTTGCAGCGTTGGAGTAAGTTTTATGTAGCTAGCTCAATGCTTAACAATCAAACTAGACTTCAATGAATAGCTGCGACACTAAGAGTAGTAAAATAGCTCTTAACTTGGTGATGTGGCAAAAAAACTGTCCAAATAATTCAGCGATGGAGATGCTCTTACAAGAGAACTCTGCCTCATAAAGGTGCATCAATGAAAATGAGGTATCAGTAGGGTTGCAAATGGATAATAAAATATTTAATTTTATCTGTGATTCAATCTAAAAAATAATAAGTATTCAATATGTATTTATATTCGTATTAAAAAAAATAATAGATAAAGATATGATTTAGTTATTATCTATCTATTTATCTATTATTCATCAATATCCGACATTATCTGAAGATATCCGATTTATTTGAATATATATCCGAAAAATCCCATTATATTTTTTTAATTAGATATTTTTACATATATTACAAATCTAACTAATTTTTATATATAATTTATACTAACACATCATTATAATTCGTTGATATATTTAAACTACTAATATAGTAATAATTAGTATCTAATTTCTATATTAATATTTAATTTTCATAATTAATAATTTATCAAAAAAATAATATACAACTATTTTCTAATAATATTTTTACTTAATATCTGAAATATGTCCGTATTTATATCTATATTCATCTGATATCCGATCCGTATCTGATACTAGTGGTACATCTGATCCGTATACGTATCTGTATCCGAAAAAAATATTAGAATACAGTAAAACCATTATATATCCGTATCTGATCCGTTTACAACCTAGGTAACAGGGTCTGCTATGGGAAGAGTCAAATTGACTTGAACAGCTTTGCTTTTTGTTAATAGACTAGTTTTTCCCTAATTAATTATCTTTCCGTTCATCGTTGCAGTACTTCCCATATTTTTGTGTGTTGCCACTGGGGTCCTTTCATTTATGAACTTTTCAATGACTGTGATTTCTCCATTTTCATTCAAATTTGACAATAAAACATAAAAAAATAAAAAATAAAGCCAATTTAAATTTAAATATTAAAGTCACTTTGTTTAATGATAAGTTTGATCATTCCAGAACGTGATGATAAATATATAACATACGATATAAAATTCAGAAGTTCATTGAATAAGTCGTTGATTGATAAGGCACTTGGATGAATTTAATTGAAAGAAATAAGATAAGAAAATTAACTTTTTTATTTAATTTAAAGCTAAAAATATGAATCAACTGAAACTATATATCAAACAAATAATTGATTACTTACAATAAATTTCTAGGAGGTTCAAAGCAAATAAAACTATTCCTGTACAAAACTCTTTATGCACCTTTAATTTGAAATGGACAGTTAATTAGATGAGATGTTCCTTGTCTTTTTCACTTGTCATCAAAGATGCAATGTGTTTTTTTTTATTGAAAAGATAAGAGTTAAACTCTCAAATTTCATAATTGTTCATAAAAATTTTCATCCGGATTTTGAACCTACTATCTTTTACATAGAAGTGTTATTTTTTTCCACTAAATCAAAGATACAATGTGTGTTTCGGTATATTTCATCTCTATCCCCACCCTTATGAATTTACATAGAAGCTCTGACTGGGTCTAAGCTGTCACCTTTGGAATTCGTCGGTTAATATAGTAAACAATTACTGCTACAATAAATGAGAAGATAATGAATTAAGGGCAAGCTGATCGAATCAATTTGGACGCCCTCGTAACAGAGGCTTTGTTGTTATAAATTAAAGTAGAATGTATGGTTAATCAAGGGGACGCCTCCTGGCCCATTTCAGTTTTTTTGGGCTGTCTATTCCCAAATACTTTGATAATCAAAAGTTGTACGCTGTAGTTGCTATCTACAAATTGGGTTTTTACTGGATGATTAAGCTTTTCCAGGAATGTAAGCTTTTGTGATGGGCTGCAATTGTACAAGCTTCTGGCTGAAACCATGGTGAATTAAATAATACCTGCATGCCCTTTTGAGGTCGTCTAGTTGTTCTTTGTTTGCTAAAAATTGCTGAAGTTTTTTTTTTCCGAGATAAAGATAGACTCGAGCATTTTTCACTTCAAATATCTAAACCTGAGTCCCCACTTAATAGGAAATGTTATCCTTGGTCATTATACAAAAAAAAAAGTTGCTCAAAAGAGATGCAGCCAGTCAATTGGTGTATCCAATCTTTTAATAGTAAGAAATTGCACTGGTACAACCACTATTACAGTACCCCCGCCTAAATCAATTGGTGTAACCAATCTTCTCAGTTCTCAATTAATCAGAATCAATGTTCAGACACCAAAATTTGCAGCCAGTCTTTCGGAGAAATTGTCATTAGTGAAAACAGTAGTCACTTATTTTGAAGAATATAGTGACTTTCTCTCAGTACCAGTTCAAGCAACAATACAAGACGAGCCTTGTACTAATAGGTCGATGGCAAAATTACAATTACATAAAATTGATGAAGGGAAAAATGATGAAATCACGAAAAGCATACTTGCAGAGAAGAATATGAATACCACAGGCAATACAACTCAAGTGGGACTCATGAGGAGTCCAAGACTCAGAAGCAGAGAGAATACTCAGGAAGGTGCTCTTAAGAAAACAAGGGTGAAAAGGGGAGCAGTCAAGAAAAATAAAGCAAAATCACCTTTTGATTTAAATGCAAAAACTGATACGATGAAAAATGAAGAAGTTCTTGCTTTGTTCCAAGCTTCTGGGGTGGAGATTACTGAAGAACTTCAACAATTGATTGGGAGCTAAATGGTACACCGGTACACCAGTCGGTACTGGTTAGGGAGCTAAATGGAGATATCATGTGAAAGAAAGATGAAGGAAGACATCAAGATTCAAGATATAAAACTGAAAGTACCTGATAATATTGGTACGGAGAAAAAAAAGTTGATGATTATTAGAAAGTTAATGTTATTCGTGTGCTTTTTTTTACTTAGTTTAAGAGTGAGTTTTAAGATTTGTAAGAAAATAGTAAAAGTAATTCTTGTTGGTTAGTACTGATGAATAGCAGAAGAGAAAAAAAATGGAATATGTATGAAGTTGAAGAGAGTTTTATTGAGAAAATTAATTATTGAAAAATGAGTAGAGCAAACAGAAAATTCTCAACTATGAGTTGAAATATGCGTGGCTTAAATAACAAGGATAAGAGGATAACCATAAGAAATTTCATATATTCAGAAAAATCTGACATTGTTTGTTTTCAAGAGACTAAATTGTCAGAGATGAATGATTTAATTCTTAAACAATTACTTGGGGGAAATGCAAGGAGTTGGTACACATTGAAGCAAGAGGTACAGCAGGAGGATTGTTGATAGCTTGGATGCATACATGATTCACTACTCAAAGTATGTTCAAGAAAGAAAATTTAGCAACAGTTGACTTAAAACTCAAGATGGATGGCTCAAACATCAGAATCACATGAGTATATGGACCTGAAAAAAAAATTAATTTTTGTCCCCTGACTCAAAGTCTGGATCTGCCTCTGTGCACAACCATCTTATGATGTTCCTTGGCTGCTTTGCGGTGACTTCCAACTTGGTACTGAAACCAAAAGACCGATAAAAAAATGCAGTATGGGAAAGATACATGGCCGTTCAACATCTGATAAATGATTTAGAATTATTTGTTTTTTTCATTACAAGAAAGAAAATACACATTGTCAAGATGACATATAACTTTTGCTAGATTGGATCGTTTCTTAACATCTAAAGCTTGGAGCATGACATTTCTTGCATGCAATCAGAAAGCTCTTTCAAATGCAATTTCAGACCACTGTCCAGTATTATGCATATGCGAGACCAGATTTCCAATACCAAACTTGTTTCGATTTGAAAATTTTGGTTAAAGCTACCCGACTTTTAAGACCATTGCTACTACATATCAAGCTGACACAGCTAAGGCAAGAGATTATACAATGGAAAAAGAAATATCATTGGAGATATTCATAGTCAAGAAGAGGTTTGTATGGTCATGATGGCTTGGATAAACAAACAATCAGAAAGAAGAAGAATTACCAGTTTTAAGAAATTGGTTTATGAAGTACTGAAACAAAGATAGAAACAAATTATAATACATAAAGAGTTAATTTGACGCCAAAGAGCTAAGAGACAATGGATAAGAAAAGAGGATCAAAATACCTCATATTTTCATATGGTGGCTACTATTCAAAAGAGATCAAACAAAATACAATCACTCAGAATGAATCAGACACAAGGGATACATACAAGTCACAAGGAAAAGGCGGAAATACATTTTTAATATTTTGTGGTTTGATTGGTTCGGATGAGCAACAGATAGTAAATTTTGATCTCAAGGAAATCTTCCAAACTCATGATCACAACATGGAATTAGATTACCTAATATCTGAGCAGGAAATCATCCATGCGATAAATTCATGGCCATCTCAAAAATCACCCGGGTCAGACGATTTTACTGGATAATTTTATAAGAAATTCAAAGAAACATTGCTTTCAGATTTAAAGCAGATTTTTGTATCAACACCAGAGATGACACTTCATCCATTGAACAGTTCTCATATCATATTGATACCGAAGAAGTCAGATTTGATTACACTTAAAGATTTTCATCCAATAAATATTATTCATTGAGTGCAAAGAATCATGTCCAAAATTCTTGCTGAAAGGTTACAGCTATACATGGAGCATCTTATACATCCAACACAAACGATATTTTTAGAAGGGCGAAATATAAGTGAAGGGTTCCACTATGCGCAAGAAATAGTTTCAGTAGCACAAAAATAGCTCTAAGCAAATGCAAAAAATTGCATTGTTCAAAGCTGACATTTTCAAAGCGTTTGACTCGCTAAATTGGCAATTTTATTGAACTGCTTGAAGGCAAAGGGTTTTTCAGAGGTGTGGATAAGATGGATTTAGTTCTTAATTTTGTAAGGTCATTCACAGATAATTCTAAACTCAATTGCGAGAAGGAACATCAAATTGAGAAGAGGTGTTAGGTAGAGAGATTCAATTTCGGCTTATTTGTTTATATTAGCAATGAATTTTCTTGCAAGATGGGTGGAAAGGTTAAATGACTTATAGGTGTTGAAGTTATCACTTCTAGGATGCAGAGCATGTTTGCTCTATGCCGATGACACACTATTCCTCCTATAACCATATCCGCAACAGTTGAGATTAATCAATTGATCCTATCTATCTTTCATAAGTTGTCTGTTCTTAAAGTGAATTTGTATAAATCAAAGCTTTTGGTGATGACAATGTCTTTTCATCATGTGACACAATTAGCTCAAATAATAAAGGACAAATCATCGGAATTTCCTCTAACATACTTGGGCTTACCGTTATCTAATAAAGCATTGTCAAGACAATAGTATAAAAGGCTAGTTGATGGTATACATGATCAATTACCAGGTTATTATGCAAGTAAATTGCCAATAGCAGTAAGAATAGTTATTCTAAATTCGACAATATCTGCCATTCCAGTGTACTTTATGACAGTGTTTTATATTATCGGATTGGGTGATTAAGGAGATCGACAAGATAAGATGAAATTTTCTTTGGCATGTACATCAAGAAATAAAGTGACATATTTGCTTGGTGAATTGGAAAGTAGTTACGATGAGTATTTGAACTATTAACGAATCGAACCGAACAGTTCGAACTTTTAACGAATCGAACTTCGAACTATGATTTGAGTTTGAAACTGTCTATCTATTTCGAATCAAACTAGTTTAAAATAGATTTCAAATCAAACTCGAACACACGTTAGTTCGTTCGTGTTCGATTCGTTTGCAGCCCTGGCGCTCAGTCCTCTTATTTAAAATAATTAAAGACATCGTCCTTGTGAGCAGTTAACCACAAATTTCACGACACGGCATGCGCTAACACCTACGTGCTTCTGACATCAGTGCTTGTAATCAAAATTAAATATAAACACCAGATCTAACAATATTTTATTACTGTGACAGCGATCTATGAACAAAGTACTCGTATTTGATAACTACGGTAGAGGTCAGAGGAGGCACTTCCTGCTAATTTGGAGTGCATTAATGTTACTTGTTTCTCCCATTGCACATATTTTGTTGGATGATTTTGGAGGAATCTAAATCATTAAAGACCATTTCTGTTCAAGGATCGATTACAAAATCATTGTAAACTTGTTCTTTCTTAATTAGTCTTTGTTTTGTTGGCATAACACACTACTACACAATTTGTCTTTACTAGCGGTCAAAAAATCATATTTTATAGCGGTCCAAGGGGAGCTGTTATTGAGGGGTGCTATAAAAAGTCTCGGGAACCGCTATTAAAGAATGAGAAGGGATCCAATTACCATCATTTTGGTGCCACATCGGTGCCAATAAATTAAATATCAAATAACTATTATTTAAATTCTTAAATAACAAAACTAATTGAAAGAATATTTTATAAATATCATCTTATATATGTATACAAAAAATTATATCATTTTGATATTATTTATATAGGCATGAAGCGTTAATAAAATCAACAGACCAAATTTTACAATTTGGACACGTTACTTGATGGCTATTCAAATAAAGTTAATTTTTTTATTTTTCATATACATACAATTGAGATGATATAGAATACAGCTAACGGTTCACATTTTTAAATTTATACATAAATAAATAAATAGGCACCATAGACACTAAAAATATGGTAATTGAATCCCTTCTCATTAAAGAATACCCTTTAATAGGGTTGTTATATAACAACCGCTATTAAAGGGTTGTACTGAATTAAAAAAATGCTGACAGATGTGACAGCTGTATAGCTGTTCATCACATCCGTTAGTTTTTTAATTTTTTTATTTTTTCATTCTAAAATAAATTTTAAATTCAAAATTTTAAAACTAATTTGAACAAAAAATTTAGAATCGAAAATAATTTGAACAAAAAATTTAGAACATAAAAATAATTTGAGTTTTAAATTTGATCATAATTTGAATATAAAATTTAAAACAAAAAAGTAATTTGAATTAAAAATTTGAAAAAAAAAAATTTGAGTTCGAAATTTGAACAGAAAATTAAAAAGAAAGAATAAACAAATAAATTTAAAAAGAACAAAACAAAAAATCTTGAACTTTTTGTTTGAATTTTGAGAAATTGGGAAGATGAAGAGAAAATGAGAGATGAATGGGGGGGTGAAGAGTGGTATATATATAGGTAAGAAAGTGATGAATCCGTGAGAATTTTCTGAGTGATTTCTGAGCGTTGGATAAATTAAAATGAACGCTGTAGATTAAAAAATATATTGACGATCCATGGACAGTGGTGCATATTCGTAGGACCTCTTTTATAGCGGTTGTTGCTATTGAACAACCGCTATTAAAGGTTGAATTTTAATAACGATTTTTTAGAGGGACCGCTATTAAAGGTACCCTTTAATATCTTTAGTAAAACCGCTATAAAAGACTTTAATAGCGGTTGTTTAATAACAACTGCTATAAAAGCTCAATTTTAATAGCAGTTGCTATTAAACAACCGCTATTAATGTTTTTTTATAGTTGTTCTATTATATAACCGTTATTAAATAGGGTTACAAAAGCCTTTTTCTGTAGTAGTGAGGCACAAGCAATTATCTCCGGAAGTTTACATATTCAAATTTTAAATGGAGTTTATAGAAATTTAAAATTAAACAAGCTCAGATATCTATCTTTACCTCAAAAATCTTTTCTTTTTTTAAAAAAGATACTATTTTCAGAAAAATCAGTAATATATTTTTTATGAAATATTTTACTCATATGAAGAATATCCGCGTGAACTCGGAGTTTCATTTTAATTAATTTGGCCATGCTCCCACCCCTATGTATCCCAAAATGATGAAACCATTATACATTTTTCAAGTGAATTTTTTGTTTGAGGTATGTAATTGGTCCCTCTAACCATTTGATATAAGTAATTAAACTTCATTAGCCTCTTCTTAATCTCAACTCAAGGTCCTATACTAATTGATCACACACTTATCCATGAAATATACACGTGTAAATCTCATAGAAAATATCTAAAAAATGCTAAACTGCTGAGACTATTAAGAAATAAATTAGTAATATATTAGTTTTTGGATTTAATTAGTCTTAGATATAGCTCATCATAGACTAAAAGGGTAGAAAAAAATGTCAAAGGTACTATTGATATCAACGGTAATAAAATTACCATTACATATGGTCCATATGTATTTATAAGCTTCAGCAAACAATACTATAGAGTTACAAATTTTATCAGATTGATAATAAAAATCATCATTCATCATTTTGAGCACGCTAAAAAATTTCAATGGTATCAAAGCAACAAGTTTCTGATTCAACAGATCTTACAGCAATAGTTCAACATCACAAGAGTTAAGGGCACGATTTACCAGTACTAAACTGAGCAATAACTCAACTGGCAAACTAAGTACCAGTACAAGGATAGCAGTATAAGACTATGCCAATAACCCAACTGAGAAATCAATACCAGTCAGCAATTCTAAATTAAACAGCTTTTCAAAATGACAGAACCAACTCCAAATCAAACCACTACCATACCAAGATCAAATCCAGACTTAAATTCAACTCGAAAGCTAACTAATATTTCACTAAATGGAAAGAATTATGTTCCATAGGACAAAGCAGCAAAAGTCACACTCAGAGACAAAGACATGCTAGGCTACATCAATGGAAATAAAGTTCGGCCAATATTTGGAGCGGAAGCTCAAGAAGAGTGAGATATGTATGACAGTCAAGCGATGACATTAATCAATAATTCTCTTGAGCCCCAATTATCAGAAAGTTTCTGTTATTCAGAAATAATAGTCGATCTATGACAAGAAATCGAAAATCAGTATAGCAACCAAAAAAGCCATTCTCAAGTTTATCACCTCAAGAAAGAAATTATAAAAATCTCATAAGAATCTCCAAATGTACTCGAATTGATGGGGTACGTAACGATAAAATATGAAGAACTAAAACTATATCGACCACCAACAACTGACTTCAAGAAAGGGAAGAAACCGATTGAACTTACATCTTTCCAGCAACTCTAGATCCAAGTTATGAGACAATTAAGGCTCAAATTCTTCTATCAACCGACAAACACTCATTTGATGAGGTCATTGCTCACATCAGACAAGAGGCAACGAGGCGAGTTGCAACAGGGACCTCTGACTCAAACCCAAAATTAAAAGCGCTTTCCTTCTCAGCCCATCATCCTGCTAGTGGTAGCAAAGCCAAGAGAAAGAGGGAGCTTGAGCGGTGCTCTCATTGCAAAAAAAAAAAAACGTCCATAACAGAGAAAGGTGTTGGATGCTCAACCCTCATCTCTGCCCTAAAAAGAGTGATCAGAGTGCAACTGAGGCGGCAAGAAGGAAGGTATTCCAAGAAGCCTTACAAACCGAGAAGAGAGGATTCGCCTCTATAAAAGAAGAGAGACTTCGCCTCTATAAAAGAAGAGAGTAAATAGAACTAGAGTCGAGAGGAAACAATCGGACTCGATAAGATCGAGTTGATGCTTGCCTCACTATTAAACAGGCAACAGTAGGGCTCAGGCCCAACAAGTTTTGGTTCTAACTCCAATCATTTAAATCACTCAAATAAAAGTCCAACAGAAAATAAATGCACTAAACCAATTAGTGTTAATGGAGGAATTAACTAAATTATTGACTAAATAAATTAGTGTCTAACCATATGTCTTTCAACCAAAAATTTACCATAAAATACTAAATGAGTTCTTGATTCCGGGGCAGTGGATCACATGACAAGATATCGAGAATTGTTAACAAAATTTCATAAAATTAATAATGATCATATTTTACAATTGCTAATAATGAAAAAAATAAAATAAAGGAATGAGAATGATTCATGAAATTTATTCAAGATGTTTTCTATATAGATAATTGTTTAATAATTTTTTATCTATTAGTAAACTTTCAAAAAAGTTAAATTATGAGGTAATTTGTAAAAAGAAAAGTGTGATTTTTCAGGATCAACTCAACAAGGAGAAGATTAGTGAAGTCTATTTAGAAAATGAGTTTTATTTTTTGAGTACGAACAAGTTTATTTTCAACACTTAGAAAAGTAAAGATTTATGTAAACTTTGGCACAAGCGTGTGGGTACCCTTCCGACAAGATGTTGAAATATATGTTTGATTTTTTTAAAAAAATATTGTGACAGTTGTGAAGTTTATAGTCTTGTGAAACATATAATTTTTTTGTAATCCCAATTCTAAAAGTAGTGAATTATTTGAGCTTTTTTTATTCCGATGTTTGGGGACCGCATCTATAACTTCTTATAATAATTTTAGATGCTATATTATTTTTGTTGACAATTTCTCAAAAATCACTTGACTTTATTTAATAAAAAACAAAAGTGAGATTTTCTCTCATCAAACTTCTTGTGTTTATACCTCGCAATAAAATGGTGTTTATGAAAGGAAAAAATATTTACTTGAGATGACTCGAATCATCTTATTTTAAAATAACGTTCCAAAATTTTTTTGGTCGGAAGTTATTCTCATCGCAGCCTATTTGATAAATATATTACATAATACAAATCTAAATTTTAGAAGTCCCTTGAAAATTCTTTATGATAGAAAAATAAATCTTATTCATATAAAGGTATTTGGGTGTACATGCTTTGTTCACAAAAATAAACTATATAAATTGGATTTTAAAAATTAATTTCTTAGGACATTCCATTCAAAATAAGGACTATAAGTGTTATGATCCCAAAAGTAAAAAACTTTTTAATCTCTAGGGATGTAATATTTTTTTAACATAACTCCTTTTACACCAATGTTGAAAAAAATCGTAACAATTAAATTTTATGAAATAAATTTGTATTGCCTTTCTATGCTAATTAAGAAAGAAGAAAAGTGGTTGTAGAAAATCATTTAGGTATTCAAGCAGCCGAAGAAGATGAGCAACCACAAGAGGAAAGTGAAAGTGATCAAAGCTCGGTGGTTAATCAAGAAGAAGTAGCATTAAGAAGATCTAGTCGATAAAAGATTAGAAGATTAAAAGATTAAAAGATTAAACTCAACCGTCGACAAGATTAAAAGATTTTGTCACATATTCGGTAACATATCCAATTTAAGATTATATTTCTTGTAATAATATTATTAATGACCATTATGTATTCTTAAGTTTCTTGTCAAAAATTAAAGAACCAATAAATTATGAGGTAGCAAAATTTAAACCCAAATTGGTGCAAAGTAATGGAAGAAGAACTTCGAACTTTAGAAAAAAAATCAAACTTAGAAAGTATGCCCCTTAACAAAAAAATAAAAACCCGATAAGATATAAATGAGTGTATATCTTTTGCTTCTACTTCATTAAGTAAATCTCTCACTGGAAATATGGTTTGCAAAGTGTTTTTTCCAAAATTTCTTGCAACTCCACACCTCTCGCTTCATAGCAATGGTATCAAAGACCAGTACAAAGCAAGATTAGTAGCTAAAGATATTGATTACCATGAGTCTTTCACACCGGTTGCCAAAATAAATATCGTGAGAATTTTATTATCCATCATGGTAAATAATAGTTGGACTCTATCAAATGGATATAAAAATGTCTTTCTTTAAGGAACACTTAAAGAAGAGGTATACATGACTCTCCTACCAAGTCACAAAAAGAAGACATTTCTAACCTTGTTTGTAGACTAAAAAATCTATTTATGGACTAAATCAATCTCCAAGAGGATGGTATGAAAAACTTAGTCATTTTTTAGTTTCTTATAATTTTAAGGTTAGTAGTGCCGATCCATCTCTATTTATTAGGCACAATATCAAAGGTACAACCGCAACGTTAGTTTAAGTCGATGACATAATCATAATCGGTAATAACTAAATAAAAATTGATTGTGTAAAAAAAATTTAAACAAAAAATTCAAAACCAAAGACTTAAGCAAATTACAATATTTTATCAAGATAAAAATTATCCACTCACAAAAAGGATTCTCATATCTCAAAAAAAAAATACTTGATTTACTTAAAGAAACTGATAAATTAGGATGTAAACCGGTCAAAACACCAATAAAAATAAATATTAAACTCAATACCGAAATAAATGAACCATTGAAAGATATAAATCACTTTCAAAGACTTATAGGGAAGTTGATTTACTTGACGATAACTAGGCCGGATTTATCAAGTACCGTAAGCCTAGTTAATCAATTTATGCATGCACCAAGAACTCCTCATCTAAATGTTATTAATAAAATATTAAGATATTTAAAGTGTTCTCCATGAAAAGGAATTGGATGATAAAAAAATATACTAATGCTATATGTGACTATTTTGATGTAGATTGATCCGAAAGCTTCGATAGAAAATCGATAACCGATCTTTGAACATTTGTAGATGAGAATTTAGTCACATGAAAAAATAAAAAATAAAAAATCATGGCACAATCGAGCATGGAAGCGGAGTATCAGGTCATGGCTTCCACCGCTAGTGAGCTAACTTAGATCAAACAAGTTCTAACCGACTTGATTTTAAGATCAATGAACCAATGCAAATATTTTATGACAATCAATTGACAATACACATAGTGACAAATACCGTATTTCATGAGCGGACAAAGTATAAGAGGATTGTCGCTTTATTCGAGAGAAAGTTCAATCAAAAGAAATTGACACTTCATTTGTCAAGAGCGAAGATCAATTGACTGATGTTTTAATGAAAGCATTGAGCGTTAAGATTTTTGAAGACATTTATTGCAAAATATGATTATTCAATTTGTATAAGTTCTAGTTTGAGAGAAGTGTTAAGAAAAAATTAGTAAGATATTATTTTTTGGGTTTAATTAGGCTCAGGTATAGCTCATAATAGGTTAAAAGGGGTAAAAAAAGTGTCAAAGATACTATTGATATCAACGGTAACAAAGTTACCGTACATCCATATACATTTATAAGTTTCCGCAAACAATACTGTAGAGTTGTGAATTTTATTTGATAATAAAAATTATCACTCATCATTTTAAACACACTAAAAAAATTCCACGGAGACTAATAAGTTTGGTTATTTGAAATAAAAAAAAAAGATGTAGTCTTAAATAGAAGCCTTGGGTTGAGCAATAAGTTCCTTCGATTTTCTAGAACAATTGGCCGGCGATTCAATTAGAGAAATGCATATTCTATCTGTTAGCTGGAGTGCTGGACTCACTGTGAATGTATTTATTTGACAAAATATAATTCTAAATATGAGTTAGATTATGGTGCTACGCATAGTTAATGATCAAATTTGCTACAGACTAAAAAAATATAGGTAAATCATCTCAAAATCTTGATTTATGGATCTCAATAAATTCTTTATATCAAAATATGATAGGATATAAAAAAAATTATTTTTTGAATTTTCTAAGTATTAGTTTTGGATTTTTTAAGATGATTCAATAATAATAATAAAATAATATATATCTTTTAGGTCATTTTTAAAAATTCAAAATTAATACTTAGAAAATTCAAAAAATAAAAATTTTTATATACCATCATATTTTGATATAAAGAATTTATTAAGATCCAAAAATCAAGATTTAAAGTTGATTTAACTATATTTTTGAATCCGTAGCAAATTTGATCATTAACTACGTGTAGCACCATAGCCTAACTCTTCTAAACATAATAAATTTTATGTACTTCATGGATTATATGTTTTTTCGTATCAAAATTGATAAATTTTGAGGCCTATTGATCGATTTTAGAACTTAACATCTTCATTTTACTATTTTTATCAACGGATCAGATAATTCTCGATCACATTAAATCTAATACATAGCCTACGAAAACCATAAGAACAAACTTGTACGTTTATATTTTGGGATCACTTGACAATGACTATTTTGATAATTTTGACAAAGAAATTTTAGATTAATTTAAAAAATTATAAATGTGTTCTTTTATTTATAGATTGATAGTGATTTAAATTTCATTCAATCACATCATTATTTGATAGTCCATCAAATATTATTATATTAACATTATTATAAATTGCATAAAATATTAAATAACAAAGAAATTACATGAAATTTTAAATCATTATCAATCTAAGTAAAAGAACATATTAAAAAATATAATTTTAAATTATTTTTATATTTATTTAAATTTTTTATCAAAATTATTAAAATAACCCACTGTCAAGATCTCTCCCTAAATAAAATTAGTTGTCACTTGTGATATTTTAAGATAATGGTTGATGATATTTATCACAATACAAGTTAACACTTAGTTTGAACAAGTTAGAAAATGATCGGTTTGATAGATTACTAATTTCTCATAAAATTTATACAAGAATCGACTCAACAAATAGTGCAAGAATACAACAACTAAATCAAGTAATAGGTGCAAATATAATGAAAATATGCTATGAGAATTTGACTAAATATTAATTGTCAAAAAGAGCAATTGATTTAAAATAATAAACCGACAACTACTATCAAAAAATATAATTTTTTGAAATTTAGAATATGAATTGTTAAAGAGTGAAGCTTTGAAGAGTAGAGAAAACTAAGGTTTTAACAGAGTTTGGTTATAAAAACTTACCTTACGTCTTCGGGTCCCGTTATAAGAATGAAATATCGATTTATTGAATCAGAAATATTTTACAATTAGAAGTTTTAGGTTCTTCACAAATACTAGTGCAAGAAGACTAAAATTTACCTAAAAAATAAAATACAACACAGGAACACTCAAGACTCAGAAAAAGTCAGCTAAGATCTGAAAGAGAAATTGACCCACAATTTAAAATTAGAGCTACAACAAAAAGCTTAGAAAAATATTACAAGAAGTTATTTGATTTGGCTATTTTAAGATGTTATTTTTTTTTTGTGTTTGCAAGGAGAGAAAGTATGGACTCTTTGGAATGATTGCTCAGGTTGCTTAGGATAGTGAGTGTTTGATCAGTTTGAACAATTCTAAAGCAACTCCTTAAATATATCTCTTAATCGAAAGCAATTGGTATTCTTGTGAAGAAAATCGTTATAACGGTTCAAGAACCGTTATAATGTTTTTTGATCTTGAATCTTGAGTTTTCAAAAATACCCCTTGTTAGAATTTTATGAAATGTTACAACGGTTCAGAAATGAATATGATGAACCATTATAACGATAGTAAAAAACATTGAATGTTATACAAAACAATGACAATGGTCTGATTAGTTTGATCAGTACTCTGACAAGGTCTACTCTCTTCGGAATCATTATAACGATTCAAGAAAATATTCTACGGTTCCTGAACCGTTAACACTCTACGAATCGTTACATAATTATACACGCTGTTAACTAGAAGTGTTTTCCGTCTTAAAATTTTTTGAGAGGAATTAATATGGAACCGTTATAACAGTTAGTGAACCATTATAACGCTTTACTGCAGCAGAAGATATTTTTCCTTACAAAAATCATAAAAAAATTTAAGATTTTAAATTATACATTTACATAATTATGATTTTATATCTTCACTTAAATTTCTTCAACATTCTCGAGTACATTCAACTTTAACGTCGATAGAATCCTTTAATAAATATCTAAAAATAACTTACGAAATTTAAATATATTTTATAAAATAATAAAATAAACAAAAATATTAAATACAACAAGTTGCTAAAGGATTGGCTTCCTTCGTGTGTTACAAATTACAATATGTTCATCGTTAAAGACATAATTGTGTGGTCGGCACTCGGCAGAGGTGCATCTGTCTACTTGTAATGGATCCCATGCGGTAATGTAATTATTGCTGTGCAATAATAATAATTATATAAAAATGTAATATATAATGAAGTGTCGACTCTAGTTAATATAACTCCCTTAATATTCTGCTGAAATTACGTATGAAATTATTAATTTAATTCTATGATATTAAATATTTTTCTCAAATTACTTTTTTTTTAATAAATATTTCACGTCGTTAAACAAACACATTTTTTTGTAATATTTGTATATTCTTTTATTTCTTTCTTTGAATCATCATTTGCTTTATTTCCTTTAAACAAAAAGATGCGAGTAAATTGGACATAACACGAGAGACAATTAAAGAACACAAACAATAACTACTCACATGAGTTAGTTACAGTTAAACACACAGAGAGAGAGAGAGAGAGGCAAAAATAGACATTCTATAGTTGTCTTTGTATATAGCATGACATGTAATTATTTTAGTTTTTTCTTATATACTCTCAAAGAGCACATCAGGGTGATCAATTATATTAATAAAATTTACAGACTTGATACGTATCTTTTCCTAAAAAAATAAGAGTAAAGGAGGACTAAAGACTTGTATTAGACACAATGAGAACGGTTAGTCGGATACAGTATTAGACTATATATTAGTGCACTTTCTGCATACATTTGATTTGTGGGCCATATAAAAATTCATCATGATATTAAATATCTGTAATAGATTAATTTCATAATCTCTCTCTATATATTATATTCTTCCAACCATGAAAATAAATATGTCAATATTATATTCAGATACACTTATATTATGCATCTAATAAAATAATTCGTCAATTTTGTCCACGAGAAAAACGAAAAGTGCCGTTAAAAAGTGGGGTATAGAATAATTCTAGCGTTCATTTTAAATTTTATAGTATATTCAATACTTACAGAGTTATAGTATATCTCTTTGAAAACTATTGCATATATATATAATTCAAAAATATAATGGATTCCTTATGGGTTACATAGAATACATATTAAATTTGGTAATTTATAAATAGTTATTTATATATTATAATATTATTGAAAATAATACCGTTAAATTTTTAAAATTGTATGATGAGAGATAATATATCTTTCAAATAAAATAAAAGTTGATACACTTTCTTTCTATCTAACCATTATAAATTATATATCTATAATTTTGGATTTTACATTTGAGTAATATTTTTCAAAAAAGATGCAGCATTGAATGTATCATAAAATTAGATGTACATTAAAATCGCTTTAATAGAAAAATTGCAACTTTGACTCAACCCATTTAGTAGTTAAGATCCCCTGCTTTTATCTGTACTAGAGCTGTGATTCAAACTTCTTGTTGAGAATCTGACAATATAATCCTCAAAATAAATATTTGAAAATATAAAATTTAAGAAATACTTAATACAATTTCACAGTAAAGAAAATTTAAACATATTTTTCTAAATATTAATGATTTATATTACTATTGCTATTATAATAATAAATAATATAATTAAACATATGATAATAGAAATGATCATACAAAAAAATGGATCAATTTAAGAATTAAGTTTCACTTTAAGTATATTATATATATTATTTCAAATGAGAACAGAGAAAAAGTAAAAAAAAAAACTATATATTGATGATTGGATGTAAGTAGAAAAAAAATTAAATAAAATCAGCGATGAAAAAAACTAATGATATGACATAATTAAAAACATTAAAAACTTAACTCTCTTTATGTATTACAAATAATTTAGCTAGATCTAACTCATAATTAAAAAACAAAAATTGTTTTCTTCAGACATATATTCTATTATGATGATGTATAGTGGATGTACCAACGCTTTAGGAGGGATCAGATGAATTGACATCCTCTAAAAAGCTCCGTAAAGTGTGGTTCTTTTTTTTTTGAATCGTTCGATCGATGATTAACGCTTCTGATTTAATAATAATAAACACAAGCATTAGAAATCGTCTTTATGCTTCTTCACAACCATTCAAATTAAATTATATTATTCAAATTAAATTATAGAGTTCTCTACATAGAAAAATGATAATTTCGGTCCGGAAGCGACTAAGCGAATTTTAAACATTTTCGAATCCTTGAGGGTTTAAATTAAAATGGGAGGATGTGATTGTATATACTATGGATAACAGAGCAAGTTGCTAATTTGGATTGAACGAACCCATAGTTTAAAATAATTCGGACATAAGTTGCACGGACGGATCCAGGGGGCCGGGGGCCCGCCCCTCTAAGTTTTCAAAAACATCCGATAAATATATATAATTTTATAAAAAATTAAAAATTTATATATCTGCCCCCTAACATTTTTTTCTCTGTAGTAAATATCTAACCCCTCCAGTTCCGCCCCCTCAATCTAAAATCCTGACTTCGCATCTGATAAGTTGTGTATTAATGATATTCTCATCTACTATATTTTAGCATTTTGATTTGAATATAAAACGTTAAGTACTTCTTTTCAGTAAAAAAAAACTATGGAAAATAAACATGAAAGTACATACGAATTGAGTTTTTTTTTTTTTTCCCAAAGAATTATCAATTTAACATCATATTCGTTATCTTATTGCGTGACTCTCCATCTAATAATATAATTGATCGTGTATTTCTTGTAAATATTGAGAAACAGGTGATCTCCTTTTCTGATAATTTGCAAAAAGAATACTTGATATGTATATGTCAAACATTAATTATCATACCACTAAATTACGTACATATTATGACATGGTTTTTATTATGCTACTATCAACAAACTGTCGTTTATGAATGAACTAAATAACTGTCACTTATTCTGACTGGTTGTACGGTTCGATATCTTCTATTAATATGCCGAAAAATGTTTCTGAGGGTTATCGCATAATTTTAATAACTTTAAGTTTCTAAAAAAATATTTAAAAGTTGGGGGTCGATTGTAAATGTATTATTTTAAAACTCCCATACAGGTTTCGGCTCGTCCTCAAATGCGCATGCGCTGGCCAACTTTACATGATGATATGATATGAATCCCCTCTTTCTTTCTGCTCTGTATAACCACACGGAAACCCAAAGAGGACTAAAATAAAAGGCAATAATAAAAAATTGCTATTTTCAGCCCATAAATTCCTCTATTTAGCAATGCGAGAATTCTTGCATTCTTAAAATACCAGTTTTGCCTCTTATGACTTTTTCCTTTTATCTAATAAATGCTGTATTTTTGAAGGACAATAATCTTAAATAGTTTTTTAAAAAGTAAGACTTTCCATAATAAAATATCATATGTATTAGACCTGCAATTTATCTTTTCTGTTATATATTATGGCACAACAAAAAATAATTCGATAGGATGACATATTATTTTCTCAGGACTTCACTAAATCCAATCTAACATGAAAAGAATTAAGATCATGTATTATTGCATTGTGCATTCACCATCATTATAACTTTTTTTAATACCTCATTATTATTTTATGATCATGATTACTACTTTAGACCATTTCTTGTTTAGCTATATTATAAAACAATATTAAAAATATCAAAAGTCTATTATAGTAGACAATATCAGCATGACATTTGTAATTTGTTTCATATTTCACAATGGGGGAGAGATTCTTGGCAATGGGCTATTTTGACAAATTTGACAATAACATTCTAATAAAAATTTTAGAAATAAAAAATTTATAGATATATATTTAACTTATGTAATAGTAATATTATAAAAGTTATATGATTTTATTATTATTTAATGATCCCTCAAAGAGCACTAAATTATCATCGTTACAAATTATATAAAATTTTAATAGTCGTTGATAGATCATCAAATAATATCTTTTAACTTATATATTAGTAATATTATAAAATTTATACGATTTAGTTGTTGTTTAATGGTTCTTCAAAGACCACTAAATAACGTTGTTATAAATTATAAATTTTTTAATAGTCTTTAATAGATCATCAAATAATATCTAAATCATATAAAATTTAAAACAATATTTTTATAAATTAAATAATATATATAAACTTTTTTACTTTTATTTTTTTATATTTTACTAAATTATATTCTATCAGAATAAATATATTCAGAGATCCCTCCTCTTCCCCAATATAATAGAGAAAGAATGTGTTCGTTTCTAGTGTTCTAAAATTGTGTGGTTTCGTGTTATACTGTGTTAAAACACGTCGTGCCACGTGTCGTGTCGTATATTTTTATCTTTTTATTTTTTTTTGTGTCGTGCTGTGTCATGTCTAAAATTGATAGAAGGGTGGCATAATACGTTTATGGCATGACACATATAAAATATGCCGTGCCTACCGTGTTGTGCTTAATTGTTTCGTGTATAATCGTACTGTATTTATGCAATATAATGTGACTTAATCGTGATAAATATATTTTAATAATGTATAATCATATTCTTCATAGTTGTACATATATGGATTTGAGTATCTCGCAAATGAACTTTCTTTCTCACAGTGCTAGTTCACCTTTGGCATCTTTTCACTTGAGTCAAAACTTGATGCAGCGATAATTTCTTCTCAATTATTTGAGTATATTCACGACTTGTTTTGAAGTCTACTTTCTGTATCATCCAAATTCTTCAATAAAATCAGAGCCTGAAATATTTTCTCATCCAATCTCATTCTTTTGTTAATTAGAAGCCAGTTAGTTGTGTTAAAATATGATTCAGAAGCTATTATGGACACTAGAATGATAAAAATATCACATTGATGCTAAAATTCGGGAACATGCTCTTGATTTGATATCAAAATTATAAAATGCTGAATTTGTGTCATGTCGTACAATATTTTCATTTCGTGTCTAGATTATATACCGTTGTGTGTCATACTATGCCGATTTAAAAACAATTAGATATGATGCGATTAAAGCACAGATTCAGAGTCTTGCCGTATCGTACCGTATCCGACAATCATATCGTATTGTTCTCAAACCGTATCGTTCCGTAACCTTACTTAGCCACGGTATACACAAATTTAGAAAACTATTTATTTCCTCCCAATGCTACTATTTTTTGAAGGTGGGGGAGGTTCAAAACACTTTGAATTAAAAAATTGATTCAAAGTCTTCTAAAATCATTGATTTTGCATTGAGATTCATAATAATTATTCAAAGTATGAATTTTGAATTTAGATTTTATTAAAAGTATGAATATCGATACAAAATCAACGGTTTTAGAGGGCTTTGAGCCAAGTTTTTGGTTCACCCCCACTTTCTATTTTTTTCATCATGAATACAATATACAATCCACACCCTAACATGCTAAAAAATTTGTCTGATAAGCTCCAAAGCTGTCAACAATAATTTCGCTTTTTAATTATTATATTTCTTCGGGAACTTACAGCTAGGATATTTCGGGTATTCTAGCCGACTTCGTTTTGCTATCCCTAAAACCCAACATATATTATCGTTTCCAAATGCAGAATGAACCCAATATCCCCTCTTATTTCATCCAACCCTTGCTTTGGTCTCGGCAATTTCTTCCTCTGCTTCCAAACACCCCCCATGTTGATTGCATTTTCCGGGGTGATGCATGCACTCAACCAACAAATCTTTGGTTGTTTCCATTTGTTGAGATATTGTTTCCATCTGTAGCAAGCAAGAACTTCAAATGATATTTGAGGTAAGAATCACAATGGATCTGAGCTATTCTTCATAAAACTTTTTAGCAATATTGATTTGTGTTTCTTCTTCCTGCTTATTTCATTAGAAATTTGTTCTTTTTGTAATGTTCACCATCATACTTTGGACATATAGTTTGTCCGTATCTTTCAGTGTTAAATCTTTTGTTTCTGCGCCAAATTAAAATTGTATTGTTAGGAACTTAGAATCCATGTGGGTCTATTGTATGCTCTTTTGGAGAGAGATTCTCAATTTGATTCGTACTTGTCAGAAACCTTGAAAAGTTTCTCATTGGGAGGTCTCTACTTCGACAACTTCTATGCTGTTAATGCGTTATTTAAATGTCTATATATATTGTTGATTTTCCTTGGAATTGAAGTACAGAATGATTGATATGTTGAGACTTTCTATGCGTCTTTTTGATATGTTGAGACTTTCTTGCAATAGTTGAACCGTAGGCATCAACCAATAGTGACAAGCCTCACCTCTCTGTGGAGAGACAGATTTAAGTACCGCAAAACAACAGAAAAAAATGGAATGTTGGAGGTCAATGAGTCCTTATATATATAAAAAAATTATTTAGCTATCAGTTATTTTTGTCGATCATTAATTAGTTTTTTCAATCTATTACCCTGATTAGTGATATCTCAAAGCTGTGGTTTGATTGCACTACACTGGTTTTAATAGCAGAAGCACATTGTGACCTACTGTTTTTTCTTTATTCTTTTTTTACAGTATTTTTTTGGTTACACAGTATTGTTTTTGCCAAAAATATTCAGTCATTTCTTTCTAAATTTTATTATTTTTACTAAGGTTATGCATGTGGTGGCAGCAAGCTAGAGGGAGCAACTGCACATCTTGCAAGAACCGTGTAAGTTATACTAAAGTGTTATTATTTACATTTGAAATCAGGAGTATTGATATTTCAAGTTTTCACATCAGAACTAAAAGTTAATGATATATCGATTGATCGAAAAACACTATTTAAACACCTAATCCAAAAGTTAAGTTAATGAAGTTCACAAGCTAATTGGTGAAGTCCTATCATTTAAAAAAGTGAAGTTCATTTCATAATACACGAGCTTGGGAAATCAGGGTCAAATTTGATAATTTTCATGCATTCAATTTTTAGCTTCTTAATTGAGGACAAAATGAACTCTATACAGTTTTCTTTATTGAACTTTCTTAATGTATGTCTTGTTTATTGTAGATTAGGATCACATCTTTTAATTTTAATTAACCAATGTCTGTCGGCTCGTAGCAAAAAGATCTTGTTTATATACAACTGTTATTTTAATATACACATGACAAACTATTTGAATTCTTTGATTAAAATTTTAATCAATTACGTTGTGAAAATTTATGTAAAATTAGCCCTTAGACCAATCCTCAGATGAGAACTCAGAAAATTCTGGGATGTTTTGACCAAGAGGAGTTGAGAGTTGGATATTTTTTTTAGTAGTGCATGGTTCAGCCCTTTTGAAGAACTATACATAGAAAAAAACCTTTAGGCTAGAAGTTTTCTAATTCTTATCTCAATAGCAAGTTGCTACAGACCTCACAACTCAGATTCTCAAGCCGATAGATCCAGAATGATTGGCCTAAAAGCTTGAGAATCTGACTCTTTACTTCTTGACGTAATAGGCAATATTTAATTACTGTTGATATTAGTAAAAATAATAAGTCAGTATTTTCAAGCAATTTGTACAAATGAGAAGCTCCAGGAATGCCCTCTAGAGCCTTCATATATCTGATGTTCACTGTTTAGATATGGTGAGAAACAATATATAGATCAGAGAAGACCCTAAAAAAAGTCCTGGCTATTGGCACGAAAGGTGCCAAGGTCACTAGGTAGTCACAACATAATCAAATTGCAGTCATTATTTTTTTTACTCTTAGGACCCGACTTATTCAAACCAAAAAAAGTACTATATTATCATTAAAAATTCCAATCAAACTGGATTTTAATCGGTGCAAGCAGAAATATGTTATTGACTTAGGATAAGGCCTGAATTAAGGATTTCAAAACAGTTTTTATTTATTTCATGCATCCTTTCGGATATGAAGTGGATCGATACACCTCATTACAAGATAAATGTTCAGTAGCTATGAAGGAACAAGCCAATGTTTGGTATATGCATGCCTTCTCCAACTCTCTCTCCAAAGAATAGTAAATAACCAAAATTAAAGTGACAGAAAAAAAAAAGATGCTGCACTTGTTGAGGCTGTCCTCAACATTTCTCCTAACTAGAAATTATTCCTACTTTGTTAGATCATGAATCCATCCTGCTTTGTGAACACCATCCATGTGAAAACCCATATGTACAGTGTTTAAAATGAGTTCTCTCGTGAGACCTCAGGACAGACCGGTCAACTGTCAAAGAATTGAACTTAGTCTAGTTCAAGTTCAATCTGCATTGTTTATCCACTCAGTTAAGGATTAATGCAATTTGATACCACATTAGGTTCAAGCTTAAGTATTATACAGTGGTCTATTTTTACCTGAACTACTGTTTGCTTAAATTAAAATTTTGCACTTCTTTCAGTTTAATAAGTGTATAGTGATATTTTGTCAAACTCAGCCATTCTGTCAGTTAGTACTTCATTTTCTGACATGATGCCTGTTAGGTGCCACCTGAAGTGCCTAATCATGTGATTGCGACACATGTCAGTGAAACCTGATAGGTTGTACGGTCACTACCTGACAGGTGCCACATCATTGTTTGGCAGTGTCATGTCATCATGTGATCTAACTAGTAACTGACAAGATGGCCAAATTTAACCAAGTGCAACTGTTCATGCTGCTGGATAAACCAGATAAATGATTAGGGGACTGATCTTACAAATAGGGAACCAAATCGGACTTTTTCAACTAGAAACTTACCCCATATTGGGAGTTATTGTTATGTCCATCTTCATTGCTGGTTCAACTGGATTGGTACCTAATTCACTAGGTGCATTTGCTTCATCCATTATGGAAAAACTGTAAGGGATAGCTGAATTCGATGGCTTAGCACTCTCTCTCATTTCGGCATCTCTCAACTGGTATACCTGCATAACAAATTTGCATCTTCATTAGTAGCATATTAAGTACATACTAAAAATTCAGGTGGTAATGTATGGACATCTTTTTTGGTACCTTCTGAAATAACTCGTAGTTTTCTTGACGCATTGCTGCAAGCTTTTGGTGGAGGTCCATGTTTTCTTGATGCATCAGAGTGCCCTAAGACATTATTGAATAAATAGTTTGCTCAAGCTCTCATGTGTACCTTAACTTGCATGTTATGTATATGAATATTATGATCCTTATTTAGGGCCTGTTCAGAAGAACAAATTCCCACGGGAACAGCTGGGAAAAATCATGGGTTTGGGAATATTTTCCAAACTGCTGTTCTGCATCATATTTCCCATTCCCATATAAGGTCATTTTTTCCCATGCCCAACCCCACTACCCATGGGAAAAATGAAAATCAACTCAAGACCATTCATTCCCGACTTTTCTCTCTCTATATATATATATAGAGTAAAGCTAGCGTGTTCCTAGAAACACAAAACCTTTTCGTAATCCTAACTCAAAATGTACATCAGATAATCTCTAAATTTTGATTTATCACTCTCATTAAATTTTTCATATGAAAATTTTGTGGGATACAAAAGTTTGGGGTTTTTTAAGTTTTCTAAGTCATTTTTTTTAATATTTGAAAATCAGCTCTAAAATAATAATAAAATGTTTAATGTTTGTATATTATTTTTAAAAATAAAAAACAGTCACTTAGAAAACTCGAAACAACTCAAATTTTTGTACCACACGATTTCAATATGAATAATTTAATGAGAGTGATAAATCTAAATTTAAAGATGATTTGATATATAATTTTTTGAGTTAGGATCAAAAAGGGCTTTATGCTCCTAGGAGCACGTTAGTTTTACTCTCTATATATATCACACCTCATACTTCTCTTCCTCTCTTTCACGCTCTTCTAGAAATCCAATATTAGTTTGTATCACGGGTTTTAATTATTTGATTTGGGCAAGACCACGTCCAAGAATAGATTACCGTGAAATTCCAAGAGCTTCTGAACAGGTCCTTATTGTATTTAAAAAGTAAAAGAGCACAGCTGTCACCTTCTTCCTTAGCTGTTGGAGCTCACCTGAAAATGCTTGATCCTGTAACAAGGAAAACTAAAAGGGCTTATTTTCTTAAGTGGAAACTATGTAATAAGATAAATCAATGGATGATTGTTTAGTCTCACAATATGTACCTTTTTGGCCCTTAAGATTCTTAAACTTGCTTCGAGTTGGTACTCCAGATTCTGCAAATCCTTTACATCTATACCAGCGAGGTCCTCTCCAGATAACTGCCTGAACAAAATTTTGATCACTATGCTAGAATTGCTTATTCTAAGACAACTAGGAAACAGATTGATTAAAATTAACTTTATTTTTTTGTGGATCTTTCAATAGGTCAAAGATCATACCGATTGGTTTCCTGCAAGTTGTGCAGTTGCTGCCTCAAGCTTCCTGGTTCCCTTTGCCCATTCCAACCCTGTCCCTAAGAGTCATTTTCTTTTAATTCTATCTCTGATCTCAATTTGAGAATAAATCATGATTACTAAACAGGTTGTCCTGGTTCAGAATTCAATTAAGCTAAGTCTCTGTCTCTCTCTCTCTCTGTTTTTTTTTTTTTTTTTTTTTTTGTGAAAAATATAGCAGTGGCTACTGTGTTGTATTAAAAATAAAATTATATTCCAAATTACAGCATCCATAAATACATGAATGTAGACTATACTAGGCATCATCCAAAACAGCATAACCTGGACATTGCTAGGAAGCGCAACAACCACAAAACATCATGTGCCACCAGTACAGCAGCCGCCTTCAATTTTCAACCTTCCCAAAACAGTCCACAACCACAATTATGTGACCCTCCCTTTCTCTCTCTAAGTTATAGGTAAATAAATTTTCTTAAATCTTATTATCTAAAATGTTATAAAAAAATGCGAACCAAGTGTAGGTTATTTGGTGCACCTAAAAAGATGTATGTAATTTAAAATGAAATGTTGGCATTGGAACAAACTATGACTTTTCTCAAATTTTCCATATTAGGAAGATATTTGTCCAAGCCAAATAATTTCCTTATCTGTTCTTGATTACTAGGACAGTATCTAAAAAAATATTTGGATATGCTTTGATCAATATTGGTTTTATATAAATTCCAAATTGATTTGTAATATGAGGAACTTAGTCCATGGGAACCATACAGAGACTTCATATACTTGTGGAATAAGTGTCTGTAGGAGTTGCATGCGGACATTGCATTAATTTTGTGAATTCTTCAAAGAATATTTTGTCTTGTTTAACTTCATCTTTCAGTATTCATTCGAGGTGCACTAATGGACCCTTTTGCTGGATTCAGTACTGGTACAGGATGACTAGCGTGACTTGCATCATTTATCACTGTATTTATTTATTTTTACCTCAATGACCTTGCAAGAAGAAAGTTTATACCACGAGCTGTTTAATTTTTTTTTACCTCAAATATACTTCCAGAAGGAATCCTTGGAACAGAAGTCAATTTAATGAGGAAACAATTTTAATCATGTCCTGTTTGGCAGGTATGTTTTGAAAAGCTTCTATATGCATTCGGTTGGAGAATTCATGCAATAGTAGAAATAATGAAATTTGTTCTGCATGCGTAAATCTCAAAAAGAATATTACTAGGAGTGCATGCCATAATGACAAGTACACTTTAAAACAAATATGAGTTTTACCGTGTCTATCTTTGGTACATCTCCAGGTGGCTTGTCTGTGGGTTGGGGTGGGACTGTACTCTGGGTTCCTGTAGATAGAGAATTTGTTGTAGTTCCGTCCTGAAATGCATAGCAGCAGCAACAACAAAACCTTTAATCCCAAATAAATTGGGGTAGGGCTAGAAATGAAAACTAATCCAAAATCATAGAGATCATAGATCTCAAACATAAAAAATCAATGTAAACAGTTTTGTCATGAATTGAAATGTCATTTTTTGTCATATCATTTGTTTGGAAGAGTAGCCGGAGTAAAAAATGTGCTTTATGGAGGAGCTTTCCTATGGGTTTAAGTGTTAAGCATGTTTTGGCACTTAATGCACTGAAATGATATAAAAACAGCATTTTTCTGTATGTGGTAAAGCTTAAGCAGTTATATTTGATAGTAATTAATACAGGTCATTAGTACTGTATGGGTTCTGTTTTTCATGCAAGTTATTGGTGTTAACTACTGTTAGAAAATTTCATCCAGTACCAGTACTGGGTTAAATATCCTTTTTTTGCTTTAAAATTGTGCAGGTTCACACATATAATTTATAATGATTTATTATTTTTTCACATTGGAAAATAGAATTAATTCAGTACTGGATGAAATTTACTGAAACGATAGAAATTACAACCATTTGTCTTTTTTACTGTCTTGATATATGGTAGGAATATGGGCGCACTTGACCTGTTGATGGCCCTCATATTGATCTGAAAATTCCATCTCTTGGGAGTGAAGTTTCTGCTCGAAAGGACATGCCTTCTGGAATAGAGAATGTTTTATGAGCAGAAGTTCGCTTGGCATGGCCGCAGCCACAACTAACTGTATAAAATTACCTTTGGTACAGAACTATGATAGTAAAATTAGCTTGATGCACGAACCTGGAAATCATTGGACATAAACTGCAATGAGTGCAATATACAACACGAGAAAATGAGTTGCGCCATCTTAGACCAATCAAATTTGGTATGAAAATGTTGGTAACTTGAGATTTTCTGATTTACTTTTCCAATTTTGGCTTATCTTGTGTGTATGATTAAACAAGGCAACACTTGTGCAATTCAATCTCAAAACTTAGATTTTCTGATTCACAAGAGGGCATTGCACCTTATTGACCTCAGATATGTTAGATCCTGGGGGGTCTTCCTTGGCAGCACTCTTGTATCTGTCAATTACGCCTTTCATGCTGAAATGTCAACAATAAGTGAAAAGCACAGAAATATATCACACTGATGAGTAGGCTGGGCCAAAAAAAAAATGTAGTAAGCAATAAGGTGGGAGTTGGAAGATCTTAATTTTAGTCTTCATAAATGGTTATGAAGATTTTATAGTCCAAAATTTGAAAATCATGAATGAAATAATTTAGATATAGCATAGAGAGAAGTTCAACTTGTTGCTGTTCCTTTTAGCAAGCTTTATTTGTAAACAAAATAGCTTTTGATGTAGGAATTAATGAATTGCTAGTAGATGGAAGTATTATGTTATTTTGGAAACATTGTGGAAGGTTCATTACAATTTACAAACTAGTTAGGGTGTGTTTGAATGGTATAGAATAACATTATTTTGGGAATAACAGTACTGTTCTCGGGTTAGCAACCATTCAAACACAAAATTAAAATCGAGGATAGCAACGGAACTGTGCTAATCCGCTAACCCATAGAAAACGTTGGGTTAGCGGATTAATATCCATGAGGGTAGTGAAAATAATAAAAAAAATATATATTTTTCTTTTATATTAGTATGAAGTAGTATTAAATAATAATAATTATTAAATAAAATACTAAAAAATAATTAATTATTTTAACAATTTTCTCCACTATTCTCAAATTTCTATCTAAATAATATTTTACTAACTCAGAATAATAAAAATTAACACTCTTCTCATATTTCCCGAGATATCAATAACCTCATACTATTCTCAACTACTAACTCAAACAATGCTATTTTCACACTAATCCTTTCACCATCCAAACACACCCTTAAATTCTTTCCTCTTGGAAATAGCAACTGAATTAAGCATTGCTGTTTCTAAGGTATTTGAACTTCAGTCATGATGAATACAGTAGTTCTTTTACTGGTGCTAGATGTTTTTTTTTAGAATTATCAATCTTTAGATAATATATTTGTATATATCGCTCTCCCGGCCCCAAAAATAAAATATGCATTAGTGAAAATTTAATGTAATAAATTCACAAAATCAAAATAAATCAAATGGAACATAGTATTTCTAGTTATATAAAAAATATTTTTCAGCAAATGAATAATAATAATAATAATCATAGTAAATCTATATTATAAATCATACCGCTAGACTCTTTAATTTCATTATGATTTTGATATGTGGATCATCATCTTTCAATCACTTCCTGATATGTGGAACGACATCTTTCAAACACCCTCATTCAAAATACTCTTTATATATACTTCATTACTTTCAATATCTTTTTATTAATTTCTTTCATATCAATTTTTATCAATTTGTTTATTTTTTTGTGTTTTGAGGATGACTTAGAATATTAATGCATACTCAGGGGTGGAACTAAAGGTAAGCAAAATGGGTCAGACCCCTCTAAGAAATAAAAATTTACATATTTGTCCATTATATTTTGTATATTTTTAAATATAAATACTCTTTGACACCCATTAAAAAAGTAAAATTTATTATTTGGCCCCCTTTTATTAAATTTCTAGTTCCGATATGCAGCATACCAGTATCAGAAGATTTTCGTTGCATATAACCAAATAATCGCATATAGTGTTGAACTAATTTTTCTTAGTGCTTTGATGATTTTTGTTGAGTGTCTGTTTGAGATCCCCTAAGTTTTTGATTGTTGACCCGAACACTAAAATCTTGCAAATTCGGTATTACTATTATTTTCTAATCAAGCCTTTCTTACAAATGAAATGAGCATAAACAAATTATGCCTTTCTTACAAATGAAATGAGCATAAACAAATTATGCCTTTCTTACAAATGAAATGAGCATAAACAAATTATGCCTTTCTTGCAAATGAAATGAGCATAAACAAATTATGCATAGGAAAGATCGACCTGGAACTGGCGTATTCATACAGCCGACCTGTACTTGAGAAGACAATGATGCCAACCTCTGCATCACATAAAATTGAAAGCTCTCTTGCTTTCTTCAGCAACCCGTTTCTTCTTTTGGAGAATGTCACTTGTCGACTTGTTGAATTGTCTATTCGCTTTATCTGAATCTTTCCTCTACCCATGAAGGAGTCTGAAACATCTATCAGTTGGGCTCAATTAGTCTCTATTATGAAATGAATCGGCACTTTCTGAATTTGTTCATCGATACGGCTGAGCTCGTCTTAAAATAGGGATTGTCTAGAGCAGTTCGTAGTCCTGTACCTTCGCCTAAAAATAAACCGATCGAAGCTATTTCGGGAAATTTTCACCCTCTTCCAACCTGAGTTGTCTGTGGCACAACATTTATATACAAACATGTAACCTGTAACCAGTAACCACACAGAATAATAATTTTGTAATTTGAATTAGTCAACGATATTTGAAGTATTTACTTTGAATACAATATATACTTGTGTAATTCAAAAGTAACATATATGTGAACTTCATAATATAACAAAATAACATAATATCAGTACTTCGTTTTAGTAAATAAAATAAATTTGTGAAATTTATGATAATGTGGATGTTATGTTTTCATATAATTTACAATATAAGAATTATGTTGAAAGAGCAAAACAATAATTTGAATGTTATATACAAAAGTTCCTATTTTTGGTGTGAGGTTATGAGTAATTTGTTCAACTAGTTGGAATCAAATTTCCAATTTTTGGTGTGAGCGTCGCCAATTGTTCTTTCTTTTCGTTTCCATTTAAATATTGGTCAAATCATAATGGTCATATGCCATTTTTGCCATTGAATAAAAATAGACCACAAATAAACTTCGTTATTTTTCATATAATTTACAATATAAGAATCATGTTGAAAGAACGAAACAATATTTTGAATGTTATATACAAAAGTTCCTATTTTTGGTGTGAGGTTATGAGTAATTTGTTCAACTAGTTGGAATCAAATTTCCAATTTTTGGTGTGAGCGTAGCCAATTGTTCTTTCTTTTCGTTTCCATTTAAATATTGGTCAAATCATAATGGTCATATGCCATTTTTGCCATTGAATAAAAATAGACCACAAATAAACTTCGTTATTTTTCATATAATTTACAATATAAGAATCATGTTGAAAGAGCAAAACAATATTTTGAATGTTATATACAAAAGTTCCTATTTTTGGTGTGAGGTTATGATTAATTTGTTCAACTAGTTGGAATCAGATTTCCAATTTTTGGTGTGAGCGTCGCCAATTGTTCTTTCTCTTCGTTTCCATTTAAATATTGGTCAAATCATAATGGTCATATGCCATTTTTGCCATTGAATAAAAATAGACCACAAATAAACTTCGTTATTTTTCATATAATTTACAATATAAGAATCATGTTGAAAGAGCAAAACAATATTTTGAATGTTATATACAAAAGTTCCTATTTTTGGTGTGAGGTTATGAGTAATTTGTTCAACTAGTTGGAATCAAATTTCCAATTTTTGGTGTGAGCGTCGCCAATTGTTCTTTCTCTTCGTTTCCATTTAAATATTGGTCAAATCATAATGGTCATATACCATTTTTGCCATTGAACAAAAATAGACCACAAATAAACTTCGTTATTTTTTCGCCCCGAGCTTCATTTAACAAATACTAACTTAGGGAAGTCACAATTTTAACAGAGCATATAACGGCTGCGAAGAAAGTATTTTGTAAATATCTATAAATAAAAAAAATATCTACAAATAATATATTGATTTAGAATTGTATTATGATGCTCTACGAAGTATCATGAAGACAGTGCTTCGCGAAGCATCATAATACAATTTTATTTATCTATTACGGCCCGGTCCATATATAATATATATTTGTTAGAATTGCTGTGACTTTAAATTTGTTGAGTTTGACTTTAAACTTGTAAAGCCCTTTCAGATGCTTCAAAAGACTAATAATCTTAGGGAGTGTTTGGCACTCAATGGAATAACAAAAAATTGAAATAGAATAGCTATTCCGACGAATTAATTTGCCAAATGAATTTTAGACTAAGTACAAGAGTGTGGAATAATGCTAATCCGGTATACCAACTTATAGGTGGAATACCGGATTAGCTCTCGTCGGAATAATGATTATTGTTTGATTATATTATATTATATTATTATATTAAGATTATGATTAAGATTTAGTATTGTTATATTATTATATTATATTTATGATTATAATTTATTATTATTTTAATATTATGATTATTATTTATTATTATTATTATTATTCTTATCATTATATTATTATTATTAAATTATTATTATCATTATTGCTATTATATTATCATTACCATTAGTATTATTATATTATTTATTATTATTATAAATATAATTTTAATATTATATTATTATATTATGAATATAAATATAATTATTTTATTATTATGTTATTATGATCAAGATTATTTATTATTATATTATTATATTATGATGATTATGATTATGATTATGATTATGATTATTATTATTTTATTATGTTGTATTATATTATATGTTAATTATAGTGATGATTAATTTATTATTATATTATTATAATTATAATTATTTATAATTATTTTTATGATTATGATTATATTTTTATTATTATATTATTATGATTATGATTATGGTTATATTATTATGATTACGACTATAATTATTATTATCATGATTATGATTATGATTATTATAATATGATTATATTATTAAAATTATGATTACTTATTATTATTATATTATTATAATTATGATTGTAATTATAATTTTTTATTATTATATTACTATATTATGATTATGTTTATAATTTTATTATATTACTATTATAATATTATTATTTATTATGATTATTTTTTATTACTTTATTATTATTTTATTATGTTGTATTATATTTTTATATGTTGATTATAGTTATGATTAATTTATTATTATATTATTATAATTATAATTATTTATAATTATTTTTATGATTATGATTATATTTTTATTATTATATTATTATGATTATGATTATGGTTATATTATTATGATTATGACGATAATTATTATTATCATGATTATGATTATGATTATTATATTATGATTACTTATTATTATTATATTATTATAATTATGATTGTAATTATAATTTTTTATTATTATATTACTATATTATGATTATGTTTATATTTTAATTATATTACTATTATAATATTATTATTTATTATGATTATTTTTATTACTTTATTATTATTATTATCTTACTATTATGATTATTATTTTACTATTATTATTATTATTATTATTATCATCATCATTATTATTATTATCATCATCATTATTAGTATCATAATTATTCATATTTTAACTATTCTGAGTTACAACTGCCAAACGATATTTTCGCTCTTCCGAATAGTCAAGAATGCCACTCTTCTACCACTCTTTCAAAAAAAAAATACTATTCTATCACTCTTCCAAAATTATCACTCTTCCAAATCTATTCCTTAATTTGCCAAACGGACCCTTAGAATTTATCATTTTGAGTACGGGAAAGATAAGTTCTGAAAAAAGAATGTTGCTTGTAACAATTTTGTTATTATGAATAGATTTTTTTTTGTCTAATCCTAAAAAAAATAAAAAATGATAAATCTATCTTTATTTAAAATAAATAATAAAACAATTGTTATTTATTTGTGATCATGTTCACAATTTAAATTGAATGAAGTATTCATATATTAAGATTTAACAAAAATTGTTAAGTACTCGAAACTAATCACAATGTCTAACCATAAAGGCTTACGGTCGCGTTCACAGTACAAACTGATTGTAGTGGCTGACCGCAAAGGTTGACTGCTGCATTCTCAACTGAGTACTTAAATTTTTTTAACAAATTTAATATATGATCACTGCTTTTACTTTAAACTGTAAGGTCAGATTACAAGAAAAGCACAGGTTAGCTGGTATAGATGATGAAGAAAGGAGGGCTGCTCTGGTACTAAGGCGGCCAGCAAAGCTCTATTTCTCTGCTCTATTGGTTGTTCGGTGATAGGTTTTAAGCAACGGCTAATAATTACTTTATTTTCGGTCATAGGTGCATGACTTTGTCGGGTAATAATTGGGATGTCAAATTCATAAAAATAAGGATGAAATAATGATTCTTACGAGCTCATTAATCTAGACAAATAATAGTTAATTTTGACTAAACTAAAATTAAACTAAATAATAACTAATAAAATAATATTTTAAACTAAAAAAATAAATACTAGAGGTTCTAACTTTTTTTTTCACTCCTTAATTAACTTACTCGGTGTCTTCACTTTTTAGACATTTCAATAGCGTGAGATTAGCAATTCAAATTTAGCATTGATCGGCGTTATCGCGTGAGAATGCCGGGTTCAAACTATTCATACTTCATGGTTAAATACTTCGCTCTAGGAATTAAAATCGTTTGTGTTATTTGCTATTAAAATCTTATCAGTATTTGATTTAGTTCTAAATATAATCATCTAAGTTGCAAACTTTACCACTAGGCCTTGAGTGCAAATATGAGTTTTACCTTTCGAGAACGAAAATTCTAGCAATATATTTTAATGATCTATTATAATTTCTAAGACAAATCACATAACAAGCGCTTATTACAGTTTAAGCATGCAAACAATCAATTCAAAAAATAAATCACATAAAAGACCAAATATCAAGTAGATTAACTAAAAAAATTCAAGTACTACAAACCATCACCTCGAGAACGAGTGTTTAGCCACACATGATAAAATAATAACAACAAAACTTTATGACAAAATAAAAATAAAAGACAGATGAGAGGAAAAAAAAGGTACACCAATAATCCCTCAATTTCTCGCTCAGATCTTGAGTGTTGGCTTCGAATCCGTCTTCTAATCTTCTCTTCTCCTTTAAAATCACTTCTAAACTCTCAAGACCGTTCGACGGCTAGGGCTTCCTAGATGCCCTAAGGTGGCTCCCGGAGGGGTCTTATATATGAGGAAAATCAATCAGCCAATCACTGACGTCTTTGTTCAAATTTTCAGATCTGGAGCATACGGATCATAGGGATTTCCTTATGGTCCATAAGGAGTTTAATCTATTGTGCATTGATTTATATTTTAACCATAACTTCTTCATAGATACTTCGATGCAGATTGGGCAGGTTGCCCTGATGATCGTCGCTCCACCTCCGGTTATTGCATTTTTCTTGGTGCCAACCTCGTTTCCTGGAGTTCCAAAAAAACAACACACTGTTTCCCGTTCCAGCACTGAAGCCGAGTATAGGAGCATGGCCATGGCTTGCTCGGAACTTACCTGGATACAACAACTTCTTCATGAGCTTCACCACACTGCCACCACTCCTCCAATCCTTTGGTGCGACAACCTTGGTGCTACATTCCTTGCCGCTAACCCTGTTTTTCATGCCCGCACTAAATATATTGAGATCGACTATCATTTTGTACGTGAGAGGGTGGCTTCCAAATCGTTATTGGTTCGGTTTATTTGTTCCAATGATCAACTCGCTGATCTTCTCACCAAAGGCTTACCTGCAGCTTGTCTTTCCTTCTTGTGTTCCAAGCTTACCATTCTCCCTGGTTTCGCTTGTGGGGGGTATTAGAGGATAAAGTTACTTCTATAGTAACTAGTCGTTAGTTAGATATCATATAATAAGTAAAATAGTTATGGACTGTTTGGTAAAATACCAATGTGTAATTATGCTCAGTCCTCATTGAATATATGAAAGTCTATATATAAGATCCATATGGCATTTTTAATGCACACATACAATCATTGATCATATTTTATATATTATGTGTTAGTTAAAAGTTGTTTTTTATGTGGTGTACAAAACTATATGAAACCTTTTAAAGAAAGTACTTATTTTTTGTATTATTAGCATGAATATGTGACTCACATAGAGACATGAAGATAGGGCTGTCCGAAGGTCCGGTCTAAATCTCTCCGGGCCACGGGTAAGGACAGGTCACATGTGAGGCGGTCCAGATTAGACTGGTTCAAAATTAGAAAATCTCGACCCAATTCGTGTTGGACCTTCGCGGATAGGATCCTCACGGATTGGGACGGATGGACCAAGGGGTGGTTCGGGTGAGTCAAGGGGGTGAACACAGGTCTTTTTTTTTGTAATTTCACAAAAAAACCAAAAAATTCTCAACCTAGCGGTGCCGTCCCAATGCAGTGCCACCAACAATATAGTGACGCCTCCACCCGGCGGCGCTGCCATGCAGCGCACCCAACAATGCAGTGCCGCCATGCGGCGCTGCCATGCACGGGTAGCACGGTTAGAGAGGGGTTGCATCCGGGTAGGCACGGGTTCGGGTCCGGATAGGCACAAATAAGCACAGACGGATATGGGTAGACGCGGGACGGGTCTAGATGGGTCACATATAGACATGAGACGGATTAGAGGGAATCAATGTAAGAAATTTCAAATCGGACCCTTGGCACGACCAGATTTTTTTCAGGTCCGGATCACCCATTTGTCTCACACGGCCCGGGATGAGACGAGTCACGGCTACGGATTTTCATTGGACTGATCGACCCATTTAGATATTTTTAATACTCTAGAGTCTAGACTCGCACAATGAAGACCGCAATAACTGAAATGTCGAACCATCGATTTGTCATCAAGTCCGGCCCTGACACAACTCAATTCAACTTAGAACTTCGGTACTCCTACGTACTGTACGATACCTCAGAAACCTTAGCGCTTATAGAGTCCGACTGTATAGAGTTTTACATGCTTCTTTAGATTAATGCCGTGTGGATGGAATTAAGTGAAATGAACATCCTTGAACAATTCTTCCAACATTTCATAAACTCTATTTTATCCTCTCCGGTTAACTAGATTGGTTGTGCCTATGATTATAAAATATAAAAAAATATAAATTAATAATAAAACTGAATTTATTGTATTTGACAATGGTTTGTAAACTCTTATCGCTTCCATCTCTTTCTGATGACATTCTCAATGGCCATGCAATGAAACCTAAGTACACGTCACACGAGTATTGACACATGTATGACGGATAAAGGAACAACACGTTATGATGACTGTCATAGATTTCCTCCACTGCTACTCTATAAAGATTTTAAAATGTGAAATTTCACTAGAGAAAAATTTTCATCATCAACTTAAGTATTTATCACTTTGAATTTTATTTTGTTGTTATTTTTAATATGTAAAAGAATATTATTTTGATGGTTTTTTATTATATAAGAATATATATTAAATTATTATTATTATTATTATTATTATTTAAAATCCGATTAGTTAATGTCTTTGAACCCGATAAGCTATTATAATCCGATAATTGTCCCCCGATCGAAATTCTGCACCCGCCCCTGATTTTATCCGTATATCAGAGCAGGCATATTGATAATGTAATCTTAATTGGTGTGTTTGGATTGTGCAAAGAATAACATAAGAATAGAGGAATTAAGAATAACAAATGAGGATAGTGAAAAAATAGTGATTTTTTTTTGTTAGCGCGAGGATAGTAAAAATGTGATGCTATTCCGGATGGTAGAAATATTATTTGGATTGTTTGTTGGGATAATAATGGAGAGTTAAGAAGAACAACAATTATTCCATCATCACCACAGAATAGTAGAATAACAACTATTCTCACTGTTCTCGGAACAATAGATTTGCATTTGAATACATAACTGAAAACAGCAGCTATTCTGCTATTCCTGGTCCATCCAAACATACCCAATATGAATTAGCTTATAGCTTAGTGCATGTGTGACAATCACAAAACACTTTGATATCCTTTTTGTTATTCTTGCTCAGAATAAACGTCACGTAGCTTACCCGATTAAAGCCCACTATTAGTCTAAAGGCAGAGTAACAAACTATTTTAGAGAGAAGCCCAATCAGAAATATGGGCCTTACTTTATCGATCAGCCCAATTAGTACCCAAAACAAACACCGCTCTTCCATCTCGCTGGAAGCGAAAAGATCTGAGGTCGCTCGTGCAGTCTCTACGCGACCCTCGACGAGCCATCGCTCCATCTCAAGCTTCTATAAAATAAACCCTTCCCCGCTCACTTGATTTCACTCTCAAATCTTGCAAGAATCCGACAGATAACCTGCCCGGGCGGAGGCTTTGAGCTGGAGAGGTAGAGACGAGTGTCTCTCTTTCGTAGTTTATTCCATGGTCTTTGGAAATCCTATAGAGGCTAGCAATGGCGAAAGCGCGGAGGCAGAAGAGCGAGGAGCAGAAACAAGAGAGCCCGGGATGCGTACTTCTTCATCAGAAACTGTGCCTCTCGATCCATGTGGAGAGCAAGAGGCTTTTTGGGTGAGAACTTTTGGGAACTTCTTGGATAGTATGTCTTAGGGTTACAACTTTATGTTGGTTCCTGACAGCATCGGACTTGTTTTCCACAAGCAATTACTCAATTTTGGCACCGGTGTTTTTTGCATTGATCGGTATTGTCTTGATATGATCTTGTCATGATGAAGTTTGGGATTGTTTGGTTTGTTAATTTGCATAACTCATCTTGCAGTGAAAGATGTTCTTTTTGGCCACTTCTTTCTGAGTTGAATTTTCATAATTTGGTGATGTTGCCAATAATAAAATGGCAAAATTGGGTATATACCCCTCAACACATCCCAATTTGGATATTTACCCCTTTAAATTTAAAAATTGGGTACTTATCCCTCAAAACCTTGGATATTTACCCATAACTAGTTCTAGAATAATGGATATTATTAATAAGGAAGAAGGATTTTTAGCTATTAATTAGATAATTTCAAAAAAATCTTTTGAAATGTAATAAGTAGTATAAATGAAAATGTAATAAGTAATATAAATGAAATAATCAAATGATATCTGAATCAAAACCTAAGTCTAGCGTAAGCTACACAAAATCATAGTCAAAAAGAAGAGACTGAAATAAGTAAGTTATGAGGGTTCACGTAAAAGTAACTGATTGCTTGTTTGTTGTTGCTTGTACCGCAACAAAGCTAACGATGATGCATTGAATTATTTCATTTGCTATGCATATTATGTTGTTGTTATATTGCTACTTACCTGTGCTCTCTCTCCTTGAGCTCCAATTGTGTGCAAATGTAACGTTAAATAAAGTATCAGATTTCTACGAACTATAACTAGCACAATCCAAAACTAGTATGAACCAGACTTGACTGTTACTAGTGTCTATCAATGAGATTGGTATTGGTATTTGAAAGTGATAAAAATATTTTCATAATTATGATTTTGTGATAATTTTGTGCATCGTCGAAGTAATAAAGTTAGCAAGAAGATTTACATATAAATGAAAATACCTTTCAATCATCAGAGGGGTAATTTTGTCTTATTATAATTATAATTAATTGTTAATTTGATTTTTATGAGGATAATACTAGTTATGGGTAAATATCCAAGATTTTGACATTTTCAGGGATAAATACCCAATTTTTAAATTTGAAGGGGTAAATATCCAAAGAGCTTGCTTTGGATAGAAATAAAAAGAGATTGACCGAGACTGATATGGGAGGAAGCAATAAAAAGAGATTTGAAGGAATGTAATATACCCAAAGAGCTTGCTTTGGATAGGAGTGCTTGGAAGATGGCGATTCATGTACCTGAACCATGATTTAGGAGTTAGAGTCTAATAGTAGAGTTATAGACTTCATGTTCTTAGATTTTTAGGATTTTAGGATTTAGAATTTAGACATAGGTTTTAGAAATAGAGGTTTAGAAATAAGATTTTAGGATTTAGAATTTAGAATTAGGTTTAAAAATAGAATTTTATGATTTATAAATAGATTTTATAATATAAATTTATTGTACTATTATTATTATTGCTATTACTATTAGCATATTATCATTATCATTATCATCTTTATTTATTTATTTATTATTATTTATTATTATTATTAATATTTTATTTATTTATTTTCTTTTTCTTTCATCATATTCATTGTTATCATAATTTGAGATATTTGATCTTATGCTTTCTGATTGGGTTTCATTTCTAGCCTACCCCAATTTATTTGGGATTAAAGGCTTTGTTGTTGTTGTAAGGGGTAAATATCCAAATTGGAATGTGTTGAGGGGTATATACCCAATTTTGCCTAATAAAATTGCTTACTAATTTAAGCTCTGTTTTTCCTCCTTTTTTTTTAAAGGTACACTGAACTGAAAATCCTGCTGAGGGAAGGCACCGAGCAGATAGCACTGCATGCTGGCAACTTGAGTATTGGTAGTGTCATGGTAGATGGTGAGCAGCTTGAATACCAATACTCACCTCACTTTCAAGATAATAGTGAAGATGATAGGAGATGGTCTTCTGTCAAGTGCTGCAGCTCAGCTGCTGATGCCGGTTCCTCGATCTACATATCCACTCTTGCCAAAGAAGCATCACCTAACCTTTTCATCCAGTGCCAGAAATGCCTTCCGTTGCTGTCTAATGGAAAGGTTGAAGAAACAACAGAAAATGGGGCAAGTGTAGCTCCCAATAATTCTGAAGAGCAAATGGCTCATGGCTGCAATGGACATTCGGAAGAGAAGGTAAAATTCCATTAGTAAATTCTTTTGCAGTACATATTTTGAGAAGACTGAATGTGTGCTCGTCGTACCTAAATATATTTAGATTAGTATCACGGGAAAGGTTTATTTCATTCAGCATTGACAGTTTTGCACTTAATTTTGGTGAATTTGTGGTAATGTAAACTATATTAAGTGGAGCTATCTCATGCTCAGAGGTTATATCATATGTACTGTTTAAGGAGCAAGATTTTTTGATATAAGAAAATGAAAATGTTGTGCGCATAGTTATAATTCCATTAATAAATTGAACTTCCTGGCAGTTTGTTTTACTTGTGAATGACCTAACATGTGCACATGCTAATATGAGGAATATCTGTTGCATTTTTGCAGAAACTGTGATATGTTGGGCGTAATATGCAAAAAGCCTTTTGATTTCTGTTTAATGATGTGGATCTAATTTTTGTTTTAACATATTTGCTCTTTTTGTTGGATTTGAGTCTAGGTACAGAATGTGAAGTTGGTGCGTATTGATTATTCTTCAGAGGGGTCTGATACAGGAATTCATTTTACAAAAAATTTAGCTCATACGAATAGTCAAATTAAGAGGGCTTGCTGTTGGTTCCCCTGCATGGATTCTCTCAACCAATGTTGCACGTAAGTGATATGCTTAGATCCTTTCATTAGAGAGACACAAATTGATTTTTTTCTAACCTTATCCGTCTTTGAGTAATTTGACGTCTAACATGCTCTCAATTCCTCATGAATGCCTAGCTTTGATTTGGAGTTCACTGTAAGAGCAGACTTTGTGGCTGTAAGCAATGGTAACTTACTTTATCAGGTATTTAATGGTGCTCTTATTCTATGTCTTATTTGAAATTGGAAATGATTGATTTCTTGATTTGTTAATTTAGTAGGCTTTCTATGATCTTAGCCAATAAGCATAGTATTGAATCCAGTCTTTTGAGATGTAGTTTTCTGCTGTCTGGTAGATTTATTAAATTATATTACTTGCTTTTTGTGATACGAGTTCTTTATTCTCATCAAGTTCAGATCTAGAAGATTCATTGATTCAGATAATTTGATCTAGGTATTTACCAATGATGATCCTCCAAGAAAGACATTTGTATATGAATTGACTTCTCCAGTCGGTGCTCATCATATATCCTTGGTTGTGAGTCCTCTCGAAGTTCTTCCTGATGGCCACAATAATGTTGTGTCACATATGTGTTTATCTCCTAATTTACCAAAGCTTCAACACACCATGGGGTTCTTTCATACTGTATATAGGTATTCACAAGCCAATATTTTAATAGAAGGTATTTTTAGCTTTATTCTCTCCTGATTTGTTTACCTTCTTTTGTTTTTAACATTGCAGTCATTATGAGGAGTACCTTGGTGGACCATTTCCCTTTGGTTCATACAAACAAATATTTCTACCATCTGAAGCTTTAGTGTCATCTACTAGTTTGGGGGCATCAATGTGCATCTTCAGCTCTGATTTGTTGTACGACGAAAGAGTTTTGGATCAGGTTCATTTCGATCTTTTTTAGACGCCTTACTCCTTTCTTTTTGTGTGGCCTTAGAAAAGATTTGGTGTTCTGTTTTCTTATAGCTGATAGCCTCTGTTTAACCACACTGATGTTTTGACTTTCATAACATTTTGGCTGCCTAAACTTGTTTGGATAAGACATCAGACCAGTACATGTCGAGCAGTATTCACAGATTGAATTTCTGGTCTCACTTAAGCTTGTTGAAGCAGCTTCTTGCTATAGTCCAGTGTTATCAGTGTTGCATCTTTGCTTTATTATTTTATTTATGCAACATGTTTCCTTTGAATCAGGCGATTGATACTCGAATAAAACTTGCACGTGCTCTTGCTAGACAATGGTTTGGAGTATATGTTACTGCTGAGGATCCAGTTGATGGTATGCTATCTAAATGTACTTCTGTATAATGTTGGGATTTGCATAGTGGATATATTGACCTGTGAACAATCTGTGCGCAGAATGGTTAATGGATGGGCTGGCTGGTTTCCTGACTGATAACTACATTAAGCGGTTTCTAGGAAACAATGAAGCACGCTTTCAGCGTTTCAAGGTTCATCATCTTCCAACAAATTACTTCACTACTTATTAAATCTTCCTATGCATTTTACACGGCCTCCAATATTGATCTAATTCAATTTGCTCCCCACCTTGCACGCTGCATTATTAGGCCAACTGTGCAGTTTGTAAGCTTGATGTAAGCTGTGTTACTGCATTGAGCTCTACTGCTTCTTCGGTTGATTTACATGGAACTCAAACCATTGGATTATATGGGAAAATTCGTTCATGGAAGGCTGTATGTGCTTCTTATTTGCTATTTCTTTTTGTCTTTTATGAAAGTGTAGCCATTCTCTTATTTCACATTCTTGATTGTAGGTTGCAGTTCTCCAGATGTTGGAAAAACAGATGGGTCCTGACTCTTTTCAAAAGGTAATTGGTTACCACACTGCTGTCACAGAGAGTTTTGTCTTTTCATCAGAATATTGGAGCTTTAGATTCTTGAATGGTACTATTTTTTTTTTTTATCATTTCTTTTTTGCTTCCTTCTACCTTGTTCTCAGATCCTTCGGACGATCGTTGGGAGGGAGCTTGGTGCATCCCGATCTAAGAAACTTAGTACCAGAGAGGTCAGCTAATCCTCTAACAAGTTTTGTATAGACTTGTATGTATCAATCTGCAATGAGCTCACTGATCAAGTCTGTGAGGTGCATTTAAAATGACTTATCCAAACTGTTGGCCTTTTGTTTACCTCATGAGTAATGAGTAATGCATGCATATCAGAAATCATAATATTTTACTTCATGAATCGCGAGTGACCTTCATTCTGTCAGCTGGAGATATCATTTTCTTTTTGCTACTTATTACAGTTTAGGCACCTTGTGAACAGAATCGGCAATCTTGAGCGTCCTTTTCTAAAAGAGTTTTTCCCACGGTGGATTGAATCTTGCGGCTGTCCATTGATGAGGTAAGTAAAAAAGAGAGAAATACACAGTTCTTGCCATCTATATTGGTTATACCAGTTACTGAAGAATCAACTCTTGTATTCAGAATGGGTATTTCCTACAACAAAAGGAGAAACATGGTAGAATTAGCTGTAATGAGGGACTGCACTGCAGTAAACAGTGCTCCTATGCCAACTGATAATAACTCTGGAAGTGAAAGTGTCATGAGTGGTAAAGAAGGAAGTGATGGTGGTTGGCCTGGAATGATGAGTATTCGTGTGCATGAGTTGGATGGGGTATATGACCACCCTGTTCTCCCGTTGGCTGGAGATGCGTGCCAACTGGTGGAATTACAATGTCACTCCAAGCTATCTGCTAAGCGTAATCCAAAGCCCAAGAAAGGTGCGAAGGCTGATGGCTCTGATGACAATGCTGATCTTGCTAATCAGGATGTCCCTCGCACTGGGTCTGTCACCTACTCTTTATTTGTAACAGTAAAGTTTTTGACTTGCACTTGTAATGTAGGCAATTACAGCTTCTATTTTGATGCTTCAACTCTTAAATAGAGTGAACTGGTTTTTGGCATCTCTCCTAGGCCATGACACTTAAATGTAGATGCTGGTTAGCTGAGCTGACACTAGGGTACAGAATTTTTTGTTTTTTTATTGACAGATGTTTTATCTATTTGCAGTATGGATTCACCATTGCTGTGGATTAGAGTAGACCCAGAGATGGAATATCTTGCTGAGATACATTTTAACCAGCCTGTCCAGATGTGGGTATGTGTGCAACTTGAGATTCAGATTGTTGTTTATATATAACATAGATTTGTCTACAAATTTTTTTATTCATCCTACAGTACTGATTAAGATAGCTATATCATAACATGAGAATATGAAAACAAAGAAAAGAGCTACTTTGGTAAGTATAAGGATGTGACAGTTGTTGAAATGTCTCTAGATGTATCTTTGTAGTTCACAAGTCGAAGACTGTTAGGGTGGTATCTTAACTATTTATGAAAACATCATTATTTTTCTCTCATCAGAAAATAGCAGACCTAAAATTTTTTTTCATGAAATAAGGTTGGTTTATATAGTGGAAATACTTTTCTGAATGTAGTAACTTCTCTCTTCATGCAGTTATGTGCTAATATTTTGTGTGTAAGGTTGAGTGAGTGTTTTTTTAGTACAGGAAGGAGATTTTTTTTTTTTTTGTTGTCTTATTTTGTTCTTGTATTTTGTGTTAAACATGGGCAGATTAACCAGTTAGAGAAGGACAAAGATGTTGTTGCCCAGTCACAAGCAATTGCTGTGCTTGAAAGACTCCCCCAACTTTCGTTCTCTGTTGTTAATGCTCTCAATAATTTTCTTCATGATTCAAAGGTAAATCTGTTAGTGCTACCTGCAATATTTCTTCTTTATTTTGTTTATTTTTGTGATTAATTGTGAACTTTGGGCTTCATAGGCATTTTGGAGAGTAAGAATAGAGGCAGCATACACATTAGCAGTAACGGCTTCTGAGGTACCCTTGCTTTTCCTTTGGAATGTCTCTCCTTCTGTGATTCTGCTCTTATGCAGTTTATCATGGCAAATCATTAAATACATAGAGTTATTTTCCCTGATAGTTTTCGTGCTTTCAATATGCGTTATGCGGTTTTTTATCATGAGTATATAGTAGTGATCTTCTTAAATAATATGCATTCCTTTAAGCAGGAAACTGATTTGACAGGCCTACTCCATTTGGTTAAGTTCTACAAGAGTCGCCGATTTGATCCTGATATAGGATTACCCAGGTTATTTCCTTTCTTTGCCTTGATGTGAAAGACTAATGTTATAATATTGTTGATGAACAAGTTGAGATAATATTTTGCTCAATTGCAGACCTAATGACTTCCGAGACATACCTGAATACTTCGTACTTGAGGTAATGCAGTGAGGTAGGAATTATTATTTGTAAAATACTTACAGGCAGTGTAGAATTGCTAAACAAGCCAGATGTCAATCTCTTTCAATAGAATTCCCTCTTTTGTTTGGGCTTTGTCCCTTTACATTATTATATCTATTAACTGTTTGCCTATGCTAAGAGATCAAGGAAACTGGATAAAATAATATCATTTTCAGTAATTTGTGTCGACCATGATTGCCATTAATTTAGAAATATGCACAATATTTTAGGCCATACCACATGCAGTAGCTCTGGCTAGAGCAGCCAATAAGAGAAGTCCAAGAGAAGCTATTGAGTTTATTCTGCAATTGCTGAAGGTATATTGTACATGTAGATTCTCTCTTCTTTTGTTTTTTGGCTTTTGCTATGGACTCATTTTAATGATTTTGGGTACTAGTGAGTCATTCAAGTTTTTTGAGCAATTCTCTTCTTTCATCTAATTTGTGATTTTAATGGTATTCGGGTATTATGAAGATATTTGGTTGAGGACATCCTTGTCAGGTTAAGCTCAAATCTTTAGTTATTTGGACTTGCATCATCTCTCAGGTTGTGGGTCAATTAAGGTCACTATTTATGGTTTCTGCAGAATTGATTCTTCTTGTAGATTCAGTGGATTCTATATGTTGACAGAAAGAAGAAAAATTCTCTATGATTTGTGTTTAGTTCTCTCTATCCTGCCTCTCTCTCATGAAGGAAAAAAATATGAGAAAGTGAATCCAATATTGGTTGTAGGCTACTTGAATCTTCTTCCTTTTAGAACATTAGTAGTCCTGGAAGAATCCGGGTTTATATACATCATTCTAATTTTGAAGGCCTGATTCTGAGATTTGAGATGTGGGTTGACCCATGAGTTGGGTTTGATTTTGTTCTTTCAACTTCACATATGCACACGTCGAAAAAGGCAGATCTTTTGATTCTGGTCCCATTTTGTCACCTCGAGTTATTTTCAATACAGTTTCATGAGTTTTATATGAATTCTTAACCTTGCAGTACAATGATAACAACGGAAACCCATACTCAGATGTATACTGGCTGGCTGCTATGGTCCAGGCTATCGGTGAACTTGAATTTGGTCAACAGGTTCATATATTTTCCAAGAAATCGTGATATTATTAAATTATAACTTCTAATTTTTTTTGTCTTTAGTGATCGAGCTCCTATTATAAGATTATTCATGAAATTAACATGTCAACCATTTGATACAGTGCATATCCTATTTGACGTCACTTCTGAAGCGCATCGATCGGCTTCTACAGCTTGACAGGTACTTCAGTAGAAAAAGAAATCTACTTCACTTCTAGTAAACATGTCTACTAACCTGTTTGTTGTATTAAATTGTTATGCAGTTTTATGCCAAGCTATAATGGGGTGTTGACTGTGAGCTGTGTTCGCACACTGGCGCAGATTGCATTGAAAATGTCCACTTCAGTATCTGTGGTAAATAGAAGTATTCTCAAGTTCCTGTCAGTACACTCGTCTTTTCTTAATAATTGAACTTAATAAAACATCAATCACATGTGTGCAGGGTCATATTTATGAACTAATCAAACCATTTCGGAGCTCAAGAAACCATTGGAAAGTTCGAATAGAAGCAAGCAAAGTTCTGCTTGACCTTGAATTCCACTATAAAGGCCTGGATAAAGCTATCTCATTATTCCTGAGGTTTCTTGAGGAAGAGCAGTCTTTACAGGGTACAACCTCGTCGAGAACCCTTGTAATTTTGTAAGTGTGATTTCTCTTGCTTTGTGGCCTGTACTAATAAACACTTGTATTACAGGAGAAAGCAAGCTGGCACTTCATGTTATGCATCTCTGCCAAGTGAATGTTGAAGCAAAGATGGATAATCAAATATCATATCCTACACTGATCAGTCTTCTTGAATTACTATCAAGCAAAAAGTCTTACAACAATATTTATCTTCGACATCATATATTCTGCATCTTACAAATTGTTGCAGGGAGGTTAGTTTATTGGTTTCTTAATTGCCATATTTCCATTTGTCTTTTTGTGAAGGAAAAATGTAATAAACTGGGGAACCACTTAAAACTTTTGTTATCAGGTTACCCACCCTCTATGGTGTCCCCAAACCAACTCCACCACCAGTTCCTGAAACAATTGGAGCCACCATACAAGCCAGTATTGCACCTTTGGAGAACCAAATTCAGGTGCCTGTGGAACCTATTGCAGACATGCATCCTTCAGCTCAGGTGCCTTTGGAAATTTCTGCTGATGTGGAGCCACCACCTCAGTCAATTGTTCAAGTTTCCACTGATGGAGAGCAACAAAATCAAGAGATGATTGTAGAAATTTCTACAGATACATCGAAGCACTTTGATATGCCTCCTGCAGAGAGCATGAGACCTCCAGAACCTTCAACAGCTACATCGAAGCAAAATGATGATAGACCACTTGTAGAAAGAGCACTACCTAAAGAACCTGATGCTTTGCCTGTGGTGAGAGCCACAAATTCTCTTGAACCATCCACTGACACCTCAAAGCACTTCGGCGGTGTTCCAATCATTGTAGAAAATGTTAGAGAGGCACATAGTGTTTCTCAAGGTAGTGAGAGGAGGCTAAATGTCCTTAAAATAAGAGTTAGGCAATCGTCGAGCAAGGCAGATGATCAAAATGACAGGACTCAGCATCGCACGCTGTGCCAGGCTAATGAAAATGAAGCAGGACCATGTAGTTCAGTATCTGTGGATGCACCAGCAAGAAGCACCAGGGAAACACCAAAGGTAAATATCGATGAGGAGGCAAATTCTTTTCACAACCATGATTCTAGGATGACAACTAGCATTGCAAGTGCTAACAAACAAATGAGCTTGCATGATGAGATCACAAAGGATTTGCAGTGTACTGCTGATTCAAAAATTGAGGATGGCGGCAGTAGTCATGCTAAAATTTCTTCGGAAGAAAAGGAGGCAAAGGAGAAAAGGAAGAAAGAAAAGAAGGAGAAAGAAAAGGACAAGGAGAAGAAAAGAAAGCGGGAGGATAAGCCAAATAAGAAGGATGATCCCGAGTACTTGGAAAGAAAGAGGCTGAAGAAGGAGAAAAGACGGTTGGAGAAAGAAAGGGCAAAGATGGAGAGTAAAGGTGTCTTGCCAGTTACATCTGAACCTCGGATTGTTTTTAAACCTTTTGCCTCTCCCGTTTCCGGGCCTAGTGTTGTACCTCCAGTTTCAAGAGAAACAAATAAGGTGCAACAACAAAGTGTGGCCCCGAAAATTAGGATCAAGATTAAGGGGCTTGGTCTAGGCAGCAGTACCCAATCAGAGAAATAGGCAAGAGGGTTCTAGAGTGCCAGTGCAAAAACAAAACATGAAGAAAAATACATGAGCTCCATTTCCTTGTGTACTAGTCAATTTAGCTTAGGTTAGCTGTAAAATGAGGCCTGTATATCTTTGGGAGCTCATGTGTAATGCCATGTCTGAGGCTAGTCATTGGAGAACACGCATTGAAAATTTCAGCTAGTGTCAATTATTATATGTTCTCCGTCTCCATATCATCTTCTCGAGTCATATTTGTTATCATTTATTTATCCTTTAATTTTTAGCAACTCAGCTCTGCTGTTTTGTACAGTAATATGCCGAGTTATTTTTTGGAGAAAAAGATTATGGTCAAGGCCCTCAAATTTCCATTAAATGTGATCACAAGATTGTGATCAATGGATACATTTGTCTGTATCAAATAAAATAGCTAAGAAAATAAAAGAAATTATAAGGAAGAAAAGAAAAAGAAAAAATAAAAGAAAGTCGTTTGCAAATCTTCAAATATTCATTGTACCTCTCGTTACTTGCATATCTACCAGTCTTTGTTATCTGTTACGATTTCATCAAGTCTTTTCAGTTTTCCCCTTCTCATATTGTTATTGTTTTGAGAATCAATTTTTTTTTCATATAAACGTTGGCTCTCAAAAGTTCTCCATTGATTGCCCGTGATACTTGCATATAGCACGTTCTATAGTCCAGCACTTTACTGTTTATTAGTTTTTTTATTATTTTCATTGAACGATGTGTTTGTATCTCTATTAATAGATATATTTAATTGTCGAAGATTGTATATTTTGAATAATTTTTTTCAGATTATTTCTTATTCTGACTTTATTCGAATTCGGGCCGTTCTAAATCTGTTCAAACCCACTGTCACTGGACTCGATCAGACGGGGAAATCCAATTAGATTGATCCACACAAGGAGAGTTGGGACTGCTCAAGCTGATCCTCTCCTGCGTTGGGAGTGGGACATGGGAATTGGGATGGATTATAGAGGGGATTTTTCTGAGTTTGATTTGCACAAATCTTGAGTTGCTAGTTGCTACTCCACAGATTAAACGGATTCTAAATTCGTCTACTGAGGTGTAGTGGAGCGAGATCAGACCTTGACTGAAGCGAGCTTGTGGAAACTTTTTTGAGTGATAACATGCGCAAATCTTTACACCAATTAATTTACCATTAAGGTGCATGCTCGTTGCACTATACATATATGGTGTGGTTTCCTCTATAATTTCTGAATGTTCAATGCCATGTAAAATACATGGATAAGAATGTTGATGGTTGATTAACAATACCACGATAAAAAAAGGAAGGATATCCTTGACAAGTACCAATTCTTAACAACGATTTTTTTAATAAATTCAAAATATTTCTTCAAGTTCTTAAAAAAATATATGAAAAAAGAATAGACATATTTTTTGCACTTATAAGTTGGTTAGGTTTTAATTTCATACAATTCAAAGTCAAAAAGACCATTATATATATGGATAAATATTATCATCCCACCATTCTGTCCCCAAATCCTTCTTTCCATTTCAAGACAGCGGTCTCATTTTTTTTTTTATTTTTAGAAAAGTCATATTTTCTTGACATGTCGTTTCGTTTGAATTTTATTCCGTCTATTATAAATCTCAAATCGCTCCCCATCTGTTCATCATACTCTTTTATAGATTTCTTTCTCAGAAGTTTTTGTATTGTTAAATCTTCGATAAGTACAAATGACTAATGACAAATTCGATACAAGATCGATGCAAACTGGTCACATATAACTGTCCACCCACCACTTTCTTTTGTAATTCCACCGATTGCCAAACCAAGATTTACATTAATTTGAGAGGATAGATATTGTCAGCCTTGACGATCTGCTTGAATCTACTTTATTTTTTCTTATTCGTTCTGACTCTAGAATAATATAAAATTAGGCAAGAGATTTTATTTCTAGAAACCTTCTTCTGCTTCTGAAATTTTGTTTAAGTCCTTCAAATTCTACTTGATTATGTGATTTTCTTTAGTTTTCTTTTATCTTATATGGTTATTGTTTTCTCAATAGAAGATCATAGGATGCAGGATTTCAAGTAACGTTGATTTTAATTTTTGTTTATTGTAATATAAGCAATTATCTCCCCTTTCAACTTTTAATTTTCTTAATAAATAGAAGCATATGACTTCTATTTCATCATTAGAAAAACAATATGAAGTTTGGATCTGATAAGTATCTCTTCTCATTTTTCCGTCTTCTATATTTACCTGAATTTTCATATTGATTTTTATATCTTCAGTTTACTTGCTCGTTATTAATCTTTTTGTTTAAAAAAATGTATACTTTTTGTTACAATTCAAATTTGAGAACTTTTTCGAGTTTGTATCAAACTTTCATTATTTTTTATTTTTTTATTTGATTTGATTATATACATTTCGGTTGCATGAAGGCAACTGGATTTCTAATCATACTTTGAAATATATTCCAACAATATATGGAAAAAAATATTACCACTTTATGGCCAACGAAAATATGCAATTGATCATATCATGATTTTTTTATTGTGTTCATAGGTATTGATATAATTTTTATAAATAGTTGTGTCGATGATTATAAATAACCAATGTGATAGCTATAAATAATTCATAAATATAAATAGTTCTTTACTAAAATCATATAAAAAAGATTGCAACAATGAATAATTAATAACTATTTCAATAAATATAAATAAGATTATCAATTGCTATAAATAAACATACATATTGACTTTGTTGTTCATGTCCAGCCTGACATTGTATAAAAGAGATGATTATTACTAATGATCAAGTAATTAGTGTAATTGATATAAATAAGATAAGTATAGTTGATATAAATAAGATAATCAATAATTATAAGTACTTCAAGTTAGATGCTAGAAAAAAATGGCTATCAATGATTTCTTCATTTAGTATTAATAGCACCAATATTTAGTATAAATAAAAGTCAAAGCGTTACTTTGACTCTTGATAGTCAACTCTTTGGGAGATGATTAACACTAATTATCAGTAACTATGATAATTGATATAAATAAAATTATCAATAATTATAATTAGTTCAATTTAGAAGCTGAAAAAATATTACTATTAACTCTTTCATTTAGTATTAATAGTATCAATATTTATTATAAATAACATTCAAAGAGCTACTTTGACTCTTGATAGTTAAATTTTAGGATAAAATATGAGGACAAATGATTGGGGACTACTATCAGCCATCCTTTTGAAATACAATTAAATATAAATTAAAAAATAAATATGACTATAGAACTTTTTATTTTTATTTTATTTATTTATTTAGAACATTGCGGTCAAAGTTGTTAAAAGTTAGCAGTTTTCATTAAATCTATCCTCATAAAAAAAGGAGAAAAGAATAGGTAAAAGTTGTCAAACAATATGCATGCATGTTCATAAAATCAGTCTTGGATTCAATCAGTACCAGCAAAGTAATTCACGCAACGTACTATCCATTAGTATATACCGGAAAAATAACAGATTAATTTTAGAAAAGAAAAACAATCACTAGTCACTACCTCCTCATGATCATCCTCTTTTGGGGAAAAAAATAATAATTATATAAATTTAAGGATTTCACGATGATATGTATAGCGGGACAGCTGGGCAGGGATAATTAATTAAGCAGTACCAATGAAACATGTACACGTTCTAAATTGCGTTTTCTAACAGTCTTAAACTTAACGGCAGGTAAAGGGAAATGTACGGCCTGACGACTGACATTGACCACACCACAAACCATATATGAATATCTATCTCCTTGATGAATATAATCAAAGGTTGCCTCCTGCACGGATGCACCTGGTCCAGAATACGTAGTAGAACTGTAATATATAAATATTAAGAATAAATATAAGATGTTTCGTGTTTTTCTCAAATTATTGATGAGTTGACGATAAACTAACGTAATTTTTATATTGATGAGTTAACGGTAAACTAATGTAATCTTTATATTGAGAAAGAATAGCGATGAAGTAATGGTAGTATTTGCTCTTTGTATTTTTTTACCACTTCATTTATTTAATTTTATTAAGTTTGTTGGACGTTAAAGTTGTTCCTTTTTAATGACAGTTATCATTAATTTTCTTATTAATTATTATAATATTTATTTTTTGAATAGATTCTATTTTTATTAGAACTAATGATGTTATATAATTATTTCAATCAATGATAATTATTAAGATAATAAATAAGTTATTAATTATTGAGTAATGCTGTTATCCAGTAATTTTAAATCATAAATCGTTACTATATATTGTTCATTAATATTTATATTTACTAAACAATATTTAGACTTACTAAACAATATTTAGACTTTTAATAATCTATGTATCTGGTAACAACTACAAAACACTTCTTTACCATATTACCGTAATTTAATAAAAAAAATGCAGAGCACTTTTTTATCAGTAAAAATAGAGAGCAAAATGTTAATTTCTTTTTAATTAGTTGTTATTTTATTGTATTGTAATTACTTTATTTTTTATTTGTTTTAATGACGTTAGACAGTGATGCCATTTGATAAGAATTTGTAACATAAGAATCTATGTAAAATCATACAAGATGTAGTATAAATAGGAATCCTGACCCATTTTTCTATCAGAATTCACGTCATCAATTATGCTGATGGTAGAATCAGAGGCATTATATCACTAGCTATATATTAATACACAGCGGAATCTGTATATATCAGACTAGCTAAGCTGCAATTATATTTTGACATAATTTACACTTTACAATAAGTCTGTCCGTTCTTATTTCAGCTTCTCTTTTCTTTTTCTATATATATATATAGTAAAGCTAGCGTGCTCCTAGGAGCACGGAGCCCCTCCGTGATACTAGCTCAAAAAATATATCAAATAATATTCAAATTTTGATTTATCACTCTCATTAAAATTTTCATATTAAAATCTTATAGGATACAAAATTTTGGGGTGTTTTGAGTTTTCAAGTCGCTCTTTTTAATTTTTGAAAATAATGTACAAATATTTAATATTTTATTATTATTTTTAGAGTTGATTTTTAAAAATTAAAAAAAGCAACATAGAAAACTCAAAACAACCCAAAATTTTGTACCCCATAAGATTTCAATATGAAGAATTTAATGAGAGTGATAAATTAAAATTTGAATATCATTTGATATATTTTTTTAGCTAGGATCACGGAGGGGTTCCGTGCTCTTAGGAGCACGCTAGTTTTACTCTCTCTCTCTCTCTCGATATATATAGAGTGATGCTATGGTGCTTCGCGAAGCAAAAAATCTTTTGTGCTTCGCGTCCGTATCTCGAATTTAAAAAATTATATCAAATCATTCCCAAATTATAATTTATCATCCTCATTAAATTCTTTATATGAAAATCTTTTTGGATGCAAAAATTTAAAGTATTTTGAGCTTTTTAAGTCACCATTTTTATTTTTTTAAAATGATGTTCAAGTATTGAATATATTATTATTATTTTTAGAGCTGATTTTTAAAAATTAAAAACCATGACTTAAAAAGCTCAAAACACTTCAAATTTTTGCATCCCATAATATTTTCATATAAAAAATTTAATGAGCATGATAAATTAAAATTTAGAGATAATTTGATATACTTTTTGAGTTAAGCTCACAGAAGGCCTCCGTGAGCTTAAGCTCATGGTATCTTTACTATATATATATGTAAAGTAAAACTAACGTGCTCCTAAGAGCATGAAGCCATTCTGTGATTCTATCTCAAAAAGTATATCAAATGATCTCTAAATTTTGATTTATCACTCTCATTAAATTCTTCATATTGAAATCTTATGAGGTACAAATTTTTTTTTTTAAATTACTCTTTTTAATTTTTGAAAATAATGTACAAATATTGAATATATTATTATTATTTTTAGAATTGATTTTCAAAAATTAAAAAGAGTGATTTAAAAAATTTGAAAAACGTCAAATTTTTGAATTCCATAAGATTTTAGTATGAAGAATTTAATGAGAGTGATAAATCAAAATTTAGAGATCATTTGATATTTTTTTTGAGCTAGGATCACGAAGGGCTCCGTGCTCCTAGGAGCATGCTAGATTTACTCTCTCTCTCTCTCTCTCTCTATATATATATATATAGAGAGAGAGAGAGAGAGTAAAGATACCGTGAGCTTAAGCTCACAGAGGCCTTCTGTGAGCTTAACTAAAAAAGTATATTAAATCATCTCCAAATTTTAATTTATCACGCTCATTAAATTCTTTATATGAAAATCTTACGGGATGCAAAATTTTGGATTGTTCTGAGTTTTTTAAGTCACCGTTTTTAATATTTAAAAATAATATTCAAACATTGAATATATTATTATTATTTTTAGAGCTCATTTTCAAAAACTAAAATTAATAACTTAGAAAGCTCAAAACACTTTAATTTTTTGCATCTCACAAGATTTTCATATAAATAATTTAATGAGCATGATAAATAAAAATTTAAAAATGATTTGATGTACTTTTTGAGTTAAGTTCATAATATCTTTACTCTCTCTCTCTATATATATATATAGTAAAGATACCGTGAGCTTAAGCTCTCGGAGGTCTTCCTTGAGCTTAACTCAAAAAATATATCAAATCATCTCAAAATTTTAATTTATCATTCTCATTAAATTATTTATATGAAAATATATTTGGATGTAAAAATTTGGAGTGTTTTGAGTTTTTTAAATCATGGTTTTTAATTTTTGAAAATCAGCTCTAAAAATAATAATAATATATTTAATATTTGAACATCATTTTTAAAAATTAAAAATAATGACTTAAAAAGCTCAAAACACTCCAAATTTTTGCATCCCATGAGATTTTCATATAAAAAATTTAATGAGAATGATAAATTAAAATTTAGAGATGTTTTGATGTATTTTTTGAGTTAAGTTCACGGAAGACTTCCGTGAGCTTAAGCTCACGGTATATTTACTCTCTCTCTCTATATATATATTATGAACTTGTAAGTTAGTATTACTCGAATAATTTATAAACATATTTCGACATTTTGGCTATTTCGAGTAGAATAATTTATCTTACATTGAAATTTATTGTAATTTGAAATTTACATTTATAATTTTTTTTTAAATTGCGACATCTCAAATAGGCATTATCTTTTGTTATTAGATTAAAGACTGATCATACTATAAAACTTAATTTATGATGTGTGAAATATATCAAAATTATTATAATTAATTATTTTTTGGTGCAAATCTGTTTTTTTTTTTAAATAGCATAAATGATTCTATATTAAATTGTTTATTTTATGACATTAGATATATATATTAGTCCATAATCTCTTGGCATTGGTAGACATTACAAATTCTACAAAATGAGATTTCACAAAATCCCTCGATATATTTAATTTCCATTTCAATGTTCAATGATCCGCTTGACAAAAGCCTGAAAAAGTGAAGTTAATAAATAACCGCTTTACTACTCTCCATCTCCAATCCCTTTCTCACTCATTGTACCGCTCCTTAGATCTGCTTCCTCTTTCAAACCCTAGTAAAACCAAAAATAAAAAGATCAAAGCAAGATGCTACCAAATAACCCTAACTTTCCCTACTTCTCCGATCTAGCCTTCTATTCACATCACGAGAGAGCACCTCCTCCTCATGCTCAAATCACATTCGATTCTCAATCCCAGCTGAGAAAAGTGAGACCAATTGAAGTGGCATCTTTCGCCGCAAACACATGTCAACAATGCAAGAGAACGGGCCGTGCTGATCGCCATAGCAAGATCCGTACTGCTCAGGGTGAGCGAGACCGGCGCATGCGGCTTTCAGTACAAGTTGCACAGCAATTCTTCGCCTTGCAAAACAGTCTTGGATTTGACAAGGCAAGCAAGACCATTGATTGGCTTCTCACTCAAGCCAAAGATTCCATTGATGAGCTGGGTTCCAGTTCCCCCTCTGAGCCTCCTAAAGAAGAAATTCCAACTGATCAGTCAGCTCTGTCGGATCATGAACCAGATCATTCAACGGCATTAGTACAGAAACCAGGAGAATTTCAACTGAAATCTAAGGATTTGAGGGCTAAAGCGAGAGCACGTGCACGGGAGAGAACAAGAGAAAAGATGAAGGTGGCTAGTTGCCGACTAGACCAACTCGTGCTAGCTGGTGATGCTTTGGCCGATGCTCAGATGGAAGGAAATTGCAACGGCACGGAGCACTACTATTATCTTCTCAACGAGATTTTGAATGGTGGTTTTTGTAGCGTGGATATTGAATGCTCTGATGTTTAGAAGTTGGAACTTCAGATTTTGAGGATGCTAATTATGGAAGATCAAGATCGAACCAATAAATTAATGAACAACCTAGTATTTTTTTTGTATCAAAATTTCATGCGTTTCTGATTCATTTAGAATTTAGAAATTCTCTTTTCGACGAAATGCCCAATTAAACCTGATGAATTGATTGAAAAAAGCTGGTGCTTCTGGACCGGTTGAGATAATAGAAAATAGAAAAAGATGGTTCTATTATCTACACAAAGCTGGTGCTTCTGGACCGGTTGATTTGGTGCTTAATTAGTTCAATCGGCCTTCCCGTGCCGGGAGGGGTGCTTATTTGGTCATGTACATGTTTCATTTATCTTTTAAAAGTTCGAGAATCTCCTGAATTTAGAAAAGAAAAACATATCAAAAATAACAACCGAATAAATATTCATGATCGCTGCGTCAAATCTTTTCAATGTTTTCTTTTTGCTCACGGCTTGTGAGCCTTTTGTTTTACTTCAAACAATAGTTTACTTAATCTTGTAATCATCTCTTACAAGTAATAAAAGTTTTGGGACTTGACCCTTATCTTTTCCTCAAAAAAACCCACCGAATATCACTGAAGTTTAAACAAACAATTATATATAGTTGTGCTCGGGAAGATATATCTATATCTATATTATATAAAGAGCGTATTTATTGAAAACATTATTATTTCAGTTTTTTTAATGACTGAAATTTCACTAATCTAACTATACAGATTAATATTTTTAAAACCTAATGATTTAGATTTTAACCAATGTCATTTTTTTTATTTTTACTATGCATTAATGAAAGTCTAAAAAAATTCATTAAATAAATTAATAACCAACTATTTTAAAGTTTTAAAAAAAAAGAAAACTACTTTTATACGGCTTTATTTAAAAAATACTATATTTTATAAATAAATTATTTTTTCATTCCAAAGCTTGTATCCATGTGTTTCATAATATTAGTCTGCAGTTTTAGTAGATTATTAAATAATAAAATTTTATTTATAAATTTGAAAATCTTTGTAATTTGATGTAAACATAAATTATATCTAAATAAAATATATTATTTATTTATAATAAAAATATACAATTATTTTTAAAAGTAAACGAGTTCCGTACAATAGTAGATATAATGTTTTTGGATATATATTTTATTGTAAGCTTTAAATTTTCTATTGAGAAATTACTGATTCTCCTTGTTGAATGTTGATCTTATTGTTATTATACTCAGTCCACTATAGTACAATATTTTGGCCCTACATGCATGTTCTCTCCATTTGTTAATTCTTGTTTGTATTTTGATCTTAATAATAATTAAGTACTTGAGCAAAAGCAGAAGCAAACTTGAGTTTCTGTATGATTTTTGTTAATTTATTTCTCATAAGTTCCAATTCACATCTGAATATCATCAATCAATAAATGAACAAAACTTTGCATGCTTCCTAGACTATATGCCTTATCCATCAGAATTAAAGGTCTAAGTGGTGGATAGCCGATTAACAGATTTTTTTATTTTAGTAAATAAAACAAATAAATATAGCAAACTGGCCATCTCTCTCCTCGGATTTGCACAAATAGCCAGACCCGAGTTTGAAACTCGGGTCCGGTTTTTTTTTTACACAGAAAAGAAAAAAAAAAACTGGACCCGAATTTCAAACTCGGGTCTAGCTATTCCATTTCTATTTCCTGCGATTCCCACTCCCCTCTCTCTCCCATCACTCCCCTGCCTTCTCCTCTCTTCAAAAAATACGATTTTTTCCCCCAATTTTTTAGATCTAATTCATTTTTGCTCCAATTTATAAACCGTTTGCGCGAAACTTTTTATCGTTAGAAGGAGAGTCGGAAAAACCCGTCGATTCGTCAATTTGATCGTCATTTCGAAGGTAATTTTTGGTTTTAAATTTAAATCTGAATTTATCAAAATTAGTAATTTTGATAGATTTAATTAGTATAATTATAGTGATAATTGAAATATAGTTAATATAGTTTGGTTTAGTTGATTTGTGTTGATTTTTTGTGTTAATTTTGAAATATGTTGTTGTAATTAGTTTAATTATGTATTAACACTAATGAGGCTAATTATTTTAAATTTGTTAGATTAAATTTGGTTAAATACTATTAATTATATGTACATTGGTTAATTATGTGAAATTGTTCAATTATATCAAATTATACCAAGCTATTCCAAATTATACAAAAATTATACCAAAATTATAATATTTTTAAATAATTAATTGTAGTGAAAAATGGAGTATCCGCAATTGCTTGTCGTGCCCGAAAATAAACATAGGTCGCAGAGGGCCAGAACCGATGTAAGTATTCTTTGTCGTATAATATGGAAAAAAAATATACTTTATAATTTTAGCATGTCGTACGTAACAAAATAATTTTTACAGCCTCATAGCACTCTCCGTTGGAATGCACATCGTCCGAAAATACCATACAATGCGCAGATGGATTCATATCTGCATCGACTGGGTCTGTACCAGATGGCGATTATGGGTGATTGTCAGTTAGATAAATCACTCCTGACAACGCTTGTTGAGAGGTGGCGACCAGAGACGTCGATATTTCATCTACCACGGTCGGCCGACGCGACGCTAGAGGACGTGTGTTGTCTATGGGGATTACCTATCAAAGGTATTTTAAATTTTTAATATGTTATTTTATATTTTTTTGAAAGTCTACTAATCGATTTTGCAAATTCAAACAATACGGAGAAAACCAATAACAAGGATGATCGACGATAATTGGAGCGGGACGGTGGAGATGCTCCTTGGGTTGGATGCTTGATCCATACGCTTATGACGACATCACCGATAACCCGTGGCCGTTTAAGATCAAGAATAGGGGGAAAGAGAACGAGTACACTCATTTCTCGACATTTGGTATTCGACTCTCGTGTTTCAACCTCTGTCGGTCATGTCTGGAGCCGGTCGATTGCATAGCCGGACATTGATTGTCTTACGAAGCCCGGGCATGTAGCGTTTGGCAAGCATGAATTACGCCAGATAAAACATTTGATGGGTGATTTAGGTCATCCACATATTTTCACTTCGATGCTTGCTTCTGCAGGTTAACTTATGTGTATTTTTAATTTAACTGATTTTTGATAATTTAATTCATGTTAATATGTGTAATTTACTCGTACAGGTCTTCCGACGGATCCTAAGGACATCGATATCTCTGCCGATGATCGTCCGATCATCGGCACACCTGACCTGGGGGCGGAACCAGACGACGATGAGTTTGACTTTTTCCCGGGGAGATTTCATGTCGTACTCTCGGCTCATGAGTCGATGAGCCTCGATCCGGTGTCTTGAGACCTCGATACCCAATATGATGCTCCGCGCGCGTCATCGTACGACACTCCCGGTCCATCCACCCGAGTGCCCAAGACGCGAGCACCGCCGGACGCAAGACACGAGCGTCCTCGCCGTGAAATTCGGGCCGAGAGACACGTATAGTCCGTCTCTCATTCGAAGGATGTTTCGTAGACGTTGATGTATTTTTTTTAGACTGTTGTTTGTATCGACTTTTTTAGACTGTTCTTATATATATTACATCGATTGTTCTTTATATCGACTTTATATCAATTTTTTTACATTAACATAACAATTTTTAAATCATTAACAACAGAAAAATAATAATAATTTTTATATAACATAATAATCATTTATCCAATATAATTTCATATCACATAATAATTATTTACATAACATAATTAATTTCATATAACATAATAACTAACTAACTTAATAATATTGAAAACGTAAAAAAAAAAAAATTTTTACCCGGACCCGAGTTTTTTTTCTCTTTTTTGTAAAAAAAAAAAAACCCGGACCCGAGTTTCAAACTCGGGTCTAGCTATTTGTGCAAAACCGAGGAGAGAGATGGCCAGTTTGCTATATTTATTTGTTTTATTTACTAAAATAAAAAAAATCTGGCCGATTAATCCACAGTGGTCGATACTTTTTATATATAGCGAATAGCGATGCTATCGGGGAACAGTTTGCAGGGTTACATATTATTAACTTTAAAACTTTGCTTATTGGTGTTTTTTTCTTTAATAAAAGGTAACTTAATTCTTCTCCCAGCAATTCCCTATAATACAATTAAGATAACAAACCATTATTTAACCATTAACTTTCATTTCCAGCACCACCAATCTGTGTTTGCATACAACAAGCATATATTTAATTAATTGTACATATATTTAATTAGGGAGCTATAATAAAAGTAGACCCTTTATATATAGAGAGAGAGAAAGAGTTAGGCTACGGTGTTACGTCTAGCACCGATGGTCCGTGTGTTATGGACCGTTTTTTTTGTTTTTAAAGTTTAAATGATCGATCCGATTGATCAAAGTGTTTTTCATATGAAAATCTAGTTGGGGATCAAATTTTATATTTTTATATTTTTTTGCTATTTTTTTAAGATGGTTAGAAAATAATTTATTTTCAATGGCTCATAATAATTAAATCAAGTGATTTTCTAGCTATCTTAAAAAAAAGTAAAAAAATTCTAAAAAATATAAAATTTAATCCCCAACTATATTTTCATATGAAAAATATTTTGACCGGTCGGATCAATCATTTTAACTTTGAAGACGGAGAAACAAATCAGTAGCACACGATCATCCGTGCTACGCATAGCACCGTAGCATATATATATATATATATATATATATATATATATATATATATAAATTAGAACCTTTTATAATATTGCTTAATACTTTAATTAGTACATTATTCATAATTTCTCCTAGCCTACTTGTATCTCTCAAAAGTGTAGCAATAGCAATAGAAACTTGTTGCAGAAAGTGACAGTTAATTAGTCTGAATAGTAAATGATACGAACAGACTGCTAAAATCACCATAATTGAGAAATAATATAAATCCGTAAGTTATAATGTAATTTTAACAATAGGGAGAAAGGGAAAGTAAAATTAATTTTCTTCAAGGCAATTAATATAACAACTGAAATAGTATTTTTATATGGATATTAATTTATCAGTCTACCGATGAGCACATGAATGATGAATTTGTTTATTCTTACATTTAGCAGCTGCTTTGACACTGATGAAATAAGTTTAATCAACAACTCATAAGAAAGTTAACGAGTCGGAGGAGGAGATCTCTATTTTTCCAGCTATTTGTACTACCATTAGGCAATTCCCGGCTATTTGTTGAAGTGCTGCTAGGTGTGATGGCCATGTGCATGTCTTTCAAAGATAGAAATCATGGACTTTTATAAGTTGTCTTTTGTTCCTTCCTTAATTACATCTGGCACATTTTTGGACACACTTAATAAAATAATCGGTGAGAAAGGGGACACATCACATCTGATTCCTAAAATTTCGGTGATGGCATGGATAAAATCTTAAAAATTATACACAACGCACTTAATTAAATGTTTGGTAAAGTGCATTGTTAATTCAAAAAGAGAGGGGGTGCCACATGTTGATTGGTCTCATAATCTGATGAAAAAAAAAACAAAATTAAGGCAGATATAATGTTCATCCTTCATTATAAAATTGATACTTCAAAGATCATCGTCGTGAGCATTAAGCAATTAAATATATTTAAATTTTCATTTTCCAATATATATTAATATTCTAGTTCAGATTTTTTTGGGTGTTTCACAGTTTTTTTTTTAAAAAAAGATGGAAATTCCTTGACAACTAATTATTTTAACAATTTATAGCATCCATAAAAATAAATATTTAAAATTTAATTTTCCAATATATATTTTAATTAGTTCAGAATTTTTGGGTGTTCACAGTTTTCTTTGAAAAAAAAGGATGGAAAATTCCTTGACAACTAATTATTTTAACAATCTCTAATAGCATCCATAAAAATAAATTATATTTTGTAACCCCACAAATGATTTGGTAATTTATACTTTTTATTTATTGATGAACTTTTATGTAAGTGTTACCGTTTATAAAGTGATCTGTGAAACATATAAACTATTCATATTTAACTATCTCATAACTACATCAAACGATGCTTAAACTACGTGAAGCATAATTAATCAATAAAGAAAAAATTATCAACAATTAATTCTTTTATGCTAAAAAGGGCGTAATTCGTAAATAAAACAAGGTAATAACTTCAATTTAATTTATCTTATTCATCGAAATTGCTTGGGCGGTAATCACCTACCAATTTTATTACATTCAATCACTACAATAAAAATGATCTTAGATAACACCCATTTAACAACGATCATATATCAAATCCATTGTTAAAATGGCTCAATGACATCATTATAATATTGAGAATTTCTTTAACAATGATTTATAATGAAAAAAATATTGTTAAAATAGAGTCTCAAAATACCAAAAAGCAGCAAAATCATTTAGCAACGGTTGCCTTTAAGGAACCGTTGTTAAACACTGTCTTTAACAAGAATTTTGTACCTAGAACCATTGTTAAATGATGTGTTTAGCAACAATTTCTTCAAGAAATCGTTGCTAAATGGTTCTGCTGCTATTTTGGATCTAACATTTGCTCTGACATTTATTTTTTTGCTCCCACGAATTCCCCATATCACCGTTCATTAATCCCAATCCAACGTTCTAAAAATAAAAATTCAAAAACTAAAATCCCACGAATTACCAACCAATTTTCATCTGTTTTCATATATAAAAAGGAGATGATAGAGAGACAAAGAGACAAATAAAAGAGAAAGAAGAGAGAAGAGAGACGGAAGAAATAAAAACCGAAATCCGACCATTTCAATTTCAAATTACCATAACTTTTGATAGGAAATTCCGATTGAGGCGTGCTACGTCGTCATCGCCATTTTTAGGGTAAAAAAAAATCTCATCTTCAAGCTCAAAAACGCATTTGAAGTTTTAACTTTTATTTTTTTATTTTTTTTTAGAAAATATATAGTTTTTCATATTATTACATGAATATGATGTATGTATGTATGTTTGTATTATTGAGTAAATATTTTTTATTGAATGCATAATTATATTTTTTATATTAGTTATTGACTGAGTGAATAATATATAATAACATTTATTCTTATCTAATCAATTTAACTCTATTTATTGTTGATTTCATATATAAACAACGTTATAACTATTTTTTTTAAAATACTTTTAACAATGGTTTTTAACTAACAACCGTTGTTAAAAATTCTTTAGCAACAGTTATTAGTTAAAAATCGTTGCTAAAAAATATTTAACAAAGATTTTTAACTAAGAACAGTTGTTAAAGACCCTTTAACAATAGTTATTAGTTAAAAATCATTGCTAAAACAACCTTTAACAATGATTATTAGCTAAAAACCGTTGTTAAATGTCTCCCAAAAATGATTTTAACAATGCGATTTAATAACAGTTATTTATACTTTTTCTAACATCTCTTTCAATAACGATTGAAGAACCGTCATTAAAGAGTTTTAAAAACCATTATTAAATTCAAAATTTATTGTAATGAATGAAGTTGCAACTTCGATTTTTTTTAATTATTAGACTATATATTTCAATGCTTAGTTCCCTCCGCACACGTGTACACTAATAATTGCAACCCCAGTTCAGCATCTGACCTTATCTCTGATCTTTAAATGAAAGTACGGGCCGGTTATCAGTGTGAACCAATACATATTACATACGTGTTCCGTAAACTGGTTGGTTTGTCAAATGCAGAAGGTCACAATCAAACTGATCAAGCGAGTTCACGAGCTGTATGATGGGTTTTGTGTAGCTCAATAAATTAAATTTTAGTATTATTATAAACGATTGCAAGCGTTCGATTTAATTATATAGTATTTTAAATCATTAATTCATTAAGAGAAACTAAGAAGTACTGATTAACTAATCTTTCATAATATAAACCGATCAAATTAAGCTGAGTTGGTTTTAATGGTGAAACTAAAATAAACAATAAAAATGATATTTGTATTCTAAAAATACAACTAAAAAGGAGAAATGCACATTACCACAAAAAACCTTTAGAACCACCAATTTAACACCCGTCAAATAAAAAAAATATATTCTAAAAGAGTTGAATGGCGGTGTTGTAGTTTGCGTGAAGTATTTTAGAACCGGCTATTATAAAATAAGATGTTGTAACGAAAATAACAGTCTCAATGAATTTAGTTTAGCACTATTTTTTTAAAGAAATGACTCTAATTAAATAAGTTAAAAATTAGTTATTTCAAAATCGGCTCTAATCAAATAAGTTTAAAATTAATTATCAAATAACCGGCTCTAATTAAATAATCTTAAAAGGACCAACTCTAATTAGATAAGTTTAAAACTATTTATTACATAACCGGCTCTAATCAAATAAGTTTAAAACCGATTATAAAATAACTGGTTCTGAACTTATTAGTTTAAAACCGATTATCAAATAACCGGCTCTAAACTTATTAGTTTAAAATAGGTTATCAAATAACAGGTACTAATCAAATAAGTTTAAAATTGATTCTAAATAAGTTAAAAACCAATTATTAAATAATCAGTTCTAATTCATAAATTAAATTAAATCCAATTTTTTGAATTACCGGTTCTAAAGAATTGAGTGATTTATTAAATTAGAAGAAAGATATAAATTCGATTTTACTAAAAATCTTATTCTAATTGATAAAATGAAGTAGGTTTTTCAAATAACTGATTCTAAAGAATTGAGATTTTTTTAAATTTACAAGAAAGATATAAAGCCCAAAATTAAACCGGTTCTAAATTAAAAATAGACATAGAGTTAGTTTTTTAGAAAAAATGGTTCTAATTAGAAAAATAAATTAAAGTCGGTTATACAAAATTTGATTTTGAAAATTGGGCAGGTATTTTTAAATTAAAAATAGATATAAAATCATTTTTTTAGAAAAATTGATTCTAATTGAGAAATTAAATTAAAGTCGGTTATTTTATAATCAGTTCTAAAAGATTTGAGTTGTGTTTTTAAATTAAAAGTAGATATAAAGCCTATTTTTTAGAGGAAAATCAGTTATTGCAAGAACCGGTTCTAATTTAAATTCTCAAAGCTTCTAAACCTTCCTTCCTATCTGAAACTCCTAGACCCAGAGTCTATTTGAAAATCCCTCCAAACCATAGCCTAAGTTCCAATCGAGCTCCGTTCTTTAAACCCTGGCTAAGCCTTCTGCCCGTCGTGCTCTCCTCCTCCCTTCATTCTCTCTTTCGTGCTCTGCCCTTTGTCCGTTGTGCTCTCCGCCCTCTGCTCTCTACCTCCATCAAGGTAAGTTTCCTCTTTTTCCTAGATATAATTTGTCAATCGTACAGTGATGGTTAAGAAGATCGAAGTGGATTTTGAATAACATATACTGGAGTTGTTTGGAGGTGATGCCTGGGATTATAAAGGAATTGAAAGGTTCTTTGAATACTAGACTTGTTTGATTGATTTTTAGAATTGATTGATAGGAGGTATCGAATGGGTGGCAGTAAAGGAGGAAAAGTGGAGGGAGCTATGTGTTTTTGAGTTCATCGATCGCCCTGGTCTTCGGAGTTGTCACCATTGGCATCACCCAGTAGAGATTTTCACATGAGAAGTCGCCATCTTCGTTCCAGAGAGAGATAGTTGAAGAGCTCAAGAGACAGCCAGACAATGCACCATGTCAACACATATTATATTATTTTTTAAAATATTAACTGATTAGTTTTATCAGTAACTAATAATTATCATAATTTATATCTAATTTTAGTCACAAGTGAATAACCATAATAAATAATAATTGAGGTATCAGATCATAATGATAAGGATGAATTATTGGTTCTAACAAGTTCGTTAATCTAAACAAATAGAAGATGGTGTTTACTTAACCTAAAATTAAACTAAATAACAACACGTAAAATGATATTTTGAAACTAGATGGTGAACACTAGCGGTTCTTGCTTTTCTATTCACTTTTAATTAATCGTACTTGGTCTTTTATTTTTTAGAAGGCAAATAAGTATGAGGTTAGCGATTTTAATTTAACATTGACTGTTGCTTTTCTGTATCAATGCCGTGTTCAAATCGTTTAGACTTCATGATTAGATATCTCACTCTAGGAGTTCATACTCTTCGTGTTTTTGCCTACTAAACCCTTGTCAAAGGTCGAAACTATATAGTTACGAGCAGGGGCGGAACTAGAAATGATCGATAGAGAGTGCCCGGTTTAAATAAATAGAATATTCGATTAAAAAGAAAATTTATTTTTCATCATACGACATTTAATTTTTAGTGAACTGAGGGGATTCCCACGTCGGGTGGCGCTTACCTTAGTTCCGCCCCTGATTACGAGACAACACTAATATTTGGTTCAATTCTAAATATAACCACCTAAGTTATATCTTACCGCTAGGCGTCATGTACAAATCGAGATTTTACCCTTTGAGGTCGGTGAATTCTAACAATATATTTTTATATTCTACTATAATTTCTAAGATAATCACAAATCAAATACCTATTATAGTTCAGGACATGCAAACATTTTATTAAAATGATAAATCACACATAATTGATAAAAAGTTCAAATATTGTGCAAACTATCTAAAAGAGTTTAAGAACTATAAGTCATCACTTCTAAAAGAGTGATTAGTCACTCATTTTCTTTCTTAAATCACATAAATCCATCACTAGATAACACTAACAGAGAAGAAAACCCAATGTCTTGCTCGATCTCCAGCTCGAGTGCTTAGATTTGATGTCAGAGTACTTCTAATCTCTTCTCTTGGGTGTTAAGTCTCTCAAAAAGATCTAATCAATGGTCTAAGATAGATCTAGGGTGGCTAGGGCATCCTGAGAGAGGAGCTATTGCCTTTTATACCCGAGGGAAGATACATCAAGGAAACTCGCCAAAATTGTGATATAGGGCTAGTGTGCGGGTCGCAGATAGGGAGAGCGCCAAGAAATCCTCATAAAATTATCCAAGTATCAAAAGGTTGAATTTCACTGGTTGCGGGTCACACGGATGGGTGTGTCGGGTTGTACACCTGGCATATGGTTGCCAACTTCATTTGTTTGATTGTGCCTTGATCCGTTGTGCTCTATTTCGCTTCGATCATCGCCCAACTATGATTCTCGAAATTACAAGCAAAACACAGTAATATCTCAAGTCGAAATATAAATGTAAGTAAAATAACTAGAATGCCCTTAAAATTGGTACTTTCATGAGTTTAACTCTAATAATATACTTATATGATTCAATTACCATAAAAATGGTTATAGATATAGTTGAAATTAATAAAGTTTTGTTTTATGTAGATATGAAAAATACGAAATATTATGATGTTAAAAAGTAGTTTATTAATTTTAATATTGATTATGAAAATTAATGTATTAAAAAAATATTTTTATCATAATTATTCAATGTAAAAATTGAACAATCTTTTAATAAATATAAATTATATTTAATCTTTAAATAAATATAAGTTCAATTTAACATATATGATAACTTTTTATTTAATAATTATATATTTCATTTAATAAATATGACTATTTCGTTTAACAAATATATAATTACCATTAATAATTATGTCGGTTGTTCAACTTTTACGTTGCATGTGGATACAAAAATTTAGGCAGTTTTAACTTTTACACTCCATGTGGTTCAATATTTTAGGTAGTTTTTGAGATTAACAAAAAAAATATTTTTTATTTAATAATTATGTTTGTTATTTTTAACAAACATGATGTTTCATTTAATAAATATATATCTGTTGCTAAGAATTATGTCAGATATTCAAATTTTATACCCACGTGGGTAAACTGGGTGAACTGCTCTCAACGCTATAGATAAAAGGGTAGAATTTCAGGTATGTCCTTCTCAAATATTGAAATTAGTATCCCCCCTCTCAATTTTATATTATCTTATTTACCTTTTCAAACTTTTAAACTTTCAAATTCACGCGATAAAATTTTTTGATATATCAAATGTATCAAAACCTCCATAGTCACATTAAAAGTTGCAAAAACTAAGACCTTAATAAATAGTTCATAATTGTTATATTTTTGTCTTCTCTCATTAACATCATTCAAAAATAACTCTTCACGTATAAACAAGAACATTTAACCTCTTGCCTTTCGATTTTGATTTTTAAGAATCTGAAATTTTCGATGAGTAGTATACATTCTTGATAAGTATATGTAGCATCGAGAATTCAATTTAAAAAAAAAAAATTTTTTTATTATAGTAAGAGTAAATAAGAAATATAACTGAGTTAATTTTAATGGAAAATAATACATTGTATGAATTAATATTACAGTTTTAGTAGTTTTAATGACAAATATGATATTGTAAATTTTAGAAGGCGAAATATGTAATTTTGAAGTATTTGCGGGGGGTAGATATGAAATTCTGCTAAAAATATTATTAGGGCCAAAATTTCAAGCTTTTTATACCTTCCTAAATTCAAAAATACTAGTTTGACATTTTTTCCAATAATTTCATTTTGAGTTTTAAATTTCTTAAATAATAATTTCGGCAAGATACCATTAATTTTTTATACAAAAATAAGGTTCCTGAATAAGACTTGGATTTGATTCTCTGGATTTGAGACCGCGCGCCAAGTCTACCTTTTAAGATGACAAGAAAAGTAAACACAAAAAATAAAATCAGATTGAAATCGTGATTTGAAACCAGATTAATAAACGCTTTGAAAGAATTCACAAGTTCAATGTGAAAATTAAAATGAAATTGAATTACTAATTCCAGGATCTATAATTCTACTTGCTTTTATTTTATTTTTATTTTTATTTTTGATAAAGAAACAGAAGTCAAAGTGTCTGTTTTCTCTTTATTAAATCATGAAAAGGTACAAGATTGAAAAAAAAGGAAAAAAAGGTCACTTGAAAACAAACAAACAAACAAATAATATTTGCCTTAAGAGATTTAAGAAAAATATAATTATAAAAAAGCTTAAAAAAATAACACAAACACAAAATTAAATTTCTTTCAATGAAGAGATTTCCACTCATTGTATACTTCTTCTGCCAATTGTATTTCAGTTTTAGTGACCTCTCTAAATATCCTATTGCACCTTTCCCTCCAAATTATGAACATTGTAATTGCAATGATCTCACTATCTACCTTGTCAGGTCTTCGAGTTAAGAATTATATGTTGCACCTTAATGTCTGAGTTGGCAATGCTATAGAATTATGAAGTTCGGAAAAATCTAAATGCTACTTGTCTGTAAACATTCAGAGCCATTTTACATTCATTGAACAAGTGATCTACCGTCTCTGCATTTTGTTGGCACAAGGAACAAATGTTTACCATATACCACCCTCTTCTTACCAGATTTTCTATTGTAAGTATCTTATTTTGAGAAGCCAACCAAATGAATAATTGTATTCTCGGTGATATTTTTAACTTCCAGATTATAGGAAGCTCAGAGCGGATGAACGGAGTTGCTGCCAGACCACTGTAGGCAGATTTCCATGTGTAAGTGTTGGTTTCTTCCCATTTCCATAAAACATCATCCTCCTCTGTTACTAATCTGATATTGTTTTGATGTATCTCAAAGAACAGTTAAGCAAATTGATTTGTAGCCTCACTTGACATCACTTCTCTGAATAGTCCCCTCAAATCTTGTGCAACTAGGAATTCTTTAAATGAGATAGTTGTATCTATGGCATAAGTATAAAGGCAAGCAAATTTGAGTTGCATTATTCCCGGTCCTCAATCATGAAACCAAAAGGATGATTTCTCCATTACCAATTGTTCTTAGAATTGAATACTGATAAAATGGAAAGAGAGATTTCAATTGTTTCATAAAGGGTCGTAACCTTTGAATACTTTGCAGGTTGAAGAAAATATCCATAGAGTTGAATGCTTCTTTCCATAATTTTTTATCCTTCTTAATCCATTGCCAATACCATTTTAATAACAAAGCTTGATTCATTATTTTCAGATCAATCACTCCTAATCCCCCCACTTCTTTAGTCTACATACTAGCTGCCAGTTAGCTAAATGAATTTTTTTTAACATTTTGATCTGCCCCGTGCCATAAGATGTCTCTTCTAATCTAATCTATTTGCTCGATTACCCAAGCCAGTAGCAGCCCACCCTGGCAGCCATTTATTGAGCTGTTGAATCAGTGGTAAATAAGCATCTTTTGTTAATCTCTTATCCGATAACGGTAAGCCAAGATATGTTATAGGAATTTTTCCTGCTTTGCATCCCATAAGATTGGCACATTGCAACAAATGCTCTTGTGAAGAGTATGTCAGAATTATTTCTGATTTATCCATGTTTACTCCCAAACCAGAAATTCTTTGAAACACTTGTAGCAACAATTTGAAAACTTGTATTTGATACACAGATGGTTTGAGAAAGAAAAGAGAGTCATCTGCATACAACAAATATGGCTTGACATCAATAGGTAAAGATATCCTCATAACCTCTTAATATGCATTATTCATCTGGGTAAAAAATCCATTGCCAAAATAAATAACAACGGTGATATCGGATCACCTTGCTGTACTCCCCTTTTCAGAATATTTTTTTCCCTAATTAAACCATTAATTATCACTTGTGAATGACCCGGAAGGACTCTATTTTCAATCCAACAAATCCATTATTTTGGAAAACCCATGCTTTGCAAAATTTTAGGTAGAAATTTTCAGTTGATCATGTCAAAAGTCTTGTGTATATCTGATTTAAAAATATTCAATTTATATCCATTCTGAACTGCATGATTAATCATATGTTGTGCATAAACATAACCTTTCGTTATCTATCGACCCTTTATGAAATCGGTTTGCACTGTATCTATCAGTGAACCCATTTTCGGCTGCAACCTTAATGCTAGTATTTTGGACAAAATTTTCTGAACACCATTGATCACATTGATGGGACGAAAATCTTTTGAAAGTTTAGCATCTGACTTCTTTGAAATGAGGGTAATGTAAGAATTATTAAGTGAGCTGAGTTGTTGTTCTGTATTATTAAAGACCTTAAGAAGGTCAAGCGCCAACAAAGAAGCAAAGGTTCTATAAAACTCACCAGTGAAACCGTCGGGTCCCGGGCTTTTGTTTCTTGGCTAAGTGTTAATGGCAACAATAATCTCCTCTATTGTGAATGGTTCAGACAAATGATGTAAATCAGCTACGGTTGGATATAACACTGACCAATTAATTTCTGGCATCTCATCCGATTCAGAGCCCATCAGGTTCTTATAAAACTCGAAAAAAAATTCTTGCTTTAGTTCTCTAATCCACATGTAGCCCCGTCTCTTCAACAGATTTTATGTGGTTTTTTTTTTCTTGATGTTGCTATTGAATGAAAATATTGTGTATTTCGATCTCCTTCAATTGCCCATTTGGTGTGCAACCTCTGCCTCCACATATCTTCTTCAAAAATTGACAGTTCCATGTATCTCTTCTTTATTATTTTTAAAATCAAGCTTTTCAAGATTGTTATTCTTCTTTCTTCTCTAACTACATTGATCCAGTCAATAAACTCTCTACATATTGAAATTTATGTTTTAATATTTTCTACCTTCTCCTTGGACCACTCTTTTATGTTCTTCTATAGTACTGTCAATTTGTTGGTTAGTTGGTGGGCACATGAAGCTACTGGTGTTTGAGACCAAATGTGATTAACCATCTGCACAAACTCTCGCAATCGCAACCAATAATTTTCAAAGAGAAAGAGATAAGTTTTTTGAAACTTAGTCTCAGCAGTGAATAGGATTGGACAATGATCTGAACTAGTATTTGGCAAGGCTCGTTGGGTTAAATTTAGCATAATTGAGTTCCAATATGTGGAAATAAGAAACCTATCAAGTTTTGCCATTGTTGGGTCATCTCTTTCATTTGACCATGTAAATCGTCTACCATTTAGAGGGAGATCAATAAGATCCAGATTATTAATCAAGTCAGCAAAATTGAACATTCCCCTCCAATTTTGACTTGTATTCCTCTCATCTGGTGCTAAGGTGACATTGAAGTCACCGCATAGAACCCAAGGAATATTTTGTACCGGTTTGATATCTAATAATTCACCGAAGAAGTCATCTTTTAAGATAGTTGTGGATGGCCCATATACTCCAGTAAAGATGAGATTTTGATCTCCATTTACTATTTGAAAGTCACACAGACTGAAAATCTCTTAATTGAGTGAGAGAAATACTTGATTTTATTCTCAGACCAAGCAATAAGAACACCTCTTGTGCCATCAGAATTTAACACCTTAAAATTTGAAAGCCTTCTTCCGCAAATTTGAGTTAGTATTCTATCATCAATCGAGTCCAATTTTGTTTTCTGAAAACTAATGATATCTGACTTTTCCATCAAAATTGTTTGCCGAACTGTCAATCTTTTGTTTTTATCCTTCAAACCCAGACGTTCCAACTTAAGGAAGAGAGATTAATATTATAATCCATAATATAAACCAATTAACAACTTGCACTAGCACTTCTGGCACTTCAATCTTCAGGAATAAGAAGGGTACCATCTTCGTTAATAGGTACCTTAATCAGCTCCTTTATTATTCTTTAATAAGAAGGGTACCATCTTGCTTTTATTATTCTTTTGAGATAAAAATGCATATTAAATATTTGGACTTTAAATATATTCATTAAAGATTTGACAAACAGATATCAATCAATCTTTCACAGAGTGAATTGCCTTGGTCATTTATCAAAGCTTTCTTCTTTTCTTGCCCTTATTATTTGTATTTTCTTTTCCAGATATACTTAATCCATAACAGTACTTAAATTAGTTATCTAAGGACTAGGAGCTGTCATAGTATTACTGCTTTATTTCGACTGGCCTGCGACAATTTTTTTTTATTTTAGTAAATAAAACAAATAAATATAGCAAACTGACAATCTCTCTCCTCACTTTTGCATAAATAGCCAGACCCGAGTTTGAAACTCGGGTCCGGTTTTTTTTTTTATGTTTGTGTGTTATATTAAAAATAAAACACAACAGTCAGTAGATTGATCTAAAATATTACAACAAAAATTAAAATAAAATTTTATAAAGCCAAATATAAGCACGATTAATACATTGTTCTAAAATAGTGTCAAACAAATTGAAATATTACAACAATAATTAAAATTCAATTGTTCTGGTAAATATAACAACAAAAAACATAAACACACTGGTAATCTAAATCATGCTATGTTGGAATGAGCTCGACCTCGAGTTGGCAGCCTGTTAATACGACCCTCCATTTCATCCATAACCATTGGAATGCGTATCTTCCTTCTCCTTCCTTTGTTGATTTTTGCTGGATCTGGCCTGATGACCGGACCATTGTAAATTGGTCAATCTCGTTTATTGCCATAACTACGCCAATGACCAGACCATGTGTTAATGTAGTACTGTATGGTATAATATGGACTAACGTACTGAGTGTAATCCAGCCTTCTGAATGAACAAACAGCAAGCAAGTGATCGCATGGGATGCCGGTCAATTGCGGTTTCTGACACCAACAATTATCAATTCCCGTCATGGCTAATTCAACCTCATATTTCATTTCACCCCTTTGTCCCTATTATTTCAAATAGAAATAATAAATTATTGCTTAAATTTTAAAATTAAATAAAAAATTATATAAGCATAGAATATTAACGTCTCGATAAGTCCATTTATGTTGTAAACATCGTAGTTGTTGATACCCCAATCCAGTGATATGACATCGTAAGTTCTCCCCTTATCACCGCGATGTTTTATCATTTTGGTGACCTTTTGGGAGAATACCAGACCTTGGGTTTCCCAAGTTGCTGCAATTTATCGACGCTGATAGAACCACTCAACACATTTGTGTCACGTGTTCTCGACGATAGCACATATCGGAAGTTGTCTGGCGATCCTGAACACATTGTTCAGTGATTCTGAACCGTTGCTTGTCATTATTCCCCACCGATTGAGACCCCTGTCTAGATGTTGTGCCCATTACTGGATTACTACTTCCGGAATACTAGTTGGATCATAGTTATCAGAACAGGATATTGGTTTGAATTCAACTACTAGCTCCAGTGTTTTATACCCGGGTAAGTGGTGCAGAGCTGTTGTTTTAATCATTCCCCAAATTTCATCAAAAATAACCCCAAATAAGCTATAAAAAAACACTCGAACTGCTTGAAAGCGAGTGTTGATCCGTGCACTAATGCTGATATTGAATTGGCCAGGGAGCAGCTCCAAACTAGCATGAATCTGCCTCTTCAAGTCACAAAAATTGATTACCTCGTCGGCGAAAAAAAATGTGCACGCACTTGAATATCGTAATCTGTTCCATGAGAAGTTTTCAAGATTTGACCTCCGTGATACACATTGATCGGCAACATTTTCATCTCTACGGTATGAACGATAAACCCTATTGTTAGTGTATTTTAATTTTACAAAAAAATTAATAGTCCAAATAGAAAAAAAACATACAACGTTGATGACACGAGAGTGGTGAATACGATCGAACCTGGATCCGTCGAAAAATAAATTTCCGCTTTGAAGCTCTTGCAACAGTAACAATGGCGATTTTGAAGAAATGATTAGCTGAAGGAAGATGAAGAAGAAATGTACTGGGTGTATTTATATAATAGCATGATGTTGGGACCAAGTTTAAAACTTGGTTCCAGGGTGTCTTGGTAGAGTTTAAAACTCGGTCCAGACACCTGCAATTTTCAAATGTACTGGGTGTGTTTATTTTAATTTTTGTTGTAATATTTTAGATCAATCTACTAACTGTTGTGTTTTATTTTTAATATAACACACAAACGTAAAAAAAAAAATTAAACTCGGGTCCGGGTAAATTTTTTTTTTACGTTTCTATATATATATAAAAATAATAATAATAAAAAAAAATCGGACCCGAGTTTTAAACTCGATCTGGCTATTTATACAAAAGTGAGGAGAGAGATAATCAGTTTGCTATATTTATTTGTTTTATTTACTAAAATAAAAAAATCTGGGCCTGCGAACTTCAATTCCATAACGGTGGCTCACAACCCTAGTACATAGCATAGCACCTCATTTGCTGAGATTTTCTGTACATAAACAGGGATGTGTCCAGAAATTTCACTATTGAAATAATATCGTTGCTAAGCCACCATACTTGAAAACAGTATCAAGCTGAACTGGTATATCAAGTACAATGATATCAATTAGTCTCAAAAGCGCATTTTCAGTAATTATGTTTCTTTAGCTACCAAAATAAGTTTTTCTTCTCACAGCATGTCATCATAAAAATTCCGAAGATCAACATTCGGTACCATGACAATGTTCGCCTTGATAATTTGGTACGAACACAATGTCCACCTTGTTAATTTACTGGAGACTAAATCATGTTCATAGAATTTCTGAACCATTTCTGTTTCCATTAATGTTAACAAATATTTTTTATTTCATTTGCAGTATTTTTCATTTCAAGAGTATTTTAGTGTAAAATACTTTCATGTGTATTTCGGACTTTATAATTCGGAAGCCCATGTTCATAGAATTTCTGAACCATTCCCATAATGTCATATTTCATTTGCGGCCAATACTTTGTAGGACTTTATAATTCGGAAGCCCATGTTCTGTAAAAGGGGCCTTAAGCTGTGTCAGGTCCATGGGGCACGGATATCGGGATATGTATGGCGCATTCTCTTTCTCCATAACTTGGCAGAGACTGCCAAGGGTCGTCTCTACATAAGAGGAATAAGAGCAGGTGAGAGGGTGATTGGAGAACATCCTATGTTAATTTTGTTAAGAATCATTTACCCCCATTAACAATATTAACCTCTTCATTTTCCCCTCCCTCTGCCATCACTTTTCTTTCCAACTCAGAAGCACAACCTAAGAGTACTTGAACCAGCACAAATTTAAAAATAATTTGTTCTCCATTAATAACGCATAATTAACATGTTCCCAGTTGTCAAAGATCAAAATTTTCTAAAGGTTGGAACTTCACCTGCATTGACCCCAGTTGTCTAAATAGGGCCAGCATGGACATACCAGCAGGAACAATTAGCATCAATATGGCTTAAATAAATGTGTCAATAACTAGCTCGAAACCTACATATTCATGCATCTAATGCATGTAAATATCAAAGTATTTACAAGTGATAACTAAACCATCATAAAAAATCTGACAATTTATCTTCAGCAGCCGCCACTTGCTGGTTCAATTGTGCTTAAAAGACCGTTGCGCCTGAGCTGGGTGCAGTACTCCTCTGCCTCAGCCTGGGAACAAATAATTACAACTGATAGCCCGTTATAATGGGCCTCTTGCATTATATTTACGGCATTTTCAACGGTCATGCCTGGGATTACCTTCATCAAGACCTGAACAACATACTCTCTCCTGTTGATATCATCATTGTGTAAGATAACCCTATATGGTGGTGTCATTTTCTTTCTTTTCCTGAAATTTGAAATTAGCAAATTTTCTTAAGTGACAGCTGTATGAATGTAAGAGCCAAAGAAAATGGATCTGTGGAAATATAAAGAAAAAGAATAAGAAAATAATTTTTGCACGTATATAAAAAAAACAAACACAGGATGATGACAATCTATTATTCAAACCCCAACCAATATGAGCACTGTTGGATTCATAGAAACATAAAAAATGATAAAATTGTGCATAATTATTCAGAAACAAATTCAATCCATTTGGACCAACAACAACAATTTTCACCACAAAATCAGATTCATGTCAATATTTATTCCATGTAAGTTTGTCTCATTCCTTTACCCTTTTTAGTTACATTGAAAAATAGTTGAAATGAATAATGATTTAAATAAAGTTAGACAAGTTTAATAGACGTTTACAAAGTTACCCAAAAATTGTTTGACTTTCAGTTAAAGATAGGGAGTTTCATGAAAAATAGTATAAATATCAAGTAACTTTATAGAAAGTTCTCAAAAATCAAATAAAAGCAAGATGAGTTGGTTGTTTACTTGAGATCAAATTCAGATTCACGCCCTGGGGGTTTTTTTCTTTGACAGGTCGATCCAACACACCACCTCCTTTGCCCGGTGCAGTTGCTGACAAGGCAATTACTGTACCCCGACTTAGGCTCAGCAGTTGTCCCTTGTACAGTGAAAACTTATCCCCTTAAAATATAGGACAGAGAGTAAGAACTTGAAACTGTTTTTCAAGATTTACAGAAATGATAAAAAGATTGGTTTACTATCAGTGAGATAAACCTTCAATTGAAGTACCAGCTTTGAACATATTTAAAATTTATTTGGCTCTCAAAGTAAACATGAATGTTGATCGCGACAGCTCCAATGAGCACTATAATAAGCAACTCTAAAAGTTTCTTATTGGCAAAACATAAAATGAAAAGAGAAGATAAAGTATATTAACACCAATTGGCATGATTGGTACTAAAGTCTGGTATCAGATTCTCCAGTCAGGTCCTTTGAAAAGAGGTCCAAAAAACAAGCAATTCTGTCACTTCTTACAAACATTAAATTGGATTACTCAGAATTAAATGAAATCAGCTAAAATATACCGTTCAATACTGAAGACATGAAAGATAACTAAATTCACTTCGGAAATAAGAAAATTCAAGCACCAGGTCCACAAATCTGAACTCAGATTAGTTATTTACCCTCAAATTGCCCATAGGGAATGCAGGATAAAATAAATAAGCGGAAGCTACACTTTCTTACATGTTATAGATAATGAATTCAGAAACTAACGAAGTAGAAGAAACGGAGAAAGGGAGGGAGATACCTGATTTAGAATATAAGAAGTGATTCGGCGAGAAAGGGATTCGATTATAGATAGCCATCTCCACGGCCATACTGATCGAACCAGCAGCAATCCTCAACTCGCTCTTCTTATTTTTCTTCTTCTTCTTTGCTCTTTGTTTTCTCTTTTTCTCTCTTTGTTTTCTCTTTTTCTTCCTTGGAGACCCTGCGCTCCGAAAATCCCACACAATCACACAATTTTTTGTGGAAGAAAGATAACGAACAAAAAGAAAAGAAAAAAAAAAGAGTGAAAAGATTTTAATCAGTACAGCTGCGATTTTTCTGTTCGATCTCGGTCTCACATGCGTTGACAAAGTAAAACGAGAAGAACAGTTAATTCGGCTCAATAGGCCCGTAAAGTTTTACTATTAACAGGCCCTTTTACGGGTCTTTTACGGCCCATAAAATCAACTCAAACTTTACTACACTGACTTCAAATAAAGATGTCAATGAATCAGATCGGATAATTATTATTTTATTATTATTTTTATTTTAATCCCAACTCAACTAGATTTGGACCAAAAAAATGTTAATCCATATCTAATCTGACTGGATTACGGATCGACTCGATCTAACCCGTGCAAAATAATTAATTATTTTAAAAAATTAAATAAAATTAATTTATAATTAATCTGAATGAATATATATATTTAAGTTTTAATTAGTACTAAATCATAAAATTACTTCAAAAAATATAATTAATCGGATCGAGTTGAGGATATAAGTTTTTTTTTCATTTTTATGATTTTTTTATTTATTTGAAAATTTATTGTCAAGATTAACAAAATAACCCATTTTCAAGGGATCCCTTCCCTACAATCATATTCATTTTTGTTTTAATTTTTCAAATATGAACACAAATGTAGATATTTCCGAGTATGAATACAAATACTGATAATGTGTATATAAATTATGTCAAAGATAAATATAAAATTTATTTAAAATTTATAAAATCTATTGAAACGTATAATAAAATAAGTTTTTTAATATTATTATTTATTTAAAAGTATATTACTAATTTTCAAAATTTTAAACTTCATAATATCAATTCAAGTATAATGGAGAATAATATTTTAAACTTCATAATTTTGAGTCTTTACTTTTATTGTAGATGATATATGCGACTGACAATGGTTATCGTGACAATTTTGTCAGTAAAATCTTGAATAAATTCAAAAGAAATATTTACAAAATCATAAAAATAGAAAATTTTGTATACATATCGTTGAACCTACATATTTTATTATGTTTCAAATCTCATACAATTTAATTGTCATTTGCTAACACATCAAAGACCACTAATTTCAAATTGCAAATATGATATATATTTTCTGACAATAAAAAAACAAATATCTTTAAAATTTTAAAAATGCAAATTAAAGTCGTCTTCATATAATAATAATAAATTAATGAGCTGTAGGCTGTCCCACCTCAAGACATTTCAGCTTTGTTATCAAGTAAAACAGTTATTCATTGCCATGCTTCTTGTAGAGACTATATATACATGATATTTATATAGTAGTAGACAACATTGCAAACCAATCATTCTGATTTCATGCCGTGTACAAAACATTAGGCATTACAATTCCGTCAGTTTTTGGTTCTTCAAAATGATTTTTTACTCAAACTAAAAGTTCATTGAACGAGCTGAACCCCTTAATTAAAACCAAATTACAGAATAATAAAACTGTGAACTTGATAAAGAAGCAAGGAAAATTGTTGCAGAAAAGAAATGAAAATTACAAATTCACATGAACTCGGTTACATTGTAGTCGTAGGGGCTCCACTCTGCTGCCAGAGATTAATGATATCAGTCGCTTGATTAAGCAAGATAATCATTCTCTTTTGCGAAACCCAACGTTTCTCCTCCAGCACAGCCTTCAGCTCCTCCCAAGCATCCTTCCTTGGCCAAAAGTAATATGGTGTGAGTGGTATACTTCCTTGACTGCCCGGTACAACCTATCAAAAGAACAATATCAAACCAACATTAATGAACCACAATGGGTGTCTTAGTGTATTAGTTTTCTTGTCCAATGAATGTATGAATGTCGGACCTGTTAAACTACAACTTATAGGAAGGGGTACTACTCATGATAACTGCTACTGGATCAGTATTTTGCATATTACTTACTCCACCATTGCAATTACTACCAAAACATACGTAAATTTCATCAGCTGATTTTGATGTAACATCTGATTTTTAGATTATGTCAAATGTGGACGCACTTCTTTCAATAATGAAAATAAGTTCTGTATCTACAGATCAGAAAGGTAATTTTTTTTGGTAAAGCTTCATGAGTTAGCTGCTAGTTTTTGTAATTTCACATAAATTTGTATTTTTTTTCCTTCATAATTAATTGTAATTTGTGGACAACCCAAAATTCAGGGCAAATTGTAAAACCAAGAAATGTCCTGTTTGTCTTTGTTTTTTTTTTCATAAATAATGAAATTGATGGAATAAATTTCTCAGACAGAACTAGGTAAATGAAACTAAAAAAGAATTAGGCAATCAAAATAATTTGGATCACCTTCTCCAACGCGAGACCTATGTTCTTCTCCATCCAAATAAATTTGAGCACCATGTGAGCCCGAATGGCCCTCTCATCTTCTTCATCGTAATATTCATCTTCGTCATATTCTTCATCATCGTAGTAATCTTCTCCCAGCTCTCCTCCCTCTTCTAGAAGCTCATAACTCTCACCACTGTCTCCTTCTGCCGCTTCCACCTGAAAAATTCCAGCCCGAGACCCGTTCGATGAAATGCCGCAATCAAATAAAGAGAGAAGTAGAATAGTAATGGCTCAAATACAAATTGTTAATAAATTTAAAGAACGAATACCTCCACAGGTCCAGATTCCGATTCTTCCTCTGCCACGCCTTGTTCTACCTCTTCAAATTCGTCATCCAGTTCAGGGGAATCAGCTCCAGCGGCCAATTGAAACCTTCTAGAAAGGCGAGATGGCTGGAAAGAAGCGACAAGAGAGGGTCCAGAGCTGGTGGAAGAAATAGAAACAGAGAGATGTCTCCGTTCGAGGAAACCGCGACGATGTGAGGTGAAGGTGGAGGTGGGAGCAAGAGAGGTAAGATGGGGAACGGATAGAGAGAGGAACATTTTCGCTCTCAGCTTTCTTTGCTCTGGTATGTTATGTTATCTGAGATTAGTAGATAGCACTGGAGAGAGAGTGCCAGAGAGAAAATTAATGGAGAACTCATTGGGCTTCTATTTAATTTGGGCTTAACTGGCCTGAAACTTTCTTTAGATAGAAACTATTTTGGGCTTGACTGGGCCTGAGGCTTCTTGACGAAAGTTTCAGGTGGTCTCCTGTTGATTACGAATTGCAGACGCCCAGGAAAATACCCAGCTGCTAACTTTTCATAATTAATGAAATAGATAAATTTATTTTTTTCATTTTACAGATGATAAGCTATATCATGCGAGAAAAACATAACTTGCGTAATATTTGTATTCAAAATCCTAGTGATCTAGTTGTGACTAATATCGTGAAAGTCTATATATAGATTATATATATTATGCTGACTTGAAGGACGATCAATGCTAAAAAATATTTTAGCATAAAATTAAGTCAAAATTAACTTCTGAATGCTAATTACAGACTACAAAATTCAATGAGTTTTCAACATAAACAATACCGATGGATTTAAAATTTTCCCTAATGTTGCAGTTTTGTTCAACATGCAGTCAAATAGTTGTGTATTATAACTTCAGCATTCTTTATATAAAGTTATAAAATACGTACCTTTTTTTTCCTTGCAGAATGTGTGTTTATGTGCAATATATGAATTCATCGGGGCAATTAACGGGCTAGATATATATTAGATCATTGTTTTAATATGCGGCCGTATGACCGCATATGCGGTCCGTTTATGCTTATGCGGTGCGATGTCGCATACATAACAATATGCATCCGCATATTTAACAATGTGCATTATTTTTTAAAATATTTATCGTATTAAGTCTATAAAATTAATTATATTATATTTTTCATATAAAATATTTAAAATTATATTAATATCTTATTATATTTTCTTATTTTACATTAAAATTCTTCAAAAATAAATGATCGATTTAAATATTTTAAGAATTTTTTAGAATACATATCCGCATACTAAACTGCATATACATCCACATATCGCATATGCGTTATGCAGTGATCAATCGCATGCATATTGAAATCCGTATTTTATAACCTTGGATTAGATATCTAAACATGAGATCATAAGGGTCCCACACCAGAAGCTAACAATACCATTGCGCTCATGAAATGGATCCACGGTTCTCTGTGGACGATGAACTATGTGCATTAATTAATTGTTAAAACTATCGTATCGCGGATATACAAATTTCGTTTGTGTATTATTAATTTTAGAATATGCGTGGCCATATTTTATATTTTCAATTTATATTTTTCTGTCCGCCAATATAGCCACGCGCATATATATAGATATTCTAATATGGCCATTAGACGACAATAGTTATATATTCTTCCTGCTTAATTAAATATCCACTAAAAGCATGCAGGTTTTAAGTGACTTCATATAACAAATTAATTTATATCCTTATCAATGATATGTGCTCGTAGCATTATTGCATCTCTTTAAAGTTTTTTTTTCTAACTAATATTAATGGTACTAGTCAACATTTCACTAACGGTCTGACTAACAAATTATTAACTTATATCCACAGATTACGGCACCATATAAACTTATTTTTTAACCATTTTCTGTAATTCCATGAGGATATTATCATCAAAAATCAAAGGACCAAATGAATAGATAAAACTTTACAATACATATTGCTAGTATGTACAAATAATAAATAAACCATCTACATATCTAGACAAATTATTAGTGCAAGATTTATTACGTATACTAAAATCTAAATAGATTGGCTTACAGGAAAAAAATATATGCAAGATAGGATACTTTTTAGTCATTAATTAATATTCAAATGAATTACTATTGCCACTAAAAAAATGAAGATATCAGCGACTTCTAATGATTACATCATTCATTCTTTAGCGTGAACGTTGCGCCCAAATATTTACATGATTCTCGAAGCGTATTCCCGAGTTGCTACAAGGAATATCTTCGGAATTGTAGACTTTCTAAAAAGTGTATTAGTCTTAGTTTCTTTATCTTATTTGTTTTATTTTTAATTTTAATTTTATTTAAGTTTCAAATCTCTTGGGACAATTTTAACACTATTTTGTATTTTATTGCCAATTTAATATTTTTTTTAAAAGGTAGAGGCTTGACCTCTATCTTTTACTTCAAAAAAAAATCTGACTAAATGATGATATCTAATCTAAATATGCATTTTTTATTCGAATAAGGACTCATCCGTGAAATGTATAATGTATATATGTTTGGTTTTATAAATGATTTGGAGATATCGTAGATAAATGTATATTCAATGCTTTTCGCATTGATGATTGTAATTTCTTCAAACCGTGACATTAAAACTAAAATATCTTAGGTGCTGGAGATTAACAATATATTATAGGATTTCATCAGCATCTAATTAAATGATACAATAAGACGTTTAGAAACAATACATGCAATTCCATAATTGAAATTTTGGAAAAAATAGTAACTTACTATATATATCAATAATTTTTCATTTATTTAGTATTATTTTTCCCGTCAAAATGAGAGGAGTACTTCATATATCACTACAACAAAAATGACCTCAGATAACATACATTTAACAACGGTTATATATCAAATCCGTTGCTAAATGGCTCAGTGGAATCATTGTAATATTGAGAACTATTTTAACATGGTTTATAATAAAAAAATATTATTAAAATAGACTCTCAGAACATTAAAAAGTAGTATAACCATTAAGCAACGGTTCCTTAAAGGAACCGTTGTTAAACATTGTCTTTAACAACGTTTCTGTGTCTAGAACCGTTGTTAAATAGTGTGTTTAGCAACGGTTCCTTCAAGGAACCGTTGCTAAATGGTTCTGTTATTTTTTTAGTCTAACATTTATTTTTTACTCCCACCAATAACATTTACTCTCATGGATTGTCCATCTCACAATTTGTTAATCCCAATCTAACGTTCAAAAAATATAAATTTAAAAACTGAAATCTCACAGATTACCAATCCCTTTTTCATCTGTTTTCATATATAAAAAGAGAGATGAGAGGGAGACAGAGAGAGAAAGAAGAAAGAAGAGAGATAGAAGAAATAAAAATTGAAATTTGACCATCTCAACTTTAAACGGCCATAATTTTTATAGGAAACTCCGATTGAGGTGTTTTACGTGGCCACGGAAAGCTAACGATGAGATCTACAGGGTTAACTGCTTACGCTGTTACCATCATTTTTGGGGCCGAAAAACCTCAGCTTCAAGCACAAAAACGTATTTGAAATTTTTTTCTGTTCTTTTCTTTTTTTTCTTAGAAATTTTATACGTTTTCATATTATTGTATGAGCAAGATATATGTATTTTTTGAGTAAATTTTTTTATTTGATGAATAATTATATTCCTTTCATATTAATTATTAAATGAATAATATATAATAATATTTATTCTTATCTAATCAATATGACTCCATATTCATTGTTTAGTGTTAATCAATACGACTTCATATTCTTATTTGATACATCTTTTAAAGAAAGTTATATTTAAAAAAATATTTTTTTTTAAATTCCCTTGAGCAACAATTTTTAACTAATAACTGTTGCAAAAGGGTTCTTAAGCAACAGTTATTAGTTAAAAATCATTGTTAAAGGTATTTTTTTATTTTTTTAAATAATTGTTGCTAAGGTACCCTTTAACTAGAGTTGTCAATGAATATCCATAATCCGAAAATCCGATCTGAATCCGCACAAATGGATTCATGTATGGATCCTTAAAATATATTCATTAGTTTATTGGATCCGCATATGGATTCTAGAAAATAATTCATCTAATATAATGAATTCATATTTGGATCTTATAAGATTCGAATTTAAATTCGCTATGAATTCGATAAATAAATAAAATTATATTATATGTCAATTAATAAAATAGACATGTCCAATTTAGTTTAAATTGAAGAGCATTATTTATGTTTCACTATGTGTTGATTCATAAAGTTGAATAGTAATTATTATATTCATTAGGTAGATTTTATTATGTTATTTGATGTTTATTGTATATTTTAAAAATTGAACAAATAGTTATGATTTTTGCTACGTTCATGATTGGAACAAATAATTTTAAGATTGCTATAATAGTAAATGTGAATTATGATTGTTGTTACGTTTGAAATAATTTTAAGATAATATAATATTTTTTCTCTTGTCATATATTAATTATATTATTTTCAATATTATTACAATATAAGATCCGAAATATGATCCGAATCCGATCTAAAATCCTCTATAATAGTAAATATGGATTCGTATTTGGATTTTCAAAATTTTATTGGATACGGATCCGCATATGGATCTTATAATTTTTTAATGGATTCGCATTTGAATTTTCTGGAATCCGATCCATTGACAGCCCTACCTTTAACAACGATTGTTTATACTTTTTCTAATACCCATTTAATAACGGTTTGAGAATCATTATTAAAGGGTTTTAAAAATTATTTTTAAATTCAAAATCTGTTGTAGTGTATAGTTTTTTCTTGATCGATACGACTTCTTTGATGCAAAAATAAGAATCGGAAATGAAATTTGTGTTGGCTTTGTGATTAGAAGATCAGAACGAGAGAAGAGGGAGAGGTGATTTCGGTCCATACAATTTGAGAAGGGAGAAATCCCAATGATAACTCCCGTCCAATTTTGTTATATTTGGCGAGAAACGTACAGAATGAAGGAGAGGAACATTGCTGCTCTCAATACCTTTCTTCTTTCGTTCTCGCATCGACACACAAAAATGGTAATAAAGTTATTATTATTTTTTGTCCATCATAAATTTAGAATTTATTCTAATTTATCGTTACATTTGTATTTGTTAATTTGCAAGTTGTAATTTTTAGTAAAATTGACATCCTAAAAGAGTGACATAGATAGTAAATTGAATGAAAACTTGGAATTTTTAAAAACTGATGATTAGAATGAATTCTTTTATGTTTCTTATTCATTCCGATAACAAAATTTCAATTCCAAATCATCTCTTTTGAAATGGACTCTATTAAATTTTAATGAAATTTTGCACGAAACCATTTTGATCAGAGTGTCAATTAGCCTGCCAACCAGCAGGTGTTTGCTTCTGGAAAATTAATTAGCCTCAATGTTATACTCTAAATAGCTAGGGACCAAATCGCCAACGCTAACATGAAAAATCCTATAATTTACAGATCATTGCTTTGCATATAATATAGTGTGAAGTTGAACGTGCATCATCAGGAGACCAATTGGCTTTCATGCGCAAAGTAAATTCTGAGTTTGCAAATCAAAGTACAACCACCACACTTAATTAATCAACATTTCCAATCTCCTACTATAGCCATTATAAGGAGATCATGAACCATTTATACACCCCCAAAACAGGACCATGTAATCCCCACCCTTTTCTATATATATTTAATTTCTTTACCAAGCCATGCAGATACAATTAACACAAGGAATAATTAAAATTTGTCCTTGTATATATCCCCACCCCTCCACAAACCCCAAAACAAAGAAGACACCAAAACCTAAACACACTTGATTGAACTCCAAAATCCAAACACCTATACCCTAAATTGAAGAAAAACCCAAAGCCCAACACACAATTAACTAACTTGATCCGACTACTAACTAAATCAGTAAATCCATATTTATATAGAACCTTGTTCTTGCACATTATTCATCCTCTGTCGCTTAATACCCCCGCTCGAAGAGGACGACTCTGATGTGGTTGCTTTCCGATCCATCACCGAACGAAGCGCTTCTTGAATTGAAGCGATATATTCATGGTGTTGACCAAAAGATACATCATTAGCATCATCCTCTCCAGCAATAATAAGAACATTCTTCACACGACCGCCGAGGGTTGTGATCTCAGCCTTCCTTGTACGTAATTTCAATGATTTTAAGGTCCGTACAAGGTCGGGGATGAGCTCAGCACGATCTTCGCAACATAAGGAGGCCCGCACGAGCAAGTTTCCTTCTGTGTCGCTAGCAGGATCCACTGTCAGTTCATCTGCTTCAGTAGGAAAAGCTTGACCATCTTCTTCGGTGATGGATGATGTCTGGCGTTTGAGCTCTTTGACATGCTCTATCACCTCCGCAAGGAGCGATGCTTTGTCAGTCTGCATTAATCAATATCGGCCAACACCAACACATAAATAGAGCGTTGACATATAATGACATTGATGCAAAGTAAACACCAAAAGAGTGAAAAGATCCAGAAAACAATAAAAACTGTTCATTATACGTCAGTGGTTTAATTTCAGTAGTCCATGATCATTGTCCATTGCAAACGCACGGAAACATGCATGTAATGTAACTCAGCACATTGGATCCCCGCCAGCTCTTCCTATGTAATGTAACTCAGCACATTTATATTTTTTTTTTGAATTTTTTTGTTATATTTTAGATCAGCGAAATTTGTATCTATTTAAAAAACAATAAAAAATTTCAAAAAAAATAAAATTTGATCTCTAAGGATATTTCAATATGAAAATAATGTTCAACGGTTTGAATCGGTCGTTTGAACTTTTAAATTTGAGATACAGACGTGAAATACGGGAGGTTTTGTGTTTCACGAAGCACTATAGTCTATATATATATATATATATATGCGCTAATGTGCTTTAGTTATCAATTCAAAAAAGACAACATAATTAAGGAAATTCTCATTCCGACAGTTAGTATATTTCCAAAAATTTCCGAGAATTGATGCAAGCCACTAATCGATCGGACTCATTCCAACAACATTAAATTCAAGAGCAATGAATAAATAGAATGAACTGCTTAATATAGTTAGAAAGTAGATGATACATTTATTTATTAAATATACATTTTTAAGCCATTCGTCCTAATTTGAACCCCATATAAATGATGAATGTAAACGTAAATGTACAATAATATAAACCAATACATGAAAATAATACATACGATGAATACGTTTATCACAATATTAGTTTCATAATTAATTGAGAAGAGACAAGCTCATATATGTCGGTTGACTTCAGTTGATAATTTGCTTTTACTTTGTCAACAGTTCGTGCGTTGAATCATTTATTGGTTCAGCCATATTTCATGTTCCTTTTTCCCATTGAAATGGAGTATAAATTGAAACTAGCGCTTTGACCGCATGTAGAGGAAAAGCTTAAAACTGTGGTGGCTTTTTTCCTCGTTATCAGCTTCTGACAAGAGCGTGCACTGCTGCACACTAGTAACAAAATTTTGTTTTTTGCCTAGAGCAGCTAGAAACAGTTTTCCAGCAAATCTATTTTGGTGAATTTTTCTGTCTGATTTTCTGGTTCCTCTTTAGCCCATCAAATTTCAACCAGACGGCTCCTTTTCAGCTCTTGTCTTTTCCTATCTATTTTCCCAGGTTTTAATTTCAGGTTTCTATTTCCAAGGAATTAGAGATTGGTAGAGTGCCCGAGAAGAATATTATCACTAAGCTTGCAAAAGTAGTAAGAGAAACAGCATCAAACACTACCTACCTAGCTTGTTTGCCCCATTTTGATGGTATCTCATCCAGAAATCTATTAATGTTTATAGATTATAAGATGATACTAATTTAAAGAAAGCTTCACCAAAGATAAAACTCCGAGCTAACTATATATAATTCTATATATAAGGGGTCAATTAATGAAGACAATAATTTCAAAAAATACGTGAATAAGAATCAAAGAACTATGCAGCCTCGCAATGAGGAAAGAGCTATGCACTTCAAATGAAATCAATATCCATGAATAAGAATCACCATAAATTAAAGAAAATGAAATCCAAGAGCACATCTATTAGAAGGACATTCAAGAACATGAAAACAAATATTAAAATCGATTAGTACCTACAGCATCAATATTACTGATTATATTGAATTCAAAGTTTCAAACTCTAGACCTAGTTATTATATCCACGTTATACAGTATATAACTATATCTGAATATCGTTAACTATTTTACATGGTATATATAATTAGTTAATTACCTTTGTTGTATTGGGGAGCATACTTCGCAGCCTCGCAAGATGGCCATTGATTTTCTGACGGCGACGGCGCTCAGCCTCGCTGTGGCTCTTTGAGGCGGCAAGTGCTTTGGCATCCATCATCTCCTTGGCCGTCATCTTACCAAACTCAGCATGAAGGGTACCGAAGAGAGACATCGGACCCAGCCCCTTACCTTGCAAAACTCCTTCATAGATTCCTGTCTGATCGGCGCATGTACCAAAGATTGCTGCATCGTGATAACCAAACTGATGATGATCTCCAGCGAACGGGAGGTGCGGAGCGGTGAAGTAGGGGGATGATATGGGATGCACCGACTGGAGAAGAGAAGCGGCTGGAGGCCATGGTAGAGCGCTAGCTTCTCCTCCACTAGCGAGAAGCAAGCTATTGGTGGGGACGTGAAAGCTTTCTTCCCACATATCCTATGTCGAATGTGGAACTCCACTATCTATCTCTTTCTATTCAACTTCCTTTCTTTGTGTCTTTCTCTCCAACTTTTCTAGTCAAATGGGGTCTCCTTTTAAGCTGCTCTTTAGTGGATCGGAGGGGGCTATATGAGTGTAGACTATGATCAAGCAGATAGAGAAAGGGCTCGTGTACGGCACTAAGAGAGAAACTTTTTGCCTTATAATTTCGTCCGCTTGAGCTTTTCCTTTTAAATTAAAAAACATACAAATACAAATTTCTTTTATTCAACTCATCCAATTCTCTCTCGCTATCACAGGAGATGAAAGGAGCTGAGATGAGTTGAGAAATGAGAGCATTGAGAGGGAAAAAGGGGGGGAACCGACCAACGCTGATAAAAAGTTGTGAGAATGAAGGGAAATAAAACTAAAAAGTATGACAAGGGGGGAAAGTTGCACCTGGTAAAAGAACCACGTTTTGTCCCCTGCGCGGCTGCGCCTGCTTGGCCTGTCGCTTTTTCTCAGATCCACGCCTACACTACACTTACTTACAACACCACATACCGCATCCATTCTCTCTTTCTCAGTCCCAAGAACGACCAAATCATTTTGCTCTCCTCCTACCTAGTCTCTCTCTGGCTCCTCTCTCTCTAAGTCCAATCTAGCTATAACCTACTTGTTATGCTATGTGTGAAGATTGAGGAAGAGTTAATTAAATAGTACTTAAGTGCATTTTTACGATCTATTATATATATATATATACGCTTGTTTAATTTAAGTTTGTGGACATTGTTGATATATAGGTGGGTTGGGGACACGAGGAGGGGCGCGGTTGGGTATTGGGTTTGATTTCGCTTGGTATAACTATAGAGGGACATGCATGGGGTTTCGTTTGTTTAATCGGAAGTGTTAATGTGTGTGGCCTAAGACTATGAATGAGGAGGAAATAATGCCACCTCCACCATCAACCATTCATGGCAAGGTTGGGCCTCTTCTAAAGTCTCAGATGTAAGCATCACGCTATCCTGACGTGCATTTATGGATATACGCCTGTAATCCAATTTTCAATATATCTCACTGACAGATGGAGTCCATAGAAATTAATGACAGAATAATAGTTTTAGTGATTAGAAAAGTGGGGATATGATCAGCCCAATACCACACCATATGACAAATTATATCAGCCACAGAGAGATGTACCCAACTTGTACCGCCTTTGTTAAGTTCCAATTTGTTTTCGGGCGGCATTTAGATATAAAATTGTCAGCTGTTTGTCTCCTCTAATTAATTGTCTTATTGGTTTACTTCTTTTTACCTTGCTAAAATTTTTCGTTAAACTATATAACTTATAAATTAATTCGATAATCAATTGTTATATGTCTATTAGACTATTACGTACATATTAGCATTATGTATAAGTATATTGTTTCATACACCTTATGTATAAGTATAACCATGGCATATATATAGATCAGAAGACTAGCAAAAATTTTATCAAATTTATTTGATCGTTCTCAAACTACACTAAATATATTTTCACATAAACGTGGACAATTGTTTGAAATATAGAATGCATTTTCTTGTAAACAAATAATAGTGTGTCGAATTTTACCTGATCATTTTGTTAGTGATCATTCCCGAAAATAATGTATAGTGTGAATGTATCATATCGCATGCATATCTCTGGTGTAGTGCTTTTTCATTTTGCTTTATTATAATTAAAGAGTCCATCAGCATATTCAGGGGCGGATGCAAGATTTTGACTGGAGAGTCAATTATCGGATTGTAGTAACTTATTGAGTTCAAACTCATTAACTAATAAGTACTAAATAAAAAATTTAATAATTTAATATATATTATTATCTAAAAAAATCAAAATAATATTCTTTTACATATTAAAAATAAAATAAATAAAACACAAAGTAATAAATAATCAAGTAGATGATGAAAGTTTTCCACTACGGAACTTCATATTTTAAAATCTTTACATAATTATTTTCAGAGGAGACAGATTATCAAAAATGTTATCTAAAAATATATTTTTTTAAATCCAGTGGGCACAGGCCTCCCCCATCCCTCTAGATCCGCCCCAGAAGCTAAACCAGAGGTAAATAAATAAGAAACTAGTAAATTAATATAACTTAATTGATAGTTACTGTCATTGCACGTACACCTCAAGATTTTAATTTTATATTAAAATGTGCACAATGACAACATAATTAAAAATTATTAACTATATTATTACCGTACCTTAACAAAGAGAAAGGTAAATCCAGTTGCTTAATCAAACATGGCCGTAAAGACAAATAATTGATGTTATGTATAATTCAATATTAATTTATATCCATGCATATAGTAGAGAATTCAAAAATGGCAAACATATATGATATATGAATAGAAGAGAGCACTGTATTTCTATGTGAATATGAAACAGGTGGCAGTGCCCCTTTGACCTGCTGCACACATGCAGACACAATTGTGGAAGCTATAGTTCCCAGATCAAAATGGCTTCTTCGAAAATATGCATATAAATAATACAGCACCGAAATGCAATGATTTTTCACTGTTTCACACATATTTTCACACATATATAGGGTCCTGCAGTGACCCTGGTCCCCAGTCAAATTTCAAAAATTAACAGTAAAAACGGCATGTTATTTGAGCAAAAAAAGCTTGATATTAATTTGAACACAATCGAAAAGCTGCATGAACAGCCTTGTAGTTTACTCCATGTACACAGAGCAAGCGTCAGGAGTCGTGGCGAGCATTCCATATACATATGTGATCATGATCATGGCAGTGGGTGGATCCTTGGCACGCACGCACACGCACCCAGTCTTTCCATCATGCGCAATGTTTTATCACATGGTAACATCATCGAGAATATGTAGGCATGGCACCCATCAATTGAGCTGAGAATGGTCATTGCTCTGCTCCTGGGCAAATCTTTTTAGGTACATATATAGAAGTAATTAAGGATCGGGCAAATCTTGTATCTCAACATGTAATTAATTAATTACTTTTACTTTTTTAGTTTTATTTTTGGAGAAATGATGGTCTAGCCCTCAAATTTTATTAATCCTTTTTATCATCTAACATAATTCACGGTTGTTGTGCTGAATAAACATTAATTCGTTTCTTTATATCATGTGCATCTTAGAACACAATCTAGGATGGAAGTTAAGCAAAGGGCCACTTCTTTTCAGAAAAGTTGTTGGAAGGGTCTACTTAAAAAGGAATAACAGTGATTATTTTCAATAAAGGTGCTTTGCTTTAGAAGAAAGCCAACGTTAATGTCTTCTAATTGAGATACTAAAGTCATGATTGATGCTAATTTGAAAAGGGTTTGGGGATCCACTAATGACGAGTCAAATTCTACTAATGCTCTTGGTGTGGAAGGTCACAGATTCGAAATTCAGATGAATTTTTTTTATAAATAACTAAAAAAGAAATAATTTAGAATCTCATGTTTATTCAAAAAAATATACATCATTACTTTTTAAATCTAACATTTACAATGTGATATATATAGTAGTCTTTGTGCATGTGCAAATTATAAAATGTGAAAAGTACGTGACATGATATAATTTTTTAATGAATGTGCCAATATGAAAATAGCCTACGATGGAATTAACTTAAGTTCAATACATCAATCCACATCGAACGACATTGGAATATATGATGACAAGCATTCTCTCCTTTTTTTTTGTAGGAAAAGATGGTACATTTTTATTATGAAAATGAGAAATGATCATTCGACTATATGTAAATTGATACGTACTGTCTTGAGTCTTGACATGTGAATTAGTATGTTCTGACATTTGATTAAGAACTAGAACTAGACGTCAAAATCAGACCTTAAGACAAATCCCTACCAATTAATTGGGTGCCTGTATTGGCTTTCTTGGACTTGTTCTGAATCAAGAAAGAGGTAGCTGCAAATTTAATAATTAGTAGTACTATTTCACGCTCCAGAATCATGAATTAATTAATGTTTTTTTATCCCACCTATCCCATCTTTATAGTAGTGATAATCATATGTAGATAATCATATGTCCTTGGCCTTATTTTTTATTAAAAGAAGAAGATAGTATTAACACTATCAATATGTAATTAGCCGAAAAGTTATCCGCCATTCCGCCAAATAGGAAGTAATCGGAGCCTTCCTGCCCCAAAACAAGAGAATGAAGGCCCAGAACAAGTCCAAAAAGCACTGCACGGCCCGTTATCCATTCATTGTTGGGAGGAGGTGGATGGCTGTTATGTGAAGCCCAGCCTCATGCATTCTCTCTTTCTAGAGGCCCTCCTAATTCAACTGGAGTAACTTATTCTCCGAGTAATATTTTTCTTCGGAGAGTTTTCAAAGGTTAATCACAATAGCTCATTTTAATCACAACGGCTATATGGAAAAAGTCTAAATATGAATTTTGATGTATAAAAACTTATTATTGTTAAATTAAGACCGTTAATTTCTAATTGAACGGAGCAGATCAAAAGTACTCCATCTGAAGAGTTTTTTTGCTCTCCAAGAAATGTCGTTCAGATCCAGTTGCCCAACTTGGATCAGGCGAGTCACAAGATCGACCCAAGAAACAAACTCAACTGTTCGAATCATTCTGCCTCTTTTTGCGTTACAACTTACAAATTCGTGCTACTGAGCTCGATAGTACCATAAGATTTACATTGGGCAGCACGAAGAGAGAGAAAAGGAAACGGTTGGGACAACAGACAGTGTTTAAAATTACGGAGCCGTTTAAAAATGAGTTTTGAATAATATTATAAAATTATAATAATATAGAGGATGTGAATTCGAGCACGACAGGGAACAGATAATGTGTGACCTATATAAAGAAATGATAATATCAAGTTTCTCAAATCATTTCAAAATTCCGACAGTATGACTTGGCCCAAATGATAAAACCATAAATTGAATCGCTAGTGCCAACCACATATATAGTAATTAGTATTTGACATGGACATTGTAGAACTTTTTATCATTATATTTCTTCTGTTGTACAAGTCTTTTATTTTCATTTATCTAATTTCATGAATAATCAGAATATACTGCAATCTTAGTTTCTTCAGAAAATAAATTCCAGGATCTTTTAAGACGAATTATTTAAAAAAAAAAGAAACAACGGCATACAAATTCAGAAAAGGGACCTACCATCAAAGTAACCAACCCGAATTGAATCAATCTTGCAAGTGCTGTTGAACAAAAATAAAAATGAGGCCAATATAAGAGTCCCCTAGATTAGCTTCTCAAAGAGACGACATAAAAAAAAATATATTCACATTGTAAATTTGGAAAACAGTCTTTGGTCTCATATTTCTCTTTGAATTAAACAATGTACACATCCTATGCAGATTATCTCTCTTTGTACAAGGGAATATTGGGATCATCCTTTGGAGTTGACCAAGGGTATTCCATTGTTGGGTCCCTCGGAAGTTTCCTGAAGTTGACAAATGGGGCCCACAATAACAACCTTTGATAATAACATAAAAAGGAAAAACAAGTCATGTGCAGTAACATAAGTTATTGAGAAACATGTAAAGAAAGAAAAAAAATTCCCTAATGAAGTGTAAAGTATGAAAAACTGATGAAGCAAAATGAAAGAAGTACTGAGACTTTGAGAACATAAGTAAACAAAATTGCTCTTAATATAGCATGGTTGAAATCAATTAGAGGCTTTAAGTTTTTTTTCCACGTGTACTGATATTACAGTTACTGTAGTAAAAGCAAAGCATCTTACCCCGGAAAGAAAATGAAGGTGAACATGAACTGAAAATACATCTCAACGAATTTGCGCTTGTACCATCTTACTCTCATCCAGTTCAAGATAATCGGCTAAAAATAATCAACAAAAGGAGAACACAACAAAATGACCTTATGTTTGGCCAGTTCAAATTGAGCAGCTAATTTAACATCAGAACTAATCATCTAATGTAGTTTGCTTACTGGAGCGACAATGAAGTATCCAAATGCAAGAATTGCAGCATATATCAAAGTTGTCACCAGATCCTCATCATTGTTATTTTCTCCGGTCACAGCAAGAGCAGCTGGCGCCTCGACCTTAAACAAAGACAAGTAATTAAGGAAGGGAAAAGGGAAGATTAGAGCTCAATTGTTCTGCACACGCACTTTAACATGAAAAGGGAAATCGGCAGCATATACTTACCGCAGCAATAAAACCACCATATTTTAGAAGCGTTACCACCTTATCAAAATTTGATTGTATGGGTTTTGAGCTGGATGAAGATGTAGTCAGATTTGATGGCTGTACAGAGAATCCAGTTAGTATGGTGAAGCTATAGAAGAATATGAAACAAAAACTTAAATTTTCTCTATCAATTTCTCATTAATTGATTAGCATGGAATCATCAGTCACCTCGATTTTGCAAATAGGGGGAATTTTAAACTTGGATTGTGGAGATTGTCTACGGAGAGAAGCAGAGACCAAAGAGGAAGGAAAGCTTGATAAGATGTTCATCGTTTTGGGAGGTCTGAGCTTAATTCAGAACCTTATCTTTTGCTGTTTTGTCCTTTAGGCCCTTTCTAAGTTTTCTGGTTTCTATGTGGTTATAATGGATCCGCACTTTTTAGACATTTCAGTTAGGTGTGTGAGCAGTGAGCACAACCTGTTCGACTGGGATCCTCTCCAATTGTTCTAACTCAGCCTGAACTGAGACGGGTCCATCAATTAACCAAAAAAAGGAACATAGCAGCACTTTTTTTTTTTCTTGAACCAACAATTAATCATTCAAATCATCTCATTTTTCATGAAGTTATCTAAAAAGTACCGAATCACCACTCTCGAGCAAATTTTACTTCAACACTACAGAACAGGAGTCTAATTTTAATTCTGACAAAACGAGTTTCAGAAATGCACTACTCTTGCATCTGATATAAGAAAATAACTGAGAGGCTTGAGATAGCCAGAAATATACATTGAGATTGAAAGAAGAATGCCTCCTTCCCCATTATATAAATTGAAAATAGTACATGGGCTCATATGTTCTTGCCAAATGAGTCTATTGTACTAATTTGACAAGCAAAAATTATGAGTTAATTAAAAATCGGTGAAATTGTATCATCAGGGGTCTGCTAATAGAGACATGAGACCAAAGACCAAGAAAAGAACTCCACTTGATAAAGCAACCTACAAGCAAACAATACAAGATATCAGTACAAGCGCTTGAAAGTTCAATTAAAATTTAAAAGAATGATGAATTGGATCTATGGTGTTTCTGCGGAAAATAATAATAATAAAGAAGCAGAAGAAGATTCCAGTGCCCGTCTTGTTTGCAAAAAAATGTCTTGCAAATGGCAAAAAGAATGAACTAGGAACCGCACAATATTATTTTTCTTGGATTATAGGTTTCTTGGACCAATGTATTTTTTACGGTATCTGCATGAAAATACTGTCCATTTCAATTATGTTTCACTATTACCTATGGCACCATTTCTTTAAGACCAAATCACCAGTAATTTACTTCTTTAGAAGGAATCATGACAAAAGGAATTGTCTGCAGGAAATAAGTTATTATGGCCTGTTACAAATTTCTCATTTTTTATGAAGTAGGGAATTTATTGTGTTTGTTGGAGGGGTGTTTGTTGAAAAGAGCATTGTTTCCGTGATCAGCTAATGGTCAAGTTAGTTATGGTGTCTTCCCCAAATACTATCAAGTACCAACCACCAGTGCTATTTGCATATAGGACAAAAAGGTTAGTGATTTTGACACAATTCCTGAATATTACCATCTTTTCAGATATTTGTGAAGCCAGGCTTTTCCCTCCAATAACTGCTGCTGTGGTGCACAGTGCTTGCCCCCTGAAACAAAAATTGAAAAATTCATGGAACATACTCGATAAATTTTTTAATTAAAAGAGTGAAAAATCTAGCATCTTACAAAATTCCCCCAAGAACTACACCGAAAGGATCTTCATCTGAAGCCATGGCAATTGTAGCAATCTAAAAGGCATAGAATAGTACCAAGTAAGCAAATGCCTCCTTAAAATGAAGATATTACATAAATGATCCCTCAAGTATGGCATTTCTAGTGATTGCCCTAAATTTTAAACTAATTATTTCAGTATTCAAAACATCACATTAAAGTTTAAATGAAAGATTAAGATGAGACCAATATAATCAAAAGATACAGTAGTGCAAATAATGCCCTTCTACTCTTAAGGAAGATTTTAAGTAAATCACACATCAAACATATACAATACAAGGGAAGTGAACTTCAGTACAAACCTGGCTCTTGTCACCCCACTCGCCAAAAAAAGTGATTGAAAAAGCCTTACAACAATAAAAGAAAACTCACATTAGGGGAAAAAAATCAGGGTTACGTCAGTCTTTCAGGTTTAAGAACATTCAATTAAAGGTGATAAAAGGTACCTTCAGAAAAATTGGTGAAAAGAGCTGCAGGAGGAGAGACCTCTGCTGCTTCTTTAGATCATCACCATCCTAATGATTTTAAATTGAATATAAACAATCTTAATGCTTTTTAGATTGGATAGGGTACCAATCTTAATCTGTACCAGAAATATACTAGTTGTTTGTTTTGATTAACAGATTAACAGTTTCATATTTTTATGCTATAAAAAAAAATTAAAATAATACTAAAGATCAACCATACCGTACTAACCTTACTTTTAGATCCACGTTTGTCAGTCTTGAAATCAGCATCCTGATAATTTGACAATAATCAGAAAAAAATTACAAAAGAAAACATATTTTCAATATTTGTTTAATGATGTTGAAATAATTTTACAAACCAATTTCTCTTCTACTTCTTTTAACTCTTCAGCTTCACTGTAAAATATAAATCATATCAAAAAATGGTACAGAAAGCTTGAAGAAATTAAAATTGTAGCAGAGATATACCCATCTCCTTGAATTGCTTCCCACAATGTCCAGAAACCAAACCCAAAAAACAACACAGTTGTCATGTGATGGGCCCATTTACGAGAAATCTGTGCACAGACAGCAGTAAATATTTAGAAATCAGTACAGAATCTGAGAAATTAATTGAATATGGGAAAACAAGCTTTATTTCATCCCTACAAAAAGTTATTCCCTGAACAAGTGGCATAAGCTTGTGAAAGGCATAGTAAAAACCAATTGTATTGAATTACCCCAAAAAAGGGAAAAAGAATAGTGGAGATTTATATAAACCCATCTCTGCTCAATATGTTTTAAATAGAAATAGCACTTACTACATTTGGTGCAGCCCAGCCAAGCGTAGCAGATAAAATGGTCATAACCTAGAAATAAAAATTACTTAGTAATTGGAGCAGACAAATATTTTTTGTTGATGAAAAATAGATACTTACAATTAAGGCACTCAAACAACCAGCCAGAACAATCTTCCTTGGATGCCGCATTGCTAGGATCTAAAAAGAAAGAAATTTATTTAACAGTTTGTTCAAGACTTTGGAATTACAAACTGTATTGCTTGTACCAGCCACCAATACTGCCTATTGATCTGCATAATTCACACTCAGAAGAACATTGCAAATAACCAAATATCACTCAGATACTAAACTTCTTAGAGAATTTGATGATATTTTTATTGGTATTAGTGGCACATCAACCTTTCATAAGTAAAAATAAATTTAGTTGATTCTTACAAAAATAAACTAGAGATTCCTGGAATTCAAATGATTTCATAGAAAATATAAAGTCGGGCAACTGAAAGAAGCTTTCTAATTAGCTTAAGCAGCAAAAAGATAAAAGTCGCCCGAAAATACTAAATATTAACAACTGCATTTTTCTGCTAAGCTGTGCAAGTAGGTACCAAAACTGATAATAAAATAAAGCTAAACAAAGATTGCACCAACCCTATACTTACCTAGAATAACGAAACTCTGATGCAGATCCCAACTAAAAAAAATCAAATCCACCTAAAAGATTACAAAATACCCAGCCAAACAAAAGGTTTTAGAAAAGTTATTTACCGCTGCAGCAAAGAAAGTCTTGTCTCCGATCTCTGACAACACCGTCATCGCAAGAGACTTCGTAAATCCCTGTAAATAAGCAAATTATACCAAAACCCAATCAATACGCTTCTGAATCAGGCAAATTCAATTGAGAAACAACAAACAATCAAGCGCACCTCGATAAGAGAAAAGCCCATTTTTCCTCCGAGCTGAAAAGAGAACCCTGGATCGATTTGACTCGGAGCTCAGAGGAAATTCAAGTGCGAGGGAAGAGACAGAAACAGACTTGGAATTGAATCCAAGCTAAGAATGGTGAGAGAAATTCGACGACGCAAATTTCCCACCTTTGAGGTGCCGCCGTGCAAAATGCAGACACAAGAAAAACAGAGAACGGAACACATGCGGCTATATAAAAAAGCAGGATGGTTATTTTTTCTTATTCTCCCTTGTAAAGTTGTAAATTGGAATTTATTGTTTTGTTATTTACGGTTATTTATACCGTTGAATGGTGTTTAGTTTTTTCTGGTAACTACTACTAAACTATGCATTTACAATTCTTCGGTTGACAGGTTAGGTTATACTATTTTTTCTTTATCTTTCTAATACATTCATACACCCGGATATGTTATTTTTATGTTTTATTTTATTTTTTGGTACGACAGCAAACACAGACGTTCAAGAGGAAGCTAGCTGTGTAATCTTTTAATTTTTGATAGATCCATCTTTTAATAATTAATGTATGATGCCGGAGGCATGATGTATGAGTATTATTTAGTTAATTATTCAGCATTTTTTAAATTGGAATTTATAAATGGCAGTTAACGAGGACTCCTTGCCACTCCAATCTTTCAAAATTAGTGTGTCAGAGTGTAAGACAATAAAAATCCTTTATTTAACTTCAAATTTCCAATAACTAAAGTAAACATCTAGAATTAACTTATAATTGTCTGCAGAAAGTTATTTCCACTAAGAGAATTAGTGGAATACGATATGTCAACATAAGTTAGCAAGACATGGAGGTCCAAATCAATATCTTTTGTAAATATCTTTTCCCTCATAAATAAATAACTCTTTATGGGTCCGTTTGGCAAATTAAGGAATAGTTTTGGAAGAGATAGAATAGTGTTTTTTTTTTAAGAGTGGTAGAAGAGTGATATTCTTGACTATTCAGAAGAGCGAAAATATCGTTTGGCAATTGTTACTCAGAATAGATAAAATATGAATAATTATAATACTAATAATGATGATGATAATAATAATAATAATAATAGTAAAATAATAATAATAATAATAATAATAAAGTAATAAAAAATAATCATAATAAATAATAATATTATAATAGTAATATAATAAAAATATAAACATAATCATAATATATAATAATAAAAAATTATAATTACAATCATATTATAATAATATAATAATAATAAGTAATGATAATTTTAATAATATAATCATAATCATAATCATGATAAAAATAATAGTCATAATCATAATAATATAACCATAATCATAATCATAATAATATAATAATAAAAATATAATCATAATCATAAAAATAATTATAAATAATTATAATTATAATAATATAATAATAAATTAATCATAACTATAATCAGCATATAATAATATAATACAACATAATAAAATAATAATAAAGTAATAAAAAATAATCATAATAAATAATAATATTATAATAGTAATATAATAAAAATATAAACATAATCATAATATAGTAATATAATAATAAAAAATTATAATTAAAATCATAATTATAATAATATAATAATAAGTAATCATAATTTTAATAATCTAATCATATTATAATAATCATAATAATAATCATGATAATAATAATTATAGTCATAATCATAATAATATAACCATAATCATAATTATAATAATATAATAATAAAAATATAATCATAATCATAAAAATAATTATAAATAATTATAATTATAATAATATAATAATAAATTAATCATAACTCTAATCAACATATAATAATATAATAATAAATAATCTTGATCATAATAATATAATAATAAAATAATTATATTTATATTCATAATATAATAATATAACATTAAAATTATATTTATAATAATAATAAATAATATAATACTAATGGTAACGATAATATAATAACAATAATGATAATAATAATAATAATTTAATAATAATAATATAATGATAATAATAATCATAATAATAAATAATAATCATAATATTAATATAATAATAAATTATAATCATAAATATAATATAATAATATAATAATACTAAATCTTAATCATAATTATAATATAATAATATAATATAATATAATCAAACAATAATCGCTATTCCGACGAGAGCTAATCCGGTATTCCAACTATAAGTTGGTATATCGGATTAGCACTATTCCGCACTCTTCTACTTAGTCTAATTTGACAAATTATTTCGTTGGAATAATAATTTTATTCCTACTTTTTGCTATTCCATGGTGTGCCAAACAAACCCATATGTTTTAGGTCAATCTAACAAATTAATTTGCTGAGAAAACAATAAATGTTGATCATCTGCGAAAACTAGGCATCTCAAACGGCTAATAATTATAGTTAAAACTAATTATAATGATAATTAATTTGGACATGGCTAATACTCATAGTTAAAACTCATTATAATGATAATTAATTTGGACATTTTTCTTGTCTTCTAGATCATAGCACGTATCAACCCCTTCTCTCCGAATGGTGTAGGTGCCTCTCGATTGTTAAGCCAAAAATTTTAGATTAGTGGGTGAATTATGTAAAAAGAATCCTGCCAAAGTAAAAAAAAAAAATATTAATCTTAGTCATATTCCGCTAGAAGTATCTATTTCTCTTAATCATGTCTTAGCTACATCTAAATAAAAATATCTGGGCATAATTTCTCTCAAAATTCGCCGTAAACATCAATTGAACATATGTCATCCTTAATTAATTACTATTTTTGTTGTTGAAACGGAGAAGTTTTTTAACTAGTTGTTATTGCCGACCAAGGCAAAGTCGTTGCAATTGTATCATTACAAGGAATTTAGTTAATATAAGATAAAGGTGCAAATGTGCTAATATTTATAGGGGAGGGATATCTTAACAATGGTTATTCTGATGTTCCTGATAGTATATTTTTAAATAAATTTAAAAAATCTTAAAAATATTTTTTATACATATATTATGTTACTTATAAATTGATATTTTTTTCAAATTTCATATAATTTTATTATCATTTTGATAGTGCATCAAAGATCATTAAATTGACATCTTTATAAATTGCACAAAAATTTAACGGTCTTTGATAGACTATAAAATGATAATAAAATCGCATAAAATTTGAAATATTATTAATTTATAAATAAAAAATATATCTATAATATTTTCATATTTTCATATTTATTTAAAAATTCATTGTCAAGATTTGACAAAATAACACATTATCAAGGGATCCCTCCTCTTATTTAAATGCGAGGGAGCTTTTTATCAGGAAGATTTATCTCAAGAAGTATGCAACCACTATTATGAGTCAAGGCTTGTTTGGAAGAATTAAACTTTCATATTTGAACTTTATTATTATATCCAGTGTCATTCGATTTTTTTATTGATCGGTCTGCTTATATCCATTTAATAAGAGATCCAGCTAATTCAGAATAGAATATAATTTAGTTTAAACTTGGAAGCTTTGTTTTACTACTTTTTCATTGCGGAAAGTGTTTATTTATTTGGAGAATAAAATACAATCAATTAGAATTTGATATTGGAAATACCAATATAATTAGAAAAATACGGCGGAAAATAACTTGAGCTTTGAGACCTATATATTCACCCTGCCTGATGTTAATTTTTGTAAAACAAATAATATATGAGTGTGATTATATCTATTATAATTATCCTACTAATTTTAATTTCCTTATACCTGAAATATGAACGATTAACTGCTAGAATGTTTTAAAATTTTGTATGAATAATTCACCTTACGGCGAAAATTTTGGACTTCAAACCCGTTTTTGTTTTGTTTTTTTTTTAAATTAGAAGACTCGCTTTCGCTTTTCAAGAGTATCGGACCATTCCAGTATTTTTTTATATATATAAAAATTACACGGTGTGAATTTGTGATAGGCCTATTATGTCAGCCGAGTTGAATTTCACAATTGTCAATATCAGTTGCAATATTCTGCTCGAGGTGGATTACTATTCCTTTTTATTATTATTTTTAGAATATTTAAATATTCTAATATTTAATGTGTAGCCTATTATTAATAATTATGAGTCAAATTCATTTATGAATAATTAATTAAAGAATGCATCTAAAGGGTACATCTAAATAGTGCATTTGTATTTTTGATGAAAAAATTCAGTTGTCTAAATTCATTATATTGGATCCCAGTGGTTGCCTCAGATATTATAAAAAGAACTCATGTTCTGATATTTCCATATACTAGACAATTTCGTCCACTAAAGAAAATAAAAAAGAGTTGAAGGAATAATGCTTAATTAACTATCATCACACCTGAGGAAAATCTCTAAAGATCAGTACTCACACTTCCGCTCATATCCGCTTCAAGATGTCTACTCTTCAGAACTGTGAGTTCTAACTAATTATTTTTATTATTTTATATGAATTATATATTCTTGGGCTTTAATTTACTAATAAAATATATTATGTTTAAATATATTTAATATCATTTGGTATTAGAGTCAAACGTATTTTCATATAAGTTTGTTGAAATGATCAATTTATGGGTTAAAATAAGTTTCAAGACAGTGATATCTTAAGTTTGATCAAGTTATATCTGAGTTTGGATTTAAGAAAATTACTATTGATCAATGCATATATCTTGAGAGAAAATTTATCATTCTTGTTTTATATGTTGATGATATTTTATTAGTAAGTAGTGATTTAAACATGTTGTATGAGATAAAATATTTGCTATCAAAGAAATTTAAAATAAAGGATCTTGGTGAAGCCTTTTATGTTATAGGCATTGAAATTCATCAAGATCGATCTCGTGGGATCTTAAGTTTATCATTGATAAAATGCATAAGTGTTACAACATTTAAAATTATTATCTAAGTGTTGCTTATATTGCCAAGGATGATAAATTTAATAGGTTTCAATGTCCTAAAAATAATTTAGAACATGCATAGATGAAGCAAATTCCTTACGCTTAAGCAGTAGGGAATTTAATGTATGCTCAAATTTATACATGTCCTCATATTACATTTGTTATTGGCATGTTTTGCCAGTATCAAACAGATCCGGGAATTGACCATTTGAAAGCTGCTAAGAAAGTTTTACACTATTTACAATGTACTAAAGATTATATACTTACTTTCAGGAAGTTAGCTAACCTTGAAGTTATTGGTTATTCTGATTATGACTTTTCTAATTGCGTTGACAACAAGAAATTCACATCAAGTTACATATTCATACTTGCAGGGGGGGCTAATTTTATAGAAGAATGCTAAGTAGTCTATAATTGCATCTTTCACTATGCGAGCAGTAGTTTGTGGCATGTTATGAAGCTACTGGTCAAGCAGTTTGGTTGAGGAATTTCATACTCAGACTTCAAGTAATAAACAATATTATTAGATCACTTACCTTACTTTGTGATAATGAGGTTGTTGTTTTCTTCTCTAAAAATAATAAATCAAGCGGTGCTTTTAAATAGTTTGACATAAAATATCTTGTTATTAGAAATAAAGTCAAATATAGTATTATTATTATAAAACACATTAATATGAGAGCTATGTTAGCTGATTCTCTAACAAAGGCGTTATCACCTACTCTTTACAAAGAGCACATTGCCAGCATGGGTTTGATAAATTAGTTGTGATGTTGTTGTAATGAATAATATTTAGTTTATGTATTGAAGCTTCATTTATGTATATTGACTTTGAATTAATAATATTTTCTTATGTCTTATGTTGCGTGTTATTATTATTATTACTTATTGAATTTAAGCAAATTTTAACTTATAAGGATCAAATGAATTTTATCAACCATTCGTTGGAAAGAATACCACTACTATAATTAATGGTGATCAAATAACGATAATAGTTATTTTTTATTGCATTAGTTTAGTTTGGTATTTCTAACTGAACATGGTTTAAGTTAATGATAATTATATTGGCAAATTTTGAACATGTGCTTCATGATAATTAATGTGTGACCTACTACTAATAATTATGAGTTAAGTTCATTTATGAATAATTAATTAAAGAGTGCATCTTAAGGGTGCATTTATAGGGTGCATCTAAAGAGTGCATCTGTATTTTTAATGGAAAAATTCAGTTGTCCAAATTCATTGTATTAGATTTCAGGGGTTATCTCAGATATTATAAAAGGACTCATGTTCTGATATTTTCATATACTTGACAATTTTGTCCACTAAAAAAAATCAGAAAAGAGTTGAAGGAATAATGTCTAATTAACTATCATCACGTCTGAGGAAAATCTCTAAAGACCAGTACTTATACTTTCGCTCATATTTGTTTCAAGATGTTTGCTTTTCAGAATTGTGAGTTCTAACTAATTATTTTTGTTATTTTATATGAATTACGTATTTTTGGACTTTAATTTAATAATAAAATATATTATGTTTAAATGTATTTTATATCATTATTATTCTCTTAACCATTGATTCATTCTTCAGGACTTTTTGGATCGCCTATGTTATTTTATTTAACTGATATACACTAGTTTCTATCCGCTTTAAATCGGGGCCTGTACTTAGAAATATAACTGCACTATTTTCCGGTAAGAAAAAAAAAGAATAATAGAAAATTAGCTGGATTAAGAATATAGTTAACTCGGTAACTCTTAAGTCTTTTCTGGCCTTAATTTACATTACATGTTTATATCATCAGAGCAATATTATTCTTATGAGTTAAAATGTGATTTTGTTGCGTATTGAAAATAATTATTGTTCTCAAGATATAACTTTTACTAATTGTGCCACTTCTACGAACCTTTCTTCAAACTTTTCTGAAGATTTATCTACTACTAAAAATTACAGAAAACATAGAAACTGAAAGCCCTCTCTCTAGACTTCATAGAGTAAAATAAAGTTTTTGAGGCAAAAATTAAAGTCGTATGTTATTTAACGTCTTAAATTTATACTATTATATAAAACATATAAGAATTAGACATGTCCATTTTTTATCATTTCCTTCAAATTTTTTATATTTCAAAATACCTCTCATCTAATGATTTACATTAATTTTGACTAATCAGATGAACACGATAACGTCCATTATTTTGTATTTTTCTCCATTTATTTACCATATAGAAAGAAGGAAATTAAATGTTGAGAGAAATCATGTGAGATTATATCTGATATAATATATGTAATTGATATTTTCCATATTAGAATGACGTATATATTATCATGTGATTTTTTCTATATCTATACTATTATATAAAGCATCTAAGAATTGGAGGGTCCATTTTTTGTCATGGTAATTTTTTGTTATACCCATTTTATCTCTCAATTAGACGGATAATATTTTTTTTTTTGTTGATCGAACATTTGTGATCGCGTCCATTAATTAATCTCCTCTTTCTCTCCATTTCTTTCTCATATATACTATTATTTCCATAATATTGTTTTTTTATTTAGCAACCTTGTGCATATTTGGTAAGAAATTAATGGTGATAATATATGTTAGAATAATTTACTTTTCTTGCCATAAAAATCATGAATCATTAACTCATATTGTGCAAAAATCTCATCCAAGATTAAATATAGTCTTTATTATAAGTTTTCTCTATAATTTGATGAATTTACAATTTAATATTAGATAAATATGAATTTTTTTATTTTATAATATTTTAATGTTTAAATAAAAGAGTCTGCTGCAACGCGCGGGTATATAGCTAGTTTAAATAAAAAAGTTTGCTGTAATGCCCGGATAGAAAGCTAGTATTTATAAAGAACTCAGATTTCAAAACTAAAATCTCACGTAAAGGATAAGAAGCATTATCTTCGTCACAAGCAATTCTTCCACGAGGACAGGATTTATTAACCGTTTTTCTCAATCATATGGTGTAACTTGAATTGCATCCGGTCACAAGAGGGGACAACCGGTTTTCAAGATAGTAATAGCCGGTCACAAAAATGTAAAAAAGGGCAATTATGTCTATTAGAAAAGTCAGAGAACCTCTTCTCTATTTAGTAACTTCTTTATTTAGTAAACAATTTTGTTAATTTTAGATTATAAGGAATCTTAGTTGCAAATTGAAATCCATTTATATTTTTGAGGCGCTCACAGCTCACTACTCAATTACTTGTCATAACCATAACATAATCAAATCAGTGGCCAATCAAATAATATAAATGCACAGATCTTACTCAAGCATGTTATTTTGTATATATAATGAACCGTTATAAATTATAATTGAAGTATTCTTTGTAAATTATCTCTCCATTCGGATTATAAATTATAATGAACCGAATATATAATTTGCTTGACTTCTGCAAGCGATTACTAAGATCATTATATTATGTTATAATAGTTAAAATTTGAATTTTTTACATTTGAAATTAATCATCAGATATATGTATAACCATTGAGACTTCTGCAAAAATTTCAAAATAAAATAATAAATAAAATAAATGTAGCATATTCTTCAGCTCATCACGACCATTGATAACTAAAAAAATAATAACTTATTATCTCCACATATACTGGGGTATGAAAAAAAATCTATTTTTTGATGTTTTATATATACTAGCAATATACCTGCACGTTGCAGCGGACTATTTTATTTAAACATGAAAACATTATAAGATAAAAAAAATTTACATTGATCTAATATTAAATTATAAATTTACCAAATTATAGAGAAAACATATAATAAAAATCAGATTTAATCTTGGATGAGATTTTCTATACAATATGAGTTAATGATTCATGATGTTTATGGTAAAAAAAATGAATTATTCCAGCATATATTATCACCATTAATTTCTTACCAAATATGTACAAAGTTGCTAATCATAGCGCATACCTTAAACCTTAAATCAAATTTTTATATCATAACATAAATAGAAAGATATTGAGTATTCTAATTTGTAAATCATGTGCATAAATGAAAATAATAGTATAGATGAGAAAGAAATGGAGAGAAAGAGGGGATCAATGGACGCGATTATATACGTTCGATCAACTAAAAATAGATATTATCCTTCTAATTGAGGGATAAAATTGATATAATAAAAAAATACCATGACAAAAAATGAACCCTCAAATTCTTAACTGCTTTATATAATAGTATAGATTTGTTTCATATTTTTTGAAAATGATCTATCTTCACAAGCAACTTCTCATTGTATTAAAGTCATCTTAAATAAATAGTTAAGAAAAAATAAAATTGAAAATTTTAATATCACACAATATTCATATATATAATTTATTGAAAACTTAAATTGAAAATTTGAAAATTTTTGACCAAGGAAACGTTAGCTTGACTACACATAAACATTTTCATAATATGCGCATACTTTTGATTTTAATATTCTAATAGACTTATTCTTCATAAGCACATATTTGTCAGAAATATATGCTAATAATCTGTCCCATACTCATGTCTCGATTTATATCAATTGATTATGTTTTTGTTATCCTTTCATTTTGCTTTATTGCTGGAGACTTTCTAATTTAACCCGTTAATGGTGTTGGTCCTTGTTTTTCCCTTTTTCAAACAATGACAACTGGAGATTACAAATAAAGAGGGACTGGAGAGAAATTTTAAATAAAATACTCGTACACGATGTTTTGTGTGATTGAAAGCGGTGATATGAGTAATCGATCAATAAGTATAATTACTTTTTTATCATTTCATAATATTAGAAGTTGCGGTCCTCATTGAAGAACTGCTTTGTCACTGAGTCATACATGTGTTAATGGATCGGACGTATCGGATCATTATTATTTTATTTTATTTACTTAATCCGAATTCGACTCGATTATATTTGGATCAAAATAATTTTATTTATATCCGACCCGATCGAGTAATGGATTGACCCGACCCGACCCGTGTAAAATAATTTAAAATATATTAATTATTTTTATATTATTTTAAGTAATTAAATATTAATTAATTTATAATTAATCTTAATTAGTATATAATTAATATATATTTAAGATTTAGTTAGTCCTAAATCATAAAATTACTTTAAAAAATATAACTAATCAGGTCAGATTGGGTTGATCCGAACCCGACCCGACCCGATTCGGGTCAAAAAATTAGATCCATATCCAATTCATTTATTTTCGAATCATGTCAGTCGGGTTAGGGTCGGATTAGATCGGATTAATCTAAAGGATCAGATCAATAATTGACACCCCTAGTCGTACTAGTGATTTTTAATCCTCCGTTTAGATTGAAGATTTTTAAGGATTTCAAATAAGTTTGATGGAGGTGAATCTAATAGAATTCAATGAAAATTATTATATGTTGAATTGGTAGAATTTAGAAACACAATCGATCAATAAATTAGTAATTCTACTTTATATCTAACATACATTTAACTCTTATGGTATATTATTTTGAAAACTATTGATGAATTAAAAAGTCTAAAAGAATTATAGATATCTTTCTAATTATTTAGATAGAACGTGTACAAAACTCCAATAAATTTGAAAGTGATTTTGGCTCCCATCAAGCTATTTTAAATTTCAATTTTGGCTCCCATAAATATTTATTTTATATATAATTTGAATTGATATGTTTCCTTAACATAATTAAAAATTACCCTTTATGTGACCGCCTATTAATTTTGCAGAATCTTCTTTTCCAAAGTGAGATTCTTCGGCCTCTGTTAATTAAGGGCATATGCACGAGTGCCGGTGGCCCTTTTTGGGCACTTTCTGATATCCTATCTATAGGAATCGATATGGAAAAGAAACAAACTAAAGAAAAAAGAAAAGCTTATTAGTTGGTCGGACCAGTTTTGTGATGCCAGAATCCTATTCTGGAACAAAAGGAAGGGTAAGAAGCATGCAAGTTGTCAGGCCAGTGTTAACTTTGCCTGGTGTTCTCACACGTAAATCTCCCGTGGGATCCTATTTTGTTGCGCCTTTATACGAGCAATTTGTATGGATGAATTTAGAGGTCGCAATCGTACGGATAAGTTTGGACGGGTTGGATAAGGTCAGATCAGTTTGATATTTTGAAAGAAATTGAATCAGATTATGTTAGATCAATTTATATATTGATTTTTAGATTTTAAATTTTAAATTTATTTTGATTGGATTGCAAATTATTTGATCTTTGATCGAATCGGATCGAGTCAGATTTAAATTGGATCAAATTAATTAACTTTTAAAAAATTGGATCGAGTCGGATTCAAATCTGAATAGTTGGATAGATTTCTTATGTCAGGTTAGATTTTGCCATCTGATTGGCTGATCCTTTTCGTTTTGTTTCGTTTTTCTAAAAGGATAGGAAGATTAATTTCATTTCCTTGTATTTAGGTATTGTTTCAAATAAAATGTTCTGCATAAATACAAAGTTTTGTATTAACATGAATTTAGTTTGTTAGCATATAGAGTCAAAATTACTATTGCTTTTCAGCTTTTGAGAATTTAATTAGTCAAAATTACTGTTACGCAAGACATCTTGCTTGAAAATTTGTATGGATCTATTTGTCCATCGTTAAAATTCTATAGAGCATTAGATCATTTATTACAATAACGTTAAATTTAATAAATTTTTATCAAAGAAAGCATCTAATTCTAATTCTATCGATTCTTTTTAAATGGCTGAATAAACAAGAAGAATGGATCGCAGTAGGATTTAAATGGGATTGAATCCTTATTATTTTATTATTTTTTATTAAATTCGATTTGAGTAAAATAATTAAATATTTATTATTTTATATATTTTTAAGTAACTTAATATTTATTAACATCTAATTAGTCTTAGTATATAAGTTTTAGTTACTGTTAAATTATAAAATAATTTCAAAGAGTGTAATTAAATAGATTAATTCAAGTCGATCTGTTCACAATCCGATTCATGACCGGTAAAAAAATGTTAATCAATATTTGATTCATTTATTCTCAGATTATTTTAGGCTGAATCAAGTTAACTCATTGGGTTAGATCAAAAATTAACATTCTCGAGCCAAATGAAATGATTTACCTCAGCTAATTAGTCAAACAAATAAGTATCAGCCTTAAGCTAAGAGTTACGAAATGTCGAACAACGACTTGATTCTTGATTAAATTAGTCAATGTTGTAGAAGTGTTGTTTTCTAATCGCATTTGTTTGTTGTTGCGTGGAGTATTGTTTTCTGCTTTGTATCTTTAATTGTTGTTTATGCGGAAAACCTGTGGCAATTCTATAGCTATCTCATGTTGTTGGTGTAACGAGTCAACAGCAGGAATGTGTCCCATGAAATCCAACTCAAGATCTGTACTGAAGCGTGATTAAAAAATGCCAGTGAGATTTTGAAATTAAAAAAAAAAGTAGTCATGTGAGGTCATGAACTCATGATATATTATTACAGAGCATGCTGCGGGATCTGAATCAAGTTAAAAATGATGGAAAAAAATATTTCACTATTTTTTTAATTTAATATTATTATTATTAATAATAAAAAATAAAATAAAATTTTAATAGTAAAAATGATAGCGTGTCACGTTTTTTTAAGTACTTTTTGCAAAAAAAAAAAAAAAATTGTGGTGGTGGGAGTTACGCACTCCCACTAGCAAATGCAATTGCAACTATATTCAAAAGTATTCAAATTAGTTAAAAAAAAATGAGCCAATAAGAGTGACACACTCTTACAAACACATCAGACTCAATGATGCATTTCTAAAACATCATTGACAATAACGTATTGTCATTCATACTGTAATTTTTTTATTGTTATTATTAACAATTTAATTATTTTAATTATTAAATAAAAAAATTAGTGCAAATATCCTCATCATTGACCCAATGGTGCATTCCTGAAACATCATTGACAATGACGTGCTATTATTCATACTATTATTTTTTTATTTTTTTATTGCTTTATTAATAATTTGATTATTCTAATTATTAAATAAAATAATCAGTGCAAACATCCAGATCATCTGTTACGATCTCTCAGTCGCTGATCCTGTTGTTAGACAGCTGATATATTGAAGACTTGAGTTATTGTACAAGGATTGACTCTTAGCATTGTGGGAAATCATTAGTTCTCTTCGGTTTTTAATGTGTTTCAACTGTTACAGTGTTACTGTTTTTTTTTCTTAATATATATCTTCATTTATCAACGTCAAATATGTCACTTCTGATATCGAAATTTTGACAGCATTTTTTTCAAACTAGCAGAGAAACCTGCTGTGCGGATTAATTTAATTTAATTTTTTTAAAGTAGTAGGCGAATAGTCTATTATATAATTTCAGTAAATTAAACAAAAAAAAGAGTTTTACAATATTTTGAAAAAAAAAGAGAGCCGAAGATAAGACAATAATTGCTACACAATTAGGGTTTGTTTGGCACACCATGGAATAGCAAAAAATAGGAATAAAATTGCTATTCCGACGAAATAATTTGCCAAACGAATTTTAGACTAAGAAGAAGAGTGCGTAATAGTGCTAATCCGGTATACCAACTTATAGGTGGAATACCGGATTAGTTCTCGTCGGAATAGCGATTATTATTTGATTATATTATATTATATTATATTATTATATTATGATTATGATTAAGATTTAGTATTATTATATTATTATATTATATTTATGATTATAATTTATTATTATATTAATATTATGATTATTATTTATTATTATCATTATATTATCATTATCATTATTAAATTACTATTATCATTATTGTTATTATATTATTGTTACTATTAGTATTATTATATTATTTATTATTATTATAAATATAATTTTAATATTATATTATTATATTATGAATATAAATATAATTATTTTATTATTATATTATTATGATCAAGATTATTTATTATTATCTTATTATATTATGATTATGATTATTATTATTATTACTTATTATTATTTTATTATGTTGTATTATATTATTTTAATGACTATAATTATTATTATCATGATTATGATTATGATTATTATATTATGATTATATTATGATTATATTATTAAAATTATGATTACTTATTATTATTATATTATTATAATTATGATTGTAATTATAATTTATTATTATTATATTACTATATTATGATTATGTTTATATTTTTATTATATTATTATTATAATATTATTATTTTTTATTACATTATTATTATTATTATCTTACTATTATGATTATTATTTTACTATTATTATTATTATTAACATCATCATTATTAGCATCATAATTATTCATATTTTAACTATTCTGAGTAACAACTGCCAAACGATATTTTCGCTCTTCCGAATAGTCAAGAATACCACTCTTCTACCACTCTTCCAAAAAAACACTATTCTATCACTCTTCCAAAATTATCACTCTTCCAAAGCTATTCCTTGATTTGCCAAACGGACCCTTAGTGATTAAAAAACCCTTTTGAACCCTGATATTACTTTGATATCCTATTACAAGTTGATTTCTCCCACCCCACCCATAATGTGGCTTGGTCCTTTGCGTCCAAGATAGGGGCGTTAATTATTTACCTGATCCGACGGGTTAACTCGACCCAATCCGACATAATCCGAAAATAAATGGATCAGATATGGATTTCATTTTTTTAATCCGAATCGGATCGGGTTGGGTTTGGGTCAACCCAACCCGACCCGATTAGTTATATTTTTTAAAATATTTTTGTATTTTAGTACTAATTAAAGCTTAAATATAGACTAATTATACACTAATTAATATTAATTATAAATTAATCAATATTTTATTGCCTAAAATTATATAAAAATAAATAATAAATATTTAATTATTTTATACGGGTCAGGTCGGGTATGGGTTAAGATTTTTTGATCCGAATTTAATCGGCTCGGGTTCGGGTCGGGTTAAGAAAAATAATAAAATAATATGATCCAATCTGAACCCGACCTGACCCGACCCGATCCATTGACACCCCTAGTACAAGATAAGTGTTAATGGATCAGGTTGTTCCTCTGAAAATTCGCGTGTTTCGCTCCTTCCATATAGTGATTTGCCGGCGAGTACCGCGGGTACGGGCCGGGTACACCCGCGGCGGGCGGCGGGTAGGGCGGGCACGGGCACGGCGGGTAGACGGGTACGGCGGGCACAGGTAGACGGTTTTTTTTTTTTCAAACCGTACCTACCCCCGACTCATACCAGTGTCCGTCGCGGGTACACGGGTACCATGGGCACGGGTACCAAGGGTACGAGTACGGGGGTACTCGGGCACGGGCACGGGCACGGGTAGACGGGTACGGGATTTTTTTTCTATTTTTTTTCTTTTGCTGTTTTTATTTTACAAATATATTTTTTATTTTGCAATGTTGTAAAATCTGAATAATATCATTTCGGCTAAGTACAAATCTAAATGTTCATTTTAAAAGAATAATATATTTTCTAAACGTTAATTTTTTTCAATTATTTTAAAACAATAGATTAAATAAAAAAAAGATTTGGTAAACGGGTAGTGATTTTTCGGCGGGTACGGGGTACGGGCGCGCGGGTACACGGGTACGGTTACGCGGACGGGTAAACGGGTTTTTTTCAAAAAATATATGACCGGCCCTTCTCAAACCCGTACCCGTTTATCCGCCTATACCCGGGCACGGGTACGGGGCACGAGTACACGGGTACAGTTACACGGATACAGATTGTACCCAGCGGGTTTTAGCAAACCACTACTTCCATATCGACCACGCTATTGAGGATCATAATGCTTTCTCGTGTGGGCCACACATACTGATCAATCTGACACTAATTATATTATTAATAAATGATGTGTTTTAGTTAAATATAATTTATCTTCAAATCAATTACGACTCTTAATTTTTAAATAAAATTAATTTATTATTTAATAAAAATGATGTACAAAGTATTTTTTGTGAGTATAATTGTACAATGTGTTGTTTTTTAAAATAAAATTCAATAATAATTGATATTCAATAATATATATTTTTTATCTATAAAATAATTAGAATTAGAATTAATTATATTATAAATAATATATTTTACTTAGATATAAATTTATATCTAAATTAATTATAAAATCTTTTAAATTTTTAAATAAAATTAGTTTATTATTTAATAAAAATAATTAGTATTGAAAACTTGACAGAACATTTTTTGATATAATGAAATCAATATTTAGCCTCTCTTAGTGTATTAAAATCGGAACGGATGTGGACAGGTCGGGGCTAAACCGGACGGGTTAGGCAGGTTTGGTCGGGACGGGTTAGGACGGATCGACGGGTTAGACGGGACGGATTGGTTTTGAGAGGGTGTGGTCGATGGAGCGGGTGGGGACGGGTTGAAGGGTAGAGCGGGTCGGGTCGGGTATTTTGGATCGCGGTTTTTTTTTTCAAAATTCAAAAGTAACTCAAATAAATTCTCAAAAATTCCGAAAATCATAAAATAATTATTAAAATATTCAAAATATATAACCATTAATATTCTTGAGCAATTTTTTTTTTTATTTTTTAGTTTTTTACAACTCAAAAGTCATTTTTTTGTTCGGTTTGGAGCGAGTAAAGGTAAACGGGTAAATATTGAGTTTTTCAAATTTAACGGGTTTCAATGGGTTGGGTCAATGGGTTTCAACGGGTTAGGCGGGGCGGATACGGGGTTTTCCAGGACGGGTTTTAGACGGTTTTTTTTTTGGAAAAATTATCCTCGGGTCAAGACGAGTCGGGTGCGAACACGGGTTTGACCCATCCGATTTTTTTAAAAACACTAGCCTCTGCCATGCCAAACAATTGGAGGTGGCAAACCCAACTTACATCGAGAAAACTCGTCTGATCCGTTCGGGTCTGAATCTGACTCGATCTGATTTGATTTAAAAAAAAAATATCAAATTGATCTCATCTGATCTGAGATCAAATGACATGCAATAGATTCAAAATCAAACTAAAATATAAAAAAAAATCAACATATAAATTGATCCAACCTGGTTCATTTGATCGACTTCTTTCAGAAGTGCATTTGATTCATCCAAACTCGAATTCGACCTGACCGACCCAATTGTTATTCTACAAACAGGCAACAGCCGAAGCAGTCATCATCAAACACAAATGAGAGAAAAAACAATCGTACAGGACAGATTAAAAATAAGAATGGATATGTTAGCCCGTACAACCATTCCTCTTGTTTTTGTTCACACATCCATTTTTGCTATACTGCAACTATATATAAATAGTTAGGCCCATACATTTACCATCTCTTAAATATGCCCAGTCACGAGGGCCCAAAATGTAAAATATCTTGCTGTTTCCGGTCAAATACAGATTCCACCATCAGATTAGAAGTTCCTCGCGTTCTTGGCGAGTGGCGACCAGAAAAGGAACTACTTTCCCGTAAGCTAAAAGCTGATTCGTCTAAAAAGATCTTCTGTGGCGTGTTTTTGTGGAAAGTATCTGTAGCGAATCATCTGTCAATGGGCTCTCCAGTCCATAGTAATAAGATTCACGAATAATCATTTTTTATCCATAGCCGGATATTTCACGACTAATTCGTCAGTTTAATATATAATATATTTTTTTGGTCAAAAAAATATTTTATTCACGAATTATTCGGTAAAAAATATATTATATATTATTTCAATTAGAATTTTATAGTTTTTAATATATTTCTAAAATTTTATCAATATAATATACATTTTATTGATATTATATGAAATAAACTATTCCTGAATTATATCCGTATTATATTTGAATCATGAATTTTTGACATCGCCGAATAATTCCTGAATCCCTAATTTGTTACTATGCTTCAATCTTCATCTACTAAATGAGCTGGCTCGAGCGAGTTAACCATGGCACATCCAACCCAAAATATTTTGACTCAAACTCGGATCATGCCAACTAGAGCTGACTTGCGTTGAGAGAAACTCTGCTCATGTCAAATAGCTCGCGTTGAGAGAAACTGAGAGTTGAAATGAGTTCCATAAATAAAACTGAGATATTGAGAGACGGTTGGCGCTACTAAAAAAGCTTGCTATTTATTCTCTAGGACAGATAAAAGATGTCTGATTCTCTGAAGAAGAGAGATGGAAGAGGTATATTCATATGTGTATTTTTATGTCTTATTATTTACTAATCAGTAGTAACTTTAGTGTCTTCACGTAGGAGAAATATAATAATAAGGAGAGCATCTTCTTGAGAATCGATGAGACAGGAGATAAATCATGATAATTTATAAGTTAGTTATCTAGCTATCTTGTATATATCTAATAAATTTAAATATATATTGGTTAGATATCTAGGGAGACGAGATGAGAGAGTAAAGGATGGCACGAATATATATATATATATATATATGAATACCTTACGATGCTTCATGAAGTAAAGAGGGATTTTGCTTCAGTTTCAAATCTCATATACCGAAAGCTCAAAATATTAATTTAATTAATCCATAATAATCTAGATATTGAAAACTAATTAAATACCAAATTTTACTATTTATGTTGGATGAATTAGATTTTCAATTTAAACTTTAATTTTGTGAGATTTTTTAGGCCAAAGCAAATGCCTCTTTGTTTCGCGAAGCACCGTAAGATCTCCATATATATATATATATATATATATAGGCTAAAATACAATGCGTTGAACGGATGTACTCGTACACCGCATCATAATTTTGAATTTCAAGTTAAAAATGATCGATCCGAACCGTTCAATATATTCTCCGTATTAAAATCTTATAGAAAATTAAATTTTATATTTTTTGAAAATTTTTTTGATAGGAAGAAAAATCATCACTATTGGACGATCCAAATTCCTTAAATCAAGCAACTTTCTCTTGACAAAAAAATTTAAAAAATATAAAATTTGATTTTCTACAAAAATTTAATATGAAGAATAAATTGAACGGTTTGAATCAGTCATTTTTAACTTAAAATTTGAGATTTTAACGCGGTGCATGTCAAAATCTTAAACTTCAAGTTAAATATTTGGTTCAAACCATTCAATTTATTCTCAATATCAAACTCATGTAGAAAATTAAATTTTATATTTTTTTAAATTTTATTTGGCCAAGAAAAAGTTGCTTGATTTAAGGATTTTGGATCGTCCAATGGTGATGATTTTCTTCCTATCCAAAAAAAATAAAAAATAAATTTTAAAAATATAAATTTTGATTTTATACAAGAGTTTAATATGAAGAATAAATTGAACGGATCAGATCAGTCATTTTTCAACTTGAAATTTAAAATTTCGACGTGGTATACGAACACATCCGTGCAACACATTGCATTTTAACTTCATATATATATATAGAGTTTGTCTAACATCATTCCATTAGCATTTCAATCAAAATGCTAACGAGTTAAATTTTAATTTTTCATGTTCATAATTTCAATTTAAGTATTTCAATAAAATCTTTATATCATAATCTTATAGAATACTAATTTTCGTCGTGTTTGGAGTTAGTTTACTATACTTAATGATTTTTGAAAGATAGCCCTGAAATAATAGAAAATTAATAAAAAATGTATGTCAAAAAATCTTATTTTCTAAAAATCATTAAGTATAGTAACTAACTCCAAATACGATGAAAATTAGTATAATATAAGATTATCATATAAAGATTTATTGAGCTACTTAAATTAAAATTTTGAGCATAAAAAATTAAAATTTAACTCGTTAGCATTTCAAGTTAATATATTAACGGAAATACGCTAGACAAACTATTTCTCTCTCTCTATATATATAGAGAAATGCTAAAATACAATGCGTTGCATGGATGCACTCATACACTGTGTAAAATTTTTAAATTTCAAGTTAAAAATGATCAATACTAACCGTTCGATATATTCTCTTTAATACAATACGTTGCACGGATCTAAGTTTGGGATTTTTTCAATTCTCTAATGGGACCCGCCTTGCTATCAGCGTTATTATAATACAGAAAGAAAGACAAGCGTATGTTCACAGAAATTCTACAGCACAACCGCAAGTTTCTAGTCATTGGACGAAGAGTCGGAGAAAATTGGATTCTGTCAAAATATTTCGGGAAAGAAATCGAATATACGCAAAGCACCTCCGACCCGACAAAAAAGGAGAGAGAAGATCCGATTGGAATCAAGCATCCTTCCTTCTCCGATCCTCTCTCTCTTTCATTCTCTCTATTCTCTCCTGTTTGCCTTCCTCTTCTGACGTTGCTATATATGTTACTGTGTTATCTTTTCTCAATCCAAAGTCCCTCCCTTTTACTTCGCTCTTGAGTCCTGAGGTACCTTTTCGCGTCCTTCGTTATATTTGATTGATATTAAGAATTGAAACTCCTTTCTTTTGTTTCGGTCTTGTAAATGGAATAAAAGAAGAAAGAGAAATTGTATTATGGAATTGTTGATATATACTTGGTTGTTTCTACCTTTTGCATTCTGTATTGGGGTGCCTCAGATTAACTGGCCAGATTCCTAGTACCATTGGGGGTATATAGTGCCTTAAAACATGCCAAACCTTACTGTTCCATGTCGGCACAGAGGTACTGAAGCAGACTGATGTTGAATTAGAACCATATAGAATTACGGATGCTTTCCTGGTCAATTATTGTACATTTTAACATCCTACAACAATTAATATGGTAAAATAATCAGCAGTCCTATACATTTTATAGTCAACTATTTTTTTTTCACACAGCTTTCCTAATCATAGTCATGGTTCACATTCTTATGTGTCATTATATATTTTTTTTCTTAATTACTGTAATTTCTGGTAAACATAGCTTTCTGGTAAGTATTGAAGAAGAGGTTTGCACAGACAAATGGGGGTTCAGTATACATCAAAAGAGTCTAGATTTATAGATGGTCTCTGTGGTATACAAGCTGAGAGTGATGGATTAATCGAAAGATTGCAATTTGGGTATGTTTTTGCTTTTCATTTTTTCTGCATCATTTAATGTCATCAACGATGTACAACCTTTTATATAATGGAGCACTGTATGATATTATGATCAAAATGATCAAGGATTCTAGGAATTTTCTGTGGAAAAACACATGCTAATTATGTGGGATGAAATTAAACTAGGAGAAATTTTAATTTATTTTTGTAACTTCAGGCAATTATGGCAGCAAAGACCTTCCTGCTTCAGGCCCGTTCAATGTAGTCTCACATGTATGTAATTAATACACTTAAGCTACTGTATGTTTTATTCCTACAAAATAGCTTTGAGGATTGTAAAGCAATGTTAATTGTAACAGGTGACAAGAACTGGGCAGAGACTGCTGCAAATGTAATCACCTCTATTCCTTTCATCATTCTAGGTCTCCAGGCTCCAAGGCAAGTTACTAAATTCGTCCATTCCTCTCTCCTTTTATTTCTTTGAAAATTTGATGGAGACTGCCAGGTCTCTTTCTCTTTTCCTCACCGCCACAGTGCTTCACCCCCCCCCCCCCAACAACCCCAATCTATACCTAAGTTGTTGTTTATCAGTATTACAGGAAGAGCTGGAACAGTAAATTATATGCCAATTCTTTGATAGGAGTTGGAATTGCATCGACACTGTATCACACATCAAGAGGAGAGATTAGGAAATATCTCAAATGGGCTGACTACACCATGATAGCCACAACCACCCTGGTGAGTACAGTGTACTCTTCCATTATTTAAATGATTGTTTTGTTCTTAATATTATTTTTTAGTGCTTTTCTTTTTCATTTTGTGTAGTGTTTATCAAGAGCTCTTAGAGAAGAGAACCCAAAATTTCTAATGACTGCTTCAACATTGCTCTTGCCTTTTCAACCAATGATGGTTTCTGCCCTTCACACAGGTTTGATGGAGGTAAGCAGATTCAGAACTCATCATTTTTTTTACCCAATAACCTCAAACACTTGCCACACCTGCAGCTAACACCCAGTGTCTTGGAGACTTGTGAAACAGACGGGTGTTAACAGTCACTGAGAGAGAAATTTATTTAGTGGTGATCAACAATAATACTTTGAAAGAAGTCAAATACAAGATGCTGTCCTGTTTTAGGTGCTTCAACGCATTTGAAGGTGCCAGCAGGTTAACCTGCTGCATCTATATCTTGTCTGTGTTTGTTTGTCAGTAGCTGTCTTTTATTACCATAATTGGGTCTTCAATTTAGCATCAAACGCAGCAACTGGTTCTACACTCGATTTTGTCACAGGGTGAACTGCAACACCAACTATGGAAAGAAAGTTTACTGCATATATGCGGTATGAAAGAAAAAAGAAAAGAAAGCTGATTGTACGCCTCCAATAAGGGAAATAAATAAAAGAAATACAATGTGATTTATCTCGCTATTGCAATGCAAACAAACACAAGAAAACAAAATAAAGTATTAATCACAACTGCAGGAGATAATTCACTGCAAATCCAAATCCATGTAGTCACATCTCCGTTGAAACAAACAGGCCCTTAGTTTAGTTCTTTCATCCCACTCCGATGTGTATAGGCCACTGAGTATTAAGCTGGTGGAAGCACTTTCTTAGATGCCAACAATTTCTAACCCTACTAATATTTCTTCTCCAAGCATATATTGAACCAAAATCAGCAAAACGAGTCTGATCTTAATTCCAAACTCAAGCACTTGTAGCTAATGTAGTTCGTTGAGTTAAGAAAAATAATAAATAGTTTAGTATCTTTCGTTCAACTGAACCTTGGAGTTACTGGTAGGATGTTCCATATGACCTAGAATATTTATCTTTCAATGTAAATATGAGTAGTTTTGGCTTTTGTATGAAAAATATGCAAATATACTTTAATACATAGAAAACTCTTTTAATGTGATATGCACTGATAAAAGTACCTCTTTCACGAGTACGATATAATTTTTTCTAGGTGTCATTTGCAAAAAGAGTGTCTGTCAAGCCAGAGCTAAGAATGGCACATAACCTTCATACCATGTCTGGTCTGCTTGGTGGAGCCTTATTTTTCGCAGATGATTGTTTTCCAGACACCCCTTATCTTCATGCTGCTTGGCATCTAGCAGCTGCCCTTGGTGTAGGTACATGCAACAAGCTTCTCGAATAATATATAATTTAGTACTTCCTTTTTACATGATAATGCTGGTTGCATCCTGCTTGGTATTATTTATCAATTTAAAGGTTGATATATAGCCATTTTTTATGAGTATGAGGTGGGCATTCCCACTGTCAGTTTGTCGACATCAATTTATGTTGTTGTAAGTATAAATGCACAAGATTGATGTACTTTATATTCTTATTCATGATTCATCTGAAGTAAGCATTTGAAAACATTCATCTTTTAAATATTACTGGATTTGTGGATTATTGTATCTACTGCTGCAAGTTTTGTTGTTTGAAGCTTGTTCCATCTGTCCTTTTTATCAAACTGATTCTGTTTATCTGTGCCTGGATTCTAAGGATGTCATCAGGATCAGCTCCTATGCGCTCCTTTTGAATTTCAAGATAACCGATATTTTACTGATACAGATAACTCATTCTTGAACATGGCCTGATGCTATACTGTCGCCCATTAAAAGAAATAAATGAAGTACAAAGAAAAGTCATGTCCAATATGGACATGCAATGGTTTAATATCAAATCTTTCCGGGATGGTGAATTGTCGTGGTGCCAGTTCTAATCTGGTATCGTAGTACTTAACACGGGCTCAGCATAGCCTAGATGGAAAAGAGAGATCCATGTACCTTGCAAAATTTAAGTCAATGCCTACCGCTTTTCATAGAATGGTCCACGGATAAGGAAATATAAGAGTGTAAACATTTTGAGATGCTTCAGAAAGTAACTTAAATTTCTTTGTCTAGTTTCCTCAAATTGTTTCAATTTCCATGAAATTGGCGGCAGCAGAAGAAATATAGTTAAAACGGATACAGGGTTGTGGCAAATTGAAATTTTGATTTCATTCTTGACATCCTTTACACTCAAAGAGATCCTCCTTTTATATAGACAACTGCCTGACCACCAAATCTCTCAATTACAACTGTGTCACTAGCTAATTTTGTTATGACTTTTCTATTCTAATTACATCAAATCACTAGGCTTCTCAACCTAGCAGTATCTATATATAGATGCCTCAAATTAATGACTAGGATGACATTTCTGAAAATTCTCATATCATACACTCAGATAAGTATTCAATTCTCATATCATACACTCAGATAAGTATTCACTCAACTCAGCTATTAAATTATTCTGAAACATCATTTCTCATGTCACTTACATTTTACATAATATTAGATAATAAAAAATTTAGTTTATAATTGGACAAGCATTAATACGATAGTAGCAATCAATCTGCATTAGGCAACTTGCCTATCAATGAAAAAGAAAAGAAAATATTTATGTTAGCATTAGAACAATAATTTTATAATAATAATAATAATAGTAGAGTAAAGATATGGTGAGCTTAACCTCACGGACACCTTTCGTGAATTTAACTCAAAAAGTACATCAAATTATCTAAAAAAATTAATTTATCATGCTCATTAAATTCTTTATATGAAAATCTTGTGGGATGTAAAAATTTGGAGTGTTTTGAACTTTGTAAATCATGGTTTTTAATTTTTAAAAATCAACTCTAAAAATAATAATAAAATATTTAATCTTTGAGCATCATTTTTAAAAATTAAAAACGGTGACTAAAAAGCTCAAAACACTCCAATTTTTTTGCATCTCACAAGATTTTCATATAAAAAATTTAATGAGCATGATAAATTAAAATTTAGAGATGATTTGATGTATTTTTTGAGTTAAACTCACGGAAGATCTCTGTGAGCTTAAGTTCACGGTATGTTTACCATAATAGTAATAGTAGTAATAATAATAATAATAGTAATAATATTAATAATTTTATAATAATCATGATAAAAAATAATAAAAAATAGATAAACGAGCATGGACAATAAAACTCATTATCTTCAAACAAATGTCGTGGTTCTTTGTATAATTAATCTTACAATATTTCTCATTAAAATTATCGTGGCTGTGAGAGAACCATCTGCATTACCATTTTTTTTTCATTTCAGTGAATTTCAATTAATGCAAATACGCACATGACCCATCTAAATATTCTGGTTCATAATAAAAAAATTCTTTAAAACTCTTGTGCCGGCTGAGTTCAATCGTGAGCTCTTTAGTCAGCTAATATAAAGTCGTGAGCTTTTGTCTTCACAATCCTTGATTTTGAAGAGTTATAATGCTTGTACCGGCTATATAAAGTCGTGAGTCTTTAATTTTGAAGAGTTATAAATCTTGTGCCGGCTATACAAAGCTATGAGTCCTTGACATGAAGAGAAATTAATAACTAAAATAGTTTAAATTTGAAAATTGAGCTATTTTCTAAAATTAAAATATATTATCTATTTTTCTGAATTTTCTTTGAATTTTCTTTATTAAACAACACCAAGAGTGCATTAAAATGATTTCAAATAAAAATATTTTGAACATAAAAGTTGTTACTAATAATCTTATTGATAACATCCTGATCTGGTTCAACCGTTCGAAAAGTTTCTTAAGCATATTGTTCAAAAATATTCAAAATACCCTCGGCTATCCAGATCAGTTCTTTATCAAAAAAGAATTCAAAAACTGTACCGATCTGTGAATGTGATATATATATATATATATATATATATATATAATTTTATATATTTAAATTATATATCAAGAGTATCTTGTATATAAATTTTTATATAAAAATACCTTGTAAATATCTTTCAAACATGCGAATTAGTCCTGATAGCTTTCGATTTTCAGAATCGTCCTCTGCTTATATTTTACTCAAAACAGAACCTTAGAGTGCTCAAAATAAAAAAATATTAAATAAAAGTTATTTATAACATCTCCTTTGATTTTTTGTCAAATATAATCAGTATATCAGTAATTTAAGTTTATCAAAACTTTTAAAAATAGTGTTATCTGCTGCATTCTTTCTTAGCTTTCAGATCTATCATTTGCTAATATTCCTCCTGAAATAGTATATTAGAGAGATCAAAATAAAAAGTGTTCAAACTAAAAGTTCTTCATAAAATTATAATTAAAATTTTTATCAAATAAAATTAGTATGTTATTAACATATATTTCTCCAAAAATTCAAAAAAGTCTCTGTTTGATTATATTTTCTTTGTCGTTGAAAACTAGAAAAAATATTAGGATGCATTCTATAAAAAAATAAATACAAAAATATTTTATTCTAATAAAATATTAAAAAAAATATAAACTTAAATATAATTTTAAAATTATAAATATTTTTGATAATAAACATAAGCAACAATATAATAAAAATCCTTTACAAATAGTTCCTAAAAAATAAATAAAAAAGTTCATAATAAAATATTTTTTAAAATTAATCATTTCAAAATAAAATATAATAATTAGAATAAAAATTAATAACAAAATAAAAGAAAAGTAAGAAAAGTACAAACACTCTAAAACTCACAAGAAAAGATAATCGGGTGCTTTCTTAAATAGTTTAAAGAATGGAGAAGAAATGTCACATGAGAGAGGTAGACAGTTTATGAGATACACGACACTAGCAAATACATCATCCCAAAATCATTTGGGAATAGATGCATGAGTCATGTTGGCTAGAGTAAGCTTGAACACATATTGACGTTTTCATTAAGAAATCCAATTTTATTGAGGGGTGGATGGACAAGTTGTCTGATAAAATATAGGAGAAAATAATTGTGCAATCGGTTTGTATTCGATGTCACCATTCGAACGAAGAGTTTTAATAGAAGCATTAAGCACATTCTCAATTTGAGCTTTAAAGAGTGAAAACACATGCACCAATTCATCTTTAAACTTGAGAAAGTAGATCCATATAAAACAAGTGTAATCATAAATGAAAAGTACATAGTAACAAAATTCATTATAAGAAGTAAGAGGAGTGGGACCTCACACATCGGAGTGCATCAACACAAGAGGAGAAGTAAATATTACATTTGGAGAAAATGGTAAACAATGAGCCTTTACTAAACAATAATTATGGTATAAGTTTAATTTATTACTATGACAAGATAAAATATTAGAATGGAGAATTTGTAAAGTTGTGGAGGAGGAGGAGGGGTGTTCAAGTCTTGAATGTCACACATTAGTTGAAAACTCTTACAGCAAAAGAGCATGTAGAGAAAGGAGAAGAGAAATTGTGTAGAGTTCGTCATGGAGCATAGCTCAAAGAAGCGACATTAAAGTAAGGCGCTCCTTAATGACACAACAACCATCATGAAATTCAATAAAAATTGGATTATCGTTTAGGTGTTTCGAAATGCTCAATAGATTATTCGTAAATGAGGGTATATATAACACATCTAAAAGAGCTAAGATACAATTAGCAAGGGTTAATTTATAAGACGCAATATGGCGTATTTTCATGCCCAAACCATTATCAAATTTAAAGAATTCATACCATCATAAAGATATATAGGAGGAGAGGTGGTTGATGTCATTCGTGACATGATGGGTAACTTCTGAGTCTAAATACCAATCAGGTCCCGAAGAGATTGAGTCGGGTTGAGTACTATTTACTTGAATAGTGGGATGCGCAAGGTGCACCTGTATGGTGGTTGAAGACACCTCTGGATAATTGGCAAGATCAGATGCAAGTTTGATAACCCTTTTTGTACCATATTTGGCAGAAAACATCTCTGTCGGGGTTAAATTTGAGCGGTTTCGAATGAAGATTGGGACTTGAAGCACCAGTAGGCTTAGGAAGCAATAGAGCATTAGAATTCTGAGAATGTGAGAAATGTTGTTAGCGCTCTGGCGATATCCACTCTTACCAAGTTTAGCATCTGATTTGGTGTTGTACATCGCAACTGGGTTGTGAGCAGAAAGAAGAGAGTCAACGCTTGTATGTCGTATTTGAGTTCGTAACAACAATAATAATTCGTGACTGTAGAGAAGAGAGATGATGTCGGCAGTGGAGCGAGAAGCTGAAGTCTAAACAACCTCTACAAATGACGTACATTTGCAGATCAACATCGGAAATAGGTTCTCCTATGAATGCGAACTCATCAGCCACTAATTGAATCTTCTGGATGTACTCTAGACAAGTTCAATATCCTTTGGAAGTGTTCTGGAGCTTGTGACAAAGCTCTGACAGCCGTGCTTGTGATGTGAAAAAGAAGGAACGATGAAGTGTTTGCCAAAGGTCAGCGAAAGTCCTAGTAGAGACAACTTGAGCAAGAACCTCGCGAGACAGAGATGAGTGCAACTATCTGAGAATCATCTGATTTTACTTGTACCATGGGAGATGGGCCAGATTAATTTGGGAAATGTTTGTGGCTGTTAGAATTATCAGAGAAGGGGAAAAACTTGTTTCAAGAAAGAGAAACATGCCATACACATGAAGAAGAGACAATTTGTGACTGGCTAACTGTCATGAAAGATAATTTTCTCAGTTTAACTTGATTGAGATAGAAAGAGATAGTATAACAAGAGATGTTTCTTGATTGCCATTATAAACATAAGAGGTAGAATATTAATTAGAGATGAGATTGATGAAATTGAAATCTTTATTTCATTGTTGACATCCTTTATATTAAAAGATATCCTCTTTTTATGTAGGCAACTACCTAGCCACTAACCTCTTAATTACAACTTTATCACTAACTAATTTTGTTATGACTTTTCTATTTTAATTATATCAATACCACAAGACTGAGCAATCTAACAGTATCTATACTCTATTAATAGTACTTGACATCTGGTCTCACATGAGAGTTTTTTTTTATTAGACATCTGCAATGTCACTAATAAAGATACAAGCAGCAAAATTGATAATCACAGTATGCATCATAATTCTCAGAAAAAGGATCTCACCGTTACCTCCAACCAAACCCACTCCTTGAGCCTCCTTTCCTGGTAATATTATTCTAATCCATCCAACTCCGTCTCTTGATTTTTGAAAATATTATCTATCTACTGAAGCACGTTCTTTGCACCAGCTCTGGCCCCAACAGCTATTTGCAACCTCGGATCTAAATTGCCACTTTCCATTAGCTCTTCATCCTGCATCTGAAAATTTTAATAAGGCTTTAATTACTCTTATACTTAAGACTCAATTGAAATCACTGTCACCTCTTTGCATACGCAGATAGAGCGTACTTGCATACATCTCTCACAACACGACAAATTGCCTCCTCATTTTTGCAGCTCACAGGCAAATCAAGGTGGCCCCAGATAGTAATTTTGAAAAGTGATTCTAAAAGAAAAGCATCGGTCCCACCAAGTGCAACTAGGCGTAAGTAGGGAAGTAGTTGAGATGACAGACTGTGCATGATCCAATACTATGTCAAAATGTCTAGTCTCACTGAGACCATTAGATTCTGATATGTCAAGCTTGTCACCAAAGAAAGGATCTGATTCACAGATTTCTAGTGTCAAAGTATACGCTTTCCTATTTGCATTTGATTTACTGAAACCATAGTCAAATGCTAGCTCCGCATCGCTCTTCTCTAGGTATAATTATTTTATTATTATATTATTATGATCTAGATTATTTATTATTATATTATTATATTATGATGATTATGATTATTATTATTATTACTTTATTATTATTTTATTATGTTGTATTATATTATTATATGTTGATTATATTTATGATTAATTTATTATTATATTATTATACTTATAATTATTTTTAATTATTTTTATGATTATGATTATATTTTTATTATTATATTATTATGATTATATTATTAAAATTATGATTACTTATTATTATTATATTATTATAATTATGATTGTAATTATAATTTTTTATTATTATATTACTATATTATGATTATGTTTATATTTTTATTATATTACTATTATAATATTATTATTTATTTTGATTATTTTTTATTACTTTTTTATTATTTTATTATGTTATATTATATTATTATATGTTGATTATATTTATGATTAATTTATTATTATATTATTATAATTATAATTATTTATAATTATTTTTATTATAATTATTATTATCATGATTATGATTATGATTATTATATTATGATTACTTATTATTATTATATTATTATAATTATAATTGTAATTATATTTTTTTATTATTATATTTCTATATTATGATTATGTTTATATTTTTATTATATTACTATTATCTTACTATTATGATTATTATTTTACTATTATTATTATTATCATCATCATTATTAGTATCATAATTATTTATATTTTAACTATTCTGAGTAACAACTGCCAAACGATATTTTCGCTCTTCCGAATAGTCAAGAATACCACTCTTCTACCACTCTTCCAAAAAAATATTATTCTATCACTCTTCCAAAATTAACACTCTTCCAAAGTTATTCCTTGATTTGCCAAACGGACCCTAGGTCATATTGGATGCATACCTGTCAGAGATAGCGTGTTGTCAATTACTATAATCTGAGGAAAGAAGTGGTAACATGCTATTTGCTTAGTTTTAGTTTCATCAAATGTGTCTTATAAAACCTAATAAATTGTTCATGTATGAAATCCACATGTACACCAGACTTCACGAATAACAGGACCTGCAACGAGAATACTTGATTCCCCAAAAAGATCTTTCCCTTTGATCTCACATGCCAAATCTTCTAAGGTAATGTCTGAAATGTGATTAATCTGTTACACCATTTTTTTTAAAAAGGAAAAAAATAGAAAGAAAACACTTATGTGCTTGCTACGCTCAGTTATACGAGTTGATCTTTTAATTAAATAATATATTATATAACTTTTTGCGGGCACTCAAGGATAAAAAATAATTATAATTTCAGAATAATGGATTGAAAAATTAAATATTTATCATATTTTACAAAAAAAATATGTAAAACATATATTTAAAAGAAAATGATATATTATATGAAAAAAAATAAAAATTATATAGTAGTAATATATGATTATTGACTGATTACCAACTAATTATATATCATTTGAAAATTACATATAATATATAGAGATGTCAATAGATAGGGTAAGACATAGGTAGATGCATTTTCATACTCATACCCGTTAAAATTTTCTTTACACATAGCCTATCCTTACCATTAAAAAATGATTTTACCTGTTCTATACCCATACCCATTAAGAATTTCGGGTAACAAACGGGTGACTGTAGATAACTAATAAAAATAATTAATTTAATATAAGTAATTATATGATTTGGATAAATAAATACCTTCAAATAAATGTACTAATAAAGCTAACAATTAATAATATTTTAGATATATAACAAGAATCATACAATTTCTTCATTTCAATTGTCATTAAAAATATATATTAATTTTAATTTGATTTGATTATTATTAAAATATAAAAATATTGTATATTCTATATATTTTATTTATATTTATATATTTATATAATTTACTCTATAGATAATGAGTACGGAACAACTCTTACCCATACCCGATAATATAAGAAAAATAAAAATATTATTCATGCCCATCTTATCATGTACAATATGGTAAATGACCAAATGATTTTCATTAAATTTCTAATAATATATGATTATATGATTGGATTCAGATTAGAGGATTTCTAAAAGCAAACTCATAACCTAATATATTATAACGGATTAAATAAAATTACAATATGTGCTCAATCCGATAACATCTCAAGCCGATAAAAAAAATAATCAGGTCGATGATATTTTTTAACCCCTAGGTCACATAATAAGGACCCATCCTCCGGAGAGATTTTTGCGTGAAGAACTCCGCAAAGAAAACTAAACGGCATAATTTAATCTGGATGGCTATGAGGGATTATTATAATGTACATAGGTTTATAACTAATTCAGAAGCATTGATTGTTGATCGGACGATTCATATTAAATAACTGCACCATGTAGAGTTTTTTTCTCAGCAGAGTATATCAATTCACATAATTAGGTCTGTCAATGGATAAGGTAAGTACAATGTAGCTCTTATCTGTATTTTTACTCGATAAGTTAATAATTTTTTTATTATTCATGCTCATATCCGATAATTTAACGAAAATAAAATATTACCATTCTCATCTTATCGGGTACGATATGAATCGAGTAAATGACGAAATGACTTTCAAATTAGAAAAGATCATAAAATAGTTAGTAATAAAAATTATAATATAATTATTTCTACACATTATTTATACTTCAATGTATAAATAATGAGTATGGAATAGCTCCTATATGTATCTTTATCCAATAAATTAATAAAATTTCTTTTTTTTATCCAATTCATATCTAATAACTTAACAAAAATAAAATATTACCCATATTCATCTTATCATATACATATAAATCGAATAAACATTCAAACAACTTTCAATCATTGATAATCTACGCATAATAGACGGATCCCAATGTGCTATATCATACAATCCGGACAATCCATCTAGAAATAAATGGTCACAATTTAATTTCTTGGGGTGTTTTCTAAAATTTATTTTGTGGGCTCCATCACTCACTACTAGAAAATGAATTATATTGGTGGGCAGAAATGATGCTTGATGCGTGGTTAAGCCTACACAATAGGCTTATTTGGAGGGAGTTCTCACACGCTCAGACCCTCCCAACAAACCTCCACGCAAATAAGTACCAAATACGTGGGGCCCTCGAATCTGATTTTTTTGGTGCGAAACAGATTTCAAATTAGTGGGATCGCGCATGAATTTGTTGATGGCTCATCAACAAACAATGATTCCCTTCACAAAAATGACCAAGTGAACACCATGACAGAAGATGTCATCAAATAGATGGACATCCCATTATAGGCGAACACCTGCACGTAAATGTCTTTGAACAGTCATCAGACCGTCATCGAACCCCTTCAATTACAAAAATATTATTCCCCCAAAATACAAAAGTATTGTACCGCTTTCCATAGCACTTCACAAAAAAGTATCAATTAACAACTTGGAAAACAGCACGAGTCATTACTCAAATATCAAGTCTGCAGCATAGCCAGTACCTTGAAACCAATGGTTCGTTCCAAGTTGGATAGCATAGCAGCATGGTTGGTTAGTGCAGCTGGCTGGCTTGGTCACCTTAGGTAGCCTGACTGTCACTGTTGGCTTGGATACCTTAGGTAGTTAAGTGGCTTGATTAGCTTGAATGCCACCTTCGTTTTCACTGCTGAGGATACTGCATTGAGATGGTGGTAGATTCAATTGTATACCATTTGTCATAATATAGATAAAATTATTGATATAATGAAAATCTTACATGGGTGCTGCGACAAGTTCATGCAAGACATATTAAAAAATGTTATCATTATATCATAGTCATCCAACTATATTCGTACCTGATATGTACCGTCCATCTCAAATGAAACCATTTTTCATCATTCAAAAAAAATTAACAAGCTATAAATCACATAGTTGTCTCATTATCAATAACATTAGAAAACATAAGTGTTTGAAATGTAATAATTTACACCCAATATATTTCATGATGACACAACAACATTACCTAGCAATTTTTTAACCCAAAATGCCCCTAATTAGTTGAATTCCTTCACAAAATATATGATCAAATATACAATCACCTTCACAAGAGACATCACCAAAGAGTTAATAACAGATGAACACCTTCACAACCAAGTCATTAGACTCCATCAAGCATCAAAATACTAATCCCCACAAAATACAATTAAGATGAGAACACAATTACCAGTGTTAGAATATCATTTTTGGATTGTATCCAGTATCTTGAAACCACTGCATCAGTCCAAGTTGGTCATTTGCATTGTTCACTGAATTTGCTTGGGTGGCTTGGTTAGGTTGGATAACTTGTGTGGTTGGGATATGATATCACCATTGGCTTGGTCGGCTTAGATAGCTTGATTGACTTGAATGTGTCTTCCATGGAAATAGGGTATGTGTTACTTCACCAAAAATGAATTAGGTTAGGTTCTAATATCACCATAGCTTAGAGTTTGACCTGTTTTCGGCTCAGTATCCTTTTCACAACCTCCTCAGGACATTTAAAAAAATCACTAGGTCTGGTTTCACTCCCATCTGCATATAAGTTTACACAATCACAAGCTAAATAGTTTCAATTTTCATGAAGCATGAGAAATCAATGTCAGCAGCCCCAACTCCCACAGCCAAACACAGTGATAAGTCCCAAGCATAATAACTTAATAGAGAAGAAGAGCAAATTTCAATAATCTGATGATGCTCACTAAAATATAAACAACAAAAATGCATTATCAATGAATGATTATTTATAAAATTAGAAGACTCACAATTTTTTCAAATGCCATACAGTTCTCTTAACTTCGGGGAAAGCCATCAATAAGAATCTTGTCAGCAGTTATAGTTTTTTTAATCAAGCCAATTTTTTAATCATGTTCTACAGAGCGAGAAATGTTTCATACTTGTAGAAACCTCTATGGAATAAGTCAATCTCAGTTCAGTGAAATAATAAGAGGATATACTTACTTCTTTATCAATAAATCAAAACTAACATTTAGGTTCTGTCATTAGGTCAATGCTGAGCATTCTGGCAACAACCTGTTTGGCCATGTTTAGAACTCCAATCTCTGTACTAAATTTTAACAAGAGTACCATTAGAATCAATGTTTTTCTACCTTCACTAAATTTATATATAGTAATGCACTCGCATCTAAAATTCAGGTTTATAGCAGAAAAATATCCCACACACAACCAACTTTATTTTATGCTAAAGTCATACCTTTAAATTGGTACTTCTATTTTCTAAAAATCAAATTCAATTAGATAATTTTTACACAATAAAACTAATGTACCGGCCCTGTGTACCAGAAACAACCCAAATAGCACAATTGACCCCAGAACAAGAACAACAAGCACAATCGGCCAAAAAAATGGGTTCCAAATTTGCTAGTAAAGAAAAAAGGATAGAGTCGAAATCTAGGGTTTGGTACCACCTCAACACAGCGCAAATGCCGGAAATAGAGAGGAAAATAGTACCATAAAAGGGTTCAAGGCAACAAAGAGATGCAATGTGAGAGGTGACACGACTGTCATCTTTCCACCGTCGTTCTCAGTCTCGCACGCCAATCAGGAACCCCCCTTCTTCTCTCTTCTTTCTTTTCCTTTTAAATTTTGTCAACATTGAGGGGAAGTCAGATCGAGGAGTAGGCGCAAGACGAAGAAGAGTCAGAGGTGAGGGTTCAATGTTGTGGTCGTGGAGGTGGTAGGGCGGCGTCTCTCAGAGATGAGAGTCATAGATATATATTATCAATAAAAAAGAGGAATAAAAATACCAGCGGACCTTGTGAGCTATTGAGAGAACTTGAAATTTTGGTGAAAATATCGGAGGGAAGGTGTCCTTCTACATAGAAGAGATTTTAGTTTTTATCTCCCTCCAAAAATTTCAACTCCTGTTTAGTTTTTTTTAATAAATAGGTTTAGAAGTGTACAAAAATTATAATTTATTCGGTGTTTAATTCGATTTTAGTTCGAATTTGATCCGTTCGATTAGATTTTTTTATTATTTGATTCGAGTTCGATTCGATGATTTTTTTAATGAACTAATTTGATTTCAATTCCTAATAGTTCGATACGTAGTTATTTGCATGTATTTTAACTATTTAGTCAATAATATGTGTAATAATATAATTATTTTATTATAAAACTAATAAGATGTTATTAGTTTATTATTAAATTAATAAATATTAGTTATTTTAAATATTTAATATAAAATATAAAATATTTTATTAGTCCATATATAGATCATATATTATCTGTTCAGATTATCATTATAAAAATAATATTTAGTTATGGAAGGCGGAGACAGGAATTAATTATATTGCGACGAAATTATTGAAGAAATGCACTAAAATGCATTTATATATATATAATAAATATTGGTCAACATCATATTAACACCAAAGTAGCATCACCGTTGAAAAGGATTGGAGGTAAAAAAAAAAGAGAGAAAAATGATGTCATGAAAATTCAAAAAGTTCTGGAACGAAATCAAATGTGCGCAAAATGAAAATTTTCGAAGGCAACTAAATGTGCGCCAAAATGGAAAATTCGGGAGGAAAAGAAATTGTATAATATCTTCTTTTTTTTGCGAAAATATGAAACATTAAAAATGTCAGCCTAAAAATTTCAGAGGGAAAAACTGTGTACAAACAAACTCAATTAATAAAGTCTCGGTTGACCCATTTTCTTTTTGGTGGGTGAATATTATTGTTCGTCATAGGCTCAATGGCATCGGCTGCCATATAATTATGGTAGCAGATATGTTTTCCATAATAGATCTCTCGGTTGAGAAAAAGAGAGAAGATATTAATAATTTAATAGTGAATTTTATCCATTCGCGATCTTTTTTCAGTTTCAATCCCCTCAGTCACGGGCGGGCAGCCTTTATGGAGAAAATTGTTTAAGGAGATATCCGTATGAAAATTTAAACAGTTCATTTTAATTTTTACCGTTGTGATAAAATTTAAATATAAATTTTAATATAAGAGACTATTTATTATTATTCAATTAGATACGTTAATCCGTGATCGGACGGATCCCAAAAAGAACCACTTCATAGGGAAAACTGCCGAGAGATACCGATTCCTCAGTCAACGAAAATTTTTCATAAAGGGCCAAAAAACCAATTTATTTAACAGAGAGGGTCAATGACCCCCTAAAAATTTCACAGAGGGCCAAGGGCGCAAGTATTACTTACGCCCCTAAGTTTTTCCCTTATTTTCAGGTACTTTTGCCCAGCTTTTGCAGGTGTGGGACTCAGTTGTCGTTGAAACGTAGGGGCACAAATACTTACGCCCCTCAACTTAATTCTGAAAATATTACAAGATGTATAAGTAGAATATTTATCTCATATATTATGAGAAATAACAATGGTCTAGCAACAAGGGGGTTGGGTTTGAGGCGCTGATTTTGAAAGAGTGCGTAAGTTCGATCCTCTCTGCCGCACTATTTTTTTTTAATTCTTAGGGGCTCAACTATTACTTACGCCCCTAAAGTATATAGTTCCAATCTATAACCTATGGGTCCACATTCTTCAGAAAACCTTATTTCTACTATTCTCTCCAAACTCACCTCCATTTTTTACCCTTTCTCTCCTGAAATTTCTCTTTAACTTCAGTTTAACCGTTCTTTTATTTGGGAGTCTTTTTTTTCTCTAGTTTATGTAAGGCCCAAACCCTAAACCTTAATTTTATATTTCTCCCCCAAAAACTCACCCACATAATGTTTATTTTTAGTTTTTACACAGGAGGATCTATCCAAAATGGGTCGCATGATGTTCATTACTAAAAAAAAACTACCGATAATTTTTTACGGTATGGAAAATATTTGTTACCCATGAAAGTTGTGAACTCAACACTGTACATTTAAAAACTAGAATTGTGATATATATTGACCGAGCTCTATCGGTGGATGGTAATTTTGAGTTCAACACATGGTTTAGAGATATCAATTATTATTCATCTTTTTTAATTTAACGGATTATAACTTACTCCTCCGGTAATGTTCTATACCGAGTTATAATTTTAGAGTAATAAACTAATAATACTTGGAGACTTATGGTTAACCATTCGGTCCAACCAGGTACTTTTGCAATGATTGAATTGTATGTTGAGCTTAAAGCTCGTTGGAATACACCAAATCAAGATTGTGCGAGTGGTAGTCGAGGTCATGAAACCTCAAAGACATATATTGAGCCAATATCAAGTACAATGCCTGATGCATCGTTTGGTACCAATAGAAATCAATCGGTCCAAGAAGAAAAAAATAATATTGAGGATTTAGAATTTAATATTGGATTTGATGACATTAATTTGGAGGAACGAGTTAAGAAGTTAGTAAGCCAAGATACAACTCCAATTGATAACACGTATGATAATGATGGTTTCATGAATATAGATTTCACACCTTTTGAAGATCTGAATTATAATTCAGAGAGAGAATTGTATTAGACCATGACATCATGGCCATTAAGAGATCAGATTCATATATGGTTGCTTCGTGAAATAATATTAATGCGATCATCGATATAATTGGTGATTGCAATTACTTCGACGATGAAGGGTATATCACAGAAGATGGTTTGGCACTGGAATAGTGCTTTCGATTGAAGGATCATCTCAAATGGTTATGCATAATTTTCACATCAAAGCGAGCCGCACGTTTAAGAAAAGAAGTCAAATAAAAGTGTGTATACGATCGAATGCATCGAGCAAATTTTCTATTGGAGGTTGTATGCATCGAGAAGGCTAAGTGGTGATACTTTCATAATTAATACAAGACAAGGTCCTCATGAATGTGTTATGTCGGGGGATAAATTAGAGTATCCGCACTTAACGTCCCCATTCATGGCTTTTTTAATCCGAGGAAATGTAAAAGACAATGTTCTATTTATTATAAAGGCACCCTACCTGCAAAGATATAGATTCAAGACACCCTACCTGAAGTGTTGGCGGGCAAAATAGATCACAATCGCATAATTATTCAGAGCATGGAGACAAACTTATGATTTAATCATGTCATTGTTCCATGCCATACAAAGAACAAATTCGGGTACAGTGATTGAGTGGTTTACCGCACCGACAAATGACCATAATGAAAGATTGTTCCAAGTAGTGTGTTGGGCATACGGTCCAGCAATAGAGGCCTTCAAACACTGCACATTCGTCATAGGAATTGATGATATACATTTATCTGAAAGGTATAAGGAGAAGATGTTAGTAGCATGTGGCTTCGATGCGAAAGATCAGTTGGTGCTCCTTGCATTAGCCTTGGTTGACAACGAGAACAACAACTTTTTGGAGGATTTTATGAAATTTATACGTAGGGAAGTGGTTGGATCACGAGTTATGACGATACTATCAGATCGTCACAAGAGTATCTTGAGGGTTTTTAGTCAGCCAGACTTAGGATGGAGTACCCAAAATGGACAGACCTTCCATCGATATTGTTCAAGGCACATATGTCAAAATTTCACAAAAGAATTTACGAACAAAAAATTAACAGCGACTTTGAGGCAAGTAATGATATAAAATCAAAAGAGCAAATTTCTCATGAGAGTCGGCCGTATTCAAAAAAATACCCCGACGTAACAACATGGCTTGAGGATATCAGAAAGGACACTAACGTTGTCGAGAGGAACAATCGATCGCGATATGATTTATGGACTATTTCATTTGATGAGGGAGGTCATAGATTGGAATTATGACAATAAATGGATTAGAGTCCCTTAATAATATTTTAAAAGAAGCACTTGAGTTACCCATAACTTCGCTTGTTGAAATAATATTTTACAAGTCGATAAAATATTTTGCTGAGAGAGGGACAAAAGCTAAAACAGTGGTTCAACAACGATTTTTTTTCTCCCCAAAATTTAAGCCCTATTGGAGGAAAAGAGATTAAGGGGAAATACACATATGGTGAGAGTATACCGGAACAAGCGAAAATATGAGGTTCAAACGGGTCAAAGATTTGTGGGCAACAAGATTAAAGGAAACCAAATACATATGGTTTGGATGAAAGTGCCCGAAGATACATGTATTTGTCAAAAATCATAACTAACATGTATACCTTGTTCTCATATCTTTGCATGTTGTGCGTAATGGGACATAAGTAGTAACAGGTATGTAGCTCGTTTTTATCATGTTAATAAGTTGCTGGCAACATGAGCACCTGAATTTGAGTCCTTTGATAATTTTGACACTTGGCCTGAAGTCTAGCGATCCAAACTAGTACCGGACCCGACAAGGTATGCTGTTAAGAAGGGCCAACGTCAGTATTTAAGGATTCATAATGAGATGGATGAAGAGAATACACACCAAACATATACTTGTGGGCGATACAAACAATCATGACACAACAAGCGCACATGCACTGCACCCTCCAATAACGAAGGTAATACTATACTATTTTTTTGTCAAATTAATAATTGCGACTTCTATCACTCATTTACGGTTTTAAAATTTATTAACACGGGTAATTAGCATGGAGCTGGTCCTCAAGAAGACGAAACTTGATCTATTAGAAATTGTATGTGTTATCTTATTTTTTTGTATCAGTCTATTAGAAATTATGTGTATTTTTTTATGGAACTTGATGTAGGATTAAATGTATTATTTTATAAAACTTAATGTATGATTAAATATATTATTTTATGAAATTTGATTGTAGGTGTGCGACCCTTTTTCGCGCGCTCCGCACCGCCGCTGGGCGATGGGATGCGGAAGAAGGACACGGAGATCCCTCCCAAGCGTGCATCTGTTAAGTGCTGGCTGATTCTACCGTTTAGAGAATTTGGATGCACATTTAGGGGGTTTTTAGTGATTGTGAGTTCTTGTAGATTCCGGTGGGCGCAAGCCCCCACCGTTAATTACCCTGGGCTACTAACCTCGAGGCACCTCTGGATCTTTAAAAGAGAGAAGCAAATAGTATAGTTAAATGATGGTCAAGTGGTCATCTCGGGTTCAAAAAGGTCCGTGGAAGACGAACCTACTACGGATCGGTTCGGTCTTTATCGCCTCGAGAGATAACCTTACTACGGATCGATTAATCTCTTCGGAGGGTTTGAGGTGAGTCTACTACGAACGACTCAACCTCGGTTTATCTAGAAAATGAACCTACTTCGAACGGTTCACAGTTGATCCTATGGAAGACGAACCTACTACGGATCGGTTCGGTCTATACCGCCTCGAGAGATAACCTTACTACAGATCAGATTAATCTCTTCAAAGGGGTTTGAGGTGAGTCTACTACAGAACGACTCAACCTCAGTTGATCTAGAAGATAAACCTACTACAGAACGGTTCAATCTTAACTAGTCAACAACCAATCACACAAAATACAACTCGAAGCACTGAGCCGGTTGATCTTGAGGTTGGTAAATCAGGAGAAGGGTGGATTTGGTCCACGTGTTTCTTCTCACCGATCTTCTAGATCATGAATTCGAAGCACTAAGCCGATTCATAAACCTAGGAACACAATTGCACACAAAGTTAAACCTGAAGCACTGGGCCACCTTAACATTGAGGCATGTGTTAGTGAAGGAACCTACTACAGAACAGTTCACATTCACTGTTTTGCGAATGAATCTACTACAGAACGATTCAATCTCACAACCTCGGGAAATGAACCAGAAGACAAACTTATCGACGGATGAGTTCAGTCTTACTAGCTCAAATGGTCATGAATTACTTGTTCATGACACCGAGTCATTAAGATGTCACTTCTCTCGGACATCGTAATATTCTTATCTCTTGGAGTCGACATATCTCTTCATGTTGATGTCGCAGCCTTGGTTATTCTTCAACAAGCGTCAAGATGTTCTTGTCTCAACTAATTGTTCTAAATGTTGCATTACTTGTGCAAGATCACTATGTTGCTCTACACCCCTTTGTGTGAACGTATTTAGTCATGGATTATTTGTTCATGGTACTGAGCCACTAAGATGTCACTTCTCTCGAACATCGTAATGTTCTTCTTCCTCAAAGTCGACATATCTCTTCACGTTGATGTCGCAGCCTTGGTCATTCTTCAACGAGCGTCGAGATGTTCTTGTCTCGACATATCTCCTCATGTTGCTGTACAAGCCTTAGTTATTCTACGTCAAGATGTTCTTGTCCCGACTAATCGCTCTAAATATTACATTATGTATGCAAAATCACTGTGTTGCTCTACACCCCTTGTGTGAGCATATTTGTTCATCTCTAAAATGTAAAAAGATTATTACATAATATCTTTCATTATTATCTCTATTATAAAGGTGAATTTATTTTTATTTTTAAACTCTATTTATTTTTGTAGAAAATTATTTACAAAAATAATAGGAAATGGGTTAGCTATTAACTAGAATTTTATTTATATTTTTGGGATTTTATAATAGCTAAAGTAGTAGAATTTTATTTTTATTATTTCTAAACTCTATTTATTTTGTAGAAAATCACTTACAAAATAATAGAAAATGAATTGGCTATGATTTTATTTGTATTTTTAGGATATTTATAATAGCCAAAGTAATAGAATTTTATTATCATATTTTGTTATTTTGAAATACTATTTATTTTGTAGGAATTATTTACAAAACAAAAGATGAATCAGCTATATTATTTTTTTATTTTTATTTTTAGGATCTATAATAGCTAAAAAGAGATCATTATTAATATTCTATTCTATTTATGATAGTTTTATTATATTTTTATTATTTTTATTATTATTTATAGAAAAATATAAGATTTTTGTTTTATTATCATTATTACTTGAAAATAGCTACAAAGGATGAAATTCTTTATATATTTTTTTATTACAACTATTATTTTTATTGTATTTTATTCATCGAAAATATTTTTATTGTATATTTATTTAGAAATAACAAAAGGAGTACAATTTATTTCATTATATAACTTTATTATCATTCTTTATTATAAAATGCATTTATTATTTATCACTATGATTATTTATTTATGTATATTTTTATATTATTTATTTTTTTTACAGAAAATATTAACATAATATTCATTTGATATTATTATTTATTTTATTTATTAAAGAATAGAGCTAATCTCATTATCTCTTATTGAATATTATTATTATTAATATTATTTTATGGAAAATTACCAGAAAAATCATTAAAATATATTCAATTATTATTTATGATTTTATTTAAATTTTTGGAATTTTTATAATATTTAAAATGACAAGTCAAAGCTAAGTCAAATATACAAATGCATGAAATGTCTTTTTGTTTTTGAATTGTTTTAATATGATATTATTTTTAAAATTGAAATATTATTATACAGAAAAATACTATGAAAAGTAAAGAAATTTTAGAAATAAATTTGAGTTAATTTGGAGTTTAATAACATCTTCAAATGATTTATTTACTATTTAATTTTAGTTTTCTGTTATTAATCAATAGTTGGGCTTAATGAATTGGTAAATTCATTTTTTCTTTATTTTCTATTTATATTTCCGAATTGGGCCCAAAGCACACGACCGGTCCGACCCTTGCTCTGTTAAACCTACCATTTAATGTGGGTCATTGGATCGTCTTGAGATTGGTGCGAATTTTGTTTTAATGATTAGATGCACTTGGGCGTTGGATCTAAATTGAGATACGTGTTGTATAGGTTTAAGGCCCGATATATTCTCCATTTTATTTCTTTTAAACTCTGGCGGATCTCACCCGCTAATGATCCTTAAAGATTAGTGAGCGCTTCAATAGTCGTGCAGAAGAGATCTCTTCAGCCTTTAACTTCCCGACGCTCTGAGATTCGTGCAGTACGGCGTTTCTGGTGATCAAGAACTCCGATTGATGATCGGCCGACGGCCTTAGCATCGCCTCTCTGAGAGGAATACGACGATATCCTCCGATGGAAGATTCATGTGGTGCATTATAGGAAATGTCTGAACTGATTTGATACTGTTCTTACGATTTGGTACCGAGATGATCCTAGCGCCAAATTTAATTCATTCATTGATCAATTAGTGTAATTTTTGTGCTGTATAGCATCGCCCTTGCTTCTTTAATAGATCTACACAATCAATTTCTATTTAAAATCATTCGGGAATGCTATGGAGCTCAAGATCATCCGATGCAGATTCGTTGCACAACTCAAGTTACGTTCAATGATTGGTATACACACATATGCAAGCGCCTTAACACTCCTCTACACTCTTAGACTTACCTAGGACAAATTATTGATGTGTAAAGTGTTAACAACTCATGAATCAATGTTAATTGAGTGAAATACGCGATCGGTCCTGATGTGTTTATCAGTATACTGATTGATCTAATGGAATTAGTTAAATTCATGAAATCAAATTTATAAAACTCATTGAGGCGACTATGATATCCTTAATTGCTATTTAGATACAGTTTTAAACCTAATCATTATGCTAATTCTGATGGAAATAAAAGAAAACGACCCCAATTCACCCCATGGTATACCAGTACATCAATCCCACTCGATGAATTTACTAAACCCATGCAATTAGACTTGTGAAAGAGTTGAGAGGGTTACGGGAACCCTTCAATCAACTTCCATCACCAACTCAAAATGAATTACAATTTCAATTTAAATGCAAAATCGGAGGGTTACTCAAACCCTTCAACCGATTATCAATTACTCTAATCTCGGTGTACTAACACCTATGTAAATATTCACAAAGCATATAAAGAAATAAGAAATGAGGAAGGAAAAGTGAGAAAAAGGCAAAGAAAAGTTGAATTCAAAGGAAAACCGAATTGCATTTCAAATTTTCATCAATTACATCTTTAAATGGAGATCATACCTGTTCTTGATTCTTGATAGAAATAATAACAGAGGTGATGACACTCAAATTCAATTCAATTGAGAGAATTGAACTTATCCAATTGCCAAAATCCGATTTTAATCAATCTCTCTCTTCTCTCTATATTCTTTCTTCTTCTACTGCTCTATATTATCTTCTCTCTCCTCCTCTTCCCTTTTCTTGTTGTTAATAGAAGGTTTATATAGGCATTTTGCTTAATTGTGATTGGTTAGGTGATTAGAGGCCGGATCATGATCTCTAAGCCAATCTTAACCCTTGCTTCAATCTTAATTAACGGCCAAGATCTATTTGTGCTTCTTATCACTCAACAAACTATCTCTAAACTGATTCTTTGCAGTTGGAGTTAGTTATACTCTTTTTTCTTTTTACCCTTTTGCCATTCCTTCACATAATTCGGTCTCCCATTGTTCCAGACCCTTCTAGAAGCTCCCAAGGGTTCTAACATCCATCCCACACTCCTATAAGTCAATTGAGTCGGTGTAAGGGTTCTGTTTGACGCTTTAGATCCATTTTTCATCTCTAGACTTTCCAATTGGGTCTCCATTGCCATCTCACCTTCCCTTCATTAATTCTTCTATTTGCAATCTCTAAATTCATCATTTTAGCTCTAGAACTCAATCCTTTACGCTTCTGTGATCAATAGCATGCTCCATCATCATCTCTTCATCACTAGTCTCGGCCTCCAATGGTGATTCGGTGAAACACCGACTCGAGCTTCTAAAGATACTGCCTTTGCGCTCAAACAAGGTCGCCTAGGTAGTAAGAGAGTGTACAAGTGATCAATTTGCCTTCTACTTGTATACAAAGGTTAGTCCCAATTCCAATTCCGTTGATTGCCTCAATCAATTACTCACCGTCTCCTTTCAATTCTTAAAATTGACCGTTCATACAAGCTTTAATCCATGTCGCACAACTTTCTCGTGAAGAAATTTTGAAGAAAGGGCGCATTCAACTCTATTCAACAATGGCCCTTCTTCTCCACCGCGGAAGGAAGAGGAGAGAGGAAGAAGAAGAAGGAGAGAGGAGAGAGCCATCCACGGTGCGCACTGGCGCATGTGAACCAAAGCTTCCAAGAGAGAATTGTCGAGAGGGGATGGCGCAAGAGCCGTGTTCGTTCTTCCCTTTTCCTTTTTATTTAAATTAAATCTCTTATTTGCATGAGATTGGTCTATGATTGTTGATATGCGCGCCCGTCTCATTATCTTGCAAGTGGGCCCCACCACCAAGACTTTGTAAATAATCAAGTCGACATGGCGTCTTTGTGATAGGATTAGATGTATAATTAAGCCATGATTAGTCATTAACTATTCTTGATCGTGCCTTGATCTGTGGATGCCACATGGCGCTAGGTAGGGTCCATTTGTCTTGACTTTATCCAATAGGTAGTGCTGTGCCATGTGTAATTGAATAGGATTATGCTTGCTTGATGTGTATGGCACGATGTATTGCCGTGTGTCACATGGGTGTTAAGGTGGCTGTCACGGCTTGCCACGTGGCATATTGGTGGGGCCCGCATGTCGGTCATCTTGTGATATGGTGGGGCCCACATGGTCCGAGGTGGACCATAGGGAAGTGCCACGTGGCACTCGGGTGTTGAGGTGGCTCACTCTGCTGCTGCCATTTGTCATGTCCCTTGCTCGTGTGGACCACTCACAGATAGCCATGTGGCTCAAGTGGTGATGTGGCTTGTGATGTGGTCCAATCGGATCTGGCCATTTGTATCTGCCTGGTGATGTGGGCGCGATGCGGACCATCGTCGACGCCACGTGGCATAGGTGGGACCCACTTGTCAGATATGTGGGACCCACATGGATGAGGTGGACCAATGAGATGTCGACACGTGGCACTGACATGCTGAGGTGGCCCAATGGGGTGCTGACACGTGTCACATCCTCTTTCTTCTCCGATCCCGTGTGCGTGTTTGGGGTCCCCAGCTTGCACCCCGAGATGTGTCTCGTCCCCAAGTTGCACCCGGATGAACCCGATTGAATCTCACCCTTGATCTTTCCTTTTAATCTGTTTTATCTTCTCTCGAATTTATTTTAATAGCTCCACTTATCCAAAAATTATGAAATTTTCACCAAAAATCCCTAAATTCTGATGATCATCCCCGTAATTTTTAATTCCATTTTTACCCCTTTCTTTGAATTAAAAATTCTTTTATCTATAAAACCCCGTTTTCTTCCTCCGAATTAATCCCGATTTCATTTGTAGCTTAGTGTCTCTCGCCAATTATCTCTCTTTGCAGAAACCACCCTAACTAAATACCAATTAGACTTATATTGATATTCATTAGGGTTTGATCTCGATCAACATTGATTACATGTCAACAATTGATACAAATCTAGACTTGATCGATGGTTGCTCCCCAACTTTGCACTGATCGGTCTTGTGAAATTGACTTTCAATCCCCGAACATGAACATGAGGTGACTTGGTCAAAGAACCGACTACTTATCGATGGTGACACAAATCAAAGCATGGTTAGGTGGTTGCTGTGACTTTGGCACCGGTCACCTTGAAAGCAAAATCACATTTGAAATTTCTCGTGACTAGTTGCATCGAATACTAGCTTGGCATTGACATCATTTCATGTGGTACGGGGATTATCTTGCTTGACTCCTTTTAGGGTTTGCTCCAAGGGCAGATTCTTAGGGTTTAACTCTGACTCCTTTGATAGTTGGTCACTGAGGTGTGGGACCCACTTGTCAGTGAAAAATGGTCACATGGATGACCCATCAGATAGGCTAGGTTTATGTTGCTAGAGCCGTCTACAAGGGACTGCCAGGTGGGTCCCACTTGTCAGAAAAAGTATAATCAAATGGCTGACCCATCAGGAGATTTTCTCTCTCTGAAATCTCCCGAGGGTCAGCCACCTCGAATGAATAGGAGGTGGTGGAGTATTTATATCCTTGTCTCTCACCCTGACATTTCCTTGTGGGACTAATGGATTCATTCCGGGGTTAGGTAGCGACCTCTTCTGATCAGTGGGCCATCTCTTCCTTGCTTTCTCTTCTTTCCCCTTCTTATGATTTATTATTAATAATTGATTTTATTTCCATTTATTCGGCTATTTATCCTTGTGATTTTTCAAGGGTAAACAGTAGGATTAAATAAACATTTTCTTTGGTTGAGATCTTTAAAAAAGAGACAAATTGTAATCAAATATAAACTAGAGGCGTATGTATTACTTGCGTCCCTAAATGCATTCACAACCTAGAACTTCTATGAAATTACATAATTAAGTGTATACTTAGGAGCGTATGTATTACTTGCCTCTAAGAAATCGAAAAAAAATGATCCAGTAAGAAAAATCGAACTCATGCTCTCTCTCAAACTCGGTGCCTCAAACCCATTCCCCTAAGTTTCAACTATAACTGACCTCACACCTGCAAAAGTAAGATAAAAAATACTAGAAAAAATGAATCTTTTTAGAGGCTTAAGTAACACTTAAGTCTTTAATCCTCTATGAAAATTTTAGAGGTCATTGGCCTTTCAAAAAAAAAAAAAAAAAGTAAAAAGTTGGTTCTTATGAAAAATTTCCTCAGTCGACAGAGAACGGTTGTGACGAGCGCGCCACCGCCGAACCTCCTCCCTCACAAAATCCTACATACCGTACGCTCGCGTAAGCCCTATAATTCGACACTGTCGGCGTTGCCACGGTGAGGCAAACCCCTTCGGCGCCGCATCCAACTCGCCTTGCGTCGCTTCTTACCCCGGTTTAATTTTCAGTTCGAGCTCCGATGTTAGCTCCTTTGGTTTTCCAGTATTCAAGCGCCATTTCACCGGCGAAACCGAGCGGTGGCTCATGTGGTACAATACCGGTAATTCAATAGGCTTGGCTACATCTAACAACGGTATTCGCTGGGAAGAGACAACTGGAGAGTCCATTCAGCCAAGCCCCGACTGGTGGGTGTTTGACAACTCTCGGGTGGTCCCGTCAGATGTGTTTATAATATCAAGTGACAAGCTCCGATTGGAAAGTGCAGTCTATTGGATGTACTACACTGGGTTCACCGAGGAGACGCTGCAGCTCCCCTCGTCTACTGATGTTGCTGTTTATAAATCTGTAGATGTCGCTGTTTATAAATCTTTGCCGGGGTTGGCTATCAGCCAGGATGGGCAGCACTGGCAAGGATCGTGGGGGACCACCACACTGGTGCCCTTTTCAATGAGGGGGATGACGGGGAATGGGATTCTTCATTTATCGCTGGGCCAAAGGTTATCTACAATGTAAATTCAGGTGGCTACACAATCAGCATTGCAAGGTCAATGGATGGTCTAAAATGAGTGAAATTGGGGAAAGTGTTAGAAAGGGGTCCTATCGGGTCTTTTGAGGAAGGCAGGGTAAGAAATGGGCATGTGACAAGGAATGAAAAGGATGGGAAGTACCTGATGGTCTATGAAGGAATAGACTCTGACAGGCGGGCCATTATAGGGTTAGCTGAGTCAGCTGATGGGTTGAAGAATTGGAGGCTCTGCACTGATCAGCCATTGTTAACAGGTTGTTTGGATGATGAGGGATGGGATTGTAAAGGGGTTGCTGCATCTTGTCTAATTCAGTTAGGCAAATGGGAGGGATGGAGAATTTATTATACTGGGATTGGGAATGAGAGAAGAGAAGGGATTAGGCTTGCAGTTTGTGATGGATTGGATCCAAGAAATTTTGTGAAATGGAAGGGTGTTAAGAGTTAAGGTTAGTTAATATTTCAATTATTTTTAGAGTTAACTTTTCTTGATTCTGTTAATTATGTGCTTGTTGGTGACTTGAGAGAACTATCACTTCTGGCTGTATCTAACTCTAGTTGTGAAGTGGTGCAAGTCAATGCTGATGTTTAAAAATAAATACATTGTTGTTTAGACCTTATGGCTGCCATAACGGTCTTAATATTTGATTTTGGTTGGTACCAGCCCAATAACTGTATCTGATCAACTCTGCAAGCTTTTCTGCCCAAGTGATACATAATTTTTTTGTCTTGATTTAGTTGGGCTTGAAAACCTTCCAGATAATTCACATAGGCCCAATTCTTAGAAGATACAGTCATACAGAGTATAAATTCAATCAAAGAGCATACAGTCTTATTACTTCAGTGTGAGGAGTCCTGAAGCAGCTGGTAGAAACCCAAATGATTCGAGGGCAGAAATGAGGTTTACCAATGTGACCTGAAACTTCATCCGATCAATTGTAAATTATTGAAGACTCAGAATATGAGACCAGAAATGACTAAAACTGGGAGTGATATAGGCCCTAACCGACATGTTGAATTATCACCTCTTGCCGGTCTTGGATTGTTACTCTACTATTGTAGTTCAGTCCTGAAACTTCAAGTCTTGGCTAAGGAAGCTAGTAAGAGGCTAGGAGGAGGAGACCAAAATTCTTTGGTTTGGTTATCTCTTACGGGTTGGTACATAGCAAGCACATCTTATGTCATGATAACAGTTTGAACAGCTCTATCTCCAATCATCACTAAAATCCTGGCAAATCATTAGTTTTTCATATATGAAAGGATGTCTTAATTGTATAAAGGTATCTTTGTATAGATTGCTCTTTTCGTAAGTCATACTATAAAGCTTACTGATACTTGCCATAACTACATTAGGATCCCCCCTCAATTTCATCAACAAAAAGAAAAAAAGCAAGAGATGGTCATAGCCTTGTCTTCATTGAAAATGCCAATATCTAGAAAGCAACTCATCTGAAATTGACAAATTCTTGGAAAATTCATGCAACTTACAGTTTTTATGAAATAAAATAAAATTCATTTTTTACACTAGATAGGTGGTCCTTGGTACAACATGCATTTAACATTTTCATGGCTCGTCGGCATCAAAGGCTGGCAAATAATCACACGGACCATTGATTGCCCCCCCTATTGCTTAAGGTACATGCCCCTCCTTACTCCTTAGTACACTGTGGATCTTCTCTATATTGCTTTTTTTCCCCTTTACAGATGGTTAAGTCTTGCAACATCATCATTAATAGAAACTGTGTAGTAACATAACAAACTTTTTCCTTTTACTTTTTGAGGCCTGCTAACACTGAGTAGCCTCCCCATCCCCAGATATAGCAAATACAGTAAAATGCTCCTGGCAGTAAGGTAATGCAACCTGTAATTGAACCTGTTGATGTTGATGACATGTTAATATATGTGTAGTTTAATCATAAACCTAGTTGTAAATAGGCAATTAAATATGTTCACTGTGGCCATGCAACTTTCACCAGCACAAAAGCATTTTACTTGTTTATTTGCACTGTTCAATTTGAACAATTATCTTAAGTTAAATTTCTAATCCTTGCTCTGCCAATCTTTGAATACACTCAAATTTGAACTGTCCACCTTTTGTTCCAAAAGAAAACTGCCAAACAATTTTTTTTTTAAAAGCAACAAAATGGAGTGGGAGTCTTAAAGAAAATCAAGATGAACTTGTTGCAGCCTTTGGCAGAAGATTTACTGCCAGACAAGGCCAAATTTGTTTCTTCTTGTATTACAAAATACCTCTCTATTGTTTAATAACTTGTGGTCCAAATAATTTCTTTGTTCCTAAAACATTTTGTAAATTCATCATTACAAAATTGTTTAAAAGGGTGGTAAGCTCTGTCTAAAATAACCATCTTCCACTCTATCCAGTTCAGGAACAAATGTGGTAAAAGTTGGGCATTTTTTTTGATAATTCATATTAACTTCTGTGTTATTTCGAGAAGTAATAATATTGCTTTAGTTAATCAACTTATTCACTATCTAATTATGTATACTGACATGATTCTTTTCTCATTGAACCGTTCTCAACCACAGTAGCAGTTGACATCCTTAACCACAGTATATGAATGTGTATAGTTTGAAAATTATTGGTGGCAGCCAAAATCTTAAAGAAAAACTTGTTGTGTAACAATCTCTGAGATCAATAATGAAGAGAAGGGACAATTTAGGCAACTTGTGCAAACAAATATGACATAATTGAATGCAACTGACTTTCAAATTTCAACTCCATGGACAATAATCTAAACTAGATATACCCAAAGCACTATCTTAAACTGATATATTTGTTGAATTTGAGTGATCCATCATAAGGAGAACTCACAGTTGAGAAAAAAAAGAAGGCAAAAAATTCACCCTTAGTTGGGTCATACAGTTAGATCCAGAATTAAAAACAAATACAGCCATGGGAGAAGAGAAAGAGGAAAGGGAAGGGAACAGTGGGGCTGCTCTTAAATTACATGATGTTGACTAATAACCATTTCAAAAATGGGGCCTACAAGTGTACTCTCTCTTTCTGCTTCACTGCCAGGGATGTTTTTCTTATTTTTTTTATTTAGTCTTGTGGTTCCTCCCTTTTTTCAAGTTCAATTCCCCTATTGTATTTTATGCCTATATAGGGTTTGGCAGCTCTCTGACAGGTGGGAGACCATTTTTGTATAAATTCTCCCTTTTTTTTGGGTGAAAACTTAGCAGCGGCTCTGCTGAGGTATAGGATTCTCTCTTTCTAAAATCTAAATTCTTTCTTTTTAGCATAGTTTCTCAGGTACACGGCAATGACAAAACATCTCCCTTTTCATAATTTTTTTTTAATTCTACTATTTATGGTCTTCAATTGGCCAATAGTAATTTCACAGTTCTGAAATTAGGGAATAGAAGAGAACAAGCATTGTACCTTGGTCCATCCATATGTCTGGAGCCCCATGTAGGATTTATTTCAGTGGGGACGTATTGGGTCTATTTAGTAGCGGGGATTGTCTTGCTACTTTCCATGAGATATATGATGAAGGAAAGGTTTCACTTAGACAATGGTTATCTTGATAATCTTCACAATAGATTTTCAAATAAATATAAAAAAATAGAAAAAATAGAAAAAAAACTTTATGAATATGTTCTTCTACTTATAGATTGATGGTGATTCAAATTTTATTATCGTCTGATAGTTCATCAAAGACTGTTAAATTATAACCATTATAAATTGTATAAAATTTTGATCATCCTTGATGAAATATCAAATGATAATGAAATTGTATGAAATTTAAATCATCATCAATCTATAAATAGAATAGCATACTTATAAGTTTTTTTTTTCTATTTTTACTATTTATTTAAAAATTTATTGCCAAAATTATCAAAATAACTCATTGTCAAGTGATCCTCACACCATGATGAATGGTTTTAGTAATTGTAGGTTGAATTATTTGGAGAATGCTATTCGGGAAAGATTTGATTCTGCGTTAGAAAATGTGCACTCAGAACTTGAGACTTTTCTGGTGTACGGCGTGCATTCATCCAATTAACAGCAGAAACAACGGCAACTGTGTTGAATTTAAATTCAGCAGGATTTCCACTGGGTTGTACTTTGGTAATAAACAAGGTAAGTTGGTTGCATTTACATATAACCAGACTCAACGGCATCTGTCAAACATGTTTAAAGAGTTTACTTCAGCTGTTGCATTGACTTCTCAATTACCCGAACTTTTATCAATTAAACGATACAAGATATTTCATTAATGATTTTGTCACAATAGTGACATTGAGCGCTTAACCAATTAGGATAATGATAAATGTGTCAGACATATATACACATATATATAAATACGGATACGAATACGTGTTTGTCTGAATATGTCTGTACATGATGTGTTTACGTATCACACGTGTCATGTAGTTAAACGTGTGTGATCAACATATAAATAATTTTGATATGTCTAAATATGTATGTCTAACATGTTGAACACGAACACACACGTCTAATAAATAATAAATGTACATGCACATGTAGCATACATAAAATGCTTCATATCAGATTTTTAAAATGCTTGTGTATTTAAAAAATTGACTTGATATTTAAACTATAGACTAGGATCACTTTAATATGTATGCTATTTTTGAATGTGGCATGTCAATTTTATTCTTTGTGATTAGGACCACTTTAATTTTTCTAATTCTTCTTATAAAGTTTTTTTTTTTTTAATTTTATTTGAAATTTATTGAATTTATATGTGCTACAAGTATTGGCACGTGTCCAATACGTATAAACACGAATACATTTAACACGGCGTGCTAGACGCACGTCCATAAACCTCCTTAGTTCATTGAAAAATAAAATTTGTACAGTAAAAAATAATTTTTTTGACCCGGACATTTTATTTTCTCAACTCGAGCATTCCCTACCGATCGTTTCTGGTTCCGCCCCTTGACTAGACGTGTCACGTGTCTTAGGCATTCGTGTTTGGGTTTTTAAATTTTTGACACATAAAACACGCACGTCCATACACGAGAATATGTATTGACACGACACGTTTAGTGTCAAACACGTCACATGCTCGCACGTGATATGTACGACACACACATTTATCAATACCATGTAACCAATATGAGAGACATGCGTGGATTAGTGATTTAAAATCAGGACTGGTCAGGGCTAACCCTGGCTGGTTAGCCGAGTTTGGTCAGGATGGGTTAGGACGGGTCGACAATGTTAGACGGGATGGGTTAGGACATGTCAGATTCGAGAGGGTGCGGCTGCGATCCGTCCTAGGATCATGGATCAGACGGGTCGATGGGGTGAGTCGGTTTATTTTTTTTTCCAAATTCAAAAGTAACTCAAATAAATTCTCAAAAATTTTGAAAATAAAAAAAATTATTGAAAATATTAAAAATATATAACAATTAATATTCTTGATAATTATTTTTTGGTTTTTTTTCGACTAAAAAAAGTAGAAATTTAAATGAAATGTTAAAAAATTCAAATAAAATGGCGGATCGGTTTTGGGTGGGGTTTCTTGGGTTTTGGTTGGTTGGGTTGGGTTGGGTACGGATTAGGATAGGATGAATTTTAGATGGATTATTTTGAAATTTTTTGTCCGCAACCTGTTGTAGACTCATGGGTTTCCCAGGCATGGGTTTGGGCACGGATCAGTTCGGGTCGGGTCAAGGTGCAAACACGAATTTGACGAGTCAGGTTTGATCCATTCGGATATTTTTATAACACTAGCGTGGATCAAAAATTTTTAGTGGTTATTATATTTAAATGAGCCATAGTCATAAATTTTGACTCGCTTTCTCGGGTTTTAATATAAATTCTGGTTCATAGTAGAATTAATTTGTAATAAAATAATAATACATTTTTTTCTTGTGTATTCACTTATTTACCTCTTAATTAGTGTTGATTTATATGTAATATTTTCCGACATTCAAGATGACAAGATCTCATACTTGTGAGAATTGAGCGGATTCGAAACAGATTCGAATACGTACCGGTAAGATTATACATCCATTTTCTCCCTTTTTAGAGGCGGCAATCGGGCGGGTTGGGCGGCTTAGGGTTCGGGTCAGGTCGGGTTGGATCAATTTGATTCAGTAAGATTATCGGGTCACGGGTTTAGTTAGGTCGGGTCGGGTCGGGTATCGGGTCTTTTAGTATCAGGTTGTTTCAGGTTTATGGTCATATCAGGTCGGGTCGGGTCGGTTATGAGGTCATATAATGTTAGATCATTTCGGATTTCAAGTCGTATCAGGTCGGGTCGGTTATCAGTGTTAGTTTGGAATAATTTTGAAGTCAATAATACGATAAATTTGTTATATAAAGTTTTGTTCATGAATTGTATATTTAAACGATATTTTGTTTCCTTGAGTATTATTGATTTTATGAATCATTTCGAGTTCATTACTGAAATTGTGAAACTTCATAATATATAATATACTCTTAAAAATCACTAACTAAGATAATTAGTAGGAACATTAATTAACCGCTATTAGGTTAGTATGTGGATTAAATGATGGTCAAGTTTTATAAATCATAGACAAAGAGTTATCATTTTAATCACATAGATAGATGTTCTAGGAACATCGTATTTGATAGACCCCAAATGAAACATTAAATGAAATTGTGTTTGTGTCATTAATGCTTTCATTCAGTGTTAAATTCTAAAGTATAAGATATCCATCTTTCCTAGATAAGATATGTATGTGTGCGATTTTTATCAAATGTTATCCGTAAAAAGTGGCTATAAAGGTAGCTCTTCGGTATACATAACTTATGCGAAAGAAGAGATGGTTTGTCAAAAGTACTATTGTCTCTCGTATCTCTATACGAGTTATATAGCATCACTGGGCCCCTTGATAGAGTAAGATTATCTGCTAGCAGTATAATTATAAGAGTAATTATATTTGATAATTTACTCGGGTTCAAGAAAAAATTAAGTTTACAAGGATGACACATACATACATTGAAACTGATCTGATAACTATGAGACAAAAAAATTAAATACAAATAAATAGTTTACTGGATAATGATATTGTACAATACAGCATTATCTGTGTAATTGGATGGTCATAGTGCATTTTGCCAGATGCCTCCTATGATTATAGAGGTTAAAATGATTTTAACTCTATTTACCAACATAATACGGATCATGTCGGGTCACACCATATAGGAGTTAATCGGAGAATATTATTAATTAATTATAAATTATTTATAATTAATAATAAGATAGTTATAATTAATTATATATGATATAATTAAATTATATTTGTCATAGAGATGACAATAAGCAAAATCCATATTGAATTTATAACGTGTTGGACACGTCGTATAAATTTACCGAAACAACAACCGAGAGAAATATAATTGTACATGACAATTATATATATATTTGAATTGGATTTTAAATGTTAATTATGGATTTGAATTTTGGGTTGAAAGCCCATTAATAGTTAAAGCCTTAATTAATAATTAAAAGCCCAAAATTAAAAAGGCCCAAAATAGCCCAATGACAAACTTATAAATTTGGACCTTAGATGACATCATCCTTAAGGGTATTTTGGTCTTTTCACTTTGGAACCTCCTTACTATTCGTGAGGGTATTTCGGTAATTTGGTAATCCCACATTTTTTATAAATAGAGGGGTGGAGTGAGAGAGAAAGCTACACCAAATAAGTTCTACTTTCTCTCTCGGTATACGGTTGTTTCAGAATTCACGGGATCGGTGAATAGTGTTTTTACGAAAGTTACGGTATTTCTGCACATTTGTGAAACAGAATAACTGCGAGTCGTGAATAGTATTATTTTGTCTTTTTCTTGGTGAATAGTGTTTTTGTGAGAAACCGTGGTTTATGGTATTTCTAGCAAAAAAAATAAGTCGCTCTCTGGTCAGTCCTGGTGGATAACTACAGAGGCATCAAACGTTTGGTGCTCCGAGACAAACCGATTTTCATTCCAATTGAAATTTGGAAGCGATGTATAACATTTTATATTAATCTATTTAATTGTTAAGTATATTAATGTTTTAGAAATCAATGATGAAGTAGATCAATAAAGGTTTAAAGAGGTGTGTATCTCTCGGTAATCATCCGACATACCACTTTAACCCTAAACTTAAGTTAAAAGTAAAATAATATTTTATTATCTTTTGTAAAGGATTAAATGTGTGTATCTCTCGGTAATCATCCGACATACTTTAATCCCTAATTTAAGTAGAATTAAAAATTTTGTTCTACGGTCTTTCCGCAGCTTGAGCATTAATGAGATTTGGGCATTCCAAAACCCAACAATCGGGTCATCTAGTGTCGGGTTGTTTTGGGTTTCAGGTCATCTCAGGTTGGGTCGGGTCGGTTATCGGGTCATCTAATGTTGGGTCATTTTGGGGTTTGGATCGTATCAGGACAGGTCGGGTTGGTTATCGGATCATCTAGTGTCGGGTCATTTCGGGTTTTGGGTCGTATTAGGACGGGTCGGGTCGGATATCAGGTCATCTAGTATCGGGTCATTTCGGGTTTCGAGTCATATCAGGTCGGATATCGGTCATCTAGTGTTGGGTCATTTTAGATTTCGGGTTGTATCAGGTCGTGTCGGATCGAGTATCGGGTTATTTCAGATTATGAATCATATAAAGTCAAAGCGAGTCGGGCGAGTTTCTCGGATCGAATCGGATTCTGCAAGCTCTGACCTTTTCTAGGTCCCTCCTCCCCATTTATCTCTTGTACGTTATATATTCAACTCAGGCAACAAACCCTAAAAGATAAACAACGAAAAATATTTTGAATCCGCGCACGTTTTGCAATATCTATTTCTATTTTCCCCTAATATGTATGATTAAAACCACGTTGGTAAGTAAAAAAAATGAATTCTCTGGACTTCTGATTTGAAGTCCAAATGATGAACTAGGCATGGATCCGAGGATCAAATCATAAATTTTATTTTTGTAAGGAGGCCGGAAATTATGTATATTTAAAAATATGAAAAATATAATGGATAAAAATATAGAACTTCAATTCTTATGAGGGGCCTGACCCCTTTCGCAGATCTTTAGTTCCGCTTCCGCCTCTGAAACTAGGCGCCTAAACGAAAATTAAACTTTATTGACTGTTCATTTTTTTTTTTTAGATTTTTACCATATAAGCAGATCAGAAAATTTCTGATCGAGATCGGGCTTTATTAAAGAGAAATATTTTACCCCACTGGAGGTAGAAGATGAAACAGAGTATTAACCTATGTCGGATTAGATTTAAATCTCTCTAAAGGGAGGAAGGCAACTTGGACGCTGAGCTAACAACTGTAAAGTCATGGACTCATTTATTGCTCCTATCCCTACAATTTCTACAGAGATTTGGTAGTATGCTCCAAACGTAATCCTCAAATTAGTTACTGATGTCAACATTAGTTGTCACTGTAAACTATGTGGTATCATTAGCAGAGCGGCGTTGCCTGTGATTTGCTTATTTTATTGTAGGAAAATTTGCTTCTCATTTTTGTATAATTACTTTAAGTGAACCTGATAGGAAGTATGGTGTAAGATCAAGAGCCTGTCAGACGTTCCAAACGGGAGAACAAAATCAAGCTGTGTGAAAGTGCAAACAATAAAAAAGGGGGACAAATGACTGACTTTGATACACTATTCCTCATATTTATTATTATCAATACAAATATACTATTCCATTGCATGACAAAAAGAAAATAAAAGGAAAGAAAAACCAAATAGCTCAGGACTAGCAATTAATTTTTGTTTTCAATACTCTTAGTAGAATCAACTGTAGAATAACTATTATTTTCCCGAAATCAAAATCAAATCACAATCATAGTGGAGGAGAAGAATCGACCAAATTCAGAATGCTATTCCAGTAATTCCTATTCTCTTCTCCATCCTGATCTTCTTCGCAGCTCCTGACTTGCACACTGCTAGATTCACCGCAACAATCAGAAGAATTCTGTGCCTCAGAGCTATCCAGTAGCAACCCAGTAAAACCGGCTGTGGGGCCAGCAAACCAGGAAACGTCACCCCCGCAAAATGCAGCTCCGTTCTTCTCCATTTGGCTGCCCAACATATCCTCGTGTGGCTTCCCGAAAAACTTCAGCTCACTATCATCATAGCACAGCCTCAAATTGAATTGAACAAGGTTGCTATTGGTGCAAATGCTGTTAACATTATCTCCATAGCTCAATGTAGAAGTAGGCGACTCCAAGTCGATCTTTCCATGCAATGCATGAAGCACCTCTAAGGGTGGAGGTGGAGACAGCTGACTGGTACTTGTACGTAGCTTTGACTCTCTGACAAGACGGGCTTCCGCCTCAAGACGTGCGCTCTCCCATTGTGCCATGTGGCTCAGATTGGCTGCGCTCTTTGATTGGCCATCGGCGCCGGGGCCCAGTGCATCATATTTGGGCTTATGGGTTATGGGGTCGATGCCCATTTTCGCTAGGCGCTTCTTCAGGTGTGTGTTCCAATAATTCTTAATCTCATTGTCAGTTCTTTTCGGCAGGTGAGTTGCTATAGCTGACCACCTGAAAAAAAAAACACTTTTGTTTTTATTTAGAAAAGTTTATTTTGCAATAATGAATTGAGAGTATCAATGTTACAATTAAGAAAATGTTAGGATTCATTATGATTTCAGCTCTTAATTCAAGCAGCAATTCACAAGAATTTTGACAAACCCATGAATTATCAGAATTCAAACTGATCCAAACAGGAAACTTAAATTTGCAAAATTATCCTCAAATGAAACGTAAAATTCACAAAAATTAGATAAAGTTCTGAATTATCAGGGAATTCAATCTAAACTGAATCATTGTACTCAAAATTGATAAAAAAACAATGTGAACTCCAATCAGATCATTTCATTTCACCTATTTCCTAGGAGAGCATGCAATTGGATAATGGTTTGCTCTTCTTGCATGGTGAATTTCCCCCTTTTGATATCAGGCCTCAGATAATTTGTCCACCGAAGCCGGCAGCTCTTACCACACCTTTGTAAACCTACAATTTCAATTCACAAAACTCAACTTGAATGACCATTCCTTCAAATTCATATGGAAATCTTGTAAAAATATTACAATTTTGAGCTTACTCACCTGCTTTAGCTGGCAATGCGCGCCAGCTTCCATGACCATGTTCTTCAATGTAAGCAAGAAGCTTTTGATCTTCCTCTGGCGTCCATGGACCTTTCTTCAAACCAACTTTCTCACAGCACGGTGAACGACCCATTTTGTTTGTCTTGTTTTCCGTCTTTATTTTTTCTTTATCTTGGGTTGTGCTGGCTATTTTTTAAAGAAAGTAGAAGGCGCTGAATTTGAGAGAGGAAGCAGAGTTTGTGCCAGGAGTTGCAAGTTTTAAACTGTTTTCTGGCCAGAGGGACTGTGTTTATGTTTATGAGAGGATACATGACAGAGTACCAGATAAATAGGGGGAAGAGAGAGAAAGAGTGGGGAATGGTCAGCACTATAAATGACATAGATATAAAAATTTCTTCACAGAGGTATTGACCTATGTTCACCTAGTATGTTGCAACGGGAACTTAGGGAAATAGCTATGTATCAGTACTGATTGTAGAGATTTGAAAACGGGACGGGGCGGGACGGTCCGGGTGAAACTAGTGATGATAATGGATTGGGTAGGATCGAGTTTGTGTTAAATTCGGGATTAAAATTGTTGGTCCGATCCGCTCATGATGTTTCACGGGCCTATCCGTCCGTATCCGTCCCGATCAAATTATTGCATAATTAATTAATTTTTTCTTTAATTAAATATTTCTCTCTTCTTAATTATATTATACTTTTAAAAAATAATTATTGTATTTAATTAAGTTTGTAGTTTGTACATCTCCAATGAAAATATAGAATAATAATATGGGAATAAAATATCTAGTATATGATATATCGATATTTTTATAGTATAAATGTATATATAAATATTACTAACTAGTGTTATTATATAATTTAAGGGATAATATTATATTAAAATTTATAAATAAATAAAATAATTTATTGATTCAATATACAATAATATACACAACACGTATTAATACATTATTAAAATTTATCTATACTACAGGTCGGGTGTGCGGGCCTCACCTTAAACCCTTACCCGTCCGGCCCTACCCGTTTGACCTCCGGGCCGGGCGGGTCGGTTGTCGGGTCGGGCGGGTCCGAGCAGGTCTGAGGGGCCCCGGGCTTTATTGACATCCTTGGGTGAAACCCCTCCGAGTAATGAATAAGTGCGGGTCACGGATGGGGCGGGATAAGTTTGAGCGGTCTAAAATTAAAAAATTCTGATCCGATCCGTGTTAGACTCCCGCGGATACTACCCATGTTTCACATTTGTAAAACATATAAAAGAATAGTAAATTTAATATTCTTGAAGTACCATTAATTGATAATTATTTAAAGACCTCTATCGCTAGCCATCATTCTTTGGCGTCAAATATATATTTCCTTTTTTTGTATATTCTAATATAATACAATGCAATTGTAATGATCCTATTTTGAGCCAGATTTTTTGTGAAAACATTTCTGTTTATTTTTTAATTTTTTAATTTTTTAATTTTTTTCTCTCTTCGTTTCCGTTCCGCATTTAATTCCCAAATTGTTGGCGATGAAGAGAAGTATCAGTCACACACAACTACACAAGGTGTTGGATTCAATGTTTTGACGATTTCTTTCTCCTTTTTTTTTGGGTAAAAACTTAGATTTACATTTTCTACATATCCACGATAATTATATTTAATGGCACCAAAATTCAAGGTCGCCTCTTCATTGCAGCTCATGTTTAAAAATCTGTGTTTCTCCTCCTAATTAGTACACAAACTATTTGGCATAAGATATTGACTGGCGCCTCTGTGTCATTTATTCAACCACATATTGTCTCTAATATCCGAAAGAACAAAAACAATGCAAAACAAAAAAACCACAAACTGTACACGTTAACAAATCATTAATCATGTGACGACTGTTAGATACTTTTGGAGGTTGCTTCCGTTTAGCATTTCCAAGTTTTCTGCAATTCGAACCCCTACAATTTTATGTATTCAAAAGTTGATGAGGGTTTAATATCAATAGTTATTGGTGTTAAATAATTTCAATTTTTTAATCTTATTTTCAATTTATAAATTTGAATCATTAGTTTAAGTTTATATTATTTCAATTACATGTATGTATATAGAAAATTGTAGGAGTTCGACATCATTGTAATAGTCCTTAGCAGTGGTCAAATTTTAGATAGTTATATTTGATAATTCTTGATGCATAGAAAAATCAAGTCGAAATGATATATTTTTTGTTTAGCCATAGTGTATGCTATCTATATTGTATGCAATCTAGTTTTGTTGTGTAATGCCTAAAGAATTTTAGTTTCATGGACGTCCAAAAACACATAGAATCTCTCCATTCAAAAGGTGTAAAAATAATCAGATATACAATATGAGAAAATAATAAATTACTTTAAGTGAGTAGTGCAAAATGTGCATGCTACAAAGGTCCTTATATTTGAAAAATAAATGCAATTAAATGACACAGAAAATCTTGAACGTAACTGAATTTTGCAAATAACACGAGAATGCTGCGAGTCATTTTTTTCGACTCTTCATTTTCATCATGTATGATATAGACAATACAAATTCTACAATTAATGACACATCTTAGATATATCTACTGACCTAAAATGAAATTCAAAAGTTAGATACTATTGGATATATATATATATATATATATATATATATAGTCCGACTATGGTGCTTTGCAAAGCACAGAGGCGTTATATGTTTTGCACTCTATTTTTAATTTCAAGTCAGAAATAATCGATCTGAACCGTTCAATCTAATCTTCATTTAAAAATCTATTAGTAAACTAAATTTTATATTTTTTAAAATTTTTTTACTATTTTTTCTGATGAGGAGAAAATGACTTGATCTGAGAATTCTGGTTCATCCAAAAATGACGATTTTCCTCCTATCCAAAAAAATAGCAACTAAATTTAAAAAAAATATAAAATTTGGTTTACTAATAGATTCTGATATAGAGATTAGATTGAGTGGTTTGGATCGATCATTTCTGACTTAAAATTAAAAATAGAGCGCAAAGTACACAACGTTTTTGTTCTTTGCAAAGCACCATAGCCTAATTCTATATATATATAATCTCATATAAATTATTTTCTTGAAACCATTAACCTCACTTTCTAAAAAAATTGAAAGATCGATATAAAAGTTGTTCACAGTTGCATTGCATGCACACAATTGCAGATGAACATCATATTTATATGTATGGAGCGTAGCTAGCTAGTCTGATCTCCCACAGCATACTGATTTGATTAGGACTTGGATAATGAATTTTAAATTTAGTTTTAGAATTGACTAATGAAGAGAGAGGCCAGACCTCTGAGACTCTTAGTGACAGAGTCCAAGTGCTGGTTCATAGTCTTGTTTCTTTATGGCATTTTGTTTCTGACGTTCCATGTGGCGAGTCAATAGACATGATTTGTTGTTTGTTATTTTAACGAGGTCCTTAAAGTGGGTTCACTTTGAAAATTATTCCGATAAATATTTTAAACAAAGATCTTTACAATATAGGGGTAATTATGTGTTCTGATACGTAAACTTTATTTCCAGTGACCCGGCACAGGATAGTTTAGAATTATGTCATTCATTGTAATATTTAACGCAGTCGGTCATGATCTACATCATGGTTGTCATACAAATCATTTGGATATATTTTAGGCGTCATACAATTATGAATATGTTGTCCTTTTGTAACCCAGCATTATGTGTCATACATCATCGCGGGTTTAATCGTCATCCTATAGAATTTACTTTTTAGTTTATTTGGGACCTTCATGTCACAGAGAATATCATATATTTATCTCCATTTCATTTATCCAGCTCTTATTATATAACTAACATCTTCATTGATCTCTCCGTCACTTTGTAATATTGATCCCAAATATCAAAATGTGTCATTCATGGATATTACTTGTCTGTCCAAACTAACATCTCCATCATCTGAGTTACCCCGCTGAATCGACACATCATATATTCAATTTTAGTCCTACTAAGTTTAAAACATTTCGATTCTAAAGTTTGTCTCCATAACTCTAGTTTCTTATCTACTACAATCCTGCTCTCATCAATGAACACCGAATCATTAGCAAAGAGCATGCACCAATGAATGTCTCATTGTATGTTCTCTGTGATCTCATCCATCACTAAAACAAAAATATATTAAGTCATTGCTGACCCTTGATGTAATCCTACATCGGACTCGTCGTCACATGCTCTTACATAAGTCACAATATTTGTGTACATATCCTTAATAAATGATAACATACTTTTTTGGGGCTCATTTCTTTTCAAGCGCCACCACATGATATTTTTTGATATTTTATCATACATTTTCTCAAAATCAATAAATATCATATGTAGGTCATTCTTCTATTCCCGATATCTCTCCATAAGTTATCTTATTAAGAAAATCGCCTCCATGGTGGACCTCCTAGGCATAAAAATAAACTGATTTTTTCGAGATGGTTGTCAGTTTTTTTAAACAATGTTTAATCACTCTTTCTCAAAGTTTCATAGTATGACTCATGAGCATAATTCCTCTGTAATTAGTACAAATTTGAATTTCTCATTTATTCTTAAAGATTAATACTAATATATTTTTTCCTCACTCATCAGATATCTTATTAGACTGAAAAATGATATGAAATAATTTAGTGAGCCACACTATTACTATATTTTCAAGACATCTCCCTTATTAGAGAAGTTGACAAAAATGTGCCTTCGATATCCATAAAGTTGACAGTGGAAGCACTGTTCTCTCACAACTTTCATAACTTATCTCTATATTAAAAAGAAATTAAGTCCTTAAGAAGAATTCACTAATAATATATATAATATTTTTGTGAAGGTGTTTTATTTTCTCCGCGCACTTTTTTCCTTCTCCACATCCTCTCTTTAGGAATGAAACAAAGATTTGAATATAGAGACCTCTAACTAACGGGATCCAAATCATTGAAAGATTAAAATAAATTAATAGAAGGGGCCAATCGATGATTTCTATACAAATATAATTAGATATCATAACTTTTTTTACATTTACGTAAATCATAGAGGGAAGGGAAGCAGATTTTTTTATTTTAGTAAATAAAAAAAATATAGAAAAGTGGTCAAATCGCCTCCAACTTTTGCACACATAGTCAGACCCGAGTTTCAAACTCGGGTCCAGCTTCTTGGCCCGAGTTTCAAACTCGGGTCCAGCTTCTTGGCCCGAGTTTGAAACTCAGGTCCGAGATTTTTTTTTTACATTTTAAAAATCACAGGTGTTTGGACACTTGTTCCGTTGGGAGATTGATCTAAAATATTACAATAAAGTTTTATAAAGCCAAATATAAGCACGATTAATACATTGTTCTAAAATAGTGTCAAACAAATTAAAATATTATCAAAACAATTAAAATCTAATTGTTCTGGTAAATATAACAACAAAAAACATAAACACACTAGTAATCTAAATCATGCTATGTTGGAACGAGCTCGACCTCGAGTTGACAGTCTGTTAATACGACCCTCCATTTCATCCATAACCATTGGAATGCGTATCTTCATCTCCTTTCTTTATTGATTTTTGCTGGATCTAGCATGTTGATCTACCGCATCATCAGTTTCAACCATATTTATATCTGTTGCATCCTAGATGTCATCCTCCTCGACATTCAGATGCCACTTTTCCACTTCGTTATCCTCATCCACATCCACATCCACATCCACATCCACATTTTATACCGAAACACGGGATGGTCGCTGATTCCGAGCTCGGAAGTGGGTTCTTTCCTCAGTCATTACTGGATTACTACTTTCAGGAATACTAGTTGGATCATAGTTATCAGAACTAGATATTAGTTCGGATTCAACTACTAGCTCCAGTGTTTTATACCCGGGTAATTAGTACAGAGCTGTTATTTTAATCATTCCCCAAATTTTATAAAAAAAAACCCAAATAAGCTATAAAAAAACACCCGAACCTGCTGGGACAGTGTTGATCCGTGCAGTAATGCTGATGTTGAATTGGCTACGGAGCAGCTCCAAACCAGCATGAATCTGCCTCTTCAAGTCACGAAGATTGATTGCCTCGTCGGCGAAAAATGTGCACGCGACATGAATATCGTAATCAGGTGCTCGGTTGAAGTTTTCAAGATTTGACCTCCGTGATACACATTGATCGCAATATTTTCGTCTCTACAATATGAACAATAAACCCTATCGTTAGTGTATTTTAATTTTACAAAGCAAAAATTAATAGTTCAAATAGAAAAAAAAACTTACAACGTTGATGAGATGAGAGTGGTGAATACGGATCGATGATCATGTCGAAAATAAATTTCCGGTTGAAGCTCTTGAAGAATGAAAAGAAATGGTTAAAGATGAAAAAGAAATGTATTAGGTGTGCTATATAATAGCAGAGGATGTTTGGGACCGAGTTTAAAACTCGATTCCAGGTATACTAGGCCGAGTTTAAAACTCGGTCCAGACACCTACAATTTTTAAAACGTAAAAAAAAAATTTCGGACCCGAGTTTCAAACTCGAGTCTGACTATGTACGCAAAAGTTGGAGGCGATTTGGCCACTTTTCTATATTTGTTTTTTTTATTTACTAAAATAAAAAAAATCCGGAAGGGAAGGGGACCGCTTTCTCCTCGATCTTCACTTGCGTCTCTCTATCACTTGCTCGCCGCCTCCGACCTTGATCCAAACATCTCTTTCTCGCTTGGCTCCTCTCCTTTAACTGAGTTTGATTATTTCTTCATCTCCTTCTCCCTCTCCTTGACGCATAAGAGCGGGTGCATTTGCTTGTGTGAAAAAAAACGGTCATTTTTTTAATTTCTTTCTCAGTCGAACACTTTAATATAATATCCAAATCCTCATATAAGCCTCTAACATCTTTTATTTGTTGTTAAATGCACAAACACAAAGAGAATCAGAGAAGTTAATGTTTTCTATTAATGTCTATGGCTAAAATTATAAAATAGCACATAGAAGTTAATTAGATATTGTATTTATTTATACAACATGTATTAACAACACTAACCTAATTAACATATATGGAGCATCAAGTCAGGAAGTGTTGACTATTAGGAGGTATCAGACAATTTTCATTTTAACATCACTAACCTAATTAATTGCGGACGTCAAAGAAACATTGCCTGTTTACAAATAATGTTAATGATTTTGAAAATTGCAAGATACAACACAAATTTAAGTCGAGCCATGATGTCTTAACTAGATTTGTTGACGCGCAGGAATAAATTTGGACTAGTTGGACTATTTTCATGAAAAAAAAGGAATGGTACTGCTGCTGGGGCCTGCTGGTATTTAGAAATCAGATTCAACTTGTAGAAATAACACAAGATAATATCATAATACCTCATCAATACGTCCTTCCTCAAATTCAGCTCATGCAGTTGGATGCTTGATTTCTAGCAATTCCTTCATGGACATTCTGCCAAACCATAGAAAATAAAAGAAAAATAAAACTACAAGCTCAGTATCTTGCTGTCACTTGTTTATTTTTGTACAAGTAAAAATCTCAATAAACACTCAAAATCCCCAATTGACGGAGAGAAGAGTTAATAGAAAAAAGAAACAAAATCGAAGAAAGCGGGGATATGGTGATAGAATGGGTCCTTCACGATCATGTCCATCACGTCAAAGAGGAGAACTGATAGCCTCCTTTACTGAGACCTGGAGAGAGGGCTGTTGGAACTAGAGGCGGCCATTGTAACAAAGGGTCGCGAGGTGCGCTTGGAGAGAGGCAAGAGGAAAGGCACCGATGTAGTGAGAAACTCAGATGTGAGATCGTCAGAGGAATTTAGAGTTGAGGAGTGAGGAGAAGTGACGATCGGGTTGAGGAATAAAATATATTGATATCATACAACTAATTTAATGAGAAAACTAAATTTGACTCAAGCAAAAAGTAAAATTGTTATTTTATTATTAACCTTCATAGCTAGTGATTTTTTTCTTTTGTGAAATTCTTGAACTATATCTATATTTGTATCATTCTAAAGTAAAGTTGCTTAATTTTCAATTTCTTCCTGCACGCATGCACTTATGGCTACGTATGATTATATAGAAGTACGGACATGTCGTCTCGGTTTGGATCCATTTGTAACCTTGGTAAAAAAATTGAATAAAGATATTTTTATATATTTATGAGCGTATATTTTGTGTTTTTTATGCCTATTTTCACGGAAAATGTTTCTCGCATTCGGTACGTCATGTTCAACCATTTTAATTATTTACAAAATATTTGACGATGAACCCTACACCTTTTTCTAATGTTTTTTCTTGTTAATAAGACCAAGCAAAATTACTTAAAAAGTCTATATTTTAAAAACTTTAAAATAGTTGTTCATCCACAGAAACTTAGAATGGTTTAATGACAAAAATAATATTCTCCGTGAAATTTAAAACACTATCAATCTACAAGTAAAATAACATATCTATAAGATTTATTTATATATTTAAGAATTATTTTGACATTTATTTAAAATTTTATTATTAAAATTGTCAAAATAACTCATTGTCAAGTGATCCAGCCCCTTCATATTTACCCATAATCTCCTTAATTCAATTAACTTATCCTTTAAACTCCTTCAATATTCATTCATATTTACCCATCAATTCATTAGTCTATACATTCAACTCTTTAAAAAAAATTATATTTATCCATTAGCTATAAAATATATTTCATATACCTTTAACTCTCTATTTTTTTTTCAATTTTACCATAAATTAAAAAAAAATCAATTTTACCATTAATTCCTCCATAAAAATATACTTAATATTATTATTTGGGTCGGATCTGACTCATTCAGGTCAGTCAATATGTAGTCAATTCCTGACCCGCTCAATTCATTTTCAAGTTAAGGAATTACAGTCAAATCAAATACGGTCAAGACAAGAAAATTATTAAATAATTCCTATCAGACTCAAATCTTTTGGAAACTTGACCATACTTAAATAAGTTTAATAATTAAAAATTATGTTATAATAATTAAAATGGAAATATATAAGATATATAGAAGAGGTGATGAGTAAATATAAAGTAATTCAAAGAGTTAATGATAAATAAGATACACTAAAGAGTGGATGGATAAATATGGAATGATTTAAAAAGTAAATGATATGTATGATATACTAAAGTGTTAATGGGTAAATATGAAAAAGAAGAAAAATTGGATGGTATATAATATTAATAAAAAATAATCTGATTAATGGTAAGGAAAAAATTAAATCTTTTATGAATATTTCCTTTATTGATGAAGTTTATTAATTAATATTTTTATTAAAAATTTCAAGGAACTTTTTTGTGCAATTTGATGGGTAAGAATCAACTAGATTTTTCTAACGAAGTTCAAGCACGGACTTGATTTTTCTGAAGAAGTTCAAGAACTATATACCACATGGTGTGTGTTGTAGATCACAATTTAGAAATTAACTTGATTTATTTAAGAAATTCGAGAGACCAAAACATGAATTCCCTAAATATTTTTTTTTATTTATGTATAATAAAATTAGCAATTATTGAAGTTGCTGAACTTCAAACTAAAGTTAAATTCATCCTTGAACTTTATTTTTTTCAGTTAAATAAAGCCAAACAATCCAGAAATAAATAGATAAGTTTCCTACGGATCATATATAAAATATTTTACATTTTGTATCTTTTTCTAGAATTTTGAACTTTTACTTGACAAGTTTGAGACATATATATTTCGTCTTATCAACCCATTCAATTAACTGGTTGAAAAAAAAAACTAATATCATTTACCTAAAAAATGAAAGAGCCCTAACTGAGGATCCAATTTTTCATATTTTTAATTTTTGATTAATCATTTACTCGTTCTTTATTACCACACCATGCATGTGTCTATTTTCTACCAGAAAATTCCACAATAAAATGCCTTCATAATGAGGGTACCTTTATGATACTGCATACATGTATTCCGTTTCAAGACAAATAATACCAGATGGTCGCATTTACATCGTAGTGACTACATATGTCGAACAAGTAGAATTTAATGAGTCAAATTATACCTTTTGAGATGGGAAAAGTGTGGGGATGGAAGGAAATACTTTTTGAGATAGTATGATTTTCTTACATGAATTAGAAAGGAATGAAATAAAAGGACCGAACTTTTATTTTGATTTTTCTACATTTTAACTTGTAAAAGTAAAAAATGGTGTAAAAAAATATATAAATATATAAAATAACCGAGGTTCTATCTCAGTTTCTTCTAGTTCAAGCAGTAGTGGAGCTTGATGCAAATTCTAGGGGTGCGATTAATATAGCCAGTAGAATATGTCTATTTTACAAAATTTAGACAAAATTTAACACTAAATTTTAGAAAATTGTACTTATAGAACGTGCTTATTCCGATATTGTTTTTAATTAATTCATTCAGAATGAGAGGGAATTTTATTTGATATTATATAAAATTGTCTTTTATCTTCTAAAAATAGAGATACTAAACATTATTATATTTAAAAACATTAAATATTCTTCTATGAAAATTAAGAAAAATGGAAAAGATGAAGTTTACTATAAAAATAAGATCATTAATTTCCTTTTTAGTGGTGCACCTCGCATAAGAAATATTTTATAGCATAATTTTATAAAAAAAATATAGAATTTCTCTATTTACTATTTTTTTTATTCATGCTTATTACATAAATAAATTAGAAGTGTAAGTGTCGCAATTAAATAGATTGATCATGTCAAGACAATTATGGTATCACTCTTTAATTGACAACTTTAAGAAAAATTTATATTACATAATATGATGTAGCTCAAACTATTATACTAACAATTAATTCATATGATGTAGCTGATATATAATTTTCAGCAAATATAACGTACGTTGGTGACTAATAAGCATTGACGACCAACCTTTTAATCCTCGTGTAAATGACTGATAAATAATTTCATTATGAAAAAATATTATCAATTAAAAGTAAAAATACAATGCTCAATTTATTTATTTTTCTAATTAAAGGGGAGTATATGACCCCCTTTGGCCCTAAGAAAACTCCACCATTGAGTTTAAGTAAAAAAATGAACATGGACCAATTTGTCAATATCACCTATATATATAATAAGCAAATACATTAATTCATATCAAATGGACAGGTGTTACTTACTGAATTACTATTCTTGGATAATCATGGCTAGAAATAGGCAGTAATTAATAATGTTACTTTTATTATTTGTCTGTGTATGTTTCTGGTTTTAGAAGAGTCGATATGCACCTGCCACCTAGACTACAGTAGGATAAGGCGAGGGCGGTTTGAGAATGTTGTTATTTTAGACTTCAGTGTCCAGAAATTTGGTTAAAATTAGGTCATGGCGCATTTGTGTAAATTATGCATAACCATCCTTTTCCTTGTCAGTTTTAATTTTTTTCATGCCAAGAGAAGCGCCCACAGAAATAAAGTAAAAGCTCATAACTTTTTTATTCCTTCGCTATATAATCCTTTTTCAGCTCCTCTCCAAGCCAAAGGAAAAATTGATATGATCAAGTAAAATAGTAATTATAATGCAAATTCAACTTTTATAGTACATTTAATTTTATTATTTTGCACACATTTTTTAGAAATGTTATTCAAATTGAAAAATTAAAATTGTAGATGTACTTTTAATTATTTAGATAGAGTGTATATCAAGTTTACACCAATAATATAAAATTTAACTGGTCATTTATCACAAAGTTAATTTAGAACTTTCAACCTCTCTCATGGAGGATATTGTTTAAGATATCTGTCTAAATAATTATTTCTTATTTTGTGGGTTATAAGTTCGAAATTTCATATCTATCATACTGAAAGTAATTTGAAGACTTCAGCCCTCAACTTTGTGCTAAAAATAGTTACATAATCCTATTTCCGATATCTGATGTTTTTCTTTTATTTTTAGATAAAGGATCATCGATATTGTGTCTCGATTTTAAATATTTGTAACAATTTAGACCTGTATATAAAGAAAATTGAGATAAAATATTAAAATAAAAAGTATAAAATGAAGGGGCGACTGCCCCTTGAAAAATAATAGCATTCCTAAATTTCCAAATATTTCAGCAATATATATATATATATCAAAGATTGAGCATAAACCTTATTCTCAACATAAAGAGCCATTGTTGAATTTCATAATTCCAAAAAAAACCCTAAAATAAGAAAAATAACCCTTGTATTATGCCTATTAAAATGAGACCAAAACCAAAAACTAATATCATAGAGTATAAATAAATGAACAATAGATTCATATACAGAACAAAAAACACAAGAAGGAGAACCGGTACAGCCCCTATGCAAAAGAACATCCCTTGTAAGTTATTTTCCCTTATAAGGCCAACCAAATGAAAATCTTAATTTTTAGTTTCCATACTGAACCAGTTAGAGAAGCTCTAACCTCTATAATTCAAAAACATATATAAAAAAAAGTAAATAAACCAGAAGAAAGGAATGACCAAGAAACAATATCCTGTTGAGTAGTAAAAGGATAAGTAGAAAGAATTTCAAGAACAGTTGACTTTTCTCATTGTAATATCAAACTAGCACTTCTAAATAAAGGAATTTTAATATGTCCATTATTCCAAACATCTGTCACAGTGAGAGTATTAGCAAATTTAGCCTTGACATATAAAGCAGGAAATGCAACAGCAAAAGACACATCATTATACCAAATATCAAGCAAAAATATGGTATTATTACCATCCCCAACCATCTTCCTCATACCCAGATACATAAAAGATATTAATTTACCAATATGCTTCCAAAAAAATGATAAATTATCAGTAAAACATCCATTATACTTAACCAGTATGAGTATTTTCCATATGCCCGTATGTGAAGAAAGATAAAAATTTCATATCTATTTGGTCAAAAGTGCAATATTCATCTGATTAAGATATGTAACACCCAAACCCTCATGTTCTTTGTGTAAGCAAACAGCCCCCATCCAATCAAAGAATATTTTCTAGATGCCCCAGATTCAACACCCGCCCACAAGAAATGTCATCTTAACACATCATATTTTTGTAGAACCCATTTAGGAATCTGATAAACAGATAAATAGTAAAGAGGTATGACAAAAATAACAGCATTAAGCATAACAACCCAACCCTCCATAGAGAAAAATTTGCCTTTTCATGAATCCAAAGTACTTTGTATTCGATGTATCTACCCCATCTAGGTCTCCCTATTAGGCCTTTTCCAATGAACCCAAACTTTCAAATATTTAAATGATAATTTACCTAACTTATAATAAAAAATTAAACAATAAAAAGAAGCCTGATCAAAAGTAAGATTGACTAAAATAAGCTCAGTTTTGGAAAAATTAATATGCAGCCCAGACAGTCCTTGAAATATAATGAAAATTCATTTAATCTTTTCAAGCATGAGTTTATCAACATATAAAAAAATAATTATATCATAAGCATATTGTAAATTAAGAACTTGATAATCATAAGGAAGAACATGACCCAAACCCTTTATATAATTAGAAATCATAGCTTTAGAAAGTAATTTATTTAAACCTTCTGCACCAAGTATAAATAAATAATGAGATAATGGATCACCCTATCGAACCCTCGACGACATTCAAAGTACTCACTAGGAACTCCATTGATAATAATATTACTCTCCCTCCCTATGATAATTTATATATCCAACTTATCCATTTATCAGAAAAACCACGTTGTCGAAAATAAGATAAAAGATAAGACCAATTGACAAAATTAAATGCCTTCTAAAAATCAATTTTAATTAATACCCTGGTTCTTTGGAATATGAATGACATGTAAAATCTCACGAGCGGTCACAAATCCTTCTAGAATGAATCTACCTTTAAGAAAAACATTTTGGATTGGACCAATAATGTGACTAAAAATTGGTTGTAATCTATTAGTCAGTATCTTAGTAAAAAAAATTATACATGTAATTTAATAAACTAATTGGCTATGCTCAGTGATTAAAGTACGATTAGCAAATTTGGAAATAAGACAAACAAAAACTATGTTAAACCGAGAGATATCTAAATTACCATGATAAAAATAAAAAAATAATGAGTAAATCATTTTTAAGTAAAGGCCAAAAATATTGATAAAATTTAACAGAAAAACCATCTAGACCACTGTCTTATCTGCAGCCATCCCAAAAATTATCCTATGTATTTATTCCTCAGTAAAAGGAGCATCCAAGATACAATTATTCTCTACTATATATTACCCGCTAAGTTTCATCTCAATCATTAGCTGACAAAGAGCCCTAAGTAATACCTCCATGACTAAAAAGATTTTTATAATATTGTACCACATGATACTATATAGTATCAAGAGTATCAAATCATCAATTATTATATGATAATTAAATACTTTTTATAATTAGCAGAAGTCACAGAGTGAAAAAACTTAGTGTTAGCACCCCCTAAGCCACCAATGTTTCTTAGCCCTTTGTGCCCATTTGCGTATCTCAAAATTATAGATATTAAAAAAATCTTTTTTAAATTGAAATAAAATATCACACTCAGAAACACATAGATCTCTAATATTTTGAATAGCATCAAGTTGTTTAACAGAAGAGACCAAACTTGTTTTCCTATCTCTAATATCCTTATTAAGATTGAAACTCCAACCTTTATGTTTTGCGCTTTAAACTAGATATTTTAAAAACACAACCCCTACCCTTATCTCGACCTAAAAACAACGAATTCTAATAGTCAGTTACCAATTGATCAAAACCCTCAATATAAAGCCAAGATTTTTTAATAAAATGAAATGGTCGAATGAAATCAACAATACCAGTATCAAGAATAAGAGGAGCATGATCAGAAAAAAATATGAGATAAATAAAATGAGTTAATAGACGGATAATGTAGTTCCCAATTAGTTGAAATAAAAATCATGTTCAAAATAGCTTTTGTATACTATGACCCCCTCTAGCCCATGAACCCTTATAATCTAACAAATAATAACTAGAAATCCAATCATCAAATAAAGAAGAATTTTGCATTTAAAAAAAACTCCTAATTTCTCCACTCTAGATCGTATAATATTAAAGTCAACCCCTACAGGCAACATAACTGATCCAGAAGTATCAGTTAAATCAAGTTAGTCCTGAAGTACCAAAATTTAATATTTGTCCAGTAGTACAATATTAATAGTGTATAATATAAGGCGAAACATCTAAGGGAAATGTTATAAAATTAATGATAGATGTTTCACCTCCTCCACCTCCTCTCATTCCTCCACCTCCTCCCATAATGATAAAAGTTTTTCATTCTCTTCACCTTCTCCTTAATTCTAGATTTAATTTTGTATTAATTTTTCTCTTTTATTACATGATGTTTCTCTAGCCTATAAATAGAGGCTTGTATATTGTTGATGGGGATATAGATCTCTAGATGAGATAATATAGAAATAAGATTTTAGTCTCTCACAAATTTTATCTCTTATCTTTATTTTATAACAGAAATGAAGTTAAAATTCTATAACATTTTACACATATGAATCAGTAGATCGACATCATTTGAAGTTAATTACCAGTGGCATTATATTTTATGACATCAAACTGGTATCTTTAATAGTAATGTCCAACTAAGAAAATCAAAATTATTGTTCAATAATTATTGATGTGCACTAAAACTATCTGATAATAGAAAAAGGAAAATCTCGCTCATTAATTGGTTAGTTCCTCTTCACATATATTCATAAGATAATTAAAGAAGAAATTTGGTGCGGCTCGTAAATTACTTTTCTTGATCACACAAGTAATATAATAATATTACACATGCATGATGAAATACATAATTTTCTCTAGTAATTGAAATTGCACGACCCAATAAAATAGAGGTCGCCAGATCAGCATCGGCACCTTTAATTAATTACCATACACCATCCAAAGTCAAATCAAACAACATATATTGAAGCTCTCTCCTCTGTAAAGAAAAAAAGATCTGCAACGCATGATTGAGCACGTAACGACAATGTGAGAGAGGGGGGTAGGGGGTACGGTGTGGTAGGGACAGATCTATCATTTGGAAGGGGAGCGAGAGAGAGACCACAAGGAGACAATCGTCACGCATTCATTTAAGGTGCAAAAATGGCACACGTATAATTATGAGAGGCAGTTAAGAAATTGAGTTCTTGTGCCCTGCTGCTTGCTCCCATGCAAGGCTGGAGCCTGGAGGCTTTGCTCCTCAGCTTCTTCAATTTTTTCTCATTTATTTCCGGTCAATTGCCTTGTCAATGCATGAATTCTCTAGCTACCTACGTTTTAGGACCACTTTGGTTGAATTTCTCATTGGTAATACACGGATTAAACGATCAAAGAAGTAACTAAAAGCTTTTACTTCTAAAATCTTCTGATTTGAATCATTAGTCTTCTCCATTCTTACAATTAACATTAAATTTATTTAAAACACTAGTAATATTGCAATTTTCTCACATTAATTTCAAAATATTTATACCTCTGCAACTTCAGATTCTCAATTAACAAAAGAGTTTTTCTATATTAACATTTGCAATTCTTTCACAAGTAAGATGTAGTAAACCACTGCAACGCAAGTATTAGAATTGGAGACCAGATCCAGGCAAGAATCATATTTACCAGTGAGTAATAAGAAATTCATCTCCGTATTGGAGATCAAGTTTCGACCTCAATATCGCAGTGAGTATGAGTTGAAGAATTTGGTTCTCAATGTCTTTATGACATTTCAAAATATCAAACTTTAGATAAAATAAAATCCATCCTTATATAAAATAGTTTTTCTAAATTTATTTTACATTAATTTGTATGTAATTTTAGAAATTACCATTAAAGCTGTATATGCATCGTAGATGACGCTTAAATTTTTTTTATGCGTTGTACCCTACATCAACATTCTGAAAATATTGGTGTGAACAGTATTTAAATCATTTGAATTGGTTTTATCTTGTGGCTTTCCATATCCACAACGTCGTCTACAGGTGTTGTTAATATATTTATTTATTTTAATGCAATGTTTTGTCCGTTGCACATGCATATGCGCGAGGAGCTGTTAGGGTGTTGGGCGTTCTTTTTTATCTTCGAATTTACAATTATAAAATATTAATACTATGTAGGGTAAATTCAATTTTCTGCAATACATTCACTTTGATATATTAAAGAAAATGTTGTTCGAACTATCAAAATTAAAATAAAATATTACTATTAATATCTCTAGACTTATTGATAATTGATTTGAACAAGGACAGTGGTACAATGACTCATGTTCTGCAGTTTTTAGTAATAATAATAATTATTAAATTAATATTATTAAAAATAAGAGTGAGAACCGTAAAATTTCAAATATATGAATAGCAGCGCGCCACTGTCAGTGGCGCGTTTTATAAAAATAATGAAACGCGACACTGCCAGTGACATGTTTGCTTCTTATATATATAAAACGTTACGTCTCTCCATCTCACTTGCGCGGGTTTGAGAATACGACTGAAATCTGCTCCTATTCGTTTCGCATCTGTTCCAGCGCACACTATGCCACAGAAGAAATTCCCACATCTCCCCAAAATTCTGAGAATTGAAAACCATACACGCGGGAGTAGGGAGTCCAACCTAGTTCTTTGATGTACCATGCTACTGCTTTACCACTTCCATCTTTGTGTGAAGAATCGTTTTTCGTTGTATACATCAACTTCCAACATAACTTTTACTTTTAAATTTTCATTATACTATTTTTATTTTTATATATAAATTTATTTATATATATTTTACTAGTTTTTTTAATATATAATATGACTTTTTATATTTTTATATTTTTATATACTCCACCGTATCCTAAATTTTTGAAAAATGATGTATCGTCACACCCGCACCGTATCGGATACGATACTCGCACCCGCACCTGCACCCATGCATCACAGAGTACAAGTATCATTACTTATAAGTAGAAATAAAATCTATAATGTAGTGAATTACATAATTACATCATTAGTCAACAATAATGTCAATAGTAATCAATAATTATTATTAACTCAAATAAAAAATTAAATCAAGTTGTGTAATACAATAAAGTATAACAAGTTTTAACTAATAAAAAAATAATGTTAAGCATAAATAAAAATAAAAAAAAATAATCTTAACAATTGAGTACTTAATGAATATAAAACTAAAATGAAGTGGTATATAATTGCAAAAATAAATATCATCAATATACAATACATACTTTGAGTTTTGTTTTACTGACAACATTGCTATATCAAAACTATAATTATATAAGCAACAAAGAATTAACATAATTTTCCTATGATGACCAAACTTTACTGTCAACTGATCCATGAACCCGGGGCAAAACTTGGTCATCTTATATTTATTCTTTGAACAATCACCCTTATGTCTTTCTGAATTATGCCATCAATGACATTGACCCTTGGACAATTAATATATTATCTAATACTACACTTTAAACACAAAATGATCCGAATTTTATGTACGTATTTTTTTTGAAAATATATACTTAACAAAAAAATTCAAATTATATTTTTTGCTTGCTATTTTATTTTTTATTTGGATTTGTTTGCTTTGTCTTATTTTTATAGGAAGGATATAATTTTACAAATAGTTCAAATTGATAGAACTATATATTTATTTACATATGACAATAACAGTAATTGCACAATTATTTTTATATAATATAAAAATTTTCAAAAACAATAAATTAATTAAAAGAATTCTGATGGGTTCATATATACTTGTAATTTTTTTAGGGGTCATTATCACTATCTCACTTGAATATTTCAGCGGGGCAAGGATAGAGAGTGATTATAAAAATTAAATTTCGAGGTCTAGCATTTCACATACAAAATGCTTAAAACGTCTCATTAAATTACTCATTTAAATTTATAAAATTGCTTTCAATTAGATAGAGTGAGGTGTCAACTTAGAGCGAATTTAATTGGTCATCTATCTTAGCACCATAGAAACAGAATCATTTGATACAAGACTAATTAAATGCTTTTCAAACTAGTCCAAATTTGTTATTCACACTTTTTTGTATAAAAGAAACGTGTTTAAAATTTTTATTTTGTACGTTAATGGACTATCTTAAACTATAATTTCAATATATGTAGAATTGAATATATATACTAGACTTGCTTTTAAAGTATATCAAGATCAATAGTTTGAAAACGGTAAATATTAAAAATTATTCGATAAATATATAGCATGCACCTCACGTTGCTACGTTATTCTCTCTATGTAAAAAAAGAAATCTATCTCGTCCCATTTTAAGTTCTCAATTAAGGGACCCAACATGTCGCTTTTATTTGCATCACTGTCCTCGGTACAATCTGTTGCTGTAAATTTGTCAGCTTTTGGCTTGGGATAAAAACTACAAACTATATGTCAACGCCAGAGCCCTTGTCAATGTGCTCGGCTCGAGAGAACTGTTTTTAGTATTCAAAATTTTAAAACAACCTTTTTCTGAGCATGGTTCTTCTCTAGAAATGTTATGACGGCCGGACAGATATATGCATGTCATTAATTTTGACAACAAACGGTTTTCATTGTCTCTGACAACAGTTGCCTACCTTTGGATATAATTTTTTTTTTTTTTGAGAAAAAAACAAGGATCAAGTCCTTGTTTTTATATTTCATTGGATTAGTAATTCAATTACATAAGAGTTTAAAGTAAATAAATCTCATGAGATTTGAGATTCGTGAAAGAAATTTAAAGAAATTAAAAATAAAAGTTCCAAAATAATGTTGAAGAAAACTTTCCAGTTTAGTGGCATGATGTATATGTGAGTACGTGAATCCAACACTTCACCATGTACTTAATTTCTCAAACCATCTGTCAGACCTCTATCATGTCTCACTGCTTCAAATTTGATTAATTAATTTCGTTCCTTGTAATAATATTCATTATTGAAACTGTGTATCACATCTCTCAGAATCAAAATATAATTAAAGCACAAATCTACAATTAATAAGAGGAGGGTTCAAATGTCTTAATAATTTGTTATGTCTCATTCATGCCATCACTTTTTAAATTTCTAATATCTCAAAAATCTAAAACTTAAATATCAAAATAAAACTTTGATTTATATTATATTTTCTTCTTACACATAAAAAATATTTATTTTATGTAAATCAACAAGTTATAAAATCAACATCTAGAATTAATTAGTTTTTTTTTTTTACAAACTCTTGATGTCACATAAAATAATATTCAAATATCATAATCTTTAATCTATACATAAATAAAAAGACCTAGATCAAGTCTAAGAGTTTTATTTTGATATTTTAATTTTATATTTTAAGTTATTAAAAATTTAAAAAGTAGAGGCACGATTGAGACAAAAAAATACATTTGAACCCAATTAATAATCATTAAACGGCATAGTTGATCATAAACTTATATTTCCGGAATTTGTGTGGTCGCTTTTGATGGTGCTTCAAAAAAACCGTTTCTTATTTTATTTGTTTGTGCATCAATATGTTCAATTTTACACGTAAGATATACTATATAGTTGGATGATGATGAGAAAAATTGGAGGGAAAAAAACAAAGAAAGACATTGAGGGAATTGGCTTTGCACATGCAACATGCGAAAGGGCCTTTCATTAATGCAAAATTAAGTTCAGGGGTCCTCTCTCAGTATACCAGCATGTCCTTTTTTTTGGCGTACGTGTACATTTTCTATACGTATATTTCGAATAGTTACTTTTGAACAGGTTATTCAAAAGAGGTTCCTATTAAATTCCAATTTAAAAATTTTCAGCTATTATATTTTTTTTTCTATTTGGCAAGACAAGGAGTGAAGCAAACATGACCGTAACACTTAGGTCATTTGTTGTTTATTTTCTTCATTTGCTCTGCTTTTGTGTTTTGCCCAATCTAAGATGCATGAACTGGATCGGATGCAGATCCATGTCACAAATCGATTACATAGAGAAAATAGATGCCGCTTCTTTAGACGCATTCGACAAACAATAACAATTTATAGAGAAAACCTATAATAAAGACTATATTTAATCTTGTATGAGATTTTTGCAAATATGAGTTAATGATTCATGATTTTTATGGCAAAAAAAGTAAATTATTCTAACATATATTATCACCATTAATTTCTTACCAAATATGCATAAAGTTGCTAAATAAAAAAATAATATTATGGAAATAATAGTATATAAGAGAAAGAAATGGAGAGAAAGAGGGGATCAATGGACGCGATCACATACGTTCGATCAATCAAAAATAAATATTATCCGTCTAATTGAGGGATAAAATGGGTATAATAAAAAATTATCATGACAAAAAATGGACCCTCCAATTCTTAGATGTTTTATATAATCTATACTATTATATAAAGCATCTAAGAATTGGAGAATCCATTTTTTATCATGGTAATTTTTTATTATACCCATTTTATCCCTCAATTAGACGGATAATATTTATTTTTGGTTGATCGAACGTTTGTGATCGTGTCCATTGATCTCCTCTTTTCTCTCCATTTCTTTCCCAATGGTGATAATATATGTTAGAATAATTTACTTTTCTTGCCATACAAATCATGAATCATTAACTCATATTGTGCAAAAATCTCATCCAAGATTAAATATAGTCTTTATTATAAGTTTCTCTATAATTTGGTGAATTTATTATTTAATATTAGATAAATATAATTTTTTTATTTTATAATATTTTAATGTTTAAATAAAAGAGTCTGCTGCAACGCACAGGTATATAGCTAGTACCAATTAGCATACTTTAATGTAAAAAAGATTAAATAAGAATACAAAATATGTCAATGGTACAGCACTGTCTCAGTACAAAAGAACTCCCCAAATATCTTTTCCAAACAATATTACAGTTATTTACTTCCTTCTTGCTTTTTATTTCGATCGACAAGCATAATGTGGACATGCCAATACTTAAAGGAGTATTTTCAAAAGAGATCAATTATATCTCAGATCTGTACCTCAACTAAAGAAATCATTAACCAGGTTAACTCTATTTTCGAACATTAACTGTACGAGTGGTTATTGAAGTCTTTAAATATGAGGCCCTATGTTTTAACACAGGATAAACAAAACCTTAATATCTAATGTATGAATATTTTGAACTTAACAATTTATATTTGAATGACAATTATAATTTGGGCAACCCTAATATTTATATCATTGGATACACAAAGTTATTTAAAAATTTATATCAAGTCCTAAGTTTTATTACTAGATAAACAAAGTCTTAATATTAGCTTGCTAATAGGGTTGAGTATAGAAAGTGCATAGCTTGCTAGTGGTGGCATTGTCATCCTGCTGTGGGCCTCACCATGATGGGCTCTCTCCATTCTCTCCCTCTCTATCAATTTCCTCAATACGAGTACTTGTGTCTAATGCGATTTTGCTACCAAAATCGATTTACGTCTCAAAGTCTTCTGGACTTGGTGATCGGCACGAGTATATCTTCTAATTAATTTGTTACGCGAGAGGCGATGGTTACAATAGTTAATAGTTAAAATGTTGGGGTATAAAATGGGTTTCAGACATCCTTTTTCTTTTCAAAATTCAGATTGCTTTCTTTTCTAATGTATCCACTGATGTCTTTTCTTCATTATCTTTCTTAATACTTGCTTTACTTTGATATTAGTATTTTATTTGTGCGTTGCTACGGTGATGTTCTTTAAAAAAATATATAAAAATTTATATTTTTATGTGAAAAGAAAGAAAATAAAAATGAAGATAATTTAGTAATTAATATAAATTTCAATCATGAATATATAATTAATGTAAAATAAATGTAGAATTGAGAGAAATTTGACATTTAAAATTTAAGAAAATTTAAAATTCATAATCAATGATAATTTAAGAAAAAAAAAAGCAAAGTAGAACAATTGTACTACTAAATTATGCAGCATTTTGTGTAACAATCAAACTTGAGAGAAAATTATAACTTCAACATAAATGACTCATAGAAATAATAACATTGTTTGACGAATAACTCAATCGATGACTAATATTAACTTTAGAAATTAAGTTGTAATCCATTGCACAATACAAATGTTCTTAAAGTACTTGTTCTTCCCCTTCCTTTTGTTTGTTTGTTTTTATTTCTGCTGTAGTGGCTTGTGCAGTGACTATCATTACGTCACTGTCACTCGTACTGTATACATTATTATAATCCGCATTCTTTTTTTTCTTTTTTGAGAATAAATCTTCATTCTATCTGAAATACTACTTATTAGAAACACTACTATGAGCAGATTGCACGTCATTTTTTCCCCTTCCGTTTTTCCGTTTAAGAAAAATTCAGAAAGGAAAAAGGGTGATGGAAAATTCTCTTTGTTTGGGTATTAACACAACATAAATACAAACCCAAAATGCATGTGAACTGCATTATATTTGGGCCTCGTTAAAATCTTAAATTGGATTGGGCTCGGTTTCATGCTTTTGCAATTAGACAGTGAAAGGCTTATTTATGCCTGCCTACTTGAACCGTACTGCACATACCGCTTTTTGCAATTATTTTTTTTCCTCTTATGATTTATTTAATTTCTTGTTACTATATTAAAAAAAGAGAAGGGATCTAATTACTATTTTTTTTTTGCCCATGGTGCTTATTTATTTATTTATGTATAAATTTAAAAATATGAACCGTTAGATGTATTCTATATCATCTCAATTGTATGTATATGAAAAATCATAAAATTTTAACTTCATTTGGATAGCCATCAAGTAAAGTGTCTAAATTGTAAAATTTGGTCCGTTGATTTTATTAACGCTTGATGCATATATAAATAATATCGAAATGATATAATTTTTTCTTTACATATATAAGATGATATTTAAAAAATATTCGTTCAATTAATTTTGTTATTTAAGAATTTAAATAATAGTTATTTAATATTTAATTTTAATGGTACCGATGTGGCATCAAAATGGTGATAATTGAATCCTTTTCTTAAAAAAACAAAAAAAAAACTATTCTAGCTTAACCTGCGTGCGACAATGTGGAGAATTCGTTCAACGGGACCAGATGAAATTAAGCGTGACACGCAAGCGAGGAATGATTTTTTTATTATTGTAAGAAATTTAACAATTATCTCCGTTGTTTCAGCGAGAATAATGTTGCCTATCCATCGTCAACATGAATTTGCATTGTCATTGCCCAACAATTTTTTTAAAATAAAAATATATAAAAATATTCGGTATATAATAAAATGATTGGATGGTTTTTTTTCTCGCATGGACCGAAAAAAAAAACTCGGATCAAAATTATTCAAAAAAATTTATTCAGACCATTGTATTATAAACTTTGTCCCCTCTTCCTCTCCGTGTAAATTCCGTGTTGCTCATCTGATCTGAAAAATTAATTCGGACCAGTGTCTGACAGCGTTTATACCCTGTCCTCATCCCGGTTAATGAATGAATGAATAATAATATTATAATTACTTTAGAATCTTGCTGGTGTCCCCAGTCCCCTGTCCTCATCCGGTTATGGTTCTTGCTGGTGTCCCCTGTTCTCTAGAACACCTGTTTAGGTACCTCTTCACTTTGATAGAATTAATGAATGAATATCCTCATCCCCCATCTTAAATAAATACTGTCAAAAAAATAGGAGGACAAAGAAAATTTAATATTTTGCTGTGATCAGTTTTATCCATGTCCAACATGGTTCCACTATTGCTTTCACTTGTTTCATTCCTTTTGGGCGATTAACATAAAAGTGATATTTCCCTTAAAATGAAGCCTAATTAATAATATTTCAGGTACTAAGTGTCATGCGAGGTTGTTCGAAAGATCTCCCTACATACCAATGGCTGACTGTCTTATCTCAGCTGATCTCTCGCATTTGCCATCAGAACGATGAAATAGTGCGAATAATGAAGCACATAATTATAACTGTTCTCCAGGAATACCCTCAACAGGTCCTCTGTATGATGGCTGCTGTTTCCAAATCAACGGTTCCTGCTCGGCGTGAAGCAGCCAATGGGATGATAATACAAGCAGCAAAAAAAGGGTCCCACTAGGAAGTGATAACAGCAACCTGTTCTCGCAGTTTGCAAATCTGGTAGATCATCTGATCTGGCTTTGCTTCCACCCTGGACAGCCTATGCATCTCCTCCGTTACTAACACTAGGGCTGTGATGGTATTTGCTATTCTTATTTAATTAACCTTCTCATTTTAAAAGTAAACCAGTAAGAACCATTAAAAGTTAATTTTAACAAAAACTGAAAGTTAATTAATTTGCATTTATTTTGAATTCAACATGGCCAGTATTTATAATATGCTCATTTTTATTATAAAGAGCAAAAACCATGTTGCAACTCTTTTTATTACATAATTTATAATATGCTTAATGTCTCAATCAAGTGTTATAATTTGTAAATAGATGAATACATTTTATTTTGCATTTTTAGAACTATTATTTTAAAAGTTGTTAATTATAATTTGAGTTAACTTAAATTTTATATTAAGTTGAATTGTTTATCTATGAATTACTATTAGTATATTAAATTTTATTGCGATGAGTTATCATTAAAAAAAATTATGTGATCCCATTGAGTTAAATTTTTGGCTACGCCACTGATGATGTCACTAGAGATTATTTGGCGAAATATTATTTTTCATTAGTACTCCAATAGATTTTAATGTTACTTAATATAAATGAGCAGATTATTTAAAGGAAAAAAATATGCATATAAATGAAGCAGAACAAGCATGTCCCGAAATATTTTTCGGACGAACCCATTGTAGATCTTGTGTGGCGCATCTATTTCCAATTGTTCAAAGTGAATGATGCTTCCAGACCATGACCTTGGTCTGAATTTTTTCCGGTACATGCGAGACCATCGAAAGAAAGGCCAATTATTCTGTTATATGAGGAAAAAAATATTTTTAGAAAAAATTGGCCAATCGGTCGTCACATGTGTATATTTTTTGTTAGAGCAAATAGTACATAAATTTTGATTTGTTTTGATGTCATGGAATGCCCTCAAATTTTGTTTCAGACGTAATTTTTTTAGAAAATTATTTGGGACATTTGCAATTGGTTTGGATATTTGAATACAATTTAAGGTTTATTAATTATTGGTTTTTTACAATTTTCATCATTAAATATATATTTAATATATTTTTGATTTTTGATTTTTGATTTTCATCATCCGTGCCTGTGTTGGTGGTGACAGAAGCAATTATTTCATCCACTAATCAAGAATGCGAACAACGGAATATGAATCTACTCATTTTTTTTAAGGGAAATCCCTTCTATTAGTGACATCGAACAAAACAAAAATCACTTTATTAACTAAATAAAAACAATACTTCATATTAATTTGAAAATTTCTAGCAGAAATTTTGAGATGTTTTCTACATGAGTACTTCTAGCTTACAGCCAAATTTTATGTACATTTATTTACAACTGAAAAATATTATTCAATTGAAAACTAATATTTTAGATGTACTGTTCACATCGTAAATAGTGTGTATAAAATTTGAATCGATTGAAAGATATTTAGCATAATTTCATCAAATAATCTAGCTACCATTTTGTAGATATTGTATGTAATAAAAATCTAAATTGTCCCAAATTTGATACATTTCACATCAACATGATTGACACAAATGTATAATTTTTATTTTTCTAAAAAGTTCTATAATTAGCTTTGGGCAATCTATTAGCTTTATGAATATATTAAGTTGGAATGTAATAGGGCTGGGTAAATCAAAACGAAGAAAGTTAGTTCAAGATAATCTATCAGAACACAATATAGATTTAGTTAGTCCGTAGGAGACTAAAAAAGAAGAATTTAAGGATAGAACACTTAAGAACTTAAGTTAAAATATAAATTCTTAGTTAATTTTACCTGCTATTGGGAGATCAGGTGGTATATTAGTAGGTCTTAATGAAGAAAAGTTTCAATTATTAGATTCCTGGATTTTTAACTTCTTCAATAAGTGTAATGCTTAAAAACAAAGATTCTGGCTTCATATGGATATTCACATCAGTTTATGCACCTACATCTTTAGGATTGAGAAATAATTTTTGGAAAGAATTAATAGACATTAGATCAATCTCAAATGTTCCCTGGCTTATAGGTGGGGACTTTAATATGGTACGAAATAGATCAGAACATAAAGGAAGTATATTTAACCATTCTGTGAGTAGGAAATTCAACTCCTTTATAGATAATAACATGTTAATTGATTTAAAAGCAAACGATAGATTATATACATGGTATAATTTGAGAGATAATCCATCATTTGCATGTCTGGATAGATTTTTATGTTTAATTTCTTGGGAAAGAGAGTTTCCAGTATGTATCAGTAAATCACTTCCTAGATTTCAATCAGATCATAATACATTAATTCTTAAAACTAATACAAATAATAACGTAATAAATAATCAAGGAATCAAATTTGATAAAAATTGGTCTCAACAAGAAGGGTTTACTGAACTATTAATTAAATGGTGGAAATCATTTATACATGACAAAGAAGACTTAGGAAATAGTTGGAAACTAAAATTATAACATTTAAGAAAAAAATTTAGAGGTTGGAATTACAATTACATAGGTAAAAAGAAAAAAGAAAAGAGAGAATGTATAGAAAAAATAAATGAAATAGAGTTAATACAAGAACTTAGAGATCTTAGTGATACAAAATTTCAAATATGGCTAGACAATACAAATAAATTAGATCAAATATATACAGAGGAAGACAATTATTGGTAATAAAGATCAAAATTTAATTGATTATTAGAGGATAATTTAAATACAAAGTTCTTTCATACAAAAGCTAATAATAGAGATAGAAGAAATTATATTTTCTCATTAGAAATAGAAGGTCAAATGATATATGATCAAGATCTTATTAAAAAATATATAATTAATTATTACAAAACACTATTAGGAACTAAGAATAGTAGAATGGTCACTTTAGATCCTAATCTTTGGAATGCAAATGATAAACTATCAAGGGAAGTGAGTAATAACCTGGAAACAATTTTCACCCTAGAAGAAATAAAGAAAGCAATCTTTGAAGCAGATGAGAACAAATCACCAGGACCTGATGGGATATCATTTCATTTTTATCAACAATATTGGGATTTAATAAAAGATGATATATTACTTATGGTAAATGAATTTTACAATCATAGATTAGACTTATCTAAGTTAAACCTAGCTACTATAGTCCTAATACTTAAGAAAACATATAGCACATCCATTGCTCATTTTAGACCTATTAGCCTAATAGATTAACACAAGTAATGGATAATTTTATTGATTACTCATAAACAGCCTTTATAAAAGGAAGATGCATCTTTGATAATATTGTATGTGCCCAAGAAATATTATATCAGGTTAAAAAAAGCCAAAACTAAGGGAATATTACTAAAATTGGATTATGAGAAAATTTTTGATAATGTTAATTGGAATTTTATACTTGAAATATTAAAGACTAGAAAGTTTGGTCCAAAATGGATAAAATGGATAGAAGAGATTCTCAATAGTGTTCAGACAAGTATATCAATCAATAAACAAATAACTTCATACTTTAAATGTAAAAAAGGACTTAGACAGGGAGATCATATGTCTCCCTTTTTATTTAACCTAGTTGTAGATACATTATTCAAAATATTAACAAAGGCAAAAGAACATGGCTATATAAAGGGTTTCGGTAATTTTGAAGGGAATAGTTTGATAAATCTTATTTTTATTGATGATACACTAATATTTTTATAAGCTGATCTTAAAATGGTAGATGTTTTTAAAATGATTCTTATAGGATTTGGAAATCTCTCCGGATTGAAAATTAATTTTTCAAAAAGTAAAATGATTCCATTAAACCTAACCAGTACTGAAGGTACTCAATTTGTAAACATATTAGACTGTAAAGTATCTTCATTTTCTATAAATTATTTAGGTGTACCATTGTATTGGCACAAATAAAAAAAATAGAGATTGGGAATTTTTAGTTAATAAGGTAGAAATTAAATTATAACAGTGGAAAGGTAAATTTTTATCATTAGGAGGTAGATTAACATTAATTCAATTAGTATTAAGTGTCATACCCATATACTGGATGGCAATGTTTAGATTATCAGTACATGTAAGGAAAAAGATAGATAGGATATGTAGGAAATTCCTATGGTATGGAGGGAATGCAACAAGGAAAAAATATAATTTAGTAGCCTGAAAACATATTAATATCAGTAAAGATCAAGGGGGATTATGAATTTGTAACCTTAAAAATATGAATAAAGCACTTCTTTGTAAATGATTATGGAGATAATCCTAATGAAAAAGGGTTGTCGAAAAAATAATTAGGAGTAAATATCACAATAGAAAGTCTTTAGTAAATGCTTCTAACTTTTGGAAAGAAGTCAACAAGGAATTACAAATATTTAACACTAGTGTTAACAAAATACTAAGCAATGGTCAAAATACTTTATTTTGGAAGGATAGATGGTTGTCAGAGAATGCATTACAATCTCAATTTTCCTTATTATACGAAATTGCATCAGACCAAAATAGCACGGTATCATAAATTATAGGCTATAACAGATTCTACTTAAGTTTTAACATAATTCTTAACCCTATACTTGAGATCATTTACATAATCTATACACACAATTAGCCACTATTACTTTAGGGAATAATGAAGATATGCTTGTATGGAGATGGTCTCCTTCAAGAGTTTTCACTACACATTCATGCTATAATTGGTTAGAGTTTAGAGGAATTAGAAGTTCTCAGTATAATATAACTTGATCTACACACATACCTTTAAAATTTTATGGCTAGATCAAAAAAAAATACTAACTAAAGATAATTTAAGAAAAAAGGAATGGCAAAGCGATGGTAAATGTATATTATGTGATGCATTGGAAACTGTGGAACATCTCTTTTTACATTATTCAACTTCAGCTTGTCTGTGGAACTGGGTCTCCAGTTATAATAATTTTATATTTAATTGCAACTCTATACAAGAACTTTGGCAGTTAGAAGCTAAAATACCATATAAAGATGCTAAATTAACTAAATTGGTTAGGGGAGAATTCTTATGGGTTATTTGGCTTGAAAGAAATAGTTTAACATTTAAAGAATGACCAATTAAAAGCATTAGACAATTAGGTGGTTCAATTATTGCATTGGCAAAACACTGGTGCCAAATTCAAGGAGGGATTATCAATGTAGATAGCATATGTTATTTTAAGATTAGAGCTCATAGAGGCAGAGGATTAGTTTGGAAGAGGAATAAGAATGATTATTAACACTTAGAGTAACTACATATCATAACTAGCAAAATTTCTACTATATGAGTCGTTGGATTGTAATCTTTTGTTTCAACTGACATAGACCTCCTAGCCATCAAACGGATGTGCAGACAGACTTGGGCAAACAAGAAGAATAAAAAGTTTGAAACTCTCTTAAAGCAGTAGTAATTGTTAGAATATCTACTTAACTCCGAGTTGTGGAGATTTTTTTTTGTGAAAAATTTTACTCATGTTTGTCCCATTTTTATTTTGTGGATGGAAAGATCAGATACTCTCATTAAGTTCAGCAATATTAATCTCAGGTTAGTAGTTAAATCTAGTAGATAATTAGGTTAAACCTAGATATCAGTTGTGATATCATGAATCTTTTTGTTTCATAATGAAACAGGTGGTATAAAACCACTTTGTGTGAAAAAGTTCTATAATATTTAAAAGATCTCGCGTTTGTACTTTCGAATAGAAACCATTAAAGGCTGGAATATTTGTCTGAAAGGGAGGTGCAATTAGCATTTAGAGCTAATAATTTGTACATTATGAATTCATGACTGGGGAAATTGTCAACCGAATTTCAAACTTCCAAGCAACCGTCTGATTGAGAAGTCATTCCCACAAAATCAAACTCTAATGAATGGTCGCTTACTCATGTTGTGTAAATACCTAACAAATGATGGAACAGAGGGAGAAAAAAAAAAGGAGCAAAATTATATCTGTCAAATCATACTAGGTGTTGTCGAAGTCTAACTAGTTGTCCTTGATATATAATTAGGAAAAGGCCAGAAAATTAGCTTCATCATTGTTACATGTGGCTAAATTATTGTAGATCTGATCACTATCAACAGGGATTGCCCTTTAAAACCAGAAATGATTGCTCATTCGTGCAAGTTTCATCAAACGGCGATTTCTTGAACTGATTGATATATTTCTACTGTTATACACTAATGTTCCCAAAATAACTTTTTTCTGTTTGGTCCTTAAAAATGTGAAATTTCATTCTATAACTTATTTTAATGGTTGAAAATTTAAAAAAAAAATCTACAGGAAAACAGTTATACAATTGTTTCCGTCTAACATGTATAAAAGAAAATACAAAAAATTGACTGGATGCGGAAATTCGAGGCTGGAATTTGCATTCATTTTTTTAAGAAATCACAAGATAAAGTTATATTTTCAATAGAATCATAACTCTAGTACAATGATAATGGGTTTCATTTCCCCATGAAGTAGCGTAGGTTTAAAATCTGAAAAAGATTTATAAAAAATATTATATAGTAAATTTTATGGGAGCTAAGTCAATCCATTTTCATCACGCCCGGTGCTAAGGTAATTAATGAACACAAGAAAGCTCCAAAACTTTATTGCCACCTGATATAAATTGTTTTATCTAAATTTGCAAAATTGGATATATCCAAATTAATCATCGGTACAATTTATTTAAATAATTCAAAATATCTAGTTCCTACAAGAAAGAAACATTTCCTTCATCGTACCAAGGTGGTACAGGGCATAATTTGTGAGGTAAATACAAAGATTATGCGGCAGTGTCATGAATTAACATATCATAATATAAAATATCCTCTTGCTTCATGTCCTAGGAACAAAAGTGATTACTCCAAGAAGATAGGTAGTCAAACGTTCTTTGCTTGCCTAGTTAACCAATTGAATTCCAACCTAATTTGTTCCAATAATTAAATTCAGGGTAGAAAATAAGGGGGTCAATTTTTTGTCCGGATCCGACGGATCAATACGATTCAAACTCAACTCGACTCGCCATAATCTATAAATAAATGAGGTAAGTCTATGTTTTTAACCTGAAAAATATCAAGTCGGATTTTGTATTAAATTGACATTTTTTATATTTGATTCTGATTTTGATATGAATTGTAGAATTTGTTCATATCTATTAGTCGGATTTTTAACGAATTTCAACTATGATTTGAGTTTGAAATTATCTATCTATTTTGACAAACTAGTTCAAAATAGATTTCTCAAACTTGACTAAAGTTTATCAAATTCAAATCATTAGTTCAATCTCTTTTTTAAATGTATATTCAACAGCCGGCTTAATAGTGAAATAAAACATATAAAATGTCCATTATAAGGGAGTCTAAAATGTTTGTTAAAATGCTGGGTGTTAAACATTTACAAGTCAAACCCTAGGTTATTTTTCAGAATCGAGACTACTATTCAAGTATTGATGTTGGGGTGTGGAAAAGAGGAGAGCAGTTTTGTAAATAATAGAATGTATTTAAAGATGGGTATTATCAAGCGATTAATCGTTATGCAACTTATTATCAATTTTTTCGGACAATTTGGCGTTCATAATTTATTATATGAAATATTAATTATTCAAACAAAAATAAATTATTTACATGTTTTAATTTATTTTTATATAGTATTTACGTTAGAAATGATAAACAAAAATCAAATATCTTAATTCATATTTTATCAACCATTTTAAAAAATATTATGATTTTATAAATGTCCAATTGAGTGAAATATTGATATATAATTAAAGTTGATGAGGTATAATTTATATGAAATCTAATTGAAAGAAAATAATAATCTAAATGTATAACAATATATAGCCTGAAAAATTAATCGACTAATTATGATATCTAACGCTTAATTTACTTATCAATTATAATTAATCGACCCAATAACCGATATTAACGGTCATTTTTATGAGAGAAGAGAGAATATATTGTTGAGGTTAACTGGAAGAGTACAAAGAGGAGGGGGATGCACACGTCTCGTTGTTTATCTTAATTGGACGACTTATATTTATACTTCGCTTCTTCGAATAAATGAAAATATGTTTGAACTACTTTTTTTGGTCTTTGCTTCTTCGACAAAACGCTTTCTCCGTACATTTAAAATTTTCATTGTAGATTTTGTGAATAATCGACCAGCAGAGCTCCAAAGTCTAAAGAAATGAAATTAAAAAACAAAAAACGACAATGAAGCACGCCTCGTGATTATTGTTACCAACATATACCCTAGACTACAGCACGCATAGAAAAGAAAGAGTTCGTTTATTTTTATTTTTTCCCCAGCATTTGTTAGATTCCGAATCTACTATACAATTTCTTATCTAAAATTAAGAAGTCTTAAATCTTAATCGTCTCTATATATATGTTGTACAGTCTACAAAAATCGTCCATAGATTTTTCAGTCCACTGTTTTAGAAGTTTACAGATTACAACATACGCTCAGCGTTGAGTCATTTAGAGAATCAAAGCTTCTATCCTTGTAAATTAAATATATATAAATATATGTTTTTTCAATCGACGTGTTGATAGGTTGCTTAAGGTTGGCTGCCTGAATCCACGGCATATAGCTTGCCAATTCAACTTGATATCTAAATGTACGGAGAACACCTAAGATTCTCTCATATTACAAAAGAACCCAGGAGGCCATGACCCAACAGTCCAACACTACACCTAGCATTTGCTGAGATCGGTTATGAATGAAAAAAAAAAAATAGTAGTCAAGACTCGCAAATTTAACTGAATTTTATTTTGTACTTAATTATTGAACATTTTCCCTAGTATTAAATATTTTTTGTACTTAATTATTGAACATTTTCCCTAGTATTAAATATTTTTTGTACTTAATTATCGACATTTATTTTGCGTTAGGAAGATTTCTAGTATAAAACTAGTACATGCAATATTTTAGGACTTACATTTCAATGTGTGTGAATAATCCTTATGCACTATATATATATATATAGTATGTGATTATGTATGCGGATTTTTCATATGGATTTCTACATGTGATTTTATACAATGTTTTTTTTTTCTAATTTTATACAGTATACGATTCGGATTCATCACAAGTGCATGTTTGGTCCAATAACGGTGCGCTTGGATGCTTATTTAAAACAATTAAAAATTAAATTGAATGCAATTTAAAATACTGAGAATTACGAGTTAGAGAATATGTATAATATTTTTCTATTTTTAAGATTTTTATATTTTTTTTACTATGTCATTGTTAAATTTATCAAAATAACTCATTGTCAAGGGATCCCTCCCCTATTCTTTTGGTTAAACTGGGTTCGTTTGTACCTTTTGGAATAGCAAAAAGTAGAAAATGTATTGTTATTTGGACAAATAAATTTGCTAAATGAATTTTTGACTAAGAAAAGAGTGTGAAAAAGTGCTAAATAGATATACCATGCTATAAGTGGTATATCGGTTTAGCTATCGTAGAATAGCAATTATTTAATTATATTTTATTATATTAATATATTATAATTAGGATTATGATTTATTATTATATTATTATATTATTATTATGGTTATGATTACTAAATATTATTATTATATTATCATCACTATTATTATTATTATATTATTATTATTATTATTGTGATTATTATGACTATTATTATTTTATTTTTATTATTATACCATGATTATTATTTTTATTATATTATATTATTTATCATCATCATCATTGTTAGTATTATAATTATTAATATTTTAACTATTATGATTAACAACTGTCAAATTTTACTCTTCTAAATAGTCAAAGATATCACTCTTCTATTATTCTTCCAAAATGATACTATTCTACCACACTTCCAAACTATTCCTTGATTTTCTAAATGGACTCTTAAAGATTTGTAAACATATTTTCTATCTAGAATGTATATATATATTTGAGCCGTATGCACTTCAAGCCCAAGTGCATACAGCTCATATGGTGCTATGCATAGCACGGATCACCCCCGTGCTATGGATCGGTTCTTCATTATCAAAGTGTAAATGATCGATCTAACCATACAAAATGATTTTCATATGAATATCTAGATATAGGCCCAATTTTATATTTTTTAGAATTTTGTTACTATTTTTTAAGATAGTTAGAAAATTACCTCTTTTCAATGGCTCGTAATATATAAATCAAGTGATTTTCTAACTATTTTAAAAAATAAAAAAATATATAAAATTCATTCTACATCTAGATATTCATATGAAAATTATTTTGTATGGTTCGGATCGATAATTTGAATTTTAAAAATGAAGAACCGATCCATAGCACAAGGGCGATCCGTGCTATGAATAGCACCATAGCCCATAATATATATATGGGAAGGTATCATTTGACAATGGATTTTTAAATAAGTACGAAAAATATGTTATTCTACTTATAGATTGATATAGATGATTCAAGTTTTATATAATAGCATTATTGTTTGATACTCTATCAAAGACGGTCAAATTATAACCAATGCAAATTATATAAATTTTTGATCATCCTTGATGGAGTATCACATCATAATAAAATTACATGAATTTTGAATCACCATCATCTATAAGTAAAAGAATATATCCATAAGATTTATTTATTTTATTTTTTTTCAAATTTATTTAAAAATCTATTTTCAAGATTATCAAAATAACTCATTTTCAAGTGATCCCCATCGTATATATATATATATATATATAGAGAGAGAGAGAGAGAGAGTCCGACTATGGTGTTTTGCAAAGCACATAGGCATTGTGTGTTTTGCGCTCTATTCTTAATTTTAAGTCCGAAATGACCGATCTGAACAGTTCAATCTAATATTCATATCAAAATCTATTAGTAAACCAAAATTTATATTTTTTTTAATTTTTTTTTTGCTATTTTTTCTGGTGAGGAGAAAAATGACTTAATCTGAAAATTTTGGTTCATCCAAAAATGACGATTTTTCCCCTATCCAAAAAAATAGCAAATGAATTTCAAAAACTATAAATTTTGGTTTACTAATAGATTTGGATATGGAGATTAGATTGAGAGGTTTGGATCAATCATTTCTGACTTAAAATTAATAATAGAGCGCAAAGCACCATATCCTAATTTTATATATATATGAGTTGGGCTATGGTGATATGCATTGCATAGATCGCCTATGTGCTATGGATCGGCTCTTCATTTTCAAAGTTCAAATGATCGATCCAACCGTATAAAATAATTTTTGTATGAATATCTAGATGTGGACAAGACCGTTGAACATGGTTCTTCGTTTTATCACTAGTATTGAATGGTGCAGAAATAGATAGATCCGTAAACTTTATACCCATCTAAAAAACTAGCAATAAATTTGAAAAAAAAAATTATAAATTTTGATTTCGAAAGATATTTCAATATGGATATCATGTTCAACTTTAATGGTTTAGATTGGTTATTTAAACTTTTAAATTCGAGATACAGACACGAAGTATGAAAAATTTTGTGTTTTACAAAGTATCATAGCCTCACTATATATATATATATATATAGAGTGGATATAGCGTGAGCTTATATATATATATATATATATATATATATATATATATATGCAAAAATATTATATATTAAGCATGTAAGAATTAGAGGGTCCATTTTTGTCATCATAATTTTTTATTATACCCATTTTATCCCTCAATTAGACGGATAATATTTATTTTTATATTGATCGAACGTATGTGATCGCGTTCATTGATCTCCTCTTTCTCTCCATTTCTTTCCCATATATACTATTATTTCTATAATATTATTTTTTTTATTTAGCAACCTTGTGCATATTTGGTAAGAAATTAATGGTGATAATATATGTTAGAATAATTTACTTTTCTTGCCATAAAAATCATGAATCATTAACTCATATTGTGCAAAAATCTCATCCAAGATTAAATATAATCTTTATTATAAGTTTTCTCTATAATTTGATGAATTTATAATTTAATATTAGATAAATATAAATTTTTTTATCTTATAATATTTTAATGTTTAAATAAAAGAGTCTGCTGCAATGCGCGGGTATATAACTAGTATATATATAATTATGAAAATATTTACATATCAGCCGATATACAAATGTATCAAAAAATATATTTTAAAGTCAATACAAAATTTTAGAGTGTTTTTAGTTTTTTATGCCACTCTTTTAAATTTAAAAAAAAATAACTTTAAAAATAATAATAAATAGTCAATACATCATTTTAGAAAATTAAAAACGGTGGGTTAAAAAGCTCAAAACACTCCAAATTTTTACATCCCACAAGATTTTCATATAAAGAATTTAATGAGCATGATGAATTAAAATTTGGAGATGATTTGATTTACTTTTTGAGTTAAGCTCACGGAAGGCCTCTCGTGAGCTTAACCTCACGATATCTTTACTATATATATATATATATATATAACATATGAAAAAAAAATTAAACTAGTAAGAAGCAGTATGGAATAACATTTTAGAAAAATACCTAATTAAACACTTAATTAATTACGTCCAGACATCCTAGTTATTAGTCTAGCTGATTTATAGAAAACTTTTGGTACCTTTTTAAGAGAAGATAATAAAACAGTCTCAGCATTAATAATATAAGGGGAGGGAGGGATCAGAGGAGGTTTTTGTAAGTCTGGACACAACTATGTATAGATATTCATATAATTTTTATCTATATTATTTTAATTATAAAAGAAAATTTACTATTTTATATATACTTTCTGATATACCTTTGTAAGCTCTAGGATGGTGATATTAAAAGGTCAAAATAGTACAAAAATGTAAAAAATCTAAGGTAGAAATGTATAAACTAATTTTGGACTTAATGTTCAAGTATAATGGCAGCGGAATACAATTTAAATCAATTCAATTCTCACAAGAATATAGCAATCAAAGAAATGTGAGAAAAGAAAAGTAAAGATGAAATAAGAACACATGATGTAATGGAGTTCGGTTTTAACAATGTCTATGTCTCTGTGACTCTCAACCTCTAACAATTGAGGTTGAGCCGATATATTAAAAAAGAGTTTTTACACTTGTAGAACTTGGTCCCTTAAAAAATGGGCTGCCAAGTCTATCGGTAACTAGAGTGACAACACACTCAAAACAAGAAGTGAGCACTATAGCTCAAAAAGGAGTCGAGCACAACAGCTCAATAGAATGTTTTCAAGAAGATCACGAATGATCAAGTTGGGAGAATAGAGATAAGCTAGATTGAGCTTGAACAAATATTTAGCTAATTGAGTGTCTCAATATCTTGAGTTATCTCTCTCTTGAATATGGCTAGTGAGCTCTCTGGAGTAATGATTTAGCTAGATGGATCAGCTTTCTTGAGAGAGATAATCCTTTTAAAAATAGATCTTCTGAAATAGCTAAAGAAACTATTTTTCGGCCTGAACCGTTATAACGGTTTATGAATCGTTATAACGGTTTAGAAAGAATATTCGTTGGATCAACTGAGCTGAAACGTTACAATGATTTATCAAATCGTTATACGTTTCATGAATCGTTGTAACGATTACAGAATCGTTATACATTTCATAAATCGTTGTAATGATTACTGAATCGTTACATAACGATACACTCTGGTTCTTTTGAGAATGTTTCTGCCTTAAAATATTTTTTAGTATTGAGATGAACTTTTATAACGATTACAGAACCGTTATAATGATTCTCTGGGCGAAAGCATTTTTCTTGTTGTTTAAGCTCAATTTATCTTGACCGATTCAACCCATATTGAGTCTAACTAAACATAAGCCTAATGCAGTCTTGATTAAGCTCTTGTATCCCAGCACTAGTCTTGGTTCTTGTGCACTAGTCAATTTGCATGTTAATCCCTGCACAAAACTAAAACAAGGCAAATTGTAAAATTCAAGATTGTTTTGCAAATCGACAAATCAAAGAAGATGTTAAGTGTAACACTTTCAAAAATCAATCATGGGCACTAGTTTAGGTATGCTTAGGGGTGTCAATTTTTTACCCGACCCGACCCGACATGACCCGAAAATAAATGGGTTGGATATGGATTTGATTTTTTTTACCCGAATCGGGTCGGGTCGGGTTCGGGTCAACCCGATCCGACCCGATTAATTATGTTTTTTAAAGTAATTTTATGATTTAGTACTAATTAAAGCTTAAATATACACTAATTAAGATTAATTATAGATTAATTAATATTTTATTTCTTAAAATTATATAAAAATAATTAATAAATATTTAATTATTTTTCACGGGTCGGGTTAGGTCAGGTATGGGTCAAGAATAATAATAAAATAATATGACCCGACCCGAACCCGACCCGACCCGACCCATTGACACCCCTAGGTATGCCCCTACACAGATCTGTCACTACGAGGATCCCTTGGCAATGGGTTATTTTTATAATCTTGACAATGGACTTTTAAATAAATAAGTAATTCTTAAAAATAAAAAATATATATAAATATGTCATTTTACTCTTAAATTGATAATATTTTAAATTTCATGTAATTTCATTATTATTGTTTAATAGTTCATCAAAGACAATTAAAATTTTATGTAATTTAAAATTGTTCCAATTTAAAATCTTTGATAGATCATCAAATGATAATAAAATTATATAAAATTTGAAATACTATCAATCTATATATAAAACAACATATCAATAAACATTTTTTATTATTAAAATATATTTTTTAATATTTATTTAAAAAAGCTATTATCAAGATTATCAAAATAGAATCCCTCCCCTTAATATAATATAATAGTTTGTTAGAACTATGAGCTCCTTTTTATTTTATTTTCCTTTACAATATGGTTTTACTTGCAAAATGTGTGGCTGCGGCGACCCTAAAGTACATGTAGCTGCGTGATGGGACATTGTATTTGCTACGATAAAATAGTTGCAATTTTGATCAGAAGCAAAAGGTTAGTGATTTTAAAATTGCTTAATTTCTGTTAAGAGTAGAGCTTCGCATTTTGCTTTATAATGATAAAAAATATATATGAAATATCACATCAGTTCATAACGTTCAATTAATAGAGCGCAGAAATTAGTAAAAATCTGTAAGGAAATTGAGTTCATCTATAAGGAACAGGGCAACAAATTAAGCTCATATCATCATCAGTTCATATATATATCAAAGACGTCCAATCAACACAATACAATCTTTACGGAGCTAAAAAAAAAGATAATATAAAACGATACTATATCCTAAGAAAAGATACTAAAACAAATTAACTACAAAATGCTCGCTCTACATGATAAAATGCCCTATTCTTTGAAAACTTTTAACTTCTAAGCAAACCTTATTTTACATATGATAGAGACAGACTAATAACGTATTTCATCAATCTTTGACCTGCTTCCTTCCTGGCAATATGTACAAGCAACTGCCAGAGTTCTGTTTCATATCTGTCGTTGCCATCCATTCTTTAAAGAACTGATGTACTATGACAAGAATGTATGGATAGCAAAGCATATATAAAACAGAACTACGTACATAATATATACACAAAGTTGTTTTTTTATTTTAATAATACAGCAATCATATGCTTGATTTAAAATTTTTGTGACAGGTGCATGGATATATATGTATATAAAGTATTTTTCACATAAAACAATTATCCATCGCCCCACATGGAGTCATCAGACTTGAAATCTCTGGATTAAATTCAGTAGTTAGAACTGTCTCTAGTGAAGAGGTGGCAATTTCTTTCCCTTTGCCACTGTAGCTTTGTTTCATGAAATTGCCTTCAAGCAGCAAGCTCTCCCTTTCTCCTTCCTCTTCAACAATTAAAGAAGATGATGATTCATAGTAAGAGTTTGGATCCTGGAAAGAGCATAAAGAATTGCCAATCGTGCAGTGCTTTGCAAAAGGATCTTCATGATTGGAGAAGCAGTTCACGTGAGGCCCCATGTAAGAGCTTGGATAGACTTTGCTCTCGTCCTGTGCAGTAGCTTTCCTCTCACATTCAGCTTTTTTGACTACTCTACATATTACCCACTCATTCTACAAGATACAAACAACTAAAATCAGATCACTTTCTTCATCAATAATAATTATCTGTGTGTGGGAGGTTACAAGATTGAAACCCGAATTAGATCCTTTATGAACATTTAAAAGCTAAGTAAATTATACTCTCATCTTTACTAAAAGAAAAAGTAAGAATTATCTCATTTAGAGAATTTTTATATTTATGTGCAATTGTGTACCTTATATGGACTATAAGTAGAGTACTTCCCATCTAGGCGATATTCATGCATGACCCAGTCAGATTTCTGTCCTCTCGGAGCCCTTCCGGTGTAAAAAACCAGGGTTTTTTTCATGCCGACGAGACTCTTGTCATCATGTATTGCCTTATCTTTCCCTGTTGATTTCCAGTATCCGGTACCAGTAGCTCTGTTCGCCCTTGTACCAGTCGGATATTTCCTGTCTTTCATGCAAAAGAAGTACCACTCATTCTCTCCCATGTAATTAGCTCTCTCTACAGAACAAAATTGGAAAGAATTAATTCATAATCACATGCAAAATGAGTAACAAAAATAAAATAAAAAACATACTCACTGGTAATACCTGGAAACACCCTTTCTTTTCTGAACTCATTTGGGACAACGTAAAGAGATTAATCTTGCTAAGGAACTTTCAGAAGGTTATCGACTTTGTTACATACAAACAGTTCAAGAAAAGAAAAGAGATCGATAAAGTACCTGGCAAATCCCACGGTTCAAACTTGATCAAATCAATATCTCCCATGGCTATTGAACTGAAACTTGCATCCATTGCTTTTCTAAGGAGATAATAACTTATCAACTCTTCATCTGTCGGATGAAAACGAAAACCAGGAGGCAGATTCATGGATTGTGCTCCGTTGTTAAGAAATAGAGCTCTCTGTTGATCCATTACTAAATAGGTCGTGTGTAGCTGCCACACAATCAAATTAAGGCAACACAAAAGAGCAAATATTAATTAGATAGTTGCTGCCTTGTTGGGAAACAGAGACTCATAAAGAAAAAAAAAATAATGGATTCGTTAAGAAAATAAAGTTGGTGGGGGAGAAGGGAGAGGTGATGGTGGCTTAAAAAAAATGGGGCCATTGCTTGCGTTTAAGCAGAGGCGTTGCGCACAAGCAACGCCTTACGTAAACGGATTTTGACATTTCAGATGTTCTACTAGGTTTATTTGTTCCTTATTGTTTAATGAGGACATACTGGCCATATTCCCCTTTATTGCAATGAATTTTCATATTTATAAATAGTATTAATCTGATTAAAAAAGTAATTGTGCATGGAAATTGAAAAAAAAATGAGTTTATATGGATAAATAATAATGGTTATATTCAATATACAGGGAACTTAATTTAATGGCATATTTGTTACGAATATATTTATACTTTTCACTAAATATTGTAATTCAAAATGGTATGGGATTTGTACATTCCCTATATATTATTGCCTTTTATTTTATAGAATCTCGATCTTTTCTGAAGCGCTTAGGATACGAGCAAAAACGAAAGAGAGTCAAAGAGCATCAACATGTTCTTTTTGTTTGTACTTTTAAGCATTACCTGTTCATATATAAGTACAATATTTTAATTGATTATTGTTTATTTATATGGTAATTAGTTAAAACTATGTTACTTTCTACATTGGTAGTAGTTTAATTGCCGTTTTTATGCAGAAAATTGAGGAAGGCTCAAATCAAATTAATCCCGTATCTACGATTTTCGTCAAAAAGAAGTTATTAGAATACATTATATATATTTGATTTGACTTTGCGTATAGGCTAATGGCAGCCTAGTCAATATTTAATATGTAAATCTGTACAACAAGAAGGATAGAGCCTTTAATTTCAAATAAAGAGAGTCTAGAAATGAAATCCAATCTGAAAATTATGGAGATAAACAAAACATTAATATGTAAATCTATATAATATATATATATATATATATATATGCGAGCACGCGCGCGTGAAGTACGCATATCAAATTCCATTTGGCCAATTGTACATTGTAAATTTATGAAATTGGACTCATAAACTTCTCATTTAGATCATACTTCAGAAAGTCATATGATGTCATGGGGAATTGACTGTGTGCTTCCACCAATGAATTGTAAGTTTTCACAAATTCTGCATTGGAATATTATTGACAAAACATCCTAGTTAATACCCAAGAAACCTACATAGTTATTAACAATGAACAACTCACATGTCAAATAACATTATAGTATAAGTAAGAAAATAGAAATTAATGATGTTTTTATAGGCACTAGTGTGGGGTTCACCTAATGACGATCGAGCTGGAGCTGCTCTTTTGTAAACTTATTATAATTTTGTTGATTAAATTGATGTGCTGATGTGCACCTTTTACCAACCGTTTAACTACTTACTTTTATGATGGTCATATGAGTCTAATTTATGCGCCCCCAGCTATGCAATCACATACAGAGGATCTTTAGTAGGTATATTAATTTTACACCAATGATTGCTATGAAAATCGCTAGTCGACAACTTATTTTCACTTGGCGTTTTTCATCTTGCAGTGCCTGTAAATTTCTAAATTACCAAAAGTCGTAGGAGGCATTTTTCTTTGTCATGCTCTATGGACTATGTCCGGTATGCAAAAGAATAAAAGGAAGGGATCACTTGACAATGATTATCTTCATAATTTTAATAATACATCTTTAAATAAATATAAAAAATCATAAAAATAAAAAAATTATAAATATTTTCTTCTACTTACATATTGATGGTGATTTAAATTTCATGTAATTTCATTATCGTTTGATCGTCCATAAAAAATCGTTAAATTAAAACCATTATAAATTATATAACGTTTTAATAATTTTTAATGGACTAACAAATGATAATAAAATTACATGAAATTTATGTCATTTTCAATCTATAAATAGAAGAACATATCTAAATGATTTTTTTTATTTTTTCTATTTTTTTTTATATTTATTTGAAGATTCATTATCAAAATTGTTAAGATAAGCCATTGTCAGGATGCCTTCCCAAGAACAAGTACTAGCATAGTTTCTCCCATGCTAATCGCTACCCTAAAAAAAGCCAAAAGCATGCGAGTTGGCAGAGAAATGAATCCTAAGCTCCAGCAGCTAGCTATTTGAAGTTTTAACTCAAGTCCCACTGAAATTAGGAAACTTATTCTCTGTTAAACCTACGCTCCAGCTTATAAAGCGCACCAATCACTGTTACATTTAGGCAATCTAAAATTCCAACTTTGTCTGACAAAAGTCACCACAAATGTCAAAAATACAAAATGTAAATGGCCTCTTCACCAACATTATACTAAGCCAAGATCTCTTCAGCTTGAATAATTTGATTATTTGAATATTAGAGCGTCCCGACCTGGCCCAACATCAATGTAATGAATTGGAACACCAATCACCTCTTCTATCCTCTCCACGTAATTACGTGCAGCTTGAGGGAGGTCCTTGTAATTTCTCACAGATGATATTGTCACTCTCCCAGCCTGGCAGCACCTCATACTCGACCTAAATTGAGAAAATGTACCAGTGTAAACTAGAGTCCTCCACAATTGCAATAATTTTCTCCCAAATGCCAGAGTGCCGAACGTATATGACCACTTTCTTTATCAAATTTAAGATTTATAACAAAATTCTTGTAACAAAGACACTTTACTCCATAGATTTGCAATAAAGGCCAGTAAAGAAATAACTGCATTCCCCTAATTAACTAGGGAAAAAAACAGAGAAGCGTACATTGGAATGGTTCGAAATATTCACTTTTAGACTTTTAAGTTTGCCGTCATCTGTTTCTGTCCGTTAATTTTACTTAGTAGGCGCACACACAACACAACATCAAATGACAGCTTAACATAAGCAATTTCCTAAATCATCCCTTATAAAACCAAGCAGCTATAAAGAGGGCAGCTGACGTACCTGTATTTGCTCCAAAAGTTCCAAATCTGCCAGGAAAGACCCAACACTTTCTCCACCTGGCTTGTGATAAGAAACCCCCAGCCTAATTTCAGAAAGGCCTGAGAGAACATCCAGTTTGGTAAGGTTAAGAGAGGAGAAGCCATTGATCTGGAAACAATACTTGAGTGCCATGAGGTCAAGCCAGCCTCCATTCCAGCCATTCTCAGCATATCCCCACTCTTGCCGAGTATTTCAGTTGGGAAAGGCCCTGAACCTACCCTTGTAGTGTATGCTTTGACCTATGAAGCTAGAATCAAAATAACAAATTGCTGTAACTCTTTCAAAAGAGGATAACAAACCATTGCAAACTGAATTATTGTACCTTTCTGGTGCAGTACAACTATTCTTACTTTGATCAAATGCACTGTAGTAATTATGTAGAAGTAAATTACTTTTTTGCCCTAACAAACAGCTATATGTCAATTGTTTCCTCCGACTCTTCAGCAACTTCTAAGCCACTCTGATCTACCCTGTATATCTATGTTTGCCTTTCAAAATAAAATATGCTGGTCTATTTATGCAGGTTTTCTTCCAAGGCATAGCGTCCCTACTATTTAGTAAGACAACCTTTATTATTCAGGCTTGATGTCAATTCTTAGGGACTCTTGAGGCAGCAACAGTAAAATTCCAAATTGAGAAGTCTCCATATACAATATTGTTTTATTCATAATTTCTCACGTCAAGAAATTTTCAAGTTTAAATAGCCATTGGTTAACGCCACTGGTACTGTTACCTATTAGAGTGGACATATTACAAATACCTACAACAACATTAGCTGTAATCAATGGTTAAGTTTTTGTTAGAACATATGTATAAGTTTCCAGCACTAAATTTTTAAACAAGTTGAAAGAAGAAAAAGAAGGAAAAAAAAACTCACCGCTCCAATAAGATCACAAATGCTCCTTGGAGAGATGCCAAGACCAGTACAAATGGCCAGCTGAGGGATTTGAAGAGGTAACGAACGGGTATGTACCGAAATCTATATTTAACATAGTAGCCTGACCTCCTTCAACCAAAACCTTCCTTTTCTCTTCAATCGACTTGTTCATAAAATATACTGTATCTGTGATAAATGGCTCCAACTTATCAGCTAACTGCTTGTACTTTTCCATCTCCTCCCTCAAAAAAACTCATCATAATCGAACCCCCTTGAACCGCATTCCTACATCTCTCAAAATAACCTCTAATTTGTCCTTCATAGTATCCATGTGCAGCAAATCACATACCCGCAACCTGCTTCAATCTGCTTTGTTGGAATAGCATGGCCCTATTCCACGTTTGGTGGTTCCAATGAGAGAATTGGTGAGCTCAGCCTCTCTCAAGCCATCGACAGTTTGATGGAAGTCAAACAAAAGGTGGGTCCGGTCCGAGACCAGGATCCTTCCTGCACAAGAAATATCATTGGATTCAAGGCCTTCGATTTCTTTAAAGAAGCCGGGCAGGTGGATCACAACCCCATTGCCAATGACACAGCCTCCTCATTTAGAATTCCTGATGGGATCAGATGCAGTGCAAACTTTTTTCCCTCTGAATTGTAAATTGTATGACCGGCATTTGCTCCTCCCTGAATACATAAAGATACAAAACTGTAATTCATCAACTTAAATTTGCAAGTATAACAAGCCCAATACCACTTGAAAGAAAGAGAAAAGGAACTCTTTGCAAACTTCTGTCCAAAAGTTCCACATATACAACCAAGCATCAGAACTTATAGCCATATACTCAGGCGATTTCATTTGAATATCTGGATCAAACAGTACACATTGTTTTGTATGATCAGTAAAACATCTTGCTGGTCAGTTTCTTACTAATTATTTCTTATCAGGAATTGTAGTCTTCTACACTATAATTTTTCATTACGAAGTGCCTGACCACACAAACTCTCCTTTAAATCAAATTACACAACAATTCTTTATTTGAACAATATAAATTGTAATGATATATAAGATTATAAAGTTAACTTGATCTTGTTAATTTCTTCTAACTAGTCTCCAAACTGCAATTGAATTCTTAATAATTTTTAACTTAAGAAGGAAAACAGAATATACTTTATAAATTGATATAAGGGGGTTCACGGAACCCCCCGCCCCCCCAAAAAAAACCCTATGCTTTTGTGACAAACCGCCCACTCCCCACGCTTTCCACCCAAAATTGCAAACCCCTGTTCTACTACTACACCCCATGGTACTTTCTCCATTATGGTAATTTGTCCTCTGATAAAAAGAAAAAAGCCGATAAGACACATAGAGAGATCAAATGAAGAAGGCGATGAAGAAGAGAGGGGAACAATTCTAGGGTTCATGCGCATAGAAGAAATTTTTTGTATTCTGAGAATTGTAATCTACATGACTTTCGAAGGTTCGTAAAACAATATGATTTTACAGTAATATTTGTAAGAAAATTATAATATTTGTATGGAATAATTTTAAAGTAATTAAATATATATGCAGCATGAATCAGGTTGGATAGATTTTGGATCGTTCAGGTTTCGGGTCTGTTTCATTTTGGATCATCTCAGGTTTTGAATCGTTCGGGTTCTGATCGGGTTGATTTTCGAGTCGTTTGATTTTATGTCATCTCGGGTTTCAAGTCGTTCGGGTTCGGATCGTGTCGGGCTTCGAATTGCCTGATCTCGAGTTTTGGTTCGTTTGGGTTCCGACCGGGTCGGTTTCGGATTGTCTGATCTCAGGTCATCTCGGATTTTGGGTCGTTCGGGTTCGGATCAGGTTGTGTTTCAGGTTGTTTGTTTTCGGGTCATCTTAGGTTTCGGATCGTTTGAGTTCAAATCAGATCGGATTTCGGATTGTCTGATCTCGAGTCAATTAGGATTTCAGATTATTTGAGTTCGAATCAGATCAAGTCAATTTAACTTTCTAAAAAAAATAAATCAGATCGAATTTAAATCCAGATGGATCGGATTTTGGGTCGTTCGGGTTCGAATCAGGTTGTGTTTCGGGTTGTTTGTTTTCGGATCATCTTAGGTTTCGGATCGTTTGAGTTCAAATCAGATCGGATTTCGATTGTCTGATCTCGAGTCAATTCGGATTTCAGATTATTATTTTCTCCAATTTTGCCACCACCTCTACTCCAAAGGGGGGGAAGATCTGCACCAGCAAAATTAAATTGGCCCATGCAGGTCTCGAACCTGCGACCTTCGCGTTATTAGCACGACGCTCTAACCAACTGAGCTAATAGGCCTTTGATGACTCGGAAGTCGTCCGTAACAATAAGACGCACAAGCATTTATCCTAGTTCCATCGGAAGACAAGGCAGTTACGTAGTTAGCAGAGTTGTTAGAGGCTTGCTGCAGACTGAGATTCTGCAAGACCTTACACGGAATGTCAGTGAAGACGTGGTACTTGAATAAAATATAAGCAGAGAGATCAAATTGGGATGAAAGAACGGTACAATAAATTGGCACTTGGTCAAGTTCTTATAAAGTAGTACACCAAAGCCGTCCAATAATTGGTTATGCTTGCTTCAACTATATATAGGTCGACTTGCTGTTCCTATCTTTACCAAGTTCTGGAAGCAACAACACTAATTAAACTAAAATGAAATTCAAGAGAATACTTCTTTAAAGTTTATCCTTTATAAACGTCTCTTTTTATTTGTTTAATATTTGAAAGTTGCGCTAGAAGACCTATGAATACAGAGTCAAAGATTTCAATTAGGGAGTAACGAGCAGCCGAAGAAAAAATATCCTAATTAAAAAAAAAACAGAATTCTAACGGTAAGCAGCTTCATCTTCAATTAATTAAAATTAAGGGGGACCAATTCATATATTATATAGTAATTTATGTAAACTATTACTTATTTGTTTATCAAATTTCTTAAATAAGAGGGGCCACAGCCCAAAATGAATGCATGAAGCTCTGCTACTACTAACAGTTTCAAACATATCAATAACATATATATTGTTATCCGTCTGCTAATTAATGTTCCAAACTTCCAATGAAGAATCACTTACAGGATATTAGGATCAATTGATAATCAACTGCTCTTATTTGAAATTAAAAATATCATGTCGAAAGTATGAATATTTTATGAAGAAATATCAAATATCTGAACATTGCTCCAACATTCACTATTATAACTGAAAAATAAACCCCTAAAATGCTACAATGTGGGACTCAAATGAAAGTGATCGTGGAAAAAAACGAAGAGACAATATTGAGAGAGAATATTGAGGGCACTATCACTAGCCCATATTTCATTATCGGTGGACAAATGATTTTTTTTTAAAGGAAAAAAGTATTGTTTAACAATCACGTGAGAAAAATATATCTATCTCTATCTCTACTTCTTATTAAATATATAAATGTTCTGATTCTGCAACGGTTCAGATTTTTTTGTTGAATTTTTAGAGCTAATATCAGTTATCGGATTGAGTTATTCGTCAAATAATGTTATTATCTTTATGATCATTTGTGTTGAAGTTATAATTTTCACTCAATTTTAGTTGTTACACAAAATTAGAGGTGTCAATTATTGATCCGACCCGAAGATAAATAGGTCGAGTATGGATTTAATTTTTTTGACCCGAATCGTTGGGTCGGGTTCGGGTCAACCCGACCCGATTAATTATATTTTTGAAGTAATTTTGTGATTTAGTACTAATTAAAGATTAAATATACACTAATTAAAATTAATTATAAATTAATTAATTTTTTGTTACTTAAAATATATAAAAATAATTAATAAATATTTAATTATTTTACACGGGTCGGATTAGGTCGACCCGTGACCCATTGTGTCGGATATAAATTAAGATTTTTTGATCCAAATTTAATCGAGTAGGGTCAAAAAAAATAATAAAATAATATGACCCGACCCGACCCATTGACACCCCTACACAAATTGCTGCATAATTTAGGATTATAATTGTTCTAATTTATTTCTTTTTTTTTCTTACATTGTCACCAATTATAAATTTTAAATTTCTTTAAATTCTGAATGTCATCTTTTATCTCAATTCTACATTTATTTTACATTAATTATGTATTTATGATTAAAATTTACATTAGCTACTAAATTAAATTTATTTTTATTACCTTTTTCATATGAAGATATTTTTTTTTATATTTTCAAAAGACATCACAGTAACAGCGCACGAACACAGACAAAATACTAGTTATTTAATTAAATTACGTTAGTCTTCAGCTAGCTAAAGGCAAATACGGGCGAAATTTACAGAAAGTCCCAAAAGCCGGTCTCTCTAGTGTTTTATAAGAAACTTGTAGTGTTTCAACCGCTGAGGTATCTATATTTATCTATACATATCTATACTTATTATACTTATATTACTAGTTGTGTACCTGTGCGTTGCAGCGAATTTTTTTCTATTTAGATATAAAAAATATCACATGATAATATGTACGTCATTCTAATATAAAAAAGATCAATTACAGATTCTACATCAAATGTAATCTCGCATGATTTCTCTCAACCTTTAATTCTCTTTCTCCTATATGGCAAAGAAATGGAGAGGAATATTAAATAATGGACGTTGTCGTGTTCGTCTGATTAGTCAAAATTAATGTAAATCATTAGATGAGAGGTATTTTGGAATATAAAAAATTTGAAGAAAATGATAAAAAAAAATAGACTCGTCTAATTCTTAGTTATTTTATATAATAATATAGATATAGATAAAGCACCTAAGAATCGAATTTATCCAGTTTTGTCATTTCCTTCAAATTTTTTAAATATTCACAATACCCTTAATCGGATGACTGATAATAATTATATTAAATCTGAAGGGTGACATCGCTTTCATTTCCATATTTTCATCTCCATTTTATTCTCTCGGACGAGCGACCCCAATTAAAATTTCGCCTTGCTCACCTCTTCTCCGTCTCAATTCCCATTTCAATTAACCCAACCATTTGAATCTGTATCCACGCCTCTCACGAGCGTCGCCCCGGACCCTCATCGGATCTCTCCCTGTGGCCCTTTAGATGTCATTCTCACCGATCGCGCCTCGTGTCATGCGCGCCGCCTCTTTAGCAGTAGGACATGCTGCCCTTTTGATGTCGTTCTCCATGTCATCTCTTTGGCAATAGGTCAGCTCTTTATCTGGCTACCATGATTTGTGCAAGTCGCATAAATAAAAACCTCAGCTATGCATAGAGATGTTCCTTAGAATCGTTGATGTTAATGGTAAGTATTCAAGATATACATCTTTTTTTGTCATGATTTTATTTATTTATTTGCTGAAACTTGTCTATTTTCATCATTTAGAATTTATTTATCCAATCATGTTTAATTTATCCATAGAGACGGTAGGAGAATATCCTTGCATTTGCGCCTCAATGAATGAAGAATGATGGTTAAATTTGTTCCATAGTAAGTTTTAGTACTATCTTTGTGCAGCTTGTTCTTTGTTCCAAAATATATGCAATTCTATTTTAATTTTAGTTGCCTGCAGGTACGATGTTTGCTTGTGGTTTCAAGTGATTGACAAAATTACAGTTTTATAAAGTATAAACTTTGCGGTGTTCTAACCCTATCTGTTTTCTATATATGTTACTTTGATTCTTATAATTTTTTCTTGCCATTCAAAGTTTGACAATTAATTTTCCATTTATGAGATTCTTGCACAATGTTATCTCTAATTTTTTTTATCTACTGGACTGCTCAATTTTGAGATAAAAGGAAATATGCATGAATTTCTATGTAATTTCAGTAGATACAGATGTTAGATAATTTTTGCAATTGTTATTTAGTAAATCTATTTTAGGAAAATATCTAGGTTTTCCCAATTTCAAAACTTAGGTAACTTGATGTGATTGTTTTGTTGATTTTCATTTATTTCCAAATGGGATGTAATTAGTAATGAGATGGTATTGATAAGGTAATATATTTTTTTTCTCCTTTCAAGTTTACTTAAGTGTCTCACCTTAGGTATTAATAAGGTAATATATTTGTCTCTAGAAAATTCTCTTCAGAATCCGATCAAATAGTTATAGTATGTATCTTTTCCTCTGACATAATAGAAAAAATGACATGATTGTTGACATCTCTTTTAAATGTATGCAAACTTACATTTGAGCACTGTTAATATATTTTTCAAAAAATAACAGAAATACCCCTACAGCTGATAGTCATTATTTTCTCAATTTTCAGTGGATCCAACTTATCAGCCTCTAATATCATTTATTTTTTTCTTAAAGTTTTCATCACTGCTGCACAATGTAAAAGATATCACCACGCAAGAGAGGAAGTAATGTCTAAACCAGAACCTACTGATCAGATCAGAACTGACCCCTATCGGTTCTTATACATTCAGTTGCTTTAGGTACAATTTAAAAGTTGTCACCATGCAAGAGAGGAAGGAAGCCAGCAGTGTCTAAACCATAACCTGGTGATCAGATCAAAACTGACTCTGAGTCTGAACCCATTGATCAGGTAGAACCTGAACCAATAGTAAAAGAACCAAAAGTTGATTTAAACACCACTGAAAATAATGAGATGGAGGATGAAGAGATAGAAGAAGAAGAAATGGAATATGATGAGGTAGAAGAAGAGGTGGAGGAGGAGGAGGAGGAGGAGGAGGAAGAACTGAAAGAGGAAACAAAGGAGAGAAAAAACACAAGAGAGCAGAAAGAAGCAAATGAGGAGAGTGAAAATGAGGAGAAAATACATGCACAGTTGCTAGATTAGGGCGGATTCAAGGTAGGCGCAGTCAGCGCCCGGACACTCACTCAGTTCACTAAAAAATAAAGGTCGCATGATAAAAAATAAATTTTCTTTTGATCCGAATATTCTATTTATTTGAACTGGGCACCTCCTATCAATCGTTTCTGGCTCCGTCCCTGGTTGCTAGCAAAACCACCTCAGTGGTCCGAGGTTTATCTTGGTGGCATACATACTGATGCAACCGAAAAAGAACTCAAGGGGTTTTGTGAAGCTTGTGGAGAAGTTGTAGAGGTTAGTTTCATAATTTTGTTTTTTTACTTCTAAGTGTTTATTTCAGAATTTGGATATTGTCATTTATGACTGGTTTATACTTGTGATGATAATAATAGTGGGTTTTTTTGTAAGCTTTGCCCAAATTCTATTGTGAAGCATGCTGAGAATGTACTAAGCGAATTGTGATTTTTATATCAACTCTTACTCATTTTTGCTGAATTTTTAAATTAATTTAATGGAAGTTGAGCTGTGATAATGAGTTTTGGCAATGAAATGAAAGATCTTGTGAATTCATTACTAGTTCAATATCATCATAAAAAATCTACCAGCTGTCAGTATGGTACCTGCAGGTTTCAACATTTTATTTTGGATTTTGTTGGTTCTTTTCTTATCATAGGATTTTTCTGTGGAACTAAATTTTTGTATGTTCTCATTCCTAATTTCATGTGGAGATTGATTTTGAGAAGCTACTATTACAGGTCAGGATGGTGAGAGAGAATAATTCATCAAAGAATAAAGGGTATGCATTTATCTTCTTTGAAATGATAGACATGGCATCTAAGGCCATTAAAGAGTTGTATAATTCTAAATTTAAGGTATGCCTATATGCCATTTTAATTATGTTTATTTATCAAATGATATTTTGCCAGCATATTTGGCGTGGTAAAGTTTATGTGTATTTATTGTTTAAGAGTGGAAATGTGGCCCTGTATACAGTGGGTTGATGATACCAAGTACATGTCAAGTGAACATTTATTTAGGTGGCCTTAATTTGGGTTGCATCCAAGCACAGCTGAATCGACACGTAACAACTCTTCTCTTTCTTGCCTTCACTTCAATTCGGTAAGTTTTGGGCTGCATTATCTTCCTTTCGGCATTGGAATTAAATTTATTGATCTTTCTTCTTCTCTGTTGATTAGGTAGAGGATGCTACAAGAGATCTTGAAGCTACAAATGCACAACTCTTGAGAGAAATGATCAGTTGTTAAGCTGCTTGAGAAACCAATTTTCTTCTTTTCATTGGTGTTAATTACTCTTTGTTGTAATTTTTACATCTGAATTTGCTTGTGTAAGAGCAACAAAGATTTTATCTTACAGATGGAATCCACTAATACAGTGTGATCCGGCCAAGCATGTTTCTCATTTTGATGCCATTCTGAGGTTCTTAACAAGTGGTCCTAGACTACTGGTAGTTATTTTGCTATTATAATGTTTTCAAGGTTTATATTGACTATTTATGATAAATATCGACCTCTTTGTCTTGATTTGTAGGAAAATGATACTGAGACATTTGTTTTGCCATTATCATGTATAGTACATATCCACTTTCATTACTACAAAACAGTACAAAACCGTCGCAGAAACACTCAAAATGGTCGCTAATGGATATTTGCGACGGTATTCTGTCATAGACCCTCGCAAATACTGTCTGATGACGTCAGCACCATCTCAGATGACATCATAACCGTCACAGATGAGACAATATTGATCGCATATTAATTGTTACACTGTTATAGTCCGCTTTTTCCCAAAATTTTCTGTCTTTTTTAAATATTTCTTAAAATATTATTTTAAATTGTGTCTCATTCATTGACTTAAGAAATTGCTTAAAACTACTTAACAAAATAAAAATGTATCATTAAAACCACAATTACAAACAATACAAATTATGATAACAATAACAACAATTTCACACAAATAATATCATTACTACAAAATTCAAATCTTTCAAACTCCTATATCAACAATTTAAAATTGAGATAAAACCCTATATTGCATTCCTCAAGTTTAAACCGTGGGTGATTTTCCATTTCCAGAATCTGCAGAAGCACAAATTAGTAGTGAAAAATATGATAAAACGATAATGATAAGTATTAATTATATTTATCCGATATCATATTTGAAAATAATGCAAGTAATTTGACTAGATTATCTTCAATGGTATTAAAAAATACCTTCTTGGCAACAAGACTATCAAGGTTCCAATTATCATAGCATCCTTTACGAACCCTTTAAGATTTAATTTATAATGAGAAATAATTAAATAAATATTTTTAACAACTGACAAATGACCATAGAAAACTTCCAAGCTTGCAATCTATAAATTCATCTTAAGGTAGCATATATCATCATATATGTATTGTACAGGTTCTACATGGATTAAAATTAACCAACTAATAGCTTTACCCCCAATATTTCATTAAAAATATTGCAAACAACTTTACCTTTGTACCCATTTACTGAAATTTGATTGAAGCACAATTCAGTTCAAATTGAAGTAAAAATAAAGACAATACTGCATAGAAAAATTAGTGTATACCTGGAAATATTTTCAACATTTTTCCTTGATAGTTGTTGGATATGACTTGAAAGAGAGGTTAGGACTAGGATATAATCCTCATACAATCTAGGAGTATAGCTGATTCAAAACAGTTACAGTACATTACCGGCCAAAAATTATCTTCAGCGAAAGTGAAATGCACAAAAAAAAATTATAATATCTGAGGTGATAGTCTGTGGACAAAAATGATAGAAACCAGAAAATAACTAACAGATCAGGATTTGTTTTCTTTTGAGGGTATCATTGATTATACTTACCATTGCTAAAACTTTCAACTGCTTGATCACTTCTTTGTTTCCAGCTTCCTGTTAAAAAAATAGCAGAAATTAACAACACATAATGTAATTCTAGAAAAGAATAGAATTAAAAACTCATAAACCTTTTTTTTCATTTCAATTTTGATGTTCATTTTATTTATTTAAACGAGGAGAAAGGAAGTGACTGCGCCTATGATTATTTTTGAACTGAATCATCACAAAATTATTTTGACCTTGACAGGTATTCAATGACATTATTATTACATCCCTTGAGTAGAGAGTAGAGACCCTTCCTTTCTCATTACAATTGCTGATGGAATAATCCAACAATTACAGTCTATTGGTTAATTAATGCTTAATTCCATGGAGAACCTTTCATAAAATACCATAAGAACCTTCAATAAAAGGTGAAATAAACCCTTTTATGAGTTAATAATACAAAACACTACTTATTGTCATGAGGAAAAAACATACCGAAACTATGGTCTCAAATAGTCCATTTTGTTGTAGTGTTTATCCTAATTTATGGATCAATTTTTTTAATCATATATCGTATTAAGTTTTTTTCTATTGTTTTTCTGGTTAGAGGACTCAAGAAAGATTCAATATCGATAATCTAAATAAAATATGGCTAAAATTCTTGGGTGATGCTAGTCAGGTATTGTTGTGGCTTGCCAAATTAACAATTTTAATTTGGGTGTTCTAAGTTTTGTTCTGATATTATCATGTGTTGATTTATTGATTAAAAAAAGACACCTTTAGACGTTCTTATGATCTTTTATGTTTTTAAAATTTCTCTCATTTAAATTAAAAAAGGCAGCCGCAACGCGCGGGTAATTAGTTAGTTGAAAATAAAATATGAAAGTTATATGGAAAAAGATTACGCAAATCAGATTGAGATGCTTACGTAAATCAAGGATTTCTTTTAAAAAAAATATGTAACTCCCACAAAGTCATAAATCTCGATAGACATATTATTTTTCATATCCTTTTTTGAAATTTGAACCTACATTGTGCAACTCTATTGTAAGGATTCCCTATTTTGTGCTGTGTTGAATGAAAATTAAACCTTTTGTTATTGACCCTTACCCAACAATACCCCTGAAAGCACCTAATTAGCCATAGTCTCACACAACATAAAATTAAGTTCTACAAAACTAACTAAAACTAATGATAATATATTTGCTTGAAAAAGAGAAAAAGGACATCCAAGAATTATATTTGCTTGAAAAGTATCGGCATAATTAAATGTTCGGGAAAAATAAAAATCAGTGAGCGGTTTAAACATCCCTTGCTAGCAACAGTGTTTACCTTCCATATATGCCAGTATCTCTTCCTCATCACGAAAGATCGGTTACAATGCGCATTTTCATCATAGCGAACATTATATTATGCAATTCATCCAGTGGCGGATCTAGGATTTTAATTAGGGGGGGGGCAATTATCGGATTGTAATGGCTTAACGGGTTCAAATTCATTAACTAATCGGGTACTAAATAAAAAATAATAATAATTTAATATATATACTTAACTAATAATTTTTTTATTAAATAATAACATTTTATATATTAAAATAACAATAAAATAAAGCTCAAAGTAATAGATAATCAAGTTGATGAAGAAAGTTTTCGACTAAGGAATTTTATATTTTGATATCTTTGCATAATTATTTCATTATGCACGGTATTAAATATTTTTTTCTTAATAAAAATAACCAGACAATTCAGGGAGGGGCAAAAAAAATTTCCAGGGGGGACAAATTACCGAAAATATTACCGAAAAGCACTATTTATCAAAATCCAGGGGGGCGTGCCCCCCCCCCTGGATAAACCTGAGTCCGCCCTTGAATTCATCTGATGCATATATCTCTCAACAGCCAATTAAGATGACAGTGTAAGAAAAACATACTAACATATATATGGTAGCTCCAAGCATTTGGTCAATATGTGATCATCTTAGCTTTAGCATGAGAAAAGAAGGCAATTATGTAGCCAAATACGACTTGCTAGTCTTCTCTATGGTGAAACAGCATTATGTCTGCAATCGCGCTATCTCAGTTTGCTTGTTTCGCCTAAATCAGTTTCTGACAAGTCATCCTTGGCTGCACAATACATAACTTGCCTCATTCCCACATGCAAGAGCTGAGATGACAAGTAGACCTGCATTCAAGTGGAAAAAATGGGATTTTATTTGAAATTAACTCCAACTAAAGACGGCGAGATAAGAAGGAAGACTGATATATGTAGAAGTTGGCAAGTTGCTGGTGCCAATTGTTAATACAGCATAGTTTGTCAGTTAATGGTTTTGCCGGTCCAATAAACACTAATTATAGTACATATAGCCTACAGATCTAGCATTCTTGTCTATATCTTTATATATCCTGTGCGGTTCTGGGAGTGTGACTAGTTATATTCTAGGCATCATAGACAACAATTATTGGAATTCAGGAGAAACTTATTGAAAAAAAAAGCTTAGTTAAAAATCGTTGCTAAAGTTTTTTTTTAATTTAACTTTCTTTAAAAGGTGCGAGTCAGATTGATATTGAGTCGTATTGATTAACAGTAAACAATGAATATGGAGTTATATTGATTAGATAAGAACAAATATTATTATATATTATTCATTCAATAATTAATATGAAAGAAATATAATTATTCATCAAATGAAAAATATTTACTCAAAAAATACATACATCTTGCTCATACAATAATATAAAAATCTATACAATTTCTAAGAAAAAAACAGAAGAATAGAAAAAAAAATTAAATACGTTTTTGAGCTTGAAGATGAGGTTTTTTGTCTCAAAAATGGTGGTAACAACATAAGTGTTAACCTTGTATATCTCATCGTTAGCTTTCCGTGACCGTATAGAACGTCTCAATCGGAGTTTTATATCAAAAATTATGACCGTTTGAAGTTAAGATGGTTGGATTTAGATTTTTATTTTTTTTGTCTCTCTTCTTTCTTTCTTCTTCTCTCTCTCATCTCTCTTTTTATATATGAAAACAGATGAAAAGATGTTGGTAATCCGTTGGGTTTCAGTTTTTAAATTTTATTTTTGGAACTTTGGATTGGAATTAACGAACGGTGAGATGGGCAATCCGTGGGAGCAAATATTATTGGTTGGAACAAAAAAACAAATGTCAGACTCAAAAAATCGCAGAACCATTTAACAACGGTTCTAAGCACAAAACTGTTGTTAAATGCAGTGTTTAACAACGATTCCTTCAAAGAACCGTTGCTAAATGGTTCTACTATTTTTTTGGGTTATGAGAGTTTATTTTAACAATATATTTTTTTTATTATAAACCGTTGTTAAAGAAATTCTCAATATTATAATAATGTCACTGAGTCATTTAGCAACGAATTTGATATATAATCGTTGTTAAATGAATGTTGTGTAAGGTCATTTTTATTGTAGTGATTCTGCTTAGAGAACATTTAATTAATTTCACATAGCTTCTGATTAGAGAACATTTAATTTCACATAATAGAAAAAAGAAGTTGCTTGTGTATGAATATGGAAAAAGGCATTCTAGAACAGAGAATTCTGACAGTGACACAGATATGAAATGGTCCCTTTGTTGGAGCATCTTCCTTTTTTTTATCGAATAATTTTGGTACAAGCCTGCAAGGAGTACAAACAACAATTTGTCTGATACAGAAATGGCATTATCTAGTTAAATGCATTTGGTCCTGGTGCCAGTATAGGGCTTCATGAACTGAATGCGAGCATTTGGTTTGTGCTGCAGTTTTCACAGACCCAAAAAAAAACAGTTTGCTTGTTTTGTTGTTCTGTTTTTATTTTGTATTTGGAGATCCCAAAGATGATCTTTTTTTCTCCTTTTGTTTGCATTTTCTCACATAATATTGATCTCGGTTCAGTGTGATTAAATTATATTTGTATAGAATTTTAGATGTGCCTTGTCATTATGTATGGCTTGTGTAGTTTTTAAATTCTAAATATAGAGATACAGTAATTTGTGTTGAAAATATTAACTTGAAAACTCAAAATTTCCTTTTAATAAATTTGTTTACAAATATTCAATTGTTATATTTGAAAAGTACAAGAGTTGAATTAAAAGTTTTTTAACTGAAGAGGTACATGTTTCTTCTCAGCGCAGTCTCTCCCTTTCTTTTAATATATTTGAAATAACTCAATTAAATGTTGCTTGATAAATTAATTCCATTGACTTTCTCTCTCGGTTTGGTATCACCGTATAGACGATAGTAAAGAGATTATTAATTCATTTATGGAGTTAAGAGATAGTAAAGAGATTTATTTTCTTCTCTAGATTCATTTATAATCCAATTAATCATTGATTCTACTCCTGGATATTGATGGAGTTATCGTCACTGTTTTTCTTAGCGGAAACCCTGAATTATCTTGGTTGCGGATTCGATCTGCACTGTATAGACAGAATTCGCTTAAGGACAGTATTTGTCATGATCCAGATAATACAATTCTTATTTGAATTATTTTGATTGATTTTGTTACTATCTGAATTTTCAGTAAAAATGTTCCAACAATTTGCATGCACATTACATTAACTCATATGTAAATTTTGTATATTCCTGAATACTGCCACTATCAGAAAAAAAAAAGATTTTTAGAAACGCTCATTTAACACCGGTTAACTAGAAAATCGATTCTAAAAGAGTTGAATGGCATGGTGGTAATTTGAGTGAAATATTTTAGAACCAATTTTTATAAAATAACATATTTTAATGATAATAATGATGTTTCTAAGATAGGAGTTAGAGTCAGTTTCCATAAAAATCATTAAAAACTGGCTCTAAATATTCTTTGAATTTTATAAAATCTATAGTTAGCACTGGTTTCATAAAAAACCGGCTCTAAACATTGAATTTTATAATGGTTAGCACCGGTTTTATAAAAAATCGGCTCTAAATATTGAATTTTATAATACTTAGCACCCGTTTTTTATAAAACCATAAACATTACCTCTAAAATTTTAGAACCATTTTTTAGCTAATAACCTGCTCTAAAGAAATCAACCAATAGAATTCTAGTTTTTTCCTCTCACTGATTGCTATATTTTTCAATCTAACCGTTCGTTCGTCACAATCCGACGATCTAAAAACTAAAATTTAAAAATCTAAATCTCACGGATTATCACTATTCGTCCTCTCTATTTCATATATAAAAGAGATGTGAGGGAGAGTGAAAGAGAAAATAAGAGAAAAGAGGAAAGAAAAAAAAAACTTAAAACCGAAATTTGACCATCTCAATTTTAAACCACCATAACTTTTGATAGGAAAATCCGATTGATGCGTTCTACATGGCCACGAAAAGTTTACAACGAAATCTACAGGGTTAACGCTTTTAGCTGTTACGACCATTTTTGGGGCCAAAAAACATCTCTTGACCCTTAAAAACGCGTTTGAAGATCTATTTTTTTCAATTTTTTTATTTTTTCTATGAAATTGTATAGATAGAAAATTGTGTATATAAATAGGAAATTTATCAAATTTTTCTTAGTATATAAATTGTATGTAATCATTTTGTTATTGAAATATATTTTATTAGTTAATAGTTATGAACTGATGAATGAAACTATTTAATCAAAATTTAGAGAAATCAATTTAAAAAATAAAATAACAAATCAGAACTTTTGGTTTCTATTGTAAATGCACAATAAAAATAATATAGCATTCTAAATCATAAATAATAAAAAAATGTACAGCCTTCTAATTCATAAATAATAAAAAAAGATTTTAAAGACGATTTTTTGAAATAATCGGTTCTAAATTAAGCTTTAGAGCCGGTTATTTTAAAAAATCAATTCTAAATCATAAATAATAAAAAATTCAATCATAAATAAGATGAAAAGTTTTAGAGCTATTTTTTTTGAAATAACCGGCTTCAATTGAAAAATATTAATTAGAGCCAATTTTTTTAAATAAAAATTTTATTTATAGTCTATTAATTAGAGCCGTTTTTTTAAATAAAAGCTTCTAAAAATTAGTTTAGAACCGGGTTTTTGGAGTCTTTAGAGTCGGTTTTGTATAATAACCGACTCTAAATAAATTAATTTAGAATCGGTTATTAAACAAAAATCAATTCTAAATGCAACTCCCAGCACCCCTTTTTATAGTTGGTTTCTATAACATTTAGAACCGCATACCTTTAAAATTGGTTATATAACCGGTGCTAAATGTTTTATATAACTGGTTCTAAAAGAATTTTTTAGTAGTGTGCAGTAATTATTCATGTAATCCATATTATTCATTCCAAATTACAAGTAGGATAGTAATTCCTCTAGAATACTGCAGTAATTATTAATGTAATCCAGATTATTCATTTCAAATTACAAGCGGGATGATAATTACAGTGTTCTTTTAATTCATGACTATTTTCCTCAGTATTTCACCTTTTGTCCCTGAACTTTAACAAAAAAAAACTAAGTTAATCTTTGAACTTTTAATTGTATCAAATCGGTTCTTAAACTTTTTTTAAAAACATCAAGCTGATCTTTGTACTTCTTAAAAAATGAAATTGGTTCTTAAATTTTGAAGTACACTAAGTACATTTTATCCTTTTAATATAAGAACTAATTTAGTCTCTGAACTTTTAGAAAAACTAAATTGATCCTTAATATTTTTTATTTTGATATTATTTTTTTTACTAAGCTTAAAAAAATTATTAAAAATTTAAAATACTAAGTAATATATGAACAAAGAATTAGCACATGACATGAACCGTTTAAAATTCATTAATCATTACAAATAGAACATCATCATAAATCAAATTATTCTTTTTAAAATACATGACTAAATTAGTTTTTATATCAAAGTTTAAAATTTTATTTAGTGTATGTACTTTAAATTTTGAAACCAATTTGATTTTTTTAAGAAGTCCAAGGACCAATTTATTGTCTTTTTAGAAAATTCAAGGACACATTTTTTGCATTAAAGTCTAAGGACTAGATTTTTTTTTTTCGTAAAAGTTCAGGACAAAAGATGAATTCTCTCTATAAGATTTAAAAAACTTGCACTATGTGTTAAACTGTGAATGGATCAGTGTTTTGATTTCAAATTCTTATTATCAAATGGTTGATTTGATCTACTTTTATGATCCAAATATCAAAAAACTTACAAGAAAGTCAATATCATAATTTTGGCCCTTTTGTTTAGATAAGCCCGTAGGCTGATAATTTTATTCATTTTACTCTTTTCTAGAAGAGAGAATATTCATTTTAAAAATTCTACACCTATTTTTAATTGAAATGCTAACCTTGGTAGTTTCTGCTAAACTTTCACATAAATTTTTCATACAAAAGAATAGCAAAACATCTATAACAATTACAGTATTTCTTATCAGATATTCATCGAAATCATACTGAACAACGCAAATCAATTTGTTCGAGCAAACTATTGACCAATCCTTTTTCTTAAATCATTCACCATCACTCACTATCATTGTTGCAACTGTTATTACCGTAATTATCTCCATTATTAACATTGTTTATCAATATTTACTGATGTTGTTGTTGTTATTTATCATTATTTACTAGGGAAATTTTTGTTTGCCACTTCAAAATTTGGAATTTAGAAAATTGTCAACCTAAAACTTTAAATTAGAAAATTATCAATCCAAACACATTAAATTTAGAAAATTATCACAGCTATACATTTCCACTCTGTCCAAAATAGATTCACATAAAAAAATTATTTCAATTCAGTAGAGAAAGAAAAGGAAAGAGAAGAATAGATTTAAATTTGAGATTGAAGTATCGTGATTAGCTTGTTATCCGTATTGGAGAAATTCATTTTTTAACAAATAAAAACAGGTCTAAAGTTCATTCAATTTACTTTATAATATTATTTATTAGCGTAACTAGGGTTTATGCTGATGACAATAAGAAAACAGAAAAAAAATATGAAAAGCATAGTACCTTTAGAAGAGTTGATTGAGCTTGTAATCGGATATCAGCGTTATGTTGAATATCGTTGATCGGGTGGATGACACCTCACGGGAACAATGAAGAAGAAGGGGGCATAGACGTCCTTTCTGCTTTGATAAAAAACATTCTTATCAAATACCTTCGTTTTGAGATAGATTTCAGCATGTGATTTCCACTGGTTCAAATTCTGTCAATTCCAAATCACGGTGCATCTAGAGGTGTCTATGGTAGGATCATATCATATTATTTTATTATTTTTTTAATCCATTTGAATCCGATCTAATTAAATTCGGATTAAAAAATCTTGATTTATATCTAATCCGATGGGTCACGAATTGATCCGAATCCATCCGTATAAAATAATTAAATATTTATAAATTATTTTTATATAGTTTTAAGTAATAAAATATTAATTAATTTATAATTAATCTTAATTAGTATATATTTAAACTTTAATTAGCATTAAATCACAAAATTATTTTAAAAAACATAATTAAAAAATTCTGAAAATACAATAAATTTAGATATTAACTAAAATATCCTCCTGTTCCATTCCAAAAGAGGAGTCCAATTCTGCTGCTCTGTTCTACCATCCTAGAAAGAAGCCAGTAATGGCGAGCGTTGTCGATCTATCCATGTTTAGCTACGGGTCAATGGTTGTTGATCTGTCCAAATTTTCCCTAGAGATTCTATTTTTTTCTACAGTAATTAAAATGGGACTTGTTGCTTGTCTTGTTAAAGTAATGATTTGGAATGAGACCGAGGTATATAAAGATTTTATCATGAATTTATTTTGTAATAAATTCGTGGAATTATTATGGTTATTGTCTTCCCAATTGAATTCATGTCTAATTATTTGGGAGCTTCCATACAGTTTTTGTTAATAAATATTAGCATAGAAAATTGCACTGAGTCTTAAACTAGAAGCCGTCTTAAAGGAGAAATCAGATCTTGCACATGATGAGGCCATCTCGATCCTCATGAAGCTCGGTTCTGATGAGAACCTCACTAGCGATTGTCATGGGCCTTTCGATCTGCTAATGAACATACCCCACTGCATCAAACACCTCACATACCCCACTGAAACCATCCAGACCTTCCCCAATTTGCGCTACCTTGAGGACAGCTCTCTCTGTAACCTCGTGTCAAGTGTACTGGAGTCACCGCCAAATCTGTCCCAGGAGAACGAGATGAGAAGAAATAAGAGGAAAGGAAGGAGAGTAGAAGGTAATCATTAAAATATAGAAATATATTATATTATATATTATTTTCAAAATTTTAAATATGAAGATGAAGTGTATAATTATCATAATTTGTTAAATTTAATGAGTTTGATATGACATTTTCTTAATTTAAGATTTTAGGATGACAATTTAAATTTAATGTTTTGAGTGACAAAAAAAAATTCCCCGTTTACCATTATATGTAACGCTATTGAGTTTTGACTGTTTGAATAAAATTGAGTTGCAAGTTGAGAAATCTCCAAAGGTGGGTTTTTTTTGTTCTGACACATGGAAATTGGATTTCGGTTTATTTTGGGTGAAGAGTAAGAATGCGTTCAAGGGTGAATATGGTGCAGAGAAGATGAACACATGGCCTAAATCTAATGCATCATTGTAGAGAAGATGAAGGCATGACCTAAATACATAACACTTTCGATTATAACGAATGAGAGAGATGATAGAGATCAGTATATGAACAGAAAATTCTTGTGGGACTGTAATTCAGCTGGACATTCAATTTGTTGGTTTGTCTATTTGAACAAATTATTCTCTTTCGAAATCAACAGTATTCGATCTATTAAAAATGAGAGCTGGCTCAGTAAACCTTCACAACTGAGAAATCATCAAGCTACTACCAATCCCAAACAAAATTGTGGGGGCAGCTGTAAGTCCGGCCTTTTCTTTCATCATCGCCAGCTTACATAGGTGTTTTGCTTATATAGCAACAGAAGTTCCAAAGGTGTTTTGTTTAAGTTATTAACAAACCAATATCAATAGTTTGACATTTCGATGTCACACATAAATCAAAATTTATGAATTTATTACTTGTATGCAATGATGGGATTCATTGACATTTGACAACAACAAAAAATTACCTTTACCCAAGCATCTTCATGCACTTTTGAAATTTTCAAATAGCGATGCATAAAGGAGATAGTGAGCTTGTAAAGTCAGGAACTTCTCCGAAGGGAAAAAAAACACATTTATGCCTCAGATTAAATTATTTTCATTGTGAAAAATCAAAGTATATTTAACAACCATCATCGGCATATTATAATGGAAATTTACATCAAAATGACACTCAAGAGAAAATGATAATGAACAGATACCATACTAATGGAAAGACAAATCTTTACTAAATACTCACTAATCACAGAAAAATATTTCTTATTCTGAAAAGAAAAGAAAAATCTTTTGCAATCAAATTCAAACAGCGTCCTGCCTCAGTGGTAGTGACAAATTACGATATCGTCATTACAAAATCCGATAATACGTGCATCATCGGCAGAAGCTTACAGCAACAAATTGTGCAAATTAAAAGAGAAAAAGAAAAAACAATAACGAACATCAGAGAGACCCATTTCAAATAATTTCTCAAACAACCCAAAAGAGAGAGGAATGCGGTAGAAAGGGGAAAGTGACCGCCCTCGTGTAGGCGCTAGGGTTTAAGCGGAAGAGGTAAGATTATATAGTTGCTCGGAGACGCAGGTGACCGTCAGATCTTGATCCAAAGGTGAAGCCGGACAAAAGCGAATTTGTTCAGTTTATATTTTTGTTTATATTTTTTAAATCAGATAAACTGAATAAACCGAATAATCTAAAATTTATCAAATAAATTTATTTTTTTTTATATAAATAAATAATTATATCAAAAATAATCTGAATATATTTATTTTTTATAGATTTTTTTTCGTTATTTATTTTATTTTCTAAACTACTTTTTTTTTTATCATCTTTTTAACTATCGATATTTTTCGTTTCTCTTTAATTAATATAGTTTCAATTTAACCGAATAAATCGAATAAAATTTTAATTTATTCGGTTTTTAATTTATTCAGTTGATATTTTTAAAATTTTAGTTCACTTTATAATTTAAAAAATCAAATAAAATTTTAAATATTTATATTTATTTCATTTTGAATCAAACCGACTATTTGCACACCTTTTTCGGTTTTGCTTTTAGTTTGAGCTTAGGTTAAGCAGGTCTTCACATAAAAGAGAAGAAGAAAAAAGTTTCTTACTTTCATCAAAAAAAAGTTTCTTATGTAGACTTCTATCGGAGCGCAATTTGTTCTGGGCCGAACTTTTGTTGTCAAGCCTCGATTAGGAAATAGGTTCCCTGACCGACGTTCAATCAGAGTGCTTTTTCGTCACTAGTTATAGTTATATATTTTTTAATTAACTTGAATATATATTTCAAAAAGAATCGGCTAACCGTCCTCCGAGTAAATAATTTTTTTCTACTAAACTTTTTAGTTTTGATACAAAAATATTTTGTACATCTATCTATATAATATAGATAGATGAATAAGTTAAATAAAACAGATATTTATATAAGCGATGAGGTATTTAGATATGTGACTCACGTATTTAGTAAAAAAAATAATAAGAGAGAACAAGTGAGAGAAACTGATAAATATTACATATGAACTGTACGGAAAAATATATGTGACAGATGAGAGAATAAAAATCTCAAAAAATAAAAAAATGACTTAGATATTTATATACACGTCAAGTATTTAGATAAATAAATCAGATATTTAGAAAGAAAATGATAAATATCACATAAATTTGTATGAAAAAACATGTATAACGGAAGAAAAAAGAAAAGCCTACAAAAAATAAAAATTAACTTAGATATTTAGATATATATCTCAAATATTTATATAAGTGAACTAAATATTTATAGGAGTGTACAATGTACGAGTCAACAATCCTTTATCAATATTTCAACCCAACCCCCATTTATATCGAAATAAAAAATTGCTTTAGTTAACTCATCGTAACCCAACCAGCCCATCTCATATTATACTGGTTTACCGGGTTATAATTTCAACTATGACATAAATAAAAATGAAGACACAACTAAAATAAAAATAATTTAACACAACATTCATGAAACAATAGTCAACGATAAAAGACAACAGCAGCATAAGCTTGCTAGTATACAAAATTCATAAGATAAAAAGACAACAATAATTTTATAATTATAATTCAGAAAGTTCAACTCTAAAATATTATCAAAACTCCATACGTTAATTTTAGTTTCTTTTGTATGCGATAATAACAAAGATATCATCAAAAATAAAAATTGAAATTTATCTCAAACATATGAAGTATATAAAGTTCTAACTTCATGATCATATTTGTGATGGGCCCAATATTCGATGACTTCAGAGTTGCAATTTCTGAAAAGAAAAAAAAAAGTGAATGTAAAACATTAAAGTACAGGAAAAAGAATTAAATAGATTAACAAACAATATAAATCTATCATAATGAAAATATAAATAAAATATTTTTTATTGCTGTATTATCATTTTCTACATCCCTCATCTCATCAGGCAGATTATAATGAATATTTGAATATCTCAACCAATTCTAACAACATACTAGTGTCTCTACAGTTTTGGAAGAAACAGAACTTCTAAAGGGATCAAAAATTTGCCCACCTGTACTAATAGTAAAATTCAGATGGAATCGTTGAAACCGACATTACTAACACATTCTTGGCCATCAGAGGAAGAATTGAATATCTTAAGACATTGACCTTCCACTATGCTAATATATCAAAGCACTTGTCATCTCCATTATCACAAGCTTCGACCAAATATTTTGCAACTTCTAATTTACTTTTCAACACTCTCTTCCTCCATTAAATGACGCTTAAATGAAAACTTCACAAACATTGAATAATCTTCATCATCTATCACCATAGAATTAAGTCTCTTATTGGAACTACTACTCACACCTATTACTGTTGCATCTTCATTTAGTATCTAAGTTAATTTTTATCATGATGCTAAAAACAATATGCATATAAGCTCTCCATTTCATGTTTCACATTTCTAATTAGACCACTTACAATATTAATCGAGTACATCTACTCCAACCAAAACTTGTCATATTTCAATTTATATCAGACATCTAGAACTACAATCATATAAATCAATAAGGTTATAAGTGTTTTTCCAATACTTCTCAATTTTTTCCTTTCATAACCTCAACCATAGTTTTTATTTTATTTTTGTCACGAAATGTGTCCGAATTAACACAAATTTATGAAAAAATGATAGATGTGACATAAGAAGACCCAAAAAGACATGTTGTAACACCATAAAATAATTTCAGAAACTTAACAAAAGCATCTAGTTTTAACCCAATCTCCTTTCTTCTGATGGTGAAACAACAATATCTTTTATTTGTCATTGTTGTTGTTTTTGTCATATATTTTCTTAATCTATTTGCACCAATAAAATACAATCGATAATTCCTATTTATATCACCAAGCCTTTCAAATATCTTCTCAAACTTTTCTACACACTCAAACATCAAAATAAGTTGAATTTCATCTAGTTTCTACATCAAGACACAATAAACTTTTATACTTTATTTTCTCATTTTTAATATAACCCTTAAATGTCGCTAATCTTTTAGGAGAAGACTTGACATTAATCATCCTTCTAATTCTCTGGATTGATTCAAAGTGCTCATCCAGATCCTCTCTCTTAATGAGATTAACAATGTGAGCATAACATCACAAAGTGCAGGCACTTGAGATCTAAAATAGTACCTTTTCAATTTTTATTTTTCTGTTTTAGATAACTAATTGCATCGTTATTAGAGGTTACATTGTCTACTGTCATAGTAAATATATCACATATGCTCTCATTCAATCAAACAATCTTCAATGGTTTGCCTAATGATATCTCCTTTGTGATTTGAAACTACAAAAAAGTTAAGTATTTTACGGTTTAACTTTCAGTCATTATCAATCTAATGCGCTATTAGACATATATATTTTAGGTTTTGAATGAAAATTCAAGTATATGTTGTTAAGCACACATGCTGATTCTTTAGGACTTTCGTCATCTTTATTTTTCTTTTTCCTCAAAGAGTTTCAAACAATCCCTACTTAACAGTATCTCGAGAAGGTATATTGAACATTTGTTTGCACAATCTTTATGAAAAATTTAAAACCCTCTTCTTCTACGAACATAAAGGGCATCTCATCCACCTAACCAATTTGGTTAGTCTTTCTACAATCCTCTATGCTAAAAGTTACAACTTTAAACTTTGCACTTACTTGCCCATCTTTAGACTCTAATGAAAGTTTTTTTTTTTGCTTTGGATCTTCCTTTATGCATGGTGAGTTAGGACAGAGATGTATCAAATGGTTCCACAAGGTTTTAGTGTCATGACAACTTTTATCAATGGTATAAGACTTGCTACAAAAGAAGCAAATAGTTTTGGGATTCATCTTATCTTCATTGTGCTAGAAATAGTTTCAAATTTTAGAGTCTCTTTTTTAAGTTATACGTTGTCTTTTAATTAGATTGCTTGCAGTGTTCTTTAGATTCTCAACCATTATTCTATGGATCTATTAAAGTAAAATTTAATTCAGTTAAAATAATTATTTTTTATTTATATATAATGAAGATCTTACATACATAGAGAAAAAATGAATAGATTAGCACAAATCGTATTTTTATTTTGAAAGTGATAACAAGTTTATTTAAGGATTAACAAATAAAATAAGATAAATTATATTAGACATTACTTGAGACAACTCATGCATATAGAACAAAAATATTCTAATTTATATAGGAATAAATAATTGGATCATTTAATGAAAAATTATATTCTTTTATGAAAATAAAATCAACCTCAACACAAGAAAGAAAAAAGTAAATAATAAGAAAATAGTCGAAAGACACCTTTGTGTTTATTGGGTATGGTGATTTCTCTAAGGTTGTGAAGAAGGTTAAATAGAAAAAATTTCAAGTTGTGAAACTTATAAAAGAGATATTGATTGAGAGAATTGGAAATGCATTCTATCTGTCACCAGTGCAATAATATTTATAATGGAGGATTTAAATCAATTTGTGATTTTAGTCTCGAGTTCAAGAAAAATTGAAGGCAAATTTGAACCATCTTTTGAGGCATCATGAGAGGAGAAAGCGTGTGTTGTCAGGGAAAGAGATCGAGGCGTCGTGAATGGAGGAGTTAAGGAGATCTCTGACTAGAAACAACCAAACAAGAGTAAATAGCACCGTCAAAAAAAGTAACAGGAGAGGAGTAAAGTAATTTATAAAGTCAGGTCAGGTCTAGGTATAAACAATTTATCAAGTGCGAACCCATTACCCAACCCAAAGTATCGAGTTCATTAAAATTAAGACATGTACCCAACCCACTAACAGTCCTGTAGAGTTTGGTGATTGAACAACTAAGAGACTACATGGTACAAAAAATGAAGAATATAAGAACCTAAGGGGAAAATATGTAAAAATCGATTTGTGACTTAATGTTCAAGTTTAATGATCGCGGAATATAATTTTAATTCAATTCTCATAAGAATATAGAAATTAAAGAAAATAGAGAAGATAAAAGAAATATCAAATAAAAACATAAGATGTAACGAAGTTCGATATATAACGCTTACGTCTCCAGAACCCTCAATCAATCACCACAATAATTAGGGTTAGATCGAAATACTAAAACGTCTTACAAGTGTAGAACTTTTCCTTTACACAAAAATAAACTAACAAGTTTATCAATAACAAAGAGTTCATAAAAACAACAACATTGAGTGACAACACACTCAAAGCACAAACAAGAAGAGTTGATCTTTTAGGATCAATTTAGGAGAATAGAGAGAAGGTAAATTGAGCTTAAGACAAAAATCTGTCTTATCAAGAACTATCAATCTATTAGGCTTATCTCTCTCACTTTAGAATATAGTTCATGAACTCTAGAAATTGAGATTTTACTATTGGGAACTTGTTAAGTGGGAGTGAAAGAGTAACCCTTTTATATAGAGTTCTTGAAACTGATTAAGAATCGGTTTTCGGCTTGAACCGTTATAACAATTTGTAAATCGTTGTAACAGTTTAGAAAGGATAACCGTTTAAAAATGATTTGGATTTTGATATGAACCGTTACAACAGCTTGATGAGCCGTTATAATGGTTTACTAAGTCCTTATAATGGTTCTGAACCATTTCACGATGATATGTTCTGATTCTTTTGAAGGCGTTTGTGACTTAATCAATTTTTCATATGATGTTCTAAAGTCATCATAATAGCTAACTGGGCAAAAATATTTTTTGTTGTTGTTTAAACTCAATTTAACTTAACTAATTCAACTCAAATTTGAGTCTAACTAAATCTAAGTTTAATGCAGACTTGATTTAGCTCTTACATTTCATCATTAGTTTTGATTTTTGTGCATTAATCATTTTTATATTCTAATCCCTACACATTATTTAAATAATGCAGATTGAAAAATTGAAGTGTTGTTTTACAAATCGACAAATCAAAAAACTTATTTAATACAACAAATCCAACCTGATAAAATACAGGTCGGGTTGGACGGATTAACAGAGTAACACAAGTTGAGAGTTTTTTTGTACAACCATAAGGGTTTGTTTGGCACTTGGTGGAATAGCGAAAAGTTAGAATATAATAGCTATTCCGATGAATTAATTTGCCAAATGAATTTTAGACTAAGTAGAAGAGTGTGGAAGAGTGATAATCCAGTATACCAAGTTATAGGTGGTATCGGATTAGCTCTCTTCGGAATAGCGATTATTGTTTGATTATGTTGTATTATATTATTATGATTATGATTATGATTATGATTTATTATTATATTATTATTATGATTATGATTTATTATTATATTAATATTATGATGATTATTTATTATTATAATAATAATAATTATTATTATATAATTAATTTTATTATTATTATATTATAATAATTATCATTTTAGTATTATATTATTATATTATGATTATAAATATGATTAAATTATTATTATATTATTATGATTATGTTTATTTATTATTATTATATTATTATATTATTATAATTATGATTATATTATTATAATTATGATTATATTATATTATTATGATTATTATTATATTATGATTATGATTATATTATGATTATATTATTATGATTATGATTATTATTATATTATGATTATTTATTATTATTATTATATTATAATTATGATTATAATTATCATTATAATTATATTATTTATGTTGTATTATATTATTATGATTATGATTATAATTATAATTTATTATTATTATATTATTATTATATTATGATTATGGATTATCATCATTATTTTATTATTATTATTATATTATCATTATCATTATTATTATTATTTTACTATTATCATCATCATCATCATGTTAGTATCATAATTATTTATATTTTAACTATTTTGATTAACAAGTATCAAACGATATTTTCACTCTTCCGAATAGTCAAAAATATCACTCTTCTACTACTTTTCCAAAGATACACTATTATATCATTCTTTCAAATCTATTCTTTAATTTGCCAAACGAATCCTAAATATTTAGATAGAAAAATATATGTAACAGAAGATATTTTTTTTGAGATATATACCTATAAGTGAATTAAATATTGAGAGAAAAAAATGATAATAACATATAAACCGAAAGAACGAGCTGAGATATCTATAAAGATTAAGAACCGGGATAAAAACGGGATAAAAAGATTTTCTCTTTCAAAAATTATCAATATTAATTAACTTTGCCTTTGCTAGTTTCGTTACATGCAATGATGCAAATAGACGGATTTTTTATTTTTACAAGTAGCGGGATATTAAAAAGAAAAGTTTCCTTGTTGGGAAACCTCGTAAGAAATATTGCCTCCTCTCCCGCTTGTTCTCGAAGCATCCTTAATTCTTCGTCGGATACTCGGATAAGCAGCCGCCACCGCCGCCGATTGAGAACTGCAAAACCAAAGCGAAGTTTCTGCTTCAAATCGCGCAAACCAGAGTATCTTTTCTTGTTATCAGAATAAGGCGAAAATCAGGCGAGATGCCATCGACCAGTGGCCAGTCGTCGCAGTTTAGGTACACGCAAACTCCATCTAAGGTGCTTCACCTTCGCAACATGCCATGGGAGTGCACAGAAGAGGAGGTTTTGCCCCTGTGCAGACCCTTTGGTAAGGTCGTTAACACCATGCTCAATGTTGGTGCCAATCGCAACCAGGGATTCGTCGAATTCGTAAGTTATTTTACTCAGATGGAAGTTGGGAATTGGTTTGAGATAAATATGAAGAAGAATTAATTTTTGGTTCTTTGATTTGTAGGCTGAGCTGAACCAAGCAATCCAAATGGTATCCTATTTTGCATCTTCGTCTGAGCTGGCACAAATCAGAGGGAAGACTGTGTATATACAGTATTCAAACCGACAAGAAATAACTAACAATAAGAGCACCGCAGATGGGGCCGGTAATGTGCTCTTAGTTACAATAGAAGGTGTTCAGGCAGGTGAAGTTAGCATTGATGTCATCCACCTTGTAAGGACTTGAATTTAATTCTTTCTTTCTAGTTTATTATCTTTTGTTGCCTTTTTGTTTTAGCTAGATACTTAGAATTGGCAACTGGGGATTATGATTTTGCAGGTGTTTTCTGCATTTGGGTTTGTGCACAAAATTGCCACCTTTGAAAAGACTGCTGGTTTTCAGGTATAGTTTATTCTAACAAGAACATTATTTTTCTGATTTATCCGGAAATGACTTTGCAGAGAGACCTTTTTAATGTTTTTAATGTTTTTCTTCCTATTTCAACCTCTTTTTTATGAGAACCTTGGGAATAAAAATAGAATAACATTACTTGTACAGACAAGATGAGTACAGTATCATGATATTGTACCCCATTTCTTGGTATAATCATTTTCTGGTGATTCCAAACTATCTACTGTTATAGAATCCTATTATCTGGTTCATCATTTCTTGCTTCTTGATTATTTAATTCTTTTATTTTCTTAATTTGTCAGGCATTAATACAGTACACTGATGCAGCTACTGCTACAGAGGCAAAGAACTCATTGGATGGAAGAAGTATACCAAGGTTGTCTTGAAACAAAGCAATGAAAATGCTTACTGGTGGAAAGGAAATATAAACTTATACTATTTGATTTATTTTATGGACTTTCGAGACTAAAGTAAAGTGGTTTTCTGCTTTAGATATCTACTTCCAGAGCATGTAGCAACGTGCTATTTGCGCATAACCTACTCAGCACACAAGGATCTGAATATAAAGTTCCAGTCGCACAGGAGCAGGTATTGGTCTGGGACTGATCCTCTCAAGTTCCCATTGTTTAAAATTTTGAAAGATCACATGTATAATCTCATCAAATTTGTTGGATTGTAATTTTTTTTTGTTTTAAAATTGAATAGAGATTACACAAATCCGTTCCTGCCTGTTAACCCAACAGCAGTTGATGGAACCCTCCAGGTGGGTGTTTTACTATGAACTTCTATTGTTATTAAATTCTGAGTTTTTATTGGTCCATGAGTACTAAGAAGGTTTATGTTCTCTTTTATTGCAATAATAGCCCACAGTGGGTCCTGATGGAAAGACAATAGAGCCAGAGAGCAATGTTCTTCTAGCTTCTATGGAGAATGTACAGTATGCTGTCACAGTTGATGTACTTCACACAGTATGTCATAACCTTTTGCAGCTTTTAGTAGCTTATCTGTACCATTGCTATTCTATTTTGCTTTATCTTAACCTAAATTGTCTTTATTTTTTTCAGGTCTTTTCTGCTTTTGGAACTGTACAGAAGATAACAATATTCGACAAATTGGGAGGGTTGCAAGCTTTAATTCAGTATCCAGGTGAGATTCTTCACTTTTTCTATCAGTAAAATTATCTGTATAGTACCTTTAAGTAATTCATGGTTTTCTTTTTTCATCTTTTGTGATCTTTCCTTCAATTTAGATGTGGCAACAGCAACCGTGGCTAAGGAAACATTAGAAGGACACTGCATATATGCTGGTGGCTATTGTAAGCTTCATCTGACCTACTCTCGTCATACTGATCTTACCATTAAGGTATCACATAGCATATAAAGATATAATACATTTGAAATTAAATGCTACATAAAGTGAATAAACAAATTAAAAATTAGCATGGAGCTGATAGAGCACCACCTCTTGAGAAGTTATGTTAGTCAGCTGTATGCTATAGTTTTCTCACAAGAACTTCTTTCCTGTATGTTCACATTTCACTCATTCGCTTTGGTTATGACATTTGTTAGATTTGCAGTTATAACAAGGATGAGATGTATAAACAAACTGTGACAATTTATGAAACAGTTATAAAAGAAAAATAATTACTATTGCAGATATTTCTTGGTAGTTTAGATATATTCCCTGACAAATTCTACTGGTTGGCGGCCACTGAATGACCAGTATTTTTACCAGTATTTTTCAGAGTTGCAGAAATCACAAACTAATTTTGGTTGTCATGAGCACCTCAGTGAACTCATGATTCAGTGTCATCAGAGAAGTGTGAACTCAAATTTAGTACACTTCCTTCTTCATGATCGAGCAAACTCATCTCCAAACTATATCTATTAGATGTTTATTGAATTATGGCACTTAACCTTTGGTTTTTGAATTGATGAGTCGAAATAAGTTTAAATCACCATACTTATATTTACAATTGATAAGCTAACTTTTCATGAATTATATCTACCTGGCTCAAATAAGAGACTTTTTTTCTGTTTCCAGAATGATGAGAGAAGCCGAGACTACACAATTCCCAGCATCATGCCTCAGCCTGTAGCTCCAGGTGTCAGCTGGCAACCCACTCAGGCACCTGCAACTGCCTTTCCCGCGGCTGGTCTTTCTGCAACCCCAACTGGACAGGCGGCACCAACAGCCTGGAACCCTGCTGTGACTTCAGTCCCTGCTGTGACTGAAGCCTGGAACCCAGCACAGAGCACATACCCTAACCCTAGCACCTCCAGTCAAACCTTCCCGCCACCATATGCTGTGACTTCAGTTCCGGCAACTCAGCAAATGCCTGCACCTCCTTACGGGACCTCACCTGTTGCTGGACCTAAGTACTCATGATAGTCATTGTTTTGTTTAGTTGAATTTAAGTAGTTGGAGCTTTTATGTACCTTTCCCCCCCAAAAAAATGCTTGTGATCTCAATTGTTTACATATAATGTGACGTTGAATAGTTAGGCGCTCTTCCTACACATGTGACACGTCAGTTATCATGTGTTTTCTATATTAAGCTCCTTTTGACAGTGAACTTGTGCCTAGGATGGAGCAGATCGTGAGAATGTGTGGTTGATCGATTTAGTTGAAGTTTGTATTTTTTCTGTAGTTAGAAGTCGTTTATTATTACGGAGTATTTTACATTTTGATGGGTGTTGCTCCGGTTGGGTACACAAAACTAGCCACCTAGGCTGAAACCTCCGATCCACTTAACCAGGCTATTTTATAACCTTATACGGTTTTGAAAAGACCCGACTGGGTTAAACCACCCTAATTACTTCATCACAAAACTATTTTTTTTTGTTTCAATCCTGATATCCTACACTTTTTAGCGTGCACATACGGGTTAATATTGAAGGGACACTTACTGTTGTCAAAATATTTGGTATTTTGATATGGCAAACGCAACTGACTACCAAAAAGTTTTCAAACAGGAGCCCTGTTTGAGCGCCTGGTAGTTCGGTGGTGTTAATGTCACTGTTTTCTCATGGTCAAATTAGTTCTTCATGTTTTGTTGGGCTTATTTGGGTATGGCCCAGTGGATAATAAGATTTTTTTTTTTTTGTTGAAATAAGCACAGCCAGATAATTTGAGAAGTGGATCTGACGTGGCAACTTGAATTAGCCATCAGACTCAAGGCCTACCCAATAGAATGCCTGCGTTTGATCTCCGCTTCTGTAACCAGATAAGGCGGGGATAAGGACCAGTATATCTCCTTGCGCAATCAAGCGCAATGCCATCCACAGCCATTCATTCTCTGAATATTGATATATCAACGGTTGTTAACTCTAAACAAACCTACACCACAATTGAATCTTCTACTTAATACAAAGCACCACATAGAGAGGGACTCCCACACCACCACCTTCAACTAGAAAAAGAACGGGAGGAGAGAAAAAATAGATCTCACAACTAAAATGGCAACAGTCTCGACTCAAGCTTCAATCGCAGTTCTGCGACCATGCACATCAAGATCCAAATTTCTGGGTGCACCAGTCAGAATTGCCAAAGTGGCACCAGTTCTATCTCGCAAGGCATTCAGTGTTGAGGCTAAGAAGGGTGAATGGTTGCCTGGTCTTGCATCACCAACTTACCTCACTGGCAGGTAATACAACTGTGTACAATACTTCTGACTCCACAAAGCTTTTAACCAAAAACATTAGCCCCTGGTACTTTTATTCAAATAATTAGACTTATAAATAAACATCTTTATAATATTATATTCCAGTTTGCCCGGCGACAACGGATTCGACCCTTTGGCTCTTGCTGAAGACCCAGAAAACCTCAAATGGTTCGTACAGGCAGAGCTAGTGAATGGGCGCTGGGCCATGCTTGGAGTCGCTGGCATGCTTCTCCCTGAGGTATTCACCAAGATTGGCATCATTAATGCACCAGAGTGGTACGACGCTGGTAAGGTTGAGTACTTTGCCTCATCCTCGACCCTTTTTGTGATTGAGTTCATTCTCTTCCACTATGTCGAAATCAGAAGGTGGCAAGATATCAAGAACCCTGGAAGTGTTAACCAAGACCCAATTTTCAAGAATTACAGCCTTCCACCAAATGAGGTCGGGTACCCAGGCGGCATCTTCAACCCACTCAATTTTGGTCCCACTCTAGAGGCCAAGGAGAAGGAGCTCGCAAATGGTAAGTTCATGGGTTTTCTTAAGTGTTTCAATCCAAATCCAAAATTGTAGTTTAGACCAATTCAATAAAATAAACAAATTTAGTTTACTCAATTCTATGCCTCAGGAGGCGATGTATTTACCATGCAAGTGCTGAAGTATACATTAAGCCTGTTTAACAATCTAATTGTTGCAACTTCATAGTTTAGAAGGAAGAGGTAATTGATTTTAACTTTGTATTTACTTTTTCAGGGAGATTGGCGATGTTGGCATTTTTGGGATTCCTAGTGCAACACAACGTGACAGGAAAGGGAGCCTTTGACAACCTTCTACAGCACCTCTCTGACCCATGGCACAACACCATAATCCAAACATTCAGCGGTTAAATAACTTCTAATCGCTCTGGACTCTGGAGGTTTTGAGTGTTGGTATTTGTGTATTCTTTTTGTGTGTGAAATGATGGGGCTTGCTGTTAAGTTACAATAGTGGAGGCGAGGAAAAGAAAATTGGACGGGAAGATTTAATGGCATGTACAGGAAATATTACCTAGCATTGTTGTACCATGATCAGTTAAGTTACCTAATGTCAACCCGGTTCGCTAGAATGCTTGAGGAAAATAATCCCAATTAATTATTACATTCGAAGACTTTATAAAAAAAATTGAGCTATAATATAATAAAACCAGAATCAAGGATGTTTACAAATAATCTTCCCAGTGTCACCGTAGACAATTCAATTAAGAAAATTATTTAACACTGATGTACTGAGGAATTCTCAGTAATTGTAACTCTGAATAAAAAAAAAGGAAACTGCATAAACTAAAGCTAATTACTAACAAAAAAATATCTAAGAAACATTACATCCTGTCATGAGAGAACTAAATATTTCCTAGCGGCAAATAATCAAGCATTTAATTCCAATTATTAATTCAAGAACCACTGGTCATGAAAACCTTCAGATGAAGTACTAATGCCAGTATCCTGCTCACCAGTTGTGGTTCAGCCTATTCAGTACAATAGCAATTGCAGCTAGCTGCACTAGCTTCCACAATCTGGAGCTGGGTAAGTGTAGATAGACTGACTTGGTTTCCTCAGTCTGATTTGACCATATCTCCCTTTGTGCCCAGATTGAACAGCCTCTTCAAACTCAGACCAACTTGCTCGTTCAAGAATAGCTGACTGAGCAGTGGCATATTTGGTCTTATTGACTTCAAGTTATTATGTCCTATGAGCCAGCTACAGCACAAACATGTATACATATAATTATCTTCGGGTTCAATTAGCACCTTAAAGGAAAACTTAACATGCATACAACTCTGTACTGTTAAAAAAAAAAAAAGCATTGAGTGGTATCTACCATGACATCCCAGAAAGGTTGTGCATTGACTCACTCCCATACACCTGGTGCAGTTTATCAATTCATTAATCAAGCGCTCAAATTGGTTTTGCATAATGCTTAAACTTCTTGAGTACCTTGTGTGCATGTGTTCGTGTGTGTGTGTGTGTGCGCGCGCGCAAAGGGGGAGAGAGACCTTGTGGGAGGCAAGTTACAGATGAGTATTGTGATCAGACCCAAGAGCAGAAAGCAGCAGGCCAATTTCTTCGGGGGTGAGGGGGCACTTGCCACCTCTTCGTAGCTCCCAGTCTGTGAAACTGGATTTAGCCACTCTCCCCTGCCATATCACTTTCCTGTACTTTGCCAGCGCCAGCTTCTCTGCTCTGCCTCCACCGAATTCACACGCAGAATGTGCTGCCGTGTCCTGTCCATCATCTCAACTCTTTCAAAATTAGCCTTTTCTTCAGAATGTTATGAAACACTCAAACAAATTAAAAGCCTTTCGAGCATTTGCCTAAATGAACAAGAGAGAAAAAGAAGATACTTTCTCTCCAACATAATTGACCAAGAGCAAGCACCAAACAAAAAATTGCTACGCAATTACTGATGTTTTTGGTGTAAAATGTAGATATTGATCCCGAAAAAAGGATCAAGCATATCCATTTTTCTTAAAGCAGGTATGAATAATATATAATTTGAACATCTTTAAATTAAGCCATTCTATTATTGAAAATCTTGTCATAAAAAAGAGAAGAATAAAAAGGTTTCAAAGACTAAGCAACACTAGGGCTACATATTTTATTTTATCTAAAAGAATAGTTGACAGATTACCTTATCAAATCTGAGATGTGCAGTAAATTTTCCAGATCCTTTAGATCCAGTCTAAGCTGAGTGCCTTAATCTTTTGACAAGTGCCTCACCTAATAAGTTTATGTGAGGAACAAAGGTCAATGCTTGAAAATTAACTTTGCATCTCAACCTCTGGCAAGTCATCAAAAGCTAGGCAGTGTGAAAAAGGAGCAATTGCAGCAATCCCATAGCTGAAAAGGCCAAGAGAGTAAATGAAAATGTCCCATACATAAATCTAACTAGTAAGCATTATGAATTGCCCCATGTGTCCATGTAATTATAAAAGACTCCAAAATTTTGTTTCATTAGGAATTCCTTAAAGATTACAAAGTATTCTGGAGATTTTCTACTTGGAGAATTGTCCCTCTTAAATTTAACTTTGGAACAAAAAAGCATTTGCCCAACACCAATTGTTGTAACCATCAGTAGCTAAAAATAGTTTGATAACACGGAGATGAACACACAAATTTAAGACTGGCTGATGCAAAATGTTGACCGACTGATTTTAAGTGGGCATCAAAAGAAAACATATAGTGCTTATTATTTGCCTTGTCTAACTAGTTAAGCGTTGAGGATGGTTCTCAAATATATAAAACTAGGAGGTTATCTTATACTTTTTTCATCACAAACCTTTGTAAAACTGGAAGTACATTCTCTATATACCAACTCGCTGAAGCATGGACAGGTGCGGTCTTAACTCTTGTTGCTCTGATGCCGAGGTAATAGTATTCCCTGGTGCTCCATGAGTATTCCTTTGGTAGCTCCCGTATTACTGGAACTTCAAATCTCAACACACTGATAAATCTATCCACATCATAGATTTCCTCAAAAGTACTGAGAAAAAATGTCAGAAAAATAGCTTGTCAGTAGAGAGATTCTTAATAAAAATTGAGTACATAGCTTTAGCTTTTTTATTGACTAAAGTTCTGATAAAATTTGTTTAGTAAGAAAAAATCCTATTGCTAATTTGCTGTACCTTGAATCTTGCCAAACAGGGTTTACTTCCAAGTATGGTATCAAGAGGGTTGCATTCAGAATTTTGGCTACCGCAACAGCATCACATATCTATAAAGAATGAAATAAGGTATTTTTCAATTTATTCTTCTGAAGATCTAAGTCAGTTTCCTTTGGAACATGAATTTCAATTAGTTGCAAGTAACAATATTGAGATGAATACATGTCAGAAAAAAGAAAATGATAACTTACCCCCATTCTTTGTTGGTTTAATCCACCATCAAGGAAAACTTGGATGTATCAATTCCTCCTTTCAGGAAGTGCTGCACATACAGTTAATAGGAAAAACAGAATAAATAGGAGAATATTGCAATTTTAGTTTTTCTTGTTGTTAAGATAATGTTGACACTTACTGTTGGTGCTTGATGACCTTATACAGAGTTTCCATCCCTGGTGCTCCAAAGGGGACCAAATATCATTCCTCTTTTCATCTGACTTCCAAATAAATAATTAATAAAGTTACATTGACGATGGCATGCCAACTAAAATCCGTACTCTAATTTAAGATATTAAGGCTAATACTTACAATTTCTCTTTCTAACGCTCCTGTCAGAAGAGACGGATGCATTGGCTTAGGAGCATTCCATTCCTGAAGAAATAAATTGTACCATATTACTTAGTTCATCGAAATTAAAAACAAAAAGGGATAGAATTAACAATTAAGAAGAGATATAGAAACCAACAGAGAAAAGGGAAGGCGACGCGCGACCGAGAGGAGAAAAGAGGCTATCGGAGCTCCAAACTGGCAAGAGAAGCACCAGTAGAGAAGCAAACTCAGCACCTCTATTCGAATGGTGCCTGTATGCCAACCTCACCGCCGCGCTTCCTCGCCACCTCATCCTCTTCCGAGAGGGGATCTGATACTTCTCTGTCACTCTGTTACTAGATCCGGCGGGAAAAGGAAGAAGAGATTAGCTGGCGAGTGCTGGATGGGTAGAAAGGCTGTTTCGTGTTAGTATCCGAGAACATCGGTGATGATTACTCCTCTTTTTACATTTCTCGTCTCAATTTGGGGCCTGGGTTCAATTTCATGTAGGCTTTCAAAAGGAACTATGGGCTGGACATGTTTCATGTCTTTTTATAGTTTTATCTAGTATACATGCTAAATTAAAATATAATGAGCAAGGCGGAGTCGGACCCAGGCTTTGGACGTGACAAAATTTGTAGGACGTGACAAAATATTTTATATCCATTGACAACTAATTATTAAGATAATATTGATAATTAATTTTATATAAATTCATAAAAAATCTTAGAAGTGAATTTTTTTTTACAAATATATTCTTAAACATACGGATTGATTGTGTTTAAAATTTGATGCAATTTGAGTGTCATATGATATTTTATCAAATATCATAAAAAATATATGATAATTTTAACGATTTAAATTTAATTCTCTTTGATGAAATATCAAATTGTCAAATTTTTAAAATGAGTTCAAACTTCATTAAAACTGTTTAAAATTGTTTTTAGATCCTTGAAAACAAAGTTTTTTGAAAAAATGGATTTAACACTTTTTTTTGACAATTAACTATTTCTAACACTGATAAATCAGTTATAATCCATCATACTTTAAAGCGATCAAATATTATAACATTTGAGTGGTAAATTTCATTTATTACAAGTAATTAGAATGGCCCAAGATAAATGCTTGACTCTCTAAAACTTTTTGTTTACATATATATAATATTATTTAATGTGACTATATGGTATTATTTAAGATTTTCGATATTTAATTTTGTTATAATTGTAGCTGTCACTTTTTTTTTATCAAATATTAAGTACAAAAATGTATTGTTTGATCATTGTAACTTTAGTAAAGTTGATGTTTAAACTGTCCATTTTATTATTTAACGTCCATTTTATTCCATTTTAATGCTAAATTGTTAAATGATCACCTCATTGTTAGAGACGTTGAATTTTTTTTTAAAAAACTTGCAAACACTCAAATTGAATAAAATTTGAAACACAATCAATCTATGAATTTCAGAACATGTTGGTAAAGTCTTTTATTCATTTTTAAGATTTTAATGAATTATATTAAGTCGGTTATGAAGATTGTAAAAAACAAAAAGTTGTAATTCGTACCCTTTTAATATTAGAAGTATAACATTCAAGAATATTTTGCAAAATATTTTATAGATTGAGACATATTATTATTATTATTATTACATTGAAACGTAAGAATATTTTGACGCATATTATTTTCTAGGATATATTGTGAAAAATAAAATCCGAAGTGGGGATTGGGTGTGGGACGGCGAGGAAGTCCACTGATAATGAGGCTTTTTTTAATCGAATGACTTGAAATTTCAACAATGAAATAAAATAGTTGTTTTCAGTGTATCACGGAGCGAAATACTTAAATTCTATGGAATATTGTTATCAGACTATAAAATTATTTTTAAATAACTATTTAGTATATTTTTCGAAAATTTTACAATTGTCAGAATGATCTTACCAAGTGATTTCTCCTCTTAATATTATTACCAGAGTTACAAATTTAAAAATTAAATTCACATTAGTATCCTCTATATTACACATTAATTTATATATTTTCTGAAAGAGAAATATTTTCTAATTACAATCCAAATATGTTTTTTTACGACGCTTACAAATTCTAGGGCCGAACGGATAAAGCCTCATACAATTTTAGATTAGCTAAGTACAAACTCTACTAAAGTTTCATGAAATACATTTACTATGTAAAATTTAATATTCCTCGTGCTACAAAATAACGGCAGCAATTAAGCGGGTAAGGTCGGTTAGATCGGGTTAGTTTGACTGAGAAAAATAGTTAGCTCATGATTCGAGTCGAATCGATCGGATTATAGATTATTTAGTATCAATTTTTTTGAGTTCTAGATCAGATCAGATTCAAGTCAGCTTAAATTTTTCAAAAGTCAGATTGAGTCGGACGAGTTCATCAAATTCTCTAAAATTTTGCCACTTAAGTGGCCAGGTTAGATCGAGCATGTTTGTCAGGTTGCCTGGAATTTTACTATCTAGAAGTGATAATTGAGTAAATAGGGGTAGATTCAGATTTTAAGTCGGGGGTAAAAAAAAAATTTTTTAAGGGGAAAATAAATATATTTTTATTTTTTTCTGCAAATATACATAATTACAAAGATATTCATATAAAAAAAATGATGGAAGGTCAACTGCCTCCTGGGCCTTTTTGGATCCGCCACTGGAGTGGGTTGAATCAGATTTGTGTAGTTTGACTAGAAAAAATTATCGGATCATATATCAAGTTGAATCGAATTAGATTACATATAAGATCATCTAGTTTCAATAAATTTTTAGACCTCGAGTTGGTCAGAGGGGTTTGAGTGAGTTTGATTTTTTTTTAATAGGATGATATCAAAATCAAATCCCTCATTTAAAAAAAATAGACAACAACAAAGTCTTTTATCTCAAATAAATTGGAATAAGAAATGAAATCCTATTTAAAAGCATAGAGATCATAGATCTTAAATATGAAAAATCAATAATAATAATGATGACAATGTGATAATAATGATAATGAAAATAATATTAATGATGAAAATATGATGATAACAATAATAACAAATATTCATAATAATAATAATAATAATAATAATAATAATAATAATAATAATAATATACATACATACATCTATAATAATATTATTAATAATTATTATTATTATGTTGGAGTTTTTTATTTTTTTAAACAAAAATGATATGACATTTTGATAAAAAAATCTGACCCGAAATTTTTTCACCGCCTCTGAAGAAAAATCGGACAATTATGCGAAGGTTTTTTTAATTTATTTACTTTCTTAAAAATGGTCAAATCCAAATTGGTCGAAAGTTCTCGAATCGTATCAAATATATTTTCTTTAAAACACCGTGTGTACGATGGACGAGTAAAACTAAAAAGTAAAAACCAACTATTTATAGTTCCTGACTACTGAGGGTACTCCTGTAATATTTCCAATTGCGAGTAATAACATAATTACCACGGTAAAAGTAATACGAAAAAAACATTAAAGCAAATCCCCAAAAAGATTTTTTCGAGGGAAAAAGATAATAAGAAAACGAAAAAAAACAAGTCCCCAAAAAGATTAATAAAAAACGAAACAAAGGGAATAAGCGGCCATCAATGAAAACATGATCTCTTGTAATACACAGTGGGTAATGCAGGTGTGGTAGTGGTACGGACTGAATGGCTGAAGGCTGAAGCGACCATGTAAACAGGGAGAGCATTTAATGGTGAACATTTTTATCGTTTAGTAGATGTACTTTGGATCTCAAATCCATGCCATTTATACATCTCTTTCGGTACATACATGACAGCAACCAGAGCTCTGAAATCTGAATCATGATTTTTTATGGGAATCATAGCTTAATAGCTATCACATATCTATCTGCATCTGCTATGGCCCCCTGCCCCCCTTTGCAATCTCTCTGAGTCATTTCAATCTACTGTCCGCTTTCTCTTCCCTCCTAGCAAAAAGTTTTAAAGAAAATGAGAAAAGCTTGTAACCAAAATTTATGACGAGTAACATCACTGCCGAAACAAATCTTCCATCCGTACATTTTGTATTGCAAAATTTTCACACAGATACTGGATTAAGACTTAAGAGTTATTCTCCCAGCTGTAAAAGTTGCGAGCATATATGTCTGCCTGGACATGAGAATTATAAGGACCGTTTGATTTGAGGATAGATCAAATAATTATTGTTTTTTGTCTATTCAGATTTAAATATTTAAGAAATTCCTTCTTCCAAATTTCAAATCTGCCACATTCTATACGGAAAGGACAAATCAAATAATTATTATCAAATAAGATATTATACTTCACGACAGATATTGTATAATTATTGTCAAATTTAAGATACCATCAAGTTATTACTGTTAGATAACAGCATGAACTTCATTTCAGCAATTCAGCTGCCAAATTTTTTGTTGTTAAATGTAGAAATATGCTGCTTAATGATTTGAAATCTACATTTTGATTTTAATAATCTTCCTCCATCCCCCAAATCCAAAATAAGAAAAGAAAAGAAAAATAAATATGATATTAGCCATTCTACACACCGACTTAAATATGCAAACATGCTTCTATAATTCCATGGGCACATTTTTTTTCATAACAAGTGAGAATCATATAGAATCACGGATTTTTAGGAATAACTTCATGGTATTAGGATATCATTTGATTATTTCATTAAATACCATTAAATTTAAATCATTAAAATTATTATAGAATTTTGATGGCTCTTGATGAAATATCAAATGACATCCAAATTACATAAATTTTGAAACATAACCAATCCATAAATGCAAGAATATGTCTGGAAAGTTTTTAAGATTTTCTATAAATTTTATATGAAATTAATTTTATCAACATAGCTAGTTATCAAGAGACCTCCACCGAGGGGTGATTTTGTGGTTATAAGGTGCTTCGGAAAAAAAAAATAGCCTAAGAAAATTACTGACAATTCAAGAAATAAAATTTGAATAAATACATAAACAGTTTGCATCTGTTATTTAGATTATAGAATTTAAAACATCAATACAAAATATAAATTGTGATCATTGTACTTAAGGTTATTAATGGATATTCAAAATCTGAAAATTCAACTCGGATTTAGATGTGTGCTTCCCAAAGACGAGTCAAAACCAATCGAAAATCAAATGCCCTTATCTCATATTGCTGCATTCCAATAGAAAAGAGAAAAAAGAACATTGCTTGAATTTACATATGAATCTTGAAAAGGATACAATTTAATTTTTGAATTTGTATTTAGATATTACATGGTCCAAATCCGAACCCATTAAAATCCGTTATGTTTTTTTTTTTTTAAGTTTTTAGTAGTAATATGTATATGTTAGAAATTATTTTATATAGAAAATTTTATAATCATAACTATAATAGATATATTTATCTTAATAATTATTAGATCGCATTGATGTTAAAAAATAATATCATAAAAGTAACTTAAATTAGTATTTTGATATTAATATACTTTGTAATCTAAGTTTTATATATATGTGTGTTTTATTTAGTAGTCTAGTATTAAATTCTAACCACGGTAAAATTAAAAGTAAAATAAGATAAGGAAGAGATACCACAGTATTTAACAGAGTTCGACTATAAAAAATATATGTCTTCAGGATCCGCAATCATCAACTATCGAATTACGCTGAGTGATATAATAGAATGATTCATGCAACTTCAAATCTTCGTCCCCTTACACTAAATAATGGGCAGTCATCGACCAATTCAACAAACAAGAAAGGCGAGATCAAGCTTACATAGAAAAACTCTCAAACTACTCACTAATCTCACTTGATTCAAGATTTAACAAAGTGTACTTGAAATTAAGTAAAGTGTTATGAAGGTTTTTAGCAATGGAGTAGTGATGGCTAGGTCAGGTTTAGATCTGGAAGAAAAATTCACGAATTGACTAAACTGAGAAAGAAAATATTGAGAAAGAAAATATCATCTCCTTATATAACCGTCACACAAATCTGACAAGAAATCACCATCTATATTGTAACGGATAATTAATTCTAAATCTACTCAAGATTAACCATTGTAACGAATGAGAGTTCCATTATAATAGTTGTGTACATATTATAACAATCAATTTCTCTATTTTCTTTGAAATTAATCTGTTATAACGGAATAATGTTCCGTTACAACGGTTGTGAGAGGATACACTTTTCTAGTAACTTTTGGATAACTTTTGTATACAAAATGATTTATTTTGTTATAATGGTTATGATAATCGGTGCAAAAGTTATGATAACCGTTACAATGTTTATAGCATGCACACAACATAATTTATTTTGAAATAATCTGTTACAACATATATGGACTAATCACACTCTGAAATTTTTTGGCTCAAATTTGTATTGAAATTGATTTAATCCATTATAATGATTGTGATAATCGTTGCAACAGTTAGAGCATGATACTTTCATTTTAATTGTTTTAATCTCAAGAATAATTTGGTTATCTTTGTATATTATAAATTTAATCTAAATCTTCTTGAATTCTCTAATGCAGTATAACCCAAATAAGTTATTCCTCTATGTTAGCTTTAACTTGTATTTATCAATCTCAAGGAAATTTTTAAATTTATATGAAATTATTTTATAAATCGATAAATATTAAATATAAGAATTATTTACAACAACAATCTTCCCTTTTGACGATTTATAAAACCACAACATATTTATGATAATTCAGATCGAATGTATGAGCCCATTTTGAATTTCATAAATTGATATCATTTCAAATAATTTATTCCCCTTGGATTGAAAATAAATATGAAGTCAAGTATAGAAGTGAAAAACAAACATTACAGATATCAAAGATAAAATATAGAACATAACATATAGTCAACAACATGCAAGGCATAAGTAAAAGTAAATATGAAGTCATAACATGCAAATACTAGCATCACATAACATGCAAATTCATAAGCATTCAACCTAAAAGCGCGAAGCAGCTACTCATCCATGTCATCATCACCATCACCATGATCAACCCGACTAGAATACTCCTCGCCTCCGTCATCATCCGCGCCACTAACGGGAGTGGAAGCTGCACTATAGTGTTGGAACCAACGAACCATCAGATCCTACTAGGTGTTCTCAATCGAATCAAGATGATTGTGCACGACGATCTTGAAACCCTGATAATTTGCAATGAATGCTAAGAACTACGTGCAGAGCCAATGAATTTGGGCACTACTATCAGTGGATGAGGGGAGATCACCAGAGAAGTCAAAAGAGGAGACATAAAATGATTATTGCGGAGGAGTAGGAGGTGCCTCGGGAGGCGGGCCAGCGGGATCTCAAATTGATTGGGGAGTGTATTGGGCAGAAAAATCCAATCATTTATGGGTTTGAATTTTGATCATATTAAGATAAAACTAATAAAAGCAAAAATTTCCGTGTTACGATAGCAAACACATAGCGCTACGATGGCAAACAGAGAGGATTTAAAATTCAAGTGAGCTATGTAGAATCCATTCATTTTGCATCAGATGATAGAGTGTTAATTAAGAAAAATCAAAGCTAGGCATCCAGCGAGTAACTACTAACGTGTAAAGCAGAAGAAGGCATCCTAGATTCTTTATTTGGAAAGGTGTGGCTAGACATCAATGGTATTGGACTTATGAGTATTCGACTATAACAGTTTCGATGAATAGTCACTCACTTTTGACAGTTATATGATTCCAGAAGATGTTTAGAATTGGGACAATTACGTTTATTAGAAGTTGACAGTAGAGTGGTTGTACCAGCTCAAACTCATCTACTTATGATTATTACATCTGCTGATGTACTTCATTGTTGGGTTGTACCTTCCTTAGGTGTCAAATGTGATGCTTCATGATTGGTGTATCATTTTCTGAGAACCTTTGCCAACCAAAATTTAGCAATTCTTCAAATAAGTTAACCGGTACCTTGAGTTTTTCAACAATAGCTGGGGGCAAGGGAATCTCATTCAATCAAGTAATTTGATGAATGATGGAGCTTTATGGTAGATAATAGTAGACACTGGAGAATGCGATACACATATGTCGAAGGATGATATAAGATATATTCAGTTTGATATCATCTAGGGAAATGAAATTCTCATATAAAAGATAGCATTTTGCTCTATATTGGTTTTCATTACCGCTTTGAGAGTATGTATGTTGTTGATAATGATGAATAACAGCCTGTGAAGAGTAGGGAGATGAGTGGCATACAAAGATTTACGTGAAATTCATTCCTAATCGAACCATGGGCAATATGCATTAGCCGAAGTAGTCGAGTTTGGTAGATTCCATCGTTCATGTAGTTCGACACCCATACTTTACTAAATATAGGTCGTGCGCTTGCGATCGAACTAAGATATTATAGCGATTATAAATTTTAAACGTCAAGCGTATACTTTTTGATGCGCGTCAGAGCGACGTATGCTAAAAATATTTGAATGGACACTAGATAAGCAACAAGTACAAAAATTTTCTCAAAAATTCATACCCTCTTTTTTTTATATCCTTGTCCTGCTAACCTAGCTTTGCTTCAAATAATATTATCATTTTCATTTAATTTATTCTTGAAAATTCATTTTGTCCATATGATCATTCAATCATTCGGTCTCGATACAAGCTCCCATACCCTATTCCTTTCAAATTGAGCAAGTTCTTCTTGCATAACATTGGCACAAATGCATAGTGAATGATCATTTGATTCAAATCAGACCTAGTCCTAACCCCTTCTCTAAGGTTTCTAATAACATTAGATAAAAGATGTGATGATACTTTTTTAGAGATTCAGACAGTTGGAATTTTGACTGTACTAATACTGTGGCCTCCGCTGAAATTTGTTCTTCATTTAGGGCATTTTCTTGCATGGGTTCCTCTTGTGCTACTGGAGTAGATTGGTCAAGTGGTATATATATCTCGATCAATTATTGGCCGGTCCGTGCATCATACACCTATATACTTTAATGCCTACAATTTCAGTATCTTTTTTTTTGGTTTTTTGTTAGTACATTCATTGAACTTAACATTCACGGATTCTACTACAATCCGGAATGATGAAATGTAAATCCTATAAGCTTTACTTGTCATTGAATACCTTACAAATATTTTTTCTATAGATTTAGGTAAAATTTTATATTTCTTAGAAATTCATTTAACACAAAGCATTTTGATCCAAATATCCTAAAATATGATATATTTGACTTATAACTCTTTCATAATTCATAAGATGTTTTTTTCAACATTGGTCTAATACTCGCTCAGTTTATGATATAACATGTTGTATTTACTGTCTCACCCTAAAGATGCTTAGAGGAGATATTCTGGCAACATAGTCCGAGCAAGCTCTTGAAGGTTTCTATTTTTTCTCTTAGCTAGTTCATTTTGTAGAGTGCGGGGTGTCGAGAATCCATGTCTATATCTCATTTTAGAGCAAAAGTGTTAATTTTTTATATGTTCAAACTCCCGCCCATAATCACTTCTAATTTTGTTCATTTTCATTCATTTTTCATTTTCAATATAGATAAAGTTGATAAAGTTATCAAATGCTTATTCCTTAATTCCAAAAAAAATCCAAATAAAGCAACTATAGTCATCTACAATCACATATACATACTTTTTTCTGGCAAGATTTGGGATACTGATAGGTCCAAGCAGATCCATATGAATCAATTGGAGTAGCTTGTCAGTTGATACCATATCTTTGGATTTAAAGCTAGCTTTTGATTGCTTACCTTGAGCATAAGCATCACATAAGCTATCAATATGCATTTTATGAGTTGATAATCCACGAACTAATTCTAACTTAATCAATTTCTTAATGGAATCAATAGATATGTGTGCTAGTTTACAATGCCACAATCATGAGTCAGATGTTGTAGTATTGAGACATAACTCACTCTGTTCAAAATGGTCAAGTTGCAAGTAATAAATATTTTTTCTTCTTTCGTCCGTGTATACCAAACTATTGTCCATGTAGCGCATTAAATAACAAGAATTTACATCAAACTTGATATAGTATCATGCATCACATGATCTACTAACAGTGAGTAAATTATTGTTATGACCATCAACTAAATATACATTTGAAATTTATTACCAACAGCTCCTAACCCTATAATTTTACTCTTCCTTTAGTTACTTCTAAAAATAACCGATCCACCATCAATTGATTTTAGAATTTTAAAATTAGACTTATCACCCGTCATATGATGAGAACAATCACTATCAATGATTTAAGCATTATCTTTGAGTGATGGCATCAAACAAAGCTATAGTTGTATATTGCTCACCCCTGAAAATTTGGGGAATAAAAAAAACAGCTCAACCTAATAAATTTAAAAATTTAAGAAAAAATTTTAAAGCCCAAAGAGGCTTAATTCAAGTCCAAAGGCACCCAAAAAATGAAGGATTCAAAGAAATGCTCAAAAATTAAAATTCTTAAGAAAAAAATTAAATGTCAAAACCCTAGAAATTCAAATCGAAAACCTCTTCAAAATCTAAAATCTCAAAACTCAAATTTTATAGAAAGATCAAATTCTTCATAATTTAGGGAATTTTTATAAATTACTTGATATTTTTGAGTTTAGAAAAGTCAAAGAAATTCTAAATTATCAATTGATATAGTGAAAATCAATTAATCAAGCATTAAAAATTAATTAATACTTCATTAAAGGAAAAATTGGTAAATAAAATTTATTATAAATTTTTCAAAAAAAATTTGAGCAAATTTTGGTGTAATTTGAAAAAAATAACCCTTGAGAAATAATTTAAAATCAAAAGGAAAAATAAGAAAAATCAACAAACGGAGGGCTCCAATTAAGAATAAGAATGGAAATGGGCCAAATTTAAAATTTTTCCTGGTTGCTACAGTAATCTGACTACTACACTATGCAAGGATTTTCTCCGCAATCTCAAAATAAAAAATGGTGATGATGATCCCGTGCGACGAGAGCACGGAAAGGAGAACACAAAGAGAAAAGGAACTCATAAAATGGTCAAGCGGTTTGGGAGAAAACTGAAGGAGTTGTTTCTGATCCAAAAATAAAATCGAGCAATTCGAGCCATAATTGATCTAATTGACACTTCAAATACCTTCTTCATGGTCACAAGAGACTGTTTGATGGCTTGGTTGAATTTCAAAAACTTCAAATTGGTGAGACTACGAACTCGCAAATTGGATCCAAAATTGAGTTACTCAAACTCTATATCGAAATATTTCATTGATTGAATAAACATTATAGATCAATTCTTAGGGTCAATTAGATGCTAATCAAGCTTTGAAACGCAAAAAATGGTGAAGAAATGAAGAAGAAGAACTATAGAGCTTAAAATTGGGGTTTAAAGGTAAAAACAGATCTCGGGTACATAATTAGGATTTTTGACAAGGGCTAAAATGTAATAAAGAAGTGACAAGATCGTATTTAAAGCTCTAGAACCTTCTAGAAGTCCCTAAAATCATCTGGTGACTAAGTGGTGGTTGGGAATGATAAATTTATAATTTTTCAGCAAATAAAATAAACTTCACTTGTCTTCTCAGCTATTAGAACACATTTCAAACAACTAGAACTAGTCCAATACACCAAAGAACGTTCAAAAAAATATGAGAAGATGAATGAAATGAGTTGGTGCATGAATGGGTCAAACGAAAGTCAAACCGATCTCATACACCCATCTATCACCCTATAGACCTATTTAAACTCATCTTCTACTTCAAACACACACACACACACACACACACAATATATTCCAAACTGAATGCTAATCCAAAATACTGCTAAAACCAATTCAAACTCAGATTAGACATAAAATAAGATTCAATCTTTGAAACGAAACCACAATCAAACCCAAAGATACAAGATTCAATTAAATTTTCTTCTACTCGAGTTATAAATTAGGTCTAGATAGGTCTCTATCCTGTAAATATAGATATTAAGAGTGTATTAGATTTTATAATTTTAATTTGTGCAATAAAATAAAGTTTTGATGTGCAATATCGATTTTTATTTTTTCTTTGATGTTTTTAAGTTGCAATTTGATCTTCTTTATTTTTTTCTTTTCTTTTGGCTCAAATTTACATATAAATATCATTGAATATTAGATGAAGACTAAGTGATGTATTTAAATCATTTAAAATTAATGAATCTCTTATAAATGCAAAATCAACCATAAAATAGTTGAAAATGAAATAAAAAGAAAAATAAGATGAGATCTGCACCAAATCTTACAAAACTTTTAGATCTCATAGAAATAAATCATATGAAACTATAAAAAACTAATTTTATATATTTTTAATTTTCTGTAAAAAGTTATAGCCTTTTCAAATCTGAAAAATAATAAGTTCTGGTAACAGTCATTTCCTCTTTTGCCCCCTAATCTGATTCAAAAATAAAAATCATATCTTTGCTACTCTAATTTAATTAAAATTATATGATCATCTAGATCTAGTTATAATGCATATTTATGTACATTTTCATAATTTGTTTGAGCTTATGACAATATATAAATTTATGAATTCTCAGCCAGCAAATTATAATATTCTGGTTAATAGTAAAATAACATAAAAACTCTTTGAAGCCTTGGTGTCGGCTTGAAAAAACTGTGTGTGTCGGGTTTTAAATTTTTATATTGTGAGTGTCGGCTTGATAAAAGTTATGTGTGTTAGCCTTTCTAAAATAAAAATCAACTAATTTTTAAAAGTATAAAAATAAGCTTTTATTCTGATAAATCATAGAACTCATTGAAACTTTGGTGCCGGCTTGACAAAACTTGTGTATGCCGAGTTTTAAAGTGATATGATACTAATATTTTTATACCAAAATATAAAAAGTAATATTCTAAAGAAAAATCCTTTCAAAAGAAATATATAGAAAAAATATTTTTATTCTAATTTATTTTTCTGTTGAATAAAAACTCTTTTAAAAACTCTTTTAAAACAATCTTAAATAAAAATATTATAAAAATAAAAGTTATTATAAATATTTTTCTTAAGAGTTTTATAATTTTTCTTAAATATTTTCTTAAGTAGATTCTTTAAAAATATACAAAATACCCTCAACTCATCCGGTTCATCCCTATATATATATATATATTATTTTATATTCTTTAATTACACATTAAGAGGAGCGTGTATATAAATTTTTATGCAAAAATATACTTTAAATACCTTTCAAACATTCGAAACAATCCTGACAGCTTCCGATTTTCAGAACCGTCATCTGCTGGTATTTTGCTCAAAACATCACTTCAAAGTGCTAAAAATAAAAAGTGTCCAAAATAAAAGTTGTTCATAACATCTCATTTGATTTTTCTGTCAAATAAAATAAGTATGCCGTTGATAAATGATCACAAATATATTCATACATTAGTTAGAAACTAACATATTTGCATCCATTGAATTAAACTCCTCAATCTAAATATATAAAATTCTAATTTAACACGTATGTACGGTCCTTCTTCCGCAGTATTTTTCAACTAATTCTTACTATTTTAACTTAGGAACCTAAGCAACTTTAGATTTTTTGCTCTCCTTTCTAAGATGACATTCAACCGATATATACTCTAATTTACAGAAGTAGTTGCAAAATATATTTGATGTTTTCTCCTCATTATATTTAATAAAATGAGATTGATAGTGATCTTTTAATTGTTGAGCTCGTGTCCTCGGATCATTAGAAGTATTTTTCATATTTTTATGATTTTGTGACTTTTGTAGATGTTTGAGAATATTTATTTATGATTCATTATTTTGAGCCTAATTTTGTGATACTTGTTGGCCTTTAAGTTCATAAAATCAACCATATGAACCTCTAAAATATATCTTATTTGACCATTGAGGATTATAATTGTCGTTATTTCCATGATGGTAATAATTATTTTTATTTCTCCTATTTAAGTATCTATATTAATAAGCATGATTAGATTTTTTTTATGGAATCTTGTACTTTTCATGTTATCACTTTTATTAGTAATTTTTTTAGATTGCCCCTCATTTTGTTTTGGGATTCTAATTTTTCTAGGTATAGACGAAGATCAGATCTCTGCATACCCAAGACCCATTTTATCATGAGCCTTTTGACCCATAAATATTTTATCAAGATTCATCTTAGTGTCACATCTCAAATTTACTAGATGTTCTCAAAGCCTGATTTTCAATTTCTAAATTTTGCACTTTTACTTTTAATAACACTATCTCATCTAAGTGTGACTCACAATGAATTTTACTTTTGAGTTCATTTATTGTTATCTCACATTCCCTTACTTTAGACTCGAACTAAAAAAATTGGGCATTTAAATCCTTAATATTTTTTTTCTTTGATGAGTAGGGAAGTATTTTTCTTATCAAGCAATGACTTTAATATATCATTTGTATCGATTATCAGTTTATTTCCCAAAGAGAAGATTAAATCATTTATAGTTACACAATCATCATCATCAGACTCACGACTATCACAAAACAAGTTTAGATATACCTTATTTTTACTATTTAGGGGGGGGGGGGGGGGTTAATGTGCTTTCTTGCTGCTTAGACTTTAATTTCTTGTTCTTAGATAGCACAATGTTCCTTAGAAGCTCAATTGTGCTTTCATCTGAGATGTTTTTACTTGCAATGATCTCATCAATGTCAATTGGAGAAAGATCATCCTTAACTTACGCCATTAGAGATAGATTGAGCTCTTGATCTTCACCAGACTCGATGCCAGAACCGTTGGTGTTGCTGTTGTCGGAATCAACACTCCACATCGCTTGCATAAGCTTGGCTTTCTTCTTGTTATTTTCCCCATCATTTTTGTGTCTCAGCTTGTGATCTTGTCTCCCCTCGCCTTCTTTATTCTTCAGATGAGAAAAAATAACTTGAAGAATAATCAAATGGTGTGCCCTTCTTTATGGTAGACAAAATACACCAACCTTTTGTTTTTTCTCTCGTTCCTTATTATACTTCTGCTCTAAGCTTAATATTCATTAGAACATCTTAAAAAGAAAAAGTACATTCTTTGAGCTTTCATGATCAAGTTTGTGTATGAAAGGATTAGATATGGTGAATTGAGAGGTGGAGGTGCTTGAATAGTTATGAGACTTGATGTTTTGTGCTGGAAATACTATTGCTTTAGAATCATATATGGTTACACCGGCTTTCTTAAGGGTTTTCTCAAAACTTCTTAAATATACATACACTTAATCATAGTGAATGTAGTTTGAACTCCTTGCATAGCCTCCAAACCACTGACGTACCATTCCCATCTGGATTTCCTGAGCATCACATGCAAAAATTTCCCTACAACTTTTCCGTTAGAAAGAGTTTCTTCTAATTCACTAAATTCATTTTGAATATGTATAAGTGTATTATACATATTTTCAAGGGATTCACCATCCTCTAATCTAAAATTTTTAAATTTTATTTCAAGTCCGGTAATTTTGTTTTGTTTTGTTTTATGAGTTACCTTAATATCTAGTCATTAGGGCAATCCATATTTCATGAGCAATGATTATGTTACCGAACAATAAGGTTACACCTTCATTTACAGAATTTAATATGACATTTATTGCATTGTCATTTTTTCTTTTGTCCAATAGAGATAGTTAATATGCCAGTGATAAGGTTATATTTTGGTATGTATTTTTTTTTCAACTACATCTCAAATCTCTAGTATATTAAGGTAGTTTATCATGATCTTTTTTCTTAGTATAGACCTAATCATTGCTCATTGTTCATATGGATCGCCACTGAATGAGAGCTAACGTTACAAGCAGAATAACGCTACACGTCTAGTCTAGTCTCAAAACTAATATGTATGAATCTTGGTAGTGTCATTTGGTAATGCCATTTGGTGACACCACTTTATTTTATTTAGTAGTATAGTATTAAATTCTAACCATAGTAAAATTAAAAGTAAAATAAGATAAGGAAGAGATGAAATAATATTTAACGAAGTTTGGCTATGAAGAGCCTACATCTCCCGTGATCCGCAACCACTAACCGTCGGATTGCGTCGAGACACTATAAAAGAATGATTCATACAACTTCAAACTTTCAGTCCCTTACACCAAGTTAGGCAACCATCAACCAATTCAACAAATAAAAAAGACGAGAGCAATTTTACACAAAAAACTCTCAAACTACTCACTAATCTCACTTGATTCAACACCTAGCAAAGTATTATTGAGATTAAGTAAAAGAGTATGAAATTTTTTAGTAGTGGAGTAGTGACAACTGAGTTAGGTTTAGATCTGAAAGAAGAAATTCAAAATTGACTAAACTAAGAAAGGAGAGATCATCTCCTTATATAGCCATCACATAAATCTGATAAGAAATCACCCTATATGTTGTAACAGTTATTGATCCGTTGTAACAGTTAGCTGATTCTAATCATAATTGAGAATAACAATTGAAACGAATGTGAGTTCATTATAATGATGTGTACATATTATAACAGTAAATTTTCTATATTTTCTTTGGTATTAATCATTTATTATGGAATTGTGTTTTATTACAACGGTTGTGAGAGGATATGCTTTGTTAACTTTTGGATAGCTTTTATATACAAAATAATTTATTTTGTTACAATGGTTATGATAACCGTTACAACGGTTATAGCCTGCACACAATAAAAATTTTCTCAAAATAATCCGTTACAACAGTTATAGATCTGTTACGACGGATGTGAACTGATCACACTCTGGAAAATTTTGCCTCAGATTTGTATTGAAATCGATTTAATCCGTTACAACGATTGTGATGACCGTTGTAACGGTTAGAGCCTAATACCTTCATTTTAATTATTTTAATCTCAAAAATAATTTGATTATCTTTGTATATTACAAATCTAATCTAAATTTTCTTGAATTCTCTAATGTAATATAACCCAAATAAGTTATTCTTCTATGTTAGCTTTAACTTACATTTATCAATCTAAAAAAAATTGCTATATTTATATGATTTTTTTTGCAAATCGATAAATATTAAATCTGAAAATTATTTACACAATAATATATATATATATTACTCATATTAAATATGTATTCCATTATTTTAAATATTTGAATGCAAAATCCAAAACATAATTCAGTTTTGATCTATTACCCGTTATGTAAATGTATATGAATCCTCAAATGTCAATTGAATATTTACCTGCATTTGAATCACCAAATTTTAATTGAATATCAATTTGTACTTGAATCATGTCGGATTTGATCAAAATCTGATCCATTGATATTGTTGCTTGTACCAGAAAATGCTGACAGTAACACCCCTTTAGTTGCTATCTATACATAAAAATATTTAATATTTACTTTCTAAATAATATTTAATAAATTAATAATAGAAAGAAAAATATAAGATATAACATAAGCATATAATATCATTAAAATTTGGAAAAAATGGCTATATTCATATTATAATATTAATAGTTCTACTTGCATACCCATTATTTGATAGGAGCAACAAAGAGTGATAAATATTTTAAAGCGTTTAAAGTATTAAACAGAAGTAATTTAAGATAAAATAAAGTTAAAATATTTCCATAAATGCATTATGCATTAAAGTTAATACATTATTTAATACTTTTTATATAAATTATTTAATTTATTTATTTCACTATCATCAAACACCACTATTTAAAGTAATTTAAAATTTTACTCTATTTTAATTTTATTATGCTTCCAAAAAATATAATAAATACTTTTGTCATCTCCATTTTGTTCTCAGCAACTCTATATAATTAATTTCTCATTCCTCTCCCATCGCATCCAATATTTTAATCAAAATACACAGTATGATGACAAACAAAGGTATGCATGAGAGCACGAGGGTTATGTCAGCGTAATGCATAGATGCTATAAGACGACACGCGCACATGCTCTGGTTTTGGTATGGACGAAGTAATGAGAAAGCAAGCAATGAATTCAGGCGCTGCATTATTTATATCTCGCTTTTGGGAAGGAGATAATTAACCACGAGCCCCTTTTAAGTCATAGGTAGTTATCATTGTCTGCGAATCCGCATATATATATGCATGCAAAGTAATCAAATATAATAAAGCTAGTTATCATTTTACCGGCCAAGCCCCTCAAAAATTTATAAATTAATAAAAAACAAGCCCTTTCATTTAGCAAATTAGCAGTACTTTAGTTCTCGGTTTTTCGTTGTAATTAATCTATTCTCTGTAGAACCAAGATATTTTTGTTGATAAATATGATGCTTTCAAAGCCTAATTGCGGAGCTGATACACTTGTACAAATGTTAATATTATTGTAATAACCTTATAAAAATAGTTGTGCATATTAAGTTTGTCATTGTTATTTAATTATTAGAAAATTTATTTATAAATATTTACATAGAAGTTTAGATAAATAACCCATATCAATGACATTAAAGTTTAACTAAATTCTAATAATTGTCAACGTCTTTGTCTTATTTTCATTCAATATCATTATGATAAAATCTGAAGTTAGGATAATTCTCAAACATCATTAGTCGTTATGTTGCATTAATTGGATAAATTTTGTTAACATCATGTATAAACAAAAATAAAAAGTTGATCCTGATGCCCCATAGAGGGTTGCATCATATAGTCTGATCCAACCCCTTATTCTTTCTCTTTTCTCGTCTCTCATACTTTTGGGCTGCCTCCTATTATGTTAACAATTGCAAAGGATCTCTTTTCAACTAAAGAAATGTTTTTTTTTTCAAAGTATGTATTAATATTATAAAAGAATACGGTATAGCTCTGTTTTGTCGCCTGGGTTGCGATGCTGGTAATTTTCTTTATACTGCTCTTTTTACAAACTGTATAATTAACTTGATCATTGGCATGATTAAGTCTAACATATGAAGATGCTAAAACGAATTAGATACGACTGCAATTCCACATAGAAAGGTAAAACTTAATTAAATTTTGGTTGGCTCGTGAGATAATTGGAAGCTGAAAAAAATTAAATTATTACGGGCTAGCAATGTCTAGAATGATTTTCGGATCTGATATTTAAGAGTGTCCGATGTGATTCACCTCTCCGTTTTCCTGCCTAGTCGTTAATTTATGCAAACAAGATCAATTAAAAGTTATTAGAAATAAAATTAGATTAGATTCTACTTTAAATGTCTTCGTAAAATCACATCAAGTATTAGAATAATTATCAAACTGAAATTAACGATAAAAATTTCCAACTGAAATAGATGGAATTCACATCGAAAATTCAGAAGAATACCCTCTCAATCAAGGTGCGAATTTACGTAAATTTTATAATTAGAATTAAATGCTACGTAATCAACAGAACTTAGGATTATGTAATCTTACATAACTGTATATTCCAATCTATTTCTGCATAGTAGATAAGTGCCCCAAAAATATTATAATAGCATTTCCCGAAATTAGTATTCGATCTGATTATTTTGTGATAGATGAATCTGACTTGGTAAATCAACCAAATTATATAAGTATTTGATATCCCTTTTTCTGTGATTGAATCCGTAATAAGTTGTTGAATCTAAATTGACTGTTGGGTATTAATTCATTTGAATTACCCAACATAGTCTAATAAACTCTGACTGAATTCAAATTTTTATGGAAACATTTATCCGCGTCACTTCTGAAAGCCGTTGATCCCCGATTTAGGCTAAGTCTTCAGTGCTAATGTTATAGATATTTTCCTTTTGACACTCATTGGACAAGGATATGATATACTTATGTGTCTCAAGGCAGAAAAACTCATTCTGACGATCTGACTAGTCAATGGATGCATGAGATAGTGAATTTGATGGAATATTATGTACTGGGCGGAGTCAGGATTTTAAATTGAAAGAGACAGGACTGAAGATGTCAGATATTTATTACTCAAAAAAATATTAGAGGGGTTGATATATAAATTTTTAAATTTTTTACGAAATTATATATATTTTTCGAACGTTTTTGAAAAATTAGGGGGCCGGGCCCACCCAGCCCCCCTTGAATCCATCCCTGTATGTGAGCGATGATTTGGGTTAAGTGATGGTTTTCTCTCTATTCAAAAAAATAGCAAATAAATTCCAAAAAATATAATATTTGGTTTACTAATAGATTTTAATATGGAGATTAGATTGAGTGATTTGGATCGATCATTTCTAACTTAAAATTAATAATAGAGTACAAAGTACACAATACTCTTGTGCTTCGCAAAACACCATAGCCTAATTCTATATATATATATATATATATATGGGCGCTAATGTACTTTATAAAGAACAATATACTTCGTATTTCACGCTTATATCTCATGTTTCAAAATTCAAATGGACGATCCAAACCGCTAAATATGATTTTCATATCAAAATCTCTTTGGTGATCAAATTATATATTTTTTAAATTTTTTTTGCTATTTATTTAAAGGGATAGAAAATCGTTGATATTGAATGGTTCAGAAGATGTCATATCAATGAATTTTATAGTCCTTCAAAAAAATAGTATTTTTTTTTAAAATATAAAATTTGATCATCAAGGAAATTTTGATATGAAAATCATATTTAACGGTTTGGATCGTCCATTTAAATTTTAAAATATGAGATATAAACATGAAGTACGAAATATTTTATGCTTTATAAAGCACATTAGCACACCTTCTATATATATATATATGGGTGGGGGTTTGATGGCTACTTTGACATTCGATCGTATCATTAGTATCCAAAATATTAAAAATGCGAACAAGATTAAGTTATTTAAACGCCTGAATTAATGATCTCTCTAACCATCTTAAAATAATGCATCTACTTATAATTATGCTAGATTCTTAATCAGATAAGAGTTTTCTTATCTCGATTTCATCATCCGGTTTAAAATTATTGTTCTTCAAGTAAAGTGAATATTATAAGATTGTTAGAGGAAGTTCTCGAGGCATTCAACAAAAAGATAAATAAATATTGTGAGAGAAGAAAAATATACTTTCCGAAAGAACATAGTGTAAAATTATTCATAAATTTGGAACTTTCGTCATCCATTAATTTTGTAATTAGATAGATTCAAAAAATAACAGAAAACTGTTCTTGAAAAAAAACAATTAGCAAAATTTGACAAAATAATGGGAAGCTTCATGAACTCCAAATTGATTTAAAAGTAAAAACCAACCCCATGTGAAAGTTTGTAGCGTGAGGCTTCAATTAATCTGAGATGATGATCAAAATCAATATTTAGATGAAGAATATATCACTCAAGGAAATAAACTCTGAGCAGTATGAAAAGTTAACCCGCCAATTAATTACGTCTAAACAATAATCAACTAATAACACAAATTGAAATTAAAAAAGTTTCAATGAATACATTATTTATAATGGTTCGTCTGTCATCGCCGAGAGTCCGACTACTTAACCGACTATATTTGACGTTTGTAGCAGCTTTGACAACATTAAATGTTCACCTAACTTTAATTTAACCAACCTCTTTCCTGAGGGCTCTTGCGGGAAAAAAAATAATTTCTATAATGATTCCGACATTCGTCCTTATCACCAAAAAATATATATATATTTTATGCACTTCTAATAAAATATTAGTAAAATAACATGACGTATCTATTTGTCGTATCCATGGATTTGTTAAATTTTTTACTTGTTTAGCTAAAACCAACCTATTATTTATTTATTTTTAGAATATCCTGAAGCATGACCCAAATTAATTTTTATATATATATATATTTTAGACGAGGGACTGAGATAATTTTTTTTATTATAATTCACTATAATAAAAAATCTATTTGGCAACGGTTGTTGTTCAAATTTAACAATGATTATTGAACCGTTATTAAGGAAGATGTTTGAAAAAGTCTAGGTAACTGTTGTCAAATTATACATTTAAAATTATTATTTTTTAAATTAACTTTTTAGTAATGGTTCCATGCTAGAATCGTTGTTAAAGTGATACTTAACAACGGTTATGAGCTCAAAATCGTTATTAAATACATCTTTAAGAACGATTCTAACACAATACCGTAACTAAAGGTCCATTAAATTATTTATGCAATTTACTTTCTATACAGATGATAAAACAACTAAGAACAAGAAATAGTATAAGAACATATGATAAAGGATAAGTATTGTAACATACATCATATTATTCATTCAATAAATGATATAAAAAAATATAATTAATTATACAATAAAAATATATATTTATTGAACAATATATCTTTCTTACTCAATAATATTAAAAACTATAATTTCGAAGAAAAAAATAGAAAAAACATAACTAAAAATTTCAAATAAATTTCAAATGCATTTTTAGGTTGAAGATGATATTTTTTTAGCCTTAAAAATGGTTGTAACGGCATAAGCGATTAACCTTATAGATCTCATCGTAAGCTTTTTGTGGCCGTGTAACAAGGCTCAATCGAATTTCCTATCAAAAGTTATGATCATTTAAAGTTGAGATGGTCAGCTTTCAGTTTTTATTTTCTCTCTTATTTCTTTCTTCTTTCTCTTTCTGTCTCTCATCTCTCTTTTTATATGTATGAAAAAAATGATAATGAATTGGTAAATCATTGGATTTTAGTTTTTGATCGTTGGATTGGGATGAATGAATGGTGAGATGAAAAAAAATCTAACAATCCATGGGAGTAAATGTAATAAAAAAAAAAGAAAATCGACATATTATTTAACAACGATTTCTTCAAGGAACCGTTGTTAAGTGTTATATTTAACAACGATTCCTTGAAAGAACCGTCATTAAATGAGTGTGCAGCTTTTTTGTGTTCTTTAGTTCTATTTTAATAATGTTTCTTTATTAAAAACCGTTGTTAAAGAAGTTATTAATATTTTAATAATGTCATTGAGTCATTTTAACAATAGATTTGGTTTATAATCGTTGTTAGAGTGATGTTGTCTAAGATCATTTTTATTGTAGTGATTATACTATATAATATTTTAAATTTTTAATAAATATAATAATTTTTAAAAATTTTGACGGGTCGTACCCTCCCCTCCCCCGTCTCTATGAAACTCTTGTCGTTGACCAGTATATATACTTTTGAAACCAAAGGAGCAAAGGGTCGGTACCGGATCAGCTGCTCGTAAAATTGGCGAGCAACACCCTGCTCGTAAGATATCGGACGACGCGCAGTGATTTCGTGCTATAGTGTACCGCTCTGTCGTGATTTCCACCCATCTGATTTTACGAGTAGACTGCTGCTTGCTGCTTTTACGAGCAGGAGATTCGCTCCCAAAGGGTCCAACAATTTCGTGAAAAGTATGTTAAATTTGAGCAGTACATTCCCCCTTTTTAGTTGAAGACTAGTACATGCATGATCTGCACAACATACCAGTATACGGTATGGCAAAGGAAACAGTAGGTACAGTATCAACTATTTGTGAGAAATGGGACACGCACATAAAAATGATAATATCAAAATAGATCTGGAAATCTACGAGATGTGCTTAGCTTTTAACTATTTTTGTGTTAAGTCAGACAAAAAATAGGTACATGAGTGGGGACATACACAACAAAAGTATAACATGCCAAAAGCATTGTTATTTTTGGTGCACAAATCTAAAGAGTGAAATGCTACAAATTTTGTTGATGCCTTTTCCCTTTTCTCGCTCTATGAAATTGCAGTTTATTCAAACCTAGCTTTCTTTTCGACTATAATCTTTTTTCGCAACTACATTTCAGTAGTCAGTTTTTGTCTTGCTGTCTTGTAACTAGGGAAGAGTAGCTAGGTTCCTACTTCCTACGAGGCAAAGGGGAAGGCATGTCATACAATCTTCTCCGTTTTGAGTTTTGAGTCATACAATCATTCTATCTAGATTTTAAATCTACTTCTCACATAGAAACATTGATTTTATCACTAGATCAGAAGTCGATTCTCATGTTGGATCCTTTCTTATTCGTAATTGTATCACTGGGAAAAAAAAAAATTCATTCTCAAAAATTTATTTTTTCCCACTCACATAAGCCCTTAGGCTTTGTAAAAAGTAGGATTGTAAGAACTTTAATGAGGTGATTTGTCAAAAAGAAAATGAGGCGATCAAAATTATAATTTTCATAGTTTGCCAGTCGGATTAGCCGAATTCAAACTAAAATTGATTAGTTTAAAATGAGGTTCTTGTTTCTTGGCGGTCAATAGACAGATGTATATTTATTAAGAGGCAATATCAAAGTACATCCATGCCTAATTATCATTATCAATAGAATTATTAGAATAAAACTAGTTACCATGAGTTTAAGCTCATGGAAGCTCTATGTAAATTTAACTAAAATTTTAGGTGATCTTTTCTGGACTTTATCCCTCCCCTTCAACTAAAAGTTTAGGTGATCTTTTCAGGAAACGCAATAATTACTTCACTCCTACCTCCTTAACAACTCCTCTCTGCTCTGTTTTGGGTCTTCTTTCTGAGTTATCCTTGCTGCCAAATAAAGTCAATAAATCACCACTACTTTAATTTGAATAACACCTCATAGTAACAGGTACATCCTATCTAGTCCCATAACTAATTGTCTAATTGGCAGCTTGTAGGTTGTAGTTAGCATAGGCGTGGTTGCAAGTTGCAAATATCTCTCTGCGCGCTTCTTTTTTGTTATGATCTAATTGAGCTCCAGTTGCGATTGACATGCTTGCAATTATTTTGGGATTTGAGGGTTCATTACTGATTTGAGCATCTTTTTATACACTGTACTGTTGCTTCCTGTTTATGGAATTGGATATCACATCATAATAATTTTAGATTTCATGATCACTGTATCTCAATTTCAGAATTATGGGATATTGATTACTGTATTCCCTTCAAAGATAGTAATTTATGTGAATTATTAAGGGGAGCTGTACTATGGGTAATTTGGAATGAAAGAAATAGACTCATCTTTGAAGGAGGTAATTCCAAAAGTTTGAAAAGTTTGGGTGGTATGATAATATCTTTAATTAGATTCTGGAGTCAAATTAGTTATAAAAAAATTTAGATATTATCTATAATATTATCCCTCACAATGTCAATTTATTGCCATTGCAGCTCAATCAAGACCCTTTAAATATAATGTTAATAGAGGAAGAGGATGAGTTTGGAAGAGAATGATCTAACAAAACTCTGCCCCTCTCCTCTTTGTTTCTGACTGTTCTGGATGTTCTGTTCTTTTGTGTTTTAATTTGTGCAGCAGGATATGAAAAGCTGGAAATTAAACGAAACATCCGTTTGAGTTTGAGGAGAAGGTTACTTAGTATTAAATTCTATAAGTAGACTTTTAAAATGTTTGGTCAGTGATGCAAGTTTATTAGAAACTGATACAAAAATAGAAGCAAAATAAATTTGGTTCTGCGTTTTATGGTTAAGATTAAGTGATGAAAGCAAATACGTCCCGTGTTTTGCACATATTTCCATCTATCTGTCTATGTAAACTGTGATGTATCAAATTTCCTTTTTTCTTTAATGAGAAAGGGACCCCAAGAAAATGCTCCTTGAATGCCCCAAGGAAAATGCCAGAAACCAACAACGGAAAAGGGGACCATGCAAATATTGCATGTATGCACCTAACTAATAATCCTTTCACCAGTTAGAAATAGATAATCTATCACCATAATTCCATACGAGGGGAACATCAATTAAATAATGAGAATATCTTCCGCGACGCTTATAAACCTCACAAGAGTATCTCCAGTTTGTTTTCCGGGTCCACACTTATTCATTTAATTGAGACCGTCTAGGCTGTCATAAAAACTCATAGTTAGTGAATCGACTCAAATTTATTCGTTCTTTAGATTTATTAAGTTAATAAGATGAACTTGATCTAAGTCTAATTTGGCTCACTAAACTTGTTAAGTTTGTTAAACTATTAATATTACTAGTTATATTATTTTGTTATAAATTTTTAGTGCATTATATAAGTTTTAAGTCAATATATATTAAATTATTGTAAGAAATATATATAAAATTTTGTTCTCATTGATTCTTATTAATTTTTAAAATATTATTAATTATTCAATGAGCTATGAATAAGCCAGCTCGACTTATTTATTGACTAAACGAATCAATCTCAAACCATCATTTTTGGTCCATTTACCTACTTATAAGTTATAGTGACTTGCCACACGGTAGGATGTGCGCACGAGTGCATGGAGAATTTGATTAAAACTTGAAATTATAAAGAGCCCTGAATGATCTTTTTAACTTATACCAACAACCTCATGTATCTATATCTCTTGTACCGAACTCATAACTGATAACCATTTATTTTTCTAAACGACATGGACAGGGACAGTTCAGAGCTTTTCTTGGATCCCCTTGGAAGTATTGAATACTGACTACAGACTACTGTTAACTAACATGAGGTTGTTGTACTGCAATAAATTGCCTGAACCTAATTTGGATTTTATAATGTTAATCTGGTGTACTATTTTTGTTCTGATTTGCCTTTTTTTTTACACATTTGTGGACCAATCATGCCAATGATTTGAATTGATGAGTTACTGATACCAATATGTATATATAGTGAACACTAACTACAAAAAAGGTGTGAAATAAATATCTTCCCTCAAGCATTATTTTATTTTATTTTATTTTGATAGGATCCTTACATTATTTGAAATTTGTATATAATCAAGAACATCATCAGAGTTATCAATAAGCATTAAAGAGTTAATATTTTCCTGTACCGGATTAGTCCGTTAGCGTTTCCAATGCATTTCTTGAATATAGAAGTAAAATTTTACTGGTACCACACCTGTGAAACAAGAGAAAGACGATAGTACATGTACAGTACGTCCAACATTGCTTGCTTGTCTAGTTGTCTTCGTGTGAAAAGCGTGCAATTACGCAATTAAACTGTGCTTGGCCGAGCTTTGCATCTCGAAGGATCGAATTAGTAAACAAATTAATGTTAACATTTTAGTCCTGTTTGGTTGTGGGTTAAAATGGGAATAAGTTAGGGTTAAAGTTATCACCGGTAGAGATGAATAAGGGAGAGATAATTAACTTTATTCCTCTCTTATCTCAGTACCAAATAAAGACTTAGGAGATTGAACTGTTCAATACATGGCAAAATTAAAATATGGGCCACAGATGCAAGTGACCATTAATTCTTCATGAGGTTCAAGTTTTTCTGGTGCTTTTCTTTCATAACTGTTCATTGGTTAATACCAGTCAGTGATGCAGAGGTCCTATAGGTACAGTTTTATATGGACTTTGGTAATAGCTGGTGGACAATTTGTGGTTTTTTTTTTGAGTTAGGTTATGCTACTATGCATAGTTAATGAATCAAATTTGCTACGGACTAAAAAATATAGGTAAATTATCTCTAAATTTTGATTTATAAATCTCAATAATTTTTTATATTAAAATATGATGGGATATAAAAAAAATAGAATTTTTTATATCCCATCATTTTTGTTATAAAAAATTTATTGAGACTATTTTTAAATTTTTCTAAGTTTTAGTAGAAATCAGACGGTCCTTTTTTTCTTCAAATAATTATTGTTATCTTATGTAAATGTATCTTTAATATATAAAGAGAAACTAATGCACTCTCATCCGGGCGGGAAACCATCATTTTTGGAAATTCTCATATCAAATCATTTTCTTCTCATCTGAAAAAAAATTATAAAAAAAATATAAAATTTGGTTTACTAATAGAATTTGATATGAAGATTAGATTAAATGGTTTGGATCAGTCATTTCATACTTGAAATCAAGAATGGAGTGTAAAGTACATAATATATTTGTGCTTTGCGAAACACCATGGTCAGACTCTCTTTGTCTCTTCTTTATATATATATATATATAGAGAGAGAGAGAGAGAGAGTAAAGATATCATGAGCTTAAGCTCACGGAGGCCTTTCGAGAGCTTAAATCAAAAAATATATCAAATCATCTCTAAATTTTAATTTATTATGCTCATTAAATTTTTTATATGAAAATCTTGTGGGATGCAAAAATTTGGAGTGTTTTGAGCTTTTTAACCCACCGTTTTTAATTTTTTAAAATGATGTTCAAATATTAAATATTTTATTATTTTTTAGAGCTGATTTTCAAAAATTAAAAACCATAACTTAAAAATCTCAAAACGCTCCAAAATTTTAAATCCCATGAGATTTTCATATAAAGAATTTATTGAGAATGATAAATTAAAATTTGGAGATAATTTTATATATTTTTTGAGTTAAGCTCACGGTATCTTTACTATATATATATATAGAGAGAGAGAGTGGAGATAGCGTGAGCTTAAGCTCACGGAGGCCTTCCGTGAGCTTAACTCAAAAAACATATTAAATCATCTCGAAATTTTAATTTATCATTCTCATTAAATTCTTTATATGAAAATCTCATGAGATGCTAAAATTTGGAGCGTTTTGATTTTTAAGTCTTTTTTAATTTTTGAAAATGTTGTTCATATAATATATTATATATTTTTATATTTTCAAAAATTAAAAAAAAGGGTGACTTAAAAAGCTCAAAACGCTAAATTTTTGCATCCCATAGATTTTCATATAAAGAATTTAATGAGAATGATAAATTAAAATTTTAAGATCATTTAATATGTTTTTTGAGTTAAGCTCACGGAAGGCCTCCGTGAGCTTAAACTCACGCTATCTCCACTCTCTATATATATATATATATATATGAGTAAAGTTATCGTGCTCCTAGGAGCACGGAGCCACTCCGTGATTTTAACTAAAAAAATATTTCAAATGATCTTCAAATTTTGATTTATCACTCTCATTAAATTTTTCATATTGAAATCTTATGGGGTACAAAAATTTGAGGCATTTCGAGTTTTCTAAGACGCACTTTTTAATTTTTGAAAATCAACTCTAATAATAATAATAATAATAATAATAATAATAATAATAATATATATTCAATATTTGTACATTATTTTCAAAAATAAAAAAATGACATAGAAAACTAGAAACACCCCAAAATTTTTACCCCACAAGATTAATGAGAATGATAAATCAAATTTTGGAGACCGTTTGGTATATTTTTTGAACTAAGATCACAGAGGGATTTTGTGCTCCTAGGAGCATGATAGTTTTGCTCTCTCTATCTCTCTCTCTATATATATATATATTGTGAGAAAGAATTATGCTACGGTTAGTCACGGAATATAAAATATTTTTATACTTCGCATCGTATCTCCCATTTTTGAATTCAAAACACTGATCCGACTGTTAAAAATGTTCTTCATATTCAAATATATTTGGAGACCAAAATTTATATTTTTTAGAATTTTTTTCTATTTTTTTGAGGGGATGAAAATGCATTGAGTTTATGATTTTTAATGAGAACGATTTTCTAATCCTCAAAAAATAGAAAAATTTTCTAAAAAATATAAAATTTGGTCTCCAAATATATTTCAATATGGAGAACACTTTTAACGGTCGGATTAGTATTTTTGAATTTGAAAATGGGAAATGATATGAAGTACAAAATGTTTTTGTACTTCGCGACTAACTGTACCATAACTATATATATAGTCCGACTATGGTTCTTTGTAAAGCACAAAGCCTTGTGTGCTTTGCGCTCTATTTTTAATTTCAAATCATAAATAATCGATCCGAATCGTTCAATCTAATCTTCATATAAAAATATATATGTAAACCAAATTTATATTTTTAGAATTTTTTGCTATTTTTTTCGGTGAGGAGAAAATGAGTTGATCTGAGAATTCTGATTCATCCAAAAATGATGGTTTCCCCTATAAAAAAAAAAGCAAATGAATTACACAAAATATAAAATTTAGTTTACTAATAGATTTTGATATGGAGATTAGATTGAGCGATTTGGATCGATCATTTCTGACTTAATATTAATAATAGAGTGCAAAACACAAGAGCGTTGTGTGGTTTGCGCTCTATTCTCCATTTTAAGTCAGAAATAATCGATCTGAACCGTTCAGTTTAATAATCATATCAAAATATATTAGGAAACCAAATTTTATATTTTTTAGAATTTTTTTGCTATTTTTTCTGATGAGGAGAAAATGACTCGATCTGAGAATTCTGGTTCATCAAAAAATACCGGTTTTCCTCCTATCCAAAAAAGAACAAATAAATTTCAAAAAATATAAAATTTGGTTTACTAATAGATTTTGATATAGAGATTAGATTGAGCGATTTGGATCGATCATTTCTGATTTGAAATGGAAAAAAATAGAGCGCAAAGCACACAAAGCTCTTGTGCTTTACAAAGCACCGTAGCCTAATATATATATATATATATAGAGAGAGAGAGAGAGAGAGAGAAAGAGTTGAGCTATGATACTATGCATAGCATGAATTTGCTATGGATTAGTTTTTATATATATATATATAGAGAGAGAGAGAGAGAAAGAGTTGAGCTATGATACTATGCATAGCACGAATTTGCTATGGATTAGTTTTATTTATTTTGAAAGTCTAAATGGTCGATCCGAACCACTCAAAATAATTTTTATATAAATATCTAATTGTTGACCAAAATTTATAATTTTTTAATTTTTTTAAAATAGTTAGAAAATTAGTTGATTTAATTATTATGAATCAACCAAAAGAGGATTTTCTAACTATCTAAAAAATAATAAATTTTAGTCTACAACTAGATATTCATATGAAAATCATTTTGATCAGTTCGAATTGATTATTTTGACTTTCAAAATGAAGAACTGATCTATAGAATAAGAGCAATCCATACTATACATAACTATACCGTAGCCAACAATCTATCGACCCTCACTATATGGCTTTAGTTCCTTGCAAAGCAAAAAAAATACTTATTTCTTCTGCAAGAGATTATATATCCTGACGGTTCAAACACTCAATTTAATTTGCTCACTAATTTCTTTATATTAAAATCTTATGGGATATTAAATTTTATATTTCTTGAGCTTTCTAGCTATTTTTCAAATTATTTTGAAAAACAACTCTGGAATAGATCATTTTCTTATGTTAAACAAGTTTATTTTTGAAAATAATTTAAAAAAATATCTAAAAAATAATAAATTTAATATCTCACAAGATTTCAACATAAAAATATTATTGAGCAACTTACATTGATCGTTTGAGTTGTCGTGATAGAAATATGTTGCAAAGTAATACTCGTTTATTGCTTTGCAAAGCACGATGCATATATATGTATGCATGTATATATATATATATATATATATATATATATATGTTGCTTTATTCAACAACACAGAGGTGTTGTGTGCTTTGCGCTCTAGAGGTGTTGTGTACTTTGCGCTCTATTCTTAATTTCAAGTCAAAAATGATCGATCCGAACCATTCAGTCTAATCTTCATATCAAAATCTAGTAGTAAACCAAATTTATATATTTTTTTAATTTTTTTACTATTTTTTCTGATGAGGAAAAAATGACTTGATATGAGAATTCCGATTCATCCAAAATGACGGGTTTTCTCCTATCCAAAAAAATAGCAAATGAATTCCAAAAAAATATGAAAGTTGATTTGCTAATAGATTTTTATATGGAGATTAGATTGAGCGGTTTGGATCGATCATTTCTGACTTAAAATTAATAATATAGCGCAAAACACATAACGCTCTTGTTCTTTCATAGTACCATAGTCTATCTCTCTCTCTCTCTCTCTCTCTCTATATATATATATATATATATATATATATATATATATGATATATATATATATATATATATATATATATATATATATAGTGAGCCTATGGTGCTTCGCAAGGTATAAAATTCACCGTACTTCGCTCTTGTATCTTCAATTTGAAAGTCCAAACGGTCGATCCAAACTATTGAACATGATATTCATATTGAAATATATTTGGAGATCAAATTTTATAAAAAAATTTAAATTGTTTACTATATTTTAGATGGGTGAAAAATCACTAGTATTGGATGGTGCATAAATCATTAGATCAATAAACTTTGTACCCATCTAAAAAATATGAAATAAATTAAAAAATATATAAAATTTGACATCAATTAAAAAATATACAAAGTTTGAAGATCATATTTAATGTCTGGATTGGCCATTTGGATTTTTAAAATTGAGACACAGATGCGAAGAATGAGAGATTTTGTGCTTCGTGAAACACTGTAGCATCTCTATCTCTCTCTTTATATACATAGAGCGAAGCTATGATGCTTTACAAAGCACAAAATCTCATCGCAACATGTATATATCTCAAGTTTAAAAGTTCAAATGGCCAATCTAAATTATTAAATATGATCTTCATCTTGAAATATCTTTGGAAATAAAATTATAGATTTTTTTGAAATTTTTTTGCTATTTTTAGATGGGCGAAAATTCACGAGTATTGAATGGTGTAGAAATAGTTAGATCAACAAACTTTGTATCTATCTAAAAAAAAATAAAAAACAAATTCAAAAAAATATATAAAATTTAATCTCTAAATATATTTCAATATGAAGATCATGTTCAATGGTTTATATTGGTCGTTGAACTTTCAAATAGTAAACTAGCGTGCTCCTAGGAGCATGAAACCCTCCGTTATTCTAGCTCAAAAAGTATATATAAATCATCTCTAATTTTTAATTGATCATTCTCATTAAATTATTCATATGAAAATCTTGTTGGTTATAAAAGATTGGTTATGTTTTATGTTTTTAAGTCACTATTTTTATTTTTGAAAATAATATACAAACATTAAATTTTTTATTATTTTTTAGTGTTGATTTTCGAAAATTATGACTTAGAAAACTTAAAACTCCCCAAATTTTTGTATCTAATAATATTTTCATATGAATAATTTAACAAGAGTGATAAATTCAAATTTAGAAATCATTTGATATATTTTTTTTGTGTTAGAATCACAGAGAGGCTCTGTGCTCCTAGGAACATGCTAGCTTTTCTCTCTCTATTTATATAGAGTAAATTTAGCATGCTCTTAAACTCATGGAGGCCTTCCATGAGTTTAACTCAAAAATATTTCAAATCATCTCCAAATTTTGATTCATCATGCTCATTAAATTGTTCATAAGAAATTCTTATGGGATGCAAAAAAAAATGAGGTGTTTCGATTTATCTAAGTCTTCATTTTTAATTTTTAAAAATCAACTCTAAAAATAATAATAAAATATATAATATTTGTACATTATTTTTAAAATTTAAAAATGATGACTTAGAAAACTCAAAACACCTCAAATTTTTGCAACCTATAAGATTTTCATATGAAAAATTTAATGAGCTTGATAAATAGAAATTTGGAGATGATTTAATATAGTTTTTGAGTTAAGTTCACGGAAGTCCTCCGTGAGCTTAAGAGCACGCTAGATTTACTCTCTCTCTATATATATATATATGGAAGAGTGTCAATCTAAGACATGATCCGCTATGATGATTCGCGAATCCAAGACATGATCCGTTATGATGCACGTTAGATTTACTTTCTCTCGTGTGCTTCATGTCCGTATCTCAAACTTGAAAGTCCAAATGGCCAATCTAAACCGTTGAACATAATATTCATATTGAAATATCTTTGAAGATTAAAATTTATATTTTTTTAAAACTTTTGTTAATTTTTATATGGGTGAAAAATCACTAGTATTGGATGTGCAGGAATTATTAGATCAATAAACTTTGAATTCATCTAAAAAATAATAAAAAATTTTCAAAAAATATAAAATTTGATATCCGAAAATATTTCAATATGAAGACCATACTCAACTGTTGAGATCGGTCATTTAAACTTTCAAATTTGATATACAGACATAAAATAAAAGGGATTTTGTATTTCGCAAAACATCATAGTCTCACTCTCTTTATATATATATTGATACATTTGATCATGTATTGTTGAGCTCAATACATAACAAAATTATGGTGAAATTTTACTCATTCATAACAATTACCTAGAGAAAAAAAGGAGTAACTTTTTGTGTTTCATAACAATTACCTAGAATTTATAATTCCCAAATTTAATGCATGTGGTTATACGTGAGCTCATCGCAGGTGATCCACAAATGGGGAGATTTTGATGGACGTTAGTTTAGACAGTTTTCATTTAATAAGGGGATGCAAGCTGCTGCGTGTTTCACACTCTGCAAGTCTTTTCTTTTTATCACAGGCGAACAGTTACAGTTTTCGGATCTAAATTGATTCCTTCCGGGCCTCCAATCGACAAAAAAACTTTGCGTTAACTACACATATTAATTGAGCTTCGTTTACACGCACACTGTCAGTACACTGATTTTGTTTTCTCCGTCCGACGGGAGGAGATATAGTAATATATATAGTGTTAGACTGGAGCTAATTGAACCTTAAGTGTATAGCATAAGTCTGGTATATACTGACACAGTTAAATTTATTATTTTCACATGTACAGTGATGGGCGGGTCGCCGATATTATCGGTATATATATATATATATATTGAGAGTACGGTGCTTCACGAAATATAAAATATTTTGTACTTCGCATTTATATCTCAAATTTAAAGTCTAAATAGCTTATGCAAACTATTAAATATGATTTTAATATCGAAATATCTTTGGAGATCAAATTTTATATATTTTTTAAAATTTTTGTTTTTTTTTAGATGGATATAAAGTTCGATGATCTAACGATTTCTGCACCATCTAATATTAGTGATATTTTACCTACCTAAAAAATAGCAAAAATTTTCAAAAAAAATATAAAACTTGATATGCAAAGATATTTCAATATGGAGATAATGTTCAAAGGTTTGTATCAGCAGTTTGGATATTTAAAATCGAGATGTGGACATGAAGCATAGAAATTTTATGCTTCGCAAAGCACCATTGTCTCGCTATATATATATATATATATATATATATATATATATAAATATTTATGAAAATATTTACATTTCAAATTAGATATGCAAACACATCAAAAAATTTTTTTTAAAATCTAAAAAAATTAATTTATTATTTTGATTAAATTATTCATATGAAAACCATATAGGATACAAAAATTTAGAGCATTTTGAGTTTTTTAAGTCACTCTTTTGATTTTTTGAAAAAACAACACAAAATTAAATATTTATTATTATTTTTATGGTTATTTTTTTCAAAAATTCAAAAGAGAAGCTTAAAAACTCAAAATGCTCTAAAATTTTGTATTCCATAAGGTTTTCATTTAAAGAATTTAATGAAAATCATAAATTAAAATTTTTGATATTTTATAATATTTTTTTGTTGCGTTTGCATATTGATTAAAATACAAACGTTTTCACAATAGTCTCTCTCTCTCTCTATATATATATATATATATATATATATATATATAAGATTAAGCACATAAATGTTATGATACTACAACAATTCAGATTTTCTGTTGAATTTTCAGAGCTAGTATCAGTTATCAGATTGAGTTATTCGTTAAATAATATTACTATCTCTATGACCATTTGTGTTGAAGTTATAATTTTCTCTCAATTTTAATTGTCACACGAAATGCTATATAATTTAGGAGTATAATTCCTCTACTTTGTTTTTTTTCATAGATTGCCATCAATTATGAATGTCAACATTCTTTAAATTCTAAATGTCAATTTTCCACTCAATTCTGTATTTATTTTACACTAATTATTTATCTTCATTTTTATTTTCTTTTTTTTCACATGTAGATATAAATTTTTATATTTTTAAAAGACATCACCGTAGAAATAGATAGACAAAAGAAGAATATATATATATATATATATATATATATAGAGATACCATGAGTTTAATCTCATGGAAGCCTTCCGTAAGATTAACTCAAAAAGTATATCAAATTATTTTTAAATTTTAATTTATCATGCTCATTAAATTATTTATATGAAAATATTGTGGTATGCAAAAATATGGAGTGTTTTGAGTTTTTTAATTCATGGTTTTTAATTTTTGAAAATCAACTCTAAAAATAATTATAAGATCTTTCGTGCTTGAACATTATTTTTAAAAATTAAAAATGGTGAATTAAAAAGCTCAAAACACTCCAATTTTTTGCATCCCACAAGATTTTCATATAAATAATTTAATGAGCATGATCAATTAAAATTTGAAAATTATTTAATATATTTTTTGAGTTAAGCTAATTTATATATAGTCTGGCTACGGTGATTCTATAAGCACTTCGACCAAGTGTTTATAGCTTGAATTTTAAAATTTTACGCACTAATTTTTAATTTAAATAACTTAAAAAATTTTCATATCATAATCTTATAGATTATCAAATTTCAACACGTTCCGATATTTTTTTCAAAGATTTTTGAAAGATGGCAACATTTGACCTGTAAAAAATGAATATTTTCAATTATTTTTAATTAAACATAGTAAACTAACTCCCAACATGTTGAAAATTAATAATCTCTAAGATTACAATATGAAAAATATTTTGAGATAATTAAATAAAAATTTAAGGTATATGATTTTGAATTTAAGCCATAAATATTTCGGCTCGAAATGCTTCCGTAGCCAATCCCAGTATATAGAAAATTCAAAACATCTCAATTTTTTTACCCCATAAGATTTCAATATGAAGAATTTAATGAGAGTAATAAATCAAAATTTAGAGATGATTTGACATAACTTTTGAGTTAGGATCATGGATGGACTCCATACTCCTAGGAACAAAGGTTACAATTTGACGGTCTTTGTTGGATTAACAAATGATAATAAAATTATATGAAATTTGAATCACCATCAATCCATAAGTAGAAAAATATATCCATAGGATTTTTTCGTATTTATTTAAAAAATCTATTGTCAAGATTGTGAAGATAACCATTGTCAAGTGATCATTCCCTATATAATATATATATAGAGTAAAGATACTGTGAGCTTAACATCTCTAAATTTTAATTTATCATACTCATTAAATTTTTAATATGAAAATCTTGTTGGAAGCAAAAATTCGAAGTGTTTTGAGCTTTTTAAGTCATGATTTTTAATTTTTGAAAATCAGTTCTAAAAATAATAATATATTCAATTCTTAAATATTATTTTAAAAAAATTAAAAATGATGACTTAAAAAGTTCAAAACACTCAAATTTTGCATCCCAAAAGATTTTCATATAAATAATTTAATGAGGGTGATAAATTAAAATTATGAGATTATTTGATGTACTTTTTGAGTTAAACTCACGAAAGGCCTCTATGAGCTTAAGCTCATGGTATATTTACTATATATATATATATATATATATATAGAGTGGAGATACTGCGTGAGTTTAAGCTCACGGAGGCCTTCCGTGAGCTTAACTCAAAAAATATATCAAATCATTTTGAAATTTTAATTTATAATTCTCATTAAATTTTTTATATGAAAATCTCATGGGATGCAAAAATTTGGAGCATTTTGAGCTTTTTAAATTGTGGTTTTTAATTTTTGAAAATCAGCTCTAAAAATAATAATAATATATTCAATATTTGAACATCATTTTAAAAAATTAAAAACAGTGACTTAAAAAGCTCAAAACACTCCAATTTTTTGCATCCCACAAGATTTTTATGTAAATAATTTAATGAGAATAATAAATTAAAATTTTGAGATGATTTAATATGTTTTTTGAGTTAAGCTCACGGAAGGCCTCCGTGAGCTTAAGCTCACGGTATTTCCACTATATATATATATATATGTACTTTTTGAGTTAAATTCACGGAAAGCATCTATGAGGTTAAGCTCACGGTATCTTTACTCTCTCTCTCTCTCTCTCTCTCTTTATATATATATATAGCTTATGGTGCTTTGCAAAGCAAACTACAGTTATTACTTCAGTGAGATTTCATATTCTGAGTTCTCAAATGGTCAATCCAAATTGTTCATTAATTTCTTCCTGTCAAAATCTTATAGGATATTAAATTTCATAATTTTTTGAGCTTTCTAACTATTTTTTAAATTATTTTTAAAAATAGCCCTGAAATAGTTAGAAAGCTCAAAAAATCATGAAATTTAATATCCTACAAGATATTGACATGAAGAAATTATTGAACAACTTAGATTAACCATTTGAGACCTCGGGATATGAAATCTCACCCCGAAGTTATAATGGTTTTTTACTTTGCAAAGCACCACGGAGGTCTTTCGTGAGTTTAATTCAATAAGCATGATAAATTAAAATTTAGAGATGGTTTGATATATTTTTTGAGTTAAGTTCACGGAAGACCTCCGTGACCTTAAGCTCACGTTATTTTTACTCTCTCTATATATATAGGAAAGAAGCATGAAGTCCATTCATGATACTAACTCAAAAAGTGTATCAAATAATTTTAAATTTTGATTTATGACTCTTATTAAATTTTTCATATGAAAATCTAGTGGGATACAAAAATTTGGGTGTTTCAAATTTTTTTAAGTCACTCTTTTAATTTTTTAAAAATCAGCTAAATAATAATAATAATATATTTAATATTTGTATAATATTTTTAAATATTAAAAACAATGACATAGAAAGCTCAGAATATCCCAAAAATTTGAAACCCATAAAATTTCAATATGAAGAATTTTAGGAGAGTGATAAATCAAATTTGGAAATAATTTAATATATTTTTTGAGTTAGGATCATAGAGGAGTTCTGTGCTCCTAGAAGCACGCTAGTTTTACTCTATCTCGCTCACTATATATATATATATATATATATATATATATATATATATATATAGATACCGTGAGCTTAAGCTCACAGAGGCCTTCCGTGAGCTTAACTCAAAAAAATATATCAAATTATTTTTAAATTTTAATTTATCATTCTCATTAAATTCTTTATATGAAAATCTCATGGGATGCAAAAATTTGGGGCGTTTTTGAGTTTTTTAAGTCGTGGTTTTTAATTTTTAAAATCAACTCTAAAAATAATAATAAAATATTTAATATTTGAACATCATTTTAGAAAATTAAAAATGGTGGGTTAAAAAACACAAAACACTCTAAATTTTGCATCCCACAAGATTTTCATATAAAGAATTTAATGAGCATGATAAATTAAAATTTGGAGATGATTTGATTTATTTTTTAAGTTAAGCTCACGGAAGGCCTCAGTGAGATTAAGTTCATGTCATCTTTACTCTCTCTCTCTCTCTCTCTCTCTATATATATATATATATATATATAGTGGAGATACCGTGAGATTAAGCTCACGGAGGTCTTCCGTGAGCTTAACTCAAAAAATATATTAAATCATCTCGAAATTTTAATTTATCATTCTCATTAAATTCTTTATATAAAAATCTTGTGGGATGCAAAAAATTGGAGTGTTTTGAGTTTTTTAAGTCATCATTTTTAATTTTTTAAAATGATGTTCAAGTATTGAATATATTATTATTATTATTAGAGCTGATTTTCAAAAATTAAAAACCACAACTTAAAAACCTTAAAACGCTCCAAATTTTTGCATTCCATGAGATTTTCATATAAATAATTTAATGAGAATGATAAATTAAAATTTCGAAATGATTTGATATATTTTTTGAGTTAAGCTCACGGAAGGCCTCCGTGAGCTTAAGCTCACGGTATCTCCACTCTCTCTCTCTATATATATAGTAAAGATACCGTGAGTTTAACTAAAAAAATATATCAAATCATCTTCAAATTTTAATTTATCATTCTCATTAAATTGTTTATATGAAAATCTCATGGGATGCAAAAATTTAGAGCGTTTTGAGTTTTTTAACTCGTGGTTTTTAATTTTTGAAAATCAGCTCTAAAAATAATAATAAAATATTTAATATTTGAATATCATTTTAGAAAATTAAAAATGGTGGGTTAAAAAGCTCAAAACACTCCAAATTTTTGCATCCCACGAGATTTTCATATAAAAAATTTAATGAGCATGATAAATTAAAATTTGAAGATGATTTGATTTACTTTTTGAGTGAAGTTCACGGAAGACCTCCGTTGTTGTTTTGGCATGACATTTTATATCCATACGGTTCAAATATTCAATCTAAATTACTCAATAATTTCTTCATTTTAAAATCTCATGGAATATTAAATATCATAATTTTTTGACTACTATTTTTAAATTATTTTAAAAAATAACCCTCAAATAGATTATTTTCTCATATTAAACAAGATTGATTTTAAAAATAATTTAAAAAATAGCTAGAAAACTCAAAAAATCATGAAATTTAATATCTCATAAGATTTGATATAAAAAATTACTGAGCAATTTAAATTTACCGTTTGAATCGATAAAATATAAAATCATTTGCCGAAACAAACTTATTTTTTTTTTTACTTTCTAAAACACCATAATACATCTCTCTATTATATTTTGAAATATTTGATATATATAACCATCTCTATTTCGCTACTTCACAATTTAAAGTACGTAAACGAATACGTTGACACGGAAAAAAGAATTTGGAAAAAGAATTTATTAATTTTATCGATTTGCGCGCGAAGGCCAAACGCAACGTCAAAGTCATAAATGTAGAGTCAGTTCACTGTCCCCTGATTTTTCTAAAATATAATTTAATTAATTATATTTTTAATGATAAAAATTATTTAATTAGAATATAATGATAAAAATTATAGTACACTGATAATGACATTTTATAAATACGATTGACGTAAAAGACACACTCTCTATATTTTTTTTATAATACTTAAAATGTGCTTTTTGCATTTGACAATTAACCTTAAAGAATTCCAGCTGATTTCATCATCTGGCCCATGCAAAGAAGTTGAGACGATATGCACCAGTATTAGAGGAAAAACAACAGGAGAGCAGGAAAACAAATTTTTTTTATTAATAACAAATTAAAAATAACAACTCACGAGTAATAAAGTGAAGGATCAAATTTGACGAAAATAAAAAAGACGGATATGTGGTATCCGGACGGAAATAGGGTTTCCATCCCTGGCCCATATCGCTGCGCGTTTTACGAGACTTTTATTTCTTGTTCGGTATCATGCACTTTTATTTTTTGTTCGATATCTTTGCCATGGAAAATGATATGACTTTGGATATGATAATTTCCTTTTTTATCATTTTATTTTATTCATCTATCAAATAGGTGGGTGTGAAACACTCAACCAAGATTGTGCCTCCATATAATATTATTTGAAGATAAAAAATAAGAAAAGATGTAAAGAACATATAAAAAATTAAGTCCTTGTATAAATCATAAGATCAAGATCCATAACATACATATGCCAACGAGCCTCATATATCAAAATTAATGTGATCGCAAAAAGAGTTAGGTGAATATATATAAAAAATATGTTTAGAAAATAAATAATCATAACATAAATACAATTATGTATGTCAATTCTGCAATTCGTCAATTGAATAAGATAGTAAAATCTTAATTAAGTATATTTCTAGCTGTAACAAAAATTAGAATTTTATAAATTATTAAGTTAATCACATATTAAATAATAAATTATCAATTATATGTCAAATCTTTAATTAATGATGAATAAAATAATAATTAATAATCATACAAAATAAAAGTGTTAATATTAAAAAAATAATAATAACTAATAATAAAAAAAACTTTATACATAATAATATACAAAATAATTATCATTGGTATTAAATAAAATAATAATTAATAATAATACTAAACAATATTAAATAAAATAATAATAATAATAAATAAAATAATAATAATAAATAAAATAATAACTAATAATAATAAACAAAATAATAATTATTTTTAAAAATTATTTCACGAGATTTTAAGATCGTCAACTAAATATGTTGTCAAATAATTCCATTCCTAATTATTATTTTTATTTTCTAATTGATAATATATATTTTGACAAACTAATATAAAGTAATATAATTAATATATTTTTTAATTTTTTTAATTATTTAATAATATAATAAAATAATGAATAGTTGTATATTATAATAAATACTGAATGTCATTACATTAATTTTGATATATGGGGATTTTAGCATATTTGATAGATGAATAAAATAAAATCATAAAAGAGAAAATTGTCATATTCAAAGTCACATCATTTGTCATGGCAAAGATATCGGACAAAAAATAAAAATGTATGTTACTGAATAAGAAATAAAAGTCTCGTAAAGTACGCAGCGATGTGGGTTGAGACTCAAATCACATATCAGTTTTTATTATTTTCGTCAATATTGTCATTCGTTGTTATAATCGTAAATTGTTATTTTATTACTAATAAAAAAATCGGCAGGAAAAGCCCATCTATTTCTTAGAAAAGAGAAAATAGAAAAGAAAAAACCTATCTAGTACTTTGAGATGCGTGTGCGTGTGACTCAACCCAAGTCAGACTGACAAAAGTAAAGGATGCTCTAATGGTTCCTCTTTTGGAAATTCTTGAATAAAGTAATACAGTTCCTTTTGGGTGCAACTTTTTCTCCGGTTTTTGACCATAGAACTTTTTGTGTGCGTATAGGAGGTAGATAAGGCAAATTTATGACTAGTACGTGGATCCTCTCTGGCAGGAATGGAGTGGTAATTCATACACCTGATTGCCATGTTGTACCTGTGCGGATGAAAATATCATGTTCGATACAGCGCGAACGTGGTGATATAATTTTTTTAAAAAAATATATAAGATACAAGTGTGATTGTATATATTGATATTATATATATAAAGTAAAACTAAGTTTCCTTTAGGAGCACGGAGGATTTTTATATTCTTAAATAAAAATATATATTTAATTATTTTCAAATTTTAATTTTCATTCAATAAATTTTCTCTATCAAAATCTTATGGGATACAAAAGCTAATTATTTTTTCAGTTGCACAAGTATTTATTTAATATTTTTAAGATGAAACTAAAATAAAAATAAAATAATCAATATTTGCCATGAAATAAGCCACTTTTAAAAAAAAACTAAAAAAAATCTCTAAAAATAGATTTTTTTATATCCCATAAAATTTTGATATAGAAAATTTATTGAGACACATAAATCAAAATTTTAATTTATTTATATATATTTTTGAATTATGAACACAGAGTGGCTCTATACTCCTATGAGTATATTAGTTTATTCATATGTTGTATATAAAATCAACATGATATTTTATAAAAAAAATGATAGATGAAGTTCATCGATTTTGGTCATATTGATGTAAAAATAGTCAGTGTAAGTTTGTTTTTGCAATAATAATGTTGCAATTAAATTAAATAATCAAAATAAACATCTCATAACATGCAAGCACCATAGCATATCATTAAATAGAGATAAATAGATAGAAGCAAGTAATGTTATCTAAAAAGTCAACTTGTAATCATAAAAATAACAAGTATCAGGCACTGAAATCCAATATAGCAAGCAACGAAATATATCACATAACATGCAATAAAATTAAGAAATACTCCATCTAAATCGAAGAAAAAAAATGATCAGAAACCCCAAAAAGCTACTCCTCCATGGGTACTGGTTGTTTGGGAAATTTCTCTATCCCATTTTTGAGTCATTTTTACCAATAGTAGATTTTTTTTATAAAATTTCATGAAACTCCAAAGGAAATTTCACCCCAAATGAGAATCCGGTATTGATTTTGTGATTTAAGTAATGGAGCATCAAGATTTATCAACTCTAGGTTCGGCCTGGGATTTGAAGAGAGGTCAAGGTGAGAGGGAAGAAGGAAACGAATGAGAGAATATGAAAAAGGAAAGAAGAATAAGAGAAATGTGGTCTTGGTGAAGAAGATGGTGGTGTGAATAGATGGCAACAAGAGGAGAGAGAGAGAGAAGTGAAGAATGATGAATATAAGAAGAAGAAGATGAAGGATCGATTTTGAAAAGAAAAAGAAAGAGAAAGAGGCACGACTCTTGTCTTACTAGACAAATTTAAAGTATCCATTACAACATATGAACTATCTGTTGTAATAGAGAAAGAGGCGCGACATATAAAATCTAATGCATTTAATAGGCCTTCTAATTCTATATCAGTTACAACGATGGGTTCATCCATTGCAACTGATGTGCACATTGTGCTTATAAATGAATTCAAATTTATTCGTTGTAATGAATTCGTGTCTGTTAACAACGGATGTGAACAAGATTTTCTCTGGAGTTTTTTTAATAACTTTTTGAATTGATCTGATTTAATTCGTTGTAACAGTTAGGAGTTATGTTACAAAAGATAAGATATATTTGTGTCATTTAGGTCTTTTGACATGGAATTTGAATATAGCTCTCATGTCAAAGATATTATGTGATATGCTAATAATATATTGGGGCCTATATGCACTCCTAAAATTTTATTATGCCTATTAAACATATTTAATGTAATGATTCAAGTATTTTTCTATATAATAAGCATAAAATTTAAGAAAATTTAAGGAAAATATAAAACAACCCCTTACTCTTTTGACTTAGGAACCCAAACAGCCTTTGATTTGTACTTCCCTTCCTAAATTTGCATTCAATCAAAATATAATTCAATTGACAATAATAATTGTAAAATTTCTTTCAAGATATTTTATCACTATTTTGAACAAAATGATATTTATAATGATCTCTTACTTCTTGAGCTTGAGTCCTCAGATTTTTTGAGATATTTCTTACATTTCAAAATTTTGTTTGTGATTTTTGTGAAAATTAGAGAATATCCCTTTGTGACTCATTATTTTGAGCCTAGTTTTGTGATATATTTTAACCTTTATGTTCATAAAACTAATCATCTACATCTTTAAAATAAATTTATTTGATCATAGAGGGTTAAATGTATTCATATTACCTTGATGAATATTTTTATTCATATTTCTTCTATTTGAATATTTACAATGATATGAATGATTTTACTTTCTTCCATTATCTTTTATATTTTATATTTTTTCATTTTTATTTTCAGATTTTTGATAATGTTTTCTTTTTTTTGGGCTTCCGATATTCTTAGACTAGGGAAAGATTTTGTCTCCATATATTCAAGTCTTATTTTATCATGGATCTTTTGATCCACATATATTTTTTCAAGATTCATCTTAGTGCTACAATTTAAGTTACTAAATATTCTCAAAACTCAATTTTTAATCTTTAAAATTTACAATTTTATTTTTAATAGACATATTTCATCTATGTATAATTCATAATTATTTTATTTTTTGTGTTCTTTAATTAAAGTCTCACCTTCCTTTATCTTAGACTCAAGTTTAACAATTTATGCATTTAATTTCTTAACTAACTTCTCCTTTATGAGTATGTTTTTATTTATTTCATTAAGCATTGATTGTAACCTAGCAAATTTTTGATATTTTTCTTCATTACTGAGAGAAATATTTAAATCATCTATTGCATGTCTTTCTACAAAGTCATAGTCATTAATATCATGAAAAAAGTTTAAAAATATCTCATTAGTCCCAATTGGAGAAGTTGATGTGTTAACTTGTTGTTGTGACTCGAGCTCTTTATTTTTGGACATGAGTATATTTCTCAACAACTCGATTGTCTTGTTGTTTGAGATATTCTTGCTAGTTATGATCCCATTAATATCGATTGTGGAGGGACATTCTTCAACTCTTGTCACGAGAGCTAAATTTAACTCCTGCTCATATCTCGACTTTGCAACCGAGCCGTCAGTGTCATTGTTATCTGACTCGGCATGTATAGAATATTTTAGAGAGGAGAAGTGCATCATTTGAAGGTTCATGATCAAGTATGGTTGTAAGCAATGAATGCCATTGCTTTGAATTCATGCATGGGCTCATCGATTTGCTTTAGGATTTTCTCAAAACACCTCAAGTAAGTATATACCCCGTTCGACGTGAAAGTGATTTGCACCCCTTATATCGTCTTTCAATCTCAATTTTCTGAGGATCACACGTAAAAATTTTCCTATCACTTTTCCATTAGATAATGTTTCTCTCAATTCATTAAACTCATTTTGTACATGTATAAATGTATTATACATATTTTTTATGATTTCACCATGCTCTAGCTTAAAATTCTCAAATCTGATCCCAAGTCCAGTTATTTTGGTCTTTTTAATTTCTAAATTTTCTCTATAACTTGTAATAAGGATATTCCACATCTCATTAACATTTATCGTATTAGCAAACAAGAGGGCCACACTATCACTTACCAAATTTAAGATGACATTTATAGCATTATCATTTTTCTACTTTATTATTAGAGACTCGGTTGTATGTATATTATTATTTGAGTTACATTTTGGTACATAACTTCTTTCTACCAGATCTCAAATTTTCAACATAAATAAGAAATTGATCATGGTATTTTTTCAATGGCTAAAATTTTTAGTAGTTTGTTTAAAGACGGGGTTCATTCATAAATATTGGTGGTGCCATTTAATGAATTTAATACAATCTGCTCTGATACCATTTTATTTTTTCTAAAAGTCTAGTATTAAATTCAAAGAACAATAATTAAATAGTAAAATAAAAAAAGAAGAGAGAAAGAACACACGATGTAACAGAATTCAGCTACAATAAGCCTACGTCTTCAGGACCCGCAATCTTCAACAATTGATTGCGTCGAGTCACTAGAATAAATGAATGTTATAACTGTGAACCATGTTCCCTTACACAAAGTAAATGGATAGCCATCAACCAACTTAAATAAACAGACATGAAGACACAAGTCTCACAAAGAAACAATCAAGAACTAATTATCTCACTTTAATGGAGGTATATTATAAAGTAGCCTTGAGATTTAAAAACAATAGATATGAAGGGTTTGCACTCAGACAAGATGACGGCTAGGGTCAAGAATAATCATTTCTACATAGGTTTATTTGTGATGCACTTTGTGTTGCTCCCAATGGAGATGAGTTTAGCCTAGGGGTGTTAATGGGTCGGGTCGGGTCGGGTCACACTATTTTATTATTTTTATGATCCGATTTGAATCCGATTGCGATTAAATTCGGGTCAAAAAATCTTGACCCATACCCGACCCGACGGGTCGACCCGATCCGATACGTATAAAATAATTAATTAATTATTAATTATTTTTATATAATTTTAAATAATAAAATATTAATTAATTTATAATTAATCTTAATTAATGTATATTTAAGTTTTAATTAGTACTAAAATCATAATATTATTTCAAAAAATATAATTAATCAGGTCGGATTGGGTTAACCTGAACTCGACCCATTTATCTTCGAGTCATATCGGGTCGGGTCGGGTTCAGATCAACCCATCGGATCGATCAAGAATTGACACCCCTAGTTTGACCGCAACTGACTCATACCCGGTTGTTAAATTGGCTGGCCATTAAAATAATTGGATATGCCGCGACGCACTCGATACACACTGTACCGGGTAACATAACCTTGTAGCTTCATGAAATTAAAATGGTATTATACAACGATGATCATTACTTACTCATAAAAATGGGCAGGAGGACGAGCAAGAATTTAATTTACGAAGATCAAAATATATGTACAAGTCTATCATATTATTTTTTTGAGTAATTTGAGTGTGAAAATATTATTTAAACAAAAATAAAAAAAATTTAAATGTATTTTTAGTGACTTAGATTGGATGTGTATTAAAATTAAGTCAATTTAATGAAAATTTTGCCTCTCATTTTAAATTTTTAAATTTTGAATGTAAAGTTTCAATGAAGTTGTGATAAGTGACTAATTAATCTTTATTTTTTTTTCAAATTTAATATACACACTAAATCATTAGAGACACATCTAAGTGTTTTGATTTTTTATTTAAACAATATTTTTAAAAGATATATCATAAACATTGAATGTACTGTAAATAATGAATGTGCACTAGAATTACTTATTTTTTTAATGGCATTTGTTATAAAAAAATTACGAAACGGAAATTAAGTACATGTACAGACATTTTAAAAGTGTCACACATTAAATATAAAGGAACTTTGTGAAAGAAATTGCACAAAAATTAAGGGATCGAAGTGAAAATGCGAATGACAATTTTAAATTAGACCGACAAAAGAATCTTAAATCATGAGGAAGTGCAGTGGCGGAAGTTAAAATAATTTATATACTGTATTTTAAATTTTAAGGAGTTAAAATAATAAAATTATTATAAATACATTACAAAATATAATAAATTTTTGACAGAAATATTAATGTTTAAAAATTTTGAGGAGCCGGGTCCGGGTCCCTTCTAAGATCCACCACTGAGGAAGTGCCTTCCAAAAGATATGCTCGAGGACCCAATTATAAAACATACAAAACATAAGGATGCCATTTAATTTTGACGTCAATCACTTTTTAATTTTTTTCTCATGAAAATGTGTCATTTTGTCAATGGTGACTGGCGTGTCCTGTTATTTATCTATGACGAGCATGAGTGAACAGAATAATTTTTGTATTCTATAATCTATATCAAATTAGACAAATCTAAAAGACTAATACATGTACAAAGATAATCCTAACTATCAGAGCTGAATTAAATCAACAGTATATGGTCCGAATTAAAATACCGAATCCGTTTCGAATGATAAAAATTGAGCTTTAATTTTATACAAGCATGCACGAGAAACTCCTTCAAACATCACATGCATTTACGTTGTGTAGTATATAAACAAACAGCGAGACATCACACAATTTTTATCTAATTGGTCCAATAAAAGATTTGGTGGTTTTGCTTATTCAATCCCAAAAAAAAAAAGATCTATCCTCAATGGACTCAATTAATTAGTCAGATCGTGGTGCCCAGAGCGTTCAAAATTGAAATTGTCCGGGGGACCTTCTACCTAACTTTGCGTACATACATATATATGAAGGGCTAAACTAACATGCGGTCCTTACGTGAATTAAAACCACTACAGTGGTTGGGTTTGCATGGTCCCTAAATATTACTGTACGTAGTACTGAGATCGTAAGGTGTGGGGGTAAACTTGCACCATCAGAGTGAGTCCTAAACTTGTCTTTCTTTATATGAGGCTAAAATTAAGTTTGTTTCTTCTTAGAACCAGCTGCGATCTTCTAGTTGTTTGTCAAATCAAATTACTCACCTTTCTCTCTCTCAGGTGGAACAGGATTTGGTATACATCAATAGGAAGATGGGCTACCTAATTACGAAATTGATATAGTTTTAGATTAATTATTATAATTATATTATATATTTTAGAATATCGCAGAAGAAAGTACGCATGTAAGTATGCAATGTATATAGTTTGGCGAGACAGAGATGCACATACGCTCTACCACACTCAACGACTCAATATCTTCCATTCCTCCTTTTCGATCCACTCTTGCCATTGGATTTTTAATGGTATTTGGTGGTACAAATTTTAATCAAACAACAAAGAAACATTGTTGTCATAAAGCCAGCTTGTTCGGTGTGCTATGAAAATGATCCACAGATATAATTAAAAAACAAAGGAAGAAAGAAATTTCTTTTAGTTGGTTAATATAATTTTGGTCATATTTTTTTTATTTCGTAAATATAGAGCTTACTATATTTTACCTATGAAATATATTAGTACACATTTACAGGAATCAATTAAGTAAAGAAAGGACATATTAAATGCTGAGAATTTATAGCAATACACCATATTATCACACTTCACATAATAAGGGAAGAGATGAACTGGAGATACTTTCAGCAGCTAAATAATTTGTATTATCTCTCTCTTAATGATTTAAGTTTAATAAAATTACTTACACAGTTCAGAATAAAAACAAACCCAACAAGTGACTCAAACTAAATTAACAATCCATAGCATAATTGCTAATTAATAAATAAATAAGGAGGGATAAAATCCAACAAACTCCCCCTCTTGTCTCATACGAAGATGGGCTCAAACACCCACTGAACTCCCCCTCTAGACTCATGCGAAAAAAATTTCAAACTCCATCAATCTCTCGCTATAAGTTGAAGACTTTGTAGAAGAGCTCAAAGCACAATTCTCTCCTTCGCCGACGAAACTCTCATCTGAGCAGGAAAGTAGGTGGAGATAACCATGATCTTCATAACCAGGTCAATACCATCAGCTTGGGAAAAAAACATCATCTTAACTACAAGATTAAAATTTTCGTAGGAGTTGTTACCTCAATTTTCTTCATTATCGGGTTTAATACCTTAGTATGGTCATTATTCATAAAAGACATATTTTGAAAGACTTCATTCACAGTCAAGTCAATTGTGCGCACCTTAAATGTAAGTTCCCATATGCATTAACCAAATCAGGTTATTCTCATGCAAAAAATTTCATGCCCTTGCATGATTCCACCATCTTTTCTTAACAAGACTTCGAGTACCCAGTCGATCATATGATCATATCATCGATTACTGGTGGAACAACCATCCACCTCGTCGACCTTAGTCTTACTTACATGGAGCAGTTTGCATCAGGTACTTGTTGTACTTCTTCCTTTTTGCATCACACGTGCAGAGGTTACACTCATTCATCTCTACTTATCATAAAGGTTAAATCAACAACTCTTTGAATTTATCTCCAAACTCGATTTTTCTACAACCTGTAGATGTTTTCCTCGGAATCACACATAGTTAATCATCTTCATAGAGATGAAAACCCTTATCGGGTCACCGCAAGCTACCATGACTTCAGAATTAGATACAGGTGTCGTGGTGTTCTCCTTTTGATCACATTTAACTTTACATTTGTTCTTCTTCATAACTCGACACTCTCTTGTAATGTTCCATTTTGTGGCAATAGAAGTATTCCATATTCTTTCTCATAAATTTTGAATTACCTTTTGGCTCATGATTTGAGTTTTGCGTTCTTTCCCGCTCTACACAACATATACTCTTTTCTCCTTGTCTCCTCATTCAACATACTTTTTTTTTATCATATTCACAGTCACGACCCTATTTGGAGCCTAGTTGCTAAAAGAGACAACTGGGGGTTTTCACAAATCAGATAAAGAACTCAAAAATAACAAAACTTATATTTTGTCATTCAATATCATTTTCATTATCGTCAATCGATTTATCACATCAAGTTACTTAAATGTTCCGTCTGAACCACTTTCGGTATATTTCTTGTTCATGAGTTTTCAACTCCTCCTCCCGACTTATGAGCTGAATCCATACTAACTCATTCACTGAGAATCATGATCCTCAACGCTGCCCACATATTTCCTCATAATCAGCACATACAGAGGATTACCATGTATATTCTTTCACTCGAATTATATCTCGCTTTTATGACATATAAATTAGTCACCATGAGTTTCAAACTGAAGCATAAATCTCGATATTAATCATGAGCTCTAATACCACTTGTTGAGAATTTAGAAATACACCATATCAACATACTATACAGAAGAGGGGAACAGAAGAGATACTCTCAACAGCCAAGTAATTTGTATTAGCTCTCTCTTAATGATTTAGGTTTAACAAAATTACTTATATAGTTTAGAATAAAAACAAGCTCAATATGTGGCCCAAACTAAATTAACAAATGACTTAACAACCAATAACACACAGTAGCTAATAAATAGATTTTGAGAAGAGATAAAATTCAGCACTAAAGGTAAAATAAAAAGAACAAAAATGGTTACTTGTATTTAAAAAAAAAAAAAAGAGGTAAGACAACATTAAGAGAGGAGAGGAGATGAGAGAAGAAGAAAAGATGTGCAAAAAGTTAGAAAAGGATGAGGAGGTGATGGAGGCTGTGTATTAGAATATATTTGTCTATTTTTTGAATCTAAGAAAGCACCATGATTCTCACATATGTGCATCCTGTCCGCTCCGTAGATTGACGGTTTAAATCTATTTACTTCTAGGACTGTCAATGAATAGGATAAGGTACCGATAAAAATATTTTTATATCCATATTTGTTAAAATTTTCTTATCATACTTTACCTTTTATCCGTTAAAAAATAATTTTATTCATACTTTACCGTTACCCATTAAGAATTTAAGATAATGAACTGGTAAATGTAGATAATGGGTAAAATAAAAATGATTCAATGAAAAAAATTATATGACTTAGACAAATAAATAATATTAAATAGATATATTAATAAAGTACAACAATAATTAACATTTTAGATATAATAAAAGTTATATATTTTTTTCATGATAATCGTCATAAAAAGATATACTAATTACTATATATATTTACTAAAAATATAAAATAATTATATTTATATATATTTAACTATATATATTTATATAATTTACCGAATGGATAATGGATAACGAAAACCTTTTGTCCATATTCATATCCGATAAGTTAAATTTTTTTTATCCATATTCATACTTATCCGATGACTTAACGAAAATAAAATTTTATCCATACAATCTTATCAGATATGATACGTTGAATATATGCGATTAAAAAAGTACCATTGACAGCCTTATTTACTTGTCCAGAGAATATGTATTAAGGGGAATGGAGGCGGTCGATGATGAATCCTTTCACATCTAGTGTTTTTAATTTTTTTTTTTGTGTCCTAGAGGGGGAGGAGAAGTTTGGAGAGAGCACTGTCACATTTTAAAATTCACGGACTTTGATTCAGCCGTGCCTTATGACCCACCTCTTCGCGCGACCTCGAGTCGGACCGACAACAAAGCTAGACGGACCTGATAAATCCTGGATATTTTTGTCATTCCTAAATTGAAGATACATCAATTGCCTAGCATATTTGCAAGCTCACAAAGTAACATGTTAGCTAGGTGCGGACACGCATATACAACAATACAATTTCCCGTGCAATGTAAAACATGATCGGTTTCATACAGACAGCACAGTAGAGTTCCCTCTGCAAGGGAGAAAACTACAAATCATTACCATCTATTTTCAATTCACATAGACACTCACACTCCTCGGAGAGAGAGAAAAAGAGAGACAGAGAGGCAGAAAGAGGGAGAGCGAGCGCACTAACATAACACAACACAACGCCCCACACATGTGGTGAGATGACACCTACACGTGCGGTGGGGAGTTTGGAGGTTTGTTAAAGCAGTGAAAGAAAGAAAGGGGCTTGACAGCTGGGTCAGTCAGGCGCTGGAGTGAGAAAAAGAGGGTTAGAAAGAGAGATGAAATGGTGAATAAAGAGAAGTGAGCAGCCGTGCGGGTTTCAGCTAATTAAAGCCTTTTGTTTTCCTTTTTGTTGGCCCTTTTCCCTTCTCTCGCTCTTGCTCTCGCTCTCGCTCTCGCTCTCGCTCTCCCTCTCCCTCTCCCTTCTCTCCCTTCTCTCTGCACTCTTTTCAAAATGGCAAGTGATCATACAGCAGTTCATGGCTTGATTGACTACTCCTCATCCTCCTCCTCTTCAAAAATGTTCTTCCCTGAAATGGGCTCTCTTTCCATCAACCTGGCCTCTTCTCTACAAAGCAGCTATCACCACACCAAGGCATTTCCTTTTAATTTGGAAGAACCTCCAAGCCATGATGATTGTGGAGAAGAAGATGAAGAAGAGGCGAACAACGCCGTTGACTTCACGGCTGGAGAAGATAGCCACAACCAAGATGGAGAAGGAGAGAACAATGACGACAAAACAAACTCTTCTGGCCAATCAAAGCTATGCGCTAGAGGCCATTGGCGACCAGCTGAAGATGCAAAGCTCAAGGAGTTAGTCGCACTTTATGGCCCTCAGAACTGGAATCTCATCGCAGAAAAGCTAGAGGGCAGATCAGGTACTTCTTTTTTAATTAATATCTATCAGATCTTTCTCCCTTTTCTTTTCTTTCTGTGTGTGCGTGTTTAGACTAAAATATCTGTGTATGAAAAGATTAGGCATTTTATTAATTAGTTGATGGCACCTTAATGTTTCTTTTTTTTATAAGAAGTAATGGTCCCTAATGCAATTGCAAAGAGTATATAATACATAGTAAAAGGAAAAAAGACATATTGTTTGGTCTGTTTTAAGTATTTTTTAATTATTATCTGTTAATTAAGTAGTGTTGTCCTTTTTGTAATGTGAAGGGAAGAGTTGTAGATTGAGATGGTTCAATCAACTAGACCCAAGGATAAATAGGAGGCCTTTCACGGAGGAAGAGGAAGAGAGACTGATGACAGCGCATCGGTTGTATGGCAACAAATGGGCCATGATAGCGCGGCTCTTTCCAGGAAGAACCGACAACTCGGTGAAGAACCATTGGCATGTTATCATGGCGAGAAAGTACCGTGAGCAGTCAAATGCTTACAGGAGGAGGAAGCTGAATCAAGCGGTGCAAAGGAGGCTCGAAGAAACGACGGTTGCTCCTTCCTTCCCCTTTCCCGCTGCCATTGAGGGCTATTGTGGTAATGTTGCTAACTTCTATGCCGGAGTTGAAGCGCCGTGTTATTACCTATCTGGTGAGTTATTGTTTTCGTCATGTGCCTAGATATAAACTGAACTTTCGTTCTCTTTTGATAATTTATTGGTTGGTGGATGAGGTATAGTGTTTCTATTCTACTTCTACTGTGTTATACCACTGCTGAATGCAGCAGTGTTAGTTACACTACAGAAGAGGTAGGATTTATGGGTTCTTGGATCAATTGGGGAAAAATCGTTTTCATCCTTCTCTTAATTAGTAATTTATCTACTCACCCTAATGAAATGGGAATTTTTCAATAAAACTGCACTAGAAAGGCCTAAAGACTTAAAAAAGACTTTGGTAAGATAGTTGAGTTGCTGTTTGACCACATTTAAACTTTTTTGTACATCAAAAAGGAAAGGAAAAATATAAAATGATAGGCTTTTGGGTATGCAGTTATGTCCTATTACCTATTGACCATTGATTTATGGTGATTTGATATATATACACGTTAGGTTCGCATGCTATGTACTGTGATGCACTGTGCTTCATGTAGTAACATATAATATAACCCATTTTGAACATGGTCTTGATATGTACTGTTGGAAGATATTCGATGACGACTGTTCTTGGAACTAATTAAAATAATATAGATGTTTCTGTTTCTTAGTTCGAGGTTGCCTGTTGTGTATGGAGTATGGACGTACTTAATGGCTTTATTAGCGATAAGTGTACGTCCGGAACTCCATGATTTATCTCTTAATATAATTAGAAGGCATGAAGCTATTGAAATGGGAAGGGGCAAAACAATAGTGGTCCGGATCTTGTACTTTGCAACTAGTCAATTCAACCTAGCTTGCACAGAAATGTTCATAATGTTACATGATCAAGCATGCACATTTGCTCTAGTGAGTAGTGACATCTACCTCCATTATATATGTACTATTGTTCATTTAATGGCTAGTTAATTCTACAGTCTATATACAGGTTTGCTTTAATGAAAAAAGTAGTTATTATCATGAAACCTACTTGTTATTAATAGTGGCGACAAGACCGTAACTAATTAATGAACAATAATGTCATGAATAATATAGCGATCAGATTCAATTATATATAACACCTGTCCTAATGAACCAAGAATTGCATGTATTTACCATCAACCCAATCGGTGTTTGCATTATGATTTGTACTGTATAAAGAAAAGCAGCATGAGCTGAATAAAGTTAAGATTCGTCCATCTATTTTGGGACCCTGAATTAATGGAGCTTAACCTGGAAATATTCAAATTGGATCTTTCAGACATTTTGATCTGTAAATGGACCATATGATTTGAGGTATGTACACAAGTACTATTACGGAAATTTGTCATGTTATTTTATTTATCGGTTTGTTTTTCTATTTTCTTTGCTTGCAATCCACCATATGGGTTATCTGAAACAAATCTACATTTCAACAGGTCCACCAATTGCAATTGAGAGAGAAAATTTCTATGGCAACAGCTACTGGAATAGGCCGAGACAAGAGACCATGGGATTCTACCAACATCCACAATTCGTACTTGCAATGCAACAACCTAAAAATCACAATGCAACTAATTTCCGGATGTCATCATCTGATTCAACTGGGTTTGAAGACAATAGAGAGAATGTCCATGCATTCCATGAGGCCTCCCCTTCTCCTGGTTTCATTGATTTTCTGGGTGTAGGGGCAACATGAAGGAGGTCTGCTGATCTGGCTCCGGAAAGACTGGTCTGTTATCTCTGTTTGCAAATAATGTCGATGAGAAAAGATCAATTGGGCAAGTCTTAGTAGTTGTTCCTTGGAAGGCATGATCTGTTTGTTTGCACAGGAATCAATTCCTGTTTTAGCGCACCGAGTACAAGATATGTATAGACCATCTAACAAGGGAAGTCACATGGCATGATGACAAAGTTTCTTTTTTGTTCATGAGGGGAATGATGATAGGTGCCATGAAATTTATCCTTGCAATATATATATATATATATATGGTATTGACTGCCAAAAAAAGGGAAAAAATGCAGTACTAATTAATTTGCTCGATTCCGAGTATAGTAATTTGCTAGATTCAGTACTGTTATACTTGTTATGCTATTGAGTCTTAGCTTAATGAGCTGCCGTTTTAGACGTGCATGTATATAGTATTATTCTCCAATGCTATGTCGTTGTCGGTACAGTAATTTTCCGATAATATATGGACCTATTCGGGACCGGAAGAACACATCAATGATGCCACGTATATATGTACGGTTATCATAATCAAATTTTTAATTAGATTTCATTTACGAAAATTCAAAGGTAGGTCCATGTTTCCAAATACATCCTGCCAAGATATATTTAGTAATAATTGATTTTATGGCATATTTATAAGAGTAATTTCTATCTACATAATTAAAAAACACAAAATATTGGATTTTTCATTTGAATAATATTTTTCAAAAATATGTACCATAAATATTGGAATTTATAATTATAATGAAAAATAAACTTTCTGATCTAAAAAATCGAAAAAAACATCATATCACTCAAATTTAAATATTTTTAAATACGCGAAGATATAATGCTTGCTTTCTTGGAAACTTAAAGAGGGACTTGAATTCATTGAATATGAAAATAGAAACAATTACATAAGTCGACCAAGATGACAACATAACTAAGTTTCTCTGTTGCAACGCACTTTTAATAAAGTTTTTGGGTGAGTGGCAATTGTATAAAAAAAGAATATGAATGGTCATTATTGATTTGATCTGTAAACTAATCGTTTAAAACTTTTCTGACAAAAATACTATAATTATAGGTCTTATCATAAAATTAATGAGAACCAAGGAAGGTTTAACATAAAGTAGTACGTCTTATAATTTAATGTCTTAAAAATGAAGGGGCGAGAGAAGAAATAAATTGGAGTGAGAACTTCTGTTGTGGGGGCAAAAAATGGATCTTGTGGTGCAGATACGGGATATAGATAATGATGCACTAATAATTTTTTTCTTATATTTATTGTTTGAGCGGTGATATTTATTTATTTTGAGAATGATCAAAATAAATTATAAAATTCTTCTGCAAAAATGATATAATTTCTTTGTAATCTCTTTTTTCAATGTAGAATGATCAAAATCAATGTAGTAGAAAATCTCTCCTCTCATGAGTCATGATAACTGATTAATTTTATTTGGGCAAAATTTTATGGGAATCACATAATTTTATACGGATTTCACATTTGATTACTGAATTTTAAATTATTTATTTTTTATCATTGAATTTCAATATCTATCTTATTTTAGACATTAAATTTCAAGTTATTCATTAATAAATATGAATCTACGCGGACTATGTAATATTGTCAATAAATATTAACAACACTAATAAATAACAAAATGAGATAATAAAAAAGAAGAAAACTGTAGTAATCGATTTGAATAATAAAATTTTATTATATTATAACTGTAGAATATAGAGTCCACATAAGATGCAACGTTGGTACTTTTAGATGTTGGATGAAAAATATAATAAAAATGATTAAAATTAAATACACGTTGAAATTTAGTGTTAAAAATAAATAATTTAAAAATTAGTTATAAAATATGGATTTCATATTTAGTCATTTTACTTCTCACTGAATTTACAAGAAAAATATGACAAAAGTTAGCTCTCACTTAATTTACCCATTTTACTTTCTCAATAGAAAAAGACACAATCATATGGCACATAAGAAACAACATGTGAATCAGCAAATTCATTAAAAAATATCATACGTACTCCTAGGTAAAGTCTGTTGAAAAATGATTTTGGAGAATACATTTCTTGTAGGAATTTCGGAACACGAGTTGGAGTACTTGTACAAGTCCCACCTTTTTCCTATTTTTGATGCATCAAACGAACAACTCGACGAACAAATATAGAGAAATTTGAGGATGAGGTGATACCATGTAATAAATAAAAAAGCGAAATGTTTAAAAGGAAGCTGAGTATGGCTCTGGCCAGTGGTGTCCGACCCCTCGTGGGTGTTGCAGAGAAACTCAGATTGACATGGATTCTCTTCCTTTTCTCCTTTTTCAGCTGCCTTGCATTTATTACCCTGTCTTGTTCATATCTGAACAGATGCTAAGCTACGATATCTATCCTGCTCTTCTACAATATATCATTTTACTAGGAAAGTTTAGATTTTAGACCACATGTGATTTTCGTACTAGTTAAAACTTAAATTTGGGTTCCTGAATTTATTATATTGGAAAGGTAAAACATTATTGGTGCTTGAAAATGTCTCGTCATGTTTTAAAACAAATATACGTAACTCGGGTTTCACCTAGCTAGTACTTAATAAATAATTGAGAATATAAATTTTTTAATATATTTAATAAAATTTCACAGAAAATTTAAACATAATTATTGAAATAAAGATGCGTATAATAATAAGTACTAATAATCATTATTACAAATAATATAACTAAATACATGATAAGTTAAAATTTATATCGCTTTAAGAGTTAAGTTTCACCTTAAATATATCACACACATTGATTAGAGAGAAAAACTATATATAAATTATTGAATTAAAATAGATAAAAATATTTAAATAAAATTAATGATCGAGAAATCTTAATGATGTGATATGTGCGAGAGATTAGAATACTACTTAACTCTCTTTATGAAGTATAATAATTAGTTGAAACATCAAATTTTCATTGCTATATATTGCTCAAAAAAGATTAATCACAAGTATTTAAATATGCTTTACTTTTATTTCGCCTAATCATACTACATTATTCATGTCTCATATCTTTGATTATACCTCTTCCTCAATCATCTTGATGGATCTTGTATTTTGTGCTGGTTTTTGTTTGAAGGATATATATTTGCTCTATCGTGTCAAAAAAATATGAACAACTTTATCACGTTATTTTCTTGTTTCTTTACCAAATTTCAGAGTTTAAAAATAATTATTTATGCTTCGATTTTTTTCTAAAAAAATATTTACAAAAGATAAATTACTTTATTCGGTAGACATTTTTCTTTAAAAGCAAAACATAGCAGAACTAAATTAACAATTAATGGACTGAGACATCGACGTACATAACAAAAAATTCACGCAAAATAATCAGCTGCATATCGAATTGATGCAATTTGATTAGTTTATTCATGAATAAAAGGTACGTACGTAGAGGCAAAAAATTTCGTTCGAGAGTCAATGTTAGTAAGCATTCAGTTATAATTGGAATTGTTGTTCAATAAACGGTTCCATCAAAATTAGAGTGTCAATGGGTCACGTCGGATCATATTATTTTATTATTTTTTTGATCCGATTCGAACCCGATCCGATTAAATTCGGATTAAAAAATCTTGATCCGTACCACGATCCGTGTAAAATAATTAAATATTTATTAAATATTTTTATATAATTTTAAACAATAAAATATTAATTAATTTATAATTAATCTTAATCTTATAATTAGTATATATTTATGCTTTAATTATTACTAAATCATAAAAATACTTTAAAAAATATAATTTATCGGGTCAGGTCGGGTTGACCCGAACCCGACCCGACCCCAATCGGATAAAAAAAATTAAACTCATATCCGACCCATTTATCTTCGGATCATATCGGATCAGATCGTATCGGGTTCGAATCAAGTTGGGTTAATCTATCGGGTTGGATAAATAATTGGCACCCCTAATCAAGATGATTGAGGAAGAGGTATAATCAAAGATATGAGACATAGATGAATAATGTAGTATGATTAGACGAAATAAAGTTAAAGCATATTTAAATACTTATGATAATTTTTTTGACCAATATATAGCAATTAAATTTTGATGTTTCAACTAATTATTATATTTCATAAAGAAAGTTAAAGTAGTCTTCTAATCTCTCACACATATTATGATATCATTAAGACTTCTCGAGCATTGATTTTGTTTAAATTTTTTGTCTACTTAAATCTAACACTATGCGGAAAAAACAATGGTTAACGGTTTTGAAAACCATTTACTAATGATTTTCTAACCGTTAGTAATGAAGGTTAGGAAAAATTAAGCATCCGTTAGAGAAAGGAAGTTTTTTTGGATAATCTGTAACAGTTTTAAAGAAAAATTATTAGTAAATATCCAAGTAACGCATCACATTTTGGGAACTTTCCCAACGGTTCTCAACAAAAACTGGTAAGCAAACTATTTTTCCTAATGGTTTTTAATTAAGAATTGTTAGGAAAATTTTTTTTACTAACGGTTTTAAGTGAAAACGATTAAGAAAGGTTTTAGACACATACTTGTGCTAACGGTTTATTAAAAATAACCGTTAGAAAAGGATCTGGTGCACAATTTTTTTATTAGAATTTATTAACGGTCTTTGAGTGAAAAACCGTTAGCAAAGAAATATATTTTTTAATAATATTTCTGTTTCTATATTGCCCGCCCATTTTCTGCTAACCATAAATATCCATGCACACACATTTCATCAGATTTTTTTAGTTTTCACATATATACAAATAATAATTAAAATTAATATAGGCATATATATATAGAGAGAGAGAGAGAGAGTAAAGATACCGTGAGCTTAAGCTCACAGAGATCTTCCATGAGTTTAACTCAAAAAGTATATCAAATTATCTTAAAATTTTAATTTATTATACTCATTAAATTATTTATATGAAAATGTTATGGAATGCAAAAATTTGGAGTATTTTGAGTCTTTTAAGTCATGGTTTTTAATTTTTAAAAATCAGCTCTAAAAATAATAATATGGTTTTTAATTATTAAAAATCAGCACTAAAAATAATAATAAGATATTCAATTTTTGAATATTATTTTAAAAAAAATAAAAAAAATGACTCAAAAAACTCAAAACACTCTAATTTTTTTTGCATCCTGTAAGATTTTCATATAGAGAATTTAATGAGCATGATAAATGAAAATTTAGAGATGATTTGATATACTTTTTGAGTTAAACTCACTGAAGACCTCCGTGAGCTTAAGCAATCAAAATGAGAAGTCCTCCTTTTTAATTTATCATGCTCATTAAATTATTTATATGAAAATCTCATGGGATGAGAGAATTTAGAGTGTTTTGATTTTTTTAAGTCATCTTTTTTAATTTTTTAAAATGATGTTCAAACATTGAACATCTTATTATTATTATTATTAGAGCTGATTTTCAAAAATTTAAAACCGTGACTTAAAAGGTTCAAAACACTCCAAATTTTTGCATTCCACAAGATTTTCATATAAAGAATTTAATGACCATAATAAATTAAAATTTAGAGATAATTGGTTTCTTTTTTAGTTAAGCTCACGATATCTTTACTATATATATATATATATATATATATATATATAATATTTTTTAGAATTTTTTTCTATTTTTATTGAGGGGATGAAAATGCATTGAGTTTATGATTTTTAATAAGAATGATTTTCTAATCCTCAAAAAAATAGAAAATTTTTTCTAAAAAATGTAAAATTTGATATCCAAATATATTATAATATGAAGAACACTTTGAACGGTGGGATCGGTATTTTAAACTCGAAAATGGGAGATACGACGCGAAGTACAAAAAAAATTTTGTACTTCGCGACTAACCGTAGCATAACTCTCTCTCTCTCTCTCTCTCTCTCTCTCTATATATATATATATATATATATATATATATACATAAGATTTTAATATAAAATTTTTAATGAGAATGATAAATTAAAATTTGGAGATAATTTGATATATTTTTTGAGTTAAGCTCACGGAAGGCCTCCGTGAGCTTAAGCTCACGGTATCTTTACTCTCTCTCTCTCTCTCTCTATATATATAAAACATGATGACACACAAACATTTCAAGATCATATATAAAAAAAACACATGCATTTTGCATTTGAAGATTAGATATGAAAAACACATATAATTTGATAAAAAAAAACTCACATATCAACTCACATATAAGAATATCTGAAGATATTTTTAACAATTTTAAATTACATACCAACAAATTTACAAACAAGTCATACATTTTAGATAATTAACTAAATAACCATTTATTTTACATCATCGATTAAGTCTTGTGTATATGACGTCGGACCCGACTTGATGTACTGTTCAAAGGATACAATTATTAATTTGAATTAATAATATATATTAATTAAAAAATATATTTTTTTCATACCTCATGCAAAGATCTCGACTCATTGTGATTTATGATTATGTCATGTATTAACTTCATGACATAATAACCATATTCCTTGTCATGGGTTGTGTTAGACTCCAAAAAGTAACAAAAATATCATCACATAATTGTAATCAAAGTATTATGATATATTTTTATAATTTTAATTAGGTACAAAACTTGTACCGTTCTTTTGACATAGATGAATCATGTACTTTTCTTGTTCTTATTATTTATCATCCAATAATATCATAATGCCTGACAAATTTAATAACCTTATTTAGTATATGTTAGTTTTATAAATAATTTGTATTTTTTTTATCAAAAACAAAAAATTTATGTATTTAGTAAATTCTGAATTCTCAACCCATTTATGTCGTGATTCACGAGATTTAGTATATAAACACATTCATTAGAGATATTGATAACAAGAAGGTTCCAGTAACTCCTATAATTGATATTTAAGTTTATGAAAAAAATATTTTTTTTTGAAAATTAAAAGTCTTTGAAGAAATTATTGCTTACCACTCAACATACGATAAGAATAAGAAATGATTTTCGGCATGCAGCAACATATCATTTAGGTATCTTGATACTGATGTGAAATCAGATTGGATGACTCTTCCTAAGCATTTATATGGACAAATGAAGTCACAACTTGTGACCTCAAATATTTCGCATCGTCATCACAAATTATTTATTATTTCTCAATTATGCAAGTATTAGGTTTAAAAAAACTTACATACAAAAAATCTTAAGAATCGAGATGTTCATCATGTTATTCGTGAAAAGTTTCATAACATCTTCCATGCCCACGATCATTTTCCCTCGATACCCGAACACGTCATCTTCAAACTCTATCTAAAGAGGCATACTCTCGGGTTGATTCATTAACATAATGTACATATAATTTGGCATCTCGTCGAGGTTATTCACCGAGTAGCATCAAGAAGCTGTGGTTGATCAATAGCTAACAACACAAGTGACACTTTATCTTTGCCTTTCTTTTTGGGAAGGTATTTTTTGGCATGATATCCTACATTAAAATTATTTACATAAAAATATAATTTAATTATAGACTTAGGAAATAATTTAATTATAGGCCACTTGAGGGAAACCTCGATCAAATCAACTAGACGTCGACTACCGTCCATCTCATAAGGAAGATTATAAATGTGACAACCATCCATCACATAGTCGACTGTAACCCTATGGTGATCGGGTGATAAAGGTCCACCATGAATCATGTTATCCTCCCTCGAAAGAACTCTCCCATCTACCATGGGAACAAACCCACTAAGCGCGTTGAAGAAGAGTTTACAAGGAATAGAACCTGAAATAGAAATTAGTTATTACATTTACATCAATACAAATTAACTAAAAATATTTAAATTTTTTTAAGAGATAAAGATATGAAAACCTGAATGTCTCCATGAACTGAAAAGTTGCTCGCTTGACGTAGAGACTCAAAATCTTGGACATTAGGCGATACCGGGACGTTTCTAGAATTGAACATTATTTCGAACCTTATCACGAACTGGGCCTCTAATCTTGTTGAAAACTCAGCCATGAACTTTTTGGTGATCTCCGCCTCAACCCTTTTGGTGATCTCCTACTCCTTCCTAGCCATTTTCTCGTCAAATTTAAATTAATATTTATATGTTAGTGTTGATATATTATTTTTGAAATCAATATAAATTATTAAAAAAATTACCTTCGACTTGGTAATGCAATCAAAATGAGAAGTCCTCCTCTTTGAATTTTTGTTGAATATAACTGATGGAGTTGTGAAGCTGGAGTATCCTCTCAGCCTACCCGAATATTTGAAGGTCCCAATCGAAGCACTTATATTGAATTGTAGCACTCTGACTGGAACAAGCCTTGAGAAACTAGTTGCACGTTATCCTCCTGTCATGAAAAACAATTAGATTAGCTAGATAACAATTATGAAGTAGTTTAATTTGAAAAATTGACTTTATTAAATTACGTACCATCCGTATAAGAACCTCTCTAGTCACCTCTGATAACGAGTCTCCCTCTTCATCTGTTATTGCTATCGCTCTAAAAAAACTATAACCCCTCGGATCAAAAATTGTGCTTATCAAGGATGATGATGAAGAGACGAAATTATCTCGCTACCCTTTTTTGTTGCAATTTTATATCCACCCGTTTTTTTAGTATGCAATTTTATATCCACCAATTTGTTAATGTTCAATTATAATGAGTCTATGGAGATAGATATTTTTCTCTCACGTCGCATTCCCTCTTGTGCTTTTTTGTTGTTAAAAAGTTATAAGGTGTTGTTATTGTAAGAACAAAATATTGTAAGTAATAAATAAAAATTAGAAAGAAAATTATTTAACACCTTAAACTCTCCGGAGTTCTTCTACTCATAAAAATCATGCCATTGCTTTGGAGTGATGTTGTACACATTACACAGATCTTTTGGTTCCTCAGGATCCACATTAGTTATGTTTGGCTGATCAACCTTGATTTCCATGGCCTTCAGTGTCGCCCATGTATTTGAGAACATATTTCTTATATTTCTTCTGGGTGTCATCTTTGATATTCCAGAACACCTGAAAAAATAAAAAAATTATGGTTAAGAATTTCAAAATTTTGCAATTAAGTGATTAAAAAATTCATCAAGATTATTACCTTAATCTCCACCCACATCTTATCCTTAAGATTTTTTCAATTTTTGGGGTATCCCTCCAATCTGGCAAGTTACATATCACTCGATATCTCGCAATCATAGAAATATAGTTACAGAACTGGTTAACTTGATCACCGTGCCATTGCTGTGAATTTGATATATCGATTTTCGGCCAAGACGCTTTGTATCCCCTCACATGTAATTTTTGATGTTTTCCCTTTTCTTATTGACATGATTGTACCAATTACAAACATCAAACATCAATCCAAATCAAAGCATTTACTCTAACAAACAATAAGAATCAATCCAAATTGGGTTTTTAGTACCATAACACACAACAATAATATGGAACCATAACACAATCAATCAAATCCATAACATACAACCATAACATATCAATTAACATATACAATTAATTTAACACTTACAACCATATGTTACAATCAATTAAATCCATAACATGCAACCATAACATATTAATTAGCATAAACAATCAATTTAATACTTTGACTACCATACCATACAATAATTTACCATAACATGCATATCATATAAATAATTAATTTCATATCATACAATCAATCAATTACCATAACATGCATACTTATAAATTTTCATAACATACCATACCTATAAATTTCCATAACATACATACATACAAATTTTCATAACATACCATACGTACAAATTTTCATAACATACATACCATACTTCAAATAACATAATAATTTCTTAAATAATTTCCTAACATACACACCATAATACCATATTTTAAATAATTTCTTACTTGTGGGTGGCATAGAGGTGACAGAGAGGTAGGTGGCAGAGAGAGAGGGAGGCAGCAGAGAGGGAGGTAGCAGAGAGACGACAGAGAGGTAGGTGGCAGAGAGAGAGGGAGGCAGCAGAGAAGGAGGTAGCAGAGAGAAAGGAAGGCTGTAGAGAGAAATTGCGCTCAAGAGATTGTTGGAGAGCGAGGCAGAGAGGAGGAGGGACGATCGGAGAGCAAGGCAAGGAGGGGGAAGGCGGCCGAAGATGGAAACAAAAAGGTTCACATATAGTGGTTCACATATAGTGGTATAATTCTCAAAAAGACTAATATGCACTATTTCCTTCAGATTTTAGACCGATAAGTACGATATATTCAATACAAAATGATTTTTCTCAAAAATCATGGCAGTCAGAGTGCGTGCTAGAGTGAGATTTGCTCTGCGTCTTTCTTCTCCAATCATAGCAGACTATCGACAAATCAGAAGTGACTTCATCACTCCTCCCCGACACGAGCACAAAGCTTGAACTCTGAGGGAAACAAGAAGGAAAAAGCAAGACTCCAATCACACATGAAAAATCTATTGCAACCCGCTCAAACATGTTTTTACAAAGGGAGATATTTTTGAGAGATTTCATTATGCACGGGAGATAATAAAAGAAACAAGAAGACAATATAAAAAAATAGCAGTATTCAAGGCGGATATGTTCAAAGCATTTAACTCCATTAATTGAGATTTTATGTTCAAATGTTTTGAAGCTAGAGAATTCACAAGCAAATGGGTTGTTATGATTAAATACTTGGTGCTGCAAGGATACTCTCAAATGGTGTTGAAATCAGTAGTGGGTCAAATAAGATATTTTTTTCATTATCCAAATAAATATAAACTCCACATTACTTCTGCATGAGACGAAGATTTTTTTTTAATTATTTCTTTATAATTTCTAAATAATATCAGTTCCTGGATTCCTGAGTTTCGGACAAAATAAATTAATAAACATTCAGAAGCGACGTCGTCATCAATTCAGCGAACTTTACTCCACAGTTACATCACAAAACTGCACCTCTAATTTAATGGATTGTAGAAAAGGATGTGCGCTAGGCATTGTGGAGTAATTTGGTCTAGCCCTGTTCAAATATGTCCAAGAAATATAGGCAGCTCACAGAAGTTCTGATGCATGTACTGTGCTTAACACAGCACTTGGGAATTGGAATCAGCCTAGTGCATGACTGCATGTCAATGTGTCTCCCCCCCTCCTCCCCTTCATGGGCTTTCAAATGTCTCTAGGTTCTAACCAATGAGGTTGCATCATTTTTTATAGTTTCCACTGTGAGGGCACTGTGTTAGTTAATGCTCACAGAGTCACAGTAAAAAACACATTAGACAAAATAATTGAACCAGACAGTACATACTGTAGCATGAGACCAAGCCACAGTATTACAATTGTGACCTTTGATTGACTATGTTTGAACTTTCAACTGAGAATTAGGCAAACATGGGACGGACATGAAATGAATACTATTTTTAATAGTATATTGGCACGAATATTGAGTCAAATACTAGCACGACACATAATGGAATTTAAGATGCAATCCCAAATAGGGTTTTGGTCAAAGAGGAAGGGCCACAAACCACATGCAAATTGGAAATAATTATAGGAGGTTTCTTTTTTTTGAGGGAAATAGAAGGAGGTTTCTTGGAAGCCAGGGAATTTTTAAAGGGTTTGGAAACTATCAACCTAATTTTGACATTTTGTACCAGAATATTGACTCTAATTATTCTAAATACTAGTATTATAATTCATATTTCATACGAAATAATAATTATCGAATGACTAACAAAAAATAAATTTTTTAAACATATTCAATAAAAATTTGTCGTTAAGGAAAATTTGAACCAAAGTTTTTTAAAATACTAAAGATGTATACAATAATAGTAATAATGTGATAATTTATAAAATATAATACTAAAATGTTGGATCATTTTAAGAGCTAAATTTCTTCTCAAGTATATTATACTCATCTATTTTAAATTAGAAAAGAGAAATATATATATTATTAAATTTTAGGTAATGAAAAAAGTTGAACAAAATCAGAAGAGAGATGATGCATTGAGGTTTCCTTTTATGTATTAAAAAATGACATGCAGTAAAAATTTACCTTTTCTTCCGTCTGTTGTGTCGTTTCGTAAGGTCAAGGCCTACTTCAACCGGTTCATATTACGATTGGTTTTAAAATGTTCGCTAGCCTAATTGGGCTTTTTGGTTGCGGCCCATTTTGATTTTTGCACTGCTTCACTATTCCAAATTTTCGTTGAAAGTATTCTTTTGAGAAACAAAATCATGAATCTCGAATTCACTTTTATATGTTCTATATACAGAGACTAGGATTGTAAAAATGAAAGAGTTATACTTCTTAACAATCTCGTTTTCTCTGTTTGCGCTCTATGACTATATACAGATAAAAAAATAAATATATATGAATACAAATTAAAAAAATGAAAAAAAAAGGTGAAATTCAGCGTAAGCTACTTTCGAGGAACTTGAGAAATTCATTAAAATCTATTCTTCCATCCTTATTCTCATCATAAACCTCAATCATTCCTTGGCACTCATCTAATCCCACCTCTGCCCTGAATCCAAGATCAGAGAGAACTCTCTGAAGCTCAGAAGCATCGATAAATCCATCGGAATTCTTGTCAAAAACAGAGAAAGCTGCCTTTGCCTCCTCCATGTTTGGTTCATTCTCTTCAAACATATCTGAGACCTCGTCAAATGCTATGTTCTCTTTTGTGTTTTCTCTTTTCATTTCCTCAGAGATCCCTATCTTTTGCATCACCATCTCTAAATCCTCCCTAGACATCAGCTCATCATGTTCTGAACTCTTTGAATTCGTGGAAGTAGATGAGATAGTTTCTAAACTGTCCCCTGATATGCATACTTGCGTAAAACAGAGAAATCTAAAAGATATTTCGTGAAGGCATGCGACCCAGAGGAAGATATTGAACAAGACGGAAACTATGGTGTCTATTGAAGAGAGATCAGAGTAGTATGATGTGCTTATTGATGATACCTTCTCCATTTTTTGGCCCTGGTGTATGTATTATAGGGTGCTTACTCTTTTGTTTTGTCGTTAATTTAGGAGAATTGTGTTTGGTAATTTGGTGTGGGGAGAGAGAGAGAGGGCCTTGATTTTATATAGAGTGTTGGAATTCCTGAAAAGACAAAAAAGATGTCAAAAGAGAAGCGCAGTTAAGTATTATTATATTTGTTTTGCGAGTCAGAGGAAGGCGAGGCGTTCGTAGTGAGTTAGTCAAAAAGGTTGATTATGTGGAAGAGAAATGGTAAGAGGTCACAACGGAGCAGCTTCTTGTAGCTGGTTGTAGGTGTAGGCGAAGGAACGAAGGTGCTTCCTTTTTTTTTTTTGTTGTTTTTCTTTCTTTATTTTCTTCTGGTAATTAACAGGGATACTTCTTGGAAGCAACGATCTGAAAGTTAAATTACAGCAACTGGGGAAATCCGTTACCTCCGAACTAGCAAGCAGCAACATTTGGAAATTGGAAAGTTAGTAATTAGTAATAGAGACAAGTTCAACCGAATTGGTACTTTTCAAGAAATTTTATATTGAAAAAAACAAAAAATAATTAAAATAATATGTCCTAGGTCTATTATTTTATCTATGTTTAGTAAAAATAAAACATATCAAATGTAATATCACGTATATTAATAATTTTATTATGCAATACATTTTGTATAATACTATTATCATTCAATTTAAACATCTTGTTTTTATATAAAATAATTAAATCTTTAAGCACTTGTTTATTATGTTATATTTGTTGTTGCTGGTGCCTACTTTTTTTATTAGTAAATATATATAATTATGGATTATTTAAGTTTCATAAATATAGAAAAATATATCTTAAAAGATGATGGTTCAAATGCCTCCATTTTGTGTGTGTCCGTCACGCCTCCACTTTTTTTTAATATTTTTGAATAGCATAATTTTTTTAAAATTAAAATGTCAAAAACAAAATTTTTAGATTTGATCTATATTATATACTCTTTTATAAAAAAAATATTCTCTTTTTAACTTTCATTGCATATAAATCAATAAGTTAAAAAATCAATGTCCATAATTTATTCATACTAGTGCAATTTTAGTAAGCTCTTGAGTTGCCACATAAAATAATGCTAAAATATCGTATTTTTTTATCAATATGAAAACCTTATAGAATTCAAAAATTTAGAGCATTTTGAGTTTTGTAAGCCACTCTTTTGAATTTTTGAAAAAACAACACAAATATTGAATATTTATTATTATTTTTAGTGATGTTGTTTCAAAAAATCAAAAGAGTAGTTTAAAAAACTCAAAATGCTCCAAATTTTTGTATTCCATAAGGTTTTCATATGAAGAATTTAATAAAAATTATAAATTGAAGTTATTAATATTTTAAAATATATTTCTTGATGCGTTTACATATTAGCTGAAATGCAAACGTTTTCACAATAGTCTATCTCTCTCTATATATAGAGAGAGAAAGGATCAGTTGACAATGAGTTATTTTAACAACCTTCACAATGAATTTCTAAATAAATAGAAAAAAATCTTAAAAATGAAAAAAAGTTTATAGATGTGTTTTTATACATATGGATTGAGGGTCATTCAAATTTCATACAATTTCATTATCGTTTGATTGCCCATCAAAGACCATCAAATTTTCATGCAATTTGCAACGGTTCCAATTTAACGTTCTTTGATAGATTACCAAACAATAATGAAATTATATGAAATTTAAATGACCATCAATCTAAAGGTAGAAGAATACATCTATAAATTTTTTTCATTTTTAAGATTTTTTTATATTTATTTAGAGGTCCATTGTCAAAATAACCCATTGTCAATGGATCCCACTCATATATATAAAAAGTAAGACATTATATAAGTTGATTCTCGTTTTGCGCATCTTCTGAAAATATGCAACAACAATATACAATATTTTTCATTTTCCACTAAATTTAAAAAAAATTCATAAAACTGAAACATGTACTAGGATGTTATGTGTACTGCTTGATCAGTACTGTCAATTAGATTGAAATGATTTTATTTTTCAATTTATTTTACATACGGCTTATATATTATCAAATATTTTTTTTGGAATAACCAAACTTGAAGAAATCATATCAATATGACATGGTTTATATTACATTGCAGTTAGCATATTTTTTTAAATTTAAAAAATCCTTGAATAGAAAAGATAAATCTCATAAACAAAAAAAACACTTTTGAGGATCATCTGACTAATGTAAATTGTTTTGACTGAAAACATATCTTTTATTTCATAATTTCTATTATGGATACTTTTAAGTACATGCAGTTCAACATTCCAAATTGCTCTAACATTTTGAAAATTTTCAACCAATCAATTTTGACGGTCCAACAATAAATTGTGTACCTGCGTTATCGTGTTTGTTTTCTCGGTCATTTTGGTTGCCAAGTTTAACTAAAATCAAGATGATTCACTTTTTGTTTAAAATTTTATTTCATTTATCTGTTTCACTGCTAGCAGAAAGCCCGCAAGTATAGCATTAGTGCGTTTTGCCAATACGAAATTCTAAAACGGCGGAGGCTAAATTCGCACCATTAATTAGGCCATCAAGAAGGATCCACATATGAGAATGGGCCAATTTTGCTTTTGCCTATGGCCCTTAACTCCCACAAGTGAAGTTCTTGCTTCGACGAGAATACAAACTGTTCTTCAGACGAAACCCAGCTCTTATACAGAGGAAATGGTGTGCATCCGGACGCCTTCCGACGATATTTGTACTGTACACAAGATCAGGGAAAGAATTCGATGCTTCGCTCTATGGAAAGCCTTCTCCGGCGCTATTAATTCCTCTTCCCTCTTGCCTTTGTTTCATTTCCACCATCTACATTCCATGCTGTTGATGACATTTCACGCACCAGTACCTGCTGTTTCTGTCATACCACGCACAATATATGGCGCTGAAAGGCAGATCTCCGAATACGTGGGTAATGACTTACCAGAATCAATAACTTCTAATGCTATAATAAATTTTAATCAAAGCTATATAAAACCTGAACTGTGCAAATGCTCCATGGCTGGTGAAATGGGCAATATTTTTTTTTTGGCTTGCCAGCCTAAATTGAGGCCAGTGGAAAATAATCATTTTATGTTCATAATTTATGTCATGATGTCAGTCTAATAGTGAATGATTTGAATTAATCTAATAATTTTGGTCCCTTTATTTTTTTGATGAAGCGAAATAGCAAATACTGTTTACAAACTCTCTTGATATTTTCAATGTCCTTAAATTCAAAAGATGTATTTTGTTGGTCCATGATTTGTGAACACGGTGTCAGTTTCTTCATTTGATATGTTCTCCCTTTTAGTTCTTCATCTTGGTGGTGTAATATCAACTATTGCTGTTTGTGAATAGTATGTGTTTTGTAGCATTTGGAGCAGCTGCTTGGTGTAGCTGTTCTAAGTGAGCCCCTTCTCTGTGTTTGGATCAATGAAGTTTGGTGAGTTACTAATAGTTTGATTTATTTATTTATTTTTATATATATATTTTTTTTTTTGGCGGAGCAAAACTGCAGCAGCTTGAATCTCCAGTCCTCGCTGGTAACTGTCTTTAGAGCTGCTAATTCCTGCTAATATCCCTCTTGAACTCTCTTTTCCCTTGTTGTTCCTGTTTTTGTATAAAGATGGGCCCCGATTCTGAGTTGTTATTCGCTGGTTTTCCATGTAGCCAAAAAAAAAAAGAAGAGAATTGGATTTTTAGTTACTGTGTTCTCAGTTTAGTATTATAGCCTTAGTTCTGTTGTTTGATTCCCAACTACCCAATGATGCTCTAAAAAGGATCTTTTGTCAAAGTGCGAATCAGATGCTGCTTCCAATCATTCAAAGGGCATTATTAAATAGAGAGGGGAAAAAACCCGATGCCCCACATTTGCTTATTGCTTGCTGGCCTTAGACACATTCATTTTTCTTCTCTTTTAGGTTTTGCAACATGCAATAATTTGAGTAGTAGTGTATGTCCAAACAAGGAAAACCCGGAAAATATAAAGAAAAGGGTATAAAAGACTTAGATTAGTTAATAAATGAGCTGTTCACTGCAGTACTTGATACTTCTTCAATTCTCAAAGTTTGTAAATATTCTTATTTATTTTATTTAACAAAAATATTGCACTGTGTAATCTATTTCCTATGCAGGCAACCCTACTGGTACAATTTACCGTACAGATTTTTTTTAACCCTGTTGTGGGTAAAATGAATTTTCATTTCCATTTAGATATATTAATCTTGATCGGAAGGAATAACCCTCCATTTCAATTGCCTCGCTAAATTAACTTATGCCCTGACCTTTATTGTTACTGCTATCTTATAGTAAGCATACCAGCACTGTCGTTTATTAGACTGGAAGCTCATTTTAAACCTATGTTTTAAGTTGATGGATCAGTGAAGTGGTGGGAATACCAATGTATGGCTTGCCAAGACAGATTCATGATTTATTCTTGTTTTTATTTAATCCTACAACACAGACAGAAGTACCTCTTCTGATACCACATCCTTCAAGCATCAATGGTTTCAGAAATGTCGTGAGTGGTGACAACAACTCAAAGAGCATACAACTTGGAAACAATCTTTCATATGAGTAAGCTTATTATGTCAAACTTTCCAAACAAACATTCATATAAATATGTGTTGTTGCAATGCTTTTTTTGTTGTGATGTAGTCATGCCGCAATTTGTTGTTCGTGAGATGAGTTCTGGACTGGCTTTGGTCAAGGAGAAGCATTTGTGTGTGCTCTGTTGTAAAAGCTAAATTGGTCCAAATGATATCAGTAGCAAGTGGATTGACACCATAGATAACTTCTTTGTGGAACCAAATGAATTTTGTTATGATATTGTCAGGTGAGTTGCTACTATGAAAGATGCTGTTATATGCCCAAAACAAGAGAAGGGAATAGAGAGAGACAGAAAAAAATTGATCAGATCTGATAGGTTAGAAAAGATGGGAAGGATACATACAGGTGGATTGTTTGGGTGAATAGTCACTATTTGTCGACAGTATAACTCTATGCCCACTATGCAACAAGTCATGGGGTACTTCATCTTGTGCACATCAGATTGAATTTACTCAGATGATGACAATTCATGAGCATTTTGTTGACAATTGGGGATGGCTATGTAATAATATCAGGTTTAACAGGGAATTTTTGTTGTTGTTCAGTTATGCGAGTGCCTATTGTGGAAAAGAAATTACAAACCTGCATTTTCATTGCAAGTTAGGTGCCTGGTAAAGAAAGTGAGCTCCCAATCATTTTCTTGGTTTCAATTGGCGGTTCCAAATGCTTTCATTTGAGTTTCTGCTGATATTATCTGTGTATTTTGCTATTAGCAGTAGAGGTTCCGTTGCTGCCCAAGTTTTGGCTATTAAAAACGTTAATGTCTATAGTATTTTGACTTGACAAAACGTTTGTTTGTTCTTTTCATTGAATAAATCATTTTGTGTAGTGACTTACCTATTCAGATTTTAATAATAAATCATTTTGAGACTTATTGATTATGCTTAGGTTTTCCCTGATTTTGTAGGTTGTAATTTAGATATCCGACGATAGAGATATATTGGGTCTTTTAGTCTTGCAAGAATGTTAACATTGGACCTACTACCTTCCTAATCTTCTATTTTACATAGATAACTAAATGATGCAGCTGGTCTAGCTATATATATCTCACAAACCACCTATCTAGATTTCCCCTGAAACAATGTTCTTGTGCCTAATTCCCCCCTGAAACCACCTATATAGCCATTTTCTATTCCAAAACTGCCACCAAAGAAAGCTATTATCTTGTGCCTAATTTCCCCTGAAACACTCTGCCCTTGATTGGTGTAAATTCACTATCCTTACACTTTTAACTTATTAATGAGAACAAATATTGTACTTTTGTAGCATTTAAAATTGTTAAGAAATGGCTTTCCAATTGATGGAGATATTTTAAACTCCTCTTAGCTGAGTCTATGTTGAATAAAAAAATGCAACTCATGTGTAGAATCAAATTTTTATATGAGTGTTTATACAACGTTCTTCTTTTGAGGCATTATGTGGTAGGAGAAACCGCTTACCTGTTGCTTTATCACATAATGTAGAATATCTTTTGCTTTATATTTATGTATTAATTAATATAGGTGGAAGAATGTTCGGTCTATAGCAGCATTAAGCACATTAATTCAAAGGGGAAACAATCAAGAAACGAATAAAGGGCGAATCTAAGCCGCGTCAGATTTGAACTTGAAAAAAATAATTGTACTGCCCCTTTTTTTGAAAATAAACTGATTCTCCATTACCAACTACTTTCACAAAAAGAAAACAACAAAGAGAGGAAAACAGCAAAAAGAAAAAGAAAGATGCTCCATTTCATTCCTATCTGTTAAGATCAATCTCTGGTCTCTCCACACTCAAACTAACGATTATCTTCTCGTCTCCAGTCTTCTCTAAACTGGAGACGCCATTCGTGACCTCCATTTTCCTCTTCAATCCATGCCTTTCACTATCAGATACCTCATTCCTTATCTCCAGTTTCTCGGACGATGTGAGACAGCTGTCGGTCGAACAGTCAGTGCTCTCAGACTGCTTAAAGAAAAACGGAGATGTTCTGTACTCTGTTTTAACAGCAGAGATTAGATCAGAGAGCTCTGTTTTTGCGCTCTGCGAACTGTTGTTGTATCCAGAAAGTATCTCTTGTGCTTTTTTCAGAAGCGAGTGCAAATATTTTTCCTGTGTTTCAATCCTTGATTGCAAATGCCTTTGAACCTAGAAAAAGATTTTGATATTTCAGTTGGGATTAAACTCACTTACACAAGAAAAAAACAATACATTGGCGACGTATTGACAATTTATTTTTTTACCTCAATTTGCTCTTGAAGCTTCTTTTGGATTTCCAATTGAACTTGTAATACATCACTGAATTAACATTATGTCAATAATCATGGATGGAGTCACATTAGGAAAAAACAAAGTGAATTTTGATTTCCAATTAGAAAACTAATTTAATTGTTTTACCTTTGAATTTTTGGTAATTCCTTCTCTATGCGGTGCAGGGGAGTTCTTACACTATCAATGCATGTTGTATCTTCTTCATCAAAATCTGTTCATGAAACATATTTATATATCTTCCAAAAAAGTTTTAGAAAACTTAAAAATCAAATTGGTATATTTTTATTAGAGCATTGCAATACCTTCCCCATTGCTCACATGATTTCCACTGTTGTCGCGACTAATTGCAAGCCTGTACTTCTGAGAAGTTCAATGAAAAAATTTCATGATCGAGAGCATAGAACTTCCAGTACATCATTTCATAAGAGAGAAAGAAAACAACTAACAAACCTGAAGATGGCTTTTTAGGTGGTACAAAGTAAGCCCAGGGACACCCATGACTCGCAAAACGGACTTTGGTGTCGCTCCTGAAAGAAGAGAAAATACCTATTAATTAAGATCTTCATCATATGCAACAACAACTAACAAAGTAAACCTTCCAATTATGTTAAAAATATCATTTGTTCTTTTCTGCAAACATACTATCTGCACCACCGAGCTGAGATACGGCATGAACAAATTGTTGATGGAGCTGTTCAGTCCATCTAAGCCTGGGCTTGACCTCCACAGATAAACCCATCTCTCCTGTGCACTTCTCCTCATACACTTCCTTGATATCCATGTAGAAAGAAAATGCATCAAGTTGTAAGAAAACATGAAAAGGACGCCAAAAACCCACAAGAGAGTAGGGAGAACGGGTATAGCTAGATATTCTCGCACATGGATGTTTTATAAGAGGAGAAGAAGATTCCTTTTTCTTTTTTGTCTATGTATACTTTTTTTTTCCCCTTTCACTCTCTTCCTCTATTACGTTGCGGTGCTTGGAGTTCACTCATGTATGAAAACAGAGGTTTGGTCCGTTTGGACGAATATATGGATGGGGAGCGGGGCCACCTTTTTTGATTTTTTTTCTTTGTTGGTTTCGTGTCATCTCTTCTTGTTTCTGTTTCCCCCTATCTCTTTCCTTTCTTTGACTTGAAAGGGATGAAAGAATCTTTTGATGCACCAAACAGGGGAAAAGAAAAACAGTTCATATATTCGGGGGGTCTAAAAAGAATAGAAAAAAGAAAAAGTTTGCGGGTTGTTCTCTTGCTGCTGCTCTCCCCCACATCTCTTCGTTTGTTTAACCTTATCTCATGTTATGACATCTTATGTGTGTGTTGCATCATGTACAGAATTATTTGTTTGGAGATTATTGGCAGAATTTTGTACTTTATAAGGAAGATCAATATATACACTATATACACGAACATTATGAAGGTCAGCCATTAAAAAAAATATCGATGTGATAGAAATCATTTTTTTTTGATAAAAAGATGAGGATCTCATCCTCAAATTTCATTGACTTGCTATTTACAAGAAATGATCACTAATAGTGATCATTATGGATTGCAAAATCAAAATGAAAGAACAAATAGAAAACAAGATACTAAAATAAAGTACATCGATCATTAGTAGAATTAGAAAAGATAGAGAAATAAGAAAAAGTCTTAGAAATTTAAGAACCATGCCCGCATCTCCAACATGATTTCCCTGATCAATGTAGATGGTTCTTTGCATTCCCCTCTGAATAATCTAGTACATCTCTCTCACCAAAGTACAAAAATTGTCGTCAGTATTAATCTCCTCCGTCTCAATGGTGTGCTAGTGTAGTAGTGAAAATGAAAAGAATGCCTATAACTAGGTGCAAATGGATCAGAAAAAAATAAGAATAATATGAATATGAATATGAATAGAAATAATATGTTTTAAATATGAATATGAATATATTTTGAACAGTAAATAAAAATATCACTAATATAATTAAAAAATAATTACATGGTATTTTTCATGATAGATTACTACTTAGAAAATATAGAAAAAATATATTATAATAAAAATAATCATTAATCATCATTTTTATTATTAGCTAATTGTTAGTTATTATTATTATATTAGTTAAAATATATCAAAAAAATATAAAAAATTAAAAATGCCAAATTAAGTATAAATTTAAATGGGTTTATAATCTACATGAGAATCCCAATTGAAAAAATAAATAAAACGGGGCTTTATATATAAATTAAAAAAATTAAGATCCGGATAATTATCTAAATCTATATCCGAAGATCCATAACAGACTATGATTTAATAATTATATCGGTATCCGATATTATTTAAATTTGAATTCTAATACGGTTTGGATAATATTTGATCCGTTTGTACCCTAGTTATAACTTACTATTTCTCCTCAAAATATTGAAATATATTACATAATTCTATAATTCTTTTCTATCTTTTCAGAATATTAATTAGTTCAATCCACTCGAGATACGTCCCTCATTGACCTGCTCTACGGAACTTCATTTATATTTTAGTAAATATGAATAACTAAAACTGTAGATCTAGTCGGGGTGGATGCAGGATTTTGATCAGCAGGTAATTATCGGATTATAATAGCTTATCGGGTTCAAACCCATTAACTAATTGGATACTAAATAAAAAATAATAATTTAATATATATTTTTACCTAATAACAATTATTAAAATAATAATATTTTATATATTAAAAATAATAACAAAATTAATCTCAAAGTAATAGATAATCAAGTTGATAAATAAATTTTTCCTTTACGGAACTTTATATTTTGACATCTTTGCATAATTATTTCATTATGTACGATATTAAATATTTTTTTCTTAATAAAAAATAATCAGACAATTCGGAGGAGGGGGCAAATTTTTTTTTCAAGGGGGGCAAATTACCAAAAGCATTATCTAAAAGCACTATTTTTCAAAATCCAGGGGGACAATTGCCACTCTGGCACCATGTACATCCGCCCCTGGATCTAGTACAAATGATAATAAATCTTATCTCTATATAATGGTGTAACTTTAAATCTCAAGAAATATAAAAAATAATATATATTTCATAAATGTCCTACTTTTTTGAAAAAAAAAATGAATCACTAAAGATGAGTTGAAATCAATATATTTTAGATCGGCAAAACATCCATATGAGAAGACTTCATCGGATAACAATTCTAAATAGACAACTTGATCGAATAATTTATGTACGGCAATTAAGATGTGACGAGTATCACTGCGGTTGCTGTAAAAAAAAAAAAATGCTTTGGCACTATGTGATACAGGTTTTCTCACATTTACATCGAGAATTTTGTCTAGCTTCAAGTTATTTACTTTTTATTTCCATTATTTTAATTTCTTTGTAGTTGCCTAATAAATTCTAACTATTATTCACATAAACAGTACTGATAAATTAAGAGAAAATGTGTATTCTCATATACGAGGAGTTAGCATTAAATTCTGCCAATTTTTGAAACAATAATCTATTACGAGAAAAATGCTTTACAAACGTCTAATTAGCAATTGATATTTAGATAATCGATGCTGAAGGAGGGTAGTGTCATTATTAAAATTTTGATGAAACATTCAACAACTGTTATAAATGAAAAATCATCGATTCTAAACAATAACAACAACAATAACAATAACGTCATTAATCTCAAATAAATTGGAGCAGACTACAAATAAAACCCAATTTAAAATCATAGAGATCAGAAATCTAAAATATAAAAAAATCAATGATAGAAAAATAATAATAATGATGATAGAAAAAACATTTCAAAAAGTAAAGAAAAACATGTTAGAAGTGACGTCATGTTAGTGTTAGAGTGATCTACAATCAATTGTGTACTTATTATACTTAGTTTATATATCATGATGACTATATATGATATATCATTTGTTTCTTGAGTTATTTATTATTCATATATTGAATTGGACTCAATTGTGAAATATATGCATTAATTAATAATAAATCTAAAATGTCCCTAATCAGTTAATTACCTATGAACAATAATTAACTAAGATTACCGTGTAAATTAAGTGACGATTATGTTTCACAAATTATATGATAATTGTTATTGGCTCAATTACACAAATAACATGTTGGACATGTTATTGGACTTGACATGTAATAAAATACTATAAGGATTGTATTTGTATCATTAGTATTTTATTTGCTTGCTAATTCTTAGGTATGAGATGAGTGTTCTTTTTATACAAATGATTTGCATTTGTGGATGTTATCCAACGTTGTCCGTAACTAGCATCCATACAGATTCTATCTCGATGTACGTCTTTTGTATGAAGAAGAAGTACGAATCAAGAATACCGATGTCCTTCTCGTTTGTTGACGTGAGCAATGGTATCCAAATTAGGCGCCCCTAGATAAAGAATGTAGTGCAAAAATGATACGTTCTTATTTTGCACCGTTCTGGATATCATGTGACATGGAATGAGCTCAGAACAATTGTCGTCGTTCAAGACCAAGATATTTATAGTGTACATTATATCTGTATACACTTAGCAATACAAATATAATGATTGAAAGTATCATAAGCGGCACCCAGATATTTATAGTGTACATTATATCTGTATTGTCGTCATAATACACATTGCTGGGTGCCGCTTATGATCTATGATGATTGAAAGTATTTTAATCTCATTGCTAAGTGTATACAGGTCCCAAAGGGTCATACCGTATAAGAACAAAGTCTATAAATATTTCTTAATCATTTGGTATGAGTTTTCTAAAATTAATATGAGTTAATTAATCATTAAATATGATTAATTAAGTATATCTATCAAAGAGTTTGATAGATAGGTCAAAACGGGTCAAAAACAGGTCCCGGAGAGTATTTTCGGAACACATGCGGACCCCGTACTGCCCTGGGCAGAGTGAATTTTTGGCAGTTTTCTACATAGTGTGGTTCTGCGTATAGTTTGGTTTTTGAGTCGGTTCAGGTGGTTATCTTGCTCCAAAAATTATCAAATTTGGACAGGACGTGGCCAACTATTAGTGGAAGATTTTTATATAAAAAAGTCATACCTATAGTCAAGAAACCCAAGATATTTCGTCCCCAACTACACTGAAATTCTGCTGAATTTCTACTGCACCAGTTTTGACTCTCTCATGTGTTGAAAACTCTTTCCACCACTTCTAAGAGTTATAATTCATGGAGAAAAATTAGAGGATCAAGGAGAGCACTCTCAATTTCTCTAGCAAGAGGTTGAGAAGGCGTTTGTGGGTTGTTCTTGGTGGATACCGTTGGAGGAGATCTCGGTTGGTCTCTCGGTGTCGTGCGCGTCTCCCGATCATTTTCTGTCCTTCCGGTGACTCAAGTATGCATCAAAAGTTTATTAATCTAGTTTATAACTTATATTTAGTTCAGTTTAAGTCACATACAAGATTCTTTTGGTGTTGTAGATAAATTTTTTTGAATTTATGCACTAGTTACACCTATAAAATCCCAACAGTGGTATCATAGAAATTAATTATTGTATGTGATTTGATTATGGCCAAATTATCAACTTTATATGATTATTCTTGTTCTTAAATATATTATCTTGATGATCATTCATGAATTATATTGAGTCTCATAACTAGATATAAGATTTGATTGATTTGTATTGTCAAAACCCGTTTTCTAGCATAATTGATAGATTTGACATGATTTACTTGTGAAAACTCATTAGAACTGATCTTAAATCCAGTTTTTTTTTTACTTTCTTGGGGTTATTTATTGTTGTGATTGGCCATGAGTTGCCATCTAAGATTAGTCTTTTTCAGTTTTTGGGCCTCGACCTTAACGGGTTATTGATTAGGCACCAAAATAGGAGTTGGTTATTTTTAGATAATGACTTAACCAATTAGGGCTGTGTTTCCTTATGATTTTTTGATCACATTGAAAGTGAAACTAAGTCTAATTATGCATGATTATTAGATTACAAGATTAAAAATGATTAAGAACAGTTTATGCAAGTGTTGCATGGTGCTAACTTTATTTTGCATGAGCGGGTTTGTATAGCCATATGTTTAATGCCTTGTGTGTTGTATGGAATGCATGTGATTGTTTGTAATGTGGTCTAAGGTGCCCCGTGTTATTAATAATTAAATAAGAGCCTTGTTTACTTTCTTCTAAATTTAATTTAAGGTTTGCATGCTAAATTTTATTTAGGATTAGGACTGAGGGCTTTCTAGGTTAGTTTACTTTTCTCATTAGAATAGTTCTATTTGGGAGGGGTAGTTAGATTATTTCTTTTAATCATGGTGATGATCGGAAGACGATGATCAGATGCATTTGGAAGCACAAGGGCTATACAAATTCACGACATATGTGATATATCATGAATTGCTTGTTTGTGATTGCATGTTTACTTTGATGTGATTTATGAATGAATTATGAGTCATAGAATAGGTATGAGTGTATGCTATCACGACCACCATTATAGAGTCACATAAAATAAAAGTCTATAAAAATTAAGTAAATCTCCCTTCCTCCTTGTGCGACCCTTTTTCGCGCGCTCCGCACCGCCTCAACGTGGCGCTGGCGATGGGATGCGAAAGAAGGACACGGAGATCCCTCCCAAGCGTGCATTTGTTTAATGCCGGTTGATTCTACCGTTTAGACCAATTTGAATGCACATTTAGGGGGTTTTTAGTGATTGTGAGTTCTTGTAGATTCCAGTGGGCGCAAACCCCCACCGTTAATTACCCTGGGCTGTTAACCTCGAGGCACCTCTGAATCTTTAAAAGGGAGAAGCAAATAATATAGTTAAATGATGGTCAAGTGGTCGTGTGCCCTTATGATCGAGAATCATTAGAGCACCCTGGATTCACCAGAAGGTTAATCCAGTGAAAGACGAACATACTACTGATCGGTTCAGTCTTTACCGCCTCGAGAGATAACCTTACTGCTGATCAGATTAATCTCTTCAGAGGGGTTTGAGGTGAGTCTACTACTGAACGACTTGACCTCAGTTGATCTAGAAGATAAACCTACTACTGAACGGTTCAATCTTAACTAGTCAACAGCCAATCACACAAAATACAACTCGAAACACTAAGTCGGTTGATCTTGAGGTTGGTGAATCAGGAGAAGGGCGGATTTGGCCCACTTGGTACTTCTCTCTGATCTTCTAGATCATGGATTCCAGGCACTAAGCGGATCCATAAACCTAGGAACACAACTGCACACAAGGTCAAACCTGAAGCACTGAGCCAGCTTGACATTGAGGAGCGTGTCAGTGAAAGAACCTACTACTGAACGGTTCACATTCACTGTTTTGTGGATGAATCAACTACAGAACGATTCAATCTCACAATCTCGGGAGATGAACCAGAAGACAAACTTATCGACGGATGAGTTCAGTCTTGCTAGCTCAACTAGTCATGAATTACTTGTTCATGACACCGAGTCATTAAGATGTCACTTCTTTCGAACATCATAATGTTCTTCCCTTTTAAAGTCGACATATTTCTTCGTGTTGATGTCGCAGTCTTGGTTATTCTTCAACGAGCGTCAAGATGTTCTTGTCCTGACTAATTGTCCTGAATGTTGCATTACTTGTGCAAGATCACTGTGTTACCCTTCACCCCTCGTGAGCATATTTAATTATCTCTGAAGTGTAGAAAGATTATTATATATTTTTTTATTGATTCTTTAAGATAATTCCTTTCATTATTATCTCAATTACAAAGGTAGATTTATCTTTTATTTTTGAACTCTATTTATTTCTGTAGAAGATTACTTACAAAAATAATAGAAAATGAGTTAGCTATTATTCAGAATTTTTACTTAGATTTTCGGGATTTTATAATAGCTAAAGTAATAGAATTTTATTTTTATTATTATTAAATTCTATTTATTTTTGTAGAAAGTTACTTACAAAAATAATAGGAAATAAGTTGGTTATTATTTATGATTTTATTTGAATTTTTAGGATTTTTATAATAACCAAAGTAATAGAAAATTATTTACAAAATAAAAGATGAGTTAGCTATTTTTATTTTGATTTTAGGATTTATAATAGCTAAAAGAATTATTATTGTTTTAGTTCTATTTATGATTTTATTTGAATTTTAAGCTTTTATTTTTATTCTATTTATTATTTGTGGAAAAGTAATGAAAAATGAATTTTATTTGAATTCTAGCCCTTTTAAAATTGTATTTTATTTTTATTGCTTTTATTTTATTTATTATTTATAGAAAAATAATAGAGAATGAATTTTATGTCTTTATAGGAAAAGTAATGGGATTTTATTTTTATTATTTTTAAATTCTATTTATAATAGAAAATGAATTTTGTGATTTTATTTGAATTTTAGGTTTTTATAATAGCTAATAAGATTTTGTTTTACTATTATTTTTATTATTATTATTTTTATAGCTAAAAGAATGAAATTTATTATATTCTTTATTATAATCATTATTCGACTTATTGAATTTTATTTCCAAAATGTTAAGAATGATTTTAATTCTTATTATATTTTTATTAGTATTTTTAAACTGAAAATAATAATATTTATTCTATTATTATTATATTTTTATTTGAGTTTTAGATTTTCATATAATAACTAAAAGAATATAATTTGCTTTATTTTGGGTTTTAAAATAAAAGAAGGTATTTTTATTATTTATTATTATTATTTATTTATTTTATTTTATTTTTATGAAAAGATTTAAAATAATATTGAACTATTATTAATGAATTTCATTCTTATTTATTCTCCTTTTTATAATAATCAAATAATAGGATTTATTCTATTATTTTTTATTGAATATTATTATTATTATCATTATTTTATAAAAAAATCACTTGAAAAATCAGTAAAATATACCTAACTATGATTTAGGATTTTATTTGAATTTTTGGAATTTTATAATTATCTAAAACAATAAGTCAAAGCTAAATTAAATAGAAAAATACAATATAGTGTATTTTACTTTTAAATTATTTTTATATAATAATATTTTGTAATTATAATATTTTTATACAGAAAAATACTATGGAAAATAAAGAATTTTTAGAAACAAATTTGGGTTAATTTAGAGTTTAAGAACATTTTCAAATGATTTATTTACTATTTATTTTTAATTTTCTGTTATTAATTGTCAGTTGGGCTCTAACAGTTGGGCCGAGATTTAATTTCTTTTTAATTTTCACTGTTAGGCCCAGTTTAATTTCTTTTTATTTTCTCTGAGTTGGGCTGGCTCCTAATCTGGGCCGCAATTAAAACCGTCTTTAACCTGGTCCATTAGATCGTTCTAAGATTAGTGCAAAGTTTTATTTAGATGTTTGATTACATTCAGGCCGTTGAACTTGACTGAGATGCGCGTTTAACAGATTTAGGGCCCAGATTGAATTGATCTTTAATTTTCTTAAGTCCTAATAGATCTCATCCATCAATAAATCTCATGATTGGTGAGGTGTTTCAAAGTTAGTGCCAGATAATCCTTTACTTCTTCTAAACTCTTCGCTTGATTAAAGATCTTGCGTCGTAGGATTCGTGCTAAACCACGCTCCCGACGATAATAACCGAGCACACTTCCTCCGATCAGATCGGTGCCCTACACATCGTCTCACCTTGGTAAACTCTTCGTGGTACTTGATTAAAGATCTATGCGCTCTCGTGATCAAAAAACACTATTCACCCGAGAAAAAGACGAAATAGTACTATTCACGACTCGCAGAATTGTTTCACAAATGTGCGTAAATACCGCAACTTTCGTAAAAACACTATTCACCGATCCCGTGAATTTCGAAACAACCGTATACCGGAGAGAGAAAGTAGAATCGATTTGGTGGAATTTTCTCTCACCCCACCCTCTATTTATAGCCAAATTTGGGATTGCAAAATTACCAAAATACCCTTGAGGATGATGTCATGGATGATGTCATATATGATGTCATGCATGATGTCATCTAAGGTCCAAATTTACAAGTTTGCCATTGGGCTTTTGGCCAAATTACCGAAATACCCTTGGGCTTTTGGATTTTGGGCTTTTCTGATTTTGGGCTTTTAATTATTAATTAAGGCTTTAATTATTAATGGGCTTTTGGCCCATAATTCAAATCCATAATTAACATTTAAAATCCAAATCAAATATATATATAATTGTCATCTACAATTATATTTTTCTCATTGTTGTTTCGCGAATTTATATGACGTGTCCAACACGTTATAAATTCAATCGATTTTTGCTTCTTGTCATCTCTATGACAAATATAATTATATCATATATAATTAATTATAACCATCTTATTATTAATTATAAACAATTTATAATTAATCAATAAGATTCTCCGATTAACTCCTATACGGTGTGACCTTACAGATCCGTGTTATGTTGGTAAATAGAGTTAAAACCATTTTAACTTCTATAATCATAGGAGGCATCCGCGCGAGAATGCACTATGACCATCCAATTACACAGATGATGATGTACTTGTACAATATCATGATCCAAGAAACTATTTACTTGTGTTTAATTCTTTTGTCTCATAGCTTATCGATCGTTTCAAGGTAGGTATGTGTCATCCTTGCAAACTTAATCTTTTCTTGATCCCGAGTAAATTATCAAATATAATTACTCTTGTAATTATACTTGCTAGCGGATAATCTTACTCTATCAAGGGGATGCTATAACTCGTATAGAAATACGAGGGACAATAATACTTTTGCAAACCATCTCTTCCTCCGCATAAGTTATGTATACCAAGAGCTACCTTTATAGCCACCTTTACGGATAACGTTTGGTAGAAATCACACACATACATATCTTATGTAGGAAAGATGAATACCTCATACTTTAGAATTTAATTTGAACGAAAACATTAATGACACGAACACAATTCCATTTAATGTTTCATTCGGGGTCTATCAAATACGATGTTCCTAGAACATCTATTTATGTGATTAAAATGACAACTCTTTGTCTATGGTCTCGTAAAACTTGACCATCATTTAATCCACATACTAACACGATAACGATTAATTAGTGTTCTGCTAATTACCTTGGTTAGTGATTTTTAAGAGTATATTCTATATTATGAAGTTTCACAATTCCATCATGAACTTCGGAATGATTCATAAATTCAATAATACTCAAGGAAACAAAATATCGTTTAAATATCCAATTCATGAACAAAGCTTTATATAACCAATTTATCGTATTATTGACTTCAAGATTATTACAAACTAACAATCGCCATACGATAGTACCAATTGATGTATCAGTTGAAATCGGTATCGAAATGCTTCTTTTGTCGAATTCAATGGAATTGATCGAAATTTGTGTCGATTGCAAGAGTGATGAGTATCGTCTTGATGCGTAGATGTGATCTGAGGTAAGCTGAGGGTTTCTACTTTGTCCTTAGCAGCATTGGAACACTTCATTGCTCAGCAACGTGTAGTACCGATTGGTACCGAGTTGGATTTTTATCAAATTCAATGGATTTAATCAATGTCATTGATAATTGCAAGATCAATAAGCATCGCCTTAACATGTGGATGTGATCTGAGGTAAATGTGAATGTTCTTGACCACTACCAATTGCACTGAAGCACCAACGGTTTGAAAGTACACGGTACCGATCGGTACCGGCCTCAATTCTTTCTTATCTGAGATGCTTATTGAGTTTGCATATTCAATTGACACCCCTCAGGCCTAAAGGCTCACCCAGCTTTAGCTAGGGCCAGTGGCTCACTGAGTTGAGTGTTGTTGAAGCTTAATACCAGTTACGATTTTCAATACTGATCTACATTGGTTTAGATTTCCATAATTCATTGAATTCCTACACTTGATTAGCATATTTCAAGTTTAGAGGTACACCCAAACGCATCTAGAGCCAGTGACACACTCAAATTGCAATAATATGAGTTGGTTCACTCACGAAACTTGGCAATATACTGATTTATGTTAAAATCGGTGCTTTTATTCACAATTACAAAGATTAACTAAACTAATTGATGCAATTAGGACGATTAAAGAATAGAAACTATCGTCTTTCAGCTAATATGCAAGTATAAGCAGAAAAATCAATTGAAAAATAAAAAATTACAAGGGAAATCGATGTAATAACAATTGAATCGTAAATTCTTGATACTTGTGATTGATCTAGGCCTAAAGGCTCGTCAATCACCTTGTGATTGGGCCAATGGCTCACTAGATTCAATCAATTAATGCTAATTGAGATTATTCAAAGGAGAATCAGTAAAGAAATGAAAGAAGAAAAAAAACAAATTTTCAAAAGAGAAAAAAAAAGCAAGAACAAAGGAAGAACTCAATTGATTATTTAACAAACTTTGAATAAGATACTTGCAACCCAATCCCAAAGAAAGAAATGTAAAGAATAGCATTGATTGAATCGATGAACATAATCAATTACCTTTAATTCCTGACAGAACAGTGAACTGAGCAATTTCCTTTCTAATCTCCCGCACTCTCTATCTACTACTGATGTTTGTGTGTGTATATGTGTATTCTTAAACTTTATCTCCTCTCTCTTGGTCCTCTCCTACTGGCATTGGTTCTTCGATTTATATAAGTTTCAATCAATTGATTCACTCGATTTTGATTGGTTGGCTGCCTCTAGGTCGGATTGCCAGCTTGTACAGATCCTAGGCCTTCATCCCACTTCTATGAACGGTTGTGATGCATTGTGTTTGTTGCCGAATGTGCCTAACCATTTTCTGTTATTCTTTGACTGTGTCGCAACTAATTTGACTTCAATTGAGCACATATTTCAATTAGTGAGTGGCCCTTTTATTTCTAGATTGTATTTAAACACCTCCACCTTGCTGCTAGTATCCTTTCACTTCCAATTGCACAGTTCTCCATCCAATTCCTGAGTTACACTTCTAACCCGTCTCTTCTCTTGGCCAAATTCACAATCTTTCATTCAATTGCTCATTCAGTTCGTGTTAACTAGCATCGCCTTGATCTGAATAAGCTCTTTGATCACTCAATTAGACCTCTAAAGCACCTATTAAGTTTCCCTTTTCATCACTGCCTCCGGCGACTCCTCACACTTGAACCTTCCTCTAACTCAATTGCTCCATAATTACTTATCAATCGGCGTCGCCTTAGCACGAGGAAGCTATCTCTGTGCTCAATTTGGTGTTTGAAGCACTCAGTTGCATTCGATAGAAGTGCACCTTTACTATTTCAACTTGAATTGAGGTAAATTCACTGCTTAATTTCCCTTTCATCGCTAACTCCTTGTTCTAATCTCTCTAATCAATTCATTAGTGTGTGTCATCTATTTCTGAAGCTTTCACAATGGTGAGACGCCATGGAAAGAGGCAAGCTTGCGCGCGCGAGGGGAAGAAGGAGAAGAGAGAGCGGGGTGAGTGCTCGACCAGGATAGGTGGGCTTGGTCTTCATGCACCAAAGCGCAGGAGAGGAGAGGGGCAAAGGGTTGAAACACTTACACCAGGTTCACCCTCCTTTTGTCTCTTGTTTAAATTCAACTGCATTGAATTGAGTAGGTAGGTTGAATGGGCTTGGTTTACAGCTTTAATTCATGCGCTTACTCACGTTGCTCTTACTATTGGGTCCCACCTGTAAGGTTTAATGATTTAGATCTGTAGGTTTGATTAGCAGTTGACTAGGGTTAATATGCTGAGGTGGCGCCGTCTGATTGGTTGTCTATTTAATAAACAACTCCCTAATCACTAATCATCTGGCTTAATGGATGGCTAAGGTGGCTTTGATCAATTATGCCATGTGTGCTGCTATGCTGACTTGTACCAACCAGAAGAAGCCATTTGTAACATATGTGTACACTGTATGATGACATGGCACCAATCTGTGCCTGCCACGTGGCACCAAGTGAGGCCCACTTGTCGGTCATCTTGTGGTATGGTGGGGCCCACAGTGGTGAGGTGGACCAATAGGGAAGTGTCACGTGGCACTCAGCTGTTGAGGTGGCTCACTCTGATGCTGCCATGTGCCTCTGTCTGATGGGGTGGTTGCTGATGTGGACCAATAGGGTTGTGACACGTGGCATTAGCTTGTTGACTTGGCCCCACTCTGGTGCTGCCACGTGGCACACCCTCTCTCTTCACCTGTTTTGTATTCTCTGTGTTTTTTACCCCCAGTTTGTACCCAGAGCTGTTGTTATCCCTAAGTTGTACCCAGAGTTGCCTTGATTAAATCTCAACCCTTGATTAATCCCTTTAATCTATTTTATCTTCTCTGAATTTATTTTAATAGCTCCACTTATCCAAAAATCATGAAATTTTTACCAAAAATCCCTAAATTCATGATGATCATCCCTGTAATTTTTAATTCCATTTTTACCTCTGTCTCTTTGAATTAAAAATTCTTTTGTCAAGAAAACCCTGTTTCTTCATTTGAATTAATCTCAGATTTTAATTGTAGCTCAGTGTCTCTGCCAAATATCTCTCTCTTGCAGAAACCACCCTAATTAAACATCAATTAGACTTGTATTGACATTTATTAGGGTTTGATTTGATCAAAAGCTGATTACTTGTCATCAATTGATACAAATCTAGACTTGATCAGATGGTTGCTCTCAGCTTTGGCATCTGATCAGTCTTGTGAAATTAACTTCCAATCCCTTCTCATTAAGGTGATCTGGTCAAAGGATGATTACTTGTCATCAATTGGCACAAATCATAGCATAGTCAGGTGGTTGCTCACAGCTTTGGCACCTAGTCAGCCTTGAAAGCAAAATCACATTTGAGATTTCTTGTGATTTGTTGTATCAAAATACTAGTTTGGCATTGACACAGTTCTCGTTGTATAGGGATTATACTGCTTCAGTTCTTAGGGTTTGCTCTGAAGTTTGCTGCTTAGGGTTTAATCTTGACTTCCTTGATGTCTGTCACTGAGGTGTGGGGCCTACCTGTCAGTGAAAAATGATTAGATGGATGACCCCTCTAGAGATCTCTCTCTCCTGAATCTCCTGAGAGTCATCCACCTCAAATGAGCAGGAGGTGATGGGGATTTATATCCTTGCTTTACACTTAGGATTTCCTTGTGGGATTAATGCTTAACCCTTGTTCCGGATTGATTAGACTCATTGGATAAGCTAGGTTCATGCTGTTAGAGCTGTTTGCAAGGGGCTGCCAGGTGGGTCCCACTTGTCAGAAAAAATATAATCACATGGTGACACCCGAGAGATCTCTCTTCTCTCTCGATCCTCTCGGCTGTCACTCATGCCGAGTGGATAGAGGATGGTGGGGTATTTATACCCTTTATTTTGTGCCCAGAATTTCCTTGTGGGACAAATAAGGTTGCTCCGGAATTCAGCAGCGACTTCTTCTGACTGGTGGTCTCTCTCTTCCTTGCTCTCTTCTTTCCTCTTCTTATGTTTTATTATTGACAATTGATCTTCATTCTTAATTATTCAGCTGTTTAATCTTTGAGATTTTTCAAGGGTAAACACTCCTCTATCCATGGATGCCTTGTATAGCTTGTTGGTAGGATCTACTTAGTAGACGTTGCATTCTATCCTTGGTGAAGTGGGACATGTTGGATATGTCGTCTCAAATAGAGAGATTTTACTTGACGGAGTGCGATTCGAGATTTCATGCCGCCGCCGGCCCAGTTTTGCATTTTGGAGAGAAATTTTATTTCTTGAGACTGGTTGCTCGAAACAAAACTAAGAGTCACATACAATGTAATTAGCAAGTTGTTGCTTACTTGAAATAGATAAGTTCAAGTTTCATGCCGCCGTTGGCTTGTGTCTTAGTGAAGATAGTGATCTTTAACTCATTATAAATTATGGGACTTAATATTATTTGTAGTGAGAGTTTTATTTTTGATAAAATAAAATAAAATAATTATATATAAGCTAAACACAAATCTTTTAATTTATAGATCATAGCAAAAAAACCTTCTTTTGCCTTGCGTTCTCTCATAGACAAAGAAAAATTGATATGTGATGGAATGAATTTCATGGATTGGTATTGTAATCTCAGAATTATTCTGAGCCATGAGAAAAAGGAATACATCTTAACTGAATCCCTCCTTGAGAAACTATGTGACAAAATTAGACAAAGTGGAAGGTACATGATTACCAAGTCACTTGTGAGATATAAGATGAGTGAGAACGAGTCCGTAAGCGCACATATAATGAGTTATATTGAGCGACTTGGGAAGCTAGGATGCTAGTTGGATAGGCAACTAGTTATGAACCTTGTACTCGACTCTCTCTCATCTCAATTTTCTGATTTCATCATGTATTACATGGTTGGAATAAAGAAAAATCTAAATGAGTTGCGAGGTATGCTCAGGACTGTCGAGGTGGACGTGAACAAAGGAGTTTTTAATGTCCTAGTAGTCAACTTGAAAGGGAAGATGATTAAGAAGCGTTCTAAGGGCAGTCTAAAGACATGGGTAATGTGAAGGCTCAAGTGGTGACTTCGAGCGCTTCTAAACCCAATGATGTATTTGTTATTGAGATTAACCTTGCTACTTCTATTTCTGACTAGATGTTGGACACCGGTTTTTATGCGTATATTTGTTCAAACATGCAGACACTAAGGAATAAGAAGCTGCTCGGGAAAGGTGAGATGTTACTCAGAGTCGGTAATGGAGCAAGTGTTGCTGCTATTGCTGTAGAAGATTTAGATTTACATTTACTTAGTGGACTTATTTTAGAACTTAAAGATGTCTATTTTGTTCCTTCTATTTTTAGAAATATTATCTCAGTCTCATGTATGGACATAGATAGTTTTATCTTTTCTATTAAGGATCAATGTTTTTCCTTTTATAGAGATGGTATTTTCTATAGTAGTTCTCAAGTTGTGAACGACCTATATGTTCTAGAAATGAATAATCAAGTCCTTAATATTAATAACAAGAGACTTAAATCTTCTCATGAGAGTGAGACTCTCATATGGCATCATCGCCTATGTTATATAAATGAGACGCGCATTAAAAAATTACAAGATGTTGGACTTCTTGGTTGCTTTGACTTAGAGTCTATAGCAACACGCGAGTCGTATTTATCAGGTAAGGCGACTAAGGTATCTTTTACTAAGAAAGGTGAGAGGTCAAAGACTTATTGGGACTCATGTATAGTGATGTATGCGGTCCTATGAGTATAAGTGTTAGAGATGGATCAAGATACTTTATCACGTTTACTGATAATTTTAGTAGATATGACTATATCTACTTGATGAGACATAAATCTGAATCCTTTGAAAAGTTTAAGGAATTCAAGGCTGAAGTTGAGAACCAACTCGGAAAGAAGATTAAAATATTTAGAACGGATTGAGGTGGATAATACTTAAGTTATGAATTTAGGGGTACCTAAAAGCACATGAAATAGTTCCACAACTCACTCCTTCCAGGAGCCTCAATGAAATAGTATCTCTGAGAGGAGGAATAAGACCTTATTAGACATGGTTTGTTCTATGATGAGCAAGACTGACTTACCACGCTCTTTCTGAGGATTTGCACTTGAAATTGCTATATTTATGTTGAATCGCATATCATCTAAGTTTGTAGAAAAGATACCATATGAGTTATGGTTTGAAAGAGTTCCAAATGTGTCTTTTATCAAGATTTTGGGTTGTGAGGCTTACGTCAAGCGATTGATGTCTGATAAACTCAGTCTTAGGTCTGATAAGTGCATATTCGTGGAATACCCCAAGGAAACTAAATGGTACTACTTCTACTATAAGTCTGAAAATAAGATAATTATTGCCAGACATGCGGTATTCTTGGAGAAAGAGTTTCTCACAAGAGGAAGTAGTGGGAGTAATGTGCAACTAGAAGAAATTCAAGTTACACATGAGAGTGATGTCGGTGGAGACTTCACAATCCCTTCTATGGATGCTGAGGCTAGTGGGAGTAGGACTCCCGAACCTAGTTCTCATGGTGATGAGAACATGGTTCAAGATGCGTCTCCGCAAGGTGTTGTGGAAGAAGCATCTGAGCCTTATGCACTTCGCAGGTCATCAAGATCAAGTCATCCACCTGAAAGATGGTTGAGATTTCATCAATGATTGACATGTGATGCTAAGGATCTTTTGACCTATACTGAAGCAATGGTGTGGCCCGACTCGGTAGAATATCTTGGAGTCATGCGATCTAAGATACAGTCTATGTATGATAATCAAGTTTAGAACTTAGTTGATCTCCCGGAAGGAGCTCGTCCGATTGAAAACAAATGAGTTTTGAAGCGGAAGTTGGATGTGGACGGTAATTTGACTATATACATGGCACAACTAGTTGCGAAAAGTTTCAAACAGATTTAAGAAGTTAATTATGATGAGACTTTCTCATCCGTGGCCATGTTTAAGTCAATTCATATCTTGTTAGCAATTGTCGCTTTTTATGATTATGAATACATGAAAAATGGCGTCAAAACTGCCTTTTTAAATGGAGATTTAGAAGATGATATATACATAACACAACTAATGAGTTTTAAAGATCCTAATAATGCTAGCAAAGTATGCAAGCTGAAGAGGTCCATTTATGGACTAAAGCAAGCATCAAGGAGCTGGAACAAACATTTTGATAAGGAAATCAAAGAGTTTGACTTCATCAAACGTGATGAAGAGCCTTGTGTATACAAGCGATTCAGTGGGAGTATTGTTATATTTCTCATTCTATATGTGGATGACATATTGCTAATGGATAATGATATTTTCACCTTGGATGAGGTTAAGTCATCATTGAAGAAAATATTCTCAATGAAAGACTTAGGCGAGACAAACTATATTTTGGGCATCAAGATCTATAGGGATAGATCTCGAAAATTTATAGGATTAAGTCAGGGCATATATATTGATAAGGTGTTGAAGATGTTCAACATGTAGGATTCCAAGAAAGAAAACTTGCCTATGTCACATGGCATTGATCTCGGCAAGAAGCATTGTCATTCGATGAAGACTGAGCTTGAGACCATGAAGAAAATATCATATGCTTTAGCAATTGGATCTATCATGTATGCTATGATATGTACTTGCCCAGATGTGTCATACGCTTTGAGTGTGACAAGTAGGCACCAGCCTAATCCAGGTATCGTACATTGGACTGCGATAAAAAACTATCCTAAAGTACTTGAGAAGGACTAAGGATATGTTTCTTATCTATGGAGGTGAAACTGAGCTTGTTGTAAGGAGATATACTGATGCTAGTTTTCAAACTTATCATGATGATCTGAGATCGTAATCAGAATTTGTGTTTATGCTCAATGATGGTGCTATGAGTTGGAAGAGTTTCAAACAGAAGACTACAACAGACTCAACCACGGAGGCTGAATACATAGCCGCCTCGGAGGCAGCTAAGGAAGGTGTGTGGATAAAAAAGTTTATGACTGAGCTGGGAGTGGTCCCTAGTGCCTGGAGCTCTATTGTGACAACAATGAAGCTATTGCCCAAGCGAAAGAACCTTGATCGCATAAAAAATATCACCTAATTCGTGAGATTGTCGAAAGAGCTGATATTAAAGTTTACAAAGTAGATACAGAAACGAACACAACCGACTCGCTAACAAAGCCTCTATCTCAGGCTAAGCATATGATGCATACATTTGGTATGGGTATTCGGTTTATGCGGGATTGACGGTGATATTTGAGTTATGTGCATGTGATGTACTCGAGGCTACTATTTGGTTAGATATTTCTTTTATACATGTTGAAGTGTATGAGATTGACTCTAGCTCAAGTGGGAGATTATTAGTATTAGAGTGATCTACAGCCAATCATGTAATGATTATACTTAGTTTATGTATTAGAATGACTATATATGATATATCATTTGTTCATTGAGTTATTTAATATTCATATATTGAGTTGGACTCAATTATGAAACATATGCATTAATTAATAATAACTCTAAAATGTCCATAATCTGTTAATTATCTAAGAACAATAATTAACTAAGATTGACGTATAAGTTGAGTGATGATTATATTTCATAAATCATACGATATGTGTTATCGGTTCAATTACATAAATAAAGTGTTGGACATGTTATTGGACTTGACCTGTAATAAAAAATACTATAAGGATTGTGTTTGTGTCATTAGTATTTTATTTGCTTGCTAATTCGTAGATATGAGATGAGTCTTATATAAATAATTTATATTTGTGGATATTATCCAACATTGTTCGTAACTGGCAGCCATACAGATTCTATCTCGATGTACATCTTTTATATGAAGAAGAAGTACGAATCAAGAATACCGATGTCTCTCTCGTTTGTTGATGTGAGCGATGATATCTAAATTGGGCGCCCCTAGATCAAGAATGTAGTACAAAAATGATACGTTCCTATTTTGCACTGTTCTGGATATCATGTGACATGGAATGAGCTCAGGACAATTATCGTCGTCCAGGACCAAAAAATTTATAGCGTACATTATATCTATATTGCTTAGGGGTCATAATACACATTGCTAGGTACCGTTTATGATCTATGATGATTGAAAGTGTTTTATTCTCATTGCTAAGTGTATACAGGTCCCAAAGGGTCACACCGTATAAGAACAAAGTCTATAAACATTTCTTGATTATTTGGTATGAGTTCTCTAGAATTAACATAAGTAATTAATCATTAGACATGATTAATTAAGTATATCTATCAAAGCGTTTGATAGATAGGTCAAAATGGGTCAAAAATAGGTCCCGAGGAGTATTTTCGGGACACATGTGGACCCCGTACGGCCCTTGGTAGAGTGAATTATGGGCAGTTTTCTGCACAGTGCGATTCTGCGTACGGTTCAGTTTTTGAGTCGGTTCGGATGATTATCTTGCTCCAAAAATAGTCAAATTTGGACAAGACGTGACCAAATATTAGTGGAACGTTTCCATCTAAAAACAAAGGTCATACTTATAGTCAAGAAACCCGAGATTTTCGTCCCCAACTGCATCGAAATTCCGCTGCACTAGTTTTGACTCTCTCATGTATTGAGAACTCTTTCCACCATTTCTAAGAGTTAGAATTCGTGGAGAAGGACCAGAGGATCAAGGAGAGAACTCTCAATTGCTCTAGCAAGAGGTTGAGAACGTATTTGTGGGCTGTTCTTGGTGGATATCGTTGGAGGAGATCTCGGTTGGTCTCTCGGTGTCGTGCGCGTCTCTCAATCATTTTCTGCCCTTCCAGTGACTCAAGCATGCATCAAAGGTATATTAATATAGTTTATAACTTATATTTGGTTCAGTTTAAATCACATATAAGATTCGTTTGGTGTTTTAGATGAATTTTTTTGAATTTATACACTAGTTACATCGATAAAATCCCAACCGTTCCTACATAAATCCGTTTTTGAAATTAACACATTGAAATGGTTATCTGATAGAACCTTTAGAGAAGACCCTTTTAGCATTGATTTGGGGTTCAAAACATGTGCTAAATGACACTCTTTGCCATCCATTTTTAACTCAAAATTGACGCTAAAGACATCTTTAATATCAGTTATTAATAAAAAATATCAGTAAAAAAAAGTAGTTTTAGAAGCAGTTTTTGTACCTTTAGAAACACTTTTGTATTCAAATTTATTTTTAAATATTCTGATCAATAATTCAAAAAAATGGCATCTAAATATTATAAACTCTTATCATATTTATTGCCCATTCTCCACTTCGTCCAACATTTTTGATTGAACACCTATAGATTATGATATCTCTATTATAATCTCTTCCTTATTCTACTTTGTCTTCCTCTTTTTGTTTTAAAACTTAGATAAAAATGGACATAATATATGTATTGAAAATTAAAATCTGAGCATCTCAACTTCAAATTGCTGTAACTTTTGAAAAGAAAGTTTGATTGAGGCATTCTATGAGGTCAAAAAAAGCTCACGTTGTGATATACAAGACTAACTGCTTACAAAAAGCTCACAATGTGATCAAAACCTCTGACTTTAGAACCAATTTATATAACCGGTGCTAAATCCTTTATATAACCGGTTCTCAAGCTTTTCTTTTTCTGATAATGATCATGTACATATTTTGATTGGTTTTTCTAAGTTTTTGATCTGTCGTATTATATAGTGCACAAGTAATTTGGTTTAAATGTTATGAATAGAACGTATAAATACGAAATTTGTTTTTTTTTTCCAATACATGTCACCATAAATGTAATTTTAGAATGACATTTGATAATCATAAAATCATAAGATTGCATCAAATATGAAATCAATTTGTGATACTGAAAAACATTTAGATTACTACAATGATGTAAATACCAAAGAATTTTATTTTTTTCAATATAAAGATGGGATCGAGACATACGTCATTTAATGACCTCCTGCAATAAAACATTATCTTAAAGGGAAGGATACTTTAAAAATGAGTTATCATGAAAATCTTGATAATGGATATTCAAATAAATACTAAAAAAATCTAAAAAATAGAAGAAACTATATAGATATATTTTTCTACTTATAGATTGATGGTTATTCAAATTTCATGCAATTTCATCATTATTTTCTAGTCCATTAAAGATTATCAAAATGTTATACAATTTGCAACGGTTTCAATTTAATGGTATTTGATGGACCATTAAACGGTAATGAAATTATATAAAATTTAATTCACCATCAATCTATAAATAGAAGAATATATCTACAAGTTTTTTTATTTTAAATTTTTTATATTTATTTAAAGATTCATTATCAAAATTCTCAACGTTTTTTGATAATAATTATTCAAATAATCCTACTTTTAACAATACGAGTAATAAAATTAAAATTTTAAGAATACGAATTGCAGCGCACCACTGCCAGTGGCGTTGTGTAAACTCGCCAGTCCCACTTGCGTATTTGTGCAAAGACGCCACTCGGAATGACGTCTTTCAATTTTTTTTAAACTCGCCTTAGCCTGATAGGGTTTCATTTGTGGCAGCGCCAGTGGGAAAAACGCCACTCTCACTAGCATTGATAGTTTTTTTTAAGAAAAAATAACTGCAAAGTTAAAAAAAGAAGACGTCACTGGCAAGTGACGTCTTTGTAGAACGCCACTGTATTTTAATTTTCTCACTCTTCTTATTAATATTAGAATTATTTGAATAATTCTAATAAAAAATCAGTGCAAAATTCTCAAGATGACCATTGTCAACTGATCCCTTCCCTATCTTAAATATTGGTGAATTTGTACTATATTAGTGCGTAATCTCTTGTAAGCGGAGTGTTGAATTATTTAATAATATGTAAGAATATTAGAGAAAGGAAAGAAGACCTCTTAACAATTCTTTATTTTAGCCATTTTAACAATTCTTAAAGTCGAAGTTTAAGTTTAAAATCCAACGTTGTAGAAAACTATATTATTTATATATCGTGTTCATAAAAAAATGAAGAATTTTTTGTACATGTGTTTTACAGTTTTACTACACATCAGATAACTAAAATTTTAAGTCCTTGATTCATATGCACTCCTCATATTGGAGTATAATTTTTAAGCTTAAAAGCTGCCTATTTTTTATCAATATCATATTTATAAATTTACTTTTTATAATTTTCATTTTAATTTAATCATTTAAAAAAATCACCGTCAAAGTTTTCATATAATAACCATTGTTATATATGTAATTCGTCTTCTTAGAAATGTACAACCCACCTCATAAATTGTTCAAATAGCATAATAATTCCAGCTTTTTAGATTTCATTTCCTTTCCTGGATTCTCTCCATTTGGATTAGCCCCACCAGTCCCCCACTTTGATGTTTGGAGAAAAATATAGGCATATCATGCGAACTTTCTTTAGCAGTAGCAAACTTTGTTTTGAACAAAAATCAAAACACTCTTTAATATGATTTTATATCCTTTTTTCAACACGCCATAAGGGGAAAAAGGAAAAGAACGGAGGAGATGGAAGATTGGGGTAAAAGGAAAAGAAATTGGAAAAAATAAAAGGTAACTTTGCATCCGGTAAAGGCCCCCACAAGGTTTACATTAATGGATTGGCGACCAATTTTCTTTGGCGGTTGTGGTGACAAGGGAATCAAGGAATCTAATCCAGATCTAAGAAAGAAAATACGTCCTAAGCAGTATCATTATTATTCCATTGATCATTGATGAAAGCAGAGTCCAGATAAGACAGATAATTTCTAACTTTTAGGTCTTCTCTGGCCCCTGCCTATGCTACTTGGAGTATGGTCTGGATGTTTGCATCATTATATCCGGACATCTCATCTATCATGGAGCAAATAATAAAAACAATTGGTACACTTACGTTTAAAGCTTGTCAAAAAGGATTTTATAAAAGAGAAGGGATAAGTTATATCAATTTTTGGTGACACTAATTACAACGGATATTTTCAAAATCCAAACGGTCAATTCAAACAGTTCAATATGATGAATATATTAAAATATACTTATAGATCAAATTTTATATTTTTTTAAAATTTTTAACTATTTATTTAAGACGGGTGGTTTAATTTTATTTTTTTGGAAAAAAAAATGAAAGGTATAATGGAGACCAATACATTGAAATCCAAAAATATTGAATGGAATTAATAAAAAGAATTAGTAAGCTTATCAATTTTTTCTATTTTTCAATGTCCATAGAAAATGACAGATCCTTTATTATTTTAATAAAGTATGAGAACTGTACCCAAAAAAAAATAATCACATTTAAGAATAAGCGCACGTGTAGCAAACATTGATAGGTTTGTGACATACGATCTGGAGGAAATCGAAGTAAAAAAGAATTGAATGTGCAATCACAAAAAAAAAAAATTAACGATATACGAAATTTTATCTAGCACCCATTTGGCAATAACAAAGTCACTTTACATCCATTATGATCAATCATTATAAATCTTATATAATACAACATATCCATGTTTTTTTTATTAATGTAATAAAAAATTGAAATTGCAGATTCTTCTTTTACATCATTTAGAGTACACTAGGTGTATATTAGATTTTTTGAGAATTGAAAATCACTCAATCAATGAGCAATCAATGAACCTAATTTTAAAAATGTTTAATAGATGTCCAAATCAATTCCAAATTACTTAATTACGATACATGTCAAATCTTGATGATGGATGATACAGTTCTTATTTTTATTTGTAATTTTTAAAAAAATATTAAATAGACATAATATGTGAAGGGAGCAAAATACTACTTCGTAAATTTCTGTATTTCTTATATAGAAGAAATTATGTGGCAACTTTAACTCCCGTTTGGTAAGCAAAGTAAAATGAAAGTGAAGTAAATGTTAAATTATCTTTAACCATGTTTGAAAGAAATATTAAAACAAAGAAAATTTGATGAATTAATTTGAAAGCACTTCTATGGATGCCCTTTAAATTACATTACCATTACGTCAAATAAGCTCATATATATAGTAAACATACTGTAAGCATAAGTTCACGAAAGCATTCCGTGATCTTAACTAAAAAAATATATCAAATCATTTTTAAATTTTAATTTATCATGCTCATTAAATTTTTTATATGAAAATCTTATGGGATTCAAAAATTTGGAGTGTTTTGAGCTTTTTAAGTCATGGTTTTTAATTTTAGAAAATTAGCTCTAATAATAATAATAATATATTCAATACTTGAACATCATTTTAAAAAAATAAAAATGATGACTTAAAAACCTCAAAACACTCTAAATTTTTGCACCCCACAAGATTTTCATATAAAGAATTTAATGATGATGATAAATTAAAATTTACAGATGATTTGATATGATTTTTTTTTGAGTTAAACTCACGGTATCTTTACTATATATATATATATATATATATATAGTAAATCTAACATGTTCTTAAACTCACAGAAGTTTTCCGTGAGCTTAACTCAAAAAGCATATCAAATCATCTCCAAATTTTGATTTATCATGCTCATTAAATTCTTCATATGAAAATCTTATGAGATGCAAAAATTTGAGGTGTTTCGAGTTTTCTAAGTTATCATTTTTAATTTTTGAAAATCAGCTCTATAAAAAATAATAAAATATTTAATATTTATATATTATTTTTAAAAATTGAAAACGATGACTTAGAAAACTCGAAACATCTCAAATTTTTGCATCCCACAAGATTTTCATATGAAAAATTTAATGAACATGATAAATCAAAATTTAGAGATAATTTGATATACTTTTTGAGTTAAGTTCATGGAAAGCCTCCGTGAGCTTAAGAGCGCGCTAGATTTACTCATATATATAGTTAGACTATTGTGAAAACGTTTGCATTTCGAGTCCAAGTGCATACGGCTCAAATTTTATCGTAAACACGTCTGAAATTCAAAATTATCATTCTCATTAAATTTTTCATATCAAAATATTAGGGGATACAAAAATTTGGGGTATTTCGAGTTTTCTAAGTATTTATTTTGGATTTTTGAAAATCAGCACTAAAATAATAATAAAATATTAAAAATTTGAAAATTAGCACTAAAATATTAAATATTAGGGGCTATCCAATCAAATACTATTTGTAAATAAATTAAATTATATATAACTAACATCTTAATGGAAAATGGTACATATTTTGCCTGCTTTTGTCAAAAAAAAAAAAATATATAACTAACATCAGCTCGCGCTTGAGTTCTACTGGTTCAGAGTTTTAGAATGTTTATAAAAGGAAATACCATCAGTGGAGCAATCAGTGATTCTGTTATATATTATATGTGTTGTCTCCTCATTTTTCTTTTATCTTTTTACCACTGGCAATAATTTTGAAGATGAGATATCACATTTTTAAAAAAAAATAACGGCTCTTAACGGTGATACTACTATTTTTTCAATTTAATGTTAAACCAAAATTACGCAACCGTTAGATCGTAATATGGACCATCATTTTATATCTATTTTTTACAATTAAAAAATATTAGACAATGAAATATCATATAATGGTATTTAATAATAAAGTAAAAATAATATTTATAATACTAATTAAGCACTTAAAATCTCAAAAACGGCTAATTGTAACATCCACAAGATTAAAAGAAAAAAGTTTTAGATAATAGTGAGAAAATAATTCAAGAGTTCCCAATCATTAATATGGGCTCGAAAAAAGCTTATGGGGCTTCTAAACTGCCCAGAATACGCCATTTTATTTTAATGATACGGATTTTAACGGTTTTATACCTTCGTTAAATTAAAGTGTTAAATCCTAAATAATCAGTAAAATCTGTTTTTTCACTACTTAACGTTAGAGTGTCTCAACATAGTTTTAACGTTTTAAACGAAGATAAAACTCTGTTTTCAAAAGCTTGATCTATACAGAAGTCTTAAATGGTTTTTTTACATTCTTGACCAAAAAACTCAAACCTCATATTCATATATAACCCTTGCCAGTCTTTATGCGGATCTAGTATTATGTGTCATCATACGTATGAAACTATAAATGTATTATATTTATTTAGTTGATAGTTGAATAAACAAGAATTAGTCGTCCCTAATATTAAAGAGCAGGAGGAGGGGGAGGAGGTAACTCTATTTACGAAATTTGTTCAGTAAGCTATACATATTGTCAAATTTCGAATTTTAAGATTCAGATAATTATTTCAAACCGTTCAATTCGATTTATATATATACTGAATGTTATAGAATTTTTAAAATCATTATTTTTATTTAGATCCTGTCCGATGTATAGTACATGTATATAGCAAATAGGTTTCATAATATGAAATAATTTGATTTTTTTTTACAAAATATTAATTTGTTAATTAATCAAATTAAATTATCGAATTTTACTATTTGAGTATGAAAAATCATTCAGGGGCATGCATAATATTGAATAATCCTGACTATACATAATAACATAACTCAAATTTATTATGTAATTTCGCAAGTGTGTTAGATAGGTACAGCTAATTAACACAAGCCGCTACAGATAAATGGCAGAAGAGATTCCGATTGGTACAATGCCAATTAATTGCACAACAATACAAGGACTAGGAGTTAAAATCATGAAGAAATAGCCAAACCTAAGAAAAGGACTTGATATGTGCTTGCTTGTGCCACACTGCAGAGCAATAATTAGGAGAGGAAATGCCCAGAGACTTGCTGTCTAAGCCTCTCTCATCGCTCTGCCACAACAAGAAGAAGGGGCCTCATGTGTGGAAAGATTAAAAACTTACATTGTACCCTTCTGAGAAAAGGTTTGATTATCACAAAAACGAGCAGGACATAACACGTGCCAGGTCATATATATTTCAAATAATTTGGACTGTATATGGTTGGGTCGCAGGTGTTATTTTTGGAGAAGAATAGAGTGTTGTTATTAATTTAAAAAAAATAAAAAAAATCTTAAAAATAGAAAAAACTTTATAAATATATTATTTTATTTATAGATTGATAGACTATCAAATTTTATATAATTTCATTAACGTTTGGTAGTTCATCAAAGATAATCAAATTTAACGGTTTTTCACTAATATTTATAACGGTTCCAAATTAACGATCTTTGATGGACTATCAAACGTTAATGAAATTATATAAATTTTGATAGACTATCAATCTATAAGTAAAATAATATATTTATAAGCTTTTTTCTATTTTATTTTTTTTTCTATTTTTTTTAGAATTAATAATAGGACTCTATTATTCTCCAATAATAATAGCAGATTTGGAGTCGGCGGGTAGAGGGTGCACGTAATGGAACATATTTTTATTCACTTCGTTTGCCTTCCTGTTTATAATTTAATAAATTATCCATCTTTATAAAGAGTTATGATGGGTGCTATGAATAGTTAGTGACCGAATTTGTTAAAAACTCAAAAAATATAATATAGCTAATTATTTTTAAATCTCGATTTATATGTTTTGTTTAATTCTTTATATCAAAATTTTGTGCGATATAATTTTATTTTATTATTGAAAATTTTAATTATTTATTTTTGATTTTTAAAAAGGACCTATTTCTAGCATTGTTTTATTATTATTATTGAGCCACTTTAAAAAAATCCAAAATAAATATTTAGGAAATTTTAAAAATTGTTTCTTTTTGTATCCTACAAGACTTTGATATAAAGAATTTACTAAGACCCATAAATCAAGAGTTAGAGATGATTAACTATATACTTTGAGTCTATAGTAAATCCGTTCATGACTAACTACATGTAGCACCCAATCTAATGGTAAAAGTTAATATCTTTGGTGTAGGAGATCACAAGTTCGAAATCCGAGGGTTTAACTCTCTATCTTTTTTATAAAAGAAAAACTAGATGTACCACCTCAACGTAATTCTCTTTATAATTCATTAGCTATATTTTTTTATATTTGTTTTTTTATATTTACAAAAATCAAACGAATACGCATAGCATTTGATTTTACTGTGTAGAAAAATTATGGATATCAGGCTTATTCGAATATGAATAAAGAGATGAAATACATATTTAAGACGGTTCTCAAATTGTCAAATTTATTTCTGCATCCAAATTTTTAAATATGTACATTAGTTCTTTTAGGTATTTTGTTAGATCTGATACACGTCAATTATATATTGATTTATTCTATGTTCATAATTAATTTGTTTATTAATATTCAACTTTGAAACTCTAAATAGATGAATCACGTACGTGCGCTACGTGTTATTATCACACAGAATATTTTTTTTCTTTTTTGTTGCTATGTTGCGAACTATCTAACATACATGCTTCTACAAATTAAAAAATGTATTATTTGTCACTTCTATATTGATGCATTTTTTATCCTTCATCTAGTCTCGTAAAATATGTTGGCGAAAATGTTTAAAATTTGAGATCATTTATAGATTACACATTAACTATTAATTATGTACACTACCAGAAAAATTGGATTTAGAAACGCCTATTTAGAACCGGTTTTTAAAAAACAGGTGTTAAAAGGTGAGAGTGGCATATTTATATATTTTATTAAAATTATTAGAACCGGTTTTGTTTAACAACCGGTTATAAATTTTTTTATTAAAACTGGTTTTATAATAACCGGTTCTATTTCATTTTATTAAAATCGGTTTTCTTATAACGAATCCTCATTTGATTTTCGAGAATGCATTCTCAGACAAGAAAGGCATCACTATTTTCATTAGGCCAACAACGAGTTCTCTTTGGTGGTCATGTTTGAGTTAGATAATATATTTATTTTTACTAAGCTTTCGTATAAATTAACTAGAGTTGTACTTGTCGTGGTGCTTCACTAAGTATCATGACTGTGGGATTCGTTGCTTCAGGCTCAAATTTATAATTTTAAATTAAAAATGGATGATCTTAACAATTTAATCTAATCTCCATATCATAATATATTAACTAAATAAAATTATATATATTTTATTTTTTTTGCTATTTTTTCTGATCGAGAGAAAAATATAGGTTCATCCGAAAATAATGATTTTCTGAGAATGATCTTCCCATTAGAAAAAAATAGCAAAATAATTTAAAAAATATAAAAATTTAATTTGCTAACATATTTTATATGAAAATTAGATTGAATAGTTCAGATCGTTCATTTCTGATTTGAAATTATAGATTCAAGTCCGAAGCACATACCCTCATTTTGCTTCGTGAAATATCATAATATAACTCAATTAACTATATTATATATTTTTGGCATTTTTCTAGCAAACAAATTTAATGCTAATTTCTTATTTGAACTTGGTATTTTTAATAAACTATGTATAATTTCTTATTTTTTCATTTTTTTAATTTAATTTACTGAAGGGAGCTTAATTGTATATATCTCCAATTTTCATATATCCTTCTACTCGTATCAATTCGATGGATCAAGTTGAACTATGGAATAATAAATCGAGAAAGCTCCTGGGCGTGGTTTCCTATTTTTCTTACGGTAAGGTTAGAATAGGATAGAGAGTTTAGCTTAAAATTTCATTTTTTTTAGAAAATCAGTTAAATTCGCTGTTTAAATAATTTTTTCCCTTTTTCAATACTCATTCGGAGAGTTATATATGCTTATTTTAATATGTGATAATAAGTAAAAAAATTTAAACCCTTATTATAACTCTCACGAAGAGTTAGCTCATCTCCAACTCATTTTTTTACATAAACTTTATAATAATTTAAGTTCTTATAAATAGAAACGCACAAACCAAATCCCGTAAAATTCAAGTTTCATGAATTCATGTCATGTCGAACAAACTACAGCTATAAGCCTCCAATTAACCACTAGGCAAGTAGGCATTTAACAACAAAAAAAAAAATTAACCACTAGGCAGATGAAACCTTGACATCAGATGAGAATAGCCGGTGATATGAAAAGAAAGAACTGTATAAAAAAACTTTACTTTTTAACCATACTCGGAGAATGTACTTACCACCTTTTCACTTTAATTAATTGCAAAACCAGAAAAAGGAGATTCTTGGATGATGCACAAGCCCAACGATTGACTCCGTATCCTCTGTTATTGAAGGCAATTTCACAAGACTACAATCTACAATTCACCACAAAAGACATGGTGTTGGACAAAAAAATATTTTACAATGTTAGCATGTTTTCAGGCAGATCAACATTATTCAGTAGTAGTTTGGTTTGCTATTATGAAATATCTCTTTGCAATTACCAATTTAAAATCGTAGCGTCTAAAATGCAAAAAATAATAGAGTGAAGAGATCATTTTGATAAAGGTATCACCAATAATTCTCCTAAAGAGATCATTTAAAGTCTATCAAACCGAAATCAAAGCATGTAATTAAAGAGATGAGAATATGAGCCAAGGAATCGGAAAAAAAGTAGCATCAAGTCATCTGTTATAGACCCCACCTGGAGAATTTCCACTTGCAAGATAACACCAGCATTTAATAAATGAAGTTATGTAAATGTTGCTGAGATCACATGTTTATCTAACACAACTAATAATTTATTGTATCGTGTAAGCACTATGTCATACTAATTTGGAGAGAATCTTTAACAGTATAATTGAATGCCTACTATAAATAAGTGACAATTAGTTTTCTCGTGGAGAATGTGCCCACTGGCAAGCAATTCTAGAAAGGAAAGATGGAAAGAATCATACTCATCATTGAACTATCATATAAATTTTCTTAGAGATATGAAGTGAACTAAACGAATGTGAGTTTTGAACTGGTTCCTACTTTTGGGGGCAAAGAAGCCCATACGATATGAGCTCACATTGATAACTACTAACCTTTAAGACGGTCTCTTGCTTGGCCCAAATGGATTGGCTAATGCACTCTCTTTTGTAAGCCCACAACCACATATGGGCCCACGACCACAAATGGTTGGGTGCAATTATGGGAACGTAGTTTAATTTCCATAATTCCGTTCGATTTTCTCAGTTGAAATATAAAATCTAGCTCATGAATGGCTCTATAGAGATATTAACCATAGTTGTATTATATTCAACTCTCATTGTACATGAATGATTAAACAGTAGCCAAAAAGTACTGAGTAGCCTTTTATTAAAACCTTCTTCGTTGTATCTTCATCTTTCTGAGAACGAATATATGTATGCCTGATTCAAATGCATGAGCTCATAATTACATGTAAGCTGTTATGCTTGCTAACTTTTTTGACCAGACATATCCATCGTGTTTCTGAAAACTTAGGACAGACAGGAAAATATCCACTTTCTATAGTTCTTTTGTAGCATTTGTAGTTTATTGAGATCAAAATTATCTTTACAATCGTATTTCTATACAATCAATGCCTTTTACTTCCATATTGAAACATATATAGGTCAGATAAAGAATTCTCCCCTTTGCCAGAAATTAAGAATTTCCCGGTGGCTTAGGAGTGTGCCGATTGTTGGCTCCGGACGGTGAATAGTCGTCAATCACTATATCCATCCTACCTTTGATCACTTGTTCCTCTATTGAAGCATCATTTATTATTGCCTGCATTAACATATTTAAAGTTCATTTGTTTCTGGTAGGCCAGGCCACAAGGATAAAGGTGGTTCTCATAACAATTATAAACATACTTCAGTGTATGCATGATTCATGTTGAAATAAGTGTTTAGAGGTTTATGTTACATAATCCGATAATAAAAATAAGGAAGATGGACAAGAGATGTGAGTTCCATACAGCAGAAACGACCAAAGATTTCCTAAATCGTTTTATATATTTTCACAATCACTATTCAAAGGAATTTATCTGTTGCTTTGGTTTTTATACTGTTTAGAATCACTTTTCAATAGAAAAAAAAAAACAAAAAGCTGTTTCTAGGTAAACTTATTTTTTTTGACAATCTAAATATTTTAACATTTCTTCAGGCCATACATATGTATACCTCAGGAGTATCAGAGATGGATGAAAGTCTTCCATTTTCTTGGAATAAACCAATTGACCCTGAAAATACTATCTTGTCAGTTCATGAAAAAATGAAAAAAAAAAAGAAAAGAAAAGTAAAATTGCTGAGCAACATGGAGCTGGAGTCTAGGTTATTACTTGAAGATGGAACAGCATTGGAGATAACTAGGAGGAGAGGTAAACCAAATGCAATTACTACTAGGTGGAGAGAGATTCCCTTCATCTCTTCACACTCACGGTTAATGAAGATGATTTCCTTTTGTTGTTATTGCTCAATCAATTTATACACAAACCCAGAAAGAGGATGTCCTTTCTATTTGATCAGTATCGCTCACTCAAAAAGTCAAAAAGGATGGGAAACATCTACCTAATGCTTTCCACCATTAGCAAGTTGTCTTGCAACAAGTACTCTAATAATTGGGTCTGATCTCATATCTTTCTCCACATAGCCCATGTATCTATCATCTCCTTTTCAATTGTACTTAATTCAATGTATTTCTCTTGTGAAATAATTTCAACCTTCAATTATTGACTGAACAAACAAAATAGGTTCTGGTCAAACAGTTGTTCGGTCCTATCAAACCTTTGCAAGTTCAATAGTCTGTTTGCTTTACCCCAGTAAATTTAATTTGAATTGTACATTCAAATTTTGATATCTATCCGAATCCAACAAAATAATTTCAACTTCCATACAAGATCTTAAATGTATCTTTCAGATTTTTATAAAACAGTGTATAACCAAAGAACCGGATATTCATCAGTCTGTGCAAATCATTTACAATTTAGTATAGCATAGTAGTACAACTGGTTAGTTGAATTTGTTTTACTTATACAAAAGTCAGGGAATCAAATCAATTTGCACAACTGAGTCTTAGTTGCTCTAACTCAATCTAGAATTAACTTCATACTAGAGTGATTCTGCAATTTTGAAAATTTCCTAGTTCTCTGATCCATTTGTCTAACTTTAGATTATTTAAAATTTATTTAATTTTAATCTTTAGTACTATGCAATAACACTGGGGATATATTAGTCCTATGATGAAAATAAACAATACGAAATATAGTTTTTCAGTACCTTAACTTTCTAACAGCGAGGTAAATTAAGGATTGGAACGAAAAAAAAACAAGTGCAATGATTGCCTAAGAATTATTTAGCACATCTTCTGTCCGGTATTTTTGTCATTGTACCAGTATCTGATTGTTCGGATTTTCTTTTTTCTAGTTTAGTTGTTGCTTATTATGCAAAAGTATAACAGTTCAGGCTTTTCAAATTGTGGTTTCTCTAAAATTTATATTTCCTAAACTATCTTTTGCAACGGTTTTTTTTATTAAGAAACAACAGTTACTGTGACAGCAATTTCTCAGCTGATGTATTTCTAGTTTTCTACTAACTTCGGTTACTAAAAAAGATATATAGCAAGTAAATATGAACTTTAGCGATAAATAACCCCAATTATTTTAATTAATTACACAAAACAGATTAGTTCTCAAATACTCTAAATTTTTGGTGAATCAAGAAAATTTGGTCCATCACTAAAAAAAAAATCACATGCACATTTTACCCGTTAACAATTATTTATCCCTTCTATTTATTGCATTAATTTCAACCAAAAAAATTCTGTATAATCTAGAACAGTTTCAAAGTGGTGGTCCTCGAAAAACCATTCTCATCAATTTGGGTTAAAGTCAAAGTAATATTTGGTGGAAATCTTTGGAAAAGAGAATGATACAATCACGAAACAGCACGACATCAAGATCTATAGTATGTGATTTATAATTGTATTATGTGCTCCACTCAACTATATATGGACTCCTGCACATAATCAGTCACCATATACGTTACATTCTGTTCTGGATATTAAAATCTATTGCTTTGAATATCGGCTTGTCACTACTCCAATAGTAGCCTGACTTTACAGTTAAGCACTGATTTATTATCTTGTTTCTTTTCCCACTCTGGAAAAATTATCTTTTCTCACTGATCAGATTTAGGTCAACAATTTATTCTTTTTTTATTTTACCTTCTGTATTATTCCATAACATCAGTTGGCTTTTTAGCAAAACGCACAATTTTGAAAAGATTATTTTTGAGGGCTTCCAGTAAAGAAAATGTTAATTGCTGACATGATACCCTGTTTGGAAGTATGTATGCACATGGACCAGCGAAAGCATATGAATAAGGACAATACATTAAGTACTGTTCATATATAGAGCTAAACTGCATGTACCGGGCTCTTTGTTGCTGGTACGGAGTTAAAGCACACAAGTCAAGCTCTTTGATTTGGGACCCCAATTTCCTGACAGGTATGTGACTATACTGGTCACAGTAAATAGTGTTTTTTGTTTGAGGTAATTAAGCAATTTACCTACTTGAGAATTTTATTAGAAATTAAAAAAGATTGTTACAATATAATTAGTAAAGAGTATAAGTTAATTATGGTTCAAGAATCAAGACTTTATCTTTTGCAAAGTTACTGTGTTACTGATCTGTTGCTTCTTACATATCACGAGTGCTCTGCATACATGTTTTGATCCTTTTCTGTTGCACTTTTTCATTTGATTCGACCACTTCTAAAAGGCCTTTGGTACTAGTAATAATTAAAGGGAGATATTGGACAGTATATGAAGTAAGATGCATTTTTTTCTCAAAAAAAAAAAAAAGCAAATTGTAAAATCAGACACATTACAGAACATAAAATATATCTGGCATATAAAAGAACTAGAGAATGCTATCTAATTACAACATGGAAATAAAGGATACTACAATCACCATACCAATTGGTACTAGCTATCTTCACCCCCTTACCTTAATGCTATTATTCTAAAAATTAACTACAAAGAAAAACGGATTGAGAATTTTCTCCTTTTCAGAATTTTCTATATAAAGAGATTCATATAATATAATCAATTGAGTTAAATGAAATATAATCAGCTATACAAAATAGGCTTCTCTCTTATACTCTGTCACTGGTACTTGAGCGAACAATCTCTTCTAGCTGTCAGTTAGGATAATGGTACCAACATATCCAAAACCCATGATTAAGAAAGCAATCGCTTGAGGGAAGAAATAAATAAAATAGAAATCCCTATTGTACTTGAAGTCATAACATGTGCATACCAACAAATACAATCCAACCGTGAGCTCTAATTTATTGAACCTATCCACAACAAAAGAAGAAAAATAAGTATTTGATAAATATAAATATTCAGGTATGTAATGGCGAAATAATCAATGAAGCAGATAGAACAAAAAGAGTGCATTACTTTTTCCAGGCATTGAAATTGAGCTTCCTGAAAATGCTAACTTTTGGATGTGCCTTTAACATGTCGCCAAACTTCTCTGTAACAATCCATTCATTGACCCTCCCTGCTTCAAACAGACCTATGAACACTGCCTTACACTGATGCAAGGACATCACATTTTCAAATAAGACCCAGAAAATTATGAAATGAAAAGACCTACAAGATAGGACAAATTAAGTAAATTCAAGCAAGAAGAAATAACAAACAAAAGTTATTCTCTTAAAAAAAGTAGCAAAGTATATATTGTATTTCAAACCTTGGAGTTCCGACTGCATTCATCAATGTAATTGATGTAGGAACATACACAACACCCCATTTTGGTATGTTGACTTCAAAAATAGATATCCACCAGAAAAACATGGTATCACCACATATCATGTAGAAGGATTAAAACCTACAAGGTCACGAGGTGAGATAGTAGTCTTCTTGTGATGAAAAAGTGATATATCACATAGAAGCGTATTTAATAAGTGCCAATATATTACCCCCTAAGGACCTTACACTTTTACAATTACCCCCCTGAAAAATTAGTCTATTTCTTTCTTTCCAAATAGTCCATAGAATTGCACCCCTTAACATTTCACAAATATTTGTATCTTTATATGGTATACATGCATCTATTTGCCAGAGTTCATCTACTGTTTGAAATAAAAATGAGAAGTTATTATACCTGGCAATCCATGACCAAATACAAGTAGCAATTGAACAATGTATAAATAAATGGTCAATTGTTTCATGAGCATTACAAAATATACATTCATTTTGCCCCCTCCATCCTCTTTTTTGTAGATTTTCTTTTGTTAGGATTTTATTTTTCTTCACCAGCCATAGAAAAATTTTAATTTTCAAAGGAATAGAGGCTGACCATATTGACTGATATTGATTGTTTTCTACTCCCCCAAAATCTAGCCATGAGTAACATGAATTTGTTGTAAATATACCTTTATTGTTCCATCTCCATATAAACTTTTTGTATATTGACACTTTCTGTCACTTTGAAAAAGAGAATTCTATTGTTTAGTAAAATAATTAATGCATCAACCAGGGTTTTAAAAGTATATTAGAAATTATTCACTAACCTTGGCTGATACGATATCCCAAAACATTTTCCGGAACAGATTTGCAGGGCCACAAGACCAGCGATGTTGTTGGTATCGGTATGCTTTGAAGGAGCACGGTAATTCACTTTTGACCTGAAATAATCTCAAAGTTAATTCAGCAAAGATACATTACTGATCACGTCAATATTATTTTTTTGCTGAGTTTTCAGGTCAACCTGCTGTACAATTTCTTGATCCTCACTGTCTTAAGATTTAAATTATTGTTAGTCTTACATCTTGTTAGAGAAGGCCCTGAATTAAATATTAAATTCTGATAAAAATAATTAAAATGAATGATAAATGAAGGAAAAGATATACCTTAACATCACCAAGATAAACAAATTTCCAGCAACTAAGACTTGCTCTGACAGCCAAATCCCTGTCTTCAACGGTCGTTCTGTCTGCCCAACCACCAGCCTCATGAATCGATCTTATTCTCCATACTCCAGCAGTACCTTTGCACAAAATCAATCCCGATGTTCAAAATTGAACCTATCATGCTCATGAAGTTGAAATTATCTTTTGTTTTCTTTTCTGTAGCTTTTGTAAAAATGAGGTTAGAAACAGAACTAAAGATGGTACCGTTGTATCCAAAGAATGCGATTGATGTGGAGCCCGATTCTTGTTCAACCTTAAAGTGGTAATCCATCGACATCTGCTGAACCCTTGTCATTAAGCACTCCTTTGCATTTACTGTCAATTGAAGATGTCTGAGTTAATTTGAGAAATGTCAAAATGAAAATGAAGTTAACTATGTGTAAATAACTCACTATGGAACTATACTGGATAATACTCACCAAACAACCATCGAGACTGCACAAGTGCAATATCGGGGTTATGAACCAGGAAAGGCACAGTTCTGATGAGAAAGTCGGGTTCGGGCTGAAAGTCGGCGTCAAACATCGCAATGAATTCACACTCATTCACATAAGGGTGCTTCATCCCTTCTTTCAGAGCACCAGCTTTGTACCCCTTTCTGTTGCTCCTCTCATATTTTATGTTCTTCCCCTTGTTGAACCACATTGTGCATTCTGATCTCACCAGATCCTACTAAAAAAAAAAAAGGGAAATTTTTTATTTTACGTGCCTAGTCCGTTAAAATGCGATGATGGGAATACAACAGATAGTCCAAATTTTGATGGTCCATCTCATAGCCTGGAGAAAATAAGAAACCTAGTGTAAGTATTTAATGCAACTCAATTAGATTTTCAGCTCTGTTTGAATTGAGCTTAATTAGGCCCAGTATAAGATATGGTTGTTCCGGACTTCGTTTAATAGACTTCTATAGACCTCACTGACTGGGGATTTGTTTATTTGATCAATAAAGAAAAAAAGACAATTTGCAACAATTTATTCGCTAATTTTAGTAAATGATTGATATTGTTAGATCCTTTAAATGATAAAAAGGAAAATAAATGCCCCTTAACTACATATAGGATATGTAGGATACCAATTCATTGAACCATTGGCAACAAATAACCTCCCAATCTTGACAAAGGTTTTTGAAATAAATTCAGAAAAAAATATAAAAAAACGAATATTAAAATCACGTACTTTAAGATCCCACCGATTTATTTACAAATCCGTAATTCATCACCATGGTAGTTTTGGGTCGGCTCACAAATGTTTGAGATTAGGGTCAATTTCAAAAGGTAATAATGGCAAATTTTAAAGAATGACGCCCACATAATGGTTATTCCGGTTAGGATAGTTTTCATATTGTGGGAATCTGTGGGATTTTGAGCTCCTCGTTTAAATTTTCCCAATGTCTGTTCGGGCGCTCTTTTTCTTCAGCGTGGGAACTGGGATTGGACTTTTTTCCCCTCCAACTTTGTTTCCACCCCTTCAGTAATTTGTAGGGAAAAAATAATTCATTTGGAGCTAATTCGTGAAATTGAGTGGAAATTAATCAGAAACAGACTAAATCTTTAGACGTTGATGGCTTGAAGCTTAGACCAAATTGGTAAGAATACTCACGTCCGCTAATAAAGAATTTGAAAGAAAATGGTGGTTATTAAAATTTCTTTTCCTAAGGTAACCTAGATTCTAAATATTTGTAAAATACAACAAATTCAGATGTAATTGAGCCTCACCTTCAATTAAAAAAAAAAATCAGATGTATTTAAATAAAAAGCGGAGAACATTGACAAAATTGGTTGATTTGGGTATCAAAAAAATTGCCGGTGTCGCCTTAAAAGCGATAAAATATGTAGTCCCCAGAAATCCGCAATCGTTTGATCCTTGATTTATTATGGTCGTAACTTAAGCGGGCAGCTTATCAGATTCAAACTCATTAACTTATCAAAAAAAATCAACAACTTAACATACATTTTTATCTAATAAAAAACTATCAAAATAATATCTTTTATATATTAAAAATAATAAAAAAAAAACTAAAAAAAAAAAATCATTCCAATAAAAAAAATTCCTCTAAGAACTTTATATTTTGGAACTTTTACATAATTTTGTCATTTTCCACGATACTAAATATTTTTTCTCAATAAAAAATAATCAGACAATTTAGAAAAAGTCAGAAATTAATTTTAGAGAGGTTAGATTCGCAAAATCTTAATCTAAAAATATTATTTTTCAAAATTCACGCAGTTGCAGTTGACCTCCCCGAGCCAATATGCATTCACCCTTAGATGCAAGATGACTAGCACGTAGGTATACTTTTCTATTTTCTTCTAAACCATGCACAATTTCAGGTTCTTTATAAAAATTATAGAAACTATTAGAAACATGTGTTATTTAATTTTGATTGCATGCTAGTAATCATCTGAAGGATTAGATCAGCTTCTCAAAAGTGGGGTCTAACAAATCTATAGAAGAGTCAGGTAAAAATTGAATTTGAAAAGAAATTTCAAAGTCAAATTTAAAGGGTTTTATTTTCGACAACTAATTCTGACTCTTAAGAGATTTTGGCCCTTATCAGATCATTCAAATTTAAGAGTCAGATTTGTAAGTGCTTTATCATTTTGTAAATATTTTTTTTCAGATTTTAAAATATAACTAAAATACATAATAAAATATTAAAAATAAAATAAAATTTATAAACACATATATAAAAAAAAGAAAATTTTCTATTTTGTTATTTTTAATGTTTTCTCTTTTTTGTATTTTTAAATATAATTAAAATATAAGAATTTGAAAATGATCAGATTCAATAAGAACTTAAAGTTTGAAAATGACCAAGTTTGATAAATATTAAACCAGATTTAAAAAGAAAATTTGAACATATTTCATTGAAAAGATATCCTGCCCTTACAAAGGGAATAAGATTTTTCAACGGACCGTATAGGCGTTATAGTACTGTCAAGTAAATATGTTTGACCATTTACCTAATCCGTATTGCACCCAATAAGACAAGTATGAATAAGAGCTATTTCGTATCCGTTATAAGGTAAATTATATATATATATATATATATATATATATATATATAATAATTTATTTCATAGTTTAATAATAATCAAATTAAATTAAAATTAATATATATTTGTAGTGACAATTATCATTTTTTTATGATTTTTGTTATACCTAAAGTGTTATTTGATGTTATTTATTTATTCAAATCATATATTTTTATATTAAATTATTATTATTATTTTTATCTGTTATTTATCTGTTATTAAAATATAGATAAAAGTTTTTTTTAATAAATATAAATATGAAAATATCTCGGTGTTATCTATCTACTCTACCCATTCATAGCCCTAAGGCGTTACCGTTATGGTCCACTTTATAGACAGCATGTGCATTTCCAGCTGGTAATTGGTAAATAGCTGCTGTGCGATCTGACTGCTCTTAGGATACGACAAAAATATGGAATAATAAACTAAACCAACGTGGTAGAATATGGAAACCAGTCTTTTTACTAATATTATATTTTTGGAAGGGGAATGTTTAACTCGTTTATGGAGTTATGGGTCGAAGAAATTGTTAACAAGTTTGAACTGATACGGAAACATTTTTACAGTCCGTGGTAAGTGGCCCTTAAATGTTACGAAAATTAACTACAAGCTAGGTAATTATTTTCATGAACCTATTTTAAATGTATACTTGTTTATTGTATAATACATATTTTATTATTGCACAACTATATTCATTTATTTTATCTTAACCACAACTAATTAATAAATTTAATCACAATAAAACGATTATTGTCAGTAACTGATGCTAAATATTTTCAAATTCTAATTTAATTTCAACACCCTTTCAAAATATACAGTTTATATTTTAAAATGAACGATTGATTATTATAGAATGCATATGTTTTCTAAGTACATATGTAATATGTGATCGCTGTTGTTTAAATTTTTGCGTGTTACTATTTAAATCTCTCTAAAAAAATTCACACTTTAATATTGGATAATTATGTTTAAAAGTATTATATATTGAGTAATATACAACTTATACATCATTCGGAATGCTGCATGAAATTAGTTGGGGATTAGAATTAACAGCGAGTATAATATTCTGATTAAATACTTCTGCACTAAGGGCAATCAAGTTTTTTTTTTAACTGATGTGATTGCTTTTATTTTAAGTACCCTGATAAATGATAATACGTCAAACAAGTAGAAAATATATTTTACATCATTTTATTAGTATTCCTTGATCACATTATTCCATGAAAAGGGCCGGATATATATGATATATTTATCAAGTTAGATTATAGTTTGATACTTCTATAAAATAATTAATTCCTGCAATATTAGAGTATTTATCGGATAATTAACTATCAGTCTGATAAGTATTCCGTCCCATACATCATGGATAAAATTTTGTGAACGTGCATCACAGTACGTACGACTTACGAGACGAGGAATATTTTTTTATAATCAAAGCCATGTAAATTATTTTAAAATAATAATAATAATTGAATTGGGCTATCATACTAGATATAACACGGATCATTCCGTATTATGCATTATTTTTTTTCTTTTTAATGTTTATATAAATGATCTAAACCATTCAATGTGATTTCTAAAAACAATTTAGTTTTAGACAAAATTTTATATTATTTGAAATATAAATAGTAAAAGAATTTTTAAAATATAGAATTTGAACTAAAATAATTTTGCTTATGGAGATCATGTTGAGCTATATTTATAAATATAGTATTTGGACTATAAAAAATGAAAAACAAAATTAATGTATAGTACGGAGCGATATTGATATATGTAAAGTATCAAAACTAGAATAATAATAATTAGGGGTGTCGATGGATCGGGTCGGTCGGGTCGGATTTGATTCGGATAATATTATTTTATTATTTTTTATCCGACCCAAATCCGACTCATTTAAATTCGGGTTAAAATATGTTGACCTATACCTAATCTGATTGGGTCACGGGTCGACTTGACCTGATTCGTATAAAATAATTAAATATTTCTTAATATTTTTGATGATTTAATAACTAATTTATAACTCCAAAAATCTAGATTTCACTAGAACATAACAAAATTCTAGGAATGCTGGTTACAATTATTAGTTTGCACTCGTAGCATTACAGCAAATATTTTCTTAACATGGAATTAAAAAAACACTCCGGTTTTGAATTTTTTTTATAAATACAATTTGATCATATTGGAATATTTTGTGTACCTGGTCCACAGTCTACTGGCTTCCTCACACAAGTGAACTTGAGCAGGACAAAATTTATTAATTCATACAGGATCTTGTCTAATTTAAAAAAATGTTCTTTTTTTTTAAATTTTCCTACTATCGAACTTAATTATCACACTTCATATGGTTATTGTTTTGACTCCACTCGTGGACAGAGGTAAATTAATGAGATACTCTATGGATTAAATAAATCAAAATTAGAAAAACCCTCTCACCTTAACAACAGGATCAGTAGAATCGTCAAGTACTTGGATTATGATTCTATCAGAAGGCCACTCCAAGTTACATGCTGCTCCAATCGACAGTCGATATACCTATGTCAGTAAAGAAGACTTTTAGACATATAACCTGACATTATGACAATTATAAGCAGTATGATACAAAACTATTCATAACCATCAAAAAGAAAGAAAGAGAAAAGGTTTTTCGGTAATACTTTCGGTAGTTTGCCCCTCCCCCCCGAAAATATTTTTGCCCCTCCCTGGATTGTCTGATTAATTTTATTGAGAAAAAATTATTTAATATCATGTATAATGAAATAATTATGTAAAGATATCAAAATATAAAGTTTTATAGACGGAAATTTTCTTCATCAATTTGATTATCTATTACTTTGAGCTTTATTTTATTGTTATTTTTAATATATAAAATGTTATTATTCTAATAAATTTTTTATTATGTAAGAATATATATTAAATTATTATTTTTTTATTTAGTACCCGATTAGTTAATGGATTTAAACCCGATAAGTTATTATAATCCGATATTTGCCCCCACCGACTAAAATCCTGCATCCTCCCATGCTGGTGCTCATAGTATCTCATTTTCTTATCCATGATTCCTTGTGTCCCTTTCCACCAATGAGAAATCAAATCACGATCTAAACCCCAAAAAAATGAGAATTAAAAAAAAAAATTTGTGGGTCGTTACCTCTTTCTCATTGTACATGGGAATTTGCACAAGCACCATGGGGAAGGCACCGGTTCCGGATTCCTCATCAGCCACTATTGGGTCGCATTTGTAGACCCGATGAGGTCTCCGACCAAACACCTTGGCCTATAAGCTTATCAACCCCATTGAGATTTTCTCAAATAACACCATCAGTGACATGATGAGGCACAGCAGGACTGCTAGCTTGACGATTGGTACCGGTATGTACAACCTGAACACGTACCACGCATCGGCCATCTGTACCGATTGTAGCAACCCTTCGTACGAAGCTGCCATTTCGAAAACCCTTCCCACCCATTCTGATCGAAGTTCGGTGACCTCTGCATTTATAGAAGGATAACTGTATATCAGTTTCATTTATTAGAGGAACAGAGCACTCTGTTTTCGTTGAAAATTGGAATCTGTCATTTATGGTACCATGCATTGTGGGGTTGCAATTGAAGACGGCAAAGAGGTACTATTGTTGTGTAAGAGTGAGAGGAGGCAATGGGGACTGAAGAGGGACGGGAATTGAAGTCAATGAGAGAGGGAGAGAGGGAGAGAGAGAGAGAGAGAGAATTGAAATCCGTTGCACAATGTATCCATTGCTGATTCCTTGTCTGTTTCTCTCTATATATAACTGGTCACATATTGATCAATATGGAGTGCAATTGTTAATTCATTACTTGCAAAATGTTTTCACTCTTACTTCGCATGGATGTTACTTTTGGTGTGAAGAACTGTATAGACGCATTAACTAGGATTTAAGACAGTTTTTAATAATAATAAGTTTTATTAAATTAATATTATTAAAAATAAGAGTGAGAAAAGTAAAATTTCAAATATACGAATGGCGTAATATACACCACTTAGCAGCGATGACGCGTTTCATTATTTTTACGAAACACGTCACTGTCAGTTGCGTGTTTGTTTCTTATATATACAAAACGCGCAGCGCCTCTCCATCTCACTTGCGCGGGATTTGGACGAAACGCGCCACCGCCAGTGACGCGTTTCGTCCGCGCCACTAGTAGTGGCGCGCTGTCATTCGTATATTTGAAATTTTACGTTTCTCACTCTTATTTTTAATAATATTAATTTAATAAAACTTATTATTACTAAAAACTGGATTTAAGAAAAAAGAATGTACTGCGGTCAAGAGGAAACAATTGTATCCTTGCATAATTAGGTTTGACCATGTGAGCAGCACATGGCTTATTGCGGATTTTGTTGGATCAAAGTAAAAAAAAATGAGTTGTTTAATACTAGATCTAGATGATGAAACATTCGGTTACTTTTTAATCATAATTGTTTGGAGCTTCTATTCTTTGATTTTTGTGCATTGCAATTAGAAGTTCACCTTGGTCTCAAACTGGAATAAGGATCTAGTGGTTAATTATGAAATTCCACGACGAAAACGGAATGCTTTAGAAGAATATATCGTTTATTCTCTCTGCATTTGGTGTGTTATTAAAAGTTGAGAGACTCGTAAGGTAATAAAAAAAAAAGAATTAATCGAAAAACAGTTCTTCAGATAGAGCAGGGCAACAAGAAAAAAAAATGTTCCTCATGATTTCTTCAATTAGATTTTTTTGTTGTCACAAACTTGAAATTGATGTCATTTTGGTTGACTTGCTCGAAATTGACTTGATGCATCTCGATATGAAATTGACTTGATGCATCTCGTCTAGAGCTCTACTCAATTTCAAATTAATTTGAACTCACGGGATCAATTAATATTTTGCTTGTCGTCAGCCCAGGTCGATTAATAATTGAACTTTAAATAATATATCTAAATAATTGCTATGTTCTAATGTCTATATGAAGAGATTAGGGGAGAGGGCTGTCCGGATTTTAATTTTAGGCAGTTCCATAAATTTTAAATACTCTATTTATTTTACAATAATCTTAGTTGTTTCCCTCCCCTTCACTTCTTACCGCCCACTATACTCAACTCTTACGTTAGTCAAATATTTCTCAAACCCTACTGAATAAGTATTGAATACTGCACCGATATGAGTGCGCTTTAGATACAGTAGGGATGCATATTCGATAAGTCACATGACGTATCAGATTATTTAAGTATTGAATACTGCACCGATATGAGTGCGCTTTAGATACAGTAGGGATGCATATTCGATAAGTCACGTGACGTATCAAATAATATCTATATAATATTAAAACATAAGATATAAACATGAAGTATAAAGTTTTCGATAAGTCACGTGACGTATCTGATACGGTCATAATTTGGTCTCTAATGCGATTAGGTATATCTCGATTCGGTCAAGATACGATCACCTAGTTCGAACTTGGGCCTTGGAGTATAGCACACTCCCATCACTCAACCACTGAGCCAAAGAAGTGTTTCTGCTAGAATGCGTTTTGACGATATTTAATATGAATCAATGTCGCTCATCAACCAATATGCAATCAGACTATATTCTTTCAATGTCTTTTATTATACTTTTTATTTATTATATAATAATTTATTAATATTTATTATATATAACCGCATTTGTATTCTATTTTTTTTTTTTAATTTTGTATCGCTATACCCACATTACACTCATACAACATAGCTCCACTCCATGAAAGATTTTTTCTCCTTAGTTTCTCCTGTAGAGATGTCTCGTAACTTTAGACTGGGGGCAGATTTTGTCAAGTAGAAAAATCTCAGGACTAAATGTTATAATATTATAATGTCAAAATAAAAAATAAAAAATAAAACTAAATTTTATATACACCTCAATAGCATTTTTGAAAAATTAAATATCATATAAAAGAACAAAAACCCCGAGATAAAATATGCGATTGATTAGTACTTTACTAATTTTTTAATCTAAATATAATTATTAGAGTAACTAATTAATTTTAGAAAAATTCGAAAACCAATAAAACGGTTTAAACTCGATTAACTATAGAATGTTCATTAAAATATGATTTTTTAATTTATTTTTTAATTAAACCATAGTTATTAATATAAAAAATATCCACGGCTAAAGGACCAAAATCGAGCCATCATTTGTGGGATCAATTTGGCGCCATAATGTGCAACACAAAAAAAAGAGAGTAAAAGGCCCAAAAAAATTTTGAACCTAAGGGAGTTGGGAGGAAGGGTCCGAGTTATTATGTAGGATCTCTCTAACAGGTCGAAACTTTTTTGCATTTTTTCCAAAATAGTTTACAATGTTTTAAACTTTTTTTGTTTTTTTCAGCGATCGAAATTAAAAAAGAAAAAGAAAAAATAAGAAACAACTCAGGATTAGTTCTATTTAATATGATGTTACACAGGTGAAGATACCCTTTAATGGAACGACGACACATAATTTGTCAAAGGCAAATGTAAAATTTAATTCATTGCCGAGTTCATGGTCGCTTGATCGAAATTTGGATGCGAAGAAAAATAAAACAAAAACGATTTTATCCACTGAGACTTCTATCGTCATAATTAGAGGTGGCAATCGGGCGGGTCGGGTCGGGTTCGGGTTGGGCGGGTCGGGTCAGTTTGACTTTTTGGAAGAAATCGGGTCGGGCCTGGTCGGGTCAGGGTCGGGTCGGGTCGGGTCAATTTACATGTTGTGTTTTTTCAGATCGTTGATAGATTTCGATTGGATTGAAGGCCATTTGATCTCGGGTCGGGTCGGGTCGGGTCAGGTCGGGTTCGGGTCGGATCGGGTCAGTTTGACTTTCTTAAAAAATCGGGTCGGATCGGGTTCAGATCCGGACGGGTCGGACGGGTTTGTCGGGCCGGGTCGGATTCTGCCACCTCTAGTCATAATTGTGTCTGAAAATAGCGTCACAAACGATACATTTTTTGGAGGACAATCAGTCCAACTGATAGTTTCGCCGAAAACCAACTTGGTGGATCCAATTTAGTCCCTCGGCTGATTAGTCAGTTTTTAATGTTTTATTTTACTTATTATTTACATCATTGTCAGGTTGAGCAATGCATAAACAATGCGGGCATATAAAATTTAGGGATGTTGACGAGTTGAGTTAAACTGAGTCAGATTAAACTTAACCTCAGTTTATTAATTTAATGATCTAAGTTTGCTACTTGATTTTTATGATTTGAACCAAAAATATTGTCTTGTGATTGATTTGTTAAGTCAATGAGCCCACTGATTTGGCTCGCTCATTTAATAATTAATAATATTTAATACAATTATACAAACATCTAATATCAAAATTTAAAAAACAAAAATGACAAGAACACTAAACAACATAATTTTACACATATTACATACAACAAATTGGATGCCAAAAAAATTATTAGTATAACAATAACAACAACAATAAAGTCTTTAATACCAAATAAAATAGAATAGACTAAAAATAAAACTCAATCTGAAAGTATAAAATGAGAGATCTCAAATATTAATCTATACTATTATATAAAGCAGCTAAGAATTGGAGGGTCCATTTTTTATCTTGATATTTTTTTATTATACCCATTTTATCCCTCAATTAGATGAATAATATCTATTTTTGATTGATCGAACGCATGTAATCGCGTCCATTGATCACCTCTTTCAATTCATTTCTTTCTCATCTATACTATTATTTTCATTTATGCACATGATTTATAAATTAGAATACTCAATATCTTTCTATTTATGTTATGATATAAAAAAATGATTTAAGACTTAAGATATGCGTTATGATTAGCAATCTTGTACATGTTTGGTAAGATATTAATGGTGATAATATATGCTAAAATAATTTATTCTTTTTACTATAAACATCTTGAATTTAACTCATATTGTGCAGAAAATCTCATCCAAGATTAAATCTAATTTTTATTATAGGTTTTCTCTATAATTTGGTAAATTTATAATTTAATATTAGATCAATGTGAATTTTTTTATTTTATAATATTTTTATGTTTAAATAAAAGAGTCCGCTGCAACCCGCGAGCATATTACTAGTGATAGAAAAGTTATTAGTCCAACTAATATTATTTGGATGACGCCGTCTCTACTAAAAACGTCGTACATGCTCAGTTTCCCTCCGCATATGAAGATCATATATATACTCTGCTCCAAACAGGGGGATTCAGGATTTTGGTTAGGGGGGTGGGAGGGGAAATTATCGGATTGTAATGGTTTATCGGGTTCAAACTCATTAACTAATTAGGTACTAAATAAAAAATAATAATTTAATATATATAATTAACTAATAAATTTTTTATTAAAATAATAACATTTTATATATTAAAATAATAATAAAATAAAGCTTAGAGTAATAGATAATCAAGTTGATGAAAAAAGTTTTCGTCTAAGAAACTTTATATTTTTGATATTTTTGCATAATTATTTCATTATGCACGGTATTAAATATTTTTTTCTCAATAAAAATAACCTGACAATCCAGGGGGGGACAAAAAAAATTTTCAGGGGGGAGCAAATTATCGAAAATATTACTGAAAAACACTATTTTTCAAAATCGTGCCCCTAAATACACTTGAGTCCGCCCCTGACTCCAAATATATATTGGACCCCAAGCTAAGTGTTTTTTGGTACGTTGGCAATTATGTTGAAACGAAGCATGTTGTCTCTTAGGACTTATGACAATAAATTGATAAATAATTGTTTGGTGGATAATTGTCAACGAATGCATAGAAAGGGAAGTATTAATTTGTTCCCAGGAAATATCCAGATTATATCCTGAGAAATAAACTAACTGATAATGTTGTAATCCTTGAGCTATTGCTTAGGGCAAACTCGTCTTTGCAAAGTATACTGAGGGAACATCGGTGTTCATTGTATCTATTTTTTTATATATATTTAAATTAATAAAATAAATCATTAAATGCATTACAAAACATATAAATTTTAAATATAAGTATTTAATATTTAATTTTATTGATAATGATATGGCGTTGATATATCCATGAACATTATATAATGTCAACAAAACTTAGCACTGAAATGAAAGTGGTCGTTGTTTAGAAGCAAATTCCTCCTCCTGGCTAACTGGACATAATTGATACAGCACGAAATTTGGGACGCAACGCATCATATTAATTATCATTCATTCGGAATTCGTCATCTCACTGTGTTGTCTCAGACGCGTGAGATCAAATATTATAAATCACTATTTTGTGTAAAAATACTGATTCGTGATCGGCTAATTTAGTTAATGAACTAACTAAAATGGTTTGTTAATAGCTCATCTAACAGTTAAAGTATTTTCAACAAACATTCAGTATCAAAATTTACATAAAAATCAACAAAAGAGCTACCAACAAAAGAATCTTATACATATTTCATACAACAAATTCATAAATATAATACTATAAATTATATCATATCCTAAAATTTTTATAATAATAAAATTGAAATAATAAATACTAAATTTAATAAGACAAATGTGTCAAATGCGTGAAAATAAATCCGGTCAGCTCAAACTCAGATCATTAACTTAATGAGTCTCTAATGAGCTGAATTGTTAACAACTCACTTTATTAGTAAGTATAATCTACGACCTTTTTTATTCAATGATAGCCTAATTAGAAGCGAAAAAATGAAGGGAGCGATGATTTCATTCAGTTTTTACTTTATAATTAGAGAATTGATAGACGTGTTTGACACGTGAGCATGTACGTGTAAACACATGCACAGATATGTGTCCATGTTTACAAGTATTAGCATGTGACATATTCATATACCAAATATGTCATACTCTTAAACGTATTAAACATATGTGTTCATCCTCCGATCGATTTTAGCATGGTTAAACACACACATTCAGCACATCGAACACGAACACGCATGAATAACACATGTAGTATGTATACAGACCCATCTAGACTTCATGATTTTTCTTATTCTTTTTGAAATTTTCATATTTTCCTTATTGTTCTGAGTTGTTTTATAATTTTTTGAATTTATATGTGTTATATAAGTGTTGACACATGACAAACACATGTAAACACTAACACATTACGCATAATGTATTAGACATATTACGTGTTATAAATATGAGTATTCATATTTTTAAAAGTTTCACATGTTAAAACATACACATCTAAATATATGAACACATATTGACAAGATACATCGTGTGTTGAAAACGTCACGTCCTGATAGGTAACGACAAACACGTTTATCAATTCACTATCTTTATTGTTCTTGGTTTTGACTGGTGTGATATGTTTTTCTACGTCCTTTCTTTTATAAAATAAAATCCTAGGTCATATTTCTGAACAACAATATTTGTAAATTTAAAAAATTTTGAAGATCGTTTTAAGAATTTAAAAAATGAATTATTTTCATGAAAATTTTCTACTAAGTAAAATTTCTATATGAAATCATTTCTATTTTTGATCTAGTTATTGAATTCTCACTGATTTTTCATTTCGATGGGGACGGGTTAATAAACCGAGTTACAGTTAAGTTTTTTATGTTTGATTTGACTTATTCTTCAGTCTTCAAATCCACTTGTCAGCTTGAGTAATGCAAAAACAATGAAAGCATAAATATTAGGCGTCATGTGCCCATAATGCCATCCAGTTATAGCTAGAATCTTAGGACCTAGATTGTGTTGATCTAAATTTCGAAAGGGAACTTAATTTTTTTTTTCATGATTAGTAGTACGATAAAACAAAATATTGTTAGTCCAATTAACATGATTTGGATCTCGTCTCTGACTTCAAACGTGAAGCACGCTGCAATTTTCATTTATTGTAATTATTTTGGTCTTATGTTATGGTCATCGTTTATGAAGATTTTCTTGTTACAATTATTAATTTCGTACTTCACGCTTATATCTCATGTTTTAAAATTCAAATTAACGATCCAAACCGTTAAATATGATTTTCATATCAAAATCTTTTTGGTGATCAAATTTTATATTTTTTAGAATTTTTTGTTATTTATTTAAAGGATAGAAAATCATTGATATTGAATGGTTCAGAAGACGTCAGATCAATGAATTATGTAGCCCTTCAAAAAAATAGTAAAAAATTCAAAAAAAATATAAAATTTGATCACTGAGGAGATTTTAATATGAATATCATATTTAACTGTTTGGACCGTCCATTTGAATTTTGAAACATGAGATATAAACATGAAGTACGAAGTATTTTGTAGTTTATAAATCACATTAGCACGCGCATATATATATATATATATAGTAAAGATATCGTAAGTTTAACTCAAAAAGTATATCAAATCATCTCTAAATTTTGATTTTTCATTCTCATTAAATTTTTCATATTGAAATCTTATGGGGTACAAAATTTTAGGATGTTTCGAGTTTTTAGTCGTTCTTTTCAATTTTTGAAAATAATGTACAAACATTGAATATTTTATTATTATTTTTTAGAATCGATTTTCAAAAATTAAAAATAGTGACTTAGAAAACTTAAAATATTCTAAATTTTTGTACCCCATAAGATTTCAATATGAAGAATTTAATGAGAGTGAAAAATTCAAATTTGGAGATGATTTGATATATTTTTTGGTTAAGTTCGTGGAAGGTCTTCGTGAGAGCTCACGGTATATCCACACACTCTCTCTATATAGAGTTAGGCTATGATGTTATGTATAGTATAGATTAATTTTATTAAAATAGTTAGAAAATTATTTGATTTAGTTAGAAAATTATTTGTTAAAAGTTTCTAGTACCATGTGTCAGCTCTATTTGTCATGTTCTCCTAATTTACCTGTGACACTGCCATTGGAAAATTCCGTCAAACACCTTATGTGCACAAAGTAAATATCGATGATATAACTAACTATTTTTACTTGAAAGCAAACATTCCAGATACCCAAAACTGAAACTCGTAATATTTGTAATAGCCACAGTTCATCTCTTTTCCTTCTCTCTTTATCTTTCCTTTTTTCTCTTTCCTTTTTTTTCCCACCACAAACACTATTATTATTCAATTTTACTAATCGCACCCTTTACTCTACCAAATAAAACTAAAAGTTTGAATCGAAATTTACTGGGCCATTCTTTCATGAAAGGAAGCTTGGGAAATAGCCGATGTAACTGTTGTTTTTACTCCACATTTTGCTTTATAGAAATTGTTATGATTGACTGTGGTGCTTCATTTGTGCAATCTCAAAAACATCAATTATATTCATTTGCATAACTTCTGATTGTAAAACCGAAAAAGGCGAACATGGTAGAGCCTGCCTCTTGTTCAATCTTGAAATTGTAGTCGAGCGACATCTCTTGAAGTCTCGTCATTAGGCATTCATCAGCATTCACTACACGTGAGATCAAATTGTTTAGGATATATATTTGAAGTTCAGATTATGACTGGTCATATTAATTTGCATTTGAATGGATTAAATAGGATGTACCGAATATCCATCGACTTTGAACAAGTGCGATGTCAGTGTTATGGACCAAAAAGGGCACTGTTCTGAGGAGGAAATTGGACTAGGGCTGAAAATCGGCATCAAACATGGCGACGTACTCACAATCTTGCACATAGTCATATTTCATGCCTTCTTTAAGAGCCTGCCTTGTACCCTTTTCTGTTATTTCTAACTTCATATTTTTATATTCACACCTTTCACTGATGACATTCCAACTAAACCAAATCCTAACCATAGACAATTAATTTCTTATAATCAATCGAAATTACCATTTTGGTACACATTTTTCTTTTTCACTGCGGTACCAAAAGCTCAAATAAGGCAGTCTTATTATCATGTATGATATCAACAGGTAGATTTGTATGGAATGTAACGAACAGAAAATTTTGAATGCCCCAACATAATGCCTCACATTGTCTCAATCATCTATGACAAAAAAAAACCTAAAAAAGCAAAATCATGAAGCTCACATATACGTAGGTGATAATTAGTGAAATGAGAAACATTGAGGCACTATATCAGTTTCCTATACCAATTTGTAATTAGGTACAGACAATAAATGAATCGATTACTCCTAGATAAAACTATATACCATTTCCTGAATCACACATGTGAACGTTAACTCTTAACCGATTTGTCATCTGTTGATAGTACGGACAGTCAGATATTGCGAACATTCCTTTCTAAACAAGATTGAATCCTGTTTATTCCAATTGTTTTTAAAAAAAATGTTCTCGAATTCTAAAATGATTAATACATTTTTTTCGTTGAAGAAACTGAGATACATATTCCGGTCCCTTTATATTTTATCTCGTTTCACAAACACAAAAAAATTAAATTATAAAGGGACTGATTTTTTATTTCGGTTTCTTCTAATGCATTGAAAAAATACTCGAATATAATAAAAAATTTAAAAATTGTGTTAATTAGTTTATAGCTCAAATAATAAAATAAAATAAAATAATAATAATAATAATAATAATAATAATAATAATAATAAAAATAATAATAATAATAATAATAATAATAATAATAATAATAATAATAATAATAATAATAATAATAATAATAATAATAATAATAATAATAATAATAATAATAATAATAATAATAATAATAATAATAATAATAATAATAATAATAATAATAATAATAATAATAATAATAATAATAATAATAATAATAATAATAATAATAATAATAATAATAATAATAATAATAATAATAATAATAATAATAATAATAATAATAATAATAATAATAATAATAATAATAATAATAATAATAATAATAATAATAATAATAATAATAATAATAATAATAATAATAATAATAATAATAATAATAATAATAATAATAATAATAATAATAATAATAATAATAATAATAATAATAATAATAATAATAATAATAATAATAATAATAATAATAATAATAATAAAGCAAAGAAGGGTTTACAGCTCAAAGAGCCATGCTTCATGCGACCGCAATTGTGCCTTGGGCCCTTTCTATATTTCAGTTGTGAATAGCATTTGCAGAACTTGAACCGTGCCACGTCGTATTCTTTGTAGCGGAAGCCAACTACTCAAAAGTCCAGTCGGATTACATTTTTGCAAAACCAAATTTTGTAAAAGAAATTTTTAAAAACATTATTTCCCTGCTCAAAATTACTCCATGCGAACACACCTTAATTTTGCTCTATCCGGTAATGGCGGGACCAACTATACAACTGCTCGCACCGTTTTCAATGGCAAAGTCTAGTGATTTAAAAACACTCGTCCGACCCGTTCCGTGTTCAATTCCATTCAAATCCGTGTCTATTTAAATTTATGGGTCTAGAACGGGATGTGAGTAAATTTTTTTTGAAAAAATCTGTGTAAGATCCAACCCGTCATAATCCGTGCCCGACCCACCCCGTCCTAACCTGACCCGTCCCGTCCTAACCCGACCCGACTCGACTCATTCCGACCCGAACCGTGAAACCCGAAAATAAAACCTAGAAAACCCGCCTCGTTTAACATGTGCTCTTTATCCGGAAAAACTCGACCCAAACCCATTAAATTTGGGAAAAATTCAAAAATAAAGCCGTTTAAATTTTAAAAATTCAAAAAAACTGTTTATATATTTTTAATGATTTTAATAATTATTTTTTATTTTTGGAATGTTTGAGAATTTATTTAGATTTTCTTTAGTTATTTTTGAATTTTGAAAAAAAATGAAACTGAGCCCGTCCTGTTCTTAGACCCGACCCGACCCGACGAGTCTAATATGAATCGCGGTCGCACCTCTCCCAAATCTAACCCGTATTAACCCGTTGACTCATCATAATCCATCCCGATCTAACCCGTCGACCGTACCCAACCCTTCATGTATCCATCCCGATCCGTTCCATTTTTAATTCACCAGCAAAGTCACGTGCATAAAATACTGCACAAAATGACGTCGTGGAAGGGAATATTTGTATGTGCTTACTGAATTGCATCGGAAATTTTCGTGGTAAATAGTATTATAAGCAGGAAATATATTTTTAACAATTTGTATCTTAAAAAATGTGCGTGTCCGTCGGTTATTCACAATTTAAAACATTTTAATTTGCATAATTTTAACATAGATTCAAAATTTTCCAATATATCTAATTGTTAAGATATTAAAAATATTACTCAAATTAAAAAAATTTAAATCATAAATTTCGAATTGGTATCTGAACAAGCACCATTGGATACACTGAGCTCCCCAATTCTTCATCTTTCTTTATGGATTCTCAGTTGCATTTAGGGGTGTTAACGAATCGAATAATATCCGATTTTATTCGTGATTTGATCCGAAAAATAATAAAAATTATTCGGTCCGTATCGGAAATTTTTTTACGGATGCGGATACAGTAGACCCTTACCTATCCGTATCCGACCGTTTAGCTATTATTCATCAATATCCGATATTATCCGAAGGTATCCGATCCGCTATTATTCGATTTTATCGGAATATATATCTGAAATATTTTTATTATATATTTTTTAATTAGATTTTTAGCATTCATTATAAATCTAATTTATTTTATCTCTACTTCTTATTAAGCACGTATGTGTCATGATCCTACAACGATCCAGATTTTTTGTTGAATTTTTAGAGCTAATATCACTCATCCAATTGAGTTATTCATTAAATAATATTACTATCTCTATAACTATTTGTATTGAAGTTAGAATTTTTCTCTCAATTTTATTTGTTACACGAAATACTACATAATTTAGGAGTACAATTGTTCTATTTTATTTTCTTTTTTTTCTTAGATTGTCATCAATTATGAATTTCAACTTTTCTTAACGTTGAATGTTAAATTTTCTCTCAATTTATATTTATTTTACATTAATTATGCATTCATGATTGAAATTTACATTAATTACTAAATTATCTTTATTTTTATTTCCTTATTTTCACATGAAGATATGAATTTTTATATTTCTGAAAGATATTACTGTAGTAGCGCACGTGCAAGATACTAGTATTTAATTTATGTTAATGTATCATAATTTTTATAATTCATTGATACATTTAAACTACTAATATAATAATTAATATTTAAATTTTATAATTAATAATTTTATCATAAAATACTATGCATTTTTTCAATGATATATACAATATTTTTATTTAATATCCAAAATATATCCATATTTATATTTATATTCGTCCGATATCCGATCCGTATTCGGTATTTGTCGAATATCCAATCTGTATCCGTATCCGATACTATCAGTATCTGTATCCAATACTATCTGTATCCGAAAAATTATAATGGATATAGATACGATAAGAACATTATCTGTCTGTATATGATCCGTTTATGCCCCTAGTTGTGTCTCATCTTTGGCTTTATTTTGAAGATCCTCACGGTCGGGATTCGGGTTTACTTGTTCCATCGGATAATTTCTCTATCGGGATCATCACGGTCATGACCAGGGGTGGATGTACATTGGGCCGGGGGGCAGTTGCCCCCCTAGATTTTAAAAAGTAGTGTTTTTCGATAATACATTCATTAATTTGTCCCCCCATCTCCCCCCCCCCCCCCCCCTTGAAAGTTTTTTTCCCTCTGGATTATCTCGATTAATTTTATTGAGAAAAAATATTTAATATTATTAATGAAATAATTATACAAAGATATTAATATATAAATTTCCTTGATGAAAATTTTCTTCATCAATTTAATTATTTATTATTTTAATTTTTATTTTGTTATTATTTTTAATATATAAAATATTATTATTTTAATATTTTTTTATAGTAAGAATATTTATTAAATTATTAATTTTTTATTTAGTACCTAATTAGTTAATGAACTTAAATCCAATGATAAACTATTATAATCCGATAATTGTATCCTACCTAAAATCCTACATCCGTCCTTGATCTTGGCAAGATAAATGACAAGCACAAACCGCAACAATGGCGTCATGAAGGACCCAAGCAGATTCCAGCCACGAATAATCATCTCTGAAGTGATCTTCCCTTGTATGTTTGCTCTCAGTTTTCACCATAGTCGTCCTATATGATATAGGCTTGATGGGAACAGAGGTGATTGATCACCTGAAATTGCATTGCAATCAGGCGATTACGCAAACGCTCCGTACATAGTGTGCGTGCCTTATGACAATGTATAAGGAATGGTTTGGAAAAGGGATTGTACCGATTAAAAGATTCGTAGTTCCATCAGCTTCCATCCACACAGTCAAAGGCGGTTGTAGAATTTTAATCAGAAAGGTCATCACTAATCGAATTATAATAGTTTATTAAATTTAAATTTATTAATTAATCGAATATTAAATAAAAATAATAATAATTTTACATATATTTTTATCTAATAAAAATCTATTAAAAAATATCTTATCATTTATTAAAAAATAACAAAAGATAAAATTCAAAATAATAAATAATTATGTCAATAAAGATAATTTTTCTTTACAAGAATTCATATTTTAAAACTTTTTACATAATTTTTTTACTATTAATAGTATTAATATTTTTTTCTCAATGAAAAATATTCACACAATTTAAGGGATTAGAAATTAAATTCAAGGAGATCATATTAACAAAAATATAACCTAGAAATACTATTTTTCAAAATTTAGATAGATCACTTAAATCCTCTGTAGCTTAGTGGATCCTCTCCTACACATAGCAGCTCAGAAGAGGAGTGGCAAGTTGCAAGAACCTTTTCTGATTTCCTCTGTGTACAATGGTTCCTCCGTATTAGTTTGAACCATATATAGAGTAAGAGATTATCACGGGATAAATTAAATCCAACAAGCACACAAAAGACCGCATAAGAGGAGACACAAGTGATAAAATGGTTTGGTCCAAATCTACTCTATCGGAGATAAATAACCAACAAATTTACTATTAATCAAGGAGATTACAATAAAAATAAAAATGTTTTAATTACTAAATCAAACAATCAATTTATTTCTACCTTCCTCACCTTTTATTTTCTATTCTCTTCTCTTATTCTTTTTTTGTTCAAGGCTTATATAGTGTTCTAAATTCGTGCCGTGCCGGACCGTGTCGTGTTCGGGTACGCCGTGTTTTCGTGCCGTACCGTGTTGTGTCTTTTATTATTTTATTTTTTTTCGTGTCGTGCCGTGCCGTGCCAAAAAATGATAGAAGGAGGCACGACACGGATAAGGCACGTCGTGTCTAGCGTGTCGTGCCTTAATCGTGTCGTGCTTTATTCGTGTTGTGTCTAATTGGAACCGTGACCAACCGTATCGTATCTATGTGTCTTAATCGTGCTAAACTTGTCTTACCGTGTCCAACATTAAAAAATTTAAAAAATTCAAAAAATTAAATTTATATCAAAAGATTAAAAAAATTAAAGTTCGTTAAAATTTAAATTATTTTAAAAATTCAGAACATTAAAAATATAAAATTTGTCAACAAAAATCTGAAATTTCTCAACATATGATGTTTTGTAAATTATCCCTCCTCCTTTTATCATTGTTCCTCATGGAATTGGTTCACATCTACCCTAGCATCCCTTCACTAGTTACATTAGAACTTGATGCATCAGTTTCTTCCAATTTGGTACATCCACGACTTATATTGAAGTCTGCTTTCTGTATCGTACCAATCCTTCAATAAAACTAGAGCCTCAAATACTCTCTCACCTAATCTTATTCTTTTGTCAGTGAGAACCCTGTTAGCTACTACACTAAAACAATATTCGGATGCTACTGTGGAGACTGTAACAACAAGAATATCGCAAGCCATAGATGCTAAAATTGGAAATACGCCCTTCACTTGATGCCAAAATTGCATAATATTGAAATTTTCATCATCGAGTCTTATGTTGCCATAGTCAGACCCGGAGTTTGCAAACATTTACATTCCCCGGTTAGTTCTCGCTCCCTCTTACTGTTGGTGGTGTTGCTAGGTTCAGTCGAACTCGGATCTTCGTTGCTCACTGGAACAATTTCATGTCCTACTGGAAATTGTGTTACAAGGGGTATGAATGAGGACGACTCACCTGATGCCATTGGAACATTCGTGATGTGCGAAATTCGCGGTGGGATACCATATGATGCATTGTAGTCTACATTACCATATCCAAAATAGTCATTTTTTCTGTTGATGTGGATATTTTGGTAATTTCATAAAATTTTCCCTTCAATGTGCCGTTGAATGAGGGTATTTGAGGGTGTTTTGGTCTTTTTATTTTATGATTTTGAATTTAAATTGTGAAATATACGATTCTTGGTGCAATTTTTGGGGGAATAAACATTTTTGTGTGCAACTTTGGGAGACAGATATCAAAACCAGCTGTCTTTTGTAGACACGCTAGACGCGCCATGCCTACCCGTTTCTACCCGTTGCCTAGCTGTGCCTACTCGTGTCATATGTGCCACCCGTGTCATCCGTGCCACCCGTGTCGTTGCTACCGTGTCCCGTTCCGTGCCGTGCCCCCCGTTCCATTCCGTGTCTAACGCCTTAACCATGCCGTGTCATGCCGTGCCAATTTTTCTAAAAGCCGGGCACGACACGGTTAAGACACGGACACGAAACAGTATCGTTCCCGTTCCCGTGCCGTGCCTTAACCCGTTTCGTTTCCAGCCGTGTTCGTACCGTTCCGTACAATTTCCGGCCACGACGTGTCTAAATTTAGAACACTAGGCTTATACAAGAAAGATGAACCTGCTGCACCTAACTTTTTCAACAACCTACTAAAAAAAGAAAGAGTAAAGCGAATAAATAAGAGACGAAAAGAAATAGAGGTGGGGAGGTTTAAAGGCCTTTTAACTAAATTTTGGGTTCAAAGTTTTTGAGAGTCGTTGATTTTACATCGAGATTCGTCATAACTATTAAAAGTACAAATTTTAAATTTAGATTTTATTAAAAGTACGAATCTCGATGTAAAATCAACGACTCTTAAAGACTTTGAACCTAAATTTTGGTTCAAAGGCTTTTGAACCTCCCCACCTCCAAAAAAAATATGGACCAAGACTGAATTTAAACCCAACATTATTCAATGGGACCAGAGATGTCCGGTGAGATCGCCTCACATTTAGCTATTATTTAGCTATTATGTTATGAGATGTTAAGCCATTTATTAATTTAATTTCAGTCATCTATTAGGCTTGTTTTATTCAAAACTATATAAATAATTTGTGTAAAACGAAGTCATTAAGGAAGAGAAAATACAAATTATTTGGTTGTTGAGAGCTCTCTAGTTCCTCTCTTCCCCTCTTCCCCTCTTCATCTGTGTCATGTATTGATATGATAATGTATTCCTACATTCTCAACACGAAGGGAGTTAATTTTCTAAGCTTGCTCCAATTGGCGTGTCAAAGGGAAATAATGGAAAGTGAAAGGGGCTCCAACGAGTTAAGAAGACAACTGCACAAACTACAAAGTGAAATTTTGAGACGGTGATCGGTACCGAGTTGGGGAGTATTTATGGAGGGGTAAATAAGGTAAAAAGGACTGGTTTATCATTATTATTTAGTATTTAAAAATATTATATCTAAATCTTTTTAATATAAAATCTTATTAAATATATTTATAACTTCATATGATTAATTATTTATTTGAGAACCATATTATCAGAACGAAATCCGAATAACAACCCTAGTAAAATTCTTAATATCATCACTCTCTCACCATTTATTTTATTTAAATCTTTTCATCTACTTAAATTCAATAGTTAAAATATAAATATTCTCTCTCCTCATTTAAGATAGATGCATAATATACATGAGATGAAATTTAACTCCTAAAATGATCTAATATTTTAGTATTATTCTTTCAAATGTCCAATTTTTTCTTAATGTAAATTTTTTATTGAATATTTAAAATATTATTTCTATTTATTTATTTGAGAACTATTTTATCGGGGCGAAGTCCGAATTACACCTCTAATATAATAAAGGACATAAAATATAACATAACATAAATAGTAACAAAATTAATATACATAATAATAAAAAAATAGATGTAACAGAATAGAACTAATGTGCATAATAAAATAAATATAACATAAATAATATATACATAATGTAACAGACTTTATATACTAAACGAAAATAATATAGAACATAATATAATTAACGAGCATAATACATAAATGAAAATGAGTGTGATCAAGATACGCAAATCGATTCGGGTCTGAAACTAAAGAGTGAAAAGAGCGATTGATATCTAAAATAAAATGCATACAAGACAGTAGACTGGGTTTGTTTGGCACTCTATAGAATAACAAAAAGTAGGAATAAAATTATTATTGTGAAGAATTAATTTGTCAAATGAATTTTAAACTAAGTAGAAGAGTGATAATCCGGTAATACTAAACTATAGGTGATATACCGGATTAGATTTCATCGAATAGTGATTATTGTTTGATTGTGTCGTATTATATTATTATGATTTATTATTATTATTATATTATTAAGATTATGATTATGATTTATTATTATTATATTAATATTATGATTATTATTATTTTTATTATTATATTATTTAGTATTATTATGATTATGATTATGATTATATTATTATCCTAATGATTATATTATAATTATATTTTAAATTATGATTATGATTATGATTATTATATTATCATCACTTTTAGTATTATTATATTATGATTATGATTATATTATTATTACATTATTATGATTATGACTATGATTACTACTACTACTACTACTATTATTATTATTATTATTATTATTATTATTATTATTATTATTATTATTATTATTATTATTATTATTATGTTTTATTATATTACGATTATAGTTATGATTATATTATTTTGATTACAATTATTTATTATTATTATTATTATATTATGAATATGATTAGAATTTTTTATTATTATATTATGATATGATTATATGATTATATTATTATTCTTACGACTATGATTATTTTTATTATTATCATGATTATTATTTGATTATGTTATATTATATTATTATATTATGATTATATTATTATTTATTATAAAAATTATGATTATTATATTATATTATTATGATTATAACTATAATTATAAATTATTATTATTATATTATATTATGATCATGTTTATATATTTTTTATATTATTTTGATTATAACTATGAATATTATTATTTATTATGATTATGATTATAGTTTATTATTATTTTAAAATTATTATTATATTCTCATTATTATTATTACTATTATTATTATTATTATCATCATGATTGTTAGTATTATAATTATTCATATTTTAACTATTCTAATTAACAACTATCAAACGATATTTTTACTTTTCTAAATAGTCAAAAATATCATTTTTCTATCACTATTTCAAAAAGATATTATTCCATTATTCTTTAAAAAATATTAATATTTAAAGTTATTATTTAATTTATCAAAGAGAATAATATAAAAAAAATAGGTGCATAATTCATTAACTGACATCCGGTCTGATGGCATTGATTCGCGTACCAATCTTTTAAAATTTTTTATCAAATCCGACTCTTACCGGATTCAGTAATAAGCCTGTAAAATTGGACCCTTGAAAACTCGAATCCATATCCTCTGCTGCGCTGCAACGTGCAGCGCAGCACGTGGACCGTTGGATTTTCTCGTGATTCGAGTCAGCACAGATATCAAAGTGATCCAACGGTCCACATTCTGTGCAACGCGGTTCAAGATACGACATAACAGTGTTGTGCATAACAGTGTTGCTGATGTGGAACATGCACATCCTGTAACATCTCCTTGTTACAGACACGTCACAAGATACGACACATCAACGCTGGTGTCGATAGACGTGTGATGTGTTTGTTGCGTCATATCATTTGTGTGTCCTCGTGTAATGCACTTTTGATAGATATATATGATGAAAGATTTTGAAATCGACGGAGATTCTGGCATTGGAAAAATGAAAAAAAAAATCAAAAGAACAGAACTATAATTTTTTTTTTAATTTTTAGAAAAAAAAATTCCCCAAAATTTAGTATGATAGATTTTTTAGACTAAATAAAAGACTGCGATAAAATTTTGATCTTTTATAATTTTTATTTTTTATACTGTTTTGTATTTATAAAAAATATAATAAAATATAAAGTGATCGAAATAAAAATTCGATCCAGAGATCAAATTTCAATTTCCTTTTTGCTCGTGTAAAAAAAAAGCGCTAGCATGCTACATCTTGAGAAAAAAATGACAATAAAAAAAAAAACTGCACAGCTAGTTTTGAAACGTGTTTCTCGCATAAATAGACAAGCTTAATGATCCCATATAGAATCAGTTTATACGCGAGTCACGAGTCAGCTAACACTGTATCCGTATGAATCACATATACACGACGGATGTCTAGTAAAAAAATTAAATCCATATCCGATCCATTTATTTTCGGATCATATCGGGTTCTGATCTAGCAACATTATTTTTTTTAAGATTAATTATATCGTGCTTTCAAGGTTGGTGTGATAGCTTAGTTGCATGCACATGAGTTGCATTTCGGTATAAACAAATAAACAATAAAAAGCAATGAGGCTGGGTCCATACAAGGTTGGACTTTAAGCCAGACAAATTGTGTGCTAGATAAAGAGATTGTCTCCTCGGCCACCCCACACAGATCCACTGCTAACCTGTTTTACAAGAAAAATACAGATCTTACCAAATACCTACATTTAATTGGAGGCAATGGTTCCAAGTTTCAATTATTGATTCTTATATATATTTTTTTTCAGTAGTCTCATGTTCTCAATGAGACATATGGATGGATCATGGCTATATTGACATATGTAGTGGCTAAAATTGTTGGATGGTAGAATGCATGGACGTATAGAACGGTACAATCTCGTGCTGAAAGAAGTAGCGAAATATATAACTGACTTAATTTTGTACTTCTCAAGATAATTACAATATTGGATGATTGCTAAATTAAAGTTTCAGTTTAATTCCTCATTCCATTTAGGGTTGTTTAGTTTTCTTAAATATACTTAATTGTTTGGGGACCAAAAAGTGACTGATTTCAAAATGCAATGTGAAAGATTGTAAGTATATTACATCTAATTGATCATTTACTTGATCCATCCTATCTGGCTCAAAAAAATTTGCAAATTCTAGTTTCTAATTAATTTTCCATGTATTTAAAAAAATTGGATTAAAACTCAAATCAAATTGTATAGATTATAATGATAATATTTCAAGAATCAATTTTTGGTCTAGTGGCAAATGTAATGTTCTCCGTGTGGGAGATCCTATGTCTAAAACTTAGATGTGGTGTCATTTATGGATCTTTAAAATTAGATAATTTAGACTCTCATAGTCTCATTATTATCTAAAAATAATAATGATAATATTCCGGTTAACATGTTATCTTGCAATATTTTTACTTAGAACATATAATTAGTTAGAGTATTCTAAATTTGTATTTCATTATAAGTTTTCTGTATTTTATTTTATTCGGTGTGTGTTATATTTTTTATTTATTTTTATTAAACATATCTTTATAGCCTGTGGTTACCTTACATTCTCGGATCAATTGGTACTTGATAGTGAATATCATCTGGCGAGCTGCCTCTCTTAGATCTCCAAAAACCAGAAATAAAAAGAACAATGAAAAATATTAGCAACGGATAAAAGAGGAAAAAGAAGAAAAAAAGATTGCAGAACGGAGACATATGATAATATTTTATGTAAAATTAATGTTATAGAATGTTCGCCCAAGTGCGATTTATTAAAATACAGACTGCATATTTTGTACTCAATGCTTGCAAATTCCTAAAACATTTATATATTTTTTTCTCGTGTTGACAAAGGAAACGTCTCGCTTTTTAGTACACAAATCATGAATATCTTATTGCCAAAAATTAATAATAAAATAAAGGAAAGGAAAAATACTATGGAGTCATTTTTCTTTGCCTCTCTTACTGCGACCGGGTAAGTGCTACCAGAAACGATAGCTATTGGTTATCTGTAACCGACGCTTCAAGTATCTGCGACAGGAACACTGATCACAAAAGAAAAAAAAAATCCTGTAGTGTCTATAAAATTCGGACGCGCCTGTATGTTTTGGTTCTTTTCCTAAGCTATAATTTTTTTCTTTTGTGTAATTTGCCCACGGTTATAATGTTTTAATACGACCCCAAACCGAAATTAGAGTGCAATGTAGTGACCAAGAAATTTTTATGTTAACCCATGATTGAAAAAATTTAACCCATGATTGGTACATGCGTCGGACAAGCAGTACATGCAGTTAGCTAGGTCTATTCAAACATGACCTTCATTTGTTTTGTGAGAACTGAGATATGTTGTTTGTATATAGGTGAATCATAAATTGATAAAAATTAAGTTGCTCCAGTTAGTATATTGCCTCCAAAATTGTTTGTCAATTACATAAGCTTCTTCAATGGCCTATTTACATGGAATCATGTCCACAATAAATTACTTGTCCTTTTTTGAATGGAATTAATGTTTTCTCAGCGCTACAATTATTTGATAAAGAATGAAAAAAATGTAAAATTCAGGGAGCTATCCTTGTGGCTAGCAATACAATTATTTGGTAAAGAATTTAAAAGAATGTAAAATTCAGGGAGCTATGTCAATTCTTGGTCAGATGCGAGAAATCAATCAGGAATTGGGTGTCGAAGTGCCTACATAACCAAAACCAACTACGAAAAAGGCTGCGCTTTGAACAATGAGATAAAGGAAGTATCCTTTCTTTGAGAAAGCTATGTCATAGTATCCACAAAACAGTAGAAAAATCCCTACAATCAGCTCTGAGTGATATAACCTGGTGAAAAATATGACAACAGCTGCAAGTTAACATCAAATAATTGTATCAAAATTTTATGTTCCAATTTCAATCAAGCAGGGGACATCTAATATATTTTTGGCAGGATATAAACCCAATGCTGGTCAGGTACACATGTAATTAACTTTAGTGAACTCAGAAAAATTTGTTGTTGAACTGGCAAGGTTGATTTCAGAAATAGTGGTACTGGTAAAACACCACAGGCGATCAAAAGAAAAACCATAGTACCTTTCGCACAAACGTGACTTCTTTTTCTTTAATTTTGGGATGCAAGGCTCTGTAAGTTGTGAATCAACCAACTTATCAGCTTCTTTTATGTCTATGACAACAGGTTTAGTCTTATTTGCATCTCCTAATTTTTCAGTGACGATCCACTCGTTGACTCTTTCCGCTTCAAATAGACCTGTGAATGCTGCCTTTAGCCGATGTAGTGACATTACATTCTCAAACAACACCCATATAACCACCAAATGAAATGAACTACAAGGAAGAAGTAGATAAATGAGAATCATCAGTTCAGCTCATTTACTTTATTCTATTAGCGCTGTTAACTTATTTATTCATTTAATTTACCTTGGAGTGCCCATACATTTACAAATTGTGATGATTGTTGGAACATAAACCACCCCCCAGTAAGGAATTACCACCTCTGGAAAGAATACTGCTAAAGGGATCACGACGCAATAATAAATGAAGGTTACTGTATGAGATACGAACTTTCCCAGAAAGAAGAAGTCGTATATCAGATGCGCCTTCTTCCAAAAAGATACTTTCTGCACAATGAGCACAGATATTTTATAACAGCAGCTCCAGTTAATGATCTGCTAGTAATTAAATTAAGGATTGTTGAGATAGAATGTTGGATGATTTCACACCTTATTTTGTATAATTTCTACTGCCATTTTCTTGAAGAGATTTGCTGGTCCGCATGACCATCTATGTTGTTGAAACCGGTATGCCTTGAAAGTACTTGGAAGCTCACTTTTCACCTATTGCAACATAAATTTCAAAACCATAAATAACCTCAGTGCATGTCTTTTGTTTGTTCTGATGCTGAATAATACCAAAGGTGCTAACTTCCAATTTAATTCTCTGTTGCAACTTGCAAGAATGTAAAAATGTTAAACTTGTAAGCGCAGTACATGTATATCACCAACATAAACAAATTTCCAGCCTCTGAGGCCAGCTCGAACCGCCAAATCCATGTCTTCAACTGTCGTTCGATCCTTCCAGCCACCAGCATCTGAAATTGTCTTGGTTCTCCAAACACCAGCAGTTCCTGAAACAGTATAGAACATTTTGCCTGATACAGTAAAAAACATTTTCAACATAACAAAATAAAAATTTGTCACATATCAAACCTAGAATAATTATTTGGGGTTTTGAGAGGTATACTGTTTATTTTATTCTGGTTCCAGTTTCAATTTTGAGGTTATTATGTTGGGCATTCTGCTATCTGAAGAAGATCCAACTATTTTCATTATTTGTGAGATCTTGATAATTACCATTAAAACCAAAAAAGGCGAACAACGAAGATCCAGCCTCCTGCTCGATCTTGAAATGATAATCAAGTGACATTTCTTGGAGCCTTGTCATCAAGCATTCATCAGCATTCACTACATATATGCATGATCAATTTTTCATCAATCCAGATTAGAATGAGAATTAAGCTGCTTTTAAACAAATTAAGTTGATATACCGAATTTCCAACGTGTTTGAACAAGAGCAATTTCAGGATTATGCATGAGGAACGGAATAGTTCTTAAAAGGAAATCAGATTCAGGTTGGAAATCAGCATCAAATATGGCGATGTATTCGAATGCGTCAACAAAATCATGCTGCATCCCCTCTTTGAGCGCCCCTGCTTTGTATCCTTTTCTATTATTTCTAACTTCATGCATTATATTTACACCTTTGTTTTTCCATCTTAGACATTCCAGCCCCACCATATCCTGAGAATTTAAAATTTTGATGAATTTTTTGTCAAATGGATGGGAAGCTTAATTTGAAATGCTCAAAGAAACAACGGATTCAGTATTTCTTTTGAGTAAAGGAAATTCAGCATTGTCACATGATATATATATATATATATATATATATATATATATATATATATATATATATATATATATATATATATATATATATAGTGAGGCTACGATGCTTGGTGAAGCACAAAGTCTCACATGTTTCATATTTGTATCAAATTTAAAAGTCTAAATGACTGATCTAAACCATTGAACATGATCTTCATATTGAAATATCTTTAGAGATTAAATTTTATATTCTTTTTTTGAAATTTTTTGCTATTTTTTAGATGGGTGGAAAATCGCTAGTATTAAAAAATGCAAAAAATGTTAGATGAGTAAATTTCGTACCCATCTAAAAAAAAGCAAAAAATTTTAAAAAATATATATATATTTTGATATCCAAAGATATTTCAATATGAAGATCATGTTCAACGTTTGGATTGGCCGTTTGGACTTTTAAATTTGAGATACAAACACGAAGTATGTAATATTTTTGAATTAAGATTGTAAGTATAGCTTCCTTACATTATTTTTGAACAAGCGTCATTATATATATATATATATATATATATATATATATGAGTAAAGATACCGTGAGCTTAAACTCACAAAGGTTTTCCATGAGCTTAACTCAAAATGCATATCAAATCATCTCTAAATTTTAATTTATCATGCTCATTAAATTTGGAGTGTTTTGTGCTTTTTAAATCATGGTTTTTAATTTTTAAAAATAAGATCTAAAAATAATAATAATATATTCAATACTTGAAAATCATTTTAAAAAATTAAAAACGGTGACTTAAAAACCTCAAAACACTCTAAATTTTTGCATCCCATAAGATTTTCATATAAAAAATTTAATGAGAATGATAAATTAAAATTTGCAGATGATTTGATATATTTTTTGAGTTAATCTCACATAATACCTCAGTGAGTTTAAGCTAACGATATCTTTACTATATATATATATAGTTGGATTATGGTGCTATGCATAGCACGGATTAACCCGTGCTATGAATCGGTTCATCGTTCTCAAAGTGGAAATGACCAATCTGAACATCTCAAAATATTTTTCATATGAACATCCAGTTTGAGACCAAATTTTTTATACCCTCTTTTAGATAGTTAGAAAATTACTCATTTTGGATGGTTCATAATAATTAAATCAAATGATTTTTTATCTATCTTAAAAAATAACAACTAGATATTCATAGAAAAAATATTTTGAGCGATTCGGATCGACCATTTAAACTTCAAAAAGGAAGAATCGATCCATAGCATGGGGATGATTCGTGTTATGCATAACAGCATAGCTCAATTATATATATATATATATATATATAGTAAAGATACTGTAAGCTTAATCTCACGGAGGCCTTCCCTGAACTTAACTCAAAAAGAATATCAAATCATCTCCAAATTTTATTTTTTCACTCTCATTAAATTTTTCATATTGAAATCTTATGGGGTATAAAATTTTAGGATATTTTGAGTTTTTAAGTCGCTCTTTTTATTTTTTGAAAATAATGTACAAATATTAAATATTTTATTATTATTTTTAGAGCCGATTTTCCAAAATTAAAAAGAATGACTTACAAAACTCGAAACATCCCAAATTTTTGTACACCATAAGATTTCAATATGAAGAATTTAATGAGAGTGAAAAATTCAAATTTGGAGATGATTTGATATACTTTTTGAGTTAAGTTCACGGTATATCCACTATATATATATATATATATAGAGAGAGAGAGAGATACACGTTTGCATTTCAGCCGATATATACAAACACGATTTTCTTTAAATTTTTCATATGAAAATCTTGTGGGATATAAAAATTTGGAGTGTTTTGAGTTTTTTAAGTCATTCTTTTGAATTTTTAAAAAATAACACAAACATTGAATATTTATTATTATTATAGCTATTTTTTTCAAAAATTCAAAAGAGTGGCTTAAAAAACTCAAAACACTTCAATTTTTGGTATCTCACAATGTTTTCATATGATGAATTTAATGAAAATCATAAATTAAAATTTTTGAGGTTTTAAAATATATTTTTGATGTATTTTTATATCGGTTGAAATTCAAATATTTTCACAATAATATATATATATGTGTGTTTATATATATAGTTTGGCTATGGTGCTACACATAGCATAGATGGCTCGTGTGCTACGGACCATTTCTCCATTTTCAAAGTTTAAATAGTCGATCTGATCGGTCAAAATATTTGTCAAATAAAAATCTAGTTGGGATCAAATTTTATATTTTTTAGAATTTTTGTACTATTTTTTAAGATAGCTAGAAAATTACTTAATTTAATTATTATGAGTCATTTTCTAGCTATCTTAAAAAATAGTAAAAAAATTCTAAAAAATATAAAATTTGGTCTCCAACTAGATTTCCATATAAAAAATATTTTGACTGGTCGGATCGACCATTTAAACTTTAAAGAAGGAGAAACGGTCTGTAGCACATAGACCATCCGTGCTACGCGTAGCACCGTAGCCAAACATATATATATATATAGTCTGACTATGGTGCTTTGTAAAGAACATATGTATTGTGTGCTTTGCGCTCTATTTTTAATTTTAAGTCAGAAATAATCAATCCGAACCATTCAATCAAATCTTCATATCAAAATCTATTAGTAAACCAAATTTTATATTTTTTAGAATTTTTTTGCTATTTTTTCTAATGAGAAGAAAATGACTTGATCTGAGAATTCTAGTTTATTCAAAAATGATAATTTTCTCCCTATCAAAAAAATAGCAAATGAATTTCAAAAAATATTAAATTTTATTTATTAATAGATTTTGATATGGAGATTAGATTGAGCAGTTTTGATCGATCATTTCTTACTTAAAATTAATAATATAGCGTAAAATACACAACACTCTTGTACTTTGCAAAGCACCATAGCCCAATTATATATATATATATATATATATATATATATATATATATATATATATATATATATATATATGCTCTCAATGGGCTTTGGGTTGAAATCTAATGCAACTCTATGGAAAAGTTGAAGGGCGTACTCCTTATATCATTCTAAAAGAACATGTAGATTTGCCGGTGTGGAGGAACTATTCTTTGATAGGTGTGTGGAGAAGGAAACGGATGAAAAATAAATGGAAATTTATTGACAACCAACTTTCGATTTAGTAAAAACAACGCTCCTTGCATAAAATCGTAGGCTCGAAATCTAAATGAAAAATTCTTTCTGGAAATATAAAATTGAGTAGTTTGTAGTCTCATCTTTATCTAAAAAATGAGATTTATTAAAACAAAGAGAAAGCCATCAAATTATAGAAGACAATGCTCATGCAAGAAAAATAATTATGAAACTAATAACATCTTTCTTGAAGTTACTAAAAGTCTCAGTATCAAAACTCAAGATATTTTTAAATATATTTTTTAAAGCTTGACTTAATTTAATTTTTTAGTATTTTTTATTTTGAATTAGAAACGACAAGTTGTCCCATTTTAGAGACAACATTGCAGAAACGCAACTAAAATTAGTGTCGGAATACTAATACCGCATGTATAGCTATTAGCCTACCTCATAGCCACGGAAAATTCACTGATTTTTTAATACGATAATTAGATTAATTATATTATTAATAATAATAATGAAAAAATAAATTTTAATACTAGAAATAACAGTGCGCCACTGCGACTAACGCATAAGATATGCATAATTGAGACTGATGCATTTGGAACCCAGTGGCGTCTTCATTTTTTTTTTCATTTCTGTCTTGCCAAGGAAAAGAAATGATGTATATCTGCTAGTGAATTTTCAACTCTTTCCCCTCCCTCAATTGGAGTGCATCACTCTCACTAACGTGTTCCTTTTTTTTACAAATCTATATAAAATAAAAATAAAAAGACGTTAAACGCTTTGATAATTTTATTATTATTATTATTATTATTATTATTATTATTATTATTATTATATATTAATCTAATTATTATATTCAAAAATCAGTGCCGAAAATCCGACACATATTATATTCAACAACTTGAAGAGCAGCTGCGAGATCTAATTGGTTCTTCATAATAAAAAAATGATCTAATTCTGATTTCATTAACTCTTCTGACAAGTTAAGCAATAAGCTGTACAATTTATTTTACTTCTGTCTCCTTCTAATAAGAGAGTTGTCCAAATCCCAGTGAAATTTACTAACACCAAATAAAATGGTAGATAAACAAAAGAATTTTACCTTGCAAAGTGTATCAGTGGAGTCATCCAACACCTGTATTATTAACCTGTCACATGGCCACTGTAGCGCACATGCTGCTCCGATAGAAAGCTTATATACCTTCCAACATTGAAATATATAATCCACATCAGCAATTCTTATATTAGATCAATGCCAGCTAAAAGTTGACCAACTTACCCAATAATATAAACTTTCCAAAAGAGGTATTGACAATATTTCTGTTCTGCATTCTGTACCTCTTTCTCATTGTACATTGGTATCTGTACAAGCACCATTGGATACACTGAGCTCCCCAATTCTTCATCTTGCTTTATGGGTTCCCATTTGTATCTCTTCTCTGGTTTTAGATTGAAAATTTTAACAGCCAGACTGACAAGGCCGACAAATAATTTCTCCAACAAGATCATGACAGTCATGCTCACACATACGACAATTGCAAACTGTAACAATGGCACTATCAGAAGTGATCGGATCGGATTCCAGACATAAAGAAGCTGTTCGGTGGCAATTTTCCATTGTACGGCTCTGCCGATTTCTCTCCATACTCTACTCAAATGAAATTCGCTTAATATGATTTGAGCAAATTGATCACCTGAATACATCAATTAAATTCTGTAAGAATATCACACCAGAACAAGGATCGGGACAATGTATATCAAGTAAAGATGAATTTTTTGATGAATGTAATTGTACCGATTAGAAGAATAGCTGATCTCTCTGCTTCCATCCACACTGTGGTTTACAAGGGAGAACACTTGTAATCCACTGGTACTTTTCTCTTCTGCTGTACTCTGTGTACCTATGCTACAGTTTGTCTGGTATCATGATAAATGATGCCCTGGATTGGTAAATAAAGTTTGAAGAAAAGGGGCACTCAGTTCTAGAGCTTTATCAGTGTGCCTCCATGGGCGATTGTATCATGTAAACGGGAGGGGATGGTTTGCATAGAAAGAGAGAGAATTCAGATCAAATGACAAATCAAATGAATCGTTAGAGATATATTAAGGAGTAGGTAAACGGGACTGTAGTGGAATGTAGATTTGTAGTGGGGCTACATAGATTTAAATAAGTATATATTGGAGAGAACATGGGTCATGTTCAGCTTGTTTTCACATGGGATCGCACTGTGCGCATGTGGTTTTTCCCTGTTCTTCAGGTGTATATTTCTTCAAATTTTTTGAAAATGTTTTTTGGGATATATCAGACTTTATCCGGGGGTATAAAACTCGAATTATATGTAACGACGAATTGATTCTTCTGTCTTCTGATGGAAATCAGTGATCCCTACCAAAGCTTGCCAGTCTGTGTGCAGTACACAGGCTACATCAGATCTGGTCTTATAGCAAAGTACATATATATTCTCCGTTGCAATTATTCAGGAATCGTATGTAATTGTCGTGCAAATTAGTTTGAATGAATTTATGGAAAAAAACATTCAAATATTTTTTTTAGTGACGTAAATTACCAATTCTTTTTGTCTTCTAATTTAACATGCTCAAATAAAAAGCCCCAAATTTATACTACTAAGATAGTTTTTCAAGCTTCATCTCGAAAATAATTTTTTTCTGAAAGAAATAATGAAAATAAAATCTAAATCGATTAAATGTTATCAAAAAATATAACGGAAAAAAAATGAACGGTCTCATAATATATAGTAAATCATTTCATGAATGAAATAAGATAAATCTTACATATCAATGGGCATTAAACTTAAAAGTTGAGCATATTAAGCCACACATGATCTTATAACACTCAAGTGACTTGATTGTCTTCTGGACTTGGTGAACTTTATATTATATAGATTATATAGGAGAATTTTACAAAGGCTTGTAAATTGTCGATATATATCGTACTTCATATTAAACTTTCTCATTCTCATGGCATCTGCAGTGAAGTGCTGGAATCAGAGAGACGTCCGATATCAATTGATATATTGGACTATATATAAACAATTATGTATTTATGATTGCTGTCATTAAATAAATAATATTAAACTATAAGTGATTAAATATGATGATATTTGTTGGCATTTTTTTCGTATTTCAATTAGAATTTGAAATCAAAAATATATAGAATTAAAGTCTAATTAATCATAATCGCTAATAAACCAATTATAATTAATTTAAATTAATACATACGAATCTTTACTTTTTCTATATGCTACAGTAACCTCGCTACAATAACCGGTTGCTGCAGTGTATCTTTGGAATTAAATCTGAAAATAAGAAAACTAACACATCATGGTTAATGGGTTAGTTATGATCAAAGTGGGCTATCATGTTTTATCATGTGAGATAATTTTGATCAAAAGGATGTGTATAAAAGGGTTGGATCTTCGAATCCAGCATTCAATTCATTCTATGTACTCCATTGGTCTAGAAATACTCTGCATTTTTTTTCGGCAATGTAGAGAAGAGAGTAATTATAACTATAAGTTTTGTTTTTAGATAATCTAAAAAATCATTGATTTTCGACCCTAAAAAATGTTTTTATATCCAACAGTTTTAGGTTTTTTCAGTTTTTTGAAATTTACCGAAATTATTTTGCAAACTATTTTCAATGGTTTCTTTTGGTTTGTATTTTTTTCTTGGGGAATAAAGTGCATTTATGTTTTACAAAATTTGTTTTAAAATATTTTAGAAAAGTGAAACACAATAATTATGGTGATTAATTTAAATAATTAAGTTATTTAAGTAAAGTAAGAACCTGTTGAATCTAAATTAGGATATTTATTTTTTAGATTCAATCCCTAAATTCTAATTAGGATGAATAATTATAGTTTACATCTTAGTTAAGAATTTAGTTTATGATTTTAGGATTTATTTAAGGGCAAAATTAAGGTTATACACGCCATGTTTTGTATGAATATAGCATTGACTATTCCATAAATGGTTCTTTCTATACGAAACTCATACAAGATGGTACACATGACAAGTTTAAAATGGAGTGCTTACAATCAAAGTGATTGTTAACCGGTCCAAAGGAATGTTAGCATTTGCTGAAATTATATAGTGCATAAAGGTAGTGTATAAAAATAAGTTATGACACACATGAGCCAGCGATGTCTAAAAAAACATCGATCTGTTTGTGATCATCCTCCTTCTATTGACTGGTCTGGTCGTTAGGTCATGGAGATGTTAATTTGATTCAAAGGTCGTTAACTCATGGACTGGTCTGATCGTTAGTTTGTGATCATCCAGCAGTAAGTCCCCAATCGGTATTCGGACTTAATTTTTCAAATGTATGCTTTTCCTTTGAATTTTATGACATTGAACTATAAATATTAGCATATAGTATTATATAGTGTCAGAGATTTTTAGCTTGATTGAATAAAATATAAAGAAACAAATCTATTTTCAATTATGTTATATAATTATGCTTGGGCTAAATTTTTTCTTATTCCGCCACTACCTATTACGTAAAATAATATAATGATATGAATATTTGAGTGAAATTCATTTTTTCTTGGATACGCTAAAAGAGAAGTATGGCCACTTCTGCACCATCAGTTGCGATATAGAATACTCCTCTTGTTATTTATATTATCTCTAGTATATATTCTTTTTTTAAAAAGAAATGGGGTACTAAATTTACATATATTCAACCATTGTAAAAGTGTTTTGCTAAGAAGCTGTGTTTCGAAGGATCTATAATATGATGAAGAAGCATGTTGTAATTATGGTGACATGTGGAACGCGCCAATAATTTGTGATAATGTAATACATTAGTATATAGTCATATTTAGGTACATAAGTAATATATATATATATATATATATATATATATAGAGGTTGACTAAAATACAACGTGTTGCACGGATGCACCCGTGCAACGCGTTAAAATCTCAAAATTTAAGTTACAAATGACCGATCCAAATCATTCAATTTGTTTTTTATATCAAATTCTTATAGAAAATTAAATTTTATATTTTTTAAAATTTTTTGTTATTTTTTTTGGGTAAGAAGAAAGTTGCTTGATTTAAGGAATTTGGATCGTCCAATAGTGATGATTTTCTTCTTACTCAAAAAAATTAAATTTTTTTTTTCAAAAAATATAAAATTTGATTTTCTGCAAAAAAAATTATATGAAAAATAAATTGAACGGTTTTGATTGATCATTTTTAACTTAAATTTTGAGATTTTAATGCGTTGCACGGGTGCATCCGTGCAACGCTTTGTATTTTAGTCAACATATATATATATATATATAATTAGGCTATGGTGCTTTGTAAAGCACAAAACCATTGTGTGCTTTGCATTCTATTTTTAATTTTAAGTCAGAAATGATCGATCCAAACGCTCAATATAATCTCCATATCAAAATATATTAGTAAACTAAATTTTATATTTTTTGGAATTTATTTGTTATTTTTTTGGATAGGGGGGAAAACCGTCATTTTTGGATGAACCAGAATTCTCAGATCAAGTCATTTTCTACTTATCAGAAAAAATAGCAAAAAAATTTTAAAAAAATATAAAATTTGGTTTACTAATAGATTTTTATATGAAGATTAGATTGAACGGTTCGGATCGATTATTTCTGACTTGAAATTAAAAATAGAGCGCAAAACACACAACGCATTTGTGCTTTGTAAAGTATCATAGTCGGACTATATATATATATATATATATATATAGTAATCTGCATTGTTCAATGATGGACCATTACTCCACAACATTTCATTCACACTTTTCTATTTTAATAAAGTAGAATTTGTTGGTATCATGCTTCCAATTAAGTTGTGACTTTGTACTTCCTAGCCATTAATTAATTCGGGTTTAGTTACATGTACTGATCAAGCATTAGTAGCTTCATCTTCGTTATTTTATTTCCACTTGTTCTTTTTTGTTGGATAATGTCTCAAATGCCCATTAAAAAAAATTTGGGCTGTGATAAGTTGGCTCTCGAAATTTTAATTGTGACAATCCTGAACTATTCAATTGGTGACAAATGACACATGACCCGATCAGATAATTACTCAATAATACCTCATTTAAAATTATAAAATAGTCAAATTACTCATTTATTCATATGTATGATATTTAATATATTATGCTTCATGAACTTCAAAATTTGTACAAAGTTTAACAATTAATTTTGAAAAATATATGCACTGTTAAATATTCACAATAAATGATATGTTTGTCTATTACATTTTTATTTTTAATTATATACATCTTTTATGTTTATTAAAAAAATATTTATATAAATAAATTATATTGAATTTTAACCAAGTGCACATTTTTTAAAGTAAGAACATATGTGTGTATATGTATATGCTTTATTTATGTTTATAAGGAATATATTATTAAAATACTTGCTTAAATTTGATATTATTATTTATTATTTACAATAGATAATATTTTATTTTTATTTTCTAAACGATTTATTTTTTTTGAAAAGAAAATATCATGTATAAAATTTGAGGAGACACTTGAGATACTATTTCTTTTTTCAAATTATCCTGTTGTCAGAAAAAAAAAGTATATTTTCTAATGAGGGTGCTATATTTATTGCATGATTTGATGCATATGACGTACTTTTTTTTGTCCATGTTCAAATTATTACCACTGTTAACATCCCTTGATCTTAGAAAACAATTGCAGTCATTTTATTAATCGGAATTTCAACAAAATAAGCCTTTTGGAACAACTCTTGTTCATGTGATCAGACGAATGATTCTTTCCCACAGAAGGAAAATCAAAATAGGCACAATGATTAATTATATTCTTCATATACAAAAGTCTACCAAAAAAAATGAAGCCTTACTAATTAATGGGATTCGTAGCGATCAGCTCCTAGAAGTGCTTCCTGAACCGTGTGCTCTTCCTCTTAAAATTTCCCAACCAAAATTCCATCGGATTTTGTCATCATATTCATGGATAATCCCCCCCCCCCCCCCCCGGTGTTTATTTTTTTTTCTCAGCATTAATTTATGTTGGTTACATTTTATTGGATAGAAAACATCGGGAGGAATGGAAGGAGAGGAAAGGAACTTTATAAACTAAATTTGTTTTATTCAATTTTTAGAAGGAGATAAAGATTAATGAAAGTTATCCTGCTGGCTTCCCGTTGCCTTTCGATGTTCATTTCTTGTTGCTCTTAAAATTGAAATGTAACAAACAAAATTAATAAAATGAGAAGATATAGTGGAAATATTAACAAAAGATCTAACATATTGACAACTTCACTGTTATTCAGCTTATTCAAATTATGACTTTAAGAATAAATCAAACAACTTAAAAATTCACCTAATTTGAATAGTTTTGGCATTTACTCATTTTAAATTCTTGCGTTTTTTTCCACTTATTCTAATCAAAATTGTATCGAATATCTAATTATTTGAGATTTAATATATTAATGACTTCACTAATATTCACCTTAAAAGATGAAAGTCTAAACAATTCAATTTTTAAATATTCATAAAAAAAATTATTCGGATTTAGAACATAAGACTTCTCATAAAAAAATATTGTTTTTACCGCTAAGCTAAAGAATAATTCTCAATTTAAAAAATATATATTTGAACTTTAACTTAAAAAAAAGGAAAACAGAAAAATCACGCTGAAAATGTTGTTAGCTGTTAGATTGTTAGTGTTCGGAGTAGTGTGTTAAAAAAAAATTCACCCGAAAAAATCTGATCCGTGGAATCTGTCTCCACAACCCGTCCCGTCCCGATCTGTGGCCAAACTCGTTAGATCCATGACCCGTTAGAACCGGCGGTCTAGCAAGGGCGCGGACAGAAAATTTTGAAAAAAAAACCGTGCTACACCCGACCCATTTTGGACCCGTCCCGACCCACCCCGCCCCGTCCGACCCATGATAACCCGCCCCCGACCCGTCCCAATCTGACCCGGCAAACCCGTGCAAACCCGACCCAATACCCGGTAACCCGAGAAATTAAAAAAAAAATCAAAAAATTGCTGGAAAATTAAATTTTTTTGTCAAAATATATTATAGTTATATATTTTTAATAATTAATTTTAAATTTTTCAGATTTTTTGAGAATTTATTTGAATTTTTTGGGTTATTTTTTGAATTAAAAAAAAAAACAGGAAAAACCCGCCGACTCGTCCCATTTCCGACCCGACCCGCCCTACCTTTGGACCCGACCCGTCCGACCCGACGGGTCGCGGCCCAAACCCCCCAAATGGATCCGTCCTAATTCGTCCCGTGAAAACCCATTGACCCATCCCGACCCGTCCCACCAAAACCCGTCAACCCGTGCAAACCCGTCCCGACCCAACCCGACCCGCCCCGTTTTTAATACACTAGTTCGGAGATATTGAATTGGGCCGCCTCGGTTTCGGATGAGACTGGTGCGAGTCAAAACTGGCCTGGAATTGTAAGTCCAAGTCCAGTGACTTGATAAATTAAGTTGGATGACCGAAGTTTTGACATAAAAAAAATATATAAAAAGTAATCCGGACTTCATGAATGTTCGGAAAATCTATAGTTTCTTATATTCCAGTAGATTGATTGCTGATCTTTCGTTAATTTGATTCAGAGATCTCTTGACAGTTGACCAATAATTTTAAAGAAAGAAATTCCAAGAAACTAGGTTCAAGGATGCGGCTCCACAAACAGAGCACTCTCTTAGACATGACATGTAATATTCGCTTTATCTGGCTCATTAAAATACAGTTTGATCATTCATCTTTTTTAGTCTATAAAGTTGAAAGAAAAATAAATTTGTCCTTAAACTTTTAATTGTATTTAGTTAGTATTTGAACTTTTTTAAAAAAAACAAAGTTAGTTTTTACATTTTAGAAAAAAATAATTGGTCATTAAACTTTAAAGTATATCAAACAAATCCTTCAACTTTTGATATAAAAATTAATTTGGTCTGTAAACTTTCATACAAGTATTAGATTCATAATGAGCTATGTTGGATCAGGTCTGATTGAGTTTCGGTCATCTAGTGTTGCCTTTTTATAGTTCTCAGATCAATTTGAATTGGATCGGGTTAGGTTCGGATTAGTTTGACTTTTAAAAAATCCAGATCGAATTAGGTTCGATTCTTGATGGATTGACTGAAATTTTGCCACTTAGAGGTAACAATTCATCGAGTTAGGTCGAGCTCGAGTCGAGTAAGGACCGGTGGATTTAATTTGATGAAGGAAGTTCATCGAATCATGGGTCGATTTTAGATTGCCTAGTGTCGACTATTTTTCGAGTCTCGGTCTACGAGTTGAGTTGAGTCGGATATTTAATTACTCAGATTTAGTTTATTTCTGAGTCTCAGGTCAATATGAGTTGAGCCTTGGGTTAAAAATAATGTTAAATAAAATTTTGAAGGGCTAATTTAGTTTTTTTAAGTTTAGGAATCAAATTAGTTTTTATATTGAATGTTCAAAATTTTCTTTGATGTACTTCAAAATTGAAAAATCAATTTGATTTTTTTGGAACAATTTATTTAAAAAAAGTAAATGACGACTTGCTGCAATTCAAAATTTTAGAACTAATTTAATTTTTATAAAAAATGTGGAGATCAAAGATGAATTCTCCCCGGTTGACAACAGATTATCACGGATTTACGATGGCAACAGGCGAACCCCCGCCATTCTCCCCCAACACACATGCAAACTTGTTTGTTCTGATAATCTAGATATTTTATATTAAAAAAAGGTCTTAAATTGAAATATCGAACTACAGTCGAGACATGCATATATCAAATAAAAATTTATAAATTTTATTTCAAATTTAAATTATTTTCAAACTTCTTTCTTAAAATTGTCATATGAACCCTTCTCAAATTAGTAATTATTGACACTTGAATGATAGCCAAATAATTTTCAAATTGCATCAAATTTTATGCTCAACCTATTATATATCAAATAATCTGGAATTTTAACTTTCTTATTTATGATCGGTTAATTAATTGTTAAGGTTGTCAAGAAATATAGTTTTCTTTTCTAATTTTGAAACATTGATAATTAGTTCACATCTCTACAATAATTAACATTGCTAACAGTTATTTATTTCATTTTCCTGTACATAATTTGCACTTTACGCAAATCACAAGTCACGTGTTGAAAATCTTTAATGAATAATAACACTAGTGATTCTTTTTGGCAACGAAAATCTCTCTGATAAAAAGAAGGGTGGGAACCCATTGACAATTATTAACTTGATAACCTGACATCGATTTTTAAATAGTTTTAAAAAATCTTGAAAAAGTTTATATATACTTTAAATATATGATACGATTTTGTTTCAAATTCAACGTATTTAAATGTTATTTAAATTTTATCTAATATTGTATCAGTTATCAATTAAAAGGCATAAAATTTAAAATACAATCAATCTATAATTTCAAAAGTATGCATTAATTTGTTTCTTCTTTTAATAGTTTTTAGAAGCTATTTTGAAATCATTTAAAAACTTGTTATTAAAATTGTTGTTAAGTGATACCACACTAAAAACAAAATAATTACCGCTCGCTAAAAGCCCAAATATTTTACTGCTAGTTTGTGATGATGGACATATCGAACTTATTTCTCAGCATAAGGCCGAGAAATCAAGTTTAAGTCGTCTGTGTACCTCCACCATAGGAGGTCCGAATTACTAATTTTTCCAAATGTAAATAGCAGCAGCCAGCAGCATATACCCAACTAATCAAATTATGAACGAACAAAAGAATTATTGGAGGTCGGAGCATTTTTGCCAATTAATTGTTGACAACTCTTTTGTTCTTAATCAAGATATATATTTAAACAGACAAACTTGGATTCTTAACTTCTTATGCAGAAAGCGCTGCACCCCACCAACCCTAATGTGGTGGGACCCACACATAGAGTTTTACGGTAGGAGGTCCTTTGTTGGCATATTCCCTGAACTAATCGGTCCGATACTACAAGAAAAATATTGAAGTTTTCTCGCGTACTCTGTTTTGGACGCGAATCTCTCTCTTTTTTTTTTTTTCTTTTTTTTTTTGCAGCTCACAGCGATTAAAACTCTCATTGTCGGCCATCAATGAAATCATTATAAGATAACCCTTTTCCAAATATAATTATCTGTAAAAGAAGGGAGAAAGAATGCCTCAATTAAATGTTGACATGATGATGATCATCATCACAATAATAACAACAACAACTACTACTACAACAATAACAACAACAATAATAATAATAATAATAATAATAATAATAATAATAATAATAATAATAATATTAATATTAATAATAATAATAATAATAATAAGAATAAGAATAAGAATAAGGATATCCAAAATATTGTGGACATTTGTTTCATGCATTTAGTTTGAATTTAGTTTAAGGCTCTTACTAATAGTCCCTCAAGATAAGTCCCTAAGAAAATTCCTCTAACTATTTTTTTTTTAATAAAAAAATCACAAATTTATACTCTCCAAAAGCAAATTGTCCCGTCCTCCTAGCTCACATGTGTTATTTTCATAATTAAAATCAAGTGTTAGATAAGTAATTATTATTTATGAATATAAATATAATATTTAGATAAATAATGATCAAGATTATTTATATATTTTAGATAATGATGATTATGATTATGATAATTATATATTTTAGATTATTATGTTGTATTTAAATATATATGAGATAGTTATGAGTGAATTAGGTATATATGAATCATATAGTTAGAGACATTGATGAATCACGTAAATTATGATAGTATATTTTCTATTGAGTTAAAGAAGTAAATTTTACATGATAATCAACATTACAAACTATAAAAGTGAAATATAATGTTGTCCAATTATAAAGTATATATCTTTCTATTACTCATAGGTTCAGAAAATTAGTGAGGTTAATAGTGAATATCTCAAATAAATTTTAATGGGTTCAAATTGATAAAAAGATAAAAATATTATCATAAAAAAAATATATTTTCAAATTTTACATAAGGAATTTGTAAATTTGTGTCATGGGACCCTATTTTCACTAATGTATCCCCGTCACTAAATTTTCTCGCAATTGCAATTTTCTTACTTTTTTTTTGTTCTATTTAGCCTTTCAGAGTAACGAATCCCCTACTCGCATATGAGCAAGAAGTTCCTGCGCACAATATTAGACTGAACAACCAGTGAATATCATATGGAGTTACTTGAATATTCTTTCATTAAATATTCATTTACTAAGTTAAACTGAGTGAAGATTGAACATTACATTACCTGCATATATTCTTTTTGTATTCCGTTTACTATTTAAATATTTATATGAAAAAAAATCATTTCACACTCCAGTAAAAAAAATCAAAAAATTTATTTCACGCCTTAATAAAAAAAGAAAACAGCTTACAAAATGCACATACTGAATATATTTCTTTCTCAAATTTTGCCACCATATTATAAACAACAAACAAACAAATAGTCTCCTAGAATATTTTTTTTCCTAAAATACTTCATGTATTTAGTATAATATCTAGTTAAAAGATGTCCCTAAATGACCTTCTTGTTTATCTTGCAATTCTCTGAATATCTCATTATTTAATTATCTTTTTTATAATCTTAGTTGGATTCAGTTTTTTTTATTACAATCATATTTGGTAAACATTTTAAAACTACTTAATAATTTCATTGAAAACTTGACAAAAAGAAGAAAGTACATTTATATTTTTTCTAATTTCTCATTTAAAAATACTGTTAATGTGAAAAATATAAATATTTAGATAATCTATTAAAACTTTCTTCCTTTTTCCATACGTTTCATGCATATATTATTTTCAGAAATTATTATTGGCACTATATTACTAATAATTCAAGGAAAATAAAGCAATTAAGTACCTTAACTGACTCCACCACTCCATATAGCATACAATAATTATCAAATTTTAGAGGTGATAGAATCCGATCCGACTTGAGAAATTTGTCTAATTCTATGGCTGGCAGCAATTTCCTACCAACACATAAGCAGGAGATCTAGTTCCCTTCCAGGAGTGCTCAATTATACTCCACAAAGAGTGTTAAGTCTTCTAATATCTCATATATATCACATCATCGCTCTTTTCATCATCTAATTGAATTTAATAATTCATATGTAGTTTTCTCTCTCCTCATTTAAAATAGATGAATATGATATATTTGAGGTAAAATTTAATTTTTAACATGATTTTTTTAGTATTAAATTTTAAAAAATTTCATGTTTAATTATATTATTATGTACATCTTTTGTATTTAAAAAATTAGCTTAAAATTTTTCTTAATGCAAAATTTTTATTGAATAATTTTTTTTTTATTATTAATTATTTAAATGAGAACTATTTTGTCGGGTTTCACCCAAATTATAGCTCTAATTTTACATAATTAACCGAAAAAAGATCTGTTTATTTTTCCTTTAAAAGTAGAGATCGATAAAATCCGCATCAGCACGATGTTAACGTTCTAGACTTCTAGTTAATTGAACTTCTCTTTCATATACAAGTGGCGTTATTGTCAAACTCTACATTTACAACGTTGAGATTTATTCCATGGATGATTACCTTTCGCATTCTCTTAATATTAGTGTTATCCTTTGGGATTCGCCCCAAAAAAATCGATTATAGATTAATAACGGAAAATATAAAGTTCAAAATATTTTTAAATAAAAGTTTTATATTAATTAAGCAAAATTTAAATGTGATTTTTAAACTAATTATGTTTATAACAATAATAAATATATAATTAAATATATGAACATATATAAATAATAACACACAAAAATTGGAATTTTAAAATTTAATTTTACTTTAGACATATTAAACTCATTTATTTTAAATAAGAAGAGAAAATACTATATATAAGCTATTGAATTAAAGTAGATGAAGATCAGGCTTAAGCAAAATTATTGGTAGTGAATATAAATGATGTGATACTATTAAAAATTTAGAAATTTATTTCTTGTTTATGTATTATACATTTATACAGCTAGTAAAGGTCAGAGGAAGAGTTGGCTTTTGATTCGTATAATCGAGGGTTGGCTCGTACTTAGGGGAAGTCAGAGAAAAAAACAAAGGATAAAGGAAGTAGCTTATCCCTTTCGCAATCCGAAGCGAGGAGCTGCTACTAACTAGTTAAAAACCGCCTCATACCTGAGCTCGAGCTTCTTATGAGGTCTAGACATCTTCCAAAGAGCAAAGGAGAGAGTCAAATATTCAACAATCGAAAGGGAGGTTCGAGACTTAAAAGTGGATGCCTTTCTAATTTCTTATGCATAAACGTATCAGAAAGATAATTATCATACTTCTGCGGATCTAATTAGGCTAGCGTCAGGATGGATTTTAGAGGTTGAAATTATATGTATTTTTACTATATATTTTTATGTCGCTCGTTATATGTATCTTCTAATTTATTAACTTTAATGTCATAAATATGATTTCGCCCCTATCTACCGTTGACCTGCTTCAGTTCCAACTCGATGAATATTAGAAAACCACACCGCCTTCTTGGAGCGAAAATTCATAAGAAAGAAAGTGTCTCATTTATCATAACCAACATAAAGTAAACAAGCGGGGATGCATGGAACCCCATAAAGAAAACGAGCTAGCACAAGATGACAAGACACACGTGACGATGCCAATATACTATCTCTTAGGTGCACGCAAGTCTCAACGGATGCATATGCAATGAGAATTATTTGACACCGAGATCCATGTCCTTAAAAAATATCTGTCACGAATAATTTTTATCTCCGGATTGAATGGTAATTTGTTGAGTTCATTTTTGTGGGTTTGTTAAATTAGAATTTCAGATTTCCTGTTAATTATACATAGTGCTCTAAAATTTATATCCGATATCACTTATTGAAAAATATCCATATATGATTTTCTTGTATAACTTATATAATTTAATCTTTAATCTTTACAATTATTTTGCAATTATATCTCTACAACAATGCAGATATAATTCGGCGTAGATAACAAACTGATGATTTTGGTATAATAATTAAATTCATGAGTTTATCTTAATTCTTAACATGATAAATATTATACAATTGACTAGTATATTTGTACTTTGTGTCTTATTCATTTTTTATGACTTTTGTTGCTTAATTAATTTTATTTTGAATCAGAAAAAGAAATAAAAAATTATTTATGTGAAAAATAATTTTATATCCAACACATATGCATTTTTTAGAAGCTTTCAATTATAACTTAAAAAATAAAGAAAAGCTATTTTGCTAATTATACTCTCTATTTTTATAAGGGATATATATGATATTTCATTCATATAAGACACTTAACAAATTGGCATCTGCTATACTTATGCTCTTTATAATGTAGTATAGATATAATTGAAAATAATATTTTATCAAAGCATAGGACGTACTACAATATTTTTATTGTTAAACAATAAAAAATCTAATCTTTCCGAACAATTTAGGAATAAACAACAAATGTCAAACTAAATAATTAACAAATTTTGCAAATAATACGAATATGGAAGATTTGCAAAATCTAAAACAACTAATCCAACAATCCATTTGAAAATAAATTATGAAAATAAATAAATTACGAAAATCATTTGAAAGGCCTGTTATATTGATGGATGAAAATTTCTTGGTGATAATTAACGCCCTCTTAAAAAATTTGCCTTTACAAGCGAGAAAAGGACACTTCCGTCTTTCTTTTTATTTTTTGGTCTGGACTTCGACCTTTCTGTTGCAGCTGGAGTCGGGACGGGATGCACGATGCACCACCATAGAGGGGTAAAATCGTCCCAAAAGTTCGTGTTAGAAATTGAGATATCCTGTTGTTCACACCTTCACGCGTCTTATAACGCGACCGTGTTCTAGCTGCAGCCCACCTTTTCTTATTTCCCCGAGCTCCAGCGCTGCCTCGCAATCTCCGCTATACGCTATAGTAGAAAGGAAAGCGGCGATAAATCGATTGGTTTAAACGCAGGTAAGGTAACTGATCCTCTTGCTTCCTTCGTATTTCTATGCAATTTCTGTGATTTTCATATACGTTGTATAAAGTAATTCTGAATAGGGACTTTGGGAGTAGATCGGGTTGTTCAAGTGGAAAAGATGTGAAGGTTGAATGTGTTACCTCCCAATCCATCACCTTACCGTCGCATTTTTGGTAGCTGAGCTTGATCCGTCGGTACTGAATTTTGCTTGATATAGACTAAAATCAACTCATCTAGCTTTTCTATGTAGATGTAATCATTCATCTCTTTTCGACCTTGCCCATGAGGTGTTCGACCCAATGCCCGTTTCAATTGTCTGTAGTTTCTAATTCGTGAGATTGTATCCTTGTCTGGAATGAATTTTTTTTTCATGGGAGGCCATAGTTACATGAGGGGATGATGGATGACCTACTCATTTCTTGTAACCAACCAATTCTGATAGTGTAAATGCTTGAAACCATCATGTAATACTCAAATCAAATCTTCTATTTTGAATAATTCAGTTTCTCTTTTCTCACAACAGAGATGATGCAATTAGAGTCTCCACTATTAACTGACAGAATTAACTCAACCAACCCATGTCATGTCCAAAGAATTTTTTGCAACTCAAACTTTGTTGTAGCTTTTGACTGGGAAGCCTTTTACCAACCCATAGTTAGGAATATAGGGTTAGCTATTCTAAGTGGCTGGACCCCTTGTACATTTTCTGATTTGAAAGTGGAAACCTGCTTATTTCAAATCATTTTTTTTCGCCAAGTTCCTCAGACATTGTTTATGGACTTAATTACTAAATAATATTGTTAGTTTTTGTCCTTAACGATACATAGGTAAATAGCCTCTTTTACTGTGTCAAAACAGAAATTTTCTTCTACTTGCCTTTTTCACATTGAGAGATTGATTAACTGTCAGTTCTACATCAACTATCTAATTTGAGAAAGCAAAGTTGTCAATCCAATTCTGCTCGGCTATAACCTTGTTTCATCCCTATCCAATAGGAAAGTTCAAAAACTATGTATTTGCTTTCTGTGCATGGTCAAATTCTAATCAATTAGGCTTTATTAGGACCATGTGCTTAGATGAAGAAAGAATTCAAAAATGCAAAAAATCAAATTTGCTACTACTGGAAGAAGGGAATTGAGGGATTACTGACCGACAGCTTAAGTGTTTAACTATCTCTACTTATATGATATTGTATAACATATATTTTATTGCCTTCTGTAATTTAGGTCAATTCATTGGACACTTAACCAAAATGGCATCAGCAGCTATGATTACCATGTCGATAGGTTCTGTCAGTGCCCAATCCCGTTTCACCACCACATCCAAACCCTCCTCAATCCCTTTTGCAACTACTTATTCATCCTTCAACCATCTCAATCCATCCTCTCGCAGAATTGATTCCACTTTAACCTCCTCCACATTTCTTCGTGCCACTGCCATTAAAAAACCCATCCCAAAACTGAAATCTTCAAAACATCTTGCACCCCAAGCATCAGCCTTCAAAGTTGCTGTTCTTGGTGCTGCCGGTGGTATTGGCCAGCCCCTTGGCCTTCTTTTGAAAATGTCACCTCTCATCTCGGATCTTCACCTCTATGATATTGCTAATGTGAAAGGAGTGGCAGCTGATTTGAGTCATTGTAACACACCTGCCCATGTGACTGATTTCACTGGGCCTACTGAGCTGGCAAACTGCCTTAAGGGCATGGATGTGGTAGTAATCCCTGCTGGTGTCCCCAGGAAGCCTGGCATGACCCGTGATGACCTTTTTAATATCAATGCAAATATTGTAAAAACCCTAGTTGAGGCTGTTGCTGATAACTGCCCAGAGGCTTTTATTCATATTATCAGTAATCCTGTGAACTCTACTGTGCCTATTGCTGCTGAAGTGCTGAAGCAGAAGGGCGTCTATGATCGAAAAAAATTGTTTGGTGTTACCACCCTGGATATTGTCAGGGCTAATACTTTTGTTGCTCAAAAGAAACAGCTGAGGCTGATTGATGTTGATGTGCCAGTTGTTGGTGGCCATGCTGGGATTACCATTTTGCCCCTTCTGTCAAAAACAAAACCATTTGTGGGTTTCAATAATCAAGAGATAGAAGAACTGACAGTTAGGATTCAGAATGCAGGTACTGAGGTTGTAGAGGCAAAGGCTGGTGCAGGATCAGCTACACTCTCCATGGCTTATGCTGCAGCACGCTTTGTTGAATCATCTCTGCGTGCATTGGATGGTGACAGTGATGTGTATGAGTGTGCTTTTGTCCCATCAGAATTGACTGAACTTCCCTTCTTTGCATCAAGGGTCAAGTTGGGGAAGAATGGGATACATGATTTTATTTCTGATGACCTCCAGGGGCTTACTGAGTATGAGACCAAGGCTTTGGATGCGCTGAAGGCTGAGTTGAAGACCAGTATTGAGAAAGGGATAGCATTCGTGCAAAACCAGAAAGCTGCCGCTGCAGCTGTCTGAGATTGATAGTGTTATTTCTATACATGAAGTGATATCAACTATAGGTTTTTGGTAGACAGACCAGTGGTGTAATGGTCTTTACTTGCTAGCAGTTTTGCCTTTAGTAGCGATTTTTCCTTCTTCAGGCCTATTAGCGGTTGGTTTGCTTATGATGTGGCAATGATGGCCTGGATTTTGACTTTTGAGGGATTGAACTAACGAGCATTTTCTTTCTTCTTTTCATTGTTCTTTAACTCGTTTATCTAATTTTGACTTCTGACGTTTCAATTATGGCGTGGATTCGGAGGGGATCAAAGTGCCCAGCCTTTTTTTGTGTTGGTTTCGGCCGTAATAAAAAGCTGAAATGGCATGAAGAACCTATATTTCTATATTTTTATGGTAGTAGTATGGAACTCGATCTTGTCGGAACTAAATTTTAAATTCGGTCCCGGACAAATTTTTTTTTACGTTTATTTATTTATTTGTATTAAAAAAACAGCACGCAGCATAGATCGAATTTTAATTATTTGTATTAAAAAAACAGACGCATAGATCGAATTTTAAACTCGATCTCAGATATTTATTTATATATTATCATATACTCAGCGGTCATTCTCATTCTTCTTCCTTCAGTTATTTTTTTCAAAATCGCTATTGTTATTATTATAAGAGTTTTCAATTGAAAGTGTATATTTCGACAGATCTAGTTTAGATTCATATTTAGCACTCTCTTTTTATCTATATTGTATGTTTTTTATTTTTATTTGAACTATTAATTGTAAAATTAAAATATACTAACAGTATGATTTATCATTCATATTGTAAAAATGATTATGTTACTGACTAATATGTATTACGGAAGTTAAATCTTGAATACTTCAATCGGTGTATTATGATATTTGTGTTGTATGTACATTTTTTACCGACGAAACAATCAATATTTATGACTTGAAGAAGCAGATTTATATTGGATTAAAATTGCTTCCTAGTCATTTCAACATCATTATTAGTGCAATAATCAACACTGCCAAATTAGGTTCAGATGGTTTTTTATAATTTATTTGGGTTAACTTCTGAGAAAATTTGGGGAATGATTAAAACAACAACTTCTTATCAAATATCCGGGTATAAAACATTGAAGTTAGTAGTTGAATCTGAATCAATATCCAATTCAGATTACTATGATTTGTGTCCGACTAGTATTCCTTAAAATAGTAACTCAATCCTGGTTGAGGAAAGAACCCACTTCGGAGCTCAGGCGTCCGCTACAGAATATGGATGAGGATGAAGAAGAAGAAGAAGAGTGACTTTTAAATGTCGAGGAATATGACATACATGATGTAACACCCTAGATGTCAAGGAGGATGATATACATGATGCAACATATATAAATATGGATGAAATTGAGAATGAGATAGATGTTGAAGAACTAGTTAAAGATTGGCAAAAAAAAATTTCATTAACCGAGAAATGAATCACCCGTGTGCATAATTTGCTGATAATACACCAATGTCGTATGTAGACGACCCTTATTTTCGCAAACTACCTAGAATTGACGAACAATTTAGAGTCGGTCGGTAGTTCAGTATAAAATCGTAGTTGAAATTGAAATCATTTATTTTCATCTTCAACGAAATATAGAATTGGTTGTAACAAATACTAGCAAATGAAAGTTAGTTATGACATATAAATATTTCAACTTTCCATGGAGATTGTATGCCACATCCAATATAACGAGTATTTGAGATATTAGAACAAATCCACTCAATCACTCTTATTTTGGTAGTACTTTAGGGCGGACCACGGTCAGATGAATTATAGAATGATGGTAGATATTATTAAAAATCGATCGAAAGATAACTTAGAAATGACAGTCAAAGAAATAAAGAGTTTAGTTAAATAAAAATTCTCCACAGTACAACTAATTTATAATAAATTATGGAGAGGAAAAAAATTGACAATTGAAGACCTTTTTGGTAGTTGAGAGATGTCATACGAGTTGCTTCCATCTCTGCTAGCAGTCATATAAAATTTTACATATTACACCAAATATATCATAGAGTCAACACCCTCTACAAAATTTGATATTAAAATTTTTGATCGTGTTGCATGAGCATTTAGTCAATGAATTACAATATGGTCTTACCTATGCGGCTGGTCTTGACTATCATTATTTGATTTTTATTGGGTCGGTATGTCGATAAATTATTTATGATATGTGCTTATGATGAGGAGCAACAATACTACCACTTGCACTTGTTGTGGTAGCGGGTGAAGAAAGTGCAACTAACGGGGTTGGTTCATAAAGTGGTTGCGTACAAGAGGTTGTCGATCCTGATAAAATTATCGTTATTTCATACCAACATCTAGGTATAAGGGCGGTTTTTGAGAGACCAAATTTTGGATGGTAGGAATCAGCAGACAAGATTGTTCACCATTTTTGTACTCAACATATTGCACAAAAATGTATAAGAACTATCATATGAAAAGAGTAAATACTATTTTCAAACAAGTTGCAAGACATAAGAAGTCATGGATGTATGAGAAATTTCTGATAAAAATTAACAATATTAAGTCGACATCTTATAAGTACATAAGAATGAAATGAATCATTCAAAATAATCTCTCAATGAATACTACATCTGTGCCAATAAAACAAGTGCCCAACAGAAAGATATGAAATAACAGAAACCACAAGAACTAAATCGCTGCATCTCTGCCAACTGAATAAGTGTCAGCCAAAAAATTTTATTATGATGAGTTAACCTCAGATTAAGTGGCTCATTACATCAAGAAAGCTGAGCACAACATCTAGACAGAGATTTCAATCAATGAGGTATAATGGAAAATAATGGTTTAGAATTACTGAACAACATGTTCAAGATCGCCAAATAACTTTCGATATGTGCTATCATCAAGAACACATGACATAAATGTGCTTAGTGGGTTCTATAAGCATCGAGAAATTACAGTAGTTTGAGAATCCCAAGGTCTGGTATTCTCTCAAAAATCACAAACTATAAAACATTACGGTGATAAGGGGAGAGCTTATTTTGTTATACCGCTAGATTAAGGTATAATAACTTTGATGTTTACAATAGAAATGGAGTTATTGAAACGATAATATTCTATGTTTCTATAATTTTTATTTAACTTTAAAATTTAAGTACTAATTTTAATTTTAATTTCAAATAATAGGGAAAAAATGGGTGAAATGAAATATGAGGTTGAATTAGTTATGATGAGAATTGATAATTGTCGGTGTTAGAAACTATAATTGATCGGTATTTCATGCGATCACTTACGGTTTATTCGTTCAGAAGACTAGATTACATTTAGTACGTTAGTCCATATTATAACATTCAGTATTACATTAACACATGGTCTGATCATTAGCGTAGTTATGACAATAAATGAGATTGATCAATGTACAACGGTTCGATCATCCGGTCAAATCTAGTAAAAAATAATAAAGGAAGGATAACGAAGATACATATTTCAATAGTTATGGATGAAATGAATGGTCATATCAGCAAACTTCTAACTCAAAATCGAACTTATTCGAGCTTAACATAATTTATATTCTATGTTGCATAGATGCGGATGCAAATATCATATCTGATACGATGTGGGTGCGGTGATACGTCAAATTAAAAAAAAATAGATACCGATGCGGTTATATATAGTAAATATATATATAAAAATAAATATCTATAATGAAAAAATAAAATAAATAAAATTTGGGGAGTTAACATGTATAATGCGCAAATGTTGTATAGACACAAGCAGAGGTCTAGTGCAGTGGTAATGCTATCTCAGCCTCTCTTGGTTTCGATCCTACCTTTTGGTTGCTTTTTTCAGGGATTTTTCAGCGAATTTCTGGATCGGCTATGGCATTTATTGTGTGTCAACTCGTGTTGCTTTGTAGTATATCATGCAAAAAATATTAGAAACATATCTAGAGTGTCACGTGGAACTGAATTTGCTAGTTTAATTAAATAATATAATCTGATACGCCACGTGCTGTATCGATATGTATCCACACTGTATCAGACGCGTATCAGATACGCGTGCGCTAAGGTATTTGAAGTATCTAAGTAGTATAGTTTATATTACATGATGTAGTGTTTATATTATATTATTATAATTGTCGGAACAATTTGATTTTAATTATTATTGTAATATTTTATTTTTTTGACGCTATTTTAGAACAATCTACTATCATGTTTATTTTTCATATTATAATTCTCAATCTATGCTTCATGCTGTTTTTTTAATACAAATAAATAAATAAACGTAAAAAAATTTTGGGATCAAGGTTGAAGTTCGGTCCTCATATCTGGGGTTGAGTTTCAAACTCGATACAGAATACTATCACAAAAATACGGAGTCCTCTTTCATTTTTCTATTTTTTTATTTTGATTTATCAAAAAAAATCTGCACGAACTGGCCTTCATAATCTTACATAGAACGATTTTTTTCGGTGCTACTTTTTGTGCAGTTTTTTTTTGTTTAATTGTGTTTGCTTCAGAATTCTGCTTTTGAATAAATAACAGCTTGTACCGTCAGCAAAAATGTTTGGCATACTGATAACTGATTCAGCTGAAAAAACAATATATATATATATATATATATATCATAAATATGTTCACTACCTTCTTGGTAGCATAGCATTTATTGTTATTGATTCATTCCTGATTTCCTGTTATTATACTGTGTAGTTTTGGATCGACTTACGAGGCGAACCTCGAGCGGTCCATAAATTTCTCCCAAAAAAAAAAAAGGTCCATAAAATCTATGATTGAGGTGTCACCGTCAACAACATTGTCCCACTCAAATAAGGAACGCCCGTGATTTTTGATAATAAGTATTAATAAAATTTTAATTTTACTCATAAATATTAAATTAATTTAAATTTTAATAAAAAATATGGCATCGTGTAGGTGAGGTTACGTGTTTACGAACATTAGTCCTGTTTTTACTGGAAAATTTTTTCAATGAGATTGGCATTTGATTTTTTTTTATACATGTCGCTCTTTGTTCAAGTGCAATTTTTTTTTATTTTATCCGAGGAAAATCATCATTTTCACTGATAATTTTATTTTTTTAAAAATAATGACATGATACATGAATTACAAAAATGTCAGTTTTAATGACTTTTTTAAGCCGAAAGTGAGATCGGCACGCTACTATACATATTATTAAAATTAAAATTTACGGAAGAAATATGGGCTTTTTGCGGGGTGATGTCAGATTGGCTAACAGAGCTTTCAACGGGCAAAAGCCCGTATTTCAATAAAAAAATATATACAAAAAATTTGAACAATATATTTTTTTTGCATTTTTTAGTGATATTTGAAAATTTATTCCATTTGTATTGCTACTTCTTTTAATTACTTCAAGATCATCTTTCGAAAATTGCAATAAGTGGTAATAAGGTCTGGAATTATAAAATTACTATTCAACAAGGTTTTATACATATTTTATTGAGATGTCTGGATTCATGTTTGAACATGAAAAATGACAATTTTGCATAGTTATTTCATCAATTGAAATACTAATGGAAGCATACTAATTAATTTGTGGGAATCGATTGATGATGATAATTTCTTCACATTTATTTTTAATACATTCAATAATTATTAAAATATTAAAATATAGATATATTATTAAATTTGTAGGTTACTTATGTTTCAAATTTTATACTACTTAGTGTCAATCAATATTTCATCAAAAACCATAAATTTATACTATGAGTTGAAAAAATGTCCGTAATTTTCAAATTTTTATTTTAAAAATAATTATAAAAATTGTAATGATAGCATTGTCAATAAATTTTCCATCCACGAGACTACCAACCAAAATTATCTATAATGTAGTAGACTACTACAGGCTACAGCATGCCCAATCTGTAAGTAATCCAATGCATAACAAAAATAATAGTAATCAAGGGCAATAGTACGAATGAGAATCAACGTTGATTAATGATAATGATAATGCTCTTAATGAGAAAAATACACTAGTTGGAAATCCAAATAATTGTCATTTATGGACTTTTAAAATAGGATAACGTCACCGATTTATATCTATACTATTATATATAGTGTATGTATTGGAGACGTCATTAATGTTATCAGATAATGTATAATTATCGAAATATCCTTATTCAATTTATGGTTGAGATTAATTAATTTTATAAAAGAAATGGTTCAGATTTGAGTCAAACTAATTTTTCTTCTCCATTTCATTTACTATTTTTTTACTAATACATTTATAGGTCTAAAAAAAGAAGGTGCAAATCAGATAAATTAAACATCAACTATTATTAAGTTTATTATAAAAAAGAAAACTATGTATTATACAATATTACTAAAAAAATATTATATTTTATGCATTATCTTTTATTAAATAATAAATTAATTTCATTTAAAAATTTAACTCTTAGTAATTGATTTATTTATCAATTATATCTAATAAAATATTTATTTTGTAATATAATTAATATTAAATATAATTATTTTGTAAAAAAATTGTATATCAAATAACTCTGGAGCAAATAGAAAATAAAATTAATTATATTGTAACACATTAAACGCCTTTACTCAAAACATTATTATATTTTATACATCATTTTTTTATTTTATATTATTTTGTATATTAATTATAATATACTGTTAAATATAAATATTTTTAAAATAAAAAAGATACGCACAATAGGCAGAGGTCCTATTCTAGTCATTGAAAAGGACAATAGTACGAAAAGTATTATTTGCCCAAAAATAATTTATATTGGGCCTGTATATTTAGTGAAATTGTAAATTTGCAATGAACTTCACTAATTTGCCTGTTTGGATAGAAAAATTATGAAGTTTTGGTCCCATTGACTTCCAAAAATTAACGGTCTGATCAGGTTGCTCTTTTACATTTCATAGATACAGAGAAATTAAATATGAGCTAAGATATATAATTGTCAGAGAGAGCAGAAATGAGTGCAATGTTTTACACTTAAATGGTTATAGAGTTATAGAGTGTACAAAATATTTATAGCTCGTGTTCGACTCGTCTGCAGTTTATTATCAACTCGTTTGTTATCGGGTCGAGATGTTAACGAGACGAGCTGACCAACTCATTAAATAATGAGATGAGTTCGAATTATCATCAGCTCGGCTGGTCCAGCGCGCAATCTTCTGCTGATACTTAGACGGAGTAATAAATATGATATATCTCATCTTTATACCAACTGTTGATACTAACTCAACATTTGGTCAAATCAATCTCACTTATATAGTATAGATTCTTTTGATCTATAGTATAAATTTTATTGATCTATAGTATAGATTATATTGATCTATAGTATAAATTCTATCAGAAATTCTTAAATTCACCATGCATATATGAAAAAAATTTCATCTAAACAATTTAGAGAAATAGTTAAGGGTTCGATTAATCCTCTTTAATGACACTCATCACTTATATAGTATAAATTCTTTTGATCTATAGTATAGATTCTATTGATTTATAATATAGATTCTATACTCAGTTTTTATCACTATCTCAATTTCAATTAACAAAGCAAAGGAATAGCTTTGAGGCAAGTGAGTACACTAGTAGCTGCAACCTGCAATACTTCACGAGATCAACCTTTTTGAATAGATTTTCACAAGCAGTAATATTTTTTTTTTATAATTTTAGATCTTATGAAAGGACATGCTATTAATGAAAAGGAAATTTTAATTTGACTTTTGTTAATCAAATCAAGATGAGTTACCAGCTTATGTCAGATACTGATACTAAAGCCGTCCCTTGCAATTCACTAGGAGTGACGAAAGTAATAAATATAATGTCTTCATCACTTTTCTATCTCTGCTCTACAAGACTACAACTACACTGCTCTTCATTGACGATCGCCGTTTCTTCCTATTATTTTTGTCTCAATTTCTTTTTTCCCCTTCCCTCTGCTCTAAACTGTCACCAGATCACCGACCACTGCAATTCGACGAGTCAGCTCGAGTTACTGATTTTAGCTCGTGATCAGATGTCATAATGAGCTAGCTCGTCTCGCTAATATGCTGAGACAAGTTTGAGTTATATCCAACTCGTTCGGAGCTGGTCTCATGGGCAGCCCTATAGACTTACAGTAATGAAAATGATGATCACAGCAGTTTTGATATTTAGTTAACTTTTATTTGAATTCAGATCATGATGTGGGCCCCGAGTAGACTTTATAGGCCGCGGTGATGCAGTTTAAATTCAAAATATTGTACCCATATGGAGAAACAGGCCAGATTTTGTCAATTGTAATAACTATTAATTGAATTAGAACAGAAAAAGTGAAGCCAATAGCAACAAATCTGATAAAATTGGATTCATAACAATATCATATCAAATCAACTCTAGTTAGTGCATTCATAACAATATAATAATACCATTCTGTTTATTTGTTTGAATAAACTGTCGAAATGCTTCAGTATGTTCCATCAATTCAGAAGGCAGGGAACTCGATCTGTGAACCACATCTGCCTCTTGGAAAAATGGGGCACTCAAGCAGTTGTGAACCAGAATTGTCGACGCAGAAGTAGACCTGGTACAGTTGGCTGTTGCCATATTCATCTACATTGCACTCGATATACGGTGTGTAACCAGTACCTTGTCGGATGGCCTCCTTAATGCCCGTTAAGCTGTATGACCCACCATCAGGCTGAATGCCTACAAATTGAACAATTTTATTATGTAATTTAGTTAAAAACAACTTAGATTTTAAGCATTGAACTTGTGATAAGACTTCTTAATTCTTTTCCCGTGCGATACCAGCAGAATGGAGAGACATGAGAACATTGAGTTCAGTCTTGAGATCCAGAGCAGTTTTGAAATAATGGTACTCATCAAAAATCGATTCAGCGCATGTGCCGTGTTTCACCCACTCGTGTGCCCAGAAAGTGGTTCCATCGTTGCTGGGGCATGCTAGTGTTGGCCAGTTTGATTGGAGACTGCTCAATAGAGCATGAACCTAGGAAAATTCAAGGTGTTTTTTAATATAGAATGCCAATTAATTTCATTAAATCATTTCATACAAATTCAGGCATGATGAATTATCATGATTAATATTCACACATAAATTTACCTTAGATTCATCAAAAGGTTTGTGTTGATCACAATTAGACGGGTATGAACCATCATTGTTATTCGGCCAGAGACCATGGATTCCGAAATCTGCCTCTGGTTTCCCAGATGATGGATAGCAACAGGTCTGCTTGGTGTCACAGTATGATCCAGGCCACTAATTATATTCAATAAAGCAAATCAATTATTAATTCATTTCAACGTGGAAGCCCAATTTATGTAAAATACAACGTTTTTATGCAAAATTGATATATGGTGTTTGTACCTGGAGAACAAAGTAGAAGAAGTCATAAGCCTGTGCGCTTGACACTGCTGCCAGTAAAAAGAGAGTAGGCAGGGAGAGTAACGCTGCGCTCCTCATTGTACAAATCTCTCTTTCTCGCTTCTCTCTAACTATTTTCTTGCTTTGCCTCTTTGCGTATTTGATATGGATTGCTTCAATTCGGGGAAATTAGAAATGTGACGCTTGAGATGTTTTGCTTGATGTTGATGAGGAAGGGTAAAGTGTGTACGTATTTATAGGCTCAGTTTGGGAGGTGACATACGAAAGATACACTGGACATGGAATCATGGATAGCATATTCCATGAGTATGAACATGCATCTTTCGCTTTTGTTTTATATATATCAGGCGAAGAGGCGGGAATTTTAATGACAAAAGTTTAGTAACTGAAGGAAAAATCGGTACCAATCAATTGCATCCGTTTATTCTGATTTGAAGTTATAAACAAAAAATTGATTTGTTCATATTAGGTGGGGACGCTCTCCATTTTTTGTTCAAGTGGAGAGGATAATTTCTATTGCATTTATTGGCACTTCTACGTTCGTTAAATCCTGTTTTAATTGCTTTTTTTTTTACATTCGAATAAGAAATAATAGGAAATTTAACTAATAAATAAGTTGGAGGAAAATGAGCATTGAAATCACGTATTATTGAATATGATATTTTTCTTTTATGTGAAAGGGCATAGGTTTGAAATTTAGGGCTTGTGTTGGAGTGAGCTTAAAAAATGATGAACCCAATATATTCTAACCAAATGAACTCCAATTTAGTATAAAGCATTGACAATTTTCAAAACTCTCTGTATAGAATAAATGAATTTAATTGGTTTGGTCACAGAAAAAACCAGCAGAGATACGGCATTTATTGTTGCAGCATTTAAGTTCCAAAACAAAGAAAATTGCAGGAAAGTTTCATAAGTTAATTCGTGGCAAAATCCGGACTGTACATTTTGAATCTTGGTCAGGCCGATCACAATGGTCATTGTTTAGATTTACTCGCCCTATATTAGAATCATTGTTTTAAAATACGATCGCATTGCCGCTTATGCTTATGCAGTGTGATGCCGCATGCATAAAAGTATGCATCCGTATGTTCAACAATGTATATTATTTTTTTAAATATTTATTATGTTAAGCCTATAAAATTAATTATATTATATTTTTCATGCAAAATATTTAAAATTATATTAATATCTTATTATATTTTTTTATTTTACATTAAAATTCTTTAAAAATAAATGATCAATTCAAATATTATAAGAATTTTTTAGAATACATATCCGCATATGTAATATGCATACTGAATCGCATATGCACTCACATGTCGCATATGCGCTATGCGGTGATCAATTGTACTCATATTGAAATCCGTATTTTAAAATCTTAATTAAATTGATGTCCGGATAGTAACTAAAAAATGAGTTACTTTGAACGATGTGAATTCTGATGTGTCACTAGTTGAGAAATCTATAATAAATGAAACCACGACCACTCTTATTTGTCTTGATAACTTTGACAATCACTTTTAAATAAATTCATAAAAAAAAATTAAAAGGGAAAGTTGTTGTATACATAACTTTGAACTTATAAATTGATTGTGAAATTTTATAAAATTTGAGTATTATTTAATATTCATAATTATAATAGTTTAAATAATACGTAAATTGTATGAAATTTGATTCACAATCAATATATAAGATTAAGAATATATTTATATTTTTTTATTTTTAACATTTCTTATCATTTACTTGAAAATGGTTATTAAAATTGTCAATATCCCACCCATTGCAATATTGGAGAAAAAAGAAGGGCCGGGATCACTTGACAATAGGTTATTTAGACAATTTTGAAAATGAATTTCTTAATAAACAAAATTTTAAAAATAGAAAAAAATTATAGATATATTTTTTTTAATTATAAATTAATAATGCTTCAAATTTCATATAATTTCATTATCGTATGACAGTCCATCAAACACCATCAAAATTTTATACAATTTATAATGGTTCCAATTTAACGGTCTTCAATGAACTATCAAATAATAATGAAATTGCGTGAAATTTGAAACACTATCAATCTATAAGTAAAAGTGCATATCTATAATTTTTTTTATTTTTAAGATTTTTTTGTATTTATTTGAAAGTCCATTATTAAGATTGTCAAAATAACCCATTGTCAAGTGATCCCCACCCGAAAAAGAAATGGTAATGAAGAATAATGCAGAGAAAGAGGCAAATTTAACTATTCTATATGTGTATGAACAAGAATAAGGCATGATGTAGGTTTATGAATTATGATAGTTTTCCCATCTAATACTTACCTAATTTGAGGAACAATTAAATCGATTAACTACCAATAAAAAAGAGCAACTAATATAATGCAGTGTTCCAGTAATCCTTATCCAGTAGCACCGAATCTATTATATGAAACAGCAGAAGGATCAACAACTGACAGAGCTTAGTTAACAAAGTTTACAACAGTCATGTGTTCATACTCAAGTGAGGCAAATAATTCACTGATAATGACAGATACAATCGAATAATGCACCAGTTGTCTTTTGTCTCTCTGTTCCGACACGTTCAGAAACTGCTTCATGCAATACTCTAAACAAATTGCGTGGTTCACATCCTGGAAGGTGGTGAATGCATGTTGATTTATCATTTTGTGGAGAAGATCTGGAGAGTGACAGCGTTCCAAATATATTAGTTAATGTTTGTTTAAAAAAAAAACTTACAACAAGATGGAAAAATACAGAATGCTATACAAGCAAATTTTATTCACTCCTAATTTTGCTACATCATTTAACTACATCATTGGTGTGGTCCTTTTCGTTCAAAATGTTGCCACAGTTCCAAATTTGAAAGCAAAAGGACCACACCAAGAAAATCCTCCAAATCTTGATGAGGATTCAACTGAATTAATTCCACAAAAATATCAAAATGATAATAATTCAATCACAATCACACAAGAGGGAGGAATAATGTTTTCCCACACGTCTGTGGATCCTTAAAGCAGAACGAAACAAAATTTGGCAGGAGGTCAAAAATGGCCCCCTGTTATTTAAAGTTGACTCAATTTTGCTTTCAAATTTAGTGTGGTCCTTTTCGCTCAAAATGTTGCCACAGATCACAGTCCAGCCTCCAGAGCACACAAAAAAAAAATTAAATTGTAGAAACACAATGAAAGTTTGCTCGCAAAAACCTGTTGCACGAACACCTTTTAAAAATTAAAATGTAGAATGGAAATAATTTGGTTAAGGAGTAAATTAATATACTCTTAAGAGCACGGAGCTTCTTCGTGCTCCTAACTCAAAAATATTTCTAAATATTTTTGAATTACAAATTATGTTTCTCAATAAATTTTTTATATCAAAATCTTATAGGATAAAAAATTTCTATTTTAGAGTTTTTTAAGTGCTTATTATAGATTTTTTTAAATATCTTATCTTCATATACAAAAAATAATTATTTCATTATTATTTTAGGTTTATCTTAAAAAATATAAAATGGATACTTATAAAACTCAAAGAAATAGTAAATTTTTATGTACTATAAGTTTTTGATATAAAAAATTTACTGAGAGATTGAAATCAAAATTTAGACATAATTAAATATATTTTTAAATTAAAAACACGGAGGGCTCGATACTTCTAGGAGCACTCTAGTTTTATTCTGATTAACTAATAATCATCAGCTCTGATTATGCACTCCGCAAAACTCTGAAAACAGTTCCATAAATTCGTGACAATCCATCGGCAGCATTCGTGGCAACCTCTAAGTTTTTCCTGATGGACCGTGGACGTCATTATCATACCAAATGAAAATGCCAATCTCTTTAGTATAATAAAACAAAATACACCGTTCATCCCAAATTTGCACTGGCTCAAAACAAGGGAGTTGTTAGAAATCGATAAGTGAAAGTACAAGATCAAATTAAATTTATATCGCAGCGGAAAGCAAGTTGATCGAAGCAGTTTCTTTCATATTGTAAAAGATTAGGAAGGAGGAGATTTCAGAATCAATCAATGTAGCAAATATCAATTTTTTTCTTATGACATAGTCGAAAGTTTATAAGGGTATACAATCAGAGACTCACATAATGAGGAGACTTGAATTACTAGCTTTAAGGTCGCTCAACTCATTTTTCAATATTATCTATGTACATACAGTATAAAATGCATGTTACTGTGAATAATTTATTCTATAACAAACATATATCTAAAAATCTGCGGGCCGCGAAAAAAATGCATCAGAGCTCAATTTCAGTCCGCAAAAAATACACGATTTTTAAAACCAAAAACCTAAGGTCCATAATTGACCTTTGCGATCCGTAGAAAATGAAATTTCGACTGGAGTGAATCGGGGTCCATTTTCGTGCGAATCAGATTGAAACACCTCAGCATTTAACTCATGGGTCCACTGGGGTGCATATAGGAGCCCTTTTATCCTTATTAACCTCTTGAAATACACGATTTCCCCAATTTGTACCTATTTCGATCAAATCTTTACTCCTTCAAAAAATTATAGTGTGAAGTTGTTATGTCTTCATAAATAAGTGTTCATTAGATCAAAAATCTGAAAAGCCAAAAAACCATGTTCATCTTTTTTGATTTAAAATTTCTAATTATAATTATTTTCTCTATTAATGTATCACTCAAACCTAGTCAAATTGCACGCACGTTTCTATCTTCAAAGTGCATACCAATTTTCATTTGTAAGAAAAAATTCCCATAATACTCCAGAAATCCACTTCATTTCCTCCCGAAAGCAAAGGAAGTGCTATAATCTAGTACTCCAAGTAAAGAGATAAGCCATGAACATAAATACCTACCTATAAGCTTAATGAAAGAATACCAGAAACTACGTCAGAAGAAAGTCATATCTATTATAGCATAAGAGAAGAGAAGAGATAACAAACGAAGAGAAGACATAACTCATATCTACTGTTCCCTTTCTCGCCTATGTCAGATATTCAACTTAACTTGCGTCTTGTAATTCCTACCTCCTAGTCTGGGTTTTGTGTTTCCTGTTTGTATTCTTTTTCTTGAATGCCATTCATTCCTTTGTAAACGAATAGTGAGATTGATTGCTTTCTAAATTCAAATCGCATGAATTAATTTACGCATAAAATATTCGTTATTAATAGCCCTGTGAATTTATGTCATCATCGTCGCGATAATCAATAAAATATGCAAAGTTATTTTGATTGTTGTCTTCTATTAGTTTATATTATAATCACAGCGAGTTTAAGGACTTTCTAATATGAGTTGCAAAAAGATTAACATTAATGTATTAAAATATTAGTTATTACGTTAGTTATATTTGAGTTTTATATCATTTATAATCTCATTTTAACACATAAAATCATCAAAATACACAAATTATTTTGAATATTATCTTCAATTTGTTTCAATTATAATCACTGTGAGCTCAAAACTTTATGACATGACTTCCGCATACATCTAAATATATTAAAATAATACTTATTCTATTAGTCTATTCAAGTTTTATATTATTTATTATCTCATTTCAACAAAAAATCACTAAAATACACAAAAAATATTTTTAAAAATTATTTTCTATCAATTATTGTCTCATTTTGAAAGATGTCTTCATAAAGTTATTTTGAGGAATATATTGTTATTTGAATAATATTAGAATTAATGCCTTATATTATTTTATATTACTACATTGATTGTTCTAGCTTTAATGACACATATTGCGTACAATGATTAACATAAATTCTTTAAAATTATGCTTCTTCTATTAGTCAATTGAAGTTTTGTATCATTTGTAGTCTTATTTCAACACATATAATCATCAAAATACACAAATTATTTTGAATGCATTTGTGTTAACATGAGTTGCATACAAAATTATACAAATGCATGAAAATAGTATTTCTTCTATAAGTTCATTCGAGTTTTATATTATTTATTTTCTCATTTTAAATAAATAAAATCATCAAAATAATAAAGTTATTTTGAATGCTATCTTCTATAAATTTATATTATAATCATTGAATACTCGCTCCTTTTATGACACGATTTGTGCAGAAAGATTAAAACATAAAGTCACAAAAATGCTCAAAATTATTTTGAATCTTTCCTCCTATCCATTTAAATTATAAACATTTTGTTCTCAAACCTCAATGATACAAATGGTGTTCAAAGATTAACAAAAATGCATAAAAATAGTATTTCAGTTTATTCAAGTTTTATATCATTTGAAGACTCATTTCAACACATAAAATCACCAAAATACATAAACTTATTTTAAATGATAAATTGTATGAGTTTATTTTATACTTTTTAGATGCTCGAACTGTTAGGACACAATTTACGCAAAAAAAAACTAAAACATATGCATTATAAGCTATATTTTTTGTTAGTTTATTCTAGTATTTTGTCATTCGTAGCCATATTTCAGCACAAAAAATCATAAAAATATATAAAATTATTTTAAATTACGTCTCTTATTCATTTATATTATAATCATTTTATTCTCGAACCTCCATAACAATGTCATCATTGAAAGATTTACTGAAAAGGATAAAATAGTTTTTAAATTTATTTGAATTTTATAACATTTATAGTCTCATTTTAATTCATAAAATCACCAAAATATACAAAGATATTTTAAATAATGTCTTCTATGGGTATATATTATAACTTTTGCATCCTCGAGTAATTATGATACGAATTGCACACAAAGAAGAATATGAATGCATTAAAAATTATGCTTCATCCGTTAATTTATTCATGTTTGTATATTTTTGTAATCTTATTAGAACACACAAAATTACCAAAATATACAAAGTCATTATGAATGATGTCCCCCTATTAGTTTATATTATAATCATTATTTTATTAGGCCTTTATCACATGAATGACATTGAAAGATGAACGCAAATGCATTAAAATAATATTTCAGTTCATTTCTGTTTTGGATTACTTTAAGCCTCATTTCAACACAAAAATTATCAAAATACAAAAAGTTATTTCGAATAATGTCCCAAATTTATTGATATTATTATCTTTGTGTTCTCGAACGTTTACAAAGATTAACAAAAATAAATAAAATAGTATTACAATTTATTCGAGTCTTGTATCATTTGCAGTCTCATTTCAACTTATAAAGTCACCATAATACACAAAGTTATTATAAATAATGTGTTCTATGGGTTTTGTATTATAATTATTGTGTGCTCGAGCAATTAGGATGCGGATTGCACATAAGGAGGAATACAAATGCATTTAGTCCATTAGTTTATTCAAGTTTTCTATTTTTTATAGTTTCATTTCAATATGTAAAATTACCAAAATGTATAAAATTATTTTGAATAATGTCTTCTATTTATTTATATTATATTTAATATGTTCTCAAATCTTTATGAGACGAATGATATTGAAAGATTATAAAAAATGAATAAGAATCATCTTTCAGTTTATTCGAGTTTTGTATCATATGTAGCCTCATTTAACCTATAAAATTACCAAAATAAATAGTACTATTATAAATGATGTATTTTATGGGTTTGTATTATAATCGTGACGTGCTTGATCCTCTAAGACTTGAATTGCGCATAACAGATTGTGGAAGGGTCAGATTAAGGGTTTACGCTTTTACCCGACATTCTATGTCAAATAAAGTGGTTCGCTTAAAGAAGTGACTCTGGTCATGAAAAGCGAACCTACCCGATGAAAGCCTGTCTCACAGGGATGCGTGATGGATGTTTGAGGGTAAGATCCCCACCAAACAAACTGAGCGGAGACGAGCGAATGTGAGTTTCCACTTTAGCACGCAAAATATGCACAATGAGTGGAGAGTGGGTGAGCTTTCAGAATAAATTGCCAATCAAGTATACAAGGAACATTCATAAAATGGTGTTATCAATTGCATCCACAATCCAATTGATACTGGTAAGTTTATCCATCAGTAATAAAAGGATAAGCGGGTTTATTTTGTACCTGGCCTAGAGGTCAATACAGACAGGTTCGGTATCCATAAAATACCACGGTTACTTAAGTTTTGTTCTGTAGTAAGCAAAAGAGAAGTGATGTATAGAATAAATATAATAGGATGTTGTAGAATATTTAATTTCTTTTTAGATAAAAGGGGTGTTGTGCCTAGGCGCTTTGTCAAAGGTCCCGACAGACAAGAACCTCGAGTTGTAACCTCTTCAATTAAAAGTCACATCGAAAGTGATGTTCAAGATCCCTATGAGTGAAAGAGTGAAGCAGGAGTCCCATCAGACGAGAACATCTAAGCAGAGATCCTTTTGAACAGAAATTAAACCCAGAATCTCTAGAAAAAGAAAAGAAGAAGAGGAGGAGGGAGATCAGAAGGAAAGAGGTGTGTCAGATATGTGCACCAAAGCAAACCCTTCAATTCCCTAAACTCTTCAGGACTCACTTTGGTGGGTGGCTCTTTGTTTACCCTTAAAAAGTTGGAGGAAGAAACTCAAGAGAAAAAAGTCAAGATCAAACCCTCAGACTAAAACCTTAGATCAAACCCTCAGAACAAACACTAAGAGCTGAAGCAGTACAATCTATTTACAACAAGAACCGTGTCAATACCAAGCTAGTATTTTGATACAGCCAACTACAAGAAATTTCGATGTGATTTTGCTTTCATGAACATTGATTGAAAGTTAATTTCACAAGACTGATCAGGTGCCAATGTTGCAAACATCTGATCAAGTCAGGATTTGTATCAACTGTTGACAAGTAATCAATTGTTGATCTAATCAAACCATAATAAACATCAATACAAGTCTAATTGGTATTTAATTAGGGTGATTTCTGTAAGAAAATTTTATTTGGCAAAGACACTGAGCTACAACTGAAATTGAGAATTAATTTAGAGAGAAAATAGGATTTTCTTGATCAAGAAATTTTTAGCACAAGGAAATAAGGGTAAAATAGGAATTAAAAATTACAAAAATGATCATCATGAATTTAGGAATTTTTGGTGAAAATTTCAGAATTTTTGGATGAAATGAGCTATTAAAATAAATTAGGAGAAGAAAATCAGATCAATCAGAGGGCTAGGATTTGATTAAGGGCTTTCATGGGTGCAACTTGGGGATAATACTTCACTGGGTGCAAACTGGGGGTGGAAGGCATTGAAGACACCTAAAATGGTGCTAGAGAAAAGAGTTTGAAAGAGAAAAATATTGCATGAAACCTGTGCACCAATTCTGTCTCTCATTAAACATGACGGGTGGGGCCTAAACCCGTGCGCCAAGTCCACCTGAGCTGCACCATTCCTCTCTTCATTTCCTTCATTGTTGATGGGCCCCACAAGACAGAAACCCATCTTCCTTCCCTACCCCTGTGAATTATTCTGCTGCTGACCCGATTTTTAACAGAATCCAATCGAAAAAATGGAAAAGGGGACAAACGGTAATGAAAATTGGCAAATTATATACCGTTGGAAAGCTCTAAACGCAGAGATCGGTTGAAAATAATTATGTTTGAAAATTATTTTTGAAATAATTATTTTTCGAAATTATGCACTGTACATCACTCGCCTCCAAGGAAAAGAAGATCGATTGTGAAGGTAAATTGACCGGCATAGAGAGGGATAAGGCAAATTGGTGACTCAGAAGGCGGCATGTGGGTCCCACAAAAATGTAAAATTTTGTTTTGGATTATATCTTCTATTCATTTATATTATAACAATTTTATTCTTGAACCTTCATGATGTTGATGGCGTTGAAAGATTAACTCAAATGCATAAAAATATTATTTAAGCTTATTGGAGTTATGTAATATTTGTAGCCAAATTTCAACTCATAAAATCTCAAAAATATTCAAAGATATTTTGAATGATGTCTTCTATGGTTATATATTATAATTGTTGCGTCCTCGAGTCATTATGATACGAATTGCACAAAAAGTTGAATATAAATGCACTAAAAATTGTGCTTCTTCCGTTAATTTATTTGTGTTTGTGTCTTTTATAACCTCATTTTTACAAATAAAATCATCAGAATATACAAAATCATTTTGAATGATGTCCCTGTGATGGTTTATATTATAATCGTTGTGTTCTTAGGCCTTTATCACATGAATGTCATCAAAATATTAACACAAATGCATTAAAATAATATTTCAGTTCATTCGAGTTATGGATTATTTCAAGCCTCATTTCTACACATAAAATAACTATAATACACCAAGTTATTTCGAATGGTATCCCTTATCTGTTGATATTATAATACTTATGTTATTGAACCTTTATGACATAGATGATGTTGAAAGATTAACAAAAATAAATATAATAGTATTTCAGTTTATTCGAGTCTTGTATCATTTGTACCCTCATGTGAACAAATAAAATCATGAAAATACACATATTTAATGTAAATGATGTATTCTATGGATTTATGTTTTAATCATTCCGCGCTCGAGCCGTCAGAACACGAATTGCACACATAAAGATGAATATCCTCTAACAGTAATTTTTCATAAAACATAAATAAGATTTTCCAATTAAAACTTCGCCATGAACATTCTACAACACTAATTTCGCACAAAACATAAGTGTGATGCATTGAAAACCGTTGTTTAAATAAGTTGCTTGATCTTTCCATATTTTTTGGCCGCATAACTGCACATAATTTTGTATAAATTAATATAATTACTCCTAATTACGTCTTTGATTTTTCAATTAACACTTTGATATGAATATTCTACTATACTATTTTTTCTCAAAACATGAGTAAGATGCTTTAGAAACTACTATTTAAAAAAGTTTTTTAAGGTTTAAACATTTTTGCCCTCATAACTACACATAATTTCGTGAAATTAATATAACTAATCCTAATTATGTCTATTATAAAGTTGTCCAATTAAAACTTAGAGATGAATTTTCTATAACGTTAATATTGCACAAAACATAAGTAAGATGCATTAAAAACTGCTGTTTAACCAATTGTTTGGCTTTATGAAAAATTTAGGCCCCATAACTACACATCATTTGGTGCAAATTAATATAATTATTCCTATTTATGCCTATTATAAGATTGTTCATTTAACACTTCAAAAAGAATATTTTATGACACTATTTTTCCTCAAAACATAAGTAAAATGCATTAGAAACTGCTATTTAAGAAAGTTAAGTTATTCAACCTTTTTGGCCTAATAACTACATATAACTTCCTAAAAATTTATATAATTACTCTTAATTATGCCTATTAAAATATTAGCCAAATAACACTTTGATATGAATATTCTACGACACTAATTTTACACAAGATATAAGTAGGATGCATTAAAAATAGCTGTTTAAATAAGTTCTTTGTGTTTTTCAAAATTTTTGGCCGCATAAGTACACATAACTTCATGCAAATTAATACAATTACTCCTAATTATGCGTATTATAAGATTGTCCAATTAACACTTCGATATGAATATCCTATGACACTAATTTTTCATAAAACATAAGTACGATATATTAGAAACTTCTGTATAAACAAGTCATTTAAGATTTTTAACATTTTTTCTCATAACTACGCATAATTTCATCAAAATTATATAATTGCTCCTAATCATACCTATTAGAAGATTATTATCCAATTAACACTTTGATATGAACATTGTACGACACAAAGTTTGCACAACACATATTTAAGATGCATTAAAAACGGTTGTTTAAATAAGTTGTTTGAGTTTTTAAAATTTGTTGGCCGCATAACTACATATAATTTCATGAAAATTAATATAATAACTCCTAATTAAGCCTATTATATGATTGTCCAATTAAAACTTAGATATGAATATTCTATGACGCTAATTTTGCACAAATATAAATAAGATGCATTAGAAACTGTTGATTAAACAAGTTGTTTAAGATTTTTGACATTTTTCGCTTCAAAACTACACCTAATTTCGAGCGAATTAATATAATTGCTCCTAACTATGTCTGTTATAATATTGTCAAATTAACACAACAATATGAATATCATAGTATACTAATTTTTCATAAGACATAAGTAAGATACATTAGAAATTGCAGTTTAAACAAATTATTTAAGATTTTTAACATTTATTACCTCATAACGGCACAAAATTTCATGAAAATTAGTATAATTACTCCGAATTATGCCTATTAGAAGATTATCCAATTAACACTTCGATATGAACATTCTACGACATGAATTTTGCATAAAAAATAAGTAAGATGCATTGAAAGACAGCTGTTTAAACAAGTTGTTTGAGTTTTTTAAAAATTTTGGCTGCATAACTACACATAATTTCACGAAAATTCATATAATTACTACTAATTATGTCTATTATATAATTATCCAAAAAACTCTCCAATATGAATATCCTGTAACAGTAATTTTTCATAAAACATAAATAAGATACATGAGAAACTACAGTTTAAACAAGTTGTTTGAGATTTTCAAAATTTATTGTGTCATAACTACTTATAATTTCATGAAAATTAATATACTTACTTTCTAATTGTGCCTATTAGAAGATTATCCAATTAATACTCTGAGATGAATATTTTACGACACAAAGTATACACAAAACCTAAGTAAGATGCATTAAAAAAACAGCAGTTTAAACTAGTTGATTGAGTTTCTCAATTTGTTTCCGCATAACTACATATTATTTCATGAAAATTAATATAATTACTCCTAATTATGTCTATTATAAGATTATCTAATTAAAACTTCGATATGAATATTCTATGACGCTAATTTGGCACAAAGCATAAGTACGATGCTTTAAAAACTGTCGTTTAAACAAGTAGTTTGACTTTTTTAAATTTGTTGGCCCATAAATATCAATAATTTCATGCAAATTAGTATAATTACTCCTAATTATGCCTATTATAAGATTGCTCAATTAACACTTCGATAGGAATATTCTACGATACTATTTTCTCCCAAAACATAAGTAATATGCATTAGAAACAGCTTTTTACAAAACTTATTTGAGTATTTCAACATTGTTAGCCCCATAACTACACATAATTTAGTAAAAATTAATATAATCACTCCTAATTATATCTACTAAAAGATTATCTAATTAACACTTCAATATGAATATTCTACAACATTAATTCTGCACAAAACATAAGTATGGCGCTTTAAAAACAGTTGTTTAAACAAGTTGTTTGAGTTTTTTTTATTTTTAGCCCCATAATTACACATAATTCCTTATAAGTCAATATAATTACTCCTAAGCATGCCTATTATAAGATCTTCTAATTAAAACTTCGATATGAATATTCTACACCATTAATTTTACACAAAACATAAGTAAGATGCATTAAAAACAGTTGTTTAAACAAGTTATTTGAGTTTTTCAAAATTTTTTACTGCATAGCTACACATAATTTCTTATAAATTAATATAATTACTCCTAAATATGTCTATTGTAAAATTTTCCAATTAAAACTTCGACGTGAACATTCTACAACACTAATTTCGCACAAAACATAAGTGTGATACATTGAAAACTGCTGTTTAAATAAGTTGGTTGATCTTTCCATATTTTTTGGCCGCATAACTGCACATAATTTCATATAAATTAATATAATTACTCCTAATTATGTCTTTTATAAGATTTTTGAATTAACATTTTGATATGAATATTCTTTGATGCTATTTTTTCTCAAAACATGATTAAGATGCATTAGAAACTGCTATTTAAAAAGTTTTTTAAGGTTTAAACAATTTTGCCCTTATAACTAAACATAATTTCATGAAAATTAATATAACTACTCCTAATTATGTATTATAAAGTTTTCCAATTAAAACTTCGATATGAATATTCTATAACGTTAATATTGCACAAAACATAAGTAAGATGCGTTAAAAACTACTGTTTAAACAAGTTGTTTGGCTTTATGAAAATTTTGGACGCATAACTATACATCATTTGGTGAAAATTAATATAATTACTCCTAATTATACCTATTATAAGATTGTTCATTTAACACTTCAAAAAGAATATTTTATGGCACTATTTTTCCACAAAACATACATGCATTAGAAACTGCTAGTTAAGAAAGTTAAGTTATTCAAACTTTTTGGTCTCATAACTATATATAATTTCCAAAAAAAATATATAATTACTTCTAATTATGCCTATTAAAATATTAGCCAAATAACACTTCGATATGAATATTCTACGAAACTAATTTTACACAAGATATAAGTAGGATGCATTAAAAACAGGTGTTTAAATAAGTTGTTTGTTTAAATAAGTCGTTTAAAAACACTAATTTTGCACAAATATAAGTAAGATGCATTAGAAACTGTTGTTTAAACAAGTTGTTTAAGATTTTCAATATTTTTTGCTTCAAAACTACACCTAATTTCGAGCGAATTAATATAATTGCTCCTAACTATGTCTGTTATAAGATTGTCAAATTATCACTTCAATATGAATATCGAGTACAGTAATATTTCATAAGACATAAGGAAGATACATTAAAAATTGCTTTGTTTAAACAAGTTGTTTAAGATTTTTAACATTTATTGCCTCATAACGGCTCAAAATTTCATGAAAATTAGTATAATTACTCCTAGTTATGCCTATTAGAAGGTTATCCATTTAAAATTTCGATATGAACATTCAACGACACGAATTTTGCATAAAAAATAAGTAAGTTGCATTGAAAGAACAAATTTGTTTAAACAAGTTGTTTGAGTTTTTTAAAAATTTTGGCCGCATAACTACACATAATTTCACGTAAATTAATATAATTACTACTAATTATGCCTATTATATAATTATCCAAAAAACACTCGATATGAACATCCTATAACAGTAATTTTTCATAAAACATAAATAAGATACATGTGAAACTGCTTGTTTGAACAAGTTGTTTGAGATTTTCAAAATTTATTGTCTCACAACTACTTATAATTTCGTGAAATTAATATGCTTACTCCTATTTGAGCCTATTAGAAGATTATCCAATTAATACTCCGAGATGAATATTCTACGACACAAAGTTTGCACAAAACCTAAATAAGATGCATTAAAAAAAACAGCAGTTTAAACTAGTTGATTGAGTTTCTCAATTTTTTTTGCTGCATAACTACATATGATTTCATGAAAATTAATATAATTACTCCTAATTATGCCTATTATAAGATTATCTAATTAAAACTTCGATATGAATATTCTATGACGATAATTTGGCACAAAACATAAGTAAGATGCATTAAAAACTGCCGTTTTAAACAAGTTGTTTGACTTTTTAAAATTTGTTGGACCCATAAATACCCATAATTTCGTGCAAATTAGTATAATTACTCCTAATTATGCCTATTATAAGATTGTTCAATTAACACTTCGATAGGAATATTCTACGACACTATTTTCTCCCAAAACATAAGTAAGATGCATTAGAAATAGCTATTTAAAAAACTTATTTGAGTATTTCAACATTTTTGGCCCCATAACTACACATAATTTAGTAAAAATTAATATAATCACTCTTAATTATGTCTACTAAAAGATTATCTAATTAACAATTCAATATGAACATTCTACAATACTAATTCTGCACAAAACATAAGTGCCCGCTTTAAAAACAGCTGTTTAAACAAGTTGTTTGAGTTTTTTTTTTAATTTTTGGCCCCATAATTACACATAATTCCTTATAAGTCAATATAATTACTCCTAAGCATGCCTATTATAAGATCTTCTAATTAAAACTTCGATATGAATATTCTACACCACTAATTTTGCACAAAACATAAGTAAGATGCACTAAAAACAGCTGTTTAAATAAGTTATTTGAGTTTTTCAAAATTTTTGACTGCATAGCTACACATAATTTCTGATAAATTAATATAATTACTCCTAAATATGCCTATTGTAAGATTTTCCAGTTAAAACTTCGACATGAACATTCTACAACACTAAATTCGCACAAAACATAAGTGTGATGCATTGAAAACCGCTGTTTAAATAAGTTGCTTGATCTTTCCATATTTTTTGGCCGCATAACTGCACATAATTTCGTATAAATTAATATAATTACTCCTAATTACGTCTTTTATAAGATTTTTCAATTAACACTTTGATATGAATATTCTACGATACTATTTTTTCTCAAAACATGAGTAAGATGCATTAGAAACTGCTATTTAAAAAAGTTCTTTAAGGTTTAAACATTTTTGCCCTCATAACTACACATAATTTCGTGAAAATTAATATAACTACTCCTAATTACGTCTATTATAAAGTTGTCCAATTAAAACTTCTATATGAATATTCTATAACGTTAATATTGCACAAAACATAAGTAAGATGCGTTAAAAACTGCTGTTTAAACAAGTTGTTTGGCTTTATGAAAAATTTTGGCCGCATAACTACACATCATTTGGTGCAAATTAATATAATTACTCCTAATTATGCCTATTATAAGATTGTTCATTTAACACTTCAAAAAGAATATTTTATGGCACTATTTTTCCTCAAAACATACATGCATTAGAAACTGCTATTTAAGAAAGTTAAGTTATTCAACCTTTTTGGCCTCATAACTACATATAATTTCCTAAAATTTATATAATTACTCCTAATTATGCCTATTAAAATATTAGCCAAATAACACTTCGATATGAATATTCTACGACACTAATTTTACATAAGATATAAGTAGGATGCATTAAAACAGCTGTTTAAATAAGTTGTTTGTGTTTTTCAAAATTTTTGGCCGCATAAGTACACCTAACTTCATGCGAATCAATATAATTACTCCTAATTATGCGTATTATAATATTGTCCAATTAACACTTCGATATCAATATCCTACGACACTAATTTTACATAAAACATAAGTACGATATATTAAAACTGCTTTTAAACAAGTCGTTTAAGATTTTTAACATTTTTACTCATAACAACGCATAATTTCGTAAAATTAATATAATTGCTCCTAATCATACCTATTAGAAGAATATTATCCAATTAACACTTCGATATGAACATTACGACACAAAGTTTGCACAACACATATTTAAGATGCATTAAAAACGGTTGTTTAAACAAGTTGTTTGAATTTTTAAAATTTGTTGGCCGCATAACTACATATAATATCATGAAAATTAATATAATTACTCCTAATTATGCCTATTATATGATTGACCAATTAAAACTTAGATATGAATATTCTATGACGCTAATTTTGCACAAATATAAGTAAGATGCATTAGAAACTGTTGTTTAAACAAGTTGTTTAAGATTTTCAATATTTTTTGCTTCAAAACTACACCTAATTTCGAGCGAATTAATATAATTGCTCCTAACTATGTCTGTTATAAGATTGTCAAATTATCACTTCAATATGAATATCGAGTACAGGTAATATTTCATAAGACATAAGGAAGATACATTAAAAATTGCTTTGTTTAAACAAGTTGTTTAAGATTTTTAACATTTATTGCCTCATAACGGCTCAAAATTTCATGAAAATTAGTATAATTACTCCTAGTTATGCCTATTAGAAGGTTATCCATTTAACATTTCGATATGAACATTCAACGACACGAATTTTGCATAAAAAATAAGTAAGTTGCATTGAAAGTCGTACTGTTTAAACAAGTTGTTTGAGTTTTTAAAATTTTTGGCCGCATAACTACACATAATTTCACGTAAATTAATATAATTACTACTAATTATGCCTATTATATAATTATCCAAAAAACACTCGATATGAACATCCTATAACAGTAATTTTTCATAAAACATAAATAAGATACATGTGAAATTCTTTGTTTGAACAAGTTGTTTGAGATTTTCAAAATTTATTGTCTCACAACTACTTATAATTTCGTGAAAATTACTATGCTTACTCCTATTTGAGCCTATTAGAAGATTATCCAATTAATACTCCGAGATGAATATTCTACGACACAAAGTTTGCACAAAACCTAAGTAAGATGCATTAAAAAAAACAGCAGTTTAAACTAGTTGATTGAGTTTCTCAATTTTTTTTGCTGCATAACTACATATGATTTCATGAAAATTAATATAATTACTCCTAATTATGCCTATTATAAGATTATCTAATTAAAACTTCGATATGAATATTCTATGACGATAATTTGGCACAAAACATAAGTAAGATGCATTAAAAACTGCCGTTTAAACAAGTTGTTTGACTTTTTAAAATTTGTTGGACCCATAAATACCCATAATTTCGTGCAAATTAGTATAATTACTCCTAATTATGCCTATTATAAGATTGTTCAATTAACACTTCGATAGGAATATTCTACGACACTATTTTCTCCCAAAACATAAGTAAGATGCATTAGAAACAGCTATTTAAAAAACTTATTTGAGTATTTCAACATTTTTGGCCCCATAACTACACATAATTTAGTAAAAATTAATATAATCACTCCTAATTATGTCTACTAAAAGATTATCTAATTAACAATTCAATATGAACATTCTACAATACTAATTCTGCACAAAACATAAGTGCCCGCTTTAAAAACAGTGTTTAAACAAGTTGTTTGAGTTTTTTTTAATTTTTGGCCCCATAATTACACATAATTCCTTATAAGTCAATATAATTACTCCTAAGCATGCCTATTATAAGATCTTCTAATTAAAACTTCGATATGAATATTCTACGACACTAATTTTGCACAAAACATAAGTAAGATGCATTAAAAACAGCTGTTTAAACAAATTATTTGAGTTTTTCAAAAATTTTGACTGCATAGCTACACATAATTTCTTATAAATTAATATAATTACTCCTAAATATGCCTATTGTAAGATTTTCCAATTAAAACTTCGACATGAACATTCTACAACACTAATTTCGCACAAAACATAAGTGTGATGCATTGAAAACCGCTTTGTTTAAATAAGTTGCTTGATCTTTCCATATTTTTTGGCGCATAACTGCACATAATTTCGTATAAATTAATATAATTACTCCTAATTATGTCTTTTGTAAGATTTTTGAATTAACACTTTGATATGAATATTCTACGATACTATTTTTTCTCAAAACATGAGTAAGATGCTTTAGAAACTGCTATTTAAAAAAGTTTTTTAAGGTTTAAACATTTTTGCCCTCATAACTACACATAATTTCGTGAAAATTAATATAACTACTCCTAATTACGTCTATTATAAAGTTGTCCAATTAAAACTTCGATATGAATATTCTATAACGCTAATATTGCACAAAACATAAGTAAGATGCGTTAAAAACTGCTGTTTAAACAAGTTGTTTGGCTTTATGAAAAAATTTGGCCGCATAACTACACATCATTTGGTGAAAATTAATATAATTACTTCTAATTATGCCTATTATAAGATTGTTCATTTAACACTTCAAAAAGAAAATTTTATGGCACTATTTTTCCTCAAAACATACATGCATTAGAAACTGCTATTTAAGAAAGTTAAGTTATTCAACCTTTTTGGCCTCATAACTACATATAATTTCCTAAAAATTTATATAATTACTCCTAATTATGCCGATTAAAATATTAGCCAAATAACACTTCGATATGAATATTCTACGACACTAATTTTACGCAAGATATAAGTAGGATGCATTAAAAACAGCTGTTTAAATAAGTTGTTTGTGTTTTTCAAAAATTTTGGCCGCATAAGTACACCTAACTTCATGCGAATCAATATAATTACTCCTAATTATGCGTATTATAATATTGTCCAATTAACACTTCGATATCAATATCCTACGACACTAATTTTACATAAAACATAAGTACGATATATTAGAAACTGCTTTTAAACAAGTCGTTTAAGATTTTTAACATTTTTACTCATAGCAACGCATAATTTCGTCAAAATTAATATAATTGCTCCTAATCATACCTATTAGAAGAATATTATCCAATTAACACTTCGATATGAACATTGTACGACACAAAGTTTGCACAACACATATTTAAGATGCATTAAAAACGGTTGTTTAAACAAGTTGTTTGAATTTTTAAAATTTGTTGGCCGCATAACTACATATAATATCATGAAAATTAATATAATTACTCCTAATTATGCCTATTATATGATTTACCAATTAAAACTTAGATATGAATATTCTATGACGCTAATTTTGCACAATATAAGTAAGATGCATTAGAAACTGTTGTTTAAACAAGTTGTTTAAGATTTTCAATATTTTTTGCTTCAAAACTACACCTAATTTCGAGCGAATTAATATAATTGCTCCTAACTATGTCTGTTATAAGATTGTCAAATTATCACTTCAATATGAATATCAGAGTACAGTAATATTTCATAAGACATAAGGAAGATACATTAAAAATTGCTGTTTAAACAAGTTGTTTAAGATTTTTAACATTTATTGCCTCATAACGGCTCAAAATTTCATGAAAATTAGTATAATTACTCCTAGTTATGCCTATTAGAAGGTTATCCATTTAACATTTCGATATGAACATTCAACGACACGAATTTTGCATAAAAATTAAGTAAGTTGCATTGAAAGACAGCTGTTTAAACAAGTTGTTTGAGTTTTTTAAAAATTTTGGCCGCATAACTACACATAATTTCACGTAAATTAATATAATTACTACTAATTATGCCTATTATATAATTATCCAAAAAACACTCTGATATGAACATCCTATAACAGTAATTTTTCATAAAACATAAATAAGATACATGTGAAACTGCTGTTTGAACAAGTTGTTTGAGATTTTCAAAATTTATTGTCTCACAACTACTTATAATTTCGTGAAATTAATATGCTTACTCCTATTTGAGCCTATTAGAAGATTATCCAATTAATACTCCGAGATGAATATTCTACGACACAAAGTTTGCACAAAACCTAAGTAAGATGCATTAAAAAAAACAGCAGTTTAAACTAGTTGATTGAGTTTCTCAATTTTTTTTGCTGCATAACTACATATGATTTCATGAAAATTAATATAATTACTCCTAATTATGCCTATTATAAGATTATCTAATTAAAACTTCGATATGAATATTCTATGACGATAATTTGGCACAAAACATAAGTAAGATGCATTAAAAACTGCCGTTTAAACAAGTTGTTTGACTTTTTAAAATTTGTTGGACCCATAAATACCCATAATTTCGTGCAAATTAGTATAATTACTCCTAATTATGCCTATTATAAGATTGTTCAATTAACACTTCGATAGGAATATTCTACGACACTATTTTCTCCCAAAACATAAGTAAGATGCATTAGAAACAGCTATTTAAAAAACTTATTTGAGTATTTCAACATTTTTGGCCCCATAACTACACATAATTTAGTAAAAATTAATATAATCACTCCTAATTATGTCTACTAAAAGATTATCTAATTAACAATTCAATATGAACATTCTACAATACTAATTCTGCACAAAACATAAGTGCCCGCTTTAAAAACAAATTTGTTTAAACAAGTTGTTTGAGTTTTTTTTTTAATTTTTGGCCCCATAATTACACATAATTCCTTATAAGTCAATATAATTACTCCTAAGCATGCCTATTATAAGATCTTCTAATTAAAACTTCGATATGAATATTCTACACCACTAATTTTGCACAAAACATAAGTAAGATGCACTAAAAACAGCTGTTTAAACAAGTTATTTGAGCTTTTCAAAATTTTTGACTGCATAGCTACACATAATTTCTTATAAATTAATATAATTACTCCTAAATATGCCTATTGTAAGATTTTCCAGTTAAAACTTCGACATGAACATTCTACAACACTAAATTCGCACAAAACATAAGTGTGATGCATTGAAAACCGCTGTTTAAATAAGTTGCTTGATCTTTCCATATTTTTTGGCCGCATAACTGCACATAATTTCGTATAAATTAATATAATTACTCCTAATTATGTCTTTTGTAAGATTTTTGAATTAACACTTTGATATGAATATTCTACGATACTATTTTTTCTCAAAACATGAGTAAGATGCTTTAGAAACTGCTATTTAAAAAAGTTTTTAAGGTTTAAACATTTTTGCCCTCATAACTACACATAATTTCGTGAAAATTAATATAACTACTCCTAATTACGTCTATTATAAAGTTGTCCAATTAAAACTTCGATATGAATATTCTATAACGCTAATATTGCACAAAACATAAGTAAGATGCGTTAAAAACTGCTGTTTAAACAAGTTGTTTGGCTTTATGAAAAAATTTGGCCGCATAACTACACATCATTTGGTGAAAATTAATATAATTACTTCTAATTATGCCTGTTATAAGATTGTTCATTTAACACTTAAAAAAGAAAATTTTATGGCACTATTTTTCCTCAAAACATACATGCATTAGAAACTGCTATTTAAGAAAGTTAAGTTATTCAACCTTTTTGGCCTCATAACTACATATAATTTCCTAAAAATTTATATAATTACTCCTAATTATGCCGATTAAAATATTAGCCAAATAACACTTCGATATGAATATTCTACGACACTAATTTTACGCAAGATATAAGTAGGATGCATTAAAAATAGCTGTTTAAATAAGTTGTTTGTGTTTTTCAAAAATTTTGGCCGCATAAGTACACCTAACTTCATGCGAATCAATATAATTACTCCTAATTATGCGTATTATAATATTGTCCAATTAACACTTCGATATCAATATCCTACGACACTAATTTTACATAAAACATAAGTACGATATATTAGAAACTGCTGTTTAAACAAGTCGTTTAAGATTTTTAACATTTTTACTCATAGCAACGCATAATTTCGTCAAAATTAATATAATTGCTCCTAATCATACCTATTAGAAGAATATTATCCAATTAACACTTCGATATGAACATTGTACGACACAAAGTTTGCACAACACATATTTAAGATGCATTAAAAACGGTTGTTTAAACAAGTTGTTTGAATTTTTAAAATTTGTTGGCCGCATAACTACATATAATATCATGAAAATTAATATAATTACTCCTAATTATGCCTATTATATGATTGACCAATTAAAACTTAGATATGAATATTCTATGACGCTAATTTTGCACAAATATAAGTAAGATGCATTAGAAACTGTTGTTTAAACAAGTTGTTTAAGATTTTCAATATTTTTTGCTTCAAAACTACACCTAATTTCGAGCGAATTAATATAATTGCTCCTAACTATGTCTGTTATAAGATTGTCAAATTATCACTTCAATATGAATATCAGAGTACAGTAATATTTCATAAGACATAAGGAAGATACATTAAAAATTGCTGTTTAAACAAGTTGTTTAAGATTTTTAACATTTATTGCCTCATAACGGCTCAAAATTTCATGAAAATTAGTATAATTACTCCTAGTTATGCCTATTAGAAGGTTATCCATTTAACATTTCGATATGAACATTCAACGACACGAATTTTGCATAAAAATTAAGTAAGTTGCATTGAAAGACAGCTGTTTAAACAAGTTGTTTGAGTTTTTTAAAATTTTTGGCCGCATAACTACACATAATTTCACGTAAATTAATATAATTACTACTAATTATGCCTATTATATAATTATCCAAAAAACACTCTGATATGAACATCCTATAACAGTAATTTTTCATAAAACATAAATAAGATACATGTGAAACTGCTTTTTTGAACAAGTTGTTTGAGATTTTCAAAATTTATTGTCTCACAACTACTTATAATTTCGTGAAATTAATATGCTTACTCCTATTTGAGCCTATTAGAAGATTATACAATTAATACTCCGAGATGAATATTCTACGACACAAAGTTTGCACAAAACCTAAGTAAGATGCATTAAAAAAAACAGCAGTTTAAACTAGTTGATTGAGTTTCTCAATTTTTTTGCTGCATAACTACATATGATTTCATGAAAATTAATATAATTACTCCTAATTATGCCTATTATAAGATTATCTAATTAAAACTTCGGTATGAATATTCTATGACGCTAATTTGGCACGAAACATAAGTAACATGCATTAAAAACTGCCGTTTAAACAAGTTGTTTGACTTTTTAAAATTTGTTGGACCCATAAATACCCATAATTTCGTGCAAATTAGTATAATTACTCCTAATTATGCCTATTATAAGATTGTTCAATTAACACTTCGATAGGAATATTCTACGACACTATTTTCTCCCAAAACATAAGTAAGATGCATTAGAAACAGCTATTTAAAAAACTTATTTGAGTATTTCAACATTTTTGGCCCCATAACTACACATAATTTAGTAAAAATTAATATAATCACTCCTAATTATGTCTACTAAAAGATTATCTAATTAACAATTCAATATGAACATTCTACAATACTAATTCTGCACAAAACATAAGTGCCCGCTTTAAAAACAGCTGTTTAAACAAGTTGTTTGAGTTTTTTTTTTAATTTTTGGCCCCATAATTACACATAATTCCTTATAAGTCAATATAATTACTCCTAAGCATGCCTATTATAAGATCTTCTAATTAAAACTTCGATATGAATATTCTACACCACTAATTTTGCACAAAACATAAGTAAGATGCACTAAAAACAGCTGTTTAAACAAGTTATTTGAGCTTTTCAAAATTTTTGACTGCATAGCTACACATAATTTCTTATAAATTAATATAATTACTCCTAAATATGCCTATTGTAAGATTTTCCAGTTAAAACTTCGACATGAACATTCTACAACACTAAATTCGCACAAAACATAAGTGTGATGCATTGAAAACCGCTGTTTAAATAAGTTGCTTGATCTTTCCATATTTTTTGGCCGCATAACTGCACATAATTTCGTATAAATTAATATAATTACTCCTAATTATGTCTTTTGTAAGATTTTTGAATTAACACTTTGATATGAATATTCTACGATACTATTTTTTCTCAAAACATGAGTAAGATGCTTTAGAAACTGCTATTTAAAAAAGTTTTTTAAGGTTTAAACATTTTTGCCCTCATAACTACACATAATTTCGTGAAAATTAATATAACTACTCCTAATTACGTCTATTATAAAGTTGTCCAATTAAAACTTCGATATGAATATTCTATAACGCTAATATTGCACAAAACATAAGTAAGATGCGTTAAAAACTGCTGTTTAAACAAGTTGTTTGGCTTTATGAAAAAATTTGGCCGCATAACTACACATCATTTGGTGAAAATTAATATAATTACTTCTAATTATGCCTATTATAAGATTGTTCATTTAACACTTAAAAAGAAAATTTTATGGCACTATTTTTCCTCAAAACATACATGCATTAGAAACTGCTATTTAAGAAAGTTAAGTTATTCAACCTTTTTGGCCTCATAACTACATATAATTTCCTAAAAATTTATATAATTACTCCTAATTATGCCGATTAAAATATTAGCCAAATAACACTTCGATATGAATATTCTACGACACTAATTTTACGCAAGATATAAGTAGGATGCATTAAAAATAGCTGTTTAAATAAGTTGTTTGTGTTTTTCAAAATTTTGGCCGCATAAGTACACCTAACTTCATGCGAATCAATATAATTACTCCTAATTATGCGTATTATAATATTGTCCAATTAACACTTCGATATCAATATCCTACGACACTAATTTTACATAAAACATAAGTACGATATATTAGAAACTGCTGTTTAAACAAGTCGTTTAAGATTTTTAACATTTTTACTCATAGCAACGCATAATTTCGTCAAAATTAATATAATTGCTCCTAATCATACCTATTAGAAGAATATTATCCAATTAACACTTCGATATGAACATTGTACGACACAAAGTTTGCACAACACATATTTAAGATGCATTAAAAACGGTTGTTTAAACAAGTTGTTTGAATTTTTAAAATTTGTTGGCGCATAACTACATATAATATCATGAAAATTAATATAATTACTCCTAATTATGCCTATTATATGATTGACCAATTAAAACTTAGATATGAATATTCTATGACGCTAATTTTGCACAAATATAAGTAAGATGCATTAGAAACTGTTGTTTAAACAAGTTGTTTAAGATTTTCAATATTTTTTGCTTCAAAACTACACCTAATTTCGAGCGAATTAATATAATTGCTCCTAACTATGTCTGTTATAAGATTGTCAAATTATCACTTCAATATGAATATCGAGAGTACAAAGTAATATTTCATAAGACATAAGGAAGATACATTAAAAATTGCTGTTTAAACAAGTTGTTTAAGATTTTTAACATTTATTGCCTCATAACGGCTCAAAATTTCATGAAAATTAGTATAATTACTCCTAGTTATGCCTATTAGAAGGTTATCCATTTAACATTTCGATATGAACATTCAACGACACGAATTTTGCATAAAAATTAAGTAAGTTGCATTGAAAGACAATTTGTTTAAACAAGTTGTTTGAGTTTTTTAAAATTTTTGGCCGCATAACTACACATAATTTCACGTAAATTAATATAATTACTACTAATTATGCCTATTATATAATTATCCAAAAAACACTCTGATATGAACATCCTATAACAGTAATTTTTCATAAAACATAAATAAGATACATGTGAAACTGCTGTTTGAACAAGTTGTTTGAGATTTTCAAAATTTATTGTCTCACAACTACTTATAATTTCGTGAAATTAATATGCTTACTCCTATTTGAGCCTATTAGAAGATTATCCAATTAATACTCCGAGATGAATATTCTACGACACAAAGTTTGCACAAAACCTAAGTAAGATGCATTAAAAAAAACAAAGCAGTTTAAACTAGTTGATTGAGTTTCTCAATTTTTTTTGCTGCATAACTACATATGATTTCATGAAAATTAATATAATTACTCCTAATTATGCCTATTATAAGATTATCTAATTAAAACTTCGATATGAATATTCTATGACGATAATTTGGCACAAAACATAAGTAAGATGCATTAAAAACTGCCGTTTAAACAAGTTGTTTGACTTTTTAAAATTTGTTGGACCCATAAATACCCATAATTTCGTGCAAATTAGTATAATTACTCCTAATTATGCCTATTATAAGATTGTTCAATTAACACTTCGATAGGAATATTCTACGACACTATTTTCTCCCAAAACATAAGTAAGATGCATTAGAAACAGCTATTTAAAAAACTTATTTGAGTATTTCAACATTTTTGGCCCCATAACTACACATAATTTAGTAAAAATTAATATAATCACTCCTAATTATGTCTACTAAAAGATTATCTAATTAACAATTCAATATGAACATTCTACAATACTAATTCTGCACAAAACATAAGTGCCCGCTTTAAAAACAGCTGTTTAAACAAGTTGTTTGAGTTTTTTTTTAATTTTTGGCCCCATAATTACACATAATTCCTTATAAGTCAATATAATTACTCCTAAGCATGCCTATTATAAGATCTTCTAATTAAAACTTCGATATGAATATTCTACACCACTAATTTTGCACAAAACATAAGTAAGATGCACTAAAAACAGCTGTTTAAACAAGTTATTTGAGCTTTTCAAAATTTTTGACTGCATAGCTACACATAATTTCTTATAAATTAATATAATTACTCCTAAATATGCCTATTGTAAGATTTTCCAGTTAAAACTTCGACATGAACATTCTACAACACTAAATTCGCACAAAACATAAGTGTGATGCATTGAAAACCGCTGTTTAAATAAGTTGCTTGATCTTTCCATATTTTTTGGCCGCATAACTGCACATAATTTCGTAACAATTAATATAATTACTCCTAATTATGTCTTTTGTAAGATTTTTGAATTAACACTTTGATATGAATATTCTACGATACTATTTTTTCTCAAAACATGAGTAAGATGCTTTAGAAACTGCTATTTAAAAAAGTTTTTTAAGGTTTAAACATTTTTGCCCTCATAACTACACATAATTTCGTGAAAATTAATATAACTACTCCTAATTACGTCTATTATAAAGTTGTCCAATTAAAACTTCGATATGAATATTCTATAACGCTAATATTGCACAAAACATAAGTAAGATGCGTTAAAAACTGCTGTTTAAACAAGTTGTTTGGCTTTATGAAAAAATTTGGCCGCATAACTACACATCATTTGGTGAAAATTAATATAATTACTTCTAATTATGCCTATTATAAGATTGTTCATTTAACACTTCAAAAAGAAAATTTTATGGCACTATTTTTCCTCAAAACATACATGCATTAGAAACTGCTATTTAAGAAAGTAAAGTTATTCAACCTTTTTGGCCTCATAACTACATATAATTTCCTAAAATTTATATAATTACTCCTAATTATGCCGATTAAAATATTAGCCAAATAACACTTCGATATGAATATTCTACGACACTAATTTTACGCAAGATATAAGTAGGATGCATTAAAAACAATTGTTTAAATAAGTTGTTTGTGTTTTTCAAAAATTTTGGCCGCATAAGTACACCTAACTTCATGCGAATCAATATAATTACTCCTAATTATGCGTATTATAATATTGTCCAATTAACACTTCGATATCAATATCCTACGACACTAATTTTACATAAAACATAAGTACGATATATTAGAAACTACTTTGTTTAAACAAGTCGTTTAAGATTTTTAACATTTTTACTCATAGCAACGCATAATTTCGTCAAAATTAATATAATTGCTCCTAATCATACCTATTAGAAGAATATTATCCAATTAACACTTCGATATGAACATTGTACGACACAAAGTTTGCACAACACATATTTAAGATGCATTAAAAACGGTTGTTTAAACAAGTTGTTTGAATTTTTAAAATTTGTTGGCCGCAAAACTACATATAATATCATGAAAATTAATATAATTACTCCTAATTATGCCTATTATATGATTGACCAATTAAAACTTAGATATGAATATTCTATGACGCTAATTTTGCACAAATATAAGTAAGATGCATTAGAAACTGTTGTTTAAACAAGTTGTTTAAGATTTTCAATATTTTTTGCTTCAAAACTACACCTAATTTCGAGCGAATTAATATAATTGCTCCTAACTATGTCTGTTATAAGATTGTCAAATTATCACTTCAATATGAATATCAGAGTACAGTAATATTTCATAAGACATAAGGAAGATACATTAAAAATTGCTTGTTTAAACAAGTTGTTTAAGATTTTTAACATTTATTGCCTCATAACGGCTCAAAATTTCATGAAAATTAGTATAATTACTCCTAGTTATGCCTATTAGAAGGTTATCCATTTAACATTTCGATATGAACATTCAACGACACGAATTTTGCATAAAAATTAAGTAAGTTGCATTGAAAGACAAACATTGTTTAAACAAGTTGTTTGAGTTTTTTAAAATTTTTGGCCGCATAACTACACATAATTTCACGTAAATTAATATAATTACTACTAATTATTCCTATTATATAATTATCCAAAAAACACTCTGATATGAACATCCTATAACAGTAATTTTTCATAAAACATAAATAAGATACATGTGAAACTGCTGTTTGAACAAGTTGTTTGAGATTTTCAAAATTTATTGTCTCACAACTACTTATAATTTCGTGAAAATTAATATGCTTACTCCTATTTGTGCCTATTAGAAGATTATCCAATTAATACTCCGAGATGAATATTCTACGACACAAAGTTTGCACAAAACCTAAGTAAGATGCATTAAAAAAAAAACAGCAGTTTAAACTAGTTGATTGAGTTTCTCAATTTTTTTGCTGCATAACTACATATGATTTCATGAAAATTAATATAATTACTCCTAATTATGCCTATTATAAGATTATCTAATTAAAACTTCGATATGAATATTCTATGACGATAATTTGGCACAAAACATAAGTATGATGCATTAAAAACTGCCGTTTAAACAAGTTGTTTGACTTTTTAAAATTTGTTGGACCCATAAATACCCATAATTTCGTGCAAATTAGTATAATTACTCCTAATTATGCCTATTATAAGATTGTTCAATTAACACTTCGATAGGAATATTCTACGACACTATTTTCTCCCAAAACATAAGTAAGATGCATTAGAAACAGCTATTTAAAAAACTTATTTGAGTATTTCAACATTTTTGGCCCCATAACTACACATAATTTAGTAAATATTAATATAATCACTCCTAATTATGTCTACTAAAAGATTATCTAATTAACAATTCAATATGAACATTCTACAATACTAATTCTGCACAAAACATAAGTGCCCGCTTTAAAAACAGCTTTTGTTTAAACAAGTTGTTTGAGTTTTTTTTTTTAATTTTTGGCCCCAAAATTACACATAATTCCTTATAAGTCAATATAATTACTCCTAAGCATGCCTATTATAAGATCTTCTAATTAAAACTTCGATATGAATATTCTACACCACTAATTTTGCACAAAACATAAGTAAGATGCACTAAAAACAGCTTGTTTAAACAAGTTATTTGAGCTTTTCAAAATTTTTGACTGCATAGCTACACATAATTTCTTATAAATTAATATAATTACTCCTAAATATGCCTATTGTAAGATTTTCCAGTTAAAACTTCGACATGAACATTCTACAACACTAAATTCGCACAAAACATAAGTGTGATGCATTGAAAACCGCTGTTTAAATAAGTTGCTTGATCTTTCCATATTTTTTGGCCGCATAACTGCACATAATTTCGTATAAATTAATATAATTACTCCTAATTATGTCTTTTGTAAGATTTTTGAATTAACACTTCGATATGAATATTCTACGATACTATTTTTTCTCAAAACATGAGTAAGATGCTTTAGAAACTGCTATTTAAAAAAGTTTTTAAGGTTTAAACATTTTTGCCCTCATAACTACACATAATTTCGTGAAAATTAATATAACTACTCCTAATTACGTCTATTATAAAGTTGTCCAATTAAAACTTCGATATGAATATTCTATAACGCTAATATTGCACAAAACATAAGTAAGATGCGTTAAAAACTGCTGTTTAAACAAGTTGTTTGGCTTTATGAAAAATTTTGGCCGCATAACTACACATCATTTGGTGAAAATTAATATAATTACTTCTAATTATGCCTATTATAAGATTGTTCATTTAACACTTCAAAAAGAAAATTTTATGGCACTATTTTTTCCTCAAAACATACATGCATTAGAAACTGCTATTTAAAAAGTTAAGTTATTCAACCTTTTTGGCCTCATAACTACATATAATTTCCTAAAAATTTATATAATTACTCCTAATTATGCCGATTAAAATATTAGCCAAATAACACTTCGATATGAATATTCTACGACACTAATTTTACGCAAGATATAAGTAGGATGCATTAAAAACAGCTGTTTAAATAAGTTGTTTGTGTTTTTCAAAAAATTTGGCCGCATAAGTACACCTAACTTCATGCGAATCAATATAATTACTCCTAATTATGCGTATTATAATATTGTCCAATTAACACTTCGATATCAATATCCTACGACACTAATTTTACATAAAACATAAGTACGATATATTAGAAACTGCTGTTTAAACAAGTCATTTAAGATTTTTAACATTTTTACTCATAACAACGCATAATTTCGTCAAAATTAATATAATTGCTCCTAATCATACCTATTAGAAGAATATTATCCAATTAACACTTCGATATGAACATTGTACGACACAAAGTTTGCACAACACATATTTAAGATGCATTAAAAACGGTTGTTTAAACAAGTTGTTTGAATTTTTAAAATTTGTTGGCCGCATAACTACATATAATATCATGAAAATTAATATAATTACTCCTAATTATGCCTATTATATGATTGACCAATTAAAACTTAGATATGAATATTCTATGACGCTAATTTTGCACAAATATAAGTAAGATGCATTAGAAACTGTTGTTTAAACAAGTTGTTTAAGATTTTCAATATTTTTTGCTTCAAAACTACACCTAATTTCGAGCGAATTAATATAATTGCTCCTAACTATGTCTGTTATAAGATTGTCAAATTATCACTTCAATATGAATATCAGAGTACAGTAATATTTCATAAGACATAAGGAAGATACATTAAAAATTGCTGTTTAAACAAGTTGTTTAAGATTTTTAACATTTATTGCCTCATAACGGCTCAAAATTTCATGAAAATTAGAATAATTACTCCTAGTTATGCCTATTAGAAGTTTATCCAATTAACATTTCGATATGAACATTCTACGACACGAATTTTGCATAAAAAATAAGTAAGTTGCATTGGAAGACAGCTGTTTAAACAAGTTGTTTGAGTTTTTTAAAATATTTGGCCGCATAACTACAAATAATTTCACGCAAATTAATATAATAACTACTTATTATGCCTATTATATAATTATCAAAAAACACTCCGATATGAACATCCTATAACAGTAATTTTTCATAAAACATAAATAAGATACATGTGAAACTGCTGTTTGAACAAGTTGTTTGAGATTTTCAAAATTTATTGTCTCACAACTACTTATAATTTCGTGAAAATTTATATGCTTACTCCTATTTGTGCCTATTAGAAGATTATCCAATTAATACTCCGAGATGAATATTCTACGACACAAAGTTTGCACAAAACCTAAGTAAGCTGCATTAAAAAAAAACAGCAGTTTAAACTAGTTGATTGAGTTTCTCAATTTTTTTGCTGCATAACTACATATGATTTCATGAAAATTAATATAATTACTCCTAATTATGCCTATTATAAGATTATCTAATTAAAACTTCGATATGAATATTCTATGACGATAATTTGGCACAAAACATAAGTAAGATGCATTAAAAACTGCCGTTTAAACAAGTTGTTTGACTTTTTAAAATTTGTTGGACCCAAAAATACCCATAATTTCGTAAAAATTAGTATAATTACTCCTAATTATGCCTATTATAAGATTGTTCAATTAACACTTCGATAGGAATATTCTACGACACTATTTTCTCCCAAAACATAAGTAAGATGCATTAGAAACAGCTATTTAAAAAACTTATTTGAGTATTTCAACATTTTTGGCCCCATAACTACACATAATTTAGTAAAAATTAATATAATCTCTCCTAATTATGTCTACTAAAAGATTATCTAATTAACAATTCAATATGAACATTCTACAATACTAATTCTGCACAAAACATAAGTGTCCGCTTTAAAAACAGCTGTTTAAACAAGTTGTTTGAGTTTTATTTTTAATTTTTGGCCCCATAATTACACATAATTCCTTATAAGTCAATATAATTACTCCTAAGCATGCCTATTATAAGATCTTCTAATTAAAACTTCGATATGAATATTCTACACCACTAATTTTGCACAAAACATAAGTAAGATGCACTAAAAACAAATTTGTTTAAACAAGTTATTTGAGCTTTTCAAAATTTTTGACTGCATAGCTACACATAATTTCTTATAAATTAATATAATTACTCCTAAATATGCCTATTGTAAGATTTTCCAGTTAAAACTTCGACATGAACATTCTACAACACTAAATTCGCACAAAACATAAGTGTGATGCATTGAAAACCGCTGTTTAAATAAGTTGCTTGATCTTTCCATATTTTTTGGCCGCATAACTGCACATAATTTCGTATAAATTAATATAATTACTCCTAATTATGTCTTTTGTAAGATTTTTGAATTAACACTTCGATATGAATATTCTACGATACTATTTTTTCTCAAAACATGAGTAAGATGCTTTAGAAACAGCTATTTAAAAAAGTTTTTTAAGGTTTAAACATTTTTGCCCTCATAACTACACATAATTTCGTGAAAATTAATATAACTACTCCTAATTACGTCTATTATAAAGTTGTCCAATTAAAACTTCGATATGAATATTCTATAACGCTAATATTGCACAAAACATAAGTAAGATGCGTTAAAAACTGCTGTTTAAACAAGTTGTTTGGCTTTATGAAAAATTTTGGCCGCATAACTACACATCATTTGGTGAAAATTAATATAATTACTTCTAAGTATGCCTATTATAAGATTGTTCATTTAACACTTCAAAAAGAAAATTTTATGACACTATTTTTCCTCAAAACATACATGCATTAGAAACTGCTATTTAAGAAAGTTAAGTTATTCAACCTTTTTGGCCTCATAACTACATATAATTTCCTAAAAATTTATATAATTACTCCTAATTATGCCGATTAAAATATTAGCCAAATAACACTTCGATATGAATATTCTATGACACTAATTTTACGCAAGATATAAGTAGGATGCATTAAAAACAGCTGTTTAAATAAGTTGTTTGTGTTTTTCAAAAATTTTGGCCGCATAAGTACACCTAACTTCATGCGAATCAATATAATTACTCCTAATTATGCGTATTATAATATTGTCCAATTAACACTTCGATATCAATATCCTACGACACTAATTTTTCATAAAATATATGTACGATATATTAGAAACTACTATTTAAACAAGTCGTTTAAGATTTTTACTCATAACTACATATATTTTCATCAAAATTAATATAACTGCTCCTAATCATACCTATTAGAAGAATATTATCCAATTAACACTTCGATATGAACATTGTACGACACAAAGTTTGCACAACACATATTTAAGATGCATTAAAAACGGTTGTTTAAACAAGTTGTTTGAATTTTTAAAATTTGTTGGCCGCATAACTACATATAATATCATGAAAATTAATATAATTACTCCTAATTATGCCTATTATATGATTGACCAATTAAAACTTAGATATGAATATTCTATGACGCTAATTTTGCACAAATATAAGTAAGATGCATTAGAAACTGTTGTTTAAACAAGTTGTTTAAGATTTTCAATATTTTTTGCTTCAAAACTACACCTAATTTCGAGCGAATTAATATAATTGCTCCTAACTATGTCTGTTATAAGATTGTCAAATTATCACTTCAATATGAATATCAGAGTACAGTAATATTTCATAAGACATAAGGAAAATACATTAAAAATTGCTGTTTAAACAAGTTGTTTAAGATTTTTAACATTTATTGCCTCATAATGGCTCAAAATTTCATGAAAATTAGAATAATTACTCCTAGTTATGCCTATTAGAAGTTTATCCAATTAACATTTCGATATGAACATTCTACGACACGAATTTTGCATAAAAAATAAGTAAGTTGCATTGGAAGACAGCTGTTTAAACAAGTTGTTTGAGTTTTTTAAAATATTTGGCCGCATAACTACAAATAATTTCACGCAAATTAATATAATAACTACTTATTATGCCTATTATATAATTATCCAAAAAACACTCCGATATGAACATCCTATAACAGTAATTTTTCATAAAACATAAATAAGATACATGTGAAACTGCTGTTTTGAACAAGTTGTTTGAGATTTTCAAAATTTATTGTCTCACAACTACTTATAATTTCGTGAAAATTTATATGCTTACTCCTATTTGTGCCTATTAGAAGATTATCCAATTAATACTCCGAGATGAATATTCTACGACACAAAGTTTGCACAAAACCTAAGTAAGTCGCATTAAAAAAAAACAATAGCTTAAACTAGTTGATTGAGTTTCTCAATTTTTTTGCTGCATAACTACATATGATTTCATGAAAATTAATATAATTACTCCTAATTATGCCTATTATAAGATTATCTAATTAAAACTTCGATATGAATATTCTATGACGATAATTTGGCACAAAACATAAGTAAGATGCATTAAAAACTCGCCGTTTAAACAAGTTGTTTGACTTTTAAAATTTGTTGGACCCAAAAATACCCATAATTTCGTAAAAATTAGTATAATTACTCCTAATTATGCCTATTATAAGATTGTTCAATTAACACTTCGATAGGAATATTCTACGACACTATTTTCTCCCAAAACATAAGTAAGATGCATTAGAAACAAATATTTAAAAAACTTATTTGAGTATTTCAACATTTTTGGCCCCATAACTACACATAATTTAGTAAAAATTAATATAATCACTCCTAATTATGTCTACTAAAAGATTATCTAATTAACAATTCAATATGAACATTCTACAATACTAATTCTGCACAAAACATAAGTGCCCGCTTTAAAAAACAAATTGTTTAAACAAGTTGTTTGAGTTTTTTTTTTAATTTTTGGCCCCATAATTACACATAATTCCTTATAAGTCAATATAATTACTCCTAAGCATGCCTATTATAAGATCTTCTAATTAAAACTTCGATATGAATATTCTACACCACTAATTTTGCACAAAACATAAGTAAGATGCACTAAAAACAAATGTTTAAACAAGTTATTTGAGCTTTTCAAAATTTTTGATCGCATAGCTACACATAATTTCTTATAAATTAATATAATTACTCCTAAATATGCCTATTGTAAGATTTTCCAGTTAAAACTTCGACATGAACATTCTACAACACTAAATTCGCACAAAACATAAGTGTGATGCATTGAAAACCGCTTGTTTAAATAAGTTGCTTGATCTTTCCATATTTTTTGGCCGCATAACTGCACATAATTTCGTATAAATTAATATAATTACTCCTAATTATGTCTTTTGTAAGATTTTTGAATTAACACTTCGATATGAATATCCTACGATACTATTTTTTCTCAAAACATGAGTAAGATGCTTTAGAAACAAATTATTTAAAAAAGTTTTTTAAGGTTTAAACATTTTTGCCCTCATAACTACACATAATTTCGTGAAAATTAATATAACTATTTCTAATTACGTCTATTATAAAGTTGTCCAATTAAAACTTCGATATGAATATTCTATAACGCTAATATTGCACAAAACATAAGTAAGATGCGTTAAAAACTCGCATTTTAAACAAGTTGTTTGGCTTTATGAAAAATTTTGGCCGCATAACTACACATCATTTGGTGAAAATTAATATAATTACTTCTAATTATGCCTATTATAAGATTGTTCATTTAACACTTCAAAGAGAAAATTTTATGGCACTATTTTTCCTCAAAACATACATGCATTAGAAACTGCTATTTAAGAAAGTTAAGTTATTCAACCTTTTTGGTCTCATAACTACATATAATTTCCTAAAAATTTATATAATTACTCCTAATTATGCCGATTAAAATATTAGCCAAATAACACTTCGATATGAATATTCCACGACACTAATTTTACGCAAGATATAAGTATGATGCATTAAAAACAAATTGTTTAAATAAGTTGTTTGTGTTTTTCAAAAATTTTGGCCGCATAAGTACACCTAACTTCATGCGAATCAATATAATTACTCCTAATTATGCGTATTATAATATTGTCCAATTAACACTTCGATATCAATATCCTACGACACTAATTTTACATAAAACATAAGTACGATATATTAGAAACTACTTGTTTAAACAAGTCGTTTAAGATTTTTAACATTTTTACTCATAACAACGCATAATTTCGTCAAAATTAATATAATTGCTCCTAATCATACCTATTAGAAGAATATTATCCAATTAACACTTCGATATGAACATTGTACGACACAAAGTTTGCACAACACATATTTAAGATGCATTAAAAACAGTTGTTTAAACAAGTTGTTTGAATTTTTAAAATTTGTTGGCCGCATAACTACATATAATATCATGAAAATTAATATAATTACTCCTAATTATGCCTATTATATGATTGACCAATTAAAACTTAGATATGAATATTCTATGACGCTAATTTTGCACAAATATAAGTAAGATGCATTAGAAACTGTTGTTTAAACAAGTTGTTTAAGATTTTCAATATTTTTTGCTTCAAAACTACACCTAATTTCGAGCGAATTAATATAATTGCTCCTAACTATGTCTGTTATAAGATTGTCAAATTATCACTTCAATATGAATATCGTAGTACAAATAATATTTCATAAGACATAAGGAAGATACATTAAAAATTGCTCGTTTAAACAAGTTGTTTAAGATTTTTAACATTTATTGCCTCATAACGGCTCAAAATTTCATGAAAATTAGAATAATTACTCCTAGTTATGCCTATTAGAAGTTTATCCAATTAACATTTCGATATGAACATTCTACGACATGAATTTTGCATCAAAAATAAGTAAGTTGCATTGGAAGACAGCTGTTTAAACAAGTTGTTTGAGTTTTTTAAAATATTTGGCCGCATAATTATAAATAATTTCACGCAAATTAATATAATAACTACTTATTATGCCTATTATATAATTATCCAAAAAACACTCCGATATGAACATCCTATAACAGTAATTTTTCATAAAACATAAATAAGATACATGTGAAACTGCTGTTTGAACAAGTTGTTTGAGATTTTCAAAATTTATTGTCTCACAACTACTTATAATTTCGTGAAAATTTATATGCTTACTCCTATTTGTGCCTTTTAGAAGATTATCCAATTAATACTCCGAGATGAATATTCTACGACACAAAGTTTGCACAAAACCTAAGTAATATGCATTAAAAAAAACAGCAGTTTAAACTAGTTGATTGAGTTTCTCAATTTTTTTTTCCGCATAACTACATATGATTTCATGAAAATTAATATAATTACTCCTAATTATGCCTATTATAAGATTATCTAATTAAAACTTCGATATGAATATTCTATGACGATAATTTGGCACAAAACATAAGTAAGATGCATTAAAAACTGCCGTTTAAATAAGTTGTTTGACTTTTTAAAATTTGTTGGACCCATAAATACCCATAATTTCGTGAATATTAGTATAATTACTCCTAATTATGCTTATTATAAGATTGTTCAATTAACACTTCGATAGGAATATTCTACGACACTATTTTCTCCCAAAACATAAGTAAGATGCATTAGAAACAACTTATTTAAAAAACTTATTTGAGTATTTCAACATTTTTGGCCCCATAACTACACATAATTTAGTAAAAATTAATATAATCACTCCTAATTATGTCTACTAAAAGATTATCTAATTAACAATTCAATATGAATATTCTACAATACTAATTCTCGCACAAAACATAAGTGCCCGCTTTAAAAACAAATGCTTAAACAAGTTGTTTGAGTTTTTTTTTTAATTTTTGGCCCCATAATTACACATAATTCCTTATAAGTCAATATAATTACTCCTAAGCATGCCTATTATAAGATCTTCTAATTAAAACATCGATATGAATATTCTACACCACTAATTTTGCACAAAACATAAGTAAGATACACTAAATACTACTGTTTAAACAAGTTATTTGAGCTTTTCAAAATTTTTTACTGCATAGCTACACATAATTTCTTATAAATTAATATAATTACTCCTAAATATGCCTATTGTAAGATTTTCCAGTTAAAACTTCGACATGAACATTCTACAACACTAAATTCGCACAAAACATAAGTGTGATGCATTGAAAACCGCTGTTTAAATAAGTTGCTTGATCTTTCCATATTTTTTGGCCGCATAACTGCACATAATTTCGTATAAATTAATATAATTACTTCTAATTATGTCTTTTATAAGATTTTTGATTTAACACTTTGATATGAATATTCTACGATACTATTTTTTCTCAAAACATGAGTAAGATGCTTTAGAAACTGCTATTTAAAAAAGTTTTTTAAGGTTTAAACATTTTTGCCCTCATAACTACACATAATTTCGTGAAAATTAATATAACTACTTCTAATTACGTCTATTATAAAGTTGTCCAATTAAAACTTCGATATGAATATTCTATAACGCTAATATTGCACAAAACATAAGTAAGATGCGTTAAAAACTCATTGTTTAAACAAGTTGTTTGGCTTTATGAAAAATTTTGGCCGCATAACTACACATCATTTGGTGAAAATTAATATAATTACTTCTAATTATGCCTATTATAAGATTGTTCATTTAACACTTCAAAAAGAAAATTTTATGGCACTATTTTTCCTCAAAACATACATGCATTAGAAACTGCTATTTAAGAAAGTTAAGTTATTCAACCTTTTTGGTCTCATAACTACATATAATTTCCTAAAAATTTATATAATTACTCCTAATTATGCCGATTAAAATATTAGCCAAATAACACTTCGATATGAATATTCCACGACACTAATTTTACGCAAGATATAAGTAGGATGCATTAAAAAATGCTTAAATAAGATGTTTGTGTTTTTCAAAAATTTTGGCCGCATAAGTACACCTAACTTCATGCGAATCAATATAATTACTCCTAATTATGCGTATTATAATATTGTCCAATTAACACTTCGATATGAATATCCTACGACACTAATTTTACATAAAACATAAGTACGATATATTAAAAGCTTGCTTTTTAAACAAGTCGTTTAAGATTTTTAACATTTTTACTCATAACAACGCATAATTTCATCAAAATTAATATAATTGCTCCTAATCATACCTATTAGAAGAATATTATCCAATTAACACTTCGATATGAACATTGTACGACACAAAGTTTGCACAACACATATTTAAGATGCATTAAAAACAGTTGTTTAAACAAGTTGTTTGAATTTTTTAAATTTGTTGGCCGCATAACTACATATAATATCATGAAAATTAATATAATTACTCCTAATTATGCCTATTATATGATTGACCAATTAAAACTTAGATATGAATATTCTATGACGCTAATTTTGCACAAATATAAGTAAGATGCATTAGAAACTGTTGTTTAAACAAGTTGTTTAAGATTTTCAATATTTTTTGCTTCAAAACTACACCTAATTTCGAGCGAATTAATATAATTGCTCCTAACTATGTCTGTTATAAGATTGTCAAATTATCACTTCAATATGAATATCGAGTACATGGTAAGTAATATTTCATAAGACATAAGGAAGATACATTAAAAATTGCTTTGTTTAAACAAGTTGTTTAAGATTTTTAACATTTATTGCCTCATAACGGCTCAAAATTTCATGAAAATTAGTATAATTACTCCTAGTTATGCCTATTAGAAGTTTATCCTATTAACATTTCGATATGAACATTCTACGACACGAATTTTGCATAAAAAATAAGTAAGTTGCATTGGAAGACAGCTGTTTAAACAAGTTGTTTGAGTTTTTTAAAATTTTTGGCCGCATAACTATAAATAATTTCACGCAAATTAATATAATTACTATTTATTATGCCTATTATATAATGATCCAAAAAACACTCCGATATGAACATCCTATAACAGTAATTTTTCATAAAACATAAATAAGATACATGTGAAACTGCTGTTTGAACAAGTTGCTTGAGATTTTCAAAATTTATTGTCTCACAACTACTTATAATTTCGTGAAAATTTATATGCTTACTCCTATTTGTGCCTATTAGAAGATTATCCAATTAATACTCCGAGATGAATATTCTACGACACAAAGTTTGCACAAAACCTAGGTAAGATGCATAAAAAAAAAACAAAGAGCTTAAACTAGTTGATTGAGTTTCTCAATTTTTTTTCCGCATAACTACATATGATTTCATGAAAATTAATATAATTACTCCTAATTATGCCTATTATAAGATTATCTAATTAAAACTTCGATATGAATATTCTATGACGATAATTTGGCACAAAACATAAGTAAGATGCATTAAAAACTATTAGTTTAAACAAGTTGTTTGACTTTTTAAAATTTGTTGGACCCATAAATACCCATAATTTCGTGAATATTAGTATAATTACTCCTAATTATGCTTATTATAAGATTGTTCAATTAACACTTCGATAGGAATATTCTACGACACTATTTTCTCCCAAAACATAAGTAAGATGCATTAGAAACAACTATTTAAAAAACTTATTTGAGTATTTCAACATTTTTGGCCCCATAACTACACATAATTTAGTAAAAATTAATATAATCACTCCTAATTATGTCTACTAAAAGATTATCTAATTAACAATTCAATATGAACATTCTACAATACTAATTCTGCACAAAACATAAGTGCCCGCTTTAAAAACAAATTTGTTTAAACAAGTTGTTTGAGTTTTTTTTTTTAATTTTTGGCCCCATAATTACACATAATTCCTTATAAGTCAATATAATTACTCCTAAGCATGCCTATTATAAGATCTTCTAATTAAAACATCGATATGAATATTCTACACCACTAATTTTGCACAAAACATAAGTAAGATGTACTAAAAACAACTGCTTTAAACAAGTTATTTGAGCTTTTCAAAATTTTTGACTGCATAGCTACACATAATTTCTTATAAATTAATATAATTACTCCTAAATATGCCTATTGTAAGATTTTCCAGTTAAAACTTCGACATGAACATTCTACAACACTAAATTCGCACAAAACGTAAGTGTGATGCATTGAAAACCGCTGTTTAAATAAGTTGCTTGATCTTTCCATATTTTTTGGCCGCATAACTGCACATAATTTCGTATAAATTAATATAATTACTCCTAATTATGTCTTTTATAAGATTTTTGATTTAACACTTTGATATGAATATTCTACGATACTATTTTTTCTCAAAACATGAGTAAGATGCTTTAGAAACTGCTATTTAAAAAAGTTTTTTAAGGTTTAAACATTTTTGCCCTCATAACTACACATAATTTCATGAAAATTAATATAACTACTCCTAATTACGTCTATTATAAAGTTGTCCATTTAAAACTTCGATATGAATATTCTATAACGCTAATATTGCACAAAACATAAGTAAGATGCCTTAAAAACTGCTGTTTAAACAAGTTGTTTGGCATTATGAAAAATTTTGGCCGCATAACTACACTACACATCATTTGGTAAAAATTAATATAATTACTTCTAATTATGTCTGTTATAAGATTGTTCATTTAACACTTCAAAAAGAATATTTTATGGCACTATTTTTCCTCAAAACATACATGCATTAGAAACTGTTATTTAAGAAAGTTAAGTTATTCAACCTTTTTGACCTCATAACTACATATAATTTCCTAAAAATTTATATAATTACTCCTAATTATGCCGATTAAAATATTAGCCAAATAACACTTCGATATGAATATTCTACGACACTAATTTTACACAAGATATAAGTAGGATGCATTAAAAACAGCTGTTTTAAATTAGTTGTTTGTGTTTTTCAAAAATTTTGGCCGCATAAGTACACCTAACTTCATGCGAATCAATATAATTACTCCTAATTATGCGTATTATAATATTGTCCAATTAACACTTCGATATGAATATCCTACGACATTAATTTTACAAAAAACATAAGTACGATATATTAGAAACTGCTGTTTAAACAAGTCGTTTAAGATTTTTAACATTTTTACTCATAACAACGCATAATTTCATCAAAATTAATATAATTACTCCTAATCATACCTATTAGAAGAATATTGTCCAATTAACACTTCGATATGAACATTGTACGACACAAAGTTTGCACAACACATATTTAAGATGCATTAAAAACGGTTGTTTAAACAAGTTGTTTGAGTTTTTGAAATTTGTTGGCCGCATAACTACATATAATTTCATAAAAATTAATATAATTACTCCTAATTATGCCTATTATATGATTGACCAATTAAAACTTAGATATGAATATTCTATGACGCTAATTTTGTCAATTCACGGGTAGTTATATCATGTTGGCGATATGGCAACTGAAAGCATAATTTTTAAATCACCTTTGCTCATTATATTATTATTATTCTGAGAGGTGGATCATCAGATTCAGAATACCGAGTACGTGCTTTTAGCCGTCACTCTTCTAGAGCGTTATCGCTCCGGGAGGCCGAATTTTTCCAAGGTATTCAGGGCATTGGCGCCCTCTTACTCGAAAATCCTAAGTTCGTTAGTTGGGCCCAAATACGTTCCCGCTTAGGTAAGTCATAAGTCCAGGGCCCGACCACGTGCCCGCTTGTGGATGGACTGATGATCTGCAACTGGGTTATATCTATACAGGTGCTTTAAATCTCGTACCTTATATATTTATTATATATTATATTATTCTCCATAGATTTTTATATTTCAGGATTATCTGTCATTGCATGTCATTGCATCACAACGAATTGTTAAAGAGAATGCATTACACACAATTTTTATTTATAAATGGATAATTATTACATTTAGGAAGTCAGTAACGGTATTTTGGTCCAGTCTAGGAAAGAAGATCAAATCTTAAGGCTGTATCTAAATCCGTACTAAGTAATTTTTAAATTACTCCTATGTATTGGATGGTATCGTCTTCTCCGGAGTTATTATTTTGTATTAAATGTTGAAAATTCTTTCGCAAGAATGCAAGTCAGATACTGTATGTCAAGACCTGCAAGTACTCATTTTGTTTTCCGTTGCTCCTTTTCATGAATGATCAAGGATTATCAATGATTTTCTGATAGCCGTATAGATCGACACTCAGCCAAAAGAAAGTTCCAATGTCCCACTCCAATCTTCATCAATGACCTCGGTTGTTGATTTTTCTATATTTTTTATATTTCAAAAATATATTAGTAAGCTTTAAATGAATATTAAAAATCAATATGTAAAAAGTAATAAAATATCGTGAATAGACAATCCCCATAAAGCATAAATATCCTTTAACGTCACTATCATCTCGCCGACTAGTAAATGAAAGGTCGACATCTCGGGTCTCCACCTCTCAATGAATGCTATTATCAATGATTTATCCATCTAGCAATCTCTCATTATCGTGATCTAATATAGCATGAGTTTGTGCAGATATGAATCCATCTACTCGTTATATGGCATCTTCAGGCGTTATATATTCAAACGAAGAGTATTATGCGGCTATAAAATATAAAATATAAAATTATATATGCTAAAATTAATTACAAAATATATTAATATCACATCATAAAATTAAAATTACTTACATTGGTTGTGATCTTATTGGACCTATATTTATTTTGCGGAACCACAAACTATTGGGGAAACTCCATTTGTAACTATAATTATTTGTAACATATGCTAAAAGTAGACAAAATTATTCTAAAAATTAAATGGATCTTATTATTAATTTATACTATAATTAAATTAATTTAACTAAATTAAGTAGTACTATAATTAAATTAATTTATAATAATTTAACTAATTTACTACTATATTTAATTACAATTAAACTAAATTAAATATTTATAATTAAACTAAATTAAATATTTATAATTAAACTAAATTAAATCTTTATAATTAAACTAAATTAAAGTATTTATAATTTACTAATTAAAATAAAATACATATAGTTAGAACTAAATTAGCAATATTTAATTGAATTATAATTATTACTAATTAATCTAATTTATTACTAATTAAACATAATTATTACTAATTATATTAAATTACTAATTAAACTAAATTACACCTAATTGACAGTACAATAAGCCTAATTACAACTACCGACACTAAATTAACTAATTATAACTAACAAAATAATATTTTTTAATTTTTATATTTTAGAAGAGGAATAAAATTACCTTTTAAAATTTGACCAATTGTATAGATGTGGGGTTTTCCAATTCTCCTTTGAAAAATATGATATTTGGTGCAATCATTTTTTATTTTAGAGTAGAAATGAGTGAGTATAATTGAAAAAATAAAAAAAATAAAAAATTATAATGTAGAAGGCAAAGAAAAAGGAAGAGTGGGGGAAGAGAGAGGAGAGAGGGGTCAAGTGGGTTGCGAATTTGAAGATGGATGGGCTTGGATCGAGTTTAAAACTCGGTCAAATATTTTTTTGCAGATTTTAAAAAAAATTGGGACCGAGTTTGAAACTCGATCAAAGTATCTGTAACCGAGTTTGAAAGTCGGTCCAAGTATTTGAAACCGAGTTTGAAAGTCGGTCCAAGTATCCGGAACCAAATTTCAAACTCAGTCTGTACTAGGTAATCAAAATTTCCAAAAATAAGTTCATATTTTTTATTATTTTAGTTACCAAAAAAATGAACGAAATCTAGCAGATATTGTGCCCAATTTTGTACCTTGTAACAAACCTTGTTTCAACAAATTAAAACTTAATAGTAAGAAGCTCATGCTCACACCAACTAAAACCTACAGTCACCGAAGATTTCAAATTATTTCAATGGTGCAGACTGCGGTCTAAAGCTTACAGATCTGTTTGAGAACTTCAATTGATTCGTGTGAACCAAGTGGTTTAATTAGTCACTTATTGATAATAAAGGCTCAATTACACCGGATTAAAATAAAATTAGTAAGATGATCTAATTTATCAGGGACAAACCACATAACTGACAAGGCTATTGCAAACATAATTAACCACCAGCTAGGATATATATAATGAAATTCACATCAACGAAAGAAACGAAAAAAAACCAAAACCAAAGCAAAAATAGAAAACAAGCACCCATATATGCCAAACCCCATCCAGTCATACTACATCACTAGTTCTATATTCTACATGATATCCAAACCGAAATCTATCAAGCAATCCACAACTCTCTCTTTTCCGACCATGAGCTTTCTTTTCTTGTAGTTTGCCTTAAAACAAGCTTGCCTAATCCTTTTGGTATTATTATCCATCTGAAACGATGGCATCTTCTCCATCAACTTCTGTTCTTGTGCCAGTTCTAATGGACTTTTCAATTGTAGCTTACCTACAGATCCCTCTGTCCATCCCAGTTCCTGCATCAAGTCATCAAAAAAAAGGCAAATAATTAATTAACAAATTTTCATCGCACGAAAATTATTTGAAAGAGTCCGATATTGTAAAAGCAATGTTTAGTTTAATTTGTAACCTTATTCTGTAATAGAAAAACAGTTCAGAAATGATCATATATGAAATACCATAATATTGAATTAGTTCATCTACATCCAAATTAACTGAAAATTATAAATTGTGCATGATTAATTACCTGAATATTTTTTATAAGCGATTGCATGCTTTTCATCTTCCGATGTGGCCAACGTGGGATGCCGAGTTCCCTGCACTTCTTCTTCAGTAGTGTTAACCCAACATTTAGTTCCTTTGCAGCTTGAATTATTGGCATGTAGAAATACTTTGACACTTCTTCCAAAGTCAAGACCCGCTCTTCTCTCGCCCTTTTGTTGCTCATAATTGGGCTCTCTTCCTTTGTATCATGCTGCAAAATTTTCATATCTCCCTCGTTCAGCATGTAAAAATACTGTGACATTTCCTCGAAAGTCAAGACTTGCTCTTCTCTAGCCTGTTTGTTGCTCATAATTGGCCTCTCTTCCTTGGTATAATGCTGCACAATTTTCTTATCCCCCTCGTTGAGCATGCTTGCATCTGTTACACTGTCATCCCAGAACCCAGTACCACCATATAACAATGTGGCAAGTTCGTCTGACGATATATAAAAAAAGGAGGTGAGTATATACAATGTAGGAGAAATACTGGATTTATTTAACTAAAGAAAGAGTTTCTACAAATATGAAAGTACTTGCCCGGGAAAGGATCGAAAGGATCTTGGTAATAGGTGTTTGAAGAGAAACCTCCTTGCATTAGATCAGTTCCACAGGGATTGTCTTTCCACGGCATGTCAGGCTCATGATCAGGCCACGGCGGGAAATTATGCAACGCACTTGGAAAAAATGCACTAAATTTAATTTTTTAAAAGAACCGAGTTAATTAATAATATAGAATAACTATAATGAAGCTTTATAACTCAATAGGACTAATTAGTCACTTGTACTAATTAATGCATACCTGAATTCCTGATCTTCTTGTACTGATTCAAAGTTCATCCAAAGTTCGGTATCCATTTCAATTAGAGAGAGAGAGATAGAGAAGAGGGGAGAGAGGCAAATAAGGGAAAGGGATTATAACCGTTTGGTTTATATGCAAGAGACCTCGGAACTCAGGGGGGAATGATGATGAATAAAGTAAAATCGTGCGGCGCGCCATTTTTGCATGGGAAATAAAAGCCATGCAGAGAGGGGAGTAATCGAGTGGAGGCGTGGATAGGAGTTACACCAAGCCACTCATTGGTGGGGTTAATTAATTTATTTATAACTGTCATTAAGTGAATGACATTCCACGTATTATTGAAAAGACTAGTGATTATTTGATCCCTTGAATAGTTGGATAATATCCCAGGAGCAAAGCACGAGGCAATACCCTTTTTTTTCCCTTAGGATTTGGCATGATATGATGATAAGCTTTTTTAAAATATTTTGTCGCTAGTACTTTTAAAATATTCCGTCTGTTGTAGGGATAAATAAAAAAATGCTTTCCTTCTGGAGAGAAGAACGAAATCCCCCCAAAATATTAGTTTTTCACACAATCAAGCACTTCAAATTATGTATGTACAAAATTTTGTTATGCTTGCATAGCAAAAATTAGCTCGTATACATTGGCTTGAAGTTTGTATTTTTAAAATTCAAAAAATTTAAATATTTTTGCTATTAAAAAAATATTTTTTAGGTAAGAGACAAGTGATCACTTTAATCTTTTTAAAATAAAGAAAAATGCTCAATGAGTTCGAAAAAAATGTAATTTTTATTTAGATCTTCTTTTGGTAGGGAGAATATCTTTATTTCGTTGGTCTAAAATTTTGAAATATAATGATATTCTCGCCCAAAAGTTATTAAAATTTAACTAGAAGTTGGTTTCTTACGAGATTTCGTTATGTTCTTGGATCAATGATGTTGCTTAAAACAAAGTTCGATTCAAAATGAATGATCTGAAGCACAATACAAAAGAATCCGTAGTTTCGAAAGCGGTTTAATTTAGTCGAACATTCTATTTTAGTTGCATTTAAATTATATATAATTGTTAGCACGCAGTGTCAATGCATCCAAACTCTTGTTCCATGAAGTACATAATTGCACATTAATTAGAAGAACCAACCATTGTTTGATTTAGTTCATTCGCATATAATATTATTCCCATTCGGATTTTTTTTGAAGTAGCATCCGGATTTTGTTGTCTGATGCTATCAAAGTATAATTAAATCTTTTCGATGGTTGATTGCTTACTATCAGAGGCGGATTTAGACTTTTATTTAGGAGAAAGGGATCAAAAATTAGATTTTTTTTAGGAGGTCAAAATTTAAAATTTCTTCAATACAAATATATTTTCTAATTTTTTCTACAAAATATATATAATTACAATAATATTTGTAAACAAAATTTTAGGGAGCAACTGTCCCCTGGCTTCTCTTAGATCCACCCTTACGTACTACAACTTACAATTCTAATATCATAAGATAATATATAATTAATATAACCCTGTGTATTAGATTCCCAGATCCACTTTATCCTGAAGTAAATTCAATACAACATGTGAATTCTGTTCCACGAGTATAAAGAGATTACTAACAGGATTACAGCTTTTCAAGAAAAGGAAACACATAATAACAGTACTACTTCCTCTTCGGCTTTTGAACAAGAAATTTGAACTCCAAAATGGCAGCAGGAGCATTGTGTAGATATGACAAGGGTTATATTCAGGATTTGCAAATCCAAAATGGGAGCGTGGGTACCAAAAAAGCGGCTTTAATTCATAATAATTACACGGAATAATTAATAATAACTGTTGCAAGTTTTTTGCGCCAAATATCCAAATGGAAAAAGCACCCCCACGCACTCAGATTCTATGAAGATACTTCCTAGGTCTTCTGTGGAGTGTGGGCTGTGGGACTGTGGCTGCAATTATAGTAACAAATACAAATACTTGATTCGGAAAATACTTGATTCGGAAAATATTATGTGAGGTAAAAAAAATTGACTTGATATAATACGGATATAATTCGGAAATAGTTTGTTTTATATAATATAAATAAAATATATATTATAATGGTAAAAATATTAAAAATATATTAAAAACTATAAATTTTCATATAAAATAATATATAATATATTTTTTTGCTGAATAATTCACAAATAAAATATTTTTTGACCAAAAAATATACTGTATATTAAACTGATTAATTATTCATGAAACATCAGATTATGGATGAAAAATGAATTATTCACTATGCGAATTTATTACTATGGCTGCAATTAATGTTTTAAAATAGGTGCCGGCGAGAGTTACCAAAAAAAATGTAACAATGTATGACGTAAAAGAAAATATCTCAATGGTGTTCTATTGCATGTCATCCAACTTTAATTGATTTTTCAAAACAATAGCATGAATTTTATTTCTACATTTTGCATTTGGATAATTTGAACTCACATCAAATATCCTGTATATATTATGTCTTAAATAATATATACAAAAATAGATAAGATTTGAGAAAGTGATTTAAGGAAAATAAACTGTTTTATTTTAGTAGATTTTTTCTACAAAATAGATGGACAAACCGTATAAAAGTGCTACCCAGAAAAAAAAATGAAACTTTGAGATAGAACCCTTCTACTACCCTACTAATACCTTATGTTTGTTGTGATTAGATTTAATTATTGTTGTTATCCAATATTATGTACAACTATATTTATTTATTCACCTATTGCTATATTTTACACACGAGATTTTCACTGAACATACCATTTTATTTTATCTACAATTCTGAATGTTGATTTAGCGAAGTGATTTAAGAATAACTTCGTTTGTCAAGATTCAAGACGAATAATGGGATATTCAAATTTCTAGAGGTGACATAACCCGATCTGATCTGACAAATTTGTCCGATCCGTTCGGATCCGAACTCAATCCGATTTGATTTTTAATAAAAGTCAAACTGATCCAATCCTGACCCGACCCAATCAAATAACTTTGAATCCAATAAAAATCTATCAAAGATCTGAAAAAAATACAACATGTAAATTGATCCGATCCTGACCCGTCCCAACTTCTTCCAGAAGATCAAACTAATCTGACCCACTCGACCCGAACTCGATCCGACCCACCGAATGCCACCTCTACAAATTTCAACATAATTGTTAACAAATTCAACTCAACAGGAGATCCTGGCCTTCGTCGACGGAGAACTTACATGGGCTTACAATTCACAAACATGCCTAAGCTCATTTTAGGCCACTGTAGCAATACCAGCACATATTATCAGCATTTCCCTATGCGAAGCTCCAAGTACATGAATCCTCTTAAGGCCGGATCAAGAGCTTTTATATGGGCAGAAACAATGGCCCGGTTCAGGTCTCAACTATATTTCTTCAATCTTTTATTTATTTATTTATTATTTTTTAACCTTCGGTGCACTTAACACTGCTCATTCCTCATGGTTGTCGGTTGGCTCCTTTTGTAATACAAGACTAGATAAATCGTGTCTTCTCAGTTTTCACTAAAAGTTCTCAATTTTCACTTTAAAGTACAGGTTTTTTCCAAAAACTTACAAAATATAAAGTGGTTAATTATTATTTTTAATTATGCCACATCAATCGTTATAAAAAATGCATCTGAATCTCTGAACACTTTAATATATAACTAAGGGAGACATCAGTTAGCAGCGAGGAGAGGCCACAGCATGACGCTTTGGGATGAACGAAAAAGGGCGATCTGGAAGACGATTTCTCGGCAGGAGGAAGACAATGGGCGCCACGCGGCAACTCGACGATCCTACAGGGATATCGTCCTCAATAAAGCTTCTCAAACTACAAGGCCGATTGAACGAGACAATCGGACATTGCAGCGCACAACGACAAAGAAGATATGGGCAGAGATAGCACAAGATACTTCATTGAAGAAGAAAAGACACGAAATCGCCAAAGGCAAGCAAACCATTCAAGACTTGCCTGAATGCAATGCCCTTAATGCAATACTCAAGAGAGAGGCCAACGCCGCAGCCTACAACGAGATATCGAATCGACCCAAAATAAATGCAAATGGAAACACAGAAAACGAATCTGACTATTCAGGTCGAAAGGGTGCATTCATTAAACCCCCCGTGGCAACGGCAGATTGGCAAATAGTAGTCAGAAAGAAGAAGCTAATTAAAAGAAGACCAACCAACTGTTGTTTCAAATGCTTCCTACCTGGACATCAAAAGAGGCAATGCAAAAACAGAATTAAATGCTTTAAGTGTGGCAGATCAGGCCATACTCACTATAAATGCAAAGAGGGGAAGCAAGCTATCAACAAAGAGACTCAAGCGTATTTCGACCAAAAAACTAAAGACATACAAAGCAAACCCTCTCAAATGGCGAACAATCTGTTTTATGCTGAACGACCAGAAATGACGACGGTGTACTTTGAGAGAAGGGACCATTTGAATCCACACACACTTTTTCTGCATCGTTCGGAACTGGTAACATTCCGTAATGGTGCACCATTACCTCAGAGACGACATCAGGTGGCTGCAGCCTTAGCAAGGAGGATAGGCTGGCATCCACAAGACTATGAAGTCTATGACTCCGGCATCGCGAATTACATAATACTATTCCCGGGCCCCCTAAACAGAGACCAGACAGTTCGAGGCAACCCCTACAGACTCAGCGACGGGACAGAGTTTGACGTGCACGCATGGGAGTCGACGTTCAGCATGGTGTACATGCCGCCCCAGTTTCGAACATGGCTAACACTTAGGGTGCCACCGTTTCAAACATGGTCGCGCACGGACATTACCAGATTGGTGCAGAGGTTCGGCTCTGTCCAACAAATAATGCCGTGTGGAATCATGGCTGGCCACTTCCGGGAGGTGCGAGTCATCATCCAAGGAGAGCACCCGGTAGACATTCACCGGCAGATCATGTTTCGAGAGGGGGATTTTGCTACAGTCATAGATGTGATCATACATCGTTGGGAAGCCATCGTCCATGAACAACCTCCACCTCCCAACTCACCGAGACAAGGACAAGTCTATCACCCACCACCACCTTACAGACCTCCATCGGACGCAGGTAGCAATGACACGCCACCCTCCCAGTCAACAAGAAGGACCATGGAGAGAGGAGAACCATCTCGCCACCGATCTCAGGGCCACCAAAAATAACTATGGCAGAGCAAGACGCAACAAAACCAAGTGCAACAAGTTTGGGTGGCAAAGAGAGCGCCACAGGAGATCAGGACAGCCACAACAGTTAGCACAGTGGCACGCACAGACGAAACCGTAGCACAACTTCCTAAGGGACCCATTAATTCTCTGACCACTCGGATCCGGGCAAATCTCACAACGGGAAGATTATTCTCGTTCGTGCTGCACAACAATCATTCCATTCCAACTGTCACCCTTATTGTCTCACCATCTCACCCTATCAGAGACCACATCCCGTCATGGACATTCTCAGCCCTTGGGATGGCGCATGGGTTGACGTCTACAGTGATAGCTATGTTAGAGCACACGCAAACCGGACAGGAATACCAGGACCGACAGATACTTCACCACACCACAGAACAATCGAGGGAGTCACACCGATATGACAAGGAGAACAATCCAGATTTGGTAAACCGCAACGCTCAGCGACAACTATCGGCGCGAATAAAGGACGAACATCCAAGCCCATTCCCCGCGACCCAACTAGGAAGCAAGCAGGCGCAAATGAGGCGGGCTCAAAATACAACGTCCCAGGCCGCAGATAGACAACGCGGAGGGCGGTTTACATTCAAGCCAACTCTACCGTTCGACCCAATAGAGCAAAACAGGCCACTGGAAGCCGCTCAGGTCTACACCCTACTACAAATTACAGGGATAGATATGAACGGCCAGGTGCAGCACATGGTAGAGGAGGCTTTGAAGGACGGAGGCCACGAAACAAGGGCAACCACACCGACCCATACCACCGTACCTCCTCGTATGGTGGGGTCAGGAATGGTTTAGGTTCGGTTCATGAGGAATAGAGGAGGACAACAGGCAATTTTTTGGATGCGGATGCCAGTAGTTTGTTACTTTCTTTTTGTTTTGTTTTCTTATGTTTCCTTAGCTTATGGAGATGTTGGAAAAGGAAAGAAAAAATCAAGCATACATTATGTTGGACTTTGTATGTCAAAAACTATTGTACGGCGCGAAATTTTTCCTACATTCTATCAGCACATGGTTGAGTTAGTCTTCTTAATCAATGAACAACAACCGTAAGATCAAAATCATTACGTGGAATGTCAGAGGGCTAAATGATAAATCCAAAAGGTCCTCGATCAGAAATTTTATCAGATCGGAAAGCCCGGACATCATTTGTCTGCAAGAGACTAAATTATCGCGGGTGCCGGAAACTATCTATAGACAGATGTTTAGTAGAAGGTATGTGAAAGGAATTTGCTTACAGGCACATGGGACATCCGGAGGAATTATTCTCACATGGAAGAACTCTGTGTTTAAATGCGATGGAAGAATATTAAAAGAAAATGTTGTCACGGCAGACCTCAGATTAATGATGGACGATCAAATTATCAGAATAACTGGGGTGTATGGGCCAACTACTGGTACTCATAGAGCGGAATTCCTACAGCAAATCAGAGAACAAAAGCCGATGCATGACGAACCCTGGATGATATGCGGGGATTTCAATCTTATATTGAGATCACAAGAAAGAAGTAGCGGAAACATGTGGCCCAGGGATAGGGAATTCAAGAATCTCATAGATGAGCTATCTATGATGGACATACCACTACAGGGGAAAGAAATACACATGGTCAAATGGAACGGCCATGGCAAAATTGGATCGGTTCCTCATCTCACCTTCATGGAATGATGTCTTTCCGATAAACACAAAAAACACTTCCCAATATTGCATCTGACCATTGCCCATTGGAGTGTCAATGTTCTACAACTTTTCCGCAGGCCAACACATTCAAATTTGAGAACTACTGGTTAAAACTAGCAGATTTTAGATCATTGGTTCAAACAACATGGGAACAAAAACCAGTGGCGGAGAGCCCACAACAGCTGGGGCAAAAACTAACCGACTTAAGACAAGCCATCACAATTTAGAGGATGAGCAGAATGGGTGATATCAACAAACAAGAAGAAATATGCAAAATCACAATACAATGGCTTGAAAGACAAATGGAGCAGAGAACAATTACGCCGTTAGAACAACTGACCAAACAACTTCTCAAGACCCGATATGAGGAAATTTCAGGAATAAAGGAAACTATCTGGCGACAAAGAGCAAAAAGACAGTAGGTCAAAGAAGGGGATAAGAACACCTCGTATTTCCATCGAGTAGCGTCGGTGCAGAAGAGACAGAACTACATTCAGGTGCTACAGCAATATGGACAGAACCACTCCAATCATCGCCAAAAAGTACGCATATTGTTTGATTACTTCCGAGATCTAATTGGCACAGATGAACAAGCACAAACAACGTATAACTTGCGGAACGTGTACGGAACCACATCTCACAACTGTCATCACGGCTCAGGAGATAAACCAAGTCATCGACGATTGGCCATCTCATAAGGCATCAGGCCCGGATGGTTTCACAGGGGAATTTTACAAGGCATTCCGGCAGGTCATTGTGCCGGATCTGCTAGCGACATACAACTCGGTTCTAGCCCAACCAGATCAAACACTACACCCACTTAACGGGTCTTACATAGTTATGATACCAAAAAAGAAAACTGCCACAGACCCTCGAGATTATAGGCCTATTAGTGTCATAAATGCGATACAGAGAATCCTCTCAAAAATTTTGGCGGCACGGTTACAGCCTCACATGTCAGGGCTACTACAACCGACACAAACGGGTTTTCTCAAAGGCCGCCATATCTTGGAAGGGTTCTATTATGCACAGGAAATTGTTACGGCTGCAACCAAACAATCCAAGCAGATTGCACTATTCAAGGCGGACATTTATAAAGCATTCGATTCAATGAACTGGATATTCATCAAGGAGTGTCTAACGGCAAGAGGATTCTCTGATATATGGATCACATGGATCCAGAAACTGGTACTACAAGGGCATTCACAAGTCATTTTAAATTCAGTGGCAGGAAGACGCATAATTCTCAAGAGAGGAGTGAGACAAGGTGATCCTTTATCGCCATACTTATTTAATATTGCCATGGATGTACTTGCCCTATGGATACAAAGCCTCAATGAACGTCGTATCCTTAAACCTATTTACATAGGATGTCGAAGCTGCTTGCTCTACGCTGATGACACATTAATATTTGTTCAACCCACTGCGCACCAACTCACTCTTCTAAAAATTCTATTGGACACCTTTGGGCACATATCAGGGTTGAAGATCAACATGCAGAAGTCAGAATTGCTGGTGACGTCGACGACATCTTCCCAAGTGTGACAATTAGCGGCCTTAATTCAGTGCAAATCTGGTACATTCCCCCTCAAGTACTTAGGGCTGCCTTTATCGGATAAACAAATACCGAGGCAATTTTTTAAATAATTGATTGATGGCATACAAGATACACTACCAGGATGGCAAGCGGAGTACCTATCCTTAGCAGGTAGGGAAATATTGGTCAATGCGGTGCTTTCGGCAAAACCGGTGTATTTCATGTCCCTATATTTGCTACCTAAATGGGTCATCAAGGCAATTGATAAAATAAGAAGAAAATTTTTATGGCACGGACACAAAAGCGATGACAAGAAACCAATGTGTCTGGTAAACTGGGGTGTAGTGACTATGAGTAAACAAAATGGGGGACTGGGCATCAGGGATTTGCAACTAATGAATCACTCACTAATAGCCAAATGGATGTGGCAATGGTTCAACCAAGATAGATGGTGGAAAGAGGTAACTCGCATAGCGAATTAAGCATATAGACCTTGGGAGAATAAGCATGCATCATTTTTCTGAAGAGGTGTGGCTAAAATCAAATCTTCTTTTCACTGCTCTATTGAATTTCGGGTTGGCAACGGAAAGAAGACACTCTTCTGGGAAGATTGTTGGTTACAATGCCCAATCAAACAGCTCTATCCAACGTTATACAGTCAATCAACACAAAGAGACTGCACGGTGGCGGAAGTTTACCAACAGGGCCAGTGGGCATTATTGTTCCACACAAACTTAATTGAAATACAACGACAGGCAGCTCATCTCACAGCAACATTAACGAGTGTCCGTCTGCACGATAGGGCGGATGAAGTAAGATGGATCCGCACCCCAAAATTCTCAGCCAGTGCTTACTACAGATTTATGCAAAACTTTCCAAACATCAACAATTCACTGTCCAATTTGTGGATAATCAAAGCGCCGCCAAGAGTCCTCACATTTACGTGGTTAATGATGCGAAATGCAATACTCACTGTGGATAACTTACAAAGGAGGGGATGGCAACTGGCCAATATATGTCATATGTGCGGCAAGGCAGAAGAAACAATCTCTCATCTATTCACTGGATGCCAATATGTCAAGGAAATACGGTGTTACATCCATGATATGAAACAAATACATAGACCTGTTTCTACTGAGTATAGAGCCGGTAGGTATCACTTTATCTTAGACGCAAGACATAATACACATTGGAAGAGAATGAAAATTATCACTTGCTTTGTCATCTGGAGGGAGAGATGTACAAGGATATTTCAAGAGCAAAACAAGGTGCCTATGACGATAGTGAGGGAGATATTACTAGAATATGAAAATTGGTTCAGCGACAGCGATCAAGGATAACAACAGTTAGATCGTATTCACCTTTCCATTTTGTGTTCTCTCTTTAACCTTTTTTCATTTCCAATTTTCTTTTTTAACTGATCTGTCTTACAACGCTCACACGCTTGTGATCAATGTAACTCCGCAGATTAATAAAATTTGAAGGCGCAGACCTTCATCTTTTCGATCAAAAAAAAAAATATATATAACTAAGGTTTACAATTATCAACAGAACCTTTGTATCGCAAAGGAATTCTCCTTCCGAAACTCCTTCCTCCCGACGTCATAAAATAGTTTTCAAACGTGAGACTCCTAGAGATCTATGTACGTACGGAAATACCATACAAAAAGGTGAAAATTGGGAGGAGTTTCGGAATCCAGGTTGTGTTCTCTCTTTCTGTCGGCTGCCGTGTCATCGGGGAAGCAATCAGTTGAGCGATTGTATTGACTTTATACCGTGAGAATGAAATTCGTATCGTCTACTGCGCTGCATGGTGCAACGTGATTTTGACGTCGTTCGATGCGCGTGGAGATTCGTGCTTCACTAATTTTGAAGGATCCCCGTGAATCTAACGGCAGTCGGTCACGCTACTCATGTGCCACGTGGCAGAAGATAGCGATCCATGAGAATGAGGTATGGAGATTGGAGGAGATGATTTTTTGGATACTTTTCTTTTTTGAACCTTTTCTTTTCTAAAAGAAAAGAAAAAGAAGCCGGAGAAAAAAAAATGTGCCACCAAAAGAAAAGAAAAAAAGAAAGAAGAGGTGGTAGAAAGTTAAAGCTTTGAACTTATTTTAGAATGATGCGTCGCGAATGAATGAGCGGGCATATAAGTTCTTTCTAGAAAATCTCCTCATTGGACGACACTCAATCTGCCTCATGAAGTTCATTTTTCAAAAAATAGCGTTTGGTTGCTTGCTGCTCGAACGACACAGAGATAGTAAAATATTTAATTTTATTTATATTTAAAAAATAATAAAAATTATTCAATCTATATTTCTATAAAAATAATTTAGTAAAAATGATACAGTTTGATTATTATATATATCTATATCTCGATTATTTAAATATTATTCATTAATATCTGATATTAATATCTAAAAAATTCTCATTATATAATTTTTATTTTTTTAATATATTATAAATATAATTAATTTTATATCTAATTTATACTAATATATCATATATTTTATAACTCATTGAAATATTTGACTACTATAATGATATTTGTCGTCTAGAGTCCAAGGCCGAGCCTATGGGGACAGCACAAGGCATGACGCCTCAAGGTACTAGATTAGAAGTCTATTTAGAATTCTCTAGATATGCACTCACTTTGTTTGATTGATTCCTTTTGATTTTTGACCGACATTTACCGTCCTACTTTTTTGACAAGTTTCCTATCATGAAAAAATGAACCGATGTGGCAGCTTATGTTTACAACAACATAATATATTATTTAGAAAAAAATAATTACAAATTAAGAAATAAGTAAACTTAGTAATACAAAAGGCATACTACGCAATCTTTCAATAGATAAATAAATAAATAAAAAGATATTGCTACTAAAGAAAAGAAAAGCTGTGGACTACACACTATAAAATTGGTTGAGAATGAACTCTTATTAACACAAAGATGCATCTGCCTACAATTTTATATTGTTTTTAAGTTTAAAATATGATGTACCTTTTTTTTACAAAACGAAGGGATCAAATAATCATACATATTAATTTAGTTATTCATCTTCTGATCTCACGTTCATCTATAAGTCGAACTTCCAATTTATAAAACTAGTTACCCGATTCATCACTCGTTAAAATGATGAAAAAGATTTACACATACATGCTTTTCTTTTTCTGAGAGAAAGATGAATCTAACTGATTAATTTTATTTTGTGCTCATAGAGGTTTGAACCTATAATCATTCGGAGAGCATTCTAAGTTAGCTACCACTTAATTCATTAAATTATTTGCTATAAATAATGTTCTAAATTTGTGTTTACTGTGGCAAAGTACGACATGAAATGGTACGGTATGACATTATTTTGGATCAGTGCTTTAATCGTACCGTATCTATTTTTTTGAAAAATCAACACGGCATGCAACGGTACATAAACTAGACACGACACGATACAAATTTAGCATTTTGTAATTTTGGCATCAAGTCAAGGGTATGTTCCTAATTTTAACATTCATGTGAAATTTTGTTGTTCTGGTATCCATAGTAGCTTCTAAATCATGTTTCAGCGCTGCTAACATGGTTTTAACTAATAAAAGAACGAGATTAGATGAGAAAATATTTCAGACTATGATTTTATTGAAGGATTGGGATGATACAGAAAATATACTTCAAGACAAGTCGTGACTATCAATTTTAGACACGACACAATACGACATGAAAAAAATAAAAATACACGACACGACATGACACGTGACACAATGTATTTTAGTACGACACGACACAAAACCACATGGATTTATAACACTAGCTACACACATGCATATTATATTATATTTAGATTTCAAAACATTATAATAAAAAAATAGCAACAAGTTTGTGTCTCCAAAAATTGGGATGCTCTACTTTCCTCCTGAATCAATACAACGTTGTTTAAGTTGTGGATATTTTAGTTATGAAAGCCAAAAAAAGAGCACAGAAGCGTTTAATCTTTTATTTGTGTATCCATCATCCTCCTATTTTAAGACTAAGTATATGTATAGTATTAAAAAAAAATCATACAATAAAAAAAATAAAGATATTTGTAAATAATATTTATTTTAACAAGAGATGTATTTTATTAATATTGTAAATTTGAAGTTTGTACCTTGTGCTGTATATTTTATTAAACATAATATAAGTGCTGCATTTTTATAAATTTGTCATTAAGTTCGTAAAATTAAAGTCAACCGACAAATTTTTATGCTTCAACTTCTTCATTTTTTTGTCATTCTTGATGTCCATAGATAATATTGTAACGGTTTATGAATTTCAGTTTTCATTGCTGAACTTGTACATGTAAATCCCAGATCACAGTCTTGTGTTCACGTCTGATGAAAATTTGGGGCCTCATCTGCATCTTTTTCTTAAAAAAAAAATAAAGAAAATTTAGGCGAATTAACATGTGCAAATTAAAAATGTCGTACAGAATGAACAAACTTTGGAGTGGAGTGATAAATATTGTCTGGAGACGTTCTACGTCCTACAGAAGACGATCTATTCACTGCTGATGGGTCCCGCTACGCCTAAGTCCAGTTACCACCTGAATCAAACCGGTCCAGGTGATAATCAAAGAATCCCAACCGAAGCACCAGCTCCACCTCCTCCTCGCCTGAATCCACCGTCACGACTCTTCTCTCCTCCGCCTCTGCTGGAGAAAACTAAATTATTTTATTACTAACTAATTTACGATCTATCCTCTAGTAATCTAGTTTTGATGCGACGAGCCATTGCCCGAACAAAAACTCCAGACTCGACGGCCATGGCGACGAACTCCTCCAAACCGCGTCTCTCTCCTCCTCCTTCCTCCAAACGCCACCGGAGCTGTTCATTTTTTCTAGTTTTTCTCGGCTCGGCCATCCTATTATTAATTTTCCATTTTTTCATGAAATTTTCGAGTGAGGATCTGGATACCCCGAGATATTCAATCATCATCGATGCTGGTAGTACCGGGTCCAGAATTCATGTTATCAGATATAGAATGCTAGGAGGCGGGAAGGCGGTACCGGTTTCTGTTGATTTTGAGATCAGTGGCTCAAAGAAGGTTGTGCCGGGTCTGTCGGCCTATGCTTTGGATCCAGACAATGCAGGAAGATCATTGATTGAATTGATTGATTTCGCAGAAAATATGGTGGTGAAGGACTTGTGGACCCAGACTGAGATTCGGCTAATGGCTACTGCTGGGTTGAGATTGCTCGATCCAGGAATTACTGAGAGGATTTTGGATTCTTGTAGAAAAGTCTTGAAGTTGTCCGGTTTTCTCTTCAAGGATAATTGGGCTACTGTAATTTCAGGCATGCCATTTCTGTTTCATTCTTGAACTTCTTGTATGTATCTTGTGTGATTAACTACTATGCATAGAAAAACTGATGGAAAATATAATGGAACTGCAGGGGCAGAGGAGGGAATTTATGCTTGGATAGCTGCTAATTATGCCATGGGAACCCTTGGAGGAAACCCAAAACATACCACTGGAATCATTGAACTTGGTGGGGCTTCTGCACAGGTTTTGATATTTTTCTTTATATTATTTTGATCAAGTTACTTCATGTATTCCATCATATAATCTTTCTTGTTGTTCCATAAACATTCTCTGTATTGAGTCAGGTAACGTTTGTCAGCAGTGAACCATTGCCAAAAGGATTCTCTCATGCAGTCGAATTTGGAGATATGAAATACAACCTGTACACTCACAGCTTTCTGCACCTTGGCCAGGTAAGTGCTCTATACCTTGTATAAGTTTCTACCCATACAGTGAACTGTTCATGTCAAGATGCTAATGCTGTTACTGTTTTTTTGGCTAAGCAGAATGTGGCATATGAATCACTTCATGACTTGCTTAGCTCAAGAAAGCTAAGTTCGGGTATGCTTCTTATTTCTAATATGAGCCAGTTTTATTTTGATAAAGATTGAGCAAAATACATAAATAAATTTTAAGAAGACCTGTTGAATAATTGTTTAACCACATTTCGTACTGTAATATAAAGAACATTTTCAGTTGTCTTTGTTTATTTAAAGATTAAAGCATTTGAAAAATAAACTGTCGTGGACAAATAAAAGGCATACTACTTTGTACTCTCCATACCATACAAAACTTGTGTTTTAATGGAGTTATTTATATAATCTTGGTAAATATATAAATTAAGTTTAATGGTTTATTTGATTCATGAATTTTGCATCTTATGTTGTGCTATTCAAGAGCCACCATGAAGCAGTGGTATTCAGTCACTCATATTTCCAAGATGAAATAATGGGAAACTAAAAAATAGATCTTGGTTTATTGTAGCTGGTGAGTCAATTGATCAAGCAATATATGGCGATCCATGCACACCTAAAGGGTACTTGCAGGGGGCAAAATCGTTGAAAGGTTCTACCGGATATGCAATTGGTAACTATTCTGAGTGTAGATTGGCTGCATATTCACTTCTTCAGCAAGGAAAAGGTATTACTCAGTTGTAGCCATTGAATATGCATATTCCTATTGGTAGGAAAGAGTCACCGACGTTGTGGTATTTCTATGCAGATAAATGTGAATATCTTGAATGCCATATCGGGTCAGCATTTATACCTAAGCTAAATGGACGATTTGTAGCAACAGAGAACTTCTACCATACTTCCAAGGTTAGTAGTAAATATTTCTCTTATCCTTGCTTCTCTATTTCATTTTTGTCTGATGTCATTTTGAATTGACCCTTTTTTCTTTTACAAAAATTGTTGGATAGTTTTTTGGGCTTGGCCGGAGATCATTTCTCACTGAGTTAATTTCGGCGGGTGAGCAATTTTGTAGTGAAGACTGGTCAAAGCTTAAGAAGAAATATCAATTAATAGATGAAAAGGAATTGCTTTTATATTGCTTCTCTTCAGCTTACATTGTTGCATTATTGCATGACAGTCTTGGAATTTCCTTGGATGATGAGAGGTTAGTTGCTTTAAAGTTATCACTGATTTATTTGGTATCACATATATGCTTGTCTTTTTGAGTGGTACAAACCGAACTTTTTTCGTTCTGGCCTGTTCATTGAAGCCTAAATTCATCCTAAAATGTAAATTGAATTAGCCTCATTATACAACCACAAAGGTTGAATTGGCATGTCCATAATCATCCAATTAATTTTTAAACCAAATGCCGATGTCCTGAATAAGGAAAAAAGTATGACTATAGTCGGTTTGACCTCTAGGAGAGCTTAGACCCAACCTGAAATGGATGAAAACTTTTTATTATAGTAATTAGTGAAATATACAAGTGGATTGGTACTGATGACTTTTATTGTTTGGCAGGGTGGATTTTGCAAATAAGGTGGGTGATGTGCCACTGGATTGGGCTCTGGGTGCATTTCTTATGCTCAAAGCATCTAATGATAACAGAAGAGACCAAAATTGGATAGATTTACTTATGAGAAATGACTTGTCAGGTGTTATCTCTCTCCTATTTTTTCCCATGCTGCTTGTTTTTGCTGCATGGTCCATCCTGAGATGTAGGAAGCCTCAGTTTAAAACAATATATGATCTGGAGAAAGGCCGATACATCATTGCTAGGATGAAGCGATAATTTATTGAATGACTTCACTGTACACCCTGATTATAGCCATCTCCAATTTTACCTTCGAGCTTAGGAGTATTTATTGGTGGATCTGGGTCCTGTGTTGATTGTGTAATTACGAATGCATTTAATTCTTACTGCACTTGTGAACATACCTCTGTCCCGTCCACCATCCCTATGCATCTCTCTCTGAAATTAAATATGACGTGGATCTGATAGCATATGATACCTTATTTAACTTCATTCTACGTGAAACCGGATATTCTGAGGAAAAACAACTGGACAGTACATTGGATTGTAGTTACAGAATCTTTGTTGATTTAGAATGCAAATATTTTCAATATTATGTAAGAATGACAATGTGACAGCTTCATTGATTCATTGACCATTCATTCCACTACGAGGAGTCATTTTTAGTTGTTATTGCTAATGCTTCTTTTCTTAAACGGTCTACATTTGTAATAGCATGTGTCACGTGGTCCGGACGTAAATGTGCTTGATATTGGCTAGTTACCATCTAACAGTATTTAGTGCTTAAAGCATATGTGATATGACAAGCAGACTAGTCTTAATCAGTTGGAATTTTTACAGAAAAGAAAAGCTTGCTATTAGGTTGCTACTGAGTTCAGGATTGACATGCTTTTGATGCCCAAAAGGCCTGGTAGCTGTTGTCTTGTTAATTGCATGTACCGGATTGTTACAAATGTAATAATGGTTTCAGCATGTGACAAGGTAATTGCGTTGTTGAGATATGTCAGTTGTTATGCATTGCCCCTTACAACTGATTCTGTGTACTCTTGGGAACTGCCTGGTTATATCTGGTACATGTGGATTTGGTATGTGGTGGTATTGAAACTTGCACACGCCCCTTTGATTTACTTGTTACTAGATTAACTTGCCAAGTCTGATTCTCCTTGCATCCACCAAGAATTTTAAATGATAGGAAAATGTTATGGTGATATCAAAATTGATACTGCTTTGGTATTGATGTTAAATGAGTTAGTAGTTAGGTTAGCGATTTTATTATTCAACTTATTTTCTATAGTATTGTCGTTATTCAAGTTAAATGAGTTAGTATTCAAGTTACAATATATATTAAAGAATAGAGCACTGTACAAAATAAGTTGAATAATAAAGTCGTTAACTTAAATAAATGTTGGTATTAACTATGATATTGATTTTGATTTTGGTATCTATATAGCGCTCTAAATGATAATTAGTTGGTTAACAAGCTAAGATTGGTTCTTGCATCCACCAAAAATCTGAAAAATTACATATGTACAAAAAGGTACTTTGTAACCACACAAAGTTTCTTCGGACATGAAAACGAGAAAAATGAATGCGGTGGTGGTTTCCATGTATGTAGAAATCGTACGAACAATTATCCATTCTCAGGTATACTGATCTGGACCACAATGCAAATAATGTGCCATCAGACTATGATTTATCAGAGAGCCTTAAAGACATCATCTACATACAATATCATTGCGGTTCCACGCTAGAGAAGACATAATTTGATCGGAAGACATATAAGCTGTGTGCGGTACATAGATCATCCAGCCAGCACTGGAGCAGTATATCTTCCAGTTTCTTTCTTGATTTCTTCTTCTTCTCTCTCTCTCTCTCTCTCTCTCTCTCTCTTTTGTTAAAGAATTGGGTAGTAAATCATTTGGATGTACCCAAATGTCTTCTGGATTTTCTTACAAGCAGGAACCCAAAAAAAAAGATTAACTCGATGCGCAGCTTAATTGTACCGAACGAGCAAACAGAATACATCAGAAGTAAAAGAAAAAAAATATAGTGAAAAGTATGTAACAATAATTTATACCAACAGGTAATAGTATTCGTATAGTTGACACTATTAATTAGTAAGACGTCTCTCCTTTTTTTAAAAAAAAAAAAAAAAAAAAAAAACAAAAAACGAAAAACGAAAAACGAAACACGAAAGTGCATTTTCTTCATCATCCTCCGGCCTTGCAGTAAAGGGGAAAAAATAGTGCCATGCATCAGTAGTTTTACCTTCCTTTTTTTTTTCCTGCTTTGTTTTATTTTGATGTTCACGGTTCACCTATCATTTGGGTGGATATATACTATTCTCTGTGCACCATATGTAAGGGGCATATCAATACAATCGCGGTCTCGATCTTATGTACATTTACACATTTAACCCATCTAAACTGAAAGAGACACCATGTTTAAATGTTTAATAGTGACAGTATAAATGGAGACTAAAAGAAACGTTTATTCACACATATTTTTTCTTTTTTGGTCGTTCTAATTAATGACTGTAAATTGGTTCCACAAATTTTGCAGGATCTTTTTATAGTACATATTTTTTGAGTAAAGGGCCTTTAATTATATTCTTTTATCATTTTACTTATGTCGTCTAGTGCAATCACCGAATTAATTTATGTAGTCACTTATTTTTATTTTTATTTTTAAAAAAGGGTTCTATTAACAGACATATATTATTTTAGCTGGAGATCCCTTATTTTGATAATTTTGACAACCAATTATAAATTCATAAAAAATCTTAAAAAAATTACAAACATATTTTTAAACTTATGATTTAAATTTAATGCCCGTTGATGAAAAAAATAAAAAATATTCAAATTAGATTAAACTTAAAACAATATGAATCCATAAATTTAAGAGTATATTTAAAAAAAATGTTTTATATTTTGAAGATTTTTTATGAATTTATATGAAATTAATTATTAAAATCAGTGTTCTAAATAGCGCGTTATAGCGGTGCTATAGTGTTTTCTGAACCCAAACGCTATGCTATACACTTACACCGTGCTATGTGTGCTATTTGTGTTATAGTGGCGCTATTGCACGATATCGTACATTTATTCATAATAAATTTCAAATGGTCATAATTTTTTCATCTGAACTCTGTTTGAGGTGATTCAAAGAGCATTGAAAAGTTAAGAACAAGATCTATAATATTGACATATAATCTTAATCATTATGTATAAATTTTTGATCAATTTTTTCTTCTTCTTTGTTAGCGTTCTGATTTGATCCGACTAACATCTCTCTTGTTTTCTTCTTGAGTTCCCTTCTTTACCTGAAATAATAACTAAAACTAGCAGTGCAACGATTTAAACCGTTACAATGACTCTGAAGAAGGTTGACCAAGTCAAGACTCAAGATCCTCAAAATTTCACTCCCAATAAATCATTGTAACGTCTTAATAACATTTGATAAGCAGCTGTAATATGATCTTGAGTCTAACAAAGATATTCTTAGCATAATTTTTTTTTCTAAACTATTATAACAATTCAAGTTGAAAATTGTCAGCCTCCATTATTGTTCTATTTAAAGGGATGATTTCAAATCAACTCAATTCTCTAAGCAATAATTAGTCTTTCAAGCATTCCTAAAAGCACCTTGAGCACTAAATCTTTCCTTGCTAAATCTCTCAACTAGAAATTCAAATATATTATATCCAAAATATAGATTAAGTTGTAATTTAGTTTACTTTTGAGCTTAGTTTAATGCTCTCAGTTTTGAGCCTTGTGTTCTTATTTTTCAGAGTTTTGAGTATTCTTTTGTTATTGTTATTTTTGACTTGTGTCTTCTCTTTTACTAGTTGTGTAACGGATCCAAGTTTAACTCTTGTTGTAATACTTTGTGATCAATAAATCAACACAACTTTTTAAATATGAGTCACGGAGACGTAGGTCCTTTCGTGAACTCTATTAAAAACTTATGTTTTCTCTTTTTCTCTCATTCTGTATCTCTTTACATTTTTTTCTATACCAAGTTGTAATTTGAGTCATTTTTGTATAAAAAGATCGTATCTTATAATAGTATTTGTATTATAGTTCTTTGTTCTTATTCCTTAAGTAGTTTTTTTGGGTATCTTGACCTTTAATTCTATCACTTTTGATAAAAAACTTTAATTGGATATGCTATGCAATCACAAAAAACTCACGATGAGCTCAATGAGATTTATAGCTAAGGATGTCATAATCAGTTTTAGGGTAAAAAAATCATTTGATGACTTAAAACTGCATTTGAAATTTTGAGATATATATTTTTGGACTTTTTAGGGTTTGCTTACAAATTTTATAATTTTTTATATTATTAAATAAATAAAATATATATTGAATAAATTTATTTTTATTTTTTAGGATTTTGAGGATTTTTCTTAGTAATTGTATATATTTTTATATTGAATGAATAATATATGTTCACATTATGAATGTTGATATATATATATAGAGTGGAGATACCGTGAGCTTAAGCTCACGGAGGCCTTCCGTGAGCTTAACTCAAAAAATATATCAAATCATTTCGAAATTTTAATTTATCATTCTCATTAAATTCTTTATATGAAAATCTCATGGGATGCAAAAATTTGGAGCGTTTCGAGCTTTTTAAGTTGTTGTTTTTAATTGAAAATCAGCTCTAAAAATAATAATAATATATTCAATACTTGAACATCATTTTAAAAAGCTCAAAACACTATAAAAAATTAAAAACGATGACTTAAAAAGCTCAAAACACTATAAATTTTTGTATCCCGCAAGATTTTTATATAAAGAATTTAATGAGAATGATAAATTAAAATTTTGAAATGATTTAATATATTTTTTGAGTTAAGTTAGCTTAAGCTCAAATATCTCTCTCTCTCTCTCTCTATATATATATATATATATTCTAAATATAGATCTTTAATAATAGTTTCTTGACTAAATCATGTTAAAAGAAGGTTTTAACATTAATTATTTAAGAAAATCATTGTTAAAGGGTAAGGATTATTAATATATAGGAATGGTCCATTCCGAATGGACATATAATTTGTGGCTCAATCAGATTTTAGTTATCATAACTCAAGCTGAATTTGACTCGAGCTAAATCTGTCTCGAGATAACTGATTTATATACTTTTTGGCTCGAATAGGAGCCAAGGTTGGCTGACTCAGCAACTTGTCAATTGACTCGTATACTTAGATCTGTCATATTTCATATTTTTATTTAAATATTATTTATATTATTTAAGCTTATTTGATTATGTAATATGTATGATGTTATATAATTTATTTATATGTTATGTAATTTATTTTTATTTATCATTTGTTCTAGTTTTAGATTATGTTTGGAAAATAATTGATAAATTAAAACACACAAATGAGCTAATTTGATGAGCTCACGAGCTAACTCGAAACAGACACGAGCCAAGTATGAGCTAGACTGACAACTCAGATTAAATTTGTTTGCTCGAGCAAGTTCAGCTCGTGTAACTGCTGGCTCGAGTTCTAGTTATCTCTGACTAGGCTCGTATTTGCTCGTTGAACATTAATGTGAATTAATGTATGTAGTCTTTACATTGTTTGCGGGGAACTATTTTTTTCATTTAAAGTTTGATTTTTTATGATTCTAAATTTAACGAAATTAGATTTCACAATCTTCTAGTGATTCTGATGGCAGAGATATATATAGGTGGACTAAATAGAGGTTCTAGAAATGGAGTGGGAAACCATAAAGGGCAAAAGGGAAGTGAATGTGGGTATAATGGAAATAATAGATCTACATGACTCGTTTTTAGTACACATCCGATCGAGCTTGTGATAGAATTTGCTTGATCTCAAATTCAAACAATGGAAAGCTCGTCTTTTATTGATGATAGGGTATTCTATCTTAAGGTCCACAAAAGTATGCTAAGTAAAGACGGTTCGAGCCCAACTTCCATAGTTCAAAGTCCGACTCCACCGAAACACGTTGTCTACTGTGAATATGCATAGAGACACACAACATCCTCCATAGTACAAGTACAATACTCAACTCTTATCTATCAATACCGGTCCTCCCACACTATGGAGAAGGAAGGGGAAAACCCAATGAAGTGCACAAGAACAACATAAGTATAACATAATCAACCAAACATTCTGAGGTCAGTCATCATCAGACATGAGCTCGAAATGATTAGGCGAGTGTCCCCTATACACGACTCATATTATTTGACGTCCACCGTGGAGCCTTAAGTACATAACATGTATCAATTGAAGAACCATATTATCTACGTTTTAATCTGATGGTCTGGATTAATATAACAGAGACCTTCGTTTTATATTATAGTTACCGATACTGCTCAACTACAGCGACCAACAAACTTCATCACTTTATCACAAAAAAAACTTTACCACTGATAATATACTGTATACATACTGTTCAGGCTCCTATATATGCCCTAAATCTAACTCTTATGATTGACCAACTAGGATCGCAAATGGGTCAAATCAGTTTGGGCTACATGGAAAGGTCTATTACCATATCAAAAGTCGAACCTAGGTCCTAAGAGGCTGACTTGTGCCGAACCCATTCATGATTAATCATTAATCATTTAATCCCCTCTGGTTTCACTTAAGCTGATCTAATTTCGCCAGGTCTGCATACCAGGTTGGTCAAAAGTACCTAATAATGCGTAGCTTTAGTTGCACAATTACACTCATTATTAGCAAAACTTCACCAATAATTAAGGGGCCCGGCTTTCATACATAAATCAATTACTATATCCTCACTAATTTTTGAAATTGGAGGGGGGGGGGGGGGCATGACCTCTTTGGCCCCAATGAAGCTCCGCTAATGATTACACTGAATTACCTTTCAATTTTCATTGGTGTATAAATATATTTATAGTTATTAAATATAAACATAAAATCAAAGCTATTCCAATAAATAATAAAAAACTAACTGATACATACAAGATTTTTTTTAGACGGTGATTTTTCACCATCTGTGTCATCAAAAACAAGAGTTTTTGATACCACACTCCGGTAACATAGGGATTTAACTACAAACGCTTAATAGGGCCACTGATTTTCAATTGCCGGATCCACATCATTCACAAAACAGCATGTACTTTCAGTCAACCAAAATAACTGTATCATCAAATCCAAATGAACAATGCATAAAATAACAGCAGAAATAAGCAATTAATTAAAGAATGATATGTGCTTCCATCCTGACAGTTGTCTTCCTTAACCCAATTTGCAAAGCCTTGTAATATTTGTTTTATAGTAATCTTGGGCACTAGAAAGAACTGATAAAATTACTGAAAGCCTTATTGCTAATCAAAAGAACCTAATTAATCATTATTCTACGAGAGGGAGAGGGTGTAGATCAGTTTCTTCGTCAGATCAGATCAGTTTCTACGAGAGGATTGGTCTCGCGACATACTAGGATGATAGTCATGTTTAGTCATTTCTATATATATATATATATATAGAGAGAGAGAGAGAGAGACATACTAGGATACATACTAGGATGATAGTCATGTTTAGTATTTCTATATATATATATATATATATATATATATAGAGAGAGAGAGAGAGAGACATACTAGGATGATAGTCATGTTTAGTCATTTCTATATATATATATATATATATAGAGAGAGAGAGAGAGAGAGAGAGTAAAGATACCGTGAGCTCACGGAGGTTTTTTATGAGTTTAGCTCAAAAAGTATATCAAATCGTCTCCAAATTTTAATTTATCACACTTATTAAATTCTTTATATGAAAATCTTATGGGATACAAAAATTTAGAGTGTTTTGAGCTTTTTAAGTCATGGTTTTTAATTTTTAAAAATTATCTCTAAAAATAATAATAATATATTTAATACTTGAACATCATTTTAAAAAACTAGCTATATACCCGCGCGTTGCAGCAGACTCTTTTATTTAAACATTAAAACATTATAAAAAAATCATATTTATTTAATATTAAATTATAAATTCACCAAATTATAGAGAAAACCTATAATAAAGACTATATTTAATCCTTGATGAGATTTTTGCACAATATGAGTTAATGATTCATAATTTTTATGACAAGAAAAGTAAATTATTCTAACATATATTATCACCATTAATTTCCTACCAAATATGCATAGGTTTCTAAATATAAAAAAATAATATTATGGAAATAATAGTATTTAAGGAGAAAAAATGGAGAGAAAGAGGGGATCAATGGACACGATCACATACATTCGATCAATCAAAAATAAATATTAGCCATCTAATTGAGGGATAAAATGGGTATAATAAAAAATTACCATGACAAAAAATGGACCCTCCAATTCTTAGATGCTTTATATAATAGTATAGATTAAAAACGGTGACTTAAAAAGATCAAAACACTCTAAATTTTTGCATCTCACGAGATTTTCATATAAAGAATTTAATGAGGATGATAAATTAAAATTTAGAGATGGTTTGATATATTTTTTTAGTTAAGCTCACGGTATCTTTGCTCTATATATATAGGGATTGGCTACGGTGATTCTGTAAGTATTTCGAGCTGAAATGTTTATGGTTCAAATTTTAAAATATTGTGCTCAAAATTTTAATTTAAATATCTCAAAAGATTCTTCATATCATAATCTTGTAGATTATCAATTTTCATCAAATTTGAAGTTAGTTTACTATACTTAATAATTTTTAAAGATGACTCTAAAAATAATTAAAAATAGCCATTTTATAGGCTAAATTTTGCTATCTTTCAAAAATCATTAAGTATGGTAAACTAACTCCAAACATGATAAAAATTGATAATTTATAAGATTATGATATAAAGAATTTTTTGAGCTATTTAAATTAAAATTTCGGGGGTGAAATTTTGAAATTCGAGTTACAAGCACTTGGTCGAAGTGTTTATGGAATCACCCTAGTCAATATATATATATATATATATAGTGAGGCTATGGTGCTTCGTGAAGCACAAAATTTCCTTTGCTTCACGTCCGTATCTCGGATTTGAAAGTCCAAATGGTCGATTCAGACCGTTGAAATATCTTTAGAGATCAAATTATATATTTTTTTAAAAATTTTTCCTATTTTTTAGATGGTACAAAATCGCTAATTTTGGATAGTGCAGAAATCATTAGATCAACAAACTTTGTACCCAATCTCTTCTATCACACGGTGGGCGGAGCACTTCTTTCTTTTGACTTTGATTGATGCCTATCGAAAAAAGGAAGCTCGGGTGCATGATTCTAAAAGATTCGCCATTTAAAAAATAGCACAAAGATTAAAAAAATTATATAAAATTTGATCTCCAAAGATATTTCATTATGAAGATCATGCTCAACGGTTTGACAGTTTGGACTTTCAAATTAAAAATACAAACGTGAGGCATGAAAAATATTGTGTTTCATAAAACACCATAACTTATATATATATATATATATGAGTAAAGATACCGTGAGGTTAACTCAAAAAATATATCAAATCATCTCGAGATTTTAATTTATCATTTTTATTAAATTCTTTATATAAAAATCTTATGGGATGCAAAAATTTAGACTGTTTTGAGCTTTTTAAGTCACCGTTTTTAATTTTTTAAAATGATGCAAAATTTTAATTTATCATTCTCATTAAATTCTTTATATGAAAATATATTGAGATGCAAAAATTTGAAGTGTTTTGAGTTTTTTAAGTCATGGTTTTTAATTTTTGAAAATCAGCTCTAAAAAAATAATAATATATTTAATATTTGAACATCATTTTTAAAAATTAAAAACGATGACTTAAAAAGCTCAAAACACTCCAAATTTTTGCATCCCACGAGATTTTCATATAAAGAATTTAATGAAGATGATAAATTAAAATTTCGAGATGATTTGATATACTTTTTGAGTTAAGCTCACGGAAGGCATCCGTGAGCTTAAGTTCATGGTATATCCACTCTCTCTCTCTCTCTCTCTCTCTCTATATATATATATATATATGCAAATTTACTCTTCAATTATTGATTTAAAAATTTTGGTTTAGTGGTTTTTCATGTGAAATATCGCACGTGCGAAATACAAGATAAAACTTGATGAATATTTAAAATAGACATGTTTTATCTCCATCTTCCATCTTGAAAGAAAAAAGTGATGCGAGCTATCCCGTATCTGTTAAGTGTTAACTCCATTTGATGAGTGTAAAAGATTGAAACCATTCCATACTATGCATTTTTGGAAATCTGCACAAATTCAGGAGGCAGGCATAATTCTCTCCAGACCGTTAGAAGCATTCCATCTTTATCTATTCTTAGCTGTGTAATTAGTGTAGATATTAGCCTTGATTGTTTTCTATATTTAGCACTATAATTTTAGATAGTCTGCTGTGTATAAGATTTGTGTACAGTTATTTATATATAAGCGCCCTGTACTTCTGAAAGAGTGATAAGAAATAAAAATCCTTGCTATTATTTAATCTTTTAATGAGTCATCCAGCTTGATCCGATAGATCAACAATCGCCATGCCTTTTTGACGAACAAAGCTACTGAGAATAATTATTATGTCATGTATGGGCACATATGTTCCTCATGGTGCTTGCATAAAGCCTATGATATACTATTCTGGCATGGAAGAGTTTAGTCCCTGAATAGCTCATATTGCTAAGCCTTAAAATAGCAGAAACAGGGTATTCTGGTAGTGGGGTTTTGGCGCACTTCACTTTTTTCCACTGTGAAAATGCTCTCTTGTTGGGGCAATGCAAGGAAGAATCCTTTCAAATTTCTGGTGGATCATGGGTATAAATAACTTTTTTTGATCCTTGACATTTAGACTCCATGAACGTGATACTGTTTTTTCAGGCAGAAAAACTGTGGTCGGTAAATTTTCAGAGAACAAGATATTCACACAGACTTCATTTTTTTTCTACAAATTCAAGCTTATGTTGGAACAAAAGCAGTGTGGAATTGTTTGCTTCAGACCACCTTACATTCCGTAGAATTTTCTATAGTTCATGAACGCTTCAAATTTTTTTTTTTGGGGGAAAAAGATTTCAGTCACTAGTGAAACAATGAACGCTTAAAATTTTGTTTCTCCAACCATTCAAATTGGCAAAAAAGAGAGGTTGAAATCATGTTGCAAAGAGGTATAAACTTTGTCAATGCCAAACTAAACCTCTGAACAAACCTGCACAACAAAATGATTATACACACAGGAAACACAAAATAGTATATTTTCCGGTATGAACAGAAAGAACACTATACATACAGTTTGCATGAAATTAACATTAAAGCTTAAAAAAAATGAAAAAAAATGAAAAAAAAATGAAGAGAAAGGATTGGTGCCCGGAACAGAGCAAATGGGGGCAGGTGTCAACCTTACATTGTAGGCCAATTGGCACAGTGCCCCAATCCACTGACCATTAGTGATGTAAAATTGCAAAGTCACAGAACCGTTGTGTCCTACGTCAATGAAAGGCAGGTGCATAATGTAGGAGGGGCTACCCAATATATCTGGCTGGGAATAATAAGAAGCGTCAAATTTGTAAAAAAAAAAGAGTCAGAGAAATGGATGACAGGTTCAACTAATGAGGTGGTGCCAGTATTAATTTTGGCCTCAAATTCCTAATCAAAGGTGGGTCTAACGTGGAGTGGCGTTGGTTCATGTTTAGTGCTGCCCGTTATTTGGAGCAAGTTGACTTGTATTGCACGAGTGCGCGCAATATACTAGTACGCAGAATAGTCACATACCTTACCTTACAATGCCTTACCCCATACCATAGGGTATGATATGGTAACCAGAGAATGTGCTTTTGGACCTTTCACTAGGATCCAAGTAGGTCCCTAATGACGATTTAATTGCAATCTTGTGTTCTTTCGGCGGTGGGAATATGTCATGATAATTGAAAGAGAGCTTTCTCTAATTCTATTTGAAAAAAAAAAGGGGGACATAATTACCTGTTTTCTTTGATATGAAAAGGAAACTTAGGAAAGCAAGGATTTAATCAAATTGAAAACGCGACTATAATTTCATATTGCATTTAGGCCCCATTTTTTTGTTCAATTAGCTGCATTTGTTTTAATGATAAAACATGTCTTCTGATGCTCTAGTTCCTGCATAAACCAAAAAAATCGGGGTTGTTTTCATTAGGAATAATATTGCAAGATCCTCCTGACCTTTTCACTTACGACAAACAATCCACAAATTTTTATTTCTGAAAATTACCCCCAAACAAATCAATTCAAGACATTTATCTTCCCACATTTACAATTATAAAATTTGGATGAAAAATGACAAAACTATCCTTAAACCATATAGAGTGATTATTTAAAAATTATCTAAATTGAAAAATGAAATATTTTTCAATGATTAAAATTGAACTATATTACTGAAAAATATTCGAAACATTGTAAAAGTAGACTATCTAATTAAACATGTAACTAATTATGCAGAAATTATATGCCTTGATCTTATTTACGATATTAATTTCAAATCATATGACAATAACGTATTGTAATTTTTTGTGAATTTAATTATTGTATAGTTTTTCAATTAGAAATTGAGGAAATATAGATTTTTATTTAATATTATTTTTTGCTTTTATTTACAAAATAAGAATCTTTAGTTTTTCATTTAATTATTTTATATGAACATAAATTCAAAAATAGAAAGTTAAAATGTAAAAATATAAAAGAGAAAAATTCAAACAAAACAAAATTTATGTAAAAATCCATTTTTTGTAAAAAATAATCAAATTTCTTGAATTATATAGATATAATCTTCATGGAAAACTTTGGTCATTTTTCATCCAAATTTGACAATTATGGATGAGATTTACCACTTTTTTCTTCTTTTTTTTAAGGGGGGGGGTGATTGCCAAAGAAGAAAAGTTTATGGGCTCTTCAAGCATTTTTCTTTTATTTATTTAAAGAATCGGAATTAAAAAATATATTTCTTCTTCATCGGTCTGTGTGGTTGGTTAGATTCTTCTTTCTTCATAAGGCCTTGTAATGTTCTAATTTAAATTTATATATGGAATGAAGAAACTTTTTTTTATTTAGATGTACTATATATAAATCAGCGTTATTTTTTGTATGACATTCATTTTCCGAAAATATTTTATCGTCTACAAGACGAGTTCAATACTTATTGTGTGTTGAAAACGTTTTAATGATATTTTTTTCTCTTTTTGCAAATTAGTTTGCATAAACTTCAAAAATCCCTACCATTTGAAATAAATAATACCTTTTGTGCATTGCTCCTCTTGTGTACTTTAGAAAAACAATATAGTCCAACTCGATAAATATTATTCAGGAAAAATAAAATAAAAATCATTATCTTTTAATTAGGGCAGAATATTGTAAGATAAGACGGTGTAATATATTTTATACTGTATGCTACATTGCTTGCTGCCTCTTTTTCTCCGATTCCAGACTACCTTATCTCGGCATATAGAATAATCCCTATCGGTACATCTAATATGAACAAATTTTGCAATATTCGACTCTTAGCCAAAACTACATGTCCATACTGCTCTTGAAAAAGATGTTCATTATGTTTCATGGAGTAGGGTTGACTCACTGTACGTACTTTCAGGTGTTCATCTTTATAATTTCATAATTGAAAGAGTACACAGCGTTTGTGAAATTTCTTGGTTACGACTATAGTTAATTTGTTAGTGTTTGCACTGTTTTGGTTTCTTGTTACCGTTGGCAGCCACAGCCAAATTACCCTCTCTTCCGACCTACAGCGTTCGAAATTTTATTTTTCGGACCAATTGACCTTCTTCTTTCTTAATGCCGAATTGCCGATCCGATCCCTGTCGTTAAATTAATTTAACTTTGGAGATATTACAGTACACATAATACATGATTTTCTAGAAAAGGTGTGATAATTGCACATCAATTTCGTGCATCAAGAATCTCTTTGCGCATTAATGTACTCCAGCCTACTGTCCGCAAAAGACACTTTGTGCTCTCTACTTTGCGTGCTCTGTTCGCTCTTCAGTCTGTGTTCTTCGGACTAGAGTTTTGAAAACGGAGCGGATCAAATTGATTCGGTCCGGTCTAATTTCTAGTCTTAGGGTAAAGATGTGTCACAGTCTACGGATTAAGGATGAGCATGTGTCGGACGGTCTGAGTTAGAGCAGTCTAAAATGAGAAAATTTGATCCAATTCGTGTTAGAGCTCCACGGATAGAATCCTTACGGGTTATGATAGATAGGTCAAGAGACGGTCCAGTCAGGTCTAAGGGATGGGCACAAATTATTTATTTATTTATTTATTTTGTAATTTCTCAAAAACACAAATAAACCGCAAAAATTCACAAAATTTCAGAAAAAAACTAGAAAATTATAAAAAATCAGAAAATATTCATAAAATAATAACAGTTATAATTTTTTTTATCACAATGTTTTATAGAATAAAATTTGTAATATATTTTTTAATATATTTCACTGTCACAAATCCAAGGTAGGTTTTATCATAATAATATATATTTCACTGTCACGAACCCCAGATAGGTTTTATTTTTAAATATTTTCAATGAATAACGAGAAAAAAACAATAAGTTATTATTTTCTTAAATAAATCCATATCAACAAAGACAAATAATGTTACACTTCATGTGGGTTTGCCATCATTGAAGTCATGCATGGTGGTACTTGGAACATATTGGGTACTTGGAACATATTCTGCACACCTCCATGTTATTAAATTAATATAATATTTCGGAGCTTTGTTTTGATTTGAAATGAATCGCACTCCGCATCTTAAGACTCAACCTTTCCTAAACCCCAACACATGAATTTTGGATTGTTTAAAACCTAAAAAGAAAGGCAATAGCAAACCCACACTTTGTTAATTTCGGTAGAACTTACTAAGGGTCCCAGATATCAGAAACCGTAGCCATGGCCCATGGAAATATGGGATAAAACTCGGCGCAGGTAAGTTGGCATATATCCCCACAGCCGTGTATAAGTAGGTGACTAGGTGTAGCCGTGTAGGTGGTGAGATACTGGTTGGGACAGTTGGGTGCAGCAGGGGATCCGTCCAGGTTTCAATTGTTTTGAGCCGGGTAGGTACGGATGGAAAGGGGCGAACCAAGATTTTAGCGGGGTTAGTCCGGGTTTTAAAGGGTTAGACATGGGTTTGGGTTTGGGTTCTCGGGTTCAGCAGAGACCCATCCGAGTTTGATGGGTATTTGACAGGTGGCACGGGTAGAGAGGGGTGTATTTGGGTAGGGACGGGTTCGGGTACTAGTAGATGCGGATAAACACGGACGATACAAGTAGGTGCGGGTCGGTTCTAGACGGGTCACGGGTAGGGCCCGGGCAAATTAGAGAGGGTCATTTTGAGAAATTTTAAATCGGATCCTTATTAGGATCGGATATTTTTGGATTCAGATCACCATGGGTCGCACCAGAAACAGACCGGGATGGATCACAACCACAAATTTTTACAGAAACGAATTGACCCGTTCGTGTATTTTCAATACTATACTCTAGCCTACACGCTACATAAAGTGAAAATTATTTATACTAACAAGCAAACATATTTTAATTAGTGGAGGATCTTTTCACAATGGATTATTTTGACACTATCGTTAATGGCATTCAAAAATGATAAAAAATTAAAAAAGAAAAATAATATTTATAGATATATTTTTCAATTTATAGATAGATAGTATTTATAATTTTATGCAATTTAGATATATTTTATACTTCGATCATCAAAATTTCATATAATTTGCAATAATTATAGTTTAACGGCCATTGATGAATCATCAAACAATAATAAAATTGCATGAAATTTTAAACAACATCAATCTATAGTAGAAGATTATATATATATATATATATATATATATATACATAGAGAGAGAGTAAATCTAACGTGCTCTTAAACTCATAAAGACGTTAAGCTTAACTCAAAAAGTATATCAAATCATCTCCATATTTTAATTTATCATGCTCATTAAATTTTTCATATGAAAATCTTGCGGGATGCCAAAATTTGAGGTGTTTCGAGTTTTCTAAGTTTTCATTTTTATTTTTTTTAAATCAACTCTAAAATTAATGATAAAATATTTAATATTTCTATATTATTTATAAAAATTAAAAATGATGACTTAACACACTCAAATCACCTCAAATTTTTACTCTCATAAGATTTTCATATGAAAAATTTAGTGAGCATGATAAATTAAAATTTGGAGATGATTTGATATATTTTTTGAGTTAAGCTCACGGAAGGCTTCCGTGAGCTTAAGAGCACGCTAGATTTACTATATATATATATATATACTTTATTCTATTATAAGATTATTTTTGTATTTCTTTAGAATTTTGTTGTTAACATTGTTAAAATAAGGATCATTTTGACAACGAGTTATTTTCACAATCTTGACAATGGATTTTCGGATAAATGTGAAAAAAAAATAGAGAAAATAGAGAAAAAAAAAATATAGATATGTTCTTTTACTTATATATTTAAAACCATTTAATTTTATATAATTTTATTATCGTTTGATTGTCATTCAAGGACCATCAAAATTTTATATAATTTATAATGAGTTTGTCTATTGTGCTTCCAGTAACACTTCGGTCGAAACGCTACTAGTTCAAATTTATATTTTTCATGCTCGAAATTTTAATTTAAGTAGCTCAATAAAATTTTATATCATAATCTTGTAGAATACTAATTTTTATTGTGTTTGGATTTAGTTTACTATGCTTAATGATTTTTAAAAAGTAAGCATTTTTTGACATATAAATTTTATTATTTTTCTATTATTTTAGGGCTATCTTTCAAAAATCATTAAGCATTATAAATAAATTTCAAACACAATAAAAATTAGTATTCTATAAGATTGTGATATAAAGATTTTATTGAGCTACTTAAATTGAAATTTTGAGTATGAAAAATTAAATTTTGTACTGGTAGTGTTTCGGCCGAAGTGCTACTGAAGCACAATAGATAAATTCATTTATAATGATTCTAATTTAATGGTCTTTGATGGACTATTAAATGATAATTAAATTACATAAAATTTAGATCGCTCTCAATGTATAAGTAAAATAATATATCTATAAACTTTTTATCTATTTTCAAATTTATCTAAAAATTCATTGTCAAGATTATCAAAATAGCCATCGTCAAGTAATCCCTCCCCTTAATTAATATAAAGAATTTATTCAAGCTTTTATAAAGTTATATGATACAATATCTTAAAGTCTTATATATTATATTTTTAATATTATTTTTGTATTTATTTAGAATTTTATTGTTAAAATTATCAAAATAACCCATTGTCATTGTCAGGGGTGGGGAGAGATCCTTTGAAAATGAGTTATTTTTATAGTCTTGATAACGAATTTTTGGATAAATATAAAAAAATATTAGAAATAAAAATATAGATATATTCTTTTATTTATAAATTGGTAGTCATTCAATTTTTATGTAATTTTATTATCGTTTGATAGTCCAATTGAGGACCATCAATATTTTATATAATTTATAATTATTATAATTTAATAGTTTTTGATGGACTATCAAATGATAATCAAATTACATGAAATTTGAATCACTCTTAATATATAAGTAGAATAATATATCTATAAATTTTTTTATCTATTTTCAAAATTTTCAAAATTATTTAAAAATTCATTGTCAAAATTGTCAAGACATCGTCATGTAATACCTCCCCTTAATTAATATGAAGAATTTATTCAAGCTTTTATAAAGTTATATGATACAATATCTTAAAGTCCTACACGCATATACACATAGTCAAAAGTATTTATACTAACAGCCAAATATATTTTAATCAATATGAAAAACTTATTAAAGTTTGCATATAATGTAATGTCTTGGAAATCTCGCACCTCGTCTTTTATACTTAAAACTATTTATATTAACTCTGAAATATCTTTACACTAGTATTCCAAATGTCTTTATATTAAAATAAATATTTTTTATGCTAACAACCATATTTGTTTGTAACAAGGCAAGATGTGTTTATACTAATATTAAAATATGTTTACGCATGGTATAAAATGTTATAACGACTTCCAAAATATATAAAAAATATTTATATTAAACTATGGAAATGTATATGTCTACAGTGAAATATCTCATAGTTCAAAATAAAGCAAGAAAATATTGGTGTACATGAATGAATAATCTAAAAAATATATTATGAAGGAGTAATCTAGAATAAAAATTAATGGAGGAGAGATCGACAAAGAACTATGGTGGAAGATTGGGTGTGTAAAATTTTGTGTGCAAAAATAATTTATTTTTTAGAAATATTATCTTCAGGTGCATACAATTTTTTTTAATAAATACATTAAATTTGGATATGTATTTTTTTATGAACGTTCTTAAAACTGAATGTTTAAATATTCATGTTTATCTCAAACAAAAAGAAACAATTTAAACTGCATGTCATAGTGTCATGTAGTTTCAAAATCTCCTTTCTTATTGAAAAAAGAAATTAAAGAACATCATGTGAACAGTAGCAACAATAGCATCAACTATATATGATATAATTTTAAATACTGATAAATTTTCTAATATAAAGATAGAAATCTAAACAACCCAACTTTAAATATCTATAAATGACCCATTTAGATTTAGAGCTTAAATAGTAATAAATTAATAGCGTCAATCTTATATTTTTTTTTTCTAATCCTTCTTAATTTTTGGAGGGAAAAAAATATACGGTTTCACTCTCCCTGAGAAATTGTGGACTTATTTCCTAGTTGATGTACTGTTCTACCCTTTACTCCTTCAGATCTAGAATACAGTCCAAATCTGATTCGAGAATTTTAAAAGGTCAATTGCACGAACTTGGCTCAGAAAAACGAATGATTTGAAATGAAAATCAAGTTGATCCGAGTCTCTAATATTGGTCCAGATTTGACTTCAGATTGACCCAAAATCTAATCGATCTCGCCTTATTGCCACCCCTAACAATCAATTTCATGCCCTTCTTTTAAAATATGGTGGAAAGAAAAAAAATGAAGAAAGTTTAAGTCCATTCAAATGTCACATTTTTTACGATGAATATTATTTCGATAAAAAAAATTTGTTTCAACAAAAGAAAGACTAATTAATCAATACAATAAGTTCGAGTAAACTTTTGTTTCAACTTTCAGGCCTTTTAGCTACCTTCAAACGAGGAAAGCTTGATTTCCGAATCAAAATATATTATAACCCTTTTAGTATAAGCAATGTAATCCCACGTGTTTTCCAGGTAACATAGGAGGTGGCCAAATACAACTTAATTTCAGACCAGAAAGGTAGCAGTGTGATCTTCTTGGTTATTCCAAGTGGGAACTAGATCTGAGGCATGTGATCATCACTTTGTTCGTGTCTCAAATCTCAAAATACTAACTCGAATCTCGAAATGATCAAACGGACCACGCGTGCTGCGTTGCACGGTCTGAGGCATGCATGTTCCTTCAAATAAAAGCTTATTATTATTATTATTTTTTTTAAAACGAACTATTCAAGACAATATTCCGTTGATCTAGATCCTTCAATTTAAAATGGGCGGCCCACAACTCAAGATCCACCAATCATAGAAGGGCAAATTGCTTACAGTGGGAGAAGAGTAGGACCTACTTCAAGGGAAAAAAAAATTTAAGGTTGCTTGATGACCCTGTTGGGATTCATTGTATTTCTCACATATCCTAATGTTGGTATGAATCATTAATCTTTCATTCTATATGTTCCACTGCGGCACTGTCAACCTTGTTTTCCCCTTGTGTAAGGTAAGTCCTTTTTATTATTATTGTTTTTATTATTATTTGTTTTCTTAGTTACACTGCCCGTGGGCAACATTCAGCATGCTATATGAGATCATGAAACAGAGAATACAAACCTTGTAGTGCCATTTTTGCTATCTTCCTTTTTTGGTAGGTTATAGGTAATGGCGTAATGCCCCGGCAGTCCCTCTTCCGTCTGAATTCTTTTGAAGGTCCCATGTTGTAAGTTGCAACTGTAATAATTGTAACTTGAGAAAAAAAATCCCCCTTTGACTTTTCTTACAATATTCTTTATTAAAAAAATGTATAAAATTGACAAATACGGTGGATGTTTGTTGAAAAAAATTCATAAAGTCATCCCGCAGGAAGATATATATATATAGTAAAGATATATATATAGTAAAGATACTGTGATTTTAATTCAAAAAGTATATATATCAAATCATCTTCAAATTTTAATTTATCATACTCATTAAATTTTTTATATGAAAATCTTGTGAGATGCAAAAATTTGAAGTGTTTTGAGTTTTCTAAGTCACCGTTTTTAATTTTTTAAAATGATGTTCAAGTATTGAATATATTATTATTATTTTTAGAGCTGATTTTCAAAAATTAAAAATCATGACTTAAAAAAACTCAAAACACTCTAAATTTTTGCATCCCATAAGATTTCCATATAAAGAATTTAATGAGCATGATAAATTAAAATTTGGAGATGATTTGATATATGTTTTGAGTTAAGTTCACAGAAGGTTTCCGTGAGCTTAAGCTCATGTTATCTTTACTATATATATATATATATATAATTTGTCTATTGTGCTTCCAATAGCACTTCGGTCGAAACGTTATCAGTTCAAATTTTAACTTTTTCATGCTCGAAATTTCAATTTAAGTAGCTTAATAAAATCTTTATATCATAATCTTGTAAAATACTAATTTTTATCGTGTTTGAAATTAGTTTACTATGCTTAATGATTTTTAAAAATTAAACATTTTTGACATACAAATTTTATTATTTTTCTATTATTTTAGAGCTATCTTTCAAAAATCATTAAGCATAGTAAACTAATTTGAAACACGATAAAAATTAGTATTCTATAAGATTATGATATAAATATTTTATTGAGATATTTAAATTAAAATTTTGAGCATGAAAAATTAAAATTTGGGCTGATAGCATTTCGGCTGAAATGTTACTGAAAGCACAATAGACCGACTTGATATGATTATATAGTTTGTTGTGCATATTTAAAATTGGCCGACTTGATTTCACTTTCATTTAAAAATTGGTTTTTAATAGAATTTTGTATTCGACTTCCCCTCACGATTTAAATAATCAATATACATTGAATAAAACTTGACCAATATATGCGTGTGAAAGGAAGAAGACTTGGAATATTCTAAAATATATGTCCAATACTAAAAAAAATGTTTGTGAGAATTGGATCACTTGACCTCATACTTATCTAGTACAAGATTTGAGAAAAAAATTGAGTAAAAAATAATAAAAATTATATATCATTTCAATGGTAGAACTTGTACATTAGCGCATCCAGTAATTCATTGAAGAGAGTCCAATGATCAATGTAATTCTTTGAGAGTTTAATCAATGTTCTTCCAATCTGACGGTTGAAAATCACCAAAGGAGGAAGAGCACCGCCCGATGGGAAGAGATCTTGCTCTTCGGGTTGGAGAGATGTCTATGCTGTTGTATCCAGAGTTCATACCCGGCGTAATATTCAATTATATTGATAATCTGAACTATTCAGTGTGAATTTTATGATTTCCTCTCCTTGCAAAATTGGTAGGAATTCTAGAATGCGATGCAAATAATTTGGGTTTATCATTTCATGTTGAGCAATACAGAGGATGCCCACTCTTTATGTACGCAAGATTTAAGTGGAACCAGTGTTCTCAATTGACCTTTATCTTTTTTTTTTTTTAAAAAAAAAAATTGGTAAGTTTTACTGAAAAAAAATTGGTAAGCAGTTTCAATTCTTTTTATTATTTAAGAAACATTGTTATCTTCAATCTCAATTAAAAAAATATTTCTACATATATGTCAAAAGTATATGTACTTGATCTGCACCTTACATGTGGCATATAGGATGAGATTAAAAAAGAAGTCATTTTCTTTCAGTTACAAAAAAAAAACATTTTTAATTTTTTGATTCAAACAGAAGCTAAATCTAATTTTAACTGCGATCGCCTCGTAAGTGAGCGGTATTTCCACTCACCAAACATGCCACCTTCAAAAATCAAAAGGAAAAAAAGTGCTAAAACTAAAGTCGTCACAAACATAGCCATCATCAGAAGCTTTACCATATTTTCCAATTATCTTTAGGAAATGTATTTCGGACAATTGATGTGATAAATTGTGAATAAGACAACTGTAAATTATTGTTGAGACAGTTTAACTGTCAGGTTGCAGGCAGTTTTTTTTTTAGTAAATAAAATAAATAAATAAATAAATAGAAATGGTAAGATTATTTCGAATTAAAACCCGTCTTAGGTTTTTTTTACGTTTGTGTGTATTATATTAAAAACAAAATACAACAGTCAGTAGATTGATCTAAAATATTACAACAAAAATTAAACTCAGTCCCAACATTTAAAAATTACAACGTTTGTGTGTATTTAAAAATTGCAGGTGATTGGACCGAGTTTAAAACTCGGTCTAGACATCTGGGACCGAGTTTTAAACTCAGTCCTATCATTCTACTATAATACGCCAATGTTGTATGCAGACGAACCTTATTTTCGCAAACCACCTAGAATTGATGAACAATTTGGTGTCGGTCAGCAGTTTAGTACAAAATCAGAGTTAAAAGTGAAAATCACTGATTTTCATGTTCAACAAAATATAGAATTTGAGGTAACAAATAGCGGCAAATCAAAATTAGTGATGAAATATAAAGATTCTAACCGTCCATGAAGGATGTATGTCACACCCAATATAACGAGTATTTGGGAGATCATAACAAATCCGCTCGAGCACTCTTATTTTGGCAGTGCTACTAGGGCGGACCACGGCAAATGACTTCCAAAATGATAGCAAATATTATTAAGAATAGGTTAAGAGACAACTTAGAAATGACAGTTAAAAAAGTAAGGGGTTTGATTAAACAAAAGTTCCCCACAGTATAACCGAGTTATAATAAATTATGGAGAGGAAGAGAACTGACAATTGCAGACATATTTGATAGTTGGGAAGGTTATACGAAATGCTTCCGTCTCTGCTAGCAACCATATAAAATTTCACATATGGTACAAAATACATCATAGAAACAGCGCCCTCAATAAAATTCGGTGTTGAAATTTTCGATTGTGTTGCATGTGTATTTGGTCCGTGTATTACATCATGGCCTTCCTTACGACCAGTCTTAACTATCGATGCTGGATTTTTATCGGGTCGGTATGTCGATAAACTATTTATGATATTTGGTTATGATGCGTAGCAACAATTACTATCACTTGCATTTTTTGTTGTAGCAGATGAGGAAAATGTGGCAAACTGGGGTTGGTTCATGCAGTGGTTGCGTAAAGAGGTTGTCGGTCCTGGTAAAATTACCATGAACTCATATCAACATCTGGGTATAAGGGGAGTATTTGAGAGACTAGATTTTGGATGGTATAAATCAACATGTGAGGCTGTTCACCTTTATTGTACTCAACACATTGCACAAAATGTGTATAAGAACTGTCATATGAAAAGAGTACAAACTCTTTTCAAACAAGCTGTAAGATATAAGAAATCATGGAGTTGTGAAATAATATGGACAAAGGGGTGAAATGAAATATGAGGTTGAATTAGTGATGACGAGAATTAGTAATTGTTGGTGTCAGAAACCGTAATTGACCGGCATCCCATGCGACCACTTGCTTGTTGTTTGTTCATTCAGAAGGCTGAATTACACTCAGTACGTTAGTCCATATTATACCATCCAGTACTACATTAACATATGGTCTAGTCATTGGCGTAGTTATGGCAATAAATAAGATTGACCAATGTATAACGGTCCAATCATTAGACCAGATCCAGCAAAAATCAACAAAGGAATGAGAAAGAAGATACATATTCCAATGGTTATGGATGAAATGGAGGATAGTATCAACAGGCTGCTAACTCGAGGTCGAGCTCGTTCCAACATAGCATAATTTAGATTATCAGTGTGTTTATATTTTTTATTGTTATATTTACCAAAATAATTGGATTTTAATTATTGTTATAATATTTCTATTCGTTTGATACTATTTTAAAATGATGTATTAATCGTGCTTATATTTGATTTTATAGAACTTTATTTTATTTTTTTAGATCAATTACTGATTGTTGTATTTTGTTTTTAATATAACACGCACAAACGTAAAAAAAAAAAAAAAAACTGAGACTAAGTTTCAAACTCGGTCCAAGCTAATTTTCGGGATAATCTTACCATTTTTATTTATTTATTTATTTTATTTACTAAAATAAATAAAAAATCTGGGTTACAGGGGTCAACTACATTGTCCACGAATATCATTATTCTATCAGCCAATTATCAATTGCACATTAATTAATTTGACACAAATTAAAATGGGTACTAGATGAATTGACACGTTTTTAAGGGTAGGTATGGCGGAACCTCGGCTCATATTAACAGCAATAAGCTCAGAATATATTCAATCTCGGCCTTCGGATTAAAAATCAATGTTCTCCGGTAGATTCGCCTAGTGACTCTGAACTCTGAATAACTCAAATCTCCGATGCATATATAATAAGTTGATTACAATAAAATAGTATATTATATTTTAACATATATTAACTTTTACGGTTATTTCACTTAATATCTGTCTTAAAGTGTCATGCAAATTGTTAAATATATCATAGATATTTTTTTTTCGAAAAAAATATTCTCATTTGTTTCAGATCGAGTGTATACAAATTGATACATATACACATTATTTAAGAAATAAATTAAAGTGCACCAAATCTTAAATTTTTAATTGTAAACGATATTTTTTCGAGGAGCAATTATGCTAAGAATTAAAAAATTTAGTAATTAAATTTGTACAAGTAACATCATGACATTGATCGGGCAGTGATCAAGTATTTTTATTTCTCTGATTATTTAATTTATCCCTCCCGGCCTTTTTTGTTCAGATGATTGTTCTATGAATCTATACTCTTTTAAAAGATACTAGCTATATACCCGCGCTTTGCAGCAGACTTTTTTATTTAAACATTAAAACATTATAAGATAAAAAAATTCACATTTATCTAATATTAAATTATAAATTCACCAAATTATAGAAAACCTATAATAAAGACTATATTTAATTTTGGATGAGATTTTTGCACAATATGAGTTAATGATTCATGATTTTTATGATAAAAAAAGTAAATTATTCTAACATATATTATCACCATTAATTTCTTATCAAATATGCACAAGGTTGCTAAATAAAAAAAAATAATATTATGGAAATAATAGTATATAAGGGAAAGAAATGGAGAGAAAGAGGGATCAATGGACACGATCACATATGTTCGATCAACCAAAAATAAATATTATCCGTCTAATTAAGGAATAAATTTGGTATAATAAAAAATTATCATGATAAAAAATGGACCCTCTATTTCTTAGATGCTTTATATAATAGTATAGATATATTTTTTTACTTGTCTAAATTGTAACTATAAGTGCTCTTAATGCAATACAATGTTCCTCTCTAGCATTACTGCATTATTTAAACATATTGCTTATTATTATATATATCTTCAGTATTATTTTGAAAAAAAAATTGTCTTGATCATTTTGTGATGATGATAGTCTACTTGCCTTCTTGTTATGAAAATCAGTAGGGTCTAAACATAAGTTCCAAATAATTCGGGCCATGAAAAGATTTTGAATGCGATAGTAAGTAGAAGATTTAATTGCAGCATCCAAATTCGCGGTCAAAATTTGGTTTGAGCTTAACTACGCAAAGTCAATATATTTGCATTTTCAATCTCATCACAGGAATCTAATAATCGCAAAATTATTTTTATGCAACTTGGTGTTCATGATTAGAGGCCTGATTGTGATACAGATTTGGTTTCAGATTGCATTACATCTAATCCAAAAGTGACTCCTAGATTACAATAAAAACTTGGAAAAAATCTCCGCACTCATAAAATTGCGACGTAATTAAACCGAAAGTTTATAATAACTAAATACGATTTAAACTTACAAAAAAAAATGAAAAAATAAAGTCACAATATAGTTATGTACGTATACATAAGGATCAGAAAGTTGAAGCCAGCAAAATAATTAAGTATATACCATCGTACTTCAGAGCAAACGTGTGGAGAAATTAGAAGAAAAAATTGTCTAAAAAAAATTACATATAGTGATTTTGATTGTCGTGATTTGTTTTCCAAAATTTTGTCTAATACTGAATTGACATTTTTTTCTGTTAGGAAAAGGAATAAATTATGTAAAGAAATAATTCTAGTGTAGATTCAACTTTTATGGCATATCCAATATTTATGGTACATCTTTTTAAAAAATATTGTTAAAAATCCAAAATTATAGATGCATTCCAAATGATTTAGATAAAGCGTATATCAAATTTTAAAATGATTTAGAGATTAGTTGGTCATTCATCACAAAGTCTATAAATTTTCACTGTTAAAATTTTAAAATTGTATGATGAGAGAAATCTTCTTTAAATTGACTAAAACTAAAATTTGATACACATTTTTTCTAAATCATTAGAAAATATTCATATCTTTGGATTTTTTATTTGAGCAATATTTTTTTCAAAAATATGTACTGAAGCATTTGTACATTTTGGAATTTTCAAAAAATATATATACCATAATTATTGAATATATAACAAAAGTTGAATGTATATATACTAGATTTATTCTTAAGTAAATATGAAAAATCAGTCCTACATGATTTTTGTAACTAAAAAAATAAAAATCCTTTATGGGGACAAAATATAGGTAAAATCTTTGACCAATATTTAGCAATCTAAATTTAAGTGCTTGACCCTCATCTTTTACTAAAAAAAAGACCAATATTTAGCAATCTGAGGATAAATATCAGTAATTCAGTACAACGAAAATCATCAACCTTTTTCATATTCTTCTTTTGGGATAGATAGAGAAAATTCAGAAATCTCGTATACAAAATTAATACTGCTGATGATTATTAATTTGGACTTCCAGCTTCTTGAAGTATATACCCTGTGGTTGCCTCAACACTAGCATCGTTAATGTCGTGTACTGCCCTGTTCTTTCAGAATATTTCAGACTGCTTCTTAGAGCATATATATCATTACTAAAATGCTCTGTGCAGCTTTCAGATTGGTAATTTGTAGCCCTACAAACTGATAACAGAGAGTTAATTTTTTTCTTGACAACTATCATGAAACACAAATAATGAAAATTATTATATACTCGAAATTTCTGTTGAAGTAATTATATGAGGATTACAAGTTTGCAATTTACAACATCCTCTTGCAAATATAACAATGGCAGCTCATACTATATATTCTTATTTACTGTTAGCAGGTTTCGCTCGTTGGAGTGTCTGAATCTGAAATGACTAAAAGTTAAATGATGAACAGAAGGGAGACACAAATCATTTTTGTGGTCGAAATTCAGAAGTCATTTTCATGATTCAACCAGTGTCCACATAAGATAACACTCACTTGGCGTCTGTAGTGATTTGCATTTCTCTTTCACTCTTTTTTTTTTCCTTTTAGAAAGCATTTACAGTTCTTGAGAACTCCTTGAAAGTTACTATCGTTGAAAACATAAATTAAGCATTTTCCTGTTTTTCTTTTTTCTTTTTCCCCTCTGCAGTGGAACGAAATTGTTATAGTGGATATTTTGCATTCATCTCTAGGTGAGAAGGCACCTATTCAACTTACTGGACTGTCAAATCCAGTCCAGTGCACTAAAAACAGAGAACTAGAAAACATTTGCAGTTCCTTGAAATATGAAAATACCTTCAGAAGTTGCTCTGTCTGTCTGAAAACAGAATGACGCTCGCCCCCTCCCTGTTTTCATTTTCTGTTTTTTCAGTTATTTTCCTTAGTAAAACTGTACAGCACAGTAGTCCCAAATTCTCATGGTTGATATTCGTATTCAACTTAAGTTGGAAACTGTCACTTATTCAAATAGGGGTCTGGTGCACTAAAAACTAAGAACTGTCACTGTACTTGTTGCGATATGCTTTTATCGTCTGGAAAGAGTGGTATGTATTAGTTTTAAATTTTTATGTCATTACTCATTTTCGCTAATTATACTTTGCTCAGAGATGCTAATCTTGTATTTTCTTTTTCTAACATTATTTTCTATGTAGCCAGTAATCTTTCTTTGCAACAGTGTGCTGGTATTATTGTCTCATTTTCTAAAAATGAAAAAGGAAGGATAGAGAATTACTTACTTAATAAGGAGATAAAAGACTGATCAGTATTTCAGACCAGATTATTCAAAACTGAGACTATGGTATCTAGTTCAGATGATGTTGGTGTTGGAAGTTGTAAACTTTAAGTCCTCATCGTGAAGAGTAGAGACCTCGAAAATCCGATCTCGGCAACCTCAAACCTGAAGGAGGAGTAGACAAGACGAGCTCAGAGAGCTCGATGTAAAGAACCTGAACATGGTAGCTCGGGATGATTATATAACTCGGGATGTTGATCCGAGATGATATATTGAATGCTTAATATTCGCCGTATGTGTTAGAAATAACTGATGAAAGCAGTTAAATGATTGAAGTGTAATCATCATTCAATATCATGTATCTATGATAGATAGCTAGAACTTAGATTTATATTGGTATGTGGGTGCATTTATGACACTGGATAATATAAATAGATGGGTAGAGTTACAATCAAAAAAGAGAGAAAATACTTATAACTTTTGTTGAAATTAAAAAAATAACTTTTCAAAGCACTTTTTCTTCTCTCAGATTTGCTAATTATTTTTAACTCTTATTTAATTCAGTTTGTCATTTGTTCTTGTGAGTTGTGACGGAATATTTGTAATAAACATCGAGATAGATTTCGAGTTTAAAAAGTTCGGAATAAATTTTGAGAACAACTTTATAGAAGTTCAGAACAATAGTTGGTACTTGGTAATTTAATTCATCATCAATTCTTCAACAAGTGTCAAATAATAAAATTGAAAAAAAAAAAACTGAAAACATTAGCACAGCTTATATCTGATCTAATGCCAGTGACTATTAGGGAAAACTTGGCTTAGAGATTTTCCAGGAATTTAATTTTTACTGTCTATTTAATACCGAAAGAGGAGGAAATTGCTTTATATTGTATACATCCATACCAAGATATCATGGTTCACAAATAGCTCAAGTTCACGGATTCTGCTCAATTAGCTTCAACTGAAATCAAGCTCAGGTATAAATCAATTGAGCCAATCTTAATTGAGATGTTTGGCATCGATAAATTCATTAAATTCCAGATTTATCAACATCCTGCCAACATCATTTTGTCAGTTATTAGAATTATATGTTTCCTTTGGTCTGAAGTTAGTTCGAAAATAGAGAAAGAAGTATCGACTTCTACAATCATTAATGATTCCTATGTTTCTTCTAATTAATTTTTCAAGAATTCAAATCCTTTCGTATAAAAAAATGCATAGTTTATATATATATAGAGAGAGAGTAAAGATACCGTGAGTTTAACTCAAAAATATATTAAATCATCTCTAACTTTTAATTTATCATTCTCATTAAATTCTTTATATGAAAATATCATGGGATGCAAAAATTTGGAGCGTTTTGAGCTTTTTAAGTCGTGATTTTTAATTTTTGAAAATCAGCTCTAAATATAATAATAAAATATTTAATATTTGAACATCAATTTAGAAAATAAAAAATGGTGGGTTAAAAAACTCAAAACAATCCAAATTTTTGCATCCCACGAGATTTTCATATAAAAAATTTAATGAGCATAATAAATTAAAATTTGGACATGATTTGATTTTCTTTTTGAGTTAAGCTCACGGAAGGCCTCCGTGAGGTTAAGTTCACGGTATCATTACTCTATATATATATATTAGGCTATGGTACTTTACAAAGCACAAAAATGTTGTGTATTTTGCGCTATATTATTAATTTTAAGTCAAAAATGATTGATCCAAATGCTCAATCTAATCTCCATATCAAAATCTATTAGTAAATTAAATTTTATATTTTTTGAAATTCATTTGCTATTTTTTTGAATAGGGGGAAAACCATCATTTTTGGATGAACCAGAATTCTCAGATCAAGCCAATTTCTCCTCACCAGAAAAAATATCAAAAAAATCTAAAAAATATAAAATTTGGTTTCCTAATAGATTTTGATATGAAGATTAAATTGAACGGTTCGGATCGATCATTTCTAACTTGAAATTAAGAATAGAGCTTGTGCTTTTCAAAGCACCGTAGTCGGACTCTATATATATATATATATAAATAGAGAGAGAGAGAGAGAGAGAGTCTGACTATGGTGCTTTGCAAAGTATAGAACGCCTCTGTGCTTTGTGCTCTATTTTTTAATTTTAAGTTAGAAATAATCGATCCGAACCGTTCAATCTAATCTTCATATCAAAATATATTAGTAAACCAAATTTTATATTTTTTAAATTTGTTTGCTATTTTTTTCTGCTGAGGAGAAAATGACTTGATCTGAGAATTCTGGTTCATTCAAAAATGATGGTTTTTCTCCCTATCCAAAAAAAATAGCAAATGGATTCCAAAAAATATAAAATTTGGTTTACTAATAGATTTTGATATGGAGATTAGATTGAGCATTTGGATCGATCATTTCTGACTTAAAATTAATAATAGAGCGCAAAGCACACAACGCACTTGTACTTTGCAAATCACCATAGCCTAATTATATATATATATATTTGGGTGTGTATAATGAAAATAAATCTATGCACTGTTTGAATTGAATACATAATGGAACAAAGTTTGAGCCTTGGTATATTCTGAGAACCAAGATTGAGTTAGAATTTTGTTAGCTAACTTAATTTGCTAAGCCTTGTTTACTGTTAAACCATATGATCCTGTTTTTCTCAATTCCCACATTGATTATTGTATCTAATAATATAATTAATATAATTATTAATAATAATAAAAAATAATTTTAATATTAAAAATGACAGCAAATTAGTGATAATGATGTTCTACAAGCACACCAGTAGAAGTGATATTTTTGTTTTTTATTTTTTAATTATTTTACCAAAATAAAAAAACAACAACCGCGCCACTGTCCCCCTGGCGATTTCAGCTATACATTTTTTTTAATATTTTCAATGTATTTAAAGTTAAAGTTTTGATAGTTAATAAAAATGAAGGATAATAATTTCAGTGGCGTCTTTTGTACAAATACGTCAGTCACGCGTTGTTATTTTTAATATTAAAATTATAATTTATTATTTTTATTATTATTAATTAGATTAATTATATTTAGATACAATAATCAGTGCTATTCCTACCAACAGTAGGAATGTGAAAATGCGAGAAGGATAAGCCATACGGTCCCTGTTTTTCCAATACCAACCAACAGTCGTAGGCAATAGAAAATGCAAGAAGGATGCATAGCAATAATTTCCACAACATTCATAAGAAGTTTTTGCATATCAAGAAACTCAGCTTTCTATTGTTTGTCCTAATTTTGCCTTTCCGTCCAATTTTTGTCCGTTCTAGGATCATCTTTTAATTACTCATTTTATTGCGGCGAGAGGTAATTAATTTTTCTTCACAAAATATATTATGTTGTGAGTTATTAGAGAATATGAATTATATTTTGACCTCAACAAATTTAAATATGAAGATTGGTGAAATAATAAAGTCTTATGAAATGCTCAATAATAAGAAATTCAATCTAAAAACTTTTAAAAAGTATTTCACATAATTTATCACACTACCATCAAACTCTTTTAGAAATAATTTTCTATTTAAGCGGTGCTAAATGTCCGTCTAAAGATCATTTTTCTAGCAGTGAGATGAGATAAAAATTTTGATTTACAGTTTATAGATATTTTGTATTATTTAACTCATAGATCGAACTTTTTTTCTTTTTTATCTTTTTATGGATGTAATCATATCTACTATCTATTGAATGAAATTACGAAGTAAAAAAATAACTCTCTTTCGTCAAAATAAAAAAGTAAAGAAAAAAAAGACAGATCTTCTTTGATTCTTTGATTACCTGCCCCGTTGCACTACTTTAATAATATAAAAAGAATTGGACTACGACTAAAATTCCAAAAAAAAAATTATATATATATAAAGAAAAAGAAAAGAAAAGTTGTATTCTGAAATCTGTCTTGTTATCGTCCTCTCTCCACTATATGGGACTCAGAAAACGCAACATCAAGACATAATTGAAGAGTTTAGTGGAGAAGTCCACATTGCATCAATGAAAAAGACAGAAAAAAATGTTGTCGTCGCCTGATTATGGGTAACTAAAGCAACTCCACTAACAAATCCGGCTGTTATATAGCTTTGCATTATAAAACATGCTTGATTAATTTGTACATGTAATAGTTTGACGGGCCAAACATAGACCTACCATCATGTTCAGGGGCGGATGCACAGTGTACCAGGGGGGGCGGCCCTCTCTGGATTTTGAAAAACAGTGTTTTTCGGTAATACTTTCGGTAGTTTGCCTCTCCTGGAAAATTTTTTTGCCCCCCCTGGATTGTCTGATTAATTTTATTGAGAAAAAAATATTTAATATCATATATAATGAAATAATTATGCAAAGATAACAAAATATAAAGTTTTATAGATGAAAATTTTCTTCATCAACTTGATTATCTATTACTTTGAGCTTTATTTTATTATTATTTTTAATATATAAAATGTTATTATTCTAATAAATTTTTTATTAGGTAAGAATATATATTAAATTATTATTTTTTTATTTAGTACCCGATTAGTTAATGGATTTAAACCCGATAAGCTATTACAATCCGATATTTCCCCCCTCCCCCGACTAAAATCCTACATCCGCCCATGATCATGTCCGTGTTTTAGACACAATTAAAATGAACATGACTGCTTCTATATATGTGTGTGCATGAAAAAATAAGACGCGGTAATTCTCATCTAGAAAAATAATAATACAATACTCCGCTTATCAGTTGGCATGGAGGTTCTTTGTCTCATATATGCGTAACATATATAGTAATGAGATTCACCGAGTATTTTCCAAGAATATAACAAAAAAAGGTTCCATGTACATTCAAGTGCGTGTGATATTTCATATGTAAGAAAACATTAAATCTAGATTGTCGACACACTCATGCAATTTTAATGATTTATTTGTGGAATATAAAATGACAATCAAATTCATAACCTTTGAATATAATCAATCAATAAGTTTAATAATGACTATAATTTTTAATTTTACTTCTTGAATATATTTGAAAGAATAAGTGTAAGATTAATTGTTAACGTTGTACTAAATAAATTTTTTTTATTTTATTCTTTTCACAAAATATACTTGAGTTTAATAAAATTCTTTAAATTATTTGTAGGATCTTTTGAAGACTTCATCAAATCATCGGGGAAGAAGATCAAATTATCTAAGGTTTAACTCAAAAATATAAGTTTCTTCATTAATTTGCAAGAAAATGATTTCTGTTGTAGGAAACCGTTATATTTTACACTCAAATTTCTCTAAGTTTTTTAAGACAGATATTTCATAAAAATTATCAGAGTGTATCGTTTCATAACGACTTGAAAACATTGAATGACTTAATCCATTATAACACTTCTACAAATCGGTATAATATCTCTGTAGAAGCAGCCTTGTCAGAACTCTGATCAACAGAGTCAAACCTGATAAAAATATTATAAGGCTTCTTAAAGCATTCAACACTTCCTCAAAATGTTATAACGGCTCATCCAATATATTTTAAACCATTATAATAATTCATACAATTTGACAAGAGGTATTTTGAAAAATCAAGATTCAAGAATTTAAACCATTATAACGGTTCTTGAACCGTTATAATGGTTAAATGCACAAGAACTCAAATTGCTTTATATTATGTTCTATTATAAAATGAGTTGCTTCAGAACCTTTCAAACTAATCGAACTCTCTCAATTCTAAACTATATGAGCACTTCTTCTAAGCACAAAGAGCACATACAATCTTTCCTTGCAAATACAAGAAACCTAAGCCTTTTGAATTAGCTAAATCCATTAGTTTCCTTTTTTTGAGCTACTATTTTTGCTCTATTTTTTTAGCTTTTGGCTGAATTATTTTTCAGCTTCTTAGATGTATTTCTCTGAGTCTTGAGTGTTCATTTACTATTTTTATTTTATTAGGTAGTTTTTAATCATTTGCACTTATTTTTATGAAGAAATTAAAATTTCTAATTGTAAAATATTTTTATGTCAATAAATCGACGTTAGGTTAGTGGAACGGGTCCAGGAGACGTAGATTTTCATAACCGAATTCCATTAAAATCTTCATATTATTTACTTTTTAGCACTTGCACTTTTAGTCCTTCATATTCTCAATTTTCTGAAAAGTTACATTTTTTGTGAGAAGTTGTCGGTTTATTATTTTACATCAATTATTATTTTTGATAATTAATATTTGATTGATTTTCAATGTATATTTACATTCTTGCATATCTTTGAGTAACTAACTCTTTGTACTCTCTTGTTTAATTACTTTTCTTAGTTACTTAAGACCATATTTGTTGTGCTACCAACCGGTCTTTGTCTAGACCTGATCAAAAACATGAGACAACCAAGTACCGATAAATGTTGGGAAATACCTATACACTTGTATATTTGGAAAACAAACAACTTCTAAATACGGTGCTAGACAATTATTCTAGCTTTAATAAGTCAACTCATATATTAACAACCCTTTTAAATCTAAATGATATTAATTTATTGGAAAAAGAAGCATCTTATATTTTGAGGGTATTGACGGTCTTTGTTATATTCCATTAATTGTACAAAAACATTTAATAAATTTAATTTAGTTTATAAAAAATCCAGATAGTTTAAAAGGCATCATATATTACAGTTTATTATCTTAATGAGGTATAAAAAAACTCATGAAGTTGATGAAAATTAATTATATATTATTTGCTACATATAGAAACGTCAACATGAAAAAAAAGTAAGTGCCGATGTTGGAAAAGGGAAACCAAATATGCAAATCTTTCAAATGAGATTAATTTGTTATATATAAATAAACAATAAAAAAATAATGATAAATTTATTATTATTTTAGGTTCTTCCACACGGAAACCAAGGCCAAGAGTTACTATGCGGGAGTACTATGCATATAAGCTCCAAATAAGTACAAAAATAAGCTTGTTTCATTTAGGGGGCAGACTTCTACAACAATTCATTGTAGATATGTACATAAAGATTGAAACATCCCGTTTGATGTATTTCGCAATGCATCAAAACCAAATTCAATCCGATCTTTATCAAGGCATTGTTGACATCATACATGCCGGAGAAGCCCGAGCAACCATGGCTAGACAAAGAATTGTATTGCCTGCTTCATTCATTGGGGGACCTCGTGATATGCAACGGTGTTACATGGATGCGATGGCATTGGTTCGAGAATACGGAAAGCCTCATATTTTTTTGACAATGACGTGCAATCCAAATTGGGATGAAATTCATGTCGAGTTGCTACAAGGTCAAAGTCCTTCAGATCGTCCTGACCTTATGGCTCGCTTATTCAAAGCTAAATTGGAGGCCATGAAGGAGTTATTATTAAAAAAAATATCTTTGGTCATGCTATTGCTTGGACTTATGTCATTGAGTTTCAGAAACGAGGTTTGCCACATGCACATTTCTTAATAATTATGAATCGAGCTGACAAGACAATGGATCCGGATCAATACGATAGGCTTGTTTCGGCCGAAATTCCTGATTCAAGAAGATATCCTCAATTACACAAGATGGTTGTTGCACACATGATGCATGGTCCCTGAGGACATTTGAATCCTAAATGTCCTTGTATGTCATCCGATACAAATCGATGCATATTTCATTACCGAAGAATTTCAACCTATGACTCTCCAAGGTGATGACTCATATCCCCAATATAGGAGGAGGAACAACAGTCACAAGTTGAGGTACGAAAGAAAATATTGGATAATCGATGGGTTGTCCCGTATAGCCCGAGGCTCTTGATGACATTTAATTGTCACATCAATGTAGAGGTATGTTCGAGCATTAAGTCTGTGAAGTACGTATTTAAGTACGTATACAAGGGTCATGATATGACGACAGTGCACGTGGAGCCTGATGGTACATAACAAATTAATGAGATTAATAATTTTCAAGATGCGCGTTGGGTGTCTCCTCATGAGGCTATGTGGCAAATTTTTGGATTTTCTTTGAGCGAGATACATCCTTCGGTGAGGATGTTGACCATATATCTTCCGAACCAACAATAGATTCGATATAGTGAGAAAGAAAACTTAGCAGAGGTCGCTGATAAAGAGACTTCCCATATGTCAATGTTACTTGCTTTCTTTAAAAAATATAGGAAAAATGAGCATGCACGACAATATTTTTACAAAGATTTTCCTATGCATTTCACTTGGGATGCAACAAATATGAAGTGGAATGACAGACAAAGAGGTGGAGAGGTCGGGAGATTGGTAACTACAAATCCCGCAGAAGGTGAAAGGTACTACCTTGCGGATTCTTCTTATTCATGTCAAAGGACCAACCTGTTTCGAAGATCTCTTGACAATAAATGGAATTAGGTACCAGACTTTTCAAAAAGCAGCGTTAGAAAGAGGTCTCATAGAGACTGATGATAGCTTATCACATTGTCTAAATGAGGCCTCCATCTTTCAGTTTCCCATTGCACTTAGAAGGCTTTTCGCAACTATTTTGGTGTTTTGCGAGCCATGTGATGTTCGCAAGTTATGGGATGAGCATTATGAGTCAATGTCTGAAGACTATAGACGAACATGTGGAAATGATGCACGAGTCCAAAATATGGTTCTTTCGAGTATAAAATCCTTTTTGCAATCTATGGGTAAGAATCTCCAAATTTTTGATTTGCCAGATCTGAATGAATGTTTTAACTCAGTGGGTTGTGCATATCGAGAGATTAATGAGGAGTTTTCCATAATGGTGGAGGATGAACATCTGCGTGCACGAGACACACTCAATGGTGATCAAAAAATTGCCTTTGATGAGATCATCCGACATGTGAATGAAAATAAAGGTGGAGTTTTCTTTGTTGATGGACCGGGTGGGACAGGAAAATCATTTTTATACAAAACATTACTAGCTGAGGTACGTTCTCGAGGTCTTATTGCAATTGCGACAGCTTCATCCGGAGCTCCTGCCAATAATTTACCAGGAGGGAGAACAGCTCATTCTCGATTTAAGATACCTTTACAGCTGGAGAATAATTCCATGTGCAACATCAAAAAACAGAGCGGGGCTGCAGAATTGCTTCGACAAGCTTGGCTAATTATTTGGGATGAAGCTTCCATGACCAAGAGACAAGCGGCTGAGGCACTGGACCGAACCTTGCAGGATATTACAGATTATAATATTCCATTTGGTGGCAAAGTCATGGTTTTTGGCGGTGATTTTCGTCAAATGCTACTTGTGGTCAGACGGGGTACCCGAGCACAGATTGTGGACTCAAGCATACGTATGTCACCTCTTTGGCCCTCCATAAAGAAGATGCGATTGACACAAAATATGAGAGCACGATCAGACCCATGGTTTTCTGAGTTTCTACTACGAGTTGGTGACGGGGTTGAGGAGATGATTGAAGGAGATTACATTCGTATACCTAAAGATATGGTTATTCCTTACACTGAAGAAAAGGAATCGAAGGAAAGGCTAATCAAAGCAATATTTCCTTCTTTAGAGGTTCATGGAAATTCTTCTGAGTACATGATATCTAGAGCAATCCTATCAACCAAGAATGAACATGTCGATGAGCTAAATAACATGATGATTGATAGATTTCCGGGAGAAGAAAAGATATACCATAACTTCGACATAGCTGAGGATGATACCAGCAACAACTATCCTGTAGAGTTCTTGAACTCTCTAACTCCTGGTGGATTGCCCTCTCATTTACTTAGACTAAAAATCGGTTGTCCCATAATACTTCTTTGAAACATTGATCCTCCTAATGGCCTATGCAATGGTACCAGATTGATATGCAGAGCCTTCCAACCGAATGTGATAGATGCCGAAATAGCGATCGGCGAATATGTCGGAAAGAGGGTATTCTTGCCCATAATTCTTCTGTGTCCATCAGATGATGACATGTTTCCTTTCAGACTTAAAAGGAAATAATTTCATGTCCGACTCAGTTTTGGCATGACAATAAACAAAGCTCAAGGACAAACAATCCCAAATGTAGGTGTTTACCTTCCTCAATCGGTATTCTCACACGGATAATTGTATGTCGCACTATCGAGGGGAATATCACGCACAACTGCAAAGGTGCTTGTGAAACCTATTAAAGATTTCAACCAGTCGAGGACTTACACATCAAATGTGATGTTTCGTGAGGTTCTACAAGATGTTTAAGGTACAAGAAACTTCTTTATACTTTTTATAATTTCAATTCGTTCATTGCATTTTAAAGTTGCAAATAAATATTTTATATGACCATTTAAAATATCTTTTCACTTACAGATATCGAACATCTCCTTGAATAATATCTATTGAAGAATATTTAATTATATAATATATCAATTTTAGCAGACATGTTTTACATATTTATATTGTGAAATTATTATATGTTTATAAAATATATGATTTTGAATTGATAAAAATGACCGCCGCACTGCGCGAGTATCCTAAGAAATCTCATCTAATTTCACATAAAAAAAATATTAAGATATGTTAAAAGTACTCTAAATTTAATATTATTGTATGATAGACAAACTAAGCTTCATCTAGTTGGTTATATCGATTCAGATTTTATCGGTGATAGACTTAATCGAAATAGACTAGTGGGATCATTAGTTTTTTGGTCTAGTCGCAAGCAAACTTCGGTGGCCCTCTCTACTGTCGAAGTCGAGTATATTGTTGTGGGTAGTTGTTTGCACATAAATTTTGTAGATGATATAATCTTTACAAGATTATATTTTACTCTCCCGCAAAGTGTCGATCATGTGTGATAACATAAGTGCCATAATGATTTCAAAGAATCTGGTATTACATTCACATACCAATCACATAGCAATTCGACCTCATTTTATTCGTGATCATGTTGAAAGAGATGATATCAAACTTGTGCACATTGATACAAAATACCAATAGCCTATATCTTTATGAAACTCTTAATTACTTAATAACATAATGAGTTAAGATTTAAATTAGACATGCTTGAACTTTCAAAGTGATTAAATCATAAAATACATGCATGAGTATGTTTTAAAGCATAATTATCATATTTACTTCAAAATCCTTTTGAAAAATACTTCAAATTCATGTTTCTACCTTAAACCATTATAACAGCTCATGATTTTTAAGTGTCTATAGTATTTCTTCAGAATCTTGATCTTACTCCCATATAGTCGTTAAACAATGATTCATTCAACATCTCAAATCATTACAACGGTTCATAGACCCTGACAGGGTGTGTCTAGACTTTAGAGAGAAAAGTCAAACATTATAAAAGTTGAAGGAACCATTATAATACTTCATGAAGGTTCAAGAAAGGTAAAAGAAAAATAGACTCTAACAGGATGGGTCTTGAATGTAAGTGACACGGACAAAATATTACAATATTTCACTGATTTTTTTTAACGATTCAGGAAACTAAAAAGAAGAAGTGTGGTAATGATTTAGTGAAGACTTGAATACTTCAAACTATTATAACAGTTCACCAAGTATTATAATGGTTCATAAAATCAAAAAATTATTAATTTCTGACTATTATAATTTCTTCTTTCTCAAGTACTTCTTCGACTAGACTCTTCAAAAACCCTTATCTGACTTAAAATCGAGAGCAGCCTCTTCGCTTCCCTTCACTTATTTTTTCTCCAACCTTGCTCAAATCAAGATCTAAAACCATTCTTGTTCTCTCCTCTTTAGTCTCCTCAAGATCCAGTGAAGGATATTCATCAAGATCCTCTTTTCCACTCTTTTTCTTTAAAATCTTAATTCATAAAAAATCATACACAATGGCCTCACAAATTCTAAAATTTTCTCAGTTTAATCTCCTCCTTGTTCTCTTGATCACCATGAAACCTAAGATCATCAATCCCTTCTTAAGAACCAAGAAGATAAAACTGAATGATAGTTCTTCCATCAATGCCGACTCTAACTAGATTGAAAGCCTAAGCTTCTATTCAACTTCATCTAATCCTACTAGAAGAAAAAACACCAAGGTCGGTGACTCCTCATCGGGTCAAGCATAAGGCCCAACCAAAACTCTTCAAGCAACAATCGAGGCACCATCTTAAGAACCGCCACAAAACTCTCAAACATCGGTTCAAGATCCTTCCCGATGTACTACACGTACCATGACCGGACCACCTCAAGCACCAGTAGTACATCAAAGGGTGATGGTCAATCATCAAGCATGAAATATTGATGAAATTATCATGTCGGGAGGGTAGTTCAATCGGAATCCTATCACCTTTAAACCTAATGCACCAAATGACCGCTTCAACACTTTTTATTATCAGGATCCAACTGCCCATAGCATGTAAAACAATAATTTCAAACAAAAAAATAGCGGATTGCTATTTCTTTAAAATAGATGAGAATTATAGGATAATCGATTGGGAACAAACCTTAATTTATGCATATATTGGTTATTGGCCTTGGAAAAAGATAATTGAATTGATGACCATGCTCATACCTCAAAGACCTAAGTGTTCTATATAAATATGAAATTGATAGATGAGCCATAGACTTTTTTTTCTCCCTAATTTATTGTCAACTATTTTTTATCATCATACCACAAATGGTTAAATGATTTGATACACTTGAGTCCGGTGAACAAGTGTATACTTATCAAAAATAGCCTGAACAAAATGATGATACAATTAGAGAGTATAAAGGATGATTAATTCCCGATCACACTAATGATGATGATATTTATGCCACATCTCTACCAGCCAAACACTAACCTATCATTTTATCAATAACATCCTAACTCCAAAGGCTACACTTAAAATCAATGTGGAGATCAACTCAATCTTTTATTTCAAACACATAATCTCCTTGGATAGGTAATTTTATTTTTTCTATATCATTATTAGTCATATGAGGTATATTTTTTTGATGAAGAATATGAGTTTATCATATAAAAAATCTAATAACTCAAAATTTTCGTTTACACCACCAAGAAATACCCGAACAAAATCGTATTGCTCCAAATAATTTTTTTAATAATTTGCTCAATGTTGGATAGGTCGATAATGCGGTAGGTGATCCCTCGGTTTAGACACCAAATGGTCAACACTAAATTAACCATTGGATTAGACATCCCAATGCCAAGGTGAATCAATACACTGATCTCGATGTCGATCCTACAACCCAAACCAAACTAACAATGAAAGCCTGAACCTCTTCGCAACCGCAAACATTTATTTCCATGCCAACCTTTACCTATGATCCAACATACTCCACTATCTTTGATTACTACATGACACCACCTCAATCCGTTTGGATATCTTGCTCAATTTATGTACCATCTTTAATTGGGGCAACAAAGAGAAATGCAAGCTTGTGTTATATTTGAGAAAAAGATAAATGAGGAACTTATCAATATCCACATTGAAATTACAAATTTGCAATACATTGTGAATCATATGGATGATTCACAATATACTCTCCAAACCAATTGGCTCAATCAGTATGGGACTTGTGTTGATAATTCGGGTGATGATTTTGACTTAGCTCTAAGCAATGTTGATATGGAGATGACCAGCCAAATTGGTCAATGGTTTAATGAGGAGGATGAAGAAGAAGAAAAATATAAGGAAAACATCCAAGTTGATTTCATTGATGATGAAGTGTTGAATGAACTAGTTGTTTTTTCTTTAGGATTTCTTTTGAATCTCTTATCTTTTATTTTTGGCTTTCTCATTTTGTGAGATGAGAGTTATGCTTTAAAATATGCTATATTTGTATGTCTATGACTTGTGTTATGTATGCATACATGTTTTAGACTTTAACTTTATTTATGATAATGTCATATGAATTGTTCTTTGAATTGTTATATCTCTTGTGTATTGATTGAATTCACTTGTTATATATTTGAATATAAGGGCATTATATTAGATATTATGTTTTAATTGTCATATCTTAGTTATGAAACTTCTTATTATTTTATTTTGATTGTTATATTTTTTTCTATAATTAATGTATGAATTAAGTGGAGTATAGATTAAGAGGGAGCTTTAAAGCTAATTCTTACCTTTTGTTCGTTTTTTTTTTCAAAAAGGGGAGGAAATTGATGCTAAACCTCTCATGCATTTGATTTTATAAATAAATAAAAAATATAAGAGATTATTATACTGAATAATTTCTTTAATTCTGTTATTTTGTAAAATATACTTGAATTTAATAAAAAAAAATTGATATTTCTAAGATCATATGAAGACTTCATCAAATAAGACGATGATGCTGAAGATAGTTGGTGAAAGTCTCATGAAGATATATGATCAAATTATATAAGGTTTAATTTAAAAACCTATTTTTTCATTAGTTTGCAAGAAAAATGATCTCTGCTGTAAAAAAAAATTGTTATAACAGTTCATCATTATACACCCAAAATTCTCTAAGGGTGTGTTTGGATGATGGAAGGATTAGTATAAGAAAAGCGTGTTTTGGGTTAGTGATTGAGAATAGTGTAGGGTTAGTAATATCTCAGAAAATATGAGAATTGAGATAATAGTTACTATTTTGGGTTAGTAAAATATTATTTAGATGGGTTAATGGAATTTTTGTTGGGTTAGTAAGCAAGAACAATGCTAAACTAAGTTTTCATTGGGTTAGCAGAATAGCAGCTAACTCCAGCTGTTTCGAATAGAAATTTTGTGTTTGGATGTTATGTGCTACTTTGAGTAGCTGCTATTCTCGGGTTAGCACTAACCCAGCATCAACCAAACACACCCTAAGTTTTCTAAGGTAGAGATTTCACAAAAATTATCAGAGTGTATCGTTGCATAACGACTTGGAAACGTTGAACGACTTAAGCCATTATAACGCTTCTACAAATTATTATAACGTCTCTATAGAAAGCAGCATTATCAGAACTCTGTCAACAAAGTCAAACCTGATCAAAATGCTATAATACTTCTTAAAGCGTTCAACGCTTCCTTAAAACGTTATAACAATTCATCCAATATATGGGGTATTATTGATAAATCAAAATTCAAAAATTCAAACCGTTAGCTGCTTACTGTTATGTTTTATTATAAAATGAGTTGCTTTAGAACCTTTCAAAATGATCTAGCTCTCTCAATTTTAAGCTACTTGAACACTCATTCTAAGCACAAAGAGCACATACAATCTTTTCTTATAAATACAAGAAACTTAAGCCTTTTAAATTATCCAAATTCATTAGTTTCTTGTAATTTTTCTGAGCTACTATTTTTCTCTAATCTTTGAGATTTGGCTCTGAGTCTTGAGTTCTCATTTAAAAAGTAAATACAGTTAAGAAAAATTATAAGAAAAAATAGTAGCTCAGAAAAATAACTATATTTCTCTAAGTCTTGAGTTCTCATTTACTTTTTTATTTTGTTAGATAATTTTTACTATTCTTGCACTTATTTTTATAAAGAAGCTAAATTTTCTAATTATAAAATATTTTTTATCAATAAATCGGTGTTTCGTTAGTGGAACGGGTCTCGAAGATAAAGATTTTTATAACCGAACTCCGTTAAAATTTTTGTATTCTCTAATTTTCAGCACTTACACTTTTTAGTCCTTTAAATTTTTAATTACTGAAAAGTAATATTTCTTATGAGAAGTTGCCGGTTTATTATTTTACATCAATTGCTCTTTTTGATAATTAATATTTAATCTATTCTCATTGCATATTTATATTCTTGCAAGCCTTCAAGTAACAAAGTCTTTGTACTCTCTTATTCTACTTTTCTTAGTTACTTAAGACCATACTTATTGTACTACCAAGCGGTCTTTATCTAGACTTGATCGAACTTATAATTTTGATAAATATCGTCTTAGTTTACCATGTCAATGGGCCATCCATGTTTTTATTATTAGTAACTAAATACTTATAATTTAATTGATGGCCTCACTAGTTATAGGTTTTTTAGCAAATTATGAATTATGATCTTGACATGGTACACCAAGTCCGAATGTTTACTCTCACATATGACTCGGAATAACACATTTGCATTCTCCTTCGGTATCGTTTTTCTTTTTCATTTGTTTGAGGCAGTATTTTCTTACTTAATCTTTCAAATTTTAGGATTTATGTTTAATTTATGCAAACAGATTATGTTACATGTTATATTCTATGCTGGTAATATTAAACTCGATCTCCAGAATTCTATTTTGCTGCTTGTAATGTTATATTCACAACTTACAAGTAAGAGCAATTTGTCTGTTTTGTTGCAGTAAAAGAAAATTATTTGGAATTAACAACCTATATATATATTGAAATCCATGATCTAAGACCGGACTTCATCCATTAAATTTCAATGGCTGGTAGTTTTTTTCCATTTACAGGGAAAAAAATTATATATATATGATATTCGCTTGAGCACATAATTCATTTTTCTATTTACGTGGAATAAGTTACTTGTGTACAGAGACGTGCTTTCTGTATACTTGCTACCAGTCGTCTCTGTTTCAGGAATAATTATAATACAGCTCGATCAGAAAAGGTTACCCACCTGCTACTTTCACTTGTATTTAATGATTTGGCATTGATGCGCCCAGAATACCACTTGTTATTTACACCAGCTGCACCCAACAGGAATTTGTATTAGATTTTAGACCCCTTTTGCATGCTTCTGATACCAGATAGATACTGAAATTGTGGTCAATAACTCGAAACACTGGTCAACTTCATCTTATATGAAAAAGAAAAAGAAAAATTCTTGTTTTATATTAGCATTTCAAATAGAAAATGGTCCAATACTTAAAAAGAAATGCAAATTAACATTCACATTGTTAAAATTTAAAAAATATATATATCATAGGCGGAAGGAAGGATTAGGGTTCGGCTCGTTAAGCTAATGAACTGAGCACGAGTTTCACCCAACTCGGCTCGGCTCGTTTTAACAAGCCAATATTATAAAAAAAATTATAAAGAAAAATATAGAAGTTAATATTACAAATAATATTTAACTAGTTAATATTACAGAGAAAAATATAAAATATAATATAAAACATATAATTTATTAAATTTGAAAAATATGATCATATCCATATTGGGTATTTGTATTTATACAATATATATTCTTCATCTCTCTTTTTTTTTGGCACCTACATTTTATTTCTGGTTCCGCCCACATATGATAGCCTTTGAGCACCATTTTGACTATTTAAAAAGAAAAGTAAATAACATGTACGCATCAAAATTATGTCACTATTTTTTTGCACTTCAGCAGATATAGAAGCGGCAGAATTAAATTCCAAAATTTTTCATCTTTTTCAACCGAATTGCCTGCAGAAAAAAAAAAGTAATGATTGGGTGCAAAAATGATGCCATATGATCCGAAAGAAAGCAAATTAAAGCTGAATTGATGCATGATTATTCCGAGCCAAGAGAGCCGTCTCTGATAAATGGATGGCTCTAATCTTCCCTCTTCTAAAGAAAGGGGGGCAGAGAAGATACCCTGATAGGGACTGGACACCTCCATTAGTCCATAACTGTTGAAAGTTGACCATGGTCATGCGTCCGGGAAAATCTGGGCATTTAAAACCTGGCTCAGGCCTCCTCTATAAATACCACCCCCCCAGAAACAACAGACACCATACGATCACACATCACAGAACAAACCAAGTGAGGAAATTCTAGAGAGAGAAGCAGAGATATGGCATCAAGTACAAAACCAGGTTTCTCTAATGAGATCCATGACATAGCCACTGTCCACAGCTCTTATGCTCCTCCAAAAGAACACAACATTTCAATCACAGATCTCTTCCCCCCATACCTCTTTCAAAAGGTCCTTTCCACGATATACAACTTATTTTTCACTTTGCTTAAGTTGAAATATTTCTATTGTGATTGCAGAGTTAGTGATGGACAGTACATCAGTAAATAAACAACCCATTTTGATCTGTGAACTTTTGTAGGTGGTAGCAGAAGTGATTGCAACGTTCTTGCTGGTTTTTGTGACATGTGGAGTAGGCGCAATAAGCAACAGCGACCGAACCCGGGTGTCTCAGCTCGGTGCCTCGGTTGCCGGTGGTATGATTGTGACAGTGATGATATATGCAGTTGGCCACATATCAGGTGCTCATATGAACCCAGCCGTCACTCTCGCCTTTGCTGTCTCCAGACATTTCCCCTGGATTCAGGTTTGGACTTGCTCTATATGTATCGTTTTCTTTCCTTTATTTTTATTTTTGACACCCATTTGTTTTTGTTATTTTTATCTGCATAAATTAGTACATAACAACATGATCTAGATAAAAGAGTTTGTGTCTGGCTATGCTCAAGATATTTGCATATATAGGCTACTCATTACTACATCAACATTATAAGTTTTATTCTTTTATATGCATGGTGGGTAGAACAAGCTATCCCGATTCCTTTTTTTTGTCGTTTCAGCAAGTTTACTTAGTAGAATAAAGGCATCTAATGATCTAACTATATGAAACGTGCACGCTCACTGTCAACCCCATTTTCGAGAATCAAGAATAAGAGGTCAGTTTTAGAAACAAACAGCATATAGAGTTACTGTTTTCTTTTCTGAAAGAGAAATGCCATTTTTGTGGTGATTAGAAATTAGAAGTGGCCTTCCACTACTACACAAGAATAGGTAAGACTTAAGCAAGAAATTTACCCTTGTTAGTATTCCTATTTCACCAACCAAAAATAATAAAGCTTTATATAAAAACACGATACTTTTTTTATTTATTACTTATAATGTTTAATTAAGTACGTAGTTCTAGGCTCCTACCTAGCTAATACATACCTTGAAATTAACGAACATAACTGCATGAAGCAGCAACTCATTGTTAGAACTAAATCAAAACTAAGTACATAATTTTATTATTAGCCAAAAAACTAATAGTTAATTCGTCATATCAGATTACGGAGATAATTACAGAAGCTAACTGAGCTTTTTTATCTCTCCAATGATTTAACACGCATGGGCCGACAAATTATAAAATAATGAAGTGGTACACAGTTTAATACCAGTTGCTTCAGTTCCCACGGCATGTGCAATCTTTATCGTATCTACCTTCTCAATTGTTATCTTAGCTAAGATAAAGGATTCACTTTAGTGACTTAAATTTCTGACCTCTCTTATGTTACTTTTAAAAGGGAAGTTACTTAAATATCAAGGATCATTTTTTAACTGCGGTTTGTCTAGTTGCAGAGCATTTCTGGTGCACACAGGTAAAACCCAGAAGGGTATTTATGTAGTTTGTCAGGATCCATGTTAAGTAGAAATCATGATGTACTTTAACTGGGCCACCAGTCAGCGCACCAATTCATCAACTATTTGGTGGTTCCATTTATTAATGCAACTGAGGAAAGTTCCAAATTAAGCGTCGACAAAGTGTATCATGATTGTTTGCATCTATTGTACGGTACATGCAAAAGCGCTCCAAAAGGGTACATTTAATACTACCATTTGAATTGGCTTTTGTCATGCATGTAGGCTAGTTGATACATATCCATCCATTGATAATATTCACCAAACCTTAGTTGCCTTACTTTCCTGTTCTGTCTTAACTATTAATGAGGTACAGTTACTGACTGACTGTACATGCTGGCAATCCGTAATCTTTCACGTGATAGGCCACACCTAGCGGATCTTTAGTTAATTCATGCATGTACCAAATTCAACCAGTGACAGGTCCCCATACAGCCATTTTTATATGACTGTACAAGCAAATTATTGATGGCATGCACAATTAAAAGGCTGATGTACTTGTATGCACATCTTTGGGGCAACCTCAATACCGGAGTATGCCTAGCTAACTAACACTTGCAAACTATATACAACAATACAATAAAATATAATTAGAAATAAATATCACAGTCGAAGAAAGAAACAAATTAAGGTTTAATCCAATATGTTCTTTATCTTTTATAGAAGCATATATTTATATATATCTTATCTCTGTGAATTATTGCATCCACTCAGATCGCCAAAGTCATTGAGATGAGCTTGCACTCAATTATAGAACTTATATGTAGGAATATAAGTATCAATTTTTTGGGTTCTCTATAAATCTAGGAGTATATATTGAATTTAAAATAGGAAAATTCATTTTACGTTCAAACTTATAGACCAGTCATAATCAAAAACCAATTTTCAAGTGATGTATTTCAAGCATTCAGATGTAATATCTGAGAGAAAAAAGGACTCTTTTATTCTCTTGAACTATTTTCATTCCTTTCTAAGTATAGTCGTTCGGCTTCCATGCATGTGCTGTTGATAAGGGGAGAAATTTTGGTACCGAAAGTATTCAATAAAGTCCAGGACAGGTGCATTAAATATTTTGTTCCTGGTTCAAAAGAGATGTCAGAAGATGCAATCTTCTAACCGTGTAATTACACGTGGCTCCACAAGATGCTGAGTTCGAAAAGAAAATCTCTAAAGAAAAATCCCAGCCAAGTGCTGGTGCCTTGATATCCCAATCATGTGCAAATTAAAGTCCTTTTCCAAGGCCCCGATATTTTTTCGAAGTGCTCTGATAATATAATTAATATTGGCCTATTGTTTCTGCTTTCTGGTCCAAATCATCGCCTGTTAGCTGCTGCATCTTTTTTACCGTGATGATACTGATGGGTCGTACCAGTAATTATATCACGTACAAAACGCATGTCATAACAAGTCAATAAAGAGGCTCAATTATTGCCTTACTGGCATGAAATGAAATTTAAGAACTGTATAATTATCTGCAACATAAATCATATTTCATCAGTAAAAGTTCCTTAATTTCTTTATTCAGGTCCTACTTTGCATTAAATTAATTATAGTTGTGCTTGAATATTTCTAATTAATAATTTTTCAATTCAATAGGTGCCCTTTTACTGGTCAGCTCAGGTGAGCGGTTCCATGTTAGCATCATTCACTCTTAAAGTGCTGCTCCATCCGATAACAAACCTCGGCACCACCACTCCATCTGGTTCGGAGTGGCAGGCGCTGATCATGGAGATAATGGTTACCTTCTCCATGATGTTTGTTACCGCTGCTGTTGCAACTGATACCAAAGCGGTAAGAAATTCTCTGTTATCAATTTCTACACACATCACCATAATTCGTAATTTATCACTGAACAAAAAGGAAAATCTAATAAGGCTTTGTTATCATCTGTATCAAAGTATAATTAATATGCCATATTTTGGGTTTGCTTGCAGGTAGGAGAGTTAGCAGGATTAGCAGTTGGATCAGCAGTTTGCATAACGTCTATCTTTGCAGGGTAAAAATAAAAATATGAGCTAATTAATTACAACTAATCAACTTGTCAATTTAACGCAGTAGGCGGATACATTCTGCTAAGAAAAATAGCCCACTTTTATTTCACCTACTAAGAATTTAGGACTGAACAAATTCACAACACCAATTGTAATTTAAATATCTAAGACCCGAAGTCTTAAAAGGCTAAAGAGATGGTTGATATAAGCCCAAAATATCTCCAGGCCCAGTTCATCAGTTCACTGCTCATTTAAGGGTTAAGGCACGCCATGATGTTAATAGAAATTAAGAGCTTTGTTCACAACTCATCCAGAAACCTGATGAATAGAATCATATATAGAACTCGATAATTAAACTGAAATAAAATGCATAAGCAAATGAAAGATAGTTTACACGTCCTGAGATATGATGGAGTAATGCAGGCCGGTATCAGGCGGGTCGATGAACCCGGTAAGGACATTGGGACCGGCAGTAGCTAGCCACAATTACCATGGATTGTGGGTTTACTTCATAGGCCCGGTCATTGGTACATTGTCCGGCGCATGGTGTTACAATTTGATCCGAGTACCAGAGAAATCACCGGCTCCTGAGAAGCTGTCGTCGTTTAAATTACGGCGCATGCAGAGCCAACTGTCCGCTTATACTGACGGCGGCCGTGATGTCGAGAGTGTGTGAGTGTGTCGTGCAATAAGGGGTGGACAAGTATTTGGATGTGTGTGTGTTATATGTGAGCAGCTGTGTTAGCTGCCCTTGTTACCCTTGTCCTCCCCCCCCCCCACCCCCTTTTTTCTCTTTCTTTTTTTTTTTAGCTGATCGTCAGGGACCAGATGTTCCCACCAGCTCCTTCTTTGTAGGATGTATATGGGCGCATCATGCTTCGCTTCATGTTTTGATAATAACAAGCAATCTCTATTTTATTAAATGGGTGAATATGAGTGCTGTTTATTTATGTACCAGAAAAGATTATAATTGAAAACAAGTTTCGCCATGGAGATTACATTGATGAGAAAATTTTATAATTTTTAAGGATATAAGTAACACTTCGTATTGTAAATGCAGTTAGAAGAAATTCCTACATATTATTCTATTTATCTTTTCATTTTAGCAACATTTAGTAAATTTAACATTTAAATTTGTATTTAGTAAATTCGAAAAGATTACTAAGGAATTCTGTAATCCAAGAAAGTCAAATCAAGAAATCCACGCCCAAATCTATTTTTCCATGGCTCAAACGATTTTCTTGTTCACTAACGTTATCAGTTGATTATTGTGTTTAAGAGGGATGGATTTTTTTTTTTGGAAGTAGGAGCCTACTTTAATCTTTTATTAAAAAAATAAAATAGAATTTACAGAATTGATTAGAATGTACAAGATCCAGCCTATTTTTCTTATCATCCATTTCCCGGGTTGGATTAGCAAACTTCGAGCCGGGGTCCCGGGGAGGAGGACAATCAAGGAGGACATAATTTATTAATTATGTTTAAGTAATTAATCAATAGATTTTATTTATTTTTATGTTTGTATGAATTTGTCGTGTTCAATTATAATATTTTTATGAATTTTTCATATTTAATTTTTATGTTTGTATGAACTTTTCTTATTTAATTTTTAGCGATAATTATTTTTTATTTTAATGTGTTAACATGATAATTATTTAATTTACTTATAAATATAATTAGTGTAATAACATAAAAATAAATAAATATTTGAAATTCCTTTACAGTTCAGATATCAGCTTAAAAAAATAAACTGTAATTGCTTTAAAGGTCAGGTAAAAAAATGGACCGGAATTGAATTAAGGGTCAGATAGTAAAATAATCATAACTGGCCCGAAATTATATTACGGACCACCATACCTGACCCATAAAAAAATACGAACCATACTAATAAATGTAAAAAATACATAACACATTAATACAAATTAGATTTATAGTACACGCTAAAAAATCTAACTAAAAATTATATAATAGAAATATTATATATATATATATATATTAAGATAAAATCGGATAATATCGGATCGGATACCTTTGAATAATGTCGGATATTGATGAATAATAGCTAAATGATCGAATATTGATGAATAATAATCAAGTCGTATCTTTATTCATAATTTTTTTTTTCAGATACAGATATGAATATTGATATATCTTGAATATGAATCATCTCTATTTGTTGTATCTATGTCATTTTTGTTAGTTTTTGTTATAATATTTTTTTTGCTTATATATCTTTATCGTTGTTTTATATGTCATTATAGCGGCAAAATACTTTAGTTCTTAGGGGTTAGAGATGTAGAACTCAGATTATAAATCTTTATTAGAGGTTTTTTTTTATTTTATGGTTGTGTTTTGTTTGTGTTGTATATTATTGAATGCTTGTTTGATTATTGATGAACTGCTATGATATGTCCTGAGTCGAGGCCAGGTTCTAGGTTTGACCGTTTAAAATTTGAGTAGTTTACCAAAGTTATTCTATGTACAATAGGTAGATCTAGGGCTCCAAGATGGTAGATCTGGTTATGTCTGAGAGGTCGAACCCTGCTTAGATCGAGAGATCGAGCGTACGTACAGAAAATCAGCACTCAAACTAAGAAATTTGAGCCAATATGCGAGAGTTGAAGTTTATGTGAACTTAAAACCCCGAAATAATCACCAACTAAATAAATAAACCAATATACGAGAGTTGAGATATGTTATTTAGGTACTGATCATCTAGGATTCGTACAACCAGTGAAGAAGTTACTCCTTAGAAGTAGTTGTAATTCGTCTGTGTCTATACGAGCCGTATGTGAGAGCATATAGGCTATATGGACCAGATCCGAGTGGAAACTGACCTATACCTCTAGGAACCCTTATTTTAATCAATACAAAACCAACAAAAATATTCATTGCTTTATGTTTTTACTTTTAAATATTAAAAACAAAAATTATTCGAACAAACCCCTCCCCCTCCCTCCACTTTCTTATTTTTACACAACTAGAAACCAAAGTAGTCGAGTCCGGTAAATTCCACCGTCCATGTGGTTCGACATCTATATTGTACTGAATGTAGGTCGTGCGCTTGCGCCGAATTAAGATATCGTAGGGACTATAAATTTTAAAGGTCAAGCGTGTGTTTTTCGGCACGTGTCAGGTATCACTTGACAATGGTTATCTTGATAATTTTAAGATCTTCAAATAAATATGAAAAAATCTTAAAAATAAATAAACTTTATAGTTGTGTTCTTCTACTTATAGATGGATGATGATTTAAATTTCACGTAATTTTATTATCGTTTGATAGTTCATCAAAGACCGTTAAATTGAAACTATTGTAAAGTATATAATATTTTGATGGAATAATAAATAATAATTAAATTATATGAAATTTTAATCACTATCAATCCATAAATAAAAATATATATCTATAAAAAAAATTCTATTTTTAAAATTTTTTTATATTTATTTGAAAATGTATTATCAAATTTGTCAAGATAACCTATTGTCAAGGATCCCCTCCCTCTTTTTATAGCTCCGTCAAGTAAGACGAGAAGATCAAATCATTGGGTTGATTAACTATGAGATATTGCCGTTGTGTAATCTGCTAAATATACTGGTAATTACTAGCTAGAACTAGAACTAGAAGAAGCGTGACTATAATATAATAATAACCAGTAGGTCTCTAGACAGTTTGGTAGGATCATTTAAATTACTAGCTAGAATCCGATAGTTTTTATTATTTTTCGAATGAAATCATTAAATTTTATCCGATCCGTTAACACCCCTAAATTCCTGGTCCGCGGATTTGATCCTGGTGTCCTGGCTACGACGACAAAATAAATTAATAAATAAATTTAGGAGCAGCACGCCAGCACCACACGAAACATAGGCCATGCTTCCAGCTTCTACGTGGGGACAAATCTTTTTACAAAGTTTAGACCAGAATCGCTGGAGCCTGGCCCTGAACAGCCATGTCAATCGCGGGTCCCACTTCGTCGCCTGGCGGTCGGACCTCTCACCTCTGTCACCTGACCTCTATCTCCTCTTATCATGCATAGACAAATCTGTGTATATCATGAAAAATGTGACCTGGTAATTGGGACCCGCCACAGGTGGAAATCATATGACAGAAGATCCTTACACAAAGATTTATAACGCTTTATGTATGCAGAAAACCAGCATGATTCTGTTCAACTGTAAAAGCGCCTCATGCCGTCCTGCCTCAACAGATATGTGCGGAAACCGGATCATCTCTCCTTTAGAAAATTGTAGTGTGGCCCACTTTCAGAATTTGAATGTGTCTTTTAGAGATGCAACAGGTTCATTTTAATATTTATAAGGATTTTTGTTCCTCATCCTATATAAATGCTGGTCCCTTTCTGCGTGCTTCCCGAGAACAAAACAAGGCAGAGAGAGAGAGAAGGGAAGGGGGGTCGATTTCTATTTCTTTCCAGGTAATCCAATCTATTTTTTTTACGCTGATGGAATTTTCCTCTGTTTAATTTTATTTTGTGTTGGATTTTCTTGTCAGCTCAGAATATTTTTGTCCAGCATTTAGTGGAACGTATATTCGCATTTATCTTGTCAATCTTAAGTATGGATTTTGGTGATCTTAGGGTTCATCTATTTGGTTTCGCTATCCATACCATTCGGCATTTTCCCTCCGTTGCAAGGGAATAATATCTCCGATTTGGAATGTCGATCTTGCGATTTCAAGTTAAAATTTGGTTTTAAGCTACCCGTGGATCGGAATAATGTCTCCATTTTCTTCTTTGCTAGAGTGAAATTAGGCATTTATCTAGGCCATGTGATGGTTAATTAGTTTTAATTTTAAAAATTGAGATCGACCGTTATTAATTTATCATTGGTATCAGGTGCTCTCTCAATAAAATTCAAATTAGAACCAAATTATTTGCTCAATACTCTGACTACCTTTCTAATTAAACATAAATTGATTTTCTCTTTCATCTTTTAGGGATTGAGATTGTCAGTCTTAACTGATAATCTCACCTTTCTTCACAGAACTCGGCCAACCAATTGCCCTAAACGATTTCGAGCTTAATCTTATTTTTGTGAACCCTTAAAGGAAAAAAAAAGAATGGGAGATCTGATTATAAGTGTTGACAAAACGGTAGTCACTCCTCAGGTAGGAGTTGCCCCCTTATCTTCCTTACTGGGGCCCAGTGAACAGAAAGGAGAGATGGAGGTAGTATTTAATGAGGAACAACAACCTCTTGTCAGCATGGCTGAATGCCGCATTTGCCAAGAGGAGGATCTTGTCCAGAATCTAGATGACCCTTGCGCATGCATTGGTAGCCTAAAGGTTTTTTTTTCTTTTGGAGTATTGTTGATTGTTCATGTTAGTCAAAAACTTATCTATGCAATTGGATTATGTTTCTTGATATCCAGATGTTATTGCTTTAAACAAATTTAGTGGTTATACATTTGATAATGATAGCCCAGCAGCTTCATAAGTAATATTTCATTTAATGTGAAAGAAAGAGAGTGATTTGAAGTTAGAAATTAAGTTAACTTTAACCAGTAAGTTGTCATGTGATGCCTAGCATATACATACTATATAACAAACAAAGCACCTACAATTTTTGGGCTAAGAACCAAGCTTCCTTTTTTCATGACAATGTTTATATTTGTGGCTATCGTTTTCATTTGTGCCTGATATATTACTCGATTCTCCATGGGAAGTTAACATTTCCATATTCCTTACTCCATGTCTGATCTAAAAGTTTGAGCATTACTGTATATGTTACAGTATGCCCATAGGGCTTGTGTGCAGAGATGGTGCAATGAAAAAGGGGACATAACATGTGAAATTTGCCATCAGGTGAGGTGACTTGTTTGTATTTTGAGTTTCTGACAGTATGTTAATCCAAAAGCTTGCATTTGACTTCTTTGTAATTGCAGTCCTACAGAAGTGGGTACACCGCACCTCCTAGAATTATTCCAGATGAAGCCACCATTGACATAAGGTGAGTTCTCTTTCTTATTTCATCATTATCACATTTATCTTCTTTGTCATTTGCCCAACTTCTAATTTTGTATATATCCTGTTTTCAATTAAATGCATGCTAACCATATTTTATTCATTATTATTGCTTTGTACAGTGGTATGTGGACCATAACAGGAACACCATTAAATTTGCATGATCCTAGGATTCTTGCTGTGGCCACATCGCAAAACCAGCTACTTGGATCTGATTATGAGGATTATGCTGCCAACAATGGCACCACGTCCTTCTTTCGAACTGCCGCCCTGATTGTAAGCTATTTTACCTTGAAGTAATATTCTCGTTATTAATCTCAAATATGTTCTTTAGTTAGTTCATATTTAGTCTTTCTCGCCTTTGTCCATAGATCTTAAATGGAGAAACCATCTCTTTAGATGTGCAAATTATTAGAATTTTTCTGCAAGAATAGGAATCCATTGACCATGTTTTAAAATGACCATCTTGAAAATACTTCTCCAAATTGAGCCAAATAATTCTAAATAATAGAAAGAAGATATTTTGTTAGTCATATAAATTAGTTGTGCATCATATTTCTTGCAATTTATCATCTGATACATCAAAGTCTGTTAAGTATAGCCTGGTGCAAATCTCAAGTCATTTGCTGAAAGGTACAAGTTGCATCAAATTTCATGAATTTTCAAATGCATTATATTAACATATATTGGTCACATCCCAATCATTGGGTTTCTAATAATCCCATCTGATGTTCAGATTGTCAAGTTAATTCATCATTAATTTATCTAAACTGTGAAACCCTTCTGTAATATAAAAGATAATTACCTGGTGTGGAACCCAAATTATTGTTTGCAAAAATTACTTTCTTCAAGATGTCCCAAATTGTAGCTTATTTTTTTCACTTGTATCATTCTTAGTAAACTTCTATCAGAATAAAAATTGCCAACTTATGAATTTAACAATTAGAAAAAAAAATGAAACAGTTTATGGTGCTTCTTCTACTGAAACCTGCCTTGTTCATCAATGATGAAGATGATGATGGCTACGCAATATTCTCTGTGAGCAAATTTCTGTATTCATGCAGTATGAGATTATCGTGATTCCTAATTTTCACTGGTTGGTCATCATTATACAACTAATGGCATCTCGTACAAATTGAACAGCTATTTGTGTTGAGGACTTTGGGTTTTCTGCTTCCCTTTTACATTATGGCATGGGCTATTAGCATCATTCAGCACAGAAGACAGACTCAGGTTAGCAGAGCATACCACATATCACTCTGCATCTCTTTCACAATGAGTTGCATGGTCTTGATAAATCTTGTTCTTCAATTTGAATCTGAAGAATAACTTCCAATAATATGCCATCACATATGCTTCTACAAAACACGAAACTTTGTGTAATCTGGAAAACATGGAAGGTAATGTGCGGACAACATTACTGTCTGCATGAACTAACATTTTTTGTTATTCCAAAATTAGTCTTCTTTATAAATGTCCCCTTCCTCCATTACCAATGTCTGTATGCAAGTATCTTTGGAATGAAATAATAAAAGATGCAATTATATTGTGTAAAAAAAACTTTATTTGTATCGATGTTTCTCTGGTAAGATGGTCTTTTAAAAAGATTAACTCAGGTAGATGAACAATGTAGCATGACGAGCCATAATGATAGGGTCATTGATAATATTTTATTAGTTACATTATATATACTTCCTGAGGGCATGTGATAATTTGCAGTTCTGCAGGGGTACACATGACATCAGGAAAACAAAGATCATGAAATTCTTTTTCTTCCCACGGAAATTGCTTAATCAAAACAATGTGATGGGGTTGGCTATTTTAATACAAAATTGGACGTGTGATGCAAATTTCTAGAATCCAACTGGCTCTTAAATATTAAATGTATTAACAAATGACTGATAGCAAGGAGATATGTTAGAAGATTTTTGTCCATAATTCTTTTGCTTTTCCAACGTATATATGTCATATGCATTGTCTCTCTTCACAGGAAACAGCAGCGGCCTTGGCATCTACAGAAGTGGCATTTATACTTCAGTCTGGTCAAGGAAGTGGTTTGCATTTTACAATTGCACCCGACTCTCCCACCACTCCACAAGGCGAACCTTAATTCCATTAAGTGTTGTAGTTAGTGGTTGCAGCTTGACATAAATTGTTGAGCAGAGCCTTGAGACCGTACAGAACATGTTTGTAATCTCCCTAGGCTGTGTAAAGATTCATAAGTCCGTCTCCCTCTTATTGTTTTCTTTGCTGCCTCTTTCAACTTTGCTTGCTGACAAGCTTCGGCTGATTTGTTGTACATAGCTCAACCTTTCAAGAGATTATAATAACATGGATATTGCCTCTTTGATTTAGTGGCAAGAGTCAACATTCTCTGTGTGAGAGGTCGTGAGTTCGAAATCAGATGGAGAGTTCTTTTGTGTGAGAGATCGTGAGTTTGAAACCAAATTGAGAGTTTTTATAGACAAATATAAAATTTAAGAGTTTGATTCTCATTATTGAAAAACATAGATAATGCCCCTAATAAAAGTTATTGGCATCTTTTAGGTGCGGGGCTATGTTCTGTCTGTTAGGCTTCAGTGCGTCTAAGTTTACATGCTCCAATATCTTAAGCCCGATAATTTATTTGCATGGACCAAAATTAGAATGATTAGACACGCAAATCAATAGATATAAGCATTCAATTTTCTGCTTATTTTATGCACATTTTTTATATTTTATGCAGCACGCAGAATTGCTATCAGTTATCATGCCTAAACAAGACCAATATGTATCCGACATTTCGCCCTCACTAAAACCAGAATTCTTATTATGAAAACTAAAATGTTTCAAGTACATTATCTTTTTTGCATTTTAAGTCACAACTCCTGTGCAAAACTAAGAGCGAAGTATACGTATGTAATAACAGTAAAATCAATAATAATCATGGGAGCAGTCAACATCATCTCCTTCACGGCCTTCAACAAAATCAGCACTACCACTATACTCATCATCTTTTCTCCCACGCCCTATTAAACACTTGAGCTGCCTGTTGTCATCAGGCTGCACCCGTCCGGTTATCGCTAGACATCTTTTCTCCCACGCCCTATTAAACACTAGAGCTGCCTGTCGTCATCAGGCTGCCTGTTGTTCTCTTTTCCTTTAGCTGGTTTCTTGACCAGCCCAGTATTGACAAACATGGGCTGCACTTTCACTGTGGGGTTTGGTTTTATAAGGTTGACGCCTCTCTTCTGAAGCTGGTGGCCTTAAAATGCTGAAATCTGATTTTGTTTTCTTTGCTTTAGCTGCTTCTTCTGCTTCCTTCTCCTAATTAAAAGAGAGAAATAAATATTGCAAGAATTCATGCAAACCACCTTCAGCTCTTAAGGCTTAAGAAAGCCTGTCTGTTCGATTTGTCATTGAGATTATCACTTGATAGCTTTGGGGATAGTGTTCAGGGGCGGATGCACACTAGTCCGCAGCCACTTTGGATTTTGAAAAACGGTGTTTTTTTCGGTAATACTTTCGGTAGTTTGCCATTCCGGAAAATTTTTTTGCCCCCCCCCCCCTGGATTGTCTAATTAATTTTATTGAGAAAAATATATTTAATATCATGTATAATGAAATAATTATGCAAAGATAGTGTTATTATTTTCTTATCTTCCTCAATTTTTATATACATATACTCCTTTTTTGTGAGCAATACGAACTGTGATATGTCCGTGATATAAATTGTGATATGACTCTGATATGAATTGTGATATGATTATGATAAGACTGTGATATGATTGTTAATATAATAAGAGATAAAGCAGAATCAACTTTATTTAAAACTCTAGATTTCGTCGAGTCATATATATGAGTGTTATGAAAGTTTTATCTCTCGTACTATTTATTATAATACTTCAGATATATTTTATTTCTTTGATAAAAATTATCATAACATTAATGTAGTGCATTTTATAAACTTTCTTGCATTATATTTTATACTTAGAAAATAAATAATCAACTTAAAAGTGTAAAATAAAATGTTATGTATTTATATATTATTATTATCACTGTTATAGCTTTTGTATATTAAATTAAATGTGTTTAAAGTCTAAGACAAAAGATATTCAATATCTCAGTGGTTGGATTAAAATTCGCACTGACTGACTTGTCACTCAGGTTCTACGGTGATTTTGGGTTACAGGTGTGAAAATAGATTACAAATTGTGAGGACCGATCTTAAAAGATGTCCATGACCTTAGAAGACTCGCAATCACAACAGTCGATTTGCGCCGAGTCATTAATACAAGCAAGTTTTTTTAAAAATACGAATCTCTAGTCCTTACACCAAGTAATAAGACAACCATCGACCAAAAAAACCAAATGAGGCGTGAAGAACTAAGTCTCATTAGAGAACAATCAAGATCTAACTTCTCTCTAATTCTCAAAGGGTTCTATAAAGTAGTCTTGAGTTTAGAACAGAAGTTAATAGAGTATATCACTTAAAAAAACTTGACGGCTAGGTTTTGCAAAGTAAAAATCATCAAGTTCGAGAAGAAAGACAAGTGTATATATAGAGATACACCAAACCCGGTAATAAATCGAGTGGATCCATTGCAACGGTTAGGTCAGAAAAATCTAGCGCATTTAACCGTTGCAATAGATGTAAGATCTGTTACAACAGATGTCTGAAGAAATTGTTCTAGAGTTTTTTGATCAAATTTTATACACAAATAATTTAATCCGTTATAAAAGATATTGAGATTCATTATAATGATTAAGTAATGAAAATTTGTATATCTGTTGCAACGGTTATAGAATGTTTTGACCTTGGAGTAATTTGATCAAAATTAGTACATACTCGATTTAATCTATTACAACAGTTAATAGTTTTATTGCAACGATTAGGTCATAAATACTTCAAATTAATTGTTACTCTACTTTGTTTTGAAACTATACCGATTTTATAATTGTTATAATATAAAATATTCAAAAATATATTATTTTTACAAATTTGCAGGATCATATTTCTTTAGTTTAAAAAAGAAAATAAAATGGATATAAGGAATACAAATATTTTACTGCAATGTGCGGATGTACGCCTAGCATTAATTAATATACATTGTGAACTGCGTTTAAGAAAAAAAAAAAAAGCGATCAGTCTGCTAGATCAGAAGGATTTCTAATGATTTATTGATTAAATTTTCTTCACTACCCAAAAAAAATATATTTTAGCTATTAGATACTCAAAATTCTTCTGACAAATCTCCCATATTTTAAAAGTAAAGATACTAGTGTTATTCTTTTTTAATGATAAAGTTAGAAAACCAAATGCCAGATGTCGTGCCATCTCGACAAATGTCAAGATGGCCGAGTTGGTCTAAGGCGCCAGTTTCAGGTACTGGTCCGAAAGGGCATGGGTTCGAATCCCATTCTTGACAAATGTTTTTTGACTTTTTTTTTTTTTGCAAATCCTGTGTTCGGTCTTCAAGAAAAAAAGGTCGAGTGTTCACAAAAACCCCGTCGGTGGCAAGAAGATGCGCTGAACTCCCAAATCTGAAATTCAATGCAACTCGGTGCAGTAGTCCTATGATTTCACGACCATTTGCTGATGAAGTTCTTCCTCTCTAAAATATAAGAAACAAAAGCAACAATATTATTTTCTTTTATGCATATATTCAGATTTCATGATTGATATGTCTAGCCTCTGATTTAAGCGAGTGCAAAAAAGTAATACTTTGCTGTAATTAAAATACTGTTGAATTGTGAAGATAAGAGAGAGAATCATATTTAAAAGTTTTTTTTTTGCTACTTTACATGAATGCGGGTGCAAGTATTTAATCCAATACAATACGGATGTAGTGATACGATAATTTTAAAAATATATATAAATATAAACACGACTATATATAATATTTTTTTATTACAAATAAAATAATTTAATAAGTCAGAACTGAAAAACGTTCCTATTACAAAACTGGTCTAGTGTAGACCATCTTGAATTTATATTCACTGCTGCGCAGTACCATGCAGCGCAACGTGGTACGTTCGATCACTTTGAAATTCGTATTAACTTGAATCTCAAAATGATCGAACGGACCACGTACTGCGCAGCTCAGATACTTGTCTGAAATTTGATTTTGTATCATTTATTTTTTAAACGGTAAATATTGCACATAGTCTTACGCAGTCAGCACAAACAAACAAATGCCACAATTAAAGTTCTAAAAAAACTAGAGAAAATCTTTTAAAAGATACTAAAACTCAATGTCCCATTGAGAATTTGAGATTTACAACATTATAAAAGTAAAACTAATTACTTAGTATTGTAATACTGATAATGGTTGATGTGACATGTCCTCCCTCCCCCTGCCAGTCTTTTTAAACGACTAGTACCATGATCAAATCCCCTTCTATACCTGTACTTGTAAACAGTTTGCATCAAAGGGCAATATTAATTGTAATTTAACCTGAAATTCTTTCCCTTTAATTTGATACAAATGTTTAGTTATAGAGATTATTGTAACTCCTAGATTCTCAAACATTCAAAATTGTTTTCTTGAAAAAAATACTCTATTCCTTTCATTCCAAATAACCCAAATAAAAGCTTTCAATTGCAATAAATCAGAAAATGTACTCCAACTAAAGCTAAAATTATTATAATTAGCTAAGCAATTTGAAAGTCAATATGCTAAAGAAAAAATAGTATACAAATTGTTTTCTATAATACAGAAATATACACTACTTATCATCTTCTTTTCATTCATTTTTTGACAAATTATCCTCATTAAAATATTTTATTTTCTAAACTACCCATGAAAGTATTTAAGGAATTTGTAGCTGATCAAGTATGTGAATATTGAGGATTTTTAATCCCTTCAAGATCTAACCATAAGTGATACGAATGAGGACTAAATTTATCATCTAAATCCTATCTCCAAACATATTTAATGATTTTTTTTCAGGTAATATTTTATAAAATATTACATAACAGAACTAATAAAGAATCCGATTGTTGTCTTAGAATACCAGTATGGCCTTCTGAGTGATAAATAAAACCTGATCCACTGTTATATTCTGATTAGTAGCTGGATCAAATAATAACGGGAATTAAGTTAATTAAGTTTCAAGGGCACAAGACCGCATTTCTTTCCAAAATAAAATATTTTCAATTTTGTACTTACCATTAACAAGTTTTGATTTCTCAACATTTATTACCACAAAATTAGATTTTAAGTGTACATTGGAAATAGCAACTGATATCTTAATTATCAGCCTTTTTTCTTTCTTTTTTTTTATAGTGCCATTTGTCACACTGTATCACGGCTTACGATATGCCAGAAAAAAAAAGTCAAAAGTCAATCGTAGGACAGATTGGTGCAAAGATTATTATTAGGATAAGGTTGAGAAAGAAATACAATTAATTTGATTTATTACCCTTGTATTGTGGAAGAAGTACAATTGAAATTGACTTTTTTCCCCGAAAATTCCACTATTAATTCTTCCATGATTCTTTTCTCCAAAACATAACCAATAACCATAGCAAACCATCCAAATACTTAACCTCTTTCAGTCAGAACTAAGGAAATAAAAAGAACAGAGATAAGTTCCACAAATATGGCAGCAGTAGCACCAAAGGAGGTGAAACTTTTCGGATCAGCAATCAGTGGCTACTGCACCATGGTGCACCATGCGCTCGGGCTTAAAGGTGTGGCATACGACTATGTTGAGATTGATATGAAGAACAAGAGTGAAGAGTTTCTTAAGGTGAACGCGCGACCAAGATAGTGCCGACTCTAGTGGTCGACGAGAAACCGATCCCTGAATCACTAGTTATATTGCAGTATGTGGATGAGACATGTGTTGAAAAATAAATAAGATCTCAGAAATATATCATCATCGATCTTATTAGCTGGCATCATCAATAATTGAGTACTCAGCTTAGGCAATTAGGCAACGGTAACATGTAATTAGGCAATAAGGCAAATTCTTGTAATCTAGGAATTATTGTAATTTAGGAAATAAGGCAACGGTAATAAGACCAATGGTCTATATAGTCATGTAAAGAGTATTTTCAAAAGTACTCAGAAAATCATATTTCGATAAACAAAGTTTTTCCTCATCTTGTAACATGGTATCAGAGCAATCTGATCGCCATTAGAAATCAAGCTTCCGCAATCCTCAAAGACAGATAACAAAGAACTGTCACAACACAAACCAGCAAGCCAAATCAACAAAAGCTCCTTTCAAATGACAACTCATGACAAACTTACCTCAGTACTTCTCAATGGCAACAATTACCAGGTTTGGGTGCGACAAGCAACCTTTGGTCTGATCAGCAGAGATAGGCTTGAACATGTCACTGGTGACAAACCAAGACCCGTGCTCACAGGGGCTACTGCCACGGATGCAGAGAAAACCAACATCAAAAAATGGGACAGGGATGACACATTGGTCATTGGCTGGCTATTAGCATCCATGGAACCTCAAATCAGTGAATTAATGACCTATCAGAACACCTCGCAACAGATTTGGGACAAGGCAGCTACCCGGTTTGCTCGAAAAAAGAACTTTGCTCGAGTTTACCAGATCCAGCAAGAAATCCAACAACTGCAACATGCTGGCAAAACCACATCTCAATTGTTCAATGAGATTCAATAAAAGAGAGATGAAATCAAAGTGTACCGGCCAGCCACTGGTGACTTAGACGAACTCAAGCGGCGGGAGGAGCAAGACGAAATTTTCATCTTTCTCGCTAAACTAGATGACTCATATGAAGCTGTCAGATCACAAATCCTCCTATCCACCGATCTTCCACCACTGGATGAGGTGGCAGCCATGATCGAAGGAGAGGAGACACGACGAGAGGTAATGGGACACCACCTTTCTGCCAACCCAGAGGGGCAAGCCTTCGGCGCACTCACCAAAACCTCCGTCAAACAGCACGATCGCCATTTCGAGGTAATGGGACACCACCCTTCGGCAAACCCCAATGGACAGGCATTTGGCGCTTTCACCAAAAACTTCGCCAAGAATCTCAATCGCCACAACCCTAGATCGGACACCAGTAAAAAATGTGACCACTGTAAGAAAGAAGGGCACACCAAAGACGAGTGCTGGTTTCTCCATCCCGAGCTCCGCCCGCAGAGCCAGCGGAGGCGGAGAGATATGAACGAGGGGGAGATAAAATGGAAAAGGGGTTTCTTAGCCGAGGCAGCGAGTGGGGAAGAAGAATCGAGACAAAGAAGAGGGGAAGAATCGAGACAGGGAAGAGGGGAAACTTCTAGACCCTTCCCCCGGATCAGATGCAACAACTAATGCACCAATTTGCTGCACTGCTCAATCAGAAACCAAAGGAAACAAAAATCAACGGTATGTGTTTAAACTCAATTTATTTATCAGATCAATGGGTTCTGGACTCAGGTGCAACTGACCATATGACCGGAAATAAAACTTTATTACATGATTTTGTGAGTTCAACCATCACACAGTATGTTATAGTAGCTAATGGCGACAAAATGGAAATTCTTGGATTCGGTTCTATCAAGATTTTTTTCAAAAATTATACCACAAGTTTTACTAGTAAAAAATTATGCATCTAATTTGTTATCTGTTAGCAAACTTACACATGAATTAAAATGTAAACTTATTTTTTCATCAACAAACATACTTTTTCAGGATTTGATAACCAAGACAGTGATTGGTGATGGGTTTTTGGAAAATGGATTATATTTCTTAAATAAAGAAAAAATTAATCTGGTTACAAGAAAAGAAGAATCAAGTTATCTGTGGCACAAGCGAGTTGGGCATCCATCTGATAGAGTTTTGAAGCATTTATTTAATTTTCAAATTTTTGATAATAATAATTGTGAGGCATGTCAACTAGGAAAACATGTTAGACTACCATTTCATTTATCAAATTCTAGTAGTAAAGAACCTTTCGAATTAATTCATTCAGATGTATGGGGTCCATCTTCAATTGAATCATTTGATGGATATAGATATTTTGTTATATTTATAGATGATTTTACTAAAGCAACATGGTTGTATTTAATGAAAAATAAATCTGAAGTTTTTTATCAATTTCAAAAATTTTACAATTTTATAACTAATCAATATAATGCACATGTTAAAACCTTTAGATCAGATAATGGAACTGAATTTGTAAATCAAAACTTTAAAAGTTTTTTTGAACAAAATAGCATATTACATCAAACAACTTGTTTTTATACTCCACAACAAAATGGGGTTTCATAAAGGAAAAATAGACATTTACTTGAAATGACTCGAGTACTATTATTTCAAAATAATGTTCCAAAGATATATTGGTCATGTGCTTGTACTTACTGCCATATATTTAATTAACAGATTACCTAGCATTGTTTTAAAAGATAAAAGTCCCTTGGAAATTTTATACCAAAGAAAAATACTTATCGATCACTTAAGAGTCTTTGGGTGCACATGCTATGTACATAACAATATCAGAAATGATAAATTAGATGCTAGAGCAATTAAAATAATTTTTCTAGGATATTCATCTCAAAAGAAGGGATATAATTGTTATGATCCTGTAAATAAAAAATTTTATACATCTCGGGATGTTATTTTTCAAGAAAATGAACCATATTTCAAAAAACTTCATAATATTGAAGAATCATGTCAAGAATTACCTGTTAGCCGCCATAGCTTAGATTTGTATGGTCAACCAGAACTTGAACCAGAACATGAAGGTCAAGACCAAATAGAAATTAGACCAGAATCTGGAAATGAGAGTGAGAATACAGAAGTTATACCGGTTAGGAGATCGAATCGGGAGGTACAACCATCTACAAGGTTAAGAGACTTCATCACCTATCAGGTAAGGTATCCTATTCAAGATTTTCTTTCATACAATAATCAGTCAAAAAACTATAAATGTTTCTTAAGTGCTATCTCAAAGGAAACCGAACCTAGTTCATATCAAGAAGCTATTCAAAAACCACAATGGTGTAAGGCCATGGAAGAAGAATTGTTTGCACTTGAAAAGAATAAAACTTGGACAATTACACAACTGCCAAACGGAAAGAAACATGTAGGTTGTAGGTGTGTATATAAAATTAAATATAACAGTGATGGTACCATAGAACGGTATAAGGCCCGACTTGTAGCTAAGGGATACACACAAACATATGGTATTGACTATCATGAAATCTTTGCACCAGTGATAAAAATGAATACGGTAAGAATTATACTTTCATTAGCAGTAAATAATAGTTGGACCTTGTATCAAATGGATGTAAAAAATGCATTCCTTCAAGGAACACTTGAGGAAGAAGTGTATATGAACTTGCCACCTGGACATAAATCAGCAGAAGGTAAGAATGTTGTGTGTAAACTAAACAAATCTATCTATGGATTGAGACAGTCTCCAAGAACCTGGTATGCAGAACTGAGCTCTTTTTTAATTTCTCTTAATTTTGTTTTATGCAATGCTGATCATTCCTTATTTTCAAAAATAGATAATCAATTTACTACTCTAGTTTTAGTATATGTAGATGATATAATCATTATAGGAAATAATCATGAGGAAATTAATACAGTTAAACATCAACTAAAAAACAAATTTGACATCAAAGATTTGGGAGTCTTAAAATATTTTTTAGGAATTGAAATTGCTCATTCTACCAAAGGATTGTTCATCTCGCAAAGAAAATATACCTAAATTTATTAAAGGAAACAGGTAAATTAGCAAGTAAGCCAATTAGTACTCCAATTGATGGTAGACATAAATTGAACATAAATGATGGAAAACCTCTAGAGGATATTCAACAATTCCAAAGACTTGTAGGAAAATTAATTTATCTTACCGTTACTAGACCAGATATTGCATACTCGGTTAGTCAAATTAGTCAATTCATGCATACACCTAGAACTTCACACTTAGATGCAATTCATAGAATTCTTAGATATTTAAAGGGAACACCGGGAAAAGGTATATTGATGAAAAATAATAATTCTAATACATTATGTGGCTATTCTGATGCAGATTGGGCAGGAAGCTTCGATAGGAAATCTACTACTGGCTTTTGCACATTTGTTGGAGGAAATCTAGTCACATGGAAGAGTAAGAAACAGAATGTAGTGGCACGCTCAAGTGCAGAGGCAGAATACCGTGCTATGGCATCTACTGCAAGTGAACTCATATGGATCAAGCAGCTACTCACTGACATTGGCATGTCCGTATCTCAACCTATGAAGATGCACTGTGATAATCAAGCGGCTAGACATATAGCCTTAAATCCAGTTTTTCACGAACGAACAAAACACATTGAAGTAGACTGTCATTTTATTCGTGAGAAAATTCAAAGCAATGAGATTGAAACTCCATTTGTGATGAGCAAGGATCAACTGGCCGATATATTTACCAAAGGGTTGGACTTGAGTTTATTTGAGAGGAACATAGACAAGTTAGGCATGTACAATATATACACACCTAACTTGAGGGGGAGTGTTGAAAAATAAATAAGATCTCAGAAATATATCATCATCGATCTTATTAGCTGGCATCACCAATAATTGAGTACTCAGCTTAGGCAATTAGGCAACGGTAATATGTAATTAGGCAATAAGGCAAATTCCTGTAATCTAGGAATTATTGTAATTTAGGAAATAAGGCAACGGTAATAAGACCAATGGTCTATATAGTCATGTAAAGAGTATTTTCAAAAGTACTCAGAAAATCAGATTTCGATAAACAAAGTTTTTCCTCATCTTGTAACAACATGGAAAGAACCTCCTTTCATGCCCCAAGATGCATACTTGAGATCCAAAGTTCGGTTTTGGGCTGATTTTATCTACCAAAAGGTAATATGATATATATTTAGGGAGAAAATGATTCAGATTTAGATATTTCCTAAATTTAGGTTGTATCTAATTATCAGCAGAGTAGTGGAGATTGAAATCAGTCTCCCTTTCTCATAGATCTTGTGTTTCAATCCCATCAAGAACAATTTTTAATCATTAAACAACTAAGATTATTTTTGCTAAACTACTTTGGATCTTTCAACAAAAGGAACAAAAGATAAAACACATTAAAATTTCCTTTTTGATGATTCCACAGATGGCGCCAGTGACTTATGCAATTAAATTAAATGAAGGGGAAGCACAGAATAAAGCAGCTGAAGAACTTCTAGGCCTATTCAAAATACTAGAAGATGGTATCGATAATGACGTGAACGTGCAAGGCCCGTTTGTCCATGGGGATGAGCCTGGCTTGCTGGATTTAATCCTGGGGGCCTTTATGATCGGGCTAAAACGTTTTGAACAAATGTTTCCCGGTATAAAGCTATTGGATAAGGAGCAGATCCCACTTTTGTGTTCCTGCATGGATGCTTATACAGAGCTTGCTGTTGTTAAGGACACAGAACTGATGCTGAGTCAGTATGTGCATGCCTGAACTCAACTGAGTTTGATGATTGTTTCTTTATTACAGAAGTGTTAGCAAATAATCTATTGTTATATTTTTGTGATGAATAAAATGATTTTCTTTCTTTCAGAATGATACTCCCAAAATCCAAATCTCACTGATAAAATTATATGACCTCAATTCTAAATGCAGCAGTCCTGCAAAAACCCAGAGGGACACATGAAGATGAAGGTATGCTAAATAAAGTATTTTTCTATGGAAGAACATTACTTGATAGAAAATTCGAAGTAGAAGAGAAAACAAGGCACACTACAAGTCTACAATACATAAATGAGTTAAGTGTATCAGAGAAACAGTTATCAAAAAGGAAAAGGAAGAGTAGCTGATAAAAGTTGAAAACCTTCAACCCCAGTTGCGCTCAATGATAACCCCTTGCCTCTTTTAAATTTTGTCCAGAAACAGCCATCATTAGTGTTCCTCCTCAATGATTAAATGCATCAGCGTTCAGTTATGGTACCAGTAAAGAGTTGATCAACTGGGTACAATTGCTAATGATATAGATGGTGCGAAATGGAGGGATGTGGTACAGTAGACCACACTAGTCTTGAGCTATTGAAGTCTTCACAACGAACAAATATGAAGAAGCATGCACTGTGTAGCAAACTCAATCTCGAAGTGAGTTTTATCCATATTGATTTGATGTAAAAAATTCACACACTGGGAAATGCTTCATTTAATATGTTACAGAGGGACCATAAACAACAACTACAATTTTCTCTCAGTTCTTGACATAACTACGGGACCAAGTAAAAATAACATTGATAAAACAACGACACCAGGTATAATAAAAAAAAAAATGATAAAAGAGTATAATCAAAAGGATTACAGAAACAAAATGTTTAGGGAACATTCACAAAGCAGCAAAAGGATCAGGTGCACATGATCACTACAAAGAAAAAAGATAAATGCTCACTAAATGAAACAGTTACCTCGCGTACATAAAAAGAGCTACTACACTTTGTAAACCACTAATAATATGGATAAATCCACCACAAAAATATATGAGCCTACAGTAAGACTCAATTCTCATTTTTCTTTTCATAATGGATTTAGCTCTTGGATACCTTTTCCTTGGCCTTTTGGAGTTTCAAAACTTTCTTCACAATTTTTTGCTCTTCAACCAAGAATGCCCTGATGATTCTGTACCAAAAAAAAAAATCAAAATTTCATATTCTAAGGAATATACTACAGCACTAACACAACTTAGCAGCAATTTGACTACAATGTTTTTGTTATGAAAAAAATGTGACAATCAGAACAGAACTACATACAAATCCATAATCAACTCATGTTTAAAAGTTAACTGACACATTACACAGTACTCTTTTTTGTCATCTTCAATATTTGTAAATATATGTTTTGTAACATTAAACAGAGTAACAGACCTTTACCAATCAACACATGAAAACCCAACAAATACATAAATACAATCATATTTGTGTAAAACTGTGACCAATCTAATATTTATCCTCAAAAGTAAAATGAAAAGCACGACCAGACACTGAGAACAAGCATACGTATCATCTGCTAACTTATGTTTTGATCCCATTCCATTTCCAACCCCACCACACCAAAAATTGATAGAAAGAGAACAAAACACCAACAGAAATAATATCACCCTAATACAAGCTTATTTGGTACAAGTAAAGCATTTGGAGATTTTGTATTGGTCCACATACACATGACAGATTTACAGAACTATACATTACCTTTCTCTTACAGCACTTCCAGATAAGACGCCACCATAAGCACGGTTCACAGTTCTCCTGTTTCTAGGCAACCTTGACCTCTTGTACTCAGTGGGCCTCAAGTGAGGAATCTGCACCAAAGTGAAAACCATTATGCAAGTTATTAATGACATTTGTATAGTTCCACAAGACTTCTTTATTATGGGATAAAAATAAGCAAATTAAAAAAAGAAAACAGACCAATATGTATGGTAAAAAAACTGATACAGAAACCGCAGTATTAAATTTGCAAACTTATAGGCAAAATTGGCTACATACAAGAAACTGAAACACTAAAATAATCATAATAGTAGCATAGCACAATTCTTATCATAAGGAACTAATGAATTTGACTACAGTTTAATGAAGAAATGTGTGTGTCAGATTGACCCATCACTTCACAATTTGTTAAATTCAGACTAGAAAATAATATACAACATAAGTAGCTGTCAGCAATTCAAAACAAAATGTGCATTATCCCAACAATGAATCCAGTCGTAACTACTTAAATGCATCTCGATTGAGTTGATTCCAATCACTTCAAATGATGGGAAACCAAACAATTACTAACTACAATACTCACGAAGAGAAAGATAAGAAGCATTGCTTACTCCTTGAATCCTCTTTCCAGTCACCGGGCATTTGGGGCCACTAGCTCTTTTCTTCGTGTACTGGTACACCAACTTCCCACCTAATCCAAGAAATTGCACAAATAATCATAAACAAGCGAACAAGCAACTCCAAGCTCACAACTCAACGGGATCTGAATTGAGATTCGCCACAGGAGAAATGAGAAGAAAAGAAGAGCGAGAGAGAGGGATCTGACCTGGGGTCTTGACAACCCGGGTCTGGTTGGATTTGGTGGCATAGCTATGCCTCTTACGGTATGTCAACCGCTGAACCATCTCGCCCCGCCGCCTGGTTTTTCGGTGCTCTCACCTTACCCCTCAATGAATTACGGCTCCAGAAGAACCCTAGAGGATAGATCGCTGGGGTTTATAAAGGGTCGGTTAGTACACTACATGACCTAGAATGAACGGGGCCGATTCAATCAATAAAATATATCAAATCACACAGGCCTGATTTGGTACAACTGTCTGTTATAACCGGTTTTAGGGGTTCGCAATTGCTCCATTGGGCCTGCTTTGTTGCTTAGTTTTGGACTTGAGCTTAATTGCGCACGTGAATATATTACATTATACCATAGGTATACTTTTGTTGAAGTACGTTTCTATTATCATTTCCTTTTTGTTAATTCACTATTTAGGTTTTACAATATTGTTTCTATATAAATTTTGTTACAGAAACATAATTTTCCAATCTATACATTTACTTCCAACTTTAATTTTGTCTGAAGTTTTTTCTTTTCAAAATAAAAATGATTGCTTGCGTGGAAAACTCTATAGAAAAGCAATTCAAAATTGTGCCGTAATTGCGTTGCATATTCTCATGAAGATATAATATTTTCTAGTATGTTATTATTTTGGAAAGGAAGTGCTGCCATTGTTGTTCCCTACCGATTCAGATAAGAGCGATAGATATCACAATGGAATTCACCACTTGCTCTGGGGTGTCAATTATTGATCCAATCCGATGAGTTAACTCGATCTGATCTGAATCCGATCCGACCTGACATAATTCAAATATAAATGGATCCGTTATGAATTTATTTATTTTTTTAATCCGAATCGGGTCAGGTCAGGTTCGATAACCCGACCCAACTCTATTAATTATATTTTTTGAAGTAATTTTATGATATAGTACTAATTAAATTTTAAATATACATCAATTATAACCTAATTAAGATTAATTATAAATTAATTAATATTTAATTGCTTAAATTATGTAAAAATAATTAATAAATATTTAATTTGTACAGTAAAAAAAATTGTTTCTCCTTTTTTTTTGTCTTTACATGCTCACTAAAATCAGAGAATTCCTCAAGGCAGCATAATGAAATGATCTGATCTTTCCAAAAGGGAAATGGCCTTAATTTTGAATTAAGCTTTGTTTTCTTATACATAGCATTAATATATATATAATATCTAACAAATTAAACAGTATTCTTATTTCTGTATACTCAAATGTCTCCCGGCTACAAGTGTATAGAAGTAATATATCTACAGATATGTAACCGTAATGCTGTACCAAAATTCTTCACTAGATATTCCTAATCTTAAACTACCTTTATTGTACATGATCATCGCCATTAAACTATAACAAAAATGACAAAATATGTAAAATTAATATGTCAACAAGGGAAGAGCAAAAAGGAAGGCTCCCGCTGGACTTTTCTACCTACAAACGATATCTTATCGAGCTTCTTATGGCACCACTGAAGCTGCTCGCTAGTGAGTTTCGGCATTTTGAGCACTCTGGAGACCAACTTAATGTCTACATGTGAGAAGAAGAGGTCTTGATTTGATCGATCTTCTTTTGGCTTTTTGAATTTCTTAATGAGGCAGTTACCCGTTTTCAGAAGATCTTTCAATTTCTTCTCCTTCTGCACCATGACAAAGAATCAAATGTAATTAACATTGAACTGGTTAATTAACTGATAAAACCTAATATATGCTATTTTGTCATATACCAAGCTATATTATTTTACCAAACACAAATATATTTTAAATTTTATGTTGATATTAAATTGGGATAAAAATTGACGCTCTGTAATTGTAGATATATTTTTAGAGATGAATTTCTGGTACAAAAAATCTGAGTGCAACATTATATGCAGATCTGGAAAAAAAATGAATGAAGTTCTGTTTTCTTCTTTTGAGAACCCATAAGAAAAAAATAGTCAATACCTTCTGCAATATAGAATGCAGGCGCATCATAAGATTATAGTCTGATGGGTCCTGAAGTTCAACCTGTGGACCCACCAAACCCTTCAAAATTACTGGTGTTTCGTCTTTGTCGGCTTTAACAAATTCCCAGAAAACCCGAATACTCTCCTCCATTATATCTTCCAATTCTTCGCTTGTTATGATGTAATTCCCTTTTTGGTCGTCTTCCAATTTCTCCTTCAAATTATCCTCTACAGTAGGATCATAATTTCAGTCAATTTTCTTTATTACCTTTTGAAACATCGTGAAGGGCAAATCCTGAAAGGACTACGTTTATTAACCTTACTATATGGTTTAGAAAACCATCCATCTTCAAGTCAGATTTTGCAATGCACTGATGTAATATTCCTTCATTATTTGTGTATGAAATTGTATATATTTATCTGTTTATTTGAAATATTTTGTTTTTAATTTCTAAATGCTGGCTTCATTTTGACCAAGTGAGGCTATTTGAGCAATATACTAACCCTCAGATATCAGGATATTACCACATAAGAAAATATAGAAACCGTTTTTCTGGTTACTAAAAAGTACTGCTGAAAGAAATGAGAATGATCCTGAGTTTAAACAAGGGAAGGGATCCTTGGCAACGGGTTATCTTGACAATCTTTACAATGGATCACTAAATAAATATAAAAAAAAATCTTAAAAATAGAAAAATATGTTATATATATATTCTTCTAATTATAGATTGATGGCGATTAAAATTTCATATAATTTCATTATTATTTGTTAGTTTATTAAGGACCATCAAAATATTATGCACTTTGTAATGTTTTCAATTTAGTAGTTTTTGATAGACTATCAAATAATAATGAAATTATTTAAAACACCATCAAGCAAAAAACCTCAGGATGTAATAGACTTAGGTAATCAAGATAGCACTATTTAGTTAGAATTGAAGCTGCTGAAGAAAGTCATTCTAGAGCAGTGTTGAAAGTTCTCAGACTCTTGCTAGTCTGTAGTGAGAAATAGCTAAACTCCGTGAAGAAATGAAAGATCAGTCTGCTCTTACTGAGGCGCGCAGCGCGGTGATGAGCCCTCATACTTACAAAGAAGAAGGAAGGGTCTGCCGAAGTACCTCCACCTACTCTATAAAAGCACCCGAGTTGAAAAGGGAATAGAAGAGCAAAGATAGGAAGGCCCTTTGGTAGCAGGAGTTTTCTTGCAAGTCAGTGTAGTTGAAATGGACTAAATATCTCATGTTTGCATTTCAAGTACTCCTTTTTGATCAAGCAGAAGAAAACAGTGTAGTTTGTTAAGTTTCAAGTAGTTGTTTACTATTACAAGCTTATTTATCAAAGAGCTCTCTCTGGACGTTCTTCTGCTCGTAACGTGCCTACGTTACTCGCTTGGCAAAGGTAGCTCTCCTTGTTTTCATTCGATCTCGAGTAGTAGTTGGTATAGTAAGTGCAACTTGATGCTTCGCACCTCTTCTTTCGATCAGCAAACATAGAAGGATTTCTTAACCATGGTTTCTTGTACAGTGATTATGAAATCGTTTCTAGAGCTAACAGGTCGATTCAAGGTAGCAGCAAACCATCCCACTTCATTAACTAACGTCATAAGCATATTGATGGAAGGGAACTTTTGATCCCAAAATAGAATATTCCAGCTATTTTAAAGCTTTCATTCTTCTTAAGGCACGCAGTGAAAGACTTGAGTGTATATCACTAGCAGCACTATGCTGGGTCTTACCATAGAGAAGTTTCCTATATATTTTTTCACTAGCTTACGAGGCGCGCAGCGGATTAGCTCTTCATTGCTTTGCTTCTCTTTTCCTTACTTTGCCTTTGCTTAAAAGCATGACTTGCCTACTCATGCATGACCTATCCAGTTACTTGATCAACTACAATTCCACTAAGTAGAAGCTGCACATAGGGCTACCACGTCCTCTAAGCAATGCAACTTGGGTCAAGCTATTTCTGCTTTGCTTTTGTTCCTTGAGTTGACGAGGCACACGAGCATAACGTAGTCCTAACAAATTCATAGTCATCCTACGTCATTTCTTCCATGTTGTTGTCCTATCATTGCTGTATTGGCGAAAGAGCGTGTTTGTCTGGGCTACCAATCATATCTCTATCTGTGGTATATTTCTCTCCTCTCTCTCGTCCCTTTCCTTCCTTTCATCGGTTGTACTTTATTCTTTTCCGCCCGCATAAGTAGAAGAATATATTTATAAAGTTTTTTTTTATTTTTAAGAATTTTTTTCATATTTATTTAAAAATCTATTATCAAAATTGTCAAAATAATCATTGTCAAGTGATCCCTTCCCTTTAAATAATATATTCAGCATTACCTTTTATAACTGGCACTTGCAAGAGATTTCTCAAAACACAACGGTTTTTTACATAGTTAGGCAACCTTGGTCCTTGAAACGGTTCATTCTCCACGAATCTATTGACAAGCACCTGGAATTGTTGGAACTCCCCCGCTGCCTGGTTGTACCGGTGGGAGTGGTACGGATCTGACTCAGGCCTCTCAAGTGACTTCTCATATTGCCACCTCAACAACTCCCAAGAGAGGCACATTTGCCCCACATAAACCATCTCTAGGTCACATCTTAATTCCTTTATGAACCGCTCTGATGGGTCATCAGTTGATTTTCGACGCCTGCAGATGTTTTGTGAGAGGATGGAGGTTATCGTCGGGAGCAAGGTTTTGTGGGAGCCCATTGATTCTAGAGGGCCCTTTAAATGTAGAAAGCCTGTTAAGAAGAATTAAAAATAATAAAATTTTCGGTTCTCAGAAAAGGAGCTTTGGGATTAGAAATTATGCTCCATGAGGCGTTAACAATTAGGCAATGCTTTCAAATTAAATTTCTAGTAAATAATGGTAATGTCTGGTATTATTTTTTTGTACTGGATAGGCACTTGCAATGCACCAAGAGTCTTTGTATTTGTTTCTTTTTATTTAAAATTGCTATACTAATGAGAGAGGCTAAATAGAAGTGGAAAAAAAGTGAAAATAAAGTTTCAACAAAAGTAAACATATAATACAAATACACATACCTACAGCATACATCTTTTGGTAGTTCAAGATATCAAACTTGCGCATCCTCTCCCTGTAGCTCTTATAAAATTTATTCAATTCATCCATTGGATCCTCACGTAGGAATTTCTCATCAAAATGCCAAGCCTTTAATTCCTCTATGGTAGATTTAGGGGTCTCTGAATCCTCCAAAATTGTAGGCAGACCAATTGCTTTTGCTTTCTTGATTTCCATCTTCAATTGCTCAATCAAATCTTGATGCTCCCAAAGCGACTCCAATTCATCCTCCTCTTCTTCATCCAAAAGTTCTTTACCTTTGTCTATCGACTTGCTTTGATGGCTGTCGATTTTCTCAGTATCTTGTGTTGGTTTCTCAGTAGCAAAATCTTTTCTTGGCGAAATAGTTTCATATTCATTTGAAGTTTCCATGTGGGTTTCTCTATCCAAAAATTCACTTGTTGCTTCATCCTCTTGGCCTGAAATAGTTATTTGGTTCTCTTTACTCAAATTCTCCTTTGTTACTATTTTGGCAAATAATCTATTGGTTTCTATGTGTGTTTCATTCAGACCCACAATTTCGTTGAATTTGACTCCCTCTGATTCTTCACGGTTTAGCACATCAAATTCAGGTTTGGAATTATTCTCTAATAACTCATTAACTTCATCTGGTTGATGGTGATTGTATGAAATCTGATCCGCAGAATTACTCGAACCTGTTTCAGAGCTGTAAAATGATTGTGCTTGGTTCTTTTCAAGTTCTTTGAGATGATCCATCAGTTTAGAGGTATACCTCAATAAATTGGTTGATTCCTCAGTCCTGTAAGTCTTGTGTGGGGAATTATCAGATTCCTTTTCTGACGAGAACCAATCATTATCTGAATCAACAACCAAATCCTTGACGGAGTATCCATCACTTACACTAGATTGAGAATCTGAATCAAAACCAGAAAAATCCTCTGTTGCACGTCTCCTTGATAGTGTCCATCTACCTCTTTGGGTACTTGAAACCGTACTCAGACTACTACTGCTACTGCTTAATTTTGCTTTTTCCGAAGGCATTTCCTTTTTTATGGATCTCCTTTTCCTTCCTAGTTTTCTCCTGTTTGTTACAGAAGTAGACTTATTAATCGACCTCTTTGGCATCTCCAAGGGTATTTCTGTATCAGAAGGCACATTCTCAAATTCAGTGGGTTCATTTATTGGGTTAAAAGAACATTGTTCTGAGGTCTTTGTCACAGATTCAGTTAAAACATCATCAACTGAGGATAAGATATCAGTAGCCAAATAAGAAGGCTTCTTTATTTCCTCATAGTATGTGTTTTCTGGTTTGCTTTCGCTCCATGATTCTTTGTCAGAATCCTCACTGAAATCTTTTTCATACTTAGTTTCTATATCATGTCTAAGACCATCCAGTGGTTCTGGTGTCAACTCATGCTCCAGTTCTGATTCCAGTTCCGGTTTTGGTTCTGGTTCATGCACACTTTCATGTTCTTCATCTTGTTCTGGTTCTTCCAGGTCTGGTTTTGTTTCATGTTCTGATACATGTTCTAGTTTTGGTTCTGGCTCTGGTTTTGGTTTTGGTTCTGATCTCGATTCTAGTGCATGTTTTACAGCTTGTAGTGGTTCACATTCTGGTTTTAATAGAGTTGAGGATTCATGTTTCAGCGCCATGTGAACTTTGGTGTCTGGTTGAGGTTCGGTTTCAATGTGAAGTTGAGATTCACTTTCAGATTTTTGCATAATAATAGATTTGGGTTCAGGTTCGAAAACTTTTTGTAATTTCTCAATTTCACCAATTATCTGTTCTCTGAAATTAATGGTTAGCCTCTCTTTTTTGCTAGAAAATTTTTCAACTTTCAGTTCCGAAGATAACTCGTTGACGGATATGGTCATGGTTTCAGGTTGTGGGACAAACCCTCTCAAATTCCTCTCAGGTGCAAATTGGTATTTTTGAATACTTGCTGAAATCGGGGTATCATTTGAAATTGATGATTCATCTGAAATGGGTAATTCATTAAAAACAGTTGATTTATCTTCCTTGCCTGAATATAATTTGGGCTCGCAAAATTCTTCCAATGCTTGGTGCTCAAATTTGAAACTTAAACTTGGAGTGAGTTTCTCACTGTCCTCGTGACCATCAGATTTGCCATCTTGTATAGAATTGTCTTTGGCTAACACCTCTGTACACTTTGGAGCATTGACACTGATCTCAGTGATATTGTTCCAAAATATCTCATGATTATGCTCCCATATGTAATCTAATCCTGTGAAGCGATCTTTATCACATATGTCCTCAATCTCAGGATATAATTTTGGTCCTGACTCATTCTTCCTCGGCCTAAAAGTAATTAAAATAAAACCTTTTTTAGCAGGAGTTTTTCTATAGGGAAATTAACGGTTTAAAGTGGTTCATGTGTATACTGGTAGTGTCTAGTACCAGTCGTGACCAGGTATTAATCCAATACAAGAGTACAAGACTAGTCCACAAATTAAGCAATAATCATTGCACATAACCTTAATTCAACGGAATCGAGGCCAACTGAAAATTGATACTTATCTTACTATGAGTATGGTCTGTGCTGATTGGTACACTGCTACTTTCAGACTGGCCAGATGTCCTAAAATAAAGTATATTTAATTTATTTTAAGTAGAGATTAAATTGTTCCATACCTTAGAACATATGCGTGTATGAAATGTATCAAAACAGCCACGGAAATAGCAACCCAAAATACTGACGAGCTTAACAGTATTACTAATATTTTGAAGAACAGTCTATTAAATGACCCGCCGGAGATTGAACTTGTGTTGTTCTCATTTGTAGTTGAGTTCGCAATATCCATACTTCACAAAAATTTTGGAAAAAAGAAGCTTTTCTCTACATCCCAATTTGTAGAAGCATCTCACAAGCAGAGTATCAGACCAGGCAGACTCAGGTAAAACCTAAAAAAAAAAAAAACAGGAAACAAAAGAAAATTGTATTAGAAAGTCATTGGCCGGTCAAAAAAATTACAAGCCAAGTTCAATGCTGCACGTCAGAAAAAAAAATCAATGCAATAACTCTCTTCATTTGTTTTGATATCTCAGAATAGTAAGGTAAATACAGATCCTAAAAATAAGAAAAAGAATGTATACACAGCTTTTGTCATTGTAACTTTTTTAAAATATAAGGGTTCCCGTTAGTAAGTTACTCTATATCTATACTACTAATCACATTATTCTCTTGTTTCTGTTATTCTTCAGAAAAGACTAGGTTGAAACTTTCATAAGTTGAGCGTATGCTTGACCATAAAACAATATAAAATTCAACCTTTTTGTTTTTCTCCTTTTAACTTGTGTTTGCTGTGTTGGAGCCAAAACTATTAATACCAAAGATGGAGAACTAACTCTCCGTTTTCCATTTTCATAAAGAAGGAAAGAAAGTATCGTGCCGAGTAATACAACAACTCTAGTTTGGTAAGAAAATTCAAATTGCAACTGGGTCATAAAAAGAGATGTGAAACTCCACTCAAAAAAAAAAAAGAGAGAAGAAGTCAAATACAACAACTATTCCTACGCTATGAATTGGAAATGATGTAAACATAAAATAAATGACCAGAAATCTCAGAGCATACGCTACGCACGTACTTTGAGTACAGAGTCAACAATTTAAATTCTAAACGAAACCCCAATAGATTCATACATGAGATGGAGCATTAACATTAATAACACTTGAGGAAATTGATATTGCCTAAATATGAAAGTAATTCGCAGAAACAATAATTTAGAGATAATTGTAAGTTGAAGAAAAAGGTCCTGTTTGATGATTGAAGAAAAAAGGAATAAAGATGCCATACCTGAAATATATCAGAGTAATCACTGATATCAATCCAGCAAGAACCCAACTTTGGGAAGAATCTTTGAATACCCTCTATTAATTGGAGCTTATTCACTTCACAAAACAGAGACTCCTGACCTCTCTCAATAAGCTGCTCTGCTCACTAACAAAACGAAGATAAGAAGACAAACATGCGGAGAAGGACAGGGCGAAAAAGCGGGAATCTAAAAGGATAGGTGTGAATTGTGAATTTGGCTCTTAAAGGCGCGAGAAAGAGAGGAGAATATGCAGGAGCACCTAATGTGTGATGGAGATAGTAAGGTGCAGTTAAAGAAACCAGAGCAAGGACTAGAAAGCAGAACTACCTATCTATAATCAAATAAAAGAAAATCTCTAGAGAAAATAACATGTATATCAGCATATATCATAGTTAAATAAAGCCTCGTTCAGGGTGGAACTTTTGCATAACGCCCCTCTAATTCTCCTCGTTCCTTGATGAAATTTGAAATAGGTGATTTCCCGTAATAATTGAGGATTGAAAGAAAAGGGGGGGGGGATATGAACTTGGTGTCTGGATGATATAGCTAATTTTCAAATGGGTAGCTTTATAACTAAGTCTCTTTAGAATATTAATTGTTGATTTCATTACGAATTTAGTACAGTCCTTTGGTTTGATAGCCTATGCACATAATCTGAGATGCATATTTTTTAGAGGGTTCATATTGGAAAGATGACAGTGACAATTTTTTGGAGAACGATGTAGGCTCGATCTGGGCCCCACCAGCACTATTAATGGGCCTGAAATTGACAAATTCCAATTATGCAATTTGTTCCAATTGACAAATTGACAGAGGCCCCTTACGCTTGTATACGGTGTATGTAAACTGTTATTTGTTTGGCACTTGATGGAATAGCAAAAAGTTGAAATATAATAATTATTTTGATGAATTAATTTGTTAAATAAATTTTAGACTAAGTAGGAAGAGTGTGGAAGAGTGCTAATTCAGTATGTCAAGTTATAGGTGATATATCAAATTAGTTTTCGTCGGATTAGCGATTATTGTTTAATTATGTTGTATTATATTATTACATTATGATTATGATTTATTATTATATTATTATTATGATTATGATTTATTATTATATTAATATTATAATTATTTATTTATTATTATGATTACAACTATGAATATTATTTATTATTATGATTATGATTATGAATTATGATCATTATTATATTGTTATTATTATATTATTAATATTATTATTTTACTATTATTATTAACATTATCATCATTGTTAGTATCATAATTATTCATATTTTAACTATTCTAATTAACAACTATCAAATGATATTTTTACTCTTCTAAATAATTAAAATTATCATTCTTCTACCACTCTTTCAAAAATATACTATTTTATCACTCTTCTAAAATTATCAGTTTTTCAAATTTATTCCTTAATTTGTTAAACTAACTCTAAAGGCATCAGAGAAGGGAGAACCTGGGGACTTGAGATACCAGATATGTGCTTTATTCTCTATGGCAAATAAAGAACATACAAAAATGTAACAAGTCTTTATAATCTGGAATTAAATGATTGTTTACCTTTTCAGTGGAAGCCACACAGTAGGTTTATGGAGGTTATCACTGGAGATCCGGGTTTCAATTATGTTGGTTCAGATTCCATAATACTACTCTGGACTCTTTTCATCCCTCAGTTATTTTATTTTAGTTTGACGATATGTTGAAACCTTGACTCACCAATGCCTCATGTTGTTAGCAACATTAAGTGAAAAGTAGCGGATTAATTAATTTAAGAAAGATATTTGAGAAATACTACTGTTGATTCCATATGGATGTTAATTTAAAATTTCACATATTATTTTACATGCTTATGGAGTTATCATGGTAGATCAATTTGGCATATTTTCTACATTTTAAAGATCAGAATAATACTTTAAAATTTTAAGGACCACATAGAAACAAGTTTTATTTTAAGAATCTTCAGTATATCCGGATTTTGCATTTAATGTTCCAGCGAAACGATCTTCAATCTGTCAAGTAAACAGTATTTTGTCCTTGCTTGATTGTTCCAAGGACCCACGTCATATTAGTATATTACCATATTTGTTGTTTACCCATAGGCCATAGGCCGAATTTTTTTTTTTTAGAAAACCTTTTAGTTTTTTATTGTAATCTCTCATTATTTTTATTTTTTTTTTGACTGGCTAAAAGAGTTCAAAATTTTATTTTGGGAACCCTATTTTTTTTTATAAACATAACAAAAAAAGAAATAATAATAATTTTCATATAGGACCCAAAAAAATTATTTCGGATCCTCCATTTCTTTTATAATCAGACCAAACAGAAAAGAAAAAATTGGTGGATTCGAAACATTTATTTTTCTTATTTAATTTTCTATCATTATTCTTTATGTTTTTGTTCAACAATATGAAATAAAAGGATCTCAAAGATATACTTAATTGAAGTGTTAATTTATATATAATATATATTATGAACCAATGTATAATAATACAAAGTTAAAAATTAAATAATAATTTATCATAAAAAATGTATTATTGAACAAACATTGAACAATAATTATAAGAGATTGAAGAAGAAAAATAAATGTTTCAAAAAAACGATCCAAATCCACCAATATTTTTCTTTTTTTTTCTGATATGGTTATAAAAAATTGGAGGGCCCAAAATAAAAATGCGGGCTCTAAATGAAGATTATTATTATTTATTATATTTATAAAAAAATGGGAGTGTCTCAGATAAAAATTCACGCACTTCTAGATTTTAAAAAAATGACAGTCATATGAGATTCCGACAAAAAAAATTGCCATAAGCTTCTATCTGCATATATATTATACAATTCATTTATACTTATATAAAAATTAGATTCTCTATATGTACGGTGTCCAAATCTTTTCTTATATTTATAATTTATGTCAGATCGCTCATATTCCTCATCGTACGCCCAAGTTCTTGGTTATGATTAAAGTTTTTCGGAGAACATGGACACCATTATGTTTACAAAGCCTAAAGTACGTCACACAGAATTGTTTTAGTTATTCAAATACCTCTATCAACAAAAAGGTTGAGCATTTAAATATGAGAATTTTTTTATATCCAACCTCTATATTTTATTCCATACCTCAATTATTTTAACTAATTTAATTACTTTTTTAACTATTATCTGATTCAGATTTAAAAGAAAAATAGAAAACGCAGGTCAAGCGTTTGATCCATTTGAACCCAAACTCAAATGGCATCTCCATCATTTTTTAGAGTTACCTTTCATTCTATACACTGTTACAAATATACCGACGAAGAGGATACCATGAGCTAAATAACATATGAAATGGATCAAAAATTTGGAAGAAATCAAAGGAGAAAGTATAACATTTAGAAATTTAATTGGAGCGATCTAGTACGGGTGAGTCTCGATCAATTGATCAAATATTTTATCTAGGTTAAGGAGATTATACGTGAAGGTTTAAATAAGTATTCTAATGTTCTAAGTATTTGAATCACCATTGTCACTTCTCATGCGTAAAGAGAATATATTAGAACTCACATTTAGAAACTCGATTGATCAGCAAGAGGAGCTAGATCAATTTCTGAGAGCAAGTAATTATTTGAGTGATAGAAAAAATCACAAGAAAAATATTTTGTTGCACTAATGGACCTTCATAAGATTATTAGCTCAAAAGCTGATTTTTTTTTTTGAACAAAGTACTGGTTTGGCCTTAAAAAAATGAATGAGAATGTTGGCGGCACAGAATAAGATCTAAAGAGCAAGTTTGTCTAGCATTGGTTGCAAAATGAGCCGGAGAACAATCAAGGTGAGTTAACAGGTCCAATCTCCAGTTCATATCCTAACCTGACTCAAAGTATTGATAATACCATGAAAGTATAAAACCTGAGGACTCATACACATATAAGATCAGGGTCATCCTTTAATGTGAATAACACTAATATTAGCAATGAGACTACCAACTGTAGTGTTGTAAATAAGATTGATTTGGAGACGAATTATTTGGATTATGATCTTTTAGGTTTTTATATGTCAGGTATTAACACTTAAAGTGATCAATGTTAAAACATAAAGTGATAAATATTATGAGTTAATTAAAGTGATAGATATATAGACATGCTCATATTATAGTTTATTGATATTAAGATTTGTAGAACAAAATAAATATTTGACAATGCGAATCAAATTTATTGATATTAAGATTTCTATTCCTATTTTGTGTATGAGATATAAGTTTTAAAGTGATTGATATTAAAACTTAAAGTGATAAATATTAAGATTTCAAGTGATTAATATTAAGGCTTCTATTTCAACTATATTTTAAGTCATCATATTTATTTTGATGTAATGCAAAAAACTCACTGTTAGTTTTTTTGACTTTAAAATAAACAACCACTATTGTTTAGTGAACAATTTGACTTTGCCAGGTTATTGTTTTTATCTTTGTGTAAAAATGAACATTGAATATTTATTGTTATTGTTGTTGACTTATCCAAGATAGAAATTCAACTGTACAACTCTCTTGGATATTCTAATAGTCATTATTATAGATTGTATACTCACACTTTGGAATAACTAAGATATTTTCTCTTTTGGAGATTTAATAAGTACATTTATAGATTACAATAATCGATTATGTTAAATATTATGATTACTTAGATGGATATAAAGATTTGGAATGACTAAATATTGAGATTTAGGATATCAATGTTTGTTATTATGAATACTGATAAATTGACTTCTTTTTATCTGTTAAGAAATAAAATAAAATGAAAATCAAACCAATTTGATAAATTTTCCATTATGAATGAATCATGTGACTACAAAATTTTTATGTTGCATTATCTTTTTAACATCATCTCTAGACGCCCAATAAATTTCATATAGATTTTTTATTTTCTTAATGTTTGATCATGTATATGTGTTATTTTTTATTTTTTATTATCTTACTATAAAAATATTCTTTTATTTATTTTATAGGAGAATTTTAGAAAGGAGAGACTCATTCTTTGATATGAGATTCTTACTCATGAGATGAATGAACAAGCATGAGTATTATAATCTGTTGTATTAAGACTACTATTCTGGGATATTGCGACCTGTAATTTCTGACACTAAGACTTATTATTTATGATGAAATATATTAGAATTATTTATGATATTGAGACTTCAGATTTATTATTTGTGAGATTTATAATGAGACCTGAAATTTGTAAGATTGATTATTTGGTAGTGAGACTTATAATTTATGATATTAAGAATTATTTGTTATGCTTTTAAGAGATATTTATTGTACTTTTACAAATATGTCTAATATAGAGTATTATAATATGTTATATTGAGTCTACTAATTTGGGGTATTGAGATTTATAATTCTGATATTAAGACTTATAAATTTGTGATGAAATATGACAGAATTCTTTGTGATATTAAAACTTTAGATTTATTATTTATGAGATTGGTAGTGAGTCTTGTAGTTTTTGATATTAGCAGTATGGTAGTGAGACATAATTTTTGGTATTGAGTCTTGTAATTTATGGTATTGAGACTTTATATATCATATTTTAAGACATTATGATTTAGTTATATATATTTATCCATATTCTGATAGACGCTCAAATATAAATTTTAAGTTTAAATTTATGACTTGTAATATTAGGTATTAAGATGTTATTTTTTGCATGTTAAGATTTATGATATTCGATTTTAGAACATTAATGTTTAGATACATATATTTGTCCATATTCTAATGGGTGCTCAAGTATAAATTTCAAGTTCAAAATATATCTTATAATATTAGATATTAAGATGTCGTATTTTTTTATGTTAAGGTTTGAGACATTCGATTTTAAGACATCGAGATTTAGATATATATACTTGTCTATATCCTGATGATCGTACAAATATAAATTTCAAGTTAAAAATATGACTTATAATATTATATATTAAGATATTTTGTGTTAACACTTAAAACATTTAGTTTTAAGACATTGAGGTTTAGTATAAATACTTGACAATATCCTGATTATCATCTAAATATAAATTTAAAATTTAAAATATGACTTGTTATATTAGATATTAAGATTTTATTTTTCCAGTGTTAAGACTTACGATCTCCTGTTTTAAGACTTTGATGACTGATCATAGAGCAGTCATTAGTTGATGTTTGAAAACATGATCAACATGGTTAATATTTCTTTTAGTTAAGATACAGATTAAGATATAATTGTGAGATACAATTAATCGGTCTCTTCAAATAATCAGATGAGTGAGAGGACGTTCGAATTTCATTTTATCATCATATAATTTCGAATTAAAAGGATGAATCTTTGGTGCAAATGTTTTTTCACAAGTCTGTTTTTAAAATCAATATGAATAAATCGAGCACCTCTTGCTCTTGCACAAATAAATTATGATTGTATATTTTTATGCGCGCATGTCTCCCTCATAAAAAAAAATGAAAATAAAAAAATTCAAAATATATCATGTGAAAGCAGGCAACAACCTGTAATTTTTCAATTCCTTTCGGGAATTCATGAAAAACTCAGAATCTTTGAAATTTAAATATTAAAGAAGAAATTGAAAAGTTATGCCAAAACTTTTGACAATATACGAATTAGAATAGATATCATCCGTTCCTTCTACGCCGAAATAAATTGACGTCCAAAGACTTGCTGCTCGACGTGGGTAGAGAAAGAACCTTTTATCTTTCTCAAAATTAAGTATATCTAACATGTTAGATAATAAGCTCCATCGTTCATCACGATTCACGACTATAAGCTATCTTGGAAGCTATGTCTTGTGTTTTTTTACAAAAAAAATATTAGTTCTACTTAGTATTCAACTTTATATAATAATAATTAAATGTTCAAATTAGAATTATAACAATAATATGAGGACACCGGTTCAAATTTTATTTATATATATTGCAAACTATACTATATACCATTTGCTACTCATATTAGTATAGATATCAAATTATAGATTATTTTTTAATAAAAATGCTTAAAATATCATAAATTAAGTTTTATATTGTACTCAAAATATTTCAAATATTATATTCATAACTTTCTCTTAATGTCATCTCTATTCTTCTGTAAATACATTAATCATATATTATTTAAATTAAATAATTCTTTTGTAAATTAGTTAAACAAATTTTGATTCCATTTTAATTAAAATGTCTTAGTTTGATCTTGTAAATAAAACTAAATATGGACATGTAATATAAAAAAAATGACTAAAAAAAAAGTAGTATAGCGGTCGCTATTTGCATATCATGTCACATGCTATAGCGGACCGTTATAAGCGGTCATAATTGAGTTAGTGAAATTTATGTCATAAAATAATATTTATTTTATGCTCAAAAATATCATAATGATGCTATAGTAAAGGGTTGGCAAAAAAATTATGGCTCGTAACTCGTTCGTGACTCATCCGGGATTAATTCGTTATTGGCTCGTTCATTAGTGGACTGAACCGTTAATGAGCTGGGTCGTTAAGATCGTTAAGTTAATGAGATGAACTTGAGCTTTGACTGACTCAGCTCATTAGACTTGTTCGGCTCAGTAAACTATTAATATTTATCATTTATATTATTTTTATTATAAATTTTTAGTATAGTAAATAATTTATAGTATGAAATGTAATTAAATTATTACATTAACATTTGTTATTATATTAATTTTTATACAAATTTTGACATAAAATATCATAAGAAATTATTAACTATTAAGTAAGTCTTAACGAGCCTTAATTAGCCAGCTCGGGTAGCTCGTTAACTTAATGAGTCTATCTCAAGTAAAATTTTTGACTCGAAAGTAGTTAACGAACCAGCTCAACTCGGCTCGTTAAGCTAAGAAATCAAGCATGAACTTGACCCAACTCAGCTTGACTCGGCTCGTTTACAGCCCTACTATAGCATCTTAGTTAGAACATTGATAAAAAAATCAACGAGGGCATTGAAGAAATGAATAATTTCCAGAATATATTCCCTATCATGCCTTTCTATTAGAGTTGACAATGGGTCGGGTCGGGTCATATTATTTTATTATTATTTTTGACATATCCGAATCCGACCTAATTAAATTCGGGTCAAAAAATCTTGACCCATAACCGACCCGACGGGTCACGGGTCGACCCGTGTAAAATAATTAAATATTTATTAATTAATTTATATAATTTTAAGTAATAAAATATTAATTAATTTATAATTAATCTTAATTAGTGTATATTTAAACTTTAATTAGTACTAAATCACAAAATTACTTCAAAAAATATAATTAATCGGGTCGGGTCGGGTTGACCCGAACCCGACCCTACCCGATTCGAGTCAAAAAAATTAAATTCATACCTGACTCATTTATTTTCGGATCATATCGGATTGGATTGGGTCGGATTAACCCGTCGGGTCGGGTCAAAAATTGAAACCCCTACGTTCTATGCACATGAACACGTTTTTGAGCCGACTGAACGATGTGCCTAACGCATATTTAAATCTAATTAAGAAAAAGTAAATCAGAAGATTATTTCCTAAAAATGTGGTTTAATGTGACACGGTCTTCAATCATTTCTGAAGTGTGGGGTGGGCGTGTTCTTGTCCTTTCTAAAGCAAAACCTAAATAATGACAATTTGATGAATACAATCGGAATTTTAGTGCAATGGTAATCGTTGTCATCATGAATGAGGACAAAAAAAATATAAGTAGATTATATTCTAAAATGGTCTTTTTTAAGTATTATTGTTTGTATTTTTTGACCAGTCAACACAACGAATAACAATCTCTCAGCTTTGGCAAATTCTTAATACTGAAGGTTTAAGTTTTTTTAAGCATATCAAATTATTATTTTTCTTCATCCATTATTTTTATTTAAATCTTTTCATCTTCTTAAATCTAAGGGTTCATATAAAATTATTTCTCTCTCCTCATTTAAGATAATATATGTAATATATTTAAGCTGAAACTTAACTCTTAAAATGACCTAACTTTTTTATATAATCATCTATAAATTATTATGTATTTATTTTATAATATTTATTATTATAATATTTATTATTATAATAATTATTATTATAATTATCATTATTACTTGACAATTAAAAATAATGTGTCTAAATTTTTTTTAATGTGAAATTTTATTAAATATATTTTAAAAATTATATTATTAATTATTTATTTGAGAAATATATTATCGGGTTGAAGCCCGAGTTACAACCTTAGTTTTGGTTAATTTATAAACCGAGTTCCAACAAATTTATGGCGTTCATCTGTTATGAAAATTAAATTAAATAAGCTAAAATGTAAAACATTTTCACATGAAAGTTATTGTCAAATAAGAAGAACATAATATTTAGGAAAGGCGAAATAATGAAGTATATATTAAATGAACACCAAGGCTAGTTGAGGGTCGATAATGAAATAATTAAAAAAAGAATTTAATTTTATATATTGTCTAACTATACCATATCATGTTAATATGGCTTTATTTAAAGAGAAAATGTCTATATGCCTTACATTTATCCCCGGTAGGGGCGAAGTCAGATTTCGACATAAGGGATAAAATTAGAGTTTTTGAAGAGATCAAAATAAAAAAATATTTAATATAAATATTTATTTTTTAATTTTTTTTTAAATATACAAAAATATAAAAATATTATTAAAAAAATTCTAATCAGGGGAGTCAATTGGTCCCATACCACTAATATAGCTTCGTCCCTATCTCCCGAATAATCTCGACTTAATTATTTTCTCGCTACTGTCTATGTGACTTTTATCATGATTTTTAAATATAATCACTAAAATTACCTATATAAATAGGTGATTCACTTATATAAATATATAAGTTTTTTTTTATTTCTTGAGGTATGCAGGACTTTTCCCGATTGCCATACTTTTTTTTTTGGCCAAACATGGTAGTTAGGACCTTAGGTGATGTATTTTCTTTTTGCTAAAAAAAAAAAAAATAGAAACTTAGATAGGAGATTTTCTGAGAGATTTATCTTAGTACTGTTAGTCGGATTCATTCTAATTCTTAAAATAATCCAAATTCTTTGTATTATTATTTATAAATTGTTACGTTTCAATTGTATTGCTTATTATTATACAAATCTTTAGCATTTGAAAATTTTGTGTATAAATTTTTCTTAATATAAAACATTTATTGAATTTTTTATTTCATATTTCTAAGTATCTATTTTAAAATTATTTCGTGACAAATTCCGAGGGACAATCTAGGTTGAATAAATATGAAAACGTAAGAAGTAACATAAGGCTAGATTAATTAAAATGTTAGATGAATAGCAGACCATCATAACTAAATATAAAGGTTTGATGAGGTGAATATCAAAGTCAAATACGATTACCATTATGGCTAGATAAAATGAACATAGAATTAATTGAGTCGTAATACTTTGTATGGTTAATATTAAATATTAATGTTAGATAAGATGAAATTAAAGTCAACTAAAGTGAACAACAATGCAATACATAGTGCAATATGAAAATTTATTATCAAAACACTGAGTTTATACGGGATGAACGCCTTAACAAGGAAGACTAATATTTGACCCCAAAAAGAAAAAAGATAAAGTTTTTATGGACGCATCGTCGATAATTTGTCGAAGATTACAAAAGAAAAGAGATACTAATTGTTGAATAATATTAATTAAGCATTCTAATTAACAACCCTAATACATAATCAGTGTTTATATTATATAAAAATATGCCTACATTTTTCATTGGGACATGTAACCTTACTTTTTGTGTGAATACATATTAACAACCCAAGCTACCAACTATGGAGTAGCCTTAATTAATTTATAGTATAATAGTGCGTGTGCTTAAACTAAAATTAACAAAATGAATCAAACTAAAGTTGGATACCAATACTACTCTCTGTGCAAGTTGTGGTATATTACTGTTATGAGAAAAAAGTTAGTAGCAAATTGCACTTGAACGTGCCACATTAAAACCACCACGTTGAAAGAAATAAATGGCCGTACAAAAAGATGGATACCCGACCCTAGCAAAACACCATTGTTATTATCTAATTGACAACAATGGATTGTAGTTAATGCTAAGATGTCTAGGTCATCCGAGTCAAATTTGTGTATTGCCAGATCACCATCCATCAGTCATTTACTAGCCTACTCTTTATTTTTTGAGGGTATTTTACTAGCCTACTCTGATAATGATAACAGTCCCCAGTCTCCACTTACCTAACAACCTATGACACGCATGTTAGGCAACTGCTCATGACATAATTAAACACAGATGCAGATAACTAGATTTTGAATATTCAGAAAAACATCTCAAATCCAGAAATTAGAGTTGTTAATAACCATCACGTCAAAATTTTAAATAATGTAATTTGAATTATTTCATCGCTATAACTCATTTTAACTGTAGAAATTAGTTCATTATTTATTAGAAATTTAGAATTCTCAATTACTAAAATAAAAACTTTCCTTCTCCTATACTAAAACTAGCGTTCTCAATATAATTGCTAATCTGATGTGGCGTTTAGACATGAATTTCTAAATTAGAAACCCTCTGAACATCTCCAATGTAAAAGTTCTTTAGAGTTTTTATGACACACAAGATCTAGCAAATCATTAAAAAAATTCAATATGCTCTAAAAGGGGGATAAATATTATATTTAGAAACTACTCTCGTAAAAAATATAAAATCCATATAACTCAAAACAGTAATTTCTCCCAAGGGACCTGCTTCTGCTTGCCTTTCCTTTCCCAAATTTTATTTCCTTCCCCTCTTAGTTCTCTCCATCCAAATCCAATCCAAAACTTCTCTCCTTTCCCATGTTAATCCTCACTTTTTCTCTGGTTGGAGAGAAAAAATTGGAGAGGTGCATTGGCTCAGTAATCTCATTTTTTGTGATAGTGTTGGACTAACTGGGTTTACTTCAATTAAACTACTTAAGAGTTTGGTTCTAGCCAAATACTGAAATACATTTCGCTTCACTTACTGATATGCACTTCAATTTTTGTACAGACATGTACCATTTTACGCTAGCTAGCGAAGTAAGCTGTTATCTAGGTTATTCCCTTTATTTCTTTTATTATTTGATGTTAAATTCGATGAATCAATTGTAAGAACGAAGTAAGAGGGAGGGGTGAAAGAAGAAAGCAATAATTTGCAGGGGCAGGAAATAAGTGGGCAATTAGTTAATCGAGACAAACTAAATCGTGAAATTTCAAATTTGAAATTTGATGTGCAGCTCAGATTTGAAAGTACTGTGGAGGCATGAAAAATAAAAGCAGTAGAACCGTCCTCGATATACAATAACATAATATTATTAAAGCTATAGTAGCAAAACCAAACAATTCACGTGGTTTGACTGAAAGTTATCACTATATATAAAATTAGAAACATACATAAGCAAAGGGGACAAAAATTATACATTTATAGTCGGGGTCGGTTGACATGGGTCAAATTCACCCCATTTCTTCTTAAATTCTTCCTTAATTTATACTAATTTTAATAGAAAAACTACAAAAACTCTAAATTGATCCCCATTCTCTCTTACAAATTGTTTGAAGTTGTCTTCCGTATGTATATATAAGTATATATATACAGTTTTTAAAAAATATTTCACAACTTTTAATTGTAAAATAATAATTTTGAGTTAAAACGATTTAAATGGGGTTATTTAACGATTTTTAACGGTTTAAACAAAGTTTTTTACTTAACATTAAATATTTTGATGAAATTAAAACTGAGTTTAAATAGTTAAAATGATTTTTTTTTAAAGCTTGATATATATATAGAGAGAGAGAGATATGTTATGGTGCTTTGCAAAGTAAAAAACTCATATTGTTTTGGGGTGAGATATAATATTTTGAGATCACAAATGGTCAATCTAAATTGTTTAATATTTTTTTCAAGTTAAAATCTTATGTGATATTAAAATTTATTATTTTTTAGCTTTCTGACTATTTTTTAAATTATTTTTAAAATCAGCCCTGAAATAGACTATTTTCTTATGTTAAACAAGACTGATTTTAAAAATAATTTAAAAATAGCTAGAAATCTCAAAAAATCATGAAATTTAATATCCCATAATATTTTAACATGAAGAATTATTGAGCACTTTGATTGACCATTTGTGATCTCGAGATATTAAATCTCACCCCAAAATAATAATGGTTTTTTGCTTTGCAAAGCACCATAACACATCTCTCTCTCTCTATATATATATAGAGAGAGAGATAGACTATTGTGAAAATATTTGCATTTCATCCAATATATGAATGCGTCAAAAATATATTTTGAAATCTCAAAATTTTCAATTTATGATTTTTATTAAATTCTTCATATGAAAATCTTGTAGAATATAAAAATTTAGAGTATTTTAAGTTTTTTAAGTCACTCTTTTGAATTTTAAAAAAAACAACACAAACATTGAATATTTATTATTATTTTTAGGGCTAGTTTTTTGAAAAATTCAAAAGAGTTGATTAAAAACTCAAAATGCTCCAACTTTTTGCATTCCACAAGGTTTTCATATGAAGAATTTAATAAAAATCATAAATTAAATTTTTTGAGATTCTAAAATATATTTTTTGATATGTTTGCATATCAGTTGAAATACATTTTTTTTACAATAGTCTATATATATATGGTGCTTTGCAAAGCAAAAAATTCATATTACTTTGAAGTGAGATTTAATATCCCAAGATTTCAAATGGTCAATCTAAGTTGCTCAATAATTTCTTTATGTCAAAATATTATGGGATATTAAATTTCATGATTTTTTGAGATTTCTAACTATTTTTAACATAAGAAAATTGCCTATTTTAGGGTTGATTTTAAAAATATTTTAAAAAATATCTAGAAATCTCAAAAAGTTATGAAATTTAGTAACCCATAAGATTTTGACATGAAAAATTATTGAGGTAATTAGATTGACCATTTGAGAATTTGAGATATTAAATCTCACCCCAAAACAATATATATTTTTTGGCTTTGAAAAACACCATAACATCTCTCTCTCTCTCTCTATATATATATATATATTTAAATTATGGTTAGTCACGAAGTAAAAGAGCTTTTTACTTCACGCTCTCATATCTCATGAATAGAAAACTGAATTATCGATTTAATTTGCTCAACATAATCTACATATGAAATATGAAGGAATACCAAATTTTATTATTTTTAGAGTTTTTACACTATTTTTTCAGATTTTTTAAAAATGATCCAAAAATAATAATAAAATAATATCATTTGCAACTCCCAGTTTTAAGCCATCTTAAAAAAATAACAAATAGTAAAATAAATTTAAAAATAATAAAATTTAGTATTCTATAAGATGTTAATATGTAGATTATGTCGAGCAAGTTGGATCCACCATTTGGACTTTGATTCTTGAGATACGGGTCCGAAATAAAAAAACTCTATATAGATGGTTGGATTTAAAAATATATTTATACAACGCGTATCTCTTTAACTTCATGACTAAATAAAGAAACTCTATATAGATGGTTGTATTTTAACTTCATGACTAAAAACTCTATATAGATGGTCCGAAATAAAGAAACTCTTTAACTTCTTGTATATTATTCGGATCCTATAATCTATATAGATGATTGGATTAAAAATATAAATTATTTATTACATTTATTGGGGTTGTTAAAAATGAAACAACTGCAACACTACACTGGGTGAACTAAGCCCTAGATTATTATCGAACTTCAAAATTAATGAATTAAATTTCATTTATCTCAAAATTCCATTAGATAAATATGATATATTTTCTACTTTAGAAGGACATATACTATGAATTTTAAAGAAAAAAAATATACTCTTCAGTTTTTTTTTCAAGGATATAATCATATAGGTAAAGTCTAGATTTAAAAAAAAAATCATCATGCTTTTACATACTTGAAGAGAAATTTCATCATGCGCCTCCACTTAGCTATTTCATTTTCTTTAATTATGAACATTCAGGATTTAGCTGTGTCATTATATTTTTAAACGCCGTTGTTAATTTATTTCTAGTCGAGCGGAAAAATTCTGATACCAGCTAATACCTTTCTTTAAAAGAAAACTCAATTAAAATAACTTCTCCCGTACGGCAAGGGTGGAATAGAGGAAAAGTATAAAATTATGTTGGAATAGTAGCTGAACGAGAAAGAAATTGTGAAAAAATAAAAAATTAAATTAAAAGAAATATTACAGTCAAACTCTTTTTTGTAATTGAATATCTCTCTATTTCAAAGAACAAATTCTTTCTCTATTCCATGTAGGGATGAAATAAAAAAAGATGTCTTTTTTATGGTTAGAATAGTCTTATTTCACTTTTTCATTATTCTCGTTTTACCGAATACGTTTGAAATAAATTAAAAAAGTGAACTAATCTCAATTTTTCAATTCCTCTTTTCTGAATCTATTCCAGATATTGTTGAACGGGTTAGGACGTAATTAGACATTCCAAACTACTGGATTATAACTGGACACCTCCAATTGATAATATTCTCACTTTCCCAACGAAGTTATAATGGAGAGGAGAAACAATTTTTAGTTTAATGATAAAAAATAATGTCTTTAGTATAAAAAACCATAGGCTCAAAATTCGTATGAATTTTTTTATAAATATTTATAAAATTTGAGGACTGACTCTGTCAAAAAAAGAAAAAAAAAACTATAATGGAGAGATGCTGGCTGGCTGCAATCCAAAAGGGAGCTTGAGCGCTTTGTCTTGGCATGAGCGGCTGAGCTGAGCGCATTCCTATTCACCGTCTTGGCAGATACCTCGCGAAATTGACATACAGCGACAATTGGGAAAGAATATGAAATAGGTGGGCAAAGGACGAATCTCCTTTGCAATAATTAAAGGGATACTCTTACACTACTCCAGCAAACTCACCCAAAAATATCAATGTTATAATTTGTGGATATCTTTTATGAGATAGTTTGATATTGATCGCTAGGAGTACGGTTAATTCATTAATCAATGTATGTACTAATTGATCTCAAATAAAAAAAAAAAATTCCCCAATCATTCAATACATGTGAACAGTCTAAAATATCTTTTTGTTTTTATTTGATGTTATTGATAACTTATTTACGAAGTTCTTTCAATAAAGAAAACTGAAACCCATTTTTTTTAAGAGAAAGGATTCAATTAGCATGATTATTTGTGTCTATGGTGTATATTTATTTATTTATAAATATATTTAAAAATATGAACTCTATATCATCTCAATTATATGTATATGAAAAATCATAAAATTTTAACTTCATTTGAATAGCCATCAAGTAACGAGTTAAATTGTAAAATTTGATCCGTTGATTTTATTTTCGCTTGATGCACATATAAATAATATTAAAATGATATAATTTTTTATACATATATAAGATGATATTTATAAAATGTTCCTTCAATTAATTTTATAATTTTATAATTTAAATTATAATTATTTGATATTTAATTTTAATGGCACCGATATGACATAAAAATGATGATAATTGAATCTTCTTTCCTTTTTTTTTTAAAATCATGATAGATATACTATATATCTAATTATTTTCAGGTCTACACACAAAACAAGTAGTTTAAAGACCGATGGATTGGAATCTCATATAATTGAATGATGACGAATAGATTTTCTTGTTGAACTTCCATTTACATTGATACGTTTAGATTAATCATGAATGAATGACTAAAGACCAACTCTTGTTCTCTTTTATTTATTTCGGGAAAACAATTTGTTCTCTTTTCAAGCATGCACAACATGTACATACTATTTGAATCGTCTAGATCATAATCATGCACTATTTGTAAAGGAACTTCAATTATATCAGATTAATGCGGGTGCAATCTGCCAGTATGTGCATTGCAAAACACATTACACTAAGAAACAAAAACAGAGAAATTAGTCAATGTAAAGATAGCGTCAGCGGTGGAAAAGTCGACTAGTGAAAGCTCTGCGCGAGATTGTCGTTGTTGATGTAAAACCAGAGCTAACGCCACCTCATTTGGTGCAATAACCTATTTTACAAGTTTTGTTTGCTGCTTTATGTAGAACTAGCAAATTATTGTGGAGGCACGAAAGATATAAACATCTTTTGATTGCTAGCTCTTCAAGAATTTAAAAAGTGCTTTTTGTGACAAGGAAAATAAAGTTTAGAATATATGCTAATATGTGCATCTAAAGAATGTAAGTGAACTTTTTAAAAATTATAGGGGAAATGTCCTTTTCTATTGCATGAAATTGTTTAAATGTTTGTGTGAATTGTACTCCTCTTTATTCCATTAAAAATGTATGCTTCCATCAAAATTGCTCCACCGACTGTTTTTGGTCAAAGTTGAGATATAGCCCTTCAAAATTTATTTCTTTTCTTATATAATTTACCGACAATTAAATCTCACTCATGGACTTTTTTCCAATGAAAAATGTAGCTATTGTTCTCAGAATTAATTTAATCCAAAACTTTCATTGTGCATGATTAATTATGTCATTATCTTTTTTTAGTTATAGTTTTAGTGAAGACATTTTACTTTCAATCATTTGTAAGGTCCGCTTAATTACATTCTTCATAACATATACAGAGTTTCGTTTGGTGGTTTAGGATAAAATTTTCTTGATTGAAGAAATATTACAATGACTAAATTATCTCAACCATCCTATGATCCTAAAAGTAATAATAAGGAAAGAATTATGTACTTTATTTCGGTTTAAAAAAATTGTTCTTTTTATCTAAAAGAAATATTTTTTTATGATTCAAAAGAAGTGAATTTTGGAGATCCTTAAGGATAATTGTCAATGTTTGGAAGATTAATTCAAAAATAAATGTATTCTAGTTTAATGAAGTGTTTATTTTAATAAAAAAATTAGAAATTTTGGAGCACTAATGATCACTCGCGAGTTCAAAACTACTAGTATATACTACTTTTATTTTTGTTAAGCTATGCAGCATACATTCGAGCTTATATTTTAACCTAAAATGAGCGTGCATTTAGGATGGATGATAAATTGCATACATAAGATGTTATCAGCCATGTCATTTAAATTATGAATCAACAAATCGATTTGGAATTCCTAAATTTGTTAAATGCTATTGTAATTTCTATCATCTCTCTTTCGAGTCTTTGTTTCTCTATTTGAATGATTTCTTTATTAGCAAGAATTCGCATTAAAATGGTACGACCGTGAATTATGGGGTAGGTCCGAATTTCCAAACGGAGTCAAATTTTTCTGGTAAGACGTTCAAATTTTCAGACTAGATGAGGTGCATGGGTATGACTTCTGGCCCATACGATGTCTTCTTTTCTAAGTGTTGAAAAATAATTGGTTACTCTTAAATAAACTTGAGCAAAACGCCATGCAATTTTCTTCTTCTAATTTCATCATCGTTTTTGTCTTTTTTTTTTTTGGAATTTTGTGTTCTGAATGTAATTTGTATTTGGTCTGCCTTGCTAAAAATTTCTTGCTGAACAATTTCGAAGAAGTTCTTAGAAGAATTTCCTTTCAAGAATGCCATAATTTCAATTAATTTTGACGTAAAATGATTTTTTTTTTTTACTTTTTACCATGAAAATGGTGTTCCAGTATTCACATACCAAGCCTTTAGTCATTAATAAACCAGAAGAAATACTAAGTCATAAAACTGAACTAGAAATTTCAGGCTCTAAAACTGAATCAGAACTTCAGATTCTAAAACCGAATCGAAAACTCTAGGTCTTAAAAGCAAACTAAGAATTTCATATTCTAAAACCAGGTTTTAACTACTCATCAAAAAACTAGGAACTGTTCATAAAAAACAAAAAAACTACTCGTCATAAAACGAGAAATCCAAAAGCCCCTTCCCAATTGACTCAAAACTCCAAATTGGAACTCAATCCGAGATCGGATCGAGTTGTATCTTTCTCGCGCACTCGATCCCGCTTTGTTCGGATCCAGTGTGTCTCTTCCCCTTCTCTTGATTTATCCTCCAAGGCGGCCTCGTCCGTGATAGAACGAGCTTCCTCTCCTTCCGAGGTAAATTAGCAAATGATCCTTGTTGTGGATTTATTATAGATGACTTCGTTGGGTTTGAGTTTAAGTGAGATGGGTAACAAGCATTTACAGTGCGTACAATTGGAGGTGCCGTTACATGAATGAAGAGAAATTATAGTGATTGCTGTGCTCATTGGCGAATTATAGAATCGTATGCTCAATTGGTACTATTCCTTAGTGGATTGAAACAATGCTTTCTTTATTCCCAATTCTATACTCTACCCTGTAGAAATGACCAAATGAGGCCAACTCCATAGCTTATTTCTCTCTCTTTTTAGTGCAGGTCACTTGGTTTATTGATCATAATTTTATCAGTAAAAAATAATTAAGAACTGTTTTTACTAATTTATAACACCATTCTTATTGCTCAATGAATAAAAAATTGTTTATGTTGGTCCCAAATGGCCCCATTATCATCCACCTTTCCTTCCAGACCGGAAAATGGCAGTGGAAATTTGAGGACCAGTCAGTCAATGTTTACTATGAAGAGCACATAGGGAAATTCTCTGAAAATGTTAAGAACATTGTAAGGGTGCCAACTATTTCTGATGTGAGCACTGTCGAGGAATTTAGAACTGTGGCAAAAGATATAGTCGACCGAGGAGGAGCCGTGAATTTTCGAGCAGCTATTGTTGACTGGCCTGGATTGGGTTTCTCTGACTGGCCATCGCTTAATTACAATGCTGATGTCATGGAGGATTTCTTGGTCAAGCTCATTACCTTTCCTGACAGCCCTGTGAAGAGCTCAGGTAAAAGATGTTTGCATTATCCTATGATGGTTCATAACATAACAATGGACATCTCCTGTCCTGTCATAACTGGATGCTCTCACCCTTCCGCACATAACAACCAAGATTCCTCAACAGCACGCTAAGCTGACGAGCCTCTCTCTCTACTGCACATTGCTAACAAGATTTAAGAACTAAAGCAATACAATAGAAAACAGAATTACTTCCTCTTCTTCTTTTGCTTTTCGTTTTATGGTATCAGAGCTTCCCAATCTCCTCAGCCATGGTTGATGAACTCAATTCTTCTTCAAATTCTTCCTCTCTAGATAATCAATTAGCAACTATGAATAATAATCCCCTTGTCTTGCTCAATTCACCTATCTCCACCAATCTTACCCGTACCAATTATCTAGCATGGCAATGTCAAATTACCATTCTTCTTCATGGCTATGGCCACTACAAATTTGTTGATCCTAATTTCCCTCCTCCACAAACTATAATTTCCTCCACTGGTCAGGTTGAAATCAATCCTACTTACCTTCAATGGCGCAAACAAGATAACTTCTTCTTGGTTGGCTTCATTCCTCCCTATCAGAATCTCTTCTCGGTCAGACCTCTTCTGCCGCCTCCGCTGCTGCTCTTTGAGATTACCTTCAGAAATCATTCTCCGCCAGTGGCGGATACAAGATTTCATCCAAAGATAGGCATAATTACATATAAAAATTAAAAATATAAATTTCTTCCAAAATATTAAATACCACTAAAAAAAGTATGTTTTTACATATTAAAAAAGAAGAAGCAAATATCGATCGCTGGTGACTGGCGTGTGATAGGCAAATCGAAGTCGTCGAGTCGACGGGTCGTGACTTGCAATGGAGCAGGTGCTTGGCAGAGCGAGTCGCGAACATAGTTGGTTGTAAATGGGTTTATTGGATCAAACGAAATATGGATGGTTCCAATGCTCGTTTTAAAGCTCATTTGGTTGCCAAAAGCTTCACTCAAGAGGAGGGTATTGATTACTTCGACACCTTCAGCCCTGTAGTCCGACCAACTACCATTCCTCTAGTCCTTTCTCTTGTCGTTCAACATGGTTGGTCCCTTCAACAGCTCGATGTGCAAAACGCCTTTCTCCATTGCGATCTCCATGAGGCTGTCTGCATGTTCCAGCCTCCCGAGTTTGAGGACCCTTCTCAATCTTCCTCAGTTTGTCGCCTTAACTAAGCCCTCTACGAACTCAAATAGTCTTTTCGCGCTTGGTTCAACACCTGAGTTCAGCTTTACTCAAATTTGGTTTCAACGGTTCTCACTATGATCCATCCTTATTTATCTACTCTTTTCCTAGCAAGATTGTTGTTCTTCTCATCTATCTTCTCATCTATATGGATGATTTAATACTTACTAGCAATGATTTCTCGCTCTTAAAGGCTATCATCACTTCACTTCAATCTCAATTTGCCATCACAAATCTCAGAACTCTTAACTATTTTCTTGGCATTGAAGTATCTCCAACCCCTGATGGTCTCCTCCTCACTCAAACCAAATACATCATGGATCTTCTTCATCGTGCCAACATGCATGACTCCAAGCCTTGCAATTCTCCTACGGTTGATGCCCCCTCTTTCTAAACACGACAGGATCCTATGGACAATCCTCGTTTTTATCGCATGATTGTTCGTGCACAAAATATGAAAACGGGACCTGACGCCCTCGGTACCGTCGAAAAAAAGTCCGGGCGCGCAAAACATGAAAACGGGAATCGACGACCTCGGTACCGCCGAAAACAAGTCCGGACGCGCAAAACTTGAAAACGGGACCCGACACACTTGGCACCGCCGAAAACGAGTCCGGAAGCGCAAAACATAAAAACGGGACCCGGCGCCCTCCGTACCTCCAACAAGTTGTCCGGGAGCGGAAACAATGAAAACGGAATCGGACGTCCTCGGTACCACCGAAAACGAGTCCGGGCGCGCATAACATGAAAAAGGGATCCGACGCACTCGACACCGCCGAAAATGAGTTTAGGTGCGCAAAACATGAAAATGAGACCCGACGCCCTCGATACTGTCGAAAATGAGTCCGGGCGCGCAAAACATGAAAACGGGACCCGACGCCCTCGGTACCGTTGAAAACGAGTCTGGGCGCGCAAAATATGAAAACATGACCCGACGCCCTCGCTACCGCCGAAAATGAGTCCGGGAGCGCAAAATATGAAAACGGGACTCGACGCCCTCGATACCGCCAAAAATGAGTCTGGGCACGCAAAACATGAAAATGGAACTCGACACCCTCGGTACCGCCGAAAACGAGTCCGGCTTGCCCAATACAAACATCTCAGCATGAGCAGATGGAGAGTTGATAGTTTGCGGAGGGGGGGGTGCAGCGATAATTGCAGTTCGAGCAACTGGAAAGGATTTGATTAAGCCATCTGTAATTGCGGCTGTGGCGCCTACGTGGGCTGGTCCATTGCCTATTGTCTTTGGTCGGGATTCCAGCATGGAAGCCAGATGGAAGCCAGGTATGGCTCCTTTTCTTTTTTCTTGCATTCCCTTCTGGAACATTTGATCTATATTTTGTATGAATTTTTGGGTTTAATTTACATTCTTCTCTCATGTCTTTTAGTATTTATCAGGTTTCGGTTGTTTAACTTTCGAAGAATCGAACTGTTTGCCCCCGCTCAAATAGTTCTTTAGAAAGAAAAAAAATGTTCAAGGGTAGCACCAAAAAATTGTTCAAGGGTAGCAAAAAATCCTTGAGCACAAACAGTAAATTAACTTTGTATACCTTGCTTTTGAGTTTTAGATAGAAAATATATTAAATTAATAATTCATTGATCTACCAATACTGCTGTTAATTCTGAATATGTTTTTAACAGGTATGGTCTTCTAAGAGGAACTCTGCTGGTCCCAGCTGTTGGTTGGATGATGTACAACATACTTGTGAGCAACGAAAAATCAATCCAGTCCCAATACAAATCTCATGTCTATGCTGACTACAATAATGTCACGCCTGCCTTTGTGCAAAGCCGGTATGAGCTTACTAAGAGAAAAGGCACCCGTTATGTTCCAGCTGCCTTCCTGACAGGCCTTCTGGACCCAGTGAAGACTCGTGAAGAGTTCCTCCAGTTGTTTACTGATTTGGAGGGTAAGGTGCCTGTCTTGGTTGTTTCTACTAAGGGAGCTCCTAAAAGGTCGAAGGCTGAGATGGAAGCCTTGAAAGGTTCGAAAGAGGTTACCAAATTTGTGGAAGTACCAGGTGCACTTCTACCACAAGAAGAGTATCCTTTAACAGTTTCAGAGGAGTTATATGGGTTCTTGTATGAGTTTTTTTACTGGCAGATAGGTGATTGGTTCATTTTGCTAGTTCTATGGCAAGCAATGGTTGGTAAAATCTTGAAAACAATTGAAGTACATATCGGTATTGATCTGTAATATAGTCTTATAGCTGGGCTGAGGACCAATTTTGTACATCGCGATATAGCCTCTGAAAATTACTGAAGGTAGACTCATTTGTGATTTGTATCTTGATGCTCTTGTAATTATTCTATAGGAAATCTCCTGCAGTCTCACAAGTAGAACTTTCCAATTTTCACAGACGAGAGAACAATTGTCGGTATCTGAACAACATTCATTTTGTGCTATTCTGGTAACTGCTTTCCAAGCGACACACTCTGAGACAAACCTGAACCAGTCTAACCTATAACAAAAATGTCTATGTTGTTAATTTCTCGTACTTGTTTAGTCTATTACTAGAATTTATTCTTCTGACAAATGACAATAATAAATCATCCCGATATATTTTTTGGCGACCAATCAATGAATCAGAAATATATTTGCACTCTGTAGATGCTAATTAATCTAGTACTGTATAATAATTATGAACGCTAATTTTATAAAAGATGTTGATATGGTATAGTACACATTTTAGAAATAATACAACCTACTGCTGTAGCCTATATATACTTACAGTTTAATTAAAATTATGTGTATACAGTAGCGCATCCCCATATAAGTGTCAAGTTATGCCAGTGGCAACTCGACTAAACTTACCTTTAACGCAAAACAGCATGGATCGTACTCATATATCTTGTTACAAATAGACGAGTCATATCAACAAAATAAATTAACTCTAATATACGCAGCAAAATCACCTCAATTTAACCAATTTATTTATTTTTCCTTCTTTTGTTTCTTTTTCTTTATTGCTTAGTTTGAATCTAGGAATACCGGCTCCAATATGTGGTGAAGGAACTAAAAAAAAAATGTATTGGAATACATTATTTAAGAACCTTCCTCCGGTATGATGAGATGATGATCAATGTCATCAAATCATTCGTTAAAATCAACTAGTAGATTTTGGGCCTTCCATCAGGAGCAAAGTCATTATAAAGATTTGGGTCTTCGTTGTATGTGAATATGTAATAAAAAAATATATGATTTTTAATTTGTTTTTTCCTTTATTTTCGTTAATCCAGTGGCATGCCCGCCGTTTTCTATTACAAGTGGAAATCTATCCAAAGTAGATTTTTTTTAAAAGAAAATAAAACTTACAGCCCTACAATACCTAGAAGAATAAAGGTGGACAGCGCATGGGAAGTGTGTTTAAAGTTTAAATAGAGTACCCATCATCATCTATTTTGCATGTATGTGGTTCATTTCTTGTTGAACCCCACATGAAATGTAAAGTATAAGGTTACGCTGGAAAATTAAATGTGCATTTACTTTCACTCTATTATATCATTTGGTTCAGGCCAAAGCAAAGGGGGCAAAGGGGCATAAGGAAACACAGCTGTATATCTGACATATGTCTCTCCTTCAATAAAGACAGTATATAATTATTATAATTTATATATCCGAGAATTTTAGAGCGATCTCCCCTCTTTAGTCTCCACTCTCCACTATCACATGCCATACCTTCTCTAATGGTAGCAAAATTGAATTCCTGTATGTCATCTCCTATTGTAATATAACTAGAGACGTCCATTGCTTGGCCCATAATCGATCCATGATTTTAACCTTTAAGCAAACTCTGGAAAATAGTTTTAAGGGGAGCAAGCAGGCGTGCTTGACAACACAGAAATTAATTACGTACATCGGTACATGTCGATAAGGTGTACTGAATCTGACTTATTAGGCTGGAATAGCATTCAGCTTTGGAGCTTTCTTATAGGGACGTGAAAGAAATGGTTTATGGTACATTATGAACTGAGAAAAAACCATTGCAGCTATTACCGATTAGTTACACTTGGTTAGTGTGCTAATCTTGTATTGTCATATAAGTTTTTGTTTCTTATTTCTGTGCTCATGATTTTGGTGGCCTGGATTAATTTAGGCACCGAAAGCGACTTAGATTGATACATGTACAATTAACATTTAGTGATTAGTACACTCTATGATAAATTGATAATACATATAACTGGCGATTGGCATCCCCACAAATAGCTTTGGGCTCACAAGGTACTATATCATTAGATTTGTGATTACAACATTTTGAGTTAGATGAACCGCTAATGTGGAACATGAGAGGATATATCAACCAGATAGCCCAGTTGAATCTGATTCTATATTGAAATATGTCAATTAATGGCGCCTTAATCAAGTAGAGAATCTATAAGTATATGACTTACAAATAGGACACGATTACCAAATTCCTGTTATGGTTCATATTTAATCAATTGTGAGAAGCATTTGTAGACATATATTAGTGTATTACCAAGTTATGCTTCTAGCAAGTTATTTTCTTTTTTTCTTGCTTGAGGTTAAAAAGTGATTTAAGTTATTTAAATTTAAATATCTATAAAGATTTTTTCATTTAGATTTTTTTTTATTTCCTAAATGGAGTGTATTATCTTTGTCAATACTTGCCATGTGATGTAAATTAATACTGCTTGAATCAGATAGAGAAGTAACATGATCACCTACAGTAGGACACAATTACTTACAAATCAAGGTTATGACTCGTGTCTAATCTCAGTGCTTGAGAAGTGATGTAACATGATTTGAGACTTGAGAGTGATGCCCAATAAGTTCGCCTAAGGGGTTTTCCTTAAAAAAAAAACCAATAATTTGTCCATCTTTCGTAGGTCAATGGGATTTAAGGGAAACTACTTCTCAATTTTTAATTACAATAGAGATGTCCATAATATGGAGGATATGTTTTTCTACTTATAAATTTATGGTGATTCAAATTTTATATAATTTTATTATCGTTTTATAGTCCATAAAATAACCGTCAAATTATAACCATTGTAAATTGTACAAAATTTTGATGGTCCTTGATAGAGTATCAAACTATAATAAAATTGCATGAAATTTAAATCACCATCAATCTTTAAATAAAATAACATATTCATAAAAAAAAATTCGTATTTAATTAAAAATCATTGTCAAAATTATAAAACAACCCATTTTAAGTCATCCCCACCCTTTTTCTTTTTAGTTCAAAACCCGTAGAATACCTTCCTATATATGGACTGCTGCACTTAATTAATTTAAAGGGGGCGTTAATTATATATTGTTTGGGAAATATTGTATATTTTTCTTTAAATAAGGGTTAATTGTTTTCGTCGAAAATTGTGCTAAGGTACATTTGAATTATATATATATATATATAGAGAGAGAGTAATGCTATGGTGCTTCGCGAAGTAAAAAAAATTTGTGCTTCGCGTCCGTATCTCGAATTTAAAAGTTCAAACGGCCGATCCAAACCGTTGAGCATTATCTTCATATTGAAATATCCTTGGAGATCAAATTTTATATTTTTTTGAATTTTTTTGATATTTTTTAGATGGGTACAAAGTCGCTTGTTTTGGATGGTGCAGAAATCTTTAGATTAACAAACTTTGTACCCATCTAAAAAATATCAAAAAAATTCAAAAAAATATAAAATTTGATCTCCAAGGATATTTCAATATGAAGATGATGTTCAACGGTTTGGATCGGCCGTTTGAACTTTTAAATTCGAGATACGGACGCGAAGCACAAATTTTTTTTTACTTTCGCGAAGCACCATAGCATTACTCTATATATATATATATATATATATGAGTCCGACTATGGTACTTTGCAAAGTATAGAGGCGTAATGTGCTTTACGTTTTATTTTTAATTTCAAGTTAGAAATAATCGATCCGAACCGTTCAATCTAATCTTCATATAAAAATCTATTAGTAAATCAAATTTTATATTTTTTAGAATTTTTTGCTATTTTTTCTGATGAGGAGAAAAATAACTTGATCTGAGAATTCTGGTTCATCCAAAAATGATGGTTTTCCCTCTATCCAAAAAAATAGCAAATAAATTCCAAAAAATATAAAATTTTGTTTACTAATAGATTTTGATATGGAGATTATATTGAGTGGTTTGGATCGATCATTTTTTACTTAAAATTAAAAATAGAGCGCAAAACACACAACGCTTTTGTACTTTGTAAAGCACCATAGCCTAATTCTATATCTCTCTCTCTCTATATATATATATATATATAGTTGGATTATGGTGTTATGTATAGTACGTATCGCTTCCGTGCTATAGATTATTTTTTATTTTTAAAGTCTAAATGGTCAATCTAAACCACTCAAAATAATTTTCATATGAAAATCTAGTAGTATATCAATATATATATATATAGAGAGAGAGAGAGAGTGAGTGATGCTATGGTGCTTCGCGAAACACAAAATCTTTTGTGTTTCGCGTCCGTATCTCGAATTTAAAAGTTCAAACAGCCGATCCAAACCATTGAACATCATCTTCATATTGAAATATCCTTGGAGATCAAATTTTATATATTTTTTTATTTTGCTATTTTTTAAATGTGTACAAAGTTTGCTGTCTAACGATTTTTGCACCATCCAAAACTAGCGATTTTGTACCCATCTAAAAAATAGCAAAAAAATTCAAAAAAAATATAAAATTTGATCTCCAAGGATATTTCAATATGAAGATGATGTTCAACGGTTTGAATCAGCCGTTTGAACTTTTAAATTTGAGATATGAACGCGAAACATAAAAAATTTTGTACTTCACGAAACATCATAGCATCACTATATATATTTTTAATTTTTTTTACTTTTTTTAGATAGATGAAAATAATTCATTTTTGTTTTCATGGCAAAGAATCAATTGTATACTATACGAAATCTGAAAGATCTTTGTAGGACGTTGAAGATCTTTCCTCAATTCATTGCTATTGAAGTGTTGAAGTGGGTGACATAAAATGCGATCAATATGATCAGTTAATATTCGTATTTAAGGTAACTGATACCATTAACTTCTCTGTCTCAGTTGCAATAGCATTGAATTAAGAAGTAATTCAATTTTCCCTTTATACATATATATTTTTTACTTAGAAATACTGGTTTGTAATTAACTACAATAATACTAATTAAAATAGAAAATATAATAACAGCTCGTTCAATACTTCCATCACTAGTTTATATACCGACGTCGCAAACACTAACTAATTTGTTAAAGTAGATTTTTTTTTGCAATAATTCTGCAAATTAAGGAAGAAAATAAAACAGAAACAATAAATTGAAAAACTCTACGAACTTGTATGCTTAGACTGAATTGTGCTGTCACGGATGAAAGCAACGGTGTACCATACTTTGCCTGTAGGCAGACCGTTTATAAACAATGACAAATTAATTAGGCCATATTTATTATTGTCCAATTGTAAAATAAGAATTTAAAAATATTTTATAACAAGAAGTTGATTGATTAAATTAAGAACAGCTAGCGAGGCACAATATTTTCCCCTTATGTATGTTTGTCCTTCAAAATTCTAGGATAATGAGTACTAAAGTTGTATGCATGTGCAATACTACAGAATTACATCTATCTATACTCTATTCAATAATTAAGTTTTACGTTATCTTGCTTTGTCGTTTAACTTTTTACCTCATTCATCTTGGCGGAGCCTATGAGTGGTGTCAATCAACATTATTAAGTATTTTACATCAAAGATCTAATAACTTAACAAAAATATTAATTTTAGAATTTGATAAAATACCATGTATAATTTTTTTTTTACAATTTTTAAAAAATATTCCTAAAATATTAGAGAAATATTTATATTAGTATCATAGAAATGATGATATTTCAAAGAAATCATAAAATATAATAGAAGATTGTACAAATAGTAGAAAATGACTATTCATAAATTTTTATTTTAAGATATTATTAGGGCTCCAAACAAATCATATTCGATTGAACTAGATAGTGTTTGAGTTTGATTTGAAATCAATTCGAACTAAAATCAAACTCAACCTAAATTAAACTGAAATTGAAACCAAACTCTAGACGAACTCAACTATTTTTATTTTTACATTTATTTTCATATTATTATAAATAAATAGATCTAAAATAATTAAAATTTATTAATTTTACATTAAAATTAAAAATGACCAATATTTATTAATTTATTAATCATTAATTTTATGATAAAATAACTATATTATTACATATATTATTAATGAAATAGTTAAAATACATGCAAATAATTACATAGCAAACTATTATGAATCGAACTCAAACTAGTTCATTAAAAAATTATTGAGCTGAACTCGATTCAAACTGACAATAAAGTCTTATAGAACAAACCAAATTCAAGCTAAAACCGAATCTAACATTGAACAAATTATGATTTTTTCTTGCACCCTCTAGATATTTATTGAACCACTTGAATTATTATTTTAGAATTCAATTTTTTTTTACATTTAGCACATGAGCTGTAAAATACAAATACGAACATATCAACTCATGTCAATTTAAACTTACAAAATGGCAACAATTGTTTTGAGAAAAATAAAACAAAGTGCAAACTTTCTATTTCTTTTCAAATTAAAAATTGTATTTCTTTTATTTGCTAAATTGAGCATATGAATACTTGTTCTTTTCTTTTCTTTTCTAAAATAGACATTCAATTGTTGACCGTAAGATTTGTTTATCCCTTATTTAAAAACTTCATTTTTTTATCTATGAAAGCGTGAAAATAAACTTTTTTAGACAAAGTGCCAAAGTTAGTTTTTGCATCATCATAAAAAAAATATAACAAATAATATGATACTGAAACTGTATGTTAAGTTTAAATCAATTTTTTTTAAGAGATCAAATGTGATCTAACATTTTTTAAGAGATCAAAAAAAGAAAATAATAAATTAATTTTTGACTTTTTCTAAATTGATGGCATTGATTTTTTTGATGAGATATGGAGGAATAAAGTAAATTATTAGACTGAAACCTTATATATATTTAGTTAAAATTAAAACAAAATTTACATAATATAAACTTATAAAATTTTTAAAAGTGGATGCTATTGTTGTTTCATTATAAAGCAGAAAATTTTGCTTTCCTCATTGGTCCAAAAAAGTAGTGGTGTCAATGTTAAAAATTTTAAATAATTTTGAGTGAGTTCAAATAGATAATAAGATAATAAATATTAACAATAATACATCATATTTTAAAGATTATATAAAAATAATTATAAATTTCACTGGTGTCAGTTGACATCACTTCTTATAATATACATCCGCCACTGCTTCCATATATGTTTTCATATTTCTTTTTTTCATTAATTTAAATGTTGAAGTACTTGGGTATAATCTAAGATATACATCTTTAGAATTTTGAAAAATACTCATTTGTGCTTAAATTGTAAATGCATATTCATACCTATTGATAGTTTCGGTCCAAAAAATTATGTATTACATATTTTCCAAGGGAGGCTCCCCACCTCTCGATGATTTCTGAGTGCCGTAGAGAAAATCATTATGTATTACAGCATATGCACATATACAGGTCACATGTACAGAGACCACTGGCGAAGCTACACACTAGATTTGAGGTTCCATAACTCCACTAACATTTGAAAAAAAAAACATAAATTAAGTTATAATTGTAAATATATTTTAATTAGGGACTCTACTGGAAAAAAACTAGGGACACCGATTTATTTGCTTTGACGACTCCATGATTCGAAGATTATCTCATGTCTCTAACTCATCTCTTCGTGACATCGCGACTCGCATCCCATCATTGCATCTGATGTCTCGTGCTTTGGCGCTTCGCTTCTCCGATTCACGAACCCGACTCGCTGCTCCAAGTTGCATCGTCGCTTCGCTACGTGTCAGGCTTCCTTACACGTCTATCGTGAGGCTCCACTCTGCGACTTTTCTGCCTCACATATTGGTGGAAAGAACCGACTTTTTAATCCCAAATGGATATGCAACTTTATGAGCTCAATCAATAATTTTATTTCATAAATTCCGAACTATTACTTTGTATATAGTTTGTTTGAATTCAAAAAAATATTTCAATCCTTTAATAATGATATCTTAATCAAATTGGCTTCATTTTATCCAAAAAAAAGAGCTTGAAAATATCAATATTGCTACACTTAATTATCAACTTGATACCTATATTCATGATGTTCGAATAGATGATAGATTTTATATAGAAAATCTCAATAACTTATCCAAAAAACTATTGGAGACAGAAAATTTGTGTCTGCTCCTTTGTGTATTTGCTTATCAAATTTACATTGTTATTAACGATGCCAACGACAACTGTTCAAAAAGCATTCTCTACAATGAATATTATAAAAATAAAACTTAAAAATATAATTTGTGATAGTTGAATGAATGAATGATTGTCTTGTAATTTATATAGAGAAATATATGTTTGATATAATTCTCAATGAATATATTATGCAAAATTATCAAAAGATAAAAACTCGTAGATGAATATTATAACTTGTAAATGCATGAATGGATTTTATGAACTACTATTTTAAAAATTATTAAGTCTAATTTAAGTTAACTTGAATTTAATTTTATGTTAAATTGAATTATTTAATTATGAATTATTGTTAGTATATTAAATTTAATGATGAGTCATTAAAAAAACCTATGAGACCTCACTGAGTTAAAATTCTATCATTGATCGAGACACTCATTTTTTAATAATTTAATAAATTTCTTGTAGTGTGTGTATCTATCTATATATATATGTGTGTGTGTGTGTCTAGAATTAGGTTACCTTTAGTGAAAATAATTGTCACATACTCCTCTATCGTAGATGTACTTTAAGATTCGTGCACCAGATGTTTCTCTTCGCCTGAGAAAAATTAAAACATACTGTGTATGTGTCTACATACTTTAATTGTCACACTTTAATTGTCACATACTGTGTATGTGTCTAATTTTTTTTTAACCCGAATCGGGTCGGGTCAGACCTGACCCGACCCGATTAATTATATTTTTAAGGTCATTTTATGATTTAATACTTATTAAATTTAAAATATATATTAATTATACACTAATTAAGATTAATTATAACTTAATTAATATTTAATTACTTAAAATAATATAGAAATAATTAATAAATATTTAATTATTTTACATGGATTGGGTTGGATAAGAGTCAATATTTTTTAACCTGAATGTAATCTGATCGGGTTCGAATCAAATTAAAAATAATAATAAAATAATGATGACATGATCTGAACCCGACCCGATCTATTGACACCTCTACATGCAACATATCTTAATTGACTCTTTCTTTTATTTCTTCTCATTTTTTTTATGTAAGCTAGACTCTTATTTTTGTCATTTTTTTATAAATGAAAATTGGTGGTTAGATTTGGCTAATTGTAAGTGAAATATGGAAAGGAATGGATTAAGATCTAATTTTGTAAGATATCTTATTTTGAGCCATATTATTCTTTTTACGTGTTTAACAAAGTGTAGGATCCTGCGAACTCCAATTGTTCAATGCTGGTTTGAATATCAAATTAATACCAAGGACCGGAGGGAACAATCTATAAATGTCTCCTCATGCGTCATGCTGGGTCCATTTGTGCTTGATTGGAGAATCATAAAAAATAATGGTCCCGCCAACGTTGTATACAAATAATCAAATCATCTTCAATTTACACTAGTACCTTTCCACACTTGTTAGCTATTGAGAAACTCTTTTTTTCTTCTTTTACAACTTTGATGGATGGAGGATTCTAATTATATTAGTTGTTGAGTTTCACTCGAGGTCGAGGTGCTACCTAATTATGAATTTCATATGGTATTAGCAATTGTTTCATAACAAAGCTTGTAAAACTAATACTACATGCGTTAGGAGTTACCTACGAAATAAATGGTTTATAGCTAAAAGACGTAAGTCCATTTCGTGTGATATACTTACCAAGATTTGATATTCTAAGGCAATTTATGATTTGATATTCTAAGGTGTGATGATATTTATCAAATACAAGTTTATACTAATATGAATAAGTTAGAAAAAAACCGATTTGGAAGATGATAAATTTCCTACCAATTTACACAAGAATCGATACAAAAATAATAGTGCAAGAACACAACAACTAAGTCGAATGCTATATACAAATGTAATGAAAGTATACTATGAGAAATCGATCAAATATCAATTGTTAAAAAGAGCAATTGATGTAAAATAATAAATCGGCAATTACTATCAAGATATATAACTTTTCTCGAAATTTAGAATATGAAGTGCTAGAAAGTGTAAGTTCTCAAAAGTAGAGAAGTTCAAGATTTTAACAGAGTTCGGTTATAAAAACTTACGTCTTTAGAACTCGTTTCAAGAATGAAGCGTTGATTTATTCAAAAATATTTTATAATTAGAACATTTAACTTCTTCACAAACACTAGTACAAGAATACTAAAATCTACCTAACAAAATAAAAAAAACAACAAAAAAATGCTCAAAGCTCAGAAAAGTCAGCTAAGAGCTGAAGAGAAATTAAGCTAAAGCTCAAAGATTAGAGCTACAATAAAAACTCAAAAAAATATTATAAAAAGTAATTTGATTTGGCTAATTTAAGATATTAGTTTCTTATATTTACAATGGGAGAAAGCATGTGTTGTTTGTTAGCTTTGGGATGAATGCTCAGGTTGCTTAGAATAGTGAAAGTTTGAACAGTTTGGACAATCCTGAAACAACTCCTTAAGTAAGCTCTTAACAGAAAGCAGTTGGTATTCTTATGCAGAAAATCATTATAACGTTTTTTGATATTTAATCTTGAGTTTTCAAAATTACCCCTTGTCAGAACTTTATGAAATGTTACAACGGTTCATAAATGAATAGGATGAATCCAGATTTTTTTTATTTTAGTAAATAAAATAAATAAATATAGCAAACTGGCCATCTCTCTCCTCGGTTTTGCATAAATAGCCAGACCCGAGTTTGAAACTCGGGTCGGTTTTTTTTTTTTTACACAGAAACGAAAAAAAAATATTTATCCCGGACCCGAGTTTCAAACTCGGGTCCAGGTAATTTTTTTTTTACGTTTGTGTGTTATATTAAAAATAAAACACAACAGTCAGTAGATTGATCTAAAATATTACAACAAAAATTAAAATAAAATTTTATAAAGCCAAATATAAGCACGATTAATACATTGTTCTAAAATAGTATCAAACAAATTGAAATATTACAACAATAATTAAAATTCAATTGTTCTGATAAATATAACAACAAAAAACATAAACACGCTGGTAATCTAAATCATGCTCTGTTGGAATGAGCTCGACCTCGAGTTGGCAGTCTGTTAATACGACCCTCCATTTCATCCATAACCATTGGAATGCGTATCTTCCTTCTCCTTCCTTTGTTGATTTTTACTGGATCTGGCCTGATGACCGGACCATTGTAAATTGACCAATCTCGTTTATTGCCATAACTACGCCAATGACCAGACCATGTGTATATGTAGTACTGTATGGTATAATATGGAATTCCTCGGCTGGGGTTAACTCCTCATAATGGAATTCCTCGGCTGACACTTCCTCAGCTGCGGCGGGTTGATTATTGCGGTTTCTGTTATTTCGTGTCCTTATGTTGGACACTTGTTCCGTTGGGAGATTTCCTTGCATGATTCCTGCTTTTCTGACGAATTTATAAGATGTCGGTCTAATACTGTTAATTTTTTTTGTATATTCCTCACATCTCCATGGCTTCTCAAGTCACGAAAATTGATTGCCTCGTCGGCAGAAAATGTGCACGCGACTTGAATATCGTAATCCGTTCCATGATAAGTTTTCAATATTTGACCTCCGTGATACACATTGATCAGCAACATTTTTGTCTCTACAGTATGAACGATAAACCCTATTGTTAGTGTATTTTAATTTTATAGCAAAAAATAATAGTCCAAATAGAAAAAAATATACAACGTTGATGACACGAGAGTGGTGAATACGGATCGAACCTGGATCTGTCGAAAAATAAATTTCCAGTTTGAAGCTCTTGCAACAGTAACAATGACGATTTTGAAGAAATGGTTAGCTGAAGGAAGATGAAGAAGAAATGTACTGGGTGTGCTATATAATATCATGATGCTGGGACCGAGTTTAAAACTCGGTTCCAGGTGTACTGGGCCGAGTTTAAAACTCGATCCAGACACCTGTAATTTTCAAATGTATTGCGTGTGCTTATTTTAATTTTTGTTGTAATATTTTAGATCAATCTACTGATTGTTGTGTTTTATTTTTAATATAACACACAAACGTAAAAAAAAAAAAAAAAATACCGGACCCGAGTTTCAAACTCGGGTCCGGTAAAATTTTTTTTTCGTTTCTGTGTAAAAAAAAAAAATCGGACCCGAGTTTCAAACTTGGGTCTGGCTATTTATGCAAAACCGAGGAGAGAGATGGCCAGTTTGCTATATTTATTTATTTTATTTACTAAAATAAAAAAATCTAGGATGAATCGTTATAACAATAGTACAAAATATTGAATGTTTTACAAAATGTTGATAATAATTTATCTAGTTTGACCAACACTCTGAAAAGATCCACTATCACCTGAATTGTTATAACAATTCAGTTAAGCGTTCAATGGTTCCTAAACCGTTAACGTTTGATTAATCGTTATATAACGATACACTCTGTTAACTAGAAGTATTTTTTGCCTTAGACAATTTAAGAGGAACAAAGAATCATTATAATAATTAGTGAACTGTTATATAATGATACACTCTGTTAATTAGAAGTATTTTTTACCTTAGTTTGAGACGAATAAAGATCGTTATAATGGTTGGTCAACCGTTATAACGTTTTACTACGGTAGAACATATTTTTTCTTGCAAACTTATAAAAAACTTAAGATTTTGAATTATACCTTAACGTAATTATGATCATATATCTTCAATAAAACTTCTTCCAAATCTCGAGCATCTTCAACATTGATATATTGAAGTATCAATAGGATTCTACAACAAATATCTTAAAAAACTTATTAAATTCAAGTATATTTTTGTAAAATAATAAAATCAAAAAAATTATTAAGTACAACAAAATTAATCTACATGCGATTTTAAGCCAATACCTTATACACTAATAAATAATATTTTTGTTGAGTAAAGATGAAAGTTTAACCTATTCAACTTTTAAATGTTTATAAAGATCCTCCGTCCAAATTTTAAATTTGTGGTCACCCATGTGGAGTTTATACATACCAGTTCAATTGTTAAAATACTTCTAACTAGGGCTGAACACCTCAAACTAGGGCTGTTCAAATGAGCGAGCCGAGCTTAGTCAGAGACAACTCGAACTCAAGTCAGCATCTATATGAGGAATCAGAAAGTCCTTTCCACTCTAATCAAAAGCCGAGCCAGCAAGTCTAATATGAGTTGTCAATCTAGCTCTTATTCGGCTCGTATCTGGCTTGAGTTGGCTCATTTTTGTATTTTGATTTGTCAATTAATTTCAAAATAAAAACTAAAATCAGAATAGCCGGTAAATCAAAATAAATAATAAATAAATTATATTACTATAATAGATAAATAAATTACATAACAACGAACATATTACATAACCAAATAAGGTTAAACAATATAAATAATATTTAAATATAAATATGAAATATGACAGATTCAAGTATATAAGTCAATTGACGAGTTAATGAGCGAGCCAACTCTGGCTCGTAATTGAATCAGAAAGTATATGAGCCAGTTAACTCGAGTCAAATTTAATTTGAGTTATAACAAACTAAAATCTGAACGAGATACGAATGAGCTAGGAACCACAAATAATTTGCCCAACCCTACCTCAGACTCTGGATCCACAAAATTTGCATTCGAGGGTCAACAGTACAACTTCAGAATCATGTACTATTTAATTTGATAATATAAATTGTGTACGCATTAAGCAAATTGTAGGGTCATTCTGACACTATAATTTGATCTGAATGTGTATCCAATTTAGAGAAATCAGAATAAGAAAATACAAAAATCCATTCATTGCATTACAAGACATGAAATTTCAGAAAGGAAAGGGAACCAATAATTTGACTTGCTATCCATCCACACTTAATTACTAGCTTTATCTCTGTAAATAATTTACACAACGTCTCTTATTGCACAGCAAGTCAAGACTGATTACTAATTGCTTAGAAAGAATTATTTATGTTATAGTTTTTAACATTTTATTTCATTAGAAAGATGCGTTTCGTATACTTCAAGTTCATTTAAATGAAAAGAGAGATGTCCTCAACTCATGCATTACACATCTAAGGGTCTCAACACTTTGTATAAAATATTGAACAAGTAATTAAAGAAAATGGTTGTAAAGTCACGTCTATATGCATAAAGAGAACTGCTAGCTATGAAGTTCTCTTTACGCACAATTTCTCATGAATCAAGCTCAAGACCGTTTTAGAAACTTGTGAAAAGTTGAAATCCCAATCTTTATAGCAAATGGCTACAGGCTGAGAACTCACAATTCTTTTTTTCTGTCAAAAGAACTGTTTTCAAGTTTTTTTTATGAACGACACATGCACATTAACTATTGTCACGTGTATGGGGTACAGTTGTCATTTGTCAAATTAATGGTTGTAATCAATTTCGGTTATGCATGAACTTCCCTCGAAGGAAAAAGGTTTCGGCAAGAAACTTTGTCTTAGCACAGCTTCTATTCCAAATGGAATATACAAGAGCGATTGTAAATATTATATCATATATTATATATACATGTTAGTGTAATTAATTAATTTGTAGCAAATCATGTATTCTGAACCATACATCTGTTAGTCTTAAAGATGGTTGAACTATTACATGTTTACAACCATCCATAATGTGTGTAGTATTCTGACCGTTGTTTTTTTCTTAATTTACATAGATATTTATAAAATTAAAAGCAAATGGTTCTCTAATATATTTTACTCATTGTTTAAGTACGGCGTCCTTCGAGGAAAGTCACAAATACGTAGTACAATGTGCAATGAAAAAACAAAAATAAAAGAAAATTTTATCGATAAAATTTAAAGTGGGTTGTTTCATATAAAAAGAACAATTAAGATTAAAGACTTAAACTCCTATTAATTTAATATAAGTTTAAAATTGAACGTTGACATTACTTTAATTAATTCTGTTTTTGGGCTTTAAGACTTTAAAGAAACAAATGAGCCTTATGTTACACGCTGCGCAAAAAAAAAAAATCAACTTTTTAAATAAATATATTTATCTATATACATCTGATTTAATTTTCACCATTTGAATCTTGAAGTTTGTGTACTGAGGTGCATTCTGATGTTATCTTGCATGATCACTTCGCAATAAAGGGATAACAAATTAGGTCAGAACAGCGCAAACTCCCTATGTAATATCTAAAAAAAATTATTTAATTTGGATCTTTTTGTAATTATAAATATCTTATGGACTACTTTATAAAATTTGCAATTAAAAAAAAAAACAGGACCGACTCACCTGGACGAATTAATTTCCTTGGCTTTTGGCTCTTGGCACGTGTAGTTTAAGAGGTGACAAAGCATCTTATACTATACTCTCGTTAATCCAAATAAACGAAAAAAAAAACAAGGCAAATACAAAGGGAAAGAGTATAGTCCGAGGGAAACAGAGCAAAAGACGGAGACGAGGAGAAACCGAAGAGCAAAGAGATAGCGAGAAAGTATCGCGGGTCAATTTAAAGAATTTAAAGAATATGTGTATCGAATCAAGAATCAGAATTAAATTATAAATTAAGATAATTTTGTATTAAATATCGCAGTCAATTCAAAAATATGTGTATCGAGTTAAGAATCAGAATCAAACTATAAATCAAAATCATTTCATATCAGATAATCGAACTTCTTTATAATTTATATTTGATTATTATTTGTTGTTTGAGTTCTTAACTTGATCTGAATTGTGTTGATTGACTTTTAACTTGTGATATGGATCGATAAACTGAATTATGTGGACTGACCTTTAAATTGAATAAATGAAAGTGGTCAAATTATGTATAACTGTGTATATCATAAGATAATCTTTACATACTCCGAAAGAAATGGTCCACACAACTTAAAAAGTTATGAGTGGAAGATGACTCTGAGAAATTTTATTTTCTAACGGATTTATGGGATATCCTCATGTATCATGGTGGTCACGATATGTGATTTTCATATATTTATGAATAATTGTTCAAATAGCACGGTTTAATAGGTCATAATGAATTATTTTAATTTAAGTGCATTGGACTGATTTATATTGTTTATAAATATGTTATAGAGAAGTTGCATCGTTAAATAACTAGTTACTGAGCTTTATCACTGACCCTGTTTTATTTCTCTTTATGTTGATTTATTCTATGTTGACAACGTAGGTTGCTGGTCGTCGGATGGATGCACAAGATATCGTCTCCGTAGTGCCTCGGCCCGAGACGTTACAACTAAACAACCCAATGGTTACCAAATTACTTGCCGTAACGGTAAGAGTTGACTGAAATTTATTGATTATTTTTTAAGAGAACATAAATCGTTAGATATACTAGAAAATTTTTGTGACACAATAAATTGTAATGAAAATATTAAAGTTTTTGTTAAATTCACAACACTTCCAATACATTAAAACTTATACAATTGATAATATCTATTTTCTAAAAGACATCATTTTTCTAAAGAATTTACTAAATTTAAAATTTGATTTTATATATATATATTAGGAAAGTTATGATTACTACATAAAATAATTGATTAATTTTATTTATTTCTTATTTTGTTTGTTACAATATTTTTTATTTTGAAGTAGAAATATTACAATATAGAAATTATCTATAGCAAAGTACTAGCAATATACTAGTTATTCAACGTACATATGAGTTACCAATTGATCTATTCTTAATAGTAAAAAAATCAATTATATAAATTAGGTTTAAGATATAGTAAGTAGCTAGCCGTCTATGTCAAAAGAAAATAAAATCTTGTTGTCTTTTCACTAAGAAACCGGAGTGGAAAGAGGCGATTGATTGCCTCTTCCCGCCATCTCTCTTATCTACTCTGACAACCTTTTAGATTTTATCGTTTTATTTTGATTTATCATTTTTTTGTCACTTTTTTTATTCTAAAAAGAGTTTGTTTATTTTGAGGTGTTGTGTTTTGAGACACTCAAGAAGAAAATTTTGTTTTAACTTCAATAAATTTAAATATTGATTTAAGATTTGAAATATTACGGCGTACTTAATAACTCATATGATACAGTAAAAACCAACATACATAATGGTATCATCACAACCGGTTGTTTGAAAAGAAAATTTGACCTTCTTTAAAATTTATCTCTCTACATATATTGGAGATAAAATTATTTAGATTATTTTAGTAGATGATTTAATTTAGAGTTATTTGATATTCTGTGTTATTTGAATTTGGTTCAAAGAGTTGTTTTTCTTTACTTTGTGAATATAATTATCTTCTTGAAATGAAATTAGTTGTCCGCAGATTTTGGTGTGAAAAAAAGTGTGGCTAAGTAGGTAGGCATTAATTGAGGAAGTGTAGCATGGAGTTTTAGAGTTTACAAAAGAGGATGTATATTGAGACGATCATTTGTATCAGTATTCATATTTTTGGAAACTATGAATATCCGATTAATTAGCAAGATATATAATGTGTAATTTGGAACTTAATTATTATTATATTTTTCTCATCCGTGCTCCTTTTTTTTATGAGGCAAATTAGCGTCGCTTTCCAAAAATCATCAAAATAAACAAAAAAATCTGGTTAAAGCCTTAAAGATTGAACTAATTTTATTGGGTTAATCTTGTGATAAGTCACTGAATTTTAATGTTTATTCATATTTGGTCACTGAACTTTCATTTATCCGTTTTTAGTCACTGAACTTTGATGTTTATTCAAATTTGATCACTCTCATTAGTTTTTTCATTCAAAAATAATTAAAAACTAATGGAAAAATAAATATCATTTCATTTCATTTATCTATTTTTCATTTCAATTATTTTTGGCAACAAAGATAATTTTACTTCAATTATTTTTGAATGAAAAACTAATGAGAGTGACCAAATATGGATAAACATCAAAATTCAGTGACTAAAAAAGGATAAATGAAAGTTCAATGATCAAATATGGATAAACAAAGAAGTTTAGTGACCTGTCAGAATATTAACCCAATTTTATTTGTCAAAATTAATGAGATCTTGAAAAAAAAATTTAAGGATATGTGTTTACGTATCGAAAATTTAAAATACGAGTACCATTGCCCGACCCCACTGAGCTACGGAGTTAACATCAGAGTTCAGACCATAGTAACAAGATTCACGAATAACCGGATGTTTCACTAATAATTTGTCAGTTTAATATACAGTGTGTTTTTTTGGTCAAAAAAACGTTTTATTCGCGAATTATTCGACAAAAAATACATTATATATTATTTTATATGGAATTTTATAGTTTTTAATATATTTTTAATATTTTATCATTATAATATATATTTTATTTATATTATATGAAACAAACTATTCCCGAATTATATCCGAACGTCGAATTCTTGACCTCGCCGAATATTTCCCGAATCACAAACTTGTCACTATGGTTCAGACAGCCATCAACTGATTGTTACATGCTTACATATATGGATCCACAGCCACAACTAATCGATCGATCTTAATCATTTTAACAAACCAAATTCTGGTTTTCCGGACTTCCTGTACGTTGTCGCATAATTTAGCATCCACCACGTCCAAATTGGCGAAATTCTTTCAAAAAATTTACCCTTATTAATTATTCAAATTTTTAAACAGAATATTTTTAGTCTACTCAATTTTTATTCTTATATTTCCTATTTTCGTACTTTCAACTTTTCTAATTATGAGAAGAGAAAAAAATTTATGTCCTTATTGTCACTGACTTTTTTATATTATTCTTTCACTCGATGAAATTTTGTGCAATATTTATCTTTTCAAAACTTAATAAATAAAAATATTAATATCAACTAGTTTGTTGTTCAAAGAAAAGGAGCTAGTGAATAAGGAGAGATCGATGGAAGAGAATATATATCAGAACATGTACCTTATAACAGAATTTGACGAGTTGGACTGGCGTACAAACATTTGTATATTCACCGAAATACAAATTGTTCAAAATTATAACTTTTCAATAGTTTTTTTTAACTTTTTTTTCATATTTTTTTCAAGTTATGACTAGCCAATTTGGTATACAAATCATTTATTTTCTTTTGATTTTTTGCTTAATTTTGAAAAATCTACAAAAAATAGTTAAAAATATTAAAAAAGATATATTTTTATATTCTGTAATGTTATGATATGTAAAATATATTGAGCACTTGAATTTAAATTTCAGAGATAATAAAGCAAAATTTGGACCATTTGTATTTCAAACGATATATAAATATTTGAATGCTAGCCTAACTCAAATTTGACTTTAATATGTATTTTCTCTTGTTTGTAGTAGTAAAAATATTTTCTTTAAAAGCGCTTTAAAGTATAAAATAAAAATAATTTAAAGTGACATAAAATAAAAGAAGTTTTATAGATACTTTAAAACTAAAACTAAGTTACTAATTTTTTTAATTTATTTTAATATTCTATATAAACTATTTTATCTATTTATTTCACTATTATCGTACACCACTGTTTTGTTGAACGGAGATTCTCGGAGGAAGGAACAGTGTGCTGCGCTGCTTTTATTGAAAGAGAAAAAAATAACAGTTTACAGCAAAAGCAGTACGTACGTAGTCGCTGTGATTACAACATGATGAGAACTTGATAAGTAATAACAGCACAATAAAAATGAGTCAATGATGACAAGAGCGACCATGTTTTATCATCATGAAATTAGCAATATCAAATTCAAGAGATGGAGACGTTAGAAATTAATGGATTTTTCTGTGTTTTGGACTTGTTATTTCAGTACTGATCCTGTCTGCAGTCGTCATCGGTTTTCGTTTCATACATGTACTTTTCAAGCGTGTTATATATAGGAATCTAGGTACCCTACTTAAAGAGTCAAGAGTCAGATTTTTTAAGGATCACATTTAACGGTCTACGTTAGAGTCGGTAAGAATCGAATTTGATAATAGTTTTTAGAGGGTTGGATTTAAAAGATTTGATTTTTAAAGGATGACTCGGTCTTTGAGAAGCTCGGTCTTTGTCAAGTCTTTCGGGCTCTAAGGGTCGGATAAGAACTTGATATAGAGAGAGAGTAAAGATACTGTGAACTTAAAGCTTCCGGAGGTCTTCTGTGAGATTAACTCAAAAAGTATATCAAATCATCTCAAAATTTTAATTTATCATCGTTATTAAATTCTTTATGTGAAAATCTTGTGGCTTGCAAAAATTTGGAGTGTTTTGATATTTTTAAGTCACCGTTTTTAATTTTTAAAAATGATGTTCAAATATTAAATATATTATAATTTTTTTAGAGCTGATTTTCAAAAATTAAAAATCATGACTTAAAAAACTCAAAACACTCTAAATTTTTGCATCCAATAGATTTTCATATAAAGAATTTAATGAGGATGATAAATTAAAATTTTGAGATGATTTAATATACTTTTTGAGTTAAGCTCACATAAGGCTTCCGTGAGTCTAAACTCACGGTATCTTTACTATATAAATATATATATATATATATATATAATATATATATATATATATATATATATATATATATATATATATATACAATTATTATTTCTTTTTAATGTTAATTTTATTTGTATAAAATATTAAATTATATTTTTATTTTGACATTTTATTTTAATTTTTCTGCTCTTGAATTTTTTAAGTGTAACTAATATAGAATATAATTAAAAAAAGGCTTGTGAATGATCGGGTAAGGACCAAAAACGACCGAGTTTGATAAGGATTAGATTAGAAGAGTCTGATTTTTAAAGATTAAGTCCGAGACTTACCATTAAGGACTAAATTTTTTAAAGAGTCAACCGAACTAGGTTTAAGAATCGAGCTCTTATAAGCTGGGGCGGATTTGTCTCTCCCTGAAAAATTTGTTTTCCCCTTTGGATTGTCTGATAATTTTTATTGAGAAAAAAATATTTAATATCGTGTATAATGAAATAATTATGCAAAAATATCAAAATATAAAGTTATGTAGACGAAAATTTTCTTCATCAACTTGATTATCGATTATTTTGAGTTTTATTTTATTGTTATTTTTAATATATAAAATATTATTATTTTAATATTTTTTTATTAGATAAGAATATATATTAAATTATTATTTTTTTATTTAGTATCCGATTAGTTCATGAATTTGAACCCGATAGTTATTACAATCCGATAATTACTCCTGCTTATAAGCTATACCTATATAAACCCTTCTTAAAGAGAAGTCGATAGTTGTTAAAGGACAAGTACCAGTATATTTTAATTGGTATGCAACTCGGTACATTATTTTGCAGGCCTGTACTGTTAGTCTGTTACACAGTCAGTCCCCGTAAATACGGTTTGAAATTATCTTTTGTTTGTTTTGGTAGGTTCAATTAATATTTTCTGATGCGAAGACATAAATGAAGTGAGAGGCAAAAAGTGGACGCTTGTGCTTTAATTTAAGAATTTTCAAGCCAAAAAAATTAGGGTTTCCCTGCATGTATGTAATTAACTGACAGTAAGCAACCGACTAAAAAAACGAAAAAGCTCCTTTAATACTTGAAAGCTCACTCTTAAATTCTCTACTAACCTTGGAAATTAAATAGTGACACTGCTGTCATTACCAGTGCACCCGCTCTGGTAAAATCAATCGTCTCTTTCTCTCTCTTCAGAGGCCTCGAACCCAAAGTGCTTATCGCGGTGCCACCTCATTGAATGCACGCGGCAGCATGAGAAACAGCAGATACTGAACAGAGATAAAGCGAGGGAGTTAAGAGAGATCATTTCGATCCAATCAAGCTGACTTTGTGCAAAGGCTATACACTCCTCGTGTAGTAAATGCGCATTGCTGTCTTCTTTTGACTCCCTTCAAAACCAGCCTTAGCCTCCTCTCCATTTCCACCTATCCCCCCCCCCAGCTAGATTCAGGGGTCAGCGCCAGGGAGACCCTCTTGGCTTCTTCTTCTATAGTTTTCTCTCTTTCATTTCTTTATCCCCGATATATATGACAGACGTCCACTTCTTCTTTGGACCCTTGTCACTTCTCTTCCTTTTCTAAATCAAAATAAAAGGAAACGAATAGAGAGAAGCATCTTAATTTCTCTTCAGTTCTCACTAAGTCCTTATATCAGTATACCAGCAGATAACGATCAAAAAGAGGAGGAAAAAGAAATTAAGAAGAAAAATTTGAAGGATCAAAATGGGGAGGCCACCGTGCTGTGAGAAGTTGGGGGTGAAGAAGGGACCTTGGACTCCTGAAGAAGATCTCATGCTTGTCTCTTACATCCAAGAGCATGGCCCTGGTAACTGGCGCTCTGTCCCCACCAAGACTGGTACTCTCTCTCTCTCTCTCTCTCTATTTTTCTCTTCTTTTGAACATTTTTCCAAACAAAAAAAGGAAATTTTTTTTTGTTAAAATGAGTTCCTTAATTTTTTTGTTTGCAAAGTAAGAAATGTCTCATCCCCCCCCCCCCTCTCTCTATTTATCCATCTTTCTTGTCTTGGTGTTTTTTTTTTTTTCTGGACTTTGAATAGTGGGGTGTTTATTTGAATAGAATTTTGGGGATCTGATAAGTGTAATATATGTCTCATTGATTAGATTATAATTTCAGATGCATATAGTCGTAGGTTCAGTTGTTGTTAATTTGGTACTTGATTTTTCATATTAGGGGAGGTGTCTCTGAGCTAATTTAGGACCTGTGGCTATAAAAATTTATATATTTATTTATTATTATTATTTCTGATATTTGTATAGGGTTAATGAGGTGTAGCAAAAGTTGTCGGCTGCGCTGGACTAATTATCTCCGACCAGGAATCAAGAGAGGCAATTTCACTGATCAAGAGGAGAAGCTTATCGTACATCTCCAGGCTTTACTTGGTAACAGGTACTATCAATTGAGATATTTAATTTTCATCTGAAAATAATAAAATTAGACCTTAATTTTTTTAGTAGCTATAATTTGGTGATATGAAGAAAGATTCTAGAATTTTTTTCACAAAGTTAATTTCAACACTTCTGATGGTACATGTGGAATCATTTACGATCTATTTCTTATTGCATGTATATCTTGCATGCATAGACTAATCAGAGTAGTTTTCAATCAAATTCACATTGTTAACTACCCCATATATTAACGACTTCGCAAGTAATTTTCGACAAATTCCTTTGAGATCTCACATCAATTGCATGAGAACATCCACCTAACAAAAATTGCACACCTCACTACAGGTGGGCAGCAATTGCCACATATCTCCCTGAGAGAACGGATAATGACATAAAGAACTACTGGAATACCCACCTAAGAAAAAAACTAAAGCGTTTGCAAATGGGTGAAGAGGAAGAAGGCACAAGCAAGAGGCCTTCAAGCAACCAGTCCATGTCAAAGGGTCAATGGGAGCGTCGGCTTCAAACTGATATCCACATGGCACGCCAAGCCCTTCGGGAAGCTTTATCTGTAGATTCAGATCCCATCAAACCAAATCTATCACATAATAGTTATCTTTCGAGTCCGGTGGCTGCTAGCCAGGCTAGTCAGGCTGTTGTTTCACCAAGAGGAACTTATGCATCCAGCACTGAGAATATAGCTAGGCTGCTAGAAGGGTGGATGAAGAACAAACCAAAGTCACACACTGAGAAGTCTGATGAGTCTGGCTCTGGGTCGACCCATTACTCGATCAACAAAGGTGTGATTGGTTCTACTGAATCCGATTCCAGTGACGGTTCAGCCAGCTTCAAGAGAGAGTTGGCAACACCTGACATTTCAGAGTATGGATCAGAGCCTGCACAAGTACCACTTTCAGTGATCGAGAATTGGTTGTTTGATGAAAGCACCGTTATGCAAGGTGTTGGTTTGGTTGACATGCAATTAGGGGATACTTCTGGTTTGTTCTGAGACGATTAGTACATGAACAATATGTTTTTTCTTCTTCTAGGTGGTGTTTCTGTAGTTGGGGAACTGATGGTGTTGACTAAATCAAGTCTTACACTTAGGTGTGATTAGAGAGAGATAAGCGGGTTGAAGAAATTAAATAGGGCAGAGGGATTGGGGGTTTTCTTCGAAACAAGTGCTGTAGATCAAATATATTATTAAGATAGAAATGTTATACATAAGGTGCTTAGACTTTGTTTGAGAACAATACTACATAATGAAGCAAGCTTATGTATGTGATAATTTGTGTTGTTTTGCCTCCCTGAGATTTGTCTTTTGCCTCTGAGAAAATGGAGTAGGTAGCCGGGTTTTACTTGTAATCTTTTTATGTTTTTGTTTCCTTTTTTTTTTTGAGGAAAAGAAAAAAAAAGGAAACAAAAACATAAAAAGATTACAAGTACAAGCCGGCTTAATTTGCAGTATTTTCTTTTCCTCTCGCCACAAAATATTTCCTGAAATTTTGTTCTTTCATGATTATAGACTTATAGTACTATCGAGGTGGGAAAAATATAAAATTTCTTTTTATGACGCCATCAGGTGAGTCAAAAGAAACCTTTTCAGTTACAGCATATAATCCAAATACTTTAGCTAGCTTAGATTATAAAGCCTTCTCTTGATATTATTGTAAATTTGTACTTAACTTCTAAATATATAGGACCACATAAAGGGGAGAAAAAGGAATCAAAGTAACGCATCCTTAAGCTACAGAAGTTTTACTGTGTAAATTACCTTGCAAGTGTGGTTATCGTGTGCAGGTTCTATATATTCATAGTTCAATTTTCTCAATCAAAGTTCCACTTGTTTGCTGTTGCTGTGTAGCAGAAGTAAGAACTCTGCAGATAATTAAGACTGCTACAGGGAGGTGGGAGCAACCGAGCAAGCAAGTGAGAAGTCCACATCCTGTCGCTTTTGATCTATATATACCTCGCTGCAAGAACACGTATTGACTATTGACTATTGACTATTAATTGACAATGCTGGCACAGTCGAATTTCCTCGCTATCCGTGCAAATGTTTTACTAATTGATCAGACGGTTGAGATGCTGAGGAATCTGAAAGCAGGAGGGGTCCAAATTGGAGTGTAAATTATTGATCCGACCCGACGGGTTAATCCGACATGATCCAAAGATAAATGGGTCGGATATAAGTTTGATTTTTTTATCCGAATCGGGTCGGGTTCGGGTCAATCCGACCCGATTAATTATGTTTTTTTAGTAATTTTGTGATTTAGTACTAATTAAAGCTTAAATATACATTGAATTAAGATTAATTGTAAATTAATTAATATTTTATTAGTTAAAATAATATAAAAATATTTAATAAATATTTAATTATTTTACACGGATCGGGTATGGGTCAAGATTTTTTGACCGAATTTAATCGGGTCGGGTCCGGATCGGGTCAAAAAATAATAAAATATTGTGACCTGAACCCGACCTGACCCAACCCATTGACACCCCTAGGTCCAAATCAGCTATTATTCTTAATAGTTTATATTTTAAATCTAAAAAATATAAATAAAATTTTAAAATAAAAAATTTATAAGTATATGGTCTATAAATTTTCATATTATTTTTTTAGTGTTTTATAATTCATCAAAAATTATTAAATTTCACGGTCTTTCACTAATATTTACAATGATTTAGAATTAATGTTCTTTGATGGACAATCAAATATTAATGAAATTACATGAAGTTTTACGGGTTATCAATCTATAAGTAAAAAAATATATATTTTTAATTTTTTTTTCTATTTTTAGGTTTTTCCTATATTTTTAGATTTAAAAATTGAATCCTATTATTATTAAAAAATAATAGCATATTTGGATCCGAGTAGGAGGGGACCTCTGAATATGCATATCAATTCATAGTTATTAGAGATGACAATCGGATGGGTCGGTTCAGGTTAAAATCGGTCTAATTTATATATTATTTTTTTTAGATTTTAGATTTTCAATTAAATTGTAAATCATTTAATTTCGGATCAAGTCGGGTTGAATATATTTTTTAAATCGAATTTAAATCCAAACATATTTCTAAGATGGAATCAAATTTTATCACCTATAATAATTATCAACTTAAAAGTCTGAACTTAATGAACTTTTGGATCCTCTCCTACTGCGTTAAAGCAATATCATTATCTCCATGTTATGAGCTACGACAATTCGTATAACTAGCAATATAATAATCTCCTATGTTACACATAGTAATAATATTCGTGTTTTATTCATGAATAATTTATTTTTTACCTCATAGTTAAATATTTCATAAATAATTCATCAATTTAATATATAATTTATTTTTAGTCAAAAAAATATTTTATTCGTGAATTATTTGACAAAAAATATATTATATATTATTTTGAATGCAATTTTATATTTTTTAATATATATATATAATTTTAATATTTAAAAATATATTATATATATTATATAAAATAAATAATTCTAGAATTATATCTGTATTATATTAAAATCATAAATTTTTAACCAATGATTTTAACCTCATCTAATAATTCCGAATCCCAAATTTATTTTTATGATTACACGTACTGCTGACACTCTGCCGAACAAGCATCCAACACACCGTCGATAAGGATTCAGATACGATATGATTTGGGTGCATTTTGAATACGTCACATGTCTTATCAAATTAAATATTCTATTTAACTTGACCGACAAATTCGATCTTGATACATCTCGACTTGCACCGATATAATTTCAGTACGTTTCGAATTCAGTCGTGACAACTATTATTGAAGAAGGTTGCACGCGTCGCCACAAGTAGGGAGCCATAGCAAATATATGTTCGAATGAAATCCACATAACCCACTTTCTCTAGTAACCACCGCGCCAACCTGCATTTCACCTTTTGATGAAAAGAACACTTAACATTTTATATATTACTTTTTGGTTTTTTTAATCGCTAACAAAGTTACTAAACCGTCTCAGACTCATTAAGAAATTATTATTACAAAATTACAAATTATATTTATATTATATAAAAATATTTATTATTATATATATATATAGTTACATCTATCACCATATCCGCATCATATCAAATATAATATTGGCATCCGTATTAATGCAAAATAGCTGTTTTTACATATCAGTTTGAAATCTACAAGACGTGCCTTTGAACTGTCAGAGAATTAATGCAGAATCTGTTCACAAAGAATGATTTCTATATTGTTTATTTATAAAGTTTAATTATCTTATTCTTTTGGGCTGAAAAGAATGATTCTATAGCTAGCTAGGGAGCAATTGAAGTACACTACTAGGTATCGATAAGCCCTTAATGACAATATCATAAATTATTTTAATAAATTAGATCGATGTAAATTTTTTAGTTACTTCCACATAAAAAACACTAAATAAAATTAATTTATATTCCACACAATAAAATGGAGACTATATATAGAGTTGTGTTATGGGATATGCTCAGGGCGAATTTGGTCAAAGGATAAAATTTGTTGTTGAGTCAATTTCCTTAGTTTTCTTAACTCATGACTCTTTATTTTTTTTTATTTTATTAAAATTTCTCTTAACTGTTCAATCTAATTTTTATATCAAAATATATCAATAGATCAAATTTTATATTCATTGGAATACATTTACTATTTTTTGTGAGAGAAAATAATTTAATCTTAGAATTAAGATTCATTCAAAAACAATTATTTTCTCCCACGAGAAAAAATAGCAAAAAATTTTAAAAAAATATAAAATTTAGTTTGCTAATATAGTTTGATATGGAGATTAGATTGAATAGTTCAAATCGTTAAATTCTTATTTGAAATTATAGATTTTAGTATGAAGCAAAGACCCTCACAATGCTTCATGAAGCACTGATCCCATGGTGCTTCGCGCCATATCTCTCATTTTTTAATTCAAAAAATTAATCCAACCGTTCGACATGATCTTCATATTAAAATATATATGGAAATCAAATTTTATATTTTTTTTAATTTTTTCTATTTTTTATGGTAGAAAATGCAGATTTTTTAAATAGTAGATGAACAAAATAAATATCCAAATCTGGGTTGAGTGTTTTGTTTTTTACATGCATAACCAGACCAAAGCAAATTTTCAAATGCAACAAGCTAGGATCGAATTTTATATCTGATCCAGCGAGTTTTTTTATTGTTTTTTCAATTTAAATTTTAATGATGTCAATATTTTTCTCTTTTGTTCCATTTAAGAATTTAATGATGATCACTGAATGATTAATCAATCTTTTATGTTTTATTCTGTTTAAAATTTTAATAATGATCATTGGATGATTAATCAATCTTTCTTGTTTTGTTTCATTTAAATTTTAATGATCATTGGATGATTAACCAATCTTTCTTATTTTATTTTGTTTAAAATTTAATGCTAAATCAGTGGATGATTAACTTTTTTGTTTTGTTTTGTTTAAATTTTCACTTTTTTAAAATTTCATCCACAATAATTTACAGAATGCTGATTATAATATTTTTTATATTCAAAAATATAGTGAATACTGGAGGCTACTCATCATTGTGCCAGATAAGACCACGGTGTACGTTATGGACTCATTATCCAGCTCGCAGACTGCTATCCTGAAAATTCTGACAATAAAAAGATATTTATATATGTAAGTAATTTTTTTGTTAATTTTTGTTGCTTATATAATTTTTTGGGTTCATGAGAAAGAGACTAATGATATCATGGCTCTCAAGGTTTTTTAAATTCATATTCGAGCTATGGGCAAGAGCAACTCACAATCAGAAAACAAATCTAACAATAATTGGTAGTGAGATATGATTGAGATATATTTTAATAAAAAATATTCATGTAAATTAATATTATTTCTTAATTTATATTTATAAATATATAAAGAAAATTTATCTATTGTGTTTCCAGTAACACTTCAGCTGAAACGCTACCAGTCTAAATTTTAATTTAAGTATCTCAATAAAATCTTTATATCATAATCTTGTAGAATATTAATTTTTATCATGTTTGGAGTTAGTTTACTATACTAAATGATTTTTAGAAAGTAAGCATTTTTTACATACAAATTTTATTAATTTTATATTATTTTAGGGCTATCTTTCAAAAATCATTAAGCATAGTAAATTAATTCCAAACACGTTAAAAATTAGCATTCTATAAGATTATGATATAAAGATTTTATTGATCTATTTAAATTAAAATTTTGAGTATAAAAAATTTAAATTTGGACAGATAGCGTTTTTAACTAAAAAACTACTGGAAGCACAATACACAAACTATATATAGACAGACTGAATGCTGAGAGTGCTAATTTTATATCATTAATTTTTGACACATATCATGAAATCCCCCTACCCTATTGATCAATTTTTAAAAAGGTAACTTTATATCTCAAATTAAATTCATTAATTTTTAGTTAGATTACGTTACAATTTTTATTTTTCTATAATCATTGCAGTTCGAATCACCAAAAGAAGTTAAAGATACAACAATCTTTTTGGTACGTCAAGTGTGGATTAAGTTTTTTACAAAACTAAAATCAAATTAGTAGTTTGTTAGATACAATATATTATTTTTATGATACATTTATATCTCGGCTGTAAAGATACTTCGTGAAATTAATTGTAAAAAATGCATTAGTTTTGCATTGTAAATGTATATTGCATTTTTATATTTTAATTGTGTGTTTGTTGCTTTTTAAGTTTTAAAAACGACATTAATTAGTTGTGTTTTATTATTTTTAGTGTATAACTGACACAAAATTTCAAATTTAGTATCAATTTTTATAGTTATGGTTATAAAATCGGCACTAATATTAACATGTGACGTCAGCAATGAAAAATCACTATATCAAAATTTAAAAAAAAAATCGACACAAAGTTTCAAATTCAGTGTCGGTTTATATAACAAGAAAACGGGCACTAATTAAATCATGTGATGCCACTCATGATGACCATTGTATCGAATTTGTATAAGACCAAAACAAATATTCGACATCAGTGTCGAGTTTAAAATAAATAAAAATCTGACACTAATATAATCATGTGATGTCATTGATCAAGACCATTGTATCGGTTTGTTTACGACCAATATAATTTTTTTGATATTTATGTCGGTGTTATAAATAAAAAAACCAGCACTAATATAATGTGATGTCACCCTTGAATACCTTTGCATCAGATCTGTTTGTGACTGACACAAAAATATCAAATGCAGTGTCAGATGGTTAAAAAACCGGCACTAATATAAACATGTGATATCACCCGTAAAGATTATTGTATCGAATTTTTATAAAACTGACACAAAGTTTATATCGTAATGTCTGCTTTTAGAGTAGTAAAAGCAATATTGAAGTTAGCATGTGATGTCACCCATGAAAAAAATTATTTCGAATTTGTATGTAGCCGACATTGTTTTGCAATTTTTGTGTCAATTATTTTAGTAGTTTTTACCGATACTAACACTAGCAGGTGACATCACCACTCAAGGATGGTAGTTTCGACGTTTTATTTATCTAGCGCAGGTGATTCATATTTGGGTGCGGGTTAATTTGTCCGATATGTTTTGTTCAAATCAATTAGTGTTGGATCGTTTGTCTGATACTAAGGACCTCAAATATCTGCCACTGATTTACCATTCTAGAGTAATGAATGTATTCTAGAAAAGAGAGATCATATATCACTTATATCTCTACTCCTTATTAAGTATATATGTGTTTTGATTTTATAACAGTTCAGATTTTTTGTTAAATCTTTAGATCTAATATCACTCATCGAATTGAGTTATTCATCAAATAATGTTACTATCTCTATGACAATTTGTGTTGAAATTAGAATTTTCTCTCAATTTTGTTTGTTACACGAAATGCTACATAATTTAAGGGTACAATTGCTCTATTTTATTTTTTTCCTTAGATTGTCATTAATTATGAATTTTAACTTTGTTTAAACGTTGAATGTTAAGTTTTCTCTCAATTTATATTTATTTTACATTAATTATGTATTTATGATTGAAATTTATATTAATTATAAAATTATCTTTATTTTAATATTTTTCACATGAAGATATAAATTTTTATATTTATGAAAAATATCACCGTAGCAACGCACGTGCAAGATACTAGTAATTTATAATATATCAGATGTGTTATGAATTTAATAAATATTTTAATATTTTTGTTATAATCTATCACATCAAAAAAATCTCTAATATATCTAACGATTTATATTTTCTCTAAAAATTAATCAATAAATTTCAGTCAATCATGACCATTGCAGAATCAATATACGTATATGCTTAATAAAGAGTAAAAATTTGATTTCACATCAAATATGAATTTGTTCGGATTAATTTGACTTTTTTTTAAATGAAAACAAGCTAGATCGGATTCAAATAGAATCGAATAGATTTATCAAGTCATGTGAGGCCGAATTTTATCACGTTTATTATTTATTAAATGAGTGAGGCTATGATGTTTTCTGAAGCTTTTGTGCTTCGCGTTCATATCTAGAATTTGAAAGTTCAAATGGCCGATCAAAATCAATGAACATGATCTTCATAAATAACTTTGGAGATCAAATTATATATTTTTTAAAACTTTTTGTTATATTTTAGATGGGTACAAAGTTTGTTTATCTAGAAATTTCTGTACAATCCAAAACTAATCATTTTGTACTCATCTAAAAAATAGTAAAAATTTAAAAAATATAAAATTTAATCTCGAAAGATATTTTAATAAGAAAATCGTGTTCAACGGTTTGAATCAACCATTTAAATTTTTAAATTTGAAATAAAAATATAAAACATAAAAAAATTATACTTTATAAAACACCATAGTCTCACTCTTATTAAATTATCATGGTACTGCCTCCGGCAAAATTGCATGTTCTCAAAGCCAAATAGTGAAAAGAATAAGAAGCTTGAAGTTTCGCCTCTTTCTCCAGTTCAAAACGATACTTAGACAGAAAGATGTTCCTCCTGGCGCGCGAGAAAGATATTTCTAAATGATAAGGAGTCTGTGTGTGTGTGGTCTCCGAGCCTTCCGAGACGTGACAATATCTTATATATTCAGAAGGGGTTAGTTTTTTAATTTTTTTAACTATATCATATTATTTGTGTTGTTTTATTATTTACTCTGCTTTTTTATTTTTTTAATTAAATAGTTCATAATATTTTTTCTTTCTTTATTTAAAAAGATTATGATGTCTTTAAGAAACAATTTAAATATCAAAGAAATTTATTATTTTTTTCTAATGAATTATTATGTAGCTAATTATAATGTTTATTATTAATATATTTTTAGTATTTTCAAAATATATATTTATGTTAACAAGTGTTCTCATAAAAATTATTTTATAGAAAAAAAATCTCATTTAAAATATCTGATTATTTATATATACTATATTTTTTTGGATGAAACACTATGAACAGCTCTATTATATAATTTTTTTAGTGATCTTGTGCATATTGTAGATGAGTGAATATATGATCCATCTAACACCTACATAGTACTTAAATTTAAATAAATAAAAAATTACATCAATCACCACTCATCAACCAATGTTAACAACCTAACTACAAATCTAACAAGCCAAGCAATAACAACCAATGACATACAAATCAACATCAACATCATAAAGTCATGATATACTGTTACATTGTGTAATTAGAAAGGCTGAAAGTTGGGACTTATTACATTAATAGAAAATTGGATGACTACGACACCCTTCATAAAATATATTTTTTTCTTCTTTAAAACGACTCAGAAGATCATAAAATATACTGCCAATTATTGTAGAGAAAATTAAGCATAAAACACCTAAAGAAACATAAAACGACAAACCAATAACCATATAAAAAACAAGCTATAATAAAATACTGAGAAACAGTGACTAAGGAAAGCAACATATAAACAGTGCTATTAATTTTTTTTTTCTATTTTATTGTCTTTTTTACTAATTTCACTTTTTTAGATAACTTTTTATTTCACTCTGCCTTTTATTTCAAAACCCATTTTGTAATCAACTTATTATCAATATAGATTAAGGGCTAGACCCTTATTCCTTCTCCAAAAAAAACATATAATTAATGCGAAGTTCGACAGTTCACATGCTAAAGAGAAGACTTATTTTCTTTCTATTCTATTGCTATATATGTGGCTGTAAAATTGATAAAAAGAACAAGTAATATAAGTAGGCCTGCAATTCAAGTACCGCGTGCTGTCATTTCTTCTATCTTATGACATTTTGGTCGATCTTACCATTTGCAAGAGCGTATATAATTGAATCCATATTTGATTAATTAAGAATTATAGTATAAAATCACGCGAAAACAGGCGGCATATATAGAGAGAAAGAGATCAGACCATGGTTAAAATTATTGCAGTTTTTAGTAATAATAAATTTTATTAAATTAATATTATTAAAAATAAGAGTGAGAAACGTAAAATTTCAAATATACGAATGTCACAGCGCATTTATCGTGTGGCGTATTTCATTATTTTTACGAAACGCGCCATCGTCGTGCGCGTTTCATTATTTTTACGAAACGCACCATTGCCCAGTATTTACCATTCGTATATTTAAAATTTTACAGTTCTCACTCTTATTTTTAATAATATTAATTTAATAATTATTATTATTATTAATAATTGAAATTATTGAGAGCTGTTACACATATTCCAACATCAATGTCACAATAATATTTGATCGTCACGTTTAGTACTTTCTTATTTTTTTTCGTAGGCTCAACATATGCAATCACATTTTGTCCCACATAGAAGATTCGTATTTTTGTGTTATTGCTAGCTAGTCCACGTGTTTTTTTACATTCTAAACCTAAATAATTAAATTGAATAATACAAATAATTAATATGAAAAATAAATCACATAATACTAATAAAACAGAACATAAACGTTATTTAATTGAATAAGAAAATTAAATAATAAATTAATTAATTTGAACATAAATACACATCAAATAATTGAAGACACATTTATTAGAAGGGTACGAGTAACAATCTAACTCCATTTGACATAAATAGGATGTCAATTTTGACCCGCTCAATCCTAATCATGATCTGAAATAATCCAAAAAAATAGAGCAAAGTCTTGTCTTGTCAATTTTTTTTCTGTCCCGAATCGGAATAGATAGGACCAATTGTGTTTTTTAGAATTTATTTTGAATTTTAACAATAATTAAGTTTATTTATGCCCGAATATATTAAGATTAATTGTACAAGACAAATGTCATTCTAGCATGCTAATTATTAATGATGTTTATTATTTTATTCGATTGTATTGTTGATCACTCACTTTTAGTTTTGCATCGTTTTCCTTTTCTTTTATGATGAAATGTTATGGATATTACCTGAGAAACACTCCTAGCTAGAGATGACAGCCGGATGGACCGGATTGGATTTGAGTTCGAATTCGGACTGATTGGATCAGATTAATTTGATTTTCTGAATAAATCGGGTTGAGTCAAATTGAGTTTATTTATATGTTAATTTTTTTTTAAATTTTCATTGATTTCGATTAAATTACATATTATTTAATCTCGTATCAAATTAAATCAGATCAGACGAATTAGATCACTTTGATTTTTTTTTAAATCGAATCAGAAAAAAATCAAATCCAAATGAATCAAATCGAATCCTTACACCTCTACTACCACAATGGTGATCCGCTAATCAGTAAAATTTTGGTACTTCACCTTTTTCATTAGAAAAAAAAAAAGCATCTTGCACCATGCCAAATTCCGACCCCTACACATAACTCGATATCAATCCGTCGACCACTAGAAAAGAAGCTAGCAAATAAATTATAACTATAAAATTTATCACATTGCTTCCTTAATTATTATTTATCTAAAGTTCCGATTGTGCTGGCAAGATCAAAAGATTTGACTATTTTTGTTGTTTTCAATTGAAATTCCCTTGCGCTCATTGTTGGAATATTCTACAATTTTAGTTTCAAAAATAATATATGAATGAATGAAATATATATCCCTGCCGAGATTCGATGTGAACTGGGAGCTACACGGAGTGGTTACGTTAGTCACACACAAAAAAATTGATGCCAATTTATAATATGAGAAACAATTTTATTAAAAAACTGATGCTAAACCTTTTTGGTTGGAAACCGGCTATAAAGTAAATTTTTGGAACCTGTTTTTGATAAAAATCATTTCTAAAGATTTTATCAAATTTACATCAATGCCATTAGTTCTTTTAGCAACTGTTATTTAGCAAATTGATTCTAAATGGGCATTTCTAAAGCTCATTTTTCAGGTAGTGATTTGAACAACTTCAGAATAAGCTAACAGTTGCCAAGACACCTTAGCTTGCGGGGGGCTGTTACACCACAATAAATAGAGTTATCCATTTGGTACAAACTACAGAGCATTAACAGGATCACAAGAGACGAACCAGGTGACTGAAAACTTCTCAAACGAATATATGTGCTGGCATGGCTCAGAACTTAGGATACCTCTCATTTCATAACTGTTGTAATTAACCATGATGAGATTTGAGTTAGAGTAGAATTAGTCTAGAGCAGGGGTGAAATTAGAAACGATCGGTAGGGGTGTCCGGTTCAAAAAATAAAATATTTGTGTCAAAAAAAATTTTAATTTTTTACTGTATATTCTTTATTTTTCAGTGAATCAAGAATATGTTCGGATGTCGGCTGGCACATATCTTAATGCCGCCCTTGATCTAGAGTTTTATCTTTTATCTCCTATATATTACACAAAACTTGTCATACAATTAAAAAAGAATACAATCAATACAACAATACATCTTCTTCCTCCTAGCTACATAACTATTTTCATGCATCTTCTAATTTCTTACAGTACTTCACCACATGTCAAGAATAATTCATTTTACTTCAGATGCAAAAAAGAATTAAAGACCTTGAGTAAATCAACAGAAACTCGGTTCATCAGTCGAGTTTTCCAAACCATGAATTCAATTCTTTGAGATTCAGCAAGTCAGGATGTTCCTATAGATTTTTCATGAATGTTGGCGATCATGAAAATATAAATTAATAATATGGAGTCCAGTATATGACTACTACATGCCAGGCTGGTTGTTGCGTATAAGAATATAACTGCTATCAATATGACTGTGCATCTTCATCCACTCCGTACATCAGTGTTTGTCCTTTGATGGATTACGCATTGGTCAATGTTTTTCTTTATAATTTTTATTTGGTACTTGAATTTTATATGGAGCAATCCAAATTAGCTCACTTCATGGTGTTCTCTGGTCTCTACATTTGACTTAATTATGTCACCTGAAGTAGCGGTAAATCCGCTACCATGCCTTTGTTTTTGTCTTGGAGCGAGCTCGCTCTTCAGAGATGATGTATATTTCTGGTATATACTTTTCTTTTGAACCAACTTAATAAATATTAGGTACGGAGGGCCTCAACTTTTCCGGAAAAAGAAAGGACTACATTAAATTTGAAGAAGACTGTAATTGACTGGTAGTTTGTACGTTGACATGAAGATGAAAGTGTGGACCCCAAATTTGTCTTCCAAGGGAATATAGATATTTCATCAAGCACATGCTATATAGTTATAGTTAAGTCGACATGAGATATGTGATTTTACTCACTTCTGATTAATGAAAATTCACATAGTAGGCATATGGCCTGCTTCTTCAAAAGAGATCTGTGATTTGACAAAATGTGTTAACAGCATCTAAGAACAAAGTTGAAAGGTAAAAATAGGCACAATATACTTCAACAACAATTAGTCAACTAAAGCGCTTTAAACTATAATAAATGCTTACTAGATTTTTAGTCTTAGATTTATTCACAATTTAAAAGAAATTTGGGTCTACAATAGCGTAGACCAACACTTTTTGGTCAGTACCGTAGTTACTTCTATCTGTTCTTACAAGAATTAACTATCAACCAATAAAAAGAAATAGCAAGCTCACTATTTCCAAAAAACAAAAACAAAAAAAACATTATAAGAAGCAAATGTGGCGCGCGTGATACTAAATTGAAATAAATTTGCAAATTTGGTTACCATTAATAAACTGAGCCTAGCTGATCTATAGTACGCATATGTTCGCCGGATTTTGTTAGCAGCAACATTTATGATATTGTAAGTACTAAGTAGGTAAGAATAGAAGTTTGGCACGACACTTGGCCATATTCACTGTTCTCTCGTCTTTCTTGCTAGATTATAATTAAGTTGGTCAATGGTGGGTATCAAATTTCTTAGAAATCTGTTTATTTTTATTCTCTCCGAGTTGTATCTAGCCAAGGCTGCTTAGGCCTTAATTTCTTTTTTTCTCAGACCAATGTTTGAATATAAAGTTCTAGCCTTTAATGTGCTGGTTTCATGCTGGTATCCTTATTTCAATTATCTGTGCGCAGGGAAGGACTTTGGGTGTCACGTGGGTAGTTAACTCAAAGTTGGTTAAGTCTTCTGCCTTTTCTTCTTTTCCTTTTACATGGATGATGTATCTCTAGCCTTGAGAATCAATTCAGTACCTTCACAATCTTTGAAGAGAAGTGTGAAGTGTATTTATACTAATTAACCGAGAATACACTACAACACAATCTTTGAAGAGAAGTGTGAAGTGTATTTATACTAATTAACCGAGAATACACTACAACAGAAAGTATTTTAGACAACACTCAACAATTATATATTAAATTCATTGTTAAAATAGTTCTCTAACATCATTGTAGTATTGAGAATTTTTTTAACAACGGTTTATAATAAAAAAATATTATTAAAATAAACTCTCATAACATCAAAAAGCAGCATAACCCGTTGTTAAACACAGTCTTTAACAACGGTTCCTTGAAGGAACCGTTGTTAAATACTACTTAACAACGGTTCCTTCAAAGAACCGTTGCTAAATGGTTATGCTATTTTTTTGGATCTGACATTTGTTTTTTTGCTCCCACCAATATTTTTTGCTCTCACGGATTGTCCATCTCACCGTTCGTTAATCCTAATTTAACGTTCTAAAAATAAAAATTTGAAAACTGAAATTTCACGAATTATCAACTCATTTTCATCTGTTTTCATATATAAAAAGAGAGATGAGAGAGAAGAGAGAAAAGAGATAGAAAAAATAAAAACCGAAATCCGACCATCTTAACTTCAAACGACCATAATTTTTGATAGGAAACTCTGATTGAGGCGTTATACGTGACCACAGAAAGCTAACGACGAGATCTACAGGGTTAACTGCTTACGCTATTATCGTCATTTTTGGAGCCAAAAAACCTCGTCTTCAAGCTTAAAAACTCATTTATAGTTTTTTTCTGTTTTTTTAGAAATTATATAGGTTTTCATATTATTGTATGAGAAAGATGTATGTATTTTTTTAAATTTTTTTATTTGATGAATAATTATATTTCTTTCATATTAATTATTGAATGAATAATATATAATAATATTTATTCTTATCTAATCAATATGACTCCATATTTATTATTTATTGTTAATCAATATGACTCAATATCAATCTGACTCGCACCTTTTAAATTTAAAAATAATAATTAAAACAAAAAAAAAAATACCTTTAGAAATAGTTATTAGTTAAAAGTGTGACTAAAGTATTTTTTAAGGTACCATTAACAACGGTTTTTATTTAAAAACCGTTGTTAGATATTTTCCTGGCATCCCCTTTACAATGTGTTTTTAACAATGATTTTTAATAAAAACCGTTATTAAATGTCTTTCTGACACCCCCTATACAGCGTGTTTTTAATAATGATTTTCAATACTTTTTCTAACACTCTTTTTACTAACGATTTCATAATCGTTGTTAAACTTGATCAACAACCGTTATCAAAGATCTTTTCTCTTAGTGCTAGTGCTGAATTTGATATGATCAGAGTTCCCTAATTAATATTAAATATATTTTTGTATGCTTGGTCAAGTTCCATCCTTGACCTAACTAAGGATGATTTCGCTGTACCACTCTGGTACAATTGCCTTAGTTTATCAAAGGCACTCAAGACTGATGATTTCGCTGCGCACCTTACGCCCATTTACTAGTCTAGCCCTAATGATGTATAAACCAGCCTCTTCTGATGATGCATAAGTGAAAGACAGGTGCCTTGGTATATATTACAGTAGCCATTTTTATGATAGATGGAGAGGAAGTAGGAAATAGGCAAATAACAATTGGAAGAGACTAGAGAGATCCTCTTTCCAACAGCATGAAGAAGTGAGATAAAAGTGTACTCCTCATTATAGAGCAGATTTAAAGACTCCACATTTTGATAGTTTAACGTTTAAATTTTAACGAAAAAGACCATTCAATATTGATATCAACATTCTTTCAAAATATAATTTTTCGAGTTTTATAAAGCCAAATAACATCTTTATATTTTATAATAATGTGCAATAACAATTATAACACGAGAATATAAATTCCAATAGCACAACGCTTAAAATAAATAAGAACTCAATTATTGAATCAAAAAGCAAGAAATTAATTATTTAACATTATCTCAAACTTAATAGTTCAATACTAATTAACAGAACAACATAAGTGTACTCCACATACAATAAATAAATATTATTAAATCAATCTAATGTACTATACATTTTGGGCCCCTCGCACTGTTTTGGGCTTTAGTTCTAATTAACAAAAAAAAAACATAATTCTATTAGACGTGTAATAAATATAGCGACAAGTTTGTTATCAAGTCACTCTAATGTACAATAAATTTTGGGCCCTTATATACTGTATTCTGATCAGGAAAACGTCGATTAATCAATTTAAACTGCACAATATATAATTAAGCACGGAATGAAATCACATGTTATTCCAAAAAGAAAAACAGGACCTGTTATTTTAATTAACACTATTGGATTTAAATGTATAGTTCATATGTCTACAGCAAATGCATGTGACTTGGTAGAATAACGACAGATACAGATTCAATTAAACACCATTAAAAACCGTTATAGTCACATTTTTTTTCAACTTTCTAGGCATTTTATCCATCCAATGGTTTGTATCGATCCGTTTAAATTTCTGTTTAGATTTTGTTTTGAAAGCTTGATTACCATGACGATTTTACAGGGTCAAAAACAAAATAGTAGTTCTGCGTCACATGGTGATATGGGCATATACAAATCAGAATAATAAAGGCCACCCGACCCATAATGCAATATTTCTTGCAAAGCTGGTGTACACTCTGATACATCTTTTTTCCTGTTCCGAACGATCATGTCAGTATGTTTGCATTGTGTTCCTCTGTAAGAGGGGGTGCTTTTTTTCTCTTAACAGGACAGCTAGGCGTTAAGGGACAAATATATCAAATTATCAACTATATTAAGAAACTCTTTAAAACAGATTGGGTGAGTGTTTGATAAGCTGAGAGAATATGTTGGGTAATGGGTATTATTGTTCTTCTTCTTTTTTACCTCTTGGTGATCTCTTCCTAGCACAACCAGTTTTGAGTGAAGTATGAGAACAAAACCACTTGAAATTAAAATACAGTTTCTCTTGTGTTAACCAGTAATTATCTAGTTATCTGACTATAGCTGCGATTGTGTTAAAACTGCTGAGTAGGATTTCACCACATGCAAATAATTGTTTTCTAAAATTGTCTACAACTCGTGCGCCTTTGATACATTTTTTAACATACTCTATTATATTCTTGTTTAATATTAGAATTATTTTAATTAATACTCTTCTATAGCCAAAGAGTACATTTCTATTGACAAAAAAGAATATATATATATATAGCTGCAATTTTTTTCAGCGATATTAATTCCTTGAATATACAAGATTGGAAAGAATCCCTTCTCATTCAAAGATGATATTTACATTTTTAATCAAATTATGTCTTTTTATATACTTATCCAATCTAAATCAAATACATAGACAGTTAGTACGCATAAAATTCTTCTAGAAATTTTCTTATGTCAATTGACGGCCGATTTGTGATTATAATATCCCCAATACTCATTGAATATTTCAAATTATGTATTCTAAAGTTTTATAAATTCATCCATACTAAATTAAACATGTAAGACAGTTATTTAATACGCATTGCAATGTCTTTTAACAGTTTACAACTTATTTTTAATTAATATAAAATAATTAAAAAAAACTCAGGGGAATAGTTCAACTTATGTCTTCGCATATTTAAAACTTTATTTGAACAAAAAGTAACAGAAAAGACGCTTATAAGGCATTAAGTTCTATGACAAAGTATTTGAAACATATTGTTTTAGACATTTTAGTTAAGCCTTAGTTGTGATCCTTAAATCCTCAAAACTATGCTTACAAATTTCACTAAGGCAGCATGTAATAATTTGAAATTATATCATCTACATGTTTGTACAAATTTACTCGACAAAATTGACCATATAAGAATCTTTTATGCATAATGTTAAACTACAATGCAATCTACAATGCGATTCTGATAACATTTTTTATATCAATTTACGCCATATTTGTCATTATAAAATCTGAAAAATATCTAAGAAATATTTCAAATTTCTTTTAAATCATTTTAAATTGATCCAGCCCAAATAATACAGATTATTTTAAAGACTTATTATGCATATCAATGATTTGATAGTACTTTTAAACAATTTACGCGGCATTTGTGATCATAAAATTCTCGGAACTCACTAAAACATTTTGAATTATATATTCTAAATATTTTTAGTTTTCTCCGAGCTAAATTATGTAAGAGCATTATTACACAACAAAAGTTATTAGAAAGCATTTGAAACATTTTTTGATGATTTGATAATATGTTTAAACATTGTTTTCCTCATTTGATTGTAAAATCCACAAAAATCTCAGATGTCATAATGTCCTCTGTTGTTTTATAATTTATCCGAGCTAATCAAATGATAACATATTTACTGTCAATTACATTATACAAGAAATTACAAAGCGTGCTTTAATGATCCTGATAATGTTTCTAATAATCTTTTGCTTTATTTTAAACCATAAAATCACCAAAACACATAGAATATTTGAAATTAATCAGTCATTAGAATGTTTATAACTTTATTTGACCTAAATTAAATAGATCAAGTACTTATTGCCATTCAATTCTATAAAAAAAACATTTAAAAAAATGAATTTAATGATTCTGATAGTGTTTTTAATCAATTAACATCTCATTTGTGGACATGAAATCACAAACCTTACAAAAATAATTCTAATTTATCCCTCTACAATTTTATGTCTTGGAATTTTCCAAAGTCAGATAACTGTGATCACGAATTTATATAAAATTTTCTATTTAGATAAGACTGTTCTCATATGAATATATAAAATAGATATCAATGCTTAACGGTTCAATATGAATTTATGCATACGGTAATTATTCGAGCCTAATCAATCTAAATTAAATTATGTTCTATTGTTGAATACATCAATGAGCATTGTAGAGGGTAGCCAAAGCAATAACTAAATGAGAAGAAATTTAATGTTAATTGGTGTCAAAAAGTACTGAATTGTTTGATAGTCTGATTGCAGTACTTTTAGGGTGGAGGCCGCTTAGGGTTGTCAGTGGATATTCATAATCTGAAAAAATCTTTTTTAAATCCGTACAAATGAATTCGCATATGGATTCTTAAAATATATATGTTAGTTTATTGGATTCACATATGGATTTTAGAAAATCATCCATCTAATAATGGATCCGTATTTGGATCTTATAAGATTCGAATTCGAATCCGCTATGAATTTGATAAATAAATAAATTATATCATATATTAATTAATAAAATAGACATGTCCAATTTAATTTAAATTGAAGATCAATATTTATGTTTCACTCTGTGTCGATTCATAAAGTTGAACAATAGTTATTATATAAATTAAGTATATTTTATTATGTTATTTGATGCTTAGAGTTTAAAAATTGGAACAAATAGTTATGATTGTTGCTACGTTTATGATTGGAATAAATAATTTTAAGATTGCTATAATGGCAAATATGAATTATTATTGTTGCTACATTTAAAATAATTTTAAGATAACATGATAGTTTTTCTCTTGTCATATATTAATTATGTTATTTTTAATATTATTATAATATAAGATCCAAAATATGATCCGACTTCGATCCGAAATCCACTATGCAAATATGAATTTGTATTTAGATTCTCAAAATTTTACTGGATATTAATCTGTATATGGATCTTATAAACTTTTAATGTATTCGTAATTGAATCGGGATCTGATTCGATCCATTAACATCCCAAAGCCAGTTATTACTCGTAAATTCATAATTTACAAACTGTTATAAATCAAGTTGGCCCAAAGTTAAAGCCCAAAGTGAAGGAATAGAACTACCAAAAAGCAGTTCGATCTGTACCTACCAAAAAGCAGTTCAGCTGGTATAAACGGGCTTATACCAGGATTTCTCAGATACAGTTCATCTGGGTATATTTGAATGAGTGAAGAATAGTAATTTTTTAAATTAGTTATTATTTTATATTTGAATTCGAAAATAAAAATATATGGAATTAGTATCTATTCTACAAATCATCACCGACAGCTGCGTCCTGCCCTCGTACTATCGTTCATGACAAGGAAGAATGGATGCTCTCTTTTCATGTCGATTCGGTCTAATATGCAACTGAAGTACTAACATGTACTCCGCATATCTTAGACATATATCATCGGTGATTGGTGGTGTAATTTGAACGAATGGTCGTTTTTGGATCTGGTGGCCAGAGAGATATGAAGGGGAGGGTCTAAACTCTAAACTCCAAACTAAGCAGTTGCAACAATCGATCGAAGCATCTCTCGTTTTTGTATCAGTTTTTCCTGGAACGTTGAAAAAGATTGAGGTTTCTAGGTCGAACCTAGAGGTTTAAAAAAATCTGAACGGATAGATTCGTTCTGTGCAAATTCGCGTCCCTCATCCGTTCAGGACCGTCTTAGGGTAGATCTGTGAGTAGACTCAGACCCATTAATGATCTGATCCTAGCAAGAGTCAGGTATAAAAAATTTGAAAACGAAACCGTCAAACCCGTCCCGCTTTCACCCGTTACCCGCTCTCACCAAACCCGCTACCCGGACCCGGCCGGATAAACCCGTGAAACCTGAACCCCATATCCGCGCTCACCCAGACCCGACCCATGCTACCCCGAATGTTTTCTAAAACATTTGATTATTTAAAAAAATGGTCTTTACATTTTTATTTTTTAACTTTTTATGCTTGAATTTATTTCATAAAAAAATATTTCATGAGAAACTAAAATTCAAAAACGGATTGCAAATTTATAAATAGGAAAAAAATGACATTTAATAAATATTTATTCTTCATTAAAATTTTAATTTAAAAAATGTACAACAGTTAAACCTATGCAAAATTATTGTCATATAGTTAAACGATATTCATAAGTTTTCTTGAGATTGAATCATTGTATCGTTAAATCAATTACTTATCTAAGTTCATTTTTATTTGTTATTTTTTTTATCTTAGAAATTGATGGTTAACGCGTGACAATTTTTCTATTATTTTGTCTTCAAAATTCAATAAAAAAATCTACATTTTAAATGTGGCACGTAAGTCACTAAATTTTTTTTACGGTTGATTAATATTGACATGACACTGAGAATTAACAAATATGATTATAACATATTGTGTTAATTGGGGGAAAATATTTTTCAATAACATATTGTGTTCATCGGATAATGATCTTTTTCGAAAATTTACATGCATGATGTTGAAGTGATTTGGAATGCATCTGTATGGTATGATTTATCATGATCTATCATAAATAATTAACATTGTCGATCATGTAGGTTACTAACTCATTATACTTGAATAACTAACATAAGAGGACATTAAGCATGAAAATATAATGATTATTGTAAATTATTAAAAATTAATCGATCAATTCCATTGAAATTTAAAGTTAATTTGATGGTTCAACAAGGAAAATAGAGAATATACTAACGAACGATCATAATGAATGAGTGCATGACAACGCTTCATGGCGGCGCTGCGGGGTGGAGCTGCATGCCGGCGTTTCCGGGCGGCGCTGCATTGAGATTTTTTTGACTTTTTTTAAATTATAAAGAAAAAACGATCTGTCCCACCCGTCATGACCCATCCGGACCACCCCTTGACCCACCCGTCCCAACCAGAATAAAAATAATCTGCTACAATCAAGAATTTGAATAACTCTAAACCAAGCAATTTCGCATTAGAATAAAAATAGTACAGCAATAAAGCTAAAAGTTATGACTTCTGATAATGGATCCAAATGCTATGATGAATCAGGACAATTAACAGAAGAAATGCGTGATGGTGATGTATATGTGTCAGTGTACTATTGTGGTCACCAAAACTCAATTGATCAAATTGAGAGTCATCTTTTTACTTTGTTAGAAATTACCAAATCATAGATTTTGGTATTTAATTAACTTCGAAATAAGCACCAACTCCTTGCTGTTTTTCCCATTAATTACATTGTACCCAGGTTTGGTACAAAGAAGCACATTGTCAACTGTCAAACCATGGCATACGGATATAGCTGTTAGTTTACCTGTACTAAAATGGTACCAGGAAAGAATACTTTTTTTTTTCTTTTTTCTGCTATTTTTCAGAAAGTTCATCGATAAAATTAAGTTATAAAGTTGATACGAATATAGCTGTTAGTTTTACCAGTATCAGTGACTTACGCAACAGTACCCAAGAATATTGCTCATAATCCATATAAGAGCTAATAGATGTAGTTTACACGTATATTAATTTCATTTCAAGTTAAATACAAAAAGGTGTGGAGCTTCTAACTTTGGGTTGATTTGGTAAATTAAGGAATAATTTTGAAAGAGTTAATTTTGAAAGAGTGATGAATAATGTTTTTTTTGAAGAGTAGTAAAAGAGTGATATTCTTAACTATTCGGAAGAGAGAAAGTATCTTTTGGCAGTTGTTACTTAGAATAGTTAAAATATGGATAATTATAATACTAACAATGATGATAATAAAAAATAATAGTACAATAATAATAATAATAATTATTATTATTATTATATATTATTATAATATAATAATATTATACAACATAATCAAATAATAATCATAATCATGATAATAATAATCATAGTCATAATCATAATAATATAATAATATAACTATAATCATAATGTAATAATATAATAATAATTATTATTATAATTATAATCATAATCATAATAATAAATAATTATAATCATAATAATATAATCATAACTATAATCATAATATAATATAACATAATAAAATAATAATAAATAATAATAATTGTTATTATCATAATATAATATAATATAATACAATTATAATCATAATCATATAATAATAATAAATAATTATAATCATAATAATATAATAATAAAATAATTATATTTATATTCATAATATAATAATATAATACTAAAATCATATTTATTATAATATAAAAATAATAAATAATAATAATATTAAATAATATAATAATAATAATAATAATAAATTATAATCATAATATAATAATAATATAATAATAATAAATCATAATCATAATCATAATATAATAATATAATACATAATCAAACAATAATCGCTATTCCGACGTGAACTATTCTGGTATACCACCTATAACTTGATATACCGGATTAGCACTATTCCACAGTCTTCTACTTAGTTTAAAATTCGTTTGACAAATTTATTCATCAGAATAATAATTTTATTCTAAATTTTTGATATTCGATGCATTGTTAAACAAATCCTTTGTGAAGTCGTTATAGTACTGTTCCCTCTTCTGAACTTTGAGCTAGGTCGGCAAGTAACAAAAGCATTAATAACTTTACATCTCTCCAATAGTCCCAATCAATACCCAGCTAACCTGAGACACTGAATCAATTGTTTTCCAATTAACAAAGTTCGCAATTAATTGAGAAGGAAGATGAGTATAATCCATCAAAAACATAAAACACATACAATTTGTTACTAATTAATAGATCCATAAATTTTATGTAATTCATTTCTTCATCTGCAATGATGTTGTCAAAAAAAAATTGTGCATCATTTGTGAATCTTGTTATTATGCAACAAAAAAATAATTTGTGCAACATTTGTGAATCTTGTTATTAAGCAACAAATAAATTTAAGGAGGCAAAAATTAGATATATATCTCTCAACCAAGCTTTTAAAATAAATTATGCATCATTTGTGAATCTTGTTATTATGTAAAAAAAAACTTCGTTTAAACCGCTAAAAGTCATTAAATAATCTCATTTAAACTGTTTTAACTCAAAATTATTGTTTACCGCTAAAAACCATGAAATATTTTTTAAAAAGCTTGCTCTCAACACATCCCAATTTAGATATTTACCTCTTTAAATTTAAAAATATCAACATCTTGAATATTTACTCATAACTTGTATTATCCTCGTAAAAATTAAATTAACAAGTAATTAAAATTTCAGTAAGGCAAAAATACCCCTCTGATGAATCTAGTATTTTTATTTATATATAAATATTTTTACTAATTTTATTACTTCATAATGCATAAATTTATTACAAAATCATAATTAAGGAAGTGTTTTTTCACTATCAATCTCATTGGTAGGCAATAGTTACGATCAGTTCTGGTTTGTACCGATTTTGGTTTGTGTCAATTCTGATTTATACCAGCTCTGGTTCGTACCATTTCAATTTATATTTGTTGCTCCTTTATTTCTATTTAATTTAGAAATTCAAAATTTTTCATATAACATAAACACATATAGAAATATGTTATTTTTATTTGAGATTATATTTACGCACAGTTGGAACTTAAGAAGGGAGAGCAATTGTAAGTAACAGTACAATTACAACAAAATTACAACAGCAGCACAATGCGCATAACAAAATAACAGAATTCAATGCACCATCATTATTTTTGTTACGGTGAAAGCTGTATGGATGATGAAAAAAATACATGCAAGCAGCTTCTTCGGACATTTCGTTCTAAAGTGTGTTTTTAAGATTTCTTAACCAAAAACGAGCAAATAAATGCTATAGCGATAAAATCATTAATGAAATCAGGGATTCTGGTTTATGATTCTCGGATGTGTATATAGTTCTACAACATGCAATGTCAAAAGCATGGCAGAGGAATTGGATATGTACCGATTAGGTACCAGTACAAGAAGAGTCAACGCAGAGACGCAATTGTGGCTTTGGTTTGAAACGGCCGCATTTATGTGCTCTTCAAGATTTGCATTGGAAATTTTTATGTCCTTTCAGTGGGTTCTGTGGTCTATAGTGCAGACATGTAGCAGAGGTCTGTTTCTCAAAAAGGCAATTGAGGTTTGTCAGGTATCGATGCTTCTTATTATTTTGTCTCAACGAAGACTTGTATCCATTTCCTTTGTTATACCACATTAGTGGAGATTGAATTGTATAAGATATATACACTGCATCTTACAAAAATGATAATATTATCACATAGAAAAGGATAATTTTTGTAACGATTAGATGCATGCACCGGCATTGATGCTGATATTTCATATGGTATTTCAACCACGTTTAAAATTTTATCAGAAGCACAGTCAAAAAGGGGCGGTGAGCACAAAGAAAATCTCTGTCAAAATGAGCTCATGTCTTATCTGGAAAAACGAAGTTCTGAGAAGAAAAAAATTAAAAGATTGAGAAATTATAAGATGCCCTAACGCTTTAATCTGTCCACTGATGATTTCATCTACTATGTATGATGCATGATTAGTGGGTTCCACCTCGTAAGGGAGCCACAATCATAAAAGATTTAGAAGACCTATTTGTGAAGCGGGCTCTACTACATAATTGCGTAATCAATGTTTCCAGAACCTTACACCTGTGCAGTTTAGATCATGGCAACACCTAAAATTCCTCTCCACGTGTGCACATTAATGTAAATATACGATCCAAATACGCTTTTAGACAACCACCGTGCCTACCAGTATACATACCTGGATGGATGCCTCCTTTCCTCAAAATAATAATAATAATAAGGGAATACTTGGACTATTTATTGCACTTCTGATCAGGAAAGCACTATGAAATCAAAGGAGCGTGTATTGGGAATACTCGAAAATTTGAGGTCTTATTTCAAAAAAATTCAATCAGTAGCAGAGCAGTATAGTGCTAAGACGGGTAACTATTCTCCGGAGAGTTTTCAAAGATTAATCACAACGGCTATGGAGAATTCTAAATATGAATTTTGATGTACGGAGAGTTTATTATTGTTAAATCAAAATCATTAATCTCTGATCGAAAAGATCAGATCAAAAATATTTCATTTGAAAAGTTTTTTTTGCTGTTCCGTGCTAAGACATGAGCTCAATTTGGTATCAACTCCTCCTCATCCAACAAGTACCGCTTTAATGGCGTAACCAAAAAAGTTTCTGTACCATTGAGAGTAAAGGGAGCACCTAAATAAACCAACAAGGAGATTATTAAATAAAAAGAAAAGAAAGATCTTTCAAGTTTTTTTTTATGAAGAACTATTACTACTGTTCACTTTCGCCAAAGATGCATGCACTGTTGAAGTTTCAAAATTGATGTGCAAATCCAAAAACGCATGCATACCGACACAAATTGCGTTCAGAAAAAGGTGACATAGACGGATCTCTTAATTGGTTTCAAATTTCAACTTCGACGAATTTACAATCTTGCACGCAAAAAACAATGAGACAGACAGACCAATCAAGAGTGAGTAGTGAGCTCGTCCTTTCTCACAATTTGGCAAACCAAACTCTTTGTCCACTTATTTATAACTTTGGACAAGCATTGCTGGTTCTCTTCTCTTCTGGGCCCCGCCCTTTTTGGATAATTAGGTTCTATATTGTTTCCCATCCCCAACTTCACCCAGGATTCAAGACTGATATTCTGTTCACGGACGACCTAATCACCTAGTTGAATAATTATCAGTATCTTGCATTAATCGAAGTAATATGACAGTTAACAGGAAAGCAAGACTATGTGTGGATCTAATCTCAGTTTCATGGACATAACGAGATATGCATTGAATTCAAGAGAATAAATCAGCCTCAATATCTGTAACATGCATAATAATTTTGTAAATTAGAGATCAATATTTAAATTAAAAATAAAAAATTTATTATGATATAGAAAATTTTATACAGTAATATTTTTTAAGAAACAATAATAATAATAATCCTGAAAACTTTGTTTTAAAATTAGACTAGTTAATAAGGCATATTAATAAATGTAGTAACAGTGGTGTCCATATATACATTGAACAAATATTAAAATTAAAAAAAAATATGGTGATCAGGTTCTGTATCAAATTATTTATACAACTATGTCATTTAATTGTTAATATACTTATGTCTACCAAATTCAGATGTCATTTTCAATTAAAGTCTTAATTAATAGTTACTGCATTTACCATAGAGAAATGGCTGGTACCATCTTCAGTAATACCATTATCACCACTATTGAACCAAATAACTCCATAATAAATTAAGATTAATTTATTTAATTTTATTTAAGTCATTTTACTGAACCATAATATAATAAACATAATCCTAAAATCTTTACTCTTTATTAAGCACGTAATCCATAGTTTCCATAGAGATAGTCACATTATTCTACTCCTTATTAAGCAAGTAAGTGCTCTGATCCTATAACAGTTCAGATTTTTTATTGAATTTTTAGAGTTAATATCACTCATCGGATTGAGTTATTTATCAAATAATGTTACTATCTCTATGACAATTTGTGTTGAAGTTATAATTTTCTCATAATTTTGATTGTTACATGAAATGTTGTATAATTTAAGAAGTACAATTGTTCTACTTTGTTTTTTTTTTTGTAAGATTGCTATCAATTATGAATTTAAACTTTTTTAAATTCTGAATGTTAACTTTTCTCTCAATTCTACATTTATTTTACATTAATCATGTATTCATGACTAAAATTTATATTAATTAATAAATTATCTTCATTCTTTTCACATAAAAATATAATTTTTATATTTTTAAAAGACATCACGGTAGCAATGCACGTGCAGATACTAGTGTGTATTTATTTTGTTTAATGGAAAATGAATCACCCTTACTTTTCTAGTTCATTTTTTATATATATATAAACTATTATAATTAGGTGAACTACTAATTTATAATTAATTAAACCATAACTCTTAATTAAGTTGAACCCTGAGAAAATGACAGTAATCTTCTTTTCAATTGTTAAGCAGTAAATTCAATTCAAACTAGGCTCTTACATTAATATTTATAATTGTACTAAATTAATAAATTTTATATATCAAACCAGATAAACATCAAATCGGCATAAAAATAAAATTAGGTATAACTCTAGCGATCACCCAAAAAAACACCCAAATAGGTCTCAAGCGTGCCCTAGTGGACATGCCACAACAAAAGATTAAAGAGTAAAAGGAAAAAAGAAAAAAACCCTCAAACTAGGGTTACTGACATGGCCCAAGCAGATGGTTGTTTCCTTCTGCCCTTGTGAGGTGGAAATTGGTTGGACCATCAATTCAGCCTGCCCTTTTAGGTCTTCTACTAAACCAAAGGCATGAATGGAAAGAGTCATGTGAACCTTACCATGACAATCTCAACCCATTAGGTGAAGGAGAAGAAACACCAACTTATATACACATGCATCCAATGTAGTATCCATCATATATACAACCCCACAATAAAAGAAACACCAACAGAGAGGAAGGTTCTCCATGAAGAAAAGGCTTCTAATATTACGACATTTTATACCAGTGACAAGGGTCCAATGTGGTTCGGCTTGTGCAAGGATGAGAGTTGTAAGGTACGGTGAGTGTCAGAAAAATCACGCTGCCCGAACAGGTGGCCATGCAGTGGATGGGTGCCGAGAGTTCATGCCTGAAGGGGAGGAGGGGACAGATGAAGCCCTCGTATGTGCCGCTTGTGGCTGTCACCGTAGCTTCCACCGCCGAGTGCAAGAATATGAGGTTGGTTGTGAATGCTTGTACTCGAGCCAATAGCTAGTGTTTTATTATGTAACATTTGATTTTTGTTCATGATTTGGTTTCGTTGGCTTCAATTAGGAGTCTAATATTGTATGCTTGAACTCTTTTTCATTTCTTTTGGGTGTACGGTTTCTTCTTTTGTTTTTAATTTCCCATTTATAAGAACTGGCAAATGTGCAGTTAATTTAATAGGCTAATGGGAGGATTAATTTGTTGATGGTCCATATTATATTAATTTGGTGATTTGTATCCTTTCAATTTTAAGGTGTGAAGATGAGTAATTGGTTTTAGTTAATTATTGCATGCAAGGTTGTACCGGATCTGCCTAATGATGCAGTGATCATTATTTATTTTACTGTCAAAATGGAACCAATTGCAGAAAATTTCGGATGTCATTTGTGGACATATATACGAAACTTGTTCTCCGCGATCTTTTTTATATTATGTATTGCAAATCACAACGACAATTATCATATTATTTTTCATGCAAGTATATATCCCTGGAGCACAATTTCTACCATATGGTCAATGATTCGTATACATCTTTTCTTACTAAGCTGCGCTCTCATAGGTTTCATATGTTTATATCCGCTATCAGTGCATCTAGCTTATCAATGTTAAAAATGTGATAGAGAATACATATAACTTGGACATGAATTAATTCGATTACTGCTCGTCATGCACCTTGCCCCTCCGAGGGTATCTGGCTAAGAGCACCATGAGGAAAAGAAAATTGGAAGATCAATTAAAAATTCATTTCATTTTTTTACTCAAAAAAATATATTTTCTTGATTTAGAAAAACACATCTTGCATATAAATTGGAAGATCAATTTTGAGTTTCACAACCTCTGTTGAGAGTACGTTGATAAATTTACTATGAAAATAAATAGATTTTTAAAATGTGAGAAACTGAATTAATTGAGTTTCTCATATGACCATTGTTTGTCACTTCTTGGACATCGAATCCATGAACCGCTACCAACTTAATCGTTTATATTAAATGGAAATATGATTTGCGTACTAAACCCAAATTCGGAATCATGACCCATCAACCATTAAATAATGGACTGGGCTGGGCCAAATGTCACTTCGAGATATTTCAAAAGTAGAAAGAATCAGGTCTTTTCATAGCTTGGAATTTAGCCTTTTCTTTCCTGTGCCAGCTATTATTTGATTCTTTATATCAATTTTAGTGGCTCTGAAATTATTATCACCTTAGGCCTGTTTCTATTCGACTTTTCTAATTTCTTATTTGGGGAGTTCAGATTTCTATCTTTGAATCCAGAGGACTTTTTTTAAGCTAAATCAAAATGTTTTTCGTTCTGAATTGTGAAGTTTATGTTTACACTTTTAAAAGTTAAAAATCTCTGAAAGTGATCCATTCAATCTGTTAAATTTTCAAATTTGTTTTTGCCGTTAACTATCAATATAAGGTTGACAAGATCGATGCTCATTATCAAAATTAAAATTTCATGTCATGTAATTAAATTGATAATTTTTTTAAAATTAAATTAAGAGTAGCATCACTAAATAGAATGAAATTATCGAAATGACATTTTCGTGATTAGTTTTTTCGCCTCTCCACCGATATGGCTTCTCAAATGAACAGTCAAATTTAAGAAATTATTTAATTTTATCTAGTCTTTGTATATGTGAAATCAAAGTAATAATTGTCAAATGATATTTAACAATAAAATGTGGATGCTCTATAGAAGACTAACGGTTAAATATATTACATTGTAAGTTTTAGAATGTTTTATTAACGGTAAAGCTTGCATGAACTTCTATCATTATTCGTGTGCAATCATATAAATGCATTATACACACTTTAAAAGGTCGAATTCAAATTATGAATTACTTTTAGCCATTTTGTCAAATTAATATATTGTTACTGCATCCCCGCCCTTATCTTATATAAACAAGGGAATCAGCTGCACATTGCAAATATGATGATATAAAATTGCCAAATATTTTATGTTAAAAACACAATAAAAATGATACTTGCTTAAAAAGGCGCAATACAATGTCACTTTTATTTTTTAATTATTAATTAAATCCGTATTGTTTTGAAAAATCTAGTATTCTTTTTTTTTTTTTAATTTTACGCCGACTGTATTTTACTATATAATTCAGGACAGCTTATGAATATATTTTTTACAATATATTCTCAAAGAAATCCAGATGTAATTTAAAATTAGAAAATAAAAGGTAACAAGTTTATGGTATGCTACTAGATTTATATAAAAAATAAATAGTAATTGAGGTTCAATTTAATATAACACAAACATCAATTAATGATGCGTCAGGGAATTGTAGTTTTATATTCTCGGTAGATTTAAATCACTACATGATAATAAAAAAAAAGTAAAATTTACACCAAATCTCACTGTATTATATAAGTAGTGTTCGTAGGGTCCGAAGCCCCCCCCAGTGCGCAGATTTAATTTTCTAAAATATATATAAAATAATTTTTTTTATTTTGAATCAGAAAAATATAGTTCAAAACTATATAAATGCCTAACTTAATTGAAAAAATATATCTTTCATATCTAATTTTTAAAAATTTAATATCAACTTATATTGTGCTCAGATTTGTTAAAAATGCTGAATCTGCCACTGCGTTGGGTCATATGAATACTACATTACATATATATATATTATTGTTTTCAAAAACATGCAACCAAATAATTAGCTTGCCATGCCTTCGTTGTAAATACAAGTATATAACCGGGGTCCAGTAAAATACGAATAGATCTTCTCGAAGAGCTTTAGACACCATGAGGGCAAAGGGCGGCCTTTTTATCTCTCAAAAAGTTTTTTACGACAGCAACTTCTTGCACGTAATTTCAATTTGAAAATTGAGACAAGAATCTCGAAACATAATAATTTTGGGTTTTTGACATAAATTTCCGTATCAAATGTGTATTTGTAATAAATCCCAATTCCTAACAGACATATCCATCTATCAGTATTTTTTTTTTTTTAATGTAAAAATCCTCTTGTCATCCTTATCTAATGGGTGAGGAGGATCCATGCATTAACATGCTAAAATACACAATTTTGTCAACGATTTTCCAAATAGACTGGAAAAGTTCTAAAAATATAAAAAAAAATTACAGCCGTATTCTTTTAGCAGATGAATCAATTGTGCTTCGGAACTCATATAACTTAAATATCATTTGAATATACCACCAGTAAACGTTAAGTTTGGGCTCTTATATATTTTTCATACAATTTTATTGACCGTTGATGTGGTTACACTTAATTACATAAATTTTAAAATATTTAAAGGGTGGGGATCAATTGACAATCTTGACAACCAACTTATATAAAATCATAGAAAATATTAAAAATGAAAAAAATTACAAACATATTCTCAAACTTATGGATTGATTGTGATTTAATCTTCATACAATTTGAATATCATTTGATATTCGTCAAAGATTGTGAAAATTATATAATAATTTAATAGTTTAAATTTAATGATATTTGATGGAGTATCAAATAACATACAAATTATATGAAAATTGAATCATAATCAATCCATAATCTTGAAATCTGCTTGAATTTTTTTATCTTTTTAAGATTTTTTATAATTTCATATGAAATTGGTTGTTAAGATTGTCAATGGATCCCCACCAATATTTAAATATATTTAAGATATATTAATCATTGTCCATCGATTTTCATTCCATTTTAATTTGAAGGCAAAAAAAGTGATTTATGATCGCACCAATAGGGTGCAAACTAGGGGTGTCAATTCTATTGGTCAGATCATTATTATTTTATTATTTTTCTGTTCCAACCCGGATCAATTGGGTCAAATTTCTTAATGAAATATGAAATAATAAGTATTCTCATTTTGTATATATTTATAAGCAATTAAATGGTAATTAGTATTGGCTAATTCAATTAGTGTATGTATAAATTTTCATTAGTGTTAGACATAAAAAAAATCAAAAATAAAATAAATAAATGGATCGGATTGAATTTGGTCAAAAAATTGATCTTATGATCCATTTATTTTTCAATTATTTTGAATTGGATCAAATTCGGATCGAATTAAAACTTATCTCCCCATGTGCAAACTCTTCATTTTGTAAAGAGTGAATGCAAACCCAACCTTTATCAACCTTGAGATGACGCATCATGTATTTAAACTCGGATTTACGTTAGCCCCACCTTCTTGAAATCCTGAAAAATTGACATTAAAGATCGGATTGCATCCAATTAATTATTAATGTCAAGCAACGAGTGTCACATCCAATAGCTGCCAATTTAATTAACCTCCTTTTCTGTTCAAATCATGAAGAATAATTACTAAAGATTGGATCGCGCATATATATGCATGATAGACGTACGTGAACTTGTCCACCCAACACGTCCCGATGTTTCTATTTCATTTTTCCTAAATAATCCCCAAAAAAAATCAAAAGCTAACTTCTTAATTTATTAAATAAATTTGAGAATCATGTGTAACTTATTTCTACGAAAATATCAAAATGGGAAATCATAGATATCAAATTCAGCATGTGCAGGAGATCGTGCCAAAAAAAGGAGCACTAAAAAATTTCAACAACGGTTTTGAAACTTTTTAATAATAGTTTCCAACTATTATTAAAAAAACGTTAGGAAAATTTATAAGCAATCTTTGTTAAATCACAAAATGTGGTGAATAGAAGAGGACTCTTTAGCAAAGGTTTCTTAAAAAAAAACGTTGCTAAAACTTCTCTTTAACTATGATTTTGAAGTACAAACTGTTACCAAAATAGATATTAGAAAAGGTTTTATCAAGAAAACATTGCTAAAGGGAGCATTCAATAACGATTTTAATAAACTCAATGTTAAAGGTTTTTAATTGTTTAAATATATTTTTTATCTTTAACTGTTTTCTAATAACCGTGAATATATAAAGAAGTCAATGGTAAAAGAATGAGGATTAAGATTTTTCTGTAGCATTGGATTGATATAAAGGAACAATGAAATTGATGGATTAGGTTTGAAAATTTTATATAAATACTTCAACAATGATTTTTTATTGAGACCGTTATTAAAACCCCTTTAACAATGATTTCAATGATTTTCTACTGAAATCATTGTTAAAGTACTTCGGCTTCTACAACGATCTCAATAAGAAATTGTTGCAAAAGGCTAATCCCACGTTTTAACATCTCCCGTCTCTGTTTTAATAATCTTTTTTTTATTAAAATCGTTACAATATTTTAACAATATCACTTTTCATTTTCAGTACAGATATTTATCAAAAAATCATTAGTAAATAAATGTTATCTAAGCTCTTTTCTATTGTTGTGGAGCTTAACCCGGATTCGCTAAAAATAAATCAAAGAGGACTAATTAAATGACATTTATCCAGAATTTGCAAGATCGTTGTAAATAAATTTGGATGACTATTTCAATTGATGATTAAGCAGAGCTTGCACATTTGTGCTCAAACATAATACACATATTGCATGATTAAAGTTTGATTAAAAAAAGGGCTTTGTGAAGGACGTGTTATCTGTCCGGTCTCTATACATAGTCTCCAATTAACACCATTATCACATGACTTCCAAATAGTGGCATGGAATTCCATCATTGACCCACTGACAGTGACAAAGTACAACTTAGCGGTGCCATTTGTATTAAATCAATCTATCATTTACAAATATCTTCCAAATGGCTACCAATGCTAATCCGGGAATATTCTAATTCACTAGAAACAACGCTATAAAATATATGCACATACATAACAAGACATAGAATCGAATTTCTGAACATTGATCGAATTATCAAAATGCCCCTAGTTTGATTCTCAAGAATTAATAGTTGCAAATAAAAATTAACTGATATTCATTTTTTTTTTAATTCCATCACCTGTTAGTTTAAAGTAAGGTTCCCATACTGAATAACTTTCAAGTTGATTTAGTTAATTTGAATATATAATAAACTAGCTATTGCCTAAATTTTAATCTTATGATATTATCTAATGCTTTCGAACATAAGGCCAAAAGCTCGCAAATAAACAAGCTTAGAGGACTCAACCATAACATTATTTTGTACAAAGCAATTAAAATATTCATATACTTTTATATTATTTATAGAAAATAATGACATCGCTAATACTGAAATATAATTATTTCTCTAATACTGAAATATGTCTTGTGTTTTAAAAATTAAGTATCCATCTCTTCTTAATTAGAAAAATGAGATCGATCATCATCGTGATTTTATTGGGTTAGTTGATAAATCATACTTTCATTGTCAAGCCAGATTTCCATTTTGCTTGTGCTCGTGAAATTAGATTAATTATTAATAATTAGATTGCCATTCAATCAAGGTATTTACTATCTGACAAATTATTAGTGGAATAAAGAAGGGAAAGGGATAGAAAGGGAGCCCATAACCACAAGCACACTACTATCAACAAGTCACAAGCACTTTCAACTTTTCCTTGATTGGATACTTGCTTAAGATAAGATCCTCATCTCATCAGCCAACCCTTAATTTTTTACACTCCCAATGTCTCTCTTCTATTATTGCCTAACAGGAATCTTCTATGAGAATATCATTCAGAGCCATACATGCACTTGACTCAAATTTCAAGTATTATTTGCTTTAACTGAAAGTAGTGTCCATACAACTTAAATGAGCATCAAGTTGTGTCCATACAACTTAAATGAAAGTAGTTATTTATTTGCTTTAATTATTACCATTTCAAGATCGCAACTTGTAAGTTTTGCCACTAACAAAGAAAAGCTAATAGTTGACCTTTTCTGTAGTAATGCAAAATTGGTTCAATATGCACAGGAAAAATACATAGAGCAAACTTCTGTTAACTTCCCTATTTGGCCCCTTTTATCATTTTGATTTGACAAACTACAATTTAATGTTTTCCGAGTATTTTTAGTTAGTGCGTGACCGCTTAAACTTATGGGAAATAAGGTCAGCGGACCTTCAAATATTGTCTAATTCCAAAACGTTGAAAAAAATAGTAGAAAGGTTAATGGCAATTTTGTGTAAAATTTTGAAATGAAAAATTAATTAATTATGAAATCAAAATGATAAAAAGGGGCCAAATAGGGAAGTTAACAGAAGTTTGCTCTATATATTTTTCCTGTGCATATTGAACCAATTTTGCATTATTATAGAAAAGGTCAACTATTAGCTTTTCTTTGTTAGTTAAGAAAACTGTCTTTTATATGTTCTACTTCTATATTTTTGGAAAATGGGTGGGAAATCTAAAAATAAAACCTTTCGAAATTATTAAATAAAAATTGGATAAAACACACTCAGAGATTTATTGTTTGATAACTTCAGCTCGCTTTACTTCGAGAAAATAACACACAGAAATTTTCAGTGTAACATAGACAGAATATTAAAATTTAAAAAATTTACTAGCTTCTACATCTATTAAGTTTGTAACATATCTTTGAAATTAACTAGACTATATCTCCATGATCTTCTACATTACATATGACACAACTTTTTTACATTGAATGCATAATCTTAATCGTCCATCATTTTTCACCCTATTATTTGTTAATACTTAATAGTAATTGTCTATCATTGAAAGTACATATTTTATTTTCTTAATTATCTCAGAAAAGATAAACAGTTTCATTTCATATAAGTTATCGTCTTATTATTTTTTGTAAGTCTTCAACATTTCAAGAAAGATATTTTCATCTACAATAGGTTGGTTGGGTAAGATTTTCTTCAATATATATTTTTCTTATTTTTCAGATTGAGGACAGGATAGATGAAGATTTCCTGTAATCCGAGTCAATATCTACGATAGAAACAAAGTTCTCTGATCAGAACATAAAAAAAAATTCTGCTTTCAACATTCTTTTACTGCTTTGTTTTCGACTTTATGATAAATAAATAAAAAAAAAAATGCAAAAAGTCGCTTTAAGCGTCTGTCTTTTGTTCCTTTTTTGAATTCTTTCTTCCAACGGGAATAATTAACCGAAGCACTTGGGTGGTTTTGGGAAATTTCATTTTGATATGCCAAGCAAGTTGACACGGAGTAATTGGAGCTAAATAAATTTGATGTGATTGAAACCCAAATTGTTCATCATATGGTGCTCGTTGGTTGCCGCGTGGCTTTATTTCTATCATTGTTATTGTTTAACTTCATATTAAGTACTTTATTACTTTTATTGTAAGTTTGTAATGATCTTTTAATTATTATTTTTTGCCACTAAAAGTGAGGAATATGATATTTCCTGCGATTTTAAAATTTTGATTTTTTTTTTCATGTCAGTAATTACTAATTAGCATTTCTTCGTGTCATCAATTTCGGAACGTCGCCCTGTTATTTAAATTTCTGACGAGACAAAAAATAAATAATTTTGATAATTAACAAAGAGAACAATCTTTTATATTTGCAACTAAAAATAAAACATGGTGACCGGATTATAATCCGTGTATTAAAAAAGAACAGTTATATTGTTTGCTCCAATGAAAATTAGTTTTTGATTTAGCAGCCGCAACAATATCATCATATCATACCCGCTATATCTCTATTCCTTATTAAACACGTATGTGTTCTGATTCTGCAATGATCTAATTTTTTGTTAAATTTTTAGAGCTAATATCACTCATTGGATTGAGTTATTCATCAAATAATATTATTATCTCTATGACCATTTGTGTTGAATTAGTTTTCTCTCATTTTGTTTGTTATACGAAATGCTACATAATTTAGATCATTTGTGTTTTTTCTTAGATTGTCATCAATTATGAATTTTATTTTTCTTAAACGAATGTTAACTTTCCTCTCAATTTATATTTATTTTGCATTAATTATGTATTCATGATTGAAATTTACATTATTTTTATTTTTATTTGCTTATTTTTCACATGAAGATATGAATTTTATATTTCTGAAAGATATCACCGTAGAAATCGCATGGGCAAGATACTAATTATTATATAAAAGGTTCTAGGATATAAACTTCAAAAAATATAATTAATCAGGTTAGGTCGGATTGACCCGAACCCCCGATCCGACCCTATTCGGATCAAAAAAATTAAACCCATAACAAACTCATTTATCTTCAGATCATGTCGGGTCGGGTCGGTCAAGAATTGACACCCCTATTTGCAACTAAAAAATAAAACATGGTGACCGGATTATAATATGTGAATTAAAAAAGAACAGTTATATTATTTGCTCCAATGAAAATTAGTTTTTGATTTAGCAGCTGCAACAATATCATCATATAATACCTCCATATCTCTACTTCTTATTAAACACATATGTGTTTTGATCCTGCAACGTTCTAAATTTTTTGTTAAATTTTTAGAGCTAATTTTACTCATCGGATTGAGTTATTCATCAAATAATATTATTATCTCTATGACCATTTGTGTTGAAGTTAGAATTTTCTCTCAATTTTATTTATTACACAAAATGCTACATAATTTAGAAGTACAATTGCTCTATTTTATTTTCTATTTTTTAGATTGCCATCAATTATGAATTTTAACTTATTTTAAACGCTGAATGTTAACTTTCCTCTCAATTTATATTTATTTTGCATTAATTATGTATTCATGATTGAAATTCATATTAATTATTAAATTATTTTTATTTTTATTTCCTTATTTTTCACATAAAGATATAAATTTTTTTATTTCTGAAAGGTATCACCGTAGCAACGCACGATACTAATTATTATATAAAAGGTTCTAGGATATAAACTTGCTTAAAAAAATCTCCATAGATATTGTTTAATGATCTTCAGCAATCTTTATAACAAAAAAGAATATTATTTTCTCTAGTGTAATCAAAATTCGACTGCGACGTTTTTTTTGTGTGAGAAAAGAATCACTAGCTATTTGATTATTGCTAGGTCAAATGGTCGGCCTAATAGTCTGCTATGATTTTTTTTATTTACTGTTGTAAGACTCTTTTTTTAGTATGTCATTAGTTAATTAGTAAATTTTATTAAAAAAAAAGGAACATGGAACACACGAATCAATGGCGTGAGATGGAGATGATAAAACAACAAATTTTCAAATTGTAACCACAAAAATTATCCTATGTTAGTTAGACATTGTGTAAGAGAATGCATAGTTTATGTGAGCTAACTTCATTGCGTGATGGGACTCTTCTCAAATTAATGCTTCAGAAATTTGCGAAGTAGTTAAATTCAACGCTAAATCAAATCTTCGAACAAACTTTTTTCATTTAGCCAAATTATACTGGAGAAAGGCCCAGATATGCAGAAACGGAAGCAATTTGCTCAATAATATCTGCAATTCGGGATAAAAAAATCCAGATGGAAAAAAGGCAAAGAAAAAATAATGTGAAGAGAAATGAAAAGAACTAGGGGTGTCAATGGGTCAGGTCGGGTTAGGTCATATTATTTTATTATTATTATTATTATTAATCCGATTTGAACCTAACCCAATTAAATTCGGATCAAAAATTCTTAACCCATACCCGACCCGATCGTGTCACGGGTCGATCCGACCCGACCCTGTAAAATAATTAAATATTTATTAATTATTTTTATATAATTTTAAGTAATTAAATATTGATTAATTTATAATTTTCTTAATTAGTATATAATTAGTGTAGATTTAAGTTTTAATTAGTACTAAATCATAAAATTACTTCAAAAATTATAATTAATCGGGTCGGGTTTACCCGAACCTGTCCCGATCCGATTCGGATCAAAAAAATTAAACTCATATCTAACCCATTTATTTTCGGATCATGTCGGGTCGGATCGAATCAGATTAACCCGTCAGGACGGGTCGATAATTAACACCCCTAAAAACAACACATCAAGCATTCAAAAAAATAATAATAAGGGAAGCCCACTGCCACTATTCATAAAGACTTGCTTATTCGATCTATTAACAAGATAGAATAACTTGGCATCTGGTCCAATTTATTTTGGTCCGGCCAGCTGCATCATCACTCTTTAATTACACATGCTGGTGTACATAGTACAGTACAGTGTACAAAAGACAATAATGGCAAACGAGGGGTAAAGTGGGGAGATTAATTAAAATTTGAGGCCGAATAATCTAGTACAGTACAATTCTTATTTAGGAGCTAGGACGTAAAATTAATGCCTAAATATTCAAAAAGGTTAAGACCAAAATTATTAAATTTTACTTCATAGGATGGGTTGCCCCTCTTTAACTACCTTTGCCTATGACTCCATGTAAAAAATATTTGATGCCTCTTGCTTTATTATTTAGTGGAGCTAGTATCTATTTATTTATTTTCAAGGTGGTTGGTGAATTTATTTTCAAAATCATCGAGTTGGTTATAAATGATGAATCTCAATCGTTTGAAACCGATCTATCTCATTAGTATTCGAATTTTATCCAGTGTCATATGATAAAAAAAAATTGAATGTAATAAGTTATTTTTACTGGAATCATTTTTATATTTTTTTTACCGTTGTAATTTTAATTAAAAATTGATAAAAGGGCATCACTCGTGAAGTTTTTTTTTTCAAAAGCTTGCAGAGACTGTCAGATGAAAGATATATGTTAGCCCCAATGATTTGGTTAACCATTTAAAAGCTATCCAAAGAATTTTAAATTATACTCACCACCATTTTGATTAATTTCAGTTCACAAGTACATGATTCTTTAATAATCACATCATGAAGAGCAACAAATGTTGTGTTTCCCTTTTGGTTTAGTTCCATTTTAGCAGTATCTTGTTCTAATAATAATTGAATAGCCTTATTCCGTACAAAAATTGTTGTCAAATACAAATATATTATTTAAAAGGGAAGGGATCTCTTAACAATTGCTTATTTTGACAATCTTGACAATGGATACTCAAATAAATATAAAATTTTCTTAAAAAAATAGAAAAAAAAATTTATAGATATGTTATTTTACTTATAAATTGATAGTGATTTAAATTTCATACAATTTCATTATCATTGTTGGTCCATCAAAAATCATTAAAATATTATAACATTTTTTAATGGACTATCAAATAATGAAATTGCATGAAATTTGAATCACCATCAATCTATAAGTAGAAAAACATATCTATGAGTTTTTTTATTTTTAAATTTTTTTTCATATTTATTTGAAGAGTCATTGTTAAGATTATCAAGATAACCATTGTCAAGTTATCCTTTCCCTATTTAAAAAATAAAAAACCTAAGAGTCTACATTTTTAGAAAAAAAAATATAATAACAACCGAAGATAAGGGATAAATTGTATTATTTGTTTTGTTGTCAAACACATCAAACAATGTTTCGAAATCCAAATAGTAGTTTCGAATTATTGTTACAATTATTATTCTAATAAAAGCGCTGCTATATATTGTTCACGTTAAATAATTCATCTGCGTCATGCAACGACTAGAAACGGTTGCCCATTATTTGCCTCATTTGTGCTTACTATTAAATGGAAATGGAAGAAACCAAGAAGCATGGAGAATGAATTTGAGACTTAGAAAAGCATATATAGGTCAGATCAGGTTAGGAGATGCGTTACTGAGACCAAGAGTTGCTTCTGATCTTGGATAAACCGTGTAAGGAAATTAACAATAAATGAAGCAGACATGGAATTAAAGGCACCCATACCCTCCTGCTCTTATCACGCTATTAGTAATTTAGTATTCATATTTCATACACAAAACCAAACGGTAATGCACAACAATCATGCACCATTTTTCTTTTCTTTACATTTCATATCAGTTTTTACGTTATTAGATGATAGATATTTCATCGCGGCTCAGACACAACTATGGATCTGTCTCGGATGCTCAGCAAAATTGCACTGCTAATCATCTAGTCGCATCTCGGTCCTGATAAAGTTATTATTGATTTCAAAAGAGACCTATAAATAAAAAACTCAGATCTCATAAAAAAAACATCACAAATTAAGTAATGCAGATACATCCTCCTAAATAGTTAAAATCTCAGCATATCATATCTATATCTATATGGAAGATTTTTATCATTAGTTAATTTATTAACATGGTTCTGGCGTACTGCACAGTTTTTACTCTCCGTGACTTTGAGCAGTGAATGTTGGGTCAACAACGCTTCCTGAGCCTGCTGGAGTATTTTCTAGTCAAATTTTGAACAAGTATTTGTACCTTTTGATTAGATGCGTGCATCCATCAGATCTGACCGTTTGACCAAACAATTATTATTATTATTATTATTATTATTATTATTATTATTATTATTATTATTATTATTATTATTATTATTATTATTATTACAACCGTAAAGTCTTTACATTTGTATTGTGTATAGATGGATGGGTCCGAAGCTGCTGTCAAAATAACGATGACGATGGCATTTCCTGTTATGTGATAAGGAAGACGGTCCGATTGAGTTTAAACGGCTCAGATTTAATTGATAGAGGTGAATTTTAAGTTTAGAACTGTGTTGTCTAACTCTACTTTGATCCTTTTTTTAGTAAAATTCCACTTAGGTCTTGCCATTACATTAGTGGGGACTGGGGAGTCAATTTTATTACTAAATTTTTTTTTTTGTAATTTATTTCTTATGTAAGGTTATAAGAATTACTCATATTAGTTTGTTTTCATGTCTGAGCATGAGACTAATTCCGCTCGATATTTTTTTAATGAAAAATCCTTACATTGATTCTTTTTTCTTATTTCTTAATTAGAAGATGCATGTCTCTACAATGAAATGATTAAAATACGAGAATTTGACTCCGGAAAATAGTTGAAAACGTTTCTGAAATAAGAACTCTTAATAATTTATAAGATGTTAATATATAAAGAAAATTGAAACTTGATGATACAATTAGTCAATTACTTAAGAGTGGAGAGGTTCTCTTCAAAGAAAGTGTACATACAATTCAGATCGGAGAAGAGAAAAATAGACAAGTTTAGATTTCCGAAGCTCCTTCAATTTTAAGACACGAACAACACTCATTGTAGAATATACTTTGATTTTTCTTCAAAGACCCAACAGGACACGCATAATAACAAAAGCTGGTGTAAAAGAAGGATCCAATGTGAAAATAATAAAAAAAAATGACATGGTGCAGGAGTTTTCCCTCTCAAACTCGAATCCAAAGGAGAGCATAAACCCTGACGAGTGACGAGTGACGAGGGAACCTGTTCCCACTCGTACAAATACATGCTATTATGTATTATTAATTTAAATAAAAGAGGACAAGTTCATAAAAAAGAAATAAAAAAGTACAAGCAAGGATAATGTAACAAAAATAAAAGAATTGGGACACGTACGGAGGAGGCACTAAAGCCAAATACCTTAAACAAACCTTGACCAAGCCTGGTGACAAATAAAAGAATTTTAAGCGGTCACGCTGGCTAAAGGAGAGACAAATATCCATAACAAACTCTTCATATTTTAATCTATCTTCTCTGGTGACAATGTGACATCACTGGAATGACTTTTCTAATTATAGTAACTCAACCTCCTTAATTAATCATATCTTTCTTTCTCGGGGTTAAAAGCTCAAATATAATATAAAAGTAAAATGAAGAGAATCTAGGTCCATGTGGCGCCATACTGTGTCTAATCTTACATAGCATCTTTTTGTTGTTAGCATTTAGTAAATAATAATAAGAGTGTCAAATTTTGATTCCAATGGGGTTAACTAGATGAGACTCGATATGATTCGATCTGAAATGATTTAAAAATAAATGAGTTAGATATCAATTAAGTTTTTTTGACCCGATCAATGAGATCCGTGTATTTAATTATATTTTATAATTTAATGATAATCAAAGTTAATATTTATACTAATTAAAATTAATCATATATTAATTAGTATTAACTACTTAAAATATATAATAATTAATAAATACTTCATTATTTATTCAGGTCGAATTTGATTGATCTATGACCCGCTCAGATTAGATTAAATCAAATAAATAATAATAATTCAACTCGACCCGGACTAGTTGATAAAATGATACCCCTAGCAAAGACCCATCTAATCGAATTTGATTGCTATTCTCTATTGCGTTGCCCAATGTGATAATTGTTGGATTAGTTTTGAAATTCATACTGCTTCAATCTTAAAAATTCTCTAAATAATTCAACGGTCATCGATCACTGCGACAGTTGCTACGCTGCAGACAATAAGTATCCTCTAATCATTCCTATTATTTCTCCTGCACGAATGTATGTATGTAGAGTGAGAGATGCACCGTGCTATAGTCTATAGACGTGAGAAGCTAAGGACCTATCTCGTAGCAAATGATTAAGAAATGGGGATGAAGTGATGAACAGAAGAGGAAAATGAATAATGATGAGCCTAGATGAAAAGAATTGGGTTAGAGATCACATGAATCCTACCAACCCAGCAGAGTAATCTTCTAAGTTATAAATATAATTTATTCGTGCTCATACTCCATCCATATAAATTTTTTAATCAATGACTATCTGAGAATCGGGTCCTCAGTCAATTTATAGCTGATGTGGATTGTGAGGCGAGTCTGAACAATTTCTTGCACTTGAGCCTCTTTTTTGGGCGGGACATCACAATTTTTGTATCTTTACTGATTAATTAATTTCTCGATGCTGGAGTTGATACTAAAGAGATACCACTTTCTCATGATTTTTTCTTAAACCGAGATTTTTTGGCTTAACTGTATCCAAGTTTTCGCCAATTTTATAACTTATGAATCTTCTATGATTTTTTCCATAAGTGAAACTACATTGAAAAGAAAAAAGACACTTGTAATTTTATCATGAGTTAATGACTCAACTAAAAGGAAAAAAATGGAAAAGTTTATTATAAAAAACTCAAATAAAAGAAAAGAAAAAAAGAGCTAAAGTTTATTATCTCCGATAAAATACTTAATTAAAATGGAAAAAAATGATATTTCATATTAATGATATTGTGTCTCACCTCGGCAAAAGAAATAGAGAAAGTATGTTTCTTTCAAAAAAAAAAATAGTAAGAATTTAATCAGAATGACGAAAAAAAATTATGTTTGGTTACATTCAGAAAAAAAAATTAACTCGGTGCATTGCAAAAAAAAAAAGAAATTAACTGAGAGGCGCCACACAATTTGGTGTTAACCAACAATGCACATGAGATCAGGGTTGTGAAAATTAAATGACAGCTTGAGCCAGCTAAGTCCAAGGGTCCATTTCCAAAAGATTTCTCCTGTAACAGCTTTTAATCATTCATTAAGGCACAACACAACGGGTTCTTACTTCATTCCTTCTTATTAGTGCCCCGTGAGAGACATGGAATGATTTATCATCATGCAAAACGTCCCGTTATAGGCCCTCTATATACTGTAACAATGCACAGTTGTTCACGGGTTCTCCTTTTTTTTCCTCCCCCTTTCTCACTTATTTAATGATTTAATTATAGGTCCGTGCAAGTGAGTTTTTTTAGTTAATTGTTTTGAAGCATTTTTCTGGTTAAAAATTCTATTAAAATATATATAATAAAAAAGAAATATAACTTTAATGAAAAAAATGTTAAGTAGGGGAATTAGGCGGATAAAAATTAAAATGACTCTGGTAAAGAAAAAAGGATTAGCAAACGTCGTGGATAAACATAAGATGTGTCAGCTGTAGATAAAGATGAAATTACATCAATCTAGAAATTAAATTAGATAAGGCTAGGTGATTTGATTCTCGCATTGGCAGTGGCAGGGAACAAATTTTCTGATTGGTCCTTCAGATATGATATATTCTTTCTGTATGCCAAAAAAAATTTCAAAGTTGTAAATCATGTTTCAAATCAATCCTACTATTTACATATGTTCACAAAAAAAGTATCCAATTGGAAAACCGGATAAACATGTGTGCATTATAAAATTGTTTGATGCTCGTTTCGTAATTTTTTACTAAAACTCCCTTTTAGAACTTCAATATTTCTTTTTTAGTAAAATATTTTCTTTGATGTCCTCATAAAAATATTTTGATCAAAATACTTCAACAATCACGTAATCATTTGTATTATGTTTTAGCTTATTAAGAGTATGTTCGGATCCCAACTAATTCACAAATTGTACACTATTTTTAATCAAGACGTAATTCAAACATTAAATTCTTATTTTGAAAAGTTAAAATTAATTGTTAACTTACCAAATCAATGAAAATATGATTTAGTAACTATTTTTACTTTTGTATGAGAGAGAAATGAAAACAAAAACAAGATCCATTTATTTTTTATTCATTTCTTTTCACCTCTATTATTATTATAATAATACAAAAGTAATATTAAATAAATACTAATATTTAACAAAATAATAGTAGATAATAGCCATAAGTATTAAACAACATAATGATTAATAGCAAAATAATAATATGAAAATTTGATCAATAATATTAAATAAATTAATAATAACAACACTATAATAAAAACAATCATCATTGATATATGAAACAAAAAAGAAATAATAATTTTATTCATTTTCTCTGTCACTATTCCCAAGTTATAATCCAAATAATATTTTTACTAACCCAAAATAATAAAATCTAGCACCATTTCATTTTTTTTTCTAAATATTAAATTTACATTATCCTCAACTATAACATACTATTTTTACATTAACTTTTCCACCATCCAAACACACTCTTAATAAATGCAAGAGTTTTGCACTCAGTTCTCAATAGAATAAACAATTATTTTGTACATATGTGATATCTTTTGTTTTTGCATATAACTAAATTATTTATTTTTCTGACGAGATTTATTTATGCTGCATTACACACAATTGTACAAAATTATTACTTTATCACGAAATCGATTTATATTTTATGTTATATTTCATATAGCTTAATTCTGTGACTTATATATTCTTTTAAAAATAATAAGTTCAGCAATTACATTTTATTATTTTATGATAATATATACATGCAACGTTTAAATAACATAACATCTTGCTGATATATAAGTTATCAATTTGTTTGGTAATTGTACGTTATTTGTTAAACGTAACATGTAAATTTAGGTATATAGCTAAGGCAAATACATGTCATATTATAAATCAAAGATCTAATTTAGATATATATATATATTCTAGTGGATGATCACAATAATCGATCCTGGTAGTTCGTTTGATATTATTTTCTTTTCAAAAAAAAAAATTAGCGTTAAAATTTAACAAAAATCATGGACTGGTGAATGCATCTTGCAGTTTAACCATCTAAAATTCTAAATATATGGCAATGAATCACTTGACTACTAGAGTATCCCTAACGTGGATTGTGTGATTTTTTTTAGATACTAACTATATACCTATATGCGCTAACACCTCAATCGGTTCTTTTATTTAAACATTAAAACATTATAAATTCACATTTATCTAATATTAAATTATAAATTCACCAAATTATAGAGAAAACATATAATAAAAATTATATTTAATCTTAGATGAGATTTTTGCACAATATGAGTTAATGATTCATGATTTTTATGACAAGAAAAGTAAATTATTCTAACATATATTATCACCATTAATTTCTTACCAAATATGCACAAGGTTGCTAAATAAAAAATAATAATATTATGAAAATAATAGTATATATGGGAAAGAAATTGAGAGAAATAGTGGATCAATGGACGCGATCACATACGTTCGATCAACCAAAAATAAATATTATCCGTTTAATTGAGGGATAAAATAGGTATAATAAAAAAATACTATGACAAAAAATGCACCATCCAATTCTTAGATGCTTTATATAATAGTATAGATAATACTCTTATTTCTTTTTCTCTCATCATAGAAAAATCGAACAAGTTAGAAGAAAGGAGCTGATACGCTGCCGATATCAACTTATTATTCATATTAAATAAACTGTCATGTATTCAACTTAAATGAGTTATTATATAAAGAATAAATTATTTCTCAGAAATTATAACCCATTCAATTTGAATAATAAATTTGATGTTGCAAATAATGTCAACAATAATCTCTCAAATATCTTCCTTGAAAAGAAAAAACGAATCAATATCATGCAAACATAACAAGCTGAGCCTGGCCACACCTAGTGGTTTGCTAACGGTTACCGTGGGCATGAGCCGGGTACGATCGCGGCGGGCGGTATGTAGGGCGGGTACAGACACGGCGGGTAGACGGGTACGGTGGGCACGGATAGATGGATTTTTTTTTCAAAAATGTACCCTACCCGTTTCATACCCGTGCCCGTCTCGGGTACACGGGTACCACGGGCACGGGTACGCGGGTATTTTTTTTCTGTTTTTGTTTGCTGTTTTTTTCTTTTTTGTTTTATAAATATATTTTTTTATTTTACAATGTCGTAAAATCTCAATAATATATTTTCGGCTAAGTACAAATCTAAACATTTATTTTAAAAGAATAATATATTTTATAAACGTTCATTTATTTTAAGTGGTTAAATAAAATATAAATAAAAATATCTTAAATTAATTAATTTAAAACAGTAAAATATAAATAAAAAATTTATTAAATCAATTACTTTAAAATTTGAATTTGAATTTTTGAAATTTGAATTTCACGGGTCGGCGGGTACGAGTACACGGGCGGCGGGTAAACGGATAGGGGTACAACTAGTTTTTTCCAAAAAAAGGTGATCGGTCTTTCTCAAACCCGTATCATGTGTACCCGCCTATATTCGGGCATGAGTACGGATACCGAGGATACCAAAAACGGATACCGAAATACCGGACACGGATACACGGATACGAATTGTACTCAACGGGTTTTAGCAAACCACTGGCCACACCCACAACACCACAGCTGAGTGCTTACTGTACCGCGGAAATAAGATGGGACTAATTTTAAGTGAATATGGATATAAACACCTATAACATTTTCTTAACGATTAACACCACTAATTTGGAAAAAAAAATACAAGTAGATATAAAGTTCCAAGTTCCAACGCACATAATAACTGTAATAACGTGACGAAATCTACTGCTCATTGAATTCGCGAGCAAGAATCTGCTTTTTAGGATTCGACAGCGAAAACTGATATTATCATCTTTGAAATTCATATTGCTGCTTTTGTAGTATTTTTCGACTTTCTGATTTGAAAAATATGATCCTAATCACGCCCCCCAAAGATTAAAACAACAGATTCTCTTCCAATATAAACATGTTCCAACACTGTCAGAGATGTACAGGCCATATTTATTTGTTATGAAAACTGACTATTACAGCTTTCAAATGACATCAAATCATCAATTAGAGGAATTGTTGTTTTAACATTTTCCATATTGAATTTGTGTTCCCAATTAATATACGAATGCCATGTTGTTAGTTTACAGTTTAAATAAGGGGTTATATTTATTAAAAGTACTTCGTTTCCAATTTTCCATTGCTTCCGATGAATCTGATAGAAGTTTTACATGATGTTAATTATGATGGTGGTTTAAGTATTAATTAATTAGAATGATCTCAAAATATTATGGATTTAAGCCTCCCTAAACACAAAAAATGAGGAATGAACTCTACCTTCACTCAAAAATAAATTAGACTTTAAATTTTACAACCGTATCACATTATCTGTGTGATCTACTATTGATTTTTCACCTTTTTCATCATGTATCTTGATCTGAAATTTCGTATATTAATATGTTGGCTTTGATCAGTGGGAATTTTTTTTTATGTTTGTTTTTGAGATATGGTTAATATCTTGGCTATGACAACTCAACTATATAATATTAATAGTTTCAGTAAATGAAACAGACATCTTTGCCTTTTTATCAGTAAAAGTAGTTTATGTATTAATATTCTTTCATCATTTAAAATCGGTAAAATGTGTTGTGTTTAAGATATAATTTAACTCTTACAATTATTTTAATTTTCTTTTTTCCTATCTAAATTAGTATATAGCAAATCATACTGCCACTACCGCAAAAAAAACCTACACTAAAGGTTTTTTAATTCGTTTACTAACATTTTTGCAACCATGAGAAATGAGGAGGGTTAGGAAAAATTAAGCGACCGTTAGTGAAGGGCAGCACAAAAAAAATATTTCCTAACGGTTTTACATATGTGCATCGTACTCCTTAATATAAAAAAAAATTATAGGTTTTTTTTTCTGAATTTAGATATTTAATTATTTTTTTCAGGCAAAATTTGATAGATAACCTTAGCCTTCAAAATATTTTATATTTTACAATTCAAACATCAATTAAATATTTTCTGTAAATATCTAAATTAAATGATCTTTAGCATAAATTTATCTTAATAGAAACTATGTTTAACTTCCATGTCAAATTGGGGGAATATTTTTGTTCGGAATATCCGTTTTTTCATAGATAAACAAACATAGATCCTAATCTGAAATATCCGGCTGCATAGTTTTTCACATCCATCTAAATAGCTAACAAATGCTGAAGAAAGATTCTTTTAAATTTCAGAACAATCAAACTTAACACATGAAATGTATCGAAAACGCATTTCTTCGCTCTATTAATGATGGGAAAATTCTCTTATGATTTAAAATTTTAAAATTTTGTATTGGAGATGTAGAGATCAAATTGATATTAGCAGTTTGTGATTTACTCAAATCGATAACCACCAAAAAATTTGATCCAGAAAAAGAATCACTCTTAATAGATATAGTGATAATGCGTCAAAACCCCTTAGCTTTTGAACTTTGATAATTATCCCCAAACTTTCGCTTGTGACAAACGTCCACAAACTTATTGATTGATAGGGCTGTCATTGGGTAGGATAGGGTGCGAGTGGAGGTATTTTTATATGTATACTCATTAAAATTTTCTTTATTCATACCTTATTCAAAACCATTAAAATTTTCATTACCCATACTCTACCCTTATCCATTAAAAATTTTGGATAACGAACGGGTAACAGTAGATAATGGGTAAAATAAAATAATTCAATGAAAAAAATTATATGATTTAGACATATAAATAATATTAAATAAATATACTAATAATAATTAATATTTTAGATATAACAAAATTTATATAATTTAACTATATATATTTATTAAAAATATAAAATAATTATACTTATATATATTTAACTATATATATATATATATTATATATTTACCCAATGGATAACAGATAATAAAAACCCCTTACCCATATCCATACCCGATAAGTTAACGAATTTGTTTTCTTACCCATACCCATATCCAATGACCTAATGAAAATAAAACTTTAGTCATACCCATCTTATCGGGTACAATACAGGTCGGATAAACGGTCAAAATGGTGTCATTGACAGCCTTATTTGATTGAAGACAAATTGACTCCTACATGTTATGAATGAGCATCAAATTTGAATGAAAAATGACCAAACCACCCTTTTATAGTGCGATTATTTAAAATCAATATTATGTAAAATGAAAATGGAAATATCTCCCCCCCCCCCACACAAAAAAAACATATGACAATAATGTTTTGAATTTTTGCATGAATTTATCTATTGTTAATTTAAAACAAAACTTTCAATGAAGAATACATCTTTCCTAAATATTTTTCTTATTTATATAATAACAATCAATACTTGAATTTTGTTTTTCATTAAATATTTTTATGAAATAAATACAAGCATAAAATATGAAATGTAAAATTTTATGAAATGTAAAATTTTAGAAATGTAAATTAAAAAATGAATTTTTTAATAAAAATCAGTCTTTTAAATAAATTCCTTGAATTAGTTATTTAAATAGTGCATTTGCAAAAGAAAATCATTATTAATAACTATTCATTTTTACAGTTAGATAATTATTAATTTTTAAATAATCATACTATAATATTTATGAGCAGTTTGATGTGAGCTTTCAAAGTATTTGATATACAGATCTCGTCGCAAGCGCGTGACTCAAAGAGTATAACTTGGTATCAAATCTAAAGGGATGGAGATATTTATCGGACTCAATCTACTCCTAAACTGAGAAAAAGAGTTTCAAGAGTTTTGTTTATTGATTTAGAACTAAATAAGATTAAACAGTAAATAGAGAAATATAAAAAAAAATTAAAATACAATTAAATTAAATTTTTTTTTGGGTCTGGACACTTTTCCAACTAGTTTTGGCTTGTGTGGTCCGCACACTACACAAATAAATTCGACAGAGATAGATACTAGGTTTTCATGATTTGTGAAGAGTTTAGTCGAGTTTTTTGGACACCTTCCAAGTACCAACTCTTTACACGATGGTATTTGATTGTTTAGTTTGATTTTCATAACCATCTCAAAGTGAAATAACCGTAATTTTTGTAGTTTAGTCAATTCCTTCGAGTTTTACCGTTGACTTTTTAAGATATGCTTGATCCTTCGATCTAAGCAAAGTTTCATCTTTCGATTATCGCTTTGATCTACCTTTCGGCATTAACATGTCTTTGTAGTTTAATCAAATGGTGCGATTATATTTGGCTCAAACTAATCGACACTAGATATGGACACCACCTGCAAGTTATCCAAATCAATCACATAATCTCAATCAAACATATAAATAATGCACAATACACAAAATCACAAACATATAGATGTCAAACCAATGTAAAAATGATGTTCTATGTCATTTTATCCCTAGAAACTAATAATTCTATCTGATCATGGCTAAATCTAAGGAAGTTAAGAATGATAGTACTGGAAACATCATAAAAACAATATACAATAGTCAATAAATAAGAAATAAAATAATAAAATCGAGTTTGATCGATTGGTTTAATGTGTTCTTCGACTCTAACTCTCATCTACCAACGATCCATTAGAATTTGTTATTTTGTAAAAATCGATTCTAAAATATTTCACTCAAATTACCACACTATCATTCAACTTTTTTAGAATCGGTTTTTTATTTTATCCGTGGACGATTCTAAAGTTTTTTTTTCTGACAGTGTCCCAACTCCGATCGCCACTCTTTGACTTCAATCTCCTTCAAAAACGCATGAAAAATATCCGAGAAAAACAAAAAAAAGAATCTCAATTGCGTTTTGTTGAGCTATTTAAAGATGGTAAAATGTTAAATTACCCCCAAGAAATTACTCACATAGTCACAGCCACGTTCCATGTTAAATGCTGCACGCTTTTAACCCTAGAAATTTCGATCCATGTGAAATCCTTCAATCACACAATGAGTATTAAAGTCCACCGCTAAAATTTTATTTATTTTGGACGATCATCATCACCGTTTTATTAACCAAAAAATCAATAGCGGAAGCAAATAATTGAATACAGAATTTGTTAATATTTACATGCAAAACACAGAATATGCCAACCTCGGAAACTTGAATTTGTTTGCAAGTAATAAAGTGAAGTGCACAATTATGATCTGATGGACATGACAATGCTTTCGCCTTTTGACATCATTGCTTGCACCCAAATATCACCCAACAATGAGACCAAGGCCGAAAAGCTCCCTCCTCTCCTACCAATTCCAAGTTCATTCCCCACCACACAAAAATGTGGTTTTCAAAAAAGGTTTACTTACGGACATCTAGTTGACTTAACTACATGTAGGATAAAGTGGCTTTTTTATGGTGTAAAGTTAGGTTTAACACTCCAACCAAATAGCAAAACCTAAACACGATGCACTTTCTAGTTTCCTAATTTCTCTAGACAATGCACTCCATCGAACTAATCATTGTTGCATCTATGGTATTTGTGGTACGCGCAACGCTCATATATTATGGATCTTAGACTGCTGCTATATACTCTTGGGTGAGAATCAATCAACAATAAACCGAGTCCCTAATGGTATTCATCCTAATGCTTGATTTTTTTTTATGTACATTAAAATTCATAATACAAAATTAATTGAAAGATCTCTCATAAATATTTAAAATCTTATGAATTCGATTCATCTTTATTTACAAAAAAGTTTGAAGTCCAATAATAACTTGATGTACGTCATTTTACCGACCACCAATTTGTTTATATTTATCATTTTATTACAAAATGTTGATCATTCCAATTATGCCAATAGACAGAAAAATGAACTTCTTGTCTTTTTTTGATAGATTATGAATTGTATTTCAATTAAGGAATCTGTCAGACATTAGTGGATGTAGTACAACATGTCTTGAGAATTCACGTTTCACAGAAAAAGACGAAGTAAATGATAAAAAGAAAACTCATACTTGATTTGAAAGTGATGACAAAATTTGTCTTTTAATTACTTAACCTTTTTGTAATATAACATGATTTTAGGGGAAAATCACATTAATTAAATCTAGTACAATCTTCACACTAATGATTTTACATTTAAGATCTTGTTAATCATGTCAGATTGCCCTTCAATTTTCTCCTGAATTTTTAAGAATGTTCTGCATATATTAAATATTAATATATGGTGGATGAAAACTACAATCCAAAAGGACGAGCAGCTAATCCCAACCATAGGCAACACAAAATCGCGGTATTATTTTTTTTTTTGCTCTTTGTATTAGACTACGTAAAGTTTGTAATTACAAATAATTTTCTTGTACTTGTGATTATATATTTTTTAGGTGCGTAAATGATCTACAAATTTCGAATTCGTTCTATTTTTATTAAGTTTCTTTTTTATATTTACAGCTAAAACACATCTATGTTGAATATATTTACCAATGTTGTAAATAATGAAATTCGCTTAACGTATAGATGAGCAACACTAAACGATTAATTATTATTTTACCAATTAATCCGATTTTTATGTAAAATTTAACATTCATATTTTAATATATTATAATATTATAATCTTCTTTACTATTAAAAAATCAGTTATTTACACACTGTATAATATTTTTTTTCGTTTTATTTTAGAAATTAAAAATAGAAATTAAGTTACCGAATATATGGTCTTTTCAATCATTTTGAACAAAAAAATTATAATTTCATCAATATTCAATTGAGTAAAAAAATAAAATCTAATTAAAATTAATGAACTCTAATTTATACATAGTCTTTAATTATCAAACTTAGAGTTCTGACAAAATTTATATGATTTGATTGTATAATCGTATGTTGCCTAAAAATAATCGGCCGGTTATGATACATGACGATTTACTAACTGACTATAATTACCGATTAATTAGTCTTAGCGGCCAGCCGTTTTTTAGAACACTGATTATTACACATCTAAATATTATATACGTATTGAGTACGTTCTTTCTTATTTTGATGAAATAATTTTAGATTTGAACTAGCACAATATAAGAACATTTTATGGGGAATGCAAATTATTTATGACGTGCTTATTAATTTCTAAATCGAAACAAAAATGTCTGTCTTTAATACTGAATGAAAATTGAAAGGCTTAAAATTTAATTTATGTAAAATAGTTTATTTCCTCCTTTCAAACATTGCAGAATAATTGGTTTTATTTAATCGAGTTGAGGAAGAAAATATATCAATTCGACTGATTAAATTGATCGACTTTACCAAAACAGAGATACTTCGGTTCTACATCAAAACATATATTTGTCTCTCTAAATTTAAGCTTACAAGACAAAACTATTTATCTCAATTCATTTTCAAAATAATAAAATCAAATATAATTAGATACCGTCTTTAATTTCCATTAAAAGATCCCCATTTCTCCATCAGACTTGACCATATATGACTACGGACATTCTTCCCAAAGAACCAAAAAGGGTCAAATGCTATCTCATGCCATTTTAACTTTTGAATTTCTAACAGCATCACATAATTCACAAATCGAAAGGATAACAAAAGAAAATTTTCTATGACTAATTAAACCAGGTTAAGAAACAGCTCATTTAAGCCAATGGAAACAAAGATTAAGACCTGCATAAACTGGCAGCTAAACTTCTAAAAGGGGAAAGAAAAAGAAAAACACAAATTCATTAACAGATCAGGAAGAAGAGGCAGCCCCGCTGCTTCCATTCACCACATGACCCATACCGCCATGGCCATCGGTACCCGTCTCCACGGCCCCATTACCGCCTCCAATCCCCAAATTGACACCCACCACATCAGCAGCAGCAGCCTCACGGTCACGACTCTCCCGACTCTCGCCTCTCTTTCCAGTCCCCAAAAACACATGCTTATTGTTATGCATCCACACCTTAAACACACCTTTGCCTACCCCAATTTCTCGGCAACACTCCTCGACCAAAGCCTCGTCTCTCTTCTGTAGTCGCCATCCGAGCTTCTCTGACAGCTCATGCATCCTCTGTTTCTGCTCCGGACTGAACTTGGTCCGGAACCGTTTCCTCGGCTGAAGGGGGCCTGACCCAGGAGAAAAGCTAGAAATCGGTACTGAACCAGGGCCGAGAACAGGGTTTATACTCCGCACGGGGCCGGGGGCGGATACCGGCATAGGTCCACCAGGCCCGGGCCCAGTAAAGGGTCCCTGAGAGGCTGGACCTCCAGTGCTGAGAGCCAATAACATATGAGGGGCAGAGGAGAAGTACGCTGCAGGAGGTGAGGAGGTCGTGCGATCGGTGGTGCCACCATCATGGTCGTTTTCATCCACGTCATCATCACTGATGTCATCATCTGACATGTGGCGATCAGTGGCCGCATCATCATCATGCCCATCGAGCTCATCAGGCGGGGGATGGGGTAGGCGACGGTGGAAGTTGCGGTGGCATCCGCATGCAGCACACTTGAGTGAAGTGGGGTCGGAGGGGTTGGAGCCTGATACAGGCATGAACTCTCCGCACCCGTCAAGTGCGTGACCGCCTAGGCTGGCAGCATGGTTCTTTAAGCATTCTCGGTAGAGAGTCTCGATGTGCGGGGCCCCCGCTGGGGACCGGTGGTGGAGGTGGTGAGAGTGGTGTTTTTTGAGAGCGCCGTTGGGAAAGGAAGGGAAGTGTTTGAGTTTGGAGTCTGTATCTAGAAGCTTCTGAGCAGGGGGTGTTTCCATGGGGATGGGAGTGGTGGTGGGGGAGGGGGAGAAAAAAATGGGTGGTTGTTACTTGTTAGTGAGATTTGGTTAGTGGGAGATTTAGGGTTAGGGTTTTAGAGGTTAGAGACCGGGGGGGTAATGAGAAATGGAGCGCAGAGGGGGAGGGGGCAAAGGAACAGGAGAGAGAGAGTGGGGTGATTAGGTGAGATGGGGGTGGAGAGGGAGGAGATAAGAATAAAAAGGAGAGGGAGAGAAAAACAAAGGATGAAGATAAGCTGATTTTAAGATAGTGTGAGTGAATAGTGATGTAATAACAAATGGAAAGATGTTAGGGATTTGGGTCTGATCCTCTGGACTGCCTACCTATATAATATATAATAAAATTATAATCATATGCTGGATTCTTTTTTTCCAAAGTCCTTAATATTTTTTCATATTGTAGCATTATCAATTCATCACCTAGATAGTCACAGCATCTGCGGATTTTTTTTGCTCAAATATTTTTGAAAGCAAGTATTTCTGAAATTTTCTAATTTTTCTATGAAAAGTTCCTAAACAACATTAGTAATTTTGTGATAGATTCAACATGGTTTAGAATGTGTTGACTTGAGATTGTATTAATATAATAGTATAAATTAACAATGCTTGTCGGAGTAAAAGCCAAAAAAATGGAGAAATTACAGAAAATAAAAATTATATCATGTGTGAGATTAGTGTATAAGAACTCGCCTATCCAATTTCAGCTACTGGAAAATCATTGTTAATATTATTTTATAGCAGTAAAAGTGAATGAGACAAAATTTCACAACCGTTAAGTTTCATGCTTAAATCTAGATATGACAATTTCTGAGCAGATTTAAGGATTCAGACCTGCTTTGAAGAAAAATAGAAAGGTGCTGTCAGTGAATCATAACCCAACTCAAAATGTTATTAAAATAGGAAAAAAATTAGACTTGAGAATTGGGTAAGTTGAAAATAATTATGTTTTGAAGATTGTGCTATAGGAGATAATTAAATGCTGTGAAAAGAAGTTACATGGAAATGCATTGGTGGACCAGTTCCAATGTTGAATGTAAATAGTAACTAGAATATTTATTCTTTTTAGTAAATTAAGATTAACAAATTGGAACAAATTAATTTTGAAAAACATTTAAAAGTGCACCTACTTTAACTGTATGAAATAACTGAAACAAGCCAAGCTGCATTAAACATTCCCACTGGATGAATTTCTTTGACTGAGATCTGAGTTAGGAGGTCAAACCTGATAACAAGTGTCATTAGACCAAAGACACGTATTAAAATACATGCACTATAAGAGGGTTACACTGGAAATGTGCACTGTTCTCACTTCTCAGTGCTCCACCTAGCAAATGGTCTTTTAAAACCTGACACGTGGGACTTTATTTAGACTTGCCCTCTAGTGTGAGACTGCGAATGGAGTCATTTATTATTTCCACTGCTCCTGTAATTAATTACCCTCGGTTTAATTACGGATTTACCGTTTGTCCTTTTGCGAAGAAGGGAAGGGGAGATGAGGTTTGGTCTGAAGAAAAGGAGGGTGGTAAATAATAATAAATGGGGGGTTAATTCGTGTTCAACCACTGGCCGAGTTACTGTGGTAGTTGGGACCGTAATTTGTTGGGAACCAATAGAGTGTATCGTTCGTTGTGTAGGAATACATGTAACGGGTTGTTTATTGATGAATATTGACCCGCTTCATAATGAGTGGGAAGCTTGGGAGGAAGAATGAGGATTGGCATTAATGGTATGGGGATTTTGAATTGGGTGTTTTGGCGATGTGAATCTCGGTCGGTTGTACAATGGAATAATTCATAATCGGATCAAACGGGTGGGTGGGGGCAGGCATCACATGAACAGATATTAAGAGATATATTCCAGGTTGTCTGTGCCGGAAGTATGATGGCATGGTGTGGCAGCATCACGATTCAGGGATTAATTTTAGAGTCGTTCCACTATGATTAATTTTTTTTAATTACATTAGAATTGATTACATTCGTTGATTTTTATCAATAATAGTAGTTCAGGTTGATTATGGTCCATAGCAGAATTGGCCTTAATATTATCTAGGAATTTGAGTATAGGATTTGACTGAAATATTTTACATATAAATTAAAAGCTTCCGCCTCAATTTGTTCTTAAATTCACTAGGATTTACCAACATATCTAATGAAATATTACGTCATATGAAAAGTTCCTTTAATCATCAACACGAAAAAAATAACGAAAATGAAGGAGAGAACAAATGACAATTCATTCCTTGTGATAAAATGTCACATATAGGCAAAAAATTATACATGTATAAAACAAATTTACTCACTTTGCCCTCTTCTTCAACAAATAAACGCACTTCTTAAGAATATCAGTCAAATTACGCTATTTTCAATTTCATTTTATTTTTAATTTTTCTCTGCATTATAATTTTATATGTATTTCTTTTTAACAATTTATTATTTTATAATGCTCAAATTCAAAGCGGAGAAGAGAAATAGTGGTAAGTTATAATATTTTCAGGTTACTTGCATTTTTTTTCTTAAACTCTTCCCCAAACAACCTCAATTTCTTTCTTGAAATTTCGATTCAAAAACCCATCGTTCATATAAAATGATTTGAACTCTAATAAAAATTTTGATTTCCAAAGTTTTGACAATAGTTCAAATTAAAAATCCATTTCTTGTTAACAAAAATAAATTATTGAGAATCAATTTATGCTCCAGTGATAAAAGCAATGTTCGACGTGGAAGACTATGGATTCGTTTTTGTTGACTGCTTTATATTCATTTTTTGTAAATGTCTAAAATTGAGTGCTTTATATTCATTTTTGTTGAAAAGAAAAAAGAATAAAGAATTTATGATGACCCGTGTGCTAGAAAACTAGATCCGCATCTGTTTCAAATGTCACAACTCGTTTCGTTACATAGTTCTGTACACGCTGCTGGTATTATCATTTCTTATTTAATCGGTGCATTTCATTTTCTTTAGATTATTCTTTGTTTCCTTTTAACTTTTTATCGTGTACAGTAAATGAAGATGTGGGTTTTTGCTCTGAGATTTTTTTTATAAACATTTAAAAAGTTAAATAGTTTAGACTCTTATAAAAAATAGATAGTAAATTTTTTGCTTGATAATGTCCAGCTGATAATATAATGAGAAATTATGTTATAGATTAAAATAATTTTAGACCATTTAACTTTGAATATTTAATGCTTTAGATGAAATTTTCTAATGTGATTAATTAAGAAAATTAGTGAATAAAAATCAATGTCATTCATCGATTAATTAACTATATTCCTTTCTGATTCACAGGAAAATTTGCCTAAAAGAATTATTTCAAGCATGCACTTTTAAGCTCAGAAACTAGTAATTATTTTCTTTGTCCGCTCGCATTTTCCCACTGCTCAAAGCTCCTTTATATTTTAAAATAACTAAGAGACTATTATTATTACTTGTATTTAACCTTTATTTGTTAAATAATAACTAACATCTTTATTCGTAAAGAAGCGTCCTATCAAACATGTAAATGTTGGCCCAGAAAAGAAGGGAGTCTATATATGGGCCGAATCGTGGAAGTTATCTGGGCCTAATTCTGTGAATATATGGTGAGGTTTTCTCTTTGTGCTGCGGGACATACAGATGGAGGGCTACGCGTTTGGGTTGACATCGGACGAAAAGCGGTTCAATCGTCGCAGCATGCATAAACAAATTTAAAATTTGGACATTTTGTTGGGAACACCAGGCCCACCCTGTTTGTGCCTGACAAAGATATGGACTATTAACTAGATCAATGTGGCGGTTGGACGGGTATATAATTGTTTACCTGCCCTATCGACAGGCCACTTTTTCAATACTCCAGGCCCAAGGGTGCAAGTAACCTCAAGCATGTATACTTCTCGGTTTGACGAATGGCCCGCTCCGGCTCGGTCTCAGTGTCGGACCGGAGAGGTTGATTGTCCGACTCAGCAGGTCTCCATTGCCATCTCTACTGTTAACTAAGGATTTTATATAGAATGTGAATTAATACACTAAGTGACCAAGTCAATGCAAAGCTGTTTTTTCCATTTAACTCCTTGGGAAAATTAAATAAGAGGGACGTAATGATAAAAGTAATGAGTATCAAATGGTATCAGTTTTTCTTTTTCTTTTTTTGTTTTATGTTTAAAGAGTTGAATTACAGTGCATGGATAATCCTTGTGTTACGGATTTTTTTTTTAAATTCAAATGATCGATCTGACTATTTAAAATAATATTTTTATGAAAATCTAGTTAGAATAAATTTATAACTTTTAGAATTTTTTAACTATTATTATTAGATGATTAGAAAGTCACTTTATTTAATTATTAAGAGTCATTCAAAAAGGAATTATTTTTTTAATAATCTAAAAAATAGTAAAATAATTTAAAAAATATAAATTTGATCTACAACTAGATTTTTATATGAAAATTATTTCGAGCGGTCAGATCAATCATTTAAAGTTTGAAAACGGAAAAACGATCCGTAGAACACGGACTATCCTGCTATGTATACCATCGCAGTCCAACTCATATTTAAATTTACAAAATTTAACCACCGGATTATAAAAAATAGTAGAAAATGCTGCTTCAGTTTCATAGAGGGGGTTTAAGTTCACAAATTTGAACGGTTAATTTAGGCAGTTCTTAATACATTAAAATAATGAAAATTTTGGGTGTTCATAATTGAAGCAGCTTCATAGAGGGGGTTTAAGTTCACAAATTTGAACCGTTAATTTAGGCAGTTCTTAATGCATAAAAATAAAAATTAAAATAATGAAACTTTTGGGTGTTCATAATTAATGACATATTTGTATAATATAGACAATTAACTTTTTTTTCAAAATCGTACAAAAATATATTATACGATTACCAATTTAATACTTGAAATTTTGGCATTAAATTCTTCGTCAAATACTAAAAAGAAAGGATCATTGATCCGGTCGTACGAATAGGCGACAATGTGCTAGGAAATAATTATTTAATACCTTTGTGCATTCATGTTTATTAAATTTTATACTTTCAGTGTCACAAGGAGAAGACGGGGGCAGAAAAATCAAATAGAAATAAAGAAAATAAAATTCCCATGTTGTTTTTAGTTTTTACTTTGCCGTAAAAAGTGAAGTGAAGTTCCTCTGACAATTTCACTTCATCAGGTGTGTGCAAATGGTCGGTTTGGTTCAAACTGAAATAATTATATGCATCCAAAATTTTTTCGGTTTATCAAATGATGATCTGAATCAAACTTTTAAAAATATCAACCGAATAAATTAAAATTTTATTTGATTTATTTGGTTAAACGAAATTATATTATTTAAAGAGAAATAAAAATATCAAAAGTTATAAAAATTAATAGAAAAAATAATTAATTAAAAAAAATAAAATCTATAGAAAAAAAATATATTCGGATTATCTTTGATATAATATTTATTTATATCAAGTAAAATAAAATTATTTGATAAATTTTGGACTATTCAGTTTATCCAAATTAAAAAATTCAAAACCGAACAAAAAAATGAATTAGCTAAAATTTTCAACCGAACCAAAATTTTTAAACCGAAAAACCAAAAATAGTCAAAAATTTAATGGTTCGGTTCAAAATAAATTAAACCGATCCGTTTGCACACCCCTAACCACAACAAGTGAAGCAAATTACTCTATATTAAAAAATAATTCATTTTTACTTATCATGAAAAACTTACATTGCGGTTCACAAAAGAGGATAAAATAGGCAGTGGAGGACAATTTAATTCAATTCTCAATAATAATATAGCAACTAAAGCAAAAAGAGAAAAGAAAAGAAAATATCAAACAAGAACACAAGATATAATAGAGTTCGGTCTATAATGTCTACGTCTCCGGGATTCTCAACTTCTAACAATCGAGATTGAGTAAATATACTAAAAAATAGTTTTTACACTTTTTACATATCAAAACCTATCAGCACTTAAATAAAAAAAGAGTGACAACACACTCAAAAAAAGATGAGTAACAACACAATTAACACAGATGAGCACTAAAGCTCAAAAGAGTGACAAAGAAGAGTGAATCATAAATGATCAATTTGAGAGAATGGAGAGAAATCAAATTGAGCTTAAATTAGGATTTGACTAATTAAGACTATTCAATCATTTGGGCTTTACTCTCTAATTTAAGATATTACTGGTAAGCTCTCTAGAATAATGTTTTAGCTAGGTGGAACAACTATTACAACTGTGAGAGAATTAATCATTTAAATAAATCTTCTGAAACTGATGAATAAACTATTTTCTCAAGACATTATAACAACTTAGAAAGAATAGATGTTGGATCTTATTTTGATTCTTGAGATCTTGAGGTGAGTCATTATGATGATTTGATAAATCATTATAATATTTTGTTGAACCGTTGTAACGTCTACTGAGCCGTTACCCAATGATTTACTCTACCTCTTTTGAGAAGTTTTTTTGCTTTAGAATATTTTCGTGTATTGAGATGAATCATTAACGACTCCTAAGTTGTTATAACGGTTTGCTGGGAAACACTAATTTTTCTTATTTTTACTTATTATTTAAGCTCAATTTACTTAACCAATTCAACCTAGTTTGAGTTTAACTAAATCTAAGCCTAATACAATCTTGATTAACCTCTTATATCTCATCATTAGTATTGATTTTTATGCACTAATCCATTTTACATTCTAATCCCTGTACAAAACTCAAACAAGATAAATAATAAAATTCAAAATTATTTTGTAAATCGACAAATAAAAAAAATAGTTTAGTTCAACAGAAGAAAAGAGAAAAAAAAAAATGATCGAAAAATAAAATTTTACACTTCAATTTATTAAGTTGATATAGAAGAGTTTCTCTCTTTAGAGGTGGAGGGAGGGAATGCAATGGAGATTTATGAGCTCCATAATTTATAGAAATAAGTAGAGATACATGAAAATTTTATTATATTTATAGATATTTATAGATTGGACATCCCTATAATTATCATTTAATTATCCTTTGACATCCCCAATTTAAATTATGGTTACTTCTCTCCCTTCCCCTCTTCTCTTTTCCTTTCAAATTATATAGTTATGGAGTAAGTAGATTTAATTGGTAGACATGTAAAATCTTACCTCATCATCCTCACTATCCGTTTCCTTCTCCTCCTCTACCCTCCTCTAAAACAGTATTAAGAGCACTTTTCGTACACATATTTTCTTTTGAAATTAAGTAAAAGAGATCTTGAGAAATAACTTCTTTCAATTTATTTTAATTTTTAAAGTTAATGTTTGGCACCTCAATATAAATAGAAGATACATCAATTCTTTATTTAAAGCAAAAAATATATGAGTATTATTAATTAAATGATAATAATGTGATATTTAAATTCAGTAATAATAATAATAATAATAATAAATTCACAATCTATTACCACTCATATAATAAAAATATTTGAAATTATTTTAATAATAGTATTATAATATTATTAATAATATAATTTTATGATAATTTTTAAATTAATTATTTCTTTTTACTCATCAATTATTTACTAGTACCATGACAATAATAAATTATTTTTATAACTATTGTTGTCCTTATAATAATAATAATAATAATAATAATAATAATAATAATATTCAAAATATCATCACATGAGTATTTTAATAACTAAATTAATTATTATTTCCATAATATCAATAGTAAATTAATTATAATATTAATAATTTTTTTAATTTTGTTGTTTTGCAAAACCTTATTGAATTTAACAAGGTGTTCTTGAGATTTAATTGCAGAATTCTAAGAAGATTAAAAGAATGAAGAAGAAATGATCAAGATCAATTCAGAGACTTCTATGAAGATATAGGATCATATTCATTATATAGGTATAATTCAAAATCTTATATTCTTCATAATTATGCAAGGAAGAGAATCTGTCGCAAAACCGTTATAACGATTCAATACATATCTCAAAAAATTTCTAAGTTCTCTATGCGTAGAAATGAGCCAAAAGTTAACAGAGTGTATCGTTATGTAATGCTTCATAAAGCGTTACAACGATTCAATACACTTACTCAAAAATATTCTAAGTTTTTTGTGAGCGAAAATAAGCTAAAATTAACATAGTGTATCATTATGTAACGCTTCATAAAGCGTTCAACGATTCATGAAACGTATAACGATTCACTGAATCGTTATAACGTTTCTGAAGATCGGTAGACTTGTCAGAAGGTTGGTCAAACAAGTCAAAACGTTGTAACGGTTCTGTAAAACGTTCAACGTCTCTGTATAATGTTATAACGATTCATCCTATTCATTTTTCCTATTCATTTTTGAATCGTTATAACGTTTCAATATAATTCTGACATGGGGTATTCTTGGAAATTGAAGACTCTCATTATGAAACGTTATAACGATTTGTGAATCGTTATAACGTTTTCGAGCGCAAGAATACCAGTTTTCTATTAATGACTTATAAAAGTGATGTTCGGGTGTTAAGAAAAAATTGATCAAGAAAAATAGTCAATAATCTTAGTAACCCAGAGTTGATTCCTTCCTTTGCAAATTACAAGAACAAAAGATCTTGACTTAGCCAAATCTATAGACATTCTTGTGCAATATTCAGTTCTTTACTCTCTTGAGTGTTGTCTCAAATTTTCTCTTTGAGCCTTAAGTGCTCATTTATTGTTCTCTCTTTATTACGTTTTTAGTCTTCTTGCACTTATTTTGTGAATAAGCTAATGCTTCTATATTGTACATGAATTTTTGAGTAATAAAGCGACATTCCATTTATGGATGAGACCCGAAGATGTAGGCATTGTTAAAACCGAACTCCGTTAATATTTTCTATGCTTTGTGGGTAATAACCATCAACCATTCCTTAAAACATCATTAATATTATCATAACTAAATTAATTTACTATTTTTGAGTCATAAATCAACTACAGTTCCTATTACTATGCCAATAAAAAAGTAATTAAGAATATTATAATATTTTTCCATAATAAGTTGATTAATTATTATTATTATTATGAGAATTATAAATATAACAAACTAAAATAATCAGATTGTTATTATTATTACTAACTTTAATATATTCATTAAAATAATAATTATTATTACATATAATCAAATTGTTATTATTATTAATAACTTTATTATATTTATTGATTTATTGTAATAGTTATATGTACTATTATGATTATAATTATTTATAACTAATATACTGTCATTAAAATAATAATAATTATTACATTTATAAATGTAATAAAATAAAATAATAAAAATTATTATTATTATTATAATTAATTTATTGCCATAGTTATATTTATCATCACTATAATACTAATAAATAATAACTATCATTAACAAATAATTAAGGATTTGTAGAAAGAAGAAATCAAACAACATTTTTGTAGATATAAAATGGAGGAAATTTAGTTGAATGGTGGAAGATCTGTTCTTCCATTCTGTCCGAAAGAAAAGTAGAATACCAAACACTCCCAAAGTTAAGTTTTATCATTGATTGCGAAAAGTGTAAATAAAATGAATAAAGCAAAGATGTAAGTGAAAGATAATTCATAAGCTTCCATAGTAAAAAATACCAACTTATGCATTGGGTTCATTTTTGTAATCACAGACAGAAATGATGTTAACTGAACACTAAATTATCCTTAAAATTGAATATAAAGTGCTACAAAAGTCGAAACATTAAAATTTTTCATCTATCTGTTTATCTTGCTACTTCATCAGCAAACTCAAAAAATTCATTCAAATAATTTTCACGTCGCTCAAGCAAAGTCTATTCAAATTCAACACAGAAAAATTCGGAATATTCGAAACAAATAAATCTAAAGTACAAAGTCCTGCTTTTAGTCGCTCCCATTCACGGTCAACAAATCTGCTTATATTGTGGGAAAAATAGTCCCTCGAGGTAACTTAAAATGTGTTTAACTGCCGTAGATGCATGTTGTTTCAGATTACATGAACTGAGTTAATATACATTGAATTAAAACAAAAAGTTGATATACACATAAGACATAACTAGTGTTTTAAAAAAAATCCGAATGAATCAAACCCAACCTCGCATCCTGACCTGCCCGACCGGAGGCAAAACCCAATCCAACCCGTGATTCGGACAACTCATGGTCAAACCATGGATTGCGGTCATTTTTTTTTTAAAAAACCCATCTAAAATCTGCCCAGACCCATCCCAACCTATCTTACCCGATCAACCCATTAAATCCCAAGACATTCAAATAAAACCCGGAATATTTAAAAAATTTAATATTTTATTTGAATATCTACTTAATTTTATTGAATAGTAAAAAAAAACTAAAAAAAAAATAAAAAATATTCAAAAATATTAATGATTTTATATTTGAAATATTTTCAATAATTATTTTATGATTTTCAGAATTTTTTAAAATTTATTTGATACTCGACCCGCTCTGCCCTTCACTCAACTCATTTCATCCTATCAACTCATTCGACCCATAATCCTAAAACAAATCAGACCGCGATACCAATCCGTCCTAATGGTGGTATCAGGCTACCAGCTAAGTATCAACTCGTGGCTCTAGCCTGTAAGGGGTCCAGCAGCACGCGCACATCGGTTGTGCGCATTTAACACCGAGAAAAGAAAACCAAAAAAAGAGAGAATCAGGTATGTATACTGTGTTCATGTTCTGGCACAGTGCCACTGCCCCATGTGCTCTCTCTCTCTCTCTTCGCGTAGGAGTAGAACTGTAGAACATGGCTTTGCCAATGAAGTATTGATGGTATCTGTTTGCATCCAAGTTGCTGGGTCCCACCTTCGTTTGGCTAGTTACTGGGCCCTTCCTATGTAGGTCACTGATTAGATCTCATTGATTAATTTCCCTCTAAAACAGGTACACTTTTTTTAATTGGTAGTTCATTTACCTAAGCACTTGGATCTAGACATGTACTATATGTAGTACTGTATAGGAGTAAGATTTAAGATAGCATAAAGTATTGTTTACGCATGAAAAAAAATGAAGAAGAATGCCTAGATATGCTCCATTTCACACGCGCCAAAAGTAATTGCATTGCCAATGTCAACGCTTTCTATTATCTTTCATCTCTCTCTGGTGAAAGATCTATGTATCGTTTAATATTTTGTGGGGTGCATTCTGTGTCATACTGTCATATTTCCTATTGCAGTCGGTAAATAACTGTCGCCTGTCTTGGCCTCAGGGAGGCCCGAGAATATTTTTTTATTTTTTTTTTACTTTTCTCCAGCTCAGCACCGACGCACCGGCCAGAATACAAAATATTAAATGTTTTGGGAAAAAAAAAATTAGCTATTAGTATACTGATTTTATCCACAAGCCAGGTTTGGGGAGGTAGTACCGTAAACGAATCGAACTTAATCTAATTAGATTTTATGCTAATTTAATTTGAAATTTATTCAAATTAAATTGAATTCGCATTATATCGAACTTGAATTATCGAGCTATGTCGAACTCTTGATAAACTCATTTTTTTTTAATTTTTATATTTAGCTTTATATTATCATAATAATTAGAGCTAAAATAATTAATATTTATTAATTTAATAGTAAATTAATAATATCTTATTAATTTTATAATAAAATAACTATATTATTACACATATTATTGACTAAATAGTTAAAATATATGCAAATAACTATATGTCAAACTGTTATGAATTGAATTTGAACTAGTTTATTAAAAGTTATCGAACTGAAGTTAAATTGAACTGATAAAAAATCTAATCAAACGAATTAAACTCAGGTTAAACTAAATCGAATGCCGAACAAATTATGAATTTCTCTTATACCATACTTTGTGGGTATTTTGTGGGTTTTATATGTTGTGGAAGCTTTAAAAAATATCTATCAGATTTAACAATTTATTAATGTTACATTTCAAGTTGGATAAAGCTATGTATAAATTATAATACTAAATTTATACTAACAAGTATTTGTTAACTTATCTCTGGTTTGACAAGTTAAATCATCTTAAAGTAATAGTGTTTGATAGTATTGAAGTAAATAAATAAAAGTCTCTGTAATGGTGAGGAATCACTTGATGACGACTTATTTTGACTATTTTGAAAATAAAATTTCAAATAAATATAAAAAAACTTAAAAATAGGGAAAAAATGTAGATATATTCTTTTACTTACATATTGATAGTGATTTATATTTCATGTAATTTCATTATCATTTGATAGTACATCAGATCAAATATCATCAAAATTTTGTGTAATTTATAATAGTTCTAATTTAACGATCTTTGATGGATTATCAAGCACTAATAAAATTGAAACACTATCAATATATAAGAAAAAAAATACTCATCTATAATTTTTTTTTTTTTAAGATTTTTTCAAATTTATTTTAAAATTCATTACAAAATTGTGAACATAACAAGTGATCCATTCCCTTGTATAAAAAGCGTTGAAACAAAAATAAAATCTAGCGCTTCAACTTTAAAACATCTACGGAGGCGATTTAATTTTACTCTACCTCAAATCACTTTCATTTGATCCCTTAAAGCACTTTAAAGTGGTCACTACACTTTACTGTATCTATCAAACAAGGGTTGGTATAAATGGTACCAAAATCTCATCTCTCATTTATTCCAAATTAAAAAAAATGGAAATAATATATATAGGAAATGACGGATTTTTTTTTTCTAAATATTATACCGACGACTTATTTAATTTTTACAATATCCAAAGTATTAATTATAATGTGAATTCGAAAAATATGTAGTAAATAATACTATGAGTAGGATGCCCCCATGAAGATGATCTTCCAAAGTTCAAAACTGCAAACCTCTGAATTTGCTAAATTTTATCAAGTCGTAACAGTTTGATTTCAGCTAACGGAACTATCTAATAATCATAGATCGGTGCAGGGTTTGTTTTTAGCTGCTCCGAAACCAAACCAGCTTAGAGATCAGAAAATATTATATTTTGTCCTGGAATTGGCAAAAGAGGATTCAATTCAAAATTGATACGAAAATAAATCCGTTTGATCGTCATTTGGTTGTATTATATTATTATATGTTGATTATAGTGATGATTAATTTATTATTATATTATTATAATTATAATTATTTATAATTATTTTTATGATTATGATTGTATTTTTATTATTATATTATTATATTATTATGATTATGGTTATATTATTATGATCATGATCATGATTATGATTATTATATTATAATTATATTATTAAAATTATGATTACTTATTATTATTATATTATTATAATTATGATTGTAATAATAATTTTTTATCATTATATTACTATATTATGATTATGTTTATATTTTTATTATATTACTATTATAATATTATTATTTATTATGATTATTTTTTAATACTTTATTATTATTTTATTATGTTGTATTATATTATTATATGTTGATTATAGTTATGATTAATTTATTATTATTATTATAATTATAATTATTTATAATTATTTTTATGATTATGATTATATTTTTATTATTATATTATTATGATTATGATTATGATTATATTTAACTATTCTCGAGGTAACAACCGTTTAATCTCCTCTCATCTCTCTCTCTCTCTCTCTCTATTCCATAGTTTCATAGAAACTTAATACCGGAGGTATTAAATATTTTATTGATTGCAGGGACGAAGGGACCCCCTCAAATCCCACAATTTTGAGAATTTCGTACAACTAATTTATTTCTTAATAACTTACATTGAAATTTTATTTTAATATGTATTGATCGATGTATTACCATGCCCCCCCCCCCCCCCCCCCCCGCATTTTTTCTGGATTCGTCAGTGACACAGAATCATTATTTAACCACCGTTCTGAAAAGATTTATCTTATGGCTAAAATAATGTAACCCCAAATGTGGTATGTAGAGGCAAATTGTGAATATGTAAGAATAATATTTCAAACAGCGCAGTAGTTGGATTAAAGCACAAACGCAATGCAAGCATTTAATTTCATCAAGCAACCAAAATTACAAGAAATTGCGAAGAGACAATGACAAAATCCTGATTTGCACTCGCGAACAGAAGTAATTAATATGCATTAATCTTCATTCCTTGACGAGCAGTGCAATTAATGTAGGATTTTGATCAGGAGATAATTATCGAATTATAATAGTTTATCGGGTTCAAATTCATTAATTAATTAGATACTAAATAAATTTTTTATAATTTAATATATATTCGTACCTATTAAAAAATGTCAAAATAATAATAATTTATATATTAAAAATAACAACAAAAGTAAAACTCAAAATAATTGATAATGAAGTTTATGATGAAAGTTTTCCTCTATAGAACTTTATATTATGATATTTTTATATAATTATTTTATTATGCATGATATTAAATATTTTTTCTCAATAAAAATAATCAGACAATTCAGAAAAACAAATAAATTTTTCAGAAAGAATAAATTATCAAAATTATTATCTAAAAGTATTATATTATTAAAATTCAGTGAGTAACTGCTCACGGCTCTCTATGGATCCGCCCCTGATTTATCTATTATTACGGTCTGACTTCGTAAGAAATGGTAGATATTAATCTTCATCCGAGTTATGTGAACTTTTCAGTCATTCTAAACTTACTGGATGCAGACTTCGCAAAAAAAAAAAAAAAAAAAAAAACTCTATCCGCCTTAAAAAGAAATCTCTTGGTTCGAGAGGTGAATCATTCGCCTCTCCCATCATCTTTTTTTTCTATTTGTTTTTTATTGATTGTCTTTTGAATTTAATCTTTTCATTATATTTTTCATCTATTTTTGTCCGTTTTTCCGTAGCTTCTTTTGATTTTAAAAATATTATTTAACTTTTTTGTTTGACATGTTGTGCAATAACTTACTAAAAAAGATATTTTATTTTGAATTGAAAACTCTAATGATAATTAAAGAGTTAAAATCTTACAGAAAATGCTTAATAAGAAATTCAATACTAACATTTTAAATAACAAAATATTTGTGCTTTTTTAGAACTAGTCTCTCTATATATACGGAAGGCAAAATTCAGATTAACAATGTATAAAACTCAACTAAGAATTAGATTTGGTACATTTTTGTTATTTTATTTTGAATTAAAAAAATGTTCTTCTTTTATTTTTTATTATGGGTACGTTTGGCACTTGGTGGTATAGCAAAAACTTAGAATAGAATAGGTATTCCGATGAATTAACTTGCCAAATGAATTTTAGACTAAGTAGAAGAGTGCTAATTTGGTATACCAAGTTATAGGTGGTATACCGAATTAGCTCTCGTCGGAATAACGATTATTATTTAATTATGTTGTATTATATTATTATATTATGATTATAATTATGATTATGATTTATTATTATATTAATATTATGATGATTATTTATTTATTTATTATATATTATATTATTATAATAATTATTATTATTATATTAACATCACGGTTAGTATTATTATTATATGATAAATTTTATTATTATTATATTATAATAATTATGATTTTAGTATTATATAATATTATTATTATTATTATTTTATTATATTATGGTTAAGGTTATATTATTATCGTATTATTATGATTATGACTATGATTATTATTACTTATTATTATTATTATTATTATTATTATTATTATTATTATTATTATTATTATTATTATTATTATTATTATATTATATTATGATTATAACTATGATTATATTATAATTATATTATTATGATTATAATTATTTATTATTACTATATTATGATTATGATTTTAATTTATAATTATTATGATTATGATTATTTATTATTATTATTATATTATTATATTATGATTACAACTATGATTATATTATAATTATATTATTATGATTAAAATTATTATTTATTATTATTATTATATTATGATTATGATTATAATTATATTATTATGATTATAATTATTTATTATTTTTATATTATGATTATGATTATTATTTTATTATTATGTTATAATTATTATATTATTATATTATGATTATGATAATTATTTTATTATTATTTGATTATGTTGCATTGTATTATTATATTATTATATATTATTAGAATTATGATTATTTATTATTATATTATTATGATTATAATTATAATTATAATTTATTATTATATTATTATATTATGATTATGATTATTATGGTATTATTATGATAATTATTTTATTGTTATATTATTATTAGTATTATTGTACTATTATCATCATCATTGTTAGTATCATAATTATTCATATTTTAACTATTCTGATTAACAACTGTCGAACTATATTTTCCCTCTTCCGAATAATCAAAAATACCACTCTTCCAAAAATACACTATTCTATCACTCTTCCAAAATTACCATTCTTCCAAAGTTATTCCTTAATTTGCCAAACAATCCTATATGAATACAATTATCTCTTGAACGAAATTAATTAAAATTTGAACGAAATTAATTAAAATTCTGACTTCATCAGGGTCTGTGAAACTTGTAGGGATCATAGAGCACGAACAGTTAGGTGGCGTTCTTCCCAAGGCTTAGCAGTTATGATGTACAGTGACATCTTTGTTGCATAGCATGTATGAAAGTCCGATACACCAGTATTCTAGTGTTCTCTCTCATCTTCAATCCTCAATTAATCAAGTTTTATTTTGTATGTGTTTCCATTTTGCATCTTTAAAGCCATTGCCGCATTCATAAATCATAAATGAACTCACGTTACTCACCCTCACAAAAATAACTAGAGAGATGAAGGTACGTTAGTACGTCTACGTGTATTGTATAATTGTAACGTATAATTTATAATGAAGGAATGTGTGTGCGTTTCCTTTTTGAGAAAAGATGAAAGAAAGAGAGGAAAGTCCCCTCAAAAAAAAAAAAAAAAAAAAAAAAAAAAAGAGAGGAAAGGAAAGGAAATTAAAAAGAGCACCGCTGGGTCAGGCACATGTTCCCCTCATGGTTTGCCTTCACGTGATGTTTTCAGACCTTCCACATGCATCCAATCCCCTCTCCCCACCTCCGTGAAAGGCGCCACAACCCACAAGTTTTAGGTTTCAACTTTCAACACCCCACCACCGCCTCCTCCTTCCTTGTGGGGCCCACAGATTTTCAACCAAACTCTCATTTTTATGAATTCAACTTTATTGATGAAGTTTCTGAATTTAAAAATGAAGATTAAATTTGAAGAGCTCATAAGATAAATTCATCGGACGTAATAAATTCAGATAGTTATTTTATCATAGAGTACTATAGAAAATACTCATTTTATTTTTACTCCCTAAAACACTCATTAATTTATCACACTTGAAATTGGAGGTGGGTGGGTCAGATCCTATCAGTTTGATGTCAATCAGATAGGTAGGGTCAAATAGGATTATGATTAAGTCGAATGGGATCAGATTGAATTAGAATTAGATCTGATCAAATAGAGTTCATTTATATATTATTGTTTAATTTTAAATTAATTTTAATTAGATTGAAAATTTTGAATCTCGAATGGAATTAAATAAGATCGAATTCAGATTAAATTAAATTAGTTTGAATTTTTTTTAAAATAAATCAGATCGAATTAAAATTCATAGAACAATTTTTTCGAATTGAATTTTACCACTTCGACACAGCCCAACTCAGAAGGGATCTATTTGTAAAATGAAAGCAATTTTTGTCGAAGCATGCTTCAAAGAATCTTTAATTGACCCTTGTTGGCTTTCGCGATGCCCCCCCCTATCGGAATCAGATCAGCTGTCGCGCGGCACCGTGCAGCGCAGCACGGTGTCCGTTCGATCACTTTGAGATTCGTGCTAACTCGAATCTCAAAATACTAACTCGAATTTCGAAGTGATCGAACGGACACCGTGCTGCGCTGCACGGTGCCGCGCGACAGCGGATCCGCTTCCCCCCTATCGGCCTATCCTGTGCTCCACAACTCTATATATTTGGATCCTTAACTAAGTGTTTTCCCTCCAAGCCAAACCTAAACTCCTTTCTCCAGTCCTGTGTGAACGCTTAACACTACTGCATCTTCGGGTTGAAAATGGTGGCCGTGGCTAAGTTGCTTCTCGTCTTGGCAGTTGCCATCCTAGCCATTTCCATGGTTGAATCCAAGGTCTGATTACAGCTTTTGAGGAATGAGGAATGTGGCTTATTTGGTCTTTACTGTGTAACACCCTGTTGGTACTCGGTATTATGGCCATCTATTATGTATTTTAGATTCAGCTAAAGCCTAGATCAGCTGATCAAGGTTTTCTGGCCCATTAGAAGCAATGGTAAAAGTATTGTTGGTCTTCTGGTTGACGACATTGGTACTGGTACCAGTGCATGCAAATCTACTGCAATTGTAGGCATGCACATAGAGCCACTTGGTTTACCAGTACAATGCCTTTTTTTTTTACTATTTTCAGTCATGATTTCTGCTAATTTTGTAGTTTTTAAAGGTTTATTTCTGGAAAAATTAAGGAATCTTGTTCATTAAAAATAAATGAATAAAAAACACAAGCTTGATTTTCCATAACAGTTCCAGACTTCCAGTACAAGACACAAGTACCATGTAAAGGTATGAACTAAGTGGCACAGTGAGCCAACCAGTAGAACAACCTGTGTTTGTTATATTAATAATATAGTTATTGCTTACATTTCATTGCTTTATCTATTTAGAAAATGGAGACTGATGAAGCTGAAGTGCAGTATGAACTGGAAAGGGTATGAACCTGCTATCCCCAAAACTAATTTCAACCCAGTTTCATTTGTTGTTAAGCATTCATCAAGGATCCTAGTTAATTTTATTTTTTAATTATTATTCCTAGTTAATGTTAGTTTTTAATTATTACGTATGTTGAACTATTCTGTTTTCTTAACAACAGGTTAATGGGCTAGCAGGTCAGAAAAATGGGAAAGGAAATCTGCAGGGCTCTCGTAAGTCTGTCTAGTTTTCCTGGGTAAAAGCAAAAAATACATTCAACAAATGTTTCAGAAATTGCAAATAGCCCCAGATAATACCTAATCAATATGGGCCATTTGAGAGGCTATTTTGAACTTTCAATTGTATTATGCAATTTTGATTTAGGATGGAAACAAAGTCAACACCACATATGGGCCATCTTAGGAGAGTATTGCAATTTACAAATGTTTGTAGTAAACATATAAGGGCTTTAAAAGAAACAATTTCAATTGCCTCCACTCCAATGTTACCTTGTATATAGCATACCAAAGTTTCCATCTCAGATCTAGTAACAGACCTGATCAGGTTTTGTAGTGAAACAGCAGCAGCAAACCTGATTTATAAACCACCAATGTTTGCTGTTAATTACTCGTCTGGCTTTGTTTTTTTTGTTTCCAATTTCTGAATCTATTGAATCCACACCGTGCTTCTATTGAATGTATACCAAAAATTCCTTTTCATTCAATTAATCTCCAAACTATTTTAACAATGTACAATCCATAAACCTGACCTGCACATTGAACAGATTTCCTAACAGTCAGAAACCATTTCAAAACAGTTCATATGCTAATGCATCAAAATTTGAACAGAATGCCCGGGGCAATGCCAAAGGAGGTGCTCCCAGACTCAGTACAAAAAGCCTTGCCTGTTCTTCTGCAATAAGTGCTGCCAGGCATGCCTTTGTGTCCCATCTGGTTACTATGGAAACAAGGGAGAGTGCCCCTGCTACAACAACTGGAAGACCAAGAGAGGTGGCCCCAAATGCCCTTAAATTAATTACGTTATTTGCCTCTGAGCTTATAACTACTTTATTGTATTCCTCTACTAATTCAGTATTGTTGTACCTTGGATTTTTATTGAGTCATCCAATCAAACTCAAAAACTGAGTTGAAGATTGGAGCAAGGTACCGCTCTATTATAGTAAGATGTGTTTTACTGAATATATTGATCAATATCTATCTATTAATGATTGTTATTGATATAAAAAATGGAAAATCTGCATGCAATGCCTGCTTGGAATTTTCAGATTATTTTCTGTTGTATGCCTCTTAAGAAACATGAACTCATGTGATGTGTTAGGTTAGGTCCATCTTCATAAAGTCGGATTTGTCCATGTAACAAGTTTAAGTTGAGCAACAAAAAGATGTACCATTTTCTTGTTTTATTTTCGTTCTCTTCTTTAAATGAAGGAATTTTTTACATTTTAAATGCGTATACACGTATCAAGTTTTTTTACTAACAATAATTGAAATAAAATTACTACCCAATTCTAGAAACCCACAGAATTTTCCTTTTTTAAAGTTTTTTTTTTTTGTTTTGTTTCCATGATAGCTTGAATCCATAATTTTTTTGAGATCATTGTAATTAGCTACAATTTGAACAACAAGGAACAGAAATTGAGATTAGCTCCCTATTTCATTTAGTGTAGGGATAGCCTATTTCGAGCTTTTTGAACCCGATCATCTAAAAATCCTTATTAAATTCGCTCCTTACCCGTCACTCTCGTAGGTTCAGCACTTAATTCGCTCCTTACCCGTCACTCTCGTAGGTTCAGCACTTAAGAAGCTCGACCTGGCCCTTGAGGATGATATCTAATTTAGAGGAATGCAAAGAACACAAACACAAGAATCATCCACAGATCCTTGCCTAGATTTTCTCAGAATACTAACGGGTAAACACAAATGATACCAGTAATACAATTGCCAGGATAATCTCACATATCCTCCGATTGACATTTATGCACAACCCCATTGTATGTCTCTACACCCAATCAATCACACTGATGAGATGGATACCATCTCCATAGACAAAACAACAAAGAAATTAATATTCACGTATAGTTGTTCTGTTAGTTTGTCAACCTGTGCCAATTTCATCTTGATTCAATCTGCCATGGCAATGAGCTAACCTCCTAGTTAGCATACTGAGTATATGGTGTCTCAGCATCTCAGCCCCTGCCCCTGCCCCTGCCCAGTGTAACGTTGTATCACCACAACAATAGTAAAAATTGAACAACGAATGAACAAATGGTTAAATGCCCAACATTCTTACTTCACCGTCATCACCAATAAACCGCTACTAAACTAGTGAAATTCAAATTATCTCACCACATTTTCTCCTTTTGTCCTTCAACATGTATTTAATTGCATAGTGAGAATTTCAATCTCCTGAGACCCTCAAATTTATGTCTCTACACCCAATCAATCTCGATCCACATAATGCAATGCAATTTTGCATCAGATAGCTAACCCTCTTGCTTGATCGTACTAGTCACTTTCTCCAACTCTATGTAATCTGACCTAAGCGGCCTGCCTTATCACCTGCAAATCAAGAACTTATACATCTTAGTTTCGCCTCTATAACTGTAAAACTATCATTTCTCTTCACACCTCTCTTTAACAATGCTTTGACCATGTCAACTTCCTTTGCTTTCCCTAGAGAGGTGAATATATTTGACAAGCCCATGTTTTCTATTAAACATTTTTTTTTGTAGCCATTCCTGCTAATTTTGAATAGCAACATATTCTTCATGCATCTATTAATGACTTGCTAGATGCTAGAATCAGGTTTTATTGGAGTTCATTCAACACTTTTGAGCTCCATTCAATTTTCCAGCTCTACCCATTGTATCAGAAATCAACCATAAAATTATAACTGATGTTGTCTAAAGGGAAAATACCATATTCACCTGTCATAAACTTGAAGTGTCTCTAACCTTCATCAATCATCATTGAATAAACTCGCATGGCTGCATGCTAAGGAACAACTATAAATACAATGTGATCTGGTTGTACAGGCCCTATCATGGTTTTGAAAAAGGTACAGTGCATCTGTAATTCAACCATGCACGCCATGGCCTGAGATAATAGTACCACATGAAGCCAAACTTCTTTCCTCCATGCTCTCCATCCGATGAAACAGTCTTGTAACATATGTCAGGCTGCCACATTTCATATACAAATCAACTGGGGCAGTGTCAGATCTAAGCTAACCAAAAAGTTTCTAAAAACAAATAAATTAATAATTTTGGCAAGTGTACTGCTGGTGCAAAAAACAGAATTTGCACAAGCACCTTAAGAACGGTCACGCCATCAGGATTAACTCGAAGCATATGCATCACTCTGAACAGCTAGCTCTAGTGCTCTAGCGTCTCTAAACCGTCGTCAATTCATTATTCTGACTGTAATCTGATATCATAGAACTTTAAATCACGAAATCCTTCATAGGCATTCCATCAAACACTTGGAAGTGTAAATATACTTGTATGCCCAACCAATGTGTTTTGCGCATGACATGACATTGAAAGAAGCCTGAGGGAGGGTAGCCAAGGAGGGAGTAGCGAGAACTGAGTTGGCACGGAGGGAAGAGGACAGTGGGGTGGCACGCGGCGCGGAGGGATTCTCAGTGAGGGCTTCAAATCCCATGTGATTCAAATTCACATCCCTGTTATTCTCTCTGACAGCGGGGCCACTTGATTCTAATTTGTACTGGGGTCCATTATTACAGAGAGAATAACAGAGATAACAAGGAAATTTGAATCACAAGGGATTTCATTCCCTCGGGGAGGAGTAGAGAAGAGAAGCTTGGATTAGATTAGAGAGAAGTTATCTGGCGTTTGAGTAAATCCATCAAATCAATAGAGTAACTGCCCGTTTATATAAGTATATCAAATGCGCATATATACATATCAAACAAAAATAGGTAGTGATATTGTGTCCAACATCGTCCTCTATTTTCTCCATTATTATGATCTCCGGATTCTATGTGCTATAAATTTTTATACAGTTATGGTGGAAAATGATCCTTGGATTTCACGCGCTCTATAACTTTTTAGGGAGTCTATTTTCAGTTGCGTTGGAAAATTGATGAAACAATATTGAAGCCATTTTAGATTTTTCAGTTTCTAAAATCTGGAATTTTTTTCAGATTATTTTTTGACAAATAACTCAAGTTTAGTCTTAAGTGTTGAACATAGTAGCATTTACCTTTATTTCTTATGAAATAGTGGTCTTTGGTAAGTAACGGACTAACTGGCCTCCTAATTGCTGCAATGAGCATGCTATAAGCCTATTAGGTCGTTAAATATTTTAGCATTTCTTCTAATGGAGTATTAGGCCCTGGAGCCTATATAATCTCTCTTTATGACCAGACTAGAGAATTAGTTATTTACCCATAAAAAAATATATTTTTTTATTGCAACATAGTTTGAAATCACGAGTGCTACAATGCAAATTAATTGACCTGTCGAAATATTCTGATTACAAAAATCGAATCGTTTATTATATGCGAATTGAAAATCCAGATGTATGAGAAATAGGATTCCCAAGGCCCTGAAGATACTAAGAAATGGGCCAGATCCATGGGCCTAATTTCTGACCCCTAACAACTTCCATTCAATTTGGACCGATAACAAACACAAGCTTTCTCCATCGATCCTTGACCAAAATTTCTAACTTTTACTAATGAGTAAAAAATTATCCCACAAATGGTACCACTGGTACCCTTGCCAGCCTACGGGCATGATACGGCAAAAAACAAAGGAAAAGAATGGTACCATTGGTACCGTTCCAACCAAACGCGTTTTGGTCTCGGAAATAAGGACGGAGGGAGAGGGTGCTAGAGGACTTGACATCCCTATAATTTACACAAATTAATAGAGATATATGAAAAATTAGTTGTATTTGTAGATATGAGAAAGCGATATGAGATGAGAATCGGCTCAATACTTCGCCTGTACGCGGTACCAATTTTTCCATTTTTGTCCTTTCTTTTTTCTTTTTTATTTAAAAAAACCCTCGGAGAATGGGAGCCTTTCCTAGTCTATATCTTAGAGGTCAAAGGTGATAATCAGACGGTCTGACTTTTTTTGTGTGTCTTTTTTCGACCTTTTGTCAAGCGTTCTTCTTTATTTGCGCTCCCCTCTCTTTCACTTTCTCCCGCGGAAATTTCGCATCGTGATGGTACATTTTCGTACCTTTCAGAGTTTGTTTGGGTTTTGTTTTTATGTTTTGCGTTTCCGGATTCATTTTCGGCGGTACTGAGGGCGACGGGTCCAGTTTTCATGTTTTGAGTTTCCGGACTCGTTTTCGACGATAGTGGGGTATCGGGTCCCGTTTTCATGTTTTGCGCTCTCGGACTCATTTTCGGCGGTACCGAGGGCGTCGGGTCCCGTTTTCATATTCACTCCTGAACTCGTTTTCGGCGGTTCCGAGGGCATCAAGTGCAGTTTTAATGTTTTGCGCTCCCGGACTTGTTTTCGACGGTATCGAGGGCGTCGAGTCCAGTTTTCATATTTTGCGCTCCCGGACTCGTTTTCATCGGTACAGAGTGCCTCGAGTCTCGTATTCATGTTTTTCGCTCTCAGACTAGTTTTCTGCGAAACCGAGGACGTCAGGTCCAGCTTTCATATTTTCCATTCCCGGATGAGTTTTCGACGATAGAGGGGGCGTCGAGTCCAGTTTTTCATGTTTTGCGCTTCCGAACACGTTTTCGGCGGTACCGAGGGTATTCATGTTTTTCGCTCCCGGACTCATTTTCGAAGGTACCGCGGGCGACGGGTCCCGTTTTCATGTTTTGCGCTCTCGGACTCGTTTTCGACGGTAGAGGGGGCGTCGAGTCCGGTTTTCTGTTTTGCGCTCTCGGACACGTTTTCGGCGGTACCGAGGGCCTAGAGTCCCGTATTCGTGTTTTTCGCTCCCAGACTCATTTTCGTACCATGTGCGTCGGGCCCTTTTTCATGTTTTGTGCTCTCGGACTCATTTAAGTGGTATCGAGGGCACCGGGTCCCGTTTTCATGTTTTGCGCTCCCGAACTCGTTTTCGTCGATACCGAGCGCCTCGAGTCCCATATTCATGTCTTTCGCTCCCGTTTTCGGCGGTTCCGAGGGCATCAGGTGTAGTTTTCATGTTTTGCGCTCCCGAACAAGTTTTCGGCGGTATCGTGGGTGTCGGGTCCCTTTTTCATGTTTTGCGCTTTCGGACTCATTTTCGGCGGTCGAGGGGGCTCGGGTCCCGTTTTCATGTTTTGTGCTTCCGGACTCATTTTCGACGGTTTCGGGGCGTCGGGTCCAATTTTCATGTTTTGTTCTCCCAAACTCATTTTCGGCGGAACTGTGGACGTCGGGTCCCGTTTTCATGTTTTGCGCTCCTGGACTCATTTCGGCGGTACCGAGGGCGTCGGTTCCAGTTTTCATGTTTCGTGCACTCGTACTCGTTTTCGATGATAGAGGGGGCGTCGGGTCCAATTTTCATGTTTTGCTCTCCTTGACTCGTTTTCGACGGTATCGAGTACGTCGGGTCCTGTTTTCATATGTTGTGCTCCCGAACTCATTTTCAACGCTACCGAAGGAGTCGGGTCCCGTTTCATGTTTGGCACGCCCAGACTCGTTTTCGGCGGTTCCACGGGCGTCGGGTCCTTTTTTTATGTTTTGCGACTGCCGAGCTCGTTTCCGACGGTATCGAGGGTGTCCGGTCCCGTTTTCATTTTTTGCGCTCCCGGACTCGTTTTCGACGGATACGAGGGCGGCGGGTCCAATTTTCATGTTTTACGCTCCCGAACTCGTTTTTGGCGGTATCGTGGGCGACATATCCCTTTTTCCTGTTTTGCGCTCTCTGACTTATTTTCAACGGTACTGAGGGCATCGGAGTCCCGTTTTCATGTTTTGCGCTCCCGAACTCGTTTTCAGCGGAATCGAAGACGTCAGGTCCACCTTTCATGTTTTGCTCTCTCGAAGTCATTTTCATCGGTACCGAGGGTCTCATGTCCCGATTTCATGTTTTGCGCTCCCGTATTCGTTTTCGACGGTACCGAGGGCGTCGTGTCTCGATTTCATGTTTTGTGCTCCCGAACTCATTTTCAGCGGTATCGAGGGCGTCGGGTCCCGTTTCCATGTTTGGCACACCCGGACTCGTTTTCGGCGGTTCCGTGGGCGTCTGGTTCAGTTTTAATGTTTTGTGCTCCCGAACACATTTTCGGCGGTACAGTGGGCGTCGGTCCCATTTTCATGTTTTGCGCTGCCAAACTCGTTTCCGACGGTATCGAGGGCGTCGGGTCCCGTTTTCATTTTTTGCGCTCCCGAACTCGTTTTCGACGGATACGAGGGCGTCGGGTCCAATTTTTATGTTTTACGCTCCCGAACTCATTTTTGGCGGTATCGTGGGCGACATGTCCCTTTTTTATGTTTCGCACTCTTTGACTTATTTTTAATGGTACAGAGGGTGTCAGAGTCCTGTTTTCATGACTCGTTTTCGGCGAACCGAGAGCGTCGAGTCCCGTTTTCATGTTTTGCGCTCCCAGACTCGTTTTCGGTGGTACCGAGGGCGTCATGTCCCGTTTTCATGTTTTGCGCTCCCATATTCATTTTCGACGGTACCGATGGCGTTGCGTCACCAATTTTGTGTAGTTGCGCGGCCAAAAATTTTCATAAATCCAAACAACTTATTTAGACAATAGTTTTTAACGCATCTTACTTATGTTTTGTGCAAAATTAGCGTTATAGAACAACTTTATAATAGGAGTAGTTATAAGTAGTTATATTAAATTTCACAAAATTATTTGTAGTTATGAGGGCAAAAATGTTGAAAATAGTGTCGTAGAATATTCATATCGAGATGTTAATTAAACAATCTTATAATAGGCATAACTAGACGTAATTATATTAATTTGCACGAAACTATGTGTATTTATGGGGTCAAAAAATTTTAAAAAGTCAAACAATTTGTTTAAACAGAGGTTTTTAATGCATCTTACTTTTGTTTTGTCCCAAATTAGCGTCATAGAATATTCATATTGAAGTTTTTAATAGATAATCTTATAATAGGCATAATTAGGAGTAATTATATTAATTTGTACGAAATTATATGCAGCTATACGGAAAAAAGTTTGAAAAACTCAATCAACTAGTTTAAACTGTTGTTTTCTAATGTAACTTACTTATGTTTTGTGCAAACTTAGTGTCGTAGAATATTCATATCGAAGTATTAGTTGGATAATCATCTAATAGGAACAATTAGCAGTAATTATATTAATTTTTATGAAATTATAAGTAGTTATGAAACAATAAATTTTGAAAATCTTAAACAACTTGTTTAAACAACAGTTTCAGATGTATCATATTTATGTTTTATGAAAAAAATACTGTGATAGGATATTTATATTTGAGTGTCAACTGGATAATTATATAATAGGCATAATTACGAGTAATTATATTAATTTGCGCGATGTTATGTGTAGTTATGCAGTATTTTTTTTAAAAACTCAAACAACTTATTTAAACATTTGTTTTTAATACATCTTACTTATTTATTATGCAAAATTCGTGTTGTAGAATGTTCATATCGAGGTGTTAATTGGATAATATTCTAATATGCATGCAATTAGGAGTAATTATATTAATTTTCATAAAATTTTGTGTCGTTATGAGGCAATAAATGTTAAAAATCTTAAATAACTTGTTTACACAGTAATTTCTAATGTATCTTACTTATGTCTTCTGAACAATTAGTGTCCTCTGATATTCATATCGAAGTGTTAATTTGACAATCTTATAATAGACATAGTTAGGCGCAATTATATTAATTCGCTCGAAATTATGTGCAGTTTTGATTCAAAAAATGTTGAAAATATTAAACTACTTGTTTAAAAAACAGTTTCGAATGCATCTTACTTATATTTGTGCAAAATTTACGTTATAAAATATTCATATCTAAGTTTTAACAGTACAATCATATAATAGGCATAATTAAGAGTAATTATATAAATTTTCATGAAATTATATGCAGTTATGCGGCCAACAAATTTTAAAAACTCAAACAACTTGTTTAAACAACCGTTTTTAATGCATCTTATTTATGTTTTGTGCAAAAATTGTGTCGGACAATGTTCATATCGAAGTGTTGATTGTGTCGGACAACCGTTTTTAATGCATCTTATTTAAACAGCAGTTTTTAATATATCTTACTTATATTTTATGAAAAATTAGTGTCGTAGGATATTCATATCGCAGTGCTAAATGAACAATCTTTTAATAGGCATAATTAGGAGTAATTGTATTAATTTTTATGAAATTATAGGTAGTTATGCGGCCAAAATTTTTGAAAAACACAAACAACTTGTTTAAACAGCTATTTTTAATGCATCTTATTTATATTTTGTGCAAAATTAGTGTCGTAGAATATTCATATCGAAGTTTTAAATGGAAGATCATATAATAGGCATGCTTAGGAGTAATAATATTAATTAATAAGAAATTATGTGTAATTATGCGGCCTAAAAGTTTTTAAAAGCTCAAATAACTTGTTTAAAGAGTTATTTTTAAAGCCTACGACTTATGTTTTGTGCAAAATTAGTATTATAGAATGTTCATATTAAAATGTTAATTAGATAATCTTATAATAGACAAAATTATGAGTGATTATTTTAACTTTCATTGAAATATGTGTAGTTATGGGGCCAAAAATTCTGAAACACTCAAATAACTTTTATAAATAGTTGTTTCTAATGCATCTTACTTATGTTTTAGGAGAAAATAGTGTCGTAGAATATTCATATCGAGGTGTAAATTGAAGAATCTTAATTTTCACGAAACTATGTGTATTTAAAGAGCCAAATTTTTTAAAAAAGTCAAACAATTCGTTTAAACAACAGTTTTTAATGCATCTTACTTTTGTTTTGTGCCTAATTAACATCGTAAAATATTCATATCGAAGTATTAATTGGATAATCTTCTAATAGGAACAATTAGAAGTAATTATATTAATTTTTATGAAATTATGAGTAGTTATGAGACAATAAATTTTTAAAATTTTAAATAACTTGTTTAAACAGCAGTTTCAGATGTATCTTATTTATGTTTTATGAAAAAATACTGTTATAGGATATTCATATTGGAGTGTCAATTGGATAATTATATAATAGGCATAATTGAGAGTAATTATATTAATTTGTGCGATGTTATGTGTAGTCATGCAGTAAAAATTTTTAAAAAACTCAAACAATTTGTTTAAATATCTGTTTTTAATGCATTTTACTTATTTATTATGCAAAATTCGTGTTGTAGAATGTTCATATTGAGGTGTTAATTGGATACTGTTCTAATAGGCATGTAATTAGGAGTAATTATATTAATTTTTATGAAATTTTGTGTCATTATGAGGTAATAAATGTTAAAAATCTTAAACAACTTGTTTAAACAATAATTTCTAATATATCTTACTTATGTCTTCTGAAAAATTAGTGTCCTCTGATATTGATATCGAAGTGTTAATTTGATAATCTTATAATAGACATAGTTAGGCGCAATTATATTAATTAGCTCGAAATTATGTGTAGTTTTGACTCAAAAAATGTTGAAAATATTAAACTACTTGTTTAAAAAACAGTTTCGAATGCATCTTACTTATATTTGTGTAAAATTAGCGTTATAGAATATTCATATCTAAGTTTTAACTGTACAATCATATAATAGGCATAATTAGGAGTAATTATATTAATTTTCATGAAATTATATGTAGTTATGTGGCCAACAAATTTTAAAAACTCAAACAATTTGTTTAAACAACCGTTTTTAATGCATCTTACTTATGTTTTATGCAAAAATTATGTCGAACAATGTTCATATCGAAGTGTTGATTGGATAATATAGAAATAGGTATAATTAGGAGCAATTATATTAATTTTCATGAAATTATGTATAGTTAAGAGTCAAAAAATGTTAAAAATCTTAAACAACTTGTTTAAACAGCAGTTTCTAATATATCTTACTTATGTTTTATGAAAAATTAGTGTCGTAGGATATTCATATCGCAGTGCTAAATGGACAATCTTATAATAGGCATAATTAGGAGTAATTATATCAATTTATATGAAATTATGAGTACTTATGCGGCCCAAATTTTTGAAAAACACAAACAACTTGTTTAAACAGCTGTTTTTAATGCATCCTACTTATGTCTCGTGCAAAATTAGTGTCGTAGAATGGGCATAATTAAAAATAATCATATCTAAGTTTTAACTATACAATCATATAATAGGTATAATTAGGAGCAATTGTATTAATTTTCATGAAATTATGTATAGTTATGAGTAAAAAAATGTTAAAAATCTTAAACAACCTATTTAAACAGCAGTTTCTAATATATCATACTTATGTTTTATGAAAAATTAGTGTCGTAGGATATTCATATCGCAGTTTTAAATGAACAATCTTATAATAGGCATAATTGGGAGTAATTATATCAATTTGCATGAAATTATGTGTACTTATGCGGCCAAAATTTTTGAAAAACACAAACAACTTGTTTAAACAATTGTTTTTAATGCATCATACTTATGTCTCGTGCAAAATTAGTGTCGTAGAATGTTCATATCGAATTGTTAATTGGCTAATATTTTAATGGGCATAATTAGGAGTAATTATTTTATATTATTTTTATAGGCCAAAAATTTTGAAAAACTTAATAACTTTTAAATAGCGTTTTAATGCACTTACTTATGTTTTGGGGAAAAATAGTGCCCTAAAATATTCGTTTTGAAGTGTTAATTGAGCAATCTTATAATAGGCACAATTATGAGTAAATTATATTAATTTACACCAAATTATGTGTAGTTATGCGGCCAAAATTTTTTAAAAAGGCAAACAACTTGTTTAAACAACAGCTTTTGACTCATCTTACTTATATTTTGTGCAATATTAGCGTTATAGAATATTCATATCGAAGTTTTAGTTGAACAATTTTATTATTTACATAATTAGAAGTAATTGTATTAATTTTTACGAAATTATAGGTAGTTATGCGGCCAAAATTTTTGAAAGCCTCAAACAACTTGTTTAAACAAAGCAGTTTTAATGCATCTTACTTATGTTTTGCGCAAAATTAGCGTCATGGAATATTCATATCGAAGTTTTAATAGGAGAATCTTATAATATGCGTAACAAAGAGTAATTATTTTAATTTGCACCAATTTTGTGTAGTTATTGCGCGGCCAAAAATTTTCATAAAGCAAAACAACTTGTTTAGAAAACAATTTTTAACGCAGATTACTTATGTTTTGTGCAAAATTAGCGTTATAGAATATTCATATCAAAGTTTTAATTGGACAACTTTATAGTAGGAGTAATTAGGAGTAGTTATATTAATTTTCATGAAATTATGTGTAGTTATGAGGCGAAAATGTTGAAAACTCAAACAAGTTTTTTAAATAGCAGTTTCTAATGCATCTTACTTACATTTTGTGAAAAATTTATATCGTAGAATATTCATATGAAAGTGTTAAGTAAAAAAATCTAATAACAGGCGTAATTAGGAGTAATTGTATTAATTTATGTGTAGTTTTACGGCCAAAAAGTTTGGAAACATGAAACAACTTGTTTAAACAGCTGTTTTTAATGCATCTTACTTATGTTTCGTGCAAAATTAGTGTTGTAGGATATTCATATCGAAGTTTTATTGAAAGAATCTTACAATAGGCATATTTAGGAGTAAGTATATTAATTTATAAGAAATTATGTGTAGCTATGCAGCCAAATGTTTTGAAAAACTCAAATAACTTGTTTAAACAAATGTTTTAATGCATCTTACGTATGTTTTGTGCAAAATTAGTGTCGTAGAATATTCATATCGAAGTTTTAAATGGAAGATCATATAATAGGCATGCTTAGGAGTAATAATATTAATTAATAAGAAATTATGTGTAATTATGCGGCCTAAAAGTTTTTAAAAGCTCAAATAACTTGTTTAAACAAATGTTTTTAAAGCCTACGACTTATGTTTTGTGCAAAAGTAGTGTTGTAGAATGTTCATATTGAAGTGTTAATTAGATAATCTTATAATGGGCAAAATTAGGAGTGATTATTTTAACTTTCATTGAATTATGTGTAGTTATGGGGCCAAAAGTTTTGAAACACTAAAATAACTTTTATAAATAGTTGTTTTTAATGCATCTCACTTATGTTTTGGGAGAAAATAGTGTCGTAGAATATTCATATCGAGGTGTGAATTGAAGAATCTTAATTTGCACAAAACTATGTGTATTTATGGAGCCAAAATTTTTAAAAAAGTCAAACAATTCGTTTAAACAGCAGTTTTAAATGCATCTTACTTTTGTTTTGTGCCTAATTAGCGTCGTAGAATATTCATATCGAAGTATTAATTGGATAATCTTCTAATAGGAACAATTAGGAGTAATTATATTAATTTTCACAAAATTATGAGTAGTTATGAGACAATAAATTTTGAAAATCTTAAATAACTTGTTTAAACAGCAGTTTCAGATGTATCTTATTTATGTTTTATGAAAAAATACTGTTATAGGATATTCATATTGGAGTGTCAATTGGATAATTATATAATAGGCATAATTGGGAGTAATTATATTAATTTGCGCGATGTTATGTGTAGTTATGCATTAAAAAAATTTAAAAAACTCAAACAACTTGTTTAAACAGCTGTTTTTAATGCATCTTACTTATTTATTATGCAAAATTAGTGTTGTAGAATGTTCATATCGAGGTGTTAATTGGATAATGTTCTAATAGGCATGCAATTAGGAGTAATTATATTAATTTTCATGAAATTTTGTGTTGTTATGAGGCAATAAATGTTAAAAATCTTAAACAACTTGTTTAAACAGCAATTTCTAATGTATCTTACTTATGTCTTCTGAAAAATTAGTGTCCTCTGATATTCATATCGAGGCGTTAATTTGACAATCTTATAATAGACATAGTTAGGCGCAATTATATTAATTCGCTCGAAATTATGTGTAGTTTTGATTCAAAAAATGTTGAAAATATTAAACTACTTGTTTAAAAAACAGTTTCGAATGCATCTTACTTATATTTGTGCAAAATTAGCGTTATAGAATATTCATATCTAAGTTTTAACTGTACAATCATATAATAGGTATAATTAGGAGGAATTGTATTAATTTTCACGAAATTATGTAAAGTTATGAGTCAAAAAATGTTAAAAATCTTAAACAACTTGTTTAAACAGCAGTTTCTAATATATCTTACTTATGTTTTATGAAAAATTAGTGTCGTAGGATATTCATATCGCAGTGCTAAATGAACAATCTTATAATAGGCATAATTGGGAGTAATTATATCAATTTGCATGAAATTATGTGTACTTATGCGGCCAAAATTTTTGAAAAACACAAACAACTTGTTTAAACAGCTGTTTTTAATGCATCCTACTTATGTCTCGTGAAAAATTAGTGTCGTAGAATGTTCATATCGAATTGTTAATTGGCTAATATTTTAATGGGCATAATTAGGAGTAATTATATTATTTTTTACGAAATAATATGTAGTTATGAGGCCAAAAAAGTTGAAAAACTTAATTTTTTTAAATAGCAGTTTCTAATGCATCTTACTTATGTTTTGGGGAAAAATAGTGCCCTAAAATATTCGTTTTGAAGTGTTAATTGAACAATCATATAACAGGCACAATTATGAGTAAATTATATTAATTTACACCAAATTATGTGTAGTTATGCGGCCAAAAATTTTTAAAAAGGCAAACAACTTGTTTAAACAACAGCTTTTGACTCATCTTACTTATGTTTTGTGCAATATTAGCGTTATAGAATATTCATATCGAAGTTTTAGTTGAACAATTTTATAATTTGCGTAATTAGAAGTAATTGTATTAATTTTTACGAAATTATAGGTAGTTATGCGGCCAAAAATTTTGAAAGCCTCAAACAACTTGTTTAAACAGCAGTTTTTAATGCATCTTACTCATGTTTTGCGCAAAATTAGCGTCATGGAATATTCATATCGAAGTTTTAATAGGAGAATCTTATAATATGCGTAACAAGGAGTAATTATTTTAATTTGCACCAGTTTTGTGTAGTTGCGCGGCCAAAAATTTTCATAAAGCCAAACAACTTGTTTAGAAAACAATTTTTAACGCAGATTACTTATGTTTTGTGCAAAATTAGCGTTATAGAATATTCATATCAAAGTTTTAATTGGACAACTTTATAGTAGGAGTAATTAGGAGTAGTTATATTAATTTTCATGAAATTATGTGTAGTTATGAGGGCGAAAATGTTGAAAACTCAAACAAGTTTTTTAAATAGCAGTTTCTAATGCATCTTACTTACATTTTGTGAAAAATTTATATCGTAGAATATTCATATGAAAGTGTTAAGTAAAAAATCTTATAACAGGCGTAATTAGGAGTAATTGTATTAATTTATGTGTAGTTTTGCGGCCAAAAAGTTTGGAAACATGAAACAACTTGTTTAAACAGCTGTTTTTAATGCATCTTACTTATGTTTTGTGCAAAATTAGTGTTGTAGGATATTCATATCGAAGTTTTATTGAAAGAATCTTACAATAGGCATATTTAGGAGTAAGCATATTAATTTATAAGAAATTATGTGTAGCTATGCAGCCAAATGTTTTGAAAAACTCAAATAACTTGTTTAAACAACTGTTTCTAATGCATCTTACGTATGTTTTGTGCAAAATTAGTGTCGTAGAATATTCATATCGAAGTTTTAAATGGAAGATCATATAATAGGCATGCTTAGGAGTAATAATATTAATTAATAAGAAATTATGTGTAATTATGCGGCCTAAAAGTTTTTAAAAGCTCAAATAACTTGTTTAAACAGCTGTTTTTAAAGCCTACGACTTATGTTTTGTGCAAAAGTAGTGTTGTAGAATGTTCATATTGAAGTGTTAATTAGATAATCTTATAATGGGCAAAATTAGGAGTGATTATTTTAACTTTCATTGAATTATGTGTAGTTATGGGGCCAAAAATTTTGAAACACTCAAATAACTTTTATAAATAGTTGTTTCTAATGCATCTTACTTATGTTTTGGGAGAAAATAGTATCGTAGAATATTCATATCGAGGTGTTAATTGAAGAATCTTAATTTGCACGAAACTATGTGTATTTATGGGGCCAAATTTTTTAAAAAAGTCAAACAATTCGTTTAAACAGCAGTTTTAAATGCATCTTACTTTTGTTTTGTGCCTAATTAGCGTCGTAGAATATTCATATCGAAGTATTAATTGCATAATCTTCTAATAGGAACAATTAGGAGTAATTATATTAATTTTCACAAAATTATGAGTAGTTATGAGACAATAAATTTTGAAAATCTTAAATAACTTGTTTAAACAGCAGTTTCAGGTGTATCTTATTTATGTTTTATGAAAAAAAATACTGTTATAGGATATTCATATTGGAGTGTCAATTGGATAATTATATAATAGGCATAATTGGGAGTAATTATATTAATTTGCGCGATGTTATGTGTAGTTATGCATTAAAAAAATTTAAAAACTCAAACAACTTGTTTAAACAGCTGTTTTTAATGCATCTTACTTATTTATTATGCAAAATTAGTGTTGTAGAATGTTCATATCGAGGTGTTAATTGGATAATGTTCTAATAGGCATGCAATTAGGAGTAATTATATTAATTTTCATGAAATTTTGTGTTGTTATGAGGCAATAAATGTTAAAAATCTTAAACAACTTGTTTAAACAGCAATTTCTAATGTATCTTACTTATGTCTTCTGAAAAATTAGTGTCCTCTGATATTCATATCGAGGCGTTAATTTGACAATCTTATAATAGACATAGTTAGGCGCAATTATATTAATTCGCTCGAAATTATGTGTAGTTTTGATTCAAAAAATGTTGAAAATATTAAACTACTTGTTTAAAAAACAGTTTCGAATGCATCTTACTTATATTTGTGCAAAATTAGCGTTATAGAATATTCATATCTAAGTTTTAACTGTACAATCATATAATAGGTATAATTAGGAGGAATTGTATTAATTTTCACGAAATTATGTAAAGTTATGAGTCAAAAAATGTTAAAAATCTTAAACAACTTGTTTAAACAGCAGTTTCTAATATATCTTACTTATGTTTTATGAAAAATTAGTGTCGTAGGATATTCATATCGCAGTGCTAAATGAACAATCTTATAATAGGCATAATTGGGAGTAATTATATCAATTTGCATGAAATTATGTGTACTTATGCGGCCAAAATTTTTGAAAAACACAAACAACTTGTTTAAACAGCTGTTTTTAATGCATCCTACTTATGTCTCGTGAAAAATTAGTGTCGTAGAATGTTCATATCGAATTGTTAATTGGCTAATATTTTAATGGGCATAATTAGGAGTAATTATATTATTTTTTACGAAATAATATGTAGTTATGAGGCCAAAAAAGTTGAAAAACTTAATTTTTTTAAATAGCAGTTTCTAATGCATCTTACTTATGTTTTGGGGAAAAATAGTGCCCTAAAATATTCGTTTTGAAGTGTTAATTGAACAATCATATAACAGGCACAATTATGAGTAAATTATATTAATTTACACCAAATTATGTGTAGTTATGCGGCCAAAAATTTTTAAAAAGGCAAACAACTTGTTTAAACAACAGCTTTTGACTCATCTTACTTATGTTTTGTGCAATATTAGCGTTATAGAATATTCATATCGAAGTTTTAGTTGAACAATTTTATAATTTGCGTAATTAGAAGTAATTGTATTAATTTTTACGAAATTATAGGTAGTTATGCGGCCAAAAATTTTGAAAGCCTCAAACAACTTGTTTAAACAGCAGTTTTTAATGCATCTTACTCATGTTTTGCGCAAAATTAGCGTCATGGAATATTCATATCGAAGTTTTAATAGGAGAATCTTATAATATGCGTAACAAGGAGTAATTATTTTAATTTGCACCAGTTTTGTGTAGTTGCGCGGCCAAAAATTTTCATAAAGCCAAACAACTTGTTTAGAAAACAATTTTTAACGCAGATTACTTATGTTTTGTGCAAAATTAGCGTTATAGAATATTCATATCAAAGTTTTAATTGGACAACTTTATAGTAGGAGTAATTAGGAGTAGTTATATTAATTTTCATGAAATTATGTGTAGTTATGAGGGCGAAAATGTTGAAAACTCAAACAAGTTTTTTAAATAGCAGTTTCTAATGCATCTTACTTACATTTTGTGAAAAATTTATATCGTAGAATATTCATATGAAAGTGTTAAGTAAAAAATCTTATAACAGGCGTAATTAGGAGTAATTGTATTAATTTATGTGTAGTTTTGCGGCCAAAAAGTTTGGAAACATGAAACAACTTGTTTAAACAGCTGTTTTTAATGCATCTTACTTATGTTTTGTGCAAAATTAGTGTTGTAGGATATTCATATCGAAGTTTTATTGAAAGAATCTTACAATAGGCATATTTAGGAGTAAGCATATTAATTTATAAGAAATTATGTGTAGCTATGCAGCCAAATGTTTTGAAAAACTCAAATAACTTGTTTAAACAGCTGTTTCTAATGCATCTTACGTATGTTTTGTGCAAAATTAGTGTCGTAGAATATTCATATCGAAGTTTTAAATGGAAGATCATATAATAGGCATGCTTAGGAGTAATAATATTAATTAATAAGAAATTATGTGTAATTATGCGGCCTAAAAGTTTTTAAAAGCTCAAATAACTTGTTTAAACAGCTGTTTTTAAAGCCTACGACTTATGTTTTGTGCAAAAGTAGTGTTGTAGAATGTTCATATTGAAGTGTTAATTAGATAATCTTATAATGGGCAAAATTAGGAGTGATTATTTTAACTTTCATTGAATTATGTGTAGTTATGGGGCCAAAAATTTTGAAACACTCAAATAACTTTTATAAATAGTTGTTTCTAATGCATCTTACTTATGTTTTGGGAGAAAATAGTGTCGTAGAATAATCATATCGAGGTGTTAATAGAAGAATCTTAATTTGCACGAAACTATGTTTATTTATGGGGCCAAAAGTTTTAAAAAAGTCAAACAATTCGTTTAAACAGCAGTTTCAAATGCATCTTGCTTTTGTTTTGTGCCTAATTAGCGTCGTAGAATATTCATATCGAAGTATTAATTGCATAATCTTCTAATAGGAACAATTAGGAGTAATTATATTAATTTTCACAAAATTATGAGTAGTTATGAGACAATAAATTTTGAAAATCTTAAATAACTTGTTTAAACAGCAGTTTCAGGTGTATCTTATTTATGTTTTATGAAAAAAATACTGTTATAGGATATTCATATTGGAGTGTCAATTGGATAATTATATAATAGGCATAATTGGGAGTAATTATATTAATTTGCGCGATGTTATGTGTAGTTATGCATTAAAAAAATTTAAAAAACTCAAACAACTTGTTTAAACAGCTGTTTTTAATGCATCTTACTTATTTATTATGCAAAATTAGTGTTGTAGAATGTTCATATCGAGGTGTTAATTGGATAATGTTCTAATAGGCATGCAATTAGGAGTAATTATATTAATTTTCATGAAATTTTGTGTTGTTATGAGGCAATAAATGTTAAAAATCTTAAACAACTTGTTTAAACAGCAATTTCTAATGTATCTTACTTATGTCTTCTGAAAAATTAGTGTCCTCTGATATTCATATCGAGGCGTTAATTTGACAATCTTATAATAGACATAGTTAGGCGCAATTATATTAATTCGCTCGAAATTATGTGTAGTTTTGATTCAAAAAATGTTGAAAATATTAAACTACTTGTTTAAAAAACAGTTTCGAATGCATCTTACTTATATTTGTGCAAAATTAGCGTTATAGAATATTCATATCTAAGTTTTAACTGTACAATCATATAATAGGTATAATTAGGAGGAATTGTATTAATTTTCACGAAATTATGTAAAGTTATGAGTCAAAAAATGTTAAAAATCTTAAACAACTTGTTTAAACAGCAGTTTCTAATATATCTTACTTATGTTTTATGAAAAATTAGTGTCGTAGGATATTCATATCGCAGTGCTAAATGAACAATCTTATAATAGGCATAATTGGGAGTAATTATATCAATTTGCATGAAATTATGTGTACTTATGCGGCCAAAATTTTTGAAAAACACAAACAACTTGTTTAAACAGCTGTTTTTAATGCATCCTACTTATGTCTCGTGAAAAATTAGTGTCGTAGAATGTTCATATCGAATTGTTAATTGGCTAATATTTTAATGGGCATAATTAGGAGTAATTATATTATTTTTTACGAAATAATATGTAGTTATGAGGCCAAAAAAGTTGAAAAACTTAATTTTTTTAAATAGCAGTTTCTAATGCATCTTACTTATGTTTTGGGGAAAAATAGTGCCCTAAAATATTCGTTTTGAAGTGTTAATTGAACAATCATATAACAGGCACAATTATGAGTAAATTATATTAATTTACACCAAATTATGTGTAGTTATGCGGCCAATTTTTTTTATAAAGGCAAACAACTTGTTTAAACAACAGCTTTTGACTCATCTTACTTATGTTTTGTGCAATATTAGCGTTATAGAATATTCATATCGAAGTTTTAGTTGAACAATTTTATAATTTGCGTAATTAGAAGTAATTGTATTAATTTTTACGAAATTATAGGTAGTTATGCGGCCAAAAATTTTGAAAGCCTCAAACAACTTGTTTAAACAGCAGTTTTTAATGCATCTTACTCATGTTTTGCGCAAAATTAGCGTCATGGAATATTCATATCGAAGTTTTAATAGGAGAATCTTATAATATGCGTAACAAGGAGTAATTATTTTAATTTGCACCAGTTTTGTGTAGTTGCGCGGCCAAAAATTTTCATAAAGCCAAACAACTTGTTTAGAAAACAATTTTTAACGCAGATTACTTATGTTTTGTGCAAAATTAGCGTTATAGAATATTCATATCAAAGTTTTAATTGGACAACTTTATAGTAGGAGTAATTAGGAGTAGTTATATTAATTTTCATGAAATTATGTGTAGTTATGAGGGCGAAAATGTTGAAAACTCAAACAAGTTTTTTAAATAGCAGTTTCTAATGCATCTTACTTACATTTTGTGAAAAATTTATATCGTAGAATATTCATATGAAAGTGTTAAGTGAAAAATCTTATAACAGGCGTAATTAGGAGTAATTGTATTAATTTATGTGTAGTTTTGCGGCCAAAAAGTTTGGAAACATGAAACAACTTGTTTAAACAGCTGTTTTTAATGCATCTTACTTATGTTTTGGGCAAAATTAGTGTTGTAGGATATTCATATCGAAGTTTTATTGAATGAATCTTACAATAGGCATATTTAGGAGTAAGTATATTAATTTATAAGAAATTATGTGTAGCTATGCAGCCAAATATTTTGAAAAACTCAAATAACTTGTTGAAACGGCTGTTTTTAATGCATCTTACGTATGTTTTGTGCAAAATTAGTGTCGTAGAATATTCATATCGAAGTTTTAAATGGAAGATCATATAATAGGCATGCTTAGGAGTAATAATATTAATTAATAAGAAATTATGTGTAATTATGCGGCCTAAAAGTTTTTAAAAGCTCAAATAACTTGTTTAAACAGCTGTTTTTAAAGCCTACGACTTATGTTTTGTGCAAAAGTAGTGTTGTAGAATGTTCATATTGAAGTGTTAATTAGATAATCTTATAATAGGGCAAAATTAGGAGTGATTATTTTAACTTTCATTGAATTATGTGTAGTTATGGGGCCAAAAATTTTGAAACACTCAAATAACTTTTATAAATAGTTGTTTCTAATGCATCTTACTTATGTTTTGGGAGAAAATAGTGTCGTAGAATATTCATATCGAGGTGTTAATTGAAAGAATCTTAATTTGCACGAAACTATGTTTATTTATGGGGCCAAAAGTTTTAAAAAAGTCAAACAATTCGTTTAAACAGCAGTTTCAAATGCATCTTACTTTTGTTTTGTGCCTAATTAGCGTCGTAGAATATTCATATCGAAGTATTAATTGCATAATCTTCTAATAGGAACAATTAGGAGTAATTATATTAATTTTCACAAATTATGAGTAGTTATGAGACAATAAATTTTGAAAATCTTAAATAACTTGTTTAACAACAGTTTCAGATGTATCATATTTATGTTTTATGAAAACAATACTGTGATAGGATATTTATATTTGAGTGTCAATTGGATAATTATATAATAGGCATAATTGGGAGTAATTATATTAATTTGCGCGATGTTATGTGTAGTTATGCATTAAAAAAATTTAAAAAACTCAAACAACTTGTTTAAACAGCTGTTTTTAATGCATCTTACTTATTTATTATGCAAAATTAGTGTTGTAGAATGTTCATATCGAGGTGTTAATTGGATAATGTTCTAATAGGCATGCAATTAGGAGTAATTATATTAATTTTCATGAAATTTTGTGTTGTTATGAGGCAATAAATGTTAAAAATCTTAAACAACTTGTTTAAACAGCAATTTCTAATGTATCTTACTTATGTCTTCTGAAAAATTAGTGTCCTCTGATATTCATATCGAAGTGTTAATTTGACAATCTTATAATAGACATAGTTAGGCGCAATTATATTAATTCGCTCGAAATTATGTGTAGTTTTGATTCAAAAAATGTTGAAAATATTAAACTACTTGTTTAAAAAACAGTTTCGAATGCATCTTACTTATATTTGTGCAAAATTAGCGTTATAGAATATTCATATCTAAGTTTTAACTGTACAATCATATAATAGGTATAATTAGGAGCAATTGTATTAATTTTTACGAAATTATGTATAGTTATGAGTCAAAAAATATTAAAAATCTTAAACAACTTGTTTAAACAGCAATTTCTAATATATCTTACTTATGTTTTATGAAAAATTAGTGTCGTAGGATATTCATATCGCAGTGCTAAATGAACAATCTTATAATAGGCATAATTGGGAGTAATTATATCAATTTGCATGAAATTATGTGTACTTATGCGGCCAAAATTTTTGAAAAACACAAACAACTTGTTTAAACAGCTGTTTTTAATGCATCCTACTTATGTCTCGTGCAAAATTAGTGTCGTAGAATGTTCATATCGAATTGTTAATTGGCTAATATTTTAATGGGCATAATTAGGAGTAATTATATTATTTTTTACGAAATAATATGTAGTTATGAGGCCAAAAATGTTGAAAAACTTAATTTTTTTAAATAGCAGTTTCTAATGCGTCTTACTTATGTTTTGGGGAAAAATAGTGCCCTAAAATATTCGTTTTGAAGTGTTAATTGAACAATCTTATAATAGGCACAATTATGAGTAAATTATATTAATTTACACCAAATTATGTGTAGTTATGCGGCCAAAATTTTTTATAAAGGCAAACAACTTGTTTAAACAACAGCTTTTGACTCATCTTACTTATGTTTTGTGCAATATTAGCGTTATAGAATATTCATATCGAAGTTTTAGTTGGACAATTTTATAATTTGCGTAATTTGAAGTAATTGTATTAATTTTTACGAAATTATAGGTAGTTATGCGGCCAAAAATTTTGAAAGCCTCAAACAACTTGTTTAAACAGCAGTTTTTAATGCATCTTACTTATGTTTTGCGCAAAATTAGCGTCATGGAATATTCATATCGAAGTTTTAATAGGAGAATCTTATAATATGCGTAACAAGGAGTAATTATTTTAATTTGCACCAATTTTGTGTAGTTGCGCGGCCAAAAATTTTAATAAAGCCAAACAACTTGTTTAGACAACAGTTTTTAACGCAGATTACTTATGTTTTGTGCAAAATTAGCGTTATAGAATATTCATATCAAAGTTTTAATTGGACAACTTTATAGTAGGAGTAATTAGGAGTAGTTATATTAATTTTCACGAAATTATGTGTAGTTATGAGGGCGAAAATGTTGAAAACTCAAACAAGTTTTTTAAATAGCAGTTTCTAATGCATCTTACTTACATTTTGTGAAAAATTTATATCGTAGAATATTCATATGAAAGTGTTAAGTGAAAAATCTTATAACAGGCGTAATTAGGAGTAATTGTATTAATTTATGTGCAGTTTTGCGGCCAAAAAGTTTGGAAACATGAAACAACTTGTTTAAACAGCTGTTTTTAATGCATCTTACTTATGTTTTGTGCAAATTAGTGTTGTAGGATATTCATATCGAAGTCTTATTGAAAGAATCTTACAATAGGCATATTTAGGAGTAAGTATATTAATTTATAAGAAATTATGTGTAGCTATGCAGCCAAATGTTTTGAAAAACTCAAATAACTTGTTTAAACAGCTGTTTTTAATGCATCTTACGTATGTTTTGTGCAAAATTAGTGTCGTAGAATATTCATATCGAAGTTTTAAATGGAAGATCATATAATAGGCATGCTTAGGAGTAATAATATTAATTAATAAGAAATTATGTGTAATTATGCGGCCTAAAAGTTTTTAAAAGCTCAAATAACTTGTTTAAACAGCTGTTTTTAAAGCCTACGACTTATGTTTTGTGCAAAAGTAGTGTTGTAGAATGTTCATATTGAAGTGTTAATTAGATAATCTTATAATAGGCAAAATTAGGAGTGATTATTTTAACTTTCATTGAATTATGTGTAGTTATGGGGCCAAAAATTTTGAAACACTCAAATAACTTTTATAAATAGTTGTTTCTAATGCATCTTACTTATGTTTTGGGAGAAAATAGTGTCGTAGAATATTCATATCGAGGTGTTAATTGAAGAATCTTAATTTGCACGAAACTATGTGTATTTATGGGGCCAATTTTTTTAAAAAAGTCAAACAATTCGTTTAAACAGCAGTTTTAAATGCATCTTACTTTTGTTTTGTGCCTAATTAGCGTCGTAGAATATTCATATCGAAGTATTAATTGGATAATCTTCTAATAGGAACAATTAGGAGTAATTATATTAATTTTCACGAAATTATGAGTAGTTATGAGACAATATATTTTGAAAATCTTAAATAACTTGTTTAAACAGCAGTTTCAGATGTATCTTATTTATGTTTTATGAAAAAAATACTGTTATAGGATATTCATATTGGAGTGTCAATTGGATAATTATATAATAGGCATAATTGGGAGTAATTATATTAATTTGCGCGATGTTATGTGTAGTTAGGCAGTAAAAAAATTTTAAAAACTCAAACAACTTGTTTAAACAGCTGTTTTTAATGCATCTTACTTATTTATTATGCAAAATTCGTGTTGTAGAATGTTCATATCGAGGTGTTAATTGGATAATGTTCTAATAGGCATGCAATTGGGAGTAATTATATTAATTTTCATGAAATTTTGTGTCGTTATGAGGCAATAAATGTTAAAAATCTTGAACAACTTGTTTAAACAGCAATTTCTAATGTATCTTACTTATGTCTTGTGAAAAATTAGTGTCCTCTGATATTCATATCGAGGTGTTAATTTGACAATCTTATAATAGACATAGTTAGGCGCAATTATATTAATTCGCTCGAAATTATGTGTAGTTTTGATTAAAAAAATGTTGAAAATATTAAACTACTTGTTTAAAAAACAATTTCGAATGCATCTTACTTATATTTGTGCAAAATTAGCGTTATAGAATATTCATATCTAAGTTTTAACCGTACAATTATATAATAGGTATAATTAGGAGCAATTGTATTAATTTTCACGAAATTATGTATAGTTATCAGTCAAAAAATGTTAAAAATCTTAAACAACTTGTTTAAACAGCAGTTTCTAATATATCTTACTTATGTTTTATGAAAAATTAGTGTCGTAGGATATTCATATCGCAGTGCTAAATGAACAATCTTATAATAGGCATAATTGGGAGTAATTATATCAATTTGCATGAAATTATGTGTACTTATGCGGCCAAATTTTTTGAAAAACACAAACAACTTGTTTAAACAGCTGTTTTTAATGCATCCTACTTATGTCTCGTGCAAAATTAGTGTCGTAGAATGTTCATATCGAATTGTTAATTGGCTAATATTTTAATGGGCATAATTAGGAGTAACTATATTTTTTTTACGAAATAATATGTAGTTATAGGCCAAAAATGTTGAAAAACTTAATTTTTTTAAATAGCAGTTTCTAATGCGTCTTACTTATGTTTTGGGGAAAAAATAGTGCCCTAAAATATTCGTTTTGAAGTGTTAATTGAACAATCTTATAATAGGCACAATTATGAGTAAATTATATTAATTTACACCAAATTATGTGTAGTTATGCGGCCAAAATTTTTTATAAAGGCAAACAACTTGTTTAAACAACAGCTTTTGACTCATCTTACTTATGTTTTGTGCAATATTAGCGTTATAGAATATTCATATCGAAGTTTTAGTTGGACAATTTTATAATTTGCGTAATTTGAAGTAATTGTATTAATTTTTACGAAATTATAGGTAGTTATGCGGCCAAAAATTTTGAAAGCCTCAAACAACTTGTTTAAACAGCAGTTTTTAATGCATCTTACTTATGTTTTGCGCAAAATTAGCGTCATGGAATATTCATATCGAAGTTTTAATAGGAGAATCTTATAATATGCGTAACAAGGAGTAATTATTTTAATTTGCACCAATTTTGTGTAGTTGCGCGGCCAAAAATTTTCATAAAGCCAAACAACTTGTTTAGAAAACAATTTTTAACGCAGATTACTTATGTTTTGTGCAAAATTAGCGTTATAGAATATTCATATCGAAGTTTTAATTGGACAACTTTATAGTAGGAGTAATTAGGAGTAGTTATATTAATTTTCACGAAATTATGTGTAGTTATGAGGGCGAAAATGTTGAAAACTCAAACAAGTTTTTTAAATAGCAGTTTCTAATGCATCTTACTTACATTTTGTGAAAAATTTATATCGTAGAATATTCATATGAAAGTGTTAAGTGAAAAATCTTATAACAGGCGTAATTAGGAGTAATTGTATTAATTTATGTGCAGTTTTGCGGCCAAAAAGTTTGGAAACATGAAACAACTTGTTTAAACAGCTGTTTTTAATGCATCTTACTTATGTTTTGTGCAACATTAGTGTTGTAGGATATTCATATCGAAGTCTTATTGAAAGAATCTTACAATAGGCATATTTAGGAGTAAGTATATTAATTTATAAGAAATTATGTGTAGCTATGCAGCCAAATGTTTTGAAAAACTCAAATAACTTGTTTAAACAGCTGTTTTTAATGCATCTTACGTATGTTTTGTGCAAAATTAGTGTCGTAGAATATTCATATCGAAGTTTTAAATGGAAGATCATATAATAGGCATGCTTAGGAGTAATAATATTAATTAATAAGAAATTATGTGTAATTATGCGGCCTAAAAGTTTTTAAAAGCTCAAATAACTTGTTTAAACAGCTGTTTTTAAAGCCTACGACTTATGTTTTGTGCAAAAGTAGTGTTGTAGAATGTTCATATTGAAGTGTTAATTAGATAATCTTATAATAGGCAAAATTAGGAGTGATTATTTTAACTTTCATTGAATTATGTGTAGTTATGGGGCCAAAAATTTTGAAACACTCAAATAACTTTTATAAATAGTTGTTTCTAATGCATCTTACTTATGTTTTGGGAGAAAATAGTGTCGTAGAATATTCATATCGAGGTGTTAATTGAAGAATCTTAATTTGCACGAAACTATGTGTATTTATGGGGCCAATTTTTTAAAAAAAGTCAAACAATTCGTTTAAACAGCAGTTTTAAATGCATCTTACTTTTGTTTTGTGCCTAATTAGCGTCGTAGAATATTCATATCGAAGTATTAATTGGATAATCTTCTAATAGGAACAATTAGGAGTAATTATATTAATTTTCACGAAATTATGAGTAGTTATGAGACAATATATTTTGAAAATCTTAAATAACTTGTTTAAACAGCAGTTTCAGATGTATCTTATTTATGTTTTATGAAAAAAATACTGTTATAGGATATTCATATTGGAGTGTCAATTGGATAATTATATAATAGGCATAATTGGGAGTAATTATATTAATTTGCGCGATGTTATGTGTAGTTAGGCAGTAAAAAAATTTTAAAAACTCAAACAACTTGTTTAAACAGCTGTTTTTAATGCATCTTACTTATTTATTATGCAAAATTCGTGTTGTAGAATGTTCATATCGAGGTGTTAATTGGATAATGTTCTAATAGGCATGCAATTGGGAGTAATTATATTAATTTTCATGAAATTTTGTGTCGTTATGAGGCAATAAATGTTAAAAATCTTGAACAACTTGTTTAAACAGCAATTTCTAATGTATCTTACTTATGTCTTGTGAAAAATTAGTGTCCTCTGATATTCATATCGAGGTGTTAATTTGAAAATCTTATAATAGACATAGTTAGGCGCAATTATATTAATTCGCTCGAAATTATGTGTAGTTTTGATTAAAAAAATGTTGAAAATATTAAACTACTTGTTTAAAAAACAATTTCGAATGCATCTTACTTATATTTGTGCAAAATTAGCGTTATAGAATATTCATATCTAAGTTTTAACCGTACAATTATATAATAGGTATAATTAGGAGCAATTGTATTAATTTTCACGAAATTATGTATAGTTATCAGTCAAAAAATGTTAAAAATCTTAAACAACTTGTTTAAACAGCAGTTTCTAATATATCTTACTTATGTTTTATGAAAAATTAGTGTCGTAGGATATTCATATCGCAGTGCTAAATGAACAATCTTATAATAGGCATAATTGGGAGTAATTATATCAATTTGCATGAAATTATGTGTACTTATGCGGCCAAATTTTTGAAAAACACAAACAACTTGTTTAAACAGCTGTTTTTAACGCATCCTACTTATGTCTCGTGCAAAATTAGTGTCGTAGAATGTTCATATCGAATTGTTAATTGGCTAATATTTTAATGGGCATAATTAGGAGTAACTATATTATTTTTTACGAAATAATATGTAGTTATAGGCCAAAAATGTTGAAAAACTTAAATTTTTTAAATAGCAGTTTCTAATGCGTCTTACTTATGTTTTGGGGAAAAATAGTGCCCTAAAATATTCGTTTTGAAGTGTTAATTGAACAATCTTATAATAGGCGCAATTATGAGTAAATTATATTAATTTACACCAAATTATGTGTAGTTATGCGGCCAAAATTTTTTATAAAGGCAAACAACTTGTTTAAACAACAGCTTTTGACTCATCTTACTTATGTTTTGTGCAATATTAGCGTTATAGAATATTCATATCGAAGTTTTAGTTGGACAATTTTATAATTTGCGTAATTTGAAGTAATTGTATTAATTTTTACGAAATTATAGGTAGTTATGCGGCCAAAAATCTTGAAAGCCTCAAACAACTTGTTTAAACAGCAGTTTTTAATGCATCTTACTTATGTTTTGCGCAAAATTAGCGTCATGGAATATTCATATCGAAGTTTTAATAGGAGAATCTTATAATATGCGTAACAAGGAGTAATTATTTTAATTTGCACCAATTTTGTGTAGTTGCGCGGCCAAAAATTTTCATAAAGCCAAACAACTTGTTTAGAAAACAATTTTTAACGCAGATTACTTATGTTTTGTGCAAAATTAGCGTTATAGAATATTCATATCGAAGTTTTAATTGGACAACTTTATAGTAGGAGTAATTAGGAGTAGTTATATTAATTTTCACGAAATTATGTGTAGTTATGAGGGCGAAAATGTTGAAAACTCAAACAAGTTTTTTAAATAGCAGTTTCTAATGCATCTTACTTACATTTTGTGAAAAATTTATATCGTAGAATATTCATATGAAAGTGTTAAGTGAAAAATCTTATAACAGGCGTAATTAGGAGTAATTGTATTAATTTATGTGCAGTTTTGCGGCCAAAAAGTTTGGAAACATGAAACAACTTGTTTAAACAGCTGTTTTTAATGCATCTTACTTATGTTTTGTGCAACATTAGTGTTGTAGGATATTCATATCGAAGTCTTATTGAAAGAATCTTACAATAGGCATATTTAGGAGTAAGTATATTAATTTATAAGAAATTATGTGTAGCTATGCAGCCAAATGTTTTGAAAAACTCAAATAACTTGTTTAAACAGCTGTTTTTAATGCATCTTACGTATGTTTTGTGCAAAATTAGTGTCGTAGAATATTCATATCGAAGTTTTAAATGGAAGATCATATAATAGGCATGCTTAGGAGTAATAATATTAATTAATAAGAAATTATGTGTAATTATGCGGCCTAAAAGTTTTTAAAAGCTCAAATAACTTGTTTAAACAGCTGTTTTTAAAGCCTACGACTTATGTTTTGTGCAAAAGTAGTGTTGTAGAATGTTCATATTGAAGTGTTAATTAGATAATCTTATAATAGGCAAAATTAGGAGTGATTATTTTAACTTTCATTGAATTATGTGTAGTTATGGGGCCAAAAATTTTGAAACACTCAAATAACTTTTATAAATAGTTGTTTCTAATGCATCTTACTTATGTTTTGGGAGAAAATAGTGTCGTAGAATATTCATATCGAGGTGTTAATTGAAGAATCTTAATTTGCACGAAACTATGTGTATTTATGGGGCCAATTTTTTTAAAAAAGTCAAACAATTCGTTTAAACAGCAGTTTTAAATGCATCTTACTTTTGTTTTGTGCCTAATTAGCGTCGTAGAATATTCATATCGAAGTATTAATTGGATAATCTTCTAATAGGAACAATTAGGAGTAATTATATTAATTTTCACGAAATTATGAGTAGTTATGAGACAATATATTTTGAAAATCTTAAATAACTTGTTTAAACAGCAGTTTCAGATGTATCTTATTTATGTTTTATGAAAAAAATACTGTTATAGGATATTCATATTGGAGTGTCAATTGGATAATTATATAATAGGCATAATTGGGAGTAATTATATTAATTTGCGCGATGTTATGTGTAGTTAGGCAGTAAAAAAATTTTAAAAACTCAAACAACTTGTTTAAACAGCTGTTTTTAATGCATCTTACTTATTTATTATGCAAAATTCGTGTTGTAGAATGTTCATATCGAGGTGTTAATTGGATAATGTTCTAATAGGCATGCAATTGGGAGTAATTATATTAATTTTCATGAAATTTTGTGTCGTTATGAGGCAATAAATGTTAAAAATCTTGAACAACTTGTTTAAACAGCAATTTCTAATGTATCTTACTTATGTCTTGTGAAAAATTAGTGTCCTCTGATATTCATATCGAGGTGTTAATTTGAAAATCTTATAATAGACATAGTTAGGCGCAATTATATTAATTCGCTCGAAATTATGTGTAGTTTTGATTAAAAAAATGTTGAAAATATTAAACTACTTGTTTAAAAAACAATTTCGAATGCATCTTACTTATATTTGTGCAAAATTAGCGTTATAGAATATTCATATCTAAGTTTTAACCGTACAATTATATAATAGGTATAATTAGGAGCAATTGTATTAATTTTCACGAAATTATGTATAGTTATCAGTCAAAAAATGTTAAAAATCTTAAACAACTTGTTTAAACAGCAGTTTCTAATATATCTTACTTATGTTTTATGAAAAATTAGTGTCGTAGGATATTCATATCGCAGTGCTAAATGAACAATCTTATAATAGGCATAATTGGGAGTAATTATATCAATTTGCATGAAATTATGTGTACTTATGCGGCCAAATTTTTTGAAAAACACAAACAACTTGTTTAAACAGCTGTTTTTAACGCATCCTACTTATGTCTCGTGCAAAATTAGTGTCGTAGAATGTTCATATCGAATTGTTAATTGGCTAATATTTTAATGGGCATAATTAGGAGTAACTATATTATTTTTTACGAAATAATATGTAGTTATAGGCCAAAAATGTTGAAAAACTTAAATTTTTTAAATAGCAGTTTCTAATGCGTCTTACTTATGTTTTGGGGAAAAATAGTGCCCTAAAATATTCGTTTTGAAGTGTTAATTGAACAATCTTATAATAGGCGCAATTATGAGTAAATTATATTAATTTACACCAAATTATGTGTAGTTATGGCCAAAATTTTTTATAAAGGCAAACAACTTGTTTAAACAACAGCTTTTGACTCATCTTACTTATGTTTTGTGCAATATTAGCGTTATAGAATATTCATATCGAAGTTTTAGTTGGACAATTTTATAATTTGCGTAATTTGAAGTAATTGTATTAATTTTTACGAAATTATAGGTAGTTATGCGGCCAAAAATCTTGAAAGCCTCAAACAACTTGTTTAAACAGCAGTTTTTAATGCATCTTACTTATGTTTTGCGCAAAATTAGCGTCATGGAATATTCATATCGAAGTTTTAATAGGAGAATCTTATAATATGCGTAACAAGGAGTAATTATTTTAATTTGCACCAATTTTGTGTAGTTGCGCGGCCAAAAATTTTCATAAAGCCAAACAACTTGTTTAGAAAACAATTTTTAACGCAGATTACTTATGTTTTGTGCAAAATTAGCGTTATAGAATATTCATATCGAAGTTTTAATTGGACAACTTTATAGTAGGAGTAATTAGGAGTAGTTATATTAATTTTCACGAAATTATGTGTAGTTATGAGGGCGAAAATGTTGAAAACTCAAACAAGTTTTTTAAATAGCAGTTTCTAATGCATCTTACTTACATTTTGTGAAAAATTTATATCGTAGAATATTCATATGAAAGTGTTAAGTGAAAAATCTTATAACAGGCGTAATTAGGAGTAATTGTATTAATTTATGTGCAGTTTTGCGGCCAAAAAGTTTGGAAACATGAAACAACTTGTTTAAACAGCTGTTTTTAATGCATCTTACTTATGTTTTGTGCAACATTAGTGTTGTAGGATATTCATATCGAAGTCTTATTGAAAGAATCTTACAATAGGCATATTTAGGAGTAAGTATATTAATTTATAAGAAATTATGTGTAGCTATGCAGCCAAATGTTTTGAAAAACTCAAATAACTTGTTTAAACAGCTGTTTTTAATGCATCTTACGTATGTTTTGTGCAAAATTAGTGTCGTAGAATATTCATATCGAAGTTTTAAATGGAAGATCATATAATAGGCATGCTTAGGAGTAATAATATTAATTAATAAGAAATTATGTGTAATTATGCGGCCTAAAAGTTTTTAAAAGCTCAAATAACTTGTTTAAACAGCTGTTTTTTTAAAGCCTACGACTTATGTTTTGTGCAAAAGTAGTGTTGTAGAATGTTCATATTGAAGTGTTAATTAGATAATCTTATAATAGGCAAAATTAGGAGTGATTATTTTAACTTTCATTGAATTATGTGTAGTTATGGGGCCAAAAGTTTTGAAACACTCAAATAACTTTTATAAATAGTTGTTTCTAATGCATCTTACTTATGTTTTGGGAGAAAATAGTGTCGTAGAATATTCATATCGAGGTGTTAATTGAAGAATCTTAATTTGCACGAAACTATGTGTATTTATGGGGCCAATTTTTTTAAAAAAGTCAAACAATTCGTTTAAACAGCAGTTTTAAATGCATCTTACTTTTGTTTTGTGCCTAATTAGCGTCGTAGAATATTCATATCGAAGTATTAATTGGATAATCTTCTAATAGGAACAATTAGGAGTAATTATATTAATTTTCACGAAATTATGAGTAGTTATGAGACAATATATTTTGAAAATCTTAAATAACTTGTTTAAACAGCAGTTTCAGATGTATCTTATTTATGTTTTATGAAAAAAATACTGTTATAGGATATTCATATTGGAGTGTCAATTGGATAATTATATAATAGGCATAATTGGGAGTAATTATATTAATTTGCGCGATGTTATGTGTAGTTAGGCAGTAAAAAAATTTTAAAAACTCAAACAACTTGTTTAAACAGCTGTTTTTAATGCATCTTACTTATTTATTATGCAAAATTCGTGTTGTAGAATGTTCATATCGAGGTGTTAATTGGATAATGTTCTAATAGGCATGCAATTGGGAGTAATTATATTAATTTTCATGAAATTTTGTGTCGTTATGAGGCAATAAATGTTAAAAATCTTGAACAACTTGTTTAAACAGCAATTTCTAATGTATCTTACTTATGTCTTGTGAAAAATTAGTGTCCTCTGATATTCATATCGAGGTGTTAATTTGAAAATCTTATAATAGACATAGTTAGGCGCAATTATATTAATTCGCTCGAAATTATGTGTAGTTTTGATTAAAAAAATGTTGAAAATATTAAACTACTTGTTTAAAAAACAATTTCGAATGCATCTTACTTATATTTGTGCAAAATTAGCGTTATAGAATATTCATATCTAAGTTTTAACCGTACAATTATATAATAGGTATAATTAGGAGCAATTGTATTAATTTTCACGAAATTATGTATAGTTATCAGTCAAAAAATGTTAAAAATCTTAAACAACTTGTTTAAACAGCAGTTTCTAATATATCTTACTTATGTTTTATGAAAAATTAGTGTCGTAGGATATTCATATCGCAGTGCTAAATGAACAATCTTATAATAGGCATAATTGGGAGTAATTATATCAATTTGCATGAAATTATGTGTACTTATGCGGCCAAATTTTTTGAAAAACACAAACAACTTGTTTAAACAGCTGTTTTTAACGCATCCTACTTATGTCTCGTGCAAAATTAGTGTCGTAGAATGTTCATATCGAATTGTTAATTGGCTAATATTTTAATGGGCATAATTAGGAGTAACTATATTATTTTTTACGAAATAATATGTAGTTATAGGCCAAAAATGTTGAAAAACTTAAATTTTTTAAATAGCAGTTTCTAATGCGTCTTACTTATGTTTTGGGGAAAAATAGTGCCCTAAAATATTCGTTTTGAAGTGTTAATTGAACAATCTTATAATAGGCGCAATTATGAGTAAATTATATTAATTTACACCAAATTATGTGTAGTTATGCGGCCAAAATTTTTTATAAAGGCAAACAACTTGTTTAAACAACAGCTTTTGACTCATCTTACTTATGTTTTGTGCAATATTAGCGTTATAGAATATTCATATCGAAGTTTTAGTTGGACAATTTTATAATTTGCGTAATTTGAAGTAATTGTATTAATTTTTACGAAATTATAGGTAGTTATGCGGCCAAAAATCTTGAAAGCCTCAAACAACTTGTTTAAACAGCAGTTTTTAATGCATCTTACTTATGTTTTGCGCAAAATTAGCGTCATGGAATATTCATATCGAAGTTTTAATAGGAGAATCTTATAATATGCGTAACAAGGAGTAATTATTTTAATTTGCACCAATTTTGTGTAGTTGCGCGGCCAAAAATTTTCATAAAGCCAAACAACTTGTTTAGAAAACAATTTTTAACGCAGATTACTTATGTTTTGTGCAAAATTAGCGTTATAGAATATTCATATCGAAGTTTTAATTGGACAACTTTATAGTAGGAGTAATTAGGAGTAGTTATATTAATTTTCACGAAATTATGTGTAGTTATGAGGGCGAAAATGTTGAAAACTCAAACAAGTTTTTTAAATAGCAGTTTCTAATGCATCTTACTTACATTTTGTGAAAAATTTATATCGTAGAATATTCATATGAAAGTGTTAAGTGAAAAATCTTATAACAGGCGTAATTAGGAGTAATTGTATTAATTTATGTGCAGTTTTGCGGCCAAAAAGTTTGGAAACATGAAACAACTTGTTTAAACAGCTGTTTTTAATGCATCTTACTTATGTTTTGTGCAACATTAGTGTTGTAGGATATTCATATCGAAGTCTTATTGAAAGAATCTTACAATAGGCATATTTAGGAGTAAGTATATTAATTTATAAGAAATTATGTGTAGCTATGCAGCCAAATGTTTTGAAAAACTCAAATAACTTGTTTAAACAGCTGTTTTTAATGCATCTTACGTATGTTTTGTGCAAAATTAGTGTCGTAGAATATTCATATCGAAGTTTTAAATGGAAGATCATATAATAGGCATGCTTAGGAGTAATAATATTAATTAATAAGAAATTATGTGTAATTATGCGGCCTAAAAGTTTTTAAAAGCTCAAATAACTTGTTTAAACAGCTGTTTTTAAAGCCTACGACTTATGTTTTGTGCAAAAGTAGTGTTGTAGAATGTTCATATTGAAGTGTTAATTAGATAATCTTATAATAGGCAAAATTAGGAGTGATTATTTTAACTTTCATTGAATTATGTGTAGTTATGGGGCCAAAAGTTTTGAAACACTCAAATAACTTTTATAAATAGTTGTTTCTAATGCATCTTACTTATGTTTTGGGAGAAAATAGTGTCGTAGAATATTCATATCGAGGTGTTAATTGAAGAATCTTAATTTGCACGAAACTATGTGTATTTATGGGGCCAATTTTTTTAAAAAAGTCAAACAATTCGTTTAAACAGCAGTTTTAAATGCATCTTACTTTTGTTTTGTGCCTAATTAGCGTCGTAGAATATTCATATCGAAGTATTAATTGGATAATCTTCTAATAGGAACAATTAGGAGTAATTATATTAATTTTCACGAAATTATGAGTAGTTATGAGACAATATATTTTGAAAATCTTAAATAACTTGTTTAAACAGCAGTTTCAGATGTATCTTATTTATGTTTTATGAAAAAAATACTGTTATAGGATATTCATATTGGAGTGTCAATTGGATAATTATATAATAGGCATAATTGGGAGTAATTATATTAATTTGCGCGATGTTATGTGTAGTTAGGCAGTAAAAAAATTTTAAAAACTCAAACAACTTGTTTAAACAGCTGTTTTTAATGCATCTTACTTATTTATTATGCAAAATTCGTGTTGTAGAATGTTCATATCGAGGTGTTAATTGGATAATGTTCTAATAGGCATGCAATTGGGAGTAATTATATTAATTTTCATGAAATTTTGTGTCGTTATGAGGCAATAAATGTTAAAAATCTTGAACAACTTGTTTAAACAGCAATTTCTAATGTATCTTACTTATGTCTTGTGAAAAATTAGTGTCCTCTGATATTCATATCGAGGTGTTAATTTGAAAATCTTATAATAGACATAGTTAGGCGCAATTATATTAATTCGCTCGAAATTATGTGTAGTTTTGATTAAAAAAATGTTGAAAATATTAAACTACTTGTTTAAAAAACAATTTCGAATGCATCTTACTTATATTTGTGCAAAATTAGCGTTATAGAATATTCATATCTAAGTTTTAACCGTACAATTATATAATAGGTATAATTAGGAGCAATTGTATTAATTTTCACGAAATTATGTATAGTTATCAGTCAAAAAATGTTAAAAATCTTAAACAACTTGTTTAAACAGCAGTTTCTAATATATCTTACTTATGTTTTATGAAAAATTAGTGTCGTAGGATATTCATATCGCAGTGCTAAATGAACAATCTTATAATAGGCATAATTGGGAGTAATTATATCAATTTGCATGAAATTATGTGTACTTATGCGGCCAAATTTTTTGAAAAACACAAACAACTTGTTTAAACAGCTGTTTTTAACGCATCCTACTTATGTCTCGTGCAAAATTAGTGTCGTAGAATGTTCATATCGAATTGTTAATTGGCTAATATTTTAATGGGCATAATTAGGAGTAACTATATTATTTTTTACGAAATAATATGTAGTTATAGGCCAAAAATGTTGAAAAACTTAAATTTTTTAAATAGCAGTTTCTAATGCGTCTTACTTATGTTTTGGGGAAAAATAGTGCCCTAAAATATTCGTTTTGAAGTGTTAATTGAACAATCTTATAATAGGCGCAATTATGAGTAAATTATATTAATTTACACCAAATTATGTGTAGTTATGCGGCCAAAATTTTTTATAAAGGCAAACAACTTGTTTAAACAACAGCTTTTGACTCATCTTACTTATGTTTTGTGCAATATTAGCGTTATAGAATATTCATATCGAAGTTTTAGTTGGACAATTTTATAATTTGCGTAATTTGAAGTAATTGTATTAATTTTTACGAAATTATAGGTAGTTATGCGGCCAAAAATCTTGAAAGCCTCAAACAACTTGTTTAAACAGCAGTTTTTAATGCATCTTACTTATGTTTTGCGCAAAATTAGCGTCATGGAATATTCATATCGAAGTTTTAATAGGAGAATCTTATAATATGCGTAACAAGGAGTAATTATTTTAATTTGCACCAATTTTGTGTAGTTGCGCGGCCAAAAATTTTCATAAAGCCAAACAACTTGTTTAGAAAACAATTTTTAACGCAGATTACTTATGTTTTGTGCAAAATTAGCGTTATAGAATATTCATATCGAAGTTTTAATTGGACAACTTTATAGTAGGAGTAATTAGGAGTAGTTATATTAATTTTCACGAAATTATGTGTAGTTATGAGGGCGAAAATGTTGAAAACTCAAACAAGTTTTTTAAATAGCAGTTTCTAATGCATCTTACTTACATTTTGTGAAAAATTTATATCGTAGAATATTCATATGAAAGTGTTAAGTGAAAAATCTTATAACAGGCGTAATTAGGAGTAATTGTATTAATTTATGTGCAGTTTTGCGGCCAAAAAGTTTGGAAACATGAAACAACTTGTTTAAACAGCTGTTTTTAATGCATCTTACTTATGTTTTGTGCAACATTAGTGTTGTAGGATATTCATATCGAAGTCTTATTGAAAGAATCTTACAATAGGCATATTTAGGAGTAAGTATATTAATTTATAAGAAATTATGTGTAGCTATGCAGCCAAATGTTTTGAAAAACTCAAATAACTTGTTTAAACAAATGCTGTTTTTAATGCATCTTACGTATGTTTTGTGCAAAATTAGTGTCGTAGAATATTCATATCGAAGTTTTAAATGGAAGATCATATAATAGGCATGCTTAGGAGTAATAATATTAATTAATAAGAAATTATGTGTAATTATGCGGCCTAAAAGTTTTTAAAAGCTCAAATAACTTGTTTAAACAGCTGTTTTTAAAGCCTACGACTTATGTTTTGTGCAAAAGTAGTGTTGTAGAATGTTCATATTGAAGTGTTAATTAGATAATCTTATAATAGGCAAAATTAGGAGTGATTATTTTAACTTTCATTGAATTATGTGTAGTTATGGGGCCAAAAGTTTTGAAACACTCAAATAACTTTTATAAATAGTTGTTTCTAATGCATCTTACTTATGTTTTGGGAGAAAATAGTGTCGTAGAATATTCATATCGAGGTGTTAATTGAAGAATCTTAATTTGCACGAAACTATGTGTATTTATGGGGCCAATTTTTTTAAAAAAGTCAAACAATTCGTTTAAACAGCAGTTTTAAATGCATCTTACTTTTGTTTTGTGCCTAATTAGCGTCGTAGAATATTCATATCGAAGTATTAATTGGATAATCTTCTAATAGGAACAATTAGGAGTAATTATATTAATTTTCACGAAATTATGAGTAGTTATGAGACAATAAATTTTGAAAATCTTAAATAACTTGTTTAAACAGCAGTTTCAGATGTATCTTATTTATGTTTTATGAAAAAATACTGTTATAGGATATTCATATTGGAGTGTCAATTGGATAATTATATAATAGGCATAATTGGGAGTAATTATATTAATTTGCGCGATGTTATGTGTAGTTATGCAGTAAAAAAATTTTAAAAACTCAAACAACTTGTTTAAACAGCTGTTTTTAATGCATCTTACTTATTTATTATGCAAAATTCGTGTTGTAGAATGTTCATATCGAGGTGTTAATTGGATAATGTTCTAATAGGCATGCAATTGGGAGTAATTATATTAATTTTCATGAAATTTTGTGTCGTTATGAGGCAATAAATGTTAAAAATCTTGAACAACTTGTTTAAACAGCAATTTCTAATGTATCTTACTTATGTCTTGTGAAAAATTAGTGTCCTCTGATATTCATATCGAGGTGTTAATTTGAAAATCTTATAATAGACATAGTTAGGCGCAATTATATTAATTCGCTCGAAATTATGTGTAGTTTTGATTAAAAAAATGTTGAAAATATTAAACTACTTGTTTAAAAAACAATTTCGAATGCATCTTACTTATATTTGTGCAAAATTAGCGTTATAGAATATTCATATCTAAGTTTTAACCGTACAATTATATAATAGGTATAATTAGGAGCAATTGTATTAATTTTCACGAAATTATGTATAGTTATCAGTCAAAAAATGTTAAAAATCTTAAACAACTTGTTTAAACAGCAGTTTCTAATATATCTTACTTATGTTTTATGAAAAATTAGTGTCGTAGGATATTCATATCGCAGTGCTAAATGAACAATCTTATAATAGGCATAATTGGGAGTAATTATATCAATTTGCATGAAATTATGTGTACTTATGCGGCCAAATTTTTTGAAAAACACAAACAACTTGTTTAAACAGCTGTTTTTAACGCATCCTACTTATGTCTCGTGCAAAATTAGTGTCGTAGAATGTTCATATCGAATTGTTAATTGGCTAATATTTTAATGGGCATAATTAGGAGTAACTATATTATTTTTTACGAAATAATATGTAGTTATAGGCCAAAAATGTTGAAAAACTTAAATTTTTTAAATAGCAGTTTCTAATGCGTCTTACTTATGTTTTGGGGAAAAATAGTGCCCTAAAATATTCGTTTTGAAGTGTTAATTGAACAATCTTATAATAGGCGCAATTATGAGTAAATTATATTAATTTACACCAAATTATGTGTAGTTATGCGGCCAAAATTTTTTATAAAGGCAAACAACTTGTTTAAACAACAGCTTTTGACTCATCTTACTTATGTTTTGTGCAATATTAGCGTTATAGAATATTCATATCGAAGTTTTAGTTGGACAATTTTATAATTTGCGTAATTTGAAGTAATTGTATTAATTTTTACGAAATTATAGGTAGTTATGCGGCCAAAAATCTTGAAAGCCTCAAACAACTTGTTTAAACAGCAGTTTTTAATGCATCTTACTTATGTTTTGCGCAAAATTAGCGTCATGGAATATTCATATCGAAGTTTTAATAGGAGAATCTTATAATATGCGTAACAAGGAGTAATTATTTTAATTTGCAAATTTTGTGTAGTTGCGCGGCCAAAAATTTTCATAAAGCCAAACAACTTGTTTAGAAAACAATTTTTAACGCAGATTACTTATGTTTTGTGCAAAATTAGCGTTATAGAATATTCATATCGAAGTTTTAATTGGACAACTTTATAGTAGGAGTAATTAGGAGTAGTTATATTAATTTTCACGAAATTATGTGTAGTTATGAGGGCGAAAATGTTGAAAACTCAAACAAGTTTTTTAAATAGCAGTTTCTAATGCATCTTACTTACATTTTGTGAAAAATTTATATCGTAGAATATTCATATGAAAGTGTTAAGTGAAAAATCTTATAACAGGCGTAATTAGGAGTAATTGTATTAATTTATGTGCAGTTTTGCGGCCAAAAAGTTTGGAAACATGAAACAACTTGTTTAAACAAATGTTTTTAATGCATCTTACTTATGTTTTGTGCAACATTAGTGTTGTAGGATATTCATATCGAAGTCTTATTGAAAGAATCTTACAATAGGCATATTTAGGAGTAAGTATATTAATTTATAAGAAATTATGTGTAGCTATGCAGCCAAATGTTTTGAAAAACTCAAATAACTTGTTTAAACAAATGCTTTTAATGCATCTTACGTATGTTTTGTGCAAAATTAGTGTCGTAGAATATTCATATCGAAGTTTTAAATGGAAGATCATATAATAGGCATGCTTAGGAGTAATAATATTAATTAATAAGAAATTATGTGTAATTATGCGGCCTAAAAGTTTTTAAAAGCTCAAATAACTTGTTTAAACAAATGTTTTTAAAGCCTACGACTTATGTTTTGTGCAAAAGTAGTGTTGTAGAATGTTCATATTGAAGTGTTAATTAGATAATCTTATAATAGGCAAAATTAGGAGTGATTATTTTAACTTTCATTGAATTATGTGTAGTTATGGGGCCAAAAGTTTTGAAACACTCAAATAACTTTTATAAATAGTTGTTTCTAATGCATCTTACTTATGTTTTGGGAGAAAATAGTGTCGTAGAATATTCATATCGAGGTGTTAATTGAAGAATCTTAATTTGCACGAAACTATGTGTATTTATGGGGCCAATTTTTTAAAAAAGTCAAACAATTCGTTTAAACAGCAGCTTTAAATGCATCTTACTTTTGTTTTGTGCCTAATTAGCGTCGTAGAATATTCATATCGAAGTATTAATTGGATAATCTTCTAATAGGAACAATTAGGAGTAATTATATTAATTTTCACGAAATTATGAGTAGTTATGAGACAATATATTTTGAAAATCTTAAATAACTTGTTTAAACAAAGCAGTTTCAGATGTATCTTATTTATGTTTTATGAAAAAAATACTGTTATAGGATATTCATATTGGAGTGTCAATTGGATAATTATATAATAGGCATAATTGGGAGTAATTATATTAATTTGCGCGATGTTATGTGTAGTTAGGCAAAAAAAATTTTAAAAACTCAAACAACTTGTTTAAACAAATGTTTTTAATGCATCTTACTTATTTATTATGCAAAATTCGTGTTGTAGAATGTTCATATCGAGGTGTTAATTGGATAATGTTCTAATAGGCATGCAATTGGGAGTAATTATATTAATTTTCATGAAATTTTGTGTCGTTATGAGGCAATAAATGTTAAAAATCTTGAACAACTTGTTTAAACAAAGAATTTCTAATGTATCTTACTTATGTCTTGTGAAAAATTAGTGTCCTCTCGATATTCATATCGAGGTGTTAATTTGAAAATCTTATAATAGACATAGTTAGGCGCAATTATATTAATTCGCTCGAAATTATGTGTAGTTTTGATTAAAAAAATGTTGAAAATATTAAACTACTTGTTTAAAAAACAATTTCGAATGCATCTTACTTATATTTGTGCAAAATTAGCGTTATAGAATATTCATATCTAAGTTTTAACCGTACAATTATATAATAGGTATAATTAGGAGCAATTGTATTAATTTTCACGAAATTATGTATAGTTATCAGTCAAAAAATGTTAAAAATCTTAAACAACTTGTTTAAACAAAGCAGCTTTCTAATATATCTTACTTATGTTTTATGAAAAATTAGTGTCGTAGGATATTCATATCGCAGTGCTAAATGAACAATCTTATAATAGGCATAATTGGGAGTAATTATATCAATTTGCATGAAATTATGTGTACTTATGCGGCCAAATTTTTTGAAAAACACAAACAACTTGTTTAAACAAATTGTTTTTAACGCATCCTACTTATGTCTCGTGCAAAATTAGTGTCGTAGAATGTTCATATCGAATTGTTAATTGGCTAATATTTTAATGGGCATAATTAGGAGTAACTATATTATTTTTTACGAAATAATATGTAGTTATAAGCCAAAAATGTTGAAAAACTTAAATTTTTTAAATAGCAGCTTTCTAATGCGTCTTACTTATGTTTTGGGGAAAAATAGTGCCCTAAAATATTCGTTTTGAAGTGTTAATTGAACAATCTTATAATAGGCGCAATTATGAGTAAATTATATTAATTTACACCAAATTATGTGTAGTTATGCGGCCAAAATTTTTTATAAAGGCAAACAACTTGTTTAAACAACAAATTTTGACTCATCTTACTTATGTTTTGTGCAATATTAGCGTTATAGAATATTCATATCGAAGTTTTAGTTGGACAATTTTATAATTTGCGTAATTTGAAGTAATTGTATTAATTTTTACGAAATTATAGGTAGTTATGCGGCCAAAAATCTTGAAAGCCTCAAACAACTTGTTTAAACAAAGCAGTTTTTAATGCATCTTACTTATGTTTTGCGCAAAATTAGCGTCATGGAATATTCATATCGAAGTTTTAATAGGAGAATCTTATAATATGCGTAACAAGGAGTAATTATTTTAATTTGCACCAATTTTGTGTAGTTGCGCGGCCAAAAATTTTCATAAAGCCAAACAACTTGTTTAGAAAACAATTTTTAACGCAGATTACTTATGTTTTGTGCAAAATTAGCGTTATAGAATATTCATATCGAAGTTTTAATTGGACAACTTTATAGTAGGAGTAATTAGGAGTAGTTATATTAATTTTCACGAAATTATGTGTAGTTATGAGGGCGAAAATGTTGAAAACTCAAACAAGTTTTTTAAATAGCAGCTTTCTAATGCATCTTACTTACATTTTGTGAAAAATTTATATCGTAGAATATTCATATGAAAGTGTTAAGTGAAAAATCTTATAACATGCGTAATTAGGAGTAATTGTATTAATTTATGTGCAGTTTTGCGGCCAAAAAGTTTGGAAACATGAAACAACTTGTTTAAACAAATGTTTTTAATGCATCTTACTTATGTTTTGTGCAACATTAGTGTTGTAGGATATTCATATCGAAGTCTTATTGAAAGAATCTTACAATAGGCATATTTAGGAGTAAGTATATTAATTTATAAGAAATTATGTGTAGCTATGCAACCAAATGTTTTGAAAAACTCAAATAACTTGTTTAAACAAATTGTTTTTAATGCATCTTACGTATGTTTTGTGCAAAATTAGTGTCGTAGAATATTCATATCGAAGTTTTAAATGGAAGATCATATAATAGGCATGCTTAGGAGTAATAATATTAATTAATAAGAAATTATGTGTAATTATGCGGCCTAAAAGTTTTTAAAAGCTCAAATAACTTGTTTAAACAATTTGTTTTTAAAGCCTACGACTTATGTTTTGTGCAAAAGTAGTGTTGTAGAATGTTCATATTGAAGTGTTAATTAGATAATCTTATAATAGGCAAAATTAGGAGTGATTATTTTAACTTTCATTGAATTATGTGTAGTTATGGGCCAAAAATTTTGAAACACTCAAATAACTTTTATAAATAGTTGTTTCTAATGCATCTTACTTATGTTTTGGGAGAAAATAGTGTCGTAGAATATTCATATCGAGGTGTTAATTGAAGAATCTTAATTTGCACGAAACTATGTGTATTTATGGGGCCAATTTTTTTAAAAAGTCAAATAATTCGTTTAAACAAAGAGCTTTAAATGCATCTTACTTTTGTTTTGTGCCTAATTAGCGTCGTAGAATATTCATATCGAAGTATTAATTGGATAATCTTCTAATAGGAACAATTAGGAGTAATTATATTAATTTTCACGAAATTATGAGTAGTTATGAGACAATATATTTTGAAAATCTTAAATAACTTGTTTAAACAAAGATTTCAGATGTATCTTATTTATGTTTTATGAAAAAAATACTGTTATAGGATATTCATATTGGAGTGTCAATTGGATAATTATATAATAGGCAAAATTGGGAGTAATTATATTAATTTGCGCGATGTTATGTGTAGTTAGGCGGTAAAAAATTTTAAAAACTCAAACAACTTGTTTAAACAACTTATTTTAATGCATCTTACTTATTTATTATGCAAAATTCGTGTTGTAGAATGTTCATATCGAGGTGTTAATTGGATAATGTTCTAATAGGCATGAAATTGGGAGTAATTATATTAATTTTCTGAAATTTTGTGTCGTTATGAGGCAATAAATGTTAAAAATCTTGAACAACTTGTTTAAACAAAGAATTTCTAATGTATCTTACTTATGTCTTGTGAAAAATTAGTGTCCTCTCGATATTCATATCGAGGTGTTAATTTGACAATCTTATAATAGACATAGTTAGGCGCAATTATATTAATTCGCTCGAAATTATGTGTAGTTTTGATTAAAAAAATGTTGAAAATATTAAACTACTTGTTTAAAAAACAATTTCGAATGCATCTTACTTATATTTGTGCAAAATTAGCGTTATAGAATATGCATATCTATGTTTTAACCGTACAATTATATAATAGGTATAATTAGGAGTAATTATATTAATTTTCATGAAATTATATGCAGTTATTCGGCCAACAAATTTTAAAAACTCAAACAACTTGTTTAAACAACCGTTTTTAATGCATCTTATGTATGTTTTGTGCAAAATTTATGTCGGACAATGTTCATATCAAAGTGTTGATTGGATAATCTACTAATTGGTATAATTAGGAGCAATTATATTAATTTTCATGAAATTATGTATAGTTATGAGTCAAAAACTATTAAAAATCTTAAACAACTTGTTTAAACAGCAGTTTCTAATATATCTTACTTATGCTTTATGAAAAATTAGTGTCGTAGGATATTGATATCGCAGTGCTAAATGAACAATCTTATAATATGCATAATTAGGAGTAATTATATCAATTTGCATAAAATTATGTGTACTTATGCGCCAAATTTTTTGAAAAACACAAACAACTTGTTTAAACAACTGTTTTTAATGCATCCTACTCATGTCTCGTGCAAAATTAGTGTAGTAGAATGTTCATATCGAACTATTAATTGGCTAATATTTTAATGGGCATAATTAGGAGTACTTATATTATTTTTATGAAATTATATGTAGTTATGAGTCCAAAATGTTGAAAAACTTAATTTTTTTAAATAATAATTTTTAATGCATCTTATTTATGTTTTGGGGAAAAATAGTGCCATAAAATATTCGTTTTGAAGTGTTAATTGAACAACTTTATAATAAACACAATTATAAGTAAATTATATTAATTTACACCAAATTATGTGTAGTCATGCGGCCAAAATTTTTTATAAAGACAAATAACTTGTTTAAACAGCACATTTTGACACATCTTACTTATGTTTTGTGCAATATTAGCGTTATAGAATATTCATATCGAAGTTTTAGTTGGACAATTTTATAATTGGCGTAATTAAGAATAATTTTATTAATTTTTATGAAATTATACGTAATTATGCGGCCAAAAATTTTGAAAGCCTCAAATAACTTTTTCAAATAGCAGTTTTTAATGCATCTTACTTATATTTTGCGCAAAATTAGCGTCATGGAATATTTGTATCGAAGTTTTAATAGGACAATCTTATAATGGGCATAACAAGGAGTAATTATTTTAATTTTCACCAATTTTGTGTAGTTACGCGGCCAAAAATTTTCATAAAGCCAAACAACTTATTTAGACAACAGTTTTTAACGCATCTTACTTATGTTTTGTGCAAAATTAGCGTTATAAAATATTCATATCAAAGTTTTAATTGGATAACTTTATAATAGGAGTAATTAGGAGAGGAGTAATTAGGAGTAGTTATATTAATTATCACGAAATTATGTGTAGTTATGAGGGCGAAAATGTTGAAAACACAAACAAATTGGTGTTTCTAATGCATCTTACTTACGTTTTGTGAAAAAATATATCGTAGAATATTCATATCAAAGTGTTAAGTAAAAAATCTTATAACAGGCGTAATTAGGAGTAATTATATTAGTTTATACGAAATTATGTACTGTTATGAGGCCATGAAATTTGGAAACATCAAACAACTTGTTTAAATAACGCTTTTTAATGCATCTTACTTATATTTTGTGCAAAATTAGTATTGTAGGATATTCATATCGAAGCTTTATTGAAAGAATTTTATAATAGACTTATTTAGGAGTAATTATATTAATTTATAAGAAATTATGTGTAGCTATGCAACTAATTTTTTTTGAAAAACTCAAATAACTTGTTTAAACAGCTATTTTAATGCATCTTACTTATATTTTGTGAAAAATTAGTGTTGTGGAATATTTATATTGATGTTTTAATTAGAAGATCATATAATAAGCATGCTGAAAAATATAATATTAATTTATAAAAAAATATGTGTAATAATACGGCCCAAATACATAATTTTCTATATTAAGAACAAAGATGCCATCTTTGAACTTGAAATCGAAGAAACTTCTCTTCTGTGTTATATCCATTGCAATTTTGGTAATGGTAGTTTCGTGCTGGAGTCGTAAAATCCAGTGATAACTGCACACCCTCCAATTCATCTCTTCTTTTTCCCATGACCAACAATATATCAGAGCACATAGCTGACCCTATTAACAGTGTAATAACCAAAACAAATGTTCCAAAATTTTCAAACAAGGAATGCAACATTGACCAAGCTTTGTTGAAAGTGTACATGTATGATCTACCCCTGATGTTTCATTTTGGTATGTTGGGATTGAAAGGAAAAGCTAATCAGACGTGGCCTGATGTCAGTAACCCTAATAAGGTCCCAACATACCCTGGCGGCTTAAATTTGCAACACAGTATAGAGTACTGGCTTATACTAGACCTCCTTTCTTCAACCATACCTGGTTTCAAACGGCCCTGTACTGCAATCCAGGTTAATGATCCGGATTTATCAGACATATTCTTCGTACCATTCTTCTCTTCTCTAAGCTAATACCATTACTCCAAAATTCATGGAAAGGAGAAAATTAGTAAGAACAAATTTCTTCAGGATGAATTGGTAAGTTTTTGACAAACAAAGAGGATTGGAAGAGAGGGGGTGGTAGGGACCACTTTGTTCCTGCCCACCACCTGAATAGCATGTTGGATGCAAGAAAACATATAGGACTGCTATGCTTCTTTTAGCAAATTCTGGGAGGTACCCGTTAGAGATTGCAAATTTGAAAAAGGATGTGATTGCCCCTTATAGGCATGTGGTCGAGTCAGTTGGGAACGAGTCACCTTCATTTGAAGAGAGGCCAATTTAGGCGTACTTCCAAGGAGCAATTTATAGGAAAGATGTAAGTTATCATTAATTTCTTTTGCATTTTTTTATACCTTTGTTTTTCTTAGTTGACTAGTCAAACTTCGTCCACTTGCTGTCTAAAATTATGGATTTTTTGAACTCTCCTTACTGATATGAATTTGATTAGCCTGACCTTGTACCAGCGATTTCATCATAGTACTGATGTCAGATGTTCTGAGACTAGAACATTCCATCTAAACCCTAATTTCATCATTTTTCATAGCTTAATCCAAACCTGCATCAGCATCAGTCTCTTTAAAAGAACAAAACAACACATTCAACCAACAGTTGAGACATTTCAGGTTCATGCCGGTAAAGTAGAACCAACTTACCAGTAAGTACCAAAACCAAATAACAAAACCTCCCAAAGAGAAACAAAAAGAGTATCATTTAGAATTTTCCATTAAAAAAATGTTCTTCTTCTAGGGTGGCATGATTCGGCAAAAACTATACCAACTTCTCAAGGACTAAAAAGATGTACATTTCACCTATGGCAGCGTATGCCAAAATGGGGTTAAAAATGCCTCCAAGGGAATGGCAAACTCAAAATGCTGCCTTAACATTGCTGGTGACACGCCATCCTCAAACCGTCTCTTTGATGCTATTGTCAGCCACTTTGTGCCTGTCATCATTAGCGATGAAATTGAGCTACCATACGAGGATGTCCTAGACTACTATGAGTTTTGTGTTTTTGTGCGCTCTACAGATGCAGTGAGGGACCAGTTCTTGGTTCAGGTCTTGAGGGGAATTAGGAGGGAGGAGTGGGAGAGGATGTGGCAGCGGCTGAGGAAGGTGGCAAGGCATTTCAAGTACGGGTTCCCATCTTTTCAAGGGGATGCAGTGGATATGATATTGGGTGCTGTGCACAGGAAGATCTCAGCTATCCGTTTTGATATGCATCGGCAGGTTGGAAAATAGTGGTTAGTTGCTTTAAGAACCTTTTTTGCTTTTCTTTTTCCATTTTCATTTAGAGGGAGAGATTTGGTATACTTGTGAAATTAGATGGATGGTAATGGTGATATAGATTTGCTTACCTGGGGTTGTAGTTTTAGACTTTTAGACATATACTAGTGCTAGATGAGACTGTCAAGTGATGTAATTCTGAGTATATTTCGATTTTGAGATACTGTACAATGATATTCAGTTTCTAAGAATCAGATAACCTTGATTCATTGTCAGAGAGGGAGATTTTTTTCAGATTAATGAAGTTTACTGTTTACTGCAATTGCAAATGAATGCTCATGGTACTAATCAATTTGTGGCATACTTAGTTATTGTATGAATTCTGGTAAAAGTGAAATCTACATTATTGAAGAAATTTCGCTTTTTCACTCAAAAAAAAAATTGACTTTAAAAATTATGTTAGCTAACTAAAAACTATAATAAGTCTGAAATTTTAAACAAATAGAAGTTTACTGGTATAGAGTGACTGACTGGAGGGCAAAGAGCAAGGATAAATACCGACTTGTTTACACTTTTATTCTAGGTAATGAAGAATAAGGACAAGCAATCAAGCATACATTTTTAATAAAATACCACCGCTAAATGATAATTGGGATTGTCGATAAGTACGACAGTGTAAGTGTGCGGGGCATGAAATGGCTGACATAATAGTAGATGAAATTTCCTTGTAATTGTGTTTAGCGTCAAGAAGTCCAGTAAAATCTATAGTAAAGCATGATGGCAGTTGGACTCTTAATTAAGAACCTTTGTACATGTATCACTAATACAAAAAACCTTTAATTAAATTATTAAATAAGGATTAAAAAAAAAAGAAAATTAGAAGACTAAACCAAAGCCTGTCGAAGAACCAATAAAAAAACCTCTTTTTGCATGATTTTGAATCTCATGTTTCCTTGTCAGCATCGATTGTGTATCGGGTCAGATCCTCTTCTGACTCTTCTTTTGCTTTCTGTACTTGGATCAGATGATGAAGATGCTCCTCGTGAAGAACTCTTCGGATGAAAGCTAACTGGTCCATCTTCCTTCACCTCTTTCATCCTTCTTTCATGCCCTTTTAGAACAAGATCAATGTTTCTCATGCCATTTACATCTTGTTCATTAAACAACAGTAGCCATACACAAACAAAAACTAGTAGTAGCCTAAGGGTTTGAAAACTCATATTTCAGTTTTGTACCCCGACTTCAGGTTGTTTGCTTAGTGCCACTCAAATGAGAGATGCAAAGAGGCAATTCCATCTATTCCAAATGCCTCATTTGTTGGTACATATAGGCACCTAATGGCAAGCCCTGTTATGATCAGAGTCCAAAAGCAAAAAGCAAAGACACCCAAAAGAGAAAAAAGAAAAGAAGAAAACAGTTTAGGATTTTAGATTCACCTCAATCATAAGGGATATTAAGGATGTTTTAGAAGGTTCTGAGTTCTGACAGAGCATGAATAAAGAGAGAGAATGCTAATCCTATGGGAAGCTAAGAATCTTTTCACCAGTTTCCTGGTCCCATTCTCTTGAAAAATCTTTTCGACTTGTGATATTTTTTTTTCCAAATGCACCCTTACATTTCAACAGTTTGCAAATTCTTTTTAGCACTTCACAGACGATATATCATTCATCTGCTTTCTTACTCTCTTGACAAATAAATAGCCAGCAGATATTTATGTTTAATTTGGACAACACATGATAATTCACACTTCTCTGTTGCTTTCGTTCAATTCAACACAATTAATATCTATCAGAACGTGAATGATCTTGTATCAGAGAAAAGAAAAATTACTTCATGACTAATTATATATCTAAAAGTTGATGCTAGAAATAACATTATATTCTAAAGGTTGTTTTACTAATATTTGGTGTAGAAAATTTAAATGATCTTATCATTATTTTTTTTAAGCGAATTTGAAAAATGACAAGTTTTATTGCGAATTGCATGCATCTTTGGGTTATTTTGCACAAAACCTTAAATATATTTATTTAGCTTGTGAAGGAGGGGAATACCGGAATAGAGTGCTGGACAAACCATAACCTTGCTTTATGCCATTTGGGTACTTCTCACCTGCTTTACAAATTCCGATTTGAACTTAGAAGCACAATTATCCATGCATTCGAAAAGAAAAGAAAATAAGATCCCTGGTTTTTAGTGCTAAATGAGGCTCTTTATGCTTTTCTTTTATCATTGTTGAACCCCAGTTAACTTCTTTTTTCCTTTATTTACCGAATCCCCAAGTTCTTTCTTTTTATTTTTTTAAGACAATTAACCAAAAAAGGTCCGGATCTATATGTTTAAAGAAATAATAAAAAATCTTTGACGGATAAGATCATACGAGTATTTATATTAACATTGCAAATAAATTGGTTCTTCAAAAATAATACATGCGTCTTTTGTCAACTTGTTAGTTTAATTATATAGGTCACTACCCACAAAATTTTGGTGCACTTAATTTGAATTAAGAATGTGCATAAATAAGTCCGTGCAATGATATCTTAGTTAAAACGAAAAATTAATAACCAATGAAGTTCAAATGTGCATGAAATTATCGCTGTAATACAGCGAGAGAAGAGTTAATGACTTAAATAATCGCTTGAGATTTCATCCCGCTAGATATTCAAGACTACCATATGTAATAATTAATAAACATAATACAGGTTGAATAAAAAAACATAATACAGATTAAAATCCAGATGGTATGACCCATTAATCCTATTATATATAGCTTGTCATGAGATTAAAATTAATAAATATATCCTAAATAAATGATAGCGTGCAGCTTAATTAGATTCCAAAAGCACACAAGCAAGGGAATACATAGTGAGTGCAACTTTAATTAGAAGATAATAATATTAACAGTTTAAATAGTAAGTGCATGCTGGAATGGTCATGGTCCAAGTCAAGCAAGCTCATCCAGTTGGCTTTAATTCCCCTTTAACTTTGGATAAAAGAAAAAGATAGCAAAAAAAAGAAAAAAGAAAGAAAAAAGAAAGATACACAAGCAAGGGAATGCGGCTCCTTTGTTTGCATTGCTCTTCTCTTCCTCAAGAATGGAACTTTGATTGCCTCCGTCAAAGGGAAAAAAATAGAGTAAAATATATATTATAATTTTGTAGCCCAGTGGTGGAATCAGATTTTATACATTTCGTTTTTTACTTTCCCTTTGTTTAATTGTTTTTTGAATGAAAACTGAAAGGGGTGAAAAGGAAAATTTTACAGATTTGTTCCGAGTAGGAAAGTTTTATTTGCACATATCGCCACTTAATAATTAAGCAGCTAAGCCATTAATATTAATGACTGATAATTTTACACAAATAAAATAATTTAAGCTAAGCACTTTTTTTCCAAAAGGTACAAAATCAATCTGGCAGCAAAACTAAGATGGCCAACAAACAAAAGGTGGGGATTAACCTCATCATCAGATTTGAAACAACCTAGAATAGCTTTGGAATATGCCTGAACGTGATAGCACATATGAAAAGGTAACGGATAAGATTTAACGGAGCCTTAACACAAGGAATAATCCATTAATTTTAACATTATATTTGTGTATGTGTGTGTCAAAACAATCCTAATCATACTTAAGAGTTAGTTTTGGTATAATATTCCAAATCATTTATGTCCCTAATTATAGAAAGCATCACTTAAAATCAGGAGCACATTACTTCAGATTTATTATGGGGAAAGGTAAGAGCACAAAATCTTCTTATTAAATAGTATCTAGCCCCTACTATGATAATTAATAAGCATTTTAAAGGTTCTCTATTAAGCATTGGGGTACAATCAGATCACCTTATTTGATAAAGAATATGAAACTCTAAAGGGTCTAATGGCTAGGGCACTATCAGTACGGCAATGTAAATTCCTTTTTAAGGCCGAGACTTGAAGCTGGAAAATAATGATATCTCAAGGACTTTTGGAATAAGGCATCTGATGAAATCTTACATGTCATTTCTATTACATATTTAGAATTTGTTCATTATTCCCATCACTAAAAAATTTGCTTATTTTTTTTTCTATTTTACTTGAAAAAATCATGTAATTTTCACTCTTCATGGATAAGATTCACTCTTTTTTTGAGTGATTTTCTCAAAGGGATGAAAACTCATTTTTAAAATAATCAGCGCCTATGCTCCTAAATTAGTCATATGCCAAAATATATTTTCGACATAAAAAATCACATTAAAAACATGCACAAATTAGTCACGTGCTCCACAACTTCTGCGCCACTCTAATTTAAAGGGATGTTCATATGAGATCAATGAGATGTTCATTCTTGAATTGGACGGGTGATCATATTTAATCAGACGGATGTTCATATTTAGTCATAGCCAAAGTATAAACTGATGCATAGGGCTGCAAACAAGTCGAGTCGAGCCGGGTTTAGCTCAAATTCAGCTCATGAAAATTCGAATTGAGTCGAGCTGAGCTCGTGAAACACTTCCAACTGAAAAACTTAGCTCAAACTCGGTTCGTTACTATTCGAGCTAGCTCGCGAGCTGGCTCACGAGCCAATACATGTGCGTTGACTCAATTTGACATTTAGATTTAGTACATCTACAAACTATAAAGTTGGTACATCAAGAATATTGGTATGAGAATTGGTATAAAATTCGTATATCAACAAACTATGTTTTCAATGACATCTTTGCTGCATTAATTTGAATGGATGAACCAACAAAAAACTATCGAGTCAGATATACGAATCTAATTACGAGCGAGTAAGAAACGTCTTTAAGCCGTTGACATGGTGAGATGATGAGAGATGATGAGAGAGAACTTATCGGTTTAGAGTTCGGCAAAAAAAAATATAAACTATTTTTTATTCGAGCTGAGTCGAGCCACGAGCCGAGCCGACCCCAACTCAAACTTGGCTCATTTAACTACCGAGCGAGATTAGCTCGAGTCATTTTAGCTCGAGCCCGAGCTAAGCCACGAGCTTGAGATTTTTTGTGCAGCCCTATTGATGCATCATTGTTGTTCATACTTGAATATATGAGTGTTCGTATTTAGTTACCGGAGTGTTCATATCTAATCACAAAATATAAAAATTGATCAAAAATAAAAATATTTTCTGAAAGAGAAAATAATTGAAATGGAGTCTTGAAATTAAAAAATTTCTCATATTTAATTTGGTGTGTTTGCTTTGTGATTGAAGATTTAGATGTGTAAGCACTCTAATTTTGAGAAATTAAAATGAGAAAAAAAAAGAATGAAAAAGCAACGACTACTTATTAATGGCATGTCCAAAACCATTTGCCAACCTTTGTTAGAAGTTAGAAGAATAGAAAGGATAAAACAACATGGCAGGACGAGGTGCCGACAATTTCTCGCTCCAGATCTACTTAATTAAATGACAAAACGGGACAATAAATTATCCTCACCTGGTTGCTATACAATTAATAGCAATGCACGCGCCATGAAATATAATGTACTTCAGGCCTCAACAAAATCAGAATTTCTATCTCTGTTGCGCTGCACCACACAACGCAGTGGTGTATTCTTTTGATTTACTTTAGAATATATAAAATTACAATCTCAAAATATCTATTTAAAATTTAAATGTCAGCAGAGTGTGCAGTACAACATGTCATATGCAGGGTGGATGCACATACAAACGGGTTTATTTGATTCCTCCGAATTTTGAAAAATAATATTTTAGGTTAAATTTTTGTTAATCTGACTCTGAAATTATTTCTGACTCCCTAAGATTATTTAATTACTTTCATTGAGAAAAAATATTTCATATTGTGGATAATGAAAAAATTATACCAAGATTTCAAAATATAGAGTTCTGTTGAGGAAAATTTTCTTCATCGACTTGATTATCTATTATTTTGAGTTTTATTTTTTATTATTTTTAATAAGTAAAAGAATAATATTTTTGACATTTTTTATTAGGTGAAAATATATATTGAATTATTGATTTTTTTGATGTATCCTATACAAAAACAAAAAGTTCTAGTATAGGATAGAACAAAATTGAATGATATCCCATTCTTCTATCAATTGAGAAAAATAAGTCAGATTGAATTCTATTTTGTAGTTTTAGAGATGTAATCAATAATACCAAAATCTTTAGCTTCTGTTGCGGACATAAAAGTCTCTCGTTCCAGATAATTCTGTATAGTATAACATTTAAAGGTTGATCAGTTTTTTGTACAAAAATTTCCGCAATTTTGTTACAAAATTTCCATAACCTTCCCAACCACGATTCTTGCTTTCCTTCTCGTTCTTCAATTTATATATACATATTCTTATTTTTTTTTTTTTTTTTATTCTTCCATCTAATCAATGGAGTGAATTTGTACTTCTTTCAGAATTCTGAAAAATTTCTAAAAAGTCTCCTTACTTACCCCCTTTTCTGGATCATTCTCAAATTTTACTTTAATTTGAAACAGAAATTTTGCGATTTTTAAATGTAAAAATCGACAAATAAAAAAGGCGGGATACTCAGCAACCGCATCTGTTTTAATCACAGAATTAAATTCAGCTTTTTTCCTTTCAAAGGAAATAGAATTTTGAAAAAGATCTTCTTGACAAAAGTCCAAAAATTTGTTAAGATAGAATAAAGTAAGATAGAATAAAAGCTGTTCCATTACTGCGAAGCTCAGCAAACCACCCTCTTCGTAAAGTATCCCAAAACTTATAGCCATATCTTGAATAGTAAGAAAGAATCTTACTAGATTCTTCTTACTTGTAGACTCTACAGGTTTTTCATATTTCTTTTTATCTATTTTATTTAAATTCTCTATTTTATTTAAATAGAGACTTCAGTAGACATTTAGTCTGTTTTCGAATATTAATTTTTTATTTCTTTTTTCTTCTATCCCATAAGTATACCCTTTGAATCCATAGAGAACCTTTTCTTCTTTATGAATCTATATTATTACATTCCAATCTCTTCCCAATACTTCCCAAGGAAAATCTCCAATTGGATCCAAAATTGACGGGTTAGTGTAAGCTTATCCATGCGGTTATACACTCTTGAAATAGGAATCAACTTTCTGATGCTATGCTGGCTTTCGTGCTTTAGTGAATTGTCCTAGATCCTTTCGATGACCTATGTTGGGATATCTATATGATCCGATTGATTGCGTAAGGCCCACGGTAGCAATGGAACTGGGGAAAGTATACAGTTTCTAAAAAGTTGTTTAATAGTTGGCATATTCCATGCATATCTATACAGAATAAAATGGTTTGACTTAGATTGATCTTAACCAAATGTTTTTTTTATCAATTATTTCTATTGAATTAAATATTCAAAAGAAATAATTGATAAAAGGAATTCAGATTGATTTTTTTGTAGTTTTAGCTATGGAATCTATAATTCCAAAATCCTTAGCTTTTTCTGCGGACATAAAAGTTACTTGTTTCATATAATTCTGTATAACATGTAAAGGTTGACCAGTTTTTTGTACAAAAATTTCTTCAATTGTTTTATAAAATTGCAATATTTCTTCTGTTTCGATTTCCAGATACTTTGCACGTCCATAAAAATGGTCAATATAAGGTTGGTGAATGATAAAATCAGCGTGGGGGAATGCTACCCGTTTAGGAATTGCTCCTCCAACCATAATCAAAGATGCTGCTAATCCAACCGATCCTATATTCATTGTGCATATGTTAGAACGTGAAAGTTGCATAGTATCATAAAGGGCCATTGCTGATAGTGGCCCTCCATCCTCAGAGTTTATATATAAATAAATATTACTTTCCTTTTCGAGATCCATTAATAGAATGAGAGCAATAAACTCATTCACCAAAGGGTATTCTATATTTCTACATAGAAAAAGGACTCTTTCTTCCCGAAATTTCTCACGTATAGTAATGAAAACTTTTTTCTTAGAAATCTTATTCTCAGCATTCCTATAAGAACGAATAACAGGCACTTTTGGTGTTCCGATCGGCATAAATTTTTTTTTTTTTTCAAAATTCTTTTCTCCAACTAGGGTCAATCAATAACAAAACGAATTACTCCAATATATCAAATATCAATTCCAATGGCTTTTGCTACTATAACCTTCCCAACCACGATTCTTCCTCTTCTCCCCATTCTTCAATTTCTCTATTCAAAAAAAAATAGTGGGTTCCATCGTTTCTATGGTTACCTCTCAAACGGTGAGGTCCTCTCTATACACCGGAGCTTCTTTTTTCATTTAATCAAAGGATTTTATGAACTTGTATAGTTCATATTCTTTGGCTCTACCTATTAATTAGAAAGTAATAGCCCTTTTCACACTAAGAGTTATCCATACAGTGACGGCATTTAATTAGAAAAGTTGGCTAGGTAGCTGACCCTATGAGTCCGTTCTGAACATCCTTCCTATAATGTAATGTTATTTCCTCCGCTTAATGGATAACCTTTTGCTACCAATGGAGAATTGATTCTTTTTTCAAATCGAGAATGATTGGATTTTTACCAATGGAAACCATAAATTTGAGATTCTATAGAATTAATAGGTATATTATATACCTTTTTGTTACTATCCTATTTATCAGCATTGGTCCTTGATACTGGAAAAATTCTCTCATCTGTTCGAACTCATGATCTGAACGAGTCGCACATACACCCTAGTACATGTTCCTCGACGCTGAGGACATCCTTTAAGAGCGGGAGATTTCTTAACATTTTTTTTTTGCTGTCTTCTGTTTCTAAGAAGTTGTTTAATAGTTGGCATATCCTATGTATATCTATACAGAATAAAATGGTTTGGCTTAGATTGATCTTAACCAAATTTTTTTTTATCAATTATTTCTATTGAATTAAATACTCAAAAGAAATAATTGATAATGAATTAATTGATAATAAGGAAGATCACCAAGGATTTTTTTTAATTATTATGGTATCGATAATACCATAATCCTTAGCTTCTTCTGCGGACATAAAGTTATCTCTTTCGAGATCTTCTTGTATAACATTTAAAGGTTGACCAGTATTTTGTGCGTAAATTTCTGCAATTGTGTTACGAAGTTTAGACAATTCTTCTGCTTGCATTTGGATATACTTAGCACTTCCACGAAAATAGCCAGTAGAAGGTTGGTGAATCATAAAAAACTCAAATCTAAACTTACATCTCTTAGAGAGCATAGAGAGAGAGGCTATGTCGTTTGCTATTATTACGGCGATTTAGGTCATGTTTCCTCTGCTTGTCGAAATTCGATCGTTTATTTCTCTTATGAAAAAGTAGGTCATCGCTCTTGGCAGTGTAGGTCAGCTCCTCCCATGGATCTTAGTCGACCTCCTCTCTCTTTGAAATCCATTGAGGATGCAAATAATGCTCCTCCGATCAAGCTTTATCCAAATGATTTCAACAAAATTAAAATTTCTAGAAACCCTTAGGTATAATCTTATGATTCAAGACTCCATAAATCTTGGTCTGATCTATATCCAGTCTTACATTCATAAGCTTTTTTCGATTCCTAACTGACAATGGGTTGCTCAGGCTATTGACAATAATTCTTACCTTACTGAGCCTTAATCTTATGACTGGTGTTGTCGTGCTTTAGCAAAAAGTAGAATCATTCTAGGGAATATTATTTTTCCTTTAGCACATTTTGATTCAGAAAAATATGATAAGGGAGAGTATTTAGTGCCAGTATGGATTCAAATTTTAGGGTTTCCATATCACTTATGGCAAGATCTAAAGTTCATCATATTGTAGATGAATTAGGAGGTATATTGTTGGATATTGATCCGGTATTAGTTTCACTTCTCAAGGATCTAGTATTCTAAATCCTCATTTTAATTTTTGAGGTCACAGATCGAAATGTAGTAATTATACAATGGATTTTAATAGATATTGAAAAATTATTAGGTATAATTTTTTTTTCAAATGTGAGTTCATCCTTTTTAAACTCTCATTTGATATTTTTAATCTCTCATCTGACATAAGTGCTAGTTTGACAACTCAATTTGATTATAAATTATATTCTCTATCTATATCCTATCTTGATTTTACACTACATAATGAGAAACTTACTGCTCAATAGTAAAATCTTCTTTTGAAAAAAATGAACATAAACTTCAAGGGTGAAAGAGTAAATTACTATCATATGATGAAAGAATCACTCTTTTGAACTTTGTTCTCTCCTCCATTCCTTTGTATTGGATCTCTTTTTTTCATATACCATAAAAGTTAGATTATATATAGATAAATTTAGGAAGAGGTTTTTATGGTATGGAGGTAATTCAATCAAGAAAAAATATGTCCTTATAGCTTAGTCAATTGTATATAAGTCAAAATCATATGGAAGATTAAATATTTTAGATTTAGAACTCATGAATCAAAACTTATTAGCTAAGTGGTTAGTAAGATATTTAGAAACTAATATAGCCGGCTTATGAAAAAATGTGATTCAAGCTAAGTATAGTCACATTAGGAATTTAAATACTCTCTTCCTTTTGGAGAGGTATGTTGTCTACTCAGTACATAGTCAATATTAGTATTGACAAACAGGTAGATAATGATATTTCTGTCAGTTTTTTGCATGATAGATGATTCCATTCTAATACTTTTGCTACTGTATATCCCCTTATTGTACTTTATAGTACAACATCCTCATATTATTTTTGCACTTTACTCATACATTAGAGGCTCAATCTTTAGTTGATTGATAATTATTACAGACTGAGCTTCAGTCAATTACTTAGGATGCTTTGTCTCTTGATAGTATTAAATGAAGATGGACTCCATCACGGATTTTCTTAGTACACTCTCTTTATGAGTGGCTTGAATATGATGGAATTCCTAATTTAGATTTTTGTTTCAATATGAATATCAAACTTTCTTTGAAAATTAAAATATTTGTGTGGCTCCTTAAAAGAATAGAGTCTTAACTAAATCTAATTTGCTAAAAAAAGATTAGCAAGGCTATCTTTAAGAGATCGAGGAAGGAGAAGTACCAGTAGATTCTCTGGCTATTGTATTAGTTTCTCTTCCAATGTCTTGCGTGGACCATGAGTGATTTAGTTTTTAATATTAGTTTTTCTTTATTTTGGATGTTCTCTCAATGTGTTTGTGTTTGCATATCTCTTATGAATCTCAAAACTGATACTGTTTGTAGTGTTTTCTTGTTCTTCCAAGTTGTAATATGGTTTTTAAAAGTTTAGATGCCAGTTTAGTTCTAGTAATTTTTATAATAGAACTTTGCCTATATAGCCTTGACTACTATCTCTTGGCATTTAGGATGTAACTGTTTTCATATTTTCAAGTAAATCGGTGGAGTAATTTCATTTTTGTCAAAAAAAAAGTAAGCGAAAAATTCTTTAATCTGATTAAAGTATTTGTTTATAAAAGAAATGCAAGCATTATGCAATATTGACGAAGAATAATTAATTACAATTAAATCAATCAAATATTTTTTTCTTTTAATCATTAAACAAAAGTAATTTTCATTTATTTTTTCTTTTATTTATTTATAATTATCTTTATTTTCTTTCACTACTTTTTCTCTTACCACCTATATGTAATTTTGTCCATTTAATAAAATTTTACTAAGGTTTTTATAGGATGTACAACAGGTGGTTAATATTTTTTTATGAAAATTTAAATCTAATTCGGTTATATATCAAGTTAAAAAAAATTTAGCTAACCCAACCGTAACCTAGCCCAATCCATATATATTTATTTACATATGAGTTTTTATAAGTTTTTATGTGTTATATGGATTAAACATGTTGATATTTTTATTAAATAATAATATTATATATATTTTTATTAGTATTAGATAATATATATTTTATTAATGATATCACAACTCAAGGACTAAAAATAAAAAATATGAAAAATAAAGTAATTTCATATTAATTGTGAATGATGGATAATAAAATTAGATATTTGTCATATTTTATAAAAATAAATATAAAAAATAATTAATATTATAAAAAAGTGATATATAACATCTAAAAAAATAAAAATATAAAAAAATTATATGATAATAATTAAAATATAATATAAAATTTTAACTGTTAAATGTTTATTTTATTGATTATCAATAAATTGTATATACAATATTTAAAAATATATATATAATATATGATTATATAGCCGGATTTGTGTTAGACGGGTTTCTAAAAGCAAATTCATAAACCAATAAATTAGATGAGTCAAAATCATAATTCATATCCAACCCAATAACTTTTCACCCGGCAAAAAACAGATTGAAATAAATGGATTAAACAAATTAGACGAGTTGACGGATTTGTTATACGCCCCTAACTTTTTGCTACTTCTTCAAAAAAGAAAGAAGTTTTTACTCTCATTCATCTACTTATTTTATTACCATCAAACATTATTACATTAAATTGATTTGATAGTTACTCTACTTTAGTTTTACTTTGTTTGTCCAATAAAATAAAATAAAAAAAATTCAAGTGCTGAAATTATTCATTTTAAACGTAAAATTCTATCAATTGAAGTTCGATCCCTCTTCTCAAAATTGATTGCTTTTTAATAATATCAGTTCCTCATTTGTTCCCCACCCCTCTTTTTCCGAATTTCACCTCCTGGTTGGTTATTTTTTATATGATATCATTATAAAATTGTAAATAGTGCGGATAATTAATACGATGCAATAATTTGTATTTTATCTCCTACATAAATATATAATATGATATTTGATCAAATTATGAGATATGTTAAAGCGGATATATTTGACATATTAATGTTTTTGAAACACATAATAATTTTTAGGATGATTTTGAAATATGCAAATTATGCATTTTTTATTACATTTAAAAGATAATTCACGTAATTAAATATATCGAAGACCACGCTGTGGTCAATATGAGGATGCCAATGCAAGTATCACATACAAAAATAATAAAGTGAACCGAAGAAAGATTTTTTTTTTTTTGTAAATGGTAGTTACTTGTGTCGCAGAATAAAATTCTTATTGATGTGATTCACAGAAAATCCGGAAGCATGTCTTCCGATCTCAGATTTTTGCTCAAGGTATCTACTAACTTGGGTATTATTGGATGGTGACCGACCGACATGCCGAGATCCCATTAACACTCCAACAAATATCTTTGTTTCTTGATTTCGTTCTTAAGATCTTCTCCAACCTTTCACTTTCCATATCCAATCACAACCGTCAATTAGTTCAAAGCCCACTTGATCAACGATCCTGATCTGTCGTCTTATCCATACTGGAGGAATAACTGAACTCGAACGGGTCGAATGATGATTGACAAACGCATAATGGCATCCAGCTAGTAAAGAGTACTGGCACTAGTTAAATAAGGGAGTGTTTGGCACTCAATGGAATAACAAAAAGTTGGAATAGAATAGCTATTTCGATAAATTAATTTGACAAACGAATTTTAGACTAAATAGAAGAGTGCGGAATAGTGCTTAATCCGGATACCAACATATAGGTGGAATACCGGATTAGCTCTTGTCGGAATAGCGATTATTGTTTGATTATATTATATTATTATGCGATTATTGTTTGATTATATAATATTATGATTATGATTAAGATTTAGTATTATTATATTATTATATTATATTTATGATTATTAAATTATTATTATCATTATTATAATTATATTATCATTACCATTAGTATTATTATATTATTTATTATTATTAGAAATATAATTTTAATATTATATTATTATATTATGAATATAAATATAATTATTTTATTATTATATTATTATGATCAAGATTATTTATTATTATATTATTATATTATGATGATTATGATTATTATTACTTTTTATTATTTTATTATATTGTATTATATTATTATATGTTGATTATAGTGATGATTAATTTATTATTATATTATTATAATTATAATTATTTATAATTATTTTTATGATTATGATTATATTTTTATTATTATATTATTATGATTATGATTATGATTATATTATTATGATTATGACTATAATTATTATTATCATGATTATGATTATTATATTATGATTATATTATTAAAATTATGATTACTTATTATTATATATTATTATAATTATGATTGTAATTATAATTTTTATTATTATTATATTTATGATTATGTTTATATTTTTATTATATTATTATTATATTATTATTATTTATTATAATTATTTTTATGATTATGATTATATTTTTATTATTATATTATTATGATTATGATTATGGTTATATTATTATGATTATGATTATAATTATTATTATCATGATTATGATTATTATATTATGATTATATTATTAAAATTATGATTATTATTATTTATTATAATTATGATTGTAATTATAATTTATTATTATTATATTACTATATTATGATTATGTTTATATTTTTATTATATTACTATTATAATATTATTATTTATTATGATTATTTTGTATTACTTTATTATTATTATTATCTTACTATTATGATTATTATTTTACTATTATTATTATTATTATCATCATCATTATTAGTATCATAATTATTCATATTTTAACTATTCTAAGTAACAACTGTCAAACGATATTTTCGCTCTTCCAAATAGTTAAGAATACTACTCTTCTACCACTCTTCCAAAAAAAATACTATTCTATCACTCTTCCAAAATTACCACTGCTATTCCTTAATTTGTCAAACGGACCTAAGGGAATAGTATAGAAGGCGAAGCGACCCGACAATGAATTGACGCGTTTTAATTTCCAATCCCCCCATAACTTTTAATTTCATTCGTCGAATCGAAATTTACTGACTGAAGCAGGTGGAGGGATCCACGACCCGTTCTACTCCAATTTGTGAGATATCTCTCTTTATCATACACACCAACTTCAAAGCTAGATTTTGCTGAAGACAACTCCTTTGGTTTTCATTGATTGCTGCTTCCACTCGTCGTTCAACGGCAACTGCTAGTTGGAGACTTGAAGTACTTTTGTTTAAGAATTTTTCTGGGAAAATTATGCCCGATTAACTGTTGTTGAGTTGATTTGCTTAAATCTGAGTCGAAATTTGTAAAGAGAACCGATCCTCTGTCAATGTATTTTGCTTAATTAATATTATTTTCGCGTTCTGAACAAAGTGCCTAACTGGTAAGCCGGTTAAGCATTATAGCGGACTGTAATTGAGATGCTAATCTAAGTCGATGATTGTTTAATTCTTTATATGATCTGAAAGAATTACCACCTTTTTTTTGCTCTTTAATTCATCCAGATCTGCTTTGTTAAATTTTTTTTCTCAATTTATCAGGTTGTTTTAATTTTTCCGCCACATGATGGCTCCAAAAGCAAATTCAACCGAAAACAGAACAAGGAGCTCGGTCTCCATATTTATAGTTATTTGCATGTGTTGCTTCTTCTATGTACTAGGTGCCTGGCAAAAGAGTGGTTTTGGAAGAGGGGACAGTATAGCAGTCGAAATAACAAAAAGAACTGATTGTACTGTTTTGCCAAACCTCAACTTTGAGACTCACCATGCTGGCCCAAAATCTACACATGACCTTATAACTCCAGTCCAAAAATTTAAACCATGCAAGGACCGATACACTGACTACACCCCATGCCAAGACCAAAACCGTGCCATGAAATTCCCCAGGGAAAACATGAATTACAGAGAGAGACACTGCCCACCCCAAAATGAAAAGCTATATTGCCTAATACCTGCTCCTAAAGGGTATGTTGCTCCTTTTCCCTGGCCCAAAAGCCGTGACTTTGTGCCTTATGCGAATGTACCTTATAAGAGCTTGACAGTGGAGAAGGCAGTACAGAATTGGGTGCAGTATGAGGGAAATGTGTTTAGGTTTCCTGGAGGTGGGACCCAGTTTCCACAAGGGGCAGATAAATACATTGATCAGCTTGCTTCTGTCATACCAATTGCCAATGGTACCGTCAGAACTGCTCTCGACACTGGCTGTGGGGTATAATGACTACTCTCTATAATGTCTGATTTCACATTTAAAGCCAGAACTTTAATGCACAAGTTATTAACTATGGATTTTGACAGAGAAAACAAAGATTTGCTGATTTGTGTTGAAAAGAATGTAATTTTTTTTTGAGAAAAGGCAAGAATGCTTGTACGAAATAATGTAGTTACACTTACATCGAGATCAGTTACTTGTTCAACAAGGGTATATATAAGTCCATTTGCAAACTTCTCTTTCAGGGCGTGTTCAGCAGCGAAGAGGGAATGGTTGTGGGTGTGGTATTTGAACTGATTTTACTGTATATGCGGGGAAACAATTCACTCGGACTCAATTTTTATTTTCCCACGAGCTACAGTGGCGCGCCGAACACGCCCTCATAGAAACAAAATCAGGTTAGGTTGAGCCTGAGCAGCTAGCTAATGCAACCTATACCCACATATTAGCAGCTTGGACCTGTCAAGTCAGCCTGAACAATGTTTTAGACTTTTAGTATTGTTTACCACTGAAAACTGCCAAAAAGAAATGATAATAAAATCAACGGAGACTTTTCACTTAACCTTTGGCATACCTTGCTAGTGCTCAATTGGCTTTAGTTTTCTCCGAAATGCTAGGTAGCGAGTTGGGGAGCATATCTACTGAAGAGAAATGTGTTGGCGATGTCATTTGCTCCTAGAGACTCACACGAGGCACAGGTGCAATTTGCACTGGAAAGAGGTGTCCCGGCTGTAATTGGGGTTCTTGGCACCATTAAGCTTCCTTATCCAGCTAGAGCTTTTGATATGGCTCATTGTTCCAGGTGCCTTATACCATGGGGAGCCAACAGTGAGTCTCTTTCTCTCTCTTGCAAATACTGTTACCATTGGTTTTCTTATGGTCAAATGTACCCATGCATACTGGTAGTTCTAATATAACCTTCTGCTTATGGCCTCAGTTCATTAGCAGATTATAAGACGATGACAACAACAACAGCAGCAACAACAAAGACTTTAATCCCAAATAAATTGGGGTAGGCTAGAAATGAAATCCAACCCGAAAGCATAGAGATCAGAGATCTCAATGTAAAAAAATCAATGGTAGTAAAAATGAATAAAAAGTACTGTTCCTTGTGGACTATCAAGTGGTAGCTTTATTAATCCTATTTTGTCATACAGATGGAATGTACATGGTAGAGGTGGATCGGGTTCTGAGACCTGGTGGATATTGGATCCTGTCGGGCCCACCAATTAACTGGAGAACCAACTACAAGGCATGGCAGAGAACAAAGGAGGATCTGGAATCAGAACAGAGAAAGATTGAAGATGTAGCTTCTCTCCTCTGCTGGGAGAAAGTATCTGAGAAAGGAGAGATTGCCATCTGGCGCAAGAGGGTAAATGACATGTCTTGTCCCAGCATTATTGATGAGGGCAAGCTTCAAAAATGTTTATCGACTGATCCTGATGGTGTCTGGTACAGTCTTGTTATCGCAATCGGTCAACTTTAACATATTGTATCTTCTTTTGTTCTTTTTATCCCTGAGAAGCAAATTTAAAAGATAACAGTAGTATAGAAAAGATCAATCTGTTCCAACAGCCTGAAGTTCATCTGCTATCCCTTTTGATGCCTTCTCCTACATTGTATAATTTTACAGGCTTGTGTTATCCCCATTATTCACTATAAACATTATGATTTATGGGGGCTTATTGATTCACTTCTTTAAGTGTGTTTATATGTCTCTTAGACTTGTAACAATGTTTATTACGCAGCTCTATTTAAATGTTACATAACACTTCACAATATCTTGCTTACAACTATTTATGGATAAAACATAACCAGGTATGAGAAGATGGAGTCATGTTTGACTCCCCTTCCTGAAGTAAATGACCCAGATGAGGTGTCAGGCGGAGAGATAAAACCATTCCCTACTAGACTAAACAGTGTACCACCTAGAATTTCTACTAATTTGATACCAGGCTATACTTCGGAGTCATTTCAGAAGGACAACAACTTGTGGAAGAAGCATGTAAAGGCATATAAAAGGGTCAATAAGTATCTCGACTCCGGGAGGTATCGTAATATCATGGACATGAATGCCGGCCTAGGCAGCTTTGCTGCTGCAATCGAGTCCCCCAAATTGTGGGTCATGAATGTGGTACCCACTGTTGCTGAAATGCCAACCTTGGGTGCCATCTATGAGCGTGGGCTGATTGGTATCTACCATGACTGGTATTTTACTGAACTTTTTTTTTAATATAAATTACTCTTTTAGGAGGTGCAGAGATGGCTTTGAACTTTGCAGTTTGTTCAATTTCTTTTAGAATTTCTTTTTTGCTAGGTTGGTCCCCTGAATTTTTTTTCAGTTCAGTTCTTGTAGTAATATTTGTATTGAAGTACTAGCTGTCAACATGATAGTCTAATATCACCATTGAGGGTCCCACCACATGATATGCAGTCTTGCAATTTCATTATAATCAGAGAACTGACATCATGGTTCAAGCTACCAAATGATATCTAGCTAAAGGATACCGACTGGTAGAAAGTTCAGGGGCTACATTGGGCAAACACACACTTTCATGGCACATTTGAATTTCAATACACTTCCCTATATTCTTTTCCAAAATCTAATGACAATTACCATATTAGCTCAAAATGGGTAGTCTTGACCATTGTTTCTTTGTACCTTCTTTAAAAACAAAATGCAGGTGTGAAGCTTTCTCTACCTATCCACGGACGTATGATCTCATCCACACAGATGGCGTTTTTACCTTGTACAAGGATAAGTACGCACTTTTGATCTCTCTATTGTTATTTTATTTTCTAGCAGTCATGAATCTTAATCCTGAACATCACATCTTCCCGTTTCTCTTTAATGCTGTTATATTTTCTTGGGTTATCAATGTGGCCAAGTATCTTAGCCATGTTCTTGTCTGACTGATCTTTTGCTTGTGATCCTGGTTTGATTGAAGCACATTATGCTGAAAACTAAAATTCCCATGTCTTGGTAATTACTGGTGGTATTTAGGTGCAAAATGGAAGATATTCTTTTAGAAATGGACCGCATATTGAGGCCTGAAGGTGCAGTTATAATGAGAGACCATGTAGATGTACTTATTAAGGTGAAAACCATGGCTACTGGCATGAGATGGAACACTAAAATGGTGGACCATGAGGATGGACCCCTTATGCCAGAAAAAGTTCTCTATGCCGTCAAGCAATACTGGGTTGGTGATGGAAAAATCCAAACTGCAGCTGCTTGATGTACTGGTTTGGCAAATACCAGTGGTCTTTCAAGAACCAGGAATGGTGAGGTGATCAGGATCTAGTAAAACGCGGAGAAATATTTATTCTGCCAATTTTGTTTATCCTAGGTTTCTATTGTTGTAATCTTGCTATTGTTTTTAGGGCTCGGTGTATTTTAGATAGAATTGATGTTGTTACCTTGTTTTAGCATGAGATGAGGGTTCTGAACACAACTTTCCACAAGGAGATCGATGCCTTATCCGACTGTATTAGGCGTGGTTCTCATGTTGTAAACTTAGTCATTTTGTATTTCATTTTTCATCCAAGCTTATTTAATGCATCTGCGAGTGTGATTCCGCAATAATGCATTAGTGCATGTAGTTATATACTAAGGGAACTTGAGAAGCCAGTAAGTTATCGACAATCATAAAGGAGATTTTATTATCATTCATTTCTGCTGGTAGTCTAGGAATTGAGTTTCGTACGCGCTTATAGTTTCTGGTGTTACAATGGAAGCAATGTTTTTTTAAAGCAGCAGGCAAATAGTTTACTATAAATTTTTATTAAATAAAATTAAAAAAGTGTACAAATATGATTGAAAAAAAAAGTAGAAAAAAGTATAGAGAAAGAACTCGATAGGAATTTAAATATAAACATCATCTCTAAAAAAAATAATATGCAAAATATGCAAAATGATAGTGATAGCTTGACTCGTCACATCAACTATCAACTTGTCCAATATAGTGCTAACTTGTCCAATATAGTGCAACACACATGGAGGAAGGGTGAGAGACTGATTGGAGAAGAAGAGAAGGAAAAATCCTCATCTTTTTCCTCATTTCTTGAATGATGACATCGGATTGCTGCCAGCAGGATGTAGGGCAACTATTCTTGGGTCGGTGGCTGTCATCACGATCTGGTTGCTGTCCCCCAAAGGTGAGGCGAAGGGCAATGCCACCGGGTTTGGAAGAGGCTACAAGAGCCAAGCATAAGAGAGATGAGGCAGCAACGGGGGAAATGTGCAATTAAGGGGTGGCTTGGGCAGTACTGCTGGTCAGGAGAGGACAAGGCTAAACGGGTTGGGTATGCGCTGTAGGGTTTGGGCTTAAGTAGAGTTGGGTGTGAACTTAAATTTTGGATGCACGATTTGGAAGAATGAGCATAATAGAGAGGTAAGGGGACGAAGGAGAAGTGAGGGAGGTCTCTGCGGTGATTGGAGGCGGATTTGCTCGGCTATGGTTCAGATCCGAATGGGTGGGGAGGTTTAGGGAAGGTGATGCTGACAAGGGAAGGTGTTGCAGAGGCAATTGGTGAGCTGTGACGGGAGCTGGTAGGAGCGTCGCTGTTTCACTAGGGTTGACAGAGATAGGGGTTAGGGGTAGTAACGGTCAAGAGGGTCGGGGGTTGGCGGAGGTCAAGAGTCAGGAGATGTAGAGGCAGCAGTTAGGGGTAGCAATGAAGCTCGAAGTTATGGCGGAGGTTGGTGGTGGCGGCGAAAGGAAACCTTAGATTTACCCTGATGTTTATATTTCAAATCAGACGGAGAAAGGAGAAAGGAGAAAGGAGAAAGGCGAAAGGAGTAGAAGGCAGGAGGAGCGAAAAGAAGAAGAGAGGGGGACAGAGGAGGGAGACGGGGGAGGCTAACAGGGGAGGCTGACGGCGCGACCTTCCCGATAAGGTTTTTCAAATTGTCTAAACTTTCGCCTTCTCTTTCTCGTGAGCACTGCCTCCCAGAGGCCTCCGATACACTACTTATGGAAGCCATGTTATCTTTGATTTGTTTAAGGCTCCATCAAATAGAAAAAGTTTTCATGGAGCAAAAAGTAAAAATATAATTGTTATTCTGATGAATTAATTTATTAAATGAATTTTAGACTAAATAAAAGAGTGCGGAAAGACTGTTAGTATTTTGAGCAGAGATCTTGAAGGAAGTATAACCAGGATGCCATTCGACGATTATACACAAAAATATTGATAAAAATAGATCATCTTTTTTGGGGGCACTTCATTTAGTTTTCCTTGATAGTAACTGATCTTGAAAGTCTTCTCCCTGCGCTACCGGAGGGCTTTTGAAGCGCTCTAATTTCACAAGTTCAGCTCGAGGTTTTTAATGATTCAAAATCTCTCTTTTTCCCTCTAGTTTTTTTTTTTTTTTTAAGTTGTACAAAGTCAAGGATGAGTGATTTTGGGCTTTATTTTGGGTAAAGTTGATCCTCAACTTTTGGCACGTGTTAGGTTTGAGGATATATCGTGTTAAATTCGATCATTTATCTTCCATTTAACACAAACTTCGTTCAATGAACCAAAGCGACATCGTCATTGCCCAATCATGCTGGACAATTGGTCTTAGCGACGGCCATCACAATCTATTCAGATGGAAAGCAGAGGATCGCCCAAATGGACATGCACAAAATAACAGCCATTTATTTTATCAAAACGGCATGCTTATTATGATTGCTTTTTTAATTTCAAGTATGACTCTAGTTATGTGAACTTAAAGACTCACAAAAAAAGAGTTAATACCTTCCTAAACATATCAAAAGCTGATTACATTTCAAATCGACAAAACTAGGAAAATTAAGAGTAGCTCTTTAGTTTCAGAAAGGTCATGTAAGAAAGCTTCAGGTGTAAACTAATATTTCAGTATATTCTGATATCCTAGCTTAACAAGAATGACCACTAACTCAATTTGAATGATTTCGCACAAAGCAGAAGAAAGCAAAAGGTTTAAATGAAGTCAGGCTGGCCGGTGGAAGTAAGGGTACGATGCCACATCCTGCTATTAGGATCCACAGTGCGTGGGGCTGCAATAACCTCTGGAATTGGGAGGTACACGTAATGTGTATTGCACACCCCAGATGTAATACCGCTGAATCCCGCGAATGCTCCATGAACCTGTGTTTACAGCAACACTCAGTTTAGTTGTTCACTCTCTAAATATAAACTGGACAATCTTGACAAAATAAAAAATAGAACATACAATTTTATTTTAATTTTATGGATGTTATCTGTATAATATGTCCATGTAAAACAGATGGTGCGAGCATGTTTCACAGTTTGCATTACAATTATCAAACCATACTTAAATTGCATGAAATATGATAGTAAAGCAATCTAACTGCTCAACAACATACCTATGAATTTACATCCTTTTTTTTATTATTTTTTTGAGTTGCCATAATGGCAGTTATACATTATTTCAATTTTACAAAAGGCGTGAAAATTTATGATTTCGGAATCTAATTGCTCTCAGCCAGTCCAAATCCACCAGAGTACATAATTTTGTTACTTCTAAGATATTCACATGGTGCACTGGATCACTTTTTTTCTTTGGGAAAGAAACTGGAAGTTTATGCAAGCAACATAGGAAAATTAAACAGAACTTACAGCATTTTGTCCAAGCACAGTGCATAGGATTGCATCAGATGCATTGGCACGACAAGCTCGAACCATGTAAGTTGGATCGATGTACTTTATATCTGCCGGGACACCTATCTCCTTAAAATGCCTCTTAATCTACAGAATAGAATAGTAGCTAAACTTTTCATCTCTCATTACTAGAACTTCAGTTTTGACAGGCAGTTTACTGAAAAGGCTCATGCTTCCAGATTTTAAGTTCTTAATCTGGAAATTGTGCATGAACTTTGCTCAATATAGATCAATATAATCAGTTTGATTGCACAATTAGCTTTTTAGATGTCATTTATACTTCTTATAAAATAATGATTGCTCTACATGGTTGGTTTCTGTGCTGGCAAGCTTTTCTTACCGATACTAAATGGTGATGTAGGTTTGAGTCTCGTTATCATTATTGTCATTTTGTTATCAATACAATCATTGCTACTTTCATAATTATTTCCAAGCTTATTGGAGTAGGCCAGAAACAAGGGCATCAAGGTGTATGTTTAAATAAGATTAAAAATCCATTTTGTGCCAAGGAACTTCCCATATAGAATGTAGCTTGGGTGGCACACTGATCCACAAATTTACTAGGTAATGAGATCAGGTATAATTTTAAGCAGAATAATCATACAACTGTAAGAACAATGAAAAATAAATCAGAAACCTAACCTTCTGTTGAATATGGACACCAATATCACTAAGAACAGGATTTCCAGAAGCATCAGTAGCATTTGACTTTTGCAACCAATCCTGAAGTAAAGAACACAAAAATAGTTGTATATTAACATGCAATTTGCACAATTGCACAGTTAATTTGCAAAAATACATACCTGTCCAGCACCTTCAGCAACACAAAGCATAGCAAAGCCTTTGTCCTGAATCAATCGTTCGAGGTGTTCTAGAAGACCATTCGGCCCATCTAATTTCAAAGGCACCTACATTGAAAATTCTTGTTTAAGTTTGTGCATTTATTCCTGCCACCTACAGTGCAGTATTTAATTATTGGTTTAAAACAAGCTCAGTGTTTTGCATACAATGATACAAGCCAAATAAGAGATGAACTAAATAAAAGCAATGAGGCCCTTACTAATATCAAAACACAAGAATTAAAGGGGAAATGCACTGATTCTGGTACTGGTACACAACCACTAATGATATATGCAGGTGAAGTTCTTTATGAAATAAATGCAGACCTCAGGTATCAAACAAACATCTATCTGTCCACTGGAAAGAGAAGCATGCATAGCTATGAAACCACTGCTCCTTCCCATCAGCTTCACCAATCCAATGCCATGATATGCACTTCTTGCCTAAACAAAAATACCAACTTATAACTTGTTAACATGTATAATAAGAAAACATCAAAATGCATATAATTAGCTGTGTATCTTGATACCATGTGGTATCTCTAAGCACTAAGGCCAAAAGAGTTAATTCTGAAAAGATAATAGGCACTGCTAAGACAGTAAATATAGACAACCACACATGGCCATTTCATACAAGGAAAGAAATGGGAACATAAAGGGCACCTCTATATATGCAGAGTTGATAGCCCTTAGAGCTTCTTCTACAGCTGTATCAAATCCAAATGTCCTATCCATTAGAAGTATATCATTATCAATGGTTTTTGGGACCCCTATAATGGATACCTTCAGCTTTCTCTTTCTACACTGCTTGAAGAGAAAACAGCGATAAATATTATAACAACAGCAGTAAATTGGAAACACCAAAAATCATATTGATGTATTCGAGCACCTCATCATGTATAGCCTGTGCACCAGCATGTGTACCATTTCCACCTAGTATAAAAAGCATGTCAATTCTCCTAGCCTAACAAAAGAAATGTTCATATCCATTAGTCATGTTATGGCAAGTGTAAGAATCTCATTACCCAGAAGCCAACTTGACGAAACAAAAAGAATATACTATATTACCTGTATGCTATCTACAATCTCACTAATGTTGCCTCCACCACGAGATACACCAAGAAAACTTCCACCAGCAAGATTTATATTTTCAACTGTTTTGCGGGAAAGCTGGGTAAAAAACAAAGAAAATCATGCATATAAATGAACATTACAAAAACAAACAGATGTTTTGGTGGTTTTAGTTGTAAATTTAGTCCATTTCTTTGAAGTAAAATGACCTAATCCCATTTTAACACAATTGAATCAGATCAAGTTAAGATTGCAGTTCAATACTTCAATTATATATAATCATTTGTGTTTCATACTGATTCATGTTTTGACCTAATTGAGACATATATCTGTTGCAATTAAACATATTTAACAATATATAAAGAAAGGATTAACTGAGAAGCAACTCATATGTATACTGTGACAGACCAAGTCAATAGTTCACTAGACGAACAAACTAAAATTGTAGTTGCGTTCTTTGTTATTAAAATAAACTTTTCATAAGATCTCGGTGTAACTTGAGAATTCCTGGTTCACATACAAATTCTGATTAATTCTCAAAATGCTCAATGGAAATTATTTGTTTTTCAATTGCAGTGAATTTGATACCAAGCCTATCTACATCACAGAGAACATATTGACAACTTATAATATTTTGATTTTGATTAGCGCTGTGTTAGTTGTGCAGTTACAAAATAAATTATTGCCAATAACCCTGTGAATTAGTGCATAACCTTCTTTCTGACAAGAAAAGATATTAAAATTTAGCAGATGTTAAAGCTTGTACTGACCGGCACTTCATCTAATCCCTTTTCAAAAAATCCACGATAGCCAAATCTAATCCCCACAATATTCTTCACGCCATAAATATCAAGGGTGAAAACTATCTGCAAACCATCAAGATGCCATGATTTGGCATGCAATCAAATGTGAGAACATCTCAAAGTAAATAACCAGGTGCTATTACATGCAAACTTGAATCTTATTATGAGCAAAGCAATGAAAGTGATGAGGTTCAAAAAAAAGACAGACGTGATTATTGGGCACGAGACATGAGGCGAGTCTGAATAAAGATTATTGGGCATCTTTGAAAGAGACACAAAATTTATTTTTGCTGGGCATTAATGAGTCCAAATATTTTGTGTAGAATGCATTTAAGTTTACCTATTCAACCATGACCTTACTAAATAAAGCATCCTTGAATTACATCAAGATCCACAAAGAAATAATTTACCTGCCATTTACATTGGTATAGTATAACATGTATCAAGAAAGATTGATTCAGCACGGGTCAAGATTAGCTGCTTTTGGGTAATTGCTTGTATACTACATAAATCTCAAATTAATTAATATAATCCATCAAAATTCAAACACATGCAGACAAACCTGTCGGATGACATCATTAAGACCAGGGCATAGTCCCCCACAAGTAACAATTGCGGCTTTTACTTCCTTGGGTTCATAGTAAATATCCTTGCGTGGGCCCGCACGATGCACCCTTTAAGATCATAAGTTACATTTCGAGTACCATTCACATAGTTGACAATTAAAATGACAAAGCTCAAAACAATACCATTGCTCAATCCAGGTACATTCAGGTCCAACACACTCAGCCTCAGCTCCTGCAGAAGTTGGTGTCGCGTATTTAATTACCTGAGACAAAAGGGGCCATGGTTTATTAAGAGCAATATATAGCTGAATTGCTAGCTGAGAGCTGAACTGTTGATCATCTCTACATTCTTAAGAGGAAAAGAAAATACCAAAGTAATATATATATATATATATATATATATATATATATATATATATATATAGAGTGAGGCTATGGTGCTTCGCGAAGCACAAAATCTCCCGTGCTTCACGTCCGTATATCGAATTTGAAAGTTCAAATGGCCGATCCAAACCATTGAATCGGCTGTTCAACGGTGATAGTTCAATATTAAGATCATGTTCAACGGTTTGGATCAGTTGTTTGAACTTTTAAATTCGAGATACGAACGTGAAGCACGAGAGTTTTTGTGTTTCGCGAAACACCATAGCCTCACTCTATATATATATATATATAGAGAGAGAGAGAGAGAGAGGGCTACGGTGCTATGGTGCTATGCATAGCACAGATCGCCTCCGTGCTATGGATCAGATCTTCGTTTTCAAAGTTCAAATAGTCGATCCGAACCATACAAAATGATTTTCATATGAATATCTAAATGTAGACTAAATTTTATATTTTTTTAGAATTTTTAACTATTTTTTAAAATAGTTAGAAAATCACTTGATTTAGATATTATGAGCCATTCAAAATAGGTGATTTTCTTACTAACTTAAAAAATAGTAAAAAAATTCTAAAAAATATAAAATTTAGTCTACATCGATATATATATATATGTGTGTGTGTGTGTGTTTATTAGTAACCAAAGCATCAGAACTTCAACAGATAAATAAAACATGAGATAAATAAATTAACGAGATCCAAAGCAGCAACCAAATCCAGTGCTGAAAATTTTATCAGAGAATAAAGATAAATTCAATAAGATTCGACTAGTAAAAGGTATGGAATAATAAAAACTAATAAAATTTATATACTATTTTCCTACTACTTCATGTAATGCTGCTAACCAAAGAAAAGGTTCAGTAGCTAAGACACAGGCAAAAAGAAAAGGTGCAGTAGCCAGTGGCAGTAATAATGGATCAAGATAATGTACATCAGTTACATTAAAATAATAAATTTGTTATCCTAATAATTTATATACTATTTTCCTACAACTTCACGTAATGCTACTGACCAAACTAAGACATGGGCAAAAAAGAAACTTTACCTTTAGAAGAGCCCTGTCATCATTATTCACATAACCATTCCAAGTTTCCATTGTTTCTTCATTCAGGTCTTCTGGAGGGATTCTGTCAAATTGTCAAAAGCACTAATGATTTTTTTTTTTTTTTTTTTTTAAGAATGAAGGTCAAGCCCTCATTTTTTGTGTGCCCCATGGGTTTGAACCCGTGACCTCTTAGGGGCCGTTATAGTTAGCTAATATCTAACCTTTTAGGCCATTTTAAAAGACAACAATGAGTATTTAAAAGATGACTTTTTGTCATATTACATCAGTGCCACTAGTCCCAAATTTCACTGGATGTCTTATATCTAATTGAATGGCACCGAGTAACTAAACTTTTAGCATGTAAGCAAGATCACTTAATTTGATTTCAACAGTTTTAGCTCATGAAGGTATACTTGTTTGGTCCGAATTTACAAATTCTAGTTGCGCCTGAATACAGAAGACCTCCTTATGTTAGAATGTAAAATTGCCATTGAAGCTTTTCTTTTGATTGCCAGACCCAGACTCTTCAGTTCTACAGTGATTCTGGTAATGAAAATATGACCTGCTTTTCTTCCAGCAGCGATAACCTGTTCTGTTAAATGTAATTCCAGCAAAACATAAAATCTGTAAAATCATTGAAAGTGAACAAAAAAAAAATGAAAATATCACCTGCTTTTTTTCAGAGAGAATGTACTATGCCTTGGCTTAACATCAAGAATGTCAGTTATATGTGGCAATCTGAAACGCTTCTCCCAATCCTCTTGGAATCGCTCTTTCCAGTTGGGATCACTGAAATCTATCTCCTTTTTCGGAGAAGAGGCCTTGACATCCATTGATAGTAATGTCTCTCTTTCCGTTTCGTACTCTCTGAGACTAGATTTCGGGTGGGGAAGACAACAAACCGAGATATTCATGGAGTAATTCCTCCTTGGAGCTTTCGGGGCAATAAATTGAATAGCTTTAAGGTTTGAGGCGAGTGCCATCCTCTATAAAGCAAACCAACGGATGATCAGTCTTAAAGCTAATTTTAGAACTGCTAGATAAGACTAGCTCTCTTCATCGTAAAAGGGGAAAAAAAAAACGGGGTTACGGGGCTAATATTAGCTCTAAACTACCTCATTTTGAACCCAATGGGTATAAGATTACCATTCCTCAATTCCATTAGGGAGGGAAAAAAGAACTTTTAAGTTGAAGATCGGAGTGAGATCAAGAGAAGTGCTACCTCTGATCGGAGTGATCTATCTCTTCAGCGTGTGATTTTGCCTTCGCAGAGAAAGAGTGAAGATCTCAGAACCGAAATTGTGTGAAGTAGCAGAGCGTTGGTTTTTTAAAGGGATTAATGGTCTTCAAAGAATGTGATCGGCTAATAGTTTATTCTTCTTTGGCAAAAACAAGAAAAAAGGAGGAGGAGAATTTGGTGCGGGAAAGGACGGTTTTTATTAATAATAATTATTATTAAATTAATATTATTAAAAATAAGAATGAAGAATGTAAAATTTCAAATATATGAATGACGCGTACGCACATATTATTAGTGGTGTGTTTATAAAAATAATGAAATACGCCATTGACAAAAATGACGCATTTCGTCCAAATCCCCCTCAAGTGAGATGAAGAGGCGCTACGCATTTTGTATATATAAGAATCAAATACGCCACTGACAAGCGTGGCTACACTGTCATTCGTATATTTAAAATTTTACTGTTTTCACTTTTATTTTTAATAATATTAATTTAATAATTATTATTATTACTGGGGAAGGGAAGAAGGAGAAGGTTAGGAGCGGGAATGCGGGATGCTGTGACAAGTGTCATGAGATAAATGGTAGAAATACAAGTGTAGTTCGAACCAGCTAATTAGTTGTACCCGATCAAGGTCTGGTGCGGTGTTGACGACTTGGCGTGTTGTTCTCGTTCGATTAGCAGATCAACCTGTTCGATTTCTTTTTGTCGGTTGAAGTCTTGAAGAATGAAGAATGAAGAGGTTGTTCAGGCCAATCCAGGCTTTCAAATTTTATCCGACGGCTGGTGTTAGCAGGGATGTGCGCCGAGTCGCCGACTCAAATCAAAAGGAGAGGAAACGAACACTAGAAAGTACTTCAAGCTGTGGGGCCAGGCGAGTGTCGCGGGCCCGCTAGTCCGGCCATCGTACGGCTCTTACTCAGAAAAGATTGGGATACGAATATTTTAAAGAATAATTAGTTTAATAAAAAAATAGTTTTAAATTTCTCTCTTAATCTAATGTCATCCCAAAATTAATTAATTTATTTTTTTATTTTCTATTATATATAATTATGTAATTATTTAATAAAAAATAAAATTTAATTGTGCTGATCAAAATATTCCTAATCAAATCACATATGAAAAATGAATAAAACTCTGTCTATAATTTCTCCACTTCTGTCTCCCTCGTCGCCTCTCCGCCCAGCAGCATCTCAGCCATCTTAAATAATTCTAATTTAATAATAATAGTGAGAAAATTAAAATTTTAAAAATATAAATGACAACGTGTCACTCATAGTGTTCTAAAATCGTGCCGTGTCGTGTCATGCCGTGCAAAGCACGTCGTGTTTTCATGTCGTGTCGTGCCATGTTATTATTTTTTTTCGTGTCGTGTCGTGTTGTGTTAAAAATGGGGAGAAACCGGCACGTCACGATTAAGGCACATCACAGATAAAACACGCCGTGTTAAACGTGTCATATCAAATCGTACCGTGTCTAAACATGTCGTGATTATTCGTGTTTTGAATACGGTGTGTCTTAACATGTCAAATATTTTAAAAATCCAGAAAATACAAAAAAAAATTCCAAAATTGTAAACAAAAGTTTAAATTTTTTTAAAGTGTTTACGTATTTTAAATTATTTAATATAGCGTATTGAAAATAAAATATCAAAAATAAAAAATATCAAAAATTGAAACTAAATATTAAAAATTATTATTTTTAATTTAAAAATATATTATATAGTGTATTATTGTATTATGTAAAATTCCAAAAAATAAAAAATTCCATAAAACATAAAAAATGGAAAAAATGTAAAAAAATATGGACATGTGTTAAAATATTTTTATAGTAATTATTAAAATATTATGTTTGTCAAATTTTCCCTCCTATCCGTGTCGTATCATGCGTGTTCGTGTCTATTCGTGTTGTTCTTACACGTGTCGTGTCTAGTCGTGTGTCATGTTCGTGTTTCGTGTCGTGTTGGGACCTCTTAACCGTGCGTGTCGAAAATGAAAAAAAATCAGTCACGCCACATTTAAGAATATGACGCGTGACATGTGTCGTGCCGACACGGATAGGCACGTGTGCCGTGCCGTGTCACTCTCATGCCGTTTCGTGTCGTGTCGTGCCTTGACACACGAACACGATTTTAGAACACTAGTAACTCATAATGACGTTTTGCAAACGCCTCATTAGAATTGACGTGTTTGAACAAAAACGTAAATGACGTTTTTTTTTACTTTTTCAAATTTAAGAGAATAAACTGTCCCATTAGCTTTTTGCACGATTTTTTAAGGTGGCGTCTATTGGGAGAACGCCACTCCCAAAATATGTTTTTTTTTCAAAAGTTAACTTAAAGTAAAAAAAAAATTAAAAAGATAACGCGCTCATTTATATTTTTAAAATTTTATTTTTATTATTAAAATTAAAGTTATTTAAATAATTAAATAAAAAAATCGCTGTCTACTCTCCTCTCAACTTTCCTCTCCTATACACCCCCTCTCCGATTTTGATTTACTTTCCCCTCCGCCGTTGATTGATTTCTCCCTTATTTGCTTACTGGTAGAGATTTGATAACGATAATGATATGCAACTTGATAATGATTTCTCCAACATCAGCGATTTCGATTTGTTTATTGATTTCTCCAAATCTGCTTACTTGTCAATTTGATAATGATATGCGAAATCACATATTGGGAAATTAATATTAAAAAATAAAAGAAAATTTTCATGTTGCGGAAAGTTCTACTTGAGATAAATGTCAACAGCTCTATACAATTTCATCATCGCAAACTTGTGGGCTTGTGATTTTCTTTCCTGACTCTTGTACACTGGTACCAGAGATGATGTGAGAGCGCTGATACGTACGATGGTTTGTTATGTTTTGAGGGAATGAACGAAATCTCAGTAAACTGTGACGCTATTGCTATCTGGATGAGGTGAGATGATAAACGAAGGAAATTCAAAATTGAAAATTAGGCGAGTTCAGGTCAAACAATGGGATCGGAGGAAAATAAATAAATAGTTAATATACAAATCACAAAATCACAAAAAGGAAAAAATGGAAATACAAATATCTTATTTTTAAAATTAAAATTATACAGTAAGCATATAATTGTGGCAAAAATCTAAATATATTAATTTTGGAGTGGTATTAATCTAGGGATGTCAATGGGTCGGGTTGGGTCATCATTATTTTATTATTATTTTTGATCCGATCCGAACCCGATCCGATTATATTCGAATCAAAAATCTTGATTCATACCTGACCCGACTAGGTCGATCATGTAAAATAATTAATATTTATTAATTTTTTATATTATTTTAAGTAATTAAATATTAATTAATTTATAATTAATCTTAATTAGTGTATAATTAAGGTATATTTAAGATTTATTTGGTATTAAATCATAAAATTACTTTAAAAAACACAACTAATCGGTTTGGGTTGACCCGAATCCGATCCTACCCGATTCGGATCAAAAAAATTAGACTCATACCCGACCCATTTATTTTCGGGTCAGGTCGGATCCGGATTGGGTCGGATCGAGTCAATAATTGACATCCCTATATTAAACTAAAAGAGAAATTTTGAATGATATTTTGTTAATTTTAAAGTTTTGGAGTGGCTCAAAAGTCAAAACCAATTTCCCCATAAATATAAGATGTCTCATGTATTTTGGTCGGATGTAGTGATTTGAAAACGGTCCGGTCCAAACTCGGACGGTCCACGGTCCCGCACGGTTCACACGGCCGGTCTTAGCGGTCCAAATTCGAAAAAACTGAATCCGTCCCACCGTTGGCCCTTGGGGGCCGGACCCCCACGGGACGGGACAAGACGGGCACGGTCCGGTCCGATTATTTTTTTTATGAATTGGGAAAAATAATAATTTATCATATTTTTTAATAATAATTTTTAACTAATTTGAATTATTATTTTTAATTATTTAAAAATCTAATAGTACTAAAAAATCAAAAAAATTCCAAAAGAAATAAAGTTTCAAAAAATTGTAAAAAATAATAAAAGTTCAAAAATAAATTTATCAATTTTTAAATAATAATTTTCATTGAATTAATTATATATTTTTTAATAATTTAAAAATCAAATAATACTAAAAAAATATAAAAATACCGGGGGTCCGGTCCGGGACGGTCTGGTCCATGGTCCACGGTCCAGTCCGGTCCATGGGTCGGCATGGGACGGGTCGGCACGGTCCATGGGTCGGCATGGGACGGATCGGCACGGTCCATTTTCGGGTGAAGGGAGGACCGACCCATCGTTGGACCGGATCGTGGTAGGGCACGGGACGGTCCACGGTCACGGTCCGGTCCGGGATGGGTTGGACCATCCGGTCCATTTCAAAACTCTAGTCGGATGTGTCAATAGAAATATTATCAGATATTTATTTCTTACAATTATCTGTCACTTCATTTTAGTTTTATATTCACTAAGTACTTAATTGTTAAGATTATTTTATTATTTGTAGTTATGCTTAACATTAATTTTTATTAGTTAAAACTTATAATACTTTATTGCATTACACAAATGATTTAATTTTTATTTGAGATAATGATGATAATAATTTAAGAATTAATTGATTATTTTTTATTATTAATGTAATTCATTACATTATAGATTTTATTTTTCTTTTTAGTAAATAAATAAATAAATTTACATAAAAATCTACGCTACTGATAAATAAAGATTAATATATTTGTTAATCATAATTATTTTCATTTTATTGATGACTTGTCAAATGTTCACCTGTACAATAATTATGTTGACGCTATTTTCTGTTCTGCATACGTTCTCACATCTGTTTTATGTGATTCTTTAATCTTCAACATTAATGTATTTAATTTAAGTAATAATAAAATTTCATAAAAAAGATAGAGGGATAGGGAGAAAGCAAGGATTAGTTAGGATCATGACACGCATGAGAACTAGCTGAGGGGAAAAGAATTTGGCTCAAGCTCCGATTAAAATTCGTGCAGGTTGTGCTCAGCCAATCATATAAATCAAATTTTCGTGATTTATTTATTTATGTATAAATTTATAGATGTAAGTCGTTATTCTCAAGATTCAGAGCTGTGCTGAAAGTTTTTAACCTGGCAGTTGAATGTGTGTTCTTTCACTCTTTCCGCGGAAAATGTTTCAACGGAATAAATAAAGCCGCTGCTACTATACTGTATTATGTTTCTTTCGGGATAAATTAGTGCTACTGATAAAAAGTTAGCTGCTGTAAAAATGACCAAAAAAAACGCCCACCGTGGGGCTCGAACCCACGACCACAAGGTTAAGAGCCTTGCGCTCTACCGACTGAGCTAGACGGGCCTTTGTTAATTTCTGATGCATAATTACTTAATGTTCCAAAATATGATATTAGCAACAAAACTGAAAGCGCATTGACAAATCTATACTATTATATAAAGCATCTAAGAATTGGAGGGTCCATTTTTTGTCATGGTAATTTTTTATTATACCCATTTTATCCCTCAATTAGACGGCTAATATTTATTTTTGATTGATCGAACGTATGTGATCGTGTCCATTGATCCCCTCTTTCTCTCCATTTCTTTTCCTTAAATACTATTATTTCCATAATATTGTTTTCTTTTATTTAGAAACCTTATGCATATTTGGTAAGAAATTAATGGTGATAATATATATTAGAATAATTTACTTTTCTTGCCATAAAAAATCATGAATCATTAACTCATATTGTGCAAAAATCTCATTCAAGATTAAATATAGTCTTTATTATAGGTTTTCTTTATAATTTGGTGAATTTATAATTTAATATTAAATAAATATGAATTTTTTTATTTTATAATATTTTAATGTTTAAATAAAAGAGTCTGCTGCAACGCGCGGGTATGTTAATTAATTAAAATATTTGAGATCTGTCAAAATGATTGTACAAAAAAGACAATAAAAATTGCATTCATATTCTCTTTAATTCCAGGCATCGATGGAGTGACAGGAGTGTCCATAATTAAACTACCGGTTTTTCAAATCTCTTCAAAATTTGTTGAGATAGAAATGAGAGTTTAAGTTATCAAATTTTAAATGTTCATAAAAAAGTTTTCATTTGAATTTTAAATCTATACTTCTTACATATAATACATTGATTTTGCTACTAGATTAAAAACTAATTTTTCCAATCTCTTCAAGGTTGATTAATAATATTACTAAATATGCTAGGAATTCTATGTATCATTCTACATTGATTGATCATATTACTAAATTTGCAACAAAATATGATAGAAATTCTTAAGGTAGCAATTGGATGGGTCGAATTCGGATCAAACTAGTTTGATTTTTTAGAAAAATCAGATTGGATCAAGTCAATTCAAATACTTTAAGGAGTTGTCAGACATGATAATAAACTTCTCTAAATGTGAATTCATTTCTTTTAATATCCCTGAGCATGTAGGTCTTATCTTTGCTTCTATATTGGATTGTAAATTAGGCTCTCTGTCTATTACTTATTTAGGGTCCTCCTCCATAATAAAAAACTTTCATCCACTGATTGAAATTTTTTTATTGAAAAGATAGAACATAAATTAATTTATAAGGATTAAAAAAAAGTAAAATTTTGTCACATGAAGGTAGAGTTACTCTTCTCAACTCAGTTATATCTTCTATATCATTGTATAAAATGTTAAACTCAAAATAAATCAATTGAGAAAGAGATTCCTTTGGTATGAAGGAAATTTAATTAGAAAAAAAAGTATGTTCTTGTAGCTTAGTCTACAGTATGCAAGAGCAAGATATAGGGTGATTTAGATGTGTTAGACCTAGAAATTATGAATTCTTAACTTACTAGCTAAGTGTTTATTTAGATATCTTAACCCACAAATTCAGGGGTTATGGAAAACTGTATTGATTGTCAAATAATATAATAGATTGCTCTACTCATTTTGAAAATGTGTTCTTACTACACAGTTTCATGGAGATTATCATTGATAAAACAATAGGAGATGGTACTACTGTAAGTTTTTAGCATGACATGGATTTTTCATACAATTTTGTCTCATATGTACCCTCCCCTTTATGCTCTTGCACAACAACCCCATATTCTTGTCCGATGCTTTTGTTTTAGGTTATCTTACTTACATTTTTCTGCCACACTAGATTCTACTTGTTTATTTGAATAGAAAGAGTTGCAACTCAACCTTCAATTCTTTTCTTTAGATTTGATTGCTTCCGACTCCATTAGATGGAGATGGTCTCACTCATGACTATTTACTGTTCACTCTTTATATAATTGGCTAGAGTATGGTGGTATGTCTAATTTAGACTTTATTTCTATCAGAGTACTAAATTATTTTTGAAAATCAAGATTTTTCTCTGGCTTGTTAAAAGAAATAAAATCTTAACCAAAATAAACTTACAAAGAAGAGATTGGACAGGATCTATTCAGTGTGTGTTTTTCTCAGCAGAGGAGTTCACTGACCATTCATTTGTTACTTGTCCTCTTATTTATTCTATTTGACAGTGGATAGCTAGACATAGCAATTTCTGTTTTACATGGGTTGTTTTGCAAGGTTTATTGGATTTAAGTTATGTTGTCCCTTTAAAAGATTCAGTTTTAGTGGAACTTGTTAGAGAGATGGTTTTTTAGGTTTTATGGCCAGAAAAAATAAATTATGCTTCAATACTGGTCCTGATAGAACTGTCAAAAGTTTAATATTTCAAATGATTTGTTTGTTGGTGCAAATACAGGTAATAGTAATATGTTTAAATTATCATTAGTACTACCACAATCTGTCGATGATTTGTGTGATCAGGTTATAAGGCCTCTGGATATGGTGCATTCTTAGGAAGCGGTGGATCTGCTAGAGGATCTGAATTTGAAATTGATTCTTCTTCTAACGTTTGAAAACACACGTGATTAAGAATCATCTCTTAGTCTTTCTTCTTCAAACTTGTTCTGTTCGTTTATTGGTTGTGTCAAATTTGTGATATGTGTTGTTTGTCTTATTTTGTGTGTTGATGTTGTTATTTATCTAGTTATAGCATATGTTTTTTTTAGGTCTTTTTATGTTTCTTTTTTAGATTGAACAATTTAACATGATTACTCATGTTTTTGGTTGGTACCAGTTTGTTGGTACCTTTTCTTAAACACTTAGGCTTGTACAATGACAGTGATTTCTATGAAATCAGTGAAGCAATTTCACTTTTGTGAAAAAAAAGTCATTTTAAATATTATCTTTATTTATATCTTAAATTGATTTTGGTAGGATGGCAAGATATTTGATTTCGGATCAGATCATATCATATCCCAATCTATTCAGCCGGGTTTTGAAATCATTGTATCATTCTAGTTCTTTTACTTTTGATAATCGCTAAAATTGTAAGCCTTTAGGGTTTGAAATCTCTTGAATATATCTGCAAAAAAAAAATGGACATGTACAACCAGCTACAACACAAAATTAAGTACAGACCTTAAAGCATCAAATTGAAATGAAAAAAAAAAAACTAAATAGACAGGGTACTACATATATATGGGAACAACTAAATACTGGGGTAGTGCTTTGGGCACCGTTCAAAATACTTGCAAAGCCTCTAAAATTTGTGAATGACAAAAATATCATGTAAATATTGACTCTGAAGTCCGAACACTCTCTCCCCTTCCCGTGACCTCTGTCCTTTTTCTAATTTACGGATAGTCTCCCCTTTTTCTTCCCCACTCAACCTTTTCTTTCCTTTCCATGGGAAACTAGAGTTCAAGCAAAAAAAAAGTCTTCAATTTCTATTCTATGATGAGGCAAAATGGTTAAAAATAGGTAATGTCTTAATATTTTTTAGATGAACTTAATGTTTGCTTGAGTTCAAGAATATTTTTTGAATGAACTCCATGTGCTAATTTATTTTATCTTTATTTCTTTGTAAATAATTTCTTTGGTTTCTACACAATTATTTTAATTAGTTAACAATTTATGTTATTATTTTGTTATAACAAATCTATTATTCTTTACTCTTTTCATTGTTTCTCATACGCATTTTGTTATTTCTGTATCGACTTATATTACAAATATTTGATTTTTTTTTCAGTCATTCTGATTTTCTTGTGAATCATAAAACTTCGTTCCTAATTCAATTTTTTTATTCGAGTAAAAACATTTTTTTCTGGTTACTTGATAATTTTCTTCACATTGTTGTTTTCAAGTCCAAAAGAAAACGCTCCAAAGAAGCTAAAAACAATGAGTTCTAGTAAATTTAAGATCCATTTTGTTTTTTTTTCTTATCTTTTTCTGAATTTGATATTTTCCTTCTTAGATGTTTACTTGTGAATTCCCAAGAAATCTAATACGAGTAAAGAAAAATATTAATCAATTTAACTTGTTCATAAAATATATTTTAAATATCAATATTTTTATGATATAAAATACATTTTAAATTTATGTTCAAATTTAAAATTGACATTCTATGACATGTCATGTTCAACACTCATTAAACATATTTTTTTTTATGATATGACATATAAATATTTTTTTATTATTTATTTAGATTATTTTTTATAAATATAAATTATAAGGTTTTAAGATATTAAGAAAAATACTAAATATAAAATTATCAATTGTAAGGTCTTAATTAAGATAATAAGAATATTTATATTTAGAAAATATTATGAAATTTTATATCATTTAAAGTTAATGACTTATTAGTCAGTATTAAGAATTTAATTATTAAGTCTTAAGACGAGAACAATTAGGTGTAGGGATTTGACTCTAGGAGTGTTCGATATATATTTTTAAATTATATATTATTTAAAATTAAAAGTAAGACTTATGTTAATATATATTATGACATCAGACAAATGATTTTAAGATTTATAATGTTAAAATTTAAGATTTTATTTATGAGATTTTATATTTAATATGAATTACATAAAAATAATATTTTAGATAAATTTTATTAAGACTTCATTTCTTAATTATTACATTAGATATAAAGATTTAGTTTAAATAATATTTAGTAAATATTTGATATTTTTATATCCTTTAAAGATGAAAATGACTTATAACATTATATATTATGATATCCTATGACAGTTCTTAAGACTTCGAATATCGTTTGTAGAACGATCTAGAGAATTTTACAAGAGTCACTATTGTTTAATGAGCAGTTTGACTTCGTTAGGTGGTTGTTTCCATCTTTGTGAAAAATGAACATTAGATCCTTATTGTTGTCGACTTATCTAAGATAAAAACTCAATCATACAACTCTTTTCGATATTCAAATAAGAGAGTAAATTATTATTATTGACTTATGTTTTAAGACATTATAATTTAAGGATATAGACTTGTTCATATTTTGATGACCGCCTAAATATAAATTTTAAGTTCAAAATTATGACTTATAATATTAGATAATAAAATATCATTTTTTGTGTGTTAAGATTTAGAACATTCGATTTTAACACATTAAAATTTAGGTATATAGAATTGTTCATATTTTGATGGATGTTCAAATATAAATTTTCAGTATAAAATATAATTTATAATATTTAATATTAAGACATCGTATTTCTCATGTTAAGATTTAAGACATTCAGTTTTAAGATAATGAAGTTCAAATATAAATACTTGAATATATTCTTATTGCCGCTCAAATATAAATTTTAAGTTCAAAATATAATTTATAATATTAGATATTAAGACGTTGTATTTCTCTTATTTAGACTTAAGACATTTAGTTTTTATACATTGAGGTTCATATATAAAACTTGTTCATATCTTGAGTGCTGTCTAAATATAAATTTAAAGTTTAAAATATAACTTGATATATTATATATTAAGACTTTATTTCTCTAGTATTAAGACTTATACCTTCTGATTTTAAGTCTTTGATGATTTGTTGATATTCGAGAACGTGATCAATGTGATCAATAATTTTTTTCAATTGAGGTACATATCGGGATACAGATCTGAAATATAGTTAGTTGATCTCTTTAAAAATAATAGAGCAATACATTTCCTGACGATCTACAATGTTAAAGTGATAAAAATGCAATCACGTCCAAGAACACAAATACGAAGCTCTTCACGTCAACGGCTCTTCATCTTCTTATGGTATACAATACAGTTTTACTTTTAAAAAAAGAGAGCCTGTTTTAATAATTGTCTCCTATTTTGTAAAATAGATACCTGTTAGGACTTATGAGTCCTCTAAATCACGTGCCATATTTATTTATTTATTTATTCAATCTTGGCTCAACTTTTCCATCCATAACATTAAGTCATTAACATAGAGAACTTTTGGGGTCATCTTAAATGAAACAAGCAAAAATGTGAAATAATACGAAAAATCTACTTTATGCATTTCATGTTAATTAAAACAAGTCTCGACTTGGAAGCTGGAACTACCATTATTTATAAGGGTCATGCTTAATTCAAAAAAGAAAGAAAAATATATCAGGCTTACACAGAATTTCAAAAGCCTTATTATAATTGGTGCATATGTTAAGACTAAATAAGGCTCCATTATGCATCCGGGTAAGTTGAACAATACCGTGAATTTCTATTTGATTATAAACAATAAACTATGAACATAATCGCAAATCCATTGTCGTCTAGTCCGGTTAGGATACCTGGCTTTCACCCAGGCGACCCGGGTTCAAATCCCGGCAATGGAACTAGATTTTGCTTCAATTTTTCCTTTTTCTTTTCATTTTCTATGCGGTGGATTCAGTCGACGACATTCTGCTGGAGAAATAAAACCAACAATTTTGTTATGCGTTGTATTTATTCGCGCCTTCGTATTTTTTTAATATTTAAGAGAAGGAAAAAATAAATTTTAATTTCTTAATAAATAGGTAGGCTGATTCGAGATCTCAGAAGACCGGCATTGAAATCCCAATTCTTAATAAACTATTTTCAGATTGAATTATTTCCTGAAGAAGCAATTTTTTTCCCAAATCAACATTGTAATAGGCCCCAAGTCCCCAACTTTTCTTATATCAAGTTCTATTTGCAGGATTATTTTTTTTTAAAACAAAACATCAATTGGTTTTAGTTCCCAAAAAACAACATATATCGTTCTATACACCCTATAAAATTCCCGTTAACACGCATTACAATTTGGTTTATTTTATTTTTTGTTATGCACGGAGTGGCATCAACCGCTTTACGCGCATTTACTCAAGATAAGTCAAAGCAACTGATCGAAAGGAAAGAGCGCTCACTTTGGATTATGTTTTCTTCTTCATTTAAGAAAAGTTAACAAGTTATGAATTAAAAACACATTTAATATCATTTCGTGATTTTCATTGTCATGACAAAAAGTCACAACTTACAAATGCACTCCTTAGAAAAATAGTTTTAATTTTCAGACTGGTTCTCAATTTCTATTTTAAGTTCGATGCAATATTAAATATTGATTTTTGAATTAGAAAAACATAATTCAATTCAATTTACAAATCAGGAAGATTCATTTTTAATTTAACATGGATATGTGATGTGCTTTATTATTTTTAATTTAATGTAATAATTTTTGTTTCTGAAGTTATTGTAATCTAAGTCTGTTGTTATTAAAATCTATAACATGCTATCACTATAGTATTATGTCCTTCCTGATTAAATTTGAACATCAAATTTAGCAATCAGAATATATATTTTTAATATTATTGTTGTTGGTTCTTGCTATAATTAATTCAAGGAAAATACATTCTATCATAAAAAACTATGCGAATTAACCCTATACAATTTTTTTTTTACTCCGACGGTGCCTATAATATCAATACGCGAGGATATTAAAAGTCGGGAAGCTTCAGTAACCTAACTAAAATTTGCATGGATCAGAGAAAAAGATGAGGAATTTCAAAAGTGTTAAAATCTGTGAAAACTTTTCTTCTCTTTCTTATTGTGCAATAATTTTAAGCATTTTTATGTAATATTATTAAGGTTTCCGTGACATCAATAATAAATAGAGGTACTGAGTATTTTGAAAAACCTTTCTAGTTTGTACTGAATTATTCTTTATTTTTTTATTCTAATCGATAAAATTTCACTCCAAAATTTTTTGTTAATTCTATTGATTTTTTGTCGAGATCGTATTCTGATCAGAAAAAAAAATAGAACTGGTGCAAATTCAAGTCACCAAAAAGTGTATAAAAATAATATATACCGAAATAATGAGAATATATTTTGAACAAAATAAAAAGCTGTTGTGGATAAAATTAACCTCGACGATGTTGATTACATTTTGTATGTTGTTTTCTCCTTACTCGTAGTAATCCAGTATAAATGATAGATGTAAAATATGGAATGATACTTAAATTAAATGAAATATATAACATAATATTTTTATTTGATAATATATTTATAATTCTTTTTATTTTATTTGCGAATTTATTTGAAAAACTATTGTCAAATTTATTTATCGTTATTAATTGATAATTAATTTTAGTAATCAGTAGTTGTATGTTTTTTATTTGATAAATAAATAACTATTAGTAACAATTAAATAAATAAACAGTTTTGAATCGTAGCACGTAAAAGGCTGCTCATGCTTTCAAAAAAAAAAATAAAGTTACGAAAATTGATATTTTAATCTTTTCTTTATCAAATCAAGAGGATGAGGGACTGTTGGAGGATCCAAATTGTTATTATTTCTATAAATAATAGTGTTCTATTTTTAAATCTAAAAAATATTTTAAAAAATTAAAAAAAATTATGAATAGGTTCTATTATTTGTAGGTTGATAGTCTATAAAATTTCATTAGTTTTTATATAGTTCATTAAAAAATATTAAATTTAACGATTTTTTATTAATATTTAAAATGATTTCAAGTTAATAATTTTTAATAAACTATTCAATATTAATAAAATTATATAAAATTTGATATGTTATTTAAAAAAAATATTTTTTTTTATTAAAAAGTGGACCGTACTATTATTCAAAAAAAATAATAAATTTGGACCCCTGTCTGAGCTCGCTTACTCCTATCCTGAATCGGTGTTCTCCGAAGAATTATCCCTGCGGAGCTATGCGATTTTTTTTTTATTTTAATCCGTGCGATCACCAATCATTAATTATAATTAAATAATAATAAATATATCAAAATTCATATTTAAACTTCACCTTAAAAATTAAACCGAATCATTCATATTTCATGCACGTATCTCCGCACAGAATTAACTCCCAGAGGCTGCCCGCTCCATAATCCCATTCCATGAACCCAGGCTGCTCCGACTCCGAGCGCCATTAGCAGGGATTAAGCAAGCAAGCACGGCACAAGCTCAACCGTATAATGCCTTCTATCCAAAACCCTCGCTTCCTCCTCACCTCGACGCGATTCTCCCTCTCTCTCTCTCTCTTCTCAAACCCCTTGTCCGCATCGTCGCCTCGCCTCCCTAGCCTCTCTCTCTCCTCAAAGCACCACCTCTTCCATTCTCTCAATCCGCGAGTCCCTTCTCTCTAAGCGTAAGAAAGCTGCCGAAATCGCGGAAGAGTAACTTGACCGGATTAGACTGACTGAGCCGCAAATCAAGAGCTTCATCCACTTCTCAGATTCTGTACTGAAAGATGCATTGGAGGTGGACCGGAGAGTCGAGAATGGAGAGGAGGTGGGGCTTCTGGCTGGGGTTTTTAGGGGTCAAGGATAACTTGTGTACCATCGACATGCCTTCAACTGGTAGGTCCAGAATTTTGGACGGGTATAGACCCGCTTTTGATGCAACTGCGGTTAGGAGGATGAGAGAAGCAGGGGCAATTATTGTTGGAAAGACGAATTTGGACGAGTTTGAAATGGGAAGCACCACCGAAGGCTCCGGCTTTCATGTATGCATATATTTTTTTCCCTAATTAGTTGTGATAACTTCTTTTGAACTTCTTAGTTTCCCATAGAAGGGATTTTTTTTGGATGTTCTAGTTTTACTTACCTGTGAAGGAATTTCCAATTGAAACTTATAATATTCTTGGAGAGTTAGATGACACAGATAAATAAGACTGATCGCTTAGCTTACTACTTTGGATATAAATTAAACAGGCACAATCAATCTTAAATAACTTGGAGATAGGATGATAAAGATTTTTTATCACTCTGATAATACACACTTTGACGAAGTGATGAAAAATGTAGAAGAATCTACTTTTTAATTTTTATTCCCACTAAAGCCTGGTAAACTATTACATGAACTATCTTATTGTAAACTTCTATAACTGAATTAAGCTAATATCTAAGAACACTTGATGTTGCAGCAACTAATTGTTACCCAACGAAAAGTTTAAGACATTATTTACTTGTAGGTGACCAAAAACCCGTGGGACACATCACGTGTTCCAGGTGGTTCGTCTGGTGGATCAGCTGCTGCTGTTTCAGCCAGACAATGTGTGGCTTCTCTTGGGAGTGACACTGGTGGAAGTGTCAGACAACCGGCATCATTTTGCGGTGTAGTGGGGCTGAAGCCGACATATGGTCGTGTGTCTCGCTTTGGGCTTATGGCTTATGCCTCATCACTGGATGTGGTTGGTCTATTTGGTACCTCGGTTGTTGACACTGCTATTATATTGTCTGCTATTGCAGGCTGTGACAGATTAGATGCCACTAGCAGTAGTCATGTAAGCATATTTACACTTAAATAGTACACTATTCATGACCCTGTTTCAGTACAGTTACGAAAATATAGACCCTTTGTAAATTGATTGGTGTATTTTATTGTACTTCTGATATCACCGACCTAGTATCTGCAACTGAGACCATATACTGGAGCCTGATGTTTAAGAGGAGAGGTTAGGTCCCTCAAAAGATGATTAAATTGCTGCAAAATTTTTCACCAACAAATCTCCAAAGAAATGTTTGATATGAACTTGGACCTCATATAGTTTAATTTTTGTTTAGTAAAGTTAGGTTTTAGAGTAAGTCTGCCTTTTCCATCATTACAACCTGATAGTTATGTATCATTTGCAAGTATCTTGAATATTAGAGTTGGGAGATGACATGAGGAATATCAGGCCCATTGGTGATTAATAGTGACTGTTTGTGTAAAAACCAACAACTAAAAATTTTCTATACTCATGTTTGAAGCATCCTCACCAACCATAAAAGGATTTGGGTGAGCATTGATCACTATAAAATGTATGTTGTTCTAAGTTTCTAACAAATAATGTATTCTGTAGGAAGTACCTGATTATTCATCTGAAATGCTATCTCTAGATCAGCTTGATTCGAAGCCTTTGAAGGGTCTTAAAGTAGGGGTAATTAAGGAGACCCTTGGCGAAGGTGTTGAAACAGGGGTTGCATCTTCAATTAAAGCAGCTTCTTCACATCTTGAGCAGCTAGGATCTACCGTGGCTGAGGTACATTGTCCCTTTTCTCCTATTTATTCGATATTGTTTATGAGCTTATCTATGATGACCATTTTAAAGGAATTCAGGTGCCTCTCATATACCTCCTCTAAAATAACTCAAAATCCAACATTCAAATATCAAGGTAAAACCATTAAGTGCAATCTGTTTCACTTTATCTACACAAAATATAAAAAAGTTATGATACGTTGATTTTGTTTTAATAGGCGGCAAATTTTTTGTATTTTTTTTCCTTTTGATGTTGACCATATTTCTACATTAATTTTATAAGTCTTTATTGCCATGGAAATTATGTCAAGTGTAGTGAATTTTCATTTCCATGTAGAGAAAGTAATGAAGGTTGATCTGATGCTTTTATTTTGTTATTTAGTTTTTCTTTTCTTTATTAAGAACTTAAAAAATGGATGCATTTGAAATCTCTTCTTTTGGAAAAAAAAATTATATTATTTTTATTTTGATACTCCAAATCAGGTGTCATTGCCTTCTTTTGACCTCGGTCTACCAGCATACTATATCTTAGCTTCATCAGAATCATCTTCAAATTTAGCACGCTATGATGGTGTAAGGTGACTATTGTTCACCTTCAAGTACTTTTGAATGTATCAGAAGCTACTGGAAAATCAATTTTACTCGTATGACTTGCCAGGTATGGGCAACAAGCTGAGGCTGATGTTCTAAGCTCGCTCTATGGAGATTCCAGGGCTAAAGGTTTGGGGCATGAGGTACCAAAATATCTTTCATTTTTCTAGAATTATAATTAACTTCTATAATTGCCTAAATGAGAGCCAACCTTTGGTCTCATGATAAAGGCAATGCTCTCCATAGAGTAGGTCACAGGTTCAAAACCTGGATTGGGGGTCCCTTATGGACATTTAAAAGTATGGTAGCTTAGACTCTCATCTTTACTCAAGGAAAAAAAAAGAATTGCCTAAATGGTTGATTGAGAGAATAATCTTATGATACCATTTGTTCAGGTAAAAATGAGAATTTTGATGGGAACATATGCTCTCTCCGCTGGGTACTATGATGCATACTACAAGAGAGCACAACAGGTGAATAGCCACAATAACTGAAACTTGAAAGTTTTTTATTGTAATTCATCTATCTAGAAATGAATGAAATCAAAGCTGTGCAAAACGGAAAGTGAGAATTAATAAAAAAACATAATTTTGTTTTAGGTAAGGACATTGGTTCAGAAAAGCTTCAAGGATGCTCTTGATCAATATGATATTCTTGTTTCACCTGCTGCACCATCTGCTGCATATAAGATTGGTATACCCCCCCCCCCCCCCCCCCCCCCCCCCCCCAAACCCCTTAACAACCCAACACACCCATTCTGTACACACTATTTTTGGTAACTTTTAATTGTTTATGGTGCATCAGGTGAAAAGACGAATGATATATTGGCAATGTATGCTGGTGACATCATGACGGTACACAATTTTTATCCCCTATTCTATATTTTTTAATCAAATTATTATTGATTTGTGAGCTTAACTTGTATATTGAAATTAATTTTAGGGAGGGACCACTTGACCATGGGTTATTTTGATAATATGACAATATACTCTTGAATCAATTCAAATAAGGTTCATGCAATTTAAGTATTATTTGGTGTTTGCATCAAAAGCCGTTCTTTTGTGGACCGTGAAAAATGGAGGTCACTGCCTCACTGGAATAATAATTGTTGGAACCAACGTGTTTTGCTGCCTGTATCATGACTTGCTTGTATAAGTATGATATTGGTAATAGACGAACATGACATTAATGCCTTTTGTGGGGAAATCTATAATAAAGCACAATCCTGGGGAAGATCTGATGAATGAAATAACTAGTTGTCGTCCTTGGTGTTTTATTTATGCTACTTTTGTGTTCTCAACCAGGTAAATGTAAACCTAGCGGGGCTCCCTTCATTGGTAGTGCCGTGTGGATTTGTTGAAGGTGGGACTGCTGGCCTACCAGTTGGGATTCAGATGATTGGTTCTTCTTTTAGTGAGGTAATATAATACTTCAATTTGTCTATTATAATTGTTTACAAGGACTCTTGTTTCTGCTTGTAATACCATACCAGCCTGCTTATCTAGCTTCGCTAATTTCCTCTACATATCAGTTTTGGGTTTTACTGTTACCATCATGTACTTCTTTTATTGCAATTTATGGATTCCCAATCGGGCTTCTAGATCATGACCCTAACATCGTCATCATGTGTTTTTGTGGTTTATGCAACAAGATTTTGACAATCAGAATACTTTTGTAACAAGGATTTTATACTGATTTTGTAGGGCAAGCTACTCAGAGTGGGACATAATTTTGAGCAGTCTCTCCAGGGCAATAATTTCATCCCGCCAGTGCTTTCAGAAAACTAGGATTTCTGTCTGAGAAGAGTTCCATCTTATGATGAAACTGATAATTACAAAATTTTTGGAGCTTATGTTGTTTTTGAGATCTTGAACTTGTAGGTTATTTTCACCTGTCTAGAATTGGTTATAGCAATATTCCATTCTTTTTCATGGGGCATATTGGTGCCTCATCTTTTGTTGTAAATTTGCATTGTAATAGAAAGCAAGTGCTGATAACATCATAATTTTAAGGGAAAATTAGCCCATGCCACTTCAAAACTTGAACTTCATCTAATGCCACTTTAAAACACAATTAATTGGTTTTTTGTCATAAATATACAAAATTTATACACTTCAAATTACAATTAGCAAAAACTGATTGTATTTTGAGATGTATTTTAAAAATACCTAAATTGCCCTCTACCTTTCGCTGATAAATCCCTCTTCGATTCTATCAATTTCTTCCCGACACTCTTCGGTTCTTATTCTTATCTCCTCTTCTTGATCTTCTCTTCCTTTTTTTTCGATTTTCTTTTCATTCTCTTCCAGTTTCTTCTGATTTCTCCTCTCTTCTTCGAATTTGATCATCATGAAAGCTCACTCTCTCTTCTGATCTTCAATGCCGAGGAACTTTAACAATGATGGCCAACTGCAAGACAGTGAAACCCTACCAAATGTGGGATGGCCTGATTGTGGCGGCCAACTGCTTAGGCTTGTTAGCTACTCAACACAAGGTTCAGGGAGAATATTCCATAAAGATGTCGTCTTCTACCAATGTGAAAACTTTAAATAGGTACCAAATTTATTTGCTTAGATTAATTTGATTGATAGGTACCAAATTTCTTTTCAAACTTTTCTCCTTCTTCCAATCAAATTATTATTATGTAATAGCAGTTCATACTTATGCTTAGATTAATTTGATTGGACTTCTTTTAATTCTGATTAGTCCTTTTGCAAAATTGGTACCAATTACAAAATGAAATTACTATATAGTTTCGTTATATTTTAATAGTGCTAAACTATATATAATTTTTATATAGTAATTTGTGGTACCACTGTATGTGTTGGTGGATATTACATGCATTTTTCCTTAGCCTCTTCCACATTTATCTGAACTGAATGAACCATGACTAGCTATTCTAATTGTAATTCTATATGTTAATACACTTGAAATTAATATTTTTGTTGAAATTACAGAAAACATCCCAGTGTAAATTCTATATGTTGGAGAATGAATACAAACAATTTATTTATGACATAAGAGTATTGGGTGAGGCATCGTGGAGAATCGAAAAAGATCTCAGTAGAAAGGAAGCTCAAGTAGTGCATCATCGTGGAGAATCGAAGAGATGAACCCCCTACTTGTTGAATCAGTCAATAGGATAAAAATTATTATTACTATTAATGTTGTTGTTTTGTTTGGAATTTTAATTGTATTAATATGCAAGCAAGAGTTTATTTTGGTAGTATTTCATTTTGTATATTGTTGTGTATTGAAGGTTAATTTAATATATTTTTGTTTATGTACTTGCCAATCTGATTTGTTTTTTTATCAGATAATGGAGGTTACTTGAATCAATTCGAGGTTACTTGAATCATCTTGTATACTGTTGTGTACTGCATACTGTGAATTAATTTGTTAGTTGAGGCTTTGTCAGGTGGATGCTTAGATTAATTTTAGTTAGATCTTGTACCAGTATTTACTGGTTTTTACGGAACAATTTAGTCAGAACTAAAGATCTCCCCGTTGTAATATTTTTTTTATTTCAGTTTTTCATGGCTTGTCTTCTCTTTAGTTACACGATTTAGTCTAAAGTAAGGTTTTTATTATTATTGAGGGTAACATGTTGGGTCGATTATAGGGCCAAATTGAACAACTAAAGTACTGTTTGGATAACTTTGGAGTTAAACAACTAAAGTACTTGTTTGGATAACTTTGGAGTTAGAGAATTTTTTACTCAGGTACTAGTCTGTACGTTTTGAAATTCAAATGCTTAGTCATGTTTCTGTGATATTTTCAACTCGTACCATTATTTTACTCATTAAAGACTGGCAATATAGTAATGATATTAATTATAGTACGAGACAAGCCCTTCAGTTAAATACTAATGTTTAACAGGATGCTTTATCAATAGCAATCCAGACATATGATTCAAAACACAACCCAGATATATGAGTCAAAACGCAATTCAATGCACAGTAACAATCAGTATACAATAGCAATCCAGACTAGTACACAACTTGCATTCCTAAAACATCAAAACATCTAGATAAAAAATAATATCAATTCAGACTAATGCACAATGGCATCACCCCTCCTCCCGTGGTACTATCTCCAGTTCATCTCTTCCTGTTAGGGTTTATAATAGAAAAACAATATCATGTTAGGATTTATAATAGAAAAACGGAAACACAATATCTAGATAAAAACAATATTAATTTAGGATTTGCCTCTTGATGCTTGGTCTAGGATTTACCTCTTCTAGGTTCTCAATTGGCTCTTTATATGTCCTTTGTTGATGGTTAAATTATTTGCATCTCTTATATTTTTGTCTCTTGGATGTCAACTCTAGATAACCACAAATCCTTTATTTTTTTGGCCTGTCGGGGGGTCTTTTCATATTAGATGGATGAACTTGAAATCCAGGATCAAAGATGACCCATTGAGATTTATCAGGCATTGGTGCAATCATTCCCGCATATGCAACTCTAAATCTATTAAGTGAGTAATACTCATGTACATAGTCTTCTAAACGGGCTCCTCTAATTGAACAAATGAATGCAATGACATGAATGCATGGTTGTCCACTAAGTTGTCATTCTCTACATATGCATTTTTGTTTATCTAATTCTACCACATGCCCCCAACTAGTGCCATCCAAGCACATTCCACTCACCTCTGCATACGTATCACCACTCCTACTGATACTCACCCTCTTGATATTTCTGCTCTTTGCATTCAATTGATTCAACACATTTGGAAGGATCGTAACACTTAGTTTGGCTCCTATCTTCCTTCTTTTGTCAAATGTCATCATAATTCATCGTCTAATCTAATTTAGAAGATCAACTATATTCAAACTCTTCAAATCTTTTATTCAACTATTAAAATTTTCTAATATGTTATTATTTACATAGTCACACTTGCTCAATTCAGAGAACTTACTTCTACACCAAAACTGTTTATGATTTTTCTCAAAAAATACAATAGCTTGAGGTGATACTTCTTCAATCTTGCTCAAATGGGCCGAACATTTCTCTATAGTGTACGTCTTCGCTACAGGCCACATTTCAGTATCAAAGACATCATCATGAAACTTCTTTTTAAAATTATCCATCAGATGTTTCATATATTCTTATGCTCGACATCGAGAAATACACCTGCAACAACACTTGCTAGTCTCTTGCACGCATCTGATGAGATAGCTAAACCCGATGGAATTCCTATTGCCCTTTTCAACTGCTCCATAAATCACTCCCAATTAGCACTTGTTTCTGAGTCAAAAATTGCATACGCAACCGGGTATAACCAGTTATGACCGTCAATACCCACAACAACTGCCAATTGTCCATTATATTTACCTATCAAGCAAAAAAAAAAAAAAAATAAAATAAAATAGTTACTTAGAATGATATTAATTTAGCAAACAATGAAAAAATGAAGAAAAATGATGATGAACTTCTAACTATCGGAATCTGGAGTGAATATTTTTTTTAGAAAGCAAATATGAAAGTCTCATCGCTGACCACCTTTAACCCTCACCAATTTTGACTCTCGAGCAGCAGGATCAATCCTGATCGATCTCCACTTTCTCTTCCGCTACGTCCTTGTTATATAGAGGTGGTAATTGGATTTATCGGGTTGGGTTGAGATTCTGATGTATCAGATCAGATCAATTTATTTTTTTAAAAGAAATTATTTTGGGCCGGTTGGATTTGAGTTGGGTCGAGTCGGTTCAATTTATATATTAATTTTTTTTAGATTTTAGATTGATTTTGATTATATTGTAGGTATTTGATTTCAGGTCAGATTTGAGTCGAATCGGATCAATTTAATTTTTTAAGCAATCGGGTTGGATCGAGTCAAATCCAAATGAACATGATGAATTTTCGGATTGAGTCGGATTCTACCACCTCTATTGTTTCCCTCTCACCTCAGCTCAGCAGCACAATCTAACTATCTAAGAGCATCTCCAATGAGAGTTTTTAATTAGTTGCTAAATCTTATGTGGCAGTTATTATTTTAATTTTTGATATAAAATGATTTTTAATTTAAAAATTATAAAGATAGTTGCTAAATTAGAAACTTAGTTTTAAACTCCACGTCATTTAGAAACTTATTTGATTTAGCATTGAAGAACAAAAATTTCAATTAATTAATTTATTCTCATTGAGTGGAGTGAATAGCAATACTAATTAAAATTTCTAAAATGGGTTTAGTGATGGAGTGTTTTTTTAATTAAATATTTCTAATTGACATGACTACAATAGCAACTCAAAAATCAATGCAGGGTTTGGGATGCTCTAAGTAACCAAATAACACTAAAATTTAGCAGTTAAGAAGGCTAAACTGCACCAAGCTTAATTCATGTTAAGGAAAGCCATATTTGATAAGATTAAGAGAGAAAGCTAAATTCTCCCCTGCAAGGGAATGACAGCCCTCTGATTAATCTTATACATGAATCTCATCATAATTCAAAGATTAAGTGGGCTTGGATGACGTAGCTGCTTTGCTTACCGCTCTTTATATAAATATAGATTCTCTCTCCGATGGCTCATTAATCAAATGAAATATCTTACTATATTAAAAAGAAATTAAGGACTGAAGATTATAGTACAATATTTCTTAATGACTATCATATCCTTTCACTTATTAGACAGTTCAAATTAAAATTTCGATGAATAAACACTTATCAGACAGTTCAAATTAAAAATTTCGATGAATAAACGATCCGAATGATGATATCTTCTCTATTCCATCTCCTCCGGTCCAAACAGACTTTTTTCGCTGACTTCACAGTAAAAATTTCACTAACTTTTTCGCCACCATTATTTGTTGATCTTACGCGAGATCAAATGATATTAAATTGATATGTAATTTAATAAAATCAATTTAAAATATATATATATATATATATATAAATCAATATATATATATAGAATTAGGCTATAATGCTTTGCAAAGTACAAGAGTGTTGTGTACTTTGCGCTTTATTATTAATTTTAAGTTATAAATGATTGATTCAAACCACTCAATTTAATCTCCATATTAAAAACAAAAACTATTAGTAAACCAAATTTTATATTTTTTGAAATTTATTTACTATTTTTTTGAATAGGGAAAAACTGTCATTTTGGATGAATCAGAATTCTCAGATCAAGTCATTTTTTCCTCATTAGAAAAAATAGCAAACAAATTCTAAAAAATATAAAATTTGATTTACTAATACATTTTAATATGAATTATAGATTGAATGGTTCGGAACGATTATTTCTAACTTAAAATTAAAAATAAAACGCAAAGCACATAATGCTTTTGTGCTTTGCAAAACACCGTAGTCGAACTCTCTCTCTCTCTCTATATATATATATATTTGATTCAATTTGATTCAATTCTAATTTAATTTAATTTGATTTCTCTTAAAAAGTCAAACTAACATAAAGTTGCCACCTCTACCTCTCTTCTTCTCTGATATCAACTCAGGATCAATACAGCGATTGCCTTTCCTCCTCTCATCTTGCGTTCATCCATTGCCAATCCCTTTTCCCAACTCAGGATCACAACATTAATAAATTGCTACCAGAGAGAAATTAATGAAATAGGCTACAAATCGAACTTTATATTCAACATGTATAAACACTTATCAAAATACGCTACAAATATATATAAGTAAAGTTAAGCTCACGAAAACATTCCGTGAACGTAACTCAAAAAATATATCAAATTATCTTCAAATTTTAATTTATCATATTCATTAAATTTTCATATAAAAATCTTATGAGATACAAAACTTTAGAATATTTTGAGTTTTCTACATCATTGTTTTCAGTTTTTGAAAATTGGCTCTAAAATAATATTAAAATATTTAATGTTTGTATATTATTTTTAAACTTAAAAATAGTGACTTAAAAAACTCAAAAATATTAAATTTTTGCATCAAACAAGGTTTTCATATGAAAATTTTAATTAGAATGATAAATAAAAATTTAAAAATAATTTAATAAATATTTTGAGTTAAGCTTATAAAAAAATTTGTTCGAACTTAAAGCTCATGATATTTTATTATTTATATATTTATATTGTTTATGGCTCGAATTTTTAAATCACGTGCCCGAAATTTTAATTTAAATAGCTCAAAAAATTATTCATATCATAATCTTGTAGATTATCAATTTTCATCAAGTTTGAAGTTAGTATACTATATTTAATTATTTTTGAAAGATAGCAACATTTGGCCTATAAAAATGAGTATTTTTAATTATTTATAAAGCCATCTTTCAAAAATTATTAAGTATAGTAAACTAACTCCAAATTTGATGAAAATTGATAATCTACAAGATTATGATATGAATAATCTTTTGAGATATTTAAATTGAAATTTTGAGCACGAAATTTTAAAATTCGACCCGTAAGCATTTCGGTTTGAAATGCTTATGGAATCACCGTAGCTGCAAAAGTTATGGAATCACATTCGTAAAAATTCGACGTTCGGATATCCCTATATATATATATATATATATATATATATATATATATAGACACACACTAGAGAAAACAAAAGTACCGTACTTAGCTTGAGTAACAAACATAGTGACAAGTTCGTGATTCGGTAAACGTTCGGCGAGGTCAAAAATTTGACGTTCGGGTATAATACGAGATATAATTCAAAAATATTTCGTATCATATAATATAAATAAAATATATATTATAATGATAAAATATTAATAAAATATTAATATATATATAATAATATATTTGTTTTTTTGCCGAATAATTCACGAATAAAACGTTTTTTAACCAAAAAAAAACAACTATATATTAAACTGACAAATTATTTGTGAAACATCCGGCTATGGATGAAAAACAAATTATTCGTGAATTTTATTACTATGATAACAAATAGCCCATCTCCTTTAATATAGCATCATTGTTGAACCTATGTTTACTTTTTTTCTTCTTGCTAAATGCTGGTAATCGTTCTAAGCCTTAGTTAACCGTCCATCGGAAAGGAACCGTCATTCTTTTATTTTTTTTCATCTGATTTTATTTATTTTTATTATTTATGGAGCAAAGTTAGAATGTACCTTAAGCTCACAACAGTGGTTCGTCAACTTAACGACTTCAAACAAAAATTCAAATTGTTAAAACTACCACAATAAACATAATTTACATAATTTGTATTGACTTGATGTAAAGTCACTCGAGGCATACATTGATATAAGGGTTTGATTTGTCATTTTAAACTTATTCGATAAGTTTAAAATTAAATTCACTAACATCTTCATAAACTTAATAAGAATAATTGTTCACGAAAAATAGTCCCGCCTAAACCATTTTTTCCGGAACATGACTCGAGTACAAATGAAGCGACAATAAAAAAAAATCGTAAATCGCCACCAAAGACGAACTCATCTGAGAAGAAAATAAGGATCGAACCCATCCAAAATGGAGCTCTCTTGCAGGTTTCTTGTTACCAGAGAATAAAGTTTAGATATCAAAGGGTTCCCAAGAAATGGTCTGATAATACTAAACTCTGACAGCTTCAACCCGTTTGATTTTTCCATTGGATCCGGGGGAGAAAGTGCATAAATTCCAAGTAGATAGGCATAAACTACTATAAATGCATCTTTATGGTTCCCTAAACCACCAATCCAGTCGACGTTCCTCCCTGAATCAGCATAACTACTGACGAATAACACTAATTGCTGCAAAATTGCCTTCTCCAATGTTCAGCAAACAATTGAATCTCTTCAGATTTAGAGGATACAACAAGCTTCTGTAAATTGGCGCAACAAATCTGACAGATCAACAGCTTTTCCTCATGGTGGTTGTCAATTTCCTTATCAAAAATTTGTCTGACTAGATCTCCCCTAGAGTTTGCATAAGATGAGGTATCTAAAACCCTTTGAGCCAAGCAATTTAGGTACTCGATACAATTCCCAAATTCAGAAGAGAGAAAATCAAAGCTTAACTCAATCACCTTATCCACTTGTGAAGGCACTGAATCATCATCACATGATAAACCACAATCCAATCTCCTAGATACAATTCTCTCAACATATTTTGCAAGCCTGAGTCTAAGACTCGCATCTTCATCCTCCAACAGTTGGATGGAAATGAACCACAAATCAAGGAACAACTTGATCACACTTTTATTTTCAGATCCATTTCCATTTCCATTTCCATTTCTTCTAGTGGCCTCTTCAAGCAAGGATGATGCAATTATAGCATCACAAGCAGCTTTTCTCATGTTAACTGGTTGAGATGGGTCGCTACATCCCTTAACCAATTTCACAAATGAATTGATGGCATCAATAGCCAACTGCATATTCACATCTACCCTGGCCCCTGAGGAAATAGGGCTTTCCAACAATTTCACAAAGTGCTTCATGCATATGGACATGCAACAAATAATAATCTCCTTGGTTTTTGACTGTAACACAGTACCATTCAACTTTACCAATCTGTCCCAAAAAGGAAAAACCAGAGTGACAGCCTCAAAAGGATCTTTGAACTGACTACTCCACGAGAAGATTATCTTCAATATGTAGTAAACACATTTTGGGTTTTCTTCTGCATGCAATCGGTCCATGAGCACATGCCATAGACCATTTAGAGCCCATTGGTAAAAAACACCTTTCTCATCACCAGGCCCAAAACAGTTCACCATTTTAAGTAACTGCTTCATTGTTGCAGCCCTGACTTCATATGTATAATCAGTTACACAAGATAGAATCCTCTTTTGAAGCTGAGTTGGATGTATCTCTACTTGGGGTATCTCCGCCATGTCCATCTTTGAAAGACCGAACCTGTGGAACAGAACCTCCTCATCGGAGAAATCACACCTTCCCTTGGAGAGGCAACTGAAGTATGACACAGTTGCTTGTTCCCGCATCTCAATTTTGGTAGGATCATGCATTATTTCAAGTACCTCTGATATTTCTACATCCAAGTGCTGGGCAGAAAGTTCAAAGAGAAGAGACTGCACAGTTGCAGTTACTCTGCTTCCACCACTGATCGTCCGAGAAATGCCTAGCAAAAGGTCTAATACCCGCAAGTATGAACTTGAAACCAAGGGACATGTGCCATTACCGAGCCACAAACAAGTAGATAGCACCTGTGTTACATCACTTACAATTAGATCCTTTTTCAACAAGTCGGATAGTCCTCGGCAATTGCTGTCAAGAAGCGAGTATAGTTGCAATAAAAGACCATGAATTGAGTTGAATGGAAGGACCAACTGATCTTTTGCCAGGTAAGCTAGAACATTGGTGATTACTTCATGCAGCTTTTCATTTGATACTAAACCAGTTATAGCCTTTGATGCCAAAACTCGGATCTTAAAGTTGTTTTGTGTGGCACACCTTTGGATGAAAGGTAGAAGGGAGAACGGGTCAAGATCTTCATCTGAGCTAGAGCTGAGTGGAGACGGTTTGAGTCGTGAGAGGAGAATGAGAATGGGGCAGAGACTTGGGTGTATAGCTTTTGCAATGTCAGATTCTTGTGGTGGATGGAGCTGCTAGGGTTGAGAAGGTATGTGGCAATCTTTAGTTCCTCTGACAGGAAAGGATGGAGAGCTGGGTATCTGCAGGTAGAGAGGGATGAGTTGTTAGACAACAACCCAACTTCCAAGAACTCATAACATTGGTAAATATACTATGCTACCAAGAGTTACAGTCGTTATCATATTAGGAAGCCTGAAAAATCAACATTTCATTGCAATAAACACAGTCTCATTATATCAAGCTAGCACAGCATGTAGACTTTTCTAGAAATTGGTAATTATGATGTTAGACCTAATTATTTCATTTTGGGTAACCTCGAATCAAAGTAGATTATACACCAGCATTTACTAATGGTAATCTCATGGTTTGCAAAAATAAGTTATGGAGTTATTCACATCCAAGCAAAAATTCGTAACCAGTGGCAACATCATCAATTTTCAACTAATATAACCTCACTTTGTGCTGGTAACATATTTGATATAGGCAGAAAAAAAATGGTTACCAGATGCAAACACAACATCAGTTCATTAACCTGCAACTATAATAGTCAGGTGAAGTTTGGGAGAAATGGGAAAAAGAAAATGCATGACAAATGTAATTGAGTGCAGCTAACCTGTGAAAAAACTCGAGCCCAGTCAATGACCGCCGAGCTGATTCACGCTTATGTACATTCAAAAAACCAACCATACGCCGCAAAAGTGCAGTGTATGACAGAGTGGCTGCATTTCTCACCTCCCAATATGGTGAAGAGAAAGACCGTATTGACACAATCATCGCCTCAGCAGAGAAACCTGAGGTATCAGCTGCCAAGTTTGCATCATTAAAAGCAGCCCTCATAACATTAAATGCATGCACTGTGGGGATCACACCCTCGTCCCTTGTCTTTGATAGATTTTTGTTTGTTGTTTCTGACATACGGCTTTGACACTGGGCACAGTTTGATAAGGGTTGTTTGGCAAGGTCAATGAGCCACTGTAAGGCTCTAGGGAGGAGCTTTTTAGGTGTGCCCTCTGGCTCAGCTAGAAATAATGCAATAAATGCAGGAGGGATGCCCGCGCTTCGTCTAAGCAGATCATCCACAGTCTGTTCCTTGGAAATGGTACGCTCCATTAGAAGTTCCATCCATGACTCTGTCATTTTGCAAAGCCTGGAAAATGAACATTATTAATCTTGGAATTCAGGGTTCAAGAAATCCAGTAGGAAATCAACCAATAAGTACATCCATGAACTGATGTTGATGCAATTTATTTGTCCTTTCACTGCTGTTTTTGTGTCTCTTATATGTATTTTAAGATATCTTAACTGTATATTAGTTGATCCATATGTACTCATGATCCTGTCATTAATAAAGCACAAGAACATTCAAGACTGATGTTGATGCATTTTATTTGTGTTTTTGCTGCGGTTTTTGTGTTTCATTTATATATTATAAAGTGCCTTAACTGGATATTAGTTGATGTACATGCACCCATAATAAAGCCACAGGAAATGAAAACTTATACTTGATTGCTTTTGTAACTTGGTGAAAAAGCATGTTCTGCAATGAATGCGGCAAGTATTTGATTCGGGTTCGGAGAAAAATATTTGAGTGCCAAAAGAAGAATTAGCAAAAGAGTGGTAATAAATACCTAGAATCATTTGAACAGAGAAGACGATTGCAAAGGGCAGTAAAGCCAGCTCTGGTCTTATCTATTGCACCATTATGCTTCATTTTGAGAAGAACTTGCAAGAAATGGTTGCCCATGGTCTCCAATTGTACCATATCTAGAATTTCCGCATCTGTGCCCAAGTATTGTTCTTCATGGTTGCGATAATTTTTATTAATATCTGACTCTGCACAGCTAGGCAGAGGAACTTTTCTGATTATGGTTCCAAATAGAAGACTAACCTGGGAAGCAGAAAAACACAGTTTGGTGTCCGAATAATAATTTAAACATTGTTCGAATACTTATCTAAATAAAAATCAAGTACACAGACTCCAAGCCCAATTACAATATAAAATTAGTTGCACTCTAGATTTAATAGCTTAGCTTGCAATGGAGGACCATAAGCGCATACTACTTGATAATGGAACCAGTCTACAAGCACAGTTTGATTAGATAGGCAGATACAAATCTTTTTTGAACTATTAGATAAATATAAGTCATGCAAAAGCCAAACAATAAAAGACAAAAGTAGTAGATCCATTCTCCTCTAATGGCTGGTTGATTTAACTTACACAGTATTATCAACAGCTTCTTGTAACGAAAAAATATCAATACCTCCTTCATGGCAAGCCAGCAGCCAACCATAACAACATGTTCAGCCGGTTTCCCATTAGCCTCCTTTCTGGCATCTGTTTCAGCTAGTACTCCTCCAACCTCACTCTCCCCTTCTCCTGCTGCCTCTTCCTGAACAACCCCATCCTCAAAAAAAGCATCAACATCTTCCTCAGCACATGCAGTATCATCCATGTCATATGGCATTGACCACACATCAGCAGAAACCACCCATAAAGCCAAAGAAGTGATCCTCAAAATAAGTGCCAGAAGCTTCTCTAACCCTGCCCTCATCTCAGCCCCATTCGACTGCACTGACTCACAGCCCCAATCCAGTTCCTCAAATGTGTACCTGAGTGTCAATAAAATCCCGTGAACAAAGCTCTTCTTACACGCATTGGTTAAGTCCCTCTCACCCTCTTCAACCACACTATTCAACCACTCAACAAGTGATGAAATGTACTCAATTACAGGGTTCCTGATATTTTTTGACATTTCTGGAATCTCACAAGTGAGGGAACTGTTATCAGTAGAGAATTTCACATGACAACCCAAACCCAGCACATATTTCTTGAAGATTAAACGGAGGGTTAAGGCACCAGCATCGCTTTCTCTCACACGAGGGCTGCATACCAGCTTCATTGCCCATCTAATTATGTTGTCAATGGAATTGTTCTCACAAATTCCAGGAAGAGGTGTTGGGAAACAGAAGAGAATGTGAAAAGCATGCTCACGAAGCCGGTCCCAGCTATCAACAATGGACCCCACAAGAGACATAGTTGAGTCAGGTGAAGTGATGCTGTCTCTATAAGGGTAGAGGAGGAAATTTGGATTTTGTTTGTGTGTGTTTATTGGCCAGATTTCTATCATTGTTAAAATAAGCTCCATCGCCATGGTTTTCCTTTCATAAGGTGCCGAAGGGTAGCATGAGTAGAAAAGGAAGCAACTGAACCAATTCATGAACTGGAAAAGGTCCTGTGCCTTGTGGGTCCTGTCATCAATGGAGCTTCCTGGTACCCATGAGCCTTGTTTAACCTGTGATGAAACTAGCTTTAGTCTACGTCAAGTACTGATTGGAGCTAATCAGTTATTGTGTTATAAAGAATATAGAAATATCACCACGATCCCATCAGAAACTCCATTGAACACAACACAACTTACTAGCAAATAACACCAATCAATTAAAAAAAAAGGTTGCAGTACACATATTTTGCTTGTATCTACGTTAGTAGGATATAGAAAAGAATGACTTATTAAAAGAACAGGCAAATGTGTTAACATTCAACACACTGCACTGTTCCAAAACATTGTCTTAAGGTCGTGTATTTCTTGAAAGTACCTCGGAAACTTGATTGCCAGTTGCAAACATGAAGATATAGGACTTAGTGATTGTGGCAAATATCACAGACAAAAGGCTAATTTGCATAAAATCAATACTCACCAACATAAACAGACATAACATTAAGTTCTATTAATCTAGTTAGCTACTCAGATTTGAGGCAGAACATGACCTCATTTTTTGTCCTTCAGGCCAGGGTTTCCCTAAGGTAAAATCCTTATTGCAATCAATTCTCTCCCACCTGCTGTTTCCATATGGGCAAAATTTGGAGGTCCTGATGAGGAGTCTTGAAACTTTTTGTTGGCTTATCTCTAGTCTCTCCAGTGTTGTTATTGATGTTATAGCTTTTTTTTGCTTTTGGTTTGTGGTTCTTGTTTCTTGCTCCTGATAGTGTGTATAGGGGGTAAAGGGGGGAGGAGAACTACAGTACTAGACATGCTTGGAGGTGCTCGTATGCTGGGTCATTTTGAAGAGTGGTGTAACAAGCTTAATTTATGATTTCTGCAATGGTATCAGTGTGTTCCATTTCTCTCTCAAAAAAAAAATAAATAAATAAGGAAAAGAAAGAAAGAAAGCTGCTGGGGAGGTACCAACCTGTCTACCTAGTGCTGTGCGAACTCGAGAGAAGAACTTCCTGAAAAGACTTGTCCATTTCATCTGAAAGGCTGTTGAGCTGCATCTCATGTTTAGTGGGACCACTTTCCGCAGCAGATCAAGCTCTAAAGCTGAAGGCAAGCTTGACGTTTTAGGGTTCAGAAACAGTGACTCAGCTGCATCTATTCTAACAGTGTTATCAGAGTGCATCAGAGAGAGAACAAACCACCCCACAGGAACCCTAACATTTACCCCTTTAACCAAAATAATTGCAGTATGGTCGGAGTCAAATGGGTCAGAATCAATATCTCCTTCAATTAGAGCCATGGTTCGAGACACCTTTAAAAGAGAAACCAAGGCTGCTACACACTGGTCAAGTTTTAAATCTGGTTTCATTTTGGTCTCCCTCATTCCAGGGCCAATAGAGATAAATTCGAGCATTGGAAAAATGCTGTCAACATCTACATCTAAGACAGCAGGCAGCGCATAGGTATTCAAATTGGTACGGAGTTTGGAGTGACCCGATACTAGCCCTTGCATTAGAGGAGGAAGGGATAAACCCCTGAAAGCTTCATATCCTTTTTCAATCCCAAATTCACTCCAACACTCGTCTCTTAAGATCTCCAGGAAGCATTTTAAAAATGATGTGGAAGCACAACAGACATCATCATCAATATATGCATATGCTGTTTCAAAAAGAATGTTTGAATTCAATTTCAAAAGAGAATTTGCACCCAACCGTCTAGTGAGAGATGCAAGAGGAACATATCTGCCCTTGCAACGTGGCCCGAGGCATAGAAGATCCTGGGCAATTTTGCAAAGAAAAGATTTGGTTGTGCCATTATCCTTAGAGGAAGGAAGGGATGACTCAATATCCAACAAGAGATCAAAGATGAGATGCACTTGCTTTACTGTCTGGCTTAATGAGTCTTCAAGATTGTTCCAGATGATTCTAAGTAAACGGGCTTTCACCTCCTCTGAGAATGGCTCATACCCATTAGAGAAATTAGTAAGGCCGGATAACAGAGATGTTTTGATCTGTTGCAAGCAGATTTGAGTCACAGTTAGGGCATGAAAGTTGAAGTGGCTATCAACAGGGTTTTCACAATAATAACAGAGCTCAGGGAGTATTCCACTATAGAGTATGGTCCACGGTGAAGCATTTACAGAACCGCCAACATCAGAATTTAGTACTTCTCTTGGCGTAGCAGTTAAAATCCCTCTTAGCAGGCAAAGCCTGCTCAAAACTGAGAGATCACTAGTTCCTTTAATCAAATCTGGGTAACAAATAGACCCATTATAGTTTTTGTCAGAAAAACCTCTGAATAATTTACTGAAGATGAAAGTGGAGAGCTCAGCAGGCCCCATGAAAGCCTGGATTGCAGCACAGAAACTCACTGCAGAGGCAATTAAACAATCCCGAGAAAAGAATGATGAGTTTAAAACACTCAAAATTGTACTCAGAGAAGTTCTGAAAATATTTGAAGAATTCTCTGAGCTAACAAATTTTGATGGATACCTCTGGAGCAAGTAATACATACATGACATGGCATCTTGGCACTGCTCCATGACAGCAGGTGATGGGCGGGCCCCACTAGAAATATCTAGAAGTACACTCTCCAACCCAAAAATCACATCCATTGCAACTCTGTCATAACATTTCTCTATTATCTCATCTAAAATCCCCAATTTAGGATAACCTATTAGGGACAGTGTGGCCCGAGAAACCAAAAACTTCTTCTTTTCTTTTTTCCCCAAATTACCATACTCTTCACATAGTGTGGCAAAGCAAGTGCTTATCACATGGTGAAATTTGCGACATTTGTTTAATGCAGATATTAAAGTTCGGTGAAGTGGCAGGGAGTTCTCTAGGAAGAAAATTTCCAAGTAGAATCGAGCTGCAGTTGAAATTGTTTCACCAGAGACATGGGGATCAGCGAGCAAACTGGAGAAGGATGAGGCAAGTTTCTTCACTTCATCCAGTTGTGCGTAAGTGGAATTCAGGGAAGCAAAATGCTTTACTTCAGTAAAGAAACTAGAGGAGCTAGAGGAGTCAGAAGCTATGAGATCAAGCACTTCAGTTGAGGACTTGGGAAAAACAACTGAGGTATAGGTGTACTTGTGACGATGCTGCAAAGATCGCCACTTTGCTGACATGATTCTCCTCAATTAAAATATTATCCTGCCAAGAAATATAAAACAAAAAATCAACTGGGAACTCTTAGTGGAGGCATAAAATGAAAGTAGTTCTATTCTATATATGTGCGTGTGTGCGCGCGTGAGAAAAAAGTGGAACCAACCACCAGCTTCCATTACCTTTCCCAAACAAACAAACTACAACCAAAACAAACAACATTTTATGGATTGTTCGAGAATAATTTTACCTGGTAGCGGGATAGCGGCCAACGAGATAGCACGCTTTATCTTGTACGCCTTCGAAAGACGCACTTACAATCAGTTTAAAATCGTTCGCTTCCTGCGAGAAAAGAATGGGAGTGGAGGGAGGAAAGCGTATCGGCTAGTGCCGGGTGGTAATTGCTTGAATCGAACGAGCACAAGGCTACAAGGTTATGGTTAGGGTTTTACAACGACAATCGGGGTTTTGCGCAAATGGTGTTATCACATTCATACATTGTATTCTGTTTGGGCTGGCGTTGAGGCCTGTCGCCTGTCGCGAAAATGTCACATGCCAAAAATGGGCCGAAATGCAGAAGAGATCAAGAGAAGTCATGGATGAATGGATGATCCAACCCGTTTAGACATCCGAAAAGCATTTCCTCTCTAATTCTCCGTTTTCTATTTTCCTTTCATCAATGGTGACTCGCTGTATGAACCGGTCGGGAACGAAATTCCTGCCCCTCCTCGCACGCAACGCATCCCATTCCGGAGTTTCGGTTGCTCCATCTCCTCCAACCCGAATCCGCATGTCCTCTAGTCGTAAGTTCCTTTCTACCGAAACGCATATTACAGTGGCAAATTGATCTGCTCTGAAACAGTGAACTGACGCCGGTTTCTGACAACCTAGGTACAAGTGCACAGAGGCGGAGACAGTACGACGGGCTTCTTCTGGACGCCGGTGGCACGCTTCTCCAGCTTGCAAGGCCTGTTGAGGAGACATATGCTTCAATCGGGAGAAAATATGGTCTGATTATGAGCAAGTTTTTGCTGTTCTTTGATCCCCTCTGTAATTTGCAACAGATGTCATTTTCTCACATATGAACTTGATGGTTTTATTTTTCTTTATTGTTGGTAGGACTGATTATGAGCCAGAGTGAAATAAAGCAGGGGTTTAAAAGGGCATTTGCTGCACCATGGCCAGAGAAGCTTCGATATGAGTTAAGCTGTTGCATACATTTTTTTTCTAATTTGCCAACTATATTTTTGCTTGAAGAATTATTCAGACCAGAAATTATGAACTGAGTGTTGAGATATACGATAGCAATGAAGCTCACTGCTTAATCATTGTTTACCTTAAATTTCATAAAACAAGAGTAATAATGCAATCCTCTACCTATGGGATTTCAAAGGCTCCATGGCTTGGTTTGGAACTAATTTTAATGGAAACTCAATTTCTTCCCCTTGAAAACAAGTACAGTCTCTCAGCCAATATTGATCTATGTCAAGTAAAAGTACTGAAAAATTCTAGAACTTAGCAAACCTGAGCTTTTACCATTAACCAATACCTATCCTGAAAACAAGAACTTGTGCATAGTTAACATTAGAATATGTGTATCAAAAAGATAATTGGAATAAAATCTGTCACCACGTGAAAATGATTCTTAAAGTCTGAGATTGCCCAAGAAGAGGAGATAAATTTTAGGAGGACAAGTCAGAGATCATTTTTGCCGTTACTGCTGGGTTTGAATTTTAGGAGGAGAATATGTGAATCAATAAATTCACCATTTTTCTCTCCTAAAAAATAGGATGAAACCAATTTATTTTCCCTCCACTCCACATCTGCTGCATTCACTTTCCCTCTATAGCAGGGACCACTTCTTGGATACATAATATGTAATATTTTCAGAGGCTTTAGTTTCCTTATGACAGGACCTTATCAAACAACTAATGCTCGTTGTCTTTGCATGTAGCTGACTGAAACTTTAATCTCTTTATTGGATTGAGAATGGTAATAAGGAAATAATATAAATGTATACAATAATCTCAAATTGATTGAACTGTATAATTTGTTTATACTAAAATTATTTATAAATGCTCTATGTCCGGTCAAGCCGCAAAAGGTGTTGGTTCAGGTCAGAATTAAAATTAGCATTACCACTGGTGGGACTTCATCGAATCTTGTTAAAGAGACTATCATTGATCTACAGGGTGATGGCCGGCCCTTTTGGAGGCTTATCGTTTCTGAGGCAACTGGCTGTGCTGATGATGACTACTTCAAGGAAGTATATGAGGTTAGCATTCACCTTATGCATCTCTTGTAGAATTTCTTTTCAGCGCACCTTTTGACAGTAAATATAATTGTTATTTGTTTCCAGCACTTTGCACAAGGTGATGCATGGCGGTTACCGGGAGGAGCTTATGAAACATTGCATGAGCTCAAAGATGCTGGAGGTTCTATGATATACACATCATTCCCTTAATTTTTTTCCCATTTTTAATGCTTTCTTTAAGATCTTCCTGTTGTCCTTTTTTTATTTGTTTGTAGTACAGTTAAGCTGGCAGTTGTCTCAAACTTTGATACTCGCTTGAGGAAGTTATTGAAGGACCTAGGTGTAGCTGACTTGTAAGTAGCCACCCCCCCCCCCCCAACCACCACTCCAAATCAACAAACCAACCCCACTCAAATCAACCCACAGAAAAAGGGCAGTCTTCCATTAGCTTTTATCTAGGGCTACAGTGGCAGTCTTCCATTAGCTTTTATCTATATATTATATGAAACGTTGAGTTGATTTGATGGATTAAATTTTGATTTGTGTCACTTTTGTCTAAGATTTGATGCAACTATAGTATCTTCAGAAGTTGGGTATGAGAAACCAGCACCGGAGATCTTCAGTATCGCTTTAGGTATAGCTTTTCTTGTAATATTTTTCTTAATTTCTCTGTGCAAGCTCAAGCACTCCCTGATCCTGTATTTTTTTCAAAAAACCCTTCATCATAAATTCCCATTTCAATCAAATTAAAACAAATTTTTAAAAGCAGAACTAACCCAATATAACTTGCTGGTACCAAAAACGGTGCTGGAAACTAAAGCAACCGCACAAAACAGACTGCCAGACACTACTAAAAATAACAGCATCATGGTCGACTTAGATTAAGAACAACTAGATAAATCCAAAAACATAAGAGCTATTGGAAAGAAAAGGCTGAAATTATCTCTTTTCCAGCTACCTTACACAGCCTGCACTTTGTCCTGCACCATAAACAGGAGTGGAGACAAGGGGGGACTGGGGATGTCCCCTTTAATCGCATAGAAATTACATGTCGGGATTATATTTTATTATGTATTTTTATTTTATGAGATGTATTAGACCTCTTAACTAATTAATTATAATACTCTAATAACGTAATTTGCATTTTGACCCCTCTATATAAAAATCTTGGCTCCGTCCTGACCATAAATTGCCTCTGCAGGTCACTCATCTGAATGTTAGATGCATAAATTATCTCTTTTAGTCAGTTTGTTTTGATGATTGAAAAACCTATTGATAGATCAAATGGAAGTAGAGGCAAGCAAGGTGGTGCACATAGGAGATGACAAGAAGGCTGACAAGGCAGGTGCCAATGCTGTTGGAATCGATTGCTGGTAATTGACTTGCTTTTCTCATTGCTTCTATGTTTAGTTACATGTTCCTTGGGGCAACCAAATGCTTGTTTCTAGCACAAGTCTACCTTTTTTTTTAATATTTTTTTGTTTTTAAGTACAACTTCGCATTCTTTATGTTGTAGGTTATGGGGTTTAGATGTGAAGGACTTCGTTGCGATACGTGACCGCATTCTTTCAGAAGAGCAGTAAATTTTAATTTCTCACGAGAATGATCTGTAGTTCAGTTGGTCTTTTGAAAAGGTTTCTTGTTGTATATTATTCTAATTGCCCATCAGAGGTCAGAAAGCGGATTGACTAGCTGACGAATAAGTATAATGGTTAGTCTTCAAAATTTATTGGGCTGTAATAACCCTCTAGAGATCATGTTAAAGATTTTAAATCGGGGGCAATACTTTTTCTTCAGAATTTGATCCGTCCGATATGGCTCGGATGAAGTCGCTAACTGGAGGGCTCCATTGCCACTCCCTTACATTTTCTTTTTCTCCCGACCTTTCTCTCTCCTCGAACTCTTCTTTATTTTGAAATATTAGCATATTGAGAGGTTAGAGAGGGCAGGACAAGATCGAAAGGTTAGAGAGGGGAGCAGCAGATCGAAAGTTTAGAGAGGTGTCGCTCGCCTCTGTCCATCCCCCGTGACAAATTCCAAGCTCGATTAAAGGACGATCTCAAGCTCGCACTCAATCGGCATCTCTCCCTGTGACAAATCCTAGTTCTTAAAGTTATTTGGTAAAGTAATTTATGCGCTAAACCTTAGTTCTGAAGTTAATTTTTCCACTCGGTATTTATGACAGAAAGTTCTTTGATTTTCCTTCGGTTGGTTCATAAGGTAGCAGTTAGGCAATTTAACATGATTCCCTGATTTTTCTACAAACACACTCACTTGCTAAATATTATTTTTTATAAGTTTAATCCTGCAAAAAAACCCTATATCCCGTCCTTAGAGAATCTTTATCGGTATCGATTATTAAAATTTAATATCATGTCACGTCATTAAATTGATAATTCATTTTAGAATTAAATTAAGAGCAACATTTCTTAATAGGATGAAATTATCAAAACGGTACTTTCATGATTAATTTTTTTACTCTCCCGCTGACGTGACTTGTCAAATTAATTATCAAATTTAGACAATTATCTATTTTTTTCTATCCTCTACATCTCTGAAATTAAAGTGATAATTATCAAATGAGATTTGATAATTAATTTGACATCTCTGAAATTAAAGTGATAATTATCAAATGAGATTTGATAATGAATTTGACTGAGAGAGATGCAAATGCTCTTATTACCCTCTTCTGTTTCGTGGGTGTCCTTTGATTAGAACTTCCAGTTGACATTTTCCTCTTCCTTTGATAATTTAAAAATTCTTTCTTATGACACACAAACCTAATTGATGATACACCTTTACTATTTGATGCCCTATTTTCTTTGCACACACTAAATCCAATTTGACATGCATAATTATTATAGAAATTATCTACCTCATCAAGTGTACGGAACTCCAATCCAACATATAGCTTAACTTTTGTCATCTAGTGCAACCCCTCAACTTTCACACTCTTATCACTCTCTTTCACTACAACATCCTTATCAGCAACAACTTGAACTCAATTATCAAGTTCAAATTCCCCTAAATTATTAAATTATGAGTCATTGCCATTCAACTGTGCAAAAAGTAAAATAATATATCAGTATTATACTATTCTAACTATTATATTGATGTTGTAACACATTTTGAGCAAATAAAATATTATTACCCACAACAAAACTCTCTGATTGTTTTCAACTTCATTGGCAATGATATCACTCGAACCTGCACATGAGATTGCATCAAAATATACATAGAATAACACAACAATATTTTCAAAATCATAAGCTTCTATTTTAGATTGCACCAAGTTTTATTGATTTTTTTTTATTTTCATAAGCTTTTATTTTAGAATAACACAACAATAATTTTGTTAATTTTCTGTAAGTTCTGGACAAAAAAAATAGACAGATGGAGTACATGGAGTAGAAATCGCAAAAATAAAGTTTCAACGAAAATAATAACTCGCCCATCAAAATCACAAATGAAAATGTAGGCATATGGAGTGAAATTGCAAAAATACTAGTCACTAAGGTGCAATAGATGAAGTAGAAATAGTTAAAGTCAGGTGATGGAATAGAAATCATATTCAATAACTCACCCCTCCAGTTTCTCAAGGAGACAATAGAAATCGCATATTTAGGGCTCCTCTAAGATATCGAGCGTGAAAAGAAATAAAGGGATCGCAAAAAAGAAATGAAGAGTCTGTACTGAATGTCTCTACCTGAAAATTTTATATTTAAGTAAAGATAAAACGGAAAATAAATATTACAGTAAATTATATGTGAAATTCGAAATCTATACTCCATAGAATTGTTAATTCACGTAGAGTGCTCTCACTTTACGAGATTGACACCCATATGAAGTGTTCCCACTCCACGGGATTGTACTCACGTGGAATGACCGGATTTTAAATTCTCTTATTTCTTCTTCTCTTTGTCTCTCATATTAGATTGAATAAAAAATAAAAAAATAATTTCACGTGGGTGATAATCACGTGGAGTGGGAGCACTCCACGTGAGTGACAATCTCATGGAGTAAGAGCACTTCACGTGGGTGCTAAATCTGTGAAGTGTAGTTTTCAAATTTCATCAATAATTTATTTTAATATTTAATTTTGATTTTAATTTTACTTAAATATAAGAATTTCAGTCTCTAGTTGCACTGAAAAATTCAAATATCGCTAATCAAGTGACTTCATCCGAGCGAAATCGAACGGATCAGATTCCGAAATAAAAAAAAAAACTTTTACTGACTCATAGTATTTCTCTCTATATGTACAGAGAGGGAGAATTAAGTTAGGAAGCAGTATATTAAACTAATAGGACTAGTTTTTGGGTGTGCTAGGCTCTAAGCTACAGGCGGGACAACTTGTAAATAAATTATTTTTTAATATTAATTAAAGTGGCAGTTGCTCCCATATTTTAAAAAAAAAAAGAGATAGAGTTGGGTTATGGTGCTATGCATAGTATAAATCGTACTCATACAATGGATCAGTTCTTCATTTTCAGAATCATAATTATCAATCTAAAACGTTCAAAATGATTTTCATATAAATATCTAGTTATACACAAAATTTATATTTTTTAGAAACTTCTAACTATTTATTTAGATAGTTAGAAAATCACCTCTTTTAGATGGTTCACAGTAACTAAATCAAGTGATTTTGCAACTATCTAAAAAAATAAAAAATATATAAATTTTGGTCCCTAACTAGATATTCATATGAAAATCATTTTGAGCGGTTCGAATCGACCATTTATACTTTTAAAATGAAGAACTCATCCATAGCGCAGGAGCGATCCGTACTATGTATAACATCATAGCTCAATTATATATATATAATTTGGCTACAGTGCTATGCGTAGCACGGATGACTCATGTGCTACAAACCGTTTCTCCATCTTTAAAGTTTAAATAGTCGATCCGATCAGTCAAAATATTTTTCATATGAAAATATTATTGGAGACCAAATTTTATATTTTTTAGGATTTTTTTACTATTTTTAAGATAGCTAGAAAATGACTCATTTTGAATGGCTCATAATAATTAAATCAAGTGATTTTCTAGCTATCTTTAAAAATAGTAAAAAAATCCTAAAAAATATAAAATTTGATCCCCAACTAGATTTTCATATGAAAAATATTTTGACCGGTCAGATCGACTATTTGAACTTTGAAGACGGAGAAACGGTCCGTAGCACACGGACCATCCGTGCTAAGCGTAACACCGTAATCAAATTATATATATATATATATTCCGACTATGGTGCTTTGCAAAGCACAGAGGCATTGTGTGCTTTGCGCTCTATTTTTAATTTCAAGTCAAAAATAATCAATCTGAACCGTTCAATCTAATTCTCATATAAAAATCTATTAGTAAACCAAAATTTATATTTTTTTAGAATTTTTTGCTATTTTTTCTGATGAGGAGAAAATGACTTGATCTGAGAATTCTGGTTCATCCAAATATGACAGTTTTCCCCCTATGAAAAAAAATAGCAAATAAATTTCAAAAAATATAAAATTTGGTTTACTAATAAATTTTGATATGGAGATTAGATTGAACGGCTTGGATCGATCATTTCTGACTTAAAATTAAAAATAGAGTGCAAAACACACAACGCTCTTGTACTTTGGAAAGCACCATAGCCTAATTCTATATATATATATATATATATATATATATATATAGAGAGAGAGAGAGAGAGAGAGAGTCCGACTATAGTGCTTTGCAAAGTACAGAGGCGTTGTGTGCTTTGCGGTCTATTTTTAATTTCAAGTCAGAAATAATCGATCTGAACCGTTCAATCTAATTTTCATATAAAAATCTATTAGTAAACCAAATTTATATTTTTTAGAATTTTTTTGCTATTTTTTCTGATGAGGAGAAAATGATTTGATCTGATAATTTTTTTTTCATCCAAAAATGATGGTTTTTCTCCTATCTAAAAAAATAGCAAATAAATTCAAAAAATATAAAATTTAGTTTACTAATAGATTTTGATGTGGAGATTAAATTGAGCGGTTTGAATCGATCATTTTTAACTTAAAATTAAAAATAAAGCGCAAAGTACACAACACTTTTATACTTTGCAAAACACTATATATATATATATATACATCAAATTATTAACTTCTGCCCTTCAGTGACACCATCAATCTAAACTTCATCATCTTCGTCACTCGGTATCTCACTTCCGGGATCGGCCCCCGCCCGGATCTGTGTCGAGTCCATTAACTCTGCTGTAGTAAGCCTTGCATTCACTCATAAATGTCAGGTAACTCTTCCATCTCACTCAGAGCTTGCTTGTCTTTAGCGAAGGGAGGCAATGCAATTCTTGAACTAGTCTCAGAAGATCTTCGAGGAAGGGGCACGAAAGATCAGCATCTCTAAGAGAAATAGTTGCCGACCATTTCGATGGTCAGGCTTCTATACAGGGCGGAAGAGGGTACACAAAAGTGAGAATACCAAGGATTTTGCCCAAACAAATAAGCAACAGATTGAGTACACTAGCATCATTATTAAGTCTAAGCGCGTTAGCATGCTTTTCATTTTCTTGCCCAGATTGAGCACACTAGCGCTAGCATGAAAGCCGGTGTGCGTTAGTCATGCACATCCATTTTCTTTCTGGTGAATCCTACTTTGTTGCATCCAATCGTCACATCTCTCTAGGCAAATTGGCCTTGTTATTCAATCAACATTACAGATTAAATATTTAAAATAATTGATGGCTGAAATTTGATCCTGTCTCCGTTCTCTCTCCTCCTCCGTAGAGGTGTACAATAAACCCATCAAGCTATCTAACATGTCCTTTTTTTGTTTGTTTGATACTTAATGCTTAAACATAGCTTAAACTACAAGTACTTGATAATTAATTTGACTTTGCTTTCTATCATGATAGTAACAAGGATTTATCATTTATCATACACGAATTCTATGTTAATTCCCAACTGGTTCTAATTGCTGTTAATCACGTAAAATGTTTCGCTATGTATTGAAAGGGCATTGTTCTCACTCATTGTTAGTTTGGTAAATTAAGGAATAGTTTTGGAAGAGTGATAATTTTAGAAGAGTAATAAAATAATATATTTTTGAAAGAGTGGTGGAAGAGTGGTATTTTTGACTATTCGGAAAAGCGAAAATATGTTTGACGGTTGTTAATCAGAATAGTTAAAATATAAATAATTATGATACTAACAATCATGATGATAATAATAGTAAAATAATAATAATAGTAATAATAATGATGATAATATAATAATAATAATAAAATAATGATCATAATCCATAATCATAATATAATAATATAATAAAAAAATTATAATTATAATCATAATCATAATAATATAATAATAAATGATTCTAATTCTAATAATATAATCATAATATAATAATACAATACAATATAATCAAATAATAATAAAATAACCATGATAATAATAATATAATAATATAATGAAAAATTATAATCATAATCATAATCATAATATAATAATAATAATAAATAATTATAATATAATCATAGTATAATAATCATCATAATATTAATATAATAATAAATCATAATCTTAATAATAATATAATAATAAATCATAATCATAATTATAATCATAATATAATACAACATAATCAAACAATAACCGCTATTCCGACGATAGCTAATTTGATATACCACCTATAACTCAGTACGCCGGATTAGCACTCTTCTATTTAGTATAAAATTCGTTTGACAAATTAATTTCATCGAAATAGCTATTTTATTCCAACTTTTTGGGCATAAACCTAATTTATGTATTGATTCTTATGCTTTCCGTTCAAAGGTTGAGGTTCACATGTTTGTTTGTTTTTCATGTTGTAGATGCCGCTCTAACTTCGAAGGGAACAAGAGGCGAGGGGCATCCTTGTCAGAAATATAAATTTAATACTTTCTAAATCTAACATCTACCATACACCAACACGATTTTACGGACATATAAAAGACTTTTAAACGTATATATCATATAATTAACTCTTTCAAGGGAGATATATAAAAAAAATAGAGAGATTTTGTTCAGATCGTTCTAGAACTCCCACAAAATCAGCAAATCAGCGCTTCAAATGTGTGTGAGCTTATTTACCCAACGAAAAAAGAACTAGATATCTTCTAAATTCACTTCATCCGAACAAATGAATGAATGATTTTCGTTTTTGCCCGGTAAAGGAGACTGCCAGCAGCCACTTTACACCAACATAATGAGCCAATGTGCTAAACAGCTATTCATACTGATAAGTTGCTTTAATTTGATATCATGATAGAGCTTTGCAAAAAAAAAAAAATAGAAATGAAGAAAACAATGTGCTAAACAGCTAGTCCCACTGATGACATGCAGCTTTTATGTTAAATAGTCTTTAAAACACCTAGTCCCAAAAACCAAAATACAACCCCCACCGCCCCATATCAGAATCAGGCCTATTTTTTCAAGCCAAGTACCTGTACAGCCTCCTATCAGCTTTATCCCTCTCCAAAAACTCACGCTCAATAAGGGACTCAATGCGCTTCTTTATCACAACAGGGTTTGGCAAGAAACGTGCCTGAAGCTGGTTTGTCACCTCTGTGACTATGCTGTTATGATCCAAGACGCGCCTCGACTTCATAACACGCACAATCGCAGCCTCAATCTGGGGCTTTCTATCCTCCTCCACCCGCTGACGTGTCTCCAACTTTTCAGGCTCAGTCTCTTTTTGTGCCACCACAGTACCGATCTTGACCTTCACAAGCTTGCTTGTAAACTTGTCATTGAATAGAAAGGCATCATCCTCCGAAATGTCCCTGCTCATTGGCTCCTTGCGGAGGACATTTTTGCCCGGACACATGCCAGTGATTGGAGGCATCGCTTCAAGTCAGGACCTGGTATCTCAGTTGCCTGTTCAATTTCTCTATACGTTAACCGATCAGCTGAGTTGAACAGCATGAGAACACACATTTGGTAGGTGGATACATTCAGCTCATGTTTCTGTCCTTTGCCAAAAGTGGCCTTCAAATCAGCATGACCCATGTTTGTCTGCCATGTTAACCTCCTCCCATTGTGTGTCCCCAAGTAGTATGCCTTGAACTTCTCACATACAACCACAATCTCAGCTGGGAGGATACAGGTATTAATGGTCTGGGTTGGCCATGACCCAGTTGTAAGTATCTGCACAGTAATAGAAGGCATATCAACCATATCCAAGCCATAAGGGCTGTTATAAAATCCCTGCATGGTATCATGTGAGGTCTTGATATCATTAAACATCCCTTCAAGTTTGGATGTGAACTGGTAGCCACATTCAGTTTTTAGTTTCAAAATCATTCCCCTCTCAGCCTCCTCTGACACCGACTTGGCAGAGAGTAGCCGCTTTGCTAGATGCTGCTTATAGTATTTCTCAAATATGTCCTTCTCTTGCAAATATCTAAAAAGCACCAGTACACGGTCAAGCACCTGGTCAACATCATCATCAGAAGCCCCTTTGACCCCCTTGCGAAGGGCGTCATCAACAAAGAGAGAAATAAACTCTGGCGACCGGTTGTTTATGTTTATGAAATACTCGAAAGAGGCATTAAGTGCATTCTGGAATGCTTTATCATTGTTAAATGACTTGGTAATGATCTCATTGTATTTCTCTCTCATGTCTAGCAGCCGTTGGATGAAGTCAACTGGGTCCTTCAACCGATCTGGGTCAGTTACCAGTTGCTTACCTGTTTCCTTCAAATGGGAGGCCATCACATCCTTTAGTAGACTTAAACCACTGGGGACCCTCTTGAACAGATTGTACATGCAATTTAGGTCCTCATACATATCTTCTACTAGCATTGGAATGAGACCAGAGTTCTCCATATGCACCAATCTCTGCATGTGGGTCTCCACCAATTCCTTCTCTACCACAGCAGTTATCTTATGTTCTGTTCTGCTGTCCAAGTAGTGCGAGACCCGCTCTGTTTCTTCATTAATTCTCTTCTCAGCCATTCTCAGGTAGTTGCTACAGTTATAAACCTCTATATACTGCTGAGACTCCCCACTGTAGAAGCTAGCAGATACATCCAAAAAGGATTTCTCAAAAACCTCCTGGTACACTGATGAACCCAACTCAGTGAGCATTTTGGTCACATTCCTCATAAGCCCACGATTTATCACCTCACCCATTCTCTCTCTATGTATTTGCTCAAGTAACATGTCAACCAACTGGGCTTGGATCTTTACTGAGTGGATTATGTGGTCCCGCCAGAGACTGAGACCTAGTTCATAGACAGGTGTCTTATGATGGGATGGTATGTAGGTCCGGTCCATGTACATCAGTACATCGCGAATCATTTGCATGGACTTGGTATGGTCACTCCATTTGCGGTTGAGTTCGTCTAAAAATGAGCCTTGAGCCGACTCTATTGATTTCCCCATTTCCTTAAGGTGCCTGGTCACTGTAATGATTAACCCATTGTACTGCCTCTCCCCAAATTTGTACAAAACCATGTTATATGCATTCCTGAAAAAAGAAAATTACTTTTAAGAATTTTCATGAAAAACTCTTCTCCCATTCACAATCATGAATAGAGCTGAATTTTTTCCCATATGCCTTTAGACTTTTGTTGGCATGAGAATGAAAATAATAAAAAGTTGAATATGGACTCTTTAGGCTAATCTAAAAAAAATAAAGCATTAATATTAATAAAGTCGTGCCTTTCCTTGGTTATTGGCAAGAATATAAAGAACATACTCAAGGAAGCTTCTAGTTTCATTATTTGGCACATGTCAAGCGCTTAGGGGCGAAAAACAAAAAAACAAGAGAAGAAAAAAAAGTCATTTAATTTTCTTGAAAAGCATTACTATCTATGTTATATCACCTCGGCTGATGCTAAGTTTCCAATGATGAAGTCTTGGGGTGAGTTTTTTTCGCTTTTTTAGAAATCAGAGAAAAACTATTATCGACTAAATGTACCGTTCTCAGCAATCTCTCTACTGAAACATTTCACGTGCATAAGATGCAGCCCTCAAACAAATCAATTGTGAATTAATTCTATCAATTGAAGAGAAACTATCATTTTTCCTTAAAAAATGCTCCAAGTTGGTGTGAGCAAAAGCATTTGCTCAATAGATTACAAATGAAGTCTAATGAAACTAAGAAGTAAGAACTACTATGACTTTGTTATCCAAGCTCTGTGCATACAGGTCACTAAAACTGTAAACAGTTCACTAAAAAATCGAACCTAAATTATGAGTAACAGGTGCGAAGCAACTAATGACAATAAAATCCAACCTAAATAAAAAGTAATACCTAGTTTTTCCATCCAATACATATTTAAAAATGCTTTTCCGCTGCTTCCCAGTTTTTCCAAATATTACACATCCTCTTCCTGGTACTTAACAACAGGACATCAAGAGTGCTAAACAAAAAAACATAGTTTTCATTGCTCGATAGAGAACACACATACATGAAACAATAAGGGAACATTTCGATGTCCTAATTTCATTTGAGATTAAACTTCCACAACATCGCACTAATAAAAATTACAAAGAAAAAAAAAACAAGGATTACCTGTAAAGCTCCTCAAAGCTGAGACCGCTGGCGTTGTGATTGTAAATCTCATTAATTGCGTGCTCGATGATTTGCCATGTACGTTCAGCGTACCTGGGATCGACCTCGATCCTGTGCTTGTACGCCTCGATCTTAAAGACCTTCTTCTTCGATTGATTACTCATAACTCAACTCTCCGACGAACTAGGGTTTGAGGGGGATAAAAGAGAGAAGAAAGAAAAGCGAGAATCCGAAGGTAAGAGACTTTATTAATGGCGAAGAAAAGATTTTTAGCGAAAGCTCGCGATGGTCTGTATTTCTCTTTTTTTTTTAATTGTATGTATATTTCCGAACGGAGTATTATAATAACAACAAAAATAAATGCAATTAGGGTTAACAACTTCCCCCGAATTAACCGCTATAAATATTATTTTTAGATTGGCCCGTAAAGCTCTGTTATTCCCTTTATTGCTTCTCGGGTGGCATTTAGGTTTCCGTGTAGTATTTACATATGCAATGATATGGCCTTTGATTCGGAATTTTGAGGGGTATAGTAGTAACTATCAACTACGAAGTATGAAGTATCCTTTCGATTACTCCGATAGAGACGGTCGTTGCTGAATTATGATGTCAATAAGTTGGTCAAGAGATTGAGAAAATCTGAACTGTTGTTATTTAAACGGAATATTATTACGGTCTCCAATTTTTTATCCCAACAAAAATCCCCAGCGTAATTTTCATTTGTACTGAATTTAGTGTAACAGATTTCCATCTTTTATTTAACATGACGTCTTTTCATTTCAAAACCATTTTAGAAAGTCAAATAGTATCCTATTCTTTCGTACATCCATTTAAAATTGTGATACATCTTTTTCTCTTTCTTGTTGAACGCTGATGAGTGATGCGAAACCAACATTTTTCTTTTTCTCTTCTTCTTCCTCTTGATGCCTTTAACAACCAAAAAAAGTTCCAAATCTCTGTAGACTTTTTATGAGACTATAAGATCTCTTTATCAAGAACAAGAAGATTGTCAACACTTTGAGAGATTATCAAAGATGAACGTAGATAATTTCACCATTTAATCTTATTTTACTATATTTTTTGTTTATCTTTCTTCATGAAACCCTCATTTAACTTACTTTTTTTTGTCCTTGTCCACATATTAAATTGATTTTGTATTTGTTCATATATAATGATATTGCTTGTTTTGACAAACATCTTTTGTTTTGTCCGTAAAAACTCTTTGACTATACATTTTATTTTTCATTTATTATTTGAAATTCTTCTTTGAAGCATTCTTGATATTTTCATATAATGTTATATATTGATATAACAAATATATCAAAAATCTATAATCATGGAGTATTCAATACGTATTTAATTTGCTGAACAAAAGACGTATAAATGAAAAATGAATTGCTTTTGTTTTTTCTTTCTTTTATTCAGTTAAGTAGGGATCTTTAAGACAAATGCATAAACTAGAATTTCTTAAATTGACATGTTGTTTTTGAAACCACGTGCATAATTATCATCTTGAAATTGATATTACATAACGGATTAATAATTGGTTTAATTTATATAAATTGGATTGCTTACAACTATAAATAACTTAAGTGTGAAGTATCTAAATTAGGAATCCAACATCAAACCAGAAGATGTTCCATAATTCTTTTAAAATAAGTTAGTTAATATAAATAAAATCATTCCTAAGTATAAACAGTTTTTGTACCTGATGTGCGTGAATAAGGATTATTAACAATTTAGATATTTGATATAAATAGGTTTTGTCACTGACACTAGTGAATATGAGATATCCGCAACTAGTTTGTTCGACATAAATTACACAAAAACTTAATGTAAATAGATGCTGTACATGTCAGGATTAACAAGAGATAAATAACTATTATATTTGATATCATGGTAAGACAAAGCGTTAATATATATAGTTATATATACATACATAATGAAACACATCGCTAACTATTTGTGCTGACGTATTATAGTTATTACAATGCACTTTTATAATAAATATAAATAGTTCAGTAAAGAACGTAAATAGTACATTTGATCGATATAAATAGTTCGGCATAAAGTCTACTAGTATAAGAATAACCAGTAAATTAAATATAAAAACCATAACTTAATTTCACTGTAGATATATAGTTCAATGTCAAAGTCAAAACCAAACCACTAACATATCTAGATAAATATTTCCATAACCATAAATAACAAGACCCTATAGAAATAAATAGCATGAGAGACTACTTTCATGTGGATGAGCCGTGAGCGGTTGAGTACCTCAGTGGTGACTGGTGAGCCACTATTATATCAGGCGCTGCCTATCAAATTGATGCTAGTTGACTGAGAGCGGTCAACATTGAGGATAAATCTTGGAGATAAAATTTGAGACTATTATCAGCCTTCTGTTTATTATACAAACATACAAATGTCCAGATAAACTTTGCTATGTGCTAATAATGACCTGACCTTCTGTTTATTATACAAACATACAAATGTCCAGATAAGTACTTAGCTTACAAATTAAAACAACTTGTTATACATCATTGAAAACGCTTCTTAGAGAGAGCAGCCTTAGCAGGTCAAGTTTAATATACTTAGTTTTATGTCAGCCTATTAATCCCCCCCCAAATATCGCATTTTGAGTTATTTATTTTGTTGTTTGAACAAATAGAATTGCAAAGGATCTCTCAGGTCCTTTTCTTGTATACCAAATTAGTGAAATTAAGAAAATAATTTAAGACATTCAGTAGATTTGCGGCCTAATTTGTACCCTACTATAAAAACGCAAGCAACCAGCAAAAAAAAATGTCTTATTACTTATTTTACATTTTAGAGACTATCTTATATTCCTTTTATCTCCTTCACTAAAATTTAAAATTGATAATTGACCTTATATATGTAAATAGATTGGAATTTTCTTTTACTGTTCATACTGATCCCGGCTTGTAGATGGACCGATGAATATTCAAATTGTTAATTAAACTATGTAAATTCCATGGCAAACATCTCATGAGTTAACTTCATATCAATAATGCAATAACGAAAGGGATGGAATCAATCTAAAAACAAAAATGTATTCTGATGAACCATCATCATGTGTTAACTGAAGAATTGAAGGTCCAATTCTATTGAAAGATTCTCATATATGGTGTTATATCACTTCAAGAATAACAACTGATTTGGACAACAAGAACCCATTATTCTCCAAGAATACCAGCTGATTTGGATCCGTTTTCCCAAAGACCATGACGGGTGAACGACTCCAGAGGTTTGAAAAAAATTTCAAGGGCAATTTGGTCTGTGATAATTCGTGACCGCTATCCGGTGTCAGACTGTATGGGTGGAGAAAGGGGACTGAAAGGTCACAACCCCAATGCCACAGAAGTTATATGTTGATGTTAAAATTTATCATGTATTTTTTATTTATGTGGTACATTGGCCCCTCTTATTTTTTTAATCTTAACGCTCTAGTGATGTAAACTCATATCTTGGTCCCTCCTATACTAAAATTCTGATTCCGTCCTTGTCGGACCGTGTCTTAAATCCGGACTAGTTCAGACCATGACTTAGCACCATCCTACAATGGATTGTGTTGAGATTTTTCCATCTTAGACCGCTTTAACCCGGCCTATCATAATTTGTGACCCGAGATTGATCCGGACAGTGATAATCCATCGATAACCCGTGGTGACTCACACCAGCCTTGCGAATTCTAACGATAAAGTATTAGAAGAGAGAAACATGTCATATTACTGATTCTACTTATGTTGCTGTTACAGTCTTCCCTCATATCCAGACTATGTCAATATGGCAAAATTTGCCAGTACATTAGCGACTTGGATAATATTTCTACCACATGCAAAAATATAAATACTGTTCTTTATTGGCTTAGAATCCGCATGCATTTTCCAATCAGTCTCCTTACTTGCCAAGTCGGTACTTTGCCTGATAAGTTATGGTACAGGGTCTGTTGGAGTAATTTATAATCGGGCAACGCATGTAGCAATGCAATTATTTCTGCTGAAATGCTCATGAAAGACAATTGTTATTAATAGTGGTGACAAGACCATTAATTAATGAATAACAATGTCATAAATACTATAAGCGATCAGATTTGGACTATGTGTACCTGCATTGGGTGGACCATACCGTTTCGTACCCGATCCGTATCAGACCGTGTTGGGTCAGGATTTTATCGTTCTGAACTGCTCTAACTCAGATCACCGTATTCATACTAAATCATGACTCATGACCTGTGTTAACCTATGATCCAGATGCAGCTTCTCAATCACATCTGGTCAATCGATTATGAGAACCTCAGGATGGACTGCTGAGAATTCATCTAGGTGAGATTGTCATTCATCTCCAGACAAGTTGTGAATCACACAAGCGAAAGAGCCTTGAAATAGAAGAGGTTTGGCTTGATCCATCCCTTTTCCGAAGTTGAACAACACCAGCACAGCGGTTGAAGATTGCGACGGTAATGGCAACACTGCCTGATCTAGCCGCTTTTCGGAGTTAGACAAGATGGCCGTTGAAATTGCCATTGAAGAGCAATCAGGAAAAACAAAGATGGTGCGATGACACTCGCGCGGCTGAAATCGCGATCAGAAGAGAAATCACGATGGACATGCAATCACCTGAGCTGAAAATGCGCTGCTCGAAGCACAAAGGACTCATCTGAGGTGAAATCGCCTGATCAGGAAGCTTGCGATCAGGCCTGATGCAATCGCGATGGGTGAAATCGCCTGATGGAAACGAAGCACATGACACTCGCTTGTTGCCTTTGTATCACCTTCACGCAGCGACGACAGCGATTAAGATTTGAAACGCGCGATCAGCGAAGCACGATTGTGACTGTGATCTTGATCGGAGAATAGAGAAGTGGAGGCTGTCTCTAACTCGTTAGAGAGAACAAAGGAACGAAGAGAATCAGATCTTGATCTTGAAAACAATAAAAAACGATTTCTTTTTTCAGGGAATATAGCTAAATGGTGAGAGGAGACAGGAACAGGAATAGAATAGGAGGTAAGACTAGAGTAGAGTTTTAGGGCTAGAATAGTTTTTGGAATAGTTGAGAAAAAAAAGAATAAATGTTAGAATAGATTGGGATAAAATGTATAATTCCTGAAATAGTTGTTGGTCTAAATTCAGTGGTATTTCCGTTTTGATATCATGATAAGATTAGAAAATGAAAGAGAAGAGAGCGAACGGTAACAAAGTTTATTATCTTGATGTATTTAATTACAATGGTTAAGTTACTATTTAATTAACTAATTCTAATTATTAAATAGCTTTCACATCACATGTCACATAATATCTCTATATAATTATGCTCATTTCAACTTATACCTCTAACAAAAGCAACTTGTGAGTGAAGCAAATCAGTTTTCCTCTTTTCAATTTTCATGTTATATCTTATTAATTGTTTGACTTGATTTCTCAAAACAGTTTAAATGGTCTGGGCACCTTTTAGCAGTAGATATCCATATATACCTACATATTCCTTGAAGCCACATATGTAGGTGTCAAAACTTTGTTGTAGAAATTTCGGTTTGTACCATATGGTACTCGTTGGTAAAGGTATGGTTGTAATCTTACGTTGGACTTCTCATGTATAGATAGTAACTATTATGCGATGGCCTTCCAACTCAGTGATAAGAACTGTGCCCGTTCTTTTTCTTTCAGTATGATCTTGTTCTGCTCCATACTTCATTTGCAAGGATTTTGGGACATCCAAAGCTTTCTGAGGAGGTACAACATGGAGATATTTCTTCTTAGTTCATTACTAAAGTGAGCTTGGTATTATTATTTAACATTGTTAGATAGCACCTTGGTTTATTTCTTTGTAATATTTAGGTTTGCAAATTTTCTCCCTTTTAGTTCTGCATTATATATTTATTTATATGCTTTGGCAGGAAAGTAAAACCTCCTTTGATGGTTGCAAGAGCTAATGCCAAACTTCGTGGTTTTAAGGTAAGTTTTAGAATAGAACAACTATCCTCTAGTTGGACCTCTATTTTTCTACCTTTCTGGAAAAAATCCGTTGAGAACTTTTTAAAGAAAGATGGTTTTCTGTCCCTTTATGAAGGCTATTGCTATTGCATTGCCATATGCAGGCAATTGAGCTGTGGTTTGTAGAAGAGTATGATGTATTAGTACTTGCACTTAATGGAAGGATGAAAACTAGGAGATTTCATCTTATGTGATGGAGTTGTGAACCATTAAGGCTCTTCTTAATATGGGATTTTTCTTTCATGGAAGTTTGGAGAGTTCTTTAACAAATAGAATTGTTGCTATGAATTCCATCTCGATGTTAATTCAGTCGATTTGGCAAATTCACAGAATTGCTCAGGAATCCAGTAAAAATCCACCTCTGCATGATCCCAAATGAAATCATGGAGTCATTGCTCACCTAAAAATATACATTCTTTTCTTTTTTAGTTTTCTATCACCTCATCACCTCTTAATGTGTTTGTAAGGTGTACTTAAAAATTAATATTTACAATCAATAGTTTAGTTTTAGTTCTACAGTCGTGCAAGATTAATAATATCACTTCACAGCTAATATGTAATTATACGATCATGTTGTTCAATACTTTTCTGGTAAAGCTCTACAAACCAATTTCACTTTCATTCTATAGATAGAACAAAGTATTATTTTATTGAATGTAATCCACTAATGAAATTGAAAAGATCCAAATCAGAAATTGGAAAGCTCCTTTATTACCATCCACTTATCAATTTAACTCATCCCCTGGCATAAACATACAAAATTTTTACACATCTATATCTTACATCGAACAGAGTCATTAGTAGCTTACTGAAATCAAACAGAGGCGTAAAGGAGAGAAAAATACAAGAAAATAATACTGGCTAAAAAAGAGCAACAGTACACATATCTAGTTTGCAGGACCGTCTAATGCTTTTGAGTCACTATTAGAATAGGAACTGATGTCAAAGTTAGTAACAGCATTTGGGCCTCTAAGTTCAATAGCTGCTATGTCATATGCCTCGGCTGCTTGCTCTTCAGTGTCTGGTTTCAGTGGAAAATGAAAAACTTTTCAATAGTATATCTTTCTAAATTCATAATGAATATTCTGACAAAAAGTTGCATACCATAGGTTCCAAGGTAGATGTCCTTGGTTTCCCTGCTCTCCCCAACTCGACCAATACGAGCTTGAAATTTACCATCTTTCCTCCTTTTAACCCAAATAGAAAAATATACAATTTAGGATAATCATTGGTGTTGGAAGTAGATTTTACACATAATTTCAACTATCATTTTCCATAAAAAAAAAAACCTGGTAACTCCTCTGAATCGTGAAGAGCCTCTGGAGAAGCATGTACTCTTCCTACAATGGCAAAATTTGAATGAATGATATAAGCACTTCCACTGTTTAGAAATGTAGATATTGACTGTAAGCATCCAATTGGAAATTGACAAATATACCTTCTTACATGGGCCACATACTCATCATGCGACATGGTCTTCATGGTCTCTAGGTCCTCCTCATATTCTGAGACCTGGAAATGAGGCCAAATGAAATGTTAAGTAACAATTTTAGAATTTGTTAAAAAAAAATAAAAACTGAAGGTGTTTCAAATTACAGGAAAGTTGAGCTTGGCTTCTGAGGATGGGCCCCAGAACTTTAGAACGGCAAGATCATGAGCTCTAGCTGCCTTCTCTTCAGTATCATAACTACCTGTACAATAAAAATTCTAGCTGTAACTAAAATTTTTATTCAAAATGATAGCACGAGTAATTTTATTTAAGATGAATACTTGCCTAAGTAGACTGGTGCATAATCCCAAGGAACAGAAAAGCAACCACCACGCCAATTACACAAACAAAAAGAATAATAATCAGACTAATATTACCAAAGAAAAAATGATCAGAAAAAAACCTTTGATGGTAATCAATTTGTTTCAGTCAAAACCTGAATTAGAATAAATGGCATTTTAATTAGGGCGGGGATCACTTGACAATGGGTTATGTTGACAATCTTGACAATGGACTTTCAAATAAATACTAAAAAATCTTAAAAATAGAAAACACCTTATGGATATGTTCTTCTACTTATAGAAGAACACGATTAATCTCGATCTGATACTCCATCAAGGATCATCAAAATTATTATCGTTTGATAATCAAACGATAATAAAATTGTATGAAATTTGAATCACCATCAATCTATAAGTAGAAGAACATAAGATTTTTCTATTTTTAAGATTTTTTCGTATTTATTTGAAAATCTAGTGTCAAGATTGTCAAGATTGTCAAGATAACCATTGTCAAGTGATCCCTTCCCTTTTAATTATTGTATAAATACTGGAAGAAATACTGACAAGACTCAAACTTCAAAAGTATTTATAATTTTCTTCAGTGAAGTCGTGAACAATTTTAAATGACAATCCAATGGTCTAAACGAATTTGAAATTTGTACTTCAATTGCCTTAATCAAATTAAATCGGCAATTATACAAAAGCCACGCTGAAATTTAAGCATCGTACATGATTTAACTGTGTTTCAGCTCTTATCTATATATTATAGATTCTTAACATCATTAGCAAAATGGATAAGCTATGAGCTTTAGCCAATTATAAATTAATAGTTCACTTACTGTGCCTCCCCTTCCGTTTCCTGCCTTCAGCACGGTGCAGATTATCCCACAGATGTGCCTCATATTTCCCACTCCACTTCAACCTTAAAAAAATACAACAATAAATGCAACAGAAACCTTAAAAAAATACAAAATTGTGGAAGCAACAGAAAAAGCACAAATTTAACCTAGTGACGCCATGATAACTAGACGACCGAGGCGCCGCGTACTTCTTCATGGCGGCAGCCACCAGCGGGCTCTTAGTTGCCAACGGAGTAGCTTCAGAGTCCGTTGCCGCAATTTCTCTGCCTTCTGAGGCTCCATCCGCTTGTGGTTGTGGAACGACGGCCGGATTCTCTCCGGCGACTTCAGCGCTTCCCTCGGCCTCCGACTTCTTCGTCTCTGGATCCTGATCGGTGGATCCAGCTGTTGGATTAGTATCCTGGGCAGAGTCGGGGTGGGTTTCCGACCGGTTTGGAGATCCGTGCATCGTCTCACCCGAATCTTGACACGCTCAACGAAGAACGAGGGTCCTGTGCAAAGGGAAGCCCTAGCCCTAGTTCATATTATTGCGATTGAAAGTTCGAAAGTTGAAACACTGTGCTAATCTCAAAAGACCTTGATCCACGGTTAGGATTATAATTGGTTGCTTCGAGATTCCTGTGATGCTCTTTCATAGCAAGTCCATGGGCCGGTCCAGGGGCTTAAATGATGTGGCCCAATGTTTGTGTGGTCATGGTCACTGTGGTGTAATAGAGGCCCCTGTTGACTTAGTTTGATGACAACAAAAGAAACTGTCACTGTTCCATCCATGTCATTGTACTAATAAGAAATTTACATAAAACTTCGGCAGAAATTTTTAGCAGAATGTTTAATTCGATATGAATTTCCTTAATTTTAATCGCATTGTTAGTGTGAATAATGTAAGTGCTTGCATGGTAGTAGACTAGAAGTAAAAAGGCACCGGCCGGGTCATGCATGATGCATGCCAATAGAAAAATTGGATACTCCAAATATAATAATGCAGGTGGCTCTTTTACAATGGATGTAGGTGAGGTACTGAGGCATTGCCACAATTTTGGTTAAAAGACTTGCTTCTTTTACATCTCCGACGGGCAACTATTATGTATCAATGAGCAATCTATCCTAATAGCCAACTCTCTCTTATATACATGGCTGAGTTCATAAGTTCTTTCTTTTCTTTGGCAATGTACAGATCAGTCTTGTACTCTTGTAATTTGAAAAATATCACGTCTTTGTAATGCTATGATAATAATTTATGAATAAAAAATGAAAATTCCTTCGTTGAGACGACCAAACCTCACATTATAAAACTATGATGTTTCTTACTATAAAGTTACTTAAAAATAAATTATCTTAAATTGTTAAATTATGATATTACAATTCAAATCAGATCATATATATCGAGAATCAGTCTTTAGTCTAGTGGCAAAAAGCAACACCCTCACAGAAAACAAAAAAATTAATATTATTAGTTACAACTACATTTCCTCTACTCGCACAAGAATATTAAAAGTAAGCTAATTATTTTAATTGTTCTATGCATAATTAAAAAAAACTGTATACAAAATTTTATCAACTTTTTCTTCAATTCAAGGAAGGTAATAAAACTTTTTCCTCCAAAGTAACCAAATAGGCAGTTCTGTTTATTGAAAGTGAATTTTACTATTTTCCTTATATAAAAAAAATTGAGTTGTACTCTTTTATTTATCGTTTAAATCCAAATATTTTTAGTTCAATGAAACATTCTACAAAATTTCACAATAAATTGAGGAAAATGTGTTTGTACCTTATATATTTGATGTTTCTCTACTAAAATTTACTTGAATATGAGTTTATTTCTTGATTTCTTCTTTCTCTTTCTCTTGTTTTTATTTCATTCTACATTTTAGATGGCTCCAAGGTCGACGTTTGAAATAAAGATAAGAAAGGTAGGATGAAAAACGAATTCTTAGGGTAGGTGCGTGGTCTTCTTTTAGAAAAAAAATAATATATTTGATTAAATCAGTTATTATTTATAAATTAAAAAAATAAGATGGATGTGGGCAAACAAACATAAAATTTTCATTTTAATCGACCTTTCTGTACCTCTAACTATTCATAACCGTATTCATATTTGAAAAATAAAATGGATATGGATATGATTTTGATTGTTATTCAATCCAAGTGTTAAAAAAAAAACTTTTCAATTTATTCAGCTTTGAAAATGAAAAAGTCAATCGAAGTTAATTGAAATGAAATACATGTAGATAAACGATCTTTGATCCCTTTTGAATGTGTTTGAAAGGTTTAAGTTCGTGATTATGGCTCATTTAGAGAATAATAAGAAAACTTTATGAACTTGTGACTGCTCCTAGAACAGTCTATGCAGTAATTATTGACACTTGTAACATATTTTAAATGATCATGATGCCAAGCATGCAAGGAAATAAGTTAGTCCAACACGACAAGATGAAAAAAAAATATGAAGAGGATTTCAATGTAAATGTCATCAATTTATTTTTAATTAATGTTTTAAGATTTAAAATTCAAACCATTAGGATAAAGGGAAATCGATTTTGAACAACGGAATCGGTAAGAACGACATCTAATTAAACTATTTAGTGCACGAATACCGGTTTGAAAATCAGAATCAGATAGTTTGACACGACAAATATGCAACACCTCTAAATCGAAAATCACCAAGCATCCTAGCCATAATGATATCATAATTATCCATCCTGCGAAGAACAAAAATATCAATCTCTATCCAAACGAACTTTGACCATATCCAACCAGCTGTCTACGTGGCCTCACGGTTCCCAATTTCTTCGTTTCACGCGCCTCTTATCGTCTCCATTTAATTGTCTCAGCCGCCTCAATCAATTCTCGAATTAATCTTTCCCGCTTTATATGCCCGACGGCACTCGGACACTCCGTACATCGTGCCAATCTAACTTAATCAAGATAGAACCAGAGACGAGAAGGGAAGGATGGAGAACGCGATTGCTGAGAAGAAATTGGTTCATGGCCAGGTTCTGAGATTATTGCAAGAAGAGGCGTGGGCTGAAGAGGGGATGAGAGAGAGGTCAGGATGTAAAGAGAAAGAAGCTCACGATTTCAGATCTCAATTTGGACAAACCTCGTGCGCGCGATCCATGGTTAGATCTTCGCCTCTTGGCAATAGACCAACTGTTAGATCCTAAGTCCTGATTTGAGTACCGGATTTGCTTTCAACAGTTCTTTTCTTTGAAAGAAATCTTATGGCAGAGTCATATTTTACTGTGGAGTTTTTCTGAAGATGATATTGCGCAATAGCTGTTAGTCGTAATGTAAATTTGGTCTCTTTTTCATGCTTTTTGTTGTAGGTAAATGGGGGCTGATGTTAAATTTTGATCATGGAGTTATTATCGGATTATAATAGTTTATTGATTTAAACTCATTAACTAATTAGATATTAAATAAAAAATTAACAATTTAATATATATTCTTATCTAATAATTTTTTTACTAAAATAATAATATTTTATATATTAAAAATAATAACAAAATAAAACTCAAATAATAGATAATCAAGACGATGAATAAAGTTTTCATCTGCAAAACTTTATGTTTTGATATTTTTACATAATTATTTCATTATATATGATATTAAATTTTTTTTCTTAATAAAAATAATTAAAAATTTTGAAAGGCAAAAATAAATTCAAGGAAAGTAAATTATCAAAATTATTATTGAAAAATACTATTTTTTAAAATTTAAAAGGAGCAGCTGCCCGTGGAACCATATACATCCGCCCTTGTATGTAAATAATATCAATACAAGATTTTTCTTTTTTTCTTATGGAATCCGTCTCCCTTCTTCATTGATTTTTTTTATGGAATCTGTCTCCTTTTGCACCCCGATCCTTTTTAGTTTTTATTAATACTAGAGCTGCATACTCCGGGCTTCGCCCCGGAATATTAAAGTATACATCAGTTGTGGAGCGAAAAATAAGAGAAATTTAATTACTTGTATTAAATAATTAATGAGAGTTAATTATATAACTCATATATAATTTCACTTAGAAAATTAATTAATACTGACTATATAATTTTAATATTGATAAGGGGGCATGGTCAATTCTTTATAAGAAAGTTCCGTCACTCATGATATACACAATAATAATTGATAAAAAAATATATAAGAAAAAATTGATCGAAGTTAGAATATTTAATATAAACAACATCTCAAATATTTTGGAATTGTTATATAATATTGTTTTGGTAACACAATCTTAGTTTTCATGTTAATTATGACACGTGGGCCCTAAATGAAATAAAAAGAGAATAAACAATAGTAACTATTATCATAAAGGGAGGTCATTTGTGACATGCAAAAGCTAGAGGAGCTGGTTTACGAGTTCTACAAGGAGTTGTATACAGCTGTATAATGTTTTTTATAAGATAATTTCCAAAATTATTGTGCACCGGTTGAAAATATTTCTCCCCAATTTAATTGAAACAAATCAAACTAGTTTTATTCCGGGCCGAAATATTGCAGAGAATATAATCATTATACAGGAAATCATGCACATTATACATAACAACAAAGTTGACTTGGAGAAATCATACGATCGGTTAAAGATGGTCATTTATAAAAGAGACTCTTAAGTGAAATCGAACGAGGCTTATCACACTAATTATGGACTACATAATATCAGTAAGCATGCAAGTCCTTTGGAATGGTAACATGATAAGGCCGTTTTCAGCCACGATGAGAAATTCGACGAGGGGATCCGTTATCATCTTATATCTTTGTCTTAAGTGAGAGATATGTATACAATGTTTCAGCCACAACAACTCAACGAGGAATTCGACAAGGAGAACCATTATGCAATAAACAACTGTAGCTGGTAAGATGAATGGAGTGGTAAATAAAGGAGGGGACAGTACAGTAAGGTTGATGTAAATGGGTGGCAAGCTTCACATCCGGGTTGGTACAAACTCAACTCGGATGGTTCCAGTAACCAAACCACGAGAAGGGCAGTAGCAGGGGGCCTTATTAGAGATGAGAATGGATTATGGGTTCATGGGTTTGGACAGAATCTGAGCTACTGCTCGGCCTACTGGGCAGAGGTCTGGACCTTGAAAGAAGGATTGCAACTTGCATGGAATTTAGGGATTAAACAGCTCATGGTAGAAACAGATTCAGCAACTAGATAGGAGCTAGATCCGCCACTAATTAAACAAATTAGGGAGTTATTGTGTCAAGACTGGTTGGTAACATATCACGCTTATCGATAGAACTATTACTGTGTTGATCTCTTAGCTAAAAATGCACTTAGAAAAGAGCTTGGGTTGCATATTCTGGCTGACATCTCTAGTGAATTAAAATTACTCTTGTATGCGGATGGTTGCGGACTTGCGATGTGTATGTTTGTAACAAATTTGGTGTTGAATATAATTTCTTAGAGGAGTATCGCTATCTGATGACAATGCCGAAGAAGAGTTAGGTATTTTATCCTCCCTTTTTGAACAAAAAAAAGTTAATATAAATTATCTAAAAAAAATAATCTTAGAAAAAAAAGTCAGCATCTTATATAGAAAATGAATGAAGAAGAGAGGATAAATAACAAATAAAAATGTAATGAAATTAATATTATTTTATTATAGAAGTTTATCTGGCACCTTTTCATTTCCTTAATCTTTTATTTTTAAAGACTTTCATATATTTTAGATATAGTGAATTTCATAACACTAAAATATTCATTAAATGTTGCATACATAGTTTGAATAATTAAAAAGCTTTAAACACACACGGAAAAATCTAGATTGAAATTATTACACTTACATTTGTAATACAAAGAGTCTTCAAATTAATTAATACAAGAAGACTAATTTTCAGAAGTCACGAATATCACGTGGCATCGCTAAATGTTCAGGAAATATAACTCATTTCTGAGGTATAAACTAGATCTGTAATTTGAGTTTTATCTTAACTAAATAGTTATCGAATAAATAATTAAAAATATAAAAAAGTAAATATATTTAATAAAAAAATTCACATTAAAAAATTAAAAGAATTTTTAATAGAAATATTATTTTAAATACTAAAAAACATAATAATGTAATTAAATACGATGATTTAAAGATAATACTAAAAATTATATCATATTAATAGTTATTCACCTCAAAATTTATTTTTATGAGGAGAAAATTTATATTTGAATTATTTAAATAGATAAAAATTATAATAAAATTAATGATGAAGAAGAGTGATGATGTAACACAAAAAATTATATTTCAAACATTAAATTTAAATAGACAAAAAAAACTTAAAGGTATTAAAAATGGGGAGGGATAACTAGCTATCTTGATAATCTTGGAAATAAATTTTCAAATAAATACTCAAAAAATAGAAAAAAAAGTATAAATATGTTCTACAACTTATAGATTAACAATGATTTAAATTTCATGTAATTTCATTATCATTTGATGGTCCATCAGAGACCGTTAAATTAGAACCGTTGCAAATTACATAATTTTTTTACTATCAAATGATATTGAGATTATAAATTTTTTTAATAACTATCAATTTATAAGTAAAAAAAAATACATCTACAATTTTTTTATGTCAAAATTATTAAAATTGTTATAAAATTAATGATAGATGTTTTAATTCCTCCTCCACTTCCTCTCATAATGATAGAAAATTTTCATTCTCTTTACTTTCTCCTTAATTCTAGATTTAATTTTGTATTAACTTTCTCCTTTATTATATGATGTTTCTCTAGTCTATAAATAGAGGCTTGTATGTTGTTGATGGGAATATATCCCTAGAAGAGATAATATAGAAATAAGATTTTAGCCTCTCACAACTTTTGTCTTCTATCTTTATTTTATAACACGTTATCGGCACGAATTCACTCTAGTCGAGTTGTGACGGAAGTTTGTTTTATAGTAGAAGCACGAGATCGATATAATCAGATTATCGTAAGATTGTCTCTAAAAAGAGATACACTTTAGATTATATTTTATCATTTTACCATTAATTATAATATCTATTTTCTTGATGAAATTGTTCTTATATTGGATGAGACTAATATTTTTATTCCCCGAAGAGAATGATAAAATAAGTAAATATCAAAAATATTATTTATTATTTATTCAATAACAAGAAGTTATTGATACTTTTAATGGTCAGAAATTATTGTATAAGATAATTGAATATCAAAATGTGCTACAATTGATAACCCGAAGTTATCGATATACTTATTAACCTGAAGTTATTATTTTATTCAACTAAAAAGATAACCAGAAGTTATCAATTAGATAAATAAATAAATATAATGTCTCTAATCTTTTCTCTTAATGACCTGAAGTTATTAATATTATTTTTCTTTAGTAATTTTCATAAACGGATGTTTGATTGAATTTATTAATATTAATAGTATTTTTATTTTGTAGTCCTTATGACAAATCTTACTAAATTTAAATTCGTTGTCCTTGATATATCAGGCAAGAACTATCTCCCATGGACTCTCGATGCTGAGATTCATCTTACCGCAAATAATCTTGGAGATACAATAAATGATAAAAATAAGGCCTCCCCGCAGGAGAAAGCCAAAGCAATGATATTCCTCCGTCATTATCTCCATGAGGATTTAAAAACTGAATATTTAATGGTGAAAGATCCGTTAGAATTGTCAAAAAAATATAAAAGAAAGATATGACCATAAAAAATAAGTGCTCCTCCCAAAAGTTCGTTATGAATAGATTCATTTAAGATTGTAAGATTTTAAATCTGTGGGTGAATATAATTCCGCAATGTTTCACATAACTTCTGAATTAAAATTATGCGGAGAAAAGATTACTGATGAATACATGTTAGAAAAAATATTTTCCGCATTTCATGCTTCAAATTTGTTCATGCAGCAGCAATATCGGGAGCGTGATTTTAAAAATATTCATAATTAATATCATGTTTTCACGTTGCGGAACAAAATAATGAGCTTCTCATGAAAAATCATCAATCACTACCCACTGGCTCTAGTCCATTTCCTGAAGCAAATGCAACATCATTTAAAGGAAATCGTGGTCGAGAACGTGGTCGCGGCCCCAGAAGAGGTCGTGAACGTGGTCGTAATAATGTTTGGCGACATGAAGGTCATAATTCCAAATCAAATGACAACAATGTGGGGAGATATGAAAAGAAAAATAATTCACCATCTTCTAAAAAGTCTGAAAGTAGTTGTTATAGATGTAGTATGACAAACCATTGGTCACGCACATGTCGTACTCTCAAATATTTAGTTGAACTTTACCAAGCATTCATTAAGAAAAAGGGAAAAGAAATAGAAATAAATTTTACTGAAAATGAGTCAATGGGTATACTCATGGATACACACTTAGATGTTTCTGATTTCTTTGAGAATGTTAATAAAGAAATGGATATTATGAACTAATTTTTTTTTGTTTATTTTAGTTCAGTTTTATGTTATAAATTTATGTTTCTCATGAATAAAATTAGTTTCTTTAAATTTGATCATGTATATTTCTTTTGTTCAAAGAAAAAAAAATATGATTGAAGGCTCCAGCATAGCAATGACAAGTATTAGAGACGAATGTCTAGTAGACAGTGAAACAATAAATACTATATTAAAAAGTAAGGAATATTTTTCTCAATTGTCTCCTGTAGAGACACATGTTAATATAATTTATGGTATTAGTAACTTAATTGAAGGCTCTGGAAGAGCTTATATTTTGTTACCTGAAGAAACAAAATTAATTATAAATGACGCATTATACTCTAGTAAATTCAGAACAAATTTACTAAGTTTTAAAAATATTCGACGTAATGGTTATCATATCGAAACCATGACTGAAAATAATATTGAATATCTTCAAATTACAATGATTAAGTATGGTCAGAAGATCATATTGGAAAAGATGAAAGCTTTATCATCTGGACTATATTGTACGAACATAAGTTTAATAGAATCAAATATGGTCAGTAACCAGAAGATACATGATATGAAAATATTTACTCTATGGCATGACAGGTTAGGTCATCCAGATAACATTATGATGAAGAGAATAATTAAAAGTGCAAATGAGTATCCCCTAAAGGAACCGAAGATCCTATTATCAAAAGATTTATCATGTGCAGCATGCTTTCTTGGAAAATTAATAATTAGGCCATCTAAAAATAAAATTGAAAATGAATCTCCTTTATTTTTAGAGAGAATTCAAGAAGATATTTGTGGGTCTATTTCTCCTCCATGTGGACCATTTAGATATTTTATGGTTTTAATTGATGCATCAACTCGATGGTCATATATTTGCCTATTAGCTACAAGAAATATTGTATTTGCTAGGCTATTAGCACAAATAATTCAATTAAGAGCAAATTTTTCGGATTACCAAATTAAGAGTATCCAGCTTGATAATGCAGGAGTGTTTACATCCCAGACTTTTAATGGTTATTATATGTCAATTGAGATTATGGTAGAACATCCAGTTGCTCATGTACATATACAAAATGGTTAAGCTGAATCATTAATTAAAAGATTATAACTAATTGCTAGACCATTACTTATGAAATATAATCTACCATCTTCTGCATGAGAACATACCATATTACATGCTGCTGCATTTATTAGATTAAGACCAACTACATCTCATAAATTTTCTCCATTACAATTGGTCTCTGGAAGAGAACCAAAGTTGTCCCATTTTAAAATTTTTGATTGTGTTGTGTATGTTCTAATTTTTCCTCCACAACACATAAAAATGGGACCACAAAGAATATTGATAATTTATATTGGTTTTCACTCTCCATCAATTATTAAATATTTAGAACCATTAATTGGAGATATTTTTACAGCTTGTTTCGCTGATTAATAATTTGATGAGACAATAATCCCAATCTTAGAGGGAGAAAAAGAAAAATTAGAAAAATAAGTAACTTGGAATGCATCATCAATATCTTATTTTGATCCCCGGAGTGGTCAATGTGAACTGAAATTTTAAAAGATTATACATTTGCAAAGAATATCAAATGAGTTACCATATGCATTTACAGATATAAAAAGAGTGACTAAATCACATATACCAACTTTAAATTCACCTGCTCGAATTGATATAACCCCAACAGAAGTTACTATACAAAGAAAGTATGAAAGGCCAATCGGTTCCAAAGATAAAAATCTATGAAACAGGAAAGAGCAGAATAATACAGTTGGTGTAACTCTAGCAGAAGTTACCGATAAAATTCCAGAAGAGATTGTCAGTAAAATCCTAGAAGAGATTGGAAGTAGAACCCCAGAAGAGGTCGTTGATAAAGTTCCAGAAGAAACCCAGGCACCGAATGATTATGAGATCTCAATAAATTATGTACATAATGGTATAATATGGAACCAAAATGAAACACGTGTTGATAATTTTTTTGCATATGGTATAGCAATTAAAGTGATAAATGAGGAAGATTATGTGTCAAAACTCCAGAAGAGTGTATGCACAGAAATGATTGACCAAAATGGAAAGATACCCTGAATGCTGAATTAGATTCGCTTGAAAAGTGAAATGTTTTGGGACATGTAATACTAACCCCTAAAAATATTAACCTTGTAGGTTACAAGTGGGTATTTATAATAAAAAGAAATGAAAAAAATGAGATTGTGAGATATAAATCAAGGCTGGTGGCACAAGGTTTTACACAAATATCAGGAGTTGATTATGAAGAAACGTATTCACCTATAGTGGATGCAATAACTCTTCAATTTTTAATCAGTCTCATAATCACTGAGAACCTTCAAATGCGTCTCATGGATGTTATCACAGCCTATTTGTATGGATCACTCGATAATGATATCTATATGAAAGTCCCTGAAGGATTAAAAATGCCTGAATCATTTAAATCAAAATCTCGAGAATGTATTCTATAAAGTAAAAATGATCATTATATGGACTAAAACAATCAGGTGGAATGTGGTATAATCGACTCAGTGTATATCTCATAAAAGAATGATATAAATCTAACATAATTAGTCCATGTATTTTTATTAAACGATCAATCTTGAGTTTTACAATTATTGTAGTATATGTTGATGACCTGAATATCATTGAGTCTCCTGAAGAGATCGAAAAGACTGTAAAATTATTAAAGAATGAATTTGAAATGAAAGATCTTGATGTAACAAAGTTGTGTCTCGGCCTGCAGATCGAGCATTTCCATAATGATATCTTTGTCCATCAATTAAACTACATCCAGAAGATATTGAAACGTTTTAATATGGACAAATCTCATCATCTAAGTACATCAATAGTTGTTCGATCACTTGATGTGAAGAAAAATCCTTACCGGTCCCGAGAAAATAATGAAAAAACTTTTGGTCCTGAAGTACCATACTTAAGTGTCATTGGGGCTTTGATGTATTTTGCTAATAATACGAGACCTGATATTGTTTTTTCTGTAAATGTATTAGCAAGATATAGTTCTGATCCAACACGCCGACATTGGAACATAATCAAATATGTATTACGTTACCTTTATGGGACGCGTGATATGAGACTATTTTATCGAAAAGATACAAAGTCCAAACTAGTTGGATATGCAGATGCAGGATATTTGTCAGATCCGCATAAAGCTCGGTCACAATCCGGATATGTGTTTACATATGGCGACACTCTAATTTCATAGCGATCGACAAAGCAAATATTGACAACAACATTATCAAATCATACCGAATTAATTGCTCTTTATGATGCTATACGAGAATATGTATGGTTAAGATCCATGATCCAACACATCCAAGAGGAATGCGGTCTCGAGTCAGTCAAAGAAAACCCGACGGTGATATACGGAGATAATACTACATGCATTGCTCAAATCAAAGAAGGATATATCAAAGGTGACGGAACTAGGGGTGTCAATGATACCCTTTTACCCATTTACCCGATTCGTACCGTATTCGATAAGATGTGTATGGGTAATTTTTTTTTTCCGTTAACTTATTTGATATAGGTAAGGGTAAAAAAATTATTTCGTTAAGTAAATGGGTAAGGGTATGGGTAAAAATTATTTCGTAACCGTTTGCCCTATAGGGTAAATTATTAAAAAAATAACTTATATTATTTTCAATATAATTATCTCGTGTAATATTTTTTTTGGTAAATAAAATTAAAAAAATAGGGAATTGGTAAGAACAACCTGAAGTTGTGCATTAATGGCTAGTAGTTTCAAACTCGGTCCAGACCATTAACGCACAACTTCAGAGTATTCTTAGTTGCCCCGATTTTTATGAGTTAATTACTAGGAATTATAATTATCATTTTTTTCAAGTTTAACCATCTTATAAGTTATAATGTTTGAATAATATTTAGTAGAGTACTTCTTAAAATGATTAAATGGACAATAGTAGATTTTATTTTAGACAAGATGTTATTTTTGTTTTTAATATATTTTATTTTTTAATTAAAAAGTTTGACAAGAGATACTTATTTTTTAATTTATTTATTTTGAAATGACTCAAGTTAGAATTGTTTGCATAATTATATTTTTATTTTATACTAGTAAAATAGATACGTATTTGTATGAACAGAATGGGTTCATATATTTTTTTATAAATAATATTAAATTAAGTAATACATTAATATTATTCGTTAGCACTCATTACCGTTTCGTTAACTGTTTATTTTAACGGGTAAGGCGGTAAGGGTAGGGTATGGGTAAGTCTAATTTGAATGGGTAAGGGTAAGGTATGGGTTAGAGTAATTTAACATGGGTATGATAATGAAAATGTCTCACCGACCCGTACCGTACCCATTGACACCCCTAGACAGAACCAAGCACATCTCGTCGAAGTTCTTCTCAACACATGATTTACAGAAGAATGGTTTGATAAATATTTGTCAAATCAGATCAAGTGATAATTTGGCGGACTTATTCACAAAATCATTGCCAAGAAATATTTTTGAGCAGTTTTCCCATAAGATTGGCATTCCTCACTTAAAATATATACATTAAAATGAGGAGGAGTATTATACACGTTGCACTCTTTTTCCCTTCACTAAGTTTTGTCCCATTGGGTTTTCTTAGTAAGGTTTTTAATGAGACAACATAACTGATCCAGAAGTATCAGTTAAATTAAGTTGATCCTAAAGTACCAAAATTTAATATTTGTCCAGTAGTACAATATTAATAGTGTATAATATAAGGCAAAACATTTAAGGGGAGTATTATAAAATTAATAATAGATGTTTCACCTCCTCCACTTTCTCTCATAATGATAGAAATTTTTCATTCTCTTCATTTTTTCCTTAATTCTAGATTTAATTTTGTATTAATTTTCTCCTTTATTACATAATGTTTCTCTAACCTATAAATAGAGACTTTATGTTGTTGATGGAAATATATCTTTAAAAGAAATAATATAAAAATGAGATTTTAGCCTCTCACAACTTTTGTCTTCTATCTTTATTTTATAACAAAAATAATCCATTATCAAGGGATTCTCCCCGTTAAATATTATACTGTCAGGGGTGACTATTCAGATCAGACCAACAACAATTTCACCGAAATAAAAATATATTTAGAGTAGACGGGCTTCCGGATGGATAAAGCGACGTGATATGGCCCAATAAGCAAATTAAAGCAAGGCGCCAAGGCCATATTCGTTAAATGAGAATATTCAGATATTAGAGTCCGAATTTTACAGAAGAAAATAAAAATAATTATTGAATTTTTTGGTTCTTCAAGAAAAATATCCAATTATGTTTGGGTCGGTCTTAGAGGCTTGAAAGTTGAAGCCTTTAAAAAAAAAATGCCTCTTAAACACTCGTTTGCCAAAACCACTGAGGAATTTCATCTCCTATCTCAACCATCTTTAATTAAAATATGTAATATGCGTCTCAAATCAAATGACTTCTAATTACGTAGCCTTGTTCAGAACTTTCCTCATATCAGTAATTGAAAATGTTTTTTATATACCACGTCAAACAGTCATTGTCATTTAATAGCTGATGCTGGCATTGGCCCAATGCCAGATGGATTGCATGACTGGAACCTGAAGAGGGTTGTGATGTGGGACTGGCATGCAGTGCTACCGCTCAGTCTGCATAATTCAGTGACAGGACAACTTGATTGGGTGCTCAATTGAACAACTAAAGATACAGTCTTATATATGATATACTTCTAAATTACTTAACTGCAGACAACTGTTCCTCCTGTTGATTTTCGTGTAGTTTGGACACTGTTAGCTAATTGTGGATCTCAGAAAAAGTTGAGCAGGATACTAAGTTAACAATACTGTAGCTTGTAACAAGTTGCGACATAGAAAGCAAAACTCTTTGCAACTTGCAATTGCAAGAAGCTTCTATTCTGTAACAAAAAAACATGCATATATAAGAATGCACCAAATTTGGCTGGAACAGGCTGTAATATTCCCCTTTTCTTGGTAGGTGGTATGTTTGCATGTTGACATTCATCTCTAGGTCCTGGACATACTGTTAAGTTGAAACCCATGTACAATGTATCACACAGAAAATTCATTTTTTTTATTCTATAATGTAAGTAGAGGCTACTTCAGCTAAAATAAAGATATCCATTGTTCTAATTTTATACTGTAAGTACGGACTATTCAGGCCAGAAGCAATTTCAGAAAATTATTGTTTCGCAAGTAATGGTCATGATCTCTGTTCCAATAAAAATAAGTTAAGGGCATGTGGTCTTACGGATGGACTGGAACTCTGGCACAATAAGCAAGGTAAATTCACATTTCTTGAATTGTACCAAAGAAACAAACTAATTATTGAACTTTTATGTTCTTCAAGTAAAATGGTATTGAAGTCTTGTTTGAATTATATAATATGATATACAATTAAAGCATCAATCGATCACGGTCCATCTCCTATGCATTTTAATTTGTTCTGTGACTATCTGATTCGCCTTTATCATGTATAGTGTCCTCAAACAGCTCATGTTGTAATGTACAAGGTCAGATAAGAAGTAGAACAATAGGGAATGTCAGATGTGAAGCAAACCACAACCCAAATGACTGGAAAAGGAGAAGCCATGGTGACTGTTGGAATGTTGAAGACAAGTAAGTTCATGAATGTTGATGCATGGTACCTTCTAACAGTTTAATAATGAGGTGAGCCAGATGTCAGTGACATCTGAGAAGAAGAGGAGAAGGATGATACAGTCTCAACAGAACTGGAGAGGAAAAGTGATGGATTTAATGGCATGGTTAGCTGATTCTGGGAGGAGGAAGAGTATGCTTGTTACTAATTAGATTATAAATAGCAAGAACATTGTAACAATTGACACGCAATGGATAAAATTGAGAAAAAAATCTCTTCCTTAATTTACACGTTATATTAAATTTTATCTTCCCTGTCTTTCTTCAATTTCCCTTACATTGTTTATCTGGTAAACTGAACCAGATTCCAAATTAATCATCTCAAATTCTCTTCATTCATGGGTATTAAACACATTGTGTAACTTCATCAGTCGCCAATCCATTATGTAATAATGCCAAAGGCTTTCATCATTTCAGTCATTGAAAATATTTTATGCATACCATTTCTAGCAGTTCCTGTCAACGTTCCCCCATTATTTAATAGCTGGTGCTGGCACTGGCCCATACAAGATGGCACATATAACTTGATGAAGGATGTGATGTGGGGCCAGTTCGTAGTGCTGTCATTCAGTGTACTTAATATAGTGATGCAACAACTCGATTTGGTTTGATCCAACAAATAGATAAAGTGATCACATGCTCCTATGATGAACTTTTAATTGGACTGACAAATAACTGTTCCTTCTGATTTTGTGTACTAAACCTTTTGGGTTAATCATACATTAAGCTGAAAAAAGGTACCTGAATAATAAGTTGTGAAATATAAACTATAACGAAAGTTAAATCTGTAACATAGGAAGCAACTCTTTTGCAACTTACAAGCAGCTTCTGTTGTAATTAATAAACACACAGAGGCGGAGCTTCTCTTTGAGAAATTGGGCTATGGCCCCTTCTTTCAATCCAAAATTTAATATATAATCTATATATTTTATGTTCTAATTATTCTTTGTATCACAAAATGGCCCCCTCTAAATAATTTTGTAGTGTATTTTTTAATTCTTACTTTAGTTGGCCCCTTCTTATTTGTACCTCAAACTCCGCTACTGTAACCACATATATAAATCATGCACCAAACTTGGGAGGAACAGGTTGTCTTGTCCCCCTTGTCTTGGTAAAAGGTGGTATGGCAGTGTGTCGACATTCATTTGTAGGTCCATAATATACTGTTAATTAAGTTGAAGCCCAATTTGCAATGTATTACCAGAAATTTTATTCTTATTATGCTAATATGTTATATGAATATTTCATTTTATGACATCTAATTGCTACTTAGGTTGGTAGACAGCAACTCAAATGTTGTAAAGGGGCCATCACTGTTGATGAGCTCTGAGTCAATGGGGGCAGGCGTAACTAAAAACATTTGATTGTCAAATTTATATATTCATGAAATAAAAATGTAAAGAGTTCTACATACAAAGAACTAAAAGTACTCGATAACTAATTGTTCGCTAATGATCAAATTTTAGTGGCAAAGCCATTTGAAGTGTCCCCACAGTAGCAAAGGAATAAAAATAAAATATAATATCATCAAGGCGGAGCGGAACGAAAAATAAAATAAATAATATTTATGTCAAAAGAAATTTTATTTTTAACTATTCAATCGCAATGCTAATATCACTATTCAATCGCAATGCTAGCAACACATCACACTTGGAAGCAGACATAGAGCCTGATCTAGATACCTAAACCTGTGCATTGCTGCATATCAAAATTATAAGCATCTAATTATCTTGTTATCATTGTAGACTCCTGATTATCTCAGCCTGGCTGCTGGTTACATCCATGCTAGCAATCAAGAGAGCCGGTCACTGAGGCCGTCCAGTTCTCTGTGAGGCTCTTTACATAGCTACATGTCTTTTCAGAAGTTTTGCTGAAGAAACCTGCAATATTTGCAAATGATAAGAATAAGTTAATCAATAACCCCTTAGATTGAGCTACGGAAATATTTACTCGTCTACTATAAATAATTGCATTTACATTGGGCCAAATCTACCAAATGTATATCCTTGACAAAACTACAGGTAAAAATGATTAATGTTTTTGAGAAAGGTTCAATGATTTACTATAGCCATAATTAATGAACAGGTGCACATTATTGCAGGTTGTGAGGAGACAAAAACTAGAAGACGGAAATTTTTAAACCACATCGAAATCTTTTTTTTTTTGAATTTTTGTGTAGCAAACAAATAAAACGTTGAAGGTTTCTTCCATAATGAGTGCCTCTACTGCATGCCTTAGGAAGAAGAGCATGCAACTTGGAGATTAGCTCATTGATCTCTGCCTCTATGATCCTTGAACTTGTGATTGTCATTTTATGGACCAACAAAAGTAGAATAAATTGATTGAATGTTTTTGAGAAGAGGATCAGGAGGGAAAAGCCAATCTGAAAATTGATGTTTCGAAAATGAGATGCGAAGGAGGTGATATTTATATCTGCCAGAAAATGTAGGCCATCGCCGCGCCCCAGTGCATAGCAGCTAATTCATTATCTGACTTTATCTCTACAATTCACAATGGTTCTATGATTCTCAACCTATGGCATGCTCTGTCATTTTTACCTAATGTATGTAACTGTAATACGGAGAAACCCATCTCTATGTACTTTTTTTAGCTGCGGCTGTTGCTTGCTCTCATCCTCTCTGTTTTTGGTACTGTACCATTTTTCAATTTGATATCTGATGGAATGCATTTCCCCAAGGCAAGAAGTACACTCCACCATGCCAGGTTGTTTTTTTTTTCCTTTTTTTTTTTTTGCTCCCTTAAGTTACCTGCCAATAGCTCAGAAAAGGATAAGCTTAAATCTGACCAACATGAATATATATGGATTTCAACATGATGAAAATAGCAATATAATAAGGATCATCATTGATTTGGGTTTAACTAAATAAAATTTACATGTGCCTTATAGAGTTAAAGGAGGGATAGGCCATCTTGGAAGAAAATTCTAGGATTAATGAAGCAGAAAAATAAAAGTTGCTGATTAACTAGTATTTTACTATGAGTACTGGCAAGTGACAACACATCTAGAATAAAAATCCCCCTCTACTAATATTATACTATAAGTATGAACTGTTCAGTCAAGCAAAATTTCATCAAAACATAAAAGAAAAAAAGGAGAGGAGTAGTTTGAGGATTGGTGGGCATCTGACGGAGATAATTGTGGCCCAATAAACAAAGGCAAGGCGCAAAAGGCCTCATCCATTAATTCAGAATATTCAGACTAGTCTCTGATTAAATTTTACCATAGAAGCACTTAAGTAAAAAGTCGTTGAAATTTTGTTGGAATTTTGCACAATAAAGAATTTATGGGATCAAGTGATGGCTGTCCATCTCCCGTGCATTTAAAATCAATCTAAATCAATCTCTGACTCTCTCAAATGGCTTTGTTGGTGAATAATGAATACCGATCATGATTTACTGGTACATTATACATTATACAGTCTTGCCGAGGCCTTCATCATGTCAGTCGTTGAAAATGTTATATGTTTACCACGCCAAACAGTCACTGTGTCAACATTTTTTCCCATTAATTAATTGCTGGTGCTAATATTGGCCCATACCAAAGGGCACTGAGAACTTGATAAAGGATGTGATGCGGGGCCAGCATGTAGTTCTGTCAGTCACTGTGTACTTATGCAGTGATGCAACAATAGATTGCATATTCAATTGAACAACTATGGAGACACTCTTATGATGAATTTCTGAACTCGACTGCAGATAACTGTTTCTCTTTTCTGATTAGGTGTACTTAAGTCATTTTTCATTAATCATACGTGAAGCTGAAAAAAGGGGCCCCGTATAAAAGTTCTAAAATACTATTCTAAAACAATTTTAGAAAAGTTAATGGTGAAAAGTTGCCATATAGGAAGAAAACTCTTTTGCAACTTGCAAGCAGCTTCTATTTATGCAATTAACAACATATATAAGATCACCAAATTTGGGTGAAACAAGCTGTATTGTCCCCCTTGTCATGGGTGCAATAGGTGGTACGGCTGCGTGTTGACATTCATTTGTATGTCCTAGACAACTGTTAATTAAGTTGAAGCCCAGTTGCAATATATCAAACAGAAAAACCATTCTTTTTAATGTTATATATTTTTTAGTTTATGACATTCAATTTTCTGTCTGTTGGTTTAACAGTATCTCATAATTGTGAAGGCCATCACTGCTGATGAGTTATGAATCAATTAATGGGGGCTGGTGTAACCAAAATCATCCGCATGTAAAAAGTATATAAAGAGCTCTGCATATATAGAATTGAAATAGTCCCTAACTAATTATTCGCAAATTGCTGATCAGTTCTAGGCTTCTATCTGGTGGCGAAGCCACTTGAATGAGTTGTCCCCACAATGGCAAAGGAACAGAATAGAATACAATAAAATAAAATATAAATATTCAATAGGAACGTTAACATGTAAAATGATATCACGCTTGGAAGCGGACACCGAAACTGTACTAGTGAACTAAACCTACGCAATTCCGCATATCAAAATAACAATTAAGTAATTGTCTAATTTTGAATCAGCGTAGTAGGCTCCTGATGATTTCAGCCTGGCTGCTGGTCACATCCATGTTAGTAATTAAGTACGAGAGCCGATCACTGAGGTCATCCACCTCTCTGTGGAGGCTCTTTATGTAGCTACATGTTTCTTTCAGAAGCTTTGCTGCAGAAGCCTGCATTTCAAATGACATGAAAAAAGTTAATCAACAGCCCCTGCAATTGAGCACCTAATGTGTCAAATTTGGTGAAGAACGTAGAGTTGTGAACTACTGATATATTACTCCTTTAGTAAATACAGTATTAATGCATGTCAATTGGAGCAAATCTACCATATATATACTTGTCAAGACTACAGTTGATCAATGCTCAATGATTAGTGTATGTCTATTACATTATTCCAGATAATGTGAGGGGGATAAACTACAAGACCATAATTTTTAAGCACCACATTGCAACTTTTTTTTTTTCATTTTTGTGTAGTAAGCAAGAAAAGCATTGAAGGTTGCTTACACGATGAGGGCTTCTACGGCGTGCCTCGGGAAGAAGAGCATGCAGCTTAGCGACAAGCTCATTGATCTCTGCCTCTGTGATCCTTGAACTTGTGATAGTCATTTTATGAACCAACAAAAGTAGAAGTAATCAAGTGATTGTTTCAAGTTGAAAAGGGATCAGGAGGGAATATCAACTCTAAAAATTGATGCTTGAAAATGAGATACAAGGAGGTGATATTTATATTGGGAAGAATTAGGCCTACATGCAACCCCATCTACCAGAAAAGTTGGGCCCATGTTGGCCCTGTGTGTAGCAGCCCATTCATTTTTTTGACTTTATCTCCGCCATTCATAAGTTGCCACGTGCCCGACATGACAACGGTTCCATGATTTTTAACCTATGGGTTATGGATTGCTATCACACTCTTAATTTCCTTCCCTCGTCTTTAAATCAAATAGATCTCGCCTTTTTGCAACTTATATCTCCATCTGTACCTTTTAGCTGCGCCTCTCTCCCTTTCTTCCTCCCTTCCTCTTGTTTTGTCACTGCACATTTTCTTTTTCTTTTTTTTTTTGCTTGATAAATGATAATTGATAAATTGATGATAGTAGGATACCACAATTTTTTTCCTTTTTATGTTAAAATTAGAATCAAATTCAATTATATCGAATTGGATATTTTTTCAGTCTATTCACTCGTAAATCATGGGTTAAATTTTTTTAACTGCATTTGATAAACTTTCTATTGTTGTTAATTTATATATAACAAACAATTCTATAACTAGAAAAAGGATAATGATATGTAGGATAACAAAGATAAATGAGTATCAACAAATGAATAAAAATAAATAATTATTTTGTTTAATTATCATAAGATACCATATATAATATAAATTAATATTAGAGACTAAATAACCACAAATAGCATTTAAAACAAAGTTATACAATAAATTTGACAATGATGACTAAAAAACAAAGTACATTACTTACTGTTAGTTTTAAGGAGACTTGGTTCTACAATAAACTAATAATCATGCTACAACAATAACAGAGTTTTTAATCTCTAATAAATTGGATAGGCAATAACTTGATAATTATGTTCTCCATAAAATTTAGAATGAGATTAATTTAATGTGAAGGATATTCAGAAGATTATATATATGTTGTCTTGTTTTTCATGTATAAATAATTTTGAATTTTTATTCTGACTAAAAAGAAAGATTAAGAAATAAAAAAGATATAATATAATATTAAAAACAGGGAGTCGGTTTAAGACGAAGTTTTTTAGAGTCATGTATACAATCCAATCAACGAATTACCTAAATTAAATATATACATGTCCCAACAACAAACTAATCCGATTAAAAAGAAAAAGAACATCGGAGACATGTTAAACGGATTGAGAGATTTATAAAAAAATTTAACACCCTTAATGTTAGACAAGAAGCACATTCGACCATGCTCTGTTGCTTTTGCTCTCTCAAATTATCCTTCAATAGTTCAGAAAAAGGAACTTTTTTCTATGTTTTTCAGATGTTGGGATCTCCTGGAAATTATTAAATTACTATACGGAAGAATAAAAAATTAATTTGTAAGGTTCATGATTGCGTCTGCCTCTACCTTGATAACTGCGCAGCATGGATACTGTCATACTGGCGTTTTTTCCTTTTCCCAATCCATACTTGTGACTTGTGACTTGTTGTTAATATCTCAAAAACAAAACAAAAAATCCGTACTTGTTGAGATTCGTAACCAACCTTTCAACACAGTAATAAATAGGACTGTCAATCGATACTGTTATGATCATTTATCCGGTTTATATTGAATTCAATAAGATGAGTATGAATATAATTTTTTTTTGTTAATTTATTTTATATAGATATGAGTAATTTTTCATTAATTAAATGAATATACATATCTAATAAATATTATTTCATATCTCTCACCTTATAAGATAAATTATAAAAATATATAGTTTATATTATTTTATCTAATAATTATTTTTTTCCAAAATAAGATCAATTATTTTCAGTATTGTGTATTAATTCTATTTTTTCAATATAGAAAGTTGAAACTACTTAATTATAATTTAAATAGAGGTACATTTATATTAAAGGAAAGAATTTGAATATTTTTCAAAAATAATGATAAAAACTAACTAATACATTAGTATTATTTATTAGCATCAATTATCATTTCATTATTTATTTATTTTAATATATAATGGTAGAGTATAAGTAAGTCACATTTTAATGGGTAAGAACTAAAAAGAGGGTATGAATAGCAGTGATTTCAAAAGGTATGACAATAAAAATATATTCATCCAATATGCACCGTATCTATTGACACCTCTAATCACACAACACATGAATAATTTCTTTCTTTTTTTAGATAGGATTCTCATAATTCTCATAGTTGAAAGTATGATACAAAATCTGAATAATGTCCGGCAAAAAGGCTTTAAGGTGTTTTTTGAGAACAAGATAATTTGAACATAACTAATGGATAAAGTTATCCTCCTAATTAAACTTTTTAAATAGAGTTTAAGGATGAGTATAATATGTACTAAAATCAATGAAATTGAGGCCCCCTGAACCTTAATTTTTATTTCGAATATATATGTGGATTAAAAAAGATGGAGATACAATGTAATAAAGGTAATCAAAGAAAAGTAGCCAAGTAGGCAGTAAGTAAGCGAGACAAAAGGAAAAAAAGAAGAAGGATATATATATATATATATATATATATATAGAAATGCTAATTTGTGCTTCAGCATCTGTATTTCGAATTTAAAAGTTCAAACGGCCGATCCAAACCGTTGAGCATATCTTCATATTGAAATATCCTTAGATATCAAATTTTATATTTTTTTAAATTTTTTTGATATTTTTTAGATGGGTACAAAGTATGGTGCAGAAATCTTTAGATTAACAAACTTTGTACCCATCTAAAAAATATCAAAAAAATTCAAAAAAATATAAAATTTGATCTCCAAGGATATTTCAATATGTTCAAAAAACTTTTAAATTGAGATATTTTTTTTCGCGAAGACTATAATTACTCTATATATATATATATATATATATATATATGCGAGCAGTTAATGTATTGTTCAGCCAAAAAAATATTTGAGAAATTATATATATTGCGTATAGATTAGAGAACTAGAGCAAGGGTCCCACCCATCTTCTAGGTCTCACATTATGACATTAACATGTGACAACAAATCATTGAGAAATAGCTACGTACCGGAGATCAAGGTTTCCAAATCGGGAGGGGATTTCATTGAAGAGGCTGAAAGTTTAGGCACCGTCGTATAAACCTAGACATACGAGCACCAGTTCAATTACCCAAAAAAAAAAAGAAAAACATGAGGAAACCGGCACGCAGCCTCTTGACTGGCCAATGGGGCCCTCAATGGGCCCCCAATGGGGCCCTCAATGGGGTATGCCACGTGTCTGTTCAGGCAGCGGAGCCCCTTGTGGAACACCTCGGCCACGTGACAAGACATGGCATGGGCATGACTGATGGGTCCAACTCTATTTATGGAATGCATCATGTGTGTTGTTTTAGGGGTGCCAAACACATGTGGGCACTTGTTTGTTGGATCGTCGAATTTAGACATTGCGCAAGTCAAACTGTCAATGCTAGCTTGTCAAGAAGGCTTTAATTAATCCTAATTTGTTACAAAGAAAAATAAGGTGTCCAATATAAGTGTAGCTACAGCGATTTTTTAATTAATTATAAGAATAATCATATTTTTAACTATAAGAGTGATTAAATCAAAATTTTAAAAATACGAATTGCAGTGCGCCACTGACAGTGACGTTTTACAAACATGTCACTAACAGTGGCGTCTTTTAATTTTCTTTTTTTACTTTTCAGTTATTAAAAAAACACATTTGTGCCGGTGGAAATGACACGTTCTCCCACTCACAGATGTGGCTTTGCAAAGTTTTCAAAGTTAGATGCACAAGTTAAAAAAAAAAAAAATGAAAGACATCACTCTCAATTACGTCTTTACTCAAACGTGTCAGTCCGACTAACATTTGCTAAGTGTCATTGACAGTGACGCACTGCCATTCGTATTTTAATTTTTTTATTTAATCATATTTATTATTAAAAATAGAATTATTCTAATAATTAGTTTAAAAAATCGCTGGTGTAGCTACAATTAATACGCAGTTACGCACTGCATCAGTTGAAATATTATTTCTTTGTAACCATCAACTTACCAAACTTTTAATTTACTTTGACACTTTAAAGTTCTTGGGTGAGGAATATATAGTAACGATATGTACCCGAATTTCTCTTGTAATTTCTGTTTCCTTTAATTTTAGATTAGTCATTAGAATTTTTGTCAGGTATTTCTTTATTTATCAGGTATGTGACACTCCATATATAGATCTTCTTAATTTTGAAAATTTTTTTGGGGCTCCCACAAATATAAATATATTATTTTTCATATGTCTTTCTCGATATGTAAATTTGTATCACTCCGTCCAGAAGGGAGATCTATTACCATCTGTAGTGTGATTCTATCAATCTTTTCAATTAATTGGATATAAACGCAGAGAACATTATATTTTTGGCTAGATCAAAAATTAATTTTCGATTCTTACAATGTTAATTGTAACGAATTAAATTCAAAAGGTATCATGACATAAATACCATTATGCATCCTGCCAATTTTTTTTATAAAGAAAAAAATAATTTTGACAGTGTCGAGTTTTTCTTTTTCTAGTTGCATATATAAACATACGAAGAATGCCTCCATATACAACATACATGACAATCTTTCTAGATATCCACTCCAACTACTAATTGCAGGTGGTACAAATGGTAATAAATTTCGTCCATTTTAACTTTATAAAATGGCGTAGATTCAAATGATGATATGAATATATATAGAGTGAGAGTAAATATATCGTGAGATTAAGTTTACGGAGACTTTTTATGAGCTTAACATAAAAAGTATAATAAATTATTTTTAAATTTTAATTTATCATCCTCATTAATTTTTTTATATGAAAATCTTGTGGGATGCAAAAATTTGGAGTGTTTTGAGCTTTTTAAGTTACCGTTTTTAATTTTTAAAAATGATGTTCAAATATTAAATATATTACTATTTTTTTAGAGCTGATTTTCAAAAATTGAAAATCATGACTTAAAAAAGCTCAAAACACTCCAAATTTTTGCATCCCATAAGATTTTCATATAAAGAATTTAATGAGCATGATAAATTAAAATTTGGAGATGATGATGATTTGATATATTTTTTAAGTTAAACTCACGGAAAACATCTGTGAGTTTAAACTCACGGTATCTTTACTCTCTATATATATATAGGTGTGCTAATATTCTTTATAAAGCACAAAATACTTCGTACTTCACGTTTATATCTCATATTTTAAAATTCAAATGGATGATCTAAACCGTTAAATATGATCTTCATATCAAAATCTCATTGGTGATCAAATTTTATATTTTTTGGAATTTATTTACTATTTTTTTTAAAAGGGCTACAAAATTCATTGATCTGACGTTATCTGTGTAGGGATTCGGAATGCCCAAATCCCATTAATGCTCAAGCTGCGGAAAGACCGTAGAACAAAAATTTTACTTCTACTTAAGTTAGGGATTAAAGTATGTCGGATAATAACCGAGAGTTACAGACATTTAATCCTTTACAAAAGACGGTAAAATATTATTTTACTTCTAACTTAAGCTTAGGGTTAAAGTGATGTGTCAGATGATTACCGAGAGATACACACCTCTTTAAACCTTTATTGATCTACTCCATGATTGATATCTAAAATATTAATCTACTTAACAATTAAATAGATTAATATAAGATGTTATACCTCGCTTCCAAATTTCAATTGGAATGAAAATCGGCTTGTCTTGGAGCACCAAACGTCCGATGCCTCGTAGGTTATCCACCAGGATCGACTCGAGAGAGCGGTTTATTTCTTTTGCCGAAATACGTAAACCGCGGTTTCTCGCAAAAACACTATTCACCCGAGAAAAGACGAAATAGTACTATTCACGACTCGCAGTAATTCTGTTTCACAAATGTGCAGAAATACCGCAACTTTCGTAAAAACACTATTCACCGATCCCGTGAATTCTGAAACAACCGTAAAAAGCATATAAACATTTTATATGGTTTCAAAACAGTTAATTCTTTTTGGTACGAGAAAGCAATTTGATAACGTGACAAAGTTCCTTTTGGGCCAGTTATCAGGACACGTAAAAGGGGCTCCCAGGAAAGATTGGGGTCACGAGGACCACTTTAAATTCAATCTTTCCTAGACAGAACCATCTCTTTCGGGTGTGGAGATCAACAGCTCTTACTCAGGTACTTTATTGCTTCATCACATTCATAGATATACTTCTCATAACCAAAAGTTTTTGAAAAAATAAAAGAGTTACATTTGTCATGCTTCGAAAGCGCAAAAGTAATTTGGTAACGTGACAAAGTTCCTTTTGGGCCAGTTATCAGGACACGTAAAAGGGCATGTCAGAAAGAATACCGAAGGTATCCACTTCCCATCTTTCTTTGACATCACCTTATCTTTTATGTGTGGAGATCAATAGCTCTTACTCAGGTAATTTATTGCTTCATCACATTTTTAGATATACTTTTCATAACCAAATATTTCCGAAAAAACAAAAGAGTTACATTTGCCATGCTTCGAAAGCGCAAAAGTAATTTGGTAACGTGACAAAGTTCCTTTTGGGCCAGTTATGAGGACACGTAAAAGAGCTTGTCAGAAAGAATACCGAAGGTATCCACTTCCCATCTTTCTTTGACATCACCTTATCTTTTATGTGTGGAGATCAACAGCTCTTACTCAGGTACTTTATTGCTTCATCACATTCTTAGATATACTTTAACACAATCGAAAGTTTTCGAAAAGAAAGCGTAAAGAAAGTATAAAGAAAGCTTAAATCTAATTTAACTTTCTTAGTCGACAGAGTCGAACCAAGAAAATCTAATTTTATTTGGTTTGGACTTTAAGTTTGCAAATCTAAGAATTAAACCGATACGGGGTATATGCATCTTATTTGCATAAGATATAACCTTTTAGAAAATCAATCAGCGGGAGAGCCTTTGCTCTGATACCACTGTAGGGATTCGGAATGCCCAAATCCCATTAATGCTCAAGTCGCGGAAAGACCGTAGAACAAAATTTTGCTTCTACTTAAGTTAGGGATTAAAGTATGTCGGATAATAACAGAGAGTTACGGACATTTAATCCTTTACAAAAAACGGTAAAATATTATTTTACTTCTAACTTAAGCTTAGGGTTAAAGTGATGTGTCGGATGATTACCGAGAGATACACACCTCTTTAAACCTTTATTGATCTACTCCATGATTGATTTCTAAAATATTAATCTACTTAACAATTAAATAGATTAATATAAGATGTTATACCTCGCTTCCAAATTTCAATTGGAATGAAAATCGGCTTGTCTCGGAGCACCAAACGTCGATGCCTCACGTAGGTTATCCACCAGGGGATCGACTGAGAGCGCGGTTTATTTCTTTTGCCGAAATACGAAGTAAACCGCGTTTCTTGCAAAAACACTATTCACCCGAGAAAAGACGAAATAGTACTATTCACGACTCGCATTAATTTCGTTTCACAAATGTGCAGAAATACCGCAACTTTCGTAAAAACACTATTCACCGATCCCGTGAATTCTGAAACAACCGTATACCGAGAGAGAGAAAGTAGAACTGATTTGGTGGAACTTTTTCTCTCACCCTACCCCTCTATTTATAGAAAAAGTGGAATTGACAAATTACCAAAATGCCCTCGTGAATAGTAGGGAGGTTTCAAAGTGAAAAGACCAAAATACCCTTAAAGTTCATCCAATTTACCAAAACGCCATTGGGCTTTTTGGCCAAATTACCGAAATACCCTTGGGCTTTTGGACAAATTACCAAAATACCCTTGGAGGTCGTCATGGGCTTTTCATGGGCCTTTTTGGGCTTTTCGGATTTTGGGCTTTTTCAATTTTGGGATTTTCTGATTTTGGTCTTTTAATTATTAATTAAGACTTTAATTATAAATGGGCTTTGGCCCATAATTCAAATCCATAATTAACATTTAAAATCCAAATCAAATATATATAATTGTCATCTACAATTATATTTTTCTCATTGTTGTTTCGGCGAATTTATACGACGTGTCCAACACGTTATAAATTCAATCGATTTTTGCTTCTTGTCATCTCTATGACAAATATAATTATATCATATATAATTAATTATAACCATCTTATTATTAATTATAAATAATTCATAATTAATCAATAAGATTCTCCGATTAACTCCTATATACGGTGTGACCCGACAGGATCCGTGTTATGTTGGTAAATAGAGTTAAAACCGTTTTAACTTCTATAATCATAGGAGGCATCCGGAGAATGCACTATGACCATCCAATTACACAGATGATGATGTCTTGTACAATATCATGATCCAAGAAACTATTTACTTGTGTTTAATTCTTTTGTCTCATAGCTATCGATCGTTTCAAGGTAGGTATGTATCATCCTTGCAAACTTAATCTTTTCTTGATCCCGAGTAAATTATCAAATATAATTACTCTTGTAATTATACTTGCTAGCGTATAATCTTACTCTATCAAGGGGCCCAAAGGATGCTATAACTCGTTCATGAACCATTCAATATCAATGATTTTCTATCCCTTTAAATAAATAGCAAAAAATTCTAAAAAATATAAAATTTGATCACCAAGGAGATTTTGATATGAAAATCATATTTAACGGTTTGGATCGTCCATTTAAATTTTAAAATATGAAGTACAAAATATTTTGTGCTTTATAAAACACATTAACACACCTATATATAGAGAGAGAGCTATACTACTGTTAGTCGCGAAGTACAAAATATTTTTGTACTTCACATTGTATCTCCATTTCTGAATTCAAAATACTGATCCGACTGTTAAAAGTATTCTTCATATTGAAATATGTTTGGAGATCAAATTTTATATTTTTTAGAAAAAAATTTCTTTTTTTTAGTGTATGAAAATGCATTGAGTTTATTATTTTTAATAAGAACGATTTTCTAATCCTCAAAAAAATAGAAAAAAATTCTAAAAAATTTAAAATTTGGTCTCCAAACATATTTCAATATGGAGAACACTTTTAACGATCAGATCAGTGTTTTGAATTTTAAAATGAGAGATATGACGCAAAGTATAAAAATATTTTGTACTTCGTGACTAACCATAGCATATATATATATATATATAGATAGATAGAGATAGATAGAGAGTTTGTCTATTGTGCTTCCAGTAGCACTTCGGCTGAAACGCTACCAGTCAAAAAATTTTAATTTTTTTTTCTCGAAATTTCAATTTAAATAGCTCAATAAAAATTTATATCATAATCTTATAGAATATTAATTTTTATTTTGTTTGGAATTAATTTACTACGCTTAATGATTTTTAAAAGATAGCCCTAAAATGATAGAAAAATAATAAAATTTGTATGTTAAAAATGCTTACTTTCTAAAAATCATTAAGTATAGTAAACTAACTCCAAACACGATAAAAATTAGTATTCTATAAGATTATATAAAGATTTTATTGAGTTACTTAAATTGAAATTTTGAGCATGAAAAATTAAAATTTGGACTGGTAGCGTTTCGGCCGAAGTGTTACTGGAAACACGATAGACAAACTATATATATATATGATAATCTGATCCATTCAATTTATTCTTCATATCAAACTCTTGTAGAAAATTAAATTTTATATTTTTTGAAAAAAATTTACTATTTTTTGAGTAAGAAGAAAATCATCATTATTGGACGATCCAAAATCCTTAAATCTAGAAACTTTCTCTTGGCAAAAAAAAATAGCAAAAAAATTAAAAAAAATATATATAATTTTTTTTTCTACAAGAGTTTGATATGAAGAATAAATTAAACGGTTTGAATTATTTTTTAACTTGAAATTTGAGATTTTGATGTGGTACACGGACGCATCCGTGCAACACGTTACATTTTAGATTCCTATATATATATACCAAAATTAACGAGAGTCTATTTTAAAAAAAAAACTCCGACTAATAACCCTGCTAATAATATTTTTTTACCACATAGATATAACAACTACGCATCTTTTTCGTACGTGCACATTTTACTCACATCGTGTGTTGATATATCTTTCTTTGAGAGAAGCATCCACGCTTGATTTTTTTATCTCACATAACCAAAAATAGAACTCTCAAAAATATTTATTTTTACTTATTTGAACTAATATATAATATTTAACTTTTTGTGATTATAAAAAAGACGTCATCAATCATCATTTTCTTTATTTACTAGCTCTAGTTTGCCCTTCTGACTTTAACTATGAACAATATTACCCAAATTAAATATAAAAGTACACGTGTGAGTGGAAGCAAAGATTGCAGAATAACTACAATATTTCTTTTTTACTATTAAGTTGATTTGATTCTGAAATTATTCATTAAAACATATAACGATTATAAAATTACGTCAATTGTATATGTATATATTAAACAAGCTTTATGGGTGCGATCTGAGCTTTCTAGACAACGTTCTGCGCCATTCTTTTAATGCTAATTATTAAGAAATGGCCCCTCATGGATATGTCTCTTTGTTCATATATATATGATCATATCTAACAAAGCGGGTAGTTTATGTTGTCAAATCACACACATTTAGTCGTGGGGTGTTGCGCTTGACCAAACATCTGCTTTTATGGAGCACCTTAGATTAAATGAATGCATGAATGTGTTATAGTTATTCAACTACAATGACAGTATTTACTGGTCGGGTGGAATTCTTTTTTGCCCTCATAACGGATAAGAGAAATTATAAGCTTGTAGAAATCACCGAGTTCGATTTGTGAGCCTACTCGAATCTATTACACATGCACGCAGAAATACGGTTACATGAAAATTTATCAATAATAATTGATAAAGTGGTCTGGCTCTATAAATTTAATTAATTTTTATAATGGTTGATAAGGTTTTGCTAGTGGACGGCAGGTCCAATAAATATTTAGCGAGGCCCTAAGTATGAGTTAACCATACATTTCTTAGATGTGCCTTCGTAAGTCTCTTTAGGCCCATCATGAAACCAACTAAATACATTCTCAAATTAGCTACATCCGAAATAGCCGTTAGCAGATTATAAATTCTCAGTAACATTCGATCGTTACACTTGAGATATGCCACTATCTGACGATTAATTATTGCCTATCTGGTGATTGATTATCCGTTAATTCACATTAATATATTATCATCTATTATAAACCCCTATAAAACCTCCACCATATGGAAGCAGGGGACGACTTTTTCATTCTCTCACAGTGCGTACTCAGAAGAATCTTTATGTACTATACATGTACACATACACTCGCTTTCACGTATAAACACTCTTAGATCAGAACGTATTAATTTTTTTTTTCAGAGGCGGATGCACATTGATCCGGCCTCGAATTTTAAAAAACAGTATTTTTAGATTTAGATTTTATGAATCTAATCCCTTTTAAATTAATTTTTGACCCCTCTAGATTGTTTGATTAATTTTTATTAAAAAAATATTTAGTGTCATAGACAATGATATAGTTATGTAAAAGTTTCAAAATATAAAATACGTAGAAGAAATTTTTTTCATCGACATAATTATTTATTATTTATTATTTTGAGTTTTATTTTTTATTATTTTTATATATAAAATATTATTTTAATAGCTTTTTATTAGATGAAAATGTATGTTAAATTGTTAGTTTTTTTAATCTAGTATCCGATCAATTAATGAGTTTTAACCTTATAAACTATTGCAATCTGATTATTGGCCTCTATTAAAATGCTCCATCCGCCTCTAATTTTTTCTAATTATAAACATTATCACAATAAAAATCGACGATAGTTTTAACTCTGCAGTACACACCTTATAATACAATGGATAATAATATGGAGTCCAGCTTACAACAATTCTTATTATGCAGAGGCGAATCTAGGCACAGACAAGCCTAAGTCCGTGTCCGGACTTAATTGTCAAACCCTATTATAATTCTTTAAATTTTTAACAATAATTTTAATAGATATAGCTTAATAATTTGTATATGTCTAGGATTAAATCCATCACAATGCCGGTACTTATTTAATTTTTTGACATGCTGGATTCGCGTTACTACGCCTCTAAGTCTCAACCCGACCCGAGAAACCCGCCCGACCCGTTCTGATCCGATACGATTCATAACTCAAAAGAATCCGACACTGAATGATCTAATACCTATTCGACTCAAAACCCAAAATGACCCAACACTAGATGACTCGATACCCAACCCAATCTGACCTGATACGACCCGAAACCCGAAATGACCCGATACTAGATGACCCGATATCCGACCCGACTCGATCTAATACGACCTGAAACCCGAAATGACCTACACTAGATGACCCGATACTCGACCCGACTCGAGACCCGAAATGACCCGACACTAGATGATCCGATACCCGACTCGACCCGATCTGATATGACCCGACGGTAAAATTTTCATAATTGTGGTTAGACCTTGAATGAATTATGAAAATATTATCTTCAGGCTCCAGCTCATACTCTTGGAGACTCAGACGTGACCTCTGTGGGTCCCGTGCAAATGTCAAATAAGTTAAATAATTTAATTATTATTATGAATATTAACTTATTTAATTTAAATAATATAGTTAATATTAATTATAATATTAACTATGATATAATCAAATATTTTCTATCAATAATTCAACATATCTTTCAAATGAAACTTGTATTGTATAGATGATGATGAATTGAGGATTGAGGAGATAAATATAAAAAAAAATCAATTGAAATTAAGGTGAAACCTGCATTACTCTAATATGCATCACTTAGAAATTCAATCTGATCTGATTCATTCAACCTGACTAGATCAGACAATAGATGGTGAAATCTGATCCAATGTGATCCAATCTAGTCCGATATGATTCAAAACCTGAAATAATTTGACACTACATGATCCGATAACCAACCCGACCTAACCTGATACTATCTGAAACCCGAAATGACCCGACATTAGATGACTCGATAACCGACCCGACTCGACTTGAGACGTCCTAAAACCCAAAATAACCCGATACTAGATGACCCGACAATCGACCCGACCCGATCGATCCCCAAAATTCAAAATGACCCGACATTAGATGACCCGATAACCGACCCGACCCGACCTAAAACCTAAAATAACCTAACACTAAAAGACCCTAGATCCGACCCAATAATCTTACTGAGTCAAATTGACCCAATATGATCCGACCCGTATGGGTTCGAATCCGCCCAACCCGCCCGATTGCCACCTCTAGTCTCGACTGCTTGGCGTAATCCGCCAAGTGGGTCCCCCAAACACGCAGTGACGCACATGCCGCGTGGCGTTGTTGCGAGAGAAAATGTATCAGCTGTAGTCTGTAGAGATATTTTGACTCGATTATTTTTCTTTTATATGGTTTCTCTATCTATTCCCTCAACAAAAGAACTGATATGACAAATCCACAAGTTCAATGTTTCCCGCTTGAAAGGCATTCTTACAATTCAGGTGCGGCTGTCGTTTTTCCCTGTATACCCTTTTCTTCTATTTTTATACGAACTGCAATTATCGCAGATCTGATTTCATATATTATGATTAATTTTAAGCACTTTTTTATTTTTCCAAATTAAAAATTTTATAAATATATCCTGTAAAATTTCATAATAGCGTGTATACGTTGACGTCCTACGAAAAAAAAATTGCTTAAAAAATTATTGCAAAAAATAAAGTAAACCGATGAACAATGAGTTCACGTTGAAACAAGTGAGCGCATATAAGCTATTTAATTTTTTTTTTTTTTGAAGAAAACGTAGAGAGATTCAACGAATATTCGTAAATTCACATTTTTTTTGTTGTTCTCTGATCTTATTTGTATGATCTTAGAAGGAAAAAAAAAGTAATTTTGTTTTTAATGATTTGTCGGTTTTTACATGCCAATTGACTTCTAAAATAGTATTCATACAAATCATTTAGATGAAAATAAAAAGAAATATAATGCATCCAATTAATTTTACTCTAACAAATGTTGTGCTGGGAACTGAAGGATGACAAATTAAAATAATATATTTCGAACTTCTTCCAAAAAAAGTATTTATTCAAAGAAGAAAAGTTAAAACCAAAAAGTTTCTTTAAAAGCTTTTACATTAGGTATGATTTTTTTTGTCAATTGAATTGTAGAATATCATATTCATAAAATTTCATTCCGCCTAATTTCAAAATAGTGGACAGTTCAGTCATATGTTATTGTTTTTTTTTTAAAGTAGTGGATATTTAAAATTACAGTTCATAAAATGAAACAACTAAGCATCAGACTAAAAGTAGTGAAACAGAGTTTTAAGCACTAACACTCTAAACCATAAAATTAAAAGCGACTAAACATAGTCTTTAAGTATTAGTACTAAAAACATCAAACTAAATTTTAAAAAAAAATCAGTTTTCTCTTCAATCTCAGATGACATAGCCTTCTAACCACCAATTTATCAATATTAGTTGAAATGAAAGATTAAAAAAGAGCAGAAGAATATCATAGAACTATCTAATTTTCAACATCTAAGATTAACTAATTTTAGCAATTATGAAATGAAATGTTGTTCAAAGTCTTCTCCAGACCAACCCTTTAGTTCTACCTTGATTTGCATTAGTGTTAATTTTTCTTTATAATCTGCCTAGGCAAAGAATTTACATCAGGGGATGACTATAAAGATATTATCAATACTATTGTATGTTTGACTCCAATATTTAACTAAACTAATTATGTTTCCTCCAATGTCTTGACACTTTTACAGTTGCCCCTCTGGAATATTAACCAGTTTTTTTCTTTTCATATAATTCAAATAAAGACACCTCTAACCATTTCATATATATTGTCATTTTTTAGGGGTATATAAATATTAATTTGCCATGAATCCTCTATTGTATTGCTTATAAATGAAAAATTATTGTGGCTGACAATTCAAGACCATAAGCAATTTAGCTAAAGAGCAATGAATAAAAAAAATGTTCTACAGTCATATGTTGCTAATGCTGCTAAAGACATCTTTTAGTTCGGGGAAGGAATCACTTGACAATAATGGCTATTTTGACAATAAAATTTAAAACAAATTAAAAAATATAAAAATATAAAAAAGTTATGGACACATTCTTGAAATTTTAGATTTATAATATTTTAAAATTCATAAAATTTAAGCATCATTTAATAGTTCAACAAAGAACATCAAAATTTTATACAAATTTACAATTAATGTTTCAATTTAATGGTCTTATAGAATTAATATATATCAAAATAAAACTAAATTATTTGAAATTTATAACATAATTTATCTATAAATATTTTTCATTTACAGATTTCATAGTTACTTTTTGGATTTATTTAAAACTCTCCGTTTTATATAAAAATGCACAATCCGACTGTCACAAGACTCGATCCAGTACTGATAATAAATTAAGAACCATAATATTTTTTTCTTTTCAACAGTGCTATAAAATTAAAAGTGAATGTAAAAACCGTCGATTCTAGTGACCAATTAATCAAATCAAACCTCGGCGTGGATCTCTTAATCAAGTAGTCTGATACATACAACTAGGGTTGTAAATGGGTCGGGTCACATTAATTTTTTTTTATCTGATCCGATTAAATTCGGGTCAAAAAATCTTGAGCCATATCCAACCCAACGGGTCACGGGTTGACCCGATCCGACCTATGTAAAATAATTAAATATTTAATAATTATTTTTATATAATTTTATGCCATAAAATATTGATTAATTTATAATTAATTTTAATTAGTGTATATTTAAGCTTTAATTAGTATTAAATCATAAAATTAATTCCAAAAATATAATTAATCGGGTCGGGTCGGATTAATCCGAACCCGATCCGACCCGATTTGGGTAAAACAAATTGAATCCATATCCGATCCATTTATTTTCGGATCGGATCGAATCAGATCGGATTCGAATCGGGTCAAATTAAAAATTGACACCCCTACTACAACACAACCACGGCCAAAACGCGTGCTGTCATTCTTCTTCAATACATGAAATTTAAAAGTTAGTGGAGCGGCTATACGCCGGGATAATAAACCAAGGGAGCTAGATAATTAATTACTGTACAGGGAGTTGTAGTGAAATGGAGAGACAAGTGTAGCCAAAATAGTAATTTTGTTTGGATGACATGCCCATCAGCCTATGCATGGTGGATGTATGATATTAGTCGAGAAGGGTAATTATCGAATTATAATAGTTTATCGGGTTCAAATTCATTAACTAATCGGGTACTAAATAAAAAAATAATAATTTAATATATATTATTATCTAACAAAAAACTTTCAAAATAATATTCTATTACATATTAAAACTAACAAAAAAATAAAACTCAAAATAATAAATAATCAAATTGATGATTAAAGTTTTTCACTACGAAACTTTGTGTTTTGAAATTTTTACATAATTATTTCATCATGTATGATATTAAAAAAATTCTCAATTAAAATAATTAAATAATTTAGAGGCAAAAAAATTTAAAGAGAGACAAATTACTGAAAATATTATCTAAAAATACTATTTTTTAAAATTCAGACGGACAGTTGACCCGTGGATCACTCTGGATCCGCCTATGAGCCCATGCCGTGTGTGCAAGCTGGAGCGTGGAGAGGCGAATGGAATGGCACTCTTACAGCGTAGCGGAGACCTTGTCTGGTACATGGGTCACCATTTCGTTTAGCAAACTGTAAGTCAACAAGGGCCTCGTGTGCTATGTTACGTATTTTAATGATACGGTCTAGTGTTGTCAGGACAAGGAGATGCATGTAGAAGGAAAATAATTAATGATGTTTAATTGAGAGCTTTAATAAATAAATTCTAACTTAATAATTAACTAATTTCTACGAATCATTTTTTCGGGAAATATAAATTCTAACTTAATAATTAATTATTTTTTAAGAGATGAGTGTGATCTTTGAAAGACTCAACTTTTATCAGTCCATTCAGAACCGTAAGGGCCAAATTTTAGTATGACTTTTGTTATTTTTTAATTATTATTATTTTTTCAGATTTATTAAAATAAGTAAAATTCAATGCTAAAGATTCTAAAAATGAAGTAGTTTTTATAACTGCGAATGTAAAAAATTATTATTATTATTATTATTTTTTTTATTTTTATTTTTAAATGTAATTAAAATATATGAGTTTGCTAAGGATCATATATGAACGGATTAGATTGGGAATGTTTGAGGTTTAGCCCCGTCTTTACCGGGATGACGGGTTGGATCGGATTTGAGAGGAGACGAATAAAAGCCGGGTTTTTTAGTGGGCCAGCTAGGTTGGGTTCACAGATTCGATCCATATAGGCAATCTGTACCTCTATCTTACTCGAGTAAATGTCACTATTCATCTCTAGTATTATTACGAATCAAAATCAAATGATAACTAATTTGAAAATAAAAAGTAGCACCATAATTAAAGTACAGAGTCCGGATTTGAATATGAAGATAGAGAGTTGAATTGATAAGATCTAAAATATTGAATGAAGAGTCTCTAATCAATAATTCATATACAAATATAACTCATTTTCATAACCGAGTTGAATTGATAAGATTTAAAATATTGAATGATTATTTATTATTTTTATATATAAAAGATTTATTTATATTTAATACCCAATTAGTTAATAGGTTTAAATTCGATAAGTTTCTGAATCCGATTACTGACCCCCTTATCAAAATTTTATATCTACCTCTAAACATAATAATTATACGGGCAATAAAATAATAGTAATTTATATCATTTTCGTGTATCGCTTATTTTTATTTTTCTTTTATGAACAAGAATTAATGCTAAGGCCTTAATTAATGGGAAAATTTATTCTCCTTTAAATAAATAAAAATAATAATGTATTGTCAATTGTGACTTCGGACTATCCTACGCCTCATCTCCTTTTAAAAATATAGAGTTATAAATGAACGAGCTAGATCGTTAATTACATTTGAGCTAAAATTTTAGCTTGAGATCGGCTCGTTAAATTGACGATCTAACTGAGCTTACTCGTTGAGCTTATTTAATAGTTAATAATATTATTTTATATTAAAATTTATATAAATATTATTAAAATAACTAATAATAAAATATTTCACACAAATTTGATATAATATTTTAAGTATATATCGTACTATGAACTACTTACTATACTAAAAATCCAAAATAAAAATATATAAATAAAAAATATTAATATTTTACCGAGCCAAACGAGCTTAATGTGCCGAGCCGGCCAAAGATCAAGCTCGGTTTATTAACTTAACGAGCCGGCTCGTTAATGACTAGGTCCATTAATGAGCGAGTCAATAACGAATCGATCCCGAATGAGTTACGACCGAACCACAAAGTCATAATTTTTTTTGTCAACCCTATCCAAGTATTAGCTAGGAAAATAGCCGAACAAGGTCTTTAATACAATCAATTAATAACTATTTAACCATTTATGTACAACGGTTATATGTGAATGTGACTTGGTTGATGACATTTTCTTTTATTTGTTCATACAAGTATAGAACCAGCAAAATAACTGCTACAAATTTTTAAAACAGACTCACCGTCTTCCATACAAATTCAGGGCTCACAACAAACCTTAAATAATCAGACTAGTTCTAGCTTCCGCTGCATGCAAGCATACATGATTCAGGATAAACAAAAATAGAATATAATTCGATCTATTATAATTTTATAAAATTTAGAAAAAAAAATTACATGTTTCATGACTTTTTTTTTAACAAGAATTAACTATCTTAATTTTCAGATAATAGGCCATATATGTTGTAGTGCCATGACTTATTTTGTACGTACCCTCTACTGTGCAGTGCGCCGTCCGTCTAATTAATTAATTCCCTTTAGAAAAGAAAATTAGAGAAAAACGAAAATGCCAAGTACCCATCTGGCCAACACCCATCAATATTGTCCAAACCACTGCCTTCACTAATAGCAATACAGCAAATTAGTTGCTTATTGTCTTTTATTTTATTTTTTTTAAATAAGCAGGTAAGTGTTCATTTTTGTATTCATGGAGACTTGATTTTTTTTTTTTAAATTAATAAGTCCAAACGGTTGACTACCAACTACCAAGTACCAATTACCAAACCAACCATGCGCTTTATCTAGTTGCTTATTATCACTTATGACGGCTTCATTTCGTTTGTCAGACAAGCACGTACCTCTACAAATTAATATATTATTGTTCACCGCTGAAAAATTGGTTGTCATAAATTCAATCTCATCCCGGTTGCTCATTTATGTCATGTCTGCATGGGTCCTATCAGGAAGAGCAGTCAGATCACTTCTCAGAGGTAACTGCGATATCCAGTACTTTTGCCTCTTAAAAACAGATGAATGTAATTCATCAGTTTAATAAGTAATGTGTTTTTTTTTATCAAAAATATTTTATTTGTGAATTATTTGGAAAGACACATTATATATTATTTAATTAGAATTTAATATTTTTTAATATATTTTAAAATTTTAATATATAACATATATTTTATTTATATTCTATGAAATAAATTATATCTGTATTATAACTGAATACGAACTTTTGACTTTGCCGAATAATTTCTGAATCCGAATTTATTACTATAGTCCCCGCTAATAAGACACAAATATGAACCAAGCCCTAATATGTGTCGAGGAGAATTTCGTTCAAATAGTGTGGTTGCGTTTCTGTCTTGATTGTTAAATGTTTATTTTGGGCTTGAATTCATTCACTGAAACAATAATTTTTTTGTTTAATTGGGCTGAAGTACAACTAAGGCTTAAATTTAGCTTCGGCCTAAGCCTGTTCTGTTGGGTGAACAAGCAAATGCAGTAGTTTATCTAAGAATGTCCTTCCCCATTTATAATTTTAATTTACGATTTTCGTTTTATTTTTTCTTATAATGAGCTGTCTAAAATTTCCAGGAAATAATATGGGATAAAGCGAACTTTTCTTTTGCTGATAAAATTGGGGCATACAAAAAAATTTGGCAACAGGAAAAGAGTATTTTTCGTCAAATAAATTTGTCCATAACTTATTTTGTACAAATAAAACAAATTATTTTTTTCCCAATAAATTATTACATAAGCTAAATAATTAATTAATTTTTTTTTGTTCAAAAGAAAAAAATTACCCTGCAAAATCTGGGTATAAAATATAATAAAGTTTAACTCATTTCAGAGAAATTATAGTGAAATTCCAAAAGAAAATTTGTTGGTTTCAAAAAGCTGTTTTTCAGACACAAACCCACTTAAGAAATAACGCCAAATCAACTTCCTAATTTGATCTAAGCGTGGCAGAAAGCATTAGTCATCTGACATAGCACCAAAAAATGATAGAATGAAGTGAACCAAGATGGCAATATAAAAAATTAAATGTGGTATCACCAGAGTGGCTTTTGGTTGCCTCCTTTGAGAAAGCCATGGACCAGTGACTGGTACCTGGCCTGGCATCACCGTCCTTACCATGCAAAAATGCAACCTCTGTAATTAGTACAGTCAACTGAGAAAGTAAGGGGGGAAATAATCCACCGACAAATGGGAAGAGGTAGATAGGTGTATTCAAGGGATTGATATATTTTTCATAGACAAATAGATGGATAGATGTGGTCCAAACAACAAAAAGCCCACACGAGCGATTTGGGTCACAGAAACCGTTGTACGAACTTGTGCCAAGTAGTCTGGAAAAAAATAAAAAATAAAAAATAAAAACACCGCAGTAAAAAAAGCAGATGAGAGCTGGAGAGAGACTGGAACTTGGTGCTGTCACAATACCTAGACAAAGCGATTGGTGCATGCACTTGGTGGCAAATTTGTACTTTTTAGTTTTTACAGACTATGGATCGTTCATTCAATCATTTACCATCCCCCACCCCTCCAAATTTCATGTACTCGTAAAGCTTGAAACCTGTCCGAGTTTTTCATTTCCCATCATCCGAATTTGATTCAGACGAATTTATTTTATTTTTTTCTTTTTTCCATAACGAGTAATTGATAAAAATATATATATTTCTGAGCTTCTGTACACTATAGTGAATAATGAATATTTATAACATATAAGTACTTTTAAGACATAAATGTACTTTTGTTTTTCTTTTCCCCCTAAAAAATATTTTCGGACAATAATATACTTTTTAAGTTCCAAATTTGAAGAAATATACTGAATAAAGCACAAATTGAACAAAAGTCATAACTTCGACATAAAACAAACCTACTAAGTTGTGCGATGGCAAGTGTAAACAAATAAAATACACATCCGAATCTATTGTCATCTTTCTCGGGATAAAAAGACTGTTATCCCGACCGAGGCCATCGGGCCATCGGATCAGAAGTGGAGAATCCATTGAACCTTGAAAAGAGAAAATGAAGAGAGGAGAGAAAAGAATCAATCTGATTCATTCATTTTTTATCCGATGGCCCCTCAGGATAACAAGGTCCTGGAGGATAACAACAGATTCGAAATCATAAAATACAAGACTACACAACCTCAAATAATATACCGCAGGGGCATGCTTTCTGGTATCTGGCATGTGAAATTAAACTACAGCATTTTCAGGTAACTGGCCCTTGAGTTTATACCAGCAAGCAAGAGGTTTCACTCTGATATCTGTGCACGCCCCCATAAACAAAAATAGAAAGAATAAAAGAAGTCTAAAAGGACGGAGACAAAAGAACAACAAATGCTTAATCTACAATTCCAAATTGATATCAAGAATCAGGGAGTATTAGAAAGTTATCAATTTGTTACTCCTGAAGGATGGAAACATAAGAAAATATCCAGATACAAATTCAATGAGACTTAATTGAAAAAGAAAAATGAAGCACAAATGATAACTCCCCAAAGGTACACACGACACAGAAGCAGTAAAACCTATCCTGTGGATTTTTCCATGCGAACCTCGAGTGAACTCCGAAATTTCAAAAGAAAAGGAGGGGTTTGAAATTGCCCCTCTGCCTGAATCAGTAGCAATTTCTCAGAAAAACATCTTAGACTGTCAAAAATCAGCAGCCCATCACTGCACAGTTATAGACAAAACTTCCCGAGTGCCTCTCGGCAATTATATTCCATTGTGGTGGACCATCATTATCAGGCACCCATGAATTGATCTCAATTCTGCCCCCACCATATGCCCGGGGCCCACCAATCACAAGCAATCTATCCCCGCAAGCACGAAAAGCCACACCCCAACCATTCACAGAATCAGGTCGGGCTGGCATGGGGCCCAATGTAAACCACACATTGTTTCTCTTATCATACTTCCTCAAAACCCTTTCTGAATAATCGGCCGCATACAATTCATTCTTCACAACAGCAATGAGTGGTGGTGCACCGGCCACACAATTCAGCCCAGCAGACATGTTAGGTATGATCCGCCAGGTTCCTTTTTCCAAGTCATACTCCTCACCACATGTCAAAATATCAGTATTACTAGACATTCCACCAATAACATAAAACTTGTTATCCATGAAAACACCTGAACACATCTTTCTAACTCTATTCATACTGGTTATTGTAGTCCAGCATCTTGTTTCAGAATTATACAACTCAGCCGAATTTAACACAGTACCATACATGTCAGTGCCACCTGCCACAATTGCCTTTTCTCCTAGACTGGCCGAACCAAAAAGGCATCGGGGCTGGTTCATCTGCACACCACGTGTCCACGAGTTGGAAAGAATGCTATATCTCAGCACAATTTGATCCCGGAAAACTATACCAAATACTAACAACTCGGTACCAACTGCAAGGGATTCTTTGTCAGCGCACATAAAGCACTCATCATGCGGCATGCGTGGTGGGGTCATCCAGCGGTTCTCTTTCGGATCATAAGCGATCCACTCGAGCACGTTGCAAGAAAAATAGACCCAGTGCTCAATTATGCCAAGTTGGCGCCTCAACCGATACAGCTCTCCCCCTTGAATTAGGGATCTGAAGCCGCGGTTGAGGCACGCAAGGGACCCATAGTCAGAACGGGAGCAGCGTAGAAGGCAATCAATTGAATTGTCACGGCCAATTGGGCTTATGAGAGAATTTGAATCAGGGTAATTGGACCCGTTGTTAGCCCCATTGCCTGACTGGCAATCAGATGGGGCAGTAGCACGTTCAGGTTCAGGTCGGACCCTTTGTTTTTTGGTGGGTTTGCTAGTGAGTTCTAACAGGTAGGTCATGTAGACCCACTTCTGTTCGGGCTTGCAGCAGCTCGGTAATGCAGGAGCGATTAAGCACGACTGACCTTCCAACATTTCTTGGGATTAGGGGAGAGAGGAACCTATTTTCTCAGAGGAAAAATCTCCAAATTGGTGATCTGCATAAAGATGAAAAATGAGAACTCCCATTGACTTCCAACAAATAATGAGGACAATCTAGATTTTGATGGGAGACAGAGTCAGGAGTTCGATTTCATTTTGTATTCCCTTTTATCTCCTTTGTTTACGAATGATAGATCGATGGACCGAGTGACAAAGGAGAAAGGACTCATCCCTGAAAAGGTAAAGCTTTTCAATGATTGGTCAAGGATATCTTGATCAGAGCAGCTTGATAACAGATCTAAACAACAAATAAGAAAATAAACATTTCCTGTTGAGAAATCAAGCCAGATCTAAGTACAAATAAAAAGAATTACCGATAAATCAACAGGATTAGATCGAGAAATACAGAAATCAAACGTGTCCATGACAGCATCGGTTTTCATTAATAAGCCATAAATCTCTTCAATCAGCTATTATATCTGAAATATGAAGGAAATAGGAATTGAATCCCGGAACACTTACCAGTAAATGGATCGAGGGATGGAAGAAAGATCCGACCTTCGGACTTGTCGGTTTTTATTATTTTCTTTGCTTTTCTTCCTTTATCAATCAAAACAAATGATTCTCCCTTTTCGGTTTTCGTTTCCTCCTGCTTCTCTACTTCTTTCGTACTTTGGATTCTGCTCTGAAGCTCATGGCTTAAATCTCTCTCTCTCTCTCTTAAAACTCTTTCTTCCTAGTGTTACTGTTACTTTTCTACAACATTATTCTTCACGCCCATTTAGGCGTTGTGGATAAGTCCTGTAGAAATAATGAAATTACATTATCATCCCTTGGGAAAGACGCGTCACTTGTGCAATGCACGGCGCTGTTGTTTATTTCAGCTGCTAAAAGTTGATTATTGTTTGATATTTGTTCTTTTTATATCTATCCAACTAAAATCTATAACTTGATAAAATAAATTATTTATTTATATATTTTATAAATTAACTAAATTACTTGGGAAAAATTAATGAAGTCAAAGTGACATTTACAAAATAAAGAATGATTTTTTTGTTAAATCTCTAAATAATATAGATTGTTTACGGTTAAACATTAAGTGAACAAGTTTTTACTCAAAAAAAATATTTTCCAAACAATAAAACATTAGACAATTATTTCTTGCCAACATGAATAATCACAATACCAATTGACAAAACTAAAATACACACACTATGATACTAGTATGAGTTTCACCTTGACAAGTTCTTTGTATAAGTAAACTTAAACTAATCAATTTTAAAATATTAGTATATGGTAATAGAAAATTAGATGAAGTTAATTAAATAAAAATTCACTGCTCCGAGTATCCTATAATTGGAAATATATTAATACAAATACATCACGAGGTGTCAAAATCAAAGATATTGTAAGATATTATGAGGTAAATATATTTTTTGAATTATTTTAACGATACATTTATATATAATGTACTTGTGAAGTTTTCTTAACTGATATTCACCTTATATTAATTTAGTTTGACATGAGGTGTAAATTGATCGGATATTAAATGAATATCAGATGAATGTAAATATGAATAAGAAAATATTGTAGATATTAAATAAAAATATTATATGTATCAAGAAAAATAATAGAAAACTATTTTTTGATAGAGTTATTAATTATAAGTCAAATATTAATTATAAAAAATATGATACATGAGAACAAATTAGATATTAAATTAATTAAATCTATAATCTAAACAAAAAATCTAGCTTGGAAGATATACAATACACATCTTATGGTTATCGGTCCAGATAAAATCAAATATTATGTAATCCATTTACACGTATAATCTCGATAAAGATATAAATGGATCAATACAGATAGATAATAGGAGGGGCATTAATGGGTCGGGTCAGATCATCATTATTTTATATTTTTTAATCTGACTTAATCTGATTCATTTAAATCAGGTCAATATTTCTTTAACCTAACCCAATCCGAGTGGGTCATGGGTCGACTAGATCCGACCCAAATGAAATAATTAACTATTTAACAATTTATGAATCATTTTATATATTTTTAAATATTTTATTATTAATTATCATATAATCAATCTCAATTAGTGTATATATAAATTTTGATTAGCATTAAATTATACAAAAAATATAATTAAATGAGTCGGGTCGGATCGATCCATACCTAATCCAACCCGTGATGGATCAAACAATCTTGACACATACCCGATCCATTTATTCTCGGATCATTTCAAATTGGATTGGATTCGAGTCAGATCGAATCAAGTTGGGTTGACCCACTGGGTTGAGTCAAGTTTGACACCCCTAAATATTAACCAAGCTATATTCTTATCCATTATAACTTTTTAGATATGAATGCGGATATTTTCCGATACCGAATATGAATCATATAATATATGCTATTATCTAGATTCCAATACAAATAATAACATATATGATGTAAATATTTTTTGGAATAATTTTAATGATATTATAATTAACATATATAATATATTTGTGTAGTTTTTTAACGTTATTCATCATATATGAATTTAGTTTGACATGGGTATAAACTGATCAGATATTAAATAAATGTTAATGACACAATATAATATAAATATATTTTAGATATTAAATAAAAAATATTATATGTATTACTAAAAAAATTTCAGAAAGAATCATTGTTTATAAAAATTAATTACTAATTATAATTAAATTAGTATTTCAAATACGTCAATGAATTATAAAATATATATGATACATAGAAAAAAATAGATATAAAATTAATTATTTTTATAATAAAAATTCAGTTGAAAAATATAAAATAGATATTTTTTAGATACAATTCAAATAAAATTAGATAATATCTTATCCATTTACACCCTAGTGGTGATAAAGTATAAGAGGATCATATATGGATAGATAGTAGCTAACCATATCTTTATTTATTATAAATTTTAAATATGGATACAAATAATTTGGATACTTAATACATATCGGATAAAATTAGATAATATTTGATCCGTTTGTACCTAACTCTGACATCTTGAAATAATTATTACTAAAAATAAAGTCTTTCTAACTTGAATATATATTATTTTTATATATTTAAACATGCGGTTCGGCATCTTGAAACAATTAAAATCATTATTTTTCCAGATACTCATACTCAGTGGTGGATGCATAGTAGGCCAGAGGTCAACTTTTGTTTTTGAAAAATAGTGTCTTTGGTCTAAGTTTTTGCTAATCTGATCCCTCTATATCTAATTTCGGACCATTATATTGTTTGAATACTTTTATTAAGAAAATTTTATTTAATATCACGGATAATGAAAGAATTATATAGAGATTCCAAAATATGAAGTCCCATAGAGAAAAGTTTTCTTTATCGACTTGATTATCTATTATTTTAAGCTTTATTTTTTATTATTTTTAATATATAAAAGGATATTATTTTGATAGTTTTTATTAGATAAGAATGTATGTTGAATTATTATTTTTTTATTTATTATATAATAAGTTAATAGATTTTGAATATGCCCCTGTTCATATCTCAGTATCAAGTAAACTCCTTATCTTTTCTTTTTTTCCCCAAGTGATATAAGATTGAATGAGAATATCTGCTTTAGCGAGGGGCATATTGTTAAGTCATGTTTCTCCTTTTATTCAATTACCCCTCTCCGTGATTTTATCTGATAAAAGTTTTATCTTACAGAAAGAATGCCTTCCAATGAGTAGCTGGGTCCTACAATAACAGACCACTTTCTCTCTCTAAGCTCTCACATCAATTTTACTTCAATTTTCTTTTGTTTTTCTTGCTTACAATAATCTTTTTTCGAAAAACGATGGTGCACTTTTTTCTTTTTTTCTTTGATGAAGATTTTTTTTATTTATGAAGGTGCACTTTTTCACTTTTGGTAATTGTAATTAGAAACGTCAACTTTTGTGAATTTCACTAAAGTCTAATATTAATGTCAATTTCTGATCAGCTGTGATTGGTTTAGAACTCCCGACAAAAAATGCAATAAAATGATAATTCCCTAAATATAATTTACGAAGTTCATAAAAAGAAAATAATATAAGCCTGCATTTATTTGCTTTCGTAAATGAATATTTTACACTTCCGCCTTGAACAAAAAATAATTCGTGTTGGTATCACAGACCAAATAAAATATGAAGATGATTGGGTTGTATTTCCGAAGGTCCAATAAACTTTCAATTTAGCTTAAAATGTACAGTCCTAAACGGCTCTTTAAACATACAATGATAAACATGTACAAGTACATCAGACGCATCAGACGATACATTTGAAACATTTTCGAACTAGAGAATAAGCCGGATGTTACCGTTGTCGTTTCTTAAAATATTTAGTAATGTTCCACCATTACGTACACTTGTCTCACGTCATGATTTGATCAATAAAAACTCATTAACTCACGCTAATGAGTCACATTCATGACATGTCCTCTATATAAAACTCCGTTAAAGACTCCCTCTCTCTTCCTTAGTGCATACTGGTTAGTAGGGTGTACATCAAACTCGTCAATCAGTCTAATCCGTTCAACCCACCCGAGCCGATCTATTTTTTGCCGGTTTGAGAAGGTATCAGATTGGATATGGGTTATAATTTTGACTAACCCGGTTTACTGAGTTGGATTATGAATTTGCTTTTAGAAATCTGTCTAAATTAGACCCGATCGTATAATTATATATAATGTATATTTTTAAATATTATATATATAATTTATTGGTGACCAATAAATTAATTATTTAAAAGTTTAAATTTTACATTATATTTTTATTACTATCATGTAATTTTTTTAATGTTATATATCACTTTCTTTATAATTTTTATTATTTTTTATATTTATCTTTTATAAAATATGACAAATATTTAATTTTTTAATTGATTATTCATAATTAATGTTAATTAATCATTATATTTCATATTTTTTATTTTTCTCATATTTGATTTGTGATAACATTAATAAAATATATATTATCTAATATTAATAAAAAATATATATATATAATATTTTTAATTAAAATATCAACCCGTTTAACCCATAAAAATCACAAAAACCCATATGTAAAAAATTATATGGTTTGGGTTGGGTTGCGGGTGAGTTAGCTAAATAGTTTTTTAACCCGATATAACCGAGTTGGATTTAAATTTTCATAAAAAATCATTAACATGTCTGTTATACATCCCTACAGGTTAGAGCTACGCACTAATCGAATCACACTCTATTTTCTTTACATACATCTATTTTCTTTACATACGACTTGTGCTCCTAAATCAGAATGTATCACAATGAACTGGTAATATAATACTAAACTTCTCTATAACATTATTGGTCAACAAAATATGTGAAGAATTTTAAATTGTTCATAAATCCTATCAGTTGCATATGTTTGTTTTCCTTAATTACATGTAAGCAAGGACGAATGCACATGAGTTGCATATTTTCTAAAATGCAGTACATTATTGATATTGCTTTGTCAACCATTATGCAAATAATTAAATTAGTAAATCTAAGCCATTCAAAAATATATTTAATATTTTCCCTGTATTTTTACAAAAAATGAAAATATGACGTTAAATACGCGCAAAGACAGACGAATTGACCCTCATAAAAGGGAATTTTACCTCCGCCTTTATCGTAAAGGACAAAAAAGAAAACATTAGCATTTACTTATTTGTTTATCAACTAAAATATGTGTTTTAGCTTTCTCAAGTTGCCTTAATAATGTCATACCAGATAAGACATAACAACACGCCGCATATATACAAGCAATCGACATGTAATACATTTAAATAATTAACATTATATATAGTACCCATAATTGATTATTAGTAATAATAATTGTCATTCATAAAAACAAAAGAATACTCACAATAAATAAATAACGAATTTGGAATGATGATTTAGAACAAGATAAAGTCGTCATATCAATTTATTTAAATAATCATAATTTTAACCAATTCTTAATTCAATGAAGATGTCACGACACATGAATAGGACTACAGTGCTTCGCAAAGCGTAAAGAGGTCGTGTGTTATGTTGAATCACTAAATTCAAGTCAGAAATGATCGATCCTAAGATTCAGTCTAATCTCCATATAAAATGTGTTAGTAAACGGAATTTTTGAATTTATTTACTGTATTTTGTGAGAGAGAAAAATCATTATTTTGAATGAATCAAAATTCTCAGATCAAGTTGTTCTCTGCTCATCCGAAAAATAGCAAAGAAATATAAAATATGATTTTTAAATATATTTTTAATATGAAATCAGATTGAATAACAGATTAATTATTTCTGATTTAAAATTAATAATTTAAACGCAAAACACATAACTTACGTTTGTAAAACACCATAATCAGACTCGGCTACACAATTGATCTAAAGATTGATCTTAAAGAGAATCACGAATTCACCATCCTCACTTAGTACATATATGAAAAGTGGATGATAGATCGAATGTTATCGATCTATCAATGCGGTATTTAGTGATCAATCATCAAGAATATTAAATAGAGAAACTCTTTGACATTCTTTACCTTCGAACTCTCTGGACCCAACAAGCCCCAAGCTGTCATGATTTTCTAACCCTTTTATCAAAATGAATTCTTGTAAGAAATGATTTCACTTCACTATAAAAAAATATAAAAGAATATAATAGTCAATAGATTTAGATTTGAGATTGAAAATTCCTGATTAGCTTGCTATCTGCATTGGAGAGAATACATTCTTCAACAAACAAAAATGACTCCAAAGTTCATCTAATTTATCTTAGAATATCATCCATTCTTAATTAGGATTTGTGAAGACGAAAAAGAAAATGCAGAAAATATGAAAACAAATTAACAAATCGTTCGAAAAGGAGAGGAGGCGATTGAACTTGTAATTCAATATCAGTATGGTGTTGTTTACTCAACAATAACAATGAAGTAGAAGAGATTAAAGAAAGAAAGCAATTCTAGCAGAAACGCAAATAAACAAAGAGAGGTTTTTTTTTAACGAAGTCCATAGGTTGTATTAACACACGCAACTCATCTATTTCTTCCTTCTTCGGAGGCGGGGAGTATAAAGGGTTTTGAATTAAAAAGTTGGTTCAAAATTCTTTGAAGTCATTATTTTACATTAGATTTGTACTTTTAATAAATTTTAATTTTAAAATTTATACTTTTAATAATTATTACTGAATCTCGATCCAAAATCAACGGCTCCAGAGAATTTTAAACTAATTTTTTGATTCAAAATCATTTGTATCTCCCCATCTTCTTCTTCTAAATCTAACCCGTTTCCAAGCGGGATTTGAACTCTCATCCTCCCTTTAGAGGACTGATGTCACTACCAAACTGCACAGCGATGACAGTGGAGAAATTAAAAGATTGACAAGTGAGACATCCAATTAAAATTACTATACATTTCTAAACCCGGATGGAATATTTTATGGATAATTAAAAGATGGATAATTTGAACTTCCATCTTTACTCAAAAATAATAATCTCTATAGAATGATTTCACATAAATTTTAATTCATAAAATTATATCAATTAATTGTGACTTGATAATTTTGCCCAAAAAAAATTGTAGATTTATTTTAGTTAATTATATTTCTACATGCAATTAGAGTATTTAAAATAATTAAAAATTATAATAAGTATGATGGATGTCACAATACAATAAATGAAATGCATTTACTTTAAGGTGGTATAGAGTTGTGAAGGAAAGTTAAAATTCACAAATTTTCAATGTTTCACTTTTTTTCCCTATCGTTCGCTTGTTAACATAGTACACGTGACAAGTTGATTATTTTACTTCGTACCACTTCATCTACTATTTAATTGTTATCAAACATCAACATTTTGCAGCAATTCAGTATCAAATTTGCAGTGATCCATTTGGAATGCAAAGTAGGCAGTTTTTATTATTAATAATTATTATTAAATTAATATTATTAAAAATAAGAGTAAGAACCGTAAAATTTCAAATATGCGAATGGCAAATCATTGTCGATGATGCGGACGAACGCTTCCATGCGGTGGCGCGTTTCGTTCAAACCCCGCACAATTGAGATGTAGAGGCGTTTTGTATATATAATAATGAAACGCGCCACGCGCGTGGCGCGCTGCCATTCGTATATTTAAAATTTTATATTTCTCACTCTTATTTTTAATAATATTAATTTAATAAAACTTATTATTACTAAAAACTGCAAAGTAGGTTGGTAAAATTATAAGCCGATTTTATTGAATGTTGAAAAAGTAGTAGAATACTAAGAACAAAGATGCAATACTTTTCTACAGAACATTATTTTGTGTCGCAAGATGTATTTTTCCGCTTATTTATATATGGCCTGCCTATTATCGTCTAATGTACAAATTGAGTCTAGTAATTTGGTTTTCTTTATGTTTTTTAAATTTATTTTTTGTGATGGAGCCAACTAATATTGCATAACTTCATGATTTTTTTTTGTACTGAGCTTTAAATTTACCTGCTCCAAAGAAAATGAAAAAAATGGGCACTTCATTGTCAGAATTTTTAGGTGTGTTTTTATATTTTGTTGATGAAATCACATGTAAATCGTCACCATTTCATTAGTATATGTGATTGACTGACGTTATGCATATCGGTAGTTGTTGCTTTGAAAAAAAAAAATTAAAGCCGGGCCTAAATATATAATATATAAATGATCCGAATTTTTAAAGGACCGCCGAGTTGTAGATATGAACATCTATATATTAACCATATAAACTGCCAAGATGTTTTCTTTATAATAGAAATGGAACTCTGATTCATGTATGAGTCACCCAACCCTTTTAGCCAATATTATAATTGTTTGGGCAATTTCATGTCTAGCCCTGGATAACATGAAATACCAGACATTCATTAACGAGGACTGAGTACTTGTTTCATAGAATTATGATAATTGCATTCCACCGCAATTGTGTGGGATTCATTCAATACAAACATGAAACATGACCATATATTTGAGATCAAATTATTAAGATTTGACTTGGCTTAATAGTTCACCAATTTGTAAGAAGAAAAAAAATCCGATTTTTAATTTGATATATTAAATATTTTTTAGGATATCGAGATGCCACTCATTGTTATCACAAAATTCATATGACAAAGAAAACATTTTGAACTGTTATCCCTTCAACAAAGATACGAAATATGGGAAAGGAAATTTTTTTGAAAGAAAATACGGATATTTCGATTTTCCTGGTTCCGGATATCTTTTATATATCTAGGAACAAAGGTTAAAAAAAATATCTTGAGCTTGAACAACAGAAAAGGGCAAAAAATTGTAGTTGACGTTTTATTGAAGTTTTATGAGGGCACTTTTTTTCCATTTGAGATGTAAAACAAATGAAATTAAAATATTTTGGAGGAACCCACAAGCAAGTGCGGTTTTGTAATATTTTTTGTCATAATTGGCCCATTCTTCTCTAGCTTAGTTCCTTTGATTTGTTGAGAGTGAGATGGATGAGGCCCCACAACCAGCTAACGTGGTCCCGCATGATACCAACTCCTCATACGCACCCACTGGACCATGAACCATTTTTGGTAGGAATCAATTCTTATCAATTAAGAATTGACAATGGAAATTTGAGATTTCGGTGCAAGAAGGTGATTGGTCATTAGCAAGTACTATATATGAATGATAGTCCAAGCTTAATATGGAATGATTGCATATAATATCATGAAATAGTGCATTCTTTTTCTTCAACAACAATTGAATTAATTGAAATTAATATGGGGATATTTTTTGAAAGAAAAGACAAAATGAATAATAATTTAAATTGACATTAGGAGTTAGATTATTATATAGGGTGAAATAAAATTCACTACAAATTGAACCTTAAATATTTTTATATTTTCGAGAAAAAGAATATATCGTCTCTAGAAAAAGAATATTCTATTTTGATAACTTATTTCTCATATTTTTTCATAGCAATATTGACCATATTTTTTTATATAAATTGTATAATTAGTTTTTAAAGTATCACTAATTTATTAGTTTGATTCCCAAGTCTTTAAATTATACCATGTTGGAATCCACACTATCATCAATAATGAGATGCATAGTAATATCATTTTTAATTAATTCTTTTTGACAGAAATGTCGCCATTACTATGCATTTAATCATTATGTGCGATACCTATATAATAATATAATTGTTCTGTTTATTAGATTGTCTACATCCACACTATTTTCAGTTTCATACAATTTAAGAAGATGTCCATTCCTTTTTTTTATATATAATATTATATTCATTCTTGGCAATTCCAAAGGATGATCTTTCTTGTCATATTATAAATTTTAGCAACTGCCCGAAAGATTTTCTATTTCCGATCGTGCAATTTCAGTTTTTACAGCTTGTAGTTGTCAACTGTAAACCAACGTGTCAATCTATATATGTTGTTATTTAATAAGATTGCTATATAGCAATTATTTCTTATTTCTGCAATTAAAATTATAGTTGCTACATTGACAATCACAGATAACTTTTTGGTGAGATTGATACCATCTAGGATAGTTAAAAAATATTATTTTTTATATTAAAAAGAAAAAATATATACCTTTCCTTTGATTGGATATGTTAAAAGGTAAAAACTAAATTGATGTTTTTAAACTTTTTAAAGATGAAAATTAAAAAGCTTTTTAGTTGTAAGTTCAGCAGTTATTGACTTAAACTAAAAGGTATTTTTCTTATTTTTTTATTTTAGTTATTTGTATTCTGATGGGAGCCTACAAGGAAATGGATATTGGATTATTGGTAATGAAAATTATGAAATATTTCACCGTCAAAAAGATGAAAAAAAAAAACAACAAATTGGACACACTAAAAATCGTTGAGGGGCAAAATTGTCCAAAAGTTGTTCAAATATGCAGAGTGAAACTATTTTACCACACAACCTCCAGTTTTTAGTAATAATAATGATTATTAAATTAATATTATTAAAAATAAGAGTGAGAATCGTAAAATTTCAAATATACGAATGACAGCGCGCCACTGTCAGTGGCGTGAATGAAACGCGCCACTAGCAGTGGCGCATTTCATTATTTTTATAAAACGCGCCACTGACAGGGGCGCGTTTCATTATTTTTATGAAACGCACCACTGCCAGTGGCGCGTTTGTTTCTTATTTGCGCGGGGTTTGGACGAAACGTATCATTCCGAGTGGCGCGCTGCCATTCGTATATTTGAAATTTTACGGTTCTCACTCTTATTTTTTAATAATATTAATTTAATAATTATTAATAATAATAAAAACTGCACAACCTCCCAAAATAAGCTTCGTCGTAAACATTTGAATTATTTAGTCTTCGTTCAAAGTCAGAGACGATATTGCCTACTATTGGTGCTACCACGCGTTCTAATTCTAAATTTGTGACGCCATTTCCGTTTCCAAAATTTGGTGGCTCTCTTTAGCACCGCGTCTTTATTTGACAGCGACGCATGGAATGAAAAGAGAGAGAGTTGGTTCAAGCAATCAAGCCCATAGCATGTCCAATAGGAATTTTAAACCTCCACAAAATTTAGGTCTTATCGTGACACACGTGTTGTGATAACGACAACCTCCTCTAACTTTAACCTCAGTAGCGATTAGGAGGCAACTAAAGATGAGATAGAATAGAATCTTTGTTAACTAAAGCTAAAGGCCGTATATAACTACTAACTAATGCGATCGCCCCCGGTTAGTTCTAAGCAAATTATTATATTATATGTGATGTTGGGCTGTTTGCATATGATGCCGAGGCATAATCTTCTTTAGGGGAAATGCTTTGGAACGCATCATAAACATCCCAATTATATTATATAGCGCTAATATTTATATTTGCACAGAGTTCGTGGTATCAAATTAAAGATATGTTATACAAAATTAAACTCAAGTTGTTTAATTTTTATAGGAAAATAAAATGGTATGTTTGCTCCATAAAGATTCATTCAATGGAATCATGATGTGAATCCAACAAAGTCAAATTTCTTCAATCGTGCCGCTTCGAACTTTTTTTCTTGCTTCTTCTAAACCTTATCAAATGATCATATGTGTATATGTATTTTATTATTGAACATATAAGAACACATGTTTATATGAGATAGATGCCAAAACTCAAATACTATTTAAACTTCATAGTAGATATCAGGTATATAAAAAAATGAGAGTATTCATATAAAAGGGAAAAAAAATGAAAATTAAAAGTTGGGCACAAATAAAAGGTTCTATAAGTTATCGTTGTCACACTTTCGTAAGATGGAATTTTATACGTGTGTTACTAAGTACGCCGGGTTACAATCTACAGAAACGTGTTTTGGAATTAATCAACAATACGAAATTACAAATAAATAAATAATATAGTGATGAATATTTCCAGACAGTGACATCGAAGAGTGGTAAATTCCATTTGTAACATGACCACATTGGAATGGTTAGTTTCCAGTTTTTAATTTGTGGTTATAAACTCGGTTTGGATGACTGTCAACGCAATAATTATCAGAATATCAATCAATGTTCGATGGGGATTCGCCTTTCGTCGAAAGTGTTTTGGTGTGATTCCTTTTCCAATTTGACGGCACTTAAACTTTTTTTTTAGATTGTACCTTCTTTGTTATTCCAATTTTCCGGCACTTAAGCAAATAGTTGATAATATTAATTGCAGCATCCTTTTTGTGATTAGCTATTTCTTTTTTCAAAAAAAAAATACTTTCATATTCTTTAATTATTTCATTTTTTAAAATGATGAGATCCACTTATGCTTATATGGTCTGATGCCACATGTGCAAAAGTATGCATTCACATATTTGATTTTTTTTTTTTATTATATTAAGCTTATAAAATTAATTATATGATATATTTTATGTAAAAACTTAAAATTATATTAATATTTTTTATATTTTTTATTTTATATTAAAAAATTAAAAATAAATGATCGATTTAAATATTTTAAGAATTTTTTAGAATACATATTTGTATATTGAATTGCATATATATCCGTATGTCATATATATGTTATGCAGTGGCCAACTACATACATATTGAAATTAGTTATTCTATGTTATCCATATCTTTACCGTTGATTATATTTCTCTTTCTTTATCTATCTTGATCGGATGCATCATGTGTTATTATTCTCTTTTTATTTTAAAAAGAAGATAAATGTGATGTGCCTAATTATATTGCTCATTATCAAACAAATCGTTAGCATTTTGAGAAAAATAAACGTATTTTTGTTTAATTTTTTCTTAGTATAATTTTTTATAAAAATATTTTCTCATTTAGAGATCTAATTATGTTATTTATGAACTATTTTTCCAGATGGAACTGATATACATCTCAAGTATTGATAAAAGAGAAGGGATCCAATCATCATCATTTTTGTGCCATAGCGGTTCGTTAAAATTAATTATCAACTAATCATTATTTAAATACTTAAATAAAAAAATAACTAAAAGAATAATTTATAAATATCATCTGATATATGTATACAAAAATTATATTATTTTGATATTATTTATATATACATCAAGTATTATTAAAATCAATGGACCAAGTTTTTTATAATTTAGACTCGTTATACTTGATGGAAATTCAAATGATGTTAAAATTTTATGATTATATATATATATATATATAATTAAGATAATATAGAATACATTCAATGATTCATATTTTTAAATTTAATGAATAAATAAATAGACATCATGCGCACAAATAATAATGATAATTGAATCCTTATCTTGATAAAATTCTATTATACTACCGAAGGATTGAAAATTTTCATAGAAGGGCCCAAATCAATTAACCTTGTTTACTTAAAAATTCAAACATCCTCATTATTTTATTGAAAAATCCGAACAAAGCCAATTTATAGAAAAACGCATAATTATTTTGGCAGAATTTCATGCATACCCCCGAAAACATTGAAATTACATATTTCTCTCTAAAATCCATAACTTTTATTGACCTTTTCAAACTATATGAACATTTGTATTTGCCAAATAAAATTTTATGATATATGAATTCTATCCATAAACTGAAATTAATCTCATTAAGAATTTCAAAACTCATGTTTATTAAGATCTTAATAAATATTTATGATTGTGATATCGTTGGCTTCTCTCATATAGTCCTAGTAATAACTGTTCAAGCACCGAATATTATATTTCATCTTCAGCCTTTTTTATTTATTGAGAAGTATATTTAAATTTCAAAGAATCTAAAATATTCAATAATTGATATTCATGTTTGATAACTATATTTGTAGCACATTTATTGAGAATTCAATTTCAAGAAAACAATATATTTTATTTTCAATAAGGATAACTGAGGAACTCATATGTATGGAATTAGTTTTAATTGTTGGACTGATGACTAGAATATTTTAAGAATTTCCGCTGTTTTTCATATAAATCATTTATGAAAATGAAAAAATAAACTTTACTATGCATTTTATGGTTAATAGGAAAAAGTTACATCGCCATTAATTGCTGCCGCATGCTGTTTTTTTTTTTAAAAAAGAACTTAGTAAAGAAATTTTTTTTTAAAAAAAGAACTTTACTAAACATATTTGTATTAGTTTCCGGTTATATATTTAATTACTATGTCGATATATTTAATGTAAGTTACTTTTGTGCAAATGATATTAAATCTCTACTCCTTATTAAGCGATGTAAGAGTTCTAATTCTGTAATAGTTAGGATTTATTGAAATTCATTAATTATTTTTTTTGAGAAAAAATGAATCATTAGATATATTAAAGATTTTTTATGACATGATAAATTATAATTATTAATTTTTTTTACTAAATTAATAACACATTTGCTACATTAAAGTCATACTATTAATGATATCTCTTTTCTAAAAGACATCATTTTGCAACTTTATCAAATTTGAAATTTAATTATATGTTATTTTAGAAATTTTATAATTACTGCATAAAAATAATTGATTAATTATATTTATTTCTTACTTTGTTTGTTAACATATTTTGTATTAAAATAGTACGACATTTTTAGTTTTTTTATGTAAAAAAATATAATATAGAAATCAACCATAGGAAAGCACAAACAATATACTAATTTAGTAAGAATTGTGTAAATGATCATTGTGTCCTTTCTAAAATCGAGGTCTCATCAAGTGTGAAACCTTTTTTTTTTCAAGAAATTCTGTGAAATTAAATGATGATTTTCCGCTCAAATTTTTCGAGAAACTTGACCTCATATTTGTTACAAAATGAAAAAAAGGGAAAATTTTAAGACTAGTCTCTTATATAGATAGAATTAGAATATTACCCATTTCTAATTTAAAGGTGGTGTAGGCTTTTAGAAGAAAGAGTTGTAAGTTGACAACCTGAACTAAACTATGTACCAATAATGTCGGATTATTGTAATAGAATAATAAGACATCCATCCACTCGCTACGGCGAATAGCAAGAACCAAATCATAAAATCAAACCCGTTAAGAAAAATATAATTATAATTGAATAAAGTAAGGGGGAATATTCCAAAGCCACCACCAATTAGCAAAGCGGGGCCCACAAAACGTGTCGCCTTCCCAACGGTGCGATTGAATGTTTTTGCGGGTCTCGGCGTAAATACTCCCAAAACCAATAGGATTATAGGAATTGAACAAGTGGTGGGTGGGTGGATGGTGGCCTTGTGGTGGTATTATGAAATTATTATATTATTATTGGTAGCATTATTAATTAGCATTATTATTAATTTATTATTATTATTATGTTCATTATTTTTTTATGTTACTAGAGGTGCATGGGTCGCCGTCAAGGCCTCAGAAGCTTGGCCTTTTCGGCTGTCCACTTTTGTAATCTATACACACTAGGTTGTATTTTTTTTTCTTAAGAAATGAATTAATTTGATTTATTTGACTGGAAGCTAGCAGGTATGCATACTAAGTGATGCATTAATAAAATGCAGATAGATAGATATACATTACTAGCCATATTATGCGCTGAGTGGTCACTTCCCTGCCTTTCAGTTAAGGCATATCTTGCTTTGCTTTTTTTTTTTTTTTGGTGTTTGTTGTGAGTGGGGGAATATTAAATGCACACAGACTTCTGCATGCAACTTGCATATTCTATTCTATATATTGCATTTGTCTGTTCCTTAATTAATTACTAGTTTAGTAGTGTGTGATTGTGTGTGTATGAACAGGTAGAGCAAATTCATTGCATTTAGGATCAATCTCATTGGGAATCTTCGCTTCAATTTTCTATAATTTTTTGGCCCTGAAGCTACTGACAAACTACTTTCTTCAACTCACATTTGCACAGCTAGATTTTACAAGCTAGCCATGAAATGCATGGGTTTATTTGCACAAAAGATTTTTAATTATTTGCAATACAATCGTTATTCAATGGAATAACAGCAAGTATACTGACATTTGTTTTACTTGTTATGTGAGCCTGTCTTTCTTCTTCTTGTTTTCTTTCCTCTTTTTTTGGAGTGAAGGCAGAAGGGTCTTTTTTTTAGCTCATAGAGTATTGAATTCATGATTTTTTTTTTAAGATCGTCATAATTAGTTATCTTTTGAGCAACTTGACCATTTGTATGACTCTGCTTAATTAAGACCAAAAAATTTCCTACTGTTTTTGTTCCTAAATTAAATAAAACAAATACATAGTTGATAACCGTGTGAGTTAAGGTGATGACAATAAACAATTTGAGAGTGCTTGCTGCTGCCTTCATAATATCTCTCTATCAGCTAACCACATCAAATTGAGCAAACAACTGGAGAAAAGAAAAAACTGGTTCAAGAGATTGCTTACTGATACTGATTTGAGCGCGTGACCAGTACCAGCAATTTGGGCCTGAAACTGAGATGTGACCATCCATTGATGGGTCCGACTGCAATTTGGGCTTGGAACTGAAATTTGGAAATGGGCTTCTTACTGTTTTAAATCATAATTTTCATTTCGGTCCCATGGGTTTCTTGAAGAAAATTAAAGGCCCACAAAACTTCTGGTTCGTTTTTAATTTTGTTTATTTACGCTCCTTTCTGTCTTTTCTTGAGAAAAGGAAAATAAAAAACCCAAAACTGGGCTCTAGGCTTTCAATTTCCAGTAGAGTTCTGATACAGTTTGCATGTGTATAATTATAAATCTATTTTTATGATATGACCGCAAATGCCAAACGATCTAGCAGATGTTCTAGAATATAAAACCAGCAATAACTTCGTCGGATTTGATAAATGACATTATTATTTAAATGTCTTAATGGGAACAAAATGCGTGAGCTAATGAAGGCTGATGTATGCATACAGTATACTGGAATGATGGGCATATATATACAACATGGTCTCTGCTTCTGCGTGCTTTCTTTTAATTAAGCTACCATTTGGTGCATCACACGTGCACAGATTTGTACAGTGTGTTGTGGTCCTGCAGAGAAGAAAGCACTCAAAACTCAACTGTGTTTGCTTGAATGCTTTGCTTGCCCCCTTTTTCTCCCTCTCAGTCTCAGTTATATATGGCCTTATGGGGGCCTGCGGGGCTGTCACCCGGATCGGTGCATAGCGGGTCGGATTGCATAAGTTTATGATATATCAAGCATATAACTCATGATTTATATTTACGTTCCTTGCATTAAGTTATATTTTCTTATTGTCAAAGGATTGATTTTCTTAATTCGTGCCTACTTAGTTACTAAAAGAATTGTCTACTAATTTCGTTAATCCTCGATCCATACAATAATAATGACAAAATAATGCAATTATAACATGAGATAGATTAATACAAAAGTGCTTTGTCATCTCCAAATTTTGATTTATGTTGATCATAAATTATTTCTATCAAAATCTTATGGTTACAAGTTATGAAAAGTTTCTATCTTTTAGAGTTTTAAAATATTTCTTTCAAATTTCTAAAACTAATTCTTTTTAATATACAAATATTTATCATCGCCATCATGTTAGAATCATCTTAAAAAATCAGCAAAAATAGTCAAAAACTCCTACAAAAATTTGAATTAAGAATTCATTGAGCAACATAAAAACATATAATTCTGAGCTTTTGCACATTAGAAAAAATACAAATATTTTCACAATAATCTATCTTTATATAGCATATCAAATAATTTACTATTTAAATACTTAAAAATAATTGTGGAAATATGAATTTTTCACCAAGAAAAAAATGTACTCAATTAGACTAAAAGATTAATTCGTAGTCATAAATTGCAAACACATAACAACATATTATTTATGGACATGTCATATCCATGGGAACCGTTTCGTTCATTGACTAGAGCACTAATGTGAAGCAGGCACCTTATCCTGAAAAAGATAGTACAGTATTTGAAGGTCGGAGTTACTTTCAACATGGACAGATTGAATTAGAGATTTTTGGAGCAAATCAAATCTGACGGAGAAATCCAACAAGATGGAATTACAACATAGCACATGAACTATTATATTTTTTTATGATTGGAACCGGTATGAATTTTAAGATGATTTAACAGTTCTCGTGTTGCGCTGCAAGATACTGCACATCAAATATCAGAATCCCAAAAAGATGATCAACATATGATATATAGATTATCAGCTGTAAAGGAAAAGGAAAATAAATAAATTAATATGAACTACTTGAACTGTGTCCATTTTGGATAAAGGTTTATGCTCAGCTTTACATGAATGATTCCAGCGATCATGCTTGCCACAGGCCTTAATTCCTCTTTTAGAGAACCAGCAAGGATTAATCAATCATTATCTGACCTAATTAACACGCCTAATTAAGCTCAATTAAGAGAATGGAAATCTCAGTGTTTTGATCCTGTGCAATGCTAATCATAATGTCTGATCGCCCACACAATTTGTTTAGTTGTTTTATCCAAAAAAATTCTAGCTGTTTTCTTCATTTCATGAGATCCTTTATCATACTTTTTTTCTTGGTTAAAACTAAGTTCCATGACTAATAATTTTTACTCTTTAAGAAATTATTTTTCCCCGTTTTTTTAATCCGTTTTTAATTTTGGTCTCGAGTCTAACCAAGGCAGTCAAACGCTAAAGCCGGCATTTTAATAAGGTAGAATTTATTTATTTTTTTTAAACAAATAAGAGGTCAACGAAATCCAATAACTTGAAAATAATAGCCTAGATCGCATCGAATTCGGTTTCTTCAATAGACTGCTATGCCATCCGAGACCACATAATAATTAATTAAGGAACTAGGCCTTTTGACAGCCTAATCAGGATATAAGACCATAAAATAAATTCCCTAAGAAATTGTTTACGTGTAGTTTACAGTCATTAGCATAGCCCAAGTCACATGCTTGTATGGTGGGTGGTGGCAATGTGGTGCCCAATTTGGATTAAAACTGTGCGCACAATCTCTACAGAGGAAAGGACAAAGTCGGATCCTAAATTAATATGAAGCTTTTGATTTTAGAGAATGAGTTAATTGGCACTTGACAATCACTATGTAACAATTTTGATAATAAATTTTCAAATAAAAAAAAAAAAAAAACACGAAGTACATTTATAATGAGAAGGGATCCCTTGACAATGAGTTGTTTTGACAATCTTGACAATGACACTCTAAGTAAATTGAAAAACATCTTAAAAATGAAAAAAAATTATAGATATATATTTTTTACTTATAGATCAATAGTATTTTAATTTTTATATAATTTAATTATTATTTGATGATTCATCAAAGACTATTAAATTACAACTATTGTAAATTATATAAAATTTTGGTGATTTTTGATGGACCATTAAATGATAACTAAATTACATGAAAATTAATATACTATCAATCAATAAGTTGAAAAATATATCTATAAATATTTTCAATTTTGCAATTTATTTAGAGGGTCATTCTCAAAATTATCAAAATAACCCATTGTCAACAAATCCCTCCCCGTTTATAATGATGTTATTAAATATATAGGTTTGCTAACAGTAAAGTTTCATACTGTTTAAATACTATTTGATGATGTATTGAAGGTTGTTAAATTTCACACACACAGAAATATTATCATACGAAATATGTTTAATTTAGAATTATTCTTTAAATTTGTCAAAATTTCCAAATTAAAATATTTATCAAGTGTTCCATCCTCATTTAATATAACATGATCCTTTGGAGTTAGATTTTCCGAATTTCCTATGTGTAAGTTGTAAATTGTTGATAATCAAGTTAATAGTTTTATATTGTAAATTTCTAACCTATTTAAATACATGATAAATTCACTACCCAACATTTTTTGCAAAACTCGGTAACAGTAATAACCAATCTAAAATTAAAAGAAAAGGGAAATATCTCTCCATTATGCCTTCATAATCTAAATCCTTAACAACAGAATTACATAATCCAATAATAATTGACTGATGAAATATGAAGTGAGATCGGAATCTTCAAACATCTCATGGATGTGTAATTTGGGTTTCATAGAAAAATTTGATCAAAGAGTTAGAATTTACTACTTAAGATTTGAAATTAATAATTGACTTTGTTGACAAAAGAGTGCCTTTTCACCTCGGATCCCTCTCTTATTGTATCATACTAGAATAGTGGCCCGAGTCTGACTTTATTTTTTTTGCAGGTGAGTGCATGCTCTGTGTTTTAAGACAGATTTTTTTTTTTAATTCTAAGACTTTATTTCTAGGTTTTCTCTTTTGAGAATCATTCTTTGATCAAGTGACAAAGATAATATTTTTCATTTGAGTGGTTAAAGATTTAAATTCTGAATGAAAATAATTTATAGACAATTAAAAAATAAATAATTTAGACTTTCATCTTTATTACAAAAAATTCTCTTTCAACTTTTTATTTTCAGCAATATTTCTATCCCACAAATTTGCCTCTAAATTGTTCTCCTCCAACTTTGTATTTTAGCATGATTTCTCATATTTTTTTTTTATATTTGAACACCCCAATAACTAAGTATAGACATATCTATAAGTGAATATAAATGTTCATATATTTAAGTATGAATATTCATATCAGTATTTTTTTTTCCGAATGAAGAGCTAGATGTGTAGGATGCTCATCATTATGAATTCTATTCCACTTGATGTGTTCATATATGTTATCATGGGTGTTCTTACTAAAAGTGAAACATAATTCTACTATCAGGGGTGAATGCAGGATTTTGATAAGGAAGGTCGGTAATCGGATTCAAATATATTAACTAATCAGGTGCTATTTAAAAAATTAATTATTTAATATGCATTCTTATCTAATAAAAATATTAAAATAATATTTTTTATATATTAAAAATAATAAAAATTAAAACTCAAAATAATAGATAATCATGTCGATGAAGAAAATTTTTCCTCTAAGAATACTTCATATTTTAAAATCTTTGTATAAATCTTTCATTATTCATGGAATCAAATATTTTTTTCATGAAAAATAACCAAACAATTCAGGGAGGTCAAAAATTTAATCCGAAAGATCATATTAATAAAATCTTAGCTAATAATATTATTTTTTAAAATTAAGGGGTCAGTTAACCCCTACTGGGACTCTTTGCATCCACCTCTGCGTACTGAAAGTCTTAAAAACTGAGGGATTTTTATAAGAGGATAATTAGCACGCCCTTTTATAATATGAATAATTCTAGTGTTGGTACATCTTATGTTTATGTACATATTTTCTAAAAATATTTATCAAATAAAAAATTAAATATATATATATTTTTTCAATGGTTTAAATAAAAATATATCAAATTCAAAATAATTTAAATATTAATTAATCATTCATCACGATCACGATATCATTAAAAGTTGATCATTAAAATTTAAAAATTATACGATGAGAGTTATACCCTCTTTCAAATTGATAGCGTATGTATGCGTTTGAGGGCTGGATCTCTCACGTGATTCTCTCGCACGAAGAGCATACAGAATTTTATTTTTCCAAGGCTAATTCCATGTACGACAGAATCGTGGAAATAAAATAAACAGCTTCCATAAGAAAGAAAAAAGAAAAAAAAGACTCCCCCCCTTTTATTGTGTATCACTGACAAAATGAAAATACAGTTGCCAATAATAATAGTTTAGTCATTTAATTTGTTTTAAGTCATGGAGCAAATTCATATGTAATTATATAGTATTGTTTTCACTAGAGCAAAAATTAACATTACGTCATGGTGAACTGTTCAATTTTCTCAAAATCTATCTAAAAAGAAAAAGAATAATGAAATTAATAATTGTACTTGATATCACAAGAGGGAGGCCTCTGCCATCCTTGTCATGCCATCTCGTATTGTTCCATCTTTTATTGTCGTCTTACTCTTTCCTTCTATACAGGTTATGGTTATTTGATTTTAAAAAACTTAATAATATAACATAAAAAGTTGATCATGAAAAATGGAAAATACGAAAACCTTAGTTTATTGGACCAATATTCATATATTCACTATTTTTAATATTTTTATTAGTAATTAACTAGACTTGTATATTTAAATAAGCAAATAAAACAAAAGATTAGAATTGAGTCTCTTATTATTAACAGTTACGTTAACAAGGAAAAATAACAATAATTAATAAAAAAATGCCTTAGAAGTAACCTTCTGTTATCGATAGCACATGCATTCCAGCTATGACAATAAAAAAAAAATCTTAACAAATAATTTACAAACTTTGCGATAAAAAAAACCCTAAAAATTACCCACTTGGAAGTTGAAGGAATCATATAGGCAGTCCTTGACTGATAAGTAAGGTGGGCCTGTAATTTGGTACTTTGTTATTAATTAAACCAAAAAGAAAGAAAAAAAAAGTATCCTGCTCGCTGTGCAATTGTGCATTATTGATGCATGCCCTCTTTAGAAACGCAACCTTAAAAGAGCTGTTCTTTCCTGTAAAGCTCACCAAAAACATGCGAAGCATTGATAGGTGACCTTATATAATTATTCTAATATTAAAATCATAATTCTGAATCTTCCTCCGGCTACACCAAATATGACTAGCTTTCTATCGTAGCATCATGCCAAAAGGAGAAAAATGATTTGCTTTGTGGGTGGCTTTATATTTTTTAATCTTTGTTGTAATACTTTCTGCCATGGAAATCAAATCTGACGGATATGAGTTTAATTTTTTTGATTTAAATTGGATCGGATCAAGTTCGGATCAACTCAATCCAATTAATTATATTTTTAAAGTAATTTTATAATTTATCACTAATTAAAACTTAAATATATACTAATTAATTATACACTAATTAGGATTAATTGTAAATTAATAAATATCTAATTGCTTAAAATTATGTAAAAATAATTAATAAATATTTAATTATTTTATACGGTCGGGTAGGGTCGGGTATGGATCAAAAAATTTTGATCTAAATTTAAACAGGTTGGGTCAAAAAAAAATATTATGACCTGACCCATTGGCACCCCTAGTTGTAGGTGAAATTATTTTAATCACATTAATTGTAAGAAACTCTGTATTTCTGATAATGAGGAATGAAAAGCTGGAAGTTATACAGAAAAAAGAAAAAAAATTCCCAACATTATTTGCATAATTAATTTAAAATGCTTTCTTATTTTGTATGTTTTAAAAAAATCAGCAAGGACTAGGGAAATATTGGTTTGGTAGGGATTAACAATTGAGCTTCTTTAACCGCATCAGATCAATGCACAAAGTCTGGATATTGTTTTTACTTTTTAGTGTGTTCAAATTAGTGTTTGGGTTATTTTGAGTCAGCTTTTAAGTTTGAAATTGTTCGACTCCGCGCCAAATAAAATCTATATATCAAGTTCAGATAAAATCAGGTTAGATCTGAATGGGGTACTTGGACCATTGACTTTTAGACAAAACATTGGCCCACGTTAAACGTTTGGTTCGATTCAGACTTCAGACAATGTTGCAGCTTCGATGCATGGCCTTGAATTAAAATTTTGACGCTTCTAATTAAATGAACCCTTTTCTAAAATGCCTAACGATTTTTTTTTCTCTTTTCAGAAAAAAAAATCGTTAGGTATTTTAGACAATCCAGGTTTGTCACTATAAATCGATATGTTTTGATCTTTATTCGGATCAAATGTGATTTTGCACTGTTTTTTTTTGTATTAAACGGTTCAAATTTACAACAGACGCAGATACGACTCGTACGAATATATGACAACTTGGCCACTAATTCCAATCAATGTATTTAATTTTTTTATTGTTACCTGACCTGACTTGTATATACCTTTTACCTTGCAATATTAACTAACACTAACACATAATATGGCGATCCTTTATGTAATTATGTAAATGGAGAGGTGCAAAAAAAGATACTTGATCATAAATCTTAAGTGTTAATTTATGCACACTTTGTACATTCGAACTTCTTAAGTTTCTAAATTCAATTCTAAAAATTTGCCACATTTTCCTATTCTTTTAGATCCCTCAACAAATTACTGTGCAAAATATATTTTTCTTCTAATAACAGTTTCGCCTACTATTATTTTGTGAAAATTAATTAAAAAACGAGTTACGCCATGGGAGGAAACACAGTGCGGAAGAAAATAGGCAAACAAATTAGAAAGATGTAAATAAAAGCTAAAACTATAATGTTATGATCGCATGAACTTTGAAATTGTAAGAAAAACCTAGGAGATTTTTTTTTCAGTAATAAAGATGTAGGGCAGTAAACGAAACATATTCAGAATAGATAATGTGAAATCATATTCGTATCTGCTTCTTATTTGACAAATACAAATATTGAACAAATGTCAAAATTCAAAATCAAATTCACCTTAAATAAATATGGATACAAAATAGATATTCAACAAATACAGATTTTGTAATGGATATGAAATAAAAATTAATGTATTACTAATAACTATGCACATATAATAAAAATTAGTAATTATATTAACATTAAGTATTTACAATGCATATATTTAGTAATATTTATAATAATAATATTATATACAAATAAAATTCTTGGCAACTAATACTATTTTGTAAATAAATTTTTATATTATAAGTGTTATTTCGGATATAAATAATGATATGTCAAAATCAAATTCATATTTATATCTGCATTGTTTTTTACTAATATGAATCAAATATAAATACGGATAATTAATATTTAAACATGAATAATATTTTCACGGATAATTTTTAAATACGGAAGGAATATTATTAGATCCGTTTACACCCAGCAAAGATGCCAATGCACAAACTCACGAGTTCTGGTAATATGAGAACAATTTTATTCGGTTTTTTTTTTCAAAAGTCGAATAATAAATTTCTGGACAAGAGTCCAAAAGGGTACGTAAAATTAATATGTTTCCGTTACAATGATTTTGATCGTATTTCATTGAAGGTGACTATATTTTATACATAGAGTGACTACAACTGTACATAAGCGTATAAAGAATGAATACAAGAAAAGATGCATGCAAGAAATTAATAGATTCGTCATGGTAAATTCATTGATTTCCAAAAAAAGAAAAAGAAAAAGAAAAAAAAAAAAAAATCAGATCAATTAAAGAGCAATTTAATAATGTAACCAACGCATATGAGAAGGTATTGAATATTTACAATCAGCTATTCACCTTGGGTCCGTTTGACAAATCAAGGAATAGTTTTGGAAGAGTGGTAATTTTGGAAGAGTGATAAAATAGTATTTTTTTTGAAGAGTGGTAGAAGAGTGATATTCTTGACTATTCGAAGAGCGAAAATATCGTTTGACAGTTGTTACTCGTAATAGTTAAAATATGAATAATTATGATACTAATAATGATGATGATAATAATAATAGTAAAATAATAATCATAATAGTAAGATAATAATAATAATAATAAAGTAATAAAAAATAATCATAATAAATAATAATATAATAAAAATATAAACATAATCATAATATAATAATATAATAATAAAAAATTATAATTACAATCTTAATTATAATAATATAATAATAAATAATCATAATTTTAATAATATAATAATCATGATAATAATAATTATAGTCATAATCATAATAATATAACCATAATCATAATCATAATAATATAATAATAATATATAATCATAATCATAAAAATAATTATAAATAATTATAATAATAATAATACTAATAAATTAATCATAACTATAATCAACATATAATAATATAATACAACATAATAAAATAATAATAAAGTAATAAAAAATAATCATAATAAATAATAATATTATAATAGTAATTTAATAAAAATATAAACATAATCATAATATAGTAATATAATAATAAAAAAATTATAATTACAATCATAATTATAATAATAATAAGTAATCATAATTTTAATAATATAATTATAATATAATAATCATAATCATAATATAATAATAAAAATATAATCATAATCATAAAAATAATTATAAATAATTATAATTATAATAATATAATAATAAATTAATCATCACTATAATAAACATATAATAATATAATACAACATAATAAAATAATAATAAATAATCATAATCATAATCATCATAATATAATAATATAATAATAAATAATCTTGATCATAATAATAAAATAATTATATTTATATTCATAATATAATAATATAATATTAAAATTATATTTATAATAATAATAAATAATATAATAATACTAATGGTAACAATAATGATAATAATAATTTAATAATAATAATATAATGACAATAATAATAATAAATAATCATAATATTAATATAATAATAAATTATAATCATAAATATAATATAATAATACTAAATCTTAATCTTAATCATAATATAATAATATAATATAATATAATATAATCAAACAATAATCGTTATTCCGACGAGAGCTAATCCGATATTCCACCTATAAGTTGGTATACCGGATTAACACTATTCTGCACTCTTCTACTTAGTCTAAAAATTCGTTTGACACATTTATTCATCAAAATAACTATTCTATTCCAACTTTTTGTTATTCCAATGGATGCCAAACGGATCCTTGTATGTTTTATTTCGATTATCACTACCTTCCTTTCCATAAGGCAAAAAAAAAAGAAGAAAGCATCACTGCCACCCTGGACTTTTAGCGAATCAAACAATTAATCCGTCTGAAGTATCCAATGTAAAATATGATTTTTATCAAGGACATGGAAGGAACTTCAGCTCGAGCAGAACAGTCGCTATTGCATTTAACCCAGTGATCATGGGAGTGTAACAGTCAACAGTACCAACGACGTCAAATTTCCTGTGGCATGTAGCGTAAAAAAGGTATGTGGTCTATACCTGTCCGGCGTGGATCGAAGGATATAAAGTGTCTGGTTCCACCTGTCAGTAGAGTACTCTGCATCTATGATTTTGCTTCTGGCACAGTGAGCATTTAACCTTATGAACTCAAGAGAAGACGAGGTAACACGTACCGTGCGGGTTACCGCGAGTGATGCGAGTCGTCGAGATTCTATAGTTCCCAATGGATTCCCAAGTCTAAGAGTAGCACACTAGGTCACTAGCTCACATTCCCTCGCCTCACTTGTCTCCCTCCACATTTCTCTCTGTGTCTCTGTGTTACCTCTGTCACTCTCGTCGTCTTGCAATCGTCGCAGCGCCACTAGGAATACTTTTTTCTCCTCTCCCTGCTTAAACCCAGATAACAAATGCTTGATCGAACAGCGAACAGTGACCAGTAACGAATCGATCGCTGGTGGGAGAACAACTGAAAGAGGCAATGGCGGTGGATTCGGGCAATGGAGGTGTACCAGCCGAGGGATCGGTCAAGAAAGATGAGAAGAAGAAGCCAGAGCAGAGCGTTTCCTTCCACGAGCTGTTCTCCTTCTCTGACAAGTGGGACCGGCTCCTCATGGCCGCTGGTAGCCTGGGAGCTGTCGTCCATGGAGCTGCCATGCCTGTCTTCTTTCTTCTCTTCGGAGAACTCATCAACGGCTTTGGTAAGAACCAGATGCACCTCCGCAAGATGACGGATGAAGTCTCCAAGGCAAGTACTAATAGTATTTGACCATATCTATTTTTCATTTCCATTTTTTATTATCTGTTCATTTGTTTATGTTTTGTTCTAATTTGTCTGTTTATTTTTCTTTCGTTGACAGTATGCTCTGTATTTCGTCTACCTTGGGCTGGTGGTTTGCATTTCCTCTTACGCTGGTGAGCTTAGATTATGACATTTTGTTACTTCTTCTCTACAGTTAGTTCTATCTGCGAAGATAAGATAAAGTAGTAAAAGAGAGAAACATTTTGACGATTCGATCGATAAATCATCGGTGGGGTAGGAATAAACGACCTCCTTTTGTTTCCCTTTGGCCTGATCGTCTCTCACCATTCTTCGACATCAGCTTTACTTTTCATATTCTCTTCTGGGAGCTCAAATTAATCTCAGCATTTGTATAATGTGTTACAGAGATAACATGCTGGATGTACACTGGAGAGAGGCAGGCAATTACTCTTAGAAAGAAGTATCTTGAAGCTGTGTTGAGGCAGGATGTCGGGTTCTTTGACACTGATGCACGGACTGGTGATATTGTTTTTGGCATCTCTACCGATACGCTTCTTGTACAAGATGCCATTGGAGAAAAGGTAACATTTTATTATTTTTTTGTGTTTTTAGTTGAATTAGTGTAAAATCACAAAATAATCTGGGGAGCTTTTAAAACAGGTGGGGAACTTCATTCATTACCTTGCTACTTTCTTTACCGGGCTTGTTGTTGGATTTGTTGCTGCTTGGAGGCTCGCATTACTTAGTGTTGCGGTCATACCCGGCATTGCCTTTGCTGGAGGCTTATATGCATATACTCTTACTGGACTTACATCCAAGAGTCGAGAATCCTATGCTAATGCTGGTATAGTTGCTGAGCAGGTACTTTTTTCAGATGTACCCTACTTTTTTTTTGTAACAAAAATATTTTATGTCACTTTTAGTTTCTCTTTTGAGAGTTGTTGGCTGTAATCTTTTGGTGTGACACTTGCTATAGATCAAATGCGGGAGGTCGAAAGAACTAAATATCTATACAGATCTGACATGAAACTATATTGAAATGTTGTATAATTTGGGATCTAAGGATCAGGAATTGATGCTGGGAAACAGTCCAGCACAAGTCCTTTTTAGGGACTAGGTACTTTTCATGTATAGATGTTTGGTCATCCATTCGTGTGTACAGTGACTATTTTTTGTTACGTTGGAATAGAGGAAATTAGGTTGAGTTGACCCAATCAAAATTTGGTGGTGGGAGCCAAAAAAATGGCCCTTATCCCCTTTCTCTCACATGGGTCCTTTTCTCCATCCCTGCATCTGTGAGACTGTGACACATTTGTCTGCTTTGACTGGCAGTGGTATGAACGGTCAAATACATACTGGTTGGTGGACCTCTCAATTGTACACATGTTCCATCAGCTAACTCACCATTTGCCAATTTTCCAATAAAGTCGTGTTCTTTTTATGTCATGATTGATGTCTGGTCTGGTGAAAAGCTTGATTGCTGAATCAAGATTAGGTCCATTATTGCTCTAATATATCATTAGTTTTCTAATTTTTTTTTGGGTAAAAAATCTGAATTGTAAAGTCGATATGTGCAGCAGTGTCACATCTCACATATATATATATATATATATATATATAGAGAGAGAGAGAGTGAGAGAGTTATGGTGCTTCGTAAAGCACAAAATCTTCCGTGTTTCGCGTCCGTATCTTGAATTTGAAGGTTCAAATGGCCGATTTAAACCGTTGAACATCATCTTCATATTGAAATATTCTTGGAGATCAAATTTTATATTTTTTTGAAAATTTTAAATTTTGTTCTCATTTAAAAAATAGCAAAAAATTTCAAAAAAATATAAAATTTGATCTCCAAAAATATTTCAATATGAAAATCATGTTCAACGGTTTGGATCGGCAATTTGGACTTTCGAACTCGAGATATGGATGCAAAACACGAGAAGTTTTGTCTTTCGCGAAGCACCATAGCCTCACTCTCTCTCTCTATATAGTAGGAAAATAAATCTCCTCTTCAGCCTAGCTCATTTGGAACTGAAATCACAACAAGTGGAACATCAAACACAACTGGCTCCTTTGAGCGTCCTTCATCTTCCTTCTATTCAGGTCGTCCCGGCACCTTTGACTTTAGTCCCCTTCTTACTGAAGTTTTTTGTAGGGCGCGCAGCAGAAAGACTCCTTTCTTAAATTTCAGGACTTAATTAGCCTGTCACATCTCATTTCATTCACTTTAATTTGTGCACATTATAGATGATTTTTATATAAGGAATTCTAGTGTACATCCAATTTTGATGGTACATTCAATGTTTATGATATATCTTTGAAAATTTTTGCTCAAATGAAAAATTCAAAATCATGGATGTGTTCCTAATGACTTAGATAGAATGTGTATCAAATTTGGAATAATTTAGAGATTAGTTGGTCATTTGTCACAATGTTATTGAAACTCTACAGTTAAATTTTGAAAATTGTATTATGAGAGAAAAAATATCTTTCATATATAATATTTGGAACACATCTATGATTTGGAATATATAAAAATAATTTGTTATATTATGATAAAAATTTCTTAAAGAATTTGAGATGGGTTTATAACTTTGTCAATGATTACAAAAAGGATGGGTTTATAACTTTGTCAATAATTACAAAAAGGACAAAGGTTAGTGATAAAAATTTCTTAAAAAAATTCTTTTCATCACAAGTTTAAGGTTGGAGGTAAGTAGTATCAGATTGCTTATAACATAGCAATAAAATAAAGAAAAAACGTAGATTTATGATAAACACATAATATCACAAAGTAAGCTTTGGTGTAGTGGTAGAGCGCTAGTGCGCAAGCACGCCATCTTGGGTTGAATCCCTGTAGCAACTCTCATTTTCTGAGAGAGTTTGAGTTAATAGGATCTAGTTTGTAATGGTGCGTGTGGTGGATATTTGGAATGAAGTATCAAATTCAAAGTTGTATCCAAAACGTATCTTGACTGACTCCATCCGTATCGAAGATGTATTAGGGCGTATCAGAGACTGAATCCACTAGTCAAAGTGAATAAAATAATGTGATATGTCACATGACTTATTGGATACGCACCTGCACCGTATCCGACGCGCACCCATATCGGACACGTATCCGATACTTGTTTAGTGGGTTAGGGAAAGTATCCGAGTAACATAGTACACTAGAATTACTCTTTTTATATATAATATTCAGTCTTTTTATACATAGATATTTTATCATCAATTTTGTGGAATAAAATTGGAAACCTTTGTTCTATAATAAGTATTTAGTTCTGCCTGCTATTATTGTGCAGGCAATTGCACAAGTGCGAACAGTATATTCATTTGTGGGTGAAAGTAAGGCACTCAATTCCTACTCAGATGCAATTCAAAACACATTGAAGCTGGGTTACAAGGCTGGAATGGCAAAAGGTCTGGGTATTGGGTCAACATATGGGATTGCATGCATGTCATGGGCACTGGTATTCTGGTATGCGGGTGTCTTTATACGAAATGGACAAACTGATGGTGGAAAGGCCTTCACTGCAATCTTTTCTGCAATTGTTGGTGGCATGTACGTTTAACATACCAAAGAAAAGGAAACTGTTGTTTTTGGAATGTGATATCTGGTTTCTACTGCTGGTAGTACCATATTAGGCAGTGATATTTTTATAATATCTAGCCACTAGCAGACCTTTTCGTTTGTTATCAAGTTAAACTAGAAATTTTCACTGAGTGCAGGAGCCTTGGGCAGGCATTTTCAAACTTAGGTGCTTTTAGCAAGGGAAAAATTGCTGGTTTCAAGCTTCTGGAGGTGATTCGTCAAAGACCCACTATAGTACAAGATAAAGCTAATGGCCAGTGCTTGGAGAACATACAAGGGAACATAGAATTTAAAGAAGTTACTTTTAGCTATCCGTCACGGCCTGATGTGATTATATTCCGTGATTTCTCCCTTTTTTTCCCTGCTGGGAAAACAGCAGCAGTGGTTGGTAGTAGTGGTTCTGGAAAGAGCACGGTTGTGGCGCTTATTGAACGGTTCTATGATCCAAATCAGGGTAAGGAGGAAAGAAGTCACAAACAGTACTAGCATTTAAATGTTTTTTTTGTCTTTCTTATAATGTTAATTTGGGTTTCTTTTCCTTTTTGTGTTTTCTTGCTTATGTTAGTTTTGGGATATCTATAAGTTAACAATTCTCCCAAGATTTGTAAAAAAAGAAAAAAATGAGGGGGGGGGGGGTGAGGATTTGTTTGCTGGGAAATACAGCTTCAGGAACTATTACAAAAAAAATGATAAATGACAATCCCCAATAGCTATACACTCTGATCAGATGTGGCATTAAAGTCAGAAATTGCCAAAAACTGCTCATTCAAATAATGACAGATCTCTTAATTGTCTATTACTGCTTTTGTAAACAGGACTTGTTTTGCTTGATAATGTGGATATAAAGACGTTGCAGCTGAGATGGCTGAGAGAGCAGATTGGTTTGGTAAATCAGGAGCCTGCTCTCTTTGCAACAAGTATTCTTGAAAACATACTGTATGGTAAACCAGATGCCACAATGGCTGAGGTAGAAGCAGCTGCTTCTGCTTCCAATGCTCATAGCTTCATCTCTCTTCTTCCGAATGGCTACAACACCCAAGTGAATTTCCTTTGATGGCACTTTTTTTTTGTTTTTAACTATAATTATTTATCTGAATTTTGATGTGCACTTGTTGATAATGAGATTAGGCTGGACTAACCAAACAAACTTATTGGCACCCCACTTAAAATTCTGATCCTTGAGCAAATAAAAGTTTACAAGGGAAATGCCACAAGTAATAATGTGAATCCTCTTGTCAAACTTAGGTGGGGGAACGAGGAGTTCAGCTGTCAGGTGGCCAGAAGCAACGCATTGCCATAGCCCGTGCAATGCTAAAAAACCCCAAGATACTTCTCCTCGATGAGGCCACCAGTGCACTAGATGCTGGCTCAGAGAGCATAGTACAAGAAGCCCTTGATCGCCTTATGGTTGGCAGAACGACTGTAGTAGTTGCCCACCGTTTGTGCACCATACAAAACGTGGAAATGATTGCAGTGATCCAACAGGGACAGGTAGTTGAAACTGGAAGCCACAATGAACTTCTTGCAAAAGGAAGCTCTGGTGCATATGCATCTCTGATTCGTTTCCAAGAGATGGCAAGAAACAGAGACTTTGGTGGGACCTCAACTCGTAGGTCTCGCTCATTGCATCTGAGTCACTCCCTTTCTACCAAATCTCTTAGCCTTAGGTCGGGAAGTTTGAGAAATTTAAGCTATCAGTATAGCACTGGGGCTGATGGTCAGATTGAGATGGTTTCTACAGCAGATCATGATCGGAAGTATCCTGCACCACGTGGCTATTTCTTTAAGTTATTGAAACTAAATGCTCCAGAGTGGCCTTACACAGTACTGGGTGCAATTGGGTCAGTTCTTTCAGGGTTCATAGGGCCTATATTTGCTATTGTCATGAGTTGCATGATAGAGGTGTTCTATTATAGGGATCCTAATGCCATGGAGAGAAAAACTAAGGAGTATGTGTTTATCTATATTGGTACTGGAGTTTATGCTGTTGGTGCATACTTGGTGCAGCATTACTTCTTCAGTATCATGGGAGAAAATCTTACCACCCGGGTTCGTAGAATGATGCTTTCTGGTAATTAGTTATTTTTCTTTAAATATTCACATTGGTGCTTTAAATTATGTGACATTAAATTTATTCCTAAAAATGTGATTTTGTCTCTGCATCAATTTTCGCTACATTTGTTATAATCCATATCGATCTTCTTGACACCTTTTGCCTAGCATGGTTGTCAATTTAGTGGCCCTAGTGTTTTGTATCTTATTACAGAATCCATCATATTGTAAATAATTTGGGTATCTGAAGGAATGTTGATGGAAAGTGCACATATATAACAGAACTTTTATTATCATCATTTTGTAGTAATATTAAGGAATGAAGTTGGTTGGTTTGATGAAGAGGAGAACAATTCAAGTCTGGTTGCCGCTCGATTGGCCATAGATGCAGCTGATGTCAAGTCGGCCATAGCTGAGAGGATATCTGTTATTTTACAGAATATGACCTCGCTCCTTACGTCTTTTATAGTTGGATTTATTATTGAATGGCGGGTTGCACTTCTTATTCTTGCCACTTTCCCTCTTCTTGTTCTTGCTAACTTTGCTCAGGTATCTTTATTATCTCTCTATTTTAAGAATTTAGTTTTGTTGAGTTTGGCCTATTCAAACATTTGACTTTTCCTGGTTGAAAGTTGTCCAAATTGTTATGAATTTCATTTTCATTTAATCATTTCGTAAGAAAAACCATGTAATTATTACACCTCTTGGTGTGGATTGGGAACCAGTGGCCCCATTACTGCTACACTGCAACCATTACTATGGGAGCCATGTGCCCTTCTGCCAGTTGCTGGTATCTTTTTTTTTTCTCCCTGTGCCTTGCTGGTAAATTGACCAATGTGTAAAAGGGAGGATAAATGACATAAGGGGTGTAGCAGTGAAAAGGAAAAAGTCAATTGTACAATTAGGCAGCCATTTGATAATATTATTTATGATTTGTAGCTTTTGCTTTTATTTTTATTAATTTTGATTGGGGAAGAGCATAGTAATCAAATTAGGCTGAAAATGAATTCTATCCATTATCAAAACATTTTCTTTTGCCACTTTGATGCAATGCCAGAACCTTGATTCTGGAAAATGTAATTCCTACACTCTGAAACCAGACAACAGACCTCAATATTATAAGCCATGCATGGACATTACAGTGGAGAAAATAAATGTATCAAAATGAGATTACTGAAACTGTTAGTATTTATGCCTATTGATCTTGTTTAAAGAAATTGGAAAGGTAGAGAAGAGATTGATTGGAAAATTCTTTCTTATTTCTTCATTGTTACAGCATACACTTATAGAGGCTACAATTCTAACCAATTAGGAAAGTAATCTAAATTAGATTAAGCACAGTTGTACACTGCTGTACAAATCTCAACAAAAGCAAATTGTAATCATTACAAAATTCGATATGTATGAACCATATCTTTGCTGGAACATGAGCAATGGCTTCAATTTGTCTTCCAGAATTATGTTTTGAATTAATTATGGAATCAGCAATGTGACTTCCAAATGGCTTATTAATCTGACTTTATGGGCAGTACAACTCAAATGTAAGAAAAATTAGCATAATTATTTAATGATGGATCATAAAAGGGCAAGTAAGTCCATACTGTATATCCTTGCTAAAATTGACACCCTACAATCTTTGGTTCTTGCTTTTGGAACTTAGTATTTTACCCTTACCAGGCTTGAGCAAGTAACCTCAAATTTCTTAAAAACTTCCCAGACTAGTGATTGACCATTGGTCGGTGAAATGATCATTGCAAATTTTTATGCAAACTGGGGATATTTTCAGAGGGAAGATCATCTTAAAAAAAAGTTCCTGTTGGTACCAAAACAGAACTATCTAGACTGCTACTTTAGATCTTAATTACTCAGCAACAAAAATCTAACCAATTTTTGTACAACCATCCAGCAACTATCGATGAAAGGATTTGCAGGGGACACAGCAAAGGCACATGCCAAGGCCAGCATGATAGCTGGGGAGGGTGTAAGCAACATCCGTACTGTGGCTGCATTCAATGCGCAAGACAAGATACTCGATCTCTTCAGCAATGAACTCTGCATCCCCCAGAACCGCAGCTTACGCCGGAGCCAGACGGCTGGTCTCCTCTTTGGCATTTCCCAGCTCTTCCTCTATTCCTCTGAAGCACTTGTACTTTGGTATTTAGCATAAACTTTTGTTATTTAACTTTCTACTCATTTAAGAGCTGGCATCTGGTCTAAACATAATAGTTGACCTTTTATCATTAAACGATACTGGTCAATAATGCTTTCCTGAGTTATCATAAGAATCCTATTATGTGTGTCAAATGCACCACAACCAGTCATTCCAATTTCAGTGTGAGACTAATTTTATGGTGTTACTATCACCTAACATTGTTCTCCACAAAAGAGGAGGGAGAGGGAAAGAAGGGAAGAGAAAAATGAATGGTTAAGAGGGGAGAGTAAAATCTTACATCCCAAATTGGGACACAAATTTTTTATGAAGCTTGTACGGAGTTTCCCTCCTCTTCCATCTCCTTCCCCTCTTGCACCTTCAAATTGTATGGTTGTGGAACAAGTGAATTTAATTGAGCAAGTAAAATCTTACCGGTCACCTTACCCTCCTCTACCCTCTTCCGGAGCACAGTGTTACTGTAATCATGCCTCGTGCAAAACTTTGAAGTTTAAAGTTCCTGATCTTTTCAGTGGGTGCTAAAACCAGAATGGTGATATTTTGGATGAAAATTCTCTGTCAATCTGAGGAAAAGTGGAAGATAAAACCATCCAAGGATAACCTATGATTTACATAAAATAGGCTTTTTCTTAATATGTGGCTGAGATCCTTATAAATTTGTACTCCATTAATCATGCTAGATCATGTCTAGTACTGGCTTCTTGATCTGTTCCTCTCATTATTCTCTTAACCGAATGGTTCACATCCTTATTTCTCTCTCATTTAAAAGTTGGGAAGGGATCCCTTGACAATGGGTTATCTTGACAATCTTGACAATGGATCTCCAAATAAATCTGAAAAATAGAAAAAACCTTATAGATATGTTCTTCTACTTATAGATTGATGGTGATTGAAGTTTCATGCAATTTCATTATTGTTTTCTAGTCCATCAAAGACCATCAAAATATTATGGATTTTGTAATAGTTCCAATTTAACGGTCTTTGATGGACAATCAAAATGATAATGAGATTATATGAAATTTGAATCACCGTCAATCTATAAGTAGAAAAACATATCTATAAGTTTTTTTTTCTATTTTTAAGAATTTTTTCATATTTATTTGAAGATTCATTGTCAAGATTCTCAAGTTAACCATTGTCAAGTGATCCCTTCCCTTAAAAGTTATTTTTATTAAAATTGTCTTATTCTATAATTTAATTTTTAATAGTTAATACTTTTTTGGAGCAAAGCCTGAAAATAGCACTAGTTATGTAACAACCTGGTCAAAATTTTGCCAATTGTCCTGTGTAACAGAATTCATTGTGATGGCTATGATTACACAGTGACATCATGACCCCATCATTCCGATCATTGGCTAGGCACAAGTAGTTTAATCTTATGAAAATGAAAATGAGCTAATCAGCTATCATGACTAAACTGTGTTGTGACAGGTATGGGGCCCACTTAGTGCGCCGCCATGACTCCACCTTCTCCAAGGTCATCAAGGTCTTTGTTGTTCTTGTGATCACTGCCAATTCAGTGGCAGAAACCATCAGCCTGGCCCCAGAGATAATCCGTGGAGGTGAGTCCATCCGCTCAGTCTTCGCGACGCTAAATCGCGCAACCCGGATTGTGCCTGATGACCCTGAGTCCGAGCAAGCTGACTCCATTCGTGGTGAGATAGAGCTCAAGCATGTTGATTTTGCTTACCCTGCCCGACCTGACATCCCCATCTTCAAGGATTTCAATTTGAGAATCCATGCAGGCCGTAGCCAGGCTCTTGTTGGGGCAAGTGGATCGGGTAAGAGCACAGTCATCTCCCTTATTGAGAGATTCTATGACCCATGTGCTGGCAAAGTCATGATAGATGGGAAGGATATACGTCGGTACAACCTCAAGTCTCTCAGGCGAAAAATTGGTCTTGTGCAGCAGGAGCCGGCATTGTTTGCCTCTAGCATATTAGACAATATTGCTTATGGTGAAGAAGGGGCCACTGAAGAGGAGGTGATCGAGGCTGCAAAAGCAGCTAATGTGCATGGGTTTGTCAGTCAGTTACCTGAGGGGTACAAGACAATGGTCGGGGAGAGAGGGATGCAACTCTCAGGGGGCCAGAAACAGAGGATAGCAATTGCCAGAGCAGTGCTGAAAAACCCAGTTATACTTCTACTGGATGAGGCCACAAGTGCATTAGATGCAGAGTCAGAATGTGTATTGCAAGAGGCATTGCAGAAACTGATGAAAGGGAGGACGACAGTTGTGGTGGCACATAGGCTGTCGACTGTTAGAGGGGTCGATTGCATTGCAGTAGTACAGGATGGGAAAATAGTAGAGAAGGGAAGCCACAATGAGTTGATAACTCGGCCAGAGGGTGCGTACTCTAAATTGCTACAGTTACAACACCATAACATTTGACATAAGGTGCTCTCCCTCTGGTTTTATGGTGTACTTGGTTTATTTTTTATTTTTATTTTTAATTTTCTTCTATGGAAGGGTGATTGTAGATACTAGAAAGCTATGCACGCGTGGTATCTAATGAAGTAACGATTGAATGAATTTAGCTTCTTTGTAGTCGGAAACTTTTTGGGTGTAAATCTAGGTGTACCCACTTTTATGGCACGTCACAAACTTTGAATTTATGCTGCCACTCTGCCAGTGATGTAGTTAGCTACCATCTTTTTATAATATTGAGTTATTATTTGTGGAGGCTATATGTATTTGAGAATGTAATAGTATCGGTGACAAGAATTATTGTGGTCAGAAAAAAAAATCATGTACATAAGTACATCTCAAACAACTATACTGATGAGCACCAAGATGTGATATTATTTTTTCAAATAAATTGGCGGAACAAAACCCAAATTTAGTTTGAACAATACGGTAACCGACAATGCCGTATTGGTTAAGTGTCCTTAATCCTTATTCAGTCGCATCGTTTCTAACTCCTTATTCAGTCCTTATCCTTAATAGGTTGAAATGTTTTTTTTTTCAATTTTTTCTATTAAAATAGCTTAAACTATCCAATTCGATTCATTTAAACTCTTCTGTTAATTATCAAAAAATATCAGTTAAAATCATAGAATATTTATAATGATCCAGAAACAATCCCGAGGACAATTCTTACTAAATAAGAATTAACAAGAATGTAAATTAGATATAGAGAAAGAGATGAAGAGAGAGAGAGAGATAACAAAGCAATTTTAATGGAATTCGGCAATAGCTTACATTTTCAGGTCTCACACTACAAAGGTGAGTTAAATATAAAGGTGTCAAATACAAAGGTGAACTTAGCTCTTTTACAATACAAATAAAGAAAAGACTTAAGTCAAGCAAAATAAATAATGAGCTCTCAAAACTATAAGAAAAATTGTGAGCAAGACTCAAAAAATTCTGAACTAAAAAATATGTACTGTTAGGTAATAATAATAATAATAATAATCTAGAAATAAAGTAACAATACAAATTTAAAATAGATGCAGTTCTCATATCAAAGGCAGTATAGAGAGTTAGAGACTTTATCAAAATACAACACAAAAAATATAAATAATAATATAATGAAATTTTAGTTTTTTATTTTTCTCTCTTCATCTTTTCCTCACAAAACTTCAAATCTCAACGACACTTTGAACCAGAAGCTTATCCGCAAATTAGGCCCAAATGTCCAATTGATTTAGTTGTGGCATTGCCCCATCCTAATATGAGTGGTAGCCACTGTGGGACATGAAACAGTTTTGTATAGAGTGGCATTTGCATATCCCATCCATTTTTGCATTTAAAAGTTCGACATTTGTATCCCCAGCTATTTTGGTACATGCCACAATAACATTTGTATATCTCATGTAATACATGATGATGTTTGAAAGATAATCAAGACAATAATTAAAAAAAATAATATATATTTAGAAAATCATCAAAAATAGTTTTAAGATTCTAAAATTAGCAAAATTCGATATTCTATAGGTTTAAAATATAAAGATTTTCTTAAGCTATTTAGATTTGACATTTCAGATATTGAAATGTAAAGTGTAACCATTTCGGTCGAATCACTTATGGAAGCACAATAACCAACTTTTTTATAATTACATAGTATAAAATTGACATTTGACATCTAAAAAATCTGACAATAATTAAAAAAATATTAATATATATTTAGAAAATCATCAAAAATAGTTTTAAGATTCTAAAGTAAGCAAAATTCGGTATTCTATAGGTTTATAATATAAAGATTTTTTTTTGAGCTACTTAGATTTGATATTTCAGATAATAAAATATAAAGCGTAACCATTCCGGTCGAATACCAAACTTTTTATAATTACATAGTATAAAATTGACGTTTGGCATTTAAAAATTTGACTTATTCCTGATGAAGATAAATATAATCATGGCCAAATACAAAACGTGGATACTGGGTTCCTTTTCTTCAAAAAGAAAAAAAAAGGAAAATGGGCTCTTTAAAATAAGAAAAGGTTCGAGAATTCCATTGAAATTTATTGGATAAACGAGTTATTTGTTGGATTTGGTAGATTCGTACATAATTAAAAATGTGGAAAAACCGAAAAAAAGTGGTGATATAATGTAGATAATAAATGTACTAGTTAGTTGTTACAATGATAAATGTACCAACAAACTTAATGATAATTGATGAATAACACGATTGCACCGACGAAAATAAATTATTCGCAGCATAAAGAAATAAAGAAATAGACAAATAGTGATCTCCAAAGCCAATGTACTATGAAATAAACAATCAGGATACTAGAAGGATGTCGCATGCAGATTCTCTGTCCCGTCTTCCTGTTCATTTCATGTAAGATGTCACTGCTGTGAGGTCGCTCAATGATTTAATACTCGGGTTTTCATCTGTCAGTACTTTACAACAGAAACTGCTCCAGGGTTATGCTTCACAGAAGATTGGACTCTTCTCGGCTAATGATCGTTTGGTGATATGTCAAAGGAGACAGGATTTTCTGCAGAAGGGATTTTGTAGAATCTTGTGCAGCGCCCGTGTTTTATCACATTATCAAATCAATATGTCAATTGTCAATTTGTCATTGCTGAACATGGTACCAAGCGACGACTACTTGTGACTTGCGTCTTGCTGCGACTCAACAAAGGCCTCAAACAAGAAATGGGGCTTAGAGTTCAATCAGATGCTGACATCTAACAGAAGTAATATTCGATGTGGGCCAGGGAAGGCCCGTTGTCCGCCCAATCACCCTTTGAGTTTCCATTTTCTCTCTCTATTTTACTCTGGTTAGTTACTGTTAAGACTCAAATGAGTCGAGTTCGAGCATTTAGATTTAGTACATACTCGGCTTATAAAAATTCGAGTTGAGAGCTGAGTTTGTGAAACACTTTAGTTATAAGTAGAGGTGGCAATCGGGCGGGTCGGGTCGGGTTCGGGTTCGGATAAAAATTTTCTGGAAAAAATCGGGTCGGGTTGGGTCGGGTCGGGGGTCGGGTCGGGTCGGGTCAATTTATATGTTGTGTTTTTCCAGGTCGTTGATAGATTTCGATTGGATTGAAGACCATTTGATCTTGGGTCGGGTCGGGTCGGGTCGGGTTCGGATCCCATGCGGGTCGGGCGGGTTTGTCGGGTCGATCGATTCTACCTCTAATAAGGTTGATACATCTATAAGACTGATACGTGAGTTTGTACTAAATTGATATATCAATAAATTATATTTTCAATGACATATTTGCTACGCTAATTTGAATAGATGGATCAATAAAAAAATATCGAGTCAAATATATGAGTCGAGTCACGAGTGAGTAAGAGAAGTCGTTAAACCGTTGAGATGATGAGATGATGAGAAATAGTGAAAGATGAATTATCGGATTAGGACTTGACAAAAAAAACATATAAATTATTATTATTCGAGTTCATTCGAGTTACGAATTGAGTCAATCTCAACTCAAATTCAGCTCATTTAACTATCAAAATAGATTAATTCAAATCAAATTAACTCAAATTAAATTAATTCAAACCAGATTAACTCGACCTCAAATCCAATTCAAAATGAACCACAAAAGCAAACTTTTCAGTTTTTATTATTAATAAGTATTATTAAATTAATATTGTTAAAAATAAGACTGAAAACCGTAAAATTTCAAATATACGAATGGCAGCGCGCCACTGTCAGTGGCGCGGACGAAACGCGCCACCGGCAGTGGCGCGTTACAAAAAAAATGAAACGCCGCGCAACGCCTCCATCTCACTTGCGCCTGCGTGCGTTTTGTATATATAAGAAGGAAACGCGCCACTGCCAGTGACGCGTTTCCAAAAAAAAAAAAACGCGCGCGCGCACGCGCGCGTGCGCGTTTCGTAAAAAAAAGAAACGCGCCACTGACAGTGGCGCGTTTCGTAAATTCAAACAGCGCGTCACTGCTAGTGGCGCACTGCCATTCGTATATTTGAAATTTTACGTTTCTCACTCTTATTTTTAATAATATTAATTTAATAAAACATATTATTACTAAAATCTGCAAACTTTTTTGTGCAACCTTGGAGAGTCCGAATCGAAAGACATACCGTAAAAAAAGCAACCATTAAATTACGAGACCTTTTTAATATATAATATTTAAGTTTGAGTTAGAGTTATAAAAAAACCCGGACGGGTCAGACCCGACCCGCTGAACCCATGGCCGCGACCCGTCCCGCCCGACCCGTGACCCACGTCAAACCCGTGACCCGTTAGAACCGACGGGTCTAGCACGGCGCGGCAAAAAAAAAATTAAAAAAAAATCCGTGCTAGACCCGACCCGTTTTGGACCCGTCCCGACCCGACCCGACCCGCCCAACCCGTGCAAACCCGCCCTCGACCCGTCCCGGGAATCCGTGCAAACCCGAGAAAATTCAAAAAAATTCAAAAAATTCAAAAAAATATGGAAAAAATTAATTTTTTGGTAAAAAATATAAATAATTATATATTTTAAATATTCTTAATAATTATTTTTGAATTTTTTGAAAATTTTGAGAATTTATTTGAATTTTATTGGGTTATTTTTGAATTTTGAAAAAAAAAACCTTGGACCCGACCCGCCCCGCCCCACCCTTGAACCCGACCCCCGCCCCGCCCGCTAACTTTGTCCGACCCGACGGGTCTAGGACGGATCGCGCCAAACCCCCCCAAAATGGACCCGTCCTAACCCGTCCCGTGAAAACCCGTTGACCCGTCCCAACCCGTCCCGCCAAAACCCGTCGACCCGTACAAACCCGTCCCGACCCGACCCGTACAAACCCGTCCCGACCCGACCCGACCCGTTTTTAATACTCTAGTTCCTGTAAATTCACTTTCTGTTTCATTTCTGTGCCTGTCCAATCTGTCTAAATCATCGGCTTCTACCGAATAAAAAAAAAGTAAATCTCCTTTCCCTAAATTTATTATTAATATTTTGCTTTTTGGACTTGGTCTGTTCCAGAGAAAGATAGTTGTGAGCCTGGAGTACTTATCCTTGATTTTCCTTCCAAAAGAGACCTGCTATTTTATAAAATTTGTACTTGAACAATTTGGTTTTTGGTGAAGGGTCAAATTCAGCCCGTCATTAATGGACAATTAAAGCAACTAATTGAAATATTAATTGAAAACGACGGACACAAGCTCTGAAATATTAATTGAAAGAAACTAATCACAAGCTCTGAAATTTTCATGATATTAAATACATATTTATATCGTATCGATTCTTCAATTCAAATTTTCAACATCTTGAAAAACACAATTGATTTTCAAATTCTTCATCTTTTCAATTAGATTAAAAAGTTTGAAGATTGATAATAGATTGATCATAAATTGAATCTGCTTATAATATTCTTTAAAACTTAATCCACCGTCTCACTAGTACCAATACAAACCAAACCAATGGGCGAAATCCTTCAATAGAAAAGGCAAAAGATATCCGAATCCCAAATACAGAGCGTAGCTGGAAACTTCCAGTTGAAGGTTTGGTTATAAATTATTATACCTTTTTCCCAATCAGAAGCAATAGTCGTACCAGTACAGACAAATAAGGACTAGTAACTCGCAACTGTTATCAGTGTTGCAAAATCAGCTAGAAAGAGGGTGAGAGAGAGAGAGAGAGACCTCGAGGCTTCAAGAAGACACGCGGTTGGTGAAGTTAGTACCTGTAAACCCTTCTTGCTTAGAAAATTCTTCAATTTATGTTTGTTTTAGTAGAGAGGGAGAGAGAGACCGAGAGAGAGAGAGAGAGAGAGAGAGAGAGAGAGAGCAGTTTTTAGTGCCGCCAAATCAGCTCCATACCTCTTAGAGTTAATTTTGATTTCTTGGTCTGTTCTTTTTCCTTCCTCTCGTTTCTGGTTTTGTTCTCCCTGATTAAACACTAACATGGTGATATTACTTTTTGACAAATTACACTTTGCACTGATTCTCATAGTCCCTAAATTTTTATTGATTACTCTATGCAAATCCTTACTGATATATTGAGTATATATCGGTGCTAATTTATCATACTACTGCCTAATCACTGAAACTGGGAACTGTGACCTTTCTGACCCAACTTTTGTTTACAGGAAATTTCTCTAATTTTTGTTTCTAGACTGCCTTAAATACTTGTGTCTGCTATATTTTGGTACTTTGATAGAATATGAGCCAAAGTGGGTACACAGTTGAAGTCACAAATCTCTCCAGTCGTGCGACTGAAGGGGATCTCTATGATTTCTTCTCCTTCTCTGGAGCTATTGATCACGTTGAAATCATCAGGTGTCATATTTCTTTCTTTTCATATAATTGCATTGTAAAACCTGTAGGTCCTTGCTTGTTGTTGGCTAAACAGGTACAGAAAAACTTTGCAATATATATGCTATACTAACTATGAATTGAAAAGTACCCTTTGATTTTCTGCAACTATTAGGGACCTTTTAGCAAAAATAAATAAATAAGTGATTTGGATTTTATTGATCAGGGTCTTTTCGGCACATCTCTAAATGAAAATTTTAATCTTTTTGAGTTCATGATTAACAGTGATGCAACTAATTGGTTAAACATGGATGTTTATCAATAAAGTGGGAGCTTCAGTACTAGCTCATATGAACCTGTTCTTCAATTAAATGCTGGCGTTTGAAGCCTAGAACTGCAAATCTTGCACGTCTCATTTGCTTAGATCTACTCAATATTGTCTCTCAAATTCTTTAACAAAAAAAAAAAAATACAGATCAGGAGACTATGGCTCTACTGCTTATGTGACATTTAAGGAACCTCATGCCTTGGAAACTGCAGTGCTGCTTAGTGTAAATCTTTGATTCTCATTAATCTCCATGCTGTATTTTCTTTTTTGTTGGCCATTATTTTAAAACAATTGACTGATTCATTTCTTCCAACCAATTCTGTGACATTGTGCACCTCACCTGTCATTTTCTACAACTTATAAAATCAAATTCATTTCAACGTCATTGGTTAATTTGGTGTGAAGCAATTTGTCTCATTTCTTTATTTTATTAGGGAGCCACTATTGTAGATCAACCTGTATGCATAACTCGATGGGGCTGTTATGATGATCACAATTTCTGGCAGCAAACTTGGAGTATAGAAGAAGAGACTGTGGTGACAGTATGTATATACTTAATGATGCAACATATAAGAAGCAAAGAAAAAGGAATTAATAATCTTTTCAGAAACCTTAATTATATTGCAAGTATTGTAGACAATAATGAAAAAAATATAGGTCTTAGCATCTGATTTTATAGATTTTGAGAAACTACACCAAAACTTGATAATGTGATGCAAAAGTAAATCTTCTCCCACTTATAGCATGCTATTTCTTCCCAAATTCAAACTATGCTAAAATAAATAAAAATTGATATACATTTGAGTGCTCAATTTGTGTTGGAGTTAGGAGTTACAGTAAAATTGATGAAGTCAGGGGCAGTTTCAGTATTCTTCTGATATCAAAACCTATACTGATTTGTTCCTCTTTACCCTCTGAAGCATGTAGATGCATACCAATTCAATACTACCCCAAGAGAGGCGCTAACGGTGGCACAAGATGTGGTCAAAACCATGTTGGCAAAAGGGTATATTTTAAGTAAAGATGCGTTTAGCAAAGCAAAGGCCTTTGATGAGTCGCACAAAGTCTCCGCCACGGCAGCAGCCCGTGTTGCAGATCTGAGCAAGCAGATTGGGTTGACTGATAAGATAAATGCAGGTGTAGGTGCACTGAGGTCTGTTGATGATACATACCATGTGTCAGAGACAACCAAAACAGTGGCCTCAGCCACAGGAAGAACTGCTGTTAAAGTGACCAATGCTATCGTGACAAGTAGTTATTTTTCAGCTGGGGCTATGTTTGTATCAGATGCACTCAACAGAGCTGCCAAAGTGGCTGCTGATTTGGCGAGTCATGGAAGGAAGTAAATATTTGGTCAGGTTGATGTTTAGGTTAAAAAAATATATATAGAAATAAAAGAGTTTTATTTTTGGTTGAACTAGAAGTCTTGAAATCTGAACCTTAACGTGCAATGCGACCTTTTGATATATTCATATTCATATTCTGTAAAAGAACACACTTCGTGAGAAATTAAGCTTCTGTTCTTTGTCTTGCTAATAGAAATCCTTATAGAGGCTATTCTTTGAACTAGAAATACAAAACAGCTGTCAAAAAAAAAGGACTGCAAAACAGCCTGATAAATTCTTCTCATTTTTACTTTAAACTCCACTGGTGATTCACGACAGGTAATGCAGAATTGTTACAGATAACACTAAAACCATGATATAAACTTGTCGGAAAAGAAATATCTGAAATAAATTCGAAACAGAAATCCAATTAAACAAATCCAATTTATGATACACAGCAAATCATTCAACAAGATTTTTTTTTCTTTTCTTTTCTTCTTCTATATTTTTTAAAGAATATGCCAGACTCAACAACAAAAATGATCTACCTAATTTGGAAACAGTTGAATCACTACCTAACTAGAACTCCTGCCGACATGGCAATGGCACACTAACAAGAATCAGAATGACATTTTCTGTAGACAGTAGACACACACACGTGAGATATATTTTTTTTTATTTAAGTCTAAGACTGTTATATTTTCTTCAGCATGCTGCAACGATGCCATCCAACTGCAGTTGCAAAGCCATCACCAGAGTTCCAATCAAATCCAGCTCCCAAAGCTTCCTAAGTTTTGATCATTTAACAGGCCTTTTTTTTGGCACATGAGAGATGTAAGTTCCTAGAAGTCTGCCCTTACAGAAAGGCAGAAAAATATTTGAAGAATTACAATTGATTCAAAAGAACTTGTCTTTTGAGATCAGTGTCAGAATTGATCAAATACTACCAACAAAGTGGGCACCAAATGAGCCCATACTCATTACAGTCTCTACACCATTCAAACCGAGCACTGTTTTCATCCTCCTCTATGCTCTCCAAATAAACTCTACAGCTCCCGGAACAACTCAAACATGGCAAAAACCTCTCATTATCACAACCAGGACATAGCTCTGCTTTCATCTCACAACCCTGCAAAATATACTCCAGTTCTCCGCTCAAGTGTAGTTTCCTCATCTCTTCTGCCCCACCTATGTAGTATTCATCCACAAAAACCCTAGGCAGCTTTCCTCCAAAGTTCATTCCTAGGAGTTCATTCAATTGCTCCTTAAGCCTAGCATCCATTGAAACGTCTCTTTCATCAAGGCACACCCCATATCCTTGTAATATTCTCCTTGCATCTTGGCAATCCTCCTGTGTGCTGGATATGCATGTAAGACTTGTGAAGTAAAATACCACCCTTCTCTTTTCGGCAATTCTCCTGTGTCCCTGTTGGTACATGGATGCAAGCAACACACGCTTCATTGAGTTCATTCTCCTTTTATCAAATTTCCTTTCAAATGAGTTGACCCTTTCACGCACAATGCCTAATAACTGAAATGTTTCATGGCATCTTGATGATGAAACCGCAGAGTTTCCAATCGTAGTCTCATTGTTTAGTTCTGGAGGAATATCATCTGATGCAATTTCAGATGTTGATGAGATCTTGGGTTCGGGCAGGTTCATTGACTTGCTGGTGTCAACAAGCTCCCATGTATCGATTGAAGTCAACTCCTCTTGTTCGTCAATTAGCTCCCACATACCGGTATCCTGTATGCAAATTTTTAGTAATTTATATGTTAAATGAATTTCTCTTGTATATGAAACTTTGTTAGTGATTTAATTAAATTTATCATAACACTTGACTTGGGTATGTCAAATATTTTTTTTTCCAAATTAAGTTGATGTTGTCAGACAATTGTAATGACAATCCCTGCAAGTTTAGTTGATTTTCTTGTTTCTAAATATAGCAAAGAAAGCAAATATATTTCTTTACATTTTACCAAATTTTATGAACATGGAAGCATAAATTTCAAAAGCTTGTTTTATTGTAGGTCGTAGATATTCCTTGTCACCATTGATAAAGATTAATATTCCAAAACATGAACATCACTTCGGTAAAAACTTGTTGAACACTTTGCAAAATACACATCATCAAGTTCTAAAACTATAGTAAATTAACGGAAATCTTATTAAGAACATCATTTCTGTACACTTAAAAAAATATAGAACTTAACAATCAATTTCCTTCTTATTATCACTTCTATGAAAAGTAAAAACTGGATGATCGTCTGTTCTAGTTATTTTTGTGATAATGTTACAATTACTCTAGAGTGAAATTAAGGACAAAATTGCAGTACCTCTGACCCACAAGACAAAGTCCTGGTTAGAATTGGTGGGATTAATGGGATTTTATCCTGATCAGACAAACCATTGCTTGAATCATCTTCACTTGAATCAAGCTCATCTGAAGAATGATCTGGTTTGAACATATATTCATGATCGGAGCCATCAGAGTCGATGCTTCCATTCTGGTAAGGTAGTAAGGAGTAGTCCCCTGAGTCGCAAGACAGTTGGCACAGTTCCAAGTCTCCTCCAGCCTGCTTTGAGGATGCTGAACCCATGAGATTTTCGAGTCAATGAGAAATAAATTCACCAAGAAAGAACCTAACGTGAGCAGAGAATAGCAGGTTAATATCGCAAGAGGAAACAAAGAGAAAATTGCAGTATGATTTGCTCCAAGGGAGGATAATGTATAAAGAGAAAAGGCCTGGGGGGGGGGGGGGGGTGATTAAAATTAGAAACCCTCTTTATTTTGTCATTCTATATTTAGAGAACCTATTTCTCAGGATATTTTAGACTCCGCAATTGCAAAAAAAAACTCTTTTTAAGTGGAGTAAAATAAGCATTTGGTTCTGTTTGATATATAAAAATAAGGCCTTAATACAAGGAAACTAATTTATAATACAAAATCCTTCCAGAGGAGCCTTTGGTACTTGCCATTTTTCCAATGAATATTTCTAAGATGTGGATAAAAAATATGAGAAAAGAAATCCATTTTGATTTAACTAGTTTTATGGACCCGGATAATTAGCCCCATCTTCCCAGCCCCGTTATATTGCCCAATGAATCAAAACAGGAAAAACGGCTATAGATTCCAGAAGAAAGTGTGCTAGTTCAAAATAGGAAAATCGCACCTCTGTTTACATATATGTTTATTATTTGCGCAGGTTGTTATGGACTTATGGGCAGTGACTTTGTTACTATCTAATTTTGATTTCTTGAGCAATTTTATAATGAAAATCATGTAGAGAAAGACCAAATAAAAAAAAAGATTTAATAAACCATGTACTATTACTTAGAGACGTGGTGATTATTGTTTAGGGATAGAGTGATTATAGTTTAGGGACAGGGTGATTATGATTTAGGATAAGTAATTATTATTTATAACTAATGTGATTATTAATTACAAATTAGATGATTATTATTTAGAGGTCAAGTGATTATTATTTACATTATGTAATAGCGTTCTTCAAAGGCTGCTGATATGAAACTGGCTATAATTTTTCTTTTACAAACTACGTTATAATATATTGAGTGATTATTATTGTTTGCTAATGGATTATTGACTATCAAGAGATTATTATTTACAAAAAACAATGATTATGGTTGACTATTGAAGAATTTTTATTTACATAAATAATGATATATGATTGACTATCAAGGAATTATTATTTACATGAATAATGATAAAAAAATATTTTATCAAAAAATAAGAAAGATGTGTGCTAAACTACAAACCATATCTCGATCGAGAAATGACTAGTATCTTATATTACAATTCATCAAGTTATTTTTCTCATAATTATTATAATTTTTATAATAAATTCCAGCACTTCAATTATTACAATCAAATAACTTCTCTTTTTTGACCGAAGCCAACGAACCTGTCACCTTTTTTGCGCCTCTTTCTTTTTTTGCACGTCAAATGAATTTAAAAGTCCTCAATTTTAGACCTGCTTAATTAATCATTCCCATTAAGAGAAAAGATGAATTACAAATTGATGACAGAGATCCATTTTAGAACATCGTTTTGGCCAGGCACTCCGGCTCAATTAGTGCCAGATTGAACGGGGAAAGAAATTTAACTCTTTAGTCCAGTTAAATATACATAACATATTTTGCCTTAAATTTTTTTCCATATGGTATTTATTTGCAGGAACTTAAATATTGACCTGGATTTATTTGGTGGTATGTCATAGTCTCAACTATGTTCCAGTAAAGAACAAAAAGCAAAACATTTCCCATTTGCCAGTGTGTGGCTGGTATACTGGCTGTTACAAAGTCATATGGATGTTGGAGGCAACTTGGCAAGACACGTTGCTAGTAATTATAGGTTAGATATATACGGGATCAAAGTTAAGAAATCTCCCTGACCCAAGCTATGTCTATGCATAAAATTACTTAATATGCATTCGTCATGCATGTTAAATAGTCCAATGCTGATGTATAGTAGATACACATGATTTTTTGAATTCAAGAAAAATGGATGAGCCTTTTTAAGTATTTTCCAAACAAGAGGAAATGTAAATTATTTCTACATTCAATCCTGACTTGATAAGTACAGTTACACAATGCAATTGAAAGTATCATACCATCTGTGCCAGTGAAATATTCAAACTGACATAATGCTTGGCGTATAAACACCTCTACACCACTGACAATGATGACCCCAGAATCTTGTGCCTCTCAGAAGCCTCGTTACCTTCGGTACATATACCACATCAAAAACCAAGGCGTAGAATATCAAAAGCTCCTATAAATCCAATCAATCTTATGTCAGTCATACCAGAAATAACTATCTTGACACCTCATCTTGCTGAGGTTAGCATTTTCATTGATTTTGTTCAAAGCATAAAACAAAAAGCAAAGTTCCTTGTTACTGCAGTACTTTTATTTTATTTTTTTAATATAAAACAACTAAGCCATACATTCTGGTAAACATCCTTACTGATATGGTACCAAATAGATACTAAAATCTTCATGAGTATTTTGGCCACAATACAAACTTCCCATCAATGGTACCAAAATATTAATAAAGAGGAGGATGCAATATTCAAATGATCAATGATAATAATAATGGCACTAATACGAACCTTTAATCTCTTCAGTACAGTAGGCAACTAAATTGGCATCAGTTGGTCATCTAGTTAGTAAGCTTGCAGTTTCAATTGACTGAACCAGAATGGAATCTGAAGTAATTGCAATGCAGTAAAAATATATACAATTGTCTCAATTTTGCTCACTGGTTCTCACTGTTGATAAAAAAATAAAAGTGAAAGAAAGAAGATAACATAGAGGATTATTGTTTAGAGAAAGAAGTAAAAAAAATTCAATCAACCCTGTATTAATATTTAGAGACAAGATGATTAGTACCTAGGGGCAAGATGATCATTATTTAGGAACATAGTGATTACTGTTCCGGGTATAGGGTGATTATTGTTCAGGAGCATGGTGATTATTGTTTAGAGACATAGTGATTATTGTTCAGGGATGATTATTATTTAAAAAAATACTATTATCTTTCAAAATAAGATAAATACTAACTGCAATTTCTAAAAGTATAACTAAATGCAGACATAGAGAAGATGATCTCATCTGTCCATATCGAAGCCTGGCTCCAGGGGGCTTTCATATTCAAGGCTGGTTTGTGCTTATAGAGATTGGAAGCTGAAACAGTACCAGTGATGCAATGCAGCCACATTGGCACACAACTCTGCCAAGGGAGATCCGATTCGTGAAGCCGCATTACCAACGGCAACGAGCTTAGTGTAGTCGACGATTACCAGGTCGATCTGCACGGAATTCAGAGAGGTTAAGCTCACTGGCAAGGGTTTCGAGAGTGAGGGAGGAGTTGTAGGCCGAAAGGGAGATGTCAGAGGAGGAAGGCGGCGAGGGTGAACAAGTGGGCTGGGGTGGGCAGCAAAGTAGGTACACCCGAATCATTAGATTGTTCACTCACACATCTATGAATTTTTTTTTGTCCATCTCTAATCACTCAGGGAGGGATCAATATTTTGGGATATTTTCTATGTGCACACAAATTACAACGGCTCAAGAAAATTATAATGGCCGTCGTGAAGTCTAAATACGAATTTTGATGCACGAAATTATTTATTATTATTAAATCAGAATCGTTGATAAATGATCGGACCGCACAAATCAAAAGAATTGCACTCTGCAGAGTTTTTTCAGCTCCGCAGGTGATATGGTTCCAATCACTCAGACATCGATTTTTTTTATCTATCTCTATTTTTTAACTTATAATAATAATGTTTCTGTTTTAAAATTTTTAACAACATTATCATTATTTTCTAAACGCATGCATTTATAAATTATACGTAAACATCTTTATTTAAATAAATAAAAATAATCATTTATGAACGCATACGTTTATAAATACTGATATTCACTCATATATATATATATATATAGTAAAGATACCGTGAGCTTAAACTCACAGAGGTCTTATGTGAGTTTAACTCAAAAAATATATCAAATAATCTCTAAATTTTAATTTATCATTCTCATTAAATTCTTTATATGAAAATCTCATGGGATGCAAAAATTTGAGCCGTTTTGAGTTTTTTAAGTCGTGGTTTTTAATTTTTGAAAATCAGCTCTAAAAATAATAATAAAATATTTAATATTTGAATATCATTTTAGAAAATTAAAAATGATGGGTTAAAAGACACAAAACACTCCAAATTTTTGCATCCCACAAGATTTTCATATAAATAATTTATTGAGTATGATAAATTAAAATTTGAAAATGATTTAATTTATTTTTTGAGTTAAGCTCACGGAAGACCTCCATGAGCTTAAGCTCACGGTATCTTTACTATATATATATATATATATATATATATATATATAATTTTATTGTTTGTTTAGAAATCAAAAATCAAAAATTCTTTTTGACCGCATACGTCCAAGAACGCATGCATTCACTAAATATGAATTAGATGGATGTCCGCATACGTTTATCAAAGAGGGGAAACATTGCTAAACATTTTAAAACAGAGGCAGATTTATGAAAATAATAAAATATGAGGATAAACAAAATAAAAATTCCACATCTATCCACTCAATCAAGTGTAGGCATTAACATCCGAAAATTTTATATTTAAGTAAAAATAAAGTTAAAATTAAATATTGGAGTAAATTGTAGATAAAATTCGGGATCTACACTTCACAGACTTAGCACCCACGCGGAGTGTTCTTACTCCATGAGATTATCACCCACGTGGAGTGCTCCCACTCTACGGGACTGCCACTCATGTAGAGTCATTTATTTATTTATTTTTATTCAGTCCAATGTGAGAGGCAAAGAGGAGAAGAAAAAATAAAATTCAAAATTCAGTCACGTCACGTGAGTGGCGGTAACGTGGAGTGCTCTCACTCCACGTCGGTGAGTCTCATAAAGTGAGAGCACTCCATGTGGATGCTAAGCTCGTGAAGTGTAGATTCCGAATTTCATCTACCATTTACCTTAATATTTAAATTTAATTTAATTTTTACTTAAATATAAAATTTTCGGCATTAAGATTCAGCTTTATTCTGAGATCTGCATATGCATTGATTGTGAAGGAGTTAGACTAGATCTATATAGAGTGGTAACATTACATGTAATTGTATTTCGTATATATTTATTTTTAGTTTTAATTAGGGGTGTCAATTTTTGACTCGATCCGACGGATTAACTTGACCTGACCGACACGATCCGAATATAAATGAGTCGGGTATGAGTTTAATTTTTTTGATCCGAATCGGGTCGGGTTGGGTTCAGGTCAACCTGACCAGACCCGATTAATTATATTTTTTGAAGTAATTTTGTGATTTAGTACTAATTAAAGCTTAAATATACACTAATTAAGATTAATTATAAATTAATCAATATTTTATTACTTAAAATTATATAAAAATAATTAATAAATAATTAATTATTTTACACGGATCGGGTCGGATACGAGTCAAGATATTTTGGTCAAAAATAATAATAAAATAATATTACCCGATCCATTGACACCCCTAATTTTAACACAATTGACTTTTTCTTGGTTACAAACAACTCAACTTTTACATTTTATAAATAATTTCTTAATTAAAAAATTCACAAGAAGTCCATAAAAAACAAATTTGATAACATTTTTATGAACCCTATAAAATTTTAGAAAATGAAATAATTTACTTTGATATTTTTTTACAACTAATATGGCACTTGCAGAAATAAAAAAGAAGCAAGAATTACAAAAAAATGCTTTATGAGTTTATAGGACATACATCACGGATTCATGCTTGGTGCAATTTAAACATAGATTTACCATCAACCAAATGATTTTAAATATTAATTGTATAAGTTATTACATTTTTGACTTTGATCAGTGATTAAATAATATGTTTCATATGCATGTACAATGACAAGGGATCAAATATCCGTAGACATCGTGCTAGTTAGTATCAATTAAAATAAATCTCAAATAACTATTTGTTAAACTCTTAATTGATAGAATTTTTTTTATATATCATGTTATATGTGCACAAAAAATCATTGTTCCATGGTCATTACAACTTTATTTACATATGCATTAAGTGTTAATGAAATTAACATATCAAATTATTAAGTTTGGATCAAATCATGGGTAAACAAATCATATTAATTATAATTGAAAGAAAATAATTAATGTTTTATTTCGTTGTGTAAGATAAATACGAAGTACCACTTCAAACATTAATAATTCGGCCACAGAAAATCTAATTCATTGATAAAATTTATCCATTCCACATGTAACGAGCATTAACTGCTTTTTATAACTGTTGCTAACTTGCATACACGAATCTCAAGCTAAACTGAATATTGATAATTCTATTTAATCAACGGATGGATGCGTGAGTGCACAATCTAATACTCACTCATGGGTGAACCCACCCTGCTCCCAGTGGGGTGTGCCTCGTCGAGTGATTTATTCTCTTTTCTCGAGTGATTTCTTCATTTCTACTAATTGCTCCCCTATTACTATTAGGAGCTTGATGTCAATAGGGGAGTGATTTATTTTCTACAAGCATTACTGTGCTACACATCATATGGGTGAAAAAAAAGACCCCCCTATTTGCACAAATCAGCGCATCAGGAGATTGCACTCCTTGACAATGGGTGAATTTTTATTTGCTGCGTGGCCACTAAATAAAAATAAATAAAAATATACTCTCTATTAACTAAATTTGGGTTGTTTAAATCAAATCGGGCAGTTCAGAGGTTATGATAGGGTTCTGCCATTGTTCCTTATGGTAGCAAAATCGGATCCGACAACGGATTATTTTGACAATTTTGATAATGATTTTTTTAAATAGACTAGTAGTGTTTCAAATATCATACAATTTCATTATCGTTTGATAATTCATAAAAAATCATCAAAAATTTATACAATTTGTAACAATTTTGATGGACTATCATCATTGATAAAATTACATGAAATTTAAAACACTATCAATCTAAAATAAAATAAAATATAAAAAAAAACTATTTTCTATTTTTAATTTTTTAGTATTTATTTAAAAGTCTATTGTCAAGATTGTCAAAATAATTCATTGTCAAGGGATCCGTCCCCGATCAATCTCACCTATATATTTCGGAAGAGACCCTCTACAACGGATTATTTTGAAATTTTGACAATGAATTTTTAAATAAAAACGAAAAAAATCTTCAAAATAGGAAAAAATTATAGATATGTTCTTTATTTAAAGATTGATCGAAATTCAAATTTAATACAATTTCATTGTCGTTTGATAGTTCATCAAAGACTATTAAAATTTTATGTAATTTATAATAATTTTAATTTTACGGTCTTTGATTGACTATCAAACAATAATAAAATTATATGAAATTTGAATCACTATCGATCTACGAGTAAAATAATATATCTATAATATTTTTAAGATTTTTATATTTATTTTAAAATTCAAAATAGCCATTGTCAAGTTATCCCTCCCCTATATATATCATACGCCTAGGTGCTAGATCATAGGTTCGAACTTGCAATTGATATTATTTAAATACACACATGTATACATACATACATACATACATACATACATACATATATATATATATATATATATATATATATATATAGTGGAGATACCGTGAGCTTAAGCTCACGGAGGCCTTCCGTGAGTTTAACTCAAAAAATATATCAAATCATCTTGAAATTTTAATTTATCATTCTCATTAAATTCTTTATATGAAAATCTCATGGGATGCAAAAATTTAGAGCATTTTGAGCTTTTTAAGTCATCGTTTTAATTTTTGAAAATCAACTCTAAAAATAATAATAATATATTCAATACTTGAACATCATTTTAAAAAATTAAAAACGGTGACTTAAAAAGCTCAAAACGCTCCAAATTTTTGCATCTCATGAGATTTTCATATAAAGAATTTAATGAGAATGATAAATTAAAATTTCGAGATGATTTGATATGTTTTTTGAGTTAAGCTCACGGAAGGCCTCCGTGAGCTTAAGCTCACGGTATCTCCACTCTCTCTCTCTCTCTATATATATATATATGAGTTTGGCTACGGTGCTACGCGTAGTGTGGATGACTCGTGTGCTACGGACCATTTTTCCGTCTTCAAAGTTTAAATAGTCGATCCGACCGGTCAAAATATTTTTCATATGAAAATTTAGTTTGAGACCAAATTTTTTATTTTTAAGGATTTTTTTACTATTTTTTACGATAGCCAAAAAATTACTTCTTTTGAATGACTTATAATAATTAAATCAAGTGATTTTCTAGCTATCTTAAAAAATAGTATTTTTTTTAAAATATAAAATTTGGTCCCCAACTAGATTTTCATATGAAAAATATTTTGACCCGTCGGATCGACTATTTGAACTTTGAAGACGAACAAACGGTCCGTAGTATACGAGTCATCTGTGCTACGCGTAGCACCGTAGCCAAATATATATATATATATATATATATGTTGGAAAATTGATTTAGTTTTATGTTTCTTATGGAATTGAATGAACTTGACCCTAAAAAAATTGAATGAACTTGTTGTTTTAGTTCATAAATCAAGGAAACAAGTCTTCTATGAACTACATCTTGCATAATTTATATTACACTAGGGTTGCAACTCGGGATTCATTCCGATAATATAGTCCTCAATAAATAATTAGTAATATAAAGTAATAAATATATTTAATAAAATTTTATATTAAAAAATTTAGACACTATGTTTTTAAATGCTAAGTAATAATGATAATTATAATAAAAATTATTATAATAATAAATAATATAATGAAATATTTAATAATCTATAAATTATCATATAAAAATTAAATCATTTTAAGAGTTAAGTTTCACCTTAAGTATATTACACATATTATTTTAAATGAGTAGAGAGAAACTATTTATATAAATCTTTGAATTCAAGATGAAAAAATTTAAATAAAATTAATGGTAAAAAAATGATGATATAACATGTTTGAAAATTTTAAAAGTTCAATTCTTTTTTATATATTAAAATTCTGTAATTGAGCCCTAGCTAGCCTAGTACTCATTTTACGGACTATTTATCCTTGACAGCACGCTAAAACGGGCCAGAAGTGGTCCTAGTCTTGAGCAAACGCAGACGCATGCAAAGGCTCTATTTTGAGAATGAACTACTAGTCCATTTATATTCAACCTTCAGTGTTTTTCACTGGGCTATATCTATTGAATCCATTGTACGGTCTTGCCACTGGGCTTAACGGCTTTGCTAGTGGGAACCGCAGTTACGTGTTTTAAACATCTTAGTTCCTATTCTGGTTTCTGAATGAACATCTCCACTATGGACCGTGATTATTCAGTAAAAAAGAGATGGTATATGTCATGTTATTGGTTTTAATTATGATTTTTTTATAACAAAAGTTTATCGCTGAATAAATATTAGTGGCAGAAAAATAAAGTTGATATAAGGTATCAAATTAGGAAAAACAGGTTACAGTATGAGGGCTTGAAGCCGTTACCAATATGTACATTAAGTATGAACTGTGTCTTTGAAACTATATTCAATCCAAATCATTACATATTACGATAAATACAGAGATGGTCGGAAAGAATACAAACACCTACGTACATTCCGTATATATACTGCAATCATATCAGAAGGTTCTTTCCCTTAATAAATACATTCTCAATCATAACTCAAATCAACAGTCAGATCCAGAACCTCATTTGTCTACTCCTTTTTGAACTCATTCCTCTAGATATCATCTCTACACGCTCCAAAGAAGACAGAAAACAACCTCAAGGAGTAAACCCTAGGAAGTTGGGCGTGCCTGTGTATTTCAACCACAAGTTTCCATTGATGAAGGGCCCGGTGGTGAATTGCTGAGCCTCATTCCTGCTAATGACATGGAAACCTGGCCACCTGACCCTGCTTCTGGTATTGGCACCAGGCCCACGGTTAGCATACTCAGCATAGTACAATGTCTTAAGAGCAAATTCCCCATTCCACGCCATCCAACCCTCAGGCTTGATTAGGTCACCGATGGTTGACTCCATGATCACCGTGCGAGAGTACTCCTTCCATGGGCGGCCAAGATAGCTGGGAATCTTGAAGCGATCACGAAAGAGAGCGTTGTCAGGCACAATACGGCAGTTCTGAATCACTAGGCCACTCTTCATTTTGGGGTCAGTACGGCCATGGGCAGTGACAGTGTTTTGCTGGTTGTCCATGGGGCGGCGCACAATGATCAAGCAGTTCTGGAAGACAGTAGCAGCATTACCGAAAATGAAGTCAATGGTGCCAGATATGACACAATTGCGGAAGAATTGACGACGAGCCTGAACATAGAGAGTGTCCTGGTATCCATCCATGCGGCAGTTGTAGAAGGCTGCAAAGTCAGATTGAAGACGGAGAGCCACTGCTTGGTGTTTCACTGCCCCAGCAGTGTTACTGAAACCCATGTTCTTGCAAATGAAGCCTTGACCAAGAACGGCTGCAAAATGTTGATTTTTTTGTTATTTTCGTTTCATTAGAAAACTTGAATCTAAATCAAAATGCTTTAGGAGGGCTTGTATATATGACAACTTTATACAAAGTAATTTAGTATTTTACATTTTGTACTAAAATTGATATTATTAAGGTTTGTATATATGTAGTTGTCTTCATATATGGACGGAGAGAAATAGAGAGTAAAAGCTTACAGAAGGTGGCAGTATCCTGGGTGGTTAGGCCATCAGCATTGCTCTTGTGACCTGTTACCCTGCTTCTCTTTGGCCCATCACCGTACATGTAGATATTTGTTTTATCCTTTGGAATCAAAACAATCTCATCATAGACGCCGGCCTTGACGTAGATCACATACCTCCCTCTGAAGTCCTTTGGTACAGCATTGATTGCTGCCTGAATGCTCTTGAAGTTGCCGCTTCCATCCTTTGCCACCACTGCATTAGGTTTTGCCCTGGGTGCCCCACCTGCAGCTAACAGTTTTCTGTCACCTGGTGAGAGCCAAGTGGGGTAACCCTGAGTATCCAAGGCATAGTTAGCCCCAAGAAGCCGGCGGTGTTGGAAGCCAGCTGCATTCTGAAATTGGTGACATTGAACAACTTGTCTGCCTCTTTCAAGAAGTCACCGACATATGTGATGATGGCAAGTGCATTGCTGCTCATCTCGGTTGCATTGCGCAACACATTTTGCATAGCTGTCTTTAACTCAGAATCCTCAAACCCATCTGCACAGTTGTCCATGAATGTCATGACAGCAGTTATCCAGTGCTCCAAATCATCCTTCCTGTTGAGGGCATCATTTCCAAGCTTCACAATAGCCAGCAAGTCATCACTGGCATCCTGGAGCAACTCCTTGCAGTTGGCAATTGCGCCTTTTGTGATTGAATTGTCTGAGCCCTTCCCAACGTCAAGAGATTTATGGAAGGATTCTTTGAGCTCATTAAGAGCTAGTTCAACAGAGGCCTTGACAACATCTTTGGGATTGGACGAGGCATTGACAACTGTTGACAGGGAGCGGTGACAGGTTTCAGGATACAGAGTATTGGCACAGAATGCTGAAACAGACTTGGTTGAGGTGGCGAGAGGGGGTGCGCTGCTCTTGTGGGATTGGCTCACAGTAGCAATAGTTGCAACCACTGCTGCCACTACTAATATGGCAGCAAGGCCACCAAATATGGCCGCCTTCGCCATGTTTATTGAATATAATTGATAATTGAAGAAGGGTATGGCTATCAATTTTACCCTTCTGAACTATGAACAAGAAAAAAAGAACCGAGATGGTGATGATTGAACAGAAGAAGTGTTTATAAAGATACGTATCTTAGCCAAAATTAGCTGGTTGTATTTTGAAATTTTAGGGAGTCGTGGACAAGATTTATTTGCCAGGGTTTGTGATAGTTGTATATCGTTACTGAAATGGATAATTTTAGATGGTCAAATTTTGTTCAGAAAACTGCATCTTTGTGTGCATTATGATATCGTAGTGTAGCGTAACAAAAACAGCCTCAAATTAGTAATGAATGTTATGGTTAATTAGTGTAATCTAATTAACATGCCAATTGCTGAGGTATCATTGGAGAAGATATGCACAGCTGACTGATAGGTTCTCAGAGACACAATCTATGTTTATCTTTAGGGTGCTCTTTAGTTCCTCTACCTTTAATTCTGTTGCAGTCAATTAGTACCAGATGTGTTCATTGCATACTATCACCTGATAGAATAAAATTAGCTCTAAAACAACGCTAAACTAAAAAACTATAGTGTTGAATATAAATTTCATTAGTCTATTCAGGACATGATGTTCTGAGTTGTAAAGTTTTGATGTTGTCAGATGTAATTGCTATATAATTGTATGGTTATTTATAATATTTAGTAATGTTAATGTAAATTAGTCTTTCATTTGACTCCGTGGTGATCTATAATGGATATATATATTAGTTAGTCTGTTTATGGGACTATATATATATGTGTATTATGAATACAAAATGTGAGTGTAACCAGATAATTTTTTTCATTTAGAATTTAAAAACTATTTTTTTGAATGAAAGATTACTTAACTACTTGAGTTAGACAACGTACAAAATGTTGGGCCTTATCAATACAGGTTTTTCAGGCTTTAGCCAATTAGATAAAGAGCAGTGATACAGTGCTCTATTATAATGTTTTCCCATTTCATCCGCTTTCACTGATACAAACAGTGATACTTTTTAGGAGGCTTCTTTTCTCAATGACAGTTTAGGCATGCACAAAGTTTCAACTTGGAGGCATGAAGTATTTTTACTTCAGTAATACACCGAGAAATTGATGGCTCAGATGCTGGCGCATCCACAATTTAGTGTTGTTTACTGTCCTACCATACAAAGAGTTCAGAATATATAGCCCAATTAATAAATTTAGGTCAATCATTCAGACGACTTTGTCAATCAAAATGTTGGATGCCATCCAGAGTTCCCCCAAACACTTCACAACAGCCCAATATGATAGCTCATATTTAGAAGAAACTCAAGAGGACCGACCAACTCAGACTCCTACCAGTGATAAATTATTCAGTGATCTTATTATGCACTGCACATAACTCGATAAACCCGTATACCTTGACACTTCACAACAGATTGTACTAGCTAGAAGAATAACCAGCATGTTCTCAGTGCTGAACGCCATCTGGAGTTCCCCCAAACACTTCATTATAGCCAATGCATAGCATTGTGGGTACTGCATGAAGTGCTTGAAGAGAACTCCAGCTGACATCCAACTTTCTCTTTCTCACGTTTCAACTAGATGATATTGCATAGAGCTAGCTAGCCTCCTAGTCCTAGCTCCTTCAACCTGACTGCTTAGATTGTGTTGTAAGTACAATTCTCCATTATACTTGCATTTATATAGGAAGGAATCTGGCTTCATTGATCAAATGATTTACACACAAGATATTTGCATCTAGCCGTGTTTTCAGCCTAGAGAGAAGGGGGATCATCATACCTGGTTGGGTGTATGATATACCTTTAATTCATCTTCTCTTGATATTCTTTTGTGTAACCTTTAATATATTCCAGGTAGTTCTCATAACCCAACTTGGCACCAACCATGGTTCGCAAAATTGGCCGATTCCGAGTTGAGATGAGTTTTACCGATTTTTGCGACTGACCGTTTTTTTAAAAGAAAATCGCTAAAATCGGCCGAGTCGGTAAAACTCAATTGCAAAATTTTCTTGTTTCCTAGCATGCAAGTCTTCGAAAGGAAATGTGAAAATTTTATTTTAAGACAGCTCGGAACATTAAATTTGGATTATTATGAATAATTATTTTGGCTGTAAAATATTTTAAAAATAAAAGATGGTATCTGAGAAATAAAATTACAGAAAATTGACTATAAACTAGGTTTGGTCGTGTGCGGGGGAACCAGAATTAAAATTGCAGAAATAATTATATTTGAAAAATAATATGAAAATGATTAATAAGTTTGCTAATGTGACAATATAAATTCAATTTTTCAGACGAAGATGCTCTTTGCCAGTTATGTCGAACCATTGTTTTTTTCTTTCGCCTCCAACCTAAGATAAAAATTTCTTGTTGCCTAGCATGAAAGTCTTCGGAAGGAAATACGGAGATTTTATTTTAAGACAAGGTCAGACCATTATATTTGGATTATTATGAATAAATTTTTTGGCAGTAAAAATAAAAGATGGTATTTGAGAAAAAAATTACAGAAAAATGAAAAAAAAAGACTGTAAGTCTGATCATGGGCCGGGAACCAGATTACAAATTAGTACTGTCAAATTCTCTATAAAAACAAGTTTTAGTTTACTATATAATTAATGAAAAATTGTTGGCTGATTTATTTCGAAATTCCGTTTCATCTAATTGAGGTCAGACTTATTAAAATCCTATTTTTCAAATTGAAATATTTATTCTGTTGTTTTTTCCGAACAAGACAAATGGTCTGTTGGAGAACTTTGCGTTAAGATATTTCCCACTTAAGTTTGTATCAATTTAAAATTCTGTCATATTATTTTTCGTTGTTTCTCAAAAAGGTTCTCCAGATCTGAAGATCTGAACTCTGCCTGATCTTAATTGGATGGTTGGCTGCTATAGTTTTCTTTTATATTTTCCAAAAACTTATAATTTAAATCCTTTTGATTCGAATGGTAGCTAACTGTAACGAACACCAAAATGTCATTGATTCAAACCTTCATAACACATCGATTGATATTTAGAATATACACTCTCATATTTCTATAAAAACAGATCATTTTGATGTCAATGTAGCGGTCCAGATAAAGAATATGTTATATACAATATTAGCGGTCTTCAGAGTTTTTTGAATTTGAGAACATAGGCACAATTAATACTTCTTACAATTTAAAAAGGTATTGGAAATATGTTCTTTGCATTCTACATTAACGGATCCTATAGAGCAAACAAATATTCTGTTGCTTTTTTTTTTTTGAAACCAAAACTAGTCTAAAAGACTTTTTCAATATTGTTAGGTTTCGTTTGATAAATCAAAAAATAATTTTAGAAGAGTAGTAGTTTCGAAAAAAGTGATAGAATAATATCATTTTGAAAGAGTGATAGAAGAATGATATTCTTAGCTATTTGGAAGAACGAAAATATCATTTCATAGTTGTTAATAAAAATAGTTAAAATATTATTAATTATGATACTAACGATGATGATGATGATGGTGAAACAATAATAAATATAATAACAAAATAATAAAAAAATAATAATCATAATATAATAATATAATCACAATCATAATATAATACAACATAATCACATAATAATAAAATAATACTAATATGATAATATAATAATAATAAATTATACTAATCATAATAATATAATAATATAATCATAATGTAATAATATAATAATAAAAAAATATAATCATAGTCATAATAATATAATAATAATATAATCATAATTATAATCAAAATTATAGTTATAATAATAAATAATTATAATCATAAACATAATATAATATAATAATAATAATAATAATAATCATAATAATAATATAATAATACTAATAGTAATGATAATATAATAATAATAATCATAATATAATAATATAATATAACATAATCAAATAGATGGTATACCGATTTAGCACTTTTCCATACTCTTCTCCTTAGACTGAAATTCATTTGGCAAATTTATTTATCGGAATAACAATGCTATTGCTACATGTGATGCAGAAGTAACAATGTCCAAATTATATTAATCTTTTTAATTTTCCAAAATTAAAATTTATAAATTGAATAAAATGTCCATATTCATATATTAACCTTTTTTTTAAATTAGCATATTATAAATTGCACTTTCTTGTTTAATACAGAATGTAATTAAACTGTTTCATTGTGTTGTTAGTACAAATATGGAATGGAATTTGTTGCTGATTTTGAGTATCAACATGAGTGTATATATGACTATATTAATGTTTCGTTGATGAGTGGTTTGACGCCTTCAATGAGATGTATCAGTCCATGATCCTATTTTTTGTCAAAACTATGTGACTATTATTAGACATCCAGTCGTTTCTTTTCTTTTGTTTTTTTAGGTAAATATATAAAAATCTACTTTAATCTTTTATTAAATCAAATAGAAAGCAAACATTTTGACGCATTGGATACTTGGAAAGTTCAAAGTTCAGTAACTAGTTGCTTATGGGTCACGTAGCAACTGCTGTGGGGCCTCATAGATATTTCCCAATGTGCTCTTACTTAAATTAGTACAATTGCAACTTTGACAGCAAATCATATGTAATTTTTTTTAAGAGGTAGCGGCACTGAGTGAGACAAAAGACAGCAAAATATATAACATAATAACAAGATGGTATACTATTATAGGAGTATAAACTAGGAGTGTGGTAAAGTCGGGTCTGATCGGGTTCAGATCGGATCATATTATTTTATTATTTTTTATCCGATCCGAATCTGATCCGTTTAAATTTGAGTAAAAAAATCTTGATTTATATCTGATCCAATCGGGTCACGGATCGATCCGTTCCGACTCATATAAAATAAATAAATATTTATTAATTATTTTTATATAATTAGCGAACATTTCGAACATTTAAACTTTAATTAATTAGTAGTAATTGACATTACTATAAACCCACCGACATAATAATTAATAAGGAGGGAATAATTGTGCTTCCGCACAGAGACAAGAAAACCAGCGGAGAACACATGTCCGGGTTCAACGAATGTGCAGTACATAAAATAAAGCATCTATGCCAAACCCATCATGCAAAGAATACCAAATCTTTACTGAATGGATGAGGATGGCTTACCAGAGGAGAAGGAAAGAGCCATGGCCATGGTGGTTAAGAGTAGAAGCGTCTGAAATGCCCATGGTGGTGTAAGAGAAGCTTCTGAAGGGAATGAAGCATGGAGTTCCCCCCATTTTCACTTCAATTGTTTGCTGCAAGGTTCAAGCAATATATGTATTTTAGATGATAGTTTTTTCAGCTTTTACTTTTTTTTTTTTGAAATATGTGCTTTTCATATTGTCTCAGCATTCAATTTTATCCTTTTCTTTCAGCATCAAATTTAATCGCTTGCCTCAAAGAAAATTAAAGAGAGAATTATGAGTGATTTTTGTTGTCATTCCTCCCTCCCTCTCTCTCTTTGTCACACATGCTCGGGCGCACACAAATTCACAAATTCTTAATACTTAATACATAAAAATAGTTCAATTTTTTAACTTTTTAAGTATATCAAATCATCATTTTTCTCCATCATTAATTTTATTTAAATATTTTCATCTTGTTGAATTCAAAAATTCATATAAAATTATTTCTCTCTCTTCATTTAAAAATATATATGTAATATAATTAAGATGAGACTTAACTCTTAAAATGATCTAATTTTTATATGATCATTTATAGATTATTATGTATTTAATCATATTTTTTTATTATTATTATTATTATTACTTAATATTTAAAAATATTGTGTCTAAATTTTCTTTAATGTGAAAATTTATTAAATATATTTAAAATTTTATATTATTAATTATTAATTTGAGGATTATATTATCGATGTGAATCCCGAGTTACAGCTCTAGTTTCGCATAAATCTTGTAGTATGTTACACGAGTTGAGGATTTGTCAATAATAGATCTATTCTGGTAAATTCGACCAAGATATGTTCTTTTGTTGATACGTTCAGAGTATCAAAACGAGTAAACAATTGTTATAAGAGCTTAATTGTGCTGGATGATAAGCATGAGCTACTGAATATATATACTAATTAATTAATTAAAACGACTATATTTATTTATTTTTTTCATTTTTGTTGGTCGATAAGCTGATCTACGTACCTTCTCATTTTTCATTTTCAACTGTGTCTAAATTAAATAAGGAATTATATGTTAGAACTTCATTTCACAGAAGTTGCTGTCTGTGTTGAATCTCGATTATTTAAATTTTAATTAATTCGGAAACAGTTGTTTATTGGCTGGCTTCATTATAACACATGCAAAAATAAACGGGGAGGTTTTAAAATTTGTAATGGAACATATATTATGATGTTCGGTGCGCATTGCACAATTACTCATAAACGTTTGCCAAAAAAATATTACAGATTTTATTAATTATGTTGAAGTTTGTTTTGACATGTTTCTATCAAATTTTAGAGAAATTATGCACTACTCTATGAAAATTATTAATTAGTTTGAACCTCAACCTGCTACTTTTACTTGGAGTTATAATTAAATGTACCACAAACATTGAAATAACTAAATTTCACAGCTTACGCAACAGAAGTAATTAAAATAAAGTGACCCAAATCCACTTTTCTGAAAAGCAAAAAAAAAAAAAAGAATATGAGCGTGCCCCAAAATATAAGGCCCTAATTTGCACACGGACCAATTTGCTAAGGGCCCCAAATATAAGGCCTAATTACTGCTAAAAATTTTATTGCGAGTTTCAAAAAATGATAGTGCTACCTAATCCTGCACATGTACATCGACCAAATTTGGAAGGATTCATAGCTTCAATTTGAAACTGGTATGTATATGAATACTTCTTTTTCATAAGAAGAAACATTACATCTTACATTTGATATTACTGTGCTTGTGCCACTATTCTAGATGAAATTTTCTTTTCAGTGACCAGATTTTCTAAGAATATTTTGTTTCAAAGGTGATCTTTGCGGTTTATCTATGTTTTGACATCTACCCTTAGTGCATCACCAGTCAGCACTTATTTGTAAGGTGATAGGGACAAACTGTATTGGGCCCAGCTGGGCAGCAGCCCCACACGTAAAGTTAAAGACAGTAAGTATAAAAATCTAATCAGTCAGGTCGGGCCTCGGTCGAAGGATAGGCATAAAAATATATATCCAAGGCCTACTGTGTATATATGCTAATATATACACACTAGCATTAGATAGAGAGCGATGTATCTTCGGTATACTATATCTATATCGGATACGATTATCATAAGATAATTGCATTTTACACCCACTAGTGACACACTAAGCAAATTTATATCAACTATTAACATAATCTATTACTGAATAAGACAATAATTATTCTAAATGCATCCACACTAAGTAGAACCTGTAGCGCCCCCCCCCCCCCCCCCAAAAAAAAAAAAAAAAAAAAAAAAAAAAACAAACTTCACAACTTAACGACCCCCTCAGTTAATTTTACATAAAAGATGTTAATTTGTGAAGTGCTTCAGGAAAACCTCGATGAGACTAAGCTTAAATATTCTCTCTAATTTGGTATTATATTGGTGCCTTGGATAGAGTATATGTTGCTCAAGAAACGATAATTCGAATAATAGATGCTAGTCTATACCTGGAGCGCCCTCAAACACTTCAGAACAGATCAAGTATCACACCAGACATGAGCTTAAACTCGATCAATGAAGTGTTGGAGGGAGCTCCAGGTAGCAACCAGATTTTATTTATCTATTTTCCTCCTCAACTGAAAATCCAGTCTGTCATTTTTATTCTATTTATAGCAGAAGAACACTGAGAGCTCATCTGATAGAACAAGGGAACAATTGGTTCCTCCGGAGTTGTACCTAGACAGATTTCCAGCAAGGTTCAATTCAGCGAGAATAAAATCTCACACTACTATAATTTATGTTTGTAGAGATGATAATTTGAGCATGTATGGACGGTTAAGTCCGTTTGTATAAAACTATACATACAGGTTACATATCCATCTCAGAGGCGTTGTAAGAATTATCGTTTCAAAGAATTATAGAGACGGTGGAATAACCGTCTCAAAATTTTTATCCTTTAGACGATTAATCCGTCTATAAATCATCCCTAATTTGTTGATACAGTTCCATCCTAAAATTAATTACCATTATTAATGAATAATTAATGACTATAAGTTTTTTTAATGTGGTGTTTTATATATGGAAAGATTAATTACTTGCTAAATAGAAATAAAATTGAATACATGCACAAATCATACGAACAGTACACACATGAAAATTAATGAAGCCAACAAATAATGCATTAATTGCAAAAAATAATGTACATTATGGAATCCAATGACTAATTTTCATTTATTTCGGACGAACTCATAATATTTCACCCTAGTAAATTGATCAAACAAGAATAAAAAATATTTCTAAATTACATAAGTAAAGAAAATATTGCATCTATTGCTTAAATCACTATCTTCATCCAACTGCTTTGCTGATGCCTTCATGAGCAACTAAAACATTAGCCACCACGATCACTTCCATAGTTTGATCATTTGTCTAACATTTACTTCCTGCAACAAAATACATAAAGCTTAATTGTCCCATAGATTACGTAAAAATATAGTTTGTCAAAGTGAATAAAAGAAAATTATCAAATCAGATTATGGAGATAAGTGCTAACAACAAGCAAATGGCCTGTCACCTTCAAGAGCAGCTATGGTGTCTGGAGATGATGTACCAAGCAAGCTCAATTAAATTCTTATTGACCAAAATTAAACTTAATTAATAACATTTAAATAACAAAATTTCAGCGCAAGTATATGATATTCTCATATACAGGTATTGCATTTAGTATGACGCATGAATTTCAACGGAGGCAGGAGCAATTCCTTGATAAATTGGAAATGTAAACAAAATTCCCTTAAATACTTACCAGTTACTAGTATATCTTCTCAAAAACCATTCAAAATCTTCATATAGATGGCATCTCACCTGAAATAAAATCATTTCATGTTTTGGAATCAATAACACGGATACTGATGTCAACTAAAACTAAAAAGGATAAACAATGAATAAAATACGAAAATATTGAAACCCCAACAAACCTGGTACTGACGAACACTTACGATACTACCAACGAGCAATTGGAAAATAAGTAAGATGGTCTAGAACATTTCAAAAACCATCAGTGCCCCTACTTATGATACTATATTTCTAACCTCTCTGAACTTGTTGTGCATTTTTGCACCTATTCAGACCACCTATCCAAACCAAAGAACAAAACAATCAATCAAACAAAATAATATCAGTACTACAATCAATATCTGAATCATAATATGTAAAACAGAGAAAGAGGAAGAAAATAGTATTGAAATGTAATTGAATTGTATTTGATGTCTCTGAATGAACTGAGTACAAGTGATTATATAGAGCAGCTCATCAATTGAGTGTTTGTAACTATTTCCTATCATTATAGTCCAGATTCATCTAATCTAATTTACGCATTAACAGAATCTTGATTTTGTCTTGTATTGTTAACCTATACAACAATACTAACTTATACTTGTACATTGTACAGCTAACTAGCCTATACTTAATATACCCCCTCAAGCAGATGTGATAGTAATCACATTCAGCTTGTTTCTCAAAATTGAAATCTAGGCAGAGGAAGTGGCTTAGTAAAAATATCAGTCAGTTGGTCATTAGAACAAATGAAATGTACTTAGAACAAAATGGAAATCAATTTCAATGTGTTTAATTCTTGCATGAAATATGAGGTTTGCTGCAAAAAAGTTGCCTCAATGTTGTCACACCACAGTATAGAGGTAAAATTATCAGAAATGTTGATTTTCAGGAGCATATACTGAATCCACATGATCTCAGTACATGTAAGGGCTAAACTTCTATACTCAGCTTCAGTGCTGGATCGTGATAAAATAGTTTGTTTTTTGGCACACCATGAAATAATGTTTTTGCCCAAGTATGTGAAATATCCTTAAGTAGTGCATCTGTCATCAATGCTGTGCATGTCCAGTCAGCGTCGCTATAGGCATGCATTTGAAGATTTGAAGCTCTATGAATCTGAATGCCATAGTGGAGTGTACCAGCAATATAATGGAGGATGCGTTTGATAGCACACCAGTTGTCTTCAGTAGGTTGATGCATAAACTGGGATGCTTTATTTACTGAAAATGCTAGGTCAAGTCTGGTCAAGGTGGCATACTGAAGTTCCCCGACAACAGTCCTATAAAGATGTGGGTCCTGACAGGGAGCACTCCCATGTTGAGATAGATGTGTCCCTCATGTCATTGGAGATAAGGTAGACTTGCAATTGAGCATGTTGAATCTTTTGAGCGAGTCAGATAGATATTTGGTTTGAGAAAATAATCTTTTATCTGATGAAGTAGCCTCAATACCTAGGAAGAAATGAATATCTCCCAAATCCCTTATAGCAAATTGAGTGCTTAATTGAGTAATGTAATATTGAACCAGGTCTGAGTTACTCTTGGTGACAATAATGTCATCGACATAAACCAGAGTTAATGTTGGTCGACATTGATGATGAGAGAGGAAAAGTGATGGATCATAATTGGATGGTTTGAATTCGAGGTGGAGAAGATTATCTCAGAGTTTCTCAAACCAAGCCTGAGATGCTTGTTTGAGACCATACAATGATTTCTTGAGGAGACATACATGGTCGGGACGTTGGGAATCAATAAATCCTTGGGGCTGATGCATATAAACCGTCTCTTTTAAATCTCCATTGAGGAATGTGTTTGAGACATCAAGTTTCTTAATTTTTCAATCAGAGCAAACTACCAAAGAGAGGATAATTCGTATAGTCATTGCTCGAACAACAGGGCTGTAGGTCTCGACGTAGTATATTCTAGCTTCCTGACTGTAACCTTTTACAACGAGACGAGCCTTGTAGTTCTCGATAGACCCATCTGGTTTGTGTTTAACCTTATAAACCCACTTACAACCAATGATTCATTGATTAGTAGGTGGTGGGACGAGAATCCATGTATTGTTGGTAGCGAGTGCATTAAGCTCTTGAGTCATAGCATTTCTCCATTGTTCGAACTCATAACCTGCTTGAATGTAGAAGGCTTAGACTCCAAATTGATTTGATGGGCTACATAATTGGGAAATTCTCGAGGTTTGCATGAGTTATCTCGGGATCGCGTGATCATTGGATGATGAATGTCACCAGAAGAGGATGAAATTTGTGGTGGAGGTGGGTGCATAGAAGGTACTCGAGAAAATGGATCAGTGAAGGTTGAAAGAGGAGATGAGTTTGAAATATGTTGTCTATTCGAGGGAGACAGTAGCGAAGCGGGTTGGTGTTGAATTTAAGATGGGCCAGCTGCATTTGTCGAAGGTCGAAGGCGAGATGACTGAAGGCTGGATCTCATTTGGGCTAAAGTGATATTATCAGAGATTATGAAATTGAAGGAGTTGGGCCCAAAATGGAACTAGTGTTAGTTTTATGTCATAAGAGTCAATCAAATATTGATGACTTTATATTTTATTCATGCATTGGAGGATTTTATTATTTTGTTCCTTGAGTATTTTATTATAAATAGACCATTTGAGTTGATGTCTTGGAATTGCAGAACTCTATTAAATAAATTAATAAATAATAAATACTCTAAATGTCCTAATCAAGATAATTAGCAGGGAACACTAATTATCGGAGAAGATTAGTATGTGGATTAAAAGATGATCATGTTCTGCAGATCATATGATAAGGCGTTATCAATTTAATCACATAAATAGCTAATAGCGATTAGTTTATTGGACGTGACCTAAATGAAACAATGAATGAATTGTGTTTGTGTCATCATTTTGTTTCATTAGTGTTTTGAATTCTATGTATGAGGTGGTTCATCTTTTTCACATAAAGATTGATCATAGTGAGTATTTTCTAACGCTGACCGTAATAGACAATCATAAGGATCATGCTTCTTTGTTCATGAATTATGTAGAGATAAAGTTGTTCATCAAGAATATTATGTCCCTCATAATGAGTGATGATATTTTTGGGCCCCTTGCTGAAGTATGATTGTAAGCATGCAATATATATATAATTAAGTGATTAATTATATACAATCAGTTTTGGATCAAGAAATGAATAAATCGCAAGGATGACACATTCCTACCTTGGATTATTCTTGATATCATATGTCATAAGAATTAACACAACAAGAAATATATTTTCTTGTATAGGATCGTAATATTGTAATGTAGATATTATCTGTGTCAATTGGGTAGTCGTAATGTGTTGCTAGATACCGCTTACGACTTGTAGAATTAAAATGAGTTTTATTTCTACTGCCAACATAACATATATCCTCCCGGGTCACACCATATAGGCTCTTAACTAACGTGATAAAATTCAGTCATAGAGATGACGACCTTAATCACTAATATGTGTAACATATTATAATATGAGAAATTAATTATTTAGGCCATAATAATTAATTGGATTAATTGGGCCATAAATAATATATTGTTTGGGCCATAATAATTAATAGGATTAATTTGGCCACAAAACAATATGGCCCATTGAAGTGGGTGCCATGAGAAGAGAGAGAGAAAGACAAAAGTTATTTGATTAATTTTGGTCAAAAAAAACTTTTTGTTAAAAGTAACAAATGTGGTTGTATGAAAAGCAACAAATATGGTTGTATAAAAAGTTATAATAGCAATTAACCTTTTATCAAAAGTTAAAAAAGGTGTAACTTTTTATTAATGAAAATATTTTGAAAGATCTCAAAATATGGGGATATAACACCTTGGCTGGCCACCTCTCTCTCTATCCTATTTTTCTTCTTCTTATTCTCATGTGTTGAGAAAAATCTAGAAAATTAAAGAGTTAATTTTGAAGGGTTAAAATCTTGATTAAGGAAAATACTAATTTGTTCTACTAACATAGAACTATTAGTAGTTAGTTAATCCTAGGTGGATACTTGGAGAGACGTCATCCTTTTGGCGCTCGGGAAGATAGAAGAAGAGCTCGCAACCACCATCCTTGGAAGTCTACACCTTCGATTACGATATCAAAGGAGGTATGAGCTTCTTAAGCCCTTTTCGGTTTAGTATCAACTAGATAATAATGGATCCTTGGTTGTTACTTGTAAATTTTTTAAAATTTATACCATATGCATAACCTAAAATCCTAACAACTAGGCCGTGAAGTGTGCTGAGAAACACCTTGACTCAAGTTGGAAGAGACATATTGAGTCGAATCGCGTCCTAGTTAGTATGAATTGATCCGGTCGGGTTGACAATGACTTCATTGACCTGAGAAGTTATAATTTGACTATTGATCCTTACCAAGGTCAAAGGTACACATGAAAAATCATCTAAAGATGATTCTTCATTAATTGGTGAATTATCTTTAAATGGAAAAGTTAATTCATCAAATTGGACATTTCTAGAAACTAAAATTTTGTTATTAGACAATTGCAAACATTTATAGCCTTTTTGGTTAATACCATAGCCAAGAAAAACATATAGTTGAGATCGTGGTTCAAGCTTGTGTTTATTATATGGTCGTGTATAAGAAAAACATAAGCAACCTAACACCTTTAAATGAGTATAATCAGGTTCTTTGTTCAATAAAGTTTTATAGGGAACAAGTTTGTGTGAAGGAAGTCTATTGATTAAATACACAATACTTGAGAAAATTTCATCTCAAAATTTGAGAGGAATAGAGGCATGAGAGAGTTCCACTATGTGTCTATGTTTTCGTTCAGCAACTCCATTTTGTTGAGGAGTATATTAACATATAGTTTGATGGATTGTTTGAGGAAACTTGGAAGATATTGGTTTAAATTCGGTTCCATCATCCGTTCTAAGAGTTTTAATAGTCATATTGAGAAATTTCTCAATTTAGCATTTAAAATTAGAAAATATATCACATACTTCACTCTTTTATTTCATGAAATAAATTTAAGTAAAATTTAAAAAATCATCAATAAAGATGATATAATATCTATAACTATGAGAATAAAGAATTGAGGAAGGACCCCATACATGAGAGTGTACAAATTTTAAAGGAGAGGAAGAAGTAGAAATAGAAGAAAAAAAAAGGCAATGTATGACCCTTAGCTACAATACAATTATGGCAAAAAGAAAGATTTTAATTGACAAAATTAATGTACTTACTTGGTTCGGGATGTGACACTTAGTACCAACTGATGACTGTTGAGGCTGACCATTGTGGTCACTATTCATCATTGTTACTTAGTATTCTTTTTTTTATTTTTTTAATCTTCGTCTGTGACTGCGGTCACTTAATAAGGATAGATTTGTTTTCTATGAATGTCACCGTAACAAAATAAGGATAGTATTTATTATTCTTATCTTTTTAGGGATAAACCCTTGAAAAAATTTCTAACGTTAGTATATCAGAAAACATCCTAATTAAGACAAGGAAGAATCATCATGAATTTTAAATAAACTTAGCATGGAGTGCACAAGCTAGCTCACAACCACCAGTTGCATTGTTGGATAGCACCAAGAGTTCCTCAAACACTCCACTAGAGCCAATTTAATTCACCCTGCACATACATTTTGAGGCCCTACCGAAGTGCTTGAAGGGAACGCTAGGAACCAACCAACTTAATTTATCCAAGTCTATGAGTCAAGAAATACATGCACCTGATCGAGTTCCAGGCCAATTTCAGGATTAGGAATCAAAGGGCGGGCATAAATTAATGCAGTTCTTATATATATATAGTTTAATTATGGTGCTATGCATAGTACAGATGGCCCGTGTGCTACGGACCGTTTCTCCATCTTTAAAGTTTAAATGATCGATCCGACCGGTTAAAATATTTCTCATATGAAAATCTAGTTAGAGACCAAATTTTATATTTTTAAGATTTTTTTACTATTTTTTAAGATAGCTAGAGAATGACTCGTTTTAAATGACTCATAATAATTAAATCAAGTGATTTTCTAGCTATTTTAAAAAATATTAAAAAATTCAAAAAAATATAAAATTTGGTCCCAAGTAGATTTTCATATGAAAAATATTTTGACCGGTCGGATCGACTATTTGAATTTTAAAGATGGAGAAACTGTCCGTAGCACATGGGTCATCCGTGCTACGCGTAGCATTGTAGCCAAACTCATATATATATATATATATATATATATATATATATATATAGAGTGATGCTATGGTGCTTCGCGAAGTAAAAAAAAATTTGTGCTTCGCATCCGTATCTCGAATTTAAAAGTTCAAACGGCCGATCCAAACCGTTGAACATCATCTTCATATTGAAATATCCTTGAAGATCAAATTTTATATTTTTTTGAATTTTTTTGATATTTTTTAGATGGGTACAAAGTCGCTTGTTTTGGATGGTGCAGAAATCTTTAGATCAACAAACTTTGTACCCATCTAAAAAATATCAAAAAATTCAAAAAAAATATAAAATTTGATCTCCAAGGATATTTCAATCACTCTATATATATATATATATATATATATATATTTATTTATTTATTTATTTATTTTTCTGGGTCTTATTCTTGCATTGATACTGAGAGCTTTCTGGTCTCACTCCTCCCATTGTACCATGTGTCAACCTCAGAAAGATTCTAGCTAAATAATACAAGTCGAAGAAATAGAATTTAACACAAACTCCTATGGACATATTTAAAATAAATAAGTCCATGTTGATAATGCACAGCTTAATTATTGACCTATTGTTACATATACTGGGAATCTTGCACAATGATATGTTTGACATGCTGTCTGGTCAACATCATATTGCAGGTGTCAAAATTTGTGTTATTTCAGATCTCTCCTGTCGCTGTCAGCTAGATTAATTACATCTCTTGTTTTGGGTCATATTATGTTAGTTAATTATAACTGCGTTGGTGACACTACATATTCAATGAAATTATTGAAATATATTGTCCCGCATGCAGCAACTAAAGTACTTTACGATAGAGTAATTATCCAAACTTATTATGGATTTGGAAACTTATTATGGATATTGGGTCTGTACTATAGCCTGCTCAAACTCAATTTCTACTTTTAAATTTATGAGACCCAATCAAATTTAAATATTTTACTCAGTAAAGTACTATAGGATGTGAATTCGCAAATTTGGGAACGAATTCAAATGTGACCTTTTTGATAGAAACGTGCATAATTGTGAACCAACAATTTAGTACATTTTCTCTCTAAAAAATATTAGAACTATAGAACAGGAAATGAAAACCAGCAGTGGCAATAATTCCTCCTTTGTCATTCGTCTTTATTTTCCTATTTTCCATTATTCCGCAAAGAGACATGGTATCACCAACCGTTAGTTTTAATGTGGATTTATCTAGCTTGGACTACATAAAGAAAAGGTACGTCCTTATGAAACTTTAATAAGCCAATAATAATTGAGACACTAATTATTCTTTTGAAGGCAAATACTAATTGCATTTATATTGTAAAACGCACAGGCGCACTCCATTCTAGTTCAATGTTGTACGGTTTTATTTATTAATTCTTCTTAATTGAAGAAATTAAATTGTGAAGAAAGTTTTAAACTTTACTTCGTATGCAACAATCACAAAAAATTCCGCACCTCTACCACACACGCCAAAAAGTATGTATATGCTTGGGGCCCAATTTGATTGGTTCTGATCACTCAAAATTATACGGACGATTTTGCTATTTGCTTTAGGCATTGGATATTGTTTGCCCAATTTGTTTTCCAATTATATTCTTCTAGCTAGCTGGCTTCTTGCATTCTGTGACTATATCCTCAAATTGAAGTTGTTCTCAACCAAGTTTAACCTAAGAAATAAATTTAAGTCGGCATTGAGAAGTTCAATTTTTTTTAATTTAGCAGTTGAACTTTTCAGAACACGTACCTAGCTAGAGATAATTAAATTAGAGAGAAATTTTTTTCTCTCCGGAACCTTCATCCCAAATAATCTCCGCGCTATCAGCGCTCTTTTCTTTAATGAAGCACGTGCTAATTGAGTCCGACATCTCATATATATAGTTTTTTCTATATTTTTCTCAATTTGATTTAGCGTCTAGCGCTTTCTTTTTGAATTCTCTCTTCCTTAGAACCTATGATGTTGAAATATGTTTTATGTATTATAACTTTGATGTTGAACATAAATTAGAATGTTGTGATATTTAATATATTATTAGGCTGATATTATTTTATGAAGTTTAATTTTTTTTCGTGGTATTCAGTAAATAATTGTATGAAATCATATACTCCAGATAATCACATATAAATGATATTTAAATATCCAGAACACATCTCTAAATATCTAAATTAAAAATCTAAGTACCTAAATATTATACTTAAATGCTTATAACACATATCTAAATACCTAAATAAGAAATCTAAATACCTAGATATTATACTTAAATACCCATAACAGATATCTAAACACCCAGAACATATATATAAATATCTAAATAAGAAATCTAAATACCTAGATATTATACTTAAATACCTAGAACACATATCAAAATATTCAGAACAATTATCTAACTATGTAAGTAAGAAATCTAAATACCTAGATATTATATCTAAATACACAGAACACATATCTAAATATCCAAATAAGAAATCTAAATACCTAGATAATATATCTAAATACCCATGACACATATCTAAACACCCATAACACATATCTAAATACATAAGGAAGAATTCAAAATACCGAGAACACATATCTAAATACCCAGAACACATATCTAAACACCTAAATATTATATCTAATTACATATAATATATTATTATGCATGCATGACACATATCTCAATAACTAACATAAGTAATTATATAAAAATAGAAATCTAAATACATATAATTTTTTTAAAATATTATTTATATATATATAGAGAGAGAGAGAGAGAGTCCGACTATGGTGCTTTGCAAAGTACAGAACGCCTCTGTGTTTTGCACTCTATTTTTAATTTCAAGTTATAAATAATCGATCTGAACCGTTCAATCTAATCTTTATATCAAAATCTATTAGTAAACCAAATTTATATTTTTTAGAATTTTTTTGCTATTTTTTTCTGCTGAGGAGAAAATGACTTGATCTGAGAATTCTGGTTCATCAAAAATGATGGTTTCCCCCCTATCCAAAAAAATAACAAATGGATTTCAAAAAATATAAAATTTGGTTTACTAATAGATTTTGATATGGAGATTAGATTGAGCGGTTTAGATCGATCATTTTTTACTTAAATGTAATAATAGAGCGCAAAGCACACAACACACTTGTACTTTGTAAAACACCATAGCATATATATATATATATATATATATATATATATATATATATATATAAATGTATGTAGAATATAATTACATAGAACATAGAATTGGCAGTACGAAAATTTTAAATTATCATGTACGCTACGCTTTTGCGCTAATGGTCTGTACGCGACGGATTAATAATTACGCGCTTTTGTGCTTAACGAACTTTCCGAAAAAGGAAAGTTCGTTAAGCGCGGTTGAGCGAAATTTTCTAAAAATGGAAAGTCATTTACGGGTGAATTTTTTGAGAGATTATCGCTGGGTACTGTTAGTCACGTCCTAAATTAAATTTTTTCGGAAAGTTCGTTAAGAACGGTTGAGCGAAATTTTTTAAAAATGAAAAGTCATTTACGGGTGAATTTTTTGAGATATTATCGCTGGATACTGTTAGTCACGTCCTAAATTAAATTGGCTGCTAATATAAAGCTTTTCGGCAAATTAAACTTATCGTAATGTTGGTTAGTAAATGAGCTGCAACCCATATAACTAAATATTAAATATGCTAGAAGGAAAAATAGCATATTTTCATATAAAATGCAAGAGCCAATTATTTCATTTCACGCCATATGTAGTACAAAGGTAAAAAAAGAAAGAAAAAGAAAAAGAAGCCAAAAGAAAAAAAAATAAGGTACAGCATCATCTCTTGCTCCGATTCGGTTATTAAGATATAATAATAACTATATATATGAAGTGATATCGGGGGGAACTCCAAACATCATGCCTATGCAATCTCCATTATCTCCTCTTCTTCTGAAACGCCATGGCTGTTTCTACCTCCTCTCCTCTCTCCTCCTCATAACAAGGGCCTGATATTTGCAGCCTAGAAAGAGAATCCATGGAGACAGCTGAAGCCGATTTAAAGAGATTGATATCTCATGTAGGTTAGTAGGTGGCTTTTGTACGGAAGTTTCATTGCACCTAGACGCATTTGGGATACCACCAAAGAATTAATCCTTCTTTAGTCGCTGAATGGACATAAAGCTAAAGTTGGAACAAGAAGTGTCAGTTTTGGAATTCCCGGTCATTTTCATTTTTTCTGCTTATTAAACAGTAATTGTTTTTTCTGGAACCGTTTAGATTTTTTATTAAATTTTTAGACCTAATATCAATAATTAGATTGAGTTATACGTCAAAAATTTTTCTATCTCCATAGCCATTTGAATTGAAGTTATAATTTTCTCTCTATTTTTATTGTTGTATGAAATGTTAAGGCCTAGTCATATCTATTAAAAATTCAGTTTTTCTTATGCAATAACAAATTAGAAAAACAGAGGAGATAGAGCAATCCAAATATATTTTATATGTTAAATATAATAGAAATCAAAATTATATGATTTATTTATTGAAAAAAAAAAGATATTTGGGGAACTAAAAAGTTTTTGAGATATTTTGTTAATTCAGACAATGCATATACGTTAATATTTTTTTCATTATTTTTATATACAATTAAATTAAATGAGATTTGTGTCATTATTTCTGATATCAGTTGGATGTTTTCCGAAATATATTATTCTATGCTAAAAGAGGATAAATTATACACAAGATAAATTACAGTTCTTAAATAGTAAGTAATTAAGTTGTTTATATCAAAGTATTAAGCGACTGAGATGCATAATATTATTGTAAGGTTTTTTAATTTGCAAAAATAAAAAGAAAATTTGCATAGTTAGTGTAAAAAATATGAAAAAAAAACATAATTAACATTATTATAACTTAATATTGTAGAATTACTAAGACTCAGGTGGTATTAATTAAAAACCACAAGAATGATCAAGTCAAATGTAACCGTCTGGTAGAGATAAATGCTAACTATAAAAATATAAAAAATCGACTAAAATAAAGATACTTAAAGAATAAACTACAACTTAATCAAAATTTTAATAAGAAGATCAAGAAAGTAAGAATATAAGTAGAATCGATCAAAATACTAATTGCTATGAAAAGACAATTAGTGTAAAATAATATACCGATGATTCTAGAAAATATTACAAATTTCAACTAATTGAGAGATATAAAGAATTAGAAAGAATGAATGTATTAGAACTAAAGGAGATAATATTTTAACGGAGTTCGGTATATGTTACCTATGTCTCTAGAATGCATCTGTAAGATATGATTTATCATAATTTATCATAAATAATTAACATTGTCGTTCATAATGAAGTATGTTACTAACTCAGTATACTTGATCAAGTAACATAAGAGGACATTGAGTATGAAAGAACAATGATTATTGTGAATTATTAAAAATTGCTCGATCTATTTCATTGAAACTATACAATATTGAAAAATAATAGTTTTCACAACTTTTTATGAAATTTAAAGTTAATTTGATGGTTCATCAAGGAAAATAAAGAATATACTAATGAACAATCATAATGAATGAGTGCATGATGACGCTGCATGGCGGCGTTTCAGGGCGGCGCTGCATGACGGTGCTTCAGGGCGGCAATGCATTCAGGATTTCCAAAAAAAAATTAACCCGTCCCACCTGCCATGACCCACCCGGATCGCCCCTTAGCCCACCCGTGAGGGTCAAACCGCGGGGGTCCAACACGAATCGGGTCGGAATTTTCTAATTTTTTATCGTTCAAACCCGTCTCGCCCCATCCGTGAGCTGCGCTCATCCGTATCCGCGTTCACCCATAACCCATCTGTGAGCTGCGCTCATCCGTATCCCGCGTTCACCCATAACCTAGAGGGGTTTCACCCGGACCGTTCCGTCCTGTTCCGTTTTCAATACTTTAGATGGGACCATAAAAAACACACTAGTCAAAAATAAAGCAGTATGAAACAAATCTAAGGACTGAAAATTATAGTAGCGACGTGTTATAGTTTTTTTTTCTGACATATAAGATCCATCCACGAACCATTTAAAATGATCTCCTCCATATATAAAGTGTTTTCTAGACCAAAATTTGTAGTTTTAAATTTTCTTTATTATTTTTTACATAGTTAAAAATTACTTCCACTTTTAAATCAAATGAGTTTCTAACCGTGTAAAAGTGATAGAAAAATTCTAAAAATATATGAATTCATAGTACTCATCAACTATTGCTATACATAGTCCCCCCCCCCCCAAAAAAAAAAAAAACCAAATATAATATATATAATAAAAAAATTTCTGCAAGCTCTCTGAAAAATCATTAAAAATAGAAAAAATTTAAAAAATTGATAAAAATTAGTATTGTATGAAATTTTTAAATAATTTTTTTATTGAGCTACTTGAATTAATATCTCAAGCATGAAAAATGAAAATTTGATTCCACTATGAGCTAACGCTCATGAAAATCATATATGAGTTACTAAAAAAATGATTTATATTTCTCAATAAATTGTTTATATCAATATTCTGTGGGATACTAGAATTTTCTATTTTTTAATATTTTGAAGTATTTATTTCATATTTTTTTAAAGTCACTTCTTTCATACGAAAAATTGATTATTTTATTAGATTTACTAAAATAAATACTTAAAAGATTGTAAAAAATGATTTTTTTAATGCGTTTAAAAATCAATTGAGCATTTGAAAAATTAATAATTCCATTTTAGGGAAATAATTTTGCTCATTCTACTGCAACTGGTTAATTAACACTAGCCGGGTAATTGCATGGAAAACAAGAACTCGTTTGCACGAACTTTGATGCATTGGAAATTAATGTATACGGTTTGTAGTCTTGTTCGAGATTGGTACCAATAACACGTACAAATAGGAGTCATGTAAACGGATTGGATAATGGTCTTATATCTATTATAATTTTTTTCAGATATAGATAGTTCAAATATGAATACAGATTAGATATTTGACGGATATCCGGATAGTGATTAGATATTCGACGGATATCTGAATACGGATCAAATGCTCGATAGATATTCAAATACAAACAAATATTGAATGAATATAAATACAAATACGAATACATTTCAGATATTATATAAAAATATTATATGTAAAATTATTTGGATATTATTTTTTAATAAAATCAGTAATTATAAAAATTAAATATTAATTATAAAATTTAAATACTAATTAAGTTCAAATGTATGAATGAATTAAATATAATACATTAACACAAATTAGGTATAAAATTAATTAGATTTATAATGTAAGATAAAATCTAAAAAAATATATATAATGGAAATTTTCGGATATGTATTCAGATAAAAATTGGATTGGAACATTCGGATAATATCAGATATTGATAGATTATAGCTAAAAAAATCAAATACTGATCAAATATTTTTTGTTATTTTTTCAGATTGAATTGCAAATAAAATCAAAAAATTTACTATCCGTGTACAAAGCAAAAAAAATGGAGTGTCTCTGGAGGTCAGGGGTATCTATTTATAGACCTATGATTGGGGGGGGGGGGGGACACTTATTCCATTGTTTTCTCGACAGAACAATTATATATGCCTCTAAGTTTGCTGTTTGGAGGAAGGATCCAAGGTGTTTACAGTTCATTCTAAACGTATGTGTTCATAATCATTATTGTAATACATTCTTATCTAATAAATTTGGACGTCATATTATTGTTGTAATTTGAATTTGAATATTTAATTTATTATAATATATTTTTATTTATTACTTGTTTCTATAATATATCATATAATAACCAATACTAAGTAGAATTAATATTGTTTTATAAAATATACTATGTAGATAGTTTCCATGATAGTTTCGCTATCCGTTCTAGCTTTTTTGAGAATCTTGTCACTATACTGTCAGAATCGCTATTTAGAACCTTAATTTTTATTATTTATGTGACTGTATATTTTCTATCAATATAACATAGTATATAAAATCAATGAAATGTCAATATTTTAAATTAAAGTACATATTTTATATTATCAATATTTTAATAAAAATATCTATATTATATTAAATACTTAATACTTTTCATAAGTAAAAAGCCATAGAATATAAATAATTGAAGTGTTATATTATATGCATACAAAGGTATTTTGATCATTTCATATTTAAAACTGATAGACAACAAATTGGTAGTTATTTGTCACACATTACATAGTATTGGGAAACAAAGTGTTTGTTCAAATTAAATATTAGAGAGCCAACTGACACATTACTCCTTATCTAAAAAATATATGAATTATTATTGTTGGTTCATATATAATTGAGTGTATATATTTTACGAGGGTTCTAATGTCATCATTTTTATGTACCACAAATATAACCAACTTTTTTTTAATTTATATTTCAAAATTTAATACACAAATTTGAATTTAAACCCCCCTTAGTGCAACTCAATTTGTCATGCATTTTTATTGAAGCAACGATTTGTCAATTAATACAACTCGTTTTACGCTGGGTGGTTTACACGAAGTGGGTCACTTGGAAAGAACTTATTCCACATAAATTGGTGATAATGCATGCATCTGCGAATAATATGACCGAAAGCCATTTGTATAATTAATTAATCTGACTATCTGAGTGACGAACTTCTGACAAAGCTTTGGTTGAAACTTTAAACATTTCAATATAAGCTAGCTAGCCAAATCCTAATGTCAACAAGTTTAATAACAAATAATCATAAGACCAATTAACAAACTAAGCACAAAATGTAATTACAAAAAATAAAACTTGTATAAGAACAGCAATCAAAATTAGTCAGAAAGCGTACATCTTTGAAGATTGTCGGAGCACCAAAGAGTTGAATTATCTGTCAGACTATCATCGGCGTCGCAAACTCTACAACGCACTAATTTGTAAGGCAAGAAAATTATTTATTCACAGTATTGAGCAGTGAAAATAAAATTAATTAATTGCTCAAAATATTTGACAAGTACAGCTTCCGTGGTTAGCTAATAGCTATCAATAATAAAATCAACATTACTTTTTTTTATCCCTGTTTCGCGATGGCTGCCTCTATAAATTCAAAAATGATAAAAAAATATCTATTTTCTAAGTAAATTATATTTGAGGTATATAATTGGCCCATTCTAGTCACTTGACATAAGTAATTAAGTTTGATTAGTCCCTCCTTAATTTCCGCTACCGGCTCCGAGTGCTATCAACCAAAATATTTGAAGTTGATGGTATATATACAAAGCAAAGTTATAAAATACGATTTTCAATATGCGTGTGGATGACAGTCGCATATCACATATGCGGTAGGCGGCCGCATATACGAATTTTTATGCGGGATTATATATGCGGTTTAGTTTCAAATATTTTTAATTTTATGCTAAATTTTGAGAGATATTCGTAATAAATTAGTTTTGTTTTAAATATTTTCAGTTTTATATTAAATATTAGAAAACTAGATGCAATAAATTGGTTTAGCATTTGGAGCCATATATAATTAAGAGAATGGATCCGATGTGACATCAAAATAATGATAATTGAATCACTTCTCTATAATTAATACGGGTTCCTTTTTGTACACAAGTCCGTTCTTAGCCTAGTGGCGTTCACGTGTCGCACGGGCGGGGGTTTGATTCCTCGCTTAAGCAAATATGTGTAGGACTTTATGCTTTATAACGACATGGTCAGATTTTCTGTGGCACAATTACGCGCGTCATGCAAGTTGTGGAGCCATTCAAACTGTACAGGGGCACACAATACAAAATACTCCGTATGAAATGACCGCATATGAAGTTGAGCGCGGATCAACTACAACACACGCCTATGCAGCCGCACAAAACACATTTTAAAACACTTACAAAGTGAGACCAAAAAGCCCCTATCATAGTGAAGAAATACCAATAACAACGGACCAAAAGAAGTTAGGTCCCTCCTGGAGTTCCCTTTAAAAACTTCGGTATGAGCCAGAAAGTGCACGGGCTGTAGTGAAGTGTTTGGGGGGCCTCTGGGTGTCACCCAATATTAGTACATATCATATTACTTATCATGACAACTAATGGTTTTAGTTTCTTTAAACGAAAATTCTTAATACATATGATTTTATTTAAAATTTTCATCTACTTAAATTCAATAATTTATATAAAATAGTTTCTCTCTCCTCATTTAAAATGATCTAATTTTATATAATCTTTTATACATTACATATATATATTTAATTATATTATTTATTATTATAATAAAAATTATCATTATTATTTAGCATTTAAAAATATTATATTTATTTATTCTTTAATGTGATATTTTATTAAATATTTAATAAAATATTTAAAATTTATATTGCTAATTATTTATTTGAAGACTATATTGTCGGGGTTAAATCTAAATAACAACCTTAGTATTCATAATATGTGCAGGGGATGAATCATTCGAGCTTTCTAGCTATGATATGTCATTTATATTCTCTATCATTGATTTGATTCTATTTTTTTATTTCTTCGTTCATCTTAATTAGATGAGTCATATCAAAGTAATATATTTAAAGTAAATTTTAAATATTAAATTAATATATTTTTATATTTTTAAATTATATGTAGCTAGTAATAATCTTTGTCATTATATATAGTTTAAGAGGCAGTTTATCTGTTTCTATTTAGCAAAATTAGAGGCGGTTTATCTGTCTCATTAGAATTAATTATAGACGGTTAAACCGTAGATAAAAAAATTCATATGGACGGACTAATCATCACTAGAGGTATATAGATATGAACGGTCAATGCGTCACTAGATATTTTATAAAGTCGACTATATCATCTTAACAAAAAACTATATAAGGACGTTTAAAGCATTGTACAAATGAATTTTTATGGATGGTCTAATCGTCTCAAGGATGAAAATTTTGAGACGACTATTCCATCATCTCTATATTTCTTTAAAATGGTAATTTTTACAACGCTTCTGAGACAGATATGTGATAGGCTTCAATTATACAATATATCCAATTAGGGTTTTATCTCAAAAACTATATATTTTATGTCAATCATTATAATTTCTTTAGTTTTTATGTCAAGTTCGAGATATTGCTGCATTTCGTATTTGATTTCAGGTATTAGAGCTTAAACAAGGATGGCAACATGAGGAATGAAGCTTAGAGCGAGATAGATCGAATTTGCACGAAGAAATCAAGTGAAAAATAATTCCTAGACAAAATTACGGACCGTAATTCTAAAATTGCGACCGTAATTCTAAAATTGCGGACCTTAATTATTGACGCCTGAGGCACAAATTTGAATTTCCAAAGCGATTTTTTTAAGGAATCAAAAGGGAAATGGACCCCTTCTTCAAGGGCATCTCTCAACCCACTGAAAAATTAATCCCAAGCAAAAAGAAAAGGAGAACATCATTGTAGAAGAGATTGGAGAAGAAGAACTCAAGAACCGGGCGAAAAATCAAAGATCTTCTTGGTATATTCTTTCTTTTACTCTTTTCTCATATTGATGTCGTCTAAACATGGATATTTATGTAATTTTTGACATGATTTGTGGCTAGACATCCTTCTAGGGGACTAGGTGTAAACTCGATAACTCAGATGGTTTAATTGTACTCGTTTATTGATTTTTTAGTTTTTATTGTTTATGATTGTTGTTTTGACTAAATTGAATGTTTAGTTTTAATCAACTGCATATTACCCTAGAAGTGAAAGCGGAAATCGAAAGGTGAAACTGAATCTTCCTATCCAAAATAGTAATTTAGATTGTATGTCAAGTACTGAAATGTGAAACCTATTACTTAAGGGAAAATCAAGGAAACCCTAAAATTTGCATGAAATATCGAAAGGTGAAATATAATATAGGTTATGTCAATGTGATTCAATAATCTTAATGAGTTTAGGCTTGTAAGGTGAAGTACCGAGAGGAGAAATCTGAATTATTTAGGTACTATATCAAACCATGAAAGTGTAAATTTAATGCTAAAATCTGAAATTGAATCTCCAATAAATACTAGAGCGTATTGAAAGATTAAATATAGTGAATTTACCAAATGAATTAGAGGGAAGTAGAAAACCCCTAGATCATTTATTTGATAATTTTTCAGTTGGTGTTATTAGTTTTATGTTTTTAATATAATTTTAGTTTAATTCAAAATTTTCGTTCGAATGTCTAGATTAGTGAACTTCATAAAAACCGATATTTCATCATTGTCCTTATGGTTCAACATTCAAATTACTATTTGACTAAGTCATACGCTTGACTGAAATTGAGTATAAATTAGAATAATTATTAACGTGTAGAAAACACATCAATATATAACTGTCCGTACAAAACTATATGGACAGATTTAATCGTCCGTACATGCTCAAATGAGATGCATGAATTGGAGCAGTGATAGTAGATTTTTCGCCGTTGGTGTAGACGTGTAGTCAGTCTTGTACAGCAAAAATTTTGTTCATTGAATCTGGACGGATTTCCAAAAGCTGAACAAAGTGAAACTAGGATGCATCAACTTTTTCCATGTGGTCTGTTTCAATCCGTCTATGCGGATCGTATCTCAATCTTGGTATCTAATAAAGGGAATTATCAACCTTTTCCTGTCATGTATGTTGACAATCCTGTTATCATTTAAATATTTTGTACACTAGAGCACCAGCAGTAATTTAATTGTACAGTTTAAATGTTGAGTTGGTAAAATTTGATCTGAATTCGTTTTGTTTTATTTTTTTAAAATTAAATTGATTTAACTTGATTTGAATCCTACCTAATTATATCCGGATCGAGATCAAATGATCTGTAATTCAATTAAAATCAATCTAAAATATAAAAAAATTAATATATAAATTGATCCGACTCTGACCCAACCGGATCTGATTTCTTCCAAAAAGTTAAACTGACCTAATCCCACCCATTCGAACTAGAAACCGAAGCCGACCCAACCCGCGTGATTGCCGCCTCTACTTAAAGGGAAGGGATCACTTGACAATGATTATCTTAACAATCTCGACAATAAATTTTTAAATAAATATGAAATAAATCTTAAAAATAGAAAATACTTTATAGATATGTTCCTCTACTTATAGATTGACCGTGATTCAAATTTTATATAATTTTATTATCGTTTGATAGTCTATCAAATACCGTTAAATTAGACCCGTTGTAAATTATATATTATTTTAATGGTCTTTGATGGACTAGCAAATGATAATGAAATTGTATGAAATTTTAATCATCGCTATAAACAAAAGAACATATCTATAAATTTTTTTATTTTTTATATTTATTTAAAAATTCATTGTCAAATTATTAAAATAACCCATTGTCAAGGGATCCCTTCCCCTACTTAAATGTGACAGCTGAAGAACAAAATTTTATTTGTAACTGCGACAGCTAGTTGTATTATTTATTTTTCGTTTGAAACCAATGAGGATATTATTGGTGTCTAGCCTTCACACAAAAAATAAACTTGTTCTTATGTCACATTTACTGAGGTATAATTCCTGGCTGTAATTTGAAGCATTAATAGAAGTACTTGAGTACCACAGCTACTAGATTCTTATAGAATGATGAAGTTGACAAATGTACAAGAATTTTAAAGAACTTGTATCATTAATTCACATGTTGCGAAAAGATAAAAAAGTCTGCATGAGTTGGATTCTCACTTTTTTAATTAATTCAGTTTAGAAACGTGGTCAGGTGCAGTTTCACTTACTTTTCATTTCATTAGCATTGAGCCTATAAATACCATTCACTCGGGCTCTTCAACACAAGGTGAGTAAGAAGAGAGCATCACCAATAAGAGTGAAAAGTTGGTTGTCCCCTGGAGTTCCCTTCAAGCACTTCATAATTAAAGCCTAAAATGTCGTGCAAAGGCAATCATGAAGTGTTTGGAGGAACTCTAGCTGGCACCCTACATTTTTCGAGGAGCGCAAAAATAAATCGAGTTGATTCTCTTGAGTTCCCTTAAAGTTTTTCATAATGATCAACAGTGCATTTACACACAGGTTGTGTGTGAAGTGTTTGAGGGAAATGGATGGCAATCCATATTTTTACAGAGACACATCCACATTCCTACAGATACCAAGGAGAAGCAGTCCGTCGGTTGCTATCTGGAGTTCCCTTCAAGCACTTCACTAGAGCCAAAAATCTTATAGATGCTACAGTGAAGTGTTTGGGGGAACATTAGGTGGCATCCAACATATATATAATTTTCATAGATGTGGACTCATCCAATATATTAAGTGATTCTATAATTTTTTTTACCATAACTTACTCTATAAAGATGTCAACTTTGATATGCAAACATACCAAAAACAAAAAAATGATAAGTCAATAGTCGTGTGGGCGTGTGGTGAGTACCAAGCAAATGATATTTAAGAATGGGCAAAAAAAATGTTGATAAAATAAACTTTTAGAAAATTCAGTTTAAAGAGTTAAGAATTTGTTGGATACTAAATTTAAACTAGCAAGTCATGTGTGTTGGTGAACATTTATATTCTCTAGTTGTCTTAACTATTTAGGTCATTTAGGATCAATCACTTCAAAATAATGCTCAAGCCAAAGTGCCAAACACTTTGACAATTGTATAAGAATTAATTTTTTTTTGTAAATAGTATAAGAATTGATTTACAGTAAATTTGTTTACATCTATGATCAGGTATGTCCATATAATTAATAAAGATGATGCTTCATTTTCTATGGTGTGTGGAATAGAGGATATGCAAATATGTGTAAATGACTATAGGAAAAAGTATGTAATAAATTGGATAGATATTTAAAAGTTCTACCGAATAGATTTGCTACGGTTTTTTTTCCAGATTATATATATACTTACTTCCTTTTCTCCTTTTATCATATATTAATTCAGTATTCTCAACTTCATTATTTACATAAAATGAAATTAACAAATCCAAGTTTGTTGGCATATCTATACTTAATTAGAAAGTGAGACAAATTCGGGTATGGAGCATGCATGTTTAAAATGTAAAGTATTCAAGATAGATACCTTGTCAGAACTGGAGAATTTCCAGTTATGCTGAGATCCGTTTTACAGTTCTATGAAAGTGTTGTGGAGCTTTTCCAATAGGTATAGCTGAAATTGAACAAATTCAAGAATGTCTGAGTTATAAAAGATTTTTTTTGAGATTAAATGGACTTCTTCTTCTTTTAATTTTTTAAATTATTTATATCAAATCTTTAACGTGTCCAGAACTTACAACCTCAAAAAGCGTTACCTTAATAACTAGAACTAATTAAGACCACTGCTCGGAAAAGGAAGTTTGGAAATGTCAAAATTCATCTTGAAACTTCCAACAATTGAGTCGTTGCCTAATTAAAAAAAAAAATGAGTCGTTGCCAAGATGCTGCTCATTTGCAATGCAATTAATTGAAGAGAGCTAGCATTCCTGGAACCCCCCCCCCCCCCCCCCCCCAAGTGGGATCACATTAGTCCCACAAACCATTAAAAAATGTTAATAGCTAGTTCTGTTCACGCGCTCTTGATTAAACTAACAATTGTAACCAAATCCAAATATTTTATTATCTTCATTGACGATCCTTCTTGTTATGGTACCAAGTACATGGGAAGTCCAGAGTTAACATCTGAAAAATTCCGGACTTTCAAGACTGAACCTTTCCCTGAGACAGGCTCTCAGAAATAGTTTTCCAGCTATCAAAAATTGTCATGGTTTGATAAAATTTTTTTGTCATGGCCATCAAAAACAGGCCCATCCAGTAGAGAGTGCCGGCATCAGGGGCGGATTCGTCCACGGCCTTACCCTCGCTGTCAGCAGCTTTGTGATCTGTGCGAATGCGCGCATATTTGGGGTCAGCTCAATGGTCCAAAAATCTGAAATCCTATAATCCTATTCCTGCATGCTCTCATTCTGCTATAATCTGGCACTATGTTCATTTAGACATGACATCAAAAATTGTCCAATAACCATAAGACCCTATGAGAATTGACATATAAAGCTTAATAGCTGGTATTGGATATGTACCCTTTTTGACTAGCTCGTTCACTTCCAATATCTGATGAGAAGAAGAAAGCTAGAATCTCTCATGTCTACAACTAATACTGGCGTTAAATTCGATACTCTTTTCTTTATATGAACTGATAATATTTTTTTATGAACCTTGTATAAAAGTTTTATTTCTTCCATGATAAATTTATAATACGAGATTGTCTACTACAAAAAGGAAAAAAAAAACAATGACAGATACCTCAAAAAATAGCTATCACTGTCCGACATATAATCTAAGCACAATGCACACATAAGCCAGTTTCCAATTTGGAAACTTGTCTAGACGAAATCTTAACCACAGTACCTTATATCAGCACTATCCATGGAAAGGATGGCTGTAGATCGAAGGCTGCAACTTCCATTCGATATGTGACTTTGATGCTTTGTTGAGCAACTTCCAACCTGCCACTTTGCTCAAATTCCTGCTCAATGAGCTATTTCTGACTTATTACATTCTTTTTACAAATTAGTCAAAAAGTTGAAGATAAAGAGGAATTCCAAATAGAGGAAACAAACTGATATCTTTACATGTAAACATTTTGACTTTGAGAAAAACTCAAATCTTCCTTCAGAAAACTGTTTCTTATATTATATACATAAATTTCCATCAATTCCAAATTTCTTGTTAAAGTTATAATATCTTGTATTGATGGAATCCTGTCATCTCCAATTATAATACCATTCGCCCTCATGGTGACATGTAACATTAAGAATGAAATGAATTCATTGAACCTATGCATGCATCCAGTGAATCTAATAGCTTAAGTGGAGCTATGAAATGATTTTCAGTTGGCAAGAAATTAATATATTGCAAATTTTTTTGAGAAATTAAAAGAAAAAAGGAGAGAGAACTGCCTGCAGTAGGCATCTTCTGAGGATAACATGTAGAAGAATGTAAATCTTATAAAGTTCTTTGAACAAGATTCCTTTCCTTCCATCTAATGTGGTCTAGAAAGATGGCCAGATGCAACACCACTTGCATTAAGCAGAACATTTTCATCAGATTAACATGTTGGATGATAAAGTCTAAAGCTATAAATACAAAGGATAGGAGTTGGTCTGAGGGCAAGGTAAAGAGAAGAGCTAGAAACCAAATAAATTCTGTGTATAAGAGTTGCTGACAAAAGATCAACGCTGGGTATTTACCTGGAGTTCCCTGAGACACTTTGATGGAGAACTATAGGTGGGACCTGTCATATTCTAGTTAGGATCTGATTGGGTTGGAGTTAATTTTGCATGATGATTGATCCTAAAGTCGTGATCAAAGTGAAATTAAGCTTGGTCACCCCTGGAGTTTTCCTCAGACACTTCACAAAGGGTTTGAAATGCAAAGCACATCAAATTGTGAAGTGTTTGGGGGAACTCTGGTGTTGACTAGCATTTATATATGTACTCAATTGAGCAGTTGAGGTACTTAGGAAAACAAAAACTAGTTAACCCCTGCAGTTCCCTACCAGCACTACACTACCATAAAGGCAGTTAGCGGGGGCTTTTGTGAAGTGTTTGGTGCTATCTAGGAAGCAAAAGTAGTTCATGAAGAAACTCCATATACATACAACGGTATTGTAATATTACTTCTCTCGATTTTAAGTTCAACATTAGAATCATTTTGAAGATACTCTTGAGTTCTAACAAATGTAGTAAAAAAAATAATTATAAAATGCCATTGCACATGCATATTTTCAGAAAGTTAAAGAACGAAACAATAAGAAAGATGTATGCTTAAATTTGAGGAAGTTAAGAGGCTGGTCACCAGATTAATTTGCATGCAAACTTTGCTAAAACTAATTAAGGTTCCGTGTTCATTGTTTTTATTATTTGCTGATCAATTTTATAGCAATATCAAAGGATCTTTTTTTTGTTCTGAAAACAAACTTACAAATACAAAACTTTTTGTTTATGTTATAGTAGTTAATAAAAATTGCCTTCTAATTAAGTTGGTATTTTTCTAAATATGAAAAGTGACTTCTAATAAATATATCAGACATGTTGATGATTGGTTCACCTTTAGCATGCAGCAATTCCAACATTGGGTATAATAAATAATGGATAACTGTAGCTCAAGCTAAGCATTTTAGCAAATTCTTGTGCCAATTAACGGTTTTGGATCATCAAACATGATTTAGAATTTAGATTTCTCAGATTCATAAACCTAATTTAATTTTGGAAGTGCGATTTCATTATAATATCCGCTATGGTCAATTTAAAAAATATTTCTTTTAAGAAGGGCTGGTTAGATCAATTGTTTATGACATTATGACATCTAATGCTAATTTAGCATGTGTGCCTGTAGTTCTAATTAATAGCAAGGAAGAAAGACCTTTTGAGTAGAGTTTGATTTTATTCTTGACAGCTGACATCAATATTTAAAAAAAAATAAAGACCTTTCGAGAGACAATGAAGAAATCACCAGGAACATGGAAGGCTCAATTTTAATTTGATATGACCATAAAATTTGAAACATTAAAAAGAAGAAGAAAACTAGTGTAGGATGCTGAATCAAACATACACTAATCATGCACTGTCTGAAACAATCTAAAGTTTTTGAAAGCATATCGGGTTATTTTTAATGCACAATCATGCAAAAAGGTGATTCTCAATTTCTCATGCAGTGCACCATTTCTTTTGGGATGTGGAAATGCAACACATTAAAAATAAGGATTCGCATTATATACCTGAGAGGGAAAGCAGCCACTCTTACAAACCGAAATAGTTATTTTTTCTTGGTCTCTTCCAATTCGTCGAAATAATATTCAAATTGGAGGAAAAAGTACTTTCAACAACAAAGAAAACCAAGCCCAGGTTGAAGTCCTGTGAATTCTGATATATAATTACTTGAACATATCAAACTTTTGCGACCTTAATTTAATTTGGTTGTTGGATGGTGCCAGATGTTCCCCCAAACACTTCAGCTAGAAATAGGGAACAATTAATATGCCCACTAAATACATCCTTTGCTTGCTCTGGCTGAAGTGATTTGAGGGAACTCTGGAGAACATACAACTGGAGTCACTTGTAATCCGAGCTGCTTGGTGAATTTCTTCTCTTTGTCGTCTCTGTCTCTCTTTTATTCTCTTTGCTTCATTTTCTTTTTTTTTTTTGGAAGAAGGGGTTGAAGACTACTTTGTTGACTCCATGTACGTGTCTCCTATAACCTTGATTCCCTCAAGGTGCGAGCTGTAATGAAGATCAACAAACGGGAGAGGAGAATCGTAACTTTTAGTCAACCCAATGAATACACTGAACCAAGACGCGATTTGATTTATCTCAGCCATTTCTCCTCCACCCACAAAAGCACTGCAGTTAGAAAAGCAAATGGCCCATTGCCCATTGGCCACCCAAGAAGAGGAGACAGCGTCCCTACATACTGCAAATATTATTTCGAATTTCTTTCTTTTTCTGAATAAAAGAAAAGGCAAATTTAACATGCTTTGGATATTTTACTAAATTCAGAAAAAAATTTAACAAGTACTTGAGGTAAAAATGTATGAAGATATAGCATGAAGAGTAAAAAATGTCACGTCCTTGCAATTGTTTCTAGAGAAATTATTATATACTTCACTAATAGAGAGTTAAATTTTAAAGTCTTTCAGCCAGATCACATCATGAAGATTTTTTATTTATTTAACTTTTTAACAATAAATATTTGATCATCAACAAATGGGACCTAATATTCTTTTTTCGCAATAATTTTGTGTATCTCCGGAAATAAAAAATGTTTATTTTTACAAAACTTAAAGAGAATTTAACTTAGGGGTGTCAATGGGTCGGGTCGGGTCATATCATATTATTTTATTATTTTTCTTGACCTGACTCGAACCCGACCCGATTAAATTCAGGTCAATAAATCTTGACCCATACCCGACCCGACGAGACACGGGTCGACTCGACCCGACCGGTATAAAATAATTAATTAATTAATAATTATTTTTATATAATTTTAAGGAATAAAATATTAATTAATTTATAATTAATATTAATTAGTGTATATTTAAGCTTTAATTAGTACTAAATCATAAAATTACTTAAAAAAATTAATCGGGTCGGGTCAGGTTGACCCGAACCCGACCCGACCCGATTCGGGTCAAAAAAATTAAACTCATACCTGACCCATTTATTTTCGGATCATGTCGGGTCGGGTTGGATCAATAATTGACACCCCTAATTTAACCTAACAAAATTAATGAATTGTGAAGTTACATATTTTTATTACTCATATTGTTAAACCATGAAATTTAATTAAGTAATCATTATAATTAAAGTGAATTAAAATAAATTAACGAATAATTTAATTTAACACTCAAGGGATAATTAATGAAATAAATAGATAAATGGATAAATAAAGATAAATGAGATTAGATATCGAATAACAAAACCCAAGGATCAAATTAAAAAAAGTTATAAATTCAGTAATATCAAATTAAATAACTAGCACAAAATATTTTGATCTAATTAAAATTAAAGGAATAATATTTATAACAAAATTTAAAATATTAAAGACAAACTCGTATCTTAAACTAAAATAATAAAATAGAATAAAAAAATAATAAAATATATCTCTATATATATTGTTAATCAATTGGCCATTGACAGATTGTAATGGAATAATAATATAAATGACAACAAAATGAGATATTAAATAATAGTAACATCGGTTAAAATAATTTATATTTGAATATTAGAACAAAATTCAAAGATACGATTTATTTAAAGAATGTAAATTCATTGGAGGTGATAGAATTAAATATCCAAATTTTTATGATAATAAACGAATTTAATTTGTATGAATCTGAAATATAATATGATATTTACTTGATTTAACGAGAGATGCTAAATTAAAGATCTATAATCTGAAACTTACACAAATTGATTATACAATCAGACCACAGAAGATTCTAATTTTTTTCTCTCCTAATTTTGTTTCTGCTTTCTTCCCTTCCCGAGACTCTCTCCCTCACCGATTTTTCTCGCCATCCCGATCAGGCCATTCCCTTGACTTCCTTTTTCTACCTTCATTCCCGAGATACACCTACTCTCTTCTTTGACTCACAACATCAAATCTCGCCCTTACTTTCCTTGGCGATGAATCTTTTACCCCTTACAAAATCCCCTCATCTCTTCCGATCACAATCTCCCTCGCTCTCTCTCTCAGTCTCAAATAGAGCCGAGCTCCTCTCTCCATGCCTATCTCCTTCAATCTCCTATATTAGTGCTCGTTGAGACCCACCTCATCTCTCTCTCGACTTTCTCTTCGCCCTTCCGCTGGCACCAGCGCCACCAACCTCTCATCCGACCCACTTGTCTGAGCCCTCGCCGTCAACAACCCTTCTCCCTCAAAGGGCACGACATCGCCCCCTGGTGCTGCTCACACTTAGCGCCCTTCTTGCTACCTCTTCTTTGTCTGGCCGAACTGAGACTGACCACCCTTTCTTCCCCCTTTGTGCTGCCTTGAACAAACCGGGTATTATCTCTCTTTATCTTCGGCCGTGTAGGCTTCGAGCCGGTGGCTGAGCCTCGTGCTTTCTTGTACTGATTTTTGATGGCTGTATTGTGTGATTTTTGCCTTATCGTTGTCTTCCTCTTGAGTAACTGCACAAAGTTTTTGGGATGGATTGTATACCGGTCCTGATATGTGTTGTGTTGTTGTTGAGTTAATCCCTATCTTGGCTTCGGTATGCTTGTAGATTGTATAATTATGAGGCAGGGTTTGGCCTTTGGTACATTGGTACCAATCGGTACCAATGATGCGAGGGTGACAATATTAATTCTCTCAATCTTGTTTGGCCTGTTGGGATTTTTGTGATTGGGTTTTGGTGTGTGCTGTTGGTTGCCTTGCCGAATGTGTGATTATTGCCATCTTGTTATGTTGTTATTTGTGACTGATTTGGAATGATGGAATTCACTCGGGATTAAATTATGAAATTTAAGTATAAGGGCCTAAATGAATAATTGTAGTAATAGCCCTTTTAGCTAGGGGTATATGGGCAAAATTAAATCTCTTGGTGATGATTGAAACTGTAATGCGAATCGGAAAAAAATAATTGGATCAAAGTTAAATGGGTCGAAAAGTTAAGCAGGATAAAAGTATAATTGATTACTTGGTAAGTGCCGTGAATTAAAACATGCGTAACTAATAATTGATTTATACTTACGGTGAAATATGGGAGATGATTACATGATCTGCCTCAATAATGAAAATTCGAACAGATACAGTGGTTTCGGAGGCAGCCTATGATCCCAAACACATTAAAAACACCAACACATTTAAATAAATAAAAATGTTTAATTTAAATTTAAGTTTAATTTAATTTAATTTCTGTCATTTAATTTTTATTTTTATTTTTATTCTAGTTTTATATAGTATATTTTCTAATTAATGAAAATAACATTAACCTATATAAAATAAATTATAATTAAAAAATATAATATAAATAATTAGGAATTTTAAAGTAATAATTGGGGTATAATAATAAATTTATAATATAAAATATATATTAATCAATTTTCTATTTAATAATAGAATAATATTAATAAATATATAAATATATATATAAATCAATTTCTCTATTTTTAATAAGAACAATATTAATTATATAATATTATATATTAATCAATTTCTCTATTTATAAATAATTAATTATCCTAATTATAATTAAATTAATTAAGTGATAACATTAAGCTAACTTAATTAATCTAAATAAATTAAGTTAGTTACATTAATCGAAATAAATATAATTTCAAACCACGAACACTAAATAATAATAATCATGATTCAGAGTCTGGTATACCCTGACCTAACCAGACCAAACGTGAATAGGATATTCGCCAATTTAATCTATTTTGACTTCATAGGTTCTTGAAATTTATCTTGACGAGCCGACAAACGAGTACACTTAGGATGAGACGGTTGATGAGATCGTGAGCGTCACCGGAGACTAAGTAATTTGACGCTACCGACCAGATCGAATTATTCTCGTGTACGTACGATTTCTTAGATTTGATTTCCTTTCTTCAGAATTAGGAACCCAAACCGTAAATAAAAATATTTTTAAATAAAACTGAACTACGGTATTTTCTAACCAAACATTGTTTAGAGACCAGAATTGAACTTCCATAGCATCCGGTAAATTGACCAACATTTTTGGGACCTACCCGCATTCGCATGTCATAACATGTCATATTGCATGTAAACAGGATAGGAGTAGGACTCGGGAAGTAGTCCCGAGATAGGATTAGATTGAATTAAATAATCAAGTTATAGATTATAATTAATAGGATAATATTATTACTATCACTAAAGTATTAATTTAATTAAGTAGTTAATCATGCATTAAATGCATGGGAGTGCTGAGAGGCGGACCGGTAATTCTCAGTCTGAGTTGCCTTACATAACCAGACCGTTGTGGTTACGTACGGTGACACATAGGCCCGTGGGACCCACCGGTCTGTATATATATTGCGCCTCTTTGCCTGTCGGATTATCCACCAACCCCGTCATTTGGCGGAGTCGGCTGTGTCAGATGGTTTCTTTTGATCAATATTATATTTTTAATTATTCTTAATATGATTAAATTTAAAATCCAAATTTGAGCGATTAGGATATCATGTCCTTCAGTGTTTAGTGTTGGCGGCCATATTCGAGACTGGAATCCAGTTCGTGATTTTATATTATTATATTTATCTGGGTTATTTAGGATCCTAATATTGTTCGAAGGGCTTTCTCCTTTGGCCCCTGATTGGTACAGAGAAAGTCGGGATGCGGTCCGCTGGCCTTAGTGGGTACAGTGTAGGCTCTCATTTGTTTATATTTTATTTTGATACTTTTACGGGATACGATCATCTGACCCTTGGTTGGTACAGTGTAGCCTTCCATTTATTTTCGATTTGTTAATTCACGGGTAGTTATCTCCTTTTGATGATATGGCAACTGAAGACATACTATATCCGTTTGCTTCTATTTTGTAAGGTAAATTACCAGATTCAGCAGACCAGAGTACGTGCTTTATAGCCGTTCACTCTCCTAGGGCGTTATCGCCTCGGGAGCCCAAATTATCGTTTGTGCGGCGTTGTCGCTGCACAAACATTAAGTCCTAAGTTAGTAAGTTGGGCCTAGTAGTGCCCGCTTAGGCAAGGCCCGTGTTAGTAAGTTGGGCCCTGGTAGTGCCCATTCAGGATGGGTCTGGTAAATTTACGATCTGGATATTTATTACGGGTGTTTGACTCTCATACCTTATATTTTATATTATATTATTATTTCCACAGATTTTCTATTTTGAGTCCCTTGTCATTTCATATCATAGCATTTAGGCAAGCTTCTCAAAATATGCATGAAGATATTATTATATTTTCACATCAATATTATATTACATTTTAAATATCAGTATCGGTTTTTAGGTCTAGTCTAGGAAAGAAGATCAAATCTTAAGACTGGATCTAAATCCGTACTGAGTAATTTTTAAAATTACTCATATTTTCACGGTGGTTGTGGGATCCAGGTATTTCAGGTTCGGAATTTTTCTTGGAGCAAGTGCTAGGGACAGTCCTGCGCGATGACAGAAATGCTTCGCTGCATTTGCATGTGAGCCGGGTAGTTGGTTAGGATCCATCGGGTTTTGACTTTTATTTCCTTCTTTTGGGTTTTTATTTGAGAGATTTACTGTCCATTTCGATGGAGCTAGCCCCGCCGATGTAGGCGTTGTATACTCTTTTGTTCATTCTGGACTGTATGGTCATGTGTTTATATTTATTATTATTTTATTTATTCTTTGATTGATTTATTTTATTCATTTAGCCTTCCGTACGCATGTCTCGTCGTGCGTACGTGGCGGGATTAAACGCCCCTAATCCGATTTAATTATTCTTGGGTGTGACACATATTCATATTTAAATATTTATAATATTAATCAATGGAAGAAGTATAAAATAATTTTATAATAAGAATTTATTGCCAACTAATATAATTAGATATTTTACTTTTAAACGTTTCAATTCAACAAAATTAGATAATAATAATAATTGTATGAAATGATTTTTTTTTGCAGCAAAGCTCGAAGAACAATCCAAATTAATTAAAAGTTGTTTTGTTGAAAGGCATATGCACCAAAATTTTATATTATTGAGTAAATAATATATATTCATATTTTTTATGCAAGTTGAGTTATATGTAAATCAGTAAAGCTATTATAATGATCAGTGAATCGTTATAACATCTCAAAGAAGTCAAAACACATTAAGTTATGAAAAATATTAAAAAATTCTTACAATATGTTTAGAATTAATTTTTACTGATAATTATTTTTCTAAAGATTCCAATTTTTAACTAAGAACCGTCTCTAAAGATTAATCTTTAGAAATGATTCTATGTTAATAAGTTTAAAGGCCTACTCAACCATTTGAGAACGGGAGACGTTTAGAAGCTGATTTTTAAACTCTTAACAACCTAACTAGGGTTGTCAATGGATATCCATAATCCAAAAATTCAATCCGAATCCGCACAAATGGATCCGCATTTGGATCCTTAAAAATATATTCAATAGTTTATTGGATCCGCATATGGATTCTAGAAAATGATCGATCTAATAAATTATATTTGAGGTATATAATTGACCCCCTCTAGTCACTTGACATAAGTAATTAAGTTTGATTATTCTCTCCTTAATTTCACATGAAGCTCCGCTACCGGCTCCGAGTGCTATCTACCAAATTATTTGAAGTTGATGGTATATATACAAAGCAAAGTTATAAAATGTGATTTTCAATATGCGTGTGGATGACAGTCGCATATCACATATGCGGTAGGCGGCCGCATATACGGATTTTTATGCGGGATTATATATACGGTTTAGTTTCAAATATTTTTAATTTTATGCTAAATTTTGAGAGATATTCGTAATAAATTAGTTTTGTTTTAAATATTGTCAGTTTTATATTAAATATTAGAAAACGAGATGCAATAAATTAGTTTAGCATTTAGAGTCATATATAATTAATATGGGTTCCTTTTTGTACACAAGTCCGTTCTTAGCCTAGTGGTGTTCAGCTGTCGCACGGGCGGGGGTTTGATTCCTGGCTTAAGCAAATATGTGTAGGACTTTATGCTTTATAACGACATGGTCAGATTTTCTGTGGCACAATTATGCACGTCATGCACGTTGTGGAGCCATTGAAACTGTATAGACGCACACAATACAAAATATTCCGTATGAAATAACCGCATATGAAGTTGAGCGCGGATCAACTACAACACATGTCTATGCAGCCGCACAAAACATATTTTAAAACACTTACAAAGTGAGACCAAAAAGCCCCTATCATAGTGAAGAAGTACCCAATAACAACGGACCAAAAGAAGTTAGGTCCCTCCTGGAGTTCCTTTTAAAACTTCGGTATGGGCTAGAAAGTGCATGGGCTGTAGTGAAGTGTTTGGGGGGCCTCTGGGTGTCATCCAATATTAGTACATATCATATTACTTATCACATCAACTAATGGTTTTAGTTTCTTTAAACAAAAATTCTTAATACGTTAACTTTCTAAGTTTTTAAGTATGTCACATCATCACTGATTTTATTAAAAAATTTCATCCACTTAAATCCAGAAATTCATATAAAATAGTTTCTCTCTGCTCATTTAAAGTAAATGTGTGTAATATATTTAAGGTAAAACTTAATTCTTAAAATTATCTAATTTTTATATGATCTTTTATACATTACATATATATATTTAATTATATTATTTATTATTATAATAAAAATTATCATTATTATTTAGCATTTAAAAATATTATATTTAATTTTTCTTTAATGTGAAATTTTATTTAATAAAATATTTAAAATTTATATTGCTAATTATTTATTTGAAGACTATATTGTCGGAGTGAAATCTGAATAACAACCCTAGTATTCATAATACGTGAAGGGGATGAATCATTCGAGCTTTCTAGCTATGATATGTCATTTATATTCTCTATCATTGATTTGATTCTATTTTCTATTTCTTCGTTTATCTTAATCAAATGAGTCATATCAAAATAATATACTTAAGGTAAATTTTAAATTTTAAATTAATATATTTTTAAATTATATGTAGCTAGTAATAATCTTTGTCATTATATATAGTTTAAGAGGCGGTTTATTTGTTTCTATTTAGCAAAATTAGAGGCGGTTTATCTGTCTCATTAGAATTAATTATAGACGATTGAACCGTAGATAAAAAATTTCATATGGACGGACTGATCATCACTAGAGGTATATAGATATGAACGGTCAATGCGTCACTAGATATTTTATAAAGTCGACTATATCATCTTAACAAGAAACTATATAAGGACGTTTAAAGCGTTGTACAAATGAATTTTTATGGATGGTCTAATCGTCTCAAGGATGAAAATTTTGAGACGACTACTCCACCGTCTCTATATTTCTTTAAAATGGTAATTCTTACAACGCTTTTGAGACAGATATGTGATAGGCTTCAATTATACAATATATCCAATTAGGGTTTTATCTCAAAAACTATATATTTTATGTCAATCGTTAGAAATTTCTTTAGTTTTTATGTCGAGTTTGAGATATTACTGCATTTCGTATTTGATTTCAGGTATTAGAGCTTAAACGAGGATGACAACATGAGGAATGAAGCTTAGAGCGAGATAGATCAAATTTGCATGAAGAAATCAAGTGAAAAATAATTCCTAGACAAAATTGCGGACCGCAATTCCAAAATTACGGACCTCAATTATTGACGCTTGAGGCACAAATTTGAATTTTGAGAGCGATTTTTTAAAGGAATCAAAAGGGAAATGGATCTCTTCATTTAGGGCATCTCTCAACACTCTGAAAAATTAATCCCGAGCAAAAAAAAAAGGAGAACATCATTGTAGAAGAGATTGGAGAAGAAGAACTCAAGAATCAGGTGAAAAATCAAAGATATTCTTGGTGTATTCTTTATTTTACACTTTTCTCATATTGTGATGTCGTCTAAACATGGATATTTATGTAATTTTTGACATAATTTGTGGCTAGACATCCTTCTAGGGGTCTAGGTGTAAACTCGATAACTCAGATGGTTTAATTGTACTCGTTTGTTGATTTTTTAGTTCTTATTGTTTGTGAGTTGTTTTGACTAAATTGAATATTTAGCTTTAATCAACTACATATTACCCTAGAAGTGAAAGCAGTAAACCGAAAGGTGGAACCGAATCTTCCTATCTAAAACAAGAATTTAGGTTGTAGGTCAAGCAATCGAAATGTGAAACCTATTGTCTAAGGAAAAATCAAGGAAACCCTAAAATTTGCATGAAATATCGAAAGATGAAATACAAAATCTAGATTATGCCAATGTGATTCAATAATCTTAATGAGTTTAGAATTGTAAGGTGAAGTATCGAGATGAGAAATCAATTATTTAGGTACGATATCAAGCCACGAAAGTGTAAATTTAATGCTAAAATCTGAAATTGAATCCCCAATAAATACTAGAGCGTATTGAAAGATCAAATAGAGTGAATTGACCAAATAAATGAGAGGGAAGTCGAAAACTCCTAGATCCTTTTATTTGATAATTTTTCAGTTGGTGTTATTGCTTTTATGTTTTTAATACAATTTTAGTTTAATTCAAAATCCCCGTTCGATTGTCTATATTAGTGAACCTTGTGAAAACCGATAATTCATTATTGTTCTTATGGTTCGACACCCAAATTATTATTTGACTAAGCCATACGCTTGCGACTGAAATTAAATATAAATTAGAATAATTATTAACTTAGCAGAAAACACATCAATATATAACAGTCCGTACAAAACTATATGGACAAATTTAATCATCCGTACATGCTCAAATTGTCATCTCTAGAAACATGAATTGTAGCAGTGATAGTAGATTATTGGCCGTTGGTGTAGTCAGTCTTGTATAGCAAAAATTGTGTTCATTGAATCTGGACGGATTTCCAAAAGCTGAACAAAGTGAAACTAGGATGCATCAATTTTTTCCATGTGGTCTGTTTCAATCCGTCTATGCGGATCGTATCTCAACCTTTTCCTGTCATGTATGTTGACAATCCTGTTATCATTTAAATATTTTGTACACTAGAGCACCAGCAGTAATTTAAATGTACAGTTTAAATGTTGAGGTGGTAAAATTTGATCTGAATTCGTTTTATTTTATTCTTTTTAAATTAAATTGATCTAACTTGATTTGAATCCTACCTAATTCTATCCGGATCGAGATCAAATTACCTGTAATTCAATTAAAATCAATCTAAAATATAAAAAAATTAACATATAAATTGACCTGACTCTGACCCAACCGGATCTGATTTCTTCCCAAAGGTCAAACTTACCTAATCCCACCCATTCGAACTAGAAACTGAAGCCGACCCAACCCGCGTGATTGCCGCCTCTACTTAAAGGGAAGGGATCACTTGAAGGGACGAGAATCCATGTATTGTTGGTAGTGAGTGCATTAAGCTCTTGAGTCATAGCATTTCGCCATTGTTCTGAACTCATCGCCTGCTTGAATGTAGAAGGTTCAGACTCCAAATTGATCTGATGGGCCACATAATTAGGAAATTCTCGAGGTTTGCGTCAGTTATCTCGGGATCGCGTGATCATTAGATGATGAATGTCACCAGAAGAGGATGGAATTTGTGGCGGAGGTGGGTGCATAGAAGGTACTCGAGAAAATGGCTCAGTAAAGGTTGAAAGAGGAGATGAGTTTGAAATTTGTTGTCCGTTCGAGGTAGACAAGAGCGGAGCGGCTGGTGTTGAATTGAAGATGGGCCAGCTGCATCATGACAATAAATTTTTAAATAAATATGAAATAAATCTTAAAAATAGAAAATACTTTATAGATATGTTCCTCTACTTATAGATTGATCGTGATTCAAATTTTATATAATTTTATTATCGTTTGATAATCTATCAAGTACCGTTAAATTAGACCCGTTGTAAATTATATATTATTTTAATGGTCTTTGATGGACTAGCAAATGATAATCAAATTGTATGAAATTTTAATCACCACTATAAACAAAAGAACATATTTATAAATTTTTTTATTTTTTATATTTATTTAAAGATTTATTATCAAATTATCAAAATAACTCATTGTCAAGGGATCCCTTCCCCTACTTAAATGTGACAGCTGAAGAACAAAATTTTATTTGTAACTGCGGCAGCTAGTTGTATTATGCATTTTTCGTTTGAAACCAATGAGGATATTATTGGTGTCTAGCCTTCAAACAAAAAATAAACTTGTTCTTATGTCACATTTACTGAGGTATGATTTCTGGCTGTAATTTGAAGCATTAATAGAAGTACTTGAGTACCACAGCTACCAGATTGACAGATTCTTATAGAATGATGAAGTTGACAAATGTACAAGAATTTTAAAGAACTTGTATCATTAATTCACATGTTGCGAAAAGATAAAAAAGTCTGCATGAGTTGGATTCTCACTTTTTTAATTAATTCAGTTTAGAAACGTGGTCAGGTGCAGTTTCACTTGCTTTTCATTTCATTAGCATTGAGCCTATAAATACCATTCACTCGGGCTCTTCAACGCAAGGTGAGTAAGAAGAGAACATCACCAATAAGAGTGAAAAGTTGGTTGTCCCCCTGAGTTCCTTCAAGCACTTCATAATTAAGGCCTAAAATGTCGTGCATAGGCAATCATGAAGTGTTTGGAGGAACTCTAGCCGGCACCCTACATTTTTTGAGGAGCGCAAAAATAAATCGAGTTGATTGTCTCTTGAGTTCCCTCTAAGTTTTTCATAATGATCAACAAGGCATTTACACACAAAGTTGTGTGTGAAGTGTTTGAGGGAAATGGATGGCAATCCATATTCTTACAGAGACACATCCACATTCCTACAATACCAAGGAGAAGCAAATTGGTCGGTTGTTATCCGGAGTTCCTTCAAGCACTTCACTAGAGCCAAAAATCTTATAGATGCTATTAGTGAAGTGTTTGGGGGAACATTAGGTGGCATCCAACATATATACAATTTTCATAGATGTGGGCTCATCCAATATATTAAGTGATTCTATAATTTTTTTTACCATAACTTACTCTATAAAGATGTCAACTTTGATATGCAAACATACCAAAAACAAAAAAATGATAAGTCAATAGTCGTGTGGGCGTGTGGTGAGTACCAAGCAAATGATATTTAAGAATGGGCAAAAAAATTGTTGATAAAATAAACTTTTAGAAAATTCAGTTTAAAGAGTTAAGAATTTGTTGGATACTAAATTTAAACTAGCAAGTCATGTGTGTTGGTGAACATTTATATTCTCTAGTTGTTTTAACTATTTAGGTCATTTAGGATCAATCATTTCAAAATAATGTTCAAGCCAAAGTGCCAAACACTTTGACTATTGTATAAGAATTAATTTTTTTGTAAATAGTATAAGAATTGTTTTACAGTAAATTTGTTTACATCTATGATCAGGTATGTCCATATAATTAATAAAGATGATGCTTCATTTTCTATGGTGTGTGGAATAGAGGATATGCAAATATGTGTAAATGACTATAGGAAAAAGTATGTAATAAATTGGATAGATATTTAAAAGTTCTACCGAATAGATTTGCTACGGTTTTTTTCCAGATTATATATATGCTTACTTCCTTTTCTCCTTTTATCATATATTAATTCAGTATTCTCAACTTCATTATTTACATAAAATGAAATTAACAAATCCAAGTTTGTTGGCATATCTATACTTAATTAGTAAGGGAGACAAATTCGGGTATGGAGCATGCATGTTTAAAATGTAAAGTATTCAAGATATATACCTTGTCAGAACTGGAGAACTTCCAGTTATGCTGATCCGTTTTACAGTTCTATGAAAGTGTTGTGGAGCTTTTCCAATAGGTATAGCTGAAATTGAACAAATTCAAGAATGTCTGAGTAATAAAAGAATTTTTTTGAGATTAAATGGACTTCTTCTTCTTTTAATTTTTTAAATTATTTATATCAAATCTTTAACGTGTCCAGAACTTACAACCTCAAAAAGCGTTACCTTAATAACTAGAACTAATTAAGACCACTCCTCGGAAAAGGAAGTTTGGAAATGTCAAAATTCATCTTGAAACTTCCAACAATTGAGTCGTTGCCTAATTCAAAAAAAAAAATGAGTCGTTGCCAAGATGCTGCTCAGTTGCAATGCAATTAATTGAAGAGAGCTAGCATTCCTGGACCCCCCCCCCCAAGTGGGATCACATTAGTCCCACAAACCATTAAAAAATGTTAATAGCTAGTTCTGTTCACGCGCTCTTGATTAAACTAATAACAATTGTAACCAAATCCAAATATTTTATTATCTTAATCAAATGAAGACGATCCTTCTTGTTCTGGTACCAAGTACATGGGAAGTCCAGAGTTAACATCTGAAAAATTCCGGACTTTCAAGACTGAAACTTTCCCTGAGACAGGCTCTCAGAAATAGTTATCCAGCTATCAAAAATTGTCATGGTTTGATAAAAAAAATTGTCATGGCCATAAAAAACGGGCCCATCCAGTAGAGAGTGCCGGCATCAGGGGCGGATTCGTCCACGGAATTACCCTCGCTGTCAGCAGCTTTGTGATCTGTGCGAATGCGCGCATATTTGGGGTCAGCTCAATGGTCCAAAAATCTGAAATCCTATAATCCTATTCCTGCATGCTCTCATTCTGCTATAATCTGGCACTATGTTCATTTAGACATGACATCAAAAATTGTCCAATAACCATAAGACCCTATGAGAATTGACATATAAAGCTTAATAGCTGGTATTGGATATGTACCCTTTTTGACTAGCTCGTTCACTTCCAATATCTGATGAGAAGACGAAAGCTAGAATCTCTCATGTCTACAACTAATACTGGCGTTAAATTCGATACTCTTTTCTTTATATGAACTGATAATATTTTTTTATGAACCTTGTATAAAAGTTTTATTTCTTCCATGATAAATTTATAATACGAGATTGTCTACTACAAAAAGGAAAAAAAAACAATGACAGATACCTCAAAAAATAGCTATCACTGTCCGACATATAATCTAAGCACAATGCACACATAAGCCAGTTTCCAATTTGGAAACTTGTCTAGACGAAATCTTAACCACAGTACCTTATATCAGCACTATCCATGGAAAGGATGGCTGTAGATCGAAGGCTGCAACTTCCATTCGATATGTGACTTTGATGCTTTGTTGAGCAACTTCCAACCTGCCACTTTGCTCAAATTCCTGCTCAATGAGCTATTTCTGACTTATTACATTCTTTTTACAAATTAGTCAAAAAGTTGAAGATAAAGAGGAATTCCAAATAGAGGAAACAAACTGATATCTTTACATGTAAACATTTTGACTTTGAGAAAAACTCTAATCTTCCTTCAGAAAACTGTTTCTTATATTATATACATAAATTTCCATCAATTCCAAATTTCTTGTTAAAGTTATAATATCTTGTATTGATGGAATCCTGTCATCTCCAATTATAATACCATTCGCCCTCATGGTGACATGTAACATTAAGAATGAAATGAATTCATTGAACCTATGCATGCATCCAGTGAATCTAATAGCTTAAGTGGAGCTATGAAATGATTTTCAGTTGGCAAGAAATTAATATATTGCAAATTTTTTTGAGAAATTAAAAGAAAAAAGGAGAGAGAACTGCCTGCAGTAGGCATCTTCTGAGGATAACATGTAGAAGAATGTAAATCTTATAAAGTTCTTTGAACAAGATTCCTTTCCTTCCATCTAATGTGGTCTAGAAAGATGGCCAGATGCAACACCACTTGCATTAAGCAGAACATTTTCATCAGATTAACATGTTGGATGATAAAGTCTAAAGCTATAAATACAAAGGATAGGAGTTGGTCTGAGGGCAAGGTAAAGAGAAGAGCTAGAAACCAAATAAATTCTGTGTATAAGAGTTGCTGACAAAAGATCAACGCTGGGTATTTACCTGGAGTTCCCTGAGACACTTTGATGGAGAACTATAGGTGGGAACTGTCATATTCTAGTTAGGATCTGATTGGGTTGGAGTTAATTTTGCATGATGATTGATCCTAAAGTCGTGATCAAAGTGAAATTAAGCTTGGTCACCCCTGGAGTTTTCCTCAGACACTTCACAAAGGGTTTGAAATGCAAAGCACATCAAATTGTGAAGTGTTTGGGGGAACTCTGGTGTTGACTAGCATTTATATATGTACTCAATTGAGCAGTTGAGGTACTTAGGAAAACAAAAACTAGTTAACCCCTGCAGTTCCCTACCAGCACTACACTACCATAAAGGCAGTTAGCGGGGGCTTTTGTGAAGTGTTTGGTGCTATCTAGGAAGCAAAAGTAGTTCATGAAGAAACTCCATATACATACAACGGTATTGTAATATTACTTCTCTCGATTTTAAGTTCAACATTAGAATCATTTTGAAGATACTCTTGAGTTCTAACAAATGTAGTAAAAAAAATAATTATAAAATGCCATTGCACATGCATATTTTCAGAAAGTTAAAGAACGAAACAATAAGAAAGATGTATGCTTAAATTTGAGGAAGTTAAGAGGCTGGTCACCAGATTAATTTGCATGCAAACTTTGCTAAAACTAATTAAGGTTCCGTGTTCATTGTTTTTATTATTTGCTGATCAATTTTATAGCAATATCAAAGGATCTTTTTTTTGTTCTGAAAACAAACTTACAAATACAAAACTTTTTGTTTATGTTATAGTAGTTAATAAAAATTGCCTTCTAATTAAGTTGGTATTTTTCTAAATATGAAAAGTGACTTCTAATAAATATATCAGACATGTTGATGATTGGTTCACCTTTAGCATGCAGCAATTCCAACATTGGGTATAATAAATAATGGATAACTGTAGCTCAAGCTAAGCATTTTAGCAAATTCTTACGTCAATTAACGGTTTTGGATCATCAAACATGATTTAGAATTTAGATTTCTCAGATTCATAAACCTAATTTAATTTTGGAAGTGCGATTTCATTATAATATCCGCTATGGTCAATTTAAAAATATTTCTTTTAAGAAGGGCTGGTTAGATCAATTGTTTAGGACATTATGACATCTAATGCTAATTTAGCATGTGTGCCTGTAGTTCTAATTAATAGCAAGGAAGAAAGACCTTTTGAGTAGAGTTTGATTTTATTCTTGACAGCTGGCATCAATATTTAAAAAAAATAAAGACCTTTCGAGAGACAATGAAGAAATCACCAGGAACATGGAAGGCTCAATTTTAATTTGATATCACCATAAAATTTGAAACATTAAAAAGAAGAAGAAAACTAGTGTAGGATGCTGAATCAAACATACACTAATCATGCACTGTCTGAAACAATCTAAACTTTTTGAAAGCATATCGGGTTATTTTTAATGCACAATCATGCAAAAAAGTGATTCTCAATTTCTCATGCAGTGCACCATTTCTTTTGGGATGTGGAAATGCAACACATTAAAAATAAGGATTCGCATTGTATACCTGAGAGGGAAAGCAGCCACTCTTACAAACCGAAATAGTTAATCTTGGTCTCTTCCAATTCGTCGAAATAATATTCAAATTGGAGGAAAAAGTACTTTCAACAACAAAGAAAACCAAGCCCAGGTTGAAGTCCTGTGAATTCTGATATATAATTACTTGAACATATCAAACTTTTGCGACCTTAATTTAATTTGGTTGTTGGATGGTGCCAGATGTTCCCCCAAACACTTCAGCTAGAAATAGGGAACAATTAATATGCCCACTAAATACATCCTTTGCTTGCTCTGGCTGAAGTGATTTGAGGGAACTCTGGAGAACATACAACTGGAGTCACTTGTAATCCGAGCTGCTTGGTGAATTTCTTCTCTTTGTCGTCTCTGTCTCTCTTTTATTCTCTTTGCTTCATTTTCTTTTTTTTTTTTGGAAGAAGGGGTTGAAATGAAGATGCGAGCTGTAATGAAGATCAACAAACGGGAGAGGAGAATCGTAACTTTTAGTCAACCCAATGAATACACTGAACCAAGACGCGATTTGATTTATCTCAGCCATTTCTCCTCCACCCACAAAAGCACTGCAGTGAGAAAAGCAAATGGCCCATTGCCCATTGGCCACCCAAGAAGAGGAGACAGCGTCCCTACATACTGCAGATATTATTTCGAATTTCTTTCTTTTTCTGAATAAAAGAAAAGGCAAATTTAACATGCTTTGGATATTTTACTAAATTCAGAAAAAAATTTAACAAGTACTTGAGGTAAAAATGTATGAAGATATAGCATGAAGAGTAAAAAATGTCACGTCCTTGCAATTGTTTCTAGAGAAATTATTATATACTTCACTAATAGAGAGTTAAATTTTAAAGTCTTTCAGCCAGATCACATCATGAAGATTTTTTATTTATTTAACTTTTTAACAATAAATATTTGATCATTAACAAATGGGACCTAATATTCTTTTTTCGCAATAATTTTGTGTATCTCCGGAAATAAAAAATGTTTATTTTTACAAAACTTAAGAGAATTTAACTTAGGGGTGTCAATGGGTCGGGTCGGGTCAGATCATATTATTTTATTATTTTTCTTGACCTGACTCGAACCCGACCCGATTAAATTCAGGTCAATAAATCTTGACCCATACCCGACCCGACGAGACACGGGTCGACTCGACCCGACCGGTATAAAATAATTAATTAATTAATAATTATTTTTATATAATTTTAAGCAATAAAATATTAATTAATTTATAATTAATCTTAATTAGTGTATATTTAAGCTTTAATTAGTACTAAATCATAAAATTACTTAAAAAAAATTAATCGGGTCGGGTCGGTTGACCCGAACTTAGACCCGACCCGATTCGGTCAAAAAATTAAACTCATACCCACCCATTTATTTTCGGATCATGTCGGGTCGGGTTGGATCAATAATTGACACCCCTAATTTAACCTAAGAAAATTAATGAATTGTGAAGTTACATATTTTTATTACTCATATTGTTAAACCATGAAATTTAATTAAGTAATCATTATAATTAAAGTGAATTAAAATAAATTAACGAATGATTTAATTTAACACTCAAGGGATAATTAATGAAATAAATAGATAAATGGATAAATAAAGATAAATGAGATTAGATATCGAATAACAAAACCCAAGGATCAAATTAAAAAAAAGTTATAAATTCAGTAATATCAAATTAAATAACTAGCACAAAATATTTTGATCTAATTAAAATTAAAGGAATAATATTTATAACAAAATTTAAAATATTAAAGACAAACTCGTATCTTAAACTAAAATAATAAAATAGAATAAAAATAAATAATAAAAAATATATATATATATAGATATATATATTGTTAATCAATTGGCCATTGACAGATTGTAATGGAATAATAATATAAATGACAACAAAATGAGATATTAAACAATAGTAACATCGGTTAAAATAATTTATATTTGAATATTAGAACAAAATTCAAAGATACGATTTATTTAAAGAATGTAAATTCATTGGAGGTGATAGAATTAAATATCCAAATTTTTATGATAATAAACGAATTTAATTTGTATGAATCTGAAATATAATATGATATTTACTTGATTTAACGAGAGATGCTAAATTAAAGATCTATAATCTGAAACTTACACAAATTGATTATACAATCAGGCCACAGAAGATCCTAATTTTTTTCTCTCCTAATTTTGTTTCTGCTTTCTTCCCTTCCCGAGACTCTCTCCCTCACCGATTTTTCTCGCCATCCCGATCAGGCCATTCCCTTGACTTACTTTTTCTACCTTCATTCCCGAGATACACCTACTCTCTTCTTTGACTCACAACATCAAATCTCGCCCTTACTTTCCCTGGCGATGAATCTTTTACCCCTTACAAAATCCCCTCATCCCTTCCGATCACAATCTCCCTCGCTCTCTCTCGGTCTCAAATGGAGCCGAGCTCCTCTCTCCATGCCTATCTCCTTCAATCTCCTCTATTAGTGCTCGTTGAGACCCACCTCATCTCTCTCTCGACTTCCTTTTCGCCTTCCAGCTGGCACCAGCGCCACCAACCTCTCATCCGACCCACTTGTCTGAGCCCTCGCCGTCAACAACCCTTCTCCCTCAAAGGGCACGACCTCGCCCTCGGTGCTGCTCACACTTAGCGCCCTTCTTGCTACCTCTTCTTTGACTGGCCGAACTGAGGTTGACCACCCTTTCTTCCCCCTTTGTGCCGCCTTGAACAAATCGGGTATTATCTCTCTTTATCTTCGGCCGTGTAGGCTTCGAGCCGGTGGCTGAGCCTCGTGCTTCCTTGTACTGATTTTTGATGGCTGTATTGTGTGATTTTTGCCTTATCGTTGTCTTCCTCTTGAGTAACTGCACCAAGTTTTTGGGATGGATTGTATACCGGTACTGATATGTGTTGTGTTGTTGTTGAGTTAATCCCTATCTTGGCTTCGGTATGCTTGTAGATTGTATAATTGTGAGGCAGGGTTTGGCCTTTGGTACATTGGTACCAATCGGTACCAATGATGCGAGGGTGACAATATTAATTCTCTCAATCTTTGTTTGGCCTGTTGGGATTTTTGTGATTGGGTTTTGGTGTGTCTGTTGGTTGCCTTGCCGAATGTGTGATTATTGCCATCTTGTTCTGTTGTTATTTGTGACTGATTTGGAATGATGGAATTCACTCAGGGATTAAATTATGAAATTTAAGTATAAGGGCCTAAATGAATAATTGTAGTAATAGCCCTTTTAGCTAGGGGTATATGGGCAAAATTAAATCTCTTGGTGATGATTGAAACTCTGTAATGCGAATCGGAAAAAAATAATTGGATCAAAGTTAAATGGGCCGAAAAGTTAAGCAGGATAAAAGTATAATTGATTACTTGGTAAGTGCCGTGAATTAAAACATGCGTAACTAATAATTGATTTATACTTACGGTGAAATATGGGAGATGATTACATGATCTCGCCTCAATAATGAAAATTCGAATGATACAAATGGTTTCGGAGCGACTATGATCCCAAACACATTAAAAATACCAACACATTTAAATAAATAAAAATATTTAATTTAAATTTAAGTTTAATTTAATTTAATTTCTGTCATTTAATTTTTATTTTTATTTTAATTCTAGTTTTATATAGTATATTTTCTAATTAATGAAAATAACATTAACCTATATAAAATAAATTATAATTAAAAAATATAATATAAATAATTAGGAATTTTAAAGTAATAATTGGGGTATAATAATAAATTTATAATATAAAATATATATTAATCAATTTCTCTATTTAATAATAGAATAATATTAATAAATATATAAATATATATATATAAATCAATTTCTCTATTTTTAATAAGAACAATATTAATTATATAATATTATATATTAATCAATTTCTCTATTTCTAAATAATTAATTATCCTAATTATAATTAAATTAATTAAGTGATAACATTAAGCTAACTTAATTAATCTAAATAAATTAAGTTAGTTACATTAATCGAAATAAATATAATTTCAAACCACGAACACTAAATAATAATAATCATGATTCAGAGTCTGTATACCCTGACCTAACCAGACCAAACGTGAATAGGATACTCGCCAATTTAATCTATTTTGACTTCATAGGTTCTTGAAATTTATCTTGACGAGCCGACAAACGAGTACACTTAGGATGAGACGGTTGATGAGATCGTGAGCGTCACCGGAGACTAAGCAATTTGACGCTACCGACCTGATCGAATTATTCTCAGGTACGGTTTCTTAGGATTTGATTTCCTTTCTTCAGAATTAGGAACCCAAACCGTAAATAAAAATATTTTTAAATAAAACTGAACTACGGTATTTTCTAACCAAACATTGTTTAGAGACCTGAATTGAACTTCCATAGCATCCGGTAAATTGACCAACATTTTTGGGACCTACCCGCATTCGCATGTCATAACATGTCATATTGCATGTAAACAGGATAGGAGTAGGACTCGGGAAGTAGTCCCGAGATAGGATTAGATTGAATTAAATAATCAAGTTGTAGATTATAATTAATAGGATAATATTATTACTATCACTAAAGTATTAATTTAATTAAGTAGTTAATCATGCATTAAATGCATGGGAGTGCTGAGAGGCGGACCGGTAATTCTCAGTCTGAGTTGCCTTACATAACCAGACCGTTGTGGTTACGTACGGTGACACATAGGCCCGTGGGACCCACCGGTCTGTATATATATTGCGCCTCTTTTTGCTGTCGGATTATCCACCAACCCCGTCATTTGGCGAGTCACTTAATGTCGTCGATGGTTTCTTTTGATCAATATTATATTTTTAATTATTCTTAATATGATTAAATTTGAAATCCAAATTTGAGCGATTAGGATATCATGTCCTTCAGTGTTTAGTGTTGGCGGCCATATTCGAGACTGGAATCCAGTTCGTGATTTTATATTATTATATTTATCTGGGTTATTTAGGATCCTAATATTGTTCGAAGGGCTTTCTCCTTTGGCCCCTGATTGATACAGAGAAAGTCGGGATGCGGTCCGCTGGCTTTAGTGGGTACAGTGTAGGCTTCCATTTGTTTATATTTTATTTTGATACTTTTACGGGATGCGGTCATCTGACCCTTGGTTGGTACAGTGTAGCCTCCCATTTATTTTCGATTTGTTAATTCACGGGTAGTTATCTCCTTTTGATGATATGGCAACTGAAGACATACTATATCCGTTTGCTTCTATTTTGTAAGGTAAATTACCAGATTCAGCAGACCAGAGTACGTGCTTTATAGCCGTTCACTCTCCTAGGGCGTTATCGCCTCGGGAGCCCAAATTATCGTTTGTGCGGCGTTGTCGCTGCACAAACATTAAGTCCTAAGTTAGTAAGTTGGGCCCTGATAGTGCCCGCTTAGGCAAGGCCCGTGTTAGTAAGTTGGGCCCTGGTAGTGCCCATTCAGGATTGGTCTGGTAAATTTACGATCTGGGTATTTATTACGGGTGTTTGACTCTCATACCTTATATTTTATATTATATTATTATTTCCACAGATTTTCTATTTTGAGTCCCTTGTCATTTCATATCATAGCATTTAGGCAAGCTTCTCAAAATATGCATGAAGATATTATTATATTTTCACATCAATATTATATTACATTTTAAATATCGATTATCGGTTTTAGGTCCAGTCTAGGAAAGAAGATCAAATCTTAAGACTGGATCTAAATCCGCATCGAGTAATTTTTAAAATTACTCATATTTTCACGGTGGTTGTGGGATCCAGGTATTTCGGTTCGAATTTTTCTTGGAGCGAGTGCTAGGGACATCTGCGCGATGATTTACGAAATGTTTCGCCGCATTTGCATGTGAGCGGGTAGTTGGTTAGGATCCATCGGGTTTTGACTTTTATTTCCTTCTTTTGGGTTTTTATTTGAGAGATTTATCATGTCCATTTCGATGGAGCTAGCCCCGCCGATGTAGGCGTTGTATACTCTTTTGTTCATTCGGACTCGTATGGTCATGTGTTTATATTTATTATTATTTTGTTTATTCTTTGATTGATTTATTTTATTCATTTAGCCTTCTGTACGCATGTCTCGTCGTGCGTACGTGGCGGGATTAAGCGCCCCTAATCCGATTTAATTATTCGGGGGTGTGACACATATTCATATTTAAATATTTATAATATTAATCAATGGAAGAAGTATAAAATAATTTTATAATAAGAATTTATTGCCAACTAATATAATTAGATATTTTACTTTTAAACGTTTCAATTCAACAAAATTAGATAATAATAATAATTGTATGAAATGATTTTTTTTTTGCAGCAAAGCTCGAAGAACAATCCAAATTAATTAAAAGTTGTTTTGTTGAAAGGCATATGCACCAAAATTTTATATTATTGAGTAAATAATATATATTCATATTTTTTATGCAAGTTGAGTTATATGTAAATCAGTAAAGCTATTATAATGGTCAGTGAATCGTTATAACATCTCAAAGAAGTCAAAACACATTAAGTTATGAAAAATATTAAAAAATTCTTACAATATGTTTAGAATTAATTTTTACTGATAATTATTTTTCTAAAGATTCCAATTTTTAACTAAGAACCGTCTCTAAAGATTAATCTTTAGAAATGATTCTATGTTAATAAGTTTAAAGGCCTACTCAACCATTTGAGAACGGGAGACGTTTAGAAGCCGATTTTTAAACTCTTAACAACCTAACTAGGGTTGTCAATGGATATCTATAATCCAAAAATTCAATCCGAATCCGCACAAATGGATCCGCATTTGGATCCTTAAAAATATATTCAATAGTTTATTAGATCCGCATATGGATTCTAGAAAATGATCGATCTAATAAATTATATTTGAGGTATATAATTGGCCCCCTCTAGTCACTTGACATAAGTAATTAAGTTTGATTATTCTCTCCTTAATTTCACATGAAGCTCCGCTACCGGCTCCAAGTGCTATCTACCAAATTATTTGAAGTTGATGGTATATATACAAAGCAAAGTTATAAAATGTGATTTTCAATATGCGTGTGGATGACAGTCGCATATCACATATGCGGTAGGCGGCCGCATATACGGATTTTTATGCGGGATTATATATACGGTTTAGTTTCAAATATTTTTAATTTTATGCTAAATTTTGAGAGATATTCGTAATAAATTAGTTTTGTTTTAAATATTGTCGGTTTATATTAAATATTAGAAAACGAGATGCAATAAATTAGTTTAGCATTTAGAGTCATATATAATTAATATGGGTTCCTTTTTGTACACAAGTCCGTTCTTAGCCTAGTGGTGTTCAAATTGCCGCACGGCGGGGGGTTTGATTCCCCTGGCTTAAGCAAATATGTGTAGGACTTTATGCTTTATAACGACATGGTCAGATTTTCTGTGGCACAATTATGCACGTCATGCACGTTGTGGAGCCATTGAAACTGTATAGATGCACACAATACAAAATATTCCGTAAGAAATAACCGCATATGAAGTTGAGCGCGGATCAACTACAACACATGTCTATGCAGCCGCACAAAACATATTTTAAAACACTTACAAAGTGAGACCAAAAGCCCCTATCATAGTGAAGAAGTACCCAATAACAACGGACCAAAAGAAGTTAGGTCCCTCCCGAGTTCCTTTTAAAAACTTCGGTATGGGCTAGAAAGTGCATGGGTCGTAATGAAGTGTTTGGGGGCCTCTCGGGTGTCATCCAATATTAGTACATATCATATTACTTATCACATCAACTAATGGTTTTAGTTTCTTTAAACAAAAATTCTTAATACGTTAACTTTCTAAGTTTTTAAGTATGTCACTGTGCGACCCTTTTTCGCGCGCTCCGCACCGCCGCCGGGCGATGGGTTGCGGAAGAAGGACACGGAGATCCCTCCCGAGCGTGCATCTGCTGGGTGTCGGCCGATTCTCGCCGTTTAGAGATTATTTGGATGCACATTCAGGGGGTTTTTTAGTGATTGTGAGTTCTTGTAGATTCCGGTGGGCGCAAGCCCCCACTGTTAATTACCCTGGGCTACGAACCTCGAGGCACCTCTGGATCTTTGAAAGAGAGAAGCAAATAGTATAGTTAAAAGATGGTCAAGTGGTCGTCTAGGTTTATAAAGCGGGGTCTACGGAAGATGAACCTACAAACGGGTCGGTTCAATCTAGGGAGGACAAAACCTACAAACAGATCGGCTTTATCCTATGGGGGACGAACCTACAAACAGACCGGTTCACCCATGCCACCTCGAGATGTAACCTTACCAACAGATCAGTTAATCTCTTCATAGGGGCTTGAGGTGAGTCTACATACGACCGACTCGACCTCCGTTGATCTAGAAGATAAACCTACAAACAGACCGGTTCAATCTTAACTAGTCAACAACCAATCACACAAGATACAACTCGAAGCACCGAGCCTGGTTGATCTTGAGGTTGGTGAATCGGGAGAAGGGTGGCTATGGCCCACGTATTTCTTCTCACCGATCTTCTAGATCATGAATTCGTAGCACTAAGCCGATTCATAAAACTAGGAAACACACCGCACACAATGTCAAACCCGAAGCGCGGGGCCGCTCAACATTGAGGCATGTGTTAGTGAAGGAACCTACCTACGTAACGGTTCGCATTCATCGTTTTGTGGATGAATCTACCAACGTGACCGATTCAATCTCACAATCTCGGAAATGGGCCAGAGACAAACTCATCGACGGACGAGTTCGGTCTTGCCACTTCAAATGGTCATGAATTACTTGTTCACGACACCGAGTCATTAAGATGTCACTTCGCTAGGACATCGTAATGTTCTTCATCTTCAAAGTCGACATATCTCTCCATGCTGATGTCGTAGCTTTGGTCAATCTTCAACGAACGTCAAGATGTTCTTGTCTCGACTAATCATCCTACGTGTTGCATTACTTGTGCAAAATTACTATGTAGCCCTACACCCCTTGTGTGAGCGTATTCAATCATGAGTTACTTGCTCATGGCAACAGAGTCATTAAGATGTCACCTCTCTAGACATCGTAATGTTCTTCTTCCTCGAGTCGACGTATATCTTCATGTTAGTGTCGTAGCTCGGTTATTCTTCATCGTGTGTCAAGATGTTCCTGTCTCAACATACTTCTTCATGCTTTGCTATCAAAGCCTTATTCATCTCACGTCAAGATGTTCCCTGTCTCAACGTATCTTGTTGTTCTTCATCAAGTGTCAAGATGTTCTTGTCTCGACATATCTTCTCATATTGCTATTGAAGCCTTAATCATCCCACGTCAAGATGTTCTTGTCTTGACTAATCACTTTAAATGTCATGTCATGTGTGCAAATATTCATATGTGGCTCTACACTCCTTATGTGAGCATATTTATTCATTTCTTAAAATGCACAAAGTCTATTATAATATCTTCCATTATTATAAGGATGCATTTATTATTATTATTATTATTACTATTATTATTATTATTATTATTACAATTATTATATTACTATTATTATTTTTATTATTATTATTTTTATTTCTTAAACCCTATTTGTCTATGTAGAAAATTATTTACAAAAATAGGAAAAGGGGTAGCTATTAATATTTTTGGGATTTTTTTATAATGGCTAAAATAGTAGAATTTTATTTTTATTATTTCTAAACTCTATTTATTTTGTAGAAAATCACTTACAAAAATAATAGAAAGTAAGATAGCTATGTTTTATTTATATTTTTAAAAATGCTTATAATAGCTAAAGTAATAGAATTGTGTTATTATATTCTATTATATTGTAATACTATTCATTATGTAAGAATTATTTACAAAATCAAAAGATGGTTAGCTATACTATTTTACTATTATCATTATTATTATTATTATTATTTTATTATTATATTTTTTTTTAATATCTATAATAGCTAAAAGAAATCATTACTAATATTCTATTCTATTTATTATACTATTCATTATATCTATTTTTATTATCTCTATTTATTATCTATAGAAAAGTATAAGATTTTTATTATTAGTCATAAGGGATGAAATTCATTATGTTTTTATTAAAACTATTATTTTTATCACATTTTATTCATCAAAAGTATATTTTTGTATATTTGTATAGAAATAACAAAAGAAACACAATTCATATTATAAAACTATAATGCATTTTACTATTTATTACCATAGTAGTATATTTTTGTTTATTTTGTGCTATTTATTTTTATTATTATTTTTTTTTACAGAAAATATCAATATAATATCTATTATTATTATTATTATTATATTTTTTATTTATCAAAGAATATAGCTAATCTCATCATTTATTATAGTATATTACTATCACTATTATTATTTCATAGAAAATCACTTGAAAAATCACTAAAATATATCTAGTTGTTATTTATGATTTTTATTTGTATTTTTGGAATTTTTATAGTATTTAAAATGACAAGTCAAAGCTAAGTCAAATATACCAATATATGTGATGTATTTTGCTTTTAAAATGTTTTATTATGATTATATTTCTAAAACCGGAATATTATTGTATAGAAAAATAGTATGAAAAATAAGAAAATTTTAGAAACAAATTTGAGTCAATTTGGAGTTCAATAGCATTTTCAAATCATTTATTTACTCCATATTATTACTATTCTCGTTATTATTTAATTAATGGGCCTAATCTGGGCCGCCGATCCGTATCAAGATTAACAACTATCTTTCATTTAACTCTGTTCTTATTTGGGCACGGATATGCCTCAAGATTGATTCGTATTAGATGGACGCCCAGATCCATATCCGCATTTTTATTTAATACAGCGCTTTATTTCACACGTTCGATCTCTTCAAGATTCACACACGCGCGTTAATATCCGTGCTGCTGCGATTCTCTGACTCCCCAGTCAACATGAGTTCCAAGATTCGTGCTATTGGCGACGCCGGCGATCGCGCCATCTCCTCCGATCGTGAGACCGCTCGTGGTCGTCTCTTGTATGAGGGTCGATCTACAGCGTTTGATTAATGATCTGTGCGGTGAATCGCATGGTATGCCAATGCCAGATGGGTTGATTTGGTACCAATCGGTACCGAATCTCAATTCTTAGAAATTCAATGGAATTGATCAATACTTTGTACAATTAGATGCCCTGTTTACATCGTTTATGTATGTTGACATGAATTAACATGATTATCAGTAGCTCTAATTGACTCAATGAATCATACTTGACAAATGCTACTCGGGGTACAGTGATGCAGTTCGGTACCGAAGGTATAGACACGAATTGTAACCAATTTTAACGATGTTTTTGGCAATTCAGAGTTGATAATGCATCGTTTAACATGTCTATAGGAATCTAGCTGACATTACGTATCTAATTTGTATGATAATTACATTATGAGCTAATGAAATTGACACAGTGCAGCATCGCCCGATACCGATCGTCTTTCACTCAAAATTCCGACTATTCATCCACTCTCAATGCGACTTATGCACCTAATATGCTTTATAATGACAATTATGACTGAGCTATATCCAATTATGCATGCAATCTTCCCTAATCTCAAGTCTGGAACTAGATTGAACTGGTACGACGCGGCAACATGCAGAAAATCATGAATTCAATCGAGTTCTCAAGTTGAAACTGAGATCAATCGACTTTGAACAACACTACAACCTTGAATACATAAGATACAAACACAAACTGAGGTGAATTTGACGTTTAAACAAAGAATCAAACCAAGAATCTTCACTGGTATCGAGTTCTCAGGTTTTAACCGAGATCAATCGATTCAACCAAATTTCAATTACAACCCCCAGATCAAAATTCATTCAAGAAATGAAGCAAATACAAGGATCAAATCAAGAAATTCACAAAGAAAAGAATAGAAAGGTGAAACAATAGAAAATTCACTGGAAATTACACTGTTATTCCAATAGAAGCTTGAATTACATACCTTTCCTTTGAATTACCACAAATCAAGCTTCCAAATCACTAATTGACTGTGATCCAAGAGTGACAGAGCTCTCTTCTTGAAGGATTGAAGAAATTCAATCGAGTTCTCAAGTTTGCAACTGAGATCAATCGATTCTATTACTTCTTCTTCCTATTCTTGCTCTCTTTCTCTCTGTCTCTCCCTATTAGCTCTCAAATGGGTGTTTATATGCTCTATGCTTGCGTGTGTATTGTCTGTTGTGTTGTTCTCCATGGTTTAGGGGTTTATATAGCAATTAAAGGGTGTACCAAAGGGATTAGAGCTATACACCACTCATGCACCAGCAATTGGACTCCCTTGGCCTATGAACATGGTCTTTTGATTCTGTTATTCATTCTGTTGAGATGTGGGTCCCATTCAAAGAATCCAAAGCTTTGATCTTTGACCTTTGACTTGATTTAGTTATCTCCACTCCAAATCACTCACGTAACCTTCTAGCATCTTCAACATGCTATATATACCCATTTGAATGCACCCAAGGCGCCTCTCTCTTCTCTGCCATTGTAATTCATCTCTTCAAGTTCCAATTCACTCACCCGAGCTCACACCTTGGCCATTATCATAGCTCCTCCATTCAATTGCCAAACTTCACCATTTCAACATCATCGTGTGAGTGCATAGAAGCCATAAATGCTGCCAATTCGAGTTTATAGCGCAAGGTTCTAACTTTCCTCAATTTACCCGATCTTGTCGTCTCATCTCAATCGCTCTTATTCAACGTTTAATCGTCGCTTTTTCTTTCATTTACAAGATCGCCTAGGTGAATAGAGAAGGTTTGCATCATCAATTTTGGATTCTCAAGTAGGAATTGAAGTGCTTCATCAATCGCCCGAGGTATTCATCTCTCTCAATCACCTTATTCACTTGTTGTTTTTCAATTCGATCAATCGCACATACTCTCCTATGTATAGCTAACTCGGGTGAAAGGAATTGGAGTTGCGAGCTTTGGAGAGCTTGATCACCTCTAATGGCGCCTTCTCGCCTCGTCGAGAAGAAGGAAGAAGAGAGGAGGGAGAAGGAGAAGAGAAAGAGGAGGCGCGTCCGGCGCACACGTAGTCCACAATAGCGGGACCCACGCCGAGGCGCAATACAAGTGAGCCGTGTACACATCGCTTCTTTCTTTTGATTTAAATCTCTCGATTAGATCCGTGTATAGACTAGGTGCATGATTGCCTCGTGTGAGCTATACATTCATAAACCCGACAAACGGGCCCCACATGTAAGTATATGAATCTCGCCCATTAGTCCACTTTGTGGATTAGTTAACCCCTTGCTTAAAACTAATTGATCCGACTTGGCACACTCGATAGGTCCACTTGTTTAATCAATCCATTAATCATCTCGTTATAGTATTAATCCATGCCGAGGTGGTTTCAGTAGTGTAGCGCGCCACGTGGCACTAAGCGCGGCGAGGCGGTCTCTCTCGGGCCGTGCCATACGTGGCATGTGGTCAAGCTGGGTTAAGTGGACCTGGTGTGGTGCCATGTGGCACTAGGGTGGTGAGGGTGGCCCACTCGGCCGTCCGCCACGTGGCACTAAGGCGGGGCCCACCGTCGCCGACTCATACCCGCGGGGCCCACTTCGCCGACATGGCCCAACGAGAGGCCGCCACGCGGCACACCCTCTCTCTTCGCTTATTTTATTCCTCTCGTGTTTCTTGCACCCGCTTGTACCCGTAGCCGCTATCACCCCCAACTTGCACCCAGATCCGCTCGATCAAATCTCAGCCTCTGATTAATCCATTTAATCTGCCTTTATTTTCCTTGAATTTATTCTGATAGCTCCACTTATCCAAAAATTATGAAAATTTCACCAAAAATCCCTAAATTCATGATGATCATCCCTGTAATTTTTAATTCCATTTTTACCCCTCCTTCTCTGGATTAAAAATTCTTTTATTCATAAAACCCTATTATTCCTTATGAATTAATCCCTGATCTCAATTGTAGCTCAATGTTTCTGCCAATTATCTCCCTCTTACAGAAACCACCCTAACTAAATACCAATTAGACTTATATTGATATTCATTAGGGCTTGATTTGATCAAATGCTGACTACTTATCAGCAATTAATACAAATCTAGACTTGATCAAAGTGGTTCGCTCCCACTTTCTTTCGCACCCGATCGGTTGTGAAATTGACTTTCAATCCCTTAACATGAGGGTGACTTGGTCAAAGAACCGACTACTTATCAAGAATTGACACAAATCAAAGCATAGTTAGGTGGTTGCTCGCAGCTTTGGCACCAGTGTCACCAAAGCAAAATCACATTTGGAATTTCTTATAACTAGCCGCATCAAAATGCTAGCTTGGCATTGACATCATTTCATGTAGCATGGGGATTATACTCGCCTTCCTCTTTCTAGGGTTATCTTCAAAGGCGCATTTTTAGGGTTCAATTCGACCCTCTTCAATGTCACCGAGGTGCTGGGGTCCACCTGTCGGTGAAAATGGTCATATGGATGACTCATCGATAGGCTATGTTGTTAGATTCATCTACAAGGGACCGACAGTGGGTCCCACTTGTCGAGAAAATATAATCAAATGGTCCGACCCATCGAGATTTTCTCTCTCCCAAATCTCCCGAGGTCGCCCACCTCGAATGAGTAGGAGGTGGTGGAGTATTTATATCCTCGTCTTTCACCATATTATTCCATCGTGGGATTAATGCTTAACCTCTCGTTCCGGTTGGTTAGCTCTCTTAGCAAAATAGGCTAGTCCATATCGTCGGAGCCGCTCATAAGGGACCGCCATGTGGGTCCCACTTGTCGAAAGGATATAATCACATGGTGACACCCAAGAGGTCTCCTCTCTCCCTCGATCTTCTTGGGTGTCACTCATGCCGAGTGGATAGAGAATAGCGGGTATTTATACTCTTCACTTCATGCCCAACATTCCGCCGCGGGACTAATGGATTTGTTCCGGGTTAGGCAATGACCTCTCCCGATCGCCGGGGCCACCTTTCCACCGCTCTCTCTCTTCTTCCCCTTTCTTATGATTTTATCATCAATTTATTTCATTTATTCATCCATTCATCCTTGAGATTTTTCAAGGGTAAACAAAGAGCCACCCACCAAGACGAGCCTCAACGCTCGAAAGGCTTGTCTTGGTGCATTATCCCTTATTATTCATCACTTCATTTCTCATGACGTCTTCTTTTCTTCTGGTATTGTAGTTTCATCTCATGACGCCATTCCGCGTCGCCCCTCGAGTCATTATCATTCTTTCTACGAGGATCCTAGCGATTGACTCCTCTCGTCTCGCCCATCCGAGCGACTCCGTCTACCCGCGAGGCGGCGGTTTATTTTTCGTGATGGTCGCCCTCATGACATCATGCCCCTTCGGCCTCTGGCGTTGCTCTACGGCTCTCTTTTCGACACATCTCCTGGGCAAGGAGATTATTGACGGGGGAGGCTCACGTATGGACCATCGCTCCCTTCATCACTCCCTTGGAGTGCCATGGATATCGCCTAGAGCTGGACCCGTATGTGCTCATGCGGGAGGGGACTCTGCTCGGCGAGCCGGGATATATGACTCTGCTTTTCTTGTCGATGTTTCATTATCATATCGACACACCCCGGCTACGGCCTTTTGTGAGAGGTGGAACTATTCTACCAACACTCGTTCATCGACGATCGGAGCCGACTCCGACCCTCCTGAGATACAAAGCAGCTGGACCGGCCGCCGATCTTCTGGCCATTTCTATGACGAGTTCATGGTCTCACCCGCCGACTCGGGGGACTTCACTCGATTCCCGCCTTCTTTGCATAGGATTTATGAGATTTATCATCATTTACTTTAGGGGGCACCCCGAGTTCCGTTCGTACATCGGATCGCCTATTTCACCGATCGGTCCATACTCGCCCTACGGTTTGGCTTCCACCGTAGATCCATTTGGTACAGTCGGCTCGAGATTCATCATGACGGCCCTATCCCATCTCAGGATACCCCGTGTTCACATGACGTGGATCGAGAGACTTATTTGACAGCTTTCATTTCTTGGTGGATCTGCTATTTCTTATTACCTTAGCTCCCCCGCATACACCATTCGCCTTCGGTGTTCATTATGGCGAGCCTGATCGCGCGTGGCGACAGGATTTCTTTGGCCGTGCCCGTACTGGCCAACATTTATAGGTGCCTCCGTGGTCTGACTTCATCTCGCAGTCCTTCACAGTGCCAAGAGCTGATCCCATGGCATCTGATTAGTGGATGGCTTCATTTACACTGGTCTGGCTCATATGATCCCGGCATGGCGGTCACGCTACGAGATCGTCTACCCTTATTGAGTGACTTAGCTGGGGTGCACCCGCCTTCATTGACTCCGAGGTCGCCCGATAGATTCTTCAGAGTCGAGACCATCTACGCTTCTCCCGAGACGGTCGGTGGCCCGTGGGACATCTAGGGTTGCCGACAGGATGGTGATTGACAACAGAGTTCCCTCTTCCGACTCTTCTAGCATTCGAGCCGTGCCTATTGATTTGGAGCACCCGATCGCATTCGTCGTGGCTTTCTTCCTCTCGTATCGGGGGCGATTATATGTTCATCGAGCCCTATTCGCCACATAGATGTGCACATCGCCGGCTTGATCGGATATTCCGCCGCCTCTTCTCCGCCCTATATCATCGGCGGCGATTTGGAGGGTATCGGATGGTGTTACACTCACCTCTTCCGACTAGGCACAGCACTCGCTATCGATGGTATCCACCTCTAGGACTTCCACCTTCACGAGGCGTTATCGCGGTGGTATTATGAGACCATTCGCTCTTATCGCCATATACCCTCCGTGGTCGTCCGAGTACATGTCCGCGAGATGGCCGCCTCTATTAGATGGCACCGTTTCGCGTGATCGCAGCCCTTTTCCCGCCATTGCCGTAGAGCCCGTCGACTTTCGTGGTTTAGACAAATGGCTTTTCTCATGCTCCCGTTAGGACCATTCTCACAGGTATGCTTCATCATCCCTTTAGGTTATTTCTTTTCGATAAGCCTTATCTCATTTCGACCAATTCTCTTTTGATTCGAGTTGGCTTACGAGTATGATCACGCGGAGCTGGGTTCTCGGTCCCTCGCCCACGAGTAGTTGGCGTTCATTCTCGCCCACATGTCGAGCCACCGCTCCAGCCTACCATGGGGAGAGATCGAGACGCGCCTCTCGCCCGTCTTCTCCATTTTCTTTTCCTTCTCCCACTCCGGTGACTTTCTTTATCGACTCGCCTATCCTTATTCGGTCGCACTTCATTTATATCTCTCGATTAGAGTTTATTTTCACTCACGGACATCTCCCGTAGAGGCGCTTCAGATGACATCGTAGCAGATCCATCGGCGCACCGCGAGTGCCGCCATTTCAGGTTTTGCACCGACCTTGTCGTCGCAGTTCGTGTGCTCCATTTAATACCTAGTTGCCGCATGCACTAGTATTTCCATTCTTACATGTAGATTTTACGACCCCGAGGCCGATGACATGGCGTCTCCTCATCGCTCGAGTCTTTCTTTTACGACTTCGTCCCCGCTCACCGTCGATCTTATTGGTGCCTCACCGGGATGGTGACTCGTTCGATGTGGTTTTGGGGCCGTGCTCACTCTTGCACGACCGCAGGAGGCTTTTTAGAGCAGGGGAGTCCATTGGGCCGTCGTGCCCGCAGCGACGAGCCATTATTGATTGAGGAGGGCCATCTCATGCTTCTTCATCTCCCGACGGCAGCCTCTCATGGCCACAGATAGCGTAGTCTCGACCGAGCGGGTTGCGCCGATTATGACTCGTAGTTGGATGAGAGTTGGGCCGGTGGAGCAAATTATTCCACGTGCCCCGAGAGACGAGGTTCCGCTTAGCGAGGGTCTCGCCGAGCCTCATGCTTCTTCCGTACTTTATATTTCCTTTATCATTTACCCGTATTTTACTTTTCCATGTACTCATTCTTTTTATTTTATTTTGTAGCCGGGTCTAATGCACCTAGGTCCTCCCGAGGCGACCGACATCCCTATTCCCGATTTTTCGGTCCCCGCCCGTCTCGGCGACGAGGCGATAGGTTAGATCTTTTCTTCCTTCTATTTCTTCTTTGGTTATAACAATTCGTCTAACCCATTTATTTTACTTGCAGATGTTTCATCGAGGGATGTGCGCTCGCCTTGGCCGCGTTGGCGGATGCACTCCGGATACCTTCTTCGAGGCTATCCGCTAGATTTCGAGGTCTTGGACTCTCTCGCCCCGGGTTTCTCTTTTGATTGGTATGGGCCGATGCGGATACCATCGCGCCGCCTCTACTCATTGCACCTCGTCTCGAGAGCACTTTCATTTCTAGGAGGTGCGAGGAGCCGCTCGGGGCTTACCAGATGCGAGCTCTCTCGTTTATCGCACGAGTTGGAGATTCATGAGCTACGCAGCATTTGGAGGCCGCTCGACTCCACTACCTTCGCGGCTCTCTTCTTGTGCCACTCTCCGCTCCATGGGAGTTAGTGGTGGGCCCGCTCGATCGCTCGTGCAGAGCTAGAGGACCACGATCATCGGTGGAGGGCTTCTCCCGACATCTAGCGGACGTCTCCCGTAGCCGCAGATTCACACGAGCGTCCGGGATAGTGCCTTCGCTCAGTTCTTGGACTTCGAGGCAGCTTCGGAGGAGGATAGGCACTCCCTCCATACTCATTTAGAGACTATTAGTACTGTGCTATTAGAGTTGGAGTCCCGCTTTTTGGGCCCATAGACTGCACTTTCTATTTCTTCTTTTCTCCTTTTCTTTTTGCCATACTTGATATAGGATGTATTGACATTTATCATTTTGATCTCTTGTTGTGGATGATGCTTGCCTTTATTATTATCCTTTCGTCGCTTCCTTCATAGCCGCGAGGAAGTATTCTATTGATTTCATGTTGTGCACCTCCAATCTTATTTGCAAAAGCGCTCTATTACAATCGCTTTCAGTTGCCTAAAATAAAAGGAAAATCTTACAACATCCTATTACATTGATTCTATACATCATTTCTCTTTATTTATGGTAATACAAAACTCAAGTAACCGTGGTATTTTACGGATACCGAACCCGTCTCGTATTGACCTCTAGGCCGCATAGATAAACCCGTTTATCCCTTTATTACCGATGGATAAACTTACCGCATCAATTGGATTATGGATGCAATTGATAACACCATTTTGTGGATGTTTCTTATATATTTAATTGACATTTATTTTGTGGAAGCTCACCCACTCTCCTCATTTGTGCACCGTTACGTGCTAAAGTGGAAACTCACATTCACTCATCTCCACTCAATTTGTTTTGTGGGGGTACTACCCTCAAACATCCATCACGCATCCCTCGCGAGACAAGCTTTCATCGGGTAGGTCCGCTCTCCATGACCGAGTCACTTCTTTAAGCGAATTACTTTATTTGACACTGAATGTCGGGCAAAAGCATAAACCCTTAATCTGACCCCTCCATGATCTACTTTGGGATTAGAAACAGATCACCTCCTTGGGCGTGTGGTACTTTTGCGGATGAATGTACCCAACCTGGTTTTTTATATTTTAGCTACCCTCAAACATCCATCACGCATCCCTCGCGAGACAAGCTTTCATCGGGTAGGTCCGCTCTCCATGACTCCGAGTCACTTCTTTAAGCGAGCCGCTTTGTTTAACATGAAATGCTCGGGTACAAGCGTAAACCCTTGGTCCGACCCCTCCATGATATGTCGTGGGATTATGACACACCATTTCTTCGGGCGTGTGGTGCTTTTACGGATGAATGCACCCAACCTGGCTTTGTATAACACTCGTGGTGTCGGGGACAAAGGTGGCAACCCCTTATTGAAAAGATTTTATTATTTTTATTATCATCATCATTTTTTTTTATGAGTAGGAAAGTAGGTTTTTATTGTTTTACATATATATCCTTTCATTTTTATTAGAAGAAGGCAGATTTTTGGTTATTAGTGATACATGTTACTAATAATACGAGAGTTATTTATTCATATGCCCTCTAAGCGGCTATTTACTAGCCACCAATTTGCTCGACCTATCCCTTGGCTTGCGCCGTGGGCGACCAATATGAGCAACTTTCGTCATCAAGCAATGATAGTTTGAGGGACAAACTGCAAACCCTGCCCATTTTTGTGTTTATTCTGTATCAAATGGACAAACCCAGTGGTATTTGTATTGTGAGCCCAAACACCAAGGCTCTCGCCTTACATTCTCGCGTGGTTTTGGCGTTGAATTCTCTTATTCTATATATTTTTTATTTTTATAGGACTAAATGTGTTTGTGTGGTTTTGGATTTTTGGATGCATTCTATTTACATATGCACAAATAGGGTTTTGGGATTTTCATGCAAAAGTGGAGGTTAGACATGGGTTCGTGTTTCGTGCACGTGTGTGTAAGCGAACACTTATTCCCTCCTTATTTATTTACAATAGATACTACTCGATCGGCCCCGCTCCGGCTATGTGTAGTACTTCTTCGTATATCGCCCATTAATCGGTGGCATGGGCCTTTCACCTTCATGGTCTATGAGTTGGTATGCGCCGCCCCCGTATACCTTCTCAATTACATATGGCCCTTCCCAATTCGGAGAGAATTTCGGCCGATGTGCCGCCAATGATCGGCCTCTTGAGGACAAGAACAAGCTCCCCTTGTTGAAATGCCCGACTCGCGTCATCTTATCATATGCCCTCGCCATTTTTGCCTCGATATATTTCAAGGTTCTGTTGGGCTATCGCTCTTCTCGTCCATGGCATCCAACTCGTCCGCCTAAGTTGTTGGCATTCGTCCATGGTCATATCATTTTGCATAGCCACCCGCAATGACGGTAGTTCCACCTCAAGAGGGAGAACGGCTTCAACCCCAAAAGCCGAGAATACGGGGTAGCTTGCGTAGGTGTTCGTACGTGGTCCGATAAGCCCATAATGCCTCTTGTAGACGATTATCCCGGTCTCGTTGGTTGCCGTCCACTCGTCTTCTTCATGATATTGATTAGGGTTTTGTTAAAGGCTTCGCCAGCCATTGGCTCTCGGATTATAAATGGACGAGAATCTCCAATCAATATTAAATTGCTCGCTGTGGGCATAGACTTTGAGCTCTTGAAGGCCGTCCCGTTATCGGATATTATCCGTTGTGGTGTGCCGAATCGGTAGAGGATGTGCGTCTTGAAGAATTTAACCACATCGACGCTTTAACTTCTTTAAGTGGGATGGCTTCACCCATTTCGTAAAGTAATCTGCTGTGCGCCAGATGAACCGGTGACCTCTCGCCGTCGGAGGGTCTTCTTCGTCCCCAAATTAATTTCAGCTAACTCATCGACCGTATTGGGCTCCTTTTCTAGTCAAGCGTTTCAAAGCATTTTTCAGACCGGGTATTGCCCTCTTCTCGTTTCATTATCTGGCATCTCAACAGAAGTCATGCAACAGCTTTCTTCTATACGGTACTCGTTGAGAGACCCCTCGAAGCATGCTGCGTCATCGCAGTTATACCCTAATCCCCGGGTGTATTTTATTTTACCATCCAGGCCCAGGACTTTATTCTGGCCGCCATTCCAGAGTTCATCGAAGCGCTTGGCCTCGGCCTTGGATATGTCTCTCGACATTTTGCCTTCTTAGCCAATCTATATAGCTTTCTCCAAAGGGATGAGATGCACATCACCGCTCGTTGCATTCTCTCGATTCTTGCTCTATCACCCACTTCTTCCAAGTGTCGTGGTCGTGGTTCTTCGTAGACCGGGTTGAATCGCTCTGATAGAAAATTATAGCCTTGTGGATGATAGTTCTCCCTTTGATGCGCTCTACCTTTGCCGGCACAACAAAGGTCTTTAGGGTTTGTATGTGGTTCACTTCCCTTGGTATAAGGTCTTTAAAATGCTTTTCGGGAACCGCAGTAATCTCCAGCGCTGCCATCTCCTCTTCTATCTCAATATTCATGACTGAGTTGGAGCGGTAGATTTCTTTGATCGGCTTACGTCTCGCAACCTTAGGTTTACTAGGTACGGGAGTGTGCGAGATCGTATAAGCCACCCCTTTGCCCTTGTTATTCAAGTTATGCGGAGCTGGGTCTTGTTGAAAGCTCTTCGGGAGTTGGATCGTCCCGTTTCTATGCCCTTCTTCTATGAGGTCTTTGAATACCCAACATTCTTCAATTGTATGGCCCAATATACGATGATAAGGGCGAATTCGCCTTCACCGCTCTTTCTATGTCAATGCGGGTCGTTTGCAAACGGAAGTGTCAATCCGCTCTTTAGGGCCTGGCTCAAATATCCGAGTTGTTTTATTTTTCAGAAAGAGTATGGTTTACTCTTCTTGACCTTGAGAGTTTGCATGACGGTCGGTTGCTTAGCTTTCGTTTCTTCCCCCTTTGATTCATCTACTATTACAATTACCCGCTTACCGCCATCGGGTGCTTGCCTTTCGGGGTCCCGAACGGGTTCGCTCGTCACCTCCTTGAGTAGCTCGAGTTATAGATCGCGGTTTGCGTTTTCAATCATTATCATGATTTCATTGTGTTGCACCTTGATATCCCGCATCACTTCCCATTGTTCGACACCTCTCTTCTATTATTTTCAACTCCGGTGCCTTATTTCGTCGATCGCATTCCGTACGCGACCTTCAAAATTTTCCCGCCATGAGCGTTCTTCGTTTATAGGCCTCGCCTAACCGGTTATCCCTTCCGCTACGGGTCCCGTGTTGATCATATATGACTCCTCACTTTCATTATCTCGTTTCGGCCCTTTTATATGGCTTCTTGAGGATGTGATAGATGATCTCTTCGTCGACTCCTCTTCCCGTGGTTGACGATCATGGCCGACTCTTCTCCCGAGGTAATATCGCCCGAGTTGTTAGAATCTTCTGAGTCTTCTCCCGAAGTTGCCTCTATGATCCGAATTTGAGGGGTGTTGGCGGTGTTTAAAATTGAAAATGACCTCCTCTTCGAATCACTTGCATTGATTTCGTTCGGTTTTATTTGGGCCTTATACGCACCACCGTTTTGAAGCGGAAGGTTGCTTCTTCACCCGACTTTCTTCCGGTCTTTGGGCTCGAACACCTCGGGTTTAATATTAAATTTGACCTCTTCTTCTTCTCCGACGAGGTATCAAATTTAGGGCCTTTGTTGAAGGGTTTCGACCTCGCTTTAGTTATAAAGCGGGCTCGCCACCACGGCGATTTAGGCGTAAAAATATTGGGCGTCATTGAATTTAATCTCATGCACCCCGAATGGCTTGACATCTCCATCAATTCTCTTTTGCTTACCATTCTCAATATATTTCGTATCATTGGTGCAGAGTAGAGGGTATGACCCGATTGTCTTGTGAAGCCACGGGCGACCCAGTAATGCCCGATAAGAGGTTTCAGCGTCAATGACATAGAATTTAGTAGGCGCTCTTAGGCTTCCGCATTGCAGGTTCAGAGTTATAGCTCCCAGGGCCTTTTGGGAGTTTTGATTGAAGCCATGAATGATCACCTTTTCGTCGGATAGGTTCTTCACATCTAAGGTGATGGTCTTCAGGGTTTTGAGCGGCATGATATTGATCGAAGACCCTGCGTCGACCAAGATGCGGCCAATCTTCTGCCCTCCGCAGTTTCCGGTAATGTACAACGGGCGGTTATGGTCAACGGTGCCTATCAGGAGGTCATCGTCCGTAAAGTTTATACAGCGCCCGCTTGGTGCGTGAATAGGGCCTCCCGCATATTTTGCTCGATGAAGTATGATTTGTACTTCTCGGGATCTTGCAAGGCCTGGATTAGTACCTCCCTTAGGTCTTGTGACATCATCAACGCATCAAATATGCTTAATAGTGCCGGGATCTTACGCAGATGTGCCAACACATTGTATTCTTCGCCCGTCGACCGGTCTTTTCTCGGGTTCTTGCTTAGGTTCTCGACCTCTTTGCCTTTATTCGTGGCCTTATCTTTTCCCTTATCTAATCCTCGGGAGCCTCGTCTCTCGGGTATATAAGTCCCGGACCGAGCACGGCTTTGCATTCTTCATTTTTGGTCCCGAGGTGCTTGCTTCCCTTCGTCATTTGGGAAGAACATCTCCTCTAATGTTGGCATATCTTCGTCGTGAGAAGAATATACCATATTGCACGAAGCACCCCGCATCTCTTCGCTTTCTTCTTTATTTATTTCTTCATTTATATTTTCTTCCTTTTGACCTAGGGTTAGCTTCTCCCGCCTTCTTTGGAGATGAAGTGTTGAAGGGTGATCGCCTCGGATCGCCCCCGCTCGTACTCTTCAATCTTGTTCTTTTTGGACTTGTCGCTTCTATGCTTCTTTTTCTTCTTAAGAACCCGATCTTGGCTCTGTCCACCTTATAGTATACCCCGGGTTTTGGTGGGACCACCGGCGTGATGTCGTCCTTCCATTTCATGCCAGGTTCTTTCTTAAGGGCTTTAAGCATTTTAATTGATTTCTTCGATAGGTGCGTAGTCCATTGTTCTTCTTGGTCTTCGCTTGACAGGTCCTGATGCTGTTGTTTTCCAACGAATAATACCATTGGAAGGCGGTTCCCACCAAACTCTGAGGGAATTGTCTTAACAACAACAAGATCATTGCCGCCCGTGTTGCCGCACGAGGCTACAAAGTGGGCCAGTGTTTGTTCGGGGTTCGTGTCTTTATTGCCTTCCCCGGAGAAGGTCCCGAAGCGGGGGATCACATACCCTTTAGGATATTCTTCTAAGTCGTATATGGCAGGGTATGGATGTCCACAGTTTTTAACGGGAGGGATCTCCGTGTCCTTCTTCCGCAACCCATCGCCCGGCGGCGGTGCGGAGCGCGCGAAAAGGGTCGCACAGATCTCGGCACGCCGGTGGGACCTAGATTCTCCTCTTATCTCTCGAAAGAGAGAGTCAAATAGAATAGTTAAGAGATACAAGTGGTCTTCTATGTGCTAAAATGACTAATGATTTTCAAGTATTTTTGTTTTTGCAGGAAATGGCATACTTTGGAAATTTCAACCTCGCTCCCTACACCGTCACTCCTGCACAGAGCCCGGAGGGCAAGCTCTTCATGTTCTTCGGACCATCCCGCAGAACTCACCATCTACGGCCCAGCTCCAGTGGCCACGATCACTCCCGCAACCGTCCGGATCTCCATCCCGGACGAGGAGGAGGACTCGATCACCCTGACTCCCAAGGGGATCTCAAATAACGTCATGGCCTCTCCTACTACCTCCCCAAAGAGGAGAAGGCGACCGTCTAAGAAGACAGCCCCAACGGCCGCAGCCCAAACTACCCGCAACTCTCAAGCGTCCAGAAGAGGGCCCCGGATGCATACTGAATCCACCGTGGTGGCTAGGCCGCCTATCCCGCCTCTAACAAATTCACAAATTTCTCCGAATAGTGGCCAAGAACTCGCCACGTGCCGCCTCCGCCGTGCACGGGAGGTGCCTAAGCCCACACCTCGCCCAACTCAAAGGCCTCGGCGCCGCCAGACAAGTCTCAAGCCCCCGCAGAGCCATCTACAAGGCTCACGGTGGCCCTCAAACGAGAGGAAGAGCGTGAGAAACGCTAGGTCGAGACAATACGTCTCCCGCTCCGGTCAATCTCAAGACATGGCTCGCCGCAAGCCATCGTCTCCACTCCGAACACAAGGAGGTCTATACCAAAGGCAACACCTAGCACCCAAGCAGGTGTGGGTCCCGAAGGGTTCCCACCAATAAAACCCCGGGCCTCAAACCCAAATTTCAAAGAAGGCCGGCGCAGTCCAACGCTCCGCCCGAGAGCGTGTTCACCGCTTGGGCGAAGAGTGTATTCACCGATTAGGCTCAAGAATACCACTCAATAGTCTAAAAATAACGCCTCGACCAAACGAAGAAGAAGAGAAGAACCGCTCGCTATGAAGAGCACTTCTCGGCCAACACCATCGCATAAGCTACGACACTGATCCGGACACTGATGCTGAGGTGAATATGACCCAGGATGACCAGTCTCCGCCTAATCAAGCTCACGTCACAAACACCAACAAAAATAATGGTAGAAAAGGGAGACCCCCAAAGAGAGTCAACCCCGAGGGCAACAGCAGGGAAGGGGAAGACCACAACGAAAACCCTGATCTCTTTGACAATGAAGATGACGTTGAAACACGCCCCGAAATGCCCATCGATGAAATTGAAATATTAAAAGGCCACATCGAGGCACGGGATGAAGAGCTGATTAGGCAACGGGAGCTAATCGCTACCATGCTGAAACAAAATGAAGAATTGATCAAGGCGGTCAAGTCATTACAAGAATCACAAGACGCCAATTTCAAAGCTGGTAGTTCCCGTCAAGAAGGGGTCCACAGTACAAAAAGCAATCATAAGGGAAAACAACCCGTCGATTCTAAACCTCATCCACATAGAACCATAGAAGTGGAGGGTGAACCAACGGAATATCCCGAAAGAGATTCAAGCCATGATTGCCCAAAGAATGCAAATAGGCCGGAGGTGGATACGCTATCCCTCCCGTTAAAAATCGCGGACATCCATACCCCCGCCATATACGACTTAGAAGAATATCCTAAAGGGTATGTGATCCCCGCTTCAGACCTTCTCCGGGAAGGCAATAAAGACTCGAACCCCGAACAACACCCGCCCACTTTGTAGCCTCGTGCGCAACACGGCGCGAATGATGCGCTGTTGTTAAGACAATTCCCTCGTAGTTTGGTGGGAACCGCCTTCCAATGGTATTATTCATTGGAAAACAACAAGATCGACTCGGGACGAGATGGCGAGACTGCGTTCAGGGCGCGATTTGTCATGGTGTCTCGATAAGATAAACATAGCCGATCCGGCAAGCACTAAACCCAAGAAAGGGGAGTCAATGACAGATTTTATCAATAGATGGCGGAACCTCGCATCAAATGCGACCGCACATTAACCGAAGATGAGGCCGTCAACCTAATCATGAAGAACATTGACGGTGGATGGGCATGCTTCTTGGTGTGACAAAGGTCAACACATTTAAAGACTTGCTCGGACGGTATCCAACATGGAAAGGATGTCACCGCATACCGTGCCAAGCTTTATGAATAATAGGCCGCAACGAGGGGCCCGAGCTGAAACCAAAGTGGCATTCACCTCGTTGAAAGATAAGATGGTTGCCAACGCAGACACCCAAGGCAGCAGCAGTGGCACAAATGGCAACAATTATAATAAGGGACCCAGACCCAACCCAGGAGGGAGTTCACGGAGTTTTGAATCCCTTAAACAAAAGAAGACTAAACCGTACTCCTTCGGAAAGATAAAGCCCCAAATCTTCGTAGGGGGCACCGAAGAATGGTCTAACCTCCGCCGCCAAGAACGCCGGAAGATGCCGATAAATCGACGAACCCAACTTCCGCCCATACCACGTAATAATAGGGCACTCAATTGAAGATTGCCGGGTCTTCAAAGATCGGGTCGAGAAGGCGTATAAAAATGGTGAAATTACTTTACCAAAAGGGTTCTTGCAAAGCCCATCGCCCACGAGCAGCCAACACGATCTCTCATGAGGAAGAGAAAGTCCCGGCCGATCAAGCGAAGACCAAGAAGAACAATGGACTACGCACCTATCGAAGAAATCAATTAAAATGCTTAAAGCCCTTAAGAAAGAACCTGGCATGAAATGGAAGGACGACATCACGCCAGTGGTCCCACCAAAACCCAGGGTATACTATAAGGTGGACCAGAGCCAAGATCAGGTTCTTAAGAAGAAAAAGAAGCATAGAAGCAGCAAGTCCAAAAAGAACAAGATTGAAGAGTACGAGCAGGGCAGTCCCGAGGCGATCACCCTTCAACACTTCATCTCCAAAGAAGACTGGGAGAAGCTAACCCTAGGTCAAAAGGAAGAAAATATAAATGAAGAAATAAATAAAGAAGAAAGCGAAGAGATCTGGGGTGCTTCGTGCAATATGGTATATTCTTCTCACGACGAAGATATGCCAACATTAGAGGAGATGTTCTTCCCAAATGACGAAGGGGAAGCAAGCACCTCTGGGACCAAAAATGAAGAATGCAAAGCCGTGCTCCGTCCGGACTTATATACCCGAGAGACAGTGCTCCCAAGGATTCCGATAAGGGAAAAGATAAGGCCCCGAATAAAGGCAAAGAGGTCGAGAACCTAAGCAAGAACCCGTGAAAAGACCCGGTCGACGGCGAAGAATACAATGTGTTGGCACATCTGCGTAAGATCCCGGCACTATTAAGCATATTTGATGCGTTGATGATGTCACAAGACCTAAGGGAGGTATTAATCCAGGCCTTGCAAGATCCCGAGAAGTACAAATCATACTTCATCGAGCAAAATATGCAGGAGGCCCTATTCACCACCAAGCGGGCCGCCTGTATAAACTTTACAGACGATGACCTCCTGATAGGCACCGTTGACCATAACCGCCCGTTGTACATTACCGGAAACTGCGGAGGGCAGAAGATTGGCCGCATCTTGGTCGACGCAGGGTCTTCGATCAATATCATGCCGCTCAAAACCCTGAAGACCATCACCTTAGATGTGAAGAACCTATCCGACGAAAAGGTGATCATTCATGGCTTCAATCAAAACTCCCAAAAGGCCCTGGGAGCTATAACTCTGAACCTGCAATGCGGAAGCCTAAGAGCGCCTACTAAATTCTATGTCATTGACGCTGAAACCTCTTATCGGGCATTACTGGGTCGCCCGTGGCTTCACAGCAATCAGGTCATACCCTCTACTCTGCACCAATGCCTGAAATATATTGAGAATGGTAAGCAAAAGAGAATTGATGGAGATGTCAAGCCATTCGGGGTGCATGAGATTAAATTCAATGACGCCCAATATTTTCTGCCTAAATCCGCCGTGGCGCCGAGCCGGCCTATAACTAAAGCAGGTCAGAAACCCTTCAACAAAGGCCCTAAATTTGATACCTCGTCTGGAGAAGAAGAAGAGGTCAAATTTAATATTAAACCCCGAGGTGTTCGAGCCCAAAGACCCGGAAGAAAGTCGGGTGAAGAAGCAACCTTCCGCTTCAAACAGGTGGCTGCGTATAAGGCCCAAATAAAACCGAACGAAATCAATGCAAGTGATTCTGAAGAGGAGGTCATTTTCAATTTTAAACCTGCCAACACCCCTCAAATTCAGATCATAGAGGCAACTTCGGGAGAAGACTCCGAAGATTCTAACAACTCGGGCGATATTACCTCGGGAGAAGAGTCTGGCCATGATCGTCAACCCTGGGAAGAGGAGTCTGACGAAGAGATCATCTATCACATCCTCAAGAAGCCATATAAAGGGCCCGAAACAGATAATGAAAGTGAGGAGTCATATATGATCAACACGGGACCCGGTAGCGGAAGGGATAACCCGGTTAGGCCGAGGCCTATAAACGAAGAACGCTCATGGCGGGAAAATTTTGAAGGTCGCGTCTGGAATGCGATCGACGAAATAAGGCACCAGTTGAAAATAATAGAAGAGAGGTGTCCGAACAATGGGAAGTGATGCAGATATCAAGGTGCGCAACACAATGAAATCATGATAATGATTGAAAACCCGCAAACCGCGATCTATAACTCCGAGCTACTCAAGGAGGTGACGAGCGAACCCGTTCCGGACCCCGAAAGGCAAGCACCCGATGGCGGTAAGCGGGTAATTGTAATAGTAGATGAATCAAAGGGGGAAGAAACGAAAGCTAAGCAACCGACCGTCATGCAAACTCTCAAGGTCAAGAAGAGTAAACCATACTCTTTTCTGAAAAATAAAACAGCTCGGATATTTGAGCAGGCCCTGAAGAGCGGATTGACACTTCCCGTTTGCAAACGACCCGCAGACATAGAAAGAGCCGCGAAGGCGAATTCTGCCCTTATCATCGTATATCAAGGCCATACAATTGAAGAATGTTGGGTATTCAAAGACCTCATAGAAGAAGGGCATAGAAACGGACGATCCAACTCCCGAAGAGCTTTCAACAAGACCCGGCTCCGCATAACTTGAATAACAAGGGCAAAGGGGTGGCTTATACGATCTCGCACACTCCTGTACCTAGTAAACCTAAGGTTGCGAGACGTAAGCCGATCAAAGAAATCTACCGCTCCAACTCGCCATGAATATTGAGATAGAAGAGGAGATGGCAACACTGGAGATTACTCATGCGGTTCCCGAAAAGCATTTTAAAGACCTTATACCAAGGGAAGTGAACCACATACAAACCCTAAAGACCTTTGTTGTGCCGCGAAAGGTAGAGCGCATCAAAGGGAGAACTATCATCCACAAGGCTATAATTTTCTATCGTAGCGATTCAACCCAGTCTCTGAAGAACCCTGACCACGACACTTGGAAGAAGTGGGTGATAGAGCAAGAATCAGAGAATGCAACGAGCGGTGACGCTGCATCTCATCCCTTTGGAGAAAGCCTATATAGATTGGCTAAGAAGGCAAAATGTCTGAGAGACATATCCAAGGCCGAGGCCAAGCGCTTCGATGAACTCTGGAATGGCGGCCGAATAAAGTCCCGGGCCCGGATGGTAAAATAAAATACACCCGGGGATTAGGGTATAACTGCGATGACGCAGCATGCTTCGAGGGGTCTCTCAACGAGTACCGTATAGAAGAAAGCTGTTGCATGACTTCTGTTGAGATGCCAGATAATGAAACAGAAGAGGGCAATACCCCGGTCCTGAAAAATGCTTTGAAACAGCTAGAAAAGGAGCCCAATACGGTCGATGAGTTAGCTGAAATTAATTTGGGGACAGAAGAAGACCCTCCGACGGCGAGAGGTCACCGGTTCATCCTGGCGGCAACAGATTACTTTACGAAATGGGCTGAAGCCATCCCACTTAAAGAAGTTAAAGCGTCTGATGTGGTTAAATTCTTCAAGACGCACATCCTCTACCGATTCGACACCACAACGGATAATATCCGATAACGGACGCCTTCAAGAGCTCCAAAGTCTATGCCCTGCGGAGCAATTTAATATTGATTGGAGATTCTCGTCCATTTATAATCCGAGAGCCAATGGCCCGGCCGAAGCCTTTAACAAAACCCTAATCAATATCATGAAGAAGACCGTGACGGCAACCAACGAGACGGGATAATCGTCTACAAGAGGCATTATGGGCTTATCGGACCACGTACCGAACACCTACGCAAGCTACCCCGTATTCTCCGGCTTTTGGGGTTGAAGCCGTTCTCCCCTCGAGGTGGAACTACCGTCATTGCGGGTGGCTATGCAAAATGATATGACCATGGACGAATGCCAACAACTTAGACTCGACGAGTTGGATGCCATGGACGAGAAGAGACGATAGCCCAATGAGAACCTTGAAATATATCGTGCAAAAATGGCGAGGGCATATGATAAGATGACGCGAGTCAGGGCATTTCAACAAGGGGAGCTTGTTCTTGTCCTCAAGAGGCCGATCATTGGCCGGCACATCGGCCCGAAATTCTCTCCGAATTGGGAAGGGCCATATGTAATTGAGAAGGTATACGGGGGCGGCGCATACCAACTCATAACCATGAAGGTGAAAGGCCCATGCCACCGATTAATGGGCGATATCTGAAGAAGTACTACACATAGCCCGGAGCGGGGCCGATCGAGTAGTATCTATTGTAAATAAATAAGGAGGGAATAAGTGTTCGCTTACACACACGTGCACGAAACACGAACCCATGTCTAACCTCCACTTTTGCATGAAAATCCCAAAACCCTATTTGTGCATATGTAAATAGAATGCATCCAAAAATCCAAAACCACACAAACACATTCAGTCTTGCCAGCTCAAATGGTCATGAATTACTTGTTCACGACACCGAGTCATTAAGATGTCACTTCGCTAGGACATCGTAATGTTCTTCATCTTCAAAGTCGACATATCTCTCCATGCTGACGTCGTAGCTTTGGTCAATCTTCAACGAACGTCAAGATGTTCTTGTCTCGACTAATCATCCTACGTGTTGCATTACTTGTGCAAGATTACTATGTAGCCCTACACCCCTTGTGTGAGCGTATTCAATCATGAGTTACTTGCTCATGGCAGCGAGTCATTAAGATGTCACCTCTCTAGGACATCGTAATGTTCTTCTTCTTCAGAGTCGACGTATATCTTCATGTTAGTATCGTAGCTACGGTTATTCTTCATCAAACATCAAGATGTTCCTGTCTCAATGTATCTTCTCAGGTCGCTATCGAAGCCTTAATCTTCTCACGTCACGATGTTCTTGTCTCAACGCATCTTCTTCATATTGCTATCGAAGCCTTAATCATCCCACGTCAAGATGTTCTTGTCTCAACGTATCTTATTATTATTCATCAAATGTCAAGATGTTCTTGTCTCGACATATCTTCTCATATTGCTGTTGAAGCCTTAATCATCTCACGTCAAGATGTTCCTGTCTCGACGTATCTTCTGTCATTGCGACTTTATTTATCTTCCGTCAAGATGTTCTCGTCTTGACTAATCGTTCTAAATGTTATAACATATGTGCAAATATTTCTACGTGGCTCTACACTCCTTATGTGAGCGTATTTATTCATTTTTAAAATGCACAAAGTCTATTATATAATATCTTCCATTATTATTTTTATTATGAAGATGCATTTATTTATTATTATTATTATTATTATTATTATTATTATTATTATTATATTCTTATTATTATTATTATTTTTTATTATTATTATTTTTACTTCTTAAACTCTATTTATCTATGTAGAAAATTATTTACAAAAATAATAGGAAAAGGGGTAGCTATTAATTAGGGTTTCATTTATATTTTTGGGATTTTTATAATAGCTAAAATAGTAAAATTTTATTATTATCATTATTTTTTTTATTATTTCTAAACTCTATTTACTTTGTAGAAAATCACTTACAAAAATAATAGAAAGTAAGATAGCTATGTTTTATTTATATTTTTAAAAATGCTTATAATAGCTAAAGTAATAGAATTTTGTTATTATATTCTATTATATTGTAATACTATTCATTATGTAAGAATTATTTACAAAATCAAAAGATGGTTAGCTATACTATTTTACTATTATCATTATTATTATTATTATTATTATTATATTATTATATTTTTTTTTAATATCTATAATAGCTAAAAGAAATCATTACTAATATTCTATTCTATTTATTATACTATTCATTATATCTATTTTTATTATCTCTATTTATTATCTATAGAAAAGTATAAGATTTTTATTATTAGTCATAAGGGATGAAATTCATTATGTTTTTATTAAAACTATTATTTTATCACATTTTATTCATCAAAAGTATATTTTTGTATATTTGTATAGAAATAACAAAAGAAATACAATTCATATTATAAAACTATATTATCATTCTTTATTATAAAGAAAATGCATTTTACTATTTATTACCATAGTAGTATATTTTTGTTTATTTTGTGCTATTTATTTTTATTATTATTTTTTTTTACAGAAAATATCAATATAATATCTATTATTATTATTATTATTATATTTTTTATTTATCAAAGAATATAGCTAATCTCATCATTTATTATAGTATATTACTATCACTATTATTATTTCATAGAAAATCACTTGAAAAATCACTAAAATATATCTAGTTGTTATTTATGATTTTTATTTGTATTTTTGGAATTTTTATAGTATTTAAAATGACAAGTCAAAGCTAAGTCAAATATACCAATATATGTGATGTATTTTGCTTTTAAAATGTTTTATTATGATTATATTTCTAAAACCGGAATATTATTGTATAGAAAAATAGTATGAAAAATAAGAAAATTTTAGAAACAAATTTGAGTCAATTTGGAGTTCAATAGCATTTTCAAATCATTTATTTACTCCATATTATTACTATTCTGGTTATTATTTAATTAATGGGCCTAATCTGGGCCGCCAGATCTGTATCAAGATTAACAACTATCTTTCATTTAACTCTGTTCTTATTTGGGCCGCCGGATATGCCTCAAGATTAATTCATATGAGATGTAAGGCCCAGATTCACTTATCACGTTATAAACATCTGATTTATTCTTAGATTCGCATATGCGCTTCAATATTCGTGTTCTTGCGCTAATGTTCGTGCTGGTGCGTTTCATTGACTCTCCGGTCAACAGCGCCTTCAAGATTCGCGCCGACGGCATTCCCGGCGGCTGAGGCCGTCTCCTTCCGATCAGATAGTTCCTCCGGCGTCGTCTCTCCTCGGGGAATTGCTCTACAACATCTGATCGATGATCTATGCGGTGGATCGTGCTATATACCAATGCTAGATGAACCGATTTGGTACCAATAGATCGAATCTCGATTCCACAAATTCAACACAATTACTTGTTTCTTTCAACAATTAATCATTCAATTGACATCGTATACCTATGTAAATGCCTCCAACATGATTAGAACAATTCAAATTGGTTGATGACTCCATTACTCGGGATGGTTGTCAAAGTGCAATAGAAGCGTTGGTACCGATTGCAATTTACTTCAAATTCATGTTATTCATTGATCAATATTGACATTGTCATGCTTAATACTCTTTATAACACTTATTCAAACCATGATATGCATGCATATGTTTATAATCTTCCCTAATTCTCAATTTAAAACTCAATTTCAGAAATGGAACGCGATAACAGTACTGAAACTTCAAATCAGTCGAGTTCTCAAGATTATATCTGAGATCAATCGACTTCAAAGGATTCTACAGACCCTAATGCATATAGTATTAACAAGGATCAAGATAATTTTCACTCAAGAATCAAGAATTGATCAATGAACTCAACTGTTTACCGAGTTCTCAAGTTGAACTGAGATCAATCGATTTAACAGCCTCATTCATCAACCTTTAAGCAAAATTCATTGAAAGAAATGAAAGATTTATACTATATAAACTTGCAATGCATAAAATAAAGAAGAAAATCATGAAGAAATAGTTGAAATTCGAAAGAATTCAAAGGCAAGATCTGATAAACACCGATATTCGGTGCAATTACATCTTTAAAGTTCCAATCTTCAAGAATTAAACCTACTAACCCTTAATTGGCAGATAATAGAGTATATAGCTTACCTCCAAACAAGTAATTGAAGCAAATAGATCGAGTTCTCAAGTTAAAACTGAGATCAATCGATTCTGTCAGAGTTCTCTTCTGGATTCTTGCTTCTTCTTACTCTCTCTCTCTCTATAAAGTGTTCTCTCTATCTCTTGTCTTCTGTATGCGTGTGTATTGTATTTTTGTTGTTCTCCATGGTTTAGGGGTTTATATAGCAATTAAAGGGTGTACCAAAGGGATTAGAGCTATACACCACTCATGCACCAGCAATTGGACTCCCTTGGCCTATGAACATGGTCTTTTGATTCTGTTATTCATTCTGTTGAGATGTGGGTCCCATTCAAAGAATCCAAAGCTTTGATCTTTGACCTTTGACTTGATTTAGTTATCTCCACTCCAAATCACTCACAGAACCTTCTAGCATCTTCAACATGCTATATATACCCATTTGAATGCACCCAAGGCGCCTCTCTCTTCTCTGCCATTGTAATTCATCTCTTCAAGTTCCAATTCACTCACCCGAGCTCACACCTTGGCCATTATCATAGCTCCTCCATTCAATTGCCAAACTTCACCATTTCAACATCATCGTGTGAGTGCATAGAAGCCATAAATGCTGCCAATTCGAGTTTATAGCGCAAGGTTCTAACTTTCCTCAATTTACCCGATCTTGTCGTCTCATCTCAATTGCTCTTATTCAACGTTTAATTGCTGCTTTTTCTTTCATTTACAGCATCGCCTAGGTGAATAGAGAAGGTTTGCATCATCAATTTTGGATTCTGAAGTAGGAATTGAAGTGCTTCATCAATTGCCCGAGGTATTCATCTCTCTCAATCACCTTATTCACTTGTTGTTTTTCAATTCTGATCAATTGCACATACTCTCCTATGTATAGGCTAACTCTGGGTGAAAGGAATTGGAGTTGCGAGCTTTGGAGAGCTTGATCACCTCTAATGGCGCCTTCTCGCCTCGTCGAGAAGAAGGAAGAAGAGGAGGAGGAGAAGGAGAAGAGAAAGAGGAGGGTGCGTCCGGCGTACGTAGTCCACTAGCCAGTGGGACCCATGATCGAGGCGCAATACAAGTGAGCCGTGTACACATCGCTTCTTTCTTTTGATTTAAATCTCGATTAGATCTGTGTATAGACTAGGTGCATGATTGCCTCGTGTGAGCTATACATTCATAAACCCGACAAATGGGCCCCACATGTAAGTATATGAATCTCGGCCATTAGTCCAAATTGTGGATTAGTTAACCCCTTGCTTAAAACTAATTGATCCGACTTGGCACACTCGATAGGTCCACTTGTTTAATCAATCCATTAATCATCCATTATAGTATTAATCCATGCTTGAGAGTGGCTCAGAGTGTGTGCCGTGGGCACTGCCTGGGTGGTGAGGTGGTCTCCTCTGGGCGTGCCACGTGGCATAGGGTTGGGTTAAGTGGACCTTCGGTGTGGTGCCATGTGGCACTAGGGTGGTGAGGTGGCCCACCGGTCGTCCGCCACGTGGCACTAAGGTGGGGCCCACCGCGCTTTGTCGCCGACTCATACCAGGTGGGGCCACTTCGCCGACATGGCCCAATGAGAGGCCGCCACGTGGCACACCCTCTCTCTCGCTTATTTTATTCCCTCTGTGTTTCTTGCACCCGCTTTGTACCCGTAGCTGCTATCACCCCCAACTTGCACCCAGATCTGCCTTGATCAAATCTCACCTCGATTAATCCATTTAATCGCCTTTATTTTCCTTGAATTTATTCTCGATAGCTCCACTTATCCAAAAATTATGAAAATTTCACCAAAAATCCCTAAATTCATGATGATCATCCCTGTAATTTTTAATTCCATTTTTACCCCTCCTTCTCTGGATTAAAAATTCTTTTATTCATAAAACCCTATTATTCCTTATGAATTAATCCCCGATCTCAATTGTAGCTCAATGTTTCGCGCCAATTATCTCCTCTTACGAAACCACCCTAACTAAATACCAATTAGACTTATATTGATATTCATTAGGGCTTGATTTGATCAAATGCCGACTACTTATCGAGAATTAATACAAATCTAGACTTGATCGTGTGGTTGCTCCTGCTTTTGCACTGACGATCGCCTCTTGTGAAATTGACTTTCAATCCCTTAACATGAGGGTGACTTGGTCAAAGAACCGACTACTTATCGATAATTGACACAAATCAAAGCATAGTTAGGTGGTTGCTCGCAGACTTTGGCACCAGTCGACCTTGAAAGCAAAATCACATTTGGAATTTCTTATAACTAGTTGCATCAAAATGCTAGCTTGGCATTGACATCATTTCATGTAGCATAGGGATTATCTTGCTCACTCCTTTCTAGGGTTATCTTCAAAGGCGATTTTTAGGGTTCAATTTCGACCCTCTTGATAGGTCACCGAGGTGTGCGGGTCCACTTGTCGGTGAAAATGGTCATATGGATGACTCATCGATAGGCTATGTTGTTAGATTCATCTACAAGGGACCGACAGTGGGTCCCACTTGTCGAGAAAATATAATCAAATGGTCGACCCATCGAGATTTTCTCTCTCTAAATCTCCCGAGGGTCGCCCACCTCGAATGAGTAGGAGGTGGTGGAGTATTTATATCCTCGTCTTTCACCATATTATTCCATTGTGGGATTAATGCTTAACCTCTGTTCCGGGTTGGTTAGCTCTCTTAGCAAAATAGGCTAGGTCCATATCGTTGGAGCTGCTCATAAGGGACTGCCATGTGGGTCCCACTTGTCAGAAAGGATATAATCACATGGTGACACCCAAGAGGTCTCCTCTCTCCCTCGATCTTCTTGGGTGTCACTCATGCTGAGTGGATAGAGAATAGCGGGGTATTTATACTCTTCACTTCATGCCCAACATTCCGCTGTGGGACTAATGGATTTGTTCCGGGGTTAGGCAGCGACCTCTCCTGATCAGTGGGCCACCTTTCCACTGCTCTCTCTCTTCTTCCCCTTTCTTATGATTTTATCATCAATTTATTTCATTTATTCATCCATTCATCCTTGAGATTTTTCAAGGGTAAACAGTCACATCATCACTGATTTTATTAAAAAATTTCATCCACTTAAATCCAGAAATTCATATAAAATAGTTTCTCTCTGCTCATTTAAAATAAATGTGTGTAATATATTTAAGGTAAAACTTAATTCTTAAAATTATCTAATTTTTATATGATCTTTTATATATTACATATATATATTTAATTATATTATTTATTATTATAATAAAAATTATCATTATTATTTAGCATTTAAAAATATTATATTTAATTTTTCTTTAATGTGAAATTTTATTTAATAAAATATTTAAAATTTATATTGCTAATTATTTATTTGAAGACTATATTGTCGGAGTGAAATCTGAATAACAACCCTAGTATTCATAATGCGTGAAGGGGATGAATCATTCGAGCTTTCTAGCTATGATATGTCATTTATATTCTCTATCATTGATTTGATTCTATTTTCTATTTCTTCGTTTATCTTAATCAAATGAGTCATATCAAAATAATATACTTAAGGTAAATTTTAAATTTTAAATTAATATATTTTTAAATTATATGTTGCTAGTAATAATCTTTGTCATTATATATAGTTTAAGAGGCGGTTTATCTGTTTCTATTTAGCAAAATTAGAGGCGCTTTATCTGTCTCATTAGAATTAATTATAGACGATTGAACCGTAGATAAAAAATTTCATATGGACGGACTGATCATCACTAGAGGTATATAGATATGAACGGTCAATGCGTCACTAGATATTTTATAAAGTCGACTATATCATCTTAACAAGAAACTATATAAGGACGTTTAAAGTGTTGTACAAATGAATTTTTATGGATGGTCTAATCGTCTCAAGGATGAAAATTTTGAGACGACTACTCCACCGTCTCTATATTTCTTTAAAATGGTAATTCTTACAACGCTTCTGAGACAGATATGTGATAGGCTTCAATTATACAATATATCCAATTAGGGTTTTATCTCAAAAACTATATATTTTATGTCAATCGTTAGAAATTTCTTTAGTTTTTATGTCGAGTTTGAGATATTACTGCATTTCGTATTTGATTTCAGGTATTAGAGCTTAAACGAGGATGACAACATGAGGAATGAAGCTTAGAGCGAGATAGATCAAATTTGCATGAAGAAATCAAGTGAAAAATAATTCCTAGACAAAATTGCATGACCGCAATTCCAAAATTACTTGATTCAATTATTGACGCTTGAGGCACAAATTTGAATTTTGAGAGCGATTTTTTTAAAGGAATCAAAAGGGAAATGGATCTCTTCATCTAGGGCATCTCTCAACACTCTGAAAAATTAATCCCAAGCAAAAAAAAAAGGAGAACATCATTGTAGAAGAGATTGGAGAAGAAGAACTCAAGAATCAGGCGAAAAATCAAAAATATTCTTGGTGTATTCTTTATTTTACTCTTTTCTCATATTGTGATGTCGTCTAAACATGGATATTTATGTAATTTTTGACATAATTTGTGGCTAGACATCCTTCTAGGGGTCTAGGTGTAAACTCGATAACTCAGATGGTTTAATTGTACTCGTTTGTTGATTTTTTAGTTCTTATTGTTTGTGATTGTTGTTTTGACTAAATTGAATATTTAGTTTTAATCAACTACATATTACCCTAGAAGTGAAAGCAGAAACCGAAAGGTGGAACTGAATCTTCCTATCTAAAATAGTAATTTAGGTTGTAGGTCAAGCACTGAAATGTGAAACCTATTGTCTAAGGAAAAATCAAGGAAACCCTAAAATTTGCATGAAATATCGAAAGATGAAATACAAAATCTAGATTATGCCAATGTGATTCAATAATCTTAATGAGTTTAGAATTGTAAGGTGAAGTATCGAGATGAGAAATCTGAATTATTTAGGTACGATATCAAGCCACGAAAGTGTAAATTTAATGCTAAAATCTGAAATTGAATCCCCAATAAATACTAGAGCGTATTGAAAGATCAAATAGAGTGAATTGACCAAATGAATGAGAGGAAGTCGAAAACTCCTAGATCCTTTTATTTGATAATTTTTCAGTTGGTGTTATTGCTTTTATGTTTTTAATACAATTTTAGTTTAATTCAAAATCCCCGTTCGATTGTCTATATTAGTGAACCTTGTGAAAATCGATAATTCATTATTGTTCTTATGGTTCGACACCCAAATTATTATTTGACTAAGCCATACGCTTGCGACTGAAATTAAGTATAAATTAGAATAATTATTAACTTAGCAGAAAACACATCAATATATAACAGTCCGTACAAAACTATATGGACAAATTTAATCATCCGTACATGCTCAAATTGTCATCTCTAGAAACATGAATTGTAGCAGTGATAGTAGATTATTGGCCGTTGGTGTAGTCAGTCTTGTATAGCAAAAATTGTGTTCATTGAATCTGGACGGATTTCCAAAAGCTGAACAAAGTGAAACTAGGATGCATCAATTTTTCCCATGTGGTCTGTTTCAATCCGTCTATGCGGATCGTATCTCAATCTTGGTATCTAATAAAGGGGATTATCAACCTTTTCCTGTCATGTATGTTGACAATCCTGTTATCATTTAAATATTTTGTACACTAGAGCACCAGCAGTAATTTAAATGTACAGTTTAAATGTTGAGGTGGTAAAATTTGATCTGAATTCGTTTTATTTTATTCTTTTTAAATTAAATTGATCTAACTTGATTTGAATCCTACCTAATTCTATCCGGATCGAGATCAAATGACCTATAATTCAATTAAAATCAATCTAAAATATAAAAAAATTAACATATAAATTGACCTGACTCTGACCCAACCGGATCTGATTTCTTCCCAAAGGTCAAACTTACCTAATCCCACCCATTCGAACTAGAAACTGAAGCTGACCCAACCCGCGTGATTGCCGCCTCTACTTAAAGGGAAGGGATCACTTGAAGGGACGAGAATCCATGTATTGTTGGTAGTGAGTGCATTAAGCTCTTGAGTCATAGCATTTCGCCATTGTTCGGAACTCATCGCCTGCTTGAATGTAGAAGGTTCAGACTCCAAATTGATCTGATGGGCCACATAATTAGGAAATTCTCGAGGTTTGCGTCAGTTATCTCGGGATCGCGTGATCATTAGATGATGAATGTCACCAGAAGAGGATGGAATTTGTGGCGGAGGTGGGTGCATAGAAGGTACTCGAGAAAATGGCTCAGTAAAGGTTGAAAGAGGAGATGAGTTTGAAATTTGTTGTCCGTTCGAGGTAGACAGTAGCGGAGCGGGTTGGTGTTGAATTGAAGATGGGCAAGCTGCATCATGACAATAAATTTTTAAATAAATATGAAATAAATCTTAAAAATAGAAAATACTTTATAGATATGTTCCTCTACTTATAGATTGATCGTGATTCAAATTTTATATAATTTTATTATCGTTTGATAATCTATCAAGTACCGTTAAATTAGACCCGTTGTAAATTATATATTATTTTAATGGTCTTTGATGGACTAGCAAATGATAATCAAATTGTATGAAATTTTAATCACCACTATAAACAAAAGAACATATTTATAATTTTTTTATTTTTTATATTTATTTAAAGATTTATTATCAAATTATCAAAATAACTCATTGTCAAGGGATCCCTTCCCCTACTTAAATGTGACAGCTGAAGAACAAAATTTTATTTGTAACTGCGGAAGCTAGTTGTATTATGCATTTTTCGTTTGAAACCAATGAGGATATTATTGGTGTCTAGCCTTCAAACAAAAAATAAACTTGTTCTTATGTCACATTTACTTGAGGTATGATTTAAGTTTGTAATTTGAAGCATTAATAGAAGTACTTGAGTACCACAAACTACCAGATTGATGATTCTTATAGAATGATGAAGTTGACAAATGTACAAGAATTTTAAAGAACTTGTATCATTAATTCACATGTTGCGAAAAGATAAAAAAGTCTGCATGAGTTGGATTCTCACTTTTTTAATTAATTCAGTTTAGAAACGTGGTCAGGTGCAGTTTCACTTGCTTTTCATTTCATTAGCATTGAGCCTATAAATACCATTCACTTGGGCTCTTCAACGCAAGATGAGTAAGAAGAGAACATCACCAATAAGAGTGAAAAGTTGGTTGTCCCCTGGAGTTCCCTTCAAGCACTTCATAATTAAGGCCTAAAATGTCGTGCATAGGCAATCATGAAGTGTTTGGAGGAACTCTAGCTGGCACCCTACATTTTTTGAGGAGCGCAAAAATAAATCGAGTTGATTGTCTCTTGAGTTCCCTCTAAGTTTTTCATAATGATCAACAGTGCATTTACACACAGGTTGTGTGTGAAGTGTTTGAGGGAAATGGATGGCAATCCATATTCTTACAGAGACACATCCACATTCCTACAGATACCAAGGAGAAGCAGTCGGTCGGTTGCTATCTGGAGTTCCCTTCAAGCACTTCACTAGAGCCAAAAATCTTATAGATGCTATTAGTGAAGTGTTTGGGGGAACATTAGGTGGCATCCAACATATATACAATTTTCATAGATGTGGGCTCATCCAATATATTAAGTGATTCTATAATTTTTTTTACCATAACTTACTCTATAAAGATGTCAACTTTGATATGCAAACATACCAAAAACAAAAAAATGATAAGTCAATAGTCGTGTGGGCGTGTGGTGAGTACCAAGCAAATGATATTTAAGAATGGGCAAAAAAATTGTTGATAAAATAAACTTTTAGAAAATTCAGTTTAAAGAGTTAAGAATTTGTTGGATACTAAATTTAAACTAGCAAGTCATGTGTGTTGGTGAACATTTATATTCTCTAGTTGTTTTAACTATTTAGGTCATTTAGGATCAATCATTTCAAAATAATGTTCAAGCCAAAGTGCCAAACACTTTGACTATTGTATAAGAATTAATTTTTTTTGTAAATAGTATAAGAATTGTTTTACAGTAAATTTGTTTACATCTATGATCAGGTATGTCCATATAATTAATAAAGATGATGCTTCATTTTCTATGGTGTGTGGAATAGAGGATATGCAAATATGTGTAAATGACTATAGGAAAAAGTATGTAATAAATTGGATAGATATTTAAAAGTTCTACCGAATAGATTTGCTACGGTTTTTTTCCAGATTATATATATACTTACTTCCTTTTCTCCTTTTATCATATATTAATTCAGTATTCTCAACTTCATTATTTACATAAAATGAAATTAACAAATCCAAGTTTGTTGGCATATCTATACTTAATTAGAAAGGGAGACAAATTCGGGTATGGAGCATGCATGTTTAAAATGTAAAGTATTCAAGATATATACCTTGTCAGAACTGGAGAACTTCCAGTTATGCTGATCCGTTTTACAGTTCTATGAAAGTGTTGTGGAGCTTTTCCAATAGGTATAGCTGAAATTGAACAAATTCAAGAATGTCTGAGTTATAAAAGATTTTTTTTGAGATTAAATGGACTTCTTCTTCTTTTAATTTTTTTAAATTATTTATATCAAATCTTTAACGTGTCCAGAACTTACAACCTCAAAAAGCGTTACCTTGATAACTAGAACTAATTAAGAACACTCCTCGGAAAAGGAAGTTTGGAAATGTCAAAATTCATCTTGAAACTTCCAACAATTGAGTCGTTGCCTAATTCAAAAAAAAAATGAGTCGTTGCCAAGATGCTGCTCAGTTGCAATGCAATTAATTGAAGAGAGCTAGCATTCCTGGACTCCCCCCCCCCCCCCCAAGTGGGATCACATTAGTCCCACAAACCATTAAAAAATGTTAATAGCTAGTTCCGTTCACGCGCTCTTGATTAAACTAATAACAATTGTAACCAAATCCAAATATTTTATTATCTTAATCAAATGAAGACGATCCTTCTTGTTATGGTACCAAGTACATGGGAAGTCCAGAGTTAACATCTGAAAAATTCCGGACTTTCAAGACTGAACCTTTCCCTGAGACAGGCTCTCAGAAATAGTTTTCCAGCTATCAAAAATTGTCATGGTTTGATAAAAAAAAATTGTCATGGCCATCAAAAACAGGCCCATCCAGTAGAGAGTGCCGGCATCAGGGGCGGATTCGTCCACGGCATTACCCTCGCTGTCAGCAGCTTTGGGGTCAGCTCAATGGTCCAAAAATCTGAAATCCTATAATCCTATTCCTGCATGCTCTCATTCTGCTATAATCTGGCACTAAGTTCATTTAGACATGACATCAAAAATTGCCCAATAACCAGAAGACCCTATGAGAATTGACATATAAAGATTAATAGCTGGTATTGGATATGTACCCTTTTTGACTCGTTCACTTCAAATATCTGATGAGAAGAAGAAAGCTAGAATCTCTCATGTCTACAACTAATACTGGCGTTAAATTCGATACTATTTTCTTTATATGAACTGATAATATTTTTTTATGAACCTTGTATAAAAGTTTTATTTCTTCCATGATAAATTTATAATACGAGATTATCTACTACAAAAAGGAAAAAAAAACCAATGACAGATACCTCAAAAAATAGCTATCACTGTCCGACATATAATCTAAGCACAATGCACACATAAGCTAGTTTCCAATTTGGAAACTTGTCTAGACGAAATCTTAACCACAGTACCTTATATCAGCACTATCCATGGAAAGGATGGCTGTAGATCGAAGGCTGCAACTTCCATTCGATATGACTTTGATGCTTTGTTGAGCAACTTCCAACCTGCCACTTTGCTCAAATTCCTGCTCAATGAGCTATTTCTGACTAAAAGTGTCCGATTGACAAATTGGAAAATAACCACTGACCTATTACATTCTTTTTACAAATTAGTCAAAAAGTTGAAGATAAAGAGGAATTCCAAATAGAGGAAACAAACTGATATCTTTACATGTAAACATTTTGACTTTGAGAAAAACTCAAATCTTCCTTCAGAAAACTGTTTCTTATATTATATACATAAATTTCCATCAATTCCAAATTTCTTGTTAAAGTTATAATATCTTGTATTGATGGAATCCTGTCATCTCCAATTATAATACCATTCGCCCTCATGGTGACATGTAACATTAAGAATGAAATGAATTCATTGAACCTATGCATGCATCCAGTGAATCTAATAGCTTAAGTGGAGCTATGAAATGATTTTGAGTTGGCACGAAATTAATATATTGCAATTTTTTTGAGAAATTAAAAGAAAAAAAGGAGAGAGAACTGCCTGCAGTAGGCATCTTCTGAGGATAACATGTAGAAGAATGCAAATCTTATAAAGTTCTTTGAACAAGATTCCTTTCCTTCCATCTAATGTGGTCTAGAAAGGTGGCCAGATGCAACACCACTTGCATTAAGCAGAACATTTTCATCAGATTAACATGTTGGATGATAAAGTCTAAAGCTATAAATACAAAGGATAGGAGTTGGTCTGAGGGCAAGGTAAAGAGAAGAGCTAGAAACCAAATAAATTCTGTGTATAAGAGTTGCTGACAAAAGATCAACGCTGGGTATTACCTGGAGTTCCCTGAGACACTTTGATGGAGAACTATAGGTGGGACCTGTCATATTCTAGTTAGGATCTGATTGGGTTGGAGTTAATTGTGCATGATGATTGATCCTAAAGTCGTGATCAAAGTGAAATTAAGCTTGGTCACCCCTGGAGTTTTCCTCAGACACTTCACAAAGGGTTTGAAATGCAAAGCACATCAAATTGTGAAGTGTTTGGGGGAACTCTGGTGTTGACTAGCATTTATATATGTACTCAATTGAGCAGTTGAGGTACTTAGGAAAACAAAAACTAGTTAACCCCTGCAGTTCCCTACCAGCACTACACTACCATAAAGGCAGTTAGCGGGGGCTTTTGTGAAGTGTTTGGTGCTATCTAGGAAGCAAAAGTAGTTCATGAAGAAACTCCATATACATACAACGGTATTGTAATATTACTTCTCTCGATTTTAAGTTCAACATTAGAATCATTTTGAAGATACTCTTGAGTTCTAACAAATGTAGTAAAAAAAATAATTATAAAATGCCATTGCACATGCATATTTTCAGAAAGTTAAAGAACGAAACAATAAGAAAGATGTATGCTTAAATTTGAGGAAGTTAAGAGGCTGGTCACCAGATTAATTTGCATGCAAACTTTGCTAAAACTAATTAAGGTTCCGTGTTCATTGTTTTTATTATTTGCTGATCAATTTTATAGCAATATCAAAGGATCTTTTTTTTGTTCTGAAAACAAACTTACAAATACAAAACTTTTTGTTTATGTTATAGTAGTTAATAAAAATTGCCTTCTAATTAAATTGGTATTTTTCTAAATATGAAAAGTGACTTCTAATAAATATATCAGACATGTTGATGATTGGTTCACCTTTAGCATGCAGCAATTCCAACATTGGGTATAATAAATAATGGATAACTGTAGCTCAAGCTAAGCATTTTAGCAAATTCTTGTGCCAATTAACAGTTTTGGATCATCAAACATGATTTAGAATTTAGATTTCTCAGATTCATAAACCTAATTTAATTTTGGAAGTGCGATTTCATTATAATATCCGCTATGGTCAATTTAAAAATATTTCTTTTAAGAAGGGCTGGTTAGATCAATTGTTTAGGACATTATGACATCTAATGCTAATTTAGCATGTGTGCCTGTAGTTCTAATTAATAGCAAGGAAGAAAGACCTTTTGAGTAGAGTTTGATTTTATTCTTGACAGCTGGCATCAATATTTAAAAAAAATAAAGACCTTTCGAGAGACAATGAAGAAATCACCAGGAACATGGAAGGCTCAATTTTAATTTGATATCACCATAAAATTTGAAACATTAAAAAGAAGAAGAATACTAGTGTAGGATGCTGAATCAAACATACACTAATCATGCACTGTCTGAAACAATCTAAACTTTTTGAAAGCATATCGGGTTATTTTTAATGCACAATCATGCAAAAAAGTGATTCTCAATTTCTCATGCAGTGCACCATTTCTTTTGGGATGTGGAAATGCAACACATTAAAAATAAGGATTCGCATTGTATACCTGAGAGGGAAAGCAGCCACTCTTACAAACCGAAATAGTTAATCTTGGTCTCTTCCAATTCGTCGAAATAATATTCAAATTGGAGGAAAAAGTACTTTCAACAACAAAGAAAACCAAGCCCAGGTTGAAGTCCTGTGAATTCTGATATATAATTACTTGAACATATCAAACTTTTGCGACCTTAATTTAATTTGGTTATTGGATGGTGCCAGATATTTCCCCAAACACTTCAGCTAGAAATAGGGAACAATTAATATGCCTACTAAATACATCCTTTGCTTGCTCTGGCTGAAGTGATTTGAGGGAACTCTGGAGAACTTACAACTGGAGTCACTTGTAATCCGAGCTGCTTGGTGAATTTCTTCTCTTTGTCGTCTCTGTCTCTCTTTTTTTCTCTTTGCTTCATTTTTTTTTTTTTTTTTTTTTTGGAAGAAGGGGTTGAAGACTACTTTGTTGACTCCATGTACGTGTCTCCTATACCCTTGATTCCCTCAAGATGCGAGCTGTAATGAAGATCAACAAACGGGAGAGGAGAATCGTAACTTTTAGTCAACCCAATGAATACACTGAACCAAGACGCAATTTGATTTATCTCGGCCATTTCTCCTCCACCCACAAAAGCACTGCAGTGAGAAAAGCAAATGGCCCATGGACCATGGCCCATTGGCCACCCAAGAAGAGGAGACAGCGTCCCTACATACTGCAGATATTATTTCGAATTTCTTTCTTTTTCTGAATAAAAGAAAAGGCAAATTTAACATGCTTTGGATATTTTACTAAATTCAGAAAAAATTTAACAAGTACTTGAGGTAAAAATGTATGAAGATATAGCATGAAGAGTAAAAAATGTCACGTCCTTGCAATTGTTTCTAGAGATATTATTATATACTTCATTAATAGAGAGTTAAATTTTAAAGTCTTTCAGGCAGATCACATCATGAAGATTTTTTATTTATTTAACTTTTTAACAATAAATATTTGATCATTAACAAATGGGACCTAATATTCTTTTTTCGCAATAATTTTGTGTATCTCCGGAAATAAAAAAATGTTTATTTTTACAAAAGTTAAGAGAATTTAACCTAGGGGTGTCAATGGGTCGGGTTGGGTCGGGTCGGGTCGGGTCATATTATTTTATTATTTTTTTGACCTGACTCGAGCCCGACCCGATTAAATTCGGGTCAATAAATCTTGATCCATACCCGACCCGACGGGTCACGGGTCGACCCGACCCGACCGGTATAAATTAATTTATTAATTATTAATTATTTTTATATAATATTAAATAATAATATATTAATTAATTTATAATTAATCTTAATTAGTGTATATGTAAGCTTTAATTAGTACTAAATCATAAAATTATTTAAAAATAAATAAAATTAATCGGATCAGGTCGGGTTGATCCGAACCCGACCCGACCCGATTCGGATCAAAAAAATTAAACCCATACCCAACCCATTTATTTTCGGATCATGTCGGGTCGGGTCGGGTATACCCAGCCATTTAATAACTTTAAAGGCCTACTCAACCATTTGAGAACGGGAGACGTTTAGAAGCCGATTTTTAAACTCTTAACAACCTAACTAGGGTTCTCAATGGATATTCATAATTCGAAAATCCAATCCGAATCCGCACAAATGGATCCGCATATGGATCCTTAAAATATATTCATTAATTTATTAGATCTGTATATGGATTCTAGAAAATGATCCATCTAATATAATGGATTCGCATTTGGATCTTATAAGATTCGAATTCGAATCCGCTATGAATTCGATAAATAAATAAAATTATATCATATGTCAATTAATAAAATAGACATGTTCAATTTAGTTTAAATTGAAGATTAATATTTATGTTTCACTCTGTGTTGATTCATAAAGTTGAATAGTAGTTATTGTATTAGTTAAGTATATTTTATTATGTTATTTGATGTTTATTGTATGTTTTGAAAGTTGAAACAAATAGTTATGACTGTTGCTATGTTTATGATTGGAACAAATAATTTTAAGATTGTTATAATAGCAAATATGAATTATGATTGTTGTTACGTTTGAAATAATTTTAAAATAATATGATAATTTTTCTCATCATATATTAATTATGTTATTTTTAATATTATTATAATATAAGATCCGAAATATGATCCGAATCCGATTCAAAATCTACTATAATAATAAATATGAATTTGTATTCGGATTCTCAAAATTTTATTAAATGCGGATCCTCAAGAATTCGATTCGAATCTGATCCATTGACATCCCTAAACCTAACCATTAGAAACGGTTGAATAACCGTATCTAATGGGTTTGAAAATCGTTTCTAAATATTTTTTGTGGTAGTGGGCTACACTGCCGTTGGTTTCAAATATTTGATTTTTCATCAAGCAATTAAAAGTTTTTAATAATAAAACATGAAACAGATTCGATGTATAACTAATCTTAAATCGATCGGAAGGCTGGTAGGTAGATCGGATTGAGTCTCATTTGGTAGGCATTGATTGAATGTCATGGTTTAATTTGTTGTCTTGCCACGCACTTAATTAAAGTAGCTCAATGAATTTGGACATGTTATCGAGTCCTTCAATCAATGCATGTAGCCTGTGGGGACCAGGAAGTACCACAAACGGCACAAACCTAATCTTTGCATGTGGTATTGTGGTTACAGTGCCCAAAAGATGGTGTATTAATTGATTCTTCATCTCTAAAAATTCTAGCTAGCTACTAGCTTCTCTTAGATATGACGCAGGGTCCCTAGAGAAAGATTGTACATCCTTCAATTTATGCTCTGTTTTGGAATTATGTTCCAATTTGAAATTGGGAATGGACGTGGCGCTTGATTTATTGATGGACGGATCTATCCCTCACAAACTGTTTCGAATTCTAATTATTTATCTTGATGGAATCTTTTTTATGTATAAATTTGAAAATTTATGATAAAAAATTTTGACATAAAAATTAATATAATTTTATATTATATAAGTGATGGTGTCGTTAAAGAATTTTTTATAACATTATATTAGTCTATCAAAGAAGGAAAAGGAGATGGAACAAGAAAAAAATGATTAATTGCTAATTAATTAAACTGCATGTGGCGCGGTGATCGTAAAGATATGGAGTTGCGATAGGAAACCTAATTGTCAATGTATATATTAAATCAATTCAAAACTCAAAAGTATAGCAAATTATATTATTAATTATAAGCATTACAGAATTACATCCTTCATACTCTCCTATCGTCTGTCCCATTCATAATTAAAAAAGAATGCAAAACAAGCTAATTAAAGCCCCAGCAAATATACGATGCTTGGATCTCATTGAAATTGAAGTGCCTCACTGGGGGAACTCAAGACATGTACACCTTCTGCTTCTCTCTCTCTCTCTCTCTCTCTCTCTCTCTTAATTACTCTTCTCAATTCATGGCAGGCAGCTACTCCATCTGTTTCCTTCCTCGTCCTACGAAGGGGTGGTAGTATTTGTAGTGGGGAAATGAAACCAATACAGGGGTGAGCCGGTGAGCAGAGTTGCTTTCAGCAAAGATTGATGAAGGATAAGTGTGTGAGGCATGTTCATCGAACCTGGACAGGAAATACTAGAAGACATGGAATCTAGCTGCCTTTTTTAAAAATAATTATAATAATAACGCTCAAGAGGCTGGTCGGTGGTCACAGGCTCACAGTCGATGCTAGCTGCAATGATGAAGTCCTCTGATCTCATCTCTGTTTTTGGATAATCAATAGGTTGATCTTATCTCTGTTTTTTTATAATCAATAGATTGATCTTATCTCTGCTTTTGAAAAATCAGTAGGTTGTAGGTAAACTATAAACAACAAAATTTTAGTCTTGCATTTCATTTTTTTCCCATCTTATTTATACTAAGTTTCTATATATATATATATTTTTAAAAAAATTACTATATCTAAAATGAATGTTAATAAAGTATGCTACTACTCTTCACAGATAAATATGAGGTTCTTACCATCATGTGCGTATACATGGTTTCACGGGTTAGCTGACTTTTTAGATTTTGAATAACAATGTTTTTAGTTAAATTTTTTATTAATTTAACTTCTCTTAATTTAATTTCTGACCTTCTTTTTAAATAAGAATATATATTAAATTATATTTTTTTATTTAATATCTAATTAACTATTACAATTTAATTATTGTCCCTAACAAAATACGCTATTACAATCTAATTATTGTCTCTTACTAAAATTCTACATCCGATTGTCCCTCACAACAAACCAGAAAAATCTTATAAATAATCCCCTCTTTGCAACGGGAAATAAATCCTCTGTCCGTCGATTCGGCGAATAGGATCCTATTCGCCGAGATCCAATGGTTTGAATTCATTTTATCCTTCTCGAGATTTATGTAGATGAATTTCAGTATTTTTCGACCATTTGATCCCAAAAACAGATTTCTGTTCTCAAGCTTGAATAACAGCAGATTCGGATCCTTACAACAAACAAGTGTTATTTTTCTCCTTTTTGTACCCGTCTAAACATATTTAAGCCCATTAAAATTGAAAAATGACATATATCCCCCGTATAAAACCAAGACCCTGACATAATTTTATCATTCTTTAAATAAAATTTGAAATTAATGACTTACTCAAGGGTCATTTAACTACGGATAAATGACAGTAATGTACAATCATTGTTAATTAATTGATTCACTAGATCCTTAATTTAAATTATTTATTCAGTTCGTATCGATACTTAACAAGTCAAAATGCAATGGTAAGATTGTCGTTGTCACCGCCAAAATTTTTTTTTTTACATTTAACTAAGCGGTCAATGTTGGCGATTTTGAGCATTTCAAATATCCAAGTTGCAAACTCAGTGCATGCGAATAAAATACTGTATAATTAGAGCTAGCTGGCCTGTCCTTCATATTTTACTTTTAGAATAATTTAAATTAGAACATGAAATAGGACTAGTTCAAAGAAAGAAATATAGAAAAATGAAATTTAGACCTGTTGATGCTAAAATTCCTTTTAGGAAAAAAAAAAAGCCATATCGTATTCGTTTAGAAGAAAAACAGAAGGTCACATGTTGGCATGTTGCCCTCTCTAACTCCAAAATATCTTAGAAACTGGATGCAAATAGTACAGATGATATCATTTTTTTTGGATCCGAGTCTGATTTTAAATTTTGATTCTGTAAAAATAATAGATATATTATAGTGGGATAAAACATTTTTTTAGAAAAATATTAATTTTCTCTAAAATTAGCATGATTGTTCATTTTTTCGATCAAATGAAAAAAAAACGAGAAAACAACTCGGTCCCTAACCTTTTTTTTCTTAGGGACCAAATTTTATACATTGGTTTATAAAAAATATTATATCCATTAGAACTTTAATTAAGTATATTTTTTATTTCTTTTCTTTCAAATTTCACTGATTTTTTTTCTTTCATATTTTACCAGGATTAACTTAAAAATTGAATAAGAAAAATAAATGTTTCAAAAAGATAGTTCATAAGATGTTTCAAAAAATGGTTCAAGAAACATAAACGTTTCAAAAAAATGTACATAATATTAATTCATTAATTATAATCCATATAACAAACATGTACATAACATTAATCAATTAAAATAAAAAAAAAAACATAAAAACATTATACATGAACCGGACCCGTTTATCATCCCATCAGATAGTACAGATAATATCAAGATAGCAGCAAGGTAATAAGTTTCATCCCCTCCTCCCACGTTCATGCCCTTTATTTTGAAATATTTATTTTTTATTGAACTTCTAAGTTAATACCGATGAAATGCGAAAGAAAAACACAGTAAAATATGAAAAAAAAAATCAAAATCATTTAAAAGTTGAACAATAATTTATCATAACCATTTATATATGTCATATTGATTTTTTTTTTATTTCTTTTTTATGTTTATAAAAAGAAAAAATGGAAGGACTAAATTCTAAGCGAATTTTTTTCTGTTTATACAAAAATGGAGGGACCAGAAAGTAATTTGGTTCCTAAGAAAAAAAATACTTAGGGACCGAGTTGTTTTCTCGGTTATTTCCGTTTGATGAAAAAAAATAGCAATCTTGCTAGTATCAACAAAAAATAATATTTTCTAATAATAAAAAAGTTTTAGTATTAAGGGACGGATCCTTTGACAAATAAAAATGAGTTATTTTGACAATTTTGACTATATACTTTTAAAAATAATATGAAAATCTAAAATAATATATATATATATATATTCTTCTACTTATAGATTTATAATGTTTTAAATTTTATATAATTTTATTATCATTTGATAGTTAATCAAAATCATTAAATTAAAATCATTAAAAATTATATAAAATTTTGATGATTTTTAATGAACTATTAAACGATACGAACTTGTATGAAATTTAAAACACTATCAATCTATAAGTACAAAAACATATCTATATTTGTTTTCCAATTTTAATATTTTCCTTATTTTTCTGAAAGTACATTGTCAAAGAATGTGAAAATACAAGGATCCCTTCTCTTCATTTAATTTTGTCTCTGATTTTGAACAATAAAAAAGCTTAATTGGTCGTGTGGAGCTCTGAGCGGTTCAACTTTTCAAAAAGCATTTGGCTAGAGAAAATCAAATTGACTGGCGATTGGTGAATAAGCTGCAATCCAAATTAACGCATTCACGAATATGTATATATAAAATGGAAGATCCACTTATTTCATTATTTCACTACACATTTAGTTCAAAAAGAGAAGGATTAAAAAAAGAAAGAAGAAGAAGAAGAAGCCAGAAAAAAAGAAAACAAGCTACAACATTATCTCTTGCTCTCGGTTAAGATATTAAAAAAAATGAAGTGAAATCAAGGGGGGAACTCGAAGCATCATCTCTTACTCTCACTTCTCCTCGAACGCCATTTCTTTTTGAATTTCTAACTCCTGGGAATAAAGGAACAAAGGTCTGATATTTGTAGTGGGAAATGGAATCAAATAAAGAACGAAGGTAACTTGCTTCAAGGGAGGTTGATGGTCAATGCACGCGTGATTAATTTTGTAGGGAGTGTTCATTGCATTTGCACCTAGACTCGACGCATTTGGGTCCCAAAATAAAGTATGAGAGAAGTGTCAGTTTGGCATATCCAATCTTTTTCATTCTATCCTTTATTTCTTTTCTTTTTTAGAATAGTCTGATCGGATAAGTTTGATTTTTTAAAAGAAATTAGATTAAATCGGTCGGATTAATTTATATATTATTTTTTTAAAATCTTTAATCGATTATGATTGGATTGTATGTCAATTGATCTCTGATCAGATCAAATTTTGCTCGAATCAGTTTGAATTTTTTAATTCGGGACAGATTACATTTAGATTCGAATGGATCGGATTAGATTTTATTATCTCTAATTTTCAGTCTATCTAAGTGATGCACCTAATCAATGAGGGACATTAAGTGAATAATAATATTATCATGTACCACCATAACAGTAGGCATATTACAGACGTTAATATATATGTCATAGTTAACGAGTGCATTTTAAAAAAAAATATCATTAATTAACAATAATAATTTTAAGATTATTGATCCATCAAGCCCTTAAAAAATAACAATTTAATTCTATGAATACTTGACAGCCGACAAACATCTTTCAATTAAAAAAAGTTTGAAGATTGATCCATTGGTAACGGCTTTTAAAATAAAATTTAAAGAAATTTACAAAAACAAAAACCCAAAAAAAACCCTAAGCAGACATGGAAATCTTGCAATCTATAAAATATATGATACTCTAACGAGTACAGGTGACTTTGTTTCTTTTGAACAACAGCTCACCAACCCTATGATGAACAACAGTCATAGGGTTGAGTACGTTAAAATATTTTTTTTTTCATTTAATTTACATCTGTTTCTCAATAGTTAATCATCATAAATTACAGAGGAAAAAATTACTTCTTTTTCTCAGACTAGGTTGCATTGCTCAAACTATTATATTATGTGAATTTAGCAACTTAAATTTGTAACGATAAGAACGAATAAAGTATCGTCATCATTTTTTGGACTCCTAAATTCTACCGTTATGATCACTGGCGCCAAAAAATGATGACAATACTTCATTCGTTTTTATAGTTGCAAATTTCAATTGCTAGATATGTTTAAGACGAGAGCAATTAAATTCACATAAAATTATAATAGTTTGAACTATACTACCTAATGTGAGAAAAAAGTATATTTTTCTTGGGCAATTCAAACATAAGAATTCATCTCTCTGTATAACACTTTTTCTAACACTCCAATCACTACCATAAAAAAGACCTTTAGAACTATCCATTTAGCAGCCATTAAATAGAAAATCGATTCTAGAAGGGTTAAATGGCAGTATTATAATTTGGATGAAATATTTTAGAACCAGTTATTATAAAATAAGTGATTATAATAAAAACAACAATCTTAATGAATCTAGTTGAGCACCGATCTTTTAAAAAAATGGCAAATCAGTTATTTATAAATTGGCTCTAATCAAATAGGTTTAAAATTGATTTTCAAAGAACCAGCTCTAATCAAATAAGATTAAAATTAGTTATTTAAAAATTAACTCTAATCAAATAGGTTTAAAATCTTTTTTTTAAAACTGACTCTAATCAAATAGATTTATTTTTTTAAAAAAACAACTCTAATCAAATAGATTTAATTTTATTTAAACCAACTCTAATCAAGTAACTTTAAAATTATTTTTTTAAAAAATCAGCTCTAATCATCAATTTTACTTTATAATCGCATTTCAAATAACCGGCTCTATGTCTAGTCTAGCACTGATTTTTTTAAAAACTACCTCTACACATTATAATTTTATTTAGAAATTAGGTTTTATCCTAGCTACCATTTTTTTCGTCTTCTCTGGCGTCACGGCTCTTCCTTCTTATTCTCTTCTCATCACCAGCTAATTTTTTTTCTTACCAGCAACTTATAGCAAGCATTATGTCCTCTTCATCACCTATCTTCTCATTAAGATATTTGTTCATCATATTATCTAAAATTTTCTATTTCTCCTAACTAGCTCTATATAGTTAAAATTAAATATAACTAATTTACATCATTATTGTATAAATTGACTATATATATAATTAAAATTATATATATAGTCGATAGTATTATCATATAAGACTAAATTATCGGAACTAATTATATTAAGTTAGGTCGGTACTCGTTCGGGAATAATCCAATTCAAATATATTGGGTTCGTGACATGCATAATATGCGGAATTTTATAACTTTTCAAGCAACTCAATTGAAAATCAAAGATCATGTATATAAAATTTGAATCTAATAAATGAATTTATAAATAATATACCTTACTTAGTATCGTAACCAAGCACGATGACTTTCTTTGGATGGTGGTTACGTGTGTCTTCACCAATCACCGTAAGGAGGTCGGTGTTGATCTCGTCTAACAAAAACTTCTTAAGTGTGAAGTCTCTACCGCGTACATTTCTTGACGCGTCGAAGCAAGATTGCTAGACCTCTAATAAAATAAGAATATTAAATTTATTTTTATTCTCAACACATGAGAGAGATCAATTGAATTGGAAGAAACAAAAGTTTAATTGGGAGGAAGTTTTTTTCTTTCTTTCGGTTCTATTCCATCAGAACCAGAGCAAGTTGAAAAAAAAAATTCATTTGGTCTCATCATCTCGCCACAGCAAGAGGCGCCAGAAGAAGAAAAAAAAAACTAATCCTTTTTTTTTCTTTCGGCAGACACAGGGCCAAAAATAACGATTAAAAAAACTGATTAAAAAAAAAAGTTGCGCATCATGTTTAATTAGTGGTAATGGTAGGTTAAAAAAACTTGCCCATTACCGCCTCCTCTTATTTCATTTTTTATTTTTTTATTATTTTCTGCTGAATAATTTTTGGGTTTGGGCTCGCTCCGAATTTAAGTGCATCTCATTCATAATTTGAATCTCATCCAAATTGATCCAATTCGGATTTAATTTAATTAATTATGTCCCGCATAATTAATTAATTGTTCTATACTTTAACTTATCAAACAGAGTGACCCAGTAGGATCTATGTCATGATCAGTGATAAATTAATATATATTAATTTATAAATCATAATTAACATCTAGCAATGCATTATGATCACCCAATCAAACACAGACAAATCATGATCCTTTAATTTCTTTGATATGTAATATCTATTAATTAATGTCACGCGTCGGAATGTATCATTGTTTACCCCTGAAAATTCAGGAATTAAAAAGCAACTTGGGACAAAAGATTCAAAAAATTCAAGGAGTAATTTTAAAAGCTCGAAGAGGCTTAATTCAAGTCCAGAAGCACCAAGAAAAAAAGAAGAATTCAGTGAAATGCTCAAAAATCAAAATTCTTAAGAAAAGAATTAAATGCCGAAGCTCTACAAATTCAAATCGAAAACCTCTTCGAAACCCAAAATCTCAAAACTCAAATTTTATGGTAAAATCAAATTCTCCATAAAATTCTGAGAATTTTCATATATTACTTGATATTTTTGGAGTTACGAAGTCAAAGAAATTCAAATTATCGATTAATATAATGAAAAATTAATTAATCAAGCGTTAAAAATTATTTGATGCTTGACCAAGGGGCAAAATGGTAAATAAAAATTACCATAAATTTTGTTATATTTCAAGGAATTTTTGAGCAAATTTTGGTGCAATTTGGACAAAGAGATCTTTGAGAAACAATTTAAAAGCAAAGGAGAAATAAGAAAAATCAGCAAATGGAGGGCTCCAATTAAAAATCAAAATGGAGAGGGACTAAATCCGAAAATTCCCATGATGCTACAGTACCCGCGCTACAGTACCGAGAGTCTCCACTGTTTCAAAACCGAAAATGGAGCCTATGGTCCCGTGCGACGAAAACCCACATATTATATACCGTTGGAAAGAGCACGGAGAGGAGAACACAATGAGATAAAGAACTTGCAAAATGGTTGAGCGGTTTGGGAGAAAACTGAAGGGAAAGTTTCCGATCCAAAAATGAAATTGAGCAATCCGAGTCATAATTGATCAAATTGACACTTCAAACACCTTCTCCATGGTCACAAGAGATTGTTTGAGGGCTTGGTTGAATTTCATAAGCTTTAAATTGATGAGACCACGAACTCGCAAATCGGGTCAAAAAACCGAGTTGGTCAAACTCTATACCGAGCATTCTATTGATTGAATAAACATTATAGATCAATTCCTGGGATCAATTAGATGCTAATCAAGCTTTGAAACACAAGAAATGGTGAAGAAATGAAGGAGAACGGCTATGAGGCTTGAAATCGGGTTTGAAGGCAAAAACGGGTCTCGGGTGCGTAATTGTGATCCCATAAGGTCTAAAATGCGGGAAGGAGTGGCAAGAACGTGTTTGAACCTCTACAACCTTCTAGAAGTCCCTAGAATCATCTGGTGACCAAGTGGTGGTTAGAGAGGGCAAATTTGTAAATTTTCAAAAACATAACAAACTCCACTTGTGCCCCACTTGTCCTCTCGATTGTTAGAGCACATTTAAAACACTTAGAACTGGTCTAATACACCACAAAACGTTCAGAAGAGTATGAGAAGATGAATGAAGGGAGTTGGTGCATAAATTGGTCAAAGAAAGTCAAACCGATCTCATACACCCATCTACCATCCCCTAGGCCTATATAAACCCCTCTCCACCTTCAAATGCAAGAGACACAACCCATCCCAAGCCGAATGCTAATCCAAAACGCCGCCAAAACCAATTGAAGCTCAAATTAGATACAAAATAAGATCCAATCTTTGAGTTGAGATCAAAATCAAGCCCAAAGATACAAGATTCAATAAAATCCTCTTCTACTCAAGCTACAAATTAGATCTAGGTAGCAATATATCATGTAAATATAGATATCAAGAGTGTATTAGAGCTTGTAATTTTGATTCGTGCAATAAAGATGAAATTTTTCATGTGCAATATCGATTTTTCTTCTTCTTCTTGATGTTCTTATGTTGCAATTCGATCTTTTTTATTTTTTTTCTTTTCTTTTGGCTCAAATCTGCATGCAAACATCATTGAATGTTAGATTGAAGCTAAATGATGCATTTAAACCGTTTAAGATCAATGAATCCCTTATAAATGCAAAATCAGCCCTAAAATAGCTGAAAATGCAATAAAATAAAAAACGGGATGAGATCTTCTCTAAATCTTATAAAATTTTCAGATCTCGTAGAAATAAGTCATATGAATCTACAGAAACTGATTTTATATTTTTTTGATTTTTCTATAAAAAGTTATAGCCTTTTTAATTCTAAAAAACAAGACAAGTTCTGGTAACATCCATTTTCTCTTTCCTTTTTCACTTTTTTTTTCATTTTTTTCATTTTTTTTATTTTTCTTTTGGCTCAAATCTTCATACAAACATCATTGAATGTTAGATTGATGCTAAATGATGCATTTAAACCGTTTAAGATCAATGAATTCCTTATAAACGCAAAATCAGCCCTAAAATGGCTGAAAATGCAATAAAAAGAAAAATAGGATGAGATCTACTCTAAATCTTATAAAACTTTCAGATCTTGTAGAAATAAGTCATATTAATCTATAGAAACTAATTTTATATTTTTCTGATTTTTCTGTAAAAAGTTATAGCCTTTTTAGTTCTAAAAATCAGCAAATACTGGTACAGAATTTTTCCTCTTTTGCCCCTGATCTGATTCGAAAATAAAAAATCATATCTCTGCTACTCCAATTTAATTGAAATTTTATGAGCATTTAGATCTAGTTATAATGCATCTTTCTATAAATTTTCATAATTTTTGGAGCTTCGTACGATTTTATATGCATTTATGAATATTCAGCTAGTAGATTATAATAATCTGGTTCATAATAAAATAAAATAACTCTATAAACTCTTGTGCCGGCTGAATTCAGTCGTGAGCCCATGGTTTTAAAGAGTTATAAGGCATGTGCCGGCTAGTACAAAGTCGTGAGCCCTTGCCTTCACCTAAAATACAAAATAATCTTTATAATTAACAAAGCTCGTCTAAATCTTGTGCCGACTAGTACAAAGTCGTAAACACTTGATTTTGAAGAGTTGTAAGGCTTGTGCCGGCTAGTACAAAGTCGTGAGCCCTTACTATCAAGAAAAATCAATAACTAAAAGAGTTTAAATCTGAAGGTTAAACTATTTTCTAAAAATAAAAATATATTTTCAGTTTTTTCTAAATTTTATTTGAAACTCTTTTGCTAAACAGCCTCAAAAGTGTATTAAAATGATTTCAAATAAGAAAGTTTTCAATATAACAAATGTTCATCATAACCTTAGTCATATAATCATTATCTGGTCCGAAAGTTTTCTTAAACATATCTTCTGAAAATACCCAAAACACCCTCAGCTGTCCAGTTCAGTTCTTTATCAAAAAAGAATTAAAAAACTGTACCGATCTGTGAATTTAATATATATATATTATTTTATATTCATAAAATACATATCAAGAGGAGCTTGTATAAAAATTTTCATGCAAAAATACACTGTAAATACCTTTCAAATAAGCAAAACAATCCTGACAGCTCCTGATTTTCAGAACCGTCATCTGCTGGTATTTTGCTCAAAACAGTACTTTCAAATGCTCAAAATAAAAAGTGTCCAACATAAAAGTTGTTCATAACATCTCATTTCATATTTCTGTCAAATAAAATCAGTATGTTATTAACTCATTTCACTCTAAACAATAAAAAAAACATTATTATATGCTGAAGTCTTCATAAATTTTTAGATTTGTCCGTTACTCATATTCCTCCCGAAATAATATTTTAAAGGATTCAAATAAAAAATATTCAAAATAAAAGTTGTTCATAATATTATCATTGATATTTTTATCAAATAAAATTAGTATGTTACTAATATATTTTCTAAAAAAAATCAAAGTAATCCCCGACTGATCGTATTTTCTTTGCTGTTGAAAATAAAAAATATATTAAAATGCTTTCATTGAAAATATATAATAAAAATAAATAACATAAAAAAATAATAAGATAAAAGTTTTTCTTAAAATAAATAAATAAATATAATTCTTATTCATTAAATCAAATTCTAAATAAAAAATAAATAAAATTAAATATATAATGAATAAAAATAAATAAATATAACTCTTATTCAAAATCAAATAAAATTTAAATAAAAATGAATTAAATAAATAAATACATAAATAAAAAAGTAAAAAACTAAATCAACATTCACCTAAAATAAATATAATAATAAAAAAGTAAATAAAAAGTAACTTTCAATCTTCAAAATTAAATAAATTTAGATAACAATAAATAAAAAAAAATATAACTAAAAATAGTAATAATAATAATAAATAAAAGACTTTTTTTTTTCTCTTATCAAATAAAAAAATCAATTTTAGAATTAAACCAACCTTAATCTAAAATAAAAATAAATCTCAACATTCAAGACTAAATAAATTTAAATAAGATAAGTTCAAATAATAAATAAATAAATAAATAAAAACTAAATCATTTTATCAATAAAAAAATAAAAAATCAATTCACAAGATGTAAACTACCTTGAAAAGTTCATATCTTCCCTACCATTATTCATAGTGACTACTTAAAATTGCTTAACTATTCTATTTATTTTCTCTTTCTTAATCAGAGGTTCCTCGGGTTCAAAGCCCAGGGTAATTAACAATGGGGGCTTGCGCCCATTGAAATCTTAAAGACCCCACAATCTCTAAAAGACCTTTAAATGTGCATTCCAAATTTATATAAATATACCCCAATGCACACTTAGAGGGATCTCCGTGTCCTTCTTCCGCAATTCATCGTACCAGTTCCTTTTCAGGGCGGTGAGAGGCGCGAAAAAGGGTCGCACAGGATCTGGCACGCCCGGTGGGACCAAGATTTTCCTCTCATCTTTGAAAGAGAAAAAATAAATAAAATAGTTAAGTAAATTAAGTGGTTGCTTATAAAAATAAAAAACTAATAAAGTTAAAGTTGTTGTTTGTTTTGTAGGTGAAATGACATTCCTCGGCAATAACAAGACGACGACAACGGTGGCTTCTCACACCATCACTCCTTCCCAATGTGCTGAAGGGAAGTACTTCATTTTCTTTGGAACGATCCCGCAAGAAGTCATCATCAACACTCCAATAATTGTGGCTCCCATCTCCGCAGCAGCCCCAACTGAAGAAGAAGATGAAGAAGTCTATTTTACTCTAACTCGGAAGGGCATAAGACAACAAAATCATGGACTCTCCTCCTGGACCTCAAAAGAGGAAGAGACGCCTAACCAAGAAGGCAATCTCTCCCAAAATTGCCTCTACACTCAAGGTCTCCCAGAAAAGAACTCGAGAAGTACCTCAAGAACGCCTAGTGGCTAGGCCGAATATTCTTATATCCGACTCTTTCTCCGCTCTAAGAATTGTAGCAGAGGACCCTGCTAGAGGTCAGAGACGCCAAGTTTGGGAAGTTTCATCAAGAAAACCTCAATAAAGTCAGAAGAAGTCTGTCTCGACAGTAACCTTGAAAGAAAGAAGAAACCTAAAAACTAAAAAGTCGAAATATGTCAAATCTCTGACCAAACCCAAAATCGGGTACCAATCAAACCCCGGTTGATCTTTCCTTCTCAAGATCAAGTAAGCCAGAATCAGCACAATCGTGCCGCTCAAGCTACAAGACTCATAAAAGAAAGAAATCAGAAAACCACGCAAGAGTGGGTCCCCATAATTTCTAAGACTCAATATGAATCCCGATTAAAACTGGTGGCTAAAGAACACACCTCTTATAGCGTGTTTAATAGGTTGGGTCCCAAGGTTCGATCCGAAAATTTGACTATCCCGATGAATAACCAAAGTCGAAAGAAAAGACGGGTCGTCAAATATGTGGGGGATCTGAAAAGGCATTTCTCGGCCTATATGGTCACCGTAAGCTTCGAAGAAAATAAAGAGTCTCAAGTCCACGCCAGCCAATGCGGTGACTTCAAAAGATCATCAAGATCCTAAAAATTAATCCCCACAAAATCAGACCAATACAACAAATACTAGTAAGGGCAATGGTCAAAATGGGAGACCAAGAAAAAAATAAAAGAACAAGCGATAGCAACAAATTTGGAGAAGAAGGGAATGAAGAAAATAATCCTTCTGACTCCGAAGATGGCTGTGAAAATCACGGAGCAACAAGCATCCCTCCTGACAACATAGAATTATTGAGAAATCATATAGAGATGCAGGATGAAGAGCTTGTGAAACAGCGAGAACTCTTGATAGCTGTGTTAAAGCAGAATGAAGAACTTACCAACACCATCAAGGCTTTGCAAGAGCAAATGAATCTTAACACTGATACTAACAAAGTAAATGGTTCTTATCAAATAAGTATCAATGTCGATTCCAAAAATTAAAAAGGAAGAGATGGGTCAAATACCAATGCTGGTCCTAGCAACCCGAGAGTGACCTTTCATAGTCACATAAATCCAGAACCTGAATACCAAGGGGTAACCAAGAAAGAAATACAAGCGATGATTGCTCAACAAATGCAGATTGCAGGAGGTGGCTATGCACTTCCGTCTGTCCGAAACTATGAACATCCATATCCTACCATCTATGATCTCAAAGAATATCCAAAAGGGTATGTGATACCAAAATTCAGGGTCTTCTTAAGAGAAGGAAATTGAGATCTGAACCCGAAACAACACTTGGCGCACTTTGTAGCCTCGTGTGGGAACACTGACGAGAATGATGCATTGTTACTATGATAATTCTCTCAAAGTCTAGTTGGCACTGTTTTTCAATGGTATTATTCATTAGAAAATGAAAGTGTAAACATATGAGATGAAATGGTGAATGCATTTAGGGCCAGATTCGCCATGATATCAGATAAAATGAATATAGCCGATCTGGCAAACACGAAACCCAGAAAGGGTGAGTCCATGGTGGATTACAGCAACAGATGGAGAAATTTCAGCATCAAATGCGATGGGACCTTGACCGAGAACGAAGCGGTCAACTTGATCCAAAAAAATATCGATGGATGGATGGGGATGCTCTTAAGTGTGACCAAAGTCAACACGCTCAAAGATTTACCAAGAGCAGTGTCCAACACGAAAAGCATGTCCTCTGCTAATATCCCAAGCTTCATGGGTTCTCAACTGTAAAAGAAAGACAGAAGCAAAGGAGACTGTGAAGAGTAAAGAATTGGTCGTATCCTAGTTGATGCTGGATCTTCAATCAACATCATGCCCCTCAAAACCTTAAAGATAAAAGCTTTTGATGTGAAAACATATCCACGAGTTCAACCAAAACTTTCGAAGGCCTTGGAGCAAAGGACCACAACTTACAACATGGTGGCTTAGAATCCCCGATGAAATTTTATATGATAGATGCTGAGCTATCATATCGGGCATTGTTGGGACGACCTTGGCTACACAACAATCAGTTCTTCTTATCAAAAGAAAACAAAGAGAAGGATAAATTCTCAGAGTCAGTAAAAACATCAAGGAATGTTATGCAAACGAAGAATCAGAATATGATGTTTTTTCAAAGGAAGAAGAAGAAATCAAGTTTCACTTCAAACCTCATACCATGTTTCAAACCAAAAGATCAAGCAATGGATCAGATGAAGAGGGCTACATTCTAAGTCGAGACATCATCAAATGAAGAGTCCGAGGAATCTGAAGATTCAGGACACACGACGCCACGTAATATCCCAGAGTACGGGAGTTCAAATGAAGAAGAGTCAGAGAATAACTCAAGATCAAAAGAGCAAGAATCATCTGAAAACTCAGAAAGAGAAGAATCAGATGAAGAAATTATCTACCGTTGTGTTCGAAGACCTGAAAATGATGTAGATACAAGCAACGAAAGTGAAACATCATATGTGATCAATCACATAGAAGATAAACTTATGTACCTCGCTATTACCAACAGACCAAGAGATGAAGATCATGTGTTTTCAGATCCCAACTCTTCAAATGCAAGGCCTCAATGGTGCGATGTCTCGAGAACCCGTGTTTGAGATCTCAGAGTAGCAAAACCTCTCTCAATCGAAGAATTGAGATGCTAATTAGAAGTCAACATAAGAAAAATAGCTGAACAATGGGAGGTGATGCAGGATATAAAAGTACAAAATAATGAAATCCTAGAAATGATCAAAGCCCTTCAAATAACCATCAGTGACGCTAATACCTCGGAAAAAGCAATAAGAACCCCGGGAGAGAACCAAGATAAAGGTAAACAACCCATGTGCGCAAGAGAGAGCAGACGAGACATGACTCTCAAACAAAAGAAGAGCAAACCATATTCTTTTCGAAGAGACAAGGTGGCTAAAATCTTCAAAGAAGCGATAGAAAATGGACTTATCCTACCAACAAGCAAAAAACCAACTGAGATGGAAAAATACGGTGATTCAAATTACTATCATTACCATCAAGTTTTGGGGCACCCGATCGAGGATTGCTGGGTATTTAAAGATTGGGTTGAGAAATGATACACGAAGGAATAATCGAATTCCCGCAAAGTGTTCTTCAAAGCTCGGTCCCACATGAAGCAAAAGAACAAGAGGATAGCGTGCGATTCAGAGTATGCACTATCTCACATGACATGGTAGATGAAGACTCTGATGATGGGATTGTCTTCAATCTTAAGTCAATTAAGACTCTTCTTCCGGAACCGGGAACCCGAAAAGAAGAAAAACCAAAAGGAGTCGGGAGTGATCAAAACACTCTCAAGAAGTTTAAGAAGAGGAATCTTAAAGAAGTGCATCGCTCGAATCATGTATTGAATGTCAAAACAAAAGATGAGATAATGTCACTGACTATCACAACGGTGACTGATAAATACTTCAAAGACTTAACCCCAAAGGAGATAAATCACATACAAATTTTTAAAACCTTCATGGTACCCGTAAAGTTGATATATGTGAAGGGCAAATCTATAGTTCAGAAAGCTATCATTTTCTATAAAAGTGATTCAACCCTCCGAGAGAAGACTCTAGTGTTGATTCCTGGGAATGATGGATGATGGAGCGGGAAGACTCGGGCGACGAGAAAGATAATGATGTCATCGCTCACTTCTTCGAAAAGAAAATCTATAAGTTGGCACAAAGGATAAATTATCTATAAGAGACATGTCAAAACCCGAAACCAAGACCTTCATGAGACTATGAAATAATTCTCGGAAGATGATCAAGGGTCCATACGGTAAAATGAAGAATACCCGAGAAATGGGTTATGAATCTGATGATGATTCACGATTCATCAAGAATTAGTTCCACAATACATAATCAGTCGTAGGGTGTAAAAAAAATAAAATAAAAGTCTCAATTGACACAAAAACAAAAAAAAAGTAGAATAAATACCTTAATAGACCTAAAAAAAACCGAAAATATAATAAAGGCTTCAATGGACCCGAAAATCCAAAACCAGAATAAAAGCCTCCATTGATCTAAAAATCTAAAAATAAAATTAATGTCTTAGTAGGCCCGAAACCCAAAAATATGGTAAAGCCTCAGTAGGTCCGAAAACCTAAAAATATGATAAAAGTCTTAGTAAGCCCGAAAATCCAAAAGTAGCATAAAAGTCTATATAGATTCAAAAATCAAAAAATATAATAAAAATCTCAATAAGCCTGAAAACATAAAAACCAGAATAAAGGCCTTTATAGGTCCACAAACTCAAAAATACAAAAAAAGGTCTCAGCATTCCTCTATAGACCCAGAAATAAAAAAAAAACAGAATAAAAACCTCAATAAGCCTAAAAAAATCCAAAACCAGAATAAAAGTCTTAATAGGTCGAAAAACCCAAAAATAAAATAAAGACCTCAATAGGTCTAAAAACCCAAAAAAAATAAGATAAAGACTTCGATATGTCTGAAAACTAAAAAATAAAATAAATATCTTTATAAATTCGAAAATCCAAAAATAAAATAAAGTTTCAATATGCCTCATAAATAGAATAAATACCTTAATAGACTTAAAAAACCACAATACATGATAAAACCTTAAGTGGGACCGAAAATTCAAAATCAGAATAAAAGACTCAATTGGTCTAAAAATCTAAAAATATAATAAATGTCTCAATAGGTCCGAAAACCAAAAAAAAAAAAAAGTCTCAGTAGATCTGAAAACCCAAAATCAGAATAAAAATTTGTATAAATTCGAAAACCTAAAAATAAAATAAAGGCTTTTATAAGCAGAAAAATTCAAAAATAAAATAAAGACTTTTTATATGACCAAAAATCTAAAATCAGAATAAAGACATTTATAGGTCCGAAAACCCAAAAATAAAATAAAGGTCTTTATAGGCTCAAAAACTCGAAATCAAAATAAATCCTCAGTAGACTCGAAAATCCAAAATCAATATAAAGGCCTATATAAGCCCAAAAATCTAAAAACATAATAAATGTCTCAATAGGTCCGAAAAACCCAAAAGCAAAATAAAGACATCTATAGACTCGAAAATCCAAAAATAAAATAAAGTACTCGATAGGCCTGAAAAATCAAAATCAGAATAAAAACCTTTATAAGTTCGGAAACAAAAAAATAGAATAAGCCTCAATAGGCTCGAATATCCAAAACCAGAATAAAAGTCTTTATAGGCTCGAAAACTCGAAAATAAAATAAAGCCTCATTAAACAAAAAAAATAAATGTTAGTACCCCAAACCAAAAAGAAATATAATAATAACAATAAAATGATACCTTAATAAATTCAAATTTCAAAAAATAAAATAAAATTAATTAAGGCTAAAACCCCATACGAAAAAAAGCGTAAGGATTCAATTAGAGCCAAATCAAGCCTAAAATAAAAAATCCCATAAAGATCAAATCAAAATTCAATTCAAGACAAAAAAAACCATAAAATAAAATATCACGAAAACTCAAATCAAATTAAAGCCAAAACCACAAAAATGGAAGGCCGCCAAAACTATTAATCATCTCAAGGTTATGAGTGACATAGCGTTTCGATTTCATAATTCATGAATCCGAATGAGACGATTAAGTGATCCAAATCTCATCCGGTCTCTTGATAAACAAACCTAACAAAGCCCAAAACGCTTAGGTTTGATACCCAAGTTATGAGTTGGCGAGAGCGCTTCATACGTTATAACTTGGAAGATCAAAAACAATCAAGGAGTGATCCAAATCTCACTTGTTTTCGATAAAGAAACCTAATAAAAGCCAAAACGCTCAGGTTTCAATACCTAAGTTGTGAATTGGTACAGTAACTTCAAATTTCACAATTTAGAAAATCGATAAAATGATTAAGTGACCTAAATCTCACTCATTTTTTTGATAAACAAACCTAACAAAGCCCAAAACGCTCGGGTTTGGTACCCAAGTTATGAGTTGGCGGTCGCGCTTCATATTTTGTAACTTGGAAGATCAGCAAAACAAATAAGTGATCCAAATCTCACCTGTTTTCTGATAAAGAAACCTAATAAAAGTCAGAACGCTTAGGTTTCAATACCTAAATTGTGAGTTGGCATAGCGCTTCAGATTTCATAATTTAGAAGATCAGTAAAATGATTAAGTGACCCAAATCTCATCCATTTTCTGATAATCAAACCTAACAAAGCTCAAAACGCTCAGGTTTTTATTGCTTGGATCATGAACTAACACAGTTTCATAATCCAGAAGATTGGTAAAACAACATAGTGATTCAAATCTCATATGTTTTCTCGATAATCAAACCCGACAAAGCTCAAAATGCTCGGTTTTAACACCCCAAATTATGTGCTAGCACTTGTTTCATAATTGAGAAGATCGTAAGGTGATTAAGTGAATGAAATTCATAATCTTCTAATAATTGAATCTATAAGGCACAAAACACTCAGATTCATCAATCTCGAACAAAACTCGATCCAGGATCAAGACTAAAATCATAAAATGAGATGTCATGGAGAAACCATCAAGACCAAAACCACGCGAAGGTAAAGGCGACGGCTTAGGTGTTTGGGCCCATAATACGAACACCACTGGGTTTGTCCATTTGATCCAGAATAAATATAAAAATGGACAGGGTTTGCAGTTTGTCCCTTAAACTATCTGTATTGCCCAATGACGAAAGTTGCTCATATTGGTCGCCCACGGTGCAAGCCAAGGGATAGGTCGAGCAAATTGGTGGCTAGTAATAGTCGTTTCCGAGGGCATGTAAATAAATAACTCTCGTACATATTAATAGCAAATAATAATAATAACAAAAATTTTCCTCTCAAATAAAAATATATTAAAAAATATACTATAAAATAACAAAAATATTTTCTATATTTTTGAATAAAACATATAAAAATAAAATTTTCAAAAGGGGTTGTCACATTTGTCCCCGACATCACGAGTGTTATACAAAGCCAGGTTGGGTGCATTTATCCGCAAAAGCACCACACGCCCAAGGAAATGGTTTGTTACAATCCCACAACAAATCGTGGAGGGGTCAGAATAAAGGGTTTACGCTTTTACCTGGCATTTATATGTCAAACAAAGTGGTTTGCTTAAAGAAGTGACTTTGTTCATGGAGAGCGAACCTACCCGATGAAAGTCCGTCTCGCGAGGGGATGCGTGATGGATGTTTGAGGGTAAGATCCCCACCGAATAGATTGAGCGGAGATGAGCGACGGTGAGTTTCCACTTTAGCACGCAAAGGTGCACAAATGAGGGGAGCGTGTGAGCTTCCAAAATTAAATGACAAGTATATATGAAGTCCCCACAAAATGGTGTTGTCAATTGAATCCATAATCCAATTGACACCGGCAAGTTTATCCGTCGGTAATAAAAGGATAAACGGGTTTGCTCTCAGCACTGCCTAGGGGTCAATACGGGTAGGTTTGGTATCCGTAAAATACCATCTCCACCAAATAAATTGAGAGGAGACGGCGACGGTGAGTTTCCACTTTAGCACGCAAAGGTGCACAAATGAGGGGAGAGTGTGTGAGCTTCCACTTAAAAATGATATATACATGAAGTATCCAAAAAATGGTGTTGTCAATTGAATCCATAATGCAATTGACACTGGCAAGTTTATCCGTCAGTAATAAAAGGATAAACGGGTTCACTCTGTACCTGGCCTAGAGGTCAATACAGGTAGGATTGGTATCCTTAAATACCATGGTCCCGCCGTGAAGCGTGTCAAAAGATGCTTGATCGAAGAGACGCCGATCGAACAACATATGCGAGCAAGCAAACAACAAGCATACAAACCTACCGGAAGCAAAGAAAGGTGAAACCAAAAGTTCATTAAAGATCGAGCAAGGCGAGAATCTCCCGATGAAAATCGAGGTACGAAACCCCATTGAAAGGATATCGGGTAAACAAGTTACCGAAAGAAAAACACACGAAGTATAAGTGAAAGGAAAAGAAGTTAGGGTTGAAATCACTTGAAGTGAAGGTGCTTTGTCGAAGATCCCGACAGACAGAGGCCTCAAGTTGTAACCTCTTCAGCCGAAGGATGCATCGAAGGCGAAATCTGAGATTCCCTGCGGATGAAGAAATGAAGCAAGAGTTTCTTTAGATGAAGGCATCTGAGCAAAGACCTTTTAAAAAAGAAATTAAATCCAAAACCTCTACAAAGAAAAAAATCAGGGTTGAAACTTCTTGGAGCGAATGTACTCCATTGAAGATCCCACCAGATGAAGAATTCAAGCCGAAACCTCTTCAAACGAGACTCTAATCGAAGATTGCTTCAGTAAGGAGTTAGAGACCTAAGTCCAAAAGCCGGCAGAACGCTTCAAGCTAATGACTTAGAAGGTCGGATAAGACACACAAAGCTTAGTCCGTCTTCCGATAATTACAGACCCTGACGTGAGTTGGCATAGCGCTTCAGACTCGAAACGTCCTGAGCCCTGTATCTTTTGTCAAAGATAACCTTATTGGAGTAAAGTAAATCAGAGATTCTTGGCATGAAGAAGTGAAGCTGAAATCTCTTGAGATGAAGAGATCCAAATGGGAACACCATTCACAAGAAGATTCAATTCGAAAACCTCTACAAAGTAAAAATAAGTGTTAAGTTTGAATGCACCAAAGCAGGCCCTTCAATTCTCAAAGTGTTCACGACCCGCTTTGGTGGGTGGCTCTTTGTTTACCCCTGAAAATTCAGGAATTAAAAAGCAACTTGGGACAAAAGATTCAAAAAATTCAAGGAGTAATTTTAAAAGCTCGAAGAGGCTTAATTCAAGTCCAGAAGCACCAAGAAAAAAAGAAGAATTCAGTGAAATGCTCAAAAATCAAAATTCTTAAGAAAAGAATTAAATGCCGAAGCTCTACAAATTCAAATCGAAAACCTCTTCGAAACCCAAAATCTCAAAACTCAAATTTTATGGTAAAATCAAATTCTCCATAAAATTCTGAGAATTTTCATATATTACTTGATATTTTTGGAGTTACAGAAGTCAAAGAAATTCCAAATTATCGATTAATATAATGAAAAATTAATTAATCAAGCGTTAAAAATTATTTGATGCTTGACCAAGGGGCAAAATGGTAAATAAAAATTACCATAAATTTTGTTATATTTCAAGGAATTTTTGAGCAAATTTTGGTAAAATTTGGACAAAGAGATCTTTGAGAAACAATTTAAAAGCAAAGGAGAAATAAGAAAAATCAGCAAATGGAGGGCTCCAATTAAAAATCAAAATGGAGAGGGACTAAATCCGAAAATTCCCATGATGCTACAGTACCCGCGCTACAGTACCGAGAGTCTCCACTGTTTCAAAACCGAAAATGGAGCCTATGGTCCCGTGCGACGAAAACCCACATATTATATACCGTTGGAAAGAGCACGGAGAGGAGAACACAATGAGATAAAGAACTTGCAAAATGGTTGAGCGGTTTGGGAGAAAACTGAAGGGAAAGTTTCCGATCCAAAAATGAAATTGAGCAATCCGAGTCATAATTGATCAAATTGACACTTCAAACACCTTCTCCATGGTCACAAGAGATTGTTTGAGGGCTTGGTTGAATTTCATAAGCTTTAAATTGATGAGACCACGAACTCGCAAATCGGGTCAAAAAAAGAGTTGGTCAAACTCTATACCAGAGCATTCTATTGATTGAATAAACATTATAGATCAATTCCTGGGATCAATTAGATGCTAATCAAGCTTTGAAACACAAGAAATGGTGAAGAAATGAAGGAGAACGGCTATGAGGCTTGAAATCGGGTTTGAAGGCAAAAACGGGTCTCGGGTGCGTAATTGTGATCCGGCAAGGTCTAAAATGCAGGAAGGGAGTGACAAGAACGTGTTTGAACCTCTACAACCTTCTAGAAGTCCCTAGAATCATCGGTGACCCAAGTGGTGGTTAGAGAGGGCAAATTTGTAAATTTTCAAAGAAACATAACAAACTCCACTTGTGCCCCACTTGTCCTCTCGGTTGTTAGAGCACATTTAAAACACTTAGAACTGGTCTAATACACCACAAAACGTTCGAGAAGAGTATGAGAAGATGAATGAAGGAGTTGGTGCATAAATTGGTCAAAGAAAGTCAAACCGATCTCATACACCCATCTACCATCCCCTGCCCTATATAAACCCCTCTCCTCCTTCAAATGCAAGAGACACAACCCATCCCAAGTGAATGCTAATCCAAAACGCCGCCAAAACCAATTGAAGCTCAAATTAGATACAAAATAAGATCCAATCTTTGAGTTGAGATCAAAATCAAGCCCAAAGATACAAGATTCAATAAAATCCTCTTCTACTCAAGCTACAAATTAGATCTAGGTAGCAATATATCATGTAAATATAGATATCAAGAGTGTATTAGAGCTTGTAATTTTGATTCGTGCAATAAAGATGAAATTTTTCATGTGCAATATCGATTTTTCTTCTTCTTCTTGATGTTCTTATGTTGCAATTCGATCTTTTTTATTTTTTTTCTTTTCTTTTGGCTCAAATCTGCATGCAAACATCATTGAATGTTAGATTGAAGCTAAATGATGCATTTAAACCGTTTAAGATCAATGAATCCCTTATAAATGCAAAATCAGCCCTAAAATAGCTGAAAATGCAATAAAATAAAAAACGGGATGAGATCTTCTCTAAATCTTATAAAATTTTCAGATCTCGTAGAAATAAGTCATATGAATCTACAGAAACTGATTTTATATTTTTTTGATTTTTTTATAAAAAGTTATAGCCTTTTTAATTCTAAAAAACAGCAAGTTCTGGTAACATCCATTTTCTCTTTCCTTTTTTCACTTTTTTTTTCATTTTTTTCATTTTTTTTATTTTTCTTTTGGCTCAAATCTTCATACAAACATCATTGAATGTTAGATTGATGCTAAATGATGCATTTAAACCGTTTAAGATCAATGAATTCCTTATAAACGCAAAATCAGCCCTAAAATGGCTGAAAATGCAATAAAAAGAAAAATAGGATGAGATCTACTCTAAATCTTATAAAACTTTCAGATCTTGTAGAAATAAGTCATATTAATCTATAGAAACTAATTTTATATTTTTCTGATTTTTCTGTAAAAAGTTATAGCCTTTTTAGTTCTAAAAATCAGCAAATACTGGTACAGAATTTTTCCTCTTTTGCCCCTGATCTGATTCGAAAATAAAAAATCATATCTCTGCTACTCCAATTTAATTGAAATTTTATGAGCATTTAGATCTAGTTATAATGCATCTTTCTATAAATTTTCATAATTTTTGGAGCTTCGTACGATTTTATATGCATTTATGAATATTCAGCTAGTAGATTATAATAATCTGGTTCATAATAAAATAAAATAACTCTATAAACTCTTGTGCCGGCTGAATTCAGTCGTGAGCCCATGGTTTTAAAGAGTTATAAGGCATGTGCCGGCTAGTACAAAGTCGTGAGCCCTTGCCTTCACCTAAAATACAAAATAATCTTTATAATTAACAAAGCTCGTCTAAATCTTGTGCCGACTAGTACAAAGTCGTAAACACTTGATTTTGAAGAGTTGTAAGGCTTGTGCCGGCTAGTACAAAGTCGTGAGCCCTTACTATCAAGAAAAATCAATAACTAAAAGAGTTTAAATCTGAAGGTTAAACTATTTTCTAAAAATAAAAATATATTTTCAGTTTTTTCTAAATTTTATTTGAAACTCTTTTGCTAAACAGCCTCAAAAGTGTATTAAAATGATTTCAAATAAGAAAGTTTTCAATATAACAAATGTTCATCATAACCTTAGTCATATAATCATTATCTGGTCCGAAAGTTTTCTTAAACATATCTTCTGAAAATACCCAAAACACCCTCAGCTGTCCAGTTCAGTTCTTTATCAAAAAAGAATTAAAAAACTGTACCGATCTGTGAATTTAATATATATATATTATTTTATATTCATAAAATACATATCAAGAGGAGCTTGTATAAAAATTTTCATGCAAAAATACACTGTAAATACCTTTCAAATAAGCAAAACAATCCTGACACTCCCTGATTTTCAGAACCGTCATCTGCTGGTATTTTGCTCAAAACAGTACTTTCAAATGCTCAAAATAAAAAGTGTCCAACATAAAAGTTGTTCATAACATCTCATTTCATATTTCTGTCAAATAAAATCAGTATGTTATTAACTCATTTCACTCTAAACAATAAAAAAAACATTATTATATGCTTTGAAGTCTTCATAAATTTTTAGATTTGTCCGTTACTCATATTCCTCCCGAAATAATATTTTAAAGGATTCAAATAAAAAATATTCAAAATAAAAGTTGTTCATAATATTATCATTGATATTTTTATCAAATAAAATTAGTATGTTACTAATATATTTTCTAAAAAAAATCAAAGTAATCCCCGACGATCGTATTTTCTTTGTTTGTTGAAAATAAAAAATATATTAAAATGCTTTCATTGAAAATATATAATAAAAATAAATAACATAAAAAAATAATAAGATAAAAGTTTTTCTTAAAATAAATAAATAAATATAATTCTTATTCATTAAATCAAATTCTAAATAAAAAATAAATAAAATTAAATATATAATGAATAAAAATAAATAAATATAACTCTTATTCAAAATCAAATAAAATTTAAATAAAAATGAATTAAATAAATAAATACATAAATAAAAAAGTAAAAAACTAAATCAACATTCACCTAAAATAAATATAATAATAAAAAAGTAAATAAAAAGTAACTTTCAATCTTCAAAATTAAATAAATTTAGATAACAATAAATAAAAAAAAATATAACTAAAAATAGTAATAATAATAATAAATAAAAGACTTTTTTTTTCTCTTATCAAATAAAAAAATCAATTTTAGAATTAAACCAACCTTAATCTAAAATAAAAATAAATCTCAACATTCAAGACTAAATAAATTTAAATAAGATAAGTTCAAATAATAAATAAATAAATAAATAAAAACTAAATCATTTTATCAATAAAAAAATAAAAAATCAATTCACAAGGTGTAAACTACCTTGAAAAGTTCATATCTTCCCTACCATTATTCATAGTGACTACTTAAAATTGCTTAACTATTCTATTTATTTTCTCTTTCTTAATCAGAGGTTCCTCGGGTTCAAAGCCCAGGGTAATTAACAATGGGGGCTTGCGCCCATTGAAATCTTAAAGACCCCACAATCTCTAAAAGACCTTTAAATGTGCATTCCAAATTTATATAAATATACCCCAATGCACACTTAGAGGGATCTCCGTGTCCTTCTTCCGCAATTCAATCATCCTTGACTATTAATTATTTTCTTGATCCTCAGTGCATAATTATTTATATGTGATTATCTCATAATCATAAATTGCATGCATAATAATTATCACTACATCAAGAGGCCCAGAGATATTACTAATCTCATAAGAAATGAGACGGACAAAATATCCTATTGACTATCCATAATTCATAGCATAATTCATGTATATTCAGAAATTATCTTTTATAGCCCTCGGTTAAAAGCAGTGTTTGATAATCGCACAAAATATATATTAATTATCTAAAATTATGAATATCTCAAATAATAGAATTAATACTTGTTACACTAATCACCTTCTTTGATTTGTTGATTTGCAAAATAATGTTGAATTTTATAATTTTCCTTGTTTGAGTTTTGTGCAGGGATTGAAATGCTAATGGATTAGTGCACAAGAACCAAGACTAATGATGGAATACATGAGTTTCATAAAGACTGCATTAGGCTTAGGTTTAGTTAGACTCAAACTAGGTTGAATTTGTCAAGATAAATTGAGCTTAAACAACAAATAAAAATGCTTCTGCCCAGTGAATCGTTATAACGATTCAGTAATCATTATAACGGTTCATCTCAATACTCAAAAATATTCTAAGGCAGAAAAATACTCATAGAAACCAGAGTGTATCGTTATGTAACGATTCAGTAATCGTTACAATGATTCATGAAACGTATAACGATTTAGTGAAACGTTATAACGTGTCAACTCAATTGATCCAACGGCTATTCTTTCTAAACCGTTATAACGATTCTCAAACTGTTATAACGGTTCAGGCCGAAAATAGTTTCTTCATCTATTTCAGAAGATCTATTTTAACAGGATCACCTCTCTCACTGATAAGGGATCTGATCCAACTAGCTAAATCATTACTCTAGAGAGTTTATTAGTCATATACAAAGTTAGAGAGATAATTCAAGAGATTGAAATACTCAATTAGTCAAATTATTGTTCAAGCTCAATCTAGTTTCTCTCTATTCTCCCAACTTGATCATTCGTGATCTTCTTGTAAATCGTTTCTTGAGCTGTAGTGCTCATCTTTCTTTGAGTTGTAGTGCTAATTTTTTTTCTTGAGTGTGTTGTCACTCACTTCTTATTTTGAGTGTGTTGTCACTCTTATTACCGATATGCTTGACAACCCATTTTTGTGTAAGAGACCAAGTTCTATAAGTGTAAAATTGTTCTTTAGTGTTTCGGCTCAACCTCAATTGTTGGAGGTTGAGAGTCCCGGAGACGTAGACATTTTTAAAGTCGAACTCTGTTACATCTTGTGTTCTTGTTTGATCTTTTTTTCTTTTCTTATATTTCTTTAATTGCTATATTTTTGTGAGAATTGAATCAAACTAAATTGTATTCCGCTGCCATTATACTTGAAAATTAAGCCTCAAATCGGTTTATACATATCTACCTTAGGTTCTTTACATTCTTGCACTATTTTGATATTTTAATACCAACATCCTAGGGCTATCAAAGTGGTATCAGAGTAGGAACTCAGTTTTAATTGCTTTATTTGTGGTATTTTTGGTCTAAGATGATTTTTTTGATGCATGTAAAAGAACTCCCAACTCTAGGTCTTAATTGCAAAAATTTCAGCTTTTTGAAAGAAATGTATGGTGAACTACCTCAACATACAAGACCTTTGGGATATTGTCCAACATAGTTATGTACCACATTATGATTCTAGCAACCTCACATTGACACAAAAGGCCAAAGAACTGAAATCTCAAAACGATTATGCCGTCAATGTTATCTTAAATTTGGTTAGTGAAAAGATTGTTATACTATTTGGTACTACCGAAATTGCTAGTGAAATGTGGGAGACCATATTGAATAGATTTGAGGGCAACTCTCAAATGAAAAGAACAAAACTAATGGGTTTAGAGTCCGAATTTGAAAATTTTTGTATACAAGAAGGAGAGTCAATTGAGAATATGTATTCAAGATTAATGCATATTCTAAATGAATTTCATGAAGTTGGAGAATTCTTATCTAACTCTAAGATTGTAGGCAAGACTTTTAGGGCAATGATGAGAAGACCAAGATGAGAGAGCATGATAAGCACTCTAGAGGCAATGTAAGGTTCTCTTGGCGAATTTACACATGAAGAAGTGTTCACTCATCTTCTATGCTTTGAGAAGAAGCTACAACAAAACGGAGAGCTCACACCAAAACTCAAAGAAATCGCACTTCAAGCTCAAAAATCTTCATCGCACCACTATTCGAGCAAGACATCATCTAGCTCATCTTCTATGAACGATCAAATCATCACGAAGATATTTGAAGGAATGTTAAATCTAGAGAATGAGCACAATAAATAGCGAGATGAGAAAAGAATGACGTGCATATACTTCTCATACCATAAGGAAGGTCACACAACACACGATTATTTTATGATCTTTCCACATAAGAAGAAACAAAACTTTGAGAGAATTGGTGCTATGCTAGCTACAAGCAACCATGTTAAGAGAAAGAAGGATGAAAGAAATCCACTTAACCTTGTCCTAATTGCGGAAGTAAAGGAGAGCTCACTCATGGTAGATGTTGATGAGATTGTAGCAAGAAACAACATCACCGACTTGTGCACATTGGAGATCCTACATGACATTACCATATCCAAGAATATGAAGATGGACTCATTTGCATCTAAGGTATAATTTTCTCAAGAATTTCAATTGCACAATCAAGTAGTACCTTCTACTACATCCATTTGGGATGATAGTGATGATGATTTTGTTGAGAATGATGAATTTTGTGTTGAAAATAAAAATAATTTTGATGATGAGGCTGAAATTAAATCTTTTTTATCTAGTTTAGAAAGTTCTATTTATGATTCATCTTCTCAAAAAGAGATAATTGAGAGACTTGAAAATAAAATTTCAGAGTTTAAGTTAAATGTTCAATCTTATGAGTTTAAATTACAAAATCTGGAAAAAAATTGTCAAATGCACTTAGGTGAAGTTGCAACATTAAAAGTGAAAGTGTAAACTTTAGAAACTGAAAATAGGGCACTAAAATCGTCATGTATTTCAACAAACATAACTTCAATGGATTTAGACAAGGTTATAGATCAAAGGCCTAGCAACAAGTCGGGTCTTGGATATAAGAAATCTTCTAAGATTTCAAATTGCCCTAAATCAAAAGAGAAACAAAGTCAAGAGTCAAATACAAAAATTATGAAACCTACAAATACAAAATCTTTCAATAAGAAATACAATTATGCATTTTAATATAAATAATTTGAGAAAAAGATTAACAAAGGACAAAAGAATTTTCAAAGAAACAATGTTATATTTTTCAATCCTAGTTGGTCAAACAAATTATATTTTAAAGGACCCGATGGATGATTTTATGAGTTTAAAAATCAAAATGATTTTCAAACCAAAACTCAAAGATATGAACATAAACGAATTATTTCTCAAAAATATAAAAATATTTCTAAAGAAAAACACAAGACTCAAGCTCAAGTATTAAAAGAAAGCTACCAAAATATATTTGTTAAAGGTAGTAAGAAGTCTCAAATATGTGTATTTTATAATTATTATTGTCATATTGGTCATATCTCACTTGATTGCAAAATTAAAAAAGAAAATAACATCGCAAATGTTGTTTGGGTTCCTAAGATTAAAAATTAGAGACCATTAATACTTAATTTTCCCTTCAAACCATATATATCACATACTTAGGGGGAGTTAGCTAATTTTTTTGAATGAATTATTTTTGTTTTTATTTTGAAAGTATTTTAAATTCTTTATCTTATACACGGTGCATACATTAAGGGGGAGCAATCAATTTAGTGGGAGCTAAATTGAAATAAATTCTTTATCTACACCCTTTTGCCTGATTTCCAAAAAGGGGAAGAAGTTTTTGGGTGAAATCCACATATCAAATACTATATCTATGCACCCATGCATGTTTTGTAAATCAACAAAATGGAGAGATTGTTACACTAAACACCTTCTTTGATTTGTCGATTTGCAAAACAATCTTGAATTTTACAATTTGTCTTATTTGAGTTTTGTGCAGGGATTGCACTGCAAATGGATTAGTGCACAAGAACCAAGACTAATGATGGGATACATGAGCTTCATAAAGACTGCATTAGGCTTAAGTTTAGTTAGACTCAAACTAGGTTGAATTGGTCAAGATAAATTGAGCTTAAACAACAAATAAAAGTGCTTCTGCCTAGTGAATCGTTATAACGATTCAGTAATCGTTATAATGGTTCATCTCAATACTCAAAAATATTCTAAGGCAGAAAAATACTCATAGAAACCAGAGTGTATCGTTATGTAACGATTCAGTAATCGTTACAATGATTCATGAAACGTATAACGATTTAGTGAAACGTTATAACGTTTCAACTCAATTGATCCAACGGTTATTCTTTCTAAACCGTTATAACGATTCTCAAACTGTTATAATGGTTTAGGCCGAAAATAGTTTCTTCAGCTGTTTCAGAAGATCTATTTTAAAATGATCACCTCTCTCACTGATAAGGGATCTGATCCAACTAGCTAAATCATTACTCCAAAGAGCTTACTAGCCATATACAAATTGAGAGAGATAATTCAAGAGATTGAAACACTCAATTAGTCAAATTATTGTTCAAGCTCAACCTAGTTTCTCCTTATTCTCCCAACTTAATCCTTCGTGATCTTCTTGTAAATCATTTCTTGAGCTGTAGTGCTCATTTTTCTTTGAGTTGTAGTGCTCATCTTTTTCTTGAGTGTGTTGTCACTCTTGTTATCAATAGGCTTGACAGCCTATTTTTGTGTAAGGGACCAAGTTCTACAAGTGTAAAATTGTTCTTTGGTATTTCGGCTCAACCTCAATTGTTGGAGGTTAAGAGTCTCGGAGACCTAGGCATTTTTAAAGCCGAACTCCGTTACATCTTGTATTCTTGTTTGATCTTTTTTTTTCTCATATTTCTATAATTGTTATATTCTTATGAGAATTGAATATAACCTTAGGTTATTTACATTATTGCACTATTTTGACTTTTTAATACCACTATCCTAGGGCTATCAATACTAATTTATGACCTTGCTGATGACACAAACAAAATCTATACAGCAAGTCAAAGTGGGGTAGGTCCAATATAATGCATCTCATACATGTATATTTACATGCTTAAATAGATATCCTGTATCAGTTATCTGTGAAACATGATCATGCAATAATCCACATACTAGTCAATATTATCATTCAATATTTCATGCTAATGATATAGGACTAGAGATAATTCAAAGTTTTAAAACTTAAATAATCCATAAAATATTAAAACTCAAGAAATAAAATGATATAAATCATCCAATACATAAAATAAAATAAGAGATCCATCATAAATGATTGGTACTCTAGATCACTAAACTAACAAAATAGTCCCCGATTTGATACTATTTTTTGAATATTTTATCTCATTTATGATAGTGAGCATACACTAGTTGTAATTTGGTATTTGAAAAGAATTCTGTTAGTATTTTCTCTATTGTTCTTATGGGTATGTACGTATATGAAAATTTACATTGACAGACTCAGAGAGATTAGGGGAAATACTGCCGAATTTTTCTCAAACATTAAATTGGCTAATGTATGTTCATTAATGAGTAAAAATATTCAAAAAGTGAGTTAGAATGATTGACCAGTCAAAAGTCGTATGTTCAACTTGATCAAAAACCAGAGCTGACTATAACATAAACCTAGATCCTGAACTCTGGTAACTCTAAACCCTAAATTCTAAATCCAAACCCTAATTTCTAAACCCTAAATCCTAAATCCAAAACTCTAAATCTGAGAGTGGACTTTTTTCTACATATGGATTGTGACATTTTGATATATAAAATCAAATGGAATACAATTAAATACCTAAGAAAGACTGATGAATTTCTACATTGTGCCTCAAAAGATATGAGAAAGAGAGGTGCACGAATACTTATTTGTCTTTATCGAGATTGTCAAAATTTATGAAGATTTTAAAATATCAAAGAAGTGAGAGATCATTTAATTCGTCGTGGATTTATGGAGCGATACATCTGATGGGTACAACATGGAGAAAATATTAAAATTGTTGATAATATTAATAATATTGTACGAGATGAATCAGGAGGTGATCGTGCAGAGGATTTAATTTTGGACAATGATAAACGGGATGAATGAGAGAATCAAAATGTTGAAATTGAAGAAAATATAATTTTTTTTTCGAAAATAATGGAATAAAAAAATAGCCAAACCATCCGGTTTAAATTTTTCATAAAATATCATCATCCAGATTTTGAATCCAACCAACTGAACTTTAGTTGGCTTAAAATTCATAATCTCCATAGAGACGAAAGAGATAGTTAACCACTACAGTATTCAAATACTAGCAATAATTGACCATCCTTTTGAGGGTTTTTTTACAAAAGGATTTTCGGCATATATATATATATATACACTTTATATATGGTACATTTGCTCAATATCTTAAAATAATATAGTTGAAACAGAAGTAAATTCCCAATGAAATCTAGTTCGGGGAATTGGTAACAAGAAGGGATTGCTAAATATTTTAATTAAAAAAATGGAAGCGACCATATCTGAAGGGAAATCTCTGAATATATTTTTCCTAACTAGCATTTCATTTTTGAACAAAAAAAATAAATATAGTTTTATTTTGAACAAAAAAATGAATTTGACATTTATTTTGACCAAAAAGGAAAAAAATAGTCTACATTTATGCTGAGTTATTACATTATCATTATATATGTTTTCAACATTTCAACAAAAATTTATTTGATCAGCATTTTGTAAATACAAAATAATTTTTAAAAAATATTTATTTAAAATTAATCTTTTTCCATTGGGGCACTTCGTGCTTTTCTTTTAAATCGTTATCTGGCATTTTTATTTCCCCAATTTGTTAGAGGCAAAGACATTTACAATAACTAGGGTTGAGGTCAGACTTTCCATTGACATATAGTTTTCAAATAAATAATTAGATATACAAAATTTTAAAAATATTTAATAACATTTTACATTAAAGGAAATTTAAACACAATTTTTAAATTCTAAAAAATGTGTATAATAATAATAATAAATTTATTATAAATAATATAATTAAATACATAATATTCTATACAGGATCATAAAAAAGATGGATCATTTAAAGTTAAGTTTCGACGTAAGTATATCACTCATATGACTTTAAATAAGGAGAGAGTAAAACTATATATGAACTATTAGATTTAAGTAAATGAAAAGATTTAAACAAAATAAATAATGAAGAAGTTTTGATTATGTAAGATGTGCGAGAAGTAAGAAAACTTAGCACTCTTTATAATTTATCCAATGATTGATCCGATGAATAGGGTGCAAAACTTACATGGACCGTATTTAATTTGTATCCAAAAATTTATATACAGATATCTTTATTGGAATATTCGGATAAAAAAGGTATGTATTCGGATTTGAATCTTAATTATCCATATCTGAATAATAGATATATAATATAGAGTTGCACTATGGTACTATCCATAGCACATATCGTCCTATACTATGATTGGTTTTTTATTTTTAAAATTAAAATGATCAATCTGAACCGTTCAAAATTATTCGGTTTGGAATTATTATTTTTAAATTAGCCTTTAACAACAGTTATGTGCTAGAATCATTATTAAAGGAGTATTTAACAATGATTCTGAGCCAAAAACCATTATTAAATATACCTTTAACAATGATTTTGGCACAAATCGTTGTTAAAGGTCCTTTATTTTTTTTTGCAAATTTAAATTTCTATACATATGACAAAGGAACTAAAACAATAAATAATATAAGAAAAGATGACAAATAATAAGCATTGTATCACATCACATTATTCATTAATTAATATATAAGAGTATAATTATCCATACAAAGAAGAAGAAAATATTTACTGAAAATACATCTTTCTTACTCAATAATATAAAAATCTATACGATTTCTAAGAAAAAAATTAAAATAATAAATTAAAAACTTTAAATAAATTTTAAATGTATTTTTGAGGGTCAAGACGCGGTTTTTGCCCTGAAAATGGCAGCAATAGTGATAGCTATTAACCATGTAGATCTTATCGTAAGATTTTCATGGACGCGTAGCATGTCTCAATCGGAGTTTCCTTTCAAAAGTTATTGCCGTTTGAACTTGAGATGGTTGAATTTCAGTTTTTACTTCTTTTATCTCTCTTCTTTCTTTCTTTCTCTCTCCGTCTCTCATCTCTCTTTTTATATATAAAAACAAATGACAAGAGGTTGGTAATCTGTGAGATTTTAGTTTTTTTTATTTTAATTTTTAGATCGTTGGATGGGGATAAATGAATGGCGAGATGAACAAAATCTGACAATCTGTGGGAGCAAATGTTATTGGTGGAGATAGATCTGTCAAAGTCAAAAAGTTGCATAAACATTTAATAATGTTTATCTGATCAAAATCGTTGCTAAATAGAGTAAAAAATATATATATGAAAAATCAGCACACCCATTAAGGGATCGTTACTAAATATAGTAAAAAAATATAAAAAAAATAACACACCCATTTGAAAGAATCGTTGCTAAATGTTGTATTTAACAATTATTCCTTAAAAGAACCGTTGTTAAATGAATGTGCTGCTCTTTTGTGCTCTTTGTCTCTATTTTAATAATATTTTTTATTAAAAAATCATTGTTAAAGAAGTCATCAATATTTCAATAATATCACTGAGTCATTTCCACAACATATTTGATTTATGACATTTGTTCAAGTGGTGTTGTTTAAGATCATTTTTATTGTAGTGGTCACTTTTTTTGGATGACCTGTAATAATCAAAGCAAGTGATTTTCTAACTATCTAAAAATATAGTTAAAAGAATCTAAAAAGATATAAAGTTTGCTCTATAACTATGTATTTATATAAAAAATTATTTTGAGTGCGGATTGATCATTTTGATTTCAAAAATAAAGAACTGATTCAAGCACGTGAACGATCAGTGCTATGCATAGTATCATAGTCCAACTCATTTAATATATATCATAAATATAATAGCATTCTCAATTATAATTGGATGGATATTATGAATTTTAATATTTTTAAAATTAGTAATATACTTTTAAATAAATAATAGTATTAAAAATATATTTTATTGCGCATTTTCAATAGATTTTATAAATATTAAATGAATTTTTATTTATCTTTGATAATATGTACATTTTATCCGTATTTATATCCAAAATGATCTGTATTAATATTTCATACTCAGGACTATATGTGTTCGTGTTCGTGTTCATATTGAGAAAATTAAAACGGATACGTATACAATTTTGATCTCCGTATCAGATTTTGACCGCTACCCGGCCATATCCAATCAGTTTGCACCTTTAATATTATGTTTAATTTTAAAAACGGTGATAGTTATGAGTACCACTTTTTTTTCAAAAAAAAAATAGAAGAAAAGAATATATTGATTCTACGAAAGGAATTGAAAGGACTCTTTTTTTAGTTTGTACATTCTTGTCCCGCATACTTAGAAAAAAAATTTTCCTTAGTTTACTAATTACCCAAAGAGAGTTGAGCTTGCTTTCTTCAACAGAAAAAAAAAATCGAAGGAATAAAATTCAGAAGGAAACCATGTAATATAATATCTCAAAAGACATAAGATAATTTCCCCTAAATCTCTTGTTCAGTCTCCCAGGATAAAAAAAATATTTGAAAGAACAAAAACAGTTTTGAAGATAATCACGTTATTGGCGTGAACTTAAAAAAAAATTTACAATATTTCGGCAGAGTACCATTTCATTGCAGAACTAGTATTAACAGTGATTGAAGATAAATTCTTAATACATAAAGATGATTAAGTTTTTAAGTTTTTCAAGCATGCTACATCATCAATTTTCTCCACCATTAATTTTATTTAAATTTTTTCATCTTTTTGAATCCAAACGTTTATATAAAATAGGTATTCTCTCATCATTTAAAATAATGTGTGTAATGTACTTAAGATGAAATTTAATTCTTAAAATGATTTATTTTTTTATATAATCATTTATAGACTATTATGTATTTAATTATATTATTTATTATTATAATAATTATAATTATAATTATCATTATCACTTAGCATTTAAAAATATTGTGTCAAAAAATTTTAATGTACAATTTTATTAAATATATTTAAAATTTTATATTATTAATTATTTATTTAAAAACTATATTATCAGAGCGAAACTCGAGTTACATATCTAATGATAATAATTAATCAAGAAGTTACTCGGTGAGTAGAGCGCAACATGGACTATAAGATGGCATCAGGGGATAATATCTTTTCTCATCTCAAAATATACACTAGTTCAACTTATTAATACATTTATTCTCTGAAGGAATTGAAAGGATTATTTTTGTAGTTTGTACATTCTTGTCCCGCATACTTAGAATATATTTTTCTTAGTTTAATAAATATTCAAAGCAGGTTAAGCCTGATTTCTTCAACAGAAAAAAAATAATAAAATTCAGAAGGACGGAAACGATCTCTGTGGTTTGTAGGGACTGGAGAAGCTTTGTCTCCTCCTTTTGGGGCCCATGGGCCGTTTGTTTTTCTCACTTTGGGGCTTAATGGGGAAAGAAGGCAAAACAAGATAAACTCAAATTGCGTCCAGGTTCAATGTATCCATTTGGTTGACTAAAAATCTCATCTCCTGTTTATCTCGTTTCTGATAAGATAATTAAATGGGATTGATTACTGTCATTAGGGCTGAGCTCGCATCTGAAGGGATTCATCAACCAACAGCTCGAATAAACATCGGAGCAGCATAAATGTGAAGAAATGTACATGGAGTCAACAAAGCTGTGTTATCTCCTCCTTCCGAAAAGAAAAGAACGAAGGGGGAAAAAAAAAGAGAGACAGATGATAAAGAAAAGAAATTCGCCAGGCTGCTCGGATTAGACATGACTCCAGTTGTATGTTCTCCAGAGTTCTCTCAAATCACTTCAGCGAAAGCAAGCAAAGGATGCATTTATTGGGCATATTAATTGTTCCCTATTTCTGGCTGAAGTGTTTGGGGGAACATCTGGCACCATCCAACAACCAAATTAAATTAAGGTCGCAATTCGCATGTAGATGCTTGGCTTGTTCGAGTAATTATATACAAAAATTCACAATATTTCAACTTGGGCTCGGCTTTATTCTTTGTTGAAGGTAGTTTTACCTCCATCAATTTGAATATTGATTAGGCGAATTTGATCAGATACCAACAAAAATTAACTAGCTCGGTTTGTACGACCGACTGCCTGGCTGCTTTCTCTCAGGTAATGTAAATCCTCATCTTGAATTTGTTGCATTTCCTCATCCTAAAAAAATGATACATGCATGAGATTGTAGGCTTTTTGCATGATTCTATGCTAAAATGTGTAGAATATGATTTCAAACACTTTAGATTGTAGGTTTTCCCCCTCCTACTTCAAAGACACTTCAGATTGTTTCAAACGGTGATTACTGTATGTTTGATTCACCTTCCCACTTGTAGAGAACAAATCTTAATTTTAATTTGGTTCTTGTGTATATTTTAGTGCTTTCAAATTTTATGGTGAATTCAAATTAGAATTGGGGCATTTCCGGATTCTTGGCTATTTCTTTATTTTTCTCTCAAGAGATGTCTTTTTACGTTGTTATTAATTAGAGCTAAATGCACAATTGCTAAATCAGCAATAAATGGCATAATGTCCATAATAATAAAACCAGTCCTTTCTTAAATAAATATTTAACATTGACCATAACAAGATAAAACAACGATATCACTCTTCCAAAATTAAATTAGGTTTGTAAATCTGATGAATATAAATGCTAAATTATGTTAGAACTTAAAGCCAAGAAGGTCATATCAAAGATTAACTGTTAGAATTATGATATGAGTTAAATGATCCAAAACCATCAGTAGAAGCATTATCTTTGCTTAAATGATAATGTTCATACATTTATTATACCCAATGTTGCAATGTTGTTACAAATTAACTGATCGTCAATATTCGACATTTCTGAGAGGTTTCTTTTGTAAAATTCTAACTTAGAAGTCCATTTTGATGGAGTACTCTATAGTAATTACAAAAACGAGAAGTACATACTTAAGGCATTGTTTTTGGAACAGAAAATGACCATGGAATGTTATTTTTTAACTGTGTCTGTTTCACTCCTCCATTAGTCTTGCAAATCCTGTGATCACCCCTCTTATTCTCTAAATTTAAGCATACATCTCTCCTGTTGTTTTTTTTTTCTTTTTAACTCTCTGAAAACCTGCATGCGCTATGGCTTTTTGACGGCAAAATTTTATATCAATAATTTTTAAATTTTAATGTTCAAGAATTCAAAGTGTCTTAAAATTTTCTAATGCGATGCTTGAAACTGACAAGTAGAGAGGTAAGTTAATACAATACCCTTCTTTGTGTATGGAGTTGCTTCACCAATGCACTACAGCTTCCTAGATAGCACCAAGAGTTCCCCCAAACACTTCACAACAGCCCCTGCTGTATAGCTGCTTTTAAGATTGCGTGAAGTGCTTGTTGGGAACTCGAGGGGATAACTAGTTATGTTTTCCTCAAGTACCTTGACTGCTCAATCGAGTACATAAATGCTAGTCAACACCAGAGTTCCCCCAAACACTTCACAATTTCACAAGTGGTTTGCAGATCAAACTCTTTGTGAAGTGCCTGAGGAAAACTCCAGGGTTAACCAAGCTTAATTTCACGGGTCACAACTCTAGGATCAAATAAACGTTATTGGATACATGCATAATTAACTCCAGCTCAATCAGATCCTATAACTAAATACCTGGTTCTACCTGAAGTTCCCCACTTAAAGTGTCTTGGGTAACTCTCAGATAATAACCAGCTTTGATATTTTGCTTAGCAACTCTTGTACACACTACGTGTACACAGTATGTATTAGCTGGCTTGTTCATCTCTTTACCTTACCTTCAGACCTACTCATGTGCCTTATATTTATAGCAGAAGCTTTAGACTTTATCATCCAACATGTTTTCTTGAGATAATAGGTGAAAAGCCTACTATAATTGCAGCTAAAGCAGGTGGAGTTGTATCTGGACAAATTTCTAGACCACATTAGATGGAAAGAGAGGAATCTATTTTACAAGAACTTTATAGGATTTGTGATTCTCTTTCGACATTGCCATCCTCAAAAGATGACTACGGCAGGTGCTGTTTTTATATTTATCCTTTTTTATTTATTAAAGAATTTGATGATATTTAATGCCAACTCCTCAAATTCATTCAGAGAAAGAGAATATTGTGGCACCACTTCAGCTTGTTAGCATCCAATTGGATGCAATTTTTCTTGATACACATGTTGTAAAAGTTTAAGCATGCATGTCTAGGTTCAATGAATTAATTTTAGTTTCAATGCTACAAGTCACCATGAAGAATATCATAATTGGAGATGCCAGGGCCCCATCGATATCAGATATTATAAATTTAATAAGAATTTCAGAATTCATAGAAATTTATGTATATGAATTCACATGGTCAAATTATAAAAGATAAGAATCAATTTTTTGAAGGAAAAAAATTTATATGTAAAGATGTCATTCTCTATTCCCTCAAAAAATATATTGATAAATAAATAAATTATGAATATAAATTTCTATATATCTCTTTTTAAATGATATCTTCTGTACTTGTATTGTCTAGATCAGTTTTGACTTTTAAATTCATCTTCTTGCATGTTTTATAACTTTGTTATTATTGGATTCCCTAATTGCTGAGTTTTGGATCAAACAACATTAATCAAGAGTTGTTAATAGGCTTAGTATTGACCTGAAGCTGAAAATTTTGCTTTTTGATCAATGATCTTGGTTATTGTTGCTTGCAGTATGTTTTAAATGGAAATCTCAGAATACCTCTGCTCTTCAATTTTTTGATACTTCATAAATAAGTAGCCGGTGGTAATTTTCATTCTCTCGAATCATTGGACACATGCAGTCAGAAATAGCTCATTGAACTGCAAAGTAGTGGCAGGAATTTGAGCACAGTGGCTTGCTCTGAGTTGATCAACAAAACCATATAGGATGAAAGCAGGCGCCAGCCGACATGGGCGGATGCAGGATTTTAGTCAGGTGGGGCAAATATCGGATTGTAATAGTTTATCGGGTTTAAATCCATTAACTAATCGGGTACTAAATAAAAAAATAATAATTTAATATATATTCTTACCTAATAAAAAATTTATTAGAATAATAATATTTTATATATTAAAAATAACAATAAAATAAAGTTCAAAGTAATAGATAATCAAGTTGATGAAGAAAATTTTCGTCTATAAAACTTTATATTTTGATATATTTTCATAATTATTTCATTATACATGATATTAAATATTTTTTTTCTTCAATAAAATTAATCAGACAATCCAGGGGGGGACAAAAAAAATTTTCGGGGGGGTAAACTATCGAAAGTATTACCGAAAAGCACTTTTTTCAAAATCTCGGGGAGGCAATGCTATCCCCCCCCCCCCGGGCTAGTGTGCATCCGCCCATGACACCCGGCACCTTAACAAATGGTCCAATTGTTGGAGATTTGAAGTTGAGTATGGTATTTCTCAAGATTTCTTTTTCTGAAGATACTTCTTGGTCTTAGTCATAAGACAATGTTATTCATGTAGAGAGTCCTAGAGCCAAAACTCGAATTGTATCCCTTATCAGGATAAATGCTGACAAACTAGGATTTGCTTCAATATTTTTACATAATGAAGTTTAGAATACTGAATATAGATATTCATGAGGACTATAGGAGTAAATAAAATCTATTCATAAGGTGAAATCAAATGGGACTATATATACCATTCTAAATCCATTACTATATAACATATTGATTAAAAGAACTCTCAAATTCATGTTTATTATATACTTATCTCAAGTCTCTTACACATAGGACTATGCGCCACAAGATACAAATTAGTAAACTATCATCTTTAAATACACAAGGATTCATAGATGTGAATGTACTAAATATTAATCAATTTTTACAATAAGCAAGGTGTATGTCTTGCACACTTCCGTGCCATCCTAAAAGGATCGATCTAGGGATATAAATATATTCAACGATATTCAGTCCACATTTCGATTGACTGGTTTAAATTTAATAGTATCCAATCAGAAATATTTTTTCCCCTTTAACTTCCCCCTTAACCATCTTCCTCGTTCATTGTTCCCTCTCTCACGCGAATTAGTGAAACATTTAATAAAAAATATTTTTTACACTTGATATAACCAGTACCAACATGTAGTATAAATAATTTTGAATCTAATATAATCAATGCAAATGCGTATAATCAATTTTTGAGGTTTGTGAGCTCTTGAGGTAGTGAATGTATACAAAACTTTACTATAATCAACTATCACCCTTTATTATAACCACTTTTTTCACACTTTATTATAGCCAAATTTTTCACTCAAACGCGTAGTGCTCAAGCCTTCGTGTGGGAAGAATTTTGACCGGAAGATTCTGATAAATTTATAGGGGATTTTAAGTGGGACTATCTTCATATTATCAAGACCGTTATCCAATAAATTTCTTTTTTTAAGAAGAAGCACAAATAGAACAAAATTTTCTTACAATTTACAGGTGTTGAAAAGAAATGAAAAAATACACTAGCAGACTCTCTCTAAACTTAATTTTTCCTAAAATTTTATATTTATCAATTCTTCCAAGATTCTTCAAGTTTGCTTGCCTATGAAAGTTGACAGCATTTCATAACCACATGTATTTTGTTCCAAGCTATCGTGGATCTTCACTCACTAGCACGTCGATGGTTAATACTTCATTCAAGTTTCATGGCGTGGTTTCACGTTTTCTCACTTGCCACATCTCGATTGACACTTCATCAATGGCAGTGCTTGAACTAAATAAATAAGAGAATGGAGACTGGAATATAACTTTTTTGTAAATTAAATCATCATACATCAAAATTAAAAACTGAAATGTTTATTTTATAATACGATCATGATATAATTGTTTAAAGCCCTACGAAGATATAAATTAATTTTAGAAATTTTAATAAGTTGTAGCCTCCTCATTTCCTTGTGAGGCTTCCGCCTTTTACTTCATCATGCTCTTGCACCATGTAAAATTCCATATTCAACTGCTTCTCTAAACTGCTTCTCCTCTAGTAATCCATGTGATTATTAGAGGTGACAATCGGGAGGATCGGATCGGATTCGAGTTGGTATGAGTCAAATCAGGTTAGTTTGATCTTTTAGAAAAAAAATCAGTCGGATTGGATCAAATTAATTTTTATGTTGATTTTTTTTCAGATTTAAATTAATTTTGATTGAATTATAGATCATTTAATCATAAATTAGATCGAATTACTTTGACTTGAATTCGAGTCCAAACAAATCGGGCAAATTTTTCTGATTGAATTGGGTTTTACCTACCTCTCTCACGCACTAAATCTTTTCATGGAGCTCCGCAATGCATTTTTATGGTCTTCAAAACATGTTCAGCAGTCTTATTGATTGTATCATGCTCGTTATTTTCTTCTAACACACACTGCACATGCTCTTTGTTCGCACGAGTTAATACTTGTATCCGATTCACTCTGCAATTCTTCAAAAACAATTGGCACAAACCGTGCCATGCTTTTTTTTTAATAGAATGCGCTCAACAATATATAATGTCACTCCGGTCACAATTTTAGAGATCACTGCAACCATTCATGGTGCATTGGTAAAAATGCTCAAAGAGAACAATAAATGACTAGAGACTTCTGGTGATTAACGGGTATAAATAAGCAAAATAAAACCTGGTATTTTTACAGACTAGACCTTAATTTTAATAACTCATCCTCGAGACAAACTGCTACATGACATGATAACTTAATGAAGTATTTTTCGTCCCGTCAATATTTCTGTACCTGATGCACCAGTGCAAGAATGATTTAGAAAGTAACTAATGTAAAATAATTACCTACTATATGAGATCATTTTGAACCACCGGTAGTAAATTCTAGATGGATAAAATAACGAAAAATTACAGGGAACTTCAATGAACATCATTTTATGCCAGTATTATGCCAAGTTTCAGAAACATGGATGCCATCTACATTTCCTCCTAACTATTTGTATTACCTCTACCACAGGGAAATAACTGGGCCAATGTCTTCGAAATTCTGCTGAGTGGTATCCAAAGTTCCCCTAAACACTTCACAGCAATGAATGCTTAATGGTGCATTTCAAGCTAAAGTGAAGTGCTTGAAGAGAACTGTAGAAGACACCAAACTAATTGATCACTTCTTGCCATGTAATTGCACCATACATCCACATTGACTACAAATGCATATATGTTTTACGATCCTTGTTCAAAAAATCAATAAGAACCTGGATTGGATCAAATTAATTTATATGTTGATTTTTTTTCAGATTTAGATTAATTTTGATTGAATTATAGATCATTTAATCATAGATTAGATCAAATCACTTTGATTTGAATTCAATCCAAATAAATCGGACAAATTTCTCATATCGAATCGGTTTTACCTACCTCTCTTACACATTAAATCTTTTCATGGAGCTCCGTAATGCATTTTTATAGTCTTCAAAACATATTCAGCAGTCTTATTGATTGGATCATGCTCGTTATTTTCTTCTAACACACACTGCACATGCTCTTTGTTCGCACGAGTTAATACTCGTATCCGATTCACTCTGCAATTCTTCAAAAACAATTGACACAAATCATGCCATGCTTCTTCTTTTTCTAATAGAATGCGCTCAACAATATATAATGTCACTCCGGTCACAATTTTAGAGACTCGATGATCACTGCAACCATTCATGGTGCATTGGTAAAAATGCTCAAAGATAACAATGAATGACTAGAGACTTCTGGTGATTAAGGGGTATAAATAAGTAAAATAAAACCTGGTATTTTTACAGACTAATTTTAATAACTGTTAGCATTGATATACAAGATAAGGATGAAACCGAAAGTAATACAGCAGATAGTAATATAAGAAGCTATATAAGAGTTGCAATAGAATGATTGTATAGGCAGTTAGACTGAGATAACAAATTTGTAACAAACTCATTTACTGTTTGACAATGCTATATATACGATGTACAATGTAATATCATTTTTAATAAAAATCAAATATAGAACAATTCTTTGTATTCTTCTTCTTCATCTTTATATGGTATCAGAGCCAATACGTAAATGCGTCTCTGTTTTTGCGATCTCTCTACCTATTACTCGTCTCTTACCTCCATTTCTCGATTCTCATGACTTCCTCCTCTTCTTTTTCTATTCATCTCACTGTTTTTTCTTACCAATTGCCTATCAAACTAAACCATGACAACTATCTCTCGTGGAAATTCTTGATTCTTCCACACGCTCACGGTCATGATCTCCTTGGTTTTTTAGATGGATCTCGCACTCCACCGCCTGATTCTATCTCTCTCCGATGGCTCACTCAGTCCTAACTCTGATTTCATTGCTTGACTCGACAAGATCAGTTACTACTCGCCTAGCTGCTTAGTACTATGTCTGAAGCCGTAGTTTCATAAGTTATTTATTGCACCACTGCAGCTGAATTGTGGTAAGAACTGCATTTGCGCTACTCTTCTTAATCTCTTGCTCGAGTTATGGATCTTAAACTCCAAATACAGTCACTTCAGAAGGGACATCTCACTATGCAATCATATCTAGATCAAAAGCGATCTTTAGCTGATCGACTCAGACTCATTGGCTCGCCAATTCGATCCGATTTGCAGATGTTTGTTCTTCACGACTTGAGTATGGAGTATGACTCTTTGGTTCTCTCTTAACTCTAGATCCACCATAGTTCCTTTCAATGAACTTGTTGGTCTACTTCTTACGCATGAACAAAGATTGCTTAAACATGCGTTGAATGGTGTTGGTTCTTCCTCCAGTACACCAATTTCTTTCTCTTCCTCTAATGCTAGTCTCTCAGTTACACCTCAAGCCAATCTTCTCACTTCATCTATTCTTGGCCCTTCTCCACCCTCAAATCTAGATTTGATGTCTCAATTCTCTGCCTTTCTTGCATCTCGTGATGTCTGGCGTGGCAAGAAACCTGATAGCTCGTCTATACAACTCAATTCTGATCGGCCTATGTGTCAACTTTGTTTTAAGAGGGGTCATATCGCTGATCGTTGTTACAAATATTTTGACTCTACTTATAAACCTCCACCTCCACGTTCTCAAGCCCCCAAGTATCGTCCACCACCTCAGACTCTCTGTGTTCAACCTGATCCATCATTCCCTAAGTCGTGGTACTTAGATTCTGGTGCCTCTGTGCATGTCTCACCTGATCTTAATGCCTTCACGGCCTATTCACCCTATCATGGCCTTGATAAACTTTGTGTTGGCGATGGAAATGGCTTGGAGATTTCTCACACTGGTTCTGGTACTCTCCTTACTAACTCTCTTCCTTTATAGCTCCACAACATTTTACATGTTCCAACAATTTCTAAACCTTTACTGAGTATAAGTAAGTTGATTGCTGATAATAATGTTTATGTGGAGTTTAATTCGAGTTCTTGTACTATTAAGGATCAGACAAGCCACGGCATACTGCTTCAGGGTATCAAACATGATGGCTTATACATTGTGTCATCGGTTTCACCAAAGGCTTTTCTGTGTGCAAAGGATTCTCTACTTTGGCATCAATGACTTTGCCATGCTTCTTCTTATGTTCTTCAGCACCTTGTTTCTGCCAAGCATCTTTCTTGTAATAAGAATAATATGAAAAATTATGATTCGTGTTGTTTAGCGAAGTCACACAAGTTACCTTTCCCTGTATCTAGACTAAGGCATCTAAATCTCTTGAATTTGTCCACTGTGATGTTTGGGGCCCTGCGCATGTTACATCTCATTATGGTCTTCGATATTATGTGCTTTTTACTGACCAATTTTCTCATTTTAATTGGATATATTGCATTGCAAATAAGAGTGATGTTTTTGTTGTGTTTGTTCAGTTCAAAGCACTTTTTAAGAATTTGCTTTCTACAACCATTAAAACTGTTTAACTCGATGGTGGTATTGAGTTCAAACCAATGATACGAGCTCATCCACAAATTCAATTCCATATTACATGTCCTTACACTCTTGAACAGATTGAATGACATAGTTGAGCGTAAACATCGTCAAATTGTGGAACTTGACCTTGCAATTATGCTTCACTCTTCTATTCCAACTCACTACGGGCAAAAATATTTGAAAGCGTCACCTTTATATTAAACAATTTACCATCCTCTTCAATTTCCTTTTCAACCCTTTATACTGTTCTTTTTTAACGAAAACCTAATTATGTCTTCTTCAAGGTGATAGGGTGTAAGTGTTTTCCTTATACAAGGCCATATGTTGATCACAAGCTAGCCCCTCGATCCAAACCATGTGTCTTTCTTGGTTATTCTCTTGTTCATAAAGAGTATCGATGTCTTGATCTTACAACCAACAAGGTTTATCTCTCCGGACATGTGATTTTTCATGAAATTTCTTTTCCTTTTACTAATTCATCATCTTCTAGTTCTCCTCTACCTGTAACTTCATCCACTATCTTTTCACCATTAGTTGTTTTAAATTATCCCTTAGTTTCAACAGAATTACCTATTTCTCAACATACCAAACATACTCCTTCCTTTTCCAATGTTCCTCTACCTATTATACATGATTATGAACGTAGATGTGCTACCAAACCTTCATCCTTTCCTGGTGAAGTATCTCCTGCTCCTACACCTACTCACTATATGCTCACTCGTTCCAAAACCAAATCACAACAACATATACCAAAAGCTCTACTTGCTTCTACATCTTCATTGGCTGATATTGATCAAGATCCAACAACTTATAATCAGGCAGCTAAATTCTCACACTGGAGAGAGGCGATGGCACATGAAATTGATGCACTAGCCACAAACAATACATGGTCATTAGTTTCAGCTTCTGAAGCATCCAATATCGTGGGTTGTAAATAGGTCTATAAGACCAAGAGGCGATCAGATGGCACAACTGAGTATTTCAAAGCTCGTCTTATAGCTAAAGGCTATACACAAGAGGAAGGCCTTGATTTCACCAATACCTTCAGTCCAGTAATCAAACCAACAACTATTCGATTAATTTTAAGCTTGATTGTTACTCAGAAGTGGGATATACATCAGTTGGACGTTAACAATGCATTCTTGCATAGCGAGTTGCATTAGCTCATCTACATGTCCCAGCCCCCGGGTTTTACAGCCACGCGGTATCTTGATCATGTATGTCATTTATATAAGGCGCTCTATGGGCTCCAGCAGTCCCCCAGGGTATGGTACCATAAACTCAAAGAGACTCTACTTCATATTGGTTTTAAATCCTCAACATCTTATCACTCTTTATTTCTCTTTAAACAAAGCCATGACACGGTTTTTTCTCTGGTTTACGTGGACGATATTATACTCACTGGAATCAACTCTACTCTCATCCAAAGTGTTGTGCAATTATTGGATCAGAAGTTCACTATCAAAGACCTTGACAGACTTCATTTCTTCCTTAGTATTGAAGTGCATCATACTGATCATGATTTACAACTCACTCAGTCTAAATATATTAACACAGTTCTGGAGAAGGCAAAAATGCAAAATGCTAAATCTAACATCACTCCTATGGCTACTGGTAAGCCCTTATCTAAATTTGATGGCACTGTGTTTGAAGATCCACATTTATATCGTAGTATTATGGGAGCGTTGTAGTATGTCACCATTTCTCGTCCTGACATTTCTTTCACTGTAAACCATGTTTCACAATTTATGCATCATCCATCCATGATAAACTGGGCGGTTGTTAAACAAATACTACGTTATCTTCAAGGCACAAGTGAGTATGGTCTCTATATCACTGCAATGCCTTCTTTCACAATAACTACATACTCGGACTCCGACTGGGCCGGATGTCCTGATGACAGGCGTTCCACGACTGGATATCTGGTATTTCTTGGTGCCAATCTAATTTCATGATCTTCAAAGAAGCAGACCACGGTAGCCCGATCGAGTACTGAAGCTGAGTATCGTGGCCTTGCAACGGTAACTGCTGAGGTGGTGTGGTTAAAAGGATTACTTCTCGAGCTTGGACTCAAGGTACCTATACCTGTTCTTTGGTGCGATAATTTGGGAACCACGTTTTTAGCGTCTAATCCGGTTTTCATGCTCGTACCAAACACATAGAACTTGATTTTCATTTTGTTAGAGAAAAGAAAATGGATGGAACAATTCAAGTTCACTTTATTTGTTCTCAAGATCAGCTCACTGATTTATTAATAAAACCATTGTCTTCAACACGTTTCAAATTATTGCGTGACAAGCTAACAGTGTCTTGCTCTACACTGCGTTTGAGGGGGGCTGTTAGCATTGATATACAAGACAAGAATGAGACGGAAGTGATACAGCGGACAACAATACAAGAAGTTATATAAGAGTTGCAATAGAATGATTGTATAGACAGTTAGACTGAGATAACAAACTTGTAACAAACTCATTTACTATTTGACAATGCTATATATACGATGTATAATGTAATATCATTTTTAATAAAAATCAAATACAGAACAATTCTTTGTATTCTTTTCCTCATCTTTACAATAACTCATAACTGGATGACTAATAAGCTAAAACTGGAGCAGGATCCCTCGAGACAAACTGCTACATGACATGATAACTTAATGAAGTATTTTTCGTCCCGTCAATATTTCTGTACCTGATGCACCAGTGCAAGAATGATTTAGAAAGTAACTAATGTAAAATAATTACCTACTATATGAGATCATTTTGTACCACCGGTAGTAAATTCTAGATGGATAAAATAACGAAAAATTACAGGGAACTTCAATGAACATCTTTTTATGCCAGTATTATGCCAAGTTTCAGAAACATGGATGCCATCAACATTTCCTCCTAACTATTTGTTTTACCTCTAGCACAGGGAAATAACTGGGCCAATGTCTTCGAAATTCTGCTGAGTGGTATCCAAAGTTCCCCCAAACACTTCACAGCAGTGAATGCTTAATGGTGCATTTCAAGCTAAAGTGAAGTGCTTGAAGAGAACTCTAGAAGACACCAAACTAATTGATCACTTCTTGCCATGTAATTGCACCATACATCCACATTGACTACAAATGCATATATGTTGGATGCCACCTAGTGTTCCCCCAAACACTTCACTATAGCCTTAACAACATTTTTGGCCCCAGTGATTAGTGAAGTGCTTGTAGGGAACTCCAGGTAACAACCGACTGTTTATCCGTGCTATCTGTCTCCTTAGGAATGCAGATTGCCATCCAGAGTTCCCCCAAACACTTCACACACGCAAAACCTTCTGTGTGGTGCAGTAGTATAGGTCAATGTGAAGTGCTTGAAGGGAACTCAAGAGAACAATAAACTTAATTATCTGTGTGCTGTGTGCTGTGTGCTTCTCTACAGATTACCAGTATGCAGGGTGCCAACAAGAGTTCCCCCAAACACTTCATAATAGCCCATACAGAACACTTTAGGCCTTAATTATGAAGTGCTTGAAGGGAACTCCAGAGGACAACCAACTTGCACCTCTCTTATGGAAGAGGTTATTTCTTAGCCACCTGTGTTGAAGAGGAACTTTAGCTAGTGAATGGTATTTATAGGCTCAAGGGATTATGAAGCAATTTCTTTTGGTTGCTCATGATGTGAAAAGATGCAAGTGAAACTGCACCTGACCATATTTCCATACTAGATTAATCGAAGAACAGAATCGACCTCTTGCAAACTTTTGCCTTTTATCTCCTATGTGAATCAATGGTACAAGGTTCTTTACGATCCTTGTTCATATGTCAACATCAACCTTCAATAAGAACCTGGTATCTGTTAGTACTAAGCGCCTCTAATCTCTATATATCTATAATTAATGTGTTCAACTTACAGTCAAACAAAAATATACGTTCACTGAATGAGACATTAGGACAAGATTTTGTACGAGTTCAAAGCATGTGTTTCTAATTAAAAATACATAACACAACTAGCTGTTGCAACTATAAATGTATTTCTTCATTTCGCACATTTAGGCTGCTGCTGATGCACCAGTTCACAAAAAAATTTATGGTCTACTCATATTCATGTGCAAGCAATAAATGCTAACATGATGCTCAACATACATGACAGGAGCAGCAATATCAAATGCTTTCTTTAGTGGGCAGACAGAATTTTATCAGATACGAGGATTGAGATACGATTTGCACAACCAAGGACTGGAATAGCGACCACATGTAAAAGGTTTGATGCTATATCCCAGTTCACCTGTCCATATTTCAGAAACCTGTCCAGGTTCAATGAACAGAGTTTTTGCTACCAGCGTGTCATTGTTCAAATAATTGCAACTAGTTAGGCACTTCATGAGTATTATGAAGCTTCAGTCGGCCAAGAAGAGGAAAAAGAAGCATAATCACTAATAAGTGCTTTCTCATGCAGGATTTAAAATACACACGACGCAAAGCTCATTATATGATAATTCATATATCAAACCACTTGTGAGTTGCGATATATTTCTCAGCCATACAGAACATCATTTAGTTCCAACAAAACCAGGAATAACTTGCAGCATCTAAACTAAACTAAGACAGACCCAGTTAATGCATGCAAATCAGGTGCAGTGATCTGATCAATTCAAATAGGGTTCTAACATCAGAAGCTTACTGCACTTCATAACTAAGGTATTGAAGCACTTCATCTAAAGATAAACATGAAAATACATCAGACCATTCCAAAAGATTAGAGATCAGAAGACAGCATGTATGACCCTAACTAACCCACACAAGACCAAAACCACAGGTTAGATATATTTACAAATAACCAAGGGTCACCCATGAAGACACATAAAGAAGAACCAACTAGCAAACCTCTGTCTCAAACTTCAGACAAATCCCCATACTAAAGAGCTCCTGGTATAGTAACTTGGCTCCATACGGCACATTTGTCCTCACAATATTTTCACCTGACTCACAAAAATTACAGTATGGGCCCCGCACCTTCTTCCCTCCACTCAGTGGCCTCATGATGACATTAGCAACTCTCTTGCATGTCTGGCAGATATGCATCTGGGAGAAGTCACTGAGCGTGAAGAGCCTCTCATGGAGGTTGGCAGCAGCACCATGAGCCAATAGACAGTCACGCTCCATCTCCCCAAACTTGACACCACCAAAACGCTTTCGGTCAGCCACAGGTTGACGTGTCAGAGGATGCACAGGGCCAGTATTGCGAAATTTCACCTTGTCCTCGGCCATGTGGATGAGACGCTGGTAAAATGTGGGCCCAATGAATATGAGAGAGTCCATCATCTCTCCTGTGCGCCCGTTAAGCACTCTCTCACTTCCCCATCTTGAAAATCCAGCACTGAAAATAGAAAAGAGAAACACAAGTGAATTCATGAAAACACAAATATGATGATGGCACACAAGTGGGTATGGTATGTACATCCCCACTGATTAAGTACTAACAACCAAGTTCATGTACTGTCCAGTCCTACCATTGCCAAGTCCCCACACCCAATGGGAAAAAAAAACAGAAAGGAGCAAAAAATTTTGTACCACATTCAATGTTAAGACTCAGACAAACATAACCCAATAACAAAATAACAATAGAAGAATACCACGACATGGAATCCTGTCCTGCAAACTGATCATTGTGCTAATACCTTGCAAAAAAGGTCTGCAACACCAAGTTATAACTAAAATTCTCTGATGATAACAGTGGCACTCACTTGTGTAGCTGTTCGGTGATGACCTCAGCAGATGCAGTGGTAAATGGAGTAGCATATCTCATTCGACCCCCCAGCGCTATTCCCTTCCCCAGTGCAGCCTCCAGCAGCTGGCCAGGGGTCTGACGAGTAGGAAAGGCATGAGGATTTATTACAATGTCTGGAACTATCCCTTGGTGGGTGAATGGGAAATTCTCCTGAGACTCCAGAAAGCCAACCACACCCTTCTGACCATGCATGCTGGAGAACTTGTCTCCAAGGCAAGGAGACCGAACCTAGAAAATCAAATTAGAAAGCACATTCATTTTCTTAAGCTGCTCTGGAAGAAAAAGGCAACAAAGTTTTGAAGAAAAAAGAGAGCAAGGATAAGAGAATGAACAACAAAGACCCATAAAAAGGTTGTAGAAAACTCTATTTAAAAACTCAACAGTATTTACAACAAATAAAAACCATCAACCATTAAAAATTACCTGTCTAAGTGTGATAAATGCGAAGTTCTTGCCATCATCATTTGAGGACATTACTACCTTCTGAACCATACCTTTTTCAGTATGTCTCAGTTTAACACTATGATCCTCTCCCGATTCAGAGACCTTCCCAATAACTATATCACCACTCTGGAGGCTGGCGCCCACAAATGGCAAACCATCATCATCCAGACTGTCAACCCGACCTTTTTTGCTTTCTGTTTTACCAAAACCAACATGGTCCTTTGCCTTAATCCGTTTGCTTAACTCCTTGTCATCAACTTCAGCTTTGTATGTCCTGTGGTGTTCAGTACGAAACATCCCTCTTTGAAGAGATGCCTTGTTCATCACTATTGAATCTTCCTGGTTGTATCCCTGGTGCACATTCACAGCTACAATTGCATTCTGACCATTGAAAAACTCAGGACGTATAAGATCATCCTTCCGGCCTGATGAGTAGTCATGCCGACCAAGACAATCAGCAAGAAAGGTCTTGAAGAGTGGTCTTTGCGGGTAGTACATCTGATGGCAAAGTGTGTCAATTCGTATGTTTGGGTTAGTAGTGGAGTACCCAATAGCCTGTTGGGAATGCTTCTCAGCCTGGTATAGAACCCTTCTTGCAAAGTTGTGGTTTGCAAAAGGGATTAAACCACAACTCAGGCCAAGTAAGAAAGATAAATCAAACTCAACGTGTGAGTATTTAGGGACAGGTTTCCCAGCTTCTTTGGCAAACAGGTGCTTAATTCCCCATGCCGACTGGATGTCCTCCTCTTCTTCCACACCAATCAGCTCAACAATTTCTTGATCCAATAGAGACTGGAATGAGAAATTGCCACCTGCCTTTGGAGCTCGAATTTTGTCAAGGTTCTCCACTATGAGAAGTGGGCGAAGAATTCTACCTGCATCAGTGAAAACACGCACTTCTCTTTGGTGCCGGTCTCTTTTTATTTCAACCTAATAAAATATCGCCAATTAGAAATCTTCATGAAAGGTTGACATAAAAAAAAAAAAAAGAAAGAATGTCAGACCATGGTTTTGGAACCACATGAAGGTACTTGCAGTCCCAAAACTGCAGAAAAATGCACTTGCCAATTTAAATGCACATGTAAGCAGAATACCAGCTTCATGACTCCATTTATGCAGTTTAAGTGCCAGAAACCAATTGAATTTTAATAGCTGTGTAATCCACTTGCAATACCAAATCAAGTTTGAAGTATTTGTAGAACTATTTAATAGGTTGTGATCACGGAGAAGTGCATGTCAGACTCTCTAAAGTGACCCATCAGATCATTAAAATCATGGTCTCCAACAAAAGACAACCTGATATCGGTAAATTATTGATAACTGTACAAATAAACTCATTTACATTTAAAGACTACTAAATCCAGATATAAAAAAGGCTCAATAAATCACCACTACTAACCAGTGGATCGATAATTTTAGAACGGCGCATTGATCTGAATTTTGACACAAATTCAACAGAGTCAGAGCAGACACCAATCCAGTCACCATTTAAGAAGACTTTGTCCTGCTTGTTAACATCACTGAGGGAAATGTTATCCAACTTTGCCATGCCAATAGACACCAAATGTTCCTCAATTTGAGATGTTATCTTGGAGCTCACAATGGCAGTCACAGCCAAATTTTTCACGAGACCACAGTTCTCACCATCCGGAGTAGAAAGGAAGCACAATTTCCCCCAGTAAGATGGGTTCCTACACATCAGTTCTCTTCAAATCAGAAATGATGATTATTCATTGTTGGACTTCATAATTTTTTAAAATATATTTCAAGAGTTTATACAGCTACCAACATCCAACAACATGAAACTGCAGAACATATCCTACAAAATAATATGAGCACTAAAACTAGCATTGCCAGAAATGCATCTTATTTCCCTATTTGAGCAAATAATAGGTTTTATTTCTTTCTTGATACTATTTCCACAAATGCATCCCCCCCCCCCCCATTTAAGATGTAACTGATTCTTCAGGTTCTTTTAAATTCTTTACCTGCATACTATGCTTAATTTCCATTATTGGAAATAACAAAGGTCCTTCCTGCTATTTTACAGAACTTACCATACATCAAATGATAAAATATATTGTTTGCTTCCACTTGCTATAAGAGCATCAGCAAGGATGCGCCAAGCTTATATGTATCACTTGACAATTGAAATGGAAAGCAAGAAAGCAACATACGGGTATCTGGCATCTCCGGCCTTCCCAGCATAAGCGACTTGCTGGCGGGTTTTCCTCAAGTCTGCCATCATCTGCAACGGGTTGGTTCTTCTAACCATGGCAACAATTCCTGAGGTTCTCTCTGCCCTTTTATAAGGATGACACCATGCACCAGTGGAAAATGCACGGATGAGACCATTTGTCACGATCGAGGAGTCCCAATATCTCGACAGATCATCCAGCTGGAGTTCACGGTCCCCATACAAGTCCCTCTGCATTGATTTCATCATACGCCTTTCTGCATGCCATATGTGAGCACGTAGCTCTCTAGCTATCAATTCCCCCGCACGGTCCAGCCGCTTGTTTCTGAAAATGGATGTGAGAGAAGACCAATATAAGCCTGCTGATATTGTTACAGATCAAAGTAGAGTGGAAACTTAAGGGCATTTTGTAATCATATCTAAAATTCTTTATAAAATTTGAAATTTTGAATTTTCAAACTATTTAAACATATATAATAAATAGGGGCTTGGCCCTTATTTATCCTCAAAAAAGAAACTGTTTAAACAAGTTTTTCATTCTTAAAGATGCATTATCAAAATTTGACTTCTTAATGGTTGTCAGAAAATTTCAAACTAAAAGGCAGAATGGTCATTCAATATGAATTTAGGGCTGTAAATGTGTTTGATTTATTTGTGAATAAATATTTGCGTAACCAACCTAAAATCATCTTTGTTGTCGCACTTCCGCTTCCCTGCAAATCCGAGAAGCAAGCATTTGACCATGTATCCAAGAAAAAGTGCCTTCTCTCTTTTCCCCCCGATACCTTTGAAAAGATATTTGTCAACATATTCATCAAATGACTCAGTCGGTGGGAACTTCGAGCTCTTTACCAACCGGTCAACATATTCTCTGGCCTTGTCAGCCTTCCTGAAATCCTCACACTGTTCACCAGCCTCCTTGACTGTTGCCAGTATGATGTTGACCAAGGAGGCATCTAAGTCCTCAATTCCTATCACATCGAGCACCTCCTTGTCAGATGCCATGCCAAGGGCAAAGAACATAATCCAGATAGGAATTGTCGCATAGAGAAAAGATACAGTGATATATCTGCCTCCATTGAACCCTTCTCCTTTTCCTGCCTCAGCAAGCTTGCAATAAATACGTCCTCTCTTAAACTCTGTTACATACTGGGTGCACCAGGAAGGGATGTTAGTGAGCCAGACTCGTGTCAGACATCTCTGTTCTTGAGCTATAAAGGTCTGCATAGAGCACAAAAGGTCAGATGAAGAAAAATAGCAATTGGAATAATGGTCAAGGAACCTATTCTTCAACAGGAATGTCGCTAAAAGCATACAAGTGCTCAACTCATTTTACTTATGTAGATCATTCACAGCTTATTTAAAGTTCCTCAGCAGGATAAGGAGAAAAAACAGGTTCTTCAGAAAAATTACAAACTATATAGTGCCATGATATGGTAAAAACTGTAATCTGGAAGAAGACATTAATAGCCAGCACAGACAGCCATGACATTGTAAAAACTTACTACTTATTAAAAGAAAAAAAGGAAATAATGCAAAATTGTGACAAGACAAGTACTTTTTCCATTCCTTTAATGAGGAAGTAACCGCCCGAATCAAAAAGGCAATCCCCTTTATCGCGTGTGTTGAGCCAGCAAAGGACAGAACGGACCATGACAGGAAGTCTACCTATCATGATCTCCTTGGTTTCATCATGTAAAACCTTTCTCCCCATGTAGGTTGTCTCTTTCCCTGAAGATGAGGACCCAGTTTTTGCCTTGTCGCTACTCTCATGTGTATATACCTACAAGAGCAACATTCCTTGAAATAAATTAATTTCTTTACTAGTGTTAAAATTCCATTTCTTTTGCAATGTGTACATTATATTAGATATGTTAGTGTAACAAGTAATACCCAACAACTTCCCCATGGTAATGGACAAATCTCAAACTGGCAGTGAGATTTCCAAGTTAATTAAGATTCAACTGAATGATTGAGATAATTATGTGGGAATGGTTATTATTTCAGTGGTAATGAAGGTGGCAATTTTAGAATAGAGAAGGATGGAGTTGAGTCGTTAACAGAGAAAAAAATTAATTGTGGATCATATTAGAAGATTCATTCCAAATGTTATAATACTCATGCGAGTTTCTTCCCTCTCAAACCAAAATTTGCCTTACATGTAAATTGTAAATCTCTCTCTTCACACTTTAGAAAGTAGTAATCCAAGCATCTCTTTTACTAGCATTTACAGATATACATAGCATAAACCAAGGGAATGATCAACCAGAACAGTAAAGGCAGCTAATAGAATTTTATCATATGGAGGATGCCATGTCATCCTCATGGGGATATCTTCTTTTCCCTGATGAAACAAATTCTTTGATTGATTATATTATAGAAAAATGAGGAATTCGAATTAGTTAGGTGCCGAAGATCCTCGTAGGTGCCGAAGATCCTCGTAGGTGCCAGGTAGAGAGTATTGACAGTGAAGTCATCATGCCATCTACATAAAGAAGCACGAAAGCAAGTACCTTCCACAACCAGACCTGAAGTTGGGATAGTTGTAGCAAGTTCAACAGGAACCTCCCTTTTTGCAGTGCTAGGACTCCCGCAATCAACAACAGCACTGAGTGTGCCAAGTAAAGTCGAATACCCAAGGTACGGGTATGAAAGGATTCTTTTTTTTCCATTCTAGAAGCTCTGCTGTCAGAATAAATAGCACTGTTTTGAACAATTAGCAAGCTCTCTATCTCATACACCATATCAGTCCACTCGTCCAAATCATCCTAAGTGCTTACTCTACATTGCTAAGCTATGTTTACTAAGTGCCAATACTAAGCCGATGCCCCCATCAGTTCTAGATAAGACTTTCCTTCTTCTTAACTATTTCTCTAAAACTAACCTGAACATTTTTCACTTTTTTTCTAATGGAAAATTTTCACAATCATAAGATGTACATGAAATTTAGAAATGAAGAGTATGCTTCAAGAGTTTATTTTTGGACCTGGAATAAAAGCTGGACATCATAATAATGTCCGCACCTAAATAAAATACCCATCTTAATCATCCTCATCTAAAGAGAGGATCATAATGAAAAATGCTTGATCTAATTTGCAAGAAACCAAAAACATTACTTTTTGTTCTCTTCGCTTCTTACCTGAACCCTCACTTCAGCATGGAGTACTCCAGAGTACGTCATGTTTTGTAACCGCGCATGTCTTGGCGTCATCTTAATCATCTCTGGTTCATCTCCCTTGGTGATCCAAAATGTCGGCCTCTCTACATGAACCTTGCCAAATGATATGGTTGCATGTTTCCATGCTGAGTCACCTTTTTTTGATGGATCATAGCCAGGCTCTACATTGACCTCACCCAATGAATCAAACAAATCCTGGAGACCATGCCCTATGAAGTCATTGTAAGAGTTGATTTGGTGGCTGATAAGGCCAAATTCTTTGAAGAAAGCACGTGCTGCCTCCTTAGAGAATTTCTCAAGTTTTTCAATCTTTTTTACAGGTTCGGGATCAATGTCCATGTCCATGGGGCCCCGAGAGGAAGATGCATCATCAGCCATTTAGAATAGATCTTTAATCTGCACATGCAAGAAGGGAAAGAAAGACACAGATTATGAAGGAATCATTTTAAGAAAGATTTCTGTGATCAAAAAATTGATTTCAGCTGCACAATAGAGAGGAAAAGTTCTTTTCACTTACCTGGAATGGTCTGGAATAAGAACACGATTAACAATTAAATCATTTAAGACAATGCTCAGAAAAATACCTAACCAAGAAGCAATCACAAAGGCAGAAAAAGACAAAACAATACAAAAAGAAAATAGAAAATGAACCAAACAAAATTTAACAATGAAGGACAGCAGAAACAAAAATCTCCCACAAAGAGTTTCATTGATGAGTCTCCTTGGACAAATCTAATTCGATTACAATAGAAGGGGACAAACAAAGTACCCGATTGTTTATGAAGCAAGGAAATAGGTCCGAAACAAACACAATTTGAGGGTTTTTCAATTTTTTCTTCCAGCCTCTTTTCCAATAGAAGTTTAACAACAGTGAGAAAAATCGAAGAGAGACTACAACCAAGAAAACAGAAGTCACATTCGAGGAATACCAGCTCTACAGCAGTGGTTCTTCCCTAAAAGAGAGAGAGAGGGTTTTTGAGTTATACCTTCCGATGAAAGAGAGATAGATGGTTTGACGGAGAGACGGAGAAACAGGAATGCTCTAGAAATATTCCGTTGTCTCGATCGTATCGCCTTGTTTCTTCTTTTGGGGAAAAAAGGGGCAAGAAGGAAGAAAATGGAGCGGAGGGAGACGGAAGGGTTTTAGCTCTTATTTTTCAATACAGGACTGTATGTGCGTACTGCCTAGTGTGTACTGTAACTTTTCACACTTTTCCGAACTTGCCCTTCTAGTCTGTCAGAAAAGACGCCAGTTAGCAGTCAATTTTTTTACTCGTACAAACACTGCTGAAGGGCACTTTCGGAAGTTACACTTGTTCGATCGAGACAATATCAGATGAGGTTAATCGGGTGGTAAATAGCCGAGATATTATAGCCCTGCTTTTCTTTTGCTTTGAAGTGCATTAGTTCTTAATATTAAAGAGGGTTTCTTATTTTAAAGTTCAAAATACGGTAATTTTTAATACTTAAGTTTTTAATTTTTTTAGATATGTCATATCATTTTTTTCTACCATTAATTTTATTTAAATCTTTTCAACTTCTTAAATCCAAAGTTTATTTAAAATAATTTCTCTCTCCTCATTTAAAATAATATTTAACATGAAACTTAACTTTTAAAATGATCCATTTTTTTATATAATTATTTATAAATTATTATATATCTAATTATAATTATCATTATTACTTAAGCATTTAAAAATATTGTGCCTAATTTTTTTAATGTGAAATTTTATTAAATATATTTAAAATTTTACATTATTAGTTATTTATTTGAGGACTATATTATCATAATAAAACCCGAATTACAACCCTAGTTAGTAATATAACTCCTTAACTATGAGTTTCATGTCTCTGACCCATGTAGATACAGAATACATTTTAAATATGATTCGTGTAATAAGTAATACATTCATTAAATTTAACATGCCATGCCGTTTAAATTATATTTTGCAAAAAATATGATTAGAAGTTATTTAAACTTTTCCAACATTAATCTTGTACTATAAATTAATATCTTCATCCAACTAGCAAAGCAATTTGTACATGCTGATTCCAAAACTATAATTTAATTGTTGTGAAATATTTGCTAATTTTGTTAGTGTTAGAGTGATATACAACCAATAATGTGATGATTATACTTAGTTTATGTATTAGGATGACTATATAATATATTATTTATTTTTCGAGTTGTTTATTATTTATATATTGAGTTAGACTTAATTGTGAAACATATGTATTAATTAATAATAACTCTAAAATGTCCCTAATCTGTTAATTACCTAGGAATAATAATTAAACTAAGATTAGTGTGTAGGTTGAGTGATGTTTGTGTTTCACAAATCATACGATGAGTGTTATCGGCTCAATTACACAAATAACATGTTGGACATGTTATTGGACTTGACTTGTAATAAATACTATAAGGATTGTGTTTGTGTCATTAGTATTTTATTTGCTTGCTAATTCTTAGGTATGAGATGTGTGTTCTTCTTATACAAATAATTTACATTTGTAGATATTATCCAACGTTGTCCGTAACTGGCAGGCATACAGATTATATCTCAATGTACGTATTTTGTATGAAGAAGAAGTACGAATCAAGAATACTGATGTCCCTCTCATTTTTTGACATGAGCGATGATATCCAAATTAAATGCCCCTAGATAAAGAATATAGTGCAATAATGACACATTCCTATTCTGCACCGTTCTAGATATCATGTGATATTGAATGAGGTCGGGACGATTATCGTCGTCCAGGACCAAGATATTTGTAGCGTACATTATATTTGTATTGCTTAGGGGTCATAATGCACATTACTAGGTGCCGCTTATGATCTATGATGATTGAAAGTATTTTAATCTCATTGCTAAGTGTATACAGGTCCCAAAGAATCACACCGTATAAGAACAAAGTCTATAAATATTTCTTGATCATTTGGTATGAGTTCTCTAGAATTAACATGAGTTAATTAATCATCAGACATGATTAATTAAGTATATCTATCAAAGAATTTGATAGATAGGTCAAAACGGATCAAAAATAGGTCCCGGGAAGTATTTTTCGGGACACATGTGAACCCCGTACGGCCCTAGGCAGAGTGAATTCTAGACAGTTTTTTCTACACAGTGCGATTCTGCGCATAGTTTGGTTTTTGAGTCGGTTTGGGAGGTTATCTTGCTCCAAAATAGTCAAATTTGGACATGACGTGACCAACTATTAGTGGAAGGTTTCTATCTAAAAAAAGGTCATACCTATAGTCAAGAAATCGAGATTTTTCATCCCCAACTACACCGAAATTTTGCTGAATTTCTGTTACACCAGTTTTGACTCTCTCATGTGTTGAGAATCATTTTTACCACCTCTAAGAATTAGAATTCATGGAGAATGATCAGAGGATCAAGGTGAGTACTCTTAATTGCCTTAGCAAGAGGTTGAGAAAGTGTTTGTTGGTTGTTCTTGGTGGATACCGTTGGAGGAGATCTCGGTTGGTCTCTCGGTGTCGTGCACGTCTTCCGATCTTTTTTGCCCTTCCGGTGACTCAAGCACACATCAAGGGTATATTAATTTAGTTTATAACTTGTATTTAGTTCAGTCTAAGTCACATACAAAATCTTTTTGGTATTTTAGATGAATTTTTTTGAATTTATATTCTAGTTACACCGATAAATTCACAACAAATTTAACAATCACGTTTAATTAACAATTCGTTTAGAAGTATCACATCATCTTGCAATTAGCAATAGTGGGAATGCAAAGCTTGATATTGTAAAATTACCAACTACATTAAAATTATAGGTATGAAATTTGTTAAGAGATCTATACTATTATATAAAGCATCTAAGAATTGGAGAGTCCATTTTTTGTCATGGTAATTTTTTATTATATCCATTTTATCCCTCAATTAGACGGATAATATTTATTTTTAGTTGATCGAACGTATGTGATCGCGTCCATTGATCCCCCTCTTTCTCTCCATTTCTTTCCCTTATATACTATTATTTTCATAATATTATTATTTTTTATTTAGCAACCTTGTGCATATTTGGTATCCATACTATTATATAAAGCATCTAAGAATTGGAGGGTCCATTTTTTGTCATGGTAATTTTTTATTATACCCATTTTATCCCTTAATTAGACGGATAATATTTATTTTTGGTTGATCGAACGTATGTGATCGCGTCCATTAACCTTGTGCATATTTGGTAAGAAATTAATGGTGATAATATATGTTAGAATAATTTACTTTTCTTGCCATAAAAATCATGAATCATTAACTCATATTGCAAAAATCTCATCCAAGATTAATATATAGTTTTTATTATAGGTTTTCTCTATAATTTAGTGAATTTATAATTTAATATTAGATAAATGTGAATTTTTTATCTTATAATGTTTTAATGTTTAAATAAAAGAGTCTGTTGCAACGCGCGGGTATATAGTAGTATTGCTAAATACTGATGTGACAACTAAATATCATGTCTTTACCGTTTCAGTAATTGTGATTCTATAAGGATTGCAGATAAAATGAACATGCAAGTATATTATACTATTCCCAACAAATAAGAATACATTTGCATTTCTTCTGTTCACTATTTCCCTCTAGAACCTAATAAAAATTTGCTCATCTTATCGTAAAACTTTTTTCTTTCTATTCTTTTACTTTGGTAAGTAAACTTGTCACATTTTGCAGCATACATGTGCAGTTACTGGTTTAGACCTACGAATTAATGCAGCAGTGGCTAAACAACAGTTCATTCATTTGTGCAAACTAGGTATTGAGACTAACACTTGCTAGTCGTGTACTTCTCGTTAAATGAAAAGCTCTGGGATATCTGCTCTATTTTAGATTTCAGCAAATAATCACTTCACATGCTCCGATCGACACCATTATACTTGTGTAATCATGATTACTGGTAATAATATTATTTCAAATTGTTCATTCCAGTCTGACGGTTTATATACAGCTTTTATTAAATGCACACATAACAAAGGTAACAGCACAGCATAACACCATGACAGGAACAGAAGAATTATTTGGATAACCAGTCCCTTATTCCCAGGTTGCCAAACCCAAGCTTCCAGGTTCAATGACTACACAATAGAAGAAAATACAGCCATATTTAACAAGTTTATTGCCATAACATTTCAAGTTTCTTTGTAAACATATAAAACCGACCTAAATTGCAAAACAGAGTTCAATATAGATCCACACCCAACACATATAGACAACTCCATAAATTCCACAACCACCTTGTGGCACAAACATTCCAGTGGCACAACCAAACCAACTTATGAATGCTTTCACACATTCCCACCATCAACAGCATTTCTTAGGTTCCCTCCAAATAGAGACATGAGGCCACCACCATGCACCCTGCCTTCAGGCACCACGAGTGCTGCACCCTCTCTGCCCCCTGGCCCTTCCGACCCGGCCATTGAATTGCTTGAATAGGACTTCATAGAGAGTGGAACCAATACCTGTGGCGGTATGAGCAGCTGCTTCTTTCTGCTGGTGCCATCTGGGGACTCAACACAATCTGACAATGTACTCATGGCAGAATATGAGTTTTCATTCTCCAAACTGGTACCGCCTCTTGTCGAACTAGACACAATACCCCTGAAAAGTCCAGGTGCAATCATGCTCTTCACCTTACCAGCATTGTGCTCCATCTGGGCAGCCATGAGACTGCTGTGGGCAGCACACAGTCCACTCTTTCCCCTAGCAAACTTCTCACACCCAGTGGACCACGTACACCTCTTGCCACCACCATGTGCCTTGCAGAAGTCAGTGCTGCCCTGAGCACTCTTGCTGCATCCCTCGTGCCTACACCGCTTTCCACCACCATGTTTCACACAGAAGTCTGTACGGCCACGTGCGCTCTTGGTACACCCATCAACTTTGCATCGCTTACCCCCTCCATGTGCCACGCAATAGTTTGTACCCCCATGTACACTCTTTGGACAAACACCACCACCTTCAAAACAGCACCGCTTTCCGCCACCATGTCCCTTGCACAGAGGAGTACTTCCTTCCGCACCCTTCGTACAGCCTTCAAAGATGCAGCGCTTACCTCCACCATGTGCTTTACAATACAAGGTACTGCCTTGGGCTCCCTTGGAGCAATCTGGGTACTGGCAGCGGCGACCGCCACCATGGGAGATGCACAGACCGGCCTGACCCTCTGCACTCCTGGTGCAACCTTCAATCTGACATCGTTTTCCACCACCATGTCTGATGCATAAGCCAGATTTTCCCCTTGCGGCCTTATTGCAGCCCTGGTGACCACATCGTCGTCCCCCACCATGAGCAATGCAATAGTCAGTTTTGCCCTCTGCACTTTTGGTGCATCCTAGCTGCTGACATCGGCGGCCCCCACCATGTGCCTTGCAATAGGCTGTTCGACTCTCTGCCCCCTTGTGGCAGCCTGGCTTCTGGCATCGTTGGCCCCCACCATGAGCAATGCATAGACCAGATGCACCCCTTGCACCTTTGGAACAACCCTTGAACCGGCACTTCTTTGGGTGGCGGTGGTGGGTCCTGCTGTCAGTAGTCACAGTAGTGGAAGTAACTGTGGCACCAAACATTATCTCAGAAGTCGTGCCCAGTGAACAGTCAGTTGTGGCAGAGGGCTCTGGGCTGAACCGAAGATCTAGAAGATCCTGAGTCTCCTGTGGGGCCACATTAATATCAGAACATGATGTTGTTGGTCTTGGGGCAAATAGAAGAGATGGCATGTAACCCCCAGAATTTCTCTTAGCAGATGTTGAACCCTCATCAACTATAGGGAAACGATGAGATTTTTCAACGTGATGAGATGGGTGGTTTGTCTCAGCACTGGGCTTTGGGAGGCCAAGTTTCAGTATTCCTGGGTCCACTGTTGAAAAGCGTTGGCCAAAAAGAAAAGTTGAATCGTCAGTCTTACTTGACGAAGCTAAGTGATTGTCAGAAGAATAAAGATTCAGAGCGGGGCCCAGACCAAGAATCAGGCGGCAGCTGTCATCCTGAGGAGGGATGTGGTTACTGTTTTGTGCATATGCTGAACTGAGGTGCAATGTAGGCCCACCAAAGCCATCCATGTTACAGTTTGTAGAGGTGGGTTCCACTTGTCCATGAATTATGACATTAGCCATGTTGAGATCCATTAGGGTTTATTTGGTAGAACAGGTATTAAGGTTACTAAACTAATACAATAGCAGGAAAAAGTTGAGGAAGGACAGTGCAGACTAATTTTACAAAAGAGGGGAAGTTTTCTAATAAAGTTAATGTAGGTAAAATGGAAGTACATATGGAAAATTAACAGTCAGCATCCACCGCTGACAAAGCCTGCAGTATCCGCCCTATCCATTGTTTTCACACTTCCTGTGCCACGATTCAGAAGATGGGACCACCTACCGTACCAGAATACTTGGGTTAGTTGCAAACATGGACAATTTTAGAACAAATTAAAACTTGCAGCTGCTTCCTTCGTGATCAATCTGCAACAAAGAGAGCGAAAAAGTTTCAGAAGAATTACTAGAATAACAACACAAATAAATAGGAGAAACTTAATTTAAGAGCAATGGTGATCTAATAGGACTTGGCGAAAAAAAATTTAATTGACAAGACATTTTCATTATGAAAGGATATTCCCCCACCCACAAAAATAAAGAAACACACACACACACACACACACACAAATGTTATAAACCTAATCACTCGCTGGAGACTTTATTTGCATTAAAATTAAGTATACCTTGAAAATCAGTATTCCGGCAGTGAACTGCTACTATGCAAAGTGTCAACAGAACAAATTACCTAGATATCTATTATAACATGACAGCAGTGATTCACTGGACCCATTTCTGACTGAAATCGTGTCAAAGCAAGACTCAACTGGTCCACCTACTGTTACCAGTCAAGAAGCCAAGCCTGACAAGTAATTCCAGGGACCTACTGGTTGTGCTTTAACCAATAGCATACTGATCGTGAACATAACAGTAACAGCACATGTAGCAAAACTTATTGCACCAACAATTACAACCAATATACTTTCAATTTTAATCATATTATTTTCCATGTAATGCAAAAAAAAAAAAAAACACATTATTTTAATGTATACAGTGAGACTATAAATCAATTTCAACAAGTAACAGTAACAATTTTAATGATCGTGAACATAACAGTAACAGCACGTGTAGAAAAACTTATTGCCCCAACAAGTACAACCAATATACTTTCAATTTTAATCATATTATTTTCCATGTAATGCAAAAAAGAACACATTATTTTAATGTATACAGTGAGACTAAATCAATTTCAAAATGATAGACTCAAACTTTTAGAGCGAATGTCCTGAAATTACAATATGTTCTGTTCAGTATGTAATTCTTAGGTACAGATTTATTATACCAGCATATGCAACCATCGGGAATCAACCAGATCATTTTGAAAATTATTCCAAAATAATATACCTTGTATAAAGTCATTCAGATAGAGAACCAGGAAATAAACACAAATAGCAGAGTCAACCTATGAGACAAAAGGTGGCTACAAATCTCATGCAACATTAAATGCTAGTACAGAAGGTCCTAATTAAGTTATTTTACTCAACCTTCAACAAAATCCGGATTTTGTCATATGTAGCTAATTGCTCTGATAGATCGTTAAATATATGAAAATCTTTAATCAGATCAATTGGGAACTGGTTTTATTATCTTCACCAGAATGTATTATTCTGATATGAATCACAAGAATCTGATCTTACTGTATTTTGTGTTTAAAATTTGGAAATATTAAACTAGTTGTGATCCAGAAATCAGATTCCTATATAAAAAAGAGCAAAATTAAAGAAAAATCAATTTACTTTATATATGGAAACCAGATGTAACACTACTATGATTTGAATTTTCTTCAAAGTCCTTAAACAATTTAGCAGAGGAGAACAAAAGAAAATCGAGCAAAATACAAATAATTCCGACAGTCCAAAAATAAAAAAATAAAAAGCACTTCAAATATAAATATCACAGTTCTGTCAGTTAATTCTATCAATTTTGAGAAAACTTCCATAATCTCCACACAGAACGGCAAAAAAAGAAGCAGCAGTAACCAAAGGATCTCAGCAGGAAAGGGGGGGAATACGACTAGTGATGGTAAAACTTAAAGAAACGGATTAAACGCAGAGACTGAGAGAGGATGTGCTGGGTCCCAAGTCTCCCAATCCATCCCCGCCGATTTCTAATGACGTACCTTACTTAAACTAAAGGACCTTCTACCATAGCAAGCAGTAGTCACTCCATGTTGGTGGTTTAAAAAATATATCAAATACGATCCGTTATTGAGCAATTTTCCAAACCCGACTGGAAAAAAAAATAACGTTTTGGTTTTCGGAGGAAGAAACCTTGAATCGGGGAAAACTCACCTTATGTCGGAGCAACGCCGATTCTCGCTTCAAGCTGTGTCGTGAGTCGTGACTGATTGTCTGAGTGATTCTTTAGATTTTATTTCTTTCATCGATTCGATTCTCCGAGCGCAAAGCCGCAAAAGAAATGTGATTGATTGATGATCAGAAGAGGAGATATTTGGGGATAGCGTGAAGCCGCGAAATGTGATACGTTAATTAAAGAGAAGGAAGAGAACATTTTATTTCTCCGTCCCTGATTTTTATATCATTAGCAAACAAATCCCTAATTAATTTGATGGCACTGTACTTACTTTTTATAAAATACATGCATCTACTAATCATACTAGTTCTTAGATTCAGATTTTCAGACACTTCAAATTTTCTAAAATATATAAAAATGCAGAATGAAGTAAACTAAACACAATAGTCTGGACGTAGGAACCGGTTGTGATTCTTCTTACTTTTTTCTTATTTAATTGAACTATAAACTATGGATTAATGATATAAAATGAATACATGCTTGTATGATGTAGACGTACAATGACTGTATTTCTTTATCTTAGCTTATTGCTTCTATTTCTCTATTATCTTTTTCTTCACCTTTATTCATGACGCTATGTGAAATCTATAATTACTTATATCATCAAGTTTTTTCTATTTCTTTTTACTTGTGCACTGAGCTAGTGCTATATATGAGTTAAAGCTTATGTGTTAATCGTAAATATTTTTTTAATTGTTTTTTTATATTTTTCTTTTTGTATTCAAAATTATTTTATATTTTATTTTTTTATGGCGCAAATGGTTTTATTACCATGGCATTAATTTTTCTTTTACTTTTGAGGAATATTAATTAGAATTTTTTAGGTACATGCCTAACGGTAGAAAATATATATGCGATGAACTTATTTTCTCACTATTTTCTTTTTTAATATAAAAATATATATGGATTAATACGCAGTATAATTTCTCTTTCTTTTTATCAGCATTGAGTAAACTTGTATAATTTTTTTCCCAAATACAGATTTAGCGCGCGCAAGGAGACGAAGGTGAATCGATATACATTATAATTTATCTCTATCTTTTTATCAACATTGAATAAACTTGTACAATATTTTTCATAATATAGATACTAATAAGAATGTATATGACTTCTATAATATATATATATATAGTAAAGATACCGTGAGATTAAGCTTACGGAGGTTTTCCGTGAACTTAACTCAAAAAACATATTAAATCATTTCTAAATTTTAATTTATTATGCTCATTAAATTTTTATATGAAAATCTTGTGGGATGCAAAAAATGGAGTGTTTTGAGCTTTTTAAGTCATCGTTTTTAATTTTTTAAAATGATATTCAAGTATTAAATATATTATTATTATTTTTAGAGCCGATTTTTAAAAATTAAAAATCATGACTTAAAAAACTCAAAACACTCCAATTTTTTACATCCCATAAGATTTTCATATAAAGAATTTAATAAGCATGATAAATTAAAATTTGGAGATGATTTAATATGTTTTTTGAATTAACCTTATGATCTTTACTATGTATATATATATATATATATATATATATATATATATATATATATATTGTCTATTGTGCTTTCAGTGGCACTTCGATCGAAGTGCTACCAAACTAAATTTTAATTTTTCATACTCAAAATTTTAATTTAAATAACTCAATAAAATCTTTATATCATAATTTTATAGAGCACTATTTTTTATCGTGTCATTAAGTATAGTAAACTAATTTCAAACATGATAAAAATAGTATTTTATAAGATTATAATATAAAAATTTATTTAACTATTTAAATTAAAATTTTGAGCATAAAAAAATAAAATTTGAACTGACAACGTTTTTATCAAAATATCCATATATGAGCTCTCTTCTACTTCTTCTCTAATTAGAACAAGATTGTGGATTTCTTCAACTCTAGTGATGGCGACTTTTGTCAAGCTAAAAGAAACCATCTTGATTCAATTATAATAATGAAACAATATAGGCTCAGTAATGTGCCCTCCTCGGTCCTCACTCCTCACTCCTCACTCCTCACCTGCCATTTGAAGCAAAAAGTCCCTCGGCTAATTATCCTAGGCAGCATAGATTCCCATTGCCACTTGCCACTTGCCACGTGTCGTCAGAACATTGGAACTGCCACTCTCAGGTTGGTTTTGGGGCTTGGAGTTTACTCAGTTTAGTTACTTTTTGGATCCGTTATCTACCAGCTACAGACATTATGCATACACGGTTTGAACTGGAAACACGTTTGCCGGAAGTTATAAACCTCCTGAGATTAAAAAAAAAAAGAACAAAATTTCTAAAAGCCATTCTGTTCTAAGGCTATGACCATGGTGAATCCGATTATCCAATCCAACCAGTGGGTGATATTATAATTTTATTCTGAACTTCGTAGACTAATTCACTAATAGAATAATTTGATCAAGAAAAACAAAAAGTCCAAACTAAAATTTTCATTGAAGATAATTAAAGAGATATTTGTTGAGAAAATCCAGATGTTAATTACATAATGTAAGGACCTGCATTCCTTTTTTAAAATCATTTTAAATTAGAATTAAGAATTGGAAAACAACTTTTGATCCAAGATTTTTTAAAATAAAATTTACAAGTTATTAAGAACAAAAATGAATGCATCAAAATATTCCAATTTCAATATTTATTTATTTTATAAAATAATATTAATCATTTTTTTCAATAAATAAAAGAAAAATAATGCTCATAAAAGAGGTTAAATTATTCAAATCCAAATGAAGCATTCCCCCAAAAAGATTCGGACAATTATGTGAAGCTCATAAATTGCTTCGATGAAATCATAGTCAAAAAGCATTTGGGTCCCTTTGGCACTCCATGAAATAACAAAAAGTATGAATAATATTGTTATTTTAACAAATTAATTTGTCAAATGAATTTTTGACTAAGTGGAAGAGTGTAGAAGAGCGCTAATCCGGTATACCAAGCTATAGGTGGTATACCGAATTAGCTTTCATCGGAATAGCGATTATTATTTATTTATATTATTATATTATTATATTATGATTATAATTATGATTTATTATGATTATATTATTATTATGATTATTTCTTATTATGATTATTATATGATTATTATTATTATTTTATATTATTATATTATTATTATTATAATTATGATTATGATTATGATTATAATATTTTATTATTGTATTATTGTATTATGATTTTAGTTATATTATTATATTATTATGATTACGACTATGATTATTATTTATTATTATTATTATCATGATTATCAATATTATTTTATTATTACTTAAATATGTTGTATTATATTATTATATTATGATAATATTATTATTATTATTTATTATTATTATTATTATTATGATTTGATGATATTATTATTGTATTATTATTATTATTATTATGTCATGATTATTATATTATTATTATAATTATTATTATCATCATCATCATTGCTAGTATCATAATTATATATATTTTAACTATTCTGATTAACAATTGCCAAACGATACATTCGTTCTTCTAAATAATCAAAAATAATATTTTTTATGACTCTTTCAAATGACATTATTCTATCACACTCTTTTAAAATTTTCAAAACTATTCATCTGTCAATTGAAACCTTGGTAACTACAACGGACATCTGGAGTGAAACATTTTCATATTGCTGCTTCAGGGAATTCCCAATAGAAAAAGAAGAAGATAAAAATACATATTTTTTTAGGAAAAAAATGATATATAACTTGTTGGACTAATCCCCTTTTATATTTATGTTTTTAGGCATGTTCGTCACAACAGATCCGCTTCTTGTCCGTTTGCCAGAACCACCACTTTTGCAGGAAAGGGACTGTGACGTGACCCCTTGAAAGGTCGCAATTCAACAAAATGGTGCATGATACAGGACAGGCAAGGCCAAAGGCCCCCGGTTCATGAAATATTTCTACATTAGAAGCGGACATTTTGCAACGAACCACAGAGTAAATATGAGCTGATAATTGCTGGTTGCTATATAACAAGATCTTGTATGTATCTGAGAATCACACAAAAAGATGTCAAATGACAGTTAAGTCCTCGAGAAGAAAATTCTACTCGTTTGCCAGCCCCTCATTACCTCGAATACATATTCTCTACTGCGCTGCACCGTGCAGTACGGCGTGAACTGTTGAATTTTTTTATGATTGAAATCGGCACAGATTTCAAAATAATCCAATAATCTACATACTGCACTGCACGGTACTGCATAGCAGAGGATCAGAATCCCGTTACCTCGTACAATCTGTCGTCAGCTTTACTGGCTCCTTTCGACGTGGTCCCCATCTCTTTTGTATGCAAACGACAGCTCAAGCCAACAGCGCCGCTGGAAGCCGAGCTGATTTGGCTTGGTTACTGATACTGATGGGATGGAGATGGAGATCTCAATTTTGACGGAAAGGATTAACGGCGTCAAGAAGTGGTCCCCCATTGGAAGCGCAAGGTTCCAGGCTACCGCACCCAGCGCGCTGCGTCCAGTGTCCACCAAGCGCAAGGCACGCTACTCGGAGAAGGAGCTACGTGGCGCGTTATGGTTCGACATTTATCGGCGTCGCATTGCGGTCCCCGAGGATGCTTTTGGAGTGCATTAATTTTGTTTCTGAATACAGAGTACATTAATTATTGGTTGCCCTGCTCCACAATAACCCCATCTGGCATTTTTGGCTTCGCTACCCTGTCTTTCTACAAAATAACAATGAGGAAATATTTGAAAATAACCCTGCATAAATTATAACCCCCCCCCGACTTATATGCCTTGCATAAACCTGGAAATACTAGAACCACAGAATTATTAACATTAAAACATACATTTAAGAAAAAAATTACCTTCTGGAAAATAAAATAAAATTTCCATATATGTGGATTCATATTGAAACATCTAAGAAAATAAAGGAATACACTTTTCTTTTTAGCCTTGATCATAGTGTTGCTTTTATACCTTCAAAGTATTGGACATTTCTTAGAAAAAAAAATCAGGTTAAGATTTTAATTGTAACACAAGTTCAAACTTCACTCGGAGTTTGAAAATCCAGTCTTCTTTTTATGAACTTCAATTTAAAATTATTGATTTGTTTAAATTAATTTATAGAAAGCCAAAAGAATTATGGAGATACAGGATTGAATTAATTTAAAGATTTGTTTAAATTAATTTATCAGTTAATTTACCTGCTACTTCAAAAATAATCAATATTGAACTGGGTGGAATTTAATTGATGAGGTAAATTCAAACCCGCGATATTTATATTTTTGGTGTACTTCATGCAAAAAAGAAAATACTATGTATGAGTATAAAAATAAAGTGATTATTAAATAAATTGGGTAGGCTTTAAACTCAAATAAATTAGATATGCTAGAAATGAAACTCAATACAAAATCATAGAGATCAAAATCAAAAATATCAAAATAAAAAAAGAATTAAATAATTAATAAAATTTATAACTCGACTCAACTGTCTAGTCATACTTGACAACTCTGCAATAAGATAATTTCTTGAAGCTTCAAATTGAATTAATTAATGAAGGCGCTTTGACAAAGTTTCGCGGCATCTCTCCATTAAGATGCCGGCTAATTTATTTTTATGGATCTAATCCCATCCTGAGTTGGAAGATTATTTCGAATACTAGAACCAACATTTAATACGATAAAAATAAAATAGTTTTTGATAAGAAGATAATATGATCAGTCTTAAAGAAAATTAAAAATATAGAATATCCTTTCGAAAAAGAAAATAGAATCCTATTCTCTTTTTACCCTTATTCGACGCTGTTATTCTTACTCTATGCACAGTTGCACACAATGACCCAAAATAGAAACACTTTTGTTTTTGCAATACTGCAGTCCATTATATATATTAGTGAAAATATGGTACTCTTCCCTGGTGGGTTAGAGATGGAGCAGCGAATAAATTCGATGCTACTGATAAGGACAGAATGATAGATATATTCCGTCTTCTCTACGTCTCCTTTGTCCGTGTTTACCTACCTGAACCTACTTCTCTGCACCTTGGTCCTTGCAATGAACAGTCGAGCTTAAGCATTAAATACTTGTCAGCTATGAACACACACGAATATTTACTGAATGGAGGAAAGAGAAGATCGGAAAGGGAGGGTAAGTGGAGTAACTGGCGTTGCGTCTCGCATCCGCACTTCCGCGTCGCTACACGCCACGAACGGGGCGAGAAAAAGGACAAAAGGGTGGCCTTCGAGGTGGGTTCAGAGCTAAAAGAGGAGAGAAAGTGACAATGTGCTCGCTTTTTTTTTCTTTTAAAAAAAAAAAAAACTCGTACTATTGCATCAACTGAAATTAAAGTAGACTTTCCTGAAGAGTTCTGAAAATAAAATTCAAATTAACTTAAATGATAAGCATCTGTTTATTTGAAGTTGGGCTATAGTGTTCCGAACTGATTTTATTTATTTATTTATTTTTGTGAAAGATCATTATTTAGCTGCATTTGTAATTTTTAATTCGAGTGGCTCAGGAGTGTTTTCTTGCGACTCGAGAAGTAGAAGGCCCAAGAGTCGATGGTTATGGAAAGCCGATGGCTAGAGATGTTCGACTGGGGAGTTGTGAACGGCTATCAAGACAGTGAAGTCGAGGAAGGTAAAATGATCAGAGAGGAGAGAGCTAAAGAATGATCGACAATTCAAAGAGAGTAGAAGACTAGAGATGTCGACGACTTTGTCGAGAGCCACCATTTGTGCAGCTTGTGCTCTAAACTCATCTACTTTGTTGATTTGAGCTGCATTTTGTTCTCCCGAGAATGTTAAGGTCTAAAGGTAAGATATGATGTAGGTGAAGTGGATGAGGCAAATGAGAGGAGATCGACAGGTGAGTTAGATGACCGGTGAAGGGTTGAAGAGATGTTAGCGCGAAGAAGATCGATCGACAAAAATCACAGCAAATCGAGAGCAATAACAAAGGAGGAAGAGAAGAAAAGAAAGAAAAATAATTAGAGAGACCAGAAGAGAGGATGGCGGGGGAAGGCAAGACTCGATGGTGGGCTCCCCATCCGTAGTGGCGGATTTAAGTTTATTAAATGGGGGTTCAATATCCCTCATTTATTTTTTTAATTATATCTACTACTTAATAAAAAAAAATATTAATATTGTTTAATTTTCAATAACTATATACATTTGAACCTCATAAAATTTATATAATATTTTATTAGTGAACTCCATTCTCTTGTGAAATATTTTATTGTTTAAATTTAGAAATTTCTTAAATTTCATAGAGATCGAATGTGAACTGAATTTTTATGCTTTTAAATATTACTAAAATAACAAGTAGATAATTCAATTCTTGTGATTTTTTCAGGAGAAATATTTTATAAAATTATTTCTCTATCTAAATTTCTTCTTAAGAAAGCAATTTTATTATTATTTTAGATTTATATTAGGTGCGCAACGAAATTACTTTTGGGATTCTTTATTCGTGTTGGGTGCACAGTGAACTATTTTTCATAAAAGGTTGGAAGATCTGGCCAGTGTGGGGAAGTTTAATTCCCTCACTGTCACCAGGCAGACCAGATATCCATCTCAGAACGTTTTTTTTTTTTTGCTTTCAAAATTTTGACCTGGGAAAAAAAATAAATATTATGGTGCAATAATTTTGGCGTAGGCCAGATAATTAATATATATTGAGTTTCATTTTTTAGATAGTTTAACAATTTTTTTTTACTTTCTAGATAATTTAGTAAAATAATTTTACAGACGTTTTAATTTTTAAACTAATTTGAACCATAAAAGTATAATATTATGTAAATAAATGAATATACTTTTATATTTTAATATACTATAAATGATTTTATCTATTGTGTTTCTAGTAGCAGTTCGGTCGAAACGCTATCGGTCCAAATTTTAATTTAAGTAGCTCAATAAAATATTTATATACAAACTTATAGAATACTAATTTTTATCATGTTTGAAATTATTTTACTATGCTCCTGAATGATTTAAAAAAAATGATCTTTTTTGACATACACATTTTTATATTTTTTTATTATTTTAGAGCTATGATCAAAAAATTATTAAGAATATTAAAATAATTTCAAACAGGATAAAAAATAGTATTCTACAAAATTATAACATAAAATTTCTATTGAGCTATTTAAATTAAAATTTTATGAATGAAAAAATTAAATTTAAATAAGTAGTATTTATTCGAAGAAAAATGAATTCAACCGTGAAGAAAAATGGAACCTGATAGGGCCCAAGACCAGCCAACAATGAATTCAACCGTCCACTGATTGACATATGGCACCCTCTCCTTGGATTACTTAATAATTGAGCATACTTCGTTATTTTTTTTCAATCATATAAAAAATAAACTACATCCTTCCACAAGAGTTATACATTTATTACAAACAATGAACTATGAAATGAAGACAAAAAAATTCAATTCTTCTTGTGTTCCTTGGTCTTCCCTTACAATTACAGATGATATATTTTTTTTCTGGAAATGTACATAACATATGCAAATAAAAAAGGAACCTATAGCAAACGGAAAAGAAATCTCATTGATTATTTGGAAAATTGATGTATTAAAAAGTACTTAGTTATATCAGTGTTATTTTGTATGAATTGTCCGATATTTTGCCTAACACACATGAAGTGTTTATACAAATCTAACTCCTAAATTATAAAAATAATTAGGCGATTTTTCGTATATGGATCTGTCAAAATTTAAGTATGAAAAACTTGTATTTATCTTTCAAAGAATATAAATTTACATATTATGTTATATTGGACTAAGTTTAAGATTTACTAACATATAATCTATTGATTTAGATATTTCCAACCTATAATCAATGGATGTACTACAAAATCTCTTTAAGTGGGAAGTAACATCTTATAGTATAAGAAGAAATAATAAAATTAAGCTCATTTATCAACCTGAAGAGGATTTCATGTGTCAATTAGCAGTTGGCTGATCTCATTGTTCCCGGAAAAATCCTGCCCACTTGACCTGGTTCCTATATATATATATATATATATTCTTAACATATAAAAGATGATTAAATTTTCAAGTTTTTCAAATATGTCACGTTATCACTCTTCTTCACCATTAAATTTGTTAAATATTTCCATCTACTTAAATTTAATGGTTCATATATAATTTTTCTCTCTCCTCATTTAAAATAGATAGGTGTGATATACTTAAAGTAAAATTATACTCTTAACATGATCTAATTTTTTTAGTATTATTCTTTAAAGATTATCACATTTAATTATATTATTATTCTATACATCATTAGTATTTTAAAATTATGTTCAAAATTTTCTTAATGTGAAACTTTATCGAATATATTTATTTTTTATATTTTTAATTATTTATTTGAGAACTATTTTGTCAGGACGAAAACCGAATTATAACCAATTTCTCTTAATCCTCAAGAATTTTAGTGTTGATATACAGGACAAACAAAGTAATGCATCTGAGCCGATCAGCCCTTTGATCTACTCAGAGCAACTTTCATTTGATAGAAATGTTATATAGTAATTCCCTAACTTCTAAAGTTTTTTTTATAGATCAGTCATTTGATCTACTCAACGCAAGTTTCATTTGCTCTTATAGTTTTTTATTTAGATCATCTGAGATAATATTGATATAGTTTAAAAATGTCGGTTGTTTTACAATACAAATAATAAAGAAATTATAGCTATCATCTGTAACATCAAGAAAAAAAAATCAATCATTTTTTTACTAATAATATTGGATAAATGACTATTGCTTGTACAATTCGATAAATTCAAAAACAGTGCAGAAAATTGCTAAAAATAGTCGCACATATATTATTCGAGAATTTTGTTATTGTTATTCCAACATGTAGTTTTAAAAGCAATATTAATCCAGATTGAGTTGTAAGAGTAATGTATTAAATTAATATGGGTGATTATTTCATCAAATGATGAATAACATTTTTCACTAAGGTACGCTATCTTGCCGAAAAGTCTGGTGGAACATTAAATTTTTACATTACTTCTTGGACTATAACCTAATCGGTTAATCATTAAATGAGAACCTAATGTGAACTCATGGGACCTGTGCGGTTTCTCATTACAGTAGTGCGTTTCGTGCAAAAAATATTGTGGCAAATAAACTAAAATTGTGGGTTTCGTGACATTAAAAAAACCTAACCACCCAACACAAACACATATAAGAGAGTGACGACTGCAATCCGATCTTTGATTTGGCATAATTAAATGATTAATTAACTAAGCGTCTGTCAGAATTCAATAAAAAATGACGTCATGACAGATGATCATACATAAATAAATTATATAAATTTTCATTTTTTTTACACAAGTTTGATAATGCTTCTTGGACTGTAACCTAATCGGCTAATCCAGCATTCCAGCGTTTCCAAAAATGTCACAAATTGGGAGGCAGGGAATCAAGTAGGGTTTGGCTGGAAATTATTATTAATTCGAGGTGGTTTAGTTAACTTTTCTGTGTGCGATAATTAGAGGAATTAGGTATTAGCGGGATCAGGAATTTTTTAATTTGAATGTGAGAAAATTCCTTTTTTCACCCCTTTAAATACCAAACAGAATACCACATATATCAAAATTTAGAATGGATGCTGCATCTATATTTGATTCTGCTTGCTTGTTGATGATATCCTGATATCCTCAGACCTACAACTCTTCAATCTTTGATTCCTTCTCTGAAGTATCAAATTTCTTAACTCTGTGAACACTATTAAATCGTGACGTCCTCAAATATTGATGGAAAGGTTTATTATTGACAACGTCCATTCACAAGTAAAATTATAATTGTGCATAGTTGGTACCAAATTATAATTATAAAATTTTAAATATGAATGTGAGTAAAAAATGTAAGAATTCTCAATTCATTACTTTTTTAGTTAAATTTTCTTAATTTTGTAACGATAAACTTCTTCATTTTTTTGAATATACACAAAATTATTATGAAAAGAGAATATTAAGTCTCACTTCTCAATTTCCATTTACGTGCCAAGCTGAATTCTTTATTGCGTGTATGTTCAATTGCGTGCAGCAGCACACGCTTTATAAATTTGTTGGGCCCACCACTTCTTACTGGCGTGTGATCTCTAATATTGCATGTCAACAACATTAACCATGCACGCTGTTGTGGTTTATTCTAGTAGTGAGTCTTGATGATATAACATATATAAAATGTTAGAAGACTTAACACTCATTATTAGATGCGGATGTCCGTTCTAGATTTCAATATTTCAAAATATGTGGTTATATGATTTACAATTAAAATTTCACATTATTGAAGCTCAAAATAAAAAAAGTGCGGTAGTGGGTTGATTAATACTATGAAGTTTTTTGGTACGCAAGTTGGACACAGATCATCATAGTGTGCTATTAGTCACGCTAATTAGATACCCACATTAGAGAGGGAAATATATTAATAATAGAATAGGATATTGTTTGAAACAATTTAATTTACATGGTATAACGTATTAGATATATATTTGATCTAACTGAACATTTGACTTGATCATTTTAGAACAATATAGTTTAAAAATATATTTTCCTTCAAGTGTCATTTTATGCTTGTAATTATATACTGCAATTATTAGCATTCAAGGCCTCTTAACAATGCCATATCATATGCATTTTTATTGGATGACTTATTGCTAATCTGTATTGATTTCACCGTTCTTCTGGATTCTATGTAAGTTTCAAATACTGTAATATTCATGCATTCAATGTTGTTTTTGATTTGCAATTCATGAATTCCAAATCGTACAATTAAAGATGTATTTTTGTTGTGGCATTAATAATTGAGATTCTCGTTTTTTAGACCAGGCGGCGGCCATGAAATAGTGTGAATGGATCAGATCAGATCATCATTATTTTATTATTTTTTAATTCGATATGATCTAACTCATTTATAATTGTGTCAAAATTTCTTAGATCCGACCTGAACAAATTATGAGTTGATCTGCCCCGATCTGATTCAAATAAAATAATTAAATAGACAAACTATTATTTGTATGTATTTTCAAACAATTTAATATTAATTAATATATAATTAATTTTAATTAGTATATATAATCTTTTATTAGTGTCAAATTATAAAATAAATAAAAAATATAATTAAACGGGTCAGATCGACCTATACCTGATCCGACCATTGATGAATCAAAAAATATTGATTCATATCCGATTTATTTATTCTCAAATTATTTCGGGTTGGATAAAATTCCCTACGCACAACAAACATTTCAACACAAGGACAATATTACTCAAAGTCGTGTGAAGTTGTCAAAAACTCCAAACCTATTTTAGATAAGCTTTTTAAAAATGATAATTAAACGGTCAAACCAGATTTATATTCCATTTATTTTGAAAAAAAATGAAATTTATGGATTTTGGACAATAAACCAGACTAGTTTCAAAATGCTGGAATTCAGCTGGGAAAACTGATTTTATTTGAAAACTGGTTTCAATTTTTAGGTTTCACATTTTTGGAAACAAGAAATTTGTAAAACTGGAATAACAAATGGAATTATGATTTATTAGTACTTTGTTCCACTTAATCATTAAATCATTAAGTCCATTCCGTCTTTAAATGCCATTAGTTAATTTTTAAAAGCTTGATTGGATGATTAGAATATAATAGTTTCTGTAAGTATTGAAATATTAGAATAGTGTCCATGACTAATTTTGATTGATTTTTAATTAGGGGTGACCAAGTTATCCATTAAAAAAAAGTTTAGTATTAAATGGGGGTGACCAAGTTACTAATTTTGGAAATCAGTGCGGAGAAAGTGGAAAAAAATGTGAAATGTACTTGAATCATCAGGACAATGAGCCGGATACAGCATAAAAATGAATATATGCAACATTTTTTATGCCAAAATTCTAACATGTATTGTTTTGATTTTTGTTACATAAACCAAACTGCATATACTCATGATTCTTCCCTACAGAACCATAGCAGTAAACAAAGTCGTACATATATTGATTGCATAGTGGAATAAATATATGATTGAAACAGTTTACCAATTACCAGCACGAGACTTGAAAGTACAGCAAACTGCTTTTAATCAATAGTTGAATAAGAAAGGTACAGAGCTCAATGGTCAATGCATACACTATAATGAAGGGTAATAAAAGAGTACCTGTCAGACATCGGGCACTATTTTTATTAAAATCTTTGTAGAGAGTATAAAATTATGAACTGATATTAAATTCTCAACATTTATATAAAATAGTCTTAATATTTTTTACTAACTAACTGAGCTATCACACGTTTCCGTCATTAAACACTATCAATGTATCTTTTAAGCATTCATTAAAAAAAAGTATCTTTTAAGCTGATGAGGCTTCCTGTTTCCACGTCTATCACAAATTAGGACAAACTATTACTTCCAAAGTGTTAAGCATCTCTGCAATAAGTTTGTAATTGTAAATTGTAACGACCAGAATGGCAACTGCATTTGATTGTCTAGTCATAATTGCCTAGGCATTTCTAGCATATTGATTTGGCACTTGGCACTTTGTAGATAAATATACGTGTAATACATCAGGATGTACCCAATTCGAATTAGAATTTGCATGTAGTTAGTAGAGTATAAGATTCTAATATCTGAAATTCAATTCTTAGTCAACCTGGTTTGAATTTTAGTACCCAACAACAACAACAACTTTTTCTTTATCCAATAAATTTACCGGATAAATGTCATCTAGCGTTAGCTGAAACAAGCTCAAATCAAGGATATTATTGTACAGAGATGAAGGAAACAATTTAAAAAGACACTAAATAAAGCAATTATTATTATCTTTTTGAAGTGGAAGGCAAATAGTTTTATAATATAAATAAAGAGTGGTGGTGTGTTAGAGGATAATGAAGAAATTTTTTTTATTGAATCCAATTGTTTTTCTCTTTCTTGATTCTTCACCAACTGGACAGTAGAGTATCTAATTCCCACCAATCACATTAGATTCTCCTTACAACTTGATCATCTTTCGTTCATTTTAAAATATTAGCGCATGGTTGTCATCATGTACTTCTTTTATTAAAATATTTGGAAAACAAAACCAGGTTCCTGGCGATTGGTTGAACGTGCCTTTTTCGATCATTATTTTTCCCAGCTTAAACAAATCAGAAAGGTCAACTTTCTATTAGCCTAAGCTTTATTTTGATGCTGGCTTATCTTGGAATTATGCATTCCATATCGATCCTTTAATTAATCATGTTCCATTCCACACTGAAGATGAAACAACAATGCACTTGAAAAAAAAATAATTAGAGAGTTTACAATACCAAGGATGCCAAGCATTAAACACATCATCTTTTTGGGTTCTTAAACTACAGCCATTTGAGTGGATATATTGTTTATGGGCTGAAAAGGCCGCATTTATCCCAACAGACATGTTAAGTTTGTCCCTATGTGTGAATGTATTTTGGTAATGTCCGATTCTGAAGAGTGCATCATTTAATATAACAAATTAACCCAACTTGACAAAGTTCATGTAAGAAAGGAAAATTGTATGCTTCTTTCAACAAGAAGGCAGAAGGAAAAAGAAAATAAACAAAGAACTTAATCGTCATGTATTACAATAGCTTCCTCCTCTACAATGGCCCAGCAACTGCTAATTGCATCTTCACCAGTAGTCCATGAGCAGCAACTCTGCAAGTTAAAAAGAAAAATGTAAATTAGTACGCACACATGGGGCCAAGATGAGATGATGGATATATTAGATCAGGTTTCTGTGCAAAACATTTGCTTCACAATCTAATTCAAAGAAACAACTTGTACATGGTTTTCAGTTCATCGTGAATTTGTGTTGAGAATTTCTCAATGACTTGAGAGCTCAGATAGAGGTGCATAGTCGCATAGAGATACATGTATAGTTGAACCACGGTACTAGAAGTGAGTGCTCACAATTGACTAAATGCATTTGGAGACGAAATAAAAAAAAAAAAAACAGCACTATAATTTATTAAAGATGGAATCCAATGGCATACCTTTGGACAGGTGCATATAATTACAGTGAGCCATGTCCATCCATCTAATGAAAAATTCAATAAACTATTAGCCGCTTCATGTAGGAAGTACAATAGTGGGGGCATCAACTGCAATTCAAATCTCCGGCCTGTGCCACAAATTTTGCATTTCCCTGGTTTTGGCACATTTGCTACAGGAAACAGAGGGTTAACTCCATAAGAGTACCTGAACCGACAGAAAGGAATTGAAAAATATGTTTTGACATAAAAAGGAAATGAATGAAATTAAAATATGATTTATGGTTACCTAAAGCACTTCTCTGGATTTGCATCTAATTGTTTCTTGAATTTCAAATATGTCCTATCAGCACCTAAAGCCTTGTCATGCTCGTACTCCTCTCCTTCGCTTTCATTTGCACTGCTCTTCTCTGCTTCTTTCAATGAAACAGAGGAGCAGTCATCACAAATACTTCTACAGTTCTACCTATCCTTCCTTTTGAAGAGCCCTTTTCCGAGTATATATAGAAACAAGGCAGTACTGCAAAAAAAAAATATATATAAAAATTTCTCAATATGAGCAAGCATATTAAATCAAGACTTTCAATATATATTTTTTAGGATGAGACTTTGAATATTTAGTTGCTGTAACATACCGGTAAAATTAGATCAATAAGCATGCAACACTAAATAATACAAAAATAGGACAAACTTTTACTCTCTATATGATGTAACAATAATGTACTGCGAAGTGTAGGGTGATGCACATGCACGCACCCAGTCTGGAGTGTAAAGAGAAAATTTTATGAAACAATAAAGAGAAAATTCTAAAAAATAATGATTTAAATAATTTATAACCTGGTGCAGTTGAATCATATATCATTTTCTTTGCAATTGGGATTTTTGCAATTTTCTTGGGGTGTTTTGTTCTATTTTGCTTTTTGGAATAAGAAGCCAAGGTGGTAGCTTGTTCAAGCGCCTGAGCCAGCTTATCTAAATCAATATCACTATTAGATTCATCATCCCCACTGTCTGTAAAGGACAAACTTTTGAACTGGGTTCATCTTGAACTACAGAAGTAATTTCTTCTTCTGGTTGCACTTCTTTAAGGGGTTCATCTTTAGTTTGAATATCCTGTTTGTGTTTTTGAACTCTGAGAACCTTCCAACTGAAATTGTAATAAATTAATGATGAGAAAATAATGGTTCTTATTAGTTATTATCAACATAAACATGTTGGTACCAGCAGCTAGATACTCATTGAAATGGTACCCAGATTGCATTGCAAATACTAGTATGTGACACCATGGACCAGCTTGGACTCTATCTATATCTCCATGAATACTGGCACCAGCCTGCCAGCATGTTGTGTCTGTTGTGTCAAGTACTGGAGATGGTTGACGCAAATGAATGTAAAAGTTGGTACAAGCTGATACAGAACTTTCAGTAACATCCAACTTGTATCTGGAACATTTTATTTGTATGTAACAATTACTACCAGCATATACTGATCTGCACCAGTAAACCAAAAAAAAAAAAAAAGAGGCAAGCAATGAAGCACAAAAAATATACCTTTGAGGCTTACTGCCACAATCCTTCTTTATGCAACCAAGGACATAAATCACTTGCTCATTACCATTGGTGCTTGGTCCTACTAAGGATAAAGGTGCATAAATCTAACAAGAAATTATTTATTAGGTTTACGAGTCCAGAAATGCAATAACATAGAAAATGAAACAAAATTAAGCAAAACTAACACGCCTGTGCCACTAGACAGAGCTTTCCACCACATAAACCACACAGAAGCAGCTCTCCACTAACAGCCACATCCAAATCTGGCCAATCCTACAAGCAAAACAACAACACCAGTGAAAAAATTACAACTTTCTAATTCAAAGATGCAAGGTTTCACCGATATATATTAGTTTCTACACGTCTTTCTCGGGACTTGAACTTGCGCCACTCTGTAAAGAGGCGAGACCCATTACCATCTGTACTAGGCTTGTGATTCAACAAAATACTAATTAAGAGAAAAAAAAGGTATTTACTAATGGGTAATCCTCCAATTTTGGTGTAGTGATCAGCCATTTCGCGATAGTCATTGGTCCACCGTCCAGGCATGCCGAGAATCACTTCCCCCATCCTTGAAACACAAAGATATACAATTTGACAACAGTTCATTAGTGGATTCAAGAACAGCTCCATGGCCAAAGAGAATCACCTTCCAACAATGAACAGTTTTTAGTATTTATGTAGACTTACTTATGTTACCATTTTATTTTATCACTACATATTGCAATCATCCATATTAGTTTGTAATTTCATTCTCCACTGGCCTTCCAGATCGAATCATTCAGTAAGAAACACTAGACAATATACAGATGCTAAACTTTAGTACATAGACCGGAGCTAAACTATGTCTCTAGAGTTCCAATAAACACAGGAGCTACCTTTTGTCCATCTTTATACTTGTAATTTTCAACCTCTAAAAAAAACACAGAACGAGAAAAGGAATGCCAGAGATAGAAAAACGAGACCTGGTTCTGATGTTGTCAGAATTGAGGAAAAGGGACGCACAACTGTGGGAAGAGAGGCGATTTAACTAAGGGTTTGTTTGGTACACTATGTAATAGCAAAAAGTAGGAATAAAATTGTTATTTCGACGAAATAATTTGCCAAATTAATTTTAGACTAAGTAGAAGAGTGCGGAATAGTGTTAATCCGGTATACCAACTTATAGGTGGAATATTGGATTAGCTCTCGTCGGAATAGTAATTATTGTTTGATTATATTATATTATATTATATTATTATATTAAGATTATGATTATGATTTAGTATTATTATATTATTATATTATATTTATTATTATATTAATATTATGATTATTATTTATTATTATTATTATCATTATATTATTATTATTAAATTATTATTTTCATTATTGTTATTATATTATCGTTATCATTAGTATTATTATATTATTTATTATTATTACAAATATAATTTTAATATTATATTATTATATTATGATGATTATGATTACGACTATAATTATTATTATCATGATTATGATTATGATTATTATTTTATGATTATATTATTAAAATTATGATTACTTATTATTATTATATTATTATAATTATGATTGCAATTATAATTTTTTATTATTATATTACTATATTATAATCATGTTTATATTTTTATTATATTACTATTATAATATTATTATTTATTATGATTATTTTTTATTATTTTATTATTATTTTATTATATTGTATTATATTATTATATGTTGATTATAGTTATGATTAATTTATTATTATATTATTATAATTATAATTATTTATAATTATTTTTATGATTATGATTATATTTTTATTATTATATTATTATGATTATGATTATGGTTATATTATTATGATTATGACTATAATTATTATTATCATGATTATGATTATGATTATATTATTAAAATTATGATTATTTATTATTATATTATTATAATTATGATTGTAATTATAATTTTTTATTATTATATTACTATATTATGATTATATTTATATTTTTATTATATTACTATTATAATATTATTATTTATTATGATTATTTTTTATTACTTTATTATTATTATTATTATTTTACTATTATGATTATTATTTTACTATTATTATTATTATCATCATCATTATTAGTATCATAATTATTCATATTTTAACTATTCTGAATAACAACTGTCAAACGATATTTTCATTCTTCCGAATAGTCAAAAATATCACTATTCTAAAAAAATATTATTCTATTATTCTTCTAAAATTACCACTCTTTCAAAACTATTTGTTAATTTGCCAAACGGCCCCTAACAGAGGAGAAGATGCAACGCACCGAGCAGGAGGCGCCGCACTGAATTCCATTGGAAGTTTGGAACGAAGATTTCGTAAAAACTAATTTGGGCCTGTCCGAATTGAGCAGAGAATTAAATTTTTTAATAGATCTGAATTAGAGTTCAGTTCAATACTTCAATTCACAATTAATTATTCTGGTTCATCAGGTTCATTCTACAATATTAGCTAGCCCGATTTGGTCCGCAAGCTCAGTAGACCGGACAGGGCAGGCGGGTAGGATTATTGACGGGCCGGGTTGGAATAGTGCACACGTGATATTTATTTATTTTGTCGGGATAGGAGCTAAGAGAAATATATATATATATATATATATATATATATATATATATATATATATATATGAGTAAAAATACTGTGAGTTTAAGTTCACAAAAGACAAGCTCACAGAAAACTAGCTCACGGGAGGTTTTTCGTGACCTTAACTCAAAAAATATATATCAAATCATCTCCAAATTTTAATTTATCATGCTTATTAACTTCTTTATATGAAAAAATCTTATGAGATGCAAAAATTTAAAGTGTTTTGAGCTTTTAAAGTAATCATTTTTATTTTTTAAAAATAATATTCAAACATTAAATATTTTATTCTTATTTTTTGAGCTAATTTTAAAAAATTAAAAACAATGACTTAAAAAGCTCAAAACACTTCAAATTTTTGTATCCCATAAAATTTTCATATAAAGAATTAAATGAGTATGATAAATTAAAATTCGGAGATGATTTGATATACTTTTTGAGTTAAACTCACGGAAGGCCTCCATGAGCTTAAACTCACGGTATCTTTACTCATATATATATATATATATATATAAGTAAAGATACCGTGAGTTTAAATTTATGGAGGTCTTCCGTGAGATTAACTCAAAAAGTACATTAAGTTATATTCAAATTTTAATTTATCATACTCATTAAATTCTTTATATGAAAATCTTATGGGATGCAAAAATTTGAAATGTTTTGAGTTTTTTAAGTTACTATTTTTAATTTTTAAAAATCAACTCTAAAAATAATAATAAAATATTCAATACTTGAACATCATTTTAAAAAATTAAAAACAGTGACTTAAAAAGCTCAAAATACTCTAAATTTTTGTATCCCACAAGACCTTCATATAAAGAATTTAATGAGAATGATAAATTAAAATTTTGAGATGATTTGATGTATTTTTTGAGTTAAGCTCACGGAAGACCTCCATGAGCTTAAGCTCACGGTATCTTTACTATATATATATCAAATTATTTTTCGTGAGCTTAACTCAAAAAATATATATCAAATTATTTTCAAATTTTAATTTATCATACTCATTAAATTCTTCACATGAAAATCTTGTGAGATGTAAAAATTTAAAGTGTTTCGAGTTTTTTAAGTCATCGTTTTCAATTTTTGAAAATAATTTACAGACATAAAATATTTTATTATTATTTTTAGAGATGATTATCAAAAATTAAAAACAAAAGACTTAGAAAACTCAAAACACCTCAAATTTTTGCATCCCACAAGATTTTCATATGAATAAGTTAATGAACATGATAAATCAAAATTGAAAAATGATTTGATATACTTTTTGAGTTAAGTTCACAGAAGGCCTCCATGAGCTTAAGAGCACATTATATATATATATAAAGAGAGAGAGAGATTATGGTGCTTTGCGAAACACAAAACCTCCCATGCTTCACGTCCATATCTCGAATATGAAAGTGCAAATGACTGATCCAAACCGTTGAACATGATTTTCATATTGAAATATGTTTGGACATCAAATTTTATATATTTTTTAAATTTTTTGTTATTTTTTAGATGGGTGGAGAACTATCAGTATTGGATGGTGCATTAATCATTTGATCAATAAACTTTATACCCATCTAAAACATAGTAAAAAGTTTTAAAAAATATAAAATTTGATCTCCAATGATATTTCAGTACGAAGATCATGTTCAACGGTTTAGATGGATTGATTGCACTTTTAAATTTAAGATACGGCGCGAAGCATGAGAGATTTTATATTTCATGAAGCACTATAGTCTTACTATATATATATATATATATATTATTCAATAAAGACGAGAAATAATATGAGATCTATTCAATTTTCTGACACAGTTGCAATTGACAATATGATTTGGTAGACTGTTGTAGGCGTTGGGTCTCTTCTAGGCTAAATATAATTTATATAAAACGAGGATAAAATTTATTGGAAAAATTGTTCGATCTTATTCATGGCAGCTGATACTGGTCTTTAAATGTGAATTTTGTACTTGAGAGATATGTATAACTGCGTATTTTTCCATAAAAGTGCTTATAAGAGGATATATATAAGAACCAAAATTTACCGTATTGGAAAATCATGCTGCGAAACAAAATTAATAACATACTTTTATCAAAAAGGAAAGGAAAATAGTATAGACCCAAAATTTTAGTAAAAAAAAATAATTTCTATCTATATCAATTAAATCATATTTGGCGGTATATACTCTCCAGAATGTTTATTGATTAGTTATTAGTTACAAACTTACTATAGATAAATTATAAGAAATCCCAAAAGGAATTGTGAGCTTGTCTAATGACAAATGTCATGCCTGGAGCCTTGTTGCCATTTGTTGAAGGAACAGCTTTAATTTATGCCATGTGGAATGTATTCAAACAACTGTAATCAGGTGGCTTTGGTTAGACATGCAAATTATACAACTATATCTATAGCTGTTTTGTTAAAAAAATTGTCAGGAACATCCCCAAATCAATTTTTATTAGTAAAAACGGTAAAAAAAAAATACAATTCCCAAAATTTTAGCATTATCGACAAAATTTTAGACGCAGATACGAATTACCGTGAACTGTTAATTTTTAGATACATATAGTTAAAAGGGAGAGGGATCACTTGCCAATGGCTATTTTGAAAATCTTAATAATGAATATTTAAATCTTAATAGTGAAGGGATCCCTTGATAATGGCTTATTTTGACAATCTTGATAATAGATGTTCAAATAAATATAAAATAGTTCATAAAAAAGAAAAATATTTATAGATATATTTTTTACTTATAGATTGATAGTGATTTAAATTTCATATAATTCTATTATCATTTGATATTCCATCAAAGACCATCAAAATATATATAATTTACAACGGTTCTAATTTAACGGTTTTTGATGAACTATCAAACGATAATGAAATTGTATAAAATTTGAATCACCATTAATCTATAAGTAGAAAAACATATTTATGATTTTTTTTTCTATTTTTAAGATTTTTTTTCATATTTATTTGAAGAGCCATTATCAAAATTGTCAAGATAACCATTATTAAGTGATCCCTTCCCCTATATATAGCTCGAAAGAAGATCGGTAATTTTTAAAAGGTGGATGAGTGGGGACAAATACAATTAGAATAAATATATGGTAAAATAAGAAAAAAAAATTAATTGCAGTTACGATTGAAAATAAAAATACATCAGTATTTGCAAAAATATTTTGACTGGATTGAAATTTGATAATGAAATTATTTATACATATTTAAAGTTGAGAGACAAAGGACCATCTTTATTTTAGAGAGAGGAGAGTACATTTTACTTGCTAGGTTTAGCAAATAAATGCTAGGTCTCTTTAGATTAATTAATTTTATGAGGGGAAATCAGAAAAATGGAATAGGAGAAGACATTTATTGGCAAATATAATATAATTTCAATTTATTAAAGAGGGGCAACAAATATTTGTATTGAAAAGATATAAATTTTTAAAGTGGAAAAAATACAATGCGAGGTCCTTTTTTTGCTTTTGTTTGTATCCATCCATCCTTGCGGGATAATATAAATTGTTAGAGTATGTCTGAATTAAAAGGGTATAATGAGGAACAAAGAACTGGGTTTCGGTGCTAGATTAGAAATCAGAATGGTGATTTCTAATGGAAATTAAAAATAAAAGATTAATTTAATCTTTATGTTAAATAAGTTAGTTCTGAAAATCTACAGCGAAGAAATCAGCTGATAAAATAAAACATCACTCTTTGAAAACAATTGTCTATTCTGCGATAGAAAAAAGAGAGATTTTTTCTGGTGAATTTTTCATTACCAGTTTGATTCCGTAAATCATTTTATTCAATTTTAATACTATTTGACTATTTCACTTTAATTTTATTCCTCATTTTCGAATTTGATGTGTGAAACACACGTAGGTTGGGTTACGTTGTAAGGTATACATATTTCCCTTGTTCAAATAATTATGTAGTATCCATCAAGAATACATAAGGAACATTTCATGCATTGTAATTTGGATTGAGCTATAAAGAAGATTAGCATATGTGCTATTATTGACTTTGACTCAATCGTCTTCTACCAGTTTTTAGTAATAATAATTATTATTAAATTAATATTATTAAAAATAAGAGTGAGAACCGTAAAATTTAAAATATACGAATGGCGCGCGCCACTGCCAGTGGCGCGTTTGCTTCTTATATATACAAAACGCGCAGCGCCTCTCCATCTCACTTGCGCGGGGTTTGGACGAAACGCGCCACGCGGCAGTGGTGCGTTTCATAAAAATAATAAAACGCGCCACTGACAGTTGTGCGTTTCGTCCGCGCCACTAGCAGTGACGCGCTGCTATTCATATATTTAAAATTTTACTATTCTCACTCTTATTTTTAATAATATTAATTTAATAATAATTATTATTAATAAAAACTGGTCTTCTACTTATGACCATTGTTGGATATATATATATATATATATATATATATATATATATATATATATATATATATATATATAATATTTGTATTTTTCCTTCAACTCAACATCATATCACGAGAGGTCCCTTTTGTGTGTTTGTCGGTGATTTAATTCTAATTTTGTATTTTTCCTTCAACTCACTTCTGTTATCTGACGGGTTTGTAGATGTGGACAAAATGAGGTGACATTCAGTAACTCCTTTTATCTCTATAATTTTGACTGTACAACCTAAACTTGATTTATTTTTTAATTATAAATTTAGCACCTTTTACTTTTTTTTATCCACATAATAATTTATCTCTCTGGTACAAGTCAGAAAATTAGAATTGAATTTGGGTGGGGAAGAGGGAAGATAATTATTAAAGAGGAGCTGTGCGAATCTTAAAGAAGATGAAATTAACTCTCACCGTTGGATCCTGAAGAGCAGGATATTGTTCGCAAAACCGAAACGCAGCAGATTTTGTTCCGAAAAAGTACGATTGCATGATGCATGATGCATGATGCATGATGCATTACCAATTTATCAATGAAGGAAGCATCAGAGCCACATGCCTATGGATGGGGGATGGGGGATTGGGGGTAGCTTATCCAATTGTCTTTTATGGGATCTCTATTGCCTAATGCAAACGAAGACCATTGTTGTAAGAAATCATGAAAAAAACAACAATGATTAGAGACAGCTTGAACTTGATGATATAGCATACATCCCTTAGCGCAAGTGAGGAGATTCCTCACCGCTTCTATAGAAACATCCTTTATTTTTTCCTTCTTTATTAGCCATCATGGTTAGATAGTAAACAACTAAACATACACGTCATTATCAACGTCAATTTGGTTTATTCATTAAAGAAATCTTAATTGCAAGCTTCAGTGGAAGAGTGATTTGTCAACAGATGGTATTATGGTTCATTAATTATGAAATCTCAACTTCAAATTTCAATGCAAGATTTTGATTTGTTGAAATTTGGGTATAAAACAAAAATCCAGTGATTTGTTTTTTTCATTGTTGGGTGGAGGAAAGTTTTGTTTTTTTAGCCCCAAATGTTGTTTATGGACTATGGTTCAGGGGAAGAGCTTTTGTTGCTTGGAGTAAAAACGTGCAAATAACGCCATAGAAAAATTGAAGTACAACAGTTTCCAAAGTTGCCTTTTCCCCTCACGGATCAAATAAATCCACACATAATTAAGCTGCTACGTCTGTACCCACTACATAAAAAATAAAATAAAATGGACGACTGAGCAAAAAAAAACTATTTCAATAGCACAAAATTTTATATATTTCTAAGGTAAAAATGGAGGCATTCGGATCTTTCTCTTCCCATATAAGAATGTCACTTTAGAGCATCTACATTTCATTGTCAAATTAATTATCAAATTTCTTTTGATCATTGTCATTTGAATTTTAGAGATGAAATTAGATAAAATTAGATAATTGTCTAATTTTAACTGTTCATTTGACAAACCACGTCAGCGGAGAACCAGAAAAATAATTACGACAGTGTCATTTTGATAATTTCATTATATTCAGGAATGTCACTCTTAAAAGAGATTGACAATTTTATTTAGCTAAAACTCTATTATTAAAGAAGTAAAATGGCAACAATAGTTATGTTTCTGTAATTTTTTTGCTGCATATTATGCGAATTTTTGTCCAAATTATTCAAGTTATTAATTTTAGATCTATGACAAATATTTCATAGGGGCTAATGAAAGGAAAGAAAATTGATTTTTAGATAAATGCACAAACTATAACTTTTTTTTTAGAAAATTTAGAGGTTTCAAATAGAAACATAAATTGAAGAAATTGTAAAGGTATAATAAATCATTTTTATATGGAAGAGGAATAATATTGGCATTAAAGAATCACAAACATACATTTTTTTATGTGAATACTATTATATATATAAATAACATCTCACGAATTAAAAAATAAAACTACATTTTCAAACTTAAAAAACTGGTTGTGATACGATAGTCTCCAATTAAAATAAATAACATACCATGTCCTTTTATAAAGGCTATTGTTTGGTGTACTTTAAATATATCATTTTTTCAAGAAACTGATAAATGTTAGAAAATTATTAAAAATATTCCCGATCGAAGTCTCATGTATTAGAATAGGAGAAATAAAAAACACCGCCTTATTTTAATATTATTATGAGTTTTCTTAGTATAAATAATTATTAACTAATTGAAAAATGGTATAAGCAAAATGATAGTTCAAGAGTATTTTTTAATAACGAATTTCGGGGTCCAATCGGTCTATGACAAATGATTCTGATTACAAACAAAAAAAAAAAAAAAATCCTTTTTTTTTTGTTTGTCTCTGTTATCTGAATCTGACTCATCTCGAAGAAGCAAGTTAAATCAACTTGTTCCCTGGCTCGACCTTCCATAGGCAAGTGCCTTATCAGTAAAACGAATAAAATATAAATATTCCTAGAGTGGAATATATTAGAAGAAAATAGAATTTGTTATAGCATTTTTGTAAAAAATAATTGGATTTAAAATTTGATTCATTTGACCTTTTTTTTGTAACATTTGTCTAAATTCGTTTCTGTTATACCTTTGTCAACATTTTCAGTTGCTTGAAGACTACTATTTTTGTAGGCTTTAAACGTAGTGGACTTTTTTCTTAAAAAATAAAAGAATATTTTACATTAAATGTGTATTCACGTGCCTTTTTTCATGGCAGTCAAGGCCAAAACTTAGTAATTACAGAAGAAATGAAACAAAGACCAATTAATACATTTGGCGTCTAATAACAAGTTGATATTAATTAATAAACAACACACGCAACAAAAAAAATACTGAATTTCCCGCCTGAGAATAAATGACAAAAATAGGAAAAAAAATAATTTTGGCGGGAAAAATGTGTCAATTTGCACGTTGTCGTTAACCGCGCAAAACGGTGATCATGTAAAATGGGCCCACCAAGCCCATCCAAAAAAGATCTATAAAATAAAATCCCCAGCTATATGGGTGGCTGCTTGTCAGACTTGGGCTGGTGGGTCCATTTCGTGTTGTAAGGATAGACCCGGACCATGTCATGTGATGCACCGAAAGAACATGTTACTGTGAGGTTGTTCGCACGGTGCTCGGCTCACGAGTAACGGTGGAAGGAGCTGAATTTTGCCTGTTTGCTTTTATTTATTAGTTTTTGTTTACTTGTGAAATTGTGCGCTTTGATTTGAAAATGGGTTTGGATGGCTGAATGGAAACTATGTACCAAATAATTATATTTCCTCTTTTAAATTCATAAATTCTATTTTTATGGACACTTTAACTCTATAAAATACTATAGGGAATTTAAATTTGCTTGCATGTTTGTTTGTATTACATAAAATCATAAATACAAACATGCAATTTCATGGGATGGTTCACTAAAGTGGAAGTGGGCTATAATTAAATAAAAAAAAAAGCTATTGAAGGTTGCTACAAAAGAGTGCGGTAGAGAATGCTATTTTTTTAATATTTATTAATTTTTATTTAAAATATCGGCGGAGATTTGATCACTTGTATCAACTAAATTTTTTATATAGTAAAGCTTGATTAAGTACGAGTGACATACATGAAAATTAGATGGGTCTATATATACAGAACAATATATTAACAATCATAAATCAGGGATTGGTAGACATTTCACTTGAAGTTATTAACTTGTAGAATAAATAAAATCTAAATTAAACTAGCAACCTAAAGAGAGAGAAGAAGCCAAGCATTTTAATATAAGTTTTAATCTAAATAAAATCTAAATTTTAATCTAAATTAAACTAGCAATCATAAATAGATCTATGTGAACCATAAATCTAGTACATTTTAATATAAGTTTCGTTTCTCTACGAAATGATACAGATTCAGATTTGAAAATAACATTAAAAAAATTATATATTGAAATTAATGAGAGTCATTTTAAAAAAAATGCATGCATGTTTTTTTTTATATTATGTAAATGATAGACATTTAATTTTATGATGTCTCCGCTTTCAGAAAATTTAGAGAATTTTGAGTGTAGAATTATGAATTATTATAACTAATATCCCTAACGGCATAGATGATGCATAATAAAAGAACCTTAGGCTAGTTTTACAATTCAATTACCAAGAATTAAAGTAATAGAGAGAGAGAAAGAACACAGAAATTAACGAGTTCGACCGAACGAGTATCGTACTTCTCCGACCCGCAATCACCAACGTCGATTGCGCTGAGTCACTAAAACACAGTGTTCGTACAACTATGAACCTTCGATCTCTTACACTAAGTAAACGGGCAGCCATCAACCAAGAAAATAATGAGGACAACACCTCTAACAAGAACAAGTCTCACGAAGGAGAAAACACTCAACAATCACTCTAATCTAATCTATTAAAGGTTTAGCAAATTAATCTTGAGATTAGAACAAAATATTTTAAGGTTTCAAAGGTTTAGCAATGACGGTTAGAGTTTCTCAAAAGTATGGTTGTGAAAAATTATTTTTTGAAGGAGAGGGGTTATTATTATTTATAGTCGGACAACAAAACAGCAGAATCCGTTAGATAATCATTGCAAGGTTAGGTTGTGCTAACCCTAACCGTTCACTAGTTGATCTCAAACCTGATTTTCTATTTCTAAATTTTATAATTTTATATTTAATAACCTTATCTCCTTTAAGTGTGACTCACAATTAATTTGACTTCTATATTCTTTGATCACACTCTCATCCTTTTTTATTTTAGACCCGAGCTCAATAATTTTAGCATTTAATTCATCAATAACTCTCTTCTTTTTTAGTAAGGTCTTATTTGCCTCATCAAGCATTAATTGTAAGCTATCACAATTATGACATATCACTATATTTTTCAAGAATATGCTCGAATCATTCATAACACTACTATCAACCTCAACACATTCATCACTATCATAAAAATAATTTAGATATACCTTATTTTTGCTGCTTGAAGATGTTGATGCACTTTCTTGCTGCTCGGACTCTAACTCCTTGTTCTTGGATATTGTTTCGGTCTCATCAATCACGATTGGAAAGAAACCCTCCTTAGCATTCACCACGGGAGCTAGATTTTGTTCTTCCTTATCTCCAAACTCTGAGCAAGAATCTTTCACTTCAGTCTCAACCTGATTATTAGCTTCATACACATTGATTAGTGCATACCATATATCATAAGCATTAGTCATATCATTAAATAATGATCCATTTGACTCGTTAACCGAGTTGAGAATGATATTTACTGCATAATCATTATTTTCCTTATCTATTTTGGAGTTTGCAGTTAATTTTTTGATATTTTTATCAAATCTTGGTATATACCCCCTCTCTATAATATCCCAAATGCCAAGAATATTCAGATAATTGACCATATATCTTTTCTAATAAATCAATTTTTTAGTAGTTTGGCCAAATATCGGAAGTTCTTTAATATAATTAATTTGTGCAATTATGGATCTAAAATAAATAAATTAAGTGTGCCTCAATTTGAATAACGTGCTTTGATACCATTTTGATGTCCCTAACGGCACAGATGATGCGCAATAAAAGAAGCTTGGGCTAGTTTTATAATTAAATACCAAAAATTAAAGTAATAGAGAGAGAGAAAGAACACATAAATTAATGGAGTTCGACTATAACGAGCCTACGTCTTCCGGAACCCACAATCACCAACATCGATGCGCCGAGTCACTAAAACATAGTGTTCGTACAACTGTAATTTTGGTCCCTTACACCAAGTAAATGGATAGCCGTTGGTCAAGAAAATAATGAGGACAACACCTCTAACAAGAATAAGTCTCACGAAGGAGAAAACACTCAATAATCACTCTAATCTAATATATTAAAGGTTTAGTAAAGTAATTTTGAGTTTAGAATAAAGTATTTCAAGGTTTCAAAGGTTTAGCAATGACGGATAGGTTTCTCAAATGTATGGATGTGAAAAATCATTTTTTGAAAGAGAGGGGTTATTGTTATTTATAGTCGGGCAACAAAACAGGCAAAAAAATTAGCAAATATGGCAGAAAATAAGCAGAATCTATTGTAATGGTTAGATAACCGTTGTAATGGTTATGTTGTGCTAACTCTAGCGAGATTAACTGTTACAACGGATGTGAGATCCGTTACAACGTTTAGGAGGGGAAAATTCTCTGAAAGATCTTGGACAAAATTTATACACAAAAGATTTATTCCATTACAACAGTTATAGGGATCCGTTAAATATATTTATATAATTCCTCTATGTATTCTTCCCATATTTGACGAAAGTCAAAATAGTCAAATTCTTTATCCTGTAATAAATCATTATTGGATAAGAAATATCGACATTTCCATTTTCCAGATTGTTCAAAATCTTCTATTTGGATCTTTTTTCTAAGAATCTCATAGGGATCAATAGAAACCATATTCTCATCCGTAGGATCCCAAGTACCCGAATCAATCAATCAAAGATTCGATTCGATCTAAACTCTCCATTGGTAAATGAAATGCACCATGTTGACAAATATATTTGTTTTTTTGTGCATATTTTTTGTAAATGGATGTCTCACAATTTTCACAATAAGTCCATAAATGAGCCTATCGCGCAAATACATCCTCTGGATTTTGGTATTTCATTAAATTGATTCTTACATTTAGGATAAATATTTTTTAATCTCATATAATCAATGTTAATATTTAGTATAATATATTTTTATCTCATATAATCAATATTAATATTTAGTATAAATACTTTTAGTTTGATATAATCAATGCTAAGTTTAGTATAAATACTTTTTAATTTGATAAAAACAGTGCTAACATTCAATATAAACTTTTAATCGAATAGTGTAAACATTAATTTAAACACTTTTGAATTTAATATAATCAATAATAACATTCAATATAAACCTTTTAGTTGTATAGTTGTATACAATCTGTTGTACTTAATAATTTTTTTGATTTTATTATTTTGCAAAATATAATTGAATTTAACAAATTCTTTTAAGATATTTTTATAGGATCCTATTGATGCTTCAAAAAATCAATGTGCAGATGATCACATAAGAATTTAATAGTTTCTTTGAGTTTATGAGTATAAAGCATTGGACCAAATTGCATGAAGATCTCAAGAAAAACTTAGGTTAGGTTAGACAGTTAGGGGTGTCAAACGGCTGAAACGGTGACGAAACAGTGTCGTTTCATCAACCGTTTCGTTTAATAAACGAAACAAAAAACAGTTTCGTTAACCATTTCGTTTAATAAACGAAACATAAAATCATTTCGTTAACCGTTTCGTTTATCACGAAATGGAACGAAACATGAAATTTCATGTATTTTACACTGAAATACTCTTAACGAAATGAAAACTACCGTTTCGTTTTTTGCGCGAAATAAAAAATAATTTCGTTAACCGTTTCGTTTAATAAACGAAATAGAAATTCATTTTGTTAACCGTTTTGTTATCACGAAACGAAACGAAACACGGTCGAAACGGAATTCATTGACAGCCCTAAAGACAGTAGTAGCTCTGTCAAATATCCAATTTGGCACAATTTAGCGGATTGTTTGGAAACATTTTTTTTTCTTTTTTTCGTAATTTGTATCTCTCTAATTTGGTACAATCGCCACAAAATATTTAGTCCTCACATACCTTTATCATAAGACATAAACATTGAAAATGAAACCTTAACATCCACAAATCAAAAAAAAAAAAAAAGAAAAGAAAAGAAAAGAAAAGGTAGAAAAAGAAAAGAAGGAGAAGGAAAAAATCTACGTACAAAGGCTGAAAAAGCCTCTTTCCTTCTGACTTCATCCAATCCATAGCCCTCAGCTGCTCCGGAAACCCATTCAGATATACAAAGTAAAGAATAAATACTTTGTTTTTAATTTTCAATTATCCAATACTTCATCACTATTTTTGAATTGCTTTCTTATCTTTTGTGCTTGCTATTTAATATTATCCTTCTTGTTTTCTCTTTACTGCTTTTCTCTGTTGCCATGATGATACCTTATCTTGTTCAAAAAGAAAAAAAAAATATTATAACCTCACCAATAATACACCAATAAACAATTTTATATGTTATTTTATCCTCTCAAAATATAATTATACTATCAGAATTTTGTCCCATCTGATTTAAAATAAACAGATTAGATGTACGCCACCCTTAGGCCAAAAATATATATATTTAAAAAGGCATTAATTATATATAATTAATAAATCTAAGAATTCGTAATAGCAAATCCGTTTTTTATGACGATAAAATCGCTTGTCAACTCCTTACCACCCTATATAAATATATACTCCTCCCCTGTCCCAACCAATCATTTCAATTTATTATCACTAATACAATACCATCGTCATCATCATTATCGTCACCGTCGTATACATAAAAGCTTCATAACATCTCTTCATCATTTTTTAATTAAAAAAAAAACTCCAAAATTCCTCACGGGTCTCTACAGCCAAATCCACCTCTGCTCTCTCCTCTCTGTGCATGTCCTTGTCACGGGTGTGCTACACGTACAGCTTATAACCCACACCCACTGTTACTCGTTATAAACAGGCATCTCCTATCCGCTCTCCCATTACAGCGCCAAAAACCCACAAAAAATGGCATCGAAATGCCATTTTACATTGCTCTGTTTCCTCTGTGTTTTCCTTGCCACCTCTGTCACGGCTCAAAACCCTACCTTTGCTTGTGACATTCAATCAACTCCGAGCTTGGCGAGTTACGGGTTTTGCAACACTTCATGGAGCTTTGCTGACAGGGCAACGGATCTGGTAAAGAGGCTCACATTGCAAGAGAAGATTGGGTTTTTGGTGAACAAGGCCATCGCGGTGTCGAGGCTCGGCATACCAAGCTATGAGTGGTGGTCGGAGGCATTGCATGGTGTTTCCTTTGTCGGGCCCGGTACACATTTCTCGTCTCTTGTTCCGGGAGCGACTAGTTTCCCAATGCCGATCCTCACCGCAGCTTCTTTCAATTCTTCTCTGTTTGAAGCCATTGGAAGGGTGAGTTCCTTATTAATTTCATTACATTTTTGTAAAGGTGGTTTCTCTCTTCCTTTTAATCTTCATTGGGATGTGTAGTTTTTTTTTTATGTATATTTGGTCGATATTCTCTTGCTGGTTGGGAGATTTCAATGTAGTTTATTTTTTTTTTCTTGTCTGATGCACAGTAGCGATGGAGGATTTTGATCGGGGTAATTATTGAATTGTAATAACTTATCGGGTTTTAATTCATTAACTAATCGGATACTAAATAAAAAATAATAATTTAATATATATTCTTACCTAATAAAAAATATATTAAAATAATAATATTTTATATATTAAAAATAGCAACAAAATAAAGCTCAAAGTAATAGATAATCAAGTTGATGAACAAAGTTTTCGTTTACGTAATTTTATATTTTGATATTTTTGTATAATTATTTTATTATGCACGATATTAAATATTTTTTTCTCAATAAAAATAATCAGACAATTTAGAGAGAGGCAAAAAAATTTCCAGAGAGGAGAAAGTATTATTAAAAAATATTATTTTTCAAAATTGAGAGAAGACACGTTTCCCCCGGACAACATTGGATAAAAAAATATAGTAGGCTGCCTACTACTAATAAAAAGTTAATGCAGTTTGTTTGGAAAATTTCTATGCTACAATACTATACGCCGTATATCAAAAGATGTACCCAGAGAATTAAAATAGCAACTTGATTTCTTTTCTTTTATATATGGGATGGGTTTCAATCTCTAGGTGAATTAATACTCGTGCTGCTATTGGTCTGTTTGTAACTTTTCTTTTCTGAAATTAATAGTTACCGCTCAAGCTTTCCTGTCTGGCTGTCTCACCATTGTTGTAGCAATTATTCCTCCACTGCTTGGTTGGATTAAATACATTTGTGTGGGAGAAAAAAACTTGAATTTTGTGTCATACCATATTTCTAAAAAGTCAAAATATCTGTCAAAGAGCTTTGTAAGATCTGGTTCTCACAATGTGGGTCCTCAGTTTAGTTCAAGCAAGGAAAAAAATGATCAATCTACATCTATTACTTGTTAATAGTTAATACAAACCCTTTATTCATTCTTGTGCACCTTGTTGATTTAAAACAACAGAATTTCTGAAGAACATTTATTAATATACAATTAATAATAAATGAAAGGACACTGATCAAAGTATGACGATGAGATTTGATGTACTTCAAAAAGGAGGAAAAACTATATGACGAATGAAAATTTTGCCAATCTGGAGAAAAAAAGTATTATTTATACAGAGCAGTAGTGCTCTTTCTTTTTTTCTTTTATAAATTTTGTGTTGAGGAAATACACAACAACAGTACTTGTGAGGTCAATTTATGCACAATTCTTAAAATAATTGCTTGTTGTACGACATTCAATTAACCAATTACTTTTTTAACTTGTCATTATTGGTTACACAACCTAATATGGGAAGGATATTAAAGGATTGTTTATGTGTATGTTAATAAATTCCTTGTGTGTCCAGTAGGTGATGAGTTATTTCAGCCTTTGTGTAAATCCTTTCCCTAGTGGCTGGGGCAATAAGGCCACCATATGTGGCCCCCACATTGCAATTAGTTGAGATGTCATTGTCTTTTGCGAGATTGATACCAGTGCAAGATAATGGTCCCTCCGCTCCAAGTTATATCTGACAAGCTTTCTTAAGCAGCAAATAACAAAAAAAGATGTATTTGGTTTCTTCGTAGAAAAAAATACAAAATCTGTTCACTGTTTGTACTTCTTTTCATCTGAGATGGACCCTACTAAAATTACATGTACTAGAAAAAAAATGAAAATTTTAAAATGTGGCAACTGTTATTTTCTAAAATTAATTTACGGTCCACGTTTTATTAACACTTTTGTTACTGAAGTTGATCAGTAAGGAAAATAAAATAAAAAAAAGAAACTTGTATGCTGTTGGTTCACAACTTGGTAATTTTGGTAAAACAATACTCATCCATACATGCAACTTAATTGTACACAGGTCGTTTCAACAGAGGCTCGTGCAATGTACAATGTGGGTTTGGCGGGGCTGACGTACTGGAGCCCGAACATCAACATATTCCGCGACCCACGGTGGGGAAGAGGGCAGGAGACACCTGGTGAAGACCCGCTTTTGGCGAGCAAGTACGCTACAGGGTACGTCAAGGGCTTGCAAGAGACCGGCCACCCGGACACTCTCAAGGTTGCTGCTTGTTGCAAGCATTACACCGCCTACGATGTCGATAACTGGAAAGGGATTCAGCGTTACACCTTCAATGCCATTGTAAGTTTATTAAGGTCACATTCCTCCTTTTTCTTAGTTGGAGACTTGGAGATCTGTTTTCTTTTTCTTGATTTATTTTGTACATATATTCTTCATCTTTTACCAAATAACTTTTTACAAATTTATTAATTAACAAATGGTGTTTTTAGGACTAAATAACAACGGTACCTGAATATACTATAATTTATGGGTTCCATTCAATTATGACTGTGACACAAAATGAACCCAGGAAAAAAATTGGTGACAGCAGACCTCTGTACAACTTTTTAATGTTTTGCAAATTTATTGATTTTGCTTGAAGTAACAGGCAATCTGCTCTTTTTAGTGAGAGGAAAGTGACTATTAGTCATTAGCATTAGAAAATATCTGTTAATTAAGTGAAACGGGTAGTTCCTTTAAGTAGAAGTGGTAACTAGAATTGATAGTGACAGTAAGGAAGTTAACTATCATGATTAGTTTGTCAAATCAACTTTGGTCATTTATTTATTATACGACGTTGTCACATTGATCTGAAGAATAATCTAAGCATCAAAATTAACCAAAAATAACCTCTGTTTCTTCCAGAGTTGCCATTTAAGGACAGTGAGAGAGTTTTCTCCGTTGGTTGCAATTACTTGAAAGTATTTTCAATATATATATATATATTCTCTGAAACTATAAATAGTAGAGGAACAGCATCAAATTGACAATGATGCATTGATGCTGTATGATTTCCCAGATTATACTTTTTTTTAACAAAGGTAGACGTCGGTCTACATACAGATTTTAATAACCTAAAAAGATTCTTAATTATTATTTTTTTTAGTTTCTAGCACATTGGTTCTTTCTGAAACGTTCTTTAATTTTAATCAATTCTCTACTTCACATGACTACGCCAACAGAAGCTTTCCCTATGCGTCAGAAAAATTATATTATAATGATAATATCTTCTTTGTTTCGAAACCACTGTAACAAAATCCATAGCCATATTTGTGTAAATTAATCATCCTATCATGGAAACATAATCACCTCTACTAATAAATCTCCTTGGAATTCGCTCATCAGCCAATTCCAATTCAGCAATATTTTTATTAAAGCAGATCCTGGCAAAAGGAGCACCACACCAGCTAGCTGCTGCTGCTGGTAACAATATGCGATTCGTCGTCTCTTCTCGGTATAATTAATTAATTGTATGGCCCCCACTCTGCAATTATCAAACAAACTCTCTCTAGAATTCGTGAAGTTTAATTCACTGTTGCACCATATATATATATGCTCATGTTTTCAGTTTCACACTGGTCGAATCGAACAGTGAAAAGTCAAGGGTCTACTGTATATTAATTCTAGATGCTTTACAGAGGAGCAGGGCCCACTTAAATATAGGGTACATTTAGAGTGCTGTCTTATATCAGATTTGATTTTAGATCTGATAGGTGAAAACCTTTTCTCCATAACTAATGCTTTGAAAAACATTTATTGATGCAATTGTATACCTTGGGTGGTACCGACTTGTTGTAGGTGAGCCAGCAAGACCTCGACGACACATTCCAGCCTCCATTCAAGAGTTGTGTGATAGATGGCAATGTGGCCAGTGTCATGTGCTCTTACAACCAGGTAAATGGCAAACCAACATGTGCCGACAAGGACTTGCTCGCCGGTGTCATCAGAGGTGACTGGAAACTCAATGGGTATGTATAATGTATGAAATTAACATGGTGTACTTAGAATCAGTCTAAACTATGATAACACTTCTGGCTTATTGCAAAAATTTAGGCAAATTGTATATGAATTAGCTGATTGCATTGCACTGCCATGTTGGGTACCAACTCTGTTGGTACGATTTGATGGACCAGTCTGGTAGCTGATTTTCTTGAGGTTTTGCTTTGTTTGCTTTAAAAGAAAGACTTCAGCGCAATAATTATCATAGAAAGAAAACAAACAGATGATTGTGCAGCTGTAAAGTGTAAACCTAACGACATGCATAATAATATCAAATTCTAAGAATGGGACTGGGGCCTGCTTTAGATGTCAATAGTATCAGGCAGATAAGAGTAATGACCAATAAAGTACAACAAAAGATGGAATGCTTCAGACGCTTTTAATGGCATACAAGATGAAACATAACAAAGAATTGTAAAGACAGATTTTATGTGACATGACTAGTTGTCAAAATCTAATTTCCCTGTCAACCCTCTTAACATTAATTGTAATTTAATAATTTCAGCTACATTGTTTCTGACTGTGATTCGGTTGATGTGCTTTACAATAACCAGCACTACACCAAAACACCAGAAGATGCAGCTGCTATTACCATTAAGTCAGGTAATTAGATTTCCTTTTAACTTAAAGAATTTGCTGCTCAAGTTCGCTAAACTTAATTTACAGCTAAAGAGGTTTTGATCAACCCAATGGCGAGTTGTGGTTTGTGACGAGAAAGTATATCAATGCATTTAGTTTGCATCTGGACTTTACTGGACTTTGATGTCTAATAAGGACCTACATAATCTTTATCTAGAAAAGCAATGTTATACTTGAGAAATGCATGAAACTATCATGTTTGATAGCGACTGAAGTTTGGTACCTAGAATATTGCCAGGTTGTATTTGGAAGAAGAATAACTTCTAAGAATAATGACCACCATTCTCTCAAAAAAGAAATTTCATTCCTGATTCTGAGATATTTGCAAGTTATCTTGTTACCAAACACAACTTAATAATTTACCTATTTGTACACCTAAGGGCCTCCAAGTGCTAACCCAGCAATGCGGGGCCAAGGGATTAGCCCATTATGTTCCTCTGTTTTTGGTCTGAATTTTGTGGTGAATGCTTAATTGGACACAGGAAAATATATAGCAAAGAAAAATGAGAGAAAAATAAATTTGAATGATGGATAATGTAAATTAACTCCTATATAGAGGTGATGTAATATATCTGGAAATTCAAATCTGACAGGCTTGGATCTAGACTGTGGGAATTTCTTGGGCCAACACACTCTGGCAGCCGTGCAGGGAGGAAAACTAGCGGAAGGTGACATCGACAATGCCATAACCAACAACTTCATTGTGCAGATGCGGTTGGGGTTCTTTGACGGTGATCCGAGGAAACAACAGTACGGAGCCCTTGGGCCAAAGGATGTGTGCACATCAGCGAATCAGGAGTTGGCACGTGAGGCGGCCCGTCAAGGCATTGTACTTCTAAAGAATGACAATGACGTATTACCGCTTTCCGCTAAGTCACTCAAATCGGTAGCTGTGATCGGACCTAATGCAAATGTTACACATACCATGATTGGCAACTATGAAGGTATTTAACAAGTAAATATCAGGGCTTATGGATAAAAAAACTTGAAAAAATGAGTCAGTAATGGAAAGGAAATAGAGGACCCAACAAGCCATGTTCAGTTAACAATTTTGGGTTGATACCGGCCCCTCTTTTGAAGAAACTTTTTCATTGTTTTTTTTTTTTGCATTAGTACAGTACAGAAAATATTGCATGGTTTGGTCTATTTGAAAATTTTGTTTTGGCACGTTTTGAATTCTTCTTGTAGGTACACCATGCAGCTACATAACACCTTTGCAAGGTCTTGCTTCCTATGTCTCCACCGTTTACCAGCCTGGTTGCACCAATGTCGGTTGCTCTGGAAATAGCCTTCAGCTAGACAATGCAAAATCAGCGGCTTCACAAGCCGATGCAACAGTGCTAATTGTCGGGGCTGATCAATCAGTAGAGAGGGAGAGTTTGGATCGGGTCAGCCTGCTGCTTCCTGGCCAGCAAACAACATTGATTACAGAAGTAGCAAATGTTTCAAAGGGGCCGGTGATTCTTGTAATCATGTCCGGTGGCCCATTTGACATCTCATTTGCCAAAACGAGCTCTCAGATCCCAGCAATCCTCTGGATAGGTTATCCCGGAGAGAAAGGTGGAGGGGCCCTGGCTGATGTCCTTTTTGGTTCTCACAATCCCAGTAAGTGCTTAATATTTTCCTTTATGCTAAATGACATCCATCTTGCAAGAATTACTTCAGACCTTTTAAGGTGGTTCATGTGCTTATTGGATCCATCTTTATTCTGCCACTTTCGTTTGATCTTGCTGCAATGATTTATTTTATTTTATTTTTTATAATTGATCTTTAGTAGGTAAATTGCCTTCTTAAATAATAACAGATGAAAAATAACATTCAACTTGCACCTCTTCTTAATGCTAAATTTCTACTTTTAATATACATTTATTGTTTTTATTAACCCAGGTGGAAGGTTACCGGTAACATGGTACCCTGAGTCATTTACCAGTGTCCCCATGACTGACATGCGCATGCGACCTGATACATCCAATGGCTATCCTGGTCGAACCTACCGTTTCTACACAGGAACCCCAATTTATTCCTTTGGGGATGGCTTAAGCTACACAACATACAAGCATCGGCTCATCCAAGCTCCAAAAACTATCTACATGCCCCTAGAAGAAGGCCACACATGCTACTCAGAGCGATGCAAATCAGTCGATGCCTTTGGAAATCAATGCCAGAATGCAGAGTTTGAAATCCGACTGCGCGTGCAAAACTCAGGTGCATTGTCAGGTGCACATACCGTGTTTCTCTTCACGACACCTCCTGCTGTGCACAATGCTCCACAAAAGCATTTGCTTGGATTTGAGAGGGTGCATTTAGGACCTCAAGGAGTAGGAGAAGTTACCTTCAAGCTTGATGCGTGCAAGGATTTGAGTGTGGTTGATGAGACTGGAAGCCGAAAGGTTGCACTAGGTGCGCACACACTCCATGTTGGTACCTTGAAGCATTCTTTGACAATGAGAGTGTAAATTCAATTTGATGTTGATTTCACGTTTAATATGGGAGAAAAAGTTCTCCCTTTCATTGGTTAAGGCAATCTAATAAGCTACCAAGGTAGCTTACAATTTGTAACCATTGTCAATTTTCTAGTTGATTGTTTTCTTCTTCTTCCTGTTTTTCATTGCTTCAAGGGAGGGTTAATTGTACGCATTCATATTAGTTTAAATTGAAAAGAAGAAAAAAAATAATCTCCTCAAACAACTGTCTTCCTAATTATATACGAGGAATATCTCCGTCTTTTTGGCGAAAATTATATCGTGCTGCCAGCCTGCCACCAAGGTCTAAGAGGCATTTCGTCGAACAGTTTCAGGGCCTTAGTTTTTTCCCCCAGAAATATGTGCTTTAGAATGGATCTCCTACAGTTTATCTGGGCCACAACCTCCTCTACATAATTGTTCAGTCACCTCTATTAAATTTTGTTTCCAGAATTTTCTATTCGGATTCAGTCAGCTGTGGGGGGTCGACAACATTAAACAAAGAATCAAGTCAAATATTCGTCCGTGAAATTTCATACAATTTTCATTCGCTACATCGTTTTACTTTAAAAAAAGGTGAAAATTGTATTTTTCAAATATGCAATACAGAATTGATATTTATTAGCTTGACCAAATGGGAGAGAACAAAGACAGCCTAATTAAATACCAGGAAAAGAAGGCACCAAGATAGACATGATTCTTTTTTATACAAAATTATGGGGAACATGTCCCTCAGTTTGCAGAGGTATTTAAAAGATGCTGAATTATAACATTGGCAGCATAGCTTCTTTATAGTACTTGTGGCAAAATCTCATCCTACTCGAGAATTTCATCCTATTCGTTTGAATTTTCAACTCGATTCGATTTAAACCGGTTCCGTTTCGTTTCGACTCGATTTGAGATCAAATAATTTATAATTTAATGTTAATCAATTTAAATTTTAAAGAAGTCAATATGTGAATTAAACAGATCCGATATAATTTAATTTCTTTAAAAAAATCAAATTGATCCGACCTAACTCACTAAATTTGAATCGACCTAACTGGCTGATCATCACACCTCTAGTCCTTTTGTTGTGTGTTTTTTGCATGCGCAACGAAACCAGCTTTAGCCTATGTCTAAACATTCCTGCGACATAAGACTAAGATCTAAATTTATAATTGAGGTATATTGTGCATTTATAACTGAGGTAATATTGCGCGTACAATTGGAATAACAATAATAATACTAACAATTATGAGTGTAATAAACTTATAATAATAATAATAATAATAATAATAATAATAATAATAATAATAATAATAACAATAATGATTTTTTTTATACCGCTAACAACTAATCAAATAAAATAGACCTGTTGAGCTACGTCAAAGACGTACTTTTATTAACTAATAAGTATATATCTTATTTATTGTTATAAAAATGCTGATTCATCGGACTTCTGGAGGACTTTGAAGCTTAATAGGAATATTCAGAACTATAATATCACTATATTATCATGGTACCAACCATGGAAATTCTTTGGTAGCTTCTGATTAATATCTTTTGAAGAAAATAGTTCTCCCCAGAATGTTCTGGAAATTCTCTCGGCGTTACTTCAAATCTTCATTCACTCCGCGCTACTTACTTTTTGAAGTCCTGATTTTGTCCCTTAAAACTCTTCGCCTCTTGAACATATTTTTAGTTCAAATTATCACTTCAACTATCTAATTTAGTTCAAATTACCTTTAAAATATGTTCCAGAGACAATTTGTAAAGCGTCACTGACGTTATTAAAGGAAAAAAAAAATTCGATTGAAGGGAAAAAATAGAAGACGCACTGACACATTTTTTTGCAAAACGTCACCGTCATTGTCGCACAATCATTTTAATATTAAATAATAATTTAATAAATTTTATTATTAAAAATATAATTAATTATATTTTTATTATTATAAAAAATCACGGTATATGCAATTTCTTTCTATTTTGATTCTCTTCAATGATAGTCTGATAGATCTTCACAACGATCCAAGTTCTCATGGAATATATCGCTCACCAGAGATATCTTTGGCGAGTATTCAATGTGTGATTTCATCGTAATCGATCCCTTCGGTCATACTCATAATTTTTCTGACGTATGATTTTTTTTTATATAAAAAAAGAATACTTAAAACTCTTAAATTTCATAAATGTCTGTAATTTTTTTATCTAAATTTAAACCTACAATTTAACATATGATCTCTTCTTAGTTGATCTCTTTAAGGAAAAAATTATAATCCAACAATCCACCTTGAGCAAACAATTTGTTTTGTTCTTCTTCAACGAACTCAAGCAATATGCACTCTTTCTAGAAAAAAAAATAAAAACATATGATTCATTTATATAAATATTTGTTTCAAACATATAAACACTTACAAGATATATACACATAATTAATTACTTATATATAAACATATAAGCACTCATGTGCATAATATAAATACCTGACATCTAGAAACAAAAGTATAAAGACCTGAATCCGAAATATAAATATCTGATGAAAACTATAAAAAAAAACTAATTTCAAAATATAAACACATGTTTTAATTATATAAAATTACTGAATTCAAAATATAAATACCTCTATGTACATAATTTCAAAATATAAATATATTTTAGATCTGGTTCAATTATGTAAACACATAATTGAATTGAAAAATAGTACATGTAGGCTGAAATGACACGGTAATTTGCTTTTACAGAATAATAACATACAATGAAAATTCCGATATTTTTTCTTTTCCATTTTAAGCCGGTTTTGGGTCATAATTTTTATTACTAAAGAAAAGTTTATCAATGAAATTTTCTCAGAAATTTTACTTAGAATATTTATAACGTCTATGGCTAGGGCTGCTAAATAAAGTCAAACTCTGGGCTTATTTTTTTTTAAATATCTTTGATAGTTGTAATTTTACTCTTTGTGCCTACAAAAATACAGTTCAAAATTTTGATTTTGGGACTTAATTAGAAAATTGAGTCGAAATTTATTAAGACAGTAAATTATGCTCAAACTTATCAAAGAAGCAATGAAGCAATGAAGCGTTTTATTGATTTTTTTTGTCTGTGTGTTTACTTGCCCTACTCTGCATGCATAAAAAGGTACAAATCTATAATTAAAATCAAATCCCTTCTAAATCACCTAAATATACTTGCTTCTTTAGCTAATCCTTTCCCGCAAGTTACTGCCACAGTAGGCTCCACCTGCATGCATAAAAAAATAGAATTCGCTTTCGTCCAAAGGACCGAGTCATAATTTCTGGTCATCGAGGAAAATCGTTTCTGCCTTGAAGAACATAAAAAATATATGCTGTCGCTTCTTTATTTCAAAAGTGTGTCATCAACACTACATTGAGATTTTTTAGTGAAAACTTCTAAAATTTCCATCCATTCAAAATATTATTTCACCACATAAACCATGCAACATTCCATATATATTTTCTTCATTCAAACTAAAAGGCAATCATATTTTTTTTTCTTATTTAATTCAATAAACTTAGGATAAGTAATTAAAGATTATTTAACGTCTCATTAAAAAATCATCCTCACAGCAAGCACTTTCCTTCAGTCCAATGATCTTCGGTTGATATATGTAGACAGTTGACCTGAAAAAAAAATTGATCAAAACGAAAAATAACCTTACTATAATAGACTCCACCTTTGATACGGATAATTTCCGGAGAGACAGAAAGTACCGATAATCAAGAAAAGGGTTTGATAGATTTTTATTATTCTCTGACTGTGTGTGAGTGTGTGTGAATGTCTGAGTGTGAAAATGTGTCCCCAATATGTTGGGGTCTGATCTTATATAGGTTTCTCTTCGCGCCACTTGACCGTTGGACGGTTTCAGTCGCTATATTCGGGACGAAACACTATGACACTTTATGTCGTGCGTGTGCATTCATGACACGTTATATTATGAATGAGTATTTATGTCACGTTATGTCGCGTATGTGGGCATTTATGATGTGTTATATCGAGATTGGACCGCCATGACGGATAAGATGAGTTCTGAGCTTGCAGAAGCCCCCGAGTTCGGCTTATAAGCCTACTCGAGCCCATTAGACGGTATCGAGTATGAGACCCTATCAACCTTCAAACTGGAGATGGAAATATTAAGCTGAAAATATTAAAAGACACGAACTCCTACATACATATTTGGTTACAAAATTATTGTACTCTAGATCAATGATTTCGAATCGTATAATGTATCGTGTATCGTAGTATTTAGAATCGTATCGAATTATTTAAGATACACTAAGTTATTCTAGAAATTAAGTAATATTACTAGTTATAAACAAATTTCATTAAAAGAAAATTTCAATAACAAAATTTATCATACTTCTATGGCACAAAGTTATGTTGCATGCTATATGGCCATTAAATATTATCAAAATAAACTACTTCATTCTCAATTTTTAAAAATATAATTAATTTATAAAAAAAAAGTCAATGTACAAGTTAAATATTAACACTGTAACACAAAAAGAAATATTTATATCTTAAAAAGATAAATTATAAAATATATAAGTTTTATAATATGTACACACTACACAGAGAAGTTACATTTATAAATTTATTATACCTTGTGAATAATTTTATGGATATCATACTAACACACTTACACACTAACACATAATGTACAGTACACTAAATAATAAATAGTCAAATATTAATAATGTAAATTAAATTGTACTGTATCGTACGATTCATATCATCAATCTATAGAATCGTACCGTATCATACGATTCGTATCGTGAATCGTAAGATATTGAAACACTGCTCTAGATTATCGGTGATTAATATACTAATATTATATCTGAACTGTTAATAATCCGATTCTGAGGTAATAACCGAGGACTCAAATTCGCTGTAAAACATATGCATCATATTACGAGGAGAAATCATTATGATTATTCTGATTAGACATATGAATTTTTGAATAAACTCAAAGAAGATTAGGAACATATTTTTTTACCTTATAGAATAGTTGTTTTTTTTTTCAAATTTTATACGATTTAAATATCATTTGATATCCCATGAATGATTATTAAAATTATTGTAAGATCGTCAAAATATCCATCGTCAAGTGATCCCACCTATTATATATTTAGCAGATAGTTAATAATTAGTTCGATAAGGAACAACATTTAGAACGTATTCGGATCGTGAGAATATATGAACTAATTGGGATCCCGACAATACCAGCAGTGGGATCCTATGAACGTGAGAATATATGAAAGTGCAAGCATTCCGATACAATATTAGGATGAGAACAAGAACTTAACCAAACTTTATAAAATAGTTATTTACTTTTAATTAATATAACTTGTTTAATTAGTAAATAAGTTAATATTCTGTTTCTAAATATAAAAGTATTGAAATTTTTATTTGCGTTTATTAAATAAAATTTTAATTATCAAAATAACTAAAGATAATTCAATTGATTAATAAAGGTTGATTAATATGAAAATATTTGCATCTTAGTCCAAAGTGCATGTGACTCAAATTATATCATAATTTTAATTTATCATTCTCATTAAATTTTTTATATAAAAATATTGGGGTTAATATTTTTGAAAATGGTTTTAAAATAATAATATCAAATATTGAATTTTTGTACATAATTTTTACAAATTTAAAATAAATATTTAAAAATATCTAAATAATCCAAATTTTTGTATCCCTCAATATTTTAACATAAAGAATTTAATGAGAACAATGAATTTGAATTTCGATCCGCTTGCACATGAACCAAAATGCAAATATTTTCATATTAGTCAACCTCTACTTAGTATTAATTTTAGTTCTCTTAAAATAAATTTATTAAACTACTTTTAAAACCCATGCAAAAATCATAAGCTGCTCAATAAAGACAAATATTTTGTTAAAAAAAAAAATCTATACAGAAGTAATAGCTAATCATAATTTTATTAATTTTTTTGTTCAATGATAGTAGGAAAACTTACGAGAGAATTGAACATCGAATGTCGACTGTTGAGGGACACAAAAATCTAAGTCTGTCCTTCGAATATCTGATTCTCATGGGGCAAACCCTTTAATCAAACGAGCACCGAACATCAATTAGAGACATAATTTTCAAAACCATATAATTTTTTTCCAAGAATGTTTTTGGTGATTCGATCAGGAACACTCTTATTTGCAGTGGGTCCAAAATCCAATAAGACTTGGATAATTCAAGTCATAATCATTCAGATCTAAAACAAAAACAAATTACAGAATCAATCAATAAAAAAACAGCCAAACTCGATATTCATCCGAACTTACATAAATCAGATCTGAAATCGCATCAAAATCGAGTATATATGGTATCTAATTATCTATCTAATTTTGGAAGTAACCCAATTTTGATTTGTTCCAACCTAGCAAGAGCTAATCTGTCTGCATTTATCAGGTCTACAATGATGGTGGATATCAAGTCAAGGGAAAAACCTTTTAAATTTTTGCAAGTTCAAATTAATATTGTTGAATTGAATTACAAGCAATACATAATATAATGTTGTTTATTATTAGGTCACGTTGCTGATAAAAATAATATCAAGTTTTAATGGATACGTAAGCAAATATATTAAAGTAAAATAACATAATTGTCTATGCAATTGGTCCCAACTCCCAATATATTAGAGTTATCAGAAAAAGTCGTAGTTCATGGCTCGTTCGGGATCAATTCAAATTTGACTCGTTCATTAAGCTCGTTAAGTTAATGAACTAAGTTTAAATTGATTCGGCTCGCTAAGCTCGTTAAACTATTAATATTTATTATTTATATTATTTTATATAAATTTTTAATGTATATATAAATTATAATTCAATATATACGAAGCTATTGCATGAAATATATATAAAATTTTTATTGTCATTGTTTTTTTGTTAATTTTTGATATAAATTACTTATAAAAAATATTATTAATTATTAGATGAATTATGAACGAGTTATCTCAGTTCATTCATTAACTTAACAAATTAATAAAAAAAAAATAGTATGTACAACTCGGCTCATTTACAGTCTGAAAAACATGCAGTGACGCGTGTGGTTTGATTCGAGCAAATAAACCGAGGGTTTCTTTTATGAAAATCCATCTCCATTATCTATGAAATATGACCAGTTGACGAGTTTTAGGCCACTTCCTCCGCGGGAACAAATTAAGGTAGGATTTGGTTGCTCCGCGGAGGAGCAGAATTAGTGGATAAGATTGAATTATGTTTCTACGTGGAAACGCCTCGGCCGGCCCGACAGGCAGGACCTAGATGGTCCTGTAAATCCTATTCTATTGCTAAATGATTCACTTCTCCGGTTCTACGATGCTTATTTTCCATTTATGTTTGAATGGAATATCTTGACAATGAGTTATTGTAATAATTTTGACAATGATTTTTTTTTAAAATATAAAAAACTGTAAAATAGAAAAAGAATTTATTTAAAAATTTATTGATATATTTTTACTAATAGATTAATAATATTTTAAATTTCATACAATTTTAATATCATTTGATGGTACTATCAAAAATAGTACTATCAAGATTATTAAAATAATTCATATCCCATCATTTATGTTTAAATAAATATAATTAATTTTACAATTGGGCCTTCTTGCCTTAAACCAATCATCCAAATTATCCAAAACGCTCACCCAATAACTTTGTATTATTTCCGCATCTATCCACGTTCACACTATTTCCGATGTCATGTCGACTGCTTTGTTGCCACATATTTGTGCAGTTTATGTCTAAGTTTTCCAATAATCCACATGGTCAATGATAATTATTTCTCTTAATTTCCTTTAATATAATTATACTTGATTTCTTAATTGGGTGTCTAGAAATAATTTTTGCATTGTAAATATTTCATAGAGGAAGATTGTGGACAAGAAACATTGTTTCGTCATTTTCGGCTCATAATGAATTTCTAAACCTGTTATTCGGTAAAAGATTTACTTTTTTTTTGAGGTAATAAAAGATTTACTTACAAAAGTGGGCTCTAAATCTCTTATCTTGCTTTTTACAGTTCTGACTGGTGATGCGTTTTCTTTGTCTTGCTCCAGTGCACGCTGTATGGCCACTCAGTAATTTGCTGACTCCATTAATTACTGATGGGACATTATAATTCTCAGGCCGCAAGTCCGAAAGAGGATCCTTAAAAATAAATATTTAGATTTAAGTAAAAATAAAAATGATCCGAAATTTTTAGATTTAAGTAAAAATAAAAATAAATGAAAATAAATATTAGAGGTAAATTATAGGTAAAAATTTAGATATACACTCCATAAGTTTATCATCTACATAGAATGCTTTCATTTTATGAAATTATCATTCACGTTTATTTTATGAAATTATCATTCACGTTAGTGCTCATACTCCATAAAATTGTCACCAATGTGAAATCATTTATTTTTATTTTTTATTTAGTCCAACGTGAGAAACAAAAAGGGAAGAGAAAATGAAATTTAAAATTCAGTCACGCTCATATGTGTCATAATTTTGTGGAATGAAAGACTTCAAGTCAATGATAATTTCATAAAGTGGGAACACTCCACGTGAATGCTAAATCCGTGAAGCGTAGATCCTAAATTTCACGTATAATTTACTCCAATATAAAATTTTTGAATTTTCAGCTCGCTGACTCCATTAACTGCTAATGAAACTTTTTTTTTGTTTTATTTCGAATTCACTAGTTTTTTTTTATATCGAATACTCATTAATTGATGGCGAGACATTTTTTTTTTTATTGCAGTCCACTCTTTTTGCTCCATCTTGATATCTCACTCGATCGGCCATTTCCTCAGCGTCTTTCGTGTTTTTTTTTTATATTTTTTGATCAGACACTGGCTCGTTGGAGGAGCTGACACAAGGATCTCTGCAGTAAAATTTATCCAAATGGGTTATCATTAAACTTGATCTAATCTAACCTAACAATATATAACTAAAACAAAAGTAATTTTGTTTGGAAAGATTTAAACTAATCAATAAATAACTCTTCCGGTCCATCTATCTTTTTTTCTACAAAAAGGAAAAAAACAATAACAAAAGAAAAAACTGCTAATTATTAAGCAATTTAGATTTACCATTTAAACCGTCAAAATATCAAAATAAAAATGGTTCTTTATTTTACAAAGCATCATAATCTTACCATATATATATATAGACGAAGGCTAAAATATAATGTGTTGCACGGATGCACCCGTGTACCGCGTCAAAATCTCAAAATTTAAGTTAAAAATGATCGATCCAAACCATTCAATTTATTTTTCATATTAAATTATTATAGAAAATCAAATTTTATAATTTTTTTAAAACTTTTTGCTATTTTTATGGATAGGAAGAAAATCATCACTATTGGACGATCAAAATCCTTAAATTAAGCAACTTTCTCTTGACAAAAAAATAGCAAAAAAATTTCAAAAAAAATATAAAACTTAATTTTCTACAAGAATTTAATATGGAGAATAAATTGAACGGTTTGGATTGGTCATTTGTAAAATAAAGAACCATTTTTATTTTGATATTCCGACGGTTTAAATGATAAATCTAAATTGTTTAAAATTTTTTATATCAAAATCTGATGAAATATTAAATTTTATGATTTTTGAGATTTCTAACTATTTTTAAATTATTTTAAAAACAGTCTTGTTGAACATAAGAAAATGATTTATTTCAAGGCTATTTTTAAAATAATTAAAAAATAGTTAAAAAACTCAAAAAATCATGAAATTTAATATCTCACCAAATTTTGACATAAAGAATTTATTGAGTAAATTAGATTGACCATTTGAACCATTAAAATATTACATATCAAAGTAAAAACTATTATTTATTTTGCAAAGCAATGTAGCATCATCCTTGCTCTCTCTCTCTCTCTCTATATATATATAGTAAAGATATCGTGATTTTAACTCAAAAAATATATTAAATCTTCTCAAAATTTTAATTTATCATCCTTATTAAATTCTTTATATGAAAATATTGTGGGATGTAAAAATTTAGAGTGTTTTGAGCTTTTTAAGTCACTGTTTTTAATTTTTTAAAATGATGTTCAAGTATTGAATATATTATTATTATTTTTTTAGAGTTGATGTTCAAAAATTAAAAATCATGACTTAAAAAGCTCAAAACACTCCAAATTTTTGCATCCCATAAGATTTTCATATAAAAAATTTAATGAGCATGATAAATTAAAATTTCAAGACGATTTGGTATGTTTTTTGAGCTAAACTCATGAAAAACCTCCGTGAGATTAAGCTCACGGTATCTTTACTCTCTCTCTCTCTCTCTCTCTCTATATATATATATATATATATATATATAGAGTAAAACTAATATGCTCCTAGGAGCACAGAGCCCCTCCGTGATTCTAACTCAAAAAATATATCAAATGATTTTTAAAGTTTGACTTATCACTCTCATTAAATTTTTCATTTTGAAATCTATAGGGTACAAAAATTTGGGGTGTTTTGAGTTTTCTAAGTCACTATTTTCAATTTTTGAAAATCAACTCTAAAAATAATAATAAAATATTCAATATTTATATAATTTTTTCAAAAATTAAAAAAAACGACATAGAAAACTCGAAACATCTCAAATTTTTGAACCCACAAGATTTTTATATAAAGAATTTAATGAGGATGATAAATTAAAATTTAGAGATCATTTGATATACTTTTTGAGTTAAGTTCACGGAAGGCTCCGTACTTTAGAGCACACGCTAGTCTTACTCTCTCTCTCTCTCTATATATATATATCTACTCCTTATTAATCACATAAGTGTCCTGATTTCATATTGGTCCAAAATTTTTGTTCAATTTATAGAGATAACATCAGTCATCGGATTGAGTTATTCGTCAAATAATGTTACTAGCCTTGTTTAACATAAGAAAATAGTCTATTTCGGGGCTAATTTTAAAAATAATTAAAAATAGCTAAAAAGCTAAAAAAATCATGAAATTGAATATCCCATAAGATTTTGGCATGAAGAAAATATTGAGAAACTTAGATAGACCATATATAACCTCGGGATATTAAATCTCACCCCAAAGCATTATATGATTTTTTGCTTTGCAAAGAACAATAACACATCTCTCTCCTTTATATATATATATATATAGTTGCGCTATGGTGCTATACATAGCACATATTGCTTTCGTGCTATAAATTGGTTATTTATTATTAAAGTACAAATGGTCGATCGAACCATACAAAATGATTATTTTATGAATATCTAGAAATAACTGATTGAATTTTATAATTTTTTAACTATTTTTTAATAAAAGTCCAAATGGCTGATCCAAATCATTTAATATTATATTCATATTGACATATCTTTGGAGATCAAATTTTTTATTTTTTTTTGAAAATTTTGACTATTTTTTAGATAGGTACAAAGTTTGCTGATCTAACAATTTCTACACCATTCAATACTAGTGATGCTTCTCCCATATTAAGAATAGAAAAAAATTAAAAATATAAAATTTAATCTTCAAAGATATTTCAATATGAAGATCATGTTCAACGATTTGAATTGGCTATTTAGAATTTTAAATTTGAGATATGGACACAAAGTATAAAAAAATAAAATTTAACTATTTTTAACTTTATGAATAGATTTTACAAGGTTCTTTTTTAATAACTGATTTTCAAAAATTAAAAACCATAACTTAAAACTCAAAACGCTCCAAATTTTTGCATCCCATGAGATTTTCATATAAAGAATAAAATTAATTTAACATATAGTTCTCTGAAAAAACCTATCATTAAATTTTTCATATTGCTCGTGGAGTACAAAAATTTGTAAAGGTGCGTTGTTAAATCCTCTAATATTGAAAAATAAAAGTCTAAATGGTTGATCCAAATCATTTAACATTATATTCATATTGAAATATCTTTGGAGATAAAATTATATATATATTTTTAATTTTTTACTATTTTTTAGATAGGTACAAACTTTGCTGATCTAACAATTTCTACACCATTCAATACTAGTGATTCTTCACCCATGTTAAAAATAGCAAAAAAATTTAAAAATATAAAATTTGATCTTCAAAGAAATTTCAATATGAGGATCATGTTCAACGATTTAATTGGCAGTTTAGACTTTTAAATTTGAGATATGGACACAAAGTAAAAAAAAATTGTGCTTCGCAAAACACCATAGTCTCACACTCTCACTTTATATATATATATATATATATATATATATATATATATATATGTAGGGCATGGATTATCCTTGTTTTATGGATCAATTATATATTTTTAAAATTAAAATGATTTATTCAAACCGCTCAAAATAATTTTTATATAATATCTAGTTGTAGATCAAAATTTATATTTTTATATTTTTTTACTAATATTTTTAGATAAAATCACTTAATTTAATTATTATGAGTCACATTCAAAAGAAGTGATATTTTAACTATCTATAAAACATAAATTTTTTAAAAATATAAAATTTAATTTATAATTAGATATTTATATAAAAATTATTTTGAGCAATTCGAATCAATTATTTTGATTTTGAAAATAAAAATAATGATTCATAACATGAAGATGATCCATGCTTTACGTAACATCATAACCCAACTCTCTCTGTATATATGAAATTATGATTTAGATGGATATCAGATCAGCTTGTTGTTCGACCTTATTAGATTAAGCTTGGGTCTCGATCAAAAATTAAATTGAGTTTAATCGTCGAGTCAGTTTTTGCCATGACATCGTTCAAATTATCTGTTAAAATATCATGCAAATTGTCGAATCACAACACAATTCGCTGCGTCAGGCTCTTTGTTTGTTTATTTTACTCTTATTATTGCTGTTATTAATATTATTTTCCTTTCAATTGGGGGAAAGGAAATTCACATGAGTGTTCGCCACTTCGGTCTGCTCCAGCTACCGGGACTATACAACCAATTAAAAATAAAAAAGGAAAATTTTTTTCTTCGACATCGGTTCTTGTCATACTTCGGCGTTGCTACTTGCTAGCTAGTCATCTATACCTACACACTTTCGGAGGCTCTCAAACTATGTATCCTATAACTTGTAATTGTGTTCTTATATCAACAATGCTGACGAGAAGTTATTATATATAATATGCATGATCATGAGCAGCTTCAACTCTGTAATGGGTATCAATCCATTATTTGGTTTAGAGGGTGAGGTTGATAATTTGATCGATATTAATTAATAATTACTAAGTGATCTTAGCCATATATTGTCCATCGAAAATCGTCGAGAGGAAGATAAATTTGGAAAAAATATGACGCTTCACAATGACACTTGCCTCGTAAATGAGGTTCCGAAATAAGTTTAAATTAATGGAGATGGTGGGCAGGCAACATCTGATTGTATACTTATATTATTTATATATAATCATGGTTGTTGTAAAAATTTATTATATTGCCCGTATCAGTTATTGGGTTTATATATATAAACCTACTATATAGCCAGGTAAAGTCGAGCTCTATCTCTCAAGCAAACATATTCTAAGAAAGCTCTTTACTCTTTGAGGAAAGAGCTAAAATTCCTAAATTATTGGGGACTATAGCGGCCACTTCTTAAGGTACTTTCTTTCTCCTTTGTTTCTATCCTTTTTTGTATGTTTTTTTTTTTACATACGAATGTGTCCAAATAAATATATATAGACATCGCAATGGTTGCGATGAGCATGCCAAAGGAGAATGACGAACTCATTATCGAGATCGAGAGAATATTAACTGAGGTTCGGGAGAAGACCAATGCTGATAGTCAACAGTTATCCATTTATCGTGTTCCTGCACACATACGGAAGAATAACGAGTACTATTACGAGCCGAGGTTGGTGTCAATTGGTCCCTATCATCACAATAAAGAACACCTCCGCGCGATGGAAGAGAAGAAGGTGCACCATCTCAATGATTTTATCGGCCAAAATGTCAACATATTGCATGATTGTATAAGAGAGATCAGGAAATTGGAGGCTGACATTCGTGCCTGCTACTCCGAAAGTGTAGGTCTTGAAGAAGGTGACCAATTTGTAAAGATGATGGTTTTTGATAGCTGTTTCATCATCCAATTCTTCATCAAGTGGCGTTCCGACAAGCTAGATGCATCATGCAATGCTGGATGGGTTTTACCGCTTCTCGTCGGCGACCTTCTCATGCTTGAGAATCAAATCCCTTTCTCTGTGCTAACCATGATCTATAACTTATTCACTTTTGGCTCTGTTGATCCCCCAAAAGACACGCATGAGGATAAGCAACTTTCCTTCACTATGCTTATTTCAGAATCTCTCCATGAGATGCATAAAAGAAATGATGAAAAATGTGCTAAAATTCCGAAACACGGAGTTACTATCAAGCACATACTTCATCTCTTTTATCTCCTCTTTGTACCTACACCGGAATATCCCATAAAACCAATCCAATGCAATTCCCCAATAAAAGGCAAGGAACCTCATACAAACTACTTTTCACTGGTGCTTCAAAAGTGTGATCCAAAAGGCTTTTTCAAGTCGAAAAAATTGAATGAAAAAGATAGAATCCCGAGAGTGATTCCGAGTGCAATTGAGCTCAGGGATTACGGTGTAAAATTGAAGAAGAAGGAGGAGTTCAAAAGCTTCCTCGATGTTACCTTCAAAGACGGCACCCTCGAGGTCCCGTGCTTTATGATCGAGGAGTGTAGCCGGTCAAAGTATCTTAATCTAATAGCATTTGAACAATGCGGAGATTTAGGTGTTGGTACCATAGAGAAACCTCTTTCCAGCTATGCGAGGTTCATGACTTGTCTAGTGAACATGCCAGTAGATGTTCTCGAGTTAGAGCAGGCCGGCATACTCGAAAACAATCTGGCAAACAGTGTAGAGGGTGCCCAGTTCTTCCATCAGCTCAGAGACTGTGCTCATGTTAACTTTGGCAACCATTACTTGAACCAAGTGTTTGTTGAAGTGTTTGATCATTGTCAAGCGCTCTGGCCAAAATATAGGGCTGAGCTGTGCAATAGTTATTTCAGGAGCCCATGGACCATTTTCTCTCTCATAGGTGGTCTGCTAATTTTGACTCTCACCGTCTTCCGCACAATCTGTTTCATACTTGACACCTTCCATAAGAAAACTTAGTTCTTTACTTACGTCAAATGCATCATTGTACTGTTTATTATGATTAATGTCATTCTAGATTGTATTTGTTGTTTATGTTAATGATTGCTCATCATCATTGTATATGGTTAATTTCGTCTTTCTTATTTATTATCTGACAGTAACTTTGTCTTTAATTTTAAATCAGTGCATGCAAGGTTTGCTATATTAAGAAAGTTCATTTATACATGTTCTATGTGGGAGGAGCATTTTCTTTGTAACTGGACCAAAAAAATAATTATCTGTATGCCTCTTAATTAAGCTGATAATCTTCTTATTCCGCACTAAAATTACTTTTGTGGTGTCTGAAAATAGTTTCTCCTGATGAACAATTAATGTTGTGTGAACCTTTGGTCGTGCCAAAAAATTAATGTGTGTGTGAACACACTATAACATATTTTGATTTAATAATAGTTTTTAAAGTCCTTTAACAATGATTTTTCAACTTTATTGAAGAGGTGTGTTTGGAAAAGTATAAACAACCATTGTTAAATCGCGTTGTTAAAACCATTATTGAAAGACATTTTACAATGGTTCTTAACTAATAACTATTGTTAAAGGGTCATTTAATAATGATTTTTAACTAATAACTATTGTTAAAGGTTTCTATAGTAACGGTTCTTAGTTAAAAATTATTATTAAATATTTTTTAGCAATGATTTTTACCTAATAATCGTTGCTAAAGAACTTTTAACAATGGTTATTAGTTGAAAATCATTGTTAAAGGTATTTTTAAAAAAAATAGCTATACAAATTTTTAAATATGAAGTTAGATTGATATATGGAGTCAACAATGAATAGAGTCAAATTGATTAGATAAGAAAAAATATTAATATATATTATTCATTCATTCAATAATTAATATAAAAAATATAATTATTCATCCAATAAAAAATATTTACTTAATAATACATACATACATCATACTTATGTAATAATATGAAAAAATATATAATTTCTAAGAAAAAATCCAAAGAAAGAAATGAAAAAATAAAAGTTAAAATTTTAAATACGTTTTTGAGAGTCAAGACGAGATTTTTTGGCCCTGAAAATGAAGGTAAAGACATAAACAGTTAACCTTGTAGGTCTCATCGTAAGCTTTCTGTGACCGCGTAGCATACGCCTCAATCGGAGTTTCGTATCAAAAGTTATGGCCGTTTGAAGTAGAGATGGTAGGATTTGAGTTTTTATTTCTATTATTTCTCTTCTTTCTCTTTCTCTGCTCTCTTTTATATCAAAATAGAAGAGGAGATGTTTAATCCGTGAAATTTTACTCTTTTAATTTTAATTTTTGGATCGTTTGATCAAGATGAACGAATAGTGAGATTAAAAAATCTAGCAATCCGTAGGAGCAAAAAAAGTGGATTGCTATTGGTTGATCCTTTGTGTCAGAGAAAATTCGAGTTTCACATTTTAACAACAGTTCTTAACTAAGAACCGTTGTTAAAAGAACCTTTAACAATAATTTTTAATTAAAAACCATTATTAAATAACCATTTAACAACGTTGTTAAAGGTTCATTCATACTTTTTGTCTTCTAAAATCCATTTTAATAATGTTTTTTATTAATAACTATTGCTAAAAATGTTCTCACTATTTTAATACTATCACTGACCCCATTCAACAATGAACTTCATCTATAGGTGTTGTTAATTGAGTGTTGTCTATGCCGCTTTTTGTTGTAGTGACATATATAGATATATACTTTGTATTTTAGGAAAGAGCTAATTCGATGAAATAAATTTAATGAAATATTAATTAATGAACAAGGTTTTGTAGATTCTGTGAGTGTTGGATTATTTTATATACTATGAAATTTAATGAACTAGAAAATTATTATGACCCGCAAATTTAAACCCAAGGTTAGGAAGGATGCTTGTGTCCTGAATCCTATATATATATATATATATATAGTAAAAATACCGTGAGCTTAACTCAAAAATATATCAAATCATCTCCAAATTTTAATTTATCATTCCCATTAAATTCTTTATATGAAAATCTCAGGGGATACAAAAATTTGGAGCGTTTTGAGCTTTTTAAGTCGTGGTTTTTAATTTTTGAAAATCAGCTCTAAAAATAATAATAAAATATTTAATATTTGATCATCATTTTAGAAAATTAAAAATGATGGGTTAAAAAGCTATATATATAGCTAGTCGCTGCTTCTCTACTTACATTGCTAATGATTTATTATTATTACTTTTAAAAAAAATCAGGTTAACTTAAGACCAGCTTTTTTATTTTATATTGGAAAAAACACAAATGTTTATGTTCAAGAAGGTCGAATTAAAGAATGCACACATGCTTTAATTAAGCCCTAATTATATCTCATCTAATTAATATCCCTCTCTATCGATTCCCTTAATTATCTAATGCAGCGGCAAATTGGGCCGATTAGAATATAATATCCTTCTACTTCGCTCTTTGCAGATATTTCATAGGGTTTCTCCTGCTGATCAAGTATACAATAGTTATAATAATTTTTCTTTATTGTATGTTGTCTACTTCGTACACAAATTATATGGATCACATCTAGTTTTCTTAATATTTTTTTATTGAAACCTTTGCACTGTATGTACACAAATATATATGGATCATATCTAGTTTTCTTTTATATATCTTTTTGTTATTTACTTTTTCTTTTTTTTTCATCATGTAGAAAATTAATTACCAAAAATAATCTTCTTCAAGCCACCAAAAGTCCAAAAGTTTAGTCACTTATCTCCACCTTCTCTATCTAAATCGACCATCTACGTATCACTGAAAATGCCAAACATTTTAAACCCTTATTCACATTCAGATATCCATGTCCACACCAAATTTCAATTGAAAATTACAAAAAAGACCCCTCCAAATCCGTCGGAAACACCAAAGAAACTGCCATGCAGAGTCCTAATAGATTAATGGTCTTGAAATCAAACTGTGCCGACATTGCTGTCCTGTTGTACTTGCACATGCATTACGCATGGAATATCATCCATCCTTCTGAAAAATAAAACACCAAAATTAAATTCACCCACACGTCTCCATTTAATGTCTCCAAAAGAACTCCAAAAAATATATACAGAAATTATTCAAAATCATTTCAACATAAGTATATATATATATATATATATATATATATATATATATATGGTATATAAGTAAAAAAAAATTTGTGCTTTGCGTCCGTATCTCGAATTTAAAAGTTCAAACAGCCGATCCAAACCGTTGAGCATCATCTTCATATTGAAATATTCTGGAGATCAAATTTTATATTTTTTTGAATTTTTTTGATATTTTTTAGATGGGTACAAAGTCGCTTGTTTTGGATGGTGCAGAAATCTTTAGATTAACAAACTTTGTACCCATCTAAAAAATATCAAAAAAATTCAAAAAAATATAAAATTTGATCTCCAAGGATATTTCAATATGAAGATGATGTTCAACGGTTTGGATCGGCCGTTTGGACTTTTAAATTTCGAGATACGGACGCGAAGCACAAAAGATTTTTTGCTTCGCGAAGCACCATAGCATTACTCTATATATATATATGAGTAAAGATACCGTGAGTTTAAGCTCACGGAGACCTTCCATAAGTTTAACTCAAAAAACATATTAAATCATCTCTAAATTTTAATTTATCGTGCTCATTAAATTCTTTATATGAAAATCTCGTGGGATGCAAAAAATTGGAGTGTTTTGAGCTTTTTAAGTCACCGTTTTTAATTTTTTAAAATGATGTTCAAGTATTGAATATATTATTATTTTTTTAGAGCCAATTTTCAAATTTTAAAAATCATGATTTAAAAAACTCAAAGTACTTCAAATTTTTGCATGCCATAAGATTTTCATATAAAGAATTTAATCAGTATGATAAATTAAAATTTGGACATGATTTGATATATTTTTTGAGTTAAACTCACGGAAGGCCTCTGTGAGCTTAAGCTCACGGTATCTTTACTATATATATATATATATATTTAGGTTATGGTGCTTTGCAAAATACAAGATCGTTGTGTGCTTTGCGCTATATTATTATTTTTTTGGATAGGGGAAAACCGTCATTTTTGGATGAACCAGAATTCTCAGATCAAGTCATTTTCTCTTCATTAGAAAAAAATAGAAAAAAATTCTAAAAATTCTAAAATTTAATTTAGTAATAGATTTTGATATGAATATTAGATTGAACGGTTTAGATCGATTATTTCTGACTTGAAATTGAAAATAAAGCGTAAAACACACAACGCCTCTGTGCTTTGCAAAGCACCATATATATATATATATATATATATATATATATATATATATACACACACGTAGGTATATGGAAACATTGTAAGATTATTTGATTGTTAGAGGATATGAAAGGTTAATCATCAACTATTGATAAAATTCTAAATCTTTGGTATCTAATTACATGTTTTGTATTTTTTTTTCATTTTTAGGTAATCCAATCTAACAAGTTGTAATTGATATATATAGTCTGACGTATATACTGATAAGTGATAAATAGTGAATAAACAAATAATATGTTCGGACAATAAGCACTTATATATGGGTCGCACGCGCGTGTAGATAAGATAAAAGTTTTCTATGTGTACAAAATTATTTTGCACCCTACTACACTTAATTCATATTTTGCACTTACTGTATCTTAAGTCCACACAAATTTATAATTTTTTGAATTTATTTTATGTTGGATAAAGATGACAAACCATGTCCATTTTAAAATTGATTTATCATCAGTTCATTGTATATAGTTATAACTAATTTCTTTATTTTTAACATTTTGTTTTAGTATTAAATAATTAAACTTAAATCGTCATCAGATTTTAGATGGTATATTGTGATCTAGTATTAAAGAATAAGATCAATTATTTAGATTCAATATTTGAGTTGTGATATTTAAAATATAATTCAAGAAATTAATTAAGGTTGTGTGGTATTGAAGTCCAACTCTTGCAAAGATATTAATATATATGAACTATATTAATGAATGAAATCGGGACGATCTTATACAAATTTTAATTAGGTACCTTTTTGAGAATCAGATTCCATTCCGATCAATTGAATTTGGAACACATATGCACTTATTCAGTTTAGTCTCTATATTTCTACTATATACTTGTGTATATGAAATATATCTGTATGAGACACAATAGAGGGCATAATAAAGTATATCAAGGACATTTAGAGAGAGAAAGAGAACCACCATTCAAAAGAGAGATGAATTAAGTTCCTCCATGACGGGATGGGAATGAGTAGTTTCGATGTGAGAATTAAAGATATCGTGGCATCTAGGTTGTGAAGTAGTGGGATGACTCAGTTTAGGCTGTGGTCTTTCTCCAACTAAGTGATTTTTAGAGTCATACAGTGCAGGAGATGCAGCGCAAAGACTTAGACATGCTAGATATGATTGGAGACACAAGATCAAAGGGAAATACTTCCATTGATAATTATGAAATTCCTTCATCTCCATTATTTTCAACAGTGGTATCAGAGCTAGAGTACTCTTTTTTGTTTAGAATTGAAACCTAAGCCTTGATTATGATTTTTGATTATTTTCATGTTATTTGTGATCTCAATTTCATGATTGCTTGAAAGAATTTATGAAAATTCTGTCTAGTGTTCAGAACAGACATATTTTGAACTGTTTGATATTATGACGTGATTTTCATATCTTTATGTTATTTAAATGACTTGATGTTCTTTATAACTGTTGTAGAGCTCTTAGTAAGATTTTTAAAAAGTGAATGAACTCATTGATTGAATAAGTAGAGAGAATGTATATGACAATCACAATCAGAAGGTGTCGATATGTCAGATTTCTGAAATCAGTGATATTTCTGTAGTGCGAACTAATTTTCTTTTAGTTGATAATTTGTAATTATGTTAAATTTTGATGGAGTATAGCTCATTTTAAGAGCATTCCTGAAAGTCTAAGAACACATATTTTGGATTTACGAGTAGAAAATTATGAGGGTCGCAAAAAGATGATTCTGACATATTATCAGAGCAAGGGTGATTAATCTTCTGATTTCGTGAGAAATTTCTCATTTTTCTCATATTTAATAAATTTTATGATTTTTGTGGTTAGAAAGATCTGTCAGGGAGCTTTCTAAAGAGGTTTGAACTATATTATTTGGTAAAAAAATGATAGACATGATTTTTTCAAATCAAATTGTCGGCTGATAGAATGATTGCTGATAGAATGATTGCTGTCAGTTCTAAAATTTTGATAAAATTGAGATAATCACCATTTTTTATAAAATAATTTAGCAAATAAATGGTAAACAAAAGAAAATAAATGGAGAAAAGATAATATTGGCCAAAATCTGAGCAAATAATTTTTGAAAATATTGATCTGCGTCATTCAAATAGGAGTGTTTTTGTCATTAAAAAAGACTGAAAAACTAAAAATTAATAGATAAATTTAGTATATACGCTGTTTATAATATAATATAGATATCAAATTATATAAAATTTGAAAAATGATCTATCTATAAATTCGACAATGATTTTTTTTCCAAATTTATTTGAAAATTTATTGAAGTTAGTCATTGTCAATGGATCGCACTTGAGTTACAGTTTGTAACTATAAATTAAAGATGTTTTTAATATTTTGAATTGTCTACTTATATAATCTGATTGTCGTGTAGAGTCTTCTAATACGATTTTTAAATAAAAATCGAATCCGATCTCAAATTTGCTCGATAATTATTGCGGATTCGAATAATGTAACAAAGAGAAAGAGGTGCAGAAGCGGATCGTTTGAAATACAAAAAAACATCCGGGCCCAAAAAAAACGTGCTCAAGTCATAGGTGATTTGTTGATTTTCTTATCCCAGACATTAGTTTTGTAATTTTGTCAAAGCAAATGAATGCATTGTCCTTCATTTATTTTACAATTGGGTTGTTAATTTTAATAGAAAGATTCGACAGTTGAAATATATAATCTATTTTTTGACCGTATTAATTGTAAAAATAGGATTAGTCTATGACAAAAATATTTATATTTAAGCCTAACATGTTTTTCTTTGTGTCAAAACAATATTGATCCAAACTATCAATGTGTTATACTTATACAACAACAACAACAACAACAACAACAACAATAACAAAGCCTTTAATCTCAAATAAATTAGGATATGCTAGAAATGAAACCCAATTAGAAAGCACAAAATCAAAGATCTTAAATATCAGTGATAATAATAAGTATGATGAAAGAAAAATAAAATAAATAAATAAAATAATAATAATAATAATAATAATAATAATAATAATAATAATAATAATAATAAATAAATAAATAACCCATTGTCAATCGATCCCTTCTCATTGTATAATTTATATCATAAAAAATAAATATTATTCACTATTATAATTGAATATACATTATTAGTTTTAATATTTTTAAAATTAGTAATAGATTTGAAAATAAAGAATTATATTGAAAAACTTATTTTATTATATATTTTACTAAATTAAAAAAAATAAAATAAAATTTATGTTTATGTTTGATAATTTTATATATAATGAGACTGCACTCAAGAACTGTGCTGAAATATCTGGTTGGTTAGATCAAAATGCAGGGAACAATCACACGAAAGCACGAGATTTTACTTTACTTTATTTCCGGTCCGTATTTGTATATGAAAATATTCATATTTAAAAAATGAAAATAGATATATTATAAATATAAATATAATACTTGGAGAGAAGCGAGAATCCTGAGCCTGAGGTAATTAATTGTGCTGAGTCGACCATGTCTTGACTTCTACGTTGGACTTGATTGGAGCCGCAGCTGAACTAGAAATATCACGTGACGTCGCACTTTCAATTCCATCACTTAAATTCCAACTCCTTCGCACCAGAAATATCTCGGACTATGGCTCTTCGCGTACGGTATAATTACTTCCACTTATTCGTGGGTCCCGTCCCCGGGTAGATGGTTGGTTCATATAAAGCATGTCCAAGCGGAAAAGTTTCCTACCAAACCCCCACATTTTTTCTCTCTCCTACGTGTCGACACATCTGCTGGTTAGTTGGCAATTTTTTTTTTATTATCGGAATCTCATATCAATATTCATTTTTTCGATTAACAAGAAATTATCGAAATAAAATATCCGATTCTAATTCTTTTAGGAATCAAAATTATAATTTAGACTTTTAAATTTTTTATCTAGAGCCTGAATTAATATTTAGGCCCTTCAATAAAGGCCTGAAATATTAATTCAAGCTTTAGGTGAATTTTTTTTCCGGTTACAAAATTTTCGTGGCATTTGACTCATTTTTCTTGTGCAAATATAAAAAGTTAAGAATATTAATGTCAAATTTTTGTAATGACAGCGAACTAACGAATTGTACTGAATAAACAATAAAAGTGTTTCTTTTGTTTCATTTTTTGAAAATGAGCCAGTAGGTAAAATTAAATAAATAATTTGGTAATAATTTAAATATCAAGACTTACTTTAAATGATGATATATTATCTATTTATATAATATAAAAAATAACAAATACTATAAATCTTCAATCTAATCACAGAAATGGACAAGTGAGGATGATTTCAACTATAACTTTTATAATCAATGTAAAAAAATCATTTAGAGTCTGAATTAATATTTTGGACCCTCTAAATTTTTTATTTTGCTCTTATAAATATAAAAAATTTAAATTATTAATTCAGATCATTATAATCAATTGGAAAATAAATACTCATGCTAGACTAACAGAAATAAAACATTTTTTAAAAATTAAAAAAATTAGTTAGTTGACGCAGTGGTGAGAACTTTACACGAGCCACCAACCGCGATTGTCCAAAACAACCCTTGCTTGTTAACTTCACCAACAACCGACCGTACCAACCAGGGGGTGTTATTGTCATTCCCTCATCCTTTCCTTCCTAATTTAACAAATGCAACTACTCGAACGCGTTCTTCGCTCATTCTGTAAATAAAATTCCTTTTTTTTTCTTTTATTTCACAGCCCCCTCCTCTCCTCTGCGACCACCGCACCCAGCGCCACGTGCGCACGAGCTTGTTCACAACTCCAACTCAATGAAGTGATAAATTTGTAAATTTCACTATAGTTTTTTCTTTTTTTTTTTTGTTTGTTCAAATAAGTTAAAAGATGGAGGCGAGTGTGGGATTTAGTCTCAAATCCAGTTATTTTTCTAATAACGATAATAAATACGGGAGAAAATATACTGGTACTGGGAGGGTCTCGACTGTGCATTTGGGATTTCAACGGGGCCAGACGGTGAATTTGGTTGAATCGACGAGAAAGAGGGATTCGATCAAGTCGAGAAATCGGTCATTGAAGATACCGTGCTGTCATAGCAAATCAGCAGGTACTTTTATTTATATGCAGTATTTTTTTTTTTTCTGTTGTACCTTATTTTTAATTTTTCTATCTCCCTTTGGAGTTATTGTTCTTCATTTTTTTCTTATTGCAACATAGTTTTGTGGCTTGAATTCTTTTGCAGTATTAGAATTTATAGTTGTTTGCTTCTGATAAAAAATAATCATGGAAGGATTGACGATTAAAGAGTGGACTGATGGTTTTTTTATTCAATATTTGTGGTTTAGAAAAAAAAAAATGTCTTGAAATTGTCAGAACTCAGAAAATGGATTTTTTTTATCAAATGTGCGATGATTTTCGGGGCTATGTAGAAGAGCAGAACACTGCATATTGATTAGAGGACCATTTATGTATTTACCAAAATAAACTTATTGATTGGGGGAATATCCAGAAGAAAAAAAACTGAATATTCGATCATTTTTCTTAAAGCGGAGCTTTGTGAGAATTTTTGGACTTGTCTTAGGAACAGTAAAAATGACAGGGACATAGAGTTCAGCTTATTTTGGTGGTGATATTGACACAAATTTTCTTGAGGCCTTGTCCGTGGTTTGTTTGTATGTCTTATTTGATTGTTTTCGTATTTGTTTGAAGCAGGCGTCGAGCTTCATAACTCCGTTGATGAAGCCCTCATACTAAAGGTCAGAGAAATTGACCTTCAAATTCCTTTTGGAAACTTATTGCCATTTCTTATTATTTGGGAGTGACTGGTGATCCCTTTTGTCTTTATAGACTAACAATTGCATTTTAAGTAAGGCCAATTTGGTCAATGGACCTGAAAAGGACCGGTAAAGTCAATTTAATGGGGCAAAAATAAGAATTTGCTGGAGCTTTACCAAAGATCTAAATTGGTCCTAAGAACATTTGCAGCCCATTGTAAAACAGTTGTGTAAAATATAGTGATGTCTATCCATTTCTTTGTAGTTTCCAGCTCAGAAAGCTGCTCAGATGGCCTCTCATTATTTTATAAATAAATGTTATTTGCTATTGTTATCTGATTCAAATGCTGGTGTAATTACAGAGGAAATCCCAAGAAGTTCTTCCTTACCTGAACGAACGATGCATTTACTTAGTTGGTTAGTCTACTTAACCCTTCTTTATCCATGGTAGAGATGTGTATTTATTTGTACAATGAATTGGTGTGCTTTATTGAAATAGGAATGATGGGGTCTGGAAAGACAACTGTTGGAAAGATATTGTCAGAAGTGTTGGGTTATTCTTTCTTTGACAGGTTTGTTCTCTTTCCTCTGGATGGAAAAGGTACCCAAAACTTTTTATTGCTCATTTTATTATTTTTTTGAAATTCATACAGGTCAGTAAGTTATTTTGTTTCATCTTTCTTACTATTTCAGTGACAAATTGGTTGAGCAGGCTGTGGGAATATCATCAGTAGCTCAGATTTTCAAGCAACATAGTGAAGCTTTCTTCAGAGATAATGAGGTAGTGGTTTAAGCTTTGATGAGAATTTGTATTGGTTTGGAGTTACTCTGTCCTTGTGATGTTTTTAAGCTTTTTGAGTCCTTCTTTTGGTTCTGATTTTTCATGTATTATTATTAAATTTTTTTCCTGAAGAGTGAGGTATTAAGAGACTTGTCAACAATGCATCGGCTAGTTGTGGCAACTGGGGGTGGTGCTGTCATACGACCCATCAACTGGTACGAAAGAAATTTCTTTATTTTATTTCTATGCGGTGTCATTTGTGTAAAATTATATTATACTGGCATTCAATGATTACTTGTGAAAATAACACCTTTTGAAAATCAAGTTCCAGATGTTCACAAGTAGTTGAGTATAACTAGTGTTAGGAGCTATCTCAATTCTCAAATATATGATTGCTCATGAAATATCTATAACAAGGTTATACATATGTTGGGCTAGGAAATACATGAAGCATGGTATAAGTATATGGCTTGATGTTCCTTTAGATGCCCTTGCTCGACGTATAGCTGCTGTTGGAACAGCATCTCGTCCTCTTCTTGATGAAGAATCTGGTGATGCCTACACAAAGGTAACTTTTGTGCATATCAATATTTTCAAAGCAATGAGATAAAAAGAAACAATAGGAAGCCCCTACTTTTTTGGCAATAACAAAACGAACCCTGATTGTTGGACACCTAGTGGTCAATGTATACCAGTTCATTCTGATCCCTTATTACCTGACGATTGAGTTGGAGTTAGACGGTAAAAGCTTGGAAAGAATAGGTAATTCCAGCATACATCCAAATTTCATTGTACATTCAGCTCTTATGGTACATATATTGAGATATGATTCAAATTAAAAAAATTGTATACAATTGTAATTGTGCACCTAGCTATTGAATAGGAATATGATATGTACTAAATTTGAGTTAATTTGAGATTTGATTGTTCATTTGTCATAAAGCTTTTCAAATTTCATCAATAAAAATTATAAATAGTTTGATGGGAGGGTAAAAAAATTTCAAAGTTAACCCACATTTAATACATGCCCTACTCAAGTAATTTTGAACACCTTTACAATTTTAATTTTTGAATAATATTGAAAATGTGTACTGTAAGAATTGGATGTACCGTAAAGGGTTGGATGTTTGCTAGAATTATCAAAAGAGAACTTTTTCGTTAGTTGAGTAATCATATTAATCAACAAAATCAGATATCCCCTCTGAATTAAGTTTGCCTAAGAAAATTTCTTTGACTTGTGATACTCCAAAAAAATAGCACAAGGGAGAGAAATTGTGAATTAAGCATCAAACTTTTGCATACTAAAAAAGTATCTTTTGCAATTTTTATAATTAATGGTGTTTTCTGCGTAAAAAGATACATGGTGGCATTTTTTAATAGTTTTAAGATTAAAGATGCTAAGTTAGTACTCATCTGCATTTTTTGTGTCATTTAAATCCAGCAACTTTTCACTAATTTAATAATTGGTGGACCAGTCTGATATGAGAATTTGGTCTGATACAGGCTTTCTCAAAGCTGTCAGCGCTCTTTGAACAGAGGTCAGATGCCTATCCTAATGCTGATGTCAGAGTTTGTCTTGAGGGTATGTCATGTGCCACGTTTTTTGTACAAGTGTATTTGATACTCTAATGCATCATGATCATCTTGTGCAGATTAAGTTTATTAATGTTTCAGTATCGTGATCAACAGATCAAGTATCTTAATTTTGGCTATTACGTGGTAAGCAACCATACAGGTGCAATGACGGAAAACCAGTACCATGTCTTGGTTAGGTAACAACCTGGTTGGGACTGTGGACTTATCCAGGAACTTAGATTTGATATTTTGTCCACCGGAAAGCAAATAATAGTAATTCTTGAATCCTTTACTATATTTCATTAATTAATAATTTATTTCTTGTCAATGCAGATATGGCAGTGAAACAGGGTTTGAGCGACGTTTCTGCCCTAACTCCAACTGCCATAGCCATCGAGGTGAGGAGAACCTACTCTAAGATTACTTGCTAAAGAATTAATAACTTTCTCCTAAAATCTCCTCCTGATAATTTACTATCTGTACTTTTAAGGCATTATTAAAGATGGAGACCTTTCTTGCTGAGAGGATTACTGTCTGAAACGGTTAACTCGTGGGTTCAAAATAAGTTTGATGATGTTAGTTGCACCGTCCATGTACCATTAGTGTTGTACAAGTCAACTTTCAGTAATATTTGCCTGTTCATAAAGAAGGATTGTGTTGAGTGGAAAATGTTATGTAAAATGAAATAAGGAACTTAGATGTGGTTAGAAATAGGAAGCGTTGCGTTTGGATGACCATTTATCCTTGGGGTTATGTCATTCAAGTATCTGATACAAATAGATCTTTGCTCCTTTGTCAGTTTTATCATCTTCTTTTAGAAAAATGAATTTAAAAGCATAGATGCATCTATGGAGTCGATGATATCAATTTGAGTAGACTGCACATCTATTATAATAGTGTTGACAGTTCATGAAAAATATTGTTTAAATCAATTTGACAACCTTGGCAATATTGTTTAAATAATTCAAAAGAAAAAAAAAAATCGTAAGAAGTTCGCATACATGTTTTTAGATTTGTACATTAGTCATATGTCACATTTTATGTAGTTTAAGGGGCATTGGATATTTCATCAGATGCAATTAATAAAGACATCTGCAATTCGCAATTAGTTTGAATATTGACAGTTAAATTTGCATCAAATGTCACCATTTTCTTCTGATAAAAATGAGTACGTGATCCAAATGATAATTTCAAATTTAAAGTTATTTTTGGACATTGTCAAGCTAATCCATTGTCAACAAATAGTCAATGATCCTTCAACCCTAGTGTCTAAATATGAATTAACATTATAATAACAACTGAATTACCGGATCAAGCTCTAGGAGTATCATCCAAAGCTCAGTTGCTCTAGTCTGCAATTAAAAATCATTCACTCTTCAGTCTTCACAAATCAAATCTAACATAAACTAAAAACACTAATCTCCCAACAATTTAATTAAGCAAACTTCGAGACCAGACTTTGAACATCTCATGAGAGAGATCAGAGACACTATCGAGGTACCGTTGAGCAAACCACCTCTCGAATGTGACGTTGATCTGAGTGAGTAAACAGTCGGAGAACCAAGAGATGTTCAAAATCTGCCCTAGATTCGGGGAGCGATTTTTCTCGAAGTTTTTTGTGTGTGGAGGACAGAAAAAGTATAAATATATTATAATGTACATAATTTATTATTATATAAATTATTAAATTAAAAGCATTGATCGTTGATCGAACAGTTCAAAGAAAAACGCACCCACGAAACTTGAAGAAAAAACTCCTTAAAAAGCTCCAAAGGATATGAATTCGGTCAGGAGCTGTGCCTCTGACAAAGCGCCGTTCTGAAAGAGGTAACCTGAGTATTTGGTGAAGGCATCGTCGTTACCCGATCCATCCAACGGTGATGGATGAACGAGGAGGTTCTTCGCCTCCGGCGTTGGATACAGTGAGATGAAAAGATAAGGAGTGGATGGGTCGAGTGAGACACTTCTGGGCTCGGCCCAAAAATAAATTTAACACCAAATTAATGGTAATATACAATAGACATCTGCCGCGCGAGGAGGCGTTATCTCTTCGCCTCCTTCCAACGGTGGGGAAGTAGCGAAGAAACATGGCGGATCTAGTCACCATCATCCGACCGCTAATGGACGCCGCATCGACCCATATAGGATCCGGGCTTAGGAGGAGGTCCGAAATTGGGGGAAAATGGCGGATTGGAGCTTCTTCAGCGGCCCCCGGCATTGATCTGAAACCATTAGAAGCTGCCATTAAAAAGGTCGATTCCTGCTTCTATATTTTCTAGCACTTACCGAAAACAAATGATATTTCCTAGTGGGATAAAGTATTAAGAAAATAAGAGATATATTCAAGAACAACTTCGATTGACGATTGAGTATGTGTAGTTCATTCTAGTAATTAGTCATTTTGTTGGAGGTTAGGGGTTAGGCAACTTTGATTATAATTTTACTCGTGCAACAATATTTTAGCTTAATTTGCTTGCTCATTGTGTATAATCATCTTAAATTAACTATCAATTATAAAAAAAAAGTAGCAAAGAAATAACCCATTTAAGGCAAGTTCAAATAGGCTAGATATCTCTTATAAAAAAAAGAACACTAGGGTATATATCAGCTGTTGTTCATAGCTGGTTCACGAGCACATTGTAAGAAGTGATAAATAAAGATGTACACTAAACAAATACACGTACTTAAAATTAGGTATAAACCACATCCTTTTATTTTGGTAGCTAATTTTACTTTATACTAATATTAATTTGATAATTTGATAAAATAGAAAGATGGCGATGCAGTAAAGGAAACACTTGATCAACTCAGAGAGCTTGGCTGGGCTAACAAATGGAGTTCCCAACCATATGTCTCATGTCGTATGGTCAGTCAACACTTGAGAGAAATATTGGGAAAGTGTTGCTCAAGCAATAATAGATAACATCCACATTGAATATGATTCTTTCTATGAAAAACAAATGTGTATGTTTCTGTTTAACTAGCTCATGTGTGAATTTGCCTGGGTGTATGGTTTCCAATAAAGTTGAATTGCTTTTTATTGTGCAGACTTCTTTGCGGGAGCTAACAACTCTTGGAATAAAGAATGCTGAGAACCTTTCCATTCCTAGTGTCAGAAATGATGTAAGATTTCTGCCTGTTTCTCGGTAAATAATACATCATCTTTTTTATGTGTTTTGAAAAATAATTGCTTACATAATATGACTCAAAGCTGGAATGTAGAGTTCATACATGTTTTTTGGTTGTTCAGGCAGCATTTTTATTTACAGTAGTAGGGACAACAGGATTTCTTGCTGTTCTCGCAGGTCAACTTCCTGGGGTACTACTCTACATGCAACTATATTTTGTTTGTACAATTACAAATTCTTGGAAGATTTTTAACTACAGTTTCTTTAGTGACTTAATTCTTCTATTGTAATAAATTTAGGATTGGGGTTTCTTTGTACCATACCTTATTGGGAGCATATCTCTGATAGTATTGGCCATCGGCAGTGTTTCGCCTGGGTACTCTATAATTTCTCAAACATCCAAATTTAAATTTCTCTCAGAGCTGTTAAGTTTTACAAATTAATATATCAGTGTATTGATATGCTTTATGAACCCTTTGAAGGCTGCTGCAGGCTGCAATTGGTGCGCTTTCTTCATCTTTCCCTGATTATCAAGATAGAATTGCAAGGCATGAAGCTGCTCACTTCTTAGGTATTTCCCAGAGTTACAACTGAGAAACCTCTACTTCCAATGATATTTGTGGATAATTAGGCCTAACATCTTTATTGAAAATCAGTTGCATACTTGATTGGCCTACCGATTTTGGGATATTCCTTAGACATTGGAAAAGAGCATGTAAATTTAATTGATGAAAGGCTAGAGAAGATGATTTATAGTGGACAGCTAGACAGGAAGGAACTTGACAGGTTATTTTCTCTGACTATTCTTCTTTCTTTTTCTCAGTATAAAAATTTCTGTACTGTACCAGTGTCAACTAACTAAATTTTTTTACAAACAATTATGTAATTAGAAGGATATTTGTATAAAATTCTGAGATGAATTAACATTTCCAGGTTGGCATCTGTGTCTATGGCTGGGCTAGCTGCTGAAGGTCTAAAATATGATAAAGTAGTTGGGCAATCAGCTGATCTTTTCAGTCTTCAGGTACTTGTTTATAAGTGATTAATTTCTTTTCATGATTTTCCATTTCTTAGGATGAAACTTACAATTTATATTTTTCATGTCAATCCAGAGGTTCATAAACAGAAGCAAGCCGCAACTTAGCAAAGATCAGCAGCAAAACCTTACTCGATGGGCGGTCTGTTATTTGTTCTAGCTGAATTTAACTGTGTTCTTTTGATGAAAAAACAAAGAGACGACTTAATCTTGATATTGCAGGTTTTATTTGCTGGATCACTGATTAAGAACAACAAAGCTGAACATGAGGCTCTCCTGTCAGCGATGACTAACAATGCAACCTTGTTGGAGTGCATTCAAGCCATAGAGACAGCTGCTTAATTAAGATAAATTATTTCTCTTTTGATGAAATGTATAGGTTATTCCTTTGTCATGTCATTATAGGAAAAAAAATCATTTTATGGAGAGAAATGCAACATAAAGAATTCATGCTATTAAATTACTGTTATTTGCTATTTTTTTTATTCTCTCATGTATATCATCAATGAATGTAATATGAGTACGAGAAATTGCATCTTGATATGAGAAGTGAGAAAAGATTCTTTACGCAACTAATTGACCAGTTGCTTTGTTCATCCTTCGCATTTCAAGTACAGTTGTGTTTTCAAGTAGATTTGTGTTACAGTGCTTCACGAAGCACTAGTTAGTGTGTTTTGGATTTAAATTTCTAATTCAAATTAGATATGATTGATCTAGATCGTTCAATTTAATCTTCATATATAAATGTATTAGCAAACTGAATTTAAATTTTTTTGAATTGATTTGTTATTTTTTCGATTGAGGAAAAGATGATTTGGTATCAGAATTTCAAAAATTATAAAGTTTGGTTTGTTAATATATTTTCATATGAAGATTAAATTAAATGGTTTGAATAGTCATATATAAGTTAAAATTAAGGATTTAAATCTGAAACACACTAGACATTATGATTAGTGAAATATCATAATACAACTCTTTCAAATATGAAGAAAAAATGGGAACTATATGTTAGCCATGCAATCAGAAACTCATGAATAATTTATACAAAATATCATTCTTACCTCATTTTAATATCCTAGTACAAGACAACAACTTTAAACGGTTCCCGCATGATTCTCTGACATCACATTTTAAGGGGCTTTAATGTCCCCCAAATTCCGTGTGTATAGATTACTAATTAACTACCCGCATATAATTAAATTTATCTATCTACTTCTATTTATCTATATACATAATCTATCTCATATACATGTCAATCCCTCCCAACCCCTTAAAATTTGTCTGATTACTAATTGTCAAAACAGATTTGTCTGGTTCCTTATTTGTCGTCAGACCAGTCGTTCATCTCACTCTCATAAAACAGAGCTTCCACAAGGTTATCAATCAGAGAATCCACAAATGCATTGCAACTCACGGTAAAGATCTGGCCGATCCTACTACGTGCACTGGTAAACCATGCAAATGTTGCAGCAGATCCAACAACAGCTAGACACACACCCAATGCCTCTGCCAATTGCTGCATATCGAGCTTCTTAAACAATGAATCGCCAGTCACCAGCTCGCTTGACACTGTAGCTGCAAATACAATCTGCAGAAAAGGAATATATACTATTAAGCAACAACTTCAATTCAAGGTTTACTGCTTATTACTGATACAACAGATACACGTTTGATCAATTAGTCCAAATCTGTTTCGTAGTTGTGATAAGATGATAGCAACGAAACTAAGACATTTGAACATTCTGATTTGAATCATATTCTTCAGATCAGTTTATGGGTTTTCATTTTTCAGATGGGATGTTTGGAAAATGAGTAATTTGGATCAGGTAGGATATAGTTTTTGCATCATATTCATATAGCAACTGATTATGAATTTATGATGAACATAATTACTTCATACTGACCATAGCGAGGCGGCCTATGATGGTCTCATAGTCATGGCTCTTTTTAGAGCTTTCAATGTAGTTTGTGAGGGAGGCGAAGAATTGTGAAGCATCATCTGATTGTCTCTCCAATTTAACAACTGCATCTCGAATGTCAGGGCCATACGATCTGAGTGTGCAGAGCCGCGGTTGAAGTATGATCTTCTTGTCGGCCTCAGTTGTCAGATTTGTTGATCTCGGTTTTGGGAATTGCACATTCCGCCTCACACCGGAGTCTGATTTCTGTGGCGATAATTCACAGACGATGGAGCGTACAACTGCGTTGGTGGTGGCAGAGGCCATGGCACAATGGAATTGGAGATGACAGAGAGATGGAAGGAAGGATGGGTGTGGAGATTTGTTGGAAATTTGGAATCTTGACGACTGACGAGTAACTTTTTAGAGGAAGTAACATGTGATAAGTGATGACTGATAGCGAGGAAAGCATGGCCGTGGGACCGTTTGGATGTGGCTATTTGTGGTTACTCCAATTGCAGTTGGAGATAATTGTACAGGCTCACCTATCACCAGTTTCAAATAGCTTAAGTGGACCAAGTGTTTTGTTTGTTGCTTGAGTTCTAGTCATGGAGTGGTTTTAAAGAAATAAAAAAACATACTGACAAATTACTACTGATATGATTATTATGAAATTTGAGAGTTTGACTCTCATCTTTCCGATAAAAAAAAAACTACTGATATGATTATTGGTTTCAAATCAAAAACCTATAATATTGGATCACCATTCTAAATGTTTGAATTTCAAATATCCAACTGCGTATATAAAGGATAAATATGAAATGTTTCTGGACCTTTTTTCTCCATCTCTCCTTACTCCTATCCTATTGTGAATGAAATTTACTTTTGTATTAGAACTTTTAGCCAATAAATGAAATGAAAGGACAAATCAAAAGACACCTTATCAATATTCATACCAAATAAAACATTTCATGTATGTAATCTTCAAAAAAGATGATGCATATATAAAGGATTAAATACTTACCACAATAATATACCTTTTCTCATTAACACATAACTACAAATTAATTTATACAGTGGATTATATCATATTTCAAAAGTATAAGTAAAGGGTGATGTTATCCAAAGGACAGCTAGCATGGATGCTAATTGCTAAATGTAAGCCAAGGTGGGTGTCAGGCCCCGGGCTCCCCTATAAATCGAAAATTAATATTTTTCTTTAAGATTATATATTTGCAAACAAATACTCATTGGTTCTTATAAAATTGAAACCACACTATTCTTGTAATTTGTTCCCCTTTTTTATTTTCTAAGTCCGCCTCAGAAGGACCGATAATGAAATTCCCTATTGCTATAAAAAAAAGATGTATTATTTTTATCAAAAAGTAATAGTATTTTCCAAATGCAAGTAAAATAAAATGCATCAAGTAAAAAAATTAGTTCCTTTATTCAATAATAAACTCAAAAGAAGAAAAAAAAATAAACATTTAAAATAATCAAATAGCTTATGCATGCGCAAAAATAATAAAATAAACAGACATAAAAGATGTACGTAGTATATTCTTGAGCTTATACCGTGTATCACATTCACATAAATACTATATATCTGTATCCACGCGCCAGAGTATTCATTAAATAGCATGGGATGTCTATTTCGAAGAGGCGTTCTTGACCAGTAAACAAAATCCCTACTCCCTAGGATGTCAAATTCCTGATATTGTTCATTTGTCCTCACGCGAGGTTTCTTCAGCATCCACGTCACAGTGCTTTCCCATAGACGCCGTCTGAGACTCTAGAATTCTTATCCACTGTTGTGCGCATAACATTGAATCTTCTTATAATAAATCGTGTGCTGCTCAGAGGACCTGACTCCTGAGACTCTGAGAGCAACGTGGCACTCAGGCCTCCTGTTCTGTTGCTTTTCACCATGATCTGCTTCTGATCAAAATCCAACGGCTCCAAGTGGATACAAAATTACTTTATCCCTGCTTTCATTGAGCCGTGTCTCGTAAGGTGAGAAGTTGAACTGCGCGGAGAAACCCATGCCTCGGGTTGATTTCCACGTGGCTTTTAACCGGGTGGGTTGGACCTGACCATTTCTTTCTCTCGCGCCACATTGCGGATAAGCATAAATAAACCAGTTGATTTGTAGGCTTCAGGTTGCTTCCTAGAAAGTAGAGACGGATATTTGAGGAATTTTTGTGTCCTTATTTCGAAAGTAAATATCATTGTTTTTTAATTGTGGACTAAATAGATAACAAAAGAGATTTACTTTCAGTCCTGTAAGAAACTAACAGCCTCTTTCATAGAGAGAACCTAGCTACCTGCATGTTACAATATCCATGAATTATTGTCGCTCACCTACTCAGAGAACTCCCATCTTACAAAACCCAGTATAAACTCACTACAGTACAGTGTGAGGAAGAAGAACCTGTCTCAAAACTTCAAAAAGAGAAACATAATACCAGTAGCATCCTACTTAGTTTTAGACTGGCGCCGAAAGATAAAACACAGGAAATTAATAATTACCAACTGAATAACAGCTTACATATTTGTTGTCAGCATGCAGAAATATGCCTATTGCCAAATTGCAAAGTTCTGCAGGATCTGTTCTTGTACCAGTTCGGTACCAAATATCAATACCATATAACTCCTCCAGTAGTAAATCGATGCCTTCCACATTATTTTGATACAAATTTTAAAAAATAGATTTTTTTTTACAAACATATTCTTAAGCTCATGGATTGCTTGATTTTCAAATTTTATGAAATTTGAATGTCATTTGATATTTCATCAAAGATAATCAAAATTATATGATAATTTTAACAGTTTAAATTTAATAATTTTGATGTAATATTAAATAATATTCTAATTGCATAAAATTTAAAACACAATCAATCCTCAAGCTTAAGAATCACTTTATAAAGTTTTATTTTTTAAGATTTTTTATGAATTTATATAAATAGAAGGGATCACTTGACAATGGTTAACTTGACAATCTTGACAATGGATCTTGAAATAAGTATGAAAAAATCTTAAAAATAGAAAAAAATCTTATAGATATGTTCTTATTTTTTTAGATTGACTGTGACAAATTTTATATAATTTCATTATCATTTGATAGTTATCAAAGATCGTTAAATTAAAACCATTATAAAATGCATAACATTTTGATAGCCTTTGATGTACTAGCAAATCATTGTAAAATGCATAATATTTTGATGGCCTTTGATGTACTAGCAAACGATAATGAAATTACGTAAAATTTTAATCACCATCAATTTATAAGTAAAAAAATATATTTATAATTTTTTTTCTATTTTTAAGATTTGTTTCATATTTATTTCAAGATTTATTGTTAAGATCATCAAGATAACCCATTGTTAAGGATCTCTTCCCTTATATAAAATTGATTGTCAAAATCATCAAAATAATTAATTGTCAGGATCCCCAGCCTTTGCTAAATGCTGAAACGTTAAAGATTATTTGGTACCAATTGCTATAATATGGGTAACTCTGGCTACTTTCAATGAACTGTGAGTCTTGTATCACATGTAATCACTATAAATTTATAAATTGCAAAAGGATGTAGACATTATTATTTTTTAATTCCATCATACTATCAGAACTATCTACTTTAAATCAACAAAAAACTATTTCGTCAGATACCATGAACCTGTCAATAATGTTATTGTTGTTCGCAGCCAGTAATTAACTTGAGCAATATCCCACAGTAGGCCATGCACATCTAAACAGATTAATCATTCGTGTTACCAGCAAGTATGCCAACGACTGGTATAGCTGAATACAAGCAAACAAAATTCAATTGCATCATTTGCACATTATTTTAGAGAAATTGAGAGAAAAGAAAAGAATACATTTGTTTTCATTAGACATGATATATGCTCCAGCTATCAGCATTCTCAATGTGGACTTCTTATAGTTGGCGTTGTCAATTATTATATACTAGTATCTTGTCCGTGTGTTGTTACGGTGATATTTTCAGAAATATAAAAATTCATATCTTCATGTGAAAAATAAGAAAATAAAAATAAAAATAATTTAGTAATTAATATAAATTTTAATCATGAATATATAATTAATGCAAAATAAATATAAATTGAGAGGAAAGTTAACATTCAGTGTTTAAAAAAGTTAAAATTCATAATTGATGGCAATCTAAGAAAAAAAGAAATAAAATAGAGCAATTGTACTCCTAAATTATATAACATTTTGTAACAAATAAAATTGAGAGAAAAATTTAATTTCAACACAAATTATCATAGAGATAGTAACATTATTTGATGAATAACTCAATCCGATGAGTGATATTAGCTCTAAAAATTCAATACAAAATTTGAATCGTTACAGGATAAGAACACATACATGTTTAATAAAGAGTAGAGATTTAATTCAGAATATCCTTATACATCTTCATTGCAAATTTATCAATAAAATATATTGTCATCCAAATACTAAGTCTTTTTTTTTTTTGGAAATTGAATACCTAGCTAATTTGTCAGGATATAGTAAATTTCAACGATAATCATATACATTTGCGTCTGTTCCAATTAAAAAATATCTATTTGATATTACTAGAATGGTAAAGACATCAGTTCCATGGCATTTACCGAGTGGCATATAAACTTATGGTAATGATGCAATCTTAATAATAAAAGAGCTGGGCTCTACATTACGTATATTCAACCTTTTTTTGAAGTAAAAGTAATTTACAAAATTCAAACTGCACGTTTTATGCCAGAACAACTAGTGTATTCACTTGTGAATTTTTATGGGATAATATTACTCAAGACAAATCTGTCACATTGAATACAAGAAATATATATTTTCATCTATAGAGATTTTCTTTTGAAAATAAGACAGCAATTTCCGAATAAAAGATAGTTAGATATTAGCCATAATCTTGAATCTGTCCTAAATAAAAACATCTATCATCAGTATCCAATCAATATTTCCTGAGCGACCTCCCCTTCTTCCACTATTAAAATTTGCTGAGCAGTGAGCAATGTCCCCTTCTTCCAGTGTCTGCCCTTGTCCCTAAGAGCTAACAATAAAAAATCCTTCTCCAAAAAACATCTATCTGAACAAATTAATGTGATTGAAGCTCTGATAAACACTGCCATTCAAATTCTGACAAAAAATATGGTAAGCTCAGGACCGTTCCGCCCATCAGGACTAAGCATGTAGAGAGTCTCTGAGTCACGAGACCCCACCACATGCTCAAAAAATGCTCTCACATATGCCAGTTCACCTTCTGGTCCCTCAGTTTCAGACTTCCCTGGAATCACACCCGCACCCATTGACACTGGGCTTAATGTCTCCATCACCATCAGGTCTTCCTCAGTTGTTTCTCTCTTCACTCCATACCCGCACTTCTTTCCATTACAATACATGGTCCATATAGGCTCCTCTAGCAACCTTGGCTGATCCTTGCTCTTCTGGTCAGCTTGTTTCTCGCATTCCAGTGCAATTCGCACCATTCCAGACCCTATTTCACGTAGTAGTGTTTGTGTTTGTATGGCCAACTCGATTACCAATGAGGGGAGGCAACGAGAGGTCTGCTGAAAAGAAAACGAAACTCGGCCTTTGCGATGTCCAAAGAGGGTCCCGGTGATACGAACTGTAGATGATGATGATGATGACGCTGTGTGGCTCATATGGTGAGGGTGAAAATCACTGGATGCTATGTGAGCATTTGAAATCATCTTGCATGGACCAGGAACACGGACACATTTCGGTGAGAAAACAGGTAATGTGCGGCACAGGGACCGTAATAAACGAATTCCACGGCTGGGGCGATGAGGTCGGCGGCGACGCTCCGGCTCAACAAGGGATAGAGTTGGCGATGGTGCTGACGGCAGCATTGGTTTCTTCACCTTCTCTTCTGATGATGCATTTGCAACATTTTTGTGACCCGGCCAGCCCATCGGAGCAACTCCTGGATTAGGTATCGTTTGTCCTTTATTATTGTTGCTGTTTGGTTTTAATTGGGAGAAAGGGAAAGGATAAATTGGGTTGCCCATTTTATGAAGAAAAGGGAAGCCTCATATGGGGGTTTGAGCACTTATTCCTTGTGGTTTCTTCCCCCTTGAGCAGTTTTGCCTGAGAGATTGTGTGCATTTATTGTTGTTTTCTTTGTTTTGACGGTTAACTTGTTGTCTGGCACAAGAAAAGGCAAACAAGGATGGTTGGTTTTCGTGCTGCTAGCTAATGGTTTATATAAGGATAAATTGGAATGTGATTAGGAGTTGTTGTTGTTTGCTATTTTTGGGCGAAAAGGATATTAACTGTCACAGCTGTTTCGCGAGGGATTCTGTGAATGTTCTCAGAAAATGCACATAAATTACCCAGTGAAACTATTTACTTATTTTAGCTATTCTATTTGATTCAAGGAAGCAAATGGTATGTATATTTGTCCTTCAAGATTCAAACTTGTTCAAGAGGCAAAGACTTTTACTTTCTGATGCAAATTATTTTTGAGCAGTTAAAATGACTTACTCAATACACAAAAGTGTTATCTCAAATTAAAATACACAGAAGTGATATTCTTATACAAAATTAGACAAGACAATTTAAAGATTTAAATTTATTTTTCTGAGGCCGTTTAAATCACAATATACAAGAAGTTCAATCCATAGATTTCAACCGTATAACGAGTAAAAACAAAGATAATACTAATTAAGTAATGCTACTATGCACTTTCTGTCTATTGAAGATTAATTTTTTTTTTAATGAACCACCGAAATACATTTAATTTACCTTTCTGTAGAAGCAACCAAACCAGTTACTGAAATAGAGATGCATCAGCAGGATGGTGTACGGTAATATCCCAAGAAAGGCCATGTACCGGTCAGAACTCACGATAATTGTTTTAAAATGCGACCGCATGGCCGCAGCAGCATATACGATCCGTTTATGTTTATGCGGCGTGATGCGCATACATAAGAGTATATATTCACATATTTAACAATGCGTATTATTTTTTAAAATATTTATCGTATTAATCTTATAAAATTAATTATATTATATTTTTCATGTAAAATATTCAAAATTATATTAATATCTTATTATATTTTCTTATTTTACATTAAAATTCTTCAAAAATAAATGATCGATTCAGATATTATAAGATTTTTTAAAATACATATTCGCATATATAATCTGCATACTGAACCGTATATACATTCATATATCGTATATGCGCTATGCAGTAGTCAATCGTATATATATTAAAATCCGTATTTTTAAACCTTGCTCGCGACTCCGGAGAGTACTACGACTCATCACAGTGACAAAATTTCATGAGAGAAGGAGAAGGTTTGTCAAGCTTTCAAAAAAAAAACAAAATAGAATGAGAGATGGTTCGTCGTGGAATTTTCCTGAAGCCCATTATAGACACTAAATCCGGCCCAGTATATTTGGATCTTTGGCATTTCTCTATAGAGCCCATGAATACACACTAAAATGCTAACTAATTTTCAGTCACACGATTAGATTTGCTGACAATTAATAATTGATCCCAAAATCAAAAGTAATTGTTATCTTGATTGCTTTAGATACTTTGAAACTCCACCATTTTTATACAAAATTGTTTCATTGTCAAGTGTTCAGTACTGCCATTTATTTCATTTTCAATAAAAAAAAATAGTATCGTAACTGTTGCCCATAGTGAGAAAGTATTAGTTAAATGTATTGAATGTAAAACTACGAGCCAGTCATTCTAGCTCGGTCAATTTTCTAGAACAAAAATTGATAGAACATACAATCAAATTAGATGGAACTCTTAAATATAAATTCCAGACACTAAGCTTTAAAAATGGATTAACATAATTTAATGATGGGGTGTAATTTAAAATTTTAACTGGTCTAAACATTTCTTTTTTATTATAAACCCTTTTTATATTAGAGATCAGATTTGACACCCAATTCTCTTAAAGTGTCAAGTGAACTTTGAACCGGCTGGTTTAAACATTTCTAAATGTCATTATAGCAGTGTGCGCCTTAGGGAAATTTAACAAAGAGTACAGTAGATGATATTTCAACAGCTCAATATTAAATTATTAATGATGGTATCTAGCGATCTACTCATCTATATGGTATCTATATCACTTCCTTACATATAAAAAAGCTCTGTGCTCACTTATATAACCCGCCAAGTCAAATCCAATACATAGTTGACCTAATAACCCAGAAAATAAAACTTAAGAAACATGAATAATGACCTTGGTTAATTGTCCACAGATTACATGTAAACCAGGGCCGAAGCACAAACAAAACCATAGACTTCGATACAAGTCTTGTCGTGTTGATGTCATACTAGACGTCTATACGACCAACCCAAGTACGTACCAGTATTATAAACCTCTCGAACCGAATGATACAAGTGCCGTACGTAGCGTCGGTGCTCTGATTGGGATGGTAATCTCAGACAAACACATCATAATCTTGAGTCGTTGATTGGACAAACAAATATAATATGATATACATTGAAGTTCAACTGTCGAAATCAGAATGGAGAACACAAATCCTTGTCATTCTTGGCGTGGGAATCCTTGTTGTTCGTTTTATTTTTTAAATTACATTAGGTACATATGCAGGTGTGCATTTTATATTGTAGTCTTTGTCTCTATTATGCACCGGTTATGCGTTCAGTGCTGTTACAGAGCTGCTAATTTGGTCTATTTTGTCATCTTTGTTTTTAACAAGGAGTTAAATTTTATCTATATCTATATATACTTTATATACATACTTTATTTTAGAGAACATGTATTAAATTTATCTATTATTTTTTCTTTTCTTAATAATAAAAACGCTCTAATCGAATGGTGTGAATATTTTAAAAAAAACTAATAATTCAGATTTTGGTCAATATCATTTTTTTTTCTCTCAAATTATTCTATATTTGTTTATCATGCATTGGGAAAAAAACTATTCATCATATAAATTAATAATAAAATATTTTTAATTTTTAGTAAAGAAAACTATCTACTATAAATCTTTATTTAAAAATGAAATTGTATTATGTTTTGTAAATAAATATTTTATTAAGTAATAAATTAATTTTATTTTATTTATAAATTAATAAGTCTTTGTAATTAATTTAGACAAATTAAAAGAACTCCGCACAACGGACGAACTTTTTTTAGTCATTGATAATGATGTTATTATTATTATTATTATTTACTATAGAAATATAATTAGCAATAAAACAAGTGTCGTTAGTATTAAAAGAATAATGCTTGTAGAAAAAAACAAACTGCATTGAATTTGCTAAATTACGATATAAATTAAACATCAAAAAAATAAGAGACTAATATGATTTTATCTATTGAAGCCATATCTTTTTCTTCTAACTAATAAATGGTTATATATATATGTATATAGTTTGTCTAGTATGTTTCCGTTAGTATTTCAACCAAAATGCTAACAAGTCAAATTTTAATTTTTCATGTTCATAATTTTAATTTAAGTATCTCAATAAAAATTTTATATCATAATCTTATAGAATACTAATTTTCATCATGTTTGGAGTTAGTTTACTATACTTACTGATTTTTGAAAGATAGCATTGAAATAATAGAAAAATAATAAAAATTGTATGTCAAAAAAATTTACTTTTTAAAAACCATTAAGTATAGTAAACTAACTTCAAACACGATAAAAATTAGTATACTATAAGATTATCATATAAAAATTTTATTAAGCTACTAAAATTAAAATTTCGAGTATGAAAAATTAAAATTTAACTCATTAGCATTTCAAGTTGAAATGCTAACGGAAGTATGCTAGACAAATTATATATATTATGTTACAATATTATGTTGTGATTTGTGCTACTAGAAACTGTTTAAATAAATATTTGCTTGCAATAATATGTTATTATAAAACTGAATTACTTCTATACATCAAACCATAAATAATTGAATAATAAATTACTCGGAAAAATATATAATATATCTATGCTAATTAGATTAGATAGATTATGAACATTAGGTGATTTATTCATGCATTCTATACTATCTTCTTTATATATACATATTTCATCAGAACATGTTCTTATAGTTTTAGTGGTCGAAAAAATATAACTACTTTATTAATAAATTAACAAAGCCTACAAACTACTAAGAGCAATGACTCTTAACCTAATAAGGAAACTAAAAGTGTATAACTCTTGGAGCTGAGTATCTTTTTTTTCCCAGTTTATTAATTGGCTAATAGATTCAGGATAGACTCGAGCATCGAACCACCTAAACTCTCTTCAAGAAAAAAGAAAAAAAAAACACCTAAACCATCGAGGTATGGAGTGACTACTAGAACGAGAGAAGTAACAGTAACAGATCAGTTCAAAAGAGATAAAAAGGAAAAAAGTCATAAATTATTTATCCCCTTCAACTCTGCACGATGCTCCACGACAGACATGAGCACTCGAGACAGTCTGATCTACACAACTTTTCATTTCACGAATCTTAACAAAAACAATAATGGCCCAATTTGGTTGTACGGCGTACAGAGTTGGAGAGGAACAAGCAATAGAACTGCATATATAGTGGTTGGAAACCGTGGAATCTTTGTCAGGTGTCTTTAATTAACATTGATTCATGAGCTACAAAGGTCGTAGTGCAGCTATGTCCCTTCAGTATTACCAAATCTTAGTCAAGCACTGCGAAAATTTAAGATTCTATAATAATAAGTAATGACATTTGCATGTAATAGTACATTTCATATTTAAGATATTTTTTAAAAATTATTTTAATAAAAAGTCTAAAATCATAAATATATTTCTAATGATTTAGATAAAATATATATTAAATTGAAATAATTTGAACTAATTTAAAAACTATTTGATCATTTATCACAATATTATTGAAACTCCATGGTAAATTTTTAAAATTATATGATGGTGGTTAAAATATATTTTAAATTGACTAAAATTTCAAAAATATTATATCTAAATTATGAATTAGAAACACATCTATGATTTTAGATTTTAAATTTTAAGTCTGAGTAATATTTTTGAAAGGAAGTATAATAAAATTAAACTAAACGTACACTGAAAGTTGATACTTGATTGGTTCTATATGGAACTTGAATACCAATATTTTTAAAGGCATTGAAGGCTGGAAGTTGGTACTTGAGACACGATTGTGGAAATATGTCATAACTATGAGAACTTGTACTCTTGTAGGTCAATATTACATGTAAATCTAGTGCAAAACAATCACATTAATGTTAAACTCATGAACAAATTGAAGATGCAAAAGTCTTATTTTCCATAAATTTGTATTATTTTTATTTTTAACAAATAAAGAACATAAATTATGATGATGATCATAAATTAACAGTTTTTAGTTTGAAGAGATAATGAACTATTAGTACATGCATGTTCCAACATACGACAAATTATAATAAATCATTATTTATTCAAATCTCATTGTAGTTGTGTACTGATGCCGGATTTTTATAAAAAAAAAGGAACAGAGAATATATATTGTAATATTGATGCATGCCGAAACAAATTTGGACAACGATAAGTATGAGTCCTAGAAAAGCGATCGACATGAAACACACAGTTATAAGATATATTTATATATACACACTTACATATACAGTTGCACACTTGAGCTGATTAACTAGAACATATAAAATATTTCTCAAAATAGAAAATCTACAAATCACGAAAAAATATATATAGTGGTAAAAAAATAAATAACTAATAAAGTGAAAAATGGTAACTTTTTCCCAGACCAAGGACAATAAATAGGCGGTCAGGGGCCAGCTGCAACACTCCAGGAATAAAAGCACCGCCTTGAATTCAGAGAGAGAGAGAGAGAGAGAGCTAGTTGCGATAGAAATATAATACAATATAGAGAAGGTAACTACTAACTAACAACCAAGTAACAAAGAGATCACTGATCCAGGCGGAGATCTCTGTTTTCCGATTGCTCATGGCGTTCGCTTTGAAGAAATTTGGTTCTCTGATAACGCAGCACTACTTGAGAGACTGTGCTTTGTCGTCTCTCCGGTACCGGGGTCTCTTCATCAGAGGTCTTCCCGTGTGTACTGATTCTAATACTCCAAGGAAGGAAAATAATACTCGAGTAATCTCTCTCTCTCTCTCTCTCCACTCTCTAGGCAAGAACCATGCATTGTTTTTTTTTTTTTAATTTATATGCTTTTAGAAGTTCGAAGTTCTTTAGGAAGGAAGAAGCTTAAGTTTCTTTCATGAAGAAAAAAAAAGTGAATAATAAAATTGCATACAGTTTTCTATGTACGTATTTTGGTACCCTGTCAAAGATGGTACCATGGTTAATTAAGCTTGGACAGCTTTGACCAGTACCACTTGAAGAAAAGATGACCTCACTATTTGCAAATAACAAAATTGGGCTATTCCATTCTCGAGTTTTAATTTGAATGATTATTGAACAATTTGTTCTTGCATGCATGAAGCAAGAGAAGAATGCCGATTCTCAGGAGAAAGAAAAGATAACTAAGGTAAGACCCAACCCCTGATTATATATTCCTGCTCCAATGTCTTTTATGATTTCTACTTCACAAACAAAGATTAATTATAATATTTAATTTCTTTGTGATTTCTTTGATTATATTTTGTCACAAGAATTATTTTATACTGACAGGAAGATCAAGTGCTCTCAGCAACTATGGTTCGCGCACGACGACCCCAGAAACCAAAACCCAGTGAAGGAAGTGGTGGTAAGATCCATTGAGACAAGTTTTGGGCCAATTATCGAATTAATGCAGCCTCTTTTATCAAGTTAATTAGACTACTATGTATTAATATTATTTCCTTTAGTGTGCTTGGTGCATGATCAAATATTAAGTTGCACGTATTTTCTGTGTATGTACATGTATGTATTGCGAGGGTGTGTAGTTTCTTGATAATTAGTTGTTTGTTTTGTGCAGTTTTTTAAAAGAAGATGATGTACGTATAATATTAAGCTGTAGTTGTGTACAAATTCAGATCATCTTAATTATATTCTCAGCTAAACTAATTAATTAGATATGTTCTCTTACTAGAAATGCTTTATATATATAGAGATGATTGTGAAAAAGTTTGTATTTCAGCCAATATATAAATGTGTTAAAAAATATATTTTAAAATCTTAAAAATTTTAATTTATGATTTTCATTAAATTTTCATATGAAAATCTTGATACAAAATTTGGAGTATTTTGAGTTTTTTAAGTCATTCTTTTGAATTTTTGAAAAAAAAACACAAACATTGAATATTTATTATTATTTTTAGGGTAATTTTTTTAAAAATTCAAAAGAGTAGGTTAAAAAATTTAAAATACTTCAAATTTTTGTATTCATAAAATTAATATCATATGAAAAATTTAATGAAAATGAATATTTATTATTACTTTTATTGTTATTTTTTCAAAAATTCAAAAGAGTAGCTTAAAAAATTCAAAATACTCCAAATTTTTGTATTCCACAAAGTTCATAAATTTAATGAAAATCATAAATAAAAATTTTAGATTTTAAAATATATTTTTTGATTTATTTGCATATCGGTTGAAATGCAAACGTTTTCATTATAGTATATATATAGAGAGAATTATGTTATGGTGTTTTGCAAAGCACAAAAGCGTTGTGTGCTTTGCGTTCTATTATTAATTTTAAGTCAGAAATGATCGATCCAAACCGCTCAATCTAATCTCCATATCAAAATTTATTAGTAAACTAAATTTTATATTTTTTGGAATTTATTTTCTATTTTTTTATATGGGGAAAACTGTCATTTTTGGATAAATCAAAATTCTCAAATCAAGCCATTTTCTCTTCACTAGAAAAAATAGCAAAAAGAATCCAAAAAAATATAAAATTTGGTTTACTAATAGATTTTAATATGAATATTAGAATGAACGGTTCTGATCGATTATTTCTGACTTAAAATTAGAAATAGAGAGTAAAACACATAATATCTCTGTGTTTTGTAAAGTACCATAGTCGAATTCTCTCTCTCTATATATATATAGAGTAAACATACCGTGAGTTTAAGCTCACGAAGGCCTTCCGTGAGTTTAATTCAAAAAGTATATCAAATCATTTCTAAATTTAATTTATCATGCTCATTAAATTCTTTATATGAAAATCTTGTGGGATGCAAAAATTTAGAGTGTTTTGAGCTTTTTAATTTATGATTTTTAATTTTTTGAAAATCAGCTCTAAAAATAATAATAATATATTCAATACTTGAACATCATTTTAAAAAATTAAAAACGATGACTTAAAAAATTCAAAACACTTCAAATTTTTGCATCCCACAAGATTTTCATATAAAGAATTTAATAGGGATGATAAATTAAAATTTGAAGATGATTTGATGTACTTTTTGAGTTAAGCTCACAGAAGATCTCCGTAAACTTAAGTTCACGGTATCTTTACTCTCTCTCTCTATATATATATATATGTTCTTCACTTTTTGATTAATTATGTTAATTATGACAATCGCGTTTCATCCACAATACACAAAAGAGATTTAGTATCGGATTTTTATGGACATTTTTGTCAGATTTTTTATCTGATATCCAGATGCGGATGCAGGATTTTAGTCAAAGGGGTCAGTGATCAGATTCAGTAGCTTATCAGATTTAAATCCATTAACTAATGAATATTAAATAAAAATATTAAAATAATATCTTTTATATATTAAAAATAACAAAAATAAAAGTAAAAATAATAAATAATCATAGTGATAAAGAATTTTTTTCTATGCGACTTCATATTTTAAAATTTATGTACAACTCTTTCATTATTTATGATATTAAATATTTTTCTCAATGAAAAATAATCAAACGATTCAGGGGGTCAAAATTTTGATTCAGGAGTCAGATTAACAAAATTTTAACTTAAAAAGTATTATTTTTTAAAATTTAGGAAGGTCAGTTGACCCCCTGGTATAATTTAAATCCGCCGCTGTTGATGCCAAATCTCCTAACACTGATAGTAAGATACTGATGTAATGGGAAAAAATCCGGATTTTATAAAAAATTAACACTAATAGTTGACTGACGGATTTTATAAAAATTTAACACTAATAATTAACGTTGGAAAAACGGACTGTAATTAATGTGAGATTTTTATTAAGAAAACCAGACAATAGTAAGTGACATATAGTGTAGTTTTTTATTAAGAAATTGACACTAAGTGATATTTAGTGTAGACTTTTATTAAAAAAATCGACACTAATTGATATTTAGTGTCATACTTTTATTAAAAAACTGACCTTAATTAACATCTAGTATATGTTTTTCTTTAATAAAATCTGACACTGATCGTTAAATGCTATTTTTCCAAAAAAAAAAGAAGGAATGACATGTCATTTTTTTAAAAGGTTTTATTGGTTAGCCTCTTTCATAAAAAAATTTATTGGCAATAAGGAGGAAATCTAAGATTGAAACTCCTATTCTCTTCTATCAAAGAGTGAATTAGTTTTGTTGTTTAGGTTTTTTTTTTTATGAGTAGGCTTCGCCTACTTGCTTAATTTTATTGAAAGAAATAAAAGATGATTATGTACATGGTTATAGCTGTATCAATTTACAGGGGAGAGAAGAGAAAAAAAAAACAAAAAACAAAAGATAGAGATGAGTGAACTATCCATTATCCCTCCATTTTTTGCCTCTTGTAAGATGATTGTCCTCAGTTGAGAAACGGGCAACTCTGAAGATTGGAAAATTCGTTTATTTCGCTCTGAAGATGTTTTGTCCTCAGTTTGTTGTTTTGGTTTAAGATGAACCAAGAGGAAGATGGTTGCTTGCTGTTTATTTAGTGCACTTAAGGTGTTTGATGATTTGTCTAAGTGATTAGTGTTGCAATTGCCATATGAGCAAGGTCTGTGTAGATGAATCAAAGACTACAAAATTTTAATTTCTATCACCTTGGGCTACACATGAAGATCCCTACAGTGTATGTATGGGGTCAATTGGATCAGCTTTTCATTTTGTGATTAGACTCTGAAAGAAATATGTGACTTAAATTGAGTGCTTACCAAAAATAAAAGATGGAAAAAAAAAAGAAAAAAAAACATGTATTACATGCATGCTTAATTTGGTAATTATAGAATTACCTAATGCCTTTATAAGCTGAGTGCAGAGTTGCGAATTACGATAGATAAAAAACGTGGTAGCGGATTTGAGTAAGTAATTTATATATGCTTTGCATGTTTTCTTAGAAAAAAGAAATGAGAATGGTAATTTAATTAATTAGTAGTCCGAATTGTTCTATTATTGTAGTCGTTTTGTTTGTGGTCCTTTATTCTTTCTACCAAATATATATCAGAAGAGAGTTGTTCTTTGGTTATAGTACTATATTTTGGTTCATAATGGTCAATGCTTTATGATTGCAAGTTCTGTGTACGAGTTGTAGATGCATGAACAATGAGAATTGAGAAATGAAGAGTGAAATAATTTAACATTAGAGACAAGTAGTAACTTTTGAATGTTATGATTATTCTTTGTACTTTAGATACTTACATGTAATTATTTGAAAACATGCTGAGTTGTTGCACATGTTGCCACCATCCTCTTCAAGCAGACCATGATTGTGCTGAGTGCTGCCCAGTTCAGATAACCTAGGGGTTTGCTAAAACCGCCGGATACAATCTGTACCTGTGTATCCGTGTCCCGGTACTCGCGGTATCCGTATCCGTACTCGGATATAGGCGGGTAAACGGATACACGGGTACGGATTTGAGAAGGACCGGTCACGTTTTTTTTGGAAAAAAAACCCGCTATATCCGTACCCGTTTACCCAGTGGGTTGCTGAGGTCATCTAGAGCGGCTTTTTCTTGCTCTGTATTTTGTTGGTTAGTTGCACTTTCAGCCCATATATGTGAATATGATTCCATATACATCATCTCGCTCATTAGCTCAGTTGACATCTAGGAATCGACTAGATCAGGGTAGATAATAGGAAATGTTTCTGCGTTGAAAAGTGGTAGATAATCACGAATCACCAGTTGATTAATCGAGTTGAGAATTGATACATAAATTAATACTTGTATAATATGCCTGTCAGTTGCTACGGAGATTTCATAATGATCACTAGCAGAGCTTGAGGAAAAATTAAAGGGGACTAATGTTTGATTATATCAAGTGATTAAGGAGGACTAATTATATGTCTCAAATTTAATTTCACTTAGAAAATGAATATTAGATTTTGGATTCATAGGGGAGTCATGGCCCAATTTGTTAGAATCCTATTAGTTAGTAGGCAGAGAAGGGATGATATAAGAGAAATTATATCCCCGTCTATTGTCAAATGACAATATAATGTCACATCTTCAATTGATAATCTCTTTCTATTAAGACGGCATCCGTGAATTTCAGATGAAACTGTTACAGTGGCATTCTTATAAATATTTTTTATTTTTCAGCGTTTTTTACTTTTCTTCCTCTCCTCTTATGTTGCTGATGTGAATTGTTAATTTTTAGCAATTATCTAATTTTGCATACTCTATGTATACCTGAAATTAAAATGACAATTGCCAACTAGAATTTGACAATCAATTTGATAGATGGATGCTGATGCTCTAACTCAACGATAGAGTGTTATCTTGACGTGGTGTAAGTCATGCCTTATTATCTCTAACCTAATGCCAATCTGAATTGTTCAATTTGGATTTAGTTTGCTAAAAAGGCCTTGACGAATAAATAATAAATAGACTTCATAATATTGAAGTAATAAAAAAAGAGTGAAATTGTGATATAAAAAAAAAGAAAATCATTATTTTACTATTTACTTGTAAATTTTATATTTTTTTCTATTGATTTAGAATAACAAACCTTCTTGGGACAATTTGTTATATAAATTGAATGAATAACAAACCTTCTTTCAGCAAAAACAATTTTATGGAACAAATCTTCGACCTCAAATATGAAAAAAAATTAATTCATACAAAAACTTGGGACATTACTGGTTGCTATTGGCCAACCGTCACGAAGATGTACGTATGAAAAATAGCATGGCTGTATTAGTTATGAAAATTTAACATTAAATCCTCATAGTTGCAGGATCAAAAGTTCAGAAGACTTGCATAATTTACCACCTTAATAAAGAATAGAGATCCTTAATAACGAGTATATATAGAGATAATTTAACAATTAATAACGACCAGAGATATAATTTAACAAATGGTCGTCCGCACTAGTCAATTTTGATTGGAGCATCATTTCGATCATTTATTTAATTCAAGAAAGGAAAGCATGGGGACACAAAATTAGACATCAGGACGTGACGTTGACTCGAGAAAAGATCAGAAAAACAATACTTGTGATCAATTTTAATATTCTCTTCCCATGATACAGATAACAGAATTATCAGAATAGCGATTGGCGAGCATTGCGCATATGAACGCGTCTTGCCTGATATATTTGATATTAAGTTCTATATGATGTACGACTTCAAAATTGCTTTGGATGATCTTAATTTTGTCATTACAGATCACAGGATGAAGGCGCCATGGAATGATGACTAAAACTCTGCAATATAGCAGCTATAGTCATGGATTCATCATCCTCAGTACAACCCATCTCTGACAAGAAATCTTCACTCTCCACTGGCACCGGTGAAGGCGGCGGAGGAGGAGGTGGAGCAGTCGGCATTGGCAATGCTAGAGGTGGTGCTAATAGCGGATAATAAAAATTTGTTCGAGCCAGTGCAATCCCACTTATTGCTATAGCTGATAGATCATAAGCTAATGCTGCCTCTTCGGCTGTGTCAAAGGTGCCTAACCAATGCCTTTCTTTGGTGTAAGGGTTTCTTATTTCAGCTGCATACCGACCCCAAGGCCGGCGCCGAACTCCGAGGTAATCGCTTGATGCACGGGAGCGGCGTCTCCTGTTTTTGTGGAATATCACTTGAGGATTATCTGTCATTTCCTTTTATGATTAAGGTAATAATTGATGTAATGATGAAGCTTGGGATTAGATGGTAGCTTCTTGGTTGTATATATATAGGAGAGACGACAAAAGATGTACTCAATTGTGGGTTTGGAGTAATTAAACATTTGTATATGATATAATTAAAAGGTGGGGCTCATCAATATCCATGTGATTATTAGATAATAATGCATTAAGTGCAGCTGCAGCAAAAGCATTAGTTTATTTATTTCATGTGCTGATAAGTGTCAGATTCCTGAAACTCAGATAAGTGCTATCTTTTTAACGTAGTTTCATGAAGATAATTATTTTTTATTGTTTGGAAAGTAACTGTCGTAATCTGTTGTAGACTGTGTTAGCTCCTTGCAACTAAGAATGCTGCCTTGTGAAATTGATTTATTATCAATTATAAATTGTGTGTTTGTTTTAACTTTTAAGTAACTGATCACGTCTAAGCTTAGTGAGTAATGAGTGGGCACTATACAGGAAATAAGTGCTTCTCCGTTGATCAAATGTGTCACAAAGTGTGTAATTTTATCACAATCATTAGTAACATTACAATGACAACTTCGCTAATATCAATTTGAATAAGCATAAGAACTTGTTATAAAAAGTATTTTTAGTAGTTTGAATGAAAATTTTGCCTCAAAAAATATCACTATTTATTACAAAAATCTTACTGTCGCACTTTACTGTCCTATAAATCACTTCAGAATGACATTTACAGTAAATAGAAGTAAATCAATGTAATTGTGACTACAGCATCACTAAAATATTATAATTCTTTTAACAAGGGGACAAAGGGTTTTGCGACCTTAAGAATTGCATACCAGAATTATTCCTTTATGGGTTGTATTTCTGAAAATATAATGAACTTATTAACTATAGCTGAATATTTAGTCGTAAAATATTAATTAAATAATTAGGTCTTATAAAGCTCATTTTACATAATATTTATCTCAAATAGTTCTTGAGCAGGACAGCCCGAGCTCGAGAACTACTCGAAACCCGTCTCGAATACAACTATTATTGTCATTAATTCTTCATATCCCACAATCAATATTATCCATGGCTGAAGACACGATATATATGACACAGTTAATATCATAATTTTACTCTTAAAACCTCATTAAATCATGTTAATGAGTCCTCTTTATGACTCTTCTTCTATATAAAATCATGTTAAGGACTTAAAAAAAATCATCATTTTCACATACCCACGAAGCATATAGATTAAAGTAGCTTTTATACATAACTAACACCCACTCATACACATTCATACATTCAATTTCTTACATATAGTATGGACCTAGACCAGAACGTATCACCCTAAATTGATATACTCCATAAAAGACGTAAAGTTTTCTATCTTCTTCTGTTATGTTATTTTGTTAATAATTTCATTGGTCTTATTTTTTTTTTTTTGGTTTGAATGTCTCTCGTAGATCTTAATTACCTACCTCAATTAAAATATGGATAATTCTAATGCTTTCAAATATTTATGTGTATCGCCTTGAAGCCTTCTAGTATATATTTCATGCCTAGATTCTAAAATTAAGAAATTTGGGAACTTTTTAATTGATGAAAATGGTCCACTTATGTTTTTTCCATCCAATTGTCCACCTTTATTTGTTAATTGAAATAGTTATTAACAATTACATATATAGTTGCTAAATGTCTACATCTATATAAAATTATAAATGTATAAAGAAACGAGAAATAGAAGATACACAGTACTTGAGAGTGGACATACAGGACAGGAGCTGACTGCTAGTATTTTCGTTCAATTTATTAGTGAAAGATAACTCTTATAATAAAAAAAATATAGATTTAGAATATTTTTAATAAATACACTTTTAGGCCAATATGGAAATATTTCTCCCTGAGAAACCAGTAAACAGGGTGAGTGGGCAGGCGAGCAGACACCCACAACGCGAATTAAGAAAGATGCTGATGTTGAAATTTGTTTCTCTAATGGCTGCTTAAAGGGGCACCTTTTCATTAATTTCCTCGACATGATAGAACCATGTGGGCCCATTCCAGCGCGCAATTCCCCGCATACCGTGACGCATTGGTACTTGCCACACCAAAAGTAATTTACTTCAAAAGGCCATGCAATTTTTTTTCCTTGCATTATGTTCCTTTTTCCTGATCTCCGGGTTAAGATTTTTCCAAACTATAAATCCAACGCGGAACTTGATGCTTGCATGAATCATGAATGCATGCTAAAGTTGCTTTTTACTGTGTATGATATTTGGGGATAATTGGGATTGAAAATTAAATAAACATCTAAATTTATAATACGTTATTTTTTTAATAGGACGCTTATATATATAGTGTTTTTTTTTTTTGTCCCCTCACTTCATTTATTTTTACTGACGTATGGGCTCAATGATGTTTTTTAGGGGTACATTTGTCAATGACACTTGGGATTAGGGGTGTCAACGGATCGGATATGGACGGATAATAATCTTACTGTATCCGCGTCCATTATAATTTTTCGGGTACAGATTCGAATAGTATGGATATGAATATAGATCATATATGGAACGGATACAAATATAAATATGGATATATTTCGGATATTAAATAAAAATATTATATATATTATTGAAAAATAATTGTATACTATTTTTTTGATAGAATCATTAATTATAAAAATTAAATATTAATTATTGTTATAGTCCAAATGTATCAATGAATAATAAAAAATGATATATTAACACAAATTGGATATAAAATAAATTAGATTTATTGTACACTAAAAATCTAATTAAAAAATATATAATAGAAAATTTTCAGATACTTATTCAGAAAATATCGGGTCGAATACCTTCGGATAATGTCGGATATTGATGAATAATAGACAAACGGTCGAATATAGATGGGTATAATAGTCAAATCGTATTCTTATCCGTAAAAAAATTCCAATACAAATACAGATACGAATCGAATAATTTTCACTATTTCTCGGATTAAATCACGGATAAAATCAAATATTATCCGATCCATTAACACCCGTACTTGGGATACGAGTAGGGAGCATAAAAACGTTGGATTGAGAACAAAGTATATTTTTCCTTTATCTAATATACTTCAGAGTACTTGAATCATATTGCTCATCACAAGAAATTAATATGATTAGGATTTGCAAAACTTACTGGAACCTTTCATTTTCATAACATTTGACTGATATTGAAACCTCTTTCGTACAAATCATCAAGAAAAAGAATATGAATAAATGAAGGGCTCTGCTTCAAAGGCTATATATGCGTGCTACTACGGTGCTAGCTTTTGTAAAAGGCTGTATATATATTCATAATTGTACCCAGACATTGCACAATCAGTCATAATTTTATGAGCAAGTTCATATTCATATATGTTATTCAAACTCAGATAGAAACCTGCTGTTTTTACAAATCATCTAAATCTAATCCAAAATGAAAGCATCAAATAGCAATGCCTTACTACACTGCGTATAACAACATTCAAAACTAGCAACTACTAACGTTGTTTGAGAATAGAGAAAAGTATCACACTTGTTTCTCTCCACACACCCCATTACAGCACTATTGATCTAGTATTGTTTGTGCGCTCATATATACTATATATTTAGTCATTTAGAAGTGGGTTTTTTGTGAAGTCAACACATCGTAGTTTGGTAATCCATGACAGGAACCAGATTAAAACCTATAAATAATAGAATTGGGGAGAATTAGCCTTCTATCCAGTGATAAAATGTAATATCTTCTATGTGGATGATTGTAAATTCAAAATCTGGATAAGGATATATTTATAAATTAAGTAATTTAGACTCTCATTTTTACTCGAAAAATTAATAGCATTGGTTAATTATGTTTTAGATCTTGTACACGTTAATGAATTAATTGAAGAGTTGTTGAAATATCTGATTTAGTATATAAATAATCTTTTTGAGGTAGGATTTAGTATATAAATATTGGTCTGATATATATCGATCTGTAGACTGTAACAAATATTAGTTGTTCTCATTTATATAGCATTGGTCAAATGCTATATGTACCATCCCATCTGAAAAATAGTTGAAATCTATATGATTATTTTTGGGGAAAAAGGATGCTTTCAAAACCAAAAGAACGGATTCATGAGTATGCCACTTTACAAATTTATGCCATCTTTATAGGAGTGGGGAACAACCGCAAATACTTCATTAATTTCTTGATCTTTTTCGTTTTCTTTTTCTTCTTAAACCTCTTTGTATACTTAAAAGTGTTGACATTTGGCAAAACAGCTATCTTTCCGCATTTCCAGCTTGCAATTTGATATTGTATTTTTTTAACAAAAAAAACTTAGTACATAGTATTTGATGACACTATGTACGTATTTGCATGGTATAGTGCAAATAAATTTAAGATATATTTTAATAATATATATATATATGTGTGTGTCTCTTATTTGTAATCATAAAATTAGCAAACTCAAATAAATATAATAAATTATGTTTTTTACATGTTTATAAACTTATCTAGCTATAGATGCGTACTACATATAATTATCTAGCACAAAACATCAAAAATACATTTTTATGATTATGTTCATATTGTTAATTGGTTTATGCCTCGTGTGTGATCCTAAAATTACCGGAAATGAAAATTATTTCAATTGACTTCTTAATGTTCATACATATATCGAAACCAAATCAAAAACATATTAGACACCTATTATGCATGAGCTTCTACCGCAAAGCATTTTAAAAACATTTTAATGATTTTGTTTATGTATGGAGTTGTAAAATCACCAAAATTAACATAAGTACTTCAATTATGTCTTCTCTATTGTGAACAATTTATATGAGCTAAATCAAACAGATAAGACACGTGTACGCATAAAATTTTACTATAAAGTATTTAAAATACATTTTAAAGTTTCTTTTCATGTTTGTAACCAATGTTTATCTCATTTTATAGTAATAAAAGCACTAAAATATATAAAATGATTCAAATTATATTTTCCACGTGTATATCAATTTGCGAGCTAAATAAACAAAGGATAAATATGTTATGAATAAAATTATACTATAACGCATTTAAAAGTAGGGTTGTCAATGAAACCGTTTGGTCATTTACTTGATTTATATCGTACTCGATAAGATGGGTTCATATGGATAAAGTTTTATTTCATTAAGTTATCAGATAAGGTATAGATAAGAAAAAAAATCATTAACTTATCGGGTAAGAGTATGGATAACAGCTATTCCGTACTCGTTATCTATAGGATAAATTATATAAATATATATAAATACAATAACTTATATATTATATTTTAATAACAATAATATTAAATTAAAATTAGTATGTTTTTAATGACAAATGAGATGAAGAAATTATATAATTTTTGTTATATCTAAAGCGTTATTCATTGCACTTAATTTATTAGTATATTTATTTGATTCTATTTATTTATCCAAATCATCATTTTTTTCATTGAATTATTATCTACCGTCACCCGTTCGTTACCCAAAATTGTAAGAATAGGTACGGATAAAATTATTTTTTAATTGATAAAAATAATTTATTTTCATGGATATAGATATGAAAATACCTTCATTTGAATCTCATTTCATAAATATTTAAAGGGTGAGGATCATTTGACAATGGTTATTTTGATAATTTTGATAATGGATTTTGAAATAAATACTAAAAAATAGAAAAAAAAAATTATGGATATGTTCTTCTACTTATAGATTGATGGTGGGTTAAATTTCATATAATTTCATTATCATTTGATACTCCATGAAGGACTATTAAAATTTTGTATAATTTACAACGGTTATAATTTGACGGTCTTTGATGGAATATCAAACGATAATGAAATTGCATGAAATTTGAATCACTATCAATCTATAAGTAAAAATAACATATTCATAAGATTTTTTTCAAATTTTAAGATTTTTTCTAATTTTAAGATTTTTTTTCATATTTATCAAAAAATTCATTATCAACATAACTATTATCAAGTGGTCCCTTCTCATATTTAAATCTATGTTGTTATTATTTTAAAAAAAATCAGCCTAAATTCATTAATTCAATCGTCCATTTTGCCTACTAGGCCAGCCCAGCCCAGCCTTGTTTTGGGCTTGGTGATGACCAGTTTAAAAAAAAAATCAGCCTAAATGCATTCCTCTCCTGCATCTTTCTTTCTATTTTGCAACCCGAGACGGAAAAGGATATCCTCTCAAGGGTTCCGTTAGCTGTACGTTTTTCTACTGTGAACCGTATGATCAATTATTAACGATTCTGATTTAATAATAATAGATTTTATATATCAAAATTCGTATTTAAACTTTTCACGAGCCGTTGAGATCCTCAAGAGCTCTCGGTGGATAAGAGAAAAAGCTCACTAGAGACAAGCTCGCCCATCGAGACAGATGCGGCGTGGCGGGCTGGCAGGTGTGTAAAATGGCAGATGCATTATTGCATAGTTATATTTATACGAGATGGATATGGTGAAACGAAACATGTTGCAATTCCCTCTGCGGTTAATTATTGGGGAGTTTTCCTTTTCCACAGCAATATCCTCGCTGAAAAGAATCGCAGGTGTGGTACCCTTCTCTTGATTCATGTGATTCATGTCAGGGTTTGTTCTTAGTGAACAGAACATGTTTGATGAAATGCCTAAGCCTAGCTTACAATGAAATCATGAAGCAGGATGCCTAGTTTAGTATGGCAGTATCCAGCAAAATTAGAAGAAAAAGATTCCTTGCCCCAACATGCCCTGAATTCCATTGACAAAAGGGACCTATAAAAAAACATCACCACATGAGGCCAGCATGTCAATGAAAGTGGGTAAATTGAGTGCGCCATTGCAGAGGGCACTAAGGCGGAGCCACTCGGAAGGAATGTGGCCTCCATTTATTTTTTAAAATGTCACGCTGATGGATCCAATAATCATATATTTTGCATGAAATGTTGAAGTCATATGAGATTGACCCTCATACTTTTTAACATAAATTATACGATTGACCTCCATATAATATCAAGAGAATACAGATGACTATAGTGATTATGTGTACCAACATAAATATTTATATCATTTTCATTTCACTGGATTGATAGAAAAATTTTATACACTCTTATCTTCCTTTACTCTTAATACAACATAATAAAATAATAATAAAGTAATAAAAAATAATCATAATAAATAATAATATTATAATAGTAATATAATAAAAATATAAACATAATCATAATATAGTAATATAATAATAATAAATTATAATTACAATCATAATTATAATAATATAATAATAATAAGTAATCATAATTTTAATAATATAATAATCATAATCATAATCATGATAATAATAATTATAGTCATAATCATAATAATATAATAATAAAAATATAATCATAATCATAAAAATAATTATAAATAATTATAATTATAATAATATAATAATAAATTAATCATCACTATAATCAACATATAATAATATAATACAACATAATAAAATAATAATAAGTAATAATAATCATAATATAATAATATATTAATAAATAATCTTGATCATAATAATATAATAATAAAATAATTATATTTATATTCATAATATAATAATATAATATAATATAATCAAACAATAATCGCTTATTCCGACGAGAGCTAATCCGGTATTTCACCTATAAGTTGGTATACCGGATTAGCACTATTCCGCACTCTTCTACTTAGTCTAAAATTCGTTTGGCAAATTAATTTGTCGGAATAGCTATTTTATTCCATTTTTTTGCTATTCCATTGAGTGCCAAACACTCCCTTAGTCTTTTTTTTTTCTTTTCACCACACTTGATCGTCCCACAAAGCATTACATGCTATATATTAAATTATTTAAAAATACATATCATTTTTTCAATAGAAAAGGATTGACTATTTTTTAAAGCATAATATGTTGTTAATACAATTTATTTTGATAGTTAAACTATAAATCTTTAAAATTTTATAAGTGCCGTATCATTTTATACAATAATTACTCAAGATCTGGAGGAACAAAGATATAAAATAGATTTATTTGTTGATATAAATTGATTGACTTTGTATATTTGCTTACTGATTGTTATAGAGTTTGTCTATTTACTTCTAGTAGTATTTCGACCGAAACGTTACTGGTCCAAATTTTAATTTTTCATATTCGAAATTTTAATTTAAGTAACTCAATAAAATCTTTTTACCATAATCTTGTAGAATATTAATTTTTATCATGTTTATAACTATTTTATTATACTTAATGATTTTTGAAAGATAGCTCTAAAATAATAGAAAATTACAAAATATTGTATGTCAAAAAGGTTCATTTTCTAAAAATCATTAAGTATACTAAAATAGTTCCAAACATAATAAAAAAATAGTTTTATACAAGAATATGATATATATATATTCTATTGAGCTACTTAAATTAAAATTTGAAAATTAAAAATTAAAATTTGAACCGGTAGTATTTTGGTTGAAGTGCTATTGGAAGCGCAATAGATAAATTATCTCTCTCTTTCTCTCTCTATATATATATGGGAGACCAGGGCTTCACGAAGCAAAAATGGGTTTTGCTTTAATTTTAAATCTTATATATCGAAAGCTCAAAATATCAATCTAATTAGTCCATAATAATCTAAATATTGAAAACTTATCGAATACCAAATTTTATTATTTTTGAAAATTTGTAACTATTTTTTTGAATTTTAAAAGATGATAATTTTGTAGGTGCAATTATCATTATTTTATTACTATTTTGAAATATTTTTTAAAAATCTAAAAAATAGTTAAAAATCTCCAAATATAATCAAATTTGGAGTAAAGCTTGCGTGCTCCTAGCAGCACGGAGCCCCTCTGTGATTCTAACTCAAAAAATATATCTAATGATATTCAAGTTTTGATTTATCACTCTCATTAAATTTTTCATATTGAAATCTTATGGGATACAAAAAATTTAGGCATTTTGAGTTTGCTATTTCACTCTCTTCAATTTTTGAAAATAATGTACAAACATTGAATATTTTATTATTATTTTTAGAGTTAATTTTCAAAAATTAAAAAGAGTGACTTAAAAAACTTGAAACGCCCCAAATTTTAGCACCCCATATGTTTTCAATATGAAAAATTTAATGAGAGTTATAAATTAAAATTTGAAGATCATTTGATATATTTTTTGAACTAGGATCACGAATGGGTTCCGTGCTCCTAGGAGCATGCTAGCTTTACTCATCAAATTTGATATTCAATATGATTCGAATATGTAGTTTATGTTGGGTGAATTAGATTGGCAATTTGAATTTTAATTTTATGAGATTTTTAAACGAAACAAAACATCTCTTTGTTTCGCGAAGCACCATAAGATCTCTCTCTCTCACACACACACAAATATATTTATATAGAGAGATAGAAAGAGAGAATAAATATACCGTGAGGTTAACTCAAAAAGCACATCAAATCATCTCCAAATTTTAATTATTCATGCTCATTAAATTATTTATATGAAAATCTTGTGGGATGCAAAAAATTGGACTGTTTTGAGCTTTTTAAGTCATCATTTTTTTATTTTTAAAAATGATGTTCAAACATTGAATATCTTATTATTATTTTTAGAGTTGATTTTCAAAAATTAAAAACCATGACTTAAAAATCTCAAAACACTCTAAATTTTTGCATCCCTTAAGATTTTCATATAAAAAATTTAATGAGCGTGATAAATTAAAATTTAAAAATAATTTGATATACTTTTTGAATTAAGCTCACGGAAGGCCTCCGTGAGCTTAAACTCACGGTATCTTTACTCAATATATATATTTGAGATTAAGAAAATATTTTTTTTCCTGAGAATTGGATGGAACCAATGTTTGACAAAAATTCAATTTTAGTTAAATCAGAAGGCTAAAAGATAATGCAAATTATTCTTATTTTTGCATTAATTTCTTGACTTTGAACTTTTAAATTTTACTGAATATAAATTATAAAAAGAAGAAGAGTTTGATAACAGAAGTACACATTAAACTTTTTCACCTATTAAAAAATAATCTACATAGGAATCTCATATTTCAAATGAATATGTAATAAATAATAATAATAATAATTTATTATTAATAATAAGTAATTAATATAATAATAATAATAATAATAATAATAATAATAATAATAATAATAATAATAATAATAAAAATGATAATGATTGACCCGATTCCTATATCTTCTCCCTCCGCCGCTGGGCACTATATCACCATTCAATTAGAAAAGGAACCAATGCAATGGATGCGGTGTAAGATAGCACCCAAAAACCACTAGTAAATCTGACAATTGGCAAATTGTGTAATGTCTCATCAGGTTTCTGAAGCAATAATGTCTAGAACTCACACAAAGGCCCAGCAACTAAGATGCTGTAGTTTTCTGTTGATCGAATTGGCAGGGTTTAGGTAAGTATTTGGTCAGGATTGATCTAATATATTTACACATCAAATCTAAAACGGATGTCCCAGGTCTGGCTGGGAGCATCCAATGTGTTCGTTAGATTTGATGAGATGAAATTCCTACCTCCCCTGGTTCAAAGACAAACTAAAGTGGGATAATGTGAAGCTCTCTGCATTTCTTAAACCTTTCCCATGTTCTCCAGACTAGGTTGAAATTTAAGGATTTGGTGTTGTACTAAAATACTAACCACCTATATTTGAAATAGGTCATTTACAATTTGTTAATGTTGTTACCAACTTAGAACATGAAAGAACTGATGAATTCCAAGCCTGAATAGAGTCTTCTTTTTCATAAATTGGCACTATCCTTTGTATCAACAGTACTGATAGAGCATCCTTGAGTTATTAGGTCTTTGACTAATTTTTCTATCTTTGATATTGCTTCAGTTATTAGCATTAGACCCATGGAGTGTTCTTGCAGAAAAGTAGGTGAATAATATCAATCATCCTAAATTATAACTGGGACATTTCATTGAACATCATTTCTGCTTAAGTATAAAACACCAAGATGTCAATAAAAGAATGGATATAACAAACTATATTTTTGTTATCCAGATGTACTAGAGATATGTTGTTATTTTGGAAGTAGATGACTTCTTCCTTATGTTTTATGTGCAGCATGAATTCACATCCTCTGAGATACCTCACCTACAAGGGGCAAAAATCATACCCTAAAAGTCACATGTGCGGATCTCGCCACTGCCCGATACAATACTTGCTATACATTCTAAATTGCCCACTCCTACCACTTTACAAGCTACCCATTCTAGAGAATATGCTTCCGTGCAGCAGACGGACAACACTGACCATTAGAATGGAAGATTTTCTGTGCAGTTTGCATCACAGCGACTTCCGAGAACATCATGAGCACACCCTCTCGACATGACAACATCCCATAGAGACAATAGCATGATAGTCAGATTAAGAAGAGAATGGATACCATGACCTTTATCAGGCCGTACAGGATTAACTTCTTCATTTGGCTAGTATACATGATGTTTCTTTCATACAGAAAACCGGGCTACAACAGAAAGTGGTGTTTTAGACCCTTTCTCTCTTCTTAAAAAGAGGGTTAAGTTGCTATACTGAGCTACAATTTTTTTTTTTTGATAGAATGATAGTTACAGCATGCCATTTATGGTGCCAATTACGCAATGCTGGTTAGTTTTTTTGAATAAGTTAGCTCACCACTGGAAATGATGCAACAGAATAATTATAACAATATCAAACCAGGTTAGTTTCCTATCATTAATACATGATCCCTGTGAATTCCTGTCTTGTCTGGTACTTCTCTGTGACCATGAAACATCATGCATCTTACTTTGACTTGGAGAACTTTATTCTTCTACTTCTTTTAGTGCTCCTTTATTTATTTATTTATTTATTTTTCTGCAGCCTAATTGTTTCTGCTCTCAATAGTTTATAGTGGTTGTTCCAAAGATTTAGGTTGAACCATTGGACTGAACTAGTATGCAGAGGTTAGCTAAGTAGGAATTTGAGCTGTTGTTTCTGGTTGAGGCGAGCGCTGATTGAGTGCCCCATGAGTTTTTATAAAATGGATTACAAAGAATTTGTTTTATAAAAATGAGCATTAGCCCACCGGCGCTTGATGTCACCTCCTCTTTCTTCTCTTTTCTTTTATTTTGGTCCTTTTACAAAAAGTTAAGTATTCCTGAAACCGACCCCACTCGTCAGACAAGTGGAAGCGAGCTAAGAAAATTTTGGCGACCTTCTGAGGGTTTTCCTCGGAAAAGCGATGTTTTCTACCTGGGAGATTGTCGATCTTAACTAAACTTTTACTTTTAAGTGCTGCTGCACCCTATTTGAATAATCCATGTCATTATATTCGTTCTAACATGATTTTTCTGCTGTCCATTTTTTTTTGTTCTCTTTTGCTCTTCTTTTTCTTGTTAATTTTCCTTTCCTGTACCTCCTTCATGAAGAAATCTTTGTTTTCAATTTTGATATTGCGTTTAGTTTAATCATTTATGATACCTAGGATAAAAAAATGATATTGTTTTAAATCAAGGCTGAATATGTCCATATTATTGTTTTAGCTTGTTGACAGCTTCTGTTTAGTTTTCTTTTATAGAAAATATTGTTGGTCTTGTATGACCATACCCTACTTTGCCTGCTTTAAAGCATACAATATCTTACTGTTGCAGATCCCCCCCCCCCCCCCCACCCCAACACACACACGCAAAAAGAAAAAAAAATTGCTGACTTATGTAGATACAGACACTTTTGTTCTTGGAGTTTTTTTAAGAGCTCTTGTACAATAGGAGCAAGAATTTGCATAGTATACTTTAGCTTGCAAAAATAAAGAGTGCTACATTTTTGTTATTCCTTCTGTTTGATTTGAACTTGTATTTGTTCTATTCGACCCAATCCACCTTTCTTGATGTATGATTTTTCTGGTTGGAAAATTTTTGCCCTTTCTTTTTTCAAATAAAGCCATTAGCAGTATATAGTCATATGCATAAAATTAATTTTTAGAAGTAAAAGATTACACTGAACGGTGCATGATTATTGGTACACACAATGTATTTTGCTTAGCAAATACGAAATAAGCTGGGGTTGCAAAATAACTTGAATTAGCCTGAACTAAGCAGAAATAAATGACATGCATTGATTGAAATAAACCTATATGTATAAGTCCATATTCATCCGCCTATAGACATAAGGTGAAATTCCATATTTTACCAATGTTCCCTTGCCATTTCAAAATCTACAATCTTACTACCAGATCCCTCTGCAAGATCTTTTGTATCAACAGCCGATGTGGGCCCAGCAGCGTAGAAGCCAAAGATCTGCATATCAAGGCCAACACCATCAAAATCTGAGCTTGCCAAATGCATTATATCAGCTCCTCCTGCCTCGCCAATCTTGTCATTACCTGAGGCTGCTGACATGGCAACCTTCTCGCCCTCCGCCTCTCTGTACCGAGCCAGGTAGGACTTGAGATGAAAGACATAGTTTTCAAAACCGAGTGTGGTCATTGCCCACAGGAGATCATCTCCATTTATGGTCTTTCGCTTCTCCCTCTGACACTTGTCAGAGGCCTCACCAGTCACAAAACTTATAAACTCTGACACACATTCCTGCACTTGTGCATATTGAATCATAATTAATTTTGTTTATACTTAGTGTAGTAACATAGATTCATGCATCCAACAAAGGAAAACATAAAACCTGTACTGTCCCTTTTGCCTCCTTTGATATTTTTGCGTTTACAGGGAGCGATCGCTTCATGATGCGGCTGACATTGGCAATAGGCAGGAAACGGTCCTGCTCTTTCGGTGGGGAGTGAGAGCCAGCACGTGCAGCTGCAGCCAATCCTGATTCTGTGTCTGAAGGAGGAGTGCTATTGGGACTGGTATTGCAGTAGTGGATGTTGTTTCTTCTGTTCTTCATAGTGTTCAGTTCATCGGTTGTAGTGCGCAAGGAATGTTAGTAGCTAGGAGGAGCTGCAACTGAGACTGGTATACATTTAAATGGGGAGGAGTGATGCAAACTTTATGAGGTTCAAGTGGCATGGCAAGGTGCCAAGGTGGGAGCGACGCAGATGCAAAGCAATCTGGTCTGATTTTATTCACTTTTTGAGGTTCTGTTTCTTTGCATCTTGTCACGTGTAGTAGCAGCTCTCCATCAGAGGGTGCATTCCCTGTAGCAATCTAATGTAACCTTTCACAAAATTAAATAAGCAACTAAAATAGTAAAATTTGGCCTTTGTTCAGGATGAAAATGAGACTTTACACAATTTATATTCCACAAAAATCAGAAAAACGTTCAGAACTGAAATATATCATTGTGAAATCAGCAGAAGTTTATTATATTAATTGAGCATTCAAATTGGCGTAAAGGAGGGTCTTCTTTTTCTTTTTTTCCAGGATTACTCCAAATGCTTGTACATATCGACCTAAGAAAAGAGTACTCTATGACTTTATTCACTATTCTTTTCGTCACATCCAACAATAATGGAAGAATCAGGACAAAAAAGTACCAAATCGGATCATTTCTCCAAAAAAAAAAAGACCAATAATGTCCGTGTCAAATGATATAAAACTGTCATTTAGTTCGAGTACATACTAGGGTTAACATTATTTTTCAATTATCTAGAGCCTAGCTAGTGGAGATATTAAAATATGGAGGAGATTCTCTAGTTAAAAGCAATGCCATATAAAGAAAAGAGATGGCATAAATGACAAAGAAAGCAAGCACCCCAGTAGTACAGATTTTTTTTATTTTAGTAAATAAATATAGCAAAATTGGCAACATCTCTCCTCACTTTTGCGTTTATAGCCAGATCCGAGTTTGAAACTCGGGTCCGAGTTTTTTTTTTACACAGAAACGAAAGAAAAAAAACCCGGAAACTAGGGTCCGGGTAAATTTTTTTTATTTTTTTTTAAGTTTTCAATATTATTAAGTTAGTTAGTTATTATGTTATATGAAATTAATTATGTTATGTAAATGATTATTATGTGATATGAAATTATATTGGATAAATGATTATTATGTTATATAAAAATTATTATTATTTTTCTGTTGTTAATGATTTAAAAATTGTTATGGTAATGTAAAAAATTGATATAAAGTCGATATAAAGAACAATCGATGTAAAAATATATATAAGAACAGTCTAAAAAAGTTGATACAAACAACAATCTAAAAAAAATACATCAACGTCTACGAAACATCATCCGAATGAGAGACGGACTATACGTGTCTCTCGGCCGAATTTCACGGCGAGGATGCTCGTGTCTTACGTCCGGCGGTGCCTGCGTCTCAGGCACTCGGGTGGACGGACCAGGAGTGTCATACGATGACGCGCGCGGAGCATCATATTGGGTACCGGAGGTCCCAGCACCTAGATCGAGACTCATCTGACTCATGAGCTGAGAGTACGACATGAAATCTCCCTGGAAAAGTCGAACTCATCAGTCGTCGGCTCCGGCCCCGGGACAGGTGTGCCGCTGATCAGACGGTCATCAGCAGAGATATTGATGTCCTCAGGATCCGTCGGAAGACCTGTACGAGTAAATTACACATATTAACATGAATTAAATTATGAAAAATCAGTTAAATTAAAAATACACAAAAGTTAAAATTAAAAAAAATAAATATTAACCTGCAGAAGCAAGCATCGAAGTGAAAATATGTGGATGTAAGGCTGAGAATCGTATATGTATTGTTTCTATCAATTTAAAATTTAGGAATCAATAAAAAATATTAAATTTATCAACTAGTAAGGCTGAGAATCAGATGGTTACGCAAATGGCCACACGAATTCGATCACAGAAAATCTGGACCGACGTCAAAGTCTAAATATTTCTCTCTCTTCCTTTCTTTTCTTTCCTCTCTCTCTCTTTCCTTCCCCGGCCCAGGATTTGCTTTCCCTTTCTTCTCTTTTTTCCCCTATTCCCCGGGCGACAAACCCGATTCCCAAATCCCTTCCTCCCTTTCATTTTCGTAAATCACTCAAACCTACCCCCCCCCCATTTCCACATGGCTCGTCATGACCGAGATGAAGTCGCGCCCCTGTGCCCTAGCCAGGCGTCGCAACACCCTTGGCCGACAGTGGCCACTGAGCTTGGCCAAAACCCCCTATGGCCGAACCTCACCCCCCTCCTCTTGTGTTGCCTCAACTCCGACCGCCAAATCGAGCGCGACCTTAGCCGTTCTTGCTGCCACGCGTACGAAATCGGGTAATGCCCTTCTTTTTTCCTTTTCGGCCATGTGGGCCTCCTTTGAGCAGGGCTGAGCCCGTGCTTTGCATTTCCTTAGCTAATTGTTTGTCTTGAGTAGTCCGATTTAATTTCTTTTTACCCTTGAACCAGTAAAATTCTTATTGTTGGGATCTTCTGCATTTGTTGTGTGCTTCTCTTATGAGGAGCTCGATTCTGTTAAGGGCGGATTAGAAAATGGGGGTGATGTCTGGTACTGTTGAATGCATTGGTGCGATTTTTGCTCGACCTCTGTCCTTGTCAGTATGTTGTAATTTTCTTGGCTGCTAGAAATTCCTTTTGTGTGTTTTGCCTTGGTACCCTGGTACCAATCGATACCAGTGAAGCGAGGCCTGTGCTGAGCCCTCTTGCTAAATTATGCTGCTTGTTATTCTGCCTCTGTCATTATTCTGTTGCTTGTGCTTATTTTGAAAGCCTGATTATTGTCCCCTGGTACACAGTACCGTCTGGTACACTAGTGTCGTCTGGTACAGTGAAGCGGGGGCATCGACATGGCCCCTATTTGATTGCTTTCGTGGTGTTCTATCAGGGTTAGGCCTGTGCCAACCTCAATGCTCGGAATTGTTCTAAGTAATATCAATTATGCTGCCTTGTGTGTTGGTTATTATCTGATGCATATTCGATTTGTGCCCTCCTTATGTGATTTGGTTGGTGTTGTGTGATGGCTTATCTGTCAAACTCTATTTTGTGTGTGGTGTTGATTCGGTATCAGTTGAATGGACATGTACCGCTTTATGGTTGGTTATCTGAGATTTGCTGTGTCGGTTAATTCATGTATCGAGCCCTTTTATGTCTTCTGCTGCCTTGTGTTGTGCCTAGTTCTGGCCTTATTATGCTGGCATGACTTGTCCTTACCGTGTTCTTATTGATTTTGACTACACCGGCCTTGTACCTATGTTGGTTGTGTCATGTTATCTTGTTAATTTGGGATCGGTTGCTTGAATTGTTGTGTAGTTCCAATATGGAAACCCCCTGGAAGTTATGTGAAATGATAAAGATATCTGCATTATATGCAAGCTTATTTGATATGGCAATTTAAGTTAGGGGTCAAATTTTGAATCTGATATGTTGAAGGGCCTAAATAAATTTTATGGTAATAACACTTTTTCGGGGTTATATGCGTAAAATTTAAATACTTACGAACAATTGAAGTTATAGGATGAATCGAGAAATATAAACTAATCAAGTTAAATGGGCCGAAAGGTTAATTTGGATAATAATTTAATTAATTTATTAGCAAGTGCCCTAAATTTAAAAACGTGTGCAACTAATAATTAATTAATACTTAAAGCTGAATATGGGAGATGATTAAATGATCTGCCTTCAATAATGAAAATTCGAACAGATACAGTGGTTTCGAAGGCAGCCTATAATCCCAAACACATTAAAACACCAACACATTTAAATAAATAAAAACGTTTAATTTAAATTAAGTTTAATTAAAATTAATTGTTTTTTCTTTCATTTTGTTCTTATTCAAATTCTAGCTTATATTATATATTTTCTAATTAATAAAATAATATTAGAATATAAATGAACTATAATTAAAGAATGTAAAATAAATAATTAAGAGTTCTGAAATAGCAAGAATAATAATAAAAATCTTAAATATACATTATTCAATTCATCTATTTAATAATGAAATAATATTAATAAATATATAAATAAATAAATAAAGTAATTTCTTTATTTTTAAACTAAAAGAATATTAGAAATAAAGAATATATATATAATATATAATATATATAAATCAATTTCTCTATCTCTGTAAATTCTGTAATTCTAGTTTTATATAATATATTTCAAATTTTCAAATTTATGAAAATAATATTAAAATATGAATTGAGATATAATTAAAGAATATGAAATGAATAATTAAGGGTTATAAAATAATAATTAAAGTATAATAATAATTTATAATATAAAATATATATTAATCAATTTCTTTATTTTAATAATTGAATAACATTAATTAATATATATAAATACCTATTAATCAATTTCTCTATTTAATAATACAATAATATAAATAATTATATAAATATATATATATATAATTAATTTCTCTATTTTTAATAAGAAGAATATTAATTATATAATATTATATTAATTAATTTCTCTATTTTTAATGAATTAATTATCTTAATTAAAATAATTGAGCGATAACGTTAAGTTAACTAAATCCATCGAAATTAAATTAAATTAATTGCATTACTCAAAATAAATATAATATGATTATAAATTTCAAATAATAATGCTCCCGTCTCCGAGTCCGGTATACTCTGACCTAACCAGACCCAACGTGAATAGGATACTCGCCAATTTAATTTATTTTGACTTTATAGGTTCTCAAAAATATCTCGACGACCCGACAATCATGTACACTCAGGATGAGACGGTTGACGAGACCGTGGGCCCCACTGGAGACCGAGCAATCAGACGCTATCAGCCTTGCCAAAATATTCAGGTGCGGATTGCACTGAGATTTATGATTTCTTATATGACTTAAATTATATTTTTTTCTTTTGATATTGAAACTTGTTCATATCATCCGCATTTCATTTTATATGCATTTCATTTTGATCATTAATTAGATTAATATTTAAGTTAATTAGTTATAGGATAGATTATCCTAGATAGATGTAATTAGTATTTAATAATTTATATTAGTTAATTAAGTACCTTGAAATTTTATTATGTAAATAATATGATTTTTATTAACTGGATTGTTATATTAATCAAAATAAGCTTAATCGAATTATCACTAAATTGAATTAAGATTTGAATTTGCATATTATTTGTTTTCTATAATTTGTATGTTGTTATGAAACTCAAGGAAAATTTCAAGTTAAAAATGAATATCCAAATTGGGGTTTGGGAAGAGTGTCAGTACTGGCTCGATTTTATAATAAAATACACTTGAATTTATTATTAAGGAGCTATTACATGGTTACAGTGATTATTTTATCACTTTATATTCAGCAGTGACTATTTTGTCACTTTATATTTGTTCGTGATTGATTCATTTCATTTCATATTATTTTCGGATAGTCTCCTTCAATTTGAATTATGTATTGATAAACATCGAGTCGTTGTTCGTTTCATTATAGTAAGGGACTGAGCAGGATAAATTAGGGATGGTTTTGATAGTGAATGACGCTCTCTTCTATAGAATCATTTGGTTGAGGTCGGTTCTTTCTGAAAAGAATTTATCCCGCAAAGTCATTCGTGTGATATGGGAGTTTGAACCCGTACCTATTATATTATAATATCTCAGAATAATTCATTTTGGGTTTATCCTTGATTTAAAATATTCATGACATTCAAGTAGTGCATTTTTATTAAACTCTTTTGGGTTTTTTTTATACTATACTCAGAACAAAATTAAATCAATTTAATTATTTAAACTCAAATTTTATGTATTTATATGTTTCTATAATATTTATTATAAAAATGAATTTTGAATGGTTTTAAGTCTAAGCCTAGAGATTTATAACATCTCGGTGCTGGACCTAAAACCGCACTGAGTGACTTAGCACTCACGTTTCCACAGTGGTTGTGGGGTCCAGGTTTTTTAGGAGCGGGATCGAGTTTTTGATGAGAGTTTTTGTGAGCAGGGTAGTGGATTAGGATCTATCGGGTTTCGAGTTTTTTATTTCTTCTTTTGGGTTTTTATTTGAGAGATTGCGGCCCATTCCGATTGAGCTAGCACCGCCGATGTAGGCGTTGTATTCTCTTTGTTCATTCTGAACTGTATGGTCATGTATATTTTATTATTATTATTTTGTTTATTTTGTAATTTTCTTATTTTATTCATTTAGCCTTTCGTACGCACGTCTCGTCGTGCGTACGTGGCGGGATTAAGCACCCCAAATCCGATTCATTTATTTCTGGGGTGTGACACGTGTAGTGTTGGGCATAGTCGTACGGTCACGACTCTGTGATAGGTAGCTCGGGCTCATCATGTGTCCACCAGTAATACTCCGCCCAATTAATTTTTTGCCCCTCACCGCCTCCCAATGTGTGCTTGTCCTTACAGTAAGTCAATATCTGCTGGTAATCGATTGGCGCCGGCGGAGGAACCTGCTGGAAAAGACCGAACTGTCGCATGACTTTATCTGGATAGTGATTCTCAACCATCCAGAAATGACCGAGTCTGCACTGTTGTTCGGAAACATCACGGACCCGAACAAATCCAAGCAAAATGCTCGTGTGTACCTATCAAAAAAAGTTAGTACTCTTGTGTACCTACAAAATAAATTCATGAACGATGTAAAATTTGTAGTAAAAATTATACCGTTGGACGGTGTCGTCATCGGAGTTGGGAGGCAACTCTTGAAAATGTTTACGCAAACACGAGAGTCGAATACCAAATGTCGAGAAATGACTGTACTCGTTCTCTTCCCTTATTCTTGATCTTAAATGGCCACGAGTTATCGGTGATGTCGTCATAACTGTATGGATCAGCATCCAACCCAAGGAGCATTTTCACTGTCCTGCTCCAATCATCATCAATCACCCATGTTATTGGTTTTCCTGTATTGTTTGAATTTATAAAATCAGATTAGTAGACTTCCAAAAAAAATATAAAATAATATATTAAAAATTTAAAATACCTCATATAGGTAATCCCCATAAACAACACACGTTCTCTAGCGTCACCGTCAGCTCGCCGACTGGTAGATGAAATGCCAACGTCTCTGGTCGCCACCTCTTAACAAGCGTTGTCAGGAGTGATTTATCTAACTGATAATCACCCATAATCGTCATCTGGTACAGACCCAATCGATGCAGATATGAATCCATCTGCGCATTGTGTGGTATCTTCGGACGATGTGCGTTCAAACAGAGAGTGCTATGAGGCTGTAATTTTTTTTAGTTATGTACGACATGCTAAAATTATAAAGTATATTTTTTTTCATATTATAAGATAAAGAATACTTACATCGGTTCTGACCCTCTGCGACCTATGTTTATTTTCGGGCACGACACGCAGTTGCGGATACTCCATTTTTCACTACAGTTATTTAAAAAAATTATAATTTTGGTATAATTTTTATATAATTTGGAATAGCTCGGTATAATTTGGTATAATTGAACAATTTCACATAATTAACCAATGTACATATAATTAACAATATTTGACAAAATTTAATCTAACAAATTTAAAATAATTAGTCTCATTAGTGTTAATACACAATTAAACTAATTACAACAACATATTTCAAAATTAACACGAAAAATCAACACAAATCAACTAAATCAAACTATATTAACTATATTTCAATTATCACTATAATTATACTAATTAAATCTATCAAAATTACTAATTTTGATAAATTCGGATTTAAATTTAAAATAAAAAATTACCTTCGAAATGACGATCAAATTGACGAATCGACGGGTTTTTCCGACTCTCCTTCTAACGATAAAAAGTTTCGCGCAAACGGTTTATAAATTGGAGCAAAAATGAATTAGATCTAAAAAATCGGGGGGAAAAATTCATATTTTTTGAAGAGAGGAGAAGAGAGGGGAGAGATGAGAGAGAGAGGGGAGAGGGAGTTGCTGTAAATGGAAATGGGGGCAGCTGGACCCGAGTTTGAAACTCGAGTCCGGATTTTTTTTTTCATTTCTATGTAAAAAAACCCGGACCGAGTTGGAAACTCGGATCTGACTATAAACGCAAAAGTGAGGATAGAGATGACCAATTTACTATATTTATTTATTTTATTTACTAAAATAAAAAAAATCTGCTAGAAGTAAAGCTAAAATAATATTCTGTCCTTGGACCACGCCGATGGTCATTTGACGCCTCTCATGTTAAGAATTATGCTTTGCATTGTTGCTGTGTTCAAAATAAGGCTGGTCTATATATTAATCAGTGAAGTAGTGATGTGTCTCCTCTCTCTTTTTTTGGGAATAAAGAATTTCCATTACCCCATATCATTTTTTAAGATGTTTTTGTAAAAAAAAAAAAAAAAATTGAATCTGCATATTGTTGTAAAAAGTCTAGTTTCATCATCATTAATTGTACTTGGCCTGCAATATTAGTTAAGCAATTATCTTATTTTTGTCATTAAAGTTTGATTTGTTTATCTTTTGGATCTATACTTTTTAGTTTTCACCAATTGTTCTTGAAGTTTTTATAGATCGGGTTCATTTCATCAAATTTTTAGATTGAAAAAATGGATGAAATCTTACTTATTAATTAGGTAGTGCAGAACAGTACACAATGGCAATCAAATTATATATGGAGAAGCAATTTGACTAGAAGTAATATTCTGGACCAAGTTGAAAAAATATATAGGAACTTGACAAAGGGGCTATAATATGATGGGGGTTTATGATCAAATTGCAGTCTAGTTTTGATCAGTGGCGTAGTCAGAAATTTTTTAAATGGAGTTCAATAATAATTTAATATTAATTTATATTATCATATTAAAATTTTAAAAAATATTGTGCCATAGTACATCATTACATTCATTTATTTACACAATGTATTTTTACAGTTCAAGTTAGTTCAAAAGTCAAAATGTCTACAAAATCATTTTATTAAATAATTTAAAATAAAAGTCAATATATAATAATTTGACATATGCTAAAATTATTGCACTATAATATTTTTTTTCTAGGATAAAATTTTGAAAGAAAAATCAATTTGAATGAATCTAAAATAATAACAAAATTGCCTTCAAGAGAAGAAATTTGGGCATAAAAATGATTTTGTAAAGTATTTCTCATGAAAAGAAGTTATAAAAATTGAATCGTCTATTTATTATATTTGTAATACTTAAAAAGATAAAAAATCAAATTCTCATTCAATCTCTAAGGAATTTGAGAAATTGCTAAATATACATAAAACAATATTTTATACAAGAGAATGGGGTTCGTTAGTGAAATATTATATAAATTTTATGGGGTTCAAATGTATATAATTATTGAAAATTCAACAATGTTAGTACAAATTTTATCAATGTATTAACTATAATTAAAAATAAATAAATGGGGACACTGAACCCCATTTATTATACCTAAATCCACCTATGGTTTCAGTTGACGCTCTACTTTGAAAATTTCATATCACCTGCATAGCAGCTTGTTATCTGTCCGATCTCTTTAATATTTGTGCAAAACAGATCTCAAAAATCCTTTGACACAATCCATCTCGACGAAATATGTTAATCGCCAAATTCGCTAGCAGGGTCCTACTCTTTGGGATCCGACGATGCGAACCAATGGTGCAGAATTCTGAAAGAGAGCGCAGCTCAATCTCAAGTGCAGTCTGCAGTGAGACAAAGATTGATTTCATCTTCTTCAAGATTCGTGCACTAATTTATGATGTGTTTTCAACCACCCATTTTGAAGAGGAGGGTCTTGCTCATGGCCTAGAACTAGAAGAGTAGTAGATTCGCCTCTCAACGACTCAACCTATCCGTCCAGATGCACACAAATTCATATCTAATTCATTTATTTTAAAATCATTTCGAATCGATAGAATCACATAAAGTTTTTGACAGAACCCCCAATCTGGAATCTTGAGCAGTGTTGCTGTTTTCATGTCACGTGTTCAATCAGCCAGGTGTTAGCCTGATTTGATTAATGAGAGGGAATCTCGTTGGAGTAGCTGTTTATGTAGTACACTGGGAAACAAATACAGTGGGGTTATTTGCTTTGTTATCTTGCCAATGTTTTTTTCAATTATCATATTAATTAGGCGTTGTCTGGTTCATTACCATTAGAGAAGGATTACGAACTTGCGTTTTTTTCTTAAATACCTCTCCGGATTTTCTGTAGCTTTATTTTTGGAACGATTTGTGTATGAATGTTTATGAGATAAAAATTGCAGATCATCCTTATTTTTATTACAAATTGTGGAAGAAACTATTATTTCTTGTTAAAAAAAATTCTTTTTTGCTCAAACAAGTCATTTTTTTTTTTTAATATGATATGCGCATTAAACTTATCAACTCATCTCAAGTGCATATATTGAATTTCGAATATGCAATATCTCTTATTTCCAAAAAAAAGAAATGGAAAAGAAAAAAGTTCTCAGATGAAGGATGGTGCATGCATGTTAATTATTAAGCTAGATGCAGTTGATATAAATCATGGAAAATAAAAATATTAGTTGTGAACTCATTTAATCCTATTTAGATATACGTCACATCATTTTATCGACTGTTTTTATGCTTTGGCAGTATATTCCCCTTCACCGTAGAATTCAGGTAATTGTATACCTATTTTCAAACCAGAATATCTCGTTTGACTTGACGTACATATAATACATAGTTGGTCCACACTTTTGCGTGGTCAGATCTATCGGTGTTCATTTTTTAAATTTGATTTTGAATTAGTGCTACGCAGACCAAACTAAAAGGAAAATAGAAAATGAAACTCTGTGAACAGTCGAGAATCGTTGATAATAAAGAAATTCGGAAAAGCAGGTGAGTGCAGATATAATAATATGATGTATTAATTTAAATTAATTTAATTGGGTCAACTTGGGAGATGGGAGAGCAAATTGTACTTGACTAAATGTGTCTACATCCTCAATACTTTTTTTATTGTAGGGCTGATATAAAATTTTGATCAAGAGAATAATCATCGGATTGTAATAGTTTATTGAATTCAAATTCAATAAACTAATTAGATATTAAATAAATAATAATAATTTAATATATATTATTATCTAATAAAATACTATAAAAATAATACTTCTACATATTAAAAATGATAACAAAATAAAACTCAAAGTAATAAACAAAAAGTTGATGATGAAAGTTTTTCACTATGAAACTTCGTATTTTAAAATTTTTTATATAATTATTTTATTATGCACGATATTAAATATTTTTCTCTCGAAATAATCAAATAAACCGAGGGGGACAAAAATAATTTTCAGAGAGATAGATTACCGAAAGCATTATCTAAAAACATTATTTTTTAAAATCCAAGCCGAGAGGCAATTGTCCTCCTCTGGCTCCCTCTAGGTCCGCCCCTAGATATCAAAATGGAAGTGAAAGAAGTGTCGCAGTTCTATGGGCTCGGATGAGGGGTGCAAACTTATGCTTATAAATATCCGATCATATTTGGTTCATATCCAAAAAAAAAAAATAAGTATGATAATCTGTATCTGAATATCTAGATAAAAATGATATGAAAATAATTTTTAATCTTAATTATTTATATCTGAATATTAGATATATAATATATTAAAAATAAGAGTTAAGATATGATGCTACGCTTAGTTAATGAATCAAATTTGCTATGGATTAAAAAAAATATATGTAAATCATTTCTAAGTTCTGCCAGGTCGTAGATAAATTGTTCATGTGAATTTAAGTATGTCATATTATGACTTCAGAAATTGCTAAGTATGCTAACATTTTTATCGACTCAAGTAAAATAAAAATTGAAAAACTATTAGGGAGATATCATCACTGATATTATCACATTAATAAATTAATATATAACATATTTTGTACATACATTTTTTTCAATTTAAAATACTTTTAGTCTGAATAATGACTTTAAATAAAACTTGAATAATAAAAATAGATTCAAAATAATTTACTTAATATAGTTACTGAAATTAATATTAGCTTATTTAACTTAAAATAACAATAAGTTCGATATTATAATATTAATGATGCTATCAATTATATAAATATCATCTCTCCTAACAAGTACATCAACATCATACAATGACAGCTACAAAATAGGCATGAGAAGTTGCATGCCACTTCTCATTCTCCTTTTGTAATCTTTCGTATTTAGCAATGTTTTTCCAATCTTAATAATATATTTTTCAAATTTACTTTAAAAAAATCATAATATAAAAAAAATTATGGACATCATGTTGGAATTAGGAATTGGTTGTTGTGTATAAATTTTATGAAATTTTAGTATTATTAATTTAGCATTTCATTAAACTCTTATGCGCATCATTAAATAATTAATATAGTACACATGATGTTATTATAGTAAGAAATATGAAGTTGGTATAACGTTAATGGATGATATATTACCCTTGATAAAACTTGGTCGATCGAACTTGTAAAAAAAAAAAAAAAATCATGCTTCGGGAAATAAACTCTAGCAATTACTTGTCCTTATAAACAAAAAGAAATCAGCTCCCTTGAATGTGCTTCTGATGAACAACCATGTTCTTTTTCACTGTTCTAGCATCTAAATTAAAGTACGCCTGAGCTCAATTAATCAAAGATCCCCTTCGCTTCCATTACCTAATCCTGATATAATCATCCCTGTACCGTGACCCCATTAAACAACTGAAAAATGATTGGCGGGGGAGCGGGGTCTTCCCTTTCAACGGCCAGGATTAATTCCACGTTAGGTAGACCCGCGCCCCCAGTTTCATCTGGGACGTCTATTTTGATATATTAATGATGCACGAGCGCAGAGCCGCAGAGGCCGTCTTTTTCTTTCCTTAATTTTGACTGAATCTGACGTGGCAAAATGGGGGGAACAGACGACTTTGACCGTACTGCCGTGGTGCTAGTGCTACTGTTTCACGTTCCGTCCCTTTCTCTCGTGCCTCCGTGCTTTTGATTCGATGTAGCGACAGCGTTCTACTTTGCAGGCATACGCTGATCCATTGTTAATTGCTCACATCTCTACTTCTGTAGCCGTTTAAGGTTGGGTCTGGACTCTGGATGGTGAAAGGATCAGCGTAAGATTAGTATTTTTGGATTAATAATCAATAATAGTATGAAGTTAGTGATGTTTTGAAAAAAATATAAGAATAATACATATTTTTTTCTATTTCGGATTAATAAAATTTTATTTGAATAATAGCTTAAGAATAACAATGAAGGAAATGGATAAAATTATATATCATTTTTTATTTAATAATAATGAATTTTATTTTATCATTATCTTTTTTATTTTATTTTTCATTTTATTATTATTTTAATTTTTTTTCATCATCATTATCATTATCATTGATATTTGAGATCTCTGATCTCCGATTTATTGGGATTAAATACTTTGTTGTTGTTAATATTTCTATTTTTATTATTTTAGTTAATATTAAAATATATTATTTTATTAATCACTAATTATAATTATTTTATTATCATAAATTTATTATTATTTATTATTATTTTTTAATTTTATATTAATACTTATTTAATATTACTTTGTGTTATTGATTAATTATTATTTAGTCAAATTTTATACTATTATTAATTATTATTTTACTTAATACTAATGATTATTATTTATTATTATAATTATTTTATCTACTATTATTTATAGTTAATTTTTTAATAGTAATACTTATTTAATATTATGTTGTATTATTATTATTAATTTTGTTTAATATTAACAATTATTTTTTTTTATCATTTTGTTCAATATTAATTCATATTATTATTTATTTATTATTATTTTATTAATAAATAATGATTATTATTTTATTTTAAAATCATTACACTCCCATCCTCACGATTTTATTAAACCAACATATCGATAATTTAGTAGAATAGCACAAATTTGAAACTAAATCCAAATTTTTAATTAGTGTTTGGATGACATCATTATTAAAATAATATTTTATTTTTGAATCCAAACACATTCTAACCCCTGATCAAAATGATTTCTAGCTCGCGAAAATCAGAATCGGAATGAGAGAAGAGGCGAGAGATGAGTTCAGTCTTCGTTGATTGCACTTTTTTTTTTCTTTCAGCACTCAATTTTATAATTTCAGTTTGATTTTTCTAACTAGCGGATGATAAGTTTGTAATTTATTAAGAGATTGAAGGGTTTATTAGAGTATCACAAAATCAAGTCTTCTTCTTTGTCCCGTTGTCCGTAATCAGAATAAAATAGCCATTGTTGAATACAATTGTGAATTCCATTCTATTGAAGTCCATTTCTTTATTCTATTGCATTCTCGTCTAGAGATTCATTTTGATCAGAGTGTCAGTGTAGGAAAACAATAACAAGGTGTACACACTAGTTAGACAGGAACCGAATTAAAATATCTGTAGCATGGGTAACGGCGCAACGGGTAGAGGGTGTCAAGGCCAGTACGGGCAACAGCAGCTCTCTGCACGCGAAAGGCCAAAAACCCTCACTTAGTCACTTATGAGAGCTCTGACCAGCAAAGCCAACAAGAGAAAAAAGAAAATTAAAAGCTAGCTGGCGAATTTCCTCAAAGCTCAAAGAAAGGAGGAGATAAGGCAAAAGGGGGAAAAAAATTTACTTTCTTAAAGGTTGAAAAGTTAAAAAAAAACCCAGAGAAAGTGAGAGGGGAAGAGGAAAGGAGGAGAGAAAGGAGGGCGATAAAAAGCCATAAAGTCTGGTCGAATCTGGTCTGCGTCGCTTTCGGGTCCTTGATCCCTTTCGATCGTGGAGTGACGCGTCCTCTGTGTGTGTGGATCGGGTCGGCTTCTCTGTTCATTGAAATGGAGCTGGATTCGAGCTTATTCTGAACTAACATTTAGGGTTTCTTCTTGGAGCTGGGGCAATGGAGATGGATCTGGCACATTAGAATTTAGAGTAGTGTATACGCTTTGGTTAGAAATGGCGGCGCGGGGGGAGCTGAGCTCCTGGTTTATGTGGATGATCTTGTTACTTCACCCCTTCGCTAGAATTTTCGCTAATATGGAAGGTGAGTAGTAGTTCCTGGAACGCCTGCTAGTTTCGGCGTGCTTTTTTCCTATTCTTAGTCGATCTGCTTGTGTATGGATAGCTATGTGTGTTCTCGCTTATTTCAGGATTGACTGGGAATTGTAGGAGAATTTGACTTTTACAAAATATAGCAGTCTCTTTCGTGCCCAGTATAGTAATTGGAAGTATCGGTCTTAAAGACTTTGCAGATAGTAATTGCACATTCTATTTTGAATAAAAACTAGAGCAAAAGAGATTATGTGGCTTTCAGAAGTTTAATTTTTTTCAATTTATTATCGTTTTGCCATTGTACAAATACTTAACGGTATTAAGATTATTGCATACCTTTTAGCTTGTTTTGATTTGAGATATATAAGTACCAAATTTACTAGACTTTTGGACCAATAACAAATCTAACTGTGACTCTCACTAAGTAATTAACTATTTATGGCATTTGTAGTATGATTTTGCATACTGAGATAATTTCTTGATGGAACACGAAATATGGAATAGTTCAAAAGTAATAAGACCTGGTCTGTTTTGCCTCCTACTTCAATTTGGTTTATCCTCTTTCTTTTAAACCAGTTGTTGGCTGAACCTCTCTTCATCTTTTTCCTGAAGAAAAAAAGAGCTAGCCATCTACCTTACAAACTCAGAGCTAGCTTCAGCTGGGTGATAAGCTCTTTGTTAAATTGATTTAAATTACGACGTAAAACATGGGTTACTTTAATTAGAGACTAGTCAGACTGGTTACTATAATTCGAGACCAGTCAGGCTGGTTACTTTAATTTGAGACCAGTCAGGCTGCACTTGTACTCTACCAATATTCTAAAAGACTGTCCAATCCAAACTTTGTTATTGATTGCTGTCACATTTTCATGAAGCTTTCTCTGTTGACGATTGAAATTCATTTGCTCCCTTAAATTATGGTTCTATGATATATGATTTTCTTCTTTGTAAGATTTCAGATTTTGTATTTGTTTTATAAAATAGCATGTTTTTGCTCCTACTGCAGGCGATGCTCTGCACAGCCTACGGACAAATTTGAACGATCCCAACAATGTGCTTCAAAGTTGGGATCCCACACTGGTTAACCCATGCACATGGTTCCATGTCACATGCAACAACGACAACAGTGTCATTAGAGTGTGAGTAATCTTTTAGTGTATTTGAGAATTTATAACAAAAGAGCTTTATGTAGCTTATGCAGGTATAAGGTAAGATTTTGATTTTATTTTTCTTTGTTTCTCCCCTCAGAGATCTTGGAAATGCAGCCCTTTCTGGTACCCTTGTCCCACAATTGGGGCAGCTGAAAAATCTGCAATACTTGTAAGTTTGATCCCTTCATGAATTTGATGTTCAAATTGAGATTATTTTTTCTATTTTTGATTATTGTAATTTTGACTCAAGCATTTGTTTGGTTTGTTGGGCTAAGAGGTGGCCTCATACTTATACTTTAAGCTGTTACTTTATCATATTATCATGATTACATCTTGCTTTTCTTTCTTTTGTTATTTTTCCTGTGCTGTCCAGGCCTACATAGTACAAAATTATCAGATTTAAACTAGATTCTGTATGAGCATAGTGGATATCTATAGGTCAAATTTTGGGTTTATTAAAGAAAATAGAAGTGCCTAATATGATGTCATGTAACAGGGAGCTATATAGCAATAATATAAGTGGCATAATTCCAAGCGAGTTGGGAAATCTGACGAACTTGGTGAGCTTGGATTTGTATTTGAACAATTTTACCGGACAAATTCCTGATTCACTTGGAAACTTATCCAAGCTAAGATTTCTGTAAGTGGTTTCATGATTTCATTCAACACAATAAAATTATAGTCAATGTCTCTGCCTTCTTGTAATTCTAGGAGCTCTTTTAGTGTATAAAGGTAGATGGAAACTACCATTGTGATGTTTTATATTGTTGCTAACTATGAACTCCAAATATGCCAAACAGTATTCCAACATGGAGGTCTATAAGTTGCAGGTGCGTGATGGAACTGGGAGACCTTGAAATTTCAAATATTACAGCTATATGCTTTCTTCTACATATTTTGGTTTATGATTTGGTCAATAACCCTCATTCGTCATTATTACTTTCTAACACAAGTCCAAGGCTACCTATGGTGGGAGTTACTTATTTGCCCTTTTGCCAACTTTGATGAAGTAATAAATACATAAAAAAAATAACATTTTTTTGCTTTTGGAAACTCTTGCAGTCGGCTTAACAACAACAGTCTTTCTGGTATGATTCCAAAATCTCTAACCAGCATTACTGCCCTCCAAGTTCTGTAAGTTAACTCTTTATCATCTCCTTATTAATAATTTCCTTTCTTTTTATTTGAACTCAAAATTTCACATTCTTCAAACAGGGATCTCTCAAATAACAATTTATCTGGAGAAGTTCCTTCAACTGGTTCCTTTTCACTTTTCACCCCCATCAGGTAACAACTATTTGAAGTTTCTGTCTTCTTCGTCAAACTACCTAAATTTATTCTAATTTCTGTAACTCCATTTTTCCACAATAAACTTGCAGTTTTGCAAATAACCCTCTATTGTGTGGTCCTGGCACCACTAAGCCCTGCCCTGGTGCCCCGCCATTCTCTCCACCACCTCCATATAATCCTCCTATGCCTGTCCAATCTCAAGGTATGTAATATATAAATGGATGAGTCTTTCCTTTTTTTTTTCTTGGCACTTTCATTCTATTATAATTTGCATTCTTAAACAGGAAATAGTGCATCTAGCACTGGAGCAATTGCTGGTGGAGTTGCTGCTGGTGCTGCCTTGCTATTTGCTGCCCCAGCCATTGTGTTTGCATGGTGGCGCCGCAGAAAACCACAGGAGCACTTCTTTGATGTACCCGGTATTTATTGTCAGCACACCTGAAATATTATTGTGTAGCACTGCAACATTAGTATGGCTAACTCGAGCAACCTTCCTACTAAATTTAATCACCAGAGAATATAATGTTATCTCTGATTAGTAATTAATAATACAATGGCAGTCTGCAAAAGTTGACCTCAAATCCTCCAGTGATAAGGAAATTGGACTTATGAGCCTGTGAAGCCTTCCCTCTTAGTATGTAGCAAAACTGCAAAAGAAATAGAAGCAAATTATTGAACAAAAGTTAGAATAATGGTGAAAGTAGTCATAAGATTTGGCAACCTTATATTATGTCCACTTCCACTTTTAGCTGAGGAGGATCCAGAGGTTCATCTTGGCCAGCTCAAGAGATTCTCACTTAGAGAGTTGCAAGTTGCCACTGATGGATTCAGCAACAAGAACATACTTGGAAGAGGTGGCTTTGGTAAAGTCTACAAAGGACGGCTTGCAGATGGTTCGTTGGTGGCAGTCAAGAGGTTGAAAGAGGAGAGAACGCCTGGTGGAGAGCTTCAGTTCCAAACAGAGGTGGAAATGATCAGTATGGCAGTGCACAGAAATCTATTACGTCTTCGTGGGTTCTGTATGACTCCTACAGAGAGGTTGCTTGTATATCCCTACATGGCCAATGGGAGTGTTGCATCCCGCTTGCGAGGTAGCTTTCTAGTATCTTGCTTGGTTTCGGCGACTTATCCAATTGGATGCTAGAGCAACAATTTTTTTTTAATTGTTTCTTCCTTTAAAGAAACTTTGATTTTAGTAAAGATATTAGCTAGCAATTTTGAATGACAATTTAGTGAGAATGCAAAAATCAATGTCGTCAACTCCATATCCTAAAGGAATATCATTTATTCTATGATATATATGGTTATGTAAGATGTGTGTAAATTATAGAAGAAACAAACAAGTACTGGAAGCCGGCATTGCTTCATCATTTCTATCTGATCATGCATGTTTCTGATTTTAGTAGGTCTCAGATACTTAATACAGCTCAATTGCTTTATCCTTTTATTAGTTTTCAATAAACAACATGATAGAGATGGTGTCTATTGCCAGTCTTATTACCAAAATAGACCTCTAATAAGGGTCTATTAACATCTTTATAGAGCGCCCACCTTCTGAACCACCACTTGATTGGCAAACAAGGAGACGGATAGCACTGGGATCTGCAAGAGGTCTGTCATATCTACATGACCACTGTGACCCAAAGATCATCCATCGTGATGTCAAGGCTGCAAATATTCTTCTAGATGAGTTTTTTGAGGCAGTTGTGGGGGATTTTGGTCTGGCCAAGCTTATGGATTACAAAGATACGCATGTGACCACTGCCGTGCGTGGTACCATAGGTCACATTGCTCCTGAATATCTCTCAACAGGAAAGTCATCAGAGAAGACAGATGTGTTTGGGTATGGGATTATGCTTTTGGAACTTATCACTGGACAAAGGGCATTTGATCTTGCTCGTCTGGCCAATGATGATGATGTCATGTTGCTCGATTGGGTAATTTTTTTCTCCTCTCTCTCTCTCTCTCTATATATATATATATAGTCCGACTATAGTGCTTTGCAAAGCACAGAAGCACTGTGCTTTGCGCTCTATTCTTAATTTTAAGTTAGAAATTACCGATCTGAACCGTTCAATCTAATCTTCATATCAAAATCTATTAGTAAACCAAAATTTATATTCTTTTAAATTTTTTTGCTATTTTTTATGGTGAGGAAAAAAATGACTTGATCTGAGAATTCTGGTTCATCCAAAAATGACGATTTTCCCCCCATCCAAAAAAATAGCAAATGAATTCAAAAAATATAAAATTTGATTTACTAATATATTTGGATATGGATATTAGATTGAGCGGTTTGGATCAATCATTTTTGACTTAAAATTAATAATAGAGTGCAAAACACACAACGCTCTTGTGCTTTGCAAAGCACCATAGCCTAATTATATATATATATATATAAGAACAAACATTTTTATTTTGTTGTTGCTGAAATTTGGCAAGACCTTTTCATCTAGTCAACGAGAAAAACATTTGCATTTAATCAAAGGCTAGTCTCACAAGTTCAGTCAATTAAGTGTCCCCATAAATTTGTAAAAAAATAAAAAATTCAGGTAACATTTTCTGTATTCTTGACTCATATCTATTGGCAGGTAAAAGGATTACTGAAGGAAAAAAGACTGGAAATGCTAGTTGACCCTGATCTACAGAACAACTACATAGAGCCCGAGGTTGAGTCGCTAATCCAAGTTGCCCTATTATGTACACAAGGCTCACCAATGGACCGGCCCAAGATGTCAGAAGTGGTGAGAATGCTCGAAGGAGACGGTCTTGCAGAAAGATGGGAGGAATGGCAAAAGGTGGAGGTGGTAAGACAAGAGGTTGAGTTGGGTCTGCATCGACCCTCAGAATGGATTGTTGATTCGACTGATAACCTTCATGCTGTTGAGTTATCAGGTCCAAGGTGATAAATCATTGTTTCATTGCAGATACTGTTTAGTGCTGATGATGATCTTTAACACCTTTAGTGTATGGTAATATAAAGTTCTTATTTGTTTATATCAAGTTAGAAGGGGGCTGAAGTGATCTCATTCAAAATTTGTTCTCCGTGTATAATGGTTTTCTTGGTGGTGAAGAGTAAATGACAATATTGAGGGAAATGTGAAATGTTGTATTTTTACATGAATCGGTAGTTCTTGGTTATTTACTTGGGTGAACGAGTGATACATGAAATTTGGTGACAGCTAACAAGCGTTTTTTTCCTCCTTTATTAGTGACTGAATTGTGCTGTAATGTGTAATCAGACTTGCAAAAGTAATTTGGTCATGTTTTTACTTTACCTAATAAACATAAACGTGGTTTCTTATGAATTTATTTTCCTGGTTGACAGAGCTTTGTTGTTTTCCCGTTGCTCTTTTATTTCTTAACCATTTGAAATAAGATGTGCCGCTGGTGCTTCCACGAGGGCATTGGCTTGCGTTTTGTTTTGACTGCTATATCTAATACACTAATGGAAAAGTACTAGATGCTATGAACATTACTTACTGTTAATCTAGATATAGTGTCCATCTCTTCCCTCACGTCCTTTCTTTACCTTTTGTGCAGTGCAAGCTGCATTTTTTTTTTCTGGGTTTGAAATGGTTGACTACGGAAATATTTAGCCACCTTATTTCAATAGACAATGTTGTGCCTGGAGGCTAATTACCTAAAATGCACGGGTTCCTCCATCAATTTGTATATTTGCAACTTTTCAATGGTTAAGCTGTAAAGTATAAAGATAAAACTTCGCATATGTGTGTGTTTGGTTTAGTGATAGCACGATTACACAACTAAAATAATCTGTTATATCACACAAGCTCTCTGAAGTCTTGTGTATAATACATCTATCAATCTCAGGAAGACAGGAACTAACATATCATTAGTACGTCCAAAGTTGAGTTTATTTCTAAGTCTAATATGTTTTGCTAATTTTCAGTTCTTTCTGATTTATTTCAAGAAATTGTGATTTCTTCTAATTTCTGAATTTAAAGAATGTTAGAACAAATAAATAAATAACTCAATTTGTCTTGGCATGACATATGAAAAGCATGACATATGAAAAACATCGTATGCCTAGCTTTGCAGTGTCCTTAGTTCCTTGCTTGTACATGCCGGTGCTGAGGTTCTCAGAAAATTCTAAAACACTGTTAGGTTTATCAAATTTCTGACTGTATTTAGAGTGGATCCTGAGATAATGATTACAGATAAAGGTTATAGCAAAGCTGCAGAAAGTTCGTCTTTCAGATTTCCAGAACACACAAGATATCACATTGAAAGTTTGTAACCCTTCAAATCAAGGTAGGTAAAAAAATTCTTGGCTGCTTGCTAGTGATTTAGTCGGGATCGACTTATTATTGATTCGCTCATTAATGGACCAAGTAATTAATGAGCCGAGTTTTGGAGCTCGTTAGGCTTGATAAACTATTAATATTTGTTATTTATATTAGTTTATTATGAATTTTTAATATAATAAATAGTTTATTGTATGATATGTACTAAAATATTATATCAATTTACATAAAATATATTGTTATAAGTAATTTTATTAATTTTTTTAATTTTAATATAAAATATCACAAAAAATATTATTAACGAGCCGATCTCAAGTCAAAAATTTTGACTCGAAAGTACTTAATGAGTTGGTTTGGCTCATTAAACTAATGAATCAAGCACAAACTTGATCTAGCTAGGTTCAACTCCGCTCATTTACAATCTTATTTCTAATTAGAGGTGACAAAATACGACTCAAATTAAAGACTCTTCTAATCTGTTCTGATCCAAATTCATTTTACATTAAATGACGTACAATTTAATTAAAGTCAATCTAAAATTTGAAAAAAAAATAATATATATTAATCTGATCATTTCCACCTACCCTAATTGATGGTTCTGCACTGCAGCATTGTAAAAGAATGCCGGGATGAGTTTATTTTTCTACACTACAGGTTCACAGTTCTACTTGCAGATCGTGTAGAATATCCCTCTCCTTCGAGTCGTTACTTTGGCTTATAATCCCCTCCACCTCTCGAAGCCCCATAAATATTGTTCGAATCAATCCTTCAAATTTACTTATTTCTGCATGTTCGCCTTGATCTGATTATAAAATTTTGTTTTACTTCATCTGATGAGTCGATCTATTTCAATTTTCATATTATTTTAAGTCAGATATGATATTTAGGGTGCAAAAAAAAGTTCGGGTTCGTGGCTCAGTTCAGATTTAATCTGGTTTCAAATTAATTTGATTCGAGTTATTTTGGCTCGATCATTAAATGAGTTGAGGTTGGTTTGGTTCGTGACTCGACTCGACTCGAATAATAATAGTTTATATATATTTTTTTCTATCAAACTCTAATCTGATAATTCATCTCTTATTATTTCACCTCTCAATAATTTAAGGATTTTTCTTATTCGCTAATGACTCGACTTGTAAATCTGACTCGATAGTTTTTTGTTGGTCCATCTATTTAAATTAGTGTATATCATTAAAAATAATATTTATTGATATATTAATTTTGTACCAACTCATGTATCAGTTTTGTAGATATACCAATTTTATAATTTGTAAATGTAGTAAATCTAAATGTCAAACTTAATCAACACATATGTATTGGCTCACGAGCTAGCTCGAATAGTAATAAATTGAGTTTGAGCTAAATTTTTTAGCTTGAAATGTTTCATAAGTTCGCTCGACTCAACTAAATTTTTATAAATTAAATTTAAACTAAACCTAACTCGCTCGAACTCAACTCCTTTAAACTGTACTCCTGAGTTTTTCTATAATAAAAAAGGAATGAAAGGAAGGTGAAAAAAATGATATGAAAAAAAAAATAGAAACTCATTCACCTTCTTTATACTCTAAAATTAAAAGTAAATAAATTGGATAAAAAATTAGACTGAATAAACATCCGTTCTTATCTATTCACTTTCTAAGAAACTATAAACAAAGTGAATCTAACAACCATTCCGTTCCCTCCCAACTATTTAGCTCTCTTGTAGGTGGCAGAACCCGACCCGACCCGAGAAACCCGTCCGGACCTGAACTCGATCCGAACCCAATCCGATTTAATTTTTTAAAAAAGTCAAACTGACTCGACCTGATCTGAACTCGATCCGATCCGACCCAACCCGAGATCAAATAACCTTTAATCCAATTGAAATCTATCAACGATCTAAAAAAACACAATATATAAATTGACCCGACCCGACCCTGACTCGACCCGACCCAACCCGATATCTTCTAAAAAATCAAACTGACCCGACCCGTCCGATCCGAACCCGAACCCGACCCGACCCGCCCGATTGCCACCTCCTCTACTTGTAGCACAACCTTAGCACTGATATCTGGGATCGTGGTTCGAGGTCTTTGGGCTCGTCCCGCGGATTGATTTTCGGTCCTAGAAATGTTAGTTTCGTTCTAGACCTCTAGGCTAGGGTTTTACTCGCCGATTGTGTTTGCTCTTTCCTCCTCTCTATCGCTCTTGCATCCGAGCATTGCCTCCGCCTCCGCCTCCGCTTTCCCATTTGTTGTGAGTCAAGGTTGATTTCTATCTCTCTCGAGTGTTAAGTACAATTGGTTTTCCTCCTTATTTTCTGTTTATTCTTTCAATTTTAATAAACGAATAACAACTTACAAAAGGTCAAAAACAAAATTTGGGGATGCATATCCAAATTGTATGGGTGTCATATTATGCATGTCCGTTGAAGTGTTGTTTTGGTTTTGGTATCTGATTTATCATTTTCTTCTAAATTTCTCGCAACTTACATACAAACTTGCAGTGTACCGATTTTAGGCTGAGAAATATTCAGTTTTCAGTTGTCATTTACAGTTTGAAAGAAATGCATCTGTAGTACACCTAATCATTATTGGATCCTCTAATTCACTTTTGCTCTTCTATTTCAATGATGTTTTCTAGGCTTATATTCTGAAATCAATAATTAGAACTATAGTTAGTTGGAGTAATTGATATGCAGAGTGCATGACTCAAGTTTGTGTGAATTTGTCAATTCTGCCATTGAACAATGTTGGCGTGTTGTCGTGGATCACAATGAAAATTGAAACCTTCAACTGCTAAGGGACTAAAATGGGAAATTTGAAGCCTGCACGATAATTTTTAGTTGGATTATACAGTTGGACACTGTTTAACTTGGAAATAATTAATATGTTACAGAATGCTTGTGGAATCCTGCAAGAGTTTCCATCTGAAAACTCAAGGTCATCAGCCTAGGTGGCGCATTAGTAGTATTGTGACCCTATGGTACCTTTTGAAACTTCAACCTGGGAAAAGTAAAAAAATATTGAGCTGTCATTTTGGTTTCATCTGGTATCATTGCTATTTAATTACCTGTACATTCTTGTATGGAATCACTAATAGATAAAGTCTTCCAAAGCTAGAGAAAAGCTTAGTGAATAGAAGTTTATGAAATGAGTAACCTTCTTTCGTCTGTCTCTCCTAATTTTTTTTTTCTTGCTGCAGAACCAGCAACAGTACATTACACATCAGTTGGCAGAAGAGTTATCCTTTTGCGCACCCCACTGGTTCCCTTAGCTTCCCAGTTGCCATAGTCAATGCTCTTCCACCGATTCTTTCGCCAAAACAAAACTTTCTCTTACCCCATCTGCAACATCCCATATCGCCTCCTGTCAAGCCATTCCTTCCCTCTTCTTTCCCGCCTTAAAGAAAAATATGGCTTTATCCCCCCTTCCTCTCCCTTCCTCCAAAACCCTAATCACAATTCCAATGAAAAACCGGTCAAGAAGAAACAAAAGAAACCACCATACTGTCCAGTTTCTTCCCTTGACTCGAGTCACCGTGAACCAGCCCACTCTGATTTGCCTTTCGACTTCCGGTTCAGCTACACCGAGAGCAACCCCAATGTGAGGCCCATCGGCCTGCGTGGTCCTAAGTACTCGCCTTTTGGTCCAGAACGGCTTGATCGTGTGTGGACCGGGCTCTCTGCCCCTGCCATGGAGCCCATGTTGAAGTCAGTGGATGGAGATGGTTTAGAAGGATGGGAGGGTTTAGAAAAGAAGAGGAAAGAGATAAGAGAGAAGGTGCTCGGTGAACCTCTCAGCCAAGCTGAAAAAGCACACTTAATAGATAAATGTCAGAAGAGTAAAACAAAACGCCAGATCAATTTAGGTAGATTATTCATTTTTACTTTGATTCAGTAATACAATGGTACAGGTTTAAATTTCCAATTATCAGAACTCAAAATTATCCAATATGTTCACTTCGAGTAAGGTTTAATGATAATACTACAATTTTAAAAATATGTTATGATAAAGAGTCTAGAAAGTTTAGTTTTAGCTAAATAGTATTCTGCATTGTTATCTTTATAATTTATTGATATTTCTTGTTTTGTCCTATTAAGGTAGAGATGGACTCACACACAACATGTTGAATGACATACACAACCACTGGAAGAGTTGTGAGGCTGTAAGGATTAAATGTCTTGGTGTGCCTACTGTTGACATGGAAAATGTGTGCTCTCAGCTTGAGGTACTGCCTTAGCTTTCTATGGTTAAATTGCATTCTAAATTCTAATATCTTATGAAATAGGTCATATTGATCAAATTACTGTTAATTATGAAACATTTGCTTTCAGGATAAAAGTGGGGGCGCAATAATACAGCGACGCGCCGGTCAGATAATACTGTACAGAGGAAGGCATTATGACCCCAAGAAAAGACCTGTAGTTCCATTGATGTTGTGGAAACCTCATGAACCTGTTTATCCGAGGTTAATTAAGACTACTATAGAAGGTCTTACAATTGACGAGACCAAGGAGATGAGAAAGAGGGGCCTCGCTGTTCCGGCCTTAACAAAGCTGGGTAAATTGTCATACATTTCTTAATGCTAGATATATCTGGGTAATTGTTCGTTGTTACCAGTGCTATCTCTTTTTTTTCAGCTAAGAATGGATATTATGGTAACCTAGTTACCATGGTACAGGATGCATTTATAGCTGATGAACTTGTGCGCGTAGACTGCATGAGGTTGCCGAAAAGTGACTACAAAAAAATTGGGGTAAAGCTCAGGGTATGTTTTTTTATTGAGAGAGATTGCTCTATAGATTGTTGTAGGATTAAGGCAAGTGAAAATGAAATTTCTTAGATCTACTCATCAGAGTAACCTAAAATTCCAAGAGGTGGATATGTGTATACCTAACCCTTATTGAGTCAACACTTAATATTAGACACAAACAAATACTTGAAACTATAACTTGTTCAGATTTCATTGATGTATTAATGGTAAAGGTAGAATTAGTATCCTACTGAGGTTGACCAGCAGACTTCATCCAAAATTAACATGTAATATTTTATTATAATTAAGGAGGGACAGTGATGGTCCATACCTCTTTTTATCTGAAATCTGAATGTACACTTGCAGGACTGAGGTATATTATGACATTGGTAATTACATTTTTATTTCATTTTAATTTTCCCAGGACCTGGTTCCTTGCATCCTTGTAAGTTTTGAGAAAGAACAAATTGTAGTGTGGAGGGGCAAGAACTGTTACAGCACTACCATTCATAACAGAGGACAGGATTCCGTTCTTGTCAGTTTTCAGTCAAATGGAAAGGATGAGATCAATGAAAATGTACTGCAGCTTAACTGATTGTAGTGTAGATCAAGAATTTCAGTTTGTTGGACAGATGATAATTTAGAGTTTCATTCATAACATGTTCTTGGAGTGAATACCTAATATGTGTCTCTAATTTCTGTTGCTTTAAACATTGTTTATACCAGATCCCACTCCCTGTATCAGATAGTTTGCTTTCTCCTCCTTTTTTTCCCTTTTTCTTTTGTAAGTGTAATTGGCTGGGCTGCTAGGAAAGTTGCACGTGTTACACAATTATCTCTTCAATGTTCATTTTGTTGATAAAAAGTAAATTGGGTTTCTTTTAGAAGATACTGTTCGAGGAAGATCCAATGATATGGGCAGCTACCAGAGTGTATTTAAGTGCGGAGCAATCTAATTAGAATGCCACTGATTTGCATGGTTGGGGGAGACTTGCTCATAATTAAAAGCCTCCCTGCTCACTTCTTCAAATAGGGTCTGTTTGGCATCGAAGAATTCAGAAAGAATAACAGAATAGTTAGTAGTCACATCAAAATTTTGTGCCAAATGCAAATTTGTGTTTTGGAATAGAGGTTGGAAGAGACTCTTCTGATATTGTACCCATAAGAAGGAATACGGGAAGAGCTTCAAAATCAAGCACTGGATTAGTAAAATCATTTTCTTTTTTACTTTCATTGTATCTCTTTATTATTATTATATTATATTATAATAATAATTATTATTAACATCACTTATTATTATTATATTATTATATTATTATGATTATTATATCATAATAATTATTATTTTATTATTATATTATGATTATGATTATTGTTACTATTATTTTATTATTACAATCACTGTGATTATTGTTTTATTATTATTATATTATCATCAATGTTGTTATTATTATTATTCTATTATGATTATTATTATTATCATCAATTATTATTATTATACCATGATTATTTTATTATATTATATTATAATTATAATTATTATTTATTATTATTATATTATCATCATCGTTATCATCATCATCATCATTGTTAGTATTATAATTATCAATATTTTCACTATTCGATTAACAATTTGTCAAAACGATATTATAATGATCTTGATTATTATTATATTATCATCAATTAGTATTATTATTATATTATTCATTTTATTATTATTTATTTATTATTATAATATTATTATTTATGATTATGTTTATATTTTTATTATATTACTATTATAATATTATTATTATTTATTATGATTATTTATTATGATTTTATTATTATTTTATTATATTGTATTATATTATTATATGTTGAATATATTTATGATTAATTTATTATTATATTATTATAATTATAATTATAATTATTTATAATTATTTTTATGATTATGATTATATTTTTATTATTATATTATTATGATTATGATTATGGTTATATTATTATGATTATGACTATAATTATTATTATCATGATTATAATTATAATTATTTTATTATGATTATATTATTAAAATTATAATTACTTATTATTATTATATTATTATAATTATGATTATAATTATAATTTTTTATTATTATATTATTATATTATGATTATGTTTATAGTTTTATTATATTACTATTATAATATTATTATTTATTATGATTATTTTTTATTACTTTATTATTATTATTATTATTATCTTACTATTATGATTATTATTTTACTATTATCATCATCATCATCATTATTAGTATCATAATTATTCATATTTTAACTATTCTGAGTAACAACTGTCAAATGATATTTTCGCTCTTCCGAATAGTCAAAAATACCACTCTTCTACCACTCTTCCAAAAAAAATACTATTCTATCACTTTTCCAAAATTACCACTCTTCCAGGGCTATTCCTTAATTTGCCAAACGGACCCAATGCGAATAACAATAAACTTAAGGAATCTAATAAATTTTTTATCACATATCATTACACTGATCGAAGAAATAAAGAATTCTCAGTTGGACGATATTATTAGCTGGGCACAAAAATTCAAATCAAAGGAGTCCGTGAGGGAAGAAACTAGAAATAGGAGGCTGACTTGAGTGAATAGGGCTTAACCGAATAGGGCGTAACCGCTATAAGTGCCAACGGTGTTAAGGAGTCTGAGGCAATGACATATAGGGCCCACCAAGATAGGTCTAATAAATTTGACGAAAGGGGAGGGAGTTGTGACTCTGACGATGCGGGCCCAGATAACAGTCCGTCTTTAAAGAAATTTTTTATGGATGACCAACGAAAAATATTAAACATAAATATTTAATCGAGTGCACATATTCTTTGAAATAGTTGATAACTTTGTATAAATGAAAAAAAAATATGATGCATAATTATTTTGATTATCATGCAGGTATATAGAAGTCAATTTATAATTTAAATGAAGCATTAGATAATAATTATCTCCTTGAGGAAAAAAATATTTATCAGGAATATTTAATTCGAAGGGCGTTAATTCAAACTAAAAATTTAAGACCAACTTATCACAATCCAAAAATTGAGAAGGCACTTATACATCATCTCATCAAATGAGTAAATGACAGTAGAACCACGCCTATGACAGCAGCATAATTTTGTATAACCCGATGCTTTTCACATAGGAGATTACAATTCAAAACTCCACACACAGCAGCAGTATAAAAATTTTAGAAAATATTAGGCCCTGATACGAAAAAGAAAAAAAAAATTAAACGGTTTTGTGGTCCTGGTCCTGGTCCAGGTCCATCAATCGACATCTACCTCAGTCTGAAACAAACGCCGGGAGAGTTTCCGTGCGAACCCGTCCCCGCAGCAGTACAATCTCTACCTTAAACCCCTTTCTGAAGATAAATAATCTACACCCGTTTCACTAGAAATAAGTCGCTCTCTCGTAGGCACCAATCGTTGGTCTTTATTCAGGCTCACACAAGCGAGACCAGTCAAACCGTAAAACCCTTGTTTCTTCTCTGGTTCTCCCCTATTTTTTCAACAAAAGAAAAACCTCCTCTCACAAGTCACTTCCATTGCTCCCAGCCTCCAACTAATAACTAATCCCAAATAATTAGGGTTCTCACTTTCCATCCTCTGCACTGAAGCGGGGACCATCTATTAATTTCCCGCCTCTTCACAAAAAGGTGCGAGCGAGGAGGTTGTCTATTCGCCTTCCTCTAGTGCTAGTCTCCATTTGGCGCGCTATTATGGCCTTGTGACGTGTGAGCTCGATTCAGTGATCAGCTCCTCGGCTATGGCGCTGAGCTTACGAAGTGGGGCCCGCCTGTCAGGTCCTTGCTCCCTCTCGCGGCTGCTGTTCTCTTCGGTCCGTCGGTCGTGGTGCAGTTGTTTCTGGCCGCCATTCGCTTACCCCTCGGACAGTCGAAGGTAGTACGACTTCAAGTAGTTGATTCTTACTTTCCTGTTAAAAAAGACATTGATCCCGCTTGTATTTTTGGTTGTTCGCTTGTTATTATCAGAAAAAAAAGACAGCCTTGCTCCTTTTAACTGAAACCACTGACCCCAATGTTGTATTTGAAATTTTCTGGGGTCGTCCTTTTTGCTGTAATAGTCTGATTATTCCCAAATGCACTCTACTAGGTGCCAGTTTTGCATCATACATTTGAATTACTTTTTTATAACAATTGTTTGGAAAAATAATTTCCTTTAATTTTTAAAAAAAAGTTTTTGCTAATTTGACTTTGTTAGGTGTGAATAGGAGTAAAAATTGATTGCTATATCATAATCCACTGTGGTAATTAAACCTTAGAAACTACTATTGAGTCTTTTCATATCATCATATTAATAGCTGCAATTAAAATGAGCCCTATGCTAATACCCACATTTTCTGATGCCTATGTTTTTGTCAGATGTACAGTTTTTCTTTATAGTTTACATTAATTTGGTCTCAGTAACCAGGAAACTTCTCTTTTCTCTGAATTATGAAGGCAGGCAGTTCCGAATTTTGAAAGATTAAGGGCTAGCAATGGCATCTTGCAAGCTGACATTCACCCCTTCACACAACCAGAGATTAGGACATTTATGACCCAAGATAAAAATAAGACAGCAATGGCTTTTACTAGTTCTACCTTTGATCAGCTAGTACAAGAGGAAATTAAGAAAATGCATCTGTATGAAATGCGTAATTCTACCTTGAAGAAAGTACGCGCTGGGCAGATTTCTCTACCATGTTATAATTTGGTGATGACAAAGCAGCATTTTCCGAATATGGCTGTGGCTGAACTTGAGGAGTGTCTTCATGTGGGCAAATACTGTAATAAACCTATGAGGTGGTGCAACATAATTTAAAACTATCAGCTGTTTCTTCTTGATTTGTTTTTATTTTTTTGTAATAAACCTATGAGGTTTTGCAACATAACTTAAAACTATCAGTTTTGACATAGTAGGCACAACAATTTTGTTGCAATATTCCGGACTTGATTTGTTTTTATTTTTCTTCTTGTCATGTCTATTGCTTTTCTCGTATATTATGTACCCTTTGCAAGGTTCCTTTTTAATTAACCATTATGAGAATCTTAGCTTTTCTTTCTGGCTTCACCATATGAGCATAAAAATTCTCTCTCAAGTATTTGATCACTTTGAATCCCTCTCTTCATTTAAGTATTGTTGACGTTTACTGAACCGCTTCTGTAATTGCAGGTTTGCTGAAGATTATGAACAAAATATTTGTCCCCTGTCCTTTGAGGGAGAAACAGAAAAGTTTATAAGGTTAAAAGCTGACTACATAAAACAGAAAGAACAAGGAGTCTCTAGTCCCCAGACGAGTTGTGATAGTGGCAGTAATAATTTGGGGTCTCCAGGAAGCTCAAAGACCTTTGCAACATCAGGAAGCAATAAATCTCTACCAGAAGAGCATAAGGAGAAACCTTCAAAAACAACAATTGAGAATAACAAGGTTAAATTTGATGTGGATCAAACTAAAGAGACATCTAAGATGTCTCCTGAGGTCCCGCTGAAGCAGACTCTGCTGCGTAAAAAAATACAGGAGCAAGCAAGGCAGTATCAGTTGCGAGCAAATCTCCTTCCTGTGTATGATAAAATCATGGTGGTAAATAACATCGAGTGTGATGGGCAGGAAAGTTCAAAGACCTTTCCAACATCAGGAACCAATAAATCTCTACCAGAAGAGCATAAGGAGAAGCCTTCAAAAACAAAAATTGAGAATAACAAGGTTGAATTTGATGTGGGTCAAACTAAAGCGACATCTAAGAGGCCTCCTGAGGACCCGCTGAAGCAGGCTTTGCTGCATAATAAATTACAGGAGCAATCAAGGAAGGAACAGTTACGAGCAAATCTCCTTCGCGTGTATGATAAAATTATGGTGGTAAATAGCATCGAGTGTGCAAAGCAGGTGGTCCAGAAGCTTACAACAGACTACAGGGATTTTTTTCATGCTTGTGACACAGAGGTAAGTCAACATTCTATTAGCATGTATTTTATAACATCAAATGCTTGAACCTAAGCTTGATATAGCTCTTAATTTCAGTTAACTTTATTTTCTCAGTTAGCATTTATTGCTCTTTACTGTTTGGTAGAAATTGTAATGCCTGAAATACCAGTCATGTTTTGCTTTACAGAATTTTTTTAAATGTATATCATTGTATAAATCTGTGCTGTCAAGTTCTAAATTTTGATCTAAAATTTTATAATTTAATACGGAGATCATCATAATTTGTTGTTTACTGTGAAACTTGGACAAATGTTGCTTCTGCTACAGGTTGCTAAAGTTGATTTGAAGAAAGAGACACCTGTTGGTCATGGGGAGATTATATCCTTTAGCATTTATTCTTTCAGTGGTGAGAGAAAAGCAGATTTTGGAGATGGCAAGTGTTGCATCTGGGTTGATGTACTAGATGGCGAAGGATGTAGTGCAGCTGGCAAAAAAAACCTTTTGATGGAATTTGCTCCTTTTTTTGAGGACAAATCAATAAAAAAGGTAATTTCCTTTTGTTGTAAATTATCTTTTATCCTTGAACAGAATTTTGCTTCTTTTATCCGATTCGGGTCAAAAAAATTAAACCCATACTTGACCCATTTATCTTCGGGTCATGTCGGGTCAGGTTCGGGTCAGGTTCGGGTCAGGTCGGGTCAAGAATTGACACCCCTAGTCAAGGTACTTTGTTAAATGAATATCAATTAATTTATTGCCACGAAAGTTTTTGACTTGAGTGTCTGTAGAATTATTCAATAAAGAATGTCAAATTCTCTCTTGATGACAAAGCAGATAAATGAAATGTCAAGGGATGACTTACGTGTAGAAAGGATTTTTTATTTATTTAATCAGTATTTTACATACTCATTTCAATGATTCTTTGAAAATCATCTTTAATTGTAGGTCTGGCACAACTATAGTTTCGATGGCCACATCCTACAGAATAATGGAATCAAGCTTACTGGGTTTCATGCTGATACGATGCATATGGCCAGGCTTTGGGACTCGAACAGAAGAGTCAATGGTGGCTACTCCCTTGAGGCACTCACCTCAAATAAGGAGGTCATGGATGGTAAACCAGGTCGTGGTGCTATATCAACCTCCAGCAAAATCGGAGGCAAGAAAACTACATCAGGATCCACTGTGGATGACAATTTAAATTTTAGCAAGGCATCAATAAAGTCCATTTTTAGCAAGTACAAACTGAGAAAAGATGGGACAGAAGGGAGAGCAACAACTGTTGACCCAGTTGAGACTCTGCAGAGAGAAGAGAGAGATCTTTGGATCTGTTACTCTGCCTTGGATTCAATGAGCGCTGGAAAGCTTTTTGAGAGCCTGAAGACGAAGCTTGAGACAAGGGATTGGGTGTGTAATGGTGAGAAGTATGGCAACATGTTTGAGTTCTATCAGAAGCTGTGGCGCCCATTTGGGGAGTTGTTGGTACAGATGGAAAGGGAGGGGATGTATGTGAACCGTTCTCACCTCAAAGAGATAGAGAATGTTGCAACTACTGAGCAAAAAATAGCTGGAGATAAATTTCGTAGGTGGGCTGAAAAGTACTGTCCTGATGCCAAGTACATGAATATTGGGAGTGATGCCCAAATCCGACAGCTTTTGTTTGGTGGTATACTGAACAGGTTCTTATTTAATTTTTTTCACTTCTATAATTGCTGTGTGACTGTGTTTACTGTTTGGATGGGAAGGAGAGAGCTAGAAAATTAAAATGAGGAGAAAAATTAAAATCAGAACTTAATAAGTGGATTCTAGTTTGTTTATTGTAGTCTCCTATAGAGAATTTATGATTATAACCTCAATGATATATATTTTTTTTGAACTATGCACTTTCATGACAAATATTTGTACATTTTTTCTTGTTGAAATAGTAATCAAACCATCAGCAAGTTCTTCGGTACAACACCAAGGTACCCATGGGGCTTTAATAAATCCTGAACTCACTATACCTAGAATACTATAGCATCCAGTACCACATTCCAGAAAACTGAAATTAAACCATATTAGGTCAGAAACATCAGCACTGCCCCCTCATACCTTAGGCTAAAATTCACCAGCATAATACCGTAACAGCTTATTACTAAGTACCTAAACTACTGAAGCTGTGAAAGATGCATAATATTGTTCCAATTTTATAACACATTTCCTTCTGGTTTCTTAGACTTGTAAAAGAGTGCAAAAAACCCTCAAGCAATCTCTCTCTTTCTCATATTTTCAAATTTCCTGAGATCAGCCGTTAACTTGATTTGTGATTAAAGGCTTTGTTGTTGTTCTTGTTATCAGCCATTAACTTGAGGTGTTAGTACTCTTCATTTGATGCCAATTTAAGCGGCACAAATTCATCTTGCTGCCATTAAGAAATACTTTTACTTTCATGTAAAAATGGATGTTTTACAAATATGTTGTTAAGCGGGGTTTCTGTGTGTTTAGATGTGGTGAGCGTATGCGCTTGCTCACACACAATTGAAGAGTTGGAATCATTCTAAGGGATCAATATTCTACCTATAGTGATCGGCTTTCTCCTATCCTTTCCTTGAAAATAGAATTGGAACTAGGAAACAAATTGTTATAATTAACTAACTAATGGAGCATCATTTCTCTTTTGAAACAGCCGAGACCACAATGAATGTTTACCTGAAGAGAGGAAGTTCAAGGTGTTAAATATGGAACCTGAAATTGAAGATGGAAATGGGAAACCAACCAAATTCCGAACCATTACACTGAGGAAGATCGGTGAAGGAACTTTGTCAACTGATATATACACTCCTAGTGGATGCCCTTCTGTCAGTGCTGATGCTTTGAAGGTACTGGCAGGAAAAATACCTTCAGAGATGATTTATGGTGAGGCCAATGGTGATACAGAGGATATTTTAGATAAGGTGAAGTATGGGACGGCGTATGATGCATTTGGGGGAGCTGAGGAGGGGAAGGAAGCATGTATCGCTATAGCAGCGCTTTGTGAGATTTGCTCCATTGATTCTCTGCTCTCCAACTTCATTCGCCCTCTACAGGTCAGTTTCCTCTCTAAAAAAAAAAAAAGAGTTATTCAACTTTTGACTAAATCGCGATGTTTCGATCTGGTTTTAGGATGGCTTAGAAGTAGGAACCAAATTGAATGTTTTTCTTATTTTGGTTAGGAAAATCAAATATCTTCTGAAAAAGGGCGAATTCATTGTTCATTGAACATCAACACTGAAACAGGACGCTTGTCTGCAAGAACACCCAACTTGCAGGTTCTTGTTTTGGCCTTTCTTTGATTGATTTTTGAGTTCCTTTTTGTTTGCCAATTATGTACCCGCACTTCATCAATATCTAATGAGTTTGGTTCTCTGCTTCCATAGAACCAACCTGCATTGGAAAAGGACCGCTACAAGATTCGTCAGGCCTTTGTTGCAGAGCCTGGCAATTCACTTATTGTAGCTGATTATGGGCAGGTACAGATCATGAAATCCTATTCATTGTCATTGTTTTATATGCAAATGTTGTTGCAAGCCATAAAAAGCAAACAATAAGGGTTAAATGCTCCATTCCAGCTGGAACTTAGGATATTAGCACACCTAACTGGCTGCAAGACCATGTTGGAGGCATTCAAGAAAGGTGGGGATTTCCATTCTAGGACGGCTATGAATATGTATGATTACATAAGCAAGGCTGTTCAGGAAAATAAAGTACTACTTGAGTGGAAGCCTCGGTCTGGTGAAGACAAACCCCCCGTTCCATTGTTGAAGGTATTTTCTTGTTCTTATTACAGAGGTCCTTCTTGTCCTTGTATTCATATATGTAGAAGTTGTTTTATGCTGCTATTCTTTTTTATAAAATTTTCATAGGATGTTTATGCTGCTGAAAGGAGGAAAGCAAAAATGCTTAATTTCTCAATTGCATATGGAAAGACAGCCATGGGTCTTGCTCAAGATTGGAAGGTACACCTGGAATATCTAGATTGTTGAAATTATGCTCTTTTATCAATGCTTTGAAAGGATAAATTGATTATTTTTATTCTGACCTTGGAGAGTGGGTTAAAAGAAAATAAGCTGTAATAAATAATTTTGTTTTTATGATGTAATAGGTTTCAGTCACGGAAGCAAGGAGCACACTTATGAAATGGTACAAAGGAAGAAGCGAAGTAAAAATGTGGCAAAAGGAACAAAAGATGCTTGCAACACAGGAAGGCTATGTCCGGACGCTGCTTGGACGGGAACGCCATTTCCCTAAATTAGAAAACCTGATCAGTAGTCAGAGACGCCACATTGAACGTGCCGCAATTAATACACCTGTGCAGGTAATTAATCATCATCTTGATCTCCCTTCAGATTGGTATTTCATCAATCTTTCATTTAGGGCTAATAATTTCTTTTGTGGATTTATCTATTTAAGTTCTAACATTTGGTTTGGTAACAGGGTAGTGCGGCTGATGTTGCAATGTGTGCCATGATTGAGATAAATGCAAACTGTCGTCTCAAAGAACTGGGATGGCGACTCCTACTCCAGGTTAAACATAATATGATAATTTATGCATTAATTAGATTGAGATTTCCTAGTTAAGAAAAATGACAGCAGATAATATTTGTCCCTTTTGGGCATAATTATTTTTTCTTTTAATAAATATCAGAAGTCTCGAGAATCTAAATATTTTCTGTTTGGTCCATGAACCAGGTGCATGATGAAGTGATACTAGAAGGCCCCACTGAATCAGCTGAGGAGGCACGGTTAATAGTTGTTGAATGCATGTCAAAGCCCTTTAATGGACAAAATATTTTGGATGTGGATCTTGTGGTGGATGCCAAATGTGCAAAGAGCTGGTATGAAGCCAAGTAGAAAAAATGCACCTGGCGACCTTGTATATTAGCTGAGTTCTAGTGTGATATCCTGGTATTGGCGTATTGCACAGAGACATGTAATCTGTACATTGTCAGTTGAGCACAGTCAGTTGTGGGAAATATTTTAGCAGGGGCCAATTCATGTCTTTTTTTTTCAAGGGTAAGGGGGTGACCTTTACTATAATCTAACTGCAACAACCGAGGGCATTTATGCCATACGCGGTGCTAAGTTGTAAATTAAGCTATTAGCTTTTCCCACTGTGCTGTATTAGTTTAAGAATAATACTTGGGTAATTGGGAATTTGGGTGACGAGTCAATATGATGAAGAATGAATGTATTGGATTGGTGGCGTTTATGGAAACAGGGAGGTCCGGTGAGGACCAGATTTCGTGTATAATGTGTGGGCAACTTGATCATTTAACAATTGGAAATTCAATAGCAGTTTACTATATTTAGGAATCAGTGTTACGATATGGTCCTAGTCCCATACCAGAACACAGCGGTGTTCTAACTGATTTTGTTTCATATCAAAACACACAAAAACCGCTTTTTAATAACAAGTTCTTTAAACGAAATCCATAGATATCACGTAAACTAACTTATTTTTAAATATTTAATTAGTAAATAGCGAATTAAAAGTTTTACACAGATAAGTACTTGGCCACCTCAAATGTGCTGTTGTTATTTTGAACCACACTCTAATCGTATAATTAGTGATGTAAGGTTCTTTCTTAATAAATGTGGAGATGGATATGCGTCGTCAGGGGCGGATCTAGCGTTTTAGGGGGGGGGGGTCAGTTGACCCCCTGAAAAATAATGTTTTTATATTAATATTTTGTTAATATGATCATCTGGATTAAATTTTTGATCCCTTTGGATTATCTGATTATTTTTCGTTGAGAAAAATATTTAATATCACGGATAATGAAAGAATTATGTAAAAATTTTAAAATATAAAGTCTTGTAGATGAAATTTTTCTTTATTGTTATGATTATTTATTATTTTTAATATATAAAAAATATTATTTAAATATTTTTATTTAGTATCCGATTAGTTAATGAATTTAAATCTGATTACTGACTTTTTGATCAAAATCCTACATCCGCCCTGCATGTCGCGGTCGTGAATGCAATTCAGTTCACACTTTACACTGCTAAGGAATTTTCCGCCTTGCTGGTGCACTAATTATCGAATCCTTTCAGGCGAAGGAATAGCGTCCCACGTTAGTACTAATAATATCCCCACCTAACCAGAATCAATCAAACGCACTAAGTTATTTCCATCTCAAAAAAAAAGCACCAAGTTATCATCAGAAAGTCATCATTGGTTCTTTACTTCTTTGTTATCAAAATGTCATGCGTCACCATCTAACGACTACATCTTTGCAGTTGCCACGTAAGACGATACCGCTAGTTTTGGTCGTCGGGCAGATGCAGATTGTAATAGTTTATTGAGTTAAAACTCATTAATTAATTGATACTAAATAAAAAATAAATAATTTAATATATATATTTATTCTTATCTAATAAAAAATATTAAAATAATAACATTTTACATATTAAGAATAATAATAAAATAAATCTAAAAATAATAAATAATCAACTTGATTAAAAAAATTTCTTAACGGAATTTTATATTTTGACATATTTGTATAATTATTTCATTATACACGATATTAAATATTTTTTCTTAATAAAAATAATTAGACGATCCAGAGATAAAATTTTTTTTCATGGAATAAATTATCGAAAATATTATCTAAAAATATTATTTATCAAAATACAAAGGGGCAGCTACTCCCTTGACTTCTATTGGATCCACCCCTAATCGTCGTACATCACGTGAGTCTTGAGTTCTCGTTTTACTTTGAACACCTTCATTTTAATAATTTAATATCATCGTCTCCCGTGTTTTAAAAGCATCCGCATCTCATTATCAAATTGATTGTCAAATCTTATTTGACAATTATCATTTGAATTACAGGGACGTAGAGACTAGAAAAATTAGATAATTATTTAAATTTGGCAGTCCATTTGACAATTTATGTCAGAGAATGAGCAAAAAATTAATCATGAAAGTATTATTTTAACAATTTCATTCTATTAAAAATGTCATTTTTAAAATGAATTGTTGATGATGTGATATGAAAATTTAATTTTGATAATTGAAATCAATGCGATGCTCTAAAAACCGACAGTTGCACCATCTGGACAGATGAGAGAAATTAACTTTTTTGGAGGACAAAAAAAATGACGTACGACGGTACGAACTTATCATAGTAATGACTTGTGACATAATTAATTTTCACATATGAATTTAGCACTCTTTAATAATTATATATTATTTCTTTTCCAGTTCTAACAACATCTTTTTAAGACAGGCGGCTCTAAATGTCTATTTTCATGTTTCCACCTTTTTCTTAATAATTAATTTTTTAAAATTATAAATAATAAATTAAACATCAAATATGAAATTGTTTGATGGCTATTTTATACTTTTTAATAATATTATAAATGAGCCATAGGTTTTAAGTCCCCTGTTCAAATATGCAACTCAGTCTCGAGTACCATTTGAAGCTGAAGTTTCTTCACTTTCAACTTTTGCTTCGAGCAGTAAATGACATAGCAACTCAAACGATAGCTTATTAACAAGATTTTTAAGAGATTATAGATTCATGTTTCAATGGGCATCAATTAAATATTGAGAGCTAGATTTTCATTTTTTTCATAAAAAAAAAATCTTGCTTCGATCGATAAAGGTACTACGTTTGATATATCTAATACGTCTCTTGTGTTTCTCAATAAGAAAATCCACGCTATTAAATGTGTTGTTTTAGGTATTTTTTGAATTAAATAATATTCTGTACAAAGATGAGAGGTCAGAATAAGAATACAAACTACAATTCATTTAAATATAATAACAGACAAAAATATGATTCATAACAAACTCTTCTTTTGATAAAATTTATATTTTTAAAAAATATTTATGTTCAAATTTACTAAATGATTGTTTTATAGAAATTATCTCATTCACAACTATATTTTATTTCTTGATAAAATTTTCTTCCAAGCAAAGCTTAAAAAACTATTCCCGAATATTTCGATATAAGTATTAGGATAACAATAAAAACAATAATGATAAATAAGAAAAAGGGAAAAATATCCCATAATGCGAGTTAGAAAATCTTAAGTTATGAATCGCACCACAATAAATTTACTGAAAGTTAGTTAGACAAGGGAGAAATATTTCATGTGCTACTTCAGTGACCTTGTGGAAAAATCTTTGTTTTTGCAATGAAATAGACAAACATTTAAGTGTTTAACAATAATAAAGGTAGTAATAATTAACTAATAATTTTAAATTCTGTAATTTGAATACAATATGTTTTTGTATGTAAACGATATGCATGAACAATAATATATATTTTGATATAAATCTCGTGTACAAAATTACTTAACATTTTTGTACCGGTCCATAAGTAATGTCACATAATAGAATTCAGGACATTCAATTACACTGAAATCTGATACACAATCAATTCAAAAAACTGCCTAATGTCTACACTTTTCTTTCTTAGTGCAGTTTTATTGGTAATTATTATTTTAGTTACTTTGTTGCCAAGGATTTCTATATTATTTTATGTATGTGAGAAATATTAATAATAGTAGAAATAAAGCAGAATTTCACACCATTTATAATATTTATATTAGGGGAGGGATCACTTGACAATAGTTATTTTGATAATCTTGACAATGAATTTCTAAATAAATACAAATAACATTTTAAAAATGGATACATTTTATAGATACATTCTTTTTACTTGAAGATTGATAGTGATTCAAATTTCATATAATTTCATTATTATTTGATAGTCCATCAAAGATAATTAAATTAAAATGGTTATAAGTTATATAAATTTTTGATGATTTTTTGTAGACTATCAAATGATAATGAAATTACATAAAATTTAAAACACTATAAATCTACAAAAAAAAACGTATATATATATTTTTTTCATTTTAAGATTTTTTTTTTGTCAAAATAACTCCGAATCCTTCCCCTTTTTATAATTTCTTAGCGCTATATTTGATCCTCTAATATTCCTCATCTTGTACCTCATTTTTAGTCTCAAATGAATTATGTTTAAGGGAGGTTAGACAAGTTTCAATGCTTGGCTATGCTAAATTATAATTTTTTTCTAAAGATTAATATAAAGAGCATCCTTTCCAGAAGTATCTGTAGAAAACTAAAAGTACTAAAAATACTAACCGGATTGTCCAGTTATGATGGAATGGAGTACTGAAATCGTTGATCTTCGTGGTAACTTGCAAAGTGGAGCAGTTGGACACGGCGAAGAAATCAATTTACTTCTTCCTTATTTCCCGTTTGTTTATTTTTCTTTGTTTAATTTCTTCGCTTGCTATTTATGTGCTGAGAATTTAGAATTAGAACTCGATCCTCAACAGTTGGACGAAACTGATATTCGTAATTTCAAGTTCATTGTTGAAGATTGGATCGAACAGATCGCCATGTCGATGCTTGATGCTTTCTTCAGCAAAGGCGCCGGTGGTTTCAAAGGCGCTAAGTGGTAAATGCCCTTTCTTTTGTTCCAATTTTCCATAATTTCGTGGATTGTCGTTCTTTCTTTGAGCAAATTTAGACCCCTCGAGGGTTTTCAAGAATCAAGATCCCTGATTTTTGTATCGAAGGGCATATTTAACAATTTTTTTGCATTCATCTGTATATTTTTTCATCCTCCAGCAAAACCCTGCTGAAACTGACAATTCCGAGGATTAAATTGTTGCGGAATAGAAGAGAACTTCAACTAAAGCAGATGCGCAAAGACATAGCCAAACTTTTGGAGAATGGTCAGGAGGCGACAGCTAGGATTCGGGTAAAAAGCTGGATTCAGCCCCTTAATTGCTTTATTAATGAGTGTTTAGTAAGGAGATTTTAAACTGAATTGATCTGCTAATAAATTGACTTGTAGGTAGAGCATATAATCAGAGAGGAGAATATGATGGCTGCTCAAGAGATTATCGAGTTGTTCTGCGAGCTCATTACTGTCCGGCTTCCTATAATCGAAACACAGAAGTAATATTTTTTCTGTTTCATTTCTTCCTCTTATATATAACATTTATTTATTTTTAAATTTTTTTATCTTTGATGCCTGTTCCATTCTCGCGTTACCGTTTTATCTTCAGAAAGACAAATTAAGTTTAAAAAATACAAATTAGTTTGTTATATGATGTGTTAATAAAGTTTAAAAAATTGACTTTCTCATATCACAGGGACTGCCCTCTTGACCTTAAAGAAGCAATATCCACTATTTGCTTTGCAGCTCCAAGATGTGCTGACTTGCTGGAGCTGATGCAAATTCAAATGCTGTTTGCAGGCAAATATGGCAAGGAGTTTGTTGTTGCTGCGACTGAGCTCTTGCCTGACTGTGGAGTTAACCGTCAGGTTATTATACAATTTTTCTGATTTTTTTTTGCAAATTACAATAATGTATTTCAAAAGAACATCCTGCCACTTATGTTTTCACCTGATACCCAAGATTTCGGTGATGGCGAATGTACATCACATAACTGTTGGCAATTTATTCATTGTTCTGATGATTAGTTTCATGGCATACTAAAATATAGCTGTGTATATGAGTAAAAGGTTTTCAAATTCATAAAAGACAACCAGAAGATAGGGGATGAAGAGGACTGCATTGGAAGCAACTTTTCCCTTCTTTTTATTAAACTATTTTCATGGACGGGTATTATTTGCAAATCAACAAAATTGTGAAAATGCTGTTATTGGGAAACATTGTAAAAATGCTGGAAATATTAGCAGAGACACCCCTTTGCTGATTTTTATTTTGTTCCGTTAACTTTGGTATATAGTTTACACTGGTTTTTTGTCATTGCAGGTAATTGAACTGTTGTCTGTTCGGGCACCATCTGCAGAAACAAAGCTCAAGTTGTTAAAGGAAATAGCTGAAGAGCATGGGTTAGATTGGGATCCAAGTGCCACTGAGACGGAGTTCTCCAAACCTCATGAAGATTTGTTGGTACGTTGCATTATTAGTTTATTACCCATGTCCGTCTTTATACTGTATACTATGTTATGCACGTCAGTTGTGTTTAGTTTCAGAAACTTAATGGAATGTAAATATCACATTTTTAATTAAAAAAAAAGTTACTGCTGTAGCCTGCTATTCTGATTGCCTTTTGAAGACCCTTGGATTATGAAATAAGAACGCTGTTGAGTGCTAATCTGGGTTGCAGACCTTTGGTTTAAAAATATTACACAGTTGTTGAATTATGTTCATGCAAAAGGTAATGATTCAAATTATTTTTGCTTAACCAGAATGGGCCTAACAACAACGGAGGCTCCAATTTGGTTGTTCCAAAGGAGAAAATAGAGGAACAGTCTGCTCCACATACAATCGAACAGTCAGATGAAGAAAAATCAGAGTCAGAGTCTGGATTTGATGATTTAGATCTACCTGAAGTCCCTAAAGTTTCAGTTCAACCAACCTCTACAATTCCTTCAGTTAGAGAAACAGGTCCAAGTGTGTCAGCAGCACCACCACCTCAAGCAGACAACCAAAGAACATTTACGGAAGGAACACAGCCAAGTCAGCCCAGCAATATACCTATCCCATTTCCTGATAGACTGCCACTGGAGACTCCATTGTCGCCAAGGGTGCCAAAACAGTTCATACCGTTCATGGCTCCACCCTCTTTTCCCAGTGCACCTATCAAGCCAGCTGAGCCAACCCCCATAGTGCAAACATTTTCTTCAATACAGGATGACATAGAGGAAGAATTGCTAGATCAAAAGCATGATACAAGTACTTCTCAGACTGTTAACGTGTCTACTGCCACATTCATGTCCAGGCCCACACATGTAGATTTGCAAGAAGTGTTAGAAGCTGCAAAGGAAGCAGCTGCAAGTGCCGAGCGGGCTGCAACAACTGCACGTGCTGCTGCAGATCTTGCACAACTTAAAATTAAGGACTTTGTGTCCAGAAATAGCACTGAGACACCCTTTGGTCAGGAGAGTATCATGCATAAAGATCCAGTATTTGACAGACAGGATTCAAATTCAAACCCCTTTTCTGGGGAGTTGCCTCCAGTTGACACTGGGTCGCCCTTTCTCAAACAGCCGCATGTACAGCGCCTCTCTTCATTTGAGGATGATCCGTATTACTCTTACCCCAATCTATTTTCTAGCGGATCAGGTTCTGGCTCAGGCCATTTCAACTCCAACAAAACATAGTGTGTTTGTGTGTGTGTGTGTGTGAGAGAGAGAGAGAGAGAGAGAGAGAGAGAGATTTGGTCTGTTATTGACTGATGAGTTTTTTGTTCATTTCTGTTGTTGAGTAATCGTCGTCTTCATGAGTTCATGGAACCATTTGGACTGGTACAGAATTGTAAATTTGTCATGCTTATGCCTGAATAATTGAACCTCATCTCTGAAGGTAAGAGTTATATTCCGCTACTCATGTTACTGAAATTATCTTGTCAGTTACAGTACTCACAAGAGAAAATGCTTTGTAAATTCTTAATGTAGCCTGAGGCGCAGATGTAATATGGGTATCTTAATGTTCTCACGCGGAGCATTTTGTGCTTTATGTTACAAATGCAAGTTCTGGCAGAGCCATTCATTCTGCAGGTGCAAAAAGTAAAATTTTAATAGCTGTTTTTTCTTAGTAAATCTCATACAATTATAGAAAACAGTGCATAATTCTGGAATTTTTTAACATGGGATGCATACAACAGGCCATTTGGTCATTTCTGGCCATTTCTTAGTAAATCTCACTTTCATTTTTAATCTCATGTTCAAATTTTCCTTGAAGAAAACAGTACAGTACATAATTAAACATGCACACACAATTTGTACGCAACAGTGCTGAAATTTCCAGTCTAAGACCTTGCTAAGTAAAATTTATCAGGGAACAAAAAGGACACCCACCCGCACACCATCTGTAAGCTGCTCATCTGCGCACTAATTAATCACATTCCTATACATTAAATCATAGTCACAACAAGAAAAACCACTTCATACGCATAGATAATTGAAATATGACGAGTTATCCTATCCAATTTAATTCAATTTGAAGGTATTGGATACAAATTTCCATGGCACATGCATCGGTAAACCGTAGGGCATGGTTCGGCAACGGAGCACTTGAAGCTCACCATGACTCTGTTGCAGGGGGAACAAGAGCCGCAGGCATGAGAGCAGTCCGGTACGCTTGATCCAGTGGCATGAACTTTTATTTCTTCTGTACTTGTATTCTACAGAGAAAACAAATTATTCCCTTTTGCCAGAAGCCATCTGAGAAACATTTTTTTTTAATCCTACTATGGTAATTCTAACAATACATCATGCCAACAGCTAATTTGGTGATACCTGCATAATTATATATACCGTGATAGTGTTAACTAAGTGTTACCCATTGAAATGCTGCCTTTGATTCCAATTTTAAAATAATGTGCTATTTCTTTCTGAGTTTCTACCTTGGATGCAACCTGGTGTTCTCGTTCCAGCTTTAAGTCCCCTTGGTCATCAGTACCTGTGTATCAAATGGAAGTTAATTAATAAATCATACCTCACTTGGATTAACCAAATTATTGTGAACTACTATAAAATTTAATAATGACCAGAAGTATTTGAACTTACTTGGCATTGATCGGAGCCCCTCGGTCACTGTAAAAAGCAGCAAAATAGCAACCAGTAAAGGGATTTCCTTGTGAACTCTGTTGCAATTCTTTCTCTTCATTATTCTAAGTTAGTTTTGTTCATATATTCAGTCAGAAGTGGAAGGATGGGAGCAGTTTTGAGTAAAAGGTGTTGGCCGTTGCACAAGTATGGAGTTTGAGTAAATATTTGGTATCTTATATTATATTATACATATATATAATACATCTTCATGATAAACGGTAATAAATGAACGGCTGAGGATCACTGGGTTGCGTCACATGATACTTGGCACACTTTTTGTAGCAAGTATTTCACATGAATTATCCTTGATCAGAATAGCAAAGCAGAGACGGGTTAAAAGAGGTGAAATGAATAAGTGAGGTACTTGGGCTTTAGCTGAGACTTGAGAGTGGCAGCATTGCAGCCTTGCAGAGGCTTAATTTAATGTGGACAATTCAAAAGAAGGGGAAAGCAATATGAGGCCTTTCGAAAGAACTTCAATATGCTAGCATACTTATGTCATGTGCTTAGAATTTAATGTGGACAATTCAAGAGAATTTAGTATATTATAGAATGATGAACAGGGAATGAGCTGATTTTTCCCCTAATATGTATCTGTACATTCATTTAAAGGTATTTTGAAAGCACAACCTTAAAAAAAATATTTTCAAATAGGGTGTTGAATTTAGAAAATCAGTATTATTATATTTTTTTTATATTCTTGTGTTCTTTTGAAATCTCAGTTTGAGTAATGCAAGGAGGGAAATCTTTGGTGGGATTTCTGCCTGGATCATAAATGAAGCTCAATAACTCATTTAGTGGCGGAGCCTTTATTGTCTACGCCTGTGCTTTCAATGCCATTTACAGCCCTCAGCTTGTACATGCCAAAAATGGGAATTTTCAGCTTACACATTAATGAATTGGGTTGGGAAAAGAATATATCCCGTCCTTTACTATCAAAAGGAAAAATGTCAGATTAAAATTTAATCTGCATTACAAATTTTATGTTCAATTATCTTAAAATTTTAATAGACCTTTAGTTTAATTTAAAAGTGTATGTGTTTTCAGGTCTAAATAGAAAGCTCGACTCTGTTGGTTTGTTCTCTGAACCAAACGTTACAAGAACTTTTGTTCTCTTTTTCTTTTTTATTTCATTTAATTCTGTTTCTGTGGTTTGATGATAATATATAATTGGTGCTACCATCAACAAACCGGATCCGTGGCGCAATGGTAGCGCGTCTGACTCCAGATCAGAAGGTTGCGTGTTCGATTCACGTCGGGTTCAAAATCCCGAAATTCCGGATCATTTTTTGGCTCTCTTCTTTTTATTTGAAAAAGCACGTGCAATAACTTCGAATTAAAAAAACAAATATGCCTCCAACTTTTTTCTTTTTATTCCTTTGAAAAAGCACGTGCAATAACTTCGAATTAAAAAAACAAATATGCCTCCAACTTTTTTCTTTTTATTCCTTTCAACTCCGCGAAAACAATAAAATCATATTTTATATTGGGGAAATGAGTTTCACCGTGGATAACTCCGAAAACAAGAAGGAAATTTGTTTTCAGATTCTCCATATCTATACTATTATATAAAACATCTAAGAATTGAAGGGTCTATTTTTTGTCATGATAAATTTTATTATACTCATTTTATCCCTCAATTAGACGGATAATATTTATTGTTGGTTGATCGAACGTATGTGATCGCGTCCATTGATCCCCTCTTTCTCTCCATTTCTTTCCCTTATATATACTATTATTTCTATAATTTTTATTTAGCAACCTTGTGCATATTTGATAAGAAATTAATGATGATAAGATATGTTAGAATAATTTACTTTTCTTACCATAAAAATCATGAATCATTAACACATATTGTGCAAAAATCTCATCCAAGATTAAATATAGTCTTTATTATATGTTTTTTCTATAATTTGGTGAATTTATAATTTAATATTAGATAAATGTAATTTTTTTATCTTATAATAATTTAATGTTTAAATAAAAAATTCCGCTCGCTGCAACGCGCGGGTATATAGCTAGTCATTGAAATTGACAAATTATAGGACAATTACAAAAGCATATTTTGCATTGAAAATGAGATTCTTCATTTCTCCGTTGCGCCTTTCTCCAGTTCTGGAGCACGCAACCTTCTACTTGAGTCTAGGTTCTTCAACGGAGAAATGAGTCTCTACCTACTGTTATTGTCTTACTGATGGTATTAATTCAACACCATGTTTCTTCTACTCTTCAACATCATGCGTCTACAAAATATTACCCAACAGTCTGTCTTGATGAACTGCGTGGGTTTCGCCTCTTCTACTGACAACCTGGGCCCGGTGGGATCCACATCTTCTAAGGCGTTGCAACTTGCAGCGCAGAAAATCCCTTCTTTTATCACTTAAAATTTTTCATATCACGCGTTATAGGTGTGACTGTCACTCTTCTTTTTTGATTAGCTATCACTCATTTCGTCTCTTCTCCTTCTCTCTCCTTTTCTTTCTCGTGTCTCAGTTCATCTCTCCTCCTCTCTTCTAAATCATCTCCTTTCGCCCTTTCTCCTTCTCTCCTCTTCTCCGAAATAAAATCCAAAACATGGACAAACTACTATTCTTCTACTACTCAAAGTGACACATATCTAGTACCATAAGAAATAATGTAGATGCCCTGCAACTTGTACTACGATTTGATCTGATACCATGGTCTAATCTCTCCCCCTCTCTCTGATACCATGATCTAATCCCCTCTCTCTGATACTATGGTTTGATTTTGATATCATGATCTTATACTAGTAAGCATGAATTGAGTCGTGTACACTATCAGTACAGTTCAAAATATGAATAATATTTGAGGTTACAATAATATGTACAATTATGATATAAACAAATTAATAATTTTAATCACATCTTCATATTTTAACTTAATTACATAAAAATTTTATAAAAAGTAGAAAACTTTTATCTTTAAAAGCTATAGAAAAGAATTGTTCCAAAATACAAAATGGACACGATTTGTTAATATAAAGGAATATTTATGTTTAAAATCTATAGAATTTCACATTTCTTGTAAAGTTCATTCTTAAGAGAGCTATATCACATCCCTTTAAGGTATCATATTATCAAGAAAATTTACTATCTAATCAATTTCACCACCCTCTCACAACACACATATAAATAGCATTGTAATTCACAACATCAAGCTCATGCCTTGTAAAAACTATGTCATCTAGAAAATTCATTTGTCTTCTCAATTTGAACTTTTTTGCACGTACCATGCAAGGGAGTAACATGTAGCAACTCATCATCCTTATCAAGTCCTTACATTGGGCTTTTTTTGTCCTTGAGAAATCTTATCATGCACCAATACCTTTGTCTTATCAATTTCACCTTTCTTGACCATCTATAAGAATTAAACCACAACTTATAATAGAAAGAACAGAATCAATGGAGCTCCGTTGAAATTTTAGAAAAAAAAAAGAAAAGAGAGAGGAGCTAGCAAACCATAATGAGAGGAGAAGCGAAGCAGCAAAAAAAGATGAAAGGAGGAAGCAACGAAGAGAGTGAAAAAGAAGTGACGCCAATGAAACTGGAAGAGAAAAAAAAAATCACTGGTCACTGAATTTGTCACTCGTCGGATGCATATCGGTTTGGAAAAGAAAATGAGAAGAGTGAGAAACGCACCTGACGCGCGTACGAGAAGATAGGGCGAATAGGCGAAAGGGCTTGAATCGGGGCGGGAGTAGGTTCAAAGCCATAGGATCTATTTCGGTTCAATTATGACTCTAATATTTACGATCAAATAATGTACGAATTTCAAAATAATAAAAAAAATAAAGTATAAATCTTAAAAATATTTAACGTTGAATGGGGCCATCGAACTAAAAATGAGTCTGATGAGCTTTGGACCTACTCCAGCCCCGCTTAAATCGGGCACGTTTCACCATCGAGAGTTGAAAAATTAAAGAAAAGAGAATTCGAATCATTGATTTAACAAAGGGTTGAGATTATTTGCGCTGCAACTTGCAACGCGACAGAAGATGCGCTTCCGGCCCGATGGGGCACACGTGTCAAATCAGGTCGGTTTTGGTTTTTATGACACATTACTGGATATACATGACCAATTTTCATTTTGATCTTTTAATTTTGTACAACTTTGTTACTTGGAAACTTAATATTACTACTATTCTTATGAGACCGACAGTATCTTGACATTGGATTAGTAATAGGTCTTTTCCTTTTTCTAGCTACAGTTTGGTCATTGTTATAATGTTTTCTAAACAAAAGGAACAAACTGCTCGGTGCCATGTGATTTTCAACCTATATATGATGGTCATACATGATGGAACTTTTGAGAGTTGACAGTATAAATCTGTTGCCCATGATCTCGATGACAGTATAAATCCTCCACCTGTTGTGATTCAATCAGGTGTTGCACACCAACCCTTCCCTCTAGATCCAACCTGTTATAAAATAAAATAGATCAAAATTTAGAAAAACATTGCCTCCAAAAAAAAATGAGACATGTGGGCTTTAATTAAAACTTTTCGCTTCACCAGAAAACCCTAATTATTAGGGAAGGTGGCTAGGCATGCACCTCGTCTGAAACCTCAAAGGGGACCTCATCTTGTACTCTTGTCTGTAAATGCAAGAAGCAAAAATATCTGGTGTATTTAGAAATTTCGAGAATAACAGAAGTAAATTGAAATTCAGAAGTGAAATGAAAATATAGATGCAAGGAAGAAAGAAGTTTAATGTTCTCATTTGTTTCTCCTACAGTCTGTAAACTGATACAACAACCAGAAAGCTTGCATAATGAGGGGAAAATTAATTAAATATGGCCATGTGCTACTACTAACACTATCAGAAAAAAAGAATTAAAACCGATTTTATAAATAATTTAGCACCGGTTATAAACCGGTTTTAAAAGTAAGCGGTGCTAAATGTTTATAACCGGTGTTAAAATAAAATATTTAGAACCGGTTTTATAAAATCCGGTTCTATTTTATTTCTAAAATTAAAACCGGTTATTTAATAACCGGTTCTAATCTATTTTACAATTAAAATCGGTTATTGAATAACCGGTTCTAATCTATTTTACAATTAGAACCGGTTATAGCTATAACCGGTTCTAATCAAATTTCAGACCGATTAGAACCGGTTTCTTTAAATAACCGGCTCTAAATATATTATTTTTTTTAATAAATTTTCTATTTTCTGTGACCGGTCCATATACCAGCCATATATATAAACAAACACATATAGAAATATAACACAAATAAACTGATATAACTCACTAAATAACTGATCAATATCACAAACAAATATATAAGTAACTAAACATTATAAATAACAAAAAAAACATAAAAAAATTATCAAATATTAGATACAATATAATTTACAACCATCTCTTTAATTTCTTCGATATTTTCTGGTGAATAAGATTGAGGAGCTGAGTTGATAGCCTATTAAAAAATTAAAATTTCATTAGTTTGATTAAGTAAACAAATATGTAAAAGAATTAAAGATTAATATGAAGTTTATTTTTTATACCTGTGGTAAATTTTTGTTGCTAGAATATGTAGTTATTATATTATGCATCGATTTCATAACAAAATAACCGCACTCTTTACTGCTTGGCTAGTTTGGACTCTAAAATGTTGCAAGAAAAAAATCAAATAATAGTGTAAGACCCTTATATAACAATCATTTAAAGTTTGAAATTACACACCTGAAAAAAATCAAATCATTTAAAGTTTGGAATTACACACCTGAATCGTTTTTCAAGTGAACTTGAGTTTTTTTTCTTGAGCGAATTGTTTTTCAATCCAATAATAGCGTAAGGTTCTTATATAAAAATGATATGAGTTATCAATTATAGTACATACTAAATTGTCGAAAATAATAGAAAAAACTTACGTATTTAATGCTGGTTGGATAATATATATTTCATCTTTACGATTCAATGAATCCACGACATAAACAATAGTGGGTTTGAGCCGCACATATATAACTATATATAAGGAGTTGAAAAATATTCTTCAAGGTTTGCTAACTAGGTATCTCAAATAATAATTGGCCTCCGGTTTGTCGCCATGCATGTGGTCCATGAAGCTCTTTAATTACAGGAAGGCTTCATGAATGAATAGTGATATAATTTTGCTAGATCTGTGTTTACTAATTTGGAAGCCACATTGGAAGGCTAATGTTAGCTGTCCCTAAAAGGTGGCGGTACCTTCTTTTTTCTCTTCCAATAGCGTGGGTTTACTTTATTAAAGAAAAGTTTGGACATACATGCCCCCATTATATTTGCCTTTCTCCTTTTTGAGAATAAAAGGCCAGACATTATGACCCCAGAAATGAGGTGATATCCCTCTTTCAAGTTTCAACTCTCCTGTATATATACTGTTAATTGTTTTTGTTCCGATTGACAATGGTTGACAATTACGAATTGGTTGAGATGATTTTAATTCCTTTTCCCACACTACATTTATGCCTGGCTAGTTGGCTAGCTAGTGTTCTCTTTTTTTTTTTTAAATTAAAAGATGAGAGTTAAGATTTCAAATTTTATAATTGTTTATAAAAACTTTCATCTAGATTTTGAACCCACAATTTTTACACAGAGAGTGATATCTTTTATCACTAGACCAAAGGTTGGTTCTCAAGTCTTCTCTTTTTTAAATTATACTCTTTGAGTAATGATGAAAGCTAGAAAAAAATATAGGATAATTGGTATTGGATTTTTTTATAGAAATACAAATAGTTTTCACTCAACTATATATATATTTTTTTGATCGGAAAGATAAGAGTCAAAGCTCTTAAATTTCATAATTATCCATAAGATCCCCCATCCGGGTTTCGAACCCATGACATCCCACACAGAGGATGTTGTCTTTTGCCACTAGACTAAAAGTTGGTTCTCCACTCAACTATATATTCTAATTCAACTAACTGCTTCTGAGATATTAATAAAAAAATTACTTCTAAAAGATGTGAAATAGATAACTATGATTTGACAAGACAATTAAATTAATCTTGCTGTCATCAAGCCTTTGTTCTAGCCCCTAGCTCTGTCCTCACAAAACTTCATTATACTATCAAGTTGGGGAAAAAGGTATCAAAACTGATGTGCGAATATACCACCAAAAAGACCATAAAAAATAACAAATAGAATAAATAAATGGAAATTGTTCAAGCTTGATCATCATGCTAGCTTGAAGAAATATATACGGAACCTTTTCTTAGGAAGGATTAAGTTATCCTCCTCCTTTTCTTCTTTTCCTTCTTGGTATCACTGTTACCTTTGAGAGAACAACAGCACCAATTCTGAGTGGAAACTAAAGTCAATGTAAATTATATATGATTTATTATTTGTTTACTTAGATTGTAATACCCATTACATAGACTATGTTTTAAATGACTTTTCTAAGTTTCCATTTTGTCATTTATCAGTTTTAGGTTATTGGACTGACCGGCTACAGTGATGGCATGTAACAGCCTTTAACCAAAAGGCAGAAGTGAAAATTGGGTATATATCTGCTTTAATTGCTTTGTGCTCCATTTGTGACTTTTGTCTCTTTTGTACTTTCTGATGTAAAAAGGGCCGAAAGGGGCCAATGCCGAAGGGCATCATCGTACTTTCCTTTCCTAAAAGAGCCCATGGAGATGTATCCACTTTCCGTCGGATTGTCAATCATAATTTTCCTTTCAGAAGGTTGGTTACGTGTAGGGGTGTCACTAAATCGGGTCGGATCAAGTAAGAGATCTATAATTTGTCGGTTTAGTTCAAATTAAAATAAATATATTTATTTAAAATTTTAATAGATTTATCAAATTAAGAATCAAATTAAGTTTTTAAAAATATTAACCGAATAAAACAAAATTATATTCAGTTAAATCAAAATTATATTAATTAAAGAAGAATGAAAGATATTGATAGTTAAAAAAATTAATAAGTAGTTTAGAAAATAAATAAATTAAAAATATATATAAAATAAATATATTTAGACTATTTTTGATATGATAAATATATCTAAATGAACTTGTTTAATAAATTTTGGACTATTCGGTTTATTCGGTTTATCCAATTTAGAAAAACATAAACCGAACCAAAGAATAAAAACCGAATGAACTAAAAATTTTAACAGAACTAAAAATTTTAAACTGAAAAACATAATCAAATTGTCCAAAATTTGACAGTTCGGTTCAAAATAAATTAAACCGATCCGTTTACACACCTCTAGGGTTAGGTTCAGGTCGGGTGATATTATTTTATTATTTTTCTTCATGAGACCTTAACTCGGTCCGTTTAAATTCGGGTAAAAAATCTTGACCCATACCCGATCAGACCGGGTCACGGATCGACCCAACACGATCCGTGTAAAATAATTAAATATTTATTCATTATTTTATATAATTTAGAGTAATTAAATATTGATTAATTTATAATTAATATTAATTAGTATATAATTAGTGTATATTTAAGTTTTAATTAGTACTAAATCATAAAATTACTTCAAAAAATATAATTAATCGAGTCGGGTCAGTTTGACCCAAACCCGACCCTATCCGATTTAGGTAAAAAAAATTAAACTCATATCCGACCCATTTATCTTCGGATCGGGCCAATAATTAACACCCCTAGTTTCATATTTTTTTTTTGAGGAGGATTTTAGTAACGCCATTTTGTGTACTACAAAATATCACCAATTTATTTTTTTTATTTTATATTTCAAAATTAACATAAATTTCAGATTCAAAATGTTGATCTTGTTAATTTTTATGATAAATGTATACTCCCAAAATTTTATGATTTTTAAAAGTTATTTTATATTAAATTAAATGGTAACAAAATTAATGCATAAAATTAATCAATCATTAGTTAACTACATTCATTCATTTTATTATCATCTGATCTAGTATAAAATAATAACTAAAATCTTAAAATTTTATGAGCATTATGTAACTTAGAAATTAACAAGACCAATAATTCAGATCTAAAACATTAGTTTCAAATTTAAAAATATAAATAAAAAGAAAATTAATTATATTTTGTGGCGCATTCAAACACTATTGAAATGGAAAAACCGAAGCTACTATTCCATTAATGGTGGTTTAAATTATTCAAATAATTCTTATTACATAAAGAGGGTTAAACTTATAAACTTTTCAAGCATGCCACATCATCAATTTTATCCATTATTGATTTTGTTTAAATCTTTTCATCTTCTTGAATCCAAGGGCCCATTTAAAATAATGTGTGTAGTGTACTTAAAGTGAAACTTAACTCTGAAAATGATCTAATTTTTATTATTATACATATATCTAGCACATATATATATATAGTTGAATTTGAAATTTGTATGAGCATTTATCATGTTTTTTTAATTTTCTGAAAACAATTTTGTTGCAAATAATAGTGTTTTGTTTCATTTGATATCTTTTTTATTTAGTGAGTTGATAAAATCATCAACATACATTTTTATAGGACTAAGTCCGTAGAGTTTCCCTAAATTAGTATAAATACTTTTATATTTAGATATAATAGAAGATGCATAATACTAAGTTTCAAACTTAATTTATTACAATTTAGTATGCCAGAACAAAAATGCTACTTTATGAAAGAGGTGCATTGAGACCGTTAATATTGTTTCCTTCAATCAACATTAGACAACCTGAAAATCCTTCTTAATTATTATCATTCGTAAAAATGAATATAGAAAGATATAAACCCCAAAGTCATTTCAGATCATGATAAACCTCATTATTCTTTTTATAGAGGGACGCAATTTTATTTCCACAGGAAACATTTAAAAATAATAAATGTCGGAGCTAAATATGTTTTATATAAAAAATAAAGAAAAATAAAGACATTATTTGGGAAAAGATAAGAAAAAAGATATTTGCATTAATTATGGTTTTGACCGAGAGAAATTGTTTATATATGCTCCGCCACGGCAGTCTCCAGTTTGTATGAACTGTGCTATCAATTTAATTTTTGACAAAAAAAATTCATCGCAATAAAAATCTCTCAGATTGATCCCCAATATTTTCTCCTTTATTTTTTTTATTTTTATGAATACTTCTATTTTCAAATATTTTTCTTAATTATTTTCTCATCTAATTTTTTATTTTCAACAAATTTTTATTTTTGACAAGTCTTTGTATTCCACAATCAGACATGAACACTCTAATAAATTAGTATAAATATATCATTGATTAGATATGAACACTGTATATTTCAAACATGAACACCATTATCAGTATTTCATGTTTTTTGAATGAAGAGTTGTATACGTAGAGCATAGGATACTTATCATTATTAAGAATGAATTTTAATTTGTTCGAAGTATTCATACTTGTTATGATGAATAATTCATATATGTTATCATAAGTATTCATACTGAAAATAAAATATATTTATAATTATTATGTATATTAAAAACTGAGAGATCTTATTACATACTTAATTCTAAAATATCATTAATTAATTTGCACTTGCTTAATTAGCGATTATGATGATCAGGTGAGTGATTATTATCTTCAAGAATGATTTTTTTGTCGATGTTCATTTCTATAATAAAAAATATTTATACTACTTTTAAAAATATTTATACAGATATACACTTTACTTTATAAGATGATTGAAAATTTTTCTAAAAGAAAATTAAGGGATACAGTTAGCACATTCAGAGAAAATAACGTGAATAGTTCGTGGGTTATTGTTTGAAAAAAATAAAGCAATATGACCTTATCTTCCCTTGCGTGATGCCGTGATGGCACAGAGCACCAATTTCTATATTAGCTAATTAATTAAAGGGCCCGAAAATTGATTAGCCAACTAATTTAGATATGAACTTTTTTACTCGTTTGGGTCAACATATGATTTTGTTATGGTCCAAAAAAGGAGAATCAACTCCATACGGAACTGAATATTTTTGTGTTGCAGATGCGGATAGGTTAAAAAAAAATAATACTAATGTTAAAAAAAAGGAAGACGTAGTGTTTACACTTTGTGTTTCTAATATTTGTTCTTATCCGGCGAATTTAACGAAGTACTTTTACTCAGAAATGTATGTGTTAATATCCAATCAGGGATGAATAACGCGAGATAATAAGATGTATGATTGAAAATTCAAGATTTGGTAATTAAGTTAGTGGTTCGTTGGTCTTTTAGATAAATACTCAAATACTCAAAATACTAATTATCCGATTGGGTGCGAATAATATACTAATTTGAATTTTGAAGGAGACAGTAGTGCAGAGAAGGTAAAAAAAAAAAGACAATGCCTGATACAAAATATTATCTTGTAAGATGGAGAAATTCAGGTGTATTTTCACATTCATGCGGTGATGCCCCACTAGGCCACTACCATGTCAATGTCACTATCACTACTAATTTGTTAAAAACAAATGGGAGACATGGTCAAGCACTGCTCACGTGAGAATCTTAGTCACTGGCCATTGCCTCTCTCTCTCTCTCTCTCTATACCTGGGTTCTGTCTGCCTCTGTTAGTGGCTTTTACCTTTCTCTTTCCTTTTTTATTCTCTTTGGAGCCATTGGGCTTGCACTACGTCTTAAGTAATCTATCTTCTATTTACGGCACCCATCAAGGCGTCAATAATATCGCACAAATTAATATTGGAAAAGAAAATACACTTTTTGTTGCTATGATATATCATCATTTTAGTATGCCCTTTACTAGAGCACCATACACTTTTTTTATCAGTCAAATTAAGCATTCTTTTCCAAATTTAGCGTATTTTTATCAGCCAAATTAAGCATTATTTTCCAAATTTAGCGTATTGTATATATTTTTGCTAGTATGCTTCTGATGGTATTAAATAAAAAAATAATATTATGAAAATAATAGTATATATGGGAATGAAATGGAGAGAAAGAGGAGATCAATGGATGCGATCACAAACGTTCGATCAATCAAAAATAAATATTATCCGTCTAATTGAGTGATAAAATGGGTATAATAAAAAATTACCATGACAAAAAATGGACCCTCCAATTCTTAGATGCTTTATATAATAGTATAGATATTTCAGCTGAAAAACGAATGAGTCAATTTTTATTTTTTCACATTTAAAATATCATTGTAAATAGTTTAATAAAATCTTTATATCAATACTAATTTAATCATTTTATCATATTTTAATATTTTAATATTTTTTAAAAGATAACTTTTTTGACATACAAATATTATTATTTTTCTATTATTTTATGGTTATGTTTCAAAAACTATTAAAAATAATAAAACTCTAAAATTATAAAAAATTGTATTCTATAATATTTTAATATGAATATTTTATTGGATTACTTAAACTATCATTTTGAGCTTGACAAATTAATTTAACTCATTAGCATTTTTGCTAAAATGTTAATGAATAAGAGGTGGCAAAACATGACCCGATCCGAGAAATTCGCGACCCATGCTGACCTGATATGATCCAAAATCCAAAATAATCCAACAATGAACGACCCGATATCCAACTCGGCCCGACCTAATATGACCCTAAACCAGAAATGACCCAACTGTAGATGACTCGATACCCGACCTACCTGATCTGATCTGACCTGATACGACCCAAAATCTAAAATGACCCGATACTAGATGACCTGATACGACCCGAAACCTACCCGACCCGACCCCAAACCTGAAATGACATGATACTAGATGACCCGATACCCGACCCGACTCAACCTGATATGACCCATCAATAAAATTTTGATAAAATGCTTAGAGCTTGGATGAATTATGAAAATATTATCTCGAGGCTCCGACTCATGGTCTTGGAGACTCAGACGTGACCTCTGTGTGTCGAACGCAAATGTCAAATAAGTTGAATAATTAATTATTATTGTGAATAATAACTTATTTAATTTAAATAATATAGTTAATATTAATTATGATATATATCAAATATTTTTCTATCAACAATTCAACATATCTTTCAAATGAAACTTGTATTATATGGATGACGAGGAATTAAGGATTGAGGATTGATAAATATAAAAGAGTTTAATTTAATTGAAATTAAGGTGAAACCTACATGACTCAAATATACATTACTTATAAATTCAATTGATCTGATTCATCTGATCTGACTAGATCAAACACATAGATGATGAAATCTAATCCGATCTGATCCGATCTAGTCTGATATGATTCAAGACCAGAAATGATCTGACACTAGATGACCCGATAACCAACCCGACCTGACCTGATACGACCCGAAACCTGAAATGACCCGACACTAAATGACCCAATAACCGACCCGACCCCAAACTGATACGATCCGAAACCCGAAACTAGATGACCCGATAACCGACCTGACCCGACCCAAACTGATACGACCCGAAACTCGAAATGACCCGACACTAGATGACCCGATAACCGACCCGACCCGACCCAAACTGATACGACCCGAAAACCGAAATGACCCGACACTAGATGACCCGATAACCGACCCTACTCGACCTGATTCATCGAAAGCATACTAGCAAAATTCGGTGCTCTATTGATATCATAGTCACCACATTCGCGCATAATTCATTTTTTACTCATAGCCGGATGTTTCACGAATAATTCATCAGTTTAATATATATAATGTGTTTTTTGGTCAAAATCTTTTTTATTCGTGAATTATTCGGCAAAAATATATTATATATTATTTTAAATAGAATTTTATATTTTTAATATATTTTCAATATTTTATCATTATAATATATATTTTATTTATATTATATAAAACAAACTATTTTGAATTATACCCGTATTATACCTGAACGTTGAAATTTTGACCTCACCGAACGTTTTTCGAATCATGAACTTGCTACTATCGTTGTTATTTCATAGTGTAAAACAAACTTAGTATCATTTTTTTAACTATTTATAAAGGCAACTTTAGGCCTGACAAAAAAAAATTGTCTCTAAGATTAGCTCATGGCTCGTTCTGTATTGATTCGTTATTGTCTCGCTCATTAATAGACTGAGCCGTTAATGAGCCGAGGTTGAGTCATTAGACTCATTATTTATATTATTTTATTATAATTTTTTTAGTGTAGTAAATAGTTTATAATATGATATGTACTAAATTAATATCAAAATTTATGTGAAATATATTGTTATAGTTATTTTATTAAAATTTTATATTAATTTTAATATAAAAATATTATTAACTATTAAATGAGCCTTAGCGAGTTTTAAAGAGTTAGCTCGATTAACTCATTAATTTAACGAGCTGATCTCAAGTCTAAATTTGTTACTAAGAAGTAGTTAACGAGCCAACTCGATTCGGCTCGTTAAGCTAATGAGTCAAACATGAACTTGTACTAACTCTACTCGGCTAATTTATAGCCTTAGGTAGCTCTCTATATGAGAGGTAGCTTTTTCATATGGCTGAATAAAAATTGGATTAATTGATTTCAATTATTATCCTAAAAAGAAAAAAAGAAATACATGGACTTTACCATTTTAGGAATCCATAGATTTAACTACAAAAAATATCAGATTAGTTCAGATGATGGGTTCGAATTGTCAGTGTTTTTCGTAAGTAGGCATTTTAGTTCTTTTCTTTTCATTACTGGAATTCAACGGAGAAGATGCATGGAAAAAAAAAACTGAATTATAATGAGACGAAGATATGGAGAAATGATATAACTGTTTTGTTTATTGGTTATTACGATGGTGCTTGCTTCTAGTCTTCTATTGGTTATTTATTTATTTATTTATTTTGGTATATAGCTTGGGAGAAAATATATATAGAGAATACGTAGCTTTGTAAATAACATTAATGTTTCGATAAAATTAGACAGGTGTTAAGGCTTGCCACTTATTTTCAAAAATAAAAATCAATGGAGTAGAGCAAGATAAAAGTCAAACTTTTAGTCAAGAACTCAACATCACTTACCTCCTTGATGAGCTTAATTAGTACACGTAGGTATTTTGAGATATGTTTTTATATTTTATTCTTATTTAATATTAATGTGGCAGTTTTCTAAGCTGTTATTATGAATAATGCATGATCGTGGTAATAAAAAATCACGTATTGTGAGGATATTTTATTTTTCTCTTTCTAAGGTCACATTGCCTCTGTAAATTTTCAATTGTCTTGTATAAATAACTGTAATATGTTATTACAACAAGTACGTTTGACTTCAATTTTGCAACATCTAAAAGTTCATTGTTGTTAAGTTGTTACTATAATCAAGCCAAAATTACTATTACACGTTTGATATTTCTAATCATGTGGTCCGTGTTAATCAGTAAGCTTTAATAATTTATGTTATATTTTAATTATAGAACTAGAAGAGTGCGTCGATTTGCTTCGGTGATAGTTATTGTGCTAATTTTACTCGTATAAAGTGTCAAGTTGATAAAAAAACATAAAAAGATGTGATCTGCATGTGCATGAACGTTAGGAATAAATGAATTATCGTTGTGGCAGGTGGATTGATAACTTCTCTTCAGTTATTACAATTATATATGATAAAAGATTGATATGGTTTGTTTTAATTTTTTTTCTTGAACTTGTGCAAAATTTTAAGAAAAATCAGACCAACACTTTCCATTTTGGTAAGATGAAGTGAGAACGATATATGCATATTCCTTATCTACATCTCAAATAAATCCACACTTTTTATCAAAAACGTTTATATTTAATAGTTAAAATGTTTATAACTTACATTATTACAAATGTAAAATCTATATATTTATTTGCTAAATAAATTCTTTAATTTGAAATCCCCCTTTATCATTAAGGGAACAAATATTTTTTATAATAAAATAAACATTCATGAATTAAGATAAAAAAGATTACAAAGGGAATGTTTGTTCTGATAATTTTGACAATGAAATTTGAAATAAATTAAAAAATAAAATAGAAAAAGAATATAGATATATTCTTAAATTTATAAAAAATATTATTTCAAATTTTATACAACATTAAGTGTCATTTTCTAGTCCAATAAAGAACATCAAAATTGCATAGGATCTGAAACAAAATCAATCCATAAATTCAACATGATATTTTTATGATAATTTATGGAACTTTTCTGATTGAATTAAAATCTCGTTGTCAGTACTGTAAATATAAATATTGTCTAAGTAATCCCACTCAGTATATGAAATAAATTATTTATTATGAGTAGTAGTTAAGAAGTGCAAACTATACGATACACAAATGATTTCTTTGAAAGATAATATAGCAAATGTGATGTTTGAAATCTTAAAAAAAAGTATACATTATTGAAAGACAAAATTTGAAAAACAATAGGTATTTAAGATTTGGGTTTTTCTCTGACGAGATGAAGAAGACGGACATGAAATATATTGTATGAATATAGAAAAAGAATCCAATAATAAGTTGAAGATTAAGATTGTACCTTTGTTATCTGCCTTTACTCAATTTTCTCTACATGGGAAGAAAGAAGAAATGGGACCCGCTTGTCATGTTTTGTTTAGAGTACTTTTAAATGATACTCCATATCTTGTATATTATCTTAGATGTTTTAAATGATGCTCCATATGTTGTATATATATTAATTATATCTAGATTTTTTAAATGATACTCCATATCTTGTATATTATCTTAGATGTTTTAAATGATGCTCCATATGTTGTATATATATTAATTATATCTAGATTTTTTAAATGATACTCCATATCTTGTATATTATATCTAGATTTTCTAGAGTTGTTCAAAGGCCCTTACTCTATTACATTGTGTACTGTAGTACAAAACTCTGTTCAAAATTAATACTTATAAAAGGATATGAATAATGATCAGATATACTTATTTGCCAAAATTTCTTGTGAACTTGGTACAGCTAAGCAACAAAATTTTTGGCTGATCAAGATTATAGTTTGCAATATTTGTTGAAATTATTGACATAAGAACGGTTAATTTCATAATGTTAAAACTCCAAATTAGTTAATGAATGGTGAAACATACGTTGAGTATCGTAATTTGTTCATATATCTATACTATGGGTTTCAATGGGTCGGGTCATATTATTTTATTATTTTTTGACTCATCCGGACCTGACCAGCTTAAATTCGGATCAAAAATTTTTTGACCCATACCCGACCCGATCAGGACATAGGTCGACCTAAACCGACCAATGTAAAATAATTAAATATTTATTAATTATTTTTATAGAATTTTAAGTAATTAAATCTTAATTAATTTATAATTAATCTTAATTAGTGTATATTTAAACTTTAATTAGTACTAAATCATAGAATTACTTCAAAAATATAATTAATTGGGTCGGGTCGGGTCGGGTTAATCGAACCCAACCCGACCCGTTTGGGTCAAAAAATTAAACCCAAAGCCGACCCATTTATTTTCGGATCATGTCAGATCGGATCGAGTTCAGATCGAATCGGGTTAACATGTCGGAACGGATGAATAATTGACACCCCTAATCTATACTATATTTTAAAGCACATAATAAATAAATTCATCCATTTCTTTTCATCCAAGTATGAAATGTCTGGGATATCTCTATTATATTCATATAAGGGTGCAGATTAAAAATTAAATAAAATCCACAGAGGAGATGCACTATGTTTATTTCTATCTTCTCTCCAATTAATTCATATTTCTCATGCATTAAAAAAATACGGTTTAAAATTTTTGTCCATTGAATAATTTAGTTACCAACCATTTTTTAACTTTTGCTTAAAAAAAGAAGAAAATATCACTAGATAATTTTACTCAGAAAAGAAAATGACTATATTTTGTAAATGGTCTCTTTTTAGCATTTGTCATTGTTTTGAAAGAATTATATTTAATTCAGTCATTACAATAGTGTTATCTATGTCGTATAAGAAATAAATATTCGTTGAATTTTTAAAAAGAAAAGGGAAGACACCACTCTCCATTAGGGGTGTAAATGGGTCGGGTCGGGTCAGGTCATATTATTATTATTTTTTATTCGATCCGAACTTGATCCGAACCCGACTCGATTAAATTCGGGTCAAAAAATCTTAACCCATATCCGATCCGACGGGTCACGGGTCGACCCGACCCGACTCATGTAAAATAATTAAATATTTATTAAATATTTTTATATAATTTTAAGTAATAAAATATTGATTAATTTATAATTAATCTTAATTAGTGTATATTTAAGTTTTAATTAGTACTAAATCACAAAATTACTTTAAAAAATATAATTAATCGGATCGGGTCGGGTTGACCCGAACCGATTCAAGTCAAAAAAATTAAACCCATACCCGACCCATTTATCTTCGAATCGGGATCGGATCGGGTCGGATCAAGAATTGACACCCCCTAACTCTCCTAAAAAATGTTATCGGACTTGGCGGCTTGATTCTCCTTGATTTTTAAACGCTCATTATGTGGCATCGAACTTAAGTTAATAAGATTTATTTCAATAATTTTGAAATTTTATAATGATGCCTATCAGCATTACATATTTTCTCTCCGTCGATGTGAACGAAGCAGAGTATATCACGGATTTTTGTGCAATATTTTGTTAAATTATTATTTTTATTATTATGTAGATTTATTTCTAGCAAAGGAAATGGGGAGTCATCGCACTATGTAACCAAAGCATGGCAGCAAGGAGAAGCTCGAGCTCAACCCACTCAGAGTAAATATTTTTTATCAGTTTGATTTAAATTCGGTTGGATAATATTTATAATGAATCAGTTCAGACTCAGTTTGTAAAAATTTAATATGTAATTATGTGCATATATTTTGAAGTATTAGGTTGATTACATTGTTATATTTATTTTATTATTAAATTAATAAAATATTAATTATTTTAACTCTAATTATTTATAATAATATAAACATCGATCTAGAGCTTGATCTCAGCTCGAGTTTAAACTAGCTTAACTCAATTTAACTCAAACTCAATTTAGTTCTGCTTATTTACTGTCCTAAATAAAAGATACTTATCTATAATTTTATGTAATAGTACATGTGGCAATCAAATAGGTTAGATTTGGATCGGATTGTATTATGTATTATACATTTACACTAAAGCCGAGCTCGTGTCCGAGTCGTGTCCACATGTCAAGTATCTTTTTGGCAATATAGTACGGATCCTTGATTGGATAAGGCTGCTGCATTAATTTAATTTTCTACCTCAATATGCCAAACTAAGGAAAATCGTGCCATTTAGTATTGTATTTATATTTATAGCCCACAAATTGAAGCCCGTACGGCTCCGGATCCACCATCGACAGATGCAACCTATGATTGTTGGTGTTGGTTTCATTAAATAAAGGTTTGGTGGGCACTTCATTTGATATTGATATTTCGTCTGTGTTTTTTCTACAGTAATTTGATTGTTGATACTGGATCCGAATAACATGAATTTTTCGTTGGATCGATGGTCGAAAATCACCAAAAAATCATCTATACAAATTTTGATAAGAAGAAAATTAATTCGAACCGTCAGATCTCGAAGGATTTATTTCCGTTGATACCCCTTCAAACCCCTTGTCTTTCCCATCTTGGCTATTGCATGCAGTTAATGATTCGCAACAATGTTCAAAATAACCAGTTTCTAATTTTGAGAACGGCATAAAGGTTACAACATTTTATTAAGTCAAAAGATAGTAGCTCATGAACTTCCTAAATTTTGATCTATTTTTTCTTTTCTTTTTTCCCTAGATTTGTCCATTAGATAAATTATCCAAAAGCTATAAAATAAATAGTATTTTAATAAATAAAGTAAATAGTATTTTTAATAAATAAAATAAATAGTATCATAAATATTTATTTGTTGTTTACATAATATTTGGAATTTTTTCTATCACCAAAACGGATCTATATGATTAATTACTTTTTCTTTTGTTATCTTCACTGCTATTTGCTAGCATGATTGAAAGATTTGACACCTATACATATACAGCTAACTGATTTTAATGGTATTTTTTTTTAAAAAATGCATGAATTAATGCGTGTCAAACTTCAATCGATCCAAGCAGTTAAATATTTTAGGTGAGAAAAAGTTAAGAGGTTGCCATGCAGATTGCATTGGTATAGGGATTACATGTGAACAAAAAAAAATTCCTTCATGACCAAGATAACCCGCATAATATCTCTAAAGATAACATAAGATAACACTGTTACTCTGATCATGGCTGTTTTAAAGTTTATCTTGTTTGAAAGGGTTAGCATTTGTAGCCCCCAAAGTTTAGACGTCTTCTTTTGAGTTGAAAGAGGAAATTGTGAAATTGTGAGTGAGAAATCTTAAGGAACTACTTAGCTGTCCATTATGTGTATGAGCCAGATGTCTTTTTTTTAAGTAAAGATAAAAGTATAAGCTATTTATATTTTTAATTGTTAATAAAATATTCATCTGAATTTTAAATTTGTGATCCTTACACAGAGAACATCATTTTTATCATTATTTAGATTAAAAACTGTTTCCCATAAACCAAACGTTGATTCATCTTTTTTTAGATAATATTATTTCTGACGTCTATATTTTAGGTCTCTCGTGAGATAGTACATGTATCTCTCCATGACTACATTGAAATACGAGATTCATTGGACTATTGCCAAATGACACATGTATCGTACCTACTCTTGATCTGATTTAGAATTTAATATTAAAGTTTTTTTAAGAGAAAGATGAGAGCCTGATTCTTAAAATTATTTTGTGCTCATAGATGTTTTAACATATATTTTTAAAAATTATTCTAAGTGGCTATTAATTGAGTTGTTAGATCATGGTCATTTTTAAGTCTTTTTATTTTAAAAATAATTGAATATCTCATTATTTATATGATTTCTTTTGGTAACTAATTAAGGTATAACTTTAGTTAGAAGGTGTTTTACTACATGAGAGATTCAGCAGTAGAATTAAACATTGATTGTGCATAGTAGGTCAATTTTAACTATAATTACATGTCAATTAATTAAAACAAAGCATGTAATTGTATAATTACATATACATCTAACTAGTAAATCTTACTGAGTCGGAAGTAAGCTAGTACATGAATATTCCGCAAATAAATTTATCCTCCATTTCACATGTACTTTTTGTTTATAGATTTATTTTTGTTGTAAATAAATGCTACATTTTTCGAGATAAAGATGAGTGTCAACTCATTCAATTTTAAATGTTTATAAAGTACCTTCCATTTGAGTTTTAAAATTTACTTCATGGATCTAATATATATATATATATATTTTAAAATAGTATGTGAATTATGTATATAGATAAAATACGTATATTCTATGGTAATTGAACTATTTTTTATTCTAGGGATGACATAGTTTGCATTCTAAATTACCCTTGTTGCAATGTGATGCAATATGTATCGCAAAAGAAAATATTCCGAATTTTTTATAGTGTCCATCTGTACTATGTAACAGTCCTGGCAGCAAATTATTTTCCTTTTTTAGTTCCAATGTCCAAATTTAATGTGTGACTATCCTGGTTGCTAAATGCGTAGCTAGATATCCGCCTGACTGCCTCCAACAAACGCCGCACTCCTTTATCCTGCCCAACTTGATCTTTTTATATTAATTAATCTTCAATTAAGAAGAAAGATCAATAGGGCAAAGCATTTAAGCACCAGTAGTTCTTCTATGGCACAGTATCCCGTTGAGATAGGTGTAGCACCCTGTATGCCTTAGGAGGATGGTAATAAATTTGTGATTCAGGAAATGTTCGGCGAGATAAAAAATTTAAGATTTAGATATAATACGAATATAATTTAGGAATAGTTCATTTCATATAATATAAATAAAATATATATTTAAATGTTAAATCTTTAAAAATATATATAAAAATAAAATACAATTTATAATATTATATAATATATTTTTTTACGAATACAAAAAATATTATATATTAAACTGACGAATTATTAGTGAAACATTCAATTAAAGATAAAAAATGAATCCGTGAATTATTGACGAATAAAATACGGATCATATTACTATGCTAAGAAGTTACTTTAAAAAGGCAGCAGATATAGAGATATCGTTCGTACTTGACACTATAAATGATACTATCTATTATTCAAGTTAAACTAGTTATTATTCATAATAAAGATCTAATTTATTCAACTTATTTTGTATAGTGTTTTGTTATTCAACTCTAATGAGTTGATATTCAGAATTGCAATATTTACATTCAAAACAAAATGCATGCTATACAAAATAAGTATAAATAAATTAAGTGGTAGTGCATAGTCTATACCGTATAAATATTCACATAGTAATACCAAATTAGTACCATTATGCCAGACTATCAAAGAAAAGAGAACTGAGAATGAAGGACAAAACTCTCTGATTGGTAGGTAACAACGAGAGGCTATTAAAAGACAACTTCACTGTCAGAGCCAATTATTAAGAAGTTTACACGGACAGTCCTCAAATATCACTAAGTTTCATTTGGATCCTTAAAATTTTAAACCATTATTTGGTCTCTTGAAACTTAAGTACTAGTAAATTAATCATACCATTATCAGCTGCCACAAAAACCTTGATGAAAATCCATAATAGCATCCATTTCATATTGATAATATTATTATAAGATGTATATAAGTATACTTTTTAATTAATTTATGTTGTATCAGTGCTACTATTGGTTTAATTTATATTTGATGCCTTAGATAATTATATTGATTTTCATGTTATTTCCATTCTTTGTGCAGTTACATCCATATTAATTGCTATCCAACGATGCTAAAAGCCTAAAACAATAAAAATATCATAGGACATTATATATACAAACAATTTTGGTACAGACTAAAAATTTGAAGGACAAAAATTATATTTTTAAAACTTGAAAAACAACAATGATGAATGAACGAGACTTTAGGTACCAAATGGTAAATGGATTAACCCTTTGTTCTTAAATGGAAACGTCCGTATGTTGTGCACTATGCAAGAAGCCAATAGTGGTGGTATGTTTGTGTACTGTATTCACGGGCGCATACGGGATTTTGGTCATGAATAATTATCGGATTATAATGACTTATCACGTTCAAATTCATTAACTAATCGGTACTAAATAAAAAATTAATAATTTAATATATATTTTTATCTAATAAAAAATTATTAAAATAATAATATTTTATATATTAAAAATAATAACAAAATAAAACTCAAAATAATAAATAATCAAGTTGATGAAGAAAGTTTTCGTCTACGAAACTTTATATTTTGATATCTTTGCATAATTATTTCATTATGCACGATATTAAATATTTTTTCTCAATAAAAATAATTAGATAATTCAGAGGACAAAAAATTTCAAAGAGAAGAACAAATTACTGAAAATATTATTGAAAAATATTATTTTTTAAAATCTAGAATGAGACAGTTGCCGCCTCAACCCACATGGATCCGCCCCTTACTGTGTTTGTGGATGAATGAATCTAACAAAGACCCTTTGTGTACCTTGTGGTATCTTAGTTCAAAGTACCTTTGCTGCGTCATACTGCCACAATTGGTCTTCTTTTCATTTAAATTATTGATAGTTCAATCTTCCCTGCCAATTATACTTGCTTGTGTAAGTTGGATTCCTCAACACACAAGAAAATAAAAGCTATATTGAACTGTAACTTTTTTCCTTTCAATCAATAAGGAGATGCAATTAGATTCCTGTGTCTCTAATCAAATGAGCTGCGATTAAATGCTTTACCAAACTTCCATTGCAAATGGGAATTAAAAATTAGTATAATTTTTTTGGTTTAATTATTTGTTAATAACTAATAAGCAAGCCTCTATGAGATGCCCACAACGATAAGCCTCCAAATTCATTCGCAGTAGTAGGTAATATTATAAAATATTTAATTTAATTTATGGAAATTATTTGTTAATATTGATCTAGTATAAATGAGTACCTATTGCATGTTTATTCTATAGTCAGTAGATTTATTTTATCTTGAATAGTACGAGATAATTTCAAGAAATTCATGAACAGAACTAGAACGCCACAATTTTTATTTACTTTTACAGAGATTATTACGTGATTTCGTAACTCATTAAAAATAGAGCTTCCTCAACCAATTTTCTTAAATAGATCTTAATTACAATAAAATAAGCAAATAATGAAACCCAAGCGCAATTTTCTTCTTATTTTTTTTGGGCTACAAGTGCCAATTGAAAATAGTGCTTCTGCTTCAACCTTTAATACACAACTCCATTACTTAGTGCTGCTTAAGCAACGTTAATAATTAATTAACTAAAGTACCCTAATCTAAACTTTCCCTTTTGGAAAGGTTCCACCCCTTTAAAACCTGACAGTGGTAGTGCACTGGCGCCTGAATTTTAATACAAGGATTGAACACTAGCAGTTCTTCTCTTTCAAGCATCAGAGATGAGATGAGTTGCTCATATTCAATTAATTGGCCATGAAGGTACCTCTTTAATTATCTCTTTTATTGTTCTTGATCTTATTTTCATTTTTTCTTTGCTTCTTTTTTGTTATAATTAGTTATCACTGTTTACAAACCCTGATTACTTTTCTTGATTCAGATTAGTTTCAAAACTATAATTAGTCAATAAGTATTGCACGTCAGTGTTATTTGTAGAAACAGAAGAAACACAACAATTATAGAAAAAAGAAAGGTTTGCTGAGAGGGGACTGTAAAAGAAAAATACATTGCAATCTTCTATATCTTAATTTATTAACATTTTTTGAGATAAAAATTAAAAAAGCGAGCAAATTTGATGCTCTAAGGTGCAGACTCTTAGCTGAGACAGTATATATTCTAAAGATCACGTTATGATTTTACAATTCTCAATTTTTATGTTCTTCATTTAGGTTGCAAAGAAGCTAGTCTAATTCATTCAGAGAGGTGAAAACTAAAAATTACATGTCATTTTCCTCTGCCAAGCTTCTCTGCCATATGATTAATGCTTATTATTCAAGTATGATATGATGGAGCTTTACTCAGGCTACCTTGAAGATCATTTTAATCACCTAAAACTACTTGGGTAATTATCATTTTCCCTCTTTTTTATGATTTTTATATTTTTACACTAGATCCTTTAGATCATTTAATGATATATATCAGCCAGCTCTCTTAGTTGCAATTAGCTTTTTACAGTTTATATATGGCGTAGTGCCAAACAGTTCTGATTATTACAGAAGTGTATCAAATTAGAGATTATATATCATAAGTAATTAACGAACAATACTGTCATTTTTGAGGAAAATAACTTTGAATATGGAAAGGAACATTGGGCTTTCAGAAAAGAAAGGGAATATAGGCACACCGCACGCCACCTTTAACTTTCCATTCAAAAAGAAAAGCGGTACCAAATATCTTTCCTACTTGATATTGGTACCTAAAGGTTCCGGCGCCTTGTAATGGTACTGTCAAGCGTCAAATAAATACCATAATCAGAATCAGGTACCACTTTCCCAAGAAAAAGGAAGCGAAAGACAGATTATGTGGTTATGAACCTCTCTAGCTATCATGGCTCATGCTAGCTAGCACGTGTTTATGTTTAATCCTGCATTTCATATAAATTAGGAAGGTTGCTGGTTGCTATATATGGTTATCCGTATCCTCTGCCATAAAATCTATGGCAGGGGGAGTATAGTACAATGATTAGATTCAGAAAGATTATTATTAATTGGTGAGTCCCACTGTCAGCTGCACAATGACACGGTACGTCGGTGCCATAGTTGTAACTATGACGGTGGATACATTTCTGCTATATATGTCCCTGTACATGCAATTCAAACGAACTGAGTACCAAAATTCAAATTGCAACAGAAAATTTAGTTGGGATTCTCTCCAATTCCATAATTACAACAGCATCAAAATCCGGGCCATTTGGATTAAATTAGACAGCTAAAATTCATATTTAAATTTGGTACTTCTGAAATTGATCGAGTGATATTTACTGGTTTATTAGACCAAACAGCAGTCAGTCATTAATCAGAACGGATATAGAATTTTAATCAGGAGGGTTAGTAATCGGATAATAATAATTTATCAGATTCAAACTCATTAACTTATCGATAGTAAATAAAAAAATCAATGATTTAATATACTTTCTTACCTAATAAAAACCTATCAAAAATATCTTTTTTATATATTAAAAATAATAAAAAATAAAACTCAAAGAATAAATAATCATATCGATAAAGAAAAATTTTTCTTTATGAGATTTCATATTTTAAAAAATTTTACATAATTTTTTCATTGTCAATGGTATTAAATATTTTTTCTAAATGAAAATTAATTAGACAATTTAGGCGAGGGTCAGAAATTAAATTCAAAAGAAGTTAGATTAACAAAAATATAACTTAAAAATACTATTTGTTAAAATTTAAAGGAGTTAGCTGACTCCTGAGCTTAGTGAATATGTCCCTGTCATTAATATTTAAACGAGTTGTGTGCAATTGGAGAGGAGCAGAGCTGCTGTTAATTTGCAACCGAACCAGAGCCTCTTTCTTTTCTGAGAAATGTGCCACCCTGTAAAAGCAGAGTGTTATCGAATTTGTAGTTAGAGACGTGTATATAGGTAAGTTCTACTTTACAAGTTTTCGAGGAGAAATGGAACGCAGAAGGCATTTCGCCTGCTTTTTTTCCAACAAAAAAAAGTTCTATTTTACAACTAGAGAAATGACTTCAACTTATCTAAACAAATGTGCCATACAGAAGAGCAAATATGAACAAGGGTACTAATTTTATTTTAATATTTTGACAAAAGAAAAAGGGTACTAATCATAGACCAACTATATTTTAATACAGTACTAGTGATCATATCAAAAGGACTTATTTATATGGAACCTAGTTGCTTTGTTACTATATTTAGGAAGAAAATCCATATATGCTTTAAAAGAGGGCAGATGAAGAGAGGAAATGAAATATAAAGGGTAAACGGACATGTCCAAAACTTATTTTCTCCACAGTAATAAAATTTGAAAGTAAGAGACGGAAAGGTGTGTAAAATTCAGAAGTGAAATTCTCCTATACAAACTTTGTGAATTTTATTTATATCCCAAATTCAGTACAAAATTCTACTTTTCCTCTTTCATTCATTTCCCCCTTCTCTTATTATTTTTTTCCCCACTTTTTGATTTAGAGGTGGTAAAATTTAACCCGCCCAACCCGTTCGGATCCGAATCCGACCCGACTCATTTTTTTATACTGATTAGAATTTGATCCAAAACAATCCGAAATTCGAGATAATACAAGATTAAAGTGTCTGAGACCGGATCTGATCCAAACTCGAACATCTCGAAATCTGAGATGATCTAAAATCTGACTCGACCTGAACCCAAATGACTTTAAACCCGATACAATATGAAATTAGACGACTTAAATTTGATCCGACTAAAAATCCGAGATTAGAAGACCCGAAACCTAATCCGACCTGAAATAAAATATGAGAAAAAAGAACTCGATCAGGCCCGACCCATCCCGAATTAATCCGAAACCGCGGCTACCTGATATCAGATGACCCGAAAATCTGATCCGATCCAAATCCGAATGACCCGAAACCCAAAATGATCTAAGCTCATAAGAACCCAAAACCCAACCCGACTCGATCTGAAATGACTAGAGACCCGAAAAAACTGATAATGTTTGGTCTGAAACCCAACTCGACCCATACTGAATCAACCCAAATCCGATCCGTAACCTGATAAATTTTTTTAATCAAACTTATCCGACCCATCCGAACCCAAACCCGACCTACCCGCCCTGCCCGATTACCACCTCTACTCTTCGTGGAGCGTAATGTATGGAGTTTACTAATGAATCCCTCATTTGATGGAGTAAAAGTGAAGTGGTTAAGTATTTTTTTAAAGTTGTTTAATGTATTAAATGAAAATACTTTAAGATGAAGTAAATTAATTAAAACATCTATGCAACTGTTTTAAAATTAAATTAACAAATATTTTCTCTACTAATATTTGTTTTACACAAACTGCTTCATATATTTACTTCGCGCACTATCAAACATTAGTACTGTTTTAAAATGAATTTAACATTTATTCTGCTTCAATTTTACTTCACTTGCCAAATAAGGGGAAATGTATCGAAGACTATCAGTTCACTAAGAAAAAAAAATTCCATTTTTTTATCTATCTTTTTGAAGGATCAAGTTAAATATTTATTCCTAAAGTTTACTTTTTGAACGGTCTGGATTCTATAGCTTGGTACATGTATGTGCCCGCTTCCTCTCTTTGCCATATGATCCACAAAAATGACATTCTACATAAAGGAATTTTATCTTTTTATCAACTAGGCAATATATACTAGTAAGGTTTTACAACCCAATGAGTGTTTGACACGTAACCTTGATAAAAGCTATATAGACTTCTGTTTAGATGTGATAGCTAGCTTTAAGGTCTACTTAAAGTCCTAACGGCATTAAAATCTTACCACCACCATTACAAATATGATACATTTAAAGAGAATCAGAATTCTTTCAACTGATGACAACCGAGAGGGGAAAATGAAAAGATAAAAATCCACGAAATATTTGGAGAACAAAATACTGAGAAGAATTCATGCATGCATGAAGGTTGGCCGGAATTTTTATGAGAAACAGTTTGTGCTACAAAACGGGAAAAAAAAGCATCTAAAACCATCTTCTTCTTTAGCTAACATGGAGCTTTATTGAACAAGAGAAGACTCCGTTGTTAGAAAACAATCAATTGGTCAGTTCTTTTCTTTTTATTTGCAATTAATCTTCCATTAGCTTTCCTATTCAAAAAAAAGAAAAAAAAATGTTCAGGTTTTTATGGAAATAGTTTCAAATCAATTTATTTTTTAATATTTATGGATCGTTTCTGATGAATTCAACTTCACCAAATTTGTTTTTGACAAAATTCTAAATATCTTAGGCTGTTGAAGCCTATTTTATTGAACTCTACTATTCTTTTTTCTAACATATCATTCCAATCAGAGTTTGATCAATTTCTGCATTTCACCGAATTTATGCTAATATCATGTGATTTTTTTTGTTGAGTTCCAACTTCCCTGGTCTCTGATTTTCTAATATATCATTAAAATTACCTCAACACAATTCTACCATGATACTTGAATATACGCGGCAAAAAAATATATGTTGCTGGTTATATATTTTCGAAAAAAAATATAAATAATATTCTAAATTTTAGAATAAGTTTATGCTCCATTCTGAAATTGAGTCATCTCTTACTATATATTGCATCTTCTATTTAAATACGTAAAATAAATTATTTTAATAAGATTACTGGAGATATCCAGTTCGTGGAACTGGAGGGAACCAATTATGATAAATGAATCTTTTGTCACTTTCACCCTGACGTGTGAGATGACGGAGCAAAACTGGACCCCGCTGTCACTCATCTCCACATGATCATTTTCTTTAATCCCATGATTGGTTACCTAATTTTATTATAATAGTAATTTATCAATTGTGTCCGTCCGTTTCAGCGTCAAAAGCATAATGAATATAAAAAGAAAAAAATAACGGAAGTACCTATCATCGCCCAGGTGAGAGTAGTGTATTAAAAATGGGTCCCGTTGGGATGGGACGAATTTTCACGGGTCGATAGGTTAGGGCTCGACGGGTTAGCACGGCTTGACGGGTTAGTACGGGTCGGGTTTTGGAGGTAGACCGCGATCCGTCAGGTTGGACAGGTCGATGGATCGGGTCGGATTGAGTCTAAAGGTGGGACGGGCCGGGTCGGAAATGGGACAAAATTGAAAAGTAATCCAATAAAATCTAAATAAATTCTCAAAAATTCTGAAAATCTAAAAATAATTATTAAAAATATTAAAAATATATAACCATTTATATTCTTGATAAAAAAAATTAGATTTTTTTTTATTTTTTCTAAAATTCAAAAGTAATAAAAAAAAAAATTCTAAAAAATTACAAAAATCCAAAAACAATTACTAAAAATATATAACCATTTAAAAATAAATATTTCAAAATAATTATTCACTATTTCTTAGGATCGATTGGGGTGGAGACGGATCGGGGCGGGTATAAGACGGGTCGGGTTCAAAGCGGGTTTTTTAAAAAAAAAATTATCCGCACCCGTTCTAGATCCATCGAGTCTAAAAAATACGGATTTTTACGGATTTGATCACGAAGAGTGAGATCAAGTCGTGGAGATGAATACAGCTAGTCGGATCTTTTTAAAACACTAGATGAGAGCCATACGACTCGCCTAGTTGCCAATGAAGTTGCGGCTCCATCCTTATTCGTTATTCCTTGCCAAAACTTCCGACTCCTACTGGTCAAGTGTCAGGTGGTCAACTACGCAATAGACTAACAGAGCTTTTTGTCCGTCTATTTTAACGACGTAAATCTCCGTTAAAAGTTAAAAATTAAAACGCAATAGAAATAGAGTACAAACTAACAAGCCTTTTAATTTTAATTTAAGTTTTAACGGACCGCTACGCGACAAAACTACGGAGACTTATTAAAAACAAGCAACAAGCAACAAGCAGTAAGTAAGTCGCAGTGCGGGAAATAGGCTTCCAGCATGTTCACTTCCACTTCCGCTTCCGCTTCGTAAAAAAAATATTCCCTCCACTCCACCACTCTCCATGGTCAATTGAACCTGTGAACCAGCGAGCTCAGAGCAATGGATCTGCTCCCGCAACTAGGGTTTCATCTCTCGTCTTTAGGGTTTAACATGTGTTCTTCTACGTCGCGAGTTTCTCTGGTCTCTCAATGCAACAAAACAAGATAAGAGATTTGCATCTGATATTAAGGTTCTAACTCTAATCACTTATTGATCGAATTTAGGGTGCTTGTTTATCAATTCAATTTTGAACGAGTTCTTTGATTAACCTTTTTGGAATTCGGGAAATTTTTATTGTATGTTTTTAGAGTCCCTATGACAGATTATATATTGTATGTTTTGATATGCAACAGTAGTCGCGTCCAATTTGTCAATCTGATCTCCTGCCTTTTGCTCTGTTTTAGTCATTTGTGAGATCTTTTTTCCTTCTGTTTTACTTATTTTGGTGTCATTACCTATCAGATTCATGCACAAAATTCTAGCCACGTTAAAAGGCCGAGTTCCTTTCTGCTTTATAAATTAGCAATGAAATTTGACAAGACACAGAAAAGTCTTCCTCAAGCTTCCAATTTAATTGGGGAAAAGTTGCATACTTTTGGAGCAGATTCCTCTCTTTAACAAATGAAAATTTACTTTCCAAAAGGACCAAAACTATGTTGCAATTTATCATTGTAAATTTTACATAGCATGATTTTTATGCACTATTTTGCAGTCCTAATAGCATGACCTCAGCTACAACCCAATTTGCAAGTTCTATAAGGATAGCGGGAATGTATGATAGAGATCACCACCAAATTGGCAGCATGTGGAATGATCCATTCCAAGTAGATGACAGCCAGACCACAAGCCCGTCGATGGGCGATATGAAACTAGATAATGCGGTGAGGATGTTACTGTTTTGTTATTTTATTTGATTGTATATTTTTTCCAAGATCGATTTTCAATTTATACAAACTACTTTTTTGGTGTTTGCGAATTAAACCCAAATTTCGTTCTATCTAGCAACACCTGCTAGGATTCTCTAAGATCATGGTAAGGTAATGCAAACATTTTACTAAATAACAGTTGACTTTCCATAATAATCAAATTGTTTCACAATTTTTAATGCAAACATGGAACACACATCTGGTTATGTTTTGCCTGGTTTCAGCTCAATTTGGGTTTGGAAAATGCAAGGTGTTTAGGTAGGGCCAAAACTGTCTACTTCCAATGGAATACGCCTTTCCATCATGTTATTCTAGTGGATATGTTCATGCATGTGCAAAGTTTTTTCTTTTTGACAATACCAAATAAGGAAGTATTGGTGTAATTAGCAAAATTCCCTTTTGCTGCTTTCTCATTTTTCTCATTCTTTTTTTGTCTTATAGTTGGATGATGTTCCAAATGAGTTTCTCGGATCCTCAAAAAGTTATGAGAATGAAACAAGCAAGCCACCGGAAAAGGTGAACATTTACAATATTTATGAAAATGTACTTGTTGTGTTTCCTGATAGAAATTTCCTATATATTTTTTTTACCTGAGTTTACTTGCAGACATGGGAAAACCGTTGGAGGGAGATGAGTAAAATGGTGGAGTCAGGGTTGTCTGTGAATTTATTGGAAAGTGGCAAATAAGGGCTCTAGTGCCTTCTAACTTGTATGATATATGCTCATCCAACCATCTTTGTGTTGAACCTATTTCAGGTCTTAAGAAGACAAGCCCAGAATAGGGAGGCTGCTAGAAAAAGCAGATTACGCAAAAAGGTAAATTGAAAAAACTGATGATATTGTTGATTTCTACAATTGTTTGTTGATTGAATCTTCTATTTTCCTACTCCTTTCTTAGGCTTACATCCAGCAATTAGAGACAAGCCGCATAAAATTGGCTCAGTTAGAGCAAGAACTTGAGCATGCCAGAACCCAGGTAAAAAAAAAATCATATAAATTAAAAGTAATTTTAAACCTCCTTTCAAATATTTTGAGAAAAATAAAATAAAATTATGCTCAATGATTAAGCTTGGCCAACATTTTTTTTTGCAGGGTGTGTGCATTAGTGGACATTTACGAGAACCCACCATTGGGTTAAATGGAGCTGTTAATGCAGGTGATTTACCAACTTTCTTTTTTTCTATTTTATGTATGGAATTCTTAGCCCATATCATGTGGTTTCTCTGCATCAATTTTTTATGTTATGCTGTTTCATGGTGTTTATGGAAATTTGAATTTAGTATCTACTAGTTGCATTTTGTCAAGGCACTGGTAGAGTAGTGTGAAAAAATACAATGTAATGGTATTAGTCTGTACTGGTATTTTGGTTGGCTTTTTTAATTTCATCTTGATAGTTCTTTCTCTTTTCATTTGTTGCATTCATTATTTTCTTTTTTTTTTAGTTCGTAGATTGGTATTATTCTGTTCTTATTACTGTCCAATTTCATACCCGAGTTTTTTTGCAAACCAGATATTATATTAAGCCATACCTGCAAACAACAACTAACACTTTTATTATTTTTACAAGATGCATAGTACTTCATAACGGTATTATGCTAAATGCTCATGGATTTCCCCTCCTACCTGCAGGAATTGCGGCATTTGAATTAGACTACACACACTGGGTGGAGGAACAGAAACGGCTGACACATGAACTGAGAAGTGCGTTACAAGCACAGGTATCAGACATTGAGCTGCACATGTTGGTCGAGAGTAACATGAACCACTATGAGAATCTCTACAGGATAAAGGCTATTGCTGCCAAATCTGACGTCTTCTACATCATGTCTGGTATGTGGCGAACCTCTGCAGAGCGGTTTTTTCTATGGATGGGTGGCTTTCGACCTTCTGACCTCTTAAAGGTGACATAATTCCTTCTGTACACTTTTTGGGAATTATGCAAAATGATTCTCTGTTATAAGGAGATTGCAAGTCCCCTCGTATTTTGAAGATGCCCACCTTCTTTATTTGAAACTTAAAAGTGTCTGTGTCATAAACCTGAAAAAAACGAAAAGAAGTTTTCGCATTTGTTTTCATTGTGGTCTCAACTCCCAAGTAATGCTAGATTTTTATTTTAAAAGAATACTCAACTTATGAGAAGACCAAACCTTTATGAAATATTAAGCTTTTATAGCAAAACTTCCTCCATTTATTATGTTATTAATTATATTTTCGGTTTCCTTGTGTCACTATCATGTTAGCATTATCGTAAATCGTAATGGTATGTGACATTAATAAGGCTGTTGAAGTTAAACTTATTATATGACTTACAAAAGATAAATTTTTCAACTAATAGTAGCAACTTGGAAGGTGGTTTTGTATTTTCTATAAGATATAACTGTTTGCAATTTACAGAAGGTGGACTCATCTGGAATATCTTTGATATGTAGGGATCTTTTTTGTTTCAAATTCCTCTCAAGGCCTTTTCTTTAATTTTTTTTTTTAACTTGGTCGATAGATTTTGGTTCCTCAATTGGAGCCGTTGGCGGAACAGCAAGCAGCAGCAGTAAATAGCTTGAAAAAATCTTCCCAGCAAACCGAAGATGCCCTTTCTCAAGGGATGGAAAAGCTCCAGCAGACACTTTCTGAGACCTTGACAATGGGACCTCTGGTAGGACCTGATGCGATTTACATGAGCCAGATGGCAAATGCACTTGGAAAGCTTGAGGATCTCGTTAATATTGTGAACCAGGTTATGATTTTTTTCCAATTACCATAGTCTGTCTAATAAGTTATAAGATACTATTTAGTGGTAGTTCTTTTAGTGTAATTGTTAAAGTGCCATTTCTGAATTCTTGGTTTCCAAATGATTTGGGACCTTGTAGTATTATTATGTATGATTGATTGGATATATTGGCTGTTCCCTTAAGAGTGAACATATGTAAAAGCCACAAGGCACTTCAAATCACAAGCCACAAGAGTGATCAAATTAGTACCTAAGATATGGTTGTCAGTATAATGCATGTGTACTATATAGATTTCATTTATGAAACCTCAACTGACAGGAATCCTTATTCTCTGCTACGCAGCATTGTGCATCGTGGTACGTGGACAGTTGGATCTCCTCGTGATTTGAGCTGGTACAAATCTCAAAGTGATCCAATGATTCATGTGTTGCGCTGCATGGTGCTGCGCAGCAGATGATCAGGATCCAACTGACTGTGTTATCACAAAAACATAAAACTGAGGGGCTTAATTGGAAGCTTTAAAATAGACAAAGGGATTAAATATGCAATGTACCCCTTCATTTTTTAAACAGGGAGACTGCATAAGGCTAACAGCATTGCAGCAGATGTACAAAATTTTGACAACCCGACAAGCAGCTCGAGGCCTTCTTGTGTTAGGTGACTACTTCCAGCGGCTTCGAGCTCTTAGTTCATTGTGGGCTTCACGGCCCCGTGAACCCTCGTAAATTATTCTGTCAATAAGGAATAATTTCTTATATAATCTTTTCAGAGGCCTATCTCTGACAGATGAGATCAGCCTAGACAAATATGCTGGCAGAAAGGTGGCTTTGAGAGGGAATAACTTGGGGCCAAATGATTGCATGTAAATATTTGTAAGCTGCTAGTTGCAAAATGTCTGTTTATAGGGCTGCATGTTTTAGTGATGTATATGTTTTGATGTTGGTACATGTGTGTAAAATTGTGGCAGGTAAAGCCTGTCAACTCATGTCATAAAATGAATAATTTACTCAACTCTTGTAGAATTTAACCTTTTTCCTGTTCTCTTTAGTTTGTTTCAAGCAATGTTCGCACCTTGTCTCTCTGTTCTTTTGCTGTGTGGTAGTCTCTAAATTGTTTAAATTTGTAACTTCGTTTTTATTATCATTTTTATTTAGTTACGTTGATATGTTCTTCCAGTAGGGTTAACTTTTCTGAAACATAATTAAAACCAAAATAAAGCATATACGCCGATCTTTCCTTCAAAAGGAAATGCCGCTCCCAGTTTCCATGAACAAAAAGAAGCAGAAACTTGCACGCTTTTCAAACAATTTCATCTCCTTTTCAGCTAGAAAGCATAGAATATTGAACACTTCTTATTGTAGCAAGACAAACAAAGAAGGGAATCTCATAGGCTCCTGTGTGCTCTCTTTTGGACGAGAAATCCATCTTTACTCGACGTTGTTCTCATCGGCTTTAAGAAGGCCTAAAAAATGAAAAGAATAATTATTCTGCATGCGTTGTTGCCTTGTTGGGTTATCAGTATACATTTGCATGATAAGATCAGAGAAAGGGCCTTTTAATAGCTTAAATATTAAATGGGCTTTTATACCTGCAACGAGGCTTTCCAGGCTTTTAACAGGAAGCAACAATGCAACGTCCTTCATTCCTTTTGAAACCCAATCTAAAGTTGCAAACGCGACCAGAAAGGCGTTATCCATACAGTTTGGACCATACTTTCCCATTTCACATCTCTAGTCCCATCTCCTTCTCTAGTTCTCTCCCGTGTCGGCGTGTCTCATCTCGAGAAACCCTAGTTCACCTCCCACTTTCGATTCCTCAATTCATGGCGACGGCGATCAAGAAACGCAAGAACGACCAAGACAACTCTTCGACCGATCAGCCCGACTCCGTCCCCCCTTTGAACCCCAGGCCACAGCGCCAAACCATCTATTTCCCCATAACCGACGACAACCCATCTCCCCCCATTCCCTCTGCCAACGCCGCCGCCGCCGCCACTGCCGCAGCGGTCATTTCACCCCGAACACGACGCTCTCCTTCACTCGAATCTGAACCCGAGTCAGAGATTGACGACGAGGAGCCACTATCCTCTCTCCTTGAAGGCCTCTCCAAGGAGCAGCTTGTCACTCTTCTCCTCCACGCCGCCACAAACGACCCAAATACCTTGTCTGAGATCAGGCGAGTTGTGGATCTAGATCCGGCTGCCCGCAAGCTCTTTGTGCATGGCCTTGGCTGGGATGCCAATTCAGACGCCCTTCGTGCTGCCTTTGTAAAATATGGTGAAATTGATGACTGTCGGGTGATCACTGATAAAGGTACTGGCCGTTCTAAAGGGTATGGGTTTGTCCTCTTTCAGCACAGGAGCTCTGCTAAGCGGGCCCTCCGCCGCCCAAACAAGAAGGTAGGCAGTCGGATGGCCATATGCCAACTTGCTTCATCAGGTGGAACCGCTAATCCTAACAACAACTCTAGTTCTACTCCCAGTCCTGCACTATCCCAGCACAGTGACAATTCTGACAGGAAAATTTATGTGGCTAATGTACATGCGAGTTTCAATGTAGATCGGCTCTATAATTTTTTTGCACAATATGGTGAAATAGAGGAGGGGCCACTGGGGTTTGATCGCCAGACTGGGAAACCAAAAGGATTTGCACTTTTTGTGTACAAAACTGCTGAAGCAGCACGGAAGGCACTTGAGGAGCCAGTGAAAAATTTTGATGGAAATATACTAAATTGTCAGAAGGCTAGTGATGGAGGGCGTAACAAGGCGAATCCTAATTCAAATCAAAACCCCAACTCAAACTCCTCCCTGAACCCAAACACAACCGTCTCAAGTCTTGGTCTGCCTGGTGGAATGACGCCACCAGTAAATGGTGCAGCTGCAGGGTATGACATGTCTGGTTATGGTTCTGTTGCAGGTATGGCAGGGCAGGTACAGCCTGATATGAGCCAGGCTCAGAATGCGATGTTTGGACTTGGTATGGGTGGGGTCCAGCCAAATGCAGCATTTCTTGCCATGCTGGCAGCCGCCATGCAAAACCCAGCTGGGTTTGGTATGAACCCTGCCATGATGGCAGCAATGAATCCGGCTTTTGCTGCCGCAGCTGCATTTGGTGGGACCCCAGCAGCCATGCCTACTGTGGCTCAGGTTGGTTCTGTTGGTTTAACATATCCTACTGCCGGTTTTCAGATGCCTCCTGGGTTTCAAAGCCCACCAGGCTTTTCTTCAGTTTCTCAGCAGGGAAGTAATAGTACTGGCGTGTATCAAGGTGGGTCAGGTTCACAGGGGCAGTTACCTGGTGCATCCACTACCATGGGTGGATATGGACAGCAGTAGGTATATTCATTATTTGATGAACTCCTTTCTTTACTTGATTCTTTATTTATTTTTTTATTTTTATTCTGGGGACTAGGGGGTGGATAACAGAATAAGGTACTTAATCATCCAATGCTTTATGGATTTTGTAGCATGTGATAGTTTGGTCTTGAAATTTGTTAGTTTTCTGTTGAGCTTTCTCTTTGTGTTCTTTCAAACTTGGTATGTGCTCAGGTGCCAAACCATCAAAATTTTAAAACAAAGCAGTCTTCACTTGAACATCTGTTTCATCACCATCTGATGCAAAAAAGTACATTTTATGTGCTTGTGAAAGGTACATTCAATCATTTAATTAGACAATTTTGCTGATTGACGACTTTCTGTTTTAGTTTCTATCAAGCTCGTGATTAGTTCGTGTGGATCTGTCTTGGTGCTTCTCAGGATTTCTGCATGGAATTTCTCATCTTTATGGTGCCTCTTTCGATATTTATGCTTGTTTTCGGAAAACTATGTGTGGGTTTTGTGATAAACTGATAGCTGTCTTTGCATTCGTGGAGTTTCCCTGATCTGGTTACTGTAATGGATATTAGAATCGTAGTTCGTTCTTTTTTTTTTCCTCTGATCTGCTGTAGTGGATGTTCTTACTTGTATAATCTGCAAAATATGTTTGCCATTTTAAAAGATCTCTAGTTTGCCCTATTATTTTCTTAAAAAAATGGTCTATTGGTGATTAAAGTTTTACATTGGTACTACGTTTTGCTATCCTTGTCGGCATTTTCAATTTTCACAATATATTCAAAATTGAATGCTTATCGGTCTGACCGGCTTTGTTGTTTACTGAGGCATAATTTTTTGTTGGTGGACCATAATTAGCGTTGTTTATACTTTATTACCGCAGGATTCGTTGCAAATTTTATACTTGTGTTTAAGTAGTCGATAAACATGGAGCTATTGCATCTTTAAGAATGGCTGTTTCTTTGTTGTTTGGTTTTCATTTCTTATTATTCATTGTTAAATTGAGAATAATTATTTTAGTCAAGTAAGGTGGAGAACTTGACTGATATACAGGGTTCACTGTTAATTTTTAACATTGGTCAACTACTGACTTTGCATTTTCTTGTTTCCATGAATGAAGCACATGATTTTGGTTTGAACTTCTTAGCAGAAGAGTTATCAGAAAAGTAACTGAGCGAATCTTTGTCAGATTGTATTATCAAAAAACTGTTGTTGAGTGAAGTTTACTTTTACGGTGATGCTGTGATTTTGGACGGACTTTGGGTGCATTGTTTCTTATTTTCAATGAGCAAAATGGTTTTGAGTGTTCTTATTTGTTAGTTGCTGCATCTTTCTCGATTGATTTTATTGCACATTTATTCTATCCGCCATTAGTTACTCCAAAATGAGAGCGTTATTTAAATAAGATAGTTTCTCAAGAAAGGAAGGATGAACAGAAAGGATAAGAACATGCCAGTGATTTTTATGTACTTCAGAAACAATCTGGTTGAACAGTGCTATTGGGAAGTGCATTTCCTCATTCTGAAACAATCAACTCGAACAATGATGCGGAGTTTCATGTTGTCAACCAGGGCGAAATTTAGCATTTGATGGAATTTGTTTTATCCAACTTCTGCAAGTGTTTGTGAAAATCCTAGGAAGAGAAGAATTTTGATAGATTATATCTGCTGTTTTCCTCGCAGGTCGCCTTTTTTTTTCCTTTTTTTATTCCATCTGTTGGACCTAAAAATGGATGAAATTTATTTACACCAAGCCCATAGTAGTCTTTTTCGCTTCAGCAAAGTTATGATTCTGGTTTGCTGTTTTATATTATAATATGGAATTGGAAAAAGAAAGTAATGAGCATCAAATGCAAAATATGGAATTGGTCACCAATTGATAAAGTTTTGATCAGATGAACTATTTTTTGGGTTTCTCAAAACTTCTCTTGTTTTTTTCAGGGGATTTTCTCTTTTATGTTTTTAATTTTAAAAAGGTAATTATTCTTTTATTTTATTTTATTTCGGTAGAACTCAGATTGTTGGAAGTTACTCTCATCTACAATCATTTTTAATCTGTTTTAAACAATTCCAAGTGTGTATGCAAGAGGCAGATGTAAGATTTTGGTCAAGGGGTAATTATCGGGTTCAAATTCATTAATTAATTGGGTATTAAATAAAAAAAATTAATAATTTAATATATATTTTATCTAATAAAAAATTATTAAAATAATAATATTTTATATATTAAAAATAACAACAAAATAAAACTAAAGATAATCAAGTTGATGAATAAAGTTTTTGTTTATGTAAATTTTATATAAATTTTTTATCTTTGTATAATTATTTTTGATATCTTTGCGTTTCATTAAATATTTTTTTTCTTAATAAAAATAATCATACAATTTAGAGGAGGGGGCAAAAAATTAATAATCATATAATTTAGATGAGGGGCAAAAAATTTTCCGGGAGGGGAGGTCAAATACCAAAAATATGATTGAAAAATACTATTTTTTTAAATCCATAAGGTGCATGTGCCCTTTTGGACTACATTAGATCCGCTATGAATTGTTCAATGATGTACTACCTCGTGTTATTCTAATTGATAGGACTCCACTGATACGTGCTATAAGTTGACATGCAATAGCTCATTATTATTGATTTTTTAAGACAATTTAGAGTAGGGAAGGGATCACTTGACAATGACTATCTTGATAATTTTGACAATAAATTTTTAAATACAACAACAACAAACCCCAAATAAATTGGGTTGGGCTAGAAATAAAACCCAATCGGAAAGTATAAGATCAAAGATCTCAAATATCAAATGAATATGATGAAAGCAAAAGAAAATAAATAAATAAAATAATAATAATAATAAATAAATAAATAAAGATGATGATGATAATATGTTAATAGTAATAGCAATAATAATAGTACAATAAACTTCTATTATAAAACCTATTTCTAAATTCTAAAATTCTATTTTAAAACTTAATTCTAATTTCTAAATCCTAAAATTCTATTTCTAAACCTCTATTTCTAAAATATATTTCTAAATTCTAAATTCTAAATTCCTAAAAATCTAAGAATATGAAGTCTATAACTCTACTATTAGACTCTAACAATAAATCTTTAAATAAATATAAAAAATTTAAAAATGAAAAAAAATCTTTTATATATATATTTTTCTACTTATAGATTGACGATGATTTAAATTTCATGCTATTTTATTATCGTTTGATAATCCATCAAAGATCGTTAAATTAAAATCATTGTAAATTATATAATATTTTGATGGTTTTTGTTAAATTAGCAAATAATAATGAAGTTATATGAAATTTAAAACACCATCAATCTATAAGTAGAAAAATATAATTTTTTTATGATTTTTTATATTTATTTGAAGTTTTATTATCAATATTGTCAAGATAACCCACTATCAGAGGATCCCTTCCTTTATAATATATGTATTAATTCCATTATTGTTCTGTGATAGTAAACCTCCGACAATAAAAGAATCAACTTCATTAGAAATGTCTCCACGTGTAAAGCTTGAAAACATTTTTGCTGCCATTGTATTATTTTCATACAACTTATTTGTTATATTGATTTAGCATTTTTTTAAAAAATAAAAAATATTTCTCATAGGATTTTTTTCGATGGTGTAGTAAGAACCGAAAATATTTTTCAGGTCAGGATCTGATCCGGAAAATTTTCACGGATCAACAATCCATATTTATTTATTCTCTCCAGCCTGCATGCAGGCCTCTGTGTTGCGTATTGCGTATTTATTTTCTCTCTCTCTCTCTCAGAGAAGGACGTTACATTTATCTCCACTTCAGACTTTGTAACTACATCAGAGTATAATCGAAATATGTATTGGATTCAAAAATTAAAATGCATTGATTTGTTGCTTCACTTTATCATCTTCCTGATCTTACCTGGCAATTTCCGGTTCCTACTCGTTAAATGCATTTCTTTTTTGCCATTTAGATTTTCTACTGAGATGCGACTAAATAACTTCTAGTTGTTGGTAGTTGGTACAGGAATCAGGTATCCCATCTTTAAATTTCCTTCTAGTTGGGGAGCGTTTCAAGAATCCTAAAGAAGATCCATCCAGTCTCAGCCGTTGAAAAACGAAGAGGTGTGTATTACTGTTATTTAATTATATAAAATCATGTTGACAGTCACTGTCAACCATAGCAAAAAAATATTGATTGTTGCATGTATTCATAACACAATGGGAACATGAAACTTTAGCACTCCACAAATGTGCAATTTATTGAATTTACATCATCTAGGATCACGCACTCAAATTTTATTAATGTCCATCATCATAATTTACAACAAATTATAGCCAGTCCAAAAGAAAAGAAAAAAACTCTGTACAATCATTTTGCAATCTTCTAATCATCAACAATACTAACTTCAAATCGGTCTTCTTAAGAGGAATTTTTATCTACTGCCATATTTGTGATGGTAAGGCTCTGTCATGGCGTCTATGGCAGATGAGCCTAGAGCTTTGTCATGGGATCTATGGTAGGTGGGCCCACTAAATAAAAAATAAAAATATCCCCTATTAACTAAATATGAGCCGTATAAATCAAATCGGACCGTTCAAAAATTATGACAGTGCTCTGCCATTGTGCTGTCTATGGCAGCAGATTCTAATCCATCTTGAGAGTACTAATGAAAATATAAATTACTGCTGATTCTTCTATGGCTAATAATCAGGGGCTACTTATGTAACCAGCTTCTGCTGTGTGGTTCCTTCATCTCCCAATCTAGGAGATTTTGCCAAAACGCTGCTAATTGGGTAAAACAGAATACCATAATGATTTTTTTTTCCTTTCTTCTTTGATGGTTGAATGAATTTTTAAAATTTCATGGAAACAAATTAACAAATGAGGTACGTCACTGAAAACAAATGACAAAAAAGAAAAAAAAAATCTTTGATACAAAGACTTCTATCACGAGAGTATGAGCTTTCCAAATGCAGCAACTCGCGACATATATTGCGACCGTCCATATAAATTATCATCCAAAAGTAAAAGGATATCTATTCAAATTATTTTATCTTGCTAATAAGGATAAGATTAACCAATTCAGCATGTGCATGCCTTCACCAAACTTATGCCACAAAGCTCACTAAAATGCTCTGATTTGCTACTTAACTTCCACTAATCTTAATCAGGCCTAGTGGTGTCATGGGTCGGATCGGGTTCAGATCGGGTCATCATTATTTTATTAATTATCTTGATCCGATTTGAACCCGATCTTATTACATTCGGATCAAAAAATCTTAATTCATATCCGACCCAACCGGATTACGAGTCGATCCTATCCGATTCGTATAAAATAATTAAATATTTATTAATTATTCTTATATTAATTTAAGTAATTAAATATTAATTAATTTATAATTAATCTTAATTAGTATATAATTAATATATATTTAAGATCTAATTAGTATTAAATCATAAAATTACTACAAAAAATTAATCGGGTTGGTCGGGTTGACCCCAACCCGACCCGACCCAATTCAGATAAAAAAAATTAGATTCATATCCGACTCATTTATATTCATATCATGTCGGGTCATATTAACCCGTCGGATCGGATCAATAATTGACACTCCTAACCAGGCCATATCAGCCAATGGTTTTTATGGTTGACAATGGTTTTTACACAATACCATGCACTAACATACCAATGCTCAAGCATTTTCTTCAATGTGTAGTGAATCGATTAAGTTCTTAATAAGCAGGTGCAGAACTTGCTATGCCCAACACGGAAAAAGCAAAATGCAACAGAAAATCAAACCATGTACTAACATAATTCATTTACCTAATGTGGTTCTTACTATTATATTTGTATATTGCAATTGACTTACTTTGTGAAGGAAAATTGTACTATTAGATGTTTAGGTGGATGCTAGTCAGGAGGCACAGTTTAAGTGCATCTCGTAGGTATAAGGATTATATTACAGCAATTTGGCATGGAGCCCGCAGTTTTTCTTTGAGAAATGGTCACCATATTTAGGAAAAAAAAAAGAACAAAAAGATTAATTTGCTGTAGCCCACAGTTTTTTTTCATTTTTCAAAATATGGCATGGAAATTTAAAGTTTCACCACGACAATTTAGAATTGTTAAGTTGAATACTCCATGGTAGTACTTTTTTGTTTTATAATATTTTAATTTTGAGCAATGTTTCAGCATACCATATTTTAGAAGATATATTTAGCAACAAACAGTAAATAGCACGCATAATAGCTCAAGTGTTAACTATAACATAACTTCAAAGAGATTATTGATTCAAACCCCTATAAACACAAAATAAAAATTTGTGAGTTAGACTCTCATTTTTCGATAATTAGTGACAAATTTTAACCATCCGATCAAAAATAAGAATAAGTAGAGACTATTTTATTTGGTTTTAAGACCGGCTTATAGCTAATTTTCAGTAAAGAAAATACTCATTATATGTAATAAGCTAACTCTTATACCCTCATCATTAGATTTAGAAAATGTCAATAATGTAATATAATCATCCAACAATATAAAAAAACAAACACATATATACTTCAATTTCCTAGAAACATTTGCCACTACTACAGAAAAAAGTTTGTGTAGCCCTATTTAATAGCGGTTATATAATAGAACAACTATAAAAGACATTAATAGCGGTTGTTTAATAGCAACCGCTATTAAAACTAAGTTTTTATAGCGATTGCTATTAAACAACCGCTATTAAAGCCTTTTATAGCGGTTCTACTAAAGAGCCTCTATTAAAGAGTACCTTTAATAGCGGTCCCTAAAAAAACCACTATTAAAGGTCAACCTTTAATAGCGGTTGTTCAATAGCAACCACTATAAAATGGGTCCTACGAATATGCACCATTGTTCACGGATCGCCAATATATTTTTTAATCTACAACGTCCATTTTAATCGATCCAACACTCAGAAATCACTCAGAAAATTATCACGAATTCATCCATTTCTTACCTATATATATACCACTCTCCACCCCCCATTCATCTCTCATTTTCTCTTCATCTTCCCCAATTTCTCAAAAATTCAAACACAAAATATCAAACAAAAAATTTCAAGATTTTTTGTTTTGTTCTTTTTAAATTTATTTGTTTATTCTTTCTTTTTAATTTTCTATTCAAAATAATTTATGTTCAAATTTCGAACTCAAATTATTTTTTTTTAAATTTTGAATTCAAATTACTTTTCTGTTTTAAATTTTATATTCAAATTGTGATCAAATTTAAAACTCAAATTATTTTTATGTTCTAATTAGTTTTAAAATTTTGAATTTAAAATTTGTGTTTTAGAATGAAAAATTAAAAGATGACGGATGTGACAGTTGATCTATCAGGATTTTTTTTTAAATTCGGCACAACCCTTTAATAGCGGTTGTTATATAACAACCACTATTAAAGAGTGCCTTTAATAGCGGTTGTTATATAACAACCGTTGTTATATAACAACCGCTATTAAAGGGTATTCTTTAATAGCGGTTATTAAGACTTTTTATAGCACCCCTCAATAACAGCCCCTTTGAACCGCTATAAAATATGGTTTTTGACCGCTATTAAAAACAAATTGTGTAGTAGTGTGCTTTAATTTTTAAAATTTTCCTATGAATTCGCAGGCACAAGTTAACAAATCGAGGAGTTCTTGAAATCTTTCTTCCGTTATTGTACGTCACTAGAATACTAAGATCCAAATCCAATCCCCTAGGATAGACTTAATTAAATAAAAATTTAACAATAAATTTCTTTAATTTGATAAGCATCTGTTTTAATAATCACATCTTTGACATATTGACTTTCAAAGTTTCAAGTGGAAACATTCTGTTCTATACTACAACAAAAAGGGTTTAAATAACACTAAATTAACAACGATTATAGAGGATTTCCGTTATTGAAAGGAGTCAGTGGCAAAAATATAATAATAATGAACACAATTTATGATGGTTTTCTGAAAAAAAAAATTTGTTAAAATACTCCTTTAAAAACTGTCCAAGCATTGGAAAAGATTCAACAACGATTATTTCAATAATTGTTGCAGAAGAGAACAATACAACGGAAACAAAGGTATTTAACAATGGTTTTCAATAAAAAATCATTGTTAAAGGTTTATTCAACAACGGTACTTCTAAAAAATCATTGTTAAAAGGTCATATAACAACGTTTTTTTCACAAAAACCGTTGTTGAATACCCATTTAACAACAATTTGTTACGTAATAACCGTTGTTGAATACCCCTTCAACAACGATTATTTAGTAATAACCGTTGTTAAAAAGTGCTCCTCCGTTTTCTAAACAAGGGCTTTATCAACGGTTATTTATATTTTTTTCTAGCATCTCCTTCAATAACGGTTGAGAACCGTTGTTGAAGCCCGTTAAAAACCGTTATTAAATCCAAAATTTGTTGCTAGTATCATTGCATGCATATGATCTGAGGATTTTGGGATCTTATACTAACAAAAGGCAATTATCATATCTGCTAACAAAAAGGCATCAATTTTGTTGTGCAAAAAAAAAAAAATTTCCAAAGGGAATTTATAACATAGCATAATAAGTTACGGTTTGAACCAAGACGTGCAATATCATTGTTGGTGACGAACAGAAGCACTAGAATATTAGTTATGTAGATGTACACTCATCAAAGGCATCTTCAAAGCGAAAATGGCACGCAGTGTGATATGAAAAGTTGCCGAGGAGCAAATGTAATTACAAGTGAGCTATATATATAAGGTCCATAACGTTATATACTGGATTAAGGATTAGATTTCTCTGAAATCTATTCAAGGAAATCAGATATTGGCATAGTTTAGCATTGTTATCATATACATGAGATTGTTAATTTTAGTATTGCTCCTTTCTTTCTTTGTTCAATACACCTAAAGGATGCATGCCATTTACCGACTGACTATATAAAATATGGCCCGCTTATTTTTACATAACGAGTATAACTCTATCCTAATTAACTAACTTTGTGGAGCCATATTAAGATAACGTGGCAGGCCCAAGCTTTCAAAAATTATAAAAAAAGAAACATAATTCATTTGGACTTCTGTCACAAATAAAAAAGAAGAATTACAAACCATTAGCTCTGTAAAAGTGGCCAGCACAATTATTAGGTATATCAAAAGAAGTGTTGACTTATTTATATTATATTATATTATATATATATTGTGTTAGTGCAGTTGCTGCTCATCAATCAATTACCAGTTGCAGCAATTTTTAAATCATTAGCAATGCGCATTTGGTAAGCCTTCGGCCTATAAATACTGATACTTGAGCCAATGAAATCATACAATTGTCTACACAAGTTAGTTGGAGGTCTCAAGTCAAAACAGAGAATGAGTTCCATAGGGTTTAGTTATGGTTATATTAGCTCATTAAGGGATCAGTGCAAGAAGAAAATAGAGGAGAAAGGAGAGGGAACATCTAAACAGGAGGTTACAAAAAACAGGGTCAATCCAGTCAACTCTTCCGACCAGGTTGATTCTGATGGAAACGGGTCGAGCATCGTTTCAGCTACCTCAAAAGAATCAGCTTCTAAATGACTCTTTTAATGTTGAAGTGTGTAAAATTTATTGTTGTTCAGTGAATTAAAATACTATGTTAAGGGCTTAAGGCAGATGCTATATGCTTGGATTTTTTTTGGTTGTCGAAACAAATGTATGTATGACTAGTTTTGAGTGCATGACGAGTATTTGTAGATATATATTGACAGTCAGCTCCTAATCCCTGGCTTCTATCTAGATAGGGGCCGGTATAGTGTATTCTAGAGGCAGCTGTCTTCCTATGAATTTTATAAAATAGTATTTTTAAATAATATTTTCAGTAATTTATCCTCCTTTGAAAAAAATGTTTTACCTCCTTAAATTGTTTGATTAAGTTTGTTGAGAAAAAATATTTAATATTGTGCATAATAAAATAATTATACAAAGATTTCAAAATATAAAGTTCCGTAGAGAAAAACTTTCATCATCAAGTTAATTATTTAACAATTTAGTTTTATTTTGTTGTTATTTTTAATATGTAAAAGGATATTATTTTGATAATTTTTTTATTAGATAATAATATATATTAAATTATTATTATTTAAAATCCGATTAATTAATAAATTTGAATCCAATAAACTATTACAATTCAATAATTACCCCTGACCAAAATCCTACATCCACCTCTACTTCTACTTCTAGAAGTTATTCCTCTTCACGCTTGACTCACATTTTTCCTTTAAAGGGAAACTTCAGTTTGATTTTGAGATTATACGAATTGCACTAAACATGCTGAGACCAATGAATTCCTCAAACTAATTCTTTGAAAATATAATACGGCGCTTTATGAAATAATAGTTATAAATTCTATTAAGATGCTGAAATGAGAAGTCACTGGACGCTTGCATCTTTCAAAAAAAAAAAAAAAAATTGTATTCGGTTTTCCATTCTAGTTTTGTAACTTTTGGTCGAGATCCAGACTTTGATCAATATGACCTCGTTAACGACAGAAAGAAAACCACGTTCCAGTACACTAGCGACTGGTACCAAATTAGACAAAGAATGCTTAACATTACAATCTTGAATTCCCTTGTACCAAAGTTAGTTCCATTTTCCAATGAATCTGCATGTTTCCATTGGTGAATGGAATCTCTTTCTTTCTTGTCTTTTCTGAAATGTTGACAGAGAATGCCAATGTGTAATAAATAAAAAGGTGTTACATCCTGAAATTCAGAAGGTACAATCTCTGATTGCCCAGTACCTCAATTACAACACAGCCTCATGCACCAGTACCAATTCCAAAATGCGCCTCTTCTTAGCAATATTTCATCCATAGCAACACATCTTCCACCATACACCTTGCTAGAATAGGTGTAGACTTCCCTTCAAATTTCCTCATATTGCGCTTTCGCCATATAGCCCAAAAGCCTGCAAGGAAAGCAGTGGCTCATAACCTGAACTTGTCTGATGATGCTGGCATTATAGATGCCTTTGAGGCAGCAATAATTGTTTCGGCATCGGTGCCAATTTTCATCATCCAGCATTTATCCTGCATGGTATATGGGCCCAATTCACTAGGGCAGTCCCCGCACATGACACACTCCACCAGGCCATGGTGTCGCGGGTGAGTAGGAAATCTCCAAAAAAATTTACTATTGGCAAAACCCTTGGCTGCTATATCCACATAAATGGGGATCTTGTATGTCATGCAGTAGCTAGTACATGATATATAGACCTTGCAGAGCACGTACCTGTTGATCCCATTGGTAGACAATACTATCCGTCCCATCTGAGAAAGCCAGTTGCATCAGCACTTCCTCGAAGTGGCGTGTATACTATTTCTTGGATTTGGCAGCAGGGTTTTCCAGCGCATCAGCCGCATCCCTAAGGGATACCTTTGTGTTGTGTGGGCCGTAGTGGTTCTGGAAGACACCACGCAAAGCTGTCCCAGGAGTCATACCAGAATGATATGTCAATACCTCTCCGAATGTCCCAAGCAGTGGACCAGGTGAAATAGTGCTTATTTTGCCAAAGCGGTTGCCAAAAGAAAGAGCCCGCCTTGGTCCAGAAGTAGGGGCTTTATTGCAACCCCCATTCCAGTATAGCCTAGTGACCACTTGCAGTCCAAAGTGCCGCCAGGTCGGTACGCATATGCCACCAGCATTGCAGCAACAGGGAAATGTTTTCTAGCTGCAAGTTGCACAATCCGATCCCTCCATATTTCTTAGGTAAACACACTGTCTCCCACTTAAGAAGGTGGGTGAATGGAATCCTAAATCACCAGTTTGTTAAGTACCTTTAGAATGAAATATTATACAACTTCCATGATCTGAAACAAACATCTAAATAATCGATTCTGTGCGTTATATTGAAAACAACTATTTTGACCTCGATTGAATTTTACAAAAGACTTGTTAATGACATCTTCCAAATTAAAACATTACAAACTTTTTACATCACTAGCTCAATTCAACCATCAACAATTAATCAAATAGCACGGTGTGTTTAAGAGAAAGAAATAAAAAAACTACACCAGAACCTTGCTTCCGGAAACATAAACAACAGCAACCCTATAAAGTTTTACATATATGACCTTCAAAGAATATGCCGGGGATAAATTTTACCAAAATATTCACATCAGCAGACTAATGGAGGCGATAATCTTAGTTTGAACTTTTTTTTTGGTTGTTATAGTATTGTACATGCACATTGACATTTCCTTGAACCATTTTCCTTCGCTTTGTCTGCAGAGTATAACCAAAAATCTTAGTATCAGAAGCTAACATCATATAAAACAACAATAAATTCAGAAACTTGTTTAGTCCTTGAGAATTGGGTGCACATTGAAATTAGTCTCATGAACATTTATTTTATAAAATTTGTCCCGTAAAATTCCATAGAATAAACATTTGAGTACTGCATTCAATTTTCTAGTATCACATGTTCACAACATGAGCGGACAGCGTAATCCATGTCATGTGCTCCAAGAAGTTTAAAAGTTGTTTATTTGCTTGTACTGTATTCACCAAATTCAATAGTAAACTCGACCAGTAACAAATATTATCTAACATGTCCCCTGCTTGAGCCCCTCCTAAAGACAACACCATCAACAAAACAATCATGTTGCGCAATCCCAAATAGGTTGAGTTATTCAAATAAGACTAATGTTTGTGAGTAATTTATTAAATAAGGTTGTAGGTAAGATTGAACAAAAAAAGAATTTCAGAAAGTCTGTGATTTTGTTCAAACTCTTTGATATACTTCTTTTGCTGGACCTTTGTTAGTTCTGAGCCCTAGTTAGGTTTTTCTTTTTTCTTTTGAACATTCTGTATCATTGGATAAGGAAAAAGTTTAATTGCAAATTCTAGGCAAAATGCAACTAACTTCACAAATAACATCTTTTTTTTTCTAAACCAAGTTAAAAACTTCGAAACTACAAAATAAGCACATTACATACCATTTGGACACCTAGATAGCATAGTACTCAATTTTTAAACAATTTGAGTATGATTTGATAATATATAACATAAAATTGGAAATATTAAGCTATTTGGTGATAAAAAAAATTCAATATTTTGTACACATGAATTGTGTCTATTATATAGTGTCCAAAGTGTCAGTAAACAACAAAGCCATTAATACCAAATAAATTGGGGCAGGCTAAAGTGTCAGTACTCAATTTTATATAATCTTTACAAAGCAAAGATTTTCAAGATACCTATTTATTGATAACTATCATTAGTATTATTATAGAAAGTTGCAAACAATATCTATATCATCAGATGTTAAAACATTCTCAAATCTCAATAATACAAGAAATGACTCCTAAGTGTTGGGGAAATGCAAATCAAAGACACACTGCAAGTAACTCTTAACACAACTATTATTCTACCATTATACACACATATATAAAGTTAACAGTTCTATAACTATTACTGAGAGAAGATTATATATCATATACTTTACTAAACAATTACAAAGGTAAGATTTGTTTAGCACTTTAAACAAGAGAACTTAAAAAAAAATCATTCGCTTTATAGAATTTATGTTATCAGTATTTCATAGTGGGTGATACAACTTCAAGCATAAACAAGAGAGATGTTAGCAACTATTTTATAGTGGACCTTTTTCATTAACTCTTCTATTACAATTCAGAATGCAAGATCATTTTGGATAGTATATTGGACAAAGTTTACCATTATTGTTATTGTTCTGTCATTGCTGTTGCTTGTCCTGTTGTCATCATGGTCATTATGTTTCAATTTTCACCATTAATAGTTCATCCTGACCATGCTTAGTTCATTAATGTCAAACTTTGCAAAAAAGAGTTCCTTGCATTTGATTGCATGTAAGTATGCAACTCTTATTGTTGTTACTACTTTGAAAAAGATAAATCATCAATTTTACAGTTTAACATTTATTCTTTTTGCTTATTCTTTCATTTTCTAGAAACTTAAAAAGAAAAACAAAGATCAAAGAGAAAATAAGTCCAAATGAAATCAAAATGATTTCATGGAAGTGACCAAATAAAGCAAAAGGAACTGAAAGTAATTACCGGATCTTTTGTCACTTGATGGGGGTTTAACAACAACATGCATAGTGATTGTGCTGCCCGGAACATCACCAACAGGAACCCTGGATTCAGTCAGTGTCCATTTATTATCCAGTATCCTTCCAGCATTTATGAGCTTCAGATCCTCCACTGCTCTTGGCACATTTGGTTTATCTATCCACATAATACAACAAAGAAAAATTTGCTTTCAGCAGTTAATATACACTTCATGCACACTTCATACACAGTTAAAAAACAAACTTTATTGATTTGTACAAATCATCACTATTATCTCAAGTCTGTCAGAAAATAAAAAGAAACTAGAAGTAGCGGGTGAAAAGATCAGAACAGAATGTTGTTACATGGTGATAAAACCACAGCTATTTTCTCATGCATATGCCTCCAAATGGAACCATCCAACAATAATAAGATAGGGCAAAAATCAATACGGAAGGGACATCAGACTCTGAAGACGGATTCCATCTTTTAAAATTCAGTCGACTTTGTCTAGCCGATCAATCACACACCAGAAAAAAATATAAAAACAGATATTTGTACTCAACAATTCTTTGACCGTTGAAACTATGACAGTTAGAAATACTAATCATCACATAACTGCAAGTAGAATTATGCATTCCCATGGCACTGTGCATCAAGGCTGATGTAGTAGTCAGAGATAATGACTAATTTTGAAATGCACAACAAATTCTCAATCAATTTTAGAATCAGTACTTCTAATGATAAACTTCTATAAAGCTCCTCCCTGGCTATGAGGTAGTTGAGGTACTTAGTGCCTAGTTTACATTGTTCCAGAGGTGAAAAACATGATTGTCTGCTGACTGCACAATGATGTTCAGATCATGTGTCAGATAACTCAGTAAATATCAAGAGAATTGTCAATTTTACCTTGGTGAATAAAATCACAGGCTTCTCAATAATTTTTTGAAACTTCAGAGCAATGTCTATTAGAATCAGTCATTTCCCCTTCAGTCATGTTGATATTAGGTTTCTCCATAGGCTTACATTCTTCAATTGCTTTATTTTTTATTTTTCAGTAAAAATATTGCTTATCTTATAGAAATGATATCGATGGATTTCATTTCTAGCCTACCCAACTTGTTTGGGAATAAAGGCTTTGAAGAAGAAGTTGATTTGTTTGCAATGTTCTTATGTAATTACAAATTCCTTTTAAGTTTGAACAAAAACTACCTGAAAGCAGGATAAAAATGAGCATGGTTAATTTTATTAAAAGCAACTAAAAAACAACTAACGAGAAGTAATTTGCACAACCCAACAATAGAAAGAAACGCGGGTCAAATTAATTAATTATCAATCAAACAAAAAGATCTCATCTTTGATTCGACCAAGACTAATTCGTATGAAGTAGTTTTTTAAAGGGAGAGATGGGAGATTGTGTGTTGAAGGTAATCGGTTAATTACAAAATTAATACTCTCAAATACCCAATCTCAGTAAATCAGTGGTATATGGCCATGATACATAACAGCAAGACTGAGTTCAACTATGTGCCTATGCTTGTGCTCAACCAAACCATTTTGTTCAAGTGTATATGGGCATAAAATATGAAAAGTAATGGCATGAAAGAGTGATTGCAACGGTTTAAATTCAGTACCTCCATCACATTGAATAATTTTAATTGAACAAGATAATAAATTCTCAACTTGCTGCTTAAGTTGTGTAAAAATAGGCACAACATCAGATTTAGAAGCACGTGTATAACCAACTAAACCGAGTGAATTCATCAGTGAAATGAATGTAATATCTATGTCCAAAAGAAGATAAAACTGGTGTTGGTCCCCATAAATCTATGTGAATAACTTACAGTGGTGTAGTAGCAGTGCAAGTTGAACTAGAGAACGGTTAATTCTGGAAAGCGGTTAATTCTGTCTCTCATTTTGGAAAGTGGTTAATTCTGTCTCTGCATTTTTTGATGTTGGGTGCTAAACGCATTGTTGGGAATGGTCATTCCATAAATTTCTGGTTGGATAATTGGCATCTGGACTATCCTTTATCACTGTAGTTTCCTTTAGTGTATACTAACACTAAATCTTCATCCATTTCACTTTGTGATGTTTGGAATAAGGGACAAATTAACCTTCATCTTACTCGTGGCGCTAGCATTGCTATGCGACAAGAAAAAGCTCAATTTTTTTCTATACTTTGTTCCTTATCTTTTTCTGATGCAAAGGATTCTGCCCTTTGGCTCTGGGAATCCACTGGATATTATTCAATTAAGTCCATGTATCACTTTTTATGTTTGGGGGGTTAAAACCATTTTACCTAAATCTGTATGGGTGCTTAAAATTCCTCTTAAGAATAAACTCTTCTTATGGATGACCCTGCATAGTAAAATTTTGACTAAAGATAATTTGCGTAAACAGGGCTGGTCGGGGGATCAAAATTGTGTGTTTTGCACATCTCCTGAATCGGTGGATCATCTTTTCTTTCACTGCCCTTTCGTTGTAGACTTTTGGTCACAGTTACTTGCTTCTCATCCGCAAAGAAGACATATTTGTTTATCCTCTCTTTTAGATTTTTGGCATTCTTGTTTTTTATTTTCTGATTTTCAGGTTTGGGGAACATTACTTGCAGCCAGCATTTGGGTTGTTTGGTTGGAACGTAATAAGAATATTTTTACTCCCTCTTTGGCTTTCCGACCTGCTAATGTTTCTTTTCCTATTTTGTCTCTTTATAAATTCTGGACAGGTTCTTATAGTGGACTTGAACACTTGGGGATTGCTGTTGGTGCAGCGTTGCAGCCTATTGGAGCTGCTTCGGTAGCTTCAGGTCGTCTGGTACAGAAAATTGGGGCTGTGTCGCTCTCCATCGGGCCTGTTGCATTTTCCCCTGTTCAACCTGTTCAAGGCATTCTTCCTGCTAGCAATACACCTCCATCTGACTTGGCTGATGATGAGGATCTTCTGGATTGAGTTTTACTTTTTTCCGTTGTTGTATGTGGCATGGCTGTGCTCATGATTGCTAGTGTAATCTAGTCTGTTTTTGTTTGTGGTTTTTGTTGGTTCTTCTTTTGTTCAAAATAAGCACTGTGAGCTATGGTTTATAGCTTGTAAACTGTAAGCTCGTATGTCTGACCGCTTTCGAAAAGTAATGGAAGCCGGCACCATCTTTTTTGGTGCTTTTTCTTTTTCAAAAAAAGACTAATTCGTCATAAACCGATTTCTTAACCCCTTTCTAAATTATGCTGACAGTTCACTCTCTGAAATGGCAGTTAAGCAAATCCAAACAGATTTTCACAGACCAACAATAAGTACTAAAAACCAACACAAAGATCTCACCTTGAGGCCATCTGGAGATGATTCTCTCTTTCAGAGAAGCTACAGTCGTAGAAGGATCGTACTTATCGGGTCCAATGTCAGTTCCATCGAACAGCCTAAATCTAACCTCTATAGGTTCCTCCGCCATGTCTCTCTTTCTTTGTCTTTCTTCCCAAAAGAAAATTAAAAACAAACCGTTCAAAATCAATTTGTTTTTGCTCTCGCCAGCAATTGAGTTTGCCTGAACAAATCCACCGAGAATCTTCGTTCAAAAGTGAGGAAGTCAAACGAAGAATCGACCTATGGGAGCAAGATGGAATGCTTCAAAATTGAAATTATTTTGTGGTAGGAGAAGGAAAAGAGAAAATCAGAGATGTACTCGTGTTATCCGTCCCAAATACAGCTTTAGTTTCCACTAGGAAGCTATTCACTTCTTCTTTTCCTTTTTTTCCCCTTTCTGTAAATATTATTCTTTTTTTTGCGATGTATTTCATTTTTCTTTTCTTTTTTCGCAGCTTTGGTTTAATTGATTGGGGAACCGTGAAAGGAATCAATTAATTAAAATATGAAAATAACGAATTTGCTGGTGATCTGAGTTTGGGCACTTTATTACTATTTCCCCAAATTTACGTACAATATTTTTTTTTTCAAAATGATCAACACCGCTTTTTAGATGCGCTTAGTTTCGTATAATTGGAGGTTGTGACGGTTGACCAAACTTCGTTCTTTAAATTTATTATAACATATTAAGACTGGATTTTATTAGTTATTACCATAAGTGAACTTTTGATAAAATTACAGAACATACTTAAGTTTCTTATCATTTATATCCAGAAACTAAGAAAATGATAATACTAGAGACATCAAAAGAAGTTATCTATAAAAGTAAAATGATGTTATCTATGTTATCATTTTATTAATTTTCTAATAGATTTTAATAAGATACTAAAATTATAGTGGTTAATGAAGGTCTAGTGAGTAATTTAAAAATAGACTAAAGTTTAGTGACTTTTGAGCAAGTTTGTCTCATACTCCCTAAGAGTTCGTTTGGCAAATCAAGGAATATCTTTGGAAGAGTGGCAATTTTGGAAGAGTGATAGAATAATATTTTTTTTTTGGAAGAATGATATTCTTGACTATTCGTAAGAGCGAAAATATCATTTGACAGTTGTTACTCAGAATAGTTAAAATATGAATAATTATAATACTAATAATGATGATGATAATAATAATAATAATAAAATAATAATCATAATAGTAAGATAATAATAATAATAAAGTAATAAAAAATAATCATAATAAATAATAATATTATAATAGTAATATAATAAAAATATAAACATACTCATAATATAGTAATATAATAATAAAAAATTATAATTACAATCATAATTATAAAAATATAATAATAATAAGTAATCATAATTTTAATAATATAACCATAATATAATAATCATAATCATAATCATGATAATAATAATTATAATCATAATCATAATAATATAACCATAATCATAATCATAATAATATAATAATAAAAATATAATCATAATCATAAAAATAATTATAAATAATTATAATTATAATAATATAATAATAAATTAATCATAAATATAATCAACATATAATAATATAATACAACATAATAAAATAATAATAAAGTAATAAAAAATAATCATAATAAATAATAATATATAATAATAATATAATAAAAATATAAACATAATCATAATATAGTAATATAATAATAAAAAATTATAATTACATTCATAATTATAATAATATAATAATAATAAGTAATCATAATTTTAATAATATAATCATAATCATAATCATAATAATATCATAATAAAAATATAATCATAATCATAAAAATAATTATAAATAATTATAATTATAATAATATAATAATAAATTAATCATCACTATAATCAACATATAATAATATAATACAACATAATAAAATAATAATAAAGTAATAAAAAATAATCAAATAAATAATAATATTATAATAGTAATATAATAAAAATATAAACATAATCATAATATAGTAATGTAATAATAAAAAATTATAATTACAATCATAATTATAATAATATAATAATAATAAGTAATCATAATTTTAATAATAGAATCATAATATAATAATCATAATCATAATCATGATAATAATAATTATAGTCATAATCATAATAATATAACCATAATCATAATCATAGTAATATAATAATAAAAATAATTAAAAATAATTATAATAATAATATAATAATAAATTAATCATCACTATAATCAACATATAATAATATAATACAACATAATAAAATATAATAAGTAATAATAATCATAATCATAATCATCATAATATAATAATAAATAATCTTGATCATAATAATATAATAATATAATAATAATATTTATATTCATAATATAATAATATAATATTAAAATTATATTTATAATAATAATAAATAATATAATAATACTAATGGTAATGATAATATAATAACAATAATGATAATAATGATTTAATAATAATAATATAATGATAATAATAATCATAATAAATAATAATCATAATATTAATATAATAATAAATTATAATCATAAATATAATATAATAATATAATAATACTAAATCTTAATCATAATCATAATATAATAATATAATATAATATAATCAAACAATAATCGTTATTCCGACGAGAGCTAATCCAGTATTCCACCTATAAGTTGGTATACCGGATTAGCACTATTCCGCACTCTTCTACTTAGTCTAAAATTCGTTTGGCAAATTAATTCGTTGGAATAGCTATTCTATTCCAACTTTTTGCTATTCCATTGAGTGTCAAACACTCCCTAAGAGAAGGGATCAATTGACAATGGGTTATTTTGACAATTTTAATAATGAATTTCTAAAAAAATAGAAAAAAATCTTAAAATAAAAAAGTTTATAGATGTGTTCTTCTACCTTTTGATTGATTGTCATTTAAAATTCATACAATTTCATTATCATTTGATAGTTCATCAAAAATTATTAAATTAAAACCGTTGTAATTTATATGAAAATTTGATGGTATTTGATAAACTATCAAATGATAATGAAATTGCATGAAATTTGAATGAACATCAATCTAAAGATAGAAGAACACAACTATAAATATTTTTTAATTTTTTAATTTTTTTAATTTTTTTTAGAAATCCATTATCAATATTATCAAAATAACCCATTATCAACTGATCCCTTCTCATTCCCTAAATTACTTTATCATCTACAGAATATATAAATCTTATTTTCTTCTTCCACGCATAACAACAAAAAAGCAAATGAAAGAAGATTCCACTCAGTTATTAACATGTGGGCTTGTGGCCGTCTTTGTGTAGTATACTATGATGCGGAAAGATAAAATAAATAATTAAAATTTGATTATTTGACAGTGTTGACCCTACTAGCAACACCTGGTTTCCAACTTGCTTATTTCTTTCAAAAGCGTAGATTTGCTATTTGTGCATTGAAGAGGTATTATACTATTATACCATAATAACTACAAACTTCTCAGTTGTGCAAATCACATCAAATTCTAATATTATTATACTGATATCGTTGAAATTGCCAAAGATATAAATAAATTTTTTGTTTATTCAAATAGCATGACATTGACCAATAATTGAATCAGTGTCAATTATAACTAGAAGAACATATTTATATGTTTTTTTTTCTATTTTTAAGATTTTTTTTCAGATTTATTTGAATAGCTATTGTCAAAATTGTTAATAAAACCATTGTCAAGTTATGTATATTGGGTCATGACATAGTTCAAACTTATTGCTCCACTAGCTTTAATTTGTTGAAATTTGATTATCAAGGAAATTAATTTCATGTCACTTTAAAACTTTAACATTAGCAAAATATCATTTTAAAATTTGGATTCTCTCCGGTGTCACTCTGAAACATATATATTAAATTATTTTCCACCAATAATATATACATATTAAATTCATAAATATAAATATATAAATTATTTTTTTATCAAAATGCCCTCATTCTATTAATATCCTTCCCCCTCTTTCACCTCCATCTCCCCTCTCAACCCCTCTTTCACCCCCATCTCCCCTCTCAACCGCCCCACTTCATCCACATCCCCTCCATCATTTCCTTGTGCCTTTGCCACTCCACCTCACGCCAAGTCTCGCTCCACCTCCCTCGTTCTATTATATCCTCATTCTTTGCGTATAATAATAACTTGGCGAAGTAATTCCGTTTATTTTTCTAAAAAACAAATATAGTTTGCCAGGGATGGCCAAACAAAAATATTGTTTGTTTCTTAGAAGTTGCAACTGGTGCCATATGCATACTTCCATTATTTATATAACTGACATTCATATGATGATAATAAAAACCCTGTATCTAAACTTAATTGCATATTCAAGCATCTTTACCTTCCCATTTTCATGGCCCAGAGACAAATAAGATCGTTATTATCTTTGTTCTTTGTTATCTTTCATTTTTTTTATATAGAAAACAGTAATCAGTTAGTGATAATTACAGGATCACCTTACTTTGGATCTTATAATTAAAATATCAAATCAAGGAGTACTTATCACAGGTTTAAGTTTTTGAGTAACAAAGTGATTTTTTTTCAATTATCACCTTTTAGATTCCTATACTTGTCTTGTTCATTATCTCTTCTGAACAAGTTTCTTTGTTTCTTTTTGCAATTAGTTGTGAGCATATTATTGTAGTAATGGATTCTTGGGCGGATAAATGTCTTGCCATTTTTCATTTTTCTTTGAACATATACGACTGCTTCTTGTTGCTGTAAAATCAACTTCTTACAATATAGCAGGCACAAAAACTTCAAGCACAACTTGTGCTGGTAAAATCAACTTGAAAAAAATAATGTTGTTGTACACTATAACAGCAACGCTTCTGATATTTTAACCATCTCTGAGACTACAACCATCCCTGATTTTGGAACCAATTGATACTGATTTTGGTACAAGTTGGTACTGGTTTTGGTACCAGTCAGTAAGAAAGGTATTGTACTGTACAGTACAGTACTAGTACTGCTCTCTTTCGCTTTCTTCTTCTACAGGAGGGAAGTAATCGTCACCTCCTTGATTCCGACATGTGAAGTTGCTCAACCAACTCTCATTCATCAGGTCCCGTCAAGCACGCATTGGAGCCATTCGTTCAGTCCTGTTATTTGTTCATCCGTATAACATCTCAAGCATGCAAGCGCTGAGGTGGAAGGGAAGAGAAGGAAAAAAGAGTAATTTAGGAATTGTAAATATACATCTCAATATATATATATATAGTTAGTTTATTGTACCGTCGGTAGCACTTTGACCGAAATATTATCAGTTTAAATTTTATTTTTTTATACTTAAAATTTTAATTTAAATAGCTCAATAAAATCTTTATTTCATAATTTTATAGAATGATAATTTTTATCGTGTTTGGAATTAGTTTTTTATGCTTAATGATTTTTAAAAAATAACTTTTTTTTGACATATAAATTTTATTTTAATTTTATTATTTTAGGATTATCTTTTAAAAATCATTAACTATAGTAAATTAACTTCAAACACGATAAAAATTTATATTCTACAAGGTTATGATATAAAATTTATTGAACTATTTAAATCGAAATTTTCATCATGATAAATTAAAATTCGAATTAGTAGTATTTCAATCGAAGTGCTATAAAAAACATAATAAATAAATTGTATATTAATTAAATATATCTTTTGTGAGTGATATTAAAAGGAGTTTAAATTTTAAGATGATGTTTCATTAATTTTAAAGTTTTGAGATGGCATGGATTATTTAAATATATAGTGACGTTCACGTCTTACTATTACAAACTTCAGCTGCCTCGCACTTGTGCAAGAAAGATGCGACATGTGTACTGCTGACCCGAAATATCAATGTAAATTATTCAATATAAATAAATACAATAGTATATTAACTACGGATTCTGACAATACTAAATTTTATAAACAGCCGATCATTATTTTTTCCCTTTTCATTCTACTGTGGACGTCAACACGTTAGTACATTTCTTTTCTTTTCTAGATTGGTTACCACGTCCCGTACCCCACAGATTGAAGGTATTAATTGTCAAACTAAAGTGAAATAATTAACTTGTTAGCCGTTTAATTATACTTACATCATCTCTTGCATATCTTGCAGTATTTTAATTTAGAGAAGAATCAGTTGACAATGAGTTATTTTGACACCCTTAATCATGGTTCTTTAAATAAATATTAAAAAAATAAAAAAAAAATTATATATGTATTATTCTACCTTTAGATTGATGTTCATTTAAATTTTATGCAATTTTATTATTGTTTGATAGTCTATTAAAATCCATCATTTTTATGTAATTTGTAACGGTTTCAATTTAACGATTTTTGATGGACTATCAAATGATAATGAAATTACATGAAATTTAAATAATCATCAATCTAAAGGTAGAAGAACATATTTATAAAAAAAAAAATCATTTTTATTTTTTTTATATTTATTTAGAAGTTCATTATCAAAGTTTTCAAAATAACTCATTGTTAATGAATTCCACTCTTTATTTATACTCCTCGTTATAGTACTTCCTTAGTTCCTTCAAAGTTACAATATATTATAGACGAATTGATCAAAAGAAGGGGCGTGAATTCGCAAAACCATTTATAAATTATATACGAAATTGCGACTCAAAATGAATGTATTTACCAAAAAGAAATAATTTTAAAAATGTGCTTTGAATGGGTTTCGGCAATATTAACGTCCGCAATCCGATTAAATCTGATGTTCATATTGGGTCCATCGAATTAAACCTGAAACGTGGTGCTATATACTGTACGCTCCTTATTAATGTAAGTATTTTAATTCTTGTAACGGTTATAATTGATTCAAATTTATTGATTAATTTTCAGACAAAAATATGAACTGTTAGATATATTAGAGATTTTTGTGACATAATAGATCGTAACAAAAATATTCAAGTCTTTGTTAAATTCATAACATATTCACTACAATAAAAATTATACAATTGATATTACTCTTTTAAATTTAATTATATATTTTCTAAAAAATGGTTACTCAATAAAAGTAATTGACTAATTATATATATTTCTTACTTTATTTGTTATCATATTTTTATTGGAATAAGATGACATTTTTAAATTTTAATTAAAAAATATTACAATATAGAAACCACCCATATCAAAGGATATAAAACATACTAATAAATACATTACATATAATATACTAGTAAGTAAATAATAATTACAAAAATATCCACAGTATTTTTAAATATTTTGTATACAATAAAATGAATTAATGACAAAAAGAATTGGTCGCAATTTTATTTGTTGCATATAAAATTTTGTCATTGTCAAACAACAATAGTGATAATATAGTTTTTCAACACAAAAAAAATGCAATCAATCTCATCACTATCGGCTATATACGAGTGACATATTTTTTTTGACATAATTAATACATAATTATGTCATAAAAATTTTCATAAATGCTAAAAATATTCATGATAATGTATGTTGCCACAAATTAAAAATATTTTAGTGACCATATTTTTTCTCACAATTGAGAACATTATTTATCACAAAATAATATTGGTCACAATTAAAAAATCTTGTGAATTTTTAATATCATAATTGTTATGATCATTAGTGGAGAACACTCAAAATCATCACAAATATAACAGTAAGGTTCATATTAGTGACGACCAGTGTCAAAACAAAAAAAAAAATCATCATAAATATATTTTTTTGATGAAATTTGACACTAGTTACTAATTTGTTCTTCACAAAAACCGATTCTTGTAGTGAATGAATAGTGGGTTTTTAGAGTACTAGCTGTTTTGAAAGCTTGATTAAGACAGATTTCCATCTGAATCCGAACGCATCTAATTAATGAATTCGGATATCCATTTCGGTCGTCTGCATTAAACTCTGAGAAATCTCAATTAATTGGATTCGATAACAGCATCATATTTAAATAATTCTGTCTAAATCGGATCCATTAATTAACAGCCCAAGTTAGTGCTAAACAGATGGAGAGCACTTGAAAACAGCTTCCTCCGTTGATCAGGTCATTTAACAGGAGAATTTGCATGAAAATATTATAACCAGTACATGGTTTTCTCGTTCATAAAGAGAAGACATCAATATCTATTGATCGCCAAAGGCTCCTCTCTTCTTCCCACCCTCACCGATGGAATTAGAACCCTTACAAGACATCCCATTTGACCGTGGTGTGTCACGATCTGCGTTTGTTCTGGCATTCACTGACCTCACATATTGTGTGAGGCAGCCGAAGGAAAAAACCACTCGCACCCCATCCTTTCAAGGAAATAGGGTCCAAGATGTTTCTGATGACATTGAAAGACCTCCGTCGACTAAAACACTACTCGATCATGTCTCGGGGGAAGCCAGGCAAGGAGAGATTCTGGCAATACTTGGCCCAACTGGGTCTGGAAAATCCACTTTGTTGGATGCATTGGCAAATCGCATTGCATATAAAAGACTAGACGGGTCTATAACACTCAATGGAGAGAGAATGAAAGACGGTGCTCTGTTTAAAGTGATATCAGCCTATGTGATGCAAGATGATATGTTGTATCCAATGCTCACTGTTCAAGAGACACTAATGTTCGCGGCAGAGTTCAGACTGCCACGTACATCGAGCAGGACAGAGAAGATGAAGAGAGTGCAAACGTTGATCGACCAACTTGGGCTCAGAAGGGCGGCAGATACTATAGTAGGGGATGAGGGACACCGCGGTATCTCTGGTGGTGAGCGTCGACGTGTTTCCATTGGGGTGGATATTGTGCATGATCCAATCATTCTCTACTTGGATGAGCCTCTTTCTGGGCTAGATTCTACAAGTGCCTACTTAGTCATTAAGGTAGACACTCTTAATTGTTTAGCTCATAATGTGTTCAGTATATTATTAAAAAATTACTAATACAATTATAAGTCATAAATATTATTAGCCAATATAGTGCATGATTTAAGAATAAGATGCTTTGATTTGATCAAATCTAAAAGCCTAGAAAAAGTTCAATCAATTAGCAAATAATTGAAAGAATTTATGAATTTTTTTGAGATAAGTAGACAAGTGCTACTTTAATCCCTATCCTTAAGTACTTAACCACTAGCCCAACCAACCATGTACTTCAAAGATAATAGCTTAACAACAATTAACCTATATTTAAGTCATATTGTACAAACTAAAAAAATGTTAAATTTTTATGCATGAATAGCTCTAAAACAAAGAAGTGAGGTTTTGTAATTCAATTTTAAAGCTTTTAGTCAATCCTTGCTTATGTATATAGGTGCTTCATGAGATCGCCTTGAGGGGTAGTATCATAATTATGTCGATCCATCAGCCAAGTTTTCGCATTCTCAAGCTCCTGGATCGTACGATCTTTCTATCGCGTGGTCGCACCATCTACTACGGTCCTCCTGGTGACATCTCAAGATTCTTCACTGAGTTTGGCATGCCAATCCCAAGAGAACAGAACCCAGCTGAGTTCGCTCTAGATCTCGTCCATAAGCTCCAAGAGCATGAAAAAACAAATCCAAAAGCCATGAAGCCCCTAATTGCCTTCAACCAGTCTTGGGGGTTACGAAATGTACCGAGATGTGAACCATCTATAGTCTGTGATTCAGAGTGTCCTTGAAGGAAGCAATTATTAGTAGCATCTCCAGTGACAGGATTATTGATGGTACAATTCCCAATTATGCAAATCATTGCTGGAATGAGGTATGCAACGTAATTCCATATTATAATTTTCATTTCTGTGCATCAAACATATTAAGATTCTATCAGGTCTCTATTAGTTTTAATGTAAATTAGTGATCAATATCTTTGGCATTTACAGATTTGCATACTTATGAAGCGGTCGTTTGCCAACTCCAGGCGATTGCCACAGGTCTTCCTAAGCCAGCTAGGCGCGATTATTATCACTGGTGTGATTTCTGCATCACTTTTTTGGAAACTTGACAAGTCATCAACTGGTGTTCATGAGCGGCTTGGTTTTTTCACAGTGGCTACATCCACAATGTTCTATATTTGTGTTAATGCTTTGCCTGTCTTTGTTGATGAGCGTTACATTTTCTATCGGGAGACATCCCACAATGCATACCGCCACTCTTCTTATGTGATTTCTCGCGCCATCGCAGGCTTCCCTGCACTAGTTGTGTATTCTGTAGTATTCGCCGGATTAACATATTTCCCTATTGGCCTAGATGGCGGCTTACATGGTTTCCTGTATTATACAATCTGTATTTTGGCTACATTTTGGTCGGGCAGTGGCTTTGCAAACTTCTTATCAGGTATTCTTTCTGAGCTTATATCTGGCTATGCTGTTGTGATGGCAACATTACGTTTTTTCTTGACATTTGCTGGGTTCTACATCAACCGAGATCGTATCCCGGACTATTGGCTTTGGTTTCATTACATTTCTTTGATGAAGTATCCGTACCAGGGTGCAATGCAGAATGAGTTTGGCGACAACTCCACATGCTATTCTCAAGGGGTTCAGCTCTTTGACAATACAGTAATAGAGCAGTATCCTGATCATGTAAAGGCGGCACTTCTACCGAACATCAGTATGATACTTCAGACAAATATTACAACTGACACATGCATGATGACTGGACCTGATATACTGGAGCAAAATGCGGTCACTGATCTCAGTAAATGGGATGAGATCTGGGTGCTGATTGCATGGGGGTTTCTTTTTCGATTTCTCTTTTATATCGCATTGACAGTGCGAGGCAAAAACAAGAGACACTAAGGAGAGAAACCACTAAATTATTTATTTAATTGTACATGCATTGGATTTATGTAAACAAAGTTTTTTGGGTTTTCAAGTAGTTTTCAAGGCGTCAATAATCAAGAAAATATTTTTTTTTCACAAGAATTTTTTTTTTACTTAATAAATCAACTAGTGTATATCGATCTATTATGTTGTGATTTTGTTATAAATTTTAATCAAAATTTATCCACGTACTGGATTGCTTTTATAATTTATTATTATTTTTTGCAATAATTGGTCTTTTCAAGATTAAGAATACTATATTGGTTTCTCATCTTTTCTTTTTTGTTAAAATTAAATTGAAACAAAGTGCACGGTTGCAATAACTGATTGTGGTTTTTTATCGCGTTATACTCTATTTGTTCATCCCGTCAGTTGGGTGATTTCTTGTACTAACCGGTTCACTTAATTATTTATATTTTCTGACGGTACCTGCTTCTCTCCAAAACCCACCTATGACGAATTCAATTGGAGAATCTTATCTGTAAAGCATAAGATAAGAACCGGTTCAATTAATAAGTTTTTTTCATGATTCTTTAAACAAGGAAATTTCCCCCTGTTTTATTTATCACTTTTGGGAACTAACAACTGTTTTCAATGGAGCGAATGTATCTACTAGTTTCAAATTTGTTCCAAATGATTTTAGACGGTTCAGTTTTAAATATTGGATGATTAAGAATCTTAAGATAATTTTTTGATGTGATTAAAAAAGAGATTAATGAATAAAAATTATTATTTTAATTAATAAATTAACGGTAACTCATGCCGAGGCACGGCAGAAGCCTTTTTTTATAGGGAGAATATGTGCATAGTACCTGTTTGTTCAATATGTATCATACAATCACTACCACAAATAAATATCTTAGAACCGGTTATATAAAAGATTTAGCATATGTTATACAACTGATTGTAAAGTTATGTGGTGCTAAATATTTTAAAAATCGACGCTAAAATAAGGCGCTAAATGGGGCATTTAAAACCGGTTATTTGAATAATTCTTTCTAAACTCTAACCTTAATCGGCTCTAAAGGTTAGAGTTTACAAGCACTTTTTAATTAAAAACCAAATTTAATTTAATTCTCCAATTAGAAACTTATTTTTAAAAAAAAACTGATTTTAATTAAATTTAAAAATTTAGATATGAAGAAAATCGGCTATAATTCAAATAACAAACCTTTTAGAAACTATTTTCTTCAAAAACCGGTGATAAATCAAATATTCATTTACAACATAAACCAATATTTCTGATTTTTTATTTTAATTTTTTTGAATTGATTTTTCTAAATTTTTATTAAATAGTTTCAATCATCACCATCAACTCATAAAATATATTTTATTAACAAAATAATTAAAAATAATTTACGTACTAAGAAAAATCTAAGAAATTTTCTATCTATATAGATAATTTTCTATCTATATAATTTTTAAATAAAAAATAAACAAAAAACTGAACTAAAACTTCAAATCCGTTTTTAGCTTGAAGATGAGGTTTTTGGTCGCGAAAAAGGCGGTAATGGCAATAGCAATTAACCTTGTAGATCTTGTCGTAAGCTTTTTGTGGCCGCGTAGAACACCTCAATCGGAGTTTCCTACCAAAAGTTATGGTCATTTGAAGTTAAGACGATCAGATTTTAGTTTTGATTTTTTTCATTCTTACCTCTTTCTCTTTATTTCACTTTCTCTGTCTCTCAAGATCTCTTTTATATATAAAATAGGAGGATAGAGAGTGATAATTTGTGGGATTTATATTTTTATATTTTGGTTTTTAGATCGTCGGATTGGGATGAATGCTAAAATTCAATTAGTTGATGCAATTATGTCAGAGAATTTTCTTAGAGCCGATTCTAAAAGTTTCAGAGCCAGTTTTTTACTTTAAAGTTTTTAATAAAAATTAAACATTTGAAACCGTATAAATTAAAAACCGGCTCAAACTCATTATTTAGAATCATTTTTTAGTAAACCCGGCTTTAATTAAGTTTTATAAATTAGAATCGATTATAATATAAACTAGCTCTATTAATTATTTTAATCAATTTTTATTAAAACCATTGAATCAGAATCAATTTTTAGAATATTAAAACCAACTCTAATTCATAAAATTAAATTAGAATCGATTTTTATAAAAACTGACTCTAATTCATAAAATTGAATTATAATAATTAATTTTTATAAAAAACCGGCTCTAATTCATAAAATTGAATTATAACCCATTTTTTCTAATTCATAAAATTAAATTAGAACCAGTTTTTATTAAAAATCGATACTAATTAATATAAATTAGAACTTATTTTAATATAAATTAGAAATTGATGTTAATAAAAATTATTTTTAATTAATATGAATTAGAAGCAGATTTTTATTAAAATGAATTAAAATTGATTTTAGTAAAAACTGACTTTATTTAATAAAATCAGTTCTAAAGAATTTTATATTTGGTTATTAAAATATTTAGATCCGATTTTATAAAAATAATTTAATTAGAGTCGGTTTTATAAAAATTGATACTAAAATAATTTGGTTAGAGTCTGTTTTTATAAAAACCAGTGCTAAAATTATCTAGTTAGAGCCGGTTTATAAAAATTCGATGCTAAAATAGAGCTTCAAAATCAATTATCATGAAAACCGACTATAACTCTCATTTACCAGTGGTATTTTTTTACCATTAGGACCTGTTATTTTATAAAAACCTGGTCTAAAATATTTCACTCAAATTACCACACTATCATTCAACTCTTTTAGAATCAGTTTTCTATTTCACCGGTGCTAAATAGACGCTTCTAAAGATCTTTTTTCTGGTAGTGAATAATTTATCAACGTACCAGGTTGCTAGTTTATAATTTTTCGTTGATTCTCTAATAATTTTAGATTTGTTGTCACTGGACCTGTGACAGCTGAATCAATTATCCAGAAATTTTTTTTATAATTATTTGATTGTTGGAGTTATGATATCTCAAGCTACAAAATGAGAGAAAGGTTCATTGAATAAATTAGTAATTTAAATTATCTCAAACTCATATTTATGTAGCTCTCATGTTTTTTACGTTAAAAGCTGAAGTTTTTGAGTTGTAGAATTAATTAGAAGAGGTAAATGGGATTGTAACTCAATGTCTTCCTTATGCTATAAACGGAGAAGCATTCTAGCTCATTTCAAGCAAGAGAGAAGTAAGAAACAAAGAGAAAATGAGAGAAAAGTTCAACTGTAACTAAAGAGAAAAAAAAATAGAGAGAGTTGAGAAGTGTGAGGTTGTGAGAGTTCTAAATAAAGAGGTTATAACCTTATTTGTATTTTGAGAGTAAATAAAATATTTTTGAAGTATTTTCTCAATATATCATGTGTCTATACTCCACATCTCATCATTTTTCTATTCTTACCCACATCCTACAAATTAGTATCATAGCCTTGGTTCGTCCACCCACCAAAGGAATGACCTTAAATTTGTTATTTCCTCAAATATCAAAACTAATCAAAAATAACTTTCAGAGGGAAAATTCAAATAAAAGCTCTTTTTGATAGCCAAGACCTTTGAGAAATTATGATAAATGGATATACTGAACTTACTGAAAAAGAGTTCACTACAACTACTGCAGAATAACAAGTTCTTTACACCACCAATGAAAGAATGACCGCAAAGCATTATTTCTCTTCTATCTAGGTTTAGATGAGGCAACATTCGAGAATATTACCGAAGCTACCTCGATTAAGCAAGTATGAGATACACTTGGCATAATTTTTTGCAAGTGTAGACTGTGTGAAGCGAATACGACTTTAGGCATTATGGGTTGAATTCGAATCGGCTCAAATGAAAGAGGATGAGTTAATTTTTGACTAATTCTCCGAACTACTTATCATCATTAATAATATGAAACAAAATGATGAGCAACTTGAAGATATTCGGGTGATGGAGAAAACATTGCAATCTCTACATCTGAAATTTGAGCATGTAGTCATGGCAATTGAGGAGTCAAAAGATCTGAAGAAAATAATAATTAAGAGTTAGTGAGATCTCTTCAAGTACATGAACAGCAGATCTAGAAAAATAAAGCACCTTCGACAACAATAAATTTGAAGCAAGTATTAGAGTCAAATTTTACTCTAATGAACCAAAAAGGTCGAGGTGGTAGTAACAAATGTCGTAGCAGGGGGCACAACAATCACTCCAACAACTACTAAAGTTAGATGACAAATAACAATCACGGTAGTGGACGCGGTCGAGGCAGATATGGACGTGGTCGTGAAAGCAAAGGAGTCAAATGCTATAACAATTAGAAATTTAGACATTATAATCGAACTGCAAAAACAAGCCAGTTGGACAAGTCCAACATTCAAACTTTGCAGAAGTATCGACTCAAGATGATCTGACATTATTATTAGCTCAAAATGAAGGAGAAAAGCATAAAGATATGTGATTTTTAGACTCAGTTGCAAGCAACCACATGTGCGATAAAAAAGAATTATTTTTAGACATGGAGAAGATAAAAGAAAATATAAGTGTCAGTGACTCCACCAAACTCGATATGTGATGTCATACATTTATATGTGCATTTTGACCCTAGATTGTATCTAAAATCAAGACTAAACTCTCAATCTCAGGTTTAATTTCACTGCATAGCATATTTATTTTATTTAGATTTGATTCTGTTTTGGTTAGTTTTGTGTTTCAGGAACTTATGCTAATGAGTTAAGGAATCGAGGCTAAAACTTAAATTTTCATGCCTATTGAAGCATTATGGGATCCAACACGATCACAACGTCAGTTTGCCATTGAAAAGCAAAGCATATGGTCCATATGCAAGTCCATACGTATCAAATGGTATCATTCCAAAAAGTGGACAGACAAGGCAACAGCTTAATTACTGGATTTTCTTCCGATCCTGTGACTCTCCCTTTAAGGCGCCCCTCAGCAGCCTCCACGATCTCTTAGCACCCCCACTTTGTTAATGTTAGAGTGATCTACCGACAATCATGTGATGATTATACTTAACGTATGTATTAGGATGACTATATATGATATATCATTTGTTCCTTGAGTTGTTTATTATTTGTATATTGAGTTGGACTCAATTGTGAAATATATGCATTAATTAATAATAACTCTAAAATGTCACTAAACTGTTAATTACGTAGAAATAATAATTAACTAAGGGTTTGTTTGGCACTCCATGGAATAGAAAAAAGTAGGAATAGAATTGTTATTCCGACGAATTAATTTGCCAAACGAATTTTAGACTAAGTAGAATAATGCGGAAGAGTGCTATTATAATTATGATTATTTATTATTATTATATTATTATATTTTAATTATGATTATATTATGATGATTATGACTATGATTATTATTACTTATTATTATTATTATTATTATTATTATTATTTTATGTTGTATTACATTATTATATTATGATTATAGTAATGATTATATTATTATTATATTATTATGATTATAATTATTTATAATTATTATGAACATAATTATGATTATAAATTTTTATTATTATATTATTATGATTATGATTATGATTATGGTTATATTATTATATTATTATGATTATGATATAATTATTATTATCATGATTATGATTATAATTATTATTGACTTGACCTGTAATAAAATTTATAAGGATTGTGTTTTTATCATTAGTATTTAATTTGCTTGCTAATTCTTAGGTATAAGATGAATGTTCTTCTTAAAAAAATGATTTGTATTTGTGGATATTATCCAACGTTGTCCGTAACTGGCAGCCATACAGATTATTTCTCGATGTACGTCTTTTGTATAAAGAAGAAGTATGAATCAAGAATACGGATGTCCCTCTCATTTGTTGACATGAGCGATGGTATCCAAATTGGGCACCCCTAGATAAAGAATGTAGTGCAAAAAATGGCACGTTCCTATTTTACACCGTTCTGAAAATCATGTGACATGGAATGAGCTCAGGACAATTGTCATCGTCCAGGACCAAGATATTTGTAGCGTACATTATATTTGTATTGCTAGGTGCCGCTTATGATCTATGATTATTAAAAGTATTTTAATTTCATTGCTAAATGTATATATATTCCAAAGGGTCACACCGTATAAGAACAAAATCTATAAATATTTCTTAATCATTTGGTATGAGTCCTCTAGAATTAATATAAGTTAATTAATCATTAGACATGATTAATTAAGTATATCTATCAAAGAGATTGATAGATAGGTCAAAACGGGTCAAAATAGGTCCCGAGGAGTATTTTCAGGACACATGCGGACACCGTACGGCCCTGGACAGAGTGAATTCTGGGCAGTTTTCTGCACAGTGTGGTTTTGCGTACGGTTTGGGAGTTGATGTGTATTTTGCTAAGCTAATAAATACCCTAATTTATACTCAATTTCAGCCGCAAGCGCACGACCTAGTCAAGTAGTAGTCGGGGTGTCGAACCACAAGGACAAGGATGAATTACCGTTTCTCGTAAGTTTCACTAATCTAGACAATCGAATGAGAGTTTTGTATTAAACTAAGAGTGCATAAATCTAACAACAACGACTGAAAAGTTTATCAAATAGAGGATTCTAGGGGATTTCGGCTTCACTCTCACTCGTTTGGTCAATTCACTCTATTTGATCTTTTAATATGTTCTAGTGTTTGTTGGGGATTCAATCTCAGATTTAGTACCAAATTTACACTTTCGTGACTTGATACCGTACCTAAACAATTCGAGTTTCACGATTAAGTACCTCACCTTACAAGTATAAACCCATTAAGATCAATGAATCACTTTGACATAACATAGATTTTATACTTTGTCTTTCGGTACCTCACACAATTTCTAGGGTTTCCTCGGTTTTCCCTTAGGTAATAAGTTTCACGATTAAGTACTTGGCCTATGACATAAATCACTGTTTTGGGTCAGAAGATTCAGTTCCACCTTTCGGTTTCCACTTTCACTTCTAAGGTAACATGCAGTTGATTAAAACTAAGCATTCAATTTAGACAAAACAGTAATCACAAACAACAAAAACTAAAATATCAACACACGAGTAAATTAAACCATTCGAGTTATCGAGTTTACACCTAGACCCCTAGAAGGATGTCTAGCCACAAATCATGTCAAAGATTGCATAAAGATTCATGTTTAAACAACAGTACAACATGAGAAAAGAGTAAATAAAATAATACACTAAGAAGATCTATAATTTCTCGCTCGGGTCTTGAGTTCTCCTTCAAATTCTCCCTCTAATTGTGTTCTTCCTCTTCTTTCTTGCTTAGGATCTATTCTCCAGTCAGTTGAGAGATGTCCTGGACGAAAGGGTGTCAAAATCTTTTAATTCCAATGAGAAAACCGCTTTAAAACTGCAAGTTCGCGCTTCCAGCCCAAAAATTACGGTTCGACATTTTAAAATTACAGTCCGCAATTTTTGCACTTTCTTATCAGAGCGAACCAGAGAGAAAATCCCATTATTGCGGTCCGCAAATTTTGTCCAGAAGTGTTTTCACTTGATTTCTTCGTGTAGGTTTGATCCATCTTGTTCCAAGCATCATTTCTCATGTTGACATCCTTGTTTACATTCCATAATCTGCAAAACAATAAGAAATACAACAGTATCTCGAACTCGACATAAAAATTAAATAAATTCTTCACAATTAACATAAAATGCATAGTTTTTGAAATAAAACCCTAATTGAATATAATATATAATTGAGGCCTATCAGGAGTTATTTTGCTCCAAAAATAGCCAAATTTGGACAGGACGTAGCCAACTATTAGTGGAAGGTTTTTATCTAAAAAGGTTCATACCTATAGTCAAGAAACCCGTAATTTTTCGTTCCCTAACTGCACCGAAATTCTACTGAATTTTTGTTGCACCAGTTTTGACTCTCGCATGTGTTGAGAACCCTTTCCACCACCTCTAAGAGTTAGAATCATGAAGAAGGACCAGAGAATCAAGGAGAGCACTTTCATTTATCCTAGCAAGAGGTTGAGAAGGCGTTTGTGGGTTGTTCTTGATGGATACCGTTGGAGGAGATCTCGGTTGGTCTTTCGGTGTCGTGCACGTCTCCCAATTATTTTCTGCCCTTCCGATGACTCAAGCATGCATCAAAGGTATATTAATTTAGTTTATAACATATATTTGGTTTAGTATAAGTCACATACTGTAGGGATTCGGAATGCCCAAATCCCATTAATGCTCAAGCTGCGGAAAGATCGTAGAACAAAAATTTTACTTCTACTTAAGTTAGGGATTAAAGTATGTCGGATAATAACCGAGAGTTACATACATTTAATCCTTTACAAAAGACGGTAAAATATTATTTTACTTCTAACTTAAGCTTAGAGTTAAAGTGATGTGTCGGATGATTACCGAGAGATACACACCTCTTTAAACCTTTATTGATCTACTCCATGATTGATTTCTAAAATATTAATCTACTTAACAATTAAATAGATTAATATAAGATGTTATACCTCGCTTCCAAATTTTAATTGGAATGAAAATCGGCTTGTCTTGGAGCACCAAACGTCCGATGCCTCTCGTAGGTTATCCACCAGACTAACTGTAGAGGCTTATTTCTTTTGCCGGAAATACCGTAAACCGCGGTTTCTCGCAAAAACACTATTCACCCGAGAAAAAGACGAAATAGTACTATTCACGACTCGCAGAATTCGTTTTTCACAAATGTGCGAAATACCGCAACTTTCGTAAAAAACACTATTCACCGATCCCGTGAATTCTCGAAACAACCGTATACCGAGCGAGAGAAAGTAGAACGATTTGGTGGAACTTTTTCTCTCACCCTACCCTCTATTTATAGAAAAAGTGGAATTGACAAATTACCAAAATGCCCTCGTGAATAAGTAGGGAGGTTTCAAAGTGAAAAGACCAAAATACCCTTAAAGTTCATCCAATTTACCAAAACGCCATCAAGGCTTTTTGGCCAAATTACCAAATACCCTTGGGCTTTTGGACAAATTACCAAAATACTCTTGAGGTCATCATGGGCCTTTTTGGGCTTTTCGGATTTTGGGCTTTTTCAATTTTGGGCTTTTTTTGGGCTTTTCGATTTTGGGCTTTTAATTATTAATTAAGACTTTAATTATAAATGGGCTTTGGCCCATAATTCAAATCCATAATTAACATTTAAAATCCAAATCAAATATATATAATTGTCATCTACAATTATATTTTTCTCATTGTTGTTTCTATTAATTTATACGACGTGTCCAACACGTTATAAATTCAATCGATTTTTGCTTCTTGTCATCTCTATGACAAATATAATTATATCATATATAATTAATTATAATCATCTTATTATTAATTATAAACAATTCATAATTAATCAATAAGATTCTCCGATTAACTCCTATACGGTGCGTGACCCGACAGATCCGTGTTATGTTGGTAAATAGAGTTAAAACCGTTTTAACTTCTATAATCATAGGAGGCATCCGGCGTAATGCACTATGACCATCCAATTACACGATGATGATGATGTATCGTACAATATCATGATCCAAGAAAATATTTACTTGTGTTTAATTATTTTGTCTCATAAATTATATCGATCGCTTTCAAGGTAGTATGTGTCATCCTTACAAACTTAATCTTTTCTTGATCCTGAGTAAATTATCAAATATAATTACTCTTGTAATTATACTCGCTAGCGATAATCTTACTCTATCAAGGGGCCCAAAGGATGCTATAACTCGTATAGAAATACGAGGGACAATAGTACTTTTGCAAACCATCTCTTCCTCCGCATAAGTTATGTATACCGAAGAGCTACCTTTATAGCCACCTTTTACGGATAACGTTTGGTAGAAATCACACACATACATATCTTATGTAGGAAAGATGAATACCTCATACTTTAGAATTTAATACCGAACGAAAACATTAATGACACGAACACAATTCCATTTAATGTTTCATTCGGGTCTATCAAATACGATGTTCCTAGAACATCTATCTATGTGATTAAAATGACAACTCTTTGTCTATGGTCCGTAAAACTTGACCATCATTTAATCCACATACTAACCGATAACGGTTAATTAATTCCCGCTAATTACCTTAGTTAGTGACTTTTAAGAGTATATTCTATATTATGAAGTTTTACAATTCCAGTCATGAACTCGGAATGATTCATAAATTCAATAATACTCAAGGAAACAAAATATCGTTTAAATATCCAATTCATGAACAAAGCTTTATATAACAAATTTATCGTATTATTGACTTCAAGATTATTACAAACTAACAATCTCCCACTTAAGCTTGGAGTCAATCATATTGAGCCATGCCTTATACAAATCTCTTTATTCTATAAATCTCTCAGATTTAAAGGAAAATCTCACAGTCAATCTCCTATGTGTCTCAAACCCATAGAAGATATGTGCAACTAGTGCTTGGCTTGAGGTAGAGATCTTACAAGTGGATCAGCTGTGTTGCCGACGGTGTCAATTTTACAAATCTTTACGTCGCCTCTATTTATGATTTTTCATATGAGGTGATAACGTCTGTGTAACCACTTACCACGAGCTCCGAGTCAACACCGTAGATGAGAAACATATCCTTAGTTCTTCTTAAGTACTTAAAGATATTCTTTGCAAAGATTCCAAAGGCTTCTAGCATGGATTAGCCTCGATATCTACTCGTCACACTCCAAGCGCACGAGACATCGTATGGCGAGTGCACAACATGGCGTACATGATAGAACCAATAGCCAAGCATATGGTACTCTACTCATTATGCTTTGCTCATCGCTTGTCAAAGGACACCGAGTCTTGCTAAGTCATGCACCATGATTCATCGCGTAAATCTTTTCTTAGAATTCTGCGTGCTGAACCGATTCAGCACTTTATCAATGTATGTACTTTGACTTAATCCAATAAGTCTCTTAGATCTATCTCTATAGATCTTTATGCCTAGTATATAGACAGTCTCGCCCAAATCTTTCATTGAGAACACTTTCTTTAATGAAGATTTGGCTGATTGCAATAGGGGAATATTATTTCTCATTAAGAGTATATCGTCCACATAGAGGATTAAAATAGCGATGACACTCCCACTAGTTTTCCTGTATACACAATGTTCTTCTTCGCATCTGACGAAGTCAAACTGTTTGACTTCTTCGTCAAATCAAAGATTCCAACTCCGTGATGCTTGCTTCAATCCATAATGGATCTGAGAAGCTTGCATACCTTCCCAAAGATTCTTTGATCCTCAAAACTTATGGGTCAGTATCATATACACGTCCTCTTCCAAATTTCCATTTAGGAAGGCTTTTGACATCCATCCGCCATATTTCATAATCATGAAATACGATAATTGCTAGAGCATCCGAATTGACTTAAACATAGCTACGGACGAAAAAGTTTCATCATAATCTACGTCGAGAATTTGCTTGAAACCTTTCGCTACTAGCCGTACTTTGTAAACAAATATTATCATCCATGCCTGTTTTTCTTTTAAAAACCCACTTGTTAGCTATGGGTTTTACCCCAACAAGTGGTGCAACCAGGTTCCAAACCGTGTTGTCATACATGGATTGTATTTCGATCTCATGGCCTCCACCATTTATCGTAGTCTGTCTATCCATCGCTCGCATAGGTCAAAGGATCTTCAAAGATCAAATACCGAGACTTCATGCAAATCCCATGTACCTTTCAGTGCACGGACGTCCTATGTGACCTTCGTAACACTTGTTCTTCAGTCCGTCGAACTTCATCCACATCAAGATGCGATTTAGTTCTATTTCAACTTGCGTTGAAGTAGATGAGCTCGGACTAGAACTTCTTCCACAACTATTTGTAGATTTGGTTCTTCCAAATGCTCATTAGCCGAAGAATCAAGTTGTGGGTTTATCTGATCGATCGATATTGTATTGTGTGATGTATCTTGAATTTCTTCAAGTATTACATTACTCCCACTACTTCCTTTTGCGAGAAACTCTTTCTCCAAAAATATACCATGACGAGCAACAATTATCTTGTTCTCGATCGATAATAGAAGTAATATCCTTTCGTTTCCTTAGATACCCTACGAAAAAGCATTTGTCGCTTTGGTCCAAGTTTGTCAGAAATCGAACGTTTGACAAATACCTTGCGACCCCAAATTTTAAGATAAGACATATTTGGTACCTTACCAAACCATAACTCATATGGAGTCTTTTCTACTAACTTGAATGAAACCCTATTTATTGTTAGTGCAGCAGTTTCTAGTGCGTACCCCCAAAACATTTTTAGGAGTGTGGTATTACTCATCATGGAACGAACCATGTCTAACAGAGTTTGATTCCTCCTCTCAGAAATATCATTCCATTGTAGCGTTCCCGGAGGTGTGAGTTGTGAGACTATCTCACATTCTTTTAAGTACATTATAAACTCATAACTTAAGTATTCGCCTCCACTACCGACCGTAAGGCCTTAATACTTTTATTCATTGATTTTCTACTTCACTCTTGAATTCCTTGAACTTTTCAAAAGATTCGACTTATGTCTCATCAAGTAGACATAACCATATCTACCGTAATCATCAATAAATGTGATAAAGTGGCGATCACCGTTTCTTGTACAAGTACTCATTGTCCGCATACATCCGTGTGTATAAGGGCTAATAAGTCACTTGTCCTTTCGCCTTCTTGGAAAAGGCAATTTGGTCATTTTTCACGTAAACAAGATTCACAATATTAAAATTACCAAGAAGTCCAACTTCATGTAACTTTTGATGTGTTTCTCGTTTATATGACCAAGGCGATAATGCCATATGAAAGTCATATTTTCATGAGATGTTTTGAGTCGTTTATTGATGTTAAATATAGGTTTGTCTATTTTCAGTATATAAAGATCATTCATCATAAAAGAAGATCCATAATATAACTCATCTTTGTATATAGAACAATCATTGTCCTTTATAACAAAAGAGAAACCATTCATCTCTTGACATGAGATTGAAATAATGTTTCTGGAAATACTTGGAACAAAATATACATTTTCAAGTTCCATTACAAGCCCGCTAGGCAAACACAACTCTATACTTCGACTGTTACTACTGCAACTTGTGCACCGTTTCCAACTCGAGTTGTATTTCCTTATTACGTAGTTTTCTCCTATTCTTTAGTGCCTCTATATTTGAACAAATATGAGCACATGATCCAGTATCCAATACCCAATCATGAATAGAGGTAACAACGTTAACTTCAACAATAAAAATACCTGAAGTTGAAGTCTTGGAAACTTTTCCCATCCTTACATCTCCAGATACTTATGGCAGTTCCTCTTCCAATGACCCTTACTTTGACAGTAAAAGCAGTCAGAGGTAGAAGAGGCTTTTGCTTTGGGAGTGTTCTGATTAGGAACCATCTTCTCTTTATCCTTGTACTTAGGTGCCACTTTAGAAGTCATTTTGCGTTTCATCTTTTTAATCTTCCTCGTACCTTCTTGGATCACGAGGATAGAAGAACTCTTCTTCATCTCCCCATCAGTGATCCTCAACATCCCTTGGAGCTCCTGCAAGATCTTGTCCATTCCCAGCATATAATAATTCCTGATGAAATTAGAATAGCTAGGAGGGAGAGAGTTCAGGATAACATCCGTAACAAACTCTTTGCTCAACTGATCGTTAAGCTTCTCCAATCGCTCAACATCGCTCGTCATACGAGCATGTGAGTGTCAAGAGAGCGCCCTCAGTCATCTTATGACTCAGCGGAGATTTAGTCACCTTAAATTTCTTGACCAAGAAACTTTGTACATCGAGCTCATCTTCTTTGTGCTTGTTGTACATGGTGACTTCATTTGTCAGCACCTCACTGCAGTTTCAGTGCAGGATTAGTGTGTTTAAGGACGTACTCGAGTTTCTCATGTCTTAGTATGATTGTGAGCGCACGGAACGTATTAGTAAGAGTTTCTTTAGCCATGTGCTACAACGTAAAATGTAAAGATTTTTAGCTTTGTTCATGTAATGTTTTATTCCAAATAAAACTCCCACTACAAATTTGTTCTATTCCCGTTTGTAGTTAGGACCAAGATCCTTTTTTTCATTGATAATCAAGTTATCGTTGAATAACTCATTTATTAATTATCTTAGGTAAGCAACTCTTTGCTAATCACATCTCTATGTGATTCTTGGTTTCGCTAAATATCATATGTTTTAACGAAACTTTGCCCCAAGCCCAAAACTGTTTTGGAAATCATTGGTAAGTAACCTCACTCTATTTGGTTCGTTATGTCGGACATAACCTCGAAAACCAAAGGTAAAAGGTGACGCCTACGAGTAGGTCACGTACCGCCCAATGAACAATGATATGCGAGGACAGAGTAGGTAGGGCATATTACTTAATTTTTCGGGTTTAACATCGTAAGAAGTCAGTTTGTTAAACTGACTTTAACAGACTTACGAACACGTAAAAGATGTCTGCCAGAAAGACCACCGAAAGTTCCTTTTCCATCTTTCTTTGACACAACCTTCCTTCACGGTTTCTTAAAAATGATAAATCTAATTTACACATTTATAATTAGTCGGTTTATTAAGTCGACTTTAAACGACTTATGAACACGTGAAAAGACGTCGCTTAAAGACCATTGAAAGTTTCTTTTCAGTCTTTCTTTGACATAACATTCTTTCACGGTTCCTTAAAATGATAAATCTAATTTACTCATTTATTATCAAAGCGGTAAATCCAATTTACCACTCATACAAACATTTTGTATATATACATGAATCGATCACGTATATAACTACTATCTATCCAATAGAAGTAGCTTTGCATCTATGATAAGATATATTTCATATCAAAGCGATAAATCTAATTTACCTCAAGCTCATACAAACATTTTGTATATATATATGTGAATCATCACATATATAACTATCGCTTCTCAATTCTTTATTTTACAACTACATCTTTGTTCTTTATTTATACCGTAAAAAGCATATAAACATTTTATATGATTTCAAAACAGATTAATTCCTTACGATGTACGATAAAGTAATTTGATAACGTGACAAAGTTCCTTTTCGGCCGCTTATCGGACACGTAAAAGGGGCTCCAGAAAGATCGGGTCACGAGGACCACTTTAAATTCAATCTTTCCTAGACGAACCATCTCTTTCGGGTGTGGAGATCAACAACTCTTACTCAGGTACTTTATTGCTTCATCACATTCATAGATATACTTCTCATAACCAAAAATTTTCGAAAAAACAAAAGAGTTACATTTGCCATGCTTCGAAAGCGCAAAAGTAATTTGGTAACGTGACAAAGTTCCTTTTGGGCCAGTTATCAGGACACGTAAAAGAGCTTGTCAGAAAGAATACCAAAGGTATCCACTTCCCATCTTTCTTTGACATCACCTTATCTTTTATGTGTGGAGATCAACACTCTTTACTCGGGTACTTTATTGCTTCATCACATTCTTAGATATACTTTAACACAATCGAAAGATTTCGAAAAGAAAGCGTAAAGAAAGTATAAAGAAAGCTTAAATCTAATTTAACTTTCTTAGTCGAAATGAAAAACCAACCAAGAAAATCCAATTTTATTTGGTTTGGACTTTAAGCTACAAATCTAAGAATTAAACCGATACGGGGTATATACATCTTATTTGCATAAGATATAACCTTATAGAAAATCAATCGGCGGGAGAGCCTTTGCTCGATACCATCTTTGTAGGGATTCGGAATGCCCAAATCCCATTAATGCTCAAGCTGCGGAAAGATCGTAGAACAAAAATTTTACTTCTACTTAAGTTAGGGATTAAAGTATGTCGGATAATAACCGAGAGTTACATACATTTAATCCTTTACAAAAGACGGTAAAATATTATTTTACTTCTAACTTAAGCTTAGAGTTAAAGTGATGTGTCGGATGATTACCGAGAGATACACACCTCTTTAAACCTTTATTGATCTACTCCATGATTGATTTCTAAAATATTAATCTACTTAACAATTAAATAGATTAATATAAGATGTTATACCTCGCTTCCAAATTTTAATTGGAATGAAAATCGGCTTGTCTCGGAGCACCAAACGTCTGATGCCTCTGTAGGTTATCCACCAGGACTAACCAGAGAGCGGCTTATTTCTTTTGCCAGAAATACCGTAAACCGCGGTTTCTCGCAAAAACACTATTCACCCGAGAAAAAGACGAAATAGTACTATTCACGACTCGCAGTAATTCTGTTTCACAAATGTGCAGAAATACCGCAACTTTCGTAAAAACACTATTCACCGATCCCGTGAATTATGAAACAACCATATACCGAGAGAGAGAAAGTAGAACTGATTTGGTGGAACTTTTTCTCTCACCCTACCCCTCTATTTATAGAAAAAGTGGAATTGACAAATTACCAAAATGCCCTCGTGAATAGTAGGGAGGTTTCAAAGTGAAAAGACCAAAATACCCTTAAAGTTCATCCAATTTACCAAAACGCCATTGGGCTTTTTGGCCAAATTACCGAAATACCCTTGGGCTTTTGGACAAATTACCAAAATACCCTTGGAGGTCATCATGGGCTTTTCATGGGCTTTTCGGATTTTGGCCTTTTTTGGGCTTTTCTGATTTTGGGCTTTTAATTATTAATTAAGACTTTAATTATAAATGGGCTTTGGCCCATAATTCAAATCCATAATTAACATTTAAAATCCAAATCAAATATATATAATTGTCATCTACAATTATATTTTTCTCATTGTTGTTTCGGCGAATTTATACGACGTGTCCAACACGTTATAAATTCAATCGATTTTTGCTTCTTGTCATCTCTATGACAAATATAATTATATCATATATAATTAATTATAACCATCTTATTATTAATTATAAACAATTCATAATTAATCAATAAGATTCTCCGATTAACTCCTATACGGTGTGACCCGACAGATCCGTGTTATGTTGGTAAATAGAGTTAAAACCGTTTTAACTTCTATAATCATAGGAGGCATCCGGCGAGAATGCACTATGACCATCCAATTACACGAGATGATGATGTCTTGTACAATATCATGATCCAATAAACTATTTACTTGTGTTTAATTCTTTTGTCTCATAGCTATCTCACATACAAGATCATTTTGGTGTTTTAGATGAATTTTTTTGAATTTATACACTAGTTACACCGATAAAATCCCAACAATGGTATTAGAGCAATTAGTTGTTGTATGTGATTTGGTCATGGTCAAATCATCAAGTTTGTATGATTGTTCTTGTTCTTAAATATATTATATTGATGATCATGCATGAATTATATTGAGTCTCATAAATAGACATAAGATTTAATTGATTTGTGTTGTCAAAATCCATTTTCTAGCGTAGTTGATAGGTTTGACATGATTTACTTATGAAAACTCATTAGAATTGATCTTAGGTCCAGTTTTTTGACTTTCTTAGGATTATTTATTATTGTGACTAGTCATGAATTATCATCTAAGATTATCCTTTTTCAGTTTTGGGGTCTCGGCCTTAACGGGTTCTTGATTGGGCACTAAAATAGGAGTTGGTTATTTTTAAACAGCGGCTTAACCAATTAAGGATGCCTTTCCTTGTGATTTGTTGATCATATTGAAAGTAAAACTGGGTCTAATTGTGCATGATTATTAGATTACAAGATTAAGAACGATTACAATCAGTTTGTGCAAGTGTTGTATGGTGCTAACTTTATTTTGCAGGAGCGAGTCTGTATAGCCATATGTCCAATATCTTGTGTGTTGTATTGAATGCATGTGATTATTTGTAATACGGTCTAAGGTGTCCCGTGATATTAATAATTAAATGAGAGCCTTATTTACTCTCTTCTAAATTTAATTTAAGGCTTGCATGCCAAATTTTATTTAGGGTTAGGACCGAGGCTTTCTAGGTTAGTTTACTTTTCTCATTAGAATAGTTATAGTTGGGAAGGGTAGTTAGATTATTTTTTTTAATCATGATGATGATCGAAAGGCGATGATCGAATGTATTTGGAAGCACAAGGGCTATACAAACTCACGACATATATGATATATTGTGAATTACTTATTTATGATTGTATGTTTACTTTGATGTGATTTATGAATGAATTGTGAGTCATAGGATAGGTATGGGTGTCTTGTATAGCTTGTTGGTGGGATCTACTCAGTAGAAACTATATTTTATTCCTTGGTGAAGTGGAGCATGTTGGACATATCATCTCAAATAGAGAGGTTTTATTTGATGGAGTGCGATTTGGGGTTTCATGCCGCCGCTGGCCCAGTTTTGCATTTTGGGGAGAAGTTTTATTTCTTGAGATCGGCTGCTCAAAACAAAACCAAGAATCACATACGATGTGATTAGAAAGTTGTTGCTTACCTAAAATAGCTAATTTCAAGTTTCATGCCGCCGCTGGCTTGTGTCTTAGTACAGATAGGGATCTTGGACTCACTACAAATTATGGGACTTAATATTATTTATAGTGGGAGTTTTATTTTTGATAAAATAAAATAAATTATACATAAGTTATACGTAAACCTTTTAATTTGTAGATCATGGCAAAATAATCTTTTTTTCCTTGCATTCTCTCTTAGACAAGGAAAAATTAAAATGTGATGGAATAAATTTCATGAATTGGCATCGTAACCTCAGAATTATTCTAAGACACGAGAAAAAGAAATACATCTTAATTGAAGTCCCGCCTAACAAACCAAGCGACAAGGCAGATAAATCTATCAGAGAGAAGTACAACAAGTTCATAGATAATGAGCTTGATGTCTCATGTCTGATGGTCTCCACTATGAGTTTTGAGCTTCAGAAAAGGTTTGAAACTCGTGATGTGTTTGACATAATGGACCAACTCAAGAAAATATTTCAAGAGAAAGCTCAGACTGAGATGTGTAATCTCACAAAGGCACTTATAAGTGCTCAATGCGCGATATTGAGTCTATAAGCGCTCATATATTCGAAGTTATGGGATATATTGAGCAGCTTAAGAAGTTAGGCTGCAAGTGGGACCCGAATCTAGTTACGAACATCATTTTTGCGTCATTGTCTCCTCGCTATTCGAATTTCATTATGAATTATAACATGATGAGAATGTCGAAGAGCTTGGATGAGTTGCTAGGTTTGCTCAAGACTACCGAGGAGAACATGAACAAAGGATCTAGGAATGTTCTCACGGTCAGTTTGGCTGGGAAGAAGATTAAGAAGCATTCCAAGCGCAAGTATAAGGGCATGGGTAAGGGGAAGGCTCAAGTAGTGACTTCGATCGCTTCTAAATCCAAGGATATTTCTGACGTTGAGTGTTTCAACTGCAAGAAGCACAGATATTGGAAGCGTAATTGCCCTCAGTTCCTGGAGGATAAAAAGAACGGAAATGTCTCTTCTTCTTTAGGTATACTTGTTATTGAAATTAACCTTGCTATTTTTATTTCTGACTGGGTGTTGGACATCGATTCATGTGCTCATATTTATTCAAATGTGTATGCACTAAAGAATAAGAGGCTGCTCGGGAAAGGTAAGATGCTACTCCGGGTCGGTAATGGAGCAAGTATTGTTGCTATTGCTGTAGGAGATTTAGTTTAGTAGTGTTTATTTTGTTCTTTCTATTTCTAGAAATATTATTTCTGTTTCATGTATGGATATGGATGGTTTTACTTTTTCTATTAAAGATCAATGCTTTTCTTTTTATAGAGATAGTATTTTTTATGGCAATTCTCAGGTTGTGAATGGACTATATGTTCTAGAAATAGAAAATTAAGTCCTTAATATTAATAATAAGATACTTAAATCTTCTCATGAGAGTGAGACTCTCATATGACACCATAGCCTATGTCATATAAATGAGATACGCATTAAGAAATTATAAGAGGTTGAATTTCTTGGTTGCTTTGATTTAGAGTCTATAGCAACATGCGAATCGTGTTTATCGGGTAAGATGACTAAGACATCTTTTACCAAGAAAGATGAGAGGTCAAAAGACTTATCGGGACTCGTGCATAGTGATGTATGCGGTCCTATGAGTATAAGTGCTAGAGATGGATCAAGATACTTTATCACATTTACTGATGATTTCAGTAGATATGACTATGTCTACTTGATGAGACATAAGTCTGAATTCTTTGAAAAATTTAAGGAATTCAAGGCTGAAGTTGAGAACCAACTTAGGAAGAAGATTAAAGTATTTAGAACGGATCAAGTGGAGAATACTTTAAGTTGCGAATTTAGGGGGTACCTAAAGGCACATGGAATAGTTCCACAGCTCACTCCTCCTGGAACACCTCAATGGAATGGTGTCTCTGAGAGGAGGAATGGGACCTTATTGGACATGGTTTGTTCTATGATGAGCAAAGCTGAGTTACCACGCTCTTTCTGGGGATTTACACTTAAAACTGCTGCATTTATGTTGAATCGTGTGTCATCTAAGTCTGTATAAAAAATACCATATGAGTTATGGTTTTGAAGAGTTCTAAATGTGTCTTTTATCAAGATTTGGGGTTGTGAGACTTACGTCAAGCGATTGATGTCTGATAAACTCAGTCCTAGGTCTGATAAGTGTATATTTATGGGATACCCTAAGGAAACTAAAGGGTACTACTTATACTACAAGTCTGAAAATAAGATAGTTGTTTCCAGACATACGATATTCTTAGAGAAAGAGTTTCTCGCAAGAGAAAGTAGTGAGAGTAATGTGCAACTAGAAGAAATTCAAGTTACACATGAGAGTGATGTCGGTGGAGACTTCATAGTCTCTTCTATGGATGCTGAGGCCAATGGGAGTAGGACTCCCGAACCTAGTTCTCATGGTGATGAGTGTTGGGTTTTGGTCCAACCAAATCCCGTTAAGAGTTAAGCTGCGGAAAGACCATAAAATAAAAAAATTACTTCTACTTAAATTAGAGATTAAAGTATGTCAGATGATTATTGGGAGATGCATACATTTTAATCTTTGTAAAAGACCGTAAAATATTATTTTATTTCTAACTTAAGCGAAGAGTTAAAGCGATATGTCGGATAATTACTGAGAGATACATACCTCTTTAATCCATTATAGATCTATCTCATGATTGATTTCTAAAATATTAATCTACTTAACAATTTAAATAGATTAATAAAAGATATTTTATCTCGTTTCCAAATTTTAATTGGAATCAAAATCGGCTTGTCTCGGAGTATCACACGTGTGATACCTCTATAGATTATCCACCAGGACTGACCAAAGAATGGTTTATTTCTTTTGCCAGAAATACTATATACCGTGATTTCTTGCAAAAATACTATTCACCGAGAAAAAGATGAATAGTACTATTCACGACTCGCAGTTATTCTGTTTCACACAAAAGTGTAGAAATACCGCAACTTTCATAAAAACATTATTCACCAATCCCGTGAATTCTAAAACAACCATAAACTGAGAAAGAGAGAAAATAAAACTGAATTGATCAGACACGATATCTCAAAATTAGTGATTTTCTCTACCCCTCCATCCTTATTTATAGGCACCAAATTACTAAAATACCCTCATGAATAGTAAGGAGGTTATGAAAAGTAAGGAGGTTCCAAAGTGAAAAGACCAAAATACGCTTGGTGGATAAGGATGATGACACAGTTGATGTCATGGATGATGTTATATATAATTTCATGGATGATGTCATCTAAAGTTCAAATTAATATAATTATTCTGAACAATTATATTTCTTACGGTTGTTACTTTAATAATTTTATACAACGTGCCGTACACGCTTATAAATTAACCTGGTTTTTACTTTTGTCATCTCTATGACAAATATAATTTAATTATAATCATCTTATTATTAATTATAATTAATCAATAAGATTCTCCGATTAATTCTTATATGGTGTGACCCGACATGATCAGTGTTATGTTGGTAAATAGAGTTAAAACTGTTTTAACTTCTATAATCATATGAGGCATCGGGCAGAATGCACTATCATGATCCAGTAAAGTATTTATTTGTGTTAATTCTTTTGTCTCATAGCTATCAGATCAGTTTCAAGGTAGGTGTGCGTCATCCTTGCAAACTTAATTTTTTCTTGATCCTAAATAAATTATCAAATATAATTACTCATATAATTATACCGCTAGCAGATAATCTTATTTTATCAAGGGACCCAGTGATGCTATAACTCGTATAGAGATATGAGAGACAATAGTACTTTTGGCAAACCATTTTTCCTCCGTATAAGTTATATATACCGAAGAACTACCTTTATAGCCACCTTTTACGGATGACATTTGGTAGAAATCACACACATACATATTTTATGTAGGAAAGATGAATATCTCATACTTTAGAAGTTAACACTGAATGAAAACATTAATGACACGAACACAATTTCATTTAATATTTCATTTGGGGTCAGTCAAATACGATGTTCCTTGAACATCTATCTATGTGATTGAAATGACAACTCGTTGTCTATGGTCTGTGAAACTTGACCATCATTTAATCCACATACTAAACTAATAGCGGTTAATTAGTGTTCCTGCTAATTACCTAGGTTAGTGACTTTTAAGAGTATATTCTATATTATGAAGTTTTGCAATTCCAGTCATGAACTCGAAATAATTCATAAATTCAATAATACTCAAGGAAATAAAATATCATTTAAATATCCAATTCATGAACAAAGATTTAAATAATAAATTTATCGCATCATTGACTTCAAGATTATTATAAACTAACAATCTCCTACTTAAGGTTGGAGTCAATCATATTGATATCTGTCTTATACAAATCTTTTTATTCTATAAATCTCTCAGATCTAAAGAAAATCTTACAGTCAATCTTCTATGTGTCTCAAACTCATAGAAGATGTGTGCAACTGATGCTTGACTTGTGGTAGAGGTTTTGTAAGTGGATAAGCTATGTTGCCGACAGTGTCAATTTTGAAATTTAAATATTTCAAAATTGGGTCGGGTCGGGTTCCGGATCGTCTAATTTTGGGTCATCTCGGGTTTTGGATCATTCGGGTTCGAGTCGGGTCGGGTTTTAGGTCTTCTGATCTCGGGTCATCTCGGGTCATCTCGGGTTGTCTCGAGTTCGGGTCGGGTTGGGTTGGGTTTCTAATCATCTGATCTCGAGTCATCTCGGGTTTCGGGTCATTCGGGTTCGGGTCATGTCAGGTTTCAGGCACTCTGATCTCAGGTTGTCTCGGGTTTCAAGTCGTCTCGGGCCAGGTCGGGTCGGATTCGGATCAATTTGACTTTCTAAAAAAATCGGATCGAGACAGATTCGGATCCGAACAGGTCCGACGGATTTTTCGGATCGGGTCAGATTTTGCCACCTCTACTTTTTTCTATTTTTACAGATTTACTTCTAACCATATTAAAATCACCACACACTAATCAAGCATCAAAACCTAAGTTAAAAATGAAATCAAGTTTTTTTGAGAAACAAAGTGCTAAGTGAAGTACTGGACCATATACAACATAGCATAACCAAACAAAATTATAATTTTATTAAGCTATTAACGACTTAATTCGTTTCCTAATTAAGCTATTAACGGCTAGTTAATTGATGGTTATCTGATGGCTTGATCTATGATTAATGGACGATGATATCTTATGAGATCAATTTCATGAATTGAATTGTCAATTTAGGATCGGATATTGAAGATATTAAGGAAGATCTCAAACAAACAAAATAGAAACAATCATACAAGAGCAAAAAAAAAAAAAAAGTTAGTGATCACAAGCTCAAAAGCTTGATTATTTTGGACATATCGTTCCAGTTATGTCTGTCATATGTACACTATTCACTTCAATTCATCTTCAGCTTTACCTGAATTCAACAAGACACATAGCCTCGGCTGTCTTTTTTAATAGATCTTGTCTTGACAGGAATGAATCGGGTTTGGAGTGACAACGAAGCGGCCGATTCATTTATATAACAGAACCAGGATCGACCGATTCATTTATATAACAGAACCAGGGTTAAATGTGAGGCATCATTGGCCCAATCACAATGCACAAGTTCTCTGATCTGATCCAAGCATCACATAGACCAATAACCATATTCGTGAGTTCTCTGATCTCAGGATAGTACTACCTTGCCCTTCTATCATAGGATTTATAATGCACTTGAGATTTATGATGATATATACATGTATTTTTTTTTTAGTCTCCCACTGCTGGTTTCATTTGTGAATATTTTCAGATGATATATATAATATATATTTTAAAATTAATAATTAATTACCAAATTTTAACACGCTTTAGTAATGGGAACGGTAGTTTCACACCTGTATAGGTGCAAATGCTATTATTAAAGCCAACACCCTTAATAGTACATATACTTTTCTCTGTCAAAGTAAACAATATCATCTTGAATATTACTGTTCTTCCCTCCAGAGAAGGAAAACGCTAAAATTTTTAGAAGCTCCTTGGGGATATACTCATCTATCTAGCTTCCGTAATTGATCAATCACGAATAAATAAAAGAAAAATATCAAATGTTCTCAATCACTCCCCACCAATTCCCCCACCATAACTGAAAAATGAATCATCCTAAAAAACTTCAGTGTGTGGGGCTCATGTGTCAGTTTTGATGAGTGAAATGGAGTAGTGTTGGAGGCACTATATCAGTAGTGTCCATAAATAGAGCCGAAAAGAAGAAATTGAGAGAAACTAAAAGATGCATTTAAACACAGATTCAGATATACAGTTGAACTATTGCTAACCGCTAAGCTCTTTAATATTAATAGGGTAAACAAAAGGTGCAGATCCATCAAAGGCAATACTGGTAGCCAATTTGGATGTCATTTCCGTCGGATGGTAATAATCCCAAAAAATGTAATCACTTCTGTTGGAGCAGTATTTAGATATGGGCAAGCATCCTATTTTAGCGTTCATGTCACCTAGGCCACAACATGCATCCGCAACTTCCTTGAAACCTAGAAGATATTAGCATTAGTAATATTTCAAAAATGATCAAATACCATTTCATTGTTAGAAAAAAAGTTTTAAGGGAATATGCTGCAAGATCTATATATATATCATAGCTCTTTTTTAGCATACCATAGGTAGAAGGTTGGTTGATATATTGAAGCACAACTGTGTGTGTATCAAGGAATGAAAAGCTCATGTCAGCCACAGATTCCTTCATCTCATTTAGTAAAGAAGATACCCCAGTGTTATAGAGGTTTGCAACATAATTTCCGACCGTGTTGCATTCCTTCTTCTCATTTCGCTCCCGCAAGGATGGGCAGCAACCAACAGGGCCACTGCCAATGAACACAAATCTCCGTGCACCAATGTTGTATATTCTCTGCATGCATTGTTAATTACCCAATTTAGTTAAAGGTTATATATTTCTAATGATTTGTAGAAATACAGTACACTGTCGGTCAATTAAGAGAGGACAAATGTACCTAAATCTAGATTGATTTGGTAAAATTTCATCTGCAGCTTGCATACATCAAGATTTAATTAATTGACATGTCAATTTCATGGACACATCTGCTGATCTGCAATCTCCTTTAGGTTTTATTTTTCTAAAATATACAGTATGAATTTAATTAGTTTTGCCTATTAAACTATTAAATCATAATTTTCTTTTTGAAACTACCTTGAGTTGGCCCTGTAGAGTGGCAAGAAGACTTCCTACAAAATCTGCAGGGGAGGTACTGTTAGCCAGGTCTGATTTTGCATAATGTATAAGCTCATTGCTTCCTATTACCACCGCAAAAATTGATTTGGAGAGGTGATCTTGGGATTTTTCAGTGCCAAGTTGCTCTGCCAATACACTGTACACTGTTGCAAAATAATCTATCTGCTCATCAAAGGAGATACATTTGCCCTGAATCAACATCAAATGATCGTCAAATATTTAAAAGAATCCTGAAGGTGATTTGTTAGAATTTAGGGGTTTCTATGTAAAATCTGCTCAGCGTGTTTGGACGTACGGATGCTTAGGAGGAGAGCATCTGTCGGAAGAAACTTTCTGTTGTGTGAAAGGAGTCGAGAATTAGAATAGATGTGATAAGGATATATGCATCCTGTACAATTTTTTTTTTTTTAGTAATGAAATCAAGGGATCTGAAATAGGTCGTATACAAAATAATCCTGATAATGTGAAAACGGTAACGTCTATATAGTATGATCTCAGAAAATTTAAAGGGTGGGGATAGTGGGTTATTTTGACAATCTTGTGAATGGATTGTAGAATAAATATAAAAAAATTTAAAATAAAAAACTTTATAGATATATTATTTTATTTATAGATCAATAATATTTCAAATTTCACACAATTTCATTGTAGTTTGTAATAGTCCATCAAAGACCATCGAACTTTTTATAATTTACAACGGTTATAAATTAGCGGTTTTTAATGAACTATCAAATTATAATGAAATTGTATAAAATTTAAAACACTCTCAATCTAGAAGTAAAAGAATATATCTCTAATTTTTTTCTATTTTAATTTTTTAATATTTATTTCAAAATCTATTGTCAAGATTGTCAAAATAACCCATTGTCAAGTGATTTAACTCAAATTTAAATGCTATTATACATTTTCATGTCATTTCATTCAGTGAAAATATAACTTGTGAGCTAGTAAGTGATGAGGTGAGGTACTACTAAATTTTGAGAAACTTTATCTGCAAGCAGCAAGCTGAAAGAATAACGGTTATGACCTTATTTATTTATCGATGGATTTGAAAATAACAAAAGTTTTAAGGCTTAAAGGGTAAATCCTCAATAAATAAAGAAGTGACTCAAGAGGATTGAGTCAGATCTGAAAGGAAAAAAAAACAAAGAAAAATGAAACAGGAAACAGGGAAAGAATGTAAAATCAAGGGAAAATATGATTTTTTTTCCACGAATTTGAAATCTGTGCATCCATCTAATTCAAATTAATTAATTAATTTGGTGCCCCTTCTTGGCAATGAGAAAATTAAACTGGTTATACCTTAAATAACATTAAACCAAATGCCTCCAGCTAGCATTAGCATTTAGCAATTAAAACAATGAAAGCAGGCCCATTGACAAGAAAGATATTATTTCTGGCATAGAATCAGTAAATCCCAGTGCACTATAAATTAAGATCAAAATCCAACATGTTAACGACGCTCATCGTGCAAAGTTAACATGTAATCACGAACACATTACTTACTGAGTTAGTGGTATTGAGAACACCGGCGCCGCCCGAAGCAAAACTAACTCCAGCAAGGTATGCATCCGTGTTGTTCAGATCAGGTGAAAGAGAGAGGAATGGTGCTGAGCTTGGTACACCTAGATTCTGAGCTGTAATTAATTACCACATGTGTTAATCAACATCATTTTTTGATATCTGATACAGTGATACGGATATATAATTGGTATGAAATAATGGAGATAATGTTATTTTAGATAGCAGGCAAATAGCCTAGCTACCATGTGAAGATAATTACTATGACAATTATACTATTCAAATGTTTCAGGGATATAGCATCAGTGCATCACTATATAATTTTAGACGAAACACAATAAGAAAAAGGAACATTATATTGCAAATGTAACACAAGAGCAAATAAAGAATTATTTTTCAACGCCCGGACTTGTTTGTAATTAAAGCAAATTCATTAGAAATCACGTGTCATTTCTCGGCTGTGCTAGATGCATGTCAATTTTTCAGGAATAGAAAAGAAAAGCGAAGATAAATCTTCCCATAATTGGCATTATCTGCTCATGCATCTTTTCAAAATGGACGGATCAGATAAATCCTCTAATACATGCATTTGTCGTCAGACATTTTAATCCAACGGTAAGATCCTATTTTCCTAATTGAAATAGCATGTGGTTTCATTTCGTCACGCCTGAAACAATAATTTGCATCAGGCTTGTAATTACAATTAATTGCTGGTTCCTGGAACTTCAATTAGACATTTAACTAAGAGAATTGTTGTCCTCTTCTTCTTCTTTTTTTTCTTTTTTGTAGTAAGCGAAAGTCTACCAAATTTTAAAAGGGAATATTTAACTGTTCTTTGAGCATGACTTGTGAAGAGTGAAGACCTAACCATCCAATATCCATACTGTTGTCACCATTTTTAATTAGATAATTATATTTCTTTGTAGATTTATAACTGAGCCCTTCTTCAGGGGAAAAAAAGCAGATTTATCAAAAAGCCCCAATTTCAATTTTAAATTTGAGACTTGACCACTGTAATCAGATAAAGCGTTAAGATTTAGTTAATAAGATATGTAAAAGATAGCTGGAAAGCATGCTCTTTTACACCGAAACACATGAATTCAAATAAATAATTGAGTTCGGTAAATAACTTTCTTGTGTCATCGTCAACAATATATCAACTAAAAGTATATAATGTCATGTGAAGAGACTTCTTAAGCAACTTTTCTGTCTTTCAGACAAGCGTACACTACTTTTTTGTTATTTTTTTAATGCATGTTTAATGTTTATTCTCAAATTTGGTGATTATCTTACAGTTTTTTTTTTCTTTTTGAAAGTTGAGAACTAACCTAAAATTTACAGGCACGGATGCCATAAGAAATTATATATAATAGTTCTAATGACAAATTGGTTTATAATAATCGAAGCATAATTAAGTGTTAATTAAAAAGTATTTTTGTTGAGACATACTACACGAATGCACTTACGACTTAGAGGTGTCAAAACTTAATTTGACTCGACCCGAGAAATAATGTCAAGAATGGGTTGAGTATGAGATAAGATTTGTTGAAATGTCACATGTCAGATCAGGTATGCATCAATCTGATTTATTTAATTTATTTTATGATTTAACACTAATTAAAAATTATATATACACTAATTAAGATTAATTAATATTAAATTACTTTAAAAATATATATATATATAATTAATATATACTTAATTATTTTATTTAAATCGGATAAAAAATAATAAAATAACAAATCCGACCCGACCCATTTCAAAAGCACCCCCAATAATACTGATTAACAAAGCTGTCTACATTAAGTGGTACTATTTTTTTCCACAAAAATGCTTTTATATCAATAACTTATTTGTTTAGGTTGAGGATTAATCGTGGACTCTTTGCGCATGGTTTTTGACAATTCAATTCGTGGGGATGTTTGTCACATTGCCATTTTTCTTACTATCTAAGCAAAAGTCTCTGATTGCACGCATAAAGAGCCATAATGCACGTCATCTCAGTTTAATTCTTTTTTAATTAGTATCTCACTTTTAATCTCTTTCCTATAATTAGTAGTATGATGAATTGACGATTGATGATATGTCCTATACAAACCCTTGCATACTTCTTCAGAGGAAAATATGGTGGAGAGAAAGTGACGTAACAGATATATAATGAATTAATACTCTGGAGTTCATTCAAAAGAAAGAAATAACATCTGATGATAGAGCTTAGCGTTAACTTCAAGATCGTAATTTGAAATTATTAATTGGTTTTCAAACTAAACACGAAATGCATGTTGATTGAGTTGCGCGTGTTGTGTTAACAGATTTCAACTTTTTGTGGGTTAATTGCTTCATAGAAATATCTCTTTTTCACATCAACTCCTTTAATTTGTCTTAAATGTTAATTAGGATGTCAATGTAGAAAACTAAAGTATTGTTTTTCATAGAAAAAAATAAAACATTATTACCCTTATATAAGCAAGTTCATCCTCACTCTGCGTAAAACTTAGTTTCTTAATTTTTTTTTTTCTCTCTTTTTTTTGGTTAGCATTGTGTAATTTGATTACCATATTGAAATATGAAATTGCCAGAAGGTCACGGTTGCGTGAATTCAGTCTGCATGCGAATTTTAACGAAATATAATCTGATTGTTATGGGACTCATCTTTCGATCAAGCAAGGCCTAAATCGAAACTCATTAAAAACTTTTCCAAGTAATACAACCTAATATTTAATATATTTGACCTTTTTCAAATCTTTATATCACGTATGATTAATAAAATCATTATTCTTAATTGCAATTTTCAGTATAAATGATTTTTGTTCATGTTATGCATATAGTTCGCTATTTCAAACATTTTAACTAAGATAATATATATAACTTGAGATACTTCAAAAACCATTAAGATAATGAATACAAATATGCGTTTGGATCTTCAAATTCTTACTGGATATGTAAACAAGCGCTTAATTTAAATCTCAAACCAACCTTTTTTTAATTTGGATTTTTTTACAAAATGAATTTGGATATGTGAAACAATACTAGTTTTGGTTAACATCATCACAAAATCACCTTATAATTTATCTTCTAAACGTGTAAACAGAATTTAATTCAAATCGTTAAAAGCAAATTCAAAAACAGAATGGAAGTAATGTGAAGATACTCACCCAGGAAATCGGCAAAATTGAAGCCATTGCTGAAGCGGCCGGTGGCCTTCTTGCCGGGGTAGTCGATTCCATTATGCGGGAAGTCAGCTTTCAGTAAACTGAGTTCCAAGTGATTGTTGTTCCCCACATCTACTAGTGAGTCTCCAAATACATACAAAGCGGGCACCAAACCTTGTGCATTTGCACCAGAATACACAAAAAAGAACAAGACCAAAATTGTACTTGCAATGCTAGAATAATATGCTGTGGAGTACTCCATTGAGAAGGGGAGAAGGGGGGTTGGGGACAGGGGACAGGGGACAGGGGGGACGGGGGATTTGGAGTTGTCTATTGCTCCTTGGCTGGATATATTTAAAAGGAGACGAAAGCAAAGCACACGCGTGAGCGTTAGTCTTAGATGCTGGATAGAGTTTTTCTTTTTATTTCTTTTTTTCTCTGATATAATCACCAAATCTATAGAAATATTTCTTATTTTATAATACTACGGTTGTCCTTGGACTTTGCTAAGAAAAAAAAATAGTTATAGACTACATAACTAGAAATACAAAATTTAATAAAAATTCAATAAATTTCTGTATTTTAAATAGCAAAGATATTTATGATAATATAACAAAACGTACAATAATTTATAAATGATAGCATGAAAATTTAGATCATTTTAAGCATTAAAATTTACCTTTATATATATAGAGAGAGGGGGCTATAGTGTTTCGCGAAGCACAAAATCTCTCGTGCTTCGTGTCCGTATCTCAAATTTAAAAGTCCAAAGGGTCGATCCAACTGTTGAACATGATCTTCGTATTGAAATATATTTGGAGATCAAGTTTTATATTTTTTTTTTTAAATTTGCTATTTTTTAAATGGATACAAAATTTGCTGATCTAATTATTTCTACATCATCCAATAATAGTGATTTTTCATCCTTCTAAAAAATAATAAAAAATTTAAAAAATATATAAATTTTGATTTCCAAATATATTTTAATATAAATATCATATTTAACGTTTGGATTGACCATTTTGACTTTCAAAATTCAAGATATGTACGCGAAGCACCATAACCCCTATATATATATATATTTACACTCATTTATTTTAGATAAGAAATGAAAAAAAATATATATACGAGTCATTAGATCAAAGTACATAATTAAAGAGATTTAAATAAAACTAATAGTATAAAATTTAATGACGTGATATAGCTAAATAAATTAAAAGTATAACTTTTTGAGTGTATTATTATGAATTTGTGCAGAATGATCCAGATCACGTGAAATAATTTTAACCGTCCGATTCGTTTTTATGGTCCATATTTAGTGAAATAACCGGTCCATATCAATTTATTTCACAATCACTTATTTGTGCTAATTCCATAAGTTATATTCACTTATTTATATGCTTCTGTGATACACATAGTCTGAGTTTGTTGGCGTTTTTAATTTTTGTTAATTCAATAAGATATTGATTTTCTCTTGTATGACCCCCTTCCATCTTTATTGCAGATCTTTGAAAAATAGTATTTTCAATTATAATTTGATTTTTGTCAACCTCTTAGTTTCTGTTATATACATAAATTCATTTATCAATCTAATGAATACATTCATTTGTTATTATGTTAATCAAGTAGAATTTATTTATTAGCTTATTTTCAATTTTGTCAGCCTCAAATCCTCCATACTTTTTAAAAAGCGGGACTATACATTGTTACTATTTTGAATGTTGATGCCTATCTAAGTATCAACACTGAACAGCATTAAATCTGTAATTGAATAGGGACACACACATCTACACAGTTCCTAGTCTATTTCAGTGGAAAATTCAAAGTCGGGATGAGAAATTTATTTCAAGGCCTCTTTTATTGTTCACACTTCATTCATACCATGCTTCATTCGGAAATCAGATCTCGCTCAATGGTGTCAAGATTCGTGCAATTGACTATCTCGGTGCAGATGAACGGACCGTAACTTGTGTCGGATAATACCAATGGCGGTTTGCCGAGATAATATTGACTAAACAAACCCAGAGGACCTGAATGTGTTATTTTTCTATTCTGTTTCTAAACTCGATCCCCAAGTAAACCCTAGAGGATCTGATCTCGTTTGTTTTCTCTCTCAATCTCCCACGAAAGAGGCTCCAGGTTCGATTCTTCCTGTGCCTCCTCTCTATATCTCGCTTCTATTGCTAATTTGCTATTTTTTTCTCAGATTTTGGATTTCTATTTTGCGTTTTTGCTTTTTCCGAGAGAGTGATTTTACTGATATGATCTCGTCGCTCGCTAATTGATTTGTTCAGGGTGTAATATTTTAGTTCCTTGGTGATTGTTCCGAGTGATTTTGCGAGTAAGCTGGAATGAGCGGTGTTTTCAGTGAAGAGATACTGGCAGAAAAGCTCTCCCAGCTCAATAACACTCAGCAATGCATTCAAAGTATCCTTTGTTACTCTGCTAAGTTGATGTCGGATAGATTTTTTTCTGTTGTGATTTAGTTGTTTTTTTATGTCAATTATATTTTTTTATTATTTCGTTCAACTAACTGATGTCATTTTGTTTTTGGAACTATGGGTAGACAAGTTACAGTACTTGTATAAATCACTCAGATGTATTTATGGAAGATTTTTGGTACATAATGGGTCATGATTTCTTTTTATCAGAAGAGACAATGCATATAGAAAGCAACTCCTCAGGTCATGTCCAGACTGCAAGTGCACTGTCTTCGAATTTTACCATCCAGCTATATCCAATTGATTAATATACAATGTTTATTGTTTCCTTGACCTATTATTTCCAATAACAGCTCTGTCACACTGGTGTATCTTTCACCGGAAAAATGCAGAAAAGATCGCACAAACATGGGACAAGCAATTCCACAACTCTGACAAAGACAAAAAGATCCCTTTAATGTATGTTGCGAATGACATTTTACAAAATAGCAGAAAAAATGGGAAGGAGTTTGTAGAGGAGTTCTGGAAGCTTCTTCCAGCCGCTATCAAACATGTTTCAGAGCATGGTGATGATAATGTCAAGAGTGTTGTCTCCCGTCTGGTATGTCTCTTTATAGAAATAGAGGGAATAATCTTTTTCTAGGATATGGTATTACCTAATTGTTTCCTGCTTTATCTTTTCTACAATTCCCAGAATGTTTCATAATCCCATTTTCTCTGGATAAATCCATAAGAAACTTGCTGTTAATCTTCAGTGATGATATCATGTAGTAACACCCTATTCAATCTATCATAACTTTTAGGTCCAGATATGGGAAGAAAGGAGAGTTTTTGGGTCACAGACGAGGAGTTTGAAGGATTCAATGCTCAGAAATGAGCCGCTTCCTGAATTAGATTTGAACAAAAAGCGGTCAAGGAGCTCAATAAAAATTGTTAGGAGAGACTCACGCTCTGTACGAATTGTAAGGAAATTGCATTAATTATCCTGCTAATCTTTTAACACTTGCAACGTCAGTTATTTATCAATTTTCATTCGCTTTGTACAGAAACTAAATGTTGGTGGGACTGCAGAGAAGATTTTTTCAGCCTTTGATGCTGTCTCAAGCAATGAATTAGATGAGAATGCTGACTTGGCAAAATGCAAATCTGCTGCAAGGGATATTGGGAAGATGGAGAAAGATATAGAAGATGCATGCAATGAAGGTGTTGTAATGTTTATTGTGATTTATTGATTTCTTTTTCTTCATCATGTTGTTCTGTGTTTCAATCCAAAAATGCAATTTTGGTTATATTCTCTTTTCCGGACTTCGTCTGAATTTAATATCTGCTTTTAGTTGGGCAATCTGGCAGGGAGATGCTTGAGAAGGAACTGAAGGAGGAGGAGGTGATACTTAAACAATGCATTGAGAGGCTAAAAGCTATAGAACAGAACAGAGCTGCTCTCGTGTCTCAACTGAAAGCAGCAGTAAAAGATCAGGTTCAATTTTGTTAGCTATTTTCCCATTAATTTGATTATTACTCGTATTATTATTACTGATATTCTTATTACTTTCTAGGAGTCCGAGCTAGATAATGTGCGTAGAGAATTACAGCTTGCTGAGGCAACTGTTGATCAAGCTGCCAACTTACTGAGGCGGCTCAATAATGAGCCGGTTATCGAATCCAAGCCAAAACCACGTGCTAATGGCCACACTGAATCAGACACAATGAAGAAGACTGCGGCAGCAACAGCTGCTGAGGTGGCAGACCGCCTGGCAGCTTCCTCCCACTCTCAACAAATCATGTCATCGGTCCTTTCCTCCTTTGCTGCTCAAGAAGTCAAAGGCGGTACCAACGGTGGTGCGACTACAGAGACACCAACAGCTGTGCTGGTCACACCGCAGGCTGTCTTTCCTGGTCCACCAGCTCCCGTAATGATGGGGTTGAATTATGGATATGGGCCTGTTGTATCGACACAGCCACTGCAGCCAGTTCAGGCTGGAATCATGGGGCCCACAAGGCCTATAATGCCTTTGGGCCAGATGATCCCAATGAGCCAGCAGAGCCAATCAATGCAGTTTGCACTGCAGCAGGTTGGTCCACCTGGCTTTCGCCCGTTGCAACCAGCATTGCCTGGGATGCCGTTTTACCACCCTCCTAGTCAATAAATCCAGTTCATGTTTCAATATTTTCTTTTTCTTCATGAAAATTTTGAAGTGGGACTGTTGAATGTTGTTGTTGCAAAAGAGCAAGCGAACGTTGAAGTGTGCTGTGTGCTGTGTGCTGTGTGCTGTGTGCTGATGCAAGGGTTATATTTAGAGGTATTTTTGTCCTTTAGGGGTTGTTATGCAAATGTATAGGACATGGTCCAAAGAGAGGAACTGCATCAGCGACGGTGCATATTGAAGTGATTTTGGTGCTGCCGGTTGCTTGGTTGGAGACAGGAGGAGAGGAGTAACTATATCGGCGATATGTAAAATTTTGCCTTCACTGTTGCTGCTTTTTATTGATCCTACCACTTTATCTGTTGATTACACCAAGTGTCGATGATGAAATTTAACAGTTCGTAGTTGAAGATTCCTATGCTTGGCTATTGCTTCCAAGTTTTCTCTTGAAGTCTGTTTCTAGCCCAGAAAAAGGTGGGGGAAGAATAGAGGAGGTAAAACTGACCTAACCCATTATCCGAAATGATCTAGAACTCAAAATAATTCGATATTAAATGATGTGATATCTAATTCGAGTTGATATGATCTGAAATCTGAAATAATCTGATATTAAATGTTTTGATACTTAACCCGATCTGATCTGATATGATTCAAAACTCGTGATCTGACATTAGATGATCTGATATTCGATTCTTGATATAATCTAAAATCTGAAATGATTTGATACTTGATTCCTTAGGACTTGATTATGTATAATTAAATTTAGACTAAAAATAATTTAAAATTTTATAAAAAGAAATTATTCTTCCACATCAAATTGTATACACTATATATTTGCATAATATTAAGTATAAATAGTTTTTAAAGTATATTTTTCAGAACTTGAACTAATACTATTTTTTAAATATTTATATTTAATAATGCTCGTATAAATAATGTGCAAATAGAATGTTTATCACACATCTTTTATAAAATTTTAGATTTTACTTCAAATTAAGTTTAGAATGTAAAACTAGCGTGCTCCTATGAGTAAATAGCTCATTTGTGATTCTAGCTCAAAAAATATATTAAATTATTTTTAAATTTTAATTCATCACTCTCATTAAATTCTTCATATTGAAATCTTGTGTATTATAAAAATTTGAGGTGTTTCGAATTTTCTAAGTCACGATTTTTAATTTTTGAAAATACTATACAAACATTGAATATTTTATTATTAGTTTTAGAGGTGATTTCAAGAATTAAAAAGAGTGATTTAGAAAACTCTAAATTTTTGTACCCCATAAGATTTCAATATGAAGAATTTAATGAAAGTGATAAATCAAAATTTTGAGATAATTTGTTATATTTTTTGAGTTAGGATCACGAATGGGCTACGTGCTCTTAAAAAATCAAAGTCCGAATGGGTAATCCAATTTGCTTGACATAATCAACATATTAACATCTTGTAGAATACTAAATTTTATTATTTTTAATTTTGTTTTACTTTTTGTTTAGATTCTTTAAAAGATTGCTCAAAATTTTAGTTGCAAATAGTATTATTTTCATATCATTTTCAAAAAATGATAAATTTGATATTCCATCATATTTCAATATGTAGATTGTGTTGAGCAAATCAAATTGATCATTCGATCTTCGGTTCATGAGATATGGGAGCATGCAGTAAAAAGCTCTTTTACTTCGTGACTAACCGTAACCCAACTCTATATATATGTATGTGTGTGTGTGTATTATGGTGATTTACAAAGTAAAAAAATATATTTTTATTTTGACATGAGATTTCATATTTCGACAACCCAAATGATCAATCTCAATTGCTCATTAATTTTTTTTATATTAAAATCTTGTGGGATATTAAATTTCATGATTTTGGAGCTTTTCAGATATTTTTTAAATTATTTTCAGAGATAGCCTTGTCTAAGACAAAAATGATCTATTTCAGGGTTATTTTAAAATAATTTAAAAAATAATTTAAAAAATAGCTAAGCTAATCCAGAGGAGAGTAGGACACCAACATTTAAATCCAACAGAACTCTAGTCCAAACTAGGTCCAAAGCTAGCCCAGATAAATAAATCACAATATAGGGTGCTAAGAAATCGAAAAATAGGTGAGCGATGTCTCCTTATTAGACATGCACAAGTGGATGTCTCCTTATCTCTTTCTCTATTTATATATATAGAGAGAAAGAGAGTAAAAATTCTGTGAGTTTAATCTCACGGAAAATTTCCGTGAGCTTAACTCAAAAAGTACATCAAATCATCTCTAAATTTTAATTTATCATGCTCATTAAATTCTTTATATGAAAATCTCGTGGGATGTAAAATTTTAGAGTGTTTTGAGTTTTTAAATCAGCGTTTTTAATTTTTAAAAATGTTGTTCAAATATTAAATATTTTATTATTATTTTTAGAGCTGATTTTTAAAAATTAAAAATCATTACTTAAAAGACTCAAAACACTCTAAATTTTAAAAAATAAAAATTAAAGTTTTGCATCCCACAAGATTTTTATATAAAGAATTTAATGAGCATGATAAATTAAAATTTGATGTACTTTTTGAGTTAAGCTCACGGTATCATTACTTTATCTATCTATATATATATATATAGAGAGAGAGAGAGAGAGTGGAGATACCGTGAGCTTAACTCAAAAAACATATTAAATCATCTTGAAATTTTAATTTATCATTCTCATTAAATTATTTATATAAAAATCTTGTGGGATGCAAAAATTTATAGTGTTTTGAGTTTTTTTAAGTCACCGTTTTTAAATTTTTAAAATGATGTTCAAGTATTGAATATATTATTATTATTTTTAGAACTGATTTTCAAAAATTAAAAACCACAACTTAAAAAGCTCAAAACGCTCCAAATTTTTGCATCCCATGAGATTTTCATATAAAAAATTTAATGAGAATGATAAATTAAAATTTCGAAATAATTTGATATGTTTTTTGAGTTAAGCTCATGGAAGGCTTACGTGAGCTTAAGCTCACGGTATCTCTACTCTATATATATCTTTCAAAAATATAAGAATAAAAGTTGTGAATTAGGAAGACGCACTATGATTAAACTTCATCGCGATCGGATCTATTCATTACAAATGTCTCCTCTCCTAGCTCTAGAATGAAGTGATTTAGAGTATAAGTTAGGTTCACTTTGTCTTTCAACAAGCGAGTAGTTAGACTCCTAGGAGTACAGAGACACTTTGTACTTCTAACTAAAAAAGTACATTAAATGATGTTTAAATTTTGATTTATTCAGCTTATTAAATTTTTCAAATGAAAATTTTATGGGATACACAAATTTGAAGTATTTCGAGTTTTCTATGTCACTATTTTTATTTTTTGAAAATGATGTGCAAATATTGAATATTTTTTATTAATTTTAGAGTTGATTTTTCAAAAATTAAAAATAATATTTTAGAAAACTCGAAACACTCTAAATTTTATATCCTGTAAGATTTCAATATGAAGAATTTAATGTGCATGATAAATTAAAATTTAAATATTATTTGATATACTTTTTGAGTTAGAAGCACAGAAGGATTTCGTGCTCCTAGAAATATAGTAATTTTGCTCTCTCTATATATTAGGCTAAAATGTATTGTAAATTTGTAATTCACAATCCCTTTTGTGCACTACAATTCAGATAGGAGTGTGCAAACGATCGGTTCGGTTCAAACCAAAATAATTATATGCATCTGAAGTTTTTTTCGGTTTATCAAATTATGAACCGAATCAAACTTCTAAAAATATCAACCGAATAAACCGAAAAAAAAATCGATTTATTCGGTTAAACCGAAATTATATTATTTAAAGAGAAATAAAAATATCAAAAATTATTAAAATTGATGGAAGAAACAAATAGTTTAAAAGATAAAAGAAATTACTAAATAAAACTTATAAAAAAATAAATATATTCGGATTATTTTTTATATAATCCTTATTTATATCAAGTAAAATAAAATTATTTGATAAATTTTAGACTATTTGGTTTATTCGGTTTATCCGATTTAGAAAAATCAAAATCGAACCAAAGAATAAAAACCGAATTAGCTAAAATTTTCAACCGAACTGAAATTTTTAAACCGAAAAATCAAACTAATAATTTAAAATTTAACGGTTCAGTTCAAAACCAATTAAACAGATCTGTTTGCACACCCTAAATTCAGACATTCTGACGCGTATCAAGATCAGTGCCGATCAGAGTGTTGATGAGAAAAGAACGAAGGTACTCCCGTTAATTTTTTTCTCCGTCCCGTTCAACTCCAAATTAATAGAACCAAGCGAAGTTCTCAAACAAAAAAACCCAGTCGAACTCTCTCCCAGCGACTCCCTCTCTCACTATCGCTCTTCTACGTGCTCCAGCTCAAGACGATCAAGTTCGTTTTATACACGTTCTCTCTCCTCCACTCGATGGATTTAATCTTTCTCCCTATGAGTTCCCTTCTCCGCCACATTTTTTTTTTTTTTCGTTTGGGCACACTCTCTCCCTCCCACACTACTATTTCTCCATTTCTATCCAAAACTGAGAAGTAAATTTCATTTAAAAATGCTTTCGTTTGTTTTTTTAGTGTGATTGGTTAGTTTGTATTTTACTAGAATGCATTAGAAGCATATAGGTATTGTGTGTGCCTTAATGTTTCTCTTTTTTTTTTTTTTTTTTTTTTGCGTTTGAGCACAGCAGTACAATCTCCTTGTCCAAGTAATAAAAATATGCGGCTAAAATTAATTAGTTGTAATTTGAATATTTTGCCCTTTTTAACTCTAATTTGTAGTTAATTGAGATGTCAGATACTTCAAGTACAATAATAGGTATGTGCACTCCTATTGGATCAAGTTACTTATGTGCTAATGCAACTACGTAAGTATTATTATTTTTTTATTAATAAATGTAGGGTTATTTGCTTTTTATGCTTTCGGAGATACTTGGTGTGCTATTTTGCTGTTATTATCTACATAAGTGATGCATTATACTGGTGTTTGTGCAGGAATTTTTAAGTTAAAACTGTATCTTGGAGTTTCTTTTTCATTTTTAAATAACAAGTTTAGATGATGAAATTCGTGTCTGGATTTGAGGTCTCATTGAAGTAGCACTGATAATCAGTAATACCAATATTATTATGAAATTGAAAATAAAATGAGATAGGGGATTGTAAAGTACTTATTTGAACCAGTACCTATAGTTGGAGTGGATTCACACAACGTTTATAAATTTATATACTGTAAAGAGTTCACATACATATCTTGAAAATCCGTGGGAAAGTCAAAGCTACTAAAATAAATCACATGTTACCACTAAAATATCTTGGACACATACAAACGTATAACCATTAAAATTTGAAATAAATCACAATTAACATGAGCAAAAACCAACAAAATTAACACTCTAATTATAATGAACCGTATAGCACCATATTTAGCAAAATAATCAATTTTTATCTCAACTTGACAAATTTGTCTTCTATATAGTCTCAAATTGAATGGACCCTCAATCGTGCCAACCGTTCAAATACCACAAGCTGGGCATGTGAAAAAGTCTCTTCCATAATAATTACTTTCGGTGTATGCAACCAAAGCAATGGTTGTGTGGATCAATCTTTCGGTGTATGCTCATTGTGAAATTAATGATAAGAAACCTACACAAATATCAAAAGAAGAATTTTTGGGTCAGACCAAGCCTGATCAAATTGGTCAAGTAGTTCATGTATTTTGTGTGTTCTACTGAATTTGAGAATTAACACAATGACAAACAATTCTACTTAGTATATGTTTCTGAAAAACAACAATGAAATGCGAGTAAAAAATTGGGAACAAGGAGGGGCAAATCATCCATATCAAAATCAAATCTGAAGGGATGCATTCCAATAAATTATTCTTGTGAGTGGTGACACACATAGTACCTATATGCTTTTGACGCATTCTAGTAAAAATGCAAATTAACCAATCATATTAAAAAAGACAAATGAAGGTATTTTTAATTGGAATTTGCTTCTCAGTACTAGATCGAAATGGACAAATAGTGTGGAAGGGAGAGAGTGTGCCCAAACGCAAAAAAAAAAAAAAAAAAAAAAAATACTGTGGCGGAGAAGGGAACTCACAGGAGAGAAGGGAGAGATTAAATCCATCGTGTGGAGGAGAGAGAATGAGTAAAAAACGAACCTGATCGTCTCTATGAGTTGGGGCGCGTAGAAGAGCGATAGTGAGAGAGGGAGTCGCTGGGAGAGGAAGAGTTCGACTAGGGTTTTCATTTGAAACCTTCGCTTGGTTCTATTAATTTGGAGTCGAACGGAGACGGAGAAAAAAATTAACGGCAGTACCTCCGTTCTCATCTCATCAGCGCTCTGATCGACACTAATCTTAATGCGAATCAGAGGGTCTGGATTGTGGTGCACAGAAGGGTCCGTGCATTACAATGTATTTTAGCCTACCTCTTTATATATATATATACACACACACTAGTATCATCTCCGTGTGTTACTACGGTGATGTCTTTTAATAATATAAAAATTTATATCTTTATTTGAAAAAAAAAGAAAATAAAAATTAAGATAATTTAGTAATTAATATAAATTTCAATCACGGATACATAATTAATGGAAAGTAAATGCAAAATTGAGAGAAAATTGATATTCATAATTTAAGAATCAAAATTAAAAAAAAATATAACTTCAACACAAATAATCATAGAAATAGTAACATTATTTGATGAATAATTCAATCCAATGACTGATATTAGTTTTAAAAATTCAACAAAAAATCTAGACCATTACAGAATCAGAATATTTACATATTTAATAAGGGTAGAGATATCTTAAATTGATATCTAAATAATAAAATGATTCAAGGTAATTATATGTATAAAGTTTTCATATGAGATGTATATATTTGTATTTGATGAATTCTAATAAAGGTAGATGGTATTTACCAAAAATGATATTTTTGGTCTAATTTGGTCAAATGCAAAAATTTTAAAGAACACCTAAGATATTAACGAAGTTCGGCTTAAAATGCCTATGTCTACGGTCTCACCCCACTTACGGGATGCCGCTTTATTACTAAAAACTGTGTTATAACAAAGAAACTTTAGCTTCTTCACAATATAAGTATAAGAAGACTAAAAACTATAAAAAGAGAACAACAAGGGAGCACTCAAGGTTCAAAAACACAACACGATAGCTGAGGAAAGAATTAAGACAAAGTTCAATGAAGTGCAACACGTTGAACATAAATTGTACAAGAATTCTTCTAGATTTGGCTAATTCAAGATATTTATTTCTTATAATTTGCAAGGAAGAAAGTAAAGGTTCTTTGTTTGTAGTAAGATGAGTGCTCTGGGTTGCTATAGATTTTGATAGTTTTAGATTATTCGACACAATCCCAGAACATCACATTTTATAAATCATTTATCAGAGAGAACTGATATTCTTACGCAGAAAAATTATAACGTTTCATCAATCATTATAACATTTCTATATTGTGAATCTTAAGTTTCCAAGAATACCTCTTGTTATAATTTTACATAACGTTATAACAGTTCAGAAATGAATAGGATGAATCGTTATAACGATATAGAAAAACGTTTAACGCTTTACAAAAATATTATCAATATTTTGACTGTTTGACCAACCTTCTGACAAGTCTACTGATCTTCAGAATTGTTATAATGATTCACTAAATCATTATACGTTTCATGAAGCGTTAAACGCTTTACAAAGCGTTACATAATTATACACTCTATTAATTTTGGCTCATTTCTGCTCACAAAGAACTTAGAATATTTTTTAGTAGATGTATTGAATCGTTATAACGCTTGATGAAGCGTTATATAATGATACACTATATTAATTTGGCTAATTTCTGCTCACAGAGAACTTAGAATATTTTTTAGTATGTGTATTGAATTGTTATAACGATTGGGAAATCGTTATAACATTTCTCTGCGATAGAGAGATTTTTCGTGCATAATTATGAAGAATATAAGATTTTAAATTATACCTTTACATTGAATATGATCATATATCTTCATAGAAGTCTCTGAACTGATCTTAATCATTTCTTCTTCATTTTCCTTGAAGTTTCTTAGGATCCTACAATCAAATCTTAAAGAAAAACGTGTTAAATTCAATAATGTTTTGCAAAATAATAAAATCAAAGAAATTGTTAAGTGTAACAATATTGTTGCTTAATTGTTGAAAAATATATTATTTACATTTGAAGTGAATAATATATAATGAAGAAGTATTTAATTAATGAATGCATCAATGATAAAAGTTATTGCGACAACAAATATTACATTTGTTTTTGGTGGTCAATATATATTTGTATATATTTGTATATCTTTTATGATTTGAAACTAATTGAATAGACCACTCATCACTTTAAACTTAAAAGTGATGATTTAACTTTATGGATAAAACTTCTAAATATGAAATATAAACTTGAGTGATGATTTAATTTTATGGATAAAACTTCTAAATATGAAATATAAACTTGAGTTTTGTTTATGATAGTTATTGTCTCATTGATTACTTTCTTTTGACTATTCTTTTTATATATTTTTTCAATTTGAGTTTTTAATCTTTTGAATATATTATTACATATTAAAAAATAACTTAGCAAATTAGATGTGATGCGATTTTAAAAAATATATGAATTTGCTACAATAAACAATATCACTAAATAAATGTGATTCGATCCGACAAATCAGTCCAACCTAATCTAGTTCGATATAATCTGAAGCCTAAAATGATATGATATTAGATGACTTGATATTCGACCTGACCCGATTTGATATGATCCGAAACTCAAAATGATTCGACATTAGATGGCATGTACCCGACTCAACCCGATTTGATACGATTCGAAATTCAAAATGAACTGACAGTAGATGACCCAATATCTAACTCGATCAGACTTGTGACCCGATAATCTTATTGAGTCAAATTGACCTAATTCAACTTGATCTGAATCAAACTGAACTGAACCTGAACTCCGTCCAACCCGATTGCTATCTCTAAAAAAAAAAATGAAAAACTATCTAAAAGTTCTATCATGGCGTTTCCTTCATAGAATCCATGAAATTGCAACAAACATTGGAATTAGAAATTTAGGATAACATGTTATAGCACACATAGCGGATCCTTTTCTGGCCCTATTCTGTTCAAAGCCCAAACAACATTGAATCCTGGAGGCCCAAATGATGGCCGTCTCACTTGCTATTCACTAATTCGGTCATTCCTTTTCCCAATTTCCCAATTTCATCGTCAGAACAAACCGCTGTTTATTTTAGTTTCTTTTCTTTTCGCGAAAAGGGCAGCCGGACAGAGTGCTCATTTGCTACTCCCCTCCCCCTCCGTCTCTGACTCTCTCTTCTAGCACTCTCTGGGCGCGTTCTGAATCAAGCGTCGAGCAATGTTTCGAAGGTACTCCTTTTGTTTCGTTTGGCAATCGATTTTGGATTTACTTTTGAGAGAAATTATCGGTGATTTGTTTAATGTGTAATTCAGGTGCGTTCGGGATTTGACTTCCGTTCGATCCCTTACGAGGTCCCATCCTCGGTCAATCACATCACAGGCATGTATCAATTTTGTTATTTTTTGGTATTTACTTAAATAGTGTTCTGGTCATTGATAGGATATTGTACAATGGACAATTTGTACAAGTAGACTTTGGTTCTTGTTCGAGTAAGAGAAATCAGTATTGTAGCTAAGGAGATTTGGTTTATGTTTTGGAAGACTATGGACATACCAATTGTAGCATACACTGGGGGAGGCTTAAGTGATTGTATTGTTTAATAACTCTGAATTCCTTGTGCCCTAGTATTTCCTTCTTTGTCTATTTAGTTGTTTCCAAGTAATAGATTTTTCATGTGAAGGGATATTAAATTTTTCATGAGGAAATTCTCGTTGTGATCACATGGTCACAAAACAAAATAAGCACTCAAAATACTGTTTGGAAATTAATTAAAGATCTGTTTTGCATCATCTATTATTGTTAAAAAGCAGATGCCATATGTTCTCTCAGAAAGAAATGCCTTTTCCACTTCAGCTCCAAATAATCCATCTCCAAAAGTATCCCGGTCTAAAGAGGAGAAGAAATCAGGGAGTAGTGGTTTACTAAGCGGTTTACTGTTGGGTGGCTTCATCCTTGGTGGCAGTGCTTTAGCATACAATTATGGATATTTTGACTCTTTTCTCAAGGATGCAAAAGCTCCTACCTATGCCACAATTGACAAAAACACTCAGAATGTTTCTGCTGAAACACCAGTCCCACTTGAATCAGTTGAAATAAAAGATGAAAAGCCAGCCCAACTTGAGTCAGTCACAACAGAAGCTGAACAGCCTGCTCCACCTGAATCAGCTGAACCAGATACAATTAAGGTAGAATCGGAGTTGCATCCCATTGCACCATCAGATGAATCTATCAATACAAAAGAAAATGTACCAGTAGGTATTATGCAAGATGAACCTGTCGTCTCAGATGTGAAATCAATGGAACCTGAATCTGTAACTCAAGATACAGAATTGAAGGATCCTGAAGAGCTTGCAAATAAGAATACAGCGGATGAAGGTGGATCTGTGAAAAAAGAGCAAGTAGCTGATGACTTGGCTACCATTTCAAGAAAAGTTGAAGAAGCTGGTCCGTTGGATGATGTACCGCCAAAAGATATCACTACCGAGACACAAAAGGTGTCAATTTATTTTGTTAGAAGTTTTAAGAACAACCCCTTAACTTATAATTTGAAATATATTCGTCTTTTTTATTTGTGAAATAGCTCTTCATGTTTATAAAAATTGAAAATCATTTTGTACTACTTTCTCGTCTTCTATTATTGGTGCTTTGATGTTGATGAAAGGCTTAGTAAAATAAAATGAGTCAAGTGACCTACATTAGAAACCTTGACCGAGTTAAATGACATGGGTGTATTTATTATGTCTTGTAGTTGTAGGAGCAACTTTGTCATGTTCATGTTCTTGTGATTCAACATGTATGGTCAAACTCTGTGGAAAACCCAAATTTAATTTTAATTAGTTTCTTAGTTCTTCACAAAGACAGTTTTATCTTGTATTCTGATTTGTTTTGGCTCAGAAAATTAACTGATGGTTTCATATTAATTAATTACATTAATCAATGCAATTGTAGGATCCTCTATCTGCTGAAAAACAGCCACCAAAATCACTTTCTGAGTTGTATTCTCTCCCAGAAGAAAACTTAGGAAATACTGCCAAAGAGAATATTGAAAGTGCAAATGTAACAAGCAGTGGAAAATCTGATGAGCAAAAGGTTGTGGTTGATTTGATTGAAGCTATACGTGCTGCTGAGCGACAGCAAGCTGAATCAGATGCTTATATCTTTGCTGAAGAGAAAAGGAGACTGAAGGTTTTATTTTGTTTCTTTTCTTATTATTATTGGTCTTTACCAAAGTACACGTCATATTTTGGTGGCAGTTTTACAGAAAAATCTATTGATTTTATTCATTTTCAACTCATGACTTTTAGATATATGCGATAGGATTGAATATTCCATTGTATGTTGGAAATTTGGCATAATTTATACTAGGTCATTTTCTCCACAATTCTGAAATAAGCTGAAAATTAAAGAAAAAAAAAGCCATGTGATTCTGTCTGGTCCTTAGTTGTACTTCGTATGTACTGTTTGGAAAGTGTCTTGATTGCAGTAAATACTGTCTAGAAACATAATGGTTGATTTTTTTTTTTTTTGCAAGTAGAGTTCTTGGTGAAATTTTCCATAATTCTCTACTTGTATATTAGTAACCATATTTACCTTTTTAGGAGAAGTACGAGAGGGAACTGAAGGATGCAAGAGCATTGCTTGTGAAGAAGGCTGAAGAGGTTGCAATGTTGGAAAAAGTATGGATTTTGCTTTAGCTATACACTATATTGTTAAAAGATTTGCTTCTTTCCTCCTCAGAGTCTTTGATAAATGGCAGAAGCTGATATGTTTTGCACTCTAGGAATTGAACAAAGAGAAAGCAAAGGCAGTCGCCACAGTCAAGGGCCTCCAGGAGAAGGCACAGCAGAAGCTGCAAGAGGAACTGCAACAAAAAGTAGGTATATAATATGTACAGACTTATTAGCTCAATTTGACCCAACTTGGCCTGTAATTCTCTACTTGTACTACCAGGTCTGAATGTTTCCTTGTTCCATTAGTTTAGTATGGTACCCAAGCTTTTAATAAAAAAAAAAAAAACAGAGTTTAAAATTCGTTTGAACTGTTAAAACGGATTTGAGACCCTCTGGCATTAAGCTTTTGAGAAAAAAACAGAATTAAAGGATTATCTGTGATTAAATTGTTTTAACGAAGTTAAAAACTTTTAAATCCATATTTCTAGAAGGTTTTAAACATCGTTAAAATAGATTAGTGTATTCCGGGCAGTTTAGAGGAGAGGGAGAGGTTTATTTCATCATCCTCATTCATGAGAAGATTGAGATCAATGAGATATAGAGAGTCCACCTCTGAATGTGTTGAACATAGAAGTTTAGTAGCTTTTAAGTTTTTTAAAATTGAAGTACTTAATTAGTTCATAATTGTTATATTTACTTAATTATTAAATACGAAAACACATTGCCTGGTTTTTTTAAATGTAAATCTTAGAATTAAAGTGTTTACCTGAATTAAAGTTTTAACATTTAATAACCATATAATTTTGTTTTAGCATTAAGCCTTTAAATAGTTGCCTCATTGTTAAGATTAAAATATTTTTAGAATCTTCATGCTACCAGTTTATAGGGATGTTGAATGGTGTGATTTTCTCAAATACCCAAATAAATTGTAATTTTGATATAAAATTAAGGCATTCTGCTGAAATCAAGTCATTTATATTTCATCAAATTGCCGACTGAACGGCAAGGATAGGGGATTGTTGGAATATAAAAGGCATTCATCAATTTAGCAGATGAGTTGATTAGGGCTAAAGACTATATTAAAATACTCAAATTGTCTATAACTTTGACTCAATCCTCACTGTAACCGTACTGATAATTGACTGAATTTGTTCATATCGAACATCAATTGGAAATATTTATTTACTATGGACTCATGTCTTAATCTGTACTTTAAGAACTGGACTTTGAGACTTTTACTTCACATTTTTTCATATTTTGATTCAGGAAGAAGAAACCAGAAAACAATTGGAAAGAGTCCAAGAGTTAGCAAAAGCTGAGTTGGCAGCTGCTATTTCAAAGGAGAAAGCATCCCAGATAGAGAGAATTGCTGAAGCTAACCTTAATGTGGGTATTCTGCTTCTTTCCCTCTTTAGATAGCATAAGATGCTTAGTCTACTGATCCTCTTTTTTCTCTTGTGTAGATAAATGCTTTATGCATGGCATTTTATGCGAGGTCAGAAGAAGCACGACAAAGTCACTCTGTTCACAACCTTGCCTTGGTTAGTCATGTTTTATTCATTTCTTCTACAAAACAATAACTTCGAAATAATTGAAATAATCTCTTTCATTTTTGCGATTAACATCCACTATGGTTCATGGGATCCAGCATCTATGATAATTCCAATAATGCCATGATGCTATCAAATTATATAGATAAGAGGTGCAAATGACATTTTTCTGATGACTCTTCTTATGAAATTAAATGACATTTTTTTGCCGTCAGCTTAATCCTGTTTTTTAGTATGTTCAAATCATGCAAGGAGTAGTGCAAAAATAGAGCAATTGGGATTAGTAAATGAGAATAGAGAAAAAAAATAGAGCAATTATAATTCGTATGAGAATAATGAAAATGTGGTGCTATTCCAATTGGTGGAGATATTGTTTGGATTTTACATTTGGTATAGTAATGATTATTTTCCTTCTCTCTCATGAAAGCAGAATAGTTGCTATTTCCATAGTTTAGTTGGAACAACAGATTAGTAGCTAATCCAAGCTTTTTAGAATAGTGTTACCATTCCGGAATTGTTGCTATTCTCATTCATCTACCCAGTACTGTCTGGTGTCCATCGTGTATGTAGATAATTGAGTATTGCAAGTACATTAAAGCATTGAGTTTTGTTCAAAACATTCTTTATTTGCTTTTATTTATTTATTTATTTATTCACTGGATCTAACAGGCAACACTGCGGATGGAAGAGGCACTCTCAGAAGGGCTTCCACTAAGGGGAGAAGTTCAGTTGTTGCGCAAATCTCTTGAGGGAATCGACAAGGACACCCTCTTGTCATTGGCCCTTTCTTCCCTTCCTGAGGAGGCTCTTGATTGCGGCACAGATACCCAAATGGATCTCAGCATAAAGGCACATCTTTTTACCATCTATTGTGCAGTGAATTTACAAGGATTCTTTTTAACATTGGTCTCATCTTTTAACAGTTTAATGCATTGAAGGGGACACTCAGGCGTTTCAGCCTTATCCCTGCTAGTGGTGGCGGTTTGTTGACTCATGCTGTGGCTCGTCTTGCCTCTTCCATCAAGGTAATACTGCAACGATATTATTATTTTCCAATGTGCATATAAAAACTAGCATCCTATCTTATGAGCAAATTACATCACATGTTGAGGCCACTTTAGTACTTTACCTTGAAATACAAAACCAATATTCTTTTTTATGTTTAAAAATAAATGTTAGAAGTTACCATATATATTTATCATGCCCATCTTGCTATTACATCGGAGAAGTCGGTGATACTCAACCCTTTGCGAAGACATCCGCAATTTGCTCCTTAGTCCCAACAAAAGGCATACACACGATACCTTCGTCAAGCTTGTCTTTAATGAAGTGTCGGTCAATCTCCACATGTTTAGTTCTATCATGTTGTCTTGGATTATTTGCTATGTTTATAGCGCCTTGTTGTCACAATACAACATGATGGGTTTATCTTCAAATAACCCTAACTCGAGTAGCAATCTTCGTAGCCACAACCCTTCACTCACACCACGTGGGCCATGGCTTTCATACTCGGCCTCGGCCGTAGATCTTGCCACCACATTTTGTTTCTTGCTTCTCCAAGAAACCAGATTACCTCCCACAAACGCACAATAGCCAGAAGTGGACTTTCTATCATCGAGACACCTAGCCCAATCGGCATCGGTATAGACTTCGATCCTCCTATGCCCTTTTTCTTGAAGAGACACCTTTTCCGGACAACCCTTGAGATACCTCGGGATTTGATACACAACCTCCCGGTGTGATACTCTAGGATCATGCATATACACCTTTCACCACACTCACAACGAGAGATGTCGGTCCGGTGTGAGCTAGGTAAATTAGCTACTTAGCCTACCAAGCGTTGATATTGCCTTTCTCCACTTGATCGCCAATTCCTCCACTCAACTTGTGGTTGGGATCTATGGGTGTGTTGACGGTCTACACCCCAACATCCCCGTGTCACTTAGTAGATCTAGAACATACTTCTCGTTGTGATAAACTACTCCTTTTTTTTCGACCGAGCAACCTCAATGCCGAGAAGTAAGCGCAATTCACCTAGATCTTTCATCTCAAACTCCTCGGCTAGACTAGCCTCGAGCCTCTTCATCTCCACGAGATCGTTACATACGTCAACACTATATCATCCACATACACGACCGAATGCAAATTTTCTCTCCTTTCCTTTGGATGAACATAGTGTGATCGGCGTTGCTTCTTGGTAGCCAAGCTTTTTCATTGCCATGGAGAACCGATCAAACCAGGCTCGCGGTGATCGTTCAACCCATACAGCGCTTGACCAATGCAAGACACTTTGCCCTTTAGTTGTTCATTTTGAAAACCCGGTGGGATCTCCATATACACCTCTTCTTTTAGGTCCCCATGAAGAAAGGCATTTTTCACGTCTAGCTGGCACAAGTCCCACCTGAGTTCACCGCACACGAGATAAGTGTTCTGACAAGTATTCATTTTTGCAACAGGAGCAAAGGTTTCTTCATAATCTACTCCATATGTCCGTGTGTAGCCCTTAGCCACCAACCTTGCCTTGAATCGTCCACCTTTCCTTCGGGGTATGTTTTATTGAGTATACCCACTTGCATCCCACAAGATTCTTTCCCGACGGCTCGGGACCATATCCCACGTGTCATTCTTGACTAATGCTCTCATTTCCTCGAACATAGCATTTTTCCACCTCTAGTCCTGCGTTGCTTCTCTCCACTCACATGGAGCAAAATTAGAATGTAAAGAGGTCATAAATGCTTTGCACGCAGGTGGTAACGTCTCAAATGACACATAGTGGGAGATAGAGTGAGATGTTGAGGCACATTTCCCTTGTTCCAACACGCTTGATCGAACCCTTTGCGCACGCAATAGGAAGATCGAGACCGCAGAGAGAAGAGTACCTGAGGGTAACTCTAAGTTACCTGGAGTTTGTGTTGTGGGAGAACCGTCGACAGGTACGAGCAATTGGTGTTGATCTTGGACAGGCAATTGCTCAACATTTTCATGACGAGGTTTTCGAGTGTAAACTTTATGGATTTGTCTGGTCGGAGGTGGGAGGTTCTGATCCATGCTTGAATCCAAACGAGAATTTGAACTTGTACTTGGACTCACGTCCATAGTGTCACTTAAGTTTATAGTATCTTCTATACCCTCCTCCAATGCCACCACCACATTCTCTCCCTCTCGCCAATCCGGCCCGGAAGAGTGACAACTACCTCAAGAGTGTCCTGAAATGTCACAGGGGATGTATTGGACTGTGCATTTGAGAGTATAAAGTATGATTCTGTCTCTCTAAATGTCACATCCAAGCTCTCAAACATTCTTTTCTTCACGGGGTCATAACACTTATACCCCTTTTTCCCACTTGAATATCCAACAAACACACATTTGTGGGACTTTACATCAAGTTTACTAATACCTGGATTTGTATTATGAACAAAACACACACATCCAAACTTCTTGGGAGATACCTTAAATGAGGTAATACCCGTGAGCATCTCAAGCGGTGTCTTGAAGTCCACAGCTTCTCAACGGCATTACTGTTGATTAAATATGTAGCAGTTTGTCGCTTCTCCCCAAAGATATTTCGGGACATTCATGGCAAATAGGAGGCACCTTGTCACCTCCAATGTGTCTATTCTTCCTTTCCGCGACACCATTCGTTCGGTGTACTCACACATGTAGTTTGATGTACAATGCCATTATCTCGTAAGAAGCGGTCGTTGCCTGTTGGTGTACTCTGTGCCATTATCGAACGTAACACCTTTATTTTTTTCTCAAATTGCGTTTCCACCATCTTGTGAAAACCCTTGAAACACTCCGGACTTCATCCTTACTCCTCAACAAGTACAACCAAGTCATCCTTTGTGACAATCAATAAAGGTGACGAACCGCACTGAACCGGATAAAGAACTAATCCTCGAAGGCCCCCACACATCGTAAATGAACAATATCAAAACACGAAGAACTCCTATTACCAAACGAGGGATATGTTGTTCTTGTGTGCTTAGCAAACTCACAAGCATCACATACTAGTTTAGCCTTGCTACACTTCGAGTACAACTTGGGGTACAACTTTCCAAGTACGAGAACGGTATATGGCCTAAACGACACGCATGCGAAAGCGAACTCCAACTCGGAGTTTACGCCACGCAGTGCTCTTTGATTCAAACTTTTCCTCCTCGCTTGAGTCGGTATAAGCCTTCACTTCTCTTACCAATACCAATTACTCTTCCTGTGTTTAGCTCATAACACACGACATGAGTAGAGACAATGAAACCACATACGCTTAAGGTCATCTACCAATTGATAGACGATAGGAGGTTATTGGTGAAATTAGGAACATGCAAAACTCGATGATAGTTGGAGTTATGAAGTACATGTTATATCCCCACCCCCGCTTCGTTGGACATAGCGAGCCATCTATTTGTTTGTACCTTGTCTTTCCCGGACATAGGTTTATAGGTTTTGAACATTGTGGGGTGAGGAGTCATGTGCTTGGATGCCCCGAATCTACAATCCAGGGACATATCAACGCTCGGCTCGGCTACTAGAGCTTTCATAATAGTGCCCGATCGGCTTAACTACGATGAGTGAGAAGAGAAGAAATATTGTAACCGTCGTCCCTAGATGAGGAAGCAATCGGTGCAGTGACACTAGCCGGAGTGATGGATGTAAGCCTGGTTGCAAGATGAATCATCAATTGGGTCAACAATTCATCGAGGCTTGGACCCGACTGACTAACAGTGTTAGCCATATGCGTCTGCTGGCATTTTGATCCCCTGCGATCTCTATCATGACCCCGACCTCTGATTGGTCTTCCGTGTAAGTCCCAACAAATCTCTCGAGTGTGATTCTCTCTATGACAGTAATCACAAAATTTATGACTTTGAGATGAGATTGTATGTAGTTGGCTTAATTGTTCTGTCATTTTCACTTGGCTGCAACACTTTTAACCCACAGTACGCAAGTTCTGGCTCTTGCGACTTGCTCTTGGCCGCTACACAGAGAGAAGAGGACTTGCGACTGGCTCGCGACACACGCGAGAGGAAAGACGCGCGACGAACACTCTCGCGACACACGCGATCGGGAAGTCCGCGCGGCCCGGCTCGCGACACACGCGAGAGGAAAGACGCGCGACGAGACACGCTCGCGACACACGCGATGGACGGCGGCGGCCCGGGTAACTCTCGCGACTCCGGCGACGCGCGACACACTCGTGATTGAAGTTACATATTGACAGTTTCACCATGACTCTTCTGTTGTTTTATCGTCCTAATATATACTCGGGAATTAAGGTTGGATTCCAAGTTTATGTTGAATAACATTAGCGCGTAAGATGCCACATAAGTGAATGAATAAAATACTACTGTGGTTTTTTTCTGAAATTTATTATTTTGGTTATCAGATCAAAGAGGAGGATGAATATGGTGAGGGAATCGAGTCACTTATAACAAGAGTTGAGAATTTGCTTGTAAATGGTAAATTAGCTCAAGCTGCTGATGAATTGGAAATAGGGTTGCGTGGGAGTCAAGCCGAAGAGGTTGTTGCACAGTGGGTCAGACAGGTGAGGGCCCGTGCCATAGCCGAGCAGACTCTCTCTCTTCTCCAGTCATATGCTTCTTCTATCACTTTCTCTTGAAACATCCTTTCCTTTTTTTTATTTTCTTTTTCATGATGTCTTGATTTCTCCAGTTCGAGTGAAAAGGTGAGCAGGTTTCAGTCCTCTGTTAGTCGAGCTAATAAATTTTGGTTAACATCTCCGGATTTTTTTTTATTTTACCCAAGACCTCTGGGACTATGAGTCTTAATAAGATATTTGGCGCTTTTGCTTGTGTACTTTGGAAGAGCAAGATTGGAATTCAAATTACTATACACATTTATACTTATGTGAAGTATAACTTACAGTAGAAATAGAAAATTTTAGCTAAATACTAAATAGGAGAATATCCTAAGTGCGTATAGTAGCCAACAGTGATTACAAAAGCTTGCGAGGTCTTGTACAATGTTACGAGATAAAATGTGTGTTGCATGATTGTTGAAGTTGAGAGAACTGGGGACCACAGTGACTATTCTGAATTTTTGAATAATTTAGTACTAACATTTGCAGTTTGGATGGGTATAATTCGAATAATTTGGCAAGGACAAACGTTTGCGGTTCGGATGGCATTAAATCATTATGATACTTGTGGAAGACGGACGTCGTCTTAACAAAAGCAAGGTCAATATTCATGTGACCTTTTTTTGTGCAATCACAAATAATAGCGTGTAATGTGGACGGAAGTGCTATCCCTTTTCCATCCAGTCTACTAGTACTGGCGCTTTGATCTCCTCAGGAAGAAATACCCTGGCGCTGGTGACATCCCTACAATCATCGGTTTTCGTACTATCACAGTGACAAGACTCGTGTTTTATTTCGAATAATTCATTTTTTTTTATCCATAATCAAATATTTCATAAATTAATCGTTTATTTAATATATAATATGGTTATTCATCATATTTTATCCGCAAATAAAACATATTATATAAAATTTAAAATGATATTATATATTTTTATATAGCTTTTAAAATTTTAATATATTTTTTATTTATATTATATAAAACACACTATTTCCATATTATAAAAAATAACAAAAATTTGACAGAACCCTTCCCAAATCCCAAATTTGTTACTATACATATCACCACCCACCTCTCCGCCTCACCCCAATCAAGGCCCATCCCTCCAGGCTGCAATCCAGCATTGTAATCTGTTGGTATAAACATCTTCCTTTTTGGGGTCCACCATTCTCAACTGAATATTCGGAGGTAACATCTGATCAATTGAGCATGATTTTATCCATGCTGTCGAAACTTTGCACTAGGAAAAAGAATATGTAAGACGAGTACGCCACAGATTAAGAAAGAGATACGAGTAACTTTATTAAGATAACCTAAAAATCCATCTGCACAAGGTTTAAACTACACAGCAATGTCTAGGCGACTATTTCTAGCTCTTTCCAATGCTTAGTTATTTCGAGCAACATTTACAGAAAGACCATTCAGGAAGATGGGAAGAAAAGAAACAAAGAAATAAACAAATACAGAAAAACATAGAATACTAGTTTATTGCAATAACCTATCTCTGAACTAGGACGATAAAAATGTCCAATACAATTAAAGCGGGAGCTCAGGAGGAAGAAGAGAGATGGGAATAGGAAGGGTGGGGGTGGGGGTGGGGGTGGGTATGAGAGCAAGCATCTGGTTCTTGATAATGCCCATGCACGTCTCAATCTCCCGATACAACCCTGCATTCTCTGGGCAACATGGTTGCATGCTGGCAAGAGCTGAGTCAAGTATATGCGCCACATCTGCTGGTGGCTGTTGCTTCTCCGTACAACTCTGTCACAAATCAATTATAATGTTCATTCCAGAAAGGAGTCATTATATCTTAGTACTGAAAAAATGCTGCATCATTGTGCATAAGTTCCATTTAATGGCTAAATGGGGGTTGGAAAAGACAAGAATTTAATCTAATAATATCTTTACAATTTGCTTAGTCCAATAGTCTCACCACATTTTAGTGCCTGTTTCTTAGCTTAATAATCTCTTGACAATTTTTAGCTCAATTAGATTTTAAGCTAACGCAAAAATAGATGTTTTTATACTGCAATAGAACAATGCTAAAATTCTTTGCATTTCTCATCTATCAAAACTATAAAACTGATATAGTTTACTTTTTAACTAAAATTTCATTCCAGCAAAACATAACTAGAGAGAGGACTAGCATTCTTGCAAGCAGATATGGGAGTAAATTCATCAGGGCCAACAGATGGGAGTAAATTCATCCGAGGAAGAAATAACTAGAGACGACTAGCATTCTTGCAAGCATGCCCGTTAAAAGTTTTTCCTTTTTCCTTTTTTTCCTATGAAGAGTTTACTTTCCTTTTCCTGCAAGAAGATGAAAAACAGAGAGAATACAGAATGAAATGACTAAAGGTGTACCTGTATCATTAGTAAAGTGGAGACACATGACAAGATGAGCTCTGAAGGAAGCCGAACCTCCCCCTCAAATCCAACACGCATCTTCAGACTTTCAGCATGCACAGCAGAAGGGTCAAACGTTGCTGAAGTGGCATTCTCCTGCTGATAAGTAGAGTTGGCATGACCTGAGTCTGGAGGGATTCGCCTTATCCCCAAAATGCTGGAGCCAGACCCAGAATTTCGGTTACTCAAGTTATCCAGTGCCTCTTCTATCTTGACAGCAGGATCCTCACCTTCGTTTGTAGTGCACATCGCCTATTAGAATTGTCATTTTTGTAATAACCAACAAGAAATAAAAAGAAAATATATAATTATTAACACAATGCTAGGCTTTCAACAACATAAGGTGCTTTGAATCATTTAAAGGAAGCCAGAAACTATTGGAACTGTTGGTCCAAGCATTGATGCTTGTACTTTGAGAAAGAAGAATAATTTCATTTAATTGGTTTGGCTGTACCTTAATAATCAAGGTATGGCTCAAGACCAACCATTGGACATAACTTCACCTGGAACCTCCAAAAGGTTGTCATACCTGGACAGCAGCATCAACCATCATTTTGGCTTTACGTCTTGAGTTCTCTATGATCTCTACCACTTGAGTACCTGTGTCTTGGCCGTTATTAAATACTGCATTGTTTAATGCATCTGAAGGTGCTCCGTAAGATTCTGTGCACCTCAGTATTGGATTTGATGGATTCACACTATAGGTATTGCGTTGTCTCAGAGTGAGCAATGCAGAAGCAACCTGCAGGGAAGCAAGTTTATTAGATCTTGAAAATTGATCTTATTTCTAAAAACTGTTTATATCCAAGACCCTAAGAACAATTGCACTTATCAGATAATTGCTGACGAATTAATTTCTTTCACCTGATCATTGGCCTCTCGGAGTTGAACAAGTACTGTGGCATACTGATTTCTAAAATGATCCAAGTCAGATAAGTTATCAGTCTCCTTCTGCTTTCCAGAGACTTCCTCATTCATGTACCTCAACTCCATCAACAACGCCTCCTGCATTTCACATAACCAATTCAGCTAAATTTCCAAACGGTACAAGAAACAAAAAATGCTCAAGATCATCAAGTCTCAAAGATGAGATGTCCAATATTTAGTACTTTTTTGTCCAGAGCACGTGAAAGCTCAGCAAGAGCTCTTATGTCTGCCTCTCTCTCCTGCATCTGTGACATAGTGCAAGACTGGTTGTACATTGCCTGTCGGGCAACCATGGCAGCTTCATTCAAGGTAGCTTTGGCCTGTGCAACCGCATCAATGCTGTCTCCCTGCTAAATGTTGTCCCCACATTACATGTTAAATAGTATCCTTCCGGATTGTTGGAACACAAGGATATAAATGAACATGTAATAAATTTAATGAAAGCAGCATGTGACCTTAGCTTGCTTCAATAGAGTACTCATTGGATAAGTAGTGGCAGTGTGAGAGGGCCCACCTAGAACCTCTGAATTCTGACTAGGAGGAACCCTACTAGGAAGCCCAGCTCTCCAATCATTAGCTTGAACCACAAACTTGGGTTCACCAAATTTGCTTGCATATACATTTTGTCTTCTAACAGTATCAGGCATATTTTCCACTGGATTCAATGGCATGCAGTCTATATCCTGCATTTGATGAACAAAACAAACAGATCTATTAAAATATTGGCAATATAATCCAGAAACAATGCAGTCAGGTCTTAATGCTTTTTAAAGTGTTATCAACGAAGGAGAAAGAATACTACCAAGACAAATTCAACCCCCAATTCAGGGCGGTCAAACTGCACCCTACAGTATTCACCATCAACAGTGAGAACATTGCCATCATGCAATTCTCTTGATTTGGGATGGCACGCAATGACGCGTTGACCCACAGTCAAGGGACGGGCAAGATCAGAAGGGAGTCCTTCTAATTTCCCTGTCAGCAGAGATGAGTAATGATCCCTTACTGATTCTCTATACTTAGCCAACTTAGCCCTCTCCTCCTCCAAAAAGTAGGCTGACAGTCTCCGTGGCTTACCTAGAGATCTGCACACAAGATAACAACATCAATAATTGTTCAGAAGAATGAAGGGTAAGTGAAACAGAGAAGAAAAAGTGATCAGACACACCCCCTTATAACACCCCATTCTTCACGCGTGAGCCTGGGGATGTGGCCAAGCTTGACATGATTCAAGTACTCTACAAACTCATTTTGAGCAAACCATGGATAATCAATAGCACTGTAGAACCACTCAAATCTGCACCACCTTCGGAACAGACCATTTGACAAGCAATTAGATAGCTTCTCCTATAGTAGACAGAAGAACAGAAGTTACATAAATAAATGAAATAGAAAAACTAACAATTGACTAATTTGATGGAGTATACAGTGACATCAAAGATATGGAACCTTAAGATCAATTGCAGAGTTAGGAAGATAAGCAGGCCTCTTGTTGGCAGTAGTCTCACTGTGCACACTCTCTCTCTTAAAGAAGGCCTTCACTATTCCAGACTTGCGGCGGCTTCTGCTCTTGGTTTGCAATGGTATTCCAGTATGTGAAGTATCACTTACATCAATGACAACTCTTGTGGGGCTGGATATAGAGGGAGAGAGCTCAACTGGATTAACAGATCCTTCTGTTAGTTTGGATATAGGACTAGCCTGGCTAGCACGTCTACCTTTACTAGAAGCAACCTTCTCTTCTTCTACAGGCACCTGAAAGGCAGTTAAGAACACAACCATATGAATATTTCTCTTGTTTGCTTAAAAACATTCTGTTTACATTATATCACTAAATCGATCCGATAAACACCAGCATGAACACCAGTATAAGTGCATACCACATGAATGGATGAAAACTTCAGAAAGCTTATACCAGAACAGTAAACAGCATAATATACTTTTCTGCAGGATGAACCTATCCCATGCAGCACTATACCAGAAATATGTCTCTGCTAACAACTACCCTACCTCCTACATTAGTAAAATTCTCAATAAGTACAAAGAAAACTGAAAAGGAAAATAGAGCATTAAGTACCTTCGTCCTCTCAACATCAACTCCAGGCATTTCAGTCTTAGCTTCATCTTTTAAGATCTATGCACACAAAAAAAGCATGAAAAAAATACATAGCTTAATAGGCAAATAAAAAAAATTGTAGCAAAATCAATGATAGCTAGCAGATGATACCTTCGAAGGAGTAGGCTTGCGCTTCTTTCCTTTCTCAGGCTTCTCCTTGGTTTCAGGAGTAGCAACTTTAGTCCTTTTACGAGCACCACCTTCAGGGCCCGCACCAGCAGCCTTCCTTTTATCCTTCTTTGTTGAGGCTTTAGGTTTGGATTGTTTCTCCTTGGAATCAATTTCCTTGTTATCATCTTTTCCCTGGGCTGAAGATTCTAATAACAAAAGGAATAGTGAATATGCTTGTTTAGTGTATTATCTTGACAATGTCAAAAGGCAAGCTAGCTCTCTGCACCTGATTCAGAAATAGGAGTAGGTTGCAAGATATTCACTGAGATATTTGCTAATGTATGAAGGGCGGACAATTCACAAGCTTCATCGTCTGAAATTAAATTAAACATATGAAGAATAATGGAAGCTCAACAGAATAAAGACCACAGCAATATCACAAAGGTAACCCTTATTTTTTTTCTAGTTGGTTCTGGACCCGATATTCACAAAATTTGCATAATTAGTCATTTAACCTGATTTAATCTGATTCTTTTAAAAAATAAACCAGAGAATAAGGACAAGTTTGATGATTAGTATATTTTCACCTGATATTCACTAAATTTGCATTAATTAGTCATGTAACTTGAGTTAATCTGATTTTTTTTAAATAAACCAGAGAATAAGGACAAGTTTGATGATTAGTATATTTTAAAAAGAATATGCACTGTATAACCAAAGTTTAAAATGCCAGCTGTTTACTTTTCATACAATGAAGCACACAAAAAGAAAAAAATATGAACCTCCAAAGAAGAGCTGCCGGTTTCTTTTTCGGGATGAGGTAGAAGCCCAAGGAGATTTAGCATCCTCATTATCAGCATCCTTGAGCCCTTTCCCACTGCTACTGTTATGCCCTTCTTCAGTGCCACTGCATGCTTCCTTGTCATCATCAGACCTGTTTGCACTAATGCCCTTCTGTTTTTTCTTTTGAGTCTTCTTGGACTTGGGACCAGTTTTATTGCTAGCAGAAACCGTACCCTTTCCAGAAGTGTAAGAAGGGCCTTTAGGGGAATCTTCATTCTCAGCCTCTCTGCTTCCAAGGCTACCTTCTTCTTCTGCATGAAATGCAACTGCTTTTGAACTGTCCCTCTCTGAGTCCGCATTCTGAATATTATATAAAAAACCTATTAGCTGATGAAATATTTAAACAGAAAGAGAGAACAATTTGCATGGGAAAAATAAGCACTTGGCATGCTTAAAGTGATGGAACATTACATATTAATAAGACCCAACACAAAATAACATGGCATCCATAAAAAAAGCTTCCATCAACATTTTAAAAATCAGGAGGAGAAAATGAAATATAAACGAACCCAAGCAATAATAAAACAGAAATAGTACACCAAGAAAACAACAGGAACAAAATTTTAGCAGTGCTCCATTAATCAGTGCTAGAATCGGAGATCCAAATTGTGCAAATTAACCAGCAACCATTTGCTACTTTGATAATGCGAAACTTCTGGAATCTCAATGGGAAAATAATGATGAGGATGTTAAAATTGATTTACAACTGGAGCTCATGCATCAGAAATCTTAAAAAAGGAAAGTTTATCTTTTACCTTTTTAGTGCTGGCCTTAACAGTAGCAGCATGGCGAGAGGGGGTATGAGCAACTTGTGGGGAACCACCTCTCTGGAAAACCTCTGCAAGTGCCATTGCTGCCACATGGGCCCCTTCATCATCCTCTGTTTTTACTCCCATACTAGGAGAATCCCTGTTTCTGATGCTCGCAATAGGAACCCTAGGTGTCCTTTTTCCAACAGCACGTGGTCTGGTACCTGCATGTAGGTCTTCCCCCCAATTATAAAATAGAAACTTAAAATCTTGCATTCCACTTAAATAAGAAATTCTCTCTTGCAATTAACATTCAGTTGGATAATAATTTCAAAAGTCAAGCAAGTCTCCAAGAGAAAATTGTTAAATATTTTAGTCTAGATGCCTGTAACATCACACTAAGATAACAGCTGGGTGAGAACTGCAGGCACCTCAAAGTATCCTTTGCATTACAGAGGTGAATGTTGGAATTTGATTAGCAAATGAGGCAAACATTGGACCATCCTTGCAAACACCCTTGTACTAATAGGCCATAAGCCCAGAAATATTAGTCTTTCAAAAAAAAAAGTTCACCTCCTGAACGTTTCTTCTTTAATGCTGACAGATCGGCAAAGCTAGATGATGCAGGCTCATAGGAAAGTAGGTCAGGATATCGTGATTTTGAGGTTTTGGATTCTGCCTTTTGTTTAGCCTTCCCACGCTTTGGTGCTGGCTTGATAGGCACCTTCTTAGGTGACTCATCACTTTCATTTTCGCTATTGCTTCCTTCCTGTTAGGTCAACACATTTTATTTACTTCTTTTCCATATAATAAAATGACTAGCACATAAGAAAAGGAGAACGAGTAAAAGGTTACCAAATTACTGTAGTGATCAGTCATCATTGCGATTAGTCCAGCAGCTGTAGCTGCTCCTTCTGGAAGAGAAAGATATGCCTGTGTAAAATAGACCAACATCTTAGCAATCATTATATGTCATATCATGTCCCATGGAGCTTAGATTTTCTTTCAAAAAAGCAGGATGGAACTTAGCTTAAAGCTTACCCGATTCATGTTGTAAAGTGCCTCCACCATGTCTGATGTTCTATTGCGCAATGAACCAGACAGCTAACAATCAAAAAAAGGAAAGAAAAATATGGCATCAATCAACCAATCTTAATACATCCATAAACAAATTTAAAGAATAGACTACAAATAATAAAACACATAAGTGTGCTGCTAAAAATTAAGGACCTTTTTCCAATCTTTTCCATATTTACGGTAGGCATCATAAAAACGCTCGAGTTCTTCTTTGGTCCACTGGGGACCCAGCAGGTCAACTAATTTCCTCTTCTACAATCATTAGACCAAAGCATAATAGATAAGTCGAAAGTATAATTCAATCACTGATAACAAAAGATCAAGGAACAGAAAAGAAGTATAATTCACAAATGTCAATGGAAAAAGATGCAACTTAATTGGTTTGAACTTTAGTGAAAGAACACATCCATATAGAGATGTCAATTTGACAATGAATGGCATTATGGCAAGATGCCAACCTTCAAAATATATCACTCACTTCTCATGCATGAGAGCTATTAAAAGCTTTGCGCTTCACTCAAATAAAACAAACAACTCATAGTAAACTTCACTTGATCGCAACAATAGGTACAAACAGATCAAGATTCTATGGCTAAAAGTGTAATAGAAAATTATATGCTAAATTTGTGCAGGATAAGTTCACCTTATTCTTGCTTTTGTTAGATGTACTAGGACCTTCCTTCTCAGGCCACTCATCATTAACCTTAGCAAACTTTCTATGCACTTTTCTTGTTTTCCTTGTAGATGCCATGATTATATGCTTCACTGGAATAAACTGTGGAGAAGAAAATCAAGAATTCAGTGAAATAAAGTAATTAAATTTGCATAGAAAAATGCAATAAAATAATTTATATAAGGAGGGTTAGTTTGCACGGTCCTATATCCAGCAGACTAACAAGATAACCCAAAAAAATTTCAAACAAGAAAGAAATGACTCTGAGGGTTTTGGGAAGGTGAAAAGTAGATCTTGATTCGGTTGCAACGAAAAAAATAAAATCTAAATAGTACTCTGAATTTCAATCCCATTCTTTTGTACCTAATATCATAACCAGACTATCAACTTTAGGAAGTACTTTACAGTTGCACAAAAATTTAACAAAAACAATAACAATCACAGATAGATCGTTTCAGCACTAAATAAAAAAAAGTGCAATTAAGCAACTCCTCCCTAAACTGAACACTTTGCAAAAATGCATGATGTTGAATAAATTAGGGCCTAACTAGAACGACAAAGAGAGCGAACGAGAGAGAGAGAGAGAGAGAGTGAGACCTGGCCTGCTTATGCGAAGATATAGAATTCAAGATCTAGCGTTTTGGAAATCCCAAGAATAAAAGGCGAAGATACGAAGGCTCAGAGTTGGTCTAGCTCAAGAGTGCCAAGAGAAGGAGCGAAGGAGAGGCAGTACCTTGCTCTGTTATCTTTTCTCTCGATTATCTCTTTTCTTCATCGAATTCAGGAGAAAATCACGGAGATAATGGAAAAGAGAAAAGAAGTGGTAAATGACCCAGACTTTTACAAGCTGAAAAGAAAATAAAGAACAAATCAATTTCCCCTTTCTAGTTCAAATCTATAAACAACTGAAAGTACTGGAAACAGCATCCAGAAACCTCAAAGAAACAAGATTTGGAGAGAAAAGATGCATGCAATTAGATCTGAAAATTCAAATCATACAGATAGAAAGCGAGGGGGGAATTTTAACACCGATTGAGACACCTTACCAAAGGATTTGCACAAGAGCTTCAACGGGGTAGGAGAGGATTTGAGAGGCGCGAATATGTTCGATTTTTTCTTTCTATTTTCCTCGCACCCTTTTTCTGGGTTTTCCCTCTCTTTCTCCTCCCTTTCTATGCAACTCGCATCTCCTCTTCGGCTCTCGCGCGATCGAAACTGTGGAATATAGAGTACGAAACCAACCCTAGAGCAGATAACCCCTCCCGTTATTTTACTTTTTAAACTAGAAAATATAAAATATAAAATTTTGACGCTTATTCATATTTGATCATTGAATTTTTATTTATTTATTTTTAATCACTGAATTTTAATTTTTATTCATATTTGATCACTTCAATTAGTTTTTTCACTCAAAAATAATTAAAATAAAATTATATTTGTTATCAAAATTAATTGAAATAAAAAATAGATAAATAAAATAAAATTATATTTGCTTTTTCATTAGTTTTTCAATTATTTTTTAGTGAAAAAACTAATTGGAGTGATCAAATATAGATAAACATCAAAGTTCAGTGACTAAAAATGGATAAATAAAAGTTTAGTGACCTAATATGAATAAGCATCTAAATTCAGTGACCTCAAGATTAACCTAAATATAAAAGGAAGGGATGACTTACAATGATTATATATTTGTACTATTCTATAAAGCATTTAAGAATTGGATAGGTCCATTTTTTGTCATTTCCTTCAATTTTTTTATATCTCAAAATACCCCTCATCTAATGATTTACATTAATTTTGACTAATCAGACAAACATGATAGTGTCCATTATTTTGTATTCCTCTCTATTTCTTTGTTATATAGGAGGAAGTAATTAAATGTTGAGAGAAATCATGTGAGATTATATTTGATATAGCATCTGTAATTGATTTTGTAATTTATCTTGCATTTATTGATCTTTTTCATATTAGAATGACGTACATATTATCATGTGATATTTTTTTATATCTAAATAAAAAAATTCGCTACAACGCGCAGGTACACAGCTAGTTTTAATAATCTTGACAATAAAATTTTTAAATAAATATGAAAAATAGAAAAAAAATCTTATGAATATATTCTTTTATTTATATATTGATGGTGATTCAAATTTCATAAAATTTCATTATTGTTTGATAGTCTATAAAAGATCGTTAAATTATAACCGTTGTAAATTATATAAAATTTTGATGGTCCTTAATGAAATATCAAATGATAATGAAATTACATGAAATTTGAATCACAGTCAATTTATAAGTAGAAGAACATATCCATAAATTTTTTCTATTTTTTTTAATATTTATCATAAAATTCATTATCAAGATTGTTAAAATAACTCATTGTCAAGTGATCCCCACCCAAATATAAATGAGGTTGAAATGCCTCTATTTTTGGTATTCATTTTTGTGTTCATTTGTGCTTTTTAAAATTTTTAAATTTTGAAAAAAATAAAATATTATAACAAATCAGTCAGATGTTTTTATGACTTTATATCATTAATAGTGACGATATTTTAATAAAAATAGAAAAAAATCTCATGAATAATAACCTCAATAAATTGTACAACGAATCAATCAATATGCATTATAACAATACATTGAAGAACAAAAATATAAGTATTGTCAGTAAAGAAATTTAAGAAAGTAACCTCATACAGACTGATATGAGGTTGTCAGTTGCAACTAACATCTAAACTTATTTTTAAGGGTATTTTTTCAGATGTATATATTTTAATTATTCAAGATAAATAAAATTATAAATAGTACAAATAGATGTCAAGTGAAATGAAATGTTTTATTAGTTAAGGTCTAAATCGACAGTGAAATTACTTTATTGATGATTTGCTGCCAAGTTTTTAAAAACGAAGCTAAAAATTTATTTAAATTATTTTCCGAATTTGATTGACTTTGACATTAAATTTTTAAGAAAAAACGTATTTAACGAGTTTTTTACAGGTTTTAACACGAGTTAAAACCATTAATATAAGTACCGTTCAAATGATGTAAAAAATAATGAGTATTTTTTATATTTGGGCAATTTTACATACGAATGTTCACGTGTGAATTTTTTTTTTATCATTACAGTAGGCCCATAGGTCCATCTCCTCAAAATCGTTCTTCACTTCTGAAGTTAATTTAAATTATTTATAGGGAAAAGTACTAAATCGTGAAGAAAAAATTCTATTGAATTTTTTGATCAAGTTGTCATAAAAAAAAGTTTGTTAACTACTTGAATTTATTTCATTTCAACTCTTACAGTTAGTGACTTGAAACTTTTATTTTCTTTTCATGTTTTGGATATAATAGTTTAGTATAATTTAAGATTTTTAATTTTTAAGTACTTAATAAATGTCATAGTTGTTAGTTTTACTTAATTTAGTTAATTATTAAGTATCAATCATATGCAAATATATTTTATCTTTTAGTCATTTTAAATTTCAATTAATCAATTAAAGTATGAACAAGCATAAATCTTCAAACACTATATGAATTTATCATTTAAATTTCTTTGCCAGGTTAATGGGCAATTGTTTTTTTCTTAAAATAGGGCCTCCAATCACCCCAGCATATATTACTTTTCATATGTCTTTGACATGATTTGAACTTGTGTCACTCTGTAAAGAGACAGACCCAATATCGTTTGTACTAGGCCTATAGTTCTTAATGGGTGATTGTTATATATTTGTTGTATTCAACCTCTTTATTTCACAAGCACAAGCATTAAAGTGATTTTTTGATAAGAAGATATGAATTTACTTTATACTATTAAAATGGATACTTATATAATTATTATATTTGAAAAATATTGAAAAAAAAAACTAACTAGCTAAGTTCTCTTATAATGTTCTTTGTTTTTGTTTTATATGTCTTGATGAAAGCATAAGATATACAAATTTTCTTGAGGTATATTTTGTTTCTCTATATTTTTTTACTCAGTATATTTAAATAAATCTCTACTCCTTATTAAGTGTTTAAATGTCATAATACTACAACAATCAAGATTTAATTCAAAATTTTTGAAATTAATATTAGCCATCAGATCAATCTATTTTTCATTTTGAGATACTTTATCTATAGCTGGCATGTTAAAGCGCTTAATTATTCTCTCTCATAATTGTTACATGCAATATCGCACGGGCATGACCCTATTATTTCACGCTACTGCCCTGCTGATCAATCTCTCTTCGTCTTTTTTTAGTTGCATCTTTCTTGTTGTCCCCGTCTCTTAAAAACCTAAAATTTCATCTCTCGCTCATTTATCATTCCTCGCTTCCTTCCATTGCTTGCATCCTCTTTTTCCTAACCCATCACTCACAGAGACCTGGGAGGTTCTTACCCTATCTTTCCCAACCATCACACCCTTCCCCTATTTGGCTTCACTGATGACCACTGATGTGTATTTTGCTAAGCTAATAAATACCCTAATTTTACTCAATTTCAGCTGCAAGCGTACGACCTAGTCAAGTAGTAATTTGGGTGTCGAACCACAAGGACAAGGGTGAATTACCAGTTCTTATAAGTTTCAATAATCTTGACAATCGATCGAGAGTTTTTATTTCAAAATAAAAGTGCATTAATCTAACAATAACGACCGGAAAGTTTATCAAATTGAGGATCCTAAGGGTTTTCGGCTTCACTCTCACTCGTTTAGTCAATTCACTCTATTTGATCTTTTAGTTTGTTCTTGTGTTTGTCAAGGATTCAATCTCAGATTTAGTACCAAATTTACACTTTCGTGGCTTGATACCGTACCTAAACAATTCGGGTTTCACGATTAAGTACCTCACCTTACAAGTCTAAGCCCATTAAGATCGGTGAATCACTTTGGCATAACCTAGATTTTGTACTTCGCCTTTCGGTACCTCACACAATTTCTAGGGTTTCCTCGGTTTTCCCTTAGGTAATAAGTTTCACGATTAAGTACTTGGCCTACGACCTAAATCACTATTTTGGGTCGAAGATTCTGCCCACCTTTCGGTTTCCGCTTTCACTTCTATGGTAACATACAGTTGATTAAAACTAGACATTCAATTTAGACAAAACAGCAATCACAAACAACAAGAACTAAAAGATCATCAAACGAGTAAATTAAACCATTCGAGTTATCAAGTTTACACGTAGACCCCTAGAAGGGTGTCTAGCCATAAATCATGTTAAAGATTATATCAAGATTCATGTTTAAACAAACAGTACAACATGAGAAAAGAGTAAAGAAAAGAATAAACCAAGAAGATCTACGATTTCTCGCCCGGTTCTTGAGTTCTTCTTCAAATTATCCTTCTAATGGTGTTCTTCCTCTTCTTTTCTGCCTTAGAACTCTTCTCCAGTCAGTTGAGAGATCCCTGGGACGAAGGGGTGTCAAAATCTATTAATTCCAATGAGAAAACCGCTTTAAAACTGTAAATTCGCGCTGCCAGCCCAAAAATTGAGGTCCGACATTTTAAAATTGTGGTCCGCAATTTTTGTATGAGAATGCTTTTAACTTGATTTCTTCATGTAAATCCGACCCATCTTGTTCCAAACATTATTTCTCATGTTAACATCTTTGTTTTCATTCCATAACCTGTAAAATAATAAGAAATGCAACAGTATCTCAAACTCGACATAAAAACTAAATAAATTCTTAACAATTAACATAAAATGCATAATTTTTGAGATAAAACTCTAATTGAATATAATATATAAATGAGGCTTATCAACCACCACCATTGTCTCCCTTTGTCTCTCTCTCATTGTACATGTAAGATTGCTGATACTGCCTCAACTACCTCTCTCGCAAGAGAGGAATTGGAAGCTTTAATGATGGAAATTATGCCGCCTAATCTGGCTTCAACACAGATCAAACTATGGAATAAACATTATGAAGCATAAGTAAGAAGCAATTATAAATTCTTTGCTCGATACAACATGTGTGAAGCATACGAAAACTTAAAAGTGAATAACCAACATTTGAAAACGTATGGCGTGGACAAACTTTTCGGATAGGCTCGTGTAAATTCCGCTCGTTGGGTTTTAAGAATTCAACAACCAAAATGGAAATAGAACCATCAAAGTAAAATACACAAATGCTCGACTACAACAAATTTATTCTTTTTTAAGGAAGTGAATCAGATATTGTGTGTATAGGAACTTCCACTACTAGAATCAGCAATATATTGGTGGGTATTCGAGAATATTTTGGTGGGCCTGGAAAGGAAGAAAAAAAAGGGTCAACAAATGCTTTGTGAAAATTGGGGTGAGCCCACCGATAATTATAAAGTAACGCACAAAATTAAGCGCAATGTTGGACACCTAAATTTCCTTCGCACTTTCGCCAGGTGCACCGCCCATATAGCTAGAGTTAAGTCTAGCCCTTAACGTACAATAGCATTATCATTTATTTCTCAAATCAGCTTACTAATCGCTATCTCGTTCTCCCTCACATGTGCCTCGTCATTCGACTCACCTCACTTCTCTCTAATCGAGGTTCAATTTTATCGATTTAGGTTAAGCTCTCAAAAAAAAATTTATGTCATTAAATTTATTGTCTAAGTTATAGTATTAATTTGTTGTTCCTCAAGCTAGATCATTGTTGTCACTGTCGGTAAGTAGGAAAGATTAGATGTGGGGAGACTTGTGACCTAACGGCTTCAAAGCTTGCATCTAAGCTACCAAGTAAAGTAAGAAATTAACGTATTTTACTATGACCTTGAATTGACGGGATATTTGAATCTGTTGTGGGGCCAAATATATCTTCATAATTTTTAAGAAAATTAAAAGAATGTATAAAATTATTATTTGATTCTAAAGTGTTTTCCTTTTTCCCTTCTTTAAGATGAATCAGAAAGAAAAGATTTAGCAAATGGATGTACATACTAAGTGAGAATGTTATTATGGTATGTGCTTGGATCTATTGATTGGACCTCCCTTGTTACTTGTGTAAGTTTTTATTTAATCAATTCAAGCTTTATTATGAATTTAAGAACAATATATTCTTTAAGAGAACTAAAGCATGAGGATGAAGATGACCACACTAATATAGGGGTGCTGACTATTATGTTTTGTACAATACTGGTGTGTTACTTGAGACTTGTGGATGGTTTATTCTAAAATCTAAAATGTTGACAATCTTCTCGATACCTTATTTATTAGTAGGTTTTGAATGGTGTTGGTACTTTAGCCGTTCGACAAAAAACTTTATATCATTGTTATGTAGTCACTATATTTTTCATTGCTAAAATTGTATCAAGTTAAAGTTTTTTTTGATAAAATGATTTGTTTTATTTTTTAGACTCTGCCTTCAGCACTTAGCTCTGGTGCTGAATTACTTGGTGCATTTTCAAATTAAATGGTTCAACTCTTTATTGATGTTAGAATGTTTGAATCTTCAGGTGATGTTCCTTCATCATTTATGCAAATTTAAACACAATGTTTCGTCTACTTCCAAATAAGAGTGGACACTTTCTTTTTGCTGTAATAGTTATTTTGATTTTACAAGCAAATATCATCTACTATCAGAATGTAAATCGAGTTGAGACTAGTATAATGTGACTGAAACTGGCCCTAGGTTTTTATATTGTGTACAAATAGGTTCATGAATGATATGTTTAAAAGGTTGTAGCCTCATAATGTATTCCAAGAAGCTCATTGAGTGCTGAAACTAGCTACCTATACGGTCTAAAAGGTTGTGGCCTCATAGTGTATTCCAAGAAGCATGTATTGATATGTTTACATTTTACTCAGGTATTGTTGTTCGCTTTAAATTGATATGGGTCAGTTTGTTTGAGGATAAATTATAAGATCTAAAATGTTCTAGAACATTGAATGTTACCATTTTTCCTTGCAAGGGCCAAGATATGCAAATAACTATATGTTTTCAACTAATGAGTCATGACATCCTAAAAAAATTAGTTGGTTCCATTTATTTTTTTCTCTCATTTTATTTTGTAGGATGATACCAAGTTAGCTAAATAAAAGAATGATTTAATTGATTTAGAGATTTGGTAAGTGCTTAATTCATTTGTTGTTTCTATATGCACCATGGCACAATAAATGAAGGGCTCAATATGTGCTAAAATACATCAAATTAATTTAAGTGCTATCAAATTAATAATATTTTAATTCTTTTGACAAATTTAATACCTCAAAACTATATAATTATTCCTCTTTCATTTCAGGTATGTGCTTCTTAGAGTGTAACTTTCATTTCATTTCAAAAAACACCAGTGTACATGATAGAATATTCTATAAAGAGCCTACTAATTGAAGATGTATCATGTTAATAATCAATTAATATTAAGGTTTTGTGAAAAATTAACATTAGAAAGATGAATGGTTATTGCATGCATATATTTTGGATTTATTATTGTATTAAAAAAATAAGATATTGTACGTTACTGTTTTATTTTTTTTGGTGGATACTTGTGAATTAAATATGATAGTAATATAATATTATATTTATTATTTATTATTTGCCATCTCATATTTTGTTTACATTTTTTTTGGATTTTTTGGGTTTGCACATTATTTTGAAAATGGTGCTAAAATGTTCTGGTTCAATAAAAAATATTATTTTTTATAAAATAATGTGTACAATAGGTTGTCAAATAAATATTTAAATAAGAGATTGAGTAGTTACGTGGGATGTCACACGTATAATAGATTAAACACCTACTAAATTAGTCTCGTGTTGGTCAAAAGTAGAAAAACAAATAAGTGGGTGCATCCACGAGTCTATATGAGATGGCACACAGAAATAGTCAAATACGAGGGCCCCACGAACTTAGTTATTATTTTCGTGGAGTTCTATTGGGTGGGCTTAGTGGGTGAGAAAACCCTCCAAATAAGTTATTTTGGTGGTGTTAAACTATGAATTTGATAAAATAATAATATTAATTAAGGAGATATTAAACCAACTTAACACAAATTTATAAATAACATAAACCAATAAATTAAAGGAATATATACTTAATAAATGAATAAAACTAATAATGCACAATAATAATTCACCATTAATTAATTAAAAAGAATTTAATCAAATAAATTTCAAATACATCGATAAAGCTAAATTAATGATCAAATAAAAAAATAATAAATAAACTGGACTATCGCCCTCGGTACCGCCAAAAATGAGTCTGGTAGCGCAAAACATGAAAACTGGACCCGATGCCCTCGGTACCGCCTAAAACGAGTACGAAAGCGCATAACATGCAAACGGGACCCAATGTCCTCGGTACCATCGAAAATGAGTCAGGGAGCGCAAAACATGCAAACTAAACCTGTCAAACCGTGAAAAAATAATTAATAATAATAATTAAGATGATGATTAAAATGATTTAACAAAAAATAATGAATAATATAAATCAATAGTAAAGAGAATATATATGTAGTTAAATAAATACATTAGGCTAACAATAAAGGTTAGTAAATTTTCTGTTAACTGAGGCCTTATGTAAATAAATAGATGAAAACTCAATTTCAAATAAATTAAAAGGATTTAACTAAAGATAAAAATATATAATAATAATAATAATAATTAATTGATTGATTAATTAATTAACTTCAAAATAGATAATCAATAAATCAAATCAGAACTAAAATAATATATATATATATATATATATATGTGTGAATAATCAAGGATAGTTATAAAATAAAGAGTATTAATAATTCACTAATGATTTATGACTAAAAATAATAATTGAAATGACTTAACGCTGACGTAGCAAATAACCTCACATGAATAATTATAGAGATGAACTAACAAGTCGATACTTAAAATTAAAGATATAGTTACAATCAATAAACAAAACATGATAATAATAATAATCAGAAAGGTCGAGTTAACAACCTAAGAGTCCTAATCAAAATGATCAATAACGATTCATAAATTTAAATAATAATAATACTAATGATAATAATAATAATAGTGACAAGGACCATAACCATGATTAGAATAATCTAAATAATATCAGTGACCCGTTACACCTAATACAACACTACACTAGATGTCTGTGCGACCCTTTTTCGCGCGCTCCGCACCGCCTTACTGTGGTGTTGGCGATGGGATGCGGAAGAAGGACACGGAGATCCCTCTAAGCGTGCATTTGTTTAACGCCGGTTAATTCTACCGTTTAGACCAATTTGAATGCACATTTAGGGGGTTTTTAGTGATTGTGAGTTCTTGTAGATTCCGGTGGGCGCAAACCCCCACCGTTAATTACCCTGGGCTGTTAACTTCGAGGTACCTCTGGATCTTTAAAAGAGAGAAGCAAATAGTATAGCTAAATGATGGTCAAGTGATCGTGTGCCCTCATGATCGGAAATCATTAGAGCACCCTGGATTCACCAGAAGGTTAATCCAGTGAAAGATGAACCTACTACTGATCGGTTCAGTCTTTACCGTCTCGAGAGATAACCTTACTACTGATCAGATTAATCTCTTCAGAGGGGTTCGAGGTGAGTCTACTACTGAACGACTTGACCTCAGTTGATCTAGAAGATAAACCTACTACTGAACGGTTCAATCTTAACTAGTCAACAACCAATCACACAAAATACAACTCGAAGCACTAAGCCGGTTGATCTTGAGGTTGGTGAATCAGGAGAAGGGCGGATTTGGCCCACTTGGTACTTCTCTCTGATCTTCTAGATCATGGATTCCAGGCACTAAGCGGACCCATAAACCTAGGAACACAACTGCACACAAGGTCAAACCTAAAGCACTAAGCCAGCTTGACGTTGAGGCGTGTGTCAGTGAAAGAACCTACTACTGAACGGTTCACATTCACTGTTTTGTGGATGAATCAACTACAGAACGATTCAATCTCACAATCTCGGGAGATGAACTAGAAGACAAACTTATTGACGGATAAGTTCAGTCTTACTAGCTCAACTAGTCATGAATTACTTGTTCATGACACCGAGTCATTAAGATGTCACTTCTTTCGGACATCATAATGTTCTTCTCTTTTAAAGTCGACATATTTCTTCGTGTTGATGTCGCAGTCTTGGTCATTCTTCAACGAGTGTCAAGATGTTCTTGTCCCGACTAATTACCCTGAATGTTGCATTACTTGTGCAAGATCACTGTGTTACTTTTCATCCCTTGTGGACATATTTAATCACTTCTAAAGCGTAGAAAGATTATTACACTTTCATTGATTTTTAAGATAATCCCTTTCATTATTATCTCAATTACAAAGGTGGATTTATCTTTATTCTTGAATTTTATTTATTTCTGTAGGAGATTACTTACAAAAATAATAGAAAATGAGTTAGCTATTATTCAGAATTTTTATTTAGATTTTTGGGATTTTATAATAGCTAAAGTAATAGAATTTTATTTTTATTATTATTTTTTTAAATTCTATTTATTTTTGTAGATAGTTACTTACAAAAATAAAAGAGTAGTTAGCTATTTTTCATATTTTTTTTTTATTTTTATTTTAGGATTTATAATAGCTAAAAGAATTATTTTTATTTTATTTATGATCTTATTTGAATTTTAGGATTTTATTTTTTTATTACTTTCTTTTATAGAAGATGAATTTTATTTGAATTCTAACCCTTTTTAAAGTAGGATTTTATTTTTATTTCATTTATTGAATTTTATAATTTTGAATTTCAAACTTTTTATTACTTTTATTTCATTTATTACTTGTAAAATAATAGAAAATGAATTTTGTAATTTTATTTGAGTTTCAAGCTTCTTTTTTTTTAGAGTAGGATTTTATTATTATTGCTTATTAAATTTTATTACTATTATTATTATTTTATGAAAAATCATTTGAAAAGTCAGTAAAATATATCTAGTTATGATTCATAATTTTATTTGAATTTTTGGAATTTTATAACATCTAAAATGACAAGTCAAAGCTAAGTCAAATATACAAATGCAATATAGTATCTTTTGCTTTTAAATTATTTTAGTATAATAATAGTTTTAAAACTGAAATATTCTTATACAGAAAAATACTATGAAAAACAAAGAATTTTTAGAAATAATTGTGAGTTAATTTGGAGTTTAAGAACATTTTCAAATGATTTATTCACTATTTATTTTTAATTTTCTGTTATTAATTGACAGTTGGGTTTATTGAACTGGGCTGAGATTGGTTTTTCCTTTTAATTTTGACAATTGGGCCCCTTTTATTTTTTCCTTTCCTTTGACGAGTTGGGCCTAGATCCTGTACTGGGCCAGCCCCTTTTTTTTATTCAGCAGTGATTTACTTGGACCGTTAGATTTACTTTGAGATCTATTCATCTGAGATGGAGGGCCCAGATCAACTCTCCCTTCTTCTTTTAAAACGCGATTTACAGCCGACGTTGGATCTCTTCTAGATACGTTCTTGAGCATCAAACTTCGTGCTTGTGCGCTAAAAGTTGTGCACACTCGTTTCTTTGACTGTTCTGTTGACTGCTTCGCTGAGATTCACGCTGAGAGCCATTTCCGGTGACCGTAGCTCCGTCCTTCTGATCAGATGGGCTTAGTAGCGTCGCCTTTCTGTTAGGAACTCGTCTGTAGCATTCGATTGAAGATCGGTACGGTGTTTCATTGTGTGCAAGAGTACCATTTCCGGTATAGTTTCAATTCAGTACCGATTGAGTTTTCGATCACAAATTCAGTTCAATTGATTGACGATTCTCATAATTGATCTTCTGCTATTGATCGTCTATACTTTCTAATCACGTTTGTGAGGTCAATTTCTTCTGGAGGTGTCATGCATGGCTTGTTCGACCTCAATGTCACCAAACACGGTACCGATCGTGCTTGTCTGAGTGTTATACACCAAATTGCTTTCAATTACGAAGCTTTCTTGCACCTTGAATCAATTGTAAGCCTTCAAATCATCACTCAAGTAATGGAATCGAGAGGATTAGGCTACCCTTCTATCGATTCAACACTGAACGGATCAATCATCTCGGTGAATGGGAGAGTTATATAACTTTAGCAAGCTTGTAGATGATGAATGGAACTTGTGGAGGCTGTGAATGAATCGAATTGAGAGACTAAGTCTACTATCAATTGATTCAATTGCTTTTTTTTTTCTCAACCTTTCCTTGCTCTTTCTATCTTCTCTTTTGCTAGATGTTAATTGCTTCTCTCTCTTCCTGCTCTCAATTGCCTGAATTTCCAGATTGTCCTTCCTTTAATCTTGAACTGGGCTGAGAAGAAGGTGCTTATGCAGTCAATTTAGCCTTTACAAGCTTGCAAAGGTTGGTCCCAATTTCGGTCTTACTAACTGTCTCAGCTCAATTCTTATTATTCTCTTCATATTTCTTGAAATTCATACTTGATACATGTTTTAATCAATGTCATGCACCTCTCTATCGAAGGAATTCGAAGAATTACGCCGCTTTTTTAACTTGTTCATCCATGGCGCCTCTTAGTCAGTCGCGCGGAAGAAAGAGAAGAAGAGGAAGAAAGGAAGAAGAAGGCTCTTCTGGAGGGGATGGTCTCGGCGCACGTGAACCACAACAGGGTGGGGCCCATCGATCAAGAGACAATGCGCAGGAGCCAGATACACCTTTTACATTCTCTCTTCGATTTAAATTCTGTCTTTTATTTGTGTGAGCTTGGTTCACAAAAATAGATATGCGCCTCTGACTCATAAACCTGACAATAGGGCCCCACTTGTGAGTCCTCTGTGCTTAGGCTCACAGGGGTGATTATTAGTTGATTAATTCACAAATTAGTGTTAATTGAGCTGAGTTGGCATGTTACGATTAGTTGCTAGGTTAAACACTCCCCTTTTAGCATTAATGATCCAGTTAACATTGCTGAAGTGGCTCTGTAGTATAATGCCATGTGGCATAGACAGAGTGAGGTGGCCTTGTAGTATGATGCCATGTGGCACAGACTGAGTGAGGTGGCCTTATTATGGCTTGCCACGTGGAACTGTGGTGGGGCCCACCTGTCAGTGACTTGTGCCAGGGTGGGGCCCACCTGTCAGTGACTTGTGCCAGGGTGGGGTCCACTTGCTGATATGGACCAATGGGAGGTTGCCACATGGCACTCGGCTACTGAGCTGGCCCAATCTGATGCTGCCATGTGGCACACCCTCTCTCTTCCTCTGTTTTATATTTCCTTTGTTCTCTGCACCCAGTTTGTACCCAGGACTACTGTTGTCCCCAAGTTACACCCAGAGTTATCTTGATCAAATCTAATCCATTTAATCTGTTTTATCTTCTCTGAATTTATTTTAATAGCTCCATTCATCCAAAAATCATCAAATTTTCACCAAAAATCCCTAAATTCATGATGATCACCTCTGTAATTTTTAATTCCACTTTTGCCCCTGCCTCCTTGTATTAAAAATTCATTTGTCAAGAAAACCCTATTTTCCTCTTTGAATAAATCCCAATTTTCAATTATAGCTCAGTGTCTCTGCCAAATAAAATTTTCTTGCAGAAACCACCCTAATTAAACACCAATTTAGACTTGTATTGATGCTTATTAGGGTTTGATTTGATCAAAAGTTGATTACTTGTCAACAATTGATACAAATCTAGACTTGATCAGATGGTTGCTCTCAGCTTTGGCATCTGATCAGTCTTGTGAAATTAACTTTCAATTCATGTTCATGAGGGTGACTTGGTCAAAAGTTGATTACTTGTCAACAATTGGCATAAATCATGGCATGGTCAGGTGGTTGCTCACAGCTTTGGCACCTAGTCAGCCTTGGAAGCAAACTCACATTTGAGATTTCTTGTGATTGGCTGTATCAAAATACTGGCTTGGCATTGACACAGTCCTTGCTGTATAGAAATTACACTGCTCCAATTTCTTAGGGTTTGCTTTGAAGTTTACTGCTTAGGGTTTAATCTTGACTTCCTTGATGTCTGTCACTGAGGTGTGGGGCCCACCTGTCAGTGAAAAATGATCAGATGGATGACCCATCAGGAGATTTCTCTCTCTTGAATCTCTTGAGGATCATCCATCTCGAATGAACAGCAATTAGTGAGGTATTTATATCCTTGCTTCGCACTTAAGATTTCCTTGTGGGATTAATACTTTTGTTCCGGGGTTCATTAGCGACTCTTCTGGCTGGTGGCCCCTCTTTTTCCTTCCCTTTTCTTTCCTCTTCTTATGATTTATTATTGATAATTGATCTTTTTATTCAGCTACTTTATCCTTGAGATTTTTCAAGGGTAAACAGGGACCCGACGCCCTCGGTACCGTCGAAAATGAGTCCGGGAGTACAAAACATGAAAACGAGACCCGACGTGCTCGGTAATGGCCCAAATGAATCCGGCAGCGTAAAACATGAAAACTGGACCCGACGCCCGCGGTATCGCCCAAAACGGGTCCGGGTGCGCAAAAGATGCAAACGGGTCCCGATACCCTCGGTACCGTCGAAAATGAATCCGGGATTGCAAAACATGAAAACGGGACCTAATGCCCTCGGTTCCACCCAAAAAGAGTTTGAGAGCGCAAAATATGAAAATGGGACCTAACGCCCTCGATACGGTCGAAAACGGGTCCGGGAGCGCAAAACATGAAAACGGGACCCGACCCCCTCGGTACCGCCCAAAAGAGTCCGAGAGCGCAAAATGAAAACGGGACCCGACCCCCTCAGTACCGTAAAAAATGAGTCCGGGAGCGCAAAACTTAAAAACGGTACCCGACGCGCTCGCTACCGCCAATAACGAATCCGGCAGCATAAAACATGAAAACTGGACCCGACGCACTAGGTACCGCCCAAAACGGGTGCGAGAGCGCAAAACATGCAAACGGTTCCCAAAGACCTCGCTACCATCGAAAACGAGTCGGGGAGAACAAAACATGAAAACTGGAACCGACGCCCTCGGTACCGTCGAAAACGAATTCGGGAGCGCAAAACATGAAAACGGGACCCGACGCCCTCGGTACCGTCGAAAACGAGTCCGGGAGCGCAAAACTTGAAAACGAGGCCTAACGTGCTCGGTAACGTCCCAAACGAACTCGACAGCGTAAAACTGTAAAACTGGACCCGACGCCCTCGCTACCGCCCAAAACGGGTCCGAGAGCGCAAAACATGCAAACGGGTCCCGACGCCCTCGGTACCGTCGAAAATGAGTCTGGGAGTGCAAAATATGATAACGAGACCCGACGCCCTCAGTACCGTCAAAAACAAGTTCGGGAGCGCAAAACATGAACACTTGACCCGACGCCCTCGGTACCGTCGAAAACGAGCCCGGGAGCGCAAAACATGAAAAAACTGGACCCGACGCCCTCTGTACCGTCGAAAATGAGTCCGGGAGCGCAAAACATGAAAATGAGACCCGACGTGCTCGGTAACGGCACAAATGAATCCGGCAGCGTAAAACATTAAAACTGGACCCGACGCCATCGGTTTCGCCCAAAACGGGTCCGGGAGCGCAGAAGATGCAAACGGGTCCCGACACCCTCGGTACCGTCGAAAACGAATCCGGGAGCGCAAAAGATGCAAACAGGACCCAACGCCCTCGGTTCCGCCCAAAAAGAGTGAGAGCGCAAAATATGAAAATGGGACCTAACGCCCTCGATACCGTCGAAAATTAGTCCGGGAGCGCAAAATATGAAAAACGGGACCCGACCCCCTCGGTACCGCCCAAAAAGAGTCCAAGAGCGCAAAATATGAAAACGGGACCCGACCCCCTCGGTACTGTCAAAAATGAGTCTGGGAGCGCAAAACTTAAAAATGGTACCCGACGCGCTTGGTACCACCCCAAACGAATCCGGCATCGCAAAACATTAGAATTGAACCCGACGCACTAGGTACCGCCCAAAACAAGTCCGCGAGCGCAAAACATGCAAACGGTTCCCGAAGCCCTCGGTACCGTCGAAAACGAGTCCGGGAGCGCAAAACAAGAAAACTGGACTCGATACCATCGGTGCCGCCCAAAACGACTCTAAGAGCGAAAAACATGAGGACGAGACCCGACGCCCTCGGTATTGCTAAAAATGAGTCCGGGAGCGTAAAATATGAAAATGGGACCCGACGCCCTTGGTACCATCGAAAACGAGTCTGGGAGCGCAAAACATGAAAATAAGACCCGACGTCCCCGGTACCGTCGAAAACGAGTGCGGGAGCGCAAAACATGAAAACGAGACCCCACGTCCCCGGTAACGTCGAAAATGAGTGCGGGAGCGCAAAACATGAAAACGGGACCCGACGCTCTCGGTACCGTCGAAAATGAGTACGTGAGTGCAAAACATGAAAACGAGACCGGATGTGCTCGATAACGGTCCAAACGAATCCGGCAGCCTAAGACATTAAAACTGGACCCGACGCTCTCGGTATCGCCAAAACCGGGTCCGGGAGCGCTAAACAAGCAAATGGGTCCCGACGCCCACGGTACCGTCAAAAATGAGTCCGGGAGCGCAAAAAAAGAAAACGGGACCCGACACCCTCGGTATCGTCGAAAACGAGTCCGGGAGCGCAAAACATGAAAACGAGACCCGACGCCCTCGGTACCATCGAAAACTAGTCCGGGAGCGCAAAACAAGAAAACGGGACCTGACGCGCTCGCTACCGTCGAAAATGAGTCTGGGAGCGCAAAATATGAAAAAAAGACCCGACGTGCTCGGTAACGGCCCAAATGAATCTGGCAGCGTAAAATATGAAAACTGGACCCGACGCTCGCGATATCGCACAAAACGGCTCCGGGAGCGCAAAAGATGCAAATGGGTCCCGACACCCTCGGTAGCATCGAAATCGAATCCGGGATTACAAAACATGAAAACGGGACCCGACGCCCTCGGTTCCGCCCAAAAAGAATTCAAGAGCGCAAAATACGACAACGGGACCCGACCCACTCGGTACCGTCGAAAATTAGTCCGGGAGCGCAAAACTTAACAACGGTACCCGACGCGCTCGCTACCGCCCATAACGAATCCGGCAGCATAAAACATGAAAACTGGACCCGACGCACTAGGTACCGCCCAAAACGAGTCCGGGAGCGCAAAACATGCAAACGGTTCCCGAAGCGCTCGCTACCGTCGAAAATGAGTCCGGGAGCGAAAAACATGACAACTGGACTCAACACCCTCGGTGCCGCCCAAAACGAGTCTGAGAGCGGAAAACTTGAACACGAGACCCGGCACCCTTGGTACCGCTAAAAATGAGTTCGGAAGCGCAAAACATGCCAACGGGACCCGACATACCTGCTACCGTCTAAAAGAAGTTAGGGAGCACAAAACATGAAAACGGGATCCGACCCCCTCAATACCGTCGAAAATGAGTCCGGGAGCGCAAAACATGTAAATGGGACCCGACACCCTCGATTCCGTCAAAAACGAGTCTGGGAGCGCAAAAGATGAAAACGGGACTCGGCGCCCTCGGTACCGCCCAAACAGAGACCGGGAGCACAAAAAATGAAAAAACGACCCCGACCCCCTCGGTACCGTGGAAAACGAGTCCGGGAGCGCAAAACTTGAAAATGTTACCCGACGCCATCGCTACCGCCCGAAACGAGTCCCGGAGCATAAAACATGAAAACGAGACCCGGCGCCCTCGATACCGCCGAAAATGAGTCTGGGAGCGCAAAACATGAAATTAGGACCCGACGCCCTCGCTACCGCCCAAAACGGGTCCGATAGAGCAAAACATGCAAACGGGTGCCGACGCCCTTGGTACCGTCGAAATCGAATTCGGGAGCGCAAAACATGAAAACGACCAATTGCCCTCGGTTCCGCCCAAAAAGAGTCCAAGAGCGCAAAATATGAAAACGGGACCCGACGCCCTCGGTACCGTCGAAAACGAGTCCGGAAGCGCAAAACTTAAAAATGGTACCTGACGCCCTTGGTACCGCACGAAACGAGTCCAGGAGCACAAAATATGAAAATGGAACCCCAGAGCCCTCAATACCGCCTAGAACAAGTCCGGAGCGGAAAAAAATGAAAACGTGTCCAGACGCCTCCGGTACCGCCGAAAACGAGTCTAGGAGCGCAAAACATGTAAACGGGACCCGACGCCCTCGATACCACCCCAAACGAATCCGGGAGCGCAAAACATGAAAACGGGACCATGCGCCCTCGGTACCGCCAAAAACGTGTCAGGGAGCGAAAAACTTGAAAATGGTACCCGACGCCCTTGGTACCGCACAAAACGAGTCTGGGAGCGCAAAACATGAAAATAGGACCCCGACGTCCGTGGTATCACCCAAAACGATTCCGGGAGGGCAAAAAAATAAAAACGGATCCAGACGCCCCCGATAGCGCCGAAAATGAGTTTAGGAGCGCAAAACATGTAAACGGGACCCGACACTCTCGGTACCTCCCAAAATGAGTTCGGGAGAGCAAAACATGAAAACGGGATCTAACGCATGCGGTACAGCCCAAAACGAGTCTCGGTGCACAAAACATGAAAACGGGACCAGGCGCCCTCGGTATCGCCAAAAACGTGTTCGGGAGCGCAAAACTTGAAAACGGGACTCGACGACCTTGGTACGTCCCCAAATGATTTCGAGAGCGCAAAACATGATAACGGGGCGTCGTGCCCTCGGTACCGCACAAAATAGTTTCGGGAGCGCAAAACTTGAAAACGTGATCCGACGCCCTCGGTACAGTCCCAAACGAATCCGGGAGAGCAAAACATGAAAACGGGACTCGACGCCATCGGTACTGCAGAAAATGAGTCCGAGAGCGCAAAACATGAAAACTGGACCCGACGCCCTCGGTGCCGCCCAAAACGAGTCCGAGAGCGCAAAAAATGAAGACGGGACCCGGCGCCCTCGGTACCACCAAAAACGTGTCCGGGAGCACAAAACATGCAAAATGGACCTGATGCCATCGGTACTGCAGAAAATGAGTCCGAGAGCGCAAAACATGAAAACTGGACTCGACGCCCTCGGTGCCGCCCAAAACGAGTCCGAGAGCGCAAAAAATGAAGATGGGATCCGGCGCCCTCGGTACCGCCCAAAAAGAGCCTGGGAGCGCATACCATGAAATTGGGACACGACGCGATTGTAAACGCCCCAAACGAGTCCGGGGGCGCAAAACTTGAAAACTGGACCCGACACCCTCGATACCACCCAAAACGGGTCCGGGAGCGCAAAAAATGCAAACAGGTCCCGACGCCCTCGGTACCGTCGAAAACGAATATGGGAGCGCAAAACATGAAAACGGGACCTGACGCTCTCGGTTCTGCCCAAAAAGAGTTCGAGAGCACAAAATTTAAAAACATGACCCGATGCCCTCGGAACCCTCGAAAAATGAGTCCGGGAGCGCAAAACATGAAAACGGGACCCCGGTGCTCTCGATACCGCTCAAAACGAGTCCGGGAGCGCAAACAATGAAAATGGGTCCAAACGCCCTGGTACCGCCGAAAAAGAGTCTAAGAGTGCAAAACATGTAAACGGTACCCGACGCCCTCGGTACCTCCCCAAACGAGTCCGGGAGTGCAAAACATGAAAACTGGACCTCATGCCCGCGGTACCGCTCAAAATGAGTCCTGGAACGCAAAACATGAAAACGGGACGCGACGCCATCGATACCGCCAAAAACGTGTCCGGGAGCGCAAAACTTGAAAATGAGATCGCCGCCCTTGGGAAGTCCGCAAACGATTTTGAGAGCACAAAACATGAAAACGGGGCCCCGTGCCCTCGGTACTGCACAAAATAATTTCTGGAGCGCAAAACTTGAAAACGTGACCCGACGCCCTCGGTACAGCCCCAAACGAATCCGGAAGCACAAAACATGAAAACGGGACTCGATGCCATCCAAAACGAGTCCGGGAGCGCAAAACATGAAAACGGGACCCGACGCCCTTGGTTATGTCGAAAGTGAGTATGAGAGCGCAAAACATGAAAACTGGACCCGATGCTCTCGGTGCCGCCCAAAATGAGTCTGAGAGCGCAAAACACGAAGAAGGGACCCGGCGCCCTCGCTACCGCCAAAGATGTGTCCGGGAGTGCAAAATAAGCCAACGAGACCCGACGTACTCGCTACAATCTAAAACAAGTCCAGGAGCGCAAAACATGAAAACAAGACCCGACGCCCTCAGTACCCTCGAAAATGAGTCCGGGAGCGCAAAACATGAAAACGGTACCCGGCGCCCTCGATTCCGCCGAAAACGAGTCCGGGAGCGCAAAAGATGAAAACGGGACTCGACGCCCTCGGTACCGCCCAAAAAGAATCTGGGAGCGCAAAAAATGAAAAAAGCCTAGAGGCAGTACCGTTGAAAACAAGTCTAGGAGAGCAAAACAAGAAAACGGGACCCGGCGCCATCGTTACCGTCGAAAATGAGTCTAGGATCGCAAAACATGAAATTAGGACCCGACGCCTCGGTACCGCCCAAAATTGGTTCTGTAGAGCAAAACATGCAAACGGGTCCCGACGCCCTAAGTTCGGTCAAAAATGAATTCGGGAGTGTAAAACATAAAAACGGGACCTGACGCCATCGGTACCGCCCAAAAAGAGTCCGGGAGCGCAAAACATGAGAACGAGCCCAGACGCCCTCGGTACCGTCGAAAATGAGTCCGGGAGCGCAAAACTTAAGAATGGTTCCCGACGCTCTTGGTAATACACGAAACGATGCTAGGAGCGCAAAACATGAAAACGGGACCCCGGTGCTCTCGGTACCGCCCAATACGAGTCCGGGAGCGTAAGAAAATGAAAACGGGTCTAGACGCCCCCGGTACCGCCGAAAATGAGTCTAGGAACGCAAAACATGTAAACGGGACCCGACGCCCTCGGTACCTCCCCAAACGAATTCGGGAGCGCAAAACATGAAAACTGGACCTCATGCCCGCGCTACCGCCCAAAATGAGTCATGGAGCGCAAAACATGAAAACTGGACCCGGCGCCCTCGATACCGCCAAAAAAGCGTCCGAGAGCGCAAAAATTGAAAACAGGACCCACCGCCCTTGGGACGCCCCCAAACGATTTCAAGAGCGCAAAACATGAAAATGGGGCCCCGTGCCCTCAGTACTGCACAAAATAATTCCGAGAGCGTAAAACTTTAAAACGTGACCCGACGCCCTCAGTACATTCCCAAACGAATGTGGGAGCGCAAAATATGAAAACGAGACTCGACGCCATCGATACTGCCCAAAATGAGTCCTGGAGCGCAAAACATGAAAACGGGACTCGACGCCCTCGCTTCCGCCGAAAACGAGTATGAGAGCGCAAAATATGAAAACTTGACCCGACGCCCTCGGTGCCGCCTAAAACGAGTCTGAGAGCGCAAAACATTAAGACGGGACCCGGCGCTCTCGCTACCGCTAAAAACGTGTCCGGGAGCGCAAAACAAGCCAACGGAACCCGACGTCCTCGCTGCCGTCGAAAACGAATCTCGGAGCGCAAAACATGAAAACGGGACCCGATGCCCTTAATACCGTCGAAAACGACCGAGTCTGGGAGCGCAAAATATTAAAACTGGACCCCAACGCCCTCAGTATCGTCGAAAATAAGTCCAGGGGCTTAAAACATGAAAATAAGACCCAACGCCCTCGGTACCGCCCCAAACGAGTCGAGGAGCGTAAAATAAGAAAACGGTACCCGACGCCCTTGGTACCATCGAAAACGAGTTCAGGAGTGCAAAACATGCTAATGGGACCCGATGTCCTCGGTTCCGTCGAAAATGATTTCGGGAGCGCAAGACATGAAAACGGAACCTGGTGCCCTCACTTCCGCCGAAAAGGAGTCCGAGAGTGCAAAACTTGAAAACGGGACCCGATGCCCTCGATACCGCCGAAAAGGAGTCCGGGAGCGCAAAACATTAAAACAGGACCCGATGCCCTCAGTACCGCCGAAAACGAGTTCGGGTGTGCAAAACTTGCAAACCTGACCCAACGCCCTCGTTACCACCGAAAATGAGTCCGTGAGCGCAAAACATGAAAACGGGACCTGACGTCCTCGGTACGGCCGAAAATTAGTCTGGGTGCGCAAAACATGCAAACGGGACCCGGCGCCATCGGTACCGTTGAAAATGAGTCTGAGAACGCAAAACATGAAAACGGTACCCGACACCCTCGGTACCGCTGAAAATGAGTCTGTGAGAGCAAAACAAGAAAACAGGATCTGACGCCCTCGCTACCACCCCTAACGAGTCCGGGGGCGCAAAACGTGAAACTGGACCCGACGCCCTCGATATCGCCCAGAACGGGTCCGGAAATACAAAACATGAAAACAGGACCCGACGCCCTTGGTACCTTCCAAAACTAGTCCGAGAGCGCAAAACTTGAAAACGGGACCCAACACCCTCGGTACAATCCCAAACGAGTCCGAGAGCGCAAAACATGAAAACAGGATCTGACGCCCTCGTTACCGCACAAAATGAGTTCTGGAGCGCAAAACAATAAAACGGGACCCGACACCCTCGGTACTGCCGAAAATGAGTTTGGAAGAACAAAAAATAAAAATGGGACACGACGCCCTCGCTACAACCGAAAAAGAGTCCGGGAGTGCAAAACATAAAAACATGACCTAACGCCCTCGGTACCGTTGAAAATGATTTCGGGAGCACAAAATATGAAAACTGGACCCGACGCCCTCGATACCGCCCAAAAAGATTCCGTGAACGCAAAACATGAAAACGGGACCTGACACCCTCTGTACCGTCAAAAACGTGTCTGGTAGCGTAAAACATACAAACGGGGCCCCGACGAACTCGGTACCGCCCCAAACGAGTCGAGGAGAGCAAAACATGAAAACGGGACACGGCGCCCTCGGTACCGCCGAAAATGAGTTCGGGAGCGCAAAACATGCATACGATACCCGACGTCCTTGGTACCGTCAAAAATGAATCCGGGAGCGCAAAACATGAAAACGGGACCCGACGTCCTCGGTTCCATCGAAAATGAGTCCGGGAGCGCAAATCTTGAAAATGAGACCTAACACCCTCGCTACCGCCCCAAACGAGTATGGGAGCGGAAAACATGAAAACTGGACCCCAACACCCTCGATATCGTCTAAAATGAGTTCGGGGGCGTAAAACATGAAAATAGGACCCGACGCCCTCGTTACCGCTCCAAACGAGTCGGGGAGTGTAAAACATGAAAATGGTACACGACGCCCTCGGTACCGTCGAAAATGAGTTCGGGAGTGCAAAACATGTAAACGGGACCCGATGTCCTCGGTTCCGTCGAAAACGATTTCGGGAGCGCAAAACATGAAAAAAGGGACCTAGTGCCCTCAGTTCCGCCGAAAATGAGTCCGAGAGCACAAAACATGAAAACTGGACCCGACGCTCGTGGTACCACCTAAAACGATTTCGGTAGCGCAAAACATGAAAACGGGAACCCGCGCCCTCGGTACCGCCAAAAATATGTCCGTGACACATGGACGATCATCGATATCTTAAAATCGAAAGTCCTAAGTCTTAATACTGAAGAAACAAAGTCTTAATATCTAATATATCAATTCACATTTTAAACTTAAAATTTATATTTGAATGACAATCAAAATATGAACAAATATTTATATATGAACTTCAATATTTTAAAAGTGAATGTCTCAAGTCTAAATAAGAGAAATACGACATCTTAATATATAATATTATAAATTATATTTTAAATTAAAATTTATATTTGAGCAACAATCAGGATATTGATAAGTATTTATACTTGAACCTCATTATCTTAAAACTGAATGTCCTAAGTATATTAATATGTGAAATAGACGTCTTAATATTTAATATTAGAAGTCATGTTTTGAACTTAAAATTTATATTTGAGCATCCATCAGAATATGAACAAGTCTATATATCTAAATTTTAATGTGCTAAAATTAAATATTTTAAATCTTAACATACAAAAAAGGACGTCTTAATACCCAATATTATAAGTCATAAATTTGAAATTAAAATTTATATTTGGACGATCAACGTGATATGAACAAGTTTGTATCTCTAAACTATAATTCTTAAAACATAAGTCAACAACAATCATTACTCTCTTATTTGAATATTAAAGAGATTTATACAATTAAATTTCTATCTTGAATAAGCCGATAACAATAATGATATAATGTTTGTTTTTACACAAAAGCATAATCAACCACCTGCTCACTAAATAATAGCAGCTCATCTAAACTCTCTAGACCTTTCTATGAATGATATTTAAAGTCTTAATATCTAATATTCAAAGTCTTAAAAACTGTCATATGATATCTTAATATATAATGCTACAAGTCATTTTCAACTTTAAATGATATAAAAATCTCAAATATTTACTGAATATTATTTAAATCAAATCTTTATATCTAATGTAAGAGCTAAAAAATAAAGTCTTAATAATATTTACCTAAAATAATATTTTTATGTAATTCATTCGATATAAACTCTTATAAATAAAGTCTTAAAATTTAGCATTAGAAGTCTTAAGATCATCCATCTGATGTCTTAATATATATTAACATAAATCTTGCTTTTAACTTTCAATAATATATAATATAAAAAATATTTACTGAACACTCATAGAGCCAAATCTCTATATCTAATTGTTCTCTTCTTAAGACTTAACAACTAAATTTTTAATACTGATTAATAAGTCATATTTAATTTTAAAGGATATAAAATTGTGCGACCCTTTTTCGCGCGCCGCCGCACCGCCGCTGGGCGATGGGTTCGCGGAAGAAGGACACGGAGATCCCTCCCGAGCGTGCATCTGCTGGGTGCCGGCTGATTCTGCCGTTTAGAGATTATTTGGATGCACATTCAGGGGGTTTTTTAGTGATTGTGAGTTCTTGTAGATTCCGATGGGCGCAAGCCCCCACCGTTAATTACCCCGGGCTACTAACCTCGAGGCACCTCTCGGATCTTTGAAAGAGAAAAGCAAATAGTATAGTTAAAAGATGGTCAAGTGGTCGTCTGGTTCACAAAAGGGGTCCATGGAAGACGAACCTACAAACAGACGGTTCGCTCTTTATTTAATCCTATGGAAGATGAACCTACAAACAGACGGCTCAATCTCTACTTAATTCTATGGAAGACAAACCTACAAACAGACGGTTCGTCTCTATGGAAGATGAACCTACAAACAGATCGGTTCAGCCTATGCCACCTCGAGATGTAACCTTACTACGGACTGTGTTAATCTCTTTAGAGGGTTTGAGGTGAGTCTACATACGAACGACTCGACCTCCGTTGATCTAGAAGATAAACCTACTACGTAACGGTTCAATCTTAACTAGTCAACAACCAATCACACAAAATACAACTCGAAGCACCGAGCCTGGTTGATCTTGAGGTTGGTGAATCGGAGAAGGGTGGATATGGCCCACGTGTTTCTTCTCACCGATCTTCTAGATCATGAATTCGAAACACTAAGCCGATTCATAAACCTAGGAAACACAGTTACGCACAATGTCAAACCTGAAGCGCTGGGCCAATTCAACATTGAGGTATGTGTTAGTGAAGGAACCTACCCACAGAACGGTTCACATTCACTGTTTTGTGGATGAATCTACTACGGAATGATTCAATCTCACGATCTCGGAGATGAACCGTAAGACAAACTTATTGACGGATGAGTTCAGTCTTGCTAGCTCAAATGGTCATGAATTACTTGTTCATGACACCGAGTCATTAATATGTCACTTCTCTCGACATCGTAATGTTCTTCTTCTTCAAAGTCGACATATCTCTCCATGCCGATGTCGTAGCTTTGGTCATTTTCAAATGAGCGTCAAGATGTTCTTGTCCCGACTGATCATTCTATATGTTGCATTACTTGTGCAAAATTACTATATTGCCCTACACCCCTCGTGTGAGCGTATTTAATCATGAGTTACTTGCTCATGGTAGTGAGTCATTAAGATGTCGCCTCTCTAGACATCGTAATGTTCTTCTTCCTCGTAGTCGACATGTATCTCCATGTTGATGTCACAGCTCTGGTTATTCTTCATCAAGTGTCAAGATGTTCTTGTCTTGACATATTTCCTTATGTTGCTATCGAAGCCTTAGTCATCCTACGTCAAAATGTTCCTGTCTCGACGTATCTTTTCGTGTTGTCGTTGCAACCTTGTTTATCCTTCGTCAAGATGTTCTTGTCCTGACTAATCGTTCTAAATGTTACATCATGTGTGCAAACATCCTCATATGGCTCTACACTCCTTGTGTGAGCATTTTTGTTCATGTACAAAGCCTATTACATAATATCTTCCATTATCATCTCTATTATACAAATGAATTTATTCATTATTATTATTATTATTATTATATTTTTTATTATTATTATTATTATTTTTATTATATTTTTTTTATTTCTAAACTCTATTTATCTATGTAGAAAAATTATTTACAAAAATAATAAGAAAAAGGGGTTAGCTATTAACTAGAATTTTATTTATATTTTTGGGATTTTTATAATAGCTAAAATAGTAGAATTTTATTTTTATTATTTCTAAACTCTATTTATTTTGTAGAAAATCACTTACAAAAAATAATAGAAAATAAAATGGCTATGACTTTATTTGTATTTTTAAAATAGCCAAAGTAATAAAATTTTTATTATTATATTCTATTATGTTGAAACATTATTCATTATGTAAGAATTATTTACAAAATCAAAAGATGGTTAGCTATATTATTTTTTATTATCATTATTATTATTATATATTTTTTTTTATTTTTAAGATCTATAATAGCTAAAAAGAAATCATTATCAATATTCTATCTTATTCATTATACTATTCATTATCATTATTATTTTTTTTTATTATTTCCATTTATTATCTATAGAAAATATAAGATTTTTATTATTACTATTATTAGTTGAAAAATAGCCATGAGAGATGAAATTCATTATATTTTCATTACAACTATTATTTTTATTGCATTTTATCCATCAAAATGTTTTTATTGTATATTTGTATAGAAATAACAAAAGAAATGCAATTCATTTTATTATAAAATTATATTATCATTCTTTATTATAGAAGAAAATGTATTTACTATCTATTATCATGGTAGTATATATTTTTGTATATTTTTTTACTATTTATTTTTATTATTCTTTTTACAGAAAATATCAACATAATATCTATTATTATTTATTATTATTATTTTTTTTATTTATCAAAGAATATAGCTACTTTCATCATTTATTATTGCATATTACTATTGTCATTATTATTTCATGAAAAATCACTTGAAAAATCAGTAAAATATATCTAGTTATTATTTATGATTTTTATTTGAATTTTTGGGATTTTATAGTATTTAAAATGACAAGTCAAAGCTAGGTCAAACATATCAATATAGTAATGTCTTTTGCTTTTAAATTGTTTTATCATGATTATATTTTTAAAACTGGAATATTATTATATAGAAAAATAGTATGAAAAATAAGGAAATTTTAGAAACAAATTTGAATTAATTTGGAGTTTAGTAGCATTTTCAAATGATTTATTTACTATTTAATTTTAATATTCTGTTATTAACTTAATGGGCTTATTATACTGGGCCAAGTTTTAATTTGTTTATTTTAATACGAATTGGGCCCAATACCCAGATGGGCCGACTCTTTCACTTCATTGGTTCTATCATTAATGCGGCCGTTGGATTGTGCCAAGATTAGTGCATAATTTATTTAAATATCTTATTTATACTTGGGCGTTAGATTTATTTAAGATGTGTATTTAATGAGATCTATGGCCCGATCTATTCTTATTTAAATTTTCTCAACTCTTAGCAAATCTCGTCCGTTATAATCTCTAAAGATTTGTGAACGCTTCAATAAGCGTGCAAAGGGATTCCTCACCTCCCATCTTCCCGATGCCTTAAGATTTGCGCGAGGATGGTGTTCCCGTGTGACCGAGCACTCTTTTTCCGATCGGATCGGCGACTTAGCATCGTCTCACTTCGGTGAGCCTCTCGTAGTCCTTGATTGGAGATCCATACTTGTGACAGTTTCACACAAGAATGCTAATCGATGTGTCAGTTGCAATCGGTACCGAAATGCCTTTTTGATCGAATTCAATAGAATTGATTGACATTCTTGATAATTGCAAGACCGGTAAGCATCGCCTTAATGCATAGACATGATCTGGAGTAGACTTAGGGCTTCTGCTTCGTTCTTGACATCACTGAGGCTCTCCATTGTTTAGCAAAGCATGGTACCGACTGGTACCGACTCCAATTGATACAAGTCATGATCTTCTACCAACTCTTCTTGTCCAATTAATACTTCTCGAAGCCTAGAGGCGCACCTAGACAAGTCTAGGGCCAATGGCTCGCCGAGTTTGTGACAAGATTGATCGATTCACCTCTGCGATGAAGATGGAAACAAGAATCTCATCACAAATTCTCATTATTATTGATTAATCCAGGCCTAAAGGCTCGCCAAACACTTTGTGTTTGGGCCGAGCTGCTGGCTCACCGGATGCTAGTCTCATAATTAATCTAGTATTCAATCATAACTCAATTAACAGAAATGGCGAAATAGAAAGAAAATAGGAAAATTGCTAAACAAGAAGCAACAAGAATGAAGAAAGCAATTCAATTAACTGTTTGAAAACATGAGTTGAATGTCTAAGCCTAATCCCATATGAAGAAATATCAAGAAATATCGATTGAATTGAAAAGCATGACCCAATTACCTTTTATCCGAATAGAATATACTAATTGACTTGCTAATCTCCCTTATCTCTTTCTCTCTTTACAATAACTAATCACTAATGAAGGTGTGTGTATTATTTTCTCTCTCTACTCATGGATCTTCTACTGTTGCTAATTCTCAGTTTATATAGACTAATTCGGCCAATTTGGTTAATTGTGATTGGTTGGCTGCCTCTGGGCCGGATTGCCACCTTATATAGATCTCAACTCTCCATTCTAATCGCTTGAACGGTTGTGATTGATTTGTGCTTCTTCTCTAACCGTTTTCTGTTATGATCTTGACTGTGCCGCAACTCTTTGACTCAATTGAGCGCCTATTTCAACCGGTGAGTGGCCCCTCACTGCCAAACCATGCTTAAACACTTCCATCTCGTTGCTAAGATCCCTTTCTCCCTCAATTGCATAGTTCTTCACTCAATTTCTAAACTGCATTTTTAGCCCGTTTCTCCTCCTAGCTAAATTCACCATCTTTTACTCAATTGCCTTTTCAATCCATGTCGATTAACATCGCCTTGATCTGAATAAGCTTTTTCACCATTCAATTCGATCTCTAGAGCGCTTATTGGATCTGCCTCTCCATTACTGCTCTTATCAATTCTTCACTCTTAGCCCTTCCTTTCATTGCACTATATTGCAATTGCCTACCAATCGGCATCGCCTTAGCATAAAGAAGCCCTCTCGTGTGCTCAATTTGGTGTTTAAAGCGCTCAATCACATTTCTTTGAAAGCACACCGTCGTCATGCTTCAATTCAAATTGTGGTAATCTTGTTGTTCAATTCTTCCTTCACCGTTATCCTTTTGTTCTCACTTCCCCGATCGAATCATTGATGCTTGTCATCTGTTTTGAAGCCTCTCGTAATGGTGAGACGCCATGGGAAGAAGCCAAATGCGCGCGCGAGGAGAAGAAGAAGAGAGAGAGAGCGGGAGAGTCTTCGACCGGATCGGATGGGCTAGGCACACGTGCACCAAAGCGCCGGAGAGAGTAGACCACGACCGGGAAGCATGCACCAGGTTCATCTCCTTTTCATCTCTTGTTTTAAATTGAATTGCTTTGATTAAAGAGGCAGATTGAATAGACTCACTTCTACCACTTTTCAATCATGCGCCTATACTCATATTAACTGACTACCGGGTCCCACATGTCGTATTTAATAGTTTAGGCATTTCATTTAGCATTGATTAGCATGATGATTAGGGTTAATAGGTGAGGTGGCTCTTTAGATGATTGGTTGATTGCTTTATTAAACAAACCCTTAGTATTAATGATCCGTTAATGGTGTATGATGTGGCTCGCGATGTAGTGCCATGTGGCACTTTGTGTTGCCCACTCGTACCAATCATAGGAAGCCATTTGTCACTCCTTGTACACACCGTATGATGACATGGCACCAAGTGAGTGCATGCCATGTGGCACCCAGGGTGAGATGGCCCACTTGTCGTGGTGGCCGTGTTATGGTATAGTGGGGTTCGCCTTGTACTTGCCATCGAGGACCAATGGACGACCAATAAGGGAAGGCCACATGGCACTGGTTGTTGAGGTGGCCTTATAGCATGACGCGCCACTTGTCTCTCGCTTGTTGGAGTGGATGCTGATGTGGACCAGTGATATGGTCGACCGCCACGTGGCATAGGTGGGGCCCACTTGTCGTGTCGTAGGGGTGTGGGCCCACATGGCCGAGGTGGACCAATGGGGGTGCCGACACGTGGCACGAGGTGGCCCAATGAAATGCCGACACGTGTCACACCCTCTCTCTTCCCCGATTCGGTGTAGGTGTGCTTAGGATCCCCGCTTGCACCCGCATGTGTCTCTCGTCCCCAAGTTGCACCCAGATCTCCTTGATCAAATCTCACCCTTGATCTTTCATTTTTAACTGCTTTATCTTCCCCGAATTTATTTTGATAGCTCCACTTATCCAAAAATCATGAAAATTTCACCAAAAATCCCTAAATTCATGATGATCATCCCTGTAATTTTTAATTCCATTTTTACCCTTCCTTCTCTGAATTAAAAATTCTTTTATCAAATAAACCCTATTATTTCTTCCGAATTAATCCCGATCTCAATTGTAGCTCGTGTCTCTCGCCAATTATCTTCTCTTGCAGAAACCACCTTAACTAAATACCAATTAGACTTATATTGATATTCATTAGGGCTTGATCTGATCAACAACTTGATTACATGTCAACAATTGATACAAATCTAGACTTGATCGATGGTTGCTCCCAAATTTGGCACCCGATCGCCTTGTGAAATTGACTTTCAATCCCTTAACATGAGGGTGACTTGGTCAAAGAACCGACTACTTATCGCAATTGACACAAATCAAAGCATGGTTAGGTGGTTGCTCACGCTTTGGCACCAGTGTCACCTTGAAAGCAAAATCACATTTGGAATTTCTCATGACTAGTTGCATCAAAATGCTAGCTTGGCATTGACATCATTTCATGTAGCATAGGGATTATACTTGCTTCACCTCCTCCTTTCTAGGGTTAGCTCCAAAGGCAGATTTCTTAGTGGTTCAACTCGACTCCTATAATAGTCACCGAGGTGCGGGTCCACCTTGTCGCTGAAAATGGTCACATGGGTGACTCATCGATAGGCTAGTTTATGTTGTTAGATTCATCTACAAGGGACCGCCAGTGGGTCCCACTTGTCGAGAAAATATAATCAAATGGTCCGACCCATCAAGAGATTTTCTCTCTCCGAAATCTCCCGAGGGTCAGCCACCTCGAATGAGTAGGAGGTGGTGGGGTATTTATATCCTCGTCTTTCACCCTAATATTTCATTGTGGGATTAATGGATTTGTTCCGGGGTTAAGCAGCGACCTCTTCTGATTAGTGGGCCATCTTTTCATTGCTTTCTCTTTTTCCCTCTTCTTATGATTTATCATTAATCATCAATTTATTTCCATTTATTCATCTACTCATCCTTGAAATCTTTCAAGGGTAAACAAAGAGCCACCCACCAAGACGAGCCTTGAACGCTCGAAAGGCTTGTCTTGGTGCATTATTCCTTATCATTCATCACTTCATTTCTCATGACGTCTTCTCCTTTTCGGGTATTGTAGTTCCATCTCATGACGCCATTCCGCGTCGCCCCTCGAGTCATTACCATTCTTTTTACGAGGATCCTAGCGAGTGGACTCCTCTCGTCTCGCCCATCCGAGCGACTCCGTCGTCTACCCGCGAGGCGCGGTTTATTCTTCGAGATGATCGCCCTCATGACATCATGCCCCTTCACCCTTAGGCATTGCTTCTACAGCCTCCTTTGACACATCTCCCGGGGCAAGGAGATTATTGACGGGGAGGCTCACGTATGGACTATCGCTTCCCTTCATCACTCCCTTGGAGTGCCATGGATATCGCCTAGAGTGGACCCGTATGTGCTCATGCGGGAGGGGACTCTCGCTCGTACGAGCCGGGATATATGACTCGGTCTTTTTGTCGATGTTCCATTATCATATCGACACACCCCGGTCGCGGCCTTTTGTGAGAGGTGGAACTATTCCACCAACACTTTGTTCATCGACGATCGGAGCTGACTCCGACTCTCCTGGAGATACAGCAGTTGACCGGGCTGCCGATCTTTGGCCATTTCTATGACGAGTTCATAGTCTCACCCGCTGACTCGGGAGACTTCACTCGATTCCCGCCTTCTTTGCAGAGGACTTATGAGATCTATTATCATCTACGGAGGGGGCATCCCGGAGTTCCGTTCAGACATTGGATCGCCTATTTCACCGATCGGGTCCATACTCGCCCTACAGCTTGGCTTCCACCGAGATCCATTTGGTACAGTGTGCTCTCGATTCATCATGACGGCCCTATCCCTTCTCAGGATACCCTGTGTTCACATGACGTGGATCGGGAGACTTATCTGACCGCCTTCATCTCTTGGTGGATCTGCTATTTCTTATTACCTAGCTCCCCTGCATACACCATTCGGCCTTCGGTGTTCATTATGGCGAGCCTGATCGCGCGTGGCGACAGGATCTCTTTGGCCGTGCCTGTGCTGGCCAACATCTATAGATGCCTCCGCGGTTTGACTTCATCTCGTAGTCCTTCACAAAGCGCCGTGAGCCGATCCCGTGGCATCCGATTAGCGGATGGCTTCATTTACATCGTCCGGCTCATATGATCCCGCATGGCGCTTTACGCTACGAGATCGTCTACCTTTTTCCGAGTGACTTAGCCGGGGTGCGGCCGGCTTCATTGACTCCGAGGTCGCTTCGTATAGATTCTTCAGAGTCGAGATCATCTACACTTCTCTCGAGATAGATCAGTGGCCCGTGGGGCAGCTAGGGTTGCTGACAGGATGGTGATTGACAGCAGGGTTCCCTCTTCTGACCCTTCTAGCATCCGAGCCAGGCCTATTGATTTGGAGTACCTGATTAGTATTCGTCAGAGCTTTCTTCCTCTCAGATTGGGCGATTATATGTTCATCGAGCCCTATTCGCCACATCGATGCGCACATCAGTTTGGCTTGGATCGGATATTCCGCGCCTCTTCTCCGCCCTATATCACCGGCGGCCGATTTGGAGGGTATCGGATGGTGCTACACTCACCTTTTCCGACTAGGCACGGCACTCGCTATCGATGGTATCCACCTCTAGGACTTCCACCTTCACGAGGCGTTATCGCAAAGCGGTGGTATTATGAGATCATTCGCTCTTACCGGTCCGTATACTCCTTCGGTGGTCGTCCGAGTACATGTCCGCGAGATATCCAAATTTCTATTAGATGGCACCGTTTCGCGTGATCGCAGCCTCTTTTTCCCGCCCTTGCCGCAGCCTTCGATTTTCGTGGTTTAGATAGCCGATTTTCTCGTGCTCCCCGTCAGACCATTCTCACAGTATACTTCATCATCCCTTTAGGTTATTTCCTTTCGATAAACCTCATCTCATTTCGACCAATTCTCTTTTGATTCGTAGCCGGCTTACGAGTATGATCACGCGGAGCCCGGTTCTCGCTCCCTCGTCCACGAGTAGTTGGCGTTCATTCTCGCCCACCCGTCGAGCCACCGGCTCCAGCCTACCATGGGGAGAGATCGAGACGGCGCCTCTCACCGTCTTCCCCGTCTTCTTTTCCTTCTCCCACTCCGGTGATTTTCTTTATTGACTCGCCTATCCTTATTCGGCGCACTTCATTTGCATCTCTCGATTAGGGTTTATTTTCCAGCTCGCGGGACATCTCCCGTGGAGGCGCCCCGAGGTGACATCATAGCAGATCTATCGGCGCTCGCGAGCACCGCCATTTCGTGGTTTTGCACCGACCTTGCCGTCGCAGTTCGTGTGCTTCATTTAATACTTAGTTGCCGCATGCACTAGTATTTTCATTCTTACATGTAGATTTTACAGACCCTGAGGCCGATGACATGGCATCTCCACACCGCTCAGAGTCTTTCTTTTATGACGGCCCTGCTTCACCGTCGATCTTGCTGGTACCCACTGGAGACGGTGACTCATTCGATGTGGTTCTGGGACCAGTGCTCACTCTTGTACGATCAGAGGAGGCTTCTTTAGAGCAGGGGAGTCCATTGGCTGTCGAGCCCGCAGGCGACGAGCCACTATTGATCGAGGGAGGGCCATCTCATGCTTCTTTATCTCCCGATGGGCAGCCTCTCATGGCCATAGATGGCGGAGTCTCATCAGACGCTCGGGTGGAGGACTCGACTGAGCGGGCTACAGTCGATTATGACTCAGAGCTGGATGAGAGTTGGCTAGTGGAGCAGCTATTCCACAGCCCAGAGACAGAGATTCCAGCTGGCGAGGGTTTCACAGAGCCTCATGCCTCTTCCGGTATCTTATATTCCTTTTATTATTCACCCGTATTTTACTCTTCATGTACTTATGTTCTTCATTTTATTTTGTAGCCGGTCTGGTACACCCGTGGTCCTCCCGAGGCGACCGACATCCCTATTCCTGATTCAGTCCCGCCTGTCTCAGGCGACGAGGCGATAGGTTAGATCTTCTCTTCCTTCTATTTCTTCTTTGGTTATAACAATTTGTCTAACCCATTTATTTTACTTGCGATGTTACATCGAGGGATGTGTAGCTTGCCTTGGCCGCGCCGGCGATGCACTCCGAGACACCTTCTTCGGGGCTATCCGCTAGATTTCGAGATCCCGGACTCTCTACCCAGGGTTTCTCTTTCGACCGGTATAGGGCCGATGCGGGATACCATCGCGCCGCCTCTACTCATTGCACCTCGTCTCGAGAGTACTTTCATTTCCGGGAGGTGTGAGGAGCGCTCAGGCTTACCAGATGCGAGCTCTCTCGTATACCAAAGACGAGTTGGAGATTCATGAGTCGCGCAGACATTTGGAGGCCGCTCGACTTCGTTATCTTCGCGGCTCTCCTCTTGTGCCACTCTCCGTTCCATGGGAGTCGGTGGTGGGCCCGCTCGATCGCTCGTGCGGAGCTAGAGGACCACGTATCATCGCAGGGCTTCTCCCGACATCTAGCGGGACGTCTCCCGTAGCCGCGCATTCACACGAGTGCTCGGGATAGTGCCTTCGCTCGCTTCTTGGACTTCGAGGCGACTTCGGAGGAGGACAGCACTCCCTCCATGCTTATCTGGAGACCATTAGTACCGTGCTATTAGAGTTGGAGTCCCGCTTTTGGGCCCATAGACCGCACTTTTCATTTCTTCTTTTCTCCTTTTCTTTTACTATACTTGATATAGGATGCCTTGACATTTATCATTTTGATCTCTTATTGTGGATGATGCTTGCCTCTATTATTATCCTTTCATCGCTTCCTCTCAGCCGCGAGGAAATATTTCATTCATTTATGCTCGTGCACCTCCAATTTTATTTGCAAAAGCGCCTATTACAACCGCTTCATTCTTTCGCGTCAGCCGTCTAAACATAATAAAGGAAAATCTTACGACATCCTATTACATTCATTCTATACATCATTTCTCTTTATTTATGGCAATACAAAACTCAAATAACCGTGGTATTTTACTTGATACCGAACCTGTCCGTATTGACCTCTAGGCCGGCACAGAATAAACCCGTTTATCCCTTTATTACCGATGGATAAACTTACCGCATCAATTGGATTATGGATGCAATTGATAACACCATTTTGTGGATGTTCCTTGTATATTTAATTGACATTTATTTTGTGGAAGCTCACCCACTCTCCCTCATTTGTGCACCGTTGCGTGCTAAAGTGAAACTCACATTCACTCATCTCCACTCAATTTGTTTTGTGGGGGTACTACCCTCAAACATCCATCACGCATCCCCGCGAGACAAAGCTTTCATCGGGTAGGTCCGCTCTCCATGACCCGAGTCACTTCTTTAAGCGAATTACTTTATTTGACACCGAATGCTCGGGCAAAAGCATAAACCCTTAGTCTGACCCCTCCATGATCTATTTTGGGATTAGAAACAGATCACCTCCTTGGGCGTGTGGTACTTTTGCGGATGAATGTACCCAACCTAGTTTTTTATATTTTATATTTTGGCTACCCTCAAACATCCATCACGCATCCCTGCGAGACAGGCTTTCATCGGGTAGGTCCGCTCTCCATGACCCGAGTCACTTCTTTAAGCGAGCCGCTTTGTTTAACATGAAATGTCGGGTACAAGCGTAAACCCTTGGTCTGACCCCTCCATGATATGTCGTGGGATTATGACACGTCATTTCTTTGGGCGTGTGGTGCTTTTACGGATGAATGCACCCAACCTGGCTTTGTATAACACTCGTGGTGTCGGGGACAAAGGTGGCAACCCCTTATTGAAAAGATTTTATTATTTTATTATTTATTTATTGATGAGTAATGAAAATAGGTTTTTATTGTTTTACTTAGATATCCTTTTATTTTATTAGAAGAAAGCAGATTTTTTTTTTATTAGTGATACATGTTACTAATAGTACGAGAGTTATTTATTTACATGCCATCGTAAGCGACTATTTACTAGCCACCAATTTGCTCGACCTATCCCTTGGCTTGCGCGCGGGCGACCAATATGAGCAACTTTCGTCATTGGGCAACGAGATAGTTTGAGGGACAAACAAAGAAACCCTGCCCATTTTTGTGTTTATTCTGTATCAAATGGACAAACCCAGTGGTATTTGTATTGTGAGCCCAAACACCAAAGCTCTCGCCTTATATTCTCGCGTGGTTTTGGCATTGAATTCTCTTATTCTATATATTTTTTTATTTTTATAGGGCTACATGTGTTTGTGTGGTTTTGGATTTTTTGGATGCATTCTATTTACAAATGCAAAAGTAGGGTTTTTGGGATTTTTATGCAAAAGTGGAGGTTAGACATGGGTTTGTGTTTCGTGCACGTGTGTGTAAGCGAACACTTATTCCCTCCTTATTTATTTACAATAGATACTACTCGATCGGCCCCGCTTCGGGCTATGTGTAGTACTTCTTTAGATATCGCCCATTAATCGGTGGCATGGGCCTTTCACCTTCATGGTCTATGAGTTGGTATGCGCCGCCCCCGTATACCTTCTCAATTACATATGGCCCTTCCCAGGTCGGAGAGAATTTCGGGCCGATGTGCGCCAATAATCGGCCTCTTAAGGACAAGAACAAGCTCCCCTTGTTGAAATGCCCGACTCGCGCCATTTTGTCATATGCCCTTGCCATTTTTGCCTCGATATATCTCAAGGTTCTCCGCTGGGCTATCGCCTCTTTCTCGTCCATGGCATCCAACTCGTCCGCCTAAGTTGTTGGCATTCGTCCATGGTCATATCATTTTGCATAGCTACCCGCAACGACGGTAGTTCCACCTCAAGAGGGAGAACGGCTTCAACCCCAAAAGCCAAAGAATACGGGGTAGCTTGCGTAGGCGTTCGGTACGTGGTTCGATAAGCCCATAATGCCTCCCGTAGACGATTATCCCGGTCCTCGTTGGTTGCCGTCCACGCCTTCTTCATGATATTGATTAGGGTTTTGTTAAAGGCTTCGGCCAGCCATTGGCTCTCGGATTATAAATGGACGAGAATCTCCAATCAATATTAAATTGCTCCGCCAGGCATAGACTTTGAGCTCTTGAAGGCCGTTCCATTATCGATATTATTCGTTGCGGTGTACCGAATCGGTAAAGGATGTGCGTCTTGAAGAACTTAACCACATCGGATGCTTTAACTTCTTTGAGTGGAACGGCTTCGCCCATTTTGTAAAGTAATCCGTCGCGCCAAGATGAACCGGTGACCTCTTGATGTAGGGGGTCTATGGGTCCCACTATGTCTGTGCCCCACATATTAAATGGCCAGGATGCTACCGTGGGGTGCAACGGGTTTGGCGCTTGATGTATAAAAGGGCCATGTATCCGCACATGCGCACTTCCTTGCGTGAGCTTCACAATCGACCACCATTGTGGGCCAATAATACCCCATTCGCTTGATCTTTAGCTTCATTTTTGGCCCGGACCGATGCGCTCCACATAGTCCGTAATGAACTTCTTTCATAATCTCGCTTCGTGCCCCGATACACATCTTAGCCACAATCGATCATAAGACCTCCTAGATAGCGTATTGCCCACATACGCATACCGTAGTACCCGCTTTCTTATTTGATCGGCCATCCTTTTATCTTTGGGAAGGGTACCATGCCGGAAATATTCGATGAACGGTTGTCTCCAATCATCATCTTCTTCGGTTATCATTGTTTCTTGGCATTCTACTTTTTCTAGCCCAGTACCTTCATTATTCACATCATCTATTATTTGACACAATGATAATGGCCTCATTCATGGACGATGATATGGATTTCCTGCTCTGTTGGTTCACCCAAATCTTTGGCGAGTTTGGCCAACGCATCCGCTTCACCGTTCACAGCCCTCGTGACCTTCTCAATGGATACGTACGGGATTTTCTTCATTAATTCCATGGCCTTCTGGTGATACTGTATTAGCTCCGGCTTTAGGACCTTATATTCGCCAATTATTTGATTTATTATCAACTGTGAATCCCCAAAGATACGCACAGCCTTGATTTCCAGCTTCAGTGATAGCTCAAGTCCGGCGATGAGTGCCTCATACTCTGCTTCATTATTTGTGCATGGTTCGGTTAGAGCCGGAGAATGTCGTATTATCCCGCCTTCCGGGGTTACGAAGACTAGCCCTGCGCCAGCTCGCACAGTTGGGATTCCCGGGCCCGCGATCGGCTTGATCGACGAGGCACCATCAAAGTACATCTCCCATATAGGACTTCCTTCTTCAACATGTAGAGTTTCCTCGTCAGGAAAGTCACATTTTAATGGGGAGTCATCTTGAATCGGGTGTGCAGCCAGGAAATCTGCTAGCGCCTGCCCCTTTATTGCCTTTTGCGGTGTATAGGTGATGTCGAACTCGGTAAGAATGATAGCCCACTTGGCCAGCCTCCCCGTCAGCATTGGCCGAGTCATCAAATACTTGAGAGGGTCCACCTTGGATATTAAGATGATTTTATGGGCTAACATGTAGTGCCTCAATTTCTTCACCGCGAAAATTAGGGCTAAACAATGTTTCTCGATCGGTGAATACCCGTGTTCTGCCCCTACCATCATGCGACTTAAGTAATATAGCGCATTTTGATTACCATCCTGGTTTTCTTGGGCCAATAGGGCTCCCAAGGATCCATCTAGGGCGGTCGTATACAGGATAAGTTCCTTCCCGGGTATGGGCGCCGCCAATACTGGAGGGTTGAGTAGATATGCCTTGATTTCTTCAAAGGCTCGCTGGCACTCGCCATCCCACTTAAACGGGATATTCTTCTTAGTCAGCCGGGTGAAGGGTTGGATTTTACCCGATAGGTTTGCTATGAACCGCCTGATGTACGCCAATTGTCCTTGCAAGGATCGCAATTGTTTTAAATTCTTTGGCGGGGATAGTTCAGTTATTGCTTTGATCTTGCCCGGGTCTATCTCAATTCCCCTATGGCGTACTACAAATCCCAGAAATTTACCAGATGATACCATGAATGCGCATTTCAATGGGTTTAACTTGAGCGCATGTTCTCTCAGGCGGTTGAAAACGACCTCAAGATATTGGAGGTGTTCTTCATATGACATGGCTTTGATGACTAGATCGTCCACATAGCACTCCACTATCTTGTGAATCAGATCGTCGAATATCTTCGTCATCGCCCGTTGATAGGTGGCACCCGCATTTTTGAGCCCAAACGGCATGACTTTGTAACAATAGATACCAATCGGCGTGCGGAAGGCCGTATGCCTCTCATCTTCTGGCGCCATTTTGATTTGATTATAACCCGCGTAACCATCCATGAAGGAGAAGACTTCATAGGAGGATGTATGGTCAATTATGATTTCGGTTCCTGGGAGCGGAAATCATCTTTAGGGCACGCCTTGTTTAGGTCCCGAAAATCCACACAAATGCGAATTTGCCCATTTTTCTTTTTAACCGGGACAATGCTAGCCACCCATTCTGGTGTCTCTTCTTCCCGTATGAAGCCTGCGTCGATGAGTTTCTTCGTCTCTTCCACGACCTTTTCTTCGAGTTCTATTCTCATCCGCCTCGGCGCTTGTTTAATCGGCTTGAAGGTTGGATCAATTTTTAAGTAATGAACCGCCACATTGGGATCTAATCCGGGCATTTCTTTATAACTCCAAGCGAAGCAGTCCATGTAGCTTTTAAGGAATGTCTTCAACCTGTCAGCCACCTCTTCTGGTAACGACGCGCTTATGAAAGTTGGTCGTGGGTCTTCTTCCGTCCCCAAATTAATTTCAGCTAACTCATCGACCGTGTTGGGTTCCTTTTCTAGCTGTTTCAAAGCATTTTTCAGGACTGGGGCATTGTCCTCTTCTGTTTCATTATCCGGCATTTCAACAGAAGTCATGCAACAACTTTCTTCCATACGGTACCCGTTCACAGACCCCTCGAAGCATGCTGCGTCATCGCAGTTATACCCTAACCCCCGGGTGTATTTTATTTTACCATCCAGGCCCAGGACCTTATTCTGGCCACCATTCCAGAGCTCATCGAAGCGCTTGGCCTCGGCCTTGGATATGTCTCTCAGACATTTCGCCCTTTTTGCCAGTTTATACAGCTCCTTTCCAAAGGGATGAGATGCAACGTCATCGCTCGTTGCATTCTCCGATTCTTGTTCTATCACCCACTTCTTCCAAGTGTTGTGATCGTGGTTCTTCGTAGACCGGGTTGAATCGCTCGATAGAAAATGATAGCCTTGTGGATGATAGTTTTCCTTTGATGCGCTCTACCTTTGCCGCACAACAAAGGTCTTTAAGGTTTGGATGTGGTTCACTTCCCTTGGCATGAGGTCTTTAAAATGCCTTTCGGGAACCGCAGTAATCTCTAGCGCTGCCATCTCCTCTTCTATTTCAATGTTCATGACCGAGTTGGAGCGATAGATTTCTTTGATCGGCTTACGTCTTGCAACCTTAGGTTTGCTAGGTACGGGAGTGTGTGAGATTGTATAAGCGACCCCTTTGCCTTTGTTATTCGAGTTGTGCGGAGCTGGGTCTTGTTGAAAGCTTTTCGGGAGTTGGATCGTCCCATTTCTGTGCCCTTCTTCTATGAGGTCTTTGAATACCCAACATTCTTCAATGGTGTGACCCAATATGCGATGATAAGGGCAGAATTCACCTTCACCGGCTCTTTCTATGTCTGCGGGTCGTTTGCAAACGGGAAGTGTCAATCCGCTTTTTAAGGCTTGCTCAAATATCCGAGCCGTTTTATTTTTCAAGAAAGAGTATGGTTTACTCTTCTTGACCTTGAGGGTTTGCATGACGGTCGATTGCTTAGCTTTCGTTTCTTCCCCTTTTGATTCATCTACTATTACAATTACCCGCTTGCCGCTATCGGGTGCTTGCTTTTCGGGGGTCCCGGAACGGGGTTCGCTCGTCATTTCTTTGAGTAGCTCAGAGTTATAGATTGTAGTTTGCGTGTTTTCAATCATTATCATGATTTCATTGTGTTGCACTTTAATATCTGCGCATCACTTCCCATTGTTCGACACCTCCCTTCTATTATTTTCAACTTGGTGTCTTATTTCGTCGATCGCATTCCGTACACGACCCTCGAAATTTTCCCGCCATGAGCGTTCTTCATTCATAGGCCTCGGCCTAGCTAACCGGTTATCCCTTCCGCTACCGGTCCCGTGTTGATCATAAATGACTCCTCACTTTCATTATCTGTTTCGGGCCCTTTGTATGGCTTTTTGAGGATGTGATAGATGATCTCTTCGTCAGATTCTTCTTCCCAGGGTTGACGATCATGGACAGATTCTTCTCCCGAGGTGATATCGCCGAGTCGTTAGACTCTTCAGAGTCTTCACCTGAAGTTGCCTCTGTGATCTGAATTCGAGGGGTGTTGGTAGGTTTAAAGTTGAAAATGACCTCCTCTTCAGAATCACTTGCATTGATTTCACTCGGTTTTATTTGGGCTTTATATGTAGCCACCTGTTTGAGGCGGAAAGTTGCTTCCTCACCCGACTTTCTTCCGGTCTTTGGGCTTGAGCACCTCGGGGTTTAATGTTGAATTTAACCTCTTCTTCTTCTCCGATGAGGTATCAAATTTAGGGCCTTTATTGAAGGGTTTCGACCTCTTTTTTGTTATAGGTAGGCTTCGGCGCCACAAAGATTTAGGTAGAAAATATTGGGCGTCATTGAATTTAATCTCATGCACCCCGAATGGTTTGACATCTCCGTCAATTCTCTTTTGTTTACCATTCTCAATATATTTCGTGCATTGGTGCAGTAGAGGGTATGACCCGATTGCTTTGTGAAGCCACGGCGACCCAAATGCCAACGCCCGATAAGAAGTTTCACGTCAATGACATAGAATTTAGTAGGCGCTTTTAGGCTTCCGCATTGCAGTTCGTAGTTATAGCTCCTGTGGCCTTTTGGGAGTTTTGATTGAAGCCATGAATAATCACCTTTTCATCGATAGGTTCTTCACATCTAAGGTGATGGTCTTTAGGGTTTTAAGCGGCATAATATTGATCGAAGACCCTGCGTCGACCAAGATGCGGCCAATCTTTTGCCCTCCACAGTTTCCGGTGATGTATAACGGGCGGTTGTGGTCGACGGTGCCTATTAGGAGGTCATCGTCCGTGAAATTTATACAGGCGGCCCGCTTAGCGGTGAATAGGGCTTCTTGCATATTTTGCTCGATGAAATATGACTTGTACTTCTCGGGATCTTGCAAGGCTTGGATTAGTACCTCCCTTAGGTCTTGTGACATCATCAATGCGTCGAATATGCTTAATAATGCTGGGATTTTACGCAGATGTGCCAATACATTGTATTCTTCGCCCGTCGACCGGGTCTTTTCTGGGTTCTTGCTTAGGTTCTCAGCCTCTTTACCTTTATTCTGGGCCTTATCCTTTCCCTTATCGGAATCCTTGGGAGCTTGCCTCTCAGGTATGTAAGTCCCGGACCGGAGCACGGCTTTACATTCTTCGTTCTTGGTCCCAGAGGTGCTTGCTTCTCCTTCGTCGTTTAGGAAGAACATCTCCTCTAATGTTGGCATATCTTCGTCGTGAGAAGAATATACCATGTTGCACGAAGCACCCCAGATTTCTTCGCTTTCTTCTTTATTTATTTCTTCATTTACATCTTCTTTCTTTTGGCCTAGGGTTAGCTTCTCCCGCCTTCTTTGGAGATGAAGTGTTGAAGGGTAATCGCCTCGGATCGCCCCCGCTCGCATTCTTCAATTTTATTCTTTCTCGGACTTGTTGCTTCTATGCTTCTTTCTCTTCTTAAGAACCCGGTCTTGGCTCGGTCCACCTTATAATATACCCCGGGCTTTGGTGTGACCACCGGTGTGATGTCGTCTTTCCATTTCATGCCGGGTTCTTTCTTAAGAGCTTTAAGCATTTTAATCGATTTCTTCGATAAGTGCGTAGTCCATTGCTCTTCTTGGTCTTCGCTTAACTGGCCCGGGATCTTCTCTTCCTCGTGAGAGATCATATTGGCCTGTTCATGGGCCGATGGGCTTTGCAAGAACCCTTTGGTAAAGTAATTTCACCGTTTTTATATGCCTTCTCGACCCAATCTTTGAAGACCCAAAGAATCTTCAATTGAGTGCCCTAGTACTCGTGATATGGGCGAAGTTGGGTTCATCCGATTTATCGCATCTTCCGGCGTTCGCCGGCAGGGTTAGACCGTTCTTCAGTGCCCCTCTGAAGATTTGGGCAACTTTATCTCTCCTGAAGGAGTACGGTTTAGATTTCTTTTGTTTGAGGGACTCAAAACTCCGCGAACTCCCTCCTGGATTGGGCCTGGGTCCCTTGTTGTAATTATTGCCATTTGTGCCACTGCTGCCGCTTTGAGTATCCGTGTTGGCGACCATCTTATCTTTTAATGAGGTGAATGCCACTTTGGTTTCAGCTCGGGCTCCTCGTTGCGACCTATTGTTCATGAAGTTCGGCACGATGTGCGGTGACATCCTTTCCATATTGGATACCGATCTGAGCAAGTCTTTGAATGTGTTGACCTTTGTCACACCAAGAAGCATGCCCATCCACCCGTCAATGTTTTTCATGATTAGGTTGACGGCCTCATCTTCAGTTAATGTGCGGTCGCATTTGATGCTGAGGTTCCGCCATCTATTGATAAAATCTGTCATTGACTCCCCTTTCTTGGGTTTAGTGCTCGCCAGATCGGCTATGTTTATTTTGTCAGACACCATGACAAACCGTGCCCTGAACGAGTCCGCCATCTCATCCCAGGTCCTGATGCTGTTGTTTTCTAATGAATAGTACCATTGAAAGGCGGTTCCCACTAGGCTTTGAGGGAATTGTCTCAACAACAAGCAGATCATTGCCGCCCGTATTGCCGCACGAGGCTACAAAATGGGCCAGGTGTTGCTCGGGGTTTAGATCTTTATTGCCTTCTCCGAGAAGGTCCCGAAGCGGGGATCACATACCCTTTAGGATATTCTTCTAAGTCGTATATGGCGGGGTATGGATGTCCACAGCTTTTAACGGGAGGGATAGCGTATCCACCTCCGCCTATTTGCATTTGCAAGGGCAATCATGGCTTGAATCTCCTTCCGGATATTCCCGTTGGTTCACCTCCACTTCTATGGTTCTATGTGGATGGGGTTTAGAATTAACGTGTTGCTTTCCCTTATGATTGCTTTTGGTACCGTGGACCCCTTCTTGACGGAGCTACCACTTTGAAATTGGCGTCTTGTGATTCTTGCAATGACTTGACCGCCTTAATCGCTTCTTCGTTTTGTTTCAAAGATGGTAGCGATTAGCTCCCGTTGCCTAATCAATTCTTCGTCCCGTGCCTCGATGTGGCCTTTTAGTATTTCAATTTCATCGATAGGCACTTCGGGACGTGTTTCAACGTCATCTTCATTATCGAAGAAGTCGTGGTTTTCGTTGTGGTCTTCCCCTTCCTCGCTATTGCCCTCGGGGTTGACTCTCTTGGGAGGTCTCCTTTTCTACCATTATTTTTGTTGGTATTGGTGACGTGAGCTTGATTAGGCGGGGACCGGTCATCCCGGGTCATATTCACCTCAAAGATCGTTGTCCGGATCGCATCGTAGCTTATACCGATGGTGTTGACCGAGAAGTGCTCTTCATAGCGAGCGATTCTTCTCTTCTTCTTCATTTGGTCGTGCGCTATTTTCAAACTATTGAGTGGTATTCTTGAGCCTAACCTACGAATACACTCTTCCGGCCTAGGCGGCCGAACACACTCTCGGGCGAGCGTTCGAGTTGCCGCCTTGCTTTGGGGGGCTTGAGATCGGGGCTTTGTTGGTCGGGAACCCTTCGGGACCCACACCGCCGGGTGCTAGGTGTTGCCTTTGATGTAAATCTCCTCGGGTGCGGAGTTGAGACAATGGCTTGCGCCGAGCCATGTCTTGAGATTGACCGAGCGGAGACGTATTGTCTCGACCTAGCGTTTCTCACGCTCTTCCTCTTGTTTGAGGGCCCCGCGAGCCTTGTAGATGGCTTCGCAGGGGCTTGAGACTTGTTCTCGCGCGCCGAGGCCTTTGAATTAGGCGAGGTGTGGGCTTAGGCACCTCCCATGCCCGGCGGAGCCGGCTCGTGGCCGAGTTCTTGGCCACTATTCGAGAGCCGTGAATTTATTGGAGATCGGGATAGCCGGCCTAGCCACCACCGATTCTCGTATGCATCCAGGGCCCTCTTCCCGGACGCTTGAGAGTTGCGGTAGTTTGGGCCGCGCGCCGGGGCCGTCCTCTTGACGGTCGCCTTCTCCTCTTTGGGGGGTAGTAGGAGAGGCCATGATGTTGTTAGAAATACCCTTGGGAGTTAGGGTAATCGAGTCCTCCTCCTCGTCCGGGATGGAGATCCGGACGGTTGCGGGAGTGAAGGTGGCCACTGGAGCTGGGCCATAGACAGTGAGTTCTTGCGGGATGGTCCCGAAGAACATGAACAGTTTGCCCTCTGGGCTTTGTGCAGGTGTGACGGTGTAAGGAGCGAGGTTGAAGTTGCCAAAGTATGCCATTTCCTGCAAAAACAAAAATACTTGAAAATCATTAGTCATTTTAGCACATAGAAGACCACTTGTATCTCTTAACTATTCTATTTGCCTCTCTCTTTCGTAGATAAGAGGAGAATCTAGTCCCACCGGCGTGCGATCCCGTGCGACCCTTTTTCGCGCGCCCGCACCGCCGCCGGGCGATGGGTTGCGGAAGAAGGACACGGAGATCCCTCCCGAGCGTGCATCCGCTGGGTGCGCCGCCGATTCTCGCCGTTTAGAGATTATTTGGATGCACATTCGTGGGGTTTTTTAGTGATTGTGAGTTCTTGTAGATTCCGATGGGCGCAAGCCCCCACCGTTAATTACCCCGGGCTACTAACCTCGAGGCACCTCCGGATCTTTGAAAGAGAAAAGCAAATAGTATAGTTAAAAGATGGTCAAGTGGTCGTCTGGGTTCACAAAAGGGGTCCATGGAAGACGAACCTACAAACAGACGGCTCGCCTTTTATTTAATCCTATGGAAGATGAACCTACAAACAGACGGCTCAATCTCTACTTAATTCTATGGAAGACAAACCTACAAACAGACGGTTCTGTCCTATGGAAGACGAACCTACAAACAGATCGGTTCGCCTATGCCACCTCGAGATGTAACCTTACTACGCACTGTGTTAATCTCTTTTAGTAGGGGCTTTGAGGTGAGTCTACATACGTAACGACTCGACCTCCGTTGATCTAGAAGATAAACCTACTACGTAACGGTTCAATCTTAACTAGTCAACAACCAATCACACAAAATACAACTCGAAGCACCGAGCCGGTTGATCTTGAGGTTGGTGAATCGTAGAGGGTGGATATGGCCCACGTGTTTCTTCTCACCGATCTTCTAGATCATGAATTCGAAGCACTAAGCCGATTCATAAACCTAGGAAACACAGCTTACGCACAATGTCAAACCCGAAGCGCCGGGCCGCTTCAACATTGAGGTATGTGTTAGTGAAGGAACCTACCTACGTAACGGTTCACATTCACTCGTTTTGTGGATGAATCTACTACGTAACGATTCAATCTCACGATCTCGGAGATGAACCGTAAGACAAACTTATCGACGGATGAGTTCAGTCTTGCTAGCTCAAATGGTCATGAATTACTTGTTCATGACACCGAGTCATTAAGATGTCACTTCTCTCGGACATCGTAATGTTCTTCTTCTTCAAAGTCGACATGTCTCTCCATGCTGATGTCGTAGCTTTGGTCATTCTTCAATGAGCGTCAAGATGTTCTTGTCTCGACTAATCATTCTATATGTTGCATTACTTGTGCAAAATTACTATATTGCCCTACACCCCTCGTGTGAGCGTATTTAATCATGAGTTACTTGCTCATGGTAGTGAGTCATTAAGATGTCGCCTCTCTCTCGACATCGTAATGTTCTTCTTCCTCGAGTCGACATGTATCTCCATGTTGATGTCACAGCTACTGTTATTCTTCATCAAGTGTCAAGATGTTCTTGTCTCGACATATTTCCTCATGTTGCTATCGAAGCCTTAGTCATCCTACGTCAAAATGTTCTTGTCTCAACGTATCTTTTCGTCATGTTGTTGCAACCTTGTTTATTTTTCATCAAGATGTTCCTGTCCTGACTAATCGTTCTAAATGTTATATCATGTGTGCAAACATCCTCATATGGCTCTACACTCCTTGTGTGAGCATTTTTGTTCATGTACAAAGCCTATTACATAATATCTTCCATTATCATCTCTATTATACAAATGAATTTATTCATTATTATTATTATTATTATTATTTTTTTATTATTATTATTATTATTATTTTTATTATATTTTTTATTTCTAAACTCTATTTATCTATGTAGAAAAATTATTTACAAAAAATAATAAGAAAAAGGGGTTAGCTATTAACTAGAATTTTATTTATATTTTTGGGATTTTTATAATAGCTAAAATAGTAGAATTTTATTTTTATTATTTCTAAACTCTATTTATTTTGTAGAAAATCACTTACAAAAATAATAGAAAATAAAATGGCTATGACTTTATTTGTATTTTTAAAATAGCCAAAGTAATAGAATTTTTATTATTATATTCTATTATGTTGAAACATTATTCATTATGTAAGAATTATTTACAAAATCAAAAGATGGTTAGCTATATTATTTTTTATTATCATTATTATTATTATTTTTTTTTTTATTTTTAAGATCTATAATAGCTAAAAAGAAATCATTATCAATATTCTATCTTATTCATTATACTATTCATTATCATTATTATTTTTTTTTATTATTTCCATTTATTATCTATAGAAAATATAAGATTTTTATTATTATTACTATTATTAGTTGAAAAATAGCCATGAGAGATGAAATTCATTATATTTTCATTACAACTATTATTTTTATTGCATTTTATCCATCAAAATGTTTTTATTGTATATTTGTATAGAAATAACAAAAGAAATGCAATTCATTTTATTATAAAATTATATTATCATTCTTTATTATAGAAGAAAATGTATTTACTATCTATTATCATGGTAGTATATATTTTTGTATATTTTTTTACTATTTATTTTTATTATTCTTTTTACAGAAAATATCAACATAATATCTATTATTATTTATTATTATTATTTTTTTTATTTATCAAAGAATATAGCTACTTTCATCATTTATTATGGCATATTACTATTGTCATTATTATTTCATGAAAAATCACTTGAAAAATCAGTAAAATATATCTAGTTATTATTTATGATTTTTATTTGAATTTTTGGGATTTTATAGTATTTAAAATGACAAGTCAAAGCTAGGTCAAACATATCAATATAGGTAATGTCTTTTGCTTTTAAATTGTTTTATCATGATTATATTTTTAAAACTGGAATATTATTATATAGAAAAATAGTATGAAAAATAAGGAAATTTTAGAAACAAATTTGAATTAATTTGGAGTTTAGTAGCATTTTCAAATGATTTATTTACTATTTAATTTTAATATTCTGTTATTAACTTAATGGGCTTATTATACTGGGCCAAGTTTTAATTTGTTTATTTTAATACGAATTGGGCCCAATACCCAGATGGGCCGACTCTAACTCTGTTGGTTCTATCATTAATGCGGGCCGTTGGATTGTGCCAAGATTGGTGCATAATTTATTTAAATATCTTATTTATACTTGGGACGTTAGATTTATTTAAGATGTGTATTTAACAGATCTATGGCCCATATCTATTCTTATTTAAATTTTCTCAACTCTTAGCAAATCTCGTCCGCTGATAATCTCTAAAGATTTGTGAACGCTTCAATAAGCGTGCAAAGGGGATTCCCTCAGCCTCCATCTTCCCGATGCCTTAAGATTTGCGCAGGATGGTGTTCCCGGTGACCGGAGCACTCTTTTTCCGATCGGATCAGCGACTTAGCATCGTCTCACTTCGGTGAGCCTCTCTGTAGTCCTTGATTGGAGATCCATACGGTGACAGGCTTCACACAGCAATGCTAACTGATGTGTCAGTTGCAATCGGTACCGAAATGCCTTTTTGATCGAATTCAATAGAATTGATTGACATTCTTGATAATTGCAAGACCGGTAAGCATCGCCTTAATGCATAGACATGATCTGGAGTAGACTTAGGGCTTCTGCTTCGTTCTTGACATCACTGAGGCTCTCCATTGCTTAGCAAAACATGGTACCGACTGGTACCGACTCCAATTGATACAAGTCATGATCTTCTACCAACTCTTCTTGTCCAATTAATACTTCTCAGGCCTAGAGGCGCACCTAGACAAGTCTAGGGCCAATGGCTCGCTGAGTTTGTGACAGTATTGATCGATTCACCTCGGCGATGAAGATGGAACAGTAATCTCATCACAAATTCTCATTATTATTGATTAATCCAGGCCTAAAGGCTCGCCAAACACTTTGTGTTTGGGCCAGTGGCTCACTGGATGCTAGTCTCATAATTAATCTAGTATTCAATCATAACTCAATTAACAGAAATGGCGAAATAGAAAGAAAATAGGAAAATTGCTAAACAAGAAGCAACAAGAATGAAGAAAGCAATTCAATTAACTGTTTGAAAATATGAATTGAATGTCTAAGCCTAATCTCATATAAAGAAATATCAAGAAATATCGATTGGATTGAAAAACATGACCCAATTACCTTTTATCCGAGTAGAATATACTAATTGACTAATTCTCTTGCTAATCTCCCTTATCTCTTTCTCTCTTTACAATAGCTAATCACTGATGAAGGTGTGTATTATTTTCTCTCTCTACTAATGGATGTCCCTCTGCTACTTGCTAATTCTCAGTTTATATAGACTAATTCGGCCAATTTGGTTAATTGTGATTGGTTGGCCGCCTCTGGGCCGGATTGCCACCTTGTATAGATCTCAACTCTCCATTCTAATCGCTTGAACGGTTGTGATTGATTTGTGTTTCTTCTCTAACCGTTTTCTGTTATGATCTTGACTGTGCCGCAATTCTTTGACTCAATTGAGCGCCTATTTCAACCGGTGAGTGGCCCCTCACTGCCAAACCATGCTTAAACACTTCCATCTCATTGCTAAGACCCCTTTCTCCCTCAATTGCATAGTTCTTCATTCAATTTCTAAACTGCATTTTTAACCCGTTTCTCCTCCTAGCTAAATTCACCATCTTTTACTCAATTGCCTTTTCAATCCATGTCGATTAACATCGCCTTGATCTGAATAAGCTTTTTCACCATTCAATTCGATCTCTAGAGCGCTTATTCGATCTGCCTCTCCATTACTGCTCTTATCAATTCTTCACTCTTAGCCCTTCCTTTCATTGCACTATATTGCAATTGCCTACCAATCGGCATCGCCTTAGCATAAAGAAGCCCTCTGTGTGCTCAATTTGGTGTTTAAAGCGCTCAATCACATTTCTTTGAAAGCACACCGTCGCTGCTTCAATTCAAATTGTGGTAATCTTGTTGTTCAATTCTTCCTTCACTGTTATCCTTTTGTTCTCACTTCCCCGATCGAATCATTGATGCTTGTCATCTGTTTTGAAGCCTCTCGTAATGGTGAGACGCCATGGGAAGAAGCCAGCGATCGCGCGCGAGGAGAAGAAGAAGAGAGAGCGGGGGGAGTCTTCGACTGGACTGGATGGGCTAGGCACACGTGCACCAAAGCGCCAGGAGAGAGTAGACCAGCGACTGGGGAAGCATGCACCAGGTTCATCTCCTTTTCATCTCTTGTTTTAAATTGAATTGCGCTGGATTAAAGAGGCAGATTGAATAGACTCAGCTTACAGCTTTCATCTCATGCGCCTACTCATATTAACCTGACTACTGGGTCCCACATGTCAGATTTAATAGTTTAGGCATTTCATTTAGCAGTTGATTAGCATGATGATTAGGGTTAATAGGCTGAGGTGGCTCTGCCTGATTGGTTGATTGCTTTATTAAACAAACCCTTAGTATTAATGATCTGTTAATGGTGTATGATGTGGCTCTGCGATGTAGTGCCATGTGGCACTTTGTGTTGCCCTGTACCAATCATAGGAAGCCATTTGTCACTCCTTGTACACACTGTATGATGACATGGCACCAGTGAGTGCATGCCATGTGGCACCCAGTGAGGCCCACTTGTCAGTCGTGTTATGGTATAGTGGGGTTCGCAGTAGTGAGGTGGACCAATAAGGGAAGGCCACATGGCACCTGGCTGTTGAGGTGGCCTTATAGCATGCTGCCACTTGTCTCTGCTTGTTGGAGTGACTGCTGATGTGGACCAGTGGCTGACTGCCACGTGGCATAGGTGGGGCCCACTTGTCAGGTCTGTAGGGGTGTGGGGCCCACATGGCTGAGGTGGACCAATGGGGTGCTGACACGTGGCATGAGGTGGCCCAATGAAATGCTGACACGTGTCACACCCTCTCTCTTCCCTGATTCGGTGTAGGTGTGCTTAGGATCCCCAGCTTGCACCCAGATGTGTCTCTGTCCCCAAGTTGCACCCAGATCTGCCTTGATCAAATCTCAGCCCTTGATCTTTCATTTTTAACCTGTTTTATCTTCCCTGAATTTATTTTGATAGCTCCACTTATCCAAAAATCATGAAAATTTCACCAAAAATCCCTAAATTCATGATGATCATCCTTGTAATTTTTAATTCCATTTTTACCCTTCCTTCTCTGAATTAAAAATTCTTTTATCAAATAAACCCTATTATTTCTTCTGAATTAATCCCTGATCTCAATTGTAGCTCTGTGTCTCTGCCAATTATCCTTCTCTTGCAGAAACCACCTTAACTAAATACCAATTAGACTTATATTGATATTCATTAGGGCTTGATCTGATCAACAGTTGATTACATGTCAACAGTTGATACAGATCTAGACTTGATCGAGATGGTTGCTCCCAAACTTTTGCACTGATCAGTCTTGTGAAATTGACTTTCAATCCCTTAACATGAGGGTGATTTGGTCAAAGAACCGACTACTTATCAAGAATTGACACAAATCAAAGCATGGTTAGGTGGTTGCTCACGACTTTGGCACCAGGTCGACCTTGAAAGCAAAATCACATTTGGAATTTCTCATGACTAGTTGCATCAAAATGCTAGCTTGGCATTGACATCATTTCATGTAGCATAGGGATTATACTTGCTTCAAATCCTTTCTAGGGTTAGCTCCAAAGGCGATTTCTGTGGTTCAACTCGACTCTATAATAGTCACCGAGGTGTGGGGTCCACTTTGTCGGTGAAAATGGTCACATGGGTGACTCATCGGATAGGCTATGTTGTTAGATTCATCTACAAGGGACCGCCAGTGGGTCCCACTTGTCGAGAAAATATAATCAAATGGTCGACCCATCAAGAGATTTTCTCAAAATTTTATAAAAATTTTTTGAATACAGGTATTCTTATTATCTTAACTGAGACCTTACAATTGATAAATTTTTATTTAGTACCTTTCTTAATAATATCTTAAGACCTTACAAATTATATTTATAAAAAATAATCTCAATAAATAAAAAAATATCATTATATCTCATATCATTAAGTCATAATATTATCAATAATATGTAATATGTATGTAACCCAAACTAATATTTTTAAAATAATTATAGGTAAAATAAGTTTAATATTTATTATAAATAAGTCTTAATATCTACCGTGACACATCTTAACATATCACTCAAAATATAATTCTATTTGTCTTAGTTTTCATTACTACAAACGAATCTAAATGTATACTACATACATGCATCAATATGTACTATAAATAACTCTTCATATTTACTGATAAAAAAAAATATTAATTTATAATTTAAAATATAATTTATAGTTTAGTCTTAATTTTTATTAATAAAAATAATATAGTTTTTGTTAGTTTTGTGTTGATGTTTCTTCAATCTCAATTCTCAATATTATGATCAAAGTCTTTATATTTTGTATAATAAAATCCTATATCTAGTACAATTAAGTCTTCATATCTATTATACTAAGTCTGACATATATTTATTTAGTATAATAAAATATCTTTTTTTATGTTCTCTCATATTTCTCAACCAATTCATTCGAATAAATACTCAAATTTTATCTTCTTACTCTATAAATTAGTCTAGCTCCACTTCTTGATCAACCGAGTTTCAAAATGTGAGTTTTAACACATTATCTTTGTGCATATGAGTTTCAACACATTATCAAAATGTGAGTTCCAAACACTTAAAATATTAGAGAACTTGTTTAAAACTTCACATATCATCTCCTTGGTCTAGAAAAAATATTTGATCAATTGATTGAGACTCACCCGCACTAGATCACTCCAATCAAATTTCTAACCGAAATACTTTCTCACTTGATTTCTCCCAAACCGTTGATCTATTTCATGTATAATTTAGTTTATTGTGTTCTCCTTATCGCTAACTTTTCAACGATATATAGCATAAAAGGGTAACTCTCAAAGATGAGGAATATATCATTGAAGATTTTGTTCAAACGGGTTAAGTATGTGACCCGCGTTTTTTTCATTTTTCTTCCAAATTCAAATTAAATAACATTAGAAAGTAGTTAGATTAGTTAAAATAATTAAGGTATAAAATGAGATATAGAAGTTATGATATAAAAAAACTTTTCTCATCTATTTATATAGTCACGTTACATCAACTCCTCAAAACATACTACCTCAAAATACTACTAAAAACATACGTAAACAAATAAATGAAATATATCTTTTATATATGAAACTATTATATACTGTAGAAGCCTGGAAGGTTTAATTTCCTGATTTTGATTTACCACAACCCATGATGGAATTCGGCAATTTTCCCACTCTGTCGACGCCTTCTTCAAACACAACCCCCATACCCATGAAAAAATGGGATTCAATGTGGCAATGAAATGCCCAGACACCTGGATTATCTGCCTTAAACCTAATTGCTGTCCATCCAGATGTTTGCAGTGCCACATTGTTCTTCAAAATCGGATCCTTCAAATTGTAATTTTTTGGATCGGTTTCTGGGTTGAATTTTCCCCAGCCAGAACCCAAGACCCAAAAATCGTGACCGTGCAAGTGCCACGGGTGTGTCTCGCTATTGTTGGCAGTTAGTGTGTTAGCATTCTGCAAGACCACGTCAACTACTGAACTGAAATCGAGTTTGTAGACCGAAGTGCTCCGTGTTGCATTATGGTTTGGGGGAGGTACATTGATGTCATAGTTTTTTATGTCATACATTTCTGGTGGTGGTTTCTGCTCGAATACATGATGCAGCTTGTTCTTTAGAGCAATTAGGTATGGTGTATGCGGTAAATCATGAGACACATTGTTAAGGGACCATCTTGTGATTCCATCAATTCTGTTTTGGGTGTTCAAAAAGATGATCACTCGGTCAGCTTTGACTGGTGGTGGTTCAATGAAATTCGGGTGTGCTCGTGTTTCCCAACTTTGCTTCATCCTGTAATGGGTATCATTCCAAAGTGGTCCAGTCGGGGGAGCAGTGGGAGGGTGCCTTCCACGAGGGATTCCATAATAATTGAGGTGTCCAGTTCCTGTTGGAGTGCCAGGTTTACGACTGACAACATTACTCGCTAGCCAATAATTGCGGGTCGGGTCTTGATCTGCTTTCAGGATTACAGAGTAAGTCTCCCCAGAGTATATGTTGAGGTTTTTCACGACAAAGGGGTTTACATAATGGCTGTCAGCTTCAACCACAGTTAATGAGTGTCCCTGAAAAAAATTCAATCAAGGTTAAATCCATTCTTGCAATTAGTGAGAACAAGCAAATGAGCGTCTCTTATTTAAGAAAGAATTGAATAAAGTATGTGTGAATCTACCTCTATTTCAAAATTCAGTGCAGAAAGGGATGTTATGCTTGCAATACGGAGCAAGTATGTTTTGCCTGGAATAACTGTTAGTGTGAGCGGTGCACACTCTGGATGTGAAGCATTGCACGTCCCACTTGCAGCCAGAGAGCAGTTCTTCCTCCCACGGCCGTTCATCAAAAGAGACTACATGATAGCAATTAGTATTTGTTAGCTGAGCTTCTGATAGGCAGCTTAACTACTTAGGTAGCATGTTGCTCATAATATCTTGAGAACTTGAAAATATTTCCTTAGTAATTACAGAAACACTTTTTTCTTACAAATGTAGATTAGTTGTATAAGTCGTTCTTAAAGCTTAACCCCAAAATGATTTAAGCATACCTGAGGCTCGCCGACAAATTGGAATTGGTTCTCTGCCTTCAGAAGACCAGCAGCCTGATCATACGTGCTGTTGTGCCACCAATCATTTAGCAGTATGCTATACTCATGGTCATATGTAAAAGGCTCTTCAAACTCTTCCGGTACTTTCACTACAATCATGCCATTGAGACCAGCCGATCTTTGCATACCATAGTGTGCGTGATAGATATAAGTGCCAGCCTGACATGTCATGAGAAAATGTACTACTGAGTTAGAATTTATAATTGTGAAGTTAGGTTGTTATTGAAAGTGAAATTGCATGCAGAAGCATTAAAGCACTCACCCTATCAACAACAAAGCGGTATGTGAATGTGTCACCAGGAAGTATAGGGCACTGTGTAACCCCTTCTGTACCGTCCATCCATGGTGTACCTATCTGTAAGAATTCATCACGTTTGAGGTTAGTAGTAGAAGAAAAACGAACATCTACTGGATTCGCAACAACTGATAGATTATCATAGATAGTCCTCTGTATTACAGTACCTGTCTGATACCGTGCCAGTGGATTGCAGTGTTCTCTGTCAGAAGGCTATTCTTTACATCAACCACAATTGTGTCACCCTGTGAAGCGTATATTGTTGGGCCTGGAGTCTGGCCGTTAATGGTGATCGCAAGCTTGTTGAAACAATCTGGGGATTTGTACTGGTACGTGATTTCCCATTTATGGTAATGCACTTTAGCTTGAATACGAGCTAATGACAGGGAAGAGGCAAATATAAACAAAAGCAAAATCTTGTATGAACTCATATCGTGATGAGTCCTAATGCTCAACTTTTTGTATATTTGTTATTGGTTCGGGTGTAGTTGGTATGCATAACGGGATCATGGTGTTGATGCATATATATATATACGAGGAGTATGTTGTGAAAATTACAGTGCGAACGTTTCTTCTAAAGAAAGTGTGGTGTGCGCATGAAATTGTCAAAATTGTTATAACAGTAGTAGTACAGGTCTAAGTAGAGAATTATTCTTACAAAAGAAAGACACTTTGTTCTTTTTCTCATTTTTTAGCTTTGTATTTTTTTTTGTAAGCATGTTATTGGTCAGATGAATAACCAGTACAAAAATAAATGTGAAACCATACTAAGTGTTCATATTCATGCTTTATTTTCATTGAAATCAGGGAAACCGACCACCTGTATTATTCTTACTTTATAAAAAGAAGCATTTTGAAAATTCAAAATTTTATCTTATTAGAATAAAGTTAAACGACTAAATCTATTGCACCGTGATCACCCATTCATATTTAACTAGCTAAAAACTTTCAACCTTCTCATAATCAAATTCTAATTGATTATTTTAAGTTCAATCTTTAGTTCTTTATCTGTAATATAGAGAGAGGTGTGCTAATGTACTTTATAAAGTACAAAATATTTCGTAATTCATGCTTATATCTCATGTTTCAAAATTCAATGAACGATCCAAATCCTGAAATATAATCTTTATATCAAAATTTTCTTGGTGATCAATTTTTTTATTTTTTGAATTTTTTTACTATTATTTTGTAGGTCTGATGTCTTCCAAAATTTTTTTTTACTATTATTTTTACTATCATTCCAAAAAAATTCATAGATCTGATGTCTTCTGAACCATTTAATACCAATGATTTTCTATCCTTTTAAATAAATAACAAAAAAATTTCAAAAAATTTAAAATTTGATCACCAAGGAGATTTTGATATGAATATCATATTTAACGGTTTGGATCGTCCATTTAAATTTTGAAATATAAAATATAAGTGTGAAGTGTGAAGTATGAAGTATTTTATACTTTATAAAGTACATTAGCACACTTCTCTCTATATTACAGATAAAGAGAGAATTAGGCTATGGTGTTTTACAAAGCACAAGAGCGTTGTGTGCTTTGCGCTCTATTATTAATTTTAAGTCAGAAATAATTGATCCAAACCGCTCAATCTAATCTTCATATCCAAATCTGTTAGTAAATCAAATTTTATATTTTTTGGAATTCATTTGCTATTTTTTTGGATAGAGAGAAATCATCATTTTTGGATGCACCAGAATTCTCAAATCAAGTCATTTTTCTTCTCACCAGAAAAAATAGCAAAAAAATTAAAAAAAATAATAATTTTGGTTTACTAATAGATTTTGATATGAAGATTAGATTGAACGGTTCAGATCGGTCATTTCTAATTTAAAATTAAGAATAGAACGCAAAGCACACAGCGTCTCTGTGTTTTGTAAAGCACATAGTGTCTATGTATTTTGCAAAGCACCATAATCGGACTATATATATATATATATATATATATATATATATATATATATATATATATATATATATATATATATATATCAGTCTATGTTATTTCGTGAAGCAGAAAACCTCCCGTACTTCACATTTGTATTTCGAATTATATATTTATATAATAGCTCCTGTTAGGTCCGATATTTATTTCATTTCAAAATGTATTTTACAAGATTTAAAATGTCTCTTTTATAGAGAGATGAGTCGAGATCCATCACTATCGATGGTAAGTTTACGGTTCTCATTATCTGTAATATTTCTTATTAATGTTCTTATCATATTTAGTTACTCTTCGATAAAAACAAAGACTTCTACATATTTATATTTTAAATAAGTGATTTTAAACATATAGAATTATTTTAGACTGATTTTTTATTTCATCGATATGCTTGTATTTGATGATATTAAAAGTAACTTATCATACTTGAAAACCGAAATTATGAAGTCTTAGTACATAGTTGATTTTTTTAAAGATAACTAGTTTTTAAGATAAATAGTTAAGTGCTCACTTTACTCTTTTTGAAATAAAGAAAAATATCTATGGGGACGAACTACAAAAATGACCTGTCTTTTAGAAAATAGCCCAAGTCCTTGATCACCAGACCAATCACTCACTTATTCGTTCTTTATATTTATTTTTTCAAGAAAATGGATAGGAAAGATCTTTTCACCGATGTGTTCCCTATAGTTTTGAAATGTACCGTCCGGTTCAATTTGTTCTGGACCGATCTGTGCCCGCGAACCGGACCGCGGCCAAATCCATCTCCGACCTATGTCTTACCATGATCCGGTCCAACGGTGGGCCGGTTCTCCCTTCACCTAAAATCGGACCGTGTAGACCTGTCCCGTGCGGACCTGTGGACCGAACCGAATCGGACCGCGGACCGAGTGGGACCGTGGACCGGACCGAACTGTCCCCCACCACCACACATCCCGGACCGGCCCCCACCCGACCCGGACCGGTCCCACCCCGCCCCCATCCCATCCAACAGCCTTTTTTTCAAATAAAAGGTGCTAGGCGCCCCAAACATATCTCCAACTGCCAATGTTTAAAAAAAACCACTTTTTTTTTCAAATTTGGCAGAAAAAATAAAAAAATTCAAAAACAATTTGAAATTTTTTGTCCCAAAAGTACTTATTAATATCACCCCCATTCTCATCTCAAAACACATTAAAATTTCATTCTCCATCTCTTCTCAAACTATCACATTCTCAAATTTTTATTTAATCTCAAATTCTCAAATTTAATTTTCTTATTCCAAAAAATAAAAAATAGTTTAGAATTATTAATTTATTGTTAGTTTGTTAAAAAAATTAATTAATCGAAGAAGGTAGAAGGATAATATTCGCCATTTTTTGATTCCATCGTTGCGATAATATTTCTCCTTCAAAGTTAGCTTTTTATTTTAATTAGTTATAATTTTTTATTTATAGAAATTAGTTTATATTGTTAGATTTTATTTGAAATTTGTAAAAATTAGTTTATTTATAAAAATCTAATATTTTCTTTGTCGAAATTCATTTTTTTTAGAATATTATATTTTGATTTTATGTTGTTAGATTTACAATATTAGATTTAATGTTAATTTTTTTTTTGTTAAAACTTTTTTTAGAATGTTATTTTTTTTTTAAATTTATTTTTATGTTAAATTCGTTTTTTTTTGTTAGAACTTTTTTTGGAATGTTAAATTTATTTTTTAAGTACAAATTTATTAGAATGTTAAATTTTTTTTGTAAATTTATTTATTATGTTAAATTCGTTTTTTTGTTAGAATTTTATTTAGAATGTTAATTCATTTTTTATGTAGATGTTTTATCTTATATTCTGTTTTCATCAAATTCGATTCTTTATTTTATATTTTTGTATAGAAATGGCAGATGATTTTATGCATCGATTGAGTGTGAATATTTTTTTATGAAGATATAGTTGATAATACAAACCCTTCACAAATACAATATTATAATTCACAAGCTAACGCTTCATATTATCCATAACATGCGAACCTCCCATTTAACACTCAATCAACTTATATACCGTAAGATCTTAACTATCAACCTCAACAAACCCCTATATTTACTGCACCGCATTATCCTCAATACGCCTCAAATATCCATGATATAACTGAAGAATCCCTATCGTAAGTTCCGACCGCACCCTCTTCTGCCGCAGAAACACCAACCACAAGTGTACGCCCATCACCAATAGAAGCGGGACCATCAAAAAAGAAGAGAAAGACAGTTGGCCCCTCTTCCTATGATGCATCTTGGTGATGCTTTTATGAACAAATGAAGGATGCAAGCACTTTTATGAACAAATGAAGGTGTCATGCTCAATGGAAGGTGCAAGGTTAAAAATTATAAAGTTTTTTATAAATATTCTAAGTCAAACGGTCTAAGTTCATTTAAAAATACGCTGATAAATATTTGGCCAAAAATGAGGAACCACAAGATCAACCAGCCCTCGTTTAGTCCAAAGCGTTATAAACACGGTTGGTAGTAGAGCTCACCAAAGATACGATGAAAAAAAATGTTGAGTGAGTTTGCCCGGTATATTACCCAAAAAGAACAACCAATAAGTATGGATAATTGCTTAAGTTTTGTCCGGTTAGTTATTCGGGAATGTGGTCAACCATTGTATAAGAGATTTGACCATAAAAAAATGGTAGTCGAGATTAAAAGTTAATATAACAAACGTTAGAATGATTTATTAGCAACGGTTGGCTATGCCAACAATAAGGTTTCAATTACTTTTGGACGGCCGATAGACACGGTCTTGGTTACTCTTGTGTCACTGCCCATTATATTGATGAAAATTAAATTTTACAAAAAAAATAAATTTTCGTATCATGGAATTTCCGCATACTACACAAATTATTTACCAATCTATTATTAGTGTTTTACAATAATTTAATTTAAAAAGAGATTTAGAAAATAATTTTTTTTCGATTTCATTCGATAATGCTAATAATAATATAAAGTCAATTGATTAATTTACTCGATCACTAAACCCTATATTGGACGGCAAGATATTTCATCAAAATGTGCTTGTCATATTCTTCACCTTACCATTAAAGCAAGATCTCATCTTTTTCTATATTCTTTTTTCTATCTCATCTTTTTTTTTTATATATTTTTTTTTCTCATAAAGTTTTTCGTGAGATGGAAGATAAAGAAAGTCTCGACTCATCTCTTTCTCCAATCATAGAAGCAATGAAAGAAAATTTTCTCAAATATTAGGAGGAAGTACCCGCTGTGATAATTATCACAAATTATCTTCATCCATCATTCAAGAAAAAATACACCGTAAGACTTCTTCAAAGGTACAAACAAAATTTATGTCTACGCACTAATGAGGAAGAAAATCGTGTAAATAACTTATTGGAGGAGATATTCAACATTTATAACTCCCGACGAAATAATAATAATCCTTCTTCTACCGGTCGCAATATTAGGTATGAATTTTAATCATCATTCTTCCTACTACATAATTTATTGACTTATATTGTGTTCATTTTTAATCGTAATAGAAGTAATAGTTCATCTGGTTACTAAATGAGTTGCGACATGATGAATGTTTTGAAGATCAACAAGTGAATAATAATGAATTACTGAGTTATTGTTTGGGAAGCATGAAAGATGATCGAATTGATATCCTGGAGTGCTAAAAGAGGAATGCAACTGTCTATCCAACATTGGCGATGATGGCGCGTGACGTATTTGCAGTGCCTATATCAACCGTCTCTTCCGAATTATATTTTAGTTCGGCAAACAAGATTCTAAGAGATAAGCGTACCAAATTGGATTCAAAACTTTTCGAGCAACTTGTGTGCAATAAAGATTGGATTGATGCTGAAAATCGCATGCAACATGATATCACATTTGAGGCAGCAACATCCACCATAAAAACTCAAGAAAGCGATACTGATATCCCCGATATCCCTCTAGAAGATGATTCCGACGGCACATGTGACATTCAAGAAACCGACTTATGGTATATGCACAACGACATATAAGAGTTTGGTATTTCATACCGTTTCAATCTTTTTATTTATTTTTTAAATATTTCAATTATTTTTTTAATTTCTTTTTTTTAAAGAATATTACTAACAAAAAAAAGTTATAACTCCGCCTATATTCTTTTTACATAGCTGGTCCCAATCTCAGGTTAAAAGAGGAGGGTAACTCAAAATATTATACAAATTATATTTTAGAACTTTTTATAATTTTTTAGTATTATTTAATTTTTAAATAATTAAAAATATAAGATTAATTCGATAAAAAATATTATTTAAAAAACTAAAAAATTTATTTTTTAACTTTTATTATTTTTTAAAATTTTTTATAATTTTCTGAAATTTATTTTTTTAGAATTTTTAAAATTTTTAGTATTATTAGATTTTTAAACAATTGAAAATAAGAATTCGAATTAGTTAAAATTATTATTAAAAAAATTATGATAAATTATTATTTTTTCTGTTTGTAAAAAAAAATCCGGACCGGACCGTACCCGTCCTGTCCCGACCCGTGGGGGTCCGGCCCTCAGGGGCCAACGGTGGAACTGATTTGATTTTTCTGATTTTGGCCCGTCTAGACCCGTCCTGTGTGGACCGTGGACCGCCCAGATTTGATCCGGCCCGGACCGGCGCGGACCATTTGCAAAACTCTAGCGTTCACTATGAAGTTTTGGTTGTTTTCGATTACAAGAAAGTGAAGGTTTTTTTGAAAAATCCCTCTTGTTATTTATTTTTGAAAGTAGTGACAAGCCACCTGTTTTTATAAATGAAACTGCAATACAAAGAGATTCTGAAGTCTACAAGTTTAAAGCTACTTAATCTGAGAACTATTGTTACAGCATTACAAAGGACTAATTATTAATTGAAAAATTAAACAGCCAAGTTCCATAAAGCGAAACCTTCTTATTATTGAAACTTGAAGGGTCATTGGTTTGAGCTGACCAAGCAAGGGCTATGGTCTATGGCGACTTGTCTACAAAATATACGACCTCTTCTACAAGTGGTGTCCTCCGTTCAACCCATGTGTCCTTTTTTTCCCCTCCTTTTAGTTAGTTATTGTTCCTTTTACGACTTGTAAAAGACAGACGTTGAATTCCTCCTATATAAGTGGTAGTCTGGTAGATCATTTCTTCATTGAATTTTTCCAATTTGCTTGGGTTATGTTCTCCTGGAATTAGAATGTGATTGGTCATACTATGAATAATAGTTGGCATTGCAAAAAATGTCGATTAATAGTTTGATGCTTTAAACCTTATTAGGGGATGACATTATGATCATCCCCTAAAATTTGTTTTTCGAACATACATAAACTTTGAGATGGCTAGCATAGAATAAAATATTTGTATTTGAACTTAAATACGAATGGTTTAAAATGTACATTTTGGTGTTCAAGTCAATTAATAACATTGAAACTCTACTCTAGTATAAATATTACTCTTCTATTCCAAATGTACACTTGGTTCAGTAATATTGCACAATGAGGTGCAATGAGGTGTAGAGCTGACAAAATTCAACTCGATACAAGAAACTCATCTGATCCATCCGGATTTAAATCCGATCCGATCTTAGTTTTTTTTTAAAATTAAATTGACTTGATCGAGATCAAATGATCTATAATTTAATCAAAATCATTCTAAAATCTAAAACTAATTAATATATAAATTAACTTGATCCGATCTAACATAATTTCTTCTAAAAATCAAAATAACCCTATCCAACTCGCCAATTTATCACCTCCACTGAGGTGTTACAAATGCACAGCGTTTTTTAGCTCCCTACTAGCAAATATTTTCACCCGAGTTTTGCTATGCACAACTCCTAAAGGTGTTTTTGGATGGTGAAAAATTAGTGTAAGAATAGCATTATTTGGGTTAGTAGTTGAGAATAGTGTGAGGTTAGTGATATCTCGGGAAATATGAGAAGAGTGCTAATTTTTACTATTCCGGGTTAGTAAAATATTATTTGGATAGAAACTTGAGAACAGTGGAGAGAATAGTTAAAATAATTATTTTTTAATATTTTATTTAATAATAATATTTATTTAATACTACTTCATACTAATATAAAATAAAAAATGTTTTTTTTATTATTTTCACTAATCTCATAGACGCTAATCCGCTAACCCAATATTTTCTCTAGATTGCTAACCCGAGAACAGTACTGTTATTCCCAGAACAATGCTATTCTACACCATCCAAGCACACCCAAAGTGGTTAGCCGAACACATAACACAGAATCTGTGTAATATCCATCGCACGAAATACGGCACATTTGAGAGGACTTTTCAATCGATAGAGTGCGAATTAAGGTTGCAAAATCTGATGTGAGAATTTTATTCGATCTAAGATTTGAATTGAATTTTAAAAAAATTCAAACAATACTATTCTACACCATCCAAGCACACCCAAAGTGGTTAGCCGAACACATAACACATAATCCGTGTAATATCCATCGCACGAAATACGGCATTTGAGAGGACTTTTCAATCGATAGAGTGCGAATTAAGGTTGCAAAATCTGATGTGAGAAATTTATTCGATCTAAGATTTAAATTGAATTAAAAAAATCAAACAGATATGATCCAATCCAATCTAATTCAATTTAATTTTATATTAAATATTCTGTAATTTAATCAAAATTAATTTAAGATATGAAAAAGTTAACATATAAATTGTCTCGATCCGACCCGACTCGATCCAATCTGATTTCTTTCCGAAGATCAAAATGATCCGACCCATTCGAACTTAAGCCCAACCCGCCCAGTCCAATTGATGCCAATAACTTTAATAAAGAGGTGGTAAAATTTGACCTTGCCGATTTTTTTAAAAAAAAAAATCAAACTAATCTGACACATCCGATTACCACCTCTTTAACTTTAATAATTTAGAGGTGATAAAATCTTACCCGACCTAATTTTTTTAAAGAAAATCAAACTAAACCAATCATAAATTAAATAACCTACAATCCAATCAAAATAAATATAAAAACTAAAAAAAATAAATATATAAATTGATTCGAACCTGATCTGATCCGACCCTACTTTATTCAATTTCCTTCAAGATCAAACTAACACAATCCAAACTTCAATCCAACCCTGCCCGATTCTAGATATTGAATGCTAGGGACTAGTCGCCAGCCCACATCTTTTTTACCCACATGCAATCCTAAAGTTACCTGTTATATCATTAAAAAAAATACAAAATCACTAGACCAGATAGATAAATTATTTTAAATTCTCTTTTATAAATTGTATTGACCAATATAATTAAAAATCGATACTATATGCCATCATGTGTAATTACATCCAACAATCCATATCTTCATATTATGTACCTGTACGTACAAGGCTCAAAACATATCTCATTCATCCACAATTAGTTCAAGTATCTGTGCACACGACGTTAGAGCGCACCTCTAATATTAGAGAATATCTCAAGTGTCATAATTCAAATATATGCACACGCGCGCGTCCAAATCTGCTGTCTTAGGATCGATAACAGAACTATATTATTCTGGAACCGTGAAATAAAGTACGGATGGCTTGGAGGGAATTTTTACTGTTGTGCATGTCGAAATTATTTGAAATAAATAAGCTGACTTGCATTTTAAATGTTTTATATGGAGGTGAGATATTTATGTAGTGATGATACTTTTGAAAAGTATTTTGGTTAATCGATATAAGCTTTATATTTATTTAATTAGCTGATTTTCGACTTATAACATGAATTCGCAATTAGTATGTGACGGATGCTATGCATGTTATTAATTGGAAATCATTATTTTCCGAATATATTTTCAGTGCTTATGTTTCTTGTATTATCCTAGAAATTAAAAGTAAGCTTATTTAATTTAACCTATTTTACAATTATAACTAACTCGTGGACTATTTTGTAAAAGTTTCAATTTTTTTTTTAAAATACAAAAATAAACCCAAAACAGATGACACGTACCTGTTAATTCTCTGAGCACGTGGTTCCTCGTGAACCGCCTCTGTGACCCAAGTATATTTTTCTCTCCCTCTGTTTGTTATCGATAAGATGAAAAATCAACGGCAAAAGAAAAAAAAACAAACAAAATCAGAGTTTCCTAGGAGGTTATAGTAATTTGAAATTGAGATAATTGGATTTTGATTTTGATTTTGATTTGTACGTGTTCTCTTTTTTTTCTCTCTCTTCCGTCTCTCTCATCTCTTTTTTTTTTTTAAAAAACAGATGAAAAATGATTGATAATCCGTGAGATTTCAGTTTTTAAATTTTTATTTTCAAAATGTTGGATTGAGATTAACGAACGGTGATATAGCAATCCGTGGGAGTAAATATTATTGGTGAGAACAAAAAAGTAAATGTCAAAGTAAATATTAAATCTAAAAAAACAGCAGAACCATTTAGCGACGGTTTTTTTAAGGAACTGTTGTTAAACGCAATATTTAATCTAGATAGAGAGTTGTTGTTAAAAGCTGTGTTTAACAACGATTTCCTCAAGGAATCGTTGCTAAATGATTCTACTTAATGTTATGAGAATCTATTTTAACAATTTTTTTATTATAAACCGTTATTAAAGTTCTCAATATTATAATAATGTTATCGAGTCATTTTAATAACAAATTTGATATATAATCGTTGTTAAATTGATGTTGTCTAAGGTTCTTTTGTGTTGTAGTGATATATATTGAGGAAATGAGATCCGTTGGTGTGTTTCCGTTAGTATCAAATTGTGGGTACCCGTATATGAAAACCGGATAGAACGAAAATAAAAACAAGTGTTCGGATAGATGGATGTGTTGAATGAGAAAATCTCATAGGATTAAAATTGATGGACTATGTTTTGTACCGATATCAACACAAGAGAATCAACATAATTTTTTTTATTGTTGATTCTTTTATTAACGATGACTATGATATATTGTATCACTAAATTGAATATCTGACTATATAAATATAATTCAAATTTTAAAATAAAAATAAATGATTGACATATAATAACTACCTCATTTTTTATCATTTCCTTCAAATCTTTTATATCTCAAGATACCCTCATCTAATGATTTACATTAATTTTAACTAATCAGACGAATACGACAGCGTCCATTATTTTATATTCCTCTCAATTTATTTATCATATAGGAGGAAGGGAATTAAAGGTTGAGGGAAATCATGCGAGATTATATTTGATATAAAATTTGTAATTGATTTTATAATTGATCTTGCATTTATTGATATTTTTCATATTAGAATGACGTACATATTATCATGTGATATTTTTTATATCTAAATAAAAAAAAATTGCTACAACATTGCGGGTACACAACTAGTTATAGTAACATGTGAATTACTTTTGCATATAGTAGTTATTCATGGCTATACACTGATCATATGTGTATTGAATCTTACAAAATATATAAATATAAGAAAAGCTAAGTGCAACTAATAACTAAATTTCTGGTACTCTTGTTTGCTCGTCTACATGAACTATTTTCAGGAGAAGCTGCAGGTGTTTGGCTTTGAAGTTTGTACTTAGCTCGTTCCAAGCAGCCCTATTATTAGCCTCGCTACCTGAAAAATAAATATATAGGTATCTTGAATTAGATGACTCATCTTGCAATTTTTTTTTTTGAGTGGGGATCCATTGACAATGGGTTATTTTAATAACCTTGACAATGAACCTCTAAATGAATATAAAAAAAATCTTAAAAATGAAAAAAAATTATAAATGTGTTCTTCTACTTTTATATTGATGGTTATTTAAATTTCATGCAATTTAATTATCGTTTGATAGTTCATCAAAGACCGTTAAATTGGAATCGTTGTAAATTGTATGAAAATTTGATGGTCTTTGATGGACTATCAAACGATAATGAAATTATATGAAATTTGAACAACCATCAATCTAAAAATAAAAGAACACATCTATAAAAAAAAATTATATTTTTAAGATTTTTTTATATTCATTTAAAGATTCATTATCAAAGTTGTCAAAAAAATAACCCATTGTCAACCAATCCCTTCTCTTTTTTTTTTTACCTTTCTACACATTGGTCCCAGTGACTCTCATGCTTACCAGTGACTTTCAAACTTTAATTTAGATTATAATCTTAGCTAACATACAATTCATCTATGTCAGTAAACTCCAATATAAATGGTAGACATCTCTTAAATTTAAATTAAAGCTAGATATCTCTTAAATTTAAATTAAAGCTAGATATCTCTTATCTTGTTAATTATTTACAGTAAAAGCGGAGGAGAGTTTTGCCCAAATTTGTGAATTATTAATAAAAAAACCTTCAAACTAAATCGAAATCCAATAAAGACAATCACCAATTTCATTAGCTTGATTAATCAACTCCGCCGCTCCTGCCATTTTCAATGTGAAGATTGGGAGAAATTTTGAACGGCTCCTTCCGTCCCTTCAAGCAGCTTATATGACGAGCTCTTTTTATCTTCTCTCCATTTCTTTTGCTTTTCTCCTCAATTTTTGCTCTTCTCGCCGAATTTATATAGAGAAAGAGGTTTCTCCGTGATCGCTCCTGGAAAAAAATAATAAGGTCTGACCGAATAAATAATTTCCCATTAAAATGTGAAGAAAAAAGGTGCAGCCGGGATTTATATTCCAAATCCATCATTTGCATGCCGAACAGGGTTGGGAAAGAATTCATTTTAACCCACGATAACTCATGTCATGGGTTGAAAATGAACGGGATCTAAGGGCCTGTTCGTTTCTTCTCACACGTGGGAAAAAAATTGAGGATTAAACTGATTATTATTGTTCACGTGGGTAAAAAAATTGATCTCAGTGAATTTTTTTCTACCTCCGTGAGAATGGTCCGAATAGAGCCTAAGTGAATTTTTTTCCCACCTCTGTGAGGATGGTCTGAACAGCACCTAAGTGAATTTTTTTCCCACCTCCATGGAGATAGTCCGAACAGAGCCCTAGAGGAAAAATGAGGGTGGGAATGGAATTAAATTCATAAAAAAAAAGAAAATTCGGAACACCAAACCACCAGATAGTGTTCTAAATTCGTGCCGTTCCGGACCGTGTCGTATTCGGATACGCCGTGCTTTCGTGTCGTACAGTGCCGTGTATTTTATTTTTTTATTTTTTTTCGTGCCGTGTCGTGCCGTGCCCAAAAATAATAGAAGGAGACACGACACAGATAAGGCACGCCGTGTCTAGCGTGCCGTGCCTTAATCGTGCCGTGCTTTATTCGTGTTGTGTCTAATCGGAACCGTGACCAACCATGTCGTATCTGTGTCTTAATCGTGCTAAATGTGTCTTATCGTGTCCGACATTAAAAAATTCAGAAAATTCAAAAAAATAAATTTATATCAAAAATCAAAAGATTAAAAAAATCAAAGTTCGTTAAAATTTAAATTATTTTAAAAATTCAGAACATTAAAAATATGAAATTTGTCAACAAAATCTGAAATTTCTCAACATATGATGTTTTGTAAATTATCCCTCCTCCTTTTTTCGGACTTGGGACCGACTATGTTAGAATTGAAATGTGTAACTTAGTCCTTAAAAAAATCTCCGTGCATAGTGTTGTACATATATCCATATTCTTCATAGTTGTACATATATGGATTTGAGTACTTCGCCAATTGATCTTGTTCCTCATGGGACTGGTTCACCTCTACCTCTGACATCCCTTCACTAGTTACATTAGAACTTGATGCATCGGTTTCTTCTCGATTAATTTGGCACATCCATGACTTATCTTGAAGTATGTTTTCTGCATCGTACCAATCCTTCAATAAAACTAGAGCCTCAAATATTCTCTCACCTAATCTTAATCTTTTGTCAGTGAGAACCCTGTTAGCTCCACTAAAACAAGATTTGAATGCTACTGTGGAGACTGAAATAGCAAGAATATCGCAAAGCCATAGATGCTAAAATTTGAAATACGCCCTTCACTTGATGCCAAAATTGCATAATGTTGAAATTTTCATCATCGAGTCTTTTGTTGCCATAGTCAGACCCGGAGTTTGCAAACATTTGCATCTCTGTTTGCACGCGGGGTCGATGTTGAAGGCGAGTCAGAGTTTTTACGAAGGATAGATTGAATACGAGACATAGTAGAGTCATTTGCCCCCCCCTCCCGTTCTGTTCCGTACCGTGCCTGGTACCCGTGTCGTTCCGTATCGTGTCTAACGCCTTAACCGTGCCGTATCGTGCCGTGTCAAATTTTCTAAAAGCCGGGCACGACACGGTTAAGACACGGGCACGAAACAATACCGTTCTCGTTTCCGTGTCGTGCGTTAACCCGTTCCGTTTTCAGCCATGTTCGTACCGTTCCGTACCGTTTTCGGCCACAGCGTGTCTAAATTTAGAACACTACCACCAGACCACCAGACTTCTTATTCCTCTAGAAGGAGTTTTTTTTTTTTTTTGATTTTTCAATGATTTGGATCAGCAGCAATAGAGGGGTGTCAATGGTACGATATAGGTTGGATGAAAATATTTTCATTATGATACTCATTTGAAATTATTTTTATCAATATCTTATTTTTATTTAATAAAATTAGACTAATCTATATTTTATTCTTATATGTTAAAATAAATGGATAATAAGCGAATGATATTAATATAATATTAGTTTATCATTATTTATAAAAAATAATTAAATTCATTGCTTTCATATAAATACAGATTTATTTTACTAGCGTGAAATTAAAATATAGCAATTAATTTCAAAATAAATAAATTAAAAAAATACAAACATCACTTGTAAAAAAATTTTTACTAGAAAATAAAAATAGCATATTATTTAAAATAAATTTTGTATCGTCTTATCATATCATTTTAAAAAATACTTCACTAAATATTATTTAAATAATATAATTTATTACATGATGAATTTAAAAAGATAATCATTATAATTCATAATTTATTATAATTAACTCGGAGCAACTAAGATAATTTTTTTATATAAGATAATTATGTTATAAATAATATAAATTTTTTTTATTCTTTTTTTGCATTTAGAAAAAATAGGTACAAAATAATTTTACTTACAACCTTATTTATGTACTTAACGAGAAAAAAATCTTATCCTTACTCATATCAAACTAGTTAACAAATTTTTTACACATATTTATTTTATTAAATACAATACAAATTAGATAAATGAGAAAAATGATATCATTGACATATTTATGAACACATTTTTATTTCAAATTTATATTTATAGGGTCATCCTGTTTTATCTTAACTGTTCAACTTATAGAACAATTCAAGTTCATCCATTAACATAATTAAAAAGTGAATTTTAATTAGGGGAGGGATCACTTCACAATGATTATTTTGACAATCTTGACAATAAAATTTTAAATAAATTTTAAAAATGAGAAAAAAATAAAGATATGTTATTTATTTATACATTGATAGTATTTTAAATTTTAAATTTCATATAATTTCATTATCATTTGATATTTCATCAATGATCTTTAAAGGTATGTAACTGTACTGTAAGAGGGAGAAAAAATAGAAATTCATTTTCATTTCAATCTCAATTATGTATTTCTTAATCTAATATGGTATTAGAGCGGTGAAAATCTGAGGGTACTCATCACCCTCAAGCATCGTCAGTAGGGCGGATGCATGATTTTAATCAGGGGCAATTATCGGATTGTAATATCTTATCGGGTTCAAACTCATTAACTAATTGGGTACTAAATAAAAAAATTAATAATTTAATATATATATTCTTACCAAATAAAAATTTATTAAAATAATAACATTTTATATATTAAAAATAACAACAAAATAAAGGTCAAAGTAATAAATAATCAAGTTGATGAAGAAAATTTTCGTCTACAAAATTTTATATTTTGATATCTTTATATAATTATTTCATTATATATGATATTAAATATTTTTTCTCAATAAAAATAATTAGACAATTCAAGACAAAAATTTTCAATGGAGATAAATTACTTAAATTATTATCGAAAAATATTATTTTTCAAAATTTAAGAAGACAGCTGTCCCCGAAACCATATGGATCCGTGTCTGACCGTCAGGCCACCCCAAAGAGCCTATAAGACAGCACCAGAATCAGCCAAACTGAAAAAAAGAAAAACTGCTACAAGGCTGCTATAGACCAGTTTCAGCAAAAAAAACAGCATCAACAAACCAAAATTCAGGCCGACACACCACTAGCTGGTACCAGCACAATTGAAAAAAAAATAACATCCCAGTGTATCAGCTCAGATCAACAGAGACAAACAAAAAATAAAGAGACATTTGTTCTCATCCAAGCAAAAAGCTCAAACCAGCCAAAAGGGGGCACAATCATACTAGAACACTTTTGCTCAATTCACCACCCTATCTCGTTGGCCGAAGGGGATCCTGCATGCACTATGAGAAAATGGGCCATAATTGCGATGGGTGTTGTTTTCCCTTTTCCGAGCTCTCCCGCCAGGCGTGGAGGCAATTGGCGAAAAGAGGGGAGAAAGATTGAGATGGTGACGATCTAGTCGACAAAGACCACATGAGTGGGGTGGCGACTCGAGAAGAAATCGCGCAAGAAAAGAAGGGCTGAGGCAGACTCGGGCTCGGGCTCGGGTAATGAAGAAAAGCGGGCACAGGCGCATCAAGCCCAGATAAACACATTGACCCAGGCTCAACTCAGAAATATTCTGGCCCAACTCCTCAACAGTATGAACAAAGATAGTTTGTCAGGTAACAGGCCCAATCTATCTCTATTCCAGGCCGAGCTTCTAGGCTTCTAGGCTTATTTAATTGGAATTTTGGGCAACAGAGAAAATTATCAAGGTAACAGCTTAATTTCCAATTCAAAATTAAATAATTATTGAATTATTGATTCAGGAGCAACTGATCATATGAATGATAATTATTGACAAATACAATTAAAATCCGCCAAATGCCCACTAGTTATAGTTGCTAATGGTTCCAAAGTGTCCAATGAACAAATAGGAATTGTTAATATTCTCTCAAATAATATCTCTAGTGTTCTTTACTTACCATCATTCACATTTAACTTATAAAATAACAAAAGTTAACAATGTGATTTTTTTCAAACAAATGTGATTTTTTTCAAGATAGAGAAATAAAAAAATGATTTGTGAATATAAAATAGATAATGGATTATATTATTTGAATATTTCAGATAAAACATTTGTTGTTAATAATTTAGAAGAAAATAAATTATGGCATGGAAGAGTAGGTACGCTACTGATAATGTTTTGCATAAGTTAATGCCTCTAAAAAAATTGAACAATAGTAATTGTGATATTTGTAATTTTTCCAAGAAAACTTAGTTGTCTTTTTCCTTGTTTAATAGTAAAACCTCAAAGATTTTTAAACTTGTGCACTCTGATGTCAGAGCCCTATAGCTGTTCTCTAATATAATAATTTTAGATATTATATCACATTTATTGATGATTTTTCTTGTACTACGTGGATTTATCTTATTTCTATAAAAGATGAAGTTTTTAAAAAAAATTCTTAAATTTTTAAATTTTGTTGAAAATCAATACAACACTAAAATGTTGCAAATGAATTAGAAGTATTGGTTTACAAATAATTAATCTTGCTTTTTTTTGATGCTCTCATACTCATAATGGTAATATGTTAAAATTATCTTTAGTTCTCCCGCAAACTATAGATGAGCTATCTCTCCAGTTTATGGAGGGGCTCATGTCTCCTTTGGCTTTGGTACACATTCAGGTGATGGAGGAGGATGGCGAGGACAATTCATACAGTCTGGTTCTGGTACTAGCTTCCTTTCTAATGTTTGGAGAAGACCTTGATTAGTTATGTAGTTCTCTTTTGTTGTTCTTATCTTGCTTGGTTGTTTATCGGTTTTGCTCTTGATTTTAGCAGGTGTTTTACTTTAGATATTGATACTATATGTTTATTAGTGACGCTAGGTTTGTATGTTTTTTTAGGGTTTCTAGTGTCAGGAGTTGATAGGGCTATGTTCTAAAGACTCACATACTACGAGCTCATACAGTTAACTCAAAAAATGATATTCCATAAGGACTCTAGACACTCCACTCAATACATATCTCGAACTACATGCCTTCGACCTTGAGAACACTTCTCTACCTCATCCCGAGATAAGTAGCCGTGAGCTCGAGATCACCCTACGATTCTCGACTCCTAATATATTAATAATTGCTCATTACTATGAATAACGACTATAACTGACCACGTCCTTGATAACCACCCACTACCATGAATAGCGGACATCATTGGTCACGGTAAAAAATAACACAACTAAATAAGGCAAATCCACCGACTTGCCTCTACAGGTAAGTGCTACTTTTGATACTATTCACTAATATCATGGGAAAACCGATCATGATCCCCACGTCCTTCTTCCCCTATATAAGGCCTCGCCAAGGACAGGGGAAGGGATCCGGCTTATAGGTCAGAGTAGTTTTTGTGCACCCCTACACATACTTACATCCAGTTCTCTATTGACATAACCTCTCCCTCCTAAGACAGGACGTATCATTTGGCGTCCACCGTGTTAAGACTTACTTCTCTTCTGATTTTTGAAGAAGATGGTAAGCAAATCAGTCGATGATTATGTGTCCATTCATCAAGAAGATTCCGCCAACAGTGGAGGACCTTCTACTCACAATCCAGTAGCACGATGTCTTTTTTTCCATAGGCACGCCCAGGTTCGGCAACTCCTATAGTTCTGCCTTCCTCAACCACTTTCGATCCTATTGCCATAACCATTGGAGGCATATCGATCTATGTCGCCAACAACACAAGACCCACCAATACACCCCATGCCACCAATCTACCTTCACAAATCTTACAAAATCAGCCAACGGGGGGCTGCCGCTACATGGTGCGTAAGCGATGGCCAAATATGATAAATCCCCACATCCCAGGTGATTTCGACCTGCTTCCGGCCGTCTTTCTCCTGAGATGTACCAGCTAACTTTACATGATTTCAAAATTCCGCCTTCATTAGATACTTTCAAAGGAAGCGACGATCAAAAAGACCCAGAATCGTTCATCCATGGGTTCCATGAATGGTTGAGTTTATTAGGAGCTTCTGACGATATCATCTGTTGGGTATTTCCCACATGTTTTACTGGGGAGGCATGAGACTGGTACAAGACTCTTTCAGCATGTTCTATCAAGTCCTTCGATGAGTTTACAGACCTATTTCTAGAGCGGTACAACCATATCAAGATACCTCGAATTACAGTCGATTCTCTTTTGGATATGAAGCATGGCTCCAACGAGCGAACTCGAGCGTACATCCACCGATTCACCAAGGTAATGAGAAAAATTGAAAATTATTTCGACGAACTTACCTTAATAGCTCTTCAAAGAGGATTACACATTGGAGGCCCTAGTACAATTAAATACGATTCTTACCTGAAGAATTATAAAACTTTCAACAAATTCTTGACCTTCGCTGAGGGCTACATGAGGGGCGAAGACAACACCAACCCATCTCGACGAGCTTCAAGATCCCCATCACCAAGAGCAAGACAAGGGTATAACACTAACAAGCGAGACCACAAACCACGAGACGATAGACGCAATGAGGGACACATACGTGAAAAGCTCAACATGGATACCGAGTATAGACTTCATTATACCTCCTATGCCCAGTTCGAGCAGCCTACTCAGGACCTCCTAAAGTTCATTAGTCGTAAATTCGATTTTCCTCGACCTATGGATATCCAGATGTTCGAAATTCGAGATGAAAACAGCTACTGCCAATATCATAGGTCTAAAGGACATTCTACAGAGGATTGTCTACAACTCCGTGATATTTTGGAAAAATTGCTCGGCAAGGCGATCTCACCCAATAAATCACACCCAAGTTTTACAAAAAAATTCCCTCCCGATACAATGGAAAAGATAGAAAGTATCATCGGGAAATCCCGAAGAAAGAATACGACAATGCGGTAGGGTCTGACGATAGGCGCCCGTATAATGACGACAATCGAAACAATCGTAGCTCATCGCCAGCCAAACTACCCACTCCCACGGTTAATGTGATTGCAGGCGACATCACATCGGGGGGTGATACAATGAAATAAAGACGAAGTTACGCCGAGCATCTCGTTCCTATACCGTCCTTGAGATGCACAAGAAGAGACCTCACCCTGAAGAAATCATTACTTTCTCTGAAAAGGATAATATTGGCGTATCACAACCTCATGACGACGCCCTAGTACTAAGCATCAAGATCAACGCGCATCGCATCCGACGCATCCTGGTCGACACTAGTAGTTTGGCCGATGTCATTTACTTTGATGCCTTCACCAAGATGGAGTATGATCCTCTGCACCTAGTCAAGGTTCACACTCCTTTAGTAGGCTTCACCGACGTCGCAATGGTCCCAGAAGGCCTCATGCGAATGAGGGTGAAATTTGGTACTCCGCCGCAAACCACTTCCCTCATGATCGACTTCCTCATTGTCAAAGCTCCATTAGTTTACAATGTCGTATTGGGGAGAAAGAAACTCAATGAGTTAGGAGCCACTATTTCCATCCCGTGCCTCAAAATGAAATTTCTCACCCCGCATGGCGTTGGCGAAGAATGTGGTGATCAACAGATGTCACGGGATTGTTATGTCCTATCCTTAAAAGGACGAGGAGCCCAAGTCAACTAGGTCGGTACAAAGGTCCTTCCGGAGCACAAGGACCTGCAGACCCAGAATCACAGTCCCACCGTTGAACCAGTTGATTAAATCGAGCAAGTGAAAATCGCTGAAGGCAAAACGGTGAACATTGGCAAGGCCATACAAGGTGTCGCTCGAAAAGTTAGTGAACTTCTTACGATTACATAAAGAAGTTTTTGCTTGGTCACTATCGGATATGCCGGGAATTTCCCGAGATATATCTGAGCACAAACTACATATTATCCCAAATGCTAAACATGTGCGATAAAAAAAAGGAATATGGGGTCCGAAAGACAAAAAGCGGTACAACTCGAGGTGTCTGAATTACTCAAGGCCGATTTCATATGAGAAGTGAAATGTCTGACTTGGCTCTCAAACACAGTGTTAGTCAAGAAGTCTAATGGGGACTAGCGTATGTTGATCGACTTCACCGACTTGAACAAGGCCTGCCCTATGGACCCATTCCCTTTACAAAAAAATGACCAACTGGTGGATTCTACATCAGGTCATGCATTCTTATATTTCATGGATGCTTTCTCGGGATATAACCAAATTAAGATGTGCGAAGAGGATGAAGATAAAATGACATTTATCACCAATTTAGGGATATATTGCTATAAAGTCATGTCTTTTGGACTCCGCAATGCTGGTGTCACTTTTGAAAGGATAGTCAACAAGGTATTCGAGAAACAGATTAGCCATAATATGGAAGCTTATGTGGATGACATTCTCGACAAAAGCATGACCGAAGATAGCCATTTAGCCGACCTCGAAGAGGCTTTTGAAACAATGAACAAGGTGAACATGAAAATGAACCCCAAGAAGAGTTATTTTGGTCTCGCGAGAGGAAATTTTTTGGGTTTCATGGTTTCTATTAGAGGCATCGAGATTCATCCGTCAAGTTTAAAATCCATACTCGACATGCAACCACCAAAGAATCTAAAGGAACTTCAGTCGTTAATAGAAAAGTTGGCAGATCATCCTTGTCTAACTCAACCAGCCATAGGTGATTCTCTACTCTTGTACTTAGTGGTAGCAGAACATTGCGTAAGTGCTGCCTTAGTACGTGAAGAAAGTACTCAACAACGATCAGTTTACTTTATCTCTCATGTCCTACGGGATGCCGAAACCAAATACTCCCCCATGCACTAATCATTATTCACAAAACTTACAAGTTTAAATTTGTTAGTCTTTCGGTAGAACAACCTGAGTCATTCATAAATTGACTTGCGACCCCCATGACAAATGCTATGTCGAACGTTATGCAAATTAGGTACCTTAGACTTCTAATTATACTCTGGAAGATGTTTGAGTCCACTACTTCTCCTCCTTTGAGTTTGGAGAGCTTAGCAGCGAGTTCCATCGATGTCACTACTAGGTTATAATATTTCATCTCGAAATTTTTTTAAAGAATTTTTCGAATGTATGCTCTTTGAGATATAAATATTTTCGATTTCTCCTGCTTTATCTTGAGACTGAAAAAAATACATCATCATCTCGAGGTCTGTCATCTTGAACTCAAGTTTCATCATTTTTTTGAACTCATTAATAAGCCTTTGGTTGATATCAATAAAATTAAAATCATTCACATATAATGTGACAATCAACAATTCATATTTGTGTGCCTTCAAGTAGATGACATGCTCAAAAGAACACTCCTTGAAGTCATTTTCCTTGAAATGGTTATCTATTCTCGTGTTTTATGCTCTCAGGGCTTATTTCAGCCCATAAATTGTTTTCTTCAATTTTAGCACTTGTGCTCTTTTTCGGACTTAATGTGCCCGAAGGGTTGGTTCGACATACACCTCTTTTTTTAGTATTCTGTTCAACAATATTGACTTTTACATCCTTCTGATGTACTGTTTATTTATTCTATGCAGCTTGCGAGATTAATAGCTGAATTATCTTTATTTGTGCTAATGGTGCAAATATCTCATCATAGTTGATCCCAATCTGCTGTCGATATCCTTAGACTGAGTCTCATCTTGTATCTTTCAAATTTACTTTGTTTCTTTATCCTCTTCTTATACACCCATTTCACACTGTGTCCTTTAGGCAATTCAGTTATCTTCTAAGTTTTATTCTTCTTGATTGTCTTTATCTCTTCGTCCATAGCAATTTTTCATTTCGAATCTCAAACTGCTTCCCCGAACAAGATTGACTCAGCATCGGGTAGTAGATATACTAGATACACTTCTTCATCCAATTATCTTATAGAGTTCTCAAAGATTTAAAATTTCGGGTTTCTTAATTCAGACTCAACTTCTTTTTAGCTTACCGAATATGAGTCCTTTTTGGAGTTTCTCAAACTCGAGGCTCCAACATCTTGAATTAGGAGTCTGATCTTGACTTCCTTAGTTGTCAGCTCTTCCTACTGGTTCTTTCAATTCTAGTGAGCTTCTTCATCCATCTCGACATATTTACTGTTCATAAATTTTTTCTCGACCGGTCATAGAGCTTGTATGCCTTGGACTTGTTACTGTATCCAATGAAGACATGCTTCTTATTCTTGTCATCAAGCTTTGTTCTCGTCGGGTTTGGGATTTTCTCATTTGCTATACTCCTCAATATCTTGAGATGTGCAACATGTAACTTGTGTCTGCTTCAGAGTTCTTAGGGGGTCTTATTGTCGAGAAATGCATGCGGACATTGATTTTATATGTCAACCACGCACTGTACAGTTTCGATCTAGAATTCCTTCGATATTTTCTTAGTTTTGATCATTGAACTCGCCATGTCGAGAATTATTCAATTCTTTCTTTCTGTGACTCCATTATGTTGTGATGTATAAAGTGCTTAAAAAACCTATAGATTCTATGATTCTCGTAGTATAACTTAAACTCATTGGACATGTATTCTTCACCTTTGCCCGATCTCAGAGACCTAATGTTCTTTCTTGTTGTTTTCTCAAACATGACCTTATATTTCTTGAAGCTCTCGAATGTCTGAGATTTATTCTCGAGAAAGTACACCTAACACATTCTAAAAAAAAATCATCAACGAAGGTGACAAAGTAGTTTTCCCCACTGAATGAGTCTGAGGTGATCAGTCCACAGATATCGATATGGATCAACTCGAGCAATTTACTTGTTGAGTATTTTGTCTTCCTAAATGGCCTTCTTGTCAGCTTCCCTACCATGCATCCTTCATAAAATTTCTTCTCGAACTCAAGATTCGACAATCCTTGCACATACTGCTTCTAGACATACAATGTCTTCTCTTTGGGTCCGTTTGGCAAATCAAGGAATAACTTTGGAAGAGTGATAATTTTGGAAGAGTGATAGAATAGTGTTTTTTTGGAAGAGTGGTAGAAGAGTGGTATTCTTGACTATTCGGAAGAGTGAAAATATCGTTTGACAGTTATTACTCAGAATAGTTAAAATATGAATAATTATGATACTAATAATGATGATGATAATAATGATGATAATAATAATAATAATAGTAAAATAATAATCATAATAGTAAGATAATAATAATAAAGTAATAAAAAATAATCATAATAAATAATAATATTATAATAGTAATATAATAAAAATATAAATATTATCATAATATAATAATATAATAATAAAAAATTATGATTACAATCATAATTATATAACCATAATCATAATCATAATAATATAATAATAAAAATATAATCATAATTATAAAAATAATTATAAATAATAATAATTATAATAATATAATAATAAATTAATCATAACTATAATCAACATATAATAATATAATACAACATAATAAAATAATAATAAACTAATAAAAAAGAATCATAATAAATAATAATATTATAATAGTAATATAATAAAAATATAAACATAATCATAATATAGTAATATAATAGTAATAAATTATAATTACAATCATAATTATAATAATATAATAATAATAAGTAATCATAATTATAATAATATAATAATCATAATCATAATCATGAAAACAATAATTATAGTCATAATCATAATAATATAATCATAATCATAATCATAATAATATAATAATAAAAATATTATCATAATCATAAAAATAATTATAAATAATTATAATTATAATAATATAATAATAAATTAATCATCACTATAATCAACATATAATAATAGAATATAACATAATAAAATAATAATAAGTAATAATAATCATAATCATAATCATCATAATATAATAATATAATAATAAATAATCTTGATCATAATAATATAATAATTATATTTATATTCATAATATAATAATATAATATTAAAATTATATATATAATAACAATAAATAATATAATAATGCTAATGGTAACGATAATATAATAACAATAATGATAATAATAATTTAATAATAATAATAATATAATGATAATAATAATAATAAATAATCATAATATTAATATAATAATAAATTATAATCATAAATATAATATAATAATCTAATAATACTAAATCTTAATCATAATCATAATATAATAATATAATATAATATAATCAAACAATAATCGCTATTCGACGAGAGCTAATCCGTATTCCACCTATAAGTTGGTATACCTGATTAGCACTATTCCGCACTCTTCTACTTAGTCTAAAATTCGTTTGGCAAATTAATTTGTCAGAATAGCTATTCTATTCCAACTTTTTGCTATTCCATGGAGTGCCAAACACTCCCTTTGAGAATAACTTTTACTTGAAGAGCATCCTCAAGAGTTTTATTTTTCTTGAGATTTTTTCTCTGCTCATGTGCTAAGAATGAGCCAGCAAGTTCATCAACCGTTAACTCTACTAGATCCTTCAACTTCTCTATTGCACATACCACGTTCTCAAATGTTTATGTCAATGACCTTAGAATCTTCTCTGTCACTCTCTGCTCTGAGATGAGCTTTCTCAATTTCTTTCAAGTTAGTTCATTACTGTTTGTACTCGTATGATATGGTCCGGGACTCCTTTAGCACTAGTCATTCTCAACATCTCAAACTCTCCTCATAGAGTCTAGAGTCTTATCTGTTTTATCTGATCGACTCCTTAGGCAGTAAGGAGAATTCCTCACATCTCTTTTGAAGATGTTGCTTCGACAATCTTTCGAACCCAATTTCATCTACTCCTTGATTGAAGATGTAGAGTGTTGTCTTATTCGCTACTCTTTTCTCTTTCAGCAGTTTCAGCTGCTATGCGTTCAGGACGCCAACATTTTTGGGCTCAACATAGCTGGTCTCAACTATTTCTCACACATCCTGCGTACCAAGTAAGGATTTAATTTAGATGCTCCAATTATCATAGTTCGACTTTGTCAACTTAGGCACTAACATTTCGAGTGAACTATTCCCAAATTTAGCCATAAACTCTGATACCAATTTATTATTTTGAACTTCTTAAAGTTATTCTCAAATTCTATCCCGAACACTTTGAATTTGAAATACTATCTCAGGGTCTATCACAGATATTCACTCTACTTAAACAAGAACAGACGAAAAATTAAATTAAGTGAGAATAAAAATAATTTAGAAAATCTGGAAAAAAGAAGATAGTGCTCTGAAAATTATTTTCTTTGTAACTCAAATTGTGTTTACAAATATTTCTCTTTTTACTTACATTCTATTCTAGTACTCCTTTATTTATATATGTTTTGGTGTTATAAATGCATGTCTACTTATACAAATCTAATCCTAATTATTCTATTCTATGTATAATGATATTAAATATCAGTCACACTTCAGTCACTTTTTATTCTTTCTGAGTTGTCTCTGACACATATGACGAATATCGTAATGTTTCTGTCATCCTCCGTGCACAGGTTCATCCCAAATTCTTGATGCACTGGACAATATTGCTATGTTTTAACCAATAAACGAGGGCAAAATAATGTCTTGTTAAAATTGTAAAGAATAAATGTAGTTAGTTATCTAGCTTGAGATTAATTTCCTAGTTTTGATTCACCACAACCCATAATGAACTCAGGTAATTTCCCCAGGTTGTCAACACCTTCTTCAAACACAATCCCCATGCCCATGAAGAAATGAGATTCAATGTGGCAATGAAACGCCCATACACCGGGATTATCTGCCTTGAACCTAAGCGCAGTCCATCCAAGCGGGTGCACCACAACTGTGTTCTTCAAAATTGGATCCTTCAAATTGTACTTGTTTGGGTCTGACTCAGGGTTGAATTTCCCTAACCCGTAACCCAGAACCCAGAAATCATGACCATGCAGGTGCCATGGATGTGTCTCGCTATTATTTGCGTTGAGAGTGTTAGCATTCTGCAAAATTACATCAACTACTGAACCAAATTCAAGTTTGTAAATGGAGTTGCTCCTCGTTGCATTAGGGTTTACAGGAACTACATATATGTTGTAGGTTTTCACATCGTAAGTATCTGGCGGCGGTCTCTGGTCAAAGACATGGTGCAAATTGCTCTTTAGAGCAATTAAATAAGGTGTATGTGGCAGGTCAAATGACACGTTGTTCACCGACCACCTCATAGCACCGTTAACCCTATTTTGGGTGTTCAAAAGAATGATCACCCGATCTGATTTGGAAGGTGGTGGTTCGGTGAAACTCGGGTGTGCATGTGTCGCTAAGGATTGGTTAAACCGGTACATGGTATCGTTCCACAGGGGACCTGCTGGTGGGGCAGTGGTAGGGAGTCTTCCACGAGGGACCTGGTAGTAATGGAGAATTCCAGTTCCAGTTGGTGTACCAGGTTTTCTACTTACTACATTACTTGCTAGCCAGTAGTTGCGGGTCGGGTCTTGATCTGCTTTCAAAATTACAGAATATGTCTCTCCAGAATAGATATTGAGATTTTTCACAACAAATGGTTTGACGTAGTGACCGTCGGCTTCAACAATAGTTAATGAGTGTCCCTGAAATAAGCATACTTTTCTTTAATTAGTAGTTTTCACAACGATTGACAAAGACATTGGATTGTTTAATTTATGCAGAAAAGTATGAACACGCTATGGACAAGTTTTTCCAGATAAGTTGCTCGAATCAACTGCAAAATCTGTTGCATTATGTAGAAGTCTTCTCATTTTCTAATAAAAAAAAAGGTTCTCAATGATCTCAACATATATTACTTTTTTATATCTCTTTCGGAATTTCAACGTGCGTCACTCCGTAGAGAGCCGAGACTAAGTACCATTTATACTAAAGCCTACGGTTATGTAAAATTCTTCTCCTATCTGGAAGCATTTTCAAGACATTGTTTTCAGTATAAAACATATATGTATTTACATAGACACTCAGGTTTAGATCACGAGGTTTTCCATAATTGATATGATGACTAGTTCTAACTTCCAGAGAGAACTAATGCAACAATAGTTTGATTTTGATCAACCAGGTTTTCTACACTCTCTGTTCGGTGGGCCAAAAGCCCAAAACTAAATCCACATAAAAATCGGAAAAAGACGGCTATGGTGATTTTCATCATTCATGTATATCATGTGCTATATGGAAATAATGGAATAAAGGGACTCAAGTGCCCTGTTTATCATATCAGATAAAAAGTTGGTTTGGGTGATCTCCATGTAACCCCGTTGGATTATGTTTTTAAATTTTAATTTTTTTACATTGTCAGAAATTTTTGGACGGAGGCTGATTGTTACCATGAAGGGATTTTCCCCTGCAAAATTTGTGCAGCTTACAATAAGTTTATATAAATGAATAGTGCTCTGGATCCTTTGCTCCAGTTTGGGGGTTATATTCTACTAATTTTCTTTCAGTGGCTAGTTTGTTCCAAAAAAAAGAGAAAAGAGATGAGAGAATAGGACCGTATATTGTTTATCTTTTTTTTAACAAAAAAAAAATCTTGGCAGGTTGTATATTTGTTTGGATAATCCTAATATACAGTCAACTTTATAATACATCCATATATCTTTTTGAAAAGTATTGCTCAAATAAAATATCTAAAATAATAGATATGTATCTAATGATTTGGATATACAGTGTATGAAATTTTAACTCTCATCATACAATTTTAAAATTTTAACAATCGAATTTTAATGAATTATCAATTAATCACTGATTATTTTAGATTTGATACAAATTCAATCTAAACTATTAAAGCATATTTATAATTTTAATTTTTTTTATTTGAACAATATTTTTTTAAAAAAATGTATACTTATGAGATGTGTTATAAATTAAATATATATACACTGGAATTACCCTATTTGTTTTTGGTTAATAAAACACAAGTTTGAATTATACACTTGCTACTTTGCCAGGAATATTACTAATGCTACAGGACAAATCTTCTACTTGTAACACGGTATTTGGTGGGAAATCAGAAAGTACAAGACAAGTTTCATATAGTTCTACGCGTTTGTCTAATCTTTTCCAACTTAAGAAACAGAGACTGGAGCGCAACCAAGAAATTGTTGAGATATTTTTTTATTAGAAAAGTAAAAAGGATAGAAAGCGCTAGATTCTCTATTTTAAAATTTTCCACACAAGTATCTGATCCAAGCAAATGACACGTAGTTCCAAAAAACTATTATCTTTTACAGACTATATATTAAGAAAAATTGCAATAGGGGATTTTATTATTCTTGTGTAGCAGTTTTTAATTTTATATGCGTCGATATTACACTTCATTAATAGTGAGATTACTTTTAATATTAATTGAATTGTACACCTGGCTCCATTAAACGCGGGAAGCCATACTACTAAATAAGCATTTCGTGCACTCGATAGCTGGTGAGTAAGATCTGATACAGCTTACAACTGGTGTATGAAATTATTTATTTTTTACACATATTCTGACAAACAAATTCAAAGTTTCCGAATAAAGCAACCTAACAAAGCTGTACTCTTGTTAGAACAACTCATATTTTATTATACTTTGACGCGCTTGAAAGATGATATGCATCCAGCGCTAAAACCTTCCCGAGGTTAAGGTTTCCATACAGAGTTCTTAACTTCTTATGCCAAAAATATCAGCAACAATATTTCAACAGTCCATTTTTATTTTTTATGCTAGTTAGTACATCTAAAATCCCTATTATTACTAGCTGTTCTTCTAGAAAGAATGTTAATTTATGAAATGTACCTCTATTTCAAAATTAAGCGCTGAAAGGGAGGTAAGGCTACCGATGCGGAGACGGTACGTCTTTCCTGGTACAACTGTTAGCATGTAAGGAGCGCACTCAGGATTTGTCGAGTTGCATATGTCAACAGCAGCAAGAGAGCAATTGAACCTCCCCCGACCGTTAATCAAGAGCGACTACACAAACAAAATCAATCAGTTATTAGTAATCTAGTATGTTACCAGGAGCTGCAGTATTATTTCTAAACAAAACTAAATTTTGACATGAATATTAATTAGAATTATAAACCATACTTGCGGCTCTCCAACAAAAGTGAACTGTACCCCCGGCAGAGACAATCCGGCAGCTTGTTCATATGTGCTCTGGTGCCACCAGTCATTTAACAATATCGAATGCTCACGGTCGTATGTGAAAGGTTCTTTGAATCCTTCTGGTACTCTCACTACAATCATGCCATTCAGACCAGCCGATCTCTGCATGCCATAGTGTGCATGGTACATGTAGGTTCCAGCCTAAGAATGTTTCACCGAAGAGACTCGTATAAATGTCAGGTTCTTAATAGCTGTGAAGACAGCAATACAAGTCTATTTGCATGAAAAAGCACTTACTCTATCAACCACGAATCGGTATGTGATTGTGTCGCCGGGAAGTGTTGGACATTGCGTCACCCCTTCTGTACCATCCATCCATGGTGTACCCATCTGCAAAAAAAATACACATGCTGATTACAATGTTGAAATGATATTCTCTAAGTCTCAAAAAATTTCAGAACGAAGAAAATGTTGGGAAAAAAATTATTGGCAGACATTGTCATATTTGAAAACATGTTTGTTTAAAATCTTTAAGACATACAAGTAGTACACGGAATAATTGAGATTTTGTCTAAAATGATTAAGGTATGTAATTATTGAAAATGGTAATTTTCAGGTCTCAAAGAATTTTAGGAAAGAAGGAAGAAGGAAATTTGAAAAAAAAAATAGGATTTGCAAAATATTGATAAAAATCTGAAAACATGTCAGGAGAGAGGGAAAGTGCATGTATTATTGTTTGCCTAAAGTGTTTAGGGCATGTAATTAACACAAAAAATGATAGAAATATTATGCATAAATTGTTAAGGTATGATATAACATAAGATATATTATAGGATTTTGTGTAGGATTTGTGTAAGGTGCGTTAATACATCAAGCAATATAAATAAGAGTAATATGCTAAGAGAAAGAATTAAGTAGAAAAGAATATCAAAAGAGAAAGAGTAAACAATTGTGTGTGTTTATAATTCCATTGAAGTTCAATAGAAATAGTTTTGAATTTTTTTTTTTTGAAATATCTTCTTGTTCTCAAAATGTGTTACATAAGTGTTGTGTTTTAAAAGACCGAATGAACATCTAGTAATAGGATAAGGAATGCTCAGTATTTTATGTACAATTTGTGTAAGGTGTAATATATAGTATGCTAAGAAGAGCGAGGGAGAAAATATAAGAGAGAGAAAAGAGAGTATTTCTAATTCTAATTGAAGCTTCATAGAGAATTGAGTTCTTTAAAATATCTTCATATTCTCAAATCGTGTTGTTTATGTTTTGTGCTAAAAAGCTGACTGAGCATCAAGTGACAGAATTAAAAACTACATAGAAACCCAAATCACAGAAACGTAATACAATATACATAAAGAATAATTACCTAGAAAATATTTGCATGATTCATTGAATAACAGCTTATACAAGTACCTGTCTGATACCATGCCAGTGGATTGCTACGTTCTCAGTGACAAGGCTGTTCTTCACCTGGACCACAACTGTATCACCTTCTGTAGCATATATGGTGGGGCCAGGCGTCTGGCCATTGATTGTAATTGCAAGCTTCTTCAAACAGTCAAGGGATTTAAACTGGTATGAGATCTCCCATTTATGGTAATGCACTTTAGCTTGAATACAAGCTATGAAGAGGGAGCAAACGAAAATAAATAGAAATAATGATCTCCATGCTAAGACCATGCCTCAAAGTACAGAGCGTAATTAACACAAGTGCTTCTTCGTATATATCAAGGAGCAGCCGGGCTTGGACGTAGTGAGTTTAGTTAATGGAGTGACAAATGATCGTTCGGTCTGTGTTTATGTAATGCACGGAGGTTTGGAGATGCGTGGAAATATCCTAGAACAAGGCCAAACAGGACAAATTAATTAATAAGGGGTCACATATATATATACACACATACGTAATTAAATATTAATATTTATATTAGAGGCGGAGTCCGGAGTCGGAATTTTATATAAGAGGTCGATAATTGAAATTAATAAATTAGCGAGAAGGGACGTATAACTATTGGAGGGGCCAGTTCCCAGCCCCTTAAATTTGCCCCTGTTTATAAAGCATATCAAATATAATTAATTTACATTTAATTAATATTTCATTAGGAGTCATTAAATTACTATTATTAATATTTAAGATTATTTGATTAAAGATTAAAATCTATTTTAGATCAAGTGAAATATATAATTAAATTGAAGCAAAAAACCTCATTAGTCAATCTGGTTTTGTGCCTCGCAACCCGGTTTGATCTAGATCGTGGTCTAGCCTGACTCAAATTCGACCCAGTCTAATCTAAGATATGATCCCGATCATTCCATAGACCTGACCAAACCCGTAACCCGACATAGACTAAACCCGACCCGAATTGAATCGGACCAACCTGCCACCAACTAACATTTTTTTTTAAAAAGTCCCTTTAATTCAAATTGTTTAGAAAATAGAAAAAAAAAACTAAATCCCCCAATCTCTATAAATACAATCTCATTCTCATCTAAAAACACATTAAATTTTTATTCTCTCTTCTCAAGATCTCCTAATTTAAATTTTCATTTAATCTAGACTCTCAAATTTTAATCTTATTATTCTAAAAATAAAAAAAAAAAACATTTTAGTATTTCTAGTTTAATCTCATTCTGTAAAAAAATAAGATAATTCATTCAAGTCCGGAATAAAAGAGAATGATAACTTTAAAATTATTTTAGTTTTTTTTAGTTTCTTTCATTTAAAAAAAGAAAAATAATGAAGGAACGTTAAATTATTATTTATTAAAAAAATCTCAGAAATCTATTGTTTAAAAATAATTAAAAACATATTTTTTAAAATTATAATAAATTTTGGTCAATAGTTATAAAGCCCTCGTTCACTCACTCTTTTCTGAACCAATTAAATAATCAAAATTAGGGGCTCAAACTATATAGTATAACCGAGCTTGCCTTTTCAGACAAAGAGCCTGTCTAACTTTGCAGTTTGTTTCGGTCCGTAAGAACGCTATGTGTCTTGCTGCATTTTGCAACTTCTATGAATTTCTTTAAAAATTTTGGTACTTTTTTCAACTTTTAAGAATTTTAGTTATTTTTTTCAAATTATTTGAATATTATTTGATTTTTAAATAATTATAAATAAAAAACTGAATTAGCTGAAAATTATTATTTCAAAAATTATGACAAAATTATTTTGCAAACTTTTATGATTTTTTTGGAAATTTTTTAATTTTTTTTGAGATTTTGTGAAATTGGAAACAAAAAAAATATATATCGTGAACACGGACCATCCGAAGTCAGGATAATCCGTGGATCGGTTGGGTTAGTTTCGGATAGGCCTGTTTGCAAACCACTTGCCATTAGTCACAACCCATTTAAATTAAGCCCGTCTGAAACAAATTGCTATTTTTTCTTTAAAAAAATAAAAAAGAGAAGGCGGAGTTTAAAATTTCTTCAGTTAAATGATCTAAGTAATTTGGGAAAATCGAGATATATTGACAAGTTGTTGGGTTTCAAGCCTTATTTCGCGTCTCGGACACACAAATAGGAAGAAAACATGAAAAAAAAAATCATATTCAAGACATTTTTTTTACTGGTAAGGATCACGACTTAGAAACCGGGATAGACCGCCTTATACCATTTCAATTTCCAGCCACGGTAGGAGCTAGTGAAAACACGCTTAAGAAGGAAAATATTTCCTCATGTTTATTGGCTTAATAAAATGGTTTAAAATCTCTCATAATTTTAACCCATAATTTGGTTTAAAATCTCTCTCATCCGTTAATTTTACATTAAGATTCATACTTCTTATTTGTTTAAATTTTTCTCTTATTTTTTTACGAATCTCGATACAAAATCAATGAATGAAAAAGACTTTGAATCAAATTTTGAGTTTAAAATCCTTTCAACCTATCCGTTTTTCTAATAAAATTGAAATTCGTGTATGACCCACATATTTGACCGCACGGATATGCACGAACATCTGCGTCTTGCCATCTTCACTCTTCAGATAAAAAAATAAATTGTAGATGGCAATTCTTTGATCAAACCTGATGTTTTAACTTTTAGAGGTGACAATTGAGTTCATATCGGATTTGAGTGGGGACGGATCGATTTGACTTCGCAACAAAAATCGGGTTAGATTAAATCGGATCGAATCAGCTGGATACTGTATATGTTAAAAATTTTAAATTTTAAATTAATTTTAATTGAATTACAAGTTATTTAATTTTAAGTTAGAAAGAATTGAATTATTTTGACTTTTTAAAAATCAAATCACGTTAGATTTAGATCTGAACAGATTAAATAATTTCTCAGGTCAATTGAATTTTGCCCCTCACATTCGAGTCCTCCCTCCAAGTCGTCCTTCTATTTTTTTTATTGCATGAAAATCGTGGATGCCCGACCCATAGTGCAAACTAAATTCCCCATTTTCCTTTTTGTTCTTACAATATAAATTATAGAATAAATATTATTAACTCCACGCTCCCGTCTTCATAATTTATCCCCAAAATCTAACCGTTTGTGTTTTCCTTTTCTTTACACAAATTTTCAAGAACCACTCCAAACATTCTTTAGTCAAACTGTTTTCAATAAGAAGACGCATTTTCATTTGAAACATAATTTAATATTTAAAATTCAGATCTCTTCTGTAAAATTCATTTATACAATCACTCTCTCTCTCTCATTTGGCATTCAATAATTCAAATGAAGAACCATATCGAAAAAAATTATCATTCTTCATTTTCCATCATATTTTCTCTGAATGAATATTTTCTTTAGTTACAAGAAAAGTTATTTTGGATGTTCTTTCAATTGCTCGGTGAATAAGAAGAAATTATTGTTCGTATAATAAAAAAATTAAAACATAAATTCTAAATCCAAATCATTGATCTTGTTAAATTTTATGATAAATATATGTTTCTAAAATTTTATAATTTTTAAAGCTCATTTGATACTAAATCAAATGAGAACCAAATATATACATAAAAATTAATCATGTATAATTAACTAGATTCATCATTTTATTATCATTTGATCTAGTATCAAATAAATTTAAAAATTATGAAATTTCAGAAGCGTGTATCTACTGTAAAAATTAACAAGATTAATAATTTTAATTTTAAATTTGAATGTTAAAATTTAAAATAAACACTAAAAATAAATTGATGCTATCTTGTGCCACACAAATCGTGTGATTTTGAAACCCTCCTCATACAAAAATCGAGTATATTAATTGTCAATAGAGTGACGAGGGAGCACCCACATCATCTGCTTCCAGAAGTGCTAGCAGAGTATTTGACTCCACTGTTTGTTTGACCCAATCGAGTCTTCTGATCTATCCGGAAACAAGCAATTTGCAATAATTTAAAGATATAAACATAGTAATAATTATCCGAAGTCATATAAGATTTAAACGAAAAAACAACTGGCAAAAAAAAATTTATGGTTTTTTCCAAGAAATTAGGGAACATCGTTTATAAACATAAAAATTAATCATGTATAATTAACTAGATTCATCATTTTATTATCATTTGATCTAGTATCAAATAAATTTAAAAATTATAAAATTTCAGAAGCGTATATCTACTTTAAAAATTAACAAGATTAATAATTTTAATTTTAAATTTGAATGTTAAAATTTAAAATAAACACTAAAAATAAATTGATGCCATCTTGTGCCACACAAATCATGTGATTTTGAAACCCTCCTAATACAAAAATCGAGTATATTAATTGTCAATAGAGTGACGACGGAGCACCCACATCATCTGCTTCCAGAAGTGCTAGCAGAGTATTTGACTCCACTGTTTGTTTGACCCAATCGAGTCTTCTGATCTATCCGGAAACAAGCAATTTGCAATAATTTAAAGATATAAACATAGTAATAACTATCCGAAGTCATATAAGAATTATACGAAAAAACAACTGGCAAAAAAATAAAATTTATGGTTTTTTCCAAGAAATTAGGGAACATCGTTTATAAACATAAACTAAACTAAATCTAAAAAAAATCCGGTATACTTTTTTTTTTGATCGAAAGAGAAGCATAATTGATCACAAGCGTGTCGGATGGAAGAAAATTGGAAATGAAAAAAGGTTAAAGAGAGAAGCATAATTCTCTCGGATGGAAGGTCGCTAATTTGAAATCTGGATATCTTTTTATGGACATTTAAAACATTAAATAGTTTAAACTCTTAATTTTACTTTAAAAAATATATAAAAAAAACCATGATCTTAAATTTGTGTGATCTTTCTTCGGAAAAAGTGCGTGTTCATACAAACAAAGCAGCTACTTTGAGAAAGTTCATATTGTTCATACACCTTGTCTGGTGGTCAAAAGCTTAAAACATCTTTTCAGGGATCGGTCTATGGAAAAATAATCATTTTTTCTCGTTTGCATAGTATCGCGTGATTGAATCACCAAATTGATTAGTACAATCCAAAATGTCAGTTCTTTTAATACCGAGAAGATCGCATATATTGAACTAGAGGAGTATTGAAAATGTCGGTTCTTTTAATACCGAGAAGATCGCATATATTGAACTAGAGGAGTATTTAAGTAGAGGTGTGGAGGAGGTTTTAAATGTCTTAATTATTTTTTATTTTTTAAATTATTTATTTATTTTTTAAATTTATAATAATTTAAAATTTAAAATTTAAATATTAAAATTAGAATTGATTTGGATCATTTTATTTATATAAATTAAAAATTATAATGTTTAAATATTATTTTATGTGATAACAAGAGCTTGTAAAAGATACACTAATATGATTAATTTCTGAATGTTAATTTTATAATTTATTGATTTACATAAAATAAAAGTGAAAAATAATTTTTATATGCAAGAAGAAAATATAATATAGATCAAATCTAATAATTTTATTTTATTATTTCAGTTTTATATTTTTAATTATTAGAGATTCGCATTAACCTGTAGGTACTAGCAGGTAACACCACGAGCATCAAGTAACTTCTTTTGGAAACTCTAGGTTCATTCATCTCATTATGGACTCAGGGAACAAATAAAAATATGGTGCGAAAATATGTATTATTTTATTATTATTATTGAATCATCTTAAAAAAAATAAAAACTCATATTTAAAAAATTAAAAAAATAGATTTATTGAGATTCATAAATAATATAATAATACTAATGGTAACGATAATATAATAACAATAATGATAATAATAATTTAATAATAACAACATAATGATAATAATAGTAATAAATAATAATCATAATATTAATATAATAATAAATTATAATCATAAATATAGTATAATAATATAATAATACTAAATCTTAATCATAATCATAATATAATAATATAATATAATATAATCAAATAATTATCGCTATTCCGATTAATCCGGTATTCCACCTATAAGTTGGTATACCGGATTAGCACTATTTCGCACTCTTCTACTTAGTCTAAAATTGGTTTGGCAAATTAATTCATCGAAATTGCTATTATATTCCAACTTTTTGCTATTCCATTGAGTGCCAAACACTCCCTAAATGAGTTAGCTTTGTTGGAAATCTTCATCAGTATCTAAGGTAATTTTTAAGTGGGCTTAAAAGTTTCGCTTGATATATTTGCACATCTCATATTGGGCTGTCAGCGCAACAATAGATTTAAGCCTAATAGTCTCATGTTTAAACTTCTCAGCGTCTTTCAAACGAAGTATACATCGGCTTGTTTTGTGAATAGATAATTCATAATTAGACTCTGAAAAGAAGAAAAAATCGGGACAATTTAAACTAATCTTGAATCACGAGTTACTGGAGCACCATGACTTTCTAATCTAGCATTGTAATTTCACGGAATGTGATATATGAGGTTACAGTGCATTACAATGTATGAATGTATTCATACATTAATTTAAAATTTTAAATTTTATGTAAAATATGATTGGTCCAAATAGTTCAATATAATTTTCATATCAAACTCCACTAGTTAGCTAAATTTTATATTTTTAAAAACTTTTTTGCTATTTTTTTTATGAGAAGAAAATTGCTTGATTTAAAAATTCTAGATTGTCCATTGTGACGATTTTTTTCTCATGCAAAAATAGCAAAAAAAAAATTAAAAATATATAATTTGGATAGCTAGTAGAGTTTGATATGAAAATTATATTGAACGATTGGGATCGGTCATATTTTACGTAAAATTTAAAATTTTGAACTAATACACGGATACACCTATAATATCAGGGTAGTTGACTAATTTCCTGGATTTCCTAAAACTGTACAAAGAAATATTAGGGTTTTTTCTGCCAATTAATTCTTTCCTTTTGGAACGCAACAAAAAAAATATTTACACATTTTTCTGCTCAATTAATTCTGTCCTTCGGAAGGGCGCTTTCTCATTTTTCTATCTCCAGCTTTTCTCTGATGAAATTATGTTCATTGAAACAAAAGTGAGTCTATGTTAAAAGTATTGGGGTCAATTTACCATCTTTTTTTAAAAAAAAAAATTAATGAATTTTAGTTCCATTTTTATTGATTTCAATAACAATTTTGCTATATATGTTCAATTTGACCTCCATATTTTTGTGAATTTTTTCACTTTGCCCCCATACTTAAAATGATAAATTTTATTAAGTAAATATATTTTTAGCTAGCCAGTTAATAATTGACATCCATGATCCATTGCATTTATAAAATTTCTAACTCTACCCTGCATGGGAGCCACGTACAATTATTCAAGTTCATTTATATATGAAAACTTAACTAGCATTAAAATTAACGCCAAGAATAACTTTCACAAGGATCAACGAATTCATATTTCACAACACAAGAAAAAATATTACAAGGCTTTGTCATACAAAGAGAGAGAGAAGAGAGAGATTACATGACAGATGATGAAGCCCAAAGTAAAGGCATTAAATGTAGTGAATGTTTGGATATGTAATTTCAAATTGTTTTTAATGAATTTACAAGGATAAAGGGTTTTAGATTTTTGTGTTGGAACGTAAGGGGTTGGAAGCAAAAGAGAAATGCCGGATAGTATGAGAAACCATTAGAAGTAGTCGATTACTATAGCAGAATTGGATTTTACTAATAATTTTTAAAGTAATTTACTAATGGTTTTGCAACCGTTAGTAATGAGAGGCGTTAGAAAAAATATAAGCAACCGTTAGAAAAAAAGAGTGTTGAACGGACATTTGTTAACGGTTTTTAGTAAAAATCTGTTAGCAAAGGGTGCTGCGATTTTTTTTAATGTTTTGCTAACGATTTTTTAGCAAAAATCGTTAGCAAAGGGTGTTGTGAATTTTTTTAAAAAATTTTACTAACAGTTTTTGCTAATAAACCGTTAGCAAAGAATTTTTATTTTTATTTTTTAATTTTTACTAATGGTTTTTGCTAATAAACTGTTAGCAAAGGTTTTTTTTTTTGCAAATTTAACTTTCTATACAAATGAAAAAAACAAAGAACAGTATATTATATAAGAACATATGACAAATGATAAGTATTGTGACATACATCATATTATTCATTCAATAATTAATATAAAAGAAATACAATTATTCATACAATGAAAAAACGTTTACTGAACAATACATCTTGATTACTCAATAATATGAAAACCTATATAATTTCTAAGAAAAAAAACAAAAAACTTGAACTAAAAACTTCAAATAAACTTCAAATGCGTTTTTTAGGGTTAAGACGATGTTTTTGGCCTCGAAAATGGCGGTAACGGTGATAGCGGTTAACCTTATAGATTTCATTGTAAACTTTTCGTGGCCGTGTAGCACGTCTCAATCGGAGTTTCCTATTAAAAGTTATGATGATTTGAAGTTGAGATGATCGAATTTCGGTTTTTATTTCTTTTGTCTCTCTTCTTTGTTTCTTATTTATTTTTCTTTCTCTTCTCCGTCTCTCTCTCTCATTTCTCTTTTTATATATGAAAATAGATGAAAAGGGGTTGGTGATCCGTGGGTTTCTTTTTTGAATTTTGATTTTTGGATCGTTGGATTGGGATGAACGAACGGTGAGATGGACAATCCGTGCGAGCAAATGTTATTGGTGAGATGAGATATATTAGATTTTTTGCGTATGAACCTTTGCTAACGGTTTTTTTATAAATAACCGTTAGTAAAATCCAGCGCAAAAACGTTTCCTAACGATTTTTTATAAGAAACCGTTAGCAAAACCCAGTGCAAAAACCATTCCTAATAGTTTTTTATAAGAAACTGTTAGCAAAGGTTATCCGATAATTTTTTTTATACTTTTTGACATATTTTTATAATGTTTCTTCTTCCAAACCGTTAGAAAATAGTTTAACTTATTTTTCAAAATGTCACCGCCTAATGACCGCCTAATGTTACTAACGGTTTTCAAATAAAACCATGGGCGGATGCAGGATTTTAGTCAGGGGGCGGGGGGGCAAATATCAGATTGTAATAGCTTATCGGGTTTAAATCCATTAACTAATCGAGTACTAAATAAAAAATAATAATTTAATATATATTCTTACCTAATAAAAAATTTATTAGAATAATAACATTTTATATATTAAAAATAACAATAAAATAAAGCTCAAAGTAATAGATAATCAAATTGATGAAGAAAATTTTCGTCTATAAAACTTTATATTTTGATATCTTTGCATAATTATTTTATTATACATGATATTAAATATTTTTTTCTCAATAAAATTAATCAGACAATCCAGGGGGGGCAAAAAAAATTTCCAGGGGGGGCAAATTACCGAAAGTATTACCGAAAAGCACTTTGTTTTTCAAAATCCAGAGGGGGGGGGGGGCGCTGCCCCTGGGCTACTGTGCATTTGCCCCTGAATAAAACCATTAGTAAATTGGTATTGGTAAAATCCAGTTGTATTGCAGTGGATGTGATGTAATAGCATTTCAGAAAATAAAAAGAAATATGTCGAACTTGTCTTATATCGATGCAACATTTCCCTCGTATTATGACAGATCCGCAATGTCTAGAGATGCGGTACAAACTAGGGGAGTGTTTGGCACTCAATGGAATAAAACAAAGTTGGAATATAATAGCTATTCCGACGAATTAATTTGCCAAACGAATTTTAGACTAAGTAGAAGAGTGCGGAATAGTGCTAATCCGATATACCAACTTATAGGTGGAATACGGATTAGCTCTCGTCGGAAATAGCGATTATTATTTGATTATGATGTATTATATTATTATATTATGATTATGGTTAAGATTTAGTATTATTATATTATTATATTATATTTATGATTATAATTTATTATTATATTAATATTATGATTATTATTTATTATTATTATTATTATCATTATATTATTATTATTAAATTATTATTATCATTATTGTTATTATATTATCGTTACCATTAGTATTATTATATTATTTATTATTATTATAAATATAATTTTAATATTATATTATTATATTATGAATATAAATATAATTATTATATTATTATATTATTATGATTAAGATTATTTATTATTATATTATTATATTATGATGATTATGATTATGATTATTATTACTTATTATTATTTTATTATGTTGTATTATATTATTTTATATTGATTATAGTGATGATTAATTTATTATTATATTATTATAATTATAATTATTTATAATTATTTTTATGATTATGATTATATTTTTATTATTATATTATTATGATTATGATTATGGTTATATTATTATGATTATGACTATAATTATTATTATCATGATTATGATTATGATTATTATATTATGCTTATATTATTAAAATTATGATTACTTATTATTATTATATTATTATAATTATATTGTAATTATAATTTTTTATTATTATATTACTATATTATGATTATGTTTATATTTTTATTATATTACTATTATAATATTATTATTTATTATGATAATTTTTTATTACTTTATTATTATTATTATTATTATCATCATCATTATTAGTATCATAATTATTTATATTTTAACTATTCTGAGTAACAACTGCCAAACGATATTTTCACTCTTCCGAATAGTCAAGAATACCACTCTTCTACCACTCTTCCAAAAAAATATTATTCTATCATTCTTCCAAAATTACCACTCTTCCAAAACTATTTCTTAATTTGCTAAACGGACCACAGAGGTAGATGTCGAATAGCATGGAAAAAATATTTCAAGATGATGAATGCCTGGTTTACGACATACACATGCACGGTACTATTGCGGGGATGAGCGAAATTGTCAATCATTCGTAATCACAACAGTTTACGAGGAAGAAGACAAGAAATTGTCCTTCATACAAGATATACGCAACACACATGACCTGGTAGCACACCCTTGGATAGTGGCAGGGAATTTTAAAATGGTAAGATTCTTTATAGACAGATCTTCGGGGCTACGGTAGGGCTGTCAACGAATTCCGTTTTGACTGTGTTTTGTTTCATTTCATGGTAACGAAATGGTTAACGAAATGAATTTTTATTTCGTTTATTAAACGAAACGGTTAACGAAGTTGTTTTCTATTTTGTGCAAAAAACGAAACGGTTAACGAAACGTTAATTTTCATTTCGTTCAGAGTATTTCAGTGTAAAATACATGAAATTTCATGTTTCGTTCCATTTCGTGATAAACGAAACGGTTAACGAAATAATTTTCTGTTTCGTTTATTAAACAAAACGGTTAACGGAGCTATTTTCTTTTTCGTTTATTAAACGAAACAGTTGACGAAACGGCACTGTTTCATCACATTTTCGGCCGTTTGACACCCTAGCTACGGGGCATGAGCCTCATGGATAGTTTCAATGAGCTGGTGAGAGAACTGGGTTTCATAGATGTCAACTAAGAAAACATGAGAAACACTTGGTCCAGCAGGCAGCCATGTCCTATGTTTTCCAAGCTCGATATGGTATTCATTACCGATGAATGGAGCTTAGAATTCCCAGTTATTATACTGCTACCGTTACCACTACTCGGTGCCAGACCACGTCCCTCTGCTGCTACATTGTAAGAAAAAGCAAAGCAAACCAAACCAATGCGACACCGAATAGAAAAGTATTGGCTGCAACATAAGGATTTCACGCGCATCATGGCACAATCATGGGGAAACTGCGCCACAATAATAGACGATTAGCAAGGTCATTCACAAGATCGAGAAGTTACACGCAAACTTATCAAAATGGCACTATAATAATTTCCCAAAACTAGAACAGCACCTTCAAAACTGTAAAACAATCCTCACCTTTCTGGATGGTTTGGAAGAACTGAGAACACTCACTCGTTTGGAATTTCTCCTGAGGATTAAGATTAGGAAAAAAGCTTATGAGCTGTCCAATATTATTGAACTTAAATGGGAACAAAGAACACGATACAAATGACTCACCAGTGGGGACCGAAACACAAGATTCTTCCATGCAAACACATCAGCGAGGACAAAAAAAAAATAACGTATTGAAAGTTAGAAATGAGTGTTGAGAAGTGATTTAAAATATATTTTTAGAATATTTTTTATTTAGGAAATTATTTTGGTAGAGTTAATTTCAACAAAGACATAAAATGATTATAGAATTATTTTTGGAAAGACAACAACCAAAATTAGTAGGCAATTATATTTAGAAAGTAATGGAATTAGTGGGGTAATTTATAGAAAGTAGTGGATGATATTTTAGAATTTAGTAGAGTTAATTTGAAAAAGTTCTATGCTATATAAACCATAGAATATTATGTAATTGTATGTATCCAATATGTTATGAATTAGAAAAGAGTTTTAGTAGAAATTATTTATTTGTGTGTTTGTTATTCTTCATGTATTTCAATAATTGGTATCATAGCTCTACATGGCGTAATATAGAGAGTAGAGAGTAGAAGAAAGTCTCCCATCGATGAAACATTCAAGCAATGTCTTCATGCGCAAACATGGCGTAATTTCCCGCTCCTATGTTGACTGGTAACAAGTACGGCATATGGAAAGTGAAGATGGAGACTCTATTGCTATCTCAAGGTTTGTGGATATTGTTGAAGAAGGCTATACCACATATACCGCTGACGAAATGCTCACAGAAGATAAGAAAAAGGAGTTGAAGGAAAACAAGATGAAAGATGCTAAATCTCTATTCCTTATTCAGCAAGGGGATGCTTGGGAAATGCTACAACAAGAGTTCAAAGAATCAGCTAAGGTGCAAGTTGTAAAATTATAGATCCTACGCAGACAATTTTAAAACCTACAAATGAAAGACTCGAAGAAGGTAAAAGAGTACTTTTCACAAGTTATGGATTTAGTTAATCAGATGCGTTCACTTGGAGATAAAGATACAACCGAACAAAAACTTATAGAAAAAATATTAATTAGTCTTCCTGAGAGTTTTGACTCTATAGTTACCGCTATAGAAGAGTCCAAAGACCTTACAACCTAACCTATACAGCAGCTAATTAGTTCTCTTGAAGCACATGAAGAGAGAAAATTACAAAGAAACATGTCTAATGAAACTATTTTCAAGACAACTTTAGATTTTAAATCTGAAAAATTTCAGAAAAAGGATAGTAATGCAGGAACTAGCAAGGCTAACAGATGGTGTGAAATTTGTAAGCACTACGCTAAAATACCTCTTTTGCAGCGCACCATTTATAGCGGTTTTCAGTTAAAAACCGCTGTAAATGGGTTTACAGCGGTTGTTAGCTAAAAACCACTGTAAAAGATTTTTTTGAGCTCGAAATAACATAAAATTCCACCAAATTTGATCAAAATTTCTATTCTCTTCTCTTGTTGTCTCAACAACGAACTTTTCTTCTATCTTCTCTCAAACGAAGTGGAAGCGGATCAGAGCAGGTGATTAGAGAGGGTTTGGAGTGGGCAACGATAAGCAAGACCTCGGCAGCAGCAAACGATACCGGACAGTGGCGCGCAGCGGGCTGCGGCTAGTGTTAAGGTTAATTTCTAAAATCTTTAATTGATTTGCTTAAATAAATTTTTTATTTGATTATGCATTATTTTTGTTAATTTTAAAGCATGTAATTATTGTATTATAATTTAGTAGTATTGTCATGTATGACCAATTCACCTGAACTTGAGAAAGATTCAGTTCAGCGTTTTCCCTTTTGCTCCCACGAGTACGTACGCACATGCAAAGTTATCTTGCATTTAGGTAGTTTAAATGACCAATCTGGGCCAAAGTTGTTATTTTTGCTTGAGGACAAGCAAGATTTCAGCTTGGGGGGATTTGATATCTCGTTATTTTAGCTACATTTCCGACCAAATCTTGTACCAAAACATGTGTCCAAAACTGTAAAATCATGTTTATTACATTGATTATCTATAGAATATGGTACTGCTGCGCCTTTGTTTGTTTATTGTAGGAAACGGGCGAAGAAAAGGTGAAATCCGACAATCTGGACTTCTCACACGGGCCGAGTCACATTCCACACGGCCCGTGTCATACCCTACTCGACCCCCTACACGGCGCTGCACGACCCGGACAAGAGACACAGGTACACGATCCGTACAACATCTCACACGGACCGTGTCAGATAAATCCGGCAGTTAATCTAAGTTTTCAGATTAATGCCTAATTAAAGGAGGACGGTTATGAAGCAATAAAAGGATGAACCTTGGGCCAGAAAGACATCCAATCATACAGAGACCAATTCGAAGAGAGTTTTACAACAACCGACTTGGAGACGAAGTAGAGAGGAGGAAATCGAGAGAATTTCCGACGAATCTTCTTCGTATTTTCGGTCTTTGCCATGAATTGTTTATCTTGCTTTTGTTATTCTGTTTTAGAAACCATGTTTGAGTAGATTTCTTAGTTTCTTGGGTTACGATGTAGTCGAATACTCGTTTATTTGTTAGTTGTTTGATTATTGCGATATCTCGTGTTTGCTTGTTTGTGTATGATTTTAATTGCTTTTTCGCGTTGTTCGATTGTTATTTGGTTCTTACCATTAGGCTTGGCCACGTCTAACAAGGTACTGCGTCCAATTTGATCTTTCAACCAGACCAAAGTATTTGAGGTAAGTCGATGAACCGAGAGGGAAGACTAATTAGTAACCGAGAGGTGAACTTTTCAGCAATCGAGAGATTGTGAATACCTTTAGTAAACCAAACAAGTAACTTAGGTCATTCAAACCAATGAACGAGAGTTTAGGTTAGAACCCTAGGAGGATTGAATTGTATTTCCATTATCGAGTTTATTAAGCCAACAAACGAGAGTTGAGGTTTAGAAATATCAAGTATGGTCAGTTCATCCTATACGGAATTAATCAAAGACGAAACCGGACAACTACAAGTTTCACTGAAGTCGACACGGACCGTGTAGTATACTACACGGCCGTTGACAGTGGGTCGTGTACGAGAGTACACGGTCGTGTCGTGCAAGAGGCGAGTTGAAGATGAAGTCAAAAACCCAGAAACGCTTGTTTTAAATTAGTTTTAAAATCCAGTTTCGTTTACTTGCAACCTTATTTATTGTTAACCAAAATTTCAACAACCAACCCAACTCTTTTCAACACTTCTAGTATAACGATAAATTAGGTAGAAATCTAGTTAAGTTATTGAACCGTCATGTGGATCGATACCCGATATTACCAGCGATAGGATTGTGCACTTGCAGTCCGAATCAAAAGTAGAATCGAGGTTTAAAAGGTACAACTTGCTGTACTGAAACTTTGTAGTACACTTTTGTGCGAACAAGTTGTACCACCCCCAGACGGGTGATTATAATCGAGGAGTAGAAGACTTGGTCTAGGTCCTTCTCAGCCTCTTCAGCTTACTGCACCAACTAGTGACACGGGCCTTATAACCCCTACACTGTCCGTGCACTTCGAACCCATACTACTGATCAATCACACAGACTGTACAGAAGACACACGGTCCGCGCAAACCGAACTCCTAGCAGGATTTGCAGGCAGAGCAACCATGAGTAATCCCGATCAAGAACTTTCAGACCAGGAAGATGAGATGTCAGACTTCGTGCCCAGAACCCTTCGCGAGCACAATGTACCAAGAGCTGGAGACGTGCAAGGTGCAATTAGACTCCCGAGAGTGGAGGGACAAATGCCCAACATTGCCCCAACAGTCATAAACATTGTTCAGCAGAACACCTTCCACGGCTTGGAGCATGAGGATCCACATGAACACCTCCAGACCTTTCTCGAGTGTTGCACCATAATCAAAACAACTGAAGCAATAGTCGATTACATTAGGCTTGCACTTTTTCCATTCACACTTAGAGATAGGGCCAAAAAAATGGTTAGGGTAATTACCTAGAGAGTCCATTACCACTTGGAGGGAACTGTCTAAGAGTTTTTTGACTAGGTTTTTCCCTCTCAAACGAACTGTTAAGGTAAGAACCTAACTGACCAGTTTTAAGCAACGGTCTGATGAACTCCTAAATGAGGCATGGGAAAGGTTTAGGGAACTGCAGTACTCTTGTCCACACCATGGTATCCCTGACTGGCTGTTAATTCAAACCTTTTATGATGGTCTAACAGAATCTACTCGTACCTCTCGTAGATCTTTGTTGCGGTAGGCTCATTTAAAGAGAACCGCATGAAGTGTTCAATCTGATCGACAACATGGCTCAGAACCAACAGTGGTCTGGTCGCGATAGTTCTAGAATGACTGGAGGCGGCCGGATTGAGGTTGATCAAATCACTGCTCTCACAACCAAGATAGACGCCATGCAAAAAGCTTTCGACAAATTGAGTGTCAAGGCGCTTGACAAGCAACAGCCGAAGTCTTGTGTGATGTGTGGGGATGAGGGGCATTTGTATGAGCAATGCCCGCTCGCGCAAAGGGATGATGCACCTGAGCAAGTCAACTCTCTCAACAACGAGCCATCCTATTTTCCAAAACCTCCCTTCAACCGGTCATACTCAAAGGACCAAGCCGAGCAGCAGGCTTGGAGGTGGTAAAACAATCCCACACCCTTCAACAATAATGCTTATGGCAGCAGTAACAACAATCGCAACTTCTACAACAATGCAACATTCAACAACCCGAGCAACCGTGCACCATATTCTGGCCCGACTAAGCCTTATGTTGCTCCCATGGTGAGCGACTTCATGCACGAGCAAGGGAAGATGAATCAAATGATCTTCGAGCAAATGGAGGCGATCAATGCCCAACTGGCCGGCTTATCTGCTCAGAACAGAGCAAAGGAGCAAATGGGGTACCAAACCGCTTCGAACCAGCAACAACCTGGCAAGCTCCCCGGCCAACCAGAGGTCAACCCTAGAGGTGAAGCCAAGGCGTGACATTGCGCAGTGGGACTCACTACGCACCTCCACCATGCCACTGCGATGACACGGACCGTACGATCCTACACAGCCCCGTGTCTCGTCACCCCCCGATTGAAGAAACCTCTAGTCGCACAGAGTCGACACGGCCAGCACAGGTGATAAAACCTCTTGACACGGACCGCACAAAATTAACACGGCCCGTACAGAAGTCTCCTGAAGGTCAAAAAATGAAGGAAGCAAACAAACCACCACCATACCGTCCGCCTGTACCATTTTCTCGAAGGCTAGCTGAGACTAAGCTCAATGACCAATTTGCCAAATTCGTGGATGTTATCAAGCAACTGCAGATCACTATTCCATTCACCGAGGCTCTAACTCAAATGCCGACTTACGCAAAGTTTCTCAAGGACATCCTATCCAACAAGCGAAGCTTGGGGAGTGTGAGACGGTGAAGTTGACTGAACAGTGCAGTGCAATTCTGAGAAGCGAACTCCCTTCGAAACTGAAAGACCCTGGTAAGTTTTTCATACCATGCTCAATAGGGAAGGCCACGATCAAGAAAGCTCTATGTAACTTAGGGGCAAGCGTGAGTCTCATGCCACGCACAATATTTGATCGAATGGAGGTAGGAGAGCTCAAGCCTACCCTGGATGACCCTACAATGAAGCGTATTCTTTGGTGCGCCTACCACTAGGCATAGTGGAGGACGTACCGCTTTGGTTGGTAAGTTTTATGTACCTGCTGATTTTGTTGTTATGGAAATGGAAGAGGACAAGGAAGTCTCCATCATTCTGGGACGACCTTTCCTTAGAACTGTAGGTGCAATGATTGATGTGAAGAACGGCACACTAACCCTTAACATTGGGGACGACAAGGTGCGATTCCATATCGACCGCGCCATGAAGTACCCCTCATCAGCCGAATCTTGTTTCAGAATTGATGTGATCGACGAATGCCTAGAAGGTTTGGCTGAGGATTACCTTCTAGAGCAAACCAACCGCTCGCTAAGGTATCATCTTAATTTTTTATCTGAGATATAGGTCGAAGAAAGCGAGGCGGCGTCCATTTGTGCAAAGCGACGCAACAACGAAGCTCGGACAAACTCCCACACGGTCCGCACAACTCTCACACGGCCGTGTGAATCCGTATTCTGGGAGGGACTCGGGCGGACAAGGCCAATCCGCCACTCCACACGGGTCGAGTGTAACTCACACGGACCGTTCGCTTCCCAGATCGAGCCAACTCCCGAGCTCAAGCCCTTCCAAAGAAATCTCGGTATGAATACCTTGGTCCAAACAACTCTTGTCCTGTGATTGTAAATGCAGGTTTGAGTCCCGAGCAGACCGCCAAACTTCTAGAGAAGCTGAAAATTCACAAAGGCGCGATTGGGTACTCGATCAAAGACCTGAAGGGGATCAACCCTACCATCTGCTCGCATCGAATTTTGTTGGAGGACTGCCACAAGCCATCTGTAGAGCACCAGCGACGACTCAACCCAAATCTTAAACTTCTTGATGCAGGGATCATCTACCCGATCTCTGATAGCAAATGGGTGAGCCCCGTTCATGTGGTGCCAAAGAAAGGAGGAACGACAGTGGTGAACAATGACAAGGACGAGCTTATCCAAACACGTGTCGTGACTGGCTGGCGCATGTGCATCGATTACAGGGTGGGCGCCATTGAGGCTGAGCTGCGCGACTAGCGCTGGTACGAGTACAACTTTGACCCCGACTCCGACCACGGAGCCACGGATCACTGAGCAGGTTTGTTTTCCCTATCCCTAGCTTTTATATCTCCTTATTTATACGTCTTTAAGCATTGGGGACAATGCTAAGACGAAACTTGGGGGGAGTCTATCTTTTACATTTTAGGTCATGTTTATTTCTTGTTTGTATCATAGTTTACTTTTGTTTGCATTTTAGGCGAATTTTTTTGTAAATTGTTTGAATCTAGACCGTTGGTGAAATATTTTGGCCATGACTAAACTGACCTTGGGTTGATTGAAACTAACACCATAATTGACCAACAAAACTGATTAGGATGAGATTGTCTTGTGATACTGATGAAAACCCGTTCACATCGAGAAAAATATTTAAATTCTGAACTGTACCTTACAAAATAGGGAAATGGGGATTTTTGAATAAAATATTATGATATCCAATGGTATGAAAGAATACCATTGGATGTGTGTATTCATGGTGTATGCAAATAAAAATAATGAGAAAAGATGGAGAAAATAAGAGTACTGGCAATGAGCCCTTTGAGGCGCCTTTGAGCTCGTCTCCCAAAAATAAAAAAAATAATAATAAGAGTACTGGCACAATCCATTTGGATGCCTTTGAGCTCGATTTGCGTATACCAACACACTTAAGGGCACAATAGTCAAAATCACCACAAATGAGGGTATGTTTTCAGTCTAAGGCATAATATCGATAAGTTCGGGTAATTAGTCTTAAAGTATATCAAAGCATCTCAGAATTTGAAGCTAGGTTGTCAGTTTGTGGAGTAAATCAAAATTAGCTTAAGGAAAGTCCAAATTATTGTCAAAATGATTCTCTAAATCTCTGATACAAACAATTCATAGAATTTTTCGCATTTAGAAAGTTATCTTGCATTTAGGTAGTTTAAATGACCAATCTGGGCCAAAGTTGTTATTTTTGCTTAAGGACAAGCAAGATTTCAGCTTGGGGGGATTTGATATCTCGTTATTTTAGCTACATTTCCGACCAAATTTTGTAACAAAACCTGTGTCCAAAACTGTAAAATCATGTTTATTACATTGATTATCTATAGAATATGGTACTGTTGCGCCTTTGTTTGTTTATTGTAGGAAACGGGCGAAGAAAAGGTGAAATCCGACAATCTGGACTTCTCACACGGGCCGAGTCACATTCCAGACGGCCCGTGTCATACCCTACTCGACCCCCTACACGGGCGCTGCACGACCCGAACAAGAGACATAGGTACACGGTCCGTACAACATCTCACACGAACCGTGTCAGACAAATCCGACAGTTAATCTAAGTTTTCAGATTAATGCCTAATTAAAGGAGGACGGTTATGAAGCAATAAAAGGACGAACCCTTGGGCCAGAAAGACAGCCGATCATACAGAGACCAATTCTAAGAGAGTTTTACAACAACCGACTTGGAGACGAAGTAGAGAAGAGGAAATCGAGAGAATTCCGACGAATCTTCTTCATATTTTCGGTTTATCTTGCTTTTGTTATTCTGTTTTAGAAACCATGTTTGAGTAGATTTCTTAGTTTCTTGGGTTACGATGTAGTCGAATACTCTGTTTATTTGTTAGTTGTTTGATTATTGCGATATCTCATGTTTGCTTGTTTGTGTATGATTTTAATTGCTTTTCTGCGTTGTTCGATTGTTATTTGGTTCTTACCATTAGGCTTGGCCACGTCTAACAAGGTATTGCGTCCAATTTGATCTTTCAACCAGACCAAAGTATTTGAGGTAAGTCGATGAACCGAGAGGGAAGACTAATTAGTAACCGAGAGGTGAACTTTTCAGCAATCGAGAGATTTTGAATACCTTTAGTAAACTAAACAAGTAACTTAGGTCATTCAAACCAATGAATGAGAGTTTAGGTCAGAACCCTAGGAGGATTGAATTGTATTTCCATTATCGAGTATATTAAGCCATCAAACGAGAGTTGAGGTTTAGAAATATCAGGTATGGTCAGTTCATCCTATACGAAATTAATCAGCACAGAAACCAAACAACTATAGTTTCACTCGAGTCTGACACGGACCGTGTAGTATACTACACGGGCCGTGTGATAGGGGTCGTGTACGAGAGTACACGGTCGTGTCGTGCAAGAGGCGAGTTGAAGATGAAGTCAAAAACCCAGGAAACGCTTGTTTTAAATTAGTTTTAAAATCCAGTTTCGTTTACTTGCAACCTTATTTACTGTTAACCAAAATTTCAACAACCAACCCAACTTTTTTCAACACTTCTAGTATAACGATAAATTAGGTAGAAATCTAGTTAAGTTATTGAACCGTCCTGTGGATCGATACCCGATATTACCAGCGATAGGATTGTGCACTTGCAGTCCGAATCAAAAATAGAATCGAGGTTTAAAAGGTACAGCTTTCTGTACTGAAACTTTATAGTACACTTTTGTGCGAACAAGTATCTAGACAGCGGATGTACAAATCATATGACCGGCAACTATCAGTTCTTTCATGAAATCAACACCTCATTTGAAACCAATGTTCGAATGGGTAATGACATATTAGCTCAAGCCAAGGTCAAGGGCACCATCACAATACATATAAAAATGGGTTTAAGGTTTATGAGGGATGTGCTCCTAGTACCAGACTTGAAGCATAATCTTCTCAGCGTGGGGCAACTTATTCAAAATGGTTATGCGGTACATTTTGAGAAGAATGGCTACATGATAATTGATCGGTATGGCCAAGTACTAGCAAATATTGAGATGGAAGACAACAAAAATTTTGCGTTACGAATGAAATGCAAGATGTTAGAGCATAATGTGTTTGATGAAAGATCACAAGAGTCAGACAAAGTAATTGAGCAAGACCTTGAAGCTGAAGAGGATGAAAATGATGAAAGGCGACAACAATAATCGCTCAACGAGAGGATGAAACAACAAACTTAGTGTTGTCATCTTGAAATGGTCTTGTTCATCACCACAGAAGAGAAAAAACCACCAGCATCTCAGTCTGAGAGGAAAAGTGTTGAAACCAAGTTGAAGGAGGGAATGAAACCAAGTGAAGTCAAACCCTATGTTGGCAATCTAGGTGGTAGTACTCAGGAGGTCATGAATGTAGTTGTTAAAGCTCTTTTTGATAAAGCTCTTTTTGATAAGCCTGACAGTGCTAAAAAAATTGTGAATACTAAAAAAAAAGTGATTGAAAGACCAAGAGCCAAAAGAAAGAAGAGGAGGCCAAGAGACAAAAGAAGAAAAAAAAGATGAAGCTTGCCAATTCTAATGGAAATAATCATCACTAAAGAAGTTTGCAAAAGAAAAACAAATTTAGAGCGAGAAATTTTGAATCAAGGGGAGTGTTGAGAAGTGATTTAAAATATATTTTTAGAATATTTTTTATTTAGGAAATTATTTTGGTAGAGCTAATTTCAATAAAGACATAGAATGATTATAGGGTTATTTTTGAAAAGACAACAGCCAAAATTAGTAGGCAATTATATTTAGAAAGTAATGGAGTTAGTGAGGTAATTTATAGAAAGTAGTGGATGATATTTTAAGAATGTAGTAGAGTTAATTTGAGAAAATTTTATGCTATATAAATCATAGAATATTATGTAATTGTATGTCTTCAACATACAATGAATTAAAAGAGAGTTTAGTAGAAATTATATATTTGTGTGTTTATTATCCTTCGCGTATTTCAACAATGAGGTGAGTACAGAAAAGCTTTCAGAGAATACTATACGAGTCATCTGAGCTAGAGAAGAGCAACAACAAGCACACACTCATTTTAACCCTCAACCATTGTACCCGGAAAGTGAGGAAATCTTGGGACTTGCAGAACCGTTCACACAAGAAGAACTTCACAAAAACAGTAAGAGGTTTGTCACTAAATAAAGCCTCCAGTCTTGATAGGCTGCAACAAAATTTGCTCAAGTGAATTGGAAAATCTTAGCCCCTGACCTTATGAAAATTCTCCATGATTTCTACCATCTAAAGGTTGATTTGACCCCCATGAACAAAGCTCGCATATTACTCATATCGAAGGGGGATAATGTCACAGATGTGAAGGATTATAGGCCGATTAGTATCATCAACTTGATACCAAAGATATATCCTCTCCAAAATCTTAGCAAATAGGCGAGACACTATTAATTAGTTTTGAGGGACAGTTCATTGAGGAGAATTTGAACGCAACAAGGGAAATTCTACGCCATGTGGAACTAGAAAATGAGCCAGCAGTCCTTATCAAGATCGATTTTCGAAAGCTTTCGACACACTTCGTTGAGACTTTCTGTACAAAATATTATGGCAAAAAGGATTACCAATGAGGTTTATCCAATGGATAGAGCATATCCTAACAACATCTTCATCGTCCATCCTAATCAATGAAATTCCATCATGAACTTTCATGCAAAAATGAGGCACGCTATTCCCGCTACTGTTCATTATTACAGCTGATACACTGCAAAGAATGACAACGGGACTGAACATGATGACGCCTCATCACCTAACACGAACCTTGCGCCAAGTAGTGATTGCACTACAGTATGCAGACGACACTATGCTCATCTCGACCACAAAAGGGAAACGATTCAGAATTTAAAATGAAATGATGTGTTTCTTCTCAAAAGTGTCAGATCTAGAAATAAATCAAAGCAAAATAAGGTTTGTTCCTTTCAATTTGATGCCTCAACACACCCAGCAGATACGGAGCGTACTGGAATGTGCAACCACGTTCTTGTTGGAAATAATGGAAGGATAAACAAATAAATATTTTCTGATGAAACTCTCTTCTTAATTCATTGCATACTGAAGACATACAATTACATAATATACTATGGTTTATATAGCATAGAACTTTCTTAAATTAACTCTATTACATTCCTAAAATATCATCCACTACTTCCTATAAATTACCCCACTAACTCCATTACTTTCTAAATATAATTGCTACTAATTTTGACTCTTATCTTTCCTAAAATAACCCTATAATCATTTTATCTTTGCTGAAATTAGTTTTACTAAAAATAATTTCCTAAATAAAAATATTCTAAAAATATATTTTGAATCAATTCTCAACACTCCCTCTTGATTCAAAATTTCTAACTCCAAATTTGTTTTTCTTTCGCAAACTTCTTTGGTAACGATTGTTTCCATTAGAATTGATAAGCGCCGCCTTTTTTTTCTTCTTTTGGCTCTTGGTCTTTTAATCACTTCTTTTTTAACATTCAGAACCTTCTTAGTAGTGCTAGTCCGACCTTTTTTTGGCGTTGAACCCAACTCAGGAACGGGTGTATTTGAATCAGACTCATCATATTTTGGCTCAACTTCCTTAGCCTTGGTAGATTTCTTGATGACACTAAAGGGGTGCTCTATCTTCTTCTTCGGTGATGATGACTCCTCTATAACAGACTCTCTATTATAGTCAACCATCGGAGTAGGTGTCACCTCCTCATTCTGGGATGCACTCTCAACTTTCTCTGAACCTTCAGCCTCATGATCTTGCATAAATCCTGATAAACTAGATACATTACTTGTTCTTTGGTTAGATGCAAAATGTGTCAATTGCCTCTCTTGTGACAGTAGAAGCTCTTCAACAATAGTCGGAGGAGATTCAAGCTTACCTCCAAACTCTCTGATGTCACTTGCATCAACTTTGTCAATTAAATTGCTTATCATGAAGAGAGTTGGTTGTTTATTCTTCTCTTCTGTATGATTTGCTTGGTTTTCTTCTCTTTGTTTATTGTAGCAATCTGCTTGATTGCTTCTTCCTTGACCTCTACCTCCTCTGTTGGAGTTAGCCCGTCCTCTGCTGGGATTGTAGCCGCCTCTTGATGACTCCCCCTTCATGTAAAAAGCCTTCTCATCGCTTTTATCTTTTGTCTTTGACATCCTTCATTCATGAGTCTGCAATGACCCCATAAGTTCATTAAAAGAATAAGTGTCTAGATTTTTGGACTCTTCTATTGCTGCTACCACATGATCGAACTTGGGTGTTAGGCTTCTCAACACCTTTGTCATCACAATCTTCTCCTCCATGATGTCTCCAAATACTCTGATTTGATTGACCACCGTTTGTACTCTTGAAAGAAAAACTTGCATTGTTTCTTCCTTGTTCATCTGTAATGTTTTAAAGTCCCTGTGTAGGCCTTGAAGTTTGATTGCCATGACTCGAGTACTCCCTTGAAATGTTGTTTTTAGGGTTGTCCATGCCTCCTTTACATTGGTGGCTGTTGCAATTCTGGAGAATATGGTGTCATGAACTGCTAGTTGAATGTAGAACAACGCTCTTGCATCTTCCCTCTCATTTTCTTGCTGGTTTGGATCTGAATCTGGTACACCATTATTAACCAAATCCCATAAGCCCCGAGACTTGAACAAGGTCACCATCTTGATGCTCCATAACTCATAGTTTTCTCCTTGAACAATGGAATCGACGGATTAGACATGTTGGCGCCATCGTTTCGCCATTGAAAATGTTCCCAAGATTTCTACCGACTCTGATACCAAATTGTTGGAAATAATGGAAGGATAAACAAATAAATATTTTTTGCTGAAACTCTTTTCTTAATTCATTGCATATTGGAGACATACAATTGCATAATGTTCTATGGTTTATATAGCATAGAACTTTCTTAAATTAACTCTACTACATTCCTAAAATATCATCCACTACTTTCTATAAATTACCCCACTAACTCCATTACTTTCTAAATATAATTGCTACTAATTTTGATTCCTATCTTTCCTAAAATAACTCTATAATCATTCTATCTTTGCTGAAATTAGTTTTACTAAAAATAATTTCCTAAATAAAAATATTTTAAAAATATATTTTGAATCAATTCTCAACGGTCCTTACTCATACAATACCTGGGGTTGCCATTAACAGTGCAAAGACCGGCTAGGACTGCTTTTATGCCATTGTTGGAGAAATTAGAAAACTGATGGGTTGGATGGAAGGGAAAACTAATATCGAGAGGAGACAAAACGATACTAGCAAGATTCAGTTTTATCTGCAGTCCCCGTATACTATATGTCCTGTTTTAAACTACCAGTGTGGTCATCAAACGTACTGACAAAATTCGCAGGGCTTTTCTATGGAAAAAAAAATGATGCAACAAAACCTGGAATATACCTGATAAATTGGCCCGCAGTGTGCATTCCAAGAAGATCCGGGGGCTAGGCTTGAGAGATATCACCGTACATAATGTAGCTCTCTTATTGAGGTGGTAGCTAATTTACAACCAAAATGAGGGACTCTGGAAACACTTCTATATAGAAAACCAACGTACACCAACGGACCCATGCTCTGGAAGAAGAATGGATCTTTCTTCTGGAACCAACTGCGAACCATCAAGCCATATTTTACTATTTCAATCTTTTGGGAAATACAAGATGGGTCATCAGTTTCATTCTGGCACGATGCATGGGTACCGGGAGTCACCATAGCCTCATACATGCCACAACGGGGACGATTGAACCAACCATCTCGTTACGTGATGCACGGCCAATTCTAGCCACCTTAATACCAGAGCCCAGAACACAGCACAAATCTTTCTACAGCAGCAACAATCTACACAACCCTCACAAGGAGCAATTATTAAGGATATGATAAGATGGATGTTGTCACACCTCAGAAATAATAAATCGGATTAGAGATGCTTAATCCCATCACGTACGCACGACGAGACGTGCGTCCGAAAGGCTAAATGAATAAAATAAATCAAATACGGAATAAACAAAACAAGAATAGTCCAGAATATACAGTAAAGTACAACGCCTGACACCGGGGGCTAACTCCATCGGAATGGATAACAAAAATCTCTCAAATAAAACCCAAAGAAAGAAATAAAACCCGATACTCGATAAGTCCTAATCATCTACCCGCCTCACTGTGCTGATGCGGCAAAGCACCTCTAATATCACGCAGGACTGCACCTAACACTCTCATCAAAAATCAATCCCACACCTGTAAACCTAGATCCCACAACCACCGTGAAAACGTGAGTAATTTAAAAATTTCTCGAATTTAGATCCAGTCTTAAGATTTGATCTTCTTTCTTAGACTGGACCCAAATACCGATACTGACTTTCTAAATACGGTAATTATCTATTTATAAGTAAAATTATAGTTTAATGTATCTCTTTAATATTTCGCTATGATGCAATGACAGATAAACCCGAAATATAAAAATTTGTGGATTATAATATAATATATAATAAATATATATATAAGGTACGAGATTTAAAGCACCCGTATAGATATAACCCAATTGAAGATCATCAGTCCATCCACAAGCGGGCACGTGATCGGGTCCTGGACTTGTGACTTACCTAAGCGGGCACGTATTCGGGTCAACTTACAAACTTAGGATTTTCGAATAAACGGGCGCCAATGCCCTGAATACCCTGGGAAAATTCAGCCTCCCGGAGCGATAACGCTCTAGGAGAGTGATGGCTAAAAGCACGTACTCGGTATTTCGAACCTGATGATCCATCTCATACAATAATAATAATATAATAAATAAAGGGGATTAAGAAGTTATGCTTTCAGTTGTCATATCGCCAAAAGGATATAACTACCCGTGAATTAACAAATCGGAAATAAATGAGAGCCTACACTGTACCAACCAATTGTCAGAGGACCGCATCCCGTAAAGATAACAAAATTAATATATGCAAATGAGAGCATACACTATACCCACTAGGGCCAGAGAACCACATCACGACTTTCTTTGTACCAACCAAGGCCAAAGGAGAAAGCCCTTCGGACATACCAGGATCCTAAATAAGCCGGATAAATCAAATAATATAATATCTCGGTGTAGATTCCAGTTTCAAATATGGCCGCCCACACTAAATACTGAAAGACATGGTATCCTAACCGCTCAAATTTGGAATAAAAATTCTTAATCATATTAAGAATAGTAAAAATATAATATTGATCAAAAAGAAAACACTCTAACACAGCCGAACCCGCCAAATGACGGGGTCGGTGGATAATCCGACATGCAAAGATGCGCAGTGCATATACAGACCGGTGGGTCCCACGGGCCTATGGGTCACCATACGTAACCACAACGGTCTGATTATGCAAGACAACCTCCGAGTGAGAATTACCCGGCCCGCCTCTCAGCACTCCCATGCATTTAATGTATGATTAACTACTTAACTAAATTAATACTTACTGATAGTAATAATATTATCCTAATAATTATAATCTACAACTTGATTATTTAATTATATTTAATCCTATCTCGGGACTACTTCCCGAGTCCTACTTCTATCCTGTCTACATGCAATATGATATTTTATGAATGCGAATGCGGGTAGGCCCCAAAAATACTGGTCAATTTACCGGATGTATATGACAATTCAAATTTGGTCTCTAATCAATTTTGGATAGAAAATATCACAGTTCAGATTTATTTAAAAACTATCTTTATTTTCAGTTTAGATTCCTAATTCTGAAGAAAGAAAAGTAAATCCTAGGAAACCGTACCTAAGAGTGCTGGCGAGGATCGTGGAGTCGCTCTACTCCGAAGGCGCGCGTGCCCGTCTCGAGATCGACGTTTGTGTACGCGAGGTCGGAATCAGCCTCGATCTCCACGAGTGGATCCGAGTTGACTATATCACCTATTATTAATTTAAATTGAGTGTCCGTTAGTTTTTACATGATTTAGTTCAGAATTAATAATTAATTAAAGCGGTGTTTTAATTAACGTCCGTTCGGATTTTATCGTCTTTTTTTTTATTTCAGCAACATCTCTGCTGTATTTATAAGGCGTCGAAATAATAATTATCGCGTTTGTATCCATTTTATCGTGTTTGACATTTTAATCACTTTCATACTTCTTTTCTTAATTTTGTTCGGGATTCGTTATTTTGATTAAGTGTTAGTTCTAAAGGTGTATACCATATTAATCCCTTTTTATTCTATTTGGGTTTCAATTAAACCGTCTTTTAATTGTTTATTATTTTTACGTGTTTCATAGTATTTGACGGTGCAAGACGGTGAGTGACAGAAATTTAAAAAATAAACAACAAATAATACACAAGTATAAGTATGAATCAATGTTTTATTAATTTCTGTTTTTAATTACAATTAAAATTATAACATATTTTAAGAAATAAAAACTAAAATTAAATAAAATAGAGAAATTGATTAATAGATATTTTATAAATATCATTACCATCTAATGAATTTATAAATTATTTAGTTTTAAATCATACCATTATGGTCACAATTATTTAAGCCTAACGTGAATCATATGTTAATTTACTATTTCATCAATTACGTTGTAAGTATATATTTTGTTTTATAGATATTATTGTTGACATAAAGATTATAAATCTGAAAATCAATATAATAATTTATTTAGTTTAATTTATAAAAATTATTAATATATGATTTTCATTAATATATATATATATATATATATATAATATTTTGTCATATCTATTTGCTTACATCAAGTGAATGTATTTTTATAATTATTATTAGGATAATGACTTAATTATTTCATAATCATTTTAATTTTAAATCACATTTTTATTTTTTTGAAAGTTTTTAAGCATTGGGCCAAAATTTATTTTCATCTCAGTCTAAATTCGAATTAATTAATTTAACTCACTTATATGGCTCAATATGCCTTGGTTGTAATCATGTTGATAAAGCTTCCTAATCTTATTTTTATACCCATTAAATTTTAAACTCCTACATAGAACTAGATTCAATAAGCAAGGCAGCACAACCATCACAGTACAAGTCAGGAACAGGAGCCAATTCATATGCAACCAATCCAACAAAATTAGAGAACAAAACCCATCACAAGGTACAGCACCAGGGACAAAGCAAAAGATACAACCCATTAGAAAATCAAAGGCAACCCATTAATAGGACAAGTAACAAAACTAGTATTGGTAAATATCAGAGGCAAAACCAAACACCAGCATGTCGGCATAACCAACAAAGAGACTGGGGCTGGTGTTAGCAATTTAAGGGAAACCAATTACAGAACTAGCACAGAAAAAAAAATAGAATGATAATAAAGCCACCTCTAAGAATGAGATTTGTACTAAGAACAAGGCCCGAGTAACTTTGGTACAACTCTTATCCTTGAAATAAAATCCGAAATATGGAATTTATTCTAGTGTAGAGGTGTACCTCACAGAAACCAAATCGAATCAACAAGTCTCAGATTCATGCAACAGAAAAATAATGGGGTTGGAGTTTACCAGTATAGTCCAGGAAGGCATAAAGGGCACTAACAGGGGAATCACTATGAAACAAGGTGGAGCCCGCGTAGGAAGCTCAATCGCTTAGTTAAGGGTAGCACACAATAGAGGTCGGTTCTGGCGAGTAGTCATTGTTGGTCGTGGGTGACGCGAGCTTGATGAAGGCAAGTATAGAACAAGGTACCAACGAGGTGGGCGCTTCAAGAGGGAATCTGAGAATGAGGGGGTGGCGAAGGGGTCGGGCCTGGGCGCCCTCTGCGTGAGAGGAAAAGAAAGGAGATGGGAGGTGTGAGGATGGTTCAGCACTGAGGGGGAAGGGGAAGGCAGATGGCAACATTGAGAGGGAGAGAGGAGTGAAATTGAAAATTGAAAATGAGAGGGCTCTCTCTCGGCTGGGGTTGAAGTGAAGAGGGACAGAGAGAGTTGGTAAAAGAAAATATTGGTTTTTGGAAAGAAAGAAGAAGATCAAAAGATAAGGCCAAGAAGGCGGCCACGGGAAGTAAAAGAGATGGGACAAGCGTTCACGCACGAGGCAAAGAGTACAACCAGTCGGGATGGAGAATGAGACAGGAAAGACAAGGTCACGAGAGGTGTAGAGAAGTCAATTTCTCGGTAAGGAAACAAGAAAGAGAGAGGATTATGGTATGGATTTAAATCCGATATTCTACGACCGACGTTGTGTAAACGATCATGTGTCTCGTAAATTAATTAGAATTTTGATTAGTTGGTTTATTGGAAATAAAAGAAGAGAATAGAAGAAGAGGTTTAATTTTGATTTTTTGTGATTGGAACTACGTAGATAATCGTGTTTAATTGCCCTTTTCAGATTTTAATTGATCGACTATTTTTTCTTTGTTCTAATTTAGTTATTAACTTTGATTATATTTGATAATTTTATATTCTTTGATTAAACTCATACACTTAGTTTCATAATTTTTGGTGTTCCTATATAACTAGTTAAATATAATTAGTGTGATTATTATTGTTTCTTGTTTCATTAGATTGAGGAAATTAAATATTTTTTTGTCTACTTAATCAGAATTTAATTTATTTATATTTTAATAAATATTAATTTTATTTTTGAGATAAAGTTTTAATTAAGGTTTTTTTTCTTTCTAAATTATAAAATTTATCATATATATTTTTGCTCATAATTTATTTAATTATATATTTATAGATTTTATTATTTTAAAAGTTATAGGGTTTCACACTGGTGGTTAGAGACAGGACAGTTCATGGTACGATCCATTTATCGTGTACTGGGAGAACCAGGCAAAGTCACCTGCCTACGCGGCAAATTTGGAAAGCAAAGGTAACAAACACCTTCTTGCAAAAAAAAATTCAACCTTTTACTCAATAACCGACTGCTCACACAGGATGTCATGAGAAAGAGGAACTTCGAGTTTACGCCCGGATGTGCGCTATGCCATAACTGCCCAATGGAGGATGCAATGCATCTCTTCTTTTGGTGCCCGATAGCAATACATGTTTGGAGTCTGATCACAATGCACCTACAAATAGATCACATACGCATAAAAACACGATGCTCGAGATATACATGGAGATGATAGATCCAAGGGAAAAACATTATCACAGGAAAAACATATTTTTCATTACTATCTTGGCAACGTTGTGGAAAGAGAGAAACAATCGTAGTTTTAATGTAATCAACTACCGACAGAGGTGTTGTTCCAAAGAATAGTGATAGACTCAACAACGTATCTAAAATATTGTTAGGTGGGGACAGTGATTCAAATGAATATGAGTAAGATAGCGAACAAATAGATGATTACGAAAATTAGATGGGCGCTATATTATTCTAGAACTGGTAGGATGTGAATTGACATGTAATGGATATCGGAGGAGTAAGGAATGAATGAATGATGTACCAAAGATATAACAAAAAAAAATTATTTTCAATAAAATTTTAGTCTTAGCAGCTTCCGCTAAGTTTATCAAATTCCAGAAATATATTTTCCTTTGTTCGGTAAGAAACCCATGTGTAAATTTGCTAGCCTCTAAAATCATCTTGTTAAACAAAGCACTATATTGCAATGCTTCAAATCCAATGCACAAATTTCCTTGACGATGTTCCTTTGTTTTGCTATTTGCAGAATGTCATAATAAATTTTCCGTTATAAATCACCAACTCAAAAACCGCGTTTTTCTTTACAAAATGCAGCAGTTGTACATCCCTTTCAACAAACATGATAATCAATTTCATATAACAAATGCAGAAATGCGATCGATTCACATTCTAGAGGAATTCATATGAAACTGGCCACACAACAGGCTATTCATTGATAGGCTAACAGCTAAACAAGTCAATATGACATTATCATTTCTTGTTCTGTACATTAGTACCTTCATTTTGGCACCTTGCAATGGACTGCCAAATAATTTCAAGCCCTGATCCGATATAGATCGAACAATCTAAATTACATCTGTCCCACTACAAACTTAAAACAGGGGATTTTTCAATTCTTTTCATCTAATACAGGAGAGTTTTAGAACATGGGTATATGTCTCTTTTATTGGATTTATATAAGCAATTTCGGTTTGGATGGCTGTGATTAATTAATAAATGCAAAATACATGTAGGTGTAGTCAGATGGTCTGATTTTGCAATTATTGAACTCTTCTGCTAGTGGTGTCAGAGACAACCTAGCTAATCTCGTTTTCTAGGACAGCAAACATCGTTTTTCCTGACACTATCAGGGGGTCACTGTCAAAAATGAAAATATAATTAATGGAAATCATGGAAATGACTAGTTTTGGTTTTGGTTTTGGTGTTGGCAAACTTTTAATTTCACTTTTTATTAGTAACAACAAGTCTAACTTGCACACGAACTTTAAAATGTAAAGATGAGTCTTAAAATTAACTAATATTTTTTAATTAAATTAAAAGGCTCACACTTTAAACATTATACCTTTGATGTACCCTTGCTCCAAATTTAAATATGTTTGATCATAAATGTACCGACACAGACTGTGACGAATTGTGGAAGACGCATGGAATCCAGAGCAGCAAAGGCAGTAACAGTTACCATTGGCATTAAATTTAAAGCGCTGGATAGAAAGAGGAAAAAAAAAGGCCAATTGACTAAATTCCAGGAAGGACTAGAAGCCAAGGGCGGAGGGCCGGGTCCGACCGTCCGGGTGATGTGGGGAATTGACTAATTTCACGTTACTCTCTCTCTCCCCATCTCTCTCTTCTCTCTGCTCTCTGGTCGTCGTGGAAAACAAATCCTCGGGGTCACCAAAGGCACCTCCTTTATATTCTCTGTAACCGATATATGAGCCTGACTTGATGTGACGAGTTTTCAAGAGAGATGCTAGAGTCTTAGTTTTAGGGTTCGTTTAGCATCAAATGTAATAGCAAAATGTAAGATGTAAGAGTAATATTATTATTTCAACAAATAATTTTATCAAACACATTTTAAATTAAGAAAAAGAGTGTGAAAGAACGTTAAATCAGTATTTCAAGCTATAGTTGGAATACCTGTTTAGTTATTTTAAAATGATAAATATTATTTTATTATATTATATTGTGATTGTGATTATTATTATTTATTATTGTTATACCATAATGATTATTATTTTATTATTATGATTATTATGATTATTATTTTATTACAATATCATAATTATTATTATTTATTATTATATTTGTTTTTTTATTCGATTTATATTTTTCTAAATCGGTTAAATTAAATAGTTTAAAATTTACTAAGCAAATTTATTTTACTTGGTAAAAATAAAGATTATATCAAATAATTCGAATATATTTATTTTCTATAGATTTTACTATTTTTTATTTTTTAACTTTTTTATCAAATTTGTAACTATCAATATATTTTATTCCCCTTTATCTGATATAATTTTGATTTAATCAAATAAATCAAATAAACTTTTAATTTATTTTATTTTATATTTATTGAGTTGATATTTTTTATATGTTTAATTCGATCATAATTTGTCAAACTAAATAAAACTTTAAATACATATATTTATTTTAATTTGAATCGCGCTGATGAATTGCACATCCCTACTAAAAAAGAACACTGTAATTCCTCAGACAACAACACGTCGCGCTTGTTTCCCTACAAAAGAATTGTATATCATCTTGGAAAATAAATCTTGAAGTGTATCAAATAATATTTTTAAAATAATTATCATTTAAAAAACTCCCATCAGTACCAATTGTTTTATTTTTCATGTTTTTACTATATTTAGAATTATGCAACTTCATAAGATCCATTACTGTACTAGATTTACTATTCATTGATTATAAATATTGATAATTTACCACTTTAATTATTTTTCTAAATTGACAACAAAATTTACCCAATGCACAAAATATTTTACATTGAATCATAAGATGCTGTGTAGGACTAAAGATTCTTCTCGAAAAAAATGAACCCAACTACTGTGATTTATTCACTATGACAGAATGTTCTTAGACAACACACATTTATACTAATTTCATTATTAAAAGGGATTATTGACATTATTAAAATATTAAAACTTTTTATAATAATTTTTAATAAAAAATATTATTAAAATACCTTTAAAAATGGTTCTTTGCACAAAACCTTATTTAAAGGGTGTATTCAACAACGGTTCCTTCAAAAAATCATTTATAAATGTCTATGCAACTTTTTGATTCTAAAAAAAAAATTCACCAATGATATTTACTCCCACGGATTGTTATATTTTTTTCATCTCATCTTTCATTGAAAGAGGGATGAGAGATAGAGATAGAGAAAAAAAGTAAAAGATGAAAGAAAGAAGAAATCTGACCATCTCAATTTTAAATGGGTATAATTTTTTTATATAAGAAACTCTAATTGAGACATTCTATGTGGCAGGGAAAGTTTATGATAAGATCTATATGATTAATCACCTAAGTTGTTATGATAATTTTAAGGGCCAAAAAAATCATCTTCACTCTCAAAAACCGTATGAAGATTCAAGGTCTATTTTTTTTTTCATTTTTTTAGATTTTTTCTTAGAAATTTGTGTAGATTTTTATATTATTGCATGAATAAGATATTTTATTGATAAATATATTCTTTTTTATTGAATGAATAATTATATTTTTTTCATATTAATTATTGAATAGATAATATATCATAATGTTTGCTCTTAATTTGTTTTTATATATCAATTTGTCTTCATTTCATGTTATGTAATGTTTATTCTTAGTTAAGGTTAAAGATCGTTAAAATTTATTTTTTTAAAATGATTTCTAGTAATGATTCTGGATAAAAAAAAAATCATTGTTAAAGAGTTATTTAACTATGATTTGGAGCCAAAATCATTGTTAAGTATCTTTTTAACAACGATTCTTTGCTCAAAATTATTGCTAAAGACCTTTTCCATCACTGTGATTTAGCAACGATTGTTTAAAAAAATTAATATTCCTTTAATAATAGTTCAAGAGTTATTATTAAACTTAGTTTGACTTTTTTCTGATAGTGATTTTTACATTTTTTTTTCTTTGCGGTAACAAGTCTACCTAAGGTCCGAGACTCTTGACACTCTGACCATTTTAATGTGATGAATAGTCTTGATTTTTTTTTCACTTTTTACCAATTGTGTGAATTAATTAACGTTTCAAACAAATAATTTTTTTTCATCTTTGATATGTTATCAGTTATTTGTTAGTTGTATTCAGCATTAATATTTGGTTGGACCGTTATGAAAAGTCAAGTAGAGTTCTAAATTAATATAAGTGTGCTTTTGACTTCTAGGCGGACAAGCGGTTGGCTTTTTGTTATTTAATGCTAAAATGTATAAGCTGATAGACTTCACATTTCTTATCTACTTATTATTTTGATCGGTATCTAAAGTCCAAACCGCTTGTTTTGATTCTCAAAAGCGGTTAATGTACTGGAAATTTATTTTGCACATAAAACTGATATACAAAAAATTTAGATCCTATATAAGCAATATATATGGCCAAACATTCCAAAAGATAAAAGATCCAAAAATAATTCCCACGCTTTGTTGATTAATTATGTGCATTTTTAATGAAAAATGTAGTATAATCAAACGTCTAAAAACTCAGAATTCCGAAGAAATTAAAATTTCCAAATTTGCATAGAAATCAGTCTTTAGTCTAGGAATAAAAATAAATCAATATTCATCAAGCTTTTAAAAAATAAAAATTTTAAGCATTGTAATTGTTTTGACAGACCTTAACATTAAGTTTTTGAGAAAAAATAATTTAACGGGCTTTTATGATTTAACTATTTTATCTCACGTTAAAAATCGTTAAAACCATTAAAATTATTAATTTTTTTATAAACAATTGGAATTGATTTTATTTTAAATCTTAATAGTTAATGACTCTCAATTTTTATTTCCTTTTTATTGTTTGGATGTAAATTAATGCTCTAATAAAAATTAAAAGCAAATACATCATAAAATAGTTTAGTATAATTTAAAAATTTTAACTTTTTAGTATTTAATTAATATTATAATTATTATTTTTACTTATTTTAATTCATTATTAAATTCTAAACATATGAGCATGTATTTCTTACTCTTTTAAAAAATGATTGACCATGTTTTAATTTAGTGGTCATGTAAAACTGTTAAAACTGTTAGTTGTTAAATAGTCACCTCATTGTTAAGAGCCGTTAAACATTTTTTAGAAGCTTAATATTCATATATTTTTTTTGAATTATAAATTATGAGTTATTTAGTTAATTATTTTCGAACTGGATGCGTATTATACTATTATACATCAATTTATTAATTTAATTGATGTATTATAGTATAAAATCCCAACTTAGTTATTAAATAATAACAATTATTAAAGTCCAGTATCTTTTTCAGGCGGAAAAATGGTCCTGTTACTTAATACTTAATAGGCGACCGCATCCATCCTTGCACAAAGTTACAACCCGTGGATCAGAAGTACAACAATTTCATCCATGCCATCAAAATAAATAGAGGTGGCAGAACTGATCTGATTTGAGAAATCCGTCTGATCCGTTCTGATCCGTTATGACTAAAAATTCAAAATAACTCTACATTGAATGACCTGATACCCGATCCGACCCGACCTGATACGATCTGAAACCCGAAATGACCCAACACTAGATGATTCAATACCAGACTTGATCTGATACAACCCAAAACCCGAAATGACTCGAAACTAAATGACCCGACACTCGACCTGATCCGACCTGATACGACCTGAAACCCGAAATGACCCGACGCTAGATGACCTGATATCTGACCCAACCCGATATGACCCGAAACCCGAAATGACCCGACACTAGATGACCCGATACCCGACCCGATACCCGACCCGACCCGACCTAATGCGACCCAACAGTAAAAATTTCATAATTATGGTTAGAGTTTGGATGAATTATGAAAATATTATCTTCATGCTCCAGCTCACTCTCTTGGAGACTAAGACATGACCTCCGTGGGTCTCACACAAATATCAAATAAGTTGAATAATTTAATTATTATTATGAATAATAACTTATTTAATTTAAATAATAAAGTTATTATTAATTATAATATTAACTATGGTATCTATCAAATATTTTTCTATCAATAACTCAACATATCGTTCAAATAAAATTTGTATTGTATGGATGACGAGGAATTGAGAATTGAGGAGATAAATACAAAAGAGTTTAATTCAATTGAAATTAAGGTAAAACTTGCATAACTCAAACATGCATCATTTAGAAATTTAATCTGATCTGATTTATCCGGTCTGACTAGATCAGATACATAGATGGTGAAATCTGATTTGATCCGATCTAGTCTGATATGATTCAAAAACTGAAATGATCCGACACTAGATGACCCGATAACTAACCCGACCTGACCTGATACGATCTGAAACCTGAAATGACCTAACACTAGATGACCTGATAACTGACCTGACCGATCTGATACGACTCAAAATCCAAAATAACCCGACATTAGATGACCCGATAATCGACCCGATCCGACCTGATACTACCCAAAACCTAAAACGACCCGACACTAGAAGACCCGATAATCGACCCGACCCGACCTGATACTACCCAAAATCTAAAACGACCTGACACTAGAAAACCCGATATCCGACTCGACCAGACCCGTGACCCGATAATCTTACTGAGTCAAATTGACCCAACCCGATCCAACCCGAACCCAAGTGATTGCCACCTCTAAAAATACAAGATGATCTAAGCTCCTGAGTCGTGACTGTCATAGTATATCATGTCACAATATAATATGTACATAAATGAATGCTAAAGAAAAAAGATGTTTGTTCATGAACAGAGATCAGCCAGAGCATCTTGTGACGCTTCCTTTTTAAGTACCCCAGTTTCCCTCCCTCTTTGGTCCCTGCTCTCCTTAACCCATCTCTGTTTCTTTTTTTCTCTCTTGATCTCACTCCAATCTCCATAATCTCAGCAGCTGCTGGTCGCAAGTTCACCCATTCTCTATCCCCCCACTCCCATTCTGTCCATCTCTGTGATTTATCTATTATGAGAACAGGTGGCATGGGATGCCGGTCGCAGGCAGCCACGGCCGTGTGCGTACCAGGTGATGCTCGGTCCATGATTGTGACGAGGCGGTCTGACCGCAGCACACTCATAGACGATGCACAGCTTGTAGACATAAGGTATTCGAGGCTGGGCGACAACAAGCATGGCCGTTTGTCAACAACTGTCAATTGCCGGAGAACTGCTGTCACACTTCCAATGGTTACCAAGAAAGAGAAGACTGCTGTACCAGCCAAGCCAACGAAACCAAAGAGCAAACCAAAGCCAAAGATCAGTACCACTCTAAACTCCAGTGCTACCGCTTCTATGGCCGCTACAGAGGTGGATCTGTCAAATGATCTAATTTTTCAGGTAATTAATTAAGCTTTGTATATATGATTTTATTAACATGCGTTGGTTAAGTGGTTGAGTCTATATGGAGATTCAGTTGTGTTATACTGTTATGTGTAGCTTTCTTCATTTAATTTCACTTCTGTGGGGTTGTGTCAATGTTTGTGTGTGTATATATATTTTAAATAAGCTTGGCTACTTGCGATGTACTGACAGTAGTACTTATTTACGTATTATGAGTCTGTATTGTAGAGTAAACAAGTTTTCATAATTGGTGATGATTGCTGGTCTGGTACTTATTACTACTAAAGAAACTTTTTAGCTACTCTGTCCAGTGGCTACCTAGCTTATGGTCAACTTCTACTCAATTGTAAAAAAGGACCCTATTTTTTTTTATATAAAAATTTATTTGTGCGAGAAAATCCTTATTTAGGAAGAATAGTTAATTCAAACCTAACTTACTCGGATACTTCTTCTGACCCCACCGAATAAGTATCGTATATGTATCTGATACGAGTACACGTCGGATACGATATGAGTGCGTATCCGATACATTACGTGGTATATCAAATTATTATTTTTCACTTTGATTTACGAATTCGATCTCTGATATATCTCCATATGTCATGGATATGGCTTGAATCTCTAGCACTCCACCACTGCCCCAAAGCTTTCTTTGTGCTATTATGTGTTTTTTCGCTATATATATTATCAATTAATTTAGCTTCTTCTTTTTTTATTGTCACGTTACATGGATAGTGTCTGATACTATTATAAACCCACCTCACATTATTTTTATATATTATATAAAAATATATTCTATTATTATATAATCATATTTGTATCCTATATTTTTTAATTTTTACATATCGTTGCATCTGTATCGTATCAAATATGATATCCCGTACCCCCACCCGTGCAACACAGATTGGAATATATCAAAGTGCTTGCTCATCTTCTACAGTTCTACCTCATAATACTAAAATTCAAAGTTGCTTATATAAATTACTGGTAGTACTAAATTACTGTAAAAATGGTGCAGATGGAAACTTCAAGGGTATTTAGTTACATGAATCGGTACTATATAGCTGGCAGGCAATAAAAAAGATAATAGTACAAAGATAGGTCTTATCTAGAAATGTCATCTTTCTCTAACCGTAAGACGTGAAATTGGAATTACAATGGAACTCTTTCTGACCTTTGTTTTTTTCCCTCTCTATTAATTATTATTAATATTTTTTATTTTTTTTCGATTGAGCAGTTTCGCAGAATGGGGGCTCTTTTGTTTGTCGTTTCGACAAAAAACTAATCCTTCTTCACCAGTTTCCAGTTGTACGCTATATATTGTCTATTTACAATAAACTTTTACTAATTTTCCAAATTTGGATTCATGTAAATTTTCATATAGGTGGTGGTCATGAAGGTTTCTATACATTGCCAAGGCTGTGCTGGAAAAGTCGGAAAGCACCTCTCTAGGATGGAAGGTACCTCTCTATTTTAAACTTTGCGTTTCAAAAATTGGACCGGCGAATTGAAATGTCAAATAAAAAGTACTTATTAGGTTAATTTAACTTTCTATATAATTGTCACCTTCACCTCTCCTCCATGTAGGTGAATATATTCTTTTATTTCAATAATCAATAAAAAATTAAAGTAGGCTCACATGCCTTGATACCTACTTCAAGGAAATCTATTTTATTTTAAAAATAACCTTGTGATTACATCACATGTCCGTTAATTTTTCAGATTGCAAGACAGTAAGACACGACCATAATTTATGATAAATTTGTATGAATTATATTAAGTATACTGTATACCTGTCAGATCTTTTAGTACTAGGTGATAAAACCTATGTAATCATAGTTAATTTTGGTATTTTTTTTACGGTTCTAACTAGGGATAGTTCAAAAGGATTCGGTTTTTGAATCTGGTCCAGCCGGTCCTTTAATAAATTTGATTCTTATCCGGCCTTTAGAAGTACGACCTTTTAAAAAACTCAGTCCTTATCCGGTCATTATAAGTCTGACTCGACTTTTTTTAATGATAAGTACCGAAATTCTCAAGAATCAAACTCAATCTTTAAAAACCATGCCTTTCTAATCTGATTCTTATTAAATCTGACCTTTTTCAAACTATTTCTTTAATATTTTACATTGTATATTAATTACACTTAAAAAATATTCAAAAATAAAATAATTAAAATAAAATATCAAAACAGAAAAATATAATTTAATATTATTATATAAATACAAATTAAAATTAAAAATTTATAATCGGTAAAATATATATATATATATCAGGCTCTTACCTGTTGACCCTTATCCGACCCTTACTCGGTCCTTATCCGACCCTTAGAGTCCAAAGGGCTTGATAAGTACCGGGTTTCTCAAGGATCAGACTCATCGCTTAAAAATTAAATCTTTTAAACCTGATCCTCTAAAAACTTTTATTAAATTCGGCATTTACCTGACCCTCTCGTAGAGAAACCCGACCCGGCTCTTAAGAAGTCCGACTTAACCCTCAAAAACGATGCTTAGTTCTAACTATCAATCTAGCATAGCGACCAAATTTAAAATACAAAATAAATAGAATGGGGTTAAACATTTGTACCTTTAAAAAAAGCGTTATTTAGCAATGTTTCCTTCAGATTTCATACGTACAATTTGTCTCAACAATTAAATGATAACGGTTTATCTTTGTTGGTCTGCAACATGCAGGGGTGACATCATTTAGCATAGATCTGGAATCCAAGAAGGTAACAGTGATGGGACACGTGTCACCTGCAGGAGTACTGGAGAGCCTATCTAAGGTGAAGAAGGCTGAGCTCTTACCTGCCTTGATATAGAACTAGCCAACGAGGTGGTGTTTCTTCACTGGTGTGTGCAAATGCAGATGCTAGGTCAAGAGTTTTCCTGCTTCAATTTGGGTTCAAACAAATTTCAATTTCATTATCCGTTTCAATTTTCACTAGAGGATAGGGAGAGGGTGTGAATGGGGCACATGAAAGAGATGTATCTGAGACTTTTGCAGAGCTATATAGATAATAGTTTATTGTGTCTCTCTTGTGCCTTTTGTTGGCAAATTGGCATCCCATGTGGTTAGCAGCTGCAGCCTATACTGTAGCAGTAGAGGTTGCAGGTTACCTTTTGTATGGATTGTATTCCTTGTTGGTACCCAAAATTTGCACATATAAATTACCCGTAAAGGAAAAAAGTAGAGTTTTGAAATGGACTGTCCGGTCCAATCCGTCTTGTGCCGATCCGTAAGGGTCCGGCCTCCGGAGGTCAACGGTGGGACATGTTCGATTTTTTTTGAGTTTGAGACCGCCTGGATATCGTTCCGTGGACCATGCGACGCGATCGGACCACGGACGCGGGACCGCGGACCAAGTGGACCGTGGACCATGCGGGACCGTGGACCGTGGACCATCCCGACCCGTGAACCACCCGAGTTTAAACGGGATTTAAAATATTTTTATAAAAAAAATTATTTAAGCTTGTAGGCCTTAATTTAGGTTTCCAGGGTCCAGGGGAGTCCAAGTTGTATTAAATATATGGAGCCGAAATTTTATTTGATTTGTGAAATTATTAATTAAATCAAATTTATGAAAATATAAACTGAGTAAAGAAACAAAGTAAACCGAAATTTTGGTTGATTTATTTGATTAAATCGAATTTATATTAATTAACGGAGAATTAATGAAAAATATTGGTAGTCCAAAGTTATGATCGAAGGTACAAATGATATGAGTATTAAACCAAACGAGAAATAAAACTTCTACAAAGAGAAAATATTCAAATTATCTTTAATATGATCGTTTCAATCAAGTAAATTAACTTAGTAAATTTTTATCCATCCAGTTTATTCACTTCATCTAGGAAAATATAATTAACAAATACAAGAACAAAAAATGAATGAGTTAAAATTTTCAACCTAATCAATTTTATCAATTGAAAAACTAAATCAAATAATTTGAATTTTCACGAGTAAAGATGACATGAACTTAAACTCACAGAGATTTTTTATGAGATTAACTCAAAAAATACATCCAATCATCTCTAAATTTTAATTTATCATTCTCATTAAATTTTTCATATGAAAACTTTATGGAATACCAAAATTTAAAATGTTTTGAGTTTTCTAAATCACCATTTTTAATTTTTAAAAATGATGTAAAGCATTAAATATTTTATTATTATTATTTAGATCCGATTTTTTAAAAATTAAAAACAGTGACTTAGAAAACTCAAAATTATTGAGCATGATAAATCAAATTTTGAGATAATTTGACGTGCTTTTTGAGTTAAACTGATTGAAGTTTTTGTGAGGTTAAGCTCACGCCATCTTTACTCAAATTTCACAGTTTAGTTGAAATCTAAATAAACTAATCCATTATAAGCGGATTTAGGTGGAACCAATGGGGCTAATCGTCAGTCATTCTTTTATTCAAAATTTGTTATTATGTACATATTTTCTACGTAATAATTTATTAAAAAAATTTATATAAAAATGTGAAATTTGTCTATCATGCTTTCATTTATATTTCAAATCAAATACTAACGACTTAAACTTTAATTTTTCACATTTAAAATTTTAATTTAAGCATCATTTAAAATCTTTATATAAAAATCTTATAGAATTTAAAATTTTACATTCATTGAAATTATTTTACTATTTTTAATGATTTTTAAAAGATGATCATAAAATAATTGAAAAATACTAATATTTATATGTCAAAAATGATCATCTTTTAAAAAATCATTAAAAATAGTAAAATAATTGTAAACATGATACAACTTTGTATTCTATAAGATTTTGATATAAAGATTTTATTGAGTTATTTAAATTGAAATTTTGAGTATAAAAAATTTAAATTTGAGTTGTCAGCATTATTTTATTTTGAAATGCAAATGGAAGCGTACAACCTCTATAAATATGACCTCCATATTTTGTACTCAAATTCTATACTAAATGTTAAGTATTACCAAACTAATAATTCGCTATCTGTTAGCTAAATTATTAACCCCATTGGGGGCAAAAATATGCATCCATCTACGTACCCATCAATAATATTATACATAGGATGAACTTAATTTAGTGTTGGTGGTCCTGATCGAAACGTCAAGAAGTAATATTTAGTTCCGTTGCTTCGGCTTTTATATTGAATATTGGGGTCACAATAAGCCAGAATATAGTGAAATCTTAGAAAATGTTCAATTTTCAAACACGTTCACTACATCATAAATAGGCTTTTGCAGCGGTTATTTCTCCAGTTAGCAGCGGTTGTACAACCGCTGTTATTGGGAACGCTACAAAGTTTAACAGCGGTTTTGTTGAAAACCGCTGCAAATTGTTTACAGCGGTTCTTATATAACAACCGCTGCCAAATACCATTTATAGCGGTTTTTAACTAAAAACCGCTGTAAAAATCACTTTTTACAGCGGTTTTTACCTTAACAACCGCTGTAAAATTATTTTTGCAGCGGTTTTTTCATAAAAATCGCTGTAATTTTTTTTTACTGAATTTTTTTTTAAATTCTTTTGCAACGGTTTCTTCGTAAAAACCACTGTAAAAATATTTTTTTTTAAATTATTCTTTTTATTTCTGTGACTAGCCCATATATGCTAGTCATATATAATATTTTCATCACATGCACATAATACAATAAAATATAACAAATATAACAAATATTTACAAAATATAACATACACATAATACAACAAAATATATCTAACATACACATAATACAACAAAATATAATAAATATTTACAAAATATTAAAACTTGATAAAAAAATGTCAAAACAAGGAAATCACAAACTCAACCCAAAGTTTTTTTTACTTCCTCGTACTCGGTCGATGTTAAAGGATTGTAGGTTTTGATGCTCTGAAAAAATAATACTTACGCATTCAGAGCAAACTTGAGCGTCAACTCCGAAAGATTGACTATGAGGTTCATTGAATTCGCATAATACAATATGCAGCTATGATAATGCACAACAAGAAGAATTCAATGTTTGCTACAATTAAAGACTTGTTAATTAGATGCAAAATATTTATAAAGGATAATTAACTAGGGTTTTAGAATAAGATCGAGTAATTCTTACTCCTGTATATACGGCAAAAAGATGTATTCATCATCCTTCGTAAACTCTGCAACTCGTAACACGTATTTCGTCGTTGTTTTACCATGATCCTGCTTCATTAGTATAGGTGAGCACAAGATAGGATCCATAATCTTAAATCTCATGCAGGTAATGGAATCCATCAAATTTTTGCAATACCTACATACATATACATATATCGATTGTTACCACATATATAATAAATCATTATTAACAATCGAGATAGTTGTTTTGAAATTACTCACCAACACCAAATCTGCATGGTCTGTGTGGAGACCCAATCATCCGTGAAGACTTCCATGATTTCATTCATGGTTAGCAACATTTGGTAAGGTTGTGTGCTCTTGTCATACACACGGAACAAATCAACGGGGAAAGTTAGCGTGAACTGAGTTTCACCTGGGAAACGATAATCAATTGTTAAATAAATTGTAGAGAATAGAAACGATTATCATGACCCAATTAGCTTGACAAATCACCTGACGGCTGGAACATCAGAACAGAGTGTAGAGTATGATAATAACTCGCCTTTCCGGCCATGATTTCATCAGGAATCAGCGATTGTGACCCAATCTCGGACCCCGCGCTTGGCGCCGTCTTATCCTTGGGCTTTTTATTTTCTTTGGCCATCTTTCGGGTCTTTTCGGGTGTCCCCTGCACATAATTAACAATATATATATATATATATATATATATATATATACATACAAATAAACAGTGCATGCTTGGAAATTTACGAGTTTAGTGAAAAAATTGATTATCTGACCGGACAGAAGCACCAAATGTCTCGGCCAGGCAAGAATGTACCCATGATTCCTCTCCACTTCCTCCTCCTCCTCCTCAGCTAGGATAGGCACCTTGTACTTGCCGCCTCCCTCTAGGACCGTGGTGAGCTGTATCCTATAGCAATCTGCTGGGAGAGGAGAGCCGTGAATGACATCTCCCTGAACGGTCGGGAACACCTTACCCCGTGCCACCGTGCATGCTTTCATTCTCTACCTCGACAAGAAGGGTGCATAGTGTGGTAACCTATAATAATTAAGTTAATCCTACAATCAAAAACACGATATATATATATATATATATATATATATATATATATATATATATTTACATGTATATTCCGAGTTTAATATCTATGCGATTACCCGAATGTCCAACATCTCGTCCATTGAGTGGGTTTGAGCTAACCTGAGTGGTTGGACGGGAAGGCTGAGTAGACGGGGATGCAACATTAGTGTCTTTAGTACCGTTATGCTGCAATGCCGCTGTCAATTGTTCGATCAGCTTTTGTTGTTGTAGTAGTGTGACCTCGAGCTGCAAGGACAAGGAAGATGCAGTGAGATTTTATAGCAAAAATGATTTGATATGAATTACTTACATTTTCAAATCTTTTGTTGCAGCTATCGTGATTGGTGTCACTCCGTTGTTTGCCCTTTCCGTATACATCTTTAATGGTGACGTACCCCTACGAATGCCCCCTCAGCCTCCCGGGATGCTCAGGCTTCCCAATAGATACAGAAAGAGCATCATTGTAACAGTCCTCGATAAAAGACCCCATTTCATCTCACCAAGCTTCTCCACCTACAAAAAAAAGAAAAATTATATGTTGTACACACATTTCTTGCAAGCTTTTATTAAATTTTAATTAGTACAATATGTAACTAATAACGTACCAGCCGCCTATGAAGCTCCTCCGCTTCGGGAGAATCAGCGGGGTGTCTAAGCATTCCATCTTCTTTTCTGCATTCTACATGCCACAATAATAATTTTGCGTCTTTTGGATTCGAAAAGAGACGTTGCAACCTCGGAAGTATCGGTAAATACCAAATAACTTTTGCATTAGCGCCTTTCGTACTTTCAATTTCATCGCTTTTCTGTTTATACCTTGAAGCGTTACATTTCAAGCATTTCTTCAAATCTTTGTGCACTCCTCGGAATAACATACAATCATTTGGACAAACGAGAATTCTCTCTGCTTCCATCATCAAAGGACACAATATTTTTTTCGCCTTGTACGTCGAATCAGGTATCTCATTATTTTCAGGAAGGATTTCTTTCAAAAGCTTGAGTAACGACGTAAAACTCTTATCGCTCCATCCATTCTTTGCTTTCAAGTTATACAATTTAAAAACAGTGATAGTTTTTGTAAGTTTCGTACCGGGATATAACTGTATGCTCATTTCTTTACCTAAATTTTCAAACATTTCGGGAATATCAGCAAATTCATGTTCAACATCATGCATCATTTCATCCAAATTATCATTAATACAGTACTGATCATCATCAAAATTTTGTACATCAATCTCAATATTTTTACATCTCAATTCTTCCCGTACATCAATACCTGAATCCATATTATTTTCAGCCCCCAATTCTTCCTGTAAATCAATACCCGAAGCTACATTCCCTACATATTCTTTGGGCTCTCCGTGCCTTACCCATCGGGTGTACCCAGATTGAAATCCATTAGAAATTAAATGATCTTTCAAAACTTTGATAGTGGGTTGTCTCAGAACATTCTGGCACTTTCGGCAAGGACAAGGAAGATGTCGCTCACCGGCCACACTTTGATTTTTTCTAGCACATTCTAAAAATTCATTAAGTCCGATCATATATTCATCTATGTCTCGTCTGCCATACATCCAACTTCTTGAATCCATCTGAAAAAGTTAAAAATGTGTACATGTCATATATCTGGTATAAGGTCCGCATTTGGTTTCGGGCTGGCCAACCATCCTAACCCACTCTTTGAATACTTTGTCTCATTAGCGAGCATACACTCGTCCATCTGGTGTTTGAGAAAAATTTGGCAGCATTTCTCCTAAGCTCCCCGCGTACATCAACACACAATTGCATGTGCGTACGTACTCGTGGGAACAAAAGAGAAATCACTGAACTGAATCTTTCTCATACACCAGATCAACGAGCGTACGCTCACTAAACCTAAATGAGACAGAGTATTCAAAGAGTAGTCCCAAACGGGGACTATTCGAGATTAATCCCTATTGAATTAATCTCGAATGGGTACCGACCTAAATTAGCTCAAGTTCCGGTGAATTGGTCATACATGACAATACTACTAAATTATAATGCATCAATTACATGCTCTAAAATTAACAAAATTAATGCATAATCAAATCAAAAATTTATTTAAGCAAATGATCAATTAAAGATTTCAGAAATTAACCTTAACACTCGCCGTAGCCCGCTACGCGCCACTGCCCGGTCCGCTTCCGATCACCCGCTCCAATCACCCGCTCCGATCCGCTTCCATTACCCACTTCGTTTGAGAGAAGATAGAGGAGAAGTTTGTTGTTGAGACAGCAAGAGAAGAGAATAAAAAATTTGATCAAATTTGATGGAATTTTGTGTTATTTCGAGCTCAAAAAAATGCTCAAATTCGAGCTCACTTAATGGTGGCGGGCTTTCTTGGTTGGGGAGAGAGAGAGTCCGTAACTAGGGCAACAAGATTTATTAGAAACTTTACAATGGTTTTCGCTTAAAAACCGTCGTAAATGGTTTTATAATGGTTGTTAAAGGAAAACCGCGCTAAGTTTACAATGGTTGTTAGCTAAAAACCGCTGTAAATGATTTTATAGCGGTTTTTAGCTAACAACCGCTATAAACTTAGCGAATGTTTTCTTTTAACAACCGTATTGTAAATTTACAGCGTTTTTAACTAAAAACCGCAAAATGGTGTTTTTGCAAAGGTGTTTTCTGGCGTAGTGGTTGTACCAATCAGCATAATAAATTTAACATCGCGAAAAACTGATGTTACGTTATATACGTGCATGGTATTTTGAGATCAAAGATTATTAGTAAAAAGTGGCTAAAATATTTATCCTTTTCAAAGTGAAATGTTGAGTAATTCCCTTTGCAACAGGAAACTAATTAAAAAAATAATACAAAACATAAACTTTGCATATAAATATGAAAAATTAAAATTCAATTTTTGACAGAGAGTCACTACTAGAATTGTTGTTATTACCGTGGAACGAAAAATGCTTATTCTGTGGACTCAAGCACGGAAAAGACGTCATTTCCGTGAATTACCCACGGAAAGACTTCCACGGTACTTTCATCGCCAGAACAAATATTATTTCCGTAGAATACCACGGAGATAATCATTTTCCGAGGAATTAATCACGGAAATGATTCTACGGAAATAGTTTCACGTCTCATGGTTCTTACTTCCACGGAAATAACTTTCAAGTCACGAAATAATTCTATTCATCCACATTATTATTTTTCTATTATTAATTAATTTACGCAGATTTTAAGAAAAATTACAATAGGTGAACCCATTATTTCTGTCAGTAAAAGCACATTATTTCTGGCAGTAACACCACATTATTTGTTCAGTAACACCACATTGTTCAGTAACTTTTGATTATTGCTGTCAGTAATGTGAATTGTTTTGTTTTTCAATTGTCAACTGATGACAAATTAAAATAATCAAGCATTGAAAATAACTTCAGAAAAATAATGTATCATATAAAAACATCAATTGAAAGTACATCAAATCAGAAAATACAGGTATTGAACTGCCAAAATATAAACCCTTATATCAACTACTATATTGCTATAATTAAAAAGCATATGATGTCCTTGAGTTGGCTGAGAAATGAGATTATGACCCTACAAGCATAACATACAGTGAACAACAAAAATTAGTATTGTGAAACATCAAAACCTTATTTGTCTGCACACAATTCTCACTATAGAAAACTGAAAATTCACCTGAGTTAAAGCTATATGCATCATCATAACTCTTTGAAATGACTGAGAAATGAGACCATGATGATCCTATGAGTGAAATTAGTAATATAAATTAGTATGTTATCAACAAAGCAGTACCTCCCAATAATTGTCTTAAATTCAATCTTTGTTACCTGAAAAGTAGGATGTTGAACTCCTAACAAAGCAATACCTTCTAATATCAAATTTAAGAAAACATAATAGGTTTCTACATGTTTGATTTGGACAAGGAAGAAAAATTAGAGCTGTAACAAGATAGAGATATAAAAGCCAATAAATATTAATTACTTGATTTATTTCTTCTATTAGAAGAACAAATATGACACCAAATGTAAAAAAAATTAGAGTCATTATTTCTGTGAGTAATGTCAATATTTCTGTGAGTAATGTCAATAATTCTGTAAGAAATATTGAAGTTCTGTAGTAATGCCAATATAGATAGAATTAGGACTTTGATGACTTTAACAAGATAAAATTAATGAAAAAATTATTATCATAAAAAATGATTTGCAATTAAGAATTTGACATCTCTAATAGCAGTACCCAAAGCAACCAGGACAATATTTTTCTTCTTACCTTGAAAAGAAGTTAATCTTTGAATCATAATTGAGATTCATCAAAATTTTACTGAGAGAAGAAAATATCATCACGAATACCTTCTTTCTTCCATTAGAGCATGCAATGCAAGAGTAGACGGCAACTGAGTCGGGATCCTTCCAATAAGCCACGATTTCTCCAGAGCTTGTATCCCATACATAAATATTAAAGAATATTAAACAAATTTCATAAAATTACAGTCAAATTAAGCACAAATTTGAAACGAATTGTGGAAAAAAAAACAAATCTCGCACCTTTAAGGTTGATTCGGGAGAGAGAGCGGCGAAGTATCAACCGTTCGGTGAGAAAGAGTTGGATTGTTTCGTGTTCTTGAGAAAGGGAGAGGAAGAGGACGGAGGAGGTGGAGGGATTGGTTTTGGTTAGAGAACGGAGGAGGTGAGGAGAGGACGATGAAAGAGGCGACATCTTCAAATTTTGGGTTAACTAAAAAAACAGGGATCCAATCGATCCTTAAAAAGGATTGGAGTAAAACATGCGGCATCTCCAAATTTTTTGGCGGAGATTGAAATTTCATTTAGGTTAAAGAAATGAATTGTTATGGTGGAAAATGAAAGAGGCGGGAAAATGAATCGGAAAAGAATGGGTGTGACAGAGTAGAGTATTTCTGTGAAAAACTGTACTTATTTCCGTGAAATAGAGAGTTCTGAAGTATTTCCGCGAAAAGGTAGACTATATTCCGTGAATTTTATTTCCGTGCAATTTTTTTTCGTGGACTTGCCTACAGAAATGATAAGCATCACGCATCAGTCTCCTTATTTCCGTAGAACCCAGATTTATCACGAAAAAAATATCAACTAACGACAGTAATAACTCAAATTCTAGTAGTGAGTGTCACTGAGAAAAAGTTATTGGTAACCACTTGGACTAAAATTAATTTATTGAACACTCGGTCGAGATCGAATAATACTGAGGACATAGTTTGGCATGTAATGGAAAATTGCAGAATGATTTAACCTTTTCTTTTTGTCAAGAGATCACTTATATATTCTATCCGACTATAAGCGGCACAAAAACAACATTGATCCTTGTATTGTTTAAGAGCAACATGCATGCAAAATGTTTCTCTCTAGGAGACCATCTAACTGCTCTAAGATTACTCGTAGATCGATGAAACCTAGAACTGGTAAATCGGGAGTATCAGATTATTTTTTGGTCGGATAAAGTTATATATCATTTACTTTTGGATACAGATTGATATCATATTTGATATATTTTATAATAATCAATTTAAAATTCGATACATTTATGAGTTGGAATAACTATATCACTCAATAGTCAGGGTGCAGATTTTATCAGATTTCGGATCAATCTGGATAGTGGTTGATTCAAGTGTTGAATTTTTCTTGATTCAGATCACAATAAGTCACGGATAATAAGGTGTGGATTTCAGATACAAATTGAGCATTTTAGGTTATATTTTGATCACTTTAACTAATTTATTTTGACTCGGATCATTTTCTATTTTGAGTTATGCTACGATAAATATCATATAAAAATTATGTAATTTTACATTTGAAATTAAATTAGTCAATTCATTTGTATGATTTTGAATTTTATCGAATCAAATAATCAGATTAAATTAATAAAATATAAATTTCAAAAATATCATGAATAATACATATACGTGTTTAATAAAGAGATTATAATAAATTTATAAATTGTGTTCATTTATTAAATGAAAGTTGTGATCGATTTTAGTGATTTAGAAAAATATGCATAAAATATAAAATCTTAACTATAAAAATATCTTTATATATGTGTTAAGAATCATATGAACTAAATATGAATAAAATATTATATATCGGATATAGGTCCTTCTTGGTTCAGGCTAATTTAGATTCGAATAATTATTGGTCCGGGTATCACATAATTTTAGATCGCTTATGATTTAGATTTTGTTAACAGGTCATATCGTATCGGATAATTTATGCACGGACACTTAATATTTATGGATTTATTTAGATTCAGATTTCTTCAGAGTCAATTAATTATGAGTTCAGATAATTTAATTCTCTAATTTTAGTATATTTGAGTCAGATTCAAATTAATCAACTATCGAACGGACTATTTTGATCGGATCAACTTTTGGCAGGTCTAATAAAACCTATATAAATTAAATATAGATATCCTTAACTGCGTCGGAGCATTGTATTTAGTGTAAATTTTGTGATTGACAATTATATGGTAATTAAAATCACGCAATAATAGTGGGGACAACATTTTGAAATCAATCTTCTCTTTTATCTGTAACTCCTGCAAAAATTAAGGAGATGAAATTGAAGAGTTAAACAAAAATGGTAAACAACATTAGTGTACTCTCAGGGAACATCACCAAGAACGTCTTAATTAATTGCTTCTAATTAAGTAAAATAAAAAAATCTTGCAATAATTTATTTCATTATTTTTCGATAGTTAAAATGTCTCTGTATTGGAGGTTAATCAGAGGTGACATAATACTTCGTTTCTTGTAAACTGTACCCTTTTTTGTAGGTAACCATTGTATTCCAGCGTGATGTGGATATATACTTAAAATTTTGGACATAAATTATGACAAAAATCAAACTTGAACAAAACCATCATTTACCTAATAATAAGAGGAGAATCTTCTGATTAATATATGCTGGTTTGAAAGCCTTCGTCGTATAATTAACATATGCTCTGCTCTCCTTGTCCTATAGAAGAAACCAACTGCTGGAAGGATTTCGTGCTTCCCGTGACACATTCTTACAAATTCAAAATGGCACCTTTCGAAATACTTTAATCGGGGCTTAACAAATATGGTCATGCAAAGCGGTACCAGTTGATATTAGTTTAAAATTAATAAAATATCATTCTAAAATTTTTAATTTTCTTTAGTGCCACTTCAAAATATATTTATTTAGTTATTTGTCACTAATATTATATACATAATAAATTAATTAATAAAAATACAAAACAATTACTCCTCTGATCAAAATATCCTTGTTAATATATTCATCTCCTCATCTGATATTTGACTGCCTCACCTCCTCTTCTCTTTCGCCTAGTGCCACTCTCATCTCCTACTCATCTATACCTGTTGCCTTCCTCTACTTATCGCCTCTCCTCTCTTGTCCTTTGTGCCCTCTACTGTTGTGTGTCTTGTTCTCTCCTTGGCACATGGATAAATGGATTCCTAATTCGTGAGGGCAATGCTGTCTTCCTCAACTCTATAGCAAATTCTCACTTTTCATCCACCATTTAAAACTTTCATCATTTTTCAAGCTCATGAATTCGTGATATGCAAAAGCAAGATTTAACTCTTTATTTACATGACTAATAATTCAAATTTCTCATGGATCAATTTTTTTTATCTAATAAAGTCTCCTTCTAGTAAAAAAAATATTGCTATTGTTATCTTTCTCAAGGGTAAGAGGGTTGTATTTCAACATATCAATCAAATGTTGTCACACCTCAGAATAATTAAATCGGATTAGGGGTGCTTAATCCCGCAACGTATGCATGATTAGACGTACATCCGGAAGGCTAATGAATAAAATAAAATAAATCTCAGAATAAATAAAAAATGATATACAGTAAAGTACAATGTTCGACACCGGCGGGACTAACTCCATCGGAATGGATAGCAAAAATCTCTCAAATAAAACCCAAACAAAGAAACAAAAATCCAATAACCGATAAGTCCTAATCAACTACCCGTCTCACTGTGCTGATGCAGCGAAGCACCTCTGATATCACACAGGACTGCACCTAGCACTCTCATCAAAAATCAATCCCGCACCTGTAAACCTGGATCCCACAACCACTGTGGAAACGTGAGTAATTTAAAAATTACTCAGTACGGATTTAGATCCAGTCTTAAGATTTGATCTTCTTTCCTAGACTGGACCCAAATACCGATACTGTATTTTAATGTAATATAATAAATATGTGTGAATATAATAATATTTTATGTAATTTTGAGAAAACACCTACATGAATGACATGAAATGACAAATAACTCGAAATATAAAATCTGTGAAAATAATAATATAATATAATATATAAAGTACGAGAATCAAACACCCAAAATTAATACCCCGATTGTAAATCACCAGATCTATCTCAAGCGGGCGTCACCAGCGTCCTAACTTATGAACTTGGGCCTTGCCTAAGCGGGCGCCACCAGCGACCCAACTTACGAACTTAGGACTTTATATTTATTAGACGCCAATACCGCATAAACGGATAATTCGGGCTCCCGAAGCGATAACGCCCTATGAGAGTGAGTGTGCATAGGCACGTACTTTAGTCTGCTAAATCTGGTAATTCACCTTACAAAATAAAAGCAAACGGATAAGTATGTCTTCAGTTGCCATATCGCCAAAAGGAGATAACTACCCGTGAATTAACAAATCGAAATCAAATGGGAGCCTACACTGTACCAACCAGGGGCCAGAGGATCACATCCCATAAATGTATCAAAATGAAATATAAACAAATGGGAGCCTACACTGTACCCACTAAGGCCAGCGAACCGTATCCCGACTTTCTTTGTACCAACCAGGGGCTAAAGGAGAAACCCCTTCGGACAATACCAGGATCCTAAATAAGCCGGATAAATATAATAATATAATATCACGAAGTATATTCCAGTCTCGAATATGGCCGTCCACACTAAACACTGAAGGACATGGTATCATAATTGCTCAAATTTGGATTTAAAATTAAATCATATTAAGTATAATAAAAATATAGTATTTATAAAAAAAAACCTCTAACACAGCCGAACCTGCCAAATGACGGAGTCGATGGATAATCCTGTAGGGTTTTGGAATGCCCAAATCTCATTAATGCTCAAGTTGCGGAAAGACCATAGAACAAAAATTTTACTTCTACTTAAGTTAGGGATTAAAGTATGTTGGATAATTACCGAGAGATACAGACATTTAATCCTTTACAAAAGATGATAAAATATTATTTTACTTCTAACTTAAGTTTAGGGTTAAAGTGGTATGTCGGATGATTACCGAGAGATACACACCTCTTTAAACCTTTATTGATCTACTTCATGATTGATTTCTAAAATATTAATCTACTTAACAATTAAATAGATTAATATAAGATGTTATACCTCGCTTCCAAATTTCAATTGGAATGAAAATCGGCTTGTCTCGGAGCACCAAACGTCTGATGCCTCTGTAGGTTATCTATCAGGACTGATCAGAGATCGGCTTATTTCTTTTGCCAGAAATATCATAAACCGCGGTTTCTCACAAAAATACTATTCACCTGAGAAAAAGATGAAATAGTATTATTCACGACTTGCGGTAATTCTGTTTCACAAATGTGCAGAAATACCGTAACTTTCGTAAAAACACTATTCACCGATCTCGTGAATTCTGAAACAACCATATACCGAGAGAGAGAAAGTAGAACTGATTTGGTGTAGCTTTCTCTCTCACCATACCCCTCTATTTATAGAAAAAGTGGAATTATCAAATTACTAAAATGCCCTCATGAATAGTAGGGAGGTTCCAAAGTGAAAAGACCAAAATACCCTTAAAGTTTATCCAATTTACCAAAATGTCATTGGGCTTTTGGCCAAATTATCGAAATACCCTTGGGCTTTTGGATAAATTACCAAAATACCCTTGGAGGTCGGCATGGGCTTTTCATGGGCTTTTTTGGGCTTTTCGAATTTTGGGTTTTTTCAATTTTGAGCTTTTTTGGGCTTTTAATTATTAATTAAGGCTTTAATTATAAATGGGATTTGGCCCATAATTCAAATCCATAATTAACATTTAAAATCCAAATCAAATATATATAATTGTCATGTACAATTATATTTTTCTCGGTTGTTGTTTCGGCGAATTTATACGACGTGTCCAACACGTTATAAATTCAATCTGATTTTTGCTTCTTGTCATATCTATGACAAATATAATTATATCATATATAATTAATTATAATCATCTTATTATTAATTATAAATAATTTATAATTAATCAATAAGATTCTCCGATTAACTCCTATACGGTGTGACCCGACATGATCCGTGTTATGTTGATAAATAGAGTTAAAACCGTTTTAACTTCTATAATCATAGGAGGCGTCTGACAGAATGCACTATGACCATCCAATTACACAGATGATGATGTACTGTACAATATCATGATCCAGTAAACTATTTACTTGTATTTAATTCTTTTGTCTCATAGCTATCAGATCAGTTTCAAGATATGTATGTGTCATCCTTGCAAACTTAATCTTTTCTTGATCCCGAGTAAATTATCAAATATAATTACTCTTGTAATTATACTTGCTAGAGATAATCTTACTCTATCAAGGGGCCCAAGATGCTATAACTCGTATAGAAATATGAGGGACAATAGTACTTTTGGCAAACCATCTCTTCCTCTCGCATAAATTATGTATACCGAAGAGCTACCTTTATAGCCACCTTTTACGGATAACGTTAGGTAGAAATCACACACATACATATCTTATGTAGGAAAGATGAATACCTCATACTTTAGAATTTAACACTGAACGAAAACATTAATGACACGAACACAATTCCATTTAATGTTTCATTCGGGGTCTATCAAATACGATGTTCCTAGAACATCTATCTATGTGATTAAAATGACAACTCTTTGTCTATGGTCTGTAAAACTTGATCATCATTTAATCCATATACTAACCTGATAACGGTTAATTAGTGTTCCTGCTAATTACCTTGGTTAGTGACTTTTAAGAGTATATTCTATATTATGAAGTTTCACAATTCCAGTCATGAACTCGGAATGATTCATAAATTTAATAATACTCGAGAAAATAAAATATCGTTTAAATATCCAATTCATGAACAAAGCTTTATATAACCAATTTATCGTATTATTGACTTCAAGATTATTACAAACTAACAAATCCGACAGGCAAAGATGCGCAATACATATACAGACCGGTGGGTCCCACGGGCTTATGGGTCACCGTACATAACCACATCGGTCTCGTTATGCAAGGCAACCTCAGATTGAGAATTACCCGGCCCGCCTCTCAGCACTCCCATGCCTTTAATGCATGATTAACTACCCGACTTAATTAATAATTAGTGATAGTAATAATATTTTCCTAATAATTATAATCTACAACTTGATTATTTAATTCTATCTAATCCTATCTCGGGACTATTTTCCGAGTCCTACTCCTATCATGTCTACATGCAATAAGATATGATATGACATGTGAATGCGGGTAGGCCTCAAAAATGCTGGTCAATTTACGGGATGCATATGACAGTTCAAATTTGATCTCTAATCAATTTTGCTCAGAAAATACCGCAGTTCAATTATTTTTTTAAAAATAATTTTTTTTTGGTTTGGGTTCCTATTTCTGAAGAAGGAAAAGTAAATCTCAGAAAATCATATCTGAGAATGCTGTGAGGATCGTAGAGTCGCTCTACTCTGGAGGTGGTACGCCCGCCTCGGGGTCGGCGTTTGCATACACAGGGTCGGGGATGACCTCGATCTCCGCGAGTGGATACGAGTCGACTATGTCACCTATTAATAAAGTAACCATTCATTAATTTTAACGTGATCTATTTCATAATTAATAATTAATTTTAACGTCATTTTAAGTTAACGTTCGTTCATATTTTATTATCTTTTCTTAAAAAATTTCGTCAGCACCTCTACTGTATTTTGGTGTGTGGGAATAATTTCTAATTAGTGCGGTTGTTTAGTTGTTTCTACGACGTTGTCAAGTAAATCATTTTTATGAGCTAATTTGCTCGAGATTGTTAAGTTAGTTAGTTACTTACGTTAAGTGTGAGTTGTTGACCCTTTTTATTAAATTTGAGTCTCGACTATCTTATCGTATCGATACATGTTTATTATTTCTTTCTGCGTTTTCCATTAAGTGATTAAACTTCATTATTTGACCTTCCAATTCCGTTAGTCAATAATCATCCAGAAAATAACACGAATACCAAAATTAAGCCATTAATTTATTTTATCGATTCATTTCGATAACAATTATAATTTATAGTTACAACGGAAATCAAAATAAAGAAAAATAAAATAACTTTTAAATCTAAGAAAAATAGAGAAATTAATTAATAGATATTATATTATATATATTAATTTAATATTCTTATCATTTATTTAGAAATAGAGAAATTAATTAATATATATTTTTGTAAATATTTAATTATTTCTAACTATTTTCTTATTATATCCTTAGATTATTTATTAGAGTTTCATATATATATATATAGAGAGAGAGAGAGAGTTTAATAATGTGCTCTAATAAAACAAATTTGGTTTTCAAAATAAAGCAAGCTAAAATAAGTCAAAAGAACGAAAAAGAAAAAGAAAATAAAATAAACTCAATTAATTTAAAATTCTATTTAATTTGTGTGTTGGTGTTTTAATGTTCGAGATCATACGCTGACTACCGAATCAATTGTGCCAATGCACTGATATTCCGTAACGGGGGAAGTCAGGAAATATAATTATTTTCAGATTCTTTAAGTTTACGTATTAGTCTATGGATACCGCCTAAGCTTTCGGGCCTGCCTCCAATAATATTAGTCACTTTTTAATTTAATCACTTCATTATCTTAGAACTTTTAATTATTGAGCCTTAATTCCTATACTTTAATCCTAATTATTGTTTTGTTAATTAAGATCAGATTATTGACCCAATAGGTCTAGTTAAATCATAATTATTAATTTGAGCCCTATAGTTCATTTTTATTTCCTTCTTATCCTTCTTTAACTACCCTAAAATCTCAACAACCAAATTAAATATCTTAGTCTATCCTAAAAATCGAAATTAACTAGTCACACAACACAGGCAACATCATTAGAGGCAGTAAAATCCACAGAGATTCGAACCTTTGCATAGATCACAGAATAGAAAGGCAGCAAGTGGTCAAACCAGCCCAGATGAAACAATACTAGAGGGGTGCAGAGAAACCCATAAGGTAAGTTCAGGCTAGGATCAAGCAGTATTAGTTCAACCACAATTAGGAAATCATAACTAGTCATTAGGGGAGGAACCAAGCAAGACAGCGCAACCACAACCCAGCCAAGTTTCAGAATCAAAAACAGATCACCGCTAAGGAATCCACCAACCAACAGTTACAAAGGCAGCCCAGTGATTCAGTGCACAAAATCAGACAATCAATATAAATCACTATCCCATCTAAGATAATTACATTATCAGTATGGGGTGGCATTTACCAGTACATAATTCAGAGAGGCGGCATTTACCAGTACCCACAATCAAGCCACGTAGCAGTATACCACAAGGGGCCTGGACCTCCCCGCATCACTGGTACTAGAGGTACCCCGTGTACCAGGGTCCGTACCAGCACCGAACCAAGCCAATCCGCAAACAACAAGAAAACCAAATGAAACAAGAAAACAACCTTTACAACCCTAAAAACAACCCAAGGCCACAACATGCACAATCATTCAGACGAGCAGCGCGCAAGCACGCGAGAAAGAAAATTTAGACTAGGGTTAATTACTAGTACGAGAACCAGAGGGGGCGGCAAGCAAAAGAGCAACGGAGGGTAGAACCAGGGCTCCCGACCTCGCTTTCCCCTTCTTGCTAACGGTTGTCAAACAAAGCATGGTAGGATCTGTTCTTTTGCTTATCTATTTGTTTAAGTCTCAACACATGAGCGAAACCAAACAAGTGAAGGGGAAGGGGGCCAAGGAACCCGTTTATAAGCAAGAGCGATGCAACGGTCGTAATGAGGCGACAGGTCTAGGGATAGGGTGAGGGCGAGGTGACTGGCTAGGGGCCAAAGTGTGAGCGAGCAGGAAAAAATCGATGAATTTCAGTCTCGCAGGAGGATATCGAGGCGAGTCAGAGAGGGAAAATGATGGCGAAAGGGGAAAACCGGGGAAGAAAGGAGGGTTTGAGGCAGAAATCAGGAAAAATGGGAAGGGGGAGGCGTCTGAGACGCGACAGAGAGAGAGACAGATGAGTGATAGAGGGGGAGAGAGAGGGTGAGGATGGCATTTATTGTCATTAAATGAAGGGAGAAAGAAAGAGAGAGAGATAGGCTTGCGGGATATTCTGTGAACACCTCCGTGATTAGTGAATGTAACGAATCTACTCAATCTTCTTGTCTAATTTTGCTAATCGTGTTGTTTTCTAAGTTCGTATGTAAAATCGTTAATATTTATTACTCTATGTATTATTGTAATGATTGTTATTAGCTCTTAGTTAATAATTATTCTCGGTCACCGATATTTATTTAATATATATATATATATATATATATATATATATATATACACGAGGTTGGGATTATATGTGTCATTCATTATTTACACGTAATGGTTTCATTTATTTTAATTAATTATTATTAGTTCTTAATTAATTTTTACGGTTTGACAAATGTAGTCAATACCAGTAAATTTTTTTAATCAAATTCAATCAAACTATTGCTACTGTTGTTTACTGTTTGACTTAGTTGTACAAACGAATCTGGTACCAATTCGTGTTTGGCACCAGTTGCTATTTCAATCAAATTAAAAGTATTCCACTCGGTACCAATTATCATATCAATCAAATTAAAAGAATTACACTCGGTTCCAGTTGCCATTTCAATCAAATTGGATAAATCTATGCAACAATCTTGGCATTGTTTGATATCTGACACATTCGTAAAGTGGATGACTAGCTTGAGCAATCTGCTTTGCTAGTTGCTGCTCATGGCAATGACCTTCAAAGAGCAAAGGCCAATTCAAATGTCGAAAGATTGAAGAAGTGCAGTTTAAAGATTGGAAGGTTGAAGAAGAGCAGGTGATGAACTTTAAAGATCGGAAATTTGAAGAAGAGCGGGCGGTAAACTTCAAAGAGCGAGATCCGAAGGTTGAAGATGAATTTGAAAAGGGGTATTTTAGGAATTATAGAAATACATCTTTCAAATACAGTTAAATTATATTTTTTAATTAAAGATGTATAAAAATTGAGTATTGATAGCAAATAAATAAATGTGTTTTGAAGTGACATTAAGGAAAGTTTAAATTTTAGAATGGTATTTTATTAATTTTGAAATTTTGAAATGATATGGAACTAAATTTTTCTATTAAAAAAATCGGGGGACAGAAAAGAGGAGAGAGTACTACTAAGGGGGCACTGGTGTCTGGTACTGGTCTGATAATCAGGCCATGCTGGATCAACTAAAACCTGACAACAGATACTGCGATCTACTAAGCCATTACCACAAAGCCTTCACCGGCACCAAATTTATGGGCTTGAACTCGAATCCTCTGTGACCGTACGATAGGTACCTCAAGGCGTGATGAACCACACTGACATACATTTGATCATATCCTTTAATTTCTCACTCTGTTTTACTGATGATTTTTGTGTTGTCTTTGGTTTTGTTTTTTCTTATTGGACTATTAGCCATCGGCTTATGCGTGTAGATGCATAATATAAGAGATCCATCTACACTTTTTTGGTTTTTTCCCCAGATGCATTCTTTTTTTTTTAATGAAACCCGTAGGTGCCCCGGATGCATTCATTATTGTACTTCTAATTTTTCGGACACTTCCTATTTTTGACCAACTTTTTTGTTTTGTATGTTTGTCTCATCTAGATGCAATCATGCAAAACATTTATTTATAATCGAAGAAAGAAAATAATGTCGTGTATACCATAGAGTTATAAAAAAATCCGGACGGGTCAGACCCGACCTGCTGAACCCGTAGCCGCGACCCGTCCCGCCCCGACCCGTAACCCAATCCGTCAAACCCGTGACCCATTAGAACCGACGGGTCTAGCACGGGCGCGGGCAAAAAAATTTCAAAAAAACTCGTGCTAGACCCGACCCGTTTTGGACCCGTCCCAACCCGACCCGACCCGCCCAACCCGTGCAAACCCGCCCCGACCCGCCCCGACCCGTCCCGGAATCCGTGCAAACCTCGGAAAATTCAAAAAAATTCAAAAAATTCAAAAAAATATGGAAAAAATTAATTTTTTTGGTAAAAAATATAAATAATTATATATTTTAAATATTCTTAATAATTATTTTTGAATTTTTCGGAAATTTTGAGAATTTATTTGAATTTTATTGGGTTATTTTTGAATTTTGAAAAAAAAAAAAACCTTGGACCCGACCCGACCCGCCCCACCCTTGGACCCGACCCGCCCCACTAACCCGTCCGACCCGACGGGTCTAGGACGGGTCGCGGCCAAAACCCCCAAAATGGAACCGTCCTAACCTGTCCGTGAAAACCCGTTGACCCGTCCCGACCCGTCCCGCCAAAACCCGCCGACCCGTGCAAACCCGTCCCGACCCGACCCGACCCGACCCGTTTTTAATACTCTATATACCACTGCACATATATACATATTTCTTTTTAGAATATAAAGAATGCTTTGTGATGACGACAACACAAATTAATAGCGTCGGATGTGTTTGTGAACTCACCTGTTTTATGAGGGTGAAAAAGATTCTTCAATAAATTTATGTGAATAATTTATTTGCAAGATATTATACTCTTAATTAATGTTAATAAAATTCCTATGTTATCTTTGTCATATTATTATCTGTTTACATACAAATGCATGCATGTTGTTATGAAATAATCAATATATTATTAATTGTATATAAAGGCTAAAGGAAAAAAAAATTCAATCATATATATAAATGCTTTATGCATAAGTTAATATAGCAACACATATTTATCCAATTGGTCTCCTTAGAATATCCATTCTAGTTGTTTTTTTACCCAAACTGTAGATATAAATAATGAGAAATTATCAATAAAAATATTTCATTATTTTTGTGATATTTCTTTTTTTGGGAAGAGAAAAGGGTTAAGCTCAAGAACTACAAAAGTTTGGTAAGGAGAAGATCTTGTTGTTTGGTACAACAAAAGTGCAACATCGTTATAGTGAAAAGGACATGGATGATCCAAGCTAAAATGAATTCACTCTATGACTTCTTTTCAAGAAACGCTCATTTGCCCATGCCATGTGTAGCTTTTTTTTAGGCAAGATGCTTGCTCGTTCATGGTCATGGATATGCTGGGTAACTTGTAAAAGCCGTTTCAAATATTATTTTCTTAATTTTTCCACCAGGGTGTGGGCGCCACTTTGTGGAAAGGGGTGATTATTGCTTTTGGCCCAAAATAATTTGAAAATTATCTTTTTATGGTTTGTGTCCGAAATATTTACAAAAGTATGCATCTTTTTCTATATAGTTGTAGAAGTTTTTTTACATCCTAAATTATTGTGTCATCATCCCATTCCATCTTTTATGCTGCCTCTGTCTCTGTTTTCTACTTTCCAACCTTTAAACACGACTCTTTTCAGTACTATTGACATGAGTTAATTATTAAAACTAGTTGTTGAGAATAATTAGAATTAGGAGTTTAATTAAAATTGACCTCAAATCCGTATGGATTATTGTTTCCATTTAGAAAGGAAAAGCTACTAATCCCTTATTTAATCAATAAATGAGGTTTAATCACCTCATTCCTTTTCTATTCATTTTCAGCAACTATCCGCTAGGTACAAGTTTTGTACCGTTAAAAGCAATACCGTTAGGTACAATAGTAATATAAGCCACAAGCATACCAAATTATAATTACTCTCTCTCAGTTCAATAAAATAAACATCACTGTTCTCCCATTACTACAACCATCATCGAACTGGCATTCACTCCGTGCAAGGTACTACCATGGCATCACAATTGACTGACCCTAACCCTAATAGACCCTCTTTTTTCATCTCGGATCTCAGAGCCCTGATGCCCATATACACAGCTTCGATATATAAAGACCAACACAACATTGAGCTATGGAAGTGGTCGCGTAATGGGTTGTACTCTGCAAATTTAGCTTATAAAACGCTGGTAAATTCGAGCGTCCCCTCATCAATCTTCGACCTTCCTCTGGCTTATGTTTCACAACAAGCTGAACACTGCAGATAATCTTTTGAGAAAAGGATGGCCAGCGGCACCCAACTGTCAATTATGTGAACACAATTCATCCGAGTCTGCTTTGCACTTATTTCCTCAATGCCCCTACACAAAAGCTCTAGGATCTGCCATGCAACAAACGACTACTTCATCTAGCATAAAGAGGGCGTGGCAACAGCTGCAAGGACGGGACAAACATGTATCATGGGCTGCAATGGCTTGGACGATTTGGAAAGAAAGGAATACGCGTATCTTCAGAGGCGTCAGTAGACAGTGACAGCTGCTACAAGGGGAAATGGTAAATCTCCAACAACAGTGGGAACTGCACTGTTAATAAGGCAATGTGTATTAGGATAAAAACAGGGTGTTAGCAAGAAAGGGTAAAATAGATAGCTAAGTAGCATTAAGATATCTGTATTCATCTTATCTTTCTTTTGATAACCTTCACTTTCTATGTACTCTTCTTTATTTTGATTAATGGAAAATATAGTAGGTTCATCATCTGCTACTTCAAAAAAAAAAAAAAAAAATCACTGTTCTCAATTATTCATTGTTTCCACACTAGTCCATATGCATTATACGCAAAGCAACATTTTTTATGCGTATGCATCATTACTCTCAGGATCCGCGTCGATAAAAATAGAAGACATAATGTGTAGACGAGCTATGAATTCATGCGCAAACTAACAGGGCTGGCCGTACAACCATTGGATGCATGCATCAATGTTTTCATGATGCTTGCTTAGGTCAATATTCCTGCAACAGAAGCAACTGTTTGTTTGTCCTTAACTGAGTTGTCTGCATGTAATGTGCGAATATACTGGTTATCTCGCAATTCTGGAAGCATAGATTAACACAAAAGCATAAATAGGGGTGTCAAACGGCTGAAACGGTGACGAAACAGTGTCGTTTCGTCAACCGTTTCGTTTAATAAACGAAACAGAAAATCATTTCGTCAACCGTTTCGTTTAATAAACGAAACAGAAAATCATTTCGTTAACCGTTTCATTTATCACGAAATGGAACGAAACACGAAATTTCATGTATTTTACACTATAATACTCTTAATGAAATGAAAAATACTATTTCGTTAACCATTTCGTTCTTTGCACGAAATAGAAAACAGTTTCGTTAACCGTTTCGTTTAATAAACGAAACAGAAATTCATTTTGTTAAACGAAACACTTGATCGAAACAGAATTCATTGACAGCCCTAAGCATAAAGGAAGTAGAACATTGTTCTTGGATCTGGCTCCTAAAAAGTAGGGCTGTAAATGACTCTCTTTTGACCGTTTACTCATCCATATCGTATCCAATAAGATGAGTATGGATAAAATTTTATTTTCGTTAGGTCATCGGATATGAATATAGATAAGAAAAAAAATTTGTTAATTTATTGGATATGAATATGGGTAAGAGGTTTTCGTTATCCGTTATCCATTGGGTAAATTATATAAAAATATATAGTTAAATATATATAAAATATAATTATTTTATATTTTTAATAAATATATATATAGTTAAATTATATAAATATATATGTAGTAATTAGTATATATTTTTTATGACAATTAACATGAAAAAATTATATGATTTTTGTTATACCTAAAATGTTAATTATTATTGTACTTATTAGTATATTAATTTAATATTATTTATTTATCAAAATCATATAATTTTTTCATTAAATTATTTTTATTTTTACTCGTTATCTACCGTTATCCGTTCGTTACCTGAAATTTTCAATGGGTAAGAGTAGGGTATGGATAAAAAATCTTAATAAGTATAGATATGAAAATACCTCTATCCCTATCCTACCCATTGACAGCTCTACTAAAAAGTAATGGTAGTAGTAGCGTACGCAATTAAACGCCATATCTTGAAAGGTTCAGCCTTTAGGGATGAATTAATCAGCCTGGATTTATGAACTTTATTTTTACATGTATTTCAGAGACTATCTTTGTTTGCACAAAAATGCTAAAAGAGGTTTAATTTAGAAAATTTTAATTCATTAATAAATTTTACATTTTAGTAAAATTAGGTAGATTGGAGCTCTCAAGTCTCAAGCAATACCTTCTGTTATTGTATCTCGACTAATTTATTTTCTGCACTACTGAATACATGTTGTACAGAACCTAGAGAGAATATATGGTGCAGTCTGGACCAACTATTAAACGACTATCTGCTACTCACTATTTGCTTTATTTAAAGAGAGCTTTACACCTTCACTGTTGTAAATACTGTGTAGTGTGCACATAAATAATATTTGTAGGTTTACTTGCACCACTTCTTTCGCACAGAACGTGGACATAAATGCCTGTTGATCTTGGTTTTACAGTTGCCTTTGTGTTGTCTGGGAAAATAGTATTAATGAGCCATTGGAATTTGGAATGTACATCCTGTTGGTCCAGTAGCACAGTGTGATCATTAAAGTGTGTAATTATTTTGCATTAAATTGATAGGATTTTCCAATTCTGTAGTCTACGCCGGAAAGATTAAATCCTCGAAACTAAAGAGAACTAAACCCCAATTTTGTTCTGTGGCCTTCCCAACACATTCACTGTTAACTGTTAAGCATTTAATAGGTTTCTTTTTGTAAAATGGTATAAATGCTGGACAGTTCTTATATGGGCTTCGTTTTCTGGAACACAATGACTAGACAGATATTTCAAAAAGAAATTTAAGCCCATATCACAACTTATAGACCAGCTTGGGCTTAGATCAACTGAACCAATTTGGGCAGGAGTTAGGCCCAAAATATTTTTTGCTTCGACTTTTGTTTTTGTGAAGATATAAACATTCTAATTGTGGGAATAGAAGGTCACGCGCAAATTTTAGAAAGCCTACTATATTTTTTTTATTAGAATTACATGATATTTACAATATATAAAACTTGTAAGGTTGATAAAAAATAATACAAACTAAAAGAACAAGGATATATACTAGTATGTAATTGAGGTTATTCAGGGGATGGTTTCGTGCCACACATTGTGTGGGATATTGGACTTCACATAGCTCAAGTCTTGACATTTATTTAGTTTCAAGTATCTCACGACTGATACAATGATACGCTTGTATCTTCGAAACAAATAAAAGAAGTTGGTTTTGTTTTGAAAAAGAAAATACTGGAAATGACTGGGACTAAGGAAATTATCAACGAGCGGTAGGTAGGTTTAGTGTTGAGGTACGGAGGAGGGATCAATATCATCTGTAGTATTTTATAATACTTTGCACGTACAATTGAGTAGTGCGAAACTGAAGGAGAGATAGACAATATAGACAAAAGAAAATGAACAAGTTTAGATTCACGAGACCCCTCTAATATTTAAGTTCAAGTTCAGGTAACACTTCACACTTTAAAATATTACGTAAAATATAAATTCGAAGAAGTGAGTGGTAGGTTTGGCGTTGAGGTATGAAAGAGAGCGTGATTCAATTATTATTAGGGATGGAACCTTATTATTGTTAAAATTTTAATTAATGATAAATTTTTTGTTTGTTAATCTCTCTTATCTCGTCTCATCACTAAATATTTACCTTAATCATTCAATATACGAAAATTTTAACGGTCTAAGTTGGTAGGTAAATTTGCAACTTTTTTTTTTTTTTTTTTTCCTTGGAAAATCCCCTTGGATGCGAATTAGAAAAAAATCACATCATTGAAATTAAATTCTTTTAGCCAAATTATATTCTAGTTGCATTGTAGAAACTAGTATATAGCCCGTGCTACAAATGGGTTTTGTATTGTATTTTTTCAAAATCAAAATCGAAAATATATCATCATATTCCAATACAAAATATGATAACAAAGAAAGTAAAATATAAATATAATTAATCAATTAGTTTTATGGAGTAGTCATAATTTTTCTAAAAAAAATAATTTATATATAGTATAAATCATATTGATTCTTATGTTAAGAGTTCCTATTAGAAATTCTCAAATTCATCATGTATACATGAAAAAAAAACTCTATCTAAATAATTTAGAAAAATAGTTAAGGGTGATAAAAAAACTCATTAATTGTATAACTATTAATGTAGGCAGAGTCAGGATTTTAGATTGAGGGGGACGATATTGAAGGGGTCAAACATTTGCTACAAGAAAAAAAATATTAGGGAGGCAGATATATAAATTTATGAAATTTTGACGAAATTATACATGTTTTTCGAACATTTTTAAAAAATTAGGGGGGTCGGCCCCCCAGCCCCACCTTGGATCCGCCACTGAGCGAATGTGTTATGAATGTAATAAAGGCTTTAATATTTTCGCTATAATCTATTATATCACAAAAAAAACTTAATATTCTAATGATTTATGTTTCCTCCAAAAATTAATTAATGAATTTCAGTTAATCACGATCTTTACAGGATCAAAACACTTAATAAAGAGTAGAGATTAACACAACACTTTTAAATATGCATTTATATCGTTGAAAAATTAAAATTACAAGCATCACATCAGAATTTACAAATTTTTTTTGGCAAGTGGAACGGAAATGCTCTTGAATGCCATATTTTTCCGAGTTTATGTTGTTTAAAGTAAACGTTAACATTTTTATATAACGTAATACTAAATAAGTAAAGCATTCAAATGGGTAATTAAAATTTAGAACTTATTTTTATAATTCTGAATGAGTAATGGACCTTTTGAAATAATGTACAAGAGTAAGACCATTAATCTTTTTATATTTCTAACTTGTCCAAAATTTTAATTTTGGGAAAGAGGATTAAATTTAGACCTTACTTTTTACATTACAATCTGCGTTACTGTCTATAACAATTTAGTTTCAATAAATTTTAATTTTAATCTGTTTTTTTTTCCCTGGTACGCCAAAACCCAAAACCAATGGCTCTAACTCTTATCCGCCGCCTCCCATGGCGACAGACCAAGCCCCTTCGCTTCTTTCTAAGCCCTACCAAAACCCTCTTCCTCTCTCACTTCAGCCAACGCCGATCCTTGGCCTCTCCACCTAAAACCCTAATTTTTACCCAAGATGAGCGGTCTACGAGCCCTTTCTTGGGCCAAAGAGCGGAGATATTGGGGTCTGGCACCATAGCAGCTATAGTAACATCGCTAGGAGGAGGTCCTGCTGCTGTTGGGATTGTACGACTCTCTGGTCCAAACGCCATTGCAGTTGCGGGTCGAGTATTTCGACCTGTTAAGAGACCGAAAGAGGAGATTGGGACTGTTGCTTGGAGGCCTAGAAGCCATTTTGTCGAGTATGGCTATGTACTGGACAAAGATGGCAATGTCATCGATGAGGTAATGTACCTCATTCTTCATCCGAGTTTTTTTTTTTATTTTTGTGCTAAATTTAGCTTTTCTATTATCAATTCAGTTACGTTGATATTAGTACATGTAAAATTAGCTAAAGGTTTTGAAAATTTTAAATGGATAACCACCATTTGAAGACTGCTTGTCTATTCAAACAGATTGTTTATAATAAGACATTTAGTTTGTTTGAAGAAATTAAATTAGCTAGCCTACCCCAATTTATTTGGGATTAAAGGCTTTGTTGTTGTTCTTGAAGAAATTAAATTAGCTCCTTTCTTTCAAGAGAAATGTAGAGAATATGCATTGTTTTAGAATGATTATTCTTTGTCAAAAAGATTATTAAGAAGACAGCCAAATTAATGAATAATGCAATCTACAAAAGTGGAATAAATTCCTGAGAGCAATGAAAATTATCACTTAATTCTAATTCTTAAATTTAATTTGATGTAGGTCCTAGCAGTGCCAATGTTGGCACCGAGATCTTACACCAGAGAAGATGTCGTCGAGCTCCAGTGTCATGGTAATGACATATGCTTACACCGTGTGTTGAGAGCTTGTTTGGAGGCTGGGGCTACACTTGCTGAGCCTGGTTAGTCAACCATAGTTTTGTAAAAACTAATTACTGAGGATTACTATTCTTATAGATAGTACAGTAAACTTAATATCTTTACAGGGGAATTTACTCTACGTGCTTTTCTCAATGGAAGATTGAATCTGTCTCAAGCTGAGAGCATTGCTAGATTGATTTCTGCTAAGTCAGCTGCTGCAGCTGACTCGGCTTTAGCCAGCATGCAGGTTGGTTGTACAATTCTTGACTAAACTGTTGACCTCACCTGGGTTAGACAATTCTAATGGATGAAGGTCAGATGCTCATAACAATGCCAACTAAGATTCTCCCAGTTTTCTTTTCTCAGTATGAGAATTCTGAGTCAACCTGGCCCATTTTTTGTGGTTCTCGTAGCTGAACTTTTGTTAAAATTATTTCAAACCAGCACAGTGATTTCATTAGGAAATTAGCAAGAATGAAAATCTGACTTATTGTGGCAAAAGACAGGACCCTCTGTGTGGGAGGTCGTGGGTTCGAAACCCGGATGGGGGTCCTTATGGACAATTATGAAATTTGAGAGCTTGACTCTCATCTTTCCAATCAAAAAAAAATCTGACTTATTTATCACCTATGGTCAACAGCTTGGGCCAAGCGTATACGTTAAATGAGTCAGGGCTGGGTTGCAGTTTATTTACAACTAGTGACTCGGGGTATGCCAGCTCATATTTCATTTATAATGATTTTGTCTTGACTGGATCTTTGCCACCCTGCATGCAAACTTCCTAAACTTTATGTCCATAATTCATTTTGTTATTTTGTTGTTTCCTCTGATAATGGTTTTTGTTCTTCAATGTTTCCATACAGGGGGGCTTTTCTTCAATGGTAAAGTCACTGAGAATGCAATGCATTGAGTTGCTTACTGAAATTGAAGCTCGTCTAGATTTTGAAGATGAGTTGCCATCCTTGGATTTGCCATCTCTGATAGAGAAAATCGATGTTATGCAACATGACGTGCGGGAGGCTCTTGACACTGCTAATTATGATAAACTATTACAGTCTGGCTTACAGGTCCTATATTTAATTCTCAGATTTCGTTATATTTAAATCTCATTTGTTGCATGTTTTGTTAATGAAGCTGCTTGTGTTTCTTCAGATAGCAATCATCGGCCGGCCAAATGTTGGGAAGTCGAGCCTTCTGAATGCTTGGAGCAAAGTAATATTATTTTAATTTTCTGTAGATCTAAGATTAGAGATATTTTCTTGTATAGTGATTGTGTCTGAAGCGTTAGCTTCTTGTTCTTGATTGCTTTATAATTTACAGTATATAGGAGATCATATGATTGTGTTATTTAATTTTGAGTGCTTTTGTAATAGCGTGCAGAGTGAGAGGGCGATTGTTACTGAAATTGCAGGAACTACGAGGGATGTAGTTGAAGCAAATGTGTCAGTACATGGTATCCCTGTCACACTTCTTGACACTGCTGGGATTAGAGAAACAGATGATATGGTAGAAAAAATTGGTGAGCTTTCCACTTAATCTAATGTTTGGTCATGACCTTTATTTTATATCACGTCAATCATAGTTTGCTGTACGGAGTTCCGGTATAATTTTTGTTGATTTCTTTACCTGTTATAGAGCAGTGTATTCTGATAAGGACGGTAACAGTGTTGGCTTGCTTTGATTTTTCATTGCATGGATTTTTTAATTGATGCCTCAAGTTAATCATATTTTCTCAGTTGAGGATTCTGATACTATGTTGACATTAAATTAGGTTCCCTTTGGCAAAAAAAAAATTTCCTGAGGGTTATTGGGCATTCACAGGTTCTAGTTGCAAAGTTAATGGTTATCATAGTGATTGTGAATTATAAACCTTTTTCTCTCTATTCTGTTACTCAAATAGGTGTGAAAAGATCAGAAGCTGCTGCACTGACAGCAGATGTGATCATTATGGCTGTAAGTGCCATTGATGGATGGAGCCAAGAGGATGCAAAACTAATTGAGCACATTATGATGAGTCAGGTATTCTAACTTCTCTTGATTGCTCTCCTCATTTGTTAAGAAGTTCCCACCATTCTAAGTTCTCTTGAATTTACCAGAAATCAGCCCATCAAGCAATCACAACTCCCATGATACTAGTCATCAATAAGATTGATCGTGCACCAATAGATTCAGTCGGACCATTTGAGGAGATCTGTAGTAGGTTTTTCAAGAAGGTGGTACGAACATGTGCTGTTACTGGTGAAGGCATTCCTGAACTGGAGAAAGCTGTGCTGGATGTAAGGGGCCTAGAGCCTATTTCCTCAGCCGGCCGCAAGTGGACTGTAAATCAGGTTAGTCCTCATGTGTGCTGTTACATATGAATAGTTTGTGGCAAGTCTTTTCTTTTTGTTACCTTTATATCTTCTAATTTTAGTCAGTGAACCTAGTTATTACTGGCAAGGACTGAACCAATTTGTTGAGGATATTCCTTAGTCAAAAGAAAACCCATTTGAACTTGTTATTTATCTGTAAATTGAGCTTTTAGAACTAATTGTGGAAAGGAACGTTCCTTTAATGCCATATGCACCACTTTTCTTTGATGCTTTTGTCCCTTCTCTTTTTGAGCAACTTTATGTCAAGCACTCTTCTAAATAATTGCACATTTTCAGAGGCAATTTGAACAGCTGCTAAGGGCACAAGAGGCTTTTTCCAGGCTCCATTCATCTATAGAAGAGCAGTTGCCAATGGATTTCTGGACAATCGACTTGAGGGAAGCTGCCCTTGCTCTTGGCCAGATTAGTGGGGACGACATTTCTGAGGAGGTTTTAACTAGCATCTTCAGTAAATTCTGTATTGGAAAATGAGAGGTCAGATTATTTTTTTTTTCCACCTTCAGATCAGTATGAAAGAGACAAATATATCAATTTATCCATGTTTGTAAAAGAACACAAGATTTTTGGTACAATACTGTAGCAGACTCACCTGATAATTGATATATTTGTGTGCAAATTTTGCTTAAACATCATGCATAACCACATGGTAGCTGGTGAATGTAATATTTTTCACTATACAATCAAACATATAGCCTTATACGCATATCCACGCATGACTGGCTTCTCTAGAGCAGCCTCAAATGGATGCCCACTGTTTGCAGTGACTCTTTAAGTAAGAGTTCTTGCCTAAAGCATCCTGATTGTGGATAATATTAAAAAAATTCTGATTACAGTTGCAAGCATATTTACATGTGATGCAGTTCACAAGTACGAAAAATCATGGGTATTTTTTCAATGGTTGATTTTAAGTTATTATATTTTTGCATTTTCTTCTAGTTTTTGTTACTTCTTTCCTCCCAATTGACACTCAAAACTGAAAATCTTCAAATTACTGTGCACGTTGGAGAATTAGTATTATGTCTATTTTTTCTTAATATTGTTTCCTTTTATAGATTAAGTTTTGTGCAATGCTGCTTATTCTGCTGGTGGATGTGACAATGATGCAAAATTTATCAGGTGCTTCGCGATCAAGTTCTTACATGTCAATAGCATTATGCTCGTGCAGTAAACTGCAACCAATCAGCAACCGGGATTTTTCATTGAAGCATTACGTCAGCATACCAAGCTGAATGTATATTACTATGATGGGGTTCAGGTGTATAATGATAAAAGAATGACAATTCATATTACCTTTGCATTACTAAGCAAATGTTTAGCCAATTGGGTATAAAAGCTAACTGGAGTGTTCCCTCACTAGGTTTGAAGGCCTTGTTATTGTTTCGGTCTGTTTTGTTAGTAATTTGATTTTTTTTTCCTTTATAAGAATCGAAGCCTCACAATGTTATGATGCATCATCCATGTCATTGGTTATTTTACTCCCTCATTTTTTAAGTTGGGAGATAACACACATTAATTAGAGTACATAAGAAATTTGTATGCGATATGATTACACTGCGTAAATACAACAACAACAGAGCTCTTATCCAAATAAATGGGGTAGGTTAGAAAACTCAAAATCATAGAGATTAGAAATCTTAAATATTAAAAATCCATGATAGTAATAGTGATAATGATAATGATGATGATATTTGTACTACATAAAGATATTTACTTTTAAAACTTTGAATAATTTTTTTTTAAATAATTATTTAATTGTTATGTGATTATGTTTTAAACTTTGAAATTTTAAAATTGTATTTCGGAACATAATCGATAATAATTAAATAATTAATTGAATGTTTTGAAATATAAATTCCTATGAATTTTGAAGCTTTTTGGTGTAATTTTAATTAATACAAAAAAAAATAAAAATATATACAAATCATATCTAATCAACATAAGGATGGATGACAAAAAAAAAATTGTAATATATAATTTAAGCAAAATAGTACGTAAAGAGAAAGGTGGATATGAAATAACCATAGTTGATGCATTAGATGGACATCAATTGGTTGATGTTATACCTCCGGGTCCAGTCCATTACGCGTCCAAGGCCTTTTGTTCTTCTTCACATCTATAGAGATGAGATTTAAAAAAGAACCATCGACTATAACCCAAAAAAACCTAGATTTTTTATTAATATTAGAGATTTTCAATTTGATTGACATGACATTAAACTATCATTTGATAATGGGAAGGGATCACTTGACAACAGCTATTTTGACAATTTTAACAATGAATTTTCGAATAAAAACAAAAAAAATCTTAAAAATAGAAAACCTTATAAATATGTTTTTTCTACTAGATTGATTGTGATTCAAAGACCGTCAAATTGAAACTGTTATAAATTACATAATATTTTGATGATTTTTTATGGACTAGTAAACGATAATGAAATTTGAATCACCATATATTTATAAGTAGAAGAACATATCTAGAGGGTTTATTATGTTTTAGATTTTTTTCGTATTTATTTAGAGATCCATTGTCAAGATAACTCGTTGTTAAGGAATCCCTTTGGGTGAATTTATGAGTTCAACAAAAGTATTTGTGTAAATAGAGGAGAAGAAATATGAACTAAAATTTTATTATATTATTGTATTATTTCTCTCTTGTATTTCTACAAGTCTCTATCTATTTATACAAAAAGTCTAACTAGTTGTTATACTGTAACATGTACTGTAATAATGGTAATATTCAAATTTCTAGGCTAATAGTGACTTTCCTATACAAAGTACACTCTCTATTTTATACTTATCTATTTTTTTATTTATTCTCAACACACACCTTCAAATTCGAATTGTAGATATCGATCAATCCAAACTTGCTTAAGATGTGCGTGATCCATTTGATCTTGATCGCAAATTAAGGACTTCATTTTTGCAGTTTCTATCTTCTTTCTCTTTCTTTTTTGTTTTCTTCATCTTGAATGTCAATTCCATTTTTCGTTAAATGGTGATGCTTGAGAAGAATAATTTTGTTGTTCCATTCATGTGGCTTGCTTCGGTTTGAGCTTGCATTGAGTAGTGACAACCTTCAATTATATATCATATCTAATTAGTGTTTTATCTCGAAAACTATATTTTTAGGTTAGTTATAAGAGAATTTTTTAGTTTTTTTATCGAGTTTGAGATACTGCTGCATTTCGTGTTTGATTTCAGGTATTGGAGCCAAAATAAAGATGACAACATGTGGAATGAAGCTCGGAGCGAGATGAACTGGATTGCATGAAGAAATCACGCAAAAATCAATTACTGGACAAAATTACGGATCGTAATTTTGAAAATTGTAGTCAGAAATTGATGGCGCGCGCGCGGAGTGGGTGTTCGGCGTGCACGGACCGTCCTGCTTTTGAAATTTATAATACCCTTACGCTACTTGGTTCGGCCGCAATCGCACGGCCTACGCTACTTGGAGGTGACTACTGAGTTTACCCTACTCGGGTCTCTAGATGTGCAAATAAGTAAAATAGTGGGCTTTATTCAAAGAATATTGGTGATAATTATAAAACAGATAAAATAAAAAATAGTAATTAAATATTTTTATGTTTTTGGTTTTATAAGATAATAGATTTTACGGATACAGGTCAGTTCCACTCGGATCTGGACCACACGACCCGTATGGACTCAGACAAGTCATGGTTATTCTTAAATATTAGTTTCTTCTCTGGTTGTCCGAATTCTAACCGGCCAGTACCTGGTCAATAAACCTCAACTATCGCATGTTGGTCTGTCAGTGTAGCATGTGGTCAGACAGAGTTCCTAAATTCACATAAACCTCAATTGTCACATGTTGGCTAGATCACTTAGATTGAGTGTATGATTTCCTATAGGCACACTCAGATCTCTCGATCTGAGCGGAGGTTCAACCTTTCGGGCACAACCCGATCTATCCTTTCGGGTCTCAGATCTATCTACTGTACTGAGAAAGAACCCTTGACAAACTACTGAACCTTAGATGGTGCAAGAGCCTAGCCTCGGCTCGAGACCTAATCTTAGTTGTTGGACAAACTGATCAAATAAGCAATTGACAATAATACACAGCGTAACAATCACAACCATAGATTAAAACAATCTTTAATTAATAACCATAATCAAAGTTTCACATCCCAGATCTCTAAAAACTAAAGTATTTAGTCGCTCATTGCGGCATATCAAAATACAGTAAAGATACAAAGAGCTAATACCAAAGACATCCTACAGAAGTTACCTAAACAACAGAGAATATAACAAAAAGAGATAATCAAACTCTAGATGTTGTCCTGTGTCAGTTTTATGCTTCAATATTTGCTTCCTCTCGGGACTCTAGGCCTCCGATGTCTCGAACTGCTCTTGAGATTGGCCGACGGTTAGGGTTTGCAAAAGTGGAGTGGAAGAGATGAAGGTGGTGTGAAAATGGTGGCCAAAATGGAGCTCTCCAAACCCTAGACTGCTGGCGGATTTATAAGAGAGGGATCGACCAAGTTGGAAGGGAATCGCGGCATTAAATCGTTGCCTTCTTTGGAGATCTTTTCTAGATAGAGACCATATGGCCGGTATGCAGGTGCATACGGGTCGTATACTCTATGTAGGTGCGGCAAACGACTCCTGTTGGTCTCGTGATCCGTCGGTTGGCGTGAAAGCTCAGTTTTGGACCCGATTCTGCGGCTTTTTGCATTGATATCCCTGAAATAAGTAACAAGGCAGAGTAAAATTAAATCTAAAAATAAATATATTTATGCAATAAAATAAAACATGAGATTAAGAGTTTTGATCTTTTTTTAGGCATAAATAGGGATTAAAATATATATATATATGCGTGACATTAAATCCCCCAAGCTAGAATCTTACTTGTCCTCAAGCAAAATTCTAGTCCTATCAGTGTAAACCATACCTAATCCTAGATCTAGACTCCAGATATCTAATGGAGTGAGGAAACTAATATCTCAGATCAAACGTGAATCAGCCGCGGGTGTCCTTCTTTACCTCACGGGATCTAGGTCGAAGTGCGGGGAAGATAGACCGAGCAACTCTTGAGCCAAAGATTTTCTGACCTTCAAAATTTAGGACCTTAGCTCCTCTCATCATAGTATGTCCCAAAAGAAAATTTATTTTGTGATTAAAAGAACAAATACCACGATTTAGCCCAAAATCCCTTCCATGATGAGACAATCCAGACCTCGTAGGTTCAACAATCGGTTCCCGCTTTTAAAACCCAAACCAAAGTATAAAATTCCAAATTTTTTTATTAAAAATAGTTTAAATTAAAGGGTTGAGCTATCGGGTTCTTGTCTTGCACTAAAATAATACACAATGGCTTGATTTACCCAGATTATTCAAGATAGGTGTATATTGCATACATTCACTCATAGCTCAGCGATGAGCCACCGGAGTGTCGACCGCTCAGTTATTTTATTAAAGTAATTTTTTTAATTTTTATATTTTATTTATTTTTACTGGACTTTACGGCTGGTTTAAATCTTAAAAGCAGTACCCTTACTGTTTAAAACTCTTTCGAATGCTGGACAACCCTGTCAGGCAAGGCATGACGGTCATGTGGATATTTCAATCCTTCTAATCAGAAATAAAATATGTTTAAGTGCTTGGACATACCAAAATATTATTTGAGCATTCGATTTAGGTCCTAAAATTTAAAAATCATGGTCATTTGAGGGACTTGACGCTGCAGGTTTATCTCTCGATTTCAATGCTCTGGTCCGTGTGGTTATGACAACCAAACTGTACCAATCACAGGGTGATCTCGAGTATTGTGTTTCCTCACAATATACCTAAATATATTCCTAAAATGCATGCTAAATGCTAAAGAAAAGAAAAGAAAGAAGGTACGAAAATAACTAAAAGAAAAATAAAATCTACATCTCATCCACACTCAGACAACCCAAAGAGAAAATTTGAAAAATCCACAGATAAACAGACAAATAGTCAAACAGTCATGGTCAACCGGACAAGATATAGCGATGCATAAATCACAAAAGACCATGACTCAAAATTGTCCTTATCCCCCCCAAGCTAAACTATGCATCGCCCTCGATGCATGATGTCTGAGGTATAGAAAAATGAGAGAGAGAGGATAATGATACTAACAGAGGGCTTAAAGGCCCTGATGAGGTGGACCCTGACTAGATCCCGTTGATGGATCACCGCCTATGAACCAGTCCGTCCAAGTCTGCTCCCACTGGTCGAGCCGAGCACCATACTCCGCCATCTGGGAGTCGTATGAGTCTATCTGTGTACCCTGCATCTGGACCTCAGAGCGGAGGGATCCTATCTCTGTGCTGAGGGAGTCAAGCCTACCATTAATAGCGTCAAATCTAGTGATGTAGTATTCTCTGTCCTCATCCTGTCGCAGGCTGATGCCCTACAGATGCTTTGCAAGATGTCCTGCATGTAGGTCTGAGAGTAGGATGGTTGGTAGCTGGACGTGATGATTCGGGAGCTGGCTGCATCGAGGAGCTCGGGATGTCCTCCATCGTGGCATCTGTCGGTGGTGCAGAGGGTTGACAGTGGGGTACGTCAGCTGGAGCGCCCATGATGTACTCCAGCCGCCACAGTGGGAGCGCCCATGATGTACCCCGAAGGAGATGAAGGAGTGGATCGGTAACTCCCGCTCCGGCATGTCCGCGAAGACCCAGTAGTATCTTGCTCCACGCCTAGTCAATCGCCTTGTCATCCATAACGGGTAGGATCCTACAGATGTCCTCCCCGCCGAACTGGGTACCCAACCTGTGACCTATGTAGGTCATATAGGATCCCATGGTGATGATACCGGTGGATCTCGAATTCGTGCGGAGCCCGAGCCAGTAGCGGACCATGCACAACATCAGATCTGGCCGCTGTAACTCATGGTCCAGCAGAAGCATGGTGTCGATCAGCTGGAGGTCCTCGTGTGTGACCCGATGATGGACTCACCCCGGGCGTAGATCGTGTGTCTCAGGATCCTCTGGATGCAGCGAAGCACGAGGTGGATGATGAGGTTGGACTTGAATCCCTCCTGGCGTCCAACTCCTCTTCCAAATATCCTCTGAAGGACATTCTCCCATGTCATCTCCCCTCTGTAGACTACCTCGTCCACCTGTGGGCTCGGGTGAAGATGAAACCACTCTCGTAGGTGGTCGAGAGTGACCCTCTGAGTGGCTCTCTCGAGCCTAAACTTGATATATCGGCAACATCGGTCGTCCTCCATCAATCGGAGGAATGAGAGAAACTCGATCGTGGAGGTCTCATGTTCGAGAGAATTATCCTGGATGGTCCAGAAGGGAGCTGTGAAGCCGACTCTATCCGTCAGCCTGAAGAACTCCTCGCGGACTCCTATCCTGCGCAGGAAGGCGAAGTGATTGCTGCGTGTACTCTTGTATGTGCGGCACGCCATCTGCGGGAGGTGATCAAGCATACCCTGAACTAGTATGCGGCCGTAGGTCTGCTCCAGCGGTCCCCGGGTAGTACGTATAGTCCTGATTCATGAGAGGACTCCCCTGAGTCGTACCACTCCACGATCCTTCACGGGCGCTTCTTCTTCCTTCTTGGGGCTTATTGGGGTGTCAGTGTGCCTCGTCTCCCCCTTCGACTGCATCCCAGTCGATCGACCCCTCTGTACTGTCATCAGACTCTCTCCTGTAGGTACTGGATCGTGTATTGTACCGAGGCATTCTCATTATACCATTCTGTTCTCGGGTATGACTATATACGGGTCGTTTATAGGTCTGTACGGGCCGTATACAGTAGATGTGGGTACAAAAATGCCTTGGTTTGTGATGTGTCAGTTTGGTACTGATTTGAGACTTATTTTGGCTTTAGAACCAGAGGGCAGTCAAGGGATTTGGTCACAAGAGCGGATTGCTCTAATCGACACTATATATAGGCCGTATAGGGTTGTATACGGTCCGTATGCTTTCAAAAATCATGTGCTTTGGCTCAAATCCTAAGTGCACAGAGATTGTAATTGCATGCAAGCCTAATTACACTAGATTTGGATAGAGAACTCACCGAGTGATGAGATTTCCGAATGGTTGACGTGGCGGCGGTTCTCGTGTCATGCGCCTTCATTGTCAGTTTTCCTCGGTGCTTACTCGGTTGCGCGGAGGCTTGGCAGTGGTGTGGAGATAGTGAAGGGAAAGGAGAAGAAAGTGGGAGTGAGAGGGATGGTGAGGGGATGAAAAGAGGGAGAGGAAGAGGGTTTCGAGATTGAGAGGGAGAAAAGTAAAGGTGAGAAAATGAAGAAGGAGGGAGAAGGAAGGAGAGAGAGGGGTTTAAATGGGGGTAGGGGACGGTTTGGAGAGAGATGGGGGCAGTTTGAATGGCTGATGGGAGAAAGAAAAGGCTGAAAAGGTGTCTTTGTCCTGCTAACAGTTATTTCATACGGCCTGTATGCAAAGGCATACGGGTCGTATGCACCGGTTGGCATAGCAAAACAGCATAAAAACATAAAAATAAACTATACATGCAATAAATGACGGAAAATAATACTATAAAATAAATCATTTAGTCCTTATCCTCATAAAACAATAAGTTATTGAAATACAAATTCTTTCAAAAACCTTTTTTCTTGTGCGTGACCTAGGTACTCCCCGTCGGATGAGATATCAAAATTCTCGATCCTCCACGACTCCCAATGGTCAACAGATATTGGCACCCAAATCGGGAGGCGTATGTCAAACATGTGTTCTTGCTTCCATGAGTACACATCCGGCTCTTGGGGTCCCTTGCCCGGTACCTTACGAATGAACCCGCACTCTATGAGATATTTCATGTCGAAGCGTGAGGTATATGGTAGCATTAGGTACCTTGAGACATCCAGAATTAGCCTTCCTTCGTTTCTTCTCTGATTTTTATCCAGTGGTGCACCATGTGGTCTAAGGTCACCTTATCCACATCTTCGTTCCGTGCAAAGATGGTCAGAGCAAATGCTCTCTGAATGTAGTGGATAACCGGATATTTGATGGATTGGGTCTTATACTCACCATGCCCTTGGTGCCCTGTTACAAATTCTCAAAATTCATCCACACGGTACGGTCTATTAAACCTTCTTTTATCGTAAATCGGTCCCGTGTGGAATCCGAAGAAAATCCTTAACTCAGTGAAACCTACCGCGTGGTTCTGATTACCCAATTAGAAGAGCAGGCATTGAGTGCGCCCCGGGCCCTCAATGTATTTCAATGATGAGAAGAATTTGGTTGCCAGGCGCGGGCTCACCATGAAGTTGCATCAAGTGGCTCATAACATGGGATCTATGCCGATGCGCTGGTTCATGGTCGCGAATTCACTGCCCACCCCGAGGCTGTCGATAGCGCCGAGGTCAAAGAGTGGTGTGCGCACGTATGTGCATGTCTGCAGCCTCTGGAAGTTACTTAGTCTTTCTTGCCAAGTCAAAGGGGTTATGACGAATCTCGTGGGGTTTGATAGGTTTTGACTTGGTTCTAGTTGTGTACGACCTGTATGGGTCCCTGTATGGCCCGTATGCGGCATCTGGTAGGTTGCAATGAAGGTGAGGATATTATGAAAAGGGAGATAGGTGTTGTGTTTTGAATTGTGTGGAGAGTGCTAGCTGTGTTTTAGAGAGGAAGGAAGAGGTTGAAATGAGAGGAATCATAAATTAATTGATAGGAGATGTGCTTCCTTTCTTTGTTTCCTTTCTGTTTTCATTCTGTCAACGAGGCATACGGGTTGCATACATGCCCAAACAGGACGTATATGCATCTGATTCATTGGGGCTCCTCTTGTTCCTTCCTCTTGAGATGCTATTATTATTTATTTATTTGTTTATTATTATTTTTTTAGCTCTCATTCACGCCCGTCTTTCCTATCGGTATTTCTCAAAATAATCTTCTTGCAGAATTATTTTTGTTGTTAAAAAAAATTCACTTTGGTTGCCTCCCAAGAAGTGCTTTATTTTAGATCCCAAACTTGACTCTATGGTGCTTATTCCAAAAACCCTTGAAACTAAACTGGAGAGCCGTCAGACTTCATTGCTCTCCAAGACATCAGAAAAACTAAAAATTCGCTTGGGTTGCCTCCCAAAAAGAGCTTTATTTTAGGTCTCAAGCTCGATCCTTCTTACTTCAGTTCTTTGATAGGACCCTTGTAGCACCTGGGTTGGTCTCAAGTTTGCTGGAAAGTTTGCCCCGATCTGCGGAAGTAGACGCATTGTTGGGGTTTTTATTCCCAATTTCTCTCGCATTTAGCTTGGTGAGATGAGCGTTAATGGCTTGCATATGTTCCAGCATGATTTTATTTATTTTCTTTTGGCCCTTCATGAACTCAGTCACAGGTGGGGCAACGTAAGGGGGTCTCTATTGGTTAAACTGAGGCTTGTTGCCCTGGTTCGGAAAGGAAGTGTTTTGGTAGAAATTACAATTGCTATTTCCAAAAGCTTGTTGGAACTGTCGGTTTTCTTGGTTATTCTGATATGAGTTCTGGTTATAGTTTCCATAATTTTTCGAACCTTTCCGTCCCTGAGCCCATTTCTGAAACTCAGGTGATTCCTTCGAATAAGGTTTGTATGATAGATTTATCATAAATTGAGGTTTGTTGTTAACAGAGTTAACTTGTTGCGCCCCTTCATCAGGTTGTGCCAGCGGGCATTCCTGATAGCCATGTCCTTCATCTCCCCAGAGGTCACAAAACACCAGTTGAAATTGTTCAACAACCTTCACTTGTCTCCTCTGCTGAAATTATTTTTATAGGGCGTTCATCTTAGCTGAGAGTACCGAGAATTAATCAAGTTCAATTCTTCCGCCACTGCCACCTCCTCTTCGGCGATCATGATCCATCAATTGCTCCTGCGCGGCTAGCCGATCAAAGAGCCTCAATGCTTCGTCGGGCTCTATTTACATGAAGTTGTCGCTTGCCGCAGAGTTGACTAGCATGCGATTACTATCCATTAGGGTTTGGTAAAAGCCTTCCACAATCATCCAGTCTGAAATATTATGGTGGGGACACGAGTTCAATAATTTCCTGTATCTTTCCCATATCTCACTCATAGACTCATCGGTAGCTTGCCTAAATACTGAGATTTACGCTCTAATCTTAGTGGTCCTCTTATGAGGAAAGAATTCACTTAAAAATAGATTAGAGAGGTTGGCCCAAGTACCAACTGAGTCTCTGGGGAGAGAGTTAAGTCATCTCTTGGCTCTGTCTTTCAAGGTAAATGGGAAAAGAGCTAATATGATATAGTCTTCGGAAGCTCCGTTCGGCTGGACTGCTCCCAGACATTGAAGAAAAGTTTGGACTGCTCCCAGGATGCTGATGGTGCTCGCGCCGTAATCGGGGGTTCTCCGATTAGACGGGGAAGTCTGATCAGGCCCCTCGCATCAGTGGCTCGTGGTGCTGCATAGTCCAACAGTTTGTCGGCACAAACTGTCATTCACCATCTCAGCCCAGTGGTGACTCCTCACCATCACCGATGCGGTTCTTTCAGTTTCTGACTCCGTCAACTTGATTGTTCATGTTGTGTGTCGGGATTGAGAGTTGTTCTGAGACAGGAGAAGATCGGTGTGCGTCCGGTGTGATCTTTCGGTTTTTTAGCTAGCGGTCTTCTACTGAAGGGAGCTTTTCCAGTTTAGATCCCAAATCAGAAAAAGAATAAAGAATAAAAAGAATAAAAATAAAAATAAAAAATATTGATATAAAAGTAAAATAAACTCAGCAATTGCGCTGCCTTCCCCAACAACGGCGCCAAAAAGTTTGATGCGCGCGCAGTGGGTGTTCCTGCGCGACCTTGCTTCTTTTGAAATTTATAATACTCTTATGCTACTTGGTTCGGCCGCAAGCGCACAACCTACATTGATATAATAAGGGATTGATCCGCAGGGAAGGAGGTGACTACTGAGTTTATCCTACTCGGGTCTCTAGATGTGCAAATAAGTAAAAAATGGGGGTTTGTTCAAAGAATGTTGGAGATAATTATAAAACAGATAAAAACAGAAAATGACAATTAAATATTTTTTGTGTTTTTGGTTTTATAAGTTAATAGTTCTTAGGGATACAGATCAGTTTCACTCAGATCTGGGCCATATAACTCATATGCATATGGATACGGTCTGTATGGACTCAGACAAGTCACGGTTATTCTTAGAGATTGGTTTCTTCTCTGGTTGCGCGAATTCTAACCGGCCAGTACCTGATCAACAAACCTCAACCGTCGCATGTTGATCTGTTAGTGTTGCATGTGGTCGAACAGAGTTTCTAAGTTCACATAAATCTCAACTGTCACATGTGGGCTTAGATAATTGAGATTGAGTGCATGGTTTCCTATAGGCACGCTCAGATCTCTCGATCTGAGCGGAGGTTTAACCTTTCGGGCATAACCCGATCTATCATTTCGAGTCTCAGATCTACCTACTGTACTTAGATAGAACCCTTGACAAACTACTGAACCTTAGATGGTGCAAGAGCATGGCCTCGGCTCGAGACCTAATCCGAACAGTTGGACAAGCAGATCAAACAAGCAATTGGTAATAATACACAACATTACAATCACAACCATAGATTAAAATAATCTTTAATAAATAACCATAATCCAAGTTTCACATCCCAGATCCCTAAAAATTAAAGTACTTAGCCATTCAATGTGGTATATAAAAATATAGTAAAAATATAGAGAGCTAATACCAAATACATCCTACAGATGTTATCTAAACAATAGAGAATACAATAAAAAGAGATAATCAAACTCTGGATGCTGCCATGTGCCAGTCTTCTACTTCAATCTTTACCTCCTCTTGGGATTCCAGGCCTCCGATATCTCGAACTGCCCTTGAGATTGGCCGGCGGCTAGGGTTTGCAAAAGTGGAGTGGAAGAGATGAAGGTGGTGTGAAAATGGTGGCCAAAATAGCGCTCTCCAAACCCTAGGCTACTGGCGGATTTATAGAAGAGGGATCGACCAAGTTGGAAGGGAATCGCGGCATTAAATCACTATCTTCTTTGGAGATCTTTTATGGATAGAGACCATACGGCTCGTATGCAGGTGCACACGGGTCGTATACTCTATGTAGGTGCGGCAAACGACTTATATTGGTCCCGTGGTCCGTCGGTTCACGTGGAATCTCAGTTTGGGACCCGATTCCGTGGTTTTTTGGCTTGATATCCGTAAAATAAGTAACTGGTTAGAGCAGAATTAAATTTAAAAATAAATATGCTTATGCAATGAAATAAAATATGAGATTGGGAGTTTTAATTTTTTTAGGCACAAATAGGGGTTAAAATATGTATATAAATGCATGACGCTTGAACTCATCTTCTGTCAGTTCTGTTTCGACTTGTGCCCAGAATTATGGACCGTAATTCTAAAATTACGGACCGTATTTATTGATGCCTGAAGCGCAAATTTGAATTTTGAAAGCAGTTTTTCTGGGGAATTAAAAGAAAAACAGAGCCCTTCGTCCAAGGGACATCTCTACCCTATGAAAAACTGATCCTAAGTAAAAAAAAACACCATTGGAGAAAAGATCAGAAAAAAAACTAAAAAATCAGGTAAAAAATTGAAGATCTTCTTGGTGTATTCTTTATTTTACTCTTTTCTCATGTTGTGTTATTATTTGGACATGGATTATTTTATATTTTCTGACATTATCTGTGGCTAGATGCCCTTCTAGGGGTTTATGTCATACTCCAAAATAAATAAATCAGATTACGGGTGATTAATTCCGCCACGTAAGTACGATGAGATAAGACGTGCGTACGAAAGGCTAAATAAATAAAATAAGACAACACAGAATAAACTCATAAAATATTATCACTTGTTAGCTCTATCACATCCATTAAAGGCAGCAAGGGTGGCAGAATTGTTCCTAGAGACAGTATACAAGCTCCATGGGTTGCCACACGGGATAATAACTGGCAAGGACCCTACCTTTACTAGACATTTCTGGAGAGAGTTGATAGACATACTAGGCATTAATCTGAATTTCAGCACATCATTCCATCCTCAAATAGATGATCAATCTAAAAGACTCAATCAATGTATAGAAACATACATGAGATGCATGGTATTTGAGAACGCCAAGAAATGGGTGAAATGGTTGTCAATGGCTGAATGGTGGTATAATACTACTTACCATTTTGCCATTCATACAACACCCTTTGAAGCACTATATGGGTATACCCCACCCCACTTGCCCATGGGATCAGTACCTAGAGGGACTAATTAAGATGTAAATGAACTATTAAATGATAGGATGGCGACCATGAGAAGTATGAAGGAACATCTACTGAAGGCACAAGCCAGAATGAAAAGGTATACAAATTTAAAAAGAACTGAGAGGAGTTTTAGTGTTGGTGATTGGGTATACTTAAAATTACAACCATATAGGCAAGCAATGGTGCAAGGTAGTGGTGTTAACCACAAATTGAAACTCAAGTTTTATGGACCATTTAAAGTGCTGACCAAAATTGGTAAAGTTGCTTATCACTTGAATCTTCCTCCTGGGTCATTAATACATCCAATTTTCCATGTTGCATAATTGAAGAAGAAATTGGGACATAATATTGAAGTTATGGCAAACTTGCCTTTAGTGAGACCAGAAGGAAAAAAAATTGAGCCAATTTTGGGAAGATGTTTAATCAAGAAAAGAAATGAACCAGTCCTGGAAGTATTGGTACAATGGCACACCCTCTCAGATGAGGATGCCACCTGAAAGAGTATACCGAATTGCAAATTCAATTTTCGATTTTTCGTCTTGAGGACAAGACAAATTTTGAGGAAGGGGTATTGTCACAGCTAGAGGGTGTAAAGAGGCTGGTAGCCGTAGAGAGCTGGTTTGACTTGGTCAAGAGTGCAGAAGACGGGCAGTTAAGGGTTCTAGCCGGATTATCAGATCTGGGCCTGGTTTTCGATTCTGATATAGAGGCCTAATGTGAGATGACGATTATCTAAAATCACTGGAGGCGGCTATAGTGAGTAAAACCGAAGATGATGTTAGAAGGCAGTTAGAGAAGTCGTTAGCGTCAGAAGAGCTACGGAAGATTATTCCCTTATTTTAGTTATCAATTATCTTTTACTTCAGTAATAATGTTTGCTTATAAATAGACTAAGCTGGCACACTGTAATTCTTATTGATGAATTTGTGAACTCTGAATTCTTTCTCTCTTTATTAATATCAATAAACTCATTAAAATCCCAAAATTCTCTTCTATTTCATCAAATTGTTCAATTAGAACATTACAATCCCCCAATTTGAATTTCAAGGCCCTATCGCATGGGCCCTTTAATTGATAATTTCCTTCAGTTAACCAACATCATACTCATCAATGGCATCAACTATGAAGAGAGATTAACCCTTCTTCTTAAGCTTCTGAAGGGAAGGAGGGGAATTCTCAATAGCCTCCTTGCTCTCACTAGTTATGTAATAGATGTTACTCTAGCCCTCCTTGTTCTCAACAATCTCAAAGAAGCGCTCAATGCACTTTTTCACCAGGTTCTTATGAATAACCTTAAAAATCTTGTTTTGCTGGAACATCTCTCTAGAGATGTTAAGGGGGGGAGATCCTCAAAGTCAACAATACTTTTAACAAAACTGAGGTACTCAAAAATCAACTCCTCACAATTGTTCATAGTAAATACCCGACGAAAATAGAGCTTGATGTTATTGAGCTTCTTTTTTATATTAAAGAGGTCAAAGGAAGCCCTTCTGGGCATAAAGAGAACACCCTTGAACTCAAGTTGACTCTTTACTGAGAAGTGCTTGACAACTAGGTGCTCCTTCCAATCATTAGTCAGGCTCTTGTAGAAGCCATACTCATCCCTGATCTGAGTTCTTCAAGTCGGCATCCTTGCTCTTCTAATCAACCGAGTTACACTCCACCTCACATACCCTCACATTGTTATCAATATCAAGAAACAACAAAGGAGATGAAGAAAGAAGAAAGAAACAGAGAAAAGAGCAAAAAAATCAAAAAATAGTAAAGAAATTCAGAAAATCCAAAAATTGCTCAATACTTACACTAATCTCTTCACATAATTACACTCAATCAACGAAAATTACCTAGTCTTTGATACTTCTTAAGATGAGTGAGCAGCTAATCAAAGATTCAAACTTGACTCAATTGAAGGAATTGAATCACAAATAATTAATTTCTCTTCTCTCTTTCTATTTCTCTTACAACTGCTCTCTCTCTCTCAAGCTGATTTATTTCTCTTTAACTCTCTCTGTATCTCGATCTCCCTTTGCTTGATGACCAGGATTGGTTTATATAGGATTAGTGGCTTAATTATGTTTGGTTGATTGATTAGGGGCCGGATTTAGTATTGATATGAACCTATAATTTAATATTTATCTAAAATTAGAATTTGGTATTAATCTAAATCTATAATTTAGCAGACCGATAGATATGGCAGACCAACGTGATCTGAGTATCATTCTTTTTCTTCCTTTTGATAGATATCGGGTATCTCGTAGTTTAAATAATCTGAAAAAAATAATTTATAATTAAATGTGTGTTAAACTAATATAAAATAAAAATTATAGAGAAATATGAATGTTATTCAATTTCGCACACATCATCCTATTATGGCCTACATCTTCCCGATTCAGACCAGATTACAATCGCTCGAGCTTTTTCATCTCACCAAATTTTGTGAGGTTTATGTTGAAGAGAGAGAGAGATGCAAAATCTTAAAATTAACACAGGATTTCTTAGCACACTGGTAAAATTTTAGAGACCAAAGACTCACACTATTCATTTCAACATTGACGAGATGACAGTGATATTAGAGGTAATTAGCAAATATAAAAGTTTATTAAATTAATTGATTTTCTTAATAAATATTAAATAGTAATAAATTTGTAGGATGTCGCGTATTTATGGGGTTTACAGACATTGGGTGAGTCTGTGATAGGAAGACCAGATGTGTCGCAGAACATTCGCGAGTTAATTGGTCAAGAAGATATTTCTGCAATTTATAAAGATGAAAGGTAATTAAAAAATAAATAAATTGTAATGAAATTATAGCAAAATTTTTTTCTAAAAAAAATTACAGGAATGTAATTATATTGAAAGAGTTATAAAATGTCTTCAATAACCCTCCAGTTTCTCATAAGGCTTGGAGGTATACTGAAACGAAGATCAGATTGGAGTGTGTCAATTGGAAGAGATTCACGGCTAATTTTTTCTCTTTGAGAAGGTTATTTGTTTCTCGAGTTTGTCCTTGGCTGTCCACGTCTGTCTCCTGCCTTCTATCTCGTCCATTATCATTTTACGTCTAACTTTTTATCGTCGTCCATGATTTATTAATTCTTCATTTGGTAGTATAGTTCCTTCAAGATATGGTGGCCAAAATTTGTTGGTCTCCATAAGAATAAAATTGGCCCACCCAAGTCCTTATTATGTGACTTGTATTATATTGTTCATCAATCAAACTGTGCACATCGATATTTCTGTGTTGGCACACAACAATCATATGTGAGCAAGGTATCCCAGTAAGTTAAAGTTTCTAACATTCATAGGTGCAATGCAGTTTCGATAATTGTGGGTCATCTCGAGTGTGATATTCATTTAAAATTATGATGACATTGTACTTAAAACGGTCCATACCCTCCACCTTCGATCCTCTCACTAAGCACTTGAACTTTATACTCTCCTCGAGCAATTCCTAACGGAATTATGGTCATACGAGCTATTGGAAGAAAGAAAAAAATTAGTAAAAAAATATGCTCATATTAATAACACTAAATATTAAAATAACTACATACCTACTTTATCATCACGTTTTGCTAATATATCGTTAATTTTCTTCAGCAATTGCTTTTCTACCCTCTGTAGGTTCATGTTTACCCTTGAAAATTCCAAGGATGAATAGCCGAATAAATGAAAATAAAACCAATGATTAATAATAAAACATAAGAAGGAGGAAAGAGAAAGGGGAAGAGAGAGGGCCCACTGATCAGGAAAGATCGCCGCTTAACCCCGGAACAAATCGATTAATCCCACAAGGAAATATCAGGGTGAAAGACAGGGATATAAATACTCCACCACCTCCTACTCATTCGAGGTGGCTGACCATCAGGAGATTTCAGAGAGAGAAAATCTCCTGATGGGTCAGCCATCTGTTCACATTTTTTCTGACAAGTGGGACCCACATAACAGTCACTTGTAAGCAGCTTGACAGCATGAACCTAGCCTATCTGACCAAGTCACCCTCATGTTAAGGGATTGAAAGTCAATTTCACAAGACCGATCGGTGCCAAAGTTTGGAGCAACCATCGATCAAGTCTAGATCCGTATCAACCGTTGACATGTAATCAATCGTTGATCGAGATCAAACCCTAATGAATATCAATATAAGTCTAATTGGTATTTAGTTAGGGTGGTTTCTGCAAGAGAGAGATAATTGGCGAGACACTTTGAGCTACAAATGAAATGCGGATTAATTCGGAGAAAAGAACGGGGTTTCTTTGACAAAGAATTTTTAATTCAGAGAGACAGGGGTAAAAATGGAATTAAAAATTACAGGGGTGATCATCATGAATTTAGGGATTTTTGGTGAAATTTTCATGATTTTTGGATAAGTGGAGCTATTAAAATAAATTCAGAGAAGATAAAACAGATTAAATGGATTAATCAAGGGCCGAGAGATTTGATCAAGATAAATCTGGGTGCAACTTGGGGACAGAGGCCTCTTTGGGTGCAAACTGGGTACGAGAGAACACAGAATATATAAAATAACAGAGGAGAGAGGGTGTGCCACGTGGCAGCACCAGGATAAGCCAAGTCAGCATACATGTGCCACGTGGCACACATCCATTGGGCCACCTCAGCACATGTGGGCCCCACACGCGGTGAAGTCGACCAAGAAGTGGGCCCCACCGATATGCCACGTGGCGGTGGTGATAGGGCCATCTCGGCAACCTTGCCACATGGCGGTACACGTGGTATAGCACATCAAGGGTTAATTCCAACACAAATAAGTTCATTTGACATGTGTCACAAAGATGATTGGTGACACATCACCCCAATTAGCTATGTGTAAGTCATTAGTTTAAACCCTGTATGACTGACATGTGGGCCCTAATTAAGGCTAAATGATGATTAATTCCTAAATCTTAGCTAAGCAGCAAGGTTAAATCCTGACAAGTGGGGCCAGGTTGTAAGCATTATGAGGCAGAGGCGCATGAACCAAGCCCATTCAAATAAAGTTGAAATTTAAATAAACAGGAAAGAAGGGAGATGAGCACCTGGCTCTTGTGTAAAGCCTCTCTGACGGTGGACCCTTTGCTGTTGCGGCCCACATGCACCTAGACCATCCCGATCGAGACTACTTCCTTCTTCTTCCCTTCCCTTCCGTCTCTTTCTTCCACGCGACACAGAAGAAGGCGCCATGGAGTGATGCTTCGAAGGTGTTCTTATTCCCTGGATATGGTTGGAATGGGCAAGACAAGGCGGATTAGAGATACATAAGCAACAAATTTCAACGAATTGCAAAGGAAATATGGAGAATCGGTCGAAGATAGTTTGTAAAATTGAAACTTGTAATCGACTCATACAAATATAAGAGATCAAATTGGCAGTGCTTATACAATATCCTAACCTTTGCGATGCTATCCAGAAGCTTGGATTAACTTGAGGGAAGCTCTAACCTAGTGCTACACCAGTCCACCACTCGGGTCAGTGAAGAGATCTTTAATACTCGATCTCAACAGTATAGGTTCTCAAGAAAAGGTGTGAAATTGATATCTGAGACTAAAAGGGGCATGAATGAGCTTGTAATTGGAGAAATAAGCAAAGAGATGAAGAGGGATGCTTTGGCTGTGGATTAAGGCAAATCAGAAAGGAAAACGCTAGTGGCACCTAATTGATATATATAGACCCAATTAATTGATTTAGATGAATGTTAATTGGATCAGAGAAGGTTCCAGAAGAATTGAAAGGAGTACAAATGGCAGTTACAAATGGCAAGATGGTGAATACAAGGAAAACAATAACTAACCCGCCACAATCTGTTATACCTGTCGATTGCCAAGTCATCAATCCGTGGACTTAACATCAAGAAGCACAAAGAGAGTCAATCCTGGCCACTGGCTTGTAAAATGAAGGGTGAGATGGAGTGCCACATTAGCAATCCAAGGAATTGAACAAACACAAACCCTCCCTCACACCTTATATCCTAGCCTATATAAACCCTCTACAGAGAATGAAAAGGGGTTCGAAAATTTCTAGCAATTAAGAGAGAGAGAGAGAGAGAGAGACCAGAGCGAGAAGAGAGAGAGAGTAAGGCAAAGTGAACAGAGGCAATTGGATCAATTGATAGTAGACCTAGTCTCTCAATTCGATCCATTTCATAATCTTCACAAGCTCTATTCATCATTTACGAGTTTGCTAAGCAGGTATTGTTATGAAATTGAAAATGTGATTAAGGGAGATTTGTAGCTGTACAATAAAATCAGTTCTTGCATTGAACAGTCGAATAATTTGCTGTTTCTGTCCAATTTTAGTTTTACAGTGTAATTCTTTATGCTTTCTTCGCATTGTCTTTTTTTTTCTTTTCAATTCATGTTCTTCTGATTAAATCTTGGAAATTACCAGTATTTCATAGAAGCAAAGACTTGATCTTTCGGTTTAGACTTCATATGATTACTTGTATCTGTTCTTTCGCTTCTTTCTATATCCTTTGAATTTGCAATGGGATTGGTAGTAGAGTTTCACAACTCTCCCATTCACCAAATCGATCGATGATCTGTCAGTATGGAATCGATAGAAGGATAAGCTATTCCTCTCGACTCCTTTGCCTAAACGATGACTTGAGAGCCTGAGATTGGTTCAAGGTGCAAGAAAACGGTGTAACTGGGAACAATTCATCGCATAGTATTGAAATTAGTGTGACCGGTACCGTGCACGACAACGTTCAAGTGGAATAGGTCATGCACAACACCTCAAAAGAAAATTTGACTTCACAAACACGATCGAAGGCACGAGCAATCAATAACGAAAGATCAATTACAAGATTCATCGATCAATTGAGCAAAATTTGCGATTGAAAACTCAATCGGTGCAGATTAACTGATCAGAAAATGGTGCTCACACACACACTAAAGCACCGCACCGATCTTCAATCGATGCCATAGACGTATTCATGACAAAGAGGCGATACTACGAATCCATCGATCGGAGGGACGGAGCTCCGGTCACCGGAAACGACCTTCAACGTGAATCTCAATCTCGTGAAGCGGTCAACTGAACATCAAAGGGACGAGTGAGCACGACCCTCGACGCGCAAACACGAAGTTTGATGCCCAAGAACGCATCTTGAAGAAATCAGACGCTAGCTGTAAATCGCGATTCAAAAGAGGAAAAGGATTTAATCTGGGCCATCCATCTCATATGAATGAATCTTGAAGCTGATCCAACGTTCTAAATAAATCGCTGAATGAAAGAGGCCGGCCCAATTGAGAAGTAAAAGAAAAATATAAGTAGGCCCAACTGTCGAAAATTAAAAGGAAAATTAATCCGGCCCAGTTAAGTTAGCCCAGTTTATTAATTAATAACAGAAAACTAAAATTTAATAATGAATAAATCATTTGAAAATATTTCTGAACTCCAAATTAACTCAAATTTATTTCTAGAATTTCCTTATTTTTCATACTATTTTTCTATATGATAATATTCCAGTTTTAAAAACATAATAATGGTGAAACAATTTAAAAGCAAAAGACATTACATATATTGATATATTTGACCTAGCTTTGACTTGTCATTTTAAATACTATAAAAATTCCAAAAATTCAAACAAAATCATGAATAATAATTAGATATATTTTTCTGATTTTTCAAGAGATTTTTCATGAAATAGTAATGACAATAGTAATATGCAATAATAAATAATGAGATTAGTTCTATTCTTTAATAAATAAAAAAAATATAAATAATAATAGATATTATGTTGATATTTTCTGTAAAAAGAATAATAAAATAAATAGCACAAAAAAATACAAAAATATATACTACCATGATAATAGATAGTAAATACATTTTCTTTTATAATAAAGAATGATAATATAGTTTTATAATAAAATGAATTGCATTTCTTTTGTTATTTCTATACAAATATACAATAAAAAAATATTTTTGATGAATAAAATGCAATAAAAAAAAAATAATAATAGTTGTAATAAAAATATAATGAATTTCATCTCTTATAGCTATTTTCAACTAATAATAAAAATCTTATACTTTTATATAGATAATAAATAGAAATAATAAAAAGTATAACAAATAAGATAGAATATTAATAATGATTTCTTTTTAGCTATTATAGATCTAAAAAAATAAAAAATAATAATAATAAAAATAATATAGCTAGCTATCTTTTGATTTGTAAGTAATTCCTATATAATGAATAGTGTTTCAACATAATAGAATATAATAATAAAATTCTATTACTTTGGCTATTATAAATATTTTTAAAACACAAATAAAAATCATGACCATTTTATTTTCTATTGTTTTTTGTAAGTGATTTTCTACAAAATAAATAGAGTTTAGAAATAATAAAAATAAAATTCTACTATTTTAGCTATTATAAAAATCCCAAAAATATAAATAAAATTCTAAGTTAATAGCTAACCCATTTTCTATTATTTTTGTAAATAATTTTCTACATAGATAAATAGAGTTTTAAAATAATAATAATAATAATAATAATAATAATAATAATAATAATAATAAATAAATGCATCTTTATAATAGAGATAATGATGGAAGATATTATGTAATAAGCTTTTTACATTTTGGAGATGAACAAAATGCTCACACAAGGGGTGTGGAGCCACATGAGGATATTTGCACACATAATATAACATTTAGAACGATTAGTCAGGACAAGAACATCTTGACGAAAGATAAACAAGGTTGCAATGGCAATATGAGAAGATAAGTCGAGACAAGAACATCTTGACGTAGAATAACTAAGGCTTCGATAGCAACACGAGGAGATATGTCGAGACAGGAACATCTTGACGCTTGATGAAGAATAACCAGAGCTGCGACATCAACATGGAGATACATGTTGACTCTGAGGAAGAAGAACATTACGATGTCCAAGAGAGGCGACATCTTAATGATTCACTACCATGAGCAAGTAACTCATGATTAAATACGCTCACACAAGGGGTGTAGGGCAACATAATAATTTTGCGCAAGTAATGCAACATATAGAATGATTAGTCGGGACAAGAACATCTTGACGCTCACTGAAGAATGACCAAAGTTATGACATCAACATGGAGAGATATGTCGACTTTGAAGAAGAAGAACATTATGATGTCCGAGAAAAGTGACATCTTAATGACTCGGTGTCATGAACAAGTAATTCATGACCATTTGAGCTAGCAAGACTGAACTCACCCATCGATGAGTTTGTCTTCTGGTTCATTTCCCGAGACTGTGAGATTGAATCGTTCTGTAGTAGATACATCCACAAAACAGTGAATGTGAACCGTTCTGTAGGTAGGTTCCTTCACTAACACATGCCTCAATGTTGAACTGGCCCAGCGCTTCAGGTTTGACATTGTGTGTAATTGTGTTTCCTAGGTTTATGAATCGGCTTAGTGCTTCGAATTCATGATCTAGAAGATCGGTGAGAAGAAACACGTGGGCCATATCCACCCTTCTCCTGATTCACCAACCTCAAGATCAACCGCTCGCGCTTCGAGTTGTATTTTGTGTGATTGGTTGTTGACTAGTTAAGATTGAACCGTTACGTAGTAGGTTTATCTTCTAGATCAACGGAGGTCGAGTCGTTACGTATGTAGACTCACCTCAAGCCCCTCTCGAAGAGATTAACTGGTCCGTAGTAAGGTTACATCTCGAGGTGGCATAGATGAACCGATCTGTTTGTAGGTTCGTCTTCCATAAGACAACCGATCTGTTTGTAGGTTTGTCTTCCATAGAGTTAAGTAGAGATTGAACCGATCTGTTTGTAGGTTCGTCTTCCATAGGGTTAAATAAAGACTGAACCGATCTGTTTGTAGGTTCGTCTTCCATGGACCCCTTTTTATGAACCCAGACGACCACTTGACCATCTTTTAACTATACTATTTGCTTCTCTCTTTTAAAGATCCAGAGGTGCCTCGAGGTTAGTAGCCCAGGGTAATTAACGGTGGGGGCTTGCGCCCACCGGAATCTACAAGAACTCACAATCACTAAAAACCCCCGAATGTGCATCCAAATATCTCTAAACGGCGAGAATCGGCCGACACCCGGCGAGATGCACGCTCGGGAGGGATCTCCGTGTCCTTCTTCCGCAATATTTTTATTTCTCTCTTATCAAATCATTTAGCACATTTGTACCATATTTCCTCTACGATTGCCGAAACCAGCAAAGTTCGCTCAACTTTGAATAAATTATTCAGAACTTTCAAATCATTGTTAGTCATTATACCCCATCGGTGTCCAAAATCATATGTTTGTGCTCATTTAGCTAAATTAGGAGATTCATCCTTGTCGTTTTCTCGTCTTTTTCTAATTTTTTTCAAAAATTCATAGGCTGGTTTATATAATTTTCTCAATTTTCTTCATCTCACTATGAAACGATGAGGTTTCTTCTTATTTGTTAGCCTATATTTGAAATCATATTTGATATTTTATTCTTTTTGCCCTACTTTTTTAACTTCTTTGTATAAATTTTCTGCAACGTGTTGCATACAATATCGGTGTATGGCTTCCCCCGCGTTGCTCGGACCATCTCAAATTTGGTCGATCGAAGACCGCCTTTATTCATTTATAACGATTGGATATTACGCATATTTTCTGGTTAGATTGAATCATCTCATTATGGACCCACCGCCCCAATTTTCTATATTTTTCTTATCCACAATTCTGAATGTTAAAGGAAGCAATTTATTTTCAGTATCGTATCCACACGCCATGAATAATTTATCTTTATAACGGCTTGATAAAAACCCAGCGTTGATGTTTATAATGGGTCTTAAGTGTTTGAACGTTTCGATACACGGTCCATAAGCCCAAACCCAAGCTATGAATTTGAATATTTTTACAGTGTCAACAATGTAGATGACCCTTTAAATGTCTAAATAATTATTTGATTGCTCTTTTCCGATCACTTCAAAGTTTATTGTATGTTGATGTCACATCGGGATATCTCATTTCTATAAGCATATTAATTTGTTGCGCCGTCAAAGATAAATCTTTTTTAAAATTTTGTCGAACGCATCATGTAATTAAATTATATGTCAGTTACAAGTGTTTACGGTCTCCTAATAGTTTTCTACAACTATGGAGGTTTTTGTTTGTGATGATTCTCCATATTTTTGGGCCCTCTACAATTCTAGTATATATTCTCTAGGGACAATCTCATACTTTATATTTCATAATAAGTTTTATTTTACTACTGTCTTGGGTCCAACATTGAATGTTCTTTTTAGCACTCCAATCAAATTGTCCAAATTAACGTCATTTTAGAACTAAATAATCTATCTTCAGCTAACTCATCATCAGGTCTTGATCGACCTTCATTAGCGCATAAACAATCGAACATTTCAATATCGTTCAATGTTTCTAGGGGATTGTGTATCTTAGTTCTGCCAGTAACCAATAATATATTATCAGTTATTTGAGCTTCCTCAAATTCGGAATCATTATCTAAATATTAGAATCTTCCGTGTAATCCTCTCATGTCTCTAGTCCAGTCAAATGATCTGGACCGATATCATTTTCCTCATCATCATTATCATCATAATTATTTTCTATTACAGGTGATAAAATATTAACATTACTACCGCTGTCAATATCAACAGTACTAATATTTTCGCTTATACCAAGAGTCAAATTTGTACTAATATCATAATTATCTTCAGAAAAGTTATTTTCTGGAAGATTTAATTCTTGATAAATACTAATATCACCTCCAAAAAAATTATAACTAGTAGGACAATGTTGAATTGTTGGTAAATAGTGCTATTATCGTAAAAAAATAATTTCATTGTATTGGTGGATATGATCCTAAATAAAAATAACTATTTGAATAATTCGGATAATATCCGATTGGATTAAAAATGGATACTTCGTTTGCATAGGAGCTAGTTTGAGCATAATTAGGGAATATCTCATCAAAATCGGTATTATTGTTATGTACTTCTGTAAAATAATTTGAGTCATCATTACCGGAATGATAATAATTGTGAGCTCATATTTGTGATTTGAGGAAAGAAATGAGCAATGGTGTATATTATGTAAAAACAACGAGTGTGGTTTGATGAAAGAGACGAGCGATGGATAGTATTTATAGAATGAGAATAATGTTGAGTCTGAAGCTTCTTTGGCTTTGTTCTTATATCAAATGCGCCCATATGATGGGCCATTGTTGAAGGCGTCACTCCCACTGGCTGCACTGGGAGGAAGGCGTCAGCCGCCAATTCTAGTGGCTCATATCCTATGCGTCAATACCAATGACGCACTGTCATTTTTATTTTTAAAATTTGATAATTTTAATTATTATTATGAATAATATAATTTAATTTATTATTATATTACAGAATCAGTGCAGAATTTAATCTATCTTTTAACCAAATTAGAAAGACCATGTTTTTGGATCACCGTTATCTTTCTTTTTTATTTAGAGAACACATGAGGAAATTGATATGCTAATGAAAAGCCCCCTAACCAAACATCATGCTAAAAATTAATAGATTCACCAGACCTCATGGCCCTTAAGATTCCTTGTTTAATCAAAGATGAAATAGAAATCACATTACGCCAAAAAGGAGAAATATTGCTTGTCTTGCCCATAGGATAATTTAAATGATATCCTTTCAAATCCCGTTACATTCCTTACAGACAAACTCCCATCACCACTTGCCGATTAAAGCTTTATTCATATAATAAAGGTTTAAAATATCCCGTCCCCCAAATTCTTTTTTCAAACATAATAAATCCCATTTAGGTGCAGCAACATCCCTGTAATTTAGGTGCTTATAAATTTCAGTGTCATTTTAGTAATACATAACTATAGTCCCAAATTATTTATATTTCTTGTATAAGATATTTTTGTTATTTTTAGATCGTTATATGTTGCTCACAATGCGACCGAATGACTCTTAAGTTCATGATCAATTGAATTATGATCTGTTCTATATATTATTTGTTTGCTAAAAAAGTATCAGACTCAAAACTCGGCCTTTCTATTTTGTCTAATTATTAAAGATGATCCGACTACTTGAGATGAATAACAATATTTGAAGATGCAATGCTTGCTATTTTTTTTTTCTGCATTCTTGGTAAATCAAAAGTTCAATAATTAATTATTACAGTAATAAAGAAGGAATTCAAGCGCTCAACAAATGCAAATCAAAACCATTGCTTTCCTCTATTAATTAACGATTATTCCCAATTTCACAAGCGTAGTCCATTAACTAGAAACCACTCGTCTCCCCTTTTGTTTTCCTCAAATTTTGCAACTTGTAAAGGGTTTATATAGTAATTGAAAAGAAACATATCAACCGCTTAAACAAAATAGAAGCCCTCACCGTTGATCTCTCCATCTCTCCTCTTTTCTTTTTTTTTTCTTTTTTTTTTTTGATGTAGTAGGCGAAAAGCATTGCTCTCTCCTCTTTGAATACACGTTTACTCCAGTGGTAGGATATTAATTGTTAGTGACAAATTTGACGACTCAAATCGTACCTATTTCGTCCCACTAAGTTATTGATCATTTTCTATCAGTCCAGATTCCACAACTAATAATCTGACTGATACACTTGTTTCATATCCTAAAAATGTGTCAAATGAAAAGGCATGTACTCCATGTTTCTCTCCTTCTCTGCTGTTTGCTGAATGTTGTTGAAGCTTCACCACATTGCTCTGGTGCATTCTTCAGCGTGAGTGACTGTTTGGATTTTGTTCTAGAAGGATCTGTGATCTATCCACAGCAAGGCGGGCCTTGTTGCATCGAGCTAGCCTCTGTTGTGAAACAGAGTAGAACTTGCTTATGTGAAGCTTCTGTTGAAGCAACAAGGCTAGGAATGCAAATAAATGTTTCACGCGCACTTGCACTGCTTTCTGTTTGGAAAATCGTTTCTGCACCAATAGCCAATTGTGATATAAATAATTCATGAGTTTGATGTCCCTCTTTCTTTTCAATTTTGATTTTCTTATGCACAACTTTCTGTAGGAGTGAATTTAGAAAATTGATTACCCTCATACCAATCGATTTTATGTTTATGCAGCTTCACCAGTCCCATTAGCAGCATGGCACACATCGTCTCCTTCACAACCCGAAACAACACCAGCACTATCTCCGACGCCAAATTTGGTACCTGCCCTTTACCCTAAACTCTGCCCCATCACCACCCTTCATGTCCGATTTTCTATCGCCACATTCAGGGTCATAGGAAATACTGACTGGACGCAAGCGGTGTCGATTTTAATTTGATCTTTACATGGTTTCTAATAGCATGCTTATGATTTATGATTTCTTTACGCTGTGTAGGAGTGCATTATTATCAGGTTTTCACGAGGCTTATCTTTCTGGATTTGGTACTGCCAACTTGACTGGGACTGATTTCTATGGATTTGGCATTTTTCTTAACACGTTTTGAGTTCTATTAATATCCGTTTCCTTTCTCGTTAGCTAATTGTAAAAGAAACTCATTTTTTGTTTCCATAGCTTTTAGGCCTAGAATAATTAGCATTGGTTCATTTTTTGTGAATGCCTTTTTTAATCCCGGCCCAAACTGTGACAGCTGTACCAGAACTAAACTGATTGTTTCTGGAGCGAAACTACATTCGAATTTGACCAGTTTTCTTAGCTAGCGCTCCATAAACAGATTAATTATCTGATCCATTGTATAAGAATTATGTTAATTAATTATGTCTATTGCTGAAGTATTCTACTGCAGAAGAATCTCAAAGAATCATTAACAAGTACACCAAGTACCGACTGACCACTAACTGTGGTCTGGTGGTCCCTCGACAAAAAGACGGTTCTATTAGCTTAATCTGAAACCAACTAATTATTAAAAAACATACATTGATCAAATAACTTCAGTGATTGTGATTGGCCCAGCAAAGCAAGGACAGTACATTTTATCTAATCCATTGTGATCAATCTAAGATCTGCTTTTGCATATCCGCGCCCTTATTTAGTAGATAGTATGGTAGTTCGATGATTGTTTTTTCTGTGATCATGTGCTTACTACTGTTTGGGCCAATAACCATGCAAGCACATGACAACTTGCATGGAAATAGGAGGACGCATAGCTGGTACTTTGCTTAGCCTAATAAACATTTACGAAAGCTTTATAGGGACTAGTATATAGTTTATTTCCAGATTCAGAGTAGATTAAGGAGAAAAACACGCACATGCACATACAAATGAAGTACTACTGATCACTGATTCACTGTTTTAAATAGTCTGTAACAGAGTGATCTTAATGAAGACCATCTGTTTTAAACAGGATATGCATGTATGGTAAAAGTTATACTACATAGCTGCCTGTATTAACTGATATTTATTATTATTTGCTGTGGTTGAAGGACGTTCGAGCAGTCAGTATTTAATATTGTTATAAATATTTTTATTTATTTTTTGTTACCGTTCACTTTTCTTATTATAATCAAGGTCCAGATGTAACAACTTCAACAGCGTTTTGAGATCCATGGATCTGTAATAAAATTTAGCTTATTCTAGGTAGAATTGGATCTAATCGGGCTTACTTTATTTTGAAATTTTGATTTTAAATCAAGGCCCAGTGGTGACTCCCCAGTCCTCACTAAGAAAACAAAATTTTCCCCACTGATAGTATTGCACCATATCAACCTGTAATATATATGTGATATATTCTGTAAGAATTAGCTCAGACAATTAATTTGCTTTAGTAATTTATTATTACAAAATCTGAAACATGATCTCTCCAATATATGCATAACCGAGACTAGGCTGATTGTGTTTAGTTAACCAAATCTTACACCAAATGGTTATTAGTATCACAAACCAACTAGATTATCTGATTGGCCCAACATAGCAAAAGACTGGTTTTATTGATCTACTCCAAGATATGCTTTCCAATTTCAAGTGGCCTTAATTAACATGGAGAAATAGTAGCTTAGATTCCTAATTACTCTTCTGACCATGTGCTTATGTACCCTTTTGGGGGCTAATTACAATAAAAGCACATGACCACTTGCATGGTTATGGTGGGACGTACAGCTGGTGCTTGGCTGAACTTAATTAACCTATTTTACTGATGGTTTATCAGAATAATCGTAAAACAGTACAAAGTGCCGTAGATATAACGACATGGAGAAAAGATGCACACGTGGACATACAAATAAAGCAAGTTGACCTGATATTTGTCTTTGTCAACTGAACAGACAGAAAAATGCTTAGTTTTTAGTTTATTGTGCATCTCTATTAAAAAGGAACTACCATAAAGGAAAAAAGAAAGGATACATTTTTTATTTAAAAAAGAAAAGAAGGCGTAAGGTTATCAAGCATTAACTAAATCAGAACGGCATATGAACCAAATTGAGAGTATGAAAGGAAAAAGGAATTCAATGACAATAAGCAAAAACAGGATAATTAACAATCAAAACTTCAAATATATGCATATATTCTCTGGATAATGTGCATATACCTGACAATTCTGTCAGGGATTGATGCGCCTGCATATTAGGTCTGATAGATTTAAGCAAATGCAAATGGGTATACAGTATACTAACATATTTAGGAAACTAAAAAGAAATTCTAAGTTGCAATAGGAAATCAAGGGTTAAACGTGGTTATGCTGGCTTTTGTACTTGGCCTTACATGTATGCATAGGCCAGCTAACGTAAAGTTTGTTTCAGAAATATTTGACTTAAGCAACACTGAAAAAATTATACAAATTCACTACCAGAAAAAAAAGAATTAAAACCGGTTTTATAAACAATTTAGCACCGGTTATAAACCGGTTTTAAAAGTAAGCGGTGTTAAAGGTTTATAACCGGTGTTAAAATAAAATATTTAAAACCGGTTTTATTAAACCGGTGCTAATTTACTTTGAACAATTAAAACCGGTTATTCAATAACCGGTTCTATTTTACTTCATTTAAAACCGGTTATCCTATAACCGATGCTAATCTCTACTTCAATTAAAACCGGTTATCCTACTTCAATTAAAACCGGTTAAACTATCGAAGAAATTGTGAATCGGCTTTATCTCCTGAGAGACTCTATTGGCTGACCTCTTCATGCATTGTTGTAATTACAAGGAAAATGTCAGAAACGTTTCTACTGATAATCATCTTTTCATCAAGGAAAAATATCGGTAACTCGAATTTTTATTTAAAACTAAACAAATTAACACAACATTTGAACAGAAGGAAAGGTATGATTAACTGAGGAAAGATATATACTTCCTAAGTAATCATAATATATCAAACGACATTTACTCCAGTACAACTAGCTAACATATGAGGATTGTTAATTTGTTAGATGTAATGACTAATTGACTACTTTCCAAGAAAGGTACCTTTTCATGTTTTAGGTAGAAAAGTTTTTGGCGCATGCTAATTGTATTTCTATAAAAATCACTTAGAAAAATCCTCCACCTTCACATAAACCGTATGAATATTTGTGCATAACATATAAACACCTTGATAGTGGTATAAACATTTTATATTATAGGAATGAACATTCGCAGACGATAAAAAATCATTCTTGAATATAACGATTACCCATCTGATCGCCCTAATCACTAATTAAGCACGTAAAATGAGAAAAATAATATTTTAAAATTAAATATGTGCTAAAATCCCATATTTTTTAACACAAATAGTAGTTATGAACATATTTCATTTTTAGTATGAATAATCATGATAACAGATATGAACACTCATGATAATGAGTATGAACACATATTTTATTTTCAGTACAAATACCTATGATAACATATATGAGCACTCATGATAACAAATATGAACACTTCGATCAAACTAAATTTTATTCTTAATAATGATGAGCGTTATGCATCATACGTGTCCAGCGCTTTATTCGATAAACGTAAATACTGATATCAGTATTCATACTTAAAAGTAATGGTGTTCATATCTAATTAATGAGGTATTCATACTTAGTTATTATAGTGTTTATATCTGATCGTGGAATATAAAGTCTTGTTAAAAGTAGAAATATTATTAAAAATAAAAAGTTAAAAGAGAAAACAATTGAGGGAAATAATTGGGAATAAAAATATTGTTGAAAATGAAAAGTTAGAAGAGAAAATAGCTCGGGTCAAATTTGAAATTTTTTTGTTGGAATAGAAAGATGTCCTTTTTTTCACGCAGAACAAATATAATCTCAGAAATCTAATATAACGATTAATTAACGAAGTTGCTTCAGTTAAATTGCCTTATTTTCTGACACTCAAATGTATTTGTTAATAACATAAGTTTATATTTCATCGGTTGAGGTCAACAAATAAACAAAGGAGAAACTCATTGCCCCAATATATTCTCTGGTGCATGGAACCAATCCAAAATAGAAACGTTGCGTGTCCACTTGTTGACTCGAGGTATCGCCACAAGAGGCATTTTTTATGGGTTTTGTTGCATCAAGGCGTACATTTGTTATTATATTGGTGACACTATCTAGTTCGAGATCTGCGCCAAGAATGGAGCATATTTGAGGAGCCACTTTATTTATTTATTCTGTTTATTTTGGGTAACTACATTTGTTACTATCACTAAGTATATGTTTACAAATAAATGCAGCTGTAGGAAACTGGTACTTGATTGGTACCACAGAAACTCTGGCGTTGCCTCCACTGCGACTTGTGAGCAGGACATTTTTTTTAATTTCTAGTTGAGGCTTTATCTGTCTTTTTTTTCTTTTTTTAGAAATAAGTAACTCAAATATTAGAATAAGTACATCAATGGTGATCTGGCATCTCTGACATTTCCTAAAGTAAATTATGCAATTGAGGAAGACATCAAAGAAACATATAGTGCAAAATCCCAGTATGATACGATATCAGTATTCAGTGGCGGACCACATTTGTGAGAGTGATGTCAATTAACAGTTTAACACCACTGAAATTTATAAATTTTTTATATAATTTATGAAAATATGTTATATTTATAATAGTATTTATCATTTAAATATTAATTTGAACCCAATAAAATTTATTTTAGTTTTTTATTATTGACCCCACTAATTTTTTGAACTCATGAGATTAATATAAATTTGTACCCACTTCAAATTTTGAATCATTATTAGTATCATAAAAATATAGATAATTTTATTTAAATAATATTAATTGACACCGCTGATGTAAAATTTTGACTCTATCACTGCCAGTATTAATTAAATATTGGATACAGTGGCAGAGTCAGCCAGAACTTTGTAGTAGTGGTGTCAATTAATATTTTTTAAATAGCTATTACTTTAAATAAAATTATATTTTTATTCCCCAAGAATTAACATTGACTCAAAATTTGTAGTTTTTTTTCATCCAAAATATTGATCTAATAATTTAGTAACATTTTAATTTTAAATTCAGGTAAAATATCATGTATTACATTTTACACTTTTAGAAAATATTAATATTGATATCTAAAATGATTAATCCCAAAATGAATTGACACAAGTCGTACAATTTTAAAATTGAATTTCTACAATTTTAATTTTAAGATAATATAAAAGCTACTTGAGTTGTGTTTTGTAGGTGACAAATTTCAGAATGTCCAGGATTACCGAATGAGCAAAAATATGCATAGAAACATATTTATCCATCTCAATTTATATACAAAAGATTTATAAATGCTTTTAGCAAAAAAAAATACAAAGTTCAAATATTTTATTTCTTTTTTTCTCTAAATATAACATATGAATGAATTGTTATGTTGCTAATATGGTTCAAAATTTCTCACTTAATATAGTGTTCAAGAAAACACATTAGTTCATTGACCAAAAAATTCGTTCATCCCTTGTTTAAAAGCTTTTTCATCTTCTCGTATAGGAGAACAATGTGAAAATGAACACATTTAGATAAAGTGTTAATATCAATTTGTAAATCACGCAAAAAAGGGGAAAAACCAATAAATTATGAGAAAGAAAACTAGAATAAAGTCAGGACATTTTTTTAAAGATGAAAAGTGATTTATTTTTTTCTTTTTAAGTAGGTACTATCACATTTCATATCATAATTAAACCAACTTCAAATAAAAAGCAAAAAAGCGGATCAGTTTTCACATTTCCTTGATTGAAAACATTGATCTTTTTAGGAGATATTGAGGGATCATTTTTAAACTATGCTAATGAAATATTTTGTTAAGTTAAAATAAAAAATATATTAATATTTTAAAGGCTAACCAAAATAACAAAAACTATATATATAGAAGTGAATTTTAATTTTATCTAAATAAAAAGTATATGTGTGAACCTTTGCTACTAGCAATTACTATATGGCCATATCATATAATAAGTTTATAAATTTCAGTGGATTTTCATCAATTTGGCTCCGCTATTCATATTGACATCAATTTGGCTCCGCTATTCATATTGTCATTATTATGTTTTAGTTCCTTCATTTGAAGTCCTGTATATATTGGCTAAATAATGATCTAATTGAAAAGAATATTGCTTCGAGTATTGTCCATGCAATTAACCTTAATTAACTGTATAATATTAAAAAAAAAAGAACAAAAGTCAGAGAAACTTTACTACCAATTATAGGACGACATAAAAAAAGTTCAACAAAGTAAATATTTCAAAAAATGGACAAATTTATACATCAGTTAACAACTTATAACATAATAACAGTATAAGCATATTTTGCCTATATGCAACCGTTTTCATATATGTACAGAGATATCAGTATTGATGAGTTAATTGATTATTTTTGTATATATATATATATCAGATGAAAACATATATATATATATGTGTGTGTGTGTGTGTGTGTATGCAAGCATCGCTGCAATTTCAACTCGTCTAAAGTGTAAACTGGAACATACATAGCTGTCAGGATATCAATGTAAATAGTAAACATCCTCTTTATAGGCGAAATTTGGTGCTTAATTAGGAGAATCTGCAGATGAATAAAGAAATAACTACTTGTCAATATATTTGGTATAAATTAGCTTTCAAAGGGGTTTTCAAGGAATGGGCACAACTGATGGTGTCCCCTGATCTTAGCATCACTTTTAATATGGGATGCTTTACAATATTCTTTTTCCTATTTTAATACTGCTATGGTTTGCAACTTGCGAGATAACTTATATCTAGCGTTATCTGTGGCCAAGGGTCTTCTTCAAATCTTTTTTTCTTTGTTAATTACAGATGTTATGATTATTTTTTGGGATTAAAGATGCTCACACTCTAAAGCAAAGTTAGTTTATTCTACAATGAAACTATGAAATAGTTATGTTCATCATACATCTTGTATTACATACAAAATCAAAATTAGAAAACAAAACAAAAAAAAAGAATTATATCTATGATGCTCTCTATACTCTTGAGTTCTTGATGCGCATCTATTCAATTTTCACTTCCGCGCGACGAGAAGGTTTGTTTGTGTTAGGTTTTTTTTTTTATATCAAGATTGAGTTGAGATTATCTGTTTCAAAAGAATTGTAAATAGGTCCATGATGAATGATGCCAACGATTATATTCATTTGAAAAGCTTAGAAACTTAACTCTCTTTATATATTATGAATTTGTCTATTATGCTTCCAGTAGCATTTCGGCTGAAAATATCATCAGCCTAAATTTTAATTTTTATCATATTGAAAGTTTTTTATTTAAGTAGCTCAATAAAAATTTTATATCATAATATTGTAGAATATAAATTTTTATCGTGTTTGGAGTTAGTTTACTATACTTAATGATTTTTAAAAAATAACTCTAAAATAATAAAAAATTAATAAAATTTGTATGTCAAAAAAGTTTACTTTCTAAAAATTATTAAGTATAGCAAACTAACTTCAAACACGATAAATAATAGTATTCTACAAGATTATGATACAAAAATTTTATTGACCTACTTAAATTAAAATTTTGAATATGAAAAATTAAAATTTGAACTAATAGCGTTTCGATCAAAATGTCACCGGAAACACAATAGACAAACTATATATATATATATATATATAGAGAGAGAGAGAGAGAGAGAGAGTAAAGATACCGAGAGCTTAAGTCAAAAAGTACATCAAATTATCTTCAAATTTTAATTTATCATGTTCATTTAATTCTTTATATGAAAATCTTTTGGGATGCAAAAAATTAGAGTATTTTGAGATTGTTATGTTATGGTTTTTAATTTTTCAAAATCAATTCTAAAAATAATAATAAAATATTCATTGTTTGAACTTCATTTTTAAAAATTAAAAATGGTGATTTAAAAAGCTCAAAACACTTCAAATTTTTGCATCCCACAAGAATTTCATATAAAGAATATAATGAGCATGATAAAATAAAATTTGAAAATAATTTGATATATTTTTTAAGTTAAATTTACGAAAGACCTCCGTGAGTTTAAGCTCACGATGTCTTTACTATATATAATAGAGTCGAGTTGAACCCTAGAAATCGCCTTTGGAACTAACCCTAGAAAGGAGTCGAAGCAAAGATAATCCCTATGCTACATGAAATGATGTCAATGCCAAGCTAGCATTTTTGATGCAACTAGTCATGAGAAATTCCAAATGTGATTTTGCTTTCAAGGTCGACCGGTGCCAAAGCTCATGCGAGCAACCACCTAACCATGCTTTGATTTGTGTCAATTATCGATAAGTAGTCGGTTCTTTGACCAAGTCACCCTCATGTTAAGGGATTGAAAGTTAATTTCACAAGACCGATCAGATGCCAAAGCTGGGAGCAACCACCTGATCAAGTCTAGATCTGTATCAACTGTTGACATGTAATCAACTGTTGACCGATCAAACCCTAATGGATATCAATATAAAGTCTAATTGATATTAGTTAGGGTGGTTTCTTGCAAGAGAGGGATAATTGGCAGAGACACTGAGCTACAATTGAGATCTGGGATTAATTCTGAGGAAATAATAGGGTTTATTTGATAAAAGAATTTTTAATTCAGAGAAGGAGGGGGTAAAAATGGAATTAAAAATTACAGGGATGATCATCATGAATTTAGGGATTTTTGGTGAAATTTTCATGATTTTTGGATAAGTGGAGCTATCAAAATAAATTCAGTGGAAGATAAAACAGTTAAAAATGAAAGATCAAGGGGTCGAGATTTGATCAAGGCGATCCGGGTGCAACTTGGGGACAGAGACACATCCGGGTGCAAGTCGGGATCCTAAGCACACCTACACCGAATCGTGGAAGAGAGAGGGTGTGACACGTGTCAAGATTTCATCGGGCCACCTCATGCCACGTGTCGCACCCCATCGGTCCACCTCACCACGCGGGCCCCACACCCCTACTGCACCGACAAGCTGGGCCCCACCTATGCCACATGGCGCCACCACCGGTCCACATCGATAGCCACCTCATACAAAGCAGCTAGACAAATGGCGCATGCTATAAGGCCACCTCAACAACTCAACGCCACGCGGCCTTCCCTTATCGGGTCCACCTCACTACCGTGAACCCCACTATACTATAAGACGACCGACAAGTGGGCCTCACCGGGTGCCACATGGCATGCACTCACCGGTGCCATGTCATCATACAAAGGTGTACAAGGAGTGACAAATGGCTTCCTTATGATCGGTACAGGCAACACAAAGTGCCACACGGCACTACATCGCAGCCACATCATACACCATTAACATCATTAATACTAAGGGTTTGTTTAATAAAGCAATCAACCAATCAGCAGAGCCACCTCACCTATTAACCCTAATCATCATGCTAATCAACTCGCTAAATGAAATGCCTAAACTATTAAATCCGACACGTGGGACCCGAAAAGAGTCGTGTTAATATGAGTAGGCGCATGAGATGAAAGCCGTAAGTGAGTCTATTCAATCTCGCTCTTTAATCCAATCAAATAATTCAATTTAAAACAAGAGATGAAAAGGAGATGAACCTGGTGCATGCTTCCCGCCGCTCGGTCTACTCTCTCCCGGCGCTTTGGTGCACGTGTGCGCTAGCTCCGTCCAAATCCGGCCGAAGACTCCCCCCGCTCTCTCTTCTTCTTCTCCGCGCGCGATCGCCGGCTTCTTCCCATGGCGTCTCACCATTACGAGAGGCTTCAAAACGATGACAAGCATCAATGCTTCGATCATGAAGTGAGAACAAAAGGACAACAGTGAAGGAAGAATTGAACAACAAGATTACCACAATTTGAATCAAGCAATACGATGTGTTTTCAAAGAAATGTGATTGAGCGCTTTAAACACCAAATCGAGCACACAAGGGCTTCTTTATGCTAAGGCGATGCGATTGATTGGTAGCAATTGCAATATAGTGCAATGAAAGGAAGGGCTAAGAGTGAAGAATTGATAAGAGCAAGAATGGAGAGGCAGATCCAATAAGCGCTCTAGAGATCGAATTGAATGGTGAAAAAGCTTATTCAGATCAAGGCGATGTTAATCGAATGGATTGAAAAGGCAATTGAGTAAAAGATGGTGAATTTAGCTAGGAGGAGAAACGGCTAAAAATGCAGCTTTAGAAATCGAGTGAAGAACTATGCAATCGAGGGAGAAAGGGTCTTAGCAACGAGATGGAAGTGTTTAAGCATGGTTTGGCAAATGGGGCCACTCACCTAGTTGAAATAGGCGCTCAATTGAGTCAAAGAGTTGCGCACGCTCAAAGGATAACGTAAAACGGTTATTGCAGCTTCCACAACAAGCACAACTTGATCTCAACCATCCAGGCAAGTGTAATGAAGGGTGCGAGATGCATCCAAGCCGGCAATCCGAGTGCAAGGCAACCAACCAATCACAATTGGGTTAATTGGCTAATTCTAGCCTATATAAACTAAAAATCAAAGAACAAGAAGGAGAAGAGATCCATTAGCGAACAATTGAGAGTATCTACACACTTACACATATACTAGTAGTCATCAATTACAGAGTGAAAGAGAGATTACAAGGAAATTAATCGATTTGGATTACTATTCTGATTAAGAGGTAACTGTTCATGCATTCAATTGGCATTTTCCTTTCATTCTCCGTAAATGAATTTAGAGCTTTAACATAGCTAGTTAGGTAGTCAATTGATTTCTTTTCTCTTGTTACTATTCTTTAAGAATTTGCTATATTCTTTCATATTTTCTTTTCTTTGCTTTTTGTTCTTCCTTTGAATAACCCTAATCAATGGCAATTGATCAATCCAAAGAGTTAATCATCGGCCCAATCACAAAGTGATTGGTGAGCCTTTAGGCCTGGACCAAATACAATTATCAAAATTTTACAATTTAAATAGTATTGCATCTGCTCCTTTATGATTTTTCATTTTCAATCGATTTCTTTGCTTATATCTCGTCTAATTAATGAAAGATAATGACTTGCTACCCTTTGAGTATCTTAGTTGTATGATTCTAATTGAATAGATGAGCCAATTCTTACAATTTCAAAGAAATGCACCGATTCCAAAGACAAATCGATATACCGATGAAATTCCGAGATGAATCGTTCCAATTGATCACTATCTCAACAGCCACTGGCCCTAGCAATGTCTGGGTGAGCCTTTAGGCCTGAGAGTTGTTAATTGAATATGAAAACATCTCAAACTGAGAAAGAATTGCAGCCGGTACCAATCGGACCGCACACCCGCCATGCACAAGCTTGCTTCAACTCCTGCTAATAGCACACAAGAAGCTTTATACTCATCCCGCATTACATATACATGCTAAGGCGATGCTCAATAGTTGCATAATTGTCAAGAATTTCAATTGAATTCGGTGAATTTGATGAAGAAAGGATCTTGATACCGGCTTCTTACTAGTACATTAACTGATATTGTCGTATAAGTATCAACCACCGTATGGATCTTTGATCGACAATATAGAATGACTCCACGCACTAAGACGATATCAACGCGCCGGTCCGACGGAGAAAGGAAGCTCCGCCGCCGGAACGCCACCTAGCACAGATCTTAATGCATCGGAGAGTCGTAGACCGAAGGGAGCCCTTCGCACGATTCTTGAAGCGTTCACCAATCTTGAAGAATATTTAATGAGTGAGATCCGCGAGAGTTCTAAATTTAAACAAGAGAAGATCTCGGGCCTTACATATATTAAACACGTATCTCAACTAAATCTAACGGCCCAAGTATAAATGAAACATTTGAATAAACTAGGCGCCAATCTTGGAGCAGATCCGAGGGCCCGATTAGGCCCAATAATTAAATAATAATGTAATACTAATGGTATGGAATAAATAAATGATTTGAAAATGCTCCCGAACTCCAAATTGACTCAAATTTGTTTCTAAAATTTTCTTATTTTTCATATTATTTTTCTATATGATAATATTCTAGTTTTAAAAATATAATCATGATAAAACAATTTAAAAGCAAAAGACATTACCTATATTGATATGTTTGACCTAGCTTTGACTTGTCATTTTAAATACTATAAAAATTCTAAAAATTCAAATAAAATCATGAATAATAACTAGATATATTTTAAGTGATTTTTCATGAAATAATGATGATAATAGTAATATGCCATAATAAATGATGAGAGTAGCTATATTCTTTGATAAATAAAAAATAATAATAATAAATAATAATAGATATTATGTTGATATTTTCTGTAAAAAGAATAATAAAAATAAATAGTAAAAAAAATATACAAAATATATACTACCATGATAATAGATAGTAAACACATTTTCTTCTATAATAAAGAATGATAATATAATTTTATAATAAAATGAATTGCATTTCTTTTGTCATTTCTATACAAATATACAATAAAAACATTTTGATGGATAAAATGCAATAAAAATAATAGTTGTAATAAAAATATAATGAATTTCATCTCTTATGGCCATTTTCAAATAATGATGATAATAATAAAAAAAATCTCTTATACTTTTCTATAGATAATAGATAGAAATAATAAAAGAAAATAATGAATAGTATAATAAATAAGATAGAATATTAATAATGATGTCTTTTTAGCTATTATAGATCTTAAAAATAAAAAAATATATATAATAATAATAAAAATAATATAGCTAGCTATCTTTGATTTGTAAATAATTCTTACATAATAAATAGAGTTTTCAACATAATGAAATATAATAATGAAATTCTATTACTTTGGCTATTATAAACATTTTGAAAATATAAATAAAAATCATTGCCATTTTATTTTCTATTATTTTTGTAAGTGGTTTTCTACAAAATAAATAGAGTTTAGAAATAATAAAAATAAAATTCTACTATTTTAGCTATTATAAAAATCCCAAAAATATAAATAAAATTCTAGTTAATAGCTAACCCCTTTTTCTTATTATTTTTGTAAATAATTTTTCTACATAGATAAATAGAGTTTAGAAATAAAAAATATAATAAAAATAATAATAATAATAAAAAAAATATAATAATAATAATAATAATAATGAATAAATTCATTTGTATAATAGAGATGATAATGGAAGATATTATGTAATAGGCTTTGTACATGAACAAAAATGCTCATACAAGGAGTGTAGAGCCATATGAGGGTGTTTGCACACATGATGTAACATTTAGAACGATTAGTCAAGACAAGAACATCTTGACAAAGGATAAACAAGGTTGCAACGCAACATGAGAAGATATGTTGAGACAAGAACATCTTGACGTAGAATGACTAAGGCTTTGATAGTAATATGAGAAGATACGTTGAGACAAGAACATCTTGACGTAGGATGACTAAGGCTTCGATAGCAACATGAGAAGATATGTCGAGACAAGAACATCTTGACACTTGATGAAGAATAACCAGAGCTGTGACATCAACATGGAGATACATGTCGACTCGAGGAAGAAGAACATTACGATGTCCTGAGAGGTGACATCTTAATGACTCACTACCATGAGCAAGTAACTCATGATTGAATACGCTCACACAAGGGGTGTAGGGCAATATAGTAATTTTGCACAAGTAATGCAACATGTAGAATGATTAGTCGAGACAAGAACATCTTGACGCTCGCTGAAGAATGACCAAAGCCACGACATCAGCATGGAGAGATATGTCGACTTTGAAGAAGAAGAACATTATGATGTCCGAGAGAAGTGACATCTTAATGACTCGGTGTCATGAACAAGTAATTCATGACCATTTGAACTAGCGAGACTGAACTCATCCGTCGATAAGTTTGTCTTCTGGTTCATCTCCCGAGACCGTGAGATTGAATCGTTCTGTAGTAGATTCATCCACAAAATAGTGAATGTGAACCGTTCTGTAGGTAGGTTCCTTCACTAACACATGCCTCAATGTTGAACCGGCCCAGCCGCTTCAGTTTGACATTGTGTGTAATCGTGTTTCCTAGGTTTATGAATCGGCTTAGTGTTTTCGAATTCATGATCTAGAAGATCGGTGAGAAGAAACACGTGGGCCATATCCACCCTTCTCCCGATTCACCAACCTCAAGATCAACCGCTCGGTGCTTCGAGTTGTATTTTGTGTGATTGGTTGTTGACTAGTTAAGATTGAACCGTTCGTAGTAGGTTTATCTTCTAGATCAACGGAGGTCGAGTCGTTCGTAGTGTAGACTCACCTCAAGCCCTCTCGAAGAGATTAACCCGTGTCATCTAGTAAGGTTATATCTCGAGGTGGCAAAGACAAAACCGATCCGAGGTTTGTCTTCCATAGATTAAGTAGAGATTGAACCGATCTGTTTGTAGGTTCGTCTTCCATAGGATTAAGTAAAGATCGAACCGATCCGTTTGTAGGTTCGTCTTCCGTGGACCCCTTTTGTGAACCTGACGACCACTTGACCATCTTTTAACTATACTATTTGCTTCTCTCTTTCAAAGATCCAGAGGTGCCTCGAGGTTAGTAGCCCAGGGGTAATTAATCGGTGGGGGCTTGCGCCCATCGAATCTACAAGAACTCACAATCACTAAAAAAAAACCGAATGTGCATCCAAATAATCTCTAAACGGCAGACCGGCCGACCCAAATAGATGCACGCTCGGGAGGGATCTCCGTGTCCTTCTTCCGCAACCCATCGCCCACGGCCGGCGGCGCGCGAGCGCGCGAAAAAGGGTCGCACAGATCTCGCACGCCCGGGGGACCTAGATTCTCCTCTTATCTCTCGAAAGAGAGAGGCAAATAGAATAGTTAAGAGATACAAGTGGTCTTCTATGTGCTAAAATGACTAATAATTTTCAAGTATTTTTGTTTTTGCAGAAAATGGCATTCTTTGGAAACTTCAACCTCGCTCCCTACACCGTCACTCCTCGCAAAGAGCCCGCAGGGCAAATTGTTCATGTTCTTCGGACCATCCCGCAAGAACTCACCATCTACGGCCCACCTCCAAAGGGCCACGATCACTCCCGCAACCGTCCGGATCTCCATCCCGACGAGGAGGAGGACTCGATCACCCCGACTCCCAAGGGGATCTCAAACAATGCCATGGCCTCTCCTACTACCTCCCCAAAGAGGAGAAGGCGACCGTCCAAGAGGACAGCCCCAACGGCCGCAGCCCAAACTACCCGCAATTCTCAAGTGTCCAGGAAGAGGGCCCTGGATGCATACCAGAATCAGCTGGTGGCTAGGCCAGCTATCCCAGTCTCCAATAAATTCACAGCTCTCCGAATAGTGGCCAAGAACTCGGCCACGTGCCGCCTCCGCTGTGCATGGGAGGTGCCTAAGCCCACACCTCGCCCAATTCAAAGGCCTCGCGCCGCCGTCAGACAAGTCTCAAGCCCCCCGCAGAGCCATCTATAAGGCTCACAGGGCCCTCAAGCAGAGGAAGAGCGTCAAGAACGCTAGGTCGAGACAATACGTCTCCCGCTCCGGTCAATCTCAAGACATGGCTCGGCCGCAAGCCATTGTCTCAACTCCGCACCCAAGGAGGTTTACATCAAAGACAACGCCTAGCACCCAGCAGGTGTGGGTCCCGAAGGGTTCCCAACCAACAAAATCCCAGTTTCAAGCCCAACCCAGCAAGGCCGGCAACTCGAACGCTCCGCCCGAGAGTGTGTTCAGCCGCCTAGGCCAGAAGAGTGTATTCAGCCGGTTAGGCTCAAGAATACCACTCAATAGTTTGAAAGTAACTGCTCCTGACCAAACAAAGAAGAAGAGAAGAACCGCTCGCTATGAAGAGCACTTCTCAGTCAACACCATCAGCATAAGCTACGATACTGATCCGGACACTGATGCTGAGGTGAATATGACCCAGATGACCACCCCCGCCTAATCAAGCTCACGTCACCAATACCAACAAAAATAATGGTAGAAAAGGGAGACCTCCCAAGAGAGTCAACCCCGAGGGTAACAAAGCAGGAAGGGGAAGATCCACAACGAAAACCCCGACTTTTCGATAATGAAGATGACGTTGAGACACGTCCCGAAGTGCCCATCGATGAAATCGAAATATTAAAAGGCCACATCGAGGCACGGACGAAGAGCCGATTAGGCAACGGGAGTTAATCGCTACCATGCCGAAACAAAACGAAGAATCGATTAAGGCGGTCAAGTCATTGCAAGAATCACAAGACGCCAATTTCAAGGTCCGGTAGCTCCCGTCAAGAAGGGGTCCACAAGACCAAAAGCAATCATAAGGGAAAACAACCCGTCAATTCTAAACCTCATCCACATAGAACAATAGAAGTGAGGCCGAACCAACGGAAATATCCCGAAAGAGATTCAAGCCATGATTGCCCAAAGAAATGCAAATAGCCGAGAGGGATACGCTATCCCTCCCGTTAAAAACGTGGACATCCATACCCCGCCATATACGACTTAGAAGAATATCCTAAAGGGTATGTGATCCCCGCTTCAGACCTTCTCCGGGAAGGCAATAAAGATCTAAATCCCGAGCAACACCTGCCCATTTTGTAGCCTCGTGCGGCAACACGGCGCGCAATGATGCACCGTTGTTAAGACAATTCCCCTCGAGCTTGGTGGGAACCGCTTTCCAATGGTATTATTCATTAGAGAACAACAAAGATCGTGACTGGGACGAGATGGCGATTGTCGTGGCGCGATTTGTCATGGTGTCCGACAAGATAAACATAGCCGATCCGGCAAGTACTAAACCCAAGAAAGGGGAGTCAATGACAGATTTTATCAATAGATGGCGGAACCTCGCATCAAATGCGACCGCACATTAACCGAAGATGAGGCCGTCAACCTAATCATGAAAAACATTGACGGGTGGATGGGCATGCTTCTTGGTGTGACAAAGGTCAACACATTCAAAGACTTGCTCGATCGGTATCCAATATGGAAAGAATGTCACCGCACACCGTGCCGAACTTCATGAACAATAGGCCGCAACGAGGAGCCCGAGCCGAAACCAAAGTGGCATTCACCTCGTTAAAGGATAAGATGGTCGCTAACGCAGACACCCAAAGCGCAAAGCGCACAAATGGCACAAATGGCAATAATTACAACAAGGGACCCAGGCCCAATCCAGGAGGGAGTTCACGAGTTTTGAGTCCCTCAAACAAAAGAAATCTAAACCGTACTCCTTCAGAGAGATAAAGTTGCTCAAATCTTCGTAGGGGCACCGAAGAATGGTCTAACCCTACCGCAAGAAACGTCCGAAGATGCCGATAAATCGGACAAACCCAACTTCGCCCATACCACGAGTACTAGGGCACTCAATTGAAGATTGCCGGGTCTTCAAAGATTGGGTCGAGAAGGCATATAAAAACGATGAAATTACTTTACCTAAAGGGTTCTTGCAAAGCCCATCGGCCCATGAACAAAGCCAATATGATCTCTCACGAGGAAGAGAAGATCCCGACCAATCAAGTGAAGACCAGAAGAGCAATGGACTACGCACTTATCGAAGAAATCGATTAAAATGCTTAAAGCTCTTAAGAAAGAACCCGGCATGAGATGGAAAGACGACATCACGCCAAAGTGGTCCCACCGAAACCCGTGAATATATTATAAGGTGGACCAGAGCCAAGACCAGGTTCTTAAGAAGAGAAAGAAGCATAGAAGCAACAAGTCCAAAAAGAATAAAATTGAAGAATACGAGCAGGGCAGTCCCGAGGCGATCACCCTTCAACACTTCATCTCCAAAGAAGACTGGGAGAAGTTAACCCTAGGTCAAAAGAAAGAAGATGTAGATGAAGAAATAAATAAAGAGGAAAGCGAAGAAATCTGGGGTGCTTCGTGCAACATGGTATATTCTTCTCATGACAAAGATATGCCAACTTTAGAGGAGATGTTCTTCCCAAATGATGAAGGAGAAGCAAACACCTCTCGGGACCAAAAACGAAGAATGCAAAGCCGTGCTCCGTCCGGACTTACATACCCGAGAGACAAGCTCCCAAGGATTCCGATAAGGAAAGGACAAGGCTCGAATAAAGGTAAAGAGGTCGAGAACCCAAGCAAGAACCCGAAAAAGACCCGGCCGACGGCGAAGAATATAATGTGTTAGCACATCTCGCGTAAGATTCCAGGGCGCTTATTAAGCATATTTGACGCATTGATGATGTCACAAGACCTAAGGGAGGTACTAATTCAAGCCCCGCAAGATCCCGAGAAGTACAAGTCATACTTCATCGAGCAAAATATGCAGAAGCCCTATTCACCGCCAAGCGGCCGCCCGCATAAATTTCACGTACGATGACCTCCTAATAGGCACCGTCGACCACAACCGCCCGTTGTACATCACCGGAAACTGCGGTGGGCAAAAGGTTGGCCGCATCCTGGTCGACGCGGGGTCCTCGATCAATATTATGCCGCTCAAAACCCTGAAGACCATCACCTTAGACGTGAAGAACCTATCTGACGAAAAGGTGATTATTCATGGCTTCAATCAAAACTCCCAAAAGGCCCTGGGAGCTATAACTCTGAACCTGCAATGCGGAAGCCTAAAAGCGCCTACTAAATTCTATGTCATTGACGCTGAAACCTCTTATCTAAGCGTTCTTGGTCGCCCGTGGCTTCACAAAGAATCGTGTCATACCCTCTACTCGCACCAATGCCTGAAATATATTGAGAATGGTAAGCAAAAGAGAATTGATGGAGATGTCAAGCCATTCGGGGTGCATGAGATTAAATTCAATGACGCCCAATATTTTCTACCTAAATCCGCCGTGGCGCCAAGCCGGCCTATAACAAAAGCAGGTCAGAAACCTTTCAATAAAGGCCCTAAATTTGATACCTCATCTGGAGAAGAAGAAGAGGTCAAATTCAATATTAAACCCCGAGGTGCTCGAGCCCAAAGACCCGGAAGAAAGTCGGGTGAAGAAGCAACCTTCCGCTTCAAACAGGTGGCTACATATAAGGCCCAAATAAAGCCGAGCGAAATCAAGTCAAGTGATTCTGAGGAGGAGGTCATTTTCAACTTTAAACCTACCAACACCCCTCAAATTCAGATCACAGAAGCAACTTCAGGAGAAGACTCTGAATATTCCAACGACTCGGGCGATATTATCTCGGGAGAAGAGTCTGGCCATGATCGTCAACCCTGGGAAGAGGAATCTGACGAAGAGATCATCTATCACATCCTCAAGAAGCCATATAAAGGGCCCGAAACAGATAATGAAAGCGAGGAGTCATATATGATCAACACGGGATCCGGTGGAGGAAGGGATAACCCGGTTAGGCCGAGGCCTATGAATGAAGAACGCTCATGGCGGGAAAATTTCGAAGGTCGCGTCTGGAATGCGATTGACGAAATAAGGCACCAAGTTGAAAATAATAGGAGGGAGGTGTCTGAACAATGGGAAGTGATGCAGGATATTAAAGTGCAACACAATGAAATCATGATAATGATTGAAAACCTGCAAACCGCGATCTATAACTCCGAGCTACTCAAAGAAGTGACGAGCGAACCCCGTTCCGGAACCCCCGAAAGGCAAGCATCCGATAGCGGCAAACGGGTAATTGTTATAGTAGATGAATCAAAGGGGGAAGAAACGAAAGCTAAGCAGTCGACCGTCATGCAAACCCTCAAGGTCAAGAAGAGTAAACCATACTCTTTCCTAAAAATAAAACAAATTTCTGATATTTGAGCAAGCCTTAAAGAGCGGATTGACACTTCCCGTCTGTAAAAGACCCGCAGACATAGAGAGAGCCGGCGAAGGCGAATTCTGCCCTTATCATCGCATACTGGGCCATACAATTGAAGAATGTTGGGTATTCAAAGACCTCATAGAAGAAGGGCACGAAACGGACGATCCAACTCCCGAAGAGCTTTCAACAAGACCCGGCTCCACACAACTCGAATAACAAAGGCAAAGGGGTTGCCTATACGATCTCGCACACTCCCGTACCTAGCAAACCTAAGGTTGCAAGACGTAAGCCGATCAAAGAAATCTACCGCTCCAACTCGCCATGAATATTGAGATAGAAGAGGAGATGGCAAATTAGAGATTACCGTGGTTCCCGAAAGGCATTTTAAAGACCTTATACCAAGGGAAGTGAACCACATCCAAACCCTAAAGACCTTTGTCGTGCCGGCAAAAGTAGAGCGCATCAAAGGGAAAACTATCATCCATAAGGCTATAATTTTCTATCAGAGCGATTCAACCCAGTCTCTGAAGAACCCTGACCATAACACTTGGAAGAAGTGGGTGATAGAACAAGAATCGGAGAATGCAACGAGCGGTGACGCTGCATCTCATCCCTTTGGAAAGGAGCTGTATAAACTGGCAAAAAGGGCAAAATGTCTGAGAGACATATCCAAGGCCGAGGCCAAGCGCTTCGATGAACTCTGGAATGGCGGCCAGAATAAAGTCCTGGGCCTGGATGGCAAAATAAAATACACCCGGGGTTAGGGTATAACCGCGATGACGCAAAGATGTCTTGAGGGGTCTCTCAACGAGTACCGTATGGAAGAGAGTCGTTGCATGACTTCGTTGAAATGCCGATAATGAAACAGAGAGGACAATACCCCGGCCCCGAAAATGCTTTGAAACAAACTAGAAAAGGAGCCTAATACGGTCGATGAGTTAACCGAAATCAATCTGGGACTAAGAAGACCCACGACCAACTTTCATAAGCGCGTCGTTGCCGAAGAGGTGGTCGACAGGTTAAGACGTTCCTTAAAAACTACATGGACTGCTTCGCTTGGAGTTATAAAGAAATGCCTGGATTAGATCCCAACGTAGCGGTTCATTACTTAAAAATTGATCCAACCTTCAAGCCGATTAAACAAGCGCCGAGGCGGATGAGAATAGAACTCGAAGAAAAGGTCGTGGAGGAAACGAAGAAACTCATCGACGCAGTTTCATACGGAAGAAGAGACGCCGAATGGGTGGCTAGCATTGTCCCGTTAAAAAGAAAAATGGGCAAATCCGCATTTGTGTGGATTTTCGGGACTTAAACAAGGCGTGCCCTAAAGATGATTTCCCGCTCCCAAGAATCGAAATCATAATTGATCACACATCATCTTATGAAGTCTTCTCCTTCATGGACTAAGTTATGCGGGCTATAATCAAATCAAAATGGCGCCGTAAGATGAAAGGCACACACCTTCCGCACGCCGATCGGCATCTATTGTTACAAAGTCATGCCGTTTGGCCGAAAAACGCGGTGCCACCTACCAACGGCGATGACGAAGATATTCGACGATCTGATCCACAAGATAGTAGAATGTTATGTGGACGATCTGGTCATCAAGGCCATGTCATATGAAGAACACCTCCAATATCTTGAGGTCGTTTTCAACCGCCTGAGAGAACATGCGCTCAAATTAAACCCGTTGAAATGCGCATTCATGGTATCATCCGGTAAATTTCTGGGGTTTGTAGTACGCCATAGGGGAATTGAGATAGACCCGGGCAAAATCAAAGCAATAACTGAACTATCCCCGCCGAAAAATTTAAAACAATTGCGATCTTTGCAAGGGCAATTGGCGTACATTAGGCGGTTTATAGCCAACCTATCGGGTAAAATCCAACCCTTCACCCGGCGACTAAGAAGAATAGCCCGTTTAAGTGGGATGGCGAGTGCCACGAGCCTTTGAAGAAATCAAGGCCTATCTACTCAACCCTCCAAAGTGTTGCGCGCCCATACCCGGAAGGAACTTATCCCGTATACGACCGCCCTAGATGGATCCTTGGGAGCCCTATTGGCACAAGAAAACCAGGATGGTAACCAAAATGCGCTATATTACTTAAGCCGCATGATGGTGGGGCGAACACGGTATTCACCGATCGAAAAGCATTGTCTAGCCCTAATCTTCGCGGTAAAGAAATTGAGGCACTACATGTTAGCCCATAAAATCATTTTAATATCTAAGGTGGACCCTCTCAAGTATCTAATAACTCGCCAATGCCGACGGTAGACGGCCAAGTGGGCTATCATCCTTACTGAGTTCGACATCACATATACACCGCAAAAGGCGATCAAGGGGCAGGCGCTGGCGGATTTTCTAGCCGCACATCCGATCCAAGATGACTCCCCATTAAAATGTGACTTTCCCGACGAGGAAACTCTACATGTTGAAGAAGGAGGTCCTATATGGGAGATGTACTTTGATGGTGCCTCGTCGATCAAGCCGATCGCGGCCCGGAGTCCCAATCCGTGCGAGCCGGCGCAGACTAGTCTTCGTAACCCCGGAAGGCGGGATAATACGACATTCTCTAGCTTTAACTGAACCATGCACAAATAATGAAGCAGAGTATGAAGCGCTTATCGCCGGACTAGAGCTATCACCGGAGCCGAAAATCAAGGTCCGTGCGCATCTTTGGGGATTCACAGTTGATAATAAATCAAATAATTGGCGAATATAAGGTCCTAAAGCCGGAGCTAATACAGTATCACCAGAAGGCCATGGAATTAATGAAGAAAATCCCGTACGTATCCATTGAGAAGGTCACGAGGGCTGTGAACGGTGAAGCAGATGCGTTGGCCAAACTCGCCAAAGAGCTGGGTGAACCAACAGAGCCGGAAATCCATATCATCGTCCGCAATAGGAGGCCATTATCATTGTGTCAAATAACAGATGATGTGAATAATGAAGGTACTGGGCTAGAAAAAGTAGAATGCCAAGAAACAATGATAACCGAAGAAGATGACGATTGGAGACAGCCGTTCATTGAATATTTCCGGCATGGCACTCTCCCCAAGGATAAAAGAATAGCTGATCAACTAAGAAAGCGGGTACTACGGTATGCGTATGTGGGCAATACGCTATACCGTAGGTCTTATGATCAGTTGTGGCTAAGATGCGTATCAAGGCCTGAAGCCGAGCAGGTTATGAAAGAAGTTCATTCCGGGCTATGTGGAGCGCATCAGTCTGGGCCAAAAATGAAGCTAAAGATCAAGCGAATGGGGTATTATTGGCCCACAATGGTGGCTGATTGTGAAGCTCACGCAAAGAAGTGCCGCATGTGCCAGATACACGGCCCTTTTATACATCAAGCGTCAAACCCGTTGCACCCCACGGTAGCATCCTGGCCATTTAATATGTGGGGCACAGAGACATAGTAGGACCCATAGACCCCCTACATCAAGAGGTCACCGGTTCATCTTGGCGCAACGGATTACTTTACAAAATGGGCCGAAGCCGTTCCACTCAAAGAAGTTAAAGCATCCGATGTGGTTAAGTTCTTCAAGACGCACATCCTTTACCGATTCGGTACACCGCAACGAATAATATCTGATAATGGAACGGCCTTCAAGAGCTCCAAAGTCTATGCCCTGGCGGAGCAATTTAATATTGATTGGAGATTCTCGTCCATTTATAACCCGAGAGCCAACGGCCTGGCCGAAGCCTTTAACAAAACCCTGATCAATATTATGAAGAAGACCGTGGACGGCAACCAACGAGACTGGGATAATCGTCTGCAGGAGGCATTATGGGCTTATCGAACCACGTACCGAACGCCTACGCAAGCTACCCCATATTCTCTGGCTTTTGGGGTTGAAGCCGTTCTCCCTCTTGAGGTGGAATTACCGTCATTGCGGGTGGCTATGCAAAATGACATGACCATGGACGAATGCCAACAACTTAGACTGGACGAGTTGGATGCCATGGATGAGAAGAGACTGATAGCTCAGCAGAACCTTGAAATATATCAGGCAAAAATGGCAAGGGCATATGACAAGATGGCGCGAGTCAGGGCATTTCAACAAGGGGAGCTTGTTCTTGTCCTTAAGAGGCCGATCATTGGCGGCACATCGGCCCGAAATTCTCTCCGAATCGGGAAGGGCCATATGTAATTGAGAAGGTATACGGGGGCGCGCATACCAACTCATAGACCATGAAGGTGAAAGGCCCATGCCACCGATTAATGGGCGATATCGAAGAAGTACTACACCTAGCCCAGAGCGGGGCCAACCGAGTAGTATCTATTGTAAATAAATAAGGAGGGAATAAGTGTTCGCTTACACACACGTGCACGAAACACAAACCCATGTCTAACCTCCACTTTTGCATAAAAATCCCAAAAACCCTACTTGTGCATCTGTAAATAGAATGCATCCAAAAATCCAAAACCACACAAACACATGTAGCCCTACAAAAATAAAAAATATAGAACAAGAGAATTCAACGCCAAAACCACGCGAGAATGTAAGGCGAGAGCCTTGGTGTTTGGGCTCACAATACAAATACCACTGGGTTTGTCCATTTGATACAGAATAAACACAAAAATGGGCAGGGTTTGCAGTTTGTCCCTCAAACTATCTGTCGCCCAATGACGAAAGTTGCTCATATTGGTCGCCCGCGGCGCAAGCCAAGGGATAGGTCGAGCAAATTGGTGGCTAGTATATAGTCACTTCCGAGGGCATATAAATAAATAACTCTCGTATTATTAGTAACATGTATCACTAATAACCAAAAATCTGCCTTCTTCTAATAAAACGAAAGGATATATAAGTAAAACAATAAAAACCTATTTTCCCTACTTATGAATAAAAATGATGATAAATAAAAATGATAAAATCTTTTCAATAAGGGGTTGCCACCTTTGTCCCCGACACCATGAGTGTTATACAAAGCCAGGTTGGGTGCATTCATCCGTAAAAGCACCACACGCCCGAAGAAATGGTGTGTCATAATCCCACGACATATCATGGAGGGGTCAGACTAAGGGTTTATGCTTTTGCCCGACATTCAGTGTCAAATAAAGTAATTCGCTTAAAGAAGTGACTCAGGTCATGGAGAGCGGACCTACCCGATGAAAGCCTGTCTCGCAGGGATGCGTGATGGATGTTTGAGGGTAGCTAAAATATAAAAAACTAGGTTGGGTACATTCATCCGCAAAAGTACCACACGCCCAAGGAGGTGATCTGTTTCTAATCCCAAAATAGGTCATGGAGGGGTCAGACTAAGGGTTTATGCTTTTGCCCGACATTCGGTGTCAAATAAAGTAATTCGCTTAAAGAAGTGACTCAGTCATGGAGAGCGGACCTACCCGATGAAAGCCTCGTCTCGCAGGGGGTGCGTGATGGATGTTTGAGGGTAGTACCCCCACAAAATAAATTGAGTGGAGAAGAGTGAATGTGAGTTTCCACTTTAGCACGCAACGGTGCACGTATGAGGGGAGAGTGGGTGAGCTTCACAAATAAATATCAATCAAGTATACAAGGAGCATCCACAAAATGGTGTTATCAATTGCATCCAAAATCCAATTGATACCGGTAAGTTTATCCATCGCAATAAAAGGATAAACGGGTTTATTCTCGTACCCGCCTAGAGGTCAATACGCATGTGTTCGTATCCGTAAAATACCACGGTTATTTGAGTTTTGTATTGCCATAAATAAAGAGAAATGATGTATAGAATGAATGTAATAGGATGTCGTAAGATTTTCCTTTATTATGTTTAGACGCTGCGAAAGAATGAAGCAGTTGTAATAGGGCGCTTTTGCAAATAAAATTGGAGGTGCACAGCATAAATGAATGAAATATTTCCTCGCGCTGCAGAGGAAGCGATGAAAGGATAATAATAGAGGCAAGCATCATCCACAACAAGAGATCAAAATGATAAATGTCAAGGCATCCTATATCAAGTATAGTAAAAGAAAAGGAGAAAAGAAGAAATGAAAAGTGCAGTCTATGGGCCCAAAAAGCGGGACTCCAACTCTAATAGCACAGTACTAATGGTCTCCAGATAAGCGTGGAGGGAGTGCCTGTCCTCCTCCGAAGTCGCCTCGAAGTCCAAGAACTGAGCGAAGGCACTATCCCGAGCACTCGTGTGAATCTGCAGCTCTGGGAGACGTCCCGCTAGATGTCGGGAGAAGCCCTCTACTGATGATCTGTGGTCCTCTAGCTCCTGCACGAGCAGTCGAGCAGGCCCACCACTGACTCCCATGGAACGGAGAGTGGCACAAGAGGAGAGCCGCTGAAGATAACGGAGTCGAGCAGCCTCTAAGTGCCTGCGCAGCTCATGGATCTCCAACTCGTGCTGATATACGAGAGAGCTCGCGTCCTGGTAAGCCCTGAGTAGCTCCTCACATCTCCTAGAAATGAAGGTACTCTCGAGACGAGGTGCAATGAGTAGAGCTGGCGCGATGGTATCCCGCATCAGCCTATACCAGTCGAAAGAGAAGCCATCGGGCAGAGAGTCCAGGATCTCGAAATCTAGCGGATAGCCCCCGAAGAAGGTGTCTCGGAGTGCATCCGCCAGCGTGGCCAAGGCGAGCTGCACATCCCTCGATGTAACATCTCGCAAGTAAAATAAATGGGTTAGACAAATTGTTATAACCTAAGAAGAAATAGAAGGAAGAGAAGATCTAACCTATCGCCTCGTCGCTCGAGACCGGCGGGGCCGAATCGTGGATAGGGATGTCGGTCGCCTCGGAAGACCCGCAGGTGCACCAGACCCGGCTACAAAATAAAATGAAAAGCATAAATACATGGAAAAGTAAAATACGGGCAAATGACAAAGGAAATATAAGGTACCGGGAGAGGCATGAGGCTCGGCGAGACCCTCGCTAGCCGGAACCTCCATCTCTGGGCTGTGGAATAGCTGCTCCACTAACCAACTCTCATCTAGCTCCGAGTCATAGTCGACTGTAGCCCTCTCAGTCGAGTCCTCCACCCGAGCATCTGATGAAACTCCGCCATCTATGGCCATGAGAGGCTGCCCATCGGGAGATGAAGAAGCATGAGATGGCCCTCCCTCGATCAATAATGGCTCGTCGCTGCGGCTCGACACCAATGGACTCCCCGCTCTAAAGAAGCCTCCTCTCGATCGTACAAGAGTGAGCACCGGCCCCGTAACCACATCAAAGGAGTCACCATCCCCGCAGGCACCAATAAGATCGACGGTGAGCGGGAGACCGTTGTAGAAGAAAGACTCGAGTGGTGAGGAGACGCCATGTCATCGGCCTCGTGGTCTCGTAAAATCTACATATAAGAATGAAAATACTAGTGCATGCTGGCAACTAAGTATCAAATGAAGCACACGAACCTGCGACGGCAAGGTCGGTGCAAAACCCTGAAATGGCAGTGCTCGCAGGCGCCGATAGATCTGCCATGATGTCATCTTGGGCGCACCTCCACAGAGATGTCCCACGAGCTGAAAAATAAACCCTAATCGAGAGATGTAAATGAAGTGCGCCCGAATAAGGATAGGCGAGTCAGTAAAGAAAATCACCCGGAGTGGGAGAAGGAAAGGAAGACGGGGAAGACGGCTGAGAGGCGCCGTCTCGATCTCTCCCCATGGTAGCTGGAGCCGGTGGCTCAGCATGTGGCTGAGAATGAACGCCAACTGCTCGTGGACGAGGGACTGAGAACCCGGGCTCCGCGTGATCATACTCGTAAGCCAACTCTGAATCAAAAGAGGATGGATTGAGATGAGATGAGGCTTATCAAAGGGAAATAACCTGAAAGGGATGATGAAGTGTACCTGTGAGAATAGTCCTAACAGGAGCACGAGAAAATCGGCTGTCTAAACCCTGAAAATCGACAGGCTCTGCGGCAATAGCCGGGAAAGGGCTGCGATCACGTGAGATAGTACCATCTAATGAGGCCGGCCATCTCGCGGACATGTACTCCGACGACCACCGGAGGAGTATACGACTGGTAAGAGCGAATGGTCTCATAATACCACTGCTGATAACGCCTCGTGAAGGTGAAAGTCCTAGAGGTGGATACCATCTGATAGCGAGTGCCCGTGCCTAGTCGGAAGAGGTGAGTGTAGCACCATCCGATACCCTCCAAATCGGCCGCCAATGATGTAGGGCGGAGAAGAGGCGCTGGAATATCCTGATCCAAGCCAAACTGATGTGCACATCGATGTGGCGAATAAGGCTCGATGAACATATAATCGCCCAATCTGAGAGGAAGAAAGCCCTGACGAATACTGATCAGGTACTCCAAATCGATAGGCCTGGCTCGGATGCTAGAAGAGTCGAAGAGGGGACCCCGCCGTCAATCACCATCCCGTCGCCAACCCTAGCCCCCACGTGCCACCGATCTATCCGTCTCGAGAGAAGCACGATGGTCTCGCTCTCCTAAAGAATCTATACCGAGCAGCCTCCGGAGTCAATGAAGCTGGCTGCACCCCAGCTAAGTCACTCAATGAAGGTAGACGATCTCGTAGCGTGACCGCCATGCCGGGATCATATGAGCCAGACCAATGCAAATGGAGCCATCCGCTAATCGATGCCACGGATCGCTCCCGGCACCGTGAAGGACTACGAGATGAAGTCAAACCGCGGAGACACCTATAGATGTTGGCCAGTACAGGCACGGCCAAAGAAATCCTGTCGCCACGCGCGATCAGGCTCGCCATAACGAACACCGAAGGCCGAATGGTGTATGCAGGGGAGCTAGGTAATAAGAAATAGCAGATCCACCAAGAGATGAAGGCGGTCAGATAAGTCTCCCGATCCACGACATGTGAACACAGGGTATCCTGAGATGGGATAGGGCCGTCATGATGAATCTCGAGCCGACCTGTACCAAATGGATCTCTGGTGGAAGCCAAACCCGTAGGGCGAGTATGGACCCGATCGGTGAAATAGGCGATCCAATGTCTGAACGGAACTCCGGGATGCCCCCTCCGCAAATGATGATAAATCTCATAAATCCTATGCAAAGAAGGCGGAAATCGAGTGAAGTCTCCCGAGTCAGCGGGTGAGACCATGAACTCGTCATAGAAATGGCCGAAGATCGGCAGCCCGGTCAACTGTTGTATCTCTAGGAGGGTCGGAGTCAGCTCTCGGTCGTCGATGAACAGAGTGTTGGTGGAATAGTTCCACCTCTCACAAAAGGCCCGTAGCCAGGGTGTGTCGATATGATAATGGAACATCGACAGAAAGACCGAGTCATATATCCCGGCTCGCCTGAGCAGAGTCCTCTCCCGCATGAGCACATACCGGGTCCACTCTCGCTGATAGCCATGGCACTCTAAAGGAGTGATAAAGGGAGCAGGAGTCCATCTATGAGCCTCCCCGTCAATAATCTCCTTGCCCGGAGATGTGTCAAAGGAGCCGTAGAAGCAACGCCTGGGGGCCGAAGGGGCATGATGTCATGAGGCCGATCATCCCCGAAGAATAAACCGCCGCCTCGCGGGTAGACAGAGTCGCTCGGATGGCGAGACGAGAGGAGTCCAATCGCTAGGATCCTCATAAAAAGAATGATAATGACTCGAGGGCGACGCGAATGGCGTCATGAGAAGAAACTACAATACCCAAAGAGGAGAAGACGTCATGAGAAATGAAGTGATGAATGATAAGGAATAATGCACCAAGACAAGCCTTTCGAGCGTTCAAGGCTCGTCTTGGTGGGTGGCTTCTGTTTACCCTTGAAAGATTTCAAGGATGAGTAGATGAATAAATGGAAATAAATTGATGATTAATGATAAATCATAAGAGGAAAGAAGAAGAGAAAGCAATGAAAAGATGGCCCACTAATCAGAAGAGGTCGTCGCTAACCCCGAACAAATCCATTAATCCCACAATGAAATATTAGGGTGAAAGACGAGGATATAAATACCCCACCACCTCCTACTCATTCGAGGTGGCTGACCCTCGGGAGATTTCGGAGAGAGAAAATCTCTTGATGGGTCAGCCATTTGATTACATTTTCTCTGACAAGTGGGACCCACCTGGCAGTCCCTTGTAGATGAATCTAACAACATAGCCTATCTGATGAGTCACCCATGTGACCATTTTCACCGACAAAGGACCCCACACCTCGGTGACTATTATAGAGTCGAGTTGAACCCTAGAAATCGCCTTTGGAACTAATCCTAGAAAGGAGCCGAAGCAAAGATAATCCCTATGCTACATGAAATGATGTCAATGCCAAGCTAGCATTTTTGATGCAACTAGTCATGAGAAATTCCAAATGTGATTTTGCTTTCAAGGCTGACCTGGTGCCAAAACTGCGAGCAACCACCTAACCATGCTTTGATTTGTGTCAATTATCGATAAGTAGTCAGTTCTTTGACCAAGTCACCCTCATGTTAAGGGATTGAAAGTTAATTTCACAAGACCGATCAAAGTGCCAAAGCCGGGAGCAACCACTGATCAAGTCTAGATCCGTATCAACCGTTGACATGTAATCAATCGTTGACGATCAAACCCTAATGGATATCAATATAAGTCTAATTGATATTTAGTTAGGGTGGTTTCTGCAAGAGAGGGATAATTGGCAGAGACACTGAGCTACAATTGAGATCTGGGATTAATTCTGAGGAAATAATAGGGTTTATTTGATAAAAGAATTTTTAATTCAGAGAAGGAGGGGGTAAAAATGGAATTAAAAATTACAGGGATGATCATCATGAATTTAGGGATTTTTGGTGAAATTTTCATGATTTTTGGATAAGTGGAGCTATCAAAATAAATTCAGGGAAGATAAAACAGGTTAAAAATGAAAGATCAAGGGCTGAGATTTGATCAAGGCAGATCTGGGTGCAACTTGGGGACAGAGACACATCTGGGTGCAAGTGGGGATCCTAAGCACACCTACACCGAATCGGGGAAGAGAGAGGGTGTGACACGTGTCGCGCATTTCATCGGGCCACCTCATGCCACGTGTCGCCACCCCATCGTCCACCTCGGCCACGCGGGCCCCACACCCCTACGCTGACCGACAAGTGGGCCCCACCTATGCCACATGGCAGTCAGCCACTGGTCCACATCGATAGCCACCTCATACAGCAGCTAGACAAATGGCGGCATGCTATAAGGCCACCTCAACAGCTCAATGCCATGTGGCCTTCCCTTATTGGTCCACCTCACTACTGTGAACCCCACTATACTATAAGACGACTGACAAGTGGGCCTCACTGGGTGCCACATGGCATGCACTCACTGGTGCCATGTCATCATACAGTGTGTACAAGGAGTGACAAATGGCTTCCTGTGATTGGTACAGGGCAACACAAAGTGCCACATGGCACTACATCGCAGAGCCACATCATACACCATTAACAGATCATTAATACTAAGGGTTTGTTTAATAAAGCAATCAACCAATCAGGCAGAGCCACCTCAGCCTATTAACCCTAATCATCATGCTAATCAACCCTAAATGAAATGCCTAAACTATTAAATCGACATGTGGGACCCAAAGAGTCGGTTAATATGAGTAGGCGCATGAGATGAAAGTCAACCGAGTCTATTCAATCTTGCCTCTTTAATCCAAACGCAATTCAATTTAAAACAAGAGATGAAAAGGAGATGAACCCGGTGCATGCTTCCCGCCGCTAGTCTACTCTCTCCCCGCGCTTTGGTGCACGTGTGCCTGCCCGTCCAAGCCCGGTCGAAGACTCCCCCTCTCTTCTTCTTCTCTCCTCGCGCGCGATCGCCGGCTTCTTCCCATGGCGTCTCACCATTACGAGAGGCTTCAAAACAGATGACAAGCATCAATGCTTCGATCGGGGAAGTGAGAACAAAAGGACAACAGTGAAGGAAGAATTGAACAACAAGATTACCACAATTTGAATTGAAGCGAATGACGGTGTGCTTTCAAAGAAATGTGATTGAGCGCTTTAAACACCAAATTGAGCACACAGAGGGCTTCTTTATGCTAAGGCGATGCCGATTGGTAGGCAATTGCAATATAGTGCAATGAAAGGAAGGGCTAAGAGTGAAGAATTGATAAGAGCAGTAATGGAGAGGCAGATCCAATAAGCGCTCTAGAGATCGAATTGAATGGTGAAAAAGCTTATTCAGATCAAGGCGATGTTAATCGACATGGATTGAAAAGGCAATTGAGTAAAAGATGGTGAATTTAGCTAGGAGGAGAAACGGGCTAAAAATGCAGTTTAGAAATTGAGTGAAGAACTATGCAATTGAGGGAGAAAGGGGTCTTAGCAACGAGATGGAAGTGTTTAAGCATGGTTTGGCAGTGAGGGGCCACTCACCGGTTGAAATAGGCGCTCAATTGAGTCAAAGAGTTGCGGCACAGTCAAAGGATAACAGAAAACGGTTATTGCAGTTCCACAACAAGCACAACTTGATCTCAACCATCCAGGCAAGTGTAATGAAGGGTGGAGATGCATCCAAGCTGGCAATCCGAGTGGAAGGCAGCCAACCAATCACAATTGGGTTAATTGGCCGGTTCTAGCCTATATAAACTAAAAATCAGCAACAGTAAGGAGAAGAGATCCATTAGCAGAACAATTGAGAGTATCTACACACTTACACATATACTAGTAGTCATCAATTACAGAGTGGAAGAGAGATTACAAGGAAATTAATCGATTTGGATTACTATTCTGATTAAGAGGTAACTGTTCATGCATTCAATTGGCATTTTCCTTTCATTCTCTGTAAATGAATTTAGAGCTTTAACATAGCTAGTTAGGTAGTCAATTGATTTCTTTTCTGTTCTTGTTACTATTCTTTAAGAATTTGCTATATTCTTTCATATTTTCTTTTCTTTGCTTTTGTTCTTCCTTTGAATAACCCTAATCAATGGCAATTGACTGAATCCAGTGAGCCACTGGCCCAATCACAAAGTGATTGGTGAGCCTTTAGGCCTGGACCAGTCACAATTATCAAAATTTTACAATTTAAATAGTATTGCATCTGTTCCTTTATGATTTTTCATTTTCAATCGATTTCTTTGCTTATATCTGTCTAATTAATGAAAGATAATGACTTGCTACCCTTTGAGTATCTTAGTTGTATGATTCTAATTGAATAGATGAGCCAATTCTTACAATTTCAAAGAAATGCACTGATTCCAGCACAAATCGATATACTGATGAAATTCCAGAGATGAATTGGTTCCAATTGATCACTATCTCAGCGAGCCACTGGCCCTAGCAACGTCTGGGTGAGCCTTTAGGCCTGAGAGTTGTTAATTTAATATGAAAACATCTCAAACTGAGAAAGAATTGCAGTCGGTACCAATCGGTACCGCACACCCGCCATGCACAGTTGCTTCAACTCGGTTAATAGCACACAAGAAGCTTTATACTCATCCCAGATTACATATACATGCTAAGGCGATGCTCAATAGTTGCATAATTGTCAAGAATTTCAATTGAATTCGGTGAATTTGATGAAGAAAGGATCTTGATACCGGTTCTTACTAGTACATTAACTGATATTGTCGTATAAGTATCAACCACCGTATGGATCTTTGATCAGACAATATAGAATGACTCCACGCACTAAGACGATATCAACGCGCTGGTCTGATCGGAGAAAGGAAGCTCCGGCCGCCGGGAACGCCACCTAGCACAGATCTTAATGCATCGGAGAGTCAGAGACTGAAGGGAGCCCTTCTGCACGATTCTTGAAGCGTTCACCAATCTTGAAGAATATTTAATGAGTGAGATCTGGCGAGAGTTCGGAAATTTAAACAAGAGAAGATCTGGGCCTTACATATATTAAACACGTATCTCAACTAAATCTAACGGCCCAAGTATAAATGAAACATTTGAATAAACTAGGCGCCAATCTTGGAGCAGATCCGAGGGCCCAGATTAGGCCCAATAATTAAATAATAACAGAATACTAATGGTATGGAATAAATAAATGATTTGAAAATGCTCCTGAACTCCAAATTGACTCAAATTTGTTTCTAAAATTTTCTTATTTTTCATATTATTTTTCTATATAATAATATTCCAGTTTTAAAAATATAATCATGATAAAACAATTTAAAAGCAAAAGACATTACCTATATTGATATGTTTGACCTAGCTTTGACTTGTCATTTTAAATACTATAAAAATTCTAAAAATTCAAATAAAATCATGAATAATAACTAGATATATTTTAAGTGATTTTTCATGAAATAATGATGATAATAGTAATATGCCATAATAAATGATGAGAGTAGCTATATTCTTTGATAAATAAAAAAAAATAATAATAAATAATAATAGATATTATGTTGATATTTTCTGTAAAAAGAATAATAAAAATAAATAGTAAAAAAAAAATATACAAAAATATATACTACCATGATAATAGATAGTAAATACATTTTCTTCTATAATAAAGAATGATAATATAATTTTATAATAAAATGAATTGCATTTCTTTTGTCATTTCTATACAAATATACAATAAAAACATTTTGATGGATAAAATGCAATAAAAATAATAGTTGTAATAAAAATATAATGAATTTCATCTCTTATGGCCATTTTCAAATAATGATGATAATAATAAAAAAAATCTCTTATACTTTTCTATAGATAATAGATAGAAATAATAAAAGAAAATAATGAATAGTATAATAAATAAGATAGAATATTAATAATGATGTCTTTTTAGCTATTATAGATCTTAAAAATAAAAAAATATATATAATAATAATAAAAATAATATAGCTAGCTATCTTTGATTTGTAAATAATTCTTACATAATAAATAGAGTTTTCAACATAATGAAATATAATAATGAAATTCTATTACTTTGGCTATTATAAACATTTTGAAAATATAAATAAAAATCATTGCCATTTTATTTTCTATTATTTTTGTAAGTGGTTTTCTACAAAATAAATAGAGTTTAGAAATAATAAAAATAAAATTCTACTATTTTAGCTATTATAAAAATCCCAAAAATATAAATAAAATTCTAGTTAATAGCTAACCCCTTTTTCTTATTATTTTTGTAAATAATTTTTCTACATAGATAAATAGAGTTTAGAAATAAAAAATATAATAAAAATAATAATAATAATAAAAAAAATATAATAATAATAATAATAATAATGAATAAATTCATTTGTATAATAGAGATGATAATGGAAGATATTATGTAATAGGCTTTGTACATGAACAAAAATGCTCATACAAGGAGTGTAGAGCCATATGAGGGTGTTTGCACACATGATGTAACATTTAGAACGATTAGTCAAGACAAGAACATCTTGACAAAGGATAAACAAGGTTGCAACGGCAACATGAGAAGATATGTTGAGACAAGAACATCTTGACGTAGAATGACTAAGGCTTTGATAGTAATATGAGAAGATACGTTGAGACAAGAACATCTTGACGTAGGATGACTAAGGCTTCGATAGCAACATGAGAAGATATGTCGAGACAAGAACATCTTGACACTTGATGAAGAATAACCAGAGCTGTGACATCAACATGGAGATACATGTCGACTCGAGGAAGAAGAACATTACGATGTCCTGAGAGAGGTGACATCTTAATGACTCACTACCATGAGCAAGTAACTCATGATTGAATACGCTCACACAAGGGGTGTAGGGCAATATAGTAATTTTACACAAGTAATGCAACATGTAGAATGATTAGTCGAGACAAGAACATCTTGACGCTCGTGAAGAATGACCAAAGCCACGACATCGATGGAGAGATATGTCGACTTTGAAGAAGAAGAACATTATGATGTCCGAGAGAAGTGACATCTTAATGACTCGGTGTCATGAACAAGTAATTCATGACCATTTGAACTAGCGAGACCGAACTCATCCGTCGATAAGTTTGTCTTCTGGTTCATCTCCCGAGACCGTGAGATTGAATCGTTCGTAGTAGATTCATCCACAAAATAGTGAATGTGAACCGTTCGTAGGTAGGTTCCGTCACTAACACATGCCTCAATGTTGAACCGCCCGCGCTTCAGGTTTGACATTGTGTGTAATCGTGTTTCCTAGGTTTATGAATCGGCTTTATATATAGAGAGATTGTCCATTACGCTCGGGAGCTTTTTCTTCCGCATGGCGCATATGCGTCCACATAGGCGTATGCAGACACTCACATGCGATCAACTCAATATGCGAACTGCATATACATTTTCATCATAGAACACCTAAAAAACTCATCATATGCCGATCCTATATGCTTTGCCACATAGCTTTTGTCACAGAAAGTCCAGAAAATCACTATCAATGATGTAATTACAAAAATAGAGCTGGTGATGGGTATCAAATCCAGTCTTCGTTGCTGGGAACAAATGAAATTTTCACGAGGCACACATGTTTGTGTAATATTGTTGAATATATTAATTACATATAAATTATACATCTATTTTTATAATACAAACTAAATATGTGCTACTCTATATATATCTGTATATGTAGCCACATGCTACATGTGTTATACAGAATCTCTTCGCACACATATTTAAATTTACATTTTAAAATCATGGTCTATTGTGCTTCCATTAGCACTTCGACCGAAATATTACCGGTCCAAATTTTAATGTTTCATACCCAAAATTTAAATTTAAATAGCTCAATAAAATATTTATATTATAATCTTATAGAATACTAATTTTATCATGTTTGAAATTAGTTTATCATGTGCTTAATGATTTATAAGATAGTCTTAAAATAATAGAAAAATAATAAAATTTATATGTCAAAAAAATTTACTTTTTAAAAATTATTTAGTAAACTAACTCTGAACACAATAAAAAATAGTATTCTATAAAGATTATGATATAAATATTTTATTGAGTTACTTAAATATAAATTTTGAATATGAAAAAATAAAATTTGGACTGTATCGTTTCAGCCAACGTGCTACTGGAAGCACAATAGACTAACTATATATAGAGAGAGAGTAAAGCTAGCGTGCTCCTAGGAGAACGGAGCCCCTCCGTGATCCTAACTCAAAAAATATATCAAATAATCTTTAAATTTTGATTTATCACTCTCATTAAATTTTCATATTGAAATCATATGGGGTGCAAAAATTTGAGATGTTTTGAATTTTCTAAGTCACTCTTTTCAATTTTTGAAATCAACTCCAAAAATAATAATAAAATATTCAATGTTTGTACATTATTTTTAAAAATTAAAATGAGTGACTTAGGAAACTTGAAACGCCTCAAATTTTTGTACCCCATAAGATTTCAATATGAAAAATTTAATGAGAGTAATAAATCAAAATTTAGAGATCATTTGATATTTTTTTTAGTTAGAATCACGGAAAGGGTATGTGCTCTTAGGAGCACGCTAGTTTTACTATATATATATATATATATATATTGAGCTGATTTATATTGATAACTTTGAAATCTGACATATTGGACGGATAATCAACAAAAACCTATTCAGATTCAAATATAAAACGGATTAAGGAATACTACTGAAAGGTATACACATGAGAAAATTAAGAATTTTCATAATAGCAAAATATTTATTTAAATTATAAAATAGATTAAAAATGCATATATGTATTGATGTTAATCAGTTATGTGTTAAAATTCGTGAAATCACGATTCGATATGATTCAATAGTTTTTCGATACGAATTGTGAAGATATATCGGAGAGGTTGTGAATCATGTGAATCATCACGTATCGTTTATGATTCATATTGTGATTCACGATTCAAGATCTCAAGCTATTAAATGCTAACAATGAAAATCAAACTCAGCTCTCTCGCATCCAGTTTCTTCTTTGCATAAAGCTTCTCTATGGTCTTCACCCTTTCGATAGCAAACTTTAGCCCATCGAGCGAGGAGAACAAGCAGGATCGATAAAGAAAAAGAGAACCAAACCGATGGAGGCAGAAAGTGAACTATAGAAAAAACATGGTGCAATCGGATAGGGAAGAATGCAATCTAAAAACATGTGCGTGGATAGATTTGGTTCATAAATTTTTAGTAAAAATAATTTAAAATATTAGTATGGTTCATGATGAACCATAATGGATTTAGAGCTCTCACAAGGTGTATTTCGACAGGACGATTTAATATTTTGGTTAGAAATTTGAGGTACATTATTTGACTTTTTATTTAGTGTGTTTTTAAAGACATGGTCCATAACCATTAAATTATTTATTCTAACTATAAGAATAATTACACGTGGATGCAACTAATAATATTCTTCATTTGTGATAAATAATTATTGACACCAGAGAAAATATTGAATAAAACTAAAATAATTTATTTAATATGTTAGTTAAATAAAAATTATGTTTATTAAATTTATATATATTATATGTGGTTTAATTCCTATAATAGTTTAAATAATAAAATACTTTTCATTAATATATAAGTTATCATGTTAGTTGGCTTATTATATAAGTTATATGTATATGTATCATTTACAAAGCGCACGTAATGTTATTATACAATATTAATATGATAGAAGTTATATTATAATGAATTTTTAATTAAAAATTTACTAATTTTAAGATAAATTTAGCGCATCTTAATGATACGATACGGTATGAAATACAACGATTCACGATACAAACTACAATTCAACAACATATATGTCAATTACAAGTATATAAAATATCAAAATTTTAACAAAAATGAAAAAGTGAAAATTATAACTTCAGATACACAAGTAGAAAATGTAAAAATTTGACGGCTTTACATTTAAGTAACATACAACATATACAATTAATTCAAATTCAGACAATATAAATTCGGATCATAATTTAAAATCTGTAAAATTAGTAAAAAAAACTCCAATAAAATTTGGTATTCATAAAATTTCAATATATATATTATTTGTATAATTTGGAAACGTCCGTTAAAACATCAAATTTTAAAATTTGACTTCAAATTCCGACCATCTATACTTTATAAAGAACGGTAGTTTCACACAAATATTATTCATTATTTTAAGTCTATGATATTTCAATTTTTTAAAGATTAATAAATAACTTTACCTTATTCAGATTTCCTATCTTGGGTTTGAATCGCCATCTAATTTATGTATAAAAAAAATGACGTGTCATGATATGAAAAATGCAGCATGTCTCGGTCACATACTATGACATGATTAAAATATTTTTCACGTGATGTGATATGTCAAAAAAATAAAGGAGAGACACGTCACACTTATAATATGACATACATAAGACACATCATGGTAAGAAATATCGTGCCACATCGTAATGTGTCTATCTGTGATATGATAACATGACACATGTAGGATCCGTCTATGTTATCATGTTTAGTCATATTTAAACATATTATTTGGTCATAATTTTTTCAAATTTTATATTTTTCATTGAAGAAATATTTAAATTTATGAAAAACAAATAATTTACAATTAAGTGAATAAAATATTTCGTTTTTGCCCTGGTCGTGCATCAACATGGAGTGACGAGCACCTTAGCGGCCTTACACAAGACAGACAATTTCTCATATATAGTGTGTGACTCATATCTTGGTTCTGTAACGTCCTCCGTAGGTAGGTCGAACCAGCAGACTTTTATATTTATCTTTAGATATAATAAATAAGAAAAAAAAATGTTTGGATAGCTTCACGTGATCACATAATATGTTGTGATGCGTCTAGATAATTTCAGGTGAAATGTCAATATTAATTGAAAGGAGATGCATCATGCAAAAAAAAAAAAAAAAGCACGCAACATGCGACACATGTAATGCGGTAAGTAAATATGTCATAACATTTCTATGGTATTTTATGATAGAACCAGTGACGACGTATTTATTTTTCGAACACTCATTTCATCAACTAGAATTGTCGGTATTAAGTCGACAACAATGATTTTCTGATGGTCGTATATAATGATGTCAAAATACTTGGTATGCCCATTGCCGGTGGGTACGGGCCGGGTACACCCGCGGCGGGCGGCGGGTAGGACGGGCACGGACACGGTGGGTAGACGGGTTTTTTTTTTCAAAACCGTACCCTATCCATCTCATACCCGTGCCCGTCGCGGGTACACGGGTACCAAGGGCACGGGTACCACGGGTATGGGGGTACTCGGGCACGGGTAGATGGGTACGGGTACGAGATTTTTTTTTTGCTGTTTTTTTTTCTTTTGTTGTTTTTGTTTTACAAATATATTTTTTATTTTGTAATGTCATAAAATCTGAATAATATCATTTCGACTAAGTACAAATCTAAACGTTCATTTTAAAAGAATAATATATTTTCTAAACGTTCATTTTTTTCAATTATTTTAAAATAATAGATTAAATCAAAAAAATAGATCAAAGATTTAAAATAAACGTTTAAAAATCAAATAATTTAAAATGAACGTTTAAAATATAATGCATGTATTGTATATAAATCTGATTTCATGATCCTTATTGAAAATCTTGCAAACATCTATCTACAGGAAATTTAAGAAAACATTGAATTTGCACATGATTTTAACCATTTAAAATCAAACTACTTTTTCCGAACTGCGATGCGGGATATATTGTTGCAAAATTATAGCAAAATTAGTTATACATGACTCATGAGAAATAAGTTTTTTTCCTGACATATTGATAATAAGTTTTTTTTTTTGAGAATTATGATCACCAATCAAACAATTATGAAAACAAAAAACATAAATTAAAAATATTTGGCTGTAATTTACTCATGTTGTATACTAATTCAATTTAATTTGATAATCGGTCAATCACCCATCAAATTTTTTTTTTAAAAAAAATAACAATTCAGTTTACACTTAATCTGTGTCCAAAACTATTTTCAAATTATTGTTTACAATTTTTTAAACACAACTAATCTAAACCAGATGATCATACTTATTATTTCATTATTTATTTTCATAACAATTTATTAGATATCACAATTATGAAAAAAAAAATCTCTGTATCTGTCATATTGTATACTGTTTATAATTTATTAGTAGCCAATATTAGAAAGGACAATTGACCGCATAATAAGGAAGGAATTTTATACGCTACTTTTAATTAAAATTGGGATCGATTTTAGCTTTAGACACTGAAACAGAATCTTAGCATAATACGGTACGCGGGTACGGGTACGTGGGTATGCGGGTACGGATACGGGCGGCGGGCGGGTACGCGGGTACGCGGGTACGGATACGCGGGCGGAGGGTACAATAAGTTTTTTCCAAAAAAAAATATGACCGGCCCTTCTCAAATCCGTACCCGTTTATCCGCCTATACCCGGGCACGGATACGGATACCGCGGTACATGGGTACACTACCCAAAAGCATTTGATCTATGATACTATAGGAATACAGTAGGCAATGCTAAATAAGGAAAGAGACTGTCAGAGTTGCAGTTAAACAGCTTAAAATTTATAGGGCCTATTTTACAGATTTTTTTAATAAATAAAAAAATAAATGAAACTGATATGATTGCATTCGGAAATTAATCCGTCCAGTCAGATCTTAGTTTTGAATTCGGGTTTAGGGCTCGAATCGAGTTCAAAACTCAGGTCCAGCCAGGGCTCCTTTAACCCGTCGTTGTCTACCCTTCCCTTCCTTTCCATTTCTCTCTCCCACTTCTCTGCCTCTTCTAAATTGAAAAAAAAAATTCTCAATTTCAATTGATCTATCATATTTTTGCTTCAATTTAAAAATCATTTGCGCTAAACTTCTTATCTTTCGGAGGAGAGTTGGAAAAAAACCCGTCGATCCATCGAGTTGGTCGTAATTTCGAAGGTAATTTTTATTTTTCAATTTAAATCCGAATTTAGAAATATTAAAAATTTATTAGATTTAGTTAGTATAATTATAGTGATAATTGAAATATAGTTAATATAGTTTGGTTTGGTTGATTTATAGTGTTAATTTTGAATTATATAGTTATAATTAGCTAAATTATATATTAGCACTAATTATGCTAAATATTGTTAATTTTTTAGATTAAATTAGGTGAATTATTGAATTATACCAAATTATAATGTAAATAGGTTAATTATTTAAAATTATTGAATTGTACCAAATTATACCAATTATTGCACCAATTTGTATCAAATTACATCAAATGACACTAAATTTTATCATATTTTATCAAATTGCACAAAATTAGACCAAATTGTATGAAATTTATAATTAATATAATTCAACCAAAATTGTATCTTAATTTTAATTTTTACAATTTTTTTAATAATTATAGTGAAAAATAGAGTATCCGCAACTCCTTATCGTACCTCAAAATGAACATAGATCACAGAGGGTCAGAACCGATGTAAATATTCTTAATCATATAATGTGGAAAAAAATATACTTTGTAATTAATTTTAGCATATCGTATGTAATAAATATTTTTTTGCAGTCACATAGCACTCTCCATTTGAACGCACATCATCCGAAAATACCATACAACGCGCAGATGGATCCATATCTACATCAATTGGGTCTCTATCAGATAGTGATTATGGGTGATTGCCAGTTAGAAATCACTCCTGACAGCGCTTGTCGAGAGGTGGTGACCAGAGACGTCGACATTTCATCTATTAGTCGGCAAGATGACGGTGACGTTGGAGAACGTGTGCTGTCTATGAGGATCGCCTATCAGAAATATTTTAAATTTTTAATATATTATTTTATATTTTATTTTTGAAGTCTAGTAATCTAATTTTATAAATTTAAAATTATAAAAAAATCAATAATAGAGGGGGACTGACGATGAATGGAGCGGGACGGTGGAGATGCTACTTGGGTTGGATGCCGATCCATACATTTATAATGACATCACCGATAACCCGTGACCGTTTAAGATACACACGAGCGTTTTGCTTGGATTTGTTCGGGTCCGTGATGTTCTCGAACAACAGTGCAGACTCGGTGCCGGCGGTGTACTTGATATTTCTTGACAACATGCTCAACGTACTGGAGGACGGCTATGACTGGAGGTAGACAGTACTCTCTTGCTTGTACTTTAATCTCTCTCGCTCATGTCTCGAGCCGACATATTGCATAGCCGGAACATTACTTCTGCTTCAGATGTGGTCATGGACACGATTCCCTTCAATATCACTCATCTTAATTGATATGGTTGAGAATCACTATCCGATTGAGTCACGAGACAGTTCAATCATTCCAAAGATCGTTACTCGTCGTACATTGCCTATCACACGATCGATATACCACGTGCATTAGATAAGTTTCTAAAATAAAAAAACTTTGATGTATCGTAAGAACAAGCACACATCTGGAGGCGGTGAAGGGCAGAATGTTGATTGGGCGTAGTATTACTTACTCTTTGCCGATCGAGCACAAGATGAGCCCGAGCTACCTATCACGGAGTCATGACCGTACGTCTATGCCCAGCACTATATGTACCTGGGGTGGTATTATAAGAGAGGGATGGCTATAATATGATACAGAATGAACATTGAGGAGCTCTTGAGCTAGCCATTACCGCACCCCGAGGAGCCTGTGAATGAGTTGTCCTACGTATCACATTCACACCAGAATGTTCGAGTTGTTAGCATTTAACCAAGCTATTTATTCTTAATTAAACTCTTCACATAACTTGTGCTATAGAATAAAAAATGTATATGTAGATGTTCTGTTTAGTGAAGAATACAGCCACCGTCATTGGTTGGCTTACGACGCCCGGGTATTCATGGTTTGGCAAACATGAATCGCGCCGGATTAAGCATTTGATGGGCGATTTAGGGCATACTCATATTTTTACAGCGATATTTGATTTCGCATGTCAATATTTAATTTTTTTATTTTAATTTGTAGGTATTTTCAATTTAATTATTTTTTATCAATTTAATTCATGTAAATATGTGTAATTTACTTGTACATGTCTTCCGACGGATCCTGAGGACATTGATATATTTTTCGCTGACCGTCCGACTCACGGCCCATGACTAATGAGTTCGACTTATTTCAGGGAGATTTCATACCGTACTCTCAATTGATGAGTCATATGAGCCTCGATCCAAGTGTTGGGATCTCCGGTACCCAATATGATGCTCCTAACGCGTCGTTGTACGATACTCCTAGTCCATCCACCCAGTGCCCGAGATGCAGGCACCGACCGACGCAAGACACAAGCACCCTCGCCGTAAAATCCAGCCGAGAGACACATACAGCATTTCTCTCATTAGAGGATGTTTCGTAGACGTTGATGTATTTTTTTTACAGAGATTGTTGTTTATATATGTACTTTATTTTCTTTATTTATGGTTTGAAATTTAATTTTTCTTATTTATATTTTGACATTAAATTCTTATAAAACTTTCAAATAATATAACATAATATTTTTAATTAAATCATTCAATAAATAAAAATATATAATAAAATAACATAATTAAACTATTTCATTTTACTTTAATATACAATCAATTAAATACTTTATTTTATTTTGATACTAAATTAACAACAACAAAAACTAAACTGACCCAAATTTAAAACTCGCTAAGCATCTGGATCTGAATTTTAAACTCGAATCTAACTGGGGTCGTCAAAAATCACGCAATCATACCATTTTCATTTTTTTTATTTACTCTAAAAAACCTATCTATTTTAAATGAAATGCAGGTAGTATTATACTCTCTAGAATATTTTTTTTTAGAAGATACTCTCTAGAATATTGTAGAGGATATCGATTCGATATGCACTCCCTACATGATTATTAAAGTTATATACACAAAAGGAAATATATATATATATATATTTTGCCACAACCCAATGCTCTATATATGTTCAATTACTATTGACAAATGGGATCAATATTCTTCGTAGTACTACATATATACAGTGTTTAGCTCGAATCAAAGGAGTGAGAGACGATAAAGAAAAATAAAATAAATAACCTTTAAATTCACATACCGCTTTAATATTTGAGTTCGAACATTATTCTACCTTCTAAAGTACTCTGGAAGTCTCCTGAAAAGTATCATCGGTAGAACCCCAAATTAGTGAAAATGAATGAAGTGCGGGTAAAAAATAGGAGGTACAGTCATTCGGAAGAAAAAAAATTATGATTTCATTCGTCCTACAAAATGAAATGAAATACCGTAACACCGTTCTACTGGAAATTTATTGTACCGGACAAAAAAAATTCGGAAATAATCAGTAGTCACCAAAGCGACAGCTGGGTCCCATTGTGGGGTCCAGTGCTGCCATTGATTGCGCTTCGAACCTTTTACATATTTTTCGTTTTTTTTTTGTTGAAGACTTCAACTCCCTTTGTCCGCTGATTCCAGAAATCCAGTTTGCACCCACACCAGCTCATTGCTAGAGGAACCCAAAATGACCTTATGAGGTTGGCTTTTATTATCGATATTTTTATTAATAACGTAAAAAAAAAAAAAAAATTAAAACACGAAAATAACATTGCAGAGCGGAAATCACCAATATAACTAATCCACACTTAATAAGTGTGGACTCACCGTCCACTTTTATTAAGTGCGGAGAAAGTTTTTTTTTTACAGATTCGAAAATTGAATATCAAAAATCATAAATAACTTTTTAAGCAAATTTGTGAAGCTAATTAATATGGAGGGTGATATGAGCTATGTTATTTTACTTGTAAATATAAAAAATTATAAATATATTTTTTTACTTGTAAATTGATAGTGTTTTAAATTTTATATAATTTTATTATCGTTTGATAGTCCATTAAAAAAATTCATGCATCTTTTTTTTTTCTTTAGTGCATCAATTTTTTTTCTAATATTTAAGTTGATATATGATTTGGATTTTAATAATAATAATGAAAAAATATCATCAAGAGAAATTCATAATACAAAAGTTCATAATACAAAAGTCCATAACATCTAAGCGATAAATAAAGTCCATAACAAATAACCAGAAAATAAATAGAGAGTCAGGTACGGAAAGTGTACAATGTTTGATCCCCGCAACAAAGACAACTTCAAATTAAAGCTGAAAGTGTACATTGTCTGATCCCTAGTACCTCTCTTTTTACTCATCCAAGTTGATGCATCAATATGTCTTCTAAAGGAAGCCTCCACCAAAGGCATCCAGTCATCATCAGAGACACCAGTGACAGGGATGTCGTCGACAGGTAATCCCCACAAACACGCCACATCCTGTAATGTAATGGTCATGTCACCCACTGGCATGTGAAAAGTATGAGTTTCAGATCGCCATCTTTCGACAAGTGTAGTGATATAAGCTTTATCGATATTTATTTGTCTGATTTGAGCAACATGATATAATCTGAGTCTTTTCAAGGCCGGCTCATATTTTACATGATATGGAATATGAGATTGAAGTCCTCTGCAGAATAATATGTCTTTTTCCCCTAATTTAATAATAAAATAATAAATTTTCATAGAAAATACCATAATATGTTATGATTAAATGTACTACATTTTTTTTACTTTTGATATATATCTAAAAATTTCTTAACGTGCAATGCATTATGATATCTAAATAATTTATGTTTTGTCAAATAAATTTATCTTCACAATTCATAATGCTAATAATTTATATGATAAAATATAATACTAAAATATATAATAAAATAATCAAAATATGTAAAATAAAAGTGCTTAAATGGGGATCGAATTCTAGACACTCTATGTTGAGAAAATGGCATCTGCAGTGACGAAGTCAATGGTCGTCTGTCGGGATGAACCGCATGATCTTGTGTTAGCCCCGATTTCTATCTCGACATACTTCAAAATTTCAAATCATTTTTAATAAATTAGATTTTTAACTTCATTCATAGTCTCATTTATTAAAAATAAATGAGAAATCATATGATTGTAGTTACATTGTATAATTTTTTTTGTTCGAACATTCATGAGTTATCGAGAATTTATGGTTATAAATTATACTATCCAAAATTGCTATTTATCCACGCAAGGACTCAGCATATCGATCCTTCTACACAATTGATAACTGGGGTTATTATTTGCTATTCTATTGGTGTTGATTTTTATTTAACTGATAAATAAATTAAAAAAAATACCTGCAACCTTCAAGTTTACGGCAGAGAGAGAGCAATAGGAGAGAAGTACGGAATGAAGAGAGAGAAAAATGGAATTCACTTTTAAAATAAGCGGACACGGATCCGCACTTAATAAACGCGGATAGGATCGCACTTAACAAACGCAGATTGATTATATTGGTGATTTCTGACCCTGCAGTGTTTATTTTCGTCTTTTAAAATTTTTTTACATTATTAATAAAAATATTGGCTTTTATTACTTCCCGCCTTGGTGGTTCAAGGACACATCTTTTTTTTTAATTATTCAAGAAGGAATTGGCCAATAACTAATATGAAAAAAAAAATGAATGGCAATTGGACTTCGGCGTCAGGATCGTAAAGAAAAAAATGTAATTAGACAGCGTAATTATATTGGAAATATTTAAACATAAGTAAAGTGAAACATAAGTATTTAAAAAATATATAGGATTCCATTGATCCAAATATTATCTTTTAATATATTTTTCTGAGAATTTGAGCACATAAACGAAATTTATTATCATCTATATTAAACCTCCATGTTTTGAACATAGTTAAACGTATTTACTAGCGTTTGTTTGGCACTGGAATAACAAAAAGTTAGAATAGAATAGTTATTCCGATTAATTAATTTGCCAAATGAATTTTAGACTAAGTAGAAGAGTGCGGAGGAGTGCTAATCCGATATACCAAGTTATAGGTGGTATACCGATTAGCTTTCGTCGGAATAACGATTATTATTTGATTATGTTATATTATATTATTATATTATGATTATAATTATAATTTATTATTATATTATTATTGTGATTATGATTTATTATTATATTAATATTATGATGATTATTTATTTATTATATTATTATAATAATTATTGATTCTATTATATTAATATCACGTATAATATTAATATTATATAATTAATTTATTATTATTTATTAATATTATATTATAATAATTATGATTTTAGTATTATATTACTATATTATGATTATATTATTATTATATGATTATGATTACTTATTATTATTATATTATTATGATTATGATTAATTAATATTATTACTATTATTTATTATTATTATATTATATTATTATAATTATCATATTATAATTATTATATTATATTATGATTATAATTATCATATTATTATTATTATTATATTATATTATGATTATTATTTTATTATTTATATTTTATTATTATATTATAATTATATTATTATTATGATTATAATTATTTATTATTATTATTATATTATTATTATGATTATAATGTTTCTTATTATATTATTATATTATTATGATTCTAGCTTAGATTATTATTATCAAGATTATGATTATTATTTTTTATTATTTGATTATATTGTATTATATTATTATATTATGATTGTATTATTATTATATTATTAGAATTATGATTATTTATTATTATATTATTATGATTATGATTATAATTATAATTTTTATTATTATATTATTATATTATGATTATGTTTATATTTTCTATTATATTATTATGATTACAATTACAAATATTATTATTTATTATAATTATGGATTATGATGATTATTTTATTGTTATATTATTATTATTATTATTATTTAATTATTATTATCATCATCATCATTGTTAGTATCATAATTATTCATATTTTAACTATTCTTATTAACATCTCTAAATAATATTTTCACTCTTCCGGATAGTCAAAAATATCACTCTTTCAAAAATATATTATTCTATCACTATTCCAAAATTATCTCTCTTTTAAAATTATTTCTTAATTTGACAAACTAACCCTAAATATAACATTCAATTATTGGAAGTTAGACTAGACGACATAATTAGTCCAACACTGTTCCACAGTTGCATGCGTTGGCAGGAAAACAGGAATTTAACTATCGGCATTTGTACGGCCAGAAATCACTGTTACCAACATATCATGATATACCATGTCAACATAGTGTCGACATCTATCCATCCAATAAGAAGGCAGTAACTGTGAGTACGGTTTAACAGCATCTTGCACCCTGATTGGCAAATTAAGCCTTTCTAATTGATTGATGAGGCAACTCTGCACGAGATTTTTTTGTTTTTAGTAATTAAATTAAATAAAAAAGGTAAATAGTCAAATCGGTTTGGGTTGTCGTAGAAAATCGATTTCAGCTCTCGGAACGAGTTTCAAATAAAGTTTCAAATTATATGTGGATAAGTATGTATATGTTTTGATTATGTAACGGTTTAAATTTTTTGTTAAATTTTTAAAGCTAATTAATTCATCGGATTGAGTTATTTATTAAATAATATTATTATCCCTATGACCATTTATGTTGAAGTTAGAAATTTCTCTCAATTTTGTTTGTTACACGAAATACTACATAATTTAGTAGTACAATTGCTCTATTTTGTTTCTTTTTTTTCTTAGATTGTTATCAATTATGAATTTTAATTTTTCTTAAATGCGGAATGTTAATTTTTCTCTCAATTTATATTTATTTTGCATTAATTATGTATTTATGATTGAAATTTATATTAATTACTAAATTATTTTTATTTTTAATTTCTTATATTTCACATGAAGATATGATTTTTTGTATTTCTGAAAGATATCATCGTAACAACGTACGGACAAGATACTAGTATTTTTTATGTATTCTAAGTTGATTTGTTCTCGCTCATGCTGGAATCGAATTTGAAACATGGCTCTAAGTTTTTTTTTTATAACTAGTTAAATATATAAATTTTATAAAAAAAGGGCGAGTTTCAAATTCGATCCCAACTTCTGAGATCAAATTTAAAATTCGAATTAAGCTATATGTGCACAAAATTAAAGTAATAATACCATTTTTCTCTTTTCTTTTCTTTTATTTACTAAAACTAAAAAAAAATCTGACTCCGCACTATCTCCTTCTTTTTCTTTTGAAAAAAGCTCCGCAATGACTTGAAACTTGTAAAATTGAAACCCCATATAAATTGAAAATGTTTTAAAAAGACTAAGGTGTTTACAGCTGTAAGCAACTTTGTAAAACTATATGATCACCTCAAACTTGTATTAAGAAAAGTTCGTTTCGTAAATTTTGTTCGGTTATGACCACATTTTTTACCATTTCGTATGGATTTATTTATTTAGTGAATGACGAGAATTACCTGACAATGGTTATTTTGATAATTCTGATAATGAGATTCAAATAAATTAAAACAAATCTTAAAATAATAGCATTTGTAGATATATTATTAAATTTATAGATTGACAAATTTTAATTTTATGCAATTTAATTAAGTATTGTCCAATAGTTTATCACATCTGATTAAATTGGAACCACCGCAGATTGTATAAACTTTGATAGTTTTTTTTATAGACTATCAATGATAATTTCATGAAATTTGAAATACTATCAATTTAAAAAGTTCAAAAATATATTTATGAAATATTTATATATTTAAGATTTTTCAAATTTATTTGAAATTCCATTTTTAATATTATCAAGTGATCCTCCCCTTAACTAATCATACTGATTTTGGTTATTTCGATCACACTAGAATGTGGCGACTTTTGTGGTATACTACCAGCTAGATTATAATCTGTTCATCATCTCTCAATCAGCATGACCTAAGTTGGCGTTAAGCTCACTTTATATCATATATTACTAAACAAATTATTAGGTTTTAGTCACTATGATTGACAATTTCTTAGCTAATGCTTGGATCCATTCTTCTTGTCAATTTTGTTGCAAATATATCTTACATCAGGTCAATACATGGGATATTCTCAAAGTTTGTAATTAATAGAAGAATCAGCATTGCAGAAAACAAGCTCGTCTACTTGAATTTATGTCACCAAAATTTTGGAAATCATACATATATATCATCCGAGCCCATAAATTATGGCATAAAAAAAGGAAAAAAAAAACTTCCCGCTGAATCTATTCTTGTATCACTAGTCCTTATTCCTCATGGCACAGGAGAAGTTGAATTTCTTTTTCAACAACGGGAAGCAATACACGATTCATCCAAGCATAGATTAATCATCCCATATGTTTAACTGCAGCTAATCAGGCAGCTGCCATGGTCTCTCCGTTGCTTGATTGATCGGCTCCTCTGTTTGATGTCTGGGACATGGATTTAAGAGCGCATTTTTCTCTAAGCTCATCTTGGTTCATTTGCTGTTGCCTGCACTCCATGCTGCAATACGCTATTTCTCCTCTGTTCAAATATTAAAATAGTAATAATTAGTTTGTATGAACTTGTAACTAGGTTGTTCCTTACAACTATTATTATGATAGAAGAAGTCATATGATTCGTTTTTAAGGAAATATTTAGTACAAGTTTATTATAACTCCGAATAAATTTACTCTAATATAATAGTAGGCATATATATGTAGTGATAACTGTTCGTTGTGTAGATCTTCATAAATCATCATATGGAGAGACTAATTAAGAGTGGTTTATTCTTCACATGTAGCCAGAATTGGTGTTTGAAATTTGAATCATATATATACAAATTCGGTTAACTGCACCTGATGTATATATATAGCTCCCTTTAAATTTTTATAAAATTTTCTTTGTGTATTAAATGCATCTCATTAACGCTTCTCCACAGACGACCTAACTAACAAGTTCTTGCATCTTCTATAAGATAGTTAACATTAATACATTTTCCGATAAAAATTGTTAACAAAAGCATGTCTTTCAAATTAATAAATTAACAAATAGGTCTTTGAAACCAAAAAGAATAAGTGAAAAGCAGATTAATTAAAATTTTAAATTAAATGCTCATACTTCATACCTATACATAAAAATGTCCTTGCCAGGTGCCAGCCGGCGATGACACAATCCACAAGCCTTCAAAAAGGAAGCAGTCTCCTCTGCTGTATAATCAGCAGAGCTCCTCCTCTGCGTAGTTCCACGTGGCGAAAGCATGCTTCCAGCAGGGCCCATGTACCGCATCCAGGCGGGATGTGCCTTGGCCGTGTGGTGGTTCTGATTTTCCGATTGATGTGATTCGTCCACATCAGCGAGAACTTCATCGAGGTAAAACTCGCTTATGCTTGTTGTTCGCCTCATAGGAGGCCTTTGTCTCTTTCCTAGCATCATCTCTCTTTTCTCTCACGTACGCCTTTTGTTTAGTGTTTTTCTCTCCTCCCTTTTAATTTCTACTATCTTTTAATCCGTAGGGAGTCTGTATGAGCTTTTTGAAAGAGGAGAGATGGAAGGCACTAAAAGAGGATGAGGAAAAGGTGGCTCTTTAGAGAGGAGGAAGAAGGGAGCTAGTGAGGCCATTATTTGAAGATGGAGGAAAAGAGAGGCGAGAGAGATGGTAGGACTTTATATTTTCTCGAGAGTTTTTTCTGAAGTTTTTGCGGTTTTTTTGTTGTGAATTATCAATTGTTCATCAACGATCCTGATTTAAAAATATAAAGATTTTCTTGCATCAACATTCGTGTTTATTATTAAATCAGAATCATTAATGAGAGATCGGATGGTTCACAACAAAAAAACCGCAGAGCTCTCCAAAAATGTGCGTCCGAGATGGTAGAGATCTAAAGGAGAAGGAAAGAAGAAAGGGATGTGTATTATGTAAGGAAATTTTCATAAGAAATCACTATGATTTAAAAAATAATAATTAAATTTATACATAAATTTTAATATACAAGATTATTTATTAGTGTTAAATTATAACTAGTAATAGATTATCTGACCGTTTAAATTAAAAAATATAGCATCTATGATGTGAATTCAAGAAGAGAAAGGGTCATAAACGGGCAGAGAAGGAATCTGTGCCGTCCGATGGAATCAAAGAATACACAGGTCCATGTCAGCTTCCCCACCTTTTGTTTTGAAACTTTTTATTTTTATAAATGCTTTATTTAGTTTACAACATTACATCGTTTTCAGGAAACGAATGGTTTGCATGTGTGATCTCAATTTTGTGTTATTGTAATTTCTGCTTTTTCAATTTAATTCCATTTTGATAATACTAGACTATGCTCACAAAATTGATCGCGGGTCAGAAATCTGTAATTTATACTTGCATTCTATTAGCTACACAAAAACTTTATTTAAAATTATTGAATACTGAAAATCAGATTTTAATATGGTAAAAAAAATTCTATATAAAAGGTCGCAGTTTTGAAGAATTAAAAGGATTATTTATAGATATTTTAGATTGAGTGAGTCAACCATCATCACTAGTACAAAAAAGAGATTTAGTGTTGGACGTCTATAGACATTTGTGTCAGATTTTTTTTATTAGACATTAAATCTCCCGACACTAATAATTAAAACACTGACGTGGCGAAAAAAAATAGACACTAATGACAACAATTCGTGTCAATTTTGTATAATAATCTGACGCTAATTATTGATATTGGAAAAAAAAAAGATAGCAATGAGTTTTAGATTTTCATTAAAAAATACACTAATTAATATTTACTGTCTGATTTTTGTCACAAAATCAACACTAATAGACATTTAGTGTCGGATTTTTTTATTTTTTTGTTACAAAATCAACACTAATAAACATGTATTGTCAAATGTTTTTAATAAAAATCCGACATTAATTGTTAACTACTATTTTTTTTAAAATCAATGAACGTCATATTTTATTTACAAACTGCTTACATTTTTTGAAACATAATCAATTAAACATTCAAAATTTGTGTAGTCACCAATAATATTGAGTTAGAAAAGCACAGAAAAAAATTATCAATATATAATACATATCACGTTAACAATATTACGCCATAATCGTACATAATTACAAACAAAAAAGAACCAAATATAATTAATCCTAATAATACATGATATACGCTACTAAATACAAGTGATGTGATGAGCACAAATGAAAACACATATAATTTTTAAGATTTATCAGGAAAAACTCGAAACAACTGAGAAAAAATGACATATTAGATGTAGAAAGGTTGAAGTACGGGAGGAGTTGAGTAATTAGCATTTTCTTCATCTCATCTCTATTCAATTTTAAGCAAATTTTCCAAACTGAATTTTTTTTATAAAAAAAGAAAATGAAGGGGCATTTGCACAAGAATCCTCTCCCAAACAACAGTGATGTGAGCTGGAAAAGGTTCGTTTTTGTAAAAATTTGTTGTGGTCCCACAAAAGGTGGTGGGACCAGGGTAACTTGACGGAAGGATGGGTCAGCCCAAATTTGGAATCATGCTTTGGGTCCATGCTGAGTTGGATGAGTGGACACAGGGGGTATAATGTGGGCCATGTAGGTTGGTCGGAAGCCCAATTTTCTGTAATTGCGAGATCTGACCTATGAGGTTTTCTCAGGTGGACCCCTATATAGGTAGCAATAACCAATAGATGAAATGATTGAGGTTCTACACTTAAAAAAAGGGTAAATGATTGAATTCTGGACCCCAAAATATTGGCCCTTTTTAATGATTAGACATGCTGAGTCAGCATGTTGTTTTTCAATTTTTTCCTTGTTTTATGAGAATGTAAATTGAAAGATTTCTTTATTAGACGGTAAATTTGTGCCTACCACGCTTGGGTTGGGTATAGCACGGAATTATACAATCTGAAGGTGGTATTATGATACGACATGATACGGTACGTGACAGTATAGTTTTGAATTCATACTTTAATTATAGCATATTTGATTTTTTTTTAAAAGTCAGTACGACACAACACACAATGCTACATGATCTAGACACAATATGATACGACATGGAGCACAAAACGACACGATATGAAAATGTGGATATATCCCATAACCCATTAAATAAATCCTAATTGTATGTGGGATCGGTTTATTCAAAGTTTTCAATATTCAAAGACTATTAATCATTTATATTTAAAAGTTTCATGGTCATCATAAGGAATCTATATATACTATTAGTCCGAACATGAAAATAGGTCTTATTATTTTAATTCGGGCCATTCAATTAAAATGGGTGAACTAAACTAGTAGGTTTTGAGTTTTAGGAGTATTTTTAAATAAATCTTATTCATTTGATTTGAATTTAATGATTCAAGTTGGAATAATATAGTCTTTTTTTATTTAAGAAAAAAATAGGTGACATGAAGTTGGATACAATATGATTAAGCATGATACAATTAAGAATGACATAGATGACACGACGTGTCTTATTTGTATCATGTCATATCCATATTGTAGTGGCCCTCTACCATTTTTAGTCATGATATAGCATAATACAAAAAATAAAAAAATACAACACATCATGACACAAAACACGATGTACTTTAATACGACACGAAGGACAACACACTTTAATACGATACGACACAATATGATATAAATTTATAACACTATTAGACACTTCAATTTCATTTTTCAACAAAAGCTAATGTTAGTTGCAATATTTATTATGTTCAAAGGTATTTTGTCCGAACTGAACATGCACAACTCTTAGGAGCACCATCAATGTTAGGTTTATGGATCTTAATGTCTACCCCTTTAGTATACTTTTCATTTAAGAAAAAAATATATAATTGGCTTTCAGTTTTGAACTTTTTTTTATCTAATTATTGCTAATTAGATGGAGTAAGCATCGAGGGAAGCAAAATAATTATTTGATCCTGAGATTGTACGCGAATTTCAACAAAGGAAATCAAGAGATGATGACTTGGTCCTTGACATCCCAGGAGAACCTATGATCTATTTTAGCATCATGGCTACAAATGGATATATTCCATCATTCCTTGTCATTACTCATTATACATCTACATAATACCAGTTTGAAATTAATCAAGGCACAACTGAAACCTTTAATTAAACTTACTTTACGCCTTATATGTACATATCATAAAGATGAAAATCCTACTTGGTGTAACCGAAACCTATATAATTTGAATTAAAGGACATGATGTCTCTCATTTCATTTATATTTTGATCCAATGATATAGGTAGTGTCCTTCACTTAAGAGGTTACATATTCGAAATTCAAAAATATATATATATTGTGAACATTTCAAATTATCTAACTTTGATGGGAAAAATATATATATATAGAGTTTTTTAATCCCCAAATTTTTTATTCTCAAATATGCCCCCTAACTATTTTTTTTTACTTTTTATTTTTAGCAATATTTTTACTTTGATAAGTTTTTATATTTTACGGTAAAATATAAGCACCACATTACTTAGATATAAACACATCTATAAGTGAATATACTCATATATATAAGTATAAATAACATTGGTACTTCGGCTTATACTTTGCTCAATTTTTTTCTCTTTCAACTTTTAATTTTCAACAATATTTTTATTTTTTGGTAAATTTTTGCATTCCATGATCAGTTTTGAACATCACTGTCACTAAGTATAAATACTTCTATAAGTGAATATAAATATCATATATATAAGTATGAATAACATGAGTGCATCCGCTTATGCTTTGATATGTGCTATATCCCTTAAAATTTTCTCCCAACTGTTTTCTCTTCTAAATTTTCATTTTCAGCAATATCTCTATTTTTTTGTAAGTTCTTGTATTTCACGATCAGATGTAGACACCATAGTAATTAAGTATGAACAACTCTATAAGTGAATATAAATACTCATATGTATAAATAAGTATGAACAAAATGGATAGCTTCGGTTTATGCTATATACTCCAAATTTGTTCCTTAGTTGTTTTCTCTTCTAATTTTTTTAATTTTGGCAAGTTTTTATCCGCTCAAAGGATGTAGAACACGTAGAATGTAGGACGGTAATCATTATTAAAAATAATTTTTTTATCCACTCGAGATGTTCATATATGTTATCATGGGTGTTCACACTGAAAATAAAATTTATTCATATTTATTGTGTGCGTGTTAAAAAAATAGAAATTTTTTTAGGATTTTTACATTGGGGCGGTTAACACGCCACAAAAACATAAATTATATTCAATCAAATCAAATTTAAGGGCATGATCCTAGATCACAGCTAGTATCTGCACTAGTAAGAGTATTAGGACTGTTGATATTCTGATTAAATTTAATTGCAGCACAATTTCTTATTGTTCTTAAACATTTCAATTCTATAAGTTCACCCCTAGTCTAATTAATTAAGCTAAGTAAACAACACTAGAGTCAGATCACACTCATTATTCAAAAGATAAAAAAGAAAAAAATGAAGTTCCGTGGTTCTACAAACATAAATGGGGCTTGTGGCAGATCGGTGAAGAAAATATTAATTATGTCAGTGCACCAAAAGAGGGGACGAAACAATGTTTTATTATTGGATAGTGGTAGTTTATACGAGTCATCCGTGTTGCAAACAACATTGGAAAACTTTACAATTAATGTAAGCAACATTCAGAATTTTCCATATGGTTTGACCAAATGCTGAAATTCTGTCTTTTCTTTTAACATAAATACCTTTTATCTGTATCGTCAGTTTATTTTGTGTTCTCGAAGGACAAACTCTTCTTTCATTGCTCGCTAATGTAGGCAAAAAAAAAATGTACAATTTGAAATTTGATTGATTTCTCATCAGCAATTTAGTGGTGTCTGCGGTTAATTACCATTGACCAAGAATCAAAATGATTGACATACGACATATCTAAATTATAAAGATATATATTCAACTCTATTTGCGTATTACAATTTACAATGATCATTTTCAAAGTTCTTTCAAATAAATGTGGTGATCAACATATTTATCTTATTTTTGTTCTCCACGTAATTTGTTCCATAAAGAAAAAAAAGACCGTTGTTTTCATCAATTTTCAATAGACAAAATGAATTTCTTCCTGTGTTTGGTATGGTAAATGTGTGAACAGTGAAACTCCAGATTTTCGACTGCGAGATAAAAGTGTGGTAGTACTTGGCCCCAAAACAGCAATCTTTGTTCTTAGTTAGTTTATTTTGCTCTTTTTTTTTTTAACTTAATATTTGTATCTATGCCCCTCAGCAATTCTCATAAGTTCATAGTTAAGGACTTAAGGTGGTCCAATGATCTAGCTACTTTGGTTAATCCACAGTTCTGCACTGTTAATAATACTCTTTCATGCGTGGTCTGATAACCAGGAACTCTTGTTAACTTGCAAAATAAAAGACAGTAAAATACTTATCAAGAAAATCCGAGGTTATTTGTAGTATAGATCATATCAACGATTGATGATAGCTACGACTTCTAGTATCCAATGTAACTATAATTAAATATATCACAAATATTTTATTATAGTTTGTGGAGGTAATAAAGCGAAAATTTCATAATTGTGTGCAAGCTTTTGTGATCTAGAGGGGAAAAGGTTGCTTATATATGCCTGAATGGATTGATGTGATGTACTATTGGTGACATATATCATCCAATTAAGAAGTTATATATCTGATTAAATAGAAAAAATAATAAATTAGACGGCAAAAGTTGGATTAATGATATTTCATGCATATTTCATGCCAATAATATTATACGACTGCAGAATTACTATATTTTAGTATAGATCTATGACATCAGCTAGAGAAATTATATTTGAATCCTACTTTTTACACCTCGTGCCGGCATCCTACTTTATCAAACAACTCGATCAAGCAAAAATATAATTTTAGTATTTTTTTTTGGGTAACATCAAGCTATAAAAATATTTATCCTCAAGTAAATATTTGTCGAAAAATATACATGGGTGTAAGTAGGGGTATTAATTATTGATCCGACCTAATGAATTAACCTAACTTGATCCGACATAACTCAAAAATAAATGTGTCAGATATGAGTCTAATTTTTTTGGCCCGAATTTGATCGGATCGGGTTCGAATCAACCTGATCCGACCCGATTAATTAAGTTTTCTGAATTAATTCTATAATTTTGTACTAATTAAATCTTAAATATGCATTAACTATATACTAATTAAGATTAATTATAAACTAATTAATATTTAATTTCTTAAAATAATATAAAAATATATATATTTAAAAATTTTACACGGATCGGGTTGATTCGACCCGTAACCGGGTCGGATCGGATATGATCAAGATTTTTAACCCCAATATAATTGAGTTGAATAAAAAAAATAACAAAATAATTATGACCCGATCCGACTAATTGAAACCCCAAGCCGTGCAATTAAGGTGTGTGGTTATTATTATACCTTTAAAAATTGCAACATTATTGATTGCCAAATTTGTCATACATATATATATATATACAGGAACTAATAACTATTAGCTATTGCCGACCGACTTTTTTTTTTGGTTTGTACTTACTCAAGTACGCCACTATTTAAATAAAAAAAAAGTAAGAATCATTTGTTTGTTTGATATTAGGAACTATTAACTACTGTTGACCAATTATGTTTGCTTGTACTCGGTCATTTAAACTTTTTAGACCATTTGACTGAGAAATGGCATTATAATAAAATCAAAGAAATACCTAGATCTATATATATAACAAGAAATGATGTGTAAAAGAAAATTTTGCAATTTTGTTTAGAACTAGATAACTTGTAGTCTTCTCTTCCTAGTGAGTATCATTTTTTTTTATCCAAATATCCAATTGAACCAGTGCTCTGAAAATTAATGATTGTAGAGAAAATGAGCTCTAGTTTAATGGTAAAGACAATATTTTTTTGTGTGAGATATTCGAAATTTAGATAAGAATTCTTTATAAATATTTAAGAGTTTGATAGTTTAGACTCTCATCTTTACTAAAAAAATTAATAAGAATGTGTCTACAAATTTTGACCTAAATCAAGTCAGATTGGATTGAACCATTAAATTGAGATTGAGGTTTTTTATTTAATTTTGAAATTTTGCATAAAATAAGACTTATTTGTACAGTAACTAAACTTTACTATATAAATTAAAATTATATTATATAAAAAACTAAGTTTAATTATATTAAAATATGAAGATTATTTATATTAATTAAGATTAAATTATATAAATATATTTGAGCCGGATTGGATCGATTCATGGTCCATTCAAATCAAAATCGCGTCATTTAATTATAGTTTTGACTCCAATTAAATTAATTAGGGCCGGATTAGATAAAAAATAAAAAATAAATAACTTTTTAAAATAAAGCTCTCATAAACCTCAGCTACATTAATTTTTATATATCATCCTTGAAAATTGAACATATATCACTCTAGAAAAAGACGAGACTCACTATCATTTCAACTAGATATTATAGTTAATTTGAAAAAAAAAATGCTAACCTAACTCAAATCAAACCATTAACATCTCTACTTGACTGCATGTCTCGATCTTCTCTCCGGTCTTTTCTCATTTGTTTCCTCAGGGCATGTTTCTTGTGCTCGCGCTCTCTCAGTTTATTTGCCAAAAAAGGTTCGAACAGGTTTGAACTTCAAAATAATTTTCTTTTTTGCACGTATATAATTAGTACTAGAGAAACCTTTTCCTTTCCACGAACGCTTATCTCTGGAGATGCGATCTCCGGCATGGATATATTGATCAAGGGTGAATCCATATTATAGATATTATAGTTTGAAAAAAAATAATGCTAACCTAACTCAAACCAAACCATTAACACCACCACTTGGCTGCATGTCTCAATCTTTTCTCCGGTCTTTTCTCATTTGTTTCCTCAGAGCATGTTTCTTGTACTTGCGCTCTCTCGGTTTATTTGCCAAAAAAAAGGTTTGAACTTCGAAATAATTTCCTTTTTTGCACGTATATAATTAGTATATATAGTTCGCACTAGAGAAATCTTTTCCTTTGCACGAACGCTTCTCTATGGAGATGCGATCTCAGACATGGATACTGGTAAAGGGTAATTCCATATTGTCAGTACTAAAAAAATCTCTCACAATGATTGTTGATTAAGTTTAACAATGGTTATGAAACCGTATTAAAAAAATATTAAAAATCATCGTTAAAAATGCATTATAAAGAGGTGTCAGGAAAACATTTAACAACGGTTTTTATTTAAAAACCGTTGTTAAAAAATTCTTTAACAACAGTTTTAAAATAAAAAATCATTATTAAATGGTCCTTTAATAACAGTTTTTAAATAAAACTATTGTTAAAGGTATCTTAAAAACAAAAAAAATAAAAGTATCTTTAGCAACGGTTTTAACTAATAGCCGTTGCTAAAGGTATTTTTTTTTAAAAAATAATTTTTGTTCTTAAATTTAACTTTTTTTAAAAAGTGCGAGTCAGATTGATATTGAATCGTATTGATTAACAGTAAACAATGAATATGGAGTCATATTGATTAGATAAGAAAAAATGTTATTATATATTATTCATTCAATAATTAATATGAATGAAATATAATTATTCATCAAATGAAAAAAATGCATACATCTTGATCATACAATAATATGAAAACCTATACAATTTAAAAAAAATAGAAAAGGATGAAAAAACTTCAAATTGGTTTTTGAGCTTGAAAAAGATTTTTTAGCCCTGAAAATGGCGATAACGATGTTAACCCTGTAGATCTCTGTTGGGTTCGTGACATGGATGATATGCGGAATTTCAAAATTTTTCATGCAATCCAATTGAAAATCAAGGATCATGTATATAAAATTTGAATCTAACAAATAAATTTGTGAATAATATATCTTACTTGGTATCGTAACCAAGCGCGACGACTTCATTTGGATGGTGGTTGTGTGCGCCTTCACCAATCACCGCAAGAACGTCGGTGTTGATCTCGTCTCTCGAAAGATTCCCAAATGTGAAGTCTCTACCGCGTGCACTCGTTGACGCGTTGAAGCAAGGTTGCTAGACCTTCTCAATAGAACAAGAATAATCAAATCTTTTGTAATTCTCAACACATGAGAGAGATTGATCAATTGAATTGATTGGAAGAGAAAAAGAAAAAAAAACAATTTTGATTTTTCTTTCGGATAAAGAAAATGGCAGCACACCCTCCTTTTTTTTTCTTCGGCAGAGAGAATCATTAGTTTTTTTTTAATAAAACCAACATTTTCTTATAACCAACACATTTGTTGGTTATTATCTTGTCTGCCGAAAAAAGAAAAACCAACCGCGCAATCCTTTTTTAATCAATAATTTTTCTGATAAAAAAATAAATACCAACTTTATGTCACTTATGCGCAAGTGAGTTGATTTACCGAATATTTAAGGGGTTGAACTCAATTCGAGCTCAAATACATCTCATTCATAATTTGAGTCTCGCCCAAATTGATCCAATCTAAATTTAATTTAATTAATTAAGTCTCACAAAATTAATTAATTATTCTATGTTTCAACTTATCAAATAGAGCGACCAAGTAGGATCCATGTCTTGATCAGTAATAAATTAATATACATTAATTTATAAATCATAATTAACATCTAGCAATGTATTATGATTATCCGATCAAACACAGACAAATCGTGATCCTTTAATTATTTTGTCACATGATATTTATTAATTAATGTCAAGCGTGAGAATGTGTCATCATTGACCATTAATTATTTTCTTGATCCTCAGTGCATAATTATTTATATGTGATTATCCCATAATCACATATTGCATGCATAATAATTATCACTACATCAAGGGACCCAAAGATATCACTAATCTCATAAGAAATGAGACGGACAAAATATCCTATTGACTATCCATAATTCATAGCATAATTCATGTATATCCGGAAATTACCTTTATAACCCTCGATTAAAAGAAGCGTTTGATAATCGCACAAAATATACATTAATTATCTAGAATTATGAATATCTCACATAATAAAATTAATATTAATTTATGACCTTGCTGATGACACAAATACAATCCATACAGCAAGTCAAAGTGGGTCAGGTCCAATATCATGCATCCCATACATGTATATTTATGTGATTAAATAGATACCCCGTATCAGTGATCTGTAAAACATGATCACGCATTAATCCACATACTAATCCATATTATCATTCGGTGTTTCATGCTAATGATATGGAACTAGGGACAATTTATAGTTTTAATAACGATTATAGAGTTTCACAATTCAAGTCATCAACTCAAATAATCTATAAAATATTAAAACTCAAGTAACAAAATGATACAAATTATCTAATATATTAAAAGTAAAATAAAAGCATCATCATAAATGATTGGTCCTCTAGGTCACTTAACTAACAATCTCGTCGTTAGCTTTCTGTGGCCGTGTAGAATGCCTCAATCGGAGTTTTTATCAAAAGTTATGGCCGTTTGAGATTGATATGGTCGGATTTCGGTTTTTATTTCTTCTATCTTTTTTCTCTCTTCTTTCTCTCTTCTCTCTCATATCTCTCATCTCTCTTTTTATATATGAAAACAGATGAAAAAGGGTTGGTAATCCGTAGGATTTTATTTTTAAATTTTTTTATTTTTGGAACGTTAGATTGAGATTAACGAACGGTGAGATGAGCAATCTGTGAGAGCAAATATTATTGGTGGTAGTAAAAAAGCAAATATCAGAGTAAATGTCAGACCAAAAAAAACAGTAGAATCATTTAGCAACGGTTCCTTGAAGTAACGGTTCCTTGAAGGAACCATTGCTAAACGTAATATTTAACAACGATTTTGGCACAGAACCGTTATTAAAGGCTATATTTAACAACGGTTACTTCAAGGAACCATTGCTAAATGGTTCTGCTGTTTTTTGATGTTATGGAGTATATTTTAATAATATTTTTATTATTATAAATCATTGTTAAAGAGGTTCTCAATATTACAATGATGTCATCGAGTCATTTTAACAACGGATTTGATATATAACCGTTGTTAAATGAGTGTTATCTAAGTCCTTTCTGTTGTAGTGTGTGGTCGGGATCAGTTAATCCTCCTTGGCGAGAATTTTTAAAAAAATATTTTTATAATTATGTATATTTTCAGAAAAAAAAAAAATATATATCTATAATGAAGAAAATTTTCAAATGTTTGTCTCCTAAAAAAAATTTAAATTTTTGATCCCCTCGCTAAAGCATAACACCTTCCCATCTACTAGTCGTTTATTTGCTCCTTCAATTTTGCAATGTTGAATCTTCAGAGATTCATGTTTTATACAAAGTTACTCGAATTTAATATTTTTTGTTTTTTATGGATAATTTAATTAAATTCAACCCTCTTAATCATTTTATTTATGAAGAGAATTCAAATGCCACGAGTTCCAATGCCATCACTATGTCACCAAAAATATTTTAAATTTTCACACTCAAAATTTAGTCCAAACTATTGATCTTATTAATTTTTATGGTAGATGTATGCTCGTAAATTATTATATTTATTTAATATTATTTCATATTAGATAAATTTATAATAAAAATAAAATTAATTAATCATAGTTAATTAGGTTCATTCATTTTTGTTATCATTTGATCTAGTATAAAATGAGTTTCAAAATTATAAAATTTATGAGTATACATCTATCATAAAAATTAATTATAAGATTAATTGTTTGGATTCAAATTTTAAGTGTCAAATTTTAAAATATAAATTAAAAAATAAGTTAGTGGAATCTTATCTGTTGGCATTGAAACCCTCTTTTTTAATTATATTGTAAAATTTGATATTCAAATTTTAAATTAAACAACGCGGAATATCAAGTATAGTATTATTATTAGTGATGTTGGAGGAAACTCCTTTATAAACATTTAAAATTTAATGACTTGATTAACTATATCTTCATTTAGGAAAATATAATTTTATTATTAGAGAACATAATCTATACTATTATATAAAACATCTAAGAATTGGAGGGTCCATTTTTTGTCATGGTAATTTTTATTATACCCATTTTATCCCTCAAATAGACGGATAATATTTATTTTTGGTTGATCGAACGTATGTGATCGCGTCCATTGATCCCCTCTTTCTCTCCATTTATTTCCCTTATATACTATTATTTCCATAATATTATTTTTTTATTTAGCAACCTTGTGCATATTTGGTAAGAAATTAATGGTGATAATATATGTTAGAATAATTTACTTTTCTTGCCATAAAAATCATGAATCATTAACTCATATTTTATAAAAATTTCATCCAAGATTAAATATAGTCTTTATTATAGGTTTTTTCTATAATTTGATGAATTTATAATTTAATATTAGATAATTATGAATTTTTTTATCTTATAATATTTTAATATTTAAATAAAAATATCTGCAGCAACGCGCGGCTATATTGCTAGTTTCTCCCTGAGCAGTTAAGTTCTAACGTCGAATCATTTGATACAAGAATAAAAGTCTAAAACATTGACTGAAGGAGTCAGCTCACTTTGCAGAGAAAACAATGCAATTTGTAAATTACTATTGCAATCTCAATCATGCGTCATGGTGAATTGATGAGCCTCCTTTGCTCAGTTTAATGTGTAAGGAAAAGTATACTTTGCTCAGTTTAATGTGAACATGTGTCCTAACTGTCGTTGATAAGTGAGCCCTAAAAACATTATTTTATGGGGCCCGCACATCAGTGCCCTTTGAAATCATGATGTCAGCTATTAATACAGAATTCCAGATAGCCACAGATCTACTAACAAACTAAACAAGTTATGAAAAACTCAACAATTGTTAAGGAATATATCATACTAACCCGCCCGCCCCCACATTTCATTCAATTTTATATATACTTAGAATTTATTTTCAAAATATGTATCATCAATCACTTTAATGATAGAAAAATATGCATATTAACTATTCAATTGGATGAAATTAATTTATTAATTGTTAGCAAATACATGCATATATATGTTTCCTGCGGATCCATTGACAATGAGTTATTTTGACAATCTTGATAATGGACCTCTAAATAAATAAAAATAATAATTATAAATGTGTTCTTCTACTTTTAAATTGATGATCATTCAAATTTCATGCAATTTTACTCAAATTTTGATAGTCCATCAAAGACCGTTAAATTAGAACCATTGCAAATTACATGAGAATTTGATGATCTTTGATGGACCATCAAACAATAATGAAATTGCATGAAATTTGAATGACCATCAATCTAAAAGTTGAAGAATACATCTATAATTTTTTTTAAGATTTTTTTGGTATTTATTTAGAAATTTATTATTAAAGTTATCAAAATAACTATTGTCAACTGATCCCTCTCTTTAAAATATCAACTAAATAAATTTCAACAAATTGTTCTCATGTTCCGCGCCCAAGTGTAAAAAGATGAAAGACATATAAGCTGTAGGATCTATTTCATCAGAAGATGGGAATGTTTTCCGATCGTTTCATCCGATCTGCTCATTATTATTATTATTATTATTATTATTATTATTATTATTATTATTATTATTATTATTATTATTATTATTATTATTATTATTATTATTGTTATTATTATTATTATTATTATTATTATTATTATTATTATTATTATTATTATTTTTTTTCTTTATAATGGCAAGTTGGTAACCCTATAGTTCTATTTAGGGCTGGAAGAAATATTCGAAGTTCCTAGTTCGTTTGTGTTCGATTCGAAAAAAGTTTGTTCGATTCTAGTTCGAAATTAATTTCAAATCAAACTGATTCGATTCGAAATTATATCGAATCAAACTCAAACCATGGTGAGTTCGTTCGAAATGTGTTCGCGAACTATTTTTGTTTGAATTTGTATTAATTATTTGATTGTTTGAGACTTTGAGTAGTATGAATTTATATAAAATTTATTAATTTTTGTTGAATGAACTTTTAGTTTTGTATGAATTTATATTAAATTGACATTTTTTATATTTGATTCTGTTATTTTGATATGAATTGTGGAATTTGTTCATCTAATAATTCTATTTCAAACTATTTACGAATCAAATCAAACAATTCGAATATTTAACGAATTAAATTTTAAACAATGATTTGAGTTCGAAACTGCCTATCTATTTCAAATCAAACTAGTTCGAAATAAATTTCAAATTAAACTCAAACACAAAATCAGTTCGTTCGTGTTCATTCGTTTGCAGGCCTAGTCCTATTCACCAAACAAAGAAGTTGAATCAGGAAACAAGAATTAGCAGCGAGATTTAACCCCTCTTGCCCGCTACCTAGGCTCTAGCGCACTATACTCCGCATCACACCCGTTGTTCTTTTACGTTACCTCTTCGTTGTTTCAATCGCCACCCAGTGTATTGCAGGTGTACGGTCGCTTCGAAGCATTAATACCATCGTTTTCGACCTTGCATAATATATTAGGAGTACAGGTACAGGACTATTGGAGCAGAGCAAGACACACAAGCCTTAGCCTTAGGGTCTCAATGATATCTTTTACCTATTTATTCGATAAGCATCATATTCTACAAATATAAATAAAATTTTATTCATTAATTTATTTGATATGAGTAATGATAATATTTTTTTCGTTAAGTAAATAAGTAACGATATGAGTAAAGAATATTTCGTATTCATTTGTCCAATAGATTAAATTATTAAAAATAAGTTAAATTATTTTAAATAATTGTCTCGTAATAATTTTTCAATGTTAGTTACCCTGAGTTTTTATCTTAATTATTATGAATTATAATTATTATTTTCTTCAAATTTAACCATCTTATAAATTATAATATTTAGTAGAGTACTTATTAAAATGATTGAATGAGATAATATAAGATTTTATTTTAGATAAGATATATTTTTATTTTAAATATATTTTATTTTCTAGTTAAAAAGTTTGATAAGAGATGTTTGTATTTTTTTAATTTAGTTATTTTGAAATAACTCAAGTTAGAATTGATTGTATAGTTATATTTTAATTTTATACTAACAAAATAAAGAAATATTTGTATGAAAGAAATGAGTTTGTATTTTTTTATATAAATGATGATAAAATAAGTAATATATTAGTATTATTCGTTACACCCGTTATCATTTCGTTAATATTTATTTTAATGAGTAAGAGTAGAATATAAGTCTTATTTTAATGTGTGAGGGTAGTATATGGGTAAGAGTATTTTATTTGGGTATGATAATAAAAATCCTCCATCCGATCCGTACCGTATCCATTGAAACCCCTATTTAGCCGATTTTTTAGTAAATAAAAATAAAAAAATGAGAAAAATGGTACGAGCGCCCCATTTATTTGGGCTAATAGTCTGGACCGAATTTGAAACTAGATCCTAGCTGTCAGGACCAATTTTTAAACTCGATCCCAGGCAAAAAAAAAAATGTTTACTTGTTTATTTATAGTTAAAAACTAGCACGAAGAGTGGATCGAGTTTTAAACTCGGTCCTAGATAATTTATTTATATATTACTATACACCCAACAGGTCTTCTCATTTTTTTCTCCAGTCATTTCTTCAAAATCGTCATTATTATTGTTGTAAGAGTTTCCAACAAAAGTGTATCTTTTTGACAGATCCAGTCTAGATCTATATTTAACACTCTCTTCTCATCTATATTGTATGTTTTTAACTATAAATAAATAAGTAAACATTCTTGACTATCGATATATTACTATACATCTATGTGCATTGCAGTATATTTTTTATCTACGGTCATTCTTTACTATTGATGTTGGATTTTATCGGGTTAATATGCCGACAAACTATTTATGACATATGCTTATGATGTAGAGTAACGACTATTACCACTTGCATTTGTTGTGATAGCAGGTGAGAAAAATGTAGCTAACTAGGGTTAGTTTATGCAGTAATTACGTAAAAAAAGTTATCGGTCCTGATAAAATTATCATTATCTCATATCAATATCTGGGTATAAGGGTATTTTTTGAGAGAATAGATTTTGAATGGCAGAAATCACCAGATGAGACTATTCACCATTTTTATACTCAATACATTGCACAAAATATATATGGGGATTGTTATATGATAAACGTTAAGACTTTTTCAAATAGGCTGTAAAAACATAAGAAGTCATGGAGGTGTGAGAAATTTCTAAAAAAATAATAAAATAAGGTTGGCATCCCATAAATATATAAGAAAGTCAGGAATCATTCAAGAAAATCTCCCAATGAATATTGCATATGTACCAACAGAATAAGTGTCCAATAGAAGGACACGAAATAACAGAAACCGTAATAACTAAACCGCTGCATCTGTGCCAACTGAACAAGTGTCAACTGAGGAATTTCATTATGAGGAGTTAATCCTGATCAAATGGATGCATTGCATCAAGAAAGATGGGTACAATATCTAGATGGAGGTCTTAATCGGTGGGGTATAATGATAAATAATTATTTTCAGAAACACCGAACAACGTTTTAAGATCACCAGATAACTTTATGTATGTGCTATGGTTGAGAACACGTGGCACATATGTGTTGAGTGGTTCTATAAGAATCGGGAAGTTGCAACAGCTTAAGAAGCCCAAAGTCTGGTGTTCTCCTAAAAAATCACAAAACTGATAAAACATCACGATGATAAGAGAAGAGCTTATGATGTCATACCACTAGATTAGGTCATAAATAATTATGATGTTTACAATAAAAATGAACATATTAAAATAGTAATATTCTACACTTATATAATTTTTATCTAACTTTAAAATTTAAGTAATAATATATGATTTTCATTTCAAATAATAGGGACAAAGGTGATAAAATGAAATATGATGTTGAATTAACTATGACGGAAATTGATAATTACTAGTGTCAGAAACCATAATTGATCAGCATTCTATGCGATCTCTCGCTTGCCTTTTGTTCGTTTAGAAAGCTGAATTACACGTTTGTCCATATTATAGCATTCACTATTATATTAATATATGGCATGGTTATTGGTGTAGTTATGACAACAAACGAGATTAGCCAATGTACAACCATCTGACATCAGGTTAGATCCAGCAAAAATCAACAAATGAAGGAGAAATAAGATATATATTTCAATGATTATGGATGAAATGAATGTCGTATCAACAGACTTTCAACTCGAGACCGAGGGCGTTCAAGCAAAACATGATTTATATTTAATGATTTAGTGTTTATGTTTTATTATTAGAATTGTCAGAATAATTTAATTTTAATTGTTGTTATATATTTTTTACTCTATTTGAGAACAATATTATGTAGTGTTTATATTTCACATTATAATCCTCGGCCCATGCTTCATATTTGATTTTGACTATAAATAACTAAGTAAATATTGAAAAAAGAAAAAAAAATTATGTGGGATCGAGTTTATAACTCGGTTTATACTTCGTGCTAGTTTTTAATTACAAATAAATAAGTAAATATATAAAAAAATATTTGAGACTGAATTTGAAATTCTGATAACTAAGATAGAATTTCAAACTCAATCTAACCTCTATTAGAGCAAAAAATGAGGTGCTCGTGTCATTTTCCTGGTTTTTTGTTTTTTATTTACTAAAAAAATCGGCATAATTAACCCCGTATCAATTCCTTCGGCTCGCCCCTTTCTTTTCTTTATTACATTTTTATTCCATTTCATTTATAGCTAGTTTCTCTCTTGCCAAGTTTTCTCCAACCAATATACAACTTGGTCATTAATTATCAAATAGCGACTGATTGAACAAAAGAAGAGGAAAGTAAACAGTAGTGCCAAAAAGTCGCTATGCCCCATTTTGCTGTCAGTGGTGAACTATCATCTCGAAAAAATCTTTTACCTTTTTTATTGTGCGAAAGCTCCACTACTTGTAGACCCCGGATTTTCTCTGACACGGTCTTGTGTGCAAAATTACACGACGACTTTGTGCCCGCTCAAGTAATAAGTAGTACTTTTGTTGTGGAGAATAAAGATCTACAATAATTAATAAATTTTAGAACCGATAAGTATTTGAATGACATTGTGCATTAGAAATTGTCGGTTGTTTTATACCTCTTTTGAAAACAAATAAGCAACTATTAGAAAATTATTATTATTATTATTATTATTAAAACTATTACTACTACTACCGTTATGGGAGACCTTACAGTGCTTTCCGAAACAAATATACGTTTTGCTTTAATTTTAAATTTTATATATCAAAAATTCAAAATATCAATCTAATTAGTCCATAATAATCTAGATATTGAAAACTTATTGAATATCAAAAATTACTATTTTAGGAGCTTTGTAACTATTTTTTTTTTGTATTTTTGAAAGATGATATTTTTTAGGTGGACCTATCATTATTTTTTATTATTATTTTGGGGCATTTTTAAAAATTCAAAAAAATTATTATAAAGCTCTAAATATAATTAAATTTGGTATTCCATAAGATTTGAATATGTAGTTTATGTTGGGTGAATTAGATTGGAAATTTGAACTTCTATCTTGTCAAATTTTTTTAGGCCGAAGCAAAATGCTTCTTTGATTCGTGAAGCACCGTAAGTTCTCCCCTACAGTTATTAATCTATATCTATATTATATTATAAATAGCGTATGTATTAGAGACGTTTATTGATGTTATCAGATGTAATGACCAAAATATCTATATTCAATTTATGATTGAGATTGATTAATTTTATAAAAGTGACGATTCAGATTTTAATCAAACTCATTTTTTCTCTCCATTTCATTTGCTATTTTTTACCATGCATGTATAAGAGGTGTAAAAAAAGGTGTATATTAAATAAATATAATATCAACTATTATTAACTTTTATTATAAAAAAAAACTACACACTATATAATCTTACTCAGAAAAATATATATTATATTTTATACATCATATTTATTAAATAATGAATTAATTTTATTTAAAAATTTAAAAGTCTTTATAATTGATTTAGATATAAATTATACATATGTAAAATCTATTAGTTTTATAACAAAATTAACAATAAATTTAATTATTTTATACAAGAAGTTGTATATCAAATAATTAAATACCAACTATTATTAAATTTTATTGGAAAAGAAAAAGAAACTGCATATTGTACGATCTTATTCAGAAAAAAAATTATTATACATTGTATATTATTTTTTAGTAAATAATAAATTAATTTTATTTAAAAATTTAAGAATGTTTATAATTTATTTAAATATAAATTATAATTGAGTAAAATATATAATTTAATTACAATAAAATTTGTATTAATTATAAATATTTCTAAAATTAAAAGGGTCCGCACAACGAGCGGGTTTTATGCTAGTTAATAATAAATTATTTTTACTGAACGTTCATAAATAATTTTCAATGATTTATCTATATCATTATAAACGTTTTATTTTGTAATTCTGCATGCCTTATTTACATAAATAAATAAATAACACAGGGATGATGATAAAATGAGGACCAGAGAAAATTGTTCGTCCCAAAATAGGTCTCTAACTGGTCCCTTTAATAGAGTTGCCACCAATACGGTCTCTATAACAAACAATAAGTTATTGTTTCAGTTGAGATATCAAAGATAATAATGAATAAATTAATAGCTCAACTTCAACCTTGCCATATTGTTAAATTAATTATTATATAATCAAAGAGGCTTCTTTAAAATACTTTTGCATATATCATGGAGAACTATGAAAGTCAGAATATTGGTTGTCGGTGTCTCATGAGGAGCATCTTGAGTTGCAAATAGGCACACCGTTTTTCCCATCTATAATCGTCCATGATGACAGAAGACTTGGGTATTAATCTGACCGTACGACTAATATACTGGCCAAAATCGTCCAATATTGCGCTGCCAGAGAGGACCAAAATTTGAATGATAAAAGTAAACTACATATGGATGTGGTAATTTGGCATATCGAGTCGGTTTGATTTTTGAAAGAAATCGGGTTAGGATTAGGATTGGATCAAGACCAATTCGAATTAGATTAATTTATATATTGAATTTTTAGATTTTAGATTAATTTTGATTGGATTGCATGTCATTTGATTTTGAATTAGAACAGGTTCGAGTCAGATTAGATTGAGTTTGAGTCAGTTTGATTTTTTTTTAAATCAAATCGACTTAGTTTCAGATCCGTTGGAATCAAATATATTTTTCAACTGGTCGGATCAGATTTTGCGAAATCTAAATCTAAACAACATTTCTTGTGATTTTTTTTCAATTAATCAATGAAGTATATAGTGAGCTAAAAGCCAAAAAACAATGGTCAGATACAATAATATAAATGACTTCTTGAGATGCTTTTAACGAGATTTATATTTACAAACAAATATCATAAAACGATAAGGCATAATAACCTAATTAAGAATTTCGTAGTGCCAAAGTTTGCTCATCATCATTCAAGTGTCAGGATCCATCATTTCTAGTTGTAAAGGTCGCTCAATTAATCTCAATTCAGAATTCATACCAACCAAAAAACGCCAAATGAACAAATATCTAGCAATCATAATAACATAATTGAAGGAGATATGTTTGACTTTAAGATATCTTAAGGTATTGAAAAGAATTAGGCTAGCTATCATGCTACGCGTAGTTAATGATTAAATTTGTTACGAACTAAAAAATATAGTTAAATTATCTCTAAATCATGATTTATGAGTCTTAAAAAAATGATGAGATATAATTTTTTTCTATTTTTTAGATTTTTTAAGTATTCAATTTTATATTTTTTAAGTATTGATTTTGGATTTTTAAAAATAACCTAGATAATATATATTATTCTATTATTATTATTGAATCATCTTAAATAATCCAAAACTAATACTTAAAAAATTCAAAAAATAGAAATTTTTTTATATTCCAATATTTTAATATAAAGAATTTATTGATATCCATTAATCAAAATTTAAAAATAATTTTTTTAATCCGTAACAAATTTAATCATATACTAACTCGATTGAAAATCTCGTGTGTATGCTACTAGATTGTTTTTTGCGTAAAAATATATTTTATCCAGAAACACGCCCAATATACAGGATTGTCTTAGCCCATAGCCAGATAACAGGCTTGTTATTCCATTAGCGTCCGTTTGGCAAATCAAGGAATAGATTTGGAAGAGTGGTAATTTTGGAAGAGTGATAGAATAATATTTTTTTGGAAGAGTGGTAGAAGAGTGGTATTCTTGACTATTCGGAAGAGTGAAAATATCGTTTGGCAGTTGTTACTCAGAATAGTTAAAATATGAATAATTATGATACTAATAATGATGATGATAATAATAATAATAATAATAAAGTAATAAAAAATAATCATAATATATAATAATAATATAATCATAATATAATAATCATAATCATAATATAATAATATAATCATAATATAATCATAATATAATAATCATAATCATAATAATATAATAATATAATAATTATATAATTATATTCATAATATAATAATATAATATTAAAATTATATTTCTAATAATAATAAATAATATAATAATACTAATGGTAATGATAATATAATAACAATAATGATAATAATAATTTAATAATAATAATATAATGATAATAATAATAATAATAAATAATAATCATAATATTTTTATAATAATAAATTATAATAATAAATATAATATAATAATATAATAATACTAAATCATAATCATAATCATAATATAATAATATAATACATCCTCATCAAATAATAATCGCTATTCCGACGATTATCGCTATTCCGACGAGAGCTAATCCGGTATTCCACCTATAAGTTGGTATACCAGATTAGCACTATTCCGCACTCTTCTACTTAGTCTAAATTTCGTTTGACAAATTAATTCGTCGAATAACTATTTTATTCCAACTTTTTGCTATTCCATTTATTGTCAAACACTACCTTAGCAAATATGTAATAGTAGTAGGCCATTATTTTCTTTGTTCCCTATATTTAGGCCCATTTAGGGCCTATTTGTTTTCCAACCTCACTCTTTTCCCCCTTGAAAGCACGGAATGGTATTTCCTGGCAGGATTTTCTGCTGAGACAGTCTGAGGATTTTGCTCTGGTATACCATTTTTTACTAAAAAAAAATTAGAATTGTTTGATTCACCAAGGTTAATATCAAAAAACGTGAAATATTCTGCTTTTTATGTAGTAAATTTAAAAAATTAGATTTTCATAATTAAACCTAGATCCATGAGAATTTTTATTGGGTCCAGTCTATATTTCTTTATGAATTGAAAACTGTCAAATGATTTATTTTCCTTAATAGTAAGCTTTCTAAATCAAATTGACCATTCTATTAGTATAACAAAACGTAATACAAAGTAACAATTTTCTTCATATTTAAGATATGATGAAAAACTGACAAAAAAATTAATATTGCTCATAAAAAAACTGACAAAAAATATAATATTGCTCTTAGAAAAAGCATTTCAATGAAAGCAAGTGTGAATAAGCAAGCGACCATAATTTCTTTTGTTTTCTGAAAAGACATTCTGATGAAAAAGTTTGTGAGACAGCTGAATGATTCAATCAGTGAACTTAGACATCCAATTTTCAGTTTTTTTTTTTTCCTTTTGTTGCTTGTCAGAAATCACCATAGGCTTTTTATTAGTTTATACTTTATTGTTGGCTCCAATAACCTTTCACACATCAATATGATAACATGCTTGAAGGAAAAATAAATTGAGGTCTGATGAAAAGACCGTGATCGATTTTAGAAGAATGAACACATTCTTAGCATTTATAGGCAACATATTCTTTCCAGCTTTATATTAAAATTTATGCCTTTTAACAAAGTGATATTCGAAACATCATGATGGTATGTATAAATTGGGAGGTCCAGAGATAATATCAGAGTAAACCATTTGTCTTGAATAATTTTCACCATCCCAAAACTCAATGTCTTCAAATAACAATATTACTAAGAATTATTAAGCCGATTGTCAGCGCCTTTACCATTTCTTTACTGGTACGATACAGGCATCAGTTTTCTGTATCAAATGTGCAATTAATATTTTAAATTTCTATAACAGTAGAGGGAATATTTATCTCGACTTCTCTATTTTCTTTTGGTTTGGCCTTTGCCAAAGCTACTTGTGGTCCTGGTTAACTAAAACACAATAAACATAAAGAAAAAAGTTCATCTTTCTTTTTCTTTTCTTTTTTTCCTTTCTTCTGGTAACTAAGTTCCTCTTTCTGATTCATTAAATAACAGGAAATTCTACATCAAGAGATGCAAGAGCAATTGTAGATATATTCACACAGAGGAATTTACAAGAACTAAACCTCATTCATAGAGCCTACTATGACATCTACAATCAAGATTTTCTTCACTTTCTCTTGCAATGTAACACCACATTTTCCGTAAGTGAAACCAAAGAACTCAACTACATGTCTGGCTAATGATTTCAATATTTTTTTTGCTTCCTCTAGTTTCCCTTTTGGATTATAGGTATAGTACCCTTCATTGTTAAAAAAAACTTACCAGTTAAAACTTGCCTGTTAGATTATAGGTATAGTACCCTTCATTTCAATGTGTTCAATTTTCTCTTCAGAAATTTTGTTCTTATATTTATTTGCAAAATTGAATGCAGAGGTTGGCTTATCTTAGAGCAATGGAACCGTTGAATCGAGACACTGATCTTATAAGAGAAGCTCTGAATAGTGGCACTCCAAACATCAATACAGTAATTGAAATAATATGCACTAGACCTTCATCACGGATTGTTTCACTGAAACAAGCATATCAAGTTCCGGTATAACTCAAGCCTAGACAATGAAATATCCTCTAAAGCAAATGGTACCTTGAAAGAGGTAATTAATGTCCCATATGAGATATTTTCCTGTCACTCGAATAACTGAGAAAATTTTGGAGCATTTCATGATTTTCATTCTATTTTCTTTGGCTATACTAGCGATTCTAAGCTCAAGCAACTACAATGGAGGCAGAATCAATACAACTATTGGCATTTGTGATGCAAAAACGCTATATGAGGCAGTTGAAAGTGGCCATCATATTGATCAGAGAAGCATATTAACTTTGAGAGTTGCTTCAATGAGGACTAGAATTTTAAACTGTTGGATTTTTTATAATAGACGGCGCTGATGAAATTTATAACCGATTATCAAAGGCTTTAGCCGGTAACCAAGAGGGTTACAACCGATGAGCAAATAAAAAGAAAAGGTTATTTACGTCAATAAAAACAACAATTAAAACTCCTAAAATTTTTTCTTCATTTGTTCAGTTCTTTTCAATGCATAATTAACGAGGAGGACCCTTATACATGAGCGCATAGAAGGTATGTAATGTATTCTTCTTTATTGTCTTTTTTTTTTTATTAAATACATTCTTCTTATAGAAGGCATGTAATGTAGTGATAACAAAATTATTGTTTCTGGTAGAAAATAATCTTTGTATTATATGCGCGTCTAATAAATATTGTCCAAAGTTTAGTACATGCATATAAATGCAATATGAATTTAAACTGCAAATATTTCTAAGTTAAAGCAAGAAATTAAAAAAAATAATGTATATTTTTGGAAATGAAATTAGGATACACTCTTATATTATGTTTTTAATTTTATTTAGTGTTCGTTAATACTAATTTAAAATGATATGCGAACAATGAATTAACTAGACATTGTTCTGTATTCAACTTATAAGATCTTTTAGAACTAGCTATTTTTTTATAATTTAAACATAAGAAAAGTTTGATATCTCAAATCACATAAATTATAAATCATGAAAATTTTTACATTCATAGTAATCAACGTGCAGTGTGAAAGGTTTTAAAAACATTGAACATAAATTTATATATTATTAATGTGAAAGATTTTAATCATTTTCTTATAAGTTTATATATTATTAAATTTGATAAAATAATAATAGTAATTATAATCATGATGATGATAATGATGATATTAATATTAGTAATATTAATGAAATCATTAAAGAGAAAACTTAGGTCGAATACATTATATTTTTTCCTAGTAAGCTAATGAAATTTAGAAGTTCATTAATATATCTCAATTGCGCAAATATGATTCATAATCATGATTGTGAAAAAAAACTTTGTAATATGAGTTTTAAGATTTTCTTCTAGATTAATGAAAATTTATGATTATTATGATAAATCATTAAAGAGAAAATTTATGTTGAAATTTGGAAGTTTATTAATGAAATCATTATATGCGTTTGAAGATTTTCTTCTAGATTAATGAAATCATAATCATATATAATTACATTTCCATTATATTAAATTTGTATTAGGATAAGATATTAGCAATTTAGAAGTATGTAAATTTAAAAAAGTTTGTTACATAGACAGTTTATGAAAAAAAATAGAGAGTTTGTTGCTTCAATGCTCCTAAATGCTTTCATTTTAACATGCCAAAATCTCACAGCTAGTGTGATTTTTAAAACTTATCTCTTAATTATAATTATAATAATAATAATAATATAATTATTTGATTTTATAAAATTAATTAGTTAGAATCTTGTATTTACATATCATTTAAATACTTTTAAGAGATAATGCATCCACACACTCTCAAACATTTCACTTTTGACAAGTTGGCTACTGAATTTTTAATTTTGAAACCCCCACCCCCGAACTCTCAAATCCATGATAAATTACCCCCCGACAGTTAAACTATATAATAATTCATTTTTAATTATAAAATAATAAAAATAACCTTGTATATTTATAACATTATAAATTAAATGTTATGTTTCATATATTTTTTATTTATAAAAATATAAAGAGCCAATTAAATAACATTCCCAATACATAATATATTTTTAATCTCATTTTTTTATTTTTATTTTTATAATCTACTTTGTCTATGCATTTCAATAAATAATTAAAATTCATAATGATTTTTTTTACATTTTAATTTTAAAAATCATTTTTTAAATTAATAAAAACTAATTACTAACCACATGGTGTTTCAAAATTTTCATATTTACAAATTAATTTAAATTATTAATATAATTATTTTATGATAATAATAAAAAATAAATTATGTAAAATATGACTAAAAATGACGTAGCAAATATATATTATGATTATGATTATTATTATTTATTTAATATTATAAAGTTATATATATATATATATTGTAAAAGTAGTTACTTTGATATGAGAGAATGAGCTTAAAAATTAAAGTTACATGGGTTAATATGTTAACACTTATCATATTTTTCATGATCCCCTAACATTGTAAATCTAAAAATGAAATATCTTATATAATCATAATTCAAAGGTTCTTATGTAACTAAGTGGTAATGATATAAGACTAAGTATTTATATGATATGTAAATATAAGATTCTAAATAATTAAGTTTATAAAATAAAATAACTTTATATTATTATTATTATTATTATTATTATTATTATTTATTTATTTATTTATTTATTTATTTTTAAGAGAAAAGTTTTAAGAAGCACACGAGCTGTGAGCTTTTGGCATGTTGAAATGGAAGCATTTAGGAGCATTGAAGCAACAACTCTTTTTCATATTTGTTTATATAACAATATTTTTTCCAATTTGCATACTTCTAATTTTAATGATATTCACGTTCCTAACATCTTATCCTAATCCAAATTGAATATGATGGAATATATATATATATGATCATGATTCCATTAATCTAGAAGAAATTTTTTAAACATATATAATGATTTCATTATAAACTTTCAAATTTCATCACAATTTTTCTCTTTAATGATTTGACATAATTATCATAATAATCATGATTATGAATCATTCAATGAATGCACAATTGACATACATTAATAAACGGGCAACTATAATTTTTTTAATAGTTGTTTATTGTGAGAATATATTAATAATTTTTAAATTTAAGTATGATTTGTGTCCACAAATTATGATGACATTAGTTTCTATGCTTCACCATACATTAAGTGATTTAAAATTTTAACTTATAATAAATAATAATATATAAAAGGGGAGGTTTATTAACTATGCTACATTATCAATATTCTCTATCATTGATTTTGTTTAATTATTTTTATTTACTTTGATATAATGCTCATATCATAAGAACTTTATCATTCATAATAAGAGTTTTGGTATTGCAAATTATCCACTAAAATATTATATTGTCTATCTAGAACTTGAATAACAATAAAATTCAATACACTTTGACATATTCAAACACCCTTTCTAATTTTGATTATTTGGATCAAATAAAAATATCCATTAGAAAAAAAATCATAGATAATAAAAAAGTTTAAATATCACTAAAAATTAAAAATCTCTGATATTTTATAATTCAAAAAATTAAACTCTGTATTTTTCACGTAATATGTATGAAGTATTTATTCAAATAAATACAATGTCTATGGAACTGTACTTCACAAGTTTCAATTGTAAATACAAAAAAATAGTTTTATTCAAACAAATTACATATAAAGTATTTTGAAAATACATAACTAAAAAGTGTCAAATTTAACAATATAAAAAACTAGAACTAAAGTGAGAAATGTGAATATTAACATGTTTAATTGAATATGTTTATACGGAAATATGAATAGTGGTTTCAAAATTTGGCAATAATTTAAATGCCAAACTTAGAAATGATTTCATACACATTCAACTATATCAATTTGAAGTTTTTTTGGAACTTTTGATGATGAAAATAATGATTTCATACATATTAAACTATATTGATGAGTGGAACTAATAATTTTTCTGTTAATATAGAAAGATTGAAAGTACACAAAACTAAAAAGTTTTTCGTTTTAGATATGAATCTTTATTATGCGTTATTTAGAAATTTTAATGTTTTTAATGATCATATTATTTATTATTAACCAAATTTTTACTTAAAAAATACAATTTTTTAAATATCTATTTCCACCAAACAAATTTTCAAAATTAATATTTATTCATCATTGTAAACAATAGAATATAACAACTGCAATTTAAAATTCAAATCAATTACATTAATCTAGACTTAAAGATACTTATTATTTCAGAATTCTAAACATTATAATTTGACATCTACACATATCAATTACATTAAACTAAACTGCAATTTGACACGAAGCAATTAAAATATTCAAAATTAATTGAGAATATGCACTATTTTTTCTTGAAGTTTTTTGAAATGTGATTCTTTTACTATTGTTTTCAATATACAATGATACGTATGTATACTATTATATAAAGCATTTAAGAATTGGAGGGTCCATTTTTTGTCATGGTAATTTTTTATTATACCCATTTTATCCCTCAATTAGACGGCTAATATTTATTTTTGGTTGATCGAACGTATGTGATCGCGTCCATTGATCCCCTCTTTCTCTCCATTTCTTTCCCTTAAATACTATTATTTCCATAATATTATTTTTTATTTAGAAATCTTGTGCATATTTTATAAGAAATTAATGGTGCTAATATATGTTAGAATAATTACTTTTCTTGCCATAAAAATCATGAATCATTAACTCATATTGTGCAAAAATCTCATCCAAGATTAAATATAGTATTTATTATAAGTTTTCTCTATAATTTGGTGAATTTATAATTTAATATTAGATAAATGTGATTTTTTTTATTTTATAATGTTTTAATGTTTAAATAAAAGAGTCTGCTGCAACACGCGGGTATATAGCTAGTTGTTACAAGTACGCATTGAGTGTTTGAAATTGCTGCATTGAAAGATATTTTAAACTTTTACATTGTAGGAAATATAATATATCTTTCTTTGTCTCTGACACAGATTAAGCATTTGTGTCATTAAATCACGCATAATATTAGCCAAAATGGAGATGAGATTTTTTTTTTCCTTTTCTTACAAAATAGATTCGTGACTGAGTGACCGGTTACTATGGGCAATTACTATTCTATCCTTCTTGATTTTTAGTATGTTCCGGTCCTCATTGAAGCACAGCTCATTAACTTTAATTAAACAAAGAAGCACAGAACAATTGAAAGTTATCCTAGGTTCCTACAAGCAATTATATGGTTATAAATTCATGAAATTTCTGAAGAAGGAGAGATGTGGTGAATTCGGCAAATCTCTTCATGCTGTTATGAAATGCATCCAGTTCCCAGAAAAACACTTTTCAAAACAAATTAGAATATCACTGAAAAATGGCAACGCACGAGAAGTGCTCATCCAAACAGTCATTACAAGAGCTGGAGTTGATATAAAAATATAAATCAGGTTTTTAGGAAGAAAACAGGGTGGAGCCTTGAGAGCCTCATAAGGAATGAATTCAGTGGCAGCTCTTATGCTGACAAACATTTTGAATTTGTTAGTGATTTTCTTGTAGCACTTATTAAAATTTGATGAATAGAGGTACTTGTGATGCTTCTAGCAAAATGAATTAATATAACTTGATAAATAAGATGGTTGTGAGAAAGGACCCAAAACACAAATAAGCATTGTTGAGTTCTTTCTTTCCTTTATAATTTTCTAATGGGAGCAGAGAACTGCCAGTTGGTCCAGAAGCCCACTTCTCAGTTAAATGAATTATAGAGCCGAATTTTACAACATGTCCTCATCAGCTATTAACAGAAAGGAGCCCTATTAGAAGTTACGAATGTAGAGATAATAATTGTAACAACCGAACAATTGTCAAGCTCCAAAAAGAGACTCCAATCTTAACTTAGCCCAACCAAGAGCAAAATATATCTAAGCCGTGTATTTTTTGTAAGTGCTAATATGATATAGGCCAGGGCCAAACTCTCTAGAAAAATGAAATCAAGACTGAACTTAATTAAGAAGGATTACTTGACAATGATTATTTCCTCGATCTTGATAATAAAATTTTCATAAAACCCAAAAGATCCTTAAAAATGATATCTATAGCCATATTTTTTTTTTACTTACAGATGTTGTGGCGTTTCAACTTTTATACAATTTAAGAAATAGTTCATAATCTTTTTTTTAAATGAATTATTTCATAATTCATCAAAGACATTAAAATTGTTGTATAATATCTAAATTCTGATCATATTTGATAAATAATTAAATAAATTTAAATGCTGCTTAATGTTCCATTAAAAACTATTAAATTAGATTTGTTGTATATTGTATAAAATATTAATGATTTTTTATAGACAATCAAATGATATTTAAATTGCATGGAATTTTAAAATTCATCAATGTATAATTCAGTTCAAAAAATATTCATAAATTTTCATTTTTATTTATTTTAAACTATTTTTAGAATCTTCACTTTCCAAATTATTAAAATTAGAGCCATCATTCGGACTTCGCCCTAAAAAATAGTTATAGAATAAATAATTGAAAATGTTCCAAATTTTTAAAATATTTTTAATAAAATTTCTATATTAGGAAAATTTGAATACAATATTTTAAAAATTAAAGAAGTGTATACTCCTAATAATAAGCAATACAAGTGGACACATGATAATTTATAAATGATACAAAACTTTTGAATCACTGTGAGTTAAATTTCACCTTAGAAATTATATTCATCTAGTTTGAATGAATTAAGAGAAAAACTATAAATGAATAATTGGATCAAAATTAACAAATAGATTTGATAAAAATAAATGATAAGGAATAACGATAATGTGGAATATCTGAAAGTCTAATCCTTTTATGTTTTATAATTGTAATCATCATCGAGTAATCCGTCTTAATCTAATTGACAATCACATGAAATTACTATGGTCTGCATTGGTGCCGATTGTCAAAATTAAATTTTTATGTCACGTAAAAAAAATGACAATCTCTTTTAAAAGCTACATCCCCGAATAGAATGAAATTATTAAAATGATACTACCATAATTAATTTTTTACTCCTCTGCTGACATGACTTGTCAAATGAACTGTCAAATTTAGATAATTATTTAATTTATTTAGTCTTTATATCTCTAAAATTAAAATAATAATTATCAAATAAAATTTGATAATTAATTTGATATTACGATGCATATGCAATTGGCATAGTACAATGGACCTTTATTTGAAACTTTTGACTTGATGGACTTTTGACCAATCTGTTCAGTTGGGGCTCAATGGCGCATTCACATCAATAGTCTCTAAGCTCCTAATTCAAGTCCGGTCCTCATCATCACACCTTAATCATTATTGTGTCTTCATCGTCATCATCTTCTTTACTATCAAACTATCACTCATACTTCACATGCCATCATACTTTTAAAAATGATTATTTATTAGGGCGAAGTCCGATGAACTCTGCTTTTTTATTTATTTGTTAAGTTCATTCCTACATCTTTTTTATGTAATTGAACTTAACAAAAAAAATAAAAAAACAGAGTTCATCCTTATTTTTACTTTGGCAAAAGAAAATAAATTAAAAGAATGTCATTCTTCTCATTTTTTTATTTTTAGAAATTAATTAATGTTTTTATCGAATTCTCGCATGAAGGGTTATTCTTTTGATACACTAAAAAGGACGGATAAAACTCAATCTCTTACCTGACTCTCTCATGAGATCAATTTTTTTTATCTCGGTTCATGTGTTTTTTCAGTTTTTCAAAGAATCGAGATAAAATTTTATTCCTTATACGAGTTTAAACGAAAATTATGTCAGAGTTCACGTGTCGAGGCTGTAAGTGAGACCAAAAAAAAAAAAAAACTTGCATCATTGTTTTTTTTTTTTGCTATGGAACATTGAGTTTATAAAGGCACAAATAAGTAGACGCGTCCGTTATTATTTCACTAGGCCCCCCACAGGGTTCGACTGGTCACCGGAGGCAGAGGCACCTGCTGAGGAGTAATTCAAATAATCATATGTAGGGCTGTCAAAAGTTAAAAATATTTACATAAATATTTATTTGCGTTAATCTCTGTGTTTAATTAATAAAAATAATTTCATTTGCTTTAAACGTTTCATTTGAAAAATATAAGGAAAAAAATTGCATTACGTTAGGTTGAATTAAAACATTAAAAACGCAAAAAACATTTATTTCTTTTTGCGTTCAACTACCGTGAAAACAGGGAAAATACACATTATATAGGTAAAATGATCAAACAAACAAGCAAATTCTAGCAACACCGAAATATAAAAATGTACTTCACAATAATTTCCTATACAGAGATGTCAACCTTACAAAAATGATCTCAAGTGTTCAACTTAGACTTCAAACTATTTTCTTAGCAGAATCATAACTTGAGATCTAAGAAGACAAAGAGATAATTTCTCCAGGTTTCATCCTAAATTACACTCATTAACCTACTGACAAACAAGCAATAATTTGACAGAATAACTCAAAAGCCAACTAACAACAAAAACAAAAACTCAAAAGATAATAGTGATACTATGATAAGCAAAGTAACAACATGACATGCTCCATTGCCACATATGGAATCACCTGTTGTTGCTTGATCACACCACTGTGGATCACCAACTTGTCCACCAAAATATGCAAATAAACACAATAATTAATCATAATATTAAATCTCAGTATAATAATAGCTACAATAATAGTATAAATAAAACATACCGGTGATCGAATCACGCAACCAGTCTTGAGCACAGATGAGAGCTTTCATGCTCTCATCATTCAAAAAGTTTCTATGTAGTGAAAGTGTTGTGCCACTTGTGCTGAATGCCGACTCCAAAGCCATTGTCGATATCGGGACTGCTAGGATGTCCCGAGTTAGCCGGCCCAAGACAGAATATCTAGGGGCTTTCAGTTTCCACTAAGATAATGTCATATTCACAGCTTTTTATTATAATTATTCAAATAATCCTAATTTTAATAATAAGAGTGATAAAATCAATATTTTAAGAATATAAATGGCAGCACGTCACTGTCAGTGGCGCGTTGCGAAGACGCCACTGGCAGTGGTGTCTTTCTTTTTTTTTTCTAGTTTTTTTCTTTAAAAAAAAAGAATGAAAGACGTCAGTGGGAGTGACGTTTTTCCCACTGGCGTCAGGACCAACAAGCAACGCATGCAACTCTAAATTAAAAAAAAAAATACCGAAAAACGTCACTCCCAGTGGTGTTTTTACACAAACGTGCTAGTGAGACTGACGCGTTTACACAACGTCGCTGGTAGTGGCGCGCTGCCATTCGTATTATTAAAATTTTAATTTTATCACTCTTATTATTAAAATTTGAATTATTTAAATAAATATTATAAAAAAAAACTACGATACAAAAAGGAGACAAGAAAATGAGAAAGCGGAGAATGAGAAAGCAGACAAATAAGGAAATGGGTGGTAGCTCAGTTAGCTAGTAAAAAGTACTATAGCTGTTCTACTCAAAAGTTAAGAGTTCAATACCTGTCCATAATTAATTTTGCATCCTTGCAAAGATTTCAAAAATAAAAAAAAGAAAGAAAAAAAGAGTAGACAAAGAAAGGGGAAATTGAATCCTTGGGGTTGGGGGGAGGGGGGGGGGGGAGGCATATCGTGGGCCAGATTGAATCGTTGGGGTTGGAGGGCATACCGTGGGCTAGGATCTATAGTCGTATTGTCTCATTATAAAACTTCAGTCATAGAGAAAAATATAATGATACATATTTAATATACATCAAGTGACTTTGAAATTTCTGCGATATTAAACTAGCTATTATTGATGCTTAATCAAACAATATTAGATTTGTGTTAAATATAATTGTTAGCCTATTTATATTCCAATATTATACATGATGAACGATATTTATACCTATAATTTCATACATTGTTAAGCCAAAAACTAAATTCAATCAAGTTGTTTTATCGTATTTTTATTTATTTTTAGTTAGTTTCTTGCAATTTTTGTCAAGAATCGGTTATTGCGCATTTTATATTTTTATTACAGATTTTGGGAGCAAACTTAAAGAGATTCAATTGTTGACCCGCTTCACAACCCGCCACACTATTGCTGCCCCATTGGTCATTGACCTCTCTTGGTAGCAATCCATTCTATGAACTAAATGGAGATTTATCTCTGTTGGCGTTGAAGACATTCCAAAAGAAAATACACAGCTGGACATAATTGGCATATTCAATTCATAAAGACAAATCAAATTTCATGTGAAGCTTTAATCATTCCTCATCTGGCGCCACTTTTCCTGGGCCGTGCAAATCAAAGGAGCAAACAATTCCTTAATTACTCCATGCGCATTAATTAATGAATTGGTGAATTAAAGACTAGATATTGATTCTTAATTGGCATCATCTCATGGCCTGCGCAAATGCAAATATATCATCCATTCAAATATCTCTATGCGCTAGAGCAAATCAAGGCTGAATGCATTGCTAATTAATGTGAGATTTTGATCCGGTCTCAATTGTTTTAGTCCCACAATCTCAAATTGTTTAACCTCTGCTTTTTAGTTCTCCTATATAAACCTTGTCAAACCTCTCATTCAAGGCATTCCATTCTCCATCATTCTCTTCTTCCACCTTGAACTAGCATTCGTGCTGGACCGAGACAAATCTATTTTTGATATTTCTTCCTCCATTGGCAAGGTCTCCATAAGCAAGCAAGGTGCTCGGGTGCAAGGCAACGTCTCTTCTCAAGTTGTAAGAAACGGGTTGTATTTTCTCTTTTCTTTTAATTTTATTAGAGATGTTTATTTTTGCATTTGTAGTTTCTAGCTTGTTTAGTATGGAATGCTAAGTCCTCCGTCTAGGGATATGGATGTAGCCTGAATATTTTATGTTATGAATGTTTGAGTTATTTATATGATTTATGTGTTGATTTATTTCATACGATTAAACTGCTTGTGATATTATGAGAATAGCTTAGTAACCTTGCTGGTAATATACAACAAACTGAAAGGGTGAGTGTATTACTAACGGGCACAAAGGGGTTACATAAAGATATGACTATAATATTATAAGCACATTTTAGGTAAGTAAATCATGATACTGTTACGGTGACGTTGAAAGCCAGACTGAAATGAAATAAACTTAGACACCTTATGCACGACAGTGTATTAGAAACTAAGGGAATCCAAGATATATCACAGAAATTATCGAACTTAAGCCAAAGTGGTATGGTGCGACGGTATCCTGTCATATTTGGACTAGGTACGGTATAATTAGCTATAGACATATAGTTAATTATTAATCATAGGATATATCCCTCAACTATATAAACCAACAAATATGATATAAATAACCAAGCAAGTATAACTAAAATATGATGGTGAACCCATATACCTAGATACTTCATATTCATAAGAAAAATCAGTTTTACCCCCCGAGTTATTAGTGCAGCCCGCATTCCTTTCGATACAGACTGCATTCAGTAATTCAATCCAAATTCCTAGGATTTGACCTGCATTAGTGGATTCAAGGTGCATTCCTAGACACAGGCTGCATCTCTCCACTTTTTATGTTGCATTTCTAGGATACAAACATCATTTTTATTATTTATTTTAGTTTTAAGATTAAACCAACTCAATTTTAATCGGTCTAGATTACCAAAGGTTAGTTAACCAGTACTTCTTAGCTCCTCCTTGTGGATCGATAACCCAAAGTACTATACGAATAAGTCGTGCGCTTGCGACTAATTGTATTAACACTAGAGCTTAATTTGTTAAGCTACATAGACACCATCAATACACAATCAATTTCTTTATTATATTTTTCAATTTTACTGTTTTTTTTAAACTAATTTTGTGTTCAGGTGTGAAAGTCACTGTCAAGTGGAAGACGCACCAATCTTGACCCTCTTCACCGTACAATCCTCGTGCACCACCTTATTGTCATTTCCAAGGATTTTTGTATAATGAGCCCAAGTTGTAGAATTTGTTGCTCTAGTTAATCCTGATTCAGGAGTTATTGTCGAGTCAATTTCTTCATCAATCCCATTATGATCCATTCTATTGTTCAAACAAATAACAAAGAAAGTTAACACAAATATATTAGCACATACAGTTTACAAACCAGATATATTGGCACAAAATAACAAAAAAAATAGGATTAGTGGGTTGTCAATTTAAAAGACAAAAATATGAAACTCAATCAGGTGACTCCTAAATTAAACTTAGAATAAAAAAAATGTCCAATGTGCAAACATAGCAGAAAATATTACATGTCGTCATTAAACAATTTAACAACAACTGCTATTACAGAGGCTATAAGAACTAATTTACACATGCCAGAGAGAGAAAAGGGGCTCAAAACCGTACTAGAAAGGAGCCCCGGTGACGCAGTGCAGTGCACTTAGTAATAAAGAAGTCTACTCGCCGTCGCGAGCGAAGGTAGACGCACAAGCAAAAAGTTGCCTCAAAAGAAATGACTAGTTTGACAGAGGTGAGAAGAGAGAGAGTTTTGCTATTTGGATAAGAACTTAGAGCTCAAGAGGTGGCGGGGAAGGGTTTAGGTTAACTTTAAGTTTTACTTTTATCTTTATTAATTTTCAAGTTGCGTTTCCGTTGGGGGGGGGGGGGGGGGGGGGGGGGCAGTTTTGATTAAATTTTTTAATTCTGGCCGAAAATTTTGAGGAACCGAAAAAGATGGAAGAATAACCGAATAATATTATATGAAAAAAAAACTGTATCATATAATAAAAAACTGTAATTTTATTTATCAGATCATATAATATATAAAAAAAAAAAATCTTATTTATCAGGTTATCATTTGAGAATCTCGCGCAGGACTGCCCCTAGCACTCGCTCCAAGAAAATCTCGAACCTGAAAATACCTGGATCCCACAACCACCATGGAAACGTGAGTAATTTTAAAAATTACTCAGTACGGATTTAGATCCAGCCTTAAGATTTGATCTTCTTTCCTAGACTGGACCCAACACCGATACTGATATTTTAAATGCAACAGTTATCCATTTAAATAGTAAAATTATAGTTAATATGTCTCTTTAACAATTCGCTATGATACAATGACATGTAATGACAGATAAACACAAATTATAAAGAAAAAAATCTGTGGATAATAATATAATATATAATAAATATATATATAAGATACGAGATTTAAAACACCCGTATATATATAACCCAGTTGCAGATCATCAGTCCATCCACAAGCGGGCACGTGGTCGGGCCCTGGACTTGTGACTTACCTAAGCGGGCACGTATTCGGGCCCAACTTACAAACTTAGGATTTTCGAGTAAGCGGGCGCCAATGCCCTGAATACCCTGAGAAAATTCAGCCTCCCGGAGCGATAACGCCCTAGGAGAGTGACGGCTAAAAGCACGTACTCGGTATTCTGAATCTGATGATCCACCTCACAAAATAATAATAATATAATAACACAAAATGGATTAAGAAGTTATGCTTTCAGTTGCCATATCGTCAAAGGAGATAACTACCCAGAAATAACAAATCGGAAACTAATACAAATGGGAGCCTACACTGTACCAACTAAGGGTCAGAGGAGCGCATCCCGAAAATAATGACAAAATGAAATATAATACAGATGGGAGCCTACACTGTACCAACCTGGGGCCAGAGGTCCGCATCCCAAAGGGGAGCCTACACTGTACCAACTAGGGGCCAGAGGACCGCATCCCGAGAAATGACAAAATGACAGATATTACAAATGGGAGCCTACCCTGTACCCACTAGGGGCCAGAGGACCGCATCCCGAGAAAATAACAAAATAAGGTAGAATCCAGACTCGGATATGGACGCCCACACTAAACACTGAAAGACATGGTATCCTAATCGCTCAAATTTGGATTAAAAATCTTTAATCATATTAAGAATATTAAAAATATAATATTGATCAAAAGAAAAACACTCGCACACCAACCCGCCAAATGACGGGGTCGGTGGATAACCGACAAGCAAAGGTGCGCGGTGTATATACAGACCAAAGGAATATAACCCGTTGGTCTGGTTATACAAGGCAACCTCAGACTGAGATCACCCGGCCCGCCTCTCAGCACTTTCCCATGCATTTTGCATGATTAATTTCCTAACTTAATTTATAATTAATGATATTAATAATATTAATCTACTATTTATATTCTATAACTTTATTTATTTAACTCCAACATAATCCTATCTCGGGACTATTTCCCGAGTCCTACTCCTATCCTGTCTACGTGCATCATGATATGATATGACATGCAAATGCGGGTATGTCTCGAATATGCCGGTCAAGTACTGAATGCATATGACAATTCAATTCGGGTCTCTAAATAATGTTTGGTCAGAAAATACCTCATTTCAGATTTATTTTAAAAACATTTTATTTTTCGGTTTGGGTTCCTATTTCTGAAGAAAGAAAATCAAATCTCAGGAATCCGTACCTGAGAATGCTGGTGAGGATCGCGGATTCGCTCTACTTCGGAGGAAGCACGTCCGTCTCGGGATTAGCGCCTACGTATGCGAGGTCAGGATCAGCCTCAATCTCCGCGAGTGGATCCGAGTCGACTATATCACCTATTATTAGTTTAAATTAAGCGTTTATTAGTTTTGACATGATTTATTTTATAATTTTATATTTAATTTATAAATAAAGTCTCGATTAACATTCGTTCAGATTTGACGTCCTTTTTTTTCATTAAATTTTGATAGCATTTCCACTTTATATATAAGGTGCCAGTATATATATATATATTCCCATCATTTTAATTATTTATTATTTTCATCATGTTTTTCGTTGAGTTTTCGAGTAGATGAATTGAACGTTGCACGTTCGGTAAACAATAAGAAAATCAAATAACAACGGTACACACATAATTGCAAGAAATAAATCAATAATTCATTTAATTCAGTTACATTTACAATTACAATGGAACAAATTAAAAGAAATTAAAATTAAACAAATAGAGAAATTGATTAATATATATTTAATATATATTTTTTATAATAAATAATGTATCTAATAATTCTTATTAGAGTGGTGCTCAATCAATTATTATTTTAGAGTAAGGGGATTTAGTATGAACACATACAACCAATTATTATATTGATTATTAGGCATTAGATGAAATTGCTAATCTTTGTACGTACATATATATAAATAATTATTAAAGAACCTTATTAAATGTCTTAAATTATTTTATTATATTATTGTTATCAAGTGGTTGATATTAGTTCACATATGGTTTGTGTTATGTTGAGATAACGTCATTGATATGACTTTATTAATTTGAATACATTAGGCTATATATATGCACGTGATTTTTTTTTCTTTATTAATGAATTATTATTTAGAACATGTTTATATATATGTGCGTTCGTATAAAATAAGAAACAAAGAAATGATTTTATTTAAAGACATAGATAACAACGTAAAAGTCATAATTTTACCAGCACAACTAAACAGATCAGTAACAGGACAACGTCAACATATAAGCTGGCACAAATCAGTTAACAGAGTCGGATCCAACTAGAGTATTGAACACGGTCCGGTCTGGGCCGGTCCGGTCCAAACCCGGACGGTCCACGGTCCCGCACGGTCCGGTCCAAGGCGGTCCAAATTCGAAAAACCCGAACCCGTCCCACCGTTGGCCCCCGGGGGCCGGACCCCCACGGAACGGTCCACGGTCCGGTCCGGTCCATTTTTTTTTTATAAATTGGAAAAAATAATAATTTATCATATTTTTAATAATAATTTTTAACTAATTCGAATTATTTTTTTTAATTGTTTAAAAATCTACTAGTACTAAAAAATTAAAAATATTGTAAAAAAATAAAATTTCAGAAAATTATAATTTTGGAAATACAATGAAATTTTTTTATGAACATGCTTAATTAAAAATGAGGTGAGTTATTATATTTTGATGTTATCTAGAACATGTTTTTTTACTACACCAATAATTATTGTTATTTTTATTTTATTTAAAACTACACATAATAGTTATTATATTTTGATGTTATCTCGCATTCGACAGTCATATCTCTCGCCCATACCGTAGTAAAGTTTACCCCCACATAATCCAATTAATTATGTCTTAATTTTTTGCTTTATTTGGCGAGGTTTTGGAGAACTGCCCGCCTTTTTGTAATTTCTCAATTTCATTGTCTTATTTCTCAATTTCATTGTCTTATTTCGGTAAACAAATCTTGCCAATATAAAATTAATAAAAGAAATATTTTTCATATTAAATTCTGAATTTCTCATCTTAATGAAAATTTTTTTTACACCTCATTTCGTGTATCTCTTTTACGCATCTAATATTAAATATAAAATTAGAGAGAATATGTATTTTTAAAAAGTGTATATATGTAATATTAAATGCACATAAAAATGCAGACAAGAGATGCAAATATTAGTTTATTATTCCCTTGATATAATTAAGATGAAAAAAGAAAGCATGTAATTCAAGAGGCCTTACAAATTGGAGCTTCTAAACCAAATTTTTTTTAAAAAAGGAACAAACTCAAGGCAAACAGGAACAATCAACAAAATGCAAACCAGGATTAAAGAATTGGATTATGAATTCGTATATGATGCATATCGTTGAGTGTTTTTTTATGTGCATTTAAATTTGAGTAGCTCAGACTCATTTTTATCTCAAAAAAAAATGATACATACAGTCCGTTTATTAGATTTTGGACGATCTGAAAACCAACTGATCATTCATTGAGTGGCTTAAAAAGTAATAGTTTAGTTTTATCATAATATATGTTATAATTAGCCGAATAATTCTTGAATTGCAATAAATTTTATACACTTTTTTTTTCTAAAACAACAAAGCTATCATGCAAATTGCAACATATTATTTTACTTGATAGTTGATAATTTTGTCGTCTGTTTTCCGATAATTGCAACGTATATATTCATTAGCGAAAATTACATGAAAACAATTTCTGAAGAGTTATAATTTTATCCTTTTGAGTCCATAATATTTTGAAACTATGCAACATCCAAAATTTTTTATTTAAGTAAAAATAAAATTAAACATTAAATATTAAGTGAAATTCAAAATTTATACTCCATGAATTTAGCACTAGTGTGAAATACTTTTATTTTATGAGATTGTCATTCATATGGAGTACTCCCACACCACGAGATTGTCACTCAGATTGAGTTGATTTTTTTTACATGAGAGACAATTGTAAAACAATAAAGAAAAAAGACTAGATATTTTGAATTTCGATCACTCCATGTGAGCGATAATCCCATGGAGTAGAAGTACTCCACATGGGACTGTAAACGAAATAAATTTGATTGAACTCAGTAGAGTTTGAGTTTGATTTGAAATTATTTCGAACTAAACTGAACTTGAACTAAATCAAAATTGAGCTAAATCAAACTCTAAATGAACTCAATTATTTTAATGTTTATATTATCATAAATAATCATAGCTAACATACTTATTAATTTTAAATTAAATTAAGAAAGTAACTAACATTTATTAATTTAATAATAAATTGATATATTATTAATTATATAATAAAATAATTATATTATTATAATATATTATTGATTAAATTGTTTAAAATATATATAAATAACTAAATATGAAAGTATTATGAATAGAACTCAAACTAGTTCATTAAAAAGTTATCGAACCGAACACGAATCGTATTGATAAAAAAATTAATCGAACGAACCGAACTCGAATTAAATACTTTGAACTAATTATAAATTATGAATTTTTCTTGTAGCCTTAACTCCAGGTAGGTGAATTTTGTGGAGTGAAAAATACTCCACACGGGTACTAAAATGTGGTGTATAGATTCTCAATTTCATTTATAATTTTTTTAAATATTTAATTTTATTTTTATTTTTTATTTAAATATAAAAAAATGGACGCAACATCGCAAGTGTAAAGTATCCATTTTAATTTTTTTAATACAACTTCCATAGGAAGAAATAATAAAGAGAAATTTATCGTCGTTGAATTGATTATGTCAACAAATAGTTGCGACTTGGCAACTTAATTTTCGAGAACCATTTCTCGCTTCTTCATTTTTTTTACCATTTCTCGCCTCAATGTATTATTAGTTTTTCTCAACTTGTTTTTGTTCTATACAGTCTTTATTAAAGTATAAAGCATTAAACTTCTGTGCCAACCTTTATTTTTTAGCATTCTTTAATCATTATAATTCATTTAGTATACGAAACGGAAAAAAAATATAATCTCATATTATATTGTCTCATCCAAAAAATTGCTTGAAAGCTAAGTGAAACTGGATATATTAGTAAAAAAATATTTATAGACTAAATTGGTAAAAAAAAATGTAATCTTAATGAAGAAAACTGTGGAAACGTTAATAACCAAACAGTAACTAAAAGAGCAACAGTTTAGATTTATTTTATAATTTTTCTAGTTATTAAGAAAAAAATTAATACAAAAAACAAAAGATCTGAATTCTAACTTACATAAAAACAGTTTACGATTAAGTAATGATTCTTTTAATTAATTGCTGTGGTAAGAACATGCTTTATTGGTTTGAACTTTGAAATTAATTTTCGTGCTAGATATTTTGACAGCATAAAAATCCTCATGACGAATCAAAATATTTTGAATTTATTATTTCAAAATATATTATATATCAAAGATAATATTCAGCTGTTGGGGGTCCGGTCCGGTCCGGTCCACGGTCCCGGTCCGGTCCGGTCCACGGTCCCGCACGGTCCACGGTCCGGTCCGGTCCGGTCCATGGGTCCGCACGGACGGGTCGGCACGGTCCATTTTCGGTTTAACGAGAACCGGCCACCGTTGGACCGGACCAAGGCAAGGCACGGTCGGGAGCCCGGTCCGGTCCGGTCCATCCACGGTCCACGGTCGGTCGGGACGGAGTTGGACAGGACGGGTTTTTCAAAACTCTAGATCCAACAATTATAGTATGAAATTTTACTAGCAACCAAATAGAAGTAATTAGGTCGAGATCGAAAATAATTTGGCAAAATCAACACACGTCCATACAAGGAACCAACAAAGCAATCACCAGCAAATCCTACAAGACCATGTACTAGCAACTAAACAGGAGGCCAAACGAAAACGTATAGCAACCCATGTTTCAACAACCAAAACTAGTACATAATACAGACAAGACGGAGCAGTATAGAACAAGGGTTTTACCAGCACCAGATGGTTAGTCACCAAAACTCGGTAAAGGAACAGACCCAGAAACTAGAAATTACACCAAGTGAGTATTAGTCCATTCTAACCGTTTCAAACCCTCTGCCCATATTTGACTAAATCAAGCATCTGCCAATTTTATCAGAATCAGACCCCACCCAAATGGATCAATATATCAAACAAGCATGCAACTGTAGAAAATTAAATAACCGAGCAAATCAAGAAAATCTACTTTCAGTCGAACCAGCTTTCGTACGACACATAGAATTTAATTTCAGTGTTTACTAGTGAGGATCAAGCAGTTAAAGGGATCGAGGACGTTCTTTGCCGCACGATCGGCCGGGCTCCGCCTCCATGGTGTCTCTGACCACTCCTCCTTGATTTAAACTTCATTTGCAATTTAGTTCGGTTCCTTATCCGTTTTTTTTTTGTGTAAGTCTCAACTTATGAGAAATTAGACATGCCAGATGAGAGGAGGGGTCACGGAAGTGCTTTTAAAGGAGGGGGAGACGGAACTCGTGAGGCTTCGGGTCAGAGATGCATGCGACGGGATAAGGTGAGATAGGCAGAGGGAGCATCACAAGGGCGAGTGAGAGAAATCTCCAGGCCAGAATTGCGACAGAAGGGAAAATAAATGGAAAAGAAGGAAACATCAGCAGTGAAGAAGAGGATTATGACATTGATTTGGAGAGGAACGTGAAAATGGAGAGGTCGTGAGTGGGAGGTTATACTTTGCAGGAGAAGAGATGGGAGAAAGGACGGAAAGAGAGAGACTAACTTTAATGGGAAATGACAAGAGGGGTGATGGAAAACGTGGGAGAGAGAATGAGTGGAATAAGATTGAGTGTGGCGATTTACGTGTGTATTCGTGTAGCGATTTGTCAGTGTAGCGGATTGAGATTTCACATCCGTTTTAGTATAATTTGATTCTCGAATATCTATTTGATCAACTACTATCATACCAATTTGATTACAAATCTTGATGATATTTATTAAATTCATATTCTTTAATAAATTCAATTATTCGAATTCATTAATTTAATTTGGTCTTTGAATTTTGTTATTTGATAATTCACCTCATGGTCTCTTTTCTTCAAATTTTATTCAGTCAATAATAAGTAAATGTGAGCAAATTTATTTAACTGATTTGTTTATGTTATACGTACAGTGCCCTGTTAAATTTTGATTCTTACTTATTAATCTTAGTTATATCTTAATTTATTTATCTATTTTCATAATTATTTATATCAGATTATTCGTTCATTTAAAATTAAGTCGCCCGTAATTATTTATTTAGTTATTCTTATTCTTGACTTTTTTTTTCGGTTATGTTATTTGTTAATTTGTACTAAATTATTCTAATTATCCTCTTTAATTATTATTATTGCTTAATTAAATTTCACGGTTTGACACTTCTAATGTTGGCATATCTTCATCAAGGGAATAGTATACCATATTGCACGAAGCGCCCCATATTTCTTCACTTTCTTCTTTGTTTATTCCTTCACCTATGTCTTCCTTCTTTTGACTCCGGGTTAGTTTCTCCCAGTCTTCTTTGGAGATGAAGTGCTGAAGGGTAATCGCCTCGGACTGCCCTGCTCACATTCTTCTTGGACTTGTTATTTCTGTGCTTTCTTTTTTTAAGAACGTGGTCCTCGCTCTGATCCACCTTGTAGTATACTCTGGGTCTTGGTGGGGCTATCGACGTGATGTCATCTTTTCATTTCACGCCAAGCTCTTTCTTGGTTTTAAGCATCTTGATCGACTTCTTCGATAAGTGCGTAGTCCATTGTTCTTCTTTATTTTCACTTAGTTGGTCCGGGCTCTTCTCTTCTTCATGAGAGATCGTGTTGGCCTGTTCATGGGCAGCTGGGCTTTGTAGGAACCCCTTGGGTAAGGTGATTTCACCGTTCTTGTATGATTTCTCAACCTAATCTTTTAAGACCCAGCAATTTTCAATTGCGTGCCCTAGTATTCTCTGGTATGGGCAAAAATTGGGCTCGTCCGATTTATTGGCATCTTCCGGACATTTACTGGCCGGCAGGGCTAGGCCGTTCTTTAGCGCCCCTCTAAAGATTTGGACAACTTTATCTCTCCTGAAGGAGTATGTCTTAGCTTTCTTTTGTCTAAGGGTCTCAAAGCCCTGTGAACTCCCTCCTGGATTGGGCCTAGGTCCTCTGTTATAATTATTGCCACTCGTGTCGCTGTTGCCGCTTTGAGTGTTCGCGTTAGCGACCATTTTATCTTTTAGCGAAGTGAATGCCACTTTGGTTTTGGCACGGGCTCCTCGCTGTGGCCTGTTATTCATAAAGCTTGGCACGGTGTGCGGGGACATCCTCTCCATATTGGACACCGACCTGAGCAAATCTTTAAACGTATTGACTTTTATCACACCAAGTAGCATGCCCATCCACCCATCAATGTTTTTCATTATTAGGTTGACGGCCTCGTCTTCAGTTAAAGTGCGGTCACATTTGATGCTGAGGTTCCGCCATCTATTGATAAAGTCTGTCATTGACTCCGTTTTCTTGGGTTTAGTGCTTGCCAGGTCAGCTATAATTATTTTGTCAGACACCATGATAAAGTGTGCCCTGAACGAGTCTGCCATCGCATCCCAGGTCCTGATGTTGTTGTTTTCTAACGAATAGTGCCACTGGAAAGAGGTTCCCACCAAGCTTTGGGGAAATTATCTTAACAACGGTACATCATTGCCGTCCGTGTTGCCGCACGAGGCTACAAAGTGGGCCAGGTGTTGTTCGAGATTTAGGTCTTTGTTTCCTTCCCCCGAGAAGGTCCTGAAGCGGGGAATCACATACCCTTTAGGATATTCTTCTAAATGATACACAGCGGGGTATGGATGTCCATAGTTTTTGATTGGAGGGATGGCGTATCCTCCTTCAGCTATTTGCATTTGCTGGGCAATCATGGCCTGACTCTCTTTCCGGGATAGTCCCGTTGGTTCGACCTCCACTTCCACTATCCTATGTGGATGAGGTTTAGAATTGACAGGTTGCTTTCCTTTGTGATTGCTTTTGGTACTATGGACCCCTTCTTGATGGGAGCTACCAGCTTTTGGGTTGAAATTGGCGTCTTGTGACTCTTGTAGTGATTTGACCGCCTTAATCAACTCTTCATTTTATTTTAACATGGTAGTTATCAGTTCCCGTGCCTCGATGTGGCCTCTTAAGATTTCGATTTCATCGATAGGCATTTCGGGATGGATCTCACCGTCTTCTTCATTGTTGAAGAGATCAGGGTTTTCATTATTGTCTTCCCCTTCCTTGCTGTTACCTTCGGGGTTGACCCTCTTGGGAGGTCTCCCTTTCCTGCTATTGTTCTTATTAGTATTGGTAACATGGGCTTGGTTGGGCGGGGATTGGTCCTCTTGGACCATATTCACCTCAATATCTGTGTCTGGGTCAGTGTCATAGCTTATACTAATGGTGTTGACCGAGAAGTGCTCCTCATAGCGAGCGGTTCTTCTCTTCTTCTTTTTCTGATCAGGGGCAGTTATTTTTAGGCTGCTGAGCGGTATTCTTGAGCCTAATCGGCTAAATACGCTCTTCTGGCCTAAGCGGCTGAACACTCTTTCAGGCAGAGCGCTTGAATTGCCTGCCTTGCTAGGCTGGGTCTGAGATTGAAGTTTTGTTGGCAGTGAACCCTTAGGAACCCATACTTGCTGGACGCTTGGTGTTGCCTTTGGATGGGGAGCCGGGACAATGGCTTGCGGCTGAGCCATGTCTTGAGATTGACCGGAGCGGGAGACATATTGTCTTGACCTAGCGTTTCTAACACTTTTCCTCTGCTTAAGGGCCCCGTGAGCCCTGTAGATGGCTTCTGCAGGGGCTTGAGACTTGCGTTGGCGACGCGGAGACATTTGAGTCGGCCGGGGTGCGGGCTTTGGCACCTCCCATGCCTGGCGGAGCTGGTCTGTGGCTGAGTTCTTGGCCACTATGCGGAGAGCCGTGAATTTGTTGGAGACTGGGATGGCTGGCCTAGCCACCAATTGGTTTTGGTATGCATCCAGAGCCCTCTTCCTGGATGCTTGAGAGTTGTGAACAGTTCTGGCCATAGTGGATGTGGCTGCCTTCTTAGATGGGCGCCTTCTTCTCTTTGGAGAGTTAGTGGGAGAGACCATGTCATTGTTGGAGATGTCCTTAGGAGTTAGGGTGATTGAGTCCTCTTCCTCGTCTGGGATGGAGATCCGGACGGTTGCGGGAGTGAAGGTGGCCACTGGAGCTGGGCCGTAGAAGGTTAGTTCTTGCGGGATGGACCCAAAGAACATGAAGAGCTTACCATCTGGGCCTTGTGCAGGAGTGACGGCGTAGGGAGCAAGGTTGAAGTTTTCAAAGTATGTCATTTCCTGCAAAATGAAAACACTCAAAATTCATTAGTCATTTTTAGCGCATAAAAGACCACTTGTATCTTTTAACTATTCTATTTACTTCGCTCTTTTAAAGATGAGAGGAGAATCTAAGTCTCACTGGGCGTGCCTGATCCTGTGCGACCCTTTTTCGTGCGCTCCGCCTGCCGCCGGGGCGATGGGGGTTTACAGAAGAAGGACACGGAGATCCCTCCTGAACGTGCATTTTGTGTTGACGCCGGTTGGTCCCGTCGTCTCAGACTCGTTGGGATGCACATTTAGGGTTTTTTTTAGTGATTGTGAGTACTTGTAGATTCCGATGGGCGTAATCCCCCACCGTTAATTACCCTGGGCTATTAACCTCGAGGAACCTCTAGATCTTGAAAGGGGAAAGCAAATAGTATAGCTAAATAATAGTCAAGTGATCGCATGCTCCTATGATCAGAGATCACTGGAGTATTCTGGATCTACCAAAAGGTTAAAAGATGAACCTACTACAGATATGGGGTGAAAAGATGAACCTACTACAGATCGGTTCAATCTTTACCGCTCCGAAAGATAACCTTACTACAGATCAGATTAATCTCTGGGGAGGGATGGGAGGTGAGTCTACAACAGAACGACTCGACCTCAGTTGATCTAGAAGATAAACCTACTACAGAACGGTTCAATTTTAACTAGTCAACAACCAATCACACAAAATACAACTCGAAGCACTAAACCGGTTGATCTTGAGGTTGGTGAATCAGGAGAAGGGCGGATATGGCCCACATGATACTTCTCACTGATCTTCTAGATCATGGATTCTAAGCACTAAGCGGATCCATAAACCTAGGAGCACAACTGCACACAAAGTCAAACCTGAAGCGCTGAGCCAGCTTGACATTAAGGCGTGTGTCAGTGAAAGAACCTACTAAAGAACGGTTCATTCCACTGTTTGAGGATGAATCTACTACATAACGATTCGATCCTCTGGACTAGAAGACAAACTTATCGACAGATTAGTTTGATCTTACTAGCTTGACTGGTCATGAATTACTTGTTCATGACACAGAGTCATCATGATATCACCTCCTTGGACATCGTGATGTTCTTTCGCTTATGCTAATGTCATAGTCCTGGTCATTCTTTGACGGGCGTCAAGATGTTCTTGTCTCAACTGACTATTCTGAATGTTGCATTACTTGTGCAAAATCATTATGTTACTTCACATCATCTCGTGTGGGCATGTTTAATCACTTTTAAATCATGGGTTCTGAGTATTTAGCCGATTCACAGATTTAAGGTTATTTTGTGCACAATATTAGACTCGGGGCTCTTGGTTGGTTTAACATTTAGACAGATTTATCTGAGGGTGAGCTTCTAGACAAGCTAGTTCAGAGGCTGCCATATTGTGATGACTCATCGGTAATCAACAAAATGTATCACCACCTTATCAATCGTTATAACGATTCAAGATATCGCTATAACGTTTCTGGAGAATAGCAGACTTGTCAGGGATGGTCAACAGGGGTCAAAACGTTGCCAACGTCTTGTGAAGCCTTATAACGATATGATGAACCGTATAACGATTCAAGGAATCGTTACAACGATTCCTTAGAGCTTATTGACTTGCCAGAGAATAGTCAAATCGTTGCCAACATTTTGCAAAGCGTTACAACGATATGATGAACCGTATAACGATTCAAGGAATCGTTACAACGATTCCTTAAAGCATATTGACTTGTCAGAGAATAGTCAAATCGTTGTCAATGTTTTGCAAAGCGTTCTACGCTTAAATGAATCGTTATAACGATTCCTAAAAACATTATATTTAATCTAGCCCACTAGATTGCTCTAAGATTAGTGTAGATCTTTATTCAGCTCTTTATTTTACTTGGGCCACTAGATTTAATTGAGATGTGCATTGAACAGATTAAAGGCCCAGATATTTCCAGACTTTGATTCCCTTAACTCTTAACAGATCTTGTCTTTTGATGGTTCTCAAGATTCATGAGCGCTTTAATAATCATGCAAGAGAACTCTTCTTAAGTTTCTGACTCATCGATGCTTTAAGATCTGTGCTAGGTGGCGGTTTTCGGTGATCGGAGCTCCTTCCCTCCGATCAGACTGGTGCTCTAGAGTCGATGAATTGGTACCGAGTTGGATTCCATACCAAATTCGATGAATTCAATCAATTTTATTGGCAATCACAAGCTCAATAAGCATTGCCTTAGTATATAGATATGATCCGGAGTGAGTAGACGGTTTCTTGCTCGCTGACAATTATGCTGAAGCATTCGTGTGTTGGAGGCGCTCGGTACCGATTGGTACCGGCTCTAATTCTTTTCCAACTTGAGATATTTATTAAGATTGCATACTCAATTGACAACTCTCAGGCCTAAAGACTCACCCAGTCTTAACTGGGGCCAATGGCTCACCAAGTTACGAGGTATTAAAGCACGATACCAACTAGTCGTGAGCGATACTAATTTGTACTAGTTCTGAATTCATCAAGATTCCTAGCATTTATTGAACTTTGGTGTTCAATTAATACTTTTCAGGCCTAAGGGCTCACCCAGGTCTAGCTGGGGTCAGTGGCTTAATGAGTTTCTTGCTGAATTCGATTGATCTTCCTGTTAGGAATAAATGATGTACTGATCTTACTGAGTTAATACTTTTATTGTAAGAATTATGCACTTTGCATCATTCTCACCAATCTCAATCATATAATTGAAAAAATTAACAGATGATAAGTCTCTGATTATCAACCTCTGCCCAATCAAAGCTAAAGAAAAGGGCAATTAACAGAAAATTCATGAATAACAACAAGAAACAGCAATTCTTCTTGTGAATTCTTCATGTTGATGATCAATCCAGGCCTAAAGGCTAACCAAACACTTTTGCTCGGGCCAGTGGCTCACTGGATATCATCTACATGATTAATTTCATATTTGAATAGTATTTTTAATAAAGAAATGATGATACTAGAAGAGAAAGAGGAAGATCCAAAACAAGCAGTGAGAATAGCAAGGGAGAAGTTGTCAATCATCTTACAAACACGAATTGAGTATCTCAAATCACAAATCTCAGAAGAGAATCACAAAGAAATGATCTTTTTCATGGATCAGTTGCTAATTATCTTTTATTGAATAGAAACACCAATTGGTTATCTTCTTTACTGCTTTCTTCTATCTCTCTCTCTCTTTACAACAGTTAGTGATCACTAATGAAATGTAAGTATGTGTGCCCTCAATTTCAGTCTCCCTCCTCTTTTTCACCTATCTAAATTGGTTACCCTTTCCTCTCTCTTTGTATCTACCCAACTAATAGCCTGAAGGTGTGCGTGTGTGTCTTCTTACCAAAAATCGTCAGCTAGAAAGGAATATAATCAATGGTTATTGCAAATGGGAGGGTGTGTGCTGTCTCGATCACCTCTCTCTTTCCCTTGAATGTCTAGGCTTATATAGGGGTTACTTGGGGTTAAACTGATCAGTTGTGCCTTCTCTTAGCACAATTTGTGCTTTTCCTCTCCCACGGATTGATGACATGACAACATCTTAGCCCTTGTTCAGTTAATTGAATGGCTGAGATCACTCTTGTTGTGTTTGTTGAGATTAAATCCTTTGGCTTGGATTGATGACATGGCAACTGTTGTAACAGAATCGGTTATACTCATTTGACAATTACGCAATTGCCATTCCTTGTTTCATCTAGTCTCACATATTTCTAGAATGTTCCAGAACGTTCTAATCATCCAAACACTCTCACTGCACTCCCTCTGTATAGTTTAAACCTTTCTTGGATCCCAATTGTGCCTCCAAACCCATTTGTTCATCTCAAACCCGATTTAAAGTTCAAATGCTACCCCCTTATTCTTTCATCAATTTTTCTAATTATAAGCTCTATTAGCATCTCCTTGGCTTCAGCAATTAGTCTAGCAGATTTATTTAATCATTAACACACTCTGATATTCTTCTCCCAATTTATTTTGATAGTTTGCTTCATCTAAAAATCATGAAATTTTCACCAAAATTCTCTAAATTCATGATGATCACCTCTGTATTTTTAGATCCCATTTTACCCCTGTTTGCTTGTGCTAAAAAAAATTCCTTAATCAAGAAAACCCTATTTTCTTCTCAATTAATCCCAATTTCTCACAGTTCTAGCTCAATGTCTCTGCCAAATAAAATTCTCTTACAGAAACTCCCCCCAATTAAACACCAATATTGATGTTCATTAGGGTTTGATTTGATCAAAACCTGATTACTTGTCAACAATTGATACAAATCTAGACATGATCAGATGGTTGCTCACAGCTTTGACACCTGATCAGTCTTGTGATATTGACTTTCAATCCATTCTCATGAAGGTGATTTGATCAACAGCTGATTACTTGTCAATAATTGACACAAACCTTGGCTTGATCAGGTGGTTGCTCACAGCTTTGGCACCTGGTCAGCCTTGAAAGCAAAATCACATTGAGATTTCTTGTGATTGGCTGTATCAAAATACTAGCTTGACATTGACACAATTCTTTGTGTGTATAGAAATTATATTGCTTCAACTCTTAGGGTTTGATCTTGGTTTTTCTCTTGAGTTTCTTCTTTTGACCTTTCAGGGGTAAACAACTGCCCTAAACGAGTCCGGGACCGCAAAACATGAAAACGGGAATCGACGTCGCCGGTACCGCCCAAAACGAGTCCGGTAGCGCAAAACATGAAAATTGGACCCGACACCCTCGGTGTCGCCCAAAACGAGTCCGAAAGCGCAAAACATGAAGACGGGACTCGGCATCCTCCGTACCGCCAAAAATATGTCCGGGAGCGCAAAACATGCAAACGGGACCCGCCGACCTCGCTTCGGTCCCAAACGACTCCGAGAGCGCAGAATATGAAAATGGCACCGGGAGCGTAAAACATGAAAACGGGACCCGACGCTCCCGGTTCCGTCGAAAATGACATCGGGAGCACAAAACATTAATACTGGACCTGACGCCCTCGGTGCCGCCCAAAACGAGTCCGGGAGCGTTAAACTTGAAAATGATACCTGGCGCCCTCAGTACTGCCCCCGAAACGAGTTTGGGAGCGTAAAACATGAAAACGGAACCCGACGCCCTCAGTACCATCGAAATCGAGTCTGGGAGTGCAAAACATGAAAACGGGGCTCGACACACTCGGTATCGCCCAAATAGAGTCCAAGAGCGCAAAATATGAAAATGGGACCCAACGCCCTCGATCCGCCCCAAACGATTCCGAGAGCGCAAAACATGAAATCGGGGCCCCGTGCCCTCGTTACCGCACAAAATAATATCGGGAGCGCAAAACATGAAAATGGGACACGACGCCCTCGGTACAGCCCCAAACGAGTACGATAGCGCAAAACATGATAACTGGACCCGACGCCCTCGGTGCCGCCCAAAACCAGTCCGAGAGCGCAAAACATGAATACGGGCCTCGGCGCCCTAGGTACCGCCACAAACGTGTCTGAGAGAGCAAACCATGCCAACGGGACCCGAGGTCCTCGCTACCGTCGAAAATGAGTCTCGGAGCGCAAAATATGAAAACGGGACCCGACACCCTCGGTATCGTCGAAAATGAGTCCGGGAGCGCAAAACATGAAAATGGGACCCGACGCCCTCGGTACCGCCCAAAATATGTTCGAGAGCGCAAAACATGAAAACGTGACCCGACGCCCTCGGTACCGCCCAAAACGAGTACGAGAGCGCAAACAAAAAAACGGGTCCAAACGCCCCCGTTACCGTCGAAAACGAGTATGGGAACGCAAAACATGGAAACGGGACCCGCCGCCCTCAGTTTTTCCCAAACGAGTCCGGGAGCGCAAAACATGAAAACTGGACCTAACACCCGGGGTACCGCCGAAAACGACGCCCTCGGTATGACCCAAAACTTGTCCGGGATCGCAAAACATTCAATCGGGTCTCGACGCCCTTGGTACCGTCGAAAACGTGTTCGGGAGCGCAAAACATGAAAACGGGACCCGACGCCGTCGGTCCGCCTGAAACGATTCTGAGACCTCAAAACATGAAAATGGGACCGCGCGCCCACGGTACGGCACAAAATAATTTCGGGAGCGCAAAACTTGAAAACGGGACCCGACGCCCTCGGTACAGCCCCAAACGAGTACGGGAGAGCAAAATATGAAAACGGGACCCGGCGCCCTTGGTTCCGTCGAAAATGAGTCCGGGAGCGCAAAACTTGAAAACGGGACCCACCGCCCTTTGTACATCCCCAAACGATTCTAAGAGCGCAAAACATGAAAACGGGGACCCTTGCCCTCGGTACAGCCCTAAACGAGTCCGGGAGTGCAAAACATGAAAACGGGACCTGACGCCTCCGGTTCCGCCGAAAATGAGTCCGGGAGCGCAAAACATGAAAACTGGAGGCGACGCCCTCGGTGCCGCCCAAAACAAATCCGGGAGCGCAAAACATATCGTCGAAAATGCGTCCGGGAGCGCAAAATATGAGAACTGGACCCGACACCCTCGGTACCGTCGAAAATAAGTCCGGGAGCGCAAAACATGAAAATGGGACCCGACGCCCTCGGTACCGCCTAAAAAGTGTCCGAGAGCGCTACCGCCCAAAAAGAGTCCGGGATTGCAAAACATGAAAACGAGCCCCAATAGCCTCGGTACCGCCCAAAAAGAGTCAGGGAGCGCAAATCATGAAACGAGCCCTAATGCCCTCGGTACCGTCGAAAATGAGTCCGGGAGCGTAAAACTTGAATACGGTACCCAACGCCCTCGGTACAGCCCGAAACGAGTCTGAGAGCGCAAAATATAAAAACGGGACCCGACGCCCTCGATACCCTCGATACCGTTCGGGAGCACAAAACATGAAAACGGGACTGCTCACCCTTGAAAAATCTCAAGGATAAAGCAACTGAACAATTAAAGATAAATATCAATTATGAGTGATAAATCATAAGGAAAGTAAAGAAAGGCGAGAGAGAGGATCCACCAGCCAGAAGAAGTTGTTGCTGAACTCCGGAACAAGTCTATTTACCCCACTATCCACTGTCCATTTGAGGTGGATGACACTCAAGAGATTCAGGAGAGAGAGAGAGATCTCTTGAGGTGTCATCCATGTGACCATTTTCCTCTGACAAGTGGGACCCATCTGACTTCTCCCGGACTTATTAGGGGCTGTACTGAGGGCGTGGGGCCCCGTTTTCATGTTTTACGCTCTCGGAATCCTTTGGGAACGTACCAAGGGTGGCGGTTCCCATTTTTAAGTTTTACGCTCCCGATCACGTTTTTGGCGGTACTGAGGGCGTCGGGTCTCATTTTCATTTTTTGAGATTTCGAACTCGTTTTCGGCGGTACCGAGGGTGTCGGGTCCTGTTTCCCATACTCGTTTTATTCCGTATCGCGGGCGTCGGCTCCCGTTTTCTTGTTTTGCGCTCCTGGACACTTTTTCGGCGGTACCAAGGGCGTCGGGTCAAGTTTTCATGTTTTGCGCTGCCGAATTCGTTCAGGGCAGTACCGAGCGCGTCGGGTCCAGTTTTCATGTTTTGCACTCCCGGACTCATTTTTAGCGGAACCGAGGGAGCCGGGTCCCGTATTATTTTGCGCTCTCGGACCCATTTTGGGCGGTACCGAGGGCCTCGGGTCCAGTTTTTATGTTTTGCGCTGTCGGATTCGATTGGGGCGGTCCCGAGCGTGTATGGTCCCGTTTTCATGTTTTGCGCTCCCGGACTCATTTTCGAAGGTGCGCGACCCTTTTTCCCGCGCTGGTGGCGATGGGATGCGGAAGGACCCGGAGATCCCTCCTAAGCGTGCATTTTGTTTAACGCTGGTTAATCCTACCGTTTGGACCAATTTGAATGCACATTTAGGGTTTTTTTTAGTGATTGTGAGTTCTTGTAGATTCCGGTGGGCGCAATCCCCCACCGTTAATTACCCTGGGCTGTTAACCTCGAGGCACCTCTAGATCTTTAAAAGGGGGAAGCAAATAGTATAGTTAAATGATGGTCAAGTGGTCACATGCTTCGGTGATTGGGATCACTGAAGCATCCTGGAGATAGGGGATGAAAGACGAACCTACTACAGATCGGTTCAGTCTTTATTGCCCCGAGAGATAACCTTACTACAGATCAGATTAATCTCTACGGAGGGGTTGGAGGTGAGTCTACTACAGAACGACTCGACCTCAGTTGATCTAGAAGATAAACCTACTACAGAACGGTTCAATCTTAACTAGTCAACAACCAATCGCACAAAATACAACTCGAAGAACTAAGCCGGTTTGATCTTGAGGTTGGTGAATTAGGAGAAGGGAGGATATGGCCCACATGATACTTCTCGCTGATCTTCTAGATCATGAATTCCAGGCACTGAGTGGATCCATAAACCTAGGAACACAACTGCACATAAAGTCAAATCTGAAGCGCTGAGCCAGCTTGACATTGAGGCATGTGTCAGTGAAAAAACCTACTACAGAACGGTTCATTCCACTATTCGAGGATGAATCTACTACAGAACGATTTGATCCTCTGGACTAGAAGAAAAACTTATTGACGGATTAGCTTGATCTTACTAGCTAGATTGGTCATGAATTACTTGTTCATGACACAAAGTCATCATGATATCACTTCCTTAGACATCGTGATGTTCTTTCGCTTGTACTAATATCATAGTCTTGGTCATTCTTCGACGGGCGTCAAGATATTCTTGTCTCAACTGACTATTCTGAATGTTGCATTACTTGTGCAAAATCATTATGTTACTTCACATCATCTCGTGTGGGCATGTTTAATCACCCTTAAATCATGGGTTCTGAGTATTTAGCCGATTCAGAGATTCAGGGTTATCTTGTGCACAATATTAGACTCAGAGTTCTTGGCTGGTTTAACATTGCGACAGGTTTATTAGAGGATGAGCTTAAAACTATCATACATGTTATATCTCATCAATCAGTAGATCAAGGTATATCATCACCTCGTTGATCATTCACATTCTAGAAATCGTGTAACGATTTAACAAACCGTTACAACACTTCAACCAATCGTTATAACGTTTCCACAAACCGTTATAACACTTTCAGAAGATATCAGACTTATCAAAAAAATTAGTCAACAAGGGTCAAAATGTTACTAATGCTTTGTATATCGTTCAACATTTTAGGAAGTCGTTACAACGATTCTCTAATATATGTTGACTGCTAGAGAATGGTCAAAGAGTTGCTAACGTCCTGTGAAGCGCTATAACGATTTGATGAACCGTATGACGATTTAGATAATCGTTACGATGATTCCTCAGAACATATTGAATTGTCAGAGAAGAGTCAAAGCGTTGCCAACGTCTCATCAAACGTTCAACGCTTTGGTAAACCGTATAACGATTCTTTATTATTATTATTATTATTACTATTATTATTATTATTTTTTATTATTTTTTTTATTTTTATTTATTTATTATTATTTTTATTTTTATTATCTTTAACTCTATTTAATTTTATAGAAAATTACTCAAAAAAAAATAAAAATAAGATTATTATTAAGATTTTTATAATAGCCAAAGTAATAGGATTTTATTTTTAGTTATTTTTAAATTCCATTTATTTTTGTAGAAAATCATTCACAAAAGTAATAGAAAATGAGTTGACTATTATTCAGAATTTTATTTGAATTTTTGAGATTTTTATAATAGCCAAAATAATAGGTCAAACCTTGATCAAATAGAAAAGGCAAATGAAGTCCTTTTGCTTTTAAATTGTTTCAGTACAATAAAATTCTTAAACTGAAATATTTTTACATAGAAAAATACTATGAAAAAAAAAGAATTTTAGAAACAAATTTGAGTCAATTTGGAGTTTAAGGGAGCCTCCAAATGATTTATTTACTCTTTATTTGTAATTTTCTGTTATTAATTGAGAATTGGGCTTTGTGGATTGGGCCGTTAGATTGTGCTGAGATTAGTGCATAGTTTCATTTAAATGTTTAAATGCACTTAAACCGTTGGATGTTGCTGAGATGCGTGCTCAACGGATTTAGGGCCCAGATCTATTCTCTATTACATTTCCTAAATTCTTGATAGATCTCATCCGTTGATGGATTTTCAAGATTAGTGAATGCTTCAATAGTCGTGCGGATAATATCTCCTAAGCTTCTGTCTCCCCGATGCATTAAGATTAATGCTGGATGGCGTTCCCGATGGTCGGAGCCCCTCTCCTCCGATCAGGCTAGTGCCCTTGCATCGTCTCGATGTGTGGAATCCCTCTATGGTGTCTGATTGGAGATCCATACGGTGGTAGACGTTGCGCGGTGGTACCAATTAGTGTACCAATCGGGATTGGTACCAAATTGATTCCTTTGCTAAATTCAATGAATTCCATCAAAGTTTTTGACAATTGCGAGTTTATTAAGCATTGTCTTGACATATTTATACGATCTGAGATGAGTAGGGAGATCCTTACTTGCTCTCTCCCATGTTGAAGTGCAGTATTATTTGGTATTGTATAGTACCGACCGGTACCAATCCAATCATTCATAATTCTTTGATGCTTAGTGAGTTAGTACCCTTAATTCTCACCTCTCAGGCCTAAAGGCTCGCCTAGCTGAAGCTAGGGCCAGTGGTTCACTGAGTTAGGTGTTCTTGAAGATTGAAGTCGGTTGCGACTCATGATATAAAGATACAGGTTAGCAAAATTAATTAGTGTTTTGACAAATTACAAGTACAGTACACGTCGCCTTGCAATGTCAGTGTGATATGAAGTGAATGTAGTGGTTTTCATAACTCATCGATGCACCATACTGACTAATGCCAGTTTCAATCTTGTTTTGAATTCTTGATGTTAAATGAGTTTCCATACTTAATTAACATATCTCAGGTCTAAAAATACACCCAGCTTAAGGTAGGGCCAGTGACTCACTGAGATTCAGCTAATCCTATGCAATTTGACTGTTGACAGTTAGCAATATACTGATTTTGTCGAAGTCAGTATATTTGCAATGGGAATTTCACAACTTGAATAGATCCTCATCAATTACAGTGAATTGATCAAAGTGATTACTAGATAGTAAACTTTTATCTCTCAATCATTATCTAATTAGAAAGAAGCAAATTTTCAAAGAGAAACAACAGAAGCAAGGAAGAAATCGAATTGACTGCCTAATAAACATGAATTGAATGCTTCAAGCTCAATTCTAGAGAAAGAACTGCAAAGAAAACATCAACTAAATTGATTAGCATAACTAATTACCTTTGATTCTCAATAGTAGCACAAATTGACTAACTTCTTTCACTGATTTCTCACTCTCTATCTCTCTACCGTAGTTAGAACGTGCATGTGTGTATGTATGTGCTCTCAATTACAATTTATCTCTTGCTGCCTTCCTTCTCCTCCCTCTCTTTTTTTTTTGTTATTGCTGGTTCTCAGTTTATATAGATCTCAATCGGCCATTTCGTTTGATTATGATTGGTTGGCCACTTCTGAGTTGGATTGCCAGCTTGGACAAATCCTAGCCCTTCATTCTCATTACTTGGATGGTTGAGATTGAGTTGTATTTGTTGTCGAGTTGCTCTAACCATTTCTGTTACTGGCTTTGACTGTGCCGCAATTATTTGACCCCAATTTGACACATGCTTCAATAAGTTAGTGGGCCCCTCATTGCTAGATCATATTTAAGCGCCTCTGGCTCATGGCTAGCCCCTTTTCATTCTCAATTATATTGAGTTCCACTCGAATTTTAAAATGGCACTTCTGACCCGCCTTCTCTCTTGATCAAATTCACAATCTTCCATCCAATTGCTCTCTTAGCTCATGCCAATTAATATCGCCTTGATCTGAATAAGCTCTTCCATCATCCAATTTGATCTCTGGAACACCTATTGGGTTTGCCTTTTCATCACTGCCTCCGGCAACTCCTCACACTTGATCCTTTCTCTAACTCAATTGCTTCACAATTACTTGTAAATCGGCATCGCCTTAGCATAGGGAAACCATTTTCGTGCTCAATTTGGAGTTTAAAGCACCCAATCACAACTCCTAGAAGTACACTCCTTTCTATCTCGACTGAAATCAAAGTAAATTTGCTGCTCAATCCTTCCTTCATTGTTATTCCTTTGTTCTCACTTCTCTGACTGATGCATTGATGCTGGTTGCTTGTATCGAAGCCCCCCCTTGCAATGGTGAGACGCCATGGGAAGAGGACAGCACTCGCGCGCGAAGAGAAGAAGAGAGAGCGGGGAGAGTCTTCGACTAGGACAGATGGACTTGGTCTTCATGCACCAAAGCGCAGGAGAGGAGAGGGGCAGAGAGTTGAAACACCTACACCAGGTTTACCCTACTTTTGTCTCTCATTTAAATTCAACTACATTGAATTGAATAGGTAGGTTGAATAGATTCGGTTTATAGCTTTAATTCATGCACCCACTCACATTGCTCTGACTATTGGGTCCCACCTGTAAGGTTTATGTTTTCATGTTTTGCGCTACTGAACCCATTTTGGGCGGTACCAAGGGCGTCGGGTCAATTTTTCATGTTTTGCGCTATCGGATTTGTTTGGGGCGGTACCGAGCGCGTCGGGTCCCGTTTTAATGTTTTGCGCTCCCTGACTCGTTTTCGACGGTAGCGAGGACGTCGGGTCACGTTGGCATGCTTTGCGTTCTCGGACACGTTATTGGCAGTACCGAGGGTGCCGGGTCCCGTCTTCATGTTTTGTGCAATTTGACTCATTTTGTGAGGCACCGAGGGTGTCGGGTCCAGTTTTCATGTTTTGCGCCCCAAGAGTCGTTTTCGACGGGACCGAGGGCGTTAGATCCTATTTTCTTATTTTGCGCTCCTGGACTCGTTTTGGGCGAAACCGTTGGCGTAGGGTCTCATTTTCATTTCGTTCGCTCCCGGACTCATTTTCGACGATAGCGAGGACGTCGAGTCACGTTGGAATGTTTTGCGCACCCAGACACATTTTTGGCGGTACCAAGGGCGTTGGGTCTCGTCTCCATATTTTGCGCTCTCCGAATCGTTTTGGTAGGTATCGAGGGTATCGGGTCCAGTTTTCTCATTTTGCACTCCTAGAGTCGTTTTCGCCGGAACCGAGGGCATTGGGTCCTGTTTTCATGTTTTGCGCTCCCGGACTCGTTTTGGGCGAAACTGAGGGCATCGGGTCCCGTTTTCATGTTTTTGGCGGTACCGAGGGCGTGGGGTTCCGTTTTCATCCCTGTTGCTTCCGAACTCATTTTCTGCGGTACCGAGGGTGTCAGGTCCCGTATTCATGTTTTGCGCTCCCTGACCGGACCCATTTTGGTCGGTAACGAGGGCGTCTGGTCCAATTTTTATGTTTTCCGCTCCCGAACTCATTTTTGGCCGCATCAAGGGCGTCGACCTCAGTTTTCATGTTTTGCGCTCCTGGACTCGTTTTCGGCGGAACCGATGGAGCCGGGTCCCGTTTTTATGTTTTACGCTCTTAGACTCGCTTAGGGCGGTACCGAGGGCGTCTGGTCCCGTTTTCATGTTTTGCAGTCACGGACTTGTTTTCAGCGGTACCGAGGGCGTCAGGTCCAGTTTAAATGATTTGCGCTCCCGAATTCGTTTGGGGCGGTACCGAGCGCGTCGGGTCCCGTTTTCATATTTTGCGCTCCAGGACTCGTTTTCGTCGTTATGGAGGGCATCGGGTCCCATTTTTAAGTTTTTCGCTCTCGAACTCATTTTCGACAGTATCGAGGGCGTTAGGACCCGTTTTAATGTTTTGCGCTGCCGGACTCGTTTTGGGACGTATCGAGGGCGTCGGGTCCCGTTTGCATGTTTTGCTCTCCCGGACTCGTTTTCGACGGAACGGAGGGAGTCGGGTCCCGTCTTCATATTTTGCGCTCCCGTACCCATTTTGGGCGGTACCGAGGGCGTCAGGTGCAGTTTTCATGTTTTGCGTTGTAGGATTCGTTTGGGGCGGTTCGGAGCGCGTCGGGTCCCGTTTTCATGTTTTGCGCTCCCGAATTCGTTTTGGGCCGCACCGTGGGCGTCGACCCCTATTTTCATGTTTTGCGCTGCTGGACTCGTTTCCGGCTAAATCGATGGCGCCGGGTCTCGTTTTCATGTTTTGCGCTCTTGACTCTTTTGGGGCGGTACTGAGGGTGTCGGGTCCCGTTTTCATGTTTTTCACTATCGGACTCATTTTTGGCGGTACCAAGGGCGCTGAGTCCCGTTTTCGTGTTTTGCGCTCTCGGACTCCTTTTCGACGGTATCGAGGACGTTGGGACTCATTTTAATGTTTTGCGCTCACGGACTCGTTTTGGGACGTACCGAGAGCGTCGGGTCACGTTTGCATGTTTTGCGCTCCCTGACCGATTTCGGGCGGCACCGAGGGCGTCGGGTCTAGTTTTGCGCTCCCAGACTCGTTTTTGACGGTAGTGAGGACGTTGGGTCACGTTGGCATGCTTTGCGCTCCCGGACACGTTTTTGGTGGTACCGAAGGAGCCAGGTCCCGTCTTCATGTTTTGTGCACTCGGACTCGTTTTGAGGGGCACCGAGGGCGTCGCGCGCCGGTTTTCATGTTTTGCGCCCCAGGAGTCATTTTCGGCGGAACTGAGGGCGTTGGGTCCCGTTTTCATGTTTTGCGCTCTCGGACTCATTTTGGGCGGAACCAAGGGCGTCAGGTCCCGTATTCATGTCTCGCGCTCCCGGACTCATTTTGGGCAGTACCGATGGCGTCGGGTCCCGTTTTCTTATTTTGCGCTCCCGGACTCATTATCGACTGTAGCGAGGACATCGGGACACGTTAGCATGTTTTGCGCTCCAAACACGTTTTTTGCGGTACCGAGGGCGCCGGGTCCCGTCTTCCTCTTATGCGCACTCGGACTCGTTTTGGTAGGCACCAAGTGCGTCGGGTCCACTTTTCATGTTTTGCGCACCCTGAGTCGTTTTCGGCGGAACCGAGGGCGTCGGGTCCCGTTTTCATGTTTTGCGCTCCCGGAATCGTTTTAGGCGGTACCGAGGGCGTCGGTTCCTATTTTTAAGTTTTGCGCTCCCATACTCATTTTGCCCCGTACTGAGGGTGTCGGGACCCGTTTTTATGTTTCGCGCTCCCGGACACTTGTCGGCGGTACCGAGGGCGTCGGGTCCCGTTTTCATTTCATTTGCTTCCTAACACATTTTCATTTGTACCGAGGGTGTCGGATCCCGTTTGCATGTTTTGCGTTCCCGAACTCGTTTTGGCCGGTACCGAGGGCGTCGGGTCTAGTTTTCATGACTTGTGCTCCCAAACTAGATTTCGGCGTAATCGAGGGAGCCGGGTTCCATATTCTTTTTTTGGGCTCCCGGACCTATTTTGGGCGGTACCGAGGGCGTCGGGTCAAGTTTTCATGTTTTGCGATGTCGAATTCATTTGGGCCGGTACGGAGCGTGCCGGGTCCAATTTTCATGTTTTGCGCTCTCAGACTCATTTCCGGCGGAACCGAGGGAACCGGGTCCGTATTCATGATTTGCGCTCCCGAACCCATTTTGGGCGATACCGAGGGCGTCGGGTCAAGTTTTCATGTTTTGCGCTACAGGATTCGTTTGGGGCGGTATAGAGCGTGTCGTGTCCCGTTTTCATGTTTTGCGCTTCCAGACTCGGGTCACGTTGGCATGCTTTGCGCTCTCGGACACGTTTTTGGCGGTACCGAGGGCACCGGGTCCCATCTTCATCTTTTGCACAATCTGACTCATTTTTCGAGGCACCGAGGGTGTCGGGTCCAGTTTTCATGTTTTGCGCCATAGGAGTTGTTTTCGACGGGACCGAGGGCGTAAGGTCCCATTTTCTTGTTTTGCGCTCCCGGACTCGTTTTGGGCGAAACCGAGGGCGTCGGGTCCCGTTTTCATGTCTTGCGCTACTGGACTCATTTTTGACGGTAGCGACGACGTCGGGTCACGTTGGAATGTTTTGCGCACCCAGACACATTTTTGGCGGTACCGAGGGCGTCAGATCCCGTCTTCATGTTTTGCGCTCTCGGACTCATTTTGGTAGGTACCGAGGGTGTCAGGTCTAGTTTTCATGTTTTGCAGTCCTTGAGTCGTTTTCGGCGGAACCGAAGGTGTCGGGTCCCGTTTTCATGTTTTGCGCTCCCGGACTCGTTTTGGGCGAAACTGAGGGCGCCGGGTCCCGTTTTCATGTTTTGCGCTCCCCGGACTCTTTTTCGACGGTACCGAGGACGTGGGGTTCCGTTTTCATTTTTTGCTTTCGAACTCGTTTTCTGCGGTACCAAGGGTGTCGGGTCTTGTTTTCATGTTTTGCGCTCCTCGGACTCTTTTTCGGTGGTACCGAGGGTGTCGGGTCCCGTTTTCATTTTTTTTGCTTCCAAACTCATTTTCTGCGAAATCGAGGGTGTCGGGTCCCGTTTTCATATTTTGCGCTCCTGGACCCTTTAGTCGGTACCGAAGGCGTCGGGTCCAGTTTTGATGTTTTGCACTCCCGGACTCGTTTTGGGCCGCATCAAGGGCGTCGACCTCAATTTTCATGTTTTGCGCTCCCCGGACTCTTTTTCGGTGGTACCGAGGGTGTCGGGTACCGTTTTCATTTTTTTTGCTTCCAAACTCATTTTCTGCGGAATCGAGGGTGTCGGGTCCCGTTTTCATATTTTGTGCTCCCGGACCCTTTGGTCGGTACCGAAGGCGTCGGGTCCAGTTTTCATGTTGTGCACTCCCGGACTCGTTTTTAGCCGCATCAAGGGCGTCGACCTCACTTTTCATGTTTTGCGCTCCCGGACTCATTTTTGGCGGAACCGATGGCGCTGGGTCCCGTTTTCATATTTTGCGCTCTTGGACTCGCTTGGGGCGGTACCGAGGGCGTCTGGTCCCGTTTTCAAATTTTCAGTCACAGACTCATTTTCGGTGGTACGAGGGCGCCGAGTCCGGTTTTCGTGTTTTGCGCTCTCGGACTCAATTTTGACGGACCCGATGGCGCTGGGTCCCGTTTTTATGTTTTGCGCTCTTGGACTCGTTTGGGGCAATACCGAGGGCGTCGGGTCCAGTTTTCTTGTTTTGCGCTGCTAGATTCGTTTGGGGCGGTACCGAGGGCTTTAGGTCCTGGTTTCATATTTTGCGTTCCCGGACTCATTTTCGACGGTAGCGAGGACGTCGGGTCACGTTTTCATGTTTTGCGCTCTTGGGCTCGTTTGGGGCGGTACCGAGGGCGTCGGGTCCCGTTTTCAAGTTTTGCGCTCTCAGACTCGTTTTCAACGGTATCGAGGGCGTTGGGTCCCGTTTTCATGTTTTGCTCCGCCATACTCGTTTTGGGACGTACCGAGGGCGTCAGGTCCTGTTTGCATGTTTTGCGCTCCCGGCCTCATTTTCGACGGAACTAAGGGAGTCGGGTCTCGTCTTCATATTTTGCGCTCCCGTACCCATTTTGGGCGGTACCGAGGGCGTCAGGTGCAGTTTTCATGTTTTGCGCTGCAGGATTCGTTTAGGGCGGTACGGAGCGCGTTGGGTCCTGTTTTCATGTTTTGCGCTCCCGGATTCGTTTTGGGCCTCACCGAGGGCATCGACCCCGGTTTTCATGTTTTGTGTTGCCAGACTCATTTTCGGCGGAACCGATAGCGCCGGGTCTCGTTTTTATGTTTTGCGCTCTTGTCTCTTTTGGGGCGGTACCGAGGGCGTCGGCACCCGTTTTCATGTTTTTCACTACCGGACTCAATTTCAGCGGTACTAAGGCGGCCGGGTCCGTTTTCGTATTTTGCGCTCATGGACTCTTTTTTGATGGTATCGAGGGCGTTGGCTCTTGTTTTAATGTTTTGCGCTCACAGACTCGTTTTGGGACGTACCGAGGACGTTGGGTCACGTTTTCATGTTTTGCGCTCCCGGACCTGTTTTGGGCGGCACCGAGGGCGTCAGGTCTTGTTTTCATGTTTTGCGCTCCCATATTCGTTTTCGGCGGAACTGCAGGAGCCGGGTCCCGTATTCATATTTTGCGCTCCCGAACACATTTTCGACGGTACTGAAGGCGCGAGGTCCCGTCTTCATGTTTTGCACTCTCGGACTCGTTTTGGTAGGCACCGAGGGCGTCGGATCCAGTTTTTATGATTTGCGCTTCCGGAGTCGTTTTTGGCGGAAACGAGGGCGTCGGGTCCCGTTTTGATGTTTTGCGCTCCCGGACTCATTTTCGACGATAGCGAGGACGTCGGTTCCCGTTTTCATATTTTGCGCTCTCAGACACGTTTTTTTGCGGTACCGAGGGCGCCGGGTCCCTTCTTCATGTTTTGCGCTCTCGTACTCCTTTTGGGAGGCACCTAGGGTGACATATCCTGTTTTCAAGTTTTGTGCTCTCGGACACGTTTTGGGCGGTATCGAGGGCGTCGGGTCCAGTTTTCATGTTTTGCGCTCCCGGACTCATTTTCGGCGGAACCGAGGGAGCCGGGTCCCGTATTCATGTTTTGCGCTCTTGGACCCATTTTGGGCGGTATCGAGGGCGTCGGGTCCAGTTTTCATGTTTTGCGGTGTCGGATTCGTGTGGGCGGTACCGAGCACGTCGGGTCCTGTTTTCATTTTTTTGCTTCCGAACTCGTTTTCGGCGGTACCGAGGGTGTCGGGTCCCGTTTGCATGATTTGCGCTCCTGAACCCATTTTGGCGGTACCGAGGGCGTCAGGTCCCGTATTCATGTTTTGCGCTCTCGGGCCCATTTTGGGCGATACCGAGGGTGTCGTGTCCAGTTTTCATGTTTTGCGCTGCCGGATTCGTTTAGGGCGGTACCGAGCACGTCGGGTCGAGTTTTCATGTTTTGAGCTCCCGTACTCGTTTTAGGCGAAACTGAAGGTGCCGAATCCCGTATTCATGTTTTGCGCTCCCGGACCCATTTTGGGCGGTACCGAGTGTTAGTTTGTAATAATCTTGAAGTCAATAATACGATAAATTGGTTATATAAAGCTTTGTTCATGAATTGGATATTTAAACGATATTTTGTTTCCTTGAGTATTATTGAATTTATGAATCATTCCGAGTTCATGACTGAAATTGTGAAACTTCATAATATAGAATATACTCTTAAAAGTCACTAACCAAGGTAATTAGCAGAAACACTAATTAACCGTTATCAAGTTAGTATGTGGATTAAATGATGGTCAAGTTTTACGAGACCATAGACAAAGAGTTGTCATTTAAATCACATAGATAGATGTTCAAGGAACATCATATTTGATAGACCCGAATGAAACATTAAATGGAATTGTGTTCGTGTCATTAATGTTTTCGTTCGGTATTAAATTCTAAAGTATGAGGTATTCATCTTTCCTACATAAGATATGTATGTGTGTGATTTCTACCAAACGTTATCCGTAAAGGTGGCTATAAAGGTAGCTCTTCGGTATACATAACTTATGCGGTGGAAGAGATGGTTTGCCATATGTATGTCCCTCGTATTTTTATATGAGTTAAAGCATCATCTTGGGCCCTTGATAGAGTAAGATTATCTCGCTAGCGGTATAATTACAAGAGTAATTATATTTGATAATTTACTCGGGATCAAGAAAAGATTAAGTTTGCAAGGATGACACATACCTACCTTGAAACGATCGATAGCTATGAGACAAAAGAATTAAACACAAGTAAATAGTTTTTGGATCATGATATTGTACGCATACATCATCATCTGTGTAATTGGATGGTCATAGTGCATTACGCCGGATGCCTCCTATGATTATAGAAGTTCAAACGGTTTTAACTCTATTTACCAACATAACACGGATCTGTCGGGTCACACCCGTATAGGAGTTAATCGGAGAATCTTATTGATTAATTATGAATTGTTTATAATTAATAATAAGATGGTTATAATTAATTATATATGATATAATTATATTTGTCATAGAGATGACAAGAAGCAAAAATCAGATTGAATTTATAACGTGTTGGACACGTCGTATAAATTCGCCGAAACAACAACCGAGAAAAATATAATTGTAGATGACAATTATATATATTTGATTTGGATTTTAAATGTTAATTATGGATTTAAATTATGGGCCAAAGCCCATTTATAATTAAAGTCTTAATTAATAATTAAAAGCCCAAAATCGAAAAAAGCCCAAAAAAGCCCAAAATCCGAAAAGCCCAAAAGGCCCATGAAAAGCCCATGACGACCTCCAAGGGTATTTTGGTAATTTGTCCAAAAGCCCAAGGGTATTTCGGTAATTTGGCCAAAAAGCCCAATGGCGTTTTGGTAAATTGGATGAACTTTAAGGGTATTTTGGTCTTTTCACTTTGAAACCTCCCTACTATTCACGAGGGCATTTTGGTAATTTGTCAATTCCACTTTTTCTATAAATAGAGGTGTAGGGTGAGAGAAAAAGTTCCACCAAATCAGTTCTACTTTCTCTCTCTCGGTATATGGTTGTTTCAGAATTCACGGGATCGGTGAATAGTGTTTTGACGAAAGTTGCGGTATTTCTGCGCATTTGTGAAACAGAATTACTGCGAGTCGTGAATAGTACTATTTCGTCTTTTTCTCGGGTGAATAGTGTTTTTGCGAAAAACCGCGGTTTACGGTATTTACGCAAAAGAAATAAACCGCTCTACAGTCGATCCTGGTGGATAACCTACGAGAGGCATCGACGTTTGGTGCTCCGAGACAAGCCGATTTTCATTCCAATTGAAATTTGGAAGCGAGGTATAACATCTTATATTAATCTATTTAATTGTTAAGTAGATTAATATTTTAGAAATCAATCATGGAGTAGATCAATAAAGGTTTAAAGAGGTGTGTATCTCTCGGTAATCATCAGACACATCACTTTAACCCTAAGCTTAAGTTAGAGTAAAATAATATTTTACCGTCTTTTGTAAAGGATTAAATGTACGTAACTCTCGGTTATTATCCGACATACTTTAATCCCTAACTTAAGTAGAAGTAAAATTTTTGTTCTACGGTCTTTCCGCAGCTTGAGCATTAATGAGATTTGGGCATTCCGAATCCCTACACCGAGGGCATCCGGTCCAATTTTCATGTTTTTCCTTGTCGGATTCATTTGGGGCGGTACCGAGCGCGTCAGGTCCCGTTTTCATGTTTTGCGCTCCCGGACTCATTTTCGACGGTACCGAGGGAGTCGGGTCCCGTTTTCTTGTTTTGCGCTCCAAAACTATTTTTTGACGGTAGCGAGGATGTCGGGTCACATTGGCATATTTTGCGCTTTCGGACACGTTTTTGGTAGTACTGAGGGCGCCAGGTCCCGTCTTCATGTTTAGCGCACTCAGACTCGTTTTGCAAGGCACCGAGAGCGTCGAGTCCAGTTTTCATGTTTTGCGCTCCCAGAGTCGTTTTTGGCGAAACCGAGGGCGTTAGGTCTCTTTTCATGTTTTACGCTCCCGGACTCATTTTGGGTGGAAACGAGGGCGCCGGGTCCAGTTTTCATGTCTTGCGCTCTCGGACTCATTTTGGGCGGTACCGACGCCGTCGGGTCCCGTTTTCAAGTTTTGCGCTTCCTGACTCGTTTTCGACGGTAACGAGGACGTCAGGTCACATTGGCATGTTTAGCGCTCCCAGACACGTTTTTGGCGGTACCGAGGGCGTCGGGTCTCGTCTTCATGTTTTTTGCTCTTAGAGTCGTTTTGGTAGGCACTAAGGGCGTCGGTTCCTGTTTTCAAGCTTTGCGCTCCCTGACATATTTTTGGCGATACCGATGGCGTCGGGTCCCGTTCTCATGTTTTGCGTGCCCGTACTCATTTTGGGTGGTACCGAGGGTGTTGGCCCCATTTTTCATGTTTTGCGCTCCCGGATTCATTTTCGGCGGAACCGAGGGCGTCTGGTCCTTGTACCCTTGAAAAATCTTAAGGATGAAGCAGCTGGACAATTTAAGATAAATATCAATTATCTATGGTAATTCATAAGAAAGGGGCCACTAGCCAGAAAAGGTCACTTCTGAACTCCGGAACAAGTCTATTTGTCCCACAAGGAAATATTGGGATAAAGGGCAAGGGTATAAATAACCCACCATCTACTGTCCATTTGAGGTGGATGCCACTCAAGAGATTCAGGAGAGAGAAAGAGATCTCTGAAGGTGTCATCCATGCAGTCATTTTCATCTGACAATTGGGACCCACCTGATAGTCCCACACAAGCAGCTTCAACAATCTAAACCTAGCCTATCCACTAAATCTAATCAAGCCAGAACAAAGATTTAACACTAATCCCACAAAAAAATTCTACACAAAGGTCAAAAGGTATAAAAGCTCTGCCACCTTGTATTCATTCGAGATGGATGACCCTTAGGAGATTCAAGAGAGAAATCTCCTGAGGGGTCATTCATCTGATTATTCTTCACTGACAGGTGGGTCCCACACCTCAGTGATAGACATCAAGGAAAGTCAAGATCAAACCCTAAGAAACCTACCATCGGGTCGAACCCTCAGAGCAAACCCTAAGAGATAAAGCAATACAATCCCAGTATAGCCAGAGTTATGTCAATGCCGAGCCAGTATTTTGATACAGCTAACTATAAGAAATTTCAATGTGATTTTGCTTTCAAGGCTGATCAGGTGCCAATGTTGCAAACACCTGATCAAGCCAATATTTGTATTAACTGTTGACAAGTAATCAACTGTTAGCCAAATCACTTTCATGAACATGGATTGAAAGTCAATTTCACAAGATTGATCAGATGCCAATGTTACAAATTTGATCAAGTCTAGATTTGTATCAATTATTGACATGTAATCAACCGTTGATCAAATCAAACTCTAATGAACATTAATATGAGTCTAATTGGTGTTTAATTAGGGGGTTTCTACAAGGGAATTTTATTTGGCAGGGACACTGAGCTACAATTGAAATTGGGATTATTTCAGAGGAGAAAATAGGGTTTTCTTGATAAAAGAATTTTTAACACAAGAAGGCATGGGCAAAAGTGGAATTTAGGGATTTTTGGTGAAAATTTCAGAATTTTTGGACAAGGGGAGCTATTAAAATAAATTCAGAGAAGATAAAACAGATTAAATGAATTGATCAAGGACTGAGATTTGATCACAAGCTTCTCTGGGTACAACTTGGGGGCAGAGACCTTTCTGGGTGCAATTTGGAGACAAAAAAGGGCGCAAATTCAAAAAACTTAGTCACCATTACAGTGCCACATGGCAGCTCCTGATTGGGCCTCCTCAGCAACCGAGTGCCATGTGGCACTCTCCCATTGGTCCACATCATCAAGTGGGCCCGAACCTAGCACAAGTCACCTAACAAGTGGGCCCCACCATAGTGTCACGTGGCGACCCAACCGGTGGTCCACCTCACCCACCCTATGCCACCCACATGGCACGACCAACAGCCACCTCACTCACTCGGCCCCATGCCACATGGCACACCACGAAGAAGCCACCTCATCCTAGCTGTGCCACATGGCATGCTCAGACTCAGCCACCTCAGCAGCTATTAGTAGGCCATTAGGGCTAAGAAGAAAATACTTAACCTAACAGCCAATCACATCTTGCCAACTCAATTTAATCTATGCACTAATCATTTGATAATTACATCTGTGAGCCTGGGTATAAAGGACTTACAAGTGGGGCCTACTAGTCAGGTCTACGAGAGTGTGGTGGACAAACAAACAACAAGACAAGTCTCCACAGAAACATCAACTGGAATTTAAATAAAGGAAAGAGGAGTGCACACACCTGGCTCTTGTGAACTGTCCCTCTGCACCCTTCTCTTTCTCTGCTTTGGTGCATGAACATCAGGCGCAGTTACACTGGAAGAGGCCTTTTCCTTCTTCCCTCTCCTTCTCTTCTTCTTCCCGATCATCTCCACAGCTGATGGCGCCATCAATGGAGATCAAGCAAGGGGTCGCGCTCCAAGTCAAATGAGAGGAAGGGTGCAAGCTTATAATTTGAAATGAGGCACTGTAGAGAGAGAAATAGCAGAGAGAAATACCTCGAGTTGAAGAGTGAAACTTGCCAATTGAATCTTGAAACTTGCAATTGATGGCTGGGAGGGCTTCCTAGACCTAAGACGATGATGTTAGAGCAAGAATTGAGAAGAGTTGAGTGCTGAAATGGGGAGATGCACTAACTCACAACTCGGCCTAGAGATGAGTTGATTGAACACTGTGCTAGAGCTATTAAATCGATAGGAGAAGGGCACAGAGAGTTGTCTGAATCCAAATGAATGAGATTGAAGCTTTAAGATGCAAGAGACAAGAAAGGAACCAAGGTGAAAGTTTGAGACTTGATTATAGGATGGCAATGGAGAAGAAGATGCAAACTTGATCGATTATGTAAAATTGAGCTAAGGGAGCGCATGAGCAACTTATATAGACATGAACTGAGCTCTGAAAGGTCTAGAAGGGGCAAGAAAAGCTTGCAAAGAAGTGAAGGCCGAGTAGTGGCAAATCAGGAAATAAATTATTGTAACTGCCTCTAGGCAGTTACACACAACTTTGGCAATTAGGGACTTGGTTCAGTGAACCATAAGGCACCGAAGAAGCAACTTGAGTGAGTGATATGCTAAACCAAGTGTAATTGAAATGTGGAGTTAAATTCGGTCAAACCAACCCAACTCCTATATAAACTCTCAATCGGAAGCAATTCAGCAAGACATAAGGAGAAGAAGCATCTACACATTGCCTATTACACCGCTGTACTAACCAAGAGCCCTAGAGAGCAAGTGAGAAACCAATTGACCGATTGATCTCAACAAGTGTTGAGAACTCGGTATACACTCAATCCTTTTCCACCATTAACAGTGAATTCAAGAGTCTAGAACTACACAAAAGAAGAAGAGGTAAGTGTAATCAATGAAAGTTAAGAGTTTGAGATGTAATTGTGCTTAATTTTGATCAATTTCAATAAAACTCAGTCCTGTCATCTGTTCTTCGTGATTTTCTTTTTTAATTCATTCGAATTTCTTATTTTCTTTGTTTAAATCTCTTCTCGAAGCTGTCACCTAGTTATCTAGATTCTTTCTTTGCTATTTAGTTGCTTCTTTCTTGATTGATTGAGCGAATAATGGAATGAATCGTATCTGTCAGTAAAAGCTAGCCGAAGACCGAGTGATCTCCTAGCTCAAATCACAGTAATTGATTGATCGAAGGTCACTAACCTCTCAATCTTTGTGTTTCCAAGCAATTGCTTCAGGAATCTAGCTTTGAATTGAGTAATTGATCAAAATTATTGAAGTCAATCATTAGAACTCGATAACAGTCCTGCAATTGTGCTCAAAACACCATAATTGATCAAGCTATCTGTGCGACCCTTTTTGCGCGCTCAGCACCACCACTGGGTTGGCGATGGGATACGGAAGAAAGACACGGAGATCCCTCCTAAACGTGCATTTATTTAACGCTGGTTAATCCCGCCGTCTTAGACTCATTGGGATGCACATTTAGGGGTTTTTTTTAGTGATTGTGAGTATTTGTAGATTCCGATGGGCGTAAGCCCCCACCATTAATTATCCTAGACTATTAACCTCGAGGCACCTCTAGATCTTGAAAGGGGAAAGTAAATAGTGTAGCTAAATAATAGTCAAGTGGTCGCGTGCTCCTATGATCAGGGATCACTGGAGCATCCTGGATTTACCAACCGGTTAACCCAGTGGGATATGGTGGTGAAAAGATGAACTTACTACAGATCAGTTCAATCTTTACTACAGATCAGATCGACCTCTGCGGAGGGATGGGAGGTGAGTCTACTACAGAATGACTCAACCTCAGTTGATTTAGAAGATAAACCTACTACAGAACGGTTCAATCTTTACTAGTCAACGACCAATCACACAAAATACAACTCAGAGCACTAGGCCGGTTGATCTTGAGGTTGGTGAATCAGGAGAAGGGCGGATATGGTCCACATGGTACTTCTCACTGATCTTCTAGATCATGGATTCCAAGCACTAAGTGGATCCATAAACCTAGGAGCACAACTGCACACAAAGTCAAACCTGAAGCGCTGAGCCAGCTTAATATTGAGGCGTGTGTCAGTGAAATAACCTACTATAAAATGGTTCAAATTCACTGTTTTGAGGATGAATCTACTACAAAACGATTCAATCCTACAATCTCGGAAAACGAACTTACTACAGATCAGTTCAATCCCCTGAACTAGAAGACAAACTTATCAACAGATTAGTTTGCTCTTACTAGCTTGACTGGTCATGAATCACTTGTTCATGACACAGAGTCATCATAATGTCACCTCTTTAGACAGCGTGATGTTCTTCTATTTTGAAATTAACATGTTTGCTCATGCTTATGTCATAGTCTTGGTCATTCTTCAACGGGCGTCAAGATGTTCTTGTCTCGACTGGCTGTTCTGAATATTGCATTACTTGTGCAAAAATTATTGTATTACTTCACACTCTTTTGTGTGAGCATATTTGATCACCACTAAATCATGAGTCCTGAGCACCTAGCCGATTCACAGATTCAGGGTTAACTTGTGCACAATATTAGATTCGGGGCTCTTGGCTGGTTTAACATTGAGACAGGTTTATCAGATGATGAGCTCCTAGACAAGCCAGTTCAGAATCTACCATATTGTGATGACTCATCAGCAATCAACAGAATGTGTCACCACCTTATCAACCGTTATAATGCTTCAACATGTCGTTATAAAGTTTCTGGAGAATAGCAGATTTATCAGAGAATTGGTCAATAGGGGTCAAAACGTTGCCAACGTTTTGTGAATTATTATAACGATATGATGAACCATATAACATTTCAAGGAATCATTACAACGATTCCTTAGAGCATATTGACTTGTCAGAGAATAGTCAAATTATTGCCAACGTCTTGCAAATCGTTAAACGATTTGGTGAATCGTCCAACGATTTAAGTAATCGTTATAACGATTCTTTAGAGTGTGTTGACTTGTCAGAGCATAGTCAGAGTGTTGCCAACGTTTTGCAAAGCGTTCCACACTTAAATGAAGCGTATAACGATTCGAGAATCATTATAACAATTCCTAAAAATATTGTATTTAATCTGGGCTACTAGATTGTTCCAAGATTAGTGTAGATCTTTATTCAGCTCTTTATTTTATTTGGGTCGTTGAATTTGCTTCAAGATCCGCTTTCTCTGAGATGAGGGATTTAGATCAATTCTCTCCTTTTCCTTTAGACTGCGATTTACAGTCAACGTTGGATTTCTTCAAGATACGTTCTTACGCATCAGATCTTGTGCTTCGTGTACACTCGTTTCTTTGACTGTTCTGCTGACCGCCTTGTTGAGATTCGTGCTGAAGGCCGTTTCCGGCGACTAGAGCTCCGTCCTTCCGATCAGGTGGGTCTAATGGCGTCGCCCCACTGCCATGAACCTTTCTATCACGTTTGATTGGAGATCGGTACGGTGCTTCAGCGTATACGAGGGTACCATTTCCGGTACAGTTTCAATTTGGTACCGATTGAGTTTTCAATCTCAAATTTAACTCGATTGATCGACGATTCTTATAATTAATCTTCTGTTGTTGATCGTCCACGCCTTCTAATCACATTTATGAGGTCAATTTCTTCTGAAACTATCGTGTATGGCCTGGTCGGCCTCGGTGTTACTTGGCACGATACCAATCGTGTTTATTTTGAGCATTATACACTGAATTGCCTTCAATTGTGATGCTTTCTTGTACCTTGAATCGATTGCAAGCCTTCAAACAATTGTTCAAACAATGGAATCAGGAGGATTAGGCAATCCTTCTACTGATTCAATACTGGACTGACATTCAATTCCCGTGGTGAATGGGCGAGCTATATAGCTCTACTACCAATCCCGTTTGTACAATCAGATAACTCAAAAAGAAAGAGAGAAAAGATATAAACAATTATATAAAATTCAAACTGAAAGCTCAGCTCTTTGCCTATTCGGAGTTCATAGCCGATTTTTGAATGCAACACTGGTAACAGTTGGAATTCAATTGAGAACAAAAATGCAAAGAAGAGATGAGAATCAAGATAAAATAACTGAAATTGAATGGAAAATAGCAAATCAACATATTGTTCAATGCAAAAGTTTATTTTATTGCACAACTTCATAAAATTCTTTTCAATTACATCTCAAATCTTGAGAGACACCTACCAGTGAGCTTGTAGACGATGAATAGACTATGTAGAGGCTATGAGTGAATTGAAATGAGAGACTTTGGCTTAAGAAACCAGGTCTACTATCAATTGATTTAGTTGAATCTCTTCCACCCTTTTCTCTCTCTCTCTTTTTTTTAGTGTGAATTGCTGGTTCTCCTCCTCCAGGGACTCTCTCTAATTGCATTGCGTGAAGGATTTATATAGGCTATGCATGAATGTGTGGTGGTGCACTTGTGTTTATTTGATTTCTCGGATTGCTAATGTGGCACTCTATCTCACCCTTCATTCGACAAGTCAAGGGTTAGGATTGACCCTCCTTGTGCTTTTTTGTGATGTGTCCACGGATTGATGACTTGGCAGATGACTGTTATAACGAATTGTGGTGAGTTAGTTACTGTTTTCCTTGTATTCACCATCTTGCCACTTGTAACTGTCACTTGCACTCCCTTCAACTCTTCTAGAACCTTCTCCAATCTGAGTAGCACTCACCTCAGTCAGTTAATTGGGTCTATATATATCAATTAGGCGTCACTAGCATTTTCTTTCCTGATTTGCCTCAATTCACAACCAAAGCACCCCTCTTCGTCTCTTTGCTTATTTCTCTAATTGCAAGCTTATTCATACTCTTTCTAGCCTCAGATATCAATTTCACATCCTTTCTTGAAGACCTACACTGCTGAGATCGAGTATCAAGGACTCCTTCACTGACTCGGGTGGTGGATTGGTGTAGCACTAGGTTAGAGCCTCCCTTGTGCTAGTCCAAGCTTATATTCAGCATCGTGAAGGTTGAAACACTATGTAAGCATCACCAATTTGATCTCTCACGCTTGCATAAGCCGATTGCAAGTTTCAATTTTGCAAACTGCCTTGATTGATTCTTCTCATCCTTTTTATAATTGTTTTTTAAATTCATTGCTCATACTTGCTCTAATCCATATCGTCTTACTCATTTCAATCTTATCCAGAGAAAGTAGCACGCTCGAGGCACTTCCCCATGGCACCTCCTTCTATGTCGCGCGGAAGAAAGAGACAAAGAGGGAGAGAAGAAGAAGAAAGCAGCTTCAACCGGGATGGTCTCGGTGTGTGTGGGCCGCAACAGGAAGGGGTCCACCGTCAGAGAGGTTTTGCACAAGAGCCAGGTGTGCGTTTCCTTTCCTTCCTTTTTATTTAAATTTCAGTTTTATTTGAATGAGCTTGGTTCACAAAGTAGCTATGCGCCTCTGACTTGTAATGCTTATAGCATGTCCCACTTGTTAGATTTTAATCTTGCAATTTAGTTAAGCTTTAGGTATTAATTGATATTTAGCCTTAATTAGAACCCACCAGTCAGTGATACAAGGTTTAGGCTAATGATTTTCACGCAATCAATTAGGGTGAGGTGGCACCAATCAGGCAGTGACACATGTCAAATGGTTTTGACTGTGTGGAATGATCCGCTGACGTGTATTACCTAGTGTGTTGCCATGTGGTATGGCCTGCTGAGGTGGCCTTATCACCAACTGCCACGTGGCATATTGGTGGGGCCCACTTCCTGGCTGACTCCACTGATGTGGGGCCCACATGTGCTGACTTGGCCCATTTTGGTGCTGCCACGTGGCACACCTTCTCTCCTCTGTTATTTTATATATTCTATATTTCTTGTACCCAGTTTGCACCCAGCAGTGTTTCTGTCTCCAAGTTGTACCTAGAGAAGCTTATAATTAAATCTCAGCCCTTGATTAATCTGATTTTCTCATCTGATTTTATTCTGATAGCTCCATTTGTCCAAAAATCATGAAATTTTCAGCAAAAATCCCTAAATTCATGATGATCACACTCGTAATTTTAAATTCCACTTTTTCCACTGCCTCCTTACATTAAAAATTCATTTGCCAAGAAAACCTTATTTTCCTTTTTGAATTAATCCCAGATTTCAATTATAGCTCAGTGTCTCTACCAAATAAATTTTCCTTGCTGAAACTCCCCCCAATTAAATACCAATTAGACTTATATTGATGTTCATTAGGGTTTGATTTGATCAAAAGCTGATTACTTATCAACAATTGATACAAATCTAGACTTGATCAGATGGTTGCTCACAGCTTTGGCACCTGATCAGTCTCGTAAAATTGACTTTCAATCCATATTCATGAAGGTGATTTGGTCAACAGCTGATTACTTGTCAACAATTGACACAAACCTTGGCTTGATCAGGTGGTTGCTCACAGGTTTGGCACCTGGTCAGCCTTGAAAGCAAAATCACATTGAGATTTCTTGTGATTGGCTGTATCAAAATACTGGCTTGGCATTGACACGGTTCTTTGTTGTACATGGATTGTATTGCTTCAGCTCTTAGGGTTTGCTTTAGGAATTAACTTCTAGGGTTTGATCTTGACTTCCTTGATGTCAGTCACTGAGGTGTGGGACCCACCTGTCAGTGAACTATAATCAAATGGATGACCCCTCAGGAGATCTTCTCTCTTGGATCTCCTGAGAGTCATCCACCTCGAATGAATAGGAGGTGGCAGGGCTTTTATACTTTCGACCCTTTGAACAGAATTTCCTTGTGGGACAAATAAACTTTTTTCGGGGCTCAGAAGCGACTTCTTCTGATTGGTGGACCCTCTCTTCTTGCCTTTCTCTCCTCTTTCTTATGATTTATTACTGATAATTGATATTTATCTTTACTTGTCCAGCTGCTTCATCCTTGAAATTTTTCAAGGGTAAACATTATCTGTCTTGATTGATGCACATTGCATACGCGACGAGTTCTGTGCCAAAGAGATTAAAGGAATCTTGGCAATTGATTGGAAACATCGAGTTCAACACTGAATTGGCGATCGGTACCAATGTCAGTCACTATTTCATCTTAATCCTAGCAAGAATAGGGTCAATTACAACGATTGAATCACTGGTTGAGTCAATTGAGACTTAGAATCGTGTGAGTGAATCAAGAATTGTAAGAAATTACGATTGAATAAGTTTAATTTGATCAAGAGAGATGATCGGTGTCGAAACGGTACAAGTCAGCTAATGGAACACGATGGCGCCGGCGATCCACCACATTGATGCACGATCGGAACACACAGTCACGCTCTCCACACCAAGGCGATGCTAGCCATGGTGGCTGATCTCCGATCAGGCCATCGGAGCACCGGGATCACCTCTCCAGTGCGCATCTCAAAGCAGAGAGAAGAGAGACAGAGAAGAACTGTCTCAGCACCAATCTCAAAGGATCACACGGATGCTGGAGCGAATCCAAGGGATCTGGGTTATTGGACGTTTAACAAATTAAAGCATAGTTCAATCTGGGCCTGTAATCCATTCAATACAAATTTGAGTTAAATCCAACGGTTCAAATAAAATAAAGAGTTAAATAAAAGATTTGTGCTAATCTTGACACAGATCTAATAGCCCGAATTAATTCCAACATTAATCTCGACCCAGTTGGTAAATGGGCCCAACTGTTAAAAATAAAAGAGAAATAAATCTCGGCCCAATCCAATTAAGCCCAACAGTCAATAAATAACAGAAAATTATAAATAAAGAGTAAATAAATCATTTGGAGGCCTTCCTAAACTCCAAATTGACTTAAATTTATTTCTAAAATTTTTTTGTTTTCCATAGTAGTTTTCTATATAAAAACATTTCAGTTTTAAGAATTTTACTATATAAAAACAATTTAAAATCAAAAAGACATTATTTGCTTTTTCTGTTTGACCAAGCTTTGACTTGCTATTTTGGTTATTATAAAAATTCTAAAAATCTAAATAAAATTCTGAATAATGGCAAACCTATTTTCTATTATTTTTGTAAGTAATTTTCTATAAAAATAAAAAGAGTTAAAAATAAAAATAAAATCACTTTTGCAATTGAGATAATAATAAAGGGTATTATCTTATTAATAAAAGTCAATAATAATGCAATAATTCATTTGCATTTTAAAGGTGATTAAATAAGCTCACACAAGGGGTGTAGGGCAACAAAGTATTTTTGTACAAGTAATGCAACATTCAAAACAGTCAATTAATAAGAGTTAGGACAAGAACATCCTGACGTCTGCCAAAAAGACATTTGAGACTGCAACATCAACATAGTGAGTGTGATGACTTCAAAGAAGAACATTATGATGTCTAAAAAAGTGACATCATGATGCTGAGATTGATGATCCATCGATCATCAATGCACTGGCTACCTCCCAAGTTTAGTGTTGCACAGATATGGGATTGATCTGCTCATAAGCCCGTAATCTGACTAGATTAGGTGACTTGAGCTGAACTGTCTAGAAACTCACTCTCTAATGAACATGTGTTAATATTAGACCAGCCAAGAGCTCCGAGTCTAATTTTGTATACAAGGTAACCCTGAATCCATGAATTGGTCAAGTACTTAGAATTTATGATTTGGAAGGTCAAATAAGACAATTGTAGGGACTCTGTCCACTGTCTACTGACTTTGTGTCTTGAATAACTGTTCATAACTTGACACACTAGTAAGACTAAACGGATCTATTTGTAAGTTTGTCTTCTAGTCTATGAGATTGAACTGATCTGTTTGTAAGTTCATCTCTCAAGCCATAAGATTGAATCGATCTGTAGTAAGTTCATCTTCTAAACAGTGAAATTGAATTGATCTATTTGTAGGTTCATTCACTAACACACCTGCCTCAATGTTGAACTGGCCTAGCGCTTCATGTTTGACTTTGTGTGCAGAAGTTTTCCTATGTTTATGAATCCGCTCAGTGCTTGGAATTAATGATCTAGAAGATCAGCAAGATGAACAAGTGGGCAATATCCATCCATCTTCTGATTCACCAACCTCAAGATCAACCGGCTTAGTGCTTTGAGTTATATTTTGTGTGATTGGTCATTGACTAGTTAAGATTGAACTGATCTGTTAGTAAGTTCATCTTCTAAATCAACCAAGATTGAGTCGATCTGTTAGTAGACTCATCTTCTATCTCTCCGTAGAGATTGATTTGATCTGTTTGTAAGATCGTCTCTCAAAGCTGTAAAGATTGAACTGATTTGTAGTAAGTTCATCTTTCTCTGCCACAGAATGAACTGATATGTTAGTAAGTTCATATGTATCTGTCATCAATCAGTGAACTGATCTGTAGTAAGTTTGTCCGTCCACACTCCACGTAGGTTGAATCGATCTGTTAGTAGATTCAATTTACACTGTATCTGTATCTGTGAACTAATCTGTATTAAGTTCATCTGTATCTTTTTTACCTACATTCATGAACTGATCTGTAGTAAGTTCATCTATATCTCTGATATCTATTTCAATGAACTGATCTTTAGTAAGTTCATCTATACATCTGTTATCTGTTTCAATTAACTGATATGTAGTAAGTTCATATGTATCTTCATCTGCATCTATTATCTGTTTTGAATTTGAACTGATCTATTTGTAAGTTCATATTCACCTATTCCTAATCCCCGAACTGATCTGTTGGTAAGTTCGTCAGTCAACGCTCAATGTAAAATGAATCGATCCGTTTGTAGATTCAATTTGCACTATACTCTGAAGATCGAACTGATTTGTTGGTAAGTTCGTCTTCTCTGCCATTCCTGCCTCACTCGACTGATCTGTTAGTAAGTTCAGGGTACTTTAGTGATCCTATCACTGAAGCATTTGATCACTCGAGTACTTGATTATCATTTAGCTATAGTATTTTCTTCCTCTTTCGAGATCCAGAGGTGCCTCGAGGTTAGTAGCCAGGGTAATTAACGGTTGGGGCTTCCGCCCACCTGAATCTAAAATGATCCCCAATTAATAAAAACCCCCTAAATGTGCATTAAAATGGGTTTGAGCGGTGAGTTCAACCGACGCTAAACAAATGCACGCTCGGGAGGTATCTCTGTGTCCTTCTTCCGTATCCCATCGCCCACGATTCCAGCGGTGAGGAGCGCGCGAAAAAGGGTCGCACAGTCTCGTTTACATGTTTTGCGCTCTTAGACTCGTTTGGGGCGGTACCGAGGGAGTCGGATCCCGTTTTCAAGTTTTCCACTCCCGGACTCATTTTCGGCGGTACTAAGGGCACCGAGTCCCGTTTTTGTGTTTTGCGCTCTCGGACTAATTTTCGACGGTACCGAGGACGCTGGGTCCCGTTTTAATGTTTTGCACTTCCATACTCCTTTTGGGACGTACCGAGGGCGTCGAGTCCCGTTTGCATGTTTTGCGCTCACGGACCCGTTTTAGGCGGTACCGAGGGTGTCGGGTCCACTTTTCATGTTTTGCGCTCCCGGACTCGTTTTCGGCGGAACCGAGGGAGTCGGGTCCCTTATTCATGTTTTGCACTCTCTGACCCATTTTGGGCGGTACCGAGGTGGTCGGTTCCAGTTTTCATGTTTTGTGCTGCCGGATTCGTTTGGGCGGTACCGAGCGCGTCGGGTCTCGTTTTCATTTTTTTGCTTCCGAACTCGTTTTCGGCGGTACCGAGGGCATCGGGTCCAGTTTTCATGTTTTGCGCTACGGGACTCGCTTTCGACGGAACCGAGCGCGTCAGGTCCTGTATTCATGTTTTGCTCCTAGACCCATTTTGGGCGGTACCGAGGGTGTGAAGTCCAGTTTTCATATTTTGCGCTACCGGATTCGTTTGGGGCGGAACCGAGCGCGTCGGGTCTAATTTTCATGTTTTGTGCTCCCGGACTCGTTTTCAGCGAAACCGAAGGAGCCGAGTCCCATATTCATGTTTTGCGTTGCCGAATTCATTTGGGGCAGTACCGAGCGCGTCGGGTGCAGTTTTCATGTTTTTTGCTCCCGGACTCATTTTCGGCGGAACGGAAGGAGCCGAGTCCTGTATTCATGTTTTGCTCTCCCATAACCATTTGGGGCTGTACCGAGGGCATCGGGTCCAGTTTTCATATTTTGTGCTCCTAGACTCGTTTTCAACGGTAGCGAGGATGTCGGGTTATGTTGGCATTTTTTGCGCTCCCGGACACATTTTTGGCTGTACCGAGGGCGTCGGGTCGCGTCTTTATGTTTTTCGCTCTCAGACTCGTTTTGGGAGGCACCAAGGCGACGGGTCCCGTTTTCAAGCTTTGTGCTCCCGAACACATTTTGGGCGGTACCGAAGGTGCCGGGTCCCGTTCTCATGTTTTGCGCTCCCGAACTCGTTTTCGGCAGTACCGAGGGCATTGCCCCTATTTTTCATGTTTTGCGCTCCCGGATTCCTTTTCGGCGGAACCGAGGGAGCCGGGACCCTTATTCATGTTTTGCGCTCTCGAACCCATTTTGGCGGTACTGAGGTGGTCGGGTCCACTTTTCATGTTTTGCGCTGTCGGATTCGTTTGGGCGATACCGAGCGCGTCGGGTCTCGTTTTCATTTTTTTGCTTCCGAACTCATTTTCGGCGGTACCAAGTGTGTTGGGTCCCGTTTGTATGTTTTGCGCTCCCGGACCCGTTTTGGCCGGTACCGAGGGCGTCGCGACCAGTTTTCATGTTTTGCGCTGCGGAAATCGCTTTCGACTAAACCGAGCGCGTCTGGTACCATATTCATGTTTTACTCCCGGACCCATTTTGGGCAGTACCGAGGGAGTCGTGTCCAGTTTTCATGTTTTACGCTGCCGGATTCGTTTGGGGCGGTACCGAACTCGTCGGGTCCAGTTTTCATGTTTTGCGCTCCCGGACTCGTTTTCGGCGGAACTGAAGGAGCCGAGTCTCATATTCATGTTTTGCGTTGTCGGATTCGTTTGGGGCGGTACCGAGCGCGTCGGGTCTAGTTTTCATGTTATTTGCTCCCGGACTCGTTTTGTGCGGTACCGACGACGTCGGGTCCCATTTTTATGTTTTGCGCTCCTAGACTGATTTTCAATGGTAGCGAGGACGTCGGGTCATGTTGGCATGTTTTTTGCTCCTAGACACATTTTTGGCAGTACCGAGGGCGTCGGGTCCCGTCTTCATGTTTTTCGCTCTTAGACTTATTTTGGGAGGCACTAATGGCGACGGGTCCCGTTTCCAAGCATTGCGCTCCCGGACACATTTTTGGAGGTACCAAAGGCGCCGGGTCCCGTTCTCATCTTTTGCGCCCTCGAACTCATTTTGGGCGGCACCGAGGGCGTTGGCCCCATTTTTCATATTTGCGCTCCGGATTCATTTTCGACAGAACCGAGGGCGTCGGGTCCCGTTTTCATGTTTTGCGCTCTCAGACTCGTTTGGGACGGTACCGAGGGCGTCGAGTCCCGTGTTCAGGGTACCGAGTCCCATTTTTCGTGTTTTGCGCTTTCTGACTCGTTTTCGTCGATACAGAGGGCGTTGGGTCCCGTTTTAATGTTTTGCGCTACTAGACTCCTTTTGGGACGTACCGAGGACGTCGGGTCCCGTTTGCATATTTTGCGCTAACGTACCCGTTTTGGGCGGTAACAAGAGTGTCGGGTCAAGTTTTCATGTTTTGCGCTCCCGGACTCATTTTCGGCGGAACTGAGGGAGCCGAGTCCCGTATTCATATTTTGTGTTCTCGGACCCATTTTGGGCGGTACCGAGAGCGTCGGGTCCAATTTTCATATTTTGCGCTGCCGGATTCGTTCGCGCGGTACCGAGCGCGTCGAGTCTATTTTTCATTTTTTTTGCTTCTGAACTCATTTTTGGCGGTACCGAGGATGTCGGTTGCATGTTTTGCGCTCCCAAATTCGCTTTCGACGAAATCAAGGGCGTCGGGTCCCGTATTCATGTTTTGCGCTCTCGAGCCCATTTTGGGCGATACCGACGGTGTCGTGTCCAGTTTTCATTTCTTGCGCTGCTGGATTCGTTTGATGCGGTACCGCACGCTTCTGGTCCAGTTTTCATGTTGTGCGCTCCCGGACTCATTTTTGGCTGAATCAGACTCATTTTCGACAGTACCGAGGGCGCTGGGTCCCGTTTTAATGTTTTGCGTTGCCGGACTCATTTTGGGACGTACCGAAGGCGACGAGTCCCATTTGCATGTTTTGCGCTCCTGGACCCGTTTTGGGCGGTACCGAGGGCGTTAGGTCCAGTATTCATGTTTTGCGCTCTAAGACACATTTTCGACGGAACCGAGGGAGCCGGATCCCGTATTGATGTCATGCGCTCCACGACCTATTTTGGGCAGTACCGAGAGTGTTGGGGTCCAATTTTCATGTTTTATGCTGACGGATTCGTTTGGGGCGGTACCGAGAGCGTCAGGTCTCGTTTTCATGTTTTGCGCTCCCGGACTCGTTTTCGACAGAACAGAGGGAGCCGGGTCCCGTATTGATGTCTTACGCTCCAGGACCTATTTTGGACGGTACCGAGGGCGTCGGGGTCTAGTTTTCATGTTTTTCGCTGCCGAATTCGTTTGGGGCGGTACCGAGCGCGTCGGGTCTCGTTTTCATGTTTTGTGCTCCCGGACTTGTTTTCGGCGGAACCGAGGGAGCCGGTTCCCATATTCATGTTTTGCACTCCCGGACCCATTTTGGGCGTTATCGAGGGCTTCGGGTCAAGTTTTTATGTTTTGCACTGTCGGATTCGTTTGGGGCGGTACCGAGCCCGTCGGGTCCAGTTTTCATGTTTTTAATCCCCGGACTCGTTTTCGGCGAAATCGATGGAGCTCGGTCCCGTATTCATGTTTTGTGCTCCCTGACCCATTTTGAGCGGTACCGAGGGCGTCGGGTCCAGTTTTCATGTTTTACGCTCCCGGACTCATTTTCGGCGGAGCAGGGAGTCGGGTCCCGTATTGATGTTTTGCGCTCCGGGACTATATTGGGCGGTGCACCGAGGGCGTCGGGTCCAGTTTTCATGTTTTGCGCTGCCGGATTCGTTTGGGCGGTCCGAGCGCGTCGGGTCTCGTTTTCATTTTTTTGCTTCCGAACTCGTTTTCGGCGGTACGAGGGCATCGGGTCCGGTTTTCATGTTTTACGCTACGGGACTCGCTTTCGACGGAACCGAGCGCGTCAGGTCCTGTATTCATGTTTTGCTCCTAGACCCATTTTGGGCGGTACCGAGGGTCTCAAGTCCAGTTTTCATATTTTACGCTACCGGATTCGTTTGGGGCGGAACCGAGCACGTCGGGTCTAATTTTCATATTTTGTGCTCCCGGACTCGTTTTCAGCGAAACTGAAGGAGCCGAGTCCCGTATTCTCTGGCTTTTGGAGTTGAAGTCGTTCTCCCTCTCGAGGTGGAGTTACCGTCGTTGCGGGTGGCTATGCAAAATGACATGACCATGGATGAATGCCAACAACTCAGATTGGACGAATTGGATGCCATGGACGAAAAGAGACTGATAGCCCAGCATAATCTCGAAATATATCAAGCAAAAATGGCAAGGGCTTACGATAAAATGGCGCGAGTTAGAGCATTCCAACAAGGGGAGCTTGTTCTTGTCCTTAAGAGGCCAATCATTGGGCGGCACATCGGCCCAAAATTTTCTCCAAATTGGGAAGGGCCATACGTAATTGAGAAGGTATACGGGGGCGGCGCATACCAACTCATAGACCACGAAGGTGAAAGGCCCATGCCACCAATTAATGGGCGATATCTGAAGAAATACTACACATAGCCCAGAGCGGGGCCGATCGAGTAGTATTCATTGTAAATAAATAAAGTAGGGAATAAGTGTTCGCTTACACACACGTACACGAAACACAAACCCATATCTAACCTCCACTTTTGCATAAAAATCCCAAAAAACCTTACTTAAATAGAATGCATCCAAAAATTCAAAACCACACAAACACATCTAGCCCTAAAACAAAATAAAAAAAAAAAGAGAATAAAAGAGTTCAATGCCAAAACTACGCGAAAGTGTAAGGCGAGAGCTTTGGTGTTTGGGCTCACAATACAAATACCACTGGGTTTGTCCATTTGATACAGAATAAACACAAAAATGGGCAGGGTTTGCAGTTTGTCCCTCAAACTATCAGTTGCCCAATGACGAAAGTTGCTCATATTGGTCACCCGCGGCGCAAGCCAAAGGATAGGTCGAGCAAATTGGTGGCTAGTAAGTAGTCACTTCCGAGGGCATGTAAATAAATAACTCTCGTACTATTAGTAGCAAGTAGCACTAATAATAAAAATCTGCTCTCCTCCAATAAAATAAAAGAGATATCTAAGTAAAACAATAAAAATCTATTTTCCTTACTCCTCAATTAAAAAATAAAGAATAATAACATCTTTTCAATAAGGGGTTGCCACCTTTGTCCCCGACACCATGTGTATTGTACAAAGCCAGGTTGGGTGCATTCATCCGCAAAAGCACCACACGCCCGAAGAAATGGTGTGTCATAATCCCACGGCGCATCATGGAGGGGTCAGATCAAGGGTTTACGCTTGTACCCGACATTTTATGTTAAACAAAGCGGCTCGCTTAAAGAAGTGACTCAGGTCATGGAGAGCGAAAATATAAAAAAAAAAACCAGGTTGTGTACATTCATCCGCAAAAGTACCACATGCCCAAGGAGGTGATCTGTTTCAAATCCCAAAATAGGACATGGAGGGGTCAGATTAAGGGTTTACGCTTTTGCCCGACACTCAGTGTCAAATAAGGTGACTCGCTTAAAGAAGTGACTCAAGTCATGGAGAGCGGACCTACACGATGAAAGCATGTCTCGCAGGGATGCGTGATGGATGTTTGAGGGTAGGATCCCCACAAAACAAATTGAGTGAAGATGAGTGAATGTGAGTTTCCACTTCAGCACACAACGGTGCACAAATGAGGGGAGAGTGGGTGAGCTTCCACAAATAAATGACAGTCAAGTATACAAGGAACATCCACAAAATGGTGTTGTCAATTGCATCCATAATCCAATTGACACTGGTAAGTTTATCCATCAGTAATAAAGGGATAAACGGGTTTATTCTGTACCTGGCCTAGAGGTCAATATAGACAGGTTCGGTATCCGTAAAATACCACGGTTACTTAAGTTCTGTATTGTAATAAATAAAGAGAAGTCATGTATAGAATAAGTGCAATAGGGTATTGTGAAGTTTTTTCCTTTTCTATTTTTGTACTTAGATGTTATATGAAAATAAAAGCAGTTGTATTAAACACTTTTGCAATTAAGATTGAGAGTGTAAAATGTAAAGAGTTTATGAAATATTTTCCCATGCTGCGGAGGAAGTGATGAGGAAGTAGCAAAGCAGACGATCAATATCCCCAACAGTGAAAGAAAAGAGAAATGAGGAAAGAAGAAAAAGAAAGTGAAAGAAGGTGGCCGAGGGATGCTGTCTTTTATCTACCCCCATAGTGGCTGAAGCAGGTGGCTGAGTACATGCACCACTATCCCACGAGCGAGAAGCTGAGAGGTCAAGCCCCACCATGTTGCGCTCATAAGAAGAATCTGATTAAAGAAAAATCAGTCAAAGTCTAACCTGAACCTAAGAAGGAGAGAGGTGTGTCGGATATGTGCACCAAAGCAGGCCCTTCAATTCCCTAAAATCTTCAGGACCCGCTTTGGTGGGTGGCTCTTTGTTTACCCCTGAAAGGTCGAAGGAAGAAATACAAGAGAAAAGCTAAGATCAAACCCTATGAGCTGAACCAATACAACAAGGAATGGTGTCAATGCCAAGCTAGTATTTTGATACAACCAATTACAAGAAATCTCAATGTGATTTTGCTTTCAAGGCTGACCAGGTGCCAAAGCTGTGAGCAAATCACCCTCATGTTGATTTGTGTCAACCACCTAACCATGCTTTGATTTGTGTCAATTGCTGATAAGTAGTCAGCTCTTTGACCAAATCACCCTCATGTTAAGGGATGGAAAGTCAATTTCACAAGACTGATCAGGTGCCAAAGCTAGGAGCAACCATCTGATCAAGTCTAGATTTGTATCAATTGCTGATAAGTAGTCAACTTTTGATCAAATCAAACCCTGATAAGTATCAATACAAGTCTAATTGGTGTTTAATTGGGGGGGAGTTTCTGCAAGGAGAGTTTATTTGGCAGAGACACTGAGCTACCACTGATAAAATTGAGATTCATTCAGAAGAAAATAGGGTTTTCTTGATTAAAGAATTTTTAGCATAAGCAAACAGGGGTAAAATGGGAATTTAAAAATACAGAGATGATCATCAGGAATTTAGAGAATTTTGGTGAAAATTTCATAATTTTTGGATAAAGGGATCTATTAAAATCAATTGGAGAAGAAAATTAGAGCAATCCAAAGGCTGAGATCAGATCAAGGGCTTTATGGGTGCAATTTGGAGCTAAGGGCCTAGTTGGGTGCAAGCTAGGGACACAAGACACAAGGAAACCTAAATTGGCGCAGAAATAAAGCTTTGAAGAAGGAGTATTTTGTGCGAACTCGGCGCACCACTAGTATGTCTCATTAAACCTGACAGGTGGGGTCGGATCACATAAACCGAATTCACTCAAGACCACACTACCTCCCTCCTTCATTTCTTTCACTGACAGTGGGCTCTACAGGACAGAGTCTTCTCCTTTCTTCTTTGCTGCGATTTCTCCTTCTCTGACTCGATTTTTCTCAACAGAAAACCAAAGTGAAAATGGGAAATGGCTCAATCGGCAACGGAATTTTGCAAACAATATATCGCTGAAGAGCTCTCGATGAGGAGAATCCATTGAAGTAATTGATTTTTAAAATGGTGCACCATATGTCACTCGCATCAAGAGGGAAAGGGATCGAGTGTAAAATCCAATTGAATGATTTGGAAACTAATTAGATAAATTGGCGGTTGGGATAACATTTAGTGGGTCCCACGATGTGGTTGAGACCGTTGCTGGCACAAATTGACTCCCTTTATGCATGTTTTCATGATAGAATGGGTGTACAGAACCGAAGGTAATGAAATTGCATTAATTCACTTGGTGTTTGTAAGAGTGGGAGCAAGGAAGAACTGAGTTGTGATCGCAATGCCACGTTGGCAATCCGGATGATCAATTTAATTGTAAAGAAACACAATTAATATCAATCTACACCATTCAACAATTGGATCAAGGGTCGAGATGCAGCCATATCATCGATCCGTGAGATCAAGGAAACACAATTTGTGCATAAAGAAACACAATTGGAGTATAATTGAGCTTATATAAACACTGGAGTAACAGATGATCAAATGACCCCCCATGAAAACCAGTGAAGAAAAAAATCATATACCTATGCCACACCCTAGCACAAAGACACCCTCTATGCTGATTGATCTCGATGGAGAGTCTGAGAACTCAGCAGGATCAGCCAAGACCTAACCAATTACCCTAACCTAGCAACAAGGAGATGAAATTAAGACCTTGGAGAAGATGAGAAGCTAATCTAACCAATTGATAGTAGATTCCTTTGAATCTCTCAATTAGGATTAGATTGAAGCACCACAAGTCTATCTACTGTATCAGCTAAGTGTTTTTTTTTTCGAAATGTAAATCCCAAAGGGATTGGCCTATCTTTCTCTCTTTTCTGAATAAAAGAATAAAAATCATTTTTTTTCTGTATTTTCTTGATGTTTTCAGTTCTTCTTTTGAGAGTTTCTTTGAACAATCAGTTTCTTGATTCTCTCTTCAATTTCTTTATTATTTTTACTCAAGTGAGAAAAGGAATAAGGGAAAAAGGTTAGTAGAAGAGCAAGTATTGCCTCCTAACCATAACTCATAATTGATTGAAGATGTATACGATCTCTCAATTGAAGCTTGCAAAGTGACTGCTCAAGCTTTGAATTTTAGAACAAATTTGAGTGAAAATAGGATTGAATTATTGATTAAACATCCAAGGGTTAATCCATGGCTGAAATCGGGTCCAAGGCTAAGATTATACTCAAACTCATGTTCTGATCAAATTGAACACTCATATCGACTCTCAAGAACAAGGAGTGTGAACTTGAGAAAGGAAATTGAGGCTTGGACAATTAGATCGTAAAATGTTAGTGGCCGGTACCGAAACTTCAAGTCAGAATTCAAAACGGTACGGCCTTGCCATGCATCTACTACATAGATCTTTGATCAGAGACCATGAGTGAATTCCTCGTCCTCAGGCGATCCTCATGAGAGAACCTGATCTGCAATCGGAGCCCAGAAACGTCGAATCAATCCCCGTGCGTGAATCCTAGAGCCGTCGAAGAACAGACTGAGAAGAAACTTCAAAGTGTGAATCGTAAAGCTACTGCACACATCTCAATGGATCGCATGGTGATCTAATGGCACATGAAGAATCGGATTCAAAGAGGAAAGCTCCAAACACATCTAGGCCTTTAATCTTCTTCTCACTAATCGTGAAGGGATCCAATGACTGGAGAATAAAAGAGAGAAGTGTAGCCGACCCAATTCACAAAATAAAAAAAAAATAATAAATAACAAAACTTGGGCCTAATCTGTAAAAAAGGGGAAAAAGAAAAAGAAATTAAAGCCGGCCCAATCCAAGGACAGCGATCCAACTCTAATCTGGGCCCAACTCTTAGTTTAATAAAGAAATTAAATCTGGCCCAAGGATCAATTAAGCCCAATAATCAATTAATAACAGAATATTAAAAGTATAGAATAAATAAATTATTTAAAAATGTTCCTAAACTCCAAATTAATTCAAATTTGTTTCTAAAAATTCTTTGTTTTCCATAGTATTTTTCTGTATAAAAATATTATTATATAAAAATAATTTAAAAGCAAAAGGCACTATATTATATTTTCCTATTTGATTTAGTTTTGACTTGTCATTTTAGATATTATAAAAATTTCAAAAATTCAAATAAAATCTTAAATTATGATTAAAGATATTTTACTGGTTTTTTAAGTGATTTTCATAAAATAATTATAACTAATAAGATAAATTCTATTATTACAAAAGAGAATAAATAATAATATTAAAAAAGTATTATTTTAGTCTTTTCTATAAAATAAAAATAAATAATCATAATAATAAATAATAAATATATCTTATTTTATTTTAAGGATCTAGAATAAAATTATATAATAAAATAAATTATATTCCTTTGGTTATTTCTAAAAATCTAAATAAAAATATAATAACAATAGAATAAATATTATTATTTTCAGTTTAAAAAATACTAATAAAAATATAATAAAAGTTAAATCATTCCTAATATTTGTGTGAATAAAGAATATAATAAATTTCATTCTTTTAGCTATCATAAGAATTTTAAAATCTAAATAATAAAAATAATAATAATAAAGCAAAATCTTATTCCTAATATTTTTGTGAATAAAGAATATAATAAATTTCATTCTTTTAGCTATTATAAAAATTCTAAAATTCAAATGATGAAAATAATAATAGTAAAATAAAATCTTATTCTAAAAATTCTAGAATTCAAGAATTCAAATAAAAATATAAAATTCATTCTCTACTATTTTTCTACAAATAATAAATAAAAGTAATAAAAAAATAAAAGCTATCATAAATAGGATAAAAAAATAATAATAATTCTTTTAGCTATTGTAAATTCTAAAATCAAAATAAAAATAGCTAATCCATCTTTTATTTTGTAAATAATTTTCTACAAAATAAATAGAATTTAAAAATAATAAAAATATAAAATAAAATCCTATTACTTTGGCTATTATAAAAATCCTAAAAATTCAAATAAAATCATAGCCAACTTAGTTCCTATTATTTTTGTAAGTGACTTTCTACAAAAATAAATAGAATTTAGAAATAATAAAAACAAAATTCTATTACTTTAGCTATTATAAAATCTCAAAAATCTAAATAAAATTCTAGATAATAGCTAACCCATTTCTTATTATTTTCGTAAATAATCTTCTACAGAAATAAATAGAGCTCAAAAATAAAAAATAAATTCACCTTTGTAATAGAGATAATAATGAAAGATATTATCTTAATAATAAAAAAAATCAATGAAAATGTAATAATCTTTTTACATTTTAGAGGTGAATAAATACGCTCACACAAAGAGGTGTAGAGTAACACAGTGATCTTGCACAAGTAATGCGACATTCAGAATAATTAGTCGGGACAAGAACATCTTGACGCTCGTTGAAGAATAACCAAGGCTGCGACATCAACATGAAGAGATATGTCGACTCTAAGAAAGAAGAACATTACGATGTCCGGAGGAAGTGACATCTTAATGACTCGGTGTCATGAACAAGTAATTCATGACTAGTTGAACTAGTAAGACTGAACTCATCCGTCGATAAGTTTGTCTTCTGGTTCATCTCCCAAGATTGTGAGATTGAATCGTTCTGTAGTAGATTCATCCACAAAACAGTGAATGTGAACCGTTTTGTAGTAGGTTCCTTCACTGCCACACGCCTCAATGTTAAGCTGGCTTAGTGCTTCAGGTTTGACTTTGTGCGCAGTTGTGTTCCTAGGTTTATGAATCGGCTTAGTGCTTGGAATTCATGATCTAGAAGATCAGTGAGAAGAAACACGTGGGCCAAATCCACCCTTCTCCTGATTCACCAACCTCAAGATCAACCGGCTTAGTGCTTCGAGTTGTATTTTGTGTGATTGGTTGTTGACTAGTTAAGATTGAACCGTTATGGAGTAGGTTTATCTTCTAGATCAACTGAGGTTGAGTCATTCTGTAGTAGACTCACCTCGAACCCCTCTGAAGAGATTAATCTGATATGTAGTAAGGTTATCTCTTGAGGCGGTAAAGACTGAACCGATCTGTAGTAGGTTCGTCTTTCACGGGATTAACCTTTTGATAAATCTTGGATGCTCTAATGATTTCCGATCATAAGGGTACACGACCACTTGACCATCATTTAACTATAATATTTGCTTCTCCCTTTTAAAGATCCAGAGGTGCCTCGAGGTTAACAGCCCAGGGTAATTAACGATGGGGGCTTGCTCCCACCGGAATCTACAAGAACTCACAATCACTAAAAAACCCCCTAAATGTGCATTTAAATTGGTCTAAACGGTGGAATCTACCGACATTAAACATATGCACGCTTGGGAGGGATCTCCGTGTCCTTCTTCCGCATCCCATCGCCCAGAGGCGGTGCGGAGCGCGTGAAAAAGGGTCGCACAGGATCTGGCACGCCCGGTGGGACATAGATTCTCCTCTTATCTTTGAAAGAGAGAAGCAAATAGAATAGTTAAAAGATACAAGCGGTCTTTTATGCACTAAAAATGACTAATGATTTTCAAGTATTTTCGTTTTTGCAGGAAATGGCATACTTCGGAAACTTCAACCTTGCTCCTTACGCCGTCACACCTGCACAGAGCCCAGAAGGCAAGGTCTTCATGTTCTTCGGGACCATCCCGCAAGAACTCACCTTTTACGGCCCAGCTCCAGTGGCCACCTTCACTCCTGCAACCGTCCGGATCTCCATCCCAGACGAGGAAGATGACTCAATCACCCTGACTCCCAAGGGTATTTCTAACAATGTCATGGTCTCTCCCACTACCTCTCCAAAGAGGAGAAGTCGACCGTCCAAGAAGACAGCCCCAATGGCCACGGCCTAAATTACCCACAACTCTCAAGCGCCCAGGAAGAGGGCCCTGGACGCATACCAGAATCAGCTGGTGGCTAGGCCAGCCATCCCAGTCTCCAACAAGTTTACGGCACTTCGTATAGTGGCCAAGAACTCGGCCACAGGCCAGCTCCGCCAGGCATGGGAGGTGCCTAAGCCCACACCTCGCCCAACTCAAAGGCCTCGACGCCGCCAGCACAAGTCTCAAGCCCCTGCAGAAGCCATCTACAAGGCTCACAGGGCCCTCAAACAGAGGAGATGCGTCAAGAACGCTAGGTCGAGACAATACGTCTCCCATCCCAATCAATCTCAAGATATGGCTCAGCCGCAAGCCATTATCTCGGCTCCGCACCCAAGAAGGTTTACATCTAAGGAAACACCTAGCGTTCAGCAGGTGTAGGTCCCAAAGGGTTCCCAATCAATGAAACCCCGGTCTCAAACCCAACCCAACAAGGCCGGCAAATCTAACGCCCCGTCTGAAAGCGTATTCAAACGCTTAGGTCAGAAGAGTGTATTCAGCCGATTAGGCTCGAGAGTACCACTTAACAATTTAAAGGTAACTGCCCCTGACCAAATGAAAAAGAAGAGAAGAACCGCTCGCTATGAAGAGCACTTCTCGGTCCACACCATCGGTATAAGCTATGTGTGCGACCCTTTTTCGCGCGCTCCGCACCGCCGCTGGGCGATGGGATGCGGAAGAAGGACACGGAGATCCCTCCCAAGCATGCATCTGTTTAATGCCGGCTGATTCTACCGTTTAGACCAATTTGGATGCACATTTAGGGGGTTTTTTAGTGATTGTGAGTTCTTGTAGATTCCGGTGGGCGCAAGCCCCCACCGTTAATTACCCTGGGCTATTAACCTCGAGGCACCTCTGGATCTTTAAAAGGGAGAAGTAAATAGTATAGTTAAATGATGGTCAAGTGGTCGTCTGGATTCACTCAAAGGTTGATCCCATGAAAGACGAACCTACTATAGATCGGTTCAGTCTTTACCGCCTCGAGAGATAACCTTACTACAGATCAGATTAATCTCTTCGGAGGGGTTCGAGGTGAGTCTACTACAGAACGACTCAACCTCAGTTAATCTAGAAGATAAACCTACTTCAGAACGGTTCAAAAGTTGATCCCATGAAAGACGAACCTACTACAGATCGGTTCAATCTTTACCGCCTCGAGAGATAACCTTACTACAGATTAGATTAATCTCTTCGAGAGGGTTTGAGGTGAGTCTACTACAGAATGACTCAACCTCGGTTGATCTAGAAGATAAACCTACTACGAACGGTTTAATCTTAACTAGTCGAAACCAATCACACAAAATACAACTCGAAGCACTAAGCGGTTGATCTTGAGGTTGGTGAATCGGGAGAAGGGTGGATTTGGCCCACGTGTTTCTTCTCACCGATCTTCTAGATCATGAATTCCAAGCACTAAGCCGATTCATAAACCTAGGAACACAATCGCGCACAAAGTCAAACCTAAAGCACTAAGCCGACTTGACATTGAGGCATGTGTTAGTGAAGGAACCTACTACGAACGTTCACATTCATCTATTTTGTGGATGAATCTACTACGAACGATTCAATCTCACAATCTCGGAGATGAACCGGAAGACAAACTTATCGACGGATGAGTTCAGTCTTACTAGCTCAAATAGTCATGAATTACTTGTTCATGACACCGAGTTATTAAGATGTCACTTCTCTCGGACATCGTAATGTTCTTATCTCTTGGAGCCGACATATCTCTTCATGTTGATGTCGCAGCCTTGGTTATTCTTCAATGAGCGTCAAGATGTTCTTGTCCCGACTAACTATTCTAAGTGTTGCATTACTTGTGCAAAATCACTGTGTTGCTCTACACCCCTTGTGTGAGCATATTTGTTCACCTCTAAAATGTAAAAGGATTATTACATTTTATTGATTTTTTTTATTATTAGGATAATGCCTTTCATTATTATCTCTATTGCAAAGATGGATTTTATTTTTATTTTTAAACTCTATTTATTTCTGTAGAAGATTATTTACAAAAATAATAGGAAATGGGTTAGCTATTAACTAGAATTTTATTTATATTTCTGGGATTTTATAATAGCTAAAGTAATAGAATTTTATTTTTATTATATTTTTTTAACTCTATTCATTTTTGTAGAAAATCACTTACAAAAATAATAGGAAATGAATTGACTATTATCTATGATTTTATTTTGGATTTTTAGGATTTTTATAATTGCCAAAGTAATAGAATTTTGTTATTATATTTTTTATTCTATTTATTTTGTAGAAATTATTTACAAAATAAAAGATGAATTAGCTATATTATTTTTATTTTGATTTTTTTTAGGATTTATAATAGCTAAAGGAATCATTATTATTATTTTATTCTATTTATGATAGTTTTGATTATATTTTTATTATTTCTATTTATTATTTGTAGAAAAATATAAGATTTTTGTTTTATTACCATTATTATTATTACTTGGATTTTAAAATTCTTATAATAGCTACAAAGAATGAAATTCATTATATTCTTTATTACAATTATTATTTTTATTGTATTTTATTTATCAAAAATATTTTCATCATATTTTATTAATATTTTTAAGCAGAAAATAATAATATTTATTCCATTATTATTATATCTTTATTCAAATTTTAGAAATAACCAAAGGAATATAATTTGTTTTATTATATAATTTTATTTTAGATTCTAAAATAAAATAAGGTATATTTATTATTTATTATTATGATTATTTATTTTTATTTTTATGAAAAATATTAGAATAATACTTATTTAGTATTATTATTTATTCTCTTTTATGATTAAAGAATAGAGTTTATTTTATTATTTCTTATTAAATATTATTATTGCCATTATTATTTTATGAAAATCACTTGAAAAATCAGTAAAATATATTTAATTATAATTTAGGATTTTATTTGAATTCTTGGAATTTTTATAATATATAAAATGACAAGTCAAAGCTAAGTCAAATATGTCAATGCATATAATATCTTTTTGCTTTTAAATTGTTTTAATATGATAATATTTTTAAAACTGAAGTATTATTATACAGAAAAATACTATGAAAAACAAAGAAATTTTAGAAACAAATTTGAGTTAATTTAGAGTTTAGGAACATTTTCAAATGATTTATTTACTCTATACTTTTAATATTCTGTTATTAAATGATTATTGGGCTTAATTTGGGCCCTCGGATCTGCACCAAGATTAACACATATCTTTCATTTAACTGTAAACTTATTTGGGCCGCTGGATCTGTTTCTGAGATTAATTTATATGAGATGGAAGGCCCATATTTGCTTATATTTTCTATTCAACTGTAACTTATGGTAAACGTCCGATCTATTCCAAGATTTGCATGCCCGCTTCAATATTCGTGTTTATGCGTTAATGCTCGTGCTGACGCGTTTCGTTGACCCTCCGGTCAATGGCGCCTTCAAGATTTGTGCCGGTGGCGTTCCCGGCGGCTGAGGCCGTCTCCTTCCGATCAGATAGTTCCTCCGACGTCGTCTCTCCTCGGGAAATTGTTCCACAATGTCTGATCAATAATCTATGCGATGGATCGTGCTGTGCACCAATGCCAGATGAGTTGATTTGGTACCAACCGGTACCGAATCCCAATTCTTGCTAATTAATCGATGTTTTCAACGATTAACTTCTCAATTCACATCGCTTACATGTACTATTGTAGATTAGCGTGATTATTATGGCTCAGATTAACTCAAAAGCATCACTGACTCAGATATTACCCGAAACATAACGGTACATTTTGGTACCGAAGATATAATTATACATTACAACTAATCTTGACAATGTTCTTGATAATTCAAAGTTCATAATGCATCGTTTAACACATTTGTATGGATCAGATTGACACTATGCATTTAATTTGAATGATAATTTGTATTATAACTTAATAAAGACTGTCACAGTATAGTATCACTTGATATTGATCGCAATTTACTCAAAATCCCAACTATCTATTCGTTTTCAATGTCACTTATGTACTCAATGAACTATGTAATAATAATTACCATCAAAATATACTCAGTTATGCATGTAATTTTACTTTAACCTCGGTTTAGAATCATATTTAACTGGCGCGACGCGATAACAATACTGTCACACTAAATTGATCAAGTTCTCAAGCTTTTAGCTGAGATCAATTGATTCTAAACAACAATATAGACTCCAATGTATATGATACAGATAAGAGTCAATGCAATTTCGACTTTAAAACAAGAAATCAAATTGAAATTTTGACTGTTATCGAGTTCTCAAGCGACGTACCGAGATCGATCAATATAACAGTCTCCATTTCGGCTTTTCAAATGAAATTCGACCAAGAAATCAACAGAACTATGCAATTTAAGACTCTAACTCTTGAAATAAAGGAAAAGAAATAGATATAATTGAAGCAAAAATGATGAAATTCGATACGATAACACTGGTACACTGTTATTCAAAGAATTCAATTACAATAATCCCTTTAATCTTTGATATCTCAAGAATTGAACTTGTAGACCTTGAATTGATATAAACTAGGGTTTAGAACTCACCTTTAACTGGATAATTGAGATAAAATGAATCGAGTTCTCAAGTTGAAACTGAGATCAATCGATTATATTAATCTTCTCTTCCAAGTTCTTGCTTCTCTTCTTGCTCTTTCTCTCTCTGAGTTCTATATGCAGTCTAAAGTATTTTCTTTTTCTCTTTTTTTCTCTTCTGTCCATTGAATCTCCATGGATTAGGGGCTTATATAGGCAATTAAAGGGTGTATTAGGGGATTAGGGCTGTACACCACCCATACACCAACAATTGGACTTCCTTGGCTCATGAACATGGTTCTCCAATTCTGTTAGTGCTTCTGTTATGATGTGGGCCCCATCTAAACGAATCCAAAGTAATTTATTTTACAGTTGACCATGTTTGACTTCCCCTCACTTCTCATCCACTGCTAGAACCTTCTAGACCACATCAGCATGCTATATATACTCAATTCAATGCATCTAAAGCATCCATTTGCTCTCTGCCATTGTAGTTCATCTCCAAAGTTCAAAGCTTTATCACCCGATTGTGAGCTTTGATCAAAAACATATCTCCATCATCCAATTGATAATCTCCATCACTTAAACAACATCGTGTAGGTACATAGAAGCTATAAGCATTGCTAATTTGAGTTTATATTGTAAGGTTTTGACTTTCATCAATTTGCCCGATTTCATCATCTCATCTTAATTATTTCTATTCAATGCTTAATTATTGTTTTTTTTTTCGTTTATAGCATCGCCTAGATGGTTAGAGATTGCGTGCATCATCAATTTTAGGTTTAGAACCAAGGATCAAGGTTCTTCATTAATCACCCGAGGTGATCATCCTTCTTCACTGTTCTATTCACTTGCTACTTCTTAATTTTGATCATTCACTCTTTCTCTCCTATGTATAGGCTATCCTTAGCTATAAAGAATTGAAGTTTCAAGCTTCAGAGAACTCGATTGACACCAATGGCGCCATCGGCTTCGGCGAGAAGAAGAAGGAAGAGAGGGAGGGAGAAGGAGAAGGGAGAGAGGAGGCTGCGCTTGGCGCACAGAGTCCACAACAAGGTGTGACCCACAGTCAGAGGCGCAACACAAGTGAGCCAGGTACACATCTCTTTTTCTCCTTGGTTTAAATTTCTGTTTAGATCTGTGCATAGGCTTGGTGCATGATTGCCTGTGTGAGCTATACATTCATAAACCCGACAAATGGGCCCCACATGTAAGTATATGAATCTCGGCCATTAGTCCAAATTTGTGGATTGATTAACCCCCGCTTAAATTTAATTGATCGACTTGGCACACTCGATAGGTCCACTTGTTTATTTAATCCATTAATCATCTGTATTAGTGTTAATGTATGCTGAGGTGGCTCTATAGTGTAGTGCCATGTGGCTTGGTCCACTGTGATGTGGCACCAATGGCCAGCTGCCATATGGCACTGGAGTGTTGAGGTGTGATGCTGTAGTGTTGCCATGTGGCACATAGGAGAGTGAGGTGGACCTGTCAGAGCTTGCCACGTGGCATGTTGGTGGGGCCCACATGTCAGGTCAGTATGGTGGTGGGGCCCACCTGGCTGAGGTGGACCAATGGGGTGTTGACACGTGGCGCTGAAGTGGCCCAATGAAATGCTGACACGTGTCATACTCTCTCTCTTCTCTGATTCTGTGTGTATATGTTTGGGATTCCCAGTTTGCACCCAGATGAGTCTCTGTCCCCAGATTGCACCCAGAGTTGCCTTGATTAAATCTCAGCCCTTGATCTTTCCTTTTTAATCTGTTTTATCTTCCCTGAATTTATTTTGATAGCTCCACTTATCCAAAAATTATGAAATTTTCACCAAAAATCCCTAAATTCATGATGATCATCCCTGTAATTTTTAATTCCATTTTTACCCCTGTCTCTCTGAATTAAAAATTCTTTTGTCTAGAAAACCCTGTTTCTTCCTCTGAATTAATCCCAGATTTCAATTGTAGCTCAGTGTCTCTGCCAATTATCTCTCTCTTGCAGAAACCACCCTAACTAAATACCAATTAGACTTGTATTGATATTCATTAGGGTTTGATCTGATCAACAGTTGATTACTTGTCAACAATTGATACAAATCTAGACTTGATCAGATGGTTGCTCCCAGCTTTGGCACCTGATCAGTCTTGTGAAATTGACTTTCAATCCCTTAACATGAGGGTGACTTGGTCAAAGAGCTGACTACTTATCGAGAATTGACACAAATCAAAGCATGGTTAGGTGGTTGCTCACAGCTTTGGCACCAGGTCAGCCTTGAAAGCAAAATCACATTTGAAATTTCCCATGATTAGTTGTATCAGAATACTAACTTGGCATTGACACAATTCTAGTTGTATAGAGATTATACTACTTCAGTTTTTAGGGTTTGCTCCAAGGGTAGATTCTTAGGGTTTAATTCTGACTCCTTTGATATTTTGGTCACTGAGGTGTGGGGCCCACCTATCAGTGAAAAATGATTAGATGGATGACCCCTCTAGAGATCTCTCTCTCCTGAATCTCCTGAGGGTCATCCATCTCGAATGAATAGGAGATGACAGGGTATTTATATCCTTGCTCTGCACTTAGGATTTCCTTGTGGGATTAATGCTTAACCCTTATTTCGGATTGATTAGACTCATTAGATAGGCTAGGTTCATGCTGTTGAAGCTGCTTATAAGGGGCTATCAGGTGGGTCCCACTTGTCGGAAAAAATGTGATCATATGGCTGACCCATCAGGAGATTTTCTCTCTCTGGAATCTCCTGAGGGTCAGCCACCTCGAATGAGTAGGAGGTGGCGGAGTATTTATATCTCTGTCTCTCACTCCGACATTTCTTTGTGGGATTAATCGATTTGTTCCGGGGTTAGGCAGCGACCTCTTCTGACCAGTGGGCCCTCTCTCTTGCCCTTTCTCTTTCCTCCTTATGTTTTATTATCAACAATTGATATTTATTTTCATTTACTCAGCTGCTTAACTTTGAGATTTTCCAAGGGTAAACACTATGATACCGCTCCAGATACTGATACTGAGGTGAATATGGTCTAGGATGACCAATCCCCGCCTAATCAAGCTCACGTCACCAATACCAACAAAAATAATGGTAGAAAAGGGAGACCTCCTAAAAGGGTCAACCCCGAGGGCAACAGGAGGGAAGGAGAAGATCACAATGAAAACCCTGATCTCTTCGATAATGAAGATGACGTTGAAACACGTCCTGAAGTGCCTATCGATGAAATCGAAATCTTGAAAGGCCACATCGAGGCACGGGACGAAGAACTGATTAGGCAACGGGAGCTGATAGCTACCATGCTGAAACAAAATGAAGAATTGATTAAGGCGGTTAAATCCTTGCAAGAATCACAAGACGCCAATTTCAAAGCTGGTAGCTCCCGTCAAGAAGGGGTCCACAGTACCAAAAGCAATCACAAGGGATACGTTGGCATGTTTTGCATTCTAGGCCCCATATTCATGTTTTGTGCTCCCGGACTAATTTGGGGCGGTAGGGGGGACATCGGGATACGTTGGCATGTTTTGCGCTACCGGACACATTTTTGGCTGTACCGAGGGCGCCATGTCCCGTCTTCATGTTTTGTGCACTTGGACTCATTTTGCGAGGCACCGAGGGCGTCTGGTCCAGTTTTCATGTTTTGCGCTCCCGAACTAGTTTTTAGCGGTACAGAGGGTGTTTACTCGTTTTTTGCCGTACCGAGGGCGTCGGGTCCCGTTTTCATGTTTTACGCTCCCGGACTCTTTTTCGGCGGTACCGAGGGTGTCGGGTCTCGTTTGCATTTTTTGCGCTCACAGATCCGTTTTGGCCGGTACCGAGGGCGTCTGGTCTAATTTTCATGTTTTGCGCTCACAGACTCATTTTCGACGGAATCGAGGGAGCCGGGTCTCGTATTCATGTTTTGTGCTCCCGACCCATTTTGGGCGGTGCGGGCGTCGGGTCCAGTTTTAATGTTTTGCGCTACCGGATTCGTTTGAGGCGGTACGAGCGCATTGGGTCCAATTTTCATGTTAATATTATTTGAATATGTGTATAACTGACCTATAGAATTTTAGTCATTTCAAAATATTTCAAAGAAAGAAAAAGCAAGAATAATAGAATAATTTAATTAAGATAAGAAAGACACACAGTAGACTATAAGACACAAAAAATGGAAAAAGACTAATCAAAAACGAGGGCGTCGGGTCCCGTTTGCATGTTTTGCACTCTCGGACCCGTTTTGGGCGGTACAGAGGGCATCGGGTCCCGTCTTCATGTTTTGCGCGCTCGGTACCATTTTGGGCGGTATCGAGGGCGTCGGGTCCAGTTTTCATGTTTTGCGCTGCAAGATTCATTTCGAGTAATACCGAGCGCGTTGAGTCCTAATTTCATATTTTGCGCTCCTGGATTCATTTTCTGCGTAACCGAGGGAGTCGGGTCCCGTATTCATGTTTTGCGCTCCCAGACTCGTTTTTGGCTGAATCGAGGGAGCTAGGTCCCGTATTCATGTTTTGCACTCCCGGACCCATTTTGTGCGGTATCGAGGGCGTCGGGTCCAGTTTTCATGTTTTGCGCTCCCGGACTCATTTTCTTTGGAACATAGGGAGTCGGGTCCCGTATTCATGTTTTGCGTTTCCAGACCCATTTTGGGCGGTTCCGAGGGCGCCGGGTGCAGTTTTCAGGTTTTACGCTGTCGGATTCGTTTAGGCGGTACCGAGAGCGTCGGGTCCAGTTTTCATGTTTTGCGCTCCCGGACTCGTTTTCGGCGGAATCGACGGAGCCGGGTCTCGTATTCATGTTTTGCGCTCCCGGACCCATTTGGGGCGGTACCGAGGGCATCGAGTCCAGTTTTCATGTTTTGCGCTGCCGGATTCATTTGGGGCGGTGCCGAGCGCGTCGTGTCCCGTTTTCATGTCTTGTGCTCTCGGACTCGTTTTTGACGGTACCGAGGGAGCTGGATCCTGTATTCAAGTTTTGCGCTCCCGGACCCAGTTTGGGCGGTACCGAGGGCGTCGAGTATAATTTTCATGTTTTGCGCTCTCAGACTCGTTTTCAGCGTAACCGAGGGAGCCGTGTCCCGCATTCATGTTTTTCTCTCCCGGACTCTTTTTCGGCGGATCCGAGGGAGCTAGGTCTCGTATTCATGTTTTGCACTCCCGGACCCATTTTTTGCCGTACTGAGGGTGTCGGGTCCAGTTTTCATGTTTTGCGCTCCTAGATTCATTTTCGGCGGAACATAGGGAGCCGGGTCCCGTATTCATGTTTTGCGCTCCCAGACCCATTTTGGGCGGTACCGAGGGCATCGGGTCCAGTTTTCATGTTTTCCGCTACCCAGTTTGATTGGCGGTGCGGGGCGTCGGTCCGGTTTTAATGTTTTGCGCTCCCGGACCTATTTTGGGCGGGACCGAGGGATCCCGGGAGCTGACACCCTCGATACTGCCGAAAAAGAGTCCGAGAGCGCAAAAACTTAAAATGGGACCCGACGCCCTCAATACGACACAAAATGAGTATGGGAGTAATAAACATGCAAACAGGACCTAACGCCCTCGTACGGTCGAATATGAGTCTGGGAGCGCAATGCTTGAAAATGGGACCCGTCGCCCTCGGTTCCGCCGAAAACTAGTCCGGGAGCGTAAAACATGAAAATTGGTCTCGACGCCCTCGCTACCGCCCAAAATGATTCCGAGAGCGCAAAACATGAAAACGGGACCCGACGCCCTCGGTATCGTCATAAACGTGTCCGAAACGAAAAACATGCAAACGGGACCAGACGTCCTCGGTACCGTTAAAAACGAGTCTGGAGCGCAAAATATGAAAACCGAACCCGACGCCCTCGGCTCCCCCGAAAATTAGTCCGAGAGAACAAAACATGAAAACTAGTTACGACGCCCTCGGTACCGTCAAAAACGTGTACGGGATAGCAAAACATGCAAACGTGACCCGCCGTCCCCGATACCGTCGAAAGTGCGTCCGGGAGCGCAAAACATGGAAACGGGACCTGACGTCCTCGGTACGTCCCAAAATGAGTCCGAGAGCGCAAAACACGAAAACAGAACCCGACACCCTCGATACCGCCCTAAACGAGACTAAGAGTGCAAAACATGAAAAGATCAAGCAACTTATTTAAACAATGGTTTTTAATGCATGTCGATGTTTTAATTAGAAAATCTTACATGAGACATATTTATGAGTAATTATATTAATTTATAAGAAATTATGTGTAGCTATGCAGTCAAAAATTTGAAAAAGTCAAACAACTTGTTTAAACATTTGTTTTTAATGCATCTTACTTATGTTTTGTGCAAAATTAGTGTCGTAGAATATTCATATCGAAGTTTTAATTAGAAGATCTTATAATAGGCATGCTTAGAAGTAATTATATTAACTTATAGGAAATTATGTGTAATTATGCGGCCAAAAATTAAAAAAAATTCAAACAACTTGTTTAAACAGTTGTTTTTAAAGCGCCCTACTTTTGTTTTGTGCAGAATTAGTGTTGTAGAATATTTACATTAAAGTGTTAATTAGATAATCTTTTAGTAGACATAATTAAGAGTGATTATATTAATTTTTACTAAATTATGTGTAGTTATGGCGCCAAAAATATTGAAATACTCAAATAAGTTTTTTAAATAGCTATTTCTAATTCATCTTTTTTATGTTTTGGAAGAAAAATAGTGTCGTAGAATATTTCTATTGAAGTGTTAATTGAATAATCTTATAATAGGCATAATTAGAAGTATTTAAACTAATTTACACGAAATTATGAGTATTTATAGGGCCAACAATTTTAAAAAAAGTCAAAAAAACTTGTTTAAACGGCAGTTTTTAATGCATCTTACTTATGTTTTGTGCCAAATTAGCGTCATAGAATATTCATATCGAAGTTTAAATTAGATAATCATATAATTGGCATAATTAGGAGTAATTATATTAATTTTCATAAAATCATATGTAGTTATGCGACAAAAAAATTGAAAAACTCAATCAACTAGTTTAAATTGATGTTTTTTTAATGCATCTTACTTAGGTTTTGTGCAAACTTTATGTCGTAGAATATTCATCTCGGAGTATTAATTGGATAATCTTCTAATAGGCACAATTAGGAGTAAGAATATTAATTTTTATGAAATTATAATTAGTTATGGGACAATAAATTTTCAAAATCCCAAACAACTTGTTTAAACAGCAGTTTCACATGTATCTTCTTTATGTTTTATGAAAAATTACTATTATAGGATATTCATATTGGAGTGTTTTTTGGATAATTATATAATAGGCATAATTAGTATTGATTATATTAATTTGCGTGAAATTATGTGTAGTTATGCAGCCAAAAATTTTCAAAAACTCAAACAACTTATTTAAACAACTATTTTTTAATGCAACTTATTATTTTTTATGCAAAATTCGTGTCACAGAATGACTATATTGAAGTGTTCATTGGATAATCTTCTAATAGGCATAACTAGGAGTAATTATATTAATTTTCACAAAATTTTTTGCTGTTATTAGACAATAAATGTTAAATATCTTAAATAACTTATTTAAACAACAATTTCTAATGTATCTAACTTATGTCTTATGAAAAATTAGTGTCCTCTAATATTCATATTGAAGTGCTAATTTGACAATCTTATAAAAGACATAGTTAGGAACAATTATATGAATTCACTCGAAATTAGGTGTACTTCTGAAGCAAAAAAAATATTGAAAATCTTAAACAACAGTTTCTAGTGTATCTTACTTATATTTGTGCAAAATTAGCGTCGTAGAATATTCATATCTTGGTTTTAATTGGTCAATCATATAATAGACATAACTAGAAGTAATTATATTAATTTTCATCAAATTATATGTTGTTATGCGGCCAACAAATTTCAAAAACTCAAACAACTTGTTTAAACAACCGTTTTTAGTGCATCTTAAATATGTTTTGTGCAAACTTTGTGTCGTACAATGTTCATATCGACGTGTTAATTGGATAATATTCTAATAGGTATGATTAGGAGCAATTATATTAAATTTAATAAATTTATGTGTAGTTATGAGTAAAAATGTTAAAAATCTTAAACGACTTTGTTTAAACAGCAGTTTCTATATCGTACTTATGTTTTATGAAAAATTAGTGGAGTAGGATATTCATATCGAAGTGTTAATTGGATAATCTTATAATACGCATAATTAGAAGTAATTATATTAATTTGCAAGAAGTTATGTGTACTTATGCGGCCAAAATTTTTGAAAAACACAAACAACTTATTTAAACAGCTGTTTTTAATGCATCATACTTATATCTTGTGTAAAATTAGTGTCGTAGAATATTCATATCGAAATATTATTTGGTTAATAATTTAATAGGCATAATTAGGAGTAATTATATTATTTTTTAGAAAATTATATATTCCTACCGAAGTGTTAATTTAACAATCTTATAATAGGCATAATTAGGAGTAATTATACTAATTTGCATGAAATTATGGGTATTTATGGGGCCAAAAAATTAAAAAAAAATAAAAAAACTTGTTTAAACGGCAGTTTTTAATGCATCTTACTTATGTTTTGTGCCAAATTAGCATCATAGAATATTCATATCGAAGTTTTAATTAGATAATCTTACAATTGGCATAATTAGGAGTAATTATATTAATTTTCATGAAATCATATGTAGTTATGCGGGAGAAAAATTGAAAAACTCAATCAACTAGTTTAAACTGTTGTTTTTTAATGCATATTACTTAGATTTTGTGCAAACTTTGTGTCGTAGAATATTCATCTCGGAGTATTAATTGGATAATCTTCTAATAGGAACAATTAGGAGTAAGTATATTAATTTTCACAAAATTATAAGTAGTTATGGGACAATAAATTTTGAAAATCTCAAACAACTTGTTTAAACAACAGTTTCAGATGTATCTTCTTTATGTTTTATGAAAGATTACAGTTATAGGATATTCATATTGGAGTGTTTCTTTTATAATTATATAATAGGCATAATTATTTGTAATTATATTAATTTGCGTGAAGTTATGTGTAGTTATGCAGCCAAAAATTTTAAAAAACTCAAACAACTTGTTTAAACAGATATTTTTTAATGCATCTTACTTATTTTTATGCAAAAATCGTGTCGTAGAATGTCCATATCGAAGTGTTCATTGGATAATCTTCAAATAGGCATAACTAGGAGTAATTATATTAATTTTCACGAAATTTTGTGCCATTATGAGGCAATAAATGTGAAAAATCTTAAACAACTTGTTTAAACAGCAATTTCTAATGTATCTTAGATAAGTCTTATGAAAAATTAGTGTCCTCTGATATTCATATTGAAGTGCTAATTCGACAATCTTATAACAGACATAGTTAGGAGCAATTAAATTAATTTGCTCGAAATTAGGTGTACTTCTGAAGCAAAAAAAATGTTGAAAATCTTAAACAACAGTTTCTAATGCATCTTACTTATATTTGTTCAAAATTAGCGTCGTAGAATATTCATATCTAGGTTTTAATTGGTCAATCATATAATAGGCATAATTAGAAGTAATTATATTAATTTTCGTGAAATTATATGTTGTTATGCGGCCAACAAATTTTAAAAACTCCAACAACTTGTTTAAACAACCGTTTTTAGTGCATCTTAAATATGTTTTGTGCAAACTTTGTGTCGTACAATGTTCATATCGAGGTGTTAATTGGATAATATTCTAATAGGTATGATTAGGAGCAATTATATTAATTTTGACGAAATTATGTTTAGTTATGAGTAAAAATGTTAAAAATCTTAAAGGACTTTGTTTAAACAAATAGTTTCTAATATATCATACTTATGTTTTATGAAAAATTAGTGTCGTAGGATATTCATATCGAAGTGTTAATTGGACAATCTTATAATACGCATAATTAGGAGTAATTATATTAATTTGCATGAAGTTATGTGTACTTATGCGGCCAAAATTTTTGAAAAACACAAACAACTTATTTAAACAGCTGTTTTTAATGCATCCTACATATATCTTGTGTAAAATTAGTGTCGTAGAATATTCATATCGAAGTGTTATTTGGCTAATATTTTAGTAGGCATAATTAGGAGTAATTATATTAATTTTTAGGAAATTATATGTAGTTATGAGGCCAAAAAGGTTGAATAACTTAACTTTCTTAAATAGCAGTTTCTAATGCATCTTACTTATGTTTTGAGGAAAAATAGTGCCATAAAATATTCTTTTTGAAGCGTTAAATGAACAATCTTATAATACGCATAATTGAACAATCTTATATTAAATTGCACCAAATGATGTGTAGTTATGCGGCCAAAAAAATTTCATAAAGCCAAACAACTTGTTTAAACAGCAGTTTTTAACGCATCTTACTTATGTTTTATGCAATATTAGCGTAGAATATTCATATCAAAGTTATGAGGGCAAAAATGTTTAAACCTTAATCAACTTTTTTAAATAGCAGTTTCTAATGTATCTTACTCATGTTTTGAGAAAAAATAGTATCGTAGAATATTCATATCAAAGTATTAATTGAAAAATCTTATAAAAGACGTAACTAGGAGTGATTATATTAAATTATACGAAATTATGTGCAGTTATGCGGCCAAAAAAATTGGAAAGATCAAGCAACTTATTTAAACAGCGACTTTTAATGCATCATACTTATGTTTTGTGCGAAATTTGTGTTGTAGAATGTTCTTGTCGAAGTTTTAATTGGAAAATCTTAAAATAGACATATTTAGGAGTAATTATATTAATTTGTAAGAAATTATGTGTAGCTATGTAGTCAAAAAATTTGAAAAACTCAAATAACTTGTATAAACAGATGTTTTTAATGCATCTTACTTTTGTTTTGTGCAAAATTAGTGTCGTAGAATATTCATATCGAAGTTTTAATTAGAAGATCTTCTAATAGGCATAATTAGGAGTAATTATATTAACTTATAAGAAATTATGTGTAATTATGCGGCCAAAAATTAAAAAAAAAACTCAAACAACTTGTTTAAACAGCTGTTTTTAAAGCGCCCTACTTATGTTTTGTGCTGAATTAGTGTTCTAGAATGTTCATATTGAAGTGTTAATTAGATAATCTTTTAGTATACATAATTAGGAGTGGTTATATTAATTTTCACTAAATTATGTGTAGTTATGGGGCCAAAAATGTTGAAATACTCAAATAAGTTTTTTAAATAGCTGTTTCTAATGCCTCTTACTTATGTTTTGGGAGAAATTAGTGTCGTAGAATATTCCTATCGAAGTGTTAATTCAACAATCTTATAATAGGCATAATTAGGAGTAATTATACTAATTTGCACGAAATTATGGGTATTTATGGGGCCAAAAAATTTAAAAAAAAAATAAAAAAACTAGTTTAAACGGCAGTTTTTAATGCATCTTACTTATGTTTTGTGCCAAATTAGCATCATAGAATATTCATATCGAAGTTTTAATTAGATAATCTTACAATTGGCATAATTAGGAGTAATTATATTAATTTTCATGAAATCATATGTAGTTATGCGGGAGAAAAATTGAAAAACTCAATCAACTAGTTTAAACTGTTATTTTTTAATGCATATTACTTAGATTTTGTGCAAACTTTGTGTCGTAGAATATTCATCTCGGAGTATTAATTGTATAATCTTCTAATAGGAACAATTAGGAGTAAGTATATTAATTTTCACGAAATTATAAGTAGCTATGGGACAATAAATTTTGAAAATCTCAAAAACCTTGTTTAAACAGCAGTTTCAGATGTATCTTCTTTATGTTTTATGAAAGATTACAGTTATAGGATATTCATATTGGAGTGTTTCTTGGATAATCATATAATAGGCATAATTAGAAGTAATTATATTAATTTTCATGAAATTATATGTTGTTATGCGGCCAACAAATTTCAAAAACTCAAACAACTTGTTTAAACAATCGTTTTTAGTGCATCTTAAATATGTATTGTGCAAACTTTGTGTCGTACAATGTTCATATCGAGGTGTTAATTGGATAATATTCTAATAGGTATGATTAGGAGCAATTATATTAATTTTGACAAAATTATGTTTAGTTACGAGTAAAAATGTTAAAAATCTTAAAGGACTTTGTTTAAACAGCAGTTTCTAATATATCATACTTATGTTTTATGAAAAGTTAGTGTCGTAGGATATTTATATCGAAGTGTTAATTGGACAATCTTATAATACGCATAATTAGGAGTAATTATATTAATTTGCATGAAGTTCTGTGTACTTATGCGGCCAAATTTTTTGAAAAACACAAATAACTTATTTAAACAGCTGTTTTTAATGCATCCTACATATATCTTGTGTAAAATTAGTGTCGTAGAATATTCATATCGAAGTGTTATTTGGCTAATATTTTAGTAGGAATAATTAGGAGTAATTATATTAATTTTTAGGAAATTATATGTAGTTATGTGGCCAAAAAGGTTGAATAACTTAACTTTCTTAAATAGCAGTTTCTAATGCATCTTACTTATGTTTTGAGGAAAAATAGTGCCATAAAATATTCTTTTTGAAGCGTTAAATGAACAATCTTATAATACGCATAATTGAACAATCTTATATTAATTTGCACCAAATGATGTGTATTTATGCGGCCAAAAAAAATTCATAAAGCCAAACAACTTGTTTAAACAGCAGTTTTTAACGCATCTTACTTATGTTTTATGCAATATTAGCGTCATAGAATATTCATATCGAAGTTTTAATTGGACAACCTTATAATAGACGTAATTAGTAGTAGTTATATTAATTTTTACGAAATTATGTGTAGTTATGAGGGCAAAAATGTTTAAACCTTAAACAATTTTTTTAAATAGCAGTTTCTAATGTATCTTACTCATGTTTTGAGAAAAAATAGTATCGTAGAATATTCATATCAAAGTATTAATTGAAAAATCTTATAAAAGACGTAACTAGGAGTGATTATATTAAATTATACGAAATTATGTGCAGTTATGCGGCCAAAAAAATTGGAAAGATCAAGCAACTTATTTAAACAGCGACTTTTAATGCATCATACTTATGTTTTGTGCGATATTAGTGTTGTAGAATGTTCTTGTCGAAGTTTTAATTGGAAAATCTTAAAATAGACATATTTAGGAGTAATTATATTAATTTGTAAGAAATTATGTGTAGATATGCAGTCAAAAAATTTGAAAAACTCAAATAACTTGTATAAACAGATGTTTTTAATGCATCTTACTTGTGTTTTGTGCGAAATTAGTGTCGTAGAATATTCATATCGAAGTTTTAATTAGAAGATCTTATAATAGGCATACTTAGGAGTAATTATATTAACTTATAAGAAATTATGTGTAATTATGCGGCCAAAAATAAAAAAAAAAACTCAAACAACTTGTTTAAACATCTGTTTTTAAAGCGCCCTACTTATGTTTTGTGCTGAATTAGTGTTCTAGAATGTTCATATTGAAGTGTTAATTAGATAATCTTTTAGTATACATAATTAGGAGTGGTTATATTAATTTTCACTAAATTATGTGTAGTTATGGGGCCAAAAATGTTGAGATACTCAAATAAGTTTTTTAAATAGCTGTTTCTAATGCATCTTACTTATGTTTTGGCAGAAATTAGTGTCGTAGAATATTCCTATCGAAGTGTTAATTCAACAATCTTATAATAGGCATAATTAGGAGTAATTATACTAATTCGCACGAAATTATGGGTATTTATGGGGCCAAAAAATTTAAAAAAAATCAAAAAACTTGTTTAAACGGCAGTTTTTAATGCATCTTACTTATGTTTTGTGCCAAATTAGCATCATAGAATATTCATATCGATGTTTTAATTAGATAATCTTACAATTGGCATAATTAGGAGTAATTATATTAATTTTCATGAAATCATATGTAGTTATGCGGGAGAAAAATTGAAAAACTCAATCAACTAGTTTAAACTGTTGTTTTTTAATGCATATTACTTAGATTTTGTGCAAACTTTGTGTCGTAGAATATTCATCTCGGAGTATTAATTGGATAATCTTCTAATAGGAACTATTAGGAGTAAGTATATTAATTTTCACGAAATTATAAGTAGTTATGGGACAATAAATTTTGAAAATCTCAAACAACTTGTTTAAACAACAGTTTCAGATGTATCTTCTTTATGTTTTATGAAAGATTACAGTTATAGTATATTCATATTGGAGTGTTTCTTGGATAATTATATAATAGGCATAATTATTTTTAATTATATTAATTTGCGTGAAGTTATGTGTAGTTATGCAGCCAAAATTTTTAAAAAACTCAAACAACTTGTTTAAACAGCTATTTTTTAATGCATCATACTTATTTTTTATGCAAAAATCGTGTCGTAGAATGTCCATATCGAAGTGTTCATTGGATAATCTTCAAATAGGCATAACTAGGAGTAATTATATTAATTTTCATGAAATTTTGTGCCGTTATGAGGCAATAAATGTGAAAAATCTTAAACAATTTGTTTAAACAGCAATTTCTAATGTATCTTACATAAGTCTTATGAAAAATTAGTGTCCTCTGATATTCATATTGAAGTGCTAATTCGACAATCTTATAACAGACATAGTTAGGAGCAATTAAATTAATTTGCTCGAAATTAGGTGTACTTCTGAAGCAAAAAAAAATGTTGAAAATCTTAAACAACAGTTTCTAATGCATCTTACTTATATTTGTGCAAAATTAGCGTCATAGGATATTCATATCTTGGTTTTAATTGGTCAATCATATAATAGGCATAATTAGAAGTAATTATATTAATTTTCATGAAATTATATGTTGTTATGCGGCCAACAAATTTCAAAAACTCAAACAACTTATTTAAAGAACCGTTTTTAGTGCATCTTAAATATGTTTTGTGCAAACTTTGTGTCGTACAATGTTCATATCGAGGTGTTAATTGGATAATATTCTAATAGGTATGATTAGGAGCAATTATATTAATTTTGACGAAATTATGTTTAGTTATGAGTAAAAATGTTAAAAATCTTAAAGGACTTTGTTTAAACAGCAGTTTCTAATATATCGTACTTATGTTTTATGAAAAATTAGTGTCGTAGGATATTCATATCGAAGTGTTAATTGGACAATCTTATAATACGCATAATTAGGAGTAATTATAATAATTTGCATGAAGTTATGTGTACTTATGCGGCCAAATTTTTTGAAAAACACAAACAACTTATTTAAACAGTTGTTTTTAATGCATCCTACATATATCTTGTGTAAAATTAGTGTCGTAGAATATTCATATCGAAGTGTTATTTGGCTAATATTTTAGTAGGCATAATTAGGAGTAATTATATTAATTTTTAGGAAATTATATGTAGTTATGAGGCCAAAAAGGTTGAATAACTTAACTTTCTTAAATAGCAGTTTCTAATGCATCATACTTATGTTTTGAGGAAAAATAGTGCCATAAAATATTCTTTTTGAAGCGTTAAATGAACAATCTTATAATAGGCATAAATAGGAGTAATTATATTAATTTGCACCAAATGATGTGTAGTTATGCGGCCAAAAAAATTTCATAAAGCCAAACAACTTGTTTAAACAGCAGTTTTTAACGCATCTTATTATGTTTTATGCAATATTAGCGTCATAGAATATTCATATCGAAGTTTTAATTGGACAACCTTATAATAGACGTAATTAGTAGTAGTTATATTAATTTTTACGAAATTATGTGTAGTTATGAGGGCAAAAATGTTTAAACCTTAAACAATTTTTTTAAATAGCAGTTTCTAATGTATCTTACTCATGTTTTGAGAAAAAATAGTATCGTAGAATATTCATATCAAAGTATTAATTGAAAAATCTTATAAAAGACGTAACTAGGTGTGATTATATTAAATTATACGAAATTATGTGCAGTTATGCGGCCAAAAAAAATTGGAAAGATCAAGCAACTTATTTAAACAGCGACTTTTAATGCATCATACTTATGTTTTGTGCGAAATTAGTGTTGTAGAATGTTCTTGTCGAAGTTTTAATTGGAAAATCTTAAAATAGACATATTTAGGAGTAATTATATTAATTTGTAAGAAATTATGTGTAGATATGCAGTCAAAAAATTTGAAAAACTCAAATAACTTGTATAAACAGATGTTTTTAATGCATCATACTTGTGTTTTGTGCGAAATTACAGTCGTAGAATATTCATATCGAAGTTTTAATTAGAAGATCTTATAATAGGCATACTTAGGAGTAATTATATTAACTTATAAGAAATTATGTGTAATTATGCGGCCAAAAATTAAAAAAAAACTCAAACAACTTGTTTAAACATCTGTTTTTAAAGCGCCCTACTTATGTTTTGTGCTGAATTAGTGTTCTAGAATGTTCATATTGAAGTGTTAATTAGATAATCTTTTAGTATACAAAATTAGGAGTGGTTATATTAATTTTCACTAAATTATGTGTAGTTATGGGGCCAAAAATGTTGAGATACTCAAATAAGTTTTTTAAATAGCTGTTTCTAATGCATCTTACTTATGTTTTGGCAGAAATTAGTGTCGTAGAATATTCCTATCAAAGTGTTAATTCAACAATCTTATAATAGGCATAATTAGGAGTAATTATACTAATTCGCACGAAATTATGGGTATTTATGGGGCCAAAAAATTTAAAAAAAATCAAAAAACTTGTTTAAACGGCAGTTTTTAATGCATCTTACTTATGTTTTGTGCCAAATTAGCATCATAGAATATTCATATCGATGTTTTAATTAGATAATCTTACAATTGGCATAATTAGGGGTAATTATATTAATTTTCATGAAATCATATGTAGTTATGCGGGAGAAAAATTGAAAAACTCAATCAACTAGTTTAAACTGTTGTTTTTTAATGCATATTACTTAGATTTTGTGCAAACTTTGTGTCGTAGAATATTCATCTCGGAGTATTAATTGGATAATCTTCTAATAGGAACAATTAGGAGTAAGTATATTAATTTTCACGAAACTATAAGTAGTTATGGGACAATAAATTTTGAAAATCTCAAACAACTTGTTTAAACAGCAGTTTCAGATGTATCTTCTTTATGTTTTATGAAAGATTACAGTTATAGGATATTCATATTGGAGTGTTTCTTGGATAATTATATAATAGGCATAATTATTTGTAATTATATTAATTTGCGTGAAGTTATGTGTAGTTATGCAGCCAAAAATTTTAAAAAACTCAAACAACTTGTTTAAACAGCTATTTTTTAATGCATCATACTTATTTTTTATGCAAAAATCGTGTCGTAGAATGTCCATATCGAAGTGTTCATTGGATAATCTTCAAATAGGCATAACTAGGAGTAATTATATTAATTTTCATGAAATTTTGTGCCGTTATGAGGCAATAAATGTGAAAAATCTTAAACAATTTGTTTAAACAGCAATTTCTAATGTATCTTACATAAGTCTTATGAAAAATTAGTGTCCTCTGATATTCATATTGAAGTGCTAATTCGACAATCTTATAACAGACATAGTTAGGAGCAATTAAATTAATTTGCTCGAAATTAGGTGTACTTCTGAAGCAAAAAAAAATGTTGAAAATCTTAAACAACAGTTTCTAATGCATCTTACTTATATTTGTGCAAAATTAGCGTCATAGGATATTCATATCTTGGTTTTAATTGGCCAATCATATAATAGGCATAATTAGAAGTAATTATATTAATTTTCATGAAATTATATGTTGTTATGCGGCCAACAAATTTCAAAAACTCAAACAACTTGTTTAAACAACCGTTTTTAGTGCATCTTAAATATGTTTTGTGCAAACTTTGTGTCGTACAATGTTCATATCGAGGTGTTAATTGGATAATATTCTAATAGGTATGATTAGGAGCAATTATATTAATTTTGACGAAATTATGTTTAGTTATGAGTAAAAATGTTAAAAATCTTAAAGGACTTTGTTTAAACAGCAGTTTCTAATATATCGTACTTATGTTTTATGAAAAATTAGTGTCGTAGGATATTCATATCGAAGTGTTAATTGGACAATCTTATAATACGCATAATTAGGAGTAATTATAATAATTTGCATGAAGTTATGTGTACTTATGCGGCCAAAATTTTTGAAAAACACAAACAACTTATTTAAACAGCTGTTTTTAATGCATCCTACATATATCTTGTGTAAAATTAGTGTCGTAGAATATTCATATCGAAGTGTTATTTGGCTAATATTTTAGTAGGCATAATTAGGAGTAATTATATTAATTTTTAGGAAATTATATGTAGTTATGAGGCCAAAAAGGTTGAATAACTTAACTTTCTTAAATAGCAGTTTCTAATGCATCATACTTATGTTTTGAGGAAAAATAGTGCCATAAAATATTCTTTTTGAAGCGTTAAATGAACAATCTTATAATAGGAATAATTAGGAGTAATTATATTAATTTGCACCAAATGATGTGTAGTTATGCGGCCAAAAAATTTCATAAAGCCAAACAACTTGTTTAAACAGCAGTTTTTAACGCATCTTATTATGTTTTATGCAATATTAGCGTTATAGAATATTCATATCGAAGTTTTAATTGGACAACCTTATAATAGACGTAATTAGTAGTAGTTATATTAATTTTTACGAAATTATGTGTAGTTATGAGGGCAAAAATGTTTAAACCTTAAACAACTTTTTTTAAATAGCAGTTTCTAATGTATCTTACTCATGTTTTGAGAAAAAATAGTATCGTAGAATATTCATATCAAAGTATTAATTGAAAAATCTTATAAAAGACGTAACTAGGAGTAATTATATTAAATTATACGAAATTATGTGCAGTTATGCGGCCAAAAAAATTGGAAAGATCAAGCAACTTATTTAAACAGCGACTTTTAATGCATCATACTTATGTTTTGTGCGAAATTAGTGTTGTAGAATGTTCTTGTCGAAGTTTTAATTGGAAAATCTTAAAATAGACATATTTAGGAGTAATTATATTAATTTGTAAGAAATTATGTGTAGATATGCAGTCAAAAAATTTGAAAAACTCAAATAACTTGTATAAACAGATGTTTTTAATGCATCTTACTTGTGTTTTGTGCAAAATTAGTGTATAGAATATTCATATCGAAGTTTTAATTAGAAGATCTTATAATAGGCATACTTAGGAGTAATTATATTAACTTATAAGAAATTATGTGTAATTATGCGGCCAAAAATTAAAAAAAAAAACTCAAACAACTTGTTTAAACATCTGTTTTTAAAGCGCCCTACTTATGTTTTGTGCTGAATTAGTGTTCTAGAATGTTCATATTGAAGTGTTAATTAGATAATCTTTTAGTATACATAATTAGGAGTGGTTATATTAATTTTCACTAAATTATGTGTAGTTATGGGGCCAAAAATGTTGAAATACTCAAATAAGTTTTTTAAATAGCTGTTTCTAATGCATCTTACTTATGTTTTGGCAGAAATAGTGTCGTAGAATATTCCTATCGAAGTGTTAATTCAACAATCTTATAATAGGCATAATTAGGAGTAATTATACTAATTTGCACGAAATTATGGGTATTTATGGGGCCAAAAAATTTAAAAAAAATCAAAAAACTTGTTTAAACGGCAGTTTTTAATGCATCTTACTTATGTTTTGTGCCAAATTAGCATCATAGAATATTCATATCGATGTTTTAATTAGATAATCTTACAATTGGCATAATTAGGAGTAATTATATTAATTTTCATGAAATCATATGTAGTTATGCGGGAAAAAAATTGAAAAACTTAATCAACTAGTTTAAACTGTTGTTTTTTTAATGCATCTTACTTAGATTTTGTGCAAACTATGTGTCGTACAATATTCATCTCGGAGTATTAATTGGATAATCTTCTAATAGGAACAATTAGGAGTAAGTATATTAATTTTCACAAAATTATAAGTAGTTATGGGACAATAAATTTTGAAAATCTCAAACAACTTGTTTAAACAGCAGTTTCAGATGTATCTTCTTTATGTTTTATGAAAGATTACAGTTATAGGATATTCATATTGGAGTGTTTCTTGGATAATTATATAATAGGCATAATTATTTGTAATTATATTAATTTTTGTGAAATTATATATAGTTATGCAGCCAAAATTTTTAAAAAACTCAAACAACTTGTTTAAACAGCTATTTTTTAATGCATCTTACTTATTTTTTATGCAAAAATCGTGTCGTAGAATGTCCATATCGAAGTGTTCATTGGATAATCTTCAAATAGGCATAACTAGGAGTAATTATATTAATTTTCACGAAATTTTGTGCCGTTATGAGGCAATAAATGTGAAAAATCTTAAACAATTTGTTTAAACAGCAATTTCTAATGTATCTTACATAAGTCTTATGAAAAATTAGTGTCCTCTGATATTCATATTGAAGTGCTAATTCGACAATCTTATAACAGACATAGTTAGGAGCAATTAAATTAATTTGCTCGAAATTAGGTGTACTTCTGAAGCAAAAAAATGTTGAAAATCTTAAACAACGGTTTCTAATGTATCTTACTTATATTTGTGCAAAATTAGCGTCGTAGAATATTCATATCTTGGTTTTAATTGGTCAATCATATAATAGACATAATTAGAAGTAATTATATTAATTTTTATGAAATTATATGTTGTTATGCGGCCAACAAATTTCAAAAACTCAAACAACTTGTTTAAACAACCGTTTTAGTGCATCTTAAATATGTTTTGTGCAAACTTTGTGTCGTACAATGTTCATATCGAGGTGTTAATTGGATAATATTCTAATAGGTATGATTAGGAGCAATTATATTAATTTTGACGAAATTATGTTTAGTTATGAGTAAAAATGTTAAAAATCTTAAAGGACTTTGTTTAAACAGCAGTTTCTAATATATCGTACTTATGTTTTATGAAAAATTAGTGTCGTAGGATATTCATATCGAAGTGTTAATTGGACAATCTTATAATACGCATAATTAGGAGTAATTATATTAATTTGCTTGAAGTTATGTGTACTTATGCGGCCAAATTTTTTGAAAAACACAAACAACTTATTTAAACAGTTGTTTTTAATGCATCCTACATATATCTTGTATAAAATTAGTGTCGTAGAATATTCATATCGAAGTGTTATTTGGCTAATATTTTAATAGGCATAATTAGGAGTAATTATATTAATTTTTAGGAAATTATATGTAGTTATGAGGCCAAAAAGGTTGAATAACTTAACTTTATTAAATAGCAGTTTCTAATGCATCTTACTTATGTTTTGAGGAAAAATAGTGCCATAAAATATTCTTTTTGAAGCGTTAAATGAAAAATCTTATAATAGGCATAAATAGGAGTAATTATATTAATTTGCACCAAATGATGTGTAGTTATGCGGCCAAAAATTTTTCATAAAGCCAAACAACTTGTTTAAACAGCAGTTTTTTAACGCATCTTACTTATGTTTTATGCAATATTAGCGTTATAGAATATTCATATTGAAGTTTTAATTGGACAACCTTATAATAGACGTAATTAAGAGTAGTTATATTAATTTTTACGAAATTATGTGTAGTTATGAGGGCAAAAATGTTTAAACCTTAAACAACTTTTTTTAAATAGCAGTTTCTAATGCATCTTACTCATGTTTTGAGAAAAAATAGTATCGTAGAATATTCATATCAAAGTGTTAATTGAAAAATCTTATAAAAGACGTAACTAGGAGTAATTATATTAAATTATACGAAATTATGTGCAGTTATGCGGCCAAAAAAATTGGAAAGATCAAGCAACTTATTTAAACAGCGACTTTTAATGCATCATACTTATGTTTTGTGCGAAATTAGTGTTGTAGAATGTTCTTGTCGAAGTTTTAATTGGAAAATCTTAAAATAGGCATATTTAGGAGTAATTATATTAATTTGTAAGAAATTATGTGTAGCTATGCAGTCAAAAAATTTGAAAAACTCAAATAACTTGTATAAACAGCTGTTTTTAATGCATCTTACTTGTGTTTTGTGCAAAATTAGTGTCGTAGAATATTCATATCGAAGTTTTAATTAGAAGATCTTATAATAGGCATACTTAGGAGTAATTATATTAACTTATAAGAAATTATGTGTAATTATGCGGCCAAAAATTAAAAAAAAAAACTCAAACAACTTGTTTAAACATCTGTTTTCAAAGCGCCCTACTTATGTTTTGTGCTGAATTAGTGTTCTAGAATGTTCATATTGAAGTGTTAATTAGATAATCTTTTAGTATACATAATTAGGAGTGGTTATATTAATTTTCACTAAATTATGTGTAGTTATGGGGCCAAAAATGTTGAAATACTCAAATAAGTTTTTTAAATAGCTGTTTCTAATGCATCTTACTTATGTTTTGGGCGAAAATAGTGTCGTAGAATATTCCTACCGAAGTGTTAATTCAACAATCTTATAATAGGCATAATTAGGAGTAATTATACTAATTTGCACGAAATTATGGGTATTTATGGGGCCAAAAAATTTAAAAAAAATCAAAAAACTTGTTTAAACGGCAGTTTTTAATGCATCTTACTTATGTTTTGTGCCAAATTAGCATCATAGAATATTCATATCGAAGTTTTAATTAGATAATCTTACAATTGGCATAATTAGGAGTAATTATATTAATTTTCATGAAATCATATGTAGTTATGCGGGAAAAAAATTAAAAAACTCAATCAACTAGTTTAAACTGCTGTTTTTTTAATGCATCTTACTTAGATTTTGTGCAAACTTTGTGTCGTAGAATATTCATCTCCGAGTATTAATTGGATAATCTTCTAATAGGAACAATTAGGAGTAAGTATATTAAATTTCACGAAATTATAAGTAGTTATGGGACAATAAATTTTGAAAATCTCAAACAACTTGTTTAAACAGCAGTTTCAGATGTATCTTCTTTATGTTTTATGAAAGATTACAGTTATAGGATATTCATATTGGAGTGTTTCTTGGATAATTATATAATAGGCATAATTAGCGGTAATGATATTAATTTGTGTGAAGTTATATGTAGTTATGCAGCCAAAAATTTTAAAAAACTCAAACAACTTGTTTAAACAGCTATTTTTTAATGCGTCTTACTTATTTTTTATGCAAAAATCATGTCGTAGAATGTCCATATCGAAGTGTTCATTGGATAATCTTGAAATAGGCATAACTAGGAGTAATTATATTAATTTTCACGAAATTTTGTGCCGTTATGAGGCAATAAATGTGAAAAATATTAAACAAATTGTTTAAACAGCAATTTCTGATGTATCTTACATAAGTCTTATGAAAAATTAGTGTCCTCTGAAATTCATATTGAAGTGATAATTCGACAATCTTATAACAGACATAGTTAGGAGCAATTATATTAATTTGCTCGAAATTAGGTGTACTTCTGAAGCAAAAAAAATGTTGAAAATCATAAACAACGGTTTCTAATGCATCTTACTTATATTTGTGCAAAATTAGCGTCGTAGGATATTCATATCTAGTTTTTAATTGGTCAATCATATAATAGGCATAATTAGAAGTAATTATATTAATTTTCATGAAATTATATGTTGCTATGCGGCCAACAAATTTAAAAAACTCAAACAACTTGTTTAAACAACCGTTTTAGTGCATCTTAAATATGTTTTGTGCAAACTTTGTGTCGTACAATGTTCATATCGAGGTGTTAGTTGGATAATATTCTAATAGGTATGTTTAGGAGCAATTATATTAATTTTGACGAAATTATGTTTAGTTATAAGTAAAAATGTTAAAAATCTTAAACGACTTTGTTTAAACAGCAGTTTCTAATATATCGTACTTATGTTTTATGAAAAATTAGTGTCGTAGGATATTCATATCGAAGTGTTAATTGGACAATCTTATAATACGCATGATTAGGAGTAATTATATTAATTTGCATGAAGTTATGTGTACTTATGCGGCCAAAATTTTGAAAAACAAAAACAACTTATTTAAACAGCCGTTTTTAATGCATCCTACATATATCTTGTGTAAAATTAGTGTCGTAGAATATTCATATCGAAGTGTTATTTGGCTAATATTTTAATAGACATAATTAGGAGTAATTATATTAATTTTTAGGAAATTATATGTAGTTATGAGGCCAAAAAGGTTGAATAACTTAACTTTCTTTAATAGCAGTTTCTAATGCATCTTACTTATGTTTTGAGGAAAAATAGTGCCATAAAATATTCTTTTTGAAGCGTTAAATGAACAATCTTATAATAGGCATAAATAGGAGTAATTATATTAATTTGCACCAAATGATGTGTAGTTATGCGGCCAAAAAATTTTCATAAAGCCAAACAACTTGTTTAAACAGCAGTTTTTAACGCATCTTACTTATGTTTTGTGCAATATTAGCGTTATAGAATATTCATATCGAAGTTTTAATTGGACAACCCTATAATAGACGTAATTAGTAGTAGTTATATTAATTTTTACGAAATTATGTGTAGTTATGAGGGCAAAAATGTTTAAACCTTAAACAACTTTTTTAAATAGCAGTTTCTAATGCATCTTACTCATGTTTTGAGAAAAAATAGTATCGTAGAATATTCATATCAAAGTGTTAATTGAAAAATCTTATAAAAGACGTAACTAGGAGTAATTATATTAAATTATACGAAATTATGTGCAGTTATGCGGCCAAAAAAATTGGAAAGATCAAGCAACTTATTTAAACAGCGACTTTTAATGCATCATACTTATGTTTTGTGCGAAATTAGTGTTGTAGAATGTTCTTGTCGAAGTTTTAATTGGAAAATCTTAAAATAGGCATATTTAGGAGTAATTATATTAATTTGTAAGAAATTATGTGTAGCTATGCAGTCAAAAAATTTGAAAAACTCAAATAACTTGTATAAACAGCTGTTTTTAATGCATCTTACTTGTGTTTTGTGCAAAATTAGTGTCGTAGAATATTCATATCGAAGTTTTAATTAGAAGATCTTATAATAGGCATACTTAGGAGTAATTATATTAACTTATAAGAAATTATGTGTAATTATGCGGCCAAAAATTAAAAAAAAAACTCAAACAACTTGTTTAAACAGCTGTTTTCAAAGCGCCCTACTTATGTTTTGTGCTGAATTAGTGTTCTAGAATGTTCATATTGAAGTGTTAATTAGATAATCTTTTAGTATACATAATTAGGAGTGGTTATATAAATTTTCACTAAATTATGTGTAGTTATGGGGCCAAAAATGTTGAAATACTCAAATAAGTTTTTTAAATAGCTGTTTCTAATGCATCTTACTTATGTTTTGGGCGAAAATAGTGTCGTAGAATATTCCTATCGAAGTGTTAATTCAACAATCCTATAATAGGCATAATTAGGAGTAATTATACTAATTTGCACGAAGTTATGGGTATTTATGGGGCCAAAAAATTTAAAAAAAATCAAAAAACTTGTTTAAACGGCAGTTTTTAATGCATCTTACTTATGTTTTGTGCCAAATTAGCATCATAGAATATTCATATCGAAGTTTTAATTAGATAATCTTACAATTGGCATAATTAGGAGTAATTATATTAATTTTCATGAAATCATATGTAGTTATGCGGGAAAAAAATTAAAAAACTCAATCAACTAGTTTAAACTGCTGTTTTTTTAATGCATCTTACTTAGATTTTGTGCAAACTTTGTGTCGTAGAATATTCATCTCCGAGTATTAATTGGATAATCTTCTAATAGGAACAATTAGGAGTAAGTATATTAAATTTCACGAAATTATAAGTAGTTATGGGACAATAAATTTTGAAAATCTCAAACAACTTGTTTAAACAGCAGTTTCAGATGTATCTTCTTTATGTTTTATGAAAGATTACAGTTATAGGATATTCATATTGGAGTGTTTCTTGGATAATTATATAATAGGCATAATTAGCGGTAATGATATTAATTTGTGTGAAGTTATATGTAGTTATGCAGCCAAAAATTTTAAAAAACTCAAACAACTTGTTTAAACAGCTATTTTTTAATGCGTCTTACTTATTTTTTATGCAAAAATCATGTCGTAGAATGTCCATATCGAAGTGTTCATTGGATAATCTTGAAATAGGCATAACTAGGAGTAATTATATTAATTTTCACGAAATTTTGTGCCGTTATGAGGCAATAAATGTGAAAAATATTAAACAACTTGTTTAAACAGCAATTTCTGATGTATCTTACATAAGTCTTATGAAAAATTAGTGTCCTCTGAAATTCATATTGAAGTGATAATTCGACAATCTTATAACAGACATAGTTAGGAGCAATTAAATTAATTTGCTCGAAATTAGGTGTACTTCTGAAGCAAAAAAAATGTTGAAAATCATAAACAACGGTTTCTAATGCATCTTACTTATATTTGTGCAAAATTAGCGTCGTAGGATATTCATATCTAGTTTTTAATTGGTCAATCATATAATAGGCATAATTAGAAGTAATTATATTAATTTTCATGAAATTATATGTTGTTATGCGGCCAACAAATTTAAAAAACTCAAACAACTTGTTTAAACAACCGTTTTAGTGCATCTTAAATATGTTTTGTGCAAACTTTGTGTCGTACAATGTTCATATCGAGGTGTTAGTTGGATAATATTCTAATAGGTATGTTTAGGAGCAATTATATTAATTTTGACGAAATTATGTTTAGTTATAAGTAAAAATGTTAAAAATCTTAAACGACTTTGTTTAAACAGCAGTTTCTAATATATCGTACTTATGTTTTATGAAAAATTAGTGTCGTAGGATATTCATATCGAAGTGTTAATTGGACAATCTTATAATACGCATGATTAGGAGTAATTATATTAATTTGCATGAAGTTATGTGTACTTATGCGGCCAAAATTTTTGAAAAACAAAAACAACTTATTTAAACAGCCGTTTTTAATGCATCCTACATATATCTTGTGTAAAATTAGTGTCGTAGAATATTCATATCGAAGTGTTATTTGGCTAATATTTTAATAGACATAATTAGGAGTAATTATATTAATTTTTAGGAAATTATATGTAGTTATGAGGCCAAAAAGGTTGAATAACTTAACTTTCTTTAATAGCAGTTTCTAATGCATCTTACTTATGTTTTGAGGAAAAATAGTGCCATAAAATATTCTTTTTGAAGCGTTAAATGAACAATCTTATAATAGGCATAAATAGGAGTAATTATATTAATTTGCACCAAATGATGTGTAGTTATGCGGCCAAAAAATTTCATAAAGCCAAACAATTTGATTAAACAGCAGTTTATAACGCATCTTACTTATGTTTTGTGCAATATTAGCGTTATAGAATATTCATATCGAAGTTTTAATTGGACAACCCTATAATAGACGTAATTAGTAGTAGTTATATTAATTTTTACGAAATTATGTGTAGTTATGAGGGCAAAAATGTTTAAACCTTAAACAACTTTTTTAAATAGCAGTTTCTAATGCATCTTACTCATGTTTTGAGAAAAAATAGTATCGTAGAATATTCATATCAAAGTGTTAATTGAAAAATCTTATAAAAGACGTAACTAGGAGTAATTATATTAAATTATACGAAATTATGTGCAGTTATGCGGCCAAAAAAATTGGAAAGATCAAGCAACTTATTTAAACAGCGACTTTTAATGCATCATACTTATGTTTTGTGCGAAATTAGTGTTGTAGAATGTTCTTGTCGAAGTTTTAATTGGAAAATCTTAAAATAGGCATATTTAGGAGTAATTATATTAATTTGTAAGAAATTATGTGTAGCTATGCAGTCAAAAAATTTGAAAAACTCAAATAACTTGTATAAACAGCTGTTTTTAATGCATCTTACTTGTGTTTTGTGCAAAATTAGTGTCGTAGAATATTCATATCGAAGTTTTAATTAGAAGATCTTATAATAGGCATACTTAGGAGTAATTATATTAACTTATAAGAAATTATGTGTAATTATGCGGCCAAAAATTAAAAAAAAAAACTCAAACAACTTGTTTAAACAGCTGTTTTCAAAGCGCCCTACTTATGTTTTGTGCTGAATTAGTGTTCTAGAATGTTCATATTGAAGTGTTAATTAGATAATCTTTTAGTATACATAATTAGGAGTGGTTATATAAATTTTCACTAAATTATGTGTAGTTATGGGGCCAAAAATGTTGAAATACTCAAATAAGTTTTTTAAATAGCTGTTTCTAATGCATCTTACTTATGTTTTGGCGAAAATAGTGTCGTAGAATATTCCTATCGAAGTGTTAATTCAACAATCCTATAATAGGCATAATTAGGAGTAATTATACTAATTTGCACGAAGTTATGGGTATTTATGGGGCCAAAAAATTTAAAAAAATCAAAAAACTTGTTTAAACGGCAGTTTTTAATGCATCTTACTTATGTTTTGTGCCAAATTAGCATCATAGAATATTCATATCGAAGTTTTAATTAGATAATCTTACAATTGGCATAATTAGGAGTAATTATATTAATTTTCATGAAATCATATGTAGTTATGCGGGAAAAAAATTGAAAAACTCAATCAACTAGTTTAAACTGCTGTTTTTTTAATGCATCTTACTTAGATTTTGTGCAAACTTTGTGTCGTAGAATATTCATCTCCGAGTATTAATTGGATAATCTTCTAATAGGAACAATTAGGAGTAAGTATATTAAATTTCACGAAATTATAAGTAGTTATGGGACAATAAATTTTGAAAATCTCAAACAACTTGTTTAAACAGCAGTTTCAGATGTATCTTCTTTATGTTTTATGAAAGATTACAGTTATAGGATATTCATATTGGAGTGTTTCTTGGATAATTATATAATAGGCATAATTAGCGGTAATGATATTAATTTGTGTGAAGTTATATGTAGTTATGCAGCCAAAAATTTTAAAAAACTCAAACAACTTGTTTAAACAGCTATTTTTTAATGCGTCTTACTTATTTTTTATGCAAAAATCGTGTCGTAGAATGTCCATATCGAAGTGTTCATTGGATAATCTTGAAATAGGCATAACTAGGAGTAATTATATTAATTTTCACGAAATTTTGTGCCGTTATGAGGCAATAAATGTGAAAAATATTAAACAACTTGTTTAAACAGCAATTTCTGATGTATCTTACATAAGTCTTATGAAAAATTAGTGTCCTCTGAAATTCATATTGAAGTGATAATTCGACAATCTTATAACAGACATAGTTAGGAGCAATTAAATTAATTTGCTCGAAATTAGGTGTACTTCTGAAGCAAAAAAAATGTTGAAAATCATAAACAACGGTTTCTAATGCATCTTACTTATATTTGTGCAAAATTAGCGTCGTAGGATATTCATATCTAGTTTTTAATTGGTCAATCATATAATAGGCATAATTAGAAGTAATTATATTAATTTTCATGAAATTATATGTTGTTATGCGGCCAACAAATTTAAAAACTCAAACAACTTGTTTAAACAACCGTTTTAGTGCATCTTAAATATGTTTTGTGCAAACTTTGTGTCGTACAATGTTCATATCGAGGTGTTAGTTGGATAATATTCTAATAGGTATGTTTAGGAGCAATTATATTAATTTTGACGAAATTATGTTTAGTTATAAGTAAAAATGTTAAAAATCTTAAACGACTTTGTTTAAACAGCAGTTTCTAATATATCGTACTTATGTTTTATGAAAAATTAGTGTCGTAGGATATTCATATCGAAGTGTTAATTGGACAATCTTATAATACGCATGATTAGGAGTAATTATATTAATTTGCATGAAGTTATGTGTACTTATGCGGCCAAAAATTTTGAAAAACAAAAACAACTTATTTAAACAGCTGTTTTTAATGCATCCTACATATATCTTGTGTAAAATTAGTGTCGTAGAATATTCATATCGAAGTGTTATTTGGCTAATATTTTAATAGACATAATTAGGAGTAATTATATTAATTTTTAGGAAATTATATGTAGTTATGAGGCCAAAAAGGTTGAATAACTTAACTTTCTTTAATAGTAGTTTCTAATGCATCTTACTTATGTTTTGAGGAAAAATAGTGCCATAAAATATTCTTTTTGAAGCGTTAAATGAACAATCTTATAATAGGCATAAATAGGAGTAATTATATTAATTTGCACCAAATGATGTGTAGTTATGCGGCCAAAAAATTTTCATAAAGCCAAACAACTTGTTTAAACAGCAGTTTTTAACGCATCTTACTTATGTTTTGTGCAATATTAGCGTTATAGAATATTCATATTGAAGTTTTCATTGGACAACCTTATAATAGACGTAATTAGTAGTAGTTATATTAATTTTTACGAAATTATGTGTAGTTATGAGGGCAAAAATGTTTAAACCTTAAACAACTTTTTTAAATAGCAGTTTCTAATGCATCTTACTCATGTTTTGAGAAAAAATAGTATCGTAGAATATTCATATCAAAGTGTTAATTGAAAAATCTTATAAAAGACGTAACTAGGAGTAATTATATTAAATTATACGAAATTATGTGCAGTTATGCGGCCAAAAAAATTGAAAAGATCAAGCAACTTATTTAAACAACGACTTTTAATGCATCATACTTATGTTTTGTGCGAAATTAGTGTTGTAGAATGTTCTTGTCGAAGTTTTAATTGGAAAATCTTAAAATAGGCATATTTAGGAGTAATTATATTAATTTGTAAGAAATTATGTGTAGATATGCAGTCAAAAAATTTGAAAAACTCAAATAACTTGTATAAACAGATGTTTTTAATGCATCTTACTTGTGTTTTGTGCAAAATTAGTGTCGTAGAATATTTATATCGAAGTTTTAATTAGAAGATCTTATTAACTTATAAGAAATTATGTGTAATTATGCGGCCAAAAATTAAAAAAAAACTCAAACAACTTGTTTAAACATCTGTTTTTAAAGCGCCCTACTTATGTTTTGTGCTGAATTAGTGTTCTAGAATGTTCATATTGAAGTGTTAATTAGATAATCTTTTAGTATACATAATTAGGAGTGGTTATATTAATTTTCACTAAATTATGTGTAGTTATGGGGCCAAAAATGTTGAAATACTCAAATAAGTTTTTTAAATAGCTGTTTCTAATGCATCTTACTTATGTTTTGGCGAAAATTAGTGTCGTAGAATATTCCTATCGAAGTGTTAATTCAACAATCTTATAATAGGCATAATTAGGAGTAATTATACTAATTCGCACGAAATTATGGGTATTTATGGGGCCAAAAAATTTAAAAAAAATCAAAAAACTTGTTTAAACGGCAGTTTTTAATGCATCTTACTTATGTTTTGTGCCAAATTAGCATCATAGAATATTCATATCGATGTTTTAATTAGATAATCTTACAATTGGCATAATTAGGGGTAATTATATTAATTTTCATGAAATCATATGTAGTTATGCGGGAAAAAAATTGAAAAACTCAATCAACTAGTTTAAACTGTTGTTTTTTAATGCATATTACTTAGATTTTGTGCAAACTTTGTGTCGTAGAATATTCATCTCGGAGTATTAATTGGATAATCTTCTAATAGGAACAATTAGGAGTAAGTATATTAATTTTCACGAAATTATAAGTAGTTATGGGGCAATAAATTTTGAAAATCTCAAACAACTTGTTTAAACAAAGTTTCTTCGTAGATGTATCTTCTTTATGTTTTATGAAAGATTACAGTTATAGGATATTCATATTGGAGTGTTTCTTGGATAATTATATAATAGGCATAATTATTTTTAATTATATTAATTTGCGTGAAGTTATGTGTAGTTATGCAGCCAAAAATTTTAAAAAACTCAAACAACTTGTTTAAACAGCTATTTTTTAATGCATCTTACTTATTTTTTATGCAAAAATCGTGTCGTAGAATGTCCATATCGAAGTGTTCATTGGATAATCTTCAAATAGGCATAACTAGGAGTAATTATATGAATTTTCATGAAATTTTGTGCCGTTATGAGGCAATAAATGTCAAAAATCTTAAACAACTTGTTTAATCAGCAATTTCTAATGTATCTTACATAAGTCTTATGAAAAATTAGTGTCCTCTGATATTCATATTGAAGTGCTAATTCGACAATCTTATAACGAGACATAGTTAGGAGCAATTAAATTAATTTGCTCGAAATTAGGTGTACTTCTGAAGCAAAAAAACATGTTGAAAATCTTAAACAACAGTTTCTAATGCATCTTACTTATATTTGTGCAAAATTAGCATCGTAGGATATTCATATCTTATAATAGGCACGCTTAGGAGTAATTATATTAACTTATAAGAAATTATGTGTAATTATACGACTAAAAATTAAAAAAAACTCAAACAACTTGTTTAAACAGCTGTTTTTAAAGCGCCCTACTTATGTTTTGTGCTGAATTAGTGTTGTAGAATGTTCATATTGAAGTGTTAATTAGATAATCTTTTAGTAGACATACTTAGGAGTGACTATATTAATTTTCACTAAATTATGTGTAGTTATGGGGCCAAAAATGTTGAAATACTCAAATAAGTTTTTTAAATAGTTGTTTCTAATGCATCTTACTTATGTTTTGGGAGAAAATAGTGTCGTAGAATATTTCTATCGAAGTGTTAATTCAACGATCTTATAATAGGCAGAATTAGGAGTAATTATACTAATTTGCACGAAATTATGGGTATTTATGGGGCCAAAAATTTTAAAAAAGTCAAAAAACTTATTTAAACGGCAATTTTTAATGCATCTTACTTATGTTTTGTGCCAAATTAGCGTCATAGAATATTCATATGTAGTTAATTTTTATGAAATTAGGTGTACTTCTGAAGCAAAAAAACATAAGTAAGATGCATTAAAAATCTTAAACAAAAAAATTAGGTGTACTTCTGAAGCAAAAAAATGTTAAAAATCTTAAACAACAGTTTCTAATGCATCTTACTTATATTTGTACAAAATTAGCGTAAGAACTAGCCAAGCCAACCAGTATAGCAAGCAAGGCAACATGGGGCAACAAGCACAAAGGGAAAAGTCAAGCATAACAGCAAACCCAAATCAACAAGCTAGAACCACAACATGCACAAATCATTAACAAGCAACACACAATCACCCACATTAATTCGGGCTAGGGTTTACCAGTTAGGGGGGAATGTAGAATAGGCAAGCAAGGAAGCTCAAAGGGTACCACCTCTTCTCCGGCAAAGCTCGGCCACCACCCTTCTCTCCCTCCTTGAACCTCTTTAAACCGAATGTGTAGATCTGTTCTTTTTAGTTATTATTTCTTTCTGTCTATTCTCAACGCATGAGAGCCAAAGGAGTAGGAGAGGAGGGTGCACACTCGACTTTATAGGAAGAGGCGGCAAAGGCTCGGGTCTAGGGCAAGTCAAGGGGTCGGTAAGAGGTGACAAGGTGATGGGGCAAGGGTGAGCCAACGATCAACCCGAATTGATACATTGATAGGAGAGGGAGAGTGCGTGAGGGGTTGAGCAGAGGGGATCGATGAATCCTCTCGCCAGAGAGAGAGCTAGAGGGAGAGTGAAGGGGGACGGGGGAGGAGAGAGAGAGAGAGAGTTATGAAAGGATGGCATTAAATGCCAGAGGAGAGGAGAGAGAGATGATAGGACAAGCATTAAATGTTCGGGAGAGAGAAGAGAGGGTTTGATGTGGGATTTTCTATGGCCGAAATGGAGTATCTCGGGCGTAGTTATTCAGTTATATCTCGGGCGTAGTTATTTAGTTAAATTTGCACTGACGGACTCGTTTTCGACGGTACCGAGGGCGTCGGGGCTCGTTTTCATGTTTTGCGCTCCCGGACTCTTTTTGGGCGGTACTGAGGCCGTCGGGGCTCATTTTTAAGTTTTGCGCTCCCGGACAACTTTTTGGCGGTACCGAGGGCGTCGGGTCCCGTTTTCATGTTTTGCGCTCCCCGACACGTTTTACAATACCGAAGCCATCGGGGGTCGATTTCATGCTTTGCGCTCCCGAATTCATTTCGGGCGGTACCGAGGGCGTCGAGTACCGTTTTAAAGTTTTGCGGTCCCGGATTCGTTTTCGATGACACCGAGGGCGTCAGGGCTCATTTTCATGTTTTGCGGTCCCGTACTCTTTTTGCGAGGTACCGAGGCCGCTGGGTCCCGTTTTCATGTTTTGCGCTCCCGGACTCATTTCGGGCGGTACCGTTTTCAAGTTTTGCGCTCCCGAACTCGTTTTAGACGGTACCGAGGGCGTCAGGGCTCGTTTTCATGTTTTACGCTCCCGAACTCTTTTTGGGCGGTACCGAGGCCGTCGGGGCTCGTTTTCAAGTTTTGCGCTCCCGGACAAATTTTTGGCGGTACCGAGAGCGTCGGGTCCCGTTTTCATGATTTGCGCTCCCCGACACATTTTCTACTGTACCGAAGCCATCGGGGGTCAATTTCATGCTTTATGCTCCCGAATTCGTTTCGGGTGGTACCGAGGGCGTCGGGTACCGTTTTCAACTTTTGCGCTCCCGGACACGTTTTCGACGGTACCGAGGGCGTCGGGGCACGTTTTCATTTTTTTTGCTCTCGAACTCTTTTTGCGCGGTACCGAGGCCGCCGGGTCCCGTTTTCATGTTTTGCGCTCCCGAACTCATTTCGGGCGATGCATCGAGCGTCGATTCTGGTTTTTAAGTTTTGCGCTCCCAGACTCGTTTTCGACGGTACCGAGGGCGACAGGGCTCGTTTTCATGTTTTGCGTTCTCGGACTCTTTTTGGGCGTTACCGAGGCCGTCGGGGCTCATTTTCAAGTTTTGCGCTCCCGGACACGTTTTTGACGGTACCGAGGGCGTTGGGTCCCGTTTTCAAGTTCTGCTCTCCCGGACTCGTTTTCGACGATACTGAGGCCGTCAGGTCTCGTTTTCATGTTTTGCGCTCCCGGACTCTTTTTAGGCGGTAACGAGGGCGTCGGGTCACGTTTTATTTTGTGGTCTCGGACTCATTCCGGGCGGTACCAAGGGCGTTGTGTACCGTTTTTAAGTTTTGCGCCCCCGAACTCGTTTTCGACGGTATCAAGGGTGTCGGGGCTTATTTTCATGTTTTGCGCATCCAGACTCTTTTTGGTCGGTACCGAGGCCGTCGGGGCTTGTTTTCAAGTTTTGCGCTACCGGACAAGTTTTTAGCGGTACCGAGGGCGTCGGGTCCCGTTTTCATGTTTTGCGCTCGCCGATTCGTTTTTGACTGCACCGAGGCTATCAGGGCTCGATTTCATGTTTTGTGCGTTACCGAGGGCGCCGGGTCCCATTTTCATGTTTTGCGCTCCCGGACACGTTTTCAGCGGTACCGAGGGCATCGGGGATCGTTTTCATGTTTTGCGCTCACGGACTATTTTTGGGCGGTACCGAGGGCGCAGGATCCCATTTTAATGTTTTGCGCTCCCGGACTCTTTTCGGGCGGTATCGAGGCCGTCGGGTACCGTTTTCAAGTTTTGCACTCCCAGACTTGTTTTCGACGATATCGAGGGCCCGGGGCTCATTTTCATGTTTTGTGCTCCCCGACATGTTTTCTACAATGCCGAAGTCATCATGGGTCGATTTCTTGTTTTGCGGTTCCGAATTTGTTTCGAGCGTTACCGAGGGCGTCGGGTCCCGTTTTCAAGTTTTGTGCTCCCCGACAGGTTTTCTAGAGTACCGAAGCCGTCAGGGGTCGATTTCATGTTTTGCGCTCCCGAATTCATTTCGGGCGGTACCGAGGGCGTCAGGTACCGTTTTCAAGTTTTGCGCTCCCGGACTCGTTTTCGACGGTAGTGAGGACCTTGGGACCCGTTGCCATATTTTGCGCTCCCGGACATGTTTTCGGCGGTACCGAGGGCGTCGGGGCTCGTTTTCATGTGTTGCACTCCGACTATTTTTGGGCGACCGAGGCCGTCGGGGCTCATTTTCTAGTTTTGCGCTTCCGGACACGTTTTTGGCGGTACTGAGGGCGTCAGGACCCGTTTTCAAGTTTCGCGCTCCCGGACTCATTTTCGACGGTACCGAGGCCGTCAGGTATCGTTTTCATATTTTGCGATCCCGGACTCTTTTTAGGCGGTACCGAGGTCGTCAGGTCACGTTTTATTTTGCGCTCCCGGACTCATTTCGGCCGGTACCGAGGGCGTCGTTTATCATTTTTAATTTTTGTGCTCCTGAACTCATTTTCGACGGTACGGAGGGCGTCGTTTATCGTTTTTAAGTTTTGCGCTCCCGAGCTCGTTTTCATGTTTTGCGCTCTCAGACTCGTTTTGGGCGGGCCCCATTTTCATGTTTTGTGTTCCCGGACTCGTTTTCGACGGTAGCGAGGACCTTAGGTCCCGTTGGCATATTTTGCGCTCCTGGAAACGTTTTCGGCGTTACTGAGAGTGTCAGGGTTCATTCTCAAGTTTTGCGCTCCCGGACTATTTTTGGGCGGTACCGAGAGCACTGGGTCCTGTTTTCATATTTTGCGCTCCCGGACTCGTTTCGGACGGTACCGAGGGCGTCGGGTACTGTTTTCAAGTTTTGTGCTCCCGAACTCATTTTCATCGGTAACGAGGGCGTCGGGGCTCGTTTTCAAGTTTTGTGCTCCCGGACACGTTTTTAGCGGTATCGAGGGCTGTGCGACCCTTTTTCGTGCGCTCCGCACCGCCGCTGGGCGATGGGATGCGGAAGAAGGACACGGAGATCCCTCCCAAGCGTGCATCTGCTTAGTGCGGTGGACGGTTCTCGCCGTTTAGGAAGATTTGGATGCACATTTAGGGGTTTTTTAGTGATTGTGAGTTCTTGTAGATTCCGGTGGGCGCAAGCCCCCACCGTTAATTACCCTGGGCTACTAACCTCGAGGCACCTCTGGATCTTTAAAAGGGAGAAGCAAATAGTATAGTTAAATGATGGTCAAGTGGTCGTCTGGGTTCACTAAAAGGTCGATCCCGTGGAAGACGAACCTACTACAGATCGGTTCAGTCCTTACCGCCTCGAGAGATAACCTTACTACAGATCAGATTTATCTCTTCGAAGGGGTTCGAGGTGAGTCTACTACAGAACGACTCAACCTCAGTTCATCTAGAAAATGAACCTACTTCAGAACAGTTCACAGTTGATCATATGAAAGACGAACCTACTACAGATCGGTTCAGTCTATACCGCCTCGAGAGATAACCTTACTACAGATCAGATTAATCTCTTCAGAGGGGTTTGAGGTGAGTCTACTACAGAACGACTCAACCTCAGTTGATCTAGAAGATAAACCTACTACAGAACGGTTCGATCTTAACTAGTCAACAACCAATCACACAAAATATAACTCGAAGCACTAGGCCGGTTGATCTTGAGGTTGGTGAATCAGGAGAAGGGTGGATTTGACCCACGTATTTCTTCTCACCGATCTTCTAGATCATGAATTCGAAGCACTAAGCCGATTCATAAACCTAGGAACACAACTGCACACAACGTCAAACCTGAAGCACTAAGCCAGCTTAACATTGAGGCATGTGTTAGTAAAGGAACCTACTACAGAACGGTTCACATTCACTATTTTGTGGATGAATCTACTACATAACGATTCAATCTCACAGTTTCAGGAGATGAACCAGAAGACAAACTTATCGACAGATGAGTTCAGTCTTACTAGCTCAAATAGTCATGAATTACTTGTTCATGACACCGAGTCATTAAGATGTCACTTCTCTCGGACATCGTAATGTTCTTATCTCTTGGAGTCGACATATCTCTTCATGTTGATGTCGCAGCCTTGATTATTCTTCAACGAGCGTCAAGATGTTCTTGTCTCGACTAATTGTTCTAAATATTGCATTACTTGTGCAAAATCACTGTGTTGCTCTACACCCCTTGTGTGAGCGTATTTAGTCATGAATTACTTGTTCATAGCACTGAGTCATTAAGATGTCACTTCTCTCAGACATCGTAATGTTCTTCTTCCTCAAAGTCAACATATCTCTTCATGTTGATGTCGCAGCTTTGGTCATTCTTCAACAAGCGTCGAGATGTTCTTGTCTCGACATATCTCCTCATGTTGATGTCGCAGCTTTGGTTATTCTTCATCAAGATGTTCTTGTCTCGACTAATTATTCTAATATGTTGCATTACTTGTGCAAAACTACTGTGTTGCTCTACACTCCTTGTGTGAGCGTATTCATTCATCTCTAAAATGTAAAAAGGATTATTATATTTTATTAATTTTTTTTATTATTAAGATAATGCCTTTCATTATTATCTCTATTACAAAGGTGATCATATATCTATTTTTTTTTATTTTTAAACTCTATTTATTTCTGTAGAAAATTATTTACAAAAATAATAGGAAATGGGTTAGCTATTAACTAGAATTTTATTTAGATTTTTGGGATTTTATAATAGCTAAAGTAATAGAATTTTTTTATTTTTCTTATTTCTAAACTCTATTCATTTCTGTAGAAAATCACTTACAAAAATAATAGAAAATAAATTGGCTATGATTTTATTTGAATTTTTAGGATTTTTATAATAGCCAAAGTAATAGGATTTATATTGTTATATTTTTATTATGTTGAAATACTATTTATTTTGTAAAAATTATTTACAAAACAAAAGATGAATTAGCTATATTATTTTTATTTTGTTTTTAGGATTTATAATAGCTAAAGAAATCATTATTATTATTCTATTCTATTTATGATAATTTTTATTATATTTTTATTATTTCTACTCATTATTAGAAGAATATAAGATTTTGTTTTATTACAATTATTATTTTTATCATATTTTTATTTATCAAAATATTTTCATTATATTTTTATCAATATTTCTAAGCAGAAAATAATAATAATATTTATTCCATTATCATTATATCATTATTCAAATTTTAGAAATAACCAAAGGGATACAATTTATTTTATTATATGATTTTATTATTATTCATTTTTTTATTCTAGAATAAGATATATTTATCATTTATTATTATGATCATTTATTTATATATATATTTTATATTTTTATAGCAAAGATTAACATAATATTTATTTGATATTATTATTTATTTTCTTTTATAATTAAAGAATAGAATTTATCTTATTATTTCTCATTGGATATTATTATTATTATTTCATGAAAAATTAGTTGAAAATCAGTAAAACATATCTAATTATAATTTAGGATTTTATTTGAATTTTTGGAATTTTATAATATCTAAAATGATAATTTAAAGCTAAATTAAATAGAAAAATACAATATAGTGTATTTTGCTTTTAAATTATTTTTATATCATAATATTCCTGTAATTATAATATTTTTATACAGAAAAATACTATGGTAAACAAAGAATTTTTAGAAATAAATTTGAGTTAATTTAGAGTTTGGGAACATTTCCAAATGATTTATTTACTATTTATTTTTAATTTTCTGTTATTTATTGAGTTGGGCCTAATTGATTCTTGGGCGAGATTTAATTTCTTTTAATTTTTATTGCTTTGAACCTATTTCTTTACTTCACAGTTGGGCCGGTTTTCTTTTCTCTGTATATTTTATAAGTTGGGCCAAAATTGATACTTCTCTTAATATTGAGGGTTGGGCCGGGCATTAAGCTTCTTTTAATCTAAATGAATTAGGCCCATTTTAATTAATTTTCTTCTCTGGCGGGGCATGACACCCATTTTTATTGTATCTCGTTGGATAATCTCAAGATTAGCATTAGAACGGATGGGTGTTCTTGATTCACTTAATCTCTCTTTTGAATTTCTCCTCATACGACGCCGCTCGGTTTGCCTCAAAATTAGTCTTGATGTGCCAAGATTTGTGCTCTCATCTTCAACAGTCGAACCGAGTAATCTCTCTAACTCTCTCTTTCTCGTTATGCTTTGAGATTCTCGCGGGAGAGGCGTCGCCGACGATCGGGAACACCAACGAAAGATCAGACAGCAGGACCAACATCGCCTTTGCACCCTCATCCTTGTGGTGGTGCCTGATTGGAAATCCATGCAGTAAAAGCATGGCAACACCGGTACCATTTCCACCTTAGTACCGATTTGGTACCAGCCACGTTTGTGCCAATGAATTGGTGAATTGAGCTTGCATTAGCGTTAGATTCTTAACTCATAGTATTACTCTTACTTATTGATTTCGCCAATTTGCTTCCTTTAACTGGAATTTTTGAATCTCACTGCGATTTGTGATAGCTCTTGGAAGATATCGGTGTTTCACTCGTTTTTTCATTTTCCTCTGCATTCATCTCGGCCTAAAGGCTCGCCAGGTTCACCTGGGCCAGTGGCTCACTAGACATATCAGGACCTTCACTTATTTAGCACAATTCAATGACAAGATCAATAAAATCAGTAAAGAAGATTGAAGAACAGAAATATCAACTCAAGTTCAGGAAAGAGAGTGAGTTTCATTGATGATGTGATCTGTTCAGGCCTAAAGGCTCACCAAACTCCCGGTTTGGGCCAGTGGCTCACTGAACAAGATCATGCCACAACAAATTAAATTAAAAAAAATATATATATATATTTGAAACAGTAAAGAAACAGCAAAAACAAACCTTCATTATTCAATTGATCACTAGTGTATAACAACAAACCTTCCTTGTAACACTTCTGTAATTCACAAGAATGAGCTCCCTCCAATGATATGAAACTTGCCCAGTCTAATCTACAATAAATTTTCACTTTCTTTTCTCACTGGTAACCTTCAGTCTCTCTCTCTCTTCTTGATTTTCTGTTATTGCCTTCTATTTTCTACTAATTCAGAAGTAATGTATTGATCTCCCCCCTTTACTCTTTGCTATCTAAGGTTTATATAGGGCTTAATAACTGCCAATTGTGCTTTCTCTAAACACAATTTGTGTTTTCTTATTCCCACAGATCGCTAACTTGGCAAAATCCTATCCTTTCATCAATCAATCCAATGGTATGGATTAATCCATTCTGTGTTTGTTGAGATCAAAGTTTTAAGGTTTGGATTGATGACATGGCATTATATTCACGCCTCGGTTCTTCCCTGCACTCTCCTCTTCAAGAACCGAGAGAATTTCCCTTTTTATTGGCTTTCGGCCTTGTACACCACTTCTATCATGAAAAATCACACAAAGAGTAATTAATATGTGCCAGTAACTAACTCAACTGCATCGTCGGACCCACACAAAGCTCCCTGAACCGCCAATTTGTCCAATTGCTCCCCAGATTGTCCAATTAGACTTCACAACCGATTTCTTTCTCCTTGAGTGCGAGTGACTTACAGTGCACTAAACTAAAAATAAATTGTTCTAGTGTGTTCTCCTCACCAATAGCTTTCCAACGGTATATTATTTGCAATTTTTCGTTACCGTTTGAGCATTTTACCATTTTCTACTTGTTTTTGTTGAAGAAAATCAATTTGGCAGAGAAGAAGAACAATGCCAGGGGAGAAGGTCCGATTTTTGTCCATGTGGGACCCAGCGTCAGTGAAATAAACATAAAGAGAAAGGTGATGCATTCGGGTGGACTAGGTGCACATGAACCGGGCCCACACGTCATGTTTAATGAGACTCAGCAGAGGTGCACCGAGTTCACGCAGTTTATTACTCTTTCAAAAACTCTCTCCAGCGCCATATAAGTGGTTCTTTTGTCTTCTGTCCCCAATTTGCACCTAGTAAAGCATGGTCCCCAAGTTGCACCCATAAAAGTCCCTTGATTGAATCTCAGCCTTCCAATTAATCTGATATTCTTTCTCTAATTTATTTTAATAGATCCCTTTATCCAAAAATCATGAAATTTTCACCAAAATTCTCTAAATTCATGATGATCACCTTTGTATTTTTATATTCCCATTTTACCCCTGTTTGCTTGTGCTAAAAATTCCTTGATCAATAAAACCCTATTTTCTTCTCAATTAATCCCAATTTTATCAGTGGTAGCTCAGTGTCTCTGCCAAATAAATTCTCCTTGCAGAAACTCCACCCCAATTAACACCAATAATGCTTATTAGGGTTTGATTTGATCAAATGCGACTACTTATCGACAATTGATACAAATCTAGACTTGATCAGTGGTTGCTCCCGGCTTTGCTTTGATCGGTCTTGTGAAATTGACTTTCAATCCCTTAACATGAGGGTAATTTGGTCAAAGAGCGACTACTTATCGGCAATTGACACAAATTAAAGCATGGTTAGGTGGTTGCTCACGACTTTGGCACCAGGTTAGCCTTGAAAGCAAAATCACATTGAGATTTCTTATGATTGGTTGTATCAAAATACTGGCTTGGCATTGACATCATTCCTTGTTGCACAGGGATTGTATTGGTTCAGCTCATGGGGTTTGATCTTGACTTTTCTCTTATATTTCTTCCTTCGACCTTTCAGGGGTAAACAAAGAGCCACCCACCAAAGCGGGTCCTGAAGAATTTGGCAAATTGAAGGGCCTGCTTTGGTGCACATATCCAACACACCTCTCTCCTCCTCGGGTTCAGGTTAGACTTCGATAGATTTTCCTTTAATCAGATTCTTCTTATGAGCGCAACATGGTGGGGCCTGTCCTCTCAGCCTCTCGCTCGTGGGATAGTGGTGCATGTACTCAGCCACCTGCTTCAGCCACCATAGGGATAGATAAAGATAGCATCTTTCGGCCACCTTCTTTCACTTTATTTTTTTCTTCTCTTTTCTTTCACTGTTGGGGATGCTGATCGCCTTCTTTGCTACTTCCTCATCACTTCCTTCGCAGCATGGGAAAATATTTCATAAACTCTTTACATTTTACACTCTCAATCTTAATTGCAAAAGTGCCTAATACAACTGTTTTTATTTTCATACAACATCTAAGTGCAAAAATAGAAAAAGGGAAGACTTTACAGTACCCTATTGCACTTATTCTATACATGACTTCTCTTTATTTATTACAATACAGAACTTAAGTAACCGTGGTATTTTGCGGATACGAACACATGCATGTATTGACCTCTAGGCGGGTACAGAATAAACCCATTTATCCCTTTATTACGATGGATAAACTAACCAGTATCAATTGGATTGTGGATGCAATTGATAACACCATTTTGTGGATGCTCCGTGTATACTTGATTGATATTTATTTGTGGAAGCTCACCCACTCCCCTCATTTGTGCACCGTTGCGTGCAGAAGTGGAAACTCACATTCACTCATCTCCACTCAATTTGTTTTGTGGGGATCCTATCCTCAAACATCCATCACGCATCCCTACGAGATAGGCTTTCATCGGGTAGGTCCGCTCTCCATGACCTGAGTCACTTCTTTAAGCGAATTACTTTATCGACATTTGAATGTCGGGCAAAAGCGTAAACCCTTAGTCGACCCCTCCATGATCTATTTTGGGATTAGAAACAGATCACCTCCTTGGGCGTGTGGTACTTTTACGGATGAATGTACCCAACTTTGGTTTTTATATTTTGGCTACCCTCAAACATCCATCACGCATCCCTGCGAGACAGGCTTTCATCGGGTAGGTCCGCTCTCCATGACCCGAGTCACTTCTTTAAGCGAGCCGCTTTGTTTAACATAACATGTCGGGTACAAGCATAAACCCTTGGTCTGACCCCTCCATGATGCGTCGTGGGATTATGACACGTCATTTCTTTGGGCGTGCGGTGCTTTTACGGATGAATGCACCCAACCTGGCTTTGTATAACACTCGTGGTGTCGGGGACAAAGGTGGCAACCCCTTATTGAAAAGATTTTATTATTTTTATTATATATTTTTTATTATTATTATTTTTTTTATAAGGAAAATAGGTTTTTATTGTTTTACTTAGATATCCCTTTATTTTATTAGAAGAGAGTAGATTTTTTTGTTATTAGTGATACATGTTACTAATAGTACGAGAGTTATTTATTTACATGCCCTCGGAAGCGACTATTTACTAGCCACCAATTTGCTCGACCTATCCCTTGGCTTGCGCCGCGGGCGACCAATATGAGCAACTTTCGTCATTGGGCATCAGATAGTTTGAGGGACAAACTGCAAACCCTGCCCATTTTTGTATTTATTCTGTATCAAATGGACAAACCCAGTGGTATTTGTATTGTGAGCCCAAACACCAAGGCTCTCGCCTTACATTCTCGCGTGGTCTTGGCATTGAATTCTCTTATTCTATTTTTTATTATTTTTTTTTTATTGTAGGGCTAAATGTGTTTGTGTGGTTTTGGATTTTTGGATGCATTCTATTTACAAATGCACAAGTAAGGTTTTTGGGATTTTTATGCAAAGGTGGAGGTTAGACATGGGTTTTTGTTTCGTGCACGTGTGTGTAAGCGAACACTTATTTCCTCCTTATTTATTTACAATGGATACTACTCAATCGGCCCCGATCTGGGCTATGTGTAGTATTTCTTCAGATATCGCCCGTTAATTGGTGGCATGGGCCTTTCACCTTCGTGGTCTATGAGTTGGTATGCGCGGCCCCGTATACCTTCTCAATTATTGTTGCGCAGCAGCTGTCCTCTGCTTGATATGAACGGTATTCGTTAAGGGACCCCTCAAAGCATGCTGCGTCTTCACAGTTATAACCCAGCCCTCGGGTATATTTTATTTTACCATCCAGGCCCAAAACCTTATTCTGGCCGCCATTCCAGAGTTCATCGAAGCGCTTGGCCTCGGCCTTGGATATGTCTCTCAGACATTTTGCCTTCTTAGCCAATCTATATAGGCTTTTTCCAAAGGGATGAGACGCAACGTCCCCGCTCGTTGCATTCTCTGACTCTTGTTCTATCACCCACTTCTTCCAGGTGTCGTGATCAGGGTTCTTCTGGGTCGAGTCACTTTGATAGAAAATTATAGCCTTATGAATGATAGTTCTCCCTTTGATGCGCTCTACCTTTGCCGGCACAACAAAGGTTTTTAGGGTTTGGATGTGGTTCACTTCCCTTGGCATGAGGTCTTTAAAATGCCTCTCGGGAACCACAGTGATTTCTAGCGCTGCCATCTCCTCCTCTATTTCAATATTCATGACTGAGTTGGAGCGGTAGATTTCCTTAATTGGCTTTTGTCTCACCACTTTGGGTTTGCTAGGCACGGGAGTGTGTGAGATCGTATAGGCAACCCCTTTGCCTTTGTTATTTGAGCTATGCGGAGCTGGGTCTTGTTGAAAGCTTTTCGGGAGTTGAATTGTTCCGTCTCTATGCCCTTCTTCTATAAGGTCCTTGAATACCCAGCATTCTTCAATTGTGTGACCCAATATACGATGATAAGGACAGAATTCACCTTCACCGCCCTCTCTATGTCTCGCGGGTCTTTTACAAAGGGAAGTGTCAATCCGCTCTTTAGGGCCTGCTCAAATATCCGAGCTGTTTTATTTTTCAGGAAAGAGTATGGTTTACTCTTCTTGGCTTTGAGGGTTTGCATGACGGCCGATTGTTTAACTTTCATTTCTTCTTTCCCTGGTTCATCCACTATGACAATTACCCGTTTACCGCTATCGGGTGCTTGCCTTTCGGGGGTCCCGGAACGGGGTTCGCTCGCCATTTCTTTGAGTAGCTCGGAATTATAGATCGCGGTTTGCAGGTTTTCAATTATTATCATGATTTCATTGTGTTGCACTTTGATATCCTGCATCACTTCCCATTGCTCAGATACTTCCCTCCTGTTATTTTCAATCTGGTGCCTCATTTCATCAATTATGTTCCAGATGCGAGCTTCAAAATTTTCCCGCCACGAGCGTTCTTCGCTCACGGGCCTCGGCCTAACCGGGTTATCCCTTCCGCTACCGGATCCCATGTTGATCATAAATGACTCCTCACTTTCATTATCTGTTTCAGGCCCTTTGTATGGCTTCTTGAGGATGTGATAGATGATCTCTTCGTCAGATTCTTCTTCCCAGGGTTGACGACCATGGCTATATTCTTCTCCCGAGGTAATGTCGCCCGAGTCGTTGGAATCTTCAGAGTCTTCTCCTGAAGTTGCCTCTGTGATCTGAATTTGAGGGGTGTTGGTATATTTAAAGTTGAAAATGACCTCCTCCTCAGAATCACTTGAATTGACTTCGCTCGGCTTTGTTTGGGCTTTATATGTAGCCACCTGTTTGAAACGGAAGGTTGCTTCCTCACCCGACTTTCTTCCGGGTCTTTGAGTTCGAACACCTCGGGGTTTAATATTAAATTTGACCTCTTCTTCTTCTCCGGATGAGGTATCAAATTTAGGGCCTTTATTGAAAGGTTTCTGACCTGCTTTTGTTATTGGCCGGCTTGGCGCTGTGGCGGATTTGGGCAGAAAATATTGGGCGTCATTGAATTTAATCTCATGCACCCCGAATGGTTTGACATCTCCGTCAATTCTCTTTTGTTTACCATTCTCAATGTATTTCAGGCATTGGTGCGAGTAGAGGTATGACACGATTCTTTGTGAAGCCACGGGCGACCCAACAACGCCCGATAAGAAGTTTCAGCGTCAATGACATAGAATTTGGTAGGCACTTTTAGGCTTCCACATTGCAGGTTTAGAGTTATAGCTCCCAGGGCCTTTTGAGAGTTTTGATTGAAGCCATGAATAATCACCTTTTCATCAGATAAGTTCTTCACATCTAAGGTGATGGTCTTTAGGGTTTTAAGCGGCATGATATTGATCGAGGACCCCGCGTCGACCAGGATGCGACCAATCTTTTGCCCTCCACAGTTTTCGGTGATGTATAGCGGGCGGTTGTGGTCGACGGTGCCTATTAGGAGGTCATCGTCTGTGAAATTTATGCAGGCGGCCCGCTTAGCGGTGAATAGGGCTTCCTGCATATTTTGCTCGATGAAGTATGACTTGTACTTCTCGGGATCTTGCAAGGCTTGGATTAATACCTCCCTTAGGTCTTGTGACATCATCAATGCGTCAAATATGCTTAATAATGCTGGGATCTTACGTAGATGTGCCAGCACATTATATTCTTCACCCGTCGACCGGGTCTTTTCTGGGTTCTTGTTTAGGCTCTCAGCCTCTTTGCCTTTATTCTGGGCTTTGTCCTTTCCCTTATCGGACTCTTTGGGAGCTTGTCTCTCGGGTACGTAAGTCCCTGACCGGAGCACGGCTTTACATTCTTCGTTTTTGGTCCCAGAGGTGCTTGCTTCCCCTTCGTCGTTTAGGAAGAACATCTCTTCTAATGTTGGCATATCTTCGTCGTGAGAAGAATATACCATGTTGCACGAAGCACCCCAGATTTCTTCACTTTCTTCTTTATTCACTTCTTCATCTACATTTTCTTTCTTTTGACCTCGGGTTAGCCTTTCCCAGTCTTCTTTGGAGATGAAGTGTTGGAGGGTAATCACCTCGGGACTGCCCTGCTCGCATTCTTCAATTTTGTTCTTTCTGGACTTGTTGTTTCTATGCTTCTTTCTTTTCTTAAGAACCTGGTCTTGGCTCTGGTCCACCTTATAGTATACCCTAGGTTTTGGTGGGACCACTGGCGTGATGTCGTCTTTCCATCTCATACCGGGTTCTTTCTTAAGAGCTTTAAGCATTTTAATCGACTTCTTCGATAAGTGTGTAGTCCATTGCTCTTCTTGGTTTTCGCTTAACTGGCCCGGGATCTTCTCTTCTTCGTGAGAGATCATATTGGCCTGTTCATGGGCTGATGGGCTTTGCAAGAACCCTTTAGGTAAAGTAATTTCACCATTTTTGTACGCCTTTTCGACCCAATCTTTGAAGACCCAACAATCTTCAATTGAGTGCCCTAGTACTCTGTGGTATGGGCAGAAGTTGGGTTCATCCGATTTATCGGCATCTTCTGGGCGTTTACTGGCCGGTAGGGCTAGACCGTTCTTTAATGCCCCTCTGAAGATTTGGGCAACTTTATCTTTCCTAAATGAGTACGGTTTAGTCTTCTTTTGTTTAAGAGTTTCAAAGCTCCGTGAACTCCCTCCTGGATTGGGCCTAGGTCCTTTATTGTAATTGTTGCCATTCGTGCCGCTGTTGCCGCTTTGAGTATCTGCGTTGGCGACCATTTTATCTTTTAACGAGGTAAATGCCACCTTGGTTTCAGCTCGGGCTCCTCATTGCGGCCTATTGTTCATGAAGTTCGGCACGGTGTGCGGTGACATCTTTTCCATATTGGATACCGATCTGAGCAAGTCTTTGAACGTGTTGACCTTTATCACACCAAGTAGCATGCCCATCCACCCGTCAATGTTTTTCATGATTAGGTTGACGGCCTCATCTTCAGTTAGTGTGCGATCACATTTGATGCTGAAGTTCCGCCATCTATTAATAAAATCAGTCATTGACTCCCCTTTCTTGGGTTTAGTGCTTGCCAGATCGGCTATGTTTATTTTGTCAGACACCATGACAAATCGTGCCCTGAACGAGTCCGCCATCTCGTCCCAGGTCTTGATGCTATTGTTTTCCAGCGAATAGTACCATTGAAAAGCGGTTCCCACCAAGCTTTGAGGGAATTGTCTTAACAACAGTGCATCATTACCGCCCGTGTTACCGCATGAGGCTACAAAGTGGGCCAGGTGTTGTTCGGGGTTCAGGTCTTTATTGCCCTCGCCGAGAAGGTCCTGAAGCGGGGGATCACATACCCTTTAGGATATTCTTCTAAATCGTATATGGCGGGGTATGGATGTCCACGATTTTTAACGGGAGGGATAGCGTATCCACCTCCGGCTATTTGCATTTCTTTGGGCAATCATGGCTTGAATCTCTTTCGGGATAGTCCCGTTGGTTCGACCTCCACTTCTATTGTTCTATGTGGATGGGGTTTAGAATTGACGGGTTGTTTTCCCTTATGATTGCTTTTAGTCTTGTGGACCCTTCTTGACGGGAGCTACCGGCCTTGAAATTGGCGTCTTGTGATTCTTATAACGATTTAACCGCCTTAATCAATTCTTCATTACGCTTCGACATGGTAGCTATCGGTTCCGTTGCCTAATCAGCTCTTCGTCCCGTGCCTCGATGTGGCCTTTTAATATTTCAATTTCATCGACGGGCATTTCGGGACGTGTTTCAACGTCATCTTCATTATCGAAGAAATCGGAGTTTTCGTTGTGATCTTCCCCTTCCCTGCTGTTGCCTTCGGGGTTGACTCTCTTAGGAGGTCTCCCTTTCCTACCATTATTTTTATTGGTATTAGTGACGTGAGCTTGATTAGGCGAGGGCTGGTCGTCTTGGACCATGTTCACCTCATCATCAGTATCTGGATCAGTGTCATAGCTTATACTGATGGTGTTGGCCGAGAAGTGCTCTTCATAGCGAGCGGTTCTTCTCTTCTTCTTCGTTTGGTCAGGGGCAGTTATTTTTAAGTTGTTGAGTGATACTCTCGAGCCTAATCGGCTGAATACACTCTTTTGACCTAGGCGGCTGAATACACTTTCAGGCGGGGCGTTGGATTTGCCGGCTTTGCTGGGCTGGATTTGAGACTGGGGTTTCGTTGGTTGAGAACCCTTTGGGACCTACACCTGCTGGGTGCTAGGTGTTGCCTTTGATATAAACCTCCTTGGGTGCGGAGTCGAGATAATGGCTTGCGGTTGAGCCATATCTTGAGATTGACTGGGGCGGGAGACATACTGTCTCGACCTAGCGTTTCTAACGCTTCTCCTCTGTTTGAGGGCCCTGTGAGCCTTGTAGATGGCTTCTGCAGGGGCTTGAGACTTGTTCTGGCGGCGCTGAGGCCTTTGAGTTGGGCGAGGTGCGGGCTTAGGCACCTCCCATGCCTGGCGGAGCTGGCCGGTGGCTGAGTTTTTAGCCACTATACGGAGAGCGTGAACTTGTTGGAGGCGGGATAGGCGCCTAGCCACCAGCTGGTTTTGGTATGCGTCCAGGGCCCTCTTCCTGGATGCTTGAGAATTGCGGGTAACTGGGGCCGTGGCCATTGTGGCCGCTTTCTTGGACGGTCGCCTTCTCCTCTTTGGGGAGGTAGTAGGAGAGGCCATAACGTTGTTTGAGATACCTTTAGGAGTCAGGGTGATCGTGTCCTCCTCCTCGTCCGGGATGGAGATCCGGACGGTTGCGGGAGTAAAAGTGGCCACTGGAGCTGGGCCGTAGAAGGTAAGTTCTTGTGGGATGGTCCCAAAGAACATGAATAATTTGCCCTCTGGGCTCTGTGCGAGGGACAGACGGTGTAAGGAGCGAGGTTGAAGTTTCCAAAATATGCTATTTCCTGCAAAAACAAAAATACTTGAAAATCATTAGTCATTTTTAGCGCATAGAAGACCACTTGTATCTTTTAACTATTCTATTTGCTTCTCTCTTTTAAAGATAAGAGGAGAATCTAGGTCCCACCGGCGTGCGTGCCGAGATCTGTGCGACCCTTTTTCGCGCGCTCACGCCGCCGGGGCGATGGGATGCGGAAGAAGGACACGGAGATCCCTCCCAAGCGTGCATCGCTTAGTGCGGCCGGGTTCTGCCGTTTAGGAAGATTTGGATGCACATTTAGGGGTTTTTTTAGTGATTGTGAGTTCTTGTAGATTCGGTGGGCGCAAGCCCCTTAATTACCCTGGGCTACTAACCTCGAGGCACCTCTGGATCTTTAAAAGGGAGAAGCAAATAGTATAGTTAAATGATGGTCAAGTGGTCGTGCGGGTTCACTAAAAGGTCGATCCGTGGAAGACGAACCTACTACGGATCGGTTCGGTCCTTACCGCCTCGAGAGATAACCTTACTACGGATCGATTTATCTCTTCGAAGGGGTTCGAGGTGAGTCTACTACGAACGACTCAACCTCGGTTCATCTAGAAAATGAACCTACTTCGAACGATTCACGAGTTGATCCTATGAAAGATGAACCTACTACGGATCGGTTCGATCTATACCGCCTCGAGAGATAACCTTACTACGGATCGATTAATCTCTTCGGAGGGGTTTGAGGTGAGTCTACTACGAACGACTCAACCTCGGTTGATCTAGAAGATAAACCTACTACGAACGGTTCGATCTTAACTAGTCAACAACCAATCACACAAAATATAACTCGAAGCACTAGGCGGTTGATCTTGAGGTTGGTGAATCGGGAGAAGGGTGGATTTGACCCACGTATTTCTTCTCACCGATCTTCTAGATCATGAATTCGAAGCACTAAGCCGATTCATAAACCTAGGAACACAATGCGCACACAACGTCAAACACGAAGCACTAAGCCGACTTAACATTGAGGCATGTGTTAGTGAAGGAACCTACTACGAACGGTTCACATTCACTATTTTGTGGATGAATCTACTACATAACGATTCAATCTCACGATTTCGGAGATGAACCGGAAGACAAACTTATCGACGGATGAGTTCGGTCTTACTAGCTCAAATAGTCATGAATTACTTGTTCATGACACCGAGTCATTAAGATGTCACTTCTCTCGGACATCGTAATGTTCTTATCTCTTGGAGTCGACATATCTCTTCATGTTGATGTCGCAGCCTTGATTATTCTTCAACGAGCGTCAAGATGTTCTTGTCTCGACTAATTGTTCTAAATATTGCATTACTTGTGCAAAATCACTGTGTTGCTCTACACCCCTTGTGTGAGCGTATTTAGTCATGAATTACTTGTTCATAGCACTGAGTCATTAAGATGTCACTTCTCTCAGACATCGTAATGTTCTTCTTCCTCAAAGTCGACATATCTCTTCATGTTGATGTCGCAGCTTTGGTCATTCTTCAATAAGCGTCGAGATGTTCTTGTCTCGACATATCTCCTCATGTTGATGTCGCAGCTTTGGTTATTCTTCATCAAGATGTTCTTGTCTCGACTAATTATTCTAATATGTTGCATTACTTGTGCAAAACTACTGTGTTGCTCTACACTCCTTGTGTGAGCGTATTCATTCATCTCTAAAATGTAAAAAGGATTATTATATTTTATTAATTTTTTTTATTATTAAGATAATGCCTTTCATTATTATCTCTATTACAAAGGTGATCATATATCTATTTTTTTATTTTTAAACTCTATTTATTTCTGTAGAAAATTATTTACAAAAATAATAGGAAATGGGTTAGCTATTAACTAGAATTTTATTTAGATTTTTAGGATTTTATAATAGCTAAAGTAATAGAATTTTTTTATTTTTCTTATTTCTAAACTCTATTCATTTCTGTAGAAAATCACTTACAAAAATAATAGAAAATAAATTGGCTATGATTTTATTTGAATTTTTAGGATTTTTATAATAGCCAAAGTAATAAGATTTATATTGTTATATTTTTATTATGTTGAAATACTATTTATTTTGTAAAAATTATTTACAAAACAAAAGATGAATTAGCTATATTATTTTTATTTTGTTTTTAGGATTTATAATAGCTAAAGAAATCATTATTATTATTCTATTCTATTTATGATAATTTTTATTATATTTTTATTATTTCTACTCATTATTAGAAGAATATAAGATTTTGTTTTATTACAATTATTATTTTTATCATATTTTTATTTATCAAAATATTTTCATTATATTTTTATCAATATTTCTAAGCAGAAAATAATAATAATATTTATTCCATTATTATTATATCATTATTCAAATTTTAGAAATAACCAAAGGGATACAATTTATTTTATTATATGATTTTATTATTATTCATTTTTTTATTCTAGAATAAGATATATTTATCATTTATTATTATGATCATTTATTTATATATATATTTTATATTTTTATAGCAAAGATTAACATAATATTTATTTGATATTATTATTTATTTTCTTTTATAATTAAAGAATAGAATTTATCTTATTATTTCTCATTGGATATTATTATTATTATTTCATGAAAAATTAGTTGAAAATCAGTAAAACATATCTAATTATAATTTAGGATTTTATTTGAATTTTTGGAATTTTATAATATCTAAAATGATAATTTAAAGCTAAATTAAATAGAAAAATACAATATAGTGTATTTTGCTTTTAAATTATTTTTATATCATAATATTCCTGTAATTATAATATTTTTATACAGAAAAATACTATGGTAAATAAAGAATTTTTAGAAATAAATTTGAGTTAATTTAGAGTTTGGGAACATTTCCAAATGATTTATTTACTATTTATTTTTAATTTTCTGTTATTTATTGAGTTGGGCCTAATTGATTCTTGGGCCGAGATTTAATTTCTTTTAATTTTTATTGCTGAACCTATTTCTTTACTTCACAGGTTGGGCCGGTTTTCTTTTCTCTGTATATTTTATAAGTTGGGCCAAAATTGATACTTCTCTTAATATTGAGGGTTGGGCCAGGCATTAAGCTTCTTTTAATCTAAATGAATTAGGCCCATTTTAATTAATTTTCTTCTCTGGGCTGACAGCACCCCATTTTTATTGTATCTGTTGGATAATCTCAAGATTAGCATTAGAACAGATGGGTGTTCTTGATTCACTTAATCTCTCTTTTGAATTTCTCCTCATACTGACGCCGTCGGTTTGCCTCAAAATTAGTGCTGATGTGCCAAGATTTGTGCTCTCATCTTCAACAGTCGAACCGAGTAATCTCTCTAACTCTCTCTTTCTCGTTATGCTTTGAGATTCTCGCGGGAGAGGCGTCGCCGACGATCGGGAACACCAACGAAAGATCGGACAATGGGACCAACATCGCCTTTGCACCCTCATCCTTGTGGTGGTGCCTGATTGGAAATCCATGCAGTAAAAGCATGGCAACACCGGTACCATTTCCACCTTAGTACCGATTTGGTACCAGCCACGTTTGTGCCAATGAATTGGTGAATTGAGCTTGCATTAGCGTTAGATTCTTAACTCATAGTATTACTCTTACTTATTGATTTCGCCAATTTGCTTCCTTTAACTGGAATTTTTGAATCTCACTGCGATTTGTGATAGCTCTTGGAAGATATCGGTGTTTCACTCATTTTTTCATTTTCCTCTGCATTCATCTCGGCCTAAAGGCTCGCCAGGTTCACCTGGGCCAGTGGCTCACGAGACATATCAGGACCTTCACTTATTTAGCACAATTCAATGACAAGATCAATAAAATCAGTAAAGAAGATTGAAGAACAGAAATATCAACTCAAGTTCAGGAAAGAGAGTGAGTTTCATTGATGATGTGATCTGTTCAGGCCTAAAGGCTCACCAAACTCCCGGTTTGGGCCAGTGGCTCACTGAACAAGATCATGCCACAACAAATTAAATTAAAAAAATATATATATATATTTGAAACAGTAAAGAAACAGCAAAAACAAACCTTCATTATTCAATTGATCACTAGTGTATAACAACAAACCTTCCTTGTAACACTTCTGTAATTCACAAGAATGAGCTCCCTTCAATGATATGAAACTTGCCCAGTCTAATCTACAATAAATTTTCACTTTCTTTTCTCACTGGTAACCTTCAGTCTCTCTCTCTCTTCTTGATTTTCTGTTATTGCCTTCTATTTTCTACTAATTCAGAAGTAATGTATTGATCTCCCCCCTTTACTCTTTGCTATCTAAGGTTTATATAGGGCTTAATAACTGCCAATTGTGCTTTCTCTAAACACAATTTGTGTTTTCTTATTCCCACAGATCGCTGACTTGGCAAAATCCTATCCTTTCATCAATCAATCCAATGGTATGGATTAATCCATTATGTGTTTGTTGAGATCAAAGTTTTAAGGTTTGGATTGATGACATGGCATTATATTCACGCCTCGGTTCTTCCCTGCACTCTCCTCTTCAAGAACCGAGAGAATTTCCCTTTTTATTGGCTTTCGGCCTTGTACACCACTTCTATCATGAAAAATCACACAAAGAGTAATTAATATGTGCCGGTAACTACCTCAACTGCATCGTGGGACCCACACAAAGCTCCCTGAACCGCCAATTTGTCCAATTGCTCCCCAGATTGTCCAATTAGACTTCACAACCGATTTCTTTCTCCTTGAGTGCGAGTGACTTACAGTGCACTAAACTAAAAATAAATTGTTCTAGTGTGTTCTCCTCACCAATAGCTTTCCAACGGTATATTATTTGCAATTTTTCGTTACCGTTTGAGCATTTTACCATTTTCTACTTGTTTTTGTTGAAGAAAATCAATTTGGCAGAGAAGAAGAACAATGCCAGGGGAGAAGGTCCGATTTTTGTCCATGTGGGACCCGGCGTCGATGAAATAAACATAAAGAGAAAGGTGATGCATTCGGGTGGACTAGGTGCACATGAACCGGGCCCACACGTCATGTTTAATGAGACTCGGCGACGGTGCACCGAGTTCACGCAGTTTATTACTCTTTCAAAAACTCTCTCCAGCGCCATATAAGTGGTTCTTTTGTCTTCTGTCCCCAATTTGCACCTAGTAAAGCATGGTCCCCAAGTTGCACCCATAAAAGTCCCTTGATTGAATCTCAGCCTTCCAATTAATCTGATATTCTTTCTCTAATTTATTTTAATAGATCCCTTTATCCAAAAATCATGAAATTTTCACCAAAATTCTCTAAATTCATGATGATCACCTTTGTATTTTTATATTCCCATTTTACCCCTGTTTGCTTGTGCTAAAAATTCCTTGATCAATAAAACCCTATTTTCTTCTCAATTAATCCCAATTTTATCAGTGGTAGCTCAGTGTCTCTGCCAAATAAATTCTCCTTGCAGAAACTCCACCCCAATTAACACCAATAATGCTTATTAGGGTTTGATTTGATCAAATGCTGACTACTTATCAGCAATTGATACAAATCTAGACTTGATCAGGTGGTTGCTCCCAGCTTTGGCACCTGATCAGTTCGGTGAAATTGACTTTCAATCCCTTAACATGAGGGTAATTTGGTCAAAGAGTGACTACTTATCGAATTGACACAAATTAAAGCATGGTTAGGTGGTTGCTCACGACTTTGGCACCAGGTCGGCCTTGAAAGCAAAATCACATTGAGATTTCTTATGATTGGTTGTATCAAAATACTGGCTTGGCATTGACATCATTCCTTGTTGCACAGGGATTGTACTGGTTCAGCTCATGGGGTTTGATCTTGACTTTTCTCTTATATTTCTTCCTTCGACCTTTCAGGGGTAAACAAGGGCGTCAGGACCCGTTATCAAGTTTCGCGCTCCCGGACTCGTTTTCGACGGTACCGAGGCCGTCAGGTCTCGTTTTCATATTTTGCGCTCCCCGTCTCGTTTTTGACTATACCGAGGCCGTTGGAGCTCGATTTCATGTTTTCGCTGTTGGACACTTTTTGGGCGTTACCGAGGGCGCCGGGCCCCATTTTCATGTTTTGTGCTCCCGGACTCGTTTTCGACGGTAGCGAGGACCTTAGGTCCCGTTGGCATATTTTGCGCTCCTGGAAACGTTTTCAGCGTTACCGAGGGCGTTAGGGTTCGTTTTCATGTTTTGCGCTCCCGAACTATTTTTGGGCGGTACCGATAGCACAGGGTCCTACTTTCATGTTTTGCCCTCCCGGACTCGTTTCGGGCGGTACCGAGGGCGTCGGCTCCTGTTTTCAAGTTTTGTGCTCCCGAACTCATTTTCATCGGTAACGAGGGCGTCGGGGCTCGTTTTCATGTTTTACGCTTCCGGACTCTTTTTGGGCGATACCGAGGGCGTCGGGTCCCGTTTTCATGTTTTGCGCTCCCCGAAATGTTTTCTACAGTACCGAAGCCGTCGGGGGTCGATTTCATGTTTTGCGGTCCCGAATTCGTTTCGGGCGGTACCGAGGGAGTCGGGTCCCGTTTTCATGTTTTGCGCTCCCCTACACGTTTTCTAGAGTACCGAAGCCGTCGGGGGTCGATTTCATGTTTTGCGCTCTCGAATTCATTTTGGGCGGTACCGAGCGCGTCGGGTCCTATTTTCATGTTTTGCGCTCACCGACACGTTTTCTAGAGTAACGATGCCGTCGGGGGTCGATTTCATGTTTTGCGCTCTCGAATTCGTTTTCGACGGTACCGAGGCCGTCAGGACTCATTTTCAAGTTTTGCGCTCCCGGACACATTTTTGACGGTACCGAGGGCGTCGGGTCCCGTTTTCATGTTTTGCGCTCCCCGACTCATTTTCTAAAGTACAGAGGCCGTCGGGGCTCGATTTCATGTTTTCGCTCCCGGACTTTTTTTGGGCGTTACCGAGGGCGCCGGGTCCCGCTTTCATGTTTTGCGCTCCCGGACTCGTTTCGAGCGGTATCGAGGGCGTCGGGTCCCAATTTCATATTTTGCGCTCCCGGACTCGTTTTCGATGGTATCGGGGACATTAGGTCCCGTTGGCATATTTTGCGCTCCCGGACACGTTTTTGGCTGTACCAAAGGCATCGGGGCTCGTTTTAATGTTTTGCGCACCCGAACTCGGTTTCGACGGTACCAGGGGCATCGGGGGTCGTTTTTATATTTTGCGCTCCCGGACTCTTTTTGGGCGGTACCGTGGCCGTCGGGGCTCGTTTTCAAGTTTTGCGCTCCCGGACATGTTTTTGGCGGAACCGAGGGCGTCGGGACCCGTTTTCATGTTTTGCGCTCCCCGACTCATTTTCGATAGTACCGAGGCCGTCGGGTCACGATTTCATGTTTTGCGCTCTCAGACACTTTTTGGGCGTTACAGAGGGGCGCCGGGTCCCGTTTTCATGTTTTGCACTCCCGAAACTCGTTTCAGGCGTTACCGAGGGCGCCGAGTCCCATTTTTTTGTTTTGCGCTCTCGGACTCGTTTTCGACGGTAGTAGAGGACCTTAGGTCCCGTTGGCATATTTTGCGCTCCTTGACACGTTTTCGGCGTTACCGACGGCGTTGGGGCTCGTTTTGATGTTTTGCGGTCCCGGACTATTTTTAGGCGTTACCGAGGGCATAGGGTCCCGTTTTCATGTTTTGCGCTCCCGGACTCATTTCGGGCGGTACCGAGGACGTCGGGGCTCATTTTCATGTTGTGCGCTCCCCGATATGTTTTCTACAGTACCGAAGCTGTCGGGGGTCGATTTCATGTTTTGCGGTCCCGAATTCATTTCGGACGGTACCGAGGGCTTCAGGTCTCGTTTTCATGTTTTGCTTTCCCCGACACGTTTTCTAGAGTACCGAAGCCGTCGGGGGTCGATTTAATGTTTTGCGCTCCCGAATTCGTTTCGAGCGGTACCGAGGGCGTCGGGTACCATTTCATGTTTTGCGCTCCCGGACTCGTTTTCGATGGAACCGAGGTCGTCGGGGCTCGTTTTCATGTTTTGCGCTCCCGATCTTCTTTTTGGGCGATACCGAGGGCACCGAGTCCCGTTTTCATGTTTTGCGTTCCCGGACTCATTTCGGGCGGTACGAGAGTGTCAGGTACCGTTTTCAAGTTTTGCGCTCCCGGATTCGTTTTCGACGGTACCGCCTGTCAGGTCTCGTTTTAATATTTTGCGCTCCCGGACTCTTTTTAGGCGGTACCGAGGGCGTTTGGTCACGTTTTATTTTTTGCTCCCGGACTCGTTTCCGGGCGATACCGAGGGCGTCGTGTATCATTTTTAAGTTTTGCGCTCCCGAACTCATTTTCGACGGTACGGAGGGCGTCGGGGCTCGTTTTCATGTTTTGCGCTCCTGGACTCGTTTTGGGCGGTAACGAGGCCGACGGGGCTCATTTTCAAATTTTGCGCTTCCGGACATGTTTTTGACGGAACTGAGGGCGTCGGGTCCCGTTTTCATTTTTGGTGCTCCCCGACTCGTTTTTGACTATACCGAGGCCTTCGGGGCTCGATTTCATGTTTTGCGCTCTAACAAACTTTTTGGGCGTTACCGAGGGCGTCGAGTCCCATTTTTTTATTTTGCGCTTCCGGACTCGTTTTCGACGGTAGTAGAGGACCTTAGGTCCTGTTGGCATATGTTTACCCCTGAAAGGTCGAAGAAAGAAATATAAGAGAAAAGCCAAGGTCAAACCTTATAAACTGAACCAATACAATCCCTATACTATATGGAATGATGTCAATGCCAAGCCAGTATTTTGATACAACCAATCATGAGAAATCTCAACATGATTTTGCTTTCAAGGCTGACCTGGTGCCAAAGCTGCGAGCAACCACCTAACCATGTTTTAATTTGTGTCAATTGCTGATAAGTAGTCAGTTCTTTGATCAAATTACCCTCATGTTAAGGGATTGAAAGTCAATTTCACAAGACTGATCAAAGCAAAGTAGGAGCAACCATCTGATCAAGTCAAGATTTGTATCAATTGTTGACAAGTAATCAGCTTTTGATCAAATCAAACCCTAATAAGCATCAATACAAGTCTAATTGGTATTTAATTAGGGGGAGTTTCTGCAAGGAAAGTTTATTTGGCAGAGACACTGAGCTACCACTGAGAAAATTAGGATTTATTTAGAAGAATATAAGGTTTTCTATATCAAGGAATTTTTAGCACAAGCAAACAGGGGTAAAATGGGAATTAAAAAATATAGGGATGATCATCATGAATTTATAGAATTTTGGTGAAAATTTCATAATTTTTGGACAAGTGGAGCTATCAGAATAAAATTAGACAAGAAAAAACAGATTAATCAAGGGCTGAGATTCGATCAGAGACTTGTTTGGGTGCAACTTGGGGATGATATTCCACTGGGTGCAATCTGGGGATGCTAAACAAAGGGAACACCTAAATGGCGCTGAAAATAAAGCTTTAAAGAAGGAAAATTTTGTGTGAACTTGGTGCTCCGCTACTGAGTCTCATTAATCATGACATGTGGGTCCGATTAGTGTGTGCCTAGATCACCCGAACCACATCCTCTTTCTCCCCTATCTCTTTCGCTGGAAATGGGCCCCACATGGACAGAAATTCGTTTCCTTCTCTGCTGCAATCCCTTCTCTGCTGACCCGATTTTGAGCACAAAAACAATCCGAAAATGGAAAATGGGTCAAACGGTAACGAAAAATTGCAAATAATATACCGTTGGAAAGCTCTAACCGAGGAGAATCCATTGGAGTAATTAATTTTGAAAATGAAGCACTGTACATCACTCGCATCAAAGGGGAAATAATTCGGGTATAAAATTCAATAGAGTGATTCGGGGAATAATTGGACGAATTGGCGGTTTAGAAGGCACTATGTGGGCCCCACGATGCGGTTGGAGTAGTTGCTGGCGTAAAACAGTTGATGCTTGCATGATTTCTCACTGGAACCGGTGCACATGATTAAGAACCTGTACTAGGAATTGATTAATTCGGTGTTTGAAAAGAAAGAACAAGGGACAGTGAGTTGTAATCACATTGTCCTGTTGCTAATCCGAACCTTAATCCATAACAACAACAAACACAAATTGAGCCAATCTACACCATTCATTTGATGGATGGAGGGATAAAATTGTGCCACCTCAGCAATCCGTGGGTTAGAGAAAGCACAAATTGTGCTTAGAAGAAGCACAATTGAGCTGCCAAACCACAACTGAATCCTATAAAAACCCTTGGCAGCAAAGAAGAAAAAAAAATACACAACCACTTCCTAACACATAAGAGAAGGAGGAATCCTTGAGAGAAACACAAGAGGAGAGTTACCAGCAAAGAAAAGAGGGATTGAATTCATTGAAATTGAGACTAGACAGTAGAAAGAGAGCATCTTCCCTGTGAGTTTGAAGGTGTACAATTGTATTGCAAGAAAGGTTTGCTATCACACACTAAAGCTAGTAGAATAATGGAGATATTTTTTTTTGTATTCTTCCTTACTATTTGAGTTTAAAAGCTCCTTTCTTTTTCTCTCTTCCTTGCCAATTCTGAACTTAATGATCATGTTCAGCGAGCCACTGGCCCAAACAAGCAGTTTGGTGAGCTTTTAGGCCTGAACCGATCACCTTGTTACTCAATTTTTGTTTCTTTTGAGTTCAAGTATTAATACAAACATTCTTTCACAATTATAGCAATTAGATTTACTTTCTGTTATAAAATCAATCAAGGAATGTTACAGGATTTGAGTTAGCATCTTGATCTCACAAATTTCATTGTTTTATTGATTTCTTGATTTGCATTGTACCGATCGGGAGCTACACAAGAATTAACATGGGACAGCCTTTAGCATGCCTCGTGAGCCACTAGCCCGGGTACACCTGGCGAGTCTTTAGACCGAGGTAAATGCATGGTTGATCAATAAGGATTGCCAGGATTAAGAGCGTAAATCAACGCTTGATTTCTTCTTAGTTTCTCCTTTGCCAATTTTATCGACATTTACAAACTGAACTGTTTGGACATTAAGTAGAAGATGGTACAGAGGAGTGTTGGCATATCTCGTGAGCCACTGGCCCAAACTGAAAGTTTGGTGAGCCTTTAGGCCGAGATGAATGCAGGTGCAAAGGAAAACGATTGAATTGATCGGCATTTGTCAAAAGCTAGCCGCAGCAAAATTTCAAGAATTCTGATAAGAAGCAACGAATTGGTGAAGTTAATAAGTAGAGACAGCATCATAGGACTGGAATTTAGTACCAACGTGGATTCAATTCACCAATTCACTGACGAAAGCATGGTTGGTACCAGATTGGTACCGAAGCACAGAAACGGTACAGGTGACGCCATGTCTTCACCATACGGATTTACAAATATGGCACTGTCATGAGTATGTGGGTACCAAGGCGATGCTAACTTCATCGTCTGATCTGCCATCGGCATCTCCGATCACCGGCGACACCCTTTTGCGCAGATCTCAAAGCGCGGTGAAGAAAGGAGTCGAAGAGATCATCTAGCGTGACTGTTAAAGTGAAAACATGAATCTCATCACACTTGCACTAATCTGAGGCGATCTAATGACATCTGGAAGATTAAGTTTGAAAGAAAGGTTGAAGAACGCATCTGGCCCTTTCTTCCCCTCAGCACTAATCTTGAAGAGATCTAACAACTGATAATCAAGAAAGGAATAATGAACAGCCCAATCAATTTAATAAAAGAAGCTAAGGGCTGGCCCATCAGCTAAAAGAATAAAAGAAAATAAAACTGGGCCCAATTCACAGTAAAATAAATGAATTAAATCTCAGCCCAGTCAATTAAGCCCAACTGTCAATTAATAACAAAAAATTAAAAATAAAGAGTAAATAAATCATTTGAAAATGTTCTTAAACTCCAAATTAACCCAAATTTGTTTTTAAAGATTCTTTGTTTTCCATAGCATTTTTCTGTATAAAAATATTATAATTACAGAAATATTATTATATTAAAAATAATTTAAAAGCAAAAGACACTATATTGCATTTTCCTATTTAATTTAGCTTTAATTCATCATTTTAGATATTATAAAAATTCCGAAAATTCAAATAAAATCTTAAACTATGATTAGATATATTTTACTGATTTTCAAGAGATTTTTCATAAAATAATAATAATAATAGTAATATACAATAAGAAATAATAGAGTAAATTCTATTCTTTAATTAATATAAAAAGAATAAATAAAAATGAAAATTCATTAATAATAGTTAAATATCACTTTAATTTTAATATTTTATTTTCATAAAAATAAAATAAATAATAATATTAAATAACAAATATACCTTAATCCAAAATAAAATCATATAATAAAGTAAATTACATTCTTTTGGTTATTTCTAAAACTCAAATAATAATGTAATAATAATAGAATAAATCTTATCATTTTCAGTTTAAAAATATAAATAAAAATATAATAAAAGTTAAATCATTCCTAATATTTTTGTGAACAAAATGTAATAAAGAATATAATAAATTTCATTCTACTAGCCATTATAAAAATTCTAAAATTCAAATAATAAAAATAATAATAAAACAAAATCTTATTCCACATATAAATAATGAAATAAAAGTAATAAAAATAAAAGTCTAAAAATTCAAATAAAATTCATAAATAGAATAAAAGTAATAAAAAGCTTAAAATTCAAATAAAAATCATAAATAAAAAAATAATAATTCTTTTAGCTATTATAAATCCTAAAATCAAAATAAAAATTGCTAATTCATCTTTTATTTTGTAAATAATTTTCTACAAAAATAAATATAATTTAAAAATAATGAAAAATAAAATCCTATTACTTTTGCTATTATAAAAATCCTAAAAATTCAAATAAAATCATAAATAATAGCCAATTTATTCCTTATTATTTTTGTAAGTGACTTTCTACAAAAATAAAGAGAATTTAAAAATAATAAAAATAAAATTCTATTACTCTAGCTATTATAAAATTCCAAAAAAATCTAAATAAATCTAAATTCAAATAATAGCTAACCCATTTTCTATTATTTTTTGTAAGTAATCTTCCACAAAAATAGATAGAGTTTAAAAATAAAAAATAAATTCACCCTTGTAATAGAGATAATAATGAAAGGTGTTATCTTAATAATAAAATAAATCAATAAAAATGTAATAATCTTTTTTACATTTTAGAGGTGAATAAATACGCTCACACAAGGGGTGTAGAGTAACACAGTGATCTTGCACAAGTAATGCAACATTCAGGACAATTAGTCGGGACAAGAACATCTTGACGCTCGTTGAAGAATAACCAAGACTGCAACATCAACATGAAGAGATATGTCGACTTTAAAAGAGAAGAACATTACGATGTCCGAAAGAAGTGACATCTTAATGACTCGGTGTCATGAACAAGTAATTCATGACTAGTTGAGCTAGTAAGACTGAACTCATCCGTCGATAAGTTTGTCTTCTGGTTCATCTCCCGAGATTGTGAGATTGAATCGTTCTGTAGTAGATTCATCCACAAAACAGTGAATGTGAACCGTTCTGTAGTAGGTTCCTTCACTGACACACGCCTCAATGTCAAGCTGGCTTAGTGCTTCAGGTTTAACTTTGTGTGCAGTTGTGTTCCTAGGTTTATGAATCGGCTTAGTGCTTGGAATTCATGATCTAGAAGATCAGTGAGAAGAAACACGTGGGCCATATCCACCCTTCTCCTGATTCACCAACCTCAAGATCAACCGACTTAGTGCTTCGAGTTGTATTTTGTGTGATTGGTTGTTGACTAGTTAAGATTGAACCGTTCTGTAGTAGGTTTATCTTCTAGATCAACTGAGGTTGAGTCGTTCTGTAGTAGACCTACCTCGAACCTCTCTTAAGAGATTAATCTGATCAGTAGTAAGGTTATCTCTCGAGGCGGTAAAGACTGAACCGATCTGTAGTAGGTTCGTCTTTCACTGGATTAACCTTTTGCGGTCCCGAATTCATTTCGGACGGTACCGAGGGCGTCGGGTCCCGTTTTCATGTTTTGCGCTCCCCGACACGTTTTCTAGAGTACCGAAGCCGTCAGGGGTCGATTTAATGTTTTGCGCTCCCGAATTCGTTTCTAGCGGTACCGAGGGCGTCGATTACCGTTTTCAAGTTTCGCGCTCCCGGACTCATTTTCGACGGAACCGACGTCGTCAAGGCTCATTTTCATATTTTGCCCTTCCGGTCTTCTTTTTGGGCGATACCGAGGCCGCCGAGTCCCGTTTTCATGTTTTGCGTTCCCGGACTCATTTCGGGCGGTACGAGAGCGTCAGGTACCGTTTTCAAGTTTTGCGCTCCCGGACTCGTTTTCGACGGTACCGAGGGCGTCGAGGGTCGTTTTCATGTTTAGCGCTCCCGGACTCTTTTTGGGCTGTACCGAGGCCGTCAAGGCTCATTTTCAAGTTTTGCACTCCCGGACACGTGTTTGGCGGTACCGAGGGCGTCGGGTCCCGTTTTCATGTTTTGCGCTCCTCAACTCATTTTCGAAAGTACAAAGGCCGTCGGGGCTCGATTTCATGTTTTGCGCTCCCGAAATCTTTTTGGGTGTTACCGAGGGCGCCGGGTCCCGCTTTCATGTTTTGCGCTCCCGGACTCATTTCGGGCGGTACCGAGGGCGTCGGGTCCCAATTTCATGTTTTGCGCAACCGGACTTGTTTTCGACGGTATCGTGGACCTTCCGTCCCGTTGGCATATTTTTCGCTCCCGGACACGTTTTTGGCTCTAGCAAGGGCATCGGGGCTCGTTTTCATGTTTTGCGCTCCCGGACTCGATTTCGACAGTACCAAGGGCGTCGGGTTACGTTCTCATGTTGTGCGCCCCTGACTCGTTTTCGACAATACCGAGGCGTCGGGGCATAAATTCATGTTTTGCGCTCTAAGACACTTTTTGGGCGTTACCGAGGGTGCCAGGTCCCGTTTTCATGTTTTGCACTCCCGAACTTGTTTTTGGCATATTTTGCGCTCCCGGGCACGTTTTCGGAGGTACCGAGGGTGTCGGGGCTCATTTTCATGTTTTGCGCTCCCGGACAATTTTTGGGCGGTACCGAGGGCGGTACCGAGGCCGTTGGACCTTGGGTCCCGTTTTCATGTTTTGCGCTCCCTGACACGTTTTTGGCGGTACCAAAGCCGTCGGGGGTCGATTTCATGTTTTGCGCTCTCGAATTCGTTTCGGGCTGTATCGAGGGCGTCAGGTACCGTTTTCAAGTTTTGCGCTCCCGGACTCGTTTTCGACGGTACCGTGGGCTTCGGGGCTCATTTTCATATTTTGCGCTCACAGACACTTTTTGGATGGTACCGAGGCTATCGGGGCTCATTTTCAAGTTTTGCGCTACCGGACATGTTTTTGGCGGTATCGCGGGCGTCGGGATCCGTTTTCATGTTTTGCACTTCCTGACTCATTTTCGACAGTACAGAGGCTGTCGAGGCACGATTTCATGTTTTGCGCTTACGGACTCTTTTTGGGCGTTACCGAGGGTGTTAGGTCCCGTTTTCATGTTTTGCGCTCCCGAAATCATTTCGTGCGTTTCCGAGGGCGTCGGGTCCCAATTTCATGTTTTGCGCTCCTGGACTCGTTTTCGACGGTATCGAGGACCTTGGTCCCGTTGGCATTTTTTGCGCTCCCGGACACGTTTTTGGCGATACCAAGGGCATCGGGGCTCGTTTTCATGTTTTGCGCACCCGAAATCGTTTTCTAAGGTACCGAGGGCATCGAGGCTCGTTTTCATGCTTTGTGCTCCCGAACTCTTTTTGGGCGGTACCGAGGCCGTTGGGGCTCGTTTTCAAGTTTTGCGCTCCCGGACACGTTTTTGGCGGTACCGAGGGCGTCGGGTCCCGTTTTCATGTTTTGCGCTCCCCGACTCCTTTTCGACAGTACCGAGGCCGTCGAGGCTCGATTTCATGTTTTGCGCTCTCGGACACTTTTTGGGTGTTACCGAGGGCGTCAGGTCCCGTTTTCATGTTTTGCGCTCCCCGACACGTTTTCAAAAGTACCGAAGCTGTCGGGGTTTGATTTCATGTTTTACGCTCCCGAATTCGTTTCGAGCGGTACTAAGGGCGTCGAGTACCATTTTCAAGTTTTGCACTCCCGGACTCATTTTTGACGGTACCGTGGTCGTCGGGGCTCGTTTTCATGTTTTGCGCTCCCAGACTCTTTTTGGGCGGTACCGATGCCGCCGGGTCCCGTTTTCATGTTTTGCGCTCCCGCACTCGTCTCGGGCGGTATTGAGGACCTTAGGTCCCGTTGGCATATTTTGCGCTCCTGGACACGTTTTCGGCGTTACCGAGATCGTCGGGGCTCGTTTTGATGTTTTGCGCTCTCGGAACATTTTTGGGCGTTACCGAGGGCGCAGGGTCCTGCTTTCATGTTTTGCGCTCCCGTACTCGTTTCGGGCGGTACCGAGGGCGTCGGATACTGAAAAGGAGCCCCGATGCCCTCGGTGCCGTCGAAAATGTGTCCGAGAACGCAAAACATGAAATCAGTACCTGACGCCCTCGGTACCGCCCAAAACGAGTCTGGGAGCGCAAAACAAGAAAACGACCCCCGACGCTCTCGGTACCGTCGAAAACGAGTTCGGGTGTGCAAAACTTGAAAATGGGACCCGACGCCCTCAGTATCGCCCGAAATGATTCCGGGAGCGCAAAACATGAAAAACGGATGTCGCCCTTGTTACCGCCCAAAAAGAGTTCAGGAGCGCAAAACATGAAAACGAGCCCCGACGGCCTCGATACCACACAAAAAGAGTCCGGGAGCGCAAAACATAAAATTGAGACCCAGCGCCCTCGGTACCCCCAAAAACGTGACCGGGAGAGCAAAACTTGAAAATGAGCCCCGACGACCTCGGTACCGCCCAAAAAGAGTCCGGTAGCGCAAACCATGAAAACGAGCCCTGACACCCTCAGTACCGTCAAAAATGAGTCCAGGAGCGAAAATTTGAGGACGGTACATGACGCCTTTGGCATCGCCCGAAACGAATCCGGGAGCACAAAACATGAAAACGGGACCCGGCGACCTCGGTTCCGCCCAAAAAGAGTCCGGGAGCGCAAAACAAGAAAATAAGCCCAACGACCTCGGTACCGTCGAAAACGAGTCGGGAAGCGCAAAACATGAAAATGAGACCCAATGCCGTCGGTACCGCCAAAAATGTGTCAGGGGCCGCAAAATATGCCAACGGGACCCAAGGTCCTCACTACCGTCGAAAACGAGTCCTCGGTAATGTTGAAAACGAGTCGGGGAGTGCAAATCTTGAAAATAAACCCCGACGCCCTCGGTACCGTCGAAAACGAGTCCGGGAGCGTAAAACATGAAAACGGTACCCGACGCCCTCGGTACCGCTCGAAACGAGTTCGGGAGCGCAAAATAGGAAAACGGGACCCGACACCCTCGATACCGCCCAAAAAGAGTCCGGGAGCGCAAAACATGAAAAGGAGCCACGACGGCCCCGGTACCGTCGAAAATGAGTCGGGGAGAGCAAAAAATGAAAACTGGACCCGACGCCCTCGGTACTGTCAAAAATGTGTCAAGGAGCGCAAAATATGCAATGGGGACCCAAGGTCATCACTATCATCAAAAATGAGTCCTGGAGTGCAAAACATGAAATTGGGGCCCGACGCCCTCGGTACCGCACAAAAAGAGTCCGAGAGCTCAAAACATGAAAACGAGCCCCGACACCCTCGCTACCGTCGAAAACGAGTCTGGGAGCGCAAAACATGAAAATGGTACCCGACGCCCTCGACAGCCCGAAATGAGTCAGGGAGCGCAAAACATGAAAACGGGACTAGGAGCCCACGGTACCGCCCAAAAAGAGTCTTGGAGCGCAAAACATGAAAACGAGCCTCAACGCCCTCGGTACCGCCAAAAATATGACCGGGAGCGTAAAACATGAAAATGGGACCCGACACCCTTGGTACCGCCCAAAACTAGTATGGGAGCTCAAAATATGAAATCGAGCCCCAACGACCTTGGTATTGTTGAAAACGTGTAGGGGAGCGTAAAACATGAAAACGGTTCTCGACGCCCTCGGTACCGCTCGAAACAAGTTCGGAAGCGTAAAATAAGAAAACGGGACCCGGTGCCCTTGGTATCGCCCAAAAATAGTCCGGGAGCGCAAAACATGAAAACGATCCCCGACACCCTCAGTATCGTCGAAAACTAGTCGGGGAGCGCAAAACTTGAAAATGAGCACCGACGCCCTCCGCACCACCCGAAAAGATTTCGGGATCGCAAAACATGAAAATGAGACCCGACGCCCTCAGTACCGTCGAAAACGAGTCCGGGAGAGCAAAACATGAAAATGGTACCCGACGCCCTCGGTAACACCCAAAAAGATTACGGTAGCGCAAAAAATGAAATCGAGCCCCAACGGCCTCGGTACTGTTGAAATCGAGTCGGGGAGCGCAAAACATGAAAACGAGACCCGATGCCCTCGGTACCGCCAAAAATGTGTCAAGGAGCGCAAAACTTGAAAACGAGCCCCGACGCCCCTGGAAACGCCCAAAAGGAGTCCGGGAGCGCAAAACATGAAAACGAGCCCCGACGCCCCCGGTACGGTCGAAAACGATTCTGGGAGCGCAAAACTTAAAAGCGGTACCCGATGCCCTCGGTACCGCCTGAAATGAGTCCGGGAGCGCAAAACATGAAAATGGGACCCGGCGCCCACGGCACCGCCTAAAAAGAGTCCAGGTGCGCAAAAGATAAAAACGAGCCCCGACGCCCTCAATACCGTCGAAAACGATTCCGGGAGCGCAAAACTTGAAAACGGTACCCGACGCCCTCGGCACCGCTTGAAACGAATCTGGGAGCGCAAAACATGAAAACGGGACTCGGCGCCCTCGGTAACTCCCAAAAAGATTCCGAGAGCGCAAAAACATGAAAATGGGACCCGACGCCCTCGGTACCGCCAAAAATGTGTCTGGGAGCACAAAACTTGAAAACGAGCCCCGATGCCCTCGGTACCGCCCGAAACGATTCCGAGAGCGCAAAATATGAAAACGGGACCCGACGCCCTCGGTTTCGCCGAAAAAGAGTCCGGGAGCGCAAAACATGAAAACGAGCCCCGACGGCCTCGGTACCGCCCGAAACGAGTCGGGGAGTGCAAAACATGAAAACGGGACCGACGCCCTTGGTACCGCCAAAAATGTTTCCGCGAGCGCAAAATATGCCAACGGGCTACAAGGTCCTCGCTACCGTCGAAAATGAGTCTGGGAGCGCAAAACATGAAATCGAGCCCCGACGGCCTCTGTATTGTCGAAAATGAGTCGGGGAGCGCAAAACATGAAAACGGGACCCGACGCCCTCGCTACCGCCAAAAACGTGTCCTAGAGAGTGTGCGACCCTTTTTCGCGCGCTCCGCACCGCCGCTGGGCGATGGGATGCGGAAGAAGGACACGGAGATCCCTCCCAAGCGTGCATCTGTTAAGTGCCGGCTGATTCTGTCGTTTAGAGAGATTTGGATGCACATTTAGGGGGTTTTTAGTGATTGTGAGTTCTTGTAGATTCCGGTGGGCGCAAGCCCCCACCGTTAATTACCCTGGGCTACTAACCTCGAGGCACCTCTGGATCTTTAAAAGGGAGAAGCAAATAGTATAGTTAAATGATGGTCAAGTGGTCGTCTGGATTCATTAAAGGTCGATTCCAAGGAAGACGAACCTACTACAGATCGGTTCAGTCTTTACCGCTTCGAAAGATAACCTTACTACAGATCAGATTAATCTCTTCGAAGGGATTCGAGGTGAGTCTACTACAGAACGACTCGACCTCAGTTCATCTAGAAAATGAACCTACTTCAGAACGGTTCACAGTTGATCCTATGGAAGACGAACCTACTACAGATCGGTTCGAGAGATAACCTTACTACAGATCAGATTAATCTCTTCAGAGGGGCTTGAGGTGAGTCTACTACAGAACGACTCGATCTCAGTTTATCTAGAAAATGAACCTACTTCAGAACGGTTCACAATTGATCCTATGGAAGACGAACCTACTACAGGTCGGTTCAGTCTATACCGCCTCGAGAGATAACCTTACTACAGATCAGATTAATCTCTTCGAGGGGTTTGAGGTGAGTCTACTACGAACGACTCAACCTCGGTTGATCTAGAAGATAAACCTACTACGAACGGTTCAATCTTAACTAGTCAACAACCAATCACACAAAATACAACTCGAAGCACCGAGCGGTTGATCTTGAGGTTGGTGAATCGGGAGAAGGGTGGATTTGGCCCACGTGTTTCTTCTCACCGATCTTCTAGATCATGAATTCGAAGCACTAAGCCGATTCATAAACCTAGGAACACAATTGCACACAATGTCAAACCTGAAGCACTGAGCCAGCTTAACATTGAGGCATGTATTAGTGAAGGAACCTACTACAGAACGGTTCACATTCACTGTTTTGTGGATGAATCTACTACAGAACGATTCACTCTCACGATCTCGGGAGATGAACCAGAAGACAAACTTATCGGCGGATGAGTTCAGCCTTACTAGCTCAAATGGTCATGAATTACTTGTTCATGACACCGAGTCATCAAGATGTCACTTCTCTCGGACATCGTAATGTTCTTATCTCTTGGAGTCGACATATCTCCTCATGTTGATGTCGCAGCCTGGATTATTCTTCAATGAGCGTCAAGATGTTCTTGTCCCGACTAATTGTTCTAAATGTTGCATTACTTATGCAAAATCACTATGTTGCCCTACACCCCTTGTGTGAACGTATTTAGTCATGAATTACTTGTTCATGGCGCTAAGTCATTAAGATGTCACTTCTCTCGGACATCGTAATGTTCTTCCTCCTCAAAGTCGACATATCTCTACATGTTGATGTCGCAGCTTTGGTCATTCTTCAACAAGCATCGAGATGTTCTTGTCTCGATATATCTCCTCATGTTGTTGTCAAAGCCTTAGTTATTCTTCGTTAAGATGCTCTTGTCTCAACATATCTTCTCATGTCTTTGTTGCGACTAATTCTTTGTCAAGATGTTCTTGTCCCGACTAATCGCTCTAAATGTTATATCATGTGTACAAAATCACTGTGTTGCTCTACACCCCTTGTGTGAGCACTTTTGTTCATCTCTAAAATGTAAAAAGATTATTACATAATATCTTTCATTATTATCTCTATTATAAAGGTGAATTTATTTTTATCTTTAAACTCTATTTATTTCTGTAGAAAATTATTTACAAAAATAATAGGAAATGGGTTAGCTATTAACTAGAATTTTATTTATATTTTTGGGATTTTATAATAGCTAAAGTAGTAGAATTTTTATTTTTATTATTTCTAAACTCTATTTATTTTGTAGAAAATCACTTACAAAATAATAGAAAATGAATTGGCTATAATTTTTATTTGAATTTTAGGTTTTTATAATAGCCAAAGTAATAGAATTTTATTATTATATTTTCATTATTTTGGAATACATTTATTTTATATAGAAATTATTTACAAATCAAAAGATGATTAGCTATATTATTTTTTTTTTTTTTTTTAGGATTTATAATAACTAAAGAAATCATTATTGTTATTCCATTATATTTTTATTATTTCTATTTATTATCCATAGAAAAATATAAGATTTTGTTTTATTATTATTATTATTATTTGAAAATAGCTACAAAGGATGAAATTCATTATATTCTTTATTACAACTATTATTTTTATTATATTTTATTCATTAAAAATATTATTATTGTATATTTATTTAGAAATAACAAAAAGAGTGCAATTCATTTCATTATATAACTTTATTATCATTCTTTATTATAGAATAAAATGCATTTATCATTTATCACTATGATTATGTATATTTTGTATATTTTTATATTATTTATTTATTTTTTTACAGAAAATATTAACATAATATTCATTTGATATTATTATTTATTTTACTTATTAAAGAATAGAGCCAATCTCACTATCTCTTATTGAATATTATTATTATCAATATTATTTTATGGAAAATTACCAGAAAAATATATTCAATCATTATTTATGATTTTATTTGAATTTTTTGGAATTTTTATAGTATTTAAAATGACAAGTCAAAGCTAAGTCAAATATATCAATACATATAATATCTTTTGCTTTTAAATTGTTTTAATATGATAGTATTTTTAAAACTGAAATATTATTGTTCAGAAAAATACCATAAAAAGTAAAGAATTTTTAGAAACAAATTTGAGTTAATTTGGAGTTTAGGAACATTTTCAAATGATTTATTTACTCTCCTTTTTAAATATTCTGTTATTAATTGGTTATTGGGCTCAATCTGGGCCTTTGGATCTGCACCGAGATTAGCATATATCTCTATTTAACTTTTACTCTTATTTGGGCCGTCAGATTTAATTGAGATTTGCACTGAATGGGTTAAAGGCCCAGATTGAATCTTGCTTTAATCTTCTAAACATTCAATAGCCCAGATCCTTTGGATCTGTTTCAGGATTCGTGCAACCTTTCAAGATTAGTGCAAGAGATCCTTTCTTTGTCTCTCCTCTACCGTGCTTCAAGATACGTGCCAGGAGGTTGATTTCGGTGCTCCGACGATCTGATCGGTGATCGGACACTACAATCGGTGTCGCCTTGGCTTCCAGAACTGACTGCACCGTTTGATTGTACATCGGTGCGGTGGATCGCCGGCACCACCATGTACAATTGACTGAACTGTTCCGCTTTTGGTACCGATCGATTTTCTTGATCAAATTAGGTTGATTCAATCGCGATTTCTTGCAATTCCCGATTCATTTACGCAATTCTAAGTCTCAATTAACAGAATTAGTAATTTAATCACTACAACAACCTTCTTTTTTATTTGGATTGCGACGAAACAGTGGCTGAGAACGGTACCGAGTTGGATTAAATGGATTTATTGATCAAATTGAGCATTAATTCTTGCAATTCTTGCTATACTCTTCATCGCCTTGATGTAGTCAGTATGTTCACTAATCATCTTTAAGTAATTAACTTGACTCACAATGAAAATTCAAAGGTAATTGGTGCGGTCTAGTACCAGTTATGAAATTGATTGCGATTTTGATCACTCAATCTTTGTTCACAGCTCTTATGCATTATATACTTTGTAATACAGTTTCATTTACCTCATTTCATGACCTCAGCACGAATTCAAGGCCAATTTCATGCTACTGCATCAAAGGACAGGAGGCGATGAATGTGCAATTCGATTAATTCATCAATCTTGCTGTGAATTTCAATCAATTGTCACCAATTTGAGTGTTCAAACTCGCAATCAGATTAGGAGGGTTACACAAACCCTTCAACTAGTCACAATTGCAAGAATAATTGATCCATTCCTTGAACAGTATTCGGGAGAGTTACAAAAACCCTTCAACCGACTTCTATCTCACCTTTTATTATGATCAATATCTACAGCAACAAAGGGATTAAAGAGAAAAGGGAAGAAATAGAAAGAAAAAGCAACAAAATTGAGAAATAACAAGAAAATTCAAAGAGTTCAGAAACTTGCCAATTTACTTATACTGATTTCTCCACAAATTGAACAACAATTAACAACAATTACCTATCCCTTGGTGCTTCTTGAGCTGAGTGAGTGACTAATCAAGATTCAAACTTGTCTTGACTGAATGAACTCGAGTTAGAAGCAATCAATCTCTTTTCTCTTCCTTTCTTGCCTTAGGATTCTCTCTCCTCTCTTTTTACTTTCTCTCTCTCTACTGCCTCTCTCTTATGGCCAGAATGAGGTTTATATAGATTAGGAGCTTAATTGTGATTGGTGGATTGATTAGTGGCCGGATTGCAATCTTTCAATTAATCTCACCCCTTGATTGCTTCTTATTCAATGGTTAGGATTAAATTGTGTTTCTTTTCAGCTAATCCATTGACTTGAGTCAACCCTTGACAGTTCTAGGTTGTTAGAGTCGGTTAAATTTTCTTTCTATTTACTCCTTTGCCACTTCCTTGCATCAATTGGTTCTTCCACATTTCCAGAGCCTTCTAGAACATTCCAAGCGCTTGAACACTCCCAGTATACTCCCTATATAATCTCCAAGTGCTTTTTAATCTCAATTGATCAATTAAAAGTTCATTTCTTCACTTAAGCCCCACACTCGGCTTCCACACTCAATCAATACCCTTCCTTCATCTATTCTTCCAATTGACAGCTTGTACAATCTCTTTTTATCTTCTAGAATCGATCTAGCACTCCTGCCTGGACAATTGAGCACCATATCACCAAGTTCAAGCATCCATGCCCATGGCCGGTTTGTGAATCGATGAAACATTGAACTAGAGGCTTCCAATAGTCACCCTGACACTTGCCTTATCATCGTGTGTGTAAAAGAAGTGAGCTTACATGATCAATTGAACTTACAAGCATTCATAAAGGTAATTTCTATTTTCAAGCCGATTAATTTCTTCTGTCAAATGCTCTCTCTTCTCTTGCTAATTCTTTCAATTGATTGCTTGAATAAGATCTTAATAGTGCCTAGAGGTCTCTGTGAAGAGGGATTGGAGCAAGACATCGTGTAGATTCACTTCCCATTGATGGCACCTTCACAGTCGGGCGGAAGGAAGAGGAAGAGAGGAAGAAGAGAATGGGACGAGGGAGGATCAACGTCGGCTGCGCGCGGTGTACGTGAGCCAACATTCCCAGCGATGCCAAGTCAGAGAGAGGAGACGCATGGACCAGGTACACACCTTGTTCTTTGTTTGATTTAAATTTCTGACTGTGAATGTGTATAGACATGGTGCATGCTTGCTAATGTGTGCTATACTCTCATGGACCTGACATATGGGCTCCATCTGTAAGCAGTTAAGTCTAGGCCCATAGGATTAAATTGCGACTTGATTAATAGCCTGCTTAAGCATAATGGATCTGATCTGTCATGATCTGATAGGGCCACACAATTAATCACCTTGTTAATTATCCAATTCAGTGTTTAACTTGTCTTTGAGGTGGCATCGGCTAGTAGGTGCCATGTGTGCTATTATGCTTGCTTGTACCAATCGAATAAGCCATCTGTCACATATGTGTATGTTGTGTGATGACATGGCACCAATCTGTGCCTGCCACGTGGCATCCAGTGGGGCCCACTTGTCAGTCATCTTGTGGTATGGTGGGGCCCACATAGCTGAGGTGGACCAATAGGGAAGTGCCATGTGGCACTCAAGTGTTGAGGTGGATCACTCTGCTGCTGCCATTTGTCATGTCTCTTGCTGGTGTGGACCACTCACAGATAGCCATGTGGCTCAAGTGGTGATGTGGCTTGTGATGTGGTCCAATCAGATCTGGCCATTTGTATCTGCTTGGTGATGTGGCTGCTGACATGGGCCATTGGTTAACTGCCACGTGGCATGAGTGGGACCCACTTGTCAGATATGTGGGACCCACATGGGTGAGGTGGACCAATGAAATGTCGACACGTGGCACTGACATGCTGAGGTGGCCCAATGGGGTGCTGACACGTGTCACACCCTCTCTCTTCTCTTATTCTGTGTGTGCGTGTTTGGGGTCCCCAGCTTGCACCCAGATGTGTCTCTGTCCCCAAGTTGCACCCAGATGAACCCTTGATTGAATCTCAGCCCTTGATCTTTCCTTTTAATCTATTTTATCTTCCCTGAATTTATTCTGATAGCTCCACTTATCCAAAAATTATGAAATTTTCACCAAAAATCCCTAAATTCATGATGATCATCCCTGTAATTTTTAATTCCATTTTTACCCCTGCCTCTTTGAATTAAAAATTCTTTTATCTATAAAACCCTGTTCTTTCCTCTGAATTAATCCCATATTTCAATTATAGCTCAGTGTCTCTGCCAATTATCTCTCTCTTGCAGAAACCACCCTAACTAAATACCAATTAGACTCATATTGATATTCATTAGGGTTTGATCGATCAACAGTTGATTACATGTCAACAGTTGATACAAATCTAGACTGGATCGATGGTTGCTCCCGACTTTGGCACTGATCAGTCTTGTGAAATTGACTTTCAATCCCTTAACATGAGGGTGATTTGGTCAAAGAACTGACTACTTATCAGTAATTGACACAAATCAAAGCATAATTAGGTGGTTGCTCACGGCTTTGGCACCAGGTCAGCCTTGAAAGCAAAATCACATTTGAAATTTCTCATGACTAGTTGCATCAGAATACTAGCTTGGCATTGACATCATTTCATGTGGTACAGGGATTGTACTGCTTCAGCTCTTAGGGTTTGCTTTGATGATAGATTCTCAGGGTTTAATTCTGACTCCTTTGATAGTTGGTCACTGAGGTGTGGGGCCCACCTGTCAGTGAAAAATGGTCACATGGATGACCCATCAGATAGGCTAGGTTTATGTTGTTAGAGCGTCTACAAGGGACTGCCAGGTGGGTCCCACTTGTCAGAAAAAATATAATCAAATGGCTGACCCATCAGGAGATTTTCTCTCTCTGAAATCTCCCGAGGGTCAGCCACCTCGAATGAATAGGAGATGGTGGAGTATTTATATCCTTGTCTCTCACCCTGACATTTCCTTGTGGGACTAATGGATTCATTCCGGGGTTAGGTAGCGACCTCTTCTGATCAGTGGGCCATCTCTTCCTTGCTTTCTCTTCTTCCCTCTTCTTATGATTTATCATTAATCATTGATTTTATTTTTATTCATTCGGCTACTTATCCTTGAAATTTTTCAAGGGTAAACAAGAGCACATGTGTCCAGGAGCGAAAAACTTTAAAACGAGCCTTGACGGCCTCGGTACCGTCGAAAACGAGTCGGGGAGAGCAAAAAATCTAAACGGGACCTGACGCCCTCGGTACCGCAAAAAATGTGTCCGGGAGGGAAAAACTTAAAAACGGTACCCGACGCCCTCGGTACCGCCTGAAACGAGTCCGTGAGCGCAAAACATGAAAATGGGACCCGGCGCCCTCGGTACCGCCCAAAAAGAGTCCGGGTGCGCAAAAGATGAAAACGAGCCCCGACGCCCTCAGTACCGTCGAAAATGAGTCCGGGCGCGTAAAACTTCAAAACGGTACCCAACGCCCTCGGTACCACCCAAAACGAATCCGAGAGCGCAAAACATGAAAACTGGACTCGGCACCCTCCGTAATGCCCAAAAAGATTCCGGGAGCGCAAAATATGAAATCGAGCCCCGACGGCCTCGGTACCGTCGAAAATGATTCGGGGAGCGCAAAACATGAAAATGGGACCCGACGACCTCGGTACCGCCGAAAATGTCATTGGGATCACAAAACTTGAAATCGAGCCCCGACTGCCTCGCTACCGCCCAAAAAGATTCCGGAAGGTAAAACATGAAAACGAGCCCCGACGCCCCCGGTAACGTCGAAAACGATTCCGAGAGCACAAAACTTGAAAACGGTACTTGACGACCTCGGTACCGCCCGAAACGAGTCCGGGAGTGCAGAACAGGAAAACGGAACCCGACGTCCTCGGTATCGCCTAAAAATAGTTGGGGAGCGCGAAACATGAAAACGAGCCCAGACGCCCTCGGTACCATCGAAAATGAGTCCGAGAGCGCAAAACATGAAAACGGAACCCGACGCCCTCGGTACTGCCCGAAACGAATCCAGGAGCGCAAAACATGAAAATAGGGCCCGACGCCCATGGTAACACCCAAAAAGATTCCGGGATCGCAAAACATGAAATCGAGCCACGACGGCCTCGGTACTATTGAAAACGAATCAGGGAGGGCAAAACATGAAAACAGGACCCGGCGCCCTCGGTACAGCCCAAAAAGATTACGGGAGCGAAAAACATGAAATCAAGCCCCGACGGCCTCGGTACTGTCGAAAACGAGCCGGGGAGCGCAAAGTAAGAAAAAGGGATCCGACGGCCTCGGTACGGCCCAAAAAGAGTCCGTGAGCGCAAAACTTGGAAATGAGCCCCGACGGCCTCGGTATTGCCCAATAAGAGTCCGGGAGCGTAAAACATGAAAACGAGCCCCAACGCCCTCGGTACTGTCGAAAATGAGTTCGGGAGCGCAAAATTTGAATACAGTACCCGACGCCCTCGGTACCGCCCGTAACGAGTCCGGGAGCGCAAAACATGAAAACGGGACCTGGTGCCCTCGATACTGCCGAAAAAGATTACGTGAGCGCAAAACATGAAAATGATCCTCGACGCCCGCGGTATCGCCGAAAACGTGTGAGGGAGCGCATAATATGCCAACAGGACCCAAGGTCCTCGCTACCGTCAAAAACAAGTATGGGAGCGTAAAACATATAAATGAGACCCGACGACCTCGGTACCGCCCAAAACGAGTCCGGGGGCGCAAAACATGAAAACGGGACCCAACGACCTCTATAATGCCTAAAAAGAGTCCGAGAGCGCAAAACATGAAATCGAGCCCCGACGGCCTCGATACTGTCGAAAACGAGTCGGGGCGCGCAAGACATGAAAACGGGACCCGACGCCCTCGGTACCGTCAAAAACGTGTCCGGGAGCGCAAAACTTGAATACGAGCCCCACCGGCGTCGGTACCGCCCAAACAGATTTCGGGAGCGCAAAATATGAAAACGAGCCCCGATGCCCTCGCTACCGTCGGAAATGAGTCCGGGAGCGCAAAACATCAAAACGGGACACGACGCCCTCGGTAACGCCCAAAAAGAGTCTAGGAGCGCAAAACATGAAATCGAGCCCTGATGGCCTCAATATTGTCAAAAACGAGTCGGGGAGCGCAAAACATGAAAACGGGACCCGACTTCCTCGGTACCACCAAAAACGTGTTCGGGAGCGCAAAACTTAAAAATGAGCCCCGACGGCCTCAGTACCGTCCAAAAAGAGTTCGGGAGCGCAAAACATGAAAACGATCCCCAACGCCCTCGGTATCGTGGAAAACGGGTCCGGGAGCGCAAAACTTGAAAACGGTACCCGCCCTCGGTACCGCTAGAAACGAGTCCGGGAGCGCAAAATATGAAAACTGGACCAGACGGCCTCGGTACCGCCCACAAAGAGTTCGGGATTGTAAAACATGAAAACGAGCCCTGATACCCTCGGTACCATTGACAACGAGTCCAGGAGCGCAAAACTTGAAAACGGAAAACATCAAAACAAGCAAGGAGTCCGAGAGCGCAAAACATCAAAACAAGCCCGAGAGCGCAAAACATCAAAACAAGCCCCAACGCCCTCGGTACCGCCAAAAATGTTTCCGGGAGCGTAAAATATGCCAACGGGAACCAAGGTCCTCGGTACCGTCAAAAACGAGTCTGAGATCGCAAAAGATGAAATTGGGACCCGGCGCCCTCGGTATCGCCCAAAACGGGTCCGGGAGCACAAAACATGAAAACGAGCCCCGATGCCCTCGGTACCGTCGAAAATGAGTTCGGGTGCGCAAAAAATGAAAACGAGCCCTTACACCCATGTTACCGCCAAAAAGATGTCCGAGAGCGCAAAATATGCCAACGGGAACCAAGGTCCTCGCTACCGTCGAAAACGTGTCCGTGAGAGCAAAACATGAAATTGGGACCCAGCGCCTTCGGTACCACCCGAAACGAGTCCGGGAGCGCAAAACATGAAAACGGGACAAGACGCCCTCGATAACGCCCCAAAAGAGTCCGGGAGCGCAAAACATAAAAATCGGGCCCCGACGGTCTCGGTACCGTTGAAAACGATTCGGGGAGTGCAAAATATGAAAACAGGACCCGACGGCCTCGGTACCGCCAAAAACCTGTTTGTGAGCGCAAAACAAGAACACGAGCACCGACGGCCTCGGTACCGCCCAAAAAGAGTCCGAGAGAGCAAAACATGAAAACGAGCACGACGCCCTCGGTGCCGTCGAAAACGAGTCCGGGAGCGCAAAACTTGAAAACGGTACCCGACGCCCTCGGTACCGCCCGAAATGAGTCCGGGAGCGCAAAACATGAAATGGGACCTGATGCCCTCGGTACCTCCCAAAAAGACTCCGGAAGTGCAAAACATGAAAACAAGCCCGACGCCCTGGGTACCGCCGAAAACGTGTCCGGGAGCACATAATATGCCAACGGAACCCAAGGTCCTCGCTACCGTCCAAAACGAGTCCGGGAGTGCAAAACATGAAAACAGGACACGGCGCCCTCGGTAACGCCCAAAAAGAGTTCGAGAGCGCAAAACATGTAATCGAGCCCCAACAACCTCGGTACTGTCGAAAATGAGTCGGGGAGCGCAAAACATGAAAACGGTACCCGACGCCCTCGATACCGCCAAAAACGTGTCCGGAAGCGCAAAACTTGAAAATGAGCCCCGATGCCCTCGGCACCGCCAAGAACGTGTCCGGCAGCGCAAAATTGCCAACGGTACCCAAGGTCCTCGCTACCATCGAAAACGAGTTCGGGAGCGCAAAACATGAAATTGTGACCCGACGCCCTCGGGTACACCCGAAATGAGTCTGGGAGCAAAAAAAATGAAAATTGGACCCGACGCCCTCTATAACGCTCAAAAAGAGTCCGGGAGCGCAAAACATGAAATCGAACCCCGACGCCCTCGGTACCGTCGAAAACGAGTCCGGGGGCACAAAACATGCCCACGGGACCCAAGGTCCTCGCTATCGTCGAAAATGAGTCTGATATCGCAAATCATGAAATTGGGACTCGGCGCCCTCGGAACCGCCCGAAACGGGTTCGGGAGCGCAAAATATGAAAACGAGACCCGATGCCCTCGGTACCGTCGAAAACGAGTCCGGGAGCGCAAAAAATGAAAATGAGCCCCGACGTCCTTGTACCGCCAAAAACGTGTCCGGGAGCACAAAATAAGCCAACAGGACCTGATGTCCTCGCTACCGTCGAAAATGAGTCCCGGAGAACAAAACATGAAATTGTGACCCGACGCCCTTGGTACCGCCAAAAATGAGTCCGGGAGCGCAAAACATGAAGACAGGACACAGCGCCTTCGGTAACATCCAAGTAGTGTACGGGAGCGCAAAAAAAGAAAATTGGACCCGACGCCCTCGGTATCGCCCAAAAAGATTACGGAAGTGTAAAACATGAAAACAAGCCCCAACGCCCTCGTTACCATCGAAAACGAGTCCGGGAGCGCAAAACTTGAAAAATAGTACTCGACGCCCTCGCTACCGTCTGAAACGAGTCCGGGAGCGCAAAATAGGACCCAACGCCCTCGGTACAGCCCAAAAATAGTTCGGGAGCGCAAAACATGAAAACGAGCCCCAACGCCCTCGGTACTGCCCGAAACAAGTCCGGGAATGCAAAACATGAAAACGGGACCTGACGCCCTCGGTAACACCCAAAAAGTGTCCGAGAGCGCAAAACATGAAATCGAGCCACGACGGCCTCGGTACTGTCGAAAACGAGCCGGGGAGCGCAAAACATGAAAACGGGACCCGACGCCCTCGCTACCGCCAAAAATGTGTCCCGGAGCGCAAAACTTGAAAACGAGCCTCGACGACCATGGTACCGCGTAAAAAGAGTCCTGAAGCGCCAAACATGAAAACGAGCCCCGATGCCCTTGGTACCGTCAAAAACGTGTCCGGGAGCACAAAAGATGCCAACGGGACCTAAGGTCCTCGATACCGTCGAAAACGAGTCCGAGAGCGCAAAACATGAAATTAGGACACGGCGCCCTCAATACCGCCCGAAATGGGTCCGGGAGGGAAAAACATGAAAACGGGACCCGACGCCCTCGGTAACGCCCAAAAAGAGTCCGGGAGCGCAAAACATGAAATCGAGCCCCGACGGCCTCTATACTGTCGAAAACGAGTCGGGGAGTGAGAAACATGAAAACGGGACTCGACGCCCTCGGTACCGCGAAAACGTGTCCAGGAGTGCAAAATCTGAAAATGAGCCCCGACGGCCTCGGTACCGCCCAAAAAGAGTCTGGGAGCGCAAAACATGAAAACGACCCTGTGCGACCCTTTTTCGCGCGCTCCGCACCGCCGCTGGGCGATGGGTTGCGGAAGAAGGACACGGAGATCCCTCCCGAGCGTGCATCTCGCCGGGTGTCGCCGATTCTCGCCGTTTAGAGATATTTGGATGCACATTCGGGGGGTTTTTAGTGATTGTGAGTTCTTGAGATTCCGGTGGGCGCAAGCCCCCACCGTTAATTACCCCGGGCTATTAACCTCGAGGCACCTCTGGATCTTTGAAAGAGAGAAGCAAATAGTATAGTTAAAAGATGGTCAAGTGGTCGTCTAATTTCATAAAAAGGGGTCTACGGAAGATGAACCTACAAACAGATCGGTTCAATCTATGGAAGACAAACCTATAAACAGACGGCTTTTGTCCTATGGAAGACGAACCTACAAACAGACGGTTCACCATGCCACCTCGAGATGTAACCTTACCTACGTACCAGGTTAATCTCTTTAGAGGGCTTGAGGTGAGTCTACATACGTAACGACTCGACCTCCGTTGATCTAGAAGATAAACCTACAAACAGACGGTTCAATCTTAACTAGTCAACAACCAATCACACAAAATACAACTCGAAGCGCCGAGCCGGTTGATCTTGAGGTTGGTGAATCGGAGAAGGGTGGATATGGCCCACGTGTTTCTTCTCACCGATCTTCTAGATCATGAATTCGAAGCACTAAGCCGATTCATAAACCTAGGAAACACAATTGCACACAAAGTCAAACCCGAAGCGCTCGAGCCGCTTCAACATTGAGGCATGTGTTAGTGAAGGAACCTACCTACGTAACGGTTCACATTCATCGTTTTGTGGATGAATCTACCTACGAACGATTCAATCTCACGGTCTCGGAAATGAACCGGAGACGAACTTATCGACGGATGAGTTCGCCTCTTGCCACTCAAATGGTCATGAATTACTTGTTCATGACACCGAGTCATAAAGATGTCACTTCTCTCGGACATCGTAATGTTCTTCTTCTTCAAAGTCGACATATCTCTCCATGCCGATGTCGTAGCTTTGGTCATTCTTCGATGAGCGTCAAGACGTTCTCGTCTCGACTAATCATTCTACATGTTGCATTACTTGTGCAAAATTACTATGTTGCCCTACACCCCTTGTGTGAGCGTATTCAATCATGAGTTACTTGCTCATGGCAACGAGTCATTAAGATGTCACCTATCTAGGACATCATAATGTTCTTCTTCTTCGAGTCGACATATATTTCCATGTTAGTATCGTAGCTCGGTTATTCTTCATCAAACGTCAAGATGTTCTTGTCTCGACATATTCACTCATGTTGCTATCAAAGCCTTATTCATTCTACGTCAAGATGTTCTTGTTTCAACGTATCTTATTATTCTTTATCAAGTGTCAAGATGTTCTTGTCTCGACATATCTTCTCGTATTGTTATTAAAGCCTTAATCATCTCACGTCAAGATGTTCTTGTCTCAACGTATCTTATTCATATTGCTATCAAGGCCTAAATCATCCTACGTCAAGATGTTCTCGTCTTGACTAATCATTCTAAATGTTATATCATGTGTGCAAATATTCATATGTGGCTCTACACTCCTTATGTGAGCATATTTATTTATTTCTAAAATGCACAAAGTTTATTATATAATATCTTCCATTATTATTTTTATTATGAAGATGCATTTATTTATTATTATTATTATTATTATTATTATTATTATTATTATATTCTTATTACTATTATTATTTTTTTATTATTATTATTTTATTTCTTAAACTCTATTTATCTATGTAGAAAATTATTTACAAAAATAATAGGAAAAGGGGGTAGCTATTAATTAGAGTTTCATTTATATTTTTGGGATTTTTATAATAGCTAAAGTAGTAAAATTTTATTTTTATTATTTCTAAACTCTATTTATTCTGTAGAAAATCACTTACAAAAATAATAGAAAATAAAATGGCTATGATTTGTATTTGTATTTTTAAAATGTTTATAATAGCCAAAGTAATAGAATTTTATTATTATATTCTATTATATTGAAATATTATTCATTATGTAAGAATCATTTACAAAATTAAAAGATGGTTAGCTATACTATTTTACTATTATTATTTTTTTATTATTATTATTTTTATTTTTAATATCTATAATAGCTAAAAAGAAATCATTATTAATATTCTATCTTATTTATTATACTATTCATTATATCTATTTTATTTATTTCTATTTATTATCTATAGAAAAGTATAAGATTTTTATTATTAGTTGAAAATAGTCATAAGAGATGAAATTCATTATGTTTTTATTACAACTATTATTTTTATTGCATTTTTATTCATCCAAAGTATTTTATTGTATATATTTGTATAGAAATAAAAGAAATACAATTCATATTATAAAACTATATTATCATTCTTTATTATAAAAGAAAATGTATTTTACTATTTATTACCATGGTATTATATTTATATATATTTTGAGCTATTTATTTTTATTATTCTTTTTACAGAAAATATCAATATATTATCTATTATTATTATATTTTTTATTTATCAAAGAATATAGCTAATCTCACTATTTATTATAGTATATTACTATCATCATTATTATTTCATGGAAAATCACTTGAAAAATCACTAAAATATATCTAGTTATTATTTATGATTTTTATTTGTATTTTTGGAATTTTTATAGTATTTAAAATGGCAAGTCAAATCTAGGTCAAACATATCAATATATGTAGTGTATTTTGCTTTTAAATTGTTTTATCATGATTACATTTTTAAAACTGGAATATTATTGTATAGAAGAATAGTATGAAAAATAAGAAGATTTTAGAAACAAATTTGAGTCAATTTAGAGTTCAGGAACATTTTCAAATCATTTATTTACTCTATATTATTACTATTATGTTATTATTTAATTATCGGGCCTAATCTGGGCCGCCGATCTATGCCGAGATTGGTGCGCATCTTTTATATAACTTCTTCTTCATTTGGGCCGCCGATTCGCTTGAGATACGTGTTTAATGGATCTACGCCCGCATCCTTTCTTGGTTTAATAATCGGATTTCTTAACGATCCCGTGTGTTGATTAGCTTCAAGATCAGTGCATGCTTCAAGGTTCGTGCCAACGGTTCTTTCATCTCTTCCGATTTGTTCTTACGTCAGGATTCGTGCCGAGCGCGCTTCCGGCGGCCGAGCACCTCTTCCATGATCGTGTCGGTTTCGCATCGTCTTGCTTTGGAGAGTTCTTTTATGGCTCTTGATCGAGAATCCATACGGTGAGAGATGCCACATGATGGTACCGAGTAGTGTGTCGGCTTAGAACCGTGCATCGAGATGCTTCTTTCGTTAAATTCGGCAAAATTGATCAAAGTTATTGACAATTACAAGGTCGATGAGCATCGTCTCGACATGAAGATGCGGTATGGGTTAGGCGTAGGGGCTTCCTTTCGTTTCGGTGGTGTCAAGCAATTCATCACTCGGTAGCATATAGTACCTGGCTCGGTACCAAGCTCAATTAGCTCAATTCGTGCCCTTTTCTCATCGAATTAGCACCCCTCGTGCCTAAAGGCGCACCTAGGCGTAGCTAGGGCCGCGGGCTCACCGAGTTGAGTGTTAATTTGAACAAATTCGGATTTGAAAACTCCTACGATATACCGGTTCTAACAAAGATTATCGGTGCATTGTAATGAAATTGCAATGCTAGGATTAATTCTAATCAATCAAAAACAATTCAATCAAGAAAATTACAAAGATATGAACTTGTATACCTCGCTTTATGTGATCTTAAGCTAATGAATACTAAAAAATGAAAATTTCCAATGAAAATCAAGATATCAACAATTAAATTGCAAATTCTTGACTTTATAATCGATTCAGCCTAAGGCTCACCAATCACTTTGTGATTGGGCCGTGGCTCACCGAATGCAAACTAATTATTGTTAATTGATGCCTTTCAAAGAGGAACAAGAAGAAACAAATGAAAGAAGCAAAATTTCCAAAGAAAGAAAGCAAGAATGAAGAAATATATTCAATTGACTATTCAATAACTATGAATCGAATGTTTTAAAATCAGCTTTCGTAGAAAGAATACAAGGAAAGTATCTATAAACTAATGAATATTACCAATTACCTTTTTATTCTTGACAAAAACAAGAAATTGAGCAATCTCTCTTCTAGTTATTCACTCTCTCTCTCTTGTCGACTAAGAAAGTGTGTGTGAGTGTGTGTTCTTGATTCTAATTGCTCTGCCCATCAATCTCCTTGCTACTGTTGCTGAATTTCAGTTTATATAAGCTAATTAGGCCGATTATACTCAATTGTGATTGGTTAGCTGCCTTCCACTCGGATTGCCACCTTGGATACATCCTCACCCTTCATTCTAATTCAATCAACGCCTGTATGGGTTTGTGTTTGTCAGTGGAAACCGCCCAACCGCTTTCTCGTTATGGTTTGATCCGTGCCGCAATTCTTTGACTCAATCGAGCGCCTATTTCAACCGTGAGTGGCTCCTCACCGCCAAACCATGCTTAAACACTTCTATCTCATTGCTAAGACCCCTTTCTCCCTCAATTGCATGGTTATTCATTCAATTTCTAAACTGCATTTTTAACCCGTTTCTCCTCCTAGCTAAATTCATCATCTTTTACTCAATTGCCTTTTCAATCCATGTCGATTATCATCGCCTTGATCCGAATAAGCTTTTTCACCATTCAATTTGATCTCTAGAGCGTTTATTGAATTTGCCTCTCCATTATCGCTTCCGACAACTCCTCAAGCTTAAGCCTTCCCGTAATTCAATTGCTCCATAATTACTTATCAATCGGCGTCGCCTTAGCACGAGGAAGCTATCCCCGTGCTCAATTTGGTGTTTGAAGCACTCAATTGCATCCGATAGAAGTGCACCCTTACATCGTTCCAACTTGAATTGAGGTAAATGCATTGCTTGATTTTCTTTTCATCACTAACTCCTTGTTCTAATCTCTCTAATCAATTCATTAATGCGTGTCAACTATTTCTCAAGCTTCCACGATGGTGAGACGCCATGGGACTGCATGCTCGCGCGCGAGAGGAGAAGGAGAAGAAGAGAGAGCGGGGAGAATGTTCGGCCGGGATCGGACGGCTCAGCGCACGTGCACCAAAGCGCCGTAGGGGAGTAGATCGGCCGACGGGGAGCATGCACCAGTGTTCATTTTGTTTTCATCCCCTTTTTAAATTTTATCGCTTTGAGCAGACAAACCAAGAGGATAGACTTGGCATACCACTTCAACCATGAGCCTATACTCTTATCTCTCGTATCCCGGGCCCCATCCGTAAGGTTCATAAGTATGCGCCTATAGTTTGATTAGCAATTGATTAGCATGATGATTAGGGTTAATATGCGCGAGGTGGCTCTGTCGATTGGTTGTTTATTAGATGAACAACTCCCTAATCACTTGATGAATGGCCGAGATGGTCGGCTAGAAAGATGCCATGTGGCACACCGAGTTGAGGTGGCTTGATGTGGCCGTGCCATGTGGCTTAGGGTCAGCGAGATGGCCTCTTCTCGGTCGTGCCACGTGGCACAGGGAGCGTAGGGGACCATCGGTGTGATGCCATGTGGCATAGGATAGTATGAGGTGGACTCGTTAGATCTTGCCACGTGGCATGCCGGTGGGGCCCACATGTCGTGTCGCATGGTGGTGGGGCCCACATGGCCGAGGTGGACCAACGGGTGCCGACACGTGGCACGAGGTGGCCCAATGAGATGCCGACACGTGTCACACCCTCTCTCTCTCTCGATTCGGTATAGGTATGCTTAGGATCCCCGCTTGCACCCGCATGTGTCTCTCGTCCCCATTGCACCCGCATGAACCCTTGATTGAATCTCACCTTTGATTAGTCCATTTATTCTCGCTTTTATCTTCCCTAAATTTATTTTAATAGCTCCACTTATCCAAAAATCATGAAAATTTCACCAAAAATCTCTAAATTCATGATGATCATCCCCGTAATTTTTAATTCCATTTTTGCCCTTGCCTCTCTGAATTAAAAATTCTTTTATCCATAAAACCCTATTATTCCTTATGAATTAATCCCCGATCTCAATTATAGCTCGTGTCTCTCGCCAATTATTTCCCTTTTGCAGAAACCACTCTAACTAAATACCAATTAGACTTATATTGATATTCATTAGGGCTTGATTTGATCAAATGCCGACTACTTATCAAGAATTAATACAAATCTAGACTTGATCGTGTGGTCGCTCCCAAATTTGCACTCGATCGCCTTGTGAAATTGACTTTCAATCCCTTAACATGAGGGTAACTTGGTCAAAGAACTGACTACTTATCAGTAATTGACACAAATCAAAGCATGGTTAGGTGGTTGCTCGCAGCTTTGGCACCAGGTCAGCCTTGAAAGCAAAATCACATTTGGAATTTCTTATAACTAGTTGCATCAAAATGCTAGCTTAGCATTGACATCATTTCATGTAGCATAGGGATTATACTGCTTCAGCTCCTTTCTAGGGTTAGCTTCAAAGGCAGATTTCTAGGGTTCAATTCTGACTCCTTCAATAGGTCACTGAGGTGTGGGGTCCACCTGTCAGTGAAAATGGTCACATGGGTGACTCATCAGATAGGCTATTGTTGTTAGATTCATCTACAAGGGACCGCCAGTGGGGTCCCACTTGTCGAGAAAATGTAATCAAATGGTCGACCCATCAAGAGATTTTCTCTCTCTAAATCTCCCGAGGGTCAGCCACCTCGAATGAGTAGGAGGTGGTGGAGTATTTATATCCTCGTCTCTCACCCTAATATTTCATTGTGGGATTAATGGATTTGTTCCGGGATTAAGCAGCGACCTCTTCTGATTAGTGGGTCATCTTTTCATTGCTTTCTCTTCTTCTCTCCTCTTATGATTTATCATTAATCATCAATTTATTTCCATTTATTCATCTATTCATCCTTGAAATCTTTCAAGGGTAAACAAAGAGCCACCCACCAAGACGAGCCTTGAATGCTCGAAAGGCTTGTCTTGGTGCATTATTCCTTATCATTCATCACTTCATTTCTCATGACGTCTTCTCCTCTTTGGGTATTGTAGTTTCATCTCATGACGCCATTCCGCGTCGCTCCTTGAGTCATTATCATTCTTTTTACGAGGATCCTAGTGATTGGACTCCTCTCGTTTCAGCCATCCGAGCGACTCCTGTCTACCCGCGAGGCGGCGGTTTATTCTTTAGAGATGATCAGCCTCATGACATCATGCCCCTTCAGCCCTTAGGCGTCGCTTCTACAGCTCCTTTGACTCATCTCCTGGGCAAGGAGATTATCGACGGGGAGGCTCACAGATGGACTACTGCCCCCTTTATCACTCCTTTAGAGTGTCATGGATATCGCTAGAGTGGACCCGTATATGCTCATGCGGGAGAGGACTCGCTCGTGCGAGCCGGATATATGACTCGGTTTTCTTGTCGATGTTTCATTATCATATCGACACACCCCGGCTACGGGCCTTTTGTGAGAGGTGGAACTATTCCACCAACACTTTGTTCATCGACGATCGGAGCCGACTCCGACCCTCCTGAGATACAAAGCAGCTGACCGGCCGCCGATCTTCTACCATTTCTATGACGAGTTCATGGTCTCACCCGCCGACTCGGGAGACTTCACTCGATTCCCGCCTTCTTTACGAGGACTTATGAGATTTATCATCATTTACGGAGGGGCATCCCGAGTTCCGTTCGACATTGGATCGCCTATTTCACCGATCGGTCCACACTCGCCCTACGGTCCGGCTTCCACCGAGATCCATTTGATACAGGTGCGGCTCGAGATTCATCACGACGCCCTATCCCATCTCAGGATACCCCGTGTTCACATGACGTGGATCGGGAGACTTATTTGACAGCCTTTCATCTCTTGGTGGATCTCGCTATTTCTTATTACCTAGCTCCCCGCATACACCATTCGCCTTCGTGTTCATTATGGCGAGCCCGATCGCGCGTGGCGACAGGATTTCTTTGGCCGTGCCTCGTATCGCCAACATTTATAGGTGCCTCCGCGGTCCGACTTCATCTCGTAGTCCTTCACGGTGCCGTGAGCCGATCCCGTGGCATCCGATTAGCGGATGGCTCCATTTGCATCGGTCCGGCTCATATGATCCCGGCATGGCGGTCCACGCTACGAGATCGTCTACCCTTATCGAGTGATCTAGCCGGGGTGCACCGGCTTCATTGACTCCGAGGTCGCCCGTATAGATTCTTCAGAGCCGAGACCATCCGCGCTTCTCTCGAGACGCATCGCGTGGCTCGTGGGGCGCCTAGGGTTGCCGACAGGATGGTGATTGACAAATAGGGTCCCCTCTTCCGACTCTTCTAGCATTCGAGCCGTGCCTATCGATTTGGAGTACCCGATCGCATTCGTCGTGGCTTTCTTCCTCTCGATCGGGCGATTATATGTTCATCGAGCCCTATTCACCACATCGATGCGCACATCGCTTGGCTTGGATCAGATATTCCGCCTCTTCTTCGCCCCGCATCATTGGCGGCCGATTTGGAGGGTATCGGATGGTGCTACACTCACCTCTTCCGACTAGGCACGGCACTCGCTATCGATGGTATCCACATCTAGGACTTCCACCTTCACGAGGCGTTATCGCAAAGTGGTATTATGAGACCATTCGCTCTTATCGGGCCGTATATCCCTCCGTGGTCGTCCGAGTACATGTCCGCGAGATGGCCACCTCTATTAGATGGCACCGTTTCGCGTGATCGCAGCCCTTTCCCGCCATTGTCGCAGAGCCTCGTCGACTTTCGTGGTTTAGATGTACTCGGCTTTTCTCATGCTCCCGTTAGGACCATTCTCACGTGTATGCTTCATCATCCCTTTAGGTTATTTCTTTTCGATAAGCCTCATCTCATTTCGACCAATTCTTCTTTGATTCGTAGCCGGCTTATGAGTATGATCACGCGAGCTCGGGTTCTCGGTCCCTCGTCCACGAGTAGTTGGCGTTCATTCTCGCCCACATGTCGAGCCACCGGCTCCGCTGCTACGGGGAGAGATCGAGACGGCTCCTCGGCCGTCTTCCCCATTTTCTTTTCCTTCTCCCACTCCGGTGATTTTCTTTACTGACTCGCCTATCCTTATTCGGGCGCACTTCATTTACATCTCTGATTAGGGTTTATATTTTTTTTTTAGCTCGTGTGACATCTCCTGTGGAGGCTGCCCGAGATGACATCATAGCAGATCTATCAGTGCCTGCGAGCACTGCTGTCCCAGGGTTTTGCACCGACCTTGCCGTCGCAGGTTCGTGTGCTTCATTTAATACTTAGTTGCCAGCATGCACTAGTATTTTCATTCTTACATGTAGATTTTACAGACTCCCGAGGCCGATGACATGGCATCTCCTCATCGCTCGGAGTCTTTCTTTTACGACGGTCCCGCCTCACCGTCGATTTTATTGGTGCCTCACCGGGATGGTGACTCCTTTGATGTGGTTCTCGGGGCCGCGTGCTCACTCTTGCACGACCGTGAGAGGCTTCTTTAGAGCAGGGGAGTCCATCGGTCGTCGAGCCCGCAGCGACGAGCCATTACCGATCGAGGGAGGGCCATCTCATGCTTCTTCATCTCCCGACGGCACCTCTCATGGCCACAGATGGCGAGTCTCGACCGAGCGGGTTGCGGTCGATTATGACTCGAGTTGGATGAGAGTTGGGCCGGTGGAGCAGCCTATTCCACGTTCCCCGCAGACGGGGTTCCGGCTAGCGAGGGTTTCACAGAGCCTCATGTCTCTCCCGGTACTTTATACTTCTTTTATCATTTGCCCGTATTTTATTTTTCATGTATTTATGCTTTCCATTTTATTTTGTAGCTGGGTCTGGTACACCTGCGGGTCCTCCTGAGGCGACCGACATCCCTATCCCCGATTCACTCCCGTCTGTCTCAGGCGACGAGGCGATAGGTTAGATCTTCCCTTCCTTCTATTTCTTCTTTGGTTATAACAATTTGTCTAACCCATTTATTTTACTTGCGGATGTTTCATCGAGGGATGTGCGCCTCGCCTCGTCGCGCCGGCGATGCACTCCGAGATACCTTCTTCGGGGCTATCCACTAGATTTCGACATCCCGGACTCTCTCGCCCAAAGGATTCTCTTTCGATTGGTATAGGCCGATGCGGGATACCATCGCGCCGCCTCTACTCATTGCACCTCGTCTCGAGAGCACTTTCATTTCCAGGAGGTGTGAGGAGCCGCTTCGTGGCTTACCAGATGCGAGCTCTCTCGTATATCGCACGAGTTAGAGATTCATGAGCTACGCAGCATTTGGAGGCCGCTCGATTCCGCTATCTTCGGCGGCTCTCTTCTTGTGCCACTCTCCGCTCCATGGGAGTCGGTGGTGGGCCCGCTCGACCGCTCGTACAGAGCTAGAGGACCACGATTATCAATAGAGGGCTTCTCTCGACATTTGGCGGACGTCTCCGAGTTGCGCATTCATTCGAGCGCCCGGGATAGTGCCTTCGCTCAGTTCTTGGACTTCGAGGCAGCTTCGGAGGAGGATAGGCACTCCCTCCATACTCATTTAGAGACTATTAGTACCGTGCTATTAGAGTTGGAGTCCCGCTTTTTGGGCCCATAGACTGCACTTTTCATTTCTTTTTTCTCCTTTTCTTTTACCATACTTGATATAGGATGCTTTGACACTTATCATTTGGATCTCTTGTTGTGGATGATGCTTGCCTCTATTATTATTCTTTCATCGCTTCCTTCGCAGCGAGGAAATATTTTATTGATTTCATGCTATGCACCTCCAATCTTATTTGCAAAAGCGCCTATTACAACCGCTTCATTCTTTCGCAATCTAAACATAATAAAGAAAAATCTTACAACATCCTATTACATTCATTCTATACATGTTTCTCTTTATTTATGGCAATACAAAACTCAAGTAACCGTGGTATTTTACTTGATACCGAACTCGTCCGTATTGACCTCTAGGCCGGCACAGAATAAACCCGTTTATCCCTTTATTATCGATGGATAAACTTACCAAGATCAATTGGATTATGGATGCAACTGATAACACAATTTTGTGGATGCTCCTTGTATATTTAGTTGACATTTAGTTGTGGAAGCTCACCCACTCTCCTCATTTGTGCACCGTTGCGTGCGGTAAGTGGAAACTCACCTTCACTCATCTCCACTCAATTTGTTCTGTGGGGGTACTACCCTCAAACATCCATCACGCATCCCCGCGAGACAAGCTTTCATCGGGTAGGTTCGCTCCCCATGACCTGAGTCACTTCTCTAAGCGAATTACTTTATTTGACACCGAATGTCTGGCAAAAGCATAAACCCTTAGTCTGACCCCTCCATGATCTATTTTGGGATTAGAAACAGACCACCTCCTTGGGCGTGTGGTACTTTTGCGGATGAATGTACCCAACCTAGTTTTTTATATTTTGGCTACCCTCAAACATCCATCACGCATCCCCGCGAGACAGCTTTCATCGGTAGGTCCGCTCTCCATGACTCCGAGTCACTTCTTTAAGCGAGCCGCTTTGTTTAACATGAAATGTCGGGTACAAGCGTAAACCCTTGGTCTGACCCCTCCATGATATGTCGTGGGATTATGACACACCATTTCTTCGGGCGTGTGGTGCTTTTACGGATGAATGCACCCAACCTGGCTTTGTATAACACTCATGGTGTTGGGGACAAAGATGGCAACCCCTTATTGAAAAGATTTTATTATTTTTATTATCATTTCATTTTTTCATTTTCATTTTTTTTTTTTATGAGTAGAAAAATAGGTTTTTATTGTTTTACTTATATATCCTTTTTATTTTATTAGAAGAAGGCAGATTTTTGGTTATTAGTGATACATGTTACTAATAATACGAGAGTTATTTATTTACATGCCCTCGGAAGCGACTATTTACTAGCCACCAATTTGCTCGACCTATCCCTTGGCTTGCGCCACGGGCGACCAATATGAGCAACTTTCGTCATCGGGCAACGATGGTTTGAGGGACAAACCGCAAACCCCGCCCATTTTTGTGTTTATTCTCGTATCAAATGGACAAACCCAAAGGGTATTTGTATTATGAGCCCAAGCACCAAGGCTCTCGCCTTACATTCTTGCGTGGTTTTGGCTTTGAATTCTCTTATTCTATATATTTTTTATTTTTATAGGCTATACGTGTTTGTGTGGTTTTGGATTTTTGGATGCATTCTATTTACGTATGCATAAGTAGGGTTTTTGGGATTTTATGCAAGAGTGGAGGTTAGACATGGGTTTGTGTTTCGTGCACGTGTGTGTGTAAGCGAACACTTATTCCCTCCTTATTTATTTACAATAGATACTACTCGGTTGGTCCCGCTCTGGGCTAGGTGTAGTATTTCTTCAGATATCGCCCATTAATCGGTGGCATGGGTCTTTCACCTTCATGGTCTATGAGTTGGTATGCGCCGCCCCCGTATACCTTCTCAATTACATATGGCCCTTCCCAATTTGGAGAGAATTTTGGGCCGATGTGCCGGCCAATAATCGGCCTCTTAAGGACAAGAACAAGCTCCCCTTGTTGAAATGCCCTGACTCGCGCCATTTTGTCATATGCCCTTGCCATTTTTGCCTGATATATTTCAAGATTCTGTTGGGCTATTAATCTTTTCTCGTCCATGGCATCCAATTCGTCCAATCTGAGTTGTTGGCATTCATCCATGGTCATATCGTTTTGCATAGCCACCCGTAATGACGGTAATTCTACCTCAAGAGGGAGAACGGCTTCAACCCCAAAGGCCAGAGAATATGGGGTAGCTTGCGTAGGCGTTCGGTATGTGGTTCGATAAGCCCATAATGCCTCCCGTAGACGATTATCCCGGGGCCTCGTTGGTTGCCGTCCACGGTCTTTTTCATAATATTGATCGTGGTTTTGTTAAAGGCTTCGGCCAGGCCGTTGGCTCTCGGGTTATAAATGGACGAGAATCTCCAATCGATATTAAATTGCTCCGCCAGGGCATAGACTTTGGAGCTCTTGAAGGCCGTTCCATTATCAGATATTATTCGTTGCGGTGTACCGAATCGGTAAAGGATGTGCGTCTTGAAGAACTTAACCACATCGGATGCTTTAACTTCTTTAAGCGGAACGGCCTCGGCCCATTTTGTAAAATAATCCGTCGCCGCCAGGATAAACCGGTGACCTCTCGACGTAGGAGGGTCTATGGGCCCCACTATATCTGTGCCCCACATGTTAAATGGCCAGGATGCTACCGTGGGGTGCAACGGGTTTGGCGCTTGATGTATAAAAGGGCCATGTATCTGGCACATGCGGCACTTCCTTGCATGCTCTTCACAATCAGCCACCATCGTGGGCCAATAATATCCCATTCGCTTGATCTTTAACTTCATTTTTGGCCCAGACTGATGTGCTCCGCATAGTCCAGAATGAACTTCTTTCATAACCTGCTTGGCTTCAGGCCCTGATACACACCTCAGCCATAACTGATCATAAGACCTCCGGTATAGCGTATTGCCCACATACGCATACCGTAGTACCCGCTTTCTTAGTTGATCAGCGATTCTTTTATCCTTGGGGAGGGTGCCATGTCGGAAATATTCGATGAACGGCTGTCTCCAATCATCATCTTCTTCAATTATCATTGTTTCTTGGCATTCTACCTTTCCTAGCCCATTTTCATCATTCGCCTTATCTCGTTGTTTGACACAATGATAATGGCCTTCTATTGCGGACGATGATGTGGATTTCCGGCTCTGTTGGTTCACCCAGCTCCTTGGCGAGTTTGGCCAACGCATCTGCTTCACCGTTCACAGCCCTCGTGACCTTCTCGATGGACACATACGGGATTTTCTTCATTAATTCCATGGCCTTTTGATGATATTGTATTAGTTCCGGCTTTAGGACCTTATATTCGCCAATTATTTGATTTATTATCAACTGTGAATCCCCAAAGATGCGCACGCTTTGATCTCTAGCTCCAGTGATAGCTCTAGTCCTAGCGATAAGCGCTTCATACTCGCTTCATTATTTGTGCATGGTTCGGTTAAAGCCAGAGAATGTCGTATTACCCCGCCTTCCGGGGTTACGAAGACTAGTCCTGTATCCGGATCAGTATCGTAGCTTATGCTGATGGTGTTGACTGAGAAGTGCTCTTTATAGCAAGCGGTTCTTCTCTTCTTCTTCATTTGGTCAGGTGCGGTTATTTTCAGACTGTTGAGTGGTATTCTCGAGCCTAATCGGCTGAATACACTCTTCTGACCTAGGCGGCTAAATACGCTCTCGGACGGAGTGCAAGAGTTGCCTGCCTTGCTGGGCTGGGCTTGAGATTGGGGCTTTATTGGCTGGGAACCCTTCGGGACCCACACCTGCTGGGTGCTAGGTGTTGCCTTTGGTATAGACCTCCTTGTGTTCGGAGTGGAGGCAATGGCTTGCGGGCCGAGCCATGCCTTGAGAGTGATCGGGGCGGGAGACGTATTGTCTCGACCTAGCGTTTCTCACGCTCTTCCTGCGCTTGAGGGCCCCTGTGAGCCTTATAGATGGCCTCTGCGCAGGGCTTGAGACTTGTCTTGGCGCGCGCCGAGGCCTTTGAATTAGGCGAGGTGTGGGCTTAGGCACCTCCCATGCTTGGCGGAGCTGGCCTGTGGCCGAGTTCTTGGCCACTATTCGGAGAGCTGTGAATTTGTTAGAGACTGGGACAGCTGGCCTAGCCACCAGCTGATTTTGGTATGTGTCCGGGGCCCTCTTCTGGACGCTTGAGAGTTACGGGCGAGTTGGGCTGCGACCTTTGGGGCGTCCTGCCGGGACGGTCGCCTTCTCCTCTTTGGGGAGGTAGTAGGAGAGGCCATGACATTGTTTGAGATCCCCTTGGGAGTCGGGGTAATCGAGTCCTCCTCCTCGTCCGGGATGGAGATCCGGACGGTTGCGGAGTGATCGTGGCCACCGGAGCCGGGCGTAGATGGTGAGTTCTTGCGGGATGGTCCCGAAGAACATGAACAATTTGCCCTACGGGCTCTTTGCGAGAGTGACGGTGTAGGGAGCGAGGTTGAAGTTTCCGAAATATGCCATTTCTGCGCAAAAACAAAAATACTTGAAAATCATTAGTCATTTTAGCACATAGAAGACTACTTGTATCTCTTAACTATTCTATTTGCCTCTCTCTTTCGAGAGATAAGAGGAGAATCTAGGTCCCACCGGGCGTGCCAGATCCTGTGCGACCCTTTTTCGCGCGCTCCGCACCGCCGCTGGGCGATGGGTTGCGGAAGAAGGACACGGAGATCCCTCCCGAGCGTGCATCTGCTGGGTGTCGGCCGATTCTGCCGTTTAGAGATATTTGGATGCACATTCAGGGGGTTTTTAGTGATTGTGAGTTCTTGTAGATTCCGGTGGGCGCAAGCCCCCACCGTTAATTACCCTGGGCTATTAACCTCGAGGCACCTCTGGATCTTTGAAAGAGAGAAGCAAATAGTATAGTTAAAAGATGGTCAAGTGGTCGTCTAATTTCATAAAAAGGGGTCTACGGAAGATGAACCTACAAACAGATCGGTTCAATCTATGGAAGACAAACCTATAAACAGATCGGTTTTGTCCTATGGAAGACGAACCTACAAACGGATCGGTTCGATCCATGCCACCTCGAGATGTAACCTTACCTACGGACCGGGTTAATCTCTTTAGAGGGCTTGAGGTGAGTCTACATACGAACGACTCGACCTCCGTTGATCTAGAAGATAAACCTACAAACAGATCGGTTCAATCTTAACTAGTCAACAACCAATCACACAAAATACAACTCGAAGCGGCGAGCGGTTGATCTTGAGGTTGGTGAATCGGGAGAAGGGTGGATATGGCCCACGTGTTTCTTCTCACTGATCTTCTAGATCATGAATTCGAAGCACTAAGCCGATTCATAAACCTAGGAAACACAATTGCACACAAAGTCAAACCTGAAGCGCTGAGCCGGTTCAACATTGAGGCATGTGTTAGTGAAGGAACCTACCTACGAACGGTTCACATTCACATTTTGTGGATGAATCTACCTACGAACGATTCAATCTCACGGTCTCGGGAAATGAACCGGAGACGAACTTATCGACGGATGAGTTCGGTCTTGCCGGCTCAAATGGTCATGAATTACTTGTTCATGACAGGAGTCATAAAGATGTCACTTCTCTCGGACATCGTAATGTTCTTCTTCTTCAAAGTCGACATATCTCTCCATGCGATGTCGTAGCTTTGGTCATTCTTCGATGAGCGTCAAGACGTTCTCGTCTCGACTAATCATTCTACATGTTGCATTACTTGTGCAAAATTACTATGTTGCCCTACACCCCTTGTGTGAGCGTATTCAATCATGAGTTACTTGCTCATGGCGTGAGTCATTAAGATGTCACCTATCTAGGACATCATAATGTTCTTCTTCTTCGAGTCGACATATATTTCCATGTTAGTATCGTAGCTCGGTTATTCTTCATCAAACGTCAAGATGTTCTTGTCTCGACATATTCATTCATGTTGCTATCAAAGCCTTATTCATTCTACGTCAAGATGTTCTTGTTTCAACGTATCTTATTATTCTTTATCAAGTGTCAAGATGTTCTTGTCTCGACATATCTTCTCGTATTGTTATTAAAGCCTTAATCATCTCACGTCAAGATGTTCTTGTCTCAACGTATCTTATTCATATTGCTATCAAGGCCTAAATCATCCTACGTCAAGATGTTCTCGTCTTGACTAATCATTCTAAATGTTATATCATGTGTGCAAATATTCATATGTGGCTCTACACTCCTTATGTGAGCATATTTATTTATTTCTAAAATGCACAAAGTTTATTATATAATATCTTCCATTATTATTTTTATTATGAAGATGCATTTATTTATTATTATTATTATTATTATTATTATTATTATTATTATATTCTTATTACTATTATTATTTTTTTATTATTATTATTTTATTTCTTAAACTCTATTTATCTATGTAGAAAATTATTTACAAAAATAATAGGAAAAGGGGGTAGCTATTAATTAGAGTTTCATTTATATTTTTGGGATTTTTATAATAGCTAAAGTAGTAAAATTTTATTTTTATTATTTCTAAACTCTATTTATTCTGTAGAAAATCACTTACAAAAATAATAGAAAATAAAATGGCTATGATTTGTATTTGTATTTTTAAAATGTTTATAATAGCCAAAGTAATAGAATTTTATTATTATATTCTATTATATTGAAATATTATTCATTATGTAAGAATCATTTACAAAATTAAAAGATGGTTAGCTATACTATTTTACTATTATTATTTTTTTATTATTATTATTTTTATTTTTAATATCTATAATAGCTAAAAAGAAATCATTATTAATATTCTATCTTATTTATTATACTATTCATTATATCTATTTTATTTATTTCTATTTATTATCTATAGAAAAGTATAAGATTTTTATTATTAGTTGAAAATAGTCATAAGAGATGAAATTCATTATGTTTTTATTACAACTATTATTTTTATTGCATTTTTATTCATCCAAAGTATTTTATTGTATATATTTGTATAGAAATAAAAGAAATACAATTCATATTATAAAACTATATTATCATTCTTTATTATAAAAGAAAATGTATTTTACTATTTATTACCATGGTATTATATTTATATATATTTTGAGCTATTTATTTTTATTATTCTTTTTACAGAAAATATCAATATATTATCTATTATTATTATATTTTTTATTTATCAAAGAATATAGCTAATCTCACTATTTATTATAGTATATTACTATCATCATTATTATTTCATGGAAAATCACTTGAAAAATCACTAAAATATATCTAGTTATTATTTATGATTTTTATTTGTATTTTTGGAATTTTTATAGTATTTAAAATGGCAAGTCAAATCTAGGTCAAACATATCAATATATGTAGTGTATTTTGCTTTTAAATTGTTTTATCATGATTACATTTTTAAAACTGGAATATTATTGTATAGAAGAATAGTATGAAAAATAAGAAGATTTTAGAAACAAATTTGAGTCAATTTAGAGTTCAGAACATTTTCAAATCATTTATTTACTCTATATTATTACTATTATGTTATTATTTAATTCTTGGGCCTAATCTGGGCCGCCGGATCTATCTTAGAGATTGGTGCGCATCTTTTATATAACTTCTTCTTCATTTGGGCCGCCGTTCGCTTGAGATACGTGTTTAATGGATCTACGGCCCGAGATCCTTTCTTGGTTTAATAATCGGATTTCTTAACGGATCCGTGTGTTGATTAGCTTCAAGATCGATGCATGCTTCAAGGTTCGTGCCAACGGTTCTTTCATCTCTTCCGATTTGTTCTTACGTCGGGATTCGTCTTGACGGCGCTTCCGTGCGGCGAGCACCTCTTCCATGATCGGTCGGTGCTTCGCATCGTCTTGCTTTGGAGAGTTCTTTTATGGCTCTTGATCGAGAATCCATACGGTGAGAGATGCCACATGATGGTACCGAGTAGTGTGTCAGTTAGAACCGTGCCGAGATGCTTCTTTCGTTAAATTCGGCAAAATTGATCAAAGTTATTGACAATTACAAGGTCGATGAGCATCGTCTCGACATGAAGATGCGGTATGGGTTAGGCAGAGGGCTTCCCTTTCGTTCTTGGTGGTGCTGAAGCAATTCATCACTCGGTAGCATATAGTACCGGTCGGTACCAAGCTCAATTAGCTCAATTCGTGCCCTTTTCTCATCGAATTAGCACCCCTCAGGCCTAAAGGCGCACCTAGGCGTAGCTAGGGCCAGTGGCTCACTGAGTTGAGTGTTAATTTGAACAAATTCGGATTTGAAAACTCGGCGATATACTGGTTCTAACAGTATCAGTGCATTGTAATGAAATTGCAATGCTAGGATTAATTCTAATCAATCAAAAACAATTCAATCAAGAAAATTACAAAGATATGAACTTGTATACCTCAGTTTTATGTGATCTTAAGCTAATGAATACTAAAAAAATGAAAATTTCCAATGAAAATCAGTATATCAACAATTAAATTGCAAATTCTTGACTTTATAAGCGATTCGAGGCCTAAAGGCTCACCAATCACTTTGTGATTGGGCCGATGCTCAGCGAATGCGACTAATTATTGTTAATTGATGCCTTTCAAAGAGGAACAGTGAAGAAACAAATGAAAGAAGCAAAATTTCCAAAGAAAGAAAGCAAGAATGAAGAAATATATTCAATTGACTATTCAATAACTATGAATTGAATGTTTTAAAATCGATTTCGAGAGAAAGAATACAAGGAAAGTATCTATAAACTAATGAATATTACCAATTACCTTTTTATTCTTGACAAAAACAAGAAATTGAGCAATCTCTCTTCTAGTTATTCACTCTCTCTCTCTTGTCGACTAAGAAAGTGTGTGTGTTCTTGATTCTAATTGCTCTGCCCATCAATCTCCTTGCTACTGTTGCTGAATTTCAGTTTATATAAGCTAATTAGGCCGATTATACTCAATTGTGATTGGTTAGCTGCCTTCCACTCGGATTGCCACCTTGGATACATCCTCACCCTTCATTCTAATTCAATCAACGGCCCAGATGGGTTTGTGTTTGTTGTGGAAACCGCCCAACTTTCGTTATGGTTTGAGCGTACGCAATTCTTTGACTCAACGAGCGCCTATTTCAACCGGTGAGTGGCTCCTCGCCAAACCATGCTTAAACACTTCTATCTCATTGCTAAGACCCCTTTCTCCTCGGTTGCATGGTTATTCATTCAATTTCTAAACTGCATTTTTAACCGTTTCTCCTCCTAGCTAAATTCATCATCTTTTACTCAATTGCCTTTTCAATCCATGTCGATTATCATCGCCTTGATCGAATAAGCTTTTTCACCATTCAATTTGATCTCTAGAGCGTTTATTGAATTTGCCTCTCCATTACGCTTCCGACAACTCCTCGAGCTTAAGCCTTCCCTGTAATTCAATTGCTCCATAATTACTTATCAATCGGCGTCGCCTTAGCACGAGGAAGCTATCCTGTGCTCAATTTGGTGTTTGAAGCACTCAATTGCATCCGATAGAAGTGCACCCTTCTTGTTCCAACTTGAATTGAGGTAAATGCATTGCTTGATTTTCTTTTCATCACTAACTCCTTGTTCTAATCTCTCTAATCAATTCATTAATGCGTGTCAACTATTTACGAAGCTTCCACGATGGTGAGACGCCATGGGACCGGACAAGCTCGCGCGCGAGGGAGAAGGAGAAGAAGAGAGCGGGGGAGAATGTTCGGGGATGGACGGCTCGGGCGCACGTGCACCAAAGCGCCGGAGGGGAGTAGATCGGCGGCGGGAGCATGCACCGGTTCATTTTGTTTTCATCCCCTTTTTAAATTTTATCGCTTTGAGCGGGACAAACCGATAGGATAGACTTGGCATACCACTTCAACCATGAGCCTATACTCTTATCTACGTATCCACAGGCCCCATCTGTAAGGTTCATAAGTATGCGCCTATAGGTTTGATTAGCAATTGATTAGCATGATGATTAGGGTTAATATGCTGAGGTGGCTCTGTCTGATTGGTTGTTTATTAGATGAACAACTCCCTAATCACTTGATGAATGGCTGAGATGGCTGGCTAGAAAGATGCCATGTGGCACAGCTGAGTTGAGGTGGCTTGATGTGGCTGTGCCATGTGGCTTAGGGTTGGGTGAGATGGCCTCTTCTGGTTGTGCCATGTGGCACAGGGGAGTGTAGGGGACCACTGGTGTGATGCCATGTGGCATAGGATAGTATGAGGTGGACCTGTTAGATCTTGCCACGTGGCATGCTGGTGGGGCCCACATGTCAGGTCAGTATGGTGGTGGGGCCCACATGGCTGAGGTGGACCAATGGGGTGCTGACACGTGGCATGAGGTGGCCCAATGAGATGCTGACACGTGTCACACCCTCTCTCTTCTCTGATTCGGTATAGGTATGCTTAGGATCCCCGGTTGCACCAGGATGTGTCTCTGTCCCAGTTGCACCCGGATGAACCCTTGATTGAATCTCGACCTTTGATTAGTCCATTTATTACGCTTTTATCTTCCCTAAATTTATTTTAATAGCTCCACTTATCCAAAAATCATGAAAATTTCACCAAAAATCTCTAAATTCATGATGATCATCCCTGTAATTTTTAATTCCATTTTTGCCCTTGCCTCTCTGAATTAAAAATTCTTTTATCCATAAAACCCTATTATTCCTTATGAATTAATCCCTGATCTCAATTATAGCTCTGTGTCTCTGCCAATTATTTCCCTTTTGCAGAAACCACCCTAACTAAATACCAATTAGACTTATATTGATATTCATTAGGGCTTGATTTGATCAAATGCGACTACTTATCAATGAATTAATACAAATCTAGACTTGATCAGTGGTTGCTCCCGACTTTGGCTTTGATCGAGTCTTGTGAAATTGACTTTCAATCCCTTAACATGAGGGTAACTTGGTCAAAGAACTGACTACTTATCGATAATTGACACAAATCAAAGCATGGTTAGGTGGTTGCTCGCATGCTTTGGCACCGGGTCGGCCTTGAAAGCAAAATCACATTTGGAATTTCTTATAACTAGTTGCATCAAAATGCTAGCTTAGCATTGACATCATTTCATGTAGCATAGGGATTATCTTTGCTTGACTCCTTTCTAGGGTTAGCTTCAAAGGCGATTTCTAGGGTTCAATTCGACTCCTTGATAGGTCACCGAGGTGTGGGGTCCACTTGTCGGTGAAAATGGTCACATGGGTGACTCATCAGATAGGCTATTGTTGTTAGATTCATCTACAAGGGACTGCAAGGTGGGTCCCACTTGTCAGAGAAAATGTAATCAAATGGTGACCCATCAAGAGATTTTCTCTCTCCTAAATCTCCCAGAGTTCGGCCACCTCGAATGAGTAGGAGGTGGTGGAGTATTTATATCCTCGTCTCTCACCCTAATATTTCATTGTGGGATTAATGGATTTGTTCCGGGATTAAGCAGCGACCTCTTCTGATTAGTGGGTCATCTTTTCATTGCTTTCTCTTCTTCTCTCCTCTTATGATTTATCATTAATCATCAATTTATTTCCATTTATTCATCTATTCATCCTTGAAATCTTTCAAGGGTAAACAAAGAAACCACCCACCAAGACGAGCCTTGAACGCTCAAAGGCTTGTCTTGGTGCATTATTCCTTATCATTCATCACTTCATTTCTCATGACGTCTTCTCCTCTTTGGGTATTGTAGTTTCATCTCATGACGCCATTCCGCGTCGCTCCTTGAGTCATTATCATTCTTTTTACGAGGATCCTAGTGATTGGACTCCTCTCGTTTCGACCATCCGAGAGCGACTCTGTCTACCGCGAGGCGGCGGTTTATTCTTTAGAGATGATCGGCCTCGCTGACATCATGCCCCTTCGGCCATTAAAGGCGTCGCTTCTACGACTCCTTTGACTCATCTCCCGGGCAAGGAGATTATCGACGGGGAGGCTCACGGATGGACTACGCCCCTTTATCACTCCTTTAGAGTGTCATGGATATCAGCTAGAGTGGACCCGGTATATGCTCATGCGGGAGAGGACATCGCTCAGGCGGGCCGGGATATATGACTCGGTTTTCTTGTCGATGTTTCATTATCATATCGACACACCCTGGCTACGGGCCTTTTGTGAGAGGTGGAACTATTCCACCAACACTTTGTTCATCGACGATCGGGAGGCGACTCCGACCCTCCTAGAGATACGGCGGTTGGCCAGGCTGCCCGATCTTCGGCCATTTCTATGACGAGTTCATGGTCTCACCCGCTGACTCGGGAGACTTCACTCGATTCCCGCCTTCTTTACAGAGGACTTATGAGATTTATCATCATTTACGGAGGGGGCATCCCGGAGTTCCGTTCAGACATTGGATCGCCTATTTCACCGATCGGGTCCACACTCGCCCTACGGGTCTGGCTTCCACCAGAGATCCATTTGATACAGGTCGGCTCGAGATTCATCACGACGACCCTATCCCATCTCAGGATATCCTGTGTTCACATGACGTGGATCGGGAGACTTATTTGACAGCTTTCATCTCTTGGTGGATCTGCTATTTCTTATTACCTAGCTCCCCCGCATACACCATTCGGCCTTCGGTGTTCATTATGGCGAGCGATCGCGCGTGGCGATAGGATTTCTTTGGCCGTGCTGTCTTGCCAACATTTATAGGTGCCTCCCGCGGTCGACTTCATCTCGTAGTCCTTCACGGTGCCGGGAGGCGATCCGTGGCATCGATTAGCGGATGGCTCCATTTGCATTGGTCGGCTCATATGATCCCGGCATGGCGGTCACGCTACGAGATCGTCTACCCTTATTGAGTGATCTAGGCGGGGTGCAGCGGCTTCATTGACTCCGGAGGTTGCCGGTATAGATTCTTCGGGAGCGAGACCATCTGCTTCTCTCGAGACGGATCGGTGGCTCGTGGGGCGCTAGGGTTGGCGACGGGATGGTGATTGACAGCAGGGTCCCCTCTTCTGACTCTTCTAGCATTCGAGCCAGGCCTATCGATTTGGAGTACCTGATCAGTATTCGTCAGGGCTTTCTTCCTCTCAGATTGGGCGATTATATGTTCATCGAGCCCTATTCACCACATCGATGCGCACATCAGTTTGGCTTGGATCAGGATATTCCAGCGCCTCTTCTTCGCCCTGCATCATTGGCGGCTGATTTGGAGGGTATCGGATGGTGCTACACTCACCTCTTCCGACTAGGCACGGGCACTCGCTATCAGATGGTATCCACATCTAGGACTTCCACCTTCACGAGGCGTTATCAGCAGTGGTATTATGAGACCATTCGCTCTTATCAGTCGTATATCCCTCCGGTGGTCGTCCGGAGTACATGTCCGCGAGATGGCCAGCCTCTATTAGATGGCACCGTTTCGCGTGATCGCAGCCCTTTCCGGCCATTCTTTGCGAGCACATCGACTTTCGGGGTTTAGGCAATAGGTTTTCTCATGCTCTGTTAGGACCATTCTCGCGGGTATGCTTCATCATCCCTTTAGGTTATTTCTTTTCGATAAGCCTCATCTCATTTCGACCAATTCTTCTTTGATTCAGAGCTGGCTTATGAGTATGATCACGCGGAGCTCGGGTTCTCGGTCCCTCGTCCACGAGTAGTTGGCGTTCATTCTCAGCCACATGTCGAGCCACCGGCTCCAGTTGCCATGGGGAGAGATCGAGACGGCTCCTCTCAGCCGTCTTCCCCATTTTCTTTTCCTTCTCCCACTCCGGGTGATTTTCTTTACTGACTCGCCTATCCTTATTCGGGCGCACTTCATTTACATCTCTGATTAGGGTTTATATTTTTTTTTTAGCTCGTGTGACATCTCCTGTGGAGAGGCCGCCGAGATGACATCATAACGGATCTATCGGTGCTGCGAGCACCTTCTTTGTCCCCGAGGGTTTTGCACCGACCTTGCCGTCGCGGGTTCGTGTGCTTCATTTAATACTTAGTTGCCGGCATGCACTAGTATTTTCATTCTTACATGTAGATTTTACGGACCACGAGGCGATGACATGGCATCTCCTCATCGCTCGGAGTCTTTCTTTTACGACGGTCTGCCTCACCGTCGATTTTATTGGTGCCTACGGGGATGGTGACTCCTTTGATGTGGTTACGGGGCCGGTGCTCACTCTTGCACGACCGGAGGAGGCTTCTTTAGAGCGAGGGAGTCCATTGGGCCGTCGAGCCGCGAGCGACGAGCCATTGCGATCGAGGAGGGCCATCTCATGCTTCTTCATCTCCCGACGGGCGGCTCCTCTCATGGCCACGGATGGCGAGTCTCGGCGAGCGGGTTGCGGTCGATTATGACTCGGAGTTGGATGAGAGTTGGGCGGTGGAGCGGCTATTCCACGGCCCGAGAGACGGGGGTTCGGCTAGCGAGGGTTTCACGAGCCTCATGTCTCTCCGGTACTTTATACTTCTTTTATCATTTGCCGTATTTTATTTTTCATGTATTTATGCTTTCCATTTTATTTTGTAGGCGGGTCTGGTACACTGCGGGTCCTCTGAGGCGGCCGACATCCCTATCCCCGATTCGATCCCGCTTTGTCTCGAGCGACGAGGCGATAGGTTAGATCTTCCTTCCTTCTATTTCTTCTTTGGTTATAACAATTTGTCTAACCCATTTATTTTACTTGCGAGATGTTTCATCGAGGGATGTGCGGCTCGCCTTGGCCGCGGCGGCGGATGCACTCGAGATACCTTCTTCGGGGGCTATCCACTAGATTTCGACATCCTGGACTCTCGCCGGTGGATTCTCTTTCGATTGGTATAGGGCGATGCGGGATACCATCGCGCCGGCTACTACTCATTGCACCTCGTCTCGAGAGCACTTTCATTTCCGGGAGGTGTGAGGAGGCTGCTCGGGGCTTACCGGGATGCGAGCTCTCTCGTATATCGGCACGAGTTAGAGATTCATGAGCTACGCGAGGCATTTGGAGGCTGCTCGATTCCGCTATCTTCGGCGGCTCTCTTCTTGTGCCACTCTCGCTCCATGGGAGTCGGTGGTGGGCCGCTCGGCGCTCGTACGGGAGCTAGAGGACCACGGAGTTATCAATAGAGGGCTTCTCTCGACATTTGGCGGGACGTCTCCCGGAGTTGCAGATTCATTCGAGCGCCCGGGATAGTGCCTTCGCTCAGTTCTTGGACTTCGAGGCAGCTTCGGAGGAGGATAGGCACTCCCTCCATACTCATTTAGAGACTATTAGTCTTGTGCTATTAGAGTTGGAGTCCCGCTTTTTGGGCCCATAGACTGCACTTTTCATTTCTTTTTTCTCCTTTTCTTTTACCATACTTGATATAGGATGCTTTGACACTTATCATTTGGATCTCTTGTTGTGGATGATGCTTGCCTCTATTATTATTCTTTCATCGCTTCCTCTGCGGCGCGGGAAATATTTTATTGATTTCATGCTATGCACCTCCAATCTTATTTGCAAAAGCGCCCTATTACAAGCTGCTTCATTCTTTCGCGGCGTCTAAACATAATAAAGAAAAATCTTACAACATCCTATTACATTCATTCTATACATGTTTCTCTTTATTTATGGCAATACAAAACTCAAGTAACCGTGGTATTTTACGGATCTAGAACACATGTCTGTATTGACCTCTAGGCGGGTACGAGAATAAACCCGTTTATCCCTTTATTACTTGATGGATAAACTTACCGGTATCAATTGGATTATGGATGCAACGATAACACAATTTTGTGGATGCTCCTTGTATATTTAGTTGACATTTAGTTGTGGAAGCTCACCCACTCTCCCCTCATTTGTGCACCGTTGCGTGCGAAGTGGAAACTCACCTTCACTCATCTCCACTCAATTTGTTACGTAGGGGGTACTACCCTCAAACATCCATCACGCATCCCACTGCGAGACGAGGCTTTCATCGGGTAGGTTCGCTCCCCATGACTGAGTCACTTCTCTAAGCGAATTACTTTATTTGACACTTTGAATGTCGGGCAAAAGCATAAACCCTTAGTCGACCCCTCCATGATCTATTTTGGGATTAGAAACGAGACCACCTCCTTGGGCGTGTGGTACTTTTGCGGATGAATGTACCCAACCTAGTTTTTTATATTTTGGCTACCCTCGAACATCCATCACGCATCCCACTGCGAGACGGGCTTTCATCGGGTAGGTCCGCTCTCCATGACTGAGTCACTTCTTTAAGCGAGCGCTTTGTTTAACATGAAATGTCGGGTACAAGCGTAAACCCTTGGTCTGACCCCTCCATGATATGTCGTGGGATTATGACACACCATTTCTTCGGGCGTGTGGTGCTTTTACGGATGAATGCACCCAACCTGGCTTTGTATAACACTCATGGTGTTGGGGACAAAGATGGCAACCCCTTATTGAAAAGATTTTATTATTTTTATTATCATTTCATTTTTTCATTTTCATTTTTTTTTTTATGAGTAGAAAAATAGGTTTTTATTGTTTTACTTATATATCCTTTTTATTTTATTAGAAGAAGGCAGATTTTTGGTTATTAGTGATACATGTTACTAATAATACGAGAGTTATTTATTTACATGCCCTCGGAAGCGACTATTTACTAGCCACCAATTTGCTCGACCTATCCCTTGGCTTGCGCCACGGGCGACCAATATGAGCAACTTTCGTCATCGGGCAACAGATGGTTTGAGGGACAAGCGCAAACCACTGCCCATTTTTGTGTTTATTCTGTATCAAATGGACAAACCCAGTGGTATTTGTATTATGAGCCCAAGCACCAAGGCTCTCGCCTTACATTCTTGCGTGGTTTTGGCTTTGAATTCTCTTATTCTATATATTTTTTATTTTTATAGGGCTATACGTGTTTGTGTGGTTTTGGATTTTTGGATGCATTCTATTTACAGATGCATAAGTAGGGTTTTTGGGATTTTATGCAAGAGTGGAGGTTAGACATGGGTTTGTGTTTCGTGCACGTGTGTGTGTAAGCGAACACTTATTCCCTCCTTATTTATTTACAATAGATACTACTCGGTTGGTCCCGCTCTGGGCTAGGTGTAGTATTTCTTCAGATATCGCCCATTAATCGGTGGCATGGGTCTTTCACCTTCATGGTCTATGAGTTGGTATGCGCCGCCCCCGTATACCTTCTCAATTACATATGGCCCTTCCCAATTTGGAGAGAATTTTGGGCCGATGTGCGGCCAATGATAATCGGCCTCTTAAGGACAAGAACAAGCTCCCCTTGTTGAAATGCCACGACTCGCGCCATTTTGTCATATGCCCTTGCCATTTTTGCACGATATATTTCAAGATTACGTTGGGCTATTAATCTTTTCTCGTCCATGGCATCCAATTCGTCCAATCGAGTTGTTGGCATTCATCCATGGTCATATCGTTTTGCATAGCCACCCGTAATGACGGTAATTCTACCTCAAGAGGGAGAACGGCTTCAACCCCAAAGGCCAGAGAATATGGGGTAGCTTGCGTAGGCGTTCGGTATGTGGTTCGATAAGCCCATAATGCCTCCCGTAGACGATTATCCCGATCTCGTTGGTTGCGAGTCCACGGTCTTTTTCATAATATTGATCGGGGTTTTGTTAAAGGCTTCGACCGGGCGGGTTGGCTCTCGGGTTATAAATGGACGAGAATCTCCAATCGATATTAAATTGCTCCGCCGGGGCATAGACTTTGGAGCTCTTGAAGGCCGTTCCATTATCAGATATTATTCGTTGCGGTGTACCGAATCGGTAAAGGATGTGCGTCTTGAAGAACTTAACCACATCGGATGCTTTAACTTCTTTAAGCGGAACGGCCTCGGCCCATTTTGTAAAATAATCCGTCGCCGCCAGGATAAACCGGTGACCTCTCGACGTAGGAGGGTCTATGGGCCCCACTATATCATGCCCCCACATGTTAAATGGCCGGGATGCTACGCGTGGGGTGCAACGGGTTTGGCGCTTGATGTATAAAAGGGCCATGTATACGCACATGCGGCACTTCCTTGCATGCTCTTCACAATCGGCCACCATCGTGGGCGATAATATCCCATTCGCTTGATCTTTAACTTCATTTTTGGCCCCGGACCGATGTGCTCGCATAGTCCGTAATGAACTTCTTTCATAACACGCAGCTTCAGGCCCTGATACACACCTCAGCCATAACTGATCATAAGACCTCCGGTATAGCGTATTGCCCACATACGCATACCGTAGTACCCGCTTTCTTAGTTGATCAGCGATTCTTTTATCCTTGGGGAGGGTGCCATGTCGGAAATATTCGATGAACGGCTGTCTCCAATCATCATCTTCTTCAATTATCATTGTTTCTTGGCATTCTACCTTTCCTAGCCCAGCATTTTCATCATTCGCCTTATCTGTTGTTTGACACAATGATAATGGCCTTCTATTGCGGACGATGATGTGGATTTCCGGCTCTGTTGGTTCACCCAGCTCCTTGGCGAGTTTGGCCAACGCATCTGCTTCACCGTTCACGGCCCTCGTGACCTTCTCGATGGACACATACGGGATTTTCTTCATTAATTCCATGGCCTTTTGATGATATTGTATTAGTTACGGCTTTAGGACCTTATATTCGCCAATTATTTGATTTATTATCAACTGTGAATCCCCAAAGATGCGCACAGCTTTGATCTCTAGCTCCAGTGATAGCTCTAGTCCGGCGATAAGCGCTTCATACTCTGCTTCATTATTTGTGCATGGTTCGGTTAAAGCCAGAGAATGTCGTATTACCCCGCCTTCCGGGGTTACGAAGACTAGTCCTGTATCCGGATCAGTATCGTAGCTTATGCTTTGATGGTGTTGACCGAGAAGTGCTCTTTATAGCAAGCGGTTCTTCTCTTCTTCTTCATTTGGTCAGGTGCGGTTATTTTCAGTCTGTTGAGTGGTATTCTCGAGCCTAATCGGCTGAATACACTCTTCTGACCTAGGCGGCTAAATACGCTCTCGGACGGAGTGCAAGAGTTGCCTGCCTTGCTGGGCTGGGCTTGAGATTGGGGCTTTATTGGCTGGGAACCCTTCGGGACCCACACCTGCTGGGTGCTAGGTGTTGCCTTTGGTATAGACCTCCTTGTGTTCGGAGTTGAGGCAATGGCTTGCGGCTGAGCCATGCCTTGAGAGTGATCGGGGCGGGAGACGTATTGTCTCGACCTAGCGTTTCTCACGCTCTTCCTCTGCTTGAGGGCCCTGTGAGCCTTATAGATGGCCTCTGCAGGGGCTTGAGACTTGTCTTGGCGGCGCTGAGGCCTTTGAATTAGGCGAGGTGTGGGCTTAGGCACCTCCCATGCTTGGCGGAGCTGGCCTGTGGCCGAGTTCTTGGCCACTATTCGGAGAGCTGTGAATTTGTTAGAGACTGGGACAGCTGGCCTAGCCACCAGCTGATTTTGGTATGTGTCCAGGGCCCTCTTCCTGGACGCTTGAGAGTTACGGGCAGTTTGGGCTGCGACCTTTGGGGCTGTCCTCTGGGACGGTCGCCTTCTCCTCTTTGGGGAGGTAGTAGGAGAGGCCATGACATTGTTTGAGATCCCCTTGGGAGTCAGGGTAATCGAGTCCTCCTCCTCGTCCGGGATGGAGATCCGGACGGTTGCGGGAGTGATCGTGGCCACCGGAGCTGGGCGTAGATGGTGAGTTCTTGCGGGATGGTCCCGAAGAACATGAACAATTTGCCCTCTCCGGGCTCTTTGCGGGAGTGACGGTGTAGGGAGCGAGGTTGAAGTTTCCGAAATATGCCATTTCCTGCAAAAACAAAAATACTTGAAAATCATTAGTCATTTTAGCACATAGAAGACTACTTGTATCTCTTAACTATTCTATTTGCCTCTCTCTTTCGAGAGATAAGAGGAGAATCTAGGTCCCACCGGCGTGCCGAATCCCGTGCGACCCTTTTCGCGCGCTCCGCACCGCCGCCGGGCGATGGGTTGCGGAAGAAGGACACGGAGATCCCTCCCGAGCGTGCATCTCCGCTGGGTGTCGGCCGATTCGCCGTTTAGAGATATTTGGATGCACATTCGGGGGGTTTTTAGTGATTGTGAGTTCTTGTAGATTCCGGTGGCGCAAGCCCCCACCGATTAATTACCCCGGGCTATTAACCTCGAGGCACCTCTGGATCTTTGAAAGAGAGAAGCAAATAGTATAGTTAAAAGATGGTCAAGTGGTCGTCTAATTTCATAAAAAGGGGTCTACGGAAGATGAACCTACAAACAGATCGGTTCAATCTATGGAAGACAAACCTATAAACAGATCGGTTTTGTCCTATGGAAGACGAACCTACAAACGGATCGGTTCGGTCCATGCCACCTCGAGATGTAACCTTACCTACGGACGGGTTAATCTCTTTAGAGGGCTTGAGGTGAGTCTACATACGAACGACTCGACCTCCGTTGATCTAGAAGATAAACCTACAAACAGATCGGTTCAATCTTAACTAGTCAACAACCAATCACACAAAATACAACTCGAAGCGGCGGCCGGTTGATCTTGAGGTTGGTGAATCGGGAGAAGGGTGGATATGGCCCACGTGTTTCTTCTCACCGATCTTCTAGATCATGAATTCGAAGCACTAAGCCGATTCATAAACCTAGGAAACACAATTGCACACAAAGTCAAACCTGAAGGCCGAGCGGTTCAACATTGAGGCATGTGTTAGTGAAGGAACCTACCTACGAACGGTTCACATTCACCGTTTTGTGGATGAATCTACCTACGAACGATTCAATCTCACGGTCTCGGAAATGAACCGGAGACGAACTTATCGACGGATGAGTTCGGTCTTGCCGACTCAAATGGTCATGAATTACTTGTTCATGACACCGAGTCATAAAGATGTCACTTCTCTCGGACATCGTAATGTTCTTCTTCTTCAAAGTCGACATATCTCTCCATGCGATGTCGTAGCTTTGGTCATTCTTCGATGAGCGTCAAGACGTTCTCGTCTCGACTAATCATTCTACATGTTGCATTACTTGTGCAAAATTACTATGTTGCCTACACCCCTTGTGTGAGCGTATTCAATCATGAGTTACTTGCTCATGGCGGCGAGTCATTAAGATGTCACCTATCTAGGACATCATAATGTTCTTCTTCTTCGAGAGTCGACATATATTTCCATGTTAGTATCGTAGCTCGGTTATTCTTCATCAAACGTCAAGATGTTCTTGTCTCGACATATTCACTCATGTTGCTATCAAAGCCTTATTCATTCTACGTCAAGATGTTCTTGTTTCAACGTATCTTATTATTCTTTATCAAGTGTCAAGATGTTCTTGTCTCGACATATCTTCTCGTATTGTTATTAAAGCCTTAATCATCTCACGTCAAGATGTTCTTGTCTCAACGTATCTTATTCATATTGCTATCAAGGCCTAAATCATCCTACGTCAAGATGTTCTCGTCTTGACTAATCATTCTAAATGTTATATCATGTGTGCAAATATTCATATGTGGCTCTACACTCCTTATGTGAGCATATTTATTTATTTCTAAAATGCACAAAGTTTATTATATAATATCTTCCATTATTATTTTTATTATGAAGATGCATTTATTTATTATTATTATTATTATTATTATTATTATTATTATTATTATTATATTCTTATTACTATTATTATTTTTTTATTATTATTATTTTATTTCTTAAACTCTATTTATCTATGTAAAAAAATTATTTACAAAAATAATAGGAAAAGGGGTAGCTATTAATTAGAGTTTCATTTATATTTTTGGGATTTTTTTTTATAATAGCTAAAGTAGTAAAATTTTATTTTTATTATTTCTAAACTCTATTTATTCTGTAGAAAATCACTTACAAAAATAATAGAAAATAAAATGGCTATGATTTGTATTTGTATTTTTAAAATGTTTATAATAGCCAAAGTAATAGAATTTTATTATTATATTCTATTATATTGAAATATTATTCATTATGTAAGAATCATTTACAAAATTAAAAGATGGTTAGCTATACTATTTTACTATTATTATTTTTTTATTATTATTATTTTTATTTTTAATATCTATAATAGCTAAAAAGAAATCATTATTAATATTCTATCTTATTTATTATACTATTCATTATATCTATTTTATTTATTTCTATTTATTATCTATAGAAAAGTATAAGATTTTTATTATTAGTTGAAAATAGTCATAAGAGATGAAATTCATTATGTTTTTATTACAACTATTATTTTTATTGCATTTTTATTCATCCAAAGTATTTTATTGTATATATTTGTATAGAAATAAAAGAAATACAATTCATATTATAAAACTATATTATCATTCTTTATTATAAAAGAAAATGTATTTTACTATTTATTACCATGGTATTATATTTATATATATTTTGAGCTATTTATTTTTATTATTCTTTTTACAGAAAATATCAATATATTATCTATTATTATTATATTTTTTATTTATCAAAGAATATAGCTAATCTCACTATTTATTATAGTATATTACTATCATCATTATTATTTCATGGAAAATCACTTGAAAAATCACTAAAATATATCTAGTTATTATTTATGATTTTTATTTGTATTTTTGGAATTTTTATAGTATTTAAAATGGCAAGTCAAATCTAGGTCAAACATATCAATATATGTAGTGTATTTTGCTTTTAAATTGTTTTATCATGATTACATTTTTAAAACTGGAATATTATTGTATAGAAGAATAGTATGAAAAATAAGAAGATTTTAGAAACAAATTTGAGTCAATTTAGAGTTCAGGAACATTTTCAAATCATTTATTTACTCTATATTATTACTATTCTGTTATTATTTAATTACTGGGCCTAATCTGGGCCGCCAGATCTATGCCGAGATTGGTGCGCATCTTTTATATAACTTCTTCTTCATTTGGGCCGCCAGATTCGCTTGAGATACGTGTTTAATGGATCTACGGCCCAGATCCTTTCTTGGTTTAATAATCGGATTTCTTAACAGATCCCGTGTGTTGATTAGCTTCAAGATCAGTGCATGCTTCAAGGTTCGTGCCAACGGTTCTTTCATCTCTTCCGATTTGTTCTTACGTCGGGATTCGTCTTTGAGCAGCGCTTTCCTTACGTGGCCGGAGCACCTCTTCCATGATCGGGTCGGTGCTTCCGCATCGTCTTGCTTTGGAGAGTTCTTTTATGGCTCTTGATCGAGAATCCATACGGTGAGAGATGCCACATGATGGTACCGAGTAGTGTGTCGGTTAGAACCGAATGCGAGATGCTTCTTTCGTTAAATTCGGCAAAATTGATCAAAGTTATTGACAATTACAAGGTCGATGAGCATCGTCTCGACATGAAGATGCGGTATGGGTTAGGCGAGGGCTTCCTTTCGTTCTTGGTGGTCTTGAAGCAATTCATCACTCGGTAGCATATAGTACCTGGTCGGTACCAAGCTCAATTAGCTCAATTCGTGCCCTTTTCTCATCGAATTAGCACCCCTCGAGCCTAAAGGCGCACCTAGGCGTAGCTAGGGCCGTGGCTCACCGAGTTGAGTGTTAATTTGAACAAATTCGGATTTGAAAACTCGGCGATATCTTGGTTCTAACAAAGATATCGGTGCATTGTAATGAAATTGCAATGCTAGGATTAATTCTAATCAATCAAAAACAATTCAATCAAGAAAATTACAAAGATATGAACTTGTATACCTCAGTTTTATGTGATCTTAAGCTAATGAATACTAAAAAAATGAAAATTTCCAATGAAAATCAGTATATCAACAATTAAATTGCAAATTCTTGACTTTATAACTGATTCAGGCCTAAAGGCTCACCAATCACTTTGTGATTGGGCCAGTGGCTCACTGAATGCAGCTAATTATTGTTAATTGATGCCTTTCAAAGAGGAACAGTGAAGAAACAAATGAAAGAAGCAAAATTTCCAAAGAAAGAAAGCAAGAATGAAGAAATATATTCAATTGACTATTCAATAACTATGAATTGAATGTTTTAAAATCAGTTTCAGAGAAAGAATACAAGGAAAGTATCTATAAACTAATGAATATTACCAATTACCTTTTTATTCTTGACAAAAACAAGAAATTGAGCAATCTCTCTTCTAGTTATTCACTCTCTCTCTCTTGTCGACTAAGAAAGTGTGTGTGTTCTTGATTCTAATTGCTCTGCCCATCAATCTCCTTGCTACTGTTGCTGAATTTCAGTTTATATAAGCTAATTAGGCCGATTATACTCAATTGTGATTGGTTAGCTGCCTTCCACTCGGATTGCCACCTTGGATACATCCTCACCCTTCATTCTAATTCAATCAACGGCCCAGATGGGTTTGTGTTTGTTGTGGAAACCGCCCAACTGCTTTCTGTTATGGTTTGACTGTGCCGCAATTCTTTGACTCAACTGAGCGCCTATTTCAACCGGTGAGTGGCTCCTCACCGCCAAACCATGCTTAAACACTTCTATCTCATTGCTAAGACCCCTTTCTCCCTCAATTGCATGGTTATTCATTCAATTTCTAAACTGCATTTTTAACCCGTTTCTCCTCCTAGCTAAATTCATCATCTTTTACTCAATTGCCTTTTCAATCCATGTCGATTATCATCGCCTTGATCTGAATAAGCTTTTTCACCATTCAATTTGATCTCTAGAGCGTTTATTGAATTTGCCTCTCCATTACTGCTTCCGACAACTCCTCAAGCTTAAGCCTTCCTGTAATTCAATTGCTCCATAATTACTTATCAATCGGCGTCGCCTTAGCACGAGGAAGCTATCCCTGTGCTCAATTTGGTGTTTGAAGCACTCAATTGCATCCGATAGAAGTGCACCCTTACTGTTCCAACTTGAATTGAGGTAAATGCATTGCTTGATTTTCTTTTCATCACTAACTCCTTGTTCTAATCTCTCTAATCAATTCATTAATGCGTGTCAACTATTTCTGAAGCTTCCACGATGGTGAGACGCCATGGGACCAGACAAGCTCGCGCGCGAGAGGAGAAGGAGAAGAAGAGAGAGCGGGGAGAATGTTCGGCTGGACTGGACGGCTCAGGCGCACGTGCACCAAAGCGCCAGAGGGGAGTAGATCAGCGACTGGGGGAGCATGCACCAGGTTCATTTTGTTTTCATCCCCTTTTTAAATTTTATCGCTTTGAGCAGGACAAACCATGGGATAGACTTGGCATACCACTTCAACCATGAGCCTATACTCTTATCTCTCGTATCCTGGGCCCCATCCGTAAGGTTCATAAGTATGCGCCATAGGTTTGATTAGCAATTGATTAGCATGATGATTAGGGTTAATATCTTTGAGGTGGCTCTGTCGATTGGTTGTTTATTAGATGAACAACTCCCTAATCACTTGATGAATGGCTGAGATGGCTGGCTAGAAAGATGCCATGTGGCACAGCTGAGTTGAGGTGGCTTGATGTGGCTGTGCCATGTGGCTTAGGGTTGGGTGAGATGGCCTCTTCTGGTTGTGCCATGTGGCACAGGGGAGTGTAGGGACCACTGGTGTGATGCCATGTGGCATAGGATAGTATGAGGTGGACCTGTCAGATCTTGCCACGTGGCATGCTGGTGGGGCCCACATGTCAGGTCAGTATGGTGGTGGGGCCCACATGGCTGAGGTGGACCAATGGGGTGCTGACACGTGGCATGAGGTGGCCCAATGAGATGCTGACACGTGTCACACCTCTCTCTCTCTCGATTCGGTATAGGTATGCTTAGGATCCCCGGTTGCACCCGATGTGTCTCTCGTCCCAGTTGCACCCGATGAACCCTTGATTGAATCTCGGCCTTTGATTAGTCCATTTATTCTCGCTTTTATCTTCCCTAAATTTATTTTAATAGCTCCACTTATCCAAAAATCATGAAAATTTCACCAAAAATCTCTAAATTCATGATGATCATCCCTGTAATTTTTAATTCCATTTTTGCCCTTGCCTCTCTGAATTAAAAATTCTTTTATCCATAAAACCCTATTATTCCTTATGAATTAATCCCGATCTCAATTATAGCTCTCGTGTCTCGCGCCAATTATTTCCCTTTTGCAGAAACCACCCTAACTAAATACCAATTAGACTTATATTGATATTCATTAGGGCTTGATTTGATCAAATGCGACTACTTATCAAAGCAATTAATACAAATCTAGACTTGATCGGTGGTTGCTCCCGCTTTGGCACCGATCAGTCTTGTGAAATTGACTTTCAATCCCTTAACATGAGGGTAACTTGGTCAAAGAACCGACTACTTATCGATAATTGACACAAATCAAAGCATGGTTAGGTGGTTGCTCGCACTTTGGCACCGGTGTCGACCTTGAAAGCAAAATCACATTTGGAATTTCTTATAACTAGTTGCATCAAAATGCTAGCTTAGCATTGACATCATTTCATGTAGCATAGGGATTATACTGCTTCAGCTCCTTTCTAGGGTTAGCTTCAAAGGCAGATTTCTAGGGTTCAATTCTGACTCCTTCAATAGGTCACTGAGGTGTGGGGTCCACCTGTCAGTGAAAATGGTCACATGGGTGACTCATCAGATAGGCTATTGTTGTTAGATTCATCTACAAGGGACTGCAAGGTGGGTCCCACTTGTCAGAGAAAATGTAATCAAATGGCTGACCCATCAAGAGATTTTCTCTCTCCTAAATCTCCCGAGGGTCAGCCACCTCGAATGAGTAGGAGGTGGTGGAGTATTTATATCCTCGTCTCTCACCCTAATATTTCATTGTGGGATTAATGGATTTGTTCCGGGATTAAGCAGCGACCTCTTCTGATTAGTGGGTCATCTTTTCATTGCTTTCTCTTCTTCTCTCCTCTTATGATTTATCATTAATCATCAATTTATTTCCATTTATTCATCTATTCATCCTTGAAATCTTTCAAGGGTAAACAGACCCCTGACGCCCTTGGTATCGTCGAAAACGAGCTGGGGAGCGCAAAACTTGAAAACGATACCTGACGCCCTCGTTACGGCCCGAAACGAGTTCGGGTACGCAAAACATGAAAACGGGACCCAACGGCCTCGTTACAGCCCAAAGAGAGTCCGAGAGTGCAAAACTTGAAAAACGGTACCCGACGCCCTCGGTACCATCTGAAACGAATTCGAGAGCGCAAAACATGAAATCCACCCCGACGGCTTCTGTACTGTAGAAAACGTGTCGGGGAGCGCAAAAAATGAAAACGGGACCCGACGCCCTCGGTACCGCCCGAAACAAATTCGGGAGCGCAAAACATGAGATCGACCCTCGACGGCTTCGGTACTGTAGAAAACGCGTCGGGGAGCGCAAAACATGAAAACGAGCCTCGACGCCCTCGTTACCGTCGCCCACGGTACCGCCCGAAATGTGTCCGGGAACGCAAAACTTGAAAACGAGACTGTTTACCCTTGGAAAATCTCAAAGATAAGCGGCTGAGTAAATGAAATAAATATCAATTGTTGATAATAAAACATAAGAAAGAGGAAAGAGAAAGGGCAAGAGAAAATGGCCCACTGATCAGAAGAGGTCGCTGCCTAACCCCGGAACAAATTCATTAGTCCCACAAAGAAATGTCAGGGTGAGAGACAGAGATATAAATACTCCGCCACCTCCTACTCATTCGAGGTGGCTGACCCTCAGGAGATTCCGGAGAGAGAAAATCTCCTGATGGGTCAGCCATATGATCACATTTTTTCTGACAAGTGGGACCCACATGGCAGTTACTTGCAAGCAGCTCTGACAGCATGAACCTAGCTTATCTAATCAATCCGGAACAAGGGTTAAGCATTAATCCCACAAGGAAATCCTAAGTGCAGAGCAAGGATATAAATACCCTGTCATCCCCTATTCATTCGAGATGGATGACCCTCAGGAGATTCAGGAGAGAGAGATCTCTAGAGGGGTCATCCATCTAATCATTTTTCACTGACAGGTGGGCCCCACACCTCAGTGACCAAACATCAGAAGAGTCAGAATTAAACCCTAAAGATTTACCCACAGAGTAAACCTTAAGGACTGAAGCAATATAATCCCTATACAACTAGAATTGTGTCAATGCCAAGCTAGTATTCTGATACAACCAATCATGGGAAATTTTAAATGTGATTTTGCTTTCAAAGCTGACCTGGTGCCAAAGCTGTGAGCAACCACCTAACCATGCTTTGATTTGTGTCAATTACTGATAAGTAGTCAGCTCTTTGACCAAATCACCCTCATGTTAAGGGATTGAAAGTCAATTTCACAAGACTGATCAGGTGCCAAAGCTGGGAGCAACCATCTGATCAAGTCTAGATTTGTATCAATTGTTGACAAGTAATCAACGTTGATCGAGATCAAACCCTAATGAATATCAATACAAGTCTAATTGGTATTTAGTTAGGGTGGTTTCTGCAAGAGAGAAATAATTGGCAGAGACACTGAGCTACAACTGAAATCTGGTATTAATTCAGAGGAAAGAACAGGGTTTCTTTGACAAAAGAATTTTTAATTCAGAGAGACAGGGGTAAAAACGGAATTAAAAATTACAGGGATGATCATCATGAATTTAGGGATTTTTGGTGAAATTTTCATGATTTTTGGATAAGTGGAGCTATTAAAATAAATTCGGGAAGATAAAAACAGATTAAATGGATTAATCAAGGGCGAGATTTGATCAAGGTAACTCGGGTACAACTTGGAGATGATAGCGACTGGGTACAAACCGAGTGCAAGAAACACGAAGATATAAAATAGGTGAAGAGAGAGGGTGTGCCACGTGGCGGCGCGGACCGGACCAACTCAAAGCGGTAGGAGTGCCACGTGGCAACCTCTCATTGGTCCACGTCGGCAAGTGGGCCCCACCCTAGTACAAGCCACCGACAGTGGGCCCCACCTCGGTGCCACGTGGCGATCGGCCCGGTGGTCCACCTCACCCTTTCTCGTGCCACATGGCATCACACCACAAGGCCACCTCATCCCACCCTATGCCACATGGCACAACCACAGCAGGCCACTTCAATACGCCTGTGCCACATGGCACAGCCGAGGAGGCCACCTCACCCAGTCCTGTGCCACATGGCATCACACCACAAGGCCACCTCAGCAGCAATTAATAAATAATCAGAGATAAAGGGAAGGTGATTAAACGATAAGCCAATCAGATCATGCCAGATCATATCAATTAACCCTAATCATGCACTAATCAGTCACTAATGATATCTATAAACCTAGACTCAGTAACCTTACATATGGGGCCCACTGTCATATCTATGAACCTGTGATGCATGAATAGCTGGCAAGCCAAGTCTATACAGAAACATTAACTGGAATTTAAATGAGAAAGAGAATGGTGCATGTACCTGGCGCCTGTGGACCCTTTCTCTGCGTTCTTCTTTTCCTTTGCTTTGGTGCATGAACACCGGATGCAGGCACGCTTGTGGACGCTTCACTCTTCTTCCCTCTTCTTCTCTTCTTCCTCCCGATCATCTCCACGGTCGATGGCGCCATCAATGGAGATCAAGCAAAGGGCTTCACTTAGAGCTAATTGCTTCTAGCCTTGGCTGCATTACACAAAGGAGAGAAGGTGTACAAGGTTAGATTTTGAAATGATACAGTATAAAGAGAGATATAGCAGAGAGGAATACCTCGAGTCAAAATATGGAACTTGCAAATTAAAGAAGCTAAGAGAGCATGAAGAGGTGTGGGGGCCGATCAATGGCAAATCTGTAAATTAGAAGAAGTTGTAATCGCCTCAGGCGATTACACATGAGCTTGCAATGGAGACTCGGTTCAATGAACCATAAAGTACAAGTAAATAGATTGAGTGAGTGATGAAATGCACCAAGTCCAATTGAATTGAGAAAGTCAAATTTGGTCAAAAACTCAATCTCTATATATACTTCAATACAGTAGCAACAAAGGGAGGAGGGCGGAACTACACAAAGCATATAACACCCTTAGATTACTCAAGAATCCCAGAGAAGGAAAAGAAGCCAATTTGATCGATTAATCTCGGCAAGTGCTTGAGAAATCGATATACACTCAAGCCAATACTAATCACAATGAATCACAGAGCCTTAGATCAAAGCAAGGGATAGAGGTGAGTTCTAGAATTAAAGCTATGAATTTGAGATTGTAATCGTACTCAATTCTAATCAATTCAAAGATTTCAAATACTGTTCTTTACATTTTGCAATCATTTCTTCAATATAATCGGATTTCCTATATTTTTCTTGATTGGATCTTCTCTTTCGACTGTCGCCTTGCTATTTCCATTACTTATCTTTCATTTTTTTGATCGCATTTTGGTTAATTGGCTTGAAAATGTAACTGGTATATTGCACTGATCGGGGTTGGTCGAAGACCAAGCGATCTCTCAACCCCACAGTCATGCAATTGTGCTGATCGAAGATCAATTGATCTCTCAGACTCTTGTGTTTCCAATTGATTGTTCAAAAGATTTCAATTCTTGATCAATTCATCGATCAGAATCGCGGAAGTTTGAACAGTTATCAGAGCTTGAGATTGAACAAGTATAGCAGTCATTTCCTCTCATAATTGAGATGATTATTCACTCTATCCAAGTGCTATCATGGTCGACGATGAGGTTGTATATAGAAAGAACTTGTCAATCGATTGGAAATACAAGGATCTGTCCAATCTCAATGATCGGTACCGGTCGCTAATTCTGGAACTCGGTGATTCACATGAATTAGGAGAAATTACAAGAGTAAAACATTGAATTACATCAATTAGGATCCAAAGTTACAAGATTAGATAGGAAATTAGAAGAATTGAAGCTAGAACAAGACTCAATTTTGGTCCAATTCATCTGGTACCGAATTCCGGTACGAGTTGGTACTTGGGTGCGATAGTTCCGGCGATCCACCACCCCGATGAGCGATCGGAGAACACAAACCAACTCTCCATACCAAGGCGATGCTACAGGCAGTGGACGATCTCCGATCGGGCGCCGAACACAAGATCGTCCCTACGGCGCGTATCTCAAAGCACGGGAGAGAGAGACAGAAGGGGACACTCTCTACACAAATCTCAAAGAGTCACACGAATATTGAGGCAAATCTAAGGGAGTTAGGCCATCGGACGTTTAGAAAATTAAAGCACAAATCAATATGGGCCTTTGATTCATTTAACACTGATCTAAATTCAATCCGGCGGCCCAAATGAAACACAGAGATAAATAAGAGATTTGCGCTGATCTTGATGAAGATCTAATGGTTCATATTAATTAATGGGTTAAGTTCGGCCCATCTGAGAAGCAGGCCCAATCACCAAAATAAAAGTAAAATTAATGTCGGCCCAGTTCAATTAAGCCCAAATATCAATTAATAACAGAAAAATCAAAAATAAATAGTAAATAAATCATTTAAAAATGTTCCTAAACTCAAAATTAACTCAAATTTATTTCTAAAATTTCTTTACTTTTTATAATATTTTTCTGTACAATAATATTTCAGTTTTAAAAATACTATCATATTAAAACAATTCAAAAGCAAAAAGACATTTCATGCATTTGTATATTTGACTTAGCTTTGACTTGTCATTTTATATATTATAAAAAATTCCAAAAATTCAAATAAAATCCTAAATTACAATTAAATATATTTTAATGATTTTTCAAGTGATTTTCATAAAATAATAATGACAATAATAACATTTAATAAGAAATAATAAGATAAACTCTATTCTTTAAATATAAAAGGGAATAAATAATAATATCAAATAAATATTATAAAAAATATATAAATAAATAATCATAATAATAAATGATAAATACATCTTATTCTAGAATAAAAAAATAAATAATAATAAAATCATATAATAAAATAAATTGTATACCTTTGGTTATTTTTAAAATTTGAATAAAGATATAATAATAATGGAATAAATGTTATTATTTTCTGCTTAAAAATATTAATAAAATATAATGAAAATATTTTTCATAAATAAAATACAATAAAAATAATAATTATAATAAAGAATATAATGAATTTCATTCTTTTAGCTATTATAAGAATTCTAAAATCCAAATAATAATAATAATGATAATAAAACAAAATCTTATTCTAAAATTCTAGAATTTAAATAAAAAAATATATAAAATTCATTCTCTACTATTTTTTTCTACAAATAATAAAAATAAAGCTATCATAAATAGGATAATAATAATAATAATTCTCTTAACTATTATAAACCCTAAAATCAAAATAAAAATAGCTAATTCATCTTTTATTTTGTAAATAATTTTTTTTACAAAAATAAATAGAATTTAAAATAATAAAAAAATATAATAATAAAATTCTATTACTTTGGCTATTATAAAAATCCTAAAAATCCAAAATAAAATCATAAATAATAGTCAATTCATTTCCTATTATTTTTGTAAGTGATTTTCTACAAAAATAAATAGAGTTTAGAAATAATAAAAATAAAATTCTATTACCTTAGCTATTATAAAATCTCATAAATCTAAATAAAATTCTAGATAATAGCTGACCCATTTCCTATTATTTTTGTAAATAGTCTTCTACAGAAATAAATAGAGTTTAAAAATAAAAAATAAATTCACCTTTGTAATAGAGATAATAATGAAAAATATTATCTTAATAATAAAAAAATCAATAAGAATGTAATAATCTTTTTTACATTTTAGAGGTGAATAAATACGCTCACACAAGGTGTGTAGAGCAACATAGTGACCTTGCACAAGTAATGCAACATTTAGAACAATTAGTCGGGACAAGAACATCTTGACGCTCGTTGAAGAATAACCAAGGCTGCGACATCAACATGAAGAGATATGTCGACTCTAAGAAAGAAGAACATTACGATGTCCGAGAGGAGTGACATCTTAATGACTCGGTGTCATGAACAAGTAATTCATCACTATTTGAGCTAGTAAGACTGAACTCATCCGTCGATAAATTTGTCTTCTGGTTCATTTCCCAAGATTGTGAGATCGAATCGTTCTGTAGTAGATTCATCCACAAAATAGTGAATGTGAACCGTTCTGTAGTAGGTTCCTTCACTAACACACGCTTCAATGTCAAGCTGGCTTAGTGCTTTAGGTTTGACTTTGTGTGCAGTTGTGTTCCTAGGTTTATGAATCGGCTTAGTGCTTCGAATTCATGATCTAGAAGATCGGTGAGAAGAAACACGTGGGCCAAATCCACCCTTCTCCTGATTCACCAACCTCAAGATCAACCGGCTTAGTGCTTCGAGTTGTATTTTGTGTGATTGGTTGTTGACTAGTTAAGATTGAACCGTTCTGAAGTAGGTTTATCTTCTAGATCAACTGAGGATGAGTCGTTCTGTAGTAGACTCACCTCAAACCCCTCTGAAGAGATTAATCTGATCTGTAGTAAGGTTATCTCTTGAGGCGGTAAAGATTGAACCGATCTGTAGTAGGTTCGTCTTTCATGGGATCAACTTTTGAACCGTTCTGAAGTAGGTTTATCTTCTAGATCAACTGAGGATGAGTCGTTCTGTAGTAGACTCACCTTGAACCCCTCCAAAGAGATTAATCTGATCTGTAGTAAGGTTATCTCTCGAGGCGATAAAGACTGAACCGATCTGTAGTAGGTTCGTCTTTCACGGGATTAACCTTTGAGTGAATCCGGACGACCACTTGACCATCATTTAACTATACTATTTGCTTCTCCCTTTTAAAGATCCGAGGTGCCTCGAGGTTAACGTACTGGGGTAATTAACGGTGGGGGCTTGCGCCCACCGAATCTACAAGAACTCACAATCACTAAAAAACCCCCTAAATGTGCATCCAAATCGTTCTAAACGGTAGAATCAACCGCATTAAACGATGCACGCTTGGGAGGGATCTCCGTGTCCTTCTTCCGCATCCCATCGCCCAATGCGGCGGTGCGGAGCGCGCGAAAAAGGGTCGCACAGATCTCGCACGCCGGTGGGACTCGGATTCTCCTCTTATCTTTGAAAGAGAGAAGCAAATAGAATAGTTAAAAGATACAAGTGGTCTTCTATGCGCTAAAAATGACTAATGATTTTCAAGTATTTTTGTTTTTGCAGGAAATGGCATATTTTGGGAACTTCAACCTTGCTCCTTACACCGTCACACCTGCACAGAGCCCAGAGGGCAAGCTATTCATGTTCTTCGGGACCATCCCGCAAGAACTTACTTTCTACAGCCCAGCTCCAGTGGCCACATTTACTCCCGCAACCGTCCGGATCTCCATCCCGGACGAAGAAGAGGACTCAATTACCCTAACTCCCAAGGGTATTTCAAACAACGTCATGGCCTCTCCTACTACCTCCCCAAAGAGGAGAAGGCGACCGTCCAAGAAAACAGCTCCAACGGCCACGGCCCAAGTTGCCCGCAACTCTCAAGCGTCCAGGAAGAGGGCCCTAGATGCATATCAAAACCAACTAGTGGCTAGGCCAGCCATCCCAGTCTCCAACAAATTCACGGTACTTCGTATAGTGGCCAAGAACTCGGCCACAGGCCAGCTCCGCCAGGCATGGGAGGTGCCTAAGCCAACACCTCGCCCGACTCAAAGGCCTCAACACCGCCAGCACAAGTCTCAAGCCCCTGCAGAAGCCATCTACAAGGCTCACAAGGCCCTCAAACAGAGGAGAAGCGTTAGAAACGCTAGGTCGAGACAATATGTCTCCCGCCCCAATCACTCTCAAGACTTGGCTCAGCCGCGAGCCATTGTCCCGACTCCGCACCCAAGGAGGTTCACATCAAAGGCAACACCTAGCGTCCAGCAGGTGTGGGTTCCAAAAGGTTCTCAACCAACAAAACCCCAGTCTCAAGCCCAGCCCAGCAAGGCAGGCAACTCGAACACTCCGTCCGAGAGTGTATTTAGCCGCCTAGGTCAGAAGAGTGTATTCAGCCGGTTAGGCTCGAGAATACCACTCAACAGCCTAAAAATAACGGCCCCTGACCAAACGAAGAAGAAGAGAAGAACCGCTCGCTATGAAGAGCACTTCTCAGTTAACACCATCAGTATAAGCTATGACACTGATCCAGATACTGATGATGAGGTGAACATGGTCTAGGATGACCAGTCCCCGCCTAATCAAGCCCACGTCACCAACACCAACAAAAATAATGGTAGGAAAAGGAGACCTCCCAAGAGAGTCAACCCCGAGGGCAACAGCAGGGAAGGAGAAGATCACAATGAAAACCCTGACTTCTTCGATAATGAAGATGACGTTGAAACACGTCCCGAAGTGCCCGTCGATGAAATTGAAATATTGAAAGGCCACATCGAGGCACGGGACGAAGAACTGATTAGGCAACGGGAGTTAATCGCTACCATGTTGAAGCAGAATGAGGAATTGATTAAGGCGGTTAAGGCATTACAAGAATCACAAGACGCCAATTTCAAAGCTGGTAGCTCCCGTCAAGAAGGGGTCCACAGTACCAAAAGCAATCATAAGGGAAAACTGTTAGTTTGTAATAATCTTGAAGTCAATAATACGATAAATTGGTTATATAAAGCTTTGTTCATGAATTGGATATTTAAACGATATTTTGTTTCCTTGAGTATTATTGAATTTATGAATCATTCCGAGTTCATGACTGGAATTGTGAAACTTCATAATATAGAATATACTCTTAAAAGTCACTAACCAAGGTAATTAGCAGGAATACTAATTAACCGTTATCAGGTTAGTATGTGGATTAAATGATGGTCAAGTTTTACAGACCATAGACAAAGAGTTGTCATTTTAATCACATAAATAGATGTTCTAGGAACATCGTATTTGATAGACCCCGAATGAAACATTAAATGGAATTGTGTTCGTGTCATTAATGTTTTCGTTCAGTATTAAATTCTAAAGTATGAGGTATTCATTTTTCCTACATAAGATATGTATGTGTGTGATTTCTACCAAACGTTATCCGTAAAAGGTGGCTATAAATGTAGCTCTTCGGTATACATAACTTATGCGGAGGAAGAAATGGTTTGCCAAAAGTACTATTGTCCCTCATATTTCTATATGAGTTATAGCATCATTGGGCCCCTTGATAGAGTAAGATTATCTGCTAGCAGTATAATTACAAGAGTAATTATATTTGATAATTTACTCAAGATCAAGAAAAGATTAAGTTTGCAAGGATGACACATACCTACCTTGAAACGATCGATAGCTTATGAGACAAAAGAATTAAACACAAGTAAATAGTTTTGGATCATGATATTGTACAAGACATCATCATCTCGTGTAATTGGATGGTCATAGTGCATTACGCCGGATGCCTCCTATGATTATAGAAGTTAAAACAGTTTTAACTCTATTTACCAACATAACACGGATCTGTCGGTCACACCGTATAGGAGTTAATCGGAGAATCTTATTGATTAATTATAAATTGTTTATAATTAATAATAAGATGGTTATAATTAATTATATATGATATAATTATATTTGTCATAGAGATGACAAGAAGCAAAAATCGATTGAATTTATAACGTGTTGGACACGTCGTATAAATTAATAAACAACAATCGAGAAAAATATAATTGTAGATGACAATTATATATATATATTTGATTTGGATTTTAAATGTTAATTATGGATTTGAATTATGGGCCAAAAGCCCATTAATAATTAAAGCCTTAATTAATAATTAAAAGCCCAAAATCAGAAAAGCCCAAAATCCAAAAGCCCAAGGGTATTTCGGTAATTTGGCCAAAAGCCCAATGGCAAACTTGTAAATTTGGACCTTAGATGACATCATGCATGACATCATCCATGACATCATATATGACATCATCCATGACATCATCCTCAAGGGTATTTTGGTAATTTTGCAATCCCAAATTTGGCTATAAATAGAGGGGTGGGGTGAGAGAGAAAATTACACCAAATCAGTTCTACTTTCTCTCTCTCGGTATACGGTTGTTTCAGAATTCACGGGATCGGTGAATAGTGTTTTTACGAAAGTTGCGGTATTTCTGCACATTTGTGAAACAGAATTACTGCGAGTCGTGAATAGTACTATTTCGTCTTTTTCTCGGGTGAATAGTGTTTTTGCGAAAAACCGCGGTTTACGGTATTTTTGGCAAAAGAAATAAACCGCTCTCTCGGTCGATCCCCGGTGGATAACCTACGAGGCATCGACGTTTGGTGCTCCGAGACAAGCCGATTTTCATTCCAATTGAAATTTGGAAGCGAGGTATAACATCTTATGTTAATCTATTTAATTGTTAAGTAGATTAATATTTTAGAAATCAATCATGGAGTAGATCAATAAAGGTTTAAAGAGGTGTGTATCTCTCGGTAATCATCCGACACATCACTTTAACCCTAAGCTTAAGTTAGAAGTAAAATAATATTTTACCGTCTTTTGTAAAGGATTAAATGTCTGTAACTCTCGGTTATTATCCGACATACTTTAATCCCTAACTTAAGTAGAAGTAAAATTTTTGTTCTACGGTCTTTCCGCAGCTTGAGCATTAACGGGATTTGGGCATTCCGAATCCCTACAAAAACAACCCGTCAATTCTAAACCCCATCCACATAGAACAATAGAAGTGGATGCTGAACCAACGGGAATATCCCGGAAAGAGATTCAAGCCATGATTGCCCAACAAATGCAAATAGCTGGAGGTGGATATGCTATCCCTCCCATTAAAAACTGTGGACATCCATACCCTGCCATATACGATTTAGAAGAATATCCTAAAGGGTATGTGATCCCCCGCTTCAGGACCTTCTCCGGGGAGGGCAATAAAGACCTGAACCCTGAACAACACCTGGCCCATTTTGTGGCCTCGTGCGGTAACACGGGCGGCAATGATGCACTGTTGTTGAGACAATTCCCTCAAAGCTTGGTGGGAACCGCTTTCCAATGGTATTATTCGCTGGAAAACAACAGCATCAGGACCTGGGACGAGATGGCGGACTCGTTCGGGCACGATTTGTCATGGTGTCGACAAAATAAACATAGCCGATCCGGCAAGCACTAAACCCAAGAAAGGGGAGTCAATGACAGATTTTATCAATAGATGGCGGAACCTCGGATCAAATGCGACCGCACATTAACCGAAGATGAGGCCGTCAACCTAATCATGAAAAACATTGACGGGTGGATGGGCATGTTACTTGGTGTGACAAAGGTCAACACGTTCAAAAACTTGCTCAGATCGGTATCCAATATGGAAAGGATGTCACCGCATTCCGTGTCGAACTTCATGAACAATAGGTCGCAACGAGGAGCCCGAGCTGAAACCAAGGTGGCATTCACCTCGTTAAAAGATAAGATGGTCGCTAACACAGATACCCAAAGCGGTAACAGCGGCACAAATGGCAACAATTACAATAAAGGACCTAGGCCCAATATAGCAGGGAGTTCACGGAGTTTCGAAACCCTTAGACAAAAAAAGACTAAACCATACTCCTTCAGGAAAAATAAAGTTGCCCAAATCTTCAGAGGGGCACTAAAGAACGGCTTAACCCTACCGGCCAGTAAACGCCCAGAAGATGCCGATAAATCGGACGAACCCAACTTCTGCCCATACCACAGAGTACTAGGGCACTCAATTGAAGATTGCTGGGTCTTCAAAGATTGGGTCGAAAAGGCGTACAAAAACGGTGAAATTACTTTACCCAAAGGGTTCCTGCAAAGCCCATCGGCCCATGAACAGGCCAATACGATCTCTCATGAAGAAGAGAAGATCCCGAGCCAGTTAAACAAAGACCAAGAAGAACAATGGACTACACACTTATCGAAGATGTCGATTAAAATGCTTAAAACTCTTAAGAAAGAACCCGGCATGAGATGGAAAAACGATATCACGCCAGTGGTCCCACCAAAACCCAGGGTATATTATAAGGTGGACCAAAGCCAGGACCAGGTTCTTAAGAAAAGAAAGAAGCATAGAAGCAACAAGTCCAGAAAGAACAAAATTGAAGAATGCGAACAGGCCAGTCTCGAGGTGATTACCCTTCAACACTTCATCTCCAAAGAAGACTGGGAGAAGTTAACCCTAGGTCAAAAGAAAGGGGATATAGATAAAGAAACAAATAAAGAAGAAAGCGAAGAGATCTGGGGTGCTTCGTGCAACATGGTATATTCTTCTCACGACGAAGATATGCCAACATTAGAGGAGATGTTCTTCCTAAACAACGAAGGGGAGGCAAGTACCTCTGGGACCAAAAATGAAGAATGCAAGGCTGTGCTCCGGTCCGGGACTTACGTACCTGAGAGACAAGCTCCCAAAGAGTCCGATAAGGGAAAAGATAAAGCCCAGAATAGAGGCAAAGAGGCTGAGAGCCTAAGCAAGAACCCAGAAAAGGCCCGGTCAACGGGTGAAGAATACAATGTGTTGGCACATCTGCGTAAGATTCCAGCGTTATTAAGCATATTTGACGCATTGATGATGTCACAAGACCTAAGGGATGTACTAATCCAAGCCTTGCAAGATCCCGAGAAGTACAAGTCATACTTCATCGAGCAAAATATGCAAGAAGCTCTATTCACCGCCAAGCGGGCCGCCTGTATAAACTTTACGGACGATGATCTCCTGATAGGCACTGTCGACCACAATCGCCCGTTGTACATCACCGGAAACTGCGGCGGACAAAAGATTGGCCGTATTCTGGTCGACGCAGGGTCCTCGATCAATATCATGCCGCTTAAAACCCTGAAGACCATCACCTTAGATGTGAAAAACCTATCTGATGAAAAGGTGATCATTCATGGCTTCAATCAAAACTCCCAAAAGGCCCTGGGAGCTATAACTCTGAACCTGCAATGTGGAAGCCTAAAAGCGCCTACCAAATTCTATGTCATTGATGCTGAAACTTCTTATCGGGCGTTGCTGGGTCGCCCGTGGCTTCACAGCAATCAGGTCATACCTCTACTCTGCACCAATGCCCGAAATACATTGAGAATGGTAAACAAAAGAGAATTGACGGAGATGTCAAACCATTCGGGGTGCATGAGATTAAATTCAATGACGCCTAATATTTTCTGCCCAAATCCACCATGGCGCCGAGCCGGCTAATAACAAAAGCAAGTCAGAAGCCTTTCAATAAAGGCCCTAAATTTGATACCTCATCCGGAGAAGAAGAAGAGGTCAAATTTAATATTAAACCCCGAGGTGTTCGAACTCAAAAACCTGGAAGAAAGTCGGGTGAAGAAGCAACCTTCCACTTCAAACAGGTGGCTACATCTAAAGTTCGAACAAAGCCGAGCGAAGTCAATTCAAGTGATTCTGAGGAGGAGGTCATTTTCCACTTCAAACCTGCCAATATCCCTCAAATCCAGATCACAGAGGTAACTTCAGGAGAAGACTCTGAAGATTCCAACGACTCGGGCGATATTACCTCGGGAGAAGAATCTGGCCATGGTCGGCAACCCTGGGAAGAAGAATCTGACGAAGAGATCATCTATCACATCCTCAAGAAGCCATACAAAGGGCCTGAAACAGATAATGAAAGTGAGGAGTCATTTATGATCAACATGGGATCCGGTAGCGGAGGGGATAACCCGGTTAAGCCAAGGCCTGTAAGCGAAGAACGCTCGTGGCGGGAGAATTTTGAAGCTCGCGTCTGGAATGTAATCGATGGAATAAGGCACCAGGTTGAAAATAACAGGAGGGAAGTATCCGAGCAATGGGAAGTGATGCAGGATATCAAAGTGCAGCACAATGAAATTATGATAATGATTGAAAACCTGCAAACCGCGATCTATAATTCCGAGCTACTCAAAGAAGTGACGAGCGAACCCCGTTCCGGAACCCCCGAACGACAAGCACCCGATAGCGGTAAAAGGGTAATTGTTATAGTAGATGAATCAAGGGGGGAAGAAACGAAAGTCAAACAATCGGACGTCATGCAAACGCTCAAAGCCAAGAAGAGTAAACCGTACTCTTTCCTGAAAAATAAAACGGCTCGGATATTTGAACACGCCCTAAAGAGTGGATTGACACTTCCCGCCTGTAAAAGACCCGCGGACATAGAGAGGGCCAGTGAAGGTGAATTCTGCCCTTATCATCGTATACTGGGTCACACAATTGAAGAATGCTGGGTATTCAAGAACCTTATAGAAGAAGGGCACAAAAATGGAACAATCCAGCTCCCGAAAAGCTTTCAACAAGACCCAGCTCCGCACAACTCAAATAACAAAGGCAAAGGGGTTGCCTATACGATCTCACACACTCCTGTGCCTAGCAAACCCAAAATGGTGAGACGAAAGCCAATTAAGGAGATCTACCGCTCCAACTCAGTCATGAATATTGAGATAGAAGAGGAGATGGCAGCGCTAGAAATCACTGTAGTTCCCGAAAGGCATTTTAAAGATCTCATGCCGGGGGAAGTAAACCACATCCAAACTCTAAAGACCTTTGTTGTGCCGGCAAAGGTAGAGCGCATCAAAGGGAGAACTATCATTCACAAGGCTATAATTTTCTATCAGAGTGATTCGACTCAGTCTCTGAAGAACCCTGATCACGACACCTGGAAGAAGTGGGTGATAGAACAAGAGTCAGAGAATGCAACGAGCGGTGACGTTGCATCTCATCCCTTTGGAAAAAGCCTATATAGATTGGCTAAGAAGGCTGTTAACCCTTGAAAGATTTCAAGGATGAATAGATGAATAAATGAAAATAAATTGATGATTAATGACAAATCATAAGAAGAGAGAAGAGAGAGAGCAGTGGAAAGATGGCCCACTGATCAGGAGAGGTCGCTGCTTAACCCCGGAATGAATTCATTAGTCCCACAATGGAATGCTGGGCATGAAGTGAAGAGTAAAAATACCCCACCACCTCCTACTCATTCGAGGTGGCTGACCCTCGGGAGAATTTGGGGAGAGAAAATCTCCTGATGGGTCAGCCATTTGATTACATTTTCTCGACAAGTGGGACCCACCGGCGTCCCTTGTAGATGAATATAACAACATAGCCTATCCGATGAGTCACCCATGTGACCATTTTCACCGACAGGGACCCCACACCTCAAATGACCTATCAAGGGTCGAATTGAACCCTAAAATCGCCTTTGGAGCCAACCCTAGAAAGGAGCCGAATCAAGATAATCCCTATGCTACATGAAATGATGTCAATGCCAAGCTAGCATTTTGATGCAACTAGTCATGAGAAATTCCAAATGTGATTTTACTTTCAAGGCCGACCCGTGCCAAAGTCATGAGCAACCACCTAACCATGCTTTGATTTGTGTCAATTATCGATAAGTAGTCGGTTCTTTGACCAAGTCACCCTCATGTTAAGGGATTGAAAGTCAATTTCACAAGACCGATCAAAGCCAAAGTCGGGAGCAACCACTCGATCAAGTCTAGATTTGTATTAATCACGATAAGTAGTCGCATTTGATCAAATCAAACCCTAATGAATATCAATATAAGTCTAATTGGTATTTAGTTAGGGTGGTTTCTGCAAGAGGGAGATGATTGGCGAGACACGAGCTATAATTGAGATCGGGGATTAATTCATAAGAAATAATAGGGTTTTATGGACAAAAGAATTTTTAATTCAGAGAAGGAGGGGTAAAAATGGAATTAAAAATTACAGGGATGATCATCATAAATTTAGGGATTTTTGGTGAAAATTTCATAATTTTTGGATGAGTGGAGCTATCAAAATAAATTCGGGGAAGATAAAACAGATTAAAAATGAAAGATCAAGGGTCGAGATTTGATCAAGGCGATCCGGGTGCAACTTGGGGACAGAGACACATCCGGGTGCAAGCCGGGGATCCTAAGCACACCTACACCGAATCGGGAAGAGAGAGGGTGTGACACGTGTCAGCATTTCATTGGGCCACCTCATGCCACGTGTCAGCACCCCATTGGTCCACCTCAGCCATGTGGGCCCCACACCCCTACAGACCTGACATGTGGGCCCCACCTTAGTGCCACGTGGCAGACAGCCAGTGTACCCGCCGGGCCACCTCACCACCCTAGTGCCACATGGCACCACAACAGAGGTCCACTTAACTCAACCCTATGCCACATGGCACAGCCAGAGGAGACCACCTCACCACCTTAGTGCCACATGGCACTACACTACAGAGCCACCTCAGCATGGATCAATACTATAACAGATGATTAATGGATTGATTAAACAAGTGGACCTATCAGGGTATGCCAAGTCAGATTAATTAGATTTAAGCAGAGAGTTAATCAATCCACAGCTGGACTAATGGGCCGAGACTCATATACTTACATGTGGGGCCCATTTGTCAGGTTTATGAATGTATAGCTCACACAGGCAATCATACACCAAGTCCATATGCAGATTCAAACAGAAATTTAAATGAGAAAGAAAAGGGAATGTGCACCTGGCCTATCTATGTTGCGCCTCTGACTGTGGGTCCCACCTAGCTGTGGACTTTGTGCGCCAGGCGCACCTCCTTCCCTCTCTTCTCCTTCACCCCTCCCTCTCTTTCTCCTTCTTCTTGCCGAGGCTGATGGCGCCATTAACTTCAATTGAGTTCTCTAGAGCTTAAAGCTTCGAATTCTTTATAGCCAGAGGTAATCCATGCATAGGAGAGAAAGGGTGAGCACTCGAAATTAAAAAGGGATAAGTGAATAGAGCAGTGAGAGAGGATGATCACCTCGGGCGATTAATGAAGAACTTTGATCCGTAAGTCTAAGCTTGAAATTGATGATACAAGCAAACTTTAATCACCTAGGCGATGCTGTAAATGAAAGAAAAAGCAGAAATTAAACGTTGAATAAGAGCAATTGAGATGAGACGACAAGATCGGGTAAATTGAGGAAAGTTAGAACCTTGCGCTATAAACTCGAATTGGCAGCATTTATGGCTTCTATGCACTCACACGATGATGTTGAAATGGTGAAGTTTGGCAATTGAATGGAGGAGCTATGATAATGGCCAAGGTGTGAGCTCGGGTGAGTGAATTGGAACTTGAAGAGATGAATTACAATGGCAGAGAAGAGAGAGGCGCCTTGGGTGCATTCAAATGGGTATATATAGCATGTTGAAGATGCTAGAAGGTTCTGTGAGTGATTTGGAGTGGAGATAACTAAATCAAGTCAAAGGTCAAAGATCAAAGCTTTGGATTCTTTGAATGGGACCCACATCTCAACAGAGTGAATAACAGAATCAAAAGGCCATGTTCATAGGCCAAGGCAGATTAACTGGTGGTGTTTAAATGGTGTATGGCTATAATCCTTTGGTGCACCATCCCAATTGCCTATATAAGCATCTGATTCATGGAGATAGAAGGGAGAGACGCAAGACAGAGAAGAGACAAAAGGAAAGTGATATACTGTAGAGCTCAGAGAGAGAGAAAGAGCAAGTTAGAAGCAAGAGATAAGAAGGAAGGTGTTGAAATCGATTGATCTCGGTTTAACTTGAGAACTCGATTCATTTTACTCCAATTGCTTATCCAGAGGTGAGTTCTAAACCCTATTCTCTTGTTGATTATGAGTTAACAAGCTCAATTCTTGAAGATCAAAGACTCAGAATGTGATTGTGATTGATTATCAGTATGGCATTGTACTGTTCTTGAATTTCGCTTATTTTTCATTCAATATTCTTTGATTTTCATCTCTTTCTCATGTAATACAAGTTTGTAAAGCATGAATCTTTCATTTCTTTTAGTGAATTTTGTTTAAAGATCAATGAATGAGACTGTTAAATCGATTGATCTCGCTTCAACTTGAGAACTCCTGTAATAGCTGAATTCATCGATCAATTCTTGATTCTCGAGTTGAAATTATCCTAATCTTTGTTAATATGATATGTGTTAGAGGCCATAGAATCGTTTAGAGTCGATTGATCTCAGCTAAAAGCTTGAGAACTCGATTAATTTGAAGTCTATTCACTGTTATCGCGTTTCGTGTACACAATTGCGTCTCAGATTGAAAATTAAAAGGAATTATAAGCATAATCAAGGATATTTCAGCCTAAGCACATGTTACAAGGAATGTTAAGCATGTTAATGTCAATGTCAATTGATGAGTGATAGGAATTCAGGATGAATCGCAATGGATATCCACTGATTTCATTGTATTCCAGTGATCATCTCCAATAGTTGAGTCATAAATCAATTTGAATCATTCCAATTATGTTAGAAAGCAACCACATGCATATACGATGCTAATTGAGTGATTAATTGATGGAAAACACGATCAATTGCTTTGAATTTAGAGAATGTAACACTCGGTACCGACTGGTACCAAATTGATTCATTCGGTATAGGTATACAACACGATTCACCGTATAGATTGTCGATCAGGCACCACCGAATGATTCCTCATAACAAGGCGACGCTAGGGCGCCTGATCGGAGGAAGATGGCCGCAATCGCCGCGATGTCGTTAACGTGAATCTTGAAGAAGTCATTGACTGGAGAGTCAGATAATCGCAACGGCACGGATATTAACGCGCGTGTGTGAATCTTGAAGAGATCGAACGTGTGAAATAAAGCGCTGTATTAAATAAAAATGCGGATATGAATCTGGGCCGTCCATCTAATACAAATTAATCTCAAAGCAAATCCGACGGCCCAAATAAGAATAGAGTTAAATGAAAGATAGGCGCCGATCTTGATACAGATCTGGCGGCCCATATTAAGCCCATTAATTAAATAATAACAAGAATAGTGATAATATAGAATAAATAAATGATTTGAAAATGCTTCGAACTCCAAATTGACTCAAATTTGTTTCTAAAATTTTCTTATTTTTCATACTATTTTTCTATACAATAATATTCCAGTTTTAGAAATATAATCATGATAAAACAATTTAAAAGCAAAATACATCACATATATTGATATGTTTGACTTAGCTTTGACTTGTCATTTTAAATACTATAAAAATTCCAAAAATACAAATAAAAATCATAAATAATAGCTAGATATATTTTACTGATTTTTCAAGTGATTTTCCATGAAATAATAATGATGATAGTAATATACTATAATAAATAGTGAGATTAGCTATATTCTTTGATAAATAAAAAAATATAATAATAATAGATATTATATTGATATTTTCTGTAAAAAGAATAATAAAAATAAATAGCTCAAAATATATATAAATATACTACCATGGTAATAAATAGTAAAATACATTTTTCTTTTATAATAAAGAATGATAATATAGTTTTATAATATGAATTGTATTTCTTTTGTTATTTCTATACAAATATATACAATAAAAATATTTTTGATGAATAAAATGTAATAAAAATAATAGTTGTAATAAAAACATAATGAATTTCATCTCTTATGGCTATCTTCAACTAATAATAAAAATCTTATACTTTTCTATAGATAATAAATAGAAAATAATAAAAATAGATATAATGAATAGTATAATAAATAGAATAGAATATTAATAATGATTTCTTTTTAGCTATTATAGATTTTAAAAATAAAAATAAAGATAATAATAATAATAAAAAAATAATATAGCTAGCCATCTTTTAATAATTCCTACATAATGAATAATGTTTCAACATAATAGAATATAATAATAAAATTCTATTACTTTGGTTATTATAAGCATTTTTATACAAATAAAAAGATCATAGCCATTTTATTTTCTATTATTTTTAAGTGATTTTCTACAAAATAAATAGAGTTTAGAAATAATAAAAATAAAAATTCTACTACTTTAGCTATTATAAAAAACCCAAAAATATAAATGAAACTCTAATTAATAGCTACCCCTTTTCCTATTATTTTTGTAAATAATTTTCTACATAGATAAATAGAGTTTAAAAATAAAAATAATAATAATAATAATAATAATAATAATAATAATAATAATAATAATAAATAAATGCATCTTTATAATATAAAATAATAATGGAAGATATTATATAATAGACTTTGTGCATTTTAGAAATGAATAAATATGCTCACATAAGGAGTGTAGAGCCACATAAGAATATTTGTACACATGATATAACATTTAGAACGATTAGTCAAGACGAGAACATCTTGACAGAGGATAAATAATGTTGCAATGACAACACGAAAAGATGCGTTGAGACAGGAACATCTTGACGTAGGATGATTAAGGCTTTAATAGCAATACGAGAAGATATGTCGAGACAAGAACATCTTGACACTTGATGAAGAATAATAAGATACGTCGAGACAGGAACATCTTGACGTGAGATGAATAAGGCTTTGATAGCAACATGAGTGAATATGTCGAGACAAGAACATCTTGACACTTGATGAAGAATAACCAGAGCTGCGATATTAACATGGAGATATATGTCGACTCTGAAGAAGAAGAACATTATGATGTCCTAGATAGGTGACATCTTAATGACTCGCTGCCATGAGCAAGTAACTCATGATTGAATACGCTCACACAAGGGGTGTAGGGCAACATAGTAATTTTGCACAAGTAATGCAACATGTAGAATGATTAGTCAAGACGAGAACGTCTTGACGCTCGTCGAAGAATGACCAAAGCTACGACATCGGCATGGAGAGATATGTCGACTTTGAAGAAGAAGAACATTACGATGTCCGAGAGAAGTGACATCTTAATGACTCGGTGTCATGAACAAGTAATTCATGACCATTTGAGTGGCAAGACCGAACTCATCCGTCGATAAGTTCGTCTCCCGGTTCATTTCCCGAGACCGTGAGATTGAATCGGTCCGTAGGTAGATTCATCCACAAAACAAGCTGAATGTGAACCGTTCGTAGGTAGGTTCCTTCACTAACACATGCCTCAATGTTGAACCGGCTCGGCGCTTCAGGTTTGACATTGTGTGCAATTGTGTTTCCTAGGTTTATGAATCGGCTTAGTGCTTCGAATTCATGATCTAGAAGATCGGTGAGAAGAAACACGTGGGCCATATCCACCCTTCTCCCGATTCACCAACCTCAAGATCAACCGCCGCGGCGCTTCGAGTTGTATTTTGTGTGATTGGTTGTTGACTAGTTAAGATTGAACCGATCTGTTTGTAGGTTTATCTTCTAGATCAACGGAGGTCGAGTCGATCCGTATGTAGACTCACCTCAAGCCCTCTAAAGAGATTAACTCGGTCCGTAGGTAAGGTTACATCTCGAGGTGGCATAGACTGAACCGATCTGTTTGTAGGTTCGTCTTCCATAGGATAAAACCGATCTGTTTGTAGGTTTGTCTTCCATAAATTGAACCGATCTGTTTGTAGGTTCGTCTTCCGTAGACCCCTTTTTATGAACCTAGACGACCACTTGACCATCTTTTAACTATACTATTTGCTTCTCTCTTTCAAAGATCCAGAGGTGCCTCGAGGTTCGTAGCCCAGGGTAATTAACGGTGGGGGCTTGCGCCCACCGAATCTACAAGAACTCACAATCACTAAAAACCCCCGAATGTGCATCCAAATAATCTCTAAACGGCGAACCGGCCGACACCCACAGATGCACGCTCGGGAGGGATCTCCGTGTCCTTCTTCCGCAACCCATCGCCCACGGCGGTGCGGAGCGCGCGAAAAGGGTCGCACAGATCTCGCACGCCGGTGGGACTTAGATTCTCCTCTTATCTCTGGAAAGAGAGAGGCAAATAGAATAGTTAAGAGATACAAGTGGTCTTCTATGCGCTAAAAATGACTAATGATTTTCAAGTATTTTTGTTTTTGCAGGAAATGGCATTCTTCGGAAACTTCAACCTCGCTCCCTACACTGTCACTCCTGCACAGAGCCCAGAGGGCAAACTGTTCATGTTCTTCGGGACCATCCCGCAAGAACTCACCATCTACGGCCCAACTCCAGTGGCCACGATCACTCCCGCAACCGTCCGGATCTCCATCCCGGACGAGGAGGAAGAATCGATCACCCTGACTCCCAAGGGGATCTCCAACAACGTAATGGCCTCTCCTACTACCTCCCCAAAGAGGAGAAGGCGCCGTCCAAGAGGACAACCCCCAAAGCGCAGCAGCCGAACGCCCGCGACTCTCAAGCATCCAGGGAAGAGGGCCCCGGATGCATACCAAAACCACCGGTGGCTAGGCCGGCTATCCCGCCTCCAATAAATTCACGGCACTCCGAATAGTGGCCAAGAACTCGGCCACAGGCCAGCTCCGCCAGGCATGGGAGGTGCCTAAGCCCACACCTCGCCCAACTCAAAGGCCTCAGCGCCGCCAGGACAAGTCTCAAGCCCCTGCAGAAGCCATCTACAAGGCTCACAGGGCCCTCAAGCAGAGGAAGAGCGTGAGAAACGCTAGGTCGAGACAATACGTCTCCCGCTCCGGTCAATCTCAAGACATGGCTCGGCCGCAAGCCATTGTCTCAACTCCGCACCCGAAGAGGTTCACATCAAAGGCAACACCTAGCACCCAGCAGGTGTGGGTCCCGAAGGGTTCCCAGCCAACAAAGCCCCAATCTCAAGCCCAGCCCAGCAAGGCCGGCAAGTCTAACGCTCCGTTCGAGAGCGTGTTCAGCCGTATAGGTCAGAAGAGTGTATTCAGCCGATTAGGCTCGAGAATACCACTCAATAACCTGAAAATAACTGCCCCTGACCAAACAAAGAAGAAGAGAAGAACCGCTCGTTATGAAGAGCACTTCTCAGTCAACACCATCAGCATAAGCTACGATACTGATCCGGACACTGATGCTGAGGTGAATATGACCCAGGATGACCAGTCCCCGCCTAATCAAGCTCACGTCACCAATACCAATAAAAATAATGGTAGAAAAGGGAGACCTCCCAAGAGAGTCAACCCCGAGGGCAATAGCAGGGAAGGGGAAGACCACAACGAAAACCCTGACTTCTTCGACAATGAAGATGACGTCGAAACACGTCCCGAGGTGCCTATCGATGAAATTGAAATACTAAAAGGCCACATCGAGGCACGGGATGAAGAATTGATTAGGCAACGGGAGCTAATCGCTACCATGCTGAAACAAAATGAAGAATTGATTAAGGCGGTCAAGTCATTGCAAGAATCACAAGACGCCAATTTCAAAGTGGTAGCTCCCGTCAAGAAGGGGTCCACAAGTACCAAAAGCAATCATAAGGGAAAACAACCTGTCGATTCTAAACCCCATCCACATAGAATAATAGAAGTGGAGGCTGAACCAACGGGAATATCCCGGAAAGAGATTCAAGCCATGATTGCCCAACAAATGCAGATAGCCGGAGATGGATACGCTATCCCTCCTGTCAAAAACTGTGGACATCCATACCCTGCCATATATGACTTAGAAGAATATCCTAAAGGGTATGTGATCCCCCGCTTCAGGACCTTCTCCGGGGAAGGCAATAAAGACCTAAACCCTGAACAACACCTGGCCCACTTTGTGGCCTCGTGCGGCAACACGGGCGGCAATGATGCACTATTGTTAAGACAATTCCCTCAAAGCTTGGTGGGAACCGCCTTCCAATGGTATTATTCATTAGAGAACAACAGCATCAGGACCTGGGACGAGATGGCAGATTCGTTCAGGGCGCGTTTTGTCATGGTGTCTGACAAGATAAACATAGCCGATCTGGCAAGTACTAAACCCAAGAAAGGGGAGTCAATGACAGATTTTATCAATAGATGGCGGAACCTCAGCATCAAATGCGACCGCACATTAACTGAAGATGAGGCCGTCAACCTAATCATGAAAAACATTGACGGGTGGATGGGCATGCTTCTTGGTGTGACAAAGGTCAACACATTCAAAGACTTGCTCAGATCGGTATCCAATATGGAAAGAATGTCACCGCACACCGTGCCGAACTTCATGAATAATAGGCCGCAACGAGGAGCCCGAGCTGAGACCAAGGTGGCATTCACCTCGCTAAAAGATAAGATGGTTGCCAACGCAGACACCCAAGGCGGCAGCAGTGGCACAAATGACAATAATTACAACAAGGGACCCAGGCCCAATCCGGGAGGGAGTTCACGGAGTTTTGAGTCCCTCAGACAAAAGAAATCTAAACCGTACTCCTTCAGAAAAGATAAAGTTGCCCAAATCTTCAGAGGGGCACTGAAGAACGGCCTAACCTCGCCGCCGCCAAGAACGCCCGGAAGATGCCGATAAATCGACGAACCCAACTTTTGCCCATACCACGAATAATAGGGCACTCAATTGAAGATTGCTTGGTCTTCAAAGATTGGGTCGAGAAGGCGTACAAAAATGGTGAAATTACTTTACCTAAAGGGTTCTTGCAAAGCCCATCGGCCCATGAACAGGCCAATATGATCTCTCACGAGGAAGAGAAGATCCCGGACCAATTAAGTGAAGACCAGGAAGAGCAATGGACTACGCACTTATCGAAGAAATCGATTAAAATGCTTAAAGCTCTTAAGAAAGAACCCGGTATGAGATGGAAAGACGACATCACGCCAGTGGTCCCACCAAAACCCAGGGTATATTATAAGGTAGACCAGAGCCAAGACCAGGTTCTTAAGAAGAGAAAGAAGCATAGAAGCAACAAGTCCAGAAAGAATAAAATTGAAGAATGCGAGCAGGGCAGTCCCGAGGCGATTACCCTTCAACACTTCATCTCCAAAGAAGACTGGAAGAAGCTAACCCTAGGTCAAAAGAAAGAAGATGTAGATGAAGAAATAAATAAAGAAGAAAGCGAAGAGATCTGGGGTGCTTCGTGTAACATGGTATATTCTTCTCACGACGAAGATATGCCAACATTAGAGGAGATGTTCTTCCCAAATGACGAAGGGAAGCAAGCACCTCTCGGGACCAAAAATGAAGAATGCAAAGCCGTGCTCCGTCCGGACTTACGTACCCGAGAGACAGGCTCCCAAGGATTCCGATAAGGGAAAGGATAAGGCCCTGAATAAAGGCAAAGAGGTCGAGAACCTAAGCAAGAACCCGAAAAGACCCGGTCGACGGCGAAGAATATAACGTGTTGGCACATCTGCGTAAGATCCCGGCGCTATTAAGCATATTCGACGCGTTGATGATGTCACAAGACCTAAGGGAGGTACTAATCCAGGCCTTACAAGATCCCGAGAAGTACAAGTCATACTTCATAGAGCAAAATATGCAAGAAGCCCTATTCACCGCCAAGCGGGCCGCCTGTATAAATTTCACAGATGACGACCTCTTAATAGGCACCGTCGACCACAACCGCCCGTTGTACATCACCGGAAATTGCGGAGGGCAAAAGATTGGTCGCATCCTGGTCGACGCAGGGTCTTCGATCAATATCATGCCGCTTAAAACTCGAAGACCATCACCTTAGACGTGAAGAACCTATCGATGAAAAGGTGATCATTCATGGCTTCAATCAAAACTCCCAAAAGGCCCCGGGGAGCTATAACTCGAACCCGCAATGCGGAAGCCTAAAAGCGCCTACTAAATTCTATGTTATTGACGCTGAAACTTCTTATCGGGCGTTACTGGGTCGCCCGTGGCTTCACAGTAATCAGGGTCATACCTCTACTCTGCACCAATGCCCGAAATATATTGAGAATGGTAAGCAAAAGAGAATTGACGGAGATGTCAAACCATTCGGGGTGCATGAGATTAAATTCAATGACGCCCAATATTTTCTGCCTAAGTCCGCCGTGGCACCGAGCCGCCTATAACAAAAGCGGTCGAAACCCTTCAATAAAGGCCCTAAATTTGATACCTCATCCGGAGAAGAAGAAGAGGTCAAATTTAATATTAAACCCCGAGGCTCGAGCCCAAAGACCCGAAGAAAGTCGGGTGAAGAAGCAACCTTCCGCTTCAAACAAAGGCTACGTATAAGGCCCAAATAAAGCCGAGCGAAATCAAGTCAAGTGATTCGAGGAGGAGGTCATTTTCAACTTTAAACCTACCAACACCCCTCAAATTCGATCACAGAACAACTTCAGGAGAAGACTCCGAAGATTCTGATGACTCGGGCGACATCACCTCGGGAGAAGAATCTGGCCATGATCGTCAACCCTGGGAAGAAGAATCTGACGAAGAGATCATCTATCACATCCTCAAAAAGCCATACAAAGGGCCCGAAACAGATAATGAAAGTGAGGAGTCATATATGATCAACACGGGACCCGGTAGCGGAAGGGATAACCCGGTTAGGCCGAGGCCTATAAATGAAGAACGCTCATGGCGGGAAAATTTTGAAGGTCGCGTCTGGAATGCGATTGACGAAATAAGGCACCAAGTTGAAAATAATAGAAGAGAGGTGTCTGAACAATGGGAGGTGATGCAGGACATCAAGACGCAACACAATGAAATCATGATAATGATTGAAAACCTGCAAACCGCGATTTATAATTCCGAGCTACTCAAAGAAATGGCGAGTGAACCCCGCGCCGGAACCCCCGAAAGACAAGCACCCGATAGCGGCAAACGGGTAATTGTAATAGTAGATGAATCAAAGGGGGAAGAAATGAAAGCTAAACAATTGACCGTCATGCAAACCCTCAAGGTCAAGAAGAGTAAACCATACTCTTTCTTAAAAATAAAACGGCTCGATATTTGAGCGAGCCTTAAAAAGCGGGTTAACACTTCCCGTTTGTAAAGCGCCCGACATAGAAAGAGCCGGCGAAGGTGAATTCTGCCCTTATCATCGCATACTGGGCCATACTATTGAAGAATGCTGGGTATTCAAAGACCTTATAGAAGAAGGGCATAGAAACGGGACAATCCAACTCCCGAAGAGCTTTCAACAAGACCCGGCTCCGCATAACTCGAATAACAAAGGTAAAGGGGTTGGCTTATACGATCTCGCATACTCCCGTACCTAGCGAACCTAAGGTTGCGAGACGTAAGCCGATCAAAGAAATCTACCGCTCCAACTCAGTCATGAATATTGAAATAGAAGAGGAGATGGCAGCGCTAGAGATTACTGTGGTTCCCGAAAGGCATTTTAAAGACCTTATACCAAGGGAGGTGAACCACATCCAAACCCTAAAGACCTTTGTCGTGCCGGCAAAGGTGGAACGCATCAAAGGGAAAACTATCATCCACAAGGCTATAGTTTTCTATCAGAGCGATTCGACTCAGTCTCTGAAGAACCCTGACCACGACACTTGGAAGAAGTGGGTGATAGAACAAGAATCGGAGAATGCAACGAGCGGTGACGCTGCATCTCATCCCTTTGGAAAGAAGCTGTATAAATTGGCAAAAAGGGCAAAATGTCTGAGAGACATATCCAAGGCCGAGGCCAAGCGCTTTGATGAACTCTGGAATGGCGGCCAGAACAAGGTCCTGGGCCTGGATGGCAAAATAAAGTATACCCGGGGGCTAGGGTATAACTGCGATGACGCAGCATGTCTTGAGGGGTCTCTCAACGAGTACGTATGAAAGAAAGTCATGCATGACTTCGTTGAAATGCCGGATAATGAAACGAAGAGGACAATACCCCAGGTCCCCGAAAAATGCTTTGAAGCGACTAGAAAAGGAACCTAACACGGTCGATGAGTTAGCTGAAATTAATCTGGGGACGGAAGAAGACCCACGACCAACTTTCATAAGCGCGTCTTTGCGGAAGAGGTAGGCGACAAGGTTGAAGACATTCCTTAGAAGCTACATGGACTGCTTCGCTTGGAGTTATAAAGAGATGCCTGGATTAGATCCCAACGTGGCGGTCCATTACTTAAAAATTGATCCAACCTTCAAGCCGATTAAGCAAGCGCCGAGGCGAATGAGAATAGAACTCGAAGAAAAGGTCGTGGAGGAAACAAAGAAACTCATCGACGCCGGCTTCATACGGGAAGAAGAGACGCCAGAATGGGTGGCTAGCATCGTCCCGGTTAAGAAGAAAAATGGGCAAATCCGCATTTGTGTGGATTTTCGGGATTTAAACAAGGCGTGTCCTAAAGATGATTTCCCGCTCCCAGTAACCGAAATCATAATTGACCATACATCCTCCTATGAAGTCTTCTCCTTCATGGACGGTTATGCGGGCTATAATCAAATCAAAATGGCGCCAGAAGATGAAAGGCACACAGCCTTCCGCACGCCGATTGGCATCTATTGTTACAAAGTCATGCCGTTTGGACTCAAAAATGCGGGTGCCACCTATCAACGGGCGATGACGAAGATATTCGACGATCTGATCCACAAGATAGTAGAATGTTATGTGGACGACCTAGTCATCAAAGCCATGTCGTATGAAGAACACCTCCAATATCTTGAGGTCGTTTTCAACCGCCTGAGGGAACATGCGCTCAAATTAAACCCGTTGAAATGCGCATTTATGGTATCATCCGGTAAATTTCTGGGGTTTGTGGTACGCCATAGGGGAATTGAAATAGACCCGGGCAAGATCAAAGCAATAACTGAATTATCCCCGCCAAAGAATTTAAAACAATTGCGATCCTTGCAAGGGCAATTGGCGTATATCAGGCGGTTTATAGCCAATCTATCGGGTAAAATCCAACCCTTCACCCGGCTAACTAAGAAGAATATCCCGTTTAAGTGGGATGGCGAGTGCCAGCGAGCCTTTGAAGAAATCAAGGCCTATCTACTCAACCCTCCAGTGTTGGCGGCGCCCATACCCGGGAAGGAACTTATCCTGTATACGACCGCCCTAGATGGATCCTTGGGAGCCCTATTGACCCAAGAAAACCAGGATGGTAATCAAAATGCGCTATATTACTTAAGTCGCATGATGGTAGGGGCAGAACACGGGTATTCACCGATCGAGAAGCACTGTTTAGCCCTAATCTTCGCGGTGAAGAAATTGAGGCACTACATGTTAGCCCATAAAATCATTTTAATATCTAAGGTGGACCCTCTCAAGTATCTAATGACTCGCCAATGCGACGGGGAGGCGGCCAAGTGGGCTATCATCCTTACCGAGTTCGACATCACATATACACCGCAAAAGGCGATCAAGGGGCAGCGCGCGCCAGCGATTTCCTAGCCGCACATCCGATCCAAGATGACTCCCCATTAAAATGTGACTTTCCCGACGAGGAAACTCTACATGTTGAAGAAGGAAGTCCTATATGGGAGATGTACTTTGATGGTGCCTCGTCGATCAAGCCGATCGCGGCCCGGAGTCCCAATCGTGCGAGCCGGCGCAGACTAGTCTTCGTAACCCGGAAGGCGGGATAATACGATATTCTCTCGGCTTTAACCGAACCATGCACAAATAATGAAGCGAGTATGAGGCACTTATCGCCGGACTAGAGCTATCACTCGGAGCTAGAGATCAAGGCCGTGCGCATCTTTGGGGATTCACGCTTGATTATAATAAATCAAATAATTGGCGAATACAAGGTCTTAAAGCCGAACTAATACAATATCACCAAAAGGCCATGGAATTAATGAAGAAAATCCCGTACGTGTCCATCGAGAAGGTCACGAGGGCCGTGAATGGTGAAGCGGATGCGTTGGCCAAACTCGCCAAGGAGTCAAAGGTGAACCAACAGAGCCGGAAATCCACATCATCGTCCGCAATAGGAGGCCATTATCATTGTGTCAAACAACAGATGAGGCGAATAATGAAAATGCTGGGCTAGAAAAGATGGAATGCCAAGAAGCAATGATAACTGAAGACGATGATTGGAGGCAGTCGTTCATTGAATATTTCCGGCATGGCACCCTCCCTAAAGATAAAAGGATAGCTGATCAACTAAGAAAGCGGGTACTACGGTATGCATATGTGGGCAATACGCTATACCGTAGGTCTTATGATCAGCTATGGTTAAGGTGTGTATCGTGGCCTGGCGGCAGTTATGAAAGAAGTTCATTCCGGCTATGCGAGCACATCGGTCCGGGCCAAAAATGAAGTTAAAGATCAAGCGAATGGGATATTATTGGCCCACGATGGTGGCTGATTGTGAAGAGCACGCAAAGAAGTGCCGCATGTGCCAGATACATGGCCCTTTTATACATCAAGCGCCAAACCCGTTGCACCCCACGGTAGCATCCTGGCCATTTAATATGTGGGGCACAGATATAGTGGGGCCCATAGACCCTCCACGTCGAGAGGTCACCGGTTCATCCTGGCGGCGACAGATTACTTTACAAAATGGGCCGAAGCCGTCCCACTTAAAGAAGTTAAAGCATCCGATGTGGTTAAGTTCTTCAAGACGCACATCCTCTACCGATTCGGTACCCCACAACGGATAATATCCGATAACGGGACGGCCTTCAAGAGTTCCAAAGTCTATGCCCTGGCGGAGCAATTCAACATTGATTGGAGATTCTCGTCCATTTATAATCCGAGAGCCAATGGTCTGGCCGAAGCCTTTAACAAAACCCTAATAAATATCATGAAAAAGACCGTAGACGGCAATCAACGAGACTGGGATAATCGTCTACAAGAGGCATTATGGGCTTATCGAACCACATACCGAACGCCTACGCAAGCTACCCCGTATTCTCTGGCTTTTGGGGTTGAAGCCGTTCTCCCTCTTGAGGTGGAACTACCGTCATTACGGGTGGCTATGCAAAATGATATGACTATGGACGAATGCCAACAACTTAGACTGGACGAGTTGGATGCCATGGACGAAAAAAGACTGATAGCCCAGCAGAACCTCGAAATATATCAGGCAAAAATGGCAAGGGCATATGATAAGATGGCGCGAGTCAGGGCATTTCAACAAGGGGAGCTTGTTCTTGTCCTCAAGAGGCCGATCATTGGCCGGCACATCGGCCCAAAATTCTCCCCGAATTGGGAAGGGCCATATGTAATCGAGAAGGTATACGGGGGCGGCGCATACCAACTCATAGACCATGAAGGTGAAAGGCCCATGCCACCGATTAATGGGCGATATCTCGAAGAAGTACTACACCTAGCCCAGAGCGGGGCCAACCGAGTAGTATCTATTGTAAATAAATAAGGAGGGAATAAGTGTTCGCTTACACACACGTACACGAAACACAAACCCATGTCTAACCTCCACTTTTGCATAAAAATCCCAAAAACCCTACTTGTGCATCTATAAATAGAATGCATCCAAAATCCAAAACCACACAAACACATTTAGCCCTATAACAAAATAAAAAATAGAATAAGAGAATTCAAAGCCGAAACCACGCGAGAATGTAAGGCGAGAGCCTTGGTGTTTGGGCTCATAATACGAATACCACTGGGTTTGTCCATTTGATACAGAATAAACACAAAAATGGGCAGGGTTTGCAGTTTGTCCCTCAAACTATCTGTTGCCCAATGACGAAAGTTGCTCATATTGGTCGCCCACGGCGCAAGCCAAGGGATAGGTCGAGCAAATTGGTGGCTAGTAAATAGCCGCTTCCGAGGGCATATGAATAAATAACTCTCGTATTATTAGTAACATGTATCACTAATAACCAAAATCTGCCTTCTTCTAATAAAATGAAAGGATATATAAGTAAAACAATAAAAACCTATTTTCCTACTCATGAATAAAAAAAAATGATAATAAAAATAATAAAATCTTTTCAATAAGGGGTTGCCACCTTTGTCCCCGACACCACGAGTGTTATACAAAGCCAGGTTGGGTGCATTCATCCGTAAAAGCACCACACGCCCGAAGAAATGGTGTGTCATAATCCCACGACATATCATGGAGGGGTCAGATCAAGGGTTTACGCTTGTACCCGACATTCCATGTTAAACAAAGCGGCTCGCTTAAAGAAGTGACTCAGGTCATGGAGAGCGGACCTACCCGATGAAAGCCTGTCTCGCAGGGATGCGTGATGGATGTTTGAGGGTAGCTAAAATATAAAAAACTAGGTTGGGTACATTCATCCGCAAAAGTACCACACGCCCAAGGAGGTGATCTGTTTCTAATCCCAAAATAGATCATGGAGGGGTCAGACTAAGGGTTTACGCTTTTACCCGACATTCAGTGTCAAATAAAGTAATTCGCTTAAAGAAGTGACTCAGGTCATAGAGAGCGAACCTACCCGATGAAAGCCTGTCTCGCAGGGGATGCGTGATGGATGTTTGAGGGTAGTACCCCCACAAAACAAATTGAGTGGAGATGAGTGAAGGTGAGTTTCCACTTCTGCACGCAATGGTGCACAAATGAGGGGAGAGTGGGTAAGCTTCCACAAATAAACGTCAACTAAATATACAAGGAGCATCCACAAAATGGTGTTATCAATTGCATCCATAATCCAATTGATACTGGTAAGTTTATCCATCAGTAATAAAGGGATAAACGGGTTTATTCTGTACCCGGCCTAGAGGTCAATACAGACAGGTTCGGTATCCGTAAAATACCACGGTTACTTGAGTTTTGTATTGCCATAAATAAAGAGAAATGATGTATAGAATCAATGTAATAGGATGTTGTAAGATTTTCCTTTTATTATGATTAGACGCTCGCGAAAGAATGAAGCGATTGTAATAGGGCGCTTTTGCAAATAAGATTGGAGGTGCACATGAAATCAATAAAATACTTCCTCGCGCTGCAGAGGAAGCGATGAAAGGATAATAATAGAAGTAAGCATCATCCACAACAAGAGATCAAAATGATAAATGACAATGCATCCTATATCAAGTATAGCAAAAGAAAAGGAGGAAAGAAAAAATGAAAGTGCAGTCTATGGGCCCAAAAAGCGGGACTCCAGCTCTAATAGCACAGTGCTAATAGTCTCTAAATGAGTATGGAGGGAGTGCCTATCCTCCTCCGAAGCTGCCTCGAAGTCCAAGAACTGAGCGAAGGCACTATCCCGGGCGCTCGAATGAATCTGCAACTCCGGGAGACGTCCCGCCAAATGTCGAGAGAAGCCCTCCACTGATGATCTATGGTCCTCTAGCTCCTGCACGAGCAGTCGAGCGGGCCCACCACTAACTCCCATGGAGCGGAGAGTGGCACAAGAAGAGAGCCGCTGAAGATAGCGAAGTCGAGCGGCCTCCAAATGCCTGCGTAGCTCATGAATCTCCAACTCGTGCTGGTATACGAGAGAGCTCGCATCCTGGTAAGCCCTGAGCAGCTCCTCACACCTCCTGGAAATGAAAGTGCTCTCGAGACGAGGTGCAATGAGTAGAGCTGGCGTGATGGTATCCCGCATCAGCCTATACCAATCGAAAGAGAATCCACTGGGCAGAGAGTCCAGGATGTCGAAATCTAGTGGATAGCCCCCGAAGAAGGTATCTCGGAGTGCATCCGCCAGCGCGGCCAAGGCGAGCTGCACATCCCTCGATGAAACATCTGCAAGTAAAATAAATGGGTTAGACAAATTATTATAACCAAAGAAGAAATAGAAGGAAGGAAGATCTAACCTATCGCCTCGTCGCCTGAGACAGGCGGGACTGAATCGGGGGCAGGGATGTCGGTCGCCTCAGGAGGACCCGCAGGTGTACCAGACCCGGCTACAAAATAAAATGGAAAGCATAAATACATGAAAAATAAAATACGGGCAAATGATAAAGGAAATATAAGGTACCGGGAGAAGCATGAGGCTCGGCGAGACCCTCGCTAGCCGGAACCCCGTCTCTTGGGCTGTGGAATAGCTGCTCCACCAGCCCAACTCTCATCCAACTCCGAGTCATAATCGACTGCAACCCGCTCAGTCGAGACTCTGCTATCTGTGGCCATGAGAGGCTGCCCGTCGGGAGATGAAGAAGCATGAGATGGCCCTCCCTCGATCAATAATGGCTCGTCGCCTGCGGGCTCGACAGCCAATGGACTCCCCTGCTCTAAAGAAGCCTCCTCTGGTCGTGCAAGAGTGAGCACTGGCCCCAGAACCACATCAAATGAGTCGCCATCCCCGGTAGGCACCAATAAGATCGACGGTGAGGCAGGACCGTCGTAAAAGAAAGACTCCAGCGATGAGGAGACGCCATGTCATCGGCCTCAGGGTCTTGGTAAAATCTACATGTAAGAATGAAAATACTAGTGCATGCTGGCAACTAAGTATTAAATGAGGCACACGAACCTGCGACGGCAAGGTCGGTGCAAAACCCTGAAATGGCAGTGCACGCAGGCGCCGATAGGTCTGCTATGATGTCGTCTCGAGCTGCCTCTACAGGAGACGTCCCACGAGCTGAAAAATAAACCCTAATCAGAAATATAAATGAAGTGCGCCCGAATAAGGATAGGCGAGCCAGTAAAGAAAATCACCCGGAGTGGGAGAAGGAAAAGAAGATGGAGAAGACGGCTGAGAGGCGCCGTCTCGATCTCTCCCCATGGTAGCTGGAGCCGGTGGCTCGACGTGTGGCTGAGAATGAACGCCAACTACTCGTGGACGAGGGACCGAGAACCCGGGCTCCGCGTGATCATACTCATAAGCCAGCTCTGAATCAAAGAAGAATTGGTCGAAATGAGATGAGGCTTATCGAAAAGAAATAACCTAAAGGGATGATGAAGCATACCTGTGAGAATGGTCCTAACGGGAGCATGAGAAAACCGGCTGTCTAAACCCTGAAAGTCGACAGGCTCGCGCGCAATGGCCGGAAAGGGCTCGCGATCACGCGAAACGGTGCCATCTAATAAAGGCTGGCCATCTCGCGGACATGTACTCCGGACGACCACCGGAGGAGTATACGACTGGTAGGAGCGAATGGTCTCGTAATACCACTGCTGATAACGCCTCGTGAAGGTGGAAGTCCTAGAGGTGGATACCATCTGATAGCGAGTGCCTGTACCTAGTCGGAAGAGGTGAGTGTAGCACCATCCGATACCCTCCAAATCGGCCGCCAATGATATAGGGCGGAGAAGAGGCGCTGGAATATCCTGATCCAAGCCAAACTGATGTGCGCATCGATGTGGCGAATAGGGCTCGATGAACATATAATCGCCCAATCTGAGAGGAAGAAAGCCCTGACGAATACTGATCAGGTACTCCAAATCGATGGGCCTGGCTCGAATGCTAGAAGAGTCAGAAGAGGGGACCCTACTATCAACCACCATCCCGTCGAAGAACCCTAGGCGCCCCACGGCCCCGATCCGTCTCGAGAGAAGCGCAGATGGTCTCGACTCCTGAAGAATCCATACCGGGCAGCCTCCGGAGTCAATGAAGTTGGCTGCACCCCAGCTAGATCACTCAATAAGGGTAGACGATCTCGTAGCGTGACCGCCATGCCGGGATCATATGAGCCAGACCAATGCAAGTGGAGCCATCCGCTAATCAGATGCCACGGGATCAGCTCCTGGCACTGTGAAGGACTACGAGATGAAGTCAGACCACGGAGGCACCTATAAATGTTGGCCAGTACAGGCACGGCCAAAGAAATCCTGTCGCCACGCGCGATCAGGCTCGCCATAATGAACACCGAAGGCCGAATGGTGTATGCGGGAGAGCTAGGTAATAAGAAATAGCAAATCCACCAAGAGATGAAGGCGGTCAGATAAGTCTCCCGATCCACGTCATGTGAACACAGGGTATCCTGAGATGGGATAGGACCGTCGTGATGAATCTCGAGCCGACCTGTACCAAATGGATCTCTGGTGGAAGCCAGACCCGTAGGGCGAGTGTGGACCCGATCGGTGAAATAGGCGATCCAATGTCTGAACGGAACTCCGGGATGCCCCCTCCGTAAATGATGATAAATCTCATAAATCCTATGCAAAGAAGGCGGGAATCGAGTGAAGTCCCCCGAGTCAGCGGGTGAGACCATGAACTCATCATAGAAATGGCCGAAGATCGGCAGCCCAGTCAACTGCTGTATCTCTAGAAGGGTCGGAGTCAGCTCCCGATCGTCGATGAACAGAGTGTTGGTGGAATAGTTCCACCTCTCACAAAAGGCCCGTAGCCAGGGTGTGTCGATATGATAATGAAACATCGACAAGAAAACCGAGTCATATATCCCGCTCGCTTCGAGCGAGTCCCCTCCCGCATGAGCACATACCGGTCCACTCTAGCCGATATCCATGGCACTCCAAGGGAGTGATGAAGGAGCAAGAGGTCCATCCGTGAGCCTCCCCGTCTATAATCTCCTTGCCCAGGAGATGTGTCAAAGGAGCCGTAGAAGCGACGCCTAAAGGCTGAAGGGGCATGATGTCATGAGGCTGATCATCCCTGAAGAATAAACCGCCGCCTCGCGGGTAGACAGGAGTCGCTCGGATGGCTGAGACAAGAGGAGTCCAATCGCTAGGATCCTCGTAAAAAGAATGATAATGACTCAAAGGGCGACGCGGAATGGCGTCATGAGATGAAACTACAATACCCGAAGAAGAAAAGACGTCATGAGAAATGAAATGATGAATAATAAGGAACAATGCACCAAGACAAGCCTTTCGAGCGTTCAAGGCTCGTCTTGGTGGGTGGCTCTTTGTTAACCCTTGAAAGATTTCAAGGATGAATAGATGAATAAATGAAAATAAATTGATGATTAATGACAAATCATAAGAAGAGAGAAGAGAGAGAGAAGCGGTGGAAAGATGGCCCACCGATCGGGAGAGGTCGTCGCTTAACCCCGAATGAATTCATTAGTCCCACAATGGAATGCTGGGCATGAAGTGAAGAGTATAAATACCCCACCACCTCCTACTCATTCGAGGTGGCTGACCCTCGGGAGATTTGGGAGAGAGAAAATCTCTCGACGGGTCACCATTTGATTACATTTTCTCGACAAGTGGGACCCACCTGCAATTCCCTTTGTAGATGAATATAACAACATAGCCTATCCGATGAGTCACCCATGTGACCATTTTCACCGACAAAGTGGACCCCACACCTCAAATGACCTATCAAGGGTCGAATTGAACCCTAAAAATCTGCCTTTGGAGCCAACCCTAGAAAGGAGTCAAGCAAGATAATCCCTATGCTACATGAAATGATGTCAATGCCAAGCTAGCATTTTGATGCAACTAGTCATGAGAAATTCCAAATGTGATTTTACTTTCAAGGTCGACTGGTGCCAAAGTCATGAGCAACCACCTAACCATGCTTTGATTTGTGTCAATTATCGATAAGTAGTCGGTTCTTTGACCAAGTCACCCTCATGTTAAGGGATTGAAAGTCAATTTCACAAGACTGATCAAAGCCAAAGTCGGAGCAACCACTTTGATCAAGTCTAGATTTGTATTAATTGGCGATAAGTAGTCGATTTGATCAAATCAAACCCTAATGAATATCAATATAAGTCTAATTGGTATTTAGTTAGGGTGGTTTCTGCAAAGAGGAGATGATTGGCGAGACACGTAGCTATAATTGAGATCAGGGATTAATTCATAAGGAATAATAGGGTTTTATGGACAAAAGAATTTTTAATTCAGAGAAGGAGGGGTAAAAATGGAATTAAAAATTACAGGGATGATCATCATAAATTTAGGGATTTTTGGTGAAAATTTCATAATTTTTGGATGAGTGGAGCTATCAAAATAAATTCAGGGAAGATAAAACAGATTAAAAATGAAAGATCAAGGGCTGAGATTTGATCAAGGCAGATCTGGGTGCAACTTGGGGACAGAGACACATCTGGGTGCAAGCTGGGGATCCTAAGCACACCTACACCGAATCAGGGAAGAGAGGGTGTGACACGTGTCGCATTTCATCGGGCCACCTCACGCCACGTGTCGACCCCCCATCGTCCACCTCGGCCATGCGGGCCCCACACCCCTACGGACGACATGTGGGCCCCACCTTAGTGCCACGTGGCGACATGCACCAAACCGGGGCCACCTCACCACCCTAGTGCCACATGGCACCACAACAGAGGTCCACTTAACTCAACCCTATGCCACATGGCACAGCCACAGGAGACCACCTCACCACCTTAGTGCCACATGGCACTACACTACAGAGCCACCTCGGCATGGATCAATACTATAACAGATGATTAATGGATTGATTAAACAAGTGGACCTATCAGGGTATGCCAAGTCAGATTAATTAGATTTAAGCAGAGAGTTAATCAATCCACAAATTTTGACTAATGGGCCGAGACTCATATACTTACATGTGGGGCCCATTTGTCGTGTTTATGAATGTATAGCTCACACAGGCAATCATACACCAAGTCCATATGCGATTCAAACAGAAATTTAAATGAGAAAGAAAAGGGAATGTGCACTGCCTATCTATGTTGCGCCTCTCCTGATCGCGGGTCCCACCTACCATGACTTTGTGCGCCAGTGCGCACCTCCTTCCCTCTCTTCTCCTTCACCCCTCCCTCTCTTTCTCCTTCTTCTTCTGCCGAGGCCGATGGCGCCATTAACTTCAATTGAGTTCTCTAGAGTTTAAAGCTTCGAATTCTTTATAGCCGCAGGTAATCCATGCATAGGAGAGAAAGGGGTGAGCACTCGAAATTAAAAAGGATAAGTGAATAGAGCGATGAGAGAGGATGATCACCTCGGGCGATTAATGAAGAACTTTGATCCGTAAGTCTAAGCTTGAAATTGATGATACAAGCAAACTTTAATCACCTAGGCGATGCTGTAAATGAAAGAAAAAGCAACGAATAAAACGTTGAATAAGAGCAATTGAGATGAGACGACAAGATCGGGTAAATTGAGGAAAGTTAGAACCTTGCGCTATAAACTCGAATTGGCAGCATTTATGGCTTCTATGCACTCACACGATGATGTTGAAATGGTGAAGTTTGGCAATTGAATGGAGGAGCTATGATAATGGCCAAGGTGTGAGCTCGGGTGAGTGAATTGGAACTTGAAGAGATGAATTACAATGGCAGAGAAGAGAGAGGCGCCTTGGGTGCATTCAAATGGGTATATATAGCATGTTGAAGATGCTAGAAGGTTCTGTGAGTGATTTGGAGTGGAGATAACTAAATCAAGTCAAAGGTCAAAGATCAAAGCTTTGGATTCTTTGAATGGGACCCACATCTCAACAGAGTGAATAACAGAATCAAAAGGCCATGTTCATAGGCCAAGGCAGATTAACTGGTGGTGTTTAAATGGTGTATGGCTATAATCCTTTGGTGCACCATCCCAATTGCCTATATAAGCATCTGATTCATGGAGATAGAAGGGAGAGACGCAAGACAGAGAAGAGACAAAAGGAAAGTGATATACTGTAGAGCTCAGAGAGAGAGAAAGAGCAAGTTAGAAGCAAGAGATAAGAAGGAAGGTGTTGAAATCGATTGATCTCAGTTTTAACTTGAGAACTCGATTCATTTTACTCCAATTGCTTATCCAGAGGTGAGTTCTAAACCCTATTCTCTGTTGATTATGAGTTAACAAGCTCAATTCTTGAAGATCAAAGACTCAGAATGTGATTGTGATTGATTATCAGTATGGCATTGTACTGTTCTTGAATTTCGCTTATTTTTCATTCAATATTCTTTGATTTTCATCTCTTTCTCATGTAATACAAGTTTGTAAAGCATGAATCTTTCATTTCTTTTAGTGAATTTTGTTTAAAGATCAATGAATGAGATCTAAATCGATTGATCTCAGTTTCAACTTGAGAACTCGGTAACAGTTGAATTCATCGATCAATTCTTGATTCTTGAGTTGAAATTATCCTAATCTTTGTTAATATGATATGTGTTAGAGGCCATAGAATCGTTTAGAGTCGATTGATCTCAGCTAAAAGCTTGAGAACTCGATTAATTTGAAGTCTATTCACTGTTATCGCGTTTCGTGTACACAATTGCGTCTCAGATTGAAAATTAAAAGGAATTATAAGCATAATCAAGGATATTTCAGCCTAAGCACATGTTACAAGGAATGTTAAGCATGTTAATGTCAATGTCAATTGATGAGTGATAGGAATTCAGGATGAATCGCAATGGATATCCACTGATTTCATTGTATTCCAGTGATCATCTCCAATAGTTGAGTCATAGATCAATTTGAATCATTCCAATTATGTTAGAAAGCAACCACATGCATATACGATGCTAATTGAGTGATTAATTGATGGAAAACACGATCAATTGCTTTGAATTTAGAGAATGTAACACTCGGTGCATCGATCGGTACCAAATTGATTCATTCGGTATAGGTATACAACACGATTCACCGTATAGATTGTCGATCAGGCACCACCGAATGATTCCTCATAACAAGGCGACGCTAGGGCAGTCGCCTGATCGGAGGAAGATGGCCGCAATCGCCGGCGATGTCGTTAACGTGAATCTTGAAGAAGCTGTTGACTGGAGAGTCAGATAATCGCAACGGCACGGATATTAACGCGCGTGTGTGAATCTTGAAGAGATCGAACGTGTGAAATAAAGCGCTGTATTAAATAAAAATGCGGATATGAATCTGGGCCGTCCATCTAATACAAATTAATCTCAAAGCAAATCCGACGGCCCAAATAAGAATAGAGTTAAATGAAAGATAGGCGCCGATCTTGATACGATCCGGCGGCCCATATTAAGCCCATTAATTAAATAATAACGAGAATAGTGATAATATAGAATAAATAAATGATTTGAAAATGCTTCAACTCCAAATTGACTCAAATTTGTTTCTAAAATTTTCTTATTTTTCATACTATTTTTCTATACAATAATATTCCAGTTTTAGAAATATAATCATGATAAAACAATTTAAAAGCAAAATACATCACATATATTGATATGTTTGACTTAGCTTTGACTTGTCATTTTAAATACTATAAAAATTCCAAAAATACAAATAAAAATCATAAATAATAGCTAGATATATTTTACTGATTTTTCAAGTGATTTTCCATGAAATAATAATGATGATAGTAATATACTATAATAAATAGTGAGATTAGCTATATTCTTTGATAAATAAAAAAATATAATAATAATAGATATTATATTGATATTTTCTGTAAAAAGAATAATAAAAATAAATAGCTCAAAATATATATAAATATACTACCATGGTAATAAATAGTAAAATACATTTTTCTTTTATAATAAAGAATGATAATATAGTTTTATAATATGAATTGTATTTCTTTTGTTATTTCTATACAAATATATACAATAAAAATATTTTTGATGAATAAAATGTAATAAAAATAATAGTTGTAATAAAAACATAATGAATTTCATCTCTTATGGCTATCTTCAACTAATAATAAAAATCTTATACTTTTCTATAGATAATAAATAGAAAATAATAAAAATAGATATAATGAATAGTATAATAAATAGAATAGAATATTAATAATGATTTCTTTTTAGCTATTATAGATTTTAAAAATAAAAATAAAGATAATAATAATAATAAAAAAATAATATAGCTAGCCATCTTTTAATAATTCCTACATAATGAATAATGTTTCAACATAATAGAATATAATAATAAAATTCTATTACTTTGGTTATTATAAGCATTTTTATACAAATAAAAAGATCATAGCCATTTTATTTTCTATTATTTTTAAGTGATTTTCTACAAAATAAATAGAGTTTAGAAATAATAAAAATAAAAATTCTACTACTTTAGCTATTATAAAAAACCCAAAAATATAAATGAAACTCTAATTAATAGCTACCCCTTTTCCTATTATTTTTGTAAATAATTTTCTACATAGATAAATAGAGTTTAAAAATAAAAATAATAATAATAATAATAATAATAATAATAATAATAATAATAATAATAAATAAATGCATCTTTATAATATAAAATAATAATGGAAGATATTATATAATAGACTTTGTGCATTTTAGAAATGAATAAATATGCTCACATAAGGAGTGTAGAGCCACATAAGAATATTTGTACACATGATATAACATTTAGAACGATTAGTCAAGACGAGAACATCTTGACGGAGGATAAATAATGTTGCAATGACAACACGAAAAGATGCGTTGAGACAGGGAACATCTTGACGTAGGATGATTAAGGCTTTAATAGCAATACGAGAAGATATGTCGAGACAAGAACATCTTGACACTTGATGAAGAATAATAAGATACGTCGAGACAGAACATCTTGACGTGAGATGAATAAGGCTTTGATAGCAACATGAGTGAATATGTCGAGACAAGAACATCTTGACACTTGATGAAGAATAACCAGAGCTGCGATATTAACATGGAGATATATGTCGACTCTGAAGAAGAAGAACATTATGATGTCCTAGATAGGTGACATCTTAATGACTCGCTGCCATGAGCAAGTAACTCATGATTGAATACGCTCACACAAGGGGTGTAGGGCAACATAGTAATTTTGCACAAGTAATGCAACATGTAGAATGATTAGTCAAGACGAGAACGTCTTGACGCTCGCTGAAGAATGACCAAAGCTACGACATCAGCATGGAGAGATATGTCGACTTTGAAGAAGAAGAACATTACGATGTCCGAGAGAAGTGACATCTTAATGACTCGGTGTCATGAACAAGTAATTCATGACCATTTGAGTAGCAAGACCGAACTCATCCGTCGATAAGTTCGTCTCCCGGTTCATTTCCCGAGACCGTGAGATTGAATCGGTCGTAGGTAGATTCATCCACAAAACAATGAATGTGAACCGTTCGTAGGTAGGTTCCTTCACTAACACATGCCTCAATGTTGAACGGCTCGGCGCTTCGGGTTTGACATTGTGTGCAATTGTGTTTCCTAGGTTTATGAATCGGCTTAGTGCTTCGAATTCATGATCTAGAAGATCGGTGAGAAGAAACACGTGGGCCATATCCACCCTTCTCCCGATTCACCAACCTCAAGATCAACCGGCTCGGCTTCGAGTTGTATTTTGTGTGATTGGTTGTTGACTAGTTAAGATTGAACCGATCTGTTTGTAGGTTTATCTTCTAGATCAACGGAGGTCGAGTCGATCCGTATGTAGACTCACCTCAAGCCCCTCTAAAGAGATTAACCCGGTCCGTAGGTAAGGTTACATCTCGAGGTGGCATAGACTGAACCGATCTGTTTGTAGGTTCGTCTTCCATAGGATAAAACCGATCTGTTTGTAGGTTTGTCTTCCATAAATTGAACCGATCTGTTTGTAGGTTCGTCTTCCGTAGACCCTTTTTATGAACCTAGACGACCACTTGACCATCTTTTAACTATACTATTTGCTTCTCTCTTTCAAAGATCCGAGGTGCCTCGAGGTTCGTAGCCCGGGGTAATTAACGGTGGGGGCTTGCGCCCACCGAATCTACAAGAACTCACAATCACTAAAAACCCCCGAATGTGCATCCAAATAATCTCTAAACGGCGAACCGGCGACACCCAAACGATGCACGCTCGGGAGGGATCTCCGTGTCCTTCTTCCGTAACCCATCGCCCAATGGCGGCGGTGCGGAGCGCGCGAAAAAGGGTCGCAGCAGATTATAAAGAAATGCCGGATTAGATTCCAACGCGGTCATTACTTAAAAATTGATCCAAGGGATCTCCAAGTGTCCTTAGAACTTCCGTAGACCCATCGCCCTTCATACGGAAGGAGACGCGAATGGGTGGCTAGCATTGTCGCGAAAAAAGAAAAATGGTCGCACCCGCCTAAGAGAACATGCGCTCAAATTAAACCCGTTGAAATGCACATTCGTGGTATCATCAGGTAAATTTCTAGGGTTTGTGGTACGCCACAGGGGAATCGAAATAGACCCGGGCAAGATCAAAGCAATCACTGAACTATCTCCGCCGAAGAATTTAAAACAATTGCGATCCTTACAAGGACAATTGGCGTACATTAGACGGTTCATAGCCAACCTATCGGGTAAAATCCAACCCTTCACCCGGTTGACTAAAAAGAACATCCCGTTTAAGTGGGATGGCGAGTGCCAGCGAGCCTTTGAAGAGATCAAGGCTTATCTACTCAACCCTCCAGTATTGGCGGCACCCATACTTGGAAAAGAACTCATTTTATATACAACCGCCCTGGATGGATCCTTAGGAGCCCTGTTGGCGTAAGAAAATCAGGATGGTAACCAAAATGCGCTATATTACTTGAGTCGCATGATGGTGGGAGCAGAACACGGGTATTCGCCGATTGAAAAGCATTGTTTAGCCCTAATCTTTGCGGTAAAGAAATTAAGGCACTACATGCTAGCACAGAAAATCATTTTAATTTCTAAAGTGGATCCTCTCAAATACCTGATGACTCGGCCAATGCTGACGGGAAGACTGACCAAGTGGGCGATCATTCTTACAGAGTTTGACATCACCTACACACCGCAAAAGACGATCAAGGGGCAGGCGCTGGCAGACTTCTTGGCTGCACACCCAATTCAAGACGACTCTCCATTAAAATGTGACTTTCCCGACGAGAAAACTCTACATATTGAAGAAGGAAATCCTATATGGGAGTTGTACTTCGATGGCGCTTCGTCAATCAAGCCGATCGCGGGCCCGGGAGTTCCAACCGTGCGAGCTGGCGCGGGACTAGTCTTCGTAACCCCGGAAGGTGGGATAATACGACATTCTCTAGCTCTAACCGAACCATGCACAAATAATGAAGCAGAGTATGAAGCGCTTATCGCCGGATTAGAGCTATCACTGGAGCTAGAAATCAAAGCTGTGCGCATCTTTGGGGACTCACAGCTGATAATAAATCAAATAATTGGCGAATATAAGGTCTTAAAGCCGGAACTAATACAATATCACCAAAAGGCCATGGAACTAATGAAGAAAATCCCGTATGTGTCCATTGAGAAGGTCACAAGGGCTATGAACGGTGAAGCAGATGCGTTGGCCAAACTCGCCAAGGAGCTGGGTGAACCAACAGAGCCGGAAATCCACATCATCGTCCGCAATAGGAGGCCATTATCATTGTATCAGACAACAGGTGATACAAACAATAAAGATATTGGACTAGAAAAGGTAGAATGCCAAGAAGCAATGATAACTGAAGAAGACGATGATTGGAGACAACCGTTCATCGAATATTTCCGGCACGGTACCCTTCCCAAGGATAAAAGGATAGCTGATCAACTAAGAAAGCGGGTACTACGGTATGCGTATGTGGGCAATACGCTATACCGTAGGTCTTATGATCAATTGTGGGTGAGATGTGTATCAGGGCCCGAAGCCGAGCAGGTTATGAAAGAAATTCATTCCGGGCTATGTGGAGCGCATCAGTCTGGGCCAAAAATGAAGTTAAAAATCAAGCGAATGGGGTATTATTGGCCCACAATGGTGGCTGATTGTGAAGCTCACGCAAAGAAGTGCCGCATGTGTCAGATACACGGCCCTTTCATACATCAAGCGCCAAGCCCGTTGCACCACACAATAGCATCCTGGCCATTTAATATGTGGGGCACAGACATAGTGGGGCCCATAGACCCTCCTACGTCAAGAGGTCACCGGTTCGTCTTGGCGGCAACAGATTACTTTACTAAATGGGCCGAAGCCATCCCACTCAAAGAAGTTAAAGCGTCCGATGTGGTTAAGTTCTTTAAGACAGACATCCTTTACCGATTCGGCACCCCACAACGGATAATATCTGATAACGGGACGGCTTTCAAAAGCTCTAAAGTCTATGCCCTGGCGGAGCAATTCAATATTGATTGGAGATTCTCATCCATTTATAACCCGAGAGCTAATGGTTTAGCCGAAGCCTTTAACAAAACCCTAATCAATATCATGAAAAAGACCGTGGACGGCAACCAACGAGACTGGGATAATCGTCTACAGGAGGCATTATGGGCTTATCGGACCACGTACCGAACACCTACGCAAGCTACCCCATATTCTCTGGCTTTTGGGGTTGAAGCCGTTCTCCCTCTCGAGGTAGAGTTACCATCATTGCGGGTGGCTATGCAAAATGATATGACCATGGATGAATGCCAACAACTCGATTGGACGAATTGGATGCCATGGACGAAAAGAGGATCGATAGCCCAAACAGAATCTTGAAATATATCAAGCGAAAATGGCAAGGGCTTATGACAAAATGGCGCGAGTCAGGGCATTTCAACAAGGAGAGCTTGTTCTTGTCCTTAAGAGGCCGATCATTGGCCGGCACATCGGCCCAAAATTTTCTCCGAATTGGGAAGGGCAATACGTAATTGAGAAAGTATACGGGGGCGGCGCATACCAACTCATAGACCATGAAGGCGAAAGACCCATGCCACTAATTAATGGGCGATATCTGAAGAAGTACTACACATAGCCCAGAGCGGGGCCGATTGAGTAGTATTCGTTGTAAATAAATAAGGAGGAAATAAGTGTTCGCTTACACACACGTACACGAAACACAAACCCATGTCTAACCTCCACTTTTGCATAAAAATCCCAAAAACCTTACCTGTGCATTTGTAAATAGAATGCATCCAAAAATCCAAAACCACACAAACACATCTAACCCTAAAAAAAAATAAATATAATAAAAAAAAGAGAATGAATGAAGAGATTTCAATGCCAAAACCACGCGAGAGTGTAAGGCGAGAGCTTTGGTGTTTGGGCTCACAATACAAATACCACTGGGTTTGTCCATTTGATACAGAATAAACACAAAATGGGCAGGGTTTGCAGTTTGTCCCTCAAACTATCTGTCGCCCAATGATGAAAGTTGCTCATATTGGTCGCCCGCGGCGCAAGCCAAGGGATAGGTCGAGCAAATTGGTGACTAGTAAGTAGTCGCTTCCGAGGGCGTGTAAATAAATAACTCTCGTACTATTAGTAACATGTATCACTAATAAAAAATCTGCTCTCTTCTAATAAAATAAAAGGATATCTAAGTAAAACAATAAAAACCTATTTTCATTACTCATCAATTAAAAAATAAAAAATAAAATCTTTTCAATAAGGGGTTGCCACCTTTGTCCCCGACACCATGTGTGTTATACAAAGCCAGGTTGGGTGCATTCATCCGTAAAAGCACCACACGCCCGAAGAAATGGTGTGTCATAATCCCACGACGCATCATGGAGGGGTCAGATCAAGGGTTTACGCTTGTACCCGACATTTTATGTTAAACAAAGCGGCTCGCTTAAAGAAGTGACTCTAGTCATGGAGAGCGGACCTACTCGATGAAAGCCTGTCTCGCAGGGATGCGTGATGGATGTTTGAGGGTAGCCAAAATATAAAAAACCAGGTTGGGTACATTCATCCGTAAAAGTACCACACGCCCAAGGAAGTGATCTATTTCAAATCCCAAAATAGGTTATGGAGGGGTCAGATTAAGGGTTTACGCTTTGCCCGACATTCAGTGTCAAATAAAGTAATTCGCTTGAAGAAGTGACTCAGGTCATGGAGAGCGGACCTACTCGATGAAAGCCTATCTCGCAGGGATGCGTGATGGATCTTTGAGGGTAGGACCCCCACAAAATAAATTGAGTGGAGAAGAGTGAATGTGAGTTTCCACTTCAGCACGTAACGGTGCACAAATGAGGGGAGAGTGGGTGAGCTTCCACAAATAAATATCAATCAAGTATACAAGGAGCACCCACTAAATGGTGTTATCAATTGCATCCATAATCCAATTGATACTGGTTAGTTTATCCATCAGTAATAAAGGGATAAACGGGTTTATTCTGTACCCGGCCTAGAGGTCAATACAGACAGTTCGGTATCCGCAAAATACCATGGTTACTTAAGATCTGTATTATAATAAATAAAGAGAAGAGATGTATAAAGTGAATGTAGTAGGATGCTATAATATTTCGTTATAATTAGACGCTGCAAGAGAATGAAGCAGTTGTAATCGGGTGCTTTTACAAATAGGATTGAAGGTGCATAATATGAAATCAATAAAGTACTTCCCAGCGCTGCAGAGGAAGTAACGAAGAGATAACAGTAAAAGCAAGCATCATCCACAACAAAGAGATCAAATATAACAAGCGTCAAAATATCCTGTATACAGTGACAAGTATAGCAAAAGAGGAGGAGAAAAGAAGAAATAAAGAGTACAATCTATGGACTCAAGAAGCGGGACTCCAGCTCTAATAACACAGTACTAATGGTCTCCAAATGAGCGTGGAGGGAGTGCCTATCCTCCTCTGAGGCTGCCTCAAAATCCAAGAACTGAGAGAAGGCACTATCCCGGGCACTCGAATAAATCTGCAGCTCCGGGAGACGTCCCGCCAGATGTCGAGAGAAACCCTCTACTGACAATCTATGGTCCTCTAGCTCCTACACGAGCAGTCGAGCGGGCCCGCCACTGACTCCCATGGAGCGGAGAGTGGCACAAGAAGAAAGCCGCTGAAGATAGCGGAGTCGAGCGGCCTCCAAATGCCTGCGTAGCTCATGGATCTCTAGCTCGTACTGATACACGAGAGAGCTCGCATCCTGGTAAGCCCCGAGCAGCTCCTCACACCTCCTAGAAATGAAGGTACTCTCAAGATGAGGCGCAACGAGTAGAGCTGGCGCGATGGTATCCCGCATCAGCCTATACCAGTCGAAGGAGAAGTCATCGGGCAGAGAATCCAGAATCTCAAAATCTAGCGGATAGTCTCCGAAGAAAGTGTCTCGGAGTGCGTCCGCCAGCTCGGCGAAGGCGAGCTTCACATCCCTCAGTGTAACATCTGCAACAAAGTAAATGGGTCAGACAAATTGTTATAATCAAAGAAGAAATAGAAAGAAGAGAAGATCTAACCTATCGCCTCGTCGCCTGAGACCGGCGCGACTGGGTCAGGGATAGGAATATCGGCCACCTCGGGAGGACCTGCAGGTGCACCAGACCCGGCTACAAAATAAAATGAAAGGCATAAGTACATGGAAAAGTAAAATATGAGCAAATGACAAAGGAAGTATAAGGTACCAGGAGAAGCATGAGCCTCAGCGAGACCCTCGCTAGTCGGAACCTCCGTCTCTGGGCTGTCAAAAAGCTGCGCCACTAGCCAACTCTCATCTAGCTCATAGTCATAATCGACTGCGGCCTGCTCAGTCGAGTCCTCTACCCGACTATCTGTGAGCTCAGATGAGACTACACCATCTGTAGCCACGAGAGGCTGCCTGTCAGGAGATGAAGAGACGTGGGATGGCCCTCCCTCAATCAATAATGGCTCGTCGTTGTGCGACCCTTTTTCGCGCGCTCCGCACCGCCGCTGGGCGATGGGTTGCGGAAGAAGGACACGGAGATCCCTCCCGAGCGTGCATCTGCTGGGTGTCGGCCGATTCTGCCGTTTAGAGATTATTTGGATGCACATTCAGGGGGTTTTTAGTGATTGTGAGTTCTTGTAGATTCCGGTGGGCGCAAGCCCCCACCGTTAATTACCCTGGGCTACGAACCTCGAGGCACCTCTGGATCTTTGAAAGAGAGAAGCAAATAGTATAGTTAAAAGATGGTCAAGTGGTCGTCTAATTTCATAAAAAAGGGGTCTACGGAAGATGAACCTACAAACAGATCGGTTCAATCTATGGAAGACAAACCTACAAACAGATCGGTTTGTCCTATGGAAGACGAACCTACAAACGGATCGGTTCGATCTATGCCACCCGAGATGTAACCTTACCTACGGACCAGGTTAATCTCTTTAGAGGGCTTGAGGTGAGTCTACATACGAACGACTCGACCTCCGTTGATCTAGAAGATAAACCTACAAACAGATCGGTTCAATCTTAACTAGTCAACAACCAATCACACAAAATACAACTCGAAGCGCCGAGCGGTTGATCTTGAGGTTGGTGAATCGGGAGAAGGGTGGATATGGCCCACGTGTTTCTTCTCACCGATCTTCTAGATCATGAATTCGAAGCACTAAGCCGATTCATAAACCTAGGAAACACAATTGCACACAATGTCAAACCTGAAGCGCTGGGCCAGTTCAACATTGAGGCATGTGTTAGTGAAGGAACCTACCTACAGAACGGTTCACATTCACTGTTTTGTGGATGAATCTACCTACAGACCGATTCAATCTCACAGTTTCGGGAAATGAGCCAGGAGACAAACTCATCGACGGACGAGTTCAGTCTTGCCAGCTCAAATGGTCGTGAATTACTTGTTCATGACACCGAGTCATTAAGATGTCACTTCTCTCGGACATCGTAATGTTCTTCTTCTTCAAAGTCGACATATCTCTCCATGCTGATGTCGTAGCTTTGGTCATTCTTCAGCGAGCGTCAAGACGTTCTCGTCTCGACTAATCATTCTACATGTTGCATTACTTGTGCAAAATTACTATGTTGCCCTACACCCCTTGTGTGAGCGTATTCAATCATGAGTTACTTGCTCATGGCAGCGAGTCATTAAGATGTCACCTATCTAGGACATCATAATGTTCTTCTTCTTCAGAGTCGACATATATTTCCATGTTAGTATCGTAGCTCTGGTTACTCTTCATCAAACGTCAAGATGTTCTTGTCTCGACATATTCACTCATGTTGCTATCAAAGCCTTATTCATCTCACGTCAAAATGTTCCTGTTTCGACGTATCTTATTATTCTTTATCAAGTGTCAAGATGTTCTTGTCTCGACGTATCTTCTCATGTTGCTATCAAAGCCTTAATCATCTCACGTCAAGATGTTCTTGTCTCAACGTATCTTCTCGTATTGCCATTGCAACCCTATTTATCCTCTCGTTAAAATGTTCTCGTCTTGACTAATCATTCTAAATGTTATATCATGTGTGCAAATATTCATATGTGGCTCTACACTCCTTATGTGAGCATATTTATTTATTTCTAAAATGCACAAAATCTATTATATAATATCTTTCATTATCATTCTTTATTATAAAGATGCATTTATTATTATTATTATTATTATTATTATTATTATTATTATTATTTTTATTTTTAAACTCTATTTATCTATGTAGAAAATTATTTACAAAAATAAAGGGGTAGCTATTAATTAGAGTTTCATTTATATTTTTGGGATTTTTATAATAGCTAAAGTAGTAAAATTTTATTTTTATTATTTCTAAACTCTATTTATTCTGTAGAAAATCACTTACAAAAATAATAGAAAATAAAATGGCTATGATTTTTTATTTATATTTTAAAATGTTTATAATAGCCAAAGTAATAGAATTTTATTATTATATTCCATTATGTTGAAACACTATTTATTTACAAAATCAAAAGAGGGTTAGCTATATTATTTTTTTTATTATTATTTCTTTATTATTTTTTTTATTTTTTTTAAAATCCATAATAGCTAAAAAGAAATCATTATTAATATTCCATTCTATTTATTATACTATTCATTATATCTATTTTTATTATTTCTATTTATTATCTATAGAAAAGTATAAAATTTTTATTACTAGTTGAAAATAGTCATAAGAGATGAAATTCATTATGTTTTTATTACAACTATTATTTTTATTACATCTTATTCATCAAAAGTATTTTTATTTTATTGTATATTTGTATAAAAATAACAAAAGAAATACAATTCACATTATAAAACTATATTATCATTCCTTATTATAAAAGAAAATGTATTTTACTATTTATTACCATAGTAGTATATTTTATATATTTTGTGCTATTTATTTTTATTATTCTTTTTACAGAAAATATCAATATAATACCTATTATATTTTTTTATTTATCAAAGAATATAGCTAATCTCATTATTTATTATAGTATATTACTATCATCATTATTATTTCATGGAAAATCACTTGAAAAACCACTAAAATATATCTAGTTATTATTTATGATTTTTATTTGTATTTTTGGAATTTTAATAGTTTTTAAAATGACAAGTCAAAGCTAGGTCAACTATATCAATATATGTAGTGTATTTTGCTTTTAAATTGTTTTATCATGATTATATTTCTAAAACTGGAATATTATTGTATAGAAAAATAGTATGAAAAATAAGAAAATTTTAGAAACAAATTTGAGTCAATTTGGAGTTCGGGAACATTTTTAAAACATTTATTTACTCTATGTTATTACTATTACATTATTATTTAATTAATGGGCTTAATGCGGGCGCCGATCTGTATCAAGATCGACGCCTATCTTTTATATAACTTCTTTCTTTATTTGGGCCGCGATTCGTTTAAGATACGTGTTTAATGGATCTACGACGGATCCTCTTTTAGTTTAATTATCAAATCTCTCGATGAATCCTGCTGTTAATAGATCTCAAGATTAGTGCGCGCTTCAATATTCGTGCCAACGGATCTCTCGTCTCTTCTAAGTCGTGTCTCCACGTCGGGATCCGCGGCGAAAGCGCCGCTTCCGGCGATCGGAGTACCTCTTCTACGATCGGGTTGGTGCCTTGCGCGTCGTCTTGCCTTGGAGAATTATTCTGTGGTTCTTGATCGGGAATCTATACGGTGGGAGGCGCCACATGGTAGTACCAATTGGTGCATCGGTTAGAATCGATGCGAGATGCTTCCTTCGTCAAATTCAACGGAATTGATCAAGGTTCTTGACAATTACAAGGTCGATGATCATCGTCTCATCATGAAGATGTGGTATGAGGTAGATAGAGGGCTTCCTTTCGTTCTTGAAGGTCTTTGAAGCAACTCATCACACGGCAATGCATAGTACCGGTCGGTACCGATCTTAATTGACTCAATTCATGGCCTTTACTCATCCAATTAGCACTCCTCAGGCCTAAAGGCACACCTAGGCGTAGCTAGGGCCGATGTGGCTCACCGAGTTGAGTGTTAATTTGAACAAATTTGGATTTGAAAAACTCGGCGATATATTGGTTCTAACAGAATCAGTGCATTGTAATGAAATTGCAAAGCTAGGATTAATTCTAATCAATCAAAAACAATTCAATCAAGAAAATTACAAAGATATGAACTTGTATACCTCGGTTTATGTGATCTTAAGCTAATGAATATTAAAAATGAAAATTTCCAATGAAAATCGGTATATCAACAATTAAATTGCAAATTCTTGATCTTATAGCCGATTCAGGCCTAAAGGCTCACCAATCACTTTGTGATTGGGCCAGTGGCTCACTGAATGCAGCTAATTATTGTTAATTGATGCTTTTCAAAGAGGAACAGTGAAAAAACAAATGAAAGAAGCAAAATTTCCAAAGAAAGAAAACAAGAGTGAAGAAATATATTCAATTGACTATTCAATAACTATGAATTGAATGTTTTAAAATCAATTTCAGAGAAAGAATACAAGGAAAACATCTATAGACCAATGAATATTACTAATTACCTTTTATTCTTCACAGAAACAAGAAATTGAATAATCTCTCTTCTAGCTATTCACTCTCTCTCTCTTGTCGACTAGAAAAGTGTATATGGGTGTATGTTCTTGATCCTAATGGCTCTGCTAATCCCCCTCTACTGTTGCTGAATTTCAGTTTATATAGACTAATTAGGCCGATTATACTCAATTGTGATTGGTTAGCTGCCTTCCACTCGGATTGCCACCTTGGATACATCCTCACCCTTCATTCTAACTCAATCAACGGCCCAGATGGGTTTGTGTTTGTTGTGGAAACCGCCCAACTGCTTTCTGTTATGGTTTGGTTTGCCGCTACTCGTTTGACTCCAATTCAACAGCTACTTTGATTGATAAGCAAGCCCTCTTATCAATAATCCATATTTAAATGCCTCTGCACCATGGTTAGCATTTTCTCTCTCTCAATTTCACTGAATTTCATTTATTTCAAAATCCGGTTTCTGCCTCACCTCTTCTCTTGGCGCAATCCACTTCTTCCACTCAATCACTCACTCTTTCCATGCTAATTGGCGTCGCCTTGATCTGAATAAGCTCTCGATCGTTCAATTTGGCCTTTGAAGCGCTACCAAGCTTGCCTCTTTATTACTATCTCCGCGACTCTTCACATTTGCACCTTCCTCTAACTCAATTGCTTCATAATCACCTCTCAATCGGCGTCGCCTTAGCTCAAGGAAGTTGTCTCGTGTTCAATTTGGTGCTTGAAGCCTTCAATTACATCTCTTTAGAATCGCTCCATTCTTGTCTCAACTCGAGCTGTGGTAATCTCACTATTCAACCCTTCCTTCACTGTCATCCCTTTGTTCTTACCCTTCTGACTGATGCATTGATGTTTATCGATTGCTTTTAAGTCTCTAAAATGGTGAGGCGCCATGGGAAGAAGATGATGATCGCGCGCGAGGAGAAGAAGAAGAAGGAAGGAGAGCGGGGAGAGTGTTCGGCTGGGCTGGATGGCTCAGGCGCACGTGCACCAAAGCGCCAAAGGGGAGTAGATCAGCGACTGGGGGAGCATGCACCAGGTTCACCTTCCTTTTATCTCTTGTTTTAAATTGAATTGTGCTGTATTGGATAAATAGGATGAATGGACTTGGTTTACATCTTTAGCTTGTGATCTAGCCTTATTCATCGACTACGGGTCCCATCTGTAAGGTTTAAGCATTTAAGTCTGTGAGGTTAACAATTGATTAGTGCTAATATCTTTGAGGTGGCTCTTCTGATTGGTTGATTGCTTGTTAAACAAATCCTTAACACTAATGATACGTAAATGGTGAGTGATGTGGCTCTGTAATATAGTGCCATGTGGCACCTTGTGTTGCTCTGTACCAATCATAAGGAGCCATCTTGTCCTCCTTGTACACCTTTGTATGATGACATGGCACCGGTGAGTGCATACCATGTGGCATCCGGTGGGGCCCACTTGTCGGTCGCCTTATAGCATAGTGGGATTCACGGTGGTGAGGTGGACCAATAAGAGAAGCCCGCATGGCGATGGTGTTGTTGAGGTGGCCTTATAGCATCTTGCCATTTGTCTAGGCTGCTTGAATGAGGTGGTGCTGCGATGTGGACCAATGGTGAGCGCCACGTGGCATAGGTGGGGCCCACTTGTCGGTGCAGTAGGGGTGTGGGGCCCACATGGGTGAGGTGGACCAATGGGGTCTTGACACGTGGCATGAGGTGGCCCAATGAAATCTTGACACGTGTCACACCCTCTCTCTTCTCGATTCGGTATAGGTGTGCTTAGGATCCCCGGTTGCACCCGGATGTGTCTCTGTCCCAGTTGCACCCGGATGAACCCTTGATTGAATCTCGGCCTTTGATCGATCCATTCATTACGCTTTTATCTTCCTTGAATTTATTTTAATAGCTCCACTTATCCAAAAATCATGAAAATTTCACCAAAAATCCCTAAATTCATGATGATCATCCCTGTAATTTTTAATTCCATTTTTACCCCTCCTTCTCTGAATTAAAAATTCTTTTGTCCATAAAACCACTATTATTCCTTATGAATTAATCCACGATCTCAATTATAGCTCTGTGTCTCTGCCAATTATCTCCCTCTTGCAGAAACCACCTAACTAAATACCAATTAGACTTATATTGATATTCATTAGGGTTTGATTTGATCAAATCTTGACTACTTATCGACGATTAATACAAATCTAGACTTGATCAAGTGGTTGCTCCCGGCTTTGCTTTTGATCGAGTCTTGTGAAATTGACTTTCAATCCCTTAACATGAGGGTGACTTGGTCAAAGAACTGACTACTTATCGATAATTGACACAAATCAAAGCATGGTTAGGTGGTTGCTCGCGACTTTGGCACCGAGTCGGCCTTGAAAGCAAAATCACATTTGGAATTTCTCATGACTAGTTGCATCAAAATGCTAGCTTGGCATTGACATCATTTCATATAGTATAGGGATTATCTTTGCTTCGGCTCCTTTCTAGGGTTAGCTTCAAAGGCGATTTCTAGGGTTCGATCGACCCCTTGATAGGTCATTTGAGGTGTGGGGTCCACTGTCGGTGAAAATGGTCACATGGTGACTCATCGGATAGGCTATGTTGTTAGATTCATCTACAAGGGACCCGGTGGGTCCCACTTGTCGGAGAAAATATAATCACATGGTGACACCCAAGAGGTCTCCTCTCTCCTCGATCTTCTTGGGTGTCACTCATGCTTTGAGTGGATAGAGAATAGCGAGGTATTTATACTCTTCACTTCATGCCCGACATTCCATTGTGGGACTAATGGATTTGTTCGGGGTTAGGCGGCGACCTCTCGATTAGTGGGCCATCTTTCCACTTTCTCTCTCTCTTCTCCCCTTTCTTATGACTTATCATTAATCATCAATTTATTTTATTTATTCGTTTATTCATCCTTGAAACTTTTCAAGGGTAAACAAAGAAACCACCCACCAAGACGAGTCTTGAATGCTCGAAAGGCTTGTCTTGGTGCATTATTCCTTATTATTCATCATTTCATTTCTCATGACGTCTTCTCTTCTTCGGGTATTGTAGTTTCATCTCATGACGCCATTCGCGTCGCCCTTGAGTCATTATCATTCCTTTTATGAGGATCCTAGCGATTGGACTCCTCCGTCTCGACCATCCGAGCGACTCCTGTCTACCGCGAGGCGGCGGTTTATTCTTCGGGGATGATCGGCCTCGCATGACATCATGCCCTTCGGCCTTTAGGCGTTGCTTCTACGGCTCCTTTGACACATCTCCTGGCAAGGAGATTATCGACGGGGAGGCTCACGGATGGACTCTTGCTCCTTCATCACTCCCTTGGAGTGCCATGGATATCGGCTAAGTGGACCGGTATGTGCTCATGCGGGAGGGGACTCGCTCGGGCGGCGGGATATATGACTCGGTTTTCTTGTCGATGTTTCATTATCATATCGACACACCACGGCTACGGGCCTTTTGTGAGAGGTGGAACTATTCCACTAACACTTTGTTCATCGATGATCGGGAGTTGACTCAGACCCTCCTAGAGATACGACGGTTGGCCAGGAATTGCCGATCTTTGGCCATTTCTATGACGAGTTCATGATCTCACCCGGCCGACTTGGGAGACTTCACTCGATTTCCACCTTCTTTGTATAGGATTTATGAGATTTATCATCATTTACGGAGGGGCATCCGGAGTTCCGTTCGAACATTGGATTGCTTATTTCACCGATCGGGTCCACACTCGCCCTACGGGTCGGCTTCCACCGAGAGATCCATTTGGTACGGGTCGGCTCGAGATTCATCACGACGGCCTATCCCATCTCGGGATACCCTGTGTTCACATGATGTGGATCGGGAGACTTATTTGACTGCTTTCATCTCTTGGTGGATTTGCTATTTCTTATTACCTAGCTCCCCCGTATACACCATTCGGCCCTCGGTGTTTATTATGGCGAGCCACGATCGCGCGTGGCGACGAGGATTTCTTTGGCCGTGCTGTGCTTGGCCAACATCTATAGGTGTCTCCGCGGTTTGACTTCATCTCGTAGTCCTTCACGGTGCCGGGAGGCGATCCGTGGCATCGATTAGCGGATGGCTCCATTTGCATTGGTCACGCTCATATGATCCGGCATGGCGGTCACACTACGAGATCGTCTACCCTTATTGAGTGACTTAGGCGGGGTGCGGCCGGCTTCATTGACTCCGGAGGGCTGCTCGGTATAGATTCTTCGGGAGTCGAGACCATCGCGCTTCTCTCGAGACGGATCGGTGGCCGTGGGGCGGCTAGGGTTCTTGACGGGATGGTGATTGACGAGCGGGGTCCCCTCTTCGACTCTTCTAGCATTCGAGCTAGGCCTATTGATTTGGAGTACCTGATCAGTATTCGTCAGGGCTTTCTTCCTCTCAGATTGGGCGATTATATGTTTATCGAGCCCTATTCGCCACATCGATGCGCACATCGGTTTGGCTTGGATCGGGATATTCCGGCGCCTCTTCTCATACCCTATATCAGGCGGCGATTTGGAGGGTATCGGATGGTGTTACACTCACCTCTTCCGAGCTAGGCACGGGCACTCGCTATCGGATGGTATCCACCTCTAGGACTTCCACCTTCACGAGGCGTTATCGGCGGTGGTATTATGAGACCATTCGCTCTTACCGGTCGTATACTCCTCCGGTGGTCGTCGGAGTACATGTCCGCGAGATGGCCGGCCTCATTAGATGGCACCGTTTCGCGTGATCGCGGCCCCTTTCCGGCCATTGCGTAGTAGAGCTGTTGACTTTCGGGGTTTAGGCAGTAGGTTTTCTCATGCTCCTGTTAGGACCATTCTCACAGGTATGCTTCATCACCCTTTAGGTTATTTCTTTTCGATAAGCTTCATCTCATTTCGACCAATTCTCCTTTGATTCAGAGCTGGCTTATGAGTATGATCACGCGGAGCCCGGGTTCTCGGTCCCTCGTCCACGAGTAGTTGGCGTTCATTCTCAGCCACACGTCGAGCCACCGGCTCCAGCCACCATGGGGAGAGATCGAGACGGTGCCTCTCAGCCATCTTCTCCATCTTCTTTTCCTTCTCCCACTCCGGGTGATTTTCTTTACTGACTCGCCTATCCTTATTCGGGCGTACTTCATTTACATCTCTGATTAGGGTTTATTTTTTAGCTCGTGGGACATCTCTGTGGAGGCGCCGAGATGACATCATAACGGATCTATCGGTGCTGCGACTGCGAGCAACGCCATTTCGGGATTCTGCAGGCCCTTGCGTCGTCGCGAGGTTCGTGTGCTTCATTTAATACTTAGTTGCCGGTATGCACTAGTATTTTCATTCTTACATGTATATTTTACGGACCACGAGGCCGATGACATGACATCTCCACACGCTCGGAGCCTTTCTTTCATGACGGCCCCGCTTCTCCGTCGATCTTCTTGGTACCCACTTGGAGACGGTGACTCATTGATGTGGTTACGGGACCGGTGCTCACTCTTGTACGATCGAGAGGAGGCTTCTTTAGAGCGGGGAGTCCGTTGGTTGTCGAGCCGCGAGCGACGAGCCATTGCGATCGAGGAGGGCCATCTCATGCTTCTTCATCTCCCGACGGGCGGCCTCTCATGGCCACGAGATAGCGAGTCTCGGCGAGCGGGTTGCGGTCGATTATGACTCGGAGTTGGATGAGAGTTGGCTGGTGGAGCAGCTATTCCACAGCCCAGAGACGGGGGTTCCGGCTAGCGAGGGTCTCACCGAGCCTCATGCTTTTCCCGGTACCTTACATTTCCTTCTGTCATTTACCCGTATTTTATTTTTCATGTATTTATGCTTTCCATTTTATTTTGTAGCGGGTCGGTACACTGCGGGTCCTCTGAGGCGGCAGAGCATCCCCCTGCCCCATTCGGTCCCGCTTTGTCTCGGGCGACGAGGCGATAGGTTAGATCTTCCCTTCCTTCTATTTCTTCTTTGGTTATGACAATTTGTCTAACCCATTTATTTTACTTGCAAGATGTTTCATCGAGGGATGTGCAGCTCGCCTTGGCCGCGCTGGCGGATGCACTCCGAGATACCTTCTTCGGGGGCTATCCACTAGATTTCGACATCCTGGACTCTCTGCCCAGTGGGTTCTCTTTCGATTGGTATAGGCTGATGCGGGATACCATCGCGCCAGCTCTACTCATTGCACCTCGTCTCGAGAGCACTTTTATTTCCAGGAGGTGTGAGGAGCTGCTCAGGGCTTACCAGGATGCGAGCTCTCTCGTATATCAGCACGAGTTAGAGATTCATGAGCTACGCAGGCATTTGGAGGCTGCTCGACTCCACTATCTTCAGCGGCTCTCTTCTTGTGCCACTCTCCGCTCCATGGGAGTCAGTGGTGGGCCCGCTCGGCTGCTCGTGCAGGAGCTAGAGGACCACAGATTATCAGTAGAGGGCTTCTCTCGACATTTGGCGGGACGTCTCCCGGAGTTGCAGATTCATTCGAGCGCCCGGGATAGTGCCTTCGCTCAGTTCTTGGACTTCGAGGCGGCTTCGGAGGAGGATAGGCACTCCTCCATACTCATTTAGAGACTATTAGCCTTTGTGCTATTAGAGTTTGAGTCCGCTTTTTGGGCCCATAGTTTGCACTTTCATTTTTTTCTTTTCTCCTTTTCTTTTGCTATACTTGATATAGGATGCCTTGACATTTATCGTTTTGATCTCTTATTGGGGATGATGCTTGCCTCTATTATTATCCTTTTATCGCTTCCTCTGCAGTAGCGGGAAATATTTCATTCATTCATCTTTAATGCGCCTCCAATCTTATTTGCAAAAGCGCCACTATTACAAGCTTCACTTCATCCTTTCGCGGCGTCTAAACATAATAAAAGGAAAAATCTTATAACATCCTATTACATCCATTCTCTACATCATTTCTCTTTATTTATGGCAATACAAAACTCAAGTAACTTAGTGGTATTTTACGGATCTGAACACATGCAATGTATTGACCTCTAGGCGGGTACTGAGAATAAACCCGTTTATCCCTTTATTCTTGATGGATAAACTTACCGGTATCAATTGGATTATGGATGCAATTGATAACACCATTTGTGGATGCTCCTTATATATTTAATTGACATTTATTTGTGGAAGCTCACCCACTCTCCCCTCGTTTGTGCAGTTGCGTGCGGAAGTGGAAACTCACTTTCACTCATCTCCACTCAATTTGTTTTGTGGGGGTACTACCCTCAAACATCCATCACGCATCCTGCGAGACGGGCTTTCATCGGGTAGGTCCGCTCTCCATGACTGAGTCACTTCTTTAAGCGAATTACTTTATTTGACGCGAATGTCGGGCAAAAGCATAAACCCTTAGTCGACCCCTCTATGACCTATTTTGGGATTAGAAACGGATCACCTCCTTGGGCGTGTGGTACTTTTGCGGATGAATGTACCCACCTGGTTTTTTATATTTTAGCTACCCTCGAAACATCCATCACGCATCCTGCGAGACGGGCTTTCATCGGGTAGGTCCGCTCTCCATGACTGAGTCACTTCTTTAAGCGAGCGCTTTGTTTAACATGGAATGTCGGGTACAAGCGTAAACCCTTGATCTGACCCCTCCATGATATGTCGTGGGATTATGACACACCATTTCTTCGGGCGTGTGGTGCTTTTACGGATGAATGCACCCAACCTGGCTTTGTATAACACTCATGGTGTCGGGGACAAAGGTGGCAACCCCTTATTGAAAAGGTTTTATTATTTTTTTTTATTATCATCATTTTTTTTACGAGTAGGAAAATAGGTTTTTATTGTTTTACATATATATCCTTTTATTTTATTAGGAGAGAGCAGATTTTTGTTATTAGTGATACATGTTACTAATAGTACGAGAGTTATTTATTTATATGCCCTCGGAAGCGACTATTTACTAGCCACCAATTTGCTCGACCTATCCCTTGGCTTGCGCGCGACGACCAATATGAACAACTTTCGTCATTGGGCAACGAGATAGTTTGAGGGACAAGCGCAAACCACTGCCCATTTTGTGTTTATTACGTATCAAATGGACAAACCCGGTGGTATTCGTATTATGAGCCCAAACACCAAGGCTCTCGCCTTACATTCTCGCGTGATTTCGGCTTTGAATTCTCTTATTCTATATATTTTTTTATTTTTATAGGGCTATACGTGTTTGTGTGGTTTTGGATTTTTGGATGCATTCTATTTACAGATGCACAAGTAGGGTTTTTGGGATTTTTATGCAAAAGTGGAGGTTAGACATGGGTTTGTGTCTCGTGTACGTGTGTGTAAGCGAACACTTATTCCCTCCTTATTTATTTACAATAGATACTACTCGATCGGCCCAGCTCAGGCTATGTGTAGTACTTCTTCGAATATCGCCCATTAATCGGTGGCATGGGCCTTTCACCTTCATGGTCTATGAGTTGGTATGCGCGCCCCCGTATACCTTCTCAATTACATATGGCCCTTCCCAATTCGGAGAGAATTTTGGGCCGATGTGCTTGACGATGATCGGCCTCTTGAGGACAAGAACAAGCTCCCCTTGTTGAAATGCCACGACTCGCGCCATCTTATCATATGCCCTTGCCATTTTTGCACGATATATTTCAAGGTTACTGTGGGCTATCGATCTCTTCTCGTCCATGGCATCCAACTCGTCCGAGTCTAAGTGTTGGCATTCGTCCATGGTCATATCATTTTGCATAGCCACCGCAATGACGGTAGTTCCACCTCGAGAGGGAGAACGGCTTCACCCCAAAGCCGAGAGAATACGGGGTAGCTTGCGTAGGCGTTCGGTATGTGGTCGATAAGCCCATAATGCCTCACTGTAGACGATTATCCCGGTCTCGTTGGTTGCGTCACGGTCTTTTTCATGATATTTATTAGAGTTTTGTTAAAGGCTTCGGCCGGCCGAGCCATTGGCTCTCGGGTTATAAATGGACGAGAATCTCCAATCGATATTAAATTGCTCACTTGGGCATAGACTTTGGAGCTCTTGAAGGCATCCGTTATCGGATATTATCCGGAGTGGGAGTCTTAGAATCGGTAAAGGATGTGCGTCTTGAAGAATTTAACCACATCGGATGCTTTAACTTCTTTGAGTGGGATGGCTTCGACCCGTTTTGTAAAGTAATGTCATCGTCGCGGGGATGAGCCGGTGACCTCTCGACGTTGGAGGGTCTATGGGTCCCACTATATCATGCCCCACATATTAAATGGCGAGGATGCTACGTGGGGTGCAACGGGTTTGGCGCTTGATGTATAAAAGGGCCATGTATCGGCACATGCGGCACTTCTTTGCGTGCTCTTCTTCACGATCGGCCACCATCGTGGGCCAATAATACCCCATTCGCTTGATTTTCAACTTCATTTTCGGCCCCGGACCCGATGTGCTCGCATAGTCGGAATGAACTTCTCTCATAACTTTGCTCGGCTTCGGCCACGATACACATCTCGGCCACAATGATCATAAGACCTACGGTATAGCGTATTGCCCACATATGCATACGTAGTACCGTTTTCTTAGTTGATCGGCTATCCTTTTATCTTTGGGGAGGGTGCCATGCGGAAATATTCGATGAACAGTTTATCTCCAATCATCATCTTCTTCGGTTATCATTGTTTCTTGGCATTCTACTTTTTACGGCCCCGGTACCTTCGTTATTCACATTGTCGTAAATCGACACAATGATAATGGCCTTCATTGCGGACGATGATGTGGATTTCGGCTCTGTTGGTTCACCCGGCTCCTTGGCGAGTTTGGCCAACGCATACGCTTCACCATTCACGACCCTCGTGACCTTCTCGATGGACACGTACGGGATTTTCTTCATTAATTCCATGGCCTTTTGGTGATATTGTATTAGTTAAAACTTCAAGACCTTGTATTCGCCAATTATTTGATTTATAATCATTGTGAATCCCCAAAGATACGCACGGCCTTGACTTCTAGCTCCAATGATAGCTCTAGTCGGCGATGAGTGCCTCATACTACTGCTTCATTATTTGTGCATGGTTCGGTTAAAGCCGAGAGAATGTCGTATTATCCGCCTTCGGGGTTACGAAGACTAGTCTGCGCCGGCTCGCACGATTTGGGACTCCGGGCCGCGATCGGCTTGATTGACGAGGCACCATCAAAGTACATCTCCCATATAGGACTTCCTTCTTCAACATGTAGGGTTTCCTCATCAGGGAAGTCACATTTTAATGGGGAGTCATCTTGGATCGGGTGTGCAGCCAGGAAATCTGCTAGCGCCTGCCCCTTTATCGCCTTTTGCGGTGTATAGGTGATGTCAAACTCGGTAAGAATAATGGCCCACTTGGCCAGCCTCCCCGTCAGCATTGGTCGAGTCATCAGGTATTTAAGAGGGTCCACCTTGGATATTAAAATGATTTTATGGGCTAGCATGTAATGGCTCCAATTTCTTCACCGCGAAGATTAGGGCTAAACAATGCTTCTCGATCGGTGAATACCGTGTTACTTGCCCCCACCATCATGCGACTTAAGTAATATAGCGCATTTTGGTTACCATCTGGTTTTCTTGTGCCAACGAGCTCCCGAGGATCCATCCGGGCGGTTGTATATAGAATGAGTTCCTTCCGGGTATGGGCGCCGCCAACTTTGGAGGGTTGAGTAGATAGGCCTTGATTTCTTCAAAGGCTCGGCGGCACTCGCCATCCCACTTAAACGGGATATTCTTCTTAGTCGGTAGGGTGAAGGGTTGGATTTTACCGATAAGTTGGCTATGAACCGCCTAATGTACGCCAATTGCCCTTGCAAAGATCGCAATTGTTTTAAATTCTTTGGCGGGGATAGTTCGATTGATTGCTTTGATCTTGCCGGGTCTATTTCAATTCCCCTATGGCGTACCACAAACCCCGAAATTTACCGGATGACACCATGAATGCGCATTTCAACGGGTTTAATTTGAGCGCATGTTCTCTTGGGCGGTTGAAAACGACCTCAAGATATTGGAGGTGTTCTTCATATGACATGGCCTTGATGACTAGGTCGTCCACATAGCATTCTACTATCTTGTGGATCGGATCGTCGAATATTTTCGTCATTGCCGTTGGTAGGTGGCTCCCGCATTTTTGAGCCCAAACGGCATGACTTTGTAACAATATATGCCAATCGGCGTGCGGAATGCCGTGTGCCTTTCATCTTACGGCGCCATTTTGATTTGATTATAGCCGTATGCTTAGTCCATGAAGGAGAAGACTTCATAGGAGGATGTATGATCAATTATGATTTCGGTTCTTTGGGAGCGGAAATCATCTTTAGGGCACGCCTTGTTTAAGTCCGAAAATCTACGCAAATGCGGATACGCCATTTTCTTTTTAGCCGGGACAATGCTAGCCACCCATTACGGCGTCTCTTCTTCCGTATGAAGCTGCGTCGATGAGTTTCTTCGTTTCCTCCACGACCTTTTCTTCGAGTTCTATTCTCATCGCCTCGGCGCTTGTTTAATCGGCTTGAAGGTTGGATCAATTTTTAAGTAATGGACCGCCACGTTGGGATCTAATCCAGGCATTTCTTTATAACTCCAAGCGAAGCGATCCATGTAGTTTTTAAGGAACGTCCTTAACTGTCGACCACCTCTTGACAACGACGCGCTTATGAAAGTTGGTCGTGGGTCTCCTTACTGTCCCCAATTAATTTCAGCTAACTCATCGGCCGTATTAGGCTCCTTTTCTAGGCTGTTTCAAAGCGTTTTTCGGGGCCAGGGGTATTGTCTTCTTGTTTCATTATCGGCATTTCAACGAAGTCATGCATGCGGCGACTCTCTTCCATACGGTACCGTTGAGAGACCCCTCGAAGACATCTTTGCGTCATCGCGGTTATACCACAACCCGGGTGTATTTTATTTTACCATCCGGGCCCGGGACCTTATTCGGCGCCATTCCGAAGTTCATCGAAGCGCTTGGCCTCGGCCTTGGATATGTCTCTCGGACATTTTGCCCTTTTGCCAATTTATACGGTTCCTTTCCAAAGGGATGAGACGCGGCGTCACGCTCGTTGCATTCTCCGATTCTTGTTCTATCACCCACTTCTTCCAAGTGTTGTGATCGGGGTTCTTCGAGAGGCGGGTTGAATCGCTACGATAGAAAATTATGGCCTTGTGAATGATAGTTTTCCCTTTGATGCGTTCCACCTTCTTGCACAACAAAGGTTTTTAGGGTTTGGATGTGGTTCACTTCCCTTGGCATGAGGTCTTTAAAATGCCTTTCGGGAACCACAGTAATCTCTAGCGCTGCCATCTCTTCTTCTATTTCAATATTCATGACCGAGTTGGAGCGATAGATTTCTTTAATCGGCTTACGTCTTGCAACCTTAGGTTTGCTAGGTACAGGAGTGTGCGAGATCGTATAAGCAACCCCTTTGCCTTTGTTATTCGTGTTGTGCGGGCTGGGTCTTGTTGAAAGCTCTTCGGGAGTTGGATTGTCCGTTTACGTGTCCTTCTTCTATAAGGTCCTTGAATACCCAACATTCTTCAATTGTATGGCCCAATATACGATGATAAGGGCGAGAATTCGCCTTCACCGGCTCTTTCTATGTCTGCGGGTCGTTTGCAAACGGGAAGTGTCAATCCGCTTTTTAAGGCTTGCTCAAATATCCGAGCCGTTTTATTTTTTAGGAAAGAGTATGGTTTACTCTTCTTGACCTTGAGGGTTTGCATGACGGTCGATTGCTTAGCTTTCGTTTCTTCCCCTTTTGATTCATCTACTATAACAATTACCCGCTTGCCGCTATCGGGTGCTTGCCTTTCGGGAGTCCCGGAATGGGGTTCGCTCGTCACTTCCTTGAGTAGCTCGGAGTTATAGATCGCGGTTTGCAAGTTTTCAATCATTATCATGATTTCATTGTGTTGCACCTTAATATCCTGCATCACTTCCCATTGTTCCAGACACCTCTCTTCTATTATTTTCAACCTGGTGTCTTATTTCATCGATCGCATTCCAGACGCGACCTTCGAAATTTTCCCGCCATGAGCGTTCTTCGTTTATAGGCCTCGGCCTAACCGGGTTATCCCTTCCGCTACGGGTCCGTGTTGATCATATATGACTCCTCGCTTTCATTATCTGTTTCGGGCCCTTTATATGGCTTCTTGAGGATGTGATAGATGATCTCTTCGTCGATTCCTCTTCCCGGGGTTGACGATCATGGCCGAGACTCTTCTCCCGAGGTGGTATCGCCGAATTGTTGGAATCTTCGGAATCTTCTCCGAAGTTGCCTCTATGATCTGAATTTGAGGGGTGTTGGCAGGCTTAAAATTGAAAATGACCTCCTCTTCAGAATCACTTGCATTGATTTCGCTCGGTTTTATTTGGGCCTTATACGCAGTCACCTGTTTGAAGCGGAAGGTTGCTTCTTCACCCGACTTTCTTCCGGGTCTTTGGGCTCGAGTACCTCGGGGTTTAACATTAAATTTGACCTCTTCTTCTTCTCCGGATGAGGTATCAAATTTAGGGCCTTTATTGAAGGGTTTCTGACCTGCTTTTGTCATTGGCCGGCTCGGCGCCACAGCGGATTTAGGCAGAAAGTACTGGGCGTCATTGAATTTAATCTCATGCACCCCGAATGGTTTGACATCTCCGTCAATTCTCTTTTGTTTACCATTCTCGATATATTTCGGGCATTGGTGCGAGTAGAGGTATGACTTGATTACTATGAAGCCACGGGCGACCCAAAACGCTTAGATAAGAAGTTTCGGCGTCAATGACATAGAATTTAGTAGGCGCCCTTAGGCTTCCGCATTGCAGGTTCAGAGTTATAGCTCCCAGGGCCTTTTGGGAGTTTTGATTGAAGCCATGAATAATCACCTTTTCATCAGATAGATTCTTTACGTCTAAGGTGATGGTCTTGAGTTTTGAGCGGCATGATATTGATCGAAGACCACTGCGTCGACCAAGATGCGGCCAATCTTTTGCCTCTCCAGGTTTCGGTGATGTATAGCGGGCGGTTATGGTCAACGGTGCCTATTAGGAGGTCATCGTCTGTGAAATTTATGCAAACGGCCCGCTTGGCGGTGAATAGGGCTTCTTGCATATTTTGCTCTATGAAGTATGACTTGTACTTCTCGGGATCTTGCAAGGCTGGATTAATACCTCCCTTAGGTCTTGTGACATCATCAATGCGTCGAATATGCTTAATAATCTTGGGATCTTACGCGAGATGTGCCAACACGTTGTATTCTTCGCCGTCGGCCAGGGTCTTTTACGGGTTCTTGCTTAGGTTCTCGACCTCTTTGCCTTTATTCGGGGCCTTATCTTTTCCCTTATCGGAATCCTTGGGAACTGTCTCTCGGGTATATAAGTCCGGACCAGGAGCACGACTTTGCATTCTTCATTTTTGGTCCCGAGAGGTGCTCGCTTCCCGCTTCATCATTTGGGAAGAACATCTCCTCTAAAGTTGGCATATCTTCGTCGTGAGAAGAATATACCATGTTGCCGAAGCACCCCGGATCTCTTCGCTTTCTTCTTTATTTATTTCTTCATCCACATTTTCTTTCTTTTGACCTAGGGTTAACTTCTCCCGAGTCTTCTTTGGAGATGAAGTGTTGGAGGGTGATCGCCTCGGGGCCCCCACCTGCTCGCATTCTTCAATTTTATTCTTTACGGACTTGTTGCTTCTATGCTTCTTTCTCTTCTTAAGAGCCTGGTCTTGGCTCTGGTCCACCTTATAATATACCCTGGGCTTTGGTGGGATCACTGGTGTGATGTCGTCTTTCCATCTCATGCCAGGTTCTTTCTTAAGGGCTTTAAGCATTTTAATCGATTTCTTCGATAAGTGTGTAGTCCATTGTTCTTCTTGATCTTCGCTTAATTGGCCCGGGACTTTCTCTTCCTCATGAGAGATCGTGTTGGCCTGTTCATGGGCTGATGGGCTTTGCAAGAACCCTTTTGGTAAAGTAATTTCACCATTTTTATACGCCTTCTCGACCCAATCTTTGAAGACCCAGCAATCTTCAATTGAGTGCCCTAGTACTCTATGGTATGGGCAGAAGTTGGGTTCGTCAGATTTATCGGCATCTTCGGACGTTCTTGGCGGCGGGGTTAGGCCGTTCTTCGATGCCCTCCGAAGATTTGGGCGACCTTATCTCTCTGAAGGAGTACGGTTTAGATTTCTTTTGTTTGAGGGACTCAAAACTCATGAACTCCCTCCGGATTGGGCACAGGTCCCTTGTTGTAATTATTGCCATTTGTGCCACTTCTTTGCAGCTTTGAGTATCTGCGTTAGCGACCATCTTATCCTTTAACGAGGTGAATGCCACCTTGGTCTCGGCTCGGGCTCCTCGTTGCGGCTTTATTATTCATGAAGTTCGGCACGGTGTGCGGTGACATTCTTTCCATATTGGATACCGTCTGAGCAAGTCTTTGAATGTGTTGACCTTTGTCACGCCAAGAAGCATGCCCATCCACCGTCGATGTTCTTCATGATTAGGTTGACGGCCTCATCTTCGATTAATGTGCGGTCGCATTTGATCTTTGAGGTTCGCCATCTGTTGATAAAATCTGTCATTGACTCCCCTTTCTTGGGTTTAGTGCTTGCCAAATCGGCTATGTTTATCTTGTCGGACACCATGACAAATCGCGCCACTGAGCAGTCTGCCATCTCGTCCCGGAGTCACGATCTTTGTTGTTCTCTAATGAATAATACCATTGGAAGCGGTTCCCACCAAGCTTTGAGGGAATTGTCTTAACAACGATGCATCATTGCGCCGTGTTGCGCAGAGGCTACAAAGTGGGCCGGGTGTTGTTCGGGGTTCGGGTCTTTATTGCCTTCCCGGAGAAGGTCTGAAGCGGGGAATCACATACCCTTTAGGATATTCTTCTAAGTCGTATATGGCGGGGTATGGATGTCCACGGTTTTTAACGGGAGGGATAGCGTATCCACCTCCGGCTATTTGCATTCTTTGAGGCAATCATGGCTTGAATCTCTTTCGGGATATTCCGTTGGTTCGGCCTCCAAGCTTCTATGGTTCTATGTGGATGGGGTTTAGAATTGACGGGTTGTTTTCCCTTATGATTGCTTTTGGTCTTGTGGACCCTTCTTGACGGGAGCTACCGACCTTGAAATTGGCGTCTTGTGATTCTTGCAATGACTTGACCGCCTTAATCGATTCTTCATTTTGCTTTAGCATGGTAGCAATTAGCTCCGTTGCCTAATCGGCTCTTCATCCGTGCCTCGATGTGGCCTTTTAGTATTTCATTTCATCGATAGGCACCTCGGGACGTGTTTCAACGTCATCTTCATTATCGAAGAAGTCGGGGTTTCGTTGTGATCTTCCCCTTCCTGCTTTATTGCCCTCGGGGTTGACTCTCTTGGGTGGTCTCCCTTTTCTACCATTATTCTTATTGGTATTGGTGACGTGAGCTTGATTAGGCGGGGGCCCGGTCATCTGGGTCATATTCACCTCGGCGTCGGTGTCGGATCGGTATCGTAGCTTATGCTTTGATGGTGTTGGCGAAAGTGCTCTTCATAACGAGCGGTTCTTCTCTTCTTCTTTGTTTGGTCGGGGCGATTATTTTCGGGTTATTGAGTGGTATTCTCGAGCCTAATCGGTGAATACACTCTTCGACCTAGACGGTGAACACGCTCTCGGGGTGAGCGTTAGATCTGCCCGGCCTTCTTTGGGCTGGGCTTGAGATTGGGACCTTGTTGGTGGGAACCCTTTGGGACCCACACTGGGGTGCTAGGTGTTGCCTTTGGTGTAAACCTCCTCGGGTGCGGAGTTGAGACAATGGCTTGCGGCGGAGCCATGTCTTGAGATTGGCCGGAGCGGGAGACGTATTGTCTCGACCTAGCGTTTCTCACGCTCTTCCTCTGCGCAGGGCCACGTGAGCCTTGTAGATGGCTTGCGGGGGCTTGAGACTTGTCTGGCGGCGGCGAGGCCTTTGAGTTGGGCGAGGTGTGGGCTTAGGCACCTCCCGTGCACAGCGGAGGCGGCACGTGGCGAGTTCTTGGCCAGCTATGCGGAGAAAGTTTGTGAATTTGTTAGAGGCGGGATAGGCGGCCTAGCCACCGGTGGTTACAGTATGCATCCGGGGCCCTCTTCTGGACGCTTGAGAGTTGCGGGTAGTTTGGGCTGCGGCGGTTGGGGCTTTGTCCTCTTAGGACGGTCGCCTTCTCCTCTTTGGGGAGGTAGTAGGAGAGGCCATGACATTGTTTGAGATCCCCTTGGGAGTCGGGGTGATCGAGTCCTCCTCCTCGTCCGGGATGGAGATCCGGACGGTTGCGGGAGTGATCGTGGCCCTTTGAGGTGGGCGTAGATGGTGAGTTCTTGCGGGATGGTCCGAAGAACATGAAGAGCTTGCCTGCTCTGGGCTCTGTGCAGGAGTGACGGTGTAGGGAGCGAGGTTGAAGTTGCCAAAGAATGCCATTTCCTGCAAAAACAAAAATACTTGAAAATTATTAGTCATTTTAGCACATAGAAGACCACTTGTATCTCTTAACTATTCTATTTGCCTCTCTCTTTCAGAGATAAGAGGAGAATCTAGGTCCCACCGGGGCGTGCCGAGATCTGTGCGACCCTTTTCGCGCGCTCCGCCGCCGTGGGCGATGGGTTGCGGAAGAAGGACACGGAGATCCCTCCCGAGCGTGCATCTGGCTGGGTGTCGGCCGGTCTGCCGTTTAGAGATTATTTGGATGCACATTCGGGGGGTTTTTAGTGATTGTGAGTTCTTGTAGATTCGGTGGGCGCAAGCCCCAGATTAATTACCACAGGCTACGAACCTCGAGGCACCTCTGGATCTTTGAAAGAGAGAAGCAAATAGTATAGTTAAAAGATGGTCAAGTGGTCGTCTAATTTCATGAAAAAGGGGTCTACGGAAGATGAACCTACAAACGGATCGGTTCAATCTATGGAAGACAAACCTACAAACGGATCGGTTTGTCCTATGGAAGACGAACCTACAAACGGATCGGTTCGATCTATGCCACCTCGAGATGTAACCTTACCTACGGACCGGGTTAATCTCTTTAGAGGGCTTGAGGTGAGTCTACATACGAACGACTCGACCTCCGTTGATCTAGAAGATAAACCTACAAACGGATCGGTTCAATCTTAACTAGTCAAAACCAATCACACAAAATACAACTCGAAGCGGCGGCGGTTGATCTTGAGGTTGGTGAATCGGGGAGAAGGGTGGATATGGCCCACGTGTTTCTTCTCAGATCTTCTAGATCATGAATTCGAAGCACTAAGCCGATTCATAAACCTAGGAAACACAATTGCACACAATGTCAAACCTGAAAGCGGCGGGCCGATTCAACATTGAGGCATGTGTTAGTGAAGGAACCTACTGCAACGGTTCACATTCAACTGTTTTGTGGATGAATCTACCTACGGACCGATTCAATCTCACAGTTTCGGGAAATGAGCCAGGAGACAAACTCATCGACGGACGAGTTCAGTCTTGCCAGCTCAAATGGTCGTGAATTACTTGTTCATGACAGCGAGTCATTAAGATGTCACTTCTCTCGGACATCGTAATGTTCTTCTTCTTCAAAGTCGACATATCTCTCCATGCTGATGTCGTAGCTTTGGTCATTCTTCAGCGAGCGTCAAGACGTTCTCGTCTCGACTAATCATTCTACATGTTGCATTACTTGTGCAAAATTACTATGTTGCCCTACACCCCTTGTGTGAGCGTATTCAATCATGAGTTACTTGCTCATGGCAGCGAGTCATTAAGATGTCACCTATCTAGGACATCATAATGTTCTTCTTCTTCAGAGTCGACATATATTTCCATGTTAGTATCGTAGCTCTGGTTACTCTTCATCAAACGTCAAGATGTTCTTGTCTCGACATATTCACTCATGTTGCTATCAAAGCCTTATTCATCTCACGTCAAAATGTTCCTGTCTCGACGTATCTTATTATTCTTTATCAAGTGTCAAGATGTTCTTGTCTCGACGTATCTTCTCATGTTGCTATCAAAGCCTTAATCATCTCACGTCAAGATGTTCTTGTCTCAACGTATCTTCTCGTATTGCCATTGCAACCCTATTTATCCTCTGTTAAAATGTTCTCGTCTTGACTAATCATTCTAAATGTTATATCATGTGTGCAAATATTCATATGTGGCTCTACACTCCTTATGTGAGCATATTTATTTATTTCTAAAATGCACAAAATCTATTATATAATATCTTTCATTATCATTCTTTATTATAAAGATGCATTTATTATTATTATTATTATTATTATTATTATTATTATTATTATTTTTATTTTTAAACTCTATTTATCTATGTAGAAAATTATTTACAAAAATAAAGGGGTAGCTATTAATTAGAGTTTCATTTATATTTTTGGGATTTTTATAATAGCTAAAGTAGTAAAATTTTATTTTTATTATTTCTAAACTCTATTTATTCTGTAGAAAATCACTTACAAAAATAATAGAAAATAAAATGGCTATGATTTTTTATTTATATTTTAAAATGTTTATAATAGCCAAAGTAATAGAATTTTATTATTATATTCCATTATGTTGAAACACTATTTATTTACAAAATCAAAAGAGGGTTAGCTATATTATTTTTTTATTATTATTTCTTTATTATTTTTTTTATTTTTTTTAAAATCCATAATAGCTAAAAAGAAATCATTATTAATATTCCATTCTATTTATTATACTATTCATTATATCTATTTTTATTATTTCTATTTATTATCTATAGAAAAGTATAAGATTTTTATTACTAGTTGAAAATAGTCATAAGAGATGAAATTCATTATGTTTTTATTACAACTATTATTTTTATTACATCTTATTCATCAAAAGTATTTTTATTTTATTGTATATTTGTATAAAAATAACAAAAGAAATACAATTCACATTATAAAACTATATTATCATTCCTTATTATAAAAGAAAATGTATTTTACTATTTATTACCATAGTAGTATATTTTATATATTTTGTGCTATTTATTTTTATTATTCTTTTTACAGAAAATATCAATATAATACCTATTATATTTTTTTATTTATCAAAGAATATAGCTAATCTCATTATTTATTATAGTATATTACTATCATCATTATTATTTCATGGAAAATCACTTGAAAAACCACTAAAATATATCTAGTTATTATTTATGATTTTTATTTGTATTTTTGGAATTTTAATAGTTTTTAAAATGACAAGTCAAAGCTAGGTCAACTATATCAATATATGTAGTGTATTTTGCTTTTAAATTGTTTTATCATGATTATATTTCTAAAACTGGAATATTATTGTATAGAAAAATAGTATGAAAAATAAGAAAATTTTAGAAACAAATTTGAGTCAATTTGGAGTTCAGGAACATTTTTAAAACATTTATTTACTCTATGTTATTACTATTATTATTATTATTTAATTAATGGGCTTAATGCGGGCATGCCGATCTGTATCAAGATCGACGCCTATCTTTTATATAACTTCTTTCTTTATTTGGGCCGCCGATTCGTTTAAGATACGTGTTTAATGGATCTACGACCCAGATCCTCTTTTAGTTTAATTATCAAATCTCTCGATGAATCTTGCTGTTAATAGATCTCAAGATTAGTGCGCGCTTCAATATTCGTGCCAACGGATCTCTCGTCTCTTCTAAGGCTTTGTCTCCACGTCGGGATCCGCGCGGCGACGCGCTTCCGGCGATCGGAGTACCTCTTCTACGATCGGGTTGGTGCCTTGGCGTCGTCTTGCCTTGGAGAATTATTACGTGGTTCTTGATCGGGAATCTATACGGTGGGAGGCGCCACATGGTAGTACCAATTGGTGCATCGGTTAGAATCGATCAGAGATGCTTCCTTCGTCAAATTCAACGAGAATTGATCAAGGTTCTTGACAATTACAAGGTCGATGATCATCGTCTCATCATGAAGATGTGGTATGAGGTAGATAGAGGCTTCCCTTTCGTTCTTGAAGGTCTTTGAAGCAACTCATCACACGCAATGATGCATAGTGCCGGTCGGTGCCGATCTTAATTGACTCAATTCATGGCCTTTACTCATCCAATTAGCACTCCTCAGGCCTAAAGGCACACCTAGGCGTAGCTAGGGCCAGTGGCTCACTGAGTTGAGTGTTAATTTGAACAAATTTGGATTTGAAAAACTCGGCGATATATTGGTTCTAACAGAATCAGTGCATTGTAATGAAATTGCAAAGCTAGGATTAATTCTAATCAATCAAAAACAATTCAATCAAGAAAATTACAAAGATATGAACTTGTATACCTCAGTTTTATGTGATCTTAAGCTAATGAATATTAAAAATGAAAATTTCCAATGAAAATCAGTATATCAACAATTAAATTGCAAATTCTTGATCTTATAGCCGATTCAGGCCTAAAGGCTCACCAATCACTTTGTGATTGGGCCAGTGGCTCACTGAATGCAGCTAATTATTGTTAATTGATGCTTTTCAAAGAGGAACAGTGAAAAAACAAATGAAAGAAGCAAAATTTCCAAAGAAAGAAAACAAGAGTGAAGAAATATATTCAATTGACTATTCAATAACTATGAATTGAATGTTTTAAAATCAATTTCAGAGAAAGAATACAAGGAAAACATCTATAGACCAATGAATATTACTAATTACCTTTTATTCTTCACAGAAACAAGAAATTGAATAATCTCTCTTCTAGCTATTCACTCTCTCTCTCTTGTCGACTAGAAAAGTGTATATGGGTGTATGTTCTTGATCCTAATGGCTCTGCTAATCCCCCTACTGTTGCTGAATTTCAGTTTATATAGACTAATTAGGCCGATTATACTCAATTGTGATTGGTTAGCTGCCTTCCACTCGGATTGCCACCTTGGATACATCCTCACCCTTCATTCTAACTCAATCAACGGCCCAGATGGGTTTGTGTTTGTTGTGGAAACCGCCCAACTGCTTTCTGTTATGGTTTGACTGTGCCGCTACTCGTTTGACTCCAATTCAACAGCTACTTTGATTGATAAGCAAGCCCTCTTATCAATAATCCATATTTAAATGCCTCTGCACCATGGTTAGCATTTTCTCTCTCTCAATTTCACTGAATTTCATTTATTTCAAAATCCGGTTTCTGCCTCACCTCTTCTCTTGGCGCAATCCACTTCTTCCACTCAATCACTCACTCTTTCCATGCTAATTGGCGTCGCCTTGATCTGAATAAGCTCTCTGATCGTTCAATTTGGCCTTTGAAGCGCCTACCAAGCTTGCCTCTTTATTACTATCTCCGGCGACTCTTCACATTTGCACCTTCCTCTAACTCAATTGCTTCATAATCACCTCTCAATCGGCGTCGCCTTAGCTCAAGGAAGTTGTCTCTGTGTTCAATTTGGTGCTTGAAGCCTTCAATTACATCTCTTTAGAATCGCTCCATTACTGTCTCAACTCGAACTGTGGTAATCTCACTATTCAACCCTTCCTTCACTGTCATCCCTTTGTTCTTACCCTTCTGACTGATGCATTGATGTTTATCGATTGCTTTTAAGTCTCTAAAATGGTGAGGCGCCATGGGAAGAAGATGATGATCGCGCGCGAGGAGAAGAAGAAGAAGGAAGGAGAGCGGGGAGAGTGTTCGGCTGGGCTGGATGGCTCAGGCGCACGTGCACCAAAGCGCCAAAGGGGAGTAGATCAGCGACTGGGGGAGCATGCACCAGGTTCACCTTCCTTTTATCTCTTGTTTTAAATTGAATTGCGCTGTATTGGATAAACAGGATGAATGGACTTGGTTTACATCTTTAGCTTGTGATCCTAGCCTTATTCATCTGACTACTGGGTCCCATCTGTAAGGTTTAAGCATTTAAGTCTGTGAGGTTAACAATTGATTAGTGCTAATATGCTGAGGTGGCTCTTCCTGATTGGTTGATTGCTTGTTAAACAAATCCTTAACACTAATGATCGTAAACGGTGAGTGATGTGGCTCGTAATATAGTGCCATGTGGCACCTTGTGTTGCTCTGTACCAATCATAAGGAGCCATCTGTCTCTCCTTGTACACACTGTATGATGACATGGCACCAGTGAGTGCATACCACGTGGCATAGGTGGGGCCCACTTGTCAGGTCTGTAGGGGTGTGGGGCCCACATGGCTGAGGTGGACCGCGAATGGGGTGTCTTGACACGTGGCATGAGGTGGCCCATGAAATGCGACACGTGTCACACCCTCTCTCTTCTCGATTCGGTATAGGTGTGCTTAGGATCCCCAGTTTGCACCCAGATGTGTCTCTGTCCCCAGATTGCACCCAGATGAACCCTTGATTGAATCTCAGCCTTTGATCAGTCCATTCATTCTGCTTTTATCTTCCTTGAATTTATTTTAATAGCTCCACTTATCCAAAAATCATGAAAATTTCACCAAAAATCCCTAAATTCATGATGATCATCCCTGTAATTTTTAATTCCATTTTTACCCCTCCTTCTCTGAATTAAAAATTCTTTTGTCCATAAAACCCTATTATTCCTTATGAATTAATCCCTGATCTCAATTATAGCTCTGTGTCTCTGCCAATTATCTCCCTCTTGCAGAAACCACCCTAACTAAATACCAATTAGACTTATATTGATATTCATTAGGGTTTGATTTGATCAAATGCGACTACTTATCGAAAATTAATACAAATCTAGACTTGATCAAGTGGTTGCTCCCGGCTTTGCACCTGATCGATCTTGTGAAATTGACTTTCAATCCCTTAACATGAGGGTGACTTGGTCAAAGAACCGACTACTTATCGATGAATTGACACAAATCAAAGCATGGTTAGGTGGTTGCTCGCACTTTGGCACCGGTCGACCTTGAAAGCAAAATCACATTTGGAATTTCTCATGACTAGTTGCATCAAAATGCTAGCTTGGCATTGACATCATTTCATATAGTATAGGGATTATACTGCTTCAGCTCCTTTCTAGGGTTAGCTTCAAAGGCAGATTTCTAGGGTTCAATTCGACCCTTCAATGAGTCACCGAGGTGTGGGGTCCACTGTCGGTGAAAATGGTCACATGGTGACTCATCGATAGGCTATGTTGTTAGATTCATCTACAAGGGACGCAGTGGGTCCCACTTGTCGGAGAAAATATAATCACATGGTGACACCCAAGAGGTCTCCTCCTCCCTCGATCTTCTTGGGTGTCACTCATGCTTTGAGTGGATAGAGAATAGCGAGGTATTTATACTCTTCACTTCATGCCCAGCATTCCATTGTGGGACTAATGGATTTGTTCCGGGGTTAGGCAGCGACCTCTCCTGATTAGTGGGCCATCTTTCCACTGCTCTCTCTCTTCTCCCCCTTTCTTATGACTTATCATTAATCATCAATTTATTTTATTTATTCGTTTATTCATCCTTGAAACTTTTCAAGGGTAAACAGTCGTCCATGGGCTCGGTAGTCAATAGACCCTCCTGCCTAGGAGAGACCTCCCCTGATCTCACAAGTGTAAGAACTGGCCCTAAAATCACCTCAAAGGAGTCACCATCTCCAGAAGGGACTAGTGAAATAAGAGGAGAAGTGAAACCGTCCTGGAAAAGAGACTCTGACCGATGCGGCGATGCCATGTCATCATAATCAGCCTCAAGACCTACCAAATTTGTGTGTCAGGAGGAAGCACAAGCATAAAATAACAAGCAAAGCACGAAAAGGTGTATATAAACCTGTGACGGCAGGGTCAGTATGGAACCCTGAAGATACAACGCCGGCCGGTATCGACGGGTCGGCTAAGATGTCATCCCGGGATACCTCCGAGGACGGCACCTCGTGAGCTGGGAAATAAAAAAATGAATGAATAAATGAAATGAATTCTAATCAGGGTTAGAATTAAAGAGAAGGGAAAGTGGATGAAAAGAATCACCCCGAGCAGGAGAAGGAAAGAAGAATGGGGAAGATGGTCGAGAAATGCTACCCTGACCTCCCTCCATGGTGGCTGAAGCAGGTGGCTCGGTAGGTGGCTGGATATATGCACCACCTGCTCTCGGGCGAGGGACTGAGAAGCCGGGCTCTGCCTCATCGTACTCATATGCAGAATCTGATCAAAAAAGAAATCTGTCAAAATCTAGCCTAAAATCTAAGCTTAAAATAAGGAAGGGGTGAATCTGAAATGTACCAGTGAGGTGAGTCCTAGTAGACGAGCAAAGGCAGCGGCTGTCTGACCCTTGAAAATCCACTGGCTCTGAAGAAAGAAGTGGGAAAGAGATGAAGTCGTCATAAGAGAGGCTAGACGATGAACTGCCTCTATCCCTGGGGCAAGTACTGCGTACCACCACTGAGGGAGTGTATGACTGGTACGAGCGAATGACATTATAGTACCACCAGATATAGCGCCTCGAGAAGGTGGGTGTACGGGAAGCAGGTACCGTCTGAAAGTGAGAACCTGTCCCTAAGCGGAATAGATGTGAGTAGCACCACCCGAGGCCCTCAAGGTTGGCCGCTAAAAACGCAGGACGGAGAAGAAAAAGGGGCACATCCTGGTCTAAACCAAACTGATGCGCACATCTGTGTGGAGAATAGGGCTCTATGAAAGCATAATCGCCGATACGGAGTGGTAAGAACCCGTAGCGAAGGCTGATGAAATAGTCTAAAACATCTGGCTGATCTCTAAAAGGAGAAGAACCCCTAGAAGAAAATGTCTGTGCGACCCTTTTTCGCGCGCTCCGCACCGCCGCTGGGCGATGGGTTGCGGAAGAAGGACACGGAGATCCCTCCCGAGCGTGCATCTGCTGGGGTGTCGGCCGATTCTGCCGTTTAGAGATTATTTGGATGCACATTCAGGGGGTTTTTAGTGATTGTGAGTTCTTGTAGATTCCGGTGGGCGCAAGCCCCCACCGTTAATTACCCTGGGCTACGAACCTCGAGGCACCTCTGGATCTTTGAAAGAGAGAAGCAAATAGTATAGTTAAAAGATGGTCAAGTGGTCGTCTAATTTCATGAAAAAGGGGTCTACGGAAGATGAACCTACAAACAGACGGTTCAATCTATGGAAGACAAACCTACAAACAGACGGTTTGTCCTATGGAAGACGAACCTACAAACAGATCGGTTCGATCTATGCCACCCCGAGATGTAACCTTACCTACGCACCAGGTTAATCTCTTTAGAGGGCTTTGAGGTGAGTCTACATACGTAACGACTCGACCTCCGTTGATCTAGAAGATAAACCTACAAACAGATCGGTTCAATCTTAACTAGTCAACAACCAATCACACAAAATACAACTCGAAGCGCCGAGCGGCTGATCTTGAGGTTGGTGAATCGGGAGAAGGGTGGATATGGCCCACGTGTTTCTTCTCACCGATCTTCTAGATCATGAATTCGAAGCACTAAGCCGATTCATAAACCTAGGAAACACAATTGCACACAATGTCAAACCCGAAGCGCCGGGCCGCTTCAACATCGAGGCATGTGTTAGTGAAGGAACCTACCTACGAACGGTTCACATTCATCGTTTTGTGGATGAATCTACCTACGGACCGATTCAATCTCACAAGGTTTCGGAAATGAGCCAGGAGACAAACTCATCGACGGACGAGTTCGGTCTTGCCACCAAAAATGGTCGTGAATTACTTGTTCATGACACCGAGTCATTAAGATGTCACTTCTCTCGGACATCGTAATGTTCTTCTTCTTCAAAGTCGACATATCTCTCCATGCCGATGTCGTAGCTTTGGTCATTCTTCACGAGCGTCAAGACGTTCTCGTCTCGACTAATCATTCTACATGTTGCATTACTTGTGCAAAATTACTATGTTGCCCTACACCCCTTGTGTGAGCGTATTCAATCATGAGTTACTTGCTCATGGCGCGAGTCATTAAGATGTCACCTATCTAGGACATCATAATGTTCTTCTTCTTCGTAGTCGACATATATTTCCATGTTAGTATCGTAGCTCGGTTACTCTTCATCAAACGTCAAGATGTTCTTGTCTCGACATATTCACTCATGTTGCTATCAAAGCCTTATTCATCTCACGTCAAAATGTTCCCTGTCTCGACGTATCTTATTATTCTTTATCAAGTGTCAAGATGTTCTTGTCTCGACGTATCTTCTCATGTTGCTATCAAAGCCTTAATCATCTCACGTCAAGATGTTCTTGTCTCAACGTATCTTCTCGTATTGCTTGCCATTGCAACCCTATTTATCCTCTCGTTAAAATGTTCTCGTCTTGACTAATCATTCTAAATGTTATATCATGTGTGCAAATATTCATATGTGGCTCTACACTCCTTATGTGAGCATATTTATTTATTTCTAAAATGCACAAAATCTATTATATAATATCTTTCATTATCATTCTTTATTATAAAGATGCATTTATTATTATTATTATTATTATTATTATTATTATTATTATTATTTTTATTTTTAAACTCTATTTATCTATGTAGAAAATTATTTACAAAAATAAAGGGGTAGCTATTAATTAGAGTTTCATTTATATTTTTGGGATTTTTATAATAGCTAAAGTAGTAAAATTTTATTTTTATTATTTCTAAACTCTATTTATTCTGTAGAAAATCACTTACAAAAATAATAGAAAATAAAATGGCTATGATTTTTTATTTATATTTTAAAATGTTTATAATAGCCAAAGTAATAGAATTTTATTATTATATTCCATTATGTTGAAACACTATTTATTTACAAAATCAAAAGAGGGTTAGCTATATTATTTTTTTATTATTATTTCTTTATTATTTTTTTTATTTTTTTTTAAAATCCATAATAGCTAAAAAGAAATCATTATTAATATTCCATTCTATTTATTATACTATTCATTATATCTATTTTTATTATTTCTATTTATTATCTATAGAAAAGTATAAGATTTTTATTACTAGTTGAAAATAGTCATAAGAGATGAAATTCATTATGTTTTTATTACAACTATTATTTTTATTACATCTTATTCATCAAAAGTATTTTTATTTTATTGTATATTTGTATAAAAATAACAAAAGAAATACAATTCACATTATAAAACTATATTATCATTCCTTATTATAAAAGAAAATGTATTTTACTATTTATTACCATAGTAGTATATTTTATATATTTTGTGCTATTTATTTTTATTATTCTTTTTACAGAAAATATCAATATAATACCTATTATATTTTTTTATTTATCAAAGAATATAGCTAATCTCATTATTTATTATAGTATATTACTATCATCATTATTATTTCATGGAAAATCACTTGAAAAACCACTAAAATATATCTAGTTATTATTTATGATTTTTATTTGTATTTTTGGAATTTTAATAGTTTTTAAAATGACAAGTCAAAGCTAGGTCAACTATATCAATATATGTAGTGTATTTTGCTTTTAAATTGTTTTATCATGATTATATTTCTAAAACTGGAATATTATTGTATAGAAAAATAGTATGAAAAATAAGAAAATTTTAGAAACAAATTTGAGTCAATTTGGAGTTCAGAACATTTTTAAAACATTTATTTACTCTATGTTATTACTATTCTCGTTATTATTTAATTAATGGGCTTAATGGGCCGCCGCTATCCGTATCAAGATCGACGCCTATCTTTTATATAACTTCTTTCTTTATTTGGGCCGCCGATTCGTTTAAGATACGTGTTTAATGGATCTACGGCCAGATCCTCTTTTAGTTTAATTATCAAATCTCTCGATGAATCCCGCTCGTTAATAGATCTCAAGATTAGTGCGCGCTTCAATATTCGTGCCAACGGATCTCTCGTCTCTTCTAAGTCGTCTCCACGTCAGATCCGCGCCGAGCGCTTCCGCGATCGAGTACCTCTTCTACGATCAAAGTTGGTGCCTTGGCGTCGTCTTGCCTTGAGAATTATTCTCGTGGTTCTTGATCGGGAATCTATACGGCTGGGAGGCGCCACATGGTAGTACCAATTGGTGCATCGCTTAGAATCGCATGCAGAGATGCTTCCTTCGTCAAATTCAACAGAATTGATCAAGGTTCTTGACAATTACAAGGTCGATGATCATCGTCTCATCATGAAGATGTGGTATGAGGTAGATAGAGGGCTTCCTTTCGTTCTCAAGGTGTCAAGCAACTCATCACACGGCAATGCATAGTACCGGCTATTTAAGTACCGATCTTAATTGACTCAATTCATGGCCTTTACTCATCCAATTAGCACTCCTCGTGCCTAAAGGCACACCTAGGCGTAGCTAGGGCCGTGGCTCACCGAGTTGAGTGTTAATTTGAACAAATTTGGATTTGAAAAACTCTACGATATATTGGTTCTAACAGAATCGCAGCATTGTAATGAAATTGCAAAGCTAGGATTAATTCTAATCAATCAAAAACAATTCAATCAAGAAAATTACAAAGATATGAACTTGTATACCTCGCTTTTATGTGATCTTAAGCTAATGAATATTAAAAATGAAAATTTCCAATGAAAATCAAGATATCAACAATTAAATTGCAAATTCTTGATCTTATAGCCGATTCAGCCTAAAGGCTCACCAATCACTTTGTGATTGGGCCGCTGGCTCACCGAATGCAAATTAATTATTGTTAATTGATGCTTTTCAAAGAGGAACAAAAAAAACAAATGAAAGAAGCAAAATTTCCAAAGAAAGAAAACAAGAGTGAAGAAATATATTCAATTGACTATTCAATAACTATGAATTGAATGTTTTAAAATCAATTTCAGAGAAAGAATACAAGGAAAACATCTATAGACCAATGAATATTACTAATTACCTTTTATTCTTCACGAAACAAGAAATTGAATAATCTCTCTTCTAGCTATTCACTCTCTCTCTCTGTCGACTAGAAAAGTGTATATGGGTGTATGTTCTTGATCCTAATGGCTCGCTAATCCCCCCCTCTACCGTTGCTGAATTTCGCTTTATATAGACTAATTAGGCCGATTATACTCAATTGTGATTGTTAGTCGCCTTCCACTCGATTGCCACCTTGGATACATCCTCACCCTTCATTCTAACTCAATCAACGCCCGTACGGGTTTGTGTTTGTTGTGGAAACCGCCCAACTGCTTTCTGTTATGGTTTGACTGTGCCGCTACTCGTTTGACTCCAATTCAACAGCTACTTTGATTGATAAGCAAGCCCTCTTATCAATAATCCATATTTAAATGCCTCTGCACCATGGTTAGCATTTTCTCTCTCTCAATTTCACTGAATTTCATTTATTTCAAAATCCGGTTTCTGCCTCACCTCTTCTCTTGGCGCAATCCACTTCTTCCACTCAATCACTCACTCTTTCCATGCTAATTGGCGTCGCCTTGATCCGAATAAGCTCTCGATCGTTCAATTTGGCCTTTGAAGCGCCTACCAAGCTTGCCTCTTTATTACTATCTCCGGCGACTCTTCACATTTGCACCTTCCTCTAACTCAATTGCTTCATAATCACCTCTCAATCGGCGTCGCCTTAGCTCAAGGAAGTTGTCTCTCGTGTTCAATTTGGTGCTTGAAGCCTTCAATTACATCTCTTTAGAATCGCTCCATTACATCGTCTCAACTCGAACCGTGGTAATCTCACTATTCAACCCTTCCTTCACTCGTCATCCCTTTGTTCTTACCCTTCCGACCGATGCATTGATGTTTATCGATTGCTTTTAAGTCTCTAAAATGGTGAGGCGCCATGGGAAGAAGATGATGATCGCGCGCGAGGAGAAGAAGAAGAAGGAAGGAGAGCGGGGAGAGTGTTCTACTGGCCGGATGGCTCAGCGCACGTGCACCAAAGCGCCAAAGGGGAGTAGATCGCCGACCGGGGAGCATGCACCAGGTTCACCTTCCTTTTATCTCTTGTTTTAAATTGAATTGCGCCGTATTGATAAACAGGATGAATGGACTTGGTTTACATCTTTAGCTTGTGATCCTAGCCTTATTCATCCGACTACCGGGTCCCATCTGTAAGGTTTAAGCATTTAAGTCTGTGAGGTTAACAATTGATTAGTGCTAATATGCTGAGGTGGCTCTTCCTGATTGGTTGATTGCTTGTTAAACAAATCCTTAACACTAATGATCCGTAAATGGTGAGTGATGTGGCTTTCGTAATATAGGCCATGCGGCACCTTGTGTTGCTCCGTACCAATCATAAGGAGCCATCTGTCCCTCCTTGTACACACCGTATGATGACATGGCACCAAAGTGAGTGCATACCATGTGGCATCCAAGGGGGCCCACTTGTCGGGCCGCCTTATAGCATAAAATGATTCACAGCCGCGAGGCGACCAATAAGAGAAGGCCACATGGCAACGGGTCGTTGAGGCGGCCTTATAGCATGCCGCCATTTGTCTAGCCGCCGAACGAGGTGGTCCGCCGATGTGGACCAATGGCCGATCGCCACGTGGCATAGGTGGGGCCCACTTGTCGTCCGTAGGGGTGCGGGGCCCACATGGCCGAGGGGGACCAATGGGGGCGCCGACACGTGGCATGAGGTGGCCCAATGAAATGCGACACGTGTCACACCCTCTCTTCTCGATTCGGTATAGGTGTGCTTAGGATCCCCGCTTGCACCCGATGTGTCTCTCGTCCCCAGATTGCACCCGATGAACCCTTGATTGAATCTCACCTTTGATCACCCATTCATTCTCGCTTTTATCTTCCTTGAATTTATTTTAATAGCTCCACTTATCCAAAAATCATGAAAATTTCACCAAAAATCCCTAAATTCATGATGATCATCCCTGTAATTTTTAATTCCATTTTTACCCCTCCTTCTCTGAATTAAAAATTCTTTTGTCCATAAAACCCTATTATTCCTTATGAATTAATCCCCGATCTCAATTATAGCTCGTGTCTCTGCCAATTATCTCCTCTTGCAGTAAACCACCCTAACTAAATACCAATTAGACTTATATTGATATTCATTAGGGTTTGATTTGATCAAATGCCGACTACTTATCGCCAATTAATACAAATCTAGACTTGATCAAGTGGTTGCTCCCACTTTGGCACTGATCGCCTTGTGAAATTGACTTTCAATCCCTTAACATGAGGGTGACTTGGTCAAAGAACCGACTACTTATCGCAAGAATTGACACAAATCAAAGCATGGTTAGGTGGTTGCTCGCACTTTGGCACCAGTGTCACCTTGAAAGCAAAATCACATTTGGAATTTCTCATGACTAGTTGCATCAAAATGCTAGCTTGGCATTGACATCATTTCATATAGTATAGGGATTATACTCGCTCACCTCCTTTCTAGGGTTAGCTTCAAAGGCAGATTTCTAGTGGTTCAATTCTCGACCCTTCAATAGGTCACCGAGGTGCTGGGTCCACCTGTCGTTGAAAATGGTCACATGGTGACTCATCGATAGGCTATGTTGTTAGATTCATCTACAAGGGACCGCCAAAGTGGGTCCCACTTGTCGAGAAAATATAATCACATGGTGACACCCAAGAGGTCTCCTCTCTCCCTCGATCTTCTTGGGTGTCACTCATGCCGAGTGGATAGAGAATAGCGAGGTATTTATACTCTTCACTTCATGCCCAAAGCATTCCATCGTGGGACTAATGGATTTGTTCCTGGTTAGGCAATGACCTCTCCCCGATTAGTGGGCCATCTTTCCACTGCTCTCTCTCTTCTCCCCCTTTCTTATGACTTATCATTAATCATCAATTTATTTTATTTATTCGTTTATTCATCCTTGAAACTTTTCAAGGGTAAACAAAGAGCCACCCACCAAGACGAGTCTTGAATGCTCGAAAGGCTTGTCTTGGTGCATTATTCCTTATTATTCATCATTTCATTTCTCATGACGTCTTCTCTTCTTCTGGGTATTGTAGTTTCATCTCATGACGCCATTCCGCGTCGCCCTTGAGTCATTATCATTCCTTTTATGAGGATCCTAGCGATTGGACTCCTCTCGTCTCGCCCATCCGAGCGACTCTCGTCTACCCGCGAGGCGGCGGTTTATTCTTCGTGGATGATCGGCCTCATGACATCATGCCCTTCGGCCTTTAGGCGTTGCTTCTACGGCCCTTTGACACATCTCCTGGCAAGGAGATTATCGACGGGGAGGCTCACGGATGGACTATCGCTTCCTTCATCACTCCCTTGGAGTGCCATGGATATCGCCTAGAGTGGACCCGTATGTGCTCATGCGGGAGGGGACTCGCTCGTGCGAGCCGGATATATGACTCGGTTTTCTTGTCGATGTTTCATTATCATATCGACACACCCCGGCTACGGCCTTTTGTGAGAGGTGGAACTATTCCACTAACACTTTGTTCATCGATGATCGGGAGTTGACTCCGACCCTCCTAGAGATACAAAGCAGCTTGACCGGCCGCCGATCTTTGGCCATTTCTATGACGAGTTCATGATCTCACCCGCCGACTTGGGAGACTTCACTCGATTTCCACCTTCTTTGTATAGGATTTATGAGATTTATCATCATTTACGGAGGGGGCATCCCGGAGTTCCGTTCAGACATTGGATTGCTTATTTCACCGATCGGTCCACACTCGCCCTACGGTCCGGCTTCCACCAGAGATCCATTTGGTACAGGTCGGCTCGAGATTCATCACGACGGCCCTATCCCATCTCAGGATACCCTGTGTTCACATGATGTGGATCGGGAGACTTATTTGACTGCTTTCATCTCTTGGTGGATTTGCTATTTCTTATTACCTAGCTCCCCCGTATACACCATTCGGCCCTCGGTGTTTATTATGGCGAGCCCGATCGCGCGTGGCGACAGGATTTCTTTGGCCGTGCCTTGTACTGGCCAACATCTATAGGTGTCTCCGCGGTTTGACTTCATCTCGTAGTCCTTCACAAGGCCAGGAGCTGATCCCGTGGCATCTGATTAGCGGATGGCTCCATTTGCATTGGTCCGGCTCATATGATCCCGCATGGCGGTCACACTACGAGATCGTCTACCCTTATTGAGTGACTTAGCCGGGGCGCACCACTTTCATTGACTCCGCAGGTCGCTCGGATAGATTCTTCAGAGTCGAGACCATCCGCGCTTCTCTCGAGACAGCATCGCGGCCCGCGGGCGCCTAGGGTTGCCGACAGGATGGTGATCGACGCAGTGGTCCCCTCTTCGACTCTTCTAGCATTCGAGCTGGCCTATTGATTTGGAGTACCCGATCGCATTCGTCGTGGCTTTCTTCCTCTCGATTGGGCGATTATATGTTTATCGAGCCCTATTCGCCACATCGATGCGCACATCGCTTGGCTTGGATCAGATATTCCGGCGCCTCTTCTCCGCCCTATATCACCGGCGGCCGATTTGGAGGGTATCGGATGGTGTTACACTCACCTCTTCCGACTAGGCACGGCACTCGCTATCGATGGTATCCACCTCTAGGACTTCCACCTTCACGAGGCGTTATCGCGGTGGTATTATGAGACCATTCGCTCTTACCGCCGTATACTCCTCCGGTGGTCGTCCGAGTACATGTCCGCGAGATGGCCACCCTATTAGATGGCACCGTTTCGCGTGATCGCAGCCCTTTCCCGCCATTGCCGCGAGCTCGTTGACTTTCGTGGTTTAGACAAATGGCTTTCTCATGCTCCCGTTAGACCATTCTCACAGTGTATGCTTCATCACCCTTTAGGTTATTTCTTTTCGATAAGCTTCATCTCATTTCGACCAATTCTCCTTTGATTCGTAGCCGGCTTATGAGTATGATCACGCGGAGCCCGGTTCTCGGCCCGTCCACGAGTAGTTGGCGTTCATTCTCGCCCACACGTCGAGCCACCGCTCCACCACCATGGGGAGAGATCGAGACGGTGCCTCTCACCCATCTTCTCCATCTTCTTTTCCTTCTCCCACTCCGGTGATTTTCTTTACCGACTCGCCTATCCTTATTCGGGCGTACTTCATTTACATCTCTGATTAGGGTTTATTTTTTAGCTCGTGGGACATCTCCTGTGGAGGCTGCCCGAGATGACATCATAGCAGATCTATCAGTGCCTGCGAGCACTGCCATTTCAGGATTCTAGCACCGACCTTGCCGTCGCAGGTTCGTGTGCTTCATTTAATACTTAGTTGCCAGTATGCACTAGTATTTTCATTCTTACATGTATATTTTACAGACCCTGAGGCCGATGACATGACATCTCCACACCGCCGAGCCTTTCTTTCATGACGCCCCGCTTCTCCGTCGATCTTGCTGGTACCCACTGGAGACGGTGACTCATTTGATGTGGTTCTGGGACCAGTGCTCACTCTTGTACGATCAGAGGAGGCTTCTTTAGAGCAGGGGAGTCCGTTGGTTGTCGAGCCCGCAGGCGACGAGCCATTACTGATCGAGGGAGGGCCATCTCATGCTTCTTCATCTCCCGACGGCAGCCTCTCATGGCCACAGATAGCGAGTCTCGACCGAGCGGGTTGCGCCGATTATGACTCGAGTTGGATGAGAGTTGGCCGGTGGAGCAGCCTATTCCACAAATGCCCGTAGACGGGGTTCCGGCTAGCGAGGGTCTCACCGAGCCTCATGCTTTTCCCGCACCTTACATTTCCTTCATCATTTACCCGTATTTTATTTTTCATGTATTTATGCTTTCCATTTTATTTTGTAGCCGGTCTCGGTACACCGCGGGTCCTCCCGAGGCGACCGACATCCCCCCCGATTCACCCCGCCCGCCTTGTCTCGTGCGACGAGGCGATAGGTTAGATCTTCCTTCCTTCTATTTCTTCTTTGGTTATGACAATTTGTCTAACCCATTTATTTTACTTGCAGATGTTTCATCGAGGGATGTGCGCCGCCTTGGCCGCGCCGGGCGGATGCACTCCGAGATACCTTCTTCGGGGGCTATCCACTAGATTTCGACATCCCGGACTCTCTCGCCCAGCCGGTTCTCTTTCGATTGGTATAGGCCGATGCGGGATACCATCGCGCCGCCTCTACTCATTGCACCTCGTCTCGAGAGCACTTTTATTTCCGGGAGGTGTGAGGAGTCGCTCGTGGCTTACCAGATGCGAGCTCTCTCGTATATCGCACGAGTTAGAGATTCATGAGCTACGCAGTATTTGGAGGCCGCTCGACTCCACTATCTTCGCGGCTCTCTTCTTGTGCCACTCTCCGCTCCATGGGAGTCGGGGTGGCCCGCCGATCGCTCGTGCAGGTGAGCTAGAGGACCACAGATTATCGCAGAGGGCTTCTCTCGACATTTGGCGGGACGTCTCCCGGAGTTGCAGATTCATTCGAGCGCCCGGATAGTGCCTTCGCTCGCTCTTGACTTCGAGGCGCCTTCGAGGAGGATAGGCACTCCCTCCATACTCATTTAGAGACTATTAGCACCGTGCTATTAGAGCCGGAGTCCCGCTTTTTGGGCCCATAGACTGCACTTTCATTTTTTTCTTTTCTCCTTTTCTTTTGCTATACTTGATATAGGATGCCTTGACATTTATCGTTTTGATCTCTTATTGGGGATGATGCTTGCCTCTATTATTATCCTTTTATCGCTTCCTCTGCAGCGCGAGGAAATATTTCATTCATTCATGCTGTGCGCCTCCAATCTTATTTGCAAAAGCGCCCTATTACAACTGCTTCATCCTTTCGCAGCGTCTAAACATAATAAAAGGAAAAATCTTATAACATCCTATTACATCCATTCTCTACATCATTTCTCTTTATTTATGGCAATACAAAACTCAAGTAACCGTGGTATTTTACTTGATATCGAACTCCGTCTCGTATTGACCTCTAGGCGGTATAGAATAAACCCGTTTATCCCTTTATTACCGATGGATAAACTTACCGGATCAATTGGATTATGGATGCAATTGATAACACCATTTTGTGGATGCTCCTTATATATTTAATTGACATTTATTTGTGGAAGCTCACCCACTCTCCCTCATTTGTGCACCGTTGCGTGCGGAAGTGGAAACTCACTTTCACTCATCTCCACTCAATTTGTTTTGTGGGGGTACTACCCTCAAACATCCATCACGCATCCCTCGCGAGACAAAGCTTTCATCGGGTAGGTCCGCTCTCCATGACCCGAGTCACTTCTTTAAGCGAATTACTTTATTTGACGCTCGAATGCCTGGGCAAAAGCATAAACCCTTAGTCCGACCCCTCTATGACCTATTTTGGGATTAGAAACAGTATCACCTCCTTGGGCGTGTGGTACTTTTGCGGATGAATGTACCCAACCTGGTTTTTTATATTTTAGCTACCCTCAAACATCCATCACGCATCCCCGCGAGACAAGCTTTCATCGGGTAGGTCCGCTCTCCATGACCCGAGTCACTTCTTTAAGCGAGCCGCTTTGTTTAACATGGAATGCTCTGCACAAGCGTAAACCCTGATCCGACCCCTCCATGATATGTCGTGGGATTATGACACACCATTTCTTCGGGCGTGTGGTGCTTTTACGGATGAATGCACCCAACCTGGCTTTGTATAACACTCATGGTGTCGGGGACAAAGGTGGCAACCCCTTATTGAAAAGGTTTTATTATTTTTTTTATTATCATCATTTTTTTTACGAGTAGGAAAATAGGTTTTTATTGTTTTACATATATATCCTTTTATTTTATTAGGAGAGAGCAGATTTTTGTTATTAGTGATACATGTTACTAATAGTACGAGAGTTATTTATTTATATGCCCTCGGAAGCGACTATTTACTAGCCACCAATTTGCTCGACCTATCCCTCGGCTTGCGCGCGGCGACCAATATGAGCAACTTTCGTCATTGGGCAACAGATAGTTTGAGGGACAAACTGCAAACCCTGCCCATTTTTGTGTTTATTCTGTATCAAATGGACAAACCCAGTGGTATTCGTATTATGAGCCCAAACACCAAGGCTCTCGCCTTACATTCTCGCGTGGTTTCGGCTTTGAATTCTCTTATTCTATATATTTTTTTATTTTTATAGGGCTATACGTGTTTGTGTGGTTTTGGATTTTTGGATGCATTCTATTTACAGATGCACAAGTAGGGTTTTTGGGATTTTTATGCAAAAGTGGAGGTTAGACATGGGTTTGTGTCTCGTGTACGTGTGTGTAAGCGAACACTTATTCCCTCCTTATTTATTTACAATAGATACTACTCGATCGGCCCCGCTCCGGGCTATGTGTAGTACTTCTTCAGATATCGCCCATTAATCGGTGGCATGGGCCTTTCACCTTCATGGTCTATGAGTTGGTATGCGCCGCCCCCGTATACCTTCTCAATTACATATGGCCCTTCCCAATTCGGAGAGAATTTTGGGCCGATGTGCCGGCCAATGATCGGCCTCTTGAGGACAAGAACAAGCTCCCCTTGTTGAAATGCCCTGACTCGCGCCATCTTATCATATGCCCTTGCCATTTTTGCCGATATATTTCAAGGTTCTGTCATTGGCTATCGGTCTCTCTTCTCGTCCATGGCATCCAACTCGTCCGGGGCCTAAGTCGTTGGCATTCGTCCATGGTCATATCATTTTGCATAGCCACCCGCAATGACGGTAGTTCCACCTCAAGAGGGAGAACGGCTTCAACCCCAAAAGCCGAGAATACGGGGTAGCTTGCGTAGGCGTTCGGTATGTGGTCCGATAAGCCCATAATGCCTCCCGTAGACGATTATCCCGCCTCGTTGGTTGCCGTCCACGGTCTTTTTCATGATATTTATTAGAGTTTTGTTAAAGGCTTCGGCTGTGCCATTGGCTCTCGGGTTATAAATGGACGAGAATCTCCAATCGATATTAAATTGCTCCGCCAGGGCATGACTTTGGAGCTCTTGAAGGTCGTCCCGTTATCTGATATTATCCGAGTGGGTACCGAATCCAGTAAAGGATGTGTGTCTTGAAGAATTTAACCACATCGGATGCTTTAACTTCTTTGAGTGGGATGGCTTCACCCCATTTTGTAAAGTAATCTGTCGCCGCCAGATGAACCTAAGTGACCTCTCGACGTTGGAGGGTCTATGGGTCCCACTATATCTCGTGCCCCACATATTAAATGGCCGGATGCTACCGTGGGGTGCAACGGGTTTGGCGCTTGATGTATAAAAGGGCCATGTATCTGGCACATGCGGCACTTCTTTGCGTGCTCTTCACAATCAGCCACCATCGTGGGCCAATAATACCCCATTCGCTTGATTTTCAACTTCATTTTCGGCCCAGACTGATGTGCTCCGCATAGTCCGGAATGAACTTCTCTCATAACCTGCTCGGCTTCAGGCCCTGATACACATCTCAGCCACAACTGATCATAAGACCTACGGTATAGCGTATTGCCCACATATGCATACCGTAGTACCCGTTTTCTTAGTTGATCAGCTATCCTTTTATCTTTGGGGAGGGTGCCATGCCGGAAATATTCGATGAACGGCTGTCTCCAATCATCATCTTCTTCGGTTATCATTGTTTCTTGGCATTCTACTTTTTCTGGCCCAGTACCTTCGTTATTCACATTGTCTGTCGTCTGACACAATGATAATGGCCTTCTATTGCGGACGATGATGTGGATTTCCGGCTCTGTTGGTTCACCCAGCTCCTTGGCGAGTTTGGCCAACGCATCCGCTTCACCATTCACAAATTTCGTGACCTTCTCGATGGACACGTACGGGATTTTCTTCATTAATTCCATGGCCTTTTGGTGATATTGTATTAGTTCCGCTTCAAGACCTTGTATTCGCCAATTATTTGATTTATAATCACCGTGAATCCCCAAAGATACGCACAAACCCTTGACTTCTAGCTCCAATGATAGCTCTAGTCCGGCGATGAGTGCCTCATACTCGCTTCATTATTTGTACATGGTTCGAGCTTAAAGCCGAGAATGTCGTATTATTCCGCCTTCCGGGTTACGAAGACTAGTCCCGCGCCGCCTCGCACAGCTTGGGACTCCCGGCCCGCGATCGGCTTGATTGACGAGGCACCATCAAAGTACATCTCCCATATAGGACTTCCTTCTTCAACATGTAGGGTTTCCTCATCGTGGAAGTCACATTTTAATGGGGAGTCATCTTGGATCGGGTGTGCACCAGGAAATCGCTAGCGCTGCGCCCTTTATCGCCTTTTGCGGTGTATAGGTGATGTCAAACTCGGTAAGAATAATGGCCCACTTGGCCGCCTCCCGTCAAGCATTGGTCGAGTCATCAGGTATTTAAGAGGGTCCACCTTGGATATTAAAATGATTTTATGGGCTAGCATGTAGTGTCTCAATTTCTTCACCGCGAAGATTAGGGCTAAACAATGCTTCTCAATCGGTGAATACCCGTGTTCTCGCCCCCCCACCATCATGCGACTTAAGTAATATAGCGCATTTTGGTTACCATCCCGGTTTTCTTGTGCCAACAGAGCTCCCAAGGATCCATCCAGGGCGGTTGTATATAGAATGAGTTCCTTCCTGGTATGGGCGCCGCCAACACCGGAGGGTTGAGTAGATAGGCCTTGATTTCTTCAAAGGCTCGTCGGCACTCGCCATCCCACTTAAACGGGATATTCTTCTTAGTCACCGGTGAAGGGTTGGATTTTACCCGATAAGTTGGCTATGAACCGCCTAATGTACGCCAATTGCCCTTGCAAGGATCGCAATTGTTTTAAATTCTTTGGCGGGGATAATTCTCGTTATTGCTTTGATCTTGCCCGGTCTATTTCAATTCCCCATGACGTACCACAAACCCCGAAATTTACCTGATGATACCATGAATGCGCATTTCAACGGGTTTAATTTGAGCGCATGTTCTCTCAGGCGGTTGAAAACGACCTCAAGATATTGGAGGTGTTCTTCATATGACATGGCTTTGATGACCGATCATCCACATAGCACTCAACTATCTTGTGGATTAGATCGTCGAATATTTTCGTCATCGCCGTTGGTAGGTGGCACCCGCATTTTTCACCCAAACGGCAAGACTTTGTAACAATATATGCCAATCGCGTGCGGAATGCCGTGTGCCTTTCATCTTCTCGGCGCCATTTTGATTTGATTATAACCCGCGTAACCGTCCATGAAGGAGAAGACTTCATAGGAGGATGTATGATCAATTATGATTTCGCCATCGGGAGCGGAAATCATCTTTAGGGCACGCCTTGTTTAAGTCCCGAAAGTCCACACAAATGCGGATCCGCCCATTTTTCTTCTTAACCGGACGATGCTAGCCACCCATTCCGCGTCTCTTCTTCCCGTATGAAGCCTCGCGTCGATGAGTTTCTTCGTTTCCTCCACGACCTTTTCTTCGAGTTCTATTCTCATCCGCCTCGCGCTTGTTTAATCGGCTTGAAGGTTGGATCAATTTTTAAGTAATGGACCGCCACGTTGGGATCTAATCCAGGCATTTCTTTATAACTCCAAGCGAAGCAGTCCATGTAGTTTTTAAGGAACGTCCTTAACCTGTCAGCCACCTCTTCCGGCAACGACGCGCTTATGAAAGTTGGTCGTGGGTCTCCTTCTGTCCCCAAATTAATTTCAGCTAACTCATCGACCGTATTAGGCTCCTTTTCTAGCTGTTTCAAAGCGTTTTTCAGACCGGGGTATTGTCTTCTTCTCGTTTCATTATCCGGCATTTCAACAAGTCATGCACAGCCTCTCTTCCATACGGTGCACTGTTGAGAGACCCTCAAGACATGCTGCGTCATCGCAGTTATACCCTAACCCCCGGGTGTATTTTATTTTACCATCCAGGCCCAGGACCTTATTCTGGCCGCCATTCCAGAGTTCATCGAAGCGCTTGGCCTCGGCCTTGGATATGTCTCTCAGACATTTTGCCCTTTTTGCCAATTTATACAGTTCCTTTCCAAAGGGATGAGACGCAGCGTCACCGCTCGTTGCATTCTCCGATTCTTGTTCTATCACCCACTTCTTCCAAGTGTTGTGATCGTGGTTCTTCGTAGACCGGGGTTGAATCGCTCTCGATAGAAAATTATGGCCTTGTGAATGATAGTTTTCCCTTTGATGCGTTCCACCTTTGCCTAAGACAATAAAGGTTTTCGGGTTTGGATGTGGTTCACTTCCCTTGGCATGAGGTCTTTAAAATGCCTTTCGGGAACCACAGTAATCTCTAGCGCTGCCATCTCTTCTTCTATTTCAATATTCATGACCGAGTTGGAGCGATAGATTTCTTTAATCGGCTTACGTCTTGCAACCTTAGGTTTGCTAGGTACAGGAGTGTGCGAGATCGTATAAGCAACCCCTTTGCCTTTGTTATTCGTGTTGTGCGGAGCTGGGTCTTGTTGAAAGCTCTTCGGGAGTTGGATTGTCCCGTTTCTGTGTCCTTCTTCTATAAGGTCCTTGAATACCCAACATTCTTCAATTGTATGGCCCAATATACGATGATAAGGGCAGAATTCGCCTTCACCGGCTCTTTCTATGTCTGCGGGTCGTTTGCAAACGGGAAGTGTCAATCCGCTTTTTAAGGCTTGCTCAAATATCCGAGCCGTTTTATTTTTTAGGAAAGAGTATGGTTTACTCTTCTTGACCTTGAGGGTTTGCATGACGGTCGATTGCTTAGCTTTCGTTTCTTCCCCTTTTGATTCATCTACTATAACAATTACCCGCTTGCCGCTATCGGTGCTTGCCTTTCGGAGTCCCGAATGGGGTTCGCTCGTCACTTCCTTGAGTAGCTCGGAGTTATAGATCGCGGTTTGCAAGTTTTCAATCATTATCATGATTTCATTGTGTTGCACCTTAATATCCCGCATCACTTCCCATTGTTCGACACCTCTCTTCTATTATTTTCAACCTGGTGTCTTATTTCATCGATCGCATTCCGTACGCGACCTTCGAAATTTTCCCGCCATGAGCGTTCTTCGTTTATAGGCCTCGCCTAACCGGTTATCCCTTCCGCTACGGTCCCGTGTTGATCATATATGACTCCTCACTTTCATTATCTGTTTCGGCCCTTTATATGGCTTCTTGAGGATGTGATAGATGATCTCTTCGTCAGATTCCTCTTCCCAGGGCTGACGATCATGGCCAGACTCTTCTCCCGAGGTGGTATCGCCCGAATTGTTGGAATCTTCGGAATCTTCTCCCGAAGTTGCCTCTATGATCTGAATTTGAGGGGTGTTGGCAGGCTTAAAATTGAAAATGACCTCCTCTTCAGAATCACTTGCATTGATTTCGCTCGGTTTTATTTGGGCCTTATACGCAGCCACCTGTTTGAAGCGGAAGGTTGCTTCTTCACCCGACTTTCTTCCGGGTCTTTGGGCTCGAGTACCTCGGGGTTTAACATTAAATTTGACCTCTTCTTCTTCTCCTGATGAGGTATCAAATTTAGGGCCTTTATTGAAGGGTTTCGACCGCTTTTGTCATCGGCGGCTCGGCTGCGCCACAAATGGATTTAGGCGTAAAGTACTGGCGTCATTGAATTTAATCTCATGCACCCCGAATGGTTTGACATCTCCGTCAATTCTCTTTTGTTTACCATTCTCGATATATTTCGGGCATTGGTGCAGAGTAGAGGGTATGACCCGATTACTATGAAGCCACGGCGACCCAACAACGCCCGATAAGAAGTTTCACACAATGACATAGAATTTAGTAGGCGCCTTAGGCTTCCGCATTGCGGTTCGTAGTTATAGCTCCCGGGGCCTTTTGGGAGTTTTGATTGAAGCCATGAATAATCACCTTTTCATCGAGATAGATTCTTTACGTCTAAGGTGATGGTCTTCGTAGTTTTGAGCGGCATGATATTGATCGAAGACCCTGCGTCGACCAAGATGCGGCCAATCTTTTGCCCTCCACGGTTCCGGTGATGTATAGCGGGCGGTTATGGTCAACGGTGCCTATTAGGAGGTCATCGTCTGTGAAATTTATGCAAACGGCCCGCTTGGCGGTGAATAGGGCTTCTTGCATATTTTGCTCTATGAAGTATGACTTGTACTTCTCGGGATCTTGCAAGGCCTGGATTAATACCTCCCTTAGGTCTTGTGACATCATCAATGCGTCGAATATGCTTAATAATGCTGGGATCTTACGCAGATGTGCCAACACGTTGTATTCTTCGCCCGTCGACCGGGTCTTTTCTGGGTTCTTGCTTAGGTTCTCGACCTCTTTGCCTTTATTCAGGGCCTTATCTTTTCCCTTATCTGAATCCTTGGGAGCCTGTCTCTCGGTATATAAGTCCCTGACCGAGCACGCCTTTGCATTCTTCATTTTTGGTCCCGAGGTGCTCGCTTCCCCTTCATCATTTGGGAAGAACATCTCCTCTAAAGTTGGCATATCTTCGTCGTGAGAAGAATATACCATGTTGCACGAAGCACCCCGCATCTCTTCGCTTTCTTCTTTATTTATTTCTTCATCCACATTTTCTTTCTTTTGACCTAGGGTTAACTTCTCCCGCCTTCTTTGGAGATGAAGTGTTGGAGGGTGATCGCCTCTGGATCGCCCTCGCTTGCATTCTTCAATTTTATTCTTTCCGGACTTGTTGCTTCTATGCTTCTTTCTCTTCTTAAGAGCCCGGTCTTGGCTCGGTCCACCTTATAATATACCCTGGGCTTTGGTGGGATCACTGGTGTGATGTCGTCTTTCCATCTCATGCCAGGTTCTTTCTTAAGGGCTTTAAGCATTTTAATCGATTTCTTCGATAAGTGTGTAGTCCATTGTTCTTCTTGATCTTCGCTTAATTGGCCCGGGACTTTCTCTTCCTCATGAGAGATCGTGTTGGCTGTTCATGGGTCGATGGGCTTTGCAAGAACCCTTTTGGTAAAGTAATTTCACCATTTTTATACGCCTTCTCGACCCAATCTTTGAAGACCCAAAGAATCTTCAATCGAGTGCCCTAGTACTCTATGGTATGGGCGAAGTTGGGTTCGTCCGATTTATCGGCATCTTCCTGACGTTTTGGCGTCGCAGGGTTAGACCGTTCTTCGCGTGCCCCTCCTCTCGAAGATTTGGGCGACCTTATCTCTCCCGAAGGAGTACGGCTTTAGATTTCTTTTGTTTGAGGGACTCAAAACTCCGCGAACTCCTCCCGGATTGGGCCCGGGTCCCTTGTTGTAATTATTGCCATTTGTGCCATCGTCGCCGCTTTGAGTATCTGCGTTAGCGACCATCTTATCCTTTAACGAGGTGAATGCCACCTTGGTCTCGCCGGCTCCTCGTTGCGCCTATTATTCATGAAGTTCGGCACGGTGTGCGCAGTGACATTCTTTCCATATTGGATACCGATCTCGAGCAAGTCTTTGAATGTGTTGACCTTTGTCACGCCAAGAAGCATGCCCATCCACCCGTCAATGTTCTTCATGATTAGGTTGACGCCCTCATCTTCGCTTAATGTGCGGTCGCATTTGATGCCGAGGTTCCGCCATCCGTTGATAAAATCTGTCATTGACTCCCTTTCTTGGGTTTAGTGCTTGCCGCGATCGGCTATGTTTATCTTGTCGACACCATGACAAAACGTGCCCCGAACGAGTCTGTCATCTCGTCCCAGTCCCGATGTCGTTGTTTTCTAATGAATAGTACCATTGGAAGGCGGTTCCCACCCACTAGGCTTTGAGGGAATTGTCTCAACAACAAGCATCATCGCCGCCCGTGTTGCCGCACGAGGCTACAAAGTGGGCCAGGTGTTGTTCAGGGTTCAGGTCTTTATTGCCTTCCCCGGAGAAGGTCCTGAAACGGGGGATCACATACCCTTTGGGATATTCTTCTAAGTCGTATATGGCAGGGTATGGATGTCCACAGTTTTTAACGGGAGGGATAGCGTATCCACCTCCAGCTATTTGCATTTGCTGGGCAATCATGGCTTGAATCTCTTTCCGGGATATTCCCGTTGGTTCAGCCTCCACTTCTATGGTTCTATGTGGATGGGGTTTAGAATTGACAGGTTGTTTTCCCTTATGATTGCTTTTGGTACTGTGGACCCCTTCTTGACGGGAGCTACCAGCCTTGAAATTGGCGTCTTGTGATTCTTGCAATGACTTGACCGCCTTAATCAGTTCTTCATTTTGCTTTAGCATGGTAGCAATTAGCTCCCGTTGCCTAATCAGCTCTTCATCCCGTGCCTCGATGTGGCCTTTTAGTATTTCAATTTCATCGATAGGCACCTCGGGACGTGTTTCAACGTCATCTTCATTATCGAAGAAGTCAGGGTTTTCGTTGTGATCTTCCCCTTCCCTGCTATTGCCCTCGGGGTTGACTCTCTTGGGTGGTCTCCCTTTTCTACCATTATTCTTATTGGTATTGGTGACGTGAGCTTGATTAGGCGGGGACTGGTCATCCTGGGTCATATTCACCTCGCATCGTTGTCCTGGATCGCATCGTAGCTTATGCTGATGGTGTTGATCGAGAAGTGCTCTTCATAACGAGCGTTCTTCTCTTCTTCTTTGTTTGGTCGTGCGCTTATTTTCGTTATTGAGTGGTATTCTCGAGCCTAATCGGTGAAATACACTCTTCGACCTAGACGGCCGAACACGCTCTCGCCGAGCGTTAGATCCGCCGCCTTTGGCCGGGCTTGAGATTGGGACCTTGTTGGTCGGGAACCCTTTGGGACCCACACCGCCGGGTGCTAGGTGTTGCCTTTGGTGTAAACCTCCTCGGGTGCGGAGTTGAGACAATGGCTTGCGGCCGAGCCATGTCTTGAGATTGACCGAGCGGGAGACGTATTGTCTCGACCTAGCGTTTCTCACGCTCTTCCTCGCTGAGGGCCCCGCGAGCCTTGTAGATGGCTTCGGGGCTTGAGACTTGTCCCGCGCGCCGAGGCCTTTGAGTTGGGCGAGGTGTGGGCTTAGGCACCTCCCATGCCTGGCGGAGCTGGCCTGTGGCCGAGTTCTTGGCCACTATGCGGAGAGCTGTGAATTTGTTAGAGACTGGGATAGCTGGCCTAGCCACCAGCGGTTCTGGTATGCATCCAGGGCCCTCTTCCTGGACGCTTGAGAGTTGCGGGTAGTTTGGGCTGCGGCCGTTGGGGCTGTCCTCTTAGACGGTCGCCTTCTCCTCTTTGGGGAGGTAGTAGGAGAGGCCATGACATTGTTTGAGATCCCCTTGGGAGTCGTGGTGATCGAGTCCTCCTCCTCGTCCGGATGGAGATCCGGACGGCTGCGGAGTGATCGTGGCCACTGGAGCTGGGCCGTAGATGGTGAGTTCTTGCGGGATGGTCCCGAAGAACATGAAGAGCTTGCCCTCTGGGCTCTGTGCAGGAGTGACAGTGTAGGGAGCGAGGTTGAAGTTGCCAAAGAATGCCATTTCCTGCAAAAACAAAAAATACTTGAAAATTATTAGTCATTTTAGCACATAGAAGACCACTTGTATCTCTTAACTATTCTATTTGCCTCTCTCTTCGTAGATAAGAGGAGAATCTAGGTCCCACCGGCGTGCCGATCCCGTGCGACCCTTTTTCGCGCGCTCCGCACCGCCGCCGGGCGATGGGTTGCGGAAGAAGGACACGGAGATCCTCCCGAGCGTGCATCCGCACGGTGTCGGCCGATTCTCGCCGTTTAGAGATTATTTGGATGCACATTCGGGGGTTTTTAGTGATTGTGAGTTCTTGTAGATTCCGGTGGGCGCAAGCCCCCACCGTTAATTACCCTGGGCTACGAACCTCGAGGCACCTCTGGATCTTTGAAAGAGAGAAGCAAATAGTATAGTTAAAAGATGGTCAAGTGGTCGTCTAATTTCATGAAAAAGGGGTCTACGGAAGATGAACCTACAAACAGATCGGTTCAATCTATGGAAGACAAACCTACAAACAGATCGGTTTGTCCTATGGAAGACGAACCTACAAACAGATCGGTTCAGTCTATGCCACCCCGAGATGTAACCTTACCTACAGACCAGGTTAATCTCTTTAGAGGGGCTTGAGGTGAGTCTACATACGAAACGACTCGACCTCCGTTGATCTAGAAGATAAACCTACAAACAGACGGCTCAATCTTAACTAGTCAACAACCAATCACACAAAATACAACTCGAAGCGGCGAGCGGTTGATCTTGAGGTTGGTGAATCGGGAGAAGGGTGGATATGGCCCACGTGTTTCTTCTCACCGATCTTCTAGATCATGAATTCGAAGCACTAAGCCGATTCATAAACCTAGGAAACACAATTGCACACAATGTCAAACCCGAAGCGCCGGGCCGCTTCAACATTGAGGCATGTGTTAGTGAAGGAACCTACCTACGAACGGTTCACATTCATCGTTTTGTGGATGAATCTACCTACGCACCGATTCAATCTCACGGTTTCGGAAATGAGCCGGAGACAAACTCATCGACGGACGAGTTCGGTCTTGCCGCTCAAATGGTCGTGAATTACTTGTTCATGACACCGAGTCATTAAGATGTCACTTCTCTCGGACATCGTAATGTTCTTCTTCTTCAAAGTCGACATATCTCTCCATGCCGATGTCGTAGCTTTGGTCATTCTTCAAATGAGCGTCAAGACGTTCTCGTCTCGACTAATCATTCTACATGTTGCATTACTTGTGCAAAATTACTATGTTGCCCTACACCCCTTGTGTGAGCGTATTCAATCATGAGTTACTTGCTCATGGCAAACGAGTCATTAAGATGTCACCTATCTAGGACATCATAATGTTCTTCTTCTTCAGAGTCGACATATATTTCCATGTTAGTATCGTAGCTCTGGTTACTCTTCATCAAACGTCAAGATGTTCTTGTCTCGACATATTCACTCATGTTGCTATCAAAGCCTTATTCATCTCACGTCAAAATGTTCCCCGTCTCGACGTATCTTATTATTCTTTATCAAGTGTCAAGATGTTCTTGTCTCGACGTATCTTCTCATGTTGCTATCAAAGCCTTAATCATCTCACGTCAAGATGTTCTTGTCTCAACGTATCTTCTCGTATTGCCATTGCAACCCTATTTATCCTCTGTTAAAATGTTCTCGTCTTGACTAATCATTCTAAATGTTATATCATGTGTGCAAATATTCATATGTGGCTCTACACTCCTTATGTGAGCATATTTATTTATTTCTAAAATGCACAAAATCTATTATATAATATCTTTCATTATCATTCTTTATTATAAAGATGCATTTATTATTATTATTATTATTATTATTATTATTATTATTATTATTTTTATTTTTAAACTCTATTTATCTATGTAGAAAATTATTTACAAAAATAAAGGGGTAGCTATTAATTAGAGTTTCATTTATATTTTTGGGATTTTTATAATAGCTAAAGTAGTAAAATTTTATTTTTATTATTTCTAAACTCTATTTATTCTGTAGAAAATCACTTACAAAAATAATAGAAAATAAAATGGCTATGATTTTTTATTTATATTTTAAAATGTTTATAATAGCCAAAGTAATAGAATTTTATTATTATATTCCATTATGTTGAAACACTATTTATTTACAAAATCAAAAGAGGGTTAGCTATATTATTTTTTTATTATTATTTCTTTATTATTTTTTTTATTTTTTTTTAAAATCCATAATAGCTAAAAAGAAATCATTATTAATATTCCATTCTATTTATTATACTATTCATTATATCTATTTTTATTATTTCTATTTATTATCTATAGAAAAGTATAAGATTTTTATTACTAGTTGAAAATAGTCATAAGAGATGAAATTCATTATGTTTTTATTACAACTATTATTTTTATTACATCTTATTCATCAAAAGTATTTTTATTTTATTGTATATTTGTATAAAAATAACAAAAGAAATACAATTCACATTATAAAACTATATTATCATTCCTTATTATAAAAGAAAATGTATTTTACTATTTATTACCATAGTAGTATATTTTATATATTTTGTGCTATTTATTTTTATTATTCTTTTTACAGAAAATATCAATATAATACCTATTATATTTTTTTATTTATCAAAGAATATAGCTAATCTCATTATTTATTATAGTATATTACTATCATCATTATTATTTCATGGAAAATCACTTGAAAAACCACTAAAATATATCTAGTTATTATTTATGATTTTTATTTGTATTTTTGGAATTTTAATAGTTTTTAAAATGACAAGTCAAAGCTAGGTCAACTATATCAATATATGTAGTGTATTTTGCTTTTAAATTGTTTTATCATGATTATATTTCTAAAACTGGAATATTATTGTATAGAAAAATAGTATGAAAAATAAGAAAATTTTAGAAACAAATTTGAGTCAATTTGGAGTTCAGGAACATTTTTAAAACATTTATTTACTCTATGTTATTACTATTCTGTTATTATTTAATTAATGGGCTTAATGCAGGCGCGGATCTCAGTATCAAGATCGACGCCTATCTTTTATATAACTTCTTTCTTTATTTGGGCCGCTGATTCGTTTAAGATACGTGTTTAATGGATCTACGACGGATCCTCTTTTAGTTTAATTATCAAATCTCTCGATGAATCCTGCTTTGTTAATAGATCTCAAGATTAGTGCGCGCTTCAATATTCGTGCCAACGGATCTCTCGTCTCTTCTAAGTCGTCTCCACGTCGGGATCCGCGCCGAAAGCGGCGCTTCCGGCGATCGGAGTACCTCTTCTACGATCGGGTTGGTGCCTTGGCGTCGTCTTGCCTTGGAGAATTATTCTCGTGGTTCTTGATCGGGAATCTATACGGTGGGAGCGCCACATGGTAGTACCAATTGGTGCATCGGTTAGAATCGATGCGAGATGCTTCCTTCGTCAAATTCAACGAGAATTGATCAAGGTTCTTGACAATTACAAGGTCGATGATCATCGTCTCATCATGAAGATGTGGTATGAGGTAGATAGAGGGCTTCCCTTTCGTTCTTGAAGGTCTTGAAGCAACTCATCACACGGCAATGCATAGTACCGTCGGTGCATCGATCTTAATTGACTCAATTCATGGCCTTTACTCATCCAATTAGCACTCCTCGTGCCTAAAGGCACACCTAGGCGTAGCTAGGGCCGGGCTGGCTCACCGAGTTGAGTGTTAATTTGAACAAATTTGGATTTGAAAAACTCGGCGATATACTGGTTCTAACAGAATCAGTGCATTGTAATGAAATTGCAAAGCTAGGATTAATTCTAATCAATCAAAAACAATTCAATCAAGAAAATTACAAAGATATGAACTTGTATACCTCAGTTTTATGTGATCTTAAGCTAATGAATATTAAAAATGAAAATTTCCAATGAAAATCGGATATCAACAATTAAATTGCAAATTCTTGATCTTATAGCCGATTCAGGCCTAAAGGCTCACCAATCACTTTGTGATTGGGCCAGTGGCTCACTGAATGCAGCTAATTATTGTTAATTGATGCTTTTCAAAGAGGAACAGTGAAAAAAACAAATGAAAGAAGCAAAATTTCCAAAGAAAGAAAACAAGAGTGAAGAAATATATTCAATTGACTATTCAATAACTATGAATTGAATGTTTTAAAATCAATTTCGGAGAAAGAATACAAGGAAAACATCTATAGACCAATGAATATTACTAATTACCTTTTATTCTTCACGAAAACAAGAAATTGAATAATCTCTCTTCTAGCTATTCACTCTCTCTCTCTGTCGACTAGAAAAGTGTATATGGGTGTATGTTCTTGATCCTAATGGCTCGCTAATCCCCCCTCTCATTGCTGAATTTCGGTTTATATAGACTAATTAGGCCGATTATACTCAATTGTGATTGGTTAGCTGCCTTCCACTCGGATTGCCACCTTGGATACATCCTCACCCTTCATTCTAACTCAATCAACGGCCCCGGATGGGTTTGTGTTTGTTGTGGAAACCGCCCAACTGCTTTCTGTTATGGTTTGACTGTGCCATCTACTCGTTTGACTCCAATTCAACAGCTACTTTGATTGATAAGCAAGCCCTCTTATCAATAATCCATATTTAAATGCCTCTGCACCATGGTTAGCATTTTCTCTCTCTCAATTTCACTGAATTTCATTTATTTCAAAATCCGGTTTCTGCCTCACCTCTTCTCTTGGCGCAATCCACTTCTTCCACTCAATCACTCACTCTTTCCATGCTAATTGGCGTCGCCTTGATCTGAATAAGCTCTCGATCGTTCAATTTGGCCTTTGAAGCGCCTACCAAGCTTGCCTCTTTATTACTATCTCCGTGACTCTTCACATTTGCACCTTCCTCTAACTCAATTGCTTCATAATCACCTCTCAATCGGCGTCGCCTTAGCTCAAGGAAGTTGTCTCTGTGTTCAATTTGGTGCTTGAAGCCTTCAATTACATCTCTTTAGAATCGCTCCATTACTTGTCTCAACTCGAATCGTGGTAATCTCACTATTCAACCCTTCCTTCACCGTCATCCCTTTGTTCTTACCCTTCGATCGATGCATTGATGTTTATCGATTGCTTTTAAGTCTCTAAAATGGTGAGGCGCCATGGGAAGAAGATGATGATCGCGCGCGAGGAGAAGAAGAAGGGAAGGAGAGCGGGGAGAGTGTTCGGCTGGGCTGGATGGCTCAGGCGCACGTGCACCAAAGCGCCAAAGGGGAGTAGATCAGCGACTGGGGGAGCATGCACCAGGTTCACCTTCCTTTTATCTCTTGTTTTAAATTGAATTGCGCTGTATTGGATAAACAGGATGAATGGACTTGGTTTACATCTTTAGCTTGTGATCCTAGCCTTATTCATCCGACTCTTTTGGTCCCATCTGTAAGGTTTAAGCATTTAAGTCTGTGAGGTTAACAATTGATTAGTGCTAATATGCTGAGGTGGCTCTTCCTGATTGGTTGATTGCTTGTTAAACAAATCCTTAACACTAATGATCTGTAAATGGTGAGTGATGTGGCTCTGTAATATAGTGCCATGTGGCACCTTGTGTTGCTCTGTACCAATCATAAGGAGCCATCTGTCCCTCCTTGTACACACTGTATGATGACATGGCACCAGTGAGTGCATACCATGTGGCATCCAGTGGGGCCCACTTGTCAGTCGCCTTATAGCATAGTGGGATTCACAGTGGTGAGGTGGACCAATAAGAGAAGGCCACATGGCAATGGGCTGTTGAGGTGGCCTTATAGCATGCTGCCATTTGTCTAGCTGCTGAATGAGGTGGTCTGCGATGTGGACCAATGGTGATCGCCACGTGGCATAGGTGGGGCCCACTTGTCGTGCAGTAGGGGTGTGGGGCCCACATGGCTGAGGTGGACCAATGGGGTCCTGACACGTGGCATGAGGTGGCCCAATGAAATGCTGACACGTGTCACACCCTCTCTCTTCTCTGATTCGGTATAGGTGTGCTTAGGATCCCCAGTTTGCACCCAGATGTGTCTCTGTCCCCAGATTGCACCCAGATGAACCCTTGATTGAATCTCAGCCTTTGATCAGTCCATTCATTCTGCTTTTATCTTCCTTGAATTTATTTTAATAGCTCCACTTATCCAAAAATCATGAAAATTTCACCAAAAATCCCTAAATTCATGATGATCATCCCTGTAATTTTTAATTCCATTTTTACCCCTCCTTCTCTGAATTAAAAATTCTTTTGTCCATAAAACCCTATTATTCCTTATGAATTAATCCCTGATCTCAATTATAGCTCGTGTCTCGCCAATTATCTCCCTCTTGCAGAAACCACCCTAACTAAATACCAATTAGACTTATATTGATATTCATTAGGGTTTGATTTGATCAAATGCTGACTACTTATCAGCAATTAATACAAATCTAGACTTGATCAAGTGGTTGCTCCCGACTTTGCACTGATCGGTCTTGTGAAATTGACTTTCAATCCCTTAACATGAGGGTGACTTGGTCAAAGAACCGACTACTTATCGATAATTGACACAAATCAAAGCATGGTTAGGTGGTTGCTCGCGACTTTGGCACCGGTCGGCCTTGAAAGCAAAATCACATTTGGAATTTCTCATGACTAGTTGCATCAAAATGCTAGCTTGGCATTGACATCATTTCATATAGTATAGGGATTATCTTGCTTGACTCCTTTCTAGGGTTAGCTTCAAAGGCGATTTCTAGGGTTCAATTCGACCCCTTGATAGGTCACCGAGGTGTGGGGTCCACCTGTCAGTGAAAATGGTCACATGGTGACTCATCAGATAGGCTATGTTGTTAGATTCATCTACAAGGGACTGCCAGGTGGGTCCCACTTGTCAGAGAAAATATAATCACATGGTGACACCCAAGAGGTCTCCTCTCTCCCTCGATCTTCTTGGGTGTCACTCATGCTGAGTGGATAGAGAATAGCGAGGTATTTATACTCTTCACTTCATGCCCAGCATTCCATTGTGGGACTAATGGATTTGTTCCGGGGTTAGGCAGCGACCTCTCCTGATTAGTGGGCCATCTTTCCACTGCTCTCTCTCTTCTCCCCCTTTCTTATGACTTATCATTAATCATCAATTTATTTTATTTATTCGTTTATTCATCCTTGAAACTTTTCAAGGGTAAACAATGTCGCATCAACCAGAGATCTGCAAGTAGTCCCAGCCAAATGATGAGTAGCTAATCTGGTACGAGCTAGTCTCAGATGATCATGGCTACGGTAGAATCTGAAGCGAGCATCCTCGGGGGTCAGAGAAGCGGGCTCTGTACCAGCTAGGTCACCCAAGATAGGTAAGTGGGCCCTCAAATCTGATGATAAGGATGGGTGATACAGGCCAGACCAGTACATATGCAACCACCCACTAATGAAATGCCAAGGTACCAACTCCCTACAGCGAGAAGGATCACGTGAAGATGTCAAACCCCGTAAACTCCTGTAGATGTTGGCCAAGACAGCACGACCCGAATGAGACTCTCTCACCACGAGCAATCTGACTCGCCATCACAAATACCGAAGGACGGATGGTACGAGCCCCCGAACTGGGGAGTAGAAAGAAACAAATCCACCAGGAGAGAAATGCTGTCAAATAAGTCTCACGGTCAATATCGTGTGAGCATAAAGTATCCTGCGAGGGAGCGGCCATGTCACTAAAAAGATCGAGGCGCCCGGTACCAAAAGGGTCACGAGTAGAGGCACAATACTCGGTATGAGAACGTAGCCGATCAGTGAAATAAGATATCCAGAATCTGAAAGGGACAGAAAGGTGTTGTCCTCTCAACTGATCATAAATCCTGTAAACCTCCCGAAGAGAAGCCGGGTGCAGGGAAGGGTCCCTCAAATCACCCTCGACGGCAATAACTCATCATAATAGTGACCAAATACGAGCGGAGCCAGGTCCAGGCGACGGATCTCCCATAATGTAGGAGTCAACTCCCGATCATCAATGAAGAGAGTGTTAGTGGAGTAACTCCACCGCTCGCAGAAAGCACAAAGCCAAGGTGTGTCGATGTGGTACCGAAACATCGATAAGAAAATACAACTGTACACACCTGAACTACAAAGGATGTCCCTCTCCCGTGTAAGGATATAGCGGATCCAATCTAACTGATGCCCATGATATCTAAGTGGAAGGCTGAAATCGATGCTGGCCCAACGAGAGGCCTCTCCATCAATCATCTCCTTGCCAAGAAGATGAACAGGAGGTGCTACGGCTGAAAGATCTCGAGGTAGCAAGGGTGTGATGTCGTGAGGCTGCTCATCGCGAAAAATCAAACCACCAGCTCGGAGATGTATGGGAGTGCCACGTGTAACTCTAACTATGGGCATCCAGTCCTCCGGGTCCTCGTAGAAAGAGAGATAATGACTCTGAGGACGCCTGGGAATCGTGCCATATGGAGGAATGGTCGAATCTAGAATAAAAGGCGATAAAGTCAACAATAAAAAGGGAGGGTAGAGAGAAAGAAAGAAAAATGTGCGACAAATATGTGCACCAAAGCAGTCCCCTTAATTTTCCAAAATCTTCGGGACCCGCGTTGGTGGGTGGCTCTTTGTTTACCCTTGGAAAATCTCAAAGATAAGCGGCTGAGTAAATGAAATAAATATTAATTGTTGATAATAAAACATAAGAAAGAGGAAAGAGAAAGGGCAAGAGAAAAGGGCCCACTGATCAGAAGAGGTCGCTGCCTAACCCCGGAACAAATTCATTAGTCCCACAAAGAAATGTCAGGGTGAGAGACAGAGATATAAATACTCCGCCACCTCCTCCTCATTCGAGGTGGGCGACCCTCGGGAGATTCCGGAGAGAAAATCTCCGATGGGTCGACCATATGATCACATTTTTTCGACAAGTGGGACCCACATGGCGGTCACTTGCAAGCGGCTACGACGGCATGAACCTAGCTTATCTAATCAATCCGAACAACAAGGGTTAAGCATTAATCCCACAAGGAAATCCTAAGTGCGAGCAAGCAAGGATATAAATACCCTGTCATCCCCTATTCATTCGAGATGGATGACCCTCGGGAGATTCGGGAGGGAGATCTCTAGAGGGTCATCCATCTAATCATTTTTCAGCGACAAAGGTGGGCCCCACACCTCGGTGACCAAACATCGAAGAAGAGTCGAATTAAACCCTAAAGATTTACCCACGAGTAAACCTTAAGGACTGAAGCAATATAATCCCTATACAACTAGAATTGTGTCAATGCCAAGCTAGTATTCTGATACAACCAATCATGGGAAATTTTAAATGTGATTTTGCTTTCAAAGCTGACCTGGTGCCAAAGCGCGTGAGCAACCACCTAACCATGCTTTGATTTGTGTCAATTACTTGATAAGTAGTCACTCTTTGACCAAATCACCCTCATGTTAAGGGATTGAAAGTCAATTTCACAAGACCGATCAGTGCCAAAGGCGGGAGCAACCATCGATCAAGTCTAGATTTGTATCAATTGTTGACAAGTAATCAACCGTTGATCAGATCAAACCCTAATGAATATCAATACAAGTCTAATTGGTATTTAGTTAGGGTGGTTTCTGCAAGAGAGAAATAATTGGCGAGACACAACGAGCTACAATTGAAATCGGGATTAATTCGAGAGGAAAGAACGGGGTTTCTTTGACAAAAGAATTTTTAATTCAGAGAGACAGGGGTAAAAATGGAATTAAAAATTACAGAGATGATCATCATGAATTTAGGGATTTTTGGTGAAATTTTCATGATTTTTGGATAAGTGGAGCTATTAAAATAAATTCAGGGAAGATAAAAACAGATTAAATGGATTAATCAAGGGTTTGAGATTTGATCAAGGTAACTCGGGTACAACTTGGAGATGATAGCGACTACGGGTACAAACGGGTGCAAGAAACACGAAGATATAAAATAGGTGAAGAGAGAGTGTGTGCCACGTGGCGGCGCGGGGACGGACCAACTCGGCGGCCAAGAGTGCCACGTGGCAACCTCTCATTGGTCCACGTCAGCAAGTGGGCCCCACCCTGGTACAAGCCACTGACAGGTGGGCCCCACCTCAGTGCCACGTGGCAGTCAGCCAGTGGTCCACCTCACCCTTTCTGTGCCACATGGCATCACACCACAAGGCCACCTCATCCCACCCTATGCCACATGGCACAACCACGACGAGCCACTAATACGCTGTGCCACATGGCACAGCCATAGGAGGCCACCTCACCCATTCCTGTGCCACATGGCATCACACCACAAGGCCACCTCAGCAGCAATTAATAAATAATCAGAGATAAAGGGAAGGTGATTAAACTGATAAGCCAATCAGATCATGCCCTAATCATGCACTAATCAGTCACTAATGATATCTATAAACCTAGACTCAGTAACCTTACATATGGGGCCCACTGTCAGATCTATGAACCTGTGATGCATGAATAGCTGGCAAGCCAAGTCTATACAGAAATATTAACTCGGAATTTAAATGAGAAAGAGAATGGTGCATGTACCTGGCGCCAGTGGACCCTTTCTCTGCGTTCTTCTTTTCCTTTGCTTTGGTGCATGAACACCGGATGCAGGCACGCTTGTGGACGCTTCACTCTTCTTCCCTCTTCTTCTCTTCTTCCTCCCGATCATCTCCACGGTCGATGGCGCCATCAAAGGGCTTCACTTAGAGCTAATTGCTTCTAGCCTTGGCTGCATTACACAAAGGAGAGAAGGTGTACAAGGTTAGATTTTGAAATGATACAGTATAAAGAGAGATATAGCAGAGAGGAATACCTCGAGTCAAAATATGGAACTTGCAAATTAAAGCTTAAAACATTGCAATTGATGGTCGGGAAAGCTTCTAGGATCTAAGGCGATGGTGTTAGAGCAAGAATTGAGAAGAATTGAATGTTAGAAGTGGGAGATGTGCCAAGTCACCCTTCGGCTTGGGAAATAGCAGATCAAACACTATATTAGAGCTAACAAATCAACAAAGAGAGTGTATGAGGAGTTGCCTGACATTGAAATGATGATGTTGAAGCCCTGAGATAGAAGAAACAAGCAAGGAATCGAAGTGAAAGATTAAAACTTGATAATAGGCTTGCAAAGAGTGATAGGTGCAAATTTGATCGACTGCAGTGAAATTGATCAAGAGGAGTACTCAAGCAGCTTATAAAGGGGTGGATGGAAGTCTAGAAAGGTCTAGAAGAAGCTAAGAGAGCATGAAGAGGTGTGGGGGCCGATCAATGGCAAATCTGTAAATTAGAAGAAGTTGTAACTGCCTCTAGGCAGTTACACATGAGCCAGGCAGTGGAGACTCGGTTCAGTGAACCATAAAGTACAAGTAAATAGATTGAGTGAGTGATGAAATGCACCAAGTCCAATTGAATTGAGAAAGTCAAATTCTGTCAAAAACTCAATCTCTATATATACTTCAATACAGTAGCAACAAAGGGAGGAGGGCAGTAACTACACAAAGCATATAACACCCTTAGATTACTCAAGAATCCCAGAGAGAAGGAAAGAAGCCAATTTGATCGATTAATCTCGACAAGTGCTTGAGAAATCGATATACACTCAAGCCAATACTAATCACAGTGAATCACAGAGCCTTAGATCAAAGCAAGGGATAGAGGTGAGTTCTAGAATTAAAGCTATGAATTTGAGATTGTAATCGTACTCAATTCTAATCAATTCAAAGATTTCAAATCGTTCTTTACATTTTGCAATCATTTCTTCAATATAATCGGATTTCCTATATTTTTCTTGATTGGATCTTCTCTTTCGACTGTCGCCTTGCTATTTCCATTACTTATCTTTCATTTTTTTGATCGCATTTTGGTTAATTGGCTTGAAAATGTAACTGGTATATTGCACTGATCGGGGTTGGTCGAAGACCAAGCGATCTCTCAACCCCACAGTCATGCAATTGTGCTGATCGAAGATCAATTGATCTCTCAGACTCTTGTGTTTCCAATTGATTGTTCAAAAGATTTCAATTCTTGATCAATTCATCGATCAGAATCGCGGAAGTTTGAACAGTTATCAGAGCTTGAGATTGAACAAGTATAGCAGTCATTTCCTCTCATAATTGAGATGATTATTCACTCTATCCAAGTGCTATCATGGTCGACGATGAGGTTGTATATAGAAAGAACTTGTCAATCGATTGGAAATACAAGGATTTGTCCAATCTCAATGATCGGTACCGGTCGCTAATTCTGGAACTCGGTGATTCACATGAATTAGGAGAAATTATAAGAGTAAAACATTGAATTACATCAATTAGGATCCAAAGTTACAAGATTAGATAGGAAATTAGAAGAATTGAAGCTAGAACAAGACTCAATTTTGGTCAAATTCATCTGGTACCGAATTCCGGTACGAGTTGGTACTTGGGTGCGATAGTTACGACGATCCACCACCCCGATGAGCGATCGGAGAACACAAACCAACTCTCCATACCAAGGCGATGCTACAGACAGTGGACGATCTCCGATCAGGCCGCCGGAACAGCAAGATCGTCCCTACATCGCGTATCTCAAAGCACGGGAGAGAGAGACAGAAGGGGACGCTCTCTACACAAATCTCAAAGAGTCACACGAATATTGAGGCAAATCTAAGGGAGTTAGGCCATCGGACGTTTAGAAAATTAAAGCACAAATCAATATGGGCCTTTGATTCATTTAACAACGATCTCAATTCAATCCGTCGGCCCAAATGAAACACGAGAGATAAATAAGAGATTTGCGCTGATCTTGATGAAGATCTAATGGTTCATATTAATTAATGGGTTAAGTTCGGCCCATCTGAGAAGCAGGCCCAATCACCAAAATAAAAGTAAAATTAATGTCGGCCCAGTTCAATTAAGCCCAAATATCAATTAATAACAGAAAAATAAAAAATAAATAGTAAATAAATCATTTAAAAATGTTCCTAAACTCAAAATTAATTCAAATTTGTTTCTAAAATTTCTTTACTTTTTATAATATTTTTCTGTACAATAATATTTCAGTTTTAAAAATACTATCATATTAAAACAATTCAAAAGCAAAAAGACATTTCATGCATTTGTATATTTGACTTAGCTTTGACTTGTCATTTTATATATTATGAAAAATTCCAAAAATTCAAATAAAATCCTAAATTACAATTAAATATATTTTAATGATTTTTCAAGTGATTTTCATAAAATAATAATGACAATAATAACATTTAATAAGAAATAATAAGATAAACTCTATTCTTTAAATATAAAAGGGAATAAATAATAATATCAAATAAATATTATAAAAAATATATAAATAAATAATCATAATAATAAATGATAAATACATCTTATTCTAGAATAAAAAAATAAATAATAATAAAATCATATAATAAAATAAATTGTATACCTTTGGTTATTTTTAAAATTTGAATAAAGATATAATAATAATGGAATAAATGTTATTATTTTCTGCTTAAAAATATTAATAAAATATAATGAAAATATTTTTGATAAATAAAATACAATAAAAATAATAATTATAATAAAGAATATAATGAATTTCATTCTTTTAGCTATTATAAGAATTTTAAAATCCTAATAATAATAATAATGATAATAAAACAAAATCTTATTCTAAAATTCTAGAATTTAAATAAAAAAAATATATAAAATTCATTCTCTACTATTTTTTTCTACAAATAATAAAAATAAAGCTATCATAAATAGGATAATAATAATAATAATTCTCTTAGCTATTATAAACCCTAAAATCAAAATAAAAATAGCTAATTCATCTTTTATTTTGTAAATAATTTTTTTTTACAAAAATAAATAGAATTTAAAATAATAAAAAAATATAATAATAAAATTCTATTACTTTGGCTATTATAAAAATCCTAAAAATCCAAAATAAAATCATAAATAATAGTCAATTCATTTCCTATTATTTTTGTAAGTGATTTTCTACAAAAATAAATAGAGTTTAGAAATAATAAAAATAAAATTCTATTACCTTAGCTATTATAAAATCCCATAAATCTAAATAAAATTCTAGATAATAGCTGACCCATTTCCTATTATTTTTGTAAATAGTCTTCTACAGAAATAAATAGAGTTTAAAAATAAAAAATAAATTCACCTTTGTAATAGAGATAATAATGAAAAATATTATCTTAATAATAAAAAAATCAATAAGAATGTAATAATCTTTTTTACATTTTAGAGGTGAATAAATACGCTCACACAAGGTGTGTAGAGCAACATAGTGACCTTGCACAAGTAATGCAACATTTAGAACAATTAGTCGGGACAAGAACATCTTGACGCTCGTTGAAGAATAACCAAGGCTGCGACATCAACATGAAGAGATATGTCGACTCTAAGAAAGAAGAACATTACGATGTCCGAGAAGAGTGACATCTTAATGACTCGGTGTCATGAACAAGTAATTCATGACTATTTGAGCTAGTAAGACTGAACTCATCCGTCGATAAGTTTGTCTTCCGTTCATTTCCCAAGATTGTGAGATCGAATCGTTCGTAGTAGATTCATCCACAAAATAGTGAATGTGAACCGTTCTGTAGTAGGTTCCTTCACTAACACACGCTTCAATGTCAAGCTGGCTTAGTGCTTTAGGTTTGACTTTGTGTGCAGTTGTGTTCCTAGGTTTATGAATCGGCTTAGTGCTTCGAATTCATGATCTAGAAGATCGGTGAGAAGAAACACGTGGGCCAAATCCACCCTTCTCCCGATTCACCAACCTCAAGATCAACCTAGGCTTAGTGCTTCGAGTTGTATTTTGTGTGATTGGTTGTTGACTAGTTAAGATTGAACCGTTCAAGTAGGTTTATCTTCTAGATCAACGAGAGGATGAGTCGTTACGTAGTAGACTCACCTCAAACCCTCTCGAAGAGATTAATCTGATCCGTAGTAAGGTTATCTCTTGAGGCGGTAAAGATTGAACCGATCTGTAGTAGGTTCGTCTTTCATGGGATCAACTTTTGAACCGTTCTGAAGTAGGTTTATCTTCTAGATCAACTGAGGATGAGTCGTTCTGTAGTAGACTCACCTTGAACCCCTCCAAAGAGATTAATCTGATCTGTAGTAAGGTTATCTCTCGAGGCGATAAAGACCGAACCGATCGTAGTAGGTTCGTCTTTCACGGGATTAACCTTTGAGTGAATCCGGACGACCACTTGACCATCATTTAACTATACTATTTGCTTCTCCCTTTTAAAGATCCAGAGGTGCCTCGAGGTAAACAGCCCAGGGTAATTAACGGTGGGGGCTTGCGCCCACCGGAATCTACAAGAACTCACAATCACTAAAAAAACCCCTAAATGTGCATCCAAATCGTTCTAAACGGTAGAATCAACCGGCATTAAACAGATGCACGCTTGGGAGGGATCTCCGTGTCCTTCTTCCGCATCCCATCGCCCAGCGGCGGTGCGGAGCGCGCGAAAAAGGGTCGCACAGAGACCCTGCGCCCTCAGTATCGCCCAAATATAGTCCGGGGGCGCAAAACATGAAAACGAGCCCCGACGCCGTCGGAACCGTCGAAAACGTGTTCGGGAGCGCAAAATATGCCAACGTGACCTAAGGTCCTCGCTACCATCGAAAATGAGTCCGGGAGCGCAAAACATGAAAATGGGACCGACGCACTCGGTATCGCCCGAAACGAGTCCGTTAGCGCAAAACATGAAAACGGGACCCGACGCCCTCGATACCGCTCGAAACGAGTCCGTTAGCTCAAAACATGAAAACGGGACCTGACGCCCTCAATAATGACCAATAATAGTCCCGGGGTGCAAAAGATGAAATCGAGCCCCGACGGTCTCGGTACTGTCGAAAACGAGTTGGGGAGCGCAAAACATGAAAACGGAACCCGACGGCCTCGCTACCGCCAAAAACATGTCCGGGAGCACAAAACTTGAAAACGAGGACCGACGACCTTGGTACCGCCCAAAAAGAGTCTAGGAGCGCAAAACATGAAAGCGAACCCCGACGCCCTCGGTGCCATCAAAAACAAGTCCGCGACGCAAAACTTGAAAATGGTTCCCGACGCCCTCTGTACCGCCCGAAACAGTTCCGGGAGCACAAAAAATGAAAATGAGCCCCGACACCATCGGTTTCGTCGAAAACGAGTCCAAGACCGCTAAACTTGAAAACGGTACCCAACGCCCTCGGTACCGCCCGAAACGAGTCCGTGAGCACAAAACATGAAAACGGGATCCGGCGCCCTCGGTACCGCCCAAAAAGAGTTCGGGAGTGCAAAACATGAAAACGAACCCCGATGTAGTCGTTACCATCGAAAATGAGTCCGGGAGTGCAAAACATGAAATCGAGCACCGACGACCTTGGTACTGTTGAAAACGAGTCGGGGAGCGCAAAACATGAAATCGAGCCCCGACGCCCTCGGTCCTGTTGAAAACGAGTCGGGGAGCGCAAAACTTAAAAACGAGGACCGACGGCCTCGGTACCACCCAAAACGAGTCCGGAAGCGCAAAACATGAAAACGACCCTCGACGCCCTCGGTACCTTCGAAAACGAGTCCGGGAGCGCAAAACATGAAAACGGTACCCGACACCCTTGGTACTGCCCGAAATGAGTCCGGGAGCGCAAAACGTGAACACGAGCCAAGACGCCCTCGGTACCGTCGAAAATGATTCCGGGAGGGTAAAACTTGAAAACGGTACCCGACGCCCACGGTACCGCCCGAAACGAGTCCGGGAGCGCAAAATCTGAAAACGGGACCCGGCGCCCTCGATACCGCCCAAAAAGAGTCCGGGAGCGCAAAACATGAAAACGAGCCCTGACGCCCTCGTTACCGTCGAAAATGAGTCAAGGAGCGCAAAACTTGAAAACGGTGCCCGACGCCCTCGGTACCGCCCGAAACGTGTCCGGGAGTGTAAAACATGAAAACAGGAGTGGGCGCCCTCGGTACCGCCTAGAAAAGAGTCCGGGAGCGCAAAACATGAAATCGATCCCTGACGGCCTCGGTACTGTCGAAAATGAGTGTGGGAGCGCAAAATAAGAAAATGGGACCCGACGCCCTCGCTACCGCCGGAAACGTGTTTGGGAGCGCAAAACTTGAAGTCGAGCCCTGACGGCCTCGGTACCGCCCAAAAAGAGTCCGGGAGCGCAAAACTTGAAAACGAGCCTCAACGCCCTCGGTAACTCCAAAAATGTGTCCGGGAGCGCAAAATATGCCAAAGGAACCCATGGTCCTCGCTACCGTCGAAAAATGAGTCCGGGAGCGCAAAACATGAAATTAGGACCCGGCGCCCTCGGTACCGCCGGAAACGAGTCCGTTAGCGCAAAACATGAATACGGGACCCGGCGCCCTCGGTAATGACCAATAATAGTCCGGGAGCGCAAAAAATGAAATCGAGCCCCGACGGCCTCAATACTGTCGAAAACGAGTCGGGGAGCGCAAAACTTAAAAATGAGCACGACGACCTTGGTACCGCCTGTTTACCCTTGAAAACTTTCAAGGATGAAGCAGTTGGACAATTAAGGATAAATATCAATTATTAGTAATAAATCATAAGAAAGAAGAGAGAAAGGCAAGAAGAGAGTGTCCACCAGTCAGAAGAAGTCGCTGCTGACCCCTGGAAAAAGTTTACTTGTCCCACAAGGAAATCCTGGACAAAGGGTCGAAAGTATAAAACCCTGCCACCTCCTACTCATTCGATACAGCCAATCACAAGAAATCTCAATGTGATTTTGCTTTCAAGGCTCATCAGGTGCCAAAGCTGTGAGCAACCACCTGATCAAGCCAAGGCTTGTGTCAATTGTTGACAAGTAATCTGCTATTGACCAAATCACCTTCATGAATATGGATTGAAAGTCAATTTCACAAGACTGATCAGGTGCCAAAGCAGTGAGCAACCATCTGATCAAGTCTGGATTTGTATCAATTATTGATAAGTAATTAGTTTTTCATCAAATCAAACCCTAATGAACATCAATATATGTCTAATTGGTGTTTGATTGGGGGAGACATTGAGCTATAATTGGAATATGGGATTAATTCAGAAAAGGAAATAGGGTGTTCTTGGCAAATAAATTTTTAATGCAAGAAGGTAGAGGCAAAAATGGAATTTAAAATTACAGGGGTGATTATCATGAATTTAGAGATTTTTGGTGAAACTTTCATGATTTTTGGACAAGTGGAGCTATTAAAATAAATTTAGAGAAGATAGAACAGATTAAATAGGCAGATCAAGGGCTGAGATTTAATCAAGACAATTCTGGGTACAACTTGGAGACAACAATAGCTCTGGGTACAAATTGGGTATGAGAAGCATAGATAATACAAAACAGAAGAGGAGAGAGAGTGTGCCATGTGGCAGTGCCAGAGTGGGCCAAGTTAGCAAGTAACTGCCACGTGTCACAATCCTATTGGTCCATGTCAGCATAGGTGGGCCCCACACATGCCCCGCACAGGTGGGCCCCACACACCTATAGGAGAGAGGTGTCTGAACAATGGGAAGTGATGCCGAACATCAAGACGCAACACAATGAGATCATGGTAATGATCGAGAACCTGCAAATCGCTATCTACAACTCTGGGCTACTTAAAGGAGTGACAAGTGAACCCCATTCCGGGACTCCTAAAAAACAAGCGCCCGCTAGCGGCAAATGGGTGATTATTATAGTTGATGAAGCAGGAAAAGTAGAGGCGAAGTATAAACAATCGACCGCCATACAAACACTCAAATTCAAGAGAAGTAGGCCATACTCTTTTCTGAAAAACAAAACTGCTCGGATATTCGAGCAAGCCTTGAAAAGCGGATTAACACTCCCCACAGACATGGACAAAGCAAGCGAAGGTGAATTCTGCCACTACCATCGTGTATTAGGCCACACGATTGACTGTTGGGTATTCAAAGATCTTGTAGAAAGAGGGTACAAAGACGGGACAATCCAGCTCCCGAAAAGCTTTCAGCAGGACCCAGCCCCGCATAACTCAAGTAACAAGGGCAAAGGGGTCGCCTACACGATTTCACACACCCCTATGCTTAGCAAACCTAAAGTTGTGAGACAAAAACCAATCAGGAAAATCTACCGCTCCAACTCAGTCATGAACGTTGAAATAGAGGAGGAAATGACAGCGCTAGAAATCACTGTGGTCCCCGAAAGGTATTTCAAAGACTTCATGCCAAGGGAAATGAACCACATTCAGACTCTGAAAACCTTCGTTGTGCCGACGAAGGTAGAGCGCATCAAAAGGAGAACTATCACCCACAAGGCCATAGTTTTCTATCAAAGTGTCTCAACCCAGTCTCAGAAGAACCCTGATCGCGACACTTGGAAAAAGTGGGTGATGGAACAAGAGTCAGGGAATGCAACGAGCGGTGACGCTACATTCCGTCCCTTTGGAAAGGACCTGTACAAATTGGCTGAAAAGGCAAAATGTCAAAGAGACATGTCCAAGACAGAGGCCAAACGCTTTGACAGCCTCTAGAACGGTAGCCAGAACAAAATCCTGGGTCTAGATGGCAAAATAAAATACACCCGGGGGCTGGTTTATAATTACGCAGCATGTTTGGAGGGGTCCCTTGGTGAATACCACTCGTATCAAGCAGAAGACAGCTGTTGCGCGACAACAATTGAGAAGGTATACGGAGGCGGCGCATACTAACTCATTGATCATGAGGGTGAAAGGCATATGCCACCAATCAATGGGTGATACCTGAAGAAGTACTACACATAGCCCAGATCAGGGCCGATCGAGTAGTATCTACTGTAAATAAATAAAGAGTGAAATAAGTGTTTGCTTACACGCACGTGCACGAAACACAAATCCAAGTCTAACCTTCACTTCTGCATAAAAATTCAAAAAACCTTACTTATACATTTGTAAATAAAATGCATCAAAAAATCTAAAACCACACAAACACATCTAGCCCTAAAACAAAAAAAAAGAGAAGAATAAAAGACTTCAATGCCAAAACCACGCGAGAGTGTAAAGCGAGAGCTTTGGTGTTTGGGCTCACAATATAAATACCACTGGGTTTGTCCATTTGATACAGAATAAACACAAAAATGGGTAGGGTTTGCAGTTTGTCCCTCAAACTATCTGTAGCCCAATGACGAAAGTTGTTCATATTGGTCGCCCGCGATCCAAACCAAGGGATAGGTCGAGCAAATTGGGGGCTAGTAAGTAGTCGCTTCTGAGGGCGTGTAAATAAATAACTCTCGACTATTAGTAGCAGGTAACAATAATGAAAAAAATCTACTCTCCTCAGGCAAAAATAAAAGGAATATCTAAGTAAAACAATAAAAGTCTATTTTCCTTATCCCTCAATTGAAGTAAGAAGAAATTGTAATAAAACATTTTCAATAAGGGGTTGTCACCTTTGTCCTCGACACCATGAGTGTTATACAAAGCCAGGTTGGGTGCATTCATCCACAAAAGCACCACATGCCCAAGGAGGTGGTCTGTTACAATCCCACACAGATCATGGAGGGGTCAGATTAAGGGTGTACACTTTTACCTGACATTCAGTGTCAAACATAGTGACTCGCTTAAAGAAGTGACTATGGTCATGGAGAGCGAACCTACCCGATGAAAGCCTGTCTCATAGGGATGTGTGATGGATGTTTGAGGGTAGTAAAAAAAATAGGTTGGGTGCATTCATCCGTAAAAGCACCACACGCCCAAGGAGGTGGTCTGTTACAATCTCAAGCAGATCATGGAGGGGTCATATCAAGGGTTTATGCTTTTACCCGACATTTTATGTCAAACAAAGTGACTCACTTAAAGAAATGGCTATGGTCATGGAGAGCGAACCTACCCGATGAAATCCTGTCTCATAGGGATGCGTGATGGATGTTTGAGGGTAGGACCCCCACAAAACAAACTGAGTGGAGATGAGTGAAAGTGAGTTTCCACTTTGGCACGCAATGGTGCACAAATGAGGGGAGAGTGGGTGAGCTTCCGGAAGAAATATCAATCAAGCATATAAGGAGCATCCACAAAATAGTATTGTCAATTGCATCCACAATCCAATTGACACTGGTAAGTTTATCCATCAGTAATAAAGGGATAAACGGGTTTGTTCTGTACTCGGTTTAGAGGTCAATACAGACAGGTTTGGTATCCGTAAAATACCATGGTTACTAAGTTCTGTATTGTAATAAAGAAAGAGAAGCAATGTATAGAATAAGTGTAATAGGGTGTTGTAAAGTTTTTCCTTTTTCTATTATTATACTTAGATGCTGCGTAAAGATGAAGCAGTTGTAATTAGACACTTTTAGAATTAAGATTGAAAGTGTAAAATGTAAAGAGTTAGTGGAATATTTTTCCACGCTGCAGAGGAAGTGACGAGGAAATAGCAAAGAAGACGATCAACATCCACAACAAGTGAAAGAAAAGAGAAGTGAGGGAAGAAGGAAAAGAAAGTGGAAGAAGGTGGTCGAGAGATGCTATCTTGATCTCCCCATGGTGGTCCGAAGGTGTGGCTCGGCGAGGTGGGCCGAGTACATGCACCACTATCTCACGGGCGAGAGGCCGAGAAGCCAGGCTCCGCCGTGTCGCACTCATAAGAAGAATCTGATCAAAGAAAAACTTGTCAAAGTCTAGCTTGAACCTATGAAGGAGAGAGGTGTGTCGGATATATGCACCAAAGCAGGCCCTTCAATTCCCCAAAGTCTTCAGGACCCGCTTTGGTGGGTGGCTCTTTGTTTATCCCTGAAAGGTTGAAAGAAGAAACACAAGAGAAAAACCAAGATCAAACCTTGAGAGCTGAAATAGTACAATCCCTGTACAACAAAAAACTGTGTCAATGCAAAGCCAATATTTTTGATACAGCCAATCATAAGAAATCTCAATGTGATTTTTCTTTCAAGGTTGATCAGATGCCAAAGTTATGAGCAACCACCTGATCAAGCCAAGATTTGTGTCAATTGTTGACAAGTAATCAGCTGTTGACCAAATCACCTTCATGAATATGGATTGAAAGTTAATTTCACAAAACTGATCATGTGCCAAAGATGTGAGCAACCATCTGATCAAGTCTAGATTTGTATCAATTGTTGATAAGTAATCAACTTTTGATCAAATCTAACCCTAATGAATATTAATACAAGTCTAATTGATGTTTAATTAGGGTGGTTTCTGCAAAAGAATTTTATTTGGCAGAGACACTGATCTACAACTGTGAGAAATTGGGATTAATTGAGAAGAAAATGAGGTTTTCTGAGCAAGGAAATTTTTAGCACAAGGAAACAGGGGTAAAATGGAAATTTAAAAATACAGAGGTGTTCATCATGAATTTAGATAATTTGGGTGAAATTTTCATAATTTTTGGATGAAGGGAGCTATTTAAAGAAATTGGGAGAAAAAATCAGATCAATTAGAGGGCTATGATTTGATCAAGAGCCTTCATGGGTACAACTTGGGGATAATACTTCACTGGGTGCAAACTGGGGACAGCAAACAATGGAGACCAACTTTGGTACTTTGAGAAAAGAGTTTGAAGGAGAAAAATATTGCGTGAACCCGGTGCACCAATTATGTCTCTCATTAAACATGATGGGTGGGGCCCAAATCCGTGCACCAAGTCCACCCGAGCCGCACCACATCCCTCTCTTGTTTCTTTCACGCCACTTTGGGCCCCACACTACAGGAACCCATCTTCTTTCCTGCTGCGCCGCAGCTTCTTCCCTGCTGAACCCGATCTTGAGCGAAAATGAATTAAAAATGGAAAAAAAGCTCAAACGGTGACGAAAATTGACAAATAATATACCGTTGGAAAGCTCTCAGTGAGGAGAACACACTAGAACAATTTATTTCTAGTTTAGTGTGCTATAATTCACTCACATTTAAGGGAAAAGGAATCAAGTGTAAAATCCAATTGAGTGATTTGACGAGTAATTGGATAAATTGGCGGTTTAGGGAGGCTCAAGTGGGTCCCATGATTCTGTTGAAGTCGTTACTAGCACAAAACCATCACTCATTATATGATTTTCTCGATGAAGTTGGTGTACAAAACCAAGGGACAACAAAGGGAGCCAATTCACTTGGTGTTTGAAGAAAGAAGAGCAAGGAAAAAGTGGATTGTGATCACAGCGCCATGTCATCGATCCAGACCTAAGGATTTTGCTCACAACAAGCACAACTGAAATCAATTTACACCATTGGATTAGTGAAGGAAAGGATGAGATTGTGCCACCTCAGCAATCTGTGGGTTAGAGAAAGCACAAATTGTGCTTAGAAGAAGCACAATTGAGCTGCCAAACCACAACTGAATCCTATAAAAACCCTTGGCAAGAAAAGAAAGAAAAGGAGAAGTTGAGGAAAAAACACACAACCACTTCCTAACACACAAGAGAAAGAGGACAATTACATAAGAGGAGGAGAGTTTTACGCAAGGGCAATCAAATTGAGCAATTGAGAGAGAGACACACTCACACACATTCACTAGTGATCACCTAGTGCAGAGAAAGAGAGAGATTACAAGAGTTAAGAAGAAGAATTTGATCAATTGGTGTTTTCTGTTGAGAATTCAAGGTAATAAACCATGGAAATTGATTTGATTGGTGTTTATTTATATTTCTTTCCCTGGAACTGAGCTCTAGACATTCAATTTGTGCTTATTAGATAATCAATTTGATTCTTTCTCATTCTTATTGCTTTCTTTCAAGAGTTTACTTATTAATTCTATCTCTTTACTATTTTCTTTTCTAAATGAAATCAATTGACATTAATTGATTGAATCCAGTGAGCCACTGGCCCAATCACAAGGTGATTGGTGAGCCTTTAGGCTTGGATCAGTCACAAACATCAAGAATCTATGATTCAATTGTTATTACATCGATTTGCCTTGTAATTTTCATTTTCCAATTGATTTTTCTGCTTATACTTGCACAATAGCCAAAAAAATGATAGCTTTCTATTCTCTAATCATCCTAACTACATGATTTTAATCGATAAAGTTAGTTAATCTTTATAATTTTAAATGAATATACTGATCTTGACACAAATCAGCATATCGCCAAGACTTCAGAGTGAATCAATCCTAATTTTTGCAATCTCAGTGAGCCACTAGCCCTAACAATGTCTGCGGGTGAGCCTTTAGGCACAGGAGATTTTGATTAAGTGCAATAATTTAGTGAATGTCGAGATTTCGATGAATTCGAACCGATGCTTGATCGATTTCGGCATAGGTAGTTGGTATCGTCTTTGAAATGCCTTGAAACTCGGTGAGCCATTTGGCTGACTAAAGTTTGGGTGAGCCTTTAGGCACGAGGGGTGTCAATTGAGTATGCAAGTTCAAAAAGCATCTCAAATTGAAAGGAATTGGGGCCGATGACGATCGGTACCATGCACTCCCAAACTGTTAGTGCTTCGGTGCGATTGATAGTGATCAAGAACACTCACATTCACTTCAGATCACATCTACATGTCAAGGCGATGCTTATTGATCTTGCAACTATCAATGACATTGACTGCAACTGTTGAATTTGACAAAGAATTCAACTAGGTACCAATTCCGAATGGCACATCTCAGCTGGGAGCCCAAAACATGAAATCAAGCCCCTGACACCCTCGGTACTGTTGAAAACGAGTCGGGGAGCGCAAAACATGAAAACGGGACCCGACGCCCTCGGTACAGCCAAATACGTGTCCGAGAACATAAAACTTGAAAATGAGGACCGACGGCCTCGGTACCGCCCAAAAAGAGTCCGGGTGAGCAAAACATGAAAATGAGAACCGACGCCCTCGGTACCGTCGAAAACTAGTCCGGGAGCGCAAAACTTGAAAACGGTACCTGACGCCCTCAGTACCGCCCGAAACGAGTCCGGAAGCACAAAACATCAAAATGGGACCCAACACCCTCGATACCGCCCAAAAAGAGTCCGGGAGATCAAAACATGAAAACGAGCCCTGACGCCCTCGTTACCGCCGAAAATTTGTCCGAGAGCGCAAAACTTAAAAACGGTACCCGACGCCCTCGGTACCGCCCGAAACAAGTCCGAGAGCGTAAAACATGAAAACAAGAGTTGGCGCCCTCGGTACCGCCCTAAAAGAGTCTGGGAGCGCAAAACATGAAATCAAGCCCTGACTGCCTCGGTACTATCGAAAACGAGTGTGGGAGCGCAAAATAAGAAAACGGGACCCGACGCCCTCGGTACCGCCAAAAACGTGTCCGGGAGCGCAAAACTTGAAAATGAGCCCCAACGACCTCGGTACCACCCAGAAAGAGTCCGGGAGCGCAAATCATGAAAACGAGCCCTGACGCCCTCGGTACCGCCAAAAACGTGTTCGGGAGCGCAAAATATGCCAACGGGACCCAAGGTCCTAACTACCGTCGAAATGAGTCCGGGAGCGTAAAAGATGAAATTGGGACTCGGCGCCCTCGTTACCGCCTGAAACGAGTCTGGGTGCGCAAAACATGAAATCGAGCCCCGACGGCATCGGTACTGTCGAAAACGGGTTGGGGAGCGCAAAAAAAGAAAACGAGACCCGACACCCTCGGTACCGCCAAAAACGTGTCCGGGAGCGCAAAACTTTAAAACGAGCCCTGACGAACTCGGTACCGCCCAAAAAGAGTCTGGGAGTGCAAAACATGAAAACGAGCCTTGACGCCCTCGGTACCGCCAAAAATGTGTCCGGGAGCGCAAAATATGCCAACGGAACCCAAGGTCCTCGCTATCGTTGGAAAACGAGTCCGGGAGCGCAAAACATGAAATTGGGACTCGGCGCCCTCGGTACCGCCCGAAACGAGTCCTTTAGCGCAAAACATGAAAACAGGAACCGACGCCCTTGGTAATGACCAATAATAGTCCCGGAGCGTAAAAGATGAAATCGAGCCCCGACGGCCTTGGTACTGTCGAAAACGAGTCGGGGAGCGCAAAACATGAAAACGAAACCTGACGCCCTCGGTGCCGCCAAAAACGTGTCCGGGAGGGAAAAACTTGAAAACGAGCCCCGACGGCCTCGATACCGCCCAAAAAGAGTCTGGGAGCTCAAAACATGAAAACGAGCCCCGACACCCTCGGTACCGTCGAAAATGAGTTCGGGAGCGCAATACTTAAAAACGGTACCCGACGCCCTCGGTATCGCCCGAAATTAATACGAAGCGCAAAACATAAAAACGGGACCCGGCGCCCTTGGTAACGCCCAAAAAGATTCCGGGAGCGCAAAACATGAAATCGGGCCCCGACAGCCTCGATACTGTAGAAAACGAGTCGGGGAGCGCAAAACATGAAAACGGGACCCGACGCCCACGGTACCGCCAAAAACGTGTTCGGGAGGTCAAAACGTAAAAACGAGGACCGACAGCCTCGGTACCGCCCAAAAAGTGTCCGGGAGCGCAAAATATTTTACGAGCCCCGACGCCCTCGGTATCGTCGAAAAAGAGTCCGGGAGCGCAAAACTTGAAAACAGTACCTGACGCCCTCGGCACCGCCCGAAATGAGTCCGGGAGCACAAAACATGAAAACGAGCCCCGACACCCTCGGTTCTGTCGAAAATGAGTCCGAGATCCAGAACCTGAAAATGGTACCCGACGCCCTCGATACCGCCAGAAACGTGTCTATGAGCACAAAATATGAAAACAGGACCCGACGCTCTCGGTACCGCCCAAAAAGAGTCCGGGAGCGCAAAACATGAAAACGAGCCCCGCCGCCCTCGGTAACGCCCAAAAAGATGATGGGAGCGCAAAACATAAAATGAGTCGGGGAGTGCAAAACATGAAAACGGGAGCCGACGCCCTCGGTACCTCCAAAAACGTGTCCGGCAACACAAAACTTGTAAACGCGGACCGACGGCCTCAGTACCGCCCAAAATGAGTCCGGGTGCGCAAAACTTGAAAACGGTACCCGACGCCCTCGGTACCGCCCGAAATGAGTCCGGGAGGGTAAAACTTGAAAACGAGCCCCGACGGCCTCGGTAACGCCCATAAAGAGTCCGGGACCACAAAACATGAAAATGAGCCTCGACGCCCTTGGAACCGTCGAAAATGAGTCCTTGTGCGCAAAACATGAAAAATAGCCCCGACGCCCTCGGTACCGCCAAAAATGTGTCCGGGAGCGCAAAATATGCCAACGGGACCCAAGGCCCTCGCTACCGTCGAAAATGAGTCCCGGAGCGTAAAACATGAAATTGGGACCCGGCGCCATCAGTACCGCCCGAAACGAGTCCGGGAGCGCAAAACATGAAATCGAGCCCTGACGGTATCGGTACCGCCAAAATTGTGTCCGGGAGAGCAAAATTTGAAAACGGGACCCGGCGCGATCAATAACGCCCAAAAAGTGTTCGGGAGCGCAAAACTTGAAAACGAGCCCCGACGGCCTCGGTACCGCCCAAAAAGAGTCCGGGAGCGCAAAACATGAAAACGAGCCTCGACACCCTTGGTACCGTCGAAAACGAGTCCTCGTGCACAAAACATGAAAACGAGCCTAACGCCCTCGGTACCGCCAAAAATGTGTCCGGGAGAGCAAAATATGCCAACGGGACCCAAGGTCCTCGCTACCGTCGAAAATGAGTCCGGGAGCGTAAAACATGAAATTGGGACCCGGCGCCATCAGTACCGCCCGAAACGAGTCCGGAAGCGCAAAACATGAAATCAAGCCCCGACGGTATCGGTACCGCCAAAAATGTGTCCGGGAGAGCAAAATATGAAAACGGGACCCGATGCCCTCAATAACGCCCAAAAAGAGTTCGGGAGCGCAAAACATGAAAACGGGACCCGACGCCCTCGGTAACGCCCAAAAAGAGTCCGGGTGCGCAAAACTTGAAAATGAGCCCCGACGGCCTGGGTACCGCCCAAAAAGAGTCCGGAAGCGCAAAACATGAAAACAAGCCCCAACACCCTCGGTACCATCGAAAATGAGTCCGGGAGCGCAAAACTTGAAAACGCGATCTGACGCCCTCGATACCGCCCAAAAAGTGTCCTAGAGCGCATAACATGAAAACGAGCCCCGACGCTCTCGGTATCGTCGAAAATGAGTCTGGGAGCGCAAAACATGAAAATGGGACCCGGCGCCGTCGGTAACGTCCGAAAAGTATGAAATCGGGCCCAGACGGCCTCGATACTGTAGAAAACGAGTCGGGGAGCGCAAAACATGAAAACGGGACCCGACGCACTCGGTACCGTCAAAAATGTGTCCGGGAGCACAAAACTTGAAAATGAGGACCGACAGCCTCGGTACCGCCCAAAAAGAGTCCGGGAGCGCAAAACATGAAAACTAGCCCCGACCCCCTCGCTACCGTCGAAAATTGTCCGGGAGCGCAAAACTTGAAAACGGTATCCGACGCCATCGGTACTGCCTGAAACGAGTCTGGGAGCACAAAACATGAAAACGAGCTTCGACACCCTCGATTCCGTCGAAAATGAATCCGAGTGCGCAAAACTTAAAAATACCACCCAACACCCTCGCATCGCCCGAAATGAGTCCGGAGCAAAAAACATGAAAACGGGACCGGCACTCTCGCACCGCCCAAAAAAGAGTCCGAGATCGCAAAACATGAAAACGAGCCCTCACGCTCTCGGTACCGCCCAAAAAAGAGTCCGGGAGCGTAAAACATGAAAACGATCCCTCATGCCCTCGGTTCCGTCCAAAACGAGTCCGGGAGCACAAAACATAAAAACGGGACCCGGCACTCTCGGTACCGCCCAAAAAGAGTCCGGGAGCGCAAAACATGAAAACGAGCCCCGACGCCCTCGTTACTGATGGCGATAAAGTCAAGGCAGGTTTACAGATGAACAATCATGATCAAGGAAGCAAGTTCGGACCGCTTCTCGGTTTGAAGAACCAGGCCCAAGTCATATTTACAATTAATTTACGAAACAAAGATCTCTTTGGACATATTCATACCGGGCCAGTAGTTTGGGCATAACTCTCTCATAAAATCTCTGATTTGGATGATTCAAATTTCTCTGATCATATGATGAAATGGACAATCCTTTTGGTGTTTTGAGTTTCTCCAGATTCTAAAGTCTTCTTGGTCAAAACCTCGTGTCAAGTGAGCGTGGTCACTGAGGAGCCAGGCAACATTTAGTTTCTTGGAACTTATCTTTTGAGTCTCTCTATGTTTTAATTATATTTTGGAATTAGCGTAGTAGTTAATGTTATTTTTATTGTGTTTTTGATATTTGCAAAAGTAGTTAAGAAATTATTAATTAGTAGAAAGTTTCTAGAGTTGAGTTGTATGGCTATATCAAGCCAAATTTCTAAATGTAAACTCACTTGTTGAATTATTATGAAAAAGTTTATCTTGAGTTGAGTTTATCTCCTCTTTTATCCTGCTATGAGTTGAGAGTATCCTACAGTTGTGATTTTATCGTTGAACGTGTGTGTGTCCTTGGACGATTCATAGCTCGAACGCTATAAGTTGGTATCAGAACAGCAGGCGAAGGATGGTGCGACATAGTGCTCGTGTCAATCCTCCTGAAGGCAACCAGCAAGCCGATCGAGATATTGAGTTGAACGAGTTGAGGCGCATGTGCAACAACTCCAAGAGTGTCTAGCACGCGTGGAGGCCACACGGGAACAACTGCGATGATTCCTATCGTGGCTCGGATGGCGAAACTTATGGTGACGATGATGTAGAGTTCAACCCCTTCCACGACAACCACACCTTGGTGTCCAGTGATGATGAGGCTCTCCATCAAAATCACACCCGAAGGAACCAGCAATTTCGACGCGCTTTTGATCTAAAAGCGGATATTCCGGTGTACGAAGGGCGCATACAAACCGATGAGTTCATAGATTGGCTCAATACGATTGAACGTGTCTTTGAGTACCAAGATGTCCCTGAGGAAGAGAAGGTGAAGATTGTTGCCATCAAATTGAAGACTCATGCATCTATTTGGTGGGAGAAGTTGAAAATGAAGCGAGCCCATGAGGGTAAGTAAAAATTCAGAACATGAGAAAAGATGGTGAAAGAGTTGCGAAAGAAGTTTACGCGGCGGGGGTACTTGCAAGAGGCCTTTCTTCAACTTCATGGCTTTGTTCAAGATGATAAAACTGTGGCAGATTACACTGAGGAACTTGATCACCTCATGTTGAAGTGTGGCGTTGTTGAGCCCGAAGAACAAACCATTGCACGATATCTCTGTGGCCTTTGCAAGGAGATTCATGATGTGGTAACTTTACAACCCTTTATCTCTTATTCTGATGTTTTTAAGCTTGCCACAAAAGTTGAAAAACAACTCCAGAAGAAAGAAGTCAGAAAAACACCGAGCTTTGGTGGTAGCCGAGTTCTCAATCGAGGCTATCCAACAATCCATGGGAGTAGTACACAATCAGCCAAACCAACATCAAGTGCAGTGGCCAAATTTTCAGCCAAAACCGCAACCGCATGACCCTCTACACCCGCCCCTAAAGCTGTTCAATGCTATCGGTGCACAGGGTACGGTCACATCAAGTCTGAATGCCCAAATCAGTGGGTATTTACCATTGTTGAAGAACCCCAGAGGAGGAGCAAACGATTTTGATTCTCCACCCGTGTTTGATGAGGCGGCGGATGAGGAGGATATCATTTATGGAGATACGGGTGAGGTGTTGGTGATTAGGCGTGTGTTGAATTCCGATCCGTTCAAGATGATGTGTGGCTCATGATAATATCTTCCATACACGATGAACCTCTCATGGGAAGTTATGCGATGTTATCATTGATTGTGGGAGTTGTGAGAATGTTGTTTCGAAACTATGGTGCAAAAGTCTGTTGCTTAAAACGAAAAGCACCCAAAACTGTACAAACTCTCTTGGTTGGAAAAAGGTAAATGCGTGCAAGTTCACCAGCGTTGTTTGGTTAATTTTTCTATTGGTGAGAAGTACCGAGATGAGGTATAGTGTGATGTAGTTCCTATGGATGCTTGTCATTTACTTTTGGGGAGGACTTGACAGTTTGATAGAAAGGTACACCATGACAGTTTAAAAACACTTATTCTTTTGAGCTAAATGGTGCTAAGATTACTTTGGGTCCTTCTAGAATGGAAATGAAATCTAAACCAATGTTTGAAGGATAGCACTATCATTCTCTCAAAATCTGAATTCTTGAAATTTTTGAAGAATCCCAAATAGCCTTTGCATTGGTGGTGAAAGAAGTTAATGGTGACGAAGTACTCTAATACCAGGACCAGTAGTACCTTTACTTGAACAATTTCAGAAGCTTGTTCCAGATGAAATTCCAGCAGGTTTACCTCCAATGAGGAGTGTACAACACTGCATAGATTTTGTTCCTAGTGCAGTTTTGTCAAACAAGGCAGCCTACCGAATGAACCCAACAGAAAATGTCGAGTTACAACGGCAAGTAGATGAGTTGTTGAGCAAGGGTTTGGTGCGTGAAAGTATAAATACCACGCGAGAGTGTAAAGCGAGAGCTTTGGTGTTTGGGCTCACAATATAAATACCACTGGGTTTGTCCATTTGATACAGAATAAACACAAAAATGGGTAGGGTTTGCAGTTTGTCCCTCAAACTATCTGTAGCCCAATGACGAAAGTTGCTCATATTGGTCGCCCGCGGTCCAAACCAAGGGATAGGTCGAGCAAATTGGGGGCTAGTAAGTAGTCGCTTCTGAGGGCGTGTAAATAAATAACTCTCGACTATTAGTAGCAGGTAACAATAATGAAAAAAATCTACTCTCCTCAGGCAAAAATAAAAGGAATATCTAAGTAAAACAATAAAAGTCTATTTTCCTTATCCCTCAATTGAAGTAAGAAGAAATTGTAATAAAACCTTTTCAATAAGGGGTTGTCACCTTTGTCCTCGACACCATGAGTGTTATACAAAGCCAGGTTGGGTGCATTCATCCACAAAAGCACCACATGCCCAAGGAGGTGGTCTGTTACAATCCCACACAGATCATGGAGGGGTCAGATTAAGGGTGTATACTTTTACCTGACATTCAGTGTCAAACATAGTGACTCGCTTAAAGAAGTGACTATGGTCATGGAGAGCGAACCTACCCGATGAAAGCCTGTCTCATAGGGATGTGTGATGGATGTTTGAGGGTAGTAAAAAAAAATAGGTTGGGTGCATTCATCCGTAAAAGCACCACACGCCTAAGGAGGTGGTCTATTACAATCTCAAGCAGATCATGGAGGGGTCAGATCAAGGGTTTATGCTTTTACCCGACATTTTATGTCAAACAAAGTGACTCACTTAAAGAAATGGCTATGGTCATGGAGAGCGAACCTACCCGATGAAAGCCTGTCTCGTAGGGATGCGTGATGGATGTTTGAGGGTAGGACCCCCACGAAACAAACTGAGTGGAGATGAGTGAAAGTGAGTTTCCACTTTGGCACGCAATGGTGCACAAATGAGGGGAGAGTGGGTGAGCTTCCGGAAGAAATATCAATCAAGCATATAAGGAGCATCCACAAAATGGTGTTGTCAATTGTATCCACAATCCAATTGACACTGGTAAGTTTATCCATCAGTAATAAAGGGATAAACGGGTTTGTTCTGTACTCGGCTTAGAGGTCAATACAGACAGGTTTGGTATCCGTAAAATACCATGGTTACTAAGTTCTCTATTGTAATAAAGAAAGAGAAGCAATGTATAGAATAAGTGTAATAGGGTGTTGTAAAGTTTTTCCTTTTTCTGTTATTATACTTAGATCTTTGCGTAAAGATGAAGCGATTGTAATTAGACACTTTTATAATTAAGATTGAAAGTGTAAAATGTAAAGAGTTAGTGGAATATTTTTCCACGCTGCAGAGGAAGTGACGAGGAAATAGCAAAGAAGGCGATCAACATCCACAACAGTGAAAGAAAAGAGAAGTGAGGGAAGAAGGAAAAGAAAGTGGAAGAAGGTGGTCGAGAGATGCTATCTTGATCTCCCCCATGGTGGCTGAAGCGGTGGGCTGAGTACATGCACCACTATCTCACGGGCGAGAGGCCGAGAAGCCAGGCTCCGCCGTGTCGCACTCATAAGAAGAATCTGATCAAAGAAAAACTTGTCAAAGTCTAGCTTGAACCTATGAAGGAGAGAGGTGTGTCGGATATATGCACCAAAGCAGGCCCTTCAATTCCCCAAAGTCTTCAGGACCCGCTTTGGTGGGTGGCTCTTTGTTTATCCCTGAAAGGTCGAAAGAAGAAACACAAGAGAAAAACCAAGATCAAACCCTGAGAGCTGAAATAGTACAATCCCTGTACAACAAAAAACTGTGTCAATGCAAAGCCAATATTTTTGATACAGCCAATCACAAGAAATCTCAATGTGATTTTTCTTTCAAGGTTGATCAGGTGCCAAAGTTGTGAGCAACCACCTGATCAAGCCAAGATTTGTGTCAATTGTTGACAAGTAATCAGCTGTTGACCAAATCACCTTCATGAATATGGATTGAAAGTTAATTTCACAAGACTGATCATGTGCCAAAGCTGTGAGCAACCATCTGATCAAGTCTAGATTTGTATCAATTGTTGACAAGTAATCAACTTTTGATCAAATCTAACCCTAATGAATATTAATACAAGTCTAATTGATGTTTAATTAGGGTGGTTTCTGCAAGAGAATTTTATTTGGCAGAGACACTGATCTACAACTGTGAGAAATTGAGATTAATTGAGAAGAAAATGAGGTTTTCTGAGCAAGGAAATTTTTAGCACAAGGAAACAAGAGTAAAATGGGAATTTAAAAATACAGAGGTGTTCATCATGAATTTAGATAATTTGGGTGAAATTTTCATAATTTTTGGATGAAGGGAGCTATTTAAAGAAATTGGGAGAAAAAATCAGATCAATTAGAGGGCTATGATTTGATCAAGAGCCTTCATGGGTACAACTTGGGGATAATACTTCACTGGGTGCAAACTGGGGACAGCAAACAATGGAGACCAACTTTGGCACTGGAGAAAAGAGTTTGAAGGAGAAAAATATTACGTGAACCCAGTGCACCAATTATGTCTCTCATTAAACATGATGGGTGGGGCCCAAATCCGTGCACCAAGTCCACCTGAGCTGCACCACATCCCTCTCTTGTTTCTTTCACTGCCACTGGGCCCCACACTACAGGAACCCATCTTCTTTCCCTGCTGCTGCAGCTTCTTCCCTGCTAAACCCGATCTTGAGCAGAAAATGAATTAAAAATGGAAAAAAAGCTCAAACGGTGACGAAAATTGACAAATAATATACCGTTGGAAAGCTCTCAGTGAGGAGAACACACTAGAATAATTTTTTTCTAGTTTAGTGTGCTATAATTCACTCGCATTTAAGGGAAAAGGAATCGAGTGTAAAATCCAATTGAGTGATTTGACGAGTAATTGGATAAATTGGCGGTTTAGGGAGGCTCAAGTGGTCCCATGATTACATTGAAGTCGTTACTAGCACAAAACCATCACTCATTATATGATTTTCTCGATGAAGTTGGTGTACAAAACCAAGGGACAAAGAAAGGAGCCAATTCACTTGGTGTTTGAAGAAAGAAGAGCAAGGAAAAAGTGGATTGTGATCACGGCGCCATGTCATCGATCCGGACCTAAGGATTTTGCTCACAACAAGCACAACTGAAATCAATTTACACCATTAGATTAGTGAAGGAAAGGATGAGATTGTGCCACCTCAAAGCAATCGTAGGGTTAGAGAAAGCACAAATTGTGCTTAGAAGAAGCACAATTGAGCTGCCAAACCACAACTGAATCCTATAAAAACCCTTGGCAGCAAAGAAAGAAAAGGAGAAGTTGAGGAAAAAACACACAACCACTTCCTAACACACAAGAGAAAGAGGACAATTACATAAGAGGAGGAGAGTTTTACGCAAGGGCAATCTATAAATTGAGCAATTGAGAGAGAGACACACTCACACACATTCACTAGTGATCACCTAGTGTAGAGAAAGAGAGAGATTACAAGAGTTAAGAAGAAGAATTTGATCAATTGGTGTTTTCTGTTGAGAATTCAAGGTAATAAACCATGGAAATTGATTTGATTGGTGTTTATTTATATTTCTTTCCCTGGAACTGCGCTCTAGACATTCAATTTGTGCTTATTAAATAATCAATTTGATTCTTTCTCATTCTTATTGCTTTCTTTCAAGAGTTTACTTATTAATTCTATCTCTTAACTATTTTCTTTTCTAAATAAAATCAATTGACATTAATTGATTGAATCCAGTGAGCCACTGGCCCAATCACAAGGTGATTGGTGAGCCTTTAGGCTTGGATCAGTCACAAACATCAAGAATCTATGATTCAATTGTTATTACATCGATTTGCCTTGTAATTTTCATTTTCCAATTGATTTTTCTGCTTATACTTGCACAATAGCCAAAAAAATGATAGCTTTCTATTCTCTAATCATCCTAACTACATGATTTTAATCGATAAAGTTAGTTAATCTTTATAATTTTAAATGAATATACTGATCTTGACACAAATCAGCATATCGTCAAGACTTCAGAGTGAATCAATCCTAATTTTTGCAATCTCAGTGAGCCACTAGCCCTAACAATGTCTGGGTGAGCCTTTAGGCCTGGGAGATTTTGATTAAGTGCAATAATTTAGTGAATGTCAGAGATTTCGATGAATTCAGAACTGATGCTGATCAGTTTCGGGCATAGCTAGTTGGTATCGTGCTGAAACGCCTTGAAACTCAGTGAGCCACTGGCCCCAGCTAAAGCTGGGTGAGCCTTTAGGCCTGAGGGGTGTCAATTGAGTATGCAAGTTCAAAAAGCATCTCAAATTGAAAGGAATTGGGGCCGGTCCTGATCGGTACCATGCACTCCCAAACTGTTAGTGCTTCAGTGCGATTGATAGTGATCAAGAACACTCACATTCACTTCAGATCACATCTACATGTCAAGGCGATGCTTATTGATCTTGCAACTATCAATGACATTGACTGCAACTGTTGAATTTGACAAAGAATTCAACTAGGTACCAATTCCGAATGGCACATCTCAGCTGGTACCCTAATGCAACCCTTACCATCGCATGGATCTCCGATCGGGCACCACAGGGAGACTCACCAAGGTTATGCGATGCTAGAGCACAAGTCTGATCAGAGGAGAGGAGATCCGACCACTAGAAATCACCACCTAGCATGAATCCTGACGTAGAGATAAGTCAGAGGAGCTGGAGATCACTCAGCACAACTATTGAGATGTACCCTAATCTTGAAGATCCATCAACGACTGAGATCAGTCAAGAGTTTAGAAAATTAAAACGGAAGAAATATGGGCCTCAAATCTATTCAACATACAATCTCAATTAAATCCAGTGGCCCAAATGAATAAAGAGTTAAACAGAAGATTTACACTAATCTCAGAATAATCTAATGGTCCGGATTAAATACAACATTCTTAGGAATCGTTATAACGATTCTTGAATCGTTATACGATTCACCAAAGCGTTATAACACTTCACAAGACGTTAGCAACGCTTTGACTATTCTCTGACAAGTCAACAAATGTTAAAGAATCGTTGTAATGATTTTCTAAAACGTTGAACAATATACAGAGCGATAAAAAAAATGTATAATAAGATGATAATAATAAAAATATATAAACACAATAAAAAATATATAAAATAAACAACAAAAATAATAATAATAAAGAATCATTATAAATATTCCTTGAATCGTTATACGGTTTACCAAAACGTTGAACGCTTCACAAAACGTTGGTAACTCTTTGACCATTTTCTGACAAGTCAACATATTCTAAAGAACCGTTGTAACGATTTTCTAAAACGTTGAATGATATACAGAGCGTTAGCAACGTTTTGACCCCTATTGACCAATTCTCTAACAAGTTTGATATCTTCTGAAAGCGTTATAACGGTTTGTGGAAATATTATAACGATTTGATGAAGAGTTGTAAAGGTTTGTTGAATCGTTACATAATTTTTAGAATGATGAATGATCAACAACGTAATGATACACCTTATTGACTGCTGATGAGACATAATAATATGGCAGTTTTTGAGCTCATCTTCTAATAAACATATCTCAATGTTAGACCAGCCAGGAGCTCTGAGTCTAATTTTGTGCACAAGTTAACCCTGAATCTATGAATCGACTAAGTGCTCAGGACTCACGATTTAATGGTGATAAAATATGCCCACACAGAGGTGTGAAGTAACACAGTGATTTTTGCACAAGTAATGCAACATTCAGAATAGCCAATCAAGACAAGAACATCTTGACGTCCGTCGAAGAATGACCAAGACTGTGACATCAGCTTGAGCAAATATGTTAATTTGAAAATAGAAGAACATCACGATGTCCAAAGAGGTGACATCATGATGACTCTGTGTCATGAACAAGTAATTCATGACACAAAACATGAAAACGAGCCCCGACGCCCTCGTTACCATCGAAAACAAGTCCGGGAGCGCAAAACATTAAAACGGTACCCGACGCCATCGGTACCGCCCGAAACGAATCCGGGAGCGCAAAACATGAAAACGGGACTCGGCGCCCTCGTAACGCTTGAAAAAGATGCGGGGAGCCCAAAACATGAAATCAAGCCCCTGACACCCTCGGTCCTGTTGAAAACGAGTCGGGGAGCGCAAAACATGAAAACGGGACCCGACGCCCTCGGTACAGCCAAATACGTGTCCGAGAACATAAAACTTGAAAATGAGGACCGACGGCCTCGGTACCGCCCAAAAAGAGTCCGGGTGAGCAAAACATGAAAATGAGCCCCAACGCCCTCGGTACCGTCGAAAACTAGTCCGGGAGCGCAAAACTTGAAAACGGTACCTGACGCCCTCAGTACCGCCCGAAGCGAGTTCGGAAGCACAAAACATCAAAATGGGACCCAACACCCTCGATACCGACCAAAAAGAGTCCGGGAGCTCAAAACATGAAAACGAGCCCTGACGCCCTCGTTACCGCCGAAAATTTGTCCGAGAGCGCAAAACTTAAAAACGGTACCCGACGCCCTCGCTACCGCCCGAAACAAGTCCGAGAGCGCAAAACATGAAAACAAGAGTTGGCGCCCTCGGTACCGCCCAAAAAGTGTCTGGGAGCGCAAAACATGAAATCAAGCCCGACTGCCTCGGTCCTGTCGAAAACGAGTGTGGGAGCGCAAAATAAGAAAACGGGACCCGACGCCCTCGGTACCGCCAAAAACGTGTCCGGGAGTGCAAAACTTGAAAATGAGCCCCGACGACCTCGGTACCACCCAGAAAGAGTCCGGGAGCGCAAATCATGAAAACGAGCCCTGACGCCCTCGGTACCGCCAAAAACGTGTTCGGGAGCGCAAAATATGCCAACGGGACCCAAGGTCCTAACTACCGTCGAAAATGAGTCCGGGAGCGTAAAACATGAAATTGGGACTCGGCGCCCTCGTTACCGCCTGAAACGAGTCTGGGAGCGCAAAACATGAAATCGAGCCCCGACGGCATCGGTACTGTCGAAAACGGGTTGGGGAGCGCAAAAAAAGAAAACGAGACCCGACACCCTCGGTACCGCCAAAAACGTGTCCGGGAGCGCAAAACTTTAAAACGAGCCCTGACGAACTCGGTACCGCCCAAAAAGAGTCTGGGAGCGCAAAACATGAAAACAAGCCTTGACGCCCTCGGTACCGCCAAAAATGTGTTCGGGAGCGCAAAATATGCCAACGGAACCCAAGGTCCTCGCTATCGTTGGAAAACGAGTCCGGGAGCGCAAAACATGAAATTGGGACTCGGCGCCTCGCATCGCCCGAAACGAGTCCTTTAGCGCAAAACAGGAAAACAGGAACCGACGCCCTTGGTAATGACCAATAATAGTCCCGGAGCGTAAAAGATGAAATCGAGCCCCGACGGCCTTGGTACTGTCGAAAACGTGTCGGAGAGCGCAAAACATGAAAACGAAACCTGACGCCCTCGGTGCCGCCAAAAACGTGTCCGGGAGGGAAAAACTTGAAAACGAGCCCCGACGGCCTCGATACCGCCCAAAAAGAGTCTGGGAGCTCAAAACATGAAAACGAGCCCCGACACCCTCGATGCCGTCGAAAATGAGTCCCGGGAGCGCAATACTTAAAAACGGTACCGACGCCCGGTATCGCCGAAATTAATACGAAGCGCAAAACATAAAAACGGGACCGGCGCCCTGTAACGCCCAAAAAGATTCGGGAGCGCAAAACATGAAATCGGGCCCCGACGGCCTCGATACTGTAGAAAACGAGTCGGGGAGCGCAAAACATGAAAACGGGACCAGACGCCCACGGTACCGCCAAAAACGTGTTCGGGAGGTCAAAACGTAAAAACGAGGACCGACAGCCTCGGTACCGCCCAAAAAGTGTCCGGGAGCGCAAAACATTTTACGAGCCCCGACGCCCTCGGTATCGTCGAAAAAGAGTCCAGGAGCGCAAAACTTGAAAACAGTACCTGACGCCCTCGGCACCGCCCGAAATGAGTCCGGGAGCACAAAACATGAAAACGAGCCCCGACACCCTCGGTTCCGTCGAAAATGAGTCCGAGAGCCAAAACTTGAAAACGGTACCCGACGCCCTCGGTACCGCCAGAAACGTGTCTGTGAGCACAAAATATGAAAACAGGACCCGACGCTCTCGCTACCGCCCAAAAAGAGTTCGGGAGCGCAAAACATGAAAACGAGCCCCGCCGCCCTCGGTAACGCCCAAAAAGATGATGGGAGCGCAAAACATGAAAACGAGCCTCGACACCCTTGGTACCGTCGAAAATGAGTCCTCGTGCACAAAACATGAAAACGAGCCTGACGCCCTCGGTACCGCCAAAAATGTGTCTGGGAGCGCAAAAAATGCCAACGGGACCCAAGGTCCTCGCTACCGTCGAAAATGAGTCCGGGAGCGTAAAACATGAAATTGGGACCCGGCGCCATCAGTACCGCCCGAAACGAGTCCGGAAGCGCAAAACATGAAATCAAGTCCCGACGGTATCGGTACCGCCAAAAATGTGTCCGGGAGAGCAAAATATGAAAACGGGACCCGATGCCCTCAATAACGCCCAAAAAGAGTTCGGGAGCGCAAAACTTGAAAACGAGCCCCGACGGCCTCGCTACCGCCCAAAAAAAGACCGGGAGCGCAAAGCATGATAACGAGCCTCGACACCCTTGGTACCGTCGAAAATGATTCCTGGTGCACAAAACTTGAAAACGAGCCCGACGCCCTCGGTACCGTCAAAAATGTGTCCGGGAGCACAAAATATGCCAACGGGACCCAAGGTCCTCGCTTCCGTCGAAAATGAGTCCGGGAGCGTAAAACATGAAATTGGGACCCGACGCCATCGGTACCGCCCGAAATGAGTCCGGGAGCACAAAACATGAAATTAGGACCCGGTACCCTCGGTACCTTACGAAACGAGCTCGTTAGCGCAAAGCATGAAAAAGGGTCCACGCGCCCTCGGTACCGTCGAAAATGAGTCCGGGAGCGCAAAACATGAAAACGGGATACGACGCCCGCGGTACCGCCCAACAAGTGTCCGAAAGCTCATAACATGAAAACGAGCTCATAACATGAAAACGAGCCCTGACGCCCTCGATATCGTCGAAAATGAGTATGGGACCACAAAACTTAAAAACGGTACCCGACGCCCTCGATACCGCCCGAAATGAATACAGAGCGCAAAAAATGAAAACGGGACCCGACGCCCTCGGTAACGCCCAAAAAGATTCCGAGAGCAAAAAACATGAAATCGGGCCCAGACCCCCTCGGTACCGTCGAAAATGAGTCCGAGAGCGCAAAACTTGAAAACGGTACCCGACGCCATCGGTACCGCCCGAAATGAGTCCGGGAGCACAAAACATGAAAACGAGCCTCGATACCTTCGGTTCCGTCGAAAATGAGTCCGGGAGCGCAAAACATGAAAACGGTACCCGACGCCCTCCGTAACGCCCAAAAAAGAGTCGGGGAGCGCAAAACTTGAAAACGAGCCCTCACGCTCTCGGTTCCGTCGAAAATGAGTCCGGGAGCGCAAAATTTGAAAACGTTACCCAACGCCCTCGGTACCGCCCGAAACGAGTCCGGGAGCACAAAACATGAAAACGGTACCCGACACTCTCGGTACCGTCCAACAAGAATCCGGGAGCGCAAAACATGAAAACGAGCCCCGATGCCCTCGTTACCATCGAAAACAAGTCCGCGAGCGCAAAACATGAAAACGGTACCCGACGCCATCATTACACTGAAACGAATACGGGAAAGCAAAACATGAAAACGGGACCTAGCGCCCTCGATAACGCCCAAAAAGATGCCGGGAGCGCAAAACATGAAGTCGAGCCTCGACGGCCTCGGTACTGTTGAAAACGAGTCGGGTAGGGCAAAACATGAAAACGGGACCCGACGCCCTCGATACCGCCAAAAACGTGTCCCGAAGCACAAAACTTGAAAACGAGGACCGACGGCCTCGATACCTCTCAAAAAGAGTTCGGGAGTGCCAAACATGAAAACGAGCCCCGACGCCCTCGGTACCGTCGAAAACTCGTCCGGGAGCGCAAAATTTAAAATGGTACCCGACGCCCTCGGTACCGCCCGAAACGAGTCCGGGAGCACAAAACATGAAAATGGGACCCGAGGCCCTCGATACCGGCCAAAAAGAGTCTGGGAGCGCAAAACATGAAAACGAGCCCTGACGCCCAGGTTACCGTCGAAAACGAGTCCGGGAGCGTAAAACTTGAAAACGGTACCCGACGCCCTCGGTACCGCACGAAATGAATCCGGGAGCGCAAAACATGAAAACAGGAGTCGACGCCCTCGCTACCGCCCAAAAAGAGTCCGGGAGCGCAAAACATGAAATCGAGCCCCGACGGCCTCGATACTGTCGAAAATGAGTGTGGGAGCGCAAAACAACAAAACGGGACCCGACGCCCTCGCTACCGCCAAAAACGTGTCCAGGAGCGCAAAACCTGAAAACGAGCCTCGACGCCATCAGTACCGCCAAAAACGTGTCCGGGAGCGCAAAATATGCCAACGGAACCCAAGGTCCTTGCTACCGTCGGGAAACGTGTACGGGAGCGCAAAACTTGATATTGGGACCTAGCGCCCTCGGTACCGCCCGAAACGAGCCCGTTAGCGCAAAACATGAAAACGGAACCCGGCGTCCTCGGTAATGACCAATAATAGTCCGGGAGCGCAAAAGATGAAATCGAGCCCCGACGACCTCGGTACTGTCGAAAACGAGTCGGAGAGCGCAAAACATGAAAATGGGACCCGACGCCCTCGGTACCGCCAAAAACGTGTCCGGGAGCAGCAAAACTTGAAAATGAACACGACGGCCTCGCTACCGCCCAAAAATAGTCCGGGAGCGGAAAACATGAAAACGAGCCCCGACACCCTCGCACCGTCGAATCCGAGTCCCGGAGCGCAAAACATGAAAACGGTACCTAACGCCCTCGATGCGACTAAAAGTGTTCGGGAGCTCATAGCATGAAAACGAGCCTCGACGCCCTCGATACCGTCGAAAATAATTCCGGGAGCGCAAAACTTGAAAATGGTACCCGACACCATCGGTACCGCTTTGAAATGAATACGGAGTGCAAAACATGAAAACGGACCCGACGCCTCGATAACGCCCAAAAAGATTCCCGAGCACAAAACATGAAATCGGGCCCCGACGCCTCGATATCGTAGAAAACGAGTCGGGGAGCACAAAACATGAAAACGGGACCCGACGCCCACGGTACCGCGAAAAACCTGTCCGGGAGCACAAAACTTGACAACAAGGACCGACGGCCTCGATACCGCCCAAAAAGTGTCACGGTGCGCAAAACATGAAAATGAGCCCCGACGCCCGCGGTATCGTGGAAAATGAGTCCGGGAGCTCAAAACTTGAAAACGGTACTCGACGCCATCGGTACCGCCCGAAACGAATCCAGGTGTGCAAAACATTAAAACGGGACCCGACGCCCCCGGTAACGCCCAAAAAGATGTCGGGAGCGCAAAACATGAAATCGAGCCCTGACGGCCTCGGTACTGTTGAAAATGAGCCGGGGAGCGCAAAACATGAAAACGGGACCCGATGCCCTCGGTACCGCCAAAAACGTGTCCGGCAACACAAAACTTGAAAACGAGGACCGACGACCTCGGTACCGTCCAAAATGAGTCCGGGATCGCAAAACATGAAAACGATCCCCGACGCCCTCGGTACCATTGAAAACGAGTCCGGGAGCACAAAACTTGAAAACGGTACCCGACGCCCTCGCTACCGCCCAAAACGAGTCCGGCAGCGCAAAACATGAAAACGGGACCCGGCGCCCTCAGTAACGCCCAAAAAGAGTCTGGGTGCGCAAAACTTGAAAATGAGCCCCGACAGCCTGGGTACCGCCCAAAAAGAGTCCTGAAGCGCAAAACATGAAAACGAGCCCCAACACCCTCGGTACCATCGAAAATGAGTCCGGGAGCGCAAAACTTGAAAACGCGATCTGACGCCCTCGATACCGCCCAAAAAGTGTCCCGGAGCGCATAACATGAAAACGAGCCCCGACGCTCTCGGTATCGTCGAAAATGAGTCTAGGAGCGCAAAACATGAAAATGGGACCCGGCGCCGTCGGTAACGCCCAAAAAGTATGAAATCGGGCCCAGACGGCCTCGATACTGTAGAAAACGAGTCAGGGAGCGCAAAACATGAAAACGGGACCCGACGCACTCGCTACCGTCAAAAATGTGTCCGGGAGCACAAGACTGGAAAATGAGGACCGACAGCCTCGGTACCGCCCAAAAAGAGTCCGGGAGCGCAAAACATGAAAACTAGCCCCGACCCCCTCGGTACCGTTGAAAATTATCCGGGAGCGCAAAACTTGAAAACGGTATCCGACGCCATCGGTACTGCCTGAAACGAGTCTGGGAGAACAAAACATGAAAACGAGCTTCAACACCCTCGGTTCCGTCGAAAATGAATCCGAGTGCGCAAAACTTAAAAATAGTACCCAACGCCTCGCATCGCCCGAAATGAGTCCGGAGCAAAAAACATGAAAACGGGACCCGGCACTCTCGGTACCGCCCAAAAAAGAGTCCGAGAGCGCAAAACATGAAAACGAGCCCTCACGCTCTCGGTACCGCCCAAAAAAGAGTCCGGGAGCGTAAAACATGAAAACGAGCCCTCATGCCCTCGGTTCCGTCCAAAACGATTCCGGGAGCACAAAACATGAAAACGAGCCCCGACGCCCTCGTTACTGATGGCGATAAAGTCAAGGCAGGTTTACAGATGAACAATCATGATCAAGGAAGCAAGTTCTGGACCAGTTCTCAGTTTGAAGAACCAGGCCCAAGTCATATTTACAATTAATTTACGAAACAGCATCTCTTTGGACATATTCATACCGGGCCAGTAGTTTGGGCATAACTCTCTCATAAAAGCTCTGATTTGGATGATTCAAATTTCTCTGATCATATGATGAAATGGACAATCCTTTTGGTGTTTTGAGTTTCTCCAGATTCTAGAGTCTTCTTGGTCAAAACCTCGTGTCAAGTGAGCGTGATCACTGAGGAGCCAGGTAGCATTTAGTTTCTTGGAACTTATCTTTTGAGTCTCTCTATGTTTTAATTATATTTTGGAATTAGCAGTAGTAGTTAATGTTGTTTTTATTGTGTTTTTGATATTTGCAAAAGTAGTTAAGAAATTATTAATTAGTAGAAAGTTTCTAGAGTTGAGTTGTATGGCTATATCAAGCCAAATTTCTGAATGTAAACTCACTTGTTGAATTATTATGAAAAAGTTTATCTTGAGTTGAGTTTATCTCCTCTTTTATCCTGCTATGAGTTGAGAGTATCCTACAGTTGTGATTTTATCGTTGAACGTGTGTGTGTCCTTGGACGATTCATAGCTCGAACGCTATAAGTTGGTATCAGAGCAGCAGGCGAAGGATGGTGCGACATAGTGCTCGTGCCAATCCTCCTGAAGGCAACCAGCAAGCCGATCGAGATATTGAGTTGAACGAGTTGAAGCAGCATGTGCAACAACTCCAAGAGTGTCTAGCATGCGTGGAGGCCACTGGGAACAACTGCGATGATTCCTATCGTGGCTCAGATGGCGAAACTTATGGTGACGATGATGTAGAGTTCAACCCCTTCCACGACAACCACACCTTGGTGTCCAGTGATGATGAGGCTCTCCATCAAAATCACACCCGAAGGAACCAACAATTTCGACGCGCTTTTGATCTAAAAGCGGATATTCCGGTGTACAAAGGGCGCATACAAACCGATGAGTTCATAGATAGGCTCAATACGGTTGAACGTGTCTTTGAGTACCAAGATGTCCCTGAGGAAGAGAAGGTGAAGATTGTTGCCATCAAATTGAAGACTCATGCATCTATTTGGTGGGAGAAGTTGAAAATGAAGCGAGCCCATGAGGGTAAGTAAAAATTCAGAACATGAGAAAAGATGGTGAAAGAGTTGCGAAAGAAATTTCTGCCGGCAGGGTACTTGCAAGAGGCCTTTCTTCAACTTCATGGCTTTGTTCAAGGTGATAAAACTGTGGCAGATTACACCGAGGAACTTGATCACCTTATGTTGAAGTGTGGCGTTGTTGAGCCCGAAGAACAAACCATTGCACGATATCTCTGTGGCCTTTGCAAGGAGATTCATGATGTGGTAACTTTACAACCCTTTATCTCTTATTCTGATGTTTTTAAGCTTGCCACAAAAGTTGAAAAACAACTCAAGAAGAAAGAAGTCAGAAAAACACCGAGCTTTGGTGGTAGCCGAGTTCTCAATCGAGGCTATCCAACAATCCATGGGAGTAGTACGCAATCAGCCAAACCAACATCAAGTGCAGTGGCCAAATTTTCATTCAAAACCGCAACCGCAGGACCCTCTACACCCGCCCCTAAAGCTGTTCAATGCTATCGGTGCACAGGGTACGGTCACATCATGTCCGAATGCCCAAACCAAATGGGTATTTACCATTGTTGAAGAACCCCAGAGGAGGAGCAAACAGATTTTGATTCTCCATCCGTGTTTGATGAGGCAGCAGATGAGGAGGATATCATTTATGGAGATACGGGTGAGGTGTTGGTGATTAGGCGTGTGTTGAATTCCAGTCCCGTTCAAGATGATGTGTGGCTCCGCAACAATATCTTCCATACACGATGAACCTCTCATGGGAAGTTATGCGATGTTATCATTGATTGTGGGAGTTGTGAGAATGTTGTTTCTGAAACTATGGTGCAAAAGCTGTTGCTTAAAACTGAAAAGCACCCAAAACTGTACAAACTCTCTTGGTTGGAAAAAGGTAAATGCGTGCAAGTTCACCAGCGTTGTTTGGTTAATTTTTCTATTGGTGAGAAGTACCGAGATGAGGTATGGTGTGATGTAGTTCCTATGGATGCTTGTCATTTACTTTTGGGGAGGACTTGGCAGTTTGATAGAAAGGTACACCATGACAGTTTTAAAAACACTTATTCTTTTGAGCTAAATGGTGCTAAGATTACTTTGGGTCCTTCTAGAATGGAAATGAAATCTAAACCAATGCTGAATGATAGCACTATCATTCTCTCAAAATCTGAATTTACTGAAATTTTTGAAGAATCCCAAATAGCCTTTGCATTGGTGGTGAAAGAAGTTAATGGTGACAGAAGTACTCTAATACCAGGACCAGTAGTATCTTTACTTGAACAATTTCGAAGCTTGTTCCGATGAAATTCCGAGCGGGTTTACCTCCAATGAGGAGTGTACAACACTTTGCATAGATTTTGTTCCTGGTGCGGTTTTGTCAAACAAGGCGACTCTACCGAATGAACCCAACAGAAAATGTCGAGTTACAACGGCAAGTAGATGAGTTGTTGAGCAAGGGTTTGGTGCGTGAAAGTATAAATACCACGCGAGAGTGTAAAGCGAGAACTTTGGTGTTTGGGCTCACAATATAAATACCACTGGGTTTGTCCATTTGATACAGAATAAACACAAAAAATGGGTAGGGTTTGCAGTTTGTCCCTCAAACTATCTGTAGCCCAATGACGAAAGTTGCTCATATTGGTCGCCCGCGGTCCAAACCAAGGGATAGGTCGAGCAAATTGGGGGCTAGTAAGTAGTCGCTTCTGAGGGCGTGTAAATAAATAACTCTCGACTATTACTCTCGAGCCTAATCGGCTGAATACACTCTTTTGACCCAAGCGACTAAATACGCTCTCAGACGGAGTGTTCGATTTGTCGGCCTTCTTTGGCAGGTTGAGCTTGAGGCCGGGTTTTGTTGGCTGAGAACCCTTTGGAACCCACACCTGCTGGGTGCTAGGTGTTGCCTTTGATGTAAACCTCCTTGGGTGCGGAGTCGGGATGATGGCTTGCGGCTGAGCCATATCTTGAGAGTGATTGGGGCGGGAGACATATTGTTTTGACCTAGCGTTTCTTACGCTCTTCCTCTGTTTGAGGGCCCTGTGAGCCTTGTAGATGGCTTCTGCAGGGGCTTGAGACTTGTTCTGGCGGCGCTGAGGCTTTTGAGTTGGGCCAGGTGTGGGCTTAGGCACCTCCCATGCCTGGCGGAGCTGGCCGGTGACCGAGTTCTTAGCCACTATACGGAGAGCCGTGAATTTGTTGGAGACTGGGATAGCTGGCCTAGCCACCAGCTGGTTCTGGTATGCATCCAAGGCCCTCTTCCTAGACGCTTGAGAGTTGCGAGCAATTTGGGCTGCGGCCGTTGGGGCTGTCTTCTTGGACAGTCGCCTTCTCCTCTTTGGGGAGGTAGTAGGAGAGGCCATGACATTGTTGGAAATACCCTTAGGAGTTAGGGTAATTGAGTCCTCTTCCTCGTCCGGGATGGAGATCCGGACGGTTGCGGGAGTGATCGTGGCCACTGGAGCTGGGCCGTAGAAAGTCAGTTCTTGCGGGATAGTCCCGAAGAACATGAAGAGCTTGCCCTCTGGGCTCTGTGCAGGTGTGACGGTGTAAGGAGCGAGGTTGAAGTTCCCAAAATATGCCATTTCCTGCAAAAACAAAAATACTTGAAAATCATTAGTCATTTTTAGCGCATAGAAGACCACTTGTATCCTTTAACTATTCTATTTGCTTCTCTCTTTCAAAGATAAGAGGAAAATCTAGGTCCCACCGGGCGTGCCAGATCCTGTGCGACCCTTTTTCGCGCGCTCCGCACCGCCGCTGGGCGATGGGATGCGGAAGAAGGACACGGAGATCCCTCCCAAGCGTGCATCATTTTAATGCCGGCCGATTCTGCCGTTTAGAAAGATTTGGATGCACATTTAGGGGGTTTTTAGTGATTGTGAGTTCTTGTAGATTCCGGTGGGCGCAAGCCCCCACCGTTAATTACCCTGGGCTACTAACCTCGAGGCACCTCTGGATCTTTAAAAGGGAGAAGCAAATAGTATAGTTAAATGATGGTCAAGTGGTCGTCTGGATTCACCGAATGGTTGGTCCCGTGGAAGACAAACCTACTACAGATCGGTTCAGTCTTTACCGCCTCGAGAGATAACCTTACTACAGATCAGATTAATCTCTTCAAAGGGGTTCGAGGTGAGTCTACTACAGAACGACTCAACCTCAATTAATCTAGAAAATGAACCTACTTCAGAACGGTTCAAAATTGATCCTATGAAAGACGAACCTACTACAGATCGGTTCAGTCTTTACCGCCTCGAGAGATAACCTTACTACAGATCAGATTAATCTCTTCGTAGGGGTTTGAGGTGAGTCTACTACGTAACGACTCAACCTCGGTTGATCTAGAAGATAAACCTACTACGAACGGTTCAATCTTAACTAGTCAACAACCAATCACACAAAATACAACTCAAAGCACTGAGCCGGTTGATCTTGAGGTTGGTGAATCAGGAGAAGGGTGGATTTGGCCCACGTGTTTCTTCTCACCGATCTTCTAGATCATGAATTCGAAGCACTAAGCCGATTCATAAACCTAGGAATACAACTGCGCACAAAGTCAAACTTGAAGCACTAAGCCAGCTTAACATTGAGGCATGTGTTAGTGAAGAAACCTACTACAGAACGGTTCACATTCACTATTTTGTGGATGAATCTACTACAGAACGATTCAATCTCATAATCTCGGGAAATGAGCCAGAAGACAAACTTATCGACGGATGAGTTCAGTCTTATTAGTTCAAATAGTCATGAATTACTTGTTCATGACACCGAGTCATTAAGATGTCACTTCTCTTGGACATCGTAATTGTTTACCCTTGAAAAATTTCAAGGATGAATAGATAAATAAATGAAAATAAATTGATGAATAATGATAAATCATAAGAAAAGGGGGGAAGAGAGAGAGAGCAGTGGAAAGATGGCCCACCGATCGGGAAGGTCGTTTGCCTAACCCCGAATAAATCCATTAGTCCCACAATGGAATGTCGGGCATGAAGTGAAGGGTATAAATACCCCGCTATTCTCTATCCACTCGGCATGAGTGACACCCAAGAAGATCGAGGGAGAGAGGAGACCTCTTGGGTGTCACCATGTGATTATATCTTTTCGACAAGTGGGACCCGCATGGCGGTCCCTTATGAGCGCCTCCAATGACATAGACCTAGCCTATTTTGCTAAGAAAGCTAACCAACCCTAACGAGGTTAAGCATTAATCCCACAATGAAATAATACGGTGAAAGACGAGGATATAAATACCCCACCACCTCCTACTCATTCGAGGTGGTCGACCCTCGGGAGATTTAGGAGAGAAAAATCTCCGATGGGTCGCCCATTTGATTACATTTTCTCGACAAGTGGGACCCACCTGCGGTCCCTTGCAGATGAATCTAACAAAGATAGCCTATCCGATGAGTCACCATGTGACTATTTTCACCGACAAAGGACCCCACACCTCGGTGACCTATTGAGGAGTCGAATTGAACCCTAAAAATCGCCTTTGGAGCTAACCCTAGAAAGGAGCCGAAGCAAGATAATCCCTATGCTACATGAAATGATGTCAATGCCAAGCTAGCATTTTGATGCAACTAATCATGAGAAATTCCAAATGTGATTTTGCTTTCAAGGTCGACCGGTGCCAAAGCTGCGAGCAACCACCTAACCATGCTTTGATTTGTGTCAATTATCGATAAGTAGTCGGTTCTTTGGCCAAGTCACCCTCATGTTAAGGGATTGAAAGTCAATTTCACAAGACTGATCAAAGCCAAAGCCGGGAGCAACCACCGATCAAGTCTAGATTTGTATTAATTGGCATTGATAAGTAGTCAAGATTTGATCAAATCAAGCCCTAATGAATATCAATATAAGTCTAATTGGTATTTAGTTAGGGTGGTTTCTGCAAGAGAGAGGTAATTGCGAGAGACATTGAGCTACAATTGAGATCAGGGATTAATTCATAAAGAATAATAGGGTTTTATGAATAAAAGAATTTTTAATCCAGAGAAGGAGGGGTAAAAATGGAATTAAAAATTACAGGGATGATCATCATGAATTTAGGGATTTTTTGGTGAAAATTTCATAATTTTTGGATAAGTGGAGCTATTAAAATAAATTCAGGGAAGATAAAAGCAGAATAAATGGATTAATCAAAGGTCGAGATTTGATCAAGGCAATCATGGGTACAACTTGGAGATGATGGCGCTCTGGGTACAAATTGGGTGTAATAAACACGAAGATAAAAAATAGATGAAGAGAGAGGGTGTGCCACGTGGCAGCACCAGACTGGACCAACTCAGCAGCCGAGTGCCACGTGGCAGCCTCTCATTGGTCCATGTCAGCAAATGGGCCCCACCCTGGCACAAGTCACTGACAGGTGGACCCCACCTCAGTGCCACGTGGCAGTCAGCCAGTGGTCCACCTCATCCCACCCTGTGCCACATGGCACAACCACAGCAGGCCACTTCAATGCGTCATGCCGCCACATGGCACATGCTAGAGAGAAGCCACCTCACCTGATTCCATGCCACATGGCACTACACCACTCACCACCTCAAGAGAGCTTAACAAGTAATTAGGGATAAAGGGAAAGTGATTAAATCAATAAGCCAATCGAGATCATGCCAAATCACATCAATTAACCCTAATCATGCATTAATCGCTTACTAATAATATCTCAGTAAACCTAAGCACGAGAGGTCTTACGGATGGGGCCCACTGTCGGACTTATGAGTCTCATGGTGTATGAATAATCGGCAAGTCAAGTCTACACAAAAACATCACTGGAATTTAAATGAAAGAAAGAAAGATGCATGTACCGGCGCCGGAGGTCTCTCTCTCTGCGTTCTCTTTCTTCTCTCTCCTTGTTCACATGCACCGAGTGCGATTGAGCTTGAGGACACTCCCTCCTCTTTCTCTCTTCTTCTCTTCTTCCTCCCGAGTGATCTCACTGTTGAAGGCGACATTAATGGAGATCAAGCAAAGAGTTGAACTTCGGATCGATTGTTTCTAGATTCAATTGCAACATGAAAAGGAGATCATGTACATCTAGTTAGATCTTGAATTAGTGAAACACAGAGAGAGAAATAACAAGGAGTTATACCTCGAATTGAAATTTGAAACTTGCTAACTGAAGTTTGAAACTTGTAATTGATCGTTGAGAGAGCTTCTATGACCTCAGGCGATGGTGTTAGAACAAGAATTAGAGGAAGATAAGTGCTTGAAGTAAGAGATACACCAATTCACCCTTCGGTCAAGGAATGAGTTGGTTGAACACTATGCCAGAGCTGTCAAATTGATGTAAAAGATGTATAGAGAGTTGCCTGACACTGAATTGATGATGTTGAAGCCTTGAGGTAGAAGAAACAAGCAAGGAATCAAGATGAAAGCTTGAAACTTGATTATGGCTTGTAATGAAAGAGAAGATGTGAATTAAGATCAATTCTGTAAAATGGAGCTCAGAGAGCATGTGAACAGCTTATAAATGAATGGAGTGAGATCTAGAAAGGTCTAGAAGGGGCTAGGGAGGCCTGCAAGAGTGTGAAGGCCGAATAGTGGCAAATCAGTAAATAAATGGAAAGCCTAACAACCTCTAGGCGCTTACACCGAGTCAAGCAATTGAAAACCTGGTTCAGTGAACCATAAGGCACACCAGGAAGCAACTTGAGTGAGGGATGCAATGCACCAAGTGCAATTGGATTGAAAGGGTCAAAATCGGTCAAACCAATCAATATCTATATAAACTCTCAACCAGTGGAGATGAAAAAACAACAAGAAGCATATACACCACACTAACAACTCTTCTAGATCCTTAAAGAAGTCCAGAGAGCAAAGGAAGGGCTAATTGACCAATTGATCTCAACAAGTGTTGAGAACTTGGTGTATAATCATCCTTTCTTCCATTAACAATCAATTCAAAGGTCTACAATCACAGAGAAGAAGGAGAGGTAAGCAATTTAGTGGTAGTTTATGAATTCAAGATGTAAATGTATTCAATTTGTTCAATTCAGTGAGATTTGGTACTGTTTCTTTGCATTTTCGCATTTTCTCTTTTTCAATTCGGTTGAATTCTTCAAAAATCTTGATTGAATTTCTTCTCGAGTTGTCATCTCACTATTTAGAACTCTCTTATTTTATTTCTACACTTTTATCGTGATTAATTAGATAATTAAGATGTCAATCGGGTTGTCGGGGAAATTTGGTCGAAGATCGCATGATCTCCTAGCCTTAATCATAAGCGATCGACTAATCGAAGGTCATTGACCTCTTAGTCACTATGTTTCCAAGCGATTGTTTCAAGAATTCAACTTTCTAATCAAGCAATTGATTGAAATTTTGAAAATAATCACTGGAACTCGAAACCAGTAATGCAATAGTATTTGCAAACGCCCCAATTGATCAAGCTATATGCTTTAGTTGAAATGCATTACATAGGCGACGAGTTTTATACCAATGAGATCAAGTAATTCCTGGCAATCGAATGGAAACATAGAGTATAGTATTGAATTACCGATCGGTACCGATCGTGAGTCATCGTCCCGCAATGATTCGAGAGGGAATATGGATAATTACAACAGATAAATCATCAATGACGTCAATTGAGGTTTAGAATTACATAAACAAATCAAGAAACGCTAGAAATCGATACCGAATCAACTTAATTCAATCGAAAATGATCTCAGTACCAAAACGGTACGAGTCAGTCTATTGAGCATGGTGGCGCCGACGATCCACCGCACCGATGTATAATCGGAGGGTACAGACTAACTCTCCATCTCAAGGCGATGTTAGAGGCGGTGGTGGATCTCCGATCAGGCGGCCGGAGCACCAAGATCGCCTGTCCAGTGCGCATCTCAAAGCACGGGAGAGAGAGACAGAAGGGGACGCTTTCCACACAAATCTCAAAGAGACGCACGAATATTGATACAAATCCAAGGGAGCTAGGCCATCGGGCATTTAGAAAATTAAAGCGTAAATCAATCTGGGCCTTTGATCCATTCAGCACCAATCTTAATTTAATCTGGCGGCCCAAATGAGTATGAGAGTTAAATAAAGGAGTTGTGCTAATCTTGATACAAATCCGAAGGCCCAGATTAAGCCCATTAGTTAATTGATAACAGAATATTAATTATATATAATAAATAAATCATTTAAAAATGCTCCTGAACTCCAAATTGACTCAAATTTGTTTCTAAAATTTTCTTATTTTTCACACTATTTTTCTATACAATAATATTCCAGTTTTAGAAATATAATCATGACAAAACAATTTAAAAGCAAAAAACATTACATATATTGATACCTTTGACTTAGCTTTGACTTGTCATTTTAAATACTATAAAAATTCCAAAAATACAAATAAAAATCATAAATAATAACTAGGTATATTTTAATGATTTTTCAAGTGATTTTCCATTTAGATAATAATAATGATAGTAATATACTATAATAAATAATGAGATTAGCTATATTCTTTGATAAATAAAAATATATGAATAATAATAGATATTATATTGATATTTTCTTGATATTTTCCTGTAAAAAGAATAATAAGAATAAATAGCACAAAATATACAAAATATACTACTATGCATTTTCTTTATAATAAAGAATGATAATATGGTTTTATAATATGAATTGTATTTCTTTTGTTATTTCTATACAAATATACAAAAATATACTTTTGATGAATAAAATGTGATAAAAATAATAGTTTTAATAAAAACATAATGAATTTCATCCCTTATGACTATTTTCAAAATAATAATAAAAATCTTATATTTTTCTATAGATAATAAATAGGAATAATAGAAATAGATATAATGAATAGTATAATAAATAGAATAGAATATTAGTAATGATTTCTTTTTAGCTATTATAGATATTAAAAATAAAAAAATATATAATAAAAATAATAATAGTAAAATAGTATAGCTAACCATCTTTTGATTTTGTAAATAATTCTTACATAATGAATAGTATTTCAATATAATAGAATACATAATAAAATCCTATTACTTTAGCTATTATAAACATTTTTTAAAAAATACTAATAAAAATCATAGCCATTTTACTTTCTATTATTTTTGTAAGTGATTTTCTACAAAATAATTAGAGTTTAGAAATAATAAAAAATAAAATTTTACTATTTTAGCCATTATAAAAAATCCTAAAAATATTAATAGCTACCCTTTTTTCCTATTATTTTTTTTTTTTTTTTTTTTTTTTTTTTGTAAATAATTTTCTACATAGATAAATAGAGTTTAAGAAATAAAAAAATAATAATAATAAAAATAATAATAGTAGTAAGAATATAATAATAATATAATAATAATAATAATGATAATAATAATAGTAAATAAATGTATCTTTATAATATAAAATAATAATGGAAGATATTATATAATAGATTTTGTGCATTTTAAGAAATGAATAAATATACTCACATAAGGAGTGTAGAGCCACATATGAATATTTGCACACATGACATGACATTTAAAGTGATTAGTCAAGACAAGAACATCTTGACATAGGATGATTAAGGGTTTAATAGCAATATGAGAAGATATGTCGAGACAAGAACATCTTGACATTTGATGAATAATAATAAGATACGTCGAGACAGAACATCTTGACGTGAGATGAATAAGGCTTTGATAGCAAAGATGAAGAAGTATGTCGAGACAGAACATCTTGACACCGATGAAGAATAACCGAGCTACGACACTAACATGAAGATATACGTCGACTCAAGAAGAAGAACATTACGATGTCCTGTAGAGGTGACATCTTAATGACTCGCCGCCATGAGCAAGTAACTCATGATTGAATACGCTCACACAAGGGGTGTAGGGCTACATAGTAATTTTGCACAAGTAATACAACACGTAGGATGATTAGTCGAGACAAGAACATCTCGACGCTCGTTGAAGATTGACCAAAGCTACGACATCAGCATGGAGAGATATGTCGACTTTGAAGATGAAGAACATTACGATGTCCTAGCGAAGTGACATCTTAATGACTCGGTGTCGTGAACAAGTAATTCATGACCATTTGAGCCGGCAAGACCGAACTCGTCCGTCGATGAGTTTGTCTCCGGCTCATTTCCCGAGAATGTGAGATTGAATCGGTCTGTTGGTAGATTCATCCACAAAACAGTGAATGTGAACCGTTCGTAGGTAGGTTCCTTCACTAACACATGCCCCAATGTTGAACCGGCCCAATAGCTTCGTGTTTGACATTGTGTGCAATTGTGTTTCCTAGGTTTATGAATCGGCTTAGTGCTACGAATTCATGATCTAGAAGATCAGTGAGAAGAAACACGTGGGCCATATCCACCCTTCTCCTGATTCACCAACCTCAAGATCAACCGGCTCAGTGCTTCGAGTTGTATTTTGTGTGATTGGTTGTTGACTAGTTAAGATTGAACCAGTCTGTTTGTAGGTTTATCTTCTAGATCAACAGAGGTCGAGTCTCTGGTCCGTATGTAGACTCACCTCAAGCCCCCTATGAAGAGATTAACTCCGGTCTCGTTGGTAAGGTTACATCTCGAGGTGGCATGGATCGAACCGATCTGTTTGTAGGTTCGTCCCCCATAAGACAAAACCGATCTGTTTGTAGGTTTGTCTTTCATAGATTGAACCGATCTGTTTGTAGGTTCATCTTCCGTAGATCCCTTTTTATAAACTTAGACGACCACTTGACCATCTTTTAACTATACTATTTGCTTCTCTCTTTCAAAGATCCAGAGGTGCCTCGAGGTTCGTAGCCCAGGGTAATTAACGGTGGGGGCTTGCGCCCACCGAATCTACAAGAACTCACAATCACTAAAAACCCCCGAATGTGCATCCGTAATATCTCTAAACGGCGAGAACCGGCCGACACCCAACAGATGCACGCTCGGGAGGGATCTCCGTGTCCTTCTTCCGCAACCCATCGCCCGGCGGCGGCGCGGAGCGCGCGAAAAAGGGTCGCACAGATTCGCACGCCCCGGTGGGACCTAGATTCTCCTCTTATCTCTGAAAGAGAGAGTCAAATAGAATAGTTAAGAGATACGAGTGGTCTTCTATGCGCTAAAAATGACTAATGATTTTCAAGTATTTTTGTTTTGCAGAAATGGCATACTTCGGAAACTTCAACCTTGCTCCCTACACTGTCATGCCTGCACAGAGCCCAGTAGGGCAAACTATTCATGTTCTTTGGGACCATCCCACAAGAACCGACCGTCTATGGCCCACCTCCGGTGGCCACGATCACTCCCGCAACCGTCCGGATCTCCATCCCGACGAGGAGGAGGACTCGATTACCCTAACTCCCAAGGGTATTTCTAACAACATCATGGCCTCTCCTACTACCTCCCCAAAGAGGAGAAGGCGACCGTCCAAGAGGACAAAAGGCAAAGACCCAAACCGCCCGTAACTCTCAAGCATCCAGGGGAAGAGGGCCCTGGATGCATACCAAAACCACCGGTGGCTAGCCGCCTATCCCGCCTCTAACAAATTCACAACTCTCTCCGAATAGTGGCCAAGAACTCGGCCACAGCCCGCCCCGCCAGTGCACGGGAGGTGCCTAAGCCCACACCTCGCCTAACTCAAAGGCCTCGGCGCGCCAGACAAGTCTCAAGCCCCCGCAGAAGCCATCTACAAGGCTCACAGGGCCCTCAAGCAGAGGAAGAGCGTGAGAAACGCTAGGTCGAGACAATACGTCTCCCGCTCCGGTCAATCTCAAGACATGGCTCGGCCGCAAGCCATTGTCTCAACTCCGCACCCGAGGAGGTTTACACCAAAGGCAACACCTAGCACCCAGCAGGTGTGGGTCCCAAAGGGTTCCCAGCCAACAAGGTCCCAATCTCAAGCCCAGCCCAACAAGGCCGGCAGGTCCAACGCTCCGTCCGAGAGCGTATTCAGCCGCCTAGGTCAGAAGAGTGTATTCAGCCGATTAGGCTCAAGAATACCACTCAACAGTCTGAAAGTAACTGCCCCTGACCAAGCAAAGAAGAAGAGAAGAACCGCTCGCTATGAAGAGCACTTCTCAGTCAACACCATCAGCATAAGCTACGATACTGATCCGGACACTGATGCTGAGGTGAATATGACCCAGGATGACCAGTCTCCGCCTAATCAAGCTCACGTCACCAACACCAACAAAAATAATGGTAGAAAAGGGAGACCACCCAAGAGAGTCAACCCCGAGGGCAACAGCAGGGAAGGGGAAGACCACAACGAAAACCCTGATCTCTTTGACAATGAAGATGACATTGAAACACGTCCTGAAGTGCCAATCGATGAAATAGAAATATTAAAAGGCCACATCGAGGCACGGGACGAAGAGCTGATTAGGCAACGGGAGCTAATTGCTACCATGCTGAAACAAAATGAAGAATTGATCAAGGCGGTCAAGTCGTTGCAAGAATCACAAGACGCCAATTTCAAAGCTGGTAGCTCCCGTCAAGAAGGGGTCCACAGTACCAAAAGCAATCATAAGGGAAAACAACCCGTCAATTCTAAACCTCATCCACATAGAACCATAGAAGTGGAGGCCGAACCAACGGGAATATCCCGAAAGAGATTCAAGCCATGATTGCCCAAAGAAATGCAAATAGGCGGAGGTGGATACGCTATCCCTCCCGTCAAAAACGTGGGCATCCATACCCCGCCATATACGACTTGGAAGAATATCCTAAAGGGTATGTGATCCCCGCTTCAGACCTTCTCCGGGGAAGGCAATAAAGACCAACCCCGAACAACACCGCCCACTTTGTAGCCTCGTGCGCAACACAGTGGCAATGATGCACCGTTGTTAAGACAATTCCCTCAAAGCCTAGTGGGAACCGCCTTCCAATGGTATTATTCGTGGAAAACAACAAAGATCGGGACCCGGGACGAGATGGCGCACTCGTTCGGGCGCGATTTGTCATGGTGTCCGACAAAATAAACATAGCCGATCCGGCAAGCACTAAACCCAAGAAAGGGGAGTCAATGACAGATTTTATCAATAGATGGCGGAACCTCAGCATCAAATGCGACCGCACATTAACCGAAGATGAGGCCGTCAACCTAATCATGAAGAACATTGACGGGTGGATGGGCATGCTTCTTGGTGTGACAAAGGTCAACACATTTAAAGACTTGCTCAGATCGGTATCCAACATGGAAAGGATGTCACCGCATACCGTGCCAAGCTTTATGAATAATAGGCCGCAACGAGGGGCCCGAGCTGAAACCAAAGTGGCATTCACCTCGTTGAAAGATAAGATGGTTGCCAACGCAGACACCCAAGGCGGCAGCAGTAGCACAAATGGCAACAATTATAATAAGGGACCCAGGCCCAATCTAGGAGGGAGTTCACGGAGTTTTGAATCCCTTAAACAAAAGAAATCCAAACCGTACTCCTTCAGGAAAGATAAAGTTGCCCAAATCTTCAGAGGGGCACTGAAGAATGGTCTAACCCTGCCGGCCAGTAAACGCCCGGAAGATGCCGATAAATCGGACGAACCCAACTTTTGCCCATACCACAGAATAATAGGGCACTCAATTGAAGATTGCTGGGTCTTCAAAGATTGGGTCGAGAAGGCGTATAAAAATGGTGAAATTACTTTACCTAAAGGGTTCCTGCAAAGCCCATCAGCTCATGAACAGGCCAATATGATCTCTCACGAGGAAGAGAAGATCCCGGACCAGCTAAGCGAAGATCAAGAGGAGCAATGGACTACGCACCTATCGAAGAAATCGATTAAAATGCTTAAAGCTCTCAAGAAAGAACCTGGCATGAAATGGAAGGACGACATCACGCCAGTGGTCCCACCAAAACCCAGGGTATACTATAAGGTGGACCAGAGCCAAGATCAGGTTCTTAAGAAGAAAAAGAAGCATAGAAGCAGCAAGTCCAAAAAGAACAAGATTGAAGAGTACGAGCAGGGCAGTCCCGAGGCGATCACCCTTCAACACTTCATCTCCAAAGAAGACTGGGAGAAGCTAACCCTAGGTCAAAAGGAAGAAAATATAAATGAAGAAATAAATAAAGAAGAAAGCGAAGAGATCTGGGGTGCTTCGTGCAATATGGTATATTCTTCTCACGACGAAGATATGCCAACTTTAGAGGAGATGTTCTTCCCAAATGACGAAGGAGAAGCAAGCACCTCTGGGACCAAGAATGAAGAATGCAAAGCCGTGCTCCGTCCGGACTTATATACCCGAGAGACAAGCTCCCAAGGATTCCGATAAGGGAAAGGATAAGGCCCCGAATAAAGGCAAAGAGGTCGAGAACCTAAGCAAGAACCCGTAAAAGACCCTATCGACGGCGAAGAATATAATGTGTTGGCACATCTGCGTAAGATCCCAGCGCTATTAAGCATATTCGACGCATTGATGATGTCACAAGACCTAAGGGAGGTATTAATCCAAGCCTTGCAAGATCCCGAGAAATACAAGTCATATTTCATCGAGCAAAATATGCAGGAGGCCCTATTCACCGCCAAGCGGGCCGCCTGTATAAATTTCACAGACGACGACCTCCTAATAGGCACCGTCGACCACAACCGCCCGTTGTACATTACCGGAAACTGTGGAGGGCAAAAGGTTGGCCGCATTTTGGTCGACGCAGGGTCTTCGATCAATATTATGCCGCTTAAAACCCTAAAGACCATCACCTTAGACGTGAAGAACCTATCTGATGAAAAGGTGATTATTCATGGCTTCAATCAAAACTCCCAAAAGGCCCTGGGAGCTATAACCCTAAACCTGCAATGCGGAAGCCTAAGAGCGCCTACTAAATTCTATGTCATTGACGCTGAAACCTCTTATCGGGCGTTGCTGGGTCGCCCGTGGCTTCATAGCAACCAAGTCATACCCTCTACTCGCACCAGTGCCTGAAATATATCGAGAATGGTAAACAAAAGAGAATTGACGGAGATGTCAAGCCATTCGGGGTGCATGAGATTAAGTTCAATGACGCCCAATATTTTCTACCTAAGTCCGCCGCGGCGCCAAGCCGGCCTATAACTAAAACAGGTCAGAAACCTTTTAACAAAGGCCCTAAATTTGATACCTCATCTGGAGAAGAAGAAGAGGTTAAATTCAATATTAAACCCCGAGGTGCTCGAGCCCAAAGACCCTGAAGAAAGTCGGGTGAGGAAGCAACCTTCCGCTTCAGGCAGGTGGCTACATATAAGGCCCAAATAAAACCGAACGAAATCAATGCAAGTGATTCTGAAGAGGAGGTCATTTTCAATTTTAAACCCGCCAACACCCCTCAAATCCAGATCACAGAGGCAACTTCGGGAGAAGACTCCGAAGATTCTAACAACTCGGGCGATATTACCTCGGGAGAAGAGTCTGGCCATGATCGTCAACCCTGGGAAGAGGAGTCTGACGAAGAGATCATCTATCACATCCTCAAGAAGCCATATAAAGGGCCCGAGACAGACAATGAAAGTGAGGAGTCATATATGATCAACACGGGACCCGGTAGCGGAAGGGATAACCCGGTTAGGCCGAGGCCTATAAATGAAGAACGCTCATGGCGGGAAAATTTTGAAGGTCGCGTCTGGAATGCAATTGACGAAATAAGGCACCAGGTTGAAAATAATAGAAGAGAGGTGTCTGAACAATGGGAAGTGATGCAGGATATCAAGGTGCAGCACAATGAAATCATGATAATGATTGAAAACCTACAAACCGCGATTTATAACTCCGAGCTACTCAAGGAAGTGACGAGCGAACCCCGCTCCGGGACCCCTGAAAGACAAGCACCCGATAGCGGCAAGCGGGTAATTGTCATAGTAGATGAATCAAAGGGGGAAGAAACGAAAGCTAAACAACCGACCGTCATGCAAACCCTCAAGGTCAAGAAGAGTAAACCATACTCTTTCCTGAAAAATAAAACAAATTTCTGATATTTGAGCGCAGCCTTAAAGAGCGGATTAACACTTCCCGTCTGTAAAAGACCCGCAGACATAGAGAGAGCCGGTGAAGGCGAATTCTGCCCTTATCATCGCATATTGGGCCATACAATTGAAGAATGTTGGGTATTCAAAGACCTCATAGAAGAAGGGCATAGAAACGGGACAATCCAACTCCCGAAGAGCTTTCAACAAGACCCAGCTCCGCATAACTTGAATAACAAGGGCAAAGGGGTTGCCTATACGATCTCGCATACTCCCGTACCTAGCAAACCTAAGGTTGCGAGACGAAAGCCGATCAAAGAAATCTACCGCTCCAACTCAGTCATGAATATTGAGATAGAAGAGGAGATGGCAGCGCTAGAGATTACCGTGGTTCCCGAAAGGCATTTCAAAGACCTCATACCAAGGGAGGTGAACCACATCCAAACCCTAAAGACCTTTGTTGTGCCGGCAAAGGTAGAGCGCCTCAAAGGGAAAACTATCATCCATAAGGCTATAATTTTCTATCAGAGCGATTCAACCCAGTCTCTGAAGAAACCTGATCACAACACTTGGAAGAAGTGGGTGATAGAACAAGAATCGGAGAATGCAACGAGCGATGACGCTGCATCTCATCCCTTTGGAAAGGAACTGTATAAACTGGCGAAAAGGGCAAAATGTCTGAGAGACATATCCAAGGCCGAGGCCAAGCGCTTCGATGAACTCTGGAATGGCGCCCAGAATAAAGTCCTGGGCCTGGATGGTAAAATAAAATACACCCGGGGATTAGGGTATGACTGCGATGACGCAGCATGTTTTGAAGGGTCTCTCAACGAGTACCGTATGAAAGGAAGCTGTTGCATGACTTCTGTTGAGATGCCAGATAATGAAACAGAAGAGGACAATACCCCGGTCCTGAAAAATGCTCTGAAGCAGTTAGAAAAGGAACCTAACACGGTCGATGAGTTAGCTGAAATCAATCTGGGGACGGAAGAAGACCCACGACCAACCTTCATAAGCGCGTCCTTGCCGGAAGAGGTGGCTGACAGGTTGAAGACATTCCTTAGAAGCTATATGGACTGCTTCGCTTGGAGTTATAAAGAAATGCCTGGATTAGATCCCAACGTAGCGGTCCATTACTTAAAAATTGATCCAACCTTCAAGCCGATTAAACAAGCGCCGAGGCGAATGAGAATAGAACTCGAAGAAAAGGTCGTGGAGGAAACGAAGAAACTCATCGACGCAGGCTTCATACGGGAAGAAGAGACGCCAGAATGGGTGGCTAGCATTGTCCCGGTTAAGAAGAAAAATGGGCAAATCCGCATTTGCGTAGATTTTCGGGACCTAAACAAGGCGTGCCCTAAAGATGATTTCCCGCTCCCAGTAACTGAAATTATAATTGACCATACATCCTCCTATGAAGTCTTCTCCTTCATGGACGGTTATGCGGGCTATAATCAAATCAAGATGGCGCCGGAAGATGAGAGGCATACGGCATTCCGCACGCCGATTGGCATATATTGCTACAAAGTCATGCCGTTTGGGCTCAAAAATGCGGAGCCACCTACCAACGGCGATGACGAAAATATTCGATGATCTGATCCACAAAATAGTTGAGTGCTATGTGGACGACCTAGTCATCAAGGCCATGTCATATGAAGAACACCTCCAATATCTTGAGGTCGTTTTCAACCGCCCGAGAGAACATGCGCTCAAACTAAACCCGTTGAAATGCGCATTCATGGTATCATCTCGGTAAATTTCGGGGTTTGTGGTACGCCACAGGGGCATTGAGATAGACCCGGCAAGATCAAAGCAATAACGAACTATCCCCGCCAAAGAACTTAAAACAATTGCGATCATTGCAAGGGCAATTGGCGTACATCAAAGCGTTCATAGCCAATTTATCGGTAAAATCCAACCCTTCACCCTACCGACTAAGAAGAATATCCCGTTCAAGTGGGATGGCGAGTGCCGCGCGAGCCTTTGAAGAGATCAAGGCATACCTACTCAACCCTCCAAAGATTGGCGCGCCCATACCCGGGAAGGAGCTCATATTATACACGACCGCTCTGGATGGATCCTTGGGAGCCCTATTGGCACAAGAAAACCAGGATGGTAATCAAAATGCGCTATATTATCTAAGTCGCATGATGGTAGGGGCAGAACACGGGTATTCACCGATCGAGAAACATTGCCTAGCCCTAATCTTCGCAGTGAAGAAATTGAGGCACTACATGCTAGCCCATAAAATCATTTTAATATCCAAAGTGGACCCTCTCAAGTATCTGATGACTCGGCCAATGCTGACGGGTAGGCTGGCCAAGTGGGCTATCATCCTCACTGAATTCGACATCACTTATACACCGCAAAAGGCGCTCAAGGGGCGTGCACCGGCGCAGATTTCCTGGCTGCACACCCGATTCAAGATGACTCCCCATTAAAATGTGACTTTCCCGACGAGGAAACTCTACATGTTGAAGAAGGAGACCCTATATGGGAGTTGTACTTTGATGGTGCTTCTTCAATCAAGCCAATTGCGGGCCCGGGAGTCCCAACTGTGCGAGCTGGCGCAGGACTAGTCTTCGTAACCCCGGAGGGCGGGATAATACGACATTCTCTGGCTTTAACCGAACCATGTACAAATAATGAAGCAGAGTATGAGGCACTCATCGCCGGACTAGAGCTATCACTGGAGCTGGAAATCAAGGCTCTGCGTATCTTTGGAGATTCACAGCTGATAATAAATCAAATAATCGGCGAATACAAGGTCTTGAAGCCGGAACTAATACAATATCACCAGAAGGCCATGGAACTAATGAAGAAAATCCCGTACGTGTCCATCGAGAAGGTCACGAGGGCCGTGAATGGTGAAGCAGATGCGTTGGCCAAACTCGCCAAGGAGTCAGTGAACCAACGAGCCGAAATCCACATCATCGTCCGCAATAGGAGGCCATTATCATTGTGTCAGACGACAGATGATGCGAATAATGAAAATACTGGGCTAGAAAAAATAGAATGCCAAGAGACAATGATGACTGAAGAAGACGATGATTGGAGGCAACCGTTCATCGAATACTTCCGGCATGGCACCCTCCCCAAAGATAAAAGAATCGCTGATCAACTAAGAAAACGGGTACTACGGTATGCATATGTGGGCAATACGCTATACCGTAGGTCTTACGATCAACTATGGCTAAGATGTGTATCAGGGCCTGAAGCCGGGCAGGTTATGAAAGAAGTTCATTCCGGGCTATGCGGAGCGCATCAGTCTGGGCCGAAAATGAAATTAAAGATCAAGCGAATGGGGTATTATTGGCCCACGATGGTGGCTGATTGCGAAGAGCACGCGAAGAAATGCCGCATGTGCCAGATACATGGCCCTTTTATACATCAAGCGCCAAACCCATTGCACCCCACGGTAGCATCCCGGCCATTTAATATGTGGGGCACGTACATAGTGGGGCCCATAGACCCTCCGACGTCGAGAGGTCACCGGTTTATCCCGCGGCGACAGATTACTTTACAAAATGGGTCGAAGCCATCCCACTCAAAGAAGTTAAAGCGTCCGATGTGGTTAAGTTCTTCAAGACGCACATCCTCTACCGATTCGGACACCACAACGGATAATATCCGATAACGGGACGGCCTTCAAGAGTTCCAAAGTCTATGCCCCAACGCGAGCAATTTAATATCGATTGGAGATTCTCGTCCATTTATAACCCGAGAGCCAATGGCCTGGCCGAAGCCTTTAACAAAACTCTGATCAATATTATGAAAAAGACTGTGGATGGCAACCAACGAGACTGGGATAATCGTCTACAAGAGGCATTATGGGCTTATCGAACCACATACCGAACGCCTACGCAAGCTACCCCGTATTCTCTGGCTTTTGGGGTTGAAGCCGTTCTCCCTCTTGAGGTGGAACTACCGTCATTGCGGGTGGCTATGCAAAATGATATGACCATGGACGAATGCCAACAACTTAGACTAGACGAGTTGGATGCCATGGACGAGAAGAGACTGATAGCCCAAAGAGAACCTCGAAATATATCGTGCAAAAATGGCAAGGGCATATGATAAAATGGCGCGAGTCGTGGCATTTCAACAAGGGGAGCTTGTTCTTGTCCTTAAGAGGCCAATTATTGGCGCACATCGGCCCGAAATTCTCTCCGAACCGGGAAGGGCCATACGTAATTGAGAAGGTATACGGGGCGGCGCATACCAACTCATAGACCATGAGGGTGAAAGGCCCATGCCACCGATTAATGGGCGATATCTCGAAGAAGTACTACACCTAGCCCGCAGAGGGGCCAACCGAGTAGTATCTATTGTAAATAAATAAGGAGGGAATAAGTGTTCGTTTACACACACGTGCACGAAACACAAACCCATGTCTAACCTCCACTTTTGCATAAAATCCCAAAACCCTACTTGTGCATCCGTAAATAGAATGCATCCAAAAATCCAAAACCACACAAACACATTTAGCCCTATAAAAATAAAAATATATAGAATAAGAGAATTCAACGCCAAAACCACGCGAGAATGTAAGGCGAGAGCTTTGGTGTTTGGGCTCACAATACAAATACCACTGGGTTTGTCCATTTGATACAGAATAAACACAAAAATGGGCAGGGTTTGCGCTTGTCCCTCAAACTATCTCGTTGCCCAATGACGAAAGTTGCTCATATTGGTCGCCGCGCGCAAGCCAAGGGATAGGTCGAGCAAATTGGTGGCTAGTAAATAGTCGCTTCCGAGGGCATATAAATAAATAACTCTCGTATTATTAGTAACATGTATCACTAATAACCAAAAAAAAATCTGCCTTCTTCTAATAAAAATGAAAGGATATATATGTAAAACAATAAAAACCTACTTTCCTACTCATAAAAAAAAAATGATAATAAAAAAATAATAATAAAATCTTTTCAATAAGGGGTTGCCACCTTTGTCCCCGACACCACGAGTGTTATACAAAGCCAGGTTGGGTGCATTCATCCGTAAAAGCACCACACGCCCGAAGAAATGATGTGTCATAATCCCACGACATATCATGGAGGGGTCAGATTAAGGGTTTACGCTTGTACCCGACATTTCATGTTAAACAAAGCGGCTCGCTTAAAGAAATGACTCAGGTCATGGAGAGCGAACCTACCCGATGAAAGCTTCTGTCTCGCAGGATGCGTGATGGATGTTTGAGGGTAGCTAAAATATAAAAAACTAGGTTGGGTACATTCATCCGCAAAAGTACCACACGCCCAAGGAGGTGGTCCGTTTCTAATCCCAAAATAGATCATGGAGGGGCGACTAAGGGTTTATGCTTTGCCCGACATTCAGTGTCAAATAAAGTAATTTGCTTAAAGAAGTGACTCAGTCATGGAGAGCGGACCTACCCGATGAAAGCCTGTCTCGCAGGGATGCGTGATGGATGTTTGAGGGTAGTACCCCCACAAAACAAATTGAGTGGAGATGAGTGAACGTGAGTTTCCACTTTAGCACGCAACGGTGCACAAATGAGGGGAGAGTGGGTGAGCTTCCACAAATAAAAGTCAATTAAATATATAAGGAGCATCCACAAATGGTGTTATCAATTGCATCCATAATCCAATTGATACGGTAAGTTTATCCATCGTAATAAAGGGATAAACGGTTTATTCTCAGACCGCCTAGAGGTCAATACAGATGTTTCGGTATCCGTAAAATACCACGGCTACTTGAGTTTGTATTGCTATAAATAAAGAGAAATGATGTATAGAATCAATGTAATAGGATGTTGTAAGATTTTCCTTTTATTTTAGACGCTGCAAAGCAGTTGTAATAGGGCGCTTTTGCAAATAAGATTGGAGGCGCATAGCATGAAATCAATAAAATACCTCCTCGCTACTGAGCAGAGAAGCAATGAAAGAATAATAATAGAAGTAAACATCATCCACAACAAGAGATCAAAATGATAAATGTCAATGCATCCTATATCAAGTATAGTAAAAGAAAAGGAGAAAAGAAGAAATGAAAAGTACAGTCTATGGGCCCAAAAAGCGGGACTCCAACTCTAATAGCACAGTACTAATAGTCTCCAGATAATCATGGAGGGAGTGCCTGTCCTCCTCCGAAGCCGTCTCAAAATCCAAAAACTGAGCGAAGGCACTATCCCGGACGCTCGTGTGAATCTGCAGCTCTGGGAGACGTCCCGCCAGATGTCGGGAGAAGCCCTCCACCGATGATCTGTGGTCCTCTAGCTCCTGCACGAGCGCCGAGCGGCCCACCACCGACTCCCATAGAGCGAGAGTAGCACAAGAAGAGAGCCGCTGAAGATAATGGAGTCGAGCAGCCTCCAAATGCCTGCGCAGCTCATGGATCTCCAACTCGTGCTGGTATACGAGGGAGCTCGCATCCTGGTAAGCCCTGAGCAGCTCCTCACACCTCCTGGAAATGAAAGTGCTCTCGAGACGAGGTGCAATGAGTAGAGCCGGTGCGATGGTATCCCGCATCAGCCCATACCAGTCAAAAGAGAAACCGCTGGGCAGAGAGTCCAAGACCTCGAAATCTAGCGGATAGCCTCCGAAGAAAGTATCCCGGAGTGCATCCGCCAACGCGGCCAAGGCGAGCTGCACATCCCTCGATGAAACATCTGCAAGTAAAATAAATGGGTTAGACAAATTGTTATAACCTAAGAAGAGATAGAAGGAAGAAAAGATCTAACCTATTGCCTCGTCGCCTGAGACAGACGGGACTGAGTCAGGAATAGGGATGTCGGTCGCCTCAGGAAGACCCGCAGTATACCGACCCGCTGCAAAATAAAATGGAAGGCATAAATACATGAAAAATAAAATACGGCGAATAATAAAAGGAATATAAGATACGGGAGAAGCATGAGGCTCGGCGAGACCCTCGCTAGTCGGAAACCCGTCTCTCGGGCGTGGAATAGTCGCTCCACCAACCCAACCCTCATCCAACTCGAGTCGTAGTCGACCGCAACCCGCTCGCCGAGACTCGTCATCTCGTGGCCATGAGAGGCTGCCCGTCGAGAGATGAAGAAGCATGAGATGGCCCTCCCTCGATCAGTAATGGCTCGTCGCCTGCGGGCTCGACAGCCAATGGACTCCCCTGCTCTAAAGAAGCCTCCTCTGATCGTACAAGAGTGAGCACTGGCCCCAGAACCACATCGAATGAGTCACCATCTCCAGTGGGTACCAATAAAATCGACGGTGAAGCAGGACCGTCATGAAAGAAAGGCTCCGAGCGGTGTGGAGATGCCATGTCATCGGCCTCAGGGTCTGTAAAATATACATGTAAGAATGAAAATACTAGTGCATGCTGGCAACTAAGTATTAAATGGAGCACACGAACCTGCGACGACAAGGTCGGTGCAAAACCCTGAAATGGCGGCACTCGCAGGTGCTGATGGACCTGCTACGATGTCATCCTGAACTGCCTCTACAGGAGATGTCCCGTGAGCTGAAAATAAACTCTAATCAGAGATATGAATGAAGTGCGCCTGAATAAGGATAGGCGAGTCAGTAAAGAAAATCACCCGAATAGGAGAAGGAAAAGAAGATGGAGAAGACGGGCTGAGAAGCGCCGTCTCGATCTCTCTCCGCGGCGGCTGAAGCCGGTGGCTCGGTAGGTGGATGAGAACAAGTGTCAACAGCTCTCGGGCGAGGGACTGAGAAGCCGGGCTCTGCCTCATCATACTCATATGCAGAATCTGATTAAAAAGAAATCTATCAAAAATCTAGCCTGAAAATCTAAGCTTAAAATAAGGAGGGGATGAATCTAGAGTGTACCAGTGAGCTGAGTCCTAATAGATGAACAAAGGCAGCGACTATCTAACCCCTGAAAATCCACTGGCTCTGAAGTGAGAAGTGGAAAAGAGATGAAGTCATCATAAGAGAGGCTAGATGATGAACCGCCTCTATCCCTGGGGCAAGTCCTGCGTACCACCACTGAAGGGGTGTATGACTGGTACGAGCGAATGGCATTATAATACCACCAGATGTAGCGTCTCGAGAATGTGGGTGTACGGGAAGCAGGGACCGTCTGAAAGTGAGAACCTGTCCCTAAGCGGAATAGATGTGAATAGCACCACCCGAGGCCCTCAAGGTCCATCGCTAAAGACTCAGGACGAAGGAGAAAGAGAGGCACGTCTGGTCTAAACCAAACCGATGTGCACATCTTGTGTGGAGAATAGGGCTCTATGAAGGCATAATCGCCGATACGGAGTGGTAAGAACCCGTGGCGAAGACTGATGAAATAGTCTAAGACATCTGGCTGATCTCTGAGAGGAGAAGAACCTCTAGAATGAAATGCCGCATCAACTAGAGATCTGCAGGTGGTCCCAGCCAGATGGTGAGTAACCAATCTAGTACGAGCTAACCTCAGATGGTCATGGCTGCGGTAGAATCTGAAACGAGCATCCTCTGGAGTCAAAGAGGCAGGCTCTGTACCGGCTAAGTCACCCAAGATGGGTAGGTGGGCCCTCAAGTCTGATGATAAGGATGGGTGATACAAGCCAGACCAATACATATGCAACCATCCACTAATAAAATGCCAAGGTACTAACTCCCCACAGTGAGAAGGATCGCGTGAAGATGTCATACCTCGCAAACTCCTGTAGATATTGGCCAAGACGGGCACGGCCAATGAAACTCTCTCACCGCGAGCAATCTGACTCGCCATCACAAATACTGAGGGACGGATGGTACGAGCCCCCGAACCGGGGAAGTAGAAAGAAACAAATCCACCAGAAAGAAAGGTCGTCAAATAAGTCTCACGATCGATCTCATGTGAGCATAGAGTATCCCGTGAAGGAGCGACCATCATCCGAAAAGACCGAGATGTCCCAGGTACCAAAAGGGTCACGAGTAGAAGCACAACACTCGGCATGAGAATGTACCCGATCGGTGAAATAAGATATCCGTAATCGAAGGGGACGAGAAGATGCGCCTCTCAACCGATCATAAATCCCGTACACCTCCCGAAGAGAAGCCGGATGTAGGGAAGGGTCCCTCAAGTCATCCTCGATAGTAAGAACTCATCATAATAATGACCGAATACGGCGGACCAGGTCACCGACGAATCTCCCATAATGTGGGAGTCAACTCTCGATCGTCGATAAAGAGGGTGTTGGTGGAGTAGCTCCACCGCTCACGAAAAGCACGAGCCAAGGTGTGTCAATGTGATACCGAAACATCGACAAGAAAATACAACCGTACACACTCGAACTACAAAGGACATCTCTCTCCGTGTAAGGATGTAGCGAATCCAATCTAACGATGCCCATGATATCGAGTGGAAGGCGAAGTCAATGCTAGCCCAACGAGAGGCCTCTCCATCGATCATCTCCTTGCCAAGGAGATGAACGGGAGGTGCTACGGTGAAAGATCTCGAGGCGGTAGAGATGTAATATCGTGAGGTCGCTCGTCGCGAAAAATCGGACCACCACCTCGAAGATGTATGGGGGTACCGCGTGTAACCCTAATGGTGGGTATCCGATCCTCCGGATCCTCGTAGAGAGAGAGATAATGACTCAGGGACGTCTAGGAATCGTGCCATATGGAGAGATGGTCGAATCTAGAATAGAGGTGATAAAGTCAACAATAAAGGAGGGAAGAAGATAAGAAAAGAAAATGTGCGACGAATATATGCACCAAAGCAACCCCCTTAATTTTCTAAAAACATCTTCGGGGCCCGCTTTGGTGGGTGGCTCTTTGTTTACCCTTGAAAAATTTCAAGGATGAATAGATAAATAAATGAAAATAAATTGATGAATAATGATAAATCATAAGAAAAGGGGGGAAGAGAGAGAGAGCAGTGGAAAGATGGCCCACTGATCAGGAAAGGTCGCTGCCTAACCCCGGAATAAATCCATTAGTCCCACAATGGAATGCTGGGCATGAAGTGAAGGGTATAAATACCCCGCTATTCTCTATCCACTCGGCATGAGTGACACCCAAAAGATCGAGGGAGAGAGGAGACCTCTTGGGTGTCACCATGTGATTATATCTTTTCTGACAAGTGGGACCCGCATGGCAGTCCCTTATGAGCAGCTCCAATGACATAGACCTAGCCTATTTTGCTAAGAAAGCTAACCAACCCGGAACGAGAGGTTAAGCATTAATCCCACGATGAAATAATACGGTGAAAGACGAGGATATAAATACCCCACCACCTGCTCGTTCGAGGTGGGCGACCCTCGGGAGATTTAGGAGAGAAAAAATCTCCGATGGGTCGACCATTTGATTACATTTTCTCGACAAGTGGGACCCACAGCGGTCCCTTGCAGATGAATCTAACGACATAGCCTATCGATGAGTCACCATGTGACTATTTTCAACGACAATGGACCCCACACCTCGGTGACCTATTGAGGAGTCGAAATTGAACCACTAAAAATCGCCTTTGGAGCTAACCCTAGAAAGGAGGCTGAAGCGGTATAATCCCTATGCTACATGAAATGATGTCAATGCCAAGCTAGCATTTTGATGCGAACTAATCATGAGAAATTCCAAATGTGATTTTGCTTTCAAGGTGACACAGTGCCAAAGCTGCGAGCAACCACCTAACCATGCTTTGATTTGTGTCAATTCTTGATAAGTAGTCGGTTCTTTGGCCAAGTCACCCTCATGTTAAGGGATTGAAAGTCAATTTCACAAGGCGATCGGTGCCAAAGTGGGAGCAACCACTTTGATCAAGTCTAGATTTGTATTAATTGCTTGATAAGTAGTCAGCATTTGATCAAATCAAGCCCTAATGAATATCAATATAAGTCTAATTGGTATTTAGTTAGGGTGGTTTCTGCAAGAGAGAGGTAATTGGCAGAGACATTGAGCTACATTGAGATCGGGGATTAATTCATAAAGAATAATAGGGTTTTATGAATAAAAGAATTTTTAATCCAGAGAAGGAGGGGTAAAAATGGAATTAAAAATTACAGGGATGATCATCATGAATTTAGGGATTTTTTGGTGAAAATTTCATAATTTTTGGATAAGTGGAGCTATTAAAATAAATTCAGGGAAGATAAAAGCGAGAATAAATGGATTAATCAAAGGTGAGATTTGATCAAGGCAATCATGGGTACAACTTGGAGATGATGGCAGCTACGGGTACAAATTGGGTGTAATAAACACGAGAAGATAAAAAATAGATGAAGAGAGAGGGTGTGCCACGTGGCGGCGCGGGCCCGGACGGACTCGACTCGGTAGCGAGTGCCACGTGGCGGCCTCTCGTTGGTCCATGTCGGCAAATGGGCCCCACCCTGGCACAAGTCACTGACAGGTGGACCCCACCTCAGTGCCACGTGGCAGTCAGCCAGTGGTCCACCTCATCCCACCCTGTGCCACATGGCACAACCACGACGAGCCACTTGATGCGTACGTGCCCGTAGCACGGCTAGAGGAGGCCACCTCGCCCAGATTCCATGCCACGTGGCACTACACCACTCGGCCACCTCGGCGAGCGGTTAACAAGTAATTAGGGATAAAGGGAAAGTGATTAAATCAATAAGCCAATCGAGATCATGCCAAATCACATCAATTAACCCTAATCATGCATTAATCGATTACTAATAATATCGTAAACCTAAGCACGAGGTCTTACGGATGGGGCCCATTGTCGGACTTATGAGTCGTGGTGTATGAATAACTGGCAAGTCAAGTCTACACAAAAACATCAGCTGGAATTTAAATGAAAGAAAGAAAGATGCATGTACCTGGCGCTGGAGGTCTCTCTCTCTGCGTTCTCTTTCTTCTCTGCCTTGGTTCACATGCACCGAGTGCAGTTGAGCTTGAGGACACTCCCTCCCTCTTCTCTCTTCTTCTCTTCTTCCTCCCGAGTGATCTCACTGTTGAAGGCGACATTAATGGAGATCAAGCAAAGAGTTGAACTTCGGATCGATTGTTTCTAGATTCAATTGCAACATGAAAAGGAGATCATGTACATCTAGTTAGATCTTGAATTAGTGAAACACAGAGAGAAATAACAAGGAGTTATACCTCGAATTGAAATTTGAAACTTGCTAAGCGAAGTTTGAAACTTGTAATTGATCGTTGAGAGAGCTTCTATGACCTCGGGCGATGGTGTTAGAACAAGAATTAGAGGAAGATAAGTGCTTGAAGTAAGAGATACACCAATTCACCCTTCTTGGTCGAGGAATGAGTTGGTTGAACACTATGCCGAGTTTGTCAAATTGATGTAAAAGATGTATAGAGAGTTGCACGACCTTTGAATTGATGATGTTGAAGCCTTGAGGTAGAAGAAACAAGCAAGGAATCAAGATGAAAGCTTGAAACTTGATTATGGCTTGTAATGAAAGAGAAGATGTGAATTAAGATCAATTACGTAAAATGGAGCTCGAGAGAGCATGTGAACGACTTATAAATGAATGGAGTGAGATCTAGAAAGGTCTAGAAGGGGCTAGGGAGGCACAAAGAGTGTGAAGGCCGAATAGTGGCAAATCGATAAATAAATGGAAAGCCTAACAACCTCTGGCAGTTACACCTGAGTCAAGCAATTGAAAACCTGGTTCAGTGAACCATAAGGCACACCAGGAAGCAACTTGAGTGAGGGATGCAATGCACCAAGTGCAATTGGATTGAAAGGGTCAAAATCGGTCAAACCAATCAATATCTATATAAACTCTCAACCAGTGGAGATGAAAAAACAACAAGAAGCATATACACCACACTAACAACTCTTCTAGATCCTTAAAGAAGTCCAGAGAGCAAAGGAAGGGCTAATTGACCAATTGATCTCAACAAGTGTTGAGAACTTGGTGTATAATCATCCTTTCTTCCATTAACAATCAATTCAAAGGTCTACAATCACAGAGAAGAAGGAGAGGTAAGCAATTTAGTGGTAGTTTATGAATTCAAGATGTAAATGTATTCAATTTGTTCAATTCAGTGAGATTTGGTACTGTTTCTTTGCATTTTCGCATTTTCTCTTTTTCAATTCGGTTGAATTCTTCAAAAATCTTGATTGAATTTCTTCTACGAGTTGTCATCTCACTATTTAGAACTCTCTTATTTTATTTCTACACTTTTATCGTGATTAATTAGATAATTAAGATCTTTGAATCGGGTTGTCGAAGGGTTTGGTCGAAGATCGCATGATCTCCTAGCCTTAATCATAAGCGATCGACTAATCGAAGGTCATTGACCTCTTAGTCACTATGTTTCCAAGCGATTGTTTCAAGAATTCAACTTTCTAATCAAGCAATTGATTGAAATTTTGAAAATAATCAACTGGAACTCGAAACCGATGTGCAATAGTATTTGCAAACGCCCCAATTGATCAAGCTATATGCTTTAGTTGAAATGCATTACATAGGCGACGAGTTTTATACCAATGAGATCAAGTAATTCCTGGCAATCGAATGGAAACATAGAGTATAGTATTGAATTACCGATCGGTACCGATCGTGAGTCATCGTCCCGCAATGATTCGAGAGGGAATATGGATAATTACAACGATAAATCATCAATGACGTCAATTGAGGTTTAGAATTACATAAACAAATCAAGAAACGCTAGAAATCGATACCGAATCAACTTAATTCAATCGAAAATGATCTCGGTACCAAAACGGTGCGAGTCGGTCTATTGAGCATGGTGGCGCCGACGATCCACCGCACCGATGTATAATCGGAGGGTACGGACTAACTCTCCATCTCGAGGCGATGTTAGAGGCGGTGGTGGATCTCCGATCAGTGGCGGAGCACCAAGATCGCCTGTCCAGTGCGCATCTCAAAGCACGGGAGAGAGAGACAGAAGGGGACGCTTTCCACACAAATCTCAAAGAGACGCACGAATATTGATACAAATCCAAGGGAGCTAGGCCATCGGGCATTTAGAAAATTAAAGCGTAAATCAATCTGGGCCTTTGATCCATTCAGCACCAATCTTAATTTAATCTGGCGGCCCAAATGAGTATGAGAGTTAAATAAAGGAGTTGTGCTAATCTTGATACAAATCCGAAGGCCCAGATTAAGCCCATTAGTTAATTGATAACAGAATATTAATTATATATAATAAATAAATCATTTAAAAATGCTCCTGAACTCCAAATTGACTCAAATTTGTTTCTAAAATTTTCTTATTTTTCACACTATTTTTCTATACAATAATATTCCAGTTTTAGAAATATAATCATGACAAAACAATTTAAAAGCAAAAAACATTACATATATTGATACCTTTGACTTAGCTTTGACTTGTCATTTTAAATACTATAAAAATTCCAAAAATACAAATAAAAATCATAAATAATAACTAGGTATATTTTAATGATTTTTCAAGTGATTTTCCATTTAGATAATAATAATGATAGTAATATACTATAATAAATAATGAGATTAGCTATATTCTTTGATAAATAAAAATATATGAATAATAATAGATATTATATTGATATTTTCTTGATATTTTCCTGTAAAAAGAATAATAAGAATAAATAGCACAAAATATACAAAATATACTACTATGCATTTTCTTTATAATAAAGAATGATAATATGGTTTTATAATATGAATTGTATTTCTTTTGTTATTTCTATACAAATATACAAAAATATACTTTTGATGAATAAAATGTGATAAAAATAATAGTTTTAATAAAAACATAATGAATTTCATCCCTTATGACTATTTTCAAAATAATAATAAAAATCTTATATTTTTCTATAGATAATAAATAGGAATAATAGAAATAGATATAATGAATAGTATAATAAATAGAATAGAATATTAGTAATGATTTCTTTTTAGCTATTATAGATATTAAAAATAAAAAAATATATAATAAAAATAATAATAGTAAAATAGTATAGCTAACCATCTTTTGATTTTGTAAATAATTCTTACATAATGAATAGTATTTCAATATAATAGAATACATAATAAAATCCTATTACTTTAGCTATTATAAACATTTTTTAAAAAATACTAATAAAAATCATAGCCATTTTACTTTCTATTATTTTTGTAAGTGATTTTCTACAAAATAATTAGAGTTTAGAAATAATAAAAAATAAAATTTTACTATTTTAGCCATTATAAAAAATCCTAAAAATATTAATAGCTACCCCCTTTTTCCTATTATTTTTTTTTTTTTTTTTTTTTTTTTTTTTTTTTGTAAATAATTTTCTACATAGATAAATAGAGTTTAAGAAATAAAAAAATAATAATAATAAAAATAATAATAGTAGTAAGAATATAATAATAATATAATAATAATAATAATGATAATAATAATAGTAAATAAATGTATCTTTATAATATAAAATAATAATGGAAGATATTATATAATAGATTTTGTGCATTTTAAGAAATGAATAAATATACTCACATAAGGAGTGTAGAGCCACATATGAATATTTGCACACATGACATGACATTTAAAGTGATTAGTCAAGACAAGAACATCTTGACATAGGATGATTAAGGGTTTAATAGCAATATGAGAAGATATGTCGAGACAAGAACATCTTGACATTTGATGAATAATAATAAGATACGTCGAGACAGGAACATCTTGACGTGAGATGAATAAGGCTTTGATAGCAGCATGAAGAAGTATGTCGAGACAGGAACATCTTGACACCTGATGAAGAATAACCAGAGCTACGACACTAACATGAAGATATACGTCGACTCTGAAGAAGAAGAACATTACGATGTCCTAGAGAGGTGACATCTTAATGACTCGCTGCCATGAGCAAGTAACTCATGATTGAATACGCTCACACAAGGGGTGTAGGGCTACATAGTAATTTTGCACAAGTAATACAACACGTAGGATGATTAGTCGAGACAAGAACATCTCGACGCTCGTTGAAGATTGACCAAAGCTACGACATCAGCATGGAGAGATATGTCGACTTTGAAGATGAAGAACATTACGATGTCTAGCGAAGTGACATCTTAATGACTCGGTGTCGTGAACAAGTAATTCATGACCATTTGAGTGGCAAGACCGAACTCGTCCGTCGATGAGTTTGTCTCTGGCTCATTTCCCGAGAATGTGAGATTGAATCGGTGCTTTGGTAGATTCATCCACAAAACGATGAATGTGAACCGTTACGTAGGTAGGTTCCTTCACTAACACATGCCCCATGTTGAACGGCCCGCGCTTCGGGTTTGACATTGTGTGCAATGTGTTTCCTAGGTTTATGAATCGGCTTAGTGCTACGAATTCATGATCTAGAAGATCGGTGAGAAGAAACACGTGGGCCATATCCACCCTTCTCTCCGATTCACCAACCTCAAGATCAACCGGCTCGGTGCTTCGAGTTGTATTTTGTGTGATTGGTTGTTGACTAGTTAAGATTGAACCGGTCTGTTTGTAGGTTTATCTTCTAGATCAACGGAGGTCGAGCCGGTACGTATGTAGACTCACCTCAAGCCCCCTATGAAGAGATTAACTGATGCATTTGGTAAGGTTACATCTCGAGGTGGCATGGACTGAACCGATCTGTTTGTAGGTTCGTCCCCATAAGACAAAACCGATCTGTTTGTAGGTTTGTCTTTCATAGATTGAACCGTCTGTTTGTAGGTTCATCTTCCGTAGATCCCTTTTTATAAACTTAGACGACCACTTGACCATCTTTTAACTATACTATTTGCTTCTCTCTTTCAAAGATCCGGAGGTGCCTCGAGGTTCGTAGCCCGGGGTAATTAACGGTGGGGGCTTGCGCCCACCGGAATCTACAAGAACTCACAATCACTAAAAACCCCACGAATGTGCATCCGAATATCTCTAAACGGCGAATCCGGCCGACACCCAGCAGATGCACGCTCGGGAGGGATCTCCGTGTCCTTCTTCCGCAACCCATCGCCCGGCGGCGGTGCGGAGCGCGCGAAAAAGGGTCGCACAGTAATATTCTCATCTCTTGGAATCGACATATCTCTTCATGTTGATGTCGCAGCCTTGGTTATTCTTCAACGAGCGTCAAGATGTTCTTGTCCCGACTAATTGTTCTAATATATTGCATTACTTGTGCAATATCACTATGTTGCTCTACACCCCTTGTGTGAGCGTATTTGGTCATGAATTACTTGTTCATGACACCGAGGCATCAAGATGTCACTTCCCTCAGACATCGTAATGTTCTTCTTCATCAAAGTCGACATATCTCTTCATGTTGATGTCGCAGTCTTGGTTATTCTTCAACGAGCGTCAAGATGTTCTTGTCTCGACTAATTGTTCTAAATGTTGCATTACTTATGTAAAATCACTGTGTTGCTCTACACCCCTCGTGTGAGCGTATTCGTTCACCGCAAAAATGTAAAAAGGATTATTACATTTTTATTGATTTTCATTATTAAGATAATACCTTTCTTTATTATCTACATTACAAAGGTAAATATATCTATATTTTTATTTTTATTTTTAAACTCCATTTATCTATATAGAAGATTATTTACAAAAATAATAGGAAATGGGTTAGCTATTAACTAGAATTTTATTTATATTTTTAGGATTTTATAATAGCTAAAGTAATAGAATTTTATTATTATTATTTCTAAACTCTATTTATTTTTGTAGAAAATCACTTACAAAAATAATAGAAAATAAATTGGCTATGATTTTATTTGAATTTTTAGGATTTTTATAATAGCCAAAGTAATAGAATTTTATTGTTATATTTTTATTATTTTGAAATACTATTTATTTTGTAGAAATTATTTACAAAACAAAAGATGGAATAGCTATATTATTTTTATTTTGATTTCTAGAATCTATAATAGCTAAAGGAATCATTATTATTATTCTATTTTATTTATGATAGTTTTCATTATATTTTTATTATTTCTATTTATTATTGGTAGAAAAATATGAGATTTTGTTTTATTACCATTATTATTATTACTTGGATTTTAAAATTCTTATAATAGCTACAAAGAATGAAATTCATTATATTCCTTATTACAATTATTATTATTTTTTTTTATTTATCAAAAATATTTTCATTATATTTAATTTAGAAATAACCAAAGGGGTACAATTTATTTTATTATATGATTTTTTATTATCTATCATTATTATTATTTATTTATGTATTTTTTTTGTTTTTACAGAAAAGATTAACATAATATTTATTTGATATTATTATTTATTCTTTTCTTTTTTTTAGTTAAAGAATAGAGTTAATCTCATTATTTCTTATTGAATATTATTATTGTTATTATTATTTTATGAAAAATAACTTGAAAAATCAGTAAAATATATCTAATTATTATTTAATATTTTATTTGAATTTTTGGAATTTTATAATAGCTAAAATGATAAGTTAAAGCTAAGTCAAATATACAAATGCATGAAATGTCTTTTTGTTTTTGAATTGTTTTAATATGATAGTATTTTTGAAACTGAAATATTATTGTATAGAAAAGTATTATGAAAAGTAAAGACATTTTAGAAACAAATTTGAGTTAATTTGAAGTTTGGGAACATTTTCAAATGATTTATTTACTATTTAATTTTAGTTTTCTGTTATTAATTAATAGTTGGGCTTAATTGAATGGGCCTAGATTTAATTCTTTTATTTTACTGCGAATTGGGCCCAAATACACAGCTGGGCCGACTCTAGCTCTGTTAACTCCATCATTTAATGTGGTCCGTTGGATTATACTAAGATTGGTGCAAATATTTCAGTTAAAGTGTTCAAATGCACTTGGGCCTCTGGATTTGATGGAGATGCGTATCAAGTGAATCTAAGGCTCAGATTTGTTCTTATATTAAATCTCCTGAACTCTTGATGAATCTCATCCACTGATAAATCTTCAAGATTGGTGAACGCTTCAATAATCGTGCAGAAGAGATCCTCTCAGTCTCTGACTTCCCGATGCATTGAGATCCGTGCTGGGTGGTGTTCCCGGCGACCGGAGCACTCCTTCTCCGATCAGATCGGCGCCCCAGCATCGTCTCACTTTGGTGAGCTTCTCTGTGGTTCTTGATCGGAAATCTATACGGTGACCGGCGCCACACAGTAATGCTAACTGATGTACCAGTTGAAATTGGTACCGAAATGCTTCTTTTGTCGAATTCAGCAGAATTGATTGACGTTCTTGACAATTGCAAGATTGATAAGCATCGCCTTGACGCATAAACATGATTTGGGGTAAACTGAGGGCTTCTACTTTGTTCTTGACAGCGCTGAAACTCTCCATTGCTTAGCAAGACGTGGTACCGATTGGTACCGACTCCAATTGGCACAAGTCATGATCTTCTATCGACTTTTCTTGTCCGATTAGTGCTTCTCAGGCCTAGAGGCGCACCTAGACAAGTCTAGGGCCAATGTCTCTTTACGATAATTGACTACTAGTGAGAGTGTGTGTGTGTGTTTTCTTGATGTCTCTCCTTTGATTGCTTTAGAAATCTCAATTGCCTGCTACTGGATTCTCCAATACCCCCCCTTTTTCGGTTGTTTGCAGTCAAGTTTATATAGGCATGGATCAAGACTTAACTCGACTGTGATTGGTGGAGCAGATGTTGGCCGGATTGTCAGGGGCAAGCGATCCTGGCCCTTGATTCCGCTTCATTTGGCGGTTTAGATGTATTTGTGCTTTCTCATCTCACTCATAGTACTCCAAGTGTATGCACTGACTGCCCATTACCTCCTCCTTCACTTGGTTCACAGTATTCATCGTTCAAGCAAGTAATTAAGGTTCTAACGGCCTGTCGAGTTGGTTACCGGCGATAATGCTGACCTTTGGAAGCTTCTAAGTTGTTCCCTTGTCTGACATATGGGCCTTAGTTATTAACCCTTATTTAAGTACCCCGTGACTGTTCCGAGCACTATTTCTCTTAGTCTCAAATCTCAATTTTACAAAATCACTTTCTATCTTGTTCTCAATCTCTGGCCAAATTCACCTCCCTTTTAGTTAATTACTTCAGAAATTCCTCTCTATCGGCATCGCCTTACCTTGAAGAAGCTTCCTTGGTGTGCAATTTGATTTCTAGCAACCTTCGTCTGAATCGCCCTTCACGACTTGACTTCAAGTAACTACTTGATTTCACTTTTGTTCATCTCTTTCTCACAATTGATTTGGCAGCGTCTTTCTTTTGCACATCACCTAATTGTTGCCACCTCTCGAATGTTCTCAGTCATGGTTAGGCGCCACGGGAAGAAGAGAGCATTAGCTCAAATGAAATCGGGCAATGGTGAGAAGAAGGAGGAGGGAGAGAGTTCCTTCTCGCGTGTGGATGCGCATGGTGCACGTGGTCCAAAGTGCAGAAGAGAAGAGGAGCAGCGACTTGGAGCCCATGCACCAGGTTTATCCTTCTCTTACTTTCCTTTTGAATTCAGCTGTATTGAACTGGATGGATAGGTTAGATAATCTTGGTTCACAGTTTTAACCATGCGCCTATAGTTGTTTTCTGAATGCTGGGCCCCACTGTCAGATGTAAATGGGCTTAAGAGTAGCCATGTCAGCATTTTAAAGTTAATCATGCTAATGTGGCACGTTTCTATAGGCTGCTTTGTCTGATTTGGCAATATTTATATTAATCACCCTGTTATAGCTGTCAACCTTGCTGACTGTGTACTATCCTGTGAGTGACACATGGCACATAATGGGGCCCACATGTGTTGTCTTGGTCCAATGGCCTGCTGCCATGTGTCTAATAGTTGTAATCCAAATGGTGAGGTGGCTACATAGTGTTCTGCCATATGGCATATACTGGTGATATGGTGGCTTGAGATGCTGCCATGTGGCATAAGGTTGGGTGAGGTGGGCCATTGAATGACCGCCACGTGGCACTGAAGTGGGGCCCACCTGTCAGGTGACTTGTGCCTGGGTGGGGCCCACTTGCTGATGTGGACCAATAGGAGAGTGCCACGTGGCTTCTGGTTGTTAGGTGGCCCAACCAGAATCTGCCATGTGTCTCTGCCTGGTGGAATAATTGATGATGTGGTCAAATAGATGAATGCCACATGGCCTACCCTTGTCGACATGGCTTAACCAGGTGCTGCCATTTGTCCCTGCTTTGTGGAGTGGCTGCTGATGTGGACCAGTAGGTGAATGCCACGTGGTATGTGTGGGGTCCATTTGTCAGATATCCATGCTGACATGGACCAATGGGATAATGACACGTGGCAGTGCTTGCTGACCTGCCCACTCTGGTGCTGCCACGTGGCACACCCTCTCTCTTCACCTATTTTATATCCTCTGTGTTTCTTGCACCCAGTTTGTACCCAGAGCTGCTATTATCCCCAAGTTGTACCCAGAGTTGCCTTGATTGAATCTCAGCCCTTGATCTTTCTTTTTAATCTGTTTTATCTTCCCTGAATTTATTTTAATAGCTCCACTTATCCAAAAATTATGAAATTTTCACCAAAAATCCCTAAATTCATGATGATCATCCCTGTAATTTTTAATTCCATCTTTACCCCTGCCTCTTTGAATTAAAAATTCTTTTGTCTAGAAAACCCTGTTCTTTCCTATGAATTAATCCCAGATTTCAATTGTAGCTCAGTGTCTCTGCCAAATATCTCTCTCTTGCAGAAACCACCCTAACTAAATACCAATTAGACTTGTATTGATATCTATTAGGGTTTGATTTGATCAACAGTTGATTACTTGTCAACAATTGATACAAATCTAGACTTGATCGAGATGGTTGCTCCCGACTTTGCACTGATCGGTCTTGTGAAATTGACTTTCAATCCCTTAACATGAGGGTGATTTGGTCAAAGAGTGACTACTTATCGATAATTGACACAAATCAAAGCATGGTTAGGTGGTTGCTCACGACTTTGGCACCGTGTCGGCCTTGAAAGCAAAATCATATTTGAAATTTCCCATGATTAGTTGTATCAGAATACTAGCTTGGCATTGACACAATTCTAGTTGTATAGAGATTATACTGCTTCAGTCCTTAGAGTTTACTCTGAGGGTAAATCCTTAGGGTTTAATCTTGACTCCTTTGATGTTTGGTCACTGAGGTGTGGGGCCCACCTGTCAGTGAAAAATGATTAGATGGATGACCCCTCTAGAGATCTCTCTCTCCGAATCTCCCGAGGGTCATCCATCTCGAATGAACAAGAGATGACTTTTATACCTATTTATATCCTTGCTCGCACTTAGGATTTCCTTGTGGGATTAATGTTTAACCCTTTTGTTCGGATTGATTAGAACCCGCGGTGTGGTCCCACTTGTCGGAAAAGATATAATCACATGGTGACACCCGAGAGATCTCCCTCTCCCTCGATCCTCTCGGCTGTCACTCATGCTGAGTGGATAGAAGATAGTGGGGTATTTATACTCTTCACTTCATGCCCAGAATTCCGTTGTGGGACAAATAAAGTTGCTCCGGAGTTCCATCAACGACTTCTTCCGATCAGTGGGCCCTCTCTTCCTTGTTTCTCTTCTTCACCCTTCTTATGATTTATTATTAATAATTGATTTTATTTCTATTCATTCGGCTACTTATTCCTTGGAATTTTTCAAGGGTAAACAAAGAGCCACCCACCAAGACGAGCCTTGAACGCTCGAAAGGCTTGTCTTGGTGCATTGTTCCTTATCATTTATCTCTTCGTTTCTCATGACATTTTCTCTTCTTCGGGTATTGTAGTTCCTTCTCATGACGCCATTCCGCGTCGCCCCTTGAGTCACTACCATTCTTTTTACGAGGATCCTAGTGATTGGACTCCTTTCGTCTCAGCCATCCGAGCGACTCCTCTACCCACGAGGCGGCGGTTTGTTCTTTAGAGATGATCGGCCTCGCTGACATCATGTCCCTTCAGCCCTTAGGCGTCGCTTCTACAGCTCCTTTGACGCATCTCCCTGGGCAAGGAGATTATTGACGGGAGGCTCACGGATGGACTATCGCTCCCTTTATCACTCCCTTAGAGTGTCATGGCTATCGATTAGAGTGGACCGATACATGCTCATGCGGGAGGGGACTCGCTCGAGCGGCGGGATATATGACTCGGTCTTCTTGTCGATGTTTCATTATCACATTGACACCCTCTTGCTACGGGCCTTTTGCGAGAGGTGGAACTATTCCACCAATACTTTGTTTATCGATGACGGAGGCGACTCAGACCCTCCCGGAGGTACGACGATTGACGGGGCTGCCGATCTTTGGCCATTTCTATGACGAGTTCATGGTCTCACCGGCCGACTCGGGAGACTTCACTCGATTTCCGCCTTCTTTGCAGAGGACTTATGAGATTTATTATCATCTACGGAGGGGGCATCCCGGAGTCCCATTCGAGCACTGGATCGCCTATTTCACCGACCGGGTCCATACTCGCCCTACGGGCTTGGCTTCCACTAGAGATCCATTTGGTACAGGTCGGCTCGAGATTCATCATGACGGCCCTATCCCTTCTTAGGATACCTTGTGTTCACATGACGTGGATCGGGAGACTTATTTGACTGCTTTCATCTCTTGGTGGATCTGCTATTTCTTATTGCCTAGCTCCCCCGCATACACCATTCGGCCTTCGGTGTTCATCATGGCGAGCCTGATCGCACGTGGTGACAGGATTTCTTTGGCCGTGCCTGTACTGGCCAACATTTATAGATGTCTTCGTGGTTTGACTTCATCCCGTAGTCCTTCACAAGTCTTAGGAGTTGATTCCATGGCATTTGATTAGTGGATGGCTCCATTTACATTGTCCGGCTCATATGACCCCAAATGGCGGTTACGGCTAACGGGACCGCCTACCTTTATTGAGTGACTTGGCTGGGGTGCAGCCAGCTTCATTGACTCCGGAGGCTGCTCGGTATAGATTCTTCAGGAGCCGAGACCATTTGCGCTTCTCTCGAGATAGGTCAGTGGCCCGTGGGGCAGCTAGGGTTGCCGACAGGATGGTGATTGACAGTAGGGTCCCTTCTTCTGACCCCTCTAGCATCCGATCCAGGCCTATCGACTTGGAGTACCTCATCAGTATCCGTCAGGGCTTCCTTCCCCTCAGATTGGGCGATTATATGTTCATTGAGCCCTATTCGCCGCATCGATGCGCACATCAGTTCGGCTTGGATCAGGACATTCCAGTGCCTCTCCTCTGCCCCATATCTTTGGCAGCCGATTTAGAGGGGATCGGATGGTGCTACACTCACCTTTTCCGACTAGGCACGGGCACTCATTATCAGATGGTATCCACTTCTAGGGCTTCTACCTTCTCGAGGCGTTATCAGCAGTGGTATTATGAGGCTATTCGCTCTTATCGGTCGTATACTCTTCCGGTGGTCGTCCGAGTACATGTCCATGAGATGGCCGGCCTCTATTGACGATCTTGTCTCTCGTGATCGCACCCTTTCCGGCCATTGCGTAGAGCTGTCGATTTTCGGGGTTTAGACGCAATAGGTTTTCTCGTGCTTACGCTAGGACTATTCTCACAGGTACACTTCATCATCCTTTTAGGTTATTTCCCTTTGATAAGCCTCGTCTCATCTCAATCAATTCTCTTTTGATTCAGAGCTGGCCTATGAGTATGATCATGCGGGGCCCGGATTCTCGGTCCCTCGCCCACGAGTTGTTGACATTCATTCTCAGTCACCTGTCGAGCCACCGGCTTCAGCCGCTGTGGGGAGAGATCGAGACGGCACTTCTCGGCCGCCTTCCCCATCTTCTTTCCCTTCTCCCATTTCGGGTGATTTTCTTTACTGACTTGCCTATCCTTATTCGGGCACGCTTTATTTACAGCTCTGATTAAGGTTTATTTTCCAGCTCGCGGGACATCTCCTTTAGAGGCGGCCGAGATGATATCATAGCGATTCACCGGCGCCGCGAGCACTCGCCCTCCCGGGATTTTGCCAGGCCTTGCCGTCGCGAGGTTCGTGTGCATCATTTAACACTTAGTTTCCGGTATGCACCAGCATTTTCATTCTTACATGTAGATTTTACAGGCCTTGAGGCCGATGATATGGCATCTCCACACCGCTCGGAGTCTTTCTTTTATGACGGTCCTGCCTCACCGTCGATTTTGCTAGTACCCACTGGGGATGGTGACTCATTCGATGTGGTTCTGGGGCCGGTGCTCACTCTTGCGAGATCAGAGGAGGCTTCTTTCGAGCAGGGGAGTCCATTGGCTGTCGAGCCTGTAGGCGACGAGCCATTATTGATCGAGGGAGGGCCATACCATGTCTCTTCATCTCCCGACGGGCAGCCTCTCATGGCTACAGATGGTGTAGTCTCATCGGATAGTCGGGTGGAGGACTCGACTGACCAGGCTGCAGTCGATTATGACTCTGAGCTGGATGAGAGTTAGCTAGTGGAGCAGCTTTTCGACAGCCCAGAGACGGAGGTCCCGACTAGTGAGGGTCTCGCCGAGCCTCATTCTTCTCCCGGTACTTTATACTTCCTTTGTCATTTGCTCGTATTTTACTTTTCCATGTACTTATGCCTTTCATTTTATTTTGTAGCGGGTCGGTGCACTGCGGTCCTCCGAGGCGGCCGACATCCCTCTCCCCGATTCGGTCCCCGCCGGTCTTAGGCGCGAGGCGATAGGTTAAATTTTCTCTTCTTTCTATTTCTTCTTTGATTATAACAATTTGTCGACCCATTTACTTTGTTGCGGATGTTACACGGAGAGATGTGAAGCTCGCCTTGGTCGGTTGGCGGATGCACTCCGAGACACCTTCTTCGGAGACTATCCGCTAGATTTTGAGATTTTGGAGTCCCTGCCCGATGACTTCTCCTTCGATTGGTATAGGCTGATGCGGGATACCATCGCGCCAGCTCTACTCGTTGCTCCTCATCTCGAGAGTACCTTCATTTCTAGGAGGTGTGAGGAGTTGCTCGGGGCTTACCAGGATGCGAGCTCTCTCGTATACCAGCACGAGTTAGAGATCCATGAGCTGCGCAGGCACTTGGAGGCTGCTCGACTCCGCTATCTTCAGCGGCTTTCTTCTTGTGCCACTCTCCGCTCCATGGGAGTCAGTGGTGGGCCCGCCCGACTGCTCGTGTAGGAGCTAGAGGACCATAGATTATCGGTGGAGGGCTTCTCTCGACATCTGGCGGGACGTCTCCCGAAGCTACAGATTTATTCGAGTGCCCGGGATAGTGCCTTCTCTCAGTTCCTGGATTTTGAGGCGGCCTCAGAGGAGGATAGGCACTCCCTCCATGCTTATTTGGAGACTATTAGTACTGTATTGTTAGAGTTGGAGTCTCACTTCTTGGGCCTATAGATTGTACTCTTTATTTCTTCTTTTCTTCTTCTCTTTTGCTATACTTGTCATTGTATACTTTGACGCTTGTTATACTTGATCTCTTTGTTGTGGATGATGTTTGCTTTTACTGTTATCCCTTCGTCACTTCCTCTGCAGCGCGAGGGAGTATTTCATTGATTTCACATTTTACACTCTCAATCTTAATTGCAAAAGCGCCTAATACAATTGCTTCATTTTCTTGCAGCATAAAAGGAAAATCTTACAACATCCTATTACATTTATTCTATGCACACTTCTCTTTATTTATTGCAATACAAAACCTAAGTAACCATGGTATTTTACGGATACTGAACATGTCTGTATTGACCTCTAGGCCGGGTACAGAATAAACCCGTTTATCCCTTTATTACTGATGGATAAACTTACCAGTATCAATTGGATTGTGGATGCAATTGATAACACCATTTTGTGGATGCTCCTTGTATATTTAATTGACATTTATTTGTGGAAGCTCACCCACTCTCCCCTCGTTTGTGCAGTTGCGTCTTTGAAGTGGAAACTCACATTCACTCTTCTCCACTCAATTTGTTTTGTGGGGATCCTACCCTCAAACATTCATCACGCATCCCTGCGAGACAGGCTTTCATCGGGTAGGTTCGCTCTCCATGACCTGAGTCACTTCTTTAAGCGAATTACTTTATTTGACACTAAATGTCGGGCAAAAGCGTAGACCCTTAATCTGATCCCTCCATGACCTATTTTGGGATTTGAAACAGATCACTTCCTTGGGCGTGTGGTACTTTTACGGATGAATGTACCCAACCTAGTTTTTTATATTTTGGCTACCCTCAAACATCCATCACGCATCCCTGCGAGACAGGCTTTCATCGGGTAGGTCCGCTCTCCATGACCTAAGTCACTTCTTTAAGCGAGCCGCTTTGTTTAACATAAAATGTCGGGTACAAGCGTAAACCCTTGATCTGACCCCTCCATGATGCGCCGTGGGATTATGACACATCATTTCTTCGGGCGTGTGGTGCTTTTACGGATGAATGCACCCAACCTGGCTTTGTATAACACTCGTGGTGTCGGGGACAAAGGTGGCAACCCCTTATTGAAAAGATTATATATATTTTTTTATTGATGAATAAGGAAAATAGGTTTTATTGTTTTACTTAGATATCCTTTTTATTTTATTGGAGGAATAGATTTTTTGTTATTAGTGATACATGTTACTAATAATACGAGAGTTATTTATTTACATGCCCTCGGAAGCGACTACTTAATAGCCACCAATTTGCTCGACCTATCCCTTGGCTTGCGCCGCGGGCGACCAATATGAGCAACTTTCGTCATTGGGCGACGAGATAGTTTGAGGACAAAGCGCAAACCACCGCCCATTTTTATGTTTATTACGTATCAAATGGACAAACCCGGTGGTATTTGTATTGTGAGCCCAAACACCAAGGCTCTCGCCTTACATTCTCGCGTGGTCTTGGCATTGAATTCTCTTATTCTATTTTTTTTTTTTTTGTTGTAGGGCTAAATGTGTTTGTGTGGTTTTGGATTTTTGGATGCATTCTATTTACAAATGCACAAGTAAGGTTTTTGGGATTTTTATGCAAAAGTGGAGGTTAGACATGGGTTTGTGTTTCGTGCACGTGTGTGTAAGCGAACACTTATTCCCTCCTTATTTATTTACAATAGATACTACTCAATCGGCCCCGCTCTGGGCTATGTGTAGTACTTCTTCAGATATCGCCCGTTAATTGGTGGCATGGGCCTTTCACCTTCATGGTCTATGAGTTGGTATGCGCCGCCCCCGTATACCTTCTCAATTACGTATGGCCCCTCCCAATTCGGAGAAAATTTTGGGCCGATGTGCCGGCCAATGATCGGCCTCTTAAGGACAAGGACAAGCTCTCCTTGTTGAAATGCCCTGACTCGCGCCATTTTGTCATAAGCCCTTGCCATTTTCGCTTGATATATTTCGAGATTCTGCTGGGCTATCAGTCTCTTTTCATCCATGGCATCTAATTCGTCCAATCTGAGTTGTTGGCATTCATCCATGGTCATATCATTTTGCATAGCCACCCGTAATGATGGTAATTCTACCTCAAGAGGGAGGACAGCTTCGACCCCAAAAGCCAGAGAATACGGGGTAGCTTGCGTAGGCGTTCGGTACGTGGTTCGATAAGCCCATAATGCCTCTTGTAGACGATTATCCCGGTCTCGTTGGTTGCGTCGTCCACGGTCTTTTTCATGATATTGATTAGGGTTTTGTTAAAGGCTTCGGCCGGGCGTTGGCTCTCGGGTTATAAATGGATGAGAATCTCCAATCAATATTGAATTGTTCGCGCCAGGCATAGACTTTAGAACTCTTGAAGGCGTCCCGTTATCGGATATTATCCGTTGTGGGGTGCCAAATCGGTAAAGGATGTGCGTCTTAAAGAACTTAACCACATCGGACGCTTTAACTTCTTTGAGTGGGACGGCTTCGGCCCATTTAGTAAAGTCCGTTGTTGCGCCAAAATGAACCAGGTGACCTCTTGACGTAGGAGGGTCTATGGGCCCCACTATGTCTGTGCCCCACATATTAAATGGCCGGGATGCTATTGTAGGGTGCAACGGGTTTGGCGCTGATGTATGAAAGGGCGTGTATCGGCACATGCGACACTTCTTTGCGTGAGCTTCACAATCGACCACCATTGTGGGCCATAATACCCCATTCGCTTGATCTTTAACTTCATCTTTGGCCCAGACTGATGCGCCCCACATAGCCCGGAATGAATTTCTTTCATAACCTTCTCGGCTTCAGGCCCCGATACACATCTCAGCCACAATTGATCATAAGACCTACGGTATAGCGTATTGCCCACATACGCATACCGTAGTACCCACTTTCTTAGTTGATCAGCCATCCTTTTATCTTTGGGAAGGGTACCATGCCGGAAATATTCAATGAACGGCTGTCTCCAATCATCGTCTTCTCCAGTTATCATTGTTTCTTGGCATTCTACCTTTTCTGGTCCAATATCTTTATTGTTTGTATCGTCTGTTGTTTGACACAATGATAATGGCCTCCTATTACGGACGGTGATGTGGATTTCCGGCTCTGTTGGTTCACCCAACTCCTTGGCGAGTTTGGCCAATGCATCTGCTTCACCATTCACAGCCCTCGTGATCTTCTCAATGGACACTGTGCGACCCTTTTTCGCGCCACTCCTCACTCAGGAAAAGAATCTAGTGAGAACGGCGGAAGAAGGACACGGTACCACCCTCAGATGTATATTCATGTATTTATTTTTAGGAATATACATCCAAAGGCTTTTTTTTTTTTTAGTGATTGTGGGAACTTTATTGTTCCAGTGAGCGCAAACCCTCACTGTTAATTACCCTGGGCTATGAACACTAGGAACCTTCGATGCTAAGAAGAAAGAATTAGAATATAAATAAAATCAATTAAATAGGTCATTTTGAGTAACGAGAACTAATCAACAACGATTATCCTTGATTTTGTTATTTTAATGAACTTGTGTGGTAGCTCAAACCATAATACGAGACTGGTGAATCTGGGTGTTCTTATACCTTATAGATTCAATTATCAGAAGATGGTGAATTTGGTCCACTTAATTATCTTACTGATCTTCTAAATAATGAAACCCTATGAGTTCATAATTTAGGATGTTTAAACCTGAGCGTTTTGGGCTTTGTTAGGTTTGATTTATCGGGAACATGTGAGATTTGGGTCACTTAACTGTCTTACCAATCTTCCAGATTATGAAACTATGCTAGCTCATAATCCGGGCAATGTAAACCTGAGCGTTTTGAGCTTTATTAGGTTTAATTATCAGAAAAATGGGTGAGATTTGGATCACTTAGTCATTTAATTGATCTTCTAAATTGTAAAGTTTGAAGCGCTATGCCAACCTACAACCTAGGTATTTAAAATCTGAGTGTTTTGGGCTTTATTAGATTTTCTTATTAGGAAACTGGTGAGATTTGGGTCACTTAATAGTTTTTTACTGATCTTCCAAATTATGAAATTTGGCCTTATTGTCAACTTATAATCTAGGTAATAAACACGAGTTTTATATGTTTTATTAGGTTTATTTATCATAAGAACGGGTGAAATTTAAATCACTTTATCATTCTTAAATGAATTTTTGAATTCTAAAATATTTTGCGAGTTCATAACCTAAAAAAAAATTTGGCTTTAATATTTAATTAATAACTTATTTTACTCATTTTTATTTATTTGAAATTGAGAATTTCATTTTTTTTATCTATGAGGCATGAATCAATTTATTTATTTAATTTATTTGAAAGGATTATTTCATTTTATTTATTTATTTAATTTATTTGAAAGAATTTAGAAATGGTGATCATGGTTTTAATTTCCTCGCGATCCGGATTCACGCAATGAAACTATCTCTCTTTCCGTCTTCTTGTGACGCTTTGAATATAAACCGTTGAATTTCTCGATCCACGATTTTGCTTGTTTTGCACTTCTCTGGAGATCAACCAATGTCTCTAGCTTCGTCTTTGAACTGATTGATCATCTATCATGTACGATCCTTATTAAAATTGTCAAATCTCTTCATGAACCACTATGTATTTTGGATGTCGGCACCAATGAAGGGGACCTCAAATTTTCAGAATTTCCTTGTTAATTCCTTTGATTCAATGTCTAATCTGTATCATTTAAGTATATTAAATGTGTTTGTGCAATTTTGTTTTGAATAACCCCAAACTTATATTGATTTTCCCTATTGTCATCACTTGGGTACCAGTTCTTATATCCATCACCAGTTCTGATATTAAGCTTCAATTATCCTCTAGTAATTATTAGGACAGTTATTTATATTCTGAAGTCAATTTGAACACAAGGAGAACACTTATAATTCTAATATGTTCTAATTTTTTTCACTGACACTGTGCAATATTTTTTTGATTCATCCTTTTTATATATTTTTTTTTACTGATAAATATACAGTTAGAATAGAAGAAATGCAATGTGCAAATGACTATTACTTTATTATAATGTAAAAGCTCTAAAGATGCTCATGAAAGGAAATTCAATAAAAAATAAAAATATTTTTTAAAACTTTATTGAAAATTCATGATATAAACATATTTTTTTTTTGACATAAATGTAGTGTTAAATATTAAGAACGAATTTCACTTTTAAACATTCTTTATTTTAAGCAATTTTAAACATATTCACAAATCAGTCCTTGTTCAGTGATAAAAATCAGAAAATGAAATCTGTCAGAATTATTTTGGTCTTTTGGACATCTAAAAAAAAAATTAATATTTGGTCTCAAATTTCCCAGTTAAGCATTATTTATAACAGAGTTTAAGAATATAAAATAACATATGCATGTCATATTTGTAGAAAGGTCCAACTCAAATGAGGTTTTTTGTGATTTTCAAGAGACAAATGCAAAATCAGTAAACCTTTGGGTTTTTATATAAAATTTCCTAAATACCATGCTGGTACAAAGTGACAGTAAGATATATTAGGTAATTTAAAATAACTCTTATTTTGAAACCTTTTTATTTTGACGCCATTTTGATTAAGTTTCAAATGATTTAGACCAGAGAGTTAAAACTGTAATTAATGGACAGTTAAGAGTAATCAGGGCATTTGAACACTCAAAACTTTGTATTTTTATCTCAAAATTTACAGATAGACTCTACTTATAATAGAGAACAATAATATAAAATAAAATATAGGTATCACATTCAAAGATTGCTACAGTTTATTATGTTTTGTAACAGCCAGGGGTGCAGATACAAAATAAAGAGTATTTTGGGTTTCTGTGCAAAAGTGTTGATAAAATAATTCAAACAAATTCACAGTCAGGTAGAAGGGATTATGTGAAATAAAATTTATTTAGAGCCATTTTATATGAATTCTAGAGACATTTTGTTTTAACATTAAAAATCTAAGAAAATTCGAAAATAACAAAAAATATTATTTTACTGTTTTTTTTTTTTTTTGCAAGCTGAACATAATAACGCCCAAATAAAATCGAATAAATGTCGAAAAATGTAAAAAAAAAATTGCACAGAAGTTCATTTTGGTTTTTAGTAAATGCTGTAAAAAATTTCAAGCAAATTGGACAAGCGGAAAGTTATTTTCTATTTTCAGTCGAATTTCAAGCCTATTTTCCTCTCTTTTGCCAGAATCTGATCAATTTGGAAAATTCAATTGCAAAACTCAATTTTGTATATCTTGTACATCAGTATGAGCTTGAGAGTTGAATTTTCTTAAAGAAAATATCAGAAAAGTTCAGCTTGGCCTAATTTCACCGATTTTTCAAAAAAGCTAAACTTTTCTAACCCCTCTTGCTATTCGCAATTGGATTTTTCAAATGGATCTGATACTGTTCGTATCTACATCCTTTAAGTTAACTCAGTACTATTCGTACCAAAGTTATTGCGTTTTCAATCCGGCACTGTTTGTGCCAAGATTATTAGTCTTAATCCTTTACTTAGTGTTGTTCGCACTAAAGCAAATCCATGTATCATAGCAACATGTAGATTTTAATTTATTTTAAACAAGGAAGTATTAACAGGCTGGAGAAGAGTATAACTTTCTATTTAAAGCAAGCAGAAGAAGTTAGAAATTGTTTACTGTTATATGAATATATACAAAAGGAAATAAGATATTTTGGTTTTTAACAGAGGTTTATTCACTTTCTTATGATTAATGACCAGCAAAACCAACTGATCGTTCTAACTTTTGCAAACCATAAGACATTATGAAAGAGCATAAACTCCTGAAATAAATCCAGAAATATTGAGTAAAATAGATTTTATTCACAGAAATTATATATATATATATATATTTTTGCTTTCTTCTCGATCTATAATATGCAAAGCCAAAACTATTCGTTTCAACCTTCACAAATCATAGAACGATCCAAAAGACTAATTTTTTTTAATGTGTTTGAATTAGACAACAGATAACCTCTTTTTGTTTTTTTTAAAACAAGTTTTAACAAATAGTATTAAAAATACGCAAGTACTAACAGTAAACTTGTTAACAAGCATATAACACATTTACTTAATTTCAAACTTGAATGATATAATCTCAAAATCTGATCTGACATTATTTTGGATTAAAGTTTCAGCCAAAGCTTGAAACATACATCAAACCAGATAAAGAAAGAGATGAAAGAAACATTAGAGCAAAGAAAACACTAACAGCAAAAAAAAAGTATTACTCAAGGAAAGTATGCATTTCATTGATTTGATTATTCTGTACAAACCAAGAGACACATCAAAAGTATTGAGTTACATCCATTTCAGATCTACCTAAAGTTGTTTTGAGGAAGTAGGCGGGGAGAAGCTTGTGTATTTCGATTCTCTTCTGTGGAGGGGTAATATTCTGTTTTGTGCTTAAGAATTTTGGGCTGAGAACTCTTCCCTCTCTCTCTCTTTTTTCTCTCTCTCCTCCTCCTTTTTTTTTTTATATGCAGGGGGGTTTATATAGGCTAGAGATTAGGGTTTTAGAGATGACAGCCTCTCATGTGCTGACTTGGCATTTGTGTTTGTTGAATTGGCAAATTTGCATCTATTTTGCTCAATTGTTATACGCCACGTGGCTCTCTTTTTCGAATTAATCCAATCACCCTTTTACAATTCAGGCAAATGCCGGCGTTTCACGAGAGATAAATAGGGGATGTAAAGTGTTTTTTTTAATTGATTTTATATTCCTTAGCTCCCACGGATTGCCAGCATGGCTTTAGATTACAAGATCTCAATTATTTTTTAGACGGTCAAGATGGATCAAATATATTATTTTCGAAATTGAGTCACAGCTCAGATTAGTGACCGAAGGTTAGAAATAGCATGATCCTTTTTGCATTTTATGATTCCTCTCCTTTCGAACACCAGTTCAATTTTTCATACAAATATCTCTACAGTGTTTTATACCAAGTCTACTAAAAAAACTATGTTCTGCACACCTGCACAATTCTGGTACAAAGATATTCTCCTTTGAAAGGCGTCAGCATGCGGTTACCTCATATTCCTTGTTGTCTCCAGGTTGTTCAAGCACATATCACTTGTTTTGCAGCTCACTTACTGGAAAAAATGGGGTGTACTATTACTGGAATTTCTCTCTCATCTGACGAACCAGCTGGAGCCTCCTCTTTTCCGTTTTTCCTGCTCCTCTAGTCATTTCTCATTATCTAGTCATTTCTCATTACCGTTTTTCCTTAGTCATTAATCCCTATTTAAGTACCCTGTGATTGTTCCGAGCACCATTTCCCTTAGTCTCAAATCTCAATTTTACAAAATCAATTTCTATCTCGTTCTAAATCTCTGGCCAAATTCACCTCCCTTTTAGTCAATTGCTTCAGAAATTCCTCTCTATCGGTATCGCCTTACCTTGAAGAAGCTTCCTTGGTGTGCAATTTGATTTCTAGCAACCTTTGTTTGACTCACCCTTCACGACTTGGCTTCAAGTAACAACTTGATTTCACTTTTGTTCATCTCTTTCTCGCAATTGATTTGGCAGCGTCTTTCTTTTGCACATCACCTAATTGTTGCCACCTCTCGAATGTTCTCAGCCATGGTTAGGCGCCACGGGAAGAAGAGAGCATCAGCTCAAGTGAAATCGGGCAATGGCGAGCAGACGGAGGAGGGAGAGAGTTCCTTCTCGCGTGTGGATGCGCATGGTGTACGTGGTCCAAAGCGCAGAAGAGAAAAGGAGCAGCGACTTGGAGCCGATGTACCAGGTTTATCCTTCTCTTACTTTCCTTTTGAATTCGGCTATATTGAACTGGATGGATATGTTGGATAATCTTGGTTCACAGTTTTAACCATGCGCCTATAGTTGCTTTTCCGAACGCTGGGCCCCACTGTCAGATGTAAATGGGCTTAAGAGTAGCCATGTCAGCATTTTAAAATTAATCATGCTAATGTGGCACGTTTATATTGGCTACTTTGTCTGATCTGGCAATATTTATATTAATCACCCTGTTTAACCTTGCTGACTGTGTACTATCCTGTGAGTGACACATGGCACATAATGGGGCCCACATGTATTGTCTTGGTCGATGGTTTCTTTGCCATGTGTCTAATAGTTGTAATCCAAATCGTGAGGTGGCTACATAGTGTTACGCCATATGGCATATACGGTGATATGGCGGCTTGAGATGCGCCATGTGGCATAAGGTTGGGTGAAGTGGACCATTGAATGAGCGCCACGTGGCGGCTAAGGTGGGGCCCGCGGTCGGGTGACTCGTGCACAGGTGGGGCCCACTTGCGATGTCGACCAATAGGAGGGTGCCACGTGGCTTCGGTTGTGGAGGTGGCCCAACCGGAATCGCCATGTGTCTCGCTGGTGGAATAATTGATGATGTGGTCAAATAGATGAATGCCACATGCCTACCACTTGTCGACATGGCTTAACCAGGTGCTGCCATTTGTCCCTGCTTGGTGGAGTGGCTGTTGATGTGGACCAGTGTAGATAGGCCACATGGCTCTGATAGTGTGACATGGCAGATTGGCAGCCTGCCACGTGGCATACTGGTGGGGTCCACTTGTCAGGTCTGTAGGGGTGTGGGTCCCACCCAGCTGACATGGACCAATAGGATTGTGACACGTGGCAGTGGCTTGCTGACCTGGCCCACTCTGGTGCTTTGCCATGTGGCACACCTTCTCCCTTCATCTGTTTCGTATCCCCTATACTTCTTACACCCAGTTTGTACCCAGAGTTGCTGTTATCCCCAAGTTGCACCCAGATGAACCCTTGATTGAATCTCAGCCCTTGATCTTTCCTTTTAATCTGTTTTATCTTCCCTGAATTTATTTTGATAGCTCCACTTATCCAAAAATTATGAAATTTTCACCAAAAATCCCTAAATTCATGATGATCATCCCTATAATTTTTAATTCCATTTTTACCCCTGCCTCTTTGAATTAAAAATTCTTTTGTCTAGAAAACCCTATTTCTTCCTCTGAATTAATCCCAGATTTCATTTGTAGCTCAGTGTCTCTGCCAATTATCTCTCTCTTTCAGAAACCACCCTAACTAAATATCAATTAGACTTATATTGATATTCATTAGGGTTTGATCTGATCAACAGTTGATTACTTGTCAACAATTGATACAAATCTAGACTTGATCGGATGGTTGCTCCCGGCTTTGGCACTTTGATCGATCTTGTGAAATTGACTTTCAATCCCTTAACATGAGGGTGACTTGGTCAAGGAACTGACTACTTATCGATAATTGACACAAATCAAAGCATGGTTAGGTGGTTGCTCACAGCTTTGGCACCAGGTCAGCCTTGAAAGCAAAATCACATTTGAGATTTCTCATGATTAGTTGTATCGAATACTAGCTTGGCATTGACATCATTCCTTGTTGCACAGGGATTATACTTGCTTCGAGTTCTTAGGGTTTGCTTTGATGATAGATTCTCGGGGTTTAATTCTGACTCCTTTAGTAGTCACTGAGGTGTGGGCTCACCTGTCAGTGAAAAATGATTAGATGGATGACCCCTCTAGAGATCTCTCTCTCCTGAATCTCCTGAGGGTCATCCATCTCGAATGAATAGGAGATGACAGGGTATTTATATCCTTGCTCTGCACTTAGGATTTCCTTGTGGGATTAATGTTTAACCCTTGTTCCGGATTGATTAGACTCATCAGATAGGCTAGGTTCATGCTGTCAAAGCTGCTTGCAGGTGACTGTCATGTGGGTCCCACTTGTCAGAAAAAATGTGATCAGATGGCTGACCCATCAGGAGATTTTCTCTCTCTGAAATCTCCTGATGGTCAGCCACCTCGAATGAGTAGGAGGTGGTGGAGTATTTATATCCCTGTCTCTCACCTTGATATTTCCTTGTGGGATTAGTGCTTAACCCTTGTTCCGGGTTAACTAGGTTTCTTAGTAAAATAGGCTAGGTCTATGTTGTTAGAGCCGTCTACAAGGGACTGTCAGGTGGGTCCCACTTGTCAGAAAAGATATAATCACATGGTGACACCCGAGAGATCTCCCCTCTCCCTCGATCCTCTCGGCTGTCACTCATGCTGAGTGGATAGAAGATAGTGGGGTATTTATACTCTTCACTTCATGCCCAGAATTCCGTTGTGGGACAAATAAAGTTGCTCCGGAGTTCCATCAACGACTTCTTCCGATCAGTGGGCCATCTCTTCCTTGTTTCTCTTCTTCCCCCTTCTTATGATTTATTATTAATAATTGATTTTATTTCTATTCATTCGGCTACTTATTCCTTGGAATTTTTCAAGGGTAAACACTGTCTCATAGGGATGTGTGATGGATGTTTGAGGGTAGTAAAAAAAAAATAGGTTGGGTGCATTCATCCGTAAAAGCACCACACGCCCAGGAGGTGAGTGGTCATTACAATCTCAAGCGAGATCATGGAGGGGTCAGATCAAGGGTTTATGCTTTTACCCGACATTTTATGTCAAACAAAGTTACTCACTTAAAGAAATGGCTATGGTCATGGAGAGCGAACCTACCCGATGAAAGCCTGTCTCGTAGGGATGCGTGATGGATGTTTGAGGGTAGGACCCCCACGAAACAAACTGAGTGGAGATGAGTGAAAGTGAGTTTCCACTTTGGCACGCAATGGTGCACAAATGAGGGGAGAGTGGGTGAGCTTCCGGAAGAAATATCAATCAAGCATATAAGGAGCATCCACAAAATGGTGTTGTCAATTGCATCCACAATCCAATTGACATTGGTAAGTTTATCCATCAGTAATAAAGGGATAAACGGGTTTGTTCTGTACTCGGCTTAGAGGTCAATACAGACAAGTTTGGTATCCGTAAAATACCATGGTTACTAAGTTCTGTATTGTAATAAAGAAAGAGAAGCAATGTATAGAATAAGTGTAATAGGGTGTTGTAAAGTTTTTCCTTTTTCTGTTATTATACTTAGATGCTGCGTAAAGATGAAGCAGTTGTAATTAGACACTTTTATAATTAAGATTGAAAGTGTAAAATGTAAAGAGTTAGTGGAATATTTTTCCACGCTGCAGAGGAAGTGACGAGGAAATAGCAAAGAAGGCGATCAACATCCACAACAGTGAAAGAAAAGAGAAGTGAGGGAAGAAGGAAAAGAAAGTGGAAGAAGGTGGTCGAGAGATGCTATCTTGATCTCCCCCATGGTGGCTGAAGCGGTGGGCCGAGTACATGCACCACTATCTCACGGGCGAGAGGCGAGAAGCCGAGCTCCGCCGTGTCGCACTCATAAGAAGAATCGATCAAAGAAAAACTTGTCAAAGTCTAGCTTGAACCTATGAAGGAGAGAGGTGTGTCGGATATATGCACCAAAGCGGGCCCTTCAATTCCCCAAAGTCTTCAGGACCCGCTTTGGTGGGTGGCTCTTTGTTTATCCCTGAAAGGTCGAAAGAAGAAACACAAGAGAAAAACCAAGATCAAACCCTGAGAGCTGAAATAGTACAATCCCTGTACAACAAAAAACTGTGTCAATGCAAAGCCAATATTTTTGATACAGCCAATCACAAGAAATCTCAATGTGATTTTTCTTTCAAGGTTGATCAGGTGCCAAAGTTGTGAGCAACCACCTGATCAAGCCAAGATTTGTGTCAATTGTTGACAAGTAATCAGCTGTTGACCAAATCACCTTCATGAATATGGATTGAAAGTTAATTTCACAAGACTGATCATGTGCCAAAGCTGTGAGCAACCATCTGATCAAGTCTAGATTTGTATCAATTGTTGACAAGTAATCAACTTTTGATCAAATCTAACCCTAATGAATATTAATACAAGTCTAATTGATGTTTAATTAGGGTGGTTTCTACGCAAGAGAATTTTATTTAGCGAGACACTGATCTACAAGCGTGAGAAATTGAGATTAATTGAGAAGAAAATGAGGTTTTACGAGCAAGGAAATTTTTAGCACAAGGAAACAAGAGTAAAATGGGAATTTAAAAATACAGAGGTGTTCATCATGAATTTAGATAATTTGGGTGAAATTTTCATAATTTTTGGATGAAGGGAGCTATTTAAAGAAATTGGGAGAAAAAATCAGATCAATTAGAGGGCTATGATTTGATCAAGAGCCTTCATGGGTACAACTTGGGGATAATACTTCACTTTAGGTGCAAACCGGGGACAGCAAACAATGGAGACCAACTTTGCACTGGAGAAAAGAGTTTGAAGGAGAAAAATATTGCGTGAACCCAGTGCACCAATTATGTCTCTCATTAAACATGATGGGTGGGGCCCAAATCCGTGCACCAAGTCCACCTGAGCTGCACCACATCCCTCTCTTGTTTCTTTCACTGCCACTGGGCCCCACACTACAGGAACCCATCTTCTTTCCCTGCTGCTGCAGCTTCTTCCCTGCTGAACCCGATCTTGAGCAGAAAATGAATTAAAAATGGAAAAAAAGCTCAAACGGTGACGAAAATTGACAAATAATATACCGTTGGAAAGCTCTCAGTGAGGAGAACACACTAGAACAATTTATTTCTAGTTTAGTGTGCTATAATTCACTCGCATTTAAGGGAAAAGGAATCGAGTGTAAAATCCAATTGAGTGATTTGACGAGTAATTGGATAAATTGGCGGTTTAGGGAGGCTCAAGTGGGTCCCATGATTCTGTTGAAGTCGTTACTAGCACAAAACCATCACTCATTATATGATTTTCTCGATGAAGTTGGTGTACAAAACCAAGGGACAGCAAAGGGAGCCAATTCACTTGGTGTTTGAAGAAAGAAGAGTAAGGAAAAAGTGGATTGTGATCACAGCGCCATGTCATCGATCCAGACCTAAGGATTTTTCTCACAACAAGCACAACTGAAATCAATTTACACCATTGGATTAGTGAAGGAAAGGATGAGATTGTGCCACCTCAGCAATCTGTGGGTTAGAGAAAGCACAAATTGTGCTTAGAAGAAGCACAATTGAGCTGCCAAACCACAACTGAATCCTATAAAAACCCTTGGCAGCAAAGAAAGAAAAGGAGAAGTTGAGGAAAAAACACACAACCACTTCCTAACACACAAGAGAAAGAGGACAATTACATAAGAGGAGGAGAGTTTTACGCAAGGGCAATCTGTAAATTGAGCAATTGAGAGAGAGACACACTCACACACATTCACTAGTGATCACCTAGTGCAGAGAAAGAGAGAGATTACAAGAGTTAAGAAGAAGAATTTAATCAATTGGTGTTTTTTATTGAGAATTCAAGGTAATAAACCATGGAAATTGATTTGATTGGTGTTTATTTATATTTCTTTCCCTGGAACTGAGCTCTAGACATTCAATTTGTGCTTATTAGATAATCAATTTGATTCTTTCTCATTCTTATTGCTTTCTTTCAAGAGTTTACTTATTAATTCTATCTCTTTACTATTTTCTTTTCTAAATGAAATCAATTGACATTAATTGATTGAATCCAGTGAGCCACTGGCCCAATCACAAGGTGATTGGTGAGCCTTTAGGCTTGGATCAGTCACAAACATCAAGAATCTATGATTCAATTGTTATTACATCGATTTGCCTTGTAATTTTCATTTTCCAATTGATTTTTCTGCTTATACTTGCACAATAGCCAAAAATTGATAGCTTTCTATTCTCTAATCATCCTAACTACATGATTTTAATCGATAAAGTTAGTTAATCTTTATAATTTTAAATGAATATACTGATCTTGACACAAATCAGCATATCGCCAAGACTTCAGAGTGAATCAATCCTAATTTTTGCAATCTCAGTGAGCCACTAGCCCTAACAATGTCTGTGTGAGCCTTTAGGCCTGGGAGATTTTGATTAAGTGCAATAATTTAGTGAATGTCAGAGATTTCGATGAATTCGAATCGATGCTTGATCGCTTTCGGGCACGGACTAGTTGGTATCGTCTGAAACGCCTTGAAACTCAGTGAGCCACTGGCCCCAGCTAAAGTTGGGTGAGCCTTTAGGCCTGAGGGGTGTCAATTGAGTATGCAAGTTCAATAAGCATCTCGAATTGAAAGGAATTGGGGCTTCTGATGCGATCGGTACCATGCACTCCCAAACGTTAGTGCTTCGATGCGATTGATAGTGATCAAGAACACTCACATTCACTTCAGATCACATCTACATGTCAAGGCGATGCTTATTGATCTTGCAACTATCAATGACATTGACTGAAACTGTTGAATTTGACAAAGAATTCAACTAGGTACCAATTCCGAATGGCACATCTCAGCTGGTACCCTAATGCAACCCTTACCACCGCATGGATCTCCGATCGGGCACCACAGGGAGACTCACCAAGGTTATGCGATGCTAGAGCACAAGTCTGATCAGAGGAGAGGAGATCCGACCACTAGAAATCACCACCTAGCATGAATCCTGACGTAGAGATAAGTCAGAGGAGCTGGAGATCACTCAGCACAACTATTGAGATGTACCCTAATCTTGAAGATCCATCAACGACTGAGATCTGTCAAGAGTTTAGAAAATTAAAACGGAAGAAATCTGGGCCTCAAATCTATTCAACATACAATCTCAATTAAATCCAGTGGCCCAAATGAATAAAGAGTTAAACAGAAGATTTACACTAATCTCAGAATAATCTAATGGTCCGGATTAAATACAACATTCTTAGGAATCGTTATAACGATTCTTGAATCGTTATACGATTCACCAAAGCGTTATAACACTTCACAAGACGTTAGCAACGCTTTGACTATTCTCTGACAAGTCAACAAATGTTAAAGAATCATTGTAACAATTTTCTAAAACGTTGAACAATATACAGAGCGACAAAAAAAATGTATAATAAGATGATAATAATAAAAATATATAAACACAATAAAAAATATATAAAATAAACAACAAAAATAATAATAATAAAGAATCATTATAAATATTCCTTGAATCGTTATACGGTTTACCAAAACGTTGAACGCTTCACAAAACGTTGGTAACGCTTTGACCATTTTCTGACAAGTCAACATATTCTAAAGAACCGTTGTAACGATTTTCTAAAACGTTGAACGATATATAGAGCGTTAGCAACGTTTTGACCCCTATTGACCAATTCTCTGACAAGTTTGATATCTTCTGAAAGCGTTATAACGGTTTGTGGAAATATTATAACGATTTGTTGAAGAGTTGTAACGGTTTGTTGAATCGTTACATGATTTTTAGAATGATGAATGATCAACAAGGTAATGATACACCTTATTGACTGCTGATGAGACATAATAATATGGCAGTTTTTGAGCTCATCTTCTAATAAACATATCTCAATGTTAGACCAGCCAGGAGCTATGAGTCTAATTTTGTGCACAAGTTAACCCTGAATCTATGAATCGACTAAGTGCTCAGGACTCACGATTTAATGGTGATAAAATATGCCCACACAGAGGTGTGAAGTAACACAGTGATTTTTGCACAAATAATGCAACATTCAGAATAGCCAATCAAGACAAGAACATCTTGACGTCCGTCGAAGAATGACCAAGACTGTGACATCAGCTTGAGCAAATATGTTAATTTGAAAATAGAAGAACATCACGATGTCCAAAGAGGTGACATCATGATGACTCTGTGTCATGAACAAGTAATTCATGACACAAAACATGAAAATGAGCCCCGACGCCCTCGTTATCATCGAAAACAAGTCCGGGAGCGCAAAACATTAAAACGGTACCCGACGCCATCGGTACCGCCCGAAACGAATCCGGGAGCGCAAAACATGAAAACGGGACTCAGCGCCCCCGGTAACGCCGAAAAAGATGCCGGGAGCCCAAAACATGAAATCAAGCCCCTGACACCCTCGGTCCTGTTGAAAACGAGTCGGGGAGCGCAAAACATGAATACGGGACCCGACGCCCTCGGTACAGCCAAATACGTGTCCGGGAACATAAAACTTGAAAATGAGCCCTGACGGCCTCGGTAACGCCCATAAAGAGTCCGGGACCGCAAAATATGAAAATGAGCCTCGACGCCCTTGGTACCGTCGAAAATGAGTCCTTGTGCGCAAAACATGAAAAATAGCCCCGACGCCCTCGGTACCGCCAAAAATGTGTCCGGGAGCGCAAAATATACCAACGGGACCCAAGGCCCTCGCTACCGTCGAAAATGAGTCCGGGAGCGTAAAACATGAAATTGGGACCCGGCGCCATCAGTACCGCCCGAAACGAGTCCGGGAGCGCAAAACATGAAATCGAGCCCCGACGGTATCGGTACCGCCAAAATTGTGTCCGGGAGAGCAAAATATGAAAACGGGACCCCGCGCCATCAATAACGCCCAAAAAGAGTTCGGGAGCGCAAAACTTGAAAACGAGCCCCAGCGTCCTCGGTACCGCCCAAAAGAGTCCGGAGCGCAAAACATGAAAACGAGCCTCGACACCCAGTGCCGTCGAAAACGAGTCCTCGTGCACAAAACATGAAAACGAGCCTGACGCCCTCGGTACCGCCAAAAATGTGTCCGGGAGCGCAAAATATGCCAACGGGACCCAAGGTCCTCGCTACCGTCGAAAATGAGTCCGGGAGCGTAAAACATGAAATTGGGACCCGACGCCATCAGTACCGCCCGAAACGAGTCCGGAAGCGCAAAACATGAAATCAAGCCCCGACGGTATCGGTACCGCCAAAAATGTGTCCGGGAGAGCAAAATATGAAAACGGGACCCGATGCCCTCAATAACGCCCAAAAAGAGTTCGGGAGCGCAAAACTTGAAAACGAGCCCCGACGGCCTCGGTACCGCCCAAAAAAAGACCGGGAGCGCAAAACATGAAAACGAGCCTCGACACCCTTGGTACCGTCGAAAACGAGTCCTAGTGCATAAAACTTGAAAACGAGCCCGACGCCATCGGTACCGTCAAAAATGTGTCCGGGAGCACAAAATATGCCAACGGGACCCAAGGTCCTCGCTTCCGTCGAAAATGAGTCCGGGAGCGTAAAACATGAAATTGGGACCCGACGCCATCGGTACCGCCCGAAATGAGTCCGGGAGCACAAAACATGAAATTAGGACCCGGTACCCTCGGTACCTTACGAAACGAGCTCGTTAGCGCAAAGCATGAAAAAGGGGCCACGCGCCCTCGGTACCGTCGAAAATGAGTCCGGGAGCGCAAAACATGAAAACGGGATACGACGCCCGCGGTACCGCCCAACAAGTGTCCGGGAGCGCATAACATGAAAACGAGCCCTGACGCCCTCGATATCATCGAAAATGAGTATGGGACCACAAAACTTAAAAACGGTACCCGACGCCCTCGATACCGCCCGAAATGAATACAGAGCGCAAAACATGAAAATGGGACCCGGCGCCCTTGGTAACGCCCAAAAAGATTCCGAGAGCAAAAAACATGAAATCGGGCCCAGACCCCCTCGGTACCGTCGAAAATGAGTCCGAGAGCGCAAAACTTGAAAACGGTACCCGACGCCATCGGTACCGCCCGAAATGAGTCCGGGAGCACAAAACATGAAAACGAGCCTTGACACCTTCGGTTCCGTCGAAAATGAGTCCGGGAGCGCAAAACATGAAAACGGTACTCGACGCCCTCGGTACCGCCCGAAACGAGTCCGGGAGCACAAAACATGAAAACGGTACCCGACACTCTCGGTACCGTCCAACAAGAATCCGGGAGCGCAAAACATGAAAACGAGCCCCGACGCCCTCGTTACCATCGAAAACAAGTCCGCGAGCGCAAAACATGAAAACGGTACCCGACGCCATCATTACAGCTTGAAACGAATACGGGAAAGCAAAACATGAAAACGGGACCTGGCGCCCTCGATAACGCCCAAAAAGATGCCGGGAGCGCAAAACATGAAATCGAGCCCCGACGGCCTCGATACTGTTGAAAACGAGTCGGGTAGGGCAAAACATGAAAACGGGACCCGACGCCCTCGGTACCGCCAAAAACGTGTCCGGAAGCTCAAAACTTGAAAACGAGGACCGACGGCCTCGATACCTCTCAAAAAGAGTTCGGGAGTGCCAAACATGAAAACGAGCCCCGACGTCCTCGGTACCGTCGAAAACTCGTCCGGGAGCGCAAAATTTAAAACGGTACCCGACGCCCTCGGTACCGCCCGAAACGAGTCCGGGAGCACAAAACATGAAAATGGGACCCGACGCCCTCGATACCGGCCAAAAAGAGTCAGGGAGCGCAAAACATGAAAACGAGCCCTGACGCCTAGGTTACCGTCGAAAACGAGTCCGGGAGCGTAAAACTTGAAAACGGTACCCGACGCCCTCGCTACCGCCCGAAATGAATCCGGGAGCGCAAAACATGAAAACGGAGTCGACGCCCTCGGTACCGCCGAAAAAGAGTCCGGGAGCGCAAAACATGAAATCGAGCCCCGACGACCTCGATACTGTCGAAAATGAGTGTGGGAGCGCAAAACAACAAAACGGGACCCGACGCCCTCGCTACCGCCAAAAACGTGTCCAGGAGCGCAAAACCTGAAAACGAGCCTCGACGCCATCGCTACCGCCAAAAACGTGTCCGGGAGCGCAAAATATGCCAACGGAACCCAAGGTCCTTGCTACCGTCGGGAAACGTGTCCGGGAGCGTAAAACATGATATTGGGTCCTAGCGCACTCGCTACCGCCCGAAACGAGCCCGTTAGCGCAAAACATGAAAACGGGACCGGGCGCCCTCGGTAATGACCAATAATAGTCCGGGAGCGCAAAAGATGAAATCGAGCCCCGACGACCTCGGTACTGTCGAAAACGAGTCGGAGAGCGCAAAACATGAAAATGGGACCCGACGCCCTCGCTACCGCCAAAAACGTGTCCGGGAGCAGCAAAACTTGAAAATGAACACGACGGCCTCGATACCGCCCAAAAATAGTCCGGGAGCGGAAAACATGAAAACGAGCCCCGACACCCTCGGTACCGTCGAATCTGAGTCCGGGAGCGCAAAACATGAAAACGGTACCTGACGCCCTCGGTACCGACTAAAAAGTGTTCGGGAGCTCATAACATGAAAACGAGCCCCGACGCCCTCGATACCGTCGAAAATATTTCCGGGAGCGCAAAACTTGAAAATGGTACCCGACACCATCGGTACCGCCTGAAATGAATACGGAGTGCAAAACATGAAAACGGGACCCGGCGCCCTCGATAACGCCCAAAAAGATTCCTGGAGCACAAAACATGAAATCGGGCCCCGACGGCCTCGATCCTGTAGAAAACGAGTCGGGGAGCACAAAACATGAAAACGGGACCCGACGCCCACGCTACCGCGAAAAACCTGTCCGGGAGCACAAAACTTGACAACAAGGACCGACGGCCTCGATACCGCCCAAAAAGTGTCACGGTGCGCAAAACATGAAAATGAGCCCCGACGCCCGCGGTATCGTGGAAAATGAGTCCGGGAGCTCAAAACTTGAAAACGGTACTCGACGCCATCGGTACCGCCCGAAACGAATCGGAGAGTGCAAAACATGAAAACGGGACCCGACGCCCTCGGTAACGCCCAAAAAGATGTCGGGAACGCAAAACATGAAATCGAGCCCCGACGGCCTCGGTCCTGTTGAAAATGAGCCGGGGAGCGCAAAATATGAAAACGATCCCCGACGCCCTCGGTACCATTGAAAACGAGTCCGGGAGCACAAAACTTGAAAACGGTACCCGACGCCCTCGCTACCGCCCAAAACGAGTCCTAAGCAAGAAAAACATGAAAACGGGACCCGACGCCCTCAGTAACGCCCAAAAAGAGTTCGGGTGCGCAAAACTTGAAAATGAGCCCCGACGGCCTGAGTACCGCCCAAAAAGAGTCCCGAAGCGCAAAACATGAAAACGAGCCCCAACACCCTCGGTACCATCGAAAATGAGTCCGGGAGCGCAAAACATGAAAACGCGATCTGACGCCCTCGATACCGCCCAAAAAGTGTCCCGAAGCGCATAACATGAAAACGAGCCCCGACGCTCTCGGTATTGTCGAAAATGAGTCTGGGAGCGCAAAACATGAAAATGGGACCCAGCGCCGTCGGTAACACCTAAAAAGTATGAAATCGGGCCCAGACGGCCTCGATACTGTAGAAAACGAGTCGGGGAGCGCAAAACATGAAAACGGGACCCGACGCACTCGGTACCGTCAAAAATGTGTCCGGGAGCACAAAACTTGAAAATGAGGACCGACGACCTCGCATGCAGCCCAAAAAGAGTCCGGAGCGCAAAACATGAAAACTAGCCCCGACCCCCTCGATGCCGTCGAAAATTGTCCGGGAGCGCAAAACTTGAAAACGGTATCCGACGCCATCGCAGTCGCCTTGCAAAACGAGTCCGGGAGCACAAAACATGAAAACGAGCTTCGACACCCTCGGTTCCGTCGAAAATGAATCCGAGTGCGCAAAACTTAAAAATAGTACCCAACGCCCTCGGTACTACCCGAAATGAGTCCGGGAGCAAAAAACATGAAAACGGGACCCGGCACTCTCGGTACCGCCCAAAAAAGAGTCCGAGAGCGCAAAACATGAAAACGAGCCCTCACGCTCTCGGTACCGCCCAAATAAGAGTCCGGGAGCGTAAAACATGAAAACGAGCCCTCATGCCCTCGGTTACGTCCAAAACGAGTCCGGGAGCACAAAACATGAAAACGGGACCTGGCGCTCTCGGTACCGCCCAAAAAGAGTCCGGGAGCGCAAAACATGAAAACGAGCCCCGACGCCCTCATTACTGATGGCGATAAAGTCAAGGCAGGTTTACAGATGAACAATCATGATCAAGGAAGCAAGTTCTGGACCAGTTCTCAGTTTGAAGAACCAGGCCCAAGTCATATTTACAATTAATTTACGAAACAGCATCTCTTTGGACATATTCATACCGGGCCAGTAGTTTGGGCATAACTCTCTCATAAAATCTCTGATTTGGATGATTCAAATTTCTCTGATCATATGATGAAATGGACAATCCTTTTGGTGTTTTGAGTTTCTCCAGATTCTAAAGTCTTCTTGGTCAAAACCTCGTGTCAAGTGAGCGTGGTCACTGAGGAGCCAGGCAACATTTAGTTTCTTGGAACTTATCTTTTGAGTCTCTCTATGTTTTAATTATATTTTGGAATTAGCAGTAGTAGTTAATGTTATTTTTATTGTGTTTTTGATATTTGCAAAAGTAGTTAAGAAATTATTAATTAGTAGAAAGTTTCTAGAGTTGAGTTGTATGGCTATATCAAGCCAAATTTCTAAATGTAAACTCACTTGTTGAATTATTATGAAAAAGTTTATCTTGAGTTGAGTTTATCTCCTCTTTTATCCTGCTATAAGTTGAGAGTATCCTACAGTTGTGATTTTATCGTTGAACGTGTGTCTGTCCTTGGACGATTCATAGCTCGAACGCTATAAGTTGGTATCAGAGCAGCAGGCGAAGGATGGTGCGACATAGTGCTCGTGTCAATCCTCCTGAAGGCAACCAGCAAGCCGATCGAGATATTGAGTTGAACGAGTTGAGGCAGCATGTGCAACAACTCCAAGAGTGTCTAGCACGCGTGGAGGCCACTAGGAACAACTGCGATGATTCCTATCGTGGCTCAGATGGCGAAACTTATGGTGACGATGATGTAGAGTTCAACCCCTTCCACGACAACCACACCTTGGTGTCCAGTGATGATGAGGCTCTCCATCAAAATCACACCCGAAGGAACCAGCAATTTCGACGCGCTTTTGATCTAAAAGCGGATATTCCGGTGTACGAAGGGCGCATACAAACCGATGAGTTCATAGATTGGCTCAATACGGTTGAACGTGTCTTTGAGTACCAAGATGTCCCTGAGGAAGAGAAGGTGAAGATTGTTGCCATCAAATTGAAGACTCATGCATCTATTTGGTGGGAGAAGTTGAAAATGAAGCGAGCCCATGAGGGTAAGTAAAAATTCAGAACATGAGAAAAGATGGTGAAAGAGTTGCGAAAGAAGTTTCTGCCGGCAGGGTACTTGCAAGAGGCCTTTCTTCAACTTCATGGCTTTGTTCAAGGTGATAAAACTGTGGCAGATTACACCGAGGAACTTGATCACCTCATGTTGAAGTGTGGCGTTGTTGAGCCCGAAGAACAAACCATTGCACGATATCTCTGTGGCCTTTGCAAGGAGATTCATGATGTGGTAACTTTACAACCCTTTATCTCTTATTCTGATGTTTTTAAGCTTGCCACAAAAGTTGAAAAACAACTCAAGAAGAAAGAAGTCAGAAAAACACCGAGCTTTGGTGGTAGCTGAGTTCTCAATCGAGGCTATCCAACAATCCATGGGAGTAGTACGCAATCAGCCAAACCAACATCAAGTGCAGTGGCCAAATTTTCAGCCAAAACCGCAACCGCAGGACCCTCTAAACCCGCCCCTAAAGCTGTTCAATGCTATCGGTGCACAGGGTACGGTCACATCATGTCCGAATGCCCAAACCAGCGGGTATTTACCATTGTTGAAGAACCCCTAGAGGAGGAGCAAACAGATTTTGATTCTCCACCCGTGTTTGATGAGGCAGCAGATGAGGAGGATATCATTTATGGAGATACGGGTGAGGTGTTGGTGATTAGGCGTGTGTTGAATTCCAGTCCCGTTCAAGATGATGTGTGGCTCCGCAACAATATCTTCCATACACGATGAACCTCTCATGGGAAGTTATGCGATGTTATCATTGATTGTGGGAGTTGTGAGAATGTTGTTTCTGAAACTATGGTGCAAAAGCTGTTGCTTAAAACTGAAAAGCACCCAAAACTGTACAAACTCTCTTGGTTGGTAAAAGGTATATGCGTGCAAGTTCACCAGCGTTGTTTGGTTAATTTTTCTATTGGTGAGAAGTACCGAGATGAGGTATGGTGTGATGTAGTTCCTATGGATGCTTGTCATTTACTTTTGGGGAGGACTTGGCAGTTTGATAGAAAGGTACACCATGACAGTTTTAAAAACACTTATTCTTTTGAGCTAAATGGTGCTAAGATTACTTTGGGTCCTTCTAGAATGGAAATGAAATCTAAACCAATGCTGAAGGATAGCACTATCATTCTCTCAAAATCTGAATTTACTGAAATTTTTGAAGAATCCCAAATAGCCTTTGCATTGGTGGTGAAAGAAGTTAATGGTGACAGAAGTACTCTAATACCAGGACTAGTAGTACCTTTACTTGAACAATTTCAGAAGCTTGTTCCAGATAAAATTCCAGCAGGTTTACCTCCAATGAGGAGTGTACAACACTGCATAGATTTTGTTCCTGGTGCAGTTTTGTCAAACAAGGCCGCCTACCGAATGAACCCAACAGAAAATGTCGAGTTACAACGGCAAGTAGATGAGTTGTTGAGCAAGGGTTTGGTGCGTGAAAGTATGAGTCCTTGTGCAGTTTTAGTCTTGCTTGTGCTGAAGAAAGATGGTTCTTTTCGCATGTGTGTGGATAGTAGAGTGGTCAACAAGATTACTATCAAGTATCGCTTCCCTATTCCTCATCTTGATGACATGCTAGATCAGCTCCATGGTGCTAGTGTGTTTTCAAAGATTGATCTTAGAAGTGGGTACCATCAGATTCGTAAGAGGCCTGGTGATGAATGAAAGATGGCATTTAAGACCCGTGATGGATTATTTGAGTAGTTGGTGATGCCATTCGGACTCTCTAATGCTCCTAGTACTTTTATGAGACTAATGAATTTGGTGTTTAAGTCTTTTCTTGGCAGATTTGTGGTGGTCTATTTTGATGACATACTCGTGTATAACACGGGTAAAGAAGAGCATTTGGAACACCTTCGCCATGTCTTTGAAGTGCTAGCTGAACAACAACTCTACATCAACCTCAAGAAGTGCTAGTTCCTAACCAGCAACTTGGTGTTTCTAGGCTATGTGGTTTCAGCTGAGGATATTCATGTTGATCCTTCAAAGGTGGATGCAATTGTTTCATGGCCAACACCAGCCAACATTCACGATGTGAAGAGTTTTCATGGATTGACCTCATTCTATCACCGGTTCATTTGAGATTTCAGCACTCTCGTCTCTCCAATCATCGAGTGCTTGAAAGGAGGAGTATTCAAATGGACGAAGGAAGCTGAAAAGAGCTTTCAGCTCATCAAGTAGAAGATGACAGCAGCCCCAATTCTTGCCTTGCCCAACTTTAAGAATATTTTTGAGCTTGAATGTGATGCATCTGGTGTAGGCATTGGTGCGGTTCTCAATCAAGAAGGTCGACCTATTACCTTCTTTAGTGAAAAGCTTTCAGATTCACGCAAGAACTACACTACATATGACAAGGAGTTCTATGCAATTGTACGAGCTCTAGGGCATTGGAGACACTACCTCATTTCCAAGGAGTTCATTCTCTACTCCGACCATGAGGCGCTGAAGTTCATCAATGGGCAGCACAAGCTCAAACCGAGGCATGCAAGGTGGGTGGAATTTTTACAAGGCTACACATTCCATATCAAGCATAAAAGTGGTGCTTCAAATCTGGTGGCAGATGCTTTAAGTAGGCGGCATTCTTTGCTGTCCACAATGAAGGTAAATGTTCTTGGGTTTGAAGTGATTAAGGAGTTGTATGTTGATGATGAGTTCTTTGGCAAGATAAAAGCTGAATGTGCAAAAGGGCCATATAAAAAATTTGTGGTGAATGATGGATATATTTTCTATGGCAACCGTTTGTGAATACCGAATTGTTCGTTGAGGTGGCTGATCATTAAGGAGGTTCATGATGGAGGGTTAAGTGGTCATTTTGGACGAGATAAAACTGGCGCATTACTCCAAGACCGTTTCTATTGGCCTAAAATGATGAAGGATGGCGAAAATGAGCCGAACTCGTGGGCGAGTTCTTTTCAACCGGGGGAGAATGATGGCGATCAAGCCATGGCAGGTTTACAGATGAACAATCATGATCAAGGAAGCAAGTTCGGACCGCTTCTCGGTTTGAAGAACCAGGCCCAAGTCATATTTACAATTAATTTACGAAACAAAGAAATCTTTGGACAGATTCATACCGGGCCAGTATTTTAGGCATAACGCTCTCATAAAAGCTTGGATTTGGGTCATTTAAATTTTTGTGATCAGATGATGAAATGGACTATCTTTTTGGTGTTTTGAGTTTCTCCAGATTCCAAAGTCTTCTTGGTCAAAACCTCATGTCAAGTGAGCGTGGTCACTGAGGAGCCAGCCAGCATTTAGTTTCTTGGAACTTATCTTTTGAGTTTCTCTATGTTTTAATTATATTTTGGAATTAGCAGTAGTAGTTAATGTTGTTTTTATTGTGTTTTTGATATTTGCAAAAGTAGTTAAGAAATTATTAATGAGTAGGAAGTTTCTAGAGTTGAGTTGTATGGCTATATCAAGCTAAATTTCTGAATGTAAACTCACTTCTTGAATTATTATGAAAAGTTTATCTTGAGTTGAGTTTATCTCCTCTTTTATCCTACTGTGAGTTGAGAGTATCCTCCAGTTGTGATTTTATCGTTGAACGTGTGCGTGTCCTTGAACGATTCATAGCTTGAACGCTATCAGTTTGTATTAGAGCAGCAGGCGAAGGATGGTGCGACGTAGTGCTCGTGTCAATCCTCCTGAAGTCAACCAGCAAGCCGATCTAGATATTGAGTTGAACGAGTTGAGGCAGCATGTACAACAACTCCAAGAGCGTCTAGCGCGCGTGGAGGCCGCTGGGAACAACCGCGATGATTCCTGTCATGGCTCAGATCGCGAAACTTATGGTGACGATGATGCAGAGTTCAACCCCTTCCACGACAACCACACCTTAGTGTCCAGTGATGAAGAGACTCTCCATCAAAATCACACCCGAAGGAACCAGCAATTTCGACGGGCTTTTGATCTAAAAGCGGATATTTCGGTGTACGAAGGGCGCATACAAACCGATGAGTTCATAGTTTGGCTCAATACGGTTCAACGTGTCATTGAGTTCTAAGATGTCCCGGAGGAACAGAAGGTGAAGATTGTTGTCATCAAATTGAAGAACCATGCATCTATTTGGTGGGAGAAGTTGAAAATGAAGCGAGCCCGTGAGGGTAAGCAAAAAATCAAAATATGGGAAAAGATGGTGAAAGAGTTGCGAAAGAAGTTTCTGCCGGAAGGGTACTTGCAAGAGGCCTTTCTTCAACTTTATGGTTTTGTTCAAGGTGATAAAAGTGTGGCAGATTACACCGAGGAACTTGATCACCTCATGTTGAAGTGTGGCATTGTTGAGCCAGAAGAACAAACCATTGCACGATATCTTCGTGGCCTTCGCAAGGTGATTCATGATATGGTAACTTTACAACCCTTTATCTCTTATCATGATGTTTTTAAGCTTGCCACAAAAGTTGAAAAATAACTCAAGGAGAAAGAAGTCAGAAAAATAGCGAGCTTTGGTGGTAGCCGAGTTCTCAATCGAGGCTATCCAACAATCCATGGGAGCAGTACGCAATCAGCCAAACCAACATCAAGTGTAGTGGCCAAATTGTCAGCCAAAACCGCAACCGCAGGACCCTCTAAACTAGCCCCTAAAGTTGTTCAATGCTATCGGTGCAAAGGGTACGGTCACATCATGTCCGAGTGCCCAAACCAGCGGGTATTTACCATTGTTGAAGAACCCTTAGAGGAGAAGCAAACAGATTTTGATTCTCCACCTGTATTTGATGAGGCAACAGATAAGGAGAATCTCATTTATGGAAATACGGGTGAGATGTTGGTGATTAGGCGTGTGCTGAATTCCAATCCCGTTCAAGATGATGTGTGGCTCCGCAATAATATCTTCCATACACGATGCACCTCTCATGGGAAGGTATGCGATGTTATCATTGATTGTGGGAGTTTTGAGAATGTTGTTTCTGAAACTATGGTGCAAAAGCTGTTGCTTAAAACTGAAAAGCACCCAAAACTGTACAAACTCTCTTGGTTGGAAAAGGGTAAATGTGTGCAAGTTCACCAGCGTTGTTTGGTTAATTTTTCTATTGGTGAGAAGTACCAAGATGAGGTATGGTATGATGTAGTTCCTATGGATGGTTGTCATTTACTTTTGGGGAGGCCTTGGCGGTTTGACAGAAAGGTACACCATGACGGTTTTAAAAACACTTATTCTTTTGAGCTAAATGGTGCTAAGATTACTTTGGATCCATCTAGAATTGAAATGAAATCTAAACCAATGATGAAGGATAGCACTATCATTCTCTCAAAATCTGAATTTACTGAAATTTTTGAAGAATCCCAAATAGCCTTTGCATTGGTGGTGAAAGAAGTTAATGGTGACAGAAGTACTCTAATACCAGGACCAATGGTACCTTTACTTGAACAATTTCAGAAGCTTGTTCCAGATGAAATTCCAGCAGGTTTACCTCCAATGAGGAGTGTACAACACTGCCTAGATTTTATTCCTGGTGCAGTTTTGCCAAACAAGGCAGCCTACCGAATGAACCCAACAAAAAATGCCGAGTAACAGCGACAAGTAGATGAGTTGTTGAGCAAGGGTTTGGTGCGTGAAAGCATGAGTCCTTGTGCAGTTCCAGCCTTGCTTGTGCCGAAGAAAGATGGTTCTTTTCGCATTTGTGTGGATAGTAGAGCGGTCAACAAGATTACTATCAAGTATCGCTTCCCTATTCTTCGTCTTGATGACATGCTAGATCAGCTCCATGGTGCTAGTGTGTTTTCAAAGATTGTACTTAGAAGTGGGTACCATCAGATTCGTATAAGGCCTGGTGATGAATGGAAGACGGTATTTAAGACCCGTGATGGATTATTTGAGTGGTTGGTGATGCCATTCGGACTCTCTAATGCTCCTAGTACTTTTATGAGACTAATGAATTTGGTGTTTTAAGTCTTTTATTGACAGATTTGTGGTGGTCTATTTTGATGACATACTCGTGTATAGCACGGGTAAAGAAGAGCATTTGGAACACCTTCGCCAAGTCTTTGATGTGCTAGCTGAATAGCAACTCTACATCAGTCTCAAGAAGTGCTAGTTCCTAACCAGCAATTTGGTGTTTCTAGGCTATGTGGTTTCAGTTGAGGGTATTTATGTTGATCCTTCTAAGGTGGATGCAATTGTTTATGGTCAACACCAGCCAACATTCACGATGTGAGGAGTTTTCATGGACTGACCTCATTCTATCGCCGGTTCATTCGAGATTTCAGCACTCTTGTCTCTCCAATCACCGAGTGCTTGAAAGGAGGAGTATTCAAATGGACGAAGGAAGCTGAAAAGAGCTTTCAGCTAATCAAGGAGAAGATGACAGCAGCCCCAATTCTTGCCTTGCCCGACTTTGAGAATATTTATGAGCTTGAATGTGATGCATCTGGTGTAGGCATTGGTGCGTTTCTCAATCAAGAAGGTCGACTTATTACCTTCTTTAGTGAAAAGCTTTCAGATTCACGCAAGAACTACACTACATATGACAAGGAGTTCGATGTAATTGTATGAGCTCTTGGGCATTGGAGACACTACCTCATTTCCAAGGAGTTCATTCTCTACTCCGACCATGAGGCGCTGAAGTTCATAAATGGGGAGCACAAGCTCAAACCGAGGCATGCAAGGTGGGTGGAATTTTTACAAGGCTACACATTCCATATCAAGCATAAAAGTGGCGCTTCAAATCAGGTGGCAGATGACCTCGGTACCCCCGGGAGTGCAAAACATGAAAACGAGCCCCGACGCCCTCGGTATCGTCGAAAACTAGTCTGGGAGCGCAAAATTTAAAACGGTACCCGACGCCCTCGCTACCGCCCGAAATGAGTCCGGGAGCGCAAAACATGAAAACATGAGTCGACGCCCTCGCTACCGCCCAAAAAGAGTCCGGGAGCGCAAAACATGAAAATGAGTCTCGACGCCCCCCGTACCTTCAAAAACGAGTCCGGGAGCGCAAAACATGAAAACGGGACCCGACGCCCACGGTACCGCCAAAAACGTGTCCGGGAGCACAAAACTTGACAATAAGGACCGACGGCCTCGATACCGCCCAAAAAGAGTACGGGAGCGCAAAACATAAAAATGAGCCTCGACGCCCCCGGTACCGTCGAAATCGAGTCCGGGAGCGCAAAACTTGAAAACGGTACCTGACGCCCTCGGTAAAGCCCGAAACGAGTCCCGGAGCACAAAACATGAAAACAAGCCTCGACACCCTCGGTACCGTCTAAAACAAGGTCGAGAGCGCAAAACTAGAAAACGAGCCTCGACGCCCTCGGTACCGCCAAAAATGTGTCCGGGAGCGCAAAATATGCCAACAGAACCCAAGGTCCTTGCTACCGTCGAAAAACGAGTCTGGGAGCGCAAAACATGAAATTGGGACCTGGCGCCCTCGGTAATGACCAATAATAGTCTGGGAGCGCAAAAGATGAAATCGAGCCCCGACGGCCTCGGTACTGTCGAAAATGAGTCGGGGAGTGCAAAACATGAAAACGGGACCCGACGCCCTCGGTACCGCCAAAAACGTGTCCGGGAGAGCCAAAACATGAAAATGAGCCCCGACGCCCATGGTACCGTCGAAAACGAGTCCGGAAGCGCAAAACTTCAAAATGATACCAGACGCCCTCGGTACCACCCGAAATGAATTCGGTGCGCAAAACATGAAAACGGGACTCGACGCCCTCGGTACCGCCAAAAACGTGTCCGAGAGCACAAAACTTGAAAACGAGGACCGACGGCCTCAATACCGCCCGAAAAGAGTTCGGGAACGCAAAACATGAAAACAGGCCCCGACGCCCTCGGTACCGTCGAAAACGAGTCCGGGAGCGCAAATAATGAAAACGGTACCCGACGCCCTCGGTACAGACCAAAAAGTGTCCGGGAGCGCATAACATGAAAATGAGCCCCGACACCCTCGATATCGTCGAAAACGAGTCGAGAAGCGCAAAACTTGAAAAAGGTACCCAACACCCTCGGTACCGCCCGAAATGAATACGGAGCGCAAAACATGAAAACGGGACCCGGCGGCCTCGGTAACGCGCAAAACATGAAAATGAGCCTCGACGCCCCCGGTACCGTTGAAAACGAGTCCGGGAGCGCAAAACATGAAAACGGGACCCGACGCCCACGGTACCGCCAAAAACTTGTTCGGGAGCACAAAACTTGACAACAAGGACCGGCGGCCTCGATACCGCCCAAAAAGAGTACGGGAGCGCAAAACATGAAAACGGGACCCGGCGACCTCGATAACGCACAAAAAGAAGCCGGGAGCGCAAAACATGAAATCGAGCCCCCGACGACCTCGCATCTTGTTGAAAATGAGTCGGGGAGCGCAAAACATGAAAACGGGACCCGACGCCTCGAACCACCAAAAACGTGTCTGGGAGCACAAAACTTGAAAACGAGGACCGACGGCCTCGGTCCCGCCGCCCAGAACGAGTCCTGAAGCGCAAAACATGAAAACTAGCCCTGACACCCTCGCTACCGCCGAAAATGAGTCGAGAGCGCAAAACATGAAAACGGGACCCGCCACCCTCGGTACTGCCAAAGACATGTCCGGGAGAGGCAAAACATGAAAATGAGCCCCGACGACCTCGGTACGGCCCAAAAAGAGTCCCGGGGGCGCAAAACATGAAAAACAGTACCTGACGCTATCGGTACCGACCGAAACGAGTCCGGGAAAGCAAAACATGAAAACGAGATCCGGCGCCCTCGGTACCGCCCAAAAATTTTCCGGGAGCGTATAACATGAAAACGATACGGGAGCGCAAAACTTGAAAACGTTACCCGACGCCCTCGGTACCGCCCGAAACGAGTCCGGGAGCACAAAACATGAAAACGAGCCCCGACACCCTCGGTTCCGTCGAAAATGAATAGTACCTGACGCCATCGGTACCACCCGAAACGAACCCGGGAGCGCACAACATGAAAACGAGACTCGACGCCCTCGGTGACGCCCAAAAAGACGCCGGGAGCGCATAACATGAAAACGATCCTCGACGCCCACGCTACCGCCGAAAACGAGTCCCGGGAGCGCAAAACTTAAAAACGATACTTGATGCCCTCGCTACCGCCCGAAATGAATACGGGAGCGCAAAACATGAAAACGGGACCCGGCGCCCTCGGTAACGCCCAAAAAGATTCCAGGAGCGCAAAACATGAAATCGGTCCCCGACGTCCTCGATACTGTAGAAAACGAGTCGGGGAGCGCAAAATATGAAAACGGTACCCGACGCCCACGATACCGCGAAAAACATGTTCGGGAGCACAAAACTTGAAAATGAGGACCGACGGCCTCGCTACCGTCCAAAAAGAGTCCGGGAGCGCAAAACATGAAAACGAGCCCCGACGCTCACATTACCATCGAAAATGAGTCCGGGAGCGCAAAATATAAAAACGGGACCCGACGCCCACGGTACCGCCAAAAATGTGTCCGGGAGCACAAAACTTGAAATCGATACTCGATGCCGTCGGTACCGTCCGAAATGAATACGGGAGCGCAAAACATGAAAACGGGACCCGTCGCCCTCAGTAACGCCCAAAAAGATTACGGGAGCACAAAACATGAAATCGGTCCCCGACGGCCTCGATACTGTAGAAAACGAGCCGGGGAGCGCAAAAATATGAAAACGGGACCCGACGCCCACGGTATCGTCCAAAAAGAGTCCGGGAGCACAAAACTTGAAAACGGTGCCGGACGCTCTCGGTACCGCCCAAAACTAGTCCGGCAGCGCAAAACATGAAAACGGGACCCGACGCCCCCAGTAACGCCCAAAAAGAGTCCAGGAGCGCAAAACTTAAAAACGAGCCCCGACGGCCACGGTACCGTGTAAAAAGAGTACGGAAGCGCAAAACATGACAACGACCCTCGACAGCCTCGATACTGTAGAAAACAAGTCGGGGATTGTAAAATATAAAAACGGTACCCGACGCCCACGGTACCGCCAAAAACGTGCCCGAGAGCACAAAACGAGAAAACGAGCCCCGACGCCCTCGATACCGTCGCCTCGGTACTGCCCAAAAATGTTCGGGAGTGCATAACATGAAAACGATCCCTTACGCCCTCAGTACCGTCGAAAATGAATCCGGGAGCGCAAAACCTGAAAACGATACCCGAGGCCCTCGGTACCGCTCGAAATGAATACGGGAGCGCAAAACATGAATTCGGTCCTCGATGGCCTCGATACTGTAGAAAACGAGTCGGGGAGCGCAAAATATGAAAACGGGACCCGACGCCCTCTATACCGTCGAAAACGAGTTCGGGAGCGCAAAACTTGAAAACGATACCAGACACGAGGACGAACGGCTTCGATACCGTCCAAAAATAGTCCGGGAGCACCAAACTTGGAAACGAGGACGAACGGCTTCGATACCGTCCAAAAATAGTCCGGGAGCGCAAAACATGAAAACGAGCCCCGACGCCCTCTATACCGTCGAAAACGAGTTCGGGAGCGCAAAACTTGAAAACGATACCAGACATCCTCGGTACTACCCGAAACAAGTCTAGGAGCACAAAACATGAAAACAGGACCCGGCGCTCTCGGTACTGCCCAAAAAGAGTCCGGGAGTGCAAAACATGAAAATGGGCCCCGACGCTCTCGTTACCTTCGAAAATGAGTCTGCGAGCGTAAACTTGAGAAACGGAACCTAACGCCATTGGTATCGCCCGAAACAAATCCGGTAGTGCAAAACATGAAAACGGGATCTAGCGCCCTCGGTAACGCCCAAAATGATGCCGGAAGCGCAAAACTTGAAATCGAGCCCCTACGGCCTCGGTACTGTTGAAAATGAGTCGGGGAGCGCAAAACATGAAAACGGGACCCGACGCCCTCGGTACCGTCGAAAATGAGTCCGTGAGCACAAAACTTGAAAACGGTGCCCGACGCCCTCGGTACCGCCCAAAACTAGTCCGGCAGCGCAAAACATGAAAACGGGACCCGACGCCCTCGGTAACGCCCAAAAAGAGTCCGGGAGCACAAGACTTGAAAACGAGCCCTGACGGCCTCGGTACCGTCGAAAACGAGTCCTGGTGCGCAAAACATGAAATCGAGCGCAAAAAATGAAAACGGGACCCGGCGGCCTCGGTAACGCCCAAAAAGATTCCAGGAGCGCAAAACATGAAATCGGTCCCCGACGGCCTCGATACTCTAGAAAATGAGTCGGGGAGAGCAAAAAATGAAAACGGTACCCGACGCCCACGGTACCGCCAAAAATGTGTCCGGGCGCACAAAAGTTGAAAACGAGGACCGACGGCCTCGCTACCGTCCAAAAAGAGTCCGGGAGCGCAAAACAAGAAAATGTGCCCCGAGGCCCTTAGTACAGTCGAAAATGAGTTCGGGAGCGCAAAACTTGAAAAACGGTACCTGACGCCATCGGTACCGCCCCAAACGAGTCCGGGAGCGCAAAACATGAAAACAAGATCTGGTGCCCTTGGTACCGTTGAAAAATTATCTGGGAGCGCATGACATGAAAACGATCCCCGATGCCCTTGGGACCGTCGAAAACGAGTCCGGGAGCACAAAACTTGAAAACGATACCCGATGTCCTCGGTACTGCCCGAAATGAATAAAGGAGCGCAAAACATGAAAACGGGACCCGACAACCTCGATACTGTTGAAAACGAGTTGGGGAGCGTTAAATATGAAAATGGGACCCGACGCCCACGGTACCGCCAAAAACGTGTCCGAGAGCACAAAACTTGAAAATGAGGACCGTCGGCCTCGATATCGTCCAAAAAGAGTCCGGGAGCGCAAAACATGAAAACGAGTCCGGGAGCACAAAACTTGAAAACAGTACCTGACGCCCTCTGTACTTCCCGAAAACGAGTCCGGGAGCTCAAAACATGAAAATGGGAACTGACGCTCTCGCTATAGCCCAAAAAGAGTCCGGGAGCAGAAAACTTGAAAAACGATACATGACGCCATCGGTAAAGGCCGAAACGAATCCGGGAGCGCAAAACATGAAAACAGGACCCGGCGCCCTCGGTAACGCCCAAAAAGATGCCGGGAGCACATAACATGAAAACGATCCCCGACGCCCCCGGTACCGTCGAAAACGTGCTCGGGAGCGCAAAACTTGAAAACGATACCCGATGCCCTCGGTATCGCCCGAAATTAATACGGTACTGCAAAACATGAAAACGAGCCCCGACACCCTCGTTACCATCGAAAATGAGTCCGAAAGCGCAAAACTTGAAAAACGGTACCTAACGCCATCGGTACCACCCGAAACGAGTCCGGGAGCGCAAAACATGAAAACGAGATCCGACGCCCTCGGTACCGCCCAAAAATTGTTCAGGAGCGCATAACATGAAAACGATCCTTGACGCCCAAGGTACTGTCGAAAACGAGTCTAGGAGCGCAAAACTTGAAAACGATACCTGATGCCCTCGGTACCGCCCGAAATGAATGCGGGAGCGCAAAACATGAAAACGGGACTCGGCGCCCTCGGTAACGCCCAAAAAGATTCCGAGGGCGCAAAACATTAAAATCGATCCCCGACGGCCTCGATACTGTAGAAAACAAGTCGGGGAGCGCATAATATGAAAACGGGACCCGACGCCCACGGTATCGCCAAAAACGTGTCCGAGAGCACAAAACTTGAAAACGAGGACCGACGGCCTCAGTACCGTCGAGTCCGAGAGCGCAAAACTTGAAAACGGTACCTGACATCCTCGGTACCGCGTGAACCGAGTCCGGGAGCACAAAACATGAAAACGGGACCCGGCGCTCTCGGTACCGCCCAAAAAGAGTCCGGGAGTACAAAACATGAAAACGAGCCCCGACGCCCTCGTTACCATTGAAGAGCACAAAACTTGAAATACGATACCTGATGCCATCGGTACTGCCCGAAATGAATTCGAGAGCGCAAAACATGAAAACGGGACCCGGCGCCCTCGGTAACGCCCAAAAAGATGCCGGGGGTCAAGCAAGACAAAAATCCCGGGTTTCTGCTTTTTCTATCGATCCCCGACGGCCTCGGTACTGTCGAAAATGAGTCGGGGAACGCAAAACATGAAAACGGGACCCGACAACCTCGGTATCGACCAAAAAGAGTCCGGGAGTGCAACACTTGAAAATGTGCCCCGACGCCCTCGGTACCGTCGAAAATGAGTCCGGGAGCGCAAAACTCGAAAATGGTACCCGACGCTCATAGTATCGCCCGAAACGAATCCGGGACCACAAAACATGAAAATGGGACCCGATGCCCTCGGTACCGCCCAAAAAGAGTCCGGGAGCGCAAAACATGATAACGAGCCCTAACGCTCTCGTTTCCGTCGAAAACGAGTCCGGGAGCGCAAAACTTGAAAACGATACCCCACGCCCTCGGTACCGCCCGAAACGAGTCCGATCGCGCAAAACATGAAAACAAGAGTCGGCACCCTCGGTACCGCCCAAAAAGAGTCCGGGAAGGCAAAACATGAAATCAAGCCCTGACCGCCTCGCTACCGCCCAAAAAGAGTTCAGGAGCGCAAATCATGAAAACGAACCCCGACTCCCTCGGTACCATTGAAAACGAGTCCGGCAGCGCAAAACTTGAAAACGAGCCTCGACGCCCTCGGTACCGCCAAAAAGGTGTTCGAGAGCGCAAAATATGCCAACGGAACCCAAGGTCCTCGCTATCGTCGAAAAATGAGTCCGGGAGCGCAAAACATAAAATTGGGACCGGACGCCCTCGGTAATGACCACTAATAGTCCGGGAGCGCAAAGATGAAATCGAGCATCGACGGCCTCGGAACTGTCGAAAACGAGTCGGGGAGCGCAAAACATGAAAACGGGACCGAACGACCTCGGTACCACCAAAAATGTGTCCGGGAGAGGCAAAACATGAAAATGAGCCCCGACGGCCTCGGTACGGCCAAAAAGGAGTCTAGGAGCGCAAAACATGAAAACGGGATCCGGCGCCCTCGCTACCGCCCAAAAATTGTCCGAGAACGCATAAGATGAAAACGATCCCCGACGCCCTCGGTACCGTCGAAAATGAGTCCGGGAGCGCAAAACTTGTAAACGGTACTCGACGCCCTCGCTACCGCCCGAAATGAATACGGGAGCGAAAAACAAGAAAACGGGACCCGGCGCCCAAGGTAACGCCCAAAAAGATTACGGGAGCGCAAAACATGAAATCGGTCCCCGACAGCCTCGGTACTGTCGAAAACGAGTCGGGGAGCGCAAAATATGAAAACGGTACCCGACGCCCACAATACCGGCAAAAACATGTCCGGGAGCACAAAACTTGAAAACGAGGACCGACAGCCTCGCTACCGTCGAAAAAGAGTCCGGGAGCGCAAAATATGAAAACGAGCCCTGACGCCCTCGTTACCATCGAAAATGAGTCCGGGAGCGCAAAATATGAAAACGGGACCCAACGCCCACGGTACCGCCAAAAACATGTCCGAGAGCACAAAACTTGAAAACGAGGACCGATGGCCTCGGTACCGTCCAAAAAGAGTCCGAGAACGCAAAACATGAAAACGAGCCCGCGAGCACAAAACTTGAAAACGGTACCTGACGCCCTCGCTACCGCCCAAAAAGAGTCCGGGAGCGCAAAATATGAAAACGAGCCCCGACGCCCTCGCTACCATCGAAAATGAGTCCGGGGGCGCAAGACTTGAAAACGGTACCTGACGCCATCTGTACCGCCCGAAATGAATCCGGGAGAGCAAGACATGAAAGCGTGACCCAGCGCACTCGGCAACGCCCCAAAAGATGACGGGAGCTCATAACCTGAAAACGATCCCCGACGCACTCGCTACCGTCGAAAATGAGTCCGGGAGCGCAAAACTTGAAAACGATACCCGACGCCCTCGCTACCGCCCGAAACGAATACGGGAGCGCAAAACATGAAAACGGACCCGGCGCCCTCGGTAACGCCCAAAAAGATTACTGGAGCGCAAAACATTAAATCGGTCCCTGACGGCCTCGATATTGTAGAAAACGAGTCGGGGAGCGCAAAATATGAAAACTGAACCCGACGCCCATTGTACCGCCAAAAACGTGTCGGGGAGCACAAAACTTGAAAACGAGGACCGACGGCCTCGGTATCGTCCAAAAAGAGTCCGGGAGCGCAAAACATGAAAACGAGCCCTAACGCCGTCGTTACCATCGAAAATGAGTCCGGGAGCGCAAAACTTGAAGAACGGTACCGGACGCCATCGGTACCGCTCAAAACGAATCCGGGAGCGCAAAACATAAAAACTGGACCCGGCGCCTTCGGTAACGCCCAAAAATATGTCGGGAGCACATAACATGAAAACGATTCCCGACGCCCTCGGTACCGTCGAAAACGAGTCCGGGAGCGCAAAACTTAAAAACGATACCCGATGCCCTCAGTACGACCGAAATGAATACGGGGGCGCAAAACATGAAAACGGGACCCGGCGCCCTCGGTAACGCCCAAAAAGATTTCGGGAGCGCAAAACATGAAATCGGTCCCCGACGGCCTCGATACTGTAGAAAACGAGTCGGGGAGCGCAAAATATGAAAACGAGACTCGACGCCCACGGTACCGCCAAAAACGTGACCGGGAGCACAAAACTTGAAAAAGAGGACCGACGGCTTCGGTACCATCCTAAAAGAGTCCGGGAGCGCAAAACATGAAAACGAGCCTCGACGCCCTCGTTACCACCGAAAATGAGTCCGGGAGCGCAAAACTTGAAAAACGGTACCTGACCATCGGAACCGCCCGAAACGAGTGCGAAGCGCAAAACATGAAAACGAGATCCGGCCCCCTCGGTGCCGCCCAAAAATTGTCCGGGAGCGCATAACATGAAAACGATCCCCGACGCCCTCGATACCATCGAAAACGAGTCCGGGAGCGCAAAACTTGAAAACGATACCCGATGCCCTCGGTACCGCCCGAAATGAATACGGGAGCGCAAAACATGAAAACGGGACCCGGCGCCCTCGGTAACGCCCAAAAAGATTCCAGGAGCGCAAAACATGAAATCGACCCCTAACGGCCTCGATATTGTAGAAAACGAGTCGGGCAGCGCAAAATATGAAAACGGGACCCGACGCCCACGCTACCGCCAAAAACGTGTCAGGGAGCACAAAACTTGAAAACGAGGACCGACGCCCTCGCTACCGTCCAAAAAGAGTCCGGGAGCGCAAAACATGAAAACGAGCCCCGACGCCCTCGATACCGTCGAAAACGTGTCCGGGAGCGCAAAACTTGAAAACGGTATACGAAACCCTCGCTACCGCCCGAAACGAGTCCGGGAGCACAAAACATGAAAACGGGACTCGACGCTCTCGGCACCGCCCAAAAAGAGTCCGGGGGCGCAAAACTTGAAAACGGTACCTAATGCTCATAGTACCGCCCGAAACGAGTCAGGGAGAACAAATCTTGAAAACGGTACCCGACGCCCTCGGTACCGCCCGAAAACGAGTCCGGGAGCGCAAAACATGAAAATAGGAGTCGGCGCCCTCGGTACCTTCCAAAAAAAGTCCGGGAGGGCAAAACATGAAATCGAGCCCCGACAGCCTCGGTACCGCCCAAAAGGAGTCCAGGAGCGCAAATCATGAAAACGAACCCCGAAACTATGCCAACGGAACATGAAAACGAACCTCGGTACCGCCAAAAAGGTGTCCGGGAGCGCAAAATATGCCAACGGAACCCAAGGTCCTCGCTATCGTCGAAAAATGAGTCCGGGGGCGCGAAACATGAAATTGAGACCCGACGCCCTCGGTACCGCCCAAAAAGAGTTCGGGAGCGCAAAACATGAAAACGGGATCCGGCGCCCTCGGTACCGACCAAAAATTGTCCGGGAGCGCATAACATGAAAACGATCCCCGTCGCCCTCGGTACCGTCGAAAATGAGTCCGGGAACGCAAAACTTGAAAACGGTACCTGACGCTCTTAGTACTGCCCGAAACGACTCCGGGAGTAACAAACATGAAAACGGGCCCCAACACCCTCGCTTCCATCGAAAACGAGTCCGGGAGCGCAAAACTTGAAAATAGGAGTCGGCGCCCTCGGTACCTTCCAAAAAAAGTCCGGGAGGGCAAAACATGAAATCGAGCCCGACGGCCTCTGTCCGCCCAAAAGGAGTCCAGGAGCGCAAATCATGAAAACGAACCCCGAAACTATGCCAACGGAACATGAAAACGAACCTCGCTACCGCCAAAAAGGTGTCCGGGAGCGCAAAATATGCCAACGGAACCCAAGGTCCTCGCTATCGTCGACAAATGAGTCCGGGGGCGCGAAACATGAAATTGAGACCCGACGCCCTCGGTACCGCCCAAAAAGAGTTCGGGAGCGCAAAACATGAAAACGGGATCCGGCGCCCTCGGTACCGACCAAAAATTGTCCGGGAGCGCATAACATGAAAACGATCCCCGTCGCCCTCGGTACCGTCGAAAATGAGTCCGGGAACGCAAAACTTGAGAACGGTACCTGACGCCCTCGGTACCGCCCGAGAGCGCAAAACATGAAAATGGGCCCCGACGCCCTCGGTACCGTTGAAAATGAGTCCGGGAGCGCAAAACTTGAAAACGGTACCTGACGCTCTTAGTACTGCCCGAAACGACTCCGGGAGTAACAAACATGAAAACGGGCCCCGACACCCTCGGTTCCGTCGAAAACGAGTCCGGGAGCGCAAAACTTGAAAAGGGTACCTGACGCCCTCGGTACCGCCCGAAACGAGTCCGGTAGCGCAAAACATGAAAACGGGACCCGACACTCTCGGTACCGCCCAAAAAGAGTTCGGGAGCGCAAAACATTAAAACGAGCCCGGACGCCCTCGTTACCATCGAAAATGAGTCCGGGAGCACAAAACTTGAAAAACGGTACCTGACGCCCTCGTTACCGATGAAAACGAGTCCGGGAGCGCAAAACTTGAAAACGGAACCCGACGCCCTCGGAACCGCCCGAAACGAGTCCGGGAGCGCAAAACATGAAAATAGGAGTCGGCACCCTCGGTACCGCCCAAAAAGAGTCCGGGAGGGCAAAACATGAAATCGAGCCCCGACAGCCTCGCTACCGCCCAAAGGAGTCCGGGAGCACAAATCATGAAAACGAACCCCGACTCCCTCGGTACCGTTGAAAATAGGAGTCGGCGCCCTCGGTACCGCCCAAAAAGGTGTCCGGGAGCGCAAAATATGCCAACGGAACCCAAGGTCCTCGCTATCGTCGAAAAATGAGTCTGTTAGTGCAAAACATGAAAACGAGACCCGACGCCCTCGGTAATGACCAATAATAGTCCGGGAGCGCAAAACATGAAAACGGGACCTGACGCCCCCGGTACCGCCAAAATGTGTCCTGGAGAGGCAAACCATGAAAATGAGCCCCCGCCGCCTCGGTACGGACCAAAAAGAGTCCGGGAGCGCAAATTGTCCGAGAGCGCATAACATGAAAACGATCCCCGACGCCCTCGGTACTGTCGAAAATGAGTCTGGGAGCAAAAAACATGAAAACGACACTCGGCGCCCTAGATAACGCCCAAAAAGATTCCGGGAGCGGAAACCATGAAATCAGTCCCCGAAGGCCTCGATACTGGAGTAAACGAGTCGGGGAGCGCAAAATATGAAAACGGGACCCGAAGCCCTCGGTACCGCCAAAAACGTGTCCGGGAGCACAAAACTTGAAAACGAGGACCGACGGCCTCGCTACCGCCCAAAAGAGTCCGGGAGCGCAAAACATGAAAACGAGCCCCGACTCCCTCGGTACCATCGATAATGAGTCCGTGAGCACAAAACTTGAAAACGGTACCCGACGCCCTCGGTACCGCCCGAAACGATTCCGGGAGCACAAAACATGAAAACGAGTCCCGACACCCTCGCTACCGTCGAAAATGAGTCCGGGAGCGTAAAACTTGAAAACGGTACCTGACACCCTCGGTACCGCCCGAAACGAGTCCGAGAGCACAAAACATGAAAACGGGACCCGACGCTCTCGGTAACGGCCAAAAAGAGTCCGGTAGCGCAAAACATGAAAACGAGCCCCGACGCCCTCGTTACCATCGAAAATGAGTCCGGGAAAGCAAAACCTGAAAAACGGTACCTGACGTCATCGGTACCGCCCAAAAAGATGCCGGGAGCTCAAAACATGAAATCGAGCCCCGACCCCCTCGGTACCGTTAAAAACGAGTCGGGGAGCGCAAAACAAAAAAACGGGACACGACGCCCTCGGTACCGCCAAAAACGTGTCCAGGAGCACAAAACTTGAAAACGAGGACCGGCGGCCTCGGTACCGACCAAAAAGAGTCCGGGAGTGCAACACATGAAAACGAGCCCCGACCCCCTCGCTACCGTCGAAAATGAGTCCGGGAGCGCAAAACTTGAAAACGGTACCTGACGTTCTTAGTACCGCCCGAAACGAGTCATGGAGCACAAAATATGAAAATGGGACCCGATGCCCTCGGTACCGCCCAAAAATGAATCCGGGAGTGCAAAACATGAAAACTGGACCCGGCGCCCTCGGTAACGCCCAAAAAGATGTCGGGAGCGCAAAACATGAAATCGAGCCCTGACGGCCTCGGTACTGTTGAAAACGAGTCGTGGAGGGCAAAACATGAAAACGGGACCTTACGCCCTCGGTACCGCCAAAAACGAGTCCTGGTGCGCAAAGCATGAAAACGAGCCCCGACGCCATCGGTACCGCCAAAAACGTGTCCGGGTGCGCAAAATATGCCAATGGGACCCAAGATCCTCGCTACCGTCGAAAATGAGTCCGGTAGCGTAAAACATGAAATTGGGACTCGGCGCCCTCGGTACCGCTCGAAACGAGTCCGGGAGCGCAAAACATGAACTCGAGCCCCGACGGCATCGGTACCGCCAAAAACTTATCCGGGAGCGCAAAACTTTAAAACGAGCCCCGACGACCTTAGAACCCCCCAAAAAGAGTACCGTAGCGCAAAACATGAAAACGAGCCTCGACGTCCTTGGTAACGCCAAAAATGTGTCTGGGAGCGCAAAATATGCCAACGGAACCCAAAGTCCTCGCTACCGTCGAAAAACGAGTCCGTGAGCGCAAAACATGAAATTTGGACCCGACGCCCTCGCTACCGCCCGAAACGAGTCTGTTAGCGCAAAACATGAAAACGGGACCCGGCGCCCTCGGTAATGACCAATAATAGTCTGGGACCGCAAAAGATGAAATCGAGCCCCGATGGCCTTGGTACTATCGAAAACGAGTCGGGGAGCGCAAAACATGAAAACGGGACCCGACGCCTTCGCTACCGCCAAAAACGTGTCCGGAAGAGGGAAACATGAATATGAGCCCCGACGGCCTCGATACGGCACAAAAAGAGTCCGGGAGTGCAAAACATGAAAACGAGACCTGACACCCTCGGTATCGTCGAAAACGAGTCCGGGAGCGCAAAACATGAAAACGGGATCCGACGTCCTCAATACCACACAAAAAGTGTCCGGGAGCGCATAACATGAAAACGATCCCCGACGACCTCGGTACCGTCGAAAATGAGTCCGGGAGCGCAAAACTTGAAAACGGTACCCGACGCCCTCGGTATCGCCCGAAACGAGTCAGGGAGCACAAAACATGAAAACGGGACCCAGCGCTCTCGGTACCGCCCAAAAAGAGTCCGGGAGCACAAAACATGAAAACGAGCCTGGTGCCCTCGGTAACGCCCAAAAAGATTGCGGGAGCGCAAATCATGAAATCGGTCCCCGACGGCCTTGATACTGTAGAAAACGAGTCGGGGAGCGCAAAATATGAAAACGGGACCCGACGCCCTCGGTACCGCCAAAAACTTGTAAGGGAGCACAAAACATGAAAACGAGGATCGACGGCCTCGATACCGCCCAAAAAGAGTTCGGGAGCGCAAATCATGAAAACGAGCCCGACGCCCTCGATACCGTCGAAATCGAGTCCGGGAGCTCAAAATTTGAAAACGGTACCCGACGCCCTCGGTACCGCCCGAAACGAGTCCGGGAGCACTTAACAAATAAACGAGCCTCGACACGCTCGGTTCCGTCGAAAACGAGTCTGGGAGCGCAAAACTTGAAAACGGTACCCGACGCCCCCGGCATCGCCCGAAATGAGTCCGGGGGCACAAAACATGGAAACGGGACCCGACGCTCTCGGTACCGCCCAAAACGAGTCTGAGAGCGCCTAACATGAAATCGAGCCCCGACGGCCTCGGTACTGTCGAAAATGAGTGTGGGAGCGCAAAATAAGAAAACGGGACCCAATGCCCTCGGTACCGCCAAAATCATGTCCAGGAGCAGCAAAACTTGAAAATGAGCCCCGACGAAAACGAGTCGGGGAGTGCAAAACATGAAAACGGGACACGACGCCCTCGGTACCGCCAAACATGTGTCCGGGAGCACAAAACATGAAAACGAGGACCAACAGCCTCGGTACCGCCCAAAAAGAGTCCGGGAGCGCATATCATGAAAACGAGCCCCGACTCCCTCGCTACATTCGAAAATGAGTCCGGGAGCGCAAAACTTGAAAACGAGCCTCGACGCCCTCGGTACCGCCAAAAACGTGTCCGAGAGCGCAAAATATGCCAACGGATACCAAGGTCCTCGCTACCGTCGAAAAACGAGTCCGGGAGCGCAAAACATGAAATTGGGACCCGACGCCTTCGCTACCGCCAAAAACGTGAAAACGGGACCCGACGCCCTCGGTACCGCCAAAAACGTTTCCGGGAGCACAAAACTTGAAAACGAGGACCGACGCCCTCGGTACCGTCGAAAACGAGTCCGGGAGCGCAAAACATGAAAACGGTACCCGACGCCCTCGGTAACGACCAAAAAGTGTCCCGGAGCGCATAACATGAAAACGAGCCCTGACACACTCGGTACCGTCGAAACTTGAAAATGGTTCCCAACACCCTCGGTCCTGCCCGAAATGAATACGAAGCGCAAAACATGAAAACGGGACCTGACGCCCTCGATAACGCCCAAAAAGAGTCCGAGAGCGCAAAACATGAAAATGAGCCCCGACGCCCACGGTACCGTCGAAAATGAGTCCGGGAGCGCAACAATTGAAAACAGTATTTGACGCCCTCGGTACCGCCCGAAACGAGTCCGGGAGCACAACACATGAAAACGAGCCTCGACACCCTCGGTTCCGTCGAAGACGAGTCTCGGATCGCAAAACTTGAAAACGGTACCTGACGCCCCCGGTACCGCCCGAAATAAGTCTGAGAGCACATAACATGGAAACGAGACCCGGCGCTCTCGGTACCGCCCAAAAAGAGTTCGGGACCGCAAAACATAAAAACGACCCCCAATGCCCTCGTTACCATCGAAATCGAGTATGGGAGCGCAAAACTTGAAAACGGTACTCGACGACATCGGTACCGCCCAAAAAGTGTCCGGGAGTGCAAAACATGAAAACGAGACCTAACACCCTCGGTATTGTCGAAAATGGGTCCGGGAGCGCCAAAAACATTAAAACGGAATCTGGCGTCCTCGGTACCGCCCAAAAAGTGTCCGGGAGTGCAAAACATGAAAATAAGCCCCGTCGACCTCGTTACCATCGAAAATGACTTCGGGAGTGCAAAACTTGAAAACGGTACCCGACGCCCTCGCTACCGCCCGAAACGAGTCCGGGAGCGCAAAACATAAAAATATGACCCGACACCCTTGGTACCGCCCAAAAAGAGTTCGGGACCGCAAAACATGAAAACGAGCCCCGACGCCCTCGCTACCTCCGAAAACATGTCCGGGAGCGCAAAATATGCCAACGTGACCCAAGATCCTCGCTACCATCGAAAATGAGACCCGACGCCCTCGGTACCGCCCAAAACGTTTTCGGGAGCGCAAAACTTGAAAACGAGCCCCGACGACCTCGATACCGCCCTAAAAGAGTCCGGGAGCGCAAAATATGAAAACGAGCCCTGATGCCCTTGGTACCGTCGAAAATGAGTCCGGGTGCGCAAAACATGAAAACGAGTCGCGATGCCCTTGGTACCGCCAAAAACATGTCTGGGAGCGCAAAATATGCCAACGTGTCCTGAGGTCCTCGATACCGTCAAAAACAATTCGGGGAGCACAAAACATGAAAACGGGACCCGACGCCCTCTGTACCGCCAAAAACGTGTCCCGGAGCGCAAAACTTGGAAATGAGCCCCGACGGCCTCGCTACCGCCCAAAAAGAGTCCGGGAGCGCAAAACTTGAAAACGGTACCTGATGCCCTCGCTACCGCCCGAACCTGGGTCTGGGAGCGCAAAAAATAAAAACGGGACCCGACTGCCTCCGTATCGCCCAAAAAGAGTTCGAGAGTGCAAAAATTGAAAATGAGCCTCGACGCCCTCGCTACCGTCGAAAAGTCCGCGAGCACAAAACTTGAAAACGGTACCCGACGCCCTCAGTACTGCCCGAAACGAATTCGGGAGCGCAAAACATGAAATCGACGGCCCGACGACCTCGGTACCGCCCAAAGAGAGTTCGGGAGCGCAAAACATGAAAACGAACCCGACGCCCCCGGTATCGTCGAAAACGATTCAGGCAGCGCAAAACTGGAAAATGGTACCCAACGCCCTCGGTATTGCCCGAAACGAGTCCCGTAACACAAAACATGAAAACAGGACCCAGCGCCCTTGGTACCGCCCAAAAAGTGTTCGGGAGTGCAAAACATGAAAACAATCCCAGACTCCCTCGGTACCGCCAAAAACGTGTCCCGAAGTGCAAAATATGCCAACGGGACCCAAGGTCCTCGCTACCGTCCAAAATGAGTCCGAGAGTGCAATACATGAAAATGTGACCCGTCGCCCTCAGTACCGCCCGAAAAGAGTCCGGTAGCGTAAAATATGAAAACGATACCCGGCGCCCTCAATAACGCCCCAAAAGAGTCCGGGAGCGCAAAGCATGAAATCGACCCCCGACGACCTCAGTCCTGTCGAAAATGAGTCGGGGAGCGCAAAACATTGAAACGGGACCCGACGCCCTCTGTACCCTAAAAACGTGTCCGGTAGCGCAAAACTTGAAACCGAGCCCCGACGGCCTCGTTATCGCCCAAAAAGAGTTCGGGAGCTTAAAACAGGAAAACGATCCCTAACGCCCTCGCTACCGTCGAAAATTAGTTCGGGAGCGCAAAACATTAATACGGGAGTTGGCGCACTCGGTACCGCCCAAAAAGAGTCCGGGAGCGCAAAACATGAAAACGAGCCCCGACGCCCTCATTACCGTCAAAAACGAGTTCGGGAGTGCAAAATTTGAAAACAGCACCCGACGCCCTCGGTACCGCCCGAAACGAGTCCGGGAGCGCAAAACATAAAAATGGGACCCGACGCCATCGGTACCGCCCAAAAAGAATCCGGGAGTGTAAAATATGAAGACGAGCCCCGACGCCCTCGGTACCTCCGAAAATATGTCCGGGAGCGCAAAATATGCCAACGTGACCTAAGGTCCTCGCTACCGTCGAAAACGAGTTCGGGAGCGCAAAACATTAAAACGGGAGTCGGCGCTCTCGGTATCGCCCAAAAAGAGTCCAGGAGCGCAAAACATGAAAACGAGCCCCGACGCCCTCATTACCGTCGAAAACGAGTTCGGGTGTGCAAAATTTGAAAACAGTACCCGACGCCCTCGCTACCGCCTGAAACGAGTCCGGGAGAGCAAAACATAAAAATGAGACCCGTCGCCCTCGGTACAGCCCAAAACGAGTTCGGGAGTGCAAAATTTGAAAACAGGACCCGACGCCCTCGCTTCCGCCAATAACGTGTCCGGAAGCGTAAAACTTGAAAACGAGCCCCGACGGCCTCGATTCCGCCCAAAAATAGTCTGGGAGCGCAAAAGATGAAAACGAGCCCCGACACCCTCGGTACCGCCGAAAACGTGTCCGGGAGCTCATAATATGCCAACGGGACCCAAGGTCCTCGCTACCGTCGAAAACGAGTCCGGGTGCGCAAAACATGAAAACGAGAGTCGGCGCCCTCGGTTCCGCCAAAAAAGAGTCCGGGAGCGCTAAACATGAAAACGAGCCCCGACACCCTCGCTACCGCCGAAAACGTGTCCGGGAGCTCATAATATGCCAACGGGACCCAAGGTCCTCGCTACCGTCGAAAACGAGTCCGGGTGCGCAAAACATGAAAACGGGACCCGACGCCCTCGGTACCGCCAAAAATGTGTCCGGGAGCGCAAAACTTGAAAACGAGTCCCGACGGCCTCGATACCGCCCAAAGAGAGTCCGGGAACGCAAAACAAGAAAACGAACCGGACGCCCTCGGTATCGTCGAAAACGAGTCCGGCAGCGCAAAACATAAAAATGGGACCCCACGCCCTCGGTACCGCCCAAAAAGAGTCCGGGAGAGCAAAACATGAAAACGAGCCTGACGCCCTCGGTACCTCCGAAAACATGTCCGGGAGCGCAAAATATGCCAACGTGACCAAAGATCCTCGCTACCGTCAAAAATGAGTCTCGGAGCACAAAACATGAAATTGGGACCCGACGCCCCCGCTACTGCCCGAAACGAGTCCGAGAGCGCAAAACTTGAAAACGGGACCCGGCGCCCTCGGAAACGCCCTAAAAGAGTCCGGGAGCACAAAACATGAAATCGAGCCCCGACGGCTTCTATACTGTCAAAAACGAGTCGGGGAGTACAAAACTTGAAAACGGGACCCGACGCCCTCAGTACCGCCAAAAACGTGTCCGGGAGCATAAAACTTGGAAATGAGCCCCGACGGCCTCTGTACCGCCCAAAAAGAGTCCGGGAGCGCAAAATATGAAATCGAGCCTCAACGCCCTCGATATCGTCGAAAACGTGTCCGGAAGCGTAAATTTTGAAAACGGTACCTGATGCCCTCGTTACCGACCGAAACGAGTCCGGGAGCACAAAAAATGAAAACGGGACCCGACTGCCTCGCTACCGCCCAAAAAGAGTCCGGGAGCGCAAAACATGAAAACGAGCCACGACGCCCTTGGTACCGTCGAAAATGAGTCCGCGGGCGCAAAACTTGAAAACGGTACCCGACGCCCAAGGTACTGCCCGAAACGAATTCGGAAGCGTAAAACATGAAAACGGGACCCGACGGCCTCGGTACCGCTCAAAAAGAGTCTGGGAGCGCAAAATATGAAAACGAGCCCCGATGCCCTTGGTACCGTCGAAAACGAGTCCGGGTGCGAAAAACAGGAAAACGAGCCCCGATGCCCTTGGTACCGCCAAAAACATGTCCGGGAGCGCAAAATATGCCAATGTGACTCGAGGTCCTCGATACCGTCAAAAACGAGTCCGGGAGCACAAAACATTAAATTGGGACTTAGCGCCCCCGATATCGCCCGAAACGAGTCCGGGAGTGCAAAACTTGAAAACGGGACCCGACGCCCTCCAAAACGCCCCAAAAGAGTCCTGGAGCGCAAAACATGAAAACAGGACCCGACACCCTCGGTACCGCCAAAACGTGTCCGGGAGCGCAAAACTTAGAAATGAGCCCCGACGGCCTCGGTATTGCCCAAAAAGAGTCCGGGAGCGCAAAACATGAAAACGAGCCTCGACGCCCTCGGTGTCGTCGAAAATGTGTCCGACAGCGCAAAACTTGAAAACGGTACCCGACGCCCTCGGTACTGCTCGAAACGAATTCGGGAGCGCAAAATATGAAATCGACCGCCGACGGCTTCTATACTGTAGAAAATGTGTCGAGGAGCGCAAAACATGAAAACGGGACCCGACGCCCTCGGTACCGTCGAAAATGTGTCCGGGAGCGCAAAACTTAAAAACGAGCCCTGACGGCCTCGTTAACGCCCAAAAAGATTTCGGGAGCGCAAAACATGAAAACGAGCCCTGACGCCCTCGGTACCGTTGTGCGACCCTTTTTCGCGCCTCTCACCGCCCTGAAAAAGGAACTGGACGATGAATTACGGAAGAAGGACACGGAGATCTCTCTAAGTGTGCATTGGGGTATATTTGTATAAATTTGGAATACACATTTAAAGGTTTTTAGAGATTGTGGGGTCTTTAAGATTCCAATGGGCGCAAGCCCCCATTGTTAATTACCCTGGGTTTTGAACCCGAGGAACCTCTGATTAAGAAAGAGAAAATAAACAAAATAGTTAAGCAATTTTAAGTGGTAGCTGTGAGTAAGGACAGGGAAGATATTGACTTTTCAAGGTAGTTTACACCTTGTGAATTGACTTTTTATTTTTTTATTGATAAAATGATTTAGTTTTTATTTATTTATTTATTATTTGAACTTATCTTATTTAAATTTATTTAGTCTTGAATGTTGAGATTTATTTTTATTTTAGATTAAGATTGGTTTAATTCTAAAATTGAATTTTTTTTATTCGATAAGAAGAAAAAAAAGTCTTTTAGTTTTTTATTATTATTTTTACTAATATTTTATTTATTTATTGATATTTAAATTTATTTAATTTTGAAATTGAGAGTTACTTTTTATTTTTTATTTTGATCTTTATTTTAGGTGAATGTTGATTTAGTTTTGAAATTGAATTTATCTTTAATTGGTAAAAATAAAAATCATAAAGTCTTTTATATTTTTTTTTATGTATTTATTTATTTAATTCATTTTTATTTGATTTTGAATAAGAGTTATATTTTTTTATTTTTTTATTTTTTATTCATTATATATTTAATTTTGTTTATTTTTGTATTTTTGTATATTTTTATTTAGAATTTGATTTAATGAATAAAAATTATATTTATTTATATTAAGAAAATTTTTACCTTATTATTTTTTTATGTTATTTCTTTTTATTATATATTTTCAATGAATGCATTACTTTTATTTTATTTTGTTATGATTTTTATTCTAATTAGTATATTTTATCTTGAAATGATTATTCTTTAATGAAAATGATTTATTATGAAACTATTTTTAATTTATTTTCTTAAGATCTATTTATAAAGAAATTATATTTTTATTTATACTTAATATGAAAATATTTATGATTTTAAAATATTTTTTTAGAATGGACCATAATATTTTTCTGATTTTTATCGGTAAAGAAAATATAATCAAGTAGTGATCTTTTTAGACTTTTTGAGAAAAATATATTAGTAAGATACTAATTTTATTTGATAAAAATATCAATGACAATGTTATGAACAACTTTTAGTTTGAATATTTTTTAATTTGAATCCTTTAAAATATTATTTCGGGAGGAAAATTAGAAAAGGACAAATCTGAAAATTTATGAAGATTTCAGCAGATAATACTATTTTTTTAATTTTTTAGAGTAAACTGAGTTAATAACATACTGATTTTTTTTAACAGAAATATGAAATGAGATGTTGCGAACAACTTTTATGTTGAACACTTTTCATTTTGAGCTCTTAAAAGTACGTTTTGAGCAAAATATCAGCAGAAGACGGTTCTGAAAATCAGGAGCTGTCAAGATTGTTTTGCTTATTTGAAAGGTATTTAAAACGTATTTTTGCATGAAAATTTATATACAAACTCCTCTTGATATGTATTTTATGAATATAAAATAATATATATATATCACATTTACGGATCGGTACAGTTTTTTAATTCTTTTCTGATAAAGGACTGAACTGGACAGCAGAGGATATTTTGAACATTTTAAACAATCTACTAAAGAAAATATTTCAGAAAAAATATGAACATTTTAAGGAGTATATTTGTAATAACCTTCATTTTGATAATATTTTTATTTAAGCCTATCTTAAATGTGTTTTAAAAGGATTTTTATTCAACAGAAAAATAAAAAAGAAAAATTATTTTTGTAGAAGATCAATTGTATAGGGGAATATGCATATATAAGAATGTAATTTTAAAAAAGTATTTTAAATCTCAACAGAAGCGAGCACTCGCGGCTGTGTATAACCGGCACAAGCTTATACTCCCCAAAACTAGGCACTCGCCTAGTTTGTGTATTAGCCGGCTGTGTATTAGCCGGCACCAAAGCTAAGAGGAGCTTGTTGGTTTTTATTATGCTTAAATTTAAATTCATATAAAATGATATGAAGCTCTAAAAATTATGAAAATTTACAGAGAGATGCACTATAACTAGATCTAAATGCTTGCAAAATTTCAATTAAATTGGAATAGCATAGATATAATTTTTTATTTTCGAATCAGACCAGGGGCAAAAGAGGAAAATGCTGTACCAGTATTTGCTGTTTTTTAGATTTAAAAATGCTATAACTTTTTACAGAAAAATCAGAAAAATATAAAATTAGTTTCTATAGATTCATAAGACTTATTTCTACGAGATCTGAAAGTTTTATAAGATTTGAAGTAGATCTCATCCCATTTTTCTTTTTATTGCATTTTCAGTCATTTTAGGGCTGATTTTGCATTTATAAGGGATTCATTGATCTTAAACGGTTTAAATGCATCATTTAGCTTCAATCTAACATTCAATGATGTTTGTATGCAGATTTGAGCTAAAAGAAAAGAAAGAAAATGAAAAAAACAAAAAAAAAATGAAAAAAGCAAAAGATGAATTGATGTTACCAGAACTTGCTGTTTTTCAGAATTAAAAAGGCTATAACTTTTTATAAAAAAATCAAAAAAATACAAAATTAGTTTCTGTAGATTCATATGACTTATTTCTACTAGATCTGAAAGTTTTATAAGATTTGGAGTAGATCTCATCCCATTTTTCTTTTTATTGCATTTTCAGCGATTTTAGGGCTGATTTTGCATTTATAAGGGATTCATTGATCTTATATGGTTTAAATGCATCATTTAGCTTCAATCTAACATTCAATGATGTTTGTATGCAGATTTGAGCCAAAAGAAAAGAAAAAAAATAAAAAAGATCGAATTGCAACATAAGAACATCAAGAAAAAGAAGAAAAATCGATATTGCACATGGAAAATTTCATCTTTATTGCACGAATCAAAATTACAAACTCCAATAGACTCTTGATATCTATATTTACAGAAGAGAGACCTACCTAGACCTAATTTGTAGCTTGAGTAGAAGAGGAATTGATTGAATCTTGTATCTTTGGGCTTGATTTTGATTTCAACTCAAAGATTGGATCTTATTTTGTATCTAATTTGAGTTTCAATTGGTTTTGGCAGCGTTTTGGATTAGCATTCAGCTTGGGATGGGTTGTGTCTCTTGTGTTTGAAGGAGGAGAGGGGTTTATATAGGCCTAGGGGTGGTAGATGGGTGTATGAGATCGGTTTGACTTTTCTTTGACCAATTTATGCACCAACTCCCTTCATTCATCTTCTCATACTCTTCTGAACGTTTTGTGGTGTATTAGACCAGTTCTAAGTGTTTTAAATGTGCTTTAACAGCTGAGAGGACAAGTGGGGCACAAGTGGAGTTTGTTATATTTGCTGAAAATTTATAAATTTGTCCTCCCTAACCACCACTTGGTCACCAGGTGATTCTAGGGACTTCTAGAAGGTTGTAGAGGTTCAAACACGTTCTTGCCACTCCTTTCATGCATTTTGGACCTTGCCGGATCACAATTATGCACCCGAGACCCGTTTTTGCTTTCAAACCCGATTTCAAGCCTCATAGCCGTTCTCCTTCATTTCTTCACCATTTCTTGTGTTTCAAAGCTTGATTAGCATCTAATTGATCTCAGGAATTGATCTATAATGTTTATTTAATCAATAGAATGCTCTGGTATAGAGTTTGACCAACTCGGTTTTTTGACCCGATTTGCGAGTTCGTGGTCTCACCAATTTAAAACTTATGAAATTCAACCAAGCCCTCAAACAATCTCTTGTGACCATGGAGAAGGTGTTTGAAGTGTCAATTTGATCAATTATGGTTCAGATTGCTCAATTTCATTTTTGGATCAGAAACTTCCTCTTCAGTTTTCTCCCAAACCGCTCAACCATTTTGCAAGTTCTTTATCTCATTGTGTTCTCCTCTCCGTGCTCTTTCCAACGGTATATAATATGTGGGTTTTCGTCGCACGGGAGCACCATCACCATTTTTGAATTTTACACCATGGAGAGGCTCGGACTGTAGCAGCTCGGGACTGTAGCAATGCTCATTTTCGAATTTAGCCCCTCTCCATTTTGATTTTTAATTGGAACCCTCCATTTGCTGATTTTATTATTTCTCCTTTGCTTTTAAATTGTTTTTCAAATATCCCTTTGTCCAAATTGCACCAAAATTTGCTCAAAAATTCCTTGAAATATAACAAAATTTATGGTAATTTTTATTTACCATTTTGCCCCTTTGTCAAGCATCAATTAATTTTTAACGCTTGATTAATTAATTTTTCATTATATTAATTGATAATTTGGAATTTCTTTGACTTCTGTAACTCGAAAAATATCAAGTAATATATGAAAATTCTCAGAATTTTATGGAGAATTTGATTTTTCCATAAAATTTGAGTTTTGATATTTTAGGTTTCAAAGAGATTTTCGATTTGAATTTGTAGAGCTTCGGAATTTAATTCTTTTCTTAGGAATTTTGACTTTTGAGCATTTCACTGAATTCTTCTTTTTTTCGTGGTGTTTCTGGACTTGAATTAAGTCTCTTCGGGCTTTTAAAATTTCTCCTTGAATTTTGAATATTTTATCCCAAGTTACTTTTTTTTAATTCCCTGAATTTTCAGGGGTAAACAAAGAGCCACCCACCAAAGCGGGTCGTGAACACCTTGAGAATTGAAGGGCCTGCTTTGGTGCATTCAGTGTTGACACTTATTCTTATTTTATAGAGGTTTTCGAATTGAATCTTCTTGCGAATAGTCTTTTCGTTTGGATCACTTCATCTGAAGATGTTTCAGCTTCATTTCTTCATCTCAAGGATCTCTGATTTACTTTACTCCAATAAGGTTGTCTTTGACAAAAGATACAGGACTCAGGACGTTTCGAGTCTGAAGCGCTATGCCAACTCACGTCAGGGCCTGCAATTATCGGAAGACGGGCTGAGCTTTGTGCGTCTTATCCGACCTTCTAAGTCATTAGCTTGAAGCGTTACGCGGCTTTTGGACTTAGGTCTCCAACTCCTTCTTGAAGCAATCTCCGATTAGAGTCTCGTTTGAAGAGGTTTCAGCTTGAATTCTTCATCTGGTGGGATCTTCAATGGAGTACATTCGCTCCAAGAAGTTTCAATCCTGATTTTTTCTTTGTAGAGGTTTTGGATTTAATTTTTTTTTTGAAAGGTCTTTGCTCAGATGCCTTCATCTAAAGAAACTCTTGTTTCACTTCTTCATCCGCAGGGAATCTCAGATTTCTGTCTGTCGAGATCTTCGACAAAGCACCTTCACTTCAAGTGATTTCAACCCTAACTTCTTTTCCTTTCAGCTTATACTTCTGTGTGTTTTTCTTCTGATAGCTTGTTTACCCGATATCCTTTCAATGGGGCTTCGTACCTCAGATTTTCATCAGGAGATTCTGCCCTTGCCTGATCTTTAATGAACTTCTGCTTTCACCTTTCTTTGCTTCTGGTAGGCTTGTATGCTTGCTGTTTGTTTGCTCGCATATGTTGTTCAATCAGCGTCTCTTCTGATCAGCATTTTTGACACAGCTTCACAGAGGGACCATGGTATTTAATGATACCAATTCTACCTGTATTGACCTTTAAGCCAGGTACAGAGTGAACCCGTTTATCCTTTTATTACTGACGGATAAACTTGCCAGTGTCAATTGGATTATGGATTCAATTAACAACACCATTTTGTGGGGACTTCATATATACTTGTCATTTAATTTTGGAAGCTCACACGCTCTCCCCTTATTTGTGCACCTTTGCGTGCTAAAGTGGAAACTCACTGTCGCTTATCTCCGCTCAATCTATTCGGTGGGGATCCTACCCTCAAACATCCATCACGCATCCCTGCGAGACAGGCTTTCATCGGGTAGGTTCGCTCTCCATGAACAAAGTCACTTCTTTAAGCAAACCACTTTGTTTGACATATAAATGTCAGGTAAAAGCGTAAACCCTTTATTCTGACCCCTCCATGATTTGTTGTGGGATTGTAACAAACCATTTCCTTGGGCGTGCGGTGCTTTTGCGGATAAATGCACCCAACCTGACTTTGTATAACACTCGTGGTGTCGGGGACAAAGGTGACAACCCCTTTTGAAAATTTTATTTTTATATGTTTTATTCAAAAATATAGAAAATATTTTTGTTATTTTATAGTATATATTTTTTTTAATATATTTTTATTTGAGAGGGAAAATTTTGTTATTATTATTATTTGCTATTAATATGTACGAGAGTTATTTATTTACATGCCCTCGGAAGCGACTATTACTAGCCACCAATTTGCTCAACCTATCCCTTGGCTTGTACCGTGGGCGACCAATATGAGCAACTTTCGTCATTGGGCGGTACAGATAGTTTAAGGGACAAATTGCAAACCCTGCCCATTTTTATATGTATTCTGTATCAAATGGACAAACCCAGTGGTGTTCGTATTATGGGCCCAAACACCTTAGCCGTCGCCTTTACCTTCGCGTGGTTTTGGTCTTGATAGTTTCTCCATGGCATCTCATTTTATGATTTTAGTCTTGATCCTGGATCGAGTTTTGTTCGAGATTGATGAATCTGAGTGTTTTGTGCCTTATAGATTCAGTTATTAGAAGATTATGAATTTCATTCACTTAATCACCTTACTGATCTTCTCAATTATGAAACAGTGCTAGCACACATAATTTGGGGTGTTAAAACCCGAGCATTTTGAGCTTTGTTAGGTTTGATTATCGGAAAACATATGAGATTTGAATCACTATGTTGTTTTACCAATCTTCTCGGATTATGAAACTGTGTTAGTTCATGATCCAAGCAATAAAAACTCTGAGCGTTTTGGGCTTTGTTAGGTTTGATTATCGAGAAAATGGGTGAGATTTGGGTCACTTAATCATTTTACTTGATCTTCTAAATTATGAAATCAAGCGCTATGCCAACTCACAATTTAGGTATTGAAACCTCGAGCGTTACGCCTTTTATTAGGTTTTTTATCGAAAAACATGTGAGATTTGGATCACTTTATTGTTTTGCTTGATCTTTCAAGTTATAAAGTATGAAGCGCACGCCAACTCATAACTTGGGTATCAAACTGAGCGTTTTGGGCTTTATTAGGTTTGTTTATCAAAAATAAAAATGGGTGAGATTTAGGTCACTTAATCATTTTACTGATTTTTTAAATTGTGAAATTTGAAGCGCTGTACCAATTCACAACTAAGGTATTGAAACCTGAGAGTTTTGGCTTTTATTAGGTTTCTTTATCAGAAAACAGGTGAGATTTGGATCACTTGATTGTTTTGCTGATCTTTCAAATTATAACGTATGAAGCGCACTGCCAACTCATAACTTGGGTATCAAACCTAAGAGTTTTGGGCTTTGTTAGGTTTGTTTATCAAAAGACCGGATGAGATTTGGATCACTTAATCATCTCGACTGGATTCATGAATTATGAAATCTGAAACGCTATGTCAGCTCATAACCTAGATGATTAATAGTTTTATGGTTTTGGCTTTAATTTGATTTGAGTTTTCGTGATATTTTATTTTATGGTTTTTTGTCTTGAATTGAATTTTGATTTGATCTTTATGGGATTTTTTATTTTAGGCTTGATTTGGCTCTAATTGAATCCTTACAGTTTTTCTGTTTGGGGTTTTAGCCTTGATTAATTTTATTTTATTTTTTGAATTTTGAATTTATTAAGGTATCATTTCATTATTATTATTATATTTCTTTTTGGTTTGGGGTACTAACATTTATTTTATTTTGATTTTTTTTTTGTTTAATAAGGCTTTATTTTATTTTTGAGTTTTCGAGCCTATAAAGACTTTTATTCTGGTTTTGGATATATTTGAGCCTATTGAGGCTTATTCTATTTTTTTGGTTTTTGAACTTATAAATGTTTTTATTCTGATTTTGATTTTTCAGGCCTATTGAGCACTTTATTTTATTTTTGGATTTTCGAGTCTATAAATGTCTTTATTTTGCTTTTGGGTTTTTCGGACCTATTGAGACATTTATTCTGTTTTTAGATTTTTGGGCCTATATAGGCTTTTATTTTGATTTTGAATTTTCGAGCCTATTGAGGATTTATTTTGATTTCGAGTTTTTGAGCCTATAAAGACCTTTATTTTATTTTTGGGTTTTCGGACCTATAAACGTCTTTATTCTGATTTTAGATTTTCGATCATATAAAAAGTCTTTATTTTATTTTTGGATTTTTTTGCTTATAAAAGCCTTTATTTCATTTTTAGGTTTTCGAATTTATACAAATTTTTATTCTGATTTTGGATTTTCAGATCTACTTAGACTTTTTTTTTCGGGCCTATTGAGGCATTTATTATATTTTAGATTTTTAGATCAATTGAGTCTTTTATTCTGGTTTTGAATTTTCGGTCCTACTTAAGGTTTTATCATGTATTAGCGTTTTTAAGCCTATTAATGTATTTATTCTATTTATGAGGCATATTGAGACTTTATTTTATTTTTGAGTTTTCGAATTCATAAAGATATTTATTTTATTTTTTAGTTTTCAGACATATTGAAGTCTTTATCTTATTTTTTTGGGTTTTTAGACCTATTGAGGTCTTTATTTTATTTTTGGGTTTTTCGACCTATTAAGACTTTTATTCTGGTTTTGGATTTTTTTAGGCTTATTGAGGTTTTTATTCTGTTTTTTTTTATTTTTGGGTCTATAGAGGCATGCTGAGACCTTTATTGTATTTTTGGGTTTTTGGACCTATAAAGGCCTTTATTTTGGTTTTTATGTTTTCAGGCTTATTGTGATTTTTATTATATTTTTGGATTTTTGAATCTATATAGGCTTTTATGCTACTTTTGGATTTTCGGGCTTACTAAGACTTTTATCATATTTTTAGGTTTTCGGACCTACTGAGGCTTTATCATATTTTTGGGTTTCGGGCCTACTAAGGCGTTAATTTTATTTTTAGATTTTTAGATCAATGGAGGCTTTTATTCTGGTTTTGGATTTTCGGGTCCATTGAAGCCTTTATTATATTTTCGGGTTTTTTTAGGTCTATTAAGGTATTTATTCTGCTTTTTTTTTTGTTTTTGTGTCAATTGAGACTTTTATTTTATTTTATTTTTACACCTTACGACTGATTATGTATGGTGGGACTAATTCTTGATGAATCGTGAATCATTATCAGATTCATAACCCATTTCTCGGGTATTCTTCATTTTACCGTCTGGACCCTTGATCATCTTCCGAGAATTATTTCATAATCTCATGAAGGTCTTGGTTTCGGGTTTTGACACGTCTCTTATAGATAATTTATCCTTTGTGCCAACTTATAGGTTTTCTTTTCGAAGAAGTGAACGATGACATCATTATCTTTCTCGTCGCCCGAGTCTTCCTGCTCCATCATCCATCGTTCCCAGGAATCGACACTAGAGTCTTCCCTGGACTGGGTTGAATCACTTTTATAGAAAATGATAGTTTTCTAAACTATAGGTTTGCCCTTCACATATATCAACTTTACGGGTACCATGAAGGTTTTAAAAATTTGTATGTGATTTATCTCCTTTGGGGTTAAGTCTTTGAAGTATTTATCAGTCACCGTTGTGATAGCCAGTGACATTATCTCATCTTTTGTTTTGACATTCAATACATGATTCGAGCGATGCACTTCTTTAAGATTCCTCTTCTTAAACTTCTTGAGAGGGTTTTGATCACTCCCGACTCATTTTGGTTTTTCTTCTTTTTGGGTCCCCGATTCCGGGAGATGAGTCTTAATTGACTTAAGATTGAAGACAATCTCATCATCAGAGTCTTCATCTACCTTGTCATGTGAGATAGTGCATACTCTGAATCGCACGCTCTCCTCTTATTCTTTTGCCTCATGTGGGGCCGGGCTTTGAAGAACACTTTGCGGGAGTTCGATTATTCCTTTGGTGTATCCTTTCTCAACCCAATCTTTAAATACTCAGTAATCCTCGATCGGGTGCCCCAAGACTCGATGGTAAGGACAGTAATTTGAATCACTGTATTTCTCCATCTCAGCTGGTATTTTGCTTGTTGGCAGGATAAATCCATTTTCTATCGCTTCTTTGAAGATTTTAGCCACCTTGTCTCTTCGAAAAGAATATATGATTTGCTCTTCTTTTGTTTGAGAGTCATATCTCGTCTGCTCTCTCTTGCGCACATGGGTTGTTTACCTTTACCTTGGTTCTCTCCCGGGGTTCTCATTGCTTTTTTCAAGGTATTAGCGTCACTGATGGTTATTTGGAGGGCTTTAACCATTTCTAGGATTTCATTATTTTGTAGTTTTATATCATGCATCACCTCCCACTGTTCAGCTATTTCTCTTCTGTTGACTTCTACTTGGCATCTCAATTCTTCGATTGAGGGAGGTTCTACTACTCTGAGATCCCAAACACGGGTTCTCGAGGCATCGCACCATTGGAGCCTTGCATTTGAAGAGTCGGGACCCGAAAACACGTGATTTTCATTTCTTGATCTGTTGGTAATAGCGAGACACATAAGTTTATCTTCTATGTGATCGATCACATATGACGCTTCACTTTCGCTGCTTGTATCTACATCATTTTCAGGTCTTCGAAGACAACGGTAGATAATTTCTTCATCTGATTCTTCTCTTTCTGAGTTTTCAGATGATTCTTGCTCTCTTGATCTTGAGTTATTCTCTGACTCTCCCGTACACCGGGATATTACGTGACATCGTGTGTCCTGAATCTTCAGATTCCTCGGACTCTTCATTTGATGATGTCTCGACTTGGAATGCAACCCTCTTCATCCGATCCATTACTTGATCTTTTGGTTTGAAACGTGGTATGAGGTTTGAAGTGAAACTTGATTTCTTCTTCTTCCTTTGAAAATGCATCATATTCTGATTCTTCGTTTGCATAACATTCCTTGATGTTTTTACTGACTCTGAGAATTTATCCTTCTATTTGCTTTATTTTGATAAGAATAACTGATTGTTGTGCAGCCAAGGTCGTCCCAACAATGCCCGATATGATGGCTCAGCATCTATCATATAAAATTTCATCGGGGATTCTAAGCCACCATATTGTAAGTTCAGGGTCACTGCTCCAAGGCCTTCTGGAAGTTTTGGTTGAACTCGTGGATAGGTTTTCACATCAAAGGTTTTTATCTTTAAGGTTTTGAGGGGCATGATGTTGATTGAAGATCCAGCATCAACTAGGATACGACCAATTCTTTACTCTTCACAGTCTCTTTTGCTTCTGTCTTTCTTTGCAGTCGAGAACCCATGAAGCTTGTGATATTAGCAGAGGACATGCTTTTCGTGTTGGACACTGCTCTTGGTTAATCTTTGAGCGTGTTGACTTTGGTCACACTTAAGAGCATCCCCATCCATCCATCGATATTTTTTTCAAGTTGACCGCTTTGTTCTCGGTCAAGGTCTCATCGCATTTGATGCTGAAATTTCTCCATCTGTTGCTGTAATCCACCATGGACTCACCCTTTCTGGGTTTCGTGTTTGCCAGATCGGCTATATTCATTTTATCTGATATCATGGCGAATTTGGCCCTAAATGCATTCACCATTTCATCTCATGTGTTTACACTTTCATTTTCTAATGAATAATACCATTGAAAAGCAGTGCCAACTAGACTTTGAGAGAATTGTCGCAGCAACAACGCGTCATTCCCGCCAGTGTTCCCACACGAGGCTACGAAGTGCGCCAAGTGTTGTTCTTGGTTTAGATCTCTGTTTCCTTCTCCTGAGAAGACCCTGAATTTTGGGATCACATACCCTTTTAGATATTTTTCAAGATCATAGATGGCAGGATATGGATGTCCACAGTTTCGAACAGGCGGAAATGCATAGCCACCTCCTACAATCTGCATCTGTTGAGCAATCATCGCTTGTATTTCTTTCTTGGTTACCCCTGGTATTCGGGTTCAGGATTTACATGACTATGAAAGGTCATTCTCGGGTTGTTAGGACCAGCATTGGTATTTGACCCATCTCTTCCTTTCTGGTTTTGGAATCGACATTGATGCTTATTTGATGAGAACCTTTTACTTTGTTAGTATCAGTGTTAAGATTCATGTGCTCTTACAAAGCCTTGATGGTGTTGGCTAGTTCTTCATTCTGCTTTAACACAGCCATCAGGAGTTCTCGTTGTTTCACAAGCTTTTCAACATGTATTTCTATGTGATTTCTCAACAACTCTATGTTATCGGGCGGGACGCTTGTTGCTCCTTGATTTTCACCTCCATCTTCTAATCGAAGGAATATTTTCTTCGTTCTCTTCTTCTCCGATTTTTTGCTATCGCTTGTTCCTTTATTTTTCTTGGTCTCCCTTTTCGACCATTGCCGTTATCAGTATTTGTCGTATTGGTCTGATTTTGTGGGGATCGGTCTTCAGGATCTTGAGAATCTTCTGAAGTCACAACATTGACACTGGCGTGGACTTGAGATTCTTTATTTTCTTTGACGTTTGCGGTGACCATATAGGCTGAGAAATGTCTTTTCAGATCTCCCACATGTTTAATGACCCATATTTTCTTTCGGCTTTGGTTACTGACGGAGATAGCCAAATTTTTGGATCGAATCTTGGGACTCAACCTATTAAACACCCTATAAGAGGTGTGTTCTTCAGCCACCGATTTTAATTGGGATTCATATTGTGTCTTAAAAGTTATGGGGATCCGTTCTTGTACGGTTTTCTGATTTCTTCCTTTTGCGAGTCTCACGGCTTGAGCGGCTCGATTACGCCAATTCTGGCTTACTTGATCTTGAGAGGGAAGGATCGACCTGGGTTTGACTAGTACCCGATTTTGGATTCGGTCAGAGATTTGACATCTCGACTTTCTAGTTTTCAGGTTTCTTCTTTCTTTCAAGGTTACTGACGAGACTGACTTTTTCTAGCTTTGTTGAGGTTTTCTTGATGAAACTTCCCAAACTTGGCGTCTCTGACTTCTAGCAGGATCCTCTGCTACAACTCTTAGAATGGAGAAAGAGTTAGATATAGGAATATTTGGCCTAGCCACCGAGCGTTTTTGAGATACTTCTCGAGTTTTTTTCTGGGAGACCTTGAGTGTAGAGACAGTTTTGGGAGAGATTGCCTTCTTGGTTGGGCGTCTCCTCCTCTTTTGAGGTCCGGAGGAGAGTCCATGATTTTGTTGTCTATGCCATTCGAGTTAGAGCAAAATATACTTCTTCTTCGTCTTCTTCTTCGGTTGGGGCTGCTGGGAGAAAGGAGCCACCATGGTTGAAGCCACCACTTTGGAGTGTTGATGATGACTTCTTGCGAAGGATGATGGTGTGAGAAGCCACCATTGTTGTTGTCTCGTTGCTGTCGAGATATATCATTTCACCTACAAAATAAAACAACAACTTCAAATTTATTAGTTTTTTTTTTATTTTTTATAAGCAACCACTTAATTTACTTAACTATTTTATTTATTTTTCTCTTTCAAAGATGAGAGAAAAATCTTGGTCCCACCGGGCGTGCCAGATCCTGTGCGACCCTTTTTCGCGCCTCTCACCGCCCTGAAAAAGGAACTGGACGATGAATTGCGGAAGAAGGACACGGAGATCCCTCTAAGTGTGCATTGGGGTATATTTGTATAAATTTGGAATGCACATTTAAAGGTTTTAGAGATTGTGGGGTCTTTAAGATTCCAATGGGCGCAAGCCCCCATTGTTAATTACCCTGGGTTTTGAACCCGAGGAACCTCTGATTAAGAAAGAGAAAATAAACAGAATAGTTAAGCAATTTTAAGCGGTCGCTATGAGTAAGGGCATGGAATATATGGACTTTCCAAGGTAGTTTACACCTTGTGAATTGATTTTTTATTTTTTATTGATAAAATGATTTAGTTTTTATTTATTTATTTATTATTTGAACTTATCTTATTTAAATTTATTTAGTCTTGAATGTTGAGATTTATTTTTATTTTAGATTAAGATTGGTTTAATTCTAAAATTGAATTTTTTTATTCGATAAGAAGAAAAAAAAGTCTTTTAGTTTTTTATTATTATTTTTACTAATATTTTATTTATTTATTGATATTTAAATTTATTTAATTTTGAAATTGAGAGTTACTTTTTATTTTTTATTTTGATCTTTATTTTAGGTGAATGTTGATTTAGTTTTGAAATTGAATTTATCTTTAATTGATAAAAATAAAAATCATAAAGTCTTTTATATTTTTTTTTATGTATTTATTTATTTAATTCATTTTTATTTGATTTTGAATAAGAGTTATATTTTTTTATTTTTTTATTTTTTATTCATTATATATTTAATTTTGTTTATTTTTGTATTTTTGTATATTTTTATTTAGAATTTGATTTAATGAATAAAAATTATATTTATTTATATTAAGAAAATTTTTATCTTATTATTTTTTATGTTATTTCTTTTTATTATATATTTTCAATGAATGCATTACTTTTATTTTATTTTATTATGATTTTTATTCTAATTAGTATATTTTATCTTGAAATGATTATTCTTTAAAGAAAATGATTTATTATGAAACTATTTTTAATTTATTTTCTTAAGATCTATTTATAAAGAAATTATATTTTTATTTATACTTATTATGAAAATATTTATGATTTTAAAATATTTTTTTAGAATGGACCATATTATTTTTCTGATTTTTATCAGTAAAGAAAATATAATCAAGTAGTGATCTTTTTAGACTTTTTCAGAAAAATATATTAGTAAGATACTAATTTTATTTGATAAAAATATCAATGACAATGTTATGAACAACTTTTAGTTTGAATATTTTTTAATTTGAATCCTTTAAAATATTATTTCGGGAGGAAAATTAGAAAATGACAAATCTGAAAATTTATGAAGATTTCAGCAGATAATACTATTTTTTAATTTTTTAGAGTAAACTGAGTTAATAACATACTGATTTTTTTAACAGAAATATGAAATGAGATGTTACGAACAACTTTTATGTTGAACACTTTTCATTTTGAGCTCTTAAAAGTACGTTTTGAGCAAAATATCAGCAGAAGACGGTTCTGAAAATCGAGTCATCAAGATTGTTTTGCTTATTTGAAAGGTATTTAAAATGTATTTTTGCATGAAAATTTATATACAAACTCCTCTCGATATGTATTTTATGAATATAAAATAATATATATATGTCACATTTACGGATCGGTACAGTTTTTTAATTCTTTTCTGATAAAGGACTGAACTGGACAGCAGAGGATATTTTGAACATTTTAAACAATCTACTAAAGAAAATATTTTAGAAAAAATATGAATATTTTAAGGAGTATATTTGTAATAACCTTCATTTTGATAATATTTTTATTTAATCGTATCTTAAATGTGTTTTAAAAGGATTTTTATTCAACAGAAAAATAAAAAAGAAAAATTATTTTTGTAGAAGATCAATTGTATAAGGGAATATGCATATATAAGAATGTAATTTTAAAAAAGTATTTTAAATCTCAACAGAAGCGAGCACTCGCGGCTGTGTATAACCGGCACAAGCTTATACTCCCCAAAACTAGGCACTCGCGGCTGTGTATTAGCCGGCACCAAAGCTAAGAGGAGCTTGTTGGTTTTTATTATGCTTAAATTTAAATTCATATAAAATGATATGAAGCTCCAAAAATTATGAAAATTTACAGAGAGATGCACTATAACTAGATCTAAATGCTTGCAAAATTTCAATTAAATTAGAATAGCAGAGATATAATTTTTTATTTTCGAATCAGATCAGGGGCAAAAGAGGAAAATGCTGTACCAGTATTTGCTGTTTTTTAGATTTAAAAATACTATAACTTTTTACAGAAAAATCAGAAAAATATAAAATTAGTTTCTATAGATTCATAAGACTTATTTCTACGAGATCTGAAAGTTTTATAAGATTTGAAATAGATCTCATCCCATTTTTCTTTTTATTGCATTTTCAGCCATTTTAGGGCTGATTTTGCATTTATAAGGGATTCATTGATCTTAAACGGTTTAAATGTATCATTTAGCTTCAATCTAACATTCAATGATGTTTGTATGCAGATTTGAGCTAAAAGAAAAGAAAGAAAATGAAAAAAGCAAAAGATGAATTGATGTTACCAGAACTTGCTGTTTTTCAGAATTAAAAAGGCTATAACTTTTTATAAAAAAATCAAAAAAATACAAAATTAGTTTCTGTATATTCATATGACTTATTTCTACTAGATCTGAAAGTTTTATAAGATTTGGAGTAGATCTCATCCCGTTTTTCTTTTTATTGCATTTTCAGCGATTTTAGGGCTGATTTTGCATTTATAAGGGATTCATTGATCTTATATGGTTTAAATGCATCATTTAGCTTCAATCTAACATTCAATGATGTTTGTATGCAGATTTGAGCCAAAAGAAAAGAAAGAAAATAAAAAAGATCGAATTGCAACATAAGAACATCAAGAAAAAGAAGAAAAATCGATATTGCACATGGAAAATTTCATCTTTATTGCACGAATCAAAATTACAAACTCCAATACACTCTTGATATCTATATTTACAGAAGAGAGACCTACCTAGACCTAATTTGTAGCTTGAGTAGAAGAGGAATTGATTGAATCTTGTATCTTTGGGCTTGATTTTGATTTCAACTCAAAGATTGGATCTTATTTTGTATCTAATTTGAGTTTCAATTGGTTTTGGCAGCATTTTTGGATTAGCATTCAGCTTGGGATGGGTTGTGTCTCTTGTGTTTGAAGGAGGAGAGGGGTTTATATAGGCCTAGGGGGTGGTAGATGGGTGTATGAGATCGGTTTGACTTTTCTTTGACCAATTTATGCACCAACTCCCTTCATTCATCTTCTCATACTCTTCCGAACGTTTTGTGGTGTATTAGACCAGTTCTAAGTGTTTTAAATGTGCTCTAACAAATTTGAGAGGACAAGTGGGGCACAAGTGGAGTTTGTTATATTTGCTTTAAAATTTACAAATTTGCCTCCCTAACCACCACTTGGTCACCAGGGTGATTCTTGGGACTTCTAGAAGGTTGTAGAGGTTCAAACACGTTCTTGCCACTCCTTTCATGCATTTTGGACCTTGCTTGGGATCACAATTATGCACCCGAGACCCGTTTTGCTTTCAAACCCGATTTCAAGCCTCATAGCCGTTCTCCTTCATTTCTTCACCATTTCTTGTGTTTCAAAGCTTGATTAGCATCTAATTGATCTCAGTAATTGATCTATAATGTTTATTTAATCAATAGAATGCTCTGGTATAGAGTTTGACCAACTCGGTTTTTTGACCCTATTTGCGAGTTCGTGGTCTCACCAATTTAAAACTTATGAAATTCAACCAAGCCCTCAAACAATCTCTTGTGACCATGGAGAAGGTGTTTGAAGTGTCAATTTGATCAATTATGGTTCAGATTGCTCAATTTCATTTTTGGATCGGAAACTTCCTCTTCAGTTTTCTCCCAAACCGCTCAACCATTTTGCAAGTTCTTTATCTCATTGTGTTCTCCTCTCCGTGCTCTTTCCAACGGTATATAATATGTGGGTTTTCGTCGCACGGGAGCACCATCACCATTTTTGAATTTTACACCATGGAGAGGCTCGGGTACTGTAGCAGCTCGGGACTGTAGCAATGCTCATTTTCGAATTTAGCCCCTCTCCATTTTGATTTTTAATTGGAGCCCTCCATTTGCTGATTTTATTATTTCTCCTTTGCTTTTAAATTGTTTCTCAAATATCCCTTTGTCCAAATTGCACCAAAATTTGCTCAAAAATTCCTTGAAATATAAAAAAATTTATGGTAATTTTTATTTACCATTTTGCCCCTTGGTCAAGCATCAATTAATTTTTAACGCTTGATTAATTAATTTTTCATTATATTAATTGATAATTTGGAATTTCTTTGACTTCTGTAACTCCAAAAATATCAAGTAATATATAAAAATTCTCAGAATTTTATGGAGAATTTGATTTTTCCATAAAATTTGAGTTTTGAGATTTTAGGTTTCAAAGAGGTTTTCGATTTGAATTTGTAGAGCTTCGGAATTTAATTCTTTTCTTAGGAATTTTGACTTTTGAGCATTTCACTGAATTCTTCTTTTTTTCGTGGTGTTTCTGGACTTGAATTAAGTCTCTTCGGGCTTTTAAAATTTCTCCTTGAATTTTGAATATTTTATCCCAAGTTACTTTTTTTTAATTCCCTAAATTTTCAGGGGTAAACAACCGTCGAAAACGAGTCCGGGAGTGCAAAACATGAAAATGGTACCTGACGGCCTCGGTACCGCCCGAAACGATTCCGGGAGCGCAAAACATGAAAACGGGAACCGGCGCAATCGGTACCGCCCAAAAAGAGTCTGGAAGTGCAAAACATGAAAATGAGCCCCGACGACCTCGTTACCTTCGAAAATGACTGCGGGAATGCAAACCTTGAAAACGGTACCCGACGCCCTCAATACCGCCCGAAACAAGTCCGGGAGCGCAAAACATAAAAATGGGACCCCACGCCCTCGCTACCGCCCAAAAAGAGTCCGGGAGAGCAAAACATGAATACGAGCCCGACGCCCTCGGTACCTCCGAAAACATGTCCGCGAGCGCAAAATATGCCAACGTGACCAAAGATCCTCGCTACCGTCGAAAATGAGTTTGTGAGCGCAAAACATTAAAATGGGACCTGACGCCCTTGGTACCGCCCAAAACGTTTCCGGGAGCGCAAAACTTGAAAACGAGCCCCGACGACCTCGATACCGCCCAAAAAGAGTCCGGGAGCGCAAAATATGAAAACGAGCCTTGATGCCCTTTGTACCGTCGAAAACGGGTTCGGGTGCGTAAAATTTGAAAACGGTACCTGATGCCCTCGTTTCCGCCCGAAACGAGTCCGCGAGCTCAAAAAATGAAAACGGGACCCGACTGCCTCGGTACCGCCCAAAAAGAGTCCGGGAGCGCAAAACATGAAAACGAGCCATGACGCCCTCGGTACCGTCCAAAATGAGTCCGTGAGCGCAAAATATGAAAACGATAACCGACGCCCTCAATAACGCCCAAAAGAGTCCAGGAGCGCAAAACATGAAATCGAGCCCCGAGGACCTCAATATTGTCGAAAATGAGTCGGGAGCGCAAAACATGAAATCGAGCCCTGAGGACCAGACGCCCTCTGTACCCTAAAAACGTGTCCGGTAGCGCAAAAGTTGAAAACGAGTCCCGACGGCCTCGTTAACGCGTAAAAAGAGTTCGGGAGCGCAAAACATGAAAACGAGCCCTAACGCCCTCGATACCGTCGAAAATGATTCCGGGAGCGCAAAACATGAAAATGGTACCCGACGGCATCGGTACCGCCTGAAACGATTCCGGGAGCGCAAAACATGAAAGCGAGCCCCGACGCCCTCATTACCGCCCGAAACGAGTCCGAGAGCGCGAAACATAAAAATGGGACCCGACGCGCTCGGTATCGCCCAAAAAGAGTCCGGGAGCGTAAAACATGAAAATGAGCCCCGACGCCCTCGGTACCTCCGAAAACATGTTCGGGAGCGCAAAACATGAAAATGGGACCCGTCGCCCTCGGTACAGCCCAAAACGAGTCCGAGAGTGCAAAACATGAAAACGGGACTCGACGCTCTCGGTACCGACAAAAACGTGTCCGAGAGCGCATAACTTGAAAATGAACCACGACGGCGTCAGTACCGCCCAAAAAGAGTCCGGGAGCGCAAATCATGATAACGAGCCCCGACTCCCTCGGTACCCCCGAAAATGAGTGCGGGAGCGCAAAACATGAAAACGGTACCCGACGCCCTCGGTACCGCCAAAAACTTGTCCTGCAGCGCAAAACAAGAAAACAGGACCAAGCGGCCACGGTACAGCCCAAAAAGAGTCCGGGAGCGCAAAACATGAAAACGAGCCTCGACGCCCTTGCTACAGGTGAAAACGAGTCCGGGTGCGCAAAACTTGAAAACTGGACCTGGCGCCCTCGGTAACGCCCAAAAAGGGTCCGGGAGCGCAAAACATGAAATCGAGCCCCGACGACCTCGAGACTGTTGAAAATGATTCGGGGAGCGCAAAACATGAAAACGGGACCCGACGCCCTCGGTCCTGCCAAAAATGTGTCCGGGAGCGCAAAACATGAAAACGAACCCGACGCCCTCGGTATCGTTGAAAACGAGTCCAGCAGCGCAAAACTGGAAAATGATACTCGACACCCTCGATATTGCCCGAAATGAGTCCGGTAGCACAAAACTTGAAAATAGGACCCAACGCCCTCGGTACCTCCCAAAAAGAGTCCGGGAGCGCAAAACATGAAAACAAGCCCAGACGCCCTCTGTACCGCCAAAAACGTGTCCGGTAGTGCAAAATATGCCAACGGGACCCGAATCCCTCAGTACCGCCAAAAACGTGTCCGGGAGGGCAAAACTTAGAAATGAGCCCCGACGGCCTCGGTACTGCCCAAAAAGAGTCCGGGAGCGCAAAACATGAAAACGAGCCTCGACGCCCTCGGTATCGTCAAAAACGTGTCCGAGAGCGCAAAACTTGAAAACGGTACTTGATGCCCTTATTACCGCCCGAAACGAGTCCGGGAGCGCAAAACAAGAAAACGTGACCCGGCGGCCTTGTTACCGCCCAAACAGAGTCTGGGAGCGCAAAATTGAAAACGAGCCACGACGCCCTCGGTATCGTCGAAAACGAGTCCGGGAGCGCAAAACTTGAATATGGTACTCGACGCCCTCGGTACTGCTCGAAATGAATTCGGGAGCGCAAAATATGAAATCGACCTCCGATGGCTTCTATACTGTAGAAAATGTGTCAGGGAGCGCAAAACATGAAAACGGGACTCGACGCCCTCGGTCCTGCTAAAAGAGAGTCCGGGAGCGCAAAACATGAAAACGAACCCGACGCCCTCGGTATCGTCGAAATCGAATCCGGCAGCGCAAAACTGGAAAATGGTACCCAAGACCTCGATCTTGCCGAAACGAGTCCCGGCGAAGCCAAAGCATGAAAACAGGCCCCGACGCCCACGGTACCGCCCAAAAAGAGTCCGGGAGCGCAAAACATGAAAACGAGCCCAGACACCCTCGGTACCGCCAAAAACGTGTCCGGGAGTGCAAAATATGCCAACGAGACCCAAGGTCCTTGCTACCGTCGAAAATGAGTCTGATAGCGCAAAACATGAAAATGGGACCCGCCGCCCTAAGTACCGCCCGAAAAGAGTCCGATAGCGCAAAATATGAAAACGGTACTAGGCGCCCTCAATAACGCCCCAAAAGAGTCCTGAAGCGAAAAACATGAAATCGAGCCCCGACGGCCTCGTTAACGCCCAAAAAGAGTTCGAGAGCGCAAAACATGAAAACGAGCCCTGACGCCCTCGGTACCGTCGAAAATGATTCCGGGAGCGCAAATCATGAAAATGGTACCCGACGGCATCGGTAGCGCAAAACTTGAAAACGAGCCCCGACGGCCTCATTAACGCCCAAAAAGAGTTCGAGAGTGCAACACATGAAACCTAGCCCTAACGCCCTCGGTACCGTCGAAAATGATTTCGGGAGTGCAAAACATAAAAATGGTACCTTACGGCATCGATACCGCCCGAAACGATTCCGGGAGCGCAAAACATGAAAACGGGAGTCGGCGCCCTCGGTACCGCCCAAAAAGAGTCCGGGAGCGCAAAACATGAAAACGAGCCCCGACGCCCTCATTACCGCCCGAAACGAGTTCGGGAGCGCAAAATATAACAATGGGACCCGACGCCCTCGCTACCGCCCAAAAAGAGTCCGGGAGCGTAAAACTTGAAAACGACCCCCGACGCCCTCGGTACCTCCGAAACGAGCCCCGACGACCTCGGTCCCGTCGAAAACGTGTCCGGGAGCTCATAATATGCCAACGGGACCCAAGGTCCTCGCTATCGTCGAAAACGAGTCCGGGACCGCAAAACATGAAAATGGGAACTAACTCCCTCGGTACCGCCCGAAACGAGTCTGGGAGCGCAAAACTTGAAAACGAGCCCCAATTCCCTCGCTACCGTTGAAAACGAGATCGGGCGCGCAAAACATGAAAATGAGCCTCGACGCCCTTCGTACCGCCAAAAACGTGTCCGGGAGCGCAAAATATGCCAACGGGACCCAAGGTCTTCGCTACCGTCGAAAACGAGTCCGGGAGCGCAAAACTTGAAAATGTGTCCGGGAGCGCAAAACTTGAAAATGTGTCCGACGACGGCTTCTGTTCTATAGAAAATGTGTCCGGGAGCGCAAAACTTGAAAACGAGCCCCGACGCCCTCGGTATCGTATAAAACGAGTCCGGTAGCGCCAAACTGGAAAATAGTACCCGACGCCCTCGGTACTGCCTGAAAACAAGTCCGGTTCCACAAAACATGAATACGATCCGGCGCCCCGGTACCGCCCAAAAAGAGTTCGGGTGCGCAAAACATGAAAAGGAGCCCATACGCCCTCGGTACCGCCAAAAACGTGTCCGGGATTGCAAAATATGCCAACGGGACCCAAGGTCCTCGCTACCGTCGAAAACGAGTCCAATTGCGCAAAACATGAAATTGGGACCCACCGCCCTCCGTACCGCCCAAAAAGAGTGCGGTAGTGCAAAACATGAAAACGGTACCCAGCGCCCTCAATAACGCCCCAAAAGAGTTCGGGAGCGCAAAACATGAAATCGAGCCCCGACGACCTCAGTACTGTCGAAAATGAGTCGGGGAGCGCAAAAAATGGAAACGGAACCCGACGCCCTCTATACCCTGAAAACGTGTCCGGTAGCGCAAAACTTGAAAACGAGCCCCGATGGCCTCGTTCACGCCCAAAAAGAGTTCGGGAGCGCAAAACTTGATACAAGCCCTGACGCCGTCTGTACCATCGAAAACGAGTCCGGGAGCGCAAAACATGAAAATGGTATCCGACGGCCTCGGTACCGCCCGAAATGATTCCGGGAGCGCGAAACATGAAAACGGGAGCCGGCGCCCTCGGTACCACCTAAAACGAGTCCAGGAGCGCAAAATATGAAAATGAGCCCCTACGCCCTCGTTACTGTCGAAATTGAGTTCGGGAGTGCAAAACTTGAAAACGATACCCGACGCCCTCGGTACCGCCCGAAACGAGTCCGGGAGCACAATACATAAAAATGGGACCCCACGCCCTCGATACCGCCCAAAAAGAGTCCGAGAGCGCAAAACATAAAAACGAGCCCCGACGCCCACGGTACCTCCGAAAATATGTCCGGGAGCACAAAATATGCCAACGTGACGCAAGATCCTCGATACCGTCAAAAATGAGTCCGGGAGCGCAAAACATAAAAACGAGACCCGACCCCCTCGTTAACGCCCAAAAAGAGTCCGGGAGCGCAAAATATGAAATTGAGCCCCGACATCCTCTTTACTGTCGAAAACGAGTCGGGGAGCACAAAACATGAAAACGGGACCCGACGCCCTCGGTACCGCCCAAAAAGAGTCCGGGAGCGCAAAACATGAAATCGAGCCCCGACATCCTCTTTACTGTCGAAAACGAGTCGGGGAGCGCAAAACATGAAAACGGGACCCGACGCCCTCGGTACCGCCCAAAAAGTGTCCGGGAGCGCAAAACATGAAATAGAGCCCCGACATCCTCTTTACTGTCGAAAACGAGTCAGGGAGCACAAAACATGAAAACGAGACCCGGCGCCCTCGTTAACGCCCAAAAAGAGTCCGGGAGCACAAAACATGAAATCGATCCCCGACATCCTCTTTACTGTCGAAAACGAGTCGGGGAGCACAAAACATGAAAACGGGACCCGACGCTCTCGGTACCACCAAAAACGTGTCCGGGAGCAGAAAACTTATAAACGAGCCCCGACGGCCTCGGTATCGCCAAAAAAGTGTCCGGGAGCGCAAAACATGAAATCGAGCCCCGACGTCCTCGATACTGTTGAAAATGATTCGGGGAGCGCAAAACATGAAAATAGGATCCGACGCCCTCGGTACCGCCCAAAAAGAGTCCGAGAGCGCAAAACTTGAAAACGGTACCGACGACCTCGGTACCGCCCGGAACGAGTCTGAGAGCGTCATACATGAAAACGGGACCTGACGCCCTCGGTATCGCCCAAAAGGAGTCCAGAAGCGTAAAACATGAAAATAAGCCCCCACGCCCTCGTTACCGTCAAGAACGAGTTCGGGAGCGTAAAACTTGTAAAGAGTACCTGACGCCCTCGGTACCGCCCGAAACGAGTCCGGGAGCGGAAAACATGAAAACGGGACCCAGGACCCGACGCCCACGGTACCGCCCAAAAATAGTCCGGGTGCGCAAAACATGAATACGAGCCTCGACGTCCTCGGTACTGCCGAAAATGTGTCCAGGAGCGTAAAATATGCCAACGGGACCCATGGTCCTCACTACCGTCAAAAACGAGTCCCGGAGCGCAAAACATGAAAATGGGACCCGACGCCCTCGGTACCGCCCGAAACGAATCCGAGAGCGCAAAACATGAAAACGGGACCAGACGCCCTCGGTAACGCCCAATATGTGTCTGAGAGCGCAAAACATGAAATCGAGCCCCGACGGCCTCGGTACCGTCGAAATCGAGTCGAGGAGCACAAAACATGAAAACGGGCCCCGACGGTACCAAGGGCATCGGGCCTCGATGGCCTCGGTACCGCCCAAAAAGAGTCTGGGAGCACAAAACATGAAAACGAGCCCCGATGCCCTCGGTACTGCCGAAAATGAGTCCGGGTGCGCAAAACATGAGAACGGGACCCGATGCCCTTGGTACCGCCAAAAACGTGTCCGGGTGGGCAAAATATGCCAAAAAGGGTCGGGTATCGTTGGCATATTTTGCGCTCCGGACACATTTTGGCGTCTGCGAGGGCGTCGGGTCCCGTTTTCATGTTTTGCGCTCCCCGACTCGTTTCGGGCAGTACCGAGGGCTTCGGGTCCCGTTTTCAAGTTTTGCGCTCCTTGACTCTTTTTGGGCGGTGCCGAGGCTGTCGGGCTCGTTTTCAAATTTTGTGTTCCCGGACACGTTTTTGGCGGTACCGATGCATCAGGTCCCGTTTTCATGTTTTGCGCTCCCCGACTCATTTTCAAAAGTACCGAGGTAGTCGGGGCTCGATTTCATGATTTGCGCTCCCGGACTCTTTTTGGGCGGTTTCCAAGGGCGTTGGGTCCATATTTCATGATTTGTGCTCCCGGACTCGTTTTCGAAGGTAGCGAGGACCTTGAGTCCCGTTGGCATATTTTGATCCCCGGACACATTTTTGGCGGTACCGTGGGCGTCGGGTCCTGTTTTCATATTTTGCCTCCCCGATAGTACAGAAGTCGTCGGGGCTCGATTTCATGTTGTGCGCTCCCGGAATCTTTTTGGGTGTTACCGAGGGCGTCGGGTACCGCTTTCAAGTTTTCCGCTCCCGGACTAATTTTCGACGGTACCAAGGGCGTCGGGTGTCATTTTCATCTTTTGCGCTCCCGGACACTTTTTGGGCAGTACCGAGGGCGCTGGTCCCGTATTCAAGTTTTGCGCTCCCGGACTCGTTTCGGGCGGAACCGAGGGCGCCGGTTCTCATTGTCATGTCTTGCGCTCCTAGAATCGTTTTCGACGGTACCGGGGGCGTCGGTGCTCGTTTTCATGTTTTGTGCTCCCGGACTCTTTTTGGGCGGTCCCGAGGCCGTCATAGCTCGTTTTCAAGTTTTGCGCTCCCAGACTCGTTTTCAATAGTACCGAGGCTGTCGGGGCTCGATTTCATGTTTTGCGCTCCCTGACTCGTTTTCAATAGTCCGAGGCTGTCGGGCTCGATTTCATGTTTTGCGCTCCTAGAATCTTTTTGGGAGTTACCAAGGGCGTCGGGTCCCGTTTTCATGTTTTGCGCTCCCAAATTCATTTCGGACGGTACCGAGGGCGTCGAGTACCGTTTTCAAGTTTTGCGCTCCCGGACTCATTTTGGACGGTACCGCGAGCGTTGGAGCGTGTTTTCATTTTTTGCACTCTTGGACACTTTTTGGGCGGTTCCGAGGGGGTCGGGTCCCGTTTTCATATTTTGCTCTCCCGGACTCGTTTCAGGCGGTATCGAGGGCGTCGGGTACCGTTTTTATGTTTTGCGCTCCCGAAATCGTTTTCGACGGTACCGGGGGCGACGGGGCTCGTTTTCATGTTTTGTGCTCCCAGACTCTTTTTGAGCTCGTTTTGAAGTTTTGCGCTCCCAGACATGTTTTCGGCGGTACCGTGGGCGTCAGGTCCCGTTTTCATGTTTTGCGCTCCCCGACTTATTTTCTACAGTACCGAGGTCGTCGGGGCTCGTTTTCATGTTTTGCGCTTCTAGACTCGTTTCGGGCGGTACCGAGTGCGTCGGGTCCCAATTTAATGATTTGCGCTCCGGAACTCATGTTTGGCGGTATCGAGGGCGTCAGGTCTCATTTTCATGTTTTGCGCTCCCCGACTCGTTTCGGGCGGTACCGAGGGCGTCGGGTCCCAATTTCATCATTTGTGCTCCCGGAATCGTTTTCGACGATACCGAGGGCGTCGGGTTCTGTTTTATTGTTTTGCGCTCGCGGACTCGTTTTTGACATTACCGGGGCCGTCGAGGCTCGATTTCATGTTTTGCGCTCCTGGACTCTTTTTGGGTGGTACCGAGGGCGCCGGGTCCCGTATTCATGTTTTGTGCTCTCGGACTCGTTTTGGGCGTTAACGAGGGCGCCATGTCCAGTTTTATGTCTTGCGCCCCTCGAATCATTTTCGACGGTACCGGGGATGTCAGGGCTCGTTTTCAAGTTTTGCGCTCCCGGACTCATTTTCGACAGTACCAAGGGCGTTAGGGCTCATTTTCATGTTTTGCGCTCCTGGACTCTCTTTGGGCGGTACTGAGGCCGTCAGGGCTCATTTTCAAGATTTGCGCTCCTCGACACGTTTTTGGCGGTACCGAGGGCGTCGGGTCCCATTTTCATGTTTTGCGCTCCGCGACTCGTTTTCGACAGTATCGAGGCCGTCAGGGCTCGATTTCATGTTTTGCGCTCTCGGACTAGTTCCGGGCGGTACCGAGGGCGTCGGGTCCCATTTTCATGTTCTGCGCTCCCGGATTTGTTTCGGGCGATATCGATGGAGTCGGGTATCGTTTTCAAGTTTTGCACTCCCGGACTCGTTTTCGACTGTACTGAGGGTGTCGTGGCTCGTTTTCATGTTTTGTGCTCGTTGACTCTTTTTGGGCGGTACCGAGGGCGACGGGTCCCGATTTCATGTTTTGCGCTCCCGGACTCTTTACGGGCGGTACCGAGGGCGTCGGGGCTCATTTTCAAGTTTTGCGCTCCCTGACTCGTTTTCAGCAGTACCGCGGCCGTCGGGGTACGATTTCATGTTTTGCTCTCCCGTACTCATTTCGGGCGGTACCGAGGGCGCTAGTTTCCAATTTCATGTTTTGCTCTCCTGAACTCGTTTTCGACGGTAGTGAGGACCTTGGGTCCCGTTGGCATATTTTTCGCTCCTGGACACATTTTTGGCGGTACCGAGGGTGTCGGGTCTTATTTTCATGTTTTGCACTCCCGGACTCTTTTTGGGCGGTATCGAGAGCGTCGGGTCTTGTTTTCTTATTTTGCACTCCCGGACTCGTTTCGGGCGGTACCGTAGGCGTCGGGTACCGTATTTAAGTGTCGCGCTCCCAGACTCGTTTTCGACGGTACAGAGGACGTCGAGGCTCGTTTTCATGTTTTGCGCTCCCGAACTCTTTTCGGGCGGTACCGAGGGCGCCGGGTCCCAATTTCATGTTTTGCACTCCCGAACTTGTTTCGGGCGGTACCGTGGGCATCGGGTACCGTTTTTAAGTGTCGCGCTCCCGGACTCGTTTTCGACGGTACAGAGGACGACTGGTCCCGTTTTCATGTTTTGTGCTCCTGGACTCGTTTCAGGCGGTACCGAGGGCGTCGGGTACCGTTTTCAAGTGTCGCTCTACCGGACTCATTTTCGACGGTACAGAGGACGTCGGGGCTCGTTTTCATGTTTTGCGCTCCCGGACTCTTTTCGGGCGGTACCGAGGGCGCCGGGTCCCAATTTCATGTTTTTGCTCTCGGACTCTTTTTCGACGGAAGTGAGGACCCTAGGTCCCATTGGCATATTTTGCGCTACCTGATACATTTTTGGCGTTAACTGACACTCTTTTCGGACGGTACCGAGGGCGTCGGGTACTGTTTTCAAATTTTGCACACCCGAACTCGTTTTCGACGGTAATGAGGGCGTCGGGTACCGTTTTCATGTGTTGCGCTCCCAGACTCTCTTTGGGCGGTACCGTCGGCACCGGGTCCTTTTTGCATGTTATGCTCTCCCGGATTCGTTTGTGGCGGTACCGTGGGCGGCGGGTATCGTTTTCAAGTTTTGCTCTCTCGGACACGTTTTCGACTGTTCCGAGTGCGTCGGCGCTCGTTTTCATGTTTTGAATCCCTGACTCTTTTTCGGCGGTACCAAGAGCGTCGGGGCTCATTTTCAAGTTTTGCGCTCCCCGACTCGTTTTCAACAGTACCGAGGCTGTCGGCACGTTTTCATGTTTTGCGCTCTCGGACTCGTTTCGGGCGGTACCGAGGTCGTCAGGTACCGTTTTCAAGTTTTGCGCTCCTTGACTCGTTTTTGACAGTACCGATGGCGTCGGGGCCTCTTTTCATTTTTTGCGCCCCCAAACTCTTTTTGGGCGGTATCGAGGCCGTTGGGGCTCATTTTCAAGTTTTGCTTTCTCTGTCTCATTTTTGACAATACCGAGGCCGTCGGGGCGCGATTTCATGTTTTGCGCTCTCGGACTCGTTTCGGGTGGTACCGAGGGCGTCGGGTCCAAATTTCATTTTTTGCGCTGCCGGACTCGTTTTCGACGGTAGTGAGGACCTTGGGTCCCGTTGGCAAATTTTGCGCTCCTAGACGCATTTTTGGCGTTACCGAGAGCGTCTGGTACCGTTTTCATGTGTTGCGCTCCCGGACTCTTTTTGGGCGGTACCGACGACGCCTGGTCCCGTTTTCATGTTATGCGCTCCCGGATTCGTTTTCGACGGTAACTAGGGAGTCGGGGCTCGTTTTCTTGTTTTATGCTCTCGGACTCTTTTTGGGCGGTACCGGCGGTGTCGGTTCTCGTTTTCATGTTTTGCGCTTACGGACTAATTTCTAGCGGTACCGAGGGCGCTAGGTCCATTTTCATGTTTTGCGCTCCGGGACTCATTTTCGACGGGAGCGAGGACCTTGCGGCCCGTTGGTATATTTTGCACTCCCGGACGATTTTTGGGCGGTACCGAGAAAGCTGGGTACCATTTTCAAGTTTTGCGCTCGCGAATTTGTTTTCGACGGAACCAAGGGCGTCAGGGCTCGTTTTCATGTTTTGCGCTACCGGACACTTTTTGGGCGTTACCGAGGCCGTCGAGGCTCATTTTCAAGTTTTGCGCTCCTAAACAACTTTTTGGGGTACCGAGGCCGTCGGGACTCGATTTCATGTTTTGCGCTCCCAGACTCTTTTTGGGCGTTACCGAGGGCGCCGTGTCCCGTTTTGCGCTCCCGGACACATTTCGGAAGGTACCGAGGGCGCCGGGTCCGATTTTCTTGTTTTGCGCTCCCCGACTCATTTTCAATGGTACCGAGGCCGTCGGGGCTCGTTTTCAAGATTTGCGCTCCCGGACACGTTTTTGTGTTACCGAGGGCGCCGGGTGCCGTTTTAATGTTTTGTGCTCCCGGACTCGTATCGGGCGGTACCGAGGGCATCGGGTACCGTTTTCATGTTTTGCGCTCCCGAACTCGTTTTTGACGGTACCGAGGGCGTCAGGGCTTATTTTCATGTTTTGCGCTCGCGGACACTTTTTGGGCAGTACCGAGGCCATTGGGGCTCATTGTCAAGTTTTGCGCTCCTGGACACGTTTTTGCCGGTACCGACAGCGTCATCTCCCGTTTTCATGTTTTGCGCTCCCGGACTCATTTTCGACGATATCGAGGCCGTCGGGACTCGATTTCATGTTTTGCGCTCCTGGACTCGTTTCGGGCGGTAACGAGGGCGCCGGGGCACAATTTCATGTTTTGTGCTCTCGAACTCGTTTTCGACGGTAGCATGGACCTTGGGTCCCGTTGACATATTTTGCCCTCCCGGACACATTTTTGGCGGTACCGCGGGCGTCGGGTCCCGTTTTCATGTTTTGCGCTCCCCGACTCGTTTCGGGCGGTACCGAGGGCGTCGGGTCCCGTTTTCAAGTTTTGCGCTCCTTGAATCTTTTTGGGCGTTGCCGAGGCTGTCGGGGCTCGTTTTCAAATTTTGCGCTCCTGAACACGTTTTTGGCGGTACCGAGGGCGTCAGGTCCTGTTTTCATGTTTTGCGCTCCCCAACTCATTTTCGAAAGTACCAAGGCAATCGGGGCTCGATTTCATGATTTGTGCTCCCGGACTCGTTTACGACGGTAGCGAGGACTTTGGGTCCCGTTGGCATATTTTGCGCTCCCTGACATATTTTTGTCGGTACCGAGAGCGTCGGGTCCCGTTTTCATAATTCACCTCCCCGACGATGCAAAGTCGTCGGGGCTCGATTTCATGTTTTGCGCTCCTGGAATCTTTTTGGGTGTTACTGAGGGCGTCGGGTCCCGTTTTCATGTTTTGCGCTCCCAAATTCATTTCGGACGGAACCGAGGGCGTCGGGTACCGCTTTCAAGTTTTGCGCTCCCGGACTAATTTTCGACGGTACCGCGGGTGTCGAGTGTCATTTTCATCTTTTGCGCTCCCGGACACTTTATGGGCAGTACCGTGGGCGCCTGGTCCCGTATTCATGTTTTGCGCTCCTAGAATCGTTTTCGACGGTACCGCGGGCGTTGGGGCGCGTTTTCATCTTTTGCGCTCCCGGATACTTTCAGGGCGTTTCTGAGGGCGTCGGGTCCCGTTTTCATATTTTGCTCTCCCGGACTCGTTTCGGGCGTTATCGAGGGCGTAGGGTACCGTTTTCCGATTTTGCGCTCCTAGAATCGTTTTCGACGGTACCGCGGGCGTTGGGGCGCGTTTTCATCTTTTGCGCTCCCGGACACTTTCTGGGCGTTTCTGAGGGTGTCGGGTCCCGTTTTCATATTTTGCTCTCCCGGACTCGTTTCGGGCGTTATCGAGGGCGTAGGGTACCGTTTTCCGGTTTTGCGCTCCCGAAATCGTTTTCGATGGTACCGGGGGCGTTGGGGCTCGTTTTCATGTTTTGCGCTCCCAGGCTCTTTTTGTAAGGTACCGAGGCCGCCGGGGCTCGTTTTTAAGTTTTGCGCTCCCCGACATGTTTTTGGCGGTACCATGGGCGACGGGTCCCGTTTTCATGTTTTGCGCTCCCCGACTTGTTTTCTAAAGTACCAAGGTCGTCGGGGCTCGATTTCATTTTTTGCGCTCCCGAAATCTTCTTGGGCGTTACCGAGGGCGCCGGGTCTCGTTTTCATGTTTTGCGCTCCCGGATTCGTTTCGGGCGGTACCGAGGGCGTCGGGTAACGTTTTCAAGTTTTGCGCTCCCGGACTCGTTTTGGACTGTACCGATGGCCTCGGGGCTAGTTTTCATCTTTTGCGCCCCCAGACTCATTTTCGACGTTACCGAGGGCGTCAGGGCTCATTTTCGACGTTACCGAGGCTGTTGGGGCTCATTGTCAAGTTTTGCGCTCCTGGACACATTTTTGGCGGTACCGACGGCGACGGCTCCCGTTTTCATGTTTCGCGCTCCCCGACTCGTTGTTGACAGTATCGAGGCCGTCGGGACTCGATTTCATGTTTTGCGCTCTTGGACTCGTTTCGGGCGGTACCGAGGGCATCGGGTCCCAATTTAATGATTTGCACTCCCGAACTCATTTTTGGCAGTACCGAGGGCGTCGGGTCCCATTTTCATGTTTTGCGCTCCCCGACTCATTTCGGGCGGTACCGAGGGCGTCGGTTCCCAATTTCATGATTTGTGATCCCAGACTCGTTTTCGACGGTAGCGACGAACTTGGGTCCCGTTGGCATATTTTACGCTCCCAGACACATTTTTGGCGGCATCGTGGACGTCGGGTCCCGTTTTTAAGTTTTGCGCTCCCCGACTCATTTTAACCAGTACCGAAGGCGTATGGGCTCGTTTTCATGTTTTGCGCTCCCGGACTCTTTTTGGGCTACCGAGGGCGTCGGGGCTAATTTTCAAGTTTTGCGCTCCCAGACTCTTTTTGGGCATTATCGAGGTCGTCGGGGCTCGTTTTCATGTTTTGCGCTCCCCTACACGTTTTAGGGGAACCTAGGGCGTCGGGTCCCATTTTCATGATTTGATGTTTTGCGCTCTCTGACTCATTTTCGACAATACCGAGGCCGCCAGGACGCGATTTCATGTTTTGCGCTCCCGGACACGTTTTCGACGGTTGTGAGGACTCTGCGTCCCGTTGGCATATTTTGCGCTCCCGGACACATTTTTAGCGTTACCGAGGGCGTCAGGTACCGTTTTCATGTGTTCCTCTCCCGGACTCTTTATGGGCGGTACCGACGACGCCGGGTCCTATTTTCATATTTTGCGCTCCCGGACTCGTTTCGGGCGGTACCGAGGTCGTCGGGTACCGTTTTCAAGTTTTGCGCTACCATACTCGTTTTCGACGGTACGGATGGCGTCGGGGCTAGTTTTCATGTTTTGCGCTCCCGGACTCGTTTCGGGCGGTACCGAGGTCGTCGGGTACCGTTTTCAAGTTTTGCGCTCCTGAACTCGTTTTCGGCGGTACCGAGGGCATCGGGGCTCGTTTTCATGTTTTGCACTCCCCGACACTTTTTGGGAGCGCAAAACATTAAAATGGGACCCGACGCCCTCGGTACCGCCCAAAAAGAGTCCGGGAGAGCACAACTTGAAAATGGTGTCGTACGCCCTCGGTAACGCCCGAAACGAGTCCGAGAGCGCCAAATATGAAAACAAGACCCGCCGCCCTCGGTACCGCCCAAAAAGAGTCCGAGAGCGCAAAACATGAAAACAATCCCCGACGCCCTTCCTATCTTCGAAAAAGTGTCTGGGAGCGCAAAACATGAAAACGGGACCCGGTGCCTTCGTTAAAGCCCAAAAAGAGTCCGGGCGCGCAAAACATGAAATCGAGCCCCGACGGCCTCGGTACCGCCCAAAAAGAGTGCGAGAGAGCAAAACATGAAAACGAGCCCCGACGCCTTCGCTACCGTCGAAAATGTGTCCGAGAGCACAAAACATGAAATTGGGAGCCGACGCCCTCGGTAATGCCCAAAAATAGTCTTGGAGCGCAAAACATGACGTCCTCGGTACCGAGGTCCCATTATAATGTTTTTCACTTCCGGACACATTTTTGGCGGTCGCTACCGCCTAAAACGTGTACAGGAGCGCAAAACTTGAAAACGGGACCCGCCACCCTTGGTACGTCCCCAAACGATTCCGGGAGCGCAAAACATGAAAACGGGACTCGACGCTGCCGTTACCGCCCAAAACGAGTCCGGGAGCCCAAAACTTGAAAACGGGACCCGACGCCCTCGCTACCGTCGAAAACGAGTCAGGGAGCGCAAAACATGAAAACGGGACCCGACACCTTCGGTACCGTCGAAAATGAGTCCGAGAGCGCAAAATATAAAAACGGTACCCGATGCACTCAGTACCGCCCAAAACGAGTCTAGGAGCGCAAAACATAAAATCGGGACACGGCGCCCTCGATACCATCCCAAAAGAGTCCGTGAGCGCAAAACATGAAAACGGGACCTGACGCCTTCCGTACCGCCCAAAACTTGTCCGGGAGCGCAAAACTTGAAAACGAAACTCGGCACCGTCGCTACCGCCCATAAAGAGTCCGGCAGCGCAAAACATAAAAATGAGCACCGACAGCCTCAGAACCGCCCGAAACGAGTCTGGGAGCGCAAAACATGAAAACGGTACTCGGCGACCTCGCTACCGCCGAAAACGTGTCTGGGCGCGAAAAACATGAAATAGGGAACCAATGCCCTCGTATCGCCGAAAACGGTTTCGGGTGCGCAAAACATGAAAACGGGACCCGCCGCCCTCGGTACCGCCAAAAACGAGTCAAGGAGGGCAAAACATGCAAACGGGATCGAACGCCAGTGGTACCGCCGAAAACCAGTCCGAGCGCGTAAAACATGAAAACGGGACCCGACGCCCTTAGTACCGCCGAAAACGAGTACGGTAGCGCAAAACACGAAAACGGGACCCGGCGCCTTCGGTACCGTCCAAAAAGAGTCCGGGAGCGCCAAAAATGAAATCAGGACCCAACGCCCTCGGTACCGCCGAAAACGTGTCCGAGAGCAGAAAAACTTAAAAACGGAACCCGGCGCCATCGGTATCGCCCAAAAAGAGTCCGGGAGCGCAAAACATGAAAACGGGCATCAACGGCCTCGGAACCGCTCGAAACGAGTCCGGGAGCGCAAAACATGAAAACAAAACTCGGCGCCCTCAGTACCGCCGAAAACGTGTCCGGGCGCGCAAAACATGAAATAGGGAACCAATGCCCTCGAAACCGCCGAAAACGGTTCTAGGAGCGCAAAATATGACAAAGGGACCCAACACCCTCGATACCGCCGTAAAACGAGTCCGAGCACGCAAAACATGAAAACGGAACCAACGCCCTCGGTACCGTCGAAAATGAGTCCGGCTGCGCAAAACATGAAAACGGGACCCGACGCCCTCGGTACTGCTGAAAATAATTCCGGGAGCGAAAAACATGAAAACGGGACCCGACGCCCTCGGTACCGCTGAAAACGAGTCCGGGAGCGGCAAACATGAAAATGGGATCGGACGCCCATGGTACCGTCGAAAACCAGTCGGGGCGAGCAAAACATGAAAACGGGACCTGATGCCCTTAGTACCGCCGAAAACGAATACGGGAGCGCAAAACATGAAAACGGGACCCGACGCCCACGGTACCGTCCAAAAAGAGTACGAGTGCGCAAAACATGAAATCGGGACCCGAAGCCCTCGGTACCGCCCGAAACGAGTCCGGGAGCGCAAAACATGAAAACGAGCCCCGAAGCCCTCGGTACCGTTGAAAATGAGTTCGGGAGTGCAAAACTTGAAGACGGTACCTGACGCCCTCGCTACGGCCCAAAAGGAGTCCGAGACGGTAAAATATGAAAACGGGACCCGACGCCCTAGGTACCGTCGAAAAATAGTCCGGGAGCACAAAACTTAAAAACGGTACCCGACACCCTTGGTACCGCATGAAATGAGTCCGGGAGCGCAAAACATTAAAACGGGACTCCGGCGCCCTCAGTACCGCCTAAAACAAGAAATCTAGGAGCGTAAAATATGGCAATAGGACCCAAGGTTCTCGCTACCATCGAAAACGAGTCAAGGAGCGCAAAACCTGAAAATTATATCGGACGCCCTCGGTACCGCCCAAAACAAGTCAGAGAGTGCAAAACATGAAAACGGGCCCCGACGGCTTCGGTACCGCCCAAAAAGAGTCCGGGAGTGCAAAACATGAAAATTAGCCCTGACGCCCTCAGTACCGTCGAAAACAAGTCGGGAGGGCAAAACTTGAAAACGGCACCCGGCGCCCTCGGTAATGCCAAAAAAAAAGTCTGGTAGCGTAAGACATGAAATCATACCCCGATGGCCTCGGTATTGTCAAAAACAAGTCGGGGAGCGCAAAACATGAGAACGGGACCCGACGCCCTAAGTACCGCTAAAAACGTGTCCGGGAGCGCAAAAATTGAAAATGGGAACCGCCGACCATGGTACGTTCCCGAACGATTTCGGGAGCGCAAAACATGAATACGGGACTCGACGTTGCGGGTACCTCCTAAAACGAGACCCGTAGCTCAAAACATGAAAACTAGACCCGACGCCCTCGGTACCGTTGAAAACGAGTCCGGGAGTGCAAAACATGAAAACGGGACCCGATGCCCTCGGTACCGTCGAAAACGAGTCCAGGAGCGCAAAACATGAAAACGGTACCCGACGCTCTCATTACCGCCCGTAACGAGTCTGGGAGAGCAAAACATGAAAACGGGACCCGGAGCCCTCGGTACCGTCCCAAAAGAGTCTGGGAGCGCAAAACATGGAAACGGGACCCGACGCCCTCGGAACCGCTGAAAACATGTCCGGGAGCGCAAAACTTGAAAACGAAACCTGACGCCGTCGGTACCGCCTAAAAAAAATTCGGGAGCGCAAAACATGAAAACGAGCACCGACGGCCTCGGAACCGCCCGAAACTAGCCCGGCAGCGTAAAACATGAAAACGGTACTCAGCAACGTCGGTACCGCCGAAAACGTGTCCGGGTGCGCAAAACATGAAATAGGGAACCAACGCCTCGGTACCACCGAAAACGGTTCCGGGCACGCTAAACATGATAACGGGATCCGACGACCTCGGTACGGCCGAAAATGATTTCTGGAGCGCGAAATATGAAAAAGAGACACAACGCTCTCGACACCGCCGAAAACGTGTCTGGGCACGCAAAACATGAAAACAGAACCGACGCCCTCGCTACCGCCGAAAATGAGTCAGAGCGCACAAAACATGAAAACTGGACCCGACGCCCTCGGTACCGCCCCAAACGAGTCGAGGAGCGCAAAACATGAAAACGGGACCCGACGCCCTCGGTACCGTCCAAAAAGAGTCCGAGAGCGCAAAACATGAAAACGAGCCCCGACGCCCTCGGTACCGTCGAAAATGAGTCTGGGAGCGCAAAACTTGAAAATGAGACCAGCAGCGCAAAACATGAAAATGAGACCCGACGGCCTCGGTACCAGCCAAAAAGAGTCCGGGAGCGCAAAACATGAAAACAAGACCCGGCGCCCCCGGTACCGCCCAAAAAGATTCTGAGACCGCAAACTATGAAAAAGTGACCCGACGCCGTCGGTACTGTCGAAAACGAGTCCGGGAGCGCAAAACATAAAAATGGTACCCGATACCCATGGTACCGCCCAAAAAGAGTTCGAGAGGGCAAAACATGAAAACGAGCGATGACGGCCTCGATACCGCCCAAAAAGAGTCCAGGAGGTCAAGACATGAAAATGAGCCTCGACGCCCTCGGTACCGTCGAAAAAGAGTTCGGGAGCGCAAAACATGAAAACATGACCCGACGCCCTACATACCAGGCAAAAAGTGTCCTGTAGCGCAAGACATGAAATCGATCCCCGACGACCTCGGTACCGTCGAAAATGAGTCCAGGAGCACAAAACAAGAAAACAGGACCCGACGCCCTCGGTACCGCCAAAAAAGAGTCCTGGTGCGCAAAACATGAAATCGAGCCCCGACGGCATCAGTATCGCCAAAAACGTGTCAAGGAGCGCAAAATTTGAATACGGGACCCGACGCCCTTGGTACGTCCCCAAATGATTTCGAGAGCGCAAAACATGAAAACGGGGCCCCGCGCCCTCAGTGCCGCCCCAAACGAGTCCAGGAACGCAAAATATGAAAACATAACTCGATGCCGTCGGTACCGCCCAAAAGGAGTCCGGGAGCGCAAAACATGAAAACGGGACCCGACGCCCTTTGTTCAACCGAAAATGTATCCGGGAGCGCAATATATGAAAACTGGGCCCGACGCCCTCGGTGCCGCCCGAAACGAGTCTGGGAGCGCAAAACATGAAAACGGGACCCAACGCCCTCGGTTCAGCCCCAAACTAGTTCGAGAACGCAAAACATGAAAACAGGACCCGATGCAGTCGGTACCTCCCAAAACATGAAAACTGGAACCGGCGCCGTCGGTTCCTCCAAAAACGAGTCTGGGAGCACAAAATATGAAGACGGGACTCGGCGCCCTCGGTACCGTCGAAAATGAGTCCGGGAGCGCAAAACGTGAAAATGAGACCCGGCGCCCTAGGTACCGCCCAAAAAGGGTTCGAGAGTGCAAATTATCAAAACGGGATCTGACGCCCTCGATACCGTCGAAAACGAGTCGGGGAGCGCAAAACTTAAAAACAGTACCCGACGCCCTCGATACCACCCAAAAAGAGTCTGGGAGCGCAAAACATAAAATCGAGCACCGACTACCTCGGTACCGTCAAAAATGAGTCTGGGAGCACAAAACAAGAAAATAGGACCCGACGCACTCGGTACTGCCAAAAACGTGTCAGGGAGCGCAAAACTTGAAAATGGGATCCGACACCCTTGGTACGTCCCCAAACAATTATGAGAGCGCAAAACTTGAAAATGGGACCTCGCTCCCTCGTTGCCGCCCCAAACGAGTCCGGGAGCGCAAAACATGAAAACGGGAACCGGCGCCCTCGGTTCCACCGAAAATGTGTCCGGGAGCGCAAAATATGAAAACTGAACCCGACGCCCTCGATGTCGCCCGAAACGAGTCCGGGAGCGCAAAACATAAAAACGGGACCCAATGCCGTCGGTTCCGCCCAAAACGAGTTTGAGAGTGCATATTATCGAAACTGGATCCGACGCCCTCGGTACCGTCGAAAACAAGTCGGGGAGCGCAAAACTTAAAAATAGTACCCGACGCCCTCGATACCGCCCAAAAAGAGTTCGGGAGTGCAAAACATGAAATCGAGCCTCGACGTCCTCGGTACAGTCAAAATCGTGTCAGGGAGTGCAAAACTTGAAACGGGACCCGACGCACTTGGTACATCCCAAAACGATTTTGACAGCGCAAAACATGAAAATGTGGCCCCGCACCCTCGGTGCCGCCCCAAATGAGTCCAGGAGCGCAAAACATGAAAACGGGACCTGGCGCCCTCAGTACAGCCCGAAACGAGTCCGGGAGTGCAAAACATGAAAACAGGACCCGATGCCGTCGGTACCGCCCAAAACGAGTCCAGGTGGGCAAAACATGAAAACTGGAACCGGCGTTGTCGGTTCCTCCGAAAAAGAGTCTAGGAGCACAAAATATGAAGACGGGACCCGGCGCCCATGGTACTGTAGAAAACGAGTCCGAGAGCGCAAAACTTAAAAACGGTACCCGACGCCCTCGGTACCGCACGAAATGTGTCCGGGAGAGCAAAAAGTGAAAACTGGTCTAGACGCCCTCAGTACCGCCGGAAACGAGTATAAGAACATAAAACATGTAAACGGGACTAGACTCCCTAGGTACCGCCCACAAAGTCCGAGAGCGCAAATTATGAAAACTTGACCAGACACCCTCCGTACCGTCCAAAACGGGTCCGGGAGAACAAAACATGAAAACGGGTCTCGGTGCCCTCGATACCGCCAAAAATGTGTCCAGGAGCGCAAAACTTGAAAACGGGACCCGACGCCCTCGGTCCACCCCAAACGATTTCGAGAGCGCAAAATATGAAAATAGGGCCCCGCAACCTCGGTACAGACCCAAACGAGTTCGGGAGCGCAAAACATGAAAACGGGACTCGAGGGCGCCCTCGATTCCGCCGAAAATGTGTCCAGGAGCGCAAAATATGAAAACTGGACCCGACGCCCTCGGTGCCGCCCGCGCCCAAAATGAGTCTGGGAGAGCTAAAGATGAAACTGGGACCCGGCGCCGTCGGTTCCGCCGAATATGAGTCCGGGAGCGCAAAATATGAAGACGAGACTCGACGCCCTCGGTAAAGACGAAAACGAGTCCGGGAGCGCAAAACATGAATACGGGACCCGACGCCCACGGTACCGCCCAAAAAGAGTCCGAGAGCGCAAAATATGAAAATGGGACCCGACGCCCTCGGTACCGCACGAAACGTGTCTAGGAGCGCAAAAAGTGAAAACGGTTCTAGACGCCCTCGATACCGCCCCAAACGAGTCCGAGAGCGTAAAACATGAAAACTGGACCAGACACCCTCGGTACCGCCCAAAACGAGTCCGGGAGCACAAAACATGCAAACGGGTAACGACGCCCTCGATGCGGCCTAAACCGAGTTCGGGAGCGCAAAACAAGAAAACAGTACCCGATGCCCCCGGTTCCGCCGAAAACGTGTCCAGGAGCGCAAAATATGAACACTGAACCCGTCGCCATCTGTTCCGCCGAAAATGAGTCTGAGAGCGAAAAAATTGAAGACGAGACTCTTCGCCCTCGGTACCGTCGAAAACGAGTCCGGGAGCAAAAAACATCAAAACGGGACCCGATGCCCGTGGTACCGCCCAAAAAGAGTACGAGAGCGCAAAATATGAAAATGGGACCCGACGCCCTCAATACCGTCAAAAACGAGTTCGGGAGTGCAAATTAAGAAAACGGGACCCGACGCCCTCGGTACCGCCAAAAACGTGTCCGGGAGCGCAAAACTTGAAAACGGGATCGGCCGCCCTTGGTTCGTCCCCAAACGATTCCGAGAGCGCAAAACATAAAAATGATACCTAACACCCTTGGTACCGCACAAAACGAGTCCTGGAGCGCAAAACATTAAAACTGGGCCCCGGCGCCCTCGGTACCGCCCGAAACAAGTCCGAGAGAACAAAAAATGAAAAGAGGTCCAAACACCCCTATTACCGCCGAAAACGAGTCTGGGAGGGCAAAACATGTAAACGGGACCCGGCGTCCTCGGTACTTTGCCAAACGAGTCTAAGAGCGCAAAACATGAAAACCGGACCTAACGCCCATGGTACTGCCCAAAACGAGTCCAGGAGCGTAAAACATGAAAACGCTACCCGACGCCCTCAGTACTGCCAAAAATGTGTCCGGGAGCGAAAAATTGAAAACGGGACACGACGTCCATTGTCCGCCAAAAATGATTCTGAGAACGCAAAACATGATAACGAGGCCTCGCACCCTCGCTACCGCCGAAAACGTGTCCGGGAGCGGAAAACATGAAAATTGGACCCGACGCCCTCGGTACTGCCCAAAAAGAGTTCGGGAGCGCAAAACATGAAAACGAGCCCTTGCGGCCTCGCTACCGCCCAAAAAGAGTCAAAAATAATAACGAGCCTCGACGCCCTCGGTACCGTCAAAAATGAGTCTGGCGCGCGCAAAACTTCAAAACGGTACCCGATGCCCTCGGAACCACCCGAAACGAGTTCAGGAGCGTAAAACATTAAAAAGGGACCCAGCGCCCTCGAAACCGCCCAAAAAGCGTTCGGGAGCGCAAAACATGAAAACGAGACCCGACTGCCTCGGTCCTGCCCAAAAAGAGTTCGGGAGCGCAAAACATGAAAACGAGCCTCGGTACCGTCGAAAACGAGTTCGGGAGCGTAAAACGTGAAAACGGTACCCGACGCCCTCGGTACCGCCCGAAACGAGTTCGTGAGCGCAAAACATGAAAACACGACCCGACACCCTCGATATCGCCCAATAAGTGTCCGGGAGCGCAAAACATGAAATCGAGCCACGACAGCCTCGGTACCGTCGAAAACGAGTTCGGGAGCACAAAATAAGAAAACAGGACCCGACGCCCTAGGTACCGCCAAAAACGTGTCAGGGATCGCAAAACTTGAAAACGGGACCTAGTGCCCTTGGTACGTCCTGAAACGATTCCGAGAGCGCAAAACATGAAAACGAGGCCCCGCGCTTTCGGTGCCGCCCCAAATGAGTCCGAGAGCACAAAACATGAAAACGGGACTCGACTCCGTCGGTACCGCCCAAAATGAGTTCGGGAGCGCAAAACATGGAAACAGGACCCGACGCCCTCCGTCCGCCCCAATCGAGTTTGGGAGCGCAAAACATGAAAACGGGACCGGACGCCCTCGGTACAGCCCCAAACGAGTTCGGGAGCGCAAAACATGAAAACGGGACCTGACGCCGTCGGTACCGCCCAAAACGAGTCCGGGAGGGCAAAAAATTAAAATGGGACCCGACGTCGTCGGTTCCACCGAAAACGAGTCCGATAGCGCAAAATGTGAAGACGAGACCCAGCGCCCTCAGTACCGTCGAAAACGAGTCCGGGAGAGCAAAACAAGAAAACGGGACCCGACGCCCTCGGTAACGTCGAAAATGAGTCTGGGAGCGCAAAAAGTGAAAACTGTTCCAAACGCCCTCGATACCGCCCCAAACGAGTTCCGGAGCGCAAAACATGAAGACTCGTCCAGACACCCTCGGTACCGCCCAAAACGGGTTCGGGAGCACAAAACATGAAAACGGGACCCGACGCCCTCGGTACCGTCGAAAACGAGTCCGGGAGTGCGAAACATGAAAACGGGACCCGACGCCCTCGATACCGTCAAAAATGTGTCCGTGAGCACAAAACTTGAAAATGGGACCCGACGCCCTCGGTCCGCCCCAAACGATTTCGAGAGCGCAAAACATGAAAACGGGCCCCACAACCTTCGGTACAGTCCCAAACGAGTCCGGGAGCGTAAAACATGAAAATGGGACGCGACGCCGCCGGTACCGCCCAACATGAGTCCGGGAGCGCAAAACATGATAAACAGGACCCGACGCCCTCGGTACCGTCGAAAACGAGTCCGAGAGCGCAAAATATGAAAACGGGACACGACGCCCTCGGTACAGCCCAAAAAGAGTCTGAGACCGCAAACTATGAAAACAGGATCCGACCCCATCGGTACTGTCGAAAAGGAGTCCGGGAGCGCAAAACTTACAAACGGTACCCGACACACTTGGTCCCGCACGAAACGAGTCTGGGAGCGCAAAACATGTAAACGGGACCCGGCGCCCTCGGTACTTCTCCAAACGAGTCCGAGAGCGCAAAACATGAAAATTGGACCTAACGCCCAAAGTACCGCCCAAAATGAGTCCGAGAGCATAAAACTTAAAAACAGGACACGACGCCCTCGGTCCGACAAAAATGATTCCGCGAGCGCAAAACATGATAACGGGGCCTCGCTCAAAAAGAGTTTGGGAGCGCAAAACATGAAAACTTGACCCGGCGCCCTCTGTACCGCCCAAAAAGAGTATGGGCGCGCAAAACATGAAAACGAGCCCTTACGACCTTGGTACCGCCCAAAAAGATTTTGGGAGCTTAAAACATGAAAACGAGCCCCGACACCCTCGGTACCACCCGAAAACGAGTCCGGGAGCGCAAAACATGAAAACGGGACCCGACGCCCTCGGTACCGCCCAAGAAGCGTTCATGAGCGCAAAACATGAAAATGAGCCCCGACGGCCTCGGTATCGTCGAAAACGAGTCTGGGAGCACAAAACATGTAAACTGAACCCGACACCCTCGATACCACCCAAAATGAGTCTGGGAGCACAAAACTGGAAAACAGGACCCGACGCTCTCGATACTGCCAAAAACGTGTTAGGGAGCGCAAAACTTGAAAACAGGACCCAACGCCCTTGGTACCGCCGGAAACGAGTCTGAGAGCGCAAAACATGTAAACGGGACCCGACGCCCTCGCTACCGCCCTAAACGAGTCCGAGAGCGCAAATTATGAAACTGGACCGGACACCCTGCATGCGCCCAAACCGTCCGAGAGCACAAAACATGCAAACTGGTCTCGGCGCCCTCGGTACCGCCAAAAATGTGTTAGAGAGCGCAAAACATGAAAATGGAACCCGACGCCGTCGGTACCGCCCAAAATGAGTCTGGGAGCGCAAAACATGAAAACGGTACCCGGCATTCGGAAGAATAAAAATATCGTTTGGCAGTTGTTAATCAGAATAGTTAAAATATAAATAATTATAATATTAACAATGATGATGATAATAAAAATAATAGTACAATAATAATATGATAATAATAATAATAAAATAATAATCATAATCATAATCATAATAAATAATAATATTCATAGTTGTAATCATACTAATATAACAAAAATATAAATATAATCATAATATAGTAATATAATAATAAAATTATAATCATAATCGTAATCATAATATAATAATAATAATAATAATCATAATTTTAATAATATAATCATAATCATAATCATGATAATAATAATCATAGTCGTAATCATAATAATATAATAATATAACCATAATCATAATAAAATAATATAATAATAAAAAATAATCATAATCATAATAATAATAAATAATTGTAATCATAATAATATAATAATAATATAATAATAATTATAATCATAATATAATAATATAATACAACATAATAAAATAATAAAATAATAAAAAGTAATAATAACCATAGTCATAATCATAATAATATAATATAAATATAACCATAATCATAATATAATATAATAATAATAATATTATAATCATAATCATAATAATATAATAATAATAAATAATCATAATCATAATAATAAAATAATCATATTTATATTTATATTGATAATATAACAATATAATACTAAAATCATATTTATTATAATATAAAAATAATAAATAATAATAAAAATAAATAATATTATAATACTAACAATGATGATAATGTATAATAATAATAATCATTATAATAATATAATATAATATAATAATATAATAATACTAATAGTGATGATAATATAATAATAATCATAATCATAATTTAATAATATAATAATAATCATAATAATCATATTAAATAATATAATAATATAATCATAATATTAATATAATAATAAATTATAATCATAATAATATATAATAGTATAATAATAATAAATCATAATCATAATATAATAATAATAAATCATAATCATAATCATAATATAATAATATAATACAACATAATCAAATAATAATCACTATTCCGACGAGAGCTAATCATGTATACCACCTATAACTTGGTATACCGGATTAGAACTCTTCCGCACTCTTCTACTTAATCTAAAATTTGTTTGACAAATTAATTTGTCGGAATAACAATTATATTCTTACTTTTTACTATTTCATGCATTGCCAAACAATCTGCCAGTTCTCTGCTTGACTGGTTGAGCACTATGCTCTGATAAGAATATTGAGATTGTTTGTGCTGATATGTTGTATGTGATGCTAGTTTACTTTTGCTGTTCTTGTGGTTTTTGCTGAATGTTAGACTGAAGTAAGACTAGTAGTTTATTTTGCTTGGTTGATAGATTATGATTGTGTTTTGAAAGGCTGACAATGATGTAGAATAAGTGGAGGTGCCATCTAATTTTCAGATTTCAGGATTTCCTTTGGGAAATGGGGGTACTCAGCATTGCGGTTTTGATGTAGTTCTTAGTAGTTTGCTGCTCTTTTACTAGGTTGTAATGTTAAAGTTTCAGTAAAATGAAACGGGCAAAATTGCATTTTTTCCAAAAAAAATTTGCATACTAAAATTTTGTAGTTTAGTTACAACCGATTGCAAATAACTCGTCAGAATCTCAATAGGAGACAATTCAGATGATACCGTCCAGAGGGGAATGTCTATTCATTTAATAAGATTTTTTGTGTTCGGCAAATAAGAGTCATCTGATCTGACCTAGAAGGCTATAACAGATAAGACTAGAACAGATGTATATGTAATATACAAGGATGCAATCTGGACCATTAATATAAAAATATATTGACTATCCAGTGCTTAAAAAAAGCCAGTTGATTAAATAAACCAATATATTTAAGACAATAGAATCAATGTTTTGAAAAATTGTCACAAAATACCACTTTGCTATAGTAAATGCAAACAAATTGATTCCTTATATGTAAAAGACAGCTCAATGGAGCTGCGGTTCATCTACAATAATCAGTATGCCACGAAAAAGATTTCAACAGAAGTCGATATTGTGGAAAAATAATATCTGCTGCAATTGAAGACATGATAGTATTGAACATTAACCTGAAAAAGGTTAAAAAAATAATCACACTGATGTAATGGCTATAATGCAAAAAAGTAATGGTATTGCTAGGGTCTATAGTGATTTCACTTGTCGTTAGGTGCTTTGAAGGAATTTCCACATGGGTACAACCATTATGAGCTAAATTTGTTACCTATCACCAAAAGATTTTTGGAGGAAAATTTTCATGCATTATACTTACTTTAATATTTCATGGGGTGGTCTTCAAGTCTAAGCAGTCTCCTGACAAGTAGATTTGACAAAAGCAGGTTAATAGCAATGATAGAGAATGACAAATAAGCAAAATAATTACTTCTGACAGCAACTTACTAGATTCAGTTTATCTTTTTATGATAATTTATGAAAACATGAAAAATTGTTTAACATGGCAAATTGTTTCATTACCTGTGAGGCAAAGGAGGAGAAAATGACCTTCACATCCTCAAACACTTCTGATATTGGTTTTGCCGCTTCAATCTGTTGCAAGGTACAAATCAAAATTCAAATGAACAAATTGTCCGAAAGTTGAGATGCCTGGTCCAAAATAACACCAGATATAGGTATTATAACAACCACATGTAGTATGTACTCATTGTCATCATGGCCAATTTCACATTTTGATGCTGGAAAAAAACTGGGGTAAATTGAACATTGATTGACTTGGGGAATAACTTCGATTGTATCTCAAAACTTTTCTTGTACTCTTGGACAACAGTACTGTATATTATCAAACATTCTTATTGACCCCACATAAAATAAAGGTTCTTTTACTTCATAATATAAGAAAGTTTATACCTTCTTAACCTTCCCAAGGGTGTCATAGTATTCAACAACAGGCAAGCTTGACTCAGCAAATACCTTGAAACGCTTCCTTATAGTTTCAATATTATCATCAACACGTCCCTTTTCAATGCAATTTAAGAAAAAAGATCAATCAGTTATGTCATACAGAACAAAATTAATAAAATGCTTCTACTTTCTTACACACATCCTGCACCATCAATAACAAAATTAAGGACAGTCAACTTTTGCATGATGGATATAGGTACACTTTACAAAACTGATGATACAGACCTGATTACGTCCCAAGAGGCGCCTTTCCATTTCCTCCTCAGAGCAATCGAAGAATAACACAAATTCAGGTACTATCCCAGTCTGTACAGAAGGCCAATCAAAAACAAAATATTAGAAGAATGGGAAAGAAGCTTAATATCCTTTTATTATGTAATTCTACACATTACACCTATATTTGCATAAAAAAAGCATATAGCATATATTTGACTGATATTGCACAAACTATATCTGCTGGATTCCAGCCATTAAGTTCTGCTCTGATTGTAGTTTGAATCAGGTTTACAAGGAAACAACAATATTTTACCACAACAATGTCAACATCTAACAATTAGTGATGACACGGCATTTCCCAAAAACACAGGACACAACATGGCCTAGGAAGAGCCCCATGACCCCCATTGTAATTCAAAATTTTTTTAATTAAAAGAATATAATACTATTTTATGAATTTCATAAAAGAATGTGCATGGTAAATGTTTGTCAATTCATAATATGTATTGATAAGTTGGATTCAAATTTTAAATTCCATTCACAAACACAAAGTACATAATTTGGATTTTGAAATAGATAGTATCACTAATACATATTTTAGAGCATATTACAAATTAATCTTTTATATGACATTCATTCTTACTCGAGAATAAATTTTATTTTTTTAAGTTGTGTTGTAATACAAACAATAGGGTGGACTGAAGATGTCTTGGATACGTAGTAATAGTATGACTCATTAAATTATTTAATAACATTTTTCGATCTAACAAGGCGTTTGACGAGTGGAGAAGAAGTATATTAGTATTAACCTTCAAGAATAAAAAAGATATTCATAGTTGTACTAATTATAGAGGAATCAAGATTATGAGTCATACTAGAGTGATTAAGTAACATTTAATAAGATTGACAATCATTTTCAAAACTAATTTCATTTCATGTCTAGGACGTCCACCACGGAGGCCAAACTTAGGGTATAACAAATTCAATAGAAGTTGGACCAACACAGTTTGCGATGGTTTAGTCATATCCAAAAAAGGTCTCCTAAAACATCAGTACGCAGTGGTAACTTAAGTCATCCCGAAAACACAAGAAAAGATAGAGATCGCCAAGACTGAAATGAGAGGAAGCAATAAAATTTTTTTGAAGAAATGAAGTATACCGAAAGATCTTGTTTTGGATAAAAGTCTTTGAAAGATACAATTCACGTGTCAAAACCATAATTTAGGAGTTCGAGTCTACTAGTAAAGTTCGAGTTATAGACTTGCTATTAGATTTCCAATTTTTGATTTTAGGGTCTACAATTTAGGATTCTAAGATTTATGAGTATGATTTATAGTGTAAGTTTACTATAATTATTATTATTATTATTATTATTATTATTATTATTTATGAGTACGATTTTAGGATTTGCAAGTATGATTTATAGTCTAGTTGTATAGGTTTACTATGATTACTCTAATAAGATTTACAAGTTGATTTATGTGCACTCAATTTTGCTAGGTGGTGCCAATAAATTGTGCATCCCTGATGTTATGTGGATCTTGTGCTATGTATCCTATGGCTTATGGGTATTAACAGTGTCTATGATGTGTCACCATGACCCGTGTAGTACAAGTCAATCAACACAAGCTTCAAATATCAGGTTTAAGTTTTGAAGATTTCGGTACTTTCACTTCTGTTCTGGTAGTCTACAGATGTGTTTATTCATTGAACTCAATGTAAATCTAATTTGAACTTGGTAAACCTACAAGTCTCTAAAAGATGACAGCACGGATTTACTCATTCCAAAGTCTGATTCAAGTCAATCAGCACAAGCTTTAATAATCAGGTTTATTTGCTTTCAATTATTTTATACTTGGTATGCAAATCTTTATTTACTGAATTCCACATAAGTCTAATTTAAATTAGTAAACTTACAACTCTCTCAAAGGCTGCACGGTTTTCTTCATTCCTTGGAAACCCATCAATCAAAAATTTGTCATTTCCACTTTGCAGCATAGCTGTTTGCAAAAGCTTAATTGTCACTTCAGACGGAACAATTTTTCCATCCTTTATCATGTTCTGGATCATTGTCCTAAAATAACCAACATAATTGCAAATGTGAGAAAAATAATATTTCCAAAAAAGTGTAGAGGAGACTAAAACAGTTTAGTAAATAATTCTGAATGATAAATCAAAATCAGAAGTTCTTCTCCTATATATAGGGGTGTGCAAACGGTCGGTTCGGTTCAAACCGAAATAATTATATATATCCGAAGTTTTTTTCAGTTTGTCAAATTATGAACCGAACCAAACTTCTAAAAATATCAACCGAATAAACTGATTTTTTTTTTGGTTTATCCGGTTAAACCGAAATTATATTATTTAAAGAGGAATAAAAATATCAAAAATTATTAAAATTTATAGAAGAAACAAATAATTTAAAAAATAAAAGAAATAACTAAAACTTATAGAAAATAAATATATTCGGATTATTTTTGATATAATTCTTATTTATATTAAGTAAAATAAAATTATTTGATAAATTTTGGACTATTCGGTTTATTCGGTTTATCTGATTTAGAAAAATCAAAACCGAACCAAAGAATAAAAACCGAATTAGCTAAAATTTTCAACCAAACCGAAATTTTTAAACCGAAAAACCGAACCAAATAGTCCAAAATTTAACAGTTTGGTTCAAAACCAATTAAACTGATCCGTTTGCACACCCCTACCTATATATCAATCTTTTCGGACCATCCTATCTATATCAAAAAATTGCTCTGTAGACAAAGTTGAATTTGAACTTCATAGGCATATCTTTCTTTGTGACCTGAATATTCAATCAATCTACCAGAATTCTGAATTCGGTCATCTGGTTTCTAATTTATTATATAAAAATAGAGGGGAGATAGGTACCCATTCTCAGATCCAGACTTGATTTCTGCACGGAGGAGGTCACCGGCACTGAGATGAGTAAATCCGTAATGTTCCACAATATTTGCACACTGGGTGCCCTTCCCACTTCCAGGTCCACCTGCCAGAAAATAACATCTGTCACTTATGGAGTAATCCTGGACTGAAAATTAGGTGATTTGGTGTGTCAATCAGATTCAGTAATCAGGTTATTCAGGCTATAAACCAGGTCATTTCAGGTTATCACCAAAATAAATTGATTGTATATTGTTGATTGAGACATTTTTTCACAACAAACATTCTCATGTGATGAAGGTTTCATGTCAAGCAGATTGAGTTCTGGTTCAGGTCTTTCCAGGTTTTGATTCTAGTCATGTTTTGGTCAGCCATGGTTCAGGTTTTGAATGTTCAAGTCAGTTCAGCTCACAGGCTGTTCAAGTTCAAGTCGGGGACTGCATTAGATCAATATTTTCTTTTTACCAAGTATCACACTGAAAAATCCTATCAGGTAAGATTATGTTATTTATACCTTGAGTTGAACAAAAAAAAATGAATTGAGAATAGTTTTTCTGCAATCAAGCAATCAACAAGTTTGACTGTGGATCAAATTGCTGTTTGATTTCAGGGAAAGGAAGTTATACAGGCCATGATTTCCCTTAGTGTTTGATTATTTTAGCAATGCCCAACATAAATTAAATTCCACTAATCTTATAAAAATAGAAGGGTGCTCTTAGGAGCATCTATAGAACATAAGATGATAGTTAATAGGACTAAAGTCTTGTTTCTGACAAAACATTGTGTGCATCAGCCTTTCACAGCAGAACATGAAGCACACTCAAAGATAAATGTAGAAGTCCTCTATTCTTTTTGCCTCTACCATCTGGAGATTCAATCTATACTTTATTTTTCTGGTAAACTATGACAGAAGATTTGCTTCTATATTTTTGAACTTGCATGAATCTTGACAAAAATATAATCTTCTTAAATGCACATTTTTCATGTATTATCATACAACCACCCTGAGAGTCATTTCTTGCTACATCCAAAATAAACCTAGAACACGACATATTTATAATTCAAAAATAAAACACATGATTTGGAAGGTGAATTAAATAAAAAATGTTAACTAACCTAAGACAAACACAACAGTGACCTTCTTGCCACCCAGGAGGTTCTCAGATATATCCTGCATATTACAAAGCAGCACTGTAAGATCTTTGGTGAATAAAACCTGTGGTAACTAAAGTTGGCAGCAGACCCGCTATTCTTCATAAGCTTATACTATTATATCTTGGCTTGCCACTAACGCATCTTAAACCCACCAACCATATGTTTGACCCGCTGCTGACGGCGTTACAACGACAGTTGCAGAGGCTAGCGAAATCAAACCTCTCAATAGCTGGCAGGGCCGTAATCCTTAACTCCATTCTGAACGCGCTGCCGATGTACTACATGCAGGAATTCCACCTACCGCAAGGAGTCATAGATAGAATCATCACTCTCATAAGAAGATTCTTCTGGAGGGGCTCCCAATCGTTCTCAGGCGGACATTGCTTAACGACCTGGGGTGCCCTAACGTTGCCCAAAAAAGGAGGATTGGGAATCCTTGACCTTCGCGCCCAGAATGACGCCCTGCTTCTTCGTTGGCTGTGGACACTCCATACGAAACCATCATCCATCTGGTCTGTGAAACTAGGTTTACAATTTCGGGTCCAATCCATTCAAGATCTACTGAACATCCCTCCGGAGGCTGCATCCTATTTCGTCCGAGACCTTCAGTCCTTGGTACCGCTATTCTCTGTATGCACCTCGACACCGTAGAATGGACAGACCCTGCTATGGTCACTGACCAATGATGGCAGCTACTCATCCAAATCAACATATGACCTCATCACGCGACCGGGAGTCACACCGCAACTCCCCCATATCCCTTGGAAACTTCAAATCCCAAACAAAATGAAGATCTTCATATGGCTCCTCCTACGGAACCGCCTTCTCACCAACGCGAATCTCCGTACAAGGAACTAGCCTTCTGGGGACACGTGTATTCTGTTCCGCACAGGTAGACGAAGACGCCGACCATCTCTTCTTCCGATGCCTCTACGCGCAAAGAAACTGGAATGACATCCTACCAACAAATGTGAGAGCCCCATCTGAGTTGCAAGAACTACCGCACCTCCTCCACACTATGTCCCATGGGCCATTCAACCAAAGTCGTACGCTGGCGGCGGCTTGCTGGAACATCTGGAAGGAGCGGAACAGACACATTTTCCAAGACATTCGAAGACCGTCAGAACGGCTTCTTATGCATGTCATTGCCAATAGTGCTCTCTGGGATAGAATAGGAAGAAACTAGTGCCCGCTCGTATAAGTCTAGGTTAGAGTATGTAATAGGATAGAGTACCATGCCGGTGGATCATGTATATACCACAAACTAACTCATCTTTTTCTTTTCTCCATGTACATACTTTTCCTTTTATTGTTTAATGAAAATTCAGTAGGCCTTGGCCTGCTACTCAAAAAAAAGTATAAAAAAATACAAAGATTCATGTAATACAAATCTATTACTAACCACTGTGTGCTGATAGTAAAATTTTATAATTACAAGTTACTATAAATCAATATTAATGAACATGATAAATGAATTTGTCATTTGACATAGTGTTGTTATATGCAAAGGGACAAAAAAGAAAAAAGAGCTACCTTGGTAGCTTCTGTTGTTGTGCCCATAGCTCAGATCTTTGATACCTGACACATAAAGACAATATTCTAAAAAAAATAAAGATGGCTGAGAATTATAATGAGCGCCAGACAAGAAAGCCCCATGTGAATGCAGATCAAGCATTAATTTTTAATAGAAAAATTGGGTGGGAGGGAGAATCCAACAGAAAAATTCTGATCTTATGTATTGCTCGTGCAATAATTAATGGATCTATTTTTTTGGTCTTTATGATGATTTGAGGTCAACAGCAGACATTCTCAGATCTGCATCAATTGAGTTCAATTGGAGCCTCTCACTGGTTATGATAAAATCGTGGGACAACTGATCAGAAAATTAAGACAGATTGATCAAACTCAACTATGAAACATTTGCCAAAATAAGAACGTTAGATCAAATGGGACTGATAGAAGTTAGTGTATACGCTATACATAAGTTGAGTTCCAGTCCTTGATTATTATATAAGATGAGTTCCGATCCTCGAGTATAGTACCGAAATATTTAGAAAAGGAATAATTGTTCAAAATAGCATTAAGATCTACAGCAAGCCCAACAAGAGAGAATCAAAAGTGCAGATTACCAGATCTAGCAAGACAACAGCCACTAAAGCCCAATGAAACATAAAGGAAGAGCAGTACAGATAACTACGAGCAAGATAGAGCATTTAATCGATGATCTCATAAACAGTGCAAGCTTACAGTATAGGATCCAGATCAAGAGAGGAGAGCTATGTACCTCAGGAAAGGAGAGAATGCGAGGATCGGGAGAATAGAGGAAGCGTTGGGTTTACGAGAGAGGCTCAGAGAGAGAGACAGAGAGAGAGGGGGTGGGGGCAAAATAAAAAGAGCGGGGATCGAGATCCAAGGCAACTAATCAATTGGAAGTTTGGAACCGGATGCGGGTACGTGGCAGATCAGAAAATTAAATAAAAGAAAAAAACGAAAGATACTGAGAGATCGAAAATAAAGGTAGAGCGTTGCTTACGCGGGACGCGGGGGAGTTTGGTTGTGGCTTTTCACACGACAATCATATGGGTACTGAGTAGTGAATTGCTAATAGGTACTGCGGGTACGGGTCGGGTACAACTGTGGCGGGCGGCGGATAGGGCGGGTATGGACGCGGCGGGTAGATGAGTAGGGCGGGCACGGATAGATGGTTTTTTTTTTCAAAATCGTACCCTATCCGTTTCATACCCGTGCCGGTCTCGGGTACACGGGTATGGGTACTAGGTTTTTTTTTTTTGTTTCTGTTTTTTTTGTTGTTTTTGTTTTACAAATATTATCTTTTTATTTTGCAATGTCGTAAAATCTTAATAATATATTTTCAGCTAAGTACAAATCTAAACGTTCATTTTAAAAGAATAATATATTTTCTAAACGTTCATTTATTTTAAGTGGTTAAATAAAATATAAATAAAAATATCTTAAATCAATTAATTTAAAATCAGTAAAATATAAATAAAAAAATTATTAAATCAATTACTTTCAAAATAATTTTGAATTATTTTAAAATAATAGATTAAAAAATAAAAGTTACCATATTCATTTATTTCGGGCTTGAGACCGACTATGTAAAATAACATAGGCGGAGTTCTAACTTTTTTTTTAGTAATTTTCTTAAAATGAATAATTTAAAAACTAATTGAAATATTTAAAATTTTATAATTTAAAAAATAATCATAAATATTAAATGAGGTTAGAGATTAATACCGACACTGTCTTTTACCTATCTAGTAGTTCGCATTCATATACCATTACTCGTTTTCTTCTGCACCGTCTGAATCCGAATTATCACCCGGTCGCGACTCGGTACCGATTTCCTCAGTCTCGACTCCGGATAATTGTGGTTAATCTCGATATTGATTGTGCTCCTTAGCATTAATTTAATTTTTCAAGCACACAAGTCTCTTAAAAAACATTTGCACCCAACTTACTACATTTATCGGAGAGAATCATGTTCGCCGAACTAAAGCAACTTTCAAAAGGGATGGTTGATACGGGTACGGCAAATACGTCGCGAGCCATCATCACCAGCGTTGGATAGCCCCTTGCATTTCTTTTCCACCACGTTATGATATCAATATCTTCATTTTCGTTGAACATCGACATATAACTTAATAATTCGTTTATGAATATGTGCGGTGTGCTTTCTGATTGAAAATCTGCTCTGTAGGATACGGTTCCTATGGGACTTAGACATCCTGAACTGCTTTCACTTTCACCCGGAAGTAGTCAGCTCTATAAATCTTCTCATAATTGAATTCCAAAGGTTCGGATTACATTTATTGCTCAATGCGGATCATGGTACGTAGGTTGTCAGTGGCGATCTAAAAAAAAAAATGGAATCCGAAGTCGCGCAAATAGATCCGTATATAGATAGATCTTCTAAAAATTTTAATTTATATTTTTTATTCACATTTTAAATTTTATATAATCTGATTGATAGAAAAATTATAACTACAATAATTAGATTGTCTTAGTAATAATTAGATGACATGATTTTTAGAAATTATATCATACAGGTCGGTTAAATTAGTATTTGATATTATGTTATACTTTGTAGTGTAAATTGTATACATTCTATTCTGATTAATTGTATATTATATTATTGTATCGTTTATAGCGTGTTTGTATTTATCTACGTGCGTAATTAGTTTCATAATGACTCGAGCATATAATAATTATAATTTAAATTCATATAAAACTTCATTTAAAATTATTTTCTCTCATTTATGGATATTTTATCATTTTTTTTATGATTGTTTTTCATATTATTAGTAACTATGAAGTCAATATCAAAAAAATAACTAAAATATGTGCAAACACGTACAGGTAAGCATATAAAAGCACACGCCTTATTGTTAGAAGTATCATTCCTAATTCTCTTGTAAAAAAAAAAGGCATGGTATGATACATGCTCGCTATTATATATGCGTGCATGCACGATATATAAAAATGTTCGGTTGACATCATCTAAAATCTACACAAATTAACTTGTTAAAACTAAAGCAAAAATCCCGGAGCAAATCCTTTAAGGAAATTCTCCTACCTAATTTTTTATTTTTAATAAAAAAAAGTACATTCTTTGTAACTAACTTTCCATTTTTGGGGAAAAAATACATCCGTCTACATAAATGAGTCGGATAAACAAGTCAAATATTTATATAAGTGAGTCAGATATTTATATAAGTGAGTTAAATATTTAGATATGTGACTCAGATATTTAGATATGAGGTTTAGGCATTTTGATATATAACTTAGATATTTAGATAAGAGGTTCGGGTATTTAGATATGTAACTTAGGTATTTAGATATGAGATTTATATATTTAGATATATAACTTAGATATTTAGATATGTGACTCAGTTATGTAGAAAAATAATAGTAAGTTAGAAAAAAATAGTCTCGGAAAATAAAATTATACGGGAGAAACAAACAAATATCACATGGATTGTATGGGAAAATGTGCGTGACAGATGAGAGAAAAAAAATTCTCTGAAAATAAAAAAAGACTTAAGTATTACATATATTTCTCTGATATTTAGATAAGTGAACTAGATATTTATATATGTGAATTAGCTATTTATATAAGTGAATTGAGTAATTAGATAGGTGAATTGAGTATTTAGATAGGTGAATAACATATTTAGACAGAAAATATAAAACATTACAAATGAATCAGGTATTTAGATATGTGAACACGGTATTTAGATAAATGAACTAGATATTTAGATAGATGGGCTATGTATTTAGATAAGTGAATCAGGTATTTAGATAGAAAAAGATAAATATTGCACGAAAAATATAAATGACAGATGTGAGAGAAAAAAAATTGGGAAATAAAAATGATTTAGATATTTATATATCTCTTTCATATATTTAGATAAATAAATTAGATATTTAAATAAGTGAGCTGAATATTTAGATAGAAAAATAATATGGAGAGTCATGTTGTATAAGAAAATAATGGGGAATGGGGAGAGTCGGGATAAAAAGATTTTTTCAAAAAAAAAAAAAAAAAAAAAAAAAAACTATTCCATCTTACGCCGAATCCTAAAAGCGAGCCACCTCAGTCCATGTCGGATGGCTAGCATTTGTGATTTAAGAATCTTGAATTCAGAGAAGCTATATATATAAATTGAAATTTCTAACATAGTTAATTACCACCACAAAACTTTGAAATTAAAAAAATATCATCCAAAGTTAAGACTTTGATAAATACCACTCCCACTTTCGCTCCCTCTGGTACAACAGTGAAATACTGCTTTAATTAATTCTATACGGTAAATGTGATAAATTTCTGATAAAATCGGGTTAGAGTGGCACTTATCATAGACAAATGCGTATTCACTTTATAGTATGTAGCTACTTGGGATACCATAGCACTGTAATACAAATGAAATGTAATCCCATCTTAAATGATCAAAAGCTTCAGAAGGATCATATTTGAGACCGAAAGCCGGGACTTTAAACTGAGATGTGCTAAAAGAGTGAATTAATTCTCTCATTATAATGACTTCGTCAGAAAATATCATTATCATAACCCGGTGAATGTTGTTTGAGTAGGGCTAATTAGGATGGGTATATACGGTTTTTAGTCTAGCAGCCAATATTTTGGAAATTACCTTGTAAGTAACATCACATACTGATATGATCCATACAAATCTCTAGATCAGTCACTCTTTTAGGATCTGGAGTTTTAGGAATGAGCACCATACTGAATCTTGCAACAGTTACTGAGCTTGTGATAGAAAAATTTTAGTCCTTGATTTTTAGTGAATCTCTAATTAGAAAATAAATTATTTTGATTTATACTGTCGATCTTCCAGAAGGACACAACTCCGTTGATCACCAGATTCCTTTAAGTCTTCTAGCGATCTTCCTATAATCCAATGGAGCGATTGAGAGGACCGTCGCAGATAGTTTTGGTCTCTTCTAAAACTTTGTCTTGAGAGAGATATGAATTTTATTGGAAAACGAAAAGGTTCTAAAAAATAAAGAATGATGAATTATCTCGAAAACCAACAGTCTTCTTGTATATAATTGACGCTCATAACTGAGTCAGCAGCTATTTCTTAGTGGGTCCATATCAGATCCAAATCCTTTCTTAACGAGTTTGCTGCTTAATCAGAAAACTGTTTATAGTTGTGTTCTCCAGCGATCAATAGCATAATTATATTATTATCAAACTTTATATAATTTAGACAATCACTAAATCATAAATTTATTAATACACATTCTACACATTAAAAGGCCAACTGCTAATGACACATATTAAACCTGATTAATAATACAAAATTTCATCACTTCATAACGGATATAATTTAACAGTCCATTATATAATATATATTTATTATATATAAGCCCATACATATTGTAATTAATAATAATTAATTTCAACAATCTCCCACTTGGACTATATGTATCTGAAATATATATACTGAATTGAATACTCTTAACTGTGTTGCCTTAACCTTTTATGTCATCATCCAATTCCGTCTATCAATCATATTTATAAGGACTTATATAGTATTTGTCTCATAAATAAACTAACACAAATCACTATATAAATATAAATGAATGACATGAATCATAAAGAGGATGTGTAGATTGAAAATAGGCATGTTGATTGAAAATTACATGTAATTTGATCAAAATGTCTATTTCGAATTTGATCACCTTAATTAATCTGAATTTGAGGTTAATCATAAACTCAGAGTGTATATAAAACTGAATAATTGTATAATACATACGAAATCATAGAATATCATATAAGAATAACTGCATAATATATGTAAAAATATATCATATAAAGTATAAAAATATAAAATATAAATATAAACTCCCACTCAACCTAATAATTCTCTGTAACATATATACCCATATGAGCGATATGCTCATGAAACTGTTTGGATATCAATCACTTAGTGGATCTGCTAGCATGGAAGCTGTACCAATATGCTCAATACTTATAAGTCCACTCTGAACTCTCTCTTTCACAGCAATGAACTTAATGTCGAGATGTTTAAATTTCGATGAGCTCCTATTATTGTTAGAATATAACATTGTTGTACTACTGTCATAATATAACTTAAGTGGTAATTTAATGGTATCCATAATACACAACCCTATGACAAAGTTCCTTAGCCATATTTCATGGTTCGATACCTCAAAACACGCAATGAATTTGGCTGCTATGGTGAAAGAGACAATCATGGTTTGCTCTGCACTCCTCCAAAAAATAGCTCATCTAGCCAACATAAAAATATAATCGAAATGTTGACTTTAAGCTATCCACACAACCCGCAAAGTAGGAATCAGTATACCCAATGACCTCAAACTTGTCTGATCGTCGATATATCAACATGTGATTATTTGTTCTTTACAAGTACTTTATTACCCTTTTAACTGCTTTTCAGTGATTCATACTAGAATTACTGAGATATAGACCAAGTATTCATGTGATATACGTAATATCTGGACGCGTACACACTTGAGCATACATAAGACTTCTTATTAAGGAAGCACGTGAAATCTGATGCATTTCTGATTTCTCGAGTTTTATTTTTGATCACTGATCAAGACTGAACTTGTCTCCTTTAGCAACATGGGTATTTTCTGGTTTATATTTTTTCATACTATATCACTTAAAATTTTTATCGATATATGTCTATTGTGAAAGTCCTAAAATATTTTTATTTCAATCTTTGTGTATTTTAAGATCTAACACATATGATGTTTCACCAAGATCTTTCATGTCAAAATGCTTGAAAAGAATTTTTTTAATTTCACGCATCATATTTCTATCGTTACTGGTAAGCAATATGTTATCGACATATAAAATCAGAAATATAAACTTACTCCTACTGAACTTATGATATATACATTAATCCATCAAGTTAGACTTTAATCCGAATGAGATAATTACTTGATGAAATTTAAAATACCACTGTCGAGACGCTTATTTGAGTCCATAGATAGATTTTTTTAATTTGTAAACCATCTATTTCGAGTCATCAGACTCATAATTCGGTAGTTGTGATATATAAATATATTTATCAATGTCGTCATTGAGAAATGCGGTCTTAACGTCCATCTGATGTAACTCAAGGTCAAAGTGTGCCACTAAAACTATTATAATTCTAAAAGAATCTTTCGTTGACACAGACGAGAAAATTTTTATAAAGTCAATACCTTTTTCTATATAAATCCTTTAGCAACTAATCGTATTTTATATTTTTTCACATTTCTTTTTAGTCTTAAATATCCATTTACAACTAATAGGCTTCACACCTTAAAGTAAAGGGACGATATCCCAGACTTTGTTGTTATACATTGATTTTATTTCTTCATTCATGGTTTTGGTCCATTTGTGAGAATTCACACTTTCTAAAGCCTGACAGAAAGTGAGAGGATCATTCTTCATCATGACAATGTTGAATTCATTTTCTTGAAAGAACACAATATAATCGTTAGATATTACGCTTATTCTCTCTTTGGTAGATCGTCTTAAAGGCATTGTTTCTTGAGGTTCTTGAGGTAGTATAGGTTCCTCTTCAACATCAACATTATCTTGTTCCGGATTCTCCTCTATTTCTGGAGATTCATTATCTATAAGTTCATTCACTATAGGATTTTAAACTAATGAGTCTTCAGATATCTTTATTACAATTGGTACCGATGTGTGTGCCTCTTGTATAGGAGAATTTTGTGATACTCCAAAAATAATTTGATTTATATTTCCCCTCTAAACCATAACATCTTCAAAGAACTTAACTGTATTTATCTCAAAAATTATTCTGTTAGTGGGATCATAAAAATTATATCCATGGGACCTTTCTGCATATCCGATAAAATAGCAGCTAATAATTCTTTCATCCAACTTCTTCTCTTGTGGCCTATAAGGCCGAGGTTCAGCTGGACAACCCTAAATTCTAAAATATTGGAGACTAGGTTTTCGTCCAGTCCACAATTCATATGGAGTTTTATTTTCTGTCTTAGTCGGTACCCGATTTAAAATGTATGTTACTGTCTTAAGTGCTTCTCCCTAGAGGTTCAATGGAAGCGAGGTATGAGAAATCATGCTTCGCACCATCTCCATTAATGTTCGATTGCACCTTTCAGCCACACTGTTCATTATCTGTGAACCATACATTGTATATTGTGGCACAATCCCATTATCCTTCAAAAATTTAGCAAAAGACACTGGACGTTGCTCTCCTGAGCCATCAGAGTGACCGTAATATTCACCACCACAATCTGATCTGATGCTTTTAATCCTTTTGTTGAGTTGTAACTCGACTTCGGACTTGAAAGATTTAAATGTATCCAAAGCTTGAGCCTTTTCTTTAATTAAATATATATAGCCATATCTTGAATAATCGTCAATGAAACTGATAAAATATACATGACCATTCCTAGTTGTCGTAGGAATGGTTCGCATATGTCTGTATGTATCAGTTCAAGAAAATCCGTCATATGATTGACTATATATTTGCACATGCCTGTTTGTTTGTCCTTAGCACATTCAATACACGGACCAAGGTCCGACATGTTCAAGGGTCGCAGGATTTCACTTTGAACAAGACGTGTAATTCTCTGTTTGCTTGTACTAAAGTGTAGCTGAATCCTGATGTGTTAATTTTTGTCTAACATTTTAAGTTTCATTATTTAAGGTCTCATTATAGAAAATAATAGTATCTAAAGCTTAAAGATAATCCATAATGGATAGAAAACTAGAAGCAACCATATTGGAGTGTCGATACAAACCAAACTTTCCATCTCCAAATGAATAAGAAAAATCTAATTTATGAAAATAGAAATTAAGTTTCGTCTAAAAATAGTACAATAAAAGTATCAAATAAATTTAAATATAAATCAGTTTTCATAAGTAATATACAATGCCCTATGGCTTCAACTTCTGCCTTATTGTCATCACCTACATAGATGTATCTTTCATCATCTCTTGGCTTACGGTAAATTCGGCAACCCTGCATAGACACAGATATGTGAGTAGTTGCACCCGAATCTATCAACTGTGTCTATTGAAACTGAAACTGAATTAAATTCTTCACAAACAGGAGAAAATACCTTTCTTAGTACGCCATGCATGATAATTGGTACAAAATTTCTTCATGTGCCTTTCAGATCCATTAAAAAACACCTTTTTTTTTCTTATCCGACTCTATCTTGATAACCGATTTCTTATCCATAGTGGATTTCTTCTGCGAACTTATAGTTGAAGCATCTGAATTAACTTTACGTTTCTATTTTTTCCTTTAGATGTGGAAGTAATATTTGTGCTTTCGCTCTTGTCCATCTTCAAATGATCTTCCTCCTGAACACAATGTGAGATGAGCTCATTGATTGTCCATGATTCCTTCTGACAGTTATAGCTCACCTTGAATTGTCTAAAAGATGTGAGAAGAGAGTTGAGAGACAAATAGACTAACATATCTTTTGATATATCCAGTTTATGTGCCTTCAATTTTGAAGCGGTATTATCATTTCAAGAATGTGCTTTTTGACATTATTTCTGTCATTGTACTTCATTGTGCAGAATTTATTTAACAGAATGCCTATTTTAGTCTTCTCGTTCCTAACAAACATCTTTTCAAGTTCCTTAAGATAGTCCAAGACAAGAGTGAAATCAGAAACAGGTCCCCTAAAACTTTCAGGAATGGTCATTTGTATGACCTTAAGACACAAACAAGTTAACCTCATCCACCGTACATGTGCATTTTGTACATTTTCAGAACTATCTTCAACAGGCACAGGTGGGTTAGCATGTTGTAATGCTATGTCCAGGTTAAGACAACCAAAAATAATCTCTAAGGTATCTTTCCATTGCTTGTTAATTAGACCCTGTCGGTATCAGAATGCTATTGATACTGACAGTAAGATCAATAATTTTTGTTAAAAAATACTGATGTGTGTATTTTACACACATATTCTTTAGGGTAAAACCGTGCCTTTTGGTATAAACTTAAGCTTTATTGGTCCAATTAATTGTAATTTAGGGCATATCATTGCATTTGTCATGTTGTACCTCTTTCTTGACTTGCAGATTCGAAATATTATGAAATCCCGACTTTTGGAGCACTTTTCTGCCTTTCTGGTACGTGTTTCTTGAACTTATCTAAATGGGGAAATTCACCATGGTGAAACTTACCAACACGCACCAATTGAGTGGAATAATGAGTGAAATGTGAGATCTACCAAAATACCAAAGGCACAAATTATTGGAGAGATGTGAGATTCCACATATATGTGCACTGATACACACTTCACCCACTTTAAATGAAACATCGAGTTCCACGAAAGGCATAGCCGCGTGTGTCGAAAGACGCCCCGGTGTTGTCCATTCCGACCGGAATAATTAGAATGGACGGGGTTTGGCGTCGTCCCTCACAGGTTCCATTGGGTCACAAGGGAACCCGCCTTTTTGCTAAATCCTTTAGTGTTTGGTGTTATATCCAAGAAAAAGCACTGCACGCCCAAAGATGAGTTCACCTCGTGTGATCTTGGAGGGGTCAGAATAAAGGACTACTCGTTGTGCCTGGCGCTTGCGTCAAAACAACGAGAATGGTGAAAGTCTTACCATACACACACTAAACACCAGTTGAGAGTGATATTGAGAGAAAAATGAGTCTACCAAAGCACACAAAGTGCCTAGCGGAGTGACTTGTGAGAGTCCACAAAAACACGTACACATCCACTTTTCACTTCCAATCATTGAGAGTTAGGAAGATTCCACATATGGCTAGTTGCGAAGTGCCAGAAATGTCGTAACTGGGTTGAGTTCATCGACCTGGCAAAACAACGGATGAACGTGGTTGCGGAATTGTCTGGGTGTTCCCCAAACAGTCGTCCCTTGGTTTGTACGGTTGGCCAAGTAAAACCGACAACCGAAAAGTGCTTCGGAAGGCGGGATGTCATGTAGAGGCCCCGAGCGAGAGGTCAACGAGTCGTCCACCATTGTCGTGATCGGTTCGGCGGTGTTTGCGAGAGGCAGGCGAGTAGTTCTACATTGGAACATTTATGTATGCGAGTAGCTCACCATTGCCAACGGGTCGTCCACATTGGATTTGCACCACCAGACACTCAGGTATTGGCATACATCAATGTAAATGGTTGCATCTGATTTTACGTGGCAGAACAAGACCCAACGAGTCGTTCACCTCTGTCAACGGGTAGTTGAAGGCACTGCCCAGTTTTGGAAGGAAATCTGCTGAAGATCTGTTTTGGAGACGCGTTTTGGGGCTTATAAAAGGAGAGTTTCTGCAGGGATTCAGGGAGGATCTTGTAGGGTTTCAAGGAAGAGATTGGAGGCGGCTACCAACCTTGGAGAGCACGGATTTCGAGAGAAATTCAACCACGAAGACAACACATCGCTCATCTTGAGATCTTCGGTTTTATCAACATGATCTCTTATTTTCTTTACTTTTCTTTGTGTTCTTTTGTCATGACTGAGTAGTTTACTTGTTCTTAGGGATTAGGATAGATTGTTGTAAATGGATTGATGATTATGCTACGTTTTTATTGTTGTATTATGTTCAACTTGTTGCACGTTAATAATATCTTTACATGAATTGATTGTTGTTTTGTATGGTAAACCCGCGGACGAAGGCCAAGTCCGGTGTGGTTGTTAATATCAACTGACCAACCTTTATTTTATGCATTGCTTGAGTTAATCTTCGGATCCATAAGTACCCGAGAGGGGAAATTACGTTATACGACGGTATTAACAGAACTTAGGTATAAAACAAGTTGATTTAGGGTTAGTCATAATCCTAGAAATCTTTTAATGAACTAATAACATTATAAAGTCCAACACACGAAAGTTGAGGAGACAATTTGACCATTAGTTTCATTGAACGTTCATAATACACGATAGAAGCCTATGTTAACTGGTTTAACGGTCTGGCAGATGTCAACTAGTCGTTCAGGACACTGAACGGGTAGTTGACCATCTGTCGCGCTGTTGAACAGCGACAAGACCAATGTCTGCAGGTAGTTCAGGACACTGAACGTCCTGCGAACATTGGTATTGTTTACCTAGCATGCCCTCTGCGAGTCGTTCAGGACACTGAACGGGTCGCATACCTATGTCGCGCGGGTCGTTCATAGTAGTGAACGGGTAGTTGACCATTGATCCAGAGCAACAATTGAGTCCGAACTCCCTAGGAATACCTTTTATAGTTAAGTTTAAAACCAAAATTTTATTTGCACTTGTTTACTCTCTATTTTTAATTGTCTTTTAATTACTTAGGATTCCTTAATCAAAATAATTGCTTACAACCCCCCATTTTATACAAAAATACCAAAAATAGTTTTCGAGTCCAAATTAAAGTCGGTTTAGAAGTAAGTCCCGTCTCTGTGGTTCGACCCTGATCTGCAATTGACCGTCGTTTGGTGCGACGTAAAAGTGGGATTAGGAAAGTATAAATAGTATTTGATACAACCCATCATCAAATTGGCGCCGTTGTCGGGGACAGGTGTATTTATTTCTAAACTTGTCTTTAGTTTCCCTTTTTAGTCCTAACTTTCTTCTTCTTCTCGTCTTTGTTTGTTTCAGGTGAACTAAACTGGATCGATTCCCTGTGGTTGGAGATTACAACCTAAGGAGTGGACGCCGGTTCCTGAACCTGATTGCATCAACCGATTCAGACACCTCTTCTTTTTCTACCACCATGGCGGAGAACTGGGAGGAAGAAAAGGCTCGCCTTGAGGCCGAGTTAGCACAACTCCGACTTCAGAGGGAGGCGCGACGTACTCTGATGGACTACCACATCCCGCGAGCGGACGACGCGCGAGGTCCAATTGTTCTTCCGACATTTGAAGGAGAACAACCGCATCTCAACTCCAGTCTTATCAACATAATTCAACAGAACGCATTCCACGGGATGGAGCATGAGAACCCGCACGACCACCTCTACCAATTCCTTCAAGTCTGTGATACCGTGAGACGAGGTGACGCGCCGGAAGACTACGTCCGATTGCACTTGTTCTCTTTCTCTCTGAGGGACAAGGCACTCGCTTGGTTTAATTCTCTTCCTCGAGGCTCAGTTGGTAACTGGGCCAACATGTCTAATCTCTTCTTGACTAAATACTTTTCACATAGAAAAACTGCTAAAATTAGAGCCCAAATTAATGCATTTAGTTAAAGGCCTGATGAATCACTTGGTGAAGCATGGGACAGATACAACCAACTCTTATTGTCTTGTCCCCATCATAATGTGCCCGATTGGATGTTAGTAGAGACATTCATGAAAGGGTTATCGATAATGACCGCTTTATTGCTAATACTGCTTTGCGGGTGGATCGGTTATACACATTCCTCCCGAGGAGGCACTCGAACTCTTCGCTAGACTTGCTCTTCAAAGACCAATGGTCATACAAAGATGACGTCCGAGCTTCGGAGGATGGAGATACGAAGTTGACAAGTACACGGCTACGGAAGCCAAGTTGAACGCACTACAATCACAACTCAACAAGCGGCAAAACCGCTAAGGCCGTCGAAACACCGAGCTGTGAACTATGTGGTGACGAGGGACATGTCTACGCCGACTGCCCTCAAAGGACGACCGAAAAGGAAGTAAATTCTCTAAATAGCATGCCTTCCTACTTCCCTAAGCCACCGTTCAGTCAATCCTACTCTAGAGATTCCGCAGACCGACAATATTGGAAGGAAAATCCTGACCGCCCTCACTTTGGGCAATCTGGCAACAACAACCCTCCAAAGTACCAAAACCACGGGCCCAACCAAGCCAACAACAACCGCCCACCATTTACTTCGGGGCAAGTCCAGCTCAACCAAGAATTCAAGAGCTTTATGCACGAGCAAGGCAAGGTGAACATGATAATTCTTGAAGAGCTACAAAAGATCCGAGAGGCTCAAACCAATGGATCCACCTCTGAGGCACCAAAGTTGCCAACAAAATCGGTGCCAAATCCATCGGGAGATTGCAAGTCTGTTCATGTCCTACGGAGCGGCAAGTCTTACGCTGGTCCCACGAACCCCGAGGTGGTTCCGACAACATCTAATCCTGTACAAACCACCCGCTGTTCCAGAGGCTGAAACAGAGGTGTGCGACCCGTTGGGTGTGGTATGCGACCGCCGACGGTTGCACGACGAGGCCGACAGAAAGCGATGAACGACCGGTCGACGGTGGTCGAAGCAAAGATCTTTGAATGAGTCGCAGACAGTGGTAGACGACTCGCAGACAGTGCCACAGACAGAGAAATCCACCCCGAATTCCGAGGACAATTTGCATGTGTTGGGGAAGGAAAAGCCAAAACCAGTCAAGGTGCAGCAACCTTACAGGCCACCAGTTCCATTTCCGTAGAGGCTTGCCAAGCACCGATTAGAGGACTAATACTCGAAATTCATGGAGGTATTGAAACAACTTTCTATTACTATTCCTTTTACTGATGCTCTTGCGCAGATGCCTACATATGCCAAGTTCTTGAAGGATCTCTTATCAAACAAGAGGAGTTTGAAGGATTGCAGTAGCGTGCAACTCAACCTGGAATGCAGTGCAATCGTGAGTCGTGAGCTACCTCCAAAGCTTGGCGATCCGGGTAAGTTTACTATCCCTTGTACCATTGGTAAAGCTGTAATCAAAAAGGCTCTATGTGATTTGGGTGCGAGCGTAAGTCTTATGCCTCACACCGTCTTTAAAAGGATTGGTGTGGGCGAGCTCAAGGCCACCCGTATGACTTTGCAACTTGTAGACTCTTCTACGCGTCTGCCATTGGGGATAGTGGAGGACGTGCCTGTGCAAGTTGGAAAATTCTTTATGTCAAGAGATTTCGTGGTTGTGGACATGAAAGAAGACAAAGAGGTACCGATCATCCTCGGTCGTCCCTTCCTTAGAACTGCCCGAACAGTGTTTGACACATACCAAGGCACGCTAACTATGACCGTCGGGGGGAGAAAATGTGCAGTTCCAAGTCGATCAAGCGATGAAGTATCCCGACATCCCCGACGAATGCTACCAAGTAGACATCATTGACGAGGTGGTCCAAGAAGTGCAAGAAGGCTTCCTCGAGCGACAACATGATCTACTAAGGTACCATTCCGACTTCCTCTCTCAATTTCAGGAGGTTATGGACTCGGACATGTCGCGTTGCGCAACGGTAGTCCATGTTTCAGCAGAAGGGGACGCGCATGTTTCAGATTTGTCGGTACTCAATGTCTGCAACCCGTCTGGTAACCCCAACGACCCGCTGACAGAGGTATGCGACCCGCTGGCAGCTCTGGACGACTCGCAGACAACTGATCCAGAGCCCGATGAGGGCAGCATTCCACCACTTGACACTCCTAAAAAGGTCGAACTTAAGCCGCTGCCCGACAACCTCAGGTATGAGTTTCTTGATGAGGAAAAATCTTTTCCCGTTATTGTGGGTGCTCAATTAAGCCCCGATGAAACTAACAAACTTTTGGAGAAGTTGAGACTTCACAGGGGGCCATCGGGTACTCTATTCATGACATCAAGGGGCTCAGCCCAGCTATTTGTGAGCACCGGATACATCTGGAGGACGATCACAAGCCATCGGTGCAACACCAAAGATGACTTAACCCAGTGCTTCAAGACGTGATAAAGAAAGAAATTCTTAAATTACGTGAAGTTGACATTATTTTCTCTATTTCAGACAGTAAATGGGTGAGTCCGATTCATGTGGTGCCCAAGAAAGGAGGGCACACAGTTGTTCAAAATGAGAAGGGATAAATGGTCCAAATGCGACCCACGACTGGGTGGAGGATGTGTATCGATTACCGCAAGCTGAACGCTGCGACACGTAAGGACCACTTCCCGTTGCCATTTGTTGATCAAATGCTTGAGCGTTTGGCAAATCACTCCCACTTCTGCTATCTCGATGGATACTCCGGTTTCTTCCAGATACCGATTCACCTTGCAGATATGGAGAAAACAACGTTCACATGTCCATATGGCACCTTCGCCTATCGTAGGATGCCGTTTGGCTTGTGTAATGCACCTGGTACTTTCCAAAGGGCAATGATGGGAATTTTCTCTGCTTATATTGAAAAAGAAGTCGAAATTTTCATGGATGATTTTTCTGTTGTTGGTACTTCTTTTAACTCTTGTCTTGAAAATCTGTGTAAAGTTTTGCAGCGGTGCGAGGAAACTAACTTAGTGCTCAACTGGGAGAAACACCACTTCATGGTGGAGGAAGGCATAGTTTTGGGACACAAGGTGTCTGGTAAGGGCATCGAGGTGGATAAAGCGAAGATAGAAGTGATCGAGCAAATGTGCGTGCCTAAGACTGTTAAGGACATGCGAAGCTTTCTCGGGCATTGCGGATTCTATCGACGATTCATTCAAGACTTCGCTCGAATTGCTAAGCCCTTAACAAACCTTCTGATAAAAGATAACGAATTTGATTTTTCTGATGAATGTGTTAAGTCTTTTGTCAGGTTGAAGGAAGCCCTCGTGTCCGCTCTAATTCTCCAGCCTCCGGACTGGTCTCAACCCTTTGAGATCATGTGCGACGCCAGTGATTATGCTGTGAGGGCCGTTCTTGGCCAAAAGAAGGACAAAAAACCCGTTGCCATCTGCTACGTGAGCAAAGTCCTTGATTCCGCACAAGCCAACTACACCACGATAGAAAAGGAGCTTTTGGCAGTGGTGTATGCTCTCGAAAAGTTTCGTGCCTACCTGGTCGGATCTCAGATCATCGTCTACACCGACCACGCTGCATTAAGGTATCTTCTCACTAAAAAAGATGTCAAACCCCGTCTTATTCATTGGATTCTTCTTTTGCAGGAATTTGACATTGAAATCCGAGATAAAAAGGGGTCGGAAAACTCAGTAGCTGACCATTTGTCAAGACTACATTGGGAAGGCGAGGAGAAGGACCGTGTACCGATCGACGATTCGATACCTGGGGAGCGACTCTATGTGATTGGGACGCACACAACAAGCACACCATGGTATGTGAATTTTGACGAGCGTCTGAACTTGGACTTGTCCGAGCCTATCCCCGTAGAAACTTAGACGCAATAGGGTCAGGCTCGGGACCTAAAACAAGCGCTTTTCGGGAGGTAACCCGGATTTTTCTTTTCCTTCTTTATTTTTTCTTTTATTTCATCTGTGCATGTTTTCTTTTCTTTACTTTTGGCTCATGCAAACATTTGACGTATTTTTCAAGAGTTTCGAGTTGCAGAAATTCGTGCGAAAAAGAGTAGCTGAACATGGTTGGACGACCCGTCCAGGTCAGTGTGCGACTCGCAGGCGGCTGTCTGGCAGTGTTGTGCGACCCGCATAGGACCTTGAACGATCCGCATAGCTCTGTCGGGAGGCAGATATGGAAACTGGAATCTTTATGAACATATTAGGAAAGCTGATGAATCAGACTTGGAAGGGACTATTAACTTGCCTTACTTGTCCTCCTCTGATTATATATCTCTAACCCACCTTCCTCCTTTCTCTCTATTCTAAATTTTTTTTTTGGAAATAACTTTCTGCCTCTATCTTTCTTTCTTTTTTCTCGTCCGACGAGCTTGCCCGTCAACGGTCGCAGAGAACCCTCAACCACCCGTTGAGCACTGTCCAGAGGTGAATTTCAGACATTCTCGATGTTCCCAAAGTAAGTTCCAAGATGCCCTGGAAAGCGACAGTCAAGAGGGTCCCCCGCAGAAATTCCAAGCCTACCCACGACGTCGACTTGACGATCACGCTTGCGGAAATCAAGACGGAAATCCGAAAACGGAAGAAAGCAACTCGAACTACTCCCCAACCTCAAGCACCAAGAGTAGACCGCCCGAAGATACTCCAGCGAACAGCTCGAATGAGAGTAGATCCTAGATGGTGGGGCCGTCAAATCGCGCAACCAAACTCTTGGCAAGTGGATGCAAGTTGGTAGGCAGAGACACGGACGGTTCCTGGATCGTTCTGCCCATGGGCTAAACCCTAGGCATCGAGGGAGTACACCTTCCCCTTACCTTTTATCTTGATTTACTTTTGAATTTTTGGCACCGCGGACGGTGCAAGGGTAAGCATGGGGGGGTAGAATAGAAATTGTAAATAGTCAATATTTGCTTGAACACTTTTCTTGATTTTCTTTTTCATTTTGCATGATAATTATTATTTTTCTAATTTTTGTTTGTGATTTTTGTTATCTGTCCACCTCAGTCGTCGAAAGCTTTAAACGAAGAAACGATGGATGTTGGGGTGCAAAACAGAGAAGAAACGTTGTCTGGCAGTGTTATGCGACCCGTTTGGCACTGTCTGCGACCAGTTGACATATGCCAGACAAAGGAAAAAGGTCAGGAACACTGTCTGTGACCTGTTGAAGGCCCTGTGCGATCCGTTGAGTTTCTGACAGGTATTCAATGATGTACAAGTACGAATCTTGAGGGAATTTGGGTCATTTTAATTTAGGCAGAAAATCTGGGGCACAGCACGAATCTTGAGGTCATCTGGGGCATCTGATCTAGGTTTGATCTCTCTTTCTTTATTCTCTTCTTTCTTTTTCTCTCTCTTTCTTTCCCTTCTCCTCTTTTCTTTCCCGTCCCCTTCCTTTCTTCTTCTTGTGCGACCCCAACACCTCCGCCCAGCAGCCGTGCGCCCAACAGAGAGCACCCTGCGAGCCAGCCACCTCTGCCCAGTCACACCTCGTGCGAGCTGCCACCTCCACTTGCAAACCCGTTCACCACTGTCGGCGACCAGTCTGGAGGTCTCCCAACTCGCACCATACCGGAGCAGCTGCTGCCACCACTGTCCGAGTCACACACCCTTGCAAATCGGTTCTTCTAAACCCTAGTTTTTAATTATCAACCTTTATTGGGTTAAATTGAACTTAATCTTTTGAATGGGGGTGAAATTGCAACTGGTAGGAGATTAACAATTATTTGATCTGTCGGGTTTAAGGGTTAATTTGACCAATCTGGTTTGAAATTGTGTACCAGCCCCCTTTACCAGTAAAAACAGTGTTCTGCTACCAGTTGACAGACCTGTACCAGTAGTTGAGCACTAGACTTGCTGTCTGCTGTTTTCTATTTTGCATTCTTTGAACCGATCGCAGACAAACATCGAACTGTCGCAGACGACGTTGTCCAATGACCCAATCTGCGCTATTTTCTAAGGCTTTGTCGGTTCTCAAATTTTCATTGTAGCCATGTTTACAAGGAGCGGAAAGGGCGGCGGTGCCTCTCCTCCCAACCCTCCTCAACGCACACCCGAAGAGGAGCGTTACTACACCCTCGGGAGGAGCCGGTAGATAGAACGGTGATCTCCACACCAACCCTTGATTTTGAGCTGCTTGAGGAGATGAGGATCTTGGAGGACTTCACTCGTCTCACTGAGCGGGTGGGGTTCAAGAGACGATTCTGGGAGATCCCGACCCGGTACCAGGCATACGAGGATTTAACAAAGGAGTTTCTCGCCTCTCTGACTTGGTGTGAGATTCCGGACAAGGGGACCGGTATCCAGTTTCAGCTATGTGGGGAAGTCTTCCGACCGAGAAGGAGACCGACTACCTCGGCTATGTACCCCACGGCCATGACGTCAACCGCACTCTCAGCCGCATACAACTTAGGGCTCAGCGTCGCCGTGAGTTCTGGTCCTTCATCACTGGCCGCCCTTTCCCTGCCAGAAACAACCCGGATCTTCGGGTAAAGCACATCGAACACCCTCTCGCTCCGTTTCCTCTGCCGTGCCCTTGGGAGCTCTATCTTTGCTCGGGGAGTCTTCCATCCGTCCCAAGCACGAGGAGTTAGAGTTGATAGCTACTATGCTCCGCCCTACGCCCCTCCTGCAGATTCCCGATCTAGCGAAGGAGTTGTGCAGCTTCTAGATGACCATTCCGATCAGGGGCGGGGAAGGAGGAGTCATCTCCATGGGCTCCTATGTCACACACATTTTCACTAAGCTCCATGTTGATCTCCGACACCTTGAGAGGGAGGACAAGCCGATGAGCCTCGACGGATCGGGCACAAGCGCAGCGGGAGTGGATGACTTCCACGTGGTCCGAGGTCGAGCGAGAGATGGGTTCACACTTGGTTCACCGAGCGACACGGTCGCTCATCATGCCTATTCGGTGCCCGCCCATCTCCTACACCGAGCCAGCCACTTGGCTACTGCAGTTACCACAGGCCGACCACATGGAGTACGAGCAGCCGCCACAGCCTCCAGTTGCTGATCATCACCAGCCACCATTTCAGGGCTATGCCCCATATGCAGCACCTCAGGTACCATTTTATATCCCTCAGCAGGAGTGGACCATAGCCTATCAGGGCATTCAGGAGATGCAGCAGATGATGCGCAGCATGCAGCTAACGCAGACAGCTCATGGGCGGCAGATCCAGACTATTCGTCAGACCCAGCGGGAGCAGGAGCAGCAGATTGACGATATTATCGAGTACCTATACCAGTTCCACATGCGCGGGTACGAAGCAGACAGTGATGTGAGCGCATCACGCGATGACGCCGCCACTGGAGACGACGGACAGTAACGCACCTCAGGTTGTATTCTATCTTTCTCTCATTTTCCTTCTTATCTGTGATCCTTTGCACTAGGGACAGCGCATGGTTTTAGCATGGGGGGGGGAGATAGAATAAACCTGAGTAGTTTTTAGGGTTTCTTTTCGTTTTTGTCTACCTTTTGCATTTTTAGGGCATTCTTTTTCATTTTTTTTATTTTATTTTTTTTAGCATTTGCATTTAGTTTAATTACTTGAGTCCGAGTAGCTGTACTCTTTTCCTACTCCACTGGACCTCGGAAAGGTTTTTGATGAGGCAGCACCCCTTTTTGGTTGGGTAGGAGAATTTCTCCTTTGGCATAACACGTGTCACTTTTGTGGCGTGGAGTGAATGAGGCCTGAGGAACGACTCTGAGAGACCAAATTGAGGTAGTATTCTTATTTCTTTCTTTTTCTGAGTTCATACCAAAATCCGGTTTGTGTTTGACTTGCTTGAGGACAAGCAAAAGGTTAAGCATGGGGGGATTTGATGTGTGTATTTTACACACATATTCTTTAGGGTAAAACCGTGCCTTTTGGTATAAACTTAAGCTTTATTGGTCCAATTAATTGTAATTTAGGGCATATCATTGCATTTGTCATGTTGTACCTCTTTCTTGACTTGCAGATTCGAAATATTATGAAATCCCGACTTTTGGAGCACTTTTCTGCCTTTCTGGTACGTGTTTCTTGAACTTATCTAAATGGGGAAACTCACCATGGTGAAACTTACCAACACGCACCAATTGAGTGGAATAATGAGTGAAATGTGAGATCTACCAAAATACCAAAGGCACAAATTATTGGAGAGATGTGAGATTCCACATATATGTGCACTGATACACACTTCACCCACTTTAAATGAAACATCTGAGTTCCACGGAAAGGCATAGCCGCGTGTGTCGAAAGACGCGGCCCCGGTGTTGTCCATTCCGACCGGGAATAATTAGAATGGACAGGGTTTGGCATCTGTCCCTCACAGGTTCCATTAGGTCACAAGGAAACCCGGCTTTTTGCTAAATCCTTTGGTGTTTGGTGTTATATCCAAGAAAAAGCATCGCATGCCCAAAGATGAGTTTATCTCGTGTGATCTTGGAGGGGTCAGAACAAAGGACTACTCGTTGTGCCTGGCGCTTGCGTTAAAACAACGAGAATGGTGAAAGTCTTACCATACACACACTAAACACCAGTTGAGAGTGATATTGAGAGAAAAGTGAGTCTACCAAAGCACGCAAAGTGCCTAGCGGAATGACTTGTGAGAGTCCACAAAAACACGTACACATCCACTTTTCACTTCCAATCATTGAGAGTTAGGAAGATTCCACATATGGCTAGTTGCGAAGTGCCAAAAATATCGTAACCTGGGTTGAGTTCATCTGACCTGGCAAAACAACGGATGAACGTAGTTGCGGGATTGTCCTGGGTGTTCCCCAAACAGTCGTCCCTTGGTTTGTACGATTGGCCAAGTAAAAACCGATAACCGAAAAAGTGCTTCGGAAGGCGGGATGTCATGTAGAGGCCACGAGCGAGGTCAACGGGTCGTCCACCATTGTCTGTGATCGGTTTAACGGTGTTTGCGAGAGGCGAGCGAATAGTTCTACATTGGAACATTGATGTATGCGAGTCGCTCACCATTGCCAACGGTCGTCCACATTGGATTTGCACCACCGGACACTCAGGTATTGGCATACATCAATGTAAATGGCTGCATCTGATTTTACGTGGCAGAACAAGACCCAATGAGTCGTTCACCTCTGTCAACGGGTAGTTGAAGGCACTGCCCAGTTTTGGAAGGAAATCTGCTGAAGATCTGTTTTGGAGACGCGTTTTGGGGCTTATAAAAGGAGAATTTCTGCAGGGATTCAGGGAGGATCTTGTAGGGTTTCAAGGGAAGAGATTGGAGGCGGCTACCAACCTTGGAGAGCACAAATTTCGAGAGAAATTCAAGCATGAAGACAGCACCTCGCTCATCTTGAGATCTTCAGTTTTATCAACATGATCTCTTATTTTCTTTACTTTTCTTTGTGTTCTTTTATCATGACTGAGTAGTTTACTTGTTCTTAGGGATTAGGGTAGATTATTGTGAATGGATTGATTATGTTCAACTTGTTGCACATTAATAATATCTTTGCATGAATTGATTGTTGTTTTGTATGGTAAACCCGCGGACGAAGGCCAAGTCCGGTGTGGTTGTTAATATCAACTGACCAACCTTTATTTTATGCATTGCTTGAGTTGATCTTCGGATCCATAAGTACCCGAGAGGGGAAATTGCGTTATACAACGGTATTTACAGAACTTAGGTATAAAACAAGTTGATTTAGGGTTAGTCATAATCCTAGAAATCTTTTAATGAACTAATAACATTATAAAGTCCAACACACGAAAGTTGAGGAGTTAATTTGACCATTAGTTTCATTGAACATTCATAATACACGATAGAAGCCTATGTTAACTGGTTTGACGGTACATGCAGCGGATGTCAATCGGTCATTCGGACACCGAACAGTAGTTGACCATATCTGTCGGCCTTGTTGAACAATGACAAGACCAATGTCTCGCAGGTAGTTCGGGACACTAAACGGCCTGCGAACATTGGTATTGTTTACCTAGCATGCCCTCTGCGAGTCGTTCAGGACACTGAACGGGTCGCATATCTATGTTGGCGGGTCGTTCATAGTAGTGAACGAGTAGTTGACCATTGATCCAGAGCAACAATTGATCCCGAACTCCCTAGGAATACCTTTTATAGTTAAGTTTAAAACCAAAATTTTATTTGCACTTGTTTACTCTCTATTTTTAATTATCTTTTAATTACTTAGGATTCCTTAATCAAAATAATTGCTTACAACCCCCCATTTTATACAACAATACCAAAAATAGTTTTCGAGTCCAAATTAAAGTCGGTTTAGAAGTAAGTCCCGTCTTTGTGGTTCGACACTGATCTGCAATTGACCGTCGTTTGGTGCGACGTAAAAGTGGGATTAGGAAAGTATAAATAGTATTTGATACAACCCATCATCAAATATATATAATATAACAAATTAAATGTCTGAATTATAATATTAAATCAAATAAGGCATATTTCATCAACTAAGTATTCTCAAATAATAAGTGTTCTTTGAAATCAATTATTATTCTAAGATAATTATGTGTAATAATGATATATAATGGTCCATTTGATGTCAATTAGTCAACCTTCATTTGGGCCAATCAACTAATTACACCTAAAATTTATTGGTCATTATATATTCATTACTACAATCTGTTTACATATAATAAGTGATTATTGTTTTTCCTTTGGATCAGTTCAAGAATCAAATATTATATGTATATCCTCCGTATATATGTCTGAAAGATAATTAACGCCAATATGAGAGCTTACTTTGATAAGATAATATTTTTGTTAATTATTTTTTGTAAATATATTTTTATCTAAAATATTCATAATGATTTAACATTATCTGAATAAATATCTCAAATATATTGGCTCAACCTAAATATCAATTTTATGGGTTCATGCAATAATATCAAATAACCAACAACCAACATAAGTCAATTCATAAGTGAGATAGTATGACCCGAGACATGATGATTTCCTTTATAAGAATTCTCTTCACAACAGCCATCATTCTATTCTTCATGTAATTATTTCATTATTACTAAATTATTATTCTAATAATAAATGAAAATTATACAAGTCCTAAGAATGATACATACTTATGTGACATGTAAGTCATCAAAAATAAAAATAATTAATGGGACACCTTAGGCCGCTTACACACATCATTCATTTCATGCATTACAATTTTCACATAAGGCAAGAAAGTCATACTATCTCATAATCCATCTACAAAAAAAATAGTTAGGCATGCAACACAAGACATGCTTCCTAACTGCGGCGGTCTCGCTTGCCGATAAGCGGACGAGGGTTTACATAACCGCTAATAACTTATCTTGACATGATTTAAAAATAACCGTAGCGAAATACAGATCAGAAATTTACACTTTCTTAACAGAATCATGAAGTTTGACAATTAATTATATATAATTCAGAAACTACTTTGTTAGCCAATTAGTTTCTGAAATATTTTAATTTTCTAAATTTTGATAAACTTAATTTTCAAAACTAATTTGTCAATCTTGTTTTTTAATTTATAGAATTTCAATTCTAACAAACATATCTACAGATTTCTGAATTATTCATAAACTATTTGATTAGAAGAACAGATCTAATTAAAAAGTATAAATTTATGAGAAAATTTTGAATGAGTAATCAGATCTTAACAGTTCAACTAGAGTAGGCTCTGATACCAATTGATAGAAAATCTTAAGGCCGTGATCATCCAGTGAACCCATAATCAGAAAATAAATTACCTTGATCCATGCTGTCTATCTTCCAGAGAGACACTACCCCATTAATCACCAGATTCCTTTAAGTCTTCTAGCGATCTTCCTCTAATCTAATGGAGCGATTGAGAGGACCGCACAAACAATTTTTGTCTCTTCTAAAACTCTTTCTTGGGAGAGATATGGATTCTATTGGAAAATAAAAATGTGCCAAAAAATGGAGATTGAGGAATTATCTCGAAAACCAACAGTCTCCCTGTATATAATGGACGCCCATAACTGAGACAACTGTTATTTCTTAGCGGGTCCATATCAAATCTAAATCATTTTTTAACGGGTTCGCTGCTTAATCAGAAAACTGTCTATAGTTGTGTTCTCCAGGGACTAATAGCATAATTATATTATTATCAAACTTTATATAATTTAAACCATTACTAAATCATAAAGTTATTAATATGCATTCTACACATTAAATGACCCACTTCTAATGACACATATTAATCTGATTAATAATACATAATTTAATCACTTTATAACGAGTATAATTTGACAATCCATTATATAATATATATTTATTATATATAAACTCATACATGTTGTAATTAATAATAATAATTCCAACAGCTTGAACCTTGTTTCCATGTTGTGAAGGTTTGTTAAATAGGGTTGCATCTTTTCTTATTTCTTTTGGATGCTTTTGGTTGTGATTAAAAACTTGAAATACTACATAATTATAGAGCTTTTTGATTGCATTGGTGCATTTGCTCGTGGTTAAAATAGTCCATAATTATATACCTACCACAGTGATAGATTTCACTTCTTGGTAGAAAAATACAAGTTTATGTTTCATAAACCACATCTGAAGAAAAGAAAAAAAAAATATATATATATATATATAGGTGCTGGGGGCAACGGCTTATTTCAAACAGGGAAGCTCCAAACATGTTTGCAGGTCTTTTCTGATTTTTTTTTTGTTAAAGCCAACTACTTAAGGCTGTCAATGGATATCCATAATCCGAAAATCCGATTCGAATCCACACAAATGGATTCACATATGGATCCTTAAAATATATTCGTTAGTTTATTGGATCTGCATATGGATTCTAGAAAATAATCCATCTAATATAATGGATCCGCATTTGGATCTTATAAGATTCAAACTCGAATCCGCTATAAATTCGATAAATAAATAAAATTATATCATATGTTAATTAATAAAATAGACATGTCCAATTTAGTTTAAATTGAAGAGCAATGTTGATTCATAAAGTTAAATAATAGTTATTGTATTAATTAGGTATATTTTATTATGTTATTTGATGTTTATTGTATGTTTTAAAAGTTGAAACAAATAGTTATGATTGTTGCTACGTTTATGATTGTAACAAATAATTTTAAGATTGCTATAATAGTAAATGTGAATATAATTGTTGTTGTGTTTGAAATAATTTTAAGATAACATGATAATTTTTCTCTTGTCATATATTAATTATGTTATTTTTAATATTATTATAATACAAGATTCAAAATATGATCCGAATTCGATCCAAAATCCGCTATAATAATAAATATGAATTTGTATTTGGATCCTCAAAATTTTATTGGATATGGATCCACATATGAAACTTATAAATTTTTAATGAATTCACATTTGAATCTTCCGGATCCGATTCGAATCCGATTCATTGACAGCCCTACAACTACTTATGGGTAATATTTTTCTAATTTTGGTTAACTGAAGTTGCGTGCTCCTCTATATATTGAGATACTTTCTATTGATCGGCCAATATTCCTTTAGAGGCTAAGTACTGGTCAAGACGTTTCAATCACGAAGAGGGGAAAAAACAAAGAGGCTTTCAACGAGATGCAATTTGAATTTTTGATGTGTTATTTTTCAAGAAGTTGCTGAAATAAATTCGTATTAAAAGAAAATCAATTTAATAATTTCAAATTGGCAAAACTAAATATACACAATAATTAGCTCATTTGATCAGCACTTATGACTGGTCTCGTACTCTTGTTTTTGCATTTCACCACGCTGACAGGATTTTTCACCATGCAGTTCTGGTATTAATACATATGTCATACTGATATGGATCTATATTAAAACTGATGTATTTCACTTTTAAGTAGAAATTAATGCAGATCTAGTATTATTTTACTTTTAGCATTTTTGAATCAATTCTTCTTTTTGTAATTTTCCTTATACTTGCTCTCTTCTCTCTGGTACAGTTTGACTGCAATATTATTTCCAGTATAAGATTTGTTTTGGGCTGAAATTTTCATTACAGGATTATTTAAATGTGAGCATTAAATACTACATTATTTGCAGCAAATTGAGAAGAATACAGAATTTCAACTGAAAAGAATTGTACCATTATAAACTAATAATTACTAGATCCATAAATGTGAAACACATAATTTGAAATGAATACCATTTCAACAAAAAATAGATAAAAAATCATTCAAAAAACATATACACAACTTGTCACATTAATCAAAATTACAAGCAATGACATAATAGCACGGTTTTGAAAACTTCCACTAAATTTACCATCTAAATCTTGAAAATGCAGAGCCAAAATCAACCGAATCACTCAGATACTGATGGGGTGTCCTCCATATCACCGGGTTATGAATTAAATTATCAGAAAACTGGATTGATGATGCACTTCTTTGTCAGAATTTATATTTGCATTCATGCGTTAATTTCAGCAAACTCGTTTCTGACTGGTAGAAGTCTTTCTTACAAATTCATCCTTGCAAAAATTTTTAATTCGAAAGAAGAACTATTTCATAAAGAGGGCTATGAAGAATGGAGGATATGCGTCGAAGAAAGAAGGCGTCGAGAGATGGTTGGAGTTTGTGGAGGTGAAGCCATTAGGATGAGCGTCGAGCATGGATGATTGATGAACCAAGGGTTACACGAAGGTGAGAAATTTTGCTTCTTGGTACAAGTGCGAGATGAGAGGGAGCAACATTCATCCAAAATGCAGTTTTTTTTTTTATAATTATTTAAATAATTCTAATTTTAATAATAAGAGTGATAAAATCAAAATTTTAAGAATACGAATAGTAACGCGTCCGACATTATTACTAGTGGCGCGTTGCAAAAACATCACTGACAGTGACGTCTTTTTTTTTTAATTTCTTTCTTAAAATTTTTTTAAAAGAAATCAATGAGAGTAACGTCTATACCAACCTTATGTTAACTCTAAATTAAAAAATAAATAATAAACCCATATTCTCACAAAAGAAGAAGAGAAAGAAGACAAATTAAAAAGAATGAGTGAGAAAAGAGTAAAATTTTATAAAATTTATATAAATTTTTTTATCTCTCTCATCTTCTCTCCTTTTTCCCCTTCAAAATAATAAATTATGAAGCAAGTAAATTTATTTGAGCAAAAAAACAATATTAATTCGATCACTCTCTTCTCCTTTTTCCTCTCATCTATTTTTTTTTGGAACACATCAGTTAAAGTTTTGAAACCTCCATCCTCTCTTGCCGTTTATTTAAATCTTTCTGTTCCTCTCTCTCGCTCGTTATTCTCTCGTTCTTTTTCTCCCCCTTTCCTTTTCCTTCTCTATTGATCTATTCTCATTCTTGCTTTAGTGATTTCGAAGAGCATTTTTAACTATTCATTCAAATTTTCTACATTGCATTGATCTGAATTAGAAGAAAAGCATTGCGGATCATATTTCCAAGAAGCGTCACTGATCTGATCTTTGCTTATATCGGATATGGATTTTGATTAGATGAATTTGATGATCGAAATCAAGGTATTTTTAAGCTTTCCTTTTTTATTAATTAAAGTTTGTTGTCTGACTTGAATGAAGATTATAATGTATATATTTGATTTAGAAATTATATCCTGAGAAGGAGCTGGTACCGGCAAAAACTTGTTGTCTACCTGCGATAATTTTTTTTGTTGACAAAAGTGGATGAATATCCATCGATTTCAATGAAATCGAGAACTTACAGCTAACAGAGTTTTTGTCCAATGTACCAAACAACTGGTACAAAGAGAGTATCTACAAAGCTATTACTCTACCTGCGATAATTATTGAAATCAAAACATACAGGGATATATCTTTGCATTATAATAACTGAATCGTGAAATATTAATCGGTATGCCTACCTATGATGATAATTTGAACAAGAATTACATTCTGATTAACGATCGTCGATAGTGATCTGTGACTAATAATCACTTAATTTCTGAGTGTTAATTATTAAAATCAATTTTTTTGCTTGCATCAGGAAATGAGCAGGAATCCAAAAATGATTTCACTGCTAATAGAGGTAGATTTCAAATATTTTATTTTATTCTGCATTGATTATTAGTCATTATAATTCAAAATTATATCTTTGAATTATAATTACTTAATCATTGAATAATAATTAACATACTTGTGATGACAATTACTAAATATATTAGTGATGATCACTACTTTCTTACGAATAAACACTTATTGGTGAGTAATATTATTTTTTTTTTTTGCTTCTAGAAGAAGAACAAACATCAGGAATTGAGCTGGAACCGGGAAATGACTTAAATCCTAATGTTCGAGGATTTGGGTAACAACAGAGGTAGGTTTCAAATATCTTCTTTCTATTTTGTATTGACTATTAGTTGGTATACCTCTCAATTACAATTACTGAATCATTTAATAGTAACAAACATACTTTTGATGATAATCACTGTATGTCTGAATAATTATCACTACTCTGTAACTAGTAATTACTTTCTTTTGTGTTTTCTAATAATTAATAATCACTGGATCTGTAATAATTACATTCTTTAGATTTTGATCTAAATGATGTAATTGAAGAACTTGAAGATTTCAGTAAGTTTTCAATTTCGATAATCTTTTTGTAAGAACTTGTTATTTGTTTAGTACTTAAAAGTAATTATACTTTTATTTTTTAGTGTAGATTCATTCAAACTGTAACAGTAATTATTATAGAATGGTACTGACATATAAGTAGGGGTGATTAATCAACCTGCAATGATTATTCTTAACCTAGCCAGAAGTGATTATTATTCACCGATGAGTGATTATTTGTTATAGTATGTTTAATATTTATTTTCTCGTTTGACTATTTTTACGGTGGGAAGAATAATTGAAACTCGGATCCAGCTATCACACTTCTATTTCCTGCGTTTCCCACTCTCCCCTCTCTCCCATTACTCCCCTGCCTTCTCCTCTCTTCAAAAAATACGATTTTTTCCCCCAAATTTTTAGATCTAATTCATTTTTGTTCCAATTTATAAACCGTTTGCGCGAAACTTTTTATCGTTAGAAGGAGAGTCAGAAAAACCCGTTGATTCGTCAATTTGATCGTCATTTCGAAGGTAATTTTTGATTTTAAATTTAAATCCGAATTTATCAAAATTAGTAATTTTGATAGATTTAATTAGTATAATTATAGTGATAATTGAAATATAGTTAATATAGTTTGGTTTAGTTAATTTGTGTTGATTTTTTGTGTTAATTTTGAAATATATTATTGTAATTAGTTTAATTATGTATTAACACTAATGAGGCTAATTATTTTAAATTTGTTAGATTAAATTATGTTAAATACTATTAATTATATGTACATTGGTTAATTATGTGAAATTGTTCAATTATATCAAATTATACCGAGCTATTCCAAATTATACAAAAATTATACCAAAATTATAATATTTTTAAATAATTGTAGTGAAAAATGGAGTATCCGCAATCGCTTGTCGTGCCGAAAATAAACATAGGTCGCGAGAGGGCCGGAACCGATGTAAGTATTCTTTGTCGTATAATATGGAAAAAAATATACTTTATAATTTTAGCATGTCGTACGTAACAAAATAATTTTTACAAATTTCATAGCACTCTCCGTTTGAACGCACATCGTCCAAAAATACCATACAATGCGCAGATGGATTCATATCTGCATCGACTGGGTCTGTACCAGATGACGATTATGGGTGATTGTCAGTTAGATAAATCACTCCTGACAGCGCTTGTTGAGAGGTGGCGACCAGAGACGTCGACATTTCATCTACCAACATGAGTTGACGGTGACGCTAGAGGACGTGTGTTGTCTATGGGGATTACCTATCAAAGGTATTTAAAAATTTTAATATGTTATTTTATATTTTTTTGAAAGTCTACTAATCTGATTTTGCAAATTCAAACAATACAGGAAAACCAATAACATGGGTGACTGACGATAATTGGAGCGGGACGGTGGAGATGCTCCTTGGGTTGGATGCCGATCTATACAGTTATGATGACATCACCGATAACCCGTGGCCGTTTAAGATCAAGAATAGGGGGAAAGAGAACGAGTACACTCATTTCTCGACATTTGGTATTCGACTCTCGTGTTTGCGTAAACATTTTCAAGAGTTGCCTCCCAACTCCGATGATGACACCGTCCAACGGTATAATTTTTACTATAAATTTTACACCGTTCATGAATTTATTTTGTAGGTACATAGGAGTACTAACTTTTTTTGATAGGTACACACGAGCGTTTTGCTTGGATTTGTTCGGGTCCGTGATGTTCCCGAACAACAGTGCAGACTCGGTGCCAGCGGCGTACTTGACATTTCTTGATGACTTGCTCAACGTACTGGAGGAAGCTATAACTGGGGGCAGGTAGTACTCTCTTGCTTGTATTTCAATCTCTGTCGGTCATGTCTGGAGCCGGTCGATTGCATAGCCGGACCAGTGCTCCTGCTTCAGATGTGGTCGTGGACACGATTCCCGATCGGGAGACCGAGGTAAATCATTATTACTCACCTCAATGGAAAAAAAATCAAATTTTGTTCATATTTTATTGACGGTGCAGGTGTAGAACCGAGGAGCCTCCACTTGGCGGTCCCGACCCTCAATTGCGGCCTCCATATGGACCCGACACTTGTTCAAGTACACGCCACGACATGGAGGACCTGGGCACTTTCGGGATCAATTCGAGAATTTACAAGACGACAACGTCAATTGGACGCCGTACAGTGCCTACCACGATGACTTGCCTTGGGTGTACTACGTGCATTTCAATTTGTAAGTTTCTAAAATCAATAAAATGTATGTAGTTCAATTGATACATGAATTTTATTTGCAATGTGTGTACTTATGTAGTTGGAAGTGTCGTGTGTGGATGATTCATTTCTGGATGGTTGAGAATCACTATCCAGATAGAGTCATGCGGCAATTCGCTCTTTTCCAGCAGGTTCCTCCGCCGGCGCCGATCGACAGATATTGACTTACCGTAAGGACAAGCACACGTCGGGAGGCGGTGAGGGGCAAAATATCGATTGGGCGGAGTATTACTGGTGGGCACAGAATGAGCCCGAGCTACCTATCACGGAGTCGCGACCGTACGACTATGCCCAACACTACACGTACATGGGGTGGTACTACAAGAGAGGGATGGCTACAATATGGTATGGCATGAACAACGATGAACACTTGAGTCGGCCGTTACCGCACCCCGAGGAGCACAATGGATGAGTTATCATACGTACCACATTCACATCGAGTGCCGAGCGGTTAGCATTTAACCAATCTATTTTTTATTAATTAAACTATTCACATAACTAGCGCTATAGAATAAAAAAATTATATATGCAGATGTTCCGTTTGGTGAAGAATACAACCACCGCCATTGATTGGCTTACGAAGCCCGGACATGCAGCGTTTGGCAAGCATGAATTACGCCAGATAAAACATTTGATGGGTGATTTAGGTCATCCACATATTTTCACTTCGATGCTTGCTTCTGCAGGTTAATATTTAAAATTTTAAATTTTAACTTATGTGTATTTTTAATTTAACTGATTTTTGATAATTTAATTCATGTTAATATGTGTAATTTACTCGTACAGGTCTTCCGACGGATCCTGAGGACATCGATATCTCTGCCGATACTCGTCCGATCAGCGGCACACCTGACCCGGGGCCGGAACCAACGACTGATGAGTTTGACTTTTTCCAGGGAGATTTCATGTCGTACTCTCAGCTCATGAGTCAGATGAGCCTCGATCCGGGTGCTGGGACCTCCGATACCCAATATGATGCTCCGCGCGCGTCATCGTACGACACTCCTAGTCCGTCCACCCGAGTGCCCGAGACGCAGGCACCGCCGGACGCAAGACACGAGCGTCCTCGCCGTGAAATTCGGCCGAGAGACACGTATAGTCTGTCTCTCATTCGGAGGATGTTTCGTAGACGTTGATGTATTTTTTTTAGACTGTTGTTTGTTTCGACTTTTTTAGACTGTTCTTATATATATTTTTACATCGACTGTTCTTTATATCGACTTTATATCAATTTTTTACATTAACATAATAATTTTTAAATCATTGACAACAGAAAAATTATAATAATTTTTATATAACATAATAATCATTTACATAACATAATTAATTTCATATAACATAATAACTAACTAACTTAATAATATTGAAAACGTAAAAAAAAAAAAAAAAAAAAAAATTTACCGGACCGAGTTTGAAACTCGGGTCAGCTTTTTTTTTTTTTTTCTTTTCTGTAAAAAAAAAAAAAAAACCGGACCCGAGTTTCAAACTCGGAGTCCAGCTATTTCTGCAAAACCGAGGAGAGAGATGGCCAGTTTGCTATATTTATTTGTTTTATTTACTAAAATAAAAAAAAATCTGGTAAATGGAAGGCACATGTGGGGAACCGTGACCCACAATGCAGAAGCGGTTATGGGCCAATTTTCATGGGGTTTAATGCACGGGCCTAATTATCCGGGTCCATTTTGAAATACCTCATTGGGTTGCAAATATAAGAAATCTTGGTTACAATTTGCACAAGTAAACAATGAATTTTGTACTTTTCCGTCCCGAAGTAGTGAATTTTGTTGGACAGATACTCACGAGAAGTATGTTGTTGTAAAAAATTAAAAATCAGTTAGCAACAGGAAGAGCTGAAGCAAAATCTTACTAATGATTTTTGATGTTTTGATGCCTTCCTAATACATCCTTGCAGATCTTCCATGATTCAAGCAATTATATTCTAGATTAAGCAAAGAAGGTCTTTCGCAACTCTGTTTGTTGTTTTGTATGGTCAGGAAAGGGAGAAGCAACCAAGAAAGAATATTATACAACTTTTAGGCACGCATGATGGATAGTAAGTTCTCAAGCCATGTTTTTTCTATAGGTACCAGTAAAATATTCACAATATATTTGTTAAGTTTTCCTAGAGACATAGATAATACAATCTCACACTTGATGGAATCGGCTGCAGCAAGAGCTGCGCAAGAGTCCCTTCTAAATGGGGGTTCCTTCTCAGATGATGTAACTTTCAAGTTTGTTGAGTCTAGGGAACGGTCAAACTGTTTCATGCTTATTGATATAAATACAGCCTTTAGTAGTCGCATGAGATATGATTCAATTCTTAGCACATGGATGCCTTAAGGTAATATTGTATCTTTGTAATTAGATTTTATATGATATTATATTGTTCTGAATAAATATATTGAAAATGAAGATCATGTTGTGGGTTGACTTGTACCAGCCTGATATGACTCTCCTAGGCTGCCTCCAGCCAGGTAGCTCTCTAACTTTTGTACAATTTCAAATTTTTTTAATTTTTAATTTTTGTTTTCAAATGAAGTCAGTCAGAAAGCTTTCACCACTTTTGTGCCTTTTTCATTAATTTTCATCTCAACTGTGTTTGTTGAGATCATATGTTTGATTTGGACAAATACCGAGAAAATTTTCTTTCTTTGAAAGAACTTCTCCTGTAAAGAAAATATCTATGTGAGGGAATTAATGTCAATTATGCAATGTATTTATGTAAATCAATTTACAGTAGTATATTAGATGAGGTGGAACTAAGGTGGTTACTGATAAGCCATATAGGGCATCAGTGTTGTTGGGGAAGTGGACTTGCACGCGGGTAGAATATAACTTCGATTTAGGACGGTAACATACATGCAGGGCCATTAAAAATCTTCATTGAGGGAAGAGGTACTGTAATAGAAAATGAGCCATACATAGGTGGCCAAGCTTTTTCACATTGACCCCAAGGCCAAATGCCCTGCTTTGGTTTTGCTGAAGAAAGAAGAAGAAAAACTGACATAATTTGGTAAACATTTACTAAAGAATTAGTAGTACTTAGTGGATTCACTACTGCACTTGGCCAACTTCATATAACTGATATGATGGTAATATGAGAATTTTGCAGATGGAGAGTTGAGCGCATCTAGGATTGTGGAGTTTGTAGCTGCTAACAAACTTCCTTTACTCATCACTTTACAAGAGAAAGTGCGCAATCTATTTTTGATAATGCTATTAAAAAGCAGATTTATTGTTATCTGTTCTTTATTATCGATTACTTTGAAAGATTATCTGTTAGACCAAAAATAATAATTTAGTGAACCAAAAGGTGATTTAAAATAAGCTCACATTTATTTGGCATAAAAAAAATTTAATGACATTTTATTGTATATTTATACAACCTTGTTGTGCAAAAATCTAGGTTGCTCTTTACCTTGTCTAATGAGACAACTGATATCCTGCCCGATTTCTAAGAAGCAGCAAAGTCAAGGGCAAGATATATCATTCTTTACTATTATTAATGTTGCATGTACTGTTAGTTCCATTTTTTTTTCTCTTTCCATCTCCTCCACACCGATGCTCTCCGCCTCCCATCTCCACCTGATTCTTCTTTCCCTTTTCAGATTCATTATCTTTCTCTCTCTCCCTGCCTCTTTTGCTCTACCTCACTGTGAAATTTGCATTATTTAGTCCAACCAGTTCAGCGGTGAGTTTTGCTATTGATGAAAATTCAATTTGCTTACAACAAAGTATGGCTCACATACATTGATCTTTAGCAACATTTTAAGTTGGAATTAATATTTGAAGCGAAGTATGTGTTGAATTTTGTGAGTATTTGAAAATGATGAATAAAGAAGAACTTTTATTATTTGTTCTAATTTACAATAGAGAAGAGCAACTCCTTATATAATATATACACTAACGGTAGCCTATTTCTATTCTAACTTATCCTTATGTATTTTTTTTTTTGATCGGAAAGATGAGAATTAAGCTCTCAAATTTCATAATTGTCCATAAAGACCTCCCATCTGGATTTCGAACCCACGACCTCTCACTCAGAGGGTGTTGTCTTTGACCACTAGACCAAAGGCTGGTTCTCTATCCTTATGTATCTTACAACGATCTGTTTCTAATTTTGCTAAAAAGGTGTCTTACTTTTTTTTGTCAAAAATACTTGATCCTTTTTATTGCCAAAATAGCCAATAATGAATAAACCTAACGGGTCTGAGACTTCATTTATCCAAATTTCCCTTTAATTACTTCTTGGTTAATCTTTCTTTCCGACAATAGGGTATGCTGGGTGATTTTTAAGATGAATTTAAGAATATACGGTAATTAGAAAGGACACATCATGGTATAAATCATAAAATGAAAATCAGCACGCATGGCAAGGAAGCACAAGTGTTAATATTTAAAATAATATAATATAGCATCTTACTGTTGTTTATAAATTTGAGTGTTACTTACCAATCTGATAAGTTATTTTGATGATCTTAGCACCCAGTGATCAATGTTATTCATTGTTTAGTGTAGATGTCTTGATCTCAATTTTAATTTCAAGACCATATAAGACCTTTTAGTTTACCGCTAGCACTCATGAAAGAAAATAGATGGCGACCTATGATATTTGAAATTAATGACGAGATTAAGTGGTATTGGATACCACTAAAGATGGCCATATGAGATCCCTTCACATATTTGTAGTTGTATATTGATTTTTTTCTATTGGATTGTCAAACATTCGGTTTTGTTTGTTTTATTTTATAGGTTGATCAGTTATGCATTAGCGTGTGAACTTTTTTATTTTCATTATCTTATTTTTTCATTAACATCAAGATATGTTGTATGACCAGACTTTTACTTTTTTACAACGGTAAATTCTAACAATTTAATATATTATTTATCAATGGCGGATGTAGAGTATTCCGGAGGGTCATCTGGCCCCTTTGATCTTAAAAAATAATATAGGAAAAGTTTTTGTTAATTTAATCTTTTTAAATTTAATTTCTGATCCATCCCCTTCATAAATTATTATTTGATTATTTTTATTGTTAAAGATCTATTTAGTACCATTTGATCACCCCAATATGAGCACATCTATCTTAATTAGCTATTTTGAAGGTTTAGCTGGATACATCAGAAATTAACCCCTTTTAAATCATACCATATCAGTATATCACAACTTAATCTATACTATTTTATAAAGATTATATGTGCTGCATTCTCCAATGATGTTTGGGTCGGTTTGGGCCTAGACCTGATAACATCTACATCTTAAAAGGTTTCGGAATCTTATAAAATATATTGGGCTTGCCATCCTCTAACAGCTTGAACTCGCCTGATTTGGGCTCCTCTCTCTCTCAAGATCTTGTATAATTTCAGCCGATGATTGTAAATTTGTATTTCTGTACAAATTCATATATTTTGCTGGTGAAGCATTTTTCTTGCTGGAGTAGGGCCGTAAACGAATCGAATTTGATCGAACTCATCAGTGTTTGAGATTGATTTGAAATTATTTCGAACTAAACTAAACTCGAACTAAATCGAACTCGAGCTAAATCGAACTCGAACTGAAATCGAACTTTAAACGAACTCAATTATTTTAACTTTTAAATTTATTTTCATATTATCATAAATAATTAGAGCTAAAATAATTCATATTTTATTAATTTTATATTAAAACTTAAAAAAAACTAATATTTATTAAATTGATAATAAATTAATAATATCTTATTAATTTTATAATAAAATAATTATATTATTAACTAAATAGTTAAAAATATATGTAAATAAATACATATCAAACTATTACGAATCGAACTCAAACTAATAAAAAAATCTAATCAAAAGAATCTAACTTAAATTAAAATTGAATCAAACATCGAATTAATTATGAATTACAGTCCTTCCTTGCAGCCTTAACTGAGGAGTGCATATCCTCTAAATTGCAAAGCTACTCCAGCGGATAAAGTGAGCAGTGTTATATTCATCAAGAAAAGACAATTTTGATATCCGTGCATATTATTTCTATAAAAGATTTCGTCAAAAAAATATATTAATTCTATAAAAGAGGTTTTGATATGAGCATGTACTTTAAATTTTAAATTACTTCAGAGGATGTGCGTTCCTAGCTGGGAGCATGTTCTGCTTTCGGTTTCGGCTACCAGCCTACCACTAATCATGCTTCAGCTCTATTCGTTTTTTAAAAAGAATTCCGAGTGTCAACTTAATCCCTCTTCGCTATTCCACATTTTGGTTTCATGGTGGAATAAGTCATTTGTCGTGCAATAATGGTATATATTTCATGTTCGACACCATAAACTTGTTAGAATTAATAGCATTAAATTAAATTGTTCTTTTTAATTCGGAAAGAAATCATATATAAACAACATACATTTAATATGCACACATTATTAGCTAGTCCTTCATTTGGTATCAAATTGAGGGAACCATTGGCACCCAAGATTACTTGACAGTTGAACTAACGGAGAACATTTGGCTCGTGGTCTTGTGGATCCAGAAGGAACCAGGTTCTAACAATGACCAATAACAATCCGAAAACATCTCCTGCCTTTCATACTTTCTGAATTCTGGTACAGTAAGTCAAGAACCCACACGCTGGCATGTGACCAGTTTCTCAATGAACGGTTCACAATTCATATACTCGTACGGAGAATGGTGACCAGTAATTAATGCTTAGCTCCTCAGTCAAAGAAACCGAAGTGCTCTTGATTAATCATTGATCTAGGTATCAAACCCAAGATTGTTCCATGCGCATATTATATATCTATGGTTATGCGAGTAATATCAGCATTTTCCAGATTCTCGCAAGGCTTGTACTCTAAGCCTTGCGATGTTCTGGTATCGCATTCTTTCAAAAGTTAATATTACCGTTGATTACTGTACCGGATTCGATGGAATCAACGGGGTCAGATTCCAAACTAACCATGAGTAATTAAAGGTTGGAATCTCCATGGTTCTTTTTATTCCTTTTTACCCATATTTACTAGAAGGAAAAAGGAAAAAAGCCATTAGCTCAGGCTCACGCACTGAAAGAAGGAAAGAACATGTGCACCGTCAAAAAAGGGAGCAGAGTGAGTGCATCTACTCACACTTCCATCCATTCGATCATTCAAGATTATTAATATCATTACTGGTTCGAGATTCTCAGATACAATATTTCCTAGAAATAATAAATACTGGTGACATGTGAGAGCAAATATAGGATTTATTTATTATTGAACCAAATATATATTGTGTGAATAGATTACTAGTGTTTGGGACGGTGCCTCATATTTGCTTTACGCAATCATATAAATTTAATAGTTTTTTTTATTTAATTATAATAAATCAATGAATTTTATGTTTTAAAAGTTTTTTTTATAAAAAGTACACAACTAATTGATCAAATAATAACTTTATAATACCATTTTTCAAATACTAACTTCATTTTCAAAGTCTTTTTTTACTAATAGTAACTTTATAATACCATTGCTCTATTTTTATTAAAAAAATGATATTAAAGCAAAGAAAATTTATATTGGCACTTATTATATGATAACCGCTATTTCTTGTAATTAAATGTTGTTATTTTGGACTGTGTTTATCAGTTCAACGACGTTTGTCTGTTGCTCTTCATTCTTTCTTTTCCGGAGAAAATATTACAATCACAAAAAAAAAGTATATAAAAAATAAAAAATACTTAAGATGTCTTATTTATGTATAGAGTAAGGTTATGGTGCTATGTATAGCACGGATCGTCTCCGTATTATGTACTGTTTCTTTATTTTCAAAAATTAAATGATCGATTTAAATCACTCAAAATAATTTTTATATGAAAACCTAGTTAAAAAAAATCAAATTATAATATTTTTATTTTATATTTTTTTTAGAGTTAGAAAATCCTTCTTTTGAACCATTCATAATAATTAAATCGAGTGATTTTCTAATTATGTAAAAAAATAGTAAATAATTTAAAAATATATATATAATTTGATCCACTACTATATTTTCGAATGCAAATCATTTTGAGTGGTTCGAATCGATCATTAAGATTTGAGAACAAAGAAATGATCCATAGCACGAGAATGGTTTGTGCTATGAATACCATCGTAGGTATGAGAGATACAGCGTAAAATATGTAAAATATACTGCTCATATATATATATATATATATATAGAGAGAGAGAGAGAGAGAGAGAGAGACTATTATAAAAATGATTGCATTTTAGCCGATATGCAAATGTGTCAAAAAAATATTTTAAAATCTCAAAAAATTTAATTTATGGTTTTCATTAAATTCTTCATATGAAATCATTATCGGATACAAAAATTTCAGTATTTAGAGTTTTTTAAGTCATTTATTATTATTATTTTTAGAGCTATTTTTTTTTCAAAAATTCAAATGAGTGATTAAAAAATTTAAAATAGTCCAAAATTTTGTATCCCATAAGGTTTTCATATGATAAATTTAATGAAAATCATAAATTGAAAATTTTGAGGCCTTACAATATATTTTTTGACGCGTTTGCATATCGGTTGAGATGCAAATATTTTCACAATGGCCTATCTCAATATATATATATAGTTATGCTACGATTAGTCATGAAATACAAAACACTTTTGTACCTCCCATCGTATTTTTCATTTTCAAATTTAAAATACAGATCCAACCATTCAAAGTACTCTCCATATTAAAATATATTTGAAAATTATATTTTACATTTTTTGAAAAAAAAATTTATTTTTTGGGGGTTAGGAAATCATTCTCATTGAAAATCATAAACTCAATGCATTTTTAACCCCTAAAAAAATAGAAACTAATTTTTAAAAAATATAAAATTTAATCTCAAAGCATATTTTAATATGAAGAATTTTATAAACTGTTGGATCGGTGTTTTGATTTCCAAAATTAAAATATGACGCAAAGTATAAAAGCGTTTTATACTTCATGATAAATCATAGCATAATTATATATATATATTATAATATTAATCGTAAAGTATAAAATATTCTTCATATTAAAATTTACTTAGAAATCAACTTTTATATTTTTTAGAATTCTTTTTCTAATTTTTTGAGGGTGAGAAAATTATTATTGATGAAAATCATAAATCTAATATATTTTCTAACCTAAAAATAGAAAAATTTCTCAAAAGATATAAAATTTGGTATTCAAATATATTTTAATATAAAAAAACACTTTGAACAATTGGATCGTTATTTTGAATTCCGGAATGAGAAAACACCATGAAGTATAAAATAATTTTGTACTTCACGATTAACGGTAACATAACTATATATGTGCTTCACGAAGTACAAAATCTATCGTGCTTTGTGTTTGTATTTCGAGTATGAAAGTTTAAACAGTCGATCCAAATATTGAACATGATCTTCATATTGAAATATCTTTATAGAACAAATTTTATATTATTTTGAAATTTTTTGATATTTTTAGATCGGTGGGAAATCACTAGTATTGGATTGTGCATATATTATTATATCAACAAATTTTGTACTCATCTAAAAAATAATAAAAAAAATAAAATTTGATCCCTAAATATATTTCAATATGAAGATCAAGTTTAACGGTTTAGATCAGCAATTTAAATTTAAAAAAAAAATTCACAATACCAACGCGAAGCATGAGAGATTTTGTACTTCACGAAGACCCATAGCCTCACATTCTTTATATATAGTATGTGTATCTCTTGTTGATAAAAAATATTTTATTAATAATAGCATGTTGGTAGGATTAATTAGTTAGTTTTTTTAGTTTACTTAATGAACAATTAATAAATTTATACTCAAGTTGCACCAATTGTTATACATAGTCAGTTAATTCAATTTCTTTTATTTAAGTATTATGCTAATTGCATAATATGTCATTTTAACATGTTCTATTTTTCAATATCAAATACAATTTTCGAGGATTCATAAATTGAAAAATGGTATCAAATTATTAAATTTGCATTGATTAATTCTGAATCTTTTATTAACAAGTGAGTTTTAAATAAAAAATGTTATTTTTATTGTATTCAAAGTAAAATAATTATTATATTATTGTGCATAGCAAATTTAAAGCACAGTTGTAGATAACATTGCCCACTCCAAAAGTAGACAACTTGTGCCGATTTTGGTGTAACTCCCATATTTATATCTTCAGTGTCAGTTTTTTTTTGAGGCAAAATTGAGTGTATGCCCATCAAAAACGTTGTAATTGTATATTTCCCCATTAAATCTCTATTATTGGCTATATACCCATTCAAATTGAAGAATATCTGATATATGCCCATTTATATGATTATGCTGGTTTTGTTTGTAGATGAAATTTCAATAAAACTTAAATGAGTAATCTACCCCTTACCCTCTCACCTCACCTCTCTGGCTCTCTCTACCAAAGGCATTGTTTTTCTTGGCTTTCATATTTCAGTAGGTTACAAGAAAAAAATATAAAATTAAAGCACGTCCACTTTTAAAAAGAGAAAACACATACGGGCGAAATGAAGGATCTTTCCCTGATTGACAAGAGAATTGAGCAGTGCATTTAATTTTCTGATTAGTAAAAAAAGAAGAAAAACTAAGTAGGGAATTTTTGAAAGACCACAATAGCTTGATGGAAATTTGTAAAGAATGATAATTTTATATGTTAAACCATGAAATTTAATTAAGCAATAATAATAATTAAGATAATAATTAAATAATTTAATGTAAATTAATAAATAACTTAAACCGATAATTAAAGAATATATATGATTAAATAAATAGATAAATAAAGATTATAATAAATATTAAATTTTAATAAGATTATTGTTTACCGATGAATTACGTAAATAAGTACATACAGACTCAATTTCAAATAAATTAAAATAATTAAAATTAATAATAAAATAAAGATAAACTTTAAATTTAAAAAAATAATAATAAATCAATAAAATTTAGAATTTAGATAAATTTAAAATTCAAAATAATAATAACTAAATAAATAATTTTGGCGACTTAATTTTAATTAAATAAATAGCCTGAATATAAGTAATTATGGAAATAAATAAATAAATCCTAATTTAACAAGACAACATAGTACATATATAACAACAAATAAGTATAAGAAAAATAAATAAATATATATATATATATATATAAACAAATTAATTAATTATGTTATGTGTTGTAATTTGTAATTGATCAAACAAATTGAATGAGGTGTGAAAGGATCATAAGATTTATTATCAAATAACAAAACCTCAAAGATCAAATTAAAATTTATGAAAATATAAAGAAATTTATAACAAATTATATAACTAATATAAATTATCTTGATCTAATTTAAATTACGATGAATAACATCTATAATGAAGGAATCAACTAAAAGTCTAGATTTGATAGTCGAACTCGCATCTTTAAACAGAACAAAGTAATAAATAAAACATCCAAATTAATAAATTCAAGAATCATGATATAATTAAAGAATACAAAATGTTAAAGGAAATAAAAATATTTTGATCAAATTGGAATTGGATATGAATTGAATTATAACTCTAATTCTTAAAATGATTTTTAATTCTTAACGAAGAAGAAGACAAAAATTAATTTAAGTGAATATCAAATTAATGAAGTCAAGGATTTAGATTTAATTAAATAATATAAATTAATTTTGATGATAAAGTTTGATAATAGAAGAGTCACGAAGAATAAATTCATTGATGATTAACTTTGAGAATAAATCAGACACACTCCAAAGTAAAACCTTCTTTTTCTCTCCCACTCCCTTTCTTTTCCTTGCCCCTATCAGTTCATAACCGAACCCCATCACTCACATGTCTCTCTCCCACTCGATAACCACACTTTCCCCTGCCTCACTTCCCCTTTCTCTTCTCTCCAGCGAGAACCAAATTTCCCTATCGCTAAACCTAGCACCCCCTCTCCATTTCGATCTCATCTCGCCCAAATACCCCATCCTGTCCATTTCTCCGATTTTCTCAGAGAACCGATCACCCCCACTCATGTTCGCCCTCCTCCTCTGGCCCATATCGCGCACTACACCACCCTCTTGGCTCACTCTCTCTCTCTCACTGGGGGAGGCGCCCAAGCACCTCCCTTATTCGGCTTGCCTCCCATTCGTCTGAAAAATGATGGTCGTCGACGCCACCTCAAGCCCTCACCCGAACCACCCGCTTGGATCTGATAGAGTACGACTACAAGGTCTCCCCCTACCGACCTCAGCTCTCCCCTCTGCCCAAGGTCTGCCTTCTCTGGCCAGACTTGGTCTTGCTGGCCATGGTGCTGCCACGCCACATACCTCCTCTCCTTGTTGCAGCCTTATGCCATGTTTGGTAATATCTTTCCCCTCCTCTGGCCGTGTAGGCCTATGCCGGGCTGACTCCGTGCCCTTACTTGTCTTTGGTTGCTTGTGTATGTCTTATGTGTTGATTTTGAGAGCCGACTTTCTGACCCGGGTACATTGGTATCGATTGGTACCAGTGAAATGAGGGACTATGCTGGTTTGATTGAGTTGGTTTTTGACTTGCTGGTAAGGTTATGGTAAATTTTTTGCTAGTAGTTGATGTGTTTTGCTGAGATTCAATTTTTCCTGGTTGATTTATTTTGGGTACTGGATTCTGACATTGGACCCTTGATTCTGATACTGCTATAGTGTTTACCCTTGAAAAGTTTCAAGAGTAAAGCAGCTAATCAGTTAAGAATAAGTATCAATTATCAATGATAGGTCATAAGAAGAGGGGAAGGAGAAGGCAAGAAAGGGGGACCACCGGTCAGGAGAAGTCGCTGTCGAGTTCCGGAGCAATCCTATTTGTCCCATAAGGAAATCCTAGGCACAGAGCCAGGATATAAATACTATACTATCCCCTGTCCACTTGATGTGAGTGACAGCCAAGAGACTCAAGAGAGAAGGGGGATCTCTTGGGTATCACCTATGTGATTGTTTTTCACTAACAAGTGGTCCCACACCTTAGTGATAGACACCAAGGAAAGTCAAGATCAAGCCCTAAGAACCAACCCTTAGATCAAACCCTCAGAGCAAACCCTAAGAGCTGAAGCAGTACAATCTATGTACAACAAGAACTGTGTTAATGTCAAACCAATATCTTGATACAACTAATTACAATAAATTTCAATGTGATTTTGCTTTCAAGGCTGACCAGGTGCTAATGTTGTAAATACCTGATCAAGCCAAGATTTGTATTAATTATTGACAAGTAATCAACTATTGGCCAAATCACTTTCATGAACAAGGATTGAAAGTCAATTTCACAAGACTGATCAGATGCCAATGTTGCAAACATCTGATCAAGTCTAGATTTGTATCAATTATTGATATGTAATCAACTGTTGACCAAGTCAAACCCTAATGAGGCATCCATATAAGTCTAATTACTATTCAATTAGGGGGGTTTGCAAGAGAATTTTATTTGGCAGAGACACTGAGCTATAATTAAAAATTGAGATTAATTCAAAGGAGGAAATATGGTTTTCTTGGAAAAGGAATTTTTAAAGTAAGGAGGCAGGAGAAAAAGGAGAATTAAAAATTACAGGAGGGATAATCATGAATTTAGGGATTTTTGGATAATTGGAGCTATTAAAATAAATTCAGAGAAGATAGAACAGATTAAATGAATTAATCAAGGGCTGAGATTTGATCACAAGTTTCTCTAGGTACAACTTGGGGACAAAGCCTATCTGGGTGCAATCTGGAGACAGGAAAGGGCGCAAGTTCAAAAAATCCAATAGCTACACTAGTGCCACATGGCAGCTCTCTATTGGGCCAGCTCAGCCATGAAGTGCCACATGGCACCCTCTTATTGGTCAACCTCAGCTGGGGGGGCCCCACCACTAGAATGACCTAACAAGTGGGCCCCACCAACATGCCACATGGCAGGGCTACCTCGGCACTCAGTTCCACATGGCAACATAGTAGCAACACACCTCAGCAAACAAACCTACTCAACTACATCTGTCTGACAAATGGCAGTTGGCCATTGGTACAACTAAGCAGTGTAAGCCCACAAGTGACACATGGCACTCAATAACATATGCCGCCTCAGCACTTATTAACACTAACACAGGCAATTAACAAGATGATTAATTGTGTGGCCCTATCAGATCATGCCAAGTCAGATCTATTAGGCCTGAGCAGATCACTAATCAACTCACAATTAAATTTTGTGGACCTAGACTCGATTGCTTACAAAGGGGGGTCATTTGTCAAGTTTATGAATGTATAACTCACACTAGCAAGCATGCACCAAGTCTACACACAATTGCAGTCAGGAATTTAAATCAAAGAGAAAGGAGATCGTGTACCTGGCCCATGCACTGATTCTCTCTGGTTGCGACCTGCTTGATGCATTGGCTCATGAGCACCATGCGCACCCGAGGTCGACCCTCCCTCGTCCCATTCTCTTCTTCCTCTCTTCCTCTTTCTTTCACCCGACTACGAGGGCGCCATGAATGGGAGGTAGCTCTACACGATGTTTTACTTCAATTCTTCTTCACAAGGGCTTCTAAACACTACTACGATACAATCCAAGCAATCAATTGAAAGAATTAACTAAAGGAGAGAGAGAAATTGATAGAGGTAGTCAATCGACTTAGAAATGGAAATCATCTCTATGAAGACTTGCAAGTCCAATTGATTGTGCAAGAGCTCTACTTTTACTCACACGATACTAAGTCAAGTGTCAAGTTGGCTGCTCGAAGCCTCTAACTCAGTGTTCTACCAATTCACAAACCAACCATGGGTGAAGATGGTCAAACTTAGTGAAGAGGTGCTAAATTAATCATGCAAGGATGCTAGATCAATTCTAGAGGGTAAGGAGAGGTTGTGCAAGCCGTCAATCGAAGGAATTAATGAAGGAAATGCTGATTAGATGAGAAGGCTTAGAGAGTGAGGCTTAAGTGAAGAAATATGCTTTTGATCGATCAATTAAGGCTAAGAACTTCTCTGAGCTTATATAGGGAGTGTGTTGAGAGTGTTCAAATGATTAGAATATTCTAGAAGGGCCTAGAATCGTGGGAGAGCAAGTTGGTGTAAGGGAGTGGTAAAAGAGTAATAAAAAGAAGAGTTTAACTAACTCTAACAACTCAAAACCGCCAAGTGCTAACTCAAGGCAGTGAGTTGACTGTAAAGAAGCACAAACCAATTGAAAGGGTGGAGATCAATTGAAAGGGTATAATCCGGCCACTAACCGATTAACCAATCACAATTAAGCCCTAAGCCTATATAAACCTCATACTGGCCATGACAAAAAAAAAGAGGGAGAAGAGGGAGACCGACAGATAGAGCAAAAGAGAAAGAAAATAGCCTTAAAGAGAGAGAGAAACAACAATTGTGAAGAGAAAAGAGAGATTAAGTGTTTGCTTAGTTGCTAGTTCATCTCGAGAAACATCAAAAACTAGGTAATTATTGCTAATTAAGTGTAATCTCTTGAAAAGATCAATGCAAGTACTGAGGCAATAATTAAATTTCTGAATTTTCTAATTTTCCTTGTGATTTTTCAATTTCTCTGCCTTTTTCAACGTTTCTTTTATTCTCCTCATTTTTCTTTGTCATTTCTTGATATCAATCATGGTGAGATGGTGTGTGAGATGATATGGGACTCGGTTGAAGAGTTTTTGTAACCCTCCCGAGCACTATTCAAAGGAATAACTCAATTATACTTGTAATTGTGATCAGTTGAAGGATTTTTGTAACCCTCCTGACCCTATTACAAGCTTGATTGCCTAGCTGAGATCCAATTGAGTGAGAATTGCAGTCCAATTGGTGACAATCTGATTCATATACTCACTCACACATTTCTCTCTGCACAGTAGCATGAAATTTGTTATGAATCCATGTAAAAATCATAGAATATGCTAAGTGAAGTGGTGCAGAGGGGTGATAGATGCATGAGAGGTATGCACAAGGTTTTGGCAATCAAGAATGCAATTTAATTTCGCGATCGGTACTAAACTGTACTAATTGTTTGAGAATTCTCATTGTAATTCAAGTTAATTACTCGAAGACAATCAGTGAGCACTTCAATCACATCAAGGCGACGAGATACAATTCAAGAATTACAAGAATCGGTATCCAATTTGATCGAGAAATCAATTTGATTTGTTTCGGTACCGAACTGTACCACAGTACCAAGCTAGTACAGATCTCCCTCTCGATCCATTGAATGGATCTTTAATCAGACACTACATTTGAATTCTCCTTACCTAGACGACGCCAAGGCCATCGGTCGATCGTCGATCGGAGTTTCCAGTCGTCAGAAACACTAGTAGCACGAATCTCGGCGTGTAACTGACAGAGGAGATGAAGAGATGGATGAGCATGACTCTCGGTGCACTAGCACAAATCTTAACACATCTGAGGGAATGTCAAAGAGATCCGACGATCAGCACAGTTTATTAGTCAAAATTAATAACTGGGATTCATCTGGACCTTTCATCTATTAAAAATCAATCTCAACACAGATCCAAAAGCCTAAATAAATCATAGTTCAATAAGGAAATTGGCCGGCCCAATCCCAATCTGGGCCCAATTCGTAAAAAATAAAAGGAAATTAAACTTGACCCAATTCATTGAGCCCGAGACTCAATAAATAGCAGAAAATTAAAGATAAAGAGTAAATAAATCATTTGGCGGCCCTCCCAAACTCCATATTGATTCAAATTTATTTCTAAAAATTCTTTATTTTTCATATTATTTTTCTATGTAAAAATATTTCATTTTAAGAATTTTACTGTATTGAAACAATTTAAAAACAAAATGATATTGTTTACTTTTTCTATTTGACCAAGCTTTGACTTGCTATTTTGGCTCTTATAAAAATCTAAAAAATTCAAATAAAATTCTGAATAATAGCCAGATATTTTTCTATTATTTTTTTAAGTGATTTTATACAAAAATAAAAAGAGTTAAAAATAAAAATAAAAATATCTTTGCAATTGAGATAATAATAAAGGATATTATCTTATTAATAGAAGTTAATAATAAATGCAATAATTCTTTTGCATTTTAGAGGTGATTGAATAAGTTCACACAAGGAGTGTAGAGCAACAAAGTATTTTTGCACAAGTAATGCAACATTTAGAATAGTCATTTAATGACAGTTAGACAAAAACATCTTGACACTTGCCAATAAGACAACTGAGACTACAACATCAACACAGTGAGTGTGATGACTTTAGAGAAGAACATTACGATGATTGAAGAAGTAACATCATGATACTGAGATCGATCATCGATCATCAATGCACTGACTACCCCCCAAGGTTGGTAGTGTACAGATGAGGGATGATGAGTATCCCTTACAAAAGGACATTAGTGTTCTTGCATAAGGAATCGTTATAACGATTCCTTGAATCGTTATATGATTCATCAAAGCGTTGAACGCTTTACAAAATATTAGTAACGTTTTGACTACTCTCTGAAAAGTCTATGTGTTCTAAGGAATAGTTATAATGATTCATTAAAACGTTGAACACTTTACATAACGTTAGCAACGTTTTGACCATTTGACCAACTCTCCAGAAGCATTATAAAGATTCATTGAATTGTTATACAATTCCTAAAGTGATGAATGATTAATAGAGTAGTGACATACTTTGTTGACTATTGATGAATCATGGTAATATGGCAGTTTCTGAACTAGTTTGTCTAGAAGCTCACTCTCTAACAAACTTGTCTCAATATTAGACCAACCAGGAGCTCCGAGTCTAATTTTGTGTACAAAGTAACCCTGAATCCATGAATCGGCCAAGTGCTCAGAATTCATGGTTTAGAAGGTGAAACAAGACAATTATAGGGACTCTGTCCACTGTCTACTGACCATGTGTCTTGAACAATTGTTCATGACTCGACACGCTAGTAAGACTAAACTGATCAGTTTGTAAGTTTGTCTTCTAGTCTCCATAGAGATTGAACTGATTTGTTTGTAAGTTCATCTCTCAAGTCACAAGATTGAACCGATCTGTAGTAGGTTCATCTTCTAAACAGTGAAATTGAACCGATCTGTTTGTAGATTCATTCACTAACACATATGCCTCAAAGTCGAACTGGCTTAGCGCTTCATGTTTGACTTTGTGTGCAAGAGTGTTTCCTAGGTTTATGAATCCGTTCAGTGCCTGGAATTCATGATCTAGAAGATCAGCAAGATGAACAAGTGGGCCATATCCACCCATCTTCTGATTCACCAACCTCAAGATCAACCGGCTCAATGCTTCGAGTTGTATTTTGTGTGATTGATCATTGACTAGTTAAGATTGAACTGATCTGTTAGTAAGTTCATCTTCTAGATCAATTAAAATTGAGTCGATCTGTTAGTAGACTCATCTTCTATCTCTCTGTAGAGATTGATCTGATATGTTTATAAGGTCGTCTCTCGGAGCTGTAAAGATTGAACTGACCTGTAGTAAGTTTATCTTTCTCTATCACAGAGTGAATTGATCTGTTAGTAAGTTCATATGTATCTGTCATCAACAAGGAACTGATTTGTAGTAAGTTCGTCTGTCTACACTTCACGTAGGTTGAATCGATCTGTTAGTAGATTCAATTTACACTGTATCTGTATATGTGAACTGATCTGTAGTAAGTTCACCTGTATCTTTTTTACCCGCATTCATGAACTGATCTGTAGTAAGTTCATCTATACCCCTATTATCAATTTCAATGAACTGATATGTAGTAAGTTCATCTATACCTCTATTATCTGTTTCAATGAACTGATCTATAGTAAGTTCATCTATACCCCTATTATCTATTTCAATGAACTGATATATAGTAAGTTCATCTATACCTCAGTTATCTATTTCAATGAACTGATCTGTAGTAAGTTCATCTATATCTGCATCTGCATCTGCATCTATGATCTGTAGTAAGTTCATTTTCACCTATTTCTAAAACCCCCGAACTGACCTGTAGTAAGTTCGTCTATTAATACCCTATGTAATTTGAATTGATCTGTTTGTAGATTCAGTTGACACTGTACTCCAAAGATAAAACTGATTTGTTAGTAAGTTCATCTTCTTTGTCATTCCTATCTCACTGGACTGATCTGTTAGTAAGTCCAGAGTGCTTTAATGATCTCATCACCGAAACACTTGACCACTTGATTATCACTTAGCTATAGTATTTACTTCCCCCTTTCGAGATCCAGAGGTGCCTCGAGGTTAGTAGCCCAGGGTAATTAACGGTGGGGGTTTGCACCCACCGGAATCTAAAAGGATCCCCAATTAACAAAAACCCCCTGAATGTGCATCCCAATGGGTCTGAGCGGTGAGTTCAACCGGCACTAAATAAATACACGCTCGGGAGGGATCTCCGTGTCCTTCTTCCGCATCCCATTGCCACAGCTATGCGGAGCGCACAAAAAAGGGTCGCACATATAGGGATTTGATCTCTGCCTGATCTTAGTTGATGATTGGTCCTGGTTAGTTGTGTTGGCCTTGACACCCCTGTCCTGATTTACCATCCTTAGTATGTATTATGATTGGTTTGTTCAGTTGATTGAATATTTGTGTATGCCCACCTCTGTCCATTTTGACCTTGTGTTGATTTTCTTTGTCTCAACCTACTTGTTGTGCTGTTTTTATTATCGGTTGTTGCCTTGTTATTTATTTGGTGTGGTTTATGTTATGATGTTGCATTGCATGGTTATTTTGGTTCTGGGTTACCTGATGCTTGAGTGGTACTGTTGCTTGTTATGGGTTGCTTGAATTTGATGTTCTATTTGTGATTATCTCTGACCTAGTGCTGTTTATTGTTGTCATTTCTTTGGGTTGAGTCATGCTTTGGTACACTGGTACCATTTGATACTGGTGAAGCAAGGCCTTAGCCCTATGCCCTTGATCTCCTTTGTAGTGTGTGAGTTTTATTACATAGCCTTGTTTCTAGTCTTACTTGTGCCGACATTGCCTCCTCTGTTGCCTTGTCTCTCGAGACGTTGGTTGATTTTGATCGAACTGATCTGTTTGTGAGTTCATCTCTCAAACCACAAGATTGAACAAATTTGTAGTAGGTTCATCTTCCAAACAGTGAAATTGAACCGATCTGTTTGTAGGTTCATTCACTAACTCACATGCCTCAAAGTTGTACTAGCTTAGTGCTTTATGTTTGACTTTGTGTGCAAGAGTGTTTCCTAGGTTTATGAATCCGCTCAGTGCTAGAATTCATGATCTAGAAGATCATTAAGATGAACAAGTGGGTCATATCCACCCATCTTCTGATTCTCCAACCTCAAGATCAACCGGCTCAGTGTTTCGAGTTGTATTTTGTGTGATTGGTCATTGACTAGTCAAGGTTGAACTGATTTGTTAGTAAGTTTATCTTCTAGATCAATTAAGATTGAGTTGATCTGTTAGTAGACTCATCTTCTATCCCTCCGTAGAGATTGATTTGATCAGCTTGTAGGATCATTTCTCGGAGCTATAAAGATTGAACCGATCTGTAGTAAATTCATCTTTCTCTATCGCAGAATGAACTGATATGTTAGTAAGTTCATCTGTATCTATCATCAATCAGCGAACTGATCTGTGGTAAGTTCGTTTGTCTACACTCTACGTAGGTTGAATCGATCTATTAGTATATTCAATTTACACTGTATCTGTATATCTGTGAATTGATCTGTAGTAAGTTCACTTGTATCTTTTTTACGTGCGTTCATAAACTGAACTGTAGTAAGTTCATCTATATCTCTGTCATCTATTTCAATGAACTGACCTCTAGTAAGTTCATCTGTATCTGCATCTATTATCTGTTTTGAATTTGAACTGATCTGTTTGTAAGTTCATTTTCACATGTTTCTAAAAACCCTGAACGGATCTGTAGTAAGTTCGTCTGCTAAAACTCTACGTAAGTTGAATCGATCTGTTTGTAGATTCAATTAACACTCTACCCCGAAGATATAACTGATCTGTTAGTAAGTTCATCTTCTTTGCCATTTTTGTCTCACTTGACTGATCTGTTAGTAAGTCCATAGTGCTTTAGTGATCCCATCACCGAAGCACTTGACCACTTGATTATCACTTAATTATAGTATTTACTTCCCCCTTCGAGATCTAGAGGTGTCTCGAGGTTAGTAGCCCAGGGTAATTAACGGTGGGGGCTTGCGCCCACCGAATCTAAAAGGATCCCCAATTAATAAAAACCCTCTGAATGTGCATCCCAATGGGTCTGAGCGGTGAGTTCAACCGGCACTAAACAAATGCACGTTCGGGAGGGATCTCCGTGTCCTTCTTCCGCATCCCATCGTCTAGCGACGGTGCGGAGCACGCAAAAAAGAGTTGCACAATCACATCAATTTTTAAACATGGTGCCTGCAGACGATATTATCATCTGAAAAAGAGCAATACTGATTGCTCACAAATAGATGATATAAATGCACAGTATATAGAATCCAAAATTTTGATGTGATGCAAGATATGAGCTAAGATAAAAAGGAAACGACAGTGGATGAAACCAGCTAGCTTATGTGGTATCAAAAATTTGGTGTCATTCATAATTTTTGTGTGTGTGCAACTTGATAAATTCATAGAGATGGAGAATTTGGAGCTGCATGTCCAAATGTTCGAGGTATTTAGAATTTCGGTGAGGACTGGGGACAGAAAAACAATATAAAATTGTAAATAAATGGACTGGTGGATTAGGTGGAACCCATGGAAGGTGTGAATCTATATTGAACTGTTGATCAGACATTCGATTTCGGTTGGAGCATGGATTGATGTGGGGCCCCACAAAACGAGAGATAAGCCTGTCATTTTATCAAGTTATCTCTTATCAGAATTACCCTATAGTTTAAATTCAACCTATTATTGCGTAGAGCATGAAGTGTAATTGAAAGAACATATCTCATTATTATATTATAGATATGGATCATAATCATCTATAACCTTTCTCGTCTAATCGTACAATAACAACAAAGTATTTAATCCCAAATAAATTAGAGTAGACTAGAAATAAAATCTAATCCGAAAATACAAAGATCATAAATCTCAAATGAAAAAAAAATAATGATGATGATGATGATACTAATAATAATATAAATATCTATAATAATATTCTAAAACAATAATAATAATAATAATAATAATAATAATAATGCTAATAATACCAATAATAGTCCTAATAATAATGTTCACATTAACTCTATCCTATGAGATATACTTCTAAATTCTAAAATCCAAAATTTCTAAAACTCTAGAATAAAAAAAATTAAGAACGAAAAATTTATACTCTACTACTAAACTCTAAATATTAGATCATTGTTTTGGTATGTGAATCATCGTATTTCATGCACTCATAGTCAAATAAAGCTCTTTAAATACACTTTATTCATTCAAATATATATTTGTTTGCTTTCTCTCAAGTTAGTCTCGGTCGATCTCTGTTTCTTCTTGTGTTTTCGGGATGACTTAGAACACCACTGTGTATCGGTACCTCAAGAGACTTTCGCTGGATATGATTAAACTATCGCAAACAATGTTGGATCAGCTTCTCTTGAATTGGTGTTACGCTAAATTATTCTATATATTATCATTTATGATTTGATATCTCCTTGTATTGTCACATATCCAACATAAAATTCACATTTCAGCTACACTCATCTTCTAGATGTGTTGTATTTTTGTAACCCAATATTTCGCACCATATATCATCACATATCTAATCGCCGTCCTATAGAATTTATTTTTTTATTTATTTAGGATTTTTTTGCCACATAGAATGTCAGATGTTTGTCGCCATTTCACCCATCATGTTCTTATTATATGGCTTACATCTTCATCAATCACTCCATCACTTTGCAACATTTATTCTAAATATCAAAATGTGTCCTTCACGAGCATAGTGACAAGTTCCTGATTCGAAAAATATTCGACGAGATCAAAAATTCAACGTTCGGGTATAATATGGGTATAATTTAGGAATAATTCACTTCATATAATATAAATAAAATATATATTATAATGATTAAATATTGAAAATATATTAAAAACTATAAAATAACATATAATGTGTTTTTTTCAGAATAATTCGTGAATAAAACCTTTTTTTGATCAAAAAATGCACTGTATATTAAACTGACGAATTATTCATGAAACATCCGGCTATGAGTGAAAAATAAATTATTCATGAATAATTCGTGAATCTTGTGACTATGTTCATGAGTACTACTTATTTGTCCAGACTAACATCTTCAGCATATGAGTTGTCGTCGTTGAACTAACACCTCATATATTTAATTTTAGTCCTACTGAGTATAAACCTTTTCGATTCTAAAGTGCGTTTCTATAATTCTATTTTCTGATTGACTTTGATCATGCTGTTGTCAATCGGTACTACATCATTAGTAAAACGCATGCATCAAAATATGTCTGCTTATATGTCCATCGTGACCTTATTCATTACTAAGGTGAAAATATATTGACTCAATACTGATCATTGATGTAATGTTATATTAATAGAAAATACATTGGACTTGCTATCACATACTCTGACGCTAGTCATAATATTTATGTACATATCTTTGATAAGGGTAACAAACTTTATTAAAACTTTTTATTTTAAGCGCCTATCACATGATATTTTTTGTTATTTTGTCATACGTTTTCTCCAAATCAATATCATATGTAGGTCATTTTTTGTGTTCCCTATATCTCTCAATAAGCTGTTGTATAAAGAAAAATAGCATCCATGGTGAATCTCTCAAGCATAAAACTAAATTGATTTTTAAAGATGATTATTAATTTTCTTAAACAATTTGATTAATCTCTCCCAAAACTTCATGATATGTCTCATTAACTTAATTTTTCTGTAATTAGTACAACTTTATATATCTCCTTTATTTTTGAAGATTGATACTAATATACTTCTTCCCTACTCATCAAACATCTTGATGGATAAAAAAATACTATTAAATAGTTTAGTGAGCCAAATTTCTGCTACACCTCCAAAATATATCTAGATCTTAAGAGATATTATAAGGTCCCAACGCCTTATTCATTTTCATCATTTTTAAACCTTCAAACAAATCATCTGTTGATATCTTCAAACGAGTCTTCCAACTCAATTACGATTTTTTCACTCTCATATAATCCTATTTTAACAAAAATATTCTTACAGGGCCACACTTAGATTTATGAGTACCATAATAGCAATAGCTGGATCCGCATAGATTTGAGATGGAACTTTGTCATTATACTACTATTTTATTATTTAAGGCCTTGAGAAACAATTACAATTCCATTTTATAAAATGGTGGTAACTATCAATGGTGGCACCATAATACTTGTAATGACAACTTGTTATTAGTTTATTTCTCAAAGTTCGTTAATCGCACTATGGAATCATATATTGATCCAAACAAACTGAAATTCACTACAGATTTTGAATTTAATAATATTTTTTAAAGCCCTTTAACAACGGTTCTTAACCGTTATTGAAGGGGAGTTAGAAAAAGTATAAACAACCGTTATTAAAAATGCGTTGTTAAAACCATTTTTAAAAGACATTTAACAACGGTTCTTAACTGATAACCGTTGTTAAAGAGTACCTTAGCAACGGTTAAATTTTTAAAAAAATACCTTTAACAACGGTTTTTAACTAATAATCGTTACTAAGGGACCCTCTAATAACAATTATAGTTAAAAACCATTGCTAAAAGTATTTTAACTTTCTCTAAAAGGTGTGACTCAAATTGATATTGAATCATATTGATTAACAGTAAACAATGAATATGGAGTCATATTGATTAGATAAGAATAAATATCATCATATATTATTTATTCAATAATTAATATGAAAGAAATATAATTATGCATCAAACAAAAAATATTTACTCAATAAATACATACATCTTGCTCATACAATAATATGAAAACCTATACAATTTTTAAGAAAAAAATAGATAAAACAGAAAAAAAAAACTTCAAATGCTTTTTTAAGCTTAAAGATGAGATTTTTTGGTCTAAAAATGGCAGTACAAGCACAAACAGTTATCCTTGTAGATCTCATCGTTATCCTTGTAGATCTCTCAATCGGAGTTTCCTACCAAAAGTTATGGTTGTTTGAAGTTGAGATGGTCGAATTTCGGTTTTTATTTCTTCTCTCTCTTCTCTCTTCTTTCTTTCTTTTTTCTCTCTCTGTCTCTCTCTCATCTCTCTTTTTTTCTCTGTCTCTCTCTCATCTCTCTTTTTGTAATGTTGGATTGAGATTAACGATCGGTGAGATGAGCAATCTATGGTAGCAAATGTTATTGGTGGGAGCAAAAAAGTAAATGTCAGAGCAAATATCAGACTCAATAAAGTAGCAGAACCATTTAGCAACGGTTCCTTAATCTCTACAATTGGCCAGTGTGTTAAAGGCAATGATTAACAATGGTTCCTTCAAAGAACTATTGCTAAATGATTCAGCTGCTTTGTGGTATTCTCGGAGACTATTTTAATATTTTTTATTATAAATCGTTATTAAAAAGTTTTCAATATTACAATGATGTCATTGAGCCATTTTAACAACGGATTTGATATATAACCGTTGTAAAATGAGTGTTATTTAAGGTCATTTTTGTTGTAGTGATTCCAATAATATATCTCATTATGAAGTATTGATGCTAATTTAACTGAACCTTTTGTTTAATTAATTTTAAGTTATGTAGAATTAAAAAATAACGTCCTAATAAGATCGCTAATCATATATATAGGAAGTCTAAAATGCAATGTGTTGCACGGATGTGTCCGTGCACCACGTCAAAATCTCAAAGTTCAAGTTAAAAATGATTGATCCAAAACATTCAATTTATTTTCTATATTAAACTCTTATAGAAAATCAAATTTATTTATTTTTTTGAATTTTTTTTTGTTATTTTTTTGGGCCAAGAGAAAGTTCCTGGATATAATTATTTTGGATCGTCCAATAGTCACAATTTCTTTCCACCCAAAAAATAGAAAAAATTTCAAAAAATATAAAATTTAATTTTCTATAATAGTTTGATATGAAGAATAAATCAAACGGATCGGATCGATCATTTTGTACTTAAAATATGATATTTTAACGTGGTGTACGAATACATCCGTGCAATGCATTGCATTTTAGACTTCATATATATATAGAGTAAAGACATCGTGAGCTTAAACTCATGTAGGCCTTGCGTGAATTTAACTAAAAAAGTATATCAAATCATCTCTAAATTTTAATATATCATGCTCATTAAATTTTTATATGAAAATCTTATGGGATACAAAAATTTAAAGTGTATTGAGTTTTTTAAAGTCACCGTTTTTAATTTTTAAAAATAATGTTCAAATATTATATATTTTATTATTATTTTAAGAGCTGATTTTTAAAAATTAAAAATCATGACTTAAAAACCTCAAAAATTTTAAATTTTTGCATCCCACAAGATTTTTATAAATTTTTTTTAATAAGCATGATGAATTAAAATTTGAAGATAATTTGATATGTCAAGTGATCCCCTCCGTGATCCTAACTCAAAAAATATATCAAATGATTTTCAAATTTTGATTTATCAGTCTCATTAAATTCTTCATATTGAAATCTTATGGGGTACAAAAATTTGGGGTGTTTTGAGTTTTGTAATTCATTCTTTTTAATTTTTAAAAATAATGTACAAATATTGAATATTTTATTATTATTTTTAGATTTGATTTTTAAAAATTAAAAAGAGCGACTTAAAAAACTCGAAACACCTCAAATTTTTATACCCCATAAGATTTCAATATGAAAAATTTAATGAGAATGATAAATTAAAATTTAGAGATTATTAGTATATTTTTTGAGTTAGCATCACGGAGGGGCTCCATTCTCCTAAGAGCACACTAAATTTACTCTCTCTCAATATATATACTACTAAGTCCTAACAAAGCACAAATAAATTTAATTTATTATAAAATGAAAGATGATCTATGGTGCAACTTGAAAATTAGCTCATTCTACGAAAAGTGGAAAAAAAAGGAAGAATGTACCTACCGTATATGAACCTACCATATTACCAACTTCTATATATTGTATATTGTAATGGGGATCGGCAATTGGCAAATAACAAGGTGTGAAGAGGCGAGAAAGGTCCGGACAAATTCACAGGGCCCAGCGTACGTGGCGACAGGTCATGTAGAGTATCTGTTCGGTGGGGCCCAGTGAACGCACGCCTTAACCTCAAGATATATAGTGTCCTTCCTTTTAATGCGTAGACATAATTGAGGTCAATTTTTCAAACTAAAAAGAAAATTCTTGTTCTAGGTTATTTCGAGCTAGGCCTAGGATTGATCCCTGATTGTGACAGTAGTGACTTAATACTTAATAGCAAAGATCACCATGAAGCAATTGAAGACTTTTCTTTTATGATCAAAGGAGAAAATTTCTCTTTTACCAAACATATGCGGATCAAATCACGATCTTCTAAAAAGAACAAGAACTCTTTCATACCACATATAACTTGGTATACCGGATTAGCACTCTTACGCACTCTTCTACTTAGTCTAAAATTTATTTGGCAAATTAATTCATCAGAATAACAATTCTATTCTAACTTTTTGCTATTCCATTGAGTGCCAAACATACCCGAAATGACTAGAATTGTTCGTTCTTTTATTGGAGCATATATTAATTAGCATTGTTTTAAAATACGACTCTATAATCATATATACGATCTGTTTATATTTATACTGTGTGGTATCTAATGTGTAAGAGTATGTAATCATATATTCAACAACGCTCAATATTTTTTTTAATTTTTATTGTATTAAGTCTATAATATGATATAATTCATGCACACAAAAATTTAGAATATATATATATATATATATATATATATATGTGTGTGTGTGTGTGTGTGTGTGTGTGTGTGTGTGCAATCTGCATATTGAATACATATCTGTAAATGTAATTCTTATATTGAACCACATATTCATCCACATGTCGTATATACACTATGCAATGACCAACCACAAATATATTGAAATCCATATTTTTAGACCTTGATGAATACTCAATAACCAACAACAATAACGAACAAATTAATTGTTTGACCCGACCAAACTTTAAAACTCATGCTCATATTTTTTATTTTCAAATTTAAAATATCGATTCAAATCATTCAACATGATCTCTATATTAAAATCTTCTAGGAGATAAAATTTTATATATTCTTTATATTCTTTTCTATTATTGTAGGGATAAAAATATCATTGATCTAATGAATCATGGACCGTCCAATAACGGCAAAATTGTATCTAAAAAAATAGAAAAAAATACCAAAATATAAAAGAACTTGTTTTCAAAAATATTTTAATATAGAGATTATATTGAACGACTTGAATTGATTTGTTGAATTAAAAAATTATAAATATTACATGAAATATAAAAATATTTGTACTTCATATAGTTTTTATAGTAAAAGTCAAGACATTGAAAAAGTAAAATATCATTGATCGGTTCTAACTAAGGGGAGAGTTCCCTTGATAATGTGTTATTTTAACAATTTTGACAATGACATTCTAAAAAAATATAAAACATATAAAACATATATAGATGTATCATTTAATTTATAGATTGATAGTGCATTAAATTTTATGTAATTTAATTATTTTTTGATGATCCATTAAATGCCATTAAATTAATTATAACTATTGTAAATCATATAAAAATTTGATGATATTTGATGGACTATCAAATGATATCTAAATTGTATAAATTTGAAACAATATCGATCTATAAGTTGAAAATTATATCTCAAAACTTTTTTTTATATTTTTAAGATTTTTTATATATCTATTTAGAATATTTTCATTGTTAAAATAACCCATATCAAGGGAACCCTCCTCTTAACTAAGAGCATGTATTCTTAGTAGTACTCTATCATTGGAGTACGTATCTGGACTCCTCACTATGCAAAAAAAAAAAACATTAACGGTTTTTAAAATAATTTACTAACAGTTTTGTAACCGTTAGTAATTGGGGGGTTAGAAAAGATATAAACAATCATTAGAAAAAAAGGACAGCTGGACGGACATTTGGTAACGATTTTTAGCTAAGAAATGTTAGCGAAGGGTGATGTGAATTTTTTTTAAAGTTTTGCTATTGGTTTGTGCTAAAAAACCCGTTAGCAAAGGGTGTTGCAAAAAAAATTTGAACTTTTGCTAATGATTTTTTAGTAAAAACCGTTAGCAAACGGTGTTGTGAATTTTTTTTTGAATTTTTACTAACGGTATTTACTAATAAACCGTTAGCAAAGGTTTTTATTTATTTTTAATTCTATATTTTTTTAAATCCAAAATTAATAATTAATGCAAATAACTAATTAATATATTGAAAGAATTTCTGAGTAGTCAATTATGAAAAATATTAAAACAATCACGTTGTAGATATAATAAAATAAGTTGCTAACATTAAGTACAAACCTCAAGCTTCTACTAATTACAAAGTAATAGCTAAAATAATTTTAAATCAAGAAATCAAAAAATTTCAGAGATATTAGAAATTAATATTATTCTGCTTTATTGATTTTATAAGGCTTCAAATTGAAATTATTCCTAAATTCATGATTGTAAGTCAATCTTTTTTCATTTATGGAATTGCCATTTTATAATTCACTGAGTTTGAAGTTACCAAATAGACAAAATATATAAAATACAAAATAACCTTATTCTCAAATAAAGAGAAATTAAATATAAAATAAAAGATGCTAACTTCATCAAGGTCTCCAAAATCACTCAAGTCATCCATATATGCAGAGCTAGCCTTAAAAGAAAGTAGATTTTTAGAGAGGGTTGCTAAAATTAAAATAATAAAAGCTAAATTGGAGATAGAATTTTTGCTAATTAAGAAGAAAGATTAAGTTTGGGATGAACTTCTGGAGCAAACATAATATACAAAATAAAATTAGATTCAATAATAATTTTTAAGACCTAATTTAGAGATAGAAAATATACCTCATATCAGAATCTGATTGAAGAAGAGAAATGAATCAACTGATGGCGACCAGAGAGATGTACTAAAATTAGGATATATTAGGTTTTTATGCGCATTAACCTTTGCTAATGATTTCTTATTAATAACTTTAGTAAAACCCTGCGCAAAAAGCTTTTCTAATGATTATTTATTAATAACCGTTAGCAAAATCCAACGTCAAAACCTTTGCTAATGGTAAAAGGTTGTCCGACAAATTTTTACACTTTCTGATATATTTTTATAATGTTTTCTTCTTCCAAATCGTTATAAAATAATTGAATTTATTTTCTAAAATGCCACCACCCAATGTTACTAATGATTTTTACTAAAAACCGTTAGTAAATTGGTGTTAGTAAAACTCAATTTTGTTGTAGTGCCTACAAATCGTCGAATTTGAACCGCGGATAGGCAGTCATACACTGATGAGACATAGTTTCAGGGGCCTGTATAAAAAATGGACACTTAGCACATAAAATACTCTAGATGATTTGAATTCTTTAACAAATCTGATCAATTGATATAATATCAAACTCTCTGAAAATATTTCAAGTTTTATAAATAAATAATCTATCTGATGTAAAGAAGATTAATAATTAAATTTTCTTATTCTACGATTGAAAATTTCAATTTCCATGGTCAAATAAAATTATGGTATTTTAAAAAGTTGTATTTTAAAACCATCTAAAAAATGTCAATTTTGAGGATCGTTAGATTTTAAAATCCATTTGTTGTCCTAAAATTATCGAATGCTAACCAATAAAACAAGTCCAACTGTCCAACGGAAGTTTGGCATAACATGGTTTCCTTTGGATATCTAACTCATAACTTCTAGTACAAATACGTGTACAAATGAGTAACTAACTATCTAACTAGACAATCAAGGCTTAGCTTAGTGAAAATTGGATGGTTTACACCCCCGAATTTTCTTTAAAAAAAATAATCTACACATATTGAAGATAATTTGTAATAATATTATGCTATGATTCTATTATTTCATCCGGAAAATGTTTGAGAGATTCTATTATTAAACGAGTTATTATTAACAATAACAACTTAATTTTTTGTACAGTACTTTTACTATTCAATTAAAATATCACAATTCTAAATGATAACTTATCTGAATAAGAAAATACTATACAAATAATTTGAATAATTAAGTTATTATTGTGAATTATAGCTCATTTAATTTATAATAATGAAGTTAGTATCAAAATTTTAAAACGTAATACCTTACGCCCCAACACTGGAACGCCCCCACAAAGACAATATCCCCAAGTCGCAACCCAGAACGGGAGTACAAACGGTCGCCATTCGCCAATCACTCAATCAGCACGCGCTATCTGCAACTAATTCATCAACCAAAAAACAGAAAAGTAATTGCGGCCGGAACCAGCGTGTGCGCTTTGGTTCCGGCGAATCAAACTCGGAGAATATATAAATGAAGAACAGACTAAGGCATCAGTCATGAGATAAGGGTGAGATAGCAGCATCAGGGGCGAGGAGTATCTTAGAGAGTGGAGTCAGGAGTACTGGGGCCCCGACGTGAGAAGGATGAAAGCTAAATCTCTTCCTCCGCACTATTTTCTCCGGCGGTTAAAATCCGTGGGCTCCGAACGACACCTTCTTTCCGCTACCGGCTGCCCCACTTACTGTCACATCAATCCACCCTGCCTTATAGACTCCGTTGGCGATGTCGAGCTCATCACTATATCTTCACTTGCATCTTTTAAGCACTGGATGTATACATCACTAAAGATCAGAGCACTTGCACTGGTGGTGGTGCCATTATCTATTACGCCTTCCTTACTCCTTTTAATTAACATCAGCATACAACGAAGTAGCAAGTCGCCTTCGGTCCTGTCAATCAATCAATTTTGGATCCAATCCAATTAGATCTGTTCAATTAAGACATAAAAACTTATATCGCTTTAATCAATCCAAAAATTAATTATTTATTTATTGATGCAAAAATGGACGGTTAGTTTTGGATTGTCTCTAGTTTGATCCTCTGTAAATGTTATGAGTGAGTCTACAATTCTGCATTACGTCATATTTTTGGGACAAAAAATAGAATTTTTTTTTTCAAGTGATTTGCACCGCATAATGAAACAAAAGATAATATAGAAAGAAGCAAATATACATATATTTAAAAGTAATCTATAATTAGAATTAAATGATTGTTTGTACCTTCCATTTTAAATTTCACTTGATCCATCTAATTATATGTTTTTAGGAAAGGAAGTTGAGTCCGAAATTTAGTTAGTAGATACTACCACAAAAAATATTTTAGAACCCGTTATATAAAAGATTTAGCACCGGTTATATAACCGATGCTAAATGTTTTAAAAATCGACGCTAAGAGAAAGTGATAAAAGGGACATTTAAAACCAATTATTTTAAATAATCGGTTCTAAACTCTAACCTTTAGAGCCTGTTTTTTTGAAATAACCAGTTCTAAACTCTAAAGTCGGTTATTTCAAATAACCGGTTCTAAACTATAACCTTACAAAATCAACTTTAATTAAAGGCTTTAATTTAATTCTTTCTAATTAGCTATTTAGAGCCGTTTCTAACTGTTTACAACATAAACCAATATTTCTGATTTGTTATTTTATTTTTTTGAATTAATTTTTCTAAATTTTGATTAAATAGTTTAATCATTACCATTAACTAATAAAATATATTTCATTAACAAAATAATTATATACAATCTACATATTTAAAAAATCTGAGAAATTTTCTATCTATATACAAAATTTCCTATCTATACAATTTCTAAGTAAAAAAAACTAAATTAAAAATTTTATATAAACATTAAATCTATTTTTGAGCTTCAAGACGAGTTTCAAATATGTCTTTCTCTTTCTCTTTCTTTTTTCTTTCTTCAAGACGATCTTTCCTCTTTCTCTGTCTCCCAAGATCTCTTTTATATATGAAATAGGAGGATGAAGAGTGATAATCCGTGGGATTTAGATTTTTGAATTTTAGTTTTTAGATCGTTGGATAAGGATGAACCAACGGTTAGATTGAAAAATATAGCAATCTGTGGGAGCAAAAAGCTGAAATTACATTGGTTGATGTAATTATGTCAGAGAATTTTTTTAGAGCCGGTTCTAAAAGTTTCAGAGTCGGTTTTTTATTTTAAAGTTTTTAATAAAAATTAAACATTTAGAACCGTATAAATTAAAAACCGGCTCTAACTCATTATTTAAAATGTTTTTTTTAAGAATTAGAGACGTTTTTTATTAAAAAGCAGTTCTAATTCATAAAATTGAATTAGAACCGATTTTATAAAAAAATGGTTCTAATTTAATTTTATGAATTAGAATCGATTTTAATTAATATGAATTAGATTAATATAAAGTACTCTAAAATCTAATTCTCTCATGTTAATTAATATGAATTTTTAATATTAATATGATGTTAGAGAATTTTATACATTATCATAAATTTTAATCACAATTTAGAATCGGTTATTTAAAAAATGGCTCTAATTAAGGAATATGAATTAGAACCGGTTTTCTTAAATAACCGGCTTTAACCATTTTTAATTTAAAAATCCGACGCTTCACAATTTAGAATCAATTATTCAAAAAAACCAGCTCTAATTTAGGGATATTTATTTAATTATAAAGAATCACATTGTACATACACATAGTTCATTTAATTAAGTAATTAAATAATTATGATACACAAATAAAGATAAAGCATGGTTCCAATGAGAAATTAGTCCCTCTATTGACGTCTGGAATTGGGTAAACTTCGGTTCCTTAAAACGAATAAAAAAAATCCAATCTTGTTTGTAGCTTAATAACCGGTTCTAATTGAATTAATTAGAACCGGTTTTAAATCTTTTAAATCTATTGATTAGAATTGATTTTTTATAATCGGTTTTAAATCTATTTGATTAGAATCGATTTCTTTAAAAAAACCGATGCTAAACTAAAACAGTTTCTATTACAACCCTTTATTTTATAATAACCGGTTCTAAAATATTTTGCTCAAATTACAACACCGCCATTCAACTCTTTTAGAATTGATTTTCTATTTAACAACTGCTAAATGGCCGGTTCTAAAGGTTTTTTGTGGCAGTGAGAATTCGTGATTTTTTTTCCCCTTCAAAATAGAGCTCCAATTAATTCGATATATTTTGAATATATATATAATATTTGAACCTACTCCGTGATATATGGGTGACAAGCATTACCATCTAAAGTAGAGCTCATAGTTCTTGATATATTAGAGAGAAAAAAATAAACCCAACTATTTTGCGGTTAGTGGCAGCATATGATCAACTATATATTATGACCATTCATCTGATACTTTTTGAATAAATTATTTGATGAGCAAAATTAAAAATACAGACAAAATTTTTATTTGTTACACAATACATGTATGATATTAAGACCAATTAAAAAACGTTTAATTAATCTTCCATAAAACAATTAAAAATTTTATATTTTTTGACGATTTTACAATCAACGGTTTAAAATTTCAAATCGGTCCAAAATATATAATCTAACTAAAAAAATGAAATCTTTCTCTTAGTAATTAATTAATAATTTCAAACTATAGATAATGTTACACAAGGTGAAATTCATCATAATAATAAATGGGTGGAATCCCTTGACAACTAATTATTTTGACAACCAACCTTATATAAATTCATAGAAAATCTTAAAAATGAAAAAAATACAAACATATTCTTGAGCTAACGGTTTGATTGTGATTGAATTTCATACAATTTGGGTGTCATTTGACATTCCATCAAAGACTATTAAATTTAAATCAAATGACACTCAAAATGCATAAAAAATTAAATCACTATCAATTCATAAGTTTTTATTTTTAAGATTTTATATGAATTTTTATAAGGATGATTGTCAAAATTATTAATTCTCAAGGATCCCCACCCATATAATAAATATCATATAGTTATGTATGGGCGACGCTATTTTGATTTTTTGAGAGCTTAATTCACAACATTGATAGCTGCGAGAAATTTTTCATTGTGTATACCAATTTCTCCCTTTTTAATGTGCTGCTAGATATGCTAAATCTAGTGGTTAATTAATTTATTAATAAATAAGGAATGTGAAATGCGTAGAAAGTGAAACTATCCATTGACGTTTTTTTATCAAAATATTTTTTTGGATCATCTACTTGTTTAGCGTATATTCTAATTTCTTTTAGTTGTCTATACTTTGTGTGATCAAATGGTCATGGATAAAAAGCAATGGCATTCTTCTTTTAAAAAAACATCTAAGGCAAAATTCATGTACATGCAAAAATATTGACAGTCTTCAACAAAACATAAAAATTTGAATAATTACACATGAAGGATATCGGAAATAAATAAGGAACTCATGAACAAAATATTTAATCAAAATAAATTGTTCAAACTTTATTGGTATAAAGAATGAAATTTTGATATTGTTTATCTTGAAGAAATTGGAATGTTTACTTATTACTAAAAAAATATCTTATCTAATATGCTTGGGGCAGAATTAATATAAATGATTTTTGCTCTGAATATTATAAAATTTACGCTCAAATAACACTGCCCTTATGTATGGATTAGGCTATGAAAGGAGAATAAATGGATTGGATATGAGTCAAATATTTTGATTTGTCATGATACAATCGGGTACAAGTTGTCCAGACCCGTTTAATTATGTCTTTTTTGGATTTATTTTGTGATTTAAAAATATAATATTTATATATACACTAATTAAATTAATTATATACTAATTGATGTAAGATTACTTAAAACTATATAAAAATATTTAATAAATATTCAACTCAGATTGGATCAACTCATAACCTTTTCGGATCGGTCCAAGAGTACAATACACGTAAACTGTGCAAATTATTTGTCCCCTAAATTTAAAGGACACTGTTATAATTATTCTATCTGCGATCAAATTTCGATGATCATCATGAATCAGAATAATTACTATATATGTGTGGTACTCTATGTAGCACGAATAGGAACATGAGTATCCGATACGACACGACACGATATTTTTAGAAAAATGAGGCTACGATATAGTATAGGCACATATTTATTTTAATAATAAATATATAGAATTTAAAGTTCAAATTCTATATAGTAAATATGGTTAATAATTTATTGCTAAGTTTTACTGATATGTGCGGTATTTTGAATTTTTAGAGTTAAAAAATATTAATATAATCGCCCGCACAAGTAAATTAACCTTATCAAGTCCTCAATGGCCGAGGGGTGAGGGTTCTTATAGCCCAGTGGTAAGTGCATTGTCAATCTATCCAGAATGTGTGGGTTCGGTAACCCCCTCGCCCTCCCCCTTCTCCCTCCAAACATAACTATTTCTGTGGATAGTATTCAAAAATTAATCTAAATGGTTTGTTTTAATTATAATGACAGTGGTGAAGTTTAAATATTAGTTTTGATGTATCAAAGGTTTATTATTATTCAATCAGAACGGTAATCTCTCATTGAACGAATTAAATAAAAAGTAAGATTTTTTTTTTTGTGTCGTTCCCAAACACACACATCAAAAGAAATTTTACTCTGAAATTGAATTACACTCATGTGAATCTCTCGTAAAGAGTAAAGACTGCACCAGCGTTCTTGTGACTCTTTGTGACATATCAAGGTGTACTGCACCAATTTCATTTGATCCTTTGTAACGTGTCTACTGTGTGTCGATCAGTGTGTCTTTGGTATGTCATGGATTTGACCGTGTCTTTAAAAATTATTGACCGTAGCGGACGTATGTCCTGTGTGTCGCACGCGTACCCGTATCCGATACAGTTCAGACACAGATGCGGCTTGATATTTGATGTGTCCCTTCTACATAGGCGGTACTAGACGAGGCCGGACCTGGAGCAACTGTGCAAACAATTTTTTCACAACACCTAAATGTGCTTTTAGTATTGGAAAAAACAGCGGCCTAAATCAACACAAGTGGGCCTATTTACATGTAGCCAGTAGGTAGGCAAAGTAACGGATAGTGTATTGGAGGGAATGTGGACTTCAACAAGTAGTGTGTTGTCGGAAACATCTAGTCAATTATCAGACCAAGTCGTTGGATGCCAAATCCAATTGGTAGTCGATTAATTAAAATCGTAATATTGCTTGGTGGAATCATCTTTTTCATCCATGCTCTAATTTTGACAATTATAACCTTTAACTAGTAAAAAAATTATTTGAAATATTAATATTACTATGTACTCGTTTGTAGTCATAAATGTTCTGATATTTTTTATTTGCATCATAATCAGATTAATATTACACCTCTTACCAATTTGTAGTCATGAAAAATAAATTTTGAATGTTTCCCCTCTGAAAAATTATCCTATTCCCTTCTTTCCATTGTACTCATAATATTACATCTCATACCAATTCACAAATATCATTTTCTTTTATAGGAGATTTATGCATTAATTTGCCAAAGTTCTTCTACTGTATCATAATTAAATTGAAAGTTATTATAGCTAGTTATCCATGCCATTATATAATGAAAAAGGATTCACTTACCATCATTTTAGTGCCACATTGAGGCCATTAAAATTAAATATCAAATAACTATTATTTAAATTCTTAAATAATAAAACTAATCGAAGGAATATTTTATAAATATCATCTTATATATGTATACAAAAAATTATATCATTTTGATATTTTATATAGACTCAAACGTTAATAAAATCAACGGACCAAATTTTATAATTTAGACACGTTACTTGATGGCTATTCAAATGAAGTTAAAATTTTATGATATTTCATATACATATAATTGAAATGATATAGAATATATCTAACAGTTTATATTTTTAATTTTATATATAAAAAATAAATAGGCACCATGAGCACCAAAATAGTGGTAATTGGATCCCTTCTCCTAAAGGGTGAGGATCACTTGATAATGGATTATTTTGACAATGAATTTTCAAATAAGTACTAAAAATATCTAAAAAATAGAATTTTTTTTATGGATATGTTATGATGGCAATGTGGTTGTTATGATGACAATGTGATAAGGCGGTGATTCAAATTTTATGCAATTTCATTATCGTTTGATACTCCATCAATGACCATCAAAATTTTATATAATTTACAACGGTTATAATTTGACGGTGTTTGATGGACTATCAAAATATAATGAAATTGCATGAAATTTAAATAACCATCAATCTATAAATAGAATGACATATTCATAATTTTTTAAAGATTTTTTCATATTTATTTGAAAATCTATTGTCAATATTGTCGAGATAACCATTGTCAAGTGATCCCGTCTTTAAATTAAAATTAAATGTGTATTATGTCTCCAAAATTCAATCATGAGTAACATGAGTTAGTGATAAACAGTTTTGTACATCATCTCCAAACTATCTTATCTTATGTGGAACTAAGAGAAATTATTGATAATTTAGTGTATAATTAAATATTATTATTACTTTTTCACAATATCACGCGTGATCAAACTTGCCAAATATATCTTTAATTTGATCAATACCTATCATGTCATCCTTGTAACGCCACGTTAGATTTGCGGCAAAGATTCATTTCAAATCATGACAAAGTGGAGCAACTTGAACAAGTCGGATAGAACAGAATAACAAATGCAATGATTAACTTCACAACCTTATCACATTGCCATCATAACAATGACATTAAACATCTTTACTTGTTTTTTACTTTCCATGGTAATTTTCTTGACGAATATTTTATGAGTAACTTTCACATTTTTAAGTGCAACAGATTTAGATAAAAAAACGACTCGCCAGACGACCCGTTGGCGACACCATTAAAACTCTGCATCCATCGATGGGTCCCACCACATCTGTTGGCCGGCCAATCAGTCGACTTTCTCCATTGATTTTCAACAGTCCAGATGGTTCCACGTCTTCCTAAAACTCTTGTCAAGCATGACACGTCGACACCACTAAAACTCTGACATCCATCAACGGGTCCCACCACATCTGTTGGCCGGCCAATCAGTCTACTTCTCCATTGATTTTCAACAGTCCAGATGCTTCCACGTCTTCCTAAAACTCTTGTCAACATGACACGTCGATATTTGCCCATTGAGAGCACTCTGGTTCCTTTGGAGAGGTATTTTTCTATGCATGGCGATGTGCCTGAACTTTCAAATGAAAATTACATGAAACGATATTTTCAAATAATTTTCTTGTGCATGATTTTATACCAAACAAAATGGTCGTTCATAACTTCATATAACGATAGTTTACATTTTTTTTTATGTTACATCAACTAGTGGCGGAACTAAGATTTTATGTTAGTGGGGTCATTACATTTTGAAATGAGCTTAAACTGAATTTTAATTAAAATTAAAGAGAATAAAATGGATCAATGGAGTCCTCTTTAGAATTATTATACAAATGAGTGGGATCATTATTTTTCAATTACTTAGAAATCCATCTAATCCATCAAAAAATTTAATGTATAATCAAGATTATTAAAATTTGAGTGGGGTCCTGTGACCCCACTGACCTCAGTGTAGTTCCGCCAATGACATCAACCGTGGATATATAACCTATTTTCACTGGAGACCAATTTAAAAAGAAAAAATTAGTTTAATATCACTATAAAATTTAGAAATTAAAAAAAATATCACTTCAAACTTTAAATTTAATTAAATATCAATTAAACTTACTCGTCTTTTATTTTTTCCACTCAATTATTATTTTTAATTAAAAAATACATATACTCGAACAATAAATTATTATTTTTTTCCAAAATACCCAAAAAATCACAAATATTGTTACACTTAACATCTTTTTTGATTTGTCGATTTGCAAAACAATCTTGAATTTTATAATTTGTCATATTGAGTTTTGTGCAGGGATTAATATGCAAATGAACTAGTGCACAAGAACCAAGACTAGTACTGGGATACAAGAACTTAATCAAGACTGCACTAGGCTTAGGTTTAGTAAAACTCAAACTAGGTTGAATTTATCAAAAGAAATTGAGCTTAAACAACAAGAAAAGTGCTTATGCCCAGTGAATCGTTATAACGGTTCAATAATCGTTACAACGATTCATGAAACATATAACGATTTGATAAATCGTTATAACATTTTAGCTCAGTTGATCCAACGGCTATACGGCAGAACAACGGGCAAATTTCTCTGACAATCCTACCGTTTTGAATATTAATCCGTTATAACGATTTGTAAAATCGTTGAAACGATTTTGTAAACCGTTATAATGATTTGTAAACCGTTATAACGGTTCAGGCCGAAAAAATGAGTTATGTTTGATTTTTCAGCTCTTTATAAAAGGGGGATCATCTCCCTTCTCCTCCAGTTGTTAAATACACTTGCAAAATACATTCTTACAGCCACCATAAAAAAAGCTTTGATAAAACCTTTCTATACCTAGCTAAAGCTCAAGATCTTTGATCTAAACTTGTTCTAAACACTTATGAGATTTGAGTGATTTGCTCTATTGCTAAATCTACTCTTAGTTTTTGCTACTCCATTTAACTTTAGGCTTTGTCTCTCATCATTTGTGTGTAAGAGGATAAAATTAGACCTTGTACAAGACTCGTATTTGGTTGAATAGATCAGACCGACTTTGTTACCGTTAGACGGGAAGCCGGGACCCAAGAAGTAGATGCATAACGCCGAATCTCATTACATCGCGTGTCAACTCGATCCTTTGATTGAGCATTTCTGAATTTTCTCTCTTTACTTCTTCTATTTTTGTTATGTAGCTATCCGTCAATCTATTATTTGACCCAGCAAATCCGTGAAGGCGTTCTAAATTCAATAACCTTTATTCAAAAGCACAAATGATCAACTGGCTTAGATAACAATAATAAAAAAAGATTAAGGATGCATAGATTGACAGATGCATTCTAGACTCCTAGTTTAGGTTCTTTTATTTCCGAAAAAAAATAGTTTGCTTTGTACGACTCAAGAAAAAAAATGCTAAAACAGTATTTTGATCTTGGCTGCTTCTTAACTTGCATGTGAGGCGGATGTCTGCTGGACATTTGGAATTTTTGTGATCGTTCCTTTTTATTTTATATATAACAATTGAATAATAAATTCATGTTGCCTTTTTCTTTTTTAAAAAAAAGTACAATTCAAAATGTATTTAGTAAGGCAAAATTCACTTGCTTTCATACCACTTTTGAAATTAACTAAATAAAAATCGGCGACATCGATCCATATCGCTATTCCGAATCTGAAAGCCGATTGGTCCTTAGGATCCAATTCGTTACAAGATTCGAAGGTTAGTCTTGTTTTTTTAATATTACAAACTAAAGTGTTTAATAGGCTAGGTTAAATGCTTGCTAAGTACAAGTTAAGTACCAGCGAAGGCCATAGTAATAAAATTAATATATGCTACGAAAAATGATTCCCAAATTCGAGATAGAAACAAATAGAAGACAACAATTTATATGTTAACAATAATAAATAAAAATGAGGATTACTTGACATTGGATTATTTTTAACCACTTGAAATGACACTTTAAATAAATTTAAAAAACTTTAAAATAAAAAAACCTATTTATTAACAGACAAGGGATCAGTTGACAATGAGTTATTTTGACAACCTTGACAATGGATCTTTAAAAAAATATAAAAAAAAAAAAAAATAGAAAAAAATTATAGATGTGTTTTTCTACCTTTAAATTGACGGTTATTCAAATTTCATGTAATTTCATTATCTTTTGATAGTCCATCAAAGACCATCAAATTTTCATATAATTTATAATGTTCCAATTTAATGATTTTTGATGGACTATCAAATGATAATGAAATTGCATGAAATTAATTTGAATGACAAACAATCTAAAGATAGAAGAACACATGTATAAAATTTTTTTTTTTTGCATTTTTTAGAGATCCATTTTCAAGGTTGTCAAAATAGCCCATTGTCAACTGATCCCTTCTCTTATTAATATAGTCTTCAACTAAATTGTATATTGAATTTATTTAGAGACAATCAAGAAAACCCACTGTCAAGTGATCCCACATCATTAACTTTGTTTCTCTTTTCTTATTTATCTTAATCAAATAGTTTATGTTATTTTCTTTTTTTATTTTAAAGAGATGATGTGAGATGTCTATAGTACAATTTAAACGTTTAAGCCTTATAACTATTTGTCTGTTTTTTTTATGAATTATTATATAGCTAATTATAATATTTGTCATTACACATATAGTTATCATTTTGAAAATAATATATTTATTTTCGAATTTTTCATAATTATTTTTTTTACAAGTATATGAAGATGTTTTATTTTTAAATTATGCAGGGTACTTAGGACCAAGAAAATATAAAAACTAAAAATAACAAACATTTGACAACATTTCCTAAAAAGAACTTTTTTCCAAAAAAAAAAGCACGTTAATTAAGTGAGAGAGAGAAAGTAAATACTGATGTAGATAAAATTCCACTAATTGAATTACAAGTGGTAGCCGTTGTCATATTTTCAAAAAGAGAGAGAGAGTAAATATTTTTAATCATCTCCAAAATTTATTTTATATTACTTAATAAGTTCTTTGTACACAAATTTTTATGGGATACAATTTTACTACATTTTAGATTTTTAAAATATTTTTTTGGATTTTATAAGAAGTCTCTTAAATATTAATAAAATAGTAATATTTTCATACAAAAATATCACTTTTAGAAAAATTCTGAAATATATACCTAGAAACTAGAAAAAGAAAATATAAGTACCTCAAAAGATTTTGATATAAAAAAAATTATTGATAAACACAAATTTAAAAGAAAAGAAAATTTAAATACCTCAAAATTGCACATATTATAATATAAAATTCATCTTGTTTTATGGATGCACCATGTAATGCATCAAAATGTCAAACTTCAAGTTGAAAATGACTTGTCTGAACCACTCAATATATTCTGCATATTAAACTCTTAATCAAAATTTATATTTTTACAAAAAAAAAGTTTGATATCATTTTGTAGGAAAAAATCATCACTATAGGACAATACAAAAATACTCAAATCAAGTAATTTTTTCATCCAAATAATAGGAAAAAAAATTAAAAATTATAAAATTTTATTTTCTATAAGAATATAATATAACGGTTCAGATTGATCATTTTAAGTTTGATGTTTGAGATTTTTACGCATTGCATGGATCCATTCGTGTAATGTTTTGCATTTTAAATTTCCTCTTTATATCTCTATATATATAGAAGTTGTCTAATATGAAAATATTTGTATTTTCGGGTAGAAGTACACGTGGGTCAAATTTTAATGTAACATGTATGAATTCTGATTTATTCTTCCATTAAATCTTTCATATAAAAATATCAAGGGATATAAAAAATATTTAGAGTTTTCTAATTATTTTTTATTTTTCAAAATCAGCTATAAAATATTTTTTTTTTATTTTTTGCACATTAATTTTGTAAATCCATAACAAATGCCAATATATATAATATAAAGGAATATTCTATGTTACTATGCATAATAAATATTGCTCTATGTCATGGATTAATGTTTTCACTTTTAAAGTTTAAATTATCGATCTGAATCGCTCAAAATTATCTCCATATACAAATATTCTTGTAGAATAAATTTTATATCTTTTAGTATTTTTGTTCTTTTTTAAAAGAAAAAAAATCATTTTTTATCGTTCGTGATACTTAATTTAATTAATTATTAAATATATGCATATTAAGATTATATTAATTGAATGATTCGAATCATCCGTTTAAATTTTGAAAAAAATAATCGATAACATCCACTGATTCTTGTTATGTTAGAATTTGTATTGTCTACAGTATTGTATGCGTAAAGTATATGTCAGATATATATATTTCCCATTAATCTAAGGGACAGCGACGTAATTATCCTGCTCGCGTTCTAAATCTGACAGTTATTATAAATTCAAACAGTTACACATACGGTATTTTAGTATTTTAGAGTAACCGGACCATTATGCTCTGGGCAAATTTTTAGAAACTTTTTTGTGGGTATTTCGGTTTAAAAGGCTTCCTTCTTTTTTTTTTTTTTTTTTTTGCTGTTGAATGTGTCTGGTCTCTGTCTAGAGTCTAGAGATGGATGAAAGAGGACGTTGAATAGGTGGCCGATTATTTGGCGCCACACAGGCCTGTATCCTCGGCGTATTATTATATTTTAATCTTAATTTTCTTATTGGCAAATAATTGCAATGGTGAAAAGGTAGAGGTTGAGCTGTGCTGTGCGCTTCCATCACCGTGCACAGATCCAATGCGGCTTTTCGGACGGGTCACATAATAGGCAGCCTTTCAACAAGACAACAATGTCGTACTTCGCCGGTTCGCCTCCGTGCATCATCCGTTAGAGAGAAAAGAAAATACTGCTACTGAGATAGGGATGTCAATTATTGATTAGACCTGATGGGTTAATCCGATCTGATCAGAATTTGATATGACTTGAAAATAAGTCAGTCGATATGAATCTTTTTTTTTTTTCTCGAATCGGATCGGATTAGATTCGGGTCAATCCGACCCAACCCGACTAATTATATTTTTTAAAGTAATTTTATAATTTAATACCAATTAAATCTTAAATATAAGTTAATTATATACTAATTAAGATTAATTATAAATTAATTAATATTTAATTACTTAAAATAATTAATATTTAATTACTTAAAATAATTAATAAATAGTTAATTATTTTATACAGATAGGTTCGATATGAGTCAAAAAAAAATTATACAGATAGGTTCGATAATAGCTAATTATTTTATCTGACACGAATCCGACCCGACCCGATTCATTGACACCGGGGCGAGACAAATTAAACTTGTCTTTGGCTGCAGTGGTAGCACCGCAGAGGATCTAATACCTGGACCCGGTAACTTGCGCCGACAAAACACTATTGTGATGTTAGAAGTTACAACCTAATTAAACATAAACTACTTGTCACGCTCGTCAAGTAGTCAAGTGAATGCATGTCTTTCTCAGTAAGAAACATCGACAACTACGGCCATGGTGCTTGAATATGTGCGCAGTGTACAATTATGATCAAGCACCTATGTACGCCACACACTTGCACAAACACAAATAATTTCATCATTTCACATAATTAATAATTAAGGAAATTCAAAGATTGACAAAAGTTAACCCCTCATTTTATGGGTATCTATGAATCAATATACAGTAACACAAATAATTTCATCATTTCACATAATTAATAATTAAGGAAATTCAAAGATTGACAAAAGTTAACCCCCCTATGAATCAATATACAGTACAATTATAAAAATAATTATATAGTATTAGTTAACAATATCACCAGGAATATATTAACTTTTGTGCAGTATGTCAAAAAGGTCTCCAATTCTTCAAATAACTTCAGATGTTTCTTTGCTTCAATGCGAGATTTTGCGTCCCTTTGTTTACATATATTTATGTTAATTAGGTGAAAAGAATTCATTAAAAATGCAATCATACATGTGGGCGGTTTGGTATATGGAATATGTAGGTGATGAGGATTGACGAAATGCGAGATTTCTCATATATTCTGGGAATCACATGCCTTGGTAAATTTCTCGACAATTCCATTGAGAGATAAAATAAATAACACTCATGGTGCTTAAAAGTCCACAAATTAGAAAAGACAAATTTCGTATCTCTATCTTGTATCTATTTATCACTATTAAAAAGTACTCAGGCAGGAAGGACGGAAAAAAGGAAAAGAGATTACAAGTCACGATGTGTTTTGTATTATGGAGAGAAAGGTGTGCTCAAATATTCAGAGAAGAATATGAGTCGCTGCAGATACTATTTGAGATAATATATAGTAGAGATGCAGTTTTAATTTTCCTTTATTTTTTTCCTTTGTAACTATAATACTGGTGGTGTTACATTTCATATATAAAATTTGAGGACAAGACCCTCATGTTTTATCAAAAAAAAAAAAACTCTAATATGACTTGCATGCATATACTCTTGCACAATTTCATGAATGTGTTTTTGCGTCTCAGCTAAGCTAGCTTTCTATAGATCTTGCACATGAGATTTTGGCATCGTATCACAATAATTGGCCAAACCGCGTGCGTTTATTTAAATAAATAACAATTATTGCTTACTGTTGTGGGTTTGAAGCATACACCACAGTCCCCAAGGAGAATCACTATATTTTTGGTAATTATTGGTTATATGTATACACGAGCAGAGTTAATTTGCTGATCGAAATCACGCATTCATGGGTGCTATATTTTGACAAAGGTGACAACCTATAAAGTACATATAATTTTCTTTCAACGATTCAATTACACCTGTCTTAGCTATATATGCCTATATAAACCTAACATTGACACGTCGTAAAGTGAACAAAAGAGAGAGTAGACACACTCTAGAGGGATACACATGCAAGCATCTTAGTGTGTGGTAAATAATATGCATACGAGGTGGTTAACATATCTGACAATGTCAGAGATTCCATGCACTATTATCATGTACTGCCACCGGCCAAGACGACCATGTATGAAAGTCGAGCATTCTTCTGTACTAGCATTGGTCGTTTCTACATCTTAAAAAATTGGATTAGCTGTCTTTCATTCTTTCCTTTGTTTCTCTGACAGAAAGCTTGAGTATTGGCAAAGATAATTTGTAAAGGTGCCTTTTGCACAGCCTAGCATGTGCACGTACTGTACACGTCGCAGCTTGCTAGTTGCTAGCTCCTGTGCTGTGTACGTGTAGGTCTCGTCCAAAACTAGTTACTCATGACGACTTTCAAAAAGGGAAAAAAACGAAATAGTAACGGACGGGAACAGATTGTTATGTGCACATGAAAGTTACATAGCATGAAAATATATACAAGAAACAAGAAGAACTGCTGTACTCATGCCATACTGCATGTCAGTACTGACTACTGATCAGTAGCGCCTTTATGCAGAAGGAACCCTAGTGTCTGTAAGTGGGAAGCTATATATGCATGCAAGTGTAGGTCACAACTCATAAAGACGATATGTCCCGTCTACACGTCTCTTTACACTTATAAGACTACACTAACTGTGAACGTGACCGGTATCGATCGGTACAGGGCTGATAGCTAGCGTCGCCAATAGGACTCGGTCTTGATGGGGTTGCTTTGCTTGTGCGGTACCACTGGCTCTGTAGATTGTAGTAAACGAGAAGAAACAGAGAGAATCAGAGAAGTGTCTCATGTCATCTTTGGTGTCCAGTGGCAGTGGGTCGTGTTTTCCCCCAGTTGAGTGGCTGACTGGATGTGATGAACGAGTTTAACTGTCCTCCGCAATTATATATTTCATGCATTTGCAATTTTCTCAACAAAACTAATTAAGTTTTCACCTATTTACATAAAAATGAAATTATTCAATTTAGAATAGTTTATTATTTTATAGATAATTGCTCCAGTACACTACAAAAAAATTAACGCTCAAGATAGTTTTGATAAAACAATTGAAATTTAATTAGCTGGATCATGTGAAATTTAAATTGAAAGGTGCATCAATCACTTAATTTTAAATCATAGATTACTTTTCAAATATATGTGTATATCTATTTTGTTTTATCATATAGTGTAAATCACTTTAAAGAAATTTCTCCTAAAAAATACGGTACTGCATTGTAGACTCACTTTACTTTGCAATAGAATTTTCGATTCAAATTTCGAATTTGTAATCTTCTACAAAAAAATATATTTAAGTCTCTAAACAAAACGTGCGTGGTATTTTCTGTAATAGAGAAATTATATATGATGTTCCCTTTACGACTTCTTAACTTTGAATTTATTCCCATTCTAAAAGTAATTCACTATATTTATCAATTGATTTGCTAGTTCAAAACATCAAATTACATATGATGGATGTCTTTCGAAATTGAAAATGTATGCTACCAAACAATACAAAAGTATCTAGGATGCTCGTCTCTTTCTCCGCCAAAGCAAATATTAGTGGCAACCTACATATCATTAACAAATTCAATTACACCGCAAATACTATATGTAATATTGGCATACTATGTTCTTGCTGTTACAATAGAGTAAACCTTGCTGTTACAATAATAATAAGAAGAAGAAGAAGAAATATTGTGAATGATGCATGTGAGATGTAAAGTAGTTTTGGAAAGCAAAACATGTTCTTCAATTCACTTTACAATGGTATTTCAAGTGGCGAATCCAAATTATTCAATATAATATCCATTTTAGTTTATATGAAAACCAAAGTATATATGCATTTTTTTTTTTGAAACGTTTCTACTATTTTCTTTTGGTGGGTGAACGATCATTCATATTCAATGGTTCAAAAATTATTCGGTTATTGAATTTTCCACCCATCCAAAAAGAAAGAAAACATTACATAAAAAATAGTATTAAATTTGGTCTCTAAATAAATTTTAATATGAAAATCATGCTCAAGTTGAACAATGTGAAACCTGATATTTGAGTGTAAACCAAAGGACCTTTTTTTTTGGGCTTTAGATCAACGGAATTTTAGATCGTTTATTTTAATTTCGGTATTGAACAAAAGACTAACGCGGTATTTGTTCTTTACTGACCCGTACCAGGAAAAAAAAAAAGACCAAGGCAGTATATGTTCTTTACTGTTCTTTACCAGAAAAAATCAAAAGAGCAAGGCAGTAACTGTTCTTTACCAGAGAGCCAGAAATATCTCAACAAACCAAAAAAATCTCCCATATCATCCTAATTCAAAAAATTGGATTGTCGATTTCAGAGCAACCGACCATACTACCGGAAACAAAAATATATTGAACAATTTTAAAAATTAGACTACAACCAAATTCATAATGGTTGCCAATGGTGAAAAAAATAAAAATTATATGGAGTGGTTCAATTGATCTCTTTTCCAAAAAAATGGCAAATGTTCTATATGTTGAAGAATGTCCAATTAATTTATTATCCATTAATAAAATCGCTCAGGATCTAAAGTGAGATAATTTTTACATCAAAAAGAGTGTTTTTTAGGATTTAAAAATGAAAAATGCCATTGGTGAAGGGTTTTTAGAAAATGGACTCCATTATTTAAAAGAACAATCGTACATTTTTTTGGCAAAAAATGAAGAAGATATGGGTGCTCTTTGGCATCGGAGAATAGGGCATCCTTCCAACAAAATATTAAAATATATTTTTTAATTTTAAAACCTTTGATTGTAGTAGTAGTGAAATATGTAAACTAGAAAAACATACAAAACTATCATTTACTTTATCTAAATGCAAAAGTAAAAAAACTTGTTGAGTTAATTCACTCAGATGGTTGGGACCTTTTGAGTTAATTCACTCAAATATTTGTTCTATTCATAGATGATTTTTCACAAACAACTTGGCTATATTTACTAAAAAATAAGAGAAAGTATTTTCACAATTTGTTGGCTTTTATAACTTCGTGGAAAATTAATTTGACACCAAAATAAAAAATCTTTAGATCTGATAATGGAACGAGTTCATAAATCATAACTTCGCAAATCTTTTGAAACAAAAAGAAATTTTACATCAAACAACGTGTGTATACACCTAAGCAAAATGGAGTATCAGAAAGAAAAAAAATCGACATTTATTAGAAGTTACTCGAGTACTCTTATTTCAAAATAACGTTTCAAAGATTTTTTTTTTTTAGTCGGATGTCATTCTCACCGCAACATATTTTACTAATGGAATGCCGAGTGTTTGGGACATTTAAAAGTATTTGGATGTCGTTGTTATGCGCATAAAACCAAACAAGGCAACTGGGACTATGTTTTTATAAAAATAATTTTCTTGGGATATTCATCACAAAAAATGATACAAATGCTATGATCCCATCAACAAAAAAGTCTATATTTCTAGACACATGACATACAAAGAAAATAAATCATATTTTGATTTGGAAAAAGAGATCAATTGTTAAGAAAAACTCAATATTTTTTCTCTCCCACAATATTAAACTCCTAGTAGTGAAGATGCACTAATAGACAATGGAGATGAACATGAGAGTGATAATGAAAGTGCAAGTGAAAATATTGACAAAATTGAAGAGGTACCATTGCGAAAATTAACCCATACACTGCAATCATCCACAAGATTGCGGGATTTTGTCATGCACAAGGTAAGTTATCCTATTAAAAATTTTATTTCTTATAAAAATATTACAAGAGAATATAAATTCTATTTGACCTCGATTGATAATAAAAAGAACCAAATAACTTTAAAGAGGCAATACATCAATCCGTATGGTGTAAAGTTATAGAAGAAGAGCTCAATTCACTAAAACAAATAACACATGGAAACTCACTCCATTACCGATTGGAAAAAAACCCATGGTTTGCAAGTGGATATATAAAATTAAATACCATAGTAATGACACCATTGAACAACACAAAATAAGGTTTGTAGCCAAATGTTATACTCCAACTCATGGAATTGATTATGAAAAGATATTTGCACCTGTGGTCAAAATGAATACCGTGAGGATTCTACTCTCTATAGCGGTAAATAACAAATGGATCTTGCACAAAATGAACATGAAAAATGTATTCCTTCAAGACACACTTAAAGAAGATATATACATGTCACCATCACCTAGTTACATACAAAAAGCAATTCGAATCTTATTTGCAAATTAGAAAAATCTATCTACGGATTCAAACAATCTCCACAGACATGTAATCTCTCATTTACTTTCTTATAATTTTAAGATTAGCAATGCTGATCATTCTTTATTCTATAAAATAAATGAGAATGTCATTATTGTGATATTAGTGTATGTAAATGACATAATAATAGTTGGGAATAATTTAAAAGAAATAAAGAGGGTGAAAACCAAATTGAAATAGATGTTTGACATTAAAGATCTTGAATTTTTAAAATATTTTTTAGGGATAGACATTACTCACTCTCCAAAGGACTTTTCCTTTCTCAAAGGAAATAGACTCAAGACTTATTAAGAGAAACAAGAAAATTAGAGTGTAAATCAATATCTACTTCAATTGATAGTAATGTTAAATTAAATCTTGATAATGGTGAACCATTAGACAATATAAATTAATTTCAAAGTCTAATAGAAAAATTGATCGATCCCACGATGACAAGACCGGATATTTCTTTTTTAATAAGCCAAATTAGTCAATTTATGCACTCACCTCAAACTCAACACATAGAGGCCATATATCAAGTTTTGAGATACTTGAAATTTACTTCTTTAAAAGAGAATTTGGATAAAATATAACGATTATAACGATATACGTGGCTTTCCGATGCAGATTGGGCCGGAAGTCATGATCGAAAATCAACAACCAATTTTTACAAATTTATAGGCGGGATTTTATCACATGGAAAAGTAAAAAATAAAATATTATAACTCGATCAAGCATCGAGGAGAAATACCGAGCTATGGCTTCAACGACAAGTGAGTTGACATGGATCAAGCAACTCCTTGCGGATCTTAGAATCCGAACACAAGAGTCAATGAAGATATATTGTGATAACCAAGCGGTATGTCACATTGCTTCCAATCCGGTGTTTCATGAACGCACAAAACACATCAAAGTAGATTGTCACTTCGTACGAGAAAAATACAAGCAAAGAAAATTAAAATGTCGTTCGTAAAAAGCAATAACCAATTGGCGGACATTCTCACTTAAGGATTAGTGTCAAAACCATTTGGGATTAATTTAAATAAATTAGAATTGATCGATATTTATAATCCTAATTTGAGGGGGAGTATAGAGAATTAAGCTTATTAATTAAGCCTCATGAGTGATAGGGTGTTGGGCCTCAGATAAAACTCATAATAGGCTCATATAGAGGATAACATGAGCTCCCATGCAAATGCAAGTCACCTCAACCATTACCCAATTAGCCACAGTACCGTTACATTATCGTTTCTTACTGTTGGTTCTAATTGGTACCACATATATATTTCTGATTTTTGTACAAAAAGATAGTTTAGAAAATAATAGCAATCAATAAAATCATTGTTCTTCATCAATTCATAATTCTTAACAGTCACTCTATCATCATCATCATTATATATATAGAGAGAGAGAGTAAAGATACCGTGAGCTTAACCTCACGGAGACCTTTTATGAGTTTAACTCAAAAAAAATATATCAAATCATTTATAAATTTTTAATTAAAAAAAACATGTCTGATACCAGCAATAGATGATAATAGTTCATTATTCATTTTATAATCCATATTTTAATGCAATTATTGTTATATATATATACACCAACTTTTGATAATGACACTTGTCAAGCATACCTGACACAATGGACGAGAAAGCCGCAAATACGGGATGCGGATCGCAATGCACGGATGGTAATACAGGGCTTAGTAGTTCCAGGGTTAGGATAATACAAGGGTAATCATCTAATCATCTGGAAAATGGGTTCATCTGCATCTTAAATTAGTCTATGTACATTTCAATCTTCTAACTCTTTCCTTGTACATCTTTCTTTTTGTAACTCTTTTGAACTTTTATTAAATGAATATTATAGTAGATTTTTGGCTTGCTACTTTAAAAAAAATAATAATGACACTTGTTCTTATCCAAAACTTGTTTAACTCCGCCCTTAATTAATGTTATACGAATAACTGCGTACGAAAATAAATAAATAATTCTGTATATATTTAGCTACTAGAGCATGTAGTTAGCTGTTACCTGTTAGCAACCTATATACAAAAAATATCTTAATTTGAAACAACTCTATGGGTTCAAATTTTGCCATTTGCAGAGGAATAACAAGTTTGGAGGACAGTCAGATGCACGTGCACATGCCTCATAGTTGTGAGGTACTGACAGAAAGAGCTTGAGTGAGCCAGACTGCCTGCCAGGCAGGCAGTGCCGTAGTGGCTCTCCAGTCTCCTCTTATAAGAACAACCTACGGTTGCGAGGCTGACACGTGGCACAATTTGATGCTTAACTTCTTTGGGTTCGATCAACACGTGTCACCCCTATATATTGGCCTATTCGTATGGCTTCATTGCATCCAATGGCTTTTCTCCTTTTCAGTGGGCTCCTTTCGTATTATACCTGCTCTCTTCTTTTGTAATTTTTTTTACCTTGATGAAACTTCTCATGCCAGATGTCAGAGAGAAGAAATTGGAATTTGCAGAGATGTTACAGCAACATACAGAACGGAATACTTGTTCATTTATATACTTATCTTGTCTATTTTTAATGGTTAATAATGTGTATGATGTGCTATAAAGCAGCTGAAATGAGTTTTCGAATCAGAACGTGTCAAGTACAGCTCAGTTAGTCACGAGAAGGGGCTAGAAATAAGTATTCATTTGAAAAAGTAATTCGAGGTCTGTTAAATATCAACCTCATTGGTCAAAATATGGACACAGATAATTGGCAGGTCACAAATAAGTTTGCTCTTTTTCCGGCTCACATCACGTTCTCATAGGTTTTTTGATCAATTATACTTTATTAAATCAATATAAATTAAATGAAAGCCAACATGATTTTTAATATATATGTAATAGTAATAAATACAAAAGAAAATATTATGAAAATTGTCCTAGCGTTAGCTAATTAACTCATCAAGTTTTAAATCTCATTACTGAAATATCTAGTAAATATATACTTTAATAAATTCTTCATATTATAATTTAATATAGTACAAGAAGTTAATGAATTTTCATTTTTTTATTTGATATTATTTACAAAAGTTATTATTTTCAAAGAAAATATTTTTGACATAAATTATTTATTTTTATATATTTTTGAGTCAATTAAGACTATATTTCAAAATTCAAAAAAAAAGATAAAAAGATAAAATTTGATATTCGAGATATTATGTGGCAATAATTTATTGAACTGAATGCATGTGTATCGCTGTAGATATTCTAATGGAGAGGGATCCTTCACAATGAGTTATTTTAATAAATTTTTTTAAATAAATAAATTATAGATATATTATTTTATTTATAGATCAACAGTATTTTTTGATGGACTATCAAATGATAATAAATTTATATAAAATTTAAAATACTATAAATCTATAATTTAAAAGTATATCTATTCTATTATTCAAAAAATTTAATTTATTTAAAAATTTCATTGTCAAGATTGTCAAAATAGCTATTATCCAGTGATCCCTTCCCTATTATAATATATATTAATTATTATATTGGCAATACTCACAAAAAGAGTATAAAATAGCTAGAGCGGAATTTCTGCAATGTTATCATTAAGTTGAGAAATGATGTTTCGATCAATTATTTTCACACCTTTTCCATACTCGCATCACTCCGATGTGCCACTGCGTCAATATCTCCACCAAACAAACCGGTCAAATAGGCAGTACGTTATAATGATCAAATTATTACATCCATCTGATAAGATAAAATAATCAGAAATTACAAATAAAACAGCCTAATTTGCGTCAAGCTAAAGATCCGATCAATATTCATCTCAAACCTGATCGAGATGCTACCCATTTAATTTTTACTGTGGAGCTATATCATATTCTTCGAGTTTGACAAGTCGTAGAACATAAATTTTTCTCAATTGTTTTTCTTAATTATCTCCTTTTTCGCACATAAGATATATGATATATGTGACTTTCACTTATTTTCATACGAAGTGTATGTGACTCAAATTAAATAATAATATATTCAAAATTTTAATTTGTCATTTTTATTAAAAATTTTATATTAAAATATTGAGGGATACACTAATATTTTATATTTATTTTTAAGTAATTATTTTGAATTTATTAAAATCAGATATAAAATAATAATAATAATATATTATTATTTTATTACATTATTTTCAAAAAAAATATAATAAAGAATAAGAGGACACTACGCTTGAAATTTTTTCATATTCCCCAATATTTTTATATGAAGAACTTAATTAGAATAATAAATTAAGAATTTCAAACATGTTATGATATAATCTGAGTTGCTACACTTCGAACCAAATTTTACTGAACATGATAAATTAAAATTTAAAGATAATTTGATATACATTTTGAGTTAAACTCACAGAGGTCTTTCATGAATTTAACTCAAAAAGTATATCAAATTATTTTTAAATTTTGATTTATCATGCTTATTAAATTTTTCATATAAAAATGTTGTTGGACACAAAAATTTGAGGTGTTTAGAGTCTTTAAATCATCATTTTTAATTTTTAAAAATAATGTACAAATATTAAATATTTTATTATTTTTTAGAGCTAATTTTTAAAAAATTGAACACAGTAACTTACAAAACTTAAACACCATAATTTTTTATATCCCACAAGATTTCAATATTAAAAATTTAATAAGCATGATAAATCAAAATTTAAAGATGGTTTGTTATACTTTTGAGTTTAGTGTTCATGGAGACCTTCCGTAAGCTCACACTATCTTTACTCTCTCTCTCTCTCTCTCTCTCTCAATCTATATATATATATATATATATAAAGGGTTGCACTATGTTGCTATGCAAAGCACAGATTACTCATGTGCTATAGATAAGTTCTTAATTTTTAAAGTCTAAATACTCGATCTGAATCGTTCAAAATTATTATCTAAGAATATCTAGTTGTAGACAAAATTTTATATATTTTTTAGAATTTTTCGGATAATTAAAAAATCACTTGATTTAATTATTATGAATCATCCAAATAAAATTGTTTAACCATCTAAAAAATAGTAAAAAAAATATATAATTTGATCTACAACTAGATATTCATACTGAAATGATTTTGAATGGTTTGAATTTGCCATTTAGACTTTAAAATGGAGAATTGAGTCATAGCACGAAGGTCATTCATGTTATGCATAGAACCATATAGCCCATACAAAATGGCTAGTTTTGGATGGTGTAGAAATCGTTAGATCAGTAAACTTTATAGCCATTTAAAAAATAGCAAACAATTTTAAAATTTTAAAATTTGATCTCCAAAGATATTTCAATATGAAGAAAATGTTCAACGGTTTGGATCGACTGTTTGAACTTTCAAATTTGAGATATGAATACGAAGCACGGGAGGTTTTGTGCTTCGCAAAGCTCCATAGTCTCACTTTATATATAGTTAGGCTATGGTGCTATGCGTACCACGGATGATCCGTATAGTATGGACCATTTTTCCGTCTTCAGAGTTTAAATGATCAAAAATATTTTGCATATAAAAATCTAGTTGGTGACCAAATTTTATATTTTGTAAAAGAATTTACTATTTTTTACTATTTTTACTATTTTATACTTTTGAATGGCTCAAAATAGAAAAATCAAGTGATTTTCTATCTTAAAAAATAGTAAAAAATTCTAAAAAATATAAAATTTGATCTACGTCTAGATATTCATATAAAAATTATTTTGTATGGTTAGATCAATAATTTACACTTTGATAATGAAAAATCGATTCATAGTACGGAGGTGATCCATGCTATGCATAACATCATAGATCAACTATATATATATGTGTGTGTAGATGGATGGATTACAATGCTTTGCAAATTAAAATAAATATTTTACTATAACATTAAATATCATATACCAATGGCTCAAATGATCAATCTAAGTTAGCTTAATAATTTATTATGTCAAAATTTTATGGAATATCAAATTTTCTTATTTTTTAGTTTTCTAACTTCTTTTATTTTTTTTAAAACGGCTTTGTTTAAGAGAAAAAATAATCGCTTCTTGTTAATTGTTTTAAAAATAAAAAATATCTAGAATGTTTATAATGAACGAAATTGATATATACCAAAATATAGGGTTAGTGTTACAAAATTGACCATAACTTATAGCATTTAGGTTATATTAGGATTAAAAGTGTGCAAGTTCATGGTATTGCTCTATTTTTATATTTAAATATAGGTACAAAAAGAATCGAGCCAAACCGACCCTGAATTATAGCCTAGAATATCAAGCAGATTCAAAATAGTGTAAATTTCATAGGTTTGCAACTCACAAAGATTTTTTTACGGGCCGCAAAGATCTACATACAGGTCGGGGGGTCTACAAATCTAGAAGTGTCTCAAATTGCACAAGTTTGCAACCCGTAAAGATTTCTTTGCGGTCCGCAAAGAAACTTATCAAAGTTATTTTCTACATGTCTTTGTAGGCCACCAATATATTTTTGTGGGTTGTAAAGATTTGATCCAAAGCCAAAAATGTTAAATTTAGTATTACAGTTATTTTCGAAAGAGACAAATTTAGATAAGGTTTCTTAGTTTTTCTTTCTCATTTTTGTGAGAAACCGCGATTTACGGTATTTTTGGTAAAAGAAATAAGTCACTTTCCTAGTCATTCCTAATGGATAACATACAGAGTTATCACACATGTGATACTCCGAGACAAACTGATTTGTATTCCAATTGAAATTTGGAAATAAGGTTTAAAATTTTATATTAATCTATTTAATTATTAAGTAGATTAATATTTTAGAAATCAATCATGGAGTAGATCTATAAAGGATTAAAAAGGTATGTATCTCTCGATAATCATCCAGCATACCGCTTTAATCTTTCGTTTAAGTTAGAAGTAAAATAATATTTTATGGTTTTTTGCAAAGGATTAAAACGTATGTATCTCTCGGTAATCATTCTACATATATTAATCCCTAGCTTAAGTAGAAGTAAAATTTTTGTTTTACGGTCTTTTCTTAGCTTAAGGCTTAATGAGATTTGGTTGGACCAAAACCGAACAGTGGTATGAGAGCACAAGGCTCTCTCGCTGATTGATTTCTAAAAGGTTATAACTTATGCAAATAAGGTGCATATACTCTGTATCGGTTTTAATTCTTAGATTTACAGCTTAAGTCCAAACTAATAAAAGTATATTTTTTTGGTTCGAATCAGCCAACTAAGAAAGTTAAGTAGATTTTTTTTGGTTTGAATCAGCCAACTATATGCATAGCTACAAAATAAAGAATTAGAATCTGATTAAGATATATACGTGATTTGGTCACATATTTAAGTAAATTAATTTACTTCTTTCATAATAAATGTGTAAAGTAGATTTATCATTTTTAAGGAACCGTGAAAGAATGTTATGTCAAAGAAAGACTGGAAAAAAAAGTTTCGATGATATTTCTGGCAAATGTTTTTCACGTGTTTTAAGTCTATTTAATATCAGCTTAACAAACTGACTACTTATAAATGTGTAAATTAGATTTATCATTTTTAAGAAACCGTGAAAGAATGTTATGACAAAGAATGACTGAAAGAGGAAATTTTAGTGGTTTTTTCTAGCAAAAGTGTTTCATGTGTTCATAAGTCTATTTAAAGTCAGCTTAATAAATTGACTACTTATAAATGTATAAATTAGATTTATCATTTTTAAAAAACCGTGAAAGATGATAGTGTCAAAGAAAGACTGAAAAAGAAACTTTCAGTGGTCGTTCTGGCAGACGTCTTTCACTTGTTCGTAAGTCTGTTTAAAGTCAGTTTAACAAACTGACTGCTTATAAAAGTTGAGCAAACCTTAAATTATGTAATCTGCACTACCTACTCTATCCTCCTCATATTATTGTTTATCGATTGACGAGACCTACTTAATATGCGTCACCTTTTATCTTTGTTGATCGAGGTTATGTCTGACATAACGAATTAAGTAGAGTGATGTTACTTATCGATAATTTCTAAAATAGTTTTGGGCTCGGGGCAGAGTTTTGTTAAAACAAACGATGTTTAATGAAATCAAGAATCACATAAGAGGTTTTATCTAAAACATATGGATGTGTTTAGCACCTAAGTTGCTTACCTAAAATAACTAATGACCAAGTTTCATGCCGACGCTGACTTGTGTCTTAGTAAAAATATTAATCTTGGTCCTATCTACAAATGAGAATAGAATAAATTTATAGTGGGAGTCTTATTTGGAATAAGACATTACATAAATAAAACTAAAAATCTTTATATTTTGACGTTGTAGCACATGACTAAAGAAACACTTACTAATTCATTATGTGCACTCATAATCGTATTGAGACGTGAGAAACTCGAGTACGTACTTAACACACTAATCCCTGCACAGCCTGCAACAGGTTGCATAGTATAAGAACTCATCAGGTACAACAAGCACAAAAAGATGAGCTTGATGTACAAAGTTTCTTAGTCAAGAAATTTAATGTGACTAAATCTCTGTTGAGTCATAAGATGATTGAGGGCAGCTCTCTTGACACTCACATGCTCCGTATGACGAGCGATGTTGAGCAGCTAGGAGAAGCTTAACAGTCAGTTGAGCAAAGAATTTACTACGAATGTTATCCTAAACTCTCTCCCTCCTAGTTATTCTAATTTCATCAGGAATTATCATATGCTGAAAATGGACAAGAGCTTGCAAGAGCTCCAAGGGATGTTGAGGGTCGCTGATGGAGATATGAAGAAGAGTTTTTCTATCCTCATGAGCCAAGGAGGTGGAAAGAGGATTAAAAAGACGAAACGCAAAGCGACTCCCAAAGTGACGCTTAAGTACAAGGGCAAAAGGAAGATGGTTCCTAATCAGAACACTCCCAAGGCAAAAACCTGTTCTACCTCTGACTATTTTTACTGTCAAAGTAAGGATCGTTGGAAGAGGAATAGCCCTAAGTATCTGGAGGTGATGATGACGGGAACCCTAGAATCCTTACGGGCCGTAAGAAAGGCAACCCTAAAATCCAACTCCAAAAGCTACAAGTCAAGGATTCTTACGGGCCACAGACAATCTTTACGGGCTGCCAGACACTGTGCAAAACTAGGGTGAAATAGCTCCATATTGTATGATTTTGCGGGCCACAAGAAATTATTGCAGGTCACAAACATCCCAATATGAAGACCATAACTCAAAGGCTACAGGTCTGACATCTTTGCGGGCCGTAAGAAATCCTTGCGAGCTACAAGAAGGCCTCATAGAACAAACTCAACTTGTCTATCCTTCAGATTCAATCTTTACGGGTCATAAAGATATCTTTGTGGGCCGCAAACAGGCTCCCAGAAAGATATTTTCAGTAGAGGAGATGCCCGGTTTTGCATAAATCTCTGACCAAACACCTAATGAAACCCCCAAGGTCAAATTGAAGCCTCTTCCAGCTATGTTCCGCGATGAATTTCTCGGTCTCAATGAAACATATCTGGTGATCATTAATGTTAACCTCAATGAAGACCAAACACAAAAACTTCTTCATAAGTTGAGAAAACACCGAAAGGCTAGTGGGCACCATTGGAGACCCAAAGGGTATAAATCCCTCAATTTGTTATGCACTACTACTTTTCAACGGTTATGATGGGGATCTTCTCCGACTTGATTGAAAAATCCATGAAGGTCTTAATGGATGACTTTTTCATTTATGGCACGACATTTGACGAATACTTATCTAACCTCGCAATGGTGTTGCAAAGATGCAAAGAAGTCAACCTTGTTCTCAATTAGAAAAAATACCACTTCATGATGTTGAGGCATTAGATGAGGCATGTACTTGTCTTCACTTCGGATGATGAGGACGAGGTGGCTGATCCGCCTACTCAATGAGAGCACCACCGTTCTGAGTACCATCTCATCAATTCTTTGTGAGAATCTATCTCTTTCTTTTTATATTTTCTGTGACTTATTTGATTCGCAACGGGGACGTCTGAAAATGAATTGACATGTATCTAGAAGTAGAGTGATTTAATTTAATATAGTTTTGCTTAGATATGAGTTTAAACTTGTGACTTGTTGAAATAAAAGAGATTGATGGAAAAGAAATTGACGGATTTTAGGAATTAATGGCTTGTTTATTTTAAAGCACTTTTTTATTTCTTTCTATTTAATTTTGTTTATAAAAATTTTAAAGAAATTAGGCAGCAAGTCAAGCATATTGCTTTTTAGTCTCTTTGAAAATTACTTAGAAATTATAATCCTATTTATATGCACTGAATTATTATCTGAAATCGTACGGAACCAAGAAATTGATAGAAATTAGATTTTTCAGTTTACTATATTATTATGCAAAAAAAAATACAACCAAGTGATTGACACTACTCTGGCTCACTAGTACATATACAATAATCGAGTTATGAGTGAATATTTACAATATACACCTTGAACAGTCTGGGTAAATCAAACCATTGTGTATTGTTCCAGTACAAGACAAGAACAACGATCACTTGGCCCTAAAACATAAAAAAAAAGGTAAATAAATTTATTCTTTTCCGAGTCTTATCACTATTGTTAATTTGGTATGATATTAAATAATAAATTAGTGAATAGATAGAGTTATAATTTCTTAATAATACTCAAAGATTCGATTAGAGATATGGATGACTTCATTGAATTATTTGAAAATCTTCATGTTATTTAAGTTGGACTTTTAATTTTTGTTTAAAACTGAAATTGTGTCCGTGCAATAAATAAGATTTCCAAGAGATATTCCGATCAATTGAAATCTCCAATTGAAGTAACATGTTTAGTCCCAAATTGAATTCATTTTCCTTTTTAGTTTAACAATATCATAAGTTTACTCAATTTGCTTTGAACTATTTTATTTAGATAAGTTTGATTAAGATTGTGCACCGGCTTTATTGTTAGTTTGAACTTGTTTGGGGACAAGCAAGGTTCAAACGTGGGGGGATTTGATTAACCAAAGTGATATATACCAAAATATTGTGTTACTATTATAAAATTAACCATAACTTATAGTATTTTATTTAAATAAGGATTAAAAGTGTGTAAAAGTTCATGGTATTGCTCTATTTTTATATTTAAATGCAGGTACAATAAGAATCGAACCAAACTTACCCTGAATTGGAGCTCGAGATTTCAAGCCGAATCAAAATAATGTAAATTTTATAGGTTTGTAACCTGCAAAGATTTCTTTGCGGGCCGCAAAGATCTACCAAAGGCCAAGGGTTCTACAAATGCAGAAAAGTCTCAAATTCCATAAGTTTGCAACCTACAAAGATTTCTTTGCGGACCGTAAAGAAACTTTTCAAAGTCATTTTCTACATGTCTCTGTGGACAGTAAAGATTTGATCCGAAGTCAGAAAAATCAAATTTAGTATGATGGTTATTTTAGAAAGAGATGAAATTAGATAGGGTTTCTTAATTTTTCTTTCTCTGGGACGTAGTGGAGGGCAGTTTGTAAGTTTGCAAAGAGAAAAAAAAAGACAGTGGCTAGAGAGAGAAAAAAAGAAGAGAGAGATTCCACCATTGACGATTCTCGATTTTTTTATTCTTCTATATATTTTTAATTTTTTTTACTTAATGATTTATCCTGAGTTTGTTTTTCATGAGAGGCTAAACACCTCTCTAGAGTTAGGGTTGTAACATGAAACTTATTTTATTGTATTAGAATTTGTTAATTTAATTATTTATTATTATTGTTTCTTTCTATTTTTATTATTAACTTAGGGTTTTGGTTTAAGATTATGAAATTGAAGACTTGAATCCCAATAAAAAAACATCTAAGTAGTAATAAAAAATTGAAAAGGGAGATTTATTGCTGAGAGGATTATTATAGATTGCGCTAAATCATCTTATGAAATACTTAATTGAGAAGTAATTTGATCTAGCATAACACAACTAAATATGAACTTTAGGTCCTTGTTCGGTAAAGGGTTAATTTATGATTAAATCATAATTGCCCTAGATATGATGTTAATCTAAGAAATTGGTATTTAACATCATATTTGTATGATAAAAATCCATAATAATTAAATAATTAAATTAAAAAATAAATTTATTCCCACGAGTAAGTGGATTGCAGACACGTTAACCCTAGGTCTCTCATATTGATCATTAAAAAATTTAGAACTTTACCCTTTTTATTTAATTGTTCAATTAATTAGTCCCTTAATCAAATTATTAATCGAACAAGTAATCTTTTAAATACTTAGGATTAAAATTGTTAGTTTTAGAATTAGTAAATATTATCCATGTGGATTTGACGCCTTAAATACTACTTCGCACAAGTTATATACTTGCAACTATCATTTTTCTTAGTGCTAAAGGTTTAAAACTTACACCACGCTGTTACCAGCGCATTAGTTCAAAGAATAAAAAAATTTGAAATTCCAAAAGATTTTGACATAAAATAATTATTAAATAACTTAGTTCGATAGTTTGAGCTGTTGATATGTGATATTTGATGTCGTTGAAGTTATTTGGTCTAACTATCATTTGATTTAATTATTATGAGTCATTTAATAGAAATTACTTTCTAACTATCTAAAAAATAATAAAATAATTCTAAAAAAATAAAATTTAGTCTGTAACTAACTTTATATGAAAATTATTTTGAGTGATCGGATCGATCATTTTAATTTTAAATATAAAAAATATAGCAGATAGATCATCCATGATATGCATAGCATGCCATAGCTCACCCTTATATATACACACGATTTTACATTATTCTTTGCTGACCTAAATACAGTTAATTCATATAATTCTAACAATAACTAAAATATATAATTTGCACTACTTTCCAAAATGTATATAGACAATTTATAACTTTTTAATTCTTTTGTATTGTTAAAAGTGATATTGATAACATTTCAAAATTGGTAATTTCTCGATAGGTAACATTTCTGATATTGGTAATTTCAAACTTCTCAGTAGGTAACATTTCAAAATTCATTAGAAAATCATTTTTAATTTTTTAATATGGTCTGAGATAGGAAGAAAACAAATTAGTCTCAAAATATCAGACCATGAAACAACAAAGGTTTTCTTGCTATCCCGACAATTAATAAGTTTTTACACAAGGTAAATATATTGTTTAGAAAATTTTGCATTAAAATATATGCATTGTATTATAGAATTTTCTTCCTTATATACATCAATAATACTACAATTATTATATGTTGCTATAAGTGAATCTACCGTGATCTTAACTCATGAAAGTCCTTAGTAAGCTTTACTAGAAAAATATACTTAATCATCTCCAAATTTCAATCTATATTATCCAATTTAAAAAACATCAATTTTTTGAACTCTTAAATATTTTTTTTTTGAATTTTTCAATGGATCAAAAATAATAATATAATAATAAATACTTCCATATGAAAGCAAGTCATTTTAAAAATTCAAAATAAATACTTGAAAAGCTCCAAAAATTAAAAAAAATATATTTTAATATAAATAATTTATTGAACAATATAAATCAAAGTTTAAAGATACTGAAGTATATAATTTAGATAATCTCACTGTATATTTACTTTTATTATTGTTATTATTAGATTATCAAAATTCAAAAATATCTCTTGAATTACTCAAGATGTAAGATCGAGACAAACACATATTATAAAGATTCAAACATATGTATGCAACTTATGTGTATATAACTCTCTCTCTTTCTATATATATAGACATTATAGTGCTTTACAAAGCAAAAACTCATTGTTGCTTTAGTATAAGATTTCATATTCCGATGACTCAAATAGTCAATCTAATTTGTTCAATAATTTAACATGTCAAAGCAAAAATAATTTTTTACTTGATAAAGCAGCATAATCTCTCTCTCTCTCTCTATATATATATATATATAGAGAGAGAGAGAGAGGCTATGGTGTATCGTAAAGTATAAAATCTTTCATGCTTTGCGTTTGTACCTTCGATTTGAAAATCCAAACGGCCAATCCAAACTGTTGAACATGATCTCCATATCGAAATATCATTGGAGATCAAATTTTTTATTTATTTTTATTTATTATTTTTATTTTTTAGATGGTGCGAAAAAGTCACTAGTATTGGATGGTGCACAAATATTTTGATCAATAAAATTTGTACCCATATAAATAATAGCAAAATTTTCAAAAAAAATATAAAATTTGATCTCCAACAATATTTCAATATGGAGATCATTTATGTTGGTACTCTTATTTTGTTTTATGTATTGGATGATTTATATCATTTTGTCCCTTGAGTTTTAATATTTTATGGATTATTTGAGTTCATGACTTGAATTGTGAAACTCTATAATTATTATTAAAACTCTTAATTGTCCCTAATCTAATATCCTTAGTATGAAACACTGAATGATAATATAGACTAGTATGTTGATTAATGCGTGATCATGTTTCAGAGATCACTGATACGGAGTATCTATTTAATCACATAAATATACATGTATGAGATACATGATATTGGACCTGACCCACTTTGACTTGCTGTATGAATTGTGTTTGTGTCATCAGCAATGTCATAAATTAGTATTAATTCTATTATCTGAGATATTCATAGTTCTAGATAATTAATGTATATTTTATGTCATTATCAAACGCTGCTTTTAGCCGAGGGCCATAAAGATAATTTCCGAATATACATGAATTATGCTATGAATTATGGATAGTCAATAAGATATTTTGTCTGTCTCATTTCTTATGAGATTAGTAATATTTCTGGGTCCCTTGATGTAGTGATAATTATTATGCATGTAATTTGTGATTATAGGATGATCACATATCAATAATTATGCACTGGGGATCAAAAAATAATTAATGATCAAGGATGATACATTCTGACGCTTGACATTAATTAATAGATATCACGTGACAAAATAATTAAAGGATCATGATTTGTCTGTGTTTGATCGGGTGGTCATAATATATTGCTAGATGTCAATTTTGATTTATAAATTAATGTATATTAATTTATTACTGATCATGACATGGATCATGCTGGGTCACTCTATTTGACAAGTTAAAGCATAGAACAATTAATTAATTATGCGGGGTATGATTAATTAAATATATAATTGAATTGAATCAATTAGGATGACACTCAAATTATGAATGATATGTACTTGCACTCAAAGTGTGCCCAAGCACTAAAAGATTTCGGCAGAGAGAAGTTTTTTTCTTGCACAAATTATTAGATTAATTAAAATTAAAAAAAAAAAAGAGACTCGACAAATGATAATTAACCATCACTTCCACTTGCGCAAGTGGAGAGGTTAATAACTTCTCTGCCGAAAGTTTTTTTTAATTAATGAATAACCAGTGTTGGTTATATGATGGTCTCTCTGCCGAAGAGTTGATTTTTAATTATTTTAACTGATCCAAACCCTCCAATTTATTTTTCAAATCAAATTCTTGTACAAAATCAAATTTTATATTTTTTGAATTTTTTTTTGATGTTTTTTGGGTAGAAAGAAAATCATCACTATTGGACAATCAAAAATCCTTAAATTAAGCAATTTTCTCTTGACCCAAAAAAATAGCAAAAAAATTTCAAAAAATATAAAATTTAATTTTCTACAATAATATGATATGGAGAATAAATTGAATGATTTGGATCAATCATTTTTAACTTGCAATTTTGAGATTTTGACGCGGTGCACAGGTGCATCCGTATAACGCGTTGTATTTTAGTCTATTGTGCATCCGAATAGCACTTCGCCGAAACGCTATCAGTCCAAATTTTAATTTAAGTAGCTCAATAAAATTTTTATATCATAATCTTATAAAAAAACTATTTTTTATCGTGTTTGGAATTAGTTTACTATGCTTAATGATTTTTAGAAAGTAAATATTTTTGACATACAAATTTTATTATTTTAGAGCTATCTTTAATAAATCTTTAAGTATAATAAATTAATTCCAAATATGATAAAAATTAGTATTCTATAAGATTATAATATAAAAAATTTATTGAGCTATTTAAATTAAAATTTTGGGCATAAAAAAATAAAATTTGGACCGGTAGCGTTTCGACTGAAGTGCTACTGAAAGTACAAGAGACAAACTCTATATATATAAAAGAGAGAGATGCATTATGGTACTTTATAAAATACAAAACTATTTTTATTTTGGGATATTAATTTATATTAAAATCTTATGAGATATTAATTTTCATGATTATTTGAGCATTCTAGCTAATTTAAAAAAAAAATTAAATCAGTTTAGTTTAACATTAGAAAATTATCTATTCCAGGGCTGTTTTTAAAAATAATTAAAAAATAACTTCAATGCTCAAAAAAATCATGACATCTGATATACCACAAGATTTTGATATGAATAAATTATTGAGCTATTTAGACTGACCATTTGAGTTGTCAGGATATGTAATCTCACCCCAAAGAAAAAACAGTTTTTTGCTTTGCAAAGCACGATAATCTCTCTCTCTCTCTCTCTCTCTCTCTCTCTCTATATATATATATATATATATATATATATATATATATATATATATAGTGGAGATACCGTGAGCTTAAGCTCACGGAGGCCTTCCGTGAACTTAACTCAAAAAACATATTAAATCATCTCGAAATTTTAATTTATCATTCTCATTAAATTCTTTATATAAAAATCTTGTGGGATGCAAAAATTTGGAGTGTTTTGAGTTTTTTAAGTCACCGTTTTTAATTTTTTAAAACGATGTTCAAGTATTGAATATATTATTATTATTTTTAGAGCTGATTTTCAAAAATTAAAAACCACAACTTAAAAAGCTCAAAATGCTTCAAATTTTTGCATCGCATGAGATTTTCATATAAAGAATTTAATGAGAATGATAAATTAAAATTTCGAAATGATTTGATATATTTTTTGAGTTAAGTTCACGGAAGGCCTCCGTGAGCTTAAGCTCACGGTATCTCTACTCTATATATATAGTTGGGCTATGGTGCTATACGTAGCATGATCGCTTCTGTGCAATGGATCGGTCGGTTCAATTGTTGTCAAATTATAAATGATCGATCAAACCATACAAAATAATTTTTATATTAATATCTAGATATGGACCTAATTTTATATATTTTTAAATTTTTTTACTAATCTTTAAGATAGTTATTTTTTTTGAATGACTCATAATAACTAAATCAAGTGATTTTTTAACTATCTTAAAAAATCTAAAAAATATAAAATTTATCTCATTTAGATATTCATTCGATGTGTGTGTGTAGAGTTGGGCTATAGTGGTATGCATAGCACAGATCGACTCCATGGTATGGATCAGTTCATCATTTTCAAAGTAAAAAATGGTCGATCTAAATGGCTCAAAATATTTTCCGTGTGAATATCTAGTTGGGGACCAAATTTTATATTATTTATATTTTTCTACTATTTGTTTAGATAGTTAGAAAATCTAACTAATTGTAACTAAAATACAACTAAATTACACCTAATTATAACTAAATTACACCGAATTATAACTAAATTATAACTAAATTATAACTAAATTAAACTAACTTAACTAATTGAACTAATTATAACTAAACTAAACTAAATTAACTAATTTCATCTAAGAAAACAATAAACAAATTTAAATTCAAATTTTGGAAGAGAACAAATTTTACCTTTGAACAATTAGTCAAACCAGTAGATTCGGTATTTTTCTAAACTCTCCTTAAAAAATATAAAATTTGATGCAATCAGTTTTGAGAAATGAGTTAAAATGAGAGAATATTATTGAAAATGAGAAAAAGCTTTTGAAAAACCATAATGGAGGAAGAACAACCGAAGAGAGGAAAAAAAAAAAGAGGGTAAAGAATTCTGATATGAAATAATTAGATGGAGCCCGGGTTAAGTTTGAAACTCAACTCAAGAATACTGAAATCGAATTTCAAACTCAATACAAACTAGAGGCAAATATTGTATCATATTATTTTCATATATTTTTTATTTTAATTAAAAAATTATGATTATTCAATATATAATGTTTGTACTCTTGGGATTGTAACAGCTAGCTGTCGTGTTGTTGAATTATACAATGTTCGTACCCCTTTTTTTTGCGTTGGATTTTTGCCAAGATTTAGAGAATCCAAGCCTAGAGTTAGCCTTAATTTAAGAGGAAGATCTTATTCACTTTGCTACATGAATGTATGCACGCAAACAAACTATTAACTATCCACATGACCACCACAAATTTTAAAGTACCCTTGTCTAAATGCGACCATAAACTACCGTACAGAATATCTTGTCAATTATTGGAACATTTGTGAACTGTTTACTTTTAAAGAAATTATATGTTTGCTGGTTTTGCTTCCTGGGCAGGTAGCAGCGCCCTGTTTTCACAATTGTGGGGCCAGAGACAAATGTTTTTTTATCTCGAAGAAAGATTACTATAATAACTAGAAAAGAAATCCAAATCTAAGGTAGATTGTATTTAATGATGATAGCTTTTGTTAATATGAGAAAAATAAGGTGGATTGAGAAAAAAAAATGCGTATAAAGCGTCAACGGGCGGCACCTTCCACAACCCACATTGTTTCAACTTTATAAAAAAAATATTATACATTTTAGGTTGATTTTAATTTGATGGGTAATTGAACTCTGCTTTATGATTCTCTGAGGTTCCAGTATGCGCCATTTTTTTGGCGTTTGGGACTTGCAACTTCACAAGACTCAGGTCAATTTAAGCTAGAAATAAAAATTAAATTTGATCGAAAAGCTATGTTTACGGGAAGTATACTATATAAGAAAGGAGGAAAATTTGTTCTAATTTAAGTTTAATTGTGTAATGAGTCTCATTTCTCTATATAGTGATGAAATTTTTAATTAAGCCTGAGAATGACGAATAAAATTAAACATCATTGCTAATTTTTTAAATGTAGACAAGCTTAATGCCCAGCATATATTTTGTTAAAGAGAATTCAATATCAAAAATCATTAATGAAGAAGGCGCCAACATTGTTTTATTTTCAGTTAAATTTACAAAATCGAACTGTTAGATCGGTGTGCTTGAATCGTTTAAATTACCTATATATAAAAAGGTCATAGGACTTCCATTTTAATTTTGTAGTCATCAAGATAGTGCTAAGTTGTCAAATTTTTGACGGCTAATTTGATATTTCAATGTATGAAAATAATATGTATATTTTTGCGTGCACATAGTGTATGATATGGAAAATAATTTGATTTAATTAGTTTCTATTTAAGGTCCAAAATTTTCAATTTAATATTTAATTTTATTTGCACCTATATATTGACATATGCAGTGCATTTAATTTGAGCATATTTCTTGGATTTATCTTTTATCTTCAAAGTTCAATAACAACTTGATTTATTTTAAAAATTGAAACCCCATTATGAAATTAAAATTGAGATAACAGACCATATTAGTTCTGTTGCTATTTTTTTAGTACGTGGTATCCAATATAAGATGTAAAAAAAAATAGTAAAATAAAGCCACACACAAGTAAATATAGTGGAGGATAGGAAAAATAAATAAACAAAGTTGCTTCAAAGATTTTTCTTTCAACCCCGATCTGGAGAGGATTTTTTTATGAAAAGAGACTCCAAATTCTTCCACTTTTGTTGCAAATTGTAATTCAATTCCTTTACTTTTCAATTTCAATCACTTATGCTGTAATACTTTTCTCTTTATTCGGAAGTACTAATGATAATGATAACAAAAGTAAAGTTATGATACTCACAAGATTACTTCGGTCATCTATCATCTTCATCTTGCTTTAGTTTTTTTTATATATAAAAATCTTATGCAACAAAAAATTCTAATTTTTGAGTTCTTCATGAATTTATTTAGGTTTTAAAAAATGCCTTGAAAATAGTAACAAAATAATGAAGGCTTGCATGCGAAAATATATTATTTCAGAAATTTTGAACCAATATTTAAAAACTCTGAATAACTAATACAGTTATATGAATCAAAATTTTGAGGTTGATAAAATATATTTTTATTTAAGATTACCAAAAGGCTTAGTGCTCTTAATATCATTTTTTGTTATATCTTAATAACATGTCATTATGGTCCATATCATTTTCTGATCTATATCATTATGGTCATCAAATCATCAATGCTATCATCATCGCCAACTTTATAATTATTATTTCTTATAATATTCACTATTATCGTTGATGTTTTATAATATCGTATTATTATAAAAGATATGTTTTTTGTTATAATTTATTTTAGTATATTTTTATGGTGAACAATTGAAATTTTATGCTGTTATCTTTAGTGTTTTTATAATGACCAGAAGGACTGCAAACACCAAAAAAATTAAAAATCTAGCAAATATTTTAAGGATTTACGATATTTCATATTAATTTTATGATTTTAGTGCCGTAGCTCTGTCCGAAATTATTTGCGGTGTAGTATTACCTATGGGCATAAAATTATTTTAACATCTAAAGTTTTCGATTATGCCCCGCCGCTACTTGAAGAAAATCACATAATCTAATCGATAGTTTGGCCCAAAATGAAATAGCGAAAACTAAATAAATAAATTTGTCAAATATATTTTAAATTGAGAAAAGAGTGTGGCAGAGCGCAAAATTAGTATTCCAAACTATATGTAGAATATTAATTTAGTTATTGTAGAATATAGTAATTATTATTTATTATATTATATTATGATTAGTAATATTATTTATTATTATTATATCATCATCATCATCATTATTATTATTATTATTATTATTATTATTAGATTATTATGATTATTATTATTATTATTTTATTATTATTAGTATACTATAATTAGTATTATTTTATTATTATATCATGATTATTATTATATTATTATATTATCATCACTCTTATTATTATATAATGATTATGATTAATATTTTATATTATTATTATTATCATTATTATTTTCATCATCATCATCATTTATATCATAATGATCAATATTTCACTATTTTGATTAACAATTATCAAATAATATATTCGCTCTTCTAAATAATAAAAAATATTATTTTCTACTACTCGTTTAAAACTATTATGTTTTCAAAATTATCACTCTTTTATTGTTATTTTTTAATTTATCAAACGGATCCTTAAATTATTTCAAAATTTATATAGATGTGAATTTCCATACCATTCATGTACTGCACTAAACGGTGCAGGACAATAAAGGACAATGAATTTCGCATAGCATCTAAAAACTACCAAGTAGATGTTGGAAACTACTGACGGTGTTGACCACCAGAGTGTGAACGGCCAGTGATTCTGTCACCTGCATTGGGAACTCGAACTTGAGAATTCAATTCAATTTATCATGCTCCAATGTGTATTTTGTTGCTTTCCGGATCAAATGTACTAAGATGGTGAATATATAGAATCCTTTTCTTTTTGAAGACAAATTCGACTTCCGATGCGTACATTAAATAAATATTAATAGATATAAAAAGGGTATTGAATCGAATTTCAACACCGCTAAAACCTTTTCTTTTTTAAGATGTCGCCATTCGTTGGAACAACGAAGCAATTCTAACGACATTTCATTCAGACGTAACACTTCGATTTTTGGGTACCAAGTCTTAACTAAATTATCTATTCCAAGAGAATATTCAAAGAATGCTTTATTTATTTATTATTTACCGGAGAGATTTTTTATAATGAGTTATTTTTTATAATCTCTGATAATGAACATTTAAATAAATATAAAAAATCTTTTAAAAAAAGTTTATGGACAATGGACTTTACTGGTAATGATAGTGTTTTAAATTTCATGTAATTTTATTATATTTTGATAGTCCATTAAAGACCTTAAAATTTTTATATAATTTACAAATGTTCTAATTTAATAATTTTTTTAAAGGACTACTAAATAATAATGAAATTATATGAATTTTAAAACACTATTAATCCATAAGTAAATGAATATATCTATAAAAAAAATTCTATTTTTTAGAATTTTTTTATATTGATTTAAAAGTTTATTGTCAAAGTTGCCAAAATAACACATTGTCAAGGTATCTCTCCACTTTATTTATTCTCCTTTCATCTGATGAATAATTTAGAGAAAAAAAAATCCACATCCTAAACGATACAAAAAAAAGAGTTCTTGAAAATAAATAGATGATGGTGAAAATAAATAAATATATCTGACAAATTAACAAGGATTGGAATTTTTAATTAGAGAACTTGGTTATGCTTGTCCATGACCAGCTCTAAAAATTTTAAGCTTCAGTGTTGATATAATTATATCAAAATATTGGATCCTCTATAACAATGTTTCGTACACAGGAAGGAAATTAAGACATGTATGCTGTACATAATTTAAAACTGTGAAAATGTTGAGATACTTAATAGCAGATGAAGAATGAAAATTTTACAATATTCTAAATAAAAAATAAATTCTTTCGAATTTGATTTATCAGATTTAAAAATATATATAAACCGAATCGACACTTTTAAACTAAAAATTTAAATTAAGTAATTTAAAATTTAAAAGTTCTATCTAAAATCAATTAAACTGATATATTTTAATAGGTATTGATAAACGTGCATGTCGTGCGTGTCACGTGTGAGTACGTGTCGTGTCAGCACGTGTTAATGTGCTTGGACGTATGTATTTTAACGTGTCAAAAATTTAAAAACTCAAACATGTATGTTTAAGACACATGACACGTCTAGAACGTCATGTTAAACGTGTTCGTATTTAACACGTATCAACACTTGTAGCACGTACAAATTCAATAAATTTCTAACAAAATTGGAGAAATATATAAGAAAAATGAAAAAAAAAATAGAGTGGTTTTGTTCACATATTAGAGTGATCATAGTCTCTAATTTCAGTATCAAACCAATCTTTTAAGTACATAAATATTTTAAAAGTCTGATATGCTGAAGTATTTTATACGTGCTACACGTGTTAGTTGTATGTGTTCATGTTCAACGTGATAGACGTATGTGTTTAAACGTGTTAAAATTATTAATATATTGATCATGCACAATTAACAGCGCTACACGTGTGACATATGAACACATCACGTACAAATAAATTTAAACATAAACATCTATTTATATTCATATTTATATATATATATATAATATATACGTATCTGACACATTTATCATTACGCTACATTTCAACACTTCATCTTCGTCCCATCTGAAATTTCGGCACTGTTTAGGCCTTTTTAGCGAGATGAAGAGTTGAAATTGTGGAATCGTAGTAGAAAGTAGAAACCTTACACGGGCCACGGCACGTGCAGTTTACTCCACTGAAAGCGGCGCGTAGACTACCATTGAAAAAGCTACAGATAAAGAAACAAAGAAGAAGAGCGCTTCAGTGGCGGGGCTCGTTATCTGATCCAATAAGTTGCCTTCTCTGCTGGGCCCAGGGCCCACTAATTCAATCCCTCTTGCACCTATAAATCCCTCTGGGCTACCGCCCTCTCTCCATCCCTCTCTCTCGCGCTCTCTAAGTATTCACCCCCAGCTACCTCCCTCTTATCTCTCAACTCTCAACCTTTCCTTCAAGTTTCAACTTATAATAACCATGACAAAGAAAAATGTGCTGGTGCCTGAGCTATCAAACGGAGGTGTCTCGGTGGCTGCTGCTGTGGCAGCGACCATATCGTACCCTCCTCCCCGTGGCGGTGGAGCCGGGGGCATGACAATGAAGAAGAAATTTGTGACGGCCCAATTGGAGCTGTCGGGTGCACGAGTCAATGGATGGGTGGAGTCAATGAAGGCCTCATCGCCAACCCATGCCAAGGCTGCTGTGGGACTTTCCTCTCCCTCTCTATCCCTTGAGGAGTACTCAGCTAATTGGGTGGTATGTGTCTGACGTATTGCAATTTTACTTTTGCTCTGTATTTATTTTTCATTTTATTTCTTTAACGTAATGGAAAGCAAAAAAATGATTTTCTGTTGTTCTTTTTTTATAGAATCGGCACCCATCGGCACTTTCTAAGTTTGAGCAGATAATGTCAGCCTCGAACGGAAAGCAGATCGTCATGTTCTTGGATTATGATGGCACACTCTCTCCAATTGTTGATGATCCAGACTCAGCTTTCATGTCTGACACTGTAAGTGATTATATTCTTAATTATTGATAATCTTTATTGGGATCGCTGTATATCTCAAACTTAATCAATGAGTGTTCTGCGTAATTCTATCAGATGAGAAAAGCAGTAAGAAGCGTAGCAAGATACTTTCCAACAGCGATTGTGAGCGGGAGGTGCAGGGACAAGGTACATTAGCTGATTAGCATTGTTACATTTGTGCATGTACCTAGCCATACATAGTTAATATTTCCAACATATATTATATTTTTAAAGAAAGAATAAATAGATAGTGATCACTGTTTTCTATGTAACATATATGTTTTCCTTTATGGGTAAATTTCAGGTGTATAATTTTGTGAGGTTGGCGGAGCTGTACTACGCAGGAAGCCATGGCATGGACATAAAAGGCCCCGCTAAAGGCCACAAGTACACTAAAGCTAAGGTTCGGTCTCTTCTATATGTACTATTTGTATATAGTGACAAACAGTCAAATACAACATATCACATCCCATGGTCTCATCACTGGTCTCTCTCTTGTTTGATTCTCTTTCTCCTTTTGTGTGCTTATCTCTGGTTCTCTTTGTGTGGCTCAGGCTAAGGCGGTTCTCTTTCAACCAGCTAGTGAGTTTCTCCCAATGATAGATCAGGTACTATTTTTTTTCTAATTAATTAATTTCGTTCCAAATTTATTCATCACTTATTCTGCTAGCTATACATGTATTCTTATCATTTCATGCAAGCTAAAGATGAATATTGATTCATTCTTATTAGGTCTATAAATTGCTCATGGAGAAAACAAAGCAAATAGCTGGAGCAAAGGTGGAGAACAACAGGTTCTGCGTGTCAGTCCATTACAGATGTGTTAATGAAAAAGTACGGAAAACTGTAATAACTAATTAATTCTTTATTATTTGGTTGGATTTGCATGCTCCACTTTTTCCCTTTTTTAATTTTTATGTTGCGCTACTTGGGAAAGAAGAGCACCTTTCTGACTCATAAAATCTTTCACAGAGTTGGGGTGCATTGGCGGAGATTGTGGGGTCTGTCATGAAAGGGTACCCCAAGCTAAGGCTCAGTGAAGGAAGAAAGGTTAATTTTCCCCCCTAAGTCTATGCATTTAATGCTACACCAATGCACCACGTATTTCATGTAGTAGTTAGTATAACAACTTTATTTTAATTAATTGAATGCTCGCTCTGAGTGTAGGTGTTTGAGATCCGGCCTACCATTAAATGGGACAAGGGCAAGGCACTGGAGTTTCTGTTAGAATCACTTGGTAAGTTAAAGCATGATTTAAACATACATTACATCACATCCTTTTCTCACAATATTCCCCTCTTGTGATCTAATGTTCTTATTTTCTTGATCATACTTGGTGAAACAACAGAACAATGATTTTGTGGCGTTTAGCATTTCGACATATACCATTAATGTTTCTATCACTAATATTCCCTTTATATTTCCATAATTGTTTTTCTTTAGGATTTGACGACTGCAATAATGTCTTACCGGTGTATATCGGTGATGACCGAACAGATGAGGATGCTTTCAAGGTATAGTTAAATCAACATCAACATGATCAAACTTCAGAACATTTGCGGCGCTACTCTCATACATATTTAACATATAAACCTAGGAGTTAATGCCAATCATCAATTACCGTATTAATTATTGGGATCAAAATCTTTGACGCAACACATTAATTAATTTATAATATATAATTAACCACCGTTTTGTTGATATGTCTATCTAGGTGTTAAGAGAGAGGGGTCAAGGAATAGGTATTCTTGTTTCGAAATGTCCGAAGGAGACGAATGCTTCATATTCTCTCCAGGAACCAGCCGAGGCAAGTACACTTTGATTCTTTCTGGTTAGATGCTTTTGGGATATTAGCTAGAATATTGACTATTTTAACCTCCTCCCCTCTTGGACCACTTGCATGATAAATGCATCTACTTTTTTCCTCTTCTTTCCCCTGTTCGTTTTACTAAGTGGCGATTTGGTTCTTTGAATGGTGCTCTTTTATATATAGGTGATGGATTTTTTGCTTAAGCTGGTTGAGTGGAAGCGCCTCTCACAGAAGGTGTGAAAATTGCGGTTAATTAACAGCCCATCAACCATACTATATTAGTTAATTAGCTAATTACTTATTGAATATAGGTGGTGGGTCAAATGTATTCGGTTAAGTTAGTTTAGGACAAACGGAGGAGATACCTAGGAAAAGGAAATATATATATATATATTCTCCTATGTAGTAATTAAATCCCATCATTTTTGGCGGGCCTGCTTCAATTGGGCTTGAAAGCGTTTAAGATGGCCTTTCTAGTTCATAAAAATAGAAGCTTGTGATAAAAATCTAGATCTTGTAATTAGGTTTCAATGTAAGAAATGGAAGTAATGAAAAATATTTACTTCTATGAGACTCGGCATATATATCTATAATTTTTTATGTTTTTATGGATATGTATCTCAGATGCAAGCACACAAACACTCACAGAGACGCGTAGAAGGATGAATAATGAACCAAGGATAGAAAATGAAATCGACAATCACATCTCGCATAATTGAATAAGACATTAATTTAATTATGTGTTAAAGACCACAGATTTTGCAAGACAGTGCTTGTCACTGAAAGTGATTTGTGATGTCTGTTCTTCACCTCATTTTTGAAGAAAATGAATCAGAAAAATGTAAGAAAATGACTTTACTTTTAGCTTTAAACTAAAATTGAGGTGCTTTTACTTTCCATACTATTTTTTTTAAAAGTAAGCATTAGTGTAAGAGAAATATCAAATCAGAATTGAATAAATGTAAGCAGAAAACTAGTACTTTTCAATGCAATGTGCGTGCATTAATCATGGTTAACTAAAATCTAAAAAGTTGTAACAAATCATTTAACATCCGAGGTTTAAGGTACACATTAATTCATATTCCGATCGTTGAACCTGTTTGCACCACCAAGCTATTGCTTCATGTTCAATAATATCAACATCAGACTTTCTATTGTTTCCGGGTATTGCTCAATGAATTTAGAAACAGTATACCTTTTCTGTCACAGACAAAAATAAAAGGAGAAAAATAAATTATGTGACTGCCATTAAGTATAGTGGTCCAAATAATTTTTACTTCTTCCAACATCTCAAGTCCAGAAAGTACAAATAGTTTCTACATATAGATTTAGTGTCCATTATTTCTCTCTCTCTGCACTTCCTGTACCCTTTATTAACAATTTTGTCATCTTTGATAATGGCTGGTAACCAACCAAAGTACATTGCACCTCCAGCTAGTTAAAACATTTGCAATGATTTTCAATTATTTCATTAAATAAAGTAAGAAAGCGACTTATAAGGTTGTAATGGCCTGATACAAGATCTATCAAATAATAAGCAAAAGACCCCCAGTCTTGCAAACTCCTACCATTCCTATTTTGATCAGTTGAAGTTTCATTTAATTCGTATGATTGTCATTCCATATCAGTGCAATTAGGTGGGCATGTGGCCTTTTTCCTATTTTTAAGTGAAGTTGGCTTTGACTAAGTACACCGTTTTTTTTTTTTTATTTCGTATGTTGAGGACATTTGAAGTGCTCTAATTTTGTAAAAAAAAAAAATTGATACAAAATTTAGAGTAAGAATGTTGGGATTAGAAAAAATCGTGCATAGGATATATGTTGTCAAATCAAGGGAGGTGTGAAAGTTGAATCCACATGCTATGTCCATAAAGGATATGTTTGGATGAGTCAGGAATAGCATAATAGCCACGTTTTCGGAATAGAAATAGTAGTTATGCATCCAAATGTAAATTTGTTGTTCCGAAATAGTGAGAATATTTGCTATTCTGCTATTCCATGGGGGAGATGAAATAGTTGTTGTTTTTCTTAGCTCTCCATTACTATTTCAAACAAATAATCCAAATAATATTTCTACCATTCGTAATAACATCATATTTTTACTATCCCCACGCTAACTGAAAAATCACTATTTTTTCACTATCCTCATGTGTAATTTTCAATTCATCTATTTTTACGTTATTCTTTGCACGATCCAAACATACCCAAAGGATTTGTTTGGCAAATCAAGAAATAGCCTTGGAAGAGTGATAATTTTGGAAGAGTTGTAGAATAGTGTATTTTTGGAAGAGTGGTATTCTTGACTATTCGGAAGAGCGAAAATATCATTTGGCAGTTGTTAATCAGAATAGTTAAAATATGAATAATTGTGATACTAACAATAATGATGATGATGACAATAGTAAAATAATAATAATAAAAAAAATAATGATCATAATCATAATCATAATAATAAAAAATATTATAATCATAATAATATAATTATAATCATAATAATAATATAATAATAATAATAAATAAATAATTATAATCATAAAAATATAATTATAATATAATCATAGCTATAATTATAATATAATAATAATAAAATAATAATAGTAAGTAATAATAATTATAGTCATAATCATAATAATATAATTATAATAAAATTATAATCATAATCATAATAATATAATATAATAAAAATAAATAATCATAATTATAATAATATAATAAAAATAAATAATCTTAATCATAATAATAATAATATAATAATATTTATAATAAGAATATAATAATACAATACTAAAATCATAATTATTATAAATTATAATCATAATAATATAATTATCATATAACTATAATCATAATAATATAATTATAATATAATCATAGCTATAATAATATAATATAATAATATAATATTAAAATCATAATTATTATAATATAATAATAATAAATAATAATAAAAATTATCATATAATAATAATACTAACAGTAATGTTAATATAATAATAATAATAATTATTATAATAATATAATATATAATATATAATAATAATAAATAAATAAATAATCATCATAATATTAATATAATAATAAATCATAATAATAATAATAATAATAATAATATAATAAATCATAATCATAATTATAATCATAATATAGTAATATAATACAACATAATCAAATAATAATCGTTATTCCGACGAGAGCTAATCTGATATACCACCTATAACTTGGTATATCGGATTAGCACTATTCTGTATTTTTCTACTTAGTTTAAAATTCGTTTGACAAATTAATTTGTCGAATAACTATTTTATTTCAACTTTTGTTATTCCACCAAATGCCAAAAGCACCCAAAAGAGTAGAGTGTTATCCTTCTTTTAATTTTTAAAAAGTTCCGTCAATCTAAACTTGATCATAATACTGTAGAGGCTGCTCGTAGTACTTTTCTTTTATTAAACTGTCCACTGTACCCTCTGTGGTATCAAATATCCGTAAAAGTTAGAAAGCCCAAATTGTTCATATATGACAAGTGACAAATAACTAGACTTTCTAGATTTTGAAGTCAGCTGTGTTTTTTTTTCTTTTTGGACTTGTTTTCTGAATTTAATTTTGGGTGAATTTTATTTTGACTAAAGATGCTCGTTCAGTTTGACCAGCAATTTGGTTCAAGCAATTGTTAATATTTAGGATCTCACTATATCTGTTATAGAAACAATTTCTTCTTTTATTTCCTTTTTCAGGAAGGAAAGAAATTTCTTATATATCTCCTATGTTAACACAATCAGAAAAAAAATCTACATCATAATAACAAAATATAAAATTTGACTAAGGTGCTAAAAAACATAAATTATAAATGCCCACTATACCTTCTTGAAAGCAGTTGCGAATATAATCAATATTAACATTTAATATAAATATTTTAATATTCTGTATAATTGTCTCATTTAATATAATCAATGTTAACATTTAGGTCCACAAAACATAGATGATTTATGTGTACATGTTTTAGGTTCATACCCACTGAATTAGATACTTCTCTGATGGGATATGATTTGGCCGAGGTTCGGGCTATGATACCAGTTCTACCTCCAATGTCTAAAAGCGTATGTGATGCTTGATAGAGTTGTTGCATACCTTATTCTATTTTTAGCTCATTTTGAGAAAGCTGTGTTACTTTAGTTAATTAGATTGTTTACGCTCTGTTATTATGTTTGTTCTCCTTTTGTTATGTTGTTATGTTTCTTAGTTTAGTAGTTCTTTAGGTTTACTCTTAGCTTGCTAATGTTTTGTTTTGTTTAGTTTATATTTAAAACTAATTGATAGGTTGGTATCAATGTTGGTACCAGTGTTATTCCTTAGGATGTAATGGTTTTTATGATTTCATTGAAATCGGTGGAGTAGTCCATTTTTATCAAAAAAAATGTTAACATTTAGGATAATCATTTTGCATAGTATGAAGAGACTGAAAATAAGAACCAATATTCGTTTAGTGGTAAAAGACAACAACCTTTGTGTGAGAGGTTGTGAGTTCGAATAAAAAAAGAGCCTGACTCTCATCTTTTCAATAAAAAAAGAAACGTCACATCGTGTGGGGAAAGCGCATGAATCACACGCGAGAGGACACAAAAAATCATTGTATGCACTACACCACAAAAGGGTTTTACAACGGTTATTTCTCCCAGTTAGCAGCGGTTGTACAACCGCTATTATTGGGAGCGCTGCAAAGTTTAACAGCGGTTTTATTAAAAACCGCTGTAAATTATTTACAGCGGTTTTATTAAAAACCGCTGTAAATTGTTTACAGCGGTTTTTATATAACAACCATAGCAAAAAACCATTTTATAGCGGTTTTACACTAAAAATCGTTGTAAACATGACCTTTTACAGCGGTTTTTACCTTAAAAACCGCTGTAAAATGGTTTTTGCAGCGGTTTTTCCATAAAAACCGCTGTAAATTGTTTTTTTAAAATTTGTATTGCAACGGTTTTTCATAAAAATCGATGTAATTTTTTTTTGTTTTGTGACTAGCCCATATATGCTAGCCATATATAATATTTTCATCACATGCATTTTCACAAAAATAATAATAACTACATTTAATTACTAATTAACTACATCTAATTAATTAATTTATCTAACATACACACACATAATACTACATAATACAAAAAAATATAACAAATATTTACAAAATATTAAAACTTGATAAAAAATGTCAAAACAAGGAAATCACAAACTCAACCCAAAGTTTTTTTACTTCCTCGTAGTTAGTCGGTGTCAAAGGATTGTAAGTTTTGATGCTCTGAAAAAAGAAAATGATTAGTACGTAAATATATATTGAAAAAATTAATAAATTTACTAGGGTATATTTAATTTCTACTCACCTTAGGAAAATAATATCCGCACTCGCTGCAGCTAGGTTGTGTAGGGCACTAATAATAATTATAAATATAACAATAATATGTTAGTACACATAATTATGCATGCATGTACAAGGACCTAATTAATTATAATTAATCGTAATGCTAATTATATAATATGTAACCATATCGGAATCTGTCGAAAAACCAATGGATCATTTACTCCCATAAGTTTACTTAAGTTGTGTAGTTGCCAATAACGCTTGCACCTCCTGCAAGCGAATTTTTAAGATTTGTACAAATGTTTGAAAATTGAACTAAGTATGAGAATACTTACGCATTTAGAGCAAAGTTAGCGTGAATTGAGTTTCACCTAGGAAACGATAATCAATTGTTAAATAAATTATAGAGAATAGAAATGATTATCAATGATCTAATTAGCTTGACAAATCACCTGGCGGTTGGAACATCAGAACAGAGTGTAGGGTATGATATATAACTCGCCTTTACGGCCATGATTTCATCAAGAATCAGCGATTGTGGCCCAATCTCGGACCTCGCGCTTGGCGCCGTCTTATCCTTGGGCCTTTTATTTTCTTTGGCCATCTTTCGGGTCTTTTCGGGTGTCCCCTGCACATAATTAATAATATATATATACAAATAAACAGTGCATGCTTGGAAATTTACGAGTTTAGTGAAAAAATGATTACTTGACCGCGCAGAAGCACCAAATCTCTCGGCCATGCAAGAATGTACCCATGATTCCTCTCCACTTCCTCCTCCTCCTCCTCACCGTGGGATAGACACCTTGTACTTGCCACCTCCCTCTAGGACCGTAGTGAGCTGTATCCTATAGCAATCTGGTGGGAGGGGAGAGCCGTGAATGACATCTCCCTGAACGGTCGGGAACACCTTACCCTGTGAAATTGGTACAATTTCATTCTCTACCTCGACGAGAAGGGTGCATAGTGTGGTAACCTATAATAATTAAGTTAATCCTACAAACAAAGACACGAACTAAAGGAAAAACGCTGAACTAAATCTTTCTCATACACTAGATCAACGAGCGTACGCTCACTAAACCTAAATGAGACAAAGTATTCAAAGAGCAGTCCCAAACGGGGACTATTCGAGATTAATCCCTATTGGATTAATCTCGAACGGGTACTGACCTAAATTAGCTCAATTCCGGTGAATTGGTCATACATGACAATATTACTAAATTATAATGCATCAATTACATGCTCTAAAATTAACAAAATTAATGCATAATCAAATCAAAAATTTATTTAAGCAAATCAATTAAAGATTTCAAAAATTAACCTTAACGCTCGCCCCACCCCACTGCACGCCGCCGCCGATCTCGTTTGCTGCTGCCGAGGTCCCGCTTGCCGTTGCCACTCCGGATCCGCTCCAATCACCCGCTCTTATTTGCTTCCGTTATCAACTTCGTTTGAGAGAAGTTTGTTGTTGAGACAGCAAGAGAAGAGAATAGAAAATTTGATCAAATTTGGTGGAATTTTGTGTTATTTCGAGGTCAAAAAAATGCTCAAATTTTGAAGCTCCTTTAATGGTGGCGGCTGCTGGTTGGGGGAGAGAGAGAGTCTGTAACTAGGGCAAAGACAATACTTATTAGCAACTTTACGGTGATTTTCATTAAAAACCGCTGTAAATAAGTTTTACAGCGGTTGTTAACTAAAAACCGCTGTAAAACCATTTACAGCGGTTTTTAACTAAAAATCGCTGTAAATTAGCAACGATTTTCATTTAACAACCGTTGTAAGCCCATTTACAACGGTTTTTAGCTGAAAATCGTTATAAATGATGCGCTGCAAATGGATATTTTGGCATAGTGATGGAAAGATCTCGGAGTAAAAATAAGGTGATTTTTTTAGAAGATAATTATCACAACCGCTAAAATGAACATCAAACTACTAGGACTAATTTTTTTTATTATTATTATGCAATGTGAAGAAGTCTCCATAGGCAGAGAACATTTAAAATTAACCTCTTTAAATTTTTCTCGATCCGAATTAAGTATTCTGTATACATAAGCGCTCCCAACGTGAATACGATATGTTTCTGAATTTTGTATCTTGTAAACTCAACCAAAAAAAAAAAGAGTCCTCACTTTTTCTAACTTGTAACGGAACAGATACCTCGTAAGTAAAATTGTATTTCCAAATGTTTCCAAATTTCAACACAGCAAATACTAAAATACATCCGCAATAAATGCCTTCTTGGATTGCATGTCAAGCTGTAATTTTGTCATGTGCAATGTGCTCTGCCCCTAGCGGCTACCTACGTTGACCACTGACCAGTATTTCATAGGTCCATTGTAAATAATTATGCTTCATATATTTTTCTGGGTAATTAGTAGGGTTGGTTTCACACTTAGAATATCAAAAAGTAGAAATAAAATAGCTATTTTGACGAATTAATTTGTCAAATAAATTTTAGACTAAGTAAAAAGTGCGGAAGAGTGTTAATCCGGTATACTAAGTTATAGGTGGTATACCGGATTAGCTCTCTTTGGAATAGCGATTATTGTTTAATAATGTTTATTATATTATTATATAATGTTTATAATTATAATTATGATTTATTATTATTATTATTATTATTATTTATCATTATATTAATATTATGATGATTATTTATTTATTATTATTATTATATTATAATAATTATTGTTATCATTATATGATTAATTTTATTATTATTTATTATCATTATATTATTATTATATTATTATATTATGATTATGGTTATATTATTATTATATTATTATGATAATGACTATGATTATTTATTATTATTTTTTTTTATTATTATTATATTATATTATGATTATAGATATGATTATATTATTATGATTACAATTATTTTTTTAATATTATTATATTATGCTTACAATTATTTATTATTATTATTACATTAGGATTATGATTATGATTTTTATTATTATATTATTATATTATTATGATTATTATTTTATTATTATTTGATTATGTTGTATTGTATTATTATATTATTAAATTATGATTATTTATTATTATTATATTATTATAATTATGATTATAATTATATTTTTATATTATGATTATTTTTATATTTCTATTATATTATTATGATTACAACTATAAATATTATTATTTATTATGATTATGATTATGATTATGATCATTATTTTATTGTTATTATTATATTATCATTATTATTATTATATTATTATTATCATCATTGTTAGTATAATAATTATCCATATTTTAACTATTTTGATTAACTGTTACACTTAACATCTTCTTTGATTTGTCGATTTGCAAAACAATCTTGAATTTTACAATTTGCCTTGTTTGAGTTTTGTGCAGGGATTAATATATAAATGGACTAGTGCACAAGAACCAAGACTAGTGCTGAGATATAAGAGCTTAATCAAGACTGCATTAGGTTTATGTTTAGTTAGACTCAAACTGGGTTGAATTGGTCAAGATAAATTGAGCTTAAACAACAAGAAAAGTATTTCTGCCCAGTGAATCGTTATAACGATTCAGCAATCGTTATAATGGTTCATCTTAATACTCAAAAATATTCTAAGGCAGAAGAATTCTCAAAGAAACCAGAGTATATCGTTATGTAACGATTCAGTAATTATTATAATGATTTGTTAAACGTATAACGATTCTGTAATCGTTACAACGATTCATGAAACGTATAACGATTTGATAAATCGTTATAACGTTTCAGCTCAGTTGATCCAACGGCTATTCTTTCTAAACTGTTATAACGATTCGTAAATCGTTATAACGGTTTAGGCCGAAAAATAGTTTCTTCGAAAAATCTATTTTAAAAGGATCACCTCTCTCACTGAACATAACTAATCAAGTGAATCTGATCTATCTAGCTAAATCATTACTACAGAGAGCTTACTAACCAAATACAAAGTGAGAGAGATAATTTAAAATATTGATACACTCAATTAGCAAAATCCTTGTTCAAGCTCAATCTAGCTTCTCTCTATTCTCCCAACTTGATCCTTCGTGAACTTCTTGAAAACATTCTGTTGAGCTGTAGTGCTCACCTTTTCTTGAGTGTGTTGTCACTACATTTTGAGTGTGTTGTCACTCACCTTTTCTTGAGTGTGTTGTCACTCGCCTTTCTTGAGTGTGTTGTCACTCACCTTTTTGAGTGTGTTGTCACTCTTGTTACCGATAGGCTTGGCAGCCCATTTTTATAAGAGACCAAGTTCTACAAGTGTAAAAACCCTTTTTAAATATATCGGCTCAACCTCAATTGTTAGATATTGAGGGTCCCGGAGACATAAGCATTGTTAAAGCCGAACTCCGCTACATCTTGTGTTCTTGCTTTATCTTTACTTTCTTTTCTCACATTTCTTTGATTGCTATATTCTTATGAGAATTGAATTGATTTAAATCGTATTCCGCTGCCATTACACTTGAACATTAAGCCCCAAATTGGTTTATATATTTCTACCTTAGATTCTTTACATTCTTGCAATATCTTGACCTTTCAATACCAACATCCTAGGGCTTATAAATTACTATCATTAACAACTGTCAAATGATATTTTCACTCTTCCGAATAGTCAAGAATACCACTCTTCCAAAGTTATTCCTTGATTTGCCAAATAAACCCTACACAGCAATAAAAGTTTGGTTCTTTGCATGTTTCTCTTCATGCTTAACACCAATGAGATGCAAGAGTACACTCTCATTAGTCATTACTGTTAGGGGTGTGCAAACGGTCGGTTTGGTTCAAACTAAAATAATTATATGCATCCGAAATTTTTTTCGGTTTGTCAAATTATGAACCGAACCATACTTCTAAAAATATCAACCGAATAAACCGAAAACCGAATAAACCGAAAACCGAATAAACTGATTTTTTTTGTTTATTCGGTTAAAACGAAATTATATCCTTTAAAGAGGAAAAAATATCAAAAGTTATAAAAAATGATAGAAGAAATAAATAGTTAAAATGATAAAATAAATAACTAAATAAAACTTATAAAAAATAAATATATTCAAATTATCTTTGATATAATCCTTATTTATATCAAGTAAAATAAAATTATTTGAAAAACTTTGGACTATTCGGTTTATCCGATTTAGAAAAAATAAAACCGAACTAAAGAATAAAAACTAAATAAGCTAAAAAATTTAACCGAACCGAAATTTTTAAACCGAAAAATCGAACCAAATAGTCTAAAATTTAGCGGTTCGATTCAAAACTATTTAAACCGATCCGTTTGCACACCCTAATTACTGCAACATTATTATTGATAAATTTTGTCATTGAGAGGTCCAACACACGGGACAAAAAAAAGATTCCGTATTAATTAATCATAATTAAATTGAATATTCAATGCATCTATAGTAACGGTACACTTATATATTATTTTGGATCAAATTCCTATCTTTATTAAAATGCATTCTTTCTTTCTTTCATTTTACTTTCGTTCAAAATTTAATATTCACATAACAACACCAAAGAGGCAGCTGTAGTATTTTACTTTTTTTTCTTCTTGGTTTTTAACATTTTATTATACCAAAGAGACAAGTAAAACTTTTTAATTATAAGTACAGTGTGATTAGCTCCAATCCGATGTGATTCTGAACCTACAACTTTTGTTACGTTTTATATATGTTAGCACGATAAATTTAATTTTGCTTTGTAGGAATTAATTTGAAATTCAACATCAATTAAAAAATTTCAAACACTAGTTCATATTAATTACATATTTTTCAAATAAACTTACAAAATTTGGTGAAAAAGAACTATCAACCGCTATACATACAGAGTCATTGATCCAACAAGAGTGATGACTCACGTCAATGTGGAGAACAAAATAGACCAATAAGAGGTGAAGAGTTCTCTCTAATAAGGGAGCGCACAAAAAATGCGAGACATTAGTTAGATGTGACTATATTTTAAACGTTAAAATTATTACTGTGGGAAATCGGATGTTTTGAGAAGATAAAATTAAGTTTTTGGTAAATTTTAATAAGAAGAGAAAGGAAAGGAAGTGATAGGGTTGTATTTCAAAGGCTCCATTTAATTTATTAACTATGATCAAATGCTTACAGTTCTAAAACAATATTTTACTAAGTCCTATAAAGTCTGTATAACTCATCCAAATTTCTTCTTGAATTATTCTCAAGCTACATATTTTTTAGTTCAAAAACTACTCGACACTCATCTCAATTATGACTATTATTGTCATAAAATATTCATATCTTACAGTCATTATATGTAGGTAGAGACACGATCAAACACTCATAATATCATGCTTTCACTCCTAAAATCACATTAACTCACCTTAATGAGTCATCTTTATCACTCTTCCTCTATATAAAATTATGCTAAGATTTTGATTCTTAATATAGAGAGTATATAGATCAGAGTAGCTATCGTGAACGACCAAAACTCAAGCACAAACTTATACTCTCCATCTTAAATTTAGACGTATCAGAAAAGGAATGACCAAAGTACTCAAACAGCATTTATGTGCTTCACAAATTAATATTTTGAAAGGCGAGAAATGAGAAGGAAAAAACAAAGACACAAAAATGAATATTATCATTCTCCAATATGTATTTTTTCAATTTAAATTATAGTATCCTCCTCCTCCTTCTCTTTGAAATTGTAATTATGAAGCAAACTCTCAAACTCCCAGCTTTCAATCAATAATAGAAAATAGTTTCTTTTAATGGTTTGTTGGATAAGAAGTTAATTTAATTGTAAAAGCAATTGAGATTGAATTAAAATTTGGTCCAGAGGGAGTTCTGATATTTTTCCTTGATTTGTCTTCGTACATATTTTTCTTAATGCTTTATATGGTTATTGGTTATGACTTTTTTTTATCAACATAAAATTTTCAAAACTATAAAAGATAAATTTTCTAAATTATCTTAAGCGCGCCACAGATGTCAATTTAAACTCTCTAACTTTTTCGTAACAAAATTTTCTAAAAGATAAGTTTTGCTAACGGTTTTTGTTAAAAAACCGTTAGCAAAGGTGTTGCGAATTTTTTTTTTTTTTTTTGATAACGGTTCTTGTTAAAAAATCGTTAGCAAAGGGTGTTGGGAATTATTTTTTTGTTTTCCTAACGATATTTGCTAAAAAAAATGTTAGCAAAGGGTGTTGTGAATTTTTTTTTAATTTTTCATTAGCAAAAGGTGTTGCGAATTTTTTTTGAATTTTTGCTAATGGTTTTTGCTAATAAACCATTAGCAAATGTGTTTTGATTTTTTTTTCAAATCCAAAATTTCATGAGCCTAGATATAGAAAATTTGGCCACGTCCGCATGTAAATCGAAAATAATCAATTAATTTGCAAGATATAATTTGACTTGAAAATTAAAATAAATAAATAAATAAATGAGATGAATATCAAAATTGATATATATAAAAATATATTTGCAACACAAAAGAAAATATATCATATCACATGTAAACAAAATAAACAGAACTTAAAGAAAAAAAAAACAACTTATTTAGTAATATGAAAATATTTATAATTTCTAAGAAAAAAACTCAAAGGAAAATAGAAAAAAACAGAACTTATAAACTTCAAGATGATGATGTTTTGGTCCGAAAAATGGTTGTAATAGCTAAACGTGTTAATCTCATAGATCTCATCGTAACCTTTCCGTAGCCGTGTAACACGCCTCAATTGGAGTTTGCTATCAAAAGTTATGGTCGTTCGAAATTGAGATGGTCGGATTTCAGTTTTTATTTATTTTGTCTCTTTTCTTCTTTCTCTCTCTATCTCTCATCTTTCTTTTTAATTTTTTGATCGTTGGATTGGGATGAACGTACTATGAGATGGGCAATCCGTGAGAACAAATGTTATTGGTGAGATGGAATATATTAGAATTTTTTTGCGCATGAACTTTTACTAATGGTTTTTTTCTAAATAACTGTTAATAAAACATAACACAAAAAACTTTCCTAATGGTTATTTCTAAATAAACCTTAGTAAAAACACAGCGCAAAAAGATTTCCTAACGTTTTTTTATAAATAACCATTAGCAAAACCCAACGCCAAAATATTTGCTAATGGTTATTTATAAGAAATCGTTAGCAAAGGTTGTCCGATAATTTTTTTTACACTTTCTGACATATTTTGTAATGTTTTATTCTTCGAAACTATTATAAAATAGTTGAACTTATTTTCTAAAATACCACCGCCTAATATAACTAACAGTTTTCACTAAAAACATTAGTAAATTGATATTAGTAAAGCCTAATTTTATTGTAGAAGATAGTTTTGTGAATCATTGCGTTAACAGAACACCAAAAACAAAGAATTTTGCTTACATTTCATTTAATAAATAAAATAGAAAACTATTTCGTTTAATAAAAGAAATAGAACTATTTTATTTTCGTTTCATTTCGTGATATTTTACACTAAAAATATACTAAATGAAATTAAAACTATTATTTTGTTAACCATTTTGTTTTTAGCATGAAAGTTAAAATAGTTTCATTAACTATTTCGTTTAATAAATAAAAAATTATTTCATTAATTAAAAACTATTTGGAAAAATCTAAGGATTTTTTTATACTTTTCAGCACATATTTTTCATACGTTTTCTTCCAAAATATTACCTCTAAAATTTTCTAATGGTTTTCTTTAAAAATCATTAATAAATCAATGTTAATAAAGATTAGTTCTTTTGTAGTGATCATTTCATTTACCGTAAAACGAAATGAAACATGACAAAACTCTATTCCGTTGACAGCTCCCTATGCCACATCGGAAACCACATCCTCTAGAGAGCAAAAAAAGCTCTTCAGATGGAGTGCTTTTGATCTGATTCGTTCGATCAGATATCAACAGTCCTGATTTAATAATAAAAAATTTTATATGCATCAAAATTTATGTTTAAACTTCTCCACAACCATTATGATTAAAACAAATCATTATAATTAATTTTTAAAAACTCTTTACAGAAAAAATCTGCTCAGAGAATGCATACCCTGCCAGACCGACTGTAAAGATGGAACACGAGGAGATTTTTGTCCTTTTGCTTCCACGAATTAATACAATAAGATAGAACCCATTGTTGTTGAACCAAGGGACATTAATTTAGCATGACAAACCATTGCTTGCCCCCTTGACCAGTAACGTTGATCCCATAGAAGAATGCACTTGTTTAATGTACTTAATCCTATGATTAAAACTTTGGAACGAGATTAATCCATTTTTAAATCGCTAATGACCTTATTTTAACCTTTGCCAACTTGGACTTTTGTCAGTCCAACCTTAAGAGAGCCAGTGGAATCTCAGGGTTGTCAATAACATAACTTTTTTTAAAAAAATTGCTCTTTTTTATTTTAAAATCTCAGCCACCTGATCGAATAGAAAAATTATGATTACAATATGAAGAACTTGGTATCATACAGGTCGGATCTGCGCACAAGCCACCATTGAGGCTGACGCTGTCAGATATTTTGTGACCACAATGAACAAATTGTACCGTGAATTATGGGAGTGGCGTGATGGTGGCTCATAGATTGGCTCATCGCATCATCACAATGGTCGTTGAGTTCTCGATCCTTGTAATATAACATGCAAAAAATAGGACATACATCGATCTTCTTGTAATCCATACATAGTGGTGATATGCCTTTCATATTTGCCAATATTTCATTGAAGTATTTTTATCTCATTTGGTGCTCGGCTTTCAAAGCAAGGCATTGGATAACAACTAATAATATAGAGTGGCTTTCGCATTTAATGGTTGTATCAGAAAATACCCTTGCATCAGAAAATGGCACGCACATAGCAGATTAAGAGAGCAAGGTGTTGGAAAAATGGAAGTACAAACAAATTCACGAACAAATAATTTCTGCTGAAACTCTCTTCTTAATTCATTGCATATTGAAGACATACAATTGCATAAAGTTCTATGATTTATATAGTATAGAATTTTCTTAAATTAACTCTACTACATTCCTAAAATATCATCCACTACTTCCTATAAATTACCCGACTAACTCTATTACTTTCTAAATATAATTGTCTACTAATTTTGACTCTTGTCTTTCCTAAAATAACTCTATAATCATTCTATGTCTTTGCTGAAATTATCTCTATCAAAATAATTTCCTAAATAAAAAATATTCTAAAAATATATTTTGAATCAATTCTCAACACTCCCCCTTGATTCAAAATTTCTAACTCCAAATTTATTTTTTCTTTCACAAAACTTCTTTGGTAACTATTGTTTCCATTAGAATTGACAAACGTCGCCTCTTTTTCTTCTTTTGGCTTTTGGCCTCCTCTTCCTTCTTTTGGCTCTTGGTCTTTCAATCACTTCTTTTTTATAATTCATAACATTCTTAACACTGTCATGCTTATCAAAAAGAGCTTCAACAACTACATCCATGACCTCCTGAGTACTATCACCAGGATTGCCAACATAGGGTTTAACTTCACTTTGTTTCATTCCCTCCTTCAACTTAGTTTCAACACTTTTCCTCTCAAGCTGAGATGCTGGTGGTTTTTTCTCTTCTGTGGTGATGAACATGACCATTTCAGCAGTGACAACACTAAGTTGTTGTTTCATCCTCTGTTGAGCAGTTTGTTGTCCACATTTCATCATTTTTCTCATATTCAACTTCAAGGTCTTGCTCAATTACTTTGTCTGACCCTTGTGATCTTTCATAAAATACATTATGCTCTGACATCTTGCATTTCATTCGTAACGCAAAATTTTTATTGTCTTCCATCCTAATATTTACTAGCACTTGGCCATGCCGATCAATTATCTTATAGTCATTCTTCTCAAAATATACCGCATAACCATTTTGAACAAGTTGCCCCACGCTAAGCAAGTTTTGTTTCAGTTCTGGCACAAACAAAACATCTTTGATTACCTTTAATCCTTGCTTGGTTTGCACAACAACACTTCCTTTTCCTTTTGCCTGCACCAATGCACCATTACCCAACTTAATCTTGGTTTCAACGGCTCTGTTGATCTCATGGAAGATTTGTTGATCTCCAGACATGTGATTGGTACAACCACTATCCAAATACCAGGTGTTGTTTGTTTCTTCTTTTGCAGAATCATTTGCATAGAAGATGGTGTCTGGGTGTTCTACTTGCTCTGAGAAGTTTGCTTGTGGTGAATCATTGGTGTTCTAACATGAGATTTTTTTGTACTGATCTTCCATGTTTGTTCTACACAGCCTGGCAATGTGTCCCTTTCTATTACATCTATTGCAGACTTTAGTGGACCAGCAAAACTTGGTGTCATGGGTGTTCTTCTTATAGATATCACACCACCTCTCTTCCTTCTTGGTTTCAACATTATTCTATGTAGCAGGTTTCTCCAAATTCTCCCTTTTTGGATAACTGCCATGTTTTGAATCAGTTGTGGCCTTGAAAGCAGTTTCATTGGCCATGTTTCTCTGCAACTTTCTTTTCTCATGTGCTTCTAACGAACTGATCAACTGTTGTATGGGTAATGCTTCAAGGTCTTTGGTTTCTTCTATGGTTGTGACAATTGAATCAAAACTTTCAGGGAGACTAATCAATAATTTTTCAACCAGTTTTTGATATGTTGTGTCTTTATCCTTTAGAGCACGCATTTGGTTTACAAGGTTCATAACTTGAGAGAAATACTCCCTAACTCTTTGTGTATCTCTCATTTGAAGGTTTTGGAATTGTCTGCGCAGAGTTTGAAGTTTAACCACTTGTACCTTCGTCGATCCTTTGAACTCTTGTTGCAGCATGTTCCAAGCTCCGTTGGATGTGGTTGTGTTGATGATGCATGAGAAGATATTCTATGTTATCCCCTGTTGAATAAGGAACAGCGCTTGTGCATCTTTCGACTTGTCTTCCTGCAGCTTCTGCTTCAATTCCTCTGTTAATTGATCCCCAGCAGCATATGTTGTGTATCCGCTTTCAACAATATCTCATAGGTTTTGCGAGAGTAGTAGTGTCTGCATCTTGACCTTTCCATATACTGTAATTTTCGTCGACAAGAACGGGGATTGGAAATTGCGCCATGGTTGTGCCGGAAGACATCGCTTCAAAGGTTCAACGAAGGTTTTAGAGCTTTCCTTGATTGTGCGCCCGAACCTACTTTGATATCAATTGTTGGAATAATGGAAGAACAAACAAACTCACGAACAAATAATTTCTACTGAAACTCTTTTCTTAATTCATTGCATATTAGAGACATACAATTGTATAATGTTCTATGATTTATATAGCATAGAACTTTCTTAAATTAACTCTACTACATTCCTAAAATATCATCCACTACTTCCTATAAATTACCTCACTAACTCCATTACTTTCTAAATATAATTGTCTACTAATTTTGACTCTTGTCTTTCTTAAAATAACCCTATAATCATTCTATATTTTGCTGAAATTATCTCTATCAAAATAATTTCCTAAATAAAAAATATTCTAAAAATATATTTTGAATCAATTCTCAACACAAGGGCTACCAAGTATACTCAGCTTGCTAGGATACAGGAGCAGCAATCATAGAATGCACCTGAAGTATGGTTACATCCAGTAGCTGAGGGTCAGGCAGCTGGACCAATCGTACAAAAGAAACCCGACTGAGCAAGATGCGTAACCCACCTAAAATTCTAACAAATAATCCTGGGATGTGGATCATGGGTCGGGGTGCAATATAAGTGCACCAAGATAGTTACAACCATTATTTTTTGCTACATCAGGCATGCTTAGTCCAATACTAAGTTTCTATGCTTAGGATGATCAGTCTAAATAAAATTTATTTAATCAATTCTTGATAAAGTTTACTTACACTAGCTTACTCATGCTTCATTCAACATTTGATAAATTAATGACATACATAAAACCTTCAACAATTGACTTACTTTATTCTATCATAGGACCGATACAAGCTCAGAAATGATCAAGATCCAAATCACTTCAGGGAGGTCATGAAAAATATTGCTTCCAAAGCATATGGCAGGACACTACGTAATGCACATAGAAGGTGCATTTACAAGTATGGGTGGGACATCAATAAATAAAAGCAGATGCTCCATATTAGTTCAAGGGTTTACAATATTGGGTTGTTTTGTGCGACTATTATGGATCAAAAGATTACGAAAAGGTCTCTGAACATAGTAGGGTCAATCGGTGCAGTTCGAGATGGATGGTCATGCACTTTGGAGGGTCATACAGTACAGTGAACCATGCTGACAACTTAGTAATTTCTAGTAGACAACAACAAATGCATATATTATGAATTTATTTAATGTTTGTTATGTTCTTATATGTAGGAGGACAAACTAGGTAGAAAGCTAACATTTTGAGCAGTGTTCGTAAAAGTACACATAAAGACCAAAAAGCAAAATAAAATAGCTGCCCAGATTGAGGATAACGGAGGTGAAGAAACTGATTCAGAGGCAGATCCGGAGAATAAGGATAACAGAGGTGAAAAAGATAAAGAATGTTATGCAATTATCACTAGCATCCAATTTGCTAACCCACCAAACAAATATGTTCCAATTGACACAGTATTTGCTGCTTATATGTGTGCTCAATTAAATTTTATGTGAGAGTTTAATATTTAGGGTTTAGGGGTAATGGTGTAGGATTCAAAACTGATGGGTATGATATCATGTGAGGGATTGTTATGATTTTTTTAAATTCAGAAAGTAGTGAACTCAGAATATATTTAGGATTTATGATATAGTGTTTAGTATTTAGGGTTTAGGGGATAATAGATAAGGGTTTATGGTATATAGTTAGGGTTTATGGCATATAGTTTAGTATTTAGTGTCTATGGGATATAATTTAGTATTCAGAGTTTAAAGGATAATTGTTTATGTTATATAGTTAGGATTTATGGTATATAGTTTAATATTTAGGGTCTAAGGGATACAGTTTAGTATTTAGAGTTTAGAGGATAAGGGTTTAGGGTCCAAAACTGATGGTTATTAGGATTTTTAGAAAATGAGCATGTATTTTCTCTAAGTTGATTGTCATGGGTTAAAAAATAGCACACCATCCAAATAATAATTAAATAACTTACAAGTTTAAATTATTTACTTTATAGATTTATAATTATAGGAAAGTGAGAGGAAATCTGAATAAGAAATAGATTCCATATCTGAATAAACATAGCTTCATCTCATATTAATGCACTTCCTTTTTTTTCGAATCAATACAATTAGGATATTAAGTTGTTGCTTATACTTCAAAAAAAAACTTATTAGTTTAAAATTCTTCTAATAATAATTATATAACTAAATTGTAGGAGTGAGTTTAATAGATGAAACTGGATCCAGCTAATGCAGGTAAGTCAGAAACAATATGTTATATGTAGAAGCTATGGGAGGAAAGAAAAATGAAAGATTTTTTTACTTTGGCAATCATGTGGGTGAAAGCATCATACCAACAACAACAAATAAACGTGCTAGACCAACTTACTACACAGGTTCTACTAGATTGGTTTAAATCAGGACAAGCTCTATTTAACAGTCACAGAGATTAGGGAATTGTGTGGTGAAAAAGATCAGCAACATGAGATGTTTGCACAACTGTTTACAAGACTTAGGATGCAGTTGCCGGCTGAAATAGTGAGTCCATCTTACATCAAAAATAAATTTATGAAATTGCTGATGTGCATTAAACAACATTTCTATACATCCAAATTTTTAAATATTTTTTCATATATTTTCTCTTTTTTTTTCTCAGCTGATGTCCAACCCACAAGGAATTGGAGGCCCACAATCAACACAAATAGTAATTAATTATTTTCGACTAATTATTTTGGTCAATACAAATTGTTCATTATATGTTTAAATTCTCAATGCTAAATATTTCTAATTAGTAACAGTATCAAGTAACTACTTACATATTACAATTGTACATTGACAATTCAGTTGAGTTACCCCATATACCCAACATACATGCAGTTGGAGGTCAGATACTGACACAAGCTCAAGCACTAGGTACACAATAAGATGTTCCCGACTAGTACTAAGGAGATTGTTACTTTACTAAAGTGCTCTCAAAACAATAAGATGTGGGTCATATAATTGAGGCATTTGTAGGTTAAGGTTTTCAAATGTCCCCGGATATTTAGAATGGGGTATATTTTGGAGGTATAGAAAGTATTTTTTTTGATATTTTGGAGTTCTGAGTATATTTTGAAAAGTTAAGAACATTTTGACTTTCTTTTCAATGTATTTTGTTTTATTTTAGGTTGCATCTGGTGGACAAGATAATTTTAGCTCATTTGGCCACTTGCTATAACTTGCAATTGAGAATTTTACATAATGTGAAAGATGCGATGTTATTTTCGTTGAATGTATGTTCTTATGTTGCTTAACATGTATCTCTTGTTGATGTTATTTTTTATAATTCTCAACATGTAAATTAAATTGGAGAAACTATGGGATGCTCATTTAGAAAGTGAGAACAATTTAATATTTGAAATGGATGCCAAATTAAAGTGTAAAATTTTAAAAATATGGTGTCATAATTTCATTGGCTTATCAATGTAACTATGTTTTCTCTGGCTAGTATTAAAAACTATTAAAATAAAATTATATAAGTCCAACACATGCACACTATTGTTCAGGACAGATACGTGGTAGTACAAGAATTATGCACACAATTAATGTAAAATTTCATGTCCAAACTTTGACGCCAGCTCATGGACATGAACTCATACATACAGGAACATAGGTATGCATAGTCGCATGCAAATCAAACTAGTTTGGCACGCATATACCCAGAGGCGGAGCTTCATTGTAGAAAAATGGGCCATGGCCCCCCCTATAAATCTCAAATTAATAAAATTAGTATTCATTTTCTAAGTTAAATTATATTTGAGACATATAATTGGCCCTCTCTACCATTTGATATAAGTAATCAAATCTCAATAGCCCTCCCTTAATATTGTCTCAAGCTCCGCTACTGCATATACCACTACTCGGTACCTCTTAGCCACCAAAATTTATGTGCATAGTTGCACACTAGCACTGACCACATATTCACTTTATTATAATTTGCGTGCACACTCTCGTTAGTGACTATCATCTGTGTGGAAGGTTTCTACATGATAAGGTTAACGAGCATAGGTGCACGCTAACAATGATTGATGTCGAACTATGCACGTCAATAAATATTTTTTTTACCCAAATTGATGCAGCTCGTTCTAGTAGTGATTGTCATCGTTGAACTCTGAAATTGTGACACACAAATGGAGTTTTAGAAAACTATATTGCCCCCCAAGTAATTATTTGCCCCCTAAGTAATTATCTTGATTGTTTTAAAACATGTCAGCTACTGTTAGTTTTTTATAATGCCTACCGACATAATGCACGCTAAAACTGGGTGAGAATACAAAGAGCCGTACGTCAACGTTTGTTAGCTTCATATTTTATCAAGGATCACAGTCACAGATCACTCCACTTTTGCGGTAAACAGTATTCTACAATTCATAAATGCGTACGATACACAATTGCTTAATTAGTTCAGTCTGAAAAATGATGACAATTATACTCTGTTTTATTAAGTTAAAACACATTTTGACCATTTCATTAGCTATTTTAATCTTTCAAACTCGTTACTTGAATTTTAAAAATTTACATTTAATTAATGTTATATATATACGCATTTATTTTTCACAAATTATTTTGACCTTCCATACTAATTGTTTTGTAAGACAGTAATAAAAAAAATACACACGTGCTATTTTATCTTGTATATTTTGTACTCCATAAAATACACTTATCAATTTTCTTTCAAACAAAAGTTAGAACATAGCAGTTAATGAGCAACTTGACAATGAGGATTTGGAGATAGTATATATGGTATATCTTTCCGAAGTGGAGAACCACTGACAATGTATTGTTGATAATTTTGACAATATTTTCCAAATGAATTAATTAATTCAACGAAGTTGTAAAAAATAAAAAAGTTTATTTATATTAGACTTACAATTTATCATGTTTTCAAGATTCATATAATTTGAATTTTATTTTTTTCATCAAATATCATTAATATTTCATGCAATTAAAACAGTCCAAATTTTAATCATCTTTGATGTGTATATCTATAATGACACTCAAATAGCGTGAAATCTATATATACTGACACTCAAATAGAGTGAAATTTGAAACAAAATCAATCTAAAAGTTCAATAATATGTGAACATTTTTCTATGATTGAAAACTTTTTCAAATTTATTTGCAAAAATTAGCCATTAAATTATCAAGTTAACCATTGTCAATGCAACAATATGCCCCCACTTTAAAAAAAAAAATGTAAACAATTAGGTGAATAATTGGAAGTATACAAATCAATGATATGGAACTCGCTAGCTGTACAATATTCAGCAATTGTCAATTGTCAATTGTCAATTGTCATTCCTCAAGGTAACTTAAATAAATAGAAACAATGTGAATGCAGTAAAGTGGCGGCATTATCATTCACGGTATTTGCTGAAGATAAGCCACTAAGATCATTTCTAATAGACTTTTTAAGTCTGAAGTGGTACATCATTTACTAAAAAAGGTCTTCCTTTTGTGACAGTATTATTTCTCCAAATAGATATATGGTACTATATAACTAATAAAAGTTCAACTGAATGATCAGTTAATAGTGAAGAATAATTAACTTTGAATATATAATGATAATATATAACAACAGTACTGTTTGCTCCTTGCAACTTTTTTCCCTTATGATGAACAACATAGATAATTCAGGCTAGCTTGTACCATGCCCATGATGGATTTAAAAGTTGACTCGCTTTCTAACAAGTACCCAATTATAGCTATATAACATGTAGATGGAATATTGGTACACAAAAAATATATATAAGAAAATGAAGCCAAATTAGTAAAGCAAGGTTATTAATGGTGCATTTTGGGGCTGCACTTGGCAGGAGGGGAAGCAGCTAAAGAGAGCAGAAGAGGAGAATGGCAATTGGGGGAGGAGTTGGATTCCACTTGGGGACAGGAGGCTCCTTTTAGAGGTCACACCTGGTAGCCTTTCTCTGGCGGGTGGGCCCACAAATTTGACAAGCCATTCTTTCCCCAACTAAAATCCCCACTTTGCATTTTTCCTGCGTGGAAAGAAGCTCGGCCACTGCACTTCACTCATCATTGGTGCCTAAGCCCCTATTAAATTAGCACTCTTTCTCCTCCCCCACTTATTATTGGCGCCTTAAGTTCTCAACCACCAATTTTTTAAAGCATTATTCACCTCCAGTCCACCAATCACTCAACTTAATTCCAACTTTTATGATATGATATCTCAAGCAATGTTACTAATTAGTTGAAGATTATTATTTTTGTTTTTTCGTTTTTACTTTAAAAATAATTGGGGTTAGAAGTAAAATTCGCATTGTTTGATTTTAAAAAGGTGATCAAATTAACAATTTTATATATGTAGTCGTCTCTGTTTGCTTATCAGCAACAATTAATATAATTCTTTTGTTATTGTTTAGACATACAAAAAGTTTCAAGGTACTCGTATAATATTTCAGATTTGACACTCAATTGTAGGAATAATATGGCATTTAAGTTCAAATTAATGCAATGGTGAAAAGATGCTCGTATATATATAGTTTACTTAGAATTATCCTGATAAAATTGTTTTAGTCTTGATTGCTTTGAAAACAAATTTATTTGACAGCTATATAAAAAGTTTGAAAAAAATCATTCAAACTTTTAGATGTTTGTTAGCAGCATAATTAATTACAAATCTCATCTATCATGTCTGATATTTTGATTAAATATCTCTAGAGAATCCATTAAAAGCGGGACTTATTTAATTAAAGGGCCTAAAAAAGTTATTGCCTTTTTAAACTCCCATATATATTATTTTCCATTCTTTTTTTTTACGCTTTTTACTTATTCTTCGACTCCGGGATAGGTTCCGTTAAGAATTTCGGGATATCGAGCGGTGGTTCTACATACAAACTATGTCTCTCTCGAGATTTAAATATGTGTCACTCTATAGAAAGACGAGATTTATTATCATTTGTACTAAGTCTGCTGTTCTTATTGTTAATTGCCAGGGGATGTGATTTTTACGGAATGGAGAAGAAATCGCAGCATCCCAATTAAACTAACTCTATGAACCTGTCAACCTACAAACCGCATTAATTAACCCAGCTAGAAAGCAAATGTTCATATCATTGATCATATAGATTAGTAACCTCAAAAAAAGCTTTCTAGATAAAAAGCGACCCGTGCTAAAGCAGATATCAATACGGAAATGAAACCCAGCGAATGAGAAGGCGGTTTTTACGTGATTAATTTCATTATGATAACCTTAGATTCTTTTACTTTGCCTAAAGATACTTAAAAAAATGTGCTGTCTTTGTAAACCATGCATGTCACCTACCAAGTGTACAATCACTAACCCACATGATCAGCTCTTAAATCTCGTTTTAATGGGCTCATTTTTCAATTAATAGAAGAATAATGATTGTGTGATAAAGTGGGTGCCTTTGGACTGTACTAGCATGCAGGAAGGCACCAACGTAGGTATCAGTCGGTGTCCGGACATTCTTTTAGTTCATCAAAAAATAAAATTCATATCCTAAAAAAATAAAGTAAAAAATTATCTAAATATTTTATTTTCTTTTTCCTTGGAGAATTGGAGTACACTTGTCCTCTTTGAGGTGGCCGAGCTGAGAATAGATTTTGTTGTGTGTGTGTGTTTTTTGCAGGATTTGGGCCCCAAAACAGCGACAAATTGTTGTGTGTGTGTGTTTAATACTATAGTTTCAATTTTTCTGAGGAGGACTTGAAAATATTCTAATCACAAGACCTTTGAACTTGGATTCGGTTTGTATTAATTTAACGGAGTAGGGATTCTCCATGTTCCAAATTCTGAGATTTGAGGTTTGTCTTGAAAACTGCTACCTAAAAGGCTGCAAATTGACATATTTTACTAATCAGTAGTTCACATATTTTATTTGAGCACCATGTTTAATTATGTATGTATTTCAATATTCATATTCTATCTTTAGTGAGCTGTCCCGGTTTTGCATACATTAATTAACCAATAAAATAGAGTAAATAATAGAATCTTTTAGTGAAAGAGCTTTACTTGTATAAAGAAATATTATAGTTATCTAAACATCGTTATCTTCTAAATTAATGTCCATTACACTCTTGTGGTCAACTTCCAAAAGGAAAATAATAATAACTAAGGGTGTAACTAGGACTTTGCCCCGACAATATAGTCCTTAAATAAATAATTAATAATATAAATTTAAAATATATTTACTCAAATTTTACATTAAAGAAAATTAAATATAATATTTTTAAATACTAAGTAATAATGATAATAATTATTATTGTTATAATAATAATAATAAATAATATAATTAAATACATAATAATATATAAATGATCATATAAAAATTAAATAATTTTAAGAGTTAAGTTTCACTTGTACATTACACACATTCTTTTAAATGAGAAAAGAGAAACTATCTTATGTAAATCCTTGGATTTAAGAAGATGAAAAAATTTAAACAAAATCAATAGTGATGAAAATTGATGATGTGGCGTGTTTAAAAAGTTTGAAAGTTTAACCCTCTTTATGTATTAAGAATTAGTCTATTATTCATTTTGATTTAAACGAATTGAGATTCTGGTTAAAGAAAGTATCTTTTACTTGTAAAGCGAGTGCGCATTTTTAAAATTTTTATAATGAATCTACAAGTTGTTTAGGTTTTTATCCAATACCGTGTGATATATATATATTAGCAGATATTTCGAATAAAATAACAAGTATTAATGCAATTCCAATAATATGTATTTAATAGAGTCAACATTTAATTCTAATTGAAATGAGGGTGTTTTTAGAAGTTAAAAGCCTCCTAGAAAACTGTGTGAACTATGCTTGATAAATAAGAGTCTAAATTTAGTTATTTTGTTCATTGTAAAAGTAAAAATGAGCAGATCTGGGGAAAAATACAGCAATCATTGATTATTTTATATTTTGATTAATAACTTCAATAAAAAGAAATAACAAATAGAGTATATCTGATTATATATTTTCATAAATGTTTGGTATTTACGTTAATATTATCACCAAAAGAAATCAAATTCAATGAAGCAATGTCTAAAACTTAAAATATTCGTATACTGTTGGAAAGGGGGGACAATAAGAAAAAAAAAAGGAAGAAAAACAATGGACGAGAGACTGAATCTTGGATTGGTATTTTGCTAGTAACTAGAGGTGGCAATCGGGCGGGTCGGGTCGGGTTCGGGTTCGGATCGGACGGGTCGGGTCAGTTTAATTTTCTGGAAGAAATTGGGTCGGGCCGAATGGGGTCAGAGTCGGTCAATTTACATGTTGTGTTTTTTCAGATCGTTGATAGATTTCGATTGGATTGAAAGCTATTTAATCTCGAATCGGATCGGATCGAATTCTGCCACCTCTACAGTAGTAACAAAGGCTGCTGTAATTTGTAGTTCATAATAAAATGATGATATATGGACCCGAAACAAAAAAAGCACACAGAGAACCCAATCTGTAGCATTATGTTTCCGTCCAATTTGAATTCAATTTCATTAGAACCCAAAAACAATCTGTCCAAATTCAGGCCCAATTTTTGTCCGAATAACATATCCAATCACTTCAGGCGTGTGAAGCGAGTAGCTTAGGGGAGGAGCTAACCTTCTTTTCTTTTTGAAATTATCATAATCACCATAGGTTCCGTACGAGTGGATGAGATCGGTCCCTGCAGCAACTCCAGAAAATCACATAGACAAAATACATGGTTACCAGATCAAGAATTAATTCTCAGTTTCTCACTGTTACACAAGCAGACAACAGGTTCTCAATTTTCACCCCCGTTGGCACTTGTCTGGAGTGAAAGGGGAAGGACAGCGCTGGAGACCGTTGGTGGCGTGAGATTTGAATTCAAACAATCAGGAGTTGGCGCAGATCGAGTAATGGGACAAGGCCCAAAGGCAGAAGGGAGATGGGCCTTAATACTAAAGGCGTCAGAGAGTGCGGAGACTCGTACTGGAGGTCAGGAGGATGTCACATCATTAGACACACTAGCCTGACGAAGCCGTTATGCTGTCTGACGGGGTTGGAGCCCAGGCGTTTGTTAATTTAGCATCCCATGAGATTTTCATATAAATAATTTAATGAGAATGATAAATTAAAATTTCGAGATAATTTAATATGTTTTTTGAGTTAAGCAAGGCGCTCCGTAGGCGTTTGTTATCTCCAATGTTATTGTAATTTACTTTTGTTTACTTGTTAATGGGCGAGGTGAGTTACTCTTTTAAATAGGCTAAGATGTGCCTATTATTGTGTTGTTGATGAATTTGATATTCTTCTCTGAACTCTCATCTTTCTCAAGTTTAGTACAATTATTCAATTATCAAAATTCTCTCTCTTTCTCTTCTCATCTCTCAATTTCTTCCTCTTAATTCAATTGCACTTGTAATTGACCTACTAAGGTCATTACAATTGGTATCAAAACCCTTCGATTGTATCTGGGGCGGTTCGTCGTATTTTTCATCGGTACCGGTAATCGTATTGGCATAAATTGCTCAGCATGGTAACTCAAGCGATATTTGATCGATCAATGGAGGAGCTTCGTGCTAAGCTGGATGAGCTGACAACGGCTCGGCGTAATACCGATTTGCGCTTACAACAGGAAGCAGAGCATACCAATCAACGTTTCGCTCAGCAAGATCCAACCTTGGTGACCTCAGGACTCCAGAAATTCATGGGAGCTCAGGATCGTGTGATGTAAATGATTCGAGAGGACCCAGCATCTCAGATCTAGACTCAGTTACAAGCTCAATTGGCTCCCCTCATGTCCCAGTTTCAAAGGGGACCGAACATCCAAATCGGTACCTCATCGTCGGTACCACCGGTACACTCCGTTTCTCACTTCAGACAGTCTCCGATATCAGATTCTAATGAACCCACACTGGAAGACCAGGATTTTCTTCATCGTGAAGGGAAGTTCCATTTTCCTAAATCAGATTGCCCTGGATTTAATGGAACTAACCCTATTGAGTTCAAAAGTGCACCTCCTTCTTTGAATTACATCAGGTACCAGCTATTTACCGTACTCACCTAGCTATCTTACAATTCCATGATGAGGCCAGTGAGTGGTATGATAGCTATTTGTTGGATCATGTTCCACCTGACTGGAATGAGTTGGTACAGTTGGTTAATGGGAGGTTTAACGTGCCAATTACAAGAACACTATGGAAGATTTTAAGGCTTTAATCCAAAAGGGTACAATAGATGAGTATTGGTCCCAATTTGAGCGTCTACGCTCTTCAGTTTTCTATCCAAGGGCATAACTTTCAACATGACCTAAGAGTCCTTCCAGTCCAAAGGTATGATGTGATATTAGAACTTGATTGGCTTTCTAAGTTCATTCCTATGTATATTGACTGGCACCATAAGTGGCTCTAGTTCACCCAACAAGGGACCCCAATTAGGCTTCAGGTTCAAGAGGAGTTGGTTGTCCTTTAGCTTTGTGATACCATATATGAGCCAGGGAGTTGAAATCTCAGAATGAAGTGTTTATGGCCCAAATTTGGCTGTGTGAGGTAATTGTTCCCCCTATCAAACTGGTGCCACCAGAATTAGAACCAGTTTTAACCACTTATTCTATTGTGTTTCATACCAGTTTGTCCCTTCCCCCCTCCAAGAACATTGACCATGCTATCCCTTTGATTCCAAAGGCCAAACTTGTCAATCTAAGACCTTATAAGTACTCTCACTTTTAGAAACTGGAAATGGATAAAATAATAGAAGAGTTACTCAACTCTTCTGTTATCAGACCATCATGTAGCCCTTTTGCCTCACCTGCTTTATTGGTAAAAAAGAAAGATGGTACTTGACGCTTGTATGTGGATTATAGGTAGCTCAATACCTTAATTATTAAGAACAAGTACCTTATTTCCATCATTGATGATCTCTTAGATGAATTACATGGTGCTAAATGGTTTTCTAAGGTGGACTTGAGGTCTGGATATCATCAAATACGTATGAATGAAGCTGATATTTTTAAAATTACCTTTAGAATCCATAAGGGACATTATGAGTATATAGTTATGTCATTTGGCCTCATCAATGCTCCAGCAACCTTCCAAAGCTTAATGAACCAAATCTTCAAACCCTATTTGAGAAAGTTTGCTTTAGTTTTCTTTGATGATATCCTCATTTATAGCATGGATTTGCAATCTCATCAAACACATCTCTCCTTAGTCTTTCAAAAATTGCTACAAAACAAACTAAGTGCTAAGAGAAGTAAGTGTGAATTTGGGGTTCAGCAAGTTGAGTATTTTGGTCATATCATCTCTGAAAAGGGAGTAGCAACTGATCCTAAGAAAGTTAAGTCCATGTTGGACTGGCCCAAACCTAAAACTGTGAAGGAGTTTAGGGGCTTCTTGGGTTTAACTGGATATTATCATAAATTCATTAAAAATTATGGATCCATAAGCAAACCCCTCACTGACTTGTTGAAAAAGAATGGGTTCACATGGAATGATACATGTACACAAGCCTTTAAAACCTTGAAAATGATCATGAGTTCAACCCCAATTTTGGCCATGCCTAACTTTGCCCTACCCTTCACAATTGAGATTGATGCATCTGATAAAGGGTTGGGGGCAGTGTTAATGCGGGAAAAACGTCCAATTGCCTATTTAAGCAAAGCTTTGGGAGTTAAACACTAGGCCCTCTCCACCTATGAAAAAGAATTGATGGCTCTCTTCACTGGTGTTCATAAGTGGAGGCACTATCTCCTAAATCACTCATTCATCATCAAAACTGATCATATTAGTTTGAAACACCTGTTAGAACAAAGGCTAACCCATTCTCTACAGCATAAGGGCCTATATAAACAAGGATTGTCTTATGAGATCCAATACAGGAAGGGTTATGATAATAAGGTTGCTGATGTTTTATCTAGAAAACCCAGCAGTGAGCAAGGTGGGGAGTACATGGCTGTGACTGAGATCCTGCCTAGTTGGCTAGATGAAATCAAGGAGAGCTACACTCAGGATGAGTTGACCTCTTCTATACTACATGTTTCTTCCTCTTCTACTCTCCAGGATGAAAATATCATGGTACATAAGGGTATTATTAGAAAACATAAAAAAAAATATGTGGGACAGTATAGGGCCTGGAGAGCCAAGATAGTTCAAACTTTGCATGACTCCAGCATTTCGGACACTTACCAAAGGGTAAATAAATTATTCTATTGGCCTAATCTCAAGTCCATAGTAATGCAGCTGGTGCAAAATTGCCACACTTGCCAACTAAACAAGGGGAAAACATAGCCAGTCTTGGTCTCCTTCAACCCATTCATGTGCCAAAAGGCCCTTGGTCAGTGATAAGTATGGATTTAGTCTCTGGGCTTCCAAAATCTGAGAGTAAGAGTGTAATTTTGGTGATAATTGATAAATTTATCAAATATTATCATTTAATCTCCCTATCACACTCTTTTAAGGCCATAGAGGCGACCCAGTTGTTCTTGAATTTTGTTTATAAATTTTCATGCCATCTCAAATTATAACAGACAAGGATCTCTTATTCACTAGCAACTTTTGGAGAGAAATTATGAAATTGTTAGGGGCTCAACTCAATTTTACCACTACTTATCACCCTCAAAGTGATGGGCAAACTGAAAGGCTAAACAAATATGTGGAGAATTATCTTAGATGTATGGTCTTTAGCAAGCCAAAGGATTGGATTAAGTGGGTCTCTTTAGCTGAGTGGTGGTATAACACAAATTACCATATTACCCTTAAAACCACTCCCTTTTAAGCTTTATATAGCTATTCCCCCCACAGCTAAGTCTGGGTGCTATACCTAAAAGTGTTAATCATGCTGCTAGTGAGATGATTCAAGCAAAGCAGTAAACCTTTAGGATGCTGAATGAAAACCTTTTGCAAGCCCAAAATCGTATGAAGCACTATGCTGACAAAAAGAGGACAGAAAGAGACTGGGTTTATTTGAAATTACAACCATATCGACAGGTAACAATGTAAGGTAAAATAAAATCTCATAAATTGAAACAAAAATTTTATGGTCCCTTTGAGATTTTAGACAAGGTGGGCAAGGTGGCCTAAAAACTCAACCTATCAGAAGGATCCATGATCCATCCGGTTTTTTATGTGTCTCAGCTCAAAAGATGTATGGGGAAAACCATTCAACCATCCCTCTAGTTACCTGTCCTGAGTCCAGAGAGTAAGTGGAAGATTGAACCAGTTCCAGTTTTGGATCAAAGACTAGTTAAGAAAAAGAACCAGGCTTTGACATAAATTCTAGTTAAGTGGTCCAATTTGACCGATGAGGAGGCCAAGCTAAATTTCCCGATTTTAAGCTTGAGGACAAGCTAAATTTGATGGAAGGGGTATTGTCAGGAGTGAAAGGGGAAGGATCAACGCTGGAGATCGTTGGTGGCACGAGATTTGAATTCAAACAATCAAGAGTTGGCGCAGATCGAGTAATGGGCCGAACGGTAGAAGTGGGACAAGGCCCAAAGGCAGAAGGGAGATGGGCCTTAATACTAAACACGTCAAAGGGTGTAGAGACTCGTACTGGAGGTCAGGAGGATGCCACACCATTAGACACACCAGTCTAACGAAGCCGTTATGCTGTCTGACAAGCCGTTGGAGCCCAGACGTTTGTTAATTATGTTATTGTAATTTACTTTTGTTTACTTGTTAATGGGCGAGGTGAGTTACTCTTTTAAATAGGCTAAGATGTATCTGCTATTGTGTTGTTGATGAATTTGATATTCTTCTCTGAACTCTCATCTTTCTCAAGTTTAGCACAATTATCCAAATACCAAAATTTTCTCTCCTTCTCTTCTCATCTCTCAATTTTTTCCTCTTAATTCAATTGCACTTGTAATTGACCTACTAAGGTCATTACAGCACTCGATACTTGTCTGAATTTGTGATCATTCTTCCCATATTCGGTGAAACAACAGCAGCGCCAAATAGAAAATTGTGGCAAAAGCTCTCCAGATCCAAAAAAGGAAAAAAAAAATGAAGAAATAATATCCATCTTGCTTGATTAGACTATTTAATTTCTTTTGAACATTAAACTGATTTTCCATCCGACTCAAAATCCAATTGGATCCATGACTTGAATGACATGAAAGCCGAACAATCAGAAACCGCACCTGATCCAAGCAGGAACAACCTGCTGAAACCTGAGAAGGCAGAAAGCAAAACAATTTGAAACCCAGCATAATTGAATACACTAAACCTGAAAATTTATTTGAAACTAAGAGAGTTCAAACTCAACACCCGTCATAAAATGACCAGACTCAAAACAAACCAACACCATTCAGCCAACACGACCAGACTCAAAACAAACCTGGCCGAGAGCTCATCCAACAGACCAACACCATTCAGCCTAAACCCAAAACGACCAAAAGCCACAAAAAGTATGAAGCCCGATGATTGCAGAAAGATTCAACTCAAAATCGGACAACAAAACAGAAAAAAGAATGAGCCAGAAACTAGAGTGCTATGCGTTAAAGCAAGTACACAGGCTGCAGAAGTAACAATAAAACCTTCCAGCAAAATGCCCCCCCCCCCCCTCGAGATCAAATAACCTTATACCAATGCATCAGCTGTAACTCCATGCCCCGATTTCAATCTCAAATTTTTGGAAAAAGAAATCTAAATACCATAATAATTTTCCAACAAAAAAGAAAAATGCAAGAAACTGTGGCAAACACAGAAAAGGTAACACAGATCCTGGTGTCATAATAATAACAGTCCTCCTAGGACCACTACAGGCAACAAACAATTTCTTTCTTACAAGATACTGCAAACTAAATGAAATCAAGCCATTGAGACCTCAGGACTCTTTATACTCTCGCGCCATGCATACTCCTTAGCACCATTCTGATCGACGATCTTGATCACGAAATTTGGTGGTGCAACAACAAGTCGGGTGCGGATCTCAATGATACATTTGTCAATGAGATCAATCGCCTCCTCAGTCGACATGTCAGGGTGGTAGAGACGATCCATCATGGAGAGGCAGAAGTACGACCCATACCCAAAAGCACCCTTCTCAATCTTGTGCAGGGTGGCGATGTAGTCAATGTAGTACATTGAGGGGCCCACATCCTTGTCGTAGCCTGCCAGAAGAATATTCACCGAATATGGGTTCTGACAAATATTTGCAAGAATGTTATTGTTTGTTTTTTTCTTTGTTACTTCTCATTTCTCAAGAGTTCTTCTATAATAAGATCAAGATGGTACTAGCAGCATATGCTCTAAGAAAGAAAAAAAAACAGTTTATTAATAACAAAGGGAACAACCCAATTCACAATAGTACATAGACAAATAAAAGCAAAGCTTCCGACCAAAAACAGTCCTCAGGTGTCATGATCACCAGTAGTGACTTTTTATTGAGTACGATGATAATACTGACTGTGGTGCAACCCATGACACTCTTGCCAGAAATCATAATATGAAACACTGTATCATGAAAATGTGACAATACAACATTGAAAAACCCAAAACTGCTTAAGCAAATGCAACAAGAAGGCACAAAAATTACTTGATATAACTAATATAAGGGATCACAGCGTAATTTCACATCCGGAGAAGTGTGGCCAAACAAAGGAAGGTCAATTGCCGTCTTCTCTAGTAATATGGTACTGTTTGCTTTCAGTTTTACAGTAGAAGATTGATCTTTTTTAAACTTACAGGACTTGACTAGGCATAAGAGAAACTTTGAGGTCCTGAAAAAGTGTGTAAGAGTTGAGCTGAAAACAAGTACCTTTCTGAGAGCAGTTGCAAGTTCTCCACGTGTGAAATTGGCAGTTGCAGCAGTAGTGAGAGGTATGCCATTGCGGAATTGATACAGGTGGACATTCTTCTGAATGTACTCAGTAAACTGAACTCTGAAAGAAATGAATAAGAAGGATTAAGGGGCTTTCATGCATGTCATTTTAAATAATTAATATCGGCAACTCACTACTAAGGATTTAATTTAAACTGGCGAAAGACATACAAGTGTTGACATCACAGCGTAATATAATACAATTAATCAAAATATAAATTTTGCAACACAACAAGTTCATAATATGGAATAGATTTCCAACTGAGAAACAAGCACTAACAAACCTCAATTTGACCAAACTGTGTGCTTTGCGTGTTGAAAGAGAATGGAGCAGAGAATAAAATTGTTCTAAAAAAGAGTTGATTAGGTGTAAACACATTTGGATTTGAGTGAAATAGTATAAAATATTAAATATTGCAGTTGGACCATCCCTATTCCAAAAGGATGGAACAAGATATCCCTTGGGTTTTGGGGAATGGACTATCAACTTTTCAGAAATGATGGGTTCTGTTTGGAGATATTTCACCAGCCATCATAATGGGTCTATTTAATTTGTCCAAACACGAGTAAAGTGGAAAATTTTTGCACTCCCTTGTTCTCAATTAGTCTTGCCAATCACCATCAAAATGTGTTTCATGTAATCTTAAATCCTCTTATCATTATGCCTCCAGAATTTTGCTTAAACTCAACAAGAGATCAGAACTACTTAATAGGAAAATCAATTTTACTCAGGAATTAGGGAAGATCAATCAAAAGGTTCCAGTTATTAAGCTGGAATGACCAGATTAGAAAACAATGATACATGTGATGAATTCCAGGCAACATAATTACAAAACTCTCGACTTAATTACAAAACTCAGTCGTTCACAAACAACTACATTAAACTGCGATTAATTACAAAACTCTCGACTTCCAACATTAAATTAGTTCGCCTAAATACGATTTCCAGGTGGTACTCAACCAAATCTACTAACTTCTAACGAAAAAAGGAAAACTAACCGATCGCCAGGTTCACCAGAGGCGCCAAGGAGCTTGTGCGAGTCAAGAACCATGACCTTATCCTCGTTCGACTTGTGCACCAAGATGCTATTCACCGCCGACGTGTCAGCCGCCACCACCGCAAAACCTTTCCCCACAAGCCCGAACACGCACTCCATTTTCCTATAAGTTTCGTTCCTTTCGCAAGACGAGCAGGACAGAGAGAGATCAGCGCTAATCGATCTTGCTTGGATCGAAAGTGTGGAGAGAGAAGAAGAGCAAGAAAGGGATTTTCTCTCAGTTGGAGCTTAGGCAGCAAGAAAAGCTTCAGAGAGCGTAAACAGATCGACCCGTTAGTAATTGGGCCTCTATTACAATTTTGAAAGATTTAACGGGCCTAATGTCAACTTTAGCATCAAGTGTACGTTTATTTTCTGTTTGGATTGGATCTGACTTTGATCTGTTGAATTAGAGCTGCATAAAAAAAACTTAGGTTTATGGCTCAATTCGGGCTCGAACTAATCTGGCTCGGTAGCTAAATGAGCCGAGTTTGAGTTAGAGTTGGCTCGGATCGTGGCTATACTCAGCTCGAATAAAAAGTAATTATATGTTTTTTTTTTCCACTGAACTCTAATCCGATAAGTCCCCTCTCGTTATACTGATTTTTTTTATTTTAGTAAATAAAATAAATAAATATAGCAAACTTACCATCTCTCTCCTCACTTTTGCATAATATAAGAGTTTGAAACTCGGGTCCGGTTTTTTTTTTTTTACATTTGTGTGTTATATTAGAAACAAAACACAACAGTCTGTAGATTGATCTAAAATATTACAACAAAAATTAAAATAAAGTTTTATAAAGCCAAATATAAGCACGATTAATACATTATTCTAAAATAGTGTCAAACAAATTGAAATATTACAACAATAATTAAAATTTAATTATTTTGGTAAATATAACAATAAAAAACATAAACACACTGGTAATCTAAATCATGCTCTATTGGAATGAGCTCGACCTCGAGTTGGCAGCCTGTTGATACGACCCTCCATTTCATCCATAACCATTGGAATGCGTATCTTCCTTCTCCTTCCTTCGTTGATTTTTGCTGGATCTGGCATGATGACCGGACCATTGTAAATTGGCCAATCTCATTTATTGTCATAACTACGCCAATGACCAGACCATGTGTTAATGTAGTACTTGATGATATAATATGGACTAACGTACTGAGTGTAATCCAGCCTTCTGAATGAACAAACAACAAGCAAGTGATCGCATGGGATGCCGGTCAATTGCGGTTTCTGACACCAACAATTACAAATTCCCGTCATGGCTAATTCAACCTCATATTTCATTTCACCCCTTTGTCCCTATTATTTCAAATAGAAATTATAAATTATTGCTTAAATTTTAAAATTAAATAAAAAATTATATAAGCATAGAATATTACCGTCTCAATAAGGCCATTTCTGTTGTAAACATCGTAGTTGTTGATACCCATTCCAGTGGTATGACATCGTAAGTTATCCCCTTATCACCGCGATGTTTTATCATTTTGGTGACATTTTGGGAGAATACCAGACCTTGGGCTTCCCAAGTTGCTGTAATTTGTCGACGCTGATAGAACCACTCAACACGTTTGTGCCACGTGTTCTCGACGATAGCACATACCGGAAGTTGTCTGGTGATCCTGAACACATTGTTCAGTGATTCTGAACCGTTGTTTGTCATTATTCCCCACTGATTGAGACCCCCGTCTAGATGTTGTGCACATCTTTCTTGATGCAATGCGGCAACTTGCTATGGGGTTAACTCCTCATAATGGAATTCCTCGGCTGACACTTCCTCAGCTGCGGCGGGTTGATTATTGCGGTTTCTGTTATTTCGTGTCCTTCAGTTGGACACTTGTTCCGTTGAGAGATTTCCTTGCATGATTCCTGCTTTTCTGATGAATTTATAAGATGCTGGTCTAATACTGTTAATTTTTTATATATATTTCTCGCATCTCCATGGCTTCTTATGTCTTGCAGCTTATTTGAAAAGAGCTTTTATTCTTTTTATATAGCAGTTCTTATACATATTTTGCGCAATATATTGAGTACAATAACGGTGAACAGCCTCGCCTGCTGATTCCTGCCATCCAAAATCCGGCCTCTCAAATATTGTCCTTATACCTAGATGTTGATCTGAGATAACAGTAATTTTATCAAGACAGACAACCTCTTTACGCAACCACTGCATGAACCAACCCCAGTTTGTCACACTTTCCTCGCCTGCTACAACAACAAATGCAAGTGGTAGTAGTTATTGTTCCGCATCATAACCATATGCCATAAATAGTTTACCGACATACGATAAAAATCCAACATCGATAGTTAAGACTGGTCGTAAGTAAGGCTATGCTGCAATACACGGCCCAAATGCCCATGCAACACGATTGAAAATTTCAACACCGAATTTTATTGATGGTGGTGTCTCTATGATGTATTTTGTGTCATATGTGGAATTTTGTATGGCTGCTAGCAGAGACGGAAGCATAAGCCTGCAATTGCCGGTTCTCTTCCTCTTCATAATTTATTATAACTCGGTTGTACTGTGGGGAACTTTTATCTAACCAAACCCCTTGCTTCTTTAACTGTCATTTCTAAGTTGTCTCTCAACTGATTCTTAACAATATCTGTTATCATTCTGGAAGTCATCTGACTATGGTCCGCCCTAGTAGCACTGCCAAAACAAGAGTGCTCGAGCGGATTTATTTTGATCTCCCAAATACCCGTTATATTGGGTGTGGCATACATCCTCCATGAACAGTTAGAATCTTTATATTTCATCAATAATTTTGATTTGCTGCTATTTGTTACCTCTAATTCTATATTCCGTTGAACATGAAAATCAGCGATTTTCACTTTCAACTCGATTTCGTAAATCTTGAGCTGACGACACCAAATTGTTCATCAATTCTAGGTGGTTTGCGAAAATAAGGCTCGTCGCATACGACATTGACGTATTATCGAAGCAAATTGTGCACACGGGTGCTTCATTCCCGATTGATAAAAGGAACGACATTTGCCACTCTCTAACTATTTCTTCGACATCTACTTGCATCATCGCTTTCATTCATATTTATATCTGTTGCATCCTGGATGTCATCCTCCTCGACATTCAGGTGCCACTCTTCCTCTTCGTCATCCTCATCCACATTTTGTACCGAAATATGGGATGGTCACTGCTCTCGAGCTCGGGAGTGGATTCTTTCCTCAGCCATTACTGGATTACTACTTCCAGGAATACTAGTTGGATCATAGTTATCAGAACTGAATATTGGTTCAGATTCAACTACTAGCTCCAGTATTTTATACTCGGGTAAGTGGTACGAGTCATTGTTTTAATCATTCCCCAAATTTCATCAGAAACAACCCCAAATAAGCTATAAAAAAACCACTCGAACCTGCTGGGCCAGTGTTGATCCGTGCACTAATGCTGATATTGAATTGGCTAGGGAGCAGCTCCAAACCAGCATGAATCTGCCTCTTCAAGTCACGAAGATTGATTGCCTCGTCGGCAGAAAATATGCACGCGGCTTGAATATCGTAATCCGTTCCATGAGAAGTTTTTAAGATTTGACCTTCGTGATACACATTGATCAGCAACATTTTCGTCTCTACGGTATGAACGATAAACCCTATTGTTAGTGTATTTTAATTTTACAGCAAAAATTAATAGTCCAAATAGAAAAAAAACTTACAATGTTGATGACACGAGAGTTGTGAATACGGATCGAACCTGGATCTGTTGAAAAATAAATTTTCAGTTGGAAGCTCTTGCAACAGTAACAATGGCGATTTTGAAGAAATGGTTAGCTGAAGGAAGATGAAGAAGAAATGTACTGGGTGTGCTATATAATAGCATGATGCTGGGACCGAGTTTAAAACTCGGTCCAGACACCTGCAATTTTCAAATGTACTGGGTGTGTTTATTTTAATTTTTATTGTAATATTTTAGATCAATCTACTGATTGTTGTGTTTTGTTTTTAATATAACACACAAACGTAAAAAAATCCGGACCCGAGTTTCAAACTCGGGTCTGGCTAATTATGCAAAAGTGAGGAGAGAGATGGCCAGTTTGCTATATTTATTTATTTTATTTACTAAAATAAAAAAATCTGCTCATTATATCTCACCATCTTATTATGTCAGCAATTTAATTGCGTCTCTTACTCGCTCGTGACTAGATTTTTTTATTGGTTCATCCATTCAAATTAATGCAGCGAAAATATCATTGAAAACATAATTTGTTGATATATCAATTTTGTACTAACTCTTATACCAGTCTTTTAGATGTACCAACCTTATAGTTTAAATCTAAATGTCAAATCGAGTCAACGCACATATATTGGCTTGTGAGCCAACTCGAAGCGTTTCATGAGCTCAGCTCGACTCGACTCAAATTTTCATGAGCCGAGCTTGAGTTTTGCCCAGCTTGCTCGAACTCAACTCGTTTGTAGCCATATGTTGAATGAGTTCTGTAAAGTGTAAACTCAGCACGAATGGAAATACCATCCTACTGATCCGAATTCACATCCTCGGTGCTGTATCTTGTACAGTTATTTCGCTCTATGAATCTAAATTGGCACCGTTGTGTGTGTCGGGAGCGCATTCTCTGAAGAATATTTTATGTGGAGAGTTTTCAAAGGTTAATCACAACAATTCGTTTTAATCACAATAGATGTAGGGAAGTCTAAACACGAATTTTGATGTACGAAAGATTTATTATTATTAAATCAGGAGCGTGAATATCTGATCGAACGGATCAGATCAAAAGCACTATTGAGAGTTTTTTTTTCTCCAGCAGATGTCGTTAATGTGTATGTCTTTATTTACTCTACACTATCTGCTCTCATTTACTCTGTGACTCCGTCCAAGATAGAAATGACCGGCTAACTATAGAGGGCTAGAGGGTATTGTTCTACATAGGCACATAGCGATGTAATGTGGACCCCACAGTCCCATTAACACATGCCATTGCTTACCTATCTTATCTCAACTTCCAAGCTTGTGATGCTATGTCACACTTTCAATTTTAATTAAGAGTGTTAATTAAGAAATTAGATGAGATTTATTAGGTGAAATATAGTTTTGAGTATTTTCGATATTTAAGATAAAAAATGGGAAAAATTAGAAAATAAGTACTTAACAAATATTTATTTTATTTTATTTTTAAATTGATTACAATGAAGGGTGATTATCTCACTTAATTTTTCAATTTTTCTCATTATACCATATTAGTTATCTATTATAATATTTCATGTTACACTTAACAATATCTTTGATTTTGTTGTTTTGTAAAATATTATTAAATTTAACAAGTTTTTTTTTAAGATTTGATTGTAGGATCCTAAGAAGTTTCAAGGAAATGAAAAAGAAATGATCAAGATCAGTTCAAAAGTTTCTATGAAGATATAGAATCATATCCAATGTAAAGGTATAATTCAAAATCTTATATTCTTCATAATTATACAAGGAAAAACTCTCTGTCGCAGAGAAACATTATAACGATTCCTCAATCGTTATAAAGATTCAATACACATACTCAAAAATATTTTAAGTTCTCTGTGAGTATAAATGAGCCAAAATTAACAAAGTTTATCGTTATGTAACGCTTCATCAAGCGTTATAACGACTCAATACACCTACCCAAAAATATTCTAAGTTCTTTGTGAGCAGAAATGAGTCAAAATTAACATAGTGTATCGTTATATAACGTTTTATAAAATGTTCAACACTTCATGAAACGTATAATGATTCAGTGAATCATTATAACGTTTCTGAAGATCAGTAGACCTGTCAGAAGGTTGGTCAAACAGTCAAAACTTTGATAACATTTCTATAAAACATTAAACGTTTCTCTATATCGTTATAACGGTTCATCCTATTCATTTCTGAACTGTTATAACGTTATTTAAATTCTGACAAGGTGTATTCTTGGAAACTTGAGATTCACAATACAGAAATATTATAACGATTGATGAAACGTTATAACGTTTTCCTATGCAAGAATATCAGTTCTCTCTGTTAAATGGTTTATACAGAAACATTGTAATGTTCTGAAATTGTATCATTCATCCAAAACTATCAAAATCTCTAGCAACTCATAGCACTCAACTTATTGCAAACAAAGAACCCTTACTTCCCTCCTTGTAAATTATAAGAAATAAAAATCTTGAGTTAGCCAAATCTAGAAGATTTTTTGTACAATTTATGTTCAGCGTGTTGCACTTCATTGAGCTTTGTCTTAATTCTTTCCTCAGCTGTTGTATTGTGTTTTTGAGCCTTGAGCGCTCCTTGTTGTTATCTTTTTGTAGTTTTTATTCTTTTGTACTTGTATTGTGAAGAAACTAAACATTCTTAGTTATAACATAGTTTTTAGTAATAAAACGGCATCCCATAAGTGGGGTGAGATCCAGAGAAATAGGCATTTTAAGCCGAACTCCGTTAGCATCTTGAGTGGTTTTTAAAATTTCTGCACTTGACCAAATTAGTCCAAAAATATCATTTTTGGTAAATACCATCTATCCTTATTAAAGTACATCATTTCATAATATAATTATTCTATAATATGACATTCTCTCCCCTTTCAAATAATATTTATCCCTAAAAATTTTAAACATAAATAAAAAAATATTAAACTTTGAAGATGGCGTCCTTGACAAAGAAAATGAAAAATCAAAATTTTAGATTTCAGAGGTGTCACACCTCAAAATAATTAATCGGGATTAAGGGTGACAACCCCGCCACGTACGCACAACAAGACGTACGTACGAAAGGCTAAAATGAGATAAATAAATAAATCAACACAGAATAAATAAAATAATAATAAATAATAATACATGACAATACAGTCCAGAATCATAAATAGATACAACGCCTACATCGGTGGGGGCTGACTCCATCGGATTGGGTAGCAAATCTCTTAAATAAAACCCAAAAGAAATAACCAAAACCTAATATCCCGATGAAATCCTAATCGACTACCCAACTCACATGCAGATGCAGCGAAGCACTCCTGTCATCATGCAGGACTGTCCCTAACACTCTCCCCAAGATAAGTCCCGTGCACCGTAATACCTGGATCCCACAATCACTGTGGAAATGTGAGTAATTTAAAAAAATTATTTAGTACAGATTTAGATCCAGCCTTAAGATTTGATCTTCTTTCCTAAATTGGACCCAAATACTGATACTAGTGTTTTAATGTAATATAATAAACATATATGAATATAATAATATTTTTATGTATATTTTGTGAAAAACGTCTAAATGCTATAACATTAAATGATAAGGAAACTCAAAATAGAAAATCTATGAAAATAATATAATAAAATATATAGTACGAGAAAGAAACTCCTATAATAGAATCCCAGTTTGTAAATTTACCAGATCTATCTCGAGCAGGTACTATCAGGGCTCACCTTACTAACTCGGGCTTTACCTAAGCGGGCACTACTAGGGCCCAACTTACTAACTTAGGACTTTATATTTATGCGGCGACAACACCGCACAAATGGTAATTCGGGCTCCCGAGACAATAACACCCTAAGAGAGTGAACGGGTTATAAAGCACATACTTTGGTATGCTGAATCTGGTAATCTACCTCACTATGTAATCAAAACAGAATAGAGTATGACCTCAGTTGCCATATCTTCAAAAGGAGTTAACTACCCGTGAAATGACAAAACAGATATAATAACAAATGGGAGCCTCTCTGTACCAACCAGGGCCAAAGGAGAGTTCCCGACTTTCTCTGTACCAACCAGGGGTCAAAGGAGAAAGCCCTTCGGACATACCGAGATCTCAAATAAGCCGGCTAAATAAAATAATATAATAAAACAGAGTAGGCTCCATACTCGAATATGGCCGTCCACACTAAACATTGAAAGTCATGTTCATCCTAATTGCTCAATTAAATTTAAAAATCAAATCATATATAGCATAATAATAATAATATAATATTGATCAAAAGTAGAACACTCTGGCACGGCCGAACCCATCAAATGACGAGGTCGGTGAATAACCGACAGACAGAGGTGCGTAGTGTATATACAGACCGATAGGTCCCATGGACCTATGGATCACCGTACATAACCGCATCGGTCTGATTATACAAGATAACCTCAAATTGAGATTATATGGCTCACCTCTCAACTCATATGTATTTAATGCATGAATGTGTGAGAGAGAATGAAAATAAAAGAAGAGAGAGGGCACGAGGCAGATTGCAATTGGGGTTTTGGATTTTCTGTGAAATTATTTATGCAGCCTACCATGTAACTTTTAAATTTTCAGGATTTAACTTATATCAATTAATTTGTTTTGAGAGGTGCTTTGATTACCAAATTTCTAACTGACTAATTAGTTCATCCGAATAATAAGTGGGTTATTAATTCTAGACTTATCGAATAAATTTGCAATCCTTACTTTTCATCTTAACTTTGGTTATCATTAATCGGATATTCATTAATTAATTATTTTTACTTTAAGATTACATTTTAAATCTTCAAAAAATTAGGTGTCTAACCGATATCTTTGTGATAATTTTACAAAATTTAAGTTGATAAAGATATTTTATGTCACTCACTTTATTTGGAATTCATTTCTTATGATATATATATATATATATATTGAGTAAAGATATTGTGAGCTTAAGCTCGCGGAGGCTTTCCGTGAGTTTAACTCAAAAAGTACATCAATTTATTTCCAAATTTTAATTTATCATCTTCATTAAATTTTTATATGAAAATCTTGTGGGATGCAAAAATTTGGAGTGTTTTGATGTTTTTAAGTCACCGTTTTTAATTTTTTTTTAAATGATGTTCAAGTATTGAATATATTATTATTATTTTTAGAGATGATTTTCAAAAATTAAAAATCATAACTTAAAAATCTCAAAACACTCCAAATTTTTACATCCCACAATATTTTTCATATAAATAATTTAATGAGTATGATAAATTGAAATTTGGAGATGATTTGATATATTTTTTGAGTTAAGCTCACGGAAGGCCTCTGTGAGCTTAAACTCACGGTATATTTACTCTATATGTATATATATATATTTATATTTTATTATTTGTTCCCACATTAAATTTATTTTTATATTTTATATGTTTTATTATTATTAACTAAATTATTTTTCATCTACTTACCCATCTAAGTCATCAGTCAGTAAATTTATTATTATTATTTATTGGTCAGATTCATTTATTTATATATATTTTTTCTTAATTGTAAGTCTATATCATTCATTAATTGGTTAAATCTTTTAATCATTATCTTAATTATTATTATTATTATTATTGTTTAATTTAATTTTTGTGGTTTGACAAGAGGTGATATTTTTGATCAAAGAAAGATGAGATCCAAAAATGCACGTCCTACACTGAGAGAGGTGCTTCCAAATGGATGAGTTGATTTTTGTTGTAGTGCGATCTTGAAGAATGACATATGAATAAAATTAATTATTTTATGAAGTGTTTTGTAGGAAAATTATTATTGAAGCTTTTTGTTTGGATTGAATGTTGCACGTTGTCGAATGAATCTTAATCTTCTTGGTGAGCAGAGTGTGACACATTGTCAAGAGAATCTTGAATTTTTTTACTATCTCCTCATCATTCTCCAAAATCATACTCGACTCGAATTTGAAATTCATATTTGCCTTGACATCAAGTTTCTCATTTGATTTGACATCTAAATTTGCACGTCTCGACTTCAAACTCCACATTTGAATCACCATCAAGCCATCATTTATTTCAATCTCCAACTTCTTCTATTACTTGTCTTCCAAGTTCATAGTTGCTAGATTTTGAATTAAAAAGAAAATTTTGTACCGCCTAGATTCTATTGATGATAATCTAAATAGTCACCCACTCACTTCACAAATAACTTTATATTCATCAATTATTATTTTTTATTTGCACCATTCCACACAATTGTGATTATGAGTCACATCTTCACAAGTGTAGATATCTTGAAAGTTCCCTAATATCATAGAATTTCTACATCTATGTTTGTCTTTTATTGTAAATGAATTCACAACATCCACGAGATAATATTTTTTTCCTAAGAATTGCAATGTATCCTCTCGAAACATTTTTTTAAAACTTAGATTCTTTCTTTTTGGTTCCCAATTTAGACCTTGTTAATTCGAAAATAGAGAGAACTTGAAATTAGACTTGTGGAAATCAAGGAACTGGACTTGAACCAATGGAAAATCAAATAACAATAGACCCTTCGCTTTCCTTTCCCTTTCTTCACGTCGTGCCTCGAATCTTTAATCAACCACCAGTCGAGTTGGCGAGTTCATGTGCATATCTCATGATCGCCACAAACAAGAGTCTCATGATGCGGCAAAAAATCTGATCCACATCGCCTAGATGAATGATGTCATGATCCGTGCGGAGGGACGGTCGAGTGAGAGAGAGAAACTTGAGGGGTGTGCTGGCGATGCAAAAGCGGTGAGGGAGAGTGGAGCAGACAAAGGAGGGGGGAGGCGAGAGAAGCGGAGAAGGTGTGCGAAGAAAGTGAGATGGGCGCGAAAAGAGTTCACACTTCAGATATAGGGGTGCGAAAGGGTCGAGTGAGAGAGAGGAACTTGAGGGGTGTGCTGGTGATGCAAAAGCGGTGAGGGAGAGTGGAGCAGACAAAGGAGGGGGGAGGCAAGAGAAGCGGAGAAGGTGTGCGAAGAAAGGTATTTACATGAGGGAATTATGAGTAGATATTGCAAGAAAAAAAAAAAAAAAAAAAAAGTAGTAGTAAGAAGTGGAGTGAGACTACAATTGTGTGCTCTAATTTCTATGACTATGCTCTATTCTTAGAGTGATAAATGTGTAGGTCTTTGTAAGGTGCGCCATAGATCCAAATCAAGGAGAACCTCGTGGTTAGGATGTTAGGCGTTGTCATTTTTTTATCCCGAAAGATGCGTCGGTTCCGCTCTTTCCATATGTTCCAAAGACACCGCGTATTGTTGTGTCATGAGATTGTTTGTCATCCTTGTAGTGTTCGTATTAGGGACCACCTCAATCTGATCGGAATTTGGTGATTGTTTGGCATGATATCCGCCCACACTCGTCGTGAGTAGCCGCACGAGAAAAAAGAGATGACACGATGTTTCCAGATAGTGTCACGTCACACAACATGCATTTTGGTCCACCTCAAATTTCGTTTGGCAAGATTTTCATTTGTAAGTAGTTTATCTTGTAGTAGCCTCAAAAGAAAAAGTTTGATTTTGGGTGGAATAGTCGACGCCATAACGGCGGCCAACGTAGATGAACACCAGGGTTTATCACGAATTGATAAGCCGATTTAGATGTGAATGTGCCAATGTTATTCTTAGACCGAAGAGAAGCCAGCAAAATGTGATTGTGTCTGTGTTGTGCGGGCGTGGAAAAGGGGGAGTAACGTGATGAGATCCTTAATAAAGAAGGTGGTTGTGGTAATATTGGAGAGTTCATCGAACGATGTGATTTCTAGTTGCAGTCGTAATTGTTGGGTCCATAGTGCGTGGGGTCTCGTGTGGAAGATCCATAGCCATCGTAGGAGGAGTGCCATGTTTTGCGCTTTGAGGTCTAGTATACCCAAACCTCCAAATCTCTTCGGGAGGCATAGGGCATTCCATTTAACTAAGCAAGCCGACCACCGGAGAAGGCTTTGTGTCCTCTCCATAGAAATCTTGGTTATTCGTGTCACCCGGTCAATGATGCTTGTAAGCGTAAGAAACACTCGCATAATATATTGGTAGAGCATTGATCACCGCGTTAAGGAGGACCAATCTACCCGCCATCGATAGAGTTTTCCTTTCCACTTTGTACTATTTTGAACTGCCGATACAAGTGGGCCGGCTGGAAGGTGTCGATCGAGGGTCTTTGATTGTGAGAGGGAGTCCTAAGTATGATAAGGGGAGCGATAAAGGTTGGCATTGGAGAATGCCGGCAATCGTCCGAGCATCTTGTGGGAGAGGAGATTGGAAGAAAACCTGACTTTGAAGATCATGTGCGCAAAGCCGAGACTTCCGCAAAGGTGGCGGAGGATATTCATGATGATGTGTAAGTTTTGCGGATGAGTCGGCGTGAAGATGATGGTGTCATCCGCAAATTGTAAACAACTCGTGTGTGCTCCGGGATTTGGAATAGGTCTTGTTGTGATGTTTGCTATCATCCCTTGAAGCGTTTCGACTTGCCAATATAAAAGCATTGCGATGATAGCGGATCACCTCGGCGTAATCCTCGTCTATGAAAAAAGGGTTGTCCTAGAAGGCGTTAACTTTTACCGAGGAGGATGAAGATATTAGGATGTTATGAATCCATGATATCCATCTATTCGGGAACTTTCTTCTTCGAAGTAATTGTAAGAGATAGTCCCATGATATACTATCAAACGCCTTTTTAAAGTCAATTTTCGGAGGACGGAGGGAATGTTGTGTTTGTGCAAGAAAGATAAAGATTGGCGTGCGAGGATGAAAGTCTCTCGTTATCCTACGCCCATTGATGAAGCGGTTTGATGCGGTGATATGAGTTCCGGGAGGAAGAGACGAAGGCGTTTCGGGCTAGGAGCTTAGTTATTATCTTCGAGATCGTCGATAACACGCTAATAGGTCGGAAATCTTCTATCCTTGTGGCTCCCGGCTTTTTCTCGAATTAGGGTGATGTGTGCTTTATTTATGCGCCATAGGTCTACTTTGTTGTCGTAGAAATCATTTAGCGAAGAAAGTGAGATGGGCACGAAAAGAGTTCAGACTTCAGATATAGGGGTGCGAAAAGATCAGCAAATAACGCCTCCATTACCAAAATTGTTGTACCTACTCTCTGCTTCTTAGTTCTATTTTAGTGCGTGCATGCCATTGTATTGTAACGGTGGCTACTACTAGAATGGAATTAATAGTCCAAAGTATTTGCTTCCGATAGAACTTGAACAAATTATGCTGTCGTCAAGCGGTTTTTCCCCAAATGCAATATAACACAATATAATTTCTCAAAATTATTTTAAGCCAACCGTAGTTGTCAACGAAACTCCACGTCATTTTTAGTTAATTTCAATTCCTTAATTTAGTGCTCAAAATTAAGAAAAACACATTAGAACTCCTGCTCATCATTAACATATTCAGTAACGCGTACAATATATATTAGCATAAAATACGGCCAAACTATAAAGCCATTATTCTCCACGCATTTACAACAACACAAGTAACTACACTCTTGGTCCCCCTCCCCTGTCTTAATTACTTGATAGCATGGTCATGGCCGCCTCTGGTCTTGCCGGGTCCCGGAAGGAACACACTCTCCGACTGTGCATTCAGAAGTTGATCAACTTCAGTTGCCGGCGTGTCAAATGCCAGCTCCTTTGCTTCTCTCTCCATTTGTTTCAACACATTGTTCTTCCCTGCAGTCATATTAATGAAGCGTTATGTTCAGTTTTGGTTTAAACTGTAATCACAATTATGCATGAGAACTGTATCTTGTACCGGCATACATTATAACAGAGCAGATATGGTAGCTGGACAGTTGGCATTGATAATAAACATATCAGAGGATATTTGACAAGTAAAAAATTGCACAATCAATGAAAAAGAGATAAAAGATAAATAGCAGTCACAATATGGTCTATATACGTAAAGTAACACATGAGTGTGTAGTGTGATACTGGTACCCAAATCTGATGTCATATCAATCGGGGTACTGGTTATTCTTTTTCCAATAAAAAAAGATGAAATTTAATAACACTAGTTGTTAGTTTACCAGCAAGATAAATCTTCCTGTTATCCTCAGCTCTGATGCCAAAACACAAGAGTTGAACGTTTTTGTCCCCCGAGGCAACCGCCACCACTGGGTGAGATGCTGGTATGACAAAAACATCGCCGCAGCAAGCCCTGGATCGAACCAGGCTGTAACTATGGCGTTCTTCACCTCTCTCTCTCCTGTGTTCCCTCTCCCTTCTCCTCTCTCTTTCCTCCTCTCCTTCCCACTCACTCTCTCTTTCTTCCTCTTCTCTGGACTGGCGTGATAGGTGGGGACATGCCATTTCAATGTCAGCGCATCCTTGCACAACCATGGTTATCTTAGTAGCTCTAGAATTGTAGTTTGGTGCCATCATTGAACCCTATATAAATTGATAAAATAAGATCATATGCACAGATTGGAATCCATAGTCATTAACCATTTTAAATAAACTTGGAACAAGTGCCAAATAAGCATAATTAAATGAACAGAAAATAATTCCACTAGTTCAATAAGAAAAATATAAATATCAACAGCATGGCACCATTTTAATACTACAACAATATATTTTTACTAAGAAAAATATACTTACACTGCTGATGTTGGCTATGGAGACATCCATATCTAGCCCCTTTAGTTGCCCATAATCCCCAGAAGTGACCTCATATAACTGTCCATGGTTGTTCGAAAAAGATGGGCGCTTTTTGAGGATGTTAAACGGCTTTCCTAACTTTCCTTTACCGGTAGATTTGCTTAGTGCTTTGATTTGTTCATCAGATGCTTTGAATATTTCTCCTTTTCTCTGCTTCTGGAAGACTCTCTCAAAACTCTCCTTTGGAGCCTAACTCAAATTGCAATCAAAGATAAAGTTCTCATTTGAGAGGAAGTTCTCATTTTTATTCTTTCATTTTCCAAGGTGTTTTATTACATGCAAATTAAAGAAAGAAAAAAGGAATACTGGCTGTGTGGGAGATATTATTAAGCACGTTTGCACCAAAACATGTTCTTGTGAGATAATATTGAATTATTCCCGAGTAATCCATTTAATTTGCCTGACCAGAATAGTACGTACTTCATCATCTGTTGGATGTATTATGCTTGAAATATAAACCTCGACTTACATTAAATGCTGCTTCAAGGATTTCATCACTGAAGCTATTCCAAAATGTCTCAGGTTTTTGTCCTCCACCTTGCATGAATTCCTAGAATATATTGATAACAAGAGTAAAAACAAGAATAATGAATAATAGTAAACTCAGTTTCTGAAAAGAAAGAAAAAAGAAAGATAAGACAGCGAAAAGAGGGAGAAAAAAGAAAACAAATTGCATCACCTCAAAATGCCCCGGCAATGAAATTGGGTAGAGTAGCATTGCAATCTGAAGCTTCTCTGTTTGATGTTTGTTGATCTGATACACAATTGAGCCTGATGGTATCATCATAACATCTCCCTGTCTAATTTCGTATGACTCTCTGTTGTCTGCATACAGGATAGTTATTGTTCCTTCCCCTGTTTTACAATTAACATGTAGAACGTAAGTTGAAAATTATTTATATTCATCAATAGATCATCAAAACTAAACTCAGAAAAGGACAACAAAACAGTGTTTTTCACTTTTTATTTTTTATTTTTCTAGGACATTTTTTCCTGCTTATGGAGTACGAGTCAATGACTTCTACATGTGTTAACAAGACTAGATAAAATGGACGCCACTTTTGCATGTCAACGGGAAATTATTTTTGTTTCTAAAAGATTTTAGATTCCAAAGCATGTATTTGTTACCAGTCATTTTAATTGTCCTATGTACAATACTTACGCATTACTTTTGGTAAGAAATGAAAGCAGGTGACAACTGTTACTATTTTCATAGCAAAACTAGTTAAAATTGGTTACCTGAAATGACATAAAAAAGCTCATCAGCATCGATGTGGCTCGGCATGGCAAAGGTTCTTGGCTCTGTCTCTAGAATTGCAACACGGTACTTCTCTATCCCTTTCAACAAGCTAGATCTCCTTGAGAAATTTTCAAGAACTCTGAAATGCCCTTCTTGGGTTCTTGCTACTTGATCATATCTATAATTCAATGCAAAATTTACTCTGTTTTAGCTGTTAATGTCCTCCAAGTTCACTAATTGGGCTTAAGAAAGAGAAGAGGTCAGATCATAATTTCCCTACCATTGTACTTCAATATTAGTTAGAAATTACATTTATTTATTTTACTCGGAGATTTGAATTTTTTTTAACAGAAACTACAGCAAAATGGAAATTAATTAAGAGTGGTGAGTTTCGTAATAAAGTATACTGAGAAATTAGTTATATTTATCTAAGAAAACGTATGAATTATAAAAGTAAACTTGGTGAAGAAATAAGCATTATAAATTTCTAGTTAAAGTATCGACATGCAACCTTCATTATAGTTAGTTTTTATTTATGAAATCCGTCGGTTTGCCATGTAATTTAATGGCACAAATTCTACATGCAACCATGATGATGTTGGGGAGTCAAGCATTTAATAAAAAATCGATTTTGATTACAACAAGTAAATCACATAAATTGACATGTTTGAGTACCTCTCTTTTCCAAAGTGATAGGGATTGTGCCTTTCTTCTCTTTCTCCTCTTCTTCTATCCTGATCCTTGATACCCGGTTCTTCAGTACTGCATATCTGCGTGCATATCCTCATGCACTGCTCCTTCGCCTCTCCTTCAAACGCACTACAACTTGAGGGACAGTCGCATGGGTTGCCAGATTGGGTGGAGAAAGCAACAGAAGCAAAGAATACAAGAAGCAGAATAGGTAAGGGAGGTTGAGCACTGGCCTTGGAGGCCATGTTAATTAGAGAAGAGTTATGAAATGGAGAGATTGTTGTGATTGAGAGTGCTTGAATTGAGTGATTGAAGTGGGGGGTATTAAATAGAGGGGAAAGGAAGGCATGCATGAAGCCATCTGGAGAGGGATGAAGAGCGACGTGGAGAGAGCATAGAAGAAAGTGTGCAAGGAGCGCATGGTGGTGGCAAGGTGTCATGGTGATGCCTCTCATCCACCTCTGACTCTGAGCCTGAGGTCACATGGATAAAGGAGACAAATGGTCTTTGGTGCTCTCTGATGGCGACGATTCAAAATGCTGATAAATTTTGAGGAGAGCATTGTAATGGTCACCTCCAAATTTGATTACTTGCTGTTGTGTATATATACAGTTCCTGCTTTGCATAAAAGAACTGCACAGATAGAGGGACGCGGGTGGACCCAGAATATATAACAGAATGGGTCAAAAATTTTAAATTTCAGGATAGAAAATAATTTCATAATTAATTTGAACTTCAAATTTATTTCTGTTAGTTTTCTGGAAAAGTATAAAATTATATATTTTTTTTTTTGAGATTTCTTTTACCAGAGGACACTTCCCACCCTACTATATTGTGGCTCCGTTCTTGACATACTCATATTCAAAATACAAACATGTTAGGATAAAAACATATCTAAAAGATTTTTTTATCATAATGGAGACGTCTCGACATGAGCTAGTCAGACTCTCGTATTCAAAACTTATATTTTATAGATAATAATTAAAGATTTTTTGAAAATCAGTCTGATTTAATACCAAAATGGTTGAAGGTCACATGCTAAACGAGCTCTAGTTGAATTGAAAGCGGCCAAATCATACAAACAACAAAAGTATCTGTCGAATATCGATAATAAAATTAGAGTGAACTAAGAAATCATGAATACAAACATGTCATGAATTCAACGTCTAATGGCTTTCAATCAAAAAATTAGTTTAAAGTCTTTCTCATCCATTAATTTTGTATTGAGATTCGTATTTTTTATTTGTTTAAAATTTTATCTCATCTCTTTACGAATCTCGATGCAAAATCAATAGGTGGAAGAGACTTTGAACCAATTTTTTAATTCAAAACATTTTGAACCTACCTCTTTCCCATTAAAAATAGGATCGGCTGACACCTAGCAAATCTCCAAAAGAAATATTTTATCTAACTTTTTATTTTTAATAAAAAAATATCATCTATCTACTTTTTTTATTTTTAGCAAAAATACATCTATTTACACAAGTGAGTTAGATAAATAAAATCTTGTATATTTATATATTTATATCGTATTTAGATATGAAACTCGTATATTTAGATATGAAACTCAGATATTTAAATATATGACTCAGATATTTAGATATATGACTCAGTTATTTCGTAAAAAATAGCAAGAGAAAAAAATTTCAGAAAATAAAAGTCACATGGGAGAAACTAATAAATATCACATGGATTGTACGAAAAAATATGTGTGATAAATGAGAGAAGAAACGCCTCAAAAAATGAAAAATGACTTAGATATTTATATATATCTCAAATAATTAGATAGGAGAATCCAAGTATTTAGATATGTGAATCAAGTATTTAAATAGAAAATGACAAATATCACAAGTGCATCAGATATTTAGGCAGATGAATCAGATATTTAGATATGAATCAGATATTTAGATATGTGAATCGAATATTTAGATAGAAAACAATAAATATCATAAGTGAATCAGATATTTAGATAGATGGATCAGATACTTAGATAGGTGAACTAGAAATTTAGATAAACAAGTTAGATATTTAGATAGAAAATAATAAATATCACAAGTGAATCAAATATTTAGATAGAAAACGATAAATAACACAAGTGAATCAGATATTTAGATAGGTGAACCAAATATTTAGATAAATAAATTAAATATTTAGATAGGTAACGACAAACATCACATCATATACGGAGAACGTGTATGACAAAAGAGAGAAGAAAAGTCTCGAAAAATAAAAATGATCTGGGTATTTATATATATGCATCAGATATTTAAATAGATGAATCATATATTTAGATCAGTGAACCATGTATTTATATAAGTTTTAGATAATTAAATAAAAAATGACAATATTTTGTTAAAAAAAATACGTTGTACATAAAAATATATGGGAATATATTGAGATGAAGGAACAGAAACAAAAAAAAAATTCTCTAAAGAAATATAGGCATAAAAGAAAAGATATCTTGAGCTCTGCTTTACTCTCAGAACAAAAAGAAAAAAAGAAAAAGAAAATGGAACGGACTTATTTCTTCTGCCCTACTCCGTAGGAAGCAGATCCGCTGCCGCGCAAGACCGTGCGTGCAAACGTAGACGCGTATCTGGTCGATCACTTTGAGAATCGAGTTAGTATTTTGAGATTCGAGTTAGCACAAATCTCAAAGTGAATCGAACGAATCATTGTTGCATTGCAGACGCACTTCTGCTCAACAGCAATCTGAATTCCTACTCCATATCCCTTATAACATCAGTAATCAGTTGTAATGATTAATATGGTCATCTGATAAGGCCATTTTCTTCTTCTCTTTTTTCAAATTATATAGATTTCGGTAGCTTTTCTTTTTTTTTTTTTAGAAAATATGAATTTTATATTGCTGGAGATTTATCTTAATTGGGATTGAGTGGCAGTTGTAGTAAATCAGATGATTTGTGGTCTTTTATGAATCAATTTTCATTTCCCTTTTGCAATAACTAATAATAAAAAATCAGTTATAAATAAATTTAATTTAATTTAATCCAAATCCAATTTAATTTTTATCTTTTTTATTAAACTTAGAATGACCGTTGAAAATGTTGAATTTAAGGAACATATAAAAATCTAAAGAGGAAAAACACAATTTTCAATTTATAGGGCTGAGTCGCTGACATTCGCAAGCTCAATCCCATTACGCCACTTGGGGTTCAAAGTCGGTATGAGTCAATAGTCAATACCCATACACCTGTACAGTACAGGGACCGAATATTCGTGCACAGATGCTACTAGAGTTGGGGCTGTCATCTGCAATGTATGTGAGTGCAAGGGGGGCAGATTTTGGAAAATAGTGCATTTCGATAATGATTTTGGTAATTTATTTTCTTTAAAAAATTTTTTGCCCTTCTAAATTATCTGATTATTTTTATTGAGAAAAAAATACTTAATATCGTTTTTAATAAAATAATTATGCACATATATCAAAATATAAAGTTCTGTAGACGAAAACTTTCTTAATCAATTTGATTATCTATTACTTTGAACTATATTTTGTTATTATTTTTAATATATAAAATATTATTATTTTAATATTTTTTTATTAGATAAGAATATATATTAAATTATTATTTTTTTATTTAGTATCCGATTAGTTAATGGGTTTGAACCCGATAAACTATTACAATCCGATAATTGCTCACCTGACCAAAATCCTACATCCGTCTATATCTGCAACGATCTTCTTTTGTGTATCATTTCGTTAGCCGAACAAAAAATATATATATGTTAACCGTTTGTTTTCGTAAAAAAACTGTTTTATCAACCGCTTTGTTTATCATAAAATAAAACGAAATACAATATTTTATGATATTTTGTACTAAAATACATTTAAAAAATTATTATTTTGTAAATTATTTTATTTTTAGCATGAAAAGTAAAACCGTTTCATTTAATAAATAAAGAAGAAACTATTTTATTAATCATTATTTTTATCATGAAACTAAATAAAACACGATAAAATGACGTATGTTAACAGCCCTGATTAGAGTAACTAGACCAGTTTGGCCTTTGATCGTAAATACACTGGCAATAGCATTATAACTTGGATGTGGCTAACCTTTTTTGACTTCAACGTATTTGGGTTATACCAAATACCCAATAATCCGCCGGTTTGGTTATTTTCCAAGTGGTAGCGTCGACTCAAAGTACAGCTGCACACACGCTTAACTGTTGGATTTTTAGGGGAGGTTTTTTTTGGTAAATATAACAAATCACACAGTTTCTGTGGCGCGCTGTACAGTTGCAGCGCGTCAGAGGATGAATTTCAAGTTATCATTTAAACCCGTAAGAAAAATCAAGAGATCAGATTATTTATCCTAACCTACCCAATTGCTTTTCAACTGGGCACTGCCGTGCCGGTGCCAAATTAACTGATCGCAGCGAGCCGATACGGTAAGACTTGTGACCTCTCGAAACTTGTCGTGATTTTTTTAAAGGAATATTATTGTAATCCCCAGAGTGTTATCCCCAAAATAAATCCCTAAACACAACTTTTCTTTTCTGTACACCGTATTTTAAATTTTCATTTCTTTTTAGACAATGTCAATTGCGCCGTTTCGTCATACAGTCATTTAGAATTTTAAATTACCTCTGCCTCTTTATCTATTTTCTTGTCTGACATTAAAATGAGTCCTCTCTCTTAAACTCCAAGGGCATGCAATAATTCATGGGCGATGCACGAATTGGTTATACGAAGATTGAAAACTATGATATCTATTTCATTATATTTCTCACTTGGTACGATTCTTCTGAAATCATTTTTTTTTAGTGTGAGGAATCATTTTTTTCTATTTTGTGCAATTCTTATTATTTCTCAACATATGTATTGAGCAAAATGATTTTGAATGAATCGATTTAACTATGCACAGTTGTACTATATTAGAGCAAATGGTTAACACACTTCAATTCAAAAGTGCCATGTGCAATTTTGAAAATTACTTTTCATCTGTATTGTTTCTAATCTTTTCGTCAAATAGCAACGATTTTGTTTGAATTAGAAAAGTATCAATTAATGTTTAATTTTATTTCTTTTATTTATGATTGGATCGAATTTTTTTTTTAATTTATCATAGGAAAACTTTCAAAATTGCTTTATTTATATTGGACGATCTTAGTGTTTTCCTAAATTAAATTATCAATTTGATTTGACTTAATTTTAAGAAACTTTTCTATATAAATAACAAATATTTTTTTAAGAAGTTGTTCTTGTCTTATAACTCAAAAATAATAATTTTGGTATCTTAATATAAATGATATTCTTAGACACATAGATGATATGATCATAGTTGTTTTATCAGCTTTTTGTTCAAATTATTATTTTTGATAAAACTTATCATGTGTACAAAATAACAAGAGATTTTGATATATCTAAAGAGGCATGATGCAATCCATCAAACCCAATGCAATTACCAACCGATAATCCGAGATGTTGCACAATATTTTGTTAAACTTTTACTAGCAAGCGGATATAAATGAAATAATTGATAAATATGTAAAACTAATACAAAAAATTACCCATGTTTTTATGTTGTTTCAATTTAAAAATTTCTTAATTAAATATATAGATAGACAATTATGTATATATAAATAATATATTAAATTTATATAAATAACTTCGATGGACCTGATGATAGAAATGCAAGATGTGAAATAAAATAAAAAATTTGTCAAGCAACACATTTACTGTAAATAGCATAACTGATTTAAATAAATTGATCAAATAACCTCTTATATTGTATATGAATCATCCAAAAATAAAATTCATATACAACTTCAAAAAATATTAAAATAATAATTAATAATTGATTTAATAAGTATAAATGAATATCCGCTCCATTATAAACATTTGTTGTGATGTAAGATCTACTAAAGTATAAGTTATAAATAATAACACTAATAAATATAAATGAAATGATAATTTAGTATAAATAGCTTAAGAAAATATAAATAGAATGATTAGTCAGGCGCTGAAGCGCTGAAATAGACGGTCAAATTTGAGGATTTAACTTGGGGACAAACATATGGGGATGATTATCAGGCTCCTTTTTTAAATCAGTATATAATAAATTTAACTTTTAATAATAAATTTAAATTTTAATAATAAATATTACAGCGCGTCAAAAATAAAATTGATGTCTATAAAAAATTATAAACTAATAATAAAAAAATATAATCAATGATTAAAACATAATGACTTCTTTTATGAAGTTAATCGTTAAGACGCTAATAAATTTAGATTTCTTCCAAAAAAAATACAGAAATGTATCAGCCATATTTAATATTAAAATTTTAGTAATTAATATATATTATTAAAATTATAAATTATTTTAGAAATAATATATTATTCCCACGGTTTTGTCCCCACTCAATATCCGCAAGGAAGATTTTTATTTTTCTGTATATATTGACTTTCTATTTTTTCCCCAAAATTCAAAATAATTTAAATTAACAGATCATTTCCCCTAAAGAAGACTCTCCATATCGCCTCCCGTCTTGATGTTTGTTCTGCTAAACTAATAAATACTCTAATTTATATCCAATTTCAGTCGCAAGCGTACGGCTTAGTCAAGTAGTAATCGGGGTGTCGAACCACAAGGATAAGGGTGAACTACCGGTTCTCACAAGATTCACTAATTTAGACAATCAAACGGGTGTTTTGAACTAAATTAAAAGTGCATTAAGAACGTAAATCTAACAATAACAACTGAAAAGTTTATCAAATAAAGGATTCTAGGGGTTTTCGGCTCTACTCTCACTCATTTGGTCAATTCACTCTATTTGATCTTTTAATATGTTCTAGTGTTTGTCGGAATTCAATTTCAGACTTTAATACCAAATTTATACTTTCATGGTTTGGTACCGTACCTAAACAATTCAGGTTACACGATTAAATACCTCACCTTACAAGTCTAAACCCATTAAGATCAGTGAATCACTTTGGCATAACCTAGATTTTATACTTCGTCTTTCGGTACCTCACACAATTTCTAGGGTTTCCTTAGTTTTCTCTTATGTAATAAGTTTCACGATTAAGTACTTGGCCTACGACCTAAATTACTATTTTGGATCAAAAGATTCAGTTCCACCTTTCGATTTCCACTTTCACTTCTAAGGTAACATGCAATTGATTAAAACTAAGCATTCAATTTAGACAAAACAACAATCACAAACAAAAAGAACTAAAAGATCAGCATACGAGTACAATTAAACCATCCGAGTTATCGAGTTTACACCTAGACCCCTAGAAGGGTGTCTAGTCACAAATCATGTCAAAGATTACACAAAGATTTATGTTTAAACAACAGCACAACATGAGAAAAGAGTAAAAGAAAGAATACACCAAGAAGATCTTCGATTTCTCTCCCGGTTCTTGAGTTCTTCTTCAATCTCTTCTCCAGTGGTGTTATTTCTTTTCTTTCTTGCTTAGAATCTATTCTCCAGTCAGTTAAGAGATGTGTGAGACGAAAAGAGTGTATAAACTTCTTAATTCCCATGAATAACCATTTTCAAAATGCAAGTTCGCATTTCCAGCCCCAATAATTACGGTCCTCAATTTTGAGAATTGCGGTTCGTAATTTCTACACTTTCTTAACAGCGCGAACCAGTGAGTCAATCCCAGTATTGCGGTCTGCAATTTTGATAATTACGGTCCGTAATTCTTGTCCGGAAGTGCTTCTCACTTGATTTCTTCGTGTATGTTCGATCCGTCTCACTCCAAACCTCATTTCTCATGTTGATGTCCTCATTTATACTCCATAACCTAAAAACCAATAAGAAATACTACAATATCTCGAACTCGACACAAAAACTAAATAAATTCTTAACAATTAACATAAAATACACAGTTTTTGAGATAAAATTCTAATTATATATAATGTATAATTAAAGTCTCTTCTACTATCCATATCACCTCTCATCTCTCATGATGTTTTCTTCTATCTTCCCCTCAACAGCCACAAAGAAAGGTGCAGTTTGATCGCTTCTCTTCTCTCAACATCGTCTGTCCCGGTTGCAATCTAATTATTGACGAGGATTCCTTGTCAACGGTAAAATTATCTAGGACTAATCGTTTTTTGGCTTCCATCAATTTGGGTCTGAGCATCGCCTCTCTCATCAGTGATGCTTGTTTTTCCTCTCTCATATTTCAATTGCAACATTATTTATCGACAATGAATTTTCTCCAACTTTTCCATCGATTAGGTCTCAAACCTCGATTGATTATTTATTTAAGAGCGCACACAGTTCCTGCTTTCACTTCAATAATAGATATTATGATGATGGAAGGGAAAATTATCCTTTATTGATTAGTCTAGAATTCTATCTAATTGATCAATTCATCAGTTTGCTAGACCGATATGCTTGTACATTCATATGATTTTGATGGGAATATGTGATATTTCAATTTTGGCGGCTTCTCCCAATTAAGCAAACAAGTGAATCAGACATATTGTAATCTTATCTTATATAAGATACTACTATTTTTGCTCTGCATAATAGGTCAAAATACGCATACTTTAAAAATAGGTCAAACTGACTAAGCATATAAACTATAATTATTAGAATTTATAAGTTGTATTGGAGCCAAAATAGTTTTACTTCTTGTATTTTTGTTAACAATGTGTAAACTGTCATGTATCTTAGTATAAATGGTACGTTAGTACAAAAAAAGATATTTGTATGTATCGTATCTAAATAATTATACAGTCCAATATAAATAGGTCTAGATAATAGCTATAGGTATTATCATATATAAATTATATTGGATCCAAAATAATTTCTCTTTGCATTTATGTTAACAAAGATACAACAATGTGTAAATTATCATATCAATTAGTATAAACAGTATATTTTGTCAAAAGGTCGTGTGTCATCCAATATACAAAATACTGTTTATCCACATATTTATTTTCTATGTGTAAATTATCATAAATCTTAGTATAAACAGTACATTAGTAAAAAAAAAGGTTTGCATGTGTTGTATCTAAATAATTATACAATCTAATATAAATAGGTCTAGATAACAACTATAAGTATTATCATATATAAATTGTACCGGATCCAAAATAATTTCTCTTTGCATTTATGTTAACAAAGATACAACAATGTGTAAATTATCATATCAATTAGTATAAATAGTATATTTTGTCAAAAGGTCGTGTGCCATCCAATATACAAAATATTGTTTATGCACATATTTATTTTGTATGTATTTGTATAGATGTGTGTATATCATTATTTGTTAAATAATTAATATAAATAGAATATGCGGTTAGAAATGACATCCTTCAGCGGGACCACGTTGCTCTTAAAAACTGATTAGTATGAATAACATTTTGACAATTATAGTGCTATTACAACCCAAATAAATAAATCTAAACTGCTGTAACTATAAATCGAAAGTGCTATTACAACCCATATAAATAATCTGTGTTGTAGATATAAATAGTATCAGAAGAGAGTTGAAGGGGCACATTGATCAAGAGACTTTTATCGCTGAGTCGTTGACCATCGTGTTTGATGCGTGCACGGTCAAATTGGGGATTTTTATGGGATGAAAAAGTGGGACTATTATCAGTCTCCATTATTTTATACATGTTAAAAAGCACGGTCAAACTTCCGAGCCCCTCTCTCTTCGAGTTCAATCGACTCAACGGGAGGACACTCAAATCTCCAAATCCAATCAGGCAACCAGAGAGAGAAGAGGGAGAGAGCGATGGGTGTACCCGCGTTTTATCGGTGGCTAGCGGATAGGTACCCCCAGACGGTGTCGGACGCGGCGGAGGAGGCGGCGGTCGAGATTGAGCCGGGCGTTTGGATCCCAGTCGATCTGCGCCGTCCAAACCCCAACCGCTATGAGTTCGACAATCTCTACCTCGACATGAACGGCATCATCCATCCCTGCTTCCATCCTGAAGGCCGGGTTGGTTTTCCTGCTCAAGAATAATTTGTCCTTTCTTTTGTTGACATTTTCTGGGCCGGGCCCCATTTGTAAGAGTTGGTAGAAGAGAGCTTAGCTGACAGAATTTGAATATTTTCAGAAAGAAATAGTGAAATGGTAGAGAGAGAATGAAATAGAGAGTGATTTGATTTTTTTTTTAAAGGGTGGAACACATTTCAACTATTATATCCTTGCAAATTTGCACTACCTAACTTAATGTAATGTCTGTGCGCTGTCAGAGAGAATTTCTAGAAAGAGTGACATGATCTACAATTCATTTAGATTGCATTGACACCTTTTCTATTGTTGGACACTAGATAACGTTTGGCCTCTGTAAGCTCACTTTGTTTGGAAGGGGTGAAGTCAGAAAGTTAGCATAGGTAGGGCAGAAATTTGGTGATAGACTAGAAGTTTAGTGAGAAAGATAGAGAACCAGAATGCAGATTGGAATGTTAGCATCCCATTGCTTGCATAAACAAATTGTTGGCTTATACAGGTGGTGCAGTAAATACTTATTTTAAATATGGAATAAATTTCACTAAAAGTTTTTGCACCATATCCCTCCTTCAGATCTACTCCTGCTAGTAAACATGTCGCATGCTTATGGTGTTGTAGGGTTACGATGTCTTCCAGCTGGCTTTGTCATTTTAAGTTTTAGTTTAGTTGGTCAGCTTCTGGTAGGAAAGTAAAGAAACAAGTTATCTTCCAAATAAAAACCTCATTTTGGTGTGATCATGGCAACTAAGTTTCTTGATCAAAATTAGGGGTTGGAATTTAATCATCCATGGTTGACAAAATTGTGTGCATGTATATGAGTAGTTATGCTTTGTAAAGCCTCATTTCTCTTTAACTATCCCACTTCCATGGCCATGACTATCTCAACCTATCTTAACCAATACATCCACCATTTCTTTCTTAATATGCTCAAGATATTTATTATTTATACTCTGATTCCTTGATACCTCTTCTTTACAGCCTCCACCGACCACATATGATGATGTATTTAAGACAATTTTTGGCTATATAGACCATCTCTTTGCACTTGTTCGCCCAAGAAAACTGCTTTTTATGGCAATCGGTATGAATATTACTTAATTTATTCTTCCATCTTGCTCTTCTGCTTGATAGATCAGTTATTTTTCTCCATAGCTTTGTCATAACCTAACAGAGAATGCATAATACATGATTAGATGGTGTTGCTCCTAGAGCGAAGATGAACCAGCAACGATCCAGGCGTTTTAGAGCTGCTAAAGATGCAGCTGATGCAGTAAGTATTCTAACAAGAAATTAACACCTTAGATGTGCAATTAAGAATTTCTTTTAATCTAGTTTAGCTTGAAATCTCAGTTGATCTGTACCAATATTCACCCGCTGAATTCCGTACTTTGGCAATTAAAAAGTAGTAGTATGTTATGCAAATGTTTATGTACATGCTGGACGTAATTTGTATACAATCTCTATTTTTATTTTTGTTTATGTGTTACATATTTCCATAGGCTGCTGAAGAGGAGAGACTGAGAAAAGAATTTGAATTAGAGGGACAAATTTTGGCGGCACAAGAGAAGCGAGAGACGGCTGATTCAAATGTGATCACCCCTGGGACACCATTCATGTTCGCGTTTTCAACAGCACTTCAGTACTATATCCATCTAAGACTGAACCACACGCCTGGATGGCAGACTACCAAGGTGTTGACACGAATTGATATAATCTGGTTAGATTTGTATTGGTGCTGATCTTTGCTTGTTGCTCCAATTCAGCTGGTTTTGTATCTGTACTTGCTTTTTTAGACCAGTTATGCTGTCTCAACATGAATTTTTATCAGCACTTCATACATGGAAGCCAGAATTACAATTGAACGGACTGAAAAGATGAACTTGGTAGCTTGGTAAAAATGAATCTTCTTAAAACCACAAATCAGAATGTCAAGCGGCCAGCCTTAAAGTAAAAAAAAAAAGAAAGGAAAAGACAAGCTTGGTAGTAAAAAAACAGGAGAAAAGCAGATGATTTGAATCCATTAGCTAGTTAGTTCTAGTTTGTTATGCATCATCAGAACTCAGAAGCATTTAAGTTGTACTGTAGATCAAAATTATAATTCTTTTTACTATGGTAATGCCCGGGCATGCTCATTTGAACTGAAAGAGGTCTTCATGCTGTTACTGTTTTTTCCAGATTGGCCTGCAAATTTTGGCTAAGGTATTAGGGTTTATTTCTCTTTTACAATGCTGTGTGGTTGTGGCTTCTCACCTTTTTTTTAGAAATATATTAGTAAAAATAATGCTGTTAAATGTTGACACATCATTTGTTGTAGATGATATTATCTGATGCAAATGTGCCTGGAGAAGGCGAGCACAAGGTTATGTCTTATATTCGCCTTCAACGTAACCTTCCTGGATTTGACCCAAATACACGGCATTGCATATATGGCTTGGTGAGTTTCTTTGTGTTGATTGGTTAGTTTGCTGGTGTGATTTGGTTAGTTCCACATGGATCAGTCTCCTTTCAGCAGAATTTTCCAAAATCTTGTAAACATCTTTCTGAGGAGAATATTTGTTAGAGGACTTCGGAGTAGAGGGTGATTTAAGGAATTCGGAGTAGAAGGCTAGCTTGTATCTTTAATAGAACTGTCACTTTTCTTCATAACGTGGCTTATTATATTTCACTAATTTTGTTAAATCCTATCATTGATGGTATTGATGGCTCTTATGATAAAGAGAGAGAGGGAGAGAGCTGAACACATTGTCCCCTTACTCTTGCATATGAGGGTGTCTGCAAGTGACAAAATATCCAATTTTATAATATTAATTGGGACATAATGTTAGAAGAAACGAGAACCAGATTTTCCAAGATCATTTATCAGTGCATGTTCAGTTTATTTAGTCCCTTGTTTAACTTCTTTTACACAGGATGCTGATCTCATAATGCTTTCTTTGGCCACGCATGAGGTTCACTTCTCCATTTTAAGAGAGGTATTTAATTATGTTAATTTCATTCTTTTGAAAGCCGCCCACGAATTTGCATATTAGTCTTTCTCTCTACTTTGTTGAGTAGGTGATCACATTTCCCGGTCAGCAAGAGAAATGCTTTGTTTGCGGTCAAGGTGGCCATTTAGCGGCTGAGTGTCAAGGCAAACCCAAGGAAGGAGATGCTACAGAATTACCCCCTATTTACAAAAAGAGATATCAGGTATTTTTTGAGTTGTTATTTCAGTTACCTTTTATCTAAGAATGTTAGGAATCCTTTTACCTCTAGAATACATTAAATAGATAATATCTAAAGATCTGGGTACCATTACATACTGGACGATAATTTTGGACTAGCAAATGGAGGTTAAGAAAAAAGTATAAACTTCTTTGATTTTTAAAGGGCTAACACCAATTACAGGATATGTACAACACATATTTATGCAAACAGTATTTAATCTGATTCATGCCTCCCCCACACCCAGCATGTTTTATTTATTTACTTTTTTGTAAGGGATCCCGCTAGCCGGTGGCATTTATTACTTTTCAAATGCTTTTTGCTGGACTTTCTTTTTTAATCTTTATTGCCAATATGGGAAATACTTTGAGGTATTTACAACCAGGAATAGACCCATCTTATTAATATTATTTGTATTATATGTTGCAGTTCCTCAATATATGGGTACTGAGGGAGTACTTGGAGCATGATTTGCATATTGATAACCCCCCATTCAAGCTTAGCCTGGAGCGGCTTTTGGATGATTTTGTGTTCATGTGCTTCTTTGTGGGCAATGACTTTCTTCCTCACATGCCTACACTAGAAATACGTGAGGTAAGCCTTTTGCGTCTTTCAGGAGTATTTTGGAATTTCCCCATATGCCTTCAAAACATCAATTTATCAATCCAGCCCCTATGAAGTGATCACAGCCCATATTAAACACAAATATTATTGTGCTGGTGACTAAATTACTCTTTTCTCATAAACACTAGTAAACAGTTGAGAAGGTTAGCTCAGGCAAATTTCTGAATTATAGTAGATGTAGAAAGGAGAGCTACAGAGCCAATATTTCATGTTTGGAGAGGTAGACCTAATTTTTCCAATGTTGTGAGCCTCTTTTTTTTTTTTTTCTTTTTTTTGAGGAATGCCAGAACTTTTTCAATGCTTTGTTAGAATCATGCAACACATTTCTTGGTGAGATTAATTGGTAGTGTTCAAACATTTTGCATGTGCTATTATTTTAATTGTCAAGAGGCTTTTTGAAGATGGTACATAATCATGTTATTCTTTACCTTGGGGCTGCTAAAATTTGCAGGGAGCAATTACTCTGCTCATGTTTGTGTACAGAAAGGAGTTCAGTAACATGGGTGGCTACCTTACTGATGCTGGTGAGGTAATACTTAATTGATTTCTATTTTCTTCTGGGACAGATTATTTGACAGAAGCAAAAATGCAGAGGAACACTTATTGCCACCGTGTCGTCATCGTCATCGTCATCATTATATTATTATTATTATTATTACTACTACTACTACTATATTAATAATAATAATAATTATTATTATTATTATTATTATTATTATTATTATTATTATTATTATTATTATTATTATTATTTTGGTTGTAGGGTTTTGTGTAATTGATTTTGTTTCTTGTTCCATAATTGGAACAATTCTTTTCTGTTTGGAAAACTTTGACCTGTGGCAGGCAGAAATGCATACATAATATTTGCATTTATACTATGGCTTGGTTGTCAGGTGATTTTAGGGCTGAGTTTTACAAAAATATGAGTGTTTAGGTAATATTGGATCGGTTGGAGCACTTCATACAAGCAGTTGCTATATATGAAGATGAAATTTTTAGAAAGCGAACTCGAATTCAGCAGGTTAAGTTATATTTTCGCTAATAATCAGAACTATTTATAATTTGGCTCTTTGAGTTATTAAATTGTTATAACCTTGAGACATATTTCACAGGCCATTGAAAGAAATGAAGAATCTAAGCTTGGAGTAGGAGCGCTTGAAAATTCGGTGGAAAAAATGGATAAGGTTCTTATACAATTAAATCTTTATTAGTACTCATTATCAATTGTACATAGTTGGGCTGGTACAAGTATCTATGCTGATGCTTGTGCTTTTTGAGTGAGATTTCAGCGAAAACATTTTTAATTACATTATGGTTCATTTAGTCACCAAATATGGTACTAAGTGATGATGAAAGGAAACCAAGGGGAGCACAGTAACAGAACCAATTACATAGATACTGAACCTGAGACAGGCCCATTGATTTTTTTATTTTTTTTCTTATAAGGTAAAATTAGGGGAGCTGGGATACAAGGAGAGGTATTATGCTGAGAAGTTCAAAGGAGAAGAAGCAAAGAATATTGATGTAATCAAGAGAGATGTTGTAAGTTTTATGCCAGCTTGAAAATTTTTGTCCCAATCACATACTATACTGAAACCAAATTGACCATAACTTGATTGTGCCAATTATATCTACTGACATGTACAGCACACATCCTATTGTATTACCCAATTTGGGTTCTCATTTCACCACTTACAATAAGCAACACTTCTGTATTCCAAACAAAAGAAAACTGAAAAAGTCTAATTGTGCCAGTACTATACCAGTCAAGTAATCATCACCGTAATAGTCTCTGAGTTTCAATTGAAAAAAAAAACAATCCTTGTTGCTACAGGAGATTGCAAACAGCTCTAGTATTGTTTTTGTACATGTTCAATTACTTCTTTACGGGAGATTCCAAATCACTTTTTAATAGTATTGTTCTTGTACCAGTCAAATACTTTTTTATGAGTACAGGAGATTTATGCATTCACTTTGTGGGTTGAAGGTTCTTTTTTTATTTATTTTGCACAAGTTCTTTCTGAACTTTTTAATTACATTATGATGGCTTAGCATACACTTTTGTTATCACTTGGAGGCACAAAAAATTTGCTCAGTCAGTAATGTTACCATATTTGCTCAGTCAATAAATATGTTACCATATGTCGTTGCTTCTCAGTTACTATTAAATCTTTTTGTAGGTTCAAAAGTATGTTGAAGGCCTTTGTTGGGTCATGAGATATTATTACCAAGGTGTTTGCTCATGGCAGTGGTATGTTTAAAATTTTAAGAATGCTGCACATTTAAAGAAAATAAATCTATTTGATTGGTGATTGAACTGATTAAAATTTTTTTATAATAAAGCATAAGACTTGAGATCAAAATCCTAATGCTTGTTATAGAATTTGGGTCATTTCAGAATCTATGAATGGGATTACACTTATCAGGATAAATTTTTGAATTTGTACTGATTTTAGCATGAAAATTTTACTTTACCAGCTTTGTTTGGTTAAGGCATTTCTTCAACTTGAATTTTCACTGCATTGATCAGGTTCTACCCATACCATTATGCACCCTTTGCATCTGACCTTAAAGGATTGGCTGATTTAGAGATCACTTTTTTCTTGGGTCAACCATTCAAGCCTTTTGATCAACTGATGGGAACATTACCTGCTTCAAGGTATAATTTCCTTCTTTTTCTGTTGAGCATTTGTTAGTAATTCAATTGAACACGTTGCAACTAAAGCAGCACTTCACTTGAACAAAAAAGAACTTTGATTAATTTTGCTTAAACATGAGTTCTGAGGGAAAAATGAGGCACATAATTGATCGACAAAGGTGCAGAATTCAGCTCAATCTGGCTATTAATTTTGTCTGCAGATAACCTAAATCTGCAAAAATGTGTTTTAGGATAAGAGAGATGTTAGCTATTATTTATTACAAGCTTTTGACAATGACATGTGACTTCCCAGAGAAAATTTGGGCATCTTGATCAACCTTATTTTGATAGAGCATTATTAGAAAAGGACCTAAAATCCTACAGATTGCTCACAGAGTTCTCCTTTTTTAGTTTGGAATCCCTTCCAGAGCAATATAGAGCACTCATGAAGGATCCAAATTCACCTCTGAGCTCATTTTATCCTGAAGGTATTCTAATTATTACTTTCATTGTACTTGAATTAATATGTTATGTTTACACTTGAGCATTCCCAAAATACGGAATTACTTTTCATATCTTGTGGCAGCAACTTTTTCCAAATCCTTAGATTTTTTTTAGACCTATAATATCATGCTGCCTCCTCACATGCAAAGCTGACCTGTATGGTATAATTTCTATATGAATTGGTTACCTGAAGCCAAATAAACAGTAAAAAGAATTGACAATGTTCTGCATGTTGATACTGTTCATACAAGAGCTTTACTCTTTGTAAATGATTGTTTAATGCTTAATTAACTTATAACCAAATATTAACCATTATTACATTTTCTATCTGAATAGATTTTGAAATTGACATGAATGGAAAGCGATTTGCTTGGCAGGCAAGTCCTTTTTTTGTATATTATTGAATTTACATAATTTTTCAGTTAGTCATTTGGTATTGAGAATGTTTTTTATTATTTAAACAGGGTGTTGTGAAATTACCATTCATTGATGAGAGGCGGTTGCTTGCAGAAACAAAGAAACTTGAAGATAGCCTGACAGTATGAGAACCTCTCCCTCTCTCTCTATTCCTCTTTTTTTTTTTCCTTTTTAAAACCTCTCCCCTCACATATGAAACCTTGGCAATGGCGGCCAAGCTCTCTCTCAATGTTTGTGCATGCATTACCATTATTGCATTTTGCTGCTAGAACAGTGCAGTTTACCATTCTTTAGGGAGCAAACTGAGAGAGATCGAAAAAACAGACAATAGTAAGACTTATTGAACCTGCATAATCATGCCCACCTCTCCCCGCCTTCCCCTCTCCTGATGTAATTTGTGGTGTTTTTACAGGAAGAAGAGAAGTTTAGAAATAGTACAATGTATGATATTTTATATGTTCATGAGACTCATCCGTTGGCTAGTCAAATGCTTCTGCTATATCAAACAAGTTCTCAATTTACAAGCAAGGACCCAGCATGTATTTTGCCGATTGATCCACTTGTGAGGTTTGTCATTGTTTCTTCTTGATTTTCTATTTTACTCATGGTCCTTTCCAGGTGATCTGATTGTTGACTTACCTCTGTGCACTCATGTGCTGCTTTTTTTGCCCTTCAAGTGGCGGGATGAATGGCTACCTTTTTTTATCTGGGAGAAACGGGTATAGCGTGTCAATGAATTCCCCTATTAAAGGCTTCGGTGCTATAATGAATAACCGAGTTTTGTAAGTCCATTTTGTCTTCAACACAAGTATTATTCAGTTATATTGTCATGGTGCCACTATAGTAACATGAAGAAACCTGTCAAATTGTGATACAGGATTAATGCTATCCAGTTTTTTAGCTTTCATATGCTGGAACTCATAAATTAACTTTTGTCCCACATTAAAGGAAGCAACCACATTGAGAAGATGAGTAGTGTTTTATCCAAAATATATATGGATTAATAAACCAGACCAATAACTTTATCATTACTCCGTTGTGTTCCCAGAGAAGATAAGTGATGGTGTTTTGTGTTATATTAATTTCTGCAGGAATGCTACCTATATTTATCCCCAATACCACAAGCATATTCCAGAACCGCCAGAAGGGGCCATTATCCCGGCAAAGGTACTTTTAAACAAATTTTAAACCCAACAAATAATAAGAAAATAATTATGAAAATAAAGTACTGATTAGATGAAATTTTGAATGGCCGGATCCTCTTTACAGTGTTTAAAACCTTATGACTTCAAGCCTTTCCCTGTGCTGTGGCATGAAGATAGTGGTGGTCGTCGCCAGCAATCAAGAGAGAGGTATCACCTTATACTTTCCTTTAGTTATCAAGCCTGGTTATACCTCAAAATCATCTGCATTCCGCCGTGCAATTAAGTACCGTAAGGCAGTCGAGAAATATTGAACTTAGTTTTGTAACTTTTAAAGCACAACTGGTCCAAGCTAGTAGGCTCCATGTCTGCTGGTCCTAGTTGGCACAGTATTAGATAAAGATGTCAAATATGACTTGCAAGGCAAGGTAATACTTGTAATTGTCTGGTTGTGCTGCCACAAAATTGTGTTGCTTCACTCATCATTCCTTTAGTTTCTTTTTTTTTTTTTTTTTACTTTTAATTCTACTAGACATGCATATGCTCATATATATCTTGTACAATTTCAGGTTTCAGGTCGCCGGTGCACTATCAGGCAATTTATTAGGGGAGGCATCACACCGGCTTATCAGAAACTCTCTTCAAATCAAACCTAGTAGCAGCTCTGCTGGGCTACTAGACGTGCCTTATAGAGGCGGGCCACATAGGCCCACTAACATCAGGCCTAGACCTGCTGGCCCATATAGCTATGCCGATGAAAATACCCATAATCACTATACATCTTACCAAGGTGATGTTAACCACAACCCTAACCCAAACCATACAGCTCAATCCTCCCACAACTCCTACCAGCACAATGTGAGGTTCCGAGAGCGGCCTGGTTACAACGTTCAGGCAGGGATGTCACGACTGACTATTGGTCAGCAATACACCCGAGAACCCAATGCAGTGTATTCTGGTAACCGGACTGGCGGATCTGAGACCATTTCATTTGGGCAAACAGTGTCACCCAAACAGGTAGTGCATCATCCTGGTATGTCACCACCTTTTCCTCCGAATAATTGGATCGGAATGCAAGGGAGAAGAGGATATAATGGTGGTGGTTCTGGTAGAGGTGGTTTGAATGAGAAACGACCGGGCCCAAATGTCATGAAGGTGTACCGAGTTAAGTCAGATAATTCAGTTCTAAATGAAGAACATGACCCGCTAGCTAAGAGTTTTTGATTGGCTGGTCCACACCAACAACTTAGCTTGTACTTGTTAAAGTGACAATTCTGTTTATTTTTTCATTTCTAATTTTTAGCGGTAAGCTCAGAATATCTTTATTGGCCGAGCACTTGAGATTGAACTCTATGTGCCTGTTGTATATTTTTTTCTGTAGGTTCGTGTAAAAGGGTCCATTAGCTGATTTTAGTTATTTTTTAGTGCATTGACGTGATTGAAGGGGTGCTGCTTGAAATGCAGAATAATTAAAAAAAAAAGGACTACTAGTTAATGTTTAATAGAAATATTGATCAATGGTAGCGAAAGAACCCGGATCCTTTCCTCCTGAAGCTCCAGTTTACAATAGTCCCTTTGTTTTACTGATGATTCTCTGGATGTAATGCTTTTTTGCTTTGCAATTAAATAGTCTTGTGCAATGAGAAAATCATTGTTGCCAACTTTTTCAATTGATATAATAAATTTTATATTATTTGCTAATTGCCTAATTATCAAATATATTCTAAAAAGAAATGTTTCAAGCTTCAAGCATTATTTGATATACATTTCAAATGTACAGTCACATTTCAAATGTACACTCACGAGATCTAAAAAGAAAAGTATCTAAATTGCCATATTTTAAATGGTTGTGCATAATGCAATCTAAGAATTCAAGAGAATACAGCGTTTTCGTCTTTGCATTGGTAAATTGACAGCGATCGCCTTACTTTAATTTGATGAAGTGACGCGGACCAGAGAACAGAAGAATATAAATAACGTCTTTTTGTCTCCCATAGAAATTTGACTGCCATTCGCTCCTTTTTGTGGGTCCCAATGAGCATTGATAGAAATAAATTTGTGGCATTTTGCTGTCATAAAAAGTATGCCAGCTGATGTGAATCCGAGTTTCGTATATCCTATCAGATGTTCATACTGCTTTAAAATTGATGAAATGAACCTTATTTCTATATGGCATGTCATAGTATGTACAAATTTTAAATACATTTTCCATAATCGATCAGATTTAGTTTGTACTTAAACTAACTAATTTTATCAAACCTATCTACCTCTATCATCTACTAAGGTTAAGCCTTCATCTAGTAAAAATTACAAAGCAGTACTTAAGAATTCAACATCTTCAGCGTGAGGTAACTTTCTGGGGTTGTCTTGGCATCTTTAGGCATCTCAATAGTTGCTTCGAGCATGTTTTGTTCTCCATTTGCATCTTGTGTGAACTTCCTTCGTAATGTCAAATCTACCCCTGATGGCTTCTGGAAATGAGAGTTCAGATTTCTGACATCATTATCTTTTCCTTTACCCTCTGAAGTACCTACAAGAAAGGCTGTTGTAATCTTTAATACGTATATAAATATAGGTGTACTAAACAACACTGTGATCCACTGAAAACAGGTTAAATTGATAAGCTTGACAATATATATTAAATCAAGCCAAAACAATTTCCAAAAATAAAGACCGTGGCATGTCGTTGGTCCTAAAGGTTGGTGGTGTATTAAATTTTATGAAATTTCTGTGGATTTTCGTAATCCATCAAAGGCTGTTGTTCTTCATTTTTTTTTTTAGTGAACAAAGGCTGTTGCAAATTTCATGTTGTTTCCAGTAAATTTTGCATCAACTTTCACCATATTACAAGAGTATGATATACATTCAGTATGATCACAATCAGGTATCTAACTCAAAAGGGGACGTAAAATTTGAAAATGTTGAGATTGTCAAGTCAATTAATTATCAACGGAAACCAAACATGGAAAAGAAGCAAGCTCATTTTCTATCCATTCTAAGCCTTGCATCAACTTTCACCATATTTGCAATTTATATTGACTTTTAAAGAATACAGAGGAATTTGTCAAAAGAAAAAACCTTTCTTTCATACCTAAATTGCACCAAATGTTCAGGGGCAATATTGAAATTCAACTGCATTTGGTGATCAGGAGTCTTCAGAAAATTCTGCATAAGCAGGCAATTTTTTTCTGTAGATTTCTCAGTTTAGGGGCCACCAAATCTCGTACTAAACATACAGATCAATATGAGGTGGGACTGTGGGGGCATTCCTGACCCCAAATAAATACATGAACAACCAAGATCATCCTGAAAGGGGGGACAAGGAAATGAAAGAAAGAAAAGAAAAATCAGTACCTTCTATAGTAGATGCATGTTCCCCATCTAAACGCTTTGCTAGCAAAAGCTTCTGGAGTAGACCAGTACCAGGGAAGGCAAGCAAATTAAGAGAATTGATTTCTTTTATGTGAGTACGGTCAATGTTGATAAACCTAAAAATATTTGTCCATGTACTTTTCAGCTCTGAAATGGCCGGTATGATCAGCTTCTTTACATTAAGTGAGCAAAGTGCCTACACATTTGTTATAATCGGTTTAACTTAAGACAACACGGAAATTTGACATTGAAGGTACAATTGAGATGCTAGAGCCATATAAAATGTAGATTAAACTTGATGTGTTCATTACGAGTTCAGATTATATCATTTTACTCATGGGAAAATTAGTTAAATGAGATTTAAGAGGAGCGCAAGTTTATGGACCTTTTCTAATCTTACTCACAACCCACCCAGTACAGCCAATTCATTATCACGTTAATATCTGACATTTATTTTGAGTTCATCGGTTACAAATAAATCACACTTTAAACAATCCCTGCCTGGAAACAGAAAATTATTCACAAGTCTTGTCAGTATGATTGCAAGCTTGTACTGCAACTAATCTTTGATGAAACTAACTGAACTGTTCAAAATTTTGAATATCCAAAGATAAGCCAGATGCATGATTAAAAGTATTCAAAGTGTCTTGACAATTGAGTGATGTACATAATTAGATTTAATTTTTGAAGTTGGTATGAAGTACCGATTCAATGCCACTAAGCAAGCGCCTGCACATTCCCTGCCGTCTGTAGATGTTTCTTGTGCCAATAAAAGGCATTTCTGCCAGATTTGTACTATGAATCCTGTTTCATATCACAATTAGCCATAACAATTTGTGAATTCGGTTTTCAATGAGGAGCAAACAAGGTGTATGAACTGCACTGTACTCCAAATAAATTATGCTCACAAATTTGAATAGTAGTATATCATTAATGAAATTCATTAAGAAGCTACAGACCAAACTTCTGGAATGCAACCTTTGTGATCTATAAATATGCATATACCCTCAATGGCCCTCAGGAAGCCTAAACCATCTGTTTACAAGTTTTTTTTTTATACCTCATATTCAGGCCACATTAAGTTACCTTCAGAAGTTGGCTTAGCACTACATGCCAAAAAAGGAGTATAGTCTTACAAAATGTCTAAGTTCTCATGCCAATTCTTGACAAACAGGAATAACAAGTCAACTAACCCCCCAAAGGAAAAAGAAAGAAGCTAAAATAACCATGCCTCCCCTAGAAACATAGTTTATAACACAAATACCTTACAAAACATGCAAAGCAACCTCTGTTCCCCATTTTAAGATGAAACACTACCCTTCTTTGAACATTGTACATCTCTAATAAATGAATTAGAAAGAAAAGATGGGTAATCTGGGTAGTTCAAAGATAATGAGAGAAGCAGACATATCCTGTATATTAGAGGACGTATGAGATAATTTTTTTGTTTTGCAGGGTTAACAGATATTGTTAGGTTTAAAGGTTATAAAGAGGTTATTCAGGAAAGAAACATTCTTTAACTATGGACTTGAGTTTGCTGAAAACATAATCTGGTTCCTGAGACAAGTACCTAACAGATGCAGCTGAAATAATTTCATCATTCCGTTCCAGGATAAAGGTATAGAAGCCACTAAAGTCCAATCTACTAAAATTTGATCTGCACATAATGACATTTCAAGATAATCAGATTAATCAGGACGATGTGGATACATAACTATAACTAATCTCCTGAGGTGATTTGTTTAAGCTTGGCTAGACACATTTTACTTGACAAAAGCTCATCCAAAGCTATAATCTAATCTAGTAATACTGTAATAATCACATTTTGTCCCTCATTTACAAAATAATGTACTTGCAGATAGAACCCAGCCATTTAAATTAAAATGTGAGAGTTAACATTTATATCAACGACATTGTACTAACCGAACCCACTCACTTTGCTCCTAAGCCCACATTGAACTATAATCAAGCAAGCATATTTCAGCGCTTGATACCAGATTGACACATACATGAACCAGTCAGAAAGTTGGTTTATTGCAGGAACATGAGATAACAAAAGTTTGAGTAATTCCTTTTGGCTTATTTAAACCTTCTTGTTATCACTCAGTTGATACTTGCAAATGATATATGTAAAACAAAGATATGCTCCAACACCAGATGATGACACTTACCCACAATTATAGACAACATTGTGAATTAGTTCAATTCCTGTTCTTTGATCTGTAATAGGCAAGAAGCATTCATCCATAACATTAAATGCCACAGCTATCTTGGAGTTGCAGTTAGCCACTTGAGATAGTCTCTGTAGGTATCTAGGTGATCTTTCATCAAGCCGGCGAACCAGAGTCCATGAATAACCCCCTTCAATTTCATTTCTCACACCTAAGAACCTATGCAAGTGTTTGTACAACTGTGCATATAGCAATAATTAATTTTTACCACTTTGACTAGATATAAGAACTTTAGAAAATAAGTGTCAAAAGCAATTCAGCACATTTGTCATACTAATTGTAATGGCTTTACTAAATGATCGTCTAAAAATTAGAACACAAGATATAACTGGCTAATATTCAACATGTGTTGTCACAACTTAGAAAACGAATTTGTACACTACATAAAAACTATCAAGTAAGCCTATAATTAATATGGGAAGGGATCCCTTGACAACATATATTTTGACAATCTTGACAATGAATTTTTAAATAAATTTGAAAAAAATCTTAAAAATAGAAAAAACTTTATAGATATGTTCTTTTACTTATAGATTGAAAGTGTTTCAAATTTCATACAATTTTATTACCGTTTGATAGTCCATTAATATATACGAACTTTGTACATACAGCTATCAAAAACACCAATTAATATACCATTAAAATTTTGAAACATAGAATAGAGAACAATAACTTTGATTACTCATTTAAGGTAACAATGCAGGGGCCTTTGTAAATTATGACGAAAGATATCTCATTGTGCAAGTCTTTTCTCAAAATTTACCAGTATATACAATTTTGTAAACATGCTTAGGTTACCCAGCTCAATCGCTGCATCGGAGCCCCTTTCATAATTTTATTAGGGTGCCATCAAAATTTACCAGTATTTACCTTTCTACATGCCAGCCCACAAAATGAGTTGCACCCCCCTTGTCTTGAGCCAGGTTTTGTACATACAGCATCCTCTTCTGGAATACAACCTTCATGATCTATAAATATGATTACATAATTACGACTTGACCTATAGTAATAAACAAGTTCACCTAGATCAAGATAAAGGCAAAAAAAAAAATAGATCTTAAATGACAAGCACTTTTCTGATGTATGACCACTATTTAGCTTACTTTTTTACAATATTGTTCACAGAAATGGCAGGAAAAATAATTTTCTCAAGATAGTATACAGATATATGCTAGTTGCACTAATTTTGTGTAAGAAACAAGATAACCCAATTGCAACATTTGTTTTCAACAAAGGTCCATTTGTAAATTAGGCCCAGTACTTCCTACTCTCATCTGTGAATGAAAACCCACAATATTCATATTTGCAACTAGCACACTACATGATTCAAGATATTTACGTTATTACCCATGCTGAAAATAAAATACGAACAAATAGACAAATGTAATCAACTTTTAGTATCAATAATGAACTATTTGATTTGTTTTATAAGCTTATGCTAAGCATTTTGATTTGGTTAAAATAAAAAGGTTGAGGGAAAACTAATCATTTTAGCTTGACTCAGATTATGGTTTTCTGGGAGTTCGTTTGCAGTTTTGCATACACACTACTGATTGCAGCCTTGAAGATACCATAAAGTGCTACTAGCAAATATGTAAATAATCAATGCAGCATGTGCTAAAAAGATTACACAATAAAGCAGCAGTAAAGTAAGCTGTACATTTCTGACCACACTGGCGGCATGCTAGTAGTGAAGAACAAGATATGCGAGTCTGTTGAATTTCTGAACAGGAGGCTGATTTGCAGAATTTGCAGGAACAATTTCTACAATGCCAAACTCCTGGTGGAAGCACCTGTAAAGTAATTTTATTGATAATGAATTGCCTGTTACAAGAGTACAACTGCAAGAAATGTTAAACAAATAATATGAGAAAATAAATTTATGCCATGTTCTTCCTAGGTACTTTTGAGCTGCGGAAAGCAATAAGTAGTAATTTGACGTAAGAGAATTGAATGATCTCATATATACAACTTCAGACAACAAAATCTCTGACTGCTTCTGGAAACAAAAGAAATTTCTTATGTACCCTTTAACACTGGAAAATGTAAGAAATATCCTATCTTTTCCTGAATTCTTCATAATAGAAGATGAGAAAGGAGGGTACTAAGAAAAGAAAAGGTCTACTTGTTCTTTTTCATGTTTTTACAAACAAATGTTACATTCTATTTTTGAAGGACAGGCATTGTATATATTATTCTGAAGGTTAATGTTTATAGCTGATATTTTAAGATATATAGCAGTTTCACAAAAAAATAAACATCAATCAGTGAACCTCAGAAAACTAACTCTTCACTGATGTACCTGAATACCCAAGCAAGCCATATGAAATGTTGAGGGACAGCTGTCACAGCATATCAAGTCTCCACCATCCCCACAAATGCCACAGCTATCATCACTTGCATCATCACCACAAGTCTCCACAGTATGAAACCCCTTTCTTTCTCTTTCCCCTTGCTTCTTCCAAGCATCCAGCAGGCATTGAGTTAGAGAAACTCCCAATTTCTCTACATAGATATTCTCATACGCTTGTTTCTCTTTGCTGCCAGCATGAAGTTCAAATTTATGAACAGAGAGTATTTTACTGCAGCAAAAGCAATAAATGCCATCCCTCCTGATTCTTCCCTGCAGCCTTGTTTTGTTTCTTCTCACATTCATGTACTTAACCTTGCTATTTTCTGAAACTACCCCTTGGTCAATGAGCCACGATAGCACTGTTCTCCTCCAATCATAGGGGATATATTTGTCCAGGCCCCCATCTCCATGAGGCCTTTTTCTCATACTCCATTTAGCCTCTCTAGAAGCTTCGACAGCCCCTTCACAGTGGCCTCTCTTGTTTTGCACATTTCTCTTTAGCATCGCTAACTCATTTGATGCTATTGGATTGTCATTTGTTTTTTGGTTCTCTTGAAAAACAGCATACGCCTTAGTAATAGACCAGTAAGTGGTACCTTGGGGTGAGACATAGACAGAGTCTTCATAATCTCTGTTTCGCCTTGGCCTCAGCTCGATACTCCAGCCAGCGTCGAAAAGCATATTCCTAATCTGGTCCTTTACCTTCTTCTTAACTTCATTCCGGCCCCTGTTTAGACGAATGATTCTTTTGTTGGATGGAATTGAAGAGCCGGAGGTAGAGACATCTCCTCTCCTTGAATTTATCTCATCAGATCTGCTCCTCTCAGTGCTTGAGGGGCATTCTGGTAATTCAACTGATGAACTCAATCCATCTACAACACTTATTTCGGCATTCATGCGTGATTTTCTGGATGGAGTAGCAGTAGGCACAATAAATTCAGAGTTAAAGCACTTAAATTTGTTCAAATCTTCTCTTTCACGTCCATTCAAATCACGTTTACTCTCCAATTTTACACTGCAACCTGAATTACAGCCGTTCAACTTAGAAGAACCAGCTTCTATTGATTCATGTATAATACGGCCTTTCTTCGAAATTGGCATTTTTCCATTCTGTTTCAAATACTTCTTTCCGCACACAAAATTACCAGCTCGCACCTCTTCTCTTTCATAACGGCACTGTGGTACGCCCAATTTCGGTCCCTTTCTGTCTTTTGCCAACTCAATTCTCACCCCCTTAGCATCAATTTCACCAATGCTAAACTCAACTTTTCTCTTTTTGACCCGCTCCGTTCCCGTGAGTTTCTCCTTGATACCACGATTTGCACTGCCCTCACCAAAACCATGACCAGATTCATCCGCGCCAGTACTAAAGTTGAACTTCTCAATTTGTGTCCTCTCTTCATTCTCCTTAACCAGTGCACCTCTGGCTCCATTTTTATCAATTGGTGCATCCTCTTTACTGGGTTTAGCCCTTGGAGAGATGTAGTAATCGTCCAATTCTGAATCGCTCGATCCGGGAATCAATCGTTTTTCTTCTCAGGCACCGACATTGCAATGTACTCTTCTACACGATAAAACACAACCCGACATTAGAAAAGGACGACATCCAAGAACCAACAAATCCAGAAAACCGTACTGAAATAAAAAGGTCCAGTGCCTCGTTCTCGCGATAAGGATTGATCTGAGATGCGAAATTAGAAAGAGGGAATGACGAAAAGTCGAAAACTGGCCCTGCTCGGATTTAGAGGTGAGATGGATGAGAAAGATTAGAAGAGATCGGATTGGGAAAACCTCTGCGAATGGGAGAGGTTTTTATACGGGACATGAAAGTTTTTCCTTGCATTTACAATGCACGCTGTGTCAAAGAGTGTATTGTCATTCGGGATATTTTGAAGCACATAAATTGCAGAATGAAATATTTGGCTTATTTTTACATTTTCTTGCCCGGCATAATTAGAAAATATTTTACTAGTATTTCTATGTTTATTATTTTTTTTAGTGGAATCATATTGCTTCTTATGTTGTCATTCACAAAACATGATGGACAAAAGAACGTTTTTGTATAAATGCAATACTAATATCTAAACAATACCATCCGATCAGGAGATATCATAAGGGATCGTCCGCAACTGACAATCTTTAGGATCAATTTCATATAATTTTATTGAAAATTTTTAAAATAAAAAATTACAAATATATTTTTAAACTTATATATTGATTATATTTTAAGTATCATATATTCTAGAATCATTTGATATTCCATCAAAAATTATTAAAAGTTAAATCATTAATATTAGGGTACCGCTATTTCAAAAGTAATAATTACGGTATTAAGAGTTTTACTCTCCATATTATAATTATTACTTTTAAAATAGCATCACTTATATATTATTTTAAGAGCAATAATTTTAATATTAAAAATATATCTCAAAATATTATAATTATTATTCTTAATATAGCGTCACCCTTAATATTATCATATAATTTTAATGGTATTTAATGAAATAACACACTCAAATTATACTAAATTTGAAATACAATCAATCTATAAAATTTAATAAGATGTTTATAAAAAATTTCATTTTAAATTTTTTTATAAATTTATAAAAAAATGATTATCAGCATTATCAAAATAAAATGGTTGACAGAAGTCCCACCCATTGTCTAAATATCCAACATCATATGAAATTTTTCGAGATTTGTGCCCAACCGCCCAGATCGCTAAATGCTTTTAAGTTATTATCACATCGTATTTGCGAAAAAAGAAAGAAAAAAGAAAAAGAAAAGACATGTATGATTTTTTTCGACAAAAAACATGCAAAAACACCGATTTTTTTAATATTAATAAAATAAAAATACGAAATAACACATCTAACAGTATTTATTGAATTTTGATGAAAATAACAAGGTCTCCATCCGCGTTTCCGTCCTCCAGACGAAAACCATATTTCCGTCCCCCGATGAAAACCGAGTTTTCGTCCCGACCCCACCTTTTTTTACTTTTCTCGTTTTCTATGTTATTCTTGGCATGCGTGCCTCTCATCCTCTAAAATATACACTATTTGTGCAGTTTTTTTTAACTGATGTAGTATTTTATCTACAGGAGAAGTGCACAAGGTTAATACTATATTAGATGTTAGATTACAAGGTTAATACTATATTAAATGTTAGATTAGAGAAAATATTAAAAATTAAAAAGTTATATTTATAAAACTTATAAATTTATAGTGTTTTAAATTTTATGCAATTCAAAATTTTAAAATCACCAATATCCCCATCAAAACATGACAATATCTTATATCCCATTAAAACTCTTATGTCTTTTATTTTATCCCCTTCTTTTTATTTAACATATTATTAAATACTAAATTTACTTTATTATCCTTTCTTTAAAATGGGTTGGCTCTTCTTCTTCCAATTCATCCGTCCTTACGAATCTGGCTCCTCTTTTTCTCTTAATATTCTTCCTCAATATCATTTAATTTTACTCTTTAAGTGTCCAACTGGGCTAAATAGTTAAGCAAGATCTATTCATTTTCTAGATCATTAATTGGAGAGCAAAAATCACATAATAAATCAACACCAAGAACCTTACAGTTAAAAAAAAACTTTCCAGTTTATACTGATAGAGACTAAAAGCATGTATAACTTGAGAAAAAGTAAAAGGCAAAATAGCATTGTAATTTTGGACCGTATGAATACATACATGTGAAGTGAACTTAACCGGACATATATAAACAATATTCATCCATACAAAATGGTTGCAATATCAGTATTAATATATGAAAATGGCAAGCGAATAGATTAATTTTATGATCAAGCTCGTCAATTGGGGTTATCTTCACCATTTTGAAATTGTCATAGCTCACAAACAACTTATAGATTAATAATATGTTAAAGATTAAAAAAAAACTAAAACTTGAAACTGGACTCGCTTGAACTGACAAGTTTTCTTTTGGAAGTAAGAGATACAAGCTTATTAAGAAATATATGCGAGAGGAGAGAAAGAGTGTTGGTCGCCATTGCTAATTCCCGCTATAATGATTTAATTAACAACTTTGTTTTCGAAGAAGGGGTAAAAAGGTAAATTTAGTACTCACAAATATATTAATAATGCGCTAAAAAAAAAGAAAAGGGGGGGGGGGGGGGGTAAAAGAATGATATTGAGTTTTGATGGGGATATTTATAATATTTTGATGGAATATTGGTAATTTGAGAAATTTCTATGGATACACCAGAAATTATCCCTTTTTAATTCTGTAAAATCTTATGAAGTCAAAATATGGAAGCAAGATTTACTATTCTCATTTTCATTAAATCATTGAATTTTTTTTCTTATTACTGTAAATTCGTCATTTCTCTCTCCTCTCAAATTGCTGGTTGTGGCAATTAAACCCAGGTTGATTTTTTTTTAAATTAGAATAACACCAGTGATTGTTATAACCTATTATAGGAAAAATCAATCATCAAAACAGTCACACTAGAGCTGATAGGAGTGATTATTGTGATGCTGGAAGATTAGAAATATTTAATTACTTCTAGAGGTATTCATGGAATTTGTATTCACCTAGGCAATTTAAGTTCATTTATTATATGTTGTATATTATGTATTTGAGGTTTAAAGATGATATGTGTCGCAGTGATGGTTGTGTTTGATATCTAAAGATCATTCAAGTTTCGAGCATCAAATTCAATTATGTGTAAAAACTCACTGACTCTTTTTATTCATGAGAGTTTACAAGTGTTGCATACTAATTTATCAGTTGACTGCTCTTCTTGTGAATTCGCATAAGCCATTTTGTTAGTTTGTTTTTGACAACCAGCATTTGATTGATGCATGTAAGTTTTTTTTTTCATATGAACAAATGGGTTCTGATCATATTCAGCTTAGTTTTGGTTTGCATTTGTTTTGGTGGCAAATCTTGTGTTTATGTTTGTTTAATAAGATGTCCCTTAATTATTAAATATTAATTATCATTATAAATATATAAATATAATATTCGCACGTAAGAGCGGGTACGTGCACTAATTTTCATCAATTTACTCATAAAAAGAGTTAGTTGCATTTACATATTCTTGCGCCAGCGAACTTTTATGAAGGCTTGATTGCATCTATTTGGACGGTCCTTTTCTTTTGGCAAATGTTTCTACGAGTCTCACGAAGTAATTTGCAAAAAATGGGGAAACAAGTAGATCCAAGTGATTTTTTTAATGAAAACAATGTATTTTATAAGAATTGTTACGAGTATTTACAAAACAATATTGTATAAATCTAGTAACTTGTTGAAAGTTGTCCATCTCTATCCAATCTGATAGTTCCGGCACATTTTTCATTTAATTAAAATCTATCAACAATGAGACGGGTAGCAAATTCTTAAAGAGGAGGATTAAATGATTGTTGTGCTTGCTAAGAGGCCCACGCTTTTTTAATTTAAATTTTAAATTTTAATACTTAAAATTTGAATCCGAACTATTGATTTTGTTAATATTTATGTCCGATATATGGTCATAAATTTTTATAATTTTTAGAACTCATTTTATATTATATCAAATAATAAAAAAATGAATAAATTTAGTTAACTATTATTAATTTTTTTTATGCATTCATTTTACTTCAAATTATTTTAATATAAAATAATCTTTAAAAATCACAAAGTTTTACTAACATATATATCTACAATACAAATTAATAAGATGAATGGCTTGAATTTAAAATTTGAAATATAAATTAAAAATAAATTAATAATATTTTGTGTCACACACCAGCGTTAAAATGCTCCTCATTTACAAATTAAGCTCATGAATTTCGAGTTTCAACCCATCATAATTCATAAGAGGAGGCGGGGAACTCCCAAGTGGCCCAGTTTTGCACTGGGCTGGCCTCTTTCTTGTTTGACAAGCCGAATGTTCTTCGTTAGAACTTAGAAGCGACCGCTCTGTTACTTTTCAATATCCCCTCGAAACAAGGCGAAATCGCAATATTCGAATTACATCAGACCAGTAATTCTCCTCCGCTCCATTCGCTTCTCTTTGCTCGGTTCTCTAATCCAGTGTTTCGTGGGAGAATGGGTGCAAGTGAAATGTGCTGGTGAGCAGCTACTATCATCTATAAACTTTTTTCCTTGTAATTCGTGATCATGCTCAAATTTCGCCGCGTGGGTTTCTCTCTCTTGTACGGATTAAGACAAGCCGCCTTTGCTTCTACTCGACCAACTCGGTATTGATCTTTTCTTGTACCAGTTGAGCCACTTTTGTTTGTATTTTCATTGCATTTTTCGGGACTCTTTGTTTCTTTTGCTTATTAGGTTTATGCGAGTGTACTACGAATGTGCCATTATACCTGTTGTTATTTTGGGAAACTTTAAGACTAGAAATTTGTTATTTGGATAGATCTATTTAATTAGGGAAGAGGTGTAGGCAAGTAGTTGGATGAATGCTCGTTTCTTATCTCTGATATGAACTAAGTACGTGTTAAATTAGGTCTCTAATTTGATCCCATTTTCCATACTTTTTTTAATGTTTAGTTGAGTGCTATCCAACCATCCCATTTACTAACTGATATAAAAGAAAATGAGAGCTGACTTACATTTGATAACCCAGTGCTAAACTCATTTGGTTTAGCAATATTAAATTTCTTGTTTTTGGTGCATAGATCTCATCCATCAAGAAAGTTTCAGTATAAGTGTTTTTCTAGTAACAAGACCGGCTATGGGGATCGTAAACTAGAAGGACCCATCTATGAAAATAACGAGCCGAGCTCAGCATGGAGATATTATGCCCCTGTATGTTACGTTTAACATCTTGCTTCTGTAACCCTTCAATGTCTTTTACATTTGTTTTGAGAAATTTTATTGCGGAATGGGTTATTAACCTTGGATTCATTCTGGTTTACAGGCTGGAGCCTTTTTAGTTCTAGCTGGTGTTGGAGCATTAGTTCATTATAATGATGAGAGGCGGGCTATTTCCAAAGGTTTCTTTTATTTTGTTCCCTTTTTACAGCCTAGAGCTCTTTTGGTAATTTTGATGTATGCCTATTAGATAATGTTGATATCATCTATATCCCTGAGAAGTGTAATGCATATGTATGCCCCCAACATTAGGAATATCATAAGCACACCCATAATCTTAAATAGTAATTTTCCTCTTAAACAGATCCAAATGTAAGCACAGTGCCAGAAAGGGTTAACATCAACAGGCCAGCAATAGGAGGGCCCTTTAAACTGTATGATACAGAGGGTAATGAGGTATCAGCTGCTAGTCTACGTGGCAAATGGTCAATTTTGTACTTTGGCTATACATCTTGTCCGGATGTGGGTCCCCAGCAAGTCAGAAAGATGGCTGATGTTACAGCTGTATTAGGTTTGTGAATACTCTCTCAATCTGTCTCTATACTTATTTCTTTGCATGTGATGTGATTGCCTTCCAGTAATTATTCTAACTCTATTCTTATCAGATTCCAAGTACAACTTTAAGATTACCCCAGTGTATGTCACATTGGATCCTCAAAGAGATTCTCCTGCTCAGCTTAAGGCATACCTTGAAGGTCAGTATAAATTTGGGGTAGCATTCGAGTTGTTAATTTTTGCAATTATACTGAATTTATTGATTTTACTGATAGCACCGAAATTTATTGTAGTTGTATCAATGGTAGCTCAGCAGTGATTAAAACTAAGGTTATGTGAAAAAGTAGTAGTTAAATTACATTAGCTCACTTGAGTTGATAAACTCAAGTGAGCTTTCTATTACTAGGCCGCATAAGCTTAGAAATAAATGTTTACATTTTGTACTTTGTTTAGATTCATTCTGAGCTATTAAAGAGTTACCAGGCTTAGGAGTATATGTCAGTAATTTGTAATTTAATATATCCATTTTATCAATCTAAACCAGAGGTATAAGTGTTTTCAGGTACTGTTGTTTCTTGTCTCCTAGTGAGATAGAGTTTTGGGTTGAATTTTCGGATAAAATCATTATGTATGTCATGCAAAGCCATGAAAAGTTGAATTTGGTACTTGTAGAGGATCGAGAATGTAATTATGTCAGTTCTTTTTTTTTCATTTATAACACTCGAGTTGTATTATTGAAATACAACATATCGAGCAAGCTTTTAGGAATTTAGATCTATTCTTATATACATTGAGAAATACCCGGACTTTTGCCCAAACAAGCTTAGGATTGAGCACACTAGCGCTCGTGCGTTGATCATACTACGGTTAAGATAGGGATAAAGAAGCCAAGGTCTGGTCATATGTTGAATTTTGTTGAAACAATTTATTTTAGTTTTACTGTGATTCCATGTTTCTTTTATTATGTTGTCATTTGGTGCAGTAGGTTTAATTTTGTACCTGTGGAAATGCTTTGACGATGCTAATGAGATCATAACTAATTCTTGAGTGATTTTATATAGTAGTTGATGCTGAAATGCTTTGTGGTTTCCTGTTTTTATGATCTATGTTTATTTCAGAGTTTGACTCGAGGATACTAGGACTTACTGGTTCCATTGCTGCTATTAGACAGATGGCACAAGAGTACCGTGTTTTCTTCAAAAAGGTTGATGAAATCGGCCAAGATTACCTTGTTGAGTGCTCTAATAACAAGTATATTTACCTTTGAGTGACATCTTCCTTTCCTTTCTTATGTAGAGATAGGACTAAATGACCACAATTTAAACAGTTTTTCTATTCTTGATTTAACTCAGTGGCACTGTAGTGTTCTAATAATTCTCAACATTCTTGAACTTTGGAAAAATATGGAAATAAATTATTTAGTAACTATCTGGATATTGTTATCTTTAGTCAACCTCATGGTAGTGGTTTTCTATGGATCACTGTGGGCAAGTATCATCAATCAAACTCTTGGAAAAATACCCCAAGCTTTGTGTTGATCAACATCCTTGTACTTCATCAAGCCAACTGTTATTTTGAAAAACTAACCTCTCTCGTATAGTAGTTAATGCATGCATAATATTGGTTTGTCGCATAATATTGGTTTTTCTTATTTTTACGAAACGCGCCACTAGGATTTGCTATATATACAAAATGTTTAAAATGGTTTCCTAAACATAGGCTAGAAATTACCCCATTCGTATATCTGAAATTTTACGTTTCACTATTTTTAATAATATTAATTTAATAAAACTTATTATTACTAAAATCTGGCTATACAGTTTAAAATGGTAAACATAGGCTAGAAATTACCCACCTTCATACTAGCTCGTAAAATTTTTGAACCACTAAAGCTGAGTACAAATATAGATTATTAGCTTGGGTTGATTATTCCAAATATAGCATACAGTATGATACAGCACTGTTATATCTTCTAGAGGATTTCTTTTTGAATAACATGGAATGGAGCTAATGATAGTCATCTATGTGGGTCCTTATCTGCTGCAATAAAAACCTATGGCAGGATCCTACCATAGTTAATACGGCCCATCAGATATGTTTAAACGGTCCAAATTTTAGCAATAGAGGGTTTTTTTTTTTTTGGGTCCTGCCTGTCAATGACCTATGGCAGCGGATCTAAATCCGTATCTATTTGCAAGGAAACTAGAAGTGTATTTGCTAGTTGCAATCCACCAGTACTCCTATTGCCAAAAACAGTATACTTGGTATTTTTCTGTATGTAGTAACTAAGAGTCTAAGATCTATGTTTGTTTCAATGAAATTTGCAAGAAGTTCTGACCTAATTTGCTGCATTCCTCTTTTGATAGGTATTTGTTGGATCCAAACATGGATACAGTACGGGTTTTTGGGGTAGAATATAACCCTTTGGAGTTAGCTGATGCAGTAATGGCAGAGTTCAGGAAAGCTCAGAAGTGATCAGGAGCTCATTTTTTGTAATTCTTCATGCTAGTGTTAAATTTCCATTTTCATTAAAATAAAAAATCTTTTTTTTCCACTGAGATGATGTTGTTAGAGGTGCATCATTGTCAGTAATTGTCCGGCACAAAATTATTATGAGAAATTTTAACGAACTAGCATGAGAACTGAACAGGTCAAATGAAGTCTTACGAAATTAGCATGAGAAATTTATTGTGTGGCCTTACGAAACTACTGTGAGAAATTTCTTGTGTTCGATCAACACAACAATAGGGAATGCCATAATTTCACTCAAGTGAGGTCTTGCAAATTTATTTTCTCCTTTCTTTTTAAGTTTTCATATCTTGGTCGAGGAAATTAGGAGAAGTCCACAACGATTTTGAAATTTGTTGAGTAAATTTGTATGACTGTCATCGCAATATGAGCTGGTATGTTTATCTTTAGAAACAGCGAATAACGGGTTGAAATGTTGCCTAAATTAGTGTTATTACGTGCTTTCCTTGATTCATTTATTTTTGATCGAGTTGGAAGCATATTTGTTTCCTGCTAGTACTAATATAATTAATATCTAATGCGATGGATATAGTGACGATCATTTACTTAACAGCTGTGATAATGTCGGGCCAGTTAAATCTGGTTATATTTCTTTATTCTCTATAATGGTGGAGTAATAAATTTGTTGTAATTCTTAAATATGGTTGTATTTCTGTATTCCTTACAGAAGTCGAGTAATAAATTTGATGTTCAAGGTACCAATTTTTTAGAACTCACAGGAGTGGAGGGCTGTGGAGGGAGGAATGAACCAGTAGGAGTTGATTTCATGACTTCCTAAAAATATTAGTTAATTTAAACAGTTATTGAATAATTTTAATAATAAAATATATATTTTTTAATATTCGGACTCTATCAATCATCTTTTGATCTATTTATTCTTCAATTTTGTTTGGCCGCTACCTACATATATGTGAGGTAGATCGTAGGCAGCCACGTAATCGGTTCGCTTATACTTATGCAATATTATATCACATGCATAAAAGTACGTATCTTATATTTAATATTGTATGATATTTTTTAAAAAAATTATCGTACTAAAGGTTATAAAATTAATCATATGATATATTTTATAAAAAATAAATTTATATTAATATGTTATAATATAATTTTATTTTATATTATTTTTTTTAAATAAATAATCAATTTAAATATTTTAAAAACTTTTTATAATATGTATTAATATATATAATTTATATATTGAATCATACATACATCAGTATATCATATGTTATACAGTGACTAACTGCATATTTATTGAAATTCATTTTTTAGAACCTTACAAGTAAGATGGGTTGGGGCGGGGAGGGGTTGTCAAAAGGAGAAAGGGAGAGACTAGAGAGATATGGGTCCCCGAAGGGTAGATCCAGAGAGGAATACAGGAAGTCCTTGCTTTGGGGTGCATGATCAATTGTTCGTCGTGCATGCAGCATGCTCCGACAATTAATGGGAGCCAGCGATGTGGTACGGTCAAAATGGGTGGCAATGGCGGTCGGCACTCACAAAGACCAAGTCAGACTCTACTACAGTGCATGGTCGAACCCGGTCAAACGGGTCTCTCTACCCGGAGAGCAAGCCTTAGCCTGGTCGAAAGCGAAGCGCATCCTATTTTATTTTTGTTTCTCATTTGAAAAGTTAGACATCTTCAGGTGGGGTCTCCATCACGTAGCTACTACATTCAGTATACTTGTTGCGTAACACAACAGATAACTTAAATAATTCAATTTAATTAAATACGATTCTTCTACACGTACATAGTTGGGGTTTGTGGAATTTAACTTCTACTGTTAATTATTTACCCTTTACATGATGTAAGAACTAAGGTTTCGTTTGGCATATCAAGGAATAGCGTTTGAAGAGTGGTGATTTTGGAAGAGTGATAGAATAGTATATTTTTTAAACAGTGGTATTTTTTATTATTCTGAAGAGTAAAAATATCGTTTGGCAGTTGTTAATTAGAATAGTTAAAATATGAATAATTATGATACTAACAATGATGATGATGATATAATAATAATAAAAATAATAATAATAATAGTAATAATAATAATAATATAATAATAAAATAATGATCATAATCCATAATCATAATAAATAAATAATATATTTATAGTTACAATCATAATAATGTAATAGAAACATAAACATAATCATAATATAATAAAAAATATAATTATAATCATAATAATATAATTATAATGATAATATAATCATAATCATAATAATATAATAAAATAATACTAATAATAATAATAAATAATAATAATCATAGTCATAATCATAATAATATAATATAATAAATAATAATAATAATAATAATAATAATAAATAATCATAATTATAATAATATAATCATAATATAATAATATAATACTAAAATCATAATTATTATAATATAATAATAATAAAATTAATCATATAATAATAATACTTTATAATTGATGTTAATATATTAATAATAATTATTATTATTATTATAATAAATAAATAATCATTATAATATTAATATAATAATAAATTATAATCATAATAATAATATAATAATAAATTATAATCATAATTATAATAATAATATAATAATATAATACAACATAATCAAACAATAATCGCTATTCCGACGAGAGCTAATCTGATATACCACCTATAACTTGGTATATCGGATTAGCACTCTTCCGCACTCTTCTACTTTGTCTAAAATTCTTTTGGCAAATTAATTCGTCGGAATAGCTATTCTATTTTAATTTTTTGCTATTTCACCAAGTGCCAAACAAACTCTAAGAAAGGAGGAGGTGAAGAATGGAGAGGAATTGGGGAAACAAAGAAATTTTTTACAGGAGGTTAAAAGAGTAATTATTTTCATCTACTTTATTCAAATTAATAATATCAATTAATCATACATTCAACGAAAATTTAAAAAAAAAACATTGCAATTTGTATCTCTTGTGTAACAAAATTCAACAGATGTATTTAAAATTAACCTCTAAGAAACGCAAAAAAAATACAGACAGATATAGATGATGGCAAATTTGAAGGTCAGAATTCATTTAAACTAACTATTTTTACAATTTTGCATGACCGGTAAAAGCATTACAACTTATGAAATTGGATAATATTATGAATTGAATAATATTAATACTCTCTTATATAAATGTTAAACAATGAAAATATTTTGATGATTTAAATTATGTTTGTTATCAAAGTGTATTAAGTTCGTCGTTAACGAACTTAATTAATTAGCTCCTCTCTAGTAATAGTACCGAAATTGTTTGTAGATAAGGTTTCGATATAATTAATGCTCTTGTACTTGTTGTTACATTTTTTTTTCTTTTTGAAAGATTTTAAAAATATTTCACAGCTTTTAACGGTAATATAATAATTTTGAGTTAAAACTGTTTAAATAAGGTTATATAAATATTTTTAACGGTTTAAACGAATTTTTTGAATTAACATTAAAAAAATTGATGAAATTAAAATGGAGTTTAAACCGTTAAAATGAATATTTTTTAAAAATTTATATACCGATTATCACTAAAAATTTACTGGTTATAGTTGTTAGTTGATCTTCCGATCTAAACGGTTAATTCCCAAACCACGAGATCTCTGGAGTGTTCGAAGTCGAACCCTTTGTCAGTGGGGAGGACCCACCTAATGGATGAATTCAAATGGAATCGCGAACGGCGAACCGATAAATCTGACCTAGAAAATTGATGGACGCCTGATCTCCTCTCCTAGGCTCCAAGCCCTAGGCTTAGCACCTAACCTGCAACCTCCTCGGAACTAAACTAAAGTCTAAAAGAAAAAACCAAACCACGCTCCTCATGAGTCATACTCATGAATAAGATTTTTTTTTTATCCTATCGCAGTGTAGCGCGCGAAGGCATTTAATTTAATTTAATTTAATTACAGACGGTGTTCAGTGTTCTGACGGAGGGGGAGGGTAACGGGTAACGTGAGCGAGGTGTGAGTGTCAGGCTCTCTCTATTCATGCCTCTGGTCCAGGAATTCTTATCGCCTGCGCTGCACCGTGCAGCGCGGTTTTGGTGCCGTTTGATGCGCGTGGAGATTCGTGCTTCACCAATTTTGAAAGACCCCCGTGAATCCAGCTCCGGTCGTGCAGCTCGTGTGCGCGCGCCCGATAGCGATCCTGGTCCGCTCACGTATGCCCACCGTATGCCAGCCCAGCGCTGCTCATCTCTCAACGGCTCAAGGGTAGGGGTGTCAATATACCCTTTTACCCATTAAACCAATTTGTATCGTATTCGATAAACTGGGTATGGGTAAAAAAAAAATTTCGTTAACTTATTTGATATGGGTAAGGGTAAGAATTTTATTTCGTTAAGTAAATAGGTAAGGGTATGGGTAAAAATCATTTCGTATCTGTTTGCCCTATAGGATAAATTATTAAGAAAATAACTTATATTATTTTTAATATAATTATCTCATGTAATAATTTTTATTTTATTTTGATAAATAAAATAAAAAAAAATATAGAATTGATAAGAGCACCTTGAAATTGTGCGCTAATGACTAGTAATTTCAAACTTGGTCCAAGCCATTAGCGCACAATTTCGGGGTATTCTTACCAATTCCTAATTTTTTTTATTTTATTTAGCAAAATAAAAAAATATGTATGTTAGTTATCCCGATTTTTATGAGTTAATTACTATAAATTATAGTTATTATCTTTTTCAAGTTTAACCATCTTATAAATTATAATGTTTGAATAATATTTAGTAGAGTACTTCTTAAAATGATTGAATGAGATGATATTAGATTTTATTTTAGACAAGATGTTATTTTTATTTTTAATATATTTTATTTTTTACTTAAAAAGTTTGACAAGATGCTTATTTTTTAAAATTATTTATTTTGAAATGACTCAAGTTAAAATTAACTCCTTTCTAAAGTCCGAATAGTTTGGCTGCCGTAACCGCACGACTTTTCGTATTCAACAACAGTCAACAGGCCTTCGCACCTTGTGATCTTCTGTGGCGCACAATCTCTCTTTAAAATTAAGTTTTTATATCTTTTGGTATAGAGGCCAGAGGGGATATGGGAATTCGGGATATTTATGCTTGTAACTTTCGTAAGGAATTTCAGGAATCAGAACTAATGATATGGTTTGACTAATACAATAGAAGTGAATCAGAATTTAAATTTGAAAATTTGAATTTGAATTTGAGAGATGTCGAGAATTGATTGAATAATAATCGTTTTAATAAAAATTGTTAAGTACTTAAATCAATTATGAAGAATGTTCAGTAACTAAATATCTTACAACTACAAATAAAAAATCATTTTTTTATTAATTTGCGTAAATTATGGTACCAGACCCTCTAGCATCCCCTTGATTCCAATAACTGATTAATTTATTATTTAATAAGATGATAATCTATATTTTATATAATAGTTATATAGTTTTGTATCAAACTAAACTGCTAAAGTAGCACATCATAACCTACATGATCGATTTAGTTATTTACAAATTAAATACGGTCTATTATGATGTTATATTTGATTCAAATGATTATTCTTTTCACATATTAGCACATAACACCGTAATGCAAAAGTGCAATTTTTACTCATCTAATAATAATAATAATGCTAGCTGCTGATGATATACCACTACCTACAAATAGAATTACTTGCATCTAGAGAGAGTCATGTTGGGTTCGTAAAATTTACTACTTTCTGTATAACATGAACGCAAATGGAGAAAAACATAATGAATGTTGTATTACTATTTTAAATGCTTCTTCGATTTGACTAAAATTTTCATTCTTCTTATGTCTTTATTTACGGATAGAAATATTATCTTAATTAATATATTCTATTAATAGACCCACTTATTATGTTGTCGGTTGAAGTAGTACTGCTAATTGATTAATCAAATATAATAATTTTCACTTATCAACATCCCTTCCTATAGTCATAACAAAAATAAATTATCTTAATTATCTAACATTCATCAATTAAAAAGTCTAAATTTCTTTAATCCATAATAGAATCTCCATAAATTATTATTAACTATAAAAATTAATTGTTAATTTTAAGTTTAAATTTTGTAAAAGGATTAGCTTCAAATCAAGACATTCAAAATTTATTTTAACATGGGTAAATTAATTAGTCAAATTTAATGAAGTTTCAATTATTCATATGAGAAGATCGGATGCAAATTATATTACTAAAATATTATAATTAATAAATTAGGAGAGGTCAATATATTTTATAAAATAAAAATATATAATAAAATTTAATTTCTACATGTAACTATCGTGCGATTCTCTCTGCGATTAGAAAGAATCGAGTACCCCTAGTCCCCCTGTTTATATATATAGGACAATTTATGGGAACACAGTATTATATTGTTGCACAACTTTGTAAAAATCCCCAATTTATGTACCAAAATGAACTAATTAAGCTCCATCCTCAAGATAGAAATAGCAACATTTACGAGGCCACAACCTTGAAATCATGCCAGGGAGGCTCTTTATGCAGAGTTTGAGAGGCCGGGTGGCAAACTGGCAATAAACATCAGTCCACGACATCACCATGCATGCTCACCGTGCCTGATCTCTCCTCTCTCGTGACACGAGTTTCCCGCTCTCTTTCTCTCTCAAGCGGCTCTTTATAAATTCCTACTAACTGAAACACGGACTCCACGTATCTCTTCTATGCCTTTAACACCTGTCCTCCTCTCTCTGAAAAAGATAAATTCGAACCAAGGAAGCCTCTCTTCCTATTATTATCATCTCCCTCCATTTCGCGAGACAAAGAGAGTACGTTTGTGTGCACGAATTAACCAGCATATATGGGCGTTATAAACGATGGTGCAATTTGATCATCGCAATTGCATAGACATATAGGAGAAATATACAGTTCTCTGATCATAGGTATGATACTGTTGGTGCATGCTTGTCAAAAATATATTGGGAATATATACACATCTTCCTAAATTTTGGATACGTGCATATTTAGTCCATGTCATTTGTTTCATAGCTAGGATATAGATCTAGCATCATTCCAGATATTAATTAAGTTTTTCTTTCATGTAAACTGAGTAATGATTAGATATTCCCACCAAGAAGTGTTGTTACTTTTGAGCTTCCCTCTGATTTTTTATCTAATATTTAGTTGTTGTTTTATTCTATCATGTTCATATATAGTATTTCATGAGTTTATTTAGCCATCACTTTTGTTCATCCATGCAGGCAAATATGATGTTATCGAGCCAGTAGCATTCCTAGTATTATTATGTATAGATTTTTGAACTTACGCCTATTGTGTTTTACATATGTGTGTGCAGATAATTGGATCAATAGATAACCAAACACCTGATTGAAATGGCTTCGCAAGAAGCAACCAGCAGATTAAAAGTTGGTAAAACAACTGAGCATCGAATGGGTTCCAACACCGAACTGCTAGCCATGGACTGCAATCCCACAACATTGTTTGTGTTGTACGGCGAAAAATTTGATTCGGTTCAAGCATTTCGCTCGGGGGTTTTCTCTGTGAACATGGTAAGAGTTAAAGGTACCAAGCCTATAAGCATGCTGACATGCATGGTAGGTGATCATCAGTGGATGCTAGCAAAGGATTCTCTTGTGGCATCGGTGGGGGAAAGGAGGTTCGTTTTTGGGCTTCCCGGTTTCTTCTATGGGATGGAACTAGGTCACGGAGAACACGAGCAGAAATATGAAACTCTTGGGGGCATATTTGCAAGATTCTGTGCCTACCAGGATCTCACTCAGATGGAAGGTAATTAATTAAGGTTCTCTTCCCTTGTATTTATTTTATTTATTGATTGATTTTCTAATTCTTGAGTTTTTCATGTCGAGATCAGTTGTTAATTGGTTTTATTTCAAAACATGGAGTAAAACGCAACATTTCTAAATTCTAAACGACATCCTGCTGATTTCTTTTTTTTTTTCAGGTCGTGATCATGAATCAACAAATCCAGAGAATGACCCGTGGATTGCTGCATACAATAAGATACAAAATCTTACCAACTGGAGAGCAACGACCTTTGGCGCCCCCAAAATTACACCGGACTCAACCAGCAGCGACCTGACACTCTATAATAAGATGGAGAGAGCTGTCAGAACATCTGCTGTGGTGAAATTGCTAATTCATACCCTTCTGACCGGAACTCTCCATCCTTTGAAGCATATTCAGGTTGGTCCCACAAACACGGAGATGGTGGCCATGCCGACCATGTGGGTGATCTCTGATCTACTAAATGCACTGGAGACCAGCCGAACAACTGCAAAAAGAGTGGTTCCTGCTGATCATGATGGTATGGCATGGTGGCATGTGAATGTGGAGGGGGTGATGTTTCTCCTCAGAGTGATGCGTGCTTTTGGGGCGAAGGCTGCAATGGCAGATAGGAAGAGAAAGACGGATGATGGAGGCAACGATGGAAGGAAAGAGAAAAGGGAAACTGGTGAATCAAAGTCGGAATTAATTGGAGGCGGCCGCGCCAAAATGTCATCCTTAGGTGGATTGTCTCAGGTGGCTGGTTTTAGAATGGGTACCTGTGGCAACTAGTAATATCATTTCCATGGTTGCTTGGTATTAGGTAATGATCTAACTTTTAGGAAAAAATGGAAAAGGGGTGCAAAGATGTAGTCCCAAATATCAGAAAACATTAGTTTCTGTTAGTTTTTGTGTCACTCTGTGCGTCCATTTGATGTTCGTTTGTCTGCGTCTCATTTTGTGTTCCGTTGTGTGACAATTTGTGTTCCGTTGTGTTAAGTTTGTGTTGCTCTTCTGTGTTTGTATCATTCCGTGTCTCAGTTAATTTAGGTTATTTTGCGTTAATATTTCCAAATCATATTGTACACAGCCTACTATTATTACATAATTTGAAGGCGTTACTGACGATGACCGTAACTCCGGAGACCCAAATTATTAAGGAAAAGTTACCCATATATCCTCTCTATATATATATATAATAAGATCTTATAATAAGATCTCTATATATATAATAAGATCTTATGATGTTTCTTTGCTTCAGTTTTAAATTTCATATCCCTTAAATTTCATATCCCTTCGAGCGCTTCAGTTTTAAATTTCATATCCCTTCGAGCGCAACAAAAAAAGAATACACTACTCAACATACTAAGATCAATACCAATCAATACCAATCACATACCAAGATGATATAGTGTGTTGGAGATGGGAACGTAACGAACAGTTCACTAACAAGTCGGCATATCGCCTAATCACACACTCTCCTTCACTGGCTTCCGACCTCTCAAGCATATGAAATCTACAAGCGCCGCTTCGCATCATGATATTTATATGGCTCATGCTCAAGAATAAAATCCTAACCATTGATAACATAATCAAAAGAGGTTGGCAAATATCTAACATGTGCCATCTATGCCGACAAGAAACGGAATCGGTGAGGCATCTCTTTCAGAATGTTGTTTCACAAGTACAATGAGACAGATCATTATCATAAACATGCAGAGAGAGTCAACATTCCTATGAGCACACTATCACAACTTACTAATGAACAATGAAGACACGCCTTGGAGATACCTTCAGGTGGCGCTCTGCTTCAACATATAGAAGGAACGATGTAAACGCATTTTCACGGACAAACAAGAAGACACCAACACGCTGGCACAAACAATCCTCTCTGACAATCTTTCCTGGGATGCACAGCGAACTGCCACCTAGCTAGCTGGCAACCTCATTTCTAAATCACGCTCTATGTTGTCTACTATTTTGATAGTATTATACTACTATATTATGGACTTCTTGTAAACTAAGCACTCATTAGGGTAGCACAACTCGTGTGGCCCACATTTATAAAATTTGGAGGCTTGACCTCCACATTTTCATCAAAAAAAGTTTTAAATCTCATATATTGAGATCTTAAAATATCAATCTAATTAGTTCATAATAATTTAGATATTAAAAACTTATTAAATATCAAATTTTATTATTTTTAGAGCTTTATAATTATTTTTTTTATTTTTGAAAGATAATATTTATTTAGGTGCACCTATCGTTATTTTTTAGATATTTTTTAAAAATTCTAAAAAAATAGTTAAAAAACTTCAAATGTAATCAAATTTAATAATTAAATTTAATATTCCATAGGATTTGAATATGTAATTTATGTTGGATGAGTTAAATTGACAATTTGAATTTTGATTTTGTGAGATTTTTTTAGACCGAAACAAAACCCTCTTTACTTCGCGAATCTCCTTATATCTATATATATAATATGCAGCCTTTCGAGAAATTCTGGTCATAAAAATAACGTTGTACATAATAAGTTCACTCTTAGAAACCATGCGGTACCAGGACAGTGCATACGGATGATGGACAAGGCAGAACCAGGTAGAATCCGGGTGTCCAGTCAAGGAAATAGACGAGAAAATTTATTTTTCATTACACTAAAAAGCATAAGCTCTAGAAATTTATTTTTCATCACGTTAAAAAGCATAAACTCTATTTTTAGTAAGGTGGCAGAACTCGATCCGACCTGAGAAACCCGTCTGATTCGTCCGGATTTGAATCTAATCCGATCTAGTTTTTTTTTAAAAGTTAATCTGGTCCGATCCGAACTCGATCTGACCTGACCCAAACCGAGATCAAATGACCTTCAATTCAATTAAAATTCATCATAAATCTGAAAAAAAAATATAACATATAAATTGACCCGACCCGACTCTGATCCGACCCGATTTCTTTCAGAAAGTCAAATTGACTCGACCCGTCCGATCTGAACTCAACCCAAATCTGACCCGACCCGCTCGATTATCACCTCTAATTTTTATTGTTCAACGTCGGCTGATATTATCGGCTTTAGTTCCGCCATGATGATGTAGGTGTTTGTTCTATGCTGCTCCTGCCTTGCGAGTATAGAGCACAATCAACCCAAGAGAAGAAATTAGAAACGAATGCCATCCTGTGTACTGTCAGACAATGAATAAAACGAATACTACCATTCATACTGTCAGATCTACTTTCCGCGTACTAAATTAACCTCATTCCATCTATAATACATGTAGAAGCTCCGAATTCCTGTATATAATGTAACAAACATACATTAATAAACCGGTTCCCAATTATCTCTTGCTTCGTGTAAATACTTTATCAGTCAAGAGAGGGTACCAGTAAATGGAACCATTTGTCATCATGTCATTGTCTAATCTGAGTGCCTTTCCGACATTGTTTATGCATCGGGTTTCCATTTCCTCTCTAGCTGATAATAGAAGGAACCGGAGTTATAACTTTGGATTAATTTTGATTTTAAAGACAACCGTGGGATTAATATTAAAATTAAAATAAATATAAAAATGAAATGAATTTTATTAAAATTGATGATTAGATGCTGATTCGATAGTTGAAACAACCCTCATTTTCAGCTCATGTTTGGCTCAAGCCAGCTCGCTCATTGAGTTAATTTGTTTTTGTATTTAAATTTGTCAGTTGATTTCAAAATAAAAACTAAAATCATAACAACTAATAAATCAAAATAAATAACAAATAAATTACATAACAATAAATATATTATACAACCAAATAAATTTAAATAATATAAATGACATTTAGATAGAAACACAAAATATGATAGGTCTAAGTATACGAGCCAATTGACGAGTTGTCATCGAGCAAGCCGATCATGGCTCGTACTAGAATTAGAAAGTATAGAGGTCAGTTAGCTCAAGTCAAATTCAGCTTGAGTTATGATGAGCTAAAATCCGAACGAACTACGAGTGAGTCACAAGCTAGAAGTTATTTGCCCAACATATGCTTCCGTATATTCAATGATATATGATATTTTTAAAAAAATTATCTTACTAAGTCTATAAAATTAATCATATATATTTCATATCAAAAATTCAATATTATATTAATATATTTTTATTTTATATTAAAAAAAATTAAAAATAAAATGCCGGATTTAATTATTTTAATAATATTTTAAAGAACATGAATATGTATATTATATACACTATACAATAATGAATAATCATATATATTTAAATCCATATTTTATAACCTTATTTGAAAGTACCATTAATTTTGCCCTATTCACAATACAAATGAATAAGTGTGTTGTGTTAAAATTAACACATTTGGTGAAAACCCAATCACCCAACACATCAGTTTTTATTAATAATAATTATTATTAAATTAATATTATTAAAAATAAGAGTGAGAACCGTAAAATTTCAAATATACGAATGGCGTGCGCAACTGGCAGTGGCGTGGTCGAAACGCGCGCATCGATAGTGGCGCGTTTCATTATTTCTCATTATTTTTATGAAACGCGTCACTGCCAGTGACGCGTTTCGTCCAAACCCCGCGCAAATGAGATGGAGAGGCGCTGCGTGTTTTGTATATATAAGAAACAAACGCGCCACTAACAGTGACGCGCTGCCATTCGTGTATTTAAAATTTTACGATTCTCGGTCTTATTTTTAATAATATTAATTTAATAATAATTATTATTACTAAAAACTGCCCAACACGTTCCGTCTCATTTAACAACGAGAGTGAATCCAAGAGGTTAGAAGAGGGGTAACATATTAATCAACAGGTCGAAGACAAGAGAGAGGCATGGGAGACTCGGGTTGAGAAGGGATAGAGTACTAAATACGGAGCGAGAAGAAGAAAGCGATTGTGACCTGACAAGAGAGGGGGAGCAGAGCGATGGAGGCACTAGGCGACAGAGTCAGGAGAGGAACTGGACGAAGCGAGGAGCCCAGCTGAAAATGGAGAGAAATAGGCGACAGTCGGATTGGATCGGTAAACGTGTTTGAACGGTCGATTTGGGTGTAATTGTGAAAATTCTAAAGAGAAATTAAGCGGGAGAGCCGGCGACAAGTCGTGAGATGGTGATTAGAGGCGGATGAGGAGGAGCTGCTGTTGGGCGCCAATCGCCATAGCGGTAGCAGTATTGTATGTGATCAGAACATTCAGGACAGGTATTTACTGTTTTAGGCTTAAATCCTACGGATTCGACTCTGAACAGTTTTTGACAGCTACCAGCAGTCCGCTCAGCCTCTCTTTGAAGCATATTACTACTTATTAACTGATATAAATACACTAAATTCAACAATTTAGGTGGACACTGGCCCAAAATAGGTTCACATATAAGCATGTGCCACTTTGTTCCTCTATTACAGGTTCACATATTAAGCAAATTCAATCAATTAATAACCACAGAAATCACTCAATACTCTCTCACAAGAAGTACACAAACTACACACATTGCTCATAAAAATGGGATATCTATATTACAATCTAACGAACCATAAATAAATCATCAAAAAGAACGGACTAAAAGATATATATTTAACGAATCATGGCAATGAATGCTGCAAGAACCACAAGGAAGAAACTAAAATTGGTCTTTTGAGAAGTTGTGCCAGAATCAACTAGAGTATTTGGCACAGTTTTAGATCCGGTATTGCCTGCATGATCATGTTCTTTGCTTAGAGATGAGATAAATTTATCAACCAAACAGAAAAAATAGAGCTATTGGTTCAATCTAAAAATAAATTGAAAGATTTTTCCAGGCTACCTGTTTGTGTCGATGGTGAAGATGACGGTGTGGTCGCACTAGAAGTGCCTGTCATATAAGTTCATGTGATCATGAGTCAATAATAACAATCTTAAAATTATTTTTTGAAACTTAGAATTCATGTCCAATACAAAATGGTGGGCAATGGCATGAAAGATAGTAAAATTGCAAAAACACACTAAAATCAAATTTGCTTTGCAATTTCTGTTACTAATTAAACATTTTCCTCTTCCTTTTTAAAATTTTGGTTACTAAGAATTCTGACCAGAAAGCAAAGATAAAAAAGAGGTTAGCTCCTGAACTAAATGAAAGTAATAAAAAATAATTTTGGTTACTAAGAATTACTGTCCAATACAAAATGGTGGGCAATGGCATGAAAGATAGTAAAATTGCAAAAACACACTAAAATCAAATTTGCTCTGCAATTGCTGTTACTAATTAAACATTTTCCTCTTTCTTTTTAAAATTTTGGTTACTGAGAATTCTGACCAGAAAGCAAAGATAAAAAAGAGGTTAGCTCCTGAACTAAATGAAAGTAATCAACATACTATAATTCTCTCCAACCAATATATAATGGCTGATTATTGTAATTATGTTGTACTTACTGTTGCAAATACTTGCCGACGGTGTCTGAACGTTACAAGCACCAGGCAATTCCAGTGCCCTTGTTTCATTAACTGTGACACCTAGAGAACCAGACGATCCACCATTTAAAACCGTGCATAGGCACTCTGGTTCAGACTTAACAACCGATGCCAGCTGGGAGCAGCATGAGCCGGATGGGGTCGTGTCATTACCACTGATGTAGTTCAAGCAAGGGGAGAGACCAACTAAGGCAGTAGTACAACTGCTGCTTGATTGCGCATTTGTGCTGATTGTGAATAATGTGGTAATGAAGAGAGTTGCCAGGAATGCAAGGGAAAGGTTTGGAGACATGTTTATTTTACTTTTTTGGTTTTTCAAAATGAAGCAAGCAATTTGATGTTGGTTGTTCTTGGGCGAGCTTGATGGTTTTGTTATGGAAGCTACAGGACTTACAGGTTTTATATAAGAAAATTAATTAATTGTCAAAGTTTGACAGAGTGGGCTTTGTGGGTGAACCTCTCCTCCTACTTTGTAACGACATGTTTGACTATGATTATAGTTACATATTTGAAATTATAGATCAGAGGTTTGACATTTGACTATGATCCCCTGTAGCGGAAATTCATTTTGTAATGGGTGTGCGATATAATTGTCTGCCTGGCCATTTCAATGTTTTGATCGTATAAAATATTAAAATTGATGATTTAGATATAATATTATGTAGTATTGAAATATTTTTTTCCTTATAATGTATAATAATTTTGAAAGTGTGGACAACAAATCAATTTTCTGCAAAATAATTCATTGATAATGTAAACGCTAATTCATAATATAACAACTAATTTAATATCCCTTAATTTGTTCACAAATATTGTAACAACGAATAATAAAAAAAGTAGCCATATTAACAGAAAAGAAAAAAGGAAAAAAAAAAAAGGATATACCTATGACTCTATGAGTAGTGGCAAGTGATATTAGTGCCACATAAAACTTTCGATATTTTTTATTTGGATATTTACTTAACATTAGATAGTGACATAGTCCGTTGAGGAGGAAAAGGGAAAAAAATCAATGTGTTTACCTAATATTTAGTACGAATTTGATTATACAAGCTTCGACATCTGGTAGGTTCGTTTGGTTTTTTTCGGTGGGTGATAAAATTGAAGTAATTTCCTGGTATTGTTATCCATATGAAGTGGTCAAAACACAAATTAGCATAAACTGATAAACTTTAATCATCATTTTGCGTAAAAAAATAAAATCGGCAGCGACACAATAAATAAATAAATTTGATTTATAAATTGTTGTTACTTGTAAACCAACAAATGGAAGGCATGCTAATTGCTAGCTGCCCGCGTAATGTAGTTGTTGATATTTTTTTCTAGAACTTCTCTTTTGTGAAGTAACGTCTTATCTTGTTTAGACTATATATTTCTCTTTCTCAACATGTTAATTACAAATTCTTAGAAATGTTCTTGTTAAGAATTTATCTTCGAGGTATGCTAATTATTGTCGGGATAATTTTGTTTTCAATGACAGCACGCTGCATGTGCGATCGACAATTAATTTTTTTTATAAGTGTAAATTCAATATTTAACAAGCAAAATTATTTTTTAATATTTGACAAGCAATCGTGAGAGAGAGAACATTTGAGATTTTATTGGAGAATCTAATTCTATGGGTAAATTATACTAAAGATCATCGTTTTATCAAATTGATAGTATATCAATTTGATTCTTCAATTACTATTTTATTTAAATTGGTCCTACTTACAGTTTTTTTAATAAAAGAATGGACGAAACCCCCACGTTAGGACTGAACTAATTATGACATCACATGTTAATCTTGTAAAATAGTACCAAATCTGAACACTGAATCTAGGAACTCCAATCTTCACATGCTAGTTTTATTAGCTTGAATATTCTTTTTGCAGAAAGGAAATAGTTAGTACCATAAATATCCACAACATATGGTTCATTGGTGCCTAATTACAAGATCAACATAATGATATCATAATTGTTTTAAATGTTGATGAGGGATTTTATCCTCTCTTTTATTGGAAATGATTTAGGACCCATGTCGTTAAAATCTACAATTAGAAACTTTAAGGATTGAATTGATTGTTTTGATATTTTAAGGATTAATTTGATAAAATAATGACACTTTAAAGAATATGTATGTAATTGACTCTGTTTTTTTTTTAAACTTGATTCAATTTTCTAAAAAGATGATTTCTAGGGTATATTTTTTGCCATTTTGGCTAATATTTGTTAAAAAAATTGGAACAGAAATACAGAATCTGACGGAAGTGTTCTTTTATCACGGAATAGAAAATATAAATAAATTCGAGCCACTGCTCTGCTAATTACGAAGGAATACATCAGCAATCTAACATAAAATTGAACTTTACCAGACAGCACAAAAGTTGTATCTGCTAGTGTTAGCTTTGTGTGTGTATTTATATATAGAGAGAGAGAAAATTGGGCTACGGTGCTATGTATAGTACGGATCGTCATTTTATTATGGATCGGTTTTTTATTATCAATGTGCAAATGATTGATCAACTATACAAAATGATTTTCACATAAATATCTAGAAGTAGACCAAATTTTATATTTTTTCCTATCTTTTAAAATAGTTAGAAAATCTTTTTTTTAATGGCTCATAATAACTAAATCAAGTGATATTGTAACTATCTTAAAAAATAGTAAAAAATTTAAAAAATATATAATTTATCAACATCTAGATATTTATATAAAAATTATTTTGTACGATCAGATCGACCATTTAGACCTTAAAAATGAAAAATTGGTCCATAGCATGGGAGCGATCCATACTTTGCATAGCACCATAGCCCAACTTTCTCTCTCTCTCCATATATATATAGAGAGAGAGAGTGTGTGTGAATATACCGTGAGCTTAACTCAAAAAGTATACCAAATCATTTCCAAATTTGAATTTTCACTCTCATTAAATTCTTCATATTGAAATCTTATGAGGTACAAAAATTTGGGATGTTTCGAGTTTTCTAAGTCACCCTTTTTAATTTTTGAAAATCGGCTCTAAAAATAATAATAAAATATTCAATATTTGTACATTATTTTCAAAAATTAAAAAGAGCGACTTAAAAAACTCGAAACATCCTAAAATTTTGTACCCCATAAGATTTCAATATGAAAAATTAAAATTTGGAGATGATTTGATATATCTTTTGAGTTAAGCTCACGGAAGGCCTCTGTGAGCTTAAGCTCACGATATCTTTACTCTCTCTCTCTCTCTATATATATATGAAGTCTAAAATATAACATGTTGTACGGATGTACCCGTACACTATGTCAAAATATATATAGAGAAAGACTATTGTGAAAACGTTTATATTTCAACTGATATGCAAACGCATCAAAAAATATATTTTAAAATCTCAAAGATTTTAATTTATGATTTTCATTAAATTCTTCATATGAAAATCTTATGGGATATAAAAATTTTGAGTGTTTTGAGTTTTTTAAGTCACTCTTTTGAATTTTTGAAAAAATAACATAAACATTAAATATTTATTATTATTATTATTATTATTATTATTATTATTATTATTATAGTTTTTTTTAATTCAAAAGAGTGGCTTAAAAACTCAAAACACTCCAAATTTTTGTATCCCATAAGGTTTTCATATGATAAATTTAATGAAAATTATAAATTAAATTTTTTGAGATATTAACATATATTTTTTGACGTGTTTGCATATCGGCTGAAATGTAAACGTTTTCACAATAGTGCATATATATATAGAGAGAGTAAATCTAGCGTGCTCTTAAGCTCACAGAGATATTTCGTGAATTTAACTCAAAAAGTATATTAAATTATCTTCAAATTTTAATTTATCATACTCATTAAATTTTCATATGAAAATCTTGTGGAATGCAAAAATTTGAGATGTCTTGAGTTTTCTAAGTCTTCATTTTTAATTTTCGAAAATCAACTCTAAAAAAATAATAAAATATTTAATATTTATATATTATTTTTAAAAATTAAAAATAATGACTTAGAAACATCGAAAAATATCAAATTTTTGCATCATATAAGATTTTTATATGAACAATTTAATGAGTATGATAAATTAAAATTTAGAGATGATTTGATATATTTTTTGAGTTAAACTCATGAAAAATCTCTATGATTTTAAGAGCACGTTAGATTTAATTTTATTGGGGGATTGTGCTTCAAAAAAGTGTCATAATGATTACAAAGAATGATATATATATGTCTTATATCAAATAAATTACATGTAAAATTCACCCATATGTGACAAAAAGGGTAAACATGTTAATCCTCAAGCTCTTGGAACACAAATCACTAAAACCTCACAAAAATCATAATTCATAAAATGCACAAGAGACTTCACTTTCTCACTAGAATTTGTACATCATTCAAAAACAAATAGAGAGCTAAACAAAACCAATACATAAGCAGGTATCAAATGAATCTGAGAGCTCCTATCAGCCGAGCTGGGAAAAATGAGAGGTTTCGCCCCTTGACCGAACCCTTGATCAGCGGAGCTATCATCGGATGGTGGTGGAGATGTCGGCTCTGATTGTGACGGTGGAGATGTTGAAAAAGATGGAGTCAGGGCTAGAGGAGTTTCTGTGTCTGGTGGCGTCGAAGCTACAGAAAATTTTACAATTTTCAAATTTGATGCATTTAATTAGATTTTTGTGAGAATTCCGCGTTAGAAATGTATTCTGTGGATGAAATAATAACGATTATTTCTGATGTGCTATTTGATATAGAAATAAGATATGTGTGAATGTTGATGTTATATTTGACCGGGTTCATACCAGTATACCACTCATGCATATATAGGATGGGGATGTATAGTACATTATAAATTGTGAATTAGGAAAATGCAATCAATTGATTAAATTGAATAAATTAAAGATGTGGATAACGAACTTACAGAGTGGAGGCAGACCAGGAGCATATGCTACCGGACCTGTCAAAATTTCAAAGTGGACAACCAAGTTAGGAAAATTTTCAATATTTTTTAATTTGGAAAATTTTATATTAATTAGCGGCGGGGTTAAATTGAGTATTGACTTGTATGTGGGTTGTTTAGCAAGTACCTGGACCTGGGAGGGGAGTGGCAGTATCTGAAATAGCATAGCAAAAAAAAAAAAAAAAAAGAAGTTATGTTGTGCTTTTTTGATTTTTTTTTTTTAAATCTAAATTTTATGCAGGAAAGATAGTATGGTTATCATGACAAACTAAGTATCCAACATGCACATTTAAGCATCAAAATAGTTTCAACTACATGCACATGTGAGGTGTGCTGAACAAATTCATTGAAATAGTACAAATATAACTTCCATCCTTCCATAGCATATAGCCAGAACAATTTAACGAATCGGAAAGGAAATTAAAATCAATGCCATTTAATTAAAATTCTTCTTAGAATTAATAGAAAGAGTTTTGAATTTCAGGGGAAGAGTAATTCAAAATAGTCATATTATTATTCATATATTTTATCTGTTCTATCCCACTGCAAGGCACACAGATTATATTTTAATTAAGTTTGTATGCATATATAGCAAAAAAAAAAAAAAACACAAACCTCTGCATTTCAATGGCACTGAACTCGAGTTAGTCGATTTGCATGCTTTCGGCAGAGAGATGGCTAATGTGCGGTTTATCGGAAGACTGCTACCGAGCGGGACATTACCAGTCAGGATCAGACATGCACAATCGGTACTGGTAGTGATGACTGCACTAAGAGCCTGACAACAAGCTGATGTTGGGGACCCGCCACCGTTTGTGCTTCCTGTTATGTAGTTGAAGCATGGCGTGAAGCTACTTATCAGGGCCGACGTACAAGATTGTGACACCTGGCCATAAATTGTCTGTAAAGAAAGGGCTAACAGAATTGCCAGTAGAGATGTTGTAAAATTGAAACACTTGAGCTTGTGTTTCTCCATTGTTGAACTTTTTTTGGGTCTAGAATTAGAGTGCTTGTTTTGAGCTAGAAAATTTGGCAAGTGGAATTGAGACTTGAGAATATTTATTGAACCAAGTAGATGAAAAGTTGGCCAACCTCAACTAATAATTGTGTGTTGTGTGGTTATAAAGTGAACTCGACCTTGACATATATTAGATTTATTCTTGTTAAATCAAAAGATTGATTCGTTACTATGAGGCTTGTTCAAGACTTCAAGTCTGGTACAATTGTTGGGATTGGTAGCCTTTTCCAATAATAGTTAAAACTAACTTGCTACCTCTTCTCAAACACAACTTTAAATTGTGACGTTGAATGTTCAAATTTTAAATAAAAGATTTGTCATGAATATTTTTTAGGTCGAAATTGTCAGTAGCAACTAGCAAATATTAATTTCCTCATAGAAGCAACAATAAATACATTGTCACGCAGGGGCGGATCCAAGCTTATCCGGGGGCATGTGTCCTCCTCTGAATTTTAAAAAATAGTATTTTTTGGTAATTTGCCTCTCTCTGAATTATCTGATTATTTTTATTGAGAAAAAAATATTTAATATCGTGCATAATGAAATAATTATGCAAATATATCAAAATATAAAGTTACGTAGATGAAAACTTTCGTCATCAACTTGATTATCTATTACTTTGAGGTTTATTTTGTTGTTATTTTTAATATATATAATATTATTATTTTAATAATTTTTTATTAGGTAAGAATATATATTATATTATTAATTTTTTATTTAGTATCTGATTAGTTAATGGGTTTGAACCCAATAAACTATTACAATCTGATAATTACTCTCTGATCAAAATCCTGTATCCGCTCACGTTGGTTTAACTACTAAATAAACACGTGTCAGTGCTCAGCGGCTTAGCAAGATTCTTTGTTCAAATTGAAGGAGAGCAAGAACTTCAGATATGGTCGATACTTTTTAAATTAATTACTCTACATTTTCTTTTATTGTGCTACATAATATGTTATTTTCTGCCTCCCTTTCATATAAAATGATCATAGTAACAAGATTATAAATTACTCATTTTTTAACAACTTTCTGCATAAATAAGTAGTCTAAATAATTTGTTAATTATTCGCAGAAAATTTGTTCTCTTTCTTAAACATCAGCCATTTTTGATGTACATATATGCTCTATAAAAAAAATTAATTGTTCTTGAATATGATTGTATTGAATTCAAGTTGCAAATTTCAAATGTCCTTGAGTTGTTTTCGAATTTATAATTTGTCGCTATGCTAAGAACAGGCAATTCTCTTTTGTGCTTAGAAAAAAATAACTTTTTTTAATTTAAAAGATGAGAGTCAAACTATTAAATTTTATAATTGTCCATAAAGATTCTCATCCGGATTTTGAACCTACGACCTGTCACCGAGAATGTTGCCTTTTGTCACTAAATCAAAGGCTGTGCGTTTCAATAATTAGTATTAAAAGATAATAAATAAAAAACATGAAAAGCCCGAGTACGGAAATATGAACATTTTTTGTGGCATTTTATTCAGTAATTTTCTTGACAGGAGAACACGTCTTTGATCTATTTGTAAAGCCTACGCTCTTCAGTCATAGCTTTAGAATATAGATGAGAGCTCTTTTATAAAATATTAAAATTTGAATGAGTTAGTTTTCATCTTTATAAAAAAAAATTCCGACAGAAAGTTGTTGTGATGGCCGACGAATTGAATCCAAACCATCAATTCCCGAGAAAAAAAAAGGCGCACAAAGAACTTGTTTCCGGATTCTTACCTAGCCACATATGGCAATATATATATATATAACAAATGAGAATTTTATTAACTCGGTTGATAATGATTTATTTTGACAATTTTGATAATGGACCTCTAAATAAATATAAAAAAAGTTTATAGTTATGTTTTTCTATCTTTAGATTGATGGTGTCACGCCCCAGAAATAAATTGAACGGATTAGGGGTGTTTAATCTCGTCATGTACGCACGACGAGACGTGCATACGAAAAGCTAAATGAATAAAATAAGATAAATCTCAGAATAAACAAAACAATAATAAATATAAGTACATGACCATATAGTTCAGAATGAACAAAGAGTATACAACGCCTGCATAGGCGGGGCTAGCTCCATCGGAATGGGCAGCAAATCTCTCAAATAAAAACCCAAAAGAAAGAAATAAAACTCGAAACCCGATGGATCCTATCCAACTACCCGACTCACATGCAAATGCAGCGAAGCATCTCTGTCATCGCGCAGGACTGTCCCTAGCACTCGCTCCAAGAAAATCCTGAACCTGAAATACCTGGATCCCACAACCACCGTGGAAACGTGAGTAATTTTATAAATTACTCAGTACGGATTTAGATCCAGCCTTAAGATTTGATCTTCTTTCCTAGATTAGACCCAAAAACCGATATTGATGTTTGAAATGCAATATAATATTGATGAGTAAATATAATAATATTATCATGCACATTTGACCTACATGATATGACATGAAATGGTAAAGAAACCCGAAATAGAAATTCTGTGGAAATAATATTATAATATAAAGTATAAGGTACGAGAGTCAAACACCCGAAATAAATACCTAGATTGTAAATTTACCAGACTCATCCCGAGCGGGCACTACCAGGGCCCAACTTACTAACTCGGGTCTTGCCTAAGCAGACACTACCAGGGCCAACTTACTAACTTAGGACTTTATGTTTGTGCCGCGACAACGCCACACAAACGACAATTCGGGCTCCCGGGGCGATAACGCCCTAGGAGAGTGAACGGCTATAAAGCACGTACTCTGGTCTGCTAAATCTGGTAATTTACCTTACAAAATAGAAGCAAATGGATATAGTATGTCTTCAGTTGCCATATCATAAAAAGGAGATAACTACCCGTGAATTAACAAATCGGAAACAAATGAGAGCCTACACTGTACCAACCAAGGGTCAGAGGACCGCATCCCGTAAAAATATCAAAACGAAATATAAACAAATGGGAGCCTACACTGTACCCACTAAGGTCAGCGGACCGCATCCCGACTTTCTCTGTATCAACTAAGGGCCAAAGGAGAAAGCCCTTCTGGACAATACTAGGATCCTAAATAAGCCGGATAAATATAATAATATAGTATCACGAAATAGATTTCAGTCTCGGATATGGCCGCCCACACTAAACACTGAAGGACATGGTATCCTAATCGCTCAAATTTGGATTTAAAAATGAAATCATATTAAGAATAATAATAAGAATATAGTATTGATCAAAATAAAACACACTAACACAGCCGAACCCGCCAAATGACGGGATCGGTGGATAACCCGGCAGGCACAGATGCGCAGTACATATACAGACCGATGGGTCCCACGGTCCTATGGGTCACCGTACGTAACCACAACGGTCTAGTTATGCAAGGCAACTCCGACTGAGAATTACCCGGTCCGCCTCTCAGCACTCTCATGCATTTAATGCATGATTAATTACCTGACTTAATTAATAATTAGTGATAGTAATAATATTTTCCTAATAATTATAATCTACAACTTAAATTATTTAATACTATCTAATCCTATCTCGGGACTACTTCCCGAATCCTACTCCTACCCTATCTACGTGCAATATGACATGCTATGTACATGTGAATGCGGGTATGTCTCGAATATGCTGGTCAATTTACCGATGCAGATGACGGGTCAATTTTGGTCTCTAATCAAAGTTTGGTCAAAAGTACCGCAGATCAGATTTATTTTAAAACATTTTATTTTCGGTTTGGGTTCCTAATTCTGAAGAAAGAAGACTAAATCCCAGGAAACCGTACCTGAGAATAATTTGGTTAGGTCAGATCGTCAAATTGCTAAGTCTTTGGTGGCGCATCACAATCCCGTCGGCCGTCTCATCTCGAGTGTAGTCGTTGGTCGGCTCGTCAAGATAAGATTCGAGAACCTATGAAGTCAAAATAGATTAAATCGGCGAGTATCCTATTCACGTTTGGTCTGGATAGATCAGGGTATACAGAACCCCTCAATTGAAATTATTATTATTTAAGTTCGTGTTTTAAGATTATATTTATTTTGATTAATGTAGTTAACTTAATTTATTTAGATTAATTAAGTTAGCTTAATGTTATCACTTAGCTAATTTAATTATAATTAGGATAATTAATTATTAGAAATAGAGAAATTGATTAATACATAATATTATACAATTAATATTATTCTTATTAAAAATAGAGAAATTGATTAATATATATTTATATATATATATATATATTACTTAATGTTATTCAATTATTAAAATAGAGAAATTGATTAATATATTATATATATAATATTATATTTTAATATTATTTTATTTAATTTAAAAATAGAGGAATTTATTAATATATATTATATATAGATAATATTATATTTTAATATTCTTTTATTTATTTTAAAAGTAGAGAAATTGATTAATATATATTATATCTTATATATAATACTAAATTCTAATATTCTTTTGTTTATTCAAAAAAATAAAGGATTTAATTAATATATATTATTTTATATATATTCTTTATTGCTAATATTCTTTTAAATCTAAAGATAGAGAAATTGATTAATATATATATATATACACTTAATATATATTCATTATATCTTAATTATTATTCTTATTAATTTTTCTTTTATTATTATGTATATATATATTTAACATTATATTTTCATAAATTAGAAAATAGTTTAAAATAAATTTAAAAAGGAAAACTTAAAAAAAAATTATATAATTTATTATATATTTTTTCTCATATATATATATATATATATATTTGTATATTTATATTTTATCATTTTAAAAGTTACGGGGTTTCACAGATGGTCATTCAAATTTTATGCAATTTCATTATTGTTTGATAGTCCATCAAAGACTATCAAATTATAATGAAATTACATTAAATTTGAATGACCGTCAATCTAAATGTAGAAGAATATATCTATAATTTTTTTTATTTTTAAAATTTTTTTATATTTATTTAATAGTTCATTGTCAAGATTGTCAAAATAACCCATTGTCAATGGATCCCCACTCAAACTTAAATAGGTTATTGTTTACAGTTCATATGGGACAATATCACAAAGAATAGTAAACAGAGTATAATGACCGGATGGTTAATTAAATTATTTTAAATGAAATAAACGAAAAAAAACATTGTAAATTAGTTTGTAAGATTTATTTATACTTCGTAGATATGGACGCAATATTCTCTGTAAACCTATCTTTTACTAATATTTACTGCAAACTAATTCAAAGTTTTGATCCAATAAGTCATGTTAAACTGTCTATATCATATCGTAATGCATTAGTTTGCAATAGCCCATAATTTCTTGAGGAAAGATTCATTTTATAAATAAATCACAACTTAATTAACTAAATTAACTAAATTAAGAAAATATTAATTCATGCTGATATAGAACATGGAGAAATTAATTTATTTGCTAACAAATGCATCTTCCGAATTCATATCTCCTAACTTAAAATTTAAATTAACTGTCGGACTTCAATGTAATAGAGGTCCCGTAAATTTAAACCTTAACCATCGTAATCGAAATTCAAAATCAATGATCCAACTTACCACAAAATAACTCAAATTTTGAGTTATTTCAGAGAAAACAGATCCTACTTCCTACAGCTTCCTTGTTTTTCTTTTCCTTTTTTTTTTAGGATGGTTAAGGTTTCTCTTTTCCTTTTCTCTACATAATCACCGCTCGTGGAAGGACACGTGCTAAGGAGGGACGCTGTAAGCTTGTTCCTATTTCATTGTTTTTTTTTTAAGTTTAACCCTTTTTACAATTTAAACTTTTAAGTTTTCCCAATTTATGAAAAGAGCCGCAAGAAAAATTATTCGGAATTACAAAGCATAAACGAGTTCCATTATCTCAAACTATTAAGTTCTTCGGAACTTTTTTCCCTCATAAATAAATATAATATTATTAATTAATTTTCGGTATATTACACATATTTATCAGGTAAGCCCCAGCTCAGCAACCATTGCCTGCAAGTTGTAGGGAAATTTATTAATCCAATAAATAGTAATAAAAAAAGGAGTTTGGGTGTGGTTAGGTTTCAACAAAAACTCAAATTTTGTGATTTCGAAGGAAATCAATTTGAATCTACTTTGCACCCAACTCGCTCAAAATATTTCTGATCAAATAAATATCGGCACGGAATAATTAATTGTTTACATTAGTAATTTAAAAGTTCTTGACATGATATGCTTATTTTTTTTAAAAGATTTTGATGGTGAAATTATTCTTTTGGTTAGTATTGCTGGATAAAATTTTAATAAAACTTAATCTTTGAGTTAGAGATCGGAGAGGTTTTTTGCTTTGTCAGTTTTGTAGTTCACACACTGAAAATAATTATCATTTGTTCTTTGATTGTGATTATGTTAATGCATTTTGGAACATTTTCAACTTGTATAAGACAAATCATTGCATATTGATTTTTCTTCTATTGATGAATTCTTTACATATGGCTTGAGTAGGGATAATAAGAAATATTGGTTGGCTCTAGGTGTTATTTTCTTTGAAATGAGAGAAATAAAAGAATTTTCAGGGGTTCTGACATGGAAGCAACTATCTAATTTCGCTCTATTTTGTATTTTTTTATCAGGTATAATATAGGCAGAGGTGGCAATTATTGACCTGATCCGACCCGAACCTGACATAATATGTCATTACCCGAAAATAAATGAGTCGGGTATGGGTTTGATTTTTTTTACCCGAATCGGGTCGGGTTCGAGTCAACCCGACCCGACCCGATTAATTATGTTTTTTTGAAGTAATTTTATGATTTAATACTAATTAAAACTTAAATATACACTAATTATACATTAATTAAGATTAATCATAAATTAATTAATATTTAATTGCTTAAAATTATATAAAAATAATTAATAAATATTTAATTATTTTATACGGGTCGGGTCGGATATGGATCAAGATTTTTTGACCCGAATTTAATCGGATCGGGTCAAAAAAATAATAAAATAATATGACCCGACCCGACCATTGACACCCCTAAATATAACATACTTTTAGTTAGGATGTGATTGTGGTTTTTGATAATGACCGAGATGCTTCTATGAAAGAGAGATACCGTCATACTGATTTTCTTGATTGATTTGTGAGAGGTTTGAAGATGTTTTTTTCTGGATTGAGGTTTAATAATTTTTTTTTTTTATGTTTTGGATAAAGGATCTATTGGAGTATGATTTATTTTTGGTTGTAATATTTTACTTGGCTACTTTGTTGTATTATACATAGTGGTTTTGGGGCTTTTTTATTTATTTTTTGCTTAATACTTCTAATCATTATGATTGTCTGATTTTGTTAAGCTCTATGTATGTCTCTTTTAAGAAGAAATGAAAGTGGATAACTACTGTTACTTTTAAAAATATATATATAAACGTAAATTTTCTTCAAATTCTATTACAAAATTAACACAAATTTATAATTAATTTTAAGATATGTGTTAACATGAATCCTAAAGACGAATGGATATTCCGAGATACCACGAATTCACACCATGGATTCATTTGCTGGAGAATCATAGAGCAGTGGAACAGAGGTGAGGGTTGGCCAACTATATTACTAAATCGTTGTCATTTTCAATACTTAATGACAAATTCGTTTTCCCATAACTAACCTCACTTACCCACAGCCCCACATGACGCTCAATTAATCAAAGGAACCTAAAATCATTAACAAGTCTCTCTGAGACTCACTTCCTAAAAGGAAATATAACTGATTTCTCTCCGTTATGTGCAAAATGGAGAGTACCCATTTTATTTCTATATGTCATTACAAGTTGGAAGAGGAAAATTCTATCAAATCAAAGAAAACAAGAACGCCAGATTAATTTCTAGATCAAAGATCAATGTTCAGGAATTATCTACTTCACTTGTAACATAAAAAATAGAAGTACTAATTCAAAATCCGTCTTATAATATACGCATTTTACCTCATTTTTGGATAATTCGTCTATTTAATTAAGGAAGGGGATGCCTTGACAATGGGTTATCTTGACGCTGAATCTTTAAATAAATATGAATAAAAAATCTTATAGATGTATTGTTCTACTTATAGATTGATGGTGATTCAAATTTCATATAATTTCATTAACGTTTGGTAGTCCATTAAAGTCCATCAAAATATTATATAATTTACAATGGTTCTAATTTAACGATCTTTAATGGACTATTAATAAAATTGTATGAAATTTTAATCACCATCAATCTATAAGTAGAAGAACACACCTATGAGCTTTTTTTGTATTTATTTGAAAATTCATTGTTAAGATTGTCAAGTGATCCCTTCCCTTTAAATTAAACAGAGCACATGACCTAATATGCCAGTTTTGCTGATTTATTGGTTGGGTTGCTAGTTTTAAGAAATTGACACCTCCATTACTAGTCTGAGTGTAGAGAAGACCCATCAAAAACTAAATTTCCTCAGAGCCGTTATGAGTAGGCACACCAGGCCACCAATTCTTGACCCCACCAAATAGGCAAATACACTTTATAAACCCCTTGATCCTTCTTTTCCCAACACAAAACGAACTCACTAATCACCAGTTCACCACTCCCAAGCCAACCCCAAACTCTAATCAACATCTCCAAAAAAAAGTTTCAAAATTCAAATGGCCCAGAGAATGTTGGCATTCGGTTTCCTAGGCTTGGCCATACTGGCCATGATGTTTGCAAACTCATCAGCACAGTCTGGATGCACGACAACAATCATTAGCATGGCTCCATGCCTTGGTTACATCACCGGCAACTCCTCCACCCCATCCTCCTCATGCTGTTCGGCATTGTCCAGCGTCGTGCAAAACAACCCAAAATGCCTCTGCTCTGTCCTTGCCGGGGGCGCCTCCTCACTTGGCGTTACAATCAACACCACCAAGGCCCTTGAGTTGCCTGGAGCATGCAAGGTCCAGACTCCACCAGTCAGTGACTGCAACAGTAAGATATTTTCATATTGCCAGTAAAGATTTTGGTACAAATTTTTAAAAGGTCTGTATGTGCGAGCAATTCACAAATGCTTGCTAATTACGAATTTATTAGTTGATAGAGGAATTACATTTTTTTTTATAATGTTGGATTTGTCAGAGGTAAATGCTGCACCGGCAGCAGCTCCGGCTGCAACCTCAACTCCTGCACCAAAGGAGTCAACTACACCAGCGGCCCCTACTGTTCCTGCACCCAAGGCATCAGAAACACCAGCAACTCCGTCAGTGCCGAGTGTGACTCCTGCGGGTGCGGTCATTTAACTCAACTTTTTAATTATTGATGATAATTAAAGGGTCTTTTGGTACATGTTGTGCCCAATAACCTCTGAAATAGTCAGTTTTACAAATACATGCCAGTATCAAGGACCTGCCACCTCTGGGTCAAGAGTATAAGAAAAGAAATAAACATGTGAACTTTCTTTTTGTTATATGAATTGTAAAATCATCAGTGTTCTTGATTATTTCAGTATTTTTAGGAAAACCAAATATTATCATGTTGTCTGTACTTTATTTTGCAAAGTCACACAAAAGTAATTGCACATTGTCAATTCGTGTTTGAGTTTCAAATATCTTGCTCTTTAATGCAGGATCAGGATCCAAGGCAACTCCATCTACTGGAACTACTACAGAGTCTTCGGGAAGTGTCAAGTCTGGAACAGTTTCTGTCCTCTTCGTTGCAGCATTGACATCCTTTACTGTCTTTTTAGTATAAAACATGCATAGCTTGCATTTCATTGTACTTATTGCTTTCTATTGTCCATCCATTGTGTGTGTGTGTGTCATTTGATTTATTTTCCACTCAAGTTCTTGTTTTTTTCATGGTTTAAGATTGATTGTTATACATTTGATGAAGTGAATAAATTTTATTTTTCTCTTGAATAATTTATGTGTGTTCCATGTCCATTTTTTACCATTTATATTAGGAGTTAAAAAAGAAGATGCTGGCATGAGGTATCTTATTTTATATCTCAGACTAGTAATCTATTTTGACCAGTTTATTTTTTATTTTTCCTATACTTAAAAATAAATGCAACTTATCAAACCGATCTCTTAAATAATCATGTTGTATATGGAACTTATCAAATCGATCTCTTAAAACAATCATGTTTTCAATCCGGTATTCAAAAAGTTTCAGACTGACAAATAGAAGCAAGCAATTGTCATGACTAATTCCGTGCCCAGATATCCATTCCAAACATGATTGTTAAACAAACTTTTAATTTTAATATAACTTGTTTTCAATTACTATCTCAAGCATAATTTACAACACACATCAAAAGAGTTATGTATAAACAGCAATGATGTATTTTTTTTAGTCCAGTTGTTGAGACTAGTAAATATCAGTTAAGTTATACCATCCCATATAACCTTTTATAGCCAGAAGAAAATCACTTTTGAGTAGTCTCAATTTATTTCAATTAAATAAGCTAGAGGACAACTCTTATATCAACCTCATTTATATAGGTTAAATGAAATTAGTCTAGATAAAATAAGGATAAAAGATGAGGGATATTTATAATTTAAATTTTTGAATCGATTTTTTTTAGTTTCTTTTATTGTCTCACCATGAAATTCTAAATTATTTAGCTAAATCATGTATATAAATAAAACTTAAGAATTTAAAAAATGGAGTTTGAACTTTATTTAAACCATTGAAATGATTTTGAGGCCCTCAGACGTAAAGTATTTGTGAAAAAACGGATTTAACATATTATTTATGATTTAGAGCTTTTAACAAAGTTAAAACTCTTAAAATCTATTAAAATGCGTGTTTTGGGATGTTTAAACTCTGGTAAAATAGATTATTGATAACAGTATAATTATGTTTTAATGTTAAACCATTAAATAATAGCCTCATAAAACTAGAGCAAAAGAATCATAAAAGGGTGATTGTTGTACTTAGAAAGAGAGTGATAGAATTGTCGTTGTTCGTTTTTTTTTTTTATGATTTCATTCATAACATGCTTGTATTGGTAGAGAAACCCAAGAATGTAAAAACAATGTAGTAGCATTTTGTTTCCGCCCCGACTTGTTATTAATTATTAATATACAAAAATTACCGCGACCGTGCAACAATAAAATAATTCACAAATTATTTTATAAGTTAAAAGATTCTTGTTTGGAGAAGAATATAAATTTCGATAAAATTAAACAATAATTCATTTTATAAGAATGCTTATAAAGTAATATATTCCAAAAGCAAATTATACTTACTAATCTCTTGTCATATTTTCACTGATAAAATGATTAAAAATTATTTATAAGGAAAACCATATTTATATGTTAAAATTGTAAAATTGATCCGAAGCATTGGTTAGTTAATTTAAGAAGAAAAAAAGCTCTTCAAAGAAATATATATTAATTTACAAAAACCAACAAAAACCAACAAAAACCAACAATATATATATTAATTTACACAAAGATTCGTTTATTCACTGAAATTTAATTATACAAATATATCCGCATCTTGTCTTGCTATTATACTGACTGGCCTGATCAATTTGACTAATACTATTGGAACTTTGCAGTTGAAAAGCCTCAAATCCGAAGGCTATAAAATGTTTATAGGCCACAATTTGAGAGATATAGAAGTCCAAACAGTAATGGGCTAATAAGTCGGAGCAATCCGAAGTCCGGATCGGATCCAGCCTACTCCATGCAAACCGATCCGAACCGAGATGGAACTGAATAGCTCTTTCTGGAATCTTGAATCCGCCTCCGAAGTCCAGAGAGAACTCTAGGGTTTTAATCTGATCTGATCTCGCATCTTAATTCTAAATAAACAAGCGAAAGCCAGTGATCTTCATCATCTTCCTTCAAACGAACTGAAAATGGCGGTATGTTCGAGGGCTTTAACCTCCTTTGTGCTTGATCCTTACGCAAATCAAATGTACTATGTGATAAACTCTGGGGTGATCCCTTTTGTAGGTTCAAAGGCTGCTTAAAGATGACGCAACTGAAGAGAAAGGAGAGCGCGCAAGGATGGTACTGTTATTGAATATTTTCACATGAGTATTTCGTTTCTATCTGATACTTGTTTTACTTTTACATTGTTGTCAGTGGGAGCTAAATGTAGTGAGCAATTCCATTTTATTGAGCATAAACTGTCTGTAGCTTTTTCATTATCTAATCAAAATCCATATCTTTGTTATGATTTTATTTTTTGCTTCTTTGTGTTTGGCATTTGTTTCTCTGAGATCCAAGGTCTGAAAAAAAAATTTAGCTTAGAAGTACTAAGAATTTGGAATACATTGCTGTCCTTGCCTGAAATTCTGATTTTATAGGTCATATTTAAATTGAAAACTTATGCTACTTCAGGCACAAGAAAATACTCTATACCCATGCAGATCAACCTTATCTCCGTAGATGATCTTGCTAGAAAATGGATTGTTTATTTTCTTGACGGGACACTGATGGAGGGGGTTGATATTTCTCATGAAGTTTTGGGCTAATCATGCTCCCATTTTTAGGGTTATGTCATTCATTTTGGGTTTTGCACCGGAAGATATGAAATGTAGAGTTGTAGACATCTATATGACTTATGAAATGATTAAAAAAATTTGAGAAAAGAAGCATTGGGTCTGTAAGACATGCTTAAATATACATTGTGAAGTCTTTGTTGTTTTAGGCATCTTTCATTGGTGCTATGGCAATAGCCGACCTGGTCAAGACCACCTTAGGTCCAAAAGGCATGGTATGAGTTTCTTTTCCCTTTGAATATACATGTTTTTTATCGCCTAGTGTACTATTTGTGATGATTTGCTGTAATTTGTATGATCTAATATACTGTAGGATAAAATATTGCAATCAACTGGTAGAGGGCGTAATATTACAGTTACAAATGATGGTGCCACAATCTTGAAGTCTCTTCATATAGACAACCCTGCTGCAAAAGTACTTGTCGGTATCCTTGGTTTATAAGAGGATCACAGTAGTGTCAGTTCCAGTTTTTTTTAGGCCTGTAATAATAACAAACAGAGTTGAGGTCAACCTTTACTGATGGTCTTTTTGCCTTATCTTTCAGCCTGGTTTATTTTGTTTGTTTGTTTGTTTTTTATTTGATCATCGCACGTTAGGCATTTGTACTGTTGACTGTTTTGCATCTTTTTCAACCTACTTGCAGTTTGAATTTGCCTCATAGAAAGTTTCCTCGATGATTTTTTTAGAACAGGAATAACCATGAATTTCTGTACTAATATGCAAGTTCAAAGTTTTTGTGTGCCTGCTAACATTTATCTGAGATGATGCAAGTGTTAGAATCCTTAATTGGAAAGCAAACAGATATATCAAAAGTGCAAGATGATGAGGTGGGTGATGGGACCACTTCTGTTGTTGTCTTGGCTGGGGAGCTCCTCAGAGAGGCCGAAAAGTTGGTTAACATGAAGATCCATCCTATGACTATCATTGCTGGTTAGTCTTAATTACTGACTTTAGAAGAGCTTGTTTATCAGTAGGGCTGGCAAAAAAACTCATGGCTCGTGTCTCGCTCGTGACTCACTCGGGGATCGAACCGCTATTAGGCTCGCTCGTTAATGGATTGAGCCGTTAACGAGCTGGCTCGTTAAGTTAATGAGCCGAGCTTGAGCTTAGGCCAGCACTGCTCGTTAGACTTGTTTAGCTCGTTAAACTATTATTATTTATTGTTTATATATTTTTATTATGAATTTTCAGTATAGTAAATAGTTTATAGTATGATATGTACTTAAATTATTATGTCATATTGTGTGAAATATTTTGTCATTAGTTATTTTAATAATTTTTATATAAATTTTAATATAATATATCATAAAAATATTATTAACTATTAAATTAGCCTTAACGAACCTTAATGAGCTAGCTTGGTTAGCTCGTTAACTTAACGAGCTGATCTCAAGCCAAAGCTTTTGACTCGGAAGTAATTAGCGAGCCAGCTCGGCTCGACTCGACTCGACTCGTTAAGCTAATGAGCCGAGCACGAGCTTGGTCCAGCTTGGCTCGGCTTGTTTACAGCCCTATTTATCAGTATACACAATCTAAAGATGGCTCTACAATTCATTGCTTATTTTAATTTCAAGATGATAATTTATCAGTTTGCAATAGAACTTGTGATATTTGACATTAGGAGCCACCAATAAGATATGAAAAGTAAAAGACAACATTAACGGAGAAGACTTTTTAAACATAAAAGGTGTCACTGATGAATACCACGGACCTTTTCACAGCTGAAATGTTAAAGATAAACACACATATGTTTCTTTAATAAACAGGATATAGGATGGCTGCTGAGTGTGCCCGCGATGCTCTGTTGCAGAAGGCTATGGATAACAAACAAGATTCAGGTATCAAACTATTAAATTGTGTCTTTGTTAAGCAATTTAGTGTTCTCAATTTTATGCCTTATTCAAGAAAACTTAGTTTTGTGTGAGCTGCTATGAAGGATTTTTCGATTGTGTTCCCTTTCATTGAAACTAGGTGTCTGGTTAATTTTCCCAGGCATTGAACTATCGTATTTCTGTAATTTTATTCTGATACAAGCCTGAACAACACTTTCTCAAACGTTCTATCTTCATAGTTGCTTTTGGTTGTGCGTTGGAATTTGTTATTTTTGAATAATTGACAGTTATTTTGTTCATTACTAATGCAGAGAAGTTTAGATTGGACTTGATGAACATCGCTATGACAACTCTCAGCTCAAAAATTCTTTCTCAAGACAAAGAGTACTTCGCTAACCTTGCTGTTGATGCTGTCATGAGGCTTAAGGTACCATCCATACCCAAGTTAATTTCTTTAGTTATCATTTTTTGGGTTCTTCTTGAGGATGCTAATCTTATTGTATGTTCTCTTATTTGTGACAGGGCAGCACTAATTTGGAGGCTATCCAAATTCTAAAGAAACCAGGTGGTTCTCTTAGAGATTCATTTTTGGATGAAGGGTATGTTTATTCTATTTCAGGAACTTGTGCTTTTCATTTTCAGATATACTTTTGCATGAGTTTGGTAAATGGGAAAATCATTCTAGAAAGTGTGTTGTTCCTTGTTCTTGATGTTAGTGCTTTCTTCAGGTGACACTTCAGATTTTATTATGCCGGGGGGCCCTTTCATGAATTTTGATAAATGAGAAATTTATTCAAGAAAGTTAATTGTTCTTTTCTCATGGTGTTTGTGTTTGCTTTAGGTAACCAGTTTTATGTTTGCTAGCTCCCCTTGGCCTTTCCATGCCTTACACTGTAATAATCTAGATTCTAGACTATTAACAAGCCTAATGACAGCATTAGTTTTGCATCCAAATTAGAATGCAAAGAGAATTTAGACTTATCAGAAAACATTGTGGAGACAGGCCATGGAAATGCTTACAATTCAGGGTCTTCCTTTTGGTGTTACGCATTTAATTTTTCATGCAAACAGGAACCTGATATGGTTGTTACTTGAAATAACTCTCTTTCTCCATTTGAAGGTTTATTTTGGACAAAAAGATAGGTATTGGACAGCCGAAAAGGATTGAAAATGCAAAAATATTGGTGGCAAACACAGCAATGGACACAGATAAGGTGAAGATATACGGGGCCCGTGTGCGTGTTGACTCCATGGCAAAGGTTGCAGAGATTGAGGCAGCTGAGAAACAAAAGATGAGGGAAAAGGTGCAGAAGATCATTGCTCATGGAATAAACTGCTTTATCAACAGGTAGTTTCGTGATATACATGTTTTAATTGGATCATAGCAGTACAGAAGGTAGAACTTTTGATTAATGCACAACTTCCTGTGTCATTTGGTTTCCCTGTAATTACTGATTGTTATAATGGATTTGCTTATTGTGTGAAGGTCATAATTGTTGAATTCTTTAATGCAGTGCTAAGCGCTACGTTAATGTGACAAATGTTTTGTTCTTAAAACTTCTGATATGGACACAAAGTATTTGTATTTTGTATATACTAAGTAGATGAAAATTAGATTCATTATCAAGATGCTGATCTTATGTGCAGACAGTTGATTTACAACTTCCCTGAGGAGCTGTTTGCAGATGCGGGAATACTGGCAATAGAGCACGCTGATTTTGAGGGAATAGAGAGGCTTTCTCTGGTTACAGGTGGTGAGATAGCGTCCACATTTGATAACCCAGAATCTGTTAAGCTGGGGCACTGCAAGCTGATTGAGGAGATCATGATTGGTGATGATAAGCTCATCCACTTCTCTGGTGTTGAAATGGGCCAAGCTTGTACCATTGTCCTAAGAGGTGCTAGGTGTGTGAACCTAACTTTTAGCTGTATTACTTTTTGTACCACACACAGCCTGATATGTTATTAGTCAACCTCCTCGTACAATTTCTGTAAGATTCCCTATAACTTAGCCCCATGACAATATTCATTGCTGTGCCCTCTTATCACATTTAGTTAAAAGAGACGGTAAATGGAATACTGCATGAAGGAACAATTCCAGTTCACGCTTTTCTTTTTATAAATAATGATAAGGGGATGGTTAACATCTGCCCTGTTGTAAGAACATATAAATTAAATTTTTTTTGTTCTGTTGCAATTTCAGAATTAGTGTTTTCTTTTATGCTTTATCCAAGGTTTATGCAGTAATCATTTATCCCTTCTCTTCAAAATCTGTTAATTGCAGTGCGCATGTGCTGGATGAAGCAGAGAGATCGCTCCATGATGCACTTTGTGTGCTAACACAGACAGTGGAGGACAGCAGAGTGTTGCTTGGTGGTGGTTGGCCAGAGATGGTCATGGCCAAGGAGGTTGATGAACTTGCTAGGAAGACGCCCGGAAAGAGGTCCCACGCGATTGACGCCTTCTCACGTGCCCTTCAGGCTATTCCCACTATCATTGCTGACAATGCTGGCCTGGACAGTGCTGAGCTAGTCTCCCAGCTCAGAGCTGAGCACCACAAGGAGGAGTCGACTGCTGGCATCGATGTCATAACTGGAGGAGTAAGTTTATTGTTTTTAAATTTGTGTAATAGGCATTGGTTTGATACCATTATCTAATTTGGCTATAATTTTTATTTAGAATTTCCTGATTCTATGAATGGCAAAAATTGAGACACAAAAGCACACTTCTTATTTCTTGTAGAAGAATCTGTAGATAAGCAGAATATGAACAAATTAATGAAACAAAGAGGATTATATTTTACTTCTTGGTATTTACTGCCTATATAACGTTAATGTACTTAATACTGTTATTATCAGGTGGGCTGCCTATATAACGTTAATGTACTTAATACTGTTATTATCAGGTGGGTGATATGCGGGAGCTTGGAATATCAGAGTCATTCAAGGTGAAACAAGCTGTGCTCTTGTCAGCCACCGAGGCAGCTGAGATGATACTGCGCGTTGATGAAATCATAACCTGCGCCCCACGTAAGAGAGAAGATAGAATGTAGATTTTTGCTCTTACAACTGCTAGTGCCACCGGCTTTTGTTATTATTGCTGTTTTGTTTAACCATCTGTCTTATGCTTCTTTATTCTTGAAAATGAGGATGTGAGATTTTGTAGAACTTTGTTTATTCCAGGTTGCTAGAATTTTATGATTTGCAAGTTGTAACAGCTGAGGATTGTGTTAATGTGTTGTGTCTGTTCATTTGGATGCGTTGTATGGCCATCAAGCCTTTCTTGTCAGAAATTCTATTAGAGTTTATAGAAATTAGTGTAGATCTACAAGGCTTTCGTTATAGTTCGTGTATGGAAAATTAATTCATGACTCGTCTTTCTAGACTTGATTTTCATGGACTTAGTAATCGTGTCACATGCTTCGTTAATGATTTGTCCTGCAATTATTTGAATCTGTGCCGCCGAAAGTTGTATGGAAATTTTCTACCGTACCTGCATTGTCAAATGCGATATTTATTTATATAATTGAGAAATGAATTTTTGTTGACATACCCTTGCAAGCATATTATTTATGGTTCTAAGATCGCATATACGAAGTAGGTTCTAAGTTGCAAAGAATTTTATTAAGTTCATTCCCAGTGCTGGAATAAATGCATATTAAAAAATGATTTGTAAACTAGAACGTGTAGGGGAAAAATGGAACCTTAAACCTTTTGGCAAATAAGAGCTGATATATAGATATCAAAAAATCGAAATTATAGTTGATAGTAATTTTAGTATTCATATTAAATGAGTTAATATTTTGAGTTAACAACTTTAGAATTTAATTTATTTTGTATTGTACTTCTATTTTTAATATATATTATTAACTTATACTAACACATTTAACATGAATAACGACACTTCCCTCAAAAAAAAACATGGATAACAACACTACTAATCTACTATAAAAAAAATAAGTCGTTATCGTAAACACTAACTATTTAATATTAAAAATAAAGCGGTATCGATTACAATATTGATTTCGGTATCACAATAATATTTTCCTTGGCAAATTATGGGCTACAATGTGTCGACTGTAACTCATATCTGACAGGGCTTGCAACGAGTTACGAGTAGAATCAACCAATAACATGAAATTTTGAACTCTATACGAATAGACGAAAAAAAAGAGCATGCAATATTTACTAGCTTTAAATATTTAATGGTGTGAGCTTACTAATTGACGATTTAGTGTAAAATGAAATTATATGGCTGTTAAATTATAAAACAGATAATCACTTTTTATATATTTTTTATATATAAAAGACTAAACAATGCAATCTCATACAGGCATACTTAATAATTGAAGTAAAAAAACTATTATATTACTAACTAATTACTTAGCAGTTGAAAATTTTATGTACCATCATCTGTTATATTCAAAAGATTAAAAAGAAAAAAAAACAACGATGAGAAAAAATTTAAGGTTCTTAATTCGGCTGAAAAAAAAAAACTTATTGTAGGCTTCTAAAGTGTCCAGAATTCAGCAACTATTTTAACGGTGTTTAAATGCTTCCACAACACAGATTTTAATGGTTTTAACGAAGTTTTATGAAAAACTGTTAAATCACTAGTAATTCGTTAAATTCATTTTTCACAAATACTTAACATTAGAGGGTCCCAAAACCATTTTAACGGTTTAAACGGAATTTAAACCCCTTTTCTAAAAGTTTGCATATTTATAACAAAATATCGAATGAAATGAAAGAAGGTAGCACCCTGTGAGATGCGGTTTTATCATCAAACTGACAGAAATAATAACAAACAGCATGAAACTCAAATACAGAATATAAAACAATTCAAGTTCAAAATATATTCCTACTCTGTTGCCTTAAAAACTCTAAAGGAATCCATAACTTGCCGCAGGTCGTTTTCCTCCATCATGAAGACCTTTTCTGGTGTTTGTAACCGTAGTTCATACAACCGCTTATTTTCAACGCCAAGAACAGAAAGGTAGCGCCTGTCCCATTCAAGCTTTTGTACCCTATCTTGCGGCATTACCGCCAGCTCATTATTGCTTGCATATGATTTTATGTTTACCTGAAAAACAGGCTCTTATTTGTACTGGCAAATATAAATAAATTTGAACCACTGGAACAACAAATTAACAAGACACAACCACTATAATTTTATTATTTACACAACCTTCTTCAGATTATCTTTTAAGACCAGTCTGTCACCAAATCAATAAACACTGAAAAAGCGATCAAGAATCTGGACTTAATTGCAGAGTTATTTCATATTTTTCTTCTTCTTTTTTCCCATGTAGATCTTTAGTTGAGAAATATAGTTGATAGAGAATCTTGCATCCTACAGTCTCTAAGAAATAAAGCAGAAAACATTCATTTCAATTTATTAAACTGAACCTAAGTTATTGAGTCAATAAAGTTCCTACTGGTACATGCATCTAGTATATGATAAAGTTCCTACTGGTACATGCATCTAGTTATTGAGTCAATAAAGCAGAAAACATTCATTTCAATTTATTAAACTGAACCTAAGTTATTGAGTCAATAAAGTTCCTACTGGTACATGCATCTAGTACATGATGATCCATTCATAAAATTGATAAATTATATTGAAAAAAATGATGTGAACAGGCTTGACTGCTGCTAGGGTAAAAAAAGAGGGGAAAAAGAACAACACTAGAGTAATTCAAATAAGGGACGAAGTCATGACAATACTCTTTAAAATAAAGCCCCACTTTTTGAAAAAAGCAACATAAGGACCTTAATTTTGAACAAAACAGGGAACTTCAGATATCTAGAAAAAGATAAGAGCTCTTGATGCAAATTCATGATATGCTGATGTCAATTTCTATCAACATTACATTGCCCAAACTGCAAATTCCTTACCTCAACTTCGTAATACATCCTTCCATCATCAGCAACCCGCTGCGAAGCCGATAACACGTTTGACTCGCGCCTGACACCAAGTCGAGTCGACATGAATTCAGTCAGGTACTGCCGCAGCACTCTCTCAGCTGCATCCTGAGGTGACCCCAAATCCTCCACACTTTTGTATTTTGATGAAGAGGGAGATGAAATTTCTACTGATATATTCTCATCCAGCACTTGTGGGTCCCTAAAGAAGATGTCGGCTCCAGCTCCCCGGACTGGGATCCAGCTTCTTGGGTACAAAAAGGTGTACCCATCAAAGTTGTCAATGTGCTCTCTGAAACTTGAGGAAGGAGAGGCTGTGGCAGGTTGAAGTGGGATTAGGTGTGAGAGTGCAATGGTAGAAAGCATGGTGGATACAAACCTCCTCCTGGTAACTGGAAAGGTTTTAGTCTATTCTTATTAGGAAAAGCGATTAGTAAACAAAGAATCATTGTTAATGCTTTCCATAGACAGTAGTTCAATGCTCCTTACAGGTGGGGAAAAACAATCGGTGTTGAACTGCTGACAAAATTTCTCTTTTGTAGCCAGTGGTCTAAATATTTTAGGTAGCTATTTTTGATATATCTAAAATATGTTGCCAGTTAAAAGCTTAGCTTGCAGTTGCAATAGCTTAAAAATACTAAGAGATATGTCCAAAACTGAAAGTAGGAGTTCCAATATGATAACAATCAGCCTTGAACCATTCCATGTCCAGTTTTAGCCATTTACAATGCAAATATCTAGCCAGCAGATTGATAGCTTTTGGGTGGTGTTAGTTAGGAACATTCTACCACGCCAACCTAATTCTGGATGCAAGGGGGAGTAGTATTTCCTATGAAAGATTCAAAATTTCCTGTACCTTGATTACTAGTTCCATGTAATTAGCTTTATTGTAGAGAAGAAAGAACACTCACAAGGTAACATAATCATATCAGCTGGTAATTCAATCAAATTTTCAAGTTGCTCAATTTCAGAGGGACCTTTTTATATAAAACATCTCAAGAGCATCTCGGGCAGTGAAATAACGTACTGAGAATTCTCCGGGGGAGGGAGGGAGAGAGAGAGGGAATGCACCTTGAGTCCATATAGCCAACAATTGCACGTGTAGAGACACTCCTCCGGGGAATGGCGCACGTGCTAGAAGGACGAAGGAATCCGGCGGCGGAGGCCGTTATGGCCCCTGCGCCGGCGCCGGCAGTTGTCATGATAGTACGTTTGACCTCTCCAGTTGCTGGTGTAGTGGTGTTTGCGTGTGTGAGAGAGACGAGAGAGAGAGAGAGGATAAGCTTAAGCTTCTGGAAATTTGGGAGAAGCCGTTTGGTTTGGTGCCCAGTGCGTTGGTGGGGGAGGATCCGCTGTCATATTTTTTATTTTTTTATGGTAATAAAAATATAATATAGTATGATGATCTTTGAATCAATTTAAACGGTTCAGATTAAATTTGAAGGGTATTTATTAATGAGCGGGGTCCATTATCAGTATCAAATGACAGTTGATATGTTTCCGTGGGTCCTAAGCTTTTCAGTAAAATAATCTATACAATTCTGAATAAGCGAGAATAGAAGAATTGCAGTGGAATTACATTAAAATATATGTCGAATAACATTGAAATTAGAGCTATTTGCGAGTGAATGATGAAAAAGAATGAAATTATATGAAGTATTAATTGAATAAAAAGGAGAAATTAAAATGAAATCTATCCAATTCTTTAATTTCATATAAATGAAAAGGTTAAATAAAAATAAAATCTATAATCCAATTTTTGAATTTCATATAAGTGATGGGTTTGTGGTTGAATAGATTGAGTTTCAATCTCTTTCAAATTTGTACCGAATGCAAATGGAATTGAACGAAATAGAAGTAGTCAATTCTCTTTTTCATATTTTTATTATATTATAAATACAAATTGGAGATATAATATAGAATGTGAATATAGATAGAAATGTAAAGACAATATATAGAAAATATTGTGTATATAACATAGTAGATATATAGTATTATAAAAGCTAATAAAATAGATATTATATTTATCTGATCAAATATATTGAGATAACACAAATTTTATATCTTGATAATATCATAAAATCTAACATGATATCAGAGTTAGAATAATATTGAAATAAGAAAAACACCTAATTCATAAATTATCCCCACGCAATATAACCTACTCCATTAATTGTTTTTATTTGGTTGATAGCAACAGAGGTAGGGTAACGAATTTAGTATTAGATTAATGGATTCACAACGGTAATGTTAGTTAATCGAACATAACCTGTTTTAATCTGATGGTTGAGCGTTCATCTGAAACTTCTAAATTCAAGAATCACAATTTTAATAAACACCGATTCGATTCAAAATAGAGCCAGAGATTAATTTCTGTACAATCGAATAGAAATCCAAGGCAGCAGATACATGGGTTGTAAAATTGTTTGACAACCATTTTTCTTTAATCTACTCTTAGGCTCATAAAAAAGAAATCACCTTTTTTTCAAAACTTGCACCCAAGATATATATATATTACACTAAACACTGAAAAACAAAATTTGTAATAAAATGTCAAACTTAGTTTGACAAGTAAAAACCATTTATCAACCACTCCCAGCACTAGACAAATCCGAGGAACACCCTTTTTGGAGAATTAGCAAATTGTTCCAAGAGATAAATATTAGCAAATTGTTTCGTGTGCTTGATAAGCAAAATACGATACTTCATCACTCTGTGCCTCCCCCATTTGTTGCATCTTTTGACTCTAATCACTCAATAGGAAAAGTGTAATTTTATTTTCTAAAAATTTATATACTTTATCAAATCTCTTATATTTAATTCTGCATCTCGAAGGACCAAAAAAGGTTTCCACTTGTATATGTACACGTGTGTTTGTTTGTCGATGGAATATAGCTAGTGAGTCTCACCAGTGCAACCTGTAAAAAAGCGAAATGAGAAAAAAAAAAGATTTAATAAACATAAACCGGTATGAGGATTTCTAATCTAGCATTACCTTCGGTATCAAATAGTAAAATAAATAATCCACTATACTATGGTGAAAAAAACTTGTAATTCAAGCTCTATGCTTCTATAAATCAATCAACCTTCTCACTAGCCGCAAAACAAAATTACAACTAATCAAACACCAACACAAAACTTCTTTTCTGAATTCAATAATGGCCTCATTGCTACTGCTCATCACAACCATGTGTGCCGCCGCATCAACAAACATACTAGACTGTGATGACACGCTAGCCGGTCTGGCATCATGTCTCGGCTATGTCACTGATGCATCAGACTACCCAACTGAAGAGTGCTGTGAGCAGTTTGTCGGCATATGTCAGGCAGAGAACCCATGCTGTTGTGCATTTATTGATGGATCAGAAAATGAGTTTCTCGGAGAGCCTATAGACCCCGAACGAGCCGAGAACCTCCCTTATGCATGTGATGGAGATTATGTTCCTGGTGCCTCACATGCTCAATCAACATGTAAGTGTAATCGTGAAGATTCTGAGTTAGTCTTAATTAGGCTTTATTTTGCAACATATTGAAATGTATAGGTACTCTAATATTTATTACTGCTCAAGGCAATATTATTTAAGCTATTTACCACAACAATGGGATTACAATTTCAAACTTGTACTAAGTTAAAGATTTTAAGGATGCTTCGCCTTGAACCTTAGTTGTCAATGCATAGAATTGGACTAATAATAAGCAAAGGCTTTGAATGGATAACCTGATTATTATTCTTCCCTTTAATGTTCTTTTTATTTAGCTAAAGGAACTACAGGAGCTAAGACAAAAGCAATCAATGGAACTTATTGGAGCACAAAGAAGGCAAAACCTGGAAAATCACCAACTGCTGGTCCTTGAGGTATTTAAAAAAAATAAGGCTATAACTGTTCGCGTTTGACATAGGAATATGAAAAATGCAGGAAAAAAGAACAACCAAAATCCAAATTTTTGTTGGAGTGAGAAAAGTTACAACGAACTTTAGAATTGTTTAGAGAGTAAATTTGTTTTTCTTATAGGCTCTGTCCCTAGAATAAAATGAGATTGCCTAATTGTAGTAAAAAAAAAGGTGAATCAATTTTCAATCCGCGTACTCCTCAAGCATTTACAATAGCTTGAGATCATGACAAGAAGAATTTGAGCAAACTAAAGTCAGTTTTCTATACATAGTTTAATTTTTTTTTTTGTTTTATTGTCGTTGGGCAATTTGATGATTAACTTGAATCAGTTGAAACAAACGATTTTCATTGCTAATATTATTTGTTATCTCACACAGTTCAAAGAGTACCTTTCAGATAGGATTGCTGGTAGAACTTGAACATCTTCTCGCCTACTAGAGCTTGAAGCTATCATTATTATTATTTTTTCTTGTCATACATTTGTACACTCCTTAATGTTCTCCCAGGGACTATCTTTTTTTTCTTTTTGTGAATTATCAATGAATGGACTCATGTGTGATATTTGCAATTTTTATTTGTTTTATTGATTGCTGCTATCGATATCTTTGAATTAATGTTCTGTCTAAAACGGAAGCAAATCTGAAAGATATTCTCAGAATCTATTTTTTATTTAATAAGATATAGTGAAATAGGGTCTATCCCTTAAAAATATCAACCATTATATAAACACAGTTACACAGCATCAAGTTTTATTGTTCCATGGATACGTCTGATCTATCTATGGAGGTGACACTCCGCGAATACCAACTGACGGATCTGGATGATCTCTTTGTCTGGGCCTCTGACGAGCGGGCCAGTGCATGGTCCATGTATAACACTTGCAATAACAAAGACGATGTTCTGGTTTTCATGGAGAAGAAGGTGTTGACCCATCCATGGATGCGTGCCATTTGCTTGAATGATCGACCTGTCGGCGCCATCTCAGTAAATTTTTTTTTTTTACTGAAATCCTTTTGTGGAGTCTCAGATTGTTGAAATTTTGAAAATTCATTATGATCGCTGGTACAATCATGTTCTAGAATGTGTGATTCATTCCTAACTAACTAGATCAAGTTCTTTTTTTTTTTGTTAATATACATCTTAATTTAAGTTTTAAAGACAATTCTGCAGATGACTGGAGACATCTAGTCCATCAGATGTGAAAAAGAAAATGATGTTACTTCATTGAAAACAAGTAAATTATTTACAATAAACAGTGAATGCTGGCGTTTTTTTTTTTGATGTAGTTTGTGACAATGAATGAGAGTAAGAAACTGTACTTTATTTTTTGAGTAAAGATAGAGCTAAGGCCCTCCTATTTTATGCCCATGAGGCTTAACTCTATGACATAGTTGAAGTCATCCTAGTTAGCGTTATTTCTGATATATATTTCCTGACAGGTTATAATGTGAACATGGCACAAGTTAGTTTTGTCATTTTTGAAATTTTTTTAAAGGATAAGATACAGTGGTCTCAGAAAAAGCAGCACAAATCAATAGAACCCAAGCTCGATTGAACCGGATATTACATCTTAACCTTAAGTAACAAGAATTAATAGTACAAACTGAGATCATGTTTTTGGACAACCATAGAATGAGAAGAGAGCACTTAAATCACTTCCCCAGCTACACAAAAACAAGAAAAATTCGACTCACTCATTCTTTAGTTATCAAATGTTTTGGATAGCAGGTGACCCGCTACACGGCTGAGTATCATCGGTGCTGTGCCGAGCTGGCATATGTGCTCGCATCACAATACTGGGGGAAGGGAATCGGGACCGAGGCGGTGAAACTAGTTTTGGGAACCATCTTTGGGGACATGGAGGGATTAAAGAGGCTTCAAGCAATGGTACTTGTAGGGAATGTAGCATCACAAAGGGTTTTGGAGAAGGCTGGATTTACTAAAGAAGGGGTTCTAAAAAATTACATGATTCACAAAGGCAAGATCAGTGATATGATAATGTATAGCTTTGTTCCTACTGATAATTAATTTAGTACTCTTTTGTAAGGCTATATTAGTCTCTTTATTCTATTTAAGGTTGTATCTCCATTTGCATAACTAGTATTAATGAAGAATTTGGGGAATTCAGAAGAATTAGAAGTATGATTATTTAATGGATAATCATTGTACCTAATGCTTCTTCTCCATCTTATTTATGAGTTTAAAGTTCCAAGGACAATAATTGATTAATGCTTCGTAGGAAAACAGTTCGTCTCAGATAAAAAGGTCCTGAGTTCACGTTAAAAATTCTTTTTTGGGATAAAAGTATAGGTTAAAAAAAACTAATTAATTGTTTACACTGTTCTTTAATTAATCCATTACTCTTAACTTGAGTCAATCTTGATACAATGTACCAGCATAGATTTATTATACCAGTCCGGATAAAGCAGCAACATCTTTGTCCATTTTTATCGTACCAGAATTAGTTGCCCCAAGGAGGATTGACTAAAGTCGGTCTCATGAGAGTTCCATGCAAGCATCATATAAAATGCTTCAAGAATAAGGGGAAGTAAACAGAGATAGATTAGTTCAAGGTATATATCAAATCCAAGTATAAGAACATTAAAGACAATGTTTCATTTCATCTGATGTAACGAACAAACACAATTAATATATCTGCAGTCTGCAAATGGTATGCTTACTATTAAAAAGAAACAAAGAAGGATAATCACGGCTTGTGTTGACTAGTTTCTACACAGTCTGTCTCAAGCCATGATAAAGAAGGGTTGCGGTGGGTGTGGCGAGCCTTGTACTAAAACAACCGATTTTTATGAGAATGAAAGAAATCTATTACTAGAAGCACTGGACAGGTAAGAAAAATATAGAAAGCAGGAAAAGCACACGAAAGAAAGACTTCTCCAAGAGTAAAGGCAGCAGAGTAATTTAATATTCAAAATAAGAAAGAAAAAAAATGAAAAATATAGAAAGCAAGAAAAGCACACGAAAGAAAGACTTCTCCAAGAGTAAAGGCAGCAGAGTAATTTAATATTCAAAATAAGAAAGAAAAAAAAAATGAAAGTAAGTTGGGCATCAGAAAGTGTACTTTATGCAGTTTAGACCTCAGCTTCCAAGTACCAAGTAGATCATTTCATTTTCTCAAAAGGGAGCTGATACACATACTAAAATCAATATGAATTTTATAATTCATGTTAAATAGGTTATAATTTATGTTAATGATTTTATTATGCAACTCATTTTATACAGATTGCCATTATTCACATTAAATTGTTACCATTCATATTAACAGTATTTAAGTTGAATAATATATGTATAGTACAAAATAAGTTGCATAATAAAGTTATTAACATGAATAATAAATCCATATCAATTTTGATGATGATTTCAGAGCAATATAAAAGGTCTTCACTAAGTAATATATTGAGGTTTTACAAGGGTATACATGAAATTTTGCCTCAATCAAGTTCGAAAATTTTCTAGCGGCATACACATGAAAATGAGTTAAAAGTTGCACCTGAAGCAAAATGCATTTGAAAACTCAGGGTATGTTTCGATACATGACAATAGCATTAATCCAGCAATTGTGAGTTCAGCAAAGTTGGTTCACTGTTTCACTACTTGCTTTTTTGAAGGAAGCATGCTTTGCTAAAAAGCTCTAGGAAGAAACTAATACAAGGAAAATAGCCCCATCCCAACATCTTTTCATCATTGGTCTTAACTTATATAACATAATCAACACTAAAAATGTAAGCAAAAAAAATGAATATAATAGCAACAATAATGGGAAAGGTCGATTGTGTGAAATATCAGAATATATAGAGAAAAAAAAAAAACAATTTCAGCTAGATTCTTTAGGAAATTGGTTGGATGATATTTTAAATATGCAATTGCAAAAAAAAATGAAAAGGAAATAAATCATTCTAAAATGCAGACTCAGAAAAGTTATAAAAGGAATTTAACTCCTAATAAAAAAAAGATGGTATTCACACATCTGAAATAGTAATTGCAGAGTCAAAATAAAAGGTCTAAGACCTATGTGTGATATGTAAAAAAGTATTGAAATTACTGATACCATGTTCGTCAGAGAGAATGTATTCCTCGAATTCATTTTAACAAAAGAGAAAACAAGAAGCAAATGGAGAAGCGTGCTTAATAAAATTTTGTGCCCTCAGAAAGTTTGCATGTTTCATTTTCCAAAATCCATAGACGGCCAAAAGATAGAAGAAGCATGCTTTTCTTTTCAGTACCAAGTATGATCCTCTCAAATGTTTAGTGAGGTCTTTTATTGACCTTAGTTGAATCCGAATTTATCCGATCCGTTGACACCCCTAGCTGTACTTACAGTACCAGTTTGTGAAGGTAGTTTTCAAAGGTACTAAACAGAAGTACCATTAAGTGGAATTCACATCTGCTGCCATAGCACTATGGCACGTGATCTTGACTGTACATTGTAAAGCATGCACAAATCTCAGTTTAGAATCTGTGCCATATAATCCATAAAGTTGGACGTATACTAGAATTAATCTTTATTTTTCTTTTTCTTTCTTTTCTAAATGTATGCATCAAGAGATTAAATCAAACTCTACTTGCATCTCAAAAGAAAAAGCTTGCTACAGAAAATAAGCCACAAGCCATCAAGCTGTCTCATTTTGTATTAATTAACACATCATCATTGGGCATAAGACAATAAAGCATGAGGAAGAGAGAAACTGGAATAATAGGGGGAAAAAATCTTGCATTAAAATTAAAAGATCATTCATATGCTATTGTGCAGCTTGAGAGGAGAGATCAACAATTTGAGGCTCCTTAATCCTTATATTAAAAGTATGTAACAGTGCGCATATTCCAATTTGTACAAAATATTCAGATAAGGATATTAGGCTAATTAGGTGTAATAAGTTAGGTGAGGTTTGCCCCCAAATATGTGACTTGTAAATAACCAAACAGTCATCTGGAAATGGTCTTAATCTAAAGGTCAGGTTTTGAAAAAAATAATAAAACTATAACAATAAGACCAAGTAATTTAAATAAAAAGAAAATAAAATAACTATTATGAGTTATGACTGCTTCAAGTAATTTAGAAAAAATGAATTATCTATTACGACAATGTGAAGTAATTTTTCAAAATACAAATTGCAATTGCGTAGCTCGGTACGTCCCAAAAAGTAGCGATCAATTCAACGTAGCTGATCCTCAGCGAAAAAAGCTAGGAAGTGCAAAGAGGTCACAAGAGAAAACGAACCACTGGAATGGAGGTCTTACTTAGTGTCGGGAAGAAACCACTGGAGCAAATGCGCCGAAAGGAAATAAAAGAGGCAGATAGTGAGATAGATAGGGATTAGGGTTTGGCTTCGGGCATTGGAGAAATGAGATATCAAAAATGAAGGACAGGAGGAAAGGGAAGGAAGTTTTAGTGGCACAACTATTCAACTAAGTAAGAGGATTCGTATTTTATTGTCAAATTGATCGTTAAATTTTATTTAATAATTGTCATTTGAATTTCAGGGATGCAGGAACTAGATAAAATTAGATAATTGTCTAAATTTAACAAGTCACGTCAGCGAAAAAGTAAAAAATTAATTACGAAAGTGTCATTTTGTCAATTTCGTTCTATTTAGAGATGTCACTTTTAAAATAAATTGTCAATTGATAATATGACATAAAAATTTAATTTTGACAGTCGATACTAATGCGGATTCTCTAATGGCCGACTGCATGTGGGTCCAACCAGGCAGAAGGCGGATTAGAGTTATTTCCCTTTTGGCCCATGAAAAGAGATGAATTCTGTTGTCATCAAAGTAAAAGTAAAACCCAGTAAATTTCAAAAAACGAAATAAAACGAATATATTAAATTTCTTTCAAAAAAGCTTCTAAAATCTTATCGATGCGGTCCGTTTGTTTTAATCTCACAGCCCACATAAAAATAACAAGATCTTTAGTATTTTAAAGGGGAAATAGTTAAATATCATTTCAAAAATTAAAGTTTTTAATTTTATTACTCTCACGATTTAAATATATAATTTTATTATCAAAAGTTAATATTTTCATAATACTTAAATGGGAAGGGATTACATGACAATGCTTATCTTGATATTCTTGACAATAAACTTTTAAATAAATATGAAAAAAATCTTATAAATATGTTTTTCTACTTATAAATTGATGGTGATTCAAATTTTATGTAATTTCATTATCGTTTAATAGTCCACCAAAACCGTCAAATTATAACCATTATAAATTATATAAAATATTAATGATCCTTGACGGAGTATCAAACGATAATAAAATTACATGAAATTTAAATCATCATCAATATATAAGTAGAAAAACATATCCATAAGGTTTTCTATTTTAAAAAAAAATCATATTTATTTTAAAATTTGTTGTTAAGATTATCAAAATAACTTATTGTCAAGTGATCCACACCTATACTTAGGTGGGAATCACTTGACAATGGGTTATTTAAACAATTTTGACAATAAATTTTCAAATAAATATGAAAAAAAACTTAAAAATAGAAAAAAAATAATGGATATGTTTTTCTACTTATAGATTTGTGATGATTCAAATTTCACATAATTTTATTATCGTTTAATACTCCATCAAGGATTATCAAAATTTTATATAATTTACAACGGTTATAATTTGATGGTTTTTGATGGACTATCAAACTATAATGAAATTGCATTAAATTTGATTCACCATCAATCTATAAGTATAAGAAGATATTTATAAAAAAAAATCTAATTTAAATTTTTTTCATATTTATTTAAAAATTCATTATCAAAATAACCATTGTCAAAGTGATCCTTCCCTACTTAAAATGCCCTCATAAATTTAGAATATTTTCTTAGTCTCTCTTTCTCCCCATCTCTGCAATCGATCCAGACAAACCTCCCCTGATCATTTTTCAATAAGAAAAGAATGAAATGAAAAAGGCCGACTGTGATTGTCACAAACCCCCCGAGCAAATGCATTCGATTATTCTTGTGTCTCCCTTTTTCTTACAGTGGTTCAGCTTACAGATCTCGGACCATTCTTGTACCAAGTTTGGACAAAATAAAGTATTGCTGAAGCCTAATTGCCTAAATGTCAAGTAAAACAAAACAACCTGAACTCTGAAGGGCTTGAAATGTGTATTTACATACGAAAATATATATAATGAACCTGATTGAAGCTTTAGAATAACACCAAAATAAGATATACTGGTACTCAGTGAAGACTGAACAGATTATTCTCTGGATATGTGACAGTAATCCTTCATTTCATCCTTTCAATTAGAAAATCGGCGCCAAAAATACAAAATTAAGCACTTAATTATTTTAACAAATAATAGGCAAAATTTTGAATAATTTATAACTGCTGTGATGAATAATCAGTTTAAAAAAGTAGGTGACACGCCTTGCTGGTGAAGACCGGTGCCGTGCGGAGCAGGTTATGCGCTGGCTTCACAATACTAGGGAAGGGAATTGTAACAAAGCAGTGAAGTTGGTGCTGGAGACAGCTTTTGGAGACTAGAAGGATTTAGAGAGAATTGAAGCATTAGTTGATGTGGCGAATGGGGGTCAAAAAAGGTTCTTGAAAAGTGTGGGTTCACAAAAGATGGTGTTCTCAGGAGGTATTTGATTAGTATCCGCATCTCTTTAAGTCTCTACTCTTTATGCTCTTTCATCTCTGACAGTGGATCTCGTCAGAATCAAGTGGGATCTAATGTCAGAGAAAGAATAGCAGGGGAAGAACAGAGACTTGGAGAGCAGTAGATTTCAATCCATTTGATTAAAGGTGTCAATGAATAATATTTGAATTGGATTCACAAAGTCAAGGTCAAGGATATGGTTTTGTATAGTTTCGTATCTACTGAGCCCTTTTGACATGATAGAGGAAGTTCATGTTTGTCTGTCATGTAATTTTTTTTTGGATTTGAGTTTGTTTGTAGTTTCGTTGGATATGTTTCTATTCACGAATGCTGAAACGTGGTGCACGAAAAAAAAAAGAATAAAGAAAATTGTCAAGTAAAAAAGATTATGTGCCTGTACAGATTCGATAAGGATGTGTGCTTACTGTGTTGTATAGTATGAATTCATTATAAATCGGACATTCTTCGGTTTCATGTTTGAATAGAAAAAGGTACAAAATATAATGCTAAGCAAATTTCGGTATTTCGAGGGAATTTGGGGGGAAAGCATGATGCATGGCACCCGGCCTTTTATCGATAAAATCATTTCATATGGACCATGTGAATTAATTTTCGAAGAGGCTTTGTAGGCTGGGCTTTCCCAACTGATAAATCAATAATTCAATAAGGTCCGTGAAGATGAATTTATTTGTTAGGTGGTCAGAAATCAGAAATAGATCTGGACCGTTCACTTCATATCATCATATCAGACGATCCAAATAGCACATGATCTGAATGATGCTCAATTCTGAGGAGCGCGGATGTGGGCTATGATGCAAAGTGGATAATTTATTCGTTAATTATTCGTGATTAATTTATTTTTTATCAATTTTATTTATGAATAATTTATTCATGAATAATACATTATAAAAAATTTATAATGATATTATACATTTTTTTATATTATTTTTAAAATTTTATCATTCAAATTTATATTTTATTTATATTATATGAAATAAATTATTTCTGAGTTATACTCGAATCATGAAATTTTGATCTTGCCAAATATTTTTCAAATCACAAACTTATTACTATGGTAAATACTATATATATCTAACTTGTGATTAAACTCTCCAATTGTATCTTCAGGAGAAAAAAAAACGAAAAAGAAATGGTATGGTAAAGGAAAGAAGAACAGGTAGAATTTTCCATTCAAAATTGCAATCTGACCCACTTTCTTGGGTCACAGTATCATGACGATAACCACAGCATATATTTCATTTCATTTATTTTCGCGTCGTACATCCGGCGCAATATAAATATACGTGCTGACAAAGTGGTTATACTATTAGATTTCGCTTAATACTTTTCATGATACGGTATCAAGATGCCCAAAGATTCTTTAATTATTTATTCCAGAAAACAGCGTGTACCTGTGTTTATAAAAATGTCATATATGTTTTTCTCTTCTGCACTCTAATCAGTTGTCCGATGCAATTGTGTTTATTAGCACCTAACTCTTCATGTAGAAGTTAATCAGAATTTATATATAGGAAGGGAACCTTGACTATGTCTTATTTTGACAATTTTAACAATGATTGTTCAAATAAATACAAAATAATTTTAAAAATAGAAAAAAAAATATAGATATGTTTTTTACTTATAAATTGATAAAGATTTAAATTTTATATAATTTCATTATCATTTAATAGTCCATCAAAGATCATTATAATATTATATAATTTACAACCGTTTTCATTATCATCTTTATTTATATATTATTATTATTATTTTATTTATTTATTTTCTTACGGAAGTCTTGTGTGAGTTTAATTTAAAAAGTATATCAACTCATCTTCAAATTTTAATTTATCATACTCATTAAATTTTTTATATAGAAATCTTACGGGATGCAAAATTTTGAAGTGTTTTGAGTTTTTTAAGTCATGATTTTTAATTTTTGAAAATCAGCTCTAAAAATAAAAATAAAATATTTAATATTTGAACATCATTTTTAAATATTAAAAACGGTGACTTAAAAAGCTCAAAACACTCTAAATTTTTGCATCCCATAAGATTTTCATATAAATAATTTAATGAGCATGATAAATTAAAATTTGGGATTAAAGGCTTTGATATATTTGTTGATGATGATGAAGGACTATCAAATGATAATGAAATTGTATGAAATTTAAATCACCATCAATCTTTTATATATATATTGAGGCTATTTTACGAATTACAAACCTCACATGCTTCGCAGCTGTAAATCTCAAATTTGAAAGTTCAAACAGACGATCCAAATAGTTGAACATGATCTACATATTGAAATATATTTAGGGATCAAATTTTATAATTTTTTTTAAAAAATGCTATTTTTTAGATGGATACAAAATTTATTGATTTAATGATTTATGCACACCATTCAATACTAATGATTTTTCATCCATCTAAAAAATATAAAAGTTGGTCTACGTCTAGATTTTCTTACCAAAATTATTTTGTACGATTGGATCAATCATTTGAATTTTAAAAATAAAAATCGATCCATAGCACGGAAGGCGATCCGTACTATTATATGTCCAACTCTTTTCTTTAATAACTTAATTACTTATACGTTTTTAATAATTTTTACTTGACTTTTTAATATGGTTGTTTATTTAATAACTTCAAAGATGTTGTCATGTCTTTTATGTTGTAATTATATAATATGGTTAACTTATATACTATTCGTTATTTTCCTGTCAAAAATATTGTACTGGTTTTACCAGCAACATTTTTATAGTTAAAAAAACTCATTACAGAATATGAAAAGGCAAAAAAAATTTCTACAGCATTTATTATCAACTAAATGTATTACTATAATTTTAAAACTAAACACCATTACCCTGCTAGTGTTTTATGGAGCTCCATACTTGATGTTTGGTGCACTTCCAATTTGAAACTCAATAAAAGGGGAAGAACAGAGGATTAAATCTGTGAGAAATGAGGACACAAATTAATTTTTCATAGTTTAAATTCATCAAAAGAACTTCTATTATGCAGTTATTTTTAATAATAATTATTATTAAATTAATATTATTAAAAATAAGAGTGAGAACTGTAAAATTTCAAATATACAAATGACAGTGCGCACCACTACCAGTGGCGTGGATCAAACACGCCACTATCAGTGGCGCGTTTAATCTCTATAAATTCTCATAAGCACAAACAGATGAGCATCTGCGCGTTTTGTAGGCAAATGAGCCACTTTGTTAGTTTCATATGCACGCACATATGAAACGTGCCGCGTTTGGCTCAACGCCACCCGCATGACCGTTAAGCTCAACGCCATTATCGATGTGTCGTGCTGCCATTCGTATATTTGAAATTTTATAGTTCTCACTCTTATTTTTAATAATATTAATTTAATAATTATTATTATTAAAAAAACTGTCTATTATGTTTAAGCTGCTGTGATGTTGGCCGAATTGACAGTACACTGCTTACCTTACCAAACACAAAATGGAAAATATAACACACGCCCACTATCTGTATTATTTAACATTTTTTAATTTTATTAAATCCGAAACATTTCTGTATTAAAATTCATAGGTTGTTCAGCTAAAGTATCTTATGGGGATATGGCTGTCCCCAACTTCCTAATAAACACCCTCCCCTCCTATTTCTAATGCATAGAGGCTAAAGCGAAACATCAAAGAAATTAATTATAGTCGTAATCATATCCTCCAGTGATGATGAAGGAATTGAACCATTAGAAAAAAACAACTGGCTTCTTTATGGTCATTTGAAATCGATGCATAGGGACCTGGCAGCTTTCTCCACTTCAATCCATTGATAAAAATTATTATAAATTCAAAGCTCCAAATGGACTCTTTGTGGCACAAAAGAGTCTGTGCATCATTCCATATTTTCATTGCATGATGTTTATTATACAGAATATTTGTTCTCAGATATGGCGTATTATGATAGAAAACGTGATTAAATTTTAAATATCAGGAAAAAAAACCAAGTGATCATTGAAGTTTTCACAACAAAAGAGAGATCAAACTACAAACCATTAATATCAAAATTGGGCTACAAATCCCAAACGCTTAGATAAACTCTAGCCCCACATATTATATATTACGTTCCCTCTATGATAAACAAAAATGTGGCATAGTTTGCAGACGACTCAAATCAAATGCTCAAACTTTCAAACTTTGAAAAAGTGAATTATGGCTCTGAGTTTTCTGTTGCTTCGTCGAATTGGATGGCTTGGTCTCTACACTCAGTGCTACAGAAAGCTTTCTCCCCTCTGCCAATAAAAATAACAAAAAAAAAATAACAAATTATCAACCGACAATAATCGTTTATGAAAATTTAATAAAATATGAACCAATCATAAAAATTTAACAATCAAGGATTTTAGACAAAACTCATCATTTAATTTGGATAATCTTTTGAGAAAAGATGTGAAGTTTTGTTTAATTTGACCCAATTAAAATTTATAATTTAATTTATTTATTTGACCAAATTCCAGTGTCATTATATTTGATCCAATTCTAGGGTACTAGGAAAAGATGTGAAGTTTTGTGATTTATTTAATTTGTATAATCTTTTTTGGAACATTTTTGGTAGATTGCATACAAAGAATAGTGTCAACATTTATGATTTATAATTGGAACCTTCTAAAATTTTATAATTACAAGTTAATTTCAAAAAGGACAATTTTCATAATACAAGACTGCACCCAGAGAACAAATAATTAAGAAATATGTTATGGCCGGTGTAGTGAAAGTGAAACGGAATCGAGACATAACAATCTAATAATTGAGAAGAAATTTAATAATGGACATGTCCATCTATTGCTCTCTTTCATTATCAACACTATTGCTATATTTTCTTTAAAAACGTTTGGTATTGTTCGCATTAAATGAAACAATTGGGTGGCCAAATCAATTTTTTTTCTCCTAACCACACTTAGACCATGAAAGAACAAAACAAAAAGTAAAAAAGGGAAGAAAGCAAATTCTTCATGTTTGGTTTATTATTGTAACATTAGAAAAAGAGAATCATATTCTTTTCCAAACCAAATCTTTTTGCATATAGAAAGAACAACAATCCGCCCCCACAAAAGGAGAGAGAAAAAGAACTTAAAACAGATTTAGACCAGTACTAAGAAAAAAAATTTAGAGGAATGGTTGGTTAAATTGGAGGGTTACGTAAGGTACGTAACATTTACCAAAATTGAAACGGAAAAAAAAAAAACAAAGAACAAAGAACAAAACAAAAATTTGATAAGATTATCTAGCAAGTTTTTCTCGTCTTTTAATCCAAAACAACAAACTAGTAGCTTTCTCCCTTGCTTACACTCTTAAGCCCACTAATTATCCGCAATTTCTAAAATGATTTTTTTTTCTTTTCTTTTTGTTCTTTGGTACACCTCACATGTCGACACTAATACAAACTAAACCAAAATTAATTAAATGAATTTTATTTCTCATAATAAGAGATAATTGGGATTTTAGAACTGACCTATACATGAAGATATCTTTGCCTTCTCCAAGGCTTCTCTTGCACGAGTGACAAAAACTCAGAAAATTGCCACCATAGCTTCCACCTTCATCCCTTGGCATCCCCCAAAACGCAACCCCACATTTCTCCACCACGCAATTGTCGAAAATATGCGTCTTTCTCGGATTAGGCCCGTGAGCAATCACACAGGTGTAATCCTCTGACATCTCCATTTCATCCACGTTCATGACCCTTGAACTCTGCCTCTCCATCGCCAATGGAGATCTCCATTTCGGCGAGATCAGAGCAAGTTGTGACTCTCTATTTTTTATGCCAAACTCGATCGACCCACTACGGGATATCGGCATTGGACTCGCACAAGGTGCTTTATTTCTCAGCTTTGACCCGATCAACACCATCTTGTCGAGCTCATCAGAATCGAGCGCATCAACCAAACCGAGACCTATCGGTTTTGGGTTGGTGTCACATGCAGGTTTCGGCTTTCTGGGGCTGGAGAGCTTATCAGATAATGGGAAGAAGGGGCTGTTGATCGATGAAGAGTTACTAGTTTCAAGTACAGAGGTGGGGCTCATGGTGGATTCCACGGGAGAAGAGAAGCCTCCTTTTGGAGAGAGACGCACTAGGAGGTGCCTTGGAGAGAGAAATGGAGATGGCGCTTTTGGTTTGTTTCTCTGTTGGTGGTTCGCACTGGGAGAAGGCAGTGGCGATGACCTCTTTCTCAGCATACTATTATATAGTTGTAAATAAAAATTAGAAACTATACCAAAAAGTTGGCGTCTTTTGTTTGGGAAAGGAAAAGGTGTGTAAAGGAGCGCAGATTATTTCTAGAGAAAAATAATTTGGGTTTGTCTTTACTTTTTCTTTGAGCGATCTCGAATGCAAATTCCAACAAAGGGTAGAGAGAAAGAGGAAAGCTAATTAAAAAGAGTGTAGACCAGTCCCCATTTATTGTGGGGAAATAGCATCAAAACTCGAGCATATAGCAAATTAATATCGCAAACTAAACGAGAAGGCCAGAGTGCGAAATCCAAGAGATAGATCAGAGACCGCTCGGCTCAAGATAGATTGATCAATTTCACCTTTTTCCCTCTTTTGAGAGCATGAACTGCACTATCGGTTTCAGTGAGAAGTCTCCCCCCCACTACCACTAGAGAGCAGAGGGTTTTGTATGGAACTGGTTTTACAGGTGGTGGTGGTGGTAGGAGATGCATGCAACTGCAAATGCTCCCCTAAAGAAGACGTTGGAGTCTTTTGGGCTTTATTTAAAGACCCATCCCTCATCAGCTGTTTTGAGGCCCGTAACAATAATCCAGATCTGATGTGGCTGATACGGACAACCATATGGTGTAGCGAATCAAAATAATTTTTATTTTGAAGGACGAAAAAAATATTTATCTACGTTTATATGGTTTATGGGCCAGAGTTGACCTCCATGATTTTTGGTATTTGTATTTTCCTTTTCTTTTCAAATAGATTAGATGATCATCTTTTGCTTAAATAACAACTTGCAATTCTAATGTGTCAATTTTAATTTCAATTTTAAACTAACATGATGTGTCAAAATGCTACATGAGTTTTCCAAAAAAAAATTATGAGTGTAATGAACGTGTTCATTTTTATATAAAAAAAAAATGTTCATTCTAAAGATTAGAGGTTTCTTCTTATCATTCTGACTTTTTTTTTGTAGTTTCATTGATTCACTTTACATTGGCGTCTATTCACTAACTTCACCCGGGCTTTGTTTGATATTGAAATAAGGGGATAAAGCTATCATCACCCTCCACACATGATAATTTTAACCCTAACTTATTTCCATTTTATCTCATTTCCAAACAATGCTCGAGGGATTTTTAACACGGCTACCTATTGGCCCCTTGATACGTTCAATAAATTAAGATTTAGTATTATTATATTATATTTATGATTAAAATTTATTATTATATTAATATTATGATTATTATTTTTTATTATTATCATATTATTATTATTATTAAATTATTATTATCATTATTTTTATTATATTATCGTTACCATTAGTATTATTATATTATTATTTATTATTATAAATATAATTTTAATATTATTATATTATATTATGAATATAAATATAATTATTTTATTATTATATTATTATGATTACTTATTATTATTATATTATTATAATTATGATTGTAATTATAATTTTTTATTTTTATATTACTATATTATGATTATGTTTATATTTTTATTATATTACTATTATAATATTATTATTTATTATGATTATTTTTTATTATTTTATTATTATTTTATTATGTTGTATTATATTATTATATGTTGATTATATTTATGATTAATTTATTATTATAATTATAATTATTTATAATTATTTTTATGATTATGATTATATTAAACGGACCCTAATAGTAGTATCTATCTGTTTAGCACTTGACATCAAAATATTACTAAAAATTTTGTGCCTTCTTCTTTTTAATGACAAAAAAAGCGAGCCTCACAAAAGACAAATTATAAAGTTGCACATCATACTTAATCTTAAAAAATTATTTTGTCACCTCACTTGTGTTAGAAAAAGGCTAAAATGAAGACAATGTTAGTTTCTGTTTCAGCAAACATATACACGTTTTGGACAAGTTGTTCTTCATTTAAACTTATATAGTCATCTAATGTTGAATTTGCGTGCACTATGTCGTCATCAAATTGCATTTTATTCACCCATAAAATCGCCTACCATCCCTTATCAAGATCTTTACTGAGGATTTAATGATTTTACCTTTTCAATAATCGGTATATGTTTTGGAATCTTGTGCCCCACCTAAAATATGTGAAACCAAAAACTAAGAAAAGTTTATGCACTATCCAATCTCTGCATACACACCACTGTCGTTTTTTTACATATTCTAGTGCCCATAGCCCATAGTCATGCTACTTGCTCTATTTTTTTCTAATTTATTTTCTTTCCTCTGGCGCATTTTTCTATCAGGTTTAGTTTCGAATAATTTTTACGTGGTAAGAACGTAGGTGCCCAATTTATTTATTTTTTGAAAAGAAAAAAAAAGCACTTATGAGGCCTTGAATTCTCGCCTTTTAGGAAACAATCCGAGCATCTTGATCATTACTCATTAGTCTAATTAATCATACACTAGTAATTTCATGTAATTTATCTTCTTTTTTTCTATTTTAGTTTTTCATTTACTCAATACCTTGTGCGCTTATGCGCTGAGCCCCGATGGAAAACTGATGGGGCTACATCTTTGTGCGTGCACCTATTCTGATTTTAAAGTTATAGATTTTAATTAATAAATTTTAGATAATAAGATTTTAGGGTTTAGAATTTAGAATATATTTATTGTATAGATTATTATTATTATTATTATTGATGTCTGTATTAATATTAGTACTATTACTATGAATATCTATTTTATTAATAGTATTGTCATCATCTTCTTCATCATCATTATTATTCTCATATTTCTCATCATCATTATTATCAATATATTTGTCACTATTATTTGGATTTGATTTCATCTCTACCCTATCCCAATTTATTTGAGAATAAAAGTATCATTGTTGTTGTAAGATGTTGTATTAGAGTTGGAACTCGGGTTTTATCTCGAGAAAATAATTCTCAGAAAAATAATTAAAAAATATATAATTTTTAAATATATTCAAATAAAAATTTTATATTAAGAAAATTTTGAAAATAAGTCTTTTAAATACTAAAGATTTATATAATAATAATAATAATAATATAATTAATGTGATAATTTTTGAGGAATATTCCTAAAAAATTAGATCACATTAAGATAAAAAAACATCACACCCATCTATTTTAAATGAGGAGATAGAAAAATAATATATAAACTATTGAATAAACAAGATGAAGAGATTCAAACAAAATCAATGATGAAGAGGAATGATGATGCGACATGTTTAAAAAACTTGAAAATTTAATTCTCTTTTATATCAAATTATTTTAAGAGTGTTATTGTTTTTACTCATCTCCATGACACTCTGCTTTTATTTCTAAGCTTGCACTTTGCATACAAATTACCATTTATTTTAAATCCAATCAATAGTTCATCTGGTAATTATTTAAGATCACATTCAATATATTTTGAATTTTAGTTTTTTTGTGAAGGCCATGTAAGATAAATGGTTGCCTTCCCACTATTATCCAAAAGCAAAAACCATATAATTAAGTACAGGCTTTTTAGATTTTGATCAGTCAATGCAAATATTCCGATTTAGAAAGAAGTTCTGAAATATCAATTAAATTAATACTATGCAAACTGTTAATAACAGTATATTAATTATATTACAAATAAAAAAATGACAACTAGTCGGGCACACTGGAATAGATATGACAAAAATATAGAAATCAAATATATCTGTTTCAGTAAAAAAAAATATATATATCACTGTGACATGCAGGTTATTTCAACATACCCATTATTAATTTATTATGTATATTTGAAAAGGGCTGCTCTTTTTTTCCAAAATAATGTCCATCGAATGTCTGATTTTGGTACAATATACATGACATCCACAGTTTGTATTTTTACAACACATGACATCACTTCTTTTACCTCCAACGAAAATTTTCCACGAGGATTTATAATTTTTTTTGGGTGCGCGCGGTCCTTTATTCTCACGGCGTGGTCGGAATTTGAATAGGAATAAGCTGAGTTGGGAACTGGTCCACTGGAAAGGGAATACAGGCGAATAGCAAGCAAAGCAAAGCGAGAGAGCATGAGAGAGGGACAGCTTGACAGGACGGATAGTAGGACAGAAGAGAAGAGGTCGCATCGGCTGGAATAGATTTGGTAAAGTTCTCCTCTTTTTTCTGTGCTAAACAGCTAAACTGCTTAGGGGAGGGAGAGGGTGAGGGAAGAATGGTGCGGTCACGTCCGGTATCATTACCGCGCCATAAGTATATGGCAATATCCGGAAAAAAAATCACTTTCAAATTTAGTCTAACTGCCTTAGAAAAAATGACTATTTAACTGGATGGGAATCACTTTCAAATTTAGCCTCCTCAATCATCACTCTTTCTTATTTTCTCCTCTTCTTTCTCCAGTCCCTCACCTTCTAACTTTTTAATTATCTTCTAACTTTCACTTTTGAGAAGGACAAAACGCAGCTCGAATCAATAAGATGAATAACTCTCATTCGAATCATCGTGTCGTCGAAATGACCTCCCTCGTCCATCGTACTCGTCATTGACTCTCTCTCCCCCTTGCTCTTGAATCGTCGATCTCTTCATTCATTTGCCTATAATATAAAATAAATATCGACATTGGTTATCCATCATCTTTGACTTCTCTTTCTCAACGATCGTTTATTTTCCCAACCAATGTATCTTTTGAACCACTCCAAACCAAAATTAAGATAAATGAAATATCATTTAATTATGATTATTAACTGGTAGATTTGATCTCTCATATTATTTTTTAGAAAGTATGGTAATTATTTTTAGTTCTACTATAAATGGCTAAGTTAGTTTTTAAATTAGTAGTGTTTGGAGTTGATTTTTATTTATTTTGTTTTTTTTGTTTTTATTATGTAATGTGTAATGATTTGGTTAATGAAATATGTCTAAGCATTTTTATTCAAAAAGTGAATGCCTAGCGCTGCAGCTCCCCTCTCCTCTATTTTTTTAATCTAATCTTTATTATTATATTAAAAACTAATAACAAAACTATTTTTTAGTGTGCTTAATTATGTTCACATTTCAGCGTATGATGTTTATTGATGAAAAAATACTAAAAATATTAAGTACCGATAGTGAACAGTGATGCAAAATGATTTATCTCTACCGTCACATATGATATTTAATATTATAATTTTTAATTAATTTTTTATCTATTAATCACGGTCACTTTAAACTGTGAACAATATCACTACAAAACAAAAATAATTATATTATTCACTTCTAACCGAAATATACATATTATTCTTATTTATTTAAAATAAACTTAAAAAAAAAAATCAATTCCATCTCCTTTCTTTTTTTACAGCAAGCGGTGACGGTGAGAAGAGATGGCTGGTATTCCTCAAAGAAAAGAAAGAGATGGATGGCAGACCTAAACCTTCTCTGACCGAGAGGTGACGACACGCTGCGCTTCCCCTTTTCTTTACCTTTTTACGCTTTTAATTTTTTTTCTTTCTTTCTCTTTCTCGCTTTTCGAGAGGTGACGACACGGTGTTGTGATTAGTTTCCCACTTTTCTTCCATCCTTCGTTTCCTCTCGCTTTTTTTTTTTTGATAAAATCCTCTCGCTTTCTCTGGAGTTTGAGATAGGGAGTGTTTGGCACTCAATGGAATAGTAAAAAGTTAGAATAGAATAGCTATTTCGATGAATTAATTTGTCAAACGAATTTTAGACTAAGTAGAAGAGTGCGGAATAATGTTAATCCGGTATACCAACTTATAGATGGAATACCGGATTAGCTCTCGTCGGAATAGCGATTATTGTTTGATTATATTATATTATATTATTATATTATGATTATGATTAAGATTTAGTATTATTATATTATTATATTATATTTATAATTATAATTTATTATTATATTAACATTATGAGTATTATTTATTATTATTATTATTATTATATTATTATTATTAAATTATTATTATCATTATTGTTATTATATTATCGTTACCATTAGTATTATTATATTATTTATTATTATTATTTTATTATGTTGTATTATATTATTATATGTTGATTATAGTTATGATTAATTTATTATTATATTATTATAATTATAATTATTTTATGATTATGATTATATTTTTATTATTATATTATCATGATATGATTATGGTTATATTATTATGATTATGACTATAATTATTATTATCATGATTATGATTATGATTATTATATTATGATTATATTATTAAAATTATGATTACTTATTATTATTATATTATTATAATTATGATTGTAATTATAATTTTTTATTATTATATTACTATATTATGATTATGTTTATATTTTTATTATATTACTATTATAATATTATTATTTACTATGATTATTTTTTATTACTTTATTATTATTTTATTATATTGTATTATATTATTATATATTGATTATAGTTATGATTAATATATTATTATATTATTATAATTATAATTATTTATAATTATTTTTATGATTGTGATTAGATTTTTATTATTATATTATTATGATTATGATTATGGTTATATTATTATGATTATGACTATAATTATTATTATCATGATTATGATTATGACTATTATATTATGATTATATTATTAAAATTATGATTATTTATTATTATTATATTATTATAATTATGATTATAATATTTTTTTATTATTATATTACTATATTATGATTATGTTTATATTTTTATTATATTACTATTATAATATTATTATTTATTATGATTGTTTTTTATTACTTTATTATTATTATTATCTTACTATTATGATTATTATTTTACTATTATTATTATTATCATCATTATTAGTATCATAATTATTCATATTTTAACTATTCTGAGTTACAACCGCCAAACGATATAAATGAAGTTCAATCATATGAGGATGGTAATTAATTAATTTGTTTCTCTAAGATGTTTTCATATACTTGTTAATTGACTAAATCTTATTACCAGTATTAGGTAATGGTCACTACCAGTACCGCTCCCTGATTTCTAATTCTGATTCATCTATTACTAAAAGTTTTGGCTGGTAGGATATCCGATTTCATTCACTAATTGCATTAATTTTCTTAAAACTATGTGCTAAATCCACGAGCTCGGATGCGTTAATCTTCAGCTAGGTGAGATTTAAATTGGGAGCAGGGTGGGTGCACCCATGAATGTATATTTAGATTGTTCACTCACATCTCAAACCGTTGGATTAAACTTCATTTAATGACTTCCTCCACAGTATTAACAAAATTAAGTAATTAACTTTTCTCATTCCCCATGGCGGTGTCACTTAGATGGCGAATTTAAACTTCATTTAATGATTTCTCCACTATATTTTATACTGATGAATTTTTTAAAGCATGTGAAATGAGTCAGTTATTAGCAAAAAAGTGAAATAATTAAATTATATCAATCTTATGGGGTTTTAATATTTTCAAATATTCAAGCATTATTTAAATATTGTGTAAATGAATATATTATTTGTTCTTATCTTTCTCATAAAATACTTATTCTTAAACCCAAGAAAAAATCATTTACACAAAAATATGTCATTAAAATGTAAAAAAAACATCTTGTTCCTAAATTATCAAAAGAAACAATGATAGATGAAGATTATGATATTGTTACAAAATATAGAATGACAATTAATATTAAAATAAAAAACTAAACTGTATTGATTTTATGATTTTATTATAATTTTAAATAAATTCGTCCATATATTCAAATTTTGAAAATATATCTCTCACTACAAATTACTAAATGGCACATTATAAATAATTTTGAAGGAATTGTTTTGTAGTGAAATAAAAATATATATTCCATTATTATTTTAACAAAAATAACGACTGTTAAATACATTTTCACTTACATTATTATTTAATTATTGGAATGAGTTATTTAACGCTTGCTTTTCATTTGTAAAAATGTATAATCATTTTTTCTCGAATACCCACTTCCTTTCAAAATCACAAAATTACCATAGTTTAATACTTATTTTCATTTTATTAATAGTCAACGCTTAAATTCTTGATATTATGATCTATCATAATTATCCTCCATATGTTGTTTTGATAATTTCATAATATCGTACGATGGATAAGTTTAAATGAACATATCATATAAGGCTGATAATTATCTTCATGTGTGAAGTTCTAAAAAAAATAGATTTCCTTGACACAGAAATAAAGAAAAGGTATATATACATATAATAGTAAAATAGTTTTTTGAACTTTTAAGGTACATATTTGTGCATTTTTTTCTAACGGGACCCGCAATAGTTATTTTTTTCCTTTCCCATCAGTGTGGTACGGGGAAATAGAAAGATTGATATTATGGAGAGAGAATCATTAAATGAAGTTTAATCCAATAGTTTTAGAGGTGATTGAACAATCTAAATGTGCACTCATGGGTGCACCCACCCTGCTCCCATTTAAATTCCTGATACCGAATAAAAGTGGCAACATAAAGGAACTTTTCACCATTTCACAAAAAAAATACACCTTTTCTATTCATCAAATCACCATTAAAAATTTTTTTGGGTGAATCAGAAAAGAATTTTCTATAGATTATAGTCAAGGATTTAAAATACGGATTTAATTATGTGTGCGAGAGACACCGCATACTGCATATGCGTCATGCGGATATATATACGGATTATTCATCTCAAAGGTGACTTTCAACATTGTATATATTAATATTATATATAAGTTTCAACATTTCCTCACAAAAAAAAAATTAGTGTAGTGCATAGTACCCAAACTCCTAGCGTGAAGTATTGGGTTCGATACCCAACTCAAGTAATTTTGCACAATTTTTTTAAGGTAGCGACTTTAAAGGATTTTCTTTGGCGAAGATGGTGCAGTAATATGCATATGCGGGTCAGTACTTGGGTATTTATCAGATATTCTATGGTGAAGATTGTTAGTTTATAATAATCTTGAAGTCAATAATATGATAAATTGGTTATATAAAGCTTTGTTCATAAATTGGATATTTAAACGATATTTTATTTCCTTGAGTATTATTGAATTTATGAATCATTTCGAGTTCATGACTGGAATTGTGAAACTTCATAATATAGAATATACTCTTAAAAGTCACTAACCAAGGTAATTAGCAGGAACACTAATTAACCGTTATCAGTTTAGTATGTGGATTAAATGATGGTCAAGTTTTACAGATCATAGACAAAGAGTTGTCATTTTAATCACATAGATCGATGTTCTAAGAATATCGTATTTGATAGACCCCGAATGAAATATTAAATGTAATTGTGTTCGTGTCATTAATGTTTCCGTTCAGTATTAAATTCTAAAATATGAGGCATTCATCTTTCCTACATAAGATATGTATGTGTGTGATTTCTACCAAACGTTATCCGTAAAAGGTGGCTATAAAGGTAGGTATTCGGTATACATAACTTATGCGGAGGAAGAGATGGTTTGCCAAAAGTACTATTGTCCCTCGTATTTCTATACGAGTTATAGCATCACTCAGGCCCCTGATAGAGTAAGATTATCTCTGCTAGCAAGATAATTATAAGAGTAATTATATTTGATAATTACTCGGGATCAAGAAAAGATTAAGTTTGAAAGCATGACACATATCTACCTTGAAACTGATCTGATAGCTATGAGACAAAAGAATTAAACACAAGTAAATAGTTTACTGGATCATGATATTGTACGATTGCATCATCATCTGTGTAATTGGATGGTCATAGTGCATTCTCGCCGGATGCCTCCTATGATTATAGAAGTTAAAACGGTTTAACTCTATTTACCAACATAACACGGATCCCGTTTCGGTCACACCGTATAGGAGTTAATCGGAGAATCTTATTGATTAATTATAAATTATTTACAATCAATAATAAGATGGTTATAATTAATTATATATGATATAATTATATTTGTCATAGATATGACAAGAAGCAAAAATCAGATTGAATTTATAACGTGTTGGACACGTCGTATAAATTCGCCGAAACAACAACCGAGAAAAATATAATTGTAGATGACAATTATATATATTTGATTTGGATTTTAAATGTTAATTATGGATTTGAATTATGGGCCAAAGCCCATTTATAATTAAAGCCTTAATTAATAATTAAAATCCCAAAATCAGAAAAGCCCTAAAAAGCCCAAAATCCGAAAAGCCCAAAATGGCCCATGAAAATGCCGACCTCTAAGGGTATTTTGTTAATTTGGCCAAAAGTCCAAGGGATTTCGGTAATTTGGCCAAAAAGTCCAATGACGTTTTGGTAAATTGGATAAACTTTAAGGGTATTTTGTTCTTTTCACATTGAAACCTCCTTACTATTCATGAGGGTATTTTGGTAATTTGTCAATCTCACATTTCCTATAAATAAAGGGGTAGGGTGAGAGAGAAAGTCACACCAAAATCAGTTCTACTTTCTCTCTCTCTCGGTATACGATTGTTTCAGAATTCACGGGATCAGTGAATAGTGTTTTTACGAAAGTTGCGGTATTTCTGCACATTTATGAAACAAAATTACTGCGAGTAGTTAATAGTATTATTTCATCTTTTTCTCGGGTGAATAGTGTTTTTGCGAGAAACCGCGGTTTACGGTATTTCTGGCAAAAGAAATAAGACGCTCTCTGGTCAGTCCTGGTGGATAACCTACGAGGCATCAGATGTTTGGTGCTCCGAGACAAGCCGATTTTCATTTCAATTAAAATTTGGAAGCGAGGTATAACATCTTATATTAATCTATTTAATTGTTAAGTAGATTAATGTTTTAGAAATCAATCATGGAGTATATCAATAAAGGTTTAAAGAGGTGTGTATCTCTCGGTAATCATCCGACATACCACTTTAACCCTAAGCTTAAGTTAGAAGTAAAATAATATTTTACCGTCTTTTGTAAAGAATTAAATGTCTGTATCTATCGGTAATTATCCGACATACTTTAATCCCTAACTTAAGTAGAAGTAAAATTTTTGTTCTACGGTCTTTCCGTAGATTGAGTATTAATGAGATTTGGGCATTCCAAAACCCAACAAGATTGTGTGGCTATACATATGCAGTACGCATATTAAGTTGGTTGCCGGTCATAATCCGCATACGCTTATGCGGCCGCATGAACTACATTTTATAACACTGGTTATAGCCCATATAGTGTTCACCAAACGGCCAGGTATGAACGGGCATGAGTTTTGGGGTACGGGTTGTACGGGTGGTACGGAGAGTTTAATCAAATAAGCATGACAATAATACACAACACAACAATCACAACCATAGAATAGAAAAGCTCTTAATATAAAACCATGATCCAAGTTTAGCATTCCTAATCCCTAAGAACTAGAATATTTAGCCGCTCGTTGCGGCCTATAAAAATATAGTAAATGTACAAATAGCAAGAACAAGAGACATCCTAACAAAAGTGATAAAAACAACAAAGAATACAATAAAAAGTAGATGATTTAAACTCTAGATGTTGCTTTGTTCTAGTCTTTTTCTCGGTCTCCGTCTCCTCTCGAGGCTCCGGGTCTTCGATCTCTCGAACTGCCCTCGAAAAGTAGCCGATGGCTAGGGTTTAAGGAGTTGGAGTGAGATGAAATATGGGTGAAAATGATCTCTCCAAACCCTAGGGTGCTAGACGAATATATAAGAGAGGGATCAACCAAGTTAAAGGGAATCACAACATTAAATCGTTGCCTTCTTTGCGGATTTTTTTCAAAAAGAGGCCATACGGCCCGTATGTAGATGCATACAGGACGTACGCCCTTTGTTGTTGCGGCAAACGACTTTTGTTGGTATCGTGGCACTTCAATTGACGTGGAAGCTTAGTTTGGGATCCGATTCCTCAGCTCTTCGGCTCGATGTCCTTGAAATGTGCATCAGGCCAAAGCATAATCAAATCTAAAAATAAATATGCTTATGCAATAAAATAAAATATGAGATTGAGAGTTTTGATCTTATTTTTAGGCACAAATATGGGTGACATCTAATCCACCAAGCTTAGAATCGTACCTGTCCTCAAGCAAAATCCTAGTCCTAACAATGTAAACCATACCTAAACCTAGACCTAGACTCCCGATATCTAATGAAGTGAGGAAACTAATATCTCGGATCAAGCATGAATCGGTTGCGGTTGTCCATCTTCACCTCACGAGACTTGGGTCGATATATAGAAAAGATAGACCGAGTGACTCTTGAGCCGAGAATTTTTCGACCTTGAGATTTAGAACCCTAGTTCCCCTCATCATGGTATGTCTCAGAAGAAAAAATATTTTGTGACTAAAATAACAGATACCACGACTTGGCCCAGAACCCTTGCATGATGAGGAGATTGTCCAGACCTCGTAGGTTCAACAATCGATTCCCACTTCTAAAATCAAAACTAAAGTATAAAATTCCAAATTTTTTTATTTCAAAAATAGGTTAAATTAAAGGGTTGAGCGATCGGGTCCTTGTCTTGCGCTGGAACATTACACAGTGGCTTTATTTACCTAGGTCGTTCAAGGTGTATATTGCATACATTCACTCATAGCTAAGTGAGGAGCTAGTGGAGTGTCGACCGCTCAGTTATTTTAATAAAATATTTTTTATTTTTTTATTATATATATTTATATTTTATTTATTTATTACTTTTACGGCTAACTTTAATCGTAGATTTATGACCCTTACTGTTTAAACTCTTTTAATGCTGGACAACCCCGTCAGGCAAGACATAACGGTCATGTGGGTATTCCAATCATTTTATTCAGAAATAAAATACGTTTAAGTGCTGGACATACTAAAATTTTATTCGGGCATCCGATTCAGGTTTCAAATTTCAAAAGTCATGGTCATCTAAGGAACTAAACGCTACATATTTATCGCTCGATTTTAATGCACTACTCTGTGTGGTTATGAAAACCGAACCGCACCAATCATAGTGTGATCTTGAGTATCGTGTATCCTCACATCATATCTATATGCAATCCTATCATGAATGCTAAATGCTAAAGAAAAGAAAAAAATGCGAAGATAACTAAAAGAAATCAAAGTAAATCGGTATATCGCCCACACTCAGATAACCAAGAAAAATAAAAATCTTAGAATAAACCTCAAACAGTCAAATAATAATTGTCAACCGAATAATGACTATAAAAATGTAGTAAACATACAAAGAACAAGAACAAGAGACGTCCTAACAAAAGTTATCAAAACAACAAAGAATATAACAAAAATAGATAATTCAAACTCTAGATGTTGTACCGTTCCAATCTTATGATTGGCCCCCCTCTCGGGGCTTTGGTCCTTCTATCTCTCGAACTTCCCTCGGAAAGTGGTCAACGGCTAGGGTTTGCGGAGGTAGAGCGGAAGAAGATGAAAGATGGGTGAAAATGATAGCAAATGTGAAGCTTTTCAAACCTAAGCTGATGGGCGAATATATAGTTAAGGGATCGGCCATGTCGGAAGGGAATCGTGACATTAAATCATCGTCTTCTTTGCAGATTTTTTCGAAAAGAGGTCATACGATCCGTATGCAGGTGCATATGGGTCGTACGCCCTTTGTTGTTGCGGCAAACAACTTATGTTGGTCTCGTGGTACTTCAATTGGCATGGAAGCTCAGTTTGTGACCCGATTTCTCAGTTTTTCGGTTTGATATCCCTAAAATGTGTTGTAGGCCAAAGAAGAATGAAATCTAAAAATAAATATACTTATGCAATGAAATACAAACATGAGATTAAGAGTTTTGATCTTATTTTTAAGGCACAAAGAGAGGTGAAAATATATATAAATGCGTGAGATCAAATCTCCCAATCTAGAATCTTGCTTGTCTTCAAGCAAAATCCTAGTCCTAGCAATGTAGGCCATACCTAAACCTAAATCTAGACTCCCAATATGTAATAAATGAGAAAAATAATATATCGGATCAAGGCATATGTAGAAAAGATAGACTCGAGCGATTCTTGTGCCAAAGATTTCCCGACCTTCAAAATTTAGAACCCTAACTTCCCTCATCATGGTATGTCCCAAAAAAAATTCATTTAGCATTATTTTTTATCACTTACCATTCTTTTTTTATTCCATACTTATTGGTTGTTCTTTTTGGACAATATACCGGGCAAACTCACTTAGCATTCTTTTTTATCATATTTTTGATGAGTTTTTGTACCATCCGAGTTAATTAATGTGTGACGTGAGAGGGATCAGTGTTCTTTTGTAGTTCTTCTTTAATTTTAATGTGTTTTTCGTCATGTATACTTAATGAAATAGTATCAATTCTAAAATTATAAAAATATCAAGCTTGACAATCTTTTACCTTACATTTTTCACCGATCACTTGTTTATTTTATCAAATTTTTTCTCGTAGAACCTCCAGTATGGCGCGTTGTAAGTAGGAGTAGGATTCTTTCTTTTCATTTTCCAAGCATCTGTCGCTGACGCCTTGCCACTTGCCGGAGACGAAGGGCGGGTGGGGTGAGTTGTCCGAGGGTTCGAACGAGTTATCACGAGTTAAGACGGGTTATGGGTCACGGGTTGGTCATCCTGGAGGTGGCAATCTGGCGGGTCGGGTCGGGTTTGGGTTCAGGTCGGATCAGTTTGATCGTCTGGAAGAAATCGGGTTGGGTCGGGTCTGGTCAATTTACATATTGTGTTTTTTCAGATTTTAATAGATTTCGATTTGATTGATGGTAATTTGATCTCGGGTTGGGTTGGGTCTGGTCGGGTTCGGGTTGGGTCGGGTCGGTTTCGGATCGGCTCAGTTTGACATTTTTAAAAAATCAAGTCGTGTCGGCGGGTTTCTCGGGTCGTGTCGGGTTCTGCCACCGCATGCATGGATCATGGGCACGGGCGTGGGCAAATTTAGGACGGGTTAAGAAGGGTCGGTTATCACAGACGGAATTATGAAGGGTGATCCAAACCCGTATGAAACCCGCTCTTGACACGGATATGGACGGTCGCAAGTTGAATCCACTGGGCGGATTCGGACGAGCGACGGGGTGGACGGGCGCAGATCGGATTGACCCTTACGGTTTTTGTTCAAACACTAAGCCTATAAAACCAAATTTAGTTTTTATTTACTAAAAATAATTTCCCAAAAAAGCCTGACCGTTTTAAATTTTGAAGTGTCCTCATGTTTTAATCAGATTTATTATCTGACAAGGAAACTGCCAGACACGTGGCGTCACATCACCAGGTGCTGGGATTCGCTAGGCACACTTCGCAACGCACTAACTATCCATCCATGCGTACACGTGTTATTGCTGCCAGCTGCCAGCTGCCACACCGTTCCAAGAGCGCCGTGGGTCCCACCGCACGGTCTTCTCACCGTGCTTCTCATCTTTCTGACTTTCTCCAGTCTGCATTCAGAGGTCTCACAGATTGAATGCATTGCATAAAATAGAATTGTGGAGCTGAATTTTGAAATGGAATTATGGTTATGTAGGTATAGTATACACACAATTAACAGAACCATAGGCCATAGCTAATAATATAGCTAGCTGTGTCACTTCATCATTTTTGCTATTGAGATCGAAAATACACGTGCCGGATTCTTGGTGGATCCGTTCTCTCATTGCTGTTCTAGAGTTGGAGGAGTAATTTTGCTTCTTGACTGGTGACCCATGCAGACTACAGAGTAAATAGATGTGAAAATAATTCAGTTACAATGTGAAGCAACATAAATATATCACCACAGTTAAGGCCGAACTAGAATCTCAGTTTGGGCTTTGGGGTGTCGAATATTATATTGGATATTAGATATAGATAATGAGAGTGTTTAGTGAATATGAAAGATTTTGAACGTTTAGGATGATGATATTTGAAAGGTTAAGATAGTGCAAAAATGTAAAGAATTTAATATAGAAATGTATAAATCAATTTGAGACTTAATTTTCAAGTGTAATGACAACGGAATACGATTTAAATCAATTTAATTCTCACAAGAATATAGCAATCAAAAAAATATGTGAAAAGAAAGTAAAGATAAAATAAGAACACAAGATGTAACGGAGTTCCGCTTTAACAATGCCTACGTCTCCGGACCTCAACCTCTAACAATTGAGGTTGAACCGATATATTTAAAAAGAGTTTTTACACTATAGAACTTGGTCCCTTACAAAAATGGTTCGGTAACAAGAGTGACGATACACTCAAAAAAGTGAGTGACAAAACACTCAAAAGGCGGGTGACAACACACTCAAAAGTCGAGTGACAACACACTCAAGAAAAACTGAGCACTACAGCTCAAGAGAATGTTTTTCAAGAAAATCACGAAGGATCAAGATGGGAGAATAGAGAGAAGCAATATTGAGTTTGAACAAAGATTTGGTTAATTAAGTGTTTCAATCTTTTGAATTATTTCTCTCACTTTGTATATGACTAGTAAGCTCTCTGGGGTAATGATTTAGATAGATAGATCATATTCAATCATGTATAAGTGAGAGATGTGATCCTTTTAAATAGATCTTCTGAAATAACTGAAGAAACTATTTTTCGGCCTGAACCGTTATAATGGTTTACGAATCGTTATAACGGTTTACGAATCGTTATAACGGTTTAGAAAGAATAGCCGTTGGATCAACTGAGCTGAAACGTTATAACGATTTATCAAGTCGTTATACGTTTCATGAATCGTTATAACGATTAAAGAATCGTTATACGTTTCACAAATCGTTGTAACGATTACTGAATCGTTACATAACGATACACTCTGGTTTCTTTGAGAATGTTTCTGCCTTAGAATATTTTTGAGTATTGAGATGAACCGTTATAACGATTACTAACCATTATAACGATTCACTGATCAGAAGCATTTTCTTGTTGTTTAAGCTCAATTTATCTTGACCAATTCAACCCAGTTTGAGTCTAACTATACCTAAGCCTAATGCAGTCTTGATTAAACTCTTGTATCCCACTACTTGTCTTGGTTCTTGTGCACTAGTCCATTTACATGTTAATCCCTGCACAAAACTCAAACAAGGCAAATTGTAAAATTCAAGATTGTTTTACAATCGACAAATCAAAAAAGATATTAAGTGTAACAGAATAAAATCTCTCAAAATATATACTAAATTTTAATTTCATAAATGGCGGCAGACCATTCTGGTCCACCCTTAAATCTGCCAATGATTGTAGAATTGAAAATAAAATAATAATAAATTTATTAAAAATATATATTTAAACTTTGGTATATAAATTTAGATGCTTATTTTACTAAATTTGATGACTAGAGCATATTCTTTTAATTATTTTTAATCCCAATAAAAAATATACATTTTTTAAAAAATATAATTGTAAGTTAGATTTTGAAAAATATTTTAACCGTCATAAGTGTTCTCTTTGTCTAATTATATATGAGCACGTAACGAGTGGATCAATGATTTTTTTATCAAAATTTGAACTTAATATGATTATGTTGTGTTAGAAGAATTATTTTGTTAACTCATTTGTAATCTAATCCAACCCATATATTTTTGTATATATATATGGGACAATCGATTATTATTTCAAGTGAATTATTTATTATCTGTTTTTATTATTTTTATTAATTGCACAAATTATATTAATTATATTACAACTCAAGGATGAAAAAATTATAAATATGTCAAGATAATTCAATATTAAGAATGAATAATAGACTAAAAATTAAATATTTATTATGTCTCATAAAAATATAACTTATAATTAATAATTAATATTGAAAAAGTAACATAATAATAACTCCATAGTAATATCTAAAATGTGAAGTAAAGTTTCAACTCTTAGATAATTATTTGAGATTAGTGATAGATTCAGAGATAGATGAGACTCACAGACTGTCCGTCTACGATAGAAATGGTTTAAGACGGGAGAAGTAAATGAATCACCGAGACTAGAAAGGAATAATCGGAATCAATTAATCAAATTACGACTATCACTAAAAATGATAATATTGATTAGTCAGAATGATATTCATTATTGATTGACTAATTTCTCATCTTTATAATTAAGCTAAATATTTTTAAAATTTAAAATTTTACTGTGATTCATATATTTGAAGTCTTGAAATAAGTTAGGGAAACCAATTGATTAATCTCATATATTTATATACAATAAATTGCACATTTGTACTAAATTATAGAGTGCCAGGCCCCACTTGACACCCGTCTCTCTCCGTCACTAACCACAGTCATAACATGAAACCAATTTTTCACGAGAAGATGAAAAGTCCATAAATATTTACTTTTTTTTTAAAAATAATTATATCCTTCATTGAAAAACTCTGAACTACTAAGGTGAAGAGAAATGGAAAAAAATAAAATGGATATCTTAATAATGATGTCCTTCATAAGAAAACTCTGAACTATTAAGGGTCAAGAGGAATGGAAAAGAATAAAATGGATATCTTAATAATCTATCTGAGATGAATTATTTTGTAAAACAAATAAAATGGATGAAATGCTTGCAGGACAAATATTCGAAGTAGAAGTATTGACTTTGGGTGGATAAACTTCACTGGCACGCTCCCAATTTCCCATGAGAAATACTGTTTCCTCTGGCCTCTGGGATACATCTGCACGAATCTTACAGCAGTAAAGAGGTGACTTAAAGTTGGGGAACCAACTTTTCCGTACCATTGGATTGCTCTCAGCAGCAGTACGGTCAAAGCGCTGTGTACTCATGTGAGGGGAAATGCTACCTTCCAAGGAGACACCCATTATTTAATGGGAGAAAAATTATATAATACGTTGCATTAATTAATATGAAGACATTGAAATGCGTGAACTAGTACGATTTTGATCCGTTCGAGTTCGCCTCTCCAAAACGAACCCTATCTATTTTGTGCACGAGAAAGATCTTTCAAATTTGATAATTGAATAAACTAAAAGGGAATGGTTATGTACACACAACTGGATAAATTTCTTCCTACGCCATGTCTCTCAAATTTGAGCACTTTCTTAAAGTCTTTTTTAGTGAATTCGACTTATATTTCTTCCTTAATAGGGCTGTTAGAAAAATTTATAGTTTATAAATTTCTCACAATTTATTTAGAATCAGTTCGAATTTGCCTCGCTTGTTAAATTCATTAAGTTAATAAGTCGAGTTTGAGTCAAGTTTGACTCGACGCGCTAAACTCGTTAAACTATTAATATTTATTATTTATACTATTTATTATGGAATTTTGTATGTTATATAAATTATAATACAACATATATGAATGCGGGCAGATCCTAGCATTATTAGGGGATCAATTGTTTCCTGAATTTTAAAAAATAATACTTTTAAGTTAATATTTTGTTAATTTGATCCCTGAATTTAATTTCTGATTTCTCTAAATTGTTTAACTATTTTCATTAAGAAAAAATTTAATATTATGAATAACAAAAAAAGTTGCAAAAATTTCAAAATATGAAGTCCCATAAAGAAAATTTTGGATGTTGACTTGATTATCTATTATTTTGAATTTTTTTTATTTATTTTTAATATATAAAGGATACAATTTTAGTAGTTTTTTTATTATGTTCTATTAGGTAACGGGTTTGAACCATACAAGCAATTGTAATTCAATTACTGACCCCTTTGATAGAAATCCTACATCCGCCCATTATGAATGTATTTGTACGAAGTAGATATAAAACTATGTTTTCATTAATTCTGATTTTTTTAATTTTTAACATAAAATATTTATATGAAATATGATTAGTTAGTAAATGAGCGGTTAATGAGTTGATCCGATTCTCTTATTAACTTAACAAATCAATTTTAAACTAACATTTTTTTATTCGTTAAGTTAATGAGTCCATTTCAAATTTAAAATGACTCAATTCGACTTGTTTCGTTTACGGTCTACATGAAAGTGCATCGTAATATTTGCTACCGAGTGATACTCGTTTTTTTTTAAATAAATAATTATTAAAGAAAATGACTATATCAACTTAGAAAACTTCTTTACGTGTAAAATTAATAGAGCCAAGTTCATTCCAAATAGTTCCTATGTCCACCCCTTGCTTGGGTGGGACCGTGGGATTAGCACTAAAAAACGTGCAAATATGAGGGAGGAAATCAAGTTGCTTCGAATGAAACAACAAGGCTAAAATACAAAACCTTCGTGTATATTTTCAGGTGATTTATAATTACGTTGTTGCTCGAAATATTATTAAAAAATATCTCGTTTATTACGTGTCAAAGATATAAAGTATCTATCTGAGTATTTATTTTTAAATACATCAGCACGTTTTATTTTATTATTTTCGTTTGACAAAAATATACATATTACTGTAAAATATCAAATCAGCTACACCAAAAGAAGAATGATGAGATGTTGGATATCATTCCACTTTACTGAGTAATTGCGCAAAATTTGGTAGGGTGAATGATGCATCTATGGTGTAGGGTTGAGGCGGAGGGATGGTGACACGGCATTGCTACAGTATCCACCATTAATGATGCTTTAATTTAGAGGCGCAATAATCCACAAACCCAGGATTTGACCCAGCAATAGTGTGTTAAGTGGTTCCAAAGAGTACGAACCAATCAAGGCTTTTCAACGATTAATGGTCGATTTATTTATCGCTGAATCACTGTATCCGCCTCTGTCCCACAAATTAATGCTCTCGTGAAGACTATTGTGAAGGGCTGCAAACCAATTGAATTCTATTAAATTCGTTAGTATTTAATATTAATTTAAAATTATTTGAAACTAAATTTAATTTAATTTAAATTAAAATAAAATAAAAATTTAACTCTAAGCGAACTCAATTATTTTAATTTTTATATTTACTTTTATATTGTTATAATTAATTAGAAATAAAATAGTAAATATTTTATTATTTTTATATGTAAATTTAAAAAATTAACTGATGTTTATTAACTTAAAAATAAATTATTAATATCTTATTAATTATATAATAAATATTAATTCATATATTATTTTTTAAATAGTTAAAAAATATATGCAAATAACTATATATCGAACTATTACAAATCGAACTCAAACCAGTTAATTAAAAAATTATCGAACCGAATTCGAATCGAACTAACAAAAAAGTCTAATCGAACGAACTGATCTCGAACTAAAATCGAATCTAACAAAAATGAATTACGAGTTTTTCTTGAAGCCCTGGTTGTTATGTTTCTTCAAACCTCTTTTGACAAATCAAACCAACAAAAGTAGTGGTTGTGTGGGGATCCTTTTTTATTTTTAGAAAATTCAAAAATAATTGTCATATTTAAGAATGATTGTAGTTTTCAGTGCAATTGATTTCTTTATATTTTATCTCATTTTGCAGATAAAAAATAATATTTTAACTCAGCTCACAAAAAACTAACCATAAAATTATTTTTGTTTTTCTAAAAATAAAAAATATGGGAATCTCGTCAAAAACTATTTATTTTATCAATTTTGATTACTAATTTTAATAGAAAAAATATAAATATATTCTTAAATTTATAGATTTGTCCTGATATAAGTTTCATTCAACTTGAGTGTTATTTGATATACAATCAAATAACATTAAAATTATATGATAATTATAACTAGTTAAGTGTGATTTAATATTTTTTTCATTTTACAAATTTTGCAAATTGAGTCCCGACTTTGCAACTTATTTTTTAACTTTTTGACACAATAAAATCTCTCATTTAGGACCACGGGCCACAACCATTCATTATAATCTATGCATCCATCTTATGGTGTGTTTGGATGGTGAGGAATAGCGTTGTTCACAGAGTAATCATGTTATTTTTGGTTTAGTAATCATTCAAATACAAAAATAAATTTGAGAATAATAGCAGAACAATGCTAATCTGCTAAATCATAAAAAAATTAAGTTAGCGGATTAATATTCCATAAGGGTAATGAAAATAATAAAAAACAATTTTTTTATATAATTATAAAGTAATATTAAACAAATATTATTATTAAAATAAAATAATAGAAAATAATTAATTACTTTAGCTATTCCCTCCATTGTAACTAAGTTATCATCTAAAAAATATTTTACTAATCCGATATAGTAAAAGTTAGCACTCTTTTCATATTTTTTGAGATATCACTAACCTCAGTACCTCACATTGTTCTCAACTAATAACCCAAAAAACACTATTGTTGTACTAATCCTTTCTAGTGTTTGATTTGTCAAAAAAATAGCACTAACTTTAGAATAGCAATTATTCTAATTTGAAGTTTGATCCAAACAAGATTTAGGAATTTGGAATAGCTAAAAAATAGCTCTATTCTACTTACCCATCAAAATAATGGTTTAGTAAAATTGTACTATTACTATTACTTTGGAGATTAATAAACAATGGTTCCATTCATTTTCCTTTTATTATTTTATTCGTTATAAATAAAGTAATAATAAATAAATAATAATTTATTAAAAAAATATATAATAATATTTTTTAATATTAAACAAAATAATAATCAATAATATTTAATAAAAATAATTAATAAATTAATAACCATTAGTATTAATATAAACAAATGAATAATTAAAAATCATAATACGTAATAATAATTCTTAATATTAAATAAAATAATAATCAATCATATTAAATCAAATAATAATAAATTAATTAGGAACAATTATTACAAATAAAGTAATGAATAATTAAAAATCATAACACGAAATAAGAATTTATAATATTAATTAAAATAATAATTAATGAATTAATAATAAATAATTATTAGTAAATTAATAATAATTAGTATTAAACAAAACAATAGTTAATTTACAATCATAATGCGGAATAATAATTCTTAGTATTAAATAAAATAATAATCAATAAAAGAATAAATAATAAATAATAATAAATAAATCAATGACCATTAGCATATAATTTTCTTGTGCGTGTCTCCAAATAGGGAGATACTAAATAAAAAAAAGGGAGATAATGCGTTCAATCCCTATGATTTTGGAACTTTTGGGTGCATTTTGGGAGACAATTTACTCGTGCCAACTAACATATTTCAATTCTGTAAATTTTATTATAAATATTTTCCCTACTAGCATTTGTATGGATATCTCGTTAATTTATTATATTTTAATGACGATACAGTAAGATTTATTTTGTAGTCGGGAACGCAGACAAATGCGGTGGAGCGGTGAGAAGTGAACCTCCAATATGAAATAAAGATATCTATCAATTATCATTGAAAAGTTTTTATTGTAAACGGACTCGATCATATCCTTAATTAATTATCATCGATCTTGAGTACAGTTGTTGGGTACGCAAGTTATTTGTGAGACTGGTGTCTAATATGCAATATAATCGACATTGAAAACACACTCTCCCATCATTCTTGAACCGTGTATTTAAGCCATATATCATGCAATCTGCGTATTGTAATTTAAATTGTTTCCCGATAACTAATAGCTGTATGTATAATAATGTGAAACAACCAATAAGTTCTATATAAATATATAATTTTCATAATATTTTCTTATATTTCACGTAAATCATAGGGGAGATGGCCCTCTCGTACCCGCTTGTCTCAGCCCGTACCTTCAAAGTCCTTCAAACTTTTGGTTTGTAAATTTGTAATGAAGTTTGCTCCAGATATTTAATTCGATTTTTTTCTCAATTATGCAAAGTTATTTAAAAATTAAAATTAAGTACTTAATTAAATATTTACAATACAAATTATGTTTCATATTTCATTTGTTTATTTTTATTATATCCTTTATTTTATTTATATTAAAAAAATATAGTTACAGATAAATCTAATGTATACTAAACTCACCAAAATTTTTTGTTAGCTTATCTCCAAAATATATACTCTATCATCTTTAAATTTTTGATGCATTTTTCTCAATAAATTATTTACATCAAAAACCTATAGGATACTAAAATTTTATATTTTTAAACTCTGAAATAAGAATAAGATAATGAAAATATATGATTTAAAAAATGAAATAAATACTTAAAAACTCTAAAAACATAAAAATTTGTACCTGAAATATTTTGATATAAAGAATGTATTGAAGAACATAATTGACATTTGTAGCGATAAAGTACGTTTCTTTAGCTAAACTCAGCAAGGACCTTGGAAGTATCTGTCAGATTTATTTATATAATTAAAGTAATTACAATTGATATTTTTATTTAAATATGAAAATGATAAATATTATGGTGCAGAACGATTTTATTAATTTAAAATTTGTATTGAAATTTGTAAGGAATTATATCAAAAAAGCATAATTTTGGTCGGTTTCAATTAGCATATTACAAAATCCATAGTATAATTATAATGTAAAATATATAAAAATATAAATAAATAGATTACAACATATTATATATCATGGTTCATGGATATTCAAGCTGAAAATAACGCAGCCAACTTTTTCGAGTTTCAGTCAGAAAATCAGGCTCGTTGGTTTCAATCGAAACTTCTTCGTGGAGATAAAGACAGTCATATGGATTCTATAATACGAGTTATATCAAACAACTTAAATTACGTGGAGTTTTTTTTTTCAATCCATAAATTAAGTCAACAGCACAGTTGGGTTTTGGTTCTGTGGCACAAGATTTGCTTTTTGCGTGGATATGAGCTAAATTGGCAGTGAGTAAAGACAATGTTAAACGTGGCCACAAAATTATCATTTCCACCATATAATGTCTCCACACATAGCTTGTTTGACATAATAATCCACTAATATATTAGATTTTTTTTTTGTTTTTAATGTTTGTAGTGACTTTCTTCATAGGAAGATAGAGCCTCACTCCATTCCCTGAGGGTGGAATTTTGTTGCACGTGTACTGACTACTGAGGGCATCGTGGATCTGATCATGTGATGCATGTGAGATTTTTAACTTTTTTGTATTCATAAATTAAGGAGTCGTAGTTTTAACATTTTTGTCTCACAAAAAAAATTGTTGCTCATTTATACTCTTTATCAAACGTAATTTTAAGCTATATGGCAGGGAAGCACATATGCACCACGCCACCAGCCCAAAATAGAAAAGAAAAAATAAAACACGAGACCTTTCATATTGAATTTCAGGCTTCCAATCCAATAGGGCATTAATCCCCTAAGCAGGCCTCCACTAGCTTTGATCAAAATCGGAGAATCTTACCTTTTTTCTTAGCTACTAACGTATTAAATAAAAAAGATAATAGGGATGGATCATAATGGGTTATTTTGATATTTTTAATAATATATTTTAAATAATATAAAAAAATTAAAATAGAAAAAATATAGATATTTATTTTACTTATAAATAGATAGTATTTTTTATGCAACTTTTAACACTTCATTATATTATTTGATAGTCCATCAAAGAACAATAAATTTTTATACCATTTATAATGTTTCAATTTAATAATCTAATTATTAAATAATAATGAAATTACATAAAACTTAAAACACCATCAATTTATAAGTAAAATAATATATTTTTTTTAATATTTATATAAAAATTCATTATCATAATTCTCAAACTAAACCATTTTCAAGGGATCACTCCCCAAAATATTATATACGGACTTGATGGTATGATTCAGGCAAACCTAAACCGTTCCTTTAGACCGATTGTCCAGTCTATGAGTCTTATGTGACCAGATTCAAGTCCAAGTGTCCAACCCAACACGATGGAATGGACCTGGGACGAGCTGTCCCCATTTAACACCCGAGATTAGATTCTTAACCGTCCGATGAAAACTGGACGGTCGTTGCCCCCCAAGTCGGATAAATTTCGTGAAGCTTCGGGTGACCCAAAGCTAAGCCCCACGTTCTCGGTAAGAAACGAAACGACCAACGAATGAAACCGTAGCTCAGAGACTCAGAGCAATAAAGAACACAATTCATTTTTAATTAAAAAAATGCTCGAGTTTCTCTCTCTATCAACCAATTCACTCTCCCGTGCCCCTCTCTCCTCGATCTCTCCTTCTCTCCCACCACCACGGCCGATCTCCTTCGCTCGCCGCCGTACAGCCGGCTCGGCAGTCAAAACTCGCCGGAGAGCGCGTCGCCGCCACCGCCGTATGTCGTCCCAAGTCCAGGGGTTTTACGATGAAGAGGCAGCAATGAGGCCTCTCGATCTGGAATCGGAGTCCGACAACCGCGGTGGTGAGATTTTTTTTGCCCATTTCCTCTGAAAATTGCAGTCGGAACTTCACTGGTTGGTTTCAGGTGAAAATGTAATGCACAGATGAGCATCTAACTTGTGTTTAACTTAAATTCTTGATATGACGTAATTGGAAAATCTTGTGTTTATCTCGGTTATGAAAGAGAAGTGGAATTTTTGATTTGGGAGGCTATTCATCATTCATTGTTTAGCACAGGTGAATCATGACTAATTGTCACTTCTCAATTGTGAAAGTTTATCTGCCTGTTCATTGTTGTGCTGCTAAAATGCTAATTGTAACCATCAGATGTAGGTTCATGTATTTTGTACCTTTTGTTAATCCTATCACCGTTCCTCATTACAGTTTGATACTTCGATATATTCTGTAATTCGTAATTCACAATTTGGCATTTTTACTGAGTATAGACTATTCAGCTTATTGTGTTTGTACTTGCATATTATAAATGAATCATTATCATAAAAATAGTGGTTTTTATCATGCCGTGTTGTGGCCACTGTTGAGACACTAATACCAAGATATCAAGCATTATAATATATAACGCACAAATTACAATATGAGACACTAATGCCACTGTTGTGGCCTTTTTCCTTAAATATACACTACATTTCCACATTTATTTATAACCATTACATAGCTTCATGAAAGAGCAGGGATTGAACATTTATTTAATAATTCTTTCTGAGCACTAGTCTTGGAAAAATTAGGGAATGAGTAGGACTGTAGGAGACGGTCATCAGTCTTATGTTCTCCTACAAATTAAAATATGTATTCCAACATTGCTGTTCTAATAGATATAACCAATTCAGGTACTTCTGTATCATATGACTTGAGAAGAGGAAAGTCAAGAATGAGCCACTTCAAGCTTTTTGGTGTTGAACTATCTCCTGATAACATTGCAGTTGCTATTGTATATTTTGTACAAGGTGTATTAGGTCTTGCCAGGCTTGCTGTTAGTTTCTATTTGAAAGACGACCTTCGGCTTGATCCAGCAGAGGTACTAATTTAACCAGAAAAATCAATTTTCATGTAACAATTCAATTTTATTTTTTGAAGTGCATATTATTTATTAGAAACTTGAGACTGAGTTAATCTACCATGTAATTTATTCTTTACAGTGCAAATGTACTTATTATCTCTTTTATCCTAGACAGCAGTTATATCTGGATTCTCGTCCTTGCCGTGGTTGGTCAAGCCTTTATATGGATTTATCAGGTACATTCTAGACTTATTTTTCCCTATTCACTATTCTGCTCATTATTTGAAATTTTCCTATTAATAACGATTTAACGAGCCTTATTTGTATTGCAGCGACTCAATTCCTCTTTTTGGATATAGGAGGAGGTCGTACTTAATTCTATCTGGTCTTCTAGGTGCACTTTCGTGGTACCTCATGGCTACATTCGTAGATAGCAAGTATGATGCAGCCTTTTGTATTCTGATTGGTTCTTTATCTGTTGCATTCTCAGACGTGGTAATTGCACTTTCCTTTTTCTGGAAAAATAGTTTTTGAGTTATAGACTTATAGTATAGTTCAAAATTCAGTTTCAATGTCTTGATGGTTTAGAGGATATAATCTTAGGGCATGTTAGGCACTGCATGGAATTGAGAATAGTGTTGCCTTGAAATTTTCACCAATTCTATATTATTCCATTCTTGTTCGGTGAATGGAAGAGAGAAAAAAATTGCCTAGAAAATTGAACCCCGTGGAATTGGGCCTTTTCCATTTCACGGATGAGAGCTAATTCCACAATTCCATCACTACCATGGAATTGTCTCTTCCATTCGGTTGGAATAAAGAGGGGGATAAATGCCAAAGTGAGGGGTTTGACTGTAAAATTCTGATGCAATTCGACAATTCCAATCAATTCTAACATCGTTCGACATCTGTTCCATTATAATTCCCCAACAATTCCTCTATTCCCTTCTACCGAACAGGGCTTATAGTTTAGTTCAAGATTCAGTTTCAACTTCTTAATTTTGGAAATATTTACTACCTTTCATCATGATTATCCATAACTTAGATTTAGTTTTTGGCTTTTTTGCAATAGCCCTAATCAATTGAAATTGTTGAAATTGTGAAGGAAGGCTTCTTTTTTTGTTCTGCAAGTTTGCACTTTCTTTCTTTAGTTTTTTTTTTTTAATTCTGCTTCTTTTGTATTGGAAATGTGCAATGGCTAATATAAGTAATTGATTTAAAGGTGGTGGACTCAATGGTAGTTGAAAGAGCTCGTGGTGAGTCACAGAGCACGTCTGGATCCCTTCAATCTCTTTGTTGGGGATCATCAGCCTTTGGCGGAATTGTCAGTGCATACTTCAGTGGTTCCTTTGTTGATGCTTATGGTGTAAGGTAGGTAATTCCTTGCAATGTATGATACTTGCTTTTAGATTTTATTAACAATAGAAGTTAGCAAAGTAATCCATCGTGATAAACAAGTTGATTTAGACCCTCTCAATTCTCTGCCAAAATATATCTATCGTCTTGGAAAATCTGATATCATTCTTTCATAATTTAGTCTTTATAATATTAATTAATACATGCATACGAGGATAAAATTTCGTCAATTAAAAAAATCGACAAGTTATATCATTAAATATCATACTGAGGAAACATCTAAGAATAATGTAACTTATACAGAATGGTCAATTTATCATCTTTGCTGGACAATTATAAGGTTAATTGAAAAAATAAAAGGTTGAATAAAATCCTACTTATTGAAGAGGATTAACACCAATTTCTCAACAGAAGAAGAGTTGTGACAAAAAATAGAATTATGAATTCTTTTATTTTGGTAAGATATTTTCGCCCAAAGATTAACAGACTATTACATGCCTGCCATCTTACTGACATATCAAATGCAGATTTGTCTTCAGCGTGACGGCTTTTTTACCACTGTTGACGTCAGCCGTGGCTGTGCTTGTGAACGAAGCCCCTGTATCAAGCGCCTTATCGGGCCAGAGTAGCATCTTTGTTTCAGGTTCAGGCTTTATTGAGAGCTCGAAGCAGCATGTGAAGCAGCTTTGGGGTGCAGTGAAACAACCCAACATATTCTTGCCAACGTTGTTTATTTTTCTCTGGCAAGCAACTCCACAGTCGGACTCTGCTATGTTCTTTTTCATGTACGTTGTAACAAATAATAAAGATGGAAATCTGAAGTGCAAAATTTGGCAGTGCAGCTTTTCTTTTTTATTATGTTCCCACTGGTGTGCATTAGCGGTGCTAGTTTTAATATGATTTACGGAACTTTTTATTTTGATTTCCGGATTGTTGTTTGTATTGGATTTATCCACCGAGAACAGTTTTGAGGTATATGAGGCAGGGACACAGTAATTGCATGGGCAATTGGTGCCGACTTCGATAAAATGAGGTTGTTGGCAGAATTATGCCCCAACCAGCACTTAACCTTGACTTCATTGCATGGGAGGCTCAACTGGTTGTAGTTTGGGAAATGAATTTGTCAGAAATTGGCCTTCCCTGTGAGAAAGTACCGGTCGCTACCAGATGACCTTGCAATAATTGAGGGATTGCTATAGCAAGATATGCTGTGGATGTTCATCCACATAATGGTATGGTATAATGAAATGAGTTGGTGTAATTGTTTAGCTACTATGTTCCTAATCTTTTTTTTTCTTTCTTTCAGCACAAATAAGCTTGGATTTAATCCTGAGTTTTTGGGGCGAGTGAAGCTTGTAACGTCTATTGCATCTTTGCTTGGTGTGGGGATCTATAATACATACTTGAAATCTGTTCCTTTACGGAAGATATTTCTAGCCACAACTATTATTGGATCAGCCCTTGGGATGACACAGGTATAACTACCTTCCTTTTTAAAATATAGCTGTCATATTATGATTCTGGTTATAAAGGTCTAATGGGGCATAATCCTTTTGTTAGGTTTTCCTTGTAACGGGCCTAAATAGACAGTTTGGGATAAGTGATGAGTGGTTCTCCATTGGCGATTCTTTGATTATAACAGTTCTTGGTCAGGTATTATCCACTGTCAAATCCATATGACAAACTTCTTGATTATTTGGAATTTTAGATTATGTATTTGCTCAGCTATTACTGACATAGGACTCATCCAACTTGGTTCCAACTTCAAAATCTTTTACCTACAAACTTTCCTGTTAGTTATGGTTTGCATCATTGGTAATAGGTTCAGTAACTCCTGAGTTAAAGGCAAAGTTCAATAATTTACTCTCGACCCTTGTTTAACTGTTAATCAAACGCAAATGTTTGTAAGCATTTAATATTGTTGTTTACTAGAACATAAGAATTTTTTTACAATACGGCCATGTTATCATGTCATATCTTGCATTGGATCTTGCATTGGTACATGGCTTCAGCAGGCCCTTGACAGTGTGTTGCTTCTGTTGTACAGGCATCTTTTATGCCAGTGTTGGTTTTAGCAGCAAGACTCTGCCCAGCCGGCATGGAAGCAACTCTATTTGCCACATTGATGTCTATCTCAAATGGTGGAAGTGTGGCAGGAGGTCTATTAGGTGCCGGTCTGACTCAACTACTTGGAGTCACGAAAGACAATTTCAACAACCTGGCACTTCTGATTGTAATCTGTAACCTCAGCTCTCTCTTGCCGCTTCCTCTCCTCGGCTTACTCCCAGCTGATGGCACTGACTCTGATAAAAAGTGTTGAATAAATGATGTCAAATTGAAGTAACTATTCCTCAGGCAACTCATCCTTGCCTTTTTTTTTTTTTTTTTTCGAATTTATTTTCTTTTTCAAGGTAGAAGTTATTATAGAGACTAGAGCAGGAACATTTTTGGAAGGTGATATCTGGTCACATCAGATCAGGTTTTTAGGTGGGGCAAGCATGCATCTCAAGGCATGCTCAATGGGACCTATGATGTACTTTTGCAGAACTGGGGTAAAGAAAATGCATGTTTAGGTAGTAATAGCTGCATATGAACTATGGGTTATGTAAATGATTTTTACGATAAATGTTTCAAGATAACCAGTTTGCTAAGAGTTGGAAGTGTCCTAATCCTCAAAGTGTTTTTCCTTTCACGATACACTGCTGTACATGGACAAGAATTGAGTCATCACACAACAGTTGTTCCACTCAGAATAAACCAATACAAGTTTCATATTAGTTTACTGGTACACGATGGTCATTGGGCCTTTGTAATTTTTCATCTTGGCAGATGATAGAGTAGCGTGTAGGTACCCGCGGGACAATCTATTCACTGAACATCCTGTACTTTTCTTAATTTTGCTGACAAAAGAGGAGAATAAAACTAATGATCATACATCAAGTTAGGACCTTTGGCACCTGTAGTTTTTGAGTGATTTTAGTTTATATATAACTTTTATGATATATCCAACTCTTGTTGTATATCCTTTTGAAAAATATTGCTCAAATTAAAAATCAAAATCATAGATGTATTTCAAATTACTTTGTTATAATATGTATCAAACTTTAGTTAATTTGAAAAAGATTTTGTTTTCCATCATATATTTTTAAAAGTTTCAACGATGGAGATTCAATAATTTTGTAATGAATGATCATTCAAACCCTAAATTGTTTTAAATTTGATATACATTCTATCTGTAAGCCATATGGGACACATTAACAATTTTATTTTATTTTTTTCATTTGAAAAATATACTGTAAGAATTGGATGTATCATAAAAATTGAATGTATAGTAAGTATATAAGAATTGGATGTACCAAATTTGGATATACACTAGAATTACTCATAGATTTTCCCTTACATCATCTCTACGCAACTCCGGAACTCAAGAGATTTTTTTTTTCAGATTAAATCACCGACCCCTTGTGAACCATTTCTTAATGAATCCTTCTCCAAAATCGGAGTAGGGTCTGAGTGAAAAGATTACATTTTTTTCTCATCTAATTAGCTAGGATGGATAAGTGTGCTGGTTTTGCGGAGGTTTAGGATAAGGTTGAATATGTTTTTTCTTCATCTAATTAGCTAGAATCGGCTTTTAATACCACTTGTAATTCTGGAGGATTCCTTTTGGTGCAATGGTAGAAAACGCATCATCAAGTGCAACGCACTGCTCGTTTTACAAATCTAACGTGGTTAACTGTTCTCGTAAATCATGTGGCTTGAAATTCATAAAATTTGCCCATCCGTCATCATTTATAAAATAACTTTAATTTTTTTAATGAATATATAGTTTAACGAGCCTTTATAAGCCGTGCTCAAAATGATCTAAAATTGTGTGGAAAGATCAGCCATTCCTGCTACACGTATATATAAGTTTACGGAGATCTTTCGTGAGCTTAATTTAAAAAGTATATTAAATTATCTTCAAATTTTAATTTATCACACTCATTAAAATTCTTATATGAAAATTTTATAGGATGCAAAAATTTGGGGTGTTTTGAGTTTTTTAAGTCACCGTTTTTAATTTTTAAAAATGATGTTCAAACATTGAATATTTTATTATTATTTTTAGAGCTAATTTTCAAAAATGAAAAATGATATTTTAAAAAGCTCAAAATACTCTAAATTTTTATATCTCACAAGATTTTCATATAAAAAATTTAATGAGCATGATAAATTAAAATTTAGAGATAAATTGAAAATACCTTTTGAGTTAAGCTCATAGTATGTTTACTCTCTCTCTTTCTATATATATATATATATATATATATATATATATATATATATATATATATATTTGTATATTTGTAAAAAAAATAGTGTATATCCATCTGTTTCATTACAACATTTTCAATGTGAGTTTTTAATAAGTTGTTAAATTTTACGTGTCAGTTGTTCTTCAGTTTTTAAGTTAAATGAGGGTTTATAATTTAAAAACTATTAAAAAAAATGTTAAAATATAAATTCATTTCTAAATGCTAGATCAAATTAGTAACTTTGCTGAGAACAATAATTTTAGCGTTGGAGAAGAAAAATTTCTATTTTAACGATTGAGAACACTAAATTTTGAGTAAATGGTGACACCACTTCTGAAATTAAAATGAGTTGTAGCGATTGAGCTACTCTAATTAAATTATCTAAAATGGTGACTTATCTATTATTAGCAACTTCACAGAATTTTTGCCTTTTAGAAACAAGATTTGCTTTCCATGAACGAACACTCCAATGCGAAATTTGCATTTAGGTAATATTTTCTTGATAAAAGCTGCTAAGCAAAAGAAAAGGAGATAATATCTTACGAAACAAGCAGTCATTATTTATAAAAACTTATTAATTTATTTTCCACAATTATTTGAAATAATATAAAATTTCATTGTGAAAAAATCTCAAAAAATTAGCTTCTCGAACAATTTCTGACTTCGTACTATTTGTCAGTGTCCTCTGCTTGGCAAATTACAAGTTTACAACTACACTTGGTACTATCTGTCTATCTACCAATAAAAAGCACCGAAAAGAACACGAATCACCAACAGAGACTTGTCATAGAACCCAGAATCATGCGAGATATTTAGTACAGAGCTTTTAATTAATCCAATGAAGCATTCAATCCTCTAAATTGTATGGCCTTTCTGCCTGTCTGTGTCCTAACTCTCTCCATCGGAGAATAGGTTCTCTGGATTTAATTCGCTACACACTGTCAACCTCGGAAATGTGCACAGAAGAAATCGATGCCAGGTGAGTCCGAGATAGAATGGGGCCAATGGGCCATGATTTGGCGTGTTGCCTTTCTGGACTTATTGGAGCTAATTCATCTGTACCTAAGTGGAGCTCAACATTTGGGCCTTAGCCTCCACAGTCCGATTCTTCTATATACAGTTTTCTTCGTCTTCTTCCTCAATTTTGTTTGTCCCTTTTTGTTTTTAACAAATTACACATACTAGGTCCAAAAGAATTAACAAAAATATAAATATGTTTACATTCTAATTGCATGAAACCATGGACGACGTGACGCAAATAATATGTTACAAGTTTTTTTTTTGAATAGATAAATTAGATGACAAGCTATCAAATTTTCAGTTACAAGTTTTTTTTTTTATAAAAAATAAAATAACTAAATTAAACCTGTCGTTACATGGTTTAAGATTTGTATAAAACCCCAGTGTTGAATTTTCTAAAGAAATTATTTTTCGTAAATCAAATTTTGCACATTTATTTGCACATAGTATGAAGTATAAATACTTTTTAAAAATATATGTTCCAGATTTGAAGTTAGAGTCTGTATTTTTGAAAAATGCTTATATTTAATATTGGATGTAAATAAAGCGTGTAGATAAGAGCTGCAATTATCATTCTTTTTTTAAAGACACCATATTTTTTAATGGCAATTAAACTGTTGTTAAACTTATTAAACTTTAAATGACACTCCATCATACAACAACAATAAATCTTTTAATTCCAAATAAATTGAAATAGGCTTGAAATGAAATCTGATCCAAGATCACAAAGATTAAAAAAATTAATAATAATAATAATAGTGATAATGATAATGCTGGTAAGGATGATGATAATAATGACAATAATATAATAATAATATTACTAATAATAACAATAATAATAATAATAATAATAATAATAATAATAATAATAATAGTAAACCTACACTATAAATTATACTCCTAAGTCCTAAATTTTAAAATCCTAGCTAAAAGCTAAAAACAAAAAAAAATCTAATAATCTAATAGCTTAAAGTCTAACTCTATTATCATACTTGAACTCCTATATTTAATTCTTATACATAAAATCATCATACTTCTATCCAAAATAAGCTTGTTTTGTTATAATCCATCATAAACTGCCGTTAAATGTTTTCACGAAAGCTCGATATGACAACCCGTATCTTTCTGAGAAAACAAGATCAGACAGGTTTAGACCTCTCACATGGACAGGTCAGATATAGTATAGGGCATTTGTTATCTAGTTTTGTACTGTCATGTAGAGTTCCATAGTAGTCCCTTTCCATTTTTGTGTCTCCAATAATCCTCAACCTGTATTTCAAATCACTTAATCATGAAATATTCGTAATTGCACATGACTTTCAGTGCTTGTTGCTTACTGATTTAGTTTGAGCTGGGACTTGCCAACCGTAGTAGATCAATCTGATCGGATTCAATCAACTCAAGCTTGATTTAGTTTTCATGTCAGAATGAAGGTTCCAAATCTCCAATTACAGAAAAATACTACCTGGTTTGATTGTTTTAGCAAATTCTGGGATGATGTTGCACCTGACGAAGTCAACCAGTAATTTTTTTACATTTCTTGTAGAAAAAACGAATGACTTGATTTCAACCTAATCCAACCATTGATACATTTAATTACAAACCTGTTCCTTTCAAAAAATCAGCTAGAATACATTCAGATCTATGTAAGTGTACTATACAGGTTATTCCAACAGTGTTTCTTTCAGAAGAGACATTATAATTACATCATTGAACTAATCCAAATATAGTACGATATGACATCTTGTGATGGCACTGGAGTCAAACATTGCTTGGATATTTTTGAAATTGTCCCTCTTAGGACGAGCATAGCATCGGCTACCAAATAATTTTGAGAACAGTTTAAAAGAAACTTGTATTTGTGAGCCAAAATTATAAGAGAAACTTGTATTTGTGAACCAAAATAAAAATTAGGCTAAGGTATTTATCACATGGTGCAAACTACTTCTCTGAGTCTGAAAAGGGAGAAAGGATATAATGGAAAAACCACTCCCTACCAGGGATGCAAACTTAAATGGATAATATTCAACCGTATTCAATTCGTATTGAAAATTTACATATGGATCCGTATTTGAATATCCGGACGAAAAATTATATAGAGACGGTTTTTAATCTTAATTATCTGTATCTAAATACTAGATATATTGTATATTATTTAATATATATCATAAAAAAATAATATTATTCTTCGTTATAATTGGATAGATATTATGAATTTTAATATTTTTAAATAAATAATAGTATTAGAAAACTTATTTTATTGCACATTTTAACAAATTTTATAAAATTTATGTGAATTCTATATTTATCTTTGATAATATATATACATTATCTATATTCGTATCCAAAATTATCTGAGGATATCCATATTTATATTAGTACCCAGAAAATTTAAACGGGTATGAATATGATTTTATCAACTGCCAACCTTATCCGATCCGTTTGCATCCCAACTCCCAAGTCACAATCAATGATTCACCATGCCTATTTGAATTTGTTGAATTGAAATGAAATCAGGATCGTATGAACTTGACTAGTTATCCTATGTCCCAGCTATTGGCTCCCAAATCCTACCAGTACCAACTTGCAATCGGTCTTATCTCCTACTAAAATCCTGCATCCGCCTCCGTGTGTTGTGATTCAATTATTCGATTCTGAACGCCTTTTAGGCTTTTACCATGTAGCATTAATTAATAGATAGTTTCTCAAATGACTTGTCGAGCAAAAGGTATGTCAGCATAAGAACCAAAGTAATTAAATGTAGCACTGGAACCTTTGATTGACACCACAATTAGACAGCCAAAGCAATAATTTACGCCTTTTACACATTTTCACTTAGTTACAAAAATAGAAACAAATACTAGCAATTTATATTTATGATAGATAGTTTGAAAAAAATGTTGATCCTACAAAATTTCACACCAAATTGAGGAGTAAGTGTACTAATTTATGGAACTTTTCTCGAAGCAGATGGCAGCTAAGATCTTTATTTTTTATTTTTAAAAAGAACATTTATTTAGGATATATAAAAAAATTTCATCAGTTTTCCATTTGCAGGGACCGATCCACATGTAGGTGCACATATATAATTTTTGCAATAATACCATTATCAACCTATTCATTTTCATGTATTACTGTTCTTCTTTTCTGAATTATTTTGGAACCTAGCTTTACATTAGAAGTATATTTCACTTACTTAATATAATAGTATGTTTTTGTTTTTTATTTTTCTCCAATACAAATAATATAGGAACCATTAAGGTAATTAAGTATATGCATACAACATATGCGTCGACACAGAGATCACGCACACATGAAACAAAAAACATACGGCACTGTAAATTTATGAATGAATAGTTACCAAATTAACCTTAGCATATCATCAATCTCAATCATCATGAAGGCTTTGGGGCACAAAATACATAAACTGGCCAAAGCGCTTACAAGATATATATATATATATATATACACTCATCTCCCCTGCTTGGTGCATCTGTATGTTAGAGAGAGAGAGAGAGAGAGAGAGAGAGAGAGAGAGAGAGAGATGGATGTTGAATCAGTGAAATGCGAGTGCTGTGGGCTGAAAGAAGATTGCACCAAAGGCTACATATCACAAATCAAATCCAACTTTGAAGACACATGGCTCTGCGGGCTGTGCTCTGAAGCAGTGCGTGACGAGCTCGAGCGGGGCCCATCTGCCAGAGATCTGAAGGGCGCCATTAGATCCCACAAGTCATTTTGTCAGCGAACTCCAGTGTGCCCAGCGATGGGCGTGGCAGATGCAGTGAAGCAGATGCTTCGAAGGAGGTCGGGCGAAATCAAATAAGAGCAATCAATTGATTATGCACGCATCAAGTAAGTGTCTTGTGCTAACTGAAAAAAGATCTGAATATCTGTAAGCAATATGATCAGTGATGTGGATGTACTTATTAGAATAATTTGAATGTAATTTCTTCTGTTGATCCCGTGAGAATTAATTCGAATCATGTTCAGATGTTAGCACCAAAATCTATCATACACACATGATTTATACTGTGTGCTAATTATTATTATCCAAGAAGTGCCAAACATTTATAGCGGAGATGGTAAGTGATGAATCATATGGCGCGTTCTTTACATGTCGTGTTTTAATCATATTGAGCCCATATTGGCCCAATGGACCGACCCAAAACCAGGCTGAGCCACATAATCCAACAACACTTTAAAGACCTGTTGTCTGACCCAATTATGTCTATTTTCTAGCGACCCAAAATGAGGACAAAATTTGAGAGGCGAGACGTGCAACTAATTGATCTTTTAAGAACTGGAGATATAATTATCTTGAACTGGAGATACAAGACCATTACGCTAACTTTACTATATAAAGTTATATATTGTTAAAATAACCCATTTTCAAGTTATCCCCACCCTTTAATTAAATTATTAAAAATCTAAATAATCAATTTGCACAAGTTCTTATTTGAGCTATGTCAAATGCAAAACACTGATATTTGACTATGAAGCTTCATGAACCATGTCAAATAAACAATTTGCACTAATTGATGCGATATCATAATTAATGCCATATGCAATTAGAGTTGGTAATTTATTCTGTTAAAAATCACTCTTGATAAAAAAAAGTTTATCTGTGATTTGTTGCAATTCTAACTTCTTTTGTTATCCTATATACTAGAACTTTTTGAAAGGCACGTGTTCAAATTATATATTAAATGAAAATTCACAAAATTCAATTCCTTAGTTCAAGAGTACTAAAATAAATGGTCCGAATAAAAATAAAGACATGAATATACTTAAAAACTTATACATGCAGTCAAGATAATTAAATTTGGGCGGCTTGGTTTTCTATTATCTCAAGAAATAATTAAAAATTGTTTTATTGTACAAAATTATAAAAAATGTTGATTTTGTACCTCACCTCACTTCACCCTACGAGTTGGCTATCCGTATCCGAAGACATCTAAGAATTTAATATATTTCTATCAGAGGCCATTTATTCAGACATTATACCACATACATAGTCATTTATAGTGGGTTTATTGCGATTAAAGTTCAATGATGATGTTAGGAATATGTTTGGAACTTTGGATTGACAACAGCAAACGAATTTTTAAAAAAAGTAGGGACACATATGTTAAAAGTTCTCGTAATATACCTGAAAAGTGAAAACTAAAAGAACCGAAATCAAATCAAATAATAAATGCACAATCAGTGAGAGAATCCTCATCCGAAAAGGGACTTCTATCCTCTCGAAAATTATTATTTACACCAGGTGTATGATGAGAACCCGTGCACCAAACTTTACACGACGCCATCTATTTCTGTCGCTTCCATCCTTATTCCTTCCCATTTTTTGCAAATTCCACACCTCCCTTTCAAGTACAACTATACACCGAGTCTAATAATTAACTTCACGACTGGGACATTTTGTTCTTTTCTTCCCAAAATACCCTTCTTCCCTCGAGGAAGAACACCACGCACAGATCAGTACTCAAAAGAAACTCCACTTCCCCTTCAATTATATTCCCTCCGATTTTTATTCCTTCCCCTTTCAAGTTTCAATCGGTATTTCGTTTCATTGGCCTAACTCTCTCTAGTCTCATCTCCTTTGGAATCTCTAATCAGCCATGAGAGTGCACCCCATATCGGGTTTGGGTAAGCGAAACGTCGCGATCCGATACCAGGAAGGACCCGCTTGTAGGCACCAAAAGAAGCTGCGCCGCCTTCCCCACATCTTCAGCCGAGTTCTCGAGCTTCCGTTCACCGCAGACGCTGACGTGGCGGTGGAGGAACGGCCCACCGACTTCCGGTTCATTGCCTCAGCCGACGGGATTCGGGGCGAGGTGCGGGCTCACGTGATTCAGATCTGTCCGGGTGTCGTTAAGATCGTGATTCTAGACGGGTTGGATTCGAATACGCGCTCGGGTTCGCTATGCGCGGATGGGAGCGATTTGGAGTTCAATCGGTGGCGGTTCAGGCTGCCACAGTGTACCCGACCCAATTTGGCCACAGCAAAATATGTTGATGGAGAGCTTGTTGTGACTGTGCCCAAGGATGTGGTTGTATAGTATTAGTAGGTACTATACTTTATATTTTCTTCGTTTTTTTCTCTTTTTCTTTTTCTGATTGCTAGCTGACTAGCTGTTGTTGTACTTCAACTTGGGTAATGAAATAAAACGGCTTAAATCTTTTAGTTTAGCGCCTTGCTAAATTTTGAATTTGTGGGCATCCACTACCACTAGTTGTTTGAAGATGAAGGGGAAGGGGAAGGTGAAGGGGAAGTGCCTACTAATATTTCATTATCATTAATCAAATAAAAAGAGTATTTGAATAAAAAACAAACCGGATACAGAGGCTGTGGAAGTTGAAGGCACCAGGTAGACTACATGGGAGCTTTCTCTCTCTACCAGATGGGTGGATCAGGCAGGCCTATTGCCTTCAGAGACTCAAGCCTTCTCCCTTTGGTCGAGCTGCTTTTCGCTCCTTCTCCCCTGAAAACTTGACGCAGACCCCACTAACTACATCTAATTAATTGTCTACTATTCGATAATCTTATATCCCAGAGTCCAATAGTTATACCAGATATGAGCCTATACTCTGATCCAGCTTTCAAGCTTTTCTTTGAGTATACCGAGCTTGCACTTCTTCATGCCGGCCTCTTACCCGAGGATTAACCAGCATCGGCAAGAGAGTGTTAAAGCACTACTGTTAACTAAGGAAAGCATTGCAAGTTTTCTTTATAGCTATGAGTAAGTCGGGGTAGTTACTCCCATTAAGGTCTTAAGTGGATCCTCCCATGCGCCATACCTATGCTGGAGAGAAGGTCGAAGCAGCAAGCGTAGGCTCGAAAGCAAGAAACAACGAACACGCTCTTTCATAAATGCGCCAAAATGCATCCACCGTTGAAGTGGGAGAGAAAGTGACGAACAACCTATTAGCAACAGCTCCAGGGAACATTACGATGTGGTCATTTCTTATAGTCTGCAGCTACTCCACAAGCTCTGGTTGATCTACCACCTTCACTTGCTTTTCTGGCGACAATAAGCTACTAAAGCTGTAAGAGCTTTCAGAGTGGAGAAGCAAGGCCACAGGTTACCGCGTCGCTGCGCCCCGCGTAGCGCCTTTCTATCCATCTTCTTCTTCTGTGTAAAGACTAGCAGGGCATTCTATTCCGAAAGTATGGCGTGGCAGAACTACACTTTGAAAGAATTTGAATATTTCTCTCTCAAAGAGGCTTGCTTTCGAGGCCTTGATGCCTGCTATCTTCTTCAAAAGGTGGGGATATAGACTTTTGAATCTCCTACAATTCCCATTCCGCCTAGTCCCGACGTTTAACTTTTGAATCCCATGCAGAGATTTCATTCTATATGTCAATGAGTTCCAGATCTCTCTTTCTGGCTATCCAGGTGAAGACATATGGTGTCGGGCTGCTAAACTACTTTGAATTTCTTTCTTTCTATATAAATAACTAACTAAATAAAAGTTGATGTCTTATTAGGCAGGAATCACATAATGGGAGGTAGTTTAATTCAATTATTTCTCTGATTGAGTTGAATTATAGGGTAAATCACATGATAGTATTATTCCAAGATCAATAACTGGTATTTTATTGCTGCAGTTTATTCTTCCATTCATGTTCAGGAATCATAGCATTTTCTTTGTTTCTTAATTTTAAGTATCATTTTAGGTGGTAATCTTAATCTTTTGATCATGATTGGAATTTGGTTTTAGAACTTTAGATTGCTGGTAATCCCTGTTAGTTGCTTTCTTTTTTGCCCTTTTGCCTTTTCATTAGTGCGGTTCCTATGGTTAATTGCAATTATTGGGAACTATACACTGTCATGTGGACCATGTGTATATGAGGACTATGATATAGCATGAATCGTTTAGGTTTTGAATTCTAACACGCTGTCCTGTCAATTCTGGTTGGTATTTATCTTGTGAGAATGGTATTTGATAAATTGATAGGTCTGGAATTATAATATAGTGTTCTCCTTAGCTTTGCACCTCTTCCAGCAGAATGTCAACATCATCAAACACGTAATACAATCATGTTTATCAAAACTAATTTACCTAAACAACCTTAACTTCGGTTGCCATCCAAACATTTATGATATTAAACAATATGGTTCTCTAGTATTGATGTACCCTTGAACGGTGCTGATGTGACGCTAACATGTATAAGTTGAATCTTTTGGTTAATTTGGCCTGACCCAATTTGCTTACTGAGGAAAACTTTGATGATCTTATTTTTTAATTTGATAATATAAGACGAGAAATATGAAGAATGACACAACAACAACAACAACAAAGCCTTTAATCTCAAATAAATTAGGGTAGGTTAGAAATGAAACCCAATCGGAAAAATAAGATCAAAGATCTCAAATATCAGTGATAATAATGAATATGATGAAAGAAAAAGAAAATAAATAAATAAAATAATAATAATAATAATAATAATATATAAATAAAGATGATAATGATAAAGAAATATGAAGAATGAAATTTGAACAAATAGTAGATAGATCATATATGTCCTAAATTCCTTTTTTGTCCAAACCATAAAATATGGTGGACAATTAATTCATTTTTAAAGTTTTGGTGGTAGAATATTGTAATAAAAATGCTTGAAATGTTCTTATGCTGCATCTTTCTAAACTTTGTACCGGTGTTCCTGTTAACCTCAAAATTTATGGAAGTTGTTTCTTTCATAATTATTAATTTGAGCTGATGGCGCTTGTGGGCCTAGCAGTGATTGTTCAATGCCACTTTCAATTTTTATTTTGATATCCATCCACGTCTGTGCCAAATTTATAGTTCAATACGAGTTTTAAAAAAATTAAAGAGTTTTTTTTTAGTTTAAGCCTGATATAATCGGATCATTAAAAATGCAAATTTAAATTGTCAACTGTTGAAAAACAAAAGTCCTTAAATTTCACTTTTGGGGAATATTCCCTCGAAAGGTTTGTAATACGATAGATAGGATATCATTTGCTTTTGTTTTAAAATATATTGATTTAACTATTCAAGTATCGTTGGTGTCTGCTTTAAAGTCTCAAAAATAAAAATGACACTTCCAGAAACTAAAACGAGAAAACGAAAATAATACCAAACGCAGCTTTTATTTATTTATTTTTGCATTGGAAATGCATATATTATACTCATTTTCAGGCAAAAAGCTGAAGCTACCGGAAAAGATGCACCAATTTCACTCAAAACAAAAATATGAACTCACCTAAAAAATATCAAAAATTTGATGAACAATAATTTCAACTGACCTGAACTCATGTGCCTGATGGGGAGACAATAGCATGACTAAATTATGATTGTAATTGACCTAATAATGACAGACTGGAAATCAACTCTTCTATTTTTTAAATGATGAAACAAACTATTTATAGTCTGGAATGGAACTGACAGATCTAATCTTAAGCCATAAAAAATTACCTGGCAGTCAAGCTGATTTCATCCCACTGAAAGTTAATTTAACTTCCTGCATGCAACCTAATATTCCAAGCACCTGATGACCTGAACATGTGCCTATCTTGCATATTAATTTCCTTATCACTATATGCGTCATCATGTCATGTGGGTCATCAGAAAGTACAAGTTAGGCACATTTTTTTCTTGTTGGTACCAAAAATAGAGTGAGATCCCTCACGTACAGCACACTGATTATTATATTATATTTAGAGAAGGGATCTGTTAATAGTGGTTTATTTTGACAACCTTGATAATGAACCTCTAAATAAATACAAAAAAATAGAAAAAAATTTATAGATGTGTTCTTCTACCTTTAGATTGATGATCATTCAAATTTCATGCAATTTCATTATCATTTGATAGTCCATCAAAGACCGTTAAATTGGAACTGTTGTAAATTGTATGAAATTTTGATGATCTTTGATGAATTATCAAACGATAATGAAATTACATGAAATTTGAATGACCATCAATTTAAACGTAGAAGAACACATCTATAATTTTTATTTCATTTTTAAGATTTTTTGTATTTATTTAGAGATCCATTGTCAAGGTTATCAAAATAACCCATTGTCAATGGATCTCCACTCTTATATTTAATAATATAAATAATTCAAATAATGATAATAATAATAAATAAAATTTTAATAGTAAAAATAACAGCTCATCATTATGAGTGACGTCTTTTTTCCTCTTCACACCGATTTTATAATATAAAACTTATTATACTCTATGCAAAGGGATATTTGGATTTGATGGCTAATGAGAGTGCGCCACTTTCACTGGCGTGATTTTTTTTAAAATAACTGAAAAATAATAAAAAAAAGACGTCACTCCTTATGACGCATTTTAAAAACGCCACTGTCATTTTTGTTATTAAAATTTTATTTTATTATTATTAATTAATTAAATTAATTAAATTATTCATATTATTAAATATAATAATCAGTGGGTACAGCAATATGGTTGCTTAGTTCCTAAATTATTGTATTTGATTAAAATAAGTCCTTAAACTATTGTATTTGATTTAATAATCCCTGAACTACTTTTTAGTTTAAATTGCCCCATTAACTCCTCTTTTCGGTTCAATTCATTCCTTCCATCCATTTTGTCTATCATTCTGTTAAAAAATCAGCCTCCCTTTCTCAGTTATTACTTTATTTCTCAGAAGTCACAACCGCTGATTTTACATTCCTTAAAATACTTTACTAGATAAAGTGTTCAAATTTGAGTGGGCTTGATGAATTTAAGGATGAAGATTGAGTTTAAATAGTTTGTAGTATAAATCCGACGGTCATAGTAACTTCAGACAGTTACTCTACCGTAAAGTACTCTACTCATTCACAACCGTCTCCTCCCGTGTTGAAGCAACAACCGTACATGCAGAGAAGAAGGAACTCAAAAGACAAATCTTAGAAGCCAATAAAAAATGTATTTTCTCTCTGCTAAGGTTTTAGGTTACCAGAGTTGTTTATCAATTAGATTAAACGTAATAGCATGCCTAATAGATGAACCAAACAAAATAAAACCAAATGAAAACAAAGCCCACGTTACAATATAATTAGAGTGGAGTAAGACATTCAGTCTGGGGGTAAATACTAATTCTTTGCAAGGAGATAAAATTAAAAAAATATTTTAAGATAAATATATATTTTTATTTTTTTTCTGAAAATATATATAATTATAAAAGGATTTTTTAACAAAAATTCCAACAAGAAAAGCAACACCTCCCCGCCAATACGTGGCTCTCCCCCTGAATATACATATAGCAAAAATAACTCATAAAATTTTCAACTTTTGCCTCAAACTGACAAATGGTCACAAGGAGAAGTTCCATCTCCTTTAGAACAACAACAGTTGATGAAAAAGATTAATTAATTTATTAGTCTCACTAATTAGCTACCTAACGGAATACACTTTAGCCTGTAACTGAGCAATGCAGACTTAGAGGCTTAGAGTTAGAGACAAGCAGTATTATTTCTCAAATAGCAAGGCAGGAGTTTAAACCTGATAATGCTTGTATTTTCTTTTCTTCTGAACTATACAATCCAAATAGATTCATTTTTTTTTTTACTCCATTAGTACTTCTCGTTTGTTTTCTACTGGCCTTGTCTTGGCCACTAAATCCATTTCTCCTATATTTTGCCCACTTCAGATTTATTGGATATCTTGTGATTCCGGAGTCATGCCTCATCAATAACTAGTATCAGTTTAATCAAGAAAATTTATCTCTTCAAGAATAAAATATGTGAATATGTTTCCAGAGAGGAAAAGAAGAAGCAACAGCCAAGATTCAGAGGAGTCCTGTTCCTCTACTGCGCAGTAGAGCACGTAAACCGTTAGATCACTTTGAAATCTGTACTGACTCGAATCACGAGAAAATTCAACGATTCACGTGCTGCGCTGCATCTTGGATTCAGAGATGAGGGGGATTAGGTGGATTGAGCATGAAAGGATGAATGGGTGTTCGAAGAAAGAGAAAGGACTTGTTCGAATAAAATATAATCATTTAAGGACTAAAAGCAGACTTTTCATTTTTTTTTAAGAAAAATATGAATACATTAATGAACTGATGACTACAGAATCTAAACCCTAAAATCAAGGTCTCTTTATGTATTTCAGGGGCGACAGTATTCAAATACCTTGCTGGCATTTATGGAGCCAGGAAGCTGTTGATCAGGACAACAGAGAATTACGGATAACATATCGTGGCAACAATAAATATTTAAGTAGGAATTTTTATAGGATTAGTTTTTGACCAAGTGTTGAAATTACGCACTGACAGCGTGTCATTGTACATTTCTCTCATCTATATTTGTTTGGACCTTTCAAAATAGAAAACTAATATAAGAATATGTCTGTTAGGAGGGATACCAAGTCGATGAATTGGGCTTAAATTGCAAGTTTCCTCGTTTTTTGTGGGCCTTTGGTGAACAATCTTAGCTATCCTGTACTGGGCCAGGTTTTGACACATGTGACGCCACGTGCTGGACCCGATGCCTTCGGTCGCTCAAAACAAATTTGAGAGCGTAAAACATGAAGACGGGACCCGACGCCCTCGGTATCGTCGAAAACGAGTCCATGAAAACGGAACCGAGCCCTCGGTGCCGCCCAAAACAAGTACAAGATCAAAAAATGAAAACGAGACCCGACGCCCTCGGTACCGCCCGAAACGAGTTCGGGAGCGCAAAACATGAAAACGGGACCTGATGCCCTCAGTATCGCCCGAAACGAGTCTGTGAGCGCAAAACATGAAAACGGGACCCGGTGCCCTCGATTCTGCCAAAAACGGGACCCGGCGCCCTCGATTCCGCCGAAAATGAGTCCTGGAGCGCAAAAAATGAAAACGAGCCCCGACCCCCTCGGTACCGTCAAAAATGAGTCCGGGAGCACAAAAACTTGAAAACGATACCCGACGCCCTCGGTACCACCCGAAACGAGTCCGGGAGTGCAAAACATGAAAACGGGACCCGACGCCCTTGGTACTGCCGAAAACGAGTCTGAGAGCGCAAAACATGAAATTGGGACCTGACGCCCTTGGAAACGCCCCAAACGAGTCCGGAAGCGCAAAACATGAAAACTGGACCCGACGCCCTCGGTACCGTCCAAAACGGGTCCGGGAGCGCAAAACATGCAAACAAGACCCTACATCCTCGGTACCGTCGAAAATGAGTCAATGAGCGCAAAACATGATAATGGGACCTGACGTGCTCGGTATCGCCCCAAACGAATCCGGGAGCGCAAAACATGAAAACCGGGCCCGACGCCCTCGGTGCCGCCCAAAACGAGTCCGAGGGTGCAAAACATGAAAACGGGACCTGACACCCTCGGCACCGCCAAAAACGTGTTCAGGAGCGCAAAACATGAAATCGAGACTCGCTGCCCTTGGTACGACCCCTAATGATTCCGAGAGCGCAAAATATGAAAACGGCGCCCGACGCTCTCGGTACTATCGAAAACGGTTCCGGGAGCAGAAAACACGAAAACGGGACCTGGCGCCCTCGGTAGTGCCCAAATCGAATCCATGAGCGCAAAACATTAAAACAGGACTCAACGCCCTCGGTATAGCCCCAAACGAGTCCGGGAGCGCAAAACATGAAAACGAGACATGGCACCCTTGGTACCGCTGAAAACGAGTTCAGAAGCAAAAAAATGAAAACGGGACCCGACGCCCTCGGTACCGCCAAAAAAGAGTCCGGGAGCGCAAAACATGAAAATGGGACCCGACGCTCTCGGTACCGCACAAAATGAGTATGGGAGCGCAAAATATGAAAACGGGACCCGACGCCCTCGGTACCGCCGAAAATGAGTTCGGGAAGCACAAAAAATGGAAACGAGACCCGACGCCCTCGGTGTCCCCAAAACGAGTTCGAGAGTACAAAAAATGAAAATGGGACCCGATGTTCTTAGTACCTCCCCAAACGAGTTTGGGAGCGCAAAATATGAAAACTGAACTCGAATTAACCTAATTGTTTGAAACTGAAACGAAAAGTCGTTGCTGCAGAGGTTGAAGTTTTGTGTTTGTACAACTTGGTGTTATTGAGCATCTTTTAACCAAAGTTGGGCTGCATTTGAGGCATCTGGGCCTGTTCCATTTTGTAACTTTGGATTGGTTTTTCGTGGCAAAAGAATATAATTATGGAGTATTAGGTGCACTCTCAAACAAACCAGGTTTTGTACAAACCAGCACAATTTTCAATAAAATACAAGTAAGAGCTAAGTGACTTGCAAAAAATTTAATACTGAAATTAAATCATTCTCCTCTAGGTTAAAAATTAAGAGTTTTATCCGCTATGTTTGCATTCATTTTACATTTGGATCTTTTAATACAGTCTTACCAGCAGCCATCATGTTTGCATTCATTTTACATTTGGATCTTTTAATACAGTCTTACCAGCAGCCATCATGATGCTTTTGTGGTAATTGCGGGCATCAATAACCTTTGAATAATACTCATTTAGTACTAGACTTGGACACTAATTGGTATTTGGCAAGTTGATTGAGCTTGACACAGTGGCACCTCATTACGAAATAGATTCTATTAAGCAATCTGATAAAATCAATTAACAGGTAAGTATCTTTTTTATTAAATAAAAAAATTAGAAAGAACAACTCAAACCGAAATTTAGGAAAAAACACACCTTAAATAGCCTTGAGGAATGACACACTAGAGATGGAAGGTTCGAGTCACAGTCTCATGGTCATGGAGGCAGATGGATTTAAGGGGGCCTAAGGGGGGTGCCCTCTCCCCCTAATTCTTCAGAAGTTATATGTTAGAGTTGAAATTTATTATGTATTTTTATTTTGTGTGATGTATTGATTTCTCCTAACTTACTAATTTTAATTTTCTAACGGAGTATACCCACATCTCACCCTCCCTCATATTAAAATCTTGGTTCCGCCCCTGCATGGAGGGAAGCATTTATTTCCGACTCTTTTGAGTTCAATAAGCAGAAATAAAATCCTTGTAATTTTTTGGTCAGAAATTCTATCTGAAAGTTTTAGCATTAGTTTTAATGAAAAATTGCGCAATCATTCATTACACTTCATGAATAAAAGGAGCTGTTACGGAGTTCAACATACTGTTGAGCTTGATGGTATTTTGTACTATATATAGGATTTCCTTAGTTGTCTATTGCCTGTCTAAAGTTCCATAGAAACTTAACATATTTTGAATTTTATCTTCAGTATTTATGCTCATTATCCAAACAAATGTTCATGTTTACATTTTACAATAATTCCTTTCATACGGTATTGAAAAAAACATGAATTTTGGGAGACATTTGTGGATGGAGATCGTTGACTTCATTCATTAATGTAATTCCACAAAATACTGAACTCATGTCAAATAAATGCAGTCGTCTATGCAACCCTATTGTACGGGGTCAACAGTCTCTGACAAGGGAATATACGAAGGTGCGGTGACAATCGGCGAAGCACTAGAGGCTACTGCATGCACTAGTGTTGTTAACTCACAGTTCTATTATCAAAACAAATCTGCAATGTCAATATTACTCACAATTGTTACTGATGACATCGATCACAGGAGATAAACCCGTCGATCATGCTGATGCAGAGATGAGGGCAACAGGCTTGGCTGGCATGATTCCAGGTGTTATTGGCGCAGCCGCTGTTGCAGTTGCTGAGAACAATGCATAGAACAGTAAGGAGAGTAAGGAAGAGAAGACGAGTGTGTTGGATCTGTTATGCAATGCATCAGCTGGTTTACCCAGAAACAAGGTGCAGTGAGCATCAGATCAGCAGAGGAGCAGAGTAGATGGGCTTGGGAAGGAAAGGAGATGGGATTTGGTGTGGCGTCAACAATCATGGAGATGGAATATTTTAGGATGATAATTGAGCTGGCAATTTTTGGTCGTTGAGTATGTGAGAATTATAGTTATTATGTTTTCTACGGAACGAAAGATCAAATATATTTTATGCTGATGATAATTCGACGAGGCCACTTCTTTGCGCTAAATATAAGTTTGGTTTGAAATTGCACTTGAATTTCGGTCGTCGCTTCTTTGGGCTAAATAGAAGTTTTGTTTGAAATTGCACTTGAATTTCGGTGTTATATATGTGACTGGATGCTGGATATCATATAAACTGTTGAAGGAACATTGAGAATAAGAACTTGGTGATCACCAATGGTACATTGGGTAAACGAATACCATTCGGTTTGGTTTCTAAATATAAGCTTGGATTGAAATTTCACCAATGGTAAGCGATCATTCGGGTGTATTTGTATCCCATGCTTCTGGTTCTAGATATTTAAATAAAAAGAAAGTGGAGATATTCCATCGATTTCATAGAAATCACCAAATCACTTACATAGTCTTAACTTCACCGATACCAACCATCTGGGACCATATGAAGATAAATATCAACCTAACCGTTCTTAATATCTAAATTTAAAAACATAGTATCAACATGGACGTATTCCAAAAGCATCAACACAGAACTCTAATAGCTACATACTACTGTCATTTCAAACAACTAACATTGGCATCATCAGAAAATAAGAATATTAGAAAGTACAAAATATCCATCACAACATTTTTTGTGCTCAATTATTCAGCTTCTCTTCCATATGTGGGATTGATATTCAAAGTTACTGGTAAAACTGCCAGAGCTTCCTCTCCCACCTTCACTATTCTTTTCTCTACCGGTTCCTCCTCTTCCTCTGACAAAACTAGAACATGCATTATAAGATCTTCCACTTCCTGTGGTAAAATAAGAGATAACTTAAGCAAATTCACCTTCCCTTTTTGTAAGCACTAGTATTGTGCAAGATTAATTATTTTTCTCCCTAAAACTGCAGCACTACAAGTTTTTTTATCAGTAAAAACTAATTTGTTTTTTTCTAACCAGATAGTCCACAATACAACCCCTCTAATTAATTCTGTCACAAACTGATTTTTAAGGGGTGTACAACAATCAATATGCTACAAATCAATTATTATGGTTCCCTCAAAAGTAAAATTAATATACTTGGCTATCCATTGCCATATTTGATTAGCTAAAGGACATGTAACAAATAAATGACCGATAGATTTTTCTCCATCACAAAATACACATTTTGTATTACCTGTCCAACCTTTTCTAATCAAGTTAAGCTTAGTGAGAATTCTATCTCTCTTTACTAGCCAAACAAAATTTTTAATTTTAAGTGACATATTAGTCAACCAGATAGCGGTATAATCTGTATTAGGGATACCCCAAATTCTAACCATTCATAAAGATAGTGAACTGAAAATCTTCTTGTATACGACCATCTCCATAACATTATATCATTACAAGAAGTATTGAGAGAAATATCATATATATGGGATTGTAAATCACACTATTTCTCATAATAAACTCCTACAAGTTATCTATTAAAAGTATTTGTTAATTGGTTAGCAACAATAGCTTTGGCAACAGTAATTTGAATATATGTAGCAATAGAAAAAAGATAAGAATAATTATGTGTCAATGAAGTATTAAACAACCATCTATCCAACTAAAAGGAAATTGAATTGCCATTGTGAATTTTCCAATCCACACTTATTTCAAGAATATCTTTATATTCTATAATCCCTTTCATAAGTGGAGAAGCACTAACATGTAGTGACAAATGAGGGTACTTGTGTTTTAAAATTGTCTTCCACCACCCATGTACTAGAGGATCTTTAAGCCTAACAAGTCATTTAATTAATAATGCTTTATTCATAATGTCTAAATCAATCACTCTTAATCCTCCATGTTTTCTACTTTTACATACTATTTTTCAAAAGATCAGAGCTATTTTTTCCTAACAGAATTTCCACCAAACCAAAATAATCCCCTTCTTAATTTGTCTATTCTTATTTAACTTGTACTAGTAAGTTATAGAATGACATCCAATATATTGGAATATAAGAGATAATTGAATTTAAGAGGACTACTCTATCACCAATAGACAATAATTTTTCTTTTCATCCTTACAATTTCTTTTCAATCTTATCAATAAGGAAATTCCAATCGAAACAATCAGTTTCTTCCAATATAAAGGGACACTCAGATAAAAAAATGGTAAAGTACCAACACTACATCCAAAAAGAGATAAAAACGATTACCTTCATCCTCAGTTATATTCATTGGTATAATTATACATTTAGAATAATTGATTTTCAAACTAGACAGATTTTCAAATCCAATTAACAATCATCTCAATACTTAAATATTAGATTCAGATGCCTTAAAAACAGTAAATGTCATCAACAAAATATAAATTCAATATATGTAAATCATTTCTATCTATTTTTACCCTTTTAAGATAACCTTTTTGTGATGCATTAAAAAGTATCTTATAAAATGCTTCAGAAACAATATCAAACAAAAATAGAAACATGAGATCACCCTGCCCCACACCTCTTCTACAGCTAAAGTACTGGTTCTGGATATTTGAGACTGAAAAATTTTCAAAATTTTGTTTTGCTCGTTTGAAATCATATCTAATCATCTCTCATTGCGTATTAGATACCGGTGCGTACAGCAAATAAAAATGTGATAGATATATAACGACAAATACTTGGATATTTAGTTGTCTGACGCAAAATGAAAAAGGACACGAATTCTTTACATAATATAATAGAACAGTCGCTAATTTGTTGTTAGCTGTTATCGATGCTGGCGCAGGAGGGATCTTGGATTCTTGGTCTTAAGCTGACATCGTCAAACAAGCCTTGGACCGGTCAAAGGGACCTTGAAAGTTGCAATACTGCCAGGTCATCTGTAACAATGAAATGTTTATAGAGGTATCTTTTTACCATAATATATTTATCTCTGGTAAAGTGTATCTTATAAGAAAGCATGTTCGGCTAATAATGCCATCAGCCTTCATCAAAAGCAAAAGATGTGAAACCCCATGTGCCATGCTCCTCGAAAGCAAACATCCTTGATAGCATACCAACAGGGAGTTGTTTATACCAACTGCTCCCAGCAGCTTGATTCTTAGTTCTTACCCATAGGCCATTAGTTGGGTAATAATATATATATAAATTACAAATAACCGTACTAAGAATAATTGAGATGATACATGCACATCCACACTAAGCATCCATTTCCAGCTAGAACAGCCTCAGTAATTATAATCAGCACTGAATCACACATGCAACTCGGAAATCACAACCTATATTTCTAAATCAAGATAAATAATGAACTGACATTGAAGATTACCTCATTTTACTTATAGAAAGAAAAAAAAACTCAATTTTAAGGAAGTTAAAGAGTTTACGGTTATGTACTTATGTCAGTAAAACAACATAAATATATAAAAAGAAATAATAGAATAAATCAAATCAAGATAGAAGATAGTTAACATGCATTAATAATAAGCCCGCAGTTCAGTAATACAGAGTACATGAAATTAAAGAGGATCAAATCCATCATAATTAATTTACAATGCTCTTTTTTTAGGAAAGCAAAGATACAGCTGATCTAAATAACAGCTACTAACCATGCACCTACTGATTAATAATTAAACACAGACACTTACACATCCTACCCTTGTAGTCAGTCACTACAAAATGGGTCTTTTCAGATCATTAGTACTTGTGTCATTTCTTTAACAGCACCTACCGGTAATAAACCTGGTGAAACCCGTAACCAGCCATCCCATTGTTATACCCTCCATAAGCAGGGTAATTAATAGGAGAAGGGTACGACATTGGAATACCTGCCACCTCATCAGATGGGTATGCATATGCATCTCTGATAGCTTGTGGGCTCCTGCTGCCATACACTGCATGATAGTGTGGGGCTGTAGTTGGAGCTGGAGCCTGGTACGGGACATGAGTGGGGGATCGTACAAAAGTGGGTGCCATATATGTATTGTTGGTAATACGGCCAGCCTTGGCAGGAGGAATCGGGCCACCGTGATTGGCACGTGTGCGCTTGCTAGGTGGGGCTGAAGAAGCAGTGCTGTTGGTGGCATTGCTACTAGTGTTGGAACAGCTGCCAGAGCTGGTGGTGGGACTTGGCAACGGTTTCTTTCTGTCAATTTTAGCCTTCTCGAGAGTTTCCAGGCGTTTATTGAGGTCATCCAAGGGAAACTCACCCTCGAGCTTGTGGTCCTTGATGCATTTTATGGCTGCACGGATTGCTGCCTGTTCCTTACGGCCGGCATTGTTCTGTGAATGGTAAGATATTTAAACCTCTGTTAGTTGCTTTAATGCTTTGACACAAGGGTGAAAAAGACAAAATAAATGTTGAATTATTATCTGACCCACTTTGCATCTCTGACATACCTTATATAGCAATAAATAAGAAAGTATAAGAATTGTTGAATTATTATTCTTACCCATTTCTGCATTTCTGCATCTCTGACATATCTTATATAGAAATGAAAAGCAGGGGTTACAAACTTCATTTATTGACTTTAACGCAACAGACTAGTATGTCAAAATAATTTTGTTGCAACAAGACGGAACTTCAACTTAACTATAGATAGTATAACAGGACCACAAATTACCATAGACCAAAAATTTCCTAGTTCACAATTGTCAGAGAAATACCCAATAATAGAAAAACAGAAGTAGAAACTACCACATGCAAAAAAAATCCTACTCAACTTTAAAGAAAGCACCAGATAGCACACACGGATATGGCTTACAGCAGAAAGAGGAGTGACGTGGGAATATATTGAAAAAAAATTCAGATAGAAATTCACCACTATACATACCCCTGCTTGGCCTTGATTATCTGCAACAAAGGAAGGACTCATTGATTCATCTAGGTATGACTTCAGAAGGGGCACTGGAGGATACTTATCCTGAAGTCCAGCCTCATATGCAAAATTTACCGCATCAAGCATCTGACCCTTAGCAATGAGCTCCTCAATTATATCTAAAATTTGATAATTGTTCTCAGGTTAATTAGCACATTAATTCGGACCCTAGTAGAATTTGTAACGAAAGATAAAAAGTTAATGCTACTTCAAGTTCTTTAAAAATAATAAGGAATTAACATTTGGAACATTACATGCAATTACAACAAATACTTCTTAAACATCACAAGTTACAACAGCTACTAAGCTTATGGTCTTTTGAGTCTTTATTCTTTAATTAAGAAAGGGCAACTATTGAATCAAAGCTTCCAAGAATAAGCTTCATTGATTTTCTTCCTATTCACAAAACAGATAACAATATAATCTCTTGAAGAAATAAAATGTAAGAAAGCAATATCCATACCATCCATCTCATCCTCAAGGCCCACTGCAAGTGCTAGCTTGGGCATCTGCCGCCTCCATGAGAAACTCACAACAATCTTCCTATACAAGCCAATCTCTTCCCTCAACACAATGCCGAAGGTCACGACCAGCTGTAAGAAGGCGTGCGCATCAGCAGGTTTTGACCCCTCAACCCCACCACGTGCCTCCAGCCCTTCCTTCCATGCATTGGCCATCTCTCTTGCCTTTTCCCTCATGAGCCGTGGTACCAGTGGCCTGGTGGGTCCAAATTCTGGATCAGCCACAACAGGCTCAAGGGACTCGAGAACCAGTACACACGCCCATGCCACGTCATTTGGAGTCTTGACCTGTATTGCAAGTTTAAGGTTTTTATGTATACAGGACTGATAATTTGCTCCTGTTGTGTTAGGAGAAGTATCATGAAGGAAGATAATAAACATCTACATAATCAAATTTGACAGCTATAGCATTTTCAAAGAGCTTATTTTTTTTTTGAAATAAATAGGGCTTCCATAAACCCTGGCATATATTACTTTTTATATCCTCTCTCGGGATTTGAACCCGCGCCACTCCGTAGAGAGGCGAGATCTATTACCATCTGTACTAGGCCTGCAGTTCTTTCACAGCGCTTGTTAGAATTGGATAATTATGGATTATCCAAAAAAAGAATCTATATTACTAACAAATGCAAAAAGAGCAAAGGAGTGCATTAACTTCATGAAAAAAAGAAGTTAAAAGGGAGAATAATTCAACACAACCGTATAATTAACACTAATAATGCAGGTCATTACTGAATTAGTGTGCTATTCATTACTAGTTATGGCCTGCAATTCAGGTTGTATTAGCTTAGTTTCATTAAGTCAGGGTACCAAGTGTTCTGCAACAAATAGCAAATTTCAATTAATTTGATTCTCAGGCTAGAGATGTCATTAGACAACTCATCTCACAGGAAATAAAACAAAATAGACATTTTCCAAATTACCTCTCTTTTATCCGCAGGGAAGATGACACACATTGCATCCACTACAAATCTCGCCGGATCAACGCATTTTTCAAGCGCCAATGGGACCTCAGTGCGAAGCAAATCTGCCTCTTTACGCTTAGAAAGTACCAGATCCAAAAACCCGCTCGAATCCATCTTGGCGCAGAGATATTTCAGCTTTTCAGCAAGTTCAGCCACTTCAGAGCCCTGATCGGACTCAACCAGCTCAATAGAAGATCTACGGCGTTTCTCCACGGTCGATATTGCGAGATCAACAGATGAATCAATCGAGATTTCACGACGACGCAGAGTGTCAAGCGCCCGTTTGGTGCGAACCTCAAGGACTCGACGCTTAGACTTGAGAGATTCGGACTTTTGATCGAGGCCTTTCTCTAGAGAAGTGAAGTGGTCAGAGAGCTCCTTCCATAGGAGGGTACAGGTGTTGATCAGTTCGCGTTGTTTCTCTAGTGCTTCAAAGCTCGCCTGCACCATGGAGCTCGTCACAGGCGAGGCCATGGCGATAGAGATGGAGAGCCAAGGTTTGAAGGTTACGAGGCGAAACCCTAACCCTAGCTGTGAAGAGACAGGAAAGGGAAAGTAAGAGAGAGAGAGAGTAGACAGAGATAGAGAGGGAAAAGAGGAACGGGAGAAAAGTGACACGATAAAAAGGTAGAGAACGATGGTGGACTGAAGTTTTGTATCTGGACCTGAAATAGAACGTCATGCATGTACTTTAATCACTGTAATGTGGGTCCTACTTGATAGTGGGACCTATAAGCAGTCTAAATCGGTAAGTAAACGGGGGAGGGGGGTGCAATGAGCTGATTAATGCGTCCAGAAATGTTTACGAAAAGAAATGGAGGCAACAAATGGCGGGAAGCCGCGTGGTGGTCGCACACTGTAAAGTGGAAAAAAAGGGTTCGGTAAAAAGATAATAATAAATACGATTTATCTTGCCGCCGCTTGTATCCAAAAATTGGAAGGAGTCTTGTAGACGTTTAAACGTTTCTGATGGACAGCAGACGCGAGTCGAGAATGGAAATTTAATTGATGCATTTATTATGTTCTTTTCAATTGCGTTGTTTTATCTCGGTTATCAATATAACGTGTATTTGTTTACATTAGAAATTCAAGGAGAAGAAAATGTTTTATTCGATCATTAGTAGCAGTTGCTCAATTAACAAATTATAAGTAAAAGAGTTCGAATATATTTGCTTGTAATTCAATTAAATTTATTTTATCATTATCATTATTACTTTATGTAATTACTTAATCATTATGGTTATTTTAAGTATTATTTTAATTATTATAATTAATAATATTATATTATTATTATTATTATTATTATTATTATGAGGTTACCAATATTATTACTAATTAATTATCATTAAAGTTTTTATTTTATCATCATTAGTTATTATTTTAATAGTAATTATAACAATAAAGATAACAACAACACTAATAATAAAATGATGATGATGATGATAAACATAGTAATTACAATAACAGCAATCATGATTATTATTACTATTAATCATGATCATGTCACCACCTCCTCTTATTATAATTATTAATTATGTTATTTTTATCATGTTCATTATTATTAATCTTATCACGAGATATTTTAGTATGATGATATAAATATATATACCTTTAAGTTTTAAATTGATCAACCAAACAAAAATATCTTATGGTATCATAATTTTATATAAAAATTCATGTTTCCTTAACTTTATAATTCAACCAAACATGAGCAATATTATATATATATATATATATATATATATATATAATTTGTACATATACATATTATACTATAAACTATGTAATATATAATAAAAAAATTTAAATATCTAATATAACTAATAAATATTAATAATTTAATGACCTAAATAAGTCTAACAAATAAAAAAAAATTAGTTCAAATACGACTCATTAATATAATGAGTTTAATAAGATGACTTATTAATAGCTCAATCTATTAATGAGTGAGTTAATAATAAATTTATCTCAAATAAGTCACCAACGAGCCTCAAACTTCGAGTTTATTTGCCAGTACTAATCTCGCCAGAGATATTTTCATCGAAAATAAAAAAAAAATGTCAAAGATAATCATTGGGAAGGAAATATTCTTTAGTGAGGATTCCTGTCTGTCTCTCACGAATAAAATGGATGAAACAAAAGAACATAATTAAGACCAAAAATGGTATATCTCCGTTTCAGGAAACCGTACATGAAAGCGACTGCTTAGATCATTATATCAGAAATGAATGCTAAACGAGAAATATCAGCATTTAATTGCGTTCATGTAAACATTCAACTACAATTCTCCGCACCTGTAACTTGTCTGATACTATTATTCGCTAGCTATTCCCTGTATAATATATGAGGGAATAAGTTCTCTAATTTATGACTACCATTTTTGCCCAGTACACAAAAAATTACAGAGACAGAAGCCAATTATACAAAACAAATTAATTAATCAATCTACGGGTTTGTCAAAATAACGGACGACAAATAATTAAATCCTATGGTAAAGCATTCTCGCCGCACAGTACGTATAAACAGTATGTCATTTTGAGGAGGAATCTATTTGCGCGAATCTTGAAGCAAGACGCAGATCTTGAGAATTGTTTATTTGCCCGTCAAAGTGCCAGACTCTGATTCTGCATAAATATGTGCATCGTGCAGCACTTGATCATGCCTGTCTTGTTACTCTTGTATAGTGCGGTCTCAGTGGGCACATAAAGGGACAGACAATTTTATATACAAGTAGAAATATATATATATGATTTTTCTATTTTTAATTTTTTTTATTTATTTGACCATCCATTGTCAGGATTGTCAAGATAACCATTGTCAAGTGATCCCTTCCCTTTATAGATTGACCTTTCACAAAAAAGTTAAAAAGCAAAATATCTCTTCGTTTTAGGGCTGAAATCTGTTATTCTGTTCGTATCTTTTTTAATAACATAGGTATAGATATATTTTTAATAGCAGTACGATCAAATCACTTAAAAAAAAATTCACCCAAAAATGTGTTGTACAATGAACCCACTCAATAAGTCTTAAGAACACATAAGTAGTTAAGTTATTGAGCGTGCATAAGAAATTATCCTAGTTAATTTGGATGGTTGGGTTTGGAGTGGCAACAGTTTTGTAATTTGCATGAGTACTACCTCGGATTAGTAGTTGAATGCATACTAACAACACTCGCGAATTATTCGTGAAATATTTGTTTTTCATCTATAGTTGGATGTTTCACGAATAATTCGTCAGTTTAATATACAATACGTTTTTTGAGTCAAAACAAATATTTTATTCGTGAATTATTCAGCAAAAAAAATATATATTATTTTATAATTTTTAATATTTTATCAATATAATATATATTTTATTTATATTATGTAAAATAAATTATTTTCGTATTACATCCTAACATCAAATTTTTAATCTCGCCAAATATTTCCGAATCATGAATTTATTACCATGGCTGAATGGAGCGAGGAAAGTAGGAAACTGTAATGGCCTCAAAAGGCCTGTTATAGGCGTACATGATTTATTTGATCGGAGAGAAAATTGGAATTTGTTCTGACTTTTTGAAATTATGTAAAGATTTTATATGCTGGTTGTTTATATCCCATAGTGAAAAATGATGGTAGATTATTTTTAAAAAATGTTTACTTTTTTTAAAAAAAATAATTAGAGGATTTAACAGACACAAAATAGTTCATGGTATTTTGTAATAAGTTTGAAAAAAGAAAAGTGCGTGTTATATTATTCGAATTGGGGAGCGTGCTCTCATATTTTCGCTTTCAAAGGAAAAAATTGAAGGGAAGTCGAGTGGAGAATTTATCATCTATGGCACTTTACAAGATGCATTGCTTAACGGGGGCGGAGGCATGATTTCCATGAATGAGGTCAAATATATTTTATTTATTTAATAATTAATTTTGTAATATCCAACTTATTAAAATATAATAAGATAATTATTTGGATGTTTTCTTAAAATAAGAAATTATAGGGTTGAAATTGTAAAAGGATTAAATAAATAAATAAAAGAAAATAACACGTTACCTTGTTCTTTCCTGCGGGGTTCATGCATGCTAAGGCGGTAGTCTCTCTTCCTGTCGGATAAAAACACAGGAAAGAAAAAAAACGGAGACAGAGGAATCAAAAAGAAAAGAAACCATCGGAAATTGAAAACAGAGAAGAAATAGAGAAATGGAAAAGAAGCAATAAGTGCAAGGTTCAGAGATATAGGAATCAGATCCGATAAGGTAATTAGACTAATTTATAAGTTGAATTTGGTATATGAGTTTGGGCGGATGCAGAATTTTAGTCAGGTGGGCGAAATATCGAATTGTAATAGAAATCCATTAACTAATCGGGTACTAAATAAAAAAATAATAATTTAATATATATTCTTACCTAATAAAAAATTTATTAGAATAATAACATTTTATATATTAAAAATAACAATAAAATAAAGCTCAAAGTAATAGATAATGAAGTTGATGAAGAAAATTTTCGTCTATAAAACTTTATATTTTGATATTAAATATTTTTTTCTCAATAAAATTAATTAGACAATTCAGGGGGGACAAAAAAAAATTTCAAAGGAGGGCAAACTACCGAAAACATACCGAAAAACACTATTTTTCAAAATCCAGGGGGCCGCTGCCCCCCTGGACAACTGTGGATCCGCCACTGAGTCCATGGATTTGAAATCAGTAAAAATTGCACATGAATTAGTTTTGTCATATGAAGTTAATTAGAAGTTAATAAATAGAAAACAGATTAAGGAACTAGACTGAAGATAACCCGTATATGTGGGTTGGTCTAGTATCATATTTTATGGTTTTGCACACTTCAATCTAATTATGTAACTTGATTCATGGTAACCCGTATAAGCATATCTTTTGAATGGGCAATAGAAAGAGAAAAAAAAAAGAAAAGAAAATCAAACTGATGGTTGTCATTACCATTTGAATAGATTTCATGGGTCGATCCAAAGAACATCACATATCGAGTCATAAACTAATATCATTTCGTATCAGATAATTAGATTTCTCTATAATTTATATTTGATTATTATATGTTGTTTTGATTGTTGATTTGACCTGAACTATGTTAATTGACTTTTGATTTGTTATATGGGTCGGTGACCTGGAATACATGATTGCATGAACTATCTGAATTGATTGAATGTTGATAATGAAACTGATTAAATTATACATGACAGTACATATTATAAACTAATCCTTTCGTACTCCAAAAATGAGGGTCCACACAACGAAGGGTTGTGAATGGAAGATGACTCTGCGGAGTCTTACTTTCTAACAAACTTATGAAATGTCTCCTCACTTATCATGATGGACACGGTGTATGATCTTTATATGTCTATGCATAATTGATAAAAATATAATTGTTAAATGATAATTACATATTTGATATATAATAAAGTTATATTTCATTTTAATTATTTTGAATTGAATTATTTTGTATACATGTTATAGAGAACTTGTGTCGTTAAATAACCGGTTACTGAGCTTTATAGTTGATTCTATTTTGTTTTTGTCTTTGTTGTTTCTTTTATTTTCTTTTGACGATGTAGGTTGCTGACCGTCGGATAGATGTAGAAGATATTATTTTTGTAGCGCCTTCGAGACATTACAAATTTAGTACTATTTTATTTTCTAAAAATAGTTGTATTTCTTTTCCGCATCAATACAAAAAAAATGATTGTAACTTTTTAAGAGAAACTTTGTTTAATTTTGATATTTTTGTAAGTTTCATTCTTATTTTTTTTATTCTCATAATTTTAGTTTATCGCGCGATGCTTTAGTGATATTTTTTTTAAAAAAAGTTCGTTAAGAGCGATTCAGCAAAACTTTTTTAAAATAAAAATTTTTACGGAGGGATTTTTAAGGGATTAACATTGAGTATTGTTATTGTTAGTAGCTTCCATACGTTACTACTAGTTTTTCTCTAATCTGCTAGTTGGAGTCGCAGTCGCGGTCAACGTATTAGAATCTGCGTTTAGAATCTGGTTACTGAGCTGATACGATTCTAGTGATCAGTCGCTCTTGCGCTGAATGCGTGAATCGAAATTATCGAACCAAAGCTGAATCGAACCAAAGAGGGGCTCTTGACCGGAGCCTGGCAAAAAAAGAGGGGAGAGGAGGAGAGAGAGAATCGGAGATGCGCAGTGCTCCATTCGCCGTCTCGGCCTCTTCTTCCCTCTCCCTTCCCCGTCTCCAATCCTTTCTCTCCTCTCGCACCACTTCCCCCAGCCTCGGCCTCAGCCTCTGCCATCGTGAACCCACCTGCTCCAATTTCCCACCGATCTCTACTTGCGCCAGCCAAACGAGCACGAATCTTCTCCCGTCTCTCTCGCCTGAGATCGTGGTGCGGGAAGCTCGAGTCGAGGATGCGTGGGAAGTGGCAGATACGCACTGTAGTGCCTTCTACCCCAACTACTCCTTCCCCGTTGATATTCTGCTCAGGCTGAATCGTTTTATTGGGATGCTGTCTGGCTTGTCGGCCCCACCTGGGTGCATGATGTCGTGCCTCGTAGCTGTCAGGTGCCATGAGCTCAGACTCGGTGGTCTTGATACGGTGCTTGGGTTTAATCGAGGTTATGTTGCTGGGGTTCTGACAATTGACACTAATGCGGAGTTTCTTCCTCGCAAGGGTCCTTACAAACATCGAAGGTACATCCTCAACTCTTTCTGTTTATAGTGTTAATTGCTTTATCTCCATTCAAAAGAATAAGTGAGGAAAAAGACGTTTCACAAGTAATTGATTTCCTTACCAATTGTTGTGATGTTCAATCTTTACTTCTTCCACTGATGGTTAATATTAGAGTGATTTCTGTTTGTGAAATAAACCTTTTTTTTAAAGAATACTGATGTTTTTTTTTTGTCTAGCAAATAAAGAATAGAGTGCAACTTTAGATTGTTACGAGCAACAAATCAAGGCCAAACAACTAGTTAAACTGACTGATATATTTTCAGATAAACTTGATATCTAAATCTGGAATACTGAAAGTATGCTGTTACATTCTGAACTGCCACTACTTTGTTAAATTTTGAGTTCTTTGTTGATGAGTTCTCAAGGAAAAGCATTTAGTTACATTTTAGAGGAGATGTATATTCTGAGTAAAGCATATCTTAATTCAATATGAGCAAAGTATATTATGATTCTTGATATCGCATAGCATTGACTAGTCTGGCATGCAGATGCTTAAGTTACTGTAAAATCCAGTAACCAATGGCGATCCTTTGATAGACTATGTTATCTGTGAAGATCACCAAATAAAGACCGTTGTATTTTATTGTGGCAATGAGCATGTTAAGTCAGGTTGTAATCATATTGTGGGCATCATCATTCAGGAAAGACTCGTTTGGCGTTTGCATCAATTGAATTGGGGTTTGGGTCAATTCAATGTTTTGGTTAACAATTTGATTATGAGAGTAAAGATAATAACGTGAGTTTAAGCTCATAGAACTAAAAAATATATTAAATCATTTCAAAATTTGATTTATCATGCTCATTAAATTTTTCATATGAAAACCTTGTGGGCAAGTATTGTACGATACGAGATATATATCACATGATTCAGTACGAGTCATATCGTTAACGAGACAGATCGTACCTATGTATCACAAGCGTAGTGAATCGCCAGAATCACAACGATACAGACGAGCAACACGTGTATCGTATCGGATCGTTAGTATTTTTGAGTCTCAATCTGAGCCATCAGGGGTCGTCTTTTCCCTCATTTATGAGACCTTTTTGTGCGCTGAGAGAACCCTAGACAAACCCTTCATTGAGTCAACTCGTCAAGAGCTTAGCAGAGAAGAATGAATCGCTACTGCCAAGTGTGTTTCGTAAATATCAGAAAGTTTAAAGGGAGGAGGTAAGTCTGACTTGTGGGGCCACCGTAAGAACCTCACACTTTAATAAAAAAAAATTGTTTAAAGGAAGTTGGACTGTGGACTGTCAATTTTTTATCCTTATTGTATTTTTTTATTGCGATTTTTTTCTTTTCAATTTTAGCTTAGTCACATTTAATTTTCAATGAAATATTTCATAACTTCTATTTACTTTTATACTTTTATTATAATTATTGTTTAAATTTTATTTTTTAAATAAAAATAAGTGAGAATATAAACAATATTGAACAAAACTAAATAGTTTTCTAATGTACGACTTATTAAAAAATATTTATATTGAATTTATATACATTATATATATATATATATATATAGTGATGCTATGGTGCTTCGCGAAACACAAAATCTTTTATGCTTCGCGTCCGTATCTCGAATTTCAAAGTTCAAACGGTCGATCCAAACCGTTGAACATCATCTTCATATTGAAATATCCTTTGAGATCAAATTTTATATTTTTTTTGCTATTTTTTAGATGGGTACAAAATCGCTAGTTTTGGATGGTGCATAAATTGTTAGATCAGCAAACTTTGTACCCATTTAAAAAATAGCAAAAATTTCAAAAAAAAAATATAATTTGATCTCCAATGATATTTCAATATGAAGATGATGTTCAACGGTTTGGATCGGCTGTTTGGACTTTTAAATTCGAATTACAGACGCGAAACACAAAAGATTTTGTGCTTCGCGAAGCACCATAGCATCACTCTCTATATATATGTTTGCCTAGTTGTATTATTATTTAATTTCTAAAATAATATATATTGAATTTATATAATGATTGATTGAAAGAATGTATTTTTGTTAATATTTTAAGTTACCGATTAGTAATGTGTGTCCATAATAGCATCACTCATATATATATTTTCATATAGTTTGCCTAGTTGTATTATTATTTAATTTCTAAAATAATATATATTGAATTTATATAATGATTGATTGAAAGAATGTATTTTTGTTAATATTTTAAGTTACTGATTAGTAATGTGTGTCCATAATAGAAGTTGTGCTCATATGTATAATGCATAAATTTTCATATAGTGCTAGTATAATCCATAAATGTAATAAAACATTATATTATAATGATTTTCAAAAGATTTTTTTTTCACTACATGTTTTATTAGTTGTTTTAACTCATTTTAAGATAAATTTAGTGTATCTTGATGATGTGATACGCGATACACAATACGATACAAAATACAACGATTCATGAAACAAATTACGATTCAACATCTATGCTTGTGGGCAGTGGCAGTACCAATGCTGGTGCCAGCCGGCGCCGGGACACCTCCTAAATCCACTAAGGGCCTATTCGGTGGTGGGGTATAGGTGGGAATGAAAATGGTTTTAGATTTTTTTCCTGAGTACTGTACAGTATCCATTTTGATGTAAATGGGAATGGGTTGAATTTCCCAAATGTATACTTAAAAAGTATGTTCCCTTAGGGTAAAAAATAATTCACTTGGACTTAATTTTTTTCTTCTCAACATTTTTGGGAATGCACTTGTTGGTAGCATGAAAATGAAAATCCAAACCCAAATCCCTTTGGAATAGGGGTACTGAACAGCCCCTAAATGATAAAGCTTTTCCTTGGTGCAGTGAAAAATAAAGTTTCTCTGACCCAGACACTCTATATCCTTGGTTGGACGCCTCGTACCATTTGTTTCTGGTTTCGCCCCTGCTTGTGGGATACAAAAATTTGATGTGTTTTGAGTTTTTTTGTCACTATTTTCAATTTTTGAAAAATCACATCTAAAAATAATAACAAAATATTTAATGTTTGCACATCATTTTCAAATATTTAAAATAGTGACTTAAAAAACTCGAAACATTTCAAATTTTGTATCCAACGAGATTTTCATATAAAGAATTTAATGATCATAATAAATTAAAATTTGATATACTTTTTGAGTTAAGCTCACGCTATCTTTGCTCTTGATTTTGATATATATTTTCTAAACAGGTTTTGTTGCTGCATATTTTTTTTAGGGTGCAGATGTTGTCTTGCCATGTTTTGAAACTGGTTGGATTTGAGCAAAAAGCAGATTTTATGTTAATCGGGTCACTGGTAGTGTATTAAATTTGTTTTCTGTATTTTTAAAGTGTTATCTAGCATAAAAGATTCCCTGAGCCCTCTTATCATTATCACCGGACCTCATCTCCTCTCCATTGTGTGTTTGTCCCTGAAGGCTTTAATTTAATTTTGCATCTGGCAAGTCTAATCCAACTTTAATTACAGGAAAGGGATAGCATATATATCAAACGTTGCTGTTAGGGAAGAGGACAGGAGAAAGGGGATAGCAAAAACACTGGTTGCAGGAGCAGAGTCACTCGCTCGTAGCTGGGGCTGCCGCTCCATTGCACTACATTGTGATGCAGAAAATATTGCAGCAGTCAGACTTTACAAAAGCCAAGGGTTTAGATGCATCCAGGTCCCAGAAAATGTACAGTGGCCTAAACCCCGAGCTGTACCTGGGACCCGTTTCAACTTCATGATGAAGCTTTTAACAAATAAAAATGTGACCCTTTGATCTTATAATGGGATATATGGTTATTGGTCCGAGTGTTTGTACTTTGTACAAATTGTTTCCTGTATAGGTATGCAAGTTATATTACACTATTACAGTACCGTTTTTTATTTGAATGCAAGTTGATAGCTTTAACTGTAATATACACCCTGTTATGTTATTGGAGGACTGTACTGCATCAACATTTTCTTTCCTTTTCTTTCAATTTGCAGTTGCTAGCCTTGAAACTTGATTGTTCAATAATCTGAATTTCAAAATTTTCAATTTCAGTGATGCCCTCACGCATGACCTGGTTCATTTGGAAGTTTCCATTCCACATCCGGTCTAGACTGAGTTTCAAAACCCTGTTTAAAACCACAATTTGTGAGGGCATTTTTATTTCTTTTAATGTGGAGTATTCCTATCAGGCGTAAATGAGTGAGCCCGTCAGTTTTCTGCCAAGCAAGCTGCAGATGGGCTTGTGTGAAACAGGGAAAAAGAAAACGGTAGTAGGAGCAGTAGCGCCGATTTTTTTAAATAATAACAAAATAAAAATATGAAGTAATGTATCTAACAGTATCCGTTGAGTTTTGACGAAAATAATAAGGTTTTCATCCGCGTTTCCGTCTCGATCACATCTTTTCTACGGCCTGCGTGCCTTCTCTTTTCCTTTATATTATAATTATATTATGATTATGATTATGATTATGATTATGATTATGGTTATGATTATGATTATGATATTATGGTTATGATTATGGTTATATTATTATATTATTATGATTATTATTTGATTATGTTGTATTATATTATTATATTATGATTATATTAGTAAAATTATGATTATTTATTATTTATAATGATTATGATTATGATGATTATTATTATTACTATTATTGTTAAACCGTCAAATTTAATTTAGTAGTAATGACTAAAAATAAATGATCAATCCGATATATATATATATATATATATATATATATATATATATATATATATATATATATATATATATATGCTTTGCAAAGCACAAGAGTGTTGTGTGCTTTGCGCTCTATTATTAATTTTAAGTTAGAAATGATCGATCCAAATCGCTCAATCTAATCTCCATATCAAAATCTATTAGTAAATCAAATTTTATATATTTTTTGAATTTATTTGCTATTTTTTTTGATAGGGAGAAAACCGTCATTTTTGGATGAACCAGAATTCTCAGATCAAATCATTTTCTCCTCATTAGAAAAAATAGCAAACAAATTCTAAAAAATATAAAATTTGATTTACTAATACATTTTAATATGAAGATTAGATTGAATGGTTCGAATCGATTATTTCTAACTTGAAATTAAAAATAGAACGCAAAGCACACAACGGCTTTGTGCTTTGCAAAACACCGTAGTCAGACTCTCTCTCTCTCTCTATCTCTCTCTCTCTCTATATATATATATATATATATATTCCTATATAAATTAAATAAATAAAATCAATAACAAATTACTATTTATTAATGACTAAATAAATAATCAATAATAATAATGAGATTTAAATAAATTAATCTGAAAAAACTTTAAAAAATTTACTAATAGAAAAATATCTATAGTCATGTTGTCGAGCTTAAATATTGATTATGTTTCATTTCTTATACATTCTAATTGTAGTTTGATGGTCTAATAAAAATCATTAAATTATATCATTTTAATTTGTATAGAATTTCAATAATCATTGGTATATCAAAATGATATTTTAATTCTATAATCATTTGTAGATTATTACAAATTTTCAGTTTGCTTATTTATTTAGTCATTAATAAATAGTAATTTATTATTATTTGTTATTAATTTTATTAAATAATTTATTTAATTTATATAGGAATATATATATATATATATATGTAGACTATTGTGAAAACGTTTGCATTTCAGCTGATATAAAAACGGATCAAAAATTATATTTTAAAATCACAGAAATTTTAATTTATGATTTCCATTAAATTTTTCATATAAAAACCTTGTGGGATACAAAAATTTGGAGTGTTTTGAGTTTTTTAATCCACTCTTTTGAATTTTTAAAAAAACAGCTCTAAAAATAATAATAAATATTCAATGTTTGTGTTGTTTTTTCAAAAATTCAAAAAAGTGAATTAAAAAACTCAAAACACTCTAAATTTTTACATACCACAAGGTTTTCATATGAATAATTTAATGGAAATCATAAATTAAAAATTTTGAGATTTTAAAATATAATTTTTGATCCGTTTGCATATCGACTGAAATGCAAACGTTTTCACAATAGCCTATCTCTATATGTATATTATATATATATTTATATATATATAGAGTGGAGATAGCGTGAGCTTAAGCTCACGGAGGCCTTCCGTGAGCTTAACTCAAAAAACATATTAAATCATCTCAAAATTTTAATTTATCATTCTCATTAAATTCTTTATATGAAAATCTCATGGGATGCAAAAATTTGGAGCGTTTTGAGCTTTTTAAGTCGCCGTTTTTAATTTTTAAAAATCAGCTCTAAAAATAATAATAATATATTCAATACTTGAACATCATTTTAAAAAATTAAAAACGGTGACTTAAAAAACTCAAAACACTCCAAATTTTTGCATCCCACAAGATTTTTATATAAAGAATTTAATGAGAATGATAAATTAAAATTTCGAGATGATTTAATATATTTTTTGATAAGCTCACGGTATCTCCACTATATATATATATATAGGATTGAAGTTGCCTTTAATAATTTATTTTTAGTCATTGCTACTAAATTAAATTTGACGGTTTGACAATAATAGTAATAATCATAATCATTATAAATAATAAATAATCATAATTTTAATAATATAATATAATCATAATATAATAATATAATATAACATAATTAAATAATAATCATAATTAGGATAATAATAATCATAGTCGTAATCATAATAATATAACCATAATCATAACCATAATATCATAATCATAACCATAATCATAATATAATTATAATATAAAGGAAAAGAGAAGTCATGCGGGCCGAAGAAAAGGTGGGGTCGGGACGGAAATGTGATTTCCGTCCGGGGGAAAACGTGGATGGAGGCCTTATTATTTTCGTCAAAACTCAACGGATGTTGTTAGATGCGTTAGTTCATATTTTTATTATTAAAAAAAATCGACAGTAGCGGAACTTGACGTCCATGGTTTGAATTTTAAGAGGGAGCCAACCATTATAATTATTGGACTTAATATAATTTTTAACCATAAAAAAAGGTTTTATATAATTTGTGGATTGCAAGGGAGGGCTATAACCCGTTTTTTTACTGCAAAGCTCCGCCACTACTAGGATTTAAGTTATTATCGGAATCCACTATTATTTTCTTAGCTTAATGTGATGTGGAATTAAAAATAAAATGTCAAGCAAAAGACTGGAGGAAGAAAATTCATCCACCGTGATCTAAGAGGCTTGACGTTGCAGTATTGCATGCTTAAATCCGACGAGGAATCAACAATTTTTAGCCTCTCCATACTTTGCTTCAAAAAAACCAAAATTTATTCAGTATAAATTGAAAATAACAATGTCTTTTTAATAAAAAAAAATCTTACAATAAAGTAAAATTGGAACATAGATGGTCTTTTAACAATTTTAAAAAAATGTATAACTAAAAACAATATGATTAATCGTATGAACGTTTCGAGAAGGAAATACATACATTTAAAATCCCAAATCTGTTTGTAAAATATAAAATTTTCTCTACACGCTTCTATTTAGGCTTTAACGTAACTTAAAAATAATTCATTGATGCAGAAATGTTCCGATTAGATTTTCTCTTTGTTATATGCTAGTAGTAATTTATTTGTAGGTTAAAACTTGAACTGTAATCGAAGTATATATTGTTAGATAAAAACAATATCATATCATGGAAATAAACAATAATATGAATTTATAATTTTGTACCTTGAGCCAGGGGATCTACATGATGCTGGGGTCAACTAGGTTGAAATTTAAAACTGTAAACGAAGTATATGTTGTTAGATAAACACAATATCATATCATGAAATAAATAATATTATGAATTTATAATTTTGTACCTTGAGCTTGGGGCGGATCTAAGAGGTCAGTTAATTATGTATATTTTTTGAAAATATAAAAAAAAAATTATAATGAAGAAAATTTTAAATTCTGATCTCTAAGCTAAAGTGTGACTCTGTCCTACTTGAGTCATAGAGATGGAAGAAGGCGATGCAAAAGTTCGACTCAAGTGTCGTCCTTTTAAGAATGATCTTCTCTCTCCTAATTATCACTAGTATTTTTCTTTTTAATTAAGAAGATGGATGGGGCTCTTCTCTATCTTTATACATGCAAAATAGACTAGTTTGTGATGGAGAAAGGGACCACTCCCTACGTCTTATATAGAAGAGAGAAGCATGCATCAACCCATCAAAGAAACCTCTTCTCTACTTTAAGATCCATAAAACAAACGTTAAATGTGACAAAATTGAAACCCTTTAAAACTTGCGCTAGAGGATTCAAATTCACAGAAAGAATTTCCTTCCAAGCTGAGTATCTTGTAATTATTGAATAAGTAGAAACTTTTCTTTGATGGAAGTAATTAAGAAACCTTCATAGAGTCTCAAAACTCTTCTTTAGTTATTACTCTTTTTTTTTAGCAAGCAACAAATAATGAATGAAACATATAATTAATAAATGATTCTAATAAAATATAGTTCTTGACGACATCATATTTATATTTAAAATATATAAATTATGTCGAGGAAGTTATTATTTATTTATTGCCCCCCCTAATCAAAATCCTAGATCCGCCACGGGTCTCCGGGACCCTTAACCTCTAACAATTGAGGTTGAGCCAATATATTTAAAAAGAATTTTTATACTTGTAGAACTTGGTCCCTTACAAAAATGGGCTGCCAAGCCTATCGGTAACAAGAGTGACAACACACTCAAAAGGACGAGTGACAACACACTAAAAAAAAGGTGAGTGACAACATACTCAAGAAAAGGTGAGCACTACAGCTCAAAAAAATGTTTTCAAGAAGATCACGAAGGATCAAGTTGGGAGAATAAAGATAAGCTAAATTGAGCTTGAACAAAGATTTGGCTAATTGAGTGTATCAATCTTTTGAATTATCTCTCTCACTTTGTATATGGCTAGTAAGCTCTCTTTAGTAATAATTTTGCTAGATAGATCAGATTACATTAATTATAAGTGAGAGATGTGATCCTTTTAAATAGATCTTCTGAAACAACTGAAAAAACTATTTTTCGACCTAATTTCAAACTATAACTACTCTTTTTGTATTATGAGAATTATGGTGTACCACATATGTTTATAATTTATTTTGATTTATTCATTTCATTTTACAATTATAATTTGAATTTCAGATATGCAGATACTCGATAAAATTAGATAATTGTCTAAATTTGACAAATCATGTTATTTTAATAAATTTATTCTGTTAAGAGATGTCATTTTTGAAAAAAAATATTAATTTTATGACGTAATATGAAATTTTACTTTTAATTAGATAAGTTATGTTATTTTAATAATTTTATTCTGTTAAGAGATGTCATTTTTTAAAAAAATTATTAATTTTATGATGTAATATAAAATTTTACTTTTAATAATTATGTGGATGCTCTTATATGAGGGATCATTTAATCGAGAAGTAGCTAACTTGAGTTTTAAAACTAATCAGTTAGTAGTCTCACATTGCTATCGATCTCGTGGCGTATTGCATGCTAGTTCAGTATGGACGGCCGACACGTGTACATTTCTCTTGACACCTCAGCTTCAGTCCGTAGGTAATCTCAGCCGAGCCTCCGAATTAATTGGCACAAATCTAAAGATATCTGTACAGCACTCTTAGTACAATATGCTACTAGAATTTACAATTTAAACATGATAACCCTGGTTTGCAAAGCAAGCGCTCTCCTCCTCGTTTCCCTCTTCTTGTCTTCTTTTCTCATCTCCAGTACCGGCGCACTCCTTTCCATAGACAAAGATAAGGAGGATCCAGAGATGAAACTCTGCAAGCAGCAGTGCTGGTCCCAGCAGCAGTTTGACAAGGCTCAAAAGCAGCAGTGTGTTCAGGGTTGTGACGAGTTTGGTAGGATGAAGAAAGAGATCGAAAGGCGAACACAGCCAGGAGTGACACAGGAGGAGCCCGAGCGCAAGCTGGAGCACTGCAAGCATGAGTGTCAGGTGAGCCGGCAGAGCGAGCCGGAGAAGCGGCGATGTGTGTGCCGGTGTGAGGAGAAGTACTGGGAAGAGATCAGTAAACCTAAAGAGGAAGGGGAAGAGCTGTTTAATTATAGTTAATTAGGAGATTTAAGTACATTGTAGTTATGTGTTCTGTTACTTCTGTAATCACAGTATTACTACATATATAAAGATGTAACATTGGAAACATGGATTTTGCATTGAGGCTTAAACCTATGAATTTAAGTTAATATGAGAATTGATTTTAATAAATAGAACAATTATGACAATTAGAGTGATGCTTCTTTGCTCTCGGTGTGTATTTTAGAAAAAAAAAAATGCAGGTAAAGAGTCTGATTAATAAACTGTGACGTTGATTGATACGAGAGAGACAACTAATTAGTAATTAGGACTATGCAAAGTAGTATTTCCTTGAAAGCCAGCGCACAAGACCCTCTTTGTAGGACGTGATAGCTGGCGCAACGAAAGATACCTTTTGAACCCATAAGAGGTACATACAAGATTTATCAAAAATTTCATAAATTATATGGTATGATGCAAACTAGGGTTTGAGATGTAAAATTGTCTTTTTATCCAACTTTAGTGGTATAAATGTAAATTTGGGATAATTAAGTTACAATTGATGAATTGATGAAATATACGTATATAAATGTAAAATGATGTAAATTAGGAACAATTAACTTAGAATTGATGGAAATAATATTAAATTATTATTTTTATTGAAATATAGGGGTACAGATGTAAATTAAAAATAATTAGGTTATAATTAATATAAATTAGAATAATTAAGTTAGAATTGATGGAATTATTTTTTTATCGAAATATATGGGTTGCAAATTAGGGATAATTAATATAAAATTAATTGAAATGTAGGGGTATAAATATAAAATAATAGAAATTAATGATAATAATTAAGAATAGATGAAACTTATTAAAAAATTATTTTTATTAAAATATAAGGATATAAATGTAAAATGATAAAAATTAAGAATAATATATTTAAAATTGATGTAAGTGATACTAATTAGAGATAATAATATTAAAATTTAAAATTATTTTGAATGATCTGATAATTATTCTAGTTGATTTTATTAGAATATTTATCTAATGTGATGTAATAATTTTAAAATTATTGAAGATTGTCAAAATATGAGGGGGTGATATTGGTAATAGTAGGAGAGATGGAGATGCCATATCGATGCAGGATCATCATCGAGTACTCTGTCTGAGAGTACAAAATTATCGAGTTCTTCTTTCTTACGTATTTTTTATGTTGATTATTGTATATGTTCCGTTGATATTTCAATAATTATTCTTCAAATTTATATATATTATATTTTGATCTCTTTAGTGAAATTTTTTAATTATTATCACCATTTTTTTTAAAAAATATAGAATGTTGGGGGATAATTTAAGCGGATAAGATCCTGAAAATGAATAATATCAAAAGCTACAAATTTTTTGTGCTAGTAATTTTCTCTACTTGTCACGATCCGCGGAAAAGTAATACTATGTTTCGTAGGACTTTTAGAAGACTAAACCGTTATAATTGTCAATTACTTTTTCTCTCTTTTTTCCTGGTCATATGATATGACAGAACATATATATTTAATGTTAATCTCATCTCGAGATCCATCAACAGATAAAATAAATAATAATTAGATTTTTTTATGTTGATTCAAAAATTAATACAAGATCTTTGTTATGGTGGTTTTTGTTGTTCTTCAATTATTATTTTATATATGCGAATTTCTGGCAGATATATGTTTATTAGATAATAACATACTTTACCTGCACATGACATGATCAAATAATTTATAGAAAGCTCAAATATACTTGAGAGAGACTTGTCACGACTCACCCATTTATAATCTTTTACCGATATATGCTTCTTTTTTGCTTATTAACTAATAACATTTTTTTGTTTTCATGTAGCTAATTTAATTTAATCAAATAATATAGAACAAAATGCATATGAAGATCTTCTCATTTCTTCTATTTTTAAGCTTCCGAATAAAAATAAATTATTTAATTTGTTCATGCTTCACATGATACGTCGCGACCATGAAGACATTGTTATGTGGGTAGGTCTCATGAGTGTCTGAAGAAAAGGTAAATCTACGTAATAATTATCAAATAAATTATTTCAGTTAATAATTAAGCACATATATTTAATAGATATAAATACTCACATAATAGATAGTAAAGATGTACAATGAAATTTAAAAGGCTGCATCGTAAATGTACTTAATATTATTTATTTATTAATTTTCAATATAAATCGTAAAATTATTAATTGTTATAAATAAGTGTTATCTTAATATATGTCTCCTTTTTTGAGCGGAAATTATTTTCAAATGTGAATTTGATGTGTGATTGTATGTACTATAAGCATAGAACCACGCACGCGCATCTAGTAAATCCCAGAGAATGCCTTTATTTATATATTTTATAAGTTATGTAAATACCTATATATGTTAATTATATATATTTATTATTAATCAAAATTATATGTTTTTAATTATTAATCGGCGTTAGAAACTTCCTAGCAGTTCAATTGTCGACGCAGCTTTTGATTTAGTGATCTTCTTCTTAATCCAGAATATATAAGCAAGAATCCCTCCTCCAAGGCCGCAATGCTTAAAAAAAAACAGAACAGATTTAAGTTATGTAAAATTATCTTTTTTTTAACAAGGAAAAACCAAAAAAAAATGTCAATGACATGAGTGCTAAAATTCATAACAAAAGATCTCACAAATTCGAAGGAATAAACTTATGTTTTATGATGTTAATAAAATTCATTGAGTGAGGTTGGAGTATAAAATACAAAAATTCCATTGATAAGATTGCATTTCTTATACAAATGTTTTTTTTTACATTTTGCATTAAAAATTTATATAAGTATGACTTGCATATTAAATTTATTATTTTTCAATTTACTAAGCAGAAAATTTTCAAATTATTCTTTTGAAAAATATTTTGTAACTTATATACATTTTTGCGGTGATTCTTAGTTTCAACAATTTTTTTTTATCTACTCAGTTTTTGAAACGGCGGAATTGATTAAATTGTAAAACAAACTTAACAGTCTAGTGTTTTTGGGAAACCCAAATGATAAATTGTATTATTTGATATTTATGGATGATGCAACATGGGTCGGTTCCGCTGGAGGTAAAGTACAATTAAATTATTTATGATTGTTGCGTTGTCTCTCTCTCTCTCTCTCTTTATATATATATATATATATATATATATATATATATATATATATATATATATATATATATTGAAATACAGGTCCGAAACTTTCATCGATTTAATATGTAATGATAAATGATCACAAACGGTGATTGGAGATGAAAAATAAATTTAGTAATCAGAATTACAGACTCAAAACAAAAATGCTAAAATGACAAGCAAAAGAAAATTGCAGTAATTTCTATAATTGAAACTCCTTGAGAGAAGATATGTGCCTCCAATTAACATAGACATTTTATGTTTAAAAGCTTGTGCACCTATCTAATTGATGACAAATATTTAGATATTGGGATACACTAATTTAACGTGCTTCTTAAGTTTAGGATGTCTTTGTCTGTCTAACAGAAAAGTGCTGGCCCACAATAGAACGTATCAACATGAAATTTATTTTCACTTTTTCTATGCTATTGTTATGAACTAGAATATGTGCTGGATAATTTATTTTTTACGATAAATCATAGCAGATGAATTGGTATAAATAAATATTTACAATTGCAAATAGTTGCAAAAATCATATGACAAATTTGAAGATGAAGTTCAAGCAAAAGAAAGTAGTTGATCACAAAGAATGATTAAACGACACCAAACAAAGATCATGAACATTACTTCCTCCAGTTGATGCTAACTGCGTCACATCTTAATTTATACCATATTGATCACATTGTGAAATTAAAGAGAAAAACACAAAATCCTGACAAGTTGCAAAAGCTAAGTAAACAACTGAAAGTATAAAAATCTAACTTATAGACAGACTATTAATTAACAAAACTTTACTTCAAAAATATTTGTAACCATATTGCAGAATCGATGTACAAGCCGATATATTCACAATGCAATTTTAAAATTTTATCATTTTTATACAGTTGTACTTATTTTTATCTCAATTACACATGTTCGGCAAAATATGTATTTTGAAATTTGAAAATTATGGACAACTTATTAACATATTACTATATGGTAGAGAAGAAAGATGCAACAAAAGATTTTTATTGATATACATAAACAGTCCGTCTTAAATCACAAGTATTAGATAATAGTTTGTCGTAAAATGTTGAAGAAGTCAATTTTCCTCTATGATGTATGATAAACTATCTAAAAATATATTCTTGACCGGGAATTTCATAATTTTATGGAAAATTCCATGTATAATGCATATATTTTTTTTTCTGATTATCAGATCATGCAAAAACAGTTAAAAAGTGAAAACTGAATAACATAACATTCTCTTTAATTAAAGAATGAGTACACATTTGATCAAAATCTATGTTGAAAGAAACTTTTGGTCACAAATAGGGCCGCAACAAATTGGTGCACGCCACCCAAAAAAAAATACTGGTGTACAAACGGAAGTGGAAAATAAATCAAGGGGTATTCATATTAAAGGCACTGATTTTTTTAATACAATAATTAGATTAATCATATTATTAATATAATAATTAGATTAATCATATTATTAATATAATAATTAGATATTATTAATAATAATAATGATAAAAATAAAATTTTAATAGTAAAAATGACAGTGCGTCATTGTCAGTGACGCTTTGAAAATACGTCAATGACAATAACATTTTTTTATTATATTTTATAATTTTGTTTTAAAAAAAAGCACGCAAGTGAGAGTGAAAATACATCCTATATTTCACAATTGTATCATATCTTAAAATATTAAGATGAAGGATGAAAGGAGGGAAAAAAGGAAGACCACTCTCAACGAGAGTGATGTCTTTTCAAATGCACCACAGTGATGTCAAATAGTGGTAGTGTCCTATCATTCTTAGTAATAAAATTTAATTTTTTTTATTATTATTGGTAATATGATTAATCTAATTATTATATTAAAAAATCAGTGTATTAAAGGACAGTGGAAAACTCTGAATTTAGCCCCACATGAAATGGCGTAGAAAAACTTTGATGACGTGTATACTCTCCTTCCCTGCTTATCAGCCTTTTAACAGAGGATTGATTCATATTATAACGTGCAGCGAATGTACACAACTATTGTTGTTTTGAGCTTTAGAAGTAAAAGGGAATTAGTTTCCTTTTATTTTTTTAAGGAAGTTTAACTGATAGCCAAATTAAAACAGCTCAGTCGCAATTACGCAAATTGCATCTGACTCAGCCAATTGTCATTGAACAACAGGTAATTATTCTCATACAACATTCACTGGGTTATTAAACACACACTGTCAAAGTAATACTCTATCAAAAGCATGCTCTATAGTAATTCTTACCAAGCCACCTGGACCCCTTATCGCAATTCTAACCTAGCGCCCAGTCAGAAGTCTTACTGCTCTAGAAATGTGGACTCAGCGAGGTCGATAGCTCGAGCTAGACCAGCTGCCTTATTTTCGCATTCCTGTTGTTCATCAGCTGGTACACTATCGGCAACTATTCCAGCTCCAGCCTGCAAATTCATGGGTCACAAAAATCAAAACATGACCAGACACAGAAATCATAAGAAAAAAGAAAGCAGGCTCAGGAAAAGTACCTGCAAGTGGGCCACCCACTCACGGCGCTGCTTGGTGTCCCCATAGGAATACATAAGGTTATAGGCCGACCCTGTTGGGAAGACTATGGTCCTCAGAGTAAGCGCAATGTCCATGTCCCCCATAAATGAAACCCCACCGAAGCCCCCACTGTACGGACCCCGTCTAGTGACTTCAAATTGGTCAATTAATTCCATGGCTCGCACCTGCCACCAATTGCGACCCAAGAGTGCAATAAATTTGCATAGGTTCAGCTTGTATATTTGATGTTTCCACATTAAAATGCTATAAACGATGATTTGTTTCTAGTTTTTTTATGTCAGAGTAAGTCCAAAAACAGAATTAAATGCTAAGTGTTCAATATTAATTTTTTTAAGTTTAGCCATAATTACACTAGCATGCTGCAACATACGCAACCGGCACTAACTCCCAAATGATATGTTAATGCTCTTTAATTTACATGTACAATGGGAAAACCAAAAAGAAACACAAAAGAACAGTCAATGGCCAGAAAAAATAGCACCAGTACAGTATTAATAGCATGGTCCTGCAAGTTTGCATTGGTTGTTGGTGGTGTACCATAATCTGGTATGATACTACCTCAGCCAACCGGCCACACAACTTGGTAAGATAACAGAAAAAAGGTAAATTACCTTAGGAGCCCCACTGACAGTTCCAACTGGCAGGGCTGCCCGCAGTGCATCCCAGCAAGTCAGACTGTCCATCAACTCCCCTGTTACCTGTTAAAGTGGAACATCAATGTAAATAAATAAATCATAGCGGTTCACTTGTTTTTGTTAAAAACAACAAAAGCTGACAAACTATTGAGCATACAGTGGAGCTGATGTGCATGACATGAGAATATCTTTCTATGTTCATCAATTTATCAACTTTGACAGATCCAGGCTTTGAAACCTAACACAAAAGAAAAAGTAGTTAATCAATTTTTCACAAGTAAAAGGTCCTTTGTTTCACCCATTTCATCTAACTCCTAATAGCAGATAAGTTAATCAATACAGGAATGAAGCACTTCACCACATAAAAGGAACTATTTTTATCTATCGAGCTGTTCTATTTGGTGAATATGTTTCCATGAGGTTGACAACCAAGGAACCAGGCCTGTCATTTGATGAGATGAGACAAACCAGGGCCCAGAATGGACCTGAATCAAAGCCAGTCTGCCATAGATTATACTATCGTTCACTTTATTAGACTTAGCACTAGCTGAATGAAAATTCAACTAAACTATTCAATAAGCAACAATATTGTGAGGCTTAAAAACAAGCTAAAGGTACAAAACCATTCCATTTATTTAATAGGAATTTTTTCTGTTCTAATGAAAAGTGAAGGGTTTCCACAACTTCATCATGAAGCGGGGAACATTTTGCACATATCATGACCAGAAAAAAAAATACAGACGCAGAACTCAAAACAATTTGAACCTTTCCAACATCATTCCTGCCCAAATCAACCAGCATTATGTGCTCAGCACATTGTTTTTCATCACTCAGTAACTTTTGTTCTTGCAACAAGTCCTGTTCTTCCGTTTTCCCTCTTTTGATCGTGCCAGCAAGTGGCGGTTCACAATCTTTCCCTACAAGACAAAATTACACATCAACAAACAAGCCAACAGCCACTTTAAGTGGAAGATATCTAATGATATTATCCAGAAAAAGGAACATATTCAGATTTGGTAGGGTCAATAGCTACTAATACTGTATGGTGAATTAATAAATGCATCATATGAACAAACCTTTTTAACATGAGTTAATATTTCTGGACTTGAGGCAACCAGAATGCATCCACGTGCCTGATCATTTGTTTCAGAATAAACAAAGAAATATGAGTACGATGAGGCTAACTTCAAACATTTTATTATATGCATTGCAAGACTATGTCAAACAAAAGAAAAAAACCAATAATAAGTAGATACTAAGACACCTGTAAATAGCTCATGTAGGGACTAGGGTTGACAATCCTCAGTGCTCGATAGACCTCAAAGGGATCCGCAAATGTTCTCCTCTCGAATCGTTGACTTAGAACTATCTGAAATATGTCTCCTGCCAAGATGTGCTCCTTTGCCTCTAAAACAGCACTTTGGTATTCTTCATTCATCATCGAGGAGTTCTTCAGTTTGGATCCAAATTGGGAAGTGCTCAGCATAATAGATCCAGCAGAAAGCGTTGGGCTAAACAGAATAATTTTTTTTGACACAGATTAGGAAAAAATATGTTTCCCCAATAACCCAATTCTTTCAATAATAAAAGCAAACTTGTTTTCTCAACATATAAACAACTAAAGATAAAATTTACTCACACATTTTGATTGTGTACTCTGGAAAGCAATTTTCTGAGTTGGCGTGTCCCATCTTGATAGGCCTCTTCAACAGAAGAATATCGGTCCAGTCGCACCCAATGAATGACACATGCTTTCTAAAACAAGCAATAACAACTGATCAAAAAACAACAGCAATCCTTTACAAGCAATTTTAATAGTAGACATAACTGAATGAAAGCTGAGTTCCTCTCCTGTGTGATGGAGAAGTATTTGGATGTTATGACCTTGATAGCATCAGAATAATTGATATAAGACGGTATTTGGCTAGACAGTGAACATGGGAGATATAAAATAGTATGGTAATCAAATATGAGGTAGTTATAAATCTTTACACGGTTAAAAACTCTTTAGAACTGCAATTACCTTTTCCACATGGTCAAACACGATCACATCGGTATAGAGACCCAAGTGAACGTCAGGAAGACCTCTGTCATCGAGAGGAGCGCCAGAAAATGGGAGCTTCTTCTTCTCGACATAGCGCACAGTGTCATATGAAAAATATCCCACCCAGCCACCTGTGAAAGAATTGCAAATGTAATAAATCACTGCTACATTTCAAGAAACTGACAGATAGGACCATTGGTTCCCTGTATCATAAAATTTTCAGTGAATATAAATAATTTCAAAACCTGAACAATCAGATTATTCAATAATATCATTAACATGGTGCATTAAAAAAATAATGACTAATATATTTCAGAACTCAAATTTCAAAATGTAAATTGTAAGTTAAGCCAATTTTTTGGTAAGTTAATCAACTTCTTTCATTAATGGAGCAGAAAATTGATGGGCGGCGCCGACAAACTCCCAAGGGGATTTTTCTTTTTCTGATGTTGAGAAAATTTTCTATGTGAGATGCTTCTATTATTTTGACCATATATTGTTTAGTATTTAGTGCTGATAAATTATTTAATTTAGTATGATGTATAGCTTTATGGTGGTATTATGTGGTATGTAATATTTATTATTAAACAATAATTTGACTGTCAATATTATCCATCATAATTTGTGTTTAACAGGCTCTCTTGTTGCTAAATTTACGTTAAATTTTCTATAAGTAATCATGTCATCTTCTTTAGTGACACTTTCTGAAACAGACAAAATATTGATGGTAAAAAAAAACCTTGCTGAGCTGGGTCAAAAAAAAGAAAACAATGTATAATGCTGATAGATTTTGTAACGGAAAAGTATCTTGCAATTTTTGTGATACCTTGAAGAATCTAAAAGCTGTGAAAATAAATCAAATAAAGAATCACGTAAGATAATACGTTACTTTATAAACTGATCTTTTAAGGAAATAATTCATACACTAATGTATGAGAACGAAACGGCTTTTAACAGGAATAATAAATGAAGGGTAAAACTGTCTACAATTAAAATATTTAGATGATGTTGTATTACTAACACTAGCAACGTCAACTTCTTTACTTATATTAATATTCTCCCTCTTCCACAAATGAAAACCATAACCCTCTAAGACATAGAAACGATATCTTACCACAGAAGGCATCAGGGAGATCGTCTATTAGCTGAGGGGTCCATCTATCCATGATCCTGCGAGGGATGGACATGGGATCGTCGACCTGCTCCTCTGTCAGCTGCCCATCATCATGATCCATTATAGAGACAGAGTTTTCTTTTGCCACAATCTCCACCACGGGCTGAGCCCCGACCACACTGTACCGCCCCTAGATATACAACCAGCAGTAAATGAAGGAATAATTAACAATTCTGATTGCTTGTTACTGAAAATGATGTCCCGTCAGAAGAGTCCAATAAATAATACTGCTCTTTTACAAACTATAAGTATACCATGTTAATTTTGCATTTAATATTTGACTTGCATACCATATTCGTGCCTTTTGAACCCTGCTCGACAGACTCAAAAAGGAAGCTAGGAGCCTCGCGATCATCCTCTTTGACGAGGCACCTGTATGCCAACACTGGCGTCAGATGGTCCGAAAATATGGCACACTGCAGCGGCACCAGATTCCCTTTCTTTGCTGCCTCCGCAAACCTGGCTGCCTCCTCACTCTCAGCTTAAATTCAAAAAGAAATACATAATCATACACTGCTATCAACTTGTCACAAATCATAATTCTTGCACATCAAATGGGCCTTCAAACCACAGGACGGTTGATTGTCTGAAAGATGAAATACCTATTGGATCCACATGATGAGAGAGCACAGGACATCTGATGCTGGAGCTGGCACTGGCTCTGAGGGTAGGGTGGGCATACTTCAGGGAGAAACATTTTACAGGCAGAGTTGTAGATGAAGATGGGACAGATCTTTGCTGAGTGCTAGTAGGGGAATAGAGGCAAGTTGAAGCAAGGCGAAAGGAAACAGATTGGCTCTGCATGTTTTTTGTCTTCTCTTCTCCGCTCTTGGTTTGGTGCTTCTCAGCTGGTTATAGTAGCGACTTGAAGGATTAGGATGAGAGAAGAGGAGAGCAAATGTCTGACTAAAATAGTAATAGCCAAAAATTACAGCGCATCAAAATTTTGTAAGAACGGTTCAAAGAAAGTTCAGGCACGAAAAACATGTTGTCAATCAAGCATGAAATATGATTACAACTAAAAATTTTCTTTCACATAGAAACCTTCAACAAAGGGCAAGAATTTGTAAAAAATTTGCATGCCGCATAAACAAAACTCTGATACCAGTGACAGGACGAAGGGGTGGCCAGCGGAGCCCAGCCCCACCATCTCCGCTTCGTCTCTCTGTTGTCTGTGAAGGTACCTTGCTTATATTCAGGACCTTCTACCATAGATGGCAGTACTGCATTTTTTTTTCCTACCATGGTTTGGAGAATCCATCGGCAACCCACGAACAGGCTACTGGAAGATTTCTCGAAACCGACTGGCGGCGTTTAGAAAATATAAAAAAAGAAAAGAAAAAAAAAACCTTCGGATTGCAAGAGACACCGTCGACTGACGCCGATTCTCGCTTCTAGTCTGGTTGTGAGTTGTGAGATTGATTGTTTGTTGTTTAAGCGATTACTCAAAGGTGTCAAGGGTGGGGGGGATTTATAGTCGAAAGAGAAATGGGGTTTAGCGTAAGAGTGTGATGTTAAAACGAAGAAGATGGGTCCCACGTGATCCAGTAAATTACTTTTTTCGGATAATTTTATTGGGCCATTAACTTATTCTTCTGACACTCACTAAATTTCGATATTTATTCATATTTAATCACTAAATTTTTATTTATCTGTTTTTAATCACTGAACTTTGATATTTATTCATATTTAATCACTTTCATTAATTTTTTTCATTCAAAAATAATTAAAAAACTAATAAAAAAATATAATTTTATTTTATTTATCTATTTTTTATTTCAATTAGTTTTGGCAACAAATATAATTTCATTTTAATTATTTTTGAATGAAAAAAATTAATGAAAGCGACCAAATATGAATAAATATCAAAGTTCAGTGACTAAAAATAGATAAATGAAAGTTCAGTAATCAAATATAAATAAACATCAAAGTTCAATGATCTATTAAAAAAATTAACCCCAATTTATTTTATTCAATTGGGCTATTATTTTTATTTTAGTTTTAATTATTTCTTCATTTTATTTTATTTATAAATTTCTGTTATATGAATTACTTGCTAAAAAATTAATAAATTTTATGTTCATATAAAGAGGAGTGCATATAAATCTTTGTTTGATATTGCGCACATAAGTTATTTAATAATAAAAAATGGTCATAAACACTCGTTCAACTTCATTCACAACACGTTTCAATTTTTCACTTACAAAAAAATCATAAATTAAAATACCACCGTGGTTTGAAGCATTTACAGCATGCATTCTTAAAAGTTCCGTAAATTAAAATACAACTGTAATTTGCCAAGCAACACAGTATTACTCATAACATAACTCACACAATTGAAAAATTCTTTTTTATACTTGTAATTTATAGATAGAGAAAATTACATGTGAGATATTTTTTTGTTTTATAAAATTGAACAATAAAATTTTACGAATAAATACGGATGAAGCTAACACGCGTCAAAGGGCAGGGCAAAGAATTTGTGATTAATTTCCAAACAAATCAAAATGTTGATTGTGATTAGAAGACGCAATCTTTTTGTGAAAATTATATACACGCATCTTCATGATGATCGAGGAGTTATCTTTTTGATGATCGAACTGTCATTTGGGTAATATTCCCTGCATCTTCATTCTAATTTCTGAAGATGGGGAATGATAATTTTAAGCCATTAGCCAACCAAGCAACATATTAGTATTAATTTTATTTTAAGGATTAATTGTGTCGGCGTATCTATTATAACTTCAAAATAACCAATTATTTCAGTAAAACAAAAAACTGTTTATTTTCTTGTGAAAATATACTTTTCCTTTAGCTTCCTTCCTCCATTCTATTTATTTCAATCCCTATATTAAGTAAAATTGACAAGTATAATTATATGCCTTCCCAATAAAAAAGCAAAGCAGTTTACCTCAACGACGCATGAATTAGAAAGTATACCTGCTAACAATTCCTAAATAATGATGAAAATAACAAGTAATTAGCGGACAAAAACTTCCAAGTCAAGTACAATTATCATCCTTGTCTTTAATCATCAAATATATTTATCTGTCAATTTAAGCAATAAAAAGAGAAGAAAATATGTCCTCCATTTTCTAAATTATATACACGCGGGAGAGGTCGCTACCTTCGCTTCGCCCTTCTTTCTTTTTCCGTAACCATCCTTTCTCAAAAATGACATTATGGAAATTTGGAATATGATCATATTTTTCTTAAAAAATCGCAACAAAATCGTACGTTAATTTGTGGATTAAAGGGAAGAAGGGCAATGATAAGAGAGAATACCTAACTCACACAGAAAAAAAAAAGGATTGCTAATTTGCTATTGCTAGGGTACACCACAAGTCAGATGTGAGATCGCAGCATTGACTTTTTGTGCTAGTAGCCTCTCCAACCATGTTTCACGTGACAAATTACCTCTTCAAATTATTCTCGCTCACCAAATTCTGCACACCTTTATTTACCCACAATTTGAAGTAGAAATACTGTTTAAAAATATATTTCAAAACTTAAGTTAGAGATCACATTCTTAAATCTAACATTGGATGCAAGATGTATACAATTATCACTCCCCTAATTTGAGTATCCGTTTCTCTTTTCAAATCGTTCATTTCAGTTTTTCATCGTTCTGTACGACATGCATGAGGTTATCATGCGATTATGAATTTACGTTGGATGGCTCAAGAGTGTCAAGATACAGAACTCTGAAGATGATAAAACATAGAATTACAACAAATATATCATGCTTGATAAAAATATATGCCACAAAAAACCCTCATGCTTGGCCTTAATTAATTAAGCAAAATAACAGCAAAAAACGGAATTAACCGACTAAAAGCAACGAGGAAAAAAATAATAATAAGTCCTCACCTATCTTCCCCACCGCCCCATCTTCATGCTTGTAATCCTCCTCCTCTTGTGTGCACGGTTCTTAGCAGCTACACGAATCTTTCTCTTGGCATGACGGGTTGGGTTGACTACAGCTAAAACCTTCTCTGCTTGCTTCCTTCTCTCCCTCTTTCTCTTGAGGCTCTTTCGGATCTGGTTGTACACTGGTACGAAATTATCTACTCCCAAGACATCCCTTATTTTGTCCCGTACTTCTCCCGCTATTTGTTTTATGTCATCTGGACAACAAAAGGAAAAGGTCACTAGTTAACATTGATTCAGCACATTTCTTCACCTTTTGCATGTTTCAAGCGTGTTCTTGTCCTGTTAGATGTTAAAAAAAAATGGCACTTTTGGAAGGCTAACTGAGCCCTTAAATTTCATAACCTCAGTTACATTGTTTGCACTGATATCTCCATTTAAACATAATCTACAATGGGTATCAACAAAACTGTTCTAGACATCAATTGGCTAACAAATATAAAATAATTAATTTCATTTGAACAAAATTTTGACATTCACTTTCCTGTAATAAAACTAGCATGATTCACTTTTGTGAGGGGTGTCAACTCTGGCAAACTTCAAAAGGAACAATTAAAGACCCATCTAATAAATAGCCTGGTCAATCCAATTTCTTAACAGAGTTTAGACTCAGGAAAAAAAGAAGAAAATGTTATGTAAATCCATGAAAATATAGGGCCCATTTTCATATTTTCCAAGAAATGCAAGAGACACTATGTTGAAATGAGATGAACTTACCACTAACAACCTTGCCAGCAAATCCTTCACAAACTTTATACAAGGGAAATAAAATGTGTTGTGCGTATGAAAGAGACTCTTCCTTTCCGAGCCTCACTGTCATAATTCCAAAGCTTTTGAATATAATCTCCATCTGCATTCCCAAGTTGAGAACCAGTGTTACTCAGAAGACAATACTGTTAGAATGATAGTCTATCCCTCCTACCAGCACAAATTTCAGTACAAAAAAAAAATTGTGATGTGAGATGATACCGCCTATGCACCAGAACTAGAGCTCTCTCCGTACCAGTACAGAAAAAAACCCACAAGTGCAGTGCAATACAGGTTCATTCAAGTTTTCAATCTAAAGAAACAAACCTGAACATCTTCCATCTGCATGGCAATTTTACCCATCCGCTTAATCAGAGGTACAATCAATAACGACTTAAGGTCTTCTTCACTATTCTTGTTCTGATTGTCTTTCTCTGCCTCTGAAGAAGCCGCGGCAAAAAGAAGGAAATTATTCTTTGCCTTTTGTGAACCAAGCAATTCAAATCCCTCAAGAAATAAGCTGTGTTCAGCTGGGCTCAGACCGAACCAAAACTGATCTAACTTTCTCTCTTTAGCAAATGAGTGGAGCCCACAAACAGCAAATGAAATGTTTTCTAGAATCAGCTTGTTTGTTTCTGCTCCTTTCTCAAGCTCTGTCCTCAGCTGGTCAATTAATGAGACAGATATAACAAAGAGCCAGCTCGGACTGACAAGGATGAAGGCTTCATTATGTGGCTTTTTGCTTTTTGTATTGTTGTTTTTGTTTTTGACTTCAGGGACTGATGCAAAGTATGAGGCTATCAGACGAGTAGAGATTTCACGTAAACGAGAATAAGGATGCAACAACAATTTGGTCACCAATATCCAAACATCCTGGAACAAGAAAAAACACAAGGCAGGCCAACAATTAAATAAACATACTGAAATGTCATTTAAAAACCTTATCAGACAAAATTAGAAAGAATAAGCATTATATAAACATACTGAAATGTCCTTCATGAGTCTCACCATAAGAGCCATAATCATTGACAGTTAGGACTGGAATGCATAGTAAAGGTATACTTTTTTTTTGAAGTAGCAGGCGAAAAGCCTACTATTATATTTCATTAATAAAATTTAAGAAGAGTTACAGGGATGGAGGAGAAGGGAGGGAGAGAGGGAAATAGAGAAATGTTACAATATGACTGTCCTATACATTCTGGCTACTCGTTATTTCAATGTCCTGTTCTACCTATTGGTATGCTTGCACCCCCTATGGCCACCCTTTTGTGCATAGTTCTCACTGTTTCAAATATGATCTTAACTCAAGGTCTAACACGTGCAGGTTCTTCTTGTGGCCTTCAAAGATTCTTCAGTTGCGTTCCTTCCAGATCGTCCATGCCAGTGCCGCCCAGCGAGGTCTTGCATATCTCCTGCCAGATGTTTTGTGTGCAGTTGAAGCTCCTTGCCGCCATTGTTCTGAAGGTCACTTCGGTCCGAGTTCTGGCAATCGGACATGAGGTGAAAAGGTGGTCTACCGTCTCCTGTGAACGACGTGTATTGCACATGATGCACTCCAAGATGGCCGACCATCTTTTTTTTTATTGCAAGTTCTCTACGGTTTGTAATTTATCTTGTAGCAGGAGCCACAAGAACATTGTTATTTTGGGGGGGAGTAGCTATGTGCCAAATGTGTTGAAGTGTGGGGTTCGATATACCCGGGTTGTTGAGAAATTTGTAAGCAGATTTTACTGTGAGTTGGTGGGTTGGTGTTAGGTTCTACATCAGTGCTCCTTGGTCATCTCTAGCGGTTGTTGCATTGATTATCAGTTGTAGGCTAGTCAGGTTCCGTATGAAGTAAGATGCAGTTGTGTTTGGTATTGTAGTTGGTTTTAGGGGTAGGTGATGGCCTAGCGAAATCAGTGTGGTGGCCCAGAGTGAATTATCGTTGTTGTTAGCCAGCCAAAGTCATTTAATTAGTGTTTTGTTTTGTAATATGATATCGATTATTCCTAATCCACCGAATTGCTTAGGCAGGGTAACCCTTTTCCATGGTACGAGGCAATGGCTGCCGGAGAATTTATCTGGCATGCCCCTCCATAGAAATCAGCGGTTTATTTTGGTCAGGGTTTTGGTCACCCAGGTTGGTAAAAGGCCTGCATGTAGTGCAAGGGCATAGCGTTTAGAACCGCATTTGTGAGTATTGTCCTTCCGGTCGAAGGTGTCGTCTTGCCCATCCTTCTTGTCTACATTGGACCGCCGTAATGAGGGGTAGGAACGTTTCCTCAGTCGGTTTTCTAAAGGATAGCGATAAACCTAGGTAAGTAGTGGGTAGGTTGATTTGTGAGCATTGGATGGCGGACTCGATTATGGGTTGTAGGTCAATGAGAATTGATATTGGGACATAGCCACTTTTTGATATGTTGACTTTAAGACCCGAGGATTCACCAAAGACACTCAATGACTTTGAGATTAGTCACATGCGTAGGCGTGAATATGGCCGTGCCGTCGGCAAATTCTACTACCATGGTTTTAAAGGTCAACAGTGATACCAATAGGTGGTTTGCCCGCTGGATGATTGCTTGAAATGTATCTGTAACTAGTATAAACAATAGGGGGGGGGAATGGGTCACCCTGCCTTAACCCGCGCTGATGGTAGAAGTTCTCCCCCCGGGGTCCCATTAACCTTAACGTGCGATGTGGATGAGATCAATAAGTTTTTTATCCAGGATATCCACAGCGCTGGAAACCTGTGAACCTTCAAAGACCTCGAGTAGGAACTCCCACGATATTGTGTCATAGGCTTTAGAGAAGTCGATTTTGAAGAAGATCGAGGGGATGTGGTTTTTATGGAGATAGGACAAGAGTTCTCTTGTGGAGATGAAGGTCTGCATCAATTGTCTGCCCTTGATGAAGGCTGTTTGGTTTTGGTGTACTAGGCTTGGGAGCAAGGGTTGTAATCTGGTAGCAAGGATTTTTGTTATTATCTTTGGTATTATGGAGAGTACACTAATCGGTCGGAAGTTGGATACCGTTTGGATTTTTTTTTTTTTGGATCATGGTTATGTATGCTTGATTGATTCGCCAGAGATCCAATCTGTTATGGTAGAAGACATGAACGGCTTGGAGGATATCATCCCAGACAATATCCCAATATCTCTGAAAGAATTTGAGTAGGAAACCATCCGGCCTTGATGCTTTATCTTGGGCAGATCAAAGATGGCCCATTTTACCTCAAGCAGGGTGATCGGGTCTATAAGCTAGCGCAAGTGACCAATCATGCCTATGGGATTTGGATATAGGCTTGGGAGGTTTGGTTCCAATGGGGTATAGTGCTTCGTTCCTGACAAGTACTTGTAGTGGTCACTGAACTCATTGAGGATGAGAGCTGTTTGAGTTATCTGGCTTGGGGGTTGTTGGTTATCACTGGGTTGAGTGGTTAGTCGTGGGATGAGGTTGGTTACACATTTTGCTGATGCAATGGCATGAAAATACTTGGTGTTTTGGTCACCTTTTTGCAGCCAATTTAGGCTTGAGCGTTGTTTTCACTTTGTAAGCGTGCACTCAAAGGTCAATTTGTAGAGTAAACTCAGACGTGTTGAGGTTTCGTGTCTCCTCCACAATGTCTAGAAGCCTGATTATATTTTGTTCGTTGCAACATATGTCTAAGGCCATAATATTTGCTTTTTGCCCACGTCGTGGTCATTTTGTGTACCCTATTGAATTTGTGCAGAAGGTTATTCACTACATTGGCCGTGAACGGTATGGAATGTCGGGCTTGTTGCACAATATCTCGCACCTCTTGTGAGAGGAGCCAATGTTTTTCAAACCTAAAAGCTCTAGGAGCGAGGGTAGCTGTTTGTTTGAAGCGCATACAAAGCGGGGTATGGTTGGAGGTAGTGGTTGGGAGGTCAGAGAGGTATGGAATGTGAGAGGGCAAAGTTGCCCAATGATCGGAGAATAAAACTCTATCCAGCTTTGAGAATGAGGGTTGGGCTGCTTACCCATGTATAGTTTCGTCCTATGAGTGGCAGTTATTGGAGTTGTAGGTCAGAGATCAATTGGTTAAAATCGATCATTGAGTATAGGTTGGGGTTAAGAGAGGTGGTTTTGTCGACATCCCTAAGTATGTTGAAGTCACCCATGGTAGATCGTGCATACAAGTGATGATGCGTAATTCTTGTAGGAATGAAAGTTTTTGGTTATTATCCGTTGGCCCGTACACGTTTGTTAGCATGAGTTGAAACCCGAGATTATTGGACAAGACCACTGTTGTTGATTAAGTTAGGCAGTAAGAGTGATTTAGGGTCCATGAGGGTTGTCATGCTATAATGGTGCCCCCTCTCGAACCATTGATGTTGCCCGAAGTGTAATTGTGAAAGTACGGTAGTGCGAAAGAGTAGAATTTATGAATCAACAAGTTGTTTACCTTAGTAAAGGCATACTTAAAAATTTAATATTTTTATTAGTCTGACTTAACTTGTTTTGAATACCAAATAGGCCACTAGAGGATATCTCACGCTCTAACCAGTTGATAGAACAATGCTCTCTCTGAAATCCTAAGCTAAACAGTTACAATGCAACAGCATAACAAGAGCATACCTCAAGGTCTCGCTTGAAGTACATCTCAGGGGAGTGGAGGAAAACTTTCTCGAGCATGCCCAGAGAGTGATAAGCTTCTTTCCAGAGAAGAGATCGAACTTCATTTGTTGAACTGGCCTGTGATCCACCAACACCAACAAGTGATGATTCCATAATGTGTTTTGCAACTCTCAGCACAGTTTCTGTGTGCTTTATGAATCCTTTTTTAAGAGTTTCAGCCAACAAAGCTAACACCTGATGAGGTTTAAAGAAAAAAAAACAATTCTGAGTTCACAGAAAACCATAACAAATTAAGAAAAACGCATAAGAAACTATCAGATGCACACAGATGCTCATGAGAAAATAATCCCTATGGCGAGCTTACGATATCTACTGGCAACATGCATTTCTCACATACCCAACTAACAACTGACTTAATATGCAAAGAACTTAGATGCCTACAATGCCTTAATTTTGACAGCATAAAATGATTCAAGTATGTAAAAGACAAGTTCACAGACATGGACACAATAAATATATAATTTCATGCAGGATGGGTCACTAGCACCGATCCTAGCAGATTTCAAATTATTCAGAAACAATCAAACATGCATATAGTCGACATTTTATGCATCTGCCGTTTGTTTATCATATAATGTTGATCATCCATGAGGACAATATGTAACAGAGGAACATCAACTCGTCCAACAGTTGGACATATCCAGAAGCTACAATGGTTTACAAAAAAGGGCAAAAAAAGAAAGGAAAGAAGAAGAAGAAGAATGTTCTGCTCGATATATAGACAGTTTTCCCAAAAAATTTTAGAGCTACTTGCTGAAGTCCAAATTGAACTATTGAGTTAAACAGAAAGTACAGGAAAATAGTTATTTTTTCCCGCATTAATAAAGATCTCTAATGGTTCAGAGTTGACAATAGCAACCCAAACAATGCAAAGCATCAGTTGCAATGAGCCAAAAAAAGAAGAGAAGAAAACACAGAAGCTAATTGCAAGTAGTAGAAATATTGAGTGCTATTTGCTACAATCCTGGTAATATTTAGCTTCTGTCACATACCTGAGCTGCAGGACTCCAAAGGCTGTGGTTATCCCCAGTGTACCAAGAGATGCAGTAATCCATGATTGAATTCAGAACACTCTCACTGGTTCGATCAATCAGTTCCTTAATAATAGTGGCAACCATGGAGTGGATTTGTGGATCTTTATCATTTGACAGAGCTGCCACTAAATGAACAAAGAATGTCTGTGCCTGGCTATCAACTATACTCTTAGGAAATTTCATCAGTATGGCATGCAGCATTTCCAACACTGCTTCCCTTCCTGACGAATGTTCATAACTGCATCAAAGTAGATGTCACACAAACAAATAAAAATAAGAAAGGGAGAAGACTACTTTAAATAAACACTGTTATAATCGACTTTAATGTCAGCCCTTTTTCAAGAACTTTTTTAATATATAAAGTTGGCTGCTTCCTACATTACATCATGTCTATGCAGTTAACTATACCACCCTTTTCTCTACAAGATTTATAAGTTTTATGCATTTTTCACCCCTAACAAAATTTGAATGCCGTGGAAATCTTTTAATTACCAGATGTGCTACCAAATCCCCCTTTCCCAAGTACTACCATTTAGGCTGGAGTTGTCCATATTCACTGCAAATAAACCAAAATTTTGCCAGAAAAATAGACCCGTAATTGACCCATGAATAACAAAATCACTATTCACACTGCTTAGCATAACATACCTGAGATTAGCAAGTAAAAAATCCAAGTGCTGCTGAAGCCGTTTCTCGGACAGGCAATAATCAAGTAAAAATTGGAGCAAAATCTGGCTGCACTGAGTGCGCACTGGCTTATCCTGAGACGTGACCATTAACTCACCAACTATTGTCACCATGTCATATATCTCAGGCACTGCTAATTTCCTCCCAACAATTGCCTTTAACAAGGACAGAGCCACCGGTGACGGATTTGTTTGTAAATCTATGAAAACTGGAAAATTTACAACCATCCCCAACTCCTCATCAGAGAGTGTAACCCTAACTCTTGAGCTATTAAGAAGCACAGAAAGCAGCCGCAGACATGACTGCATTAGAGGGCTGGTTGAGTTATTGGATCTACAACAGATTTCCAACAGAGAGGCTTTTATATTTTCAGCATTTGTTTCAAAAGAGGGGAGAGGCAGTGTAATTAACTGAGTGAGGCACTTGAAGGAGGAAGAGATGACACTCTCATATTTGGAACTAAGGCATTTTGCCAGAAGAGGAACAAATGGATCCAGCATGGATAGTAATTTCTCATCCTGCTTGTTAAGCTTCGTCTTTTTCAGGCGGTTGAAAAGCAGCCCCAGGCCAAAGTCAGATATTATGTGGGAATTTAAAACCGACTTCAAGTTCAAATCGCTTCCAAAGTCTGTTTTTGATTCTTCTTGTACTATGGTGTCATGAACAAGTCCATAGACAAAAATGAACAGCTCAGTGGTCTCAGCTGATGGGTTTGACTCGATGCCTAGAGCAATGTTATGCAAGGCCATCTCAATCCTTGGCTTCATTTTTGGCGTCAGGTGCTTCATAAGGCGTGAACAAATAGGCAAGAGGAGTTTTGGGGCCTTTGTTCTGAATGTGATATTGTTAGAAACCAACCTAAGCGTCTCATATGACATGCTTTTTTTGGTCTCTTTCATTTTGGAGGCTATTTTCTCAACCTCTTTCTCCTCTGACACTTCACCAAATATTTCAGTTTCAACAACCTCCAACAGCTCATCAAGACAGTAATCAATCTGGCCAGTACAGCTCCCACCCACAAGGCCAACACTTTTGGACAGAAGGAAGTTCAATGTGTACCCCAACACGTGCAACTCATAACCCCGTTTCAGAATTGCGCGCAAAATCTTAACCACAAAGAGTAAGTACTCAATCCCCAATTCTTTTAAGCACGCTGCTAATGCCAACCTAGCCTCATCCCGGACACTTTGCAGCCCATTTTTCAAAAAGGTGCAGATTCTGTGAACAATTGTTGAGAGCTGTGACTCCAATGTTTCTACTGGCAGCAACTTGAGTATCTTAAGTGCCACCAGACTTGTATTCACATTCACTTTCTCGGAATCTATAGAGATGAGTTTCTGCGCCTGGGGAAGCACAACCTTCTCCAAATAGTGGCGCTTATTTTCTTGAGCAATCTTTTCAGTCATTACAGAATCTTCAAAGAAATGAAATGAATCCAGAATCGCACAAATAAGACGTAGTAGTATCTTTCGTTTATCAGACTTCATGGTCAATTCACGAAAGCATCGTGTCAGAATGGCACGATATGACTCCCATTGCACATGGGCCGCGATTGAAGCAAGTGTTTCCAGAGAGGCATTCTTGAGGTGTTCACCTTTTATCTCTTTAACATCAAATAACATGGTGAAGAGAAGTGGTACAAAAATTTTCATAGTCACAGCCTGCATTTCAATCACAATTGGGCATCAAGCTTATGTATACAAAAATCACACTACTATGTTTGATACCATGCAAACCAGGTTTGATATGAACCAATCCTGCAGTAACAAGGTGATCATTACTAGATCTGAGCTCCTCTCAGCCTACATTTTTTAATGCTTCAGGATAGGATCAGGTATAAATGATTTGGAGTTAGGCCAGGACTCACCTCTGAGAAATTGGCAGTGCCAATTTTTTTCCTGAAGAGTGATAATGCTTTGGCTCTTCTGTAAATCTGTAACACCATAAAGCAAATATTAATAATTGCTAAGGAAAGAAAAAGCACAAACATGGATAAGAAAGAATTGACAAGTTCATGGGAAAAAATTACTTGTAAATGAACTATGTTCGCGAAGAAGTCGTGATCTGGATCCTCGCTGCACAAATACCTGAATGAGCTCAGAGAAGGATGATTTTGGAAAGTGTACACCATTTCTCTTAGCAAAGCAAACCATTCCTAAAATAGCATATAACAGAAAACGGTTGAAATTTTATTACATAAGGTCCATAGTAAGCTGTATTCTTTCAGAATGTGAGATAAAAAGCATTTTGCTTTGCTTTAGTACATGATAAAACTATACCAAAAAACATCTAGAGGACATGATAATTTGAACCTCACAAACAAACAGAGCATACATGGCTCTTTTACAAATATGATATGGTCAGTTAGGGTGGTATGTACCTTCTGAATTGACATATCCTTGCACATGGCATCTCCAATATGGTGCAAATATATTTTTTCCACAATCTGCATAACAGAGGCCTTTTTCCAAACTAGAGGGCTGCCATCAATTCTGCTAGAATTGTCATCTCCATTCAAAATTGGAGCAGTGAATTGGAGAAACGAATGTAATGTTCTCGATGCACTCTGTCTGAAGATCAGGTCTTCTGAGGACATGTCATAGACACAGTGGGACAACACTGTCATTACTTGCTCCTCTCTCAAGTACATAAATAACTGGGGCCCAACAGAATCATAAGCCTTGATTCGTGTATCATAGTCTAGCTCGCCCAGTTCTGTTGTTGAAACAGCATTCATATCACGCAATAATCTTGCCTGAAATGAACCCAGAAAATTGCAATTGAGAAACTTGTTTTGAGTGATTTATTTAAGTATTAGTTAGAAGGGGTACCGCCCATTTTATACACATTGCTCATTACAAGAAAATCACGAGTTATAGTCCCGTATAGATGGCACATACAGTGCCAGGCCCAGTGGCAGCTATTTAATATATTTTGGTTGAGCCAAGAAAATAAAAAATACTAGCAGCACTGAGCTCAAAACAGGCTTTGTGCCATACAATCCATCAGAACTAGATGTTATGGTAATGCAAAGTTGAATCTCAGACAGCTCCTTTAATTGAAGTAAATAATACATCAGATATCTCACCACAACAGTAAATGAAGAATCACAAAGTGCAAGGCCATCCAAAACTTCGCAAATGCATATCCTCAGTTCAAGACCAGCACTGACAAGCAATGGGTTTACTGCACACAAAACTTTATCAAATGACTTGCTGCCTAAAATAGGAACCATTTCCCGCACCACCTGAAGCCCCTCCATACACTCATCTGCATTAGAAAGTAAAAATAATTAATAACGGTAAAACCTACTGCATAAACTGACAACATCATCCCATTAAACTCATCTGCAGTGGTAAGTAGCAGCATACTAAAACAGAATAATAAGTAGCAGCGGACAAACAGAATATACTAGATAGTACAATTAGACTCATATGCAGATGTAAATAAACAATTAATAATGGTAGATCCTGCTCAAGATACACATAACTGGAAAATAAATTTGATGCAAGCAGGTCTCTGAAAAAGCTCTTGCTTTGATAGAGCTGTTTAATATTTAGCAAAAATTATTCTGTATGTAATCAAACTGGTAGGTTTCCCTGCACCTTCTCAAATAATAATAATAACAATGATAACAACAACAACAGTAATTGTAATAGTAATAGTAATAGTAATAGTAATAATAAAAAGAAAAAGTCCCAATCCATTGTGCAAACTGATGGAATGGGTTCAATAATCTAACAAGCAACAGCATGACAGTGCAAAATATTTTCAATAGTGCAAACAGGTATAACTGGAGGCAGCATTGATAATGCAAAATATTTTAATTGGTAAATCTTGAAGGGAAGTCATACCAGAACTGATGTCCTTTTTTCTTAAAAGGGGAAGCAGAATATCTAGGAAATTCCCAGCTATCGATGAATCTTTGATATACCTCGCCAACATTTTAAATACCCTCAATTCCCTTCTTCCAGTTAGAACCACAGATTTCCTACAAAGACAACAACACATATATTAATATACATTCGAAAGATTGATAATCTGCCCTTAAGTGGTCTTCATGCTACCCTGTCACTGTGAGGACAGTATTTCACCAGTTTAGAACTTTAATTTTGGTGTAGCAATGAAGGCTTGAGGACAGAAGCAAGGATAAAACACTAAAAAGAATGGTAACAATATGTCAAAAAAATGAAAAATTAAGGCACCACCTTTGGAATTCACTGCGTATCTTATAAAGATCATGCAAGCTCTGAACAAGTACGTCAACATGAGGTAACAAAACTTCCTTCGCCAGGTTATCCTCTCTTTCATCCAAATCCAAATCATTATCCAATTTTAACAGATTCTCCACAAATTCCAGCACTGCAGAAACAATAGCATCTGATGCAGTGCTAACTGACAAAATAGAAAAGACAGTCGGCACAAGGTTGGGCTGTCTAGCCAAAAGAGACACCAGCTTAGGGCTTTTGCTCATTGTAATAAAGCATGAGAAAAGAGAGCTTGGTTTTTCACTACTGGCACCCTCCAGCTTGAACCTGTCCACCAAAGGTCTGACCGATGTGAAAAGGATGTCCCAAAAATCAGAGCCAAAGTTGTGGTCCTCGAACTTGTTAAGTGCCAAAGAAATTACGCGCAAGCACAAGGTCCTCAATTCCTTGAACTGCTTTGTGGATGCATTGACCTGCAAAGAAATAATGGTATAATATATGTGAGAGTAAGATTGATGTACATGGAACTTGCCAGAAAATAGGTACATAAACGCCACCCAGTTTAGATATAAACTCATCGACAACTTACTGATGCGAACTGAACTTGAGAGAAACTACCGAACTACTGAAGCACAAAAGAAACATAATAAAAGTAAAAGAGAGAGCCAGACAAGAAGTAAACAAATAAAAAGAAAACACAAACTGAGAGGAAAGAAAAAAAGCTGCAAATTGCGTGCCAAGGAGCAACCTAAAAACTAAATAGTGGATGAAACCAGCCAATAGCAGGCCAATCATGACAAATATTGTTATGTCCTACAATTCAGAAAAGAAACATTTTAATGATGACAAACATAATTGAGTATACCTCCAATTCATCGGAGGAATTATCAACAGCCGTAGTGTCTCCATCTTTACCTTCCTCTATCTCCCAGTTAATATTTCTCATGCAACTCTCTAACATTAGCACAACAATCTTCAACAGAAGGTCAAGAATAGGCTCAATATGAGCCATATCAAAGGTAACAAACACATCTTCCACTACATGTAGAAAACCATTTCTTCTTTTCAGTACGACCTTATCTATGGCTATGGGACTCGAAATTTCAGGAAGAACAGAGCAAAGAGATTTTCCCGAGTTGAAAATTTCAATTAATAGAGGTTGAGGAAGTAAGGGCTTTAATAACAGAGAGAAGAATAGCTCAAGCTCAGTTGGCTCAAATTGCATGAAGAAACGAACTAACGCCTTCCGGTGACTAACCCCTGCATGCTGACAGAGAGAGGAAGGGAAAATGATGTTACATTTTGCATTAAACTATAATTCATCTGCACTCAAAAGTAGAAACCTTTTTGCATTTTTTTAATGAAAAAGATATTTGTATCAACAGTTATTGCATAATAAAGGGGTCTCTTGCAAATTTCTATCAAAAAATATATACAGCAATACAAACAAAAACAACCTTACGTGACCCGAGTGACTTCAAATTTCTAACTTTCGGCGTTAGTATGCGAATTATTAGAGGGACCAAAGAGCTTCTGTGCTCCTCTTCAATAGAGTTTGACTCTTTCGAAACCGACCATGTAGTGAGCTCTTCACGCAAGTTTTTGGATCCTGCTAAATTTTGGAGATGCTGGGCATATGGTGCTATGAACTCTTCTTTCCAGTTCAGTAAACAATCCAGAACTTTTGATTGGACCTCAGGGTCCATGTCATCAAGAAGCCTGAAAGAAAATTAAAAATATACCTCAGTGTCCCTAATCTTTGATTCAATCCAAATATGTTCTGCATAATCTACCCTTTCAATCAATTGTACCTTGACCACATTCCTCATACTTGAGTTATTTCCAACTTACCAAGCTCCAAAAAAAATAGCCCAAGCCCATGAAACCACTACTGGATTTCATGATATCCATCCTCTGATTTTTTTGCTTACTAAAGAAATTATATTTGCAAAGAAATCAATTGAAATGCATACCTTTCTATTAAAACCTCATGAAGAGTATTGCTCCTGAACAAGGATCGAGCATTGTGCATTGATTTTATTACATTCAGCCATTCTTTTAGGATGACTCTCCATTCCTTCCCCTTGCACCTGTCAGACATATATGATTCCACACTGTACAGGAACAAGAGAAGCCACGACCAAAAAAAAATGAGATCTATGAAATTACAATGGCAAGCAGAATGAGCTCAGACGTTATCTATTTTGGTAACTCGGCATTTAATTCAATGTACCAAATTACCAAACCATACCTAATGTTCTATAATGCCAATATCCAATTTCTACATGCTTGGAGTTGGAACATTCATTTCAACACATGCAAGCAAAAATAACATTTCATATGTCTATATCAAATACCTTGCAATGTTATCAGTAGGATAGCCAAGGAAATTGAAGAACAGTGGAATGAGATGACGAGAACGAGACTCCGCGATATCTGGAATCTTCTGAAGGGTATGTAATAAAGAAACAGTGACAGTTGAAGATGGTGTCGGATCACTTTCTGGATGGAGAAATTGGTTGAACAAGTTTGTAATATCTGCAAGAGAAAAAAGTCGATTAAAAAATTCTTACAAGGGGAGAATATGTGTTTCAATAAATAAATTGTTTGAAAATAGACACATCATACAATGGTTTGGGCTTCACTTTAGTCACTGGACTTGAGGAAATTCTTATTCTGTTAAAGTTTGAATTGGAGTAAAAAACATGCAGGCAGTATAACATAACAAAATACCAACAATTCAAATAATTACACCAACCTTTGCACACGTGTGTGTGTGTGTGTGTGTGTGTGATAGAGAGGGAGAAAGCTGGGAGAGAGAGCACCTACCCAGTGATGCACTATCAGCACCTCCATGCCACCCCAACTGATCCACGTGAGACAAAACTGTATTTTGCAAAACCGCAAGGTACTCAACATATTTATCCCATACAGCATCTCTGTAGTTTCTTATCAGAAAAGACAGACACTCCATCGCAGGATCCCACACCTGGCTGAATCTATTGTGAAGCATGCCTAGGACTCCGTGTAAGACAAGCTGCAAGTGCTCTTCAGGAAGCCTTCTAGCAGAGACATTCATTTGTATCCTTGAAACGAGAACAGTGATCTTACGGCTGGTTGAGATAGAAAGTGGGGTAGTCTCAATTAAAAGCAGCAGCTCAACAACCTAATTTAAAGGATCTAGGTCAGAGTTCTACTATGGAGGAACAATCATCACAGTTAATAGATTCATTCATTGTTGATATCCTGGGCCCTCAAACAGCAGTTAGAAATATGTCCACATCAAATGTAAAAATAATAGGAAGTGATAACCCCCAAAAACAAATATACACCAAAGGTATGGAGAAATACAAAAAAAAAATGAACATACATTGGCGTGCTTAGCATCTTCCTTTCCCAAATCAGACTCATCTGTCTTTAGCCTCTTATTCGGACGCTCATCATTACCAAACAAATGTTCCTCTCTTTGGAAAAAATGTGACAATATACTCAATGTTGAAACACGAATTGTCTTGTTAGAGTTGCTCAAGTTATTAATTAATGAGCCAAATACATCTATCTTGTCCTCAGCATGAATCTCATCTTTTGTGCAATTTTCCCTGCAGAGAACAAAGTGCATAAGAAAGAAACCAGTAAAGTTCTATAATAATGGCAGATATTTCCAGCTACTGCGACTTATGATAGTAGCCATAACATAGAAAGAAGTTAGATGTCCATAGAACATCAGTTAAGTTCAATCTATATCAGCAAGAAACAAAAAAGAAGTATTGCACATATAAGCTATTACATAAAATTAGGCAACTAAATGATAACAAGAAGGAAGTCATTTCCCCGGGTAAAAGGGACTTCTGACACAACGTACCCAAACAAAGAGTCAAAATGTTCTGCAACAGCTGTCAGAACGTGAGGAGATGATTTATGTCTCCTGGCTAGTGACAAGTAAAAATCAACTCCATTTCCTTGATGGTGATAGGCATGCACCAACACTTGGTACGAAACCAGCGCGGCACCAATAAGACTCTGCCATGTGGCTCTCGGGAGGCCAGCAATAATACCTAGTGATCAAATGTTCAATGTCACATTTCTGCTGCAACAAGTACAAACAACTCCAAACACCCTTTATATACAACAACTGCTGATAATATCAGCTCAATATCCTACTGCTATATATTGAGCAGCACTCATCTTTATTATCATGTTCCATAACCCTCAGAAGGGGAGGGGACAAATGAGTTATTATCATGCTCCATAGCCCTCAGAGAAGCGATGGAGGGAAGATTTCACCTTCTCCATCCACCAAGCAAGCACATTTTGTCACCTCCAAATTAGATTTATTAGAGATGAAAGAGCACATATCTCTGATCCCATTCATTCCCTTTCAGAAAACTCCACAGTACTATACAAAAATCTAATTGAAAGCCACAAGTAGGAATTAACAGTATTAGAATCACAAGTGTACCATCTTCAGTCATGAGCAGTTGATCAAGGCCAGATATTAGATTTCTGATAAAGAGAAGACCATCCTGTGAATCACACAGTCGAGGATAACATGTAATTACCCCCCATAATAAAGCAGCCTCATCTTCACTAACTTCAAACCCAGATAAGTTATTACATAACTTGGTCCAGTGACAAAGCTTCTCATTAAAAAAATCGCAAAGCTTCTTGACACCATCTTCAGCTTCACTCTTCCCCTTGCCAATTAAAAGAGCCTCCCTTTCAAAATATCTCAGCAAGACAAAGGTTACTTGACCAGGTGAATCTTCTATAAAATTAGCCACCGCACTACAATCAAATTTTCCAAAAGTTAATAGTTAATGTAATGCAGAATAGAGATTACAAAAGGTCCTGTTTATTCTAATTTAATCATAACAATGAACATGATATAAGTTTCTCAAGTTCATACACATTTTTTTTTCAATAAATAACCCTTAAGTTCTTTGTGAATCATACCCAACACGTGTCCCGATACATGTCCTATCAAATGCACTTCAACAAGATTGATATATATCAGACCTCATGGAAAGTATACAGAATGGCCATTCTTTTTTTCTGCTCATATACATTTGGTATTTTTGGTGGTATTTGAGATATTTTTAAGAAAGTTAACATACATTTTAAACCCCATAAGAATGTGAGAATCATCCCATTATAGAACCCCCATAGTTACTTTTATGCATAAGATATGATCCCTATATTTGATACAGTACTCAACACCCATTTAAAATGAATTCCCCACCCTACCATTATCAGAACTAACAATAAAGAGTTTATCCAAAGAGGACCCATGACTTGGACCATAATGTATGCAATTTGCAACAATGAACTGTTGCTGTCCCTAATATCTCTGATAAATAGAGAGTATTTACCTTATTATATTGCTCTGGAAATAATGCAAAATCTGGGAATCCTTTGTAATAAACTCCTTGACGAAATTAAGAAAGCTACAGAGAAATGAGTAAAAATAACATGTTAGTTATGAAAAAAAAGGAAGTTCAGAACTATTAGTCTGGAGAAGTAAAATCACCTAGGTGTTCTCAGCTTGAATACAGGCGCATACAAAGATGAAATTTGCACCAAATCACTGGTTATTACAGGAACATCTAAAAGGTGAAGTAACAGATTTAGAAGGTTGTCAACAATTTCACATAATTGTTTCTCCATCTTTATCCCATCAGGAGCCACGTATTTGTTGAGTAACAATTGAACAAGCTTGAGGATTCCTTCCTTATCTATAAAAAAAATGTAATAAGAAAAACAAGCAGAAACAAAGCAAAATCACAATCAGTTTACTTCTGAACAAAGGCCTACTCATTTCAGAAACCACAAGTATGTTGTGGCAACGATTATTATCAACAATATTTACAAAGTGGATTAACACTAGTGAGTTACAAAATTTACAGAAAGTTAAGAGTAATAGCATAATCTAATCGAGCACAATCATGATGTGGACAGAAAAGAGGAAAGTATCTTTTACCAAAAGATTTGCTTCTTCTTGTAGTTTGAATAGCAAAAGAAAGAAGCCCTAATATGAGATTCAAATGTTCAATGCAGTCATTTTCCATGGAGCTTTTGATCGCATCCAAAAGGCATGTGTACATCAAGCCCAATTCCTTCTTGTCCACATCAGTGCAAAGTCTATTTAAGACTCCAGCAATAACCTCAACCACACCTCCTGAGCCTATAAAAGCAAAAGAAGAACAGTTGATAGACCAAATGTCTCCAACACATGATATCAGTGAAAGGATAATATCTCCAACGCATAATATCTCCATCGCGCCACTGATTCCACTGGATCTGCCCCTCTATCACCTCCACCACACCTTACCGCGTTTAATCGGGTCAGGCGGTGCTGGATCCCCCCTTTCCCTCCCAACCCCTCTTGGGTTAACAGTTGACATACAACTGCCAACAGATCCGTGCCCCCTCCTCACACTCTCTCTCAGGTCATCTCATGGGTCACACATGGCTGCTCAGAGTGGTGTCATGCAATCAATCCCTCTTATATCTGCTCCAACGTTGGAACGCGAAGGATGCTGATCAAGGAAGCAACGCACCATGACCCCCCCCCCCCCACACTTTTATCCACAGAAAAAATAAATCCCATGTCCAAAGAATAAAGAAACATACCATCTGGATACTTCTCACTGAAGCAAAGGGTAGACTTGGCAAGCAGACAATTTAAAACTTTTTTAGATCTTGAGTGAAGTTTTCCTGAAGTGCCTCTCATTGCATGCCACAATAAAGCAGTAGATCCATCTTTCCTTATTGGAGATGGTCTTTTTGCAACTTCACGAACAATCTTCTTTAGCCCTACAACATAGAAAGGATATTCAACATAGTATATTCAACATCAGTTTAGCCTTGCCCCTACTATTTTGACAAAAAAAAAAATTAATCCCTACATTTACGTTTTCAACTGGCCATCTGTATATTTTTTTTGCATTCAAACTCTCTTGAACTTTTCACAGGACAAGAAAACTGACAATTCCAATAAAATTATAAATTACAAGTAACTGTATGAATTGCAAAACGCCAAGTGCCAATGCAAAGTGACCAAAATAGTAATACTATGTCTGAATGATAAGAACATGGTAGTATTTCCCTTGCATATTTCAAGCTTCATAGTTGACTCAATGTGTTATCTTATAATTAATATGAACCATATATTTTCTTTTCTTTTCTTTTCTTTTTTGATAGAAGTGGTGATACACCCAGTTTCATTGATACCAAACGGTTTTACAACATTCCAAAGTACCAAACAGCTGGTATGGAGACAATGTACCTAACCACTTACCTAATACAAAAGAAAATATCATGGCAATATGCTGACTAAAATAGAGAACCGAATTTGATAATTATGAAAATATTTAATAGCTGAGCATGAGGGAGTACAAAGTACCAGCAAACAGTTGGTTCTCAGGAGCATTCCTCAACAAAAAGGATATGGCCTCAGCCATGAACTCACGGACATAATCTTTCGGGAAGAATCTCAGCCGGACAGTGACCCTTCATCATTTAAAAAAAAAAGCCTCGTCAAATTTCCACTTGAAGAACAATAAAAAAATTGAAAATAAAGTTATACCGATGTACAATTCTGAAATAAATGACAACCTAGTAGAGTGCATATGTTGTGAATAGTATTTGGACAATGAAGCTTAATTTCATATATGTAATGGCTGATACCAAATGACCAAAAAAAATCCATTAAAATAACCAAAAGAACTGCCTTGAAGTTTGAATCAAAGAAAACTAGTGAAGAAAAGCATACTCACTTAAGTATATTAATTATGTCCTTTACAAGATATTTTTGAAGGTACATCATGATATATGACAAAGAGGTAAACACCTGAAATGGGAAAATGAAAAATCATGACATCAGCAATGGTTAAGCAAAATGCAAACAGAAAAAACTACAGAAATTATCAGAGGCCTAACCATAACCAGCAATGTAAACAGAGGGCATGTGCTGGTACCAGCCAAGACTGATACCGTAGCAGTTTAACAACTGACAACATACCTGTTCAAGGATCTCCGGATCCCGTTCACCACCCTCTTCCAGAAGATCAACAATGGATTCTGTGAGCCTATCCAAAAAACTGCATCGATAAGATCCAATAACTATTAGCTATCCATCAAAACATCAAAATGTACTTTCATATACAGTAAGAGAGAAGACTGCAGATCACTTACGGCGAAAACTCTTCCAATATATCTCTTGAGAGAGCTGCAATTAACCTATTAAAGCAAATCGTTACAACAAAATGATTTATTAAAACACTTCTTCCAGTATTCAGAACAACTAAAAAGTTGGCAACTAACATGCCATGGCCTACCTTAAACTAGCAATTGCACTACCTTACAGCGGCCAGTTCATGTAGATTCGGTTAAATTTCGGTGATTCTTCACATTGAACTAAACCTAGCAGAAATTTCCAAATCCCACTGGAGTTGCCTCAAAACTTATCATAATTTTATTTGGTTGTTTACTGCAAGATTGCTCAGGTCAAGTCATTTTCCAAAACAAGCCTATATTCATCAATTCAAATCATCAATTTAAATATAACTAACAAGTACAGTAAACTCATGAACTAATTTGCCTAAGACCGTGAAACTTATTTAACTGGCCCAAGTCAAGGCTTTTTCCTAATAGCAAACAGACTTCTGCAGTTACACTGATATTAGTCAGTAGTGTGCTGTCTACATGTTAAAATTGTCTAGACTCTAGAAACTTAGAAAATCATCATTGTACATATGGTTGTCACCACTAGCCACAAAATTGTTGAGGTTAACCATGGTACAATATAACCCAAAAAGAACCATACTCTTATTTGCTAAGTTCAGAAATCTGATACAATTGTTGTTTTCAAATACAGTAAGGTTTCTTCCAATTAGCCTAAACCCCTACAAGCTAATAAAATGATGCAAGTCAAAGAATTATTGTATTTACCAAAGAAAATTTAGTGAGTACACTTACATCAATATTGGTTCAAGAGAGAGCCTGGCTCTCATGTTCAACCTATTTAGAAGCCTCGAAAATATCTTTTCTCGGTGAAGTATTATCTGTGGCAAAGTTTGCACCAGTGGCATCATTTCCTCGTAGAATGAAATGAAGCCCTCTGCAGTGTTTAGCTCCTGCATTCCAAAGATAAAATCACATGAAGACCATGTTTTGACCAAAACTCAAATAATCAAAATGTTACAGGAGAGCAGATAAGCATCAACTCAATAGCGGATTAGGTAGAAATCAGTTCTCAAACATGGTAAAGATTATATTTTTTTTACATGACTCAATAAACATAAAATTGCACGGAACAACAGGAAAACCAAAGGAGAAAATTCAAACTTACTCGCCACTCGAGGAGGGCCTCCCGGAAGAAAGATGAACCATGCGACGGCTCTGATTTGACAGGAGCGAGGTTACGATAGACATCAATGTTTATATCCTCTACTCTCTGCGAGAAGCTCTTAAACTGCACAAATTTAAGGAAAAGAAAAAAAAACGACCATAAATGACAAAAAGTAAGGGAGAGGATTGATAGGAAGTGGTGAAATTAGGTTAGAGATAGAGAAAGGGAAGTGTCTTACGACAAAGCGCTTGCGGCCGGAGGAGGTGTTGAGGCACTTCACCATGGCCGTATTGGAGGAAGCCATGGCCGAAAGAGAAATCGGTTATCCTCTAGTCTCTATAGAGAGAGAGAGCCGAGGGTTTAATGGTTAGGGTTTAAGGTTTTGCGTCCATGACTAATGAGAAGTTGAGAACGGCGGCTCAGCGAAAGCTAGGAAGTGAGCCGACAAAGAGGTTTGGAGGATTGGATCGTTTGTGCCCAATTTTGAGAAGAAGATCGTGCACAGGAAGCGTATCCGCTGCATAAGTAAAAAATAAAAATCACCCCGTCCAATAAAATCGTTTCTATAGTTAAGTCGTATCAGCAAAGTTATTAATTATAATTAATCTTCTCCAACGGTAAAATCATGTGATAACAGTTTTGTGCCAAATGAATAATTATCACTCACGTCAAACAACAATTGTAAGAAAAAAATTGCACTCCTGCACCTACCCTCCCCTTCAATGCTAAATTATGTGAGTTATCAATCTGACGTGACAATTAGAATTGAGTTGCTAAATTAAAAACTGTGATTAAAAATTTTAAATTAGAAATTTTTTTCCAACGCTAAAATAAAAAATAAACAGTGACACGTAGGGATAGAAACTCTCATTGGAGATATCAATGGGGATCGGATCGGTCCGGATCGAGTCATATTTTTTTATTATTTTTTACCTGACCTGAACCTGATCCGTGTAAAATTATAAAATATTTTTATATAATTTTAAGCAATTAAATATTAATTAATCTTAATTAGTATATAATTAGTGTTTATTTAAGCTTTAATTAGTACTAAATCATAAAATTACTTTAAAAAACATAATTAATCGGAACCTGACCCGACCCGACTAAGGTCAAAAAAATTAAACGCATACCCGGCCCATTTATTTTCGGATCAAGTCGAGTCGGATCGAGTTCGGATTGGGTCGTGTTAACCCGTCGGGTCAAGTCGATAATTGACACCCCTAGATGTCAATAATGAAACACGTTTGATTATTTATTTGATCTGTATCATAAATTATAAATATAAGTAAAAAAAATCTTCTTAATTTATTGAATAAAAGTACGGATAAAGATTATTTCATACTCATTATCTATAAGATAAATTATATAAATAGATACATAAATATAATAATTTACTTTATATTTTAATAACAATCAAATTAAATTAAAATTAGCATATATTTTTAATGACAATTAAATTAAAAAATTATATGATTTTTTGTTATACCTAAAATGTTATTCATTGTTTCACTTTATTAGTATTTTTATTTGATGTTATTATTTATTCAAATCATGTAATTTTTTTGCACTGAATTATATTATTTTACTTGTTATTCACTGTCATGCCGTTCATTATCCAAAATTCTTAACGGATAAAGATAAAATATGAGTAAAATAATTTTTAACCAATAAAAATAGAATATAGATTAAAAATTTTTAATAAATATAAATATGTAACTAACTCTATCCGTACTCTATTCTATCCATTAACAGTCCTACTCTCAAAATCCCAATTACTCGATTCCATTTTATTTTTTATTTTTTTGCTACTGCTCATGTCATTCCTTAAAACTCACACCTATATAAATTATAGCTCTTTCTGAAATCATAACAAGCGTCACGTTTAATATGTTCTCTATCCATTGAGTGTTATAGTACCAACATTACTATATAGGTAAATTTTATTCTTTTTTAAATTATTTTTTTACTATGCAAGTCACCAGAATTTGAAAGAAAAAGGGAATGTCGTAAGTAGTGGTTTGCTAACGGGTATCGCGGCGTGCGGCGGGTAGGGCGGGCACGGGCACGACGGGTAGACGGGTTTTTTTTTCTCGGGTACACGGTACGATGGGTACAGGTACACGGGTATTTTTTTTTATGTTTTAGTTTTTTTTCTGTTTTTGTTTTCTATTTTTTTTACAGCGGGTACGGGTATTGATTTGATGTGAACCGGGGGGGGATTTTTGAAATTTGAATTTCATGGGTCGGCGGGTACGGCTACGGGGTACGGGCGGCGGGCGGGTAAACGGGTACAGGTACAATGGTTTTTTTTCCAAAAAAAAGGTGATCGGCCCTTCTCAAACCCGTACCCGTTTACCCGCCTATACCCGGGCACAGGTACGGATACCACGGGTACCGGGCACAGGTACGGATACCGCAGGTACCGGGCACGGTACGGATTGTACCCGTCGAATTTTAGCAAACCACTTGTCGTAAGGTCCAAACCATTATGCAGAGAAAAGCATAGTAATTAGTTGTGGAAGAAAAAATGTCAGACCACCCAGAGCTCAGAGATCAGAATCCAAAACAGAGGCTGATATTATGGAGTCGGCTAGAGGTTTGCTAAAACCCGCCAGGTACAACCCGTGCCGTGTACCGTGCCGGGTATAAAGGCGGGTACACGGCACGGGTTTGAGAAGGGCCGGTCAGTTTTTTTGGAAAAAACCCGTTGTACCCGTACTCGTTTAGCCGCCGCCCATACCCGTACCCGTGTACCCATCATTATAACGGTTTCAGAAAACGTTATAACGGTTTGCTGAAACGTTATAACGTTTACTAAACCGTTATAACGGTTTACTGAAACGTTATAACGTTTCATAAATCGTTATAACAGTTCAGTAAACCGTTATAACGTTTGACCCGCCGACCCATCCCGTTCCCGACTCGCCGACCCGTCTGCCCGAGTACCCCCCGTACCCGTACCCGTGGTACCCGTGTACCCACGATGGGCACGGGTAGGGTACGGTTTTGAAAAAAAAACGTCTACTCGTGCCCGTCTACCCGCCGTACCCGTGCCCGCCCTACCCGCGATACCCGCCGGCAAATCACTAGAGTCGGCTCCTCTCCTCTCCAATTGTTCATATTCAGCGATGGGTTCCTTCTCGGTGCAAACGTATATTCGTATTCATTTTTTTTTAAATATGAATATAAATAATTTTAAATATAAATACAGATAATGTGTATATATTATTAAAGATAAATATTAAATTAATAAATTTTATAAATTTATTAAAGTATACAATAAAAAATATATATTTTTAATATTATTATTTATTTAAAAGTGTATTACTAATTTAAAAAAATTTACAATTCATAATATGAGAATAATATTATTTTTATGATATATATAATATATAATATATTATATTATTTATCTACCACAATTTATTTAGAATTAAAGGCTTTGTTGTTGTTGTATTAAATAATATATTATATATTTAGTATTTTAATATGAATAATTAAGATTGAAAATTATATCCATACCATTTTGTATGGATATTCAAATACAAATATCTGTATATAAATTTTCGAATATAAATCAAATACGGTCGAATATTATCCGTATAAATTTACATCCCTAATTCCTTCCTTATAGATTTTGATATATATATATATATATATATATATATATATAGTGATGCTATGGTGCTTCGCGAAGTAAAAAAAAAAATTGTGCTTCGCGTCCGTATCTCGAATTTAAAAGTTCAAACGGCCGATCCAAACCGTTGAGCATCATCTTCATATTGAAATATCCTTGGAGATCAAATTTTATATTTTTTTGAATTTTTTTGATATTTTTTAGATGGGTACAAAGTCGCTTGTTTTGGATGGTGCAGAAATCTTTAGATCAACAAACTTTGTACCCATCTAAAAAATATCAAAAAAATTCAAAAAAATATAAAATTTGATCTCCAAGGATATTTCAATATGAAGATGATGTTCATCGGTTTGGATCGGCCGTTTGAACTTTTAAATTCGAGATACGGACGCGAAGCACAAAAAAATTTTTGCTTCGCGAAGCACCATAGCATTACTCACTTAATATATATATATATATATATCAAACATTCATATTATACTTTATATTTATTATTTAACATGAAGAATCAATGTAGAGACACTTAAAAGGCCATAAAAGGCACATCCATACGATCAAAACTGACCTGAATCATCCAATCTGAATGTCAGTACGAAGGAGGGGTGAGAACTGAGATGGAGAGAAAAAGGAGAAAAGTCCCTCTACCTGCTTCCGAGTTTAAAATAGAGGAGAGAAAAAAAGGTGAGAGAAAATAATGAGAAAATTTATCTATTAATTTCATTTGAAAAGTTTTCACCCTGATTTTAAGGGTTAATAACATTAATAAGGGTCCATTTGACAACTTTTTTTGCACACTATTTAGAAAAGTTGCACTTTTTCAGTTTTCTATAAATGTCAAAGGTTAAAATATAAAACCGGAATAGCTTGATTCCGACATTCCAAGAAAGAGCTTGAATAGTAGAAGAGAGGAGAGAGAAAATTACCAAAATTAATAAAATTCTAATAACACTATTCCAACGAATTTTTATGAAATTAATAATATTTTTCCTCTTCCAAATACCACTATTCTAGCATTATAATACTTTTACTATTGAATATAATAGTATCATAACAGTGTTCCTTTCACCATTTTATGAGAGTAAGTAGACTGTAGAGTACTGTTCTCATCTTTTGAAATATATTTTACATGTGGATTTGTAGACCATGAAACGGCCTTTGCAAAATGGCAGAAGTAAGTTTTGTGTGGGAGAATGCGAATATGTGCGAATGTGTGGTGATTAACTGGGAGAATCCAATAAAATAAGAGGGATAATTAATTGACAGATAAACTGGTAGAATTGAATTGAGTATCCTGTATCCCAAATCAAATTAATCAGGGCTTCCATTCCATGACCAGTACTGTTCGATCGGATTTCGGAATCAGAGCATCAAATCATGCCATTATTTTCTCATCCAACGCGCGCCTTCCCTGAGTTCCCTCTTCTCTCTCAGACTCTCTCAGACTCTCTCAGACTCTCTCTGTCTCTCTCTGTCAACTGCAGTTAATTACTCTTACGTACCCTCTTCCTCCTCGTCCGGTTAAGCCTGACAGTACCACTGCCACACGCAAATCCCATCCCATCTATCCATCTCATTCCCACCTCTCTCTCTATACATGCTGTGCTGCATACTGATCCCATGCACCAAAAATTTCCTAACCAGCTAGCGCCATTAACTGCTCCAACACAGTTCCCACAATTTGCCTAAACCGTCTATCGCACAGCCTCACGCTCTCCCACGTGCCTAGCACCCACGTCACTCTACCAATTCCTACCAGCTTTCAAGTCTACTACTACCTCTCTCTCTCTCTCTCTCTGTGTTTAATTTGTCTGAATTTCTGCTAGATCCGGTTATCACGCATGCGCATGCAGATATATTGGGACACGTTCCATTCTGTGACCCCCTTCTCTTCTGAATTGTATTCTGATAATTATACAATATATGGAAACGAAGATGATTAATGAGTGAAGAGTTCGGACACTGTATGGCCAGAACGACCTCCAATGGAGTTACCACAGTCGGAGACATAAAAAACCAACAACAACCTCAATTTGAATTCTTTGTTATGTTCGATACAATCACTAACTTATAACATTTCAACAAATATTGATTGGGCTGATTTCAACATCATTTTTCACGTGAAATTCTTTTTTCAATCGTTTATTTTATGCGGGATTGAATGAACGAATATGATCCGTTAGATAGTTGTGTGCATGGAAAACCTCTCCTCAATCTCTGGCTGACGCCGAGCACTGATTCTATGTAGCGCACCAATCGTAATTTACTGCACAAGGAGTCAGGGACACAGCGTAAAGAGAGAGAGGTCTCAACTTTTGCCCTTTTCTTTTGAACCAAGCCCATAAGCATGCATGCACACAACGCCATCGATCCCATGCCCACAGGTACGGAGCTCGGCTCTGTTATCTCGATCAGGATCGTTAGATAGGTTTTGAATGGCTTGGATGTATTTCTCTCTCTTCATATAACAAGGACCGTTCATTTTCAGATTCAATGATCCCGATTAGGATAATAGAGCCTTGTTATCGGATAATAGCAGATATCAATCCTCCCCTTGAAGAGCGTATGCTACCAACTTTCTCCCCTTCTCTTCGGCATTTTCTGGATCCTTGTACACTAATTAAGACACTTCCTTATAATTAAATAAATAAATCACCTTTTCACATCGTACTTTCTTTTCTTATTTAAAAGAAAACATTTTGGGAAAATGTGGCAATCAATATATGACTCTTTAATTACATTGTTTAGCTCCCAAGAATTCAAGTTGGCTTTAGCCGGTACTGTACATTCCTTCCCTAATCGGATTAGTAATTAATTCCATATGAATATTATAAACTCCAATTCCAATATATTAATTAAGTTTTGTCGGTGGTGATTTCAGTAAGTTAAAGAGAGCTTTCCACATCCACTAGAACTGTCATGCATTGACTATATATCATGCATTGTATAGTTTATTGGTTCTATATATCTGACAGGACGGTTCTTGTGTTTCGCCACACCTAACTAATTAACGCATAACTATATATATATCCTCACTAGTCTTCATGCGGTAGATTTTGCAATAAGTGCCACATTCAATGTTTCAACTTTCTACTTTGAATCATAAAGAATATATTCTTTGCTTAAGGAGCATGCATGTTTCACCCATGAATTTAAAGTTTAAAGTAAGAGTGTAATTTTGTTTGGTCAAATATGCGGTCTTTAGCATGACTTTGAATTTTCATGATTACATACTTAATTGGTTGCAGGTAAAAGAAAAAAATAATGTTTAGTACCGGCAGTGGCATGTGGACCTGTATAATAAATATAAAGTAATTTTAATGATACTCTCATTTCATTTTAATAGTCTACTATTTAAACTAAAACCTATAATTATAGATGTGTTTGTAATTATTTATATAGGTGGTTAATCTATATATCAAATTTGAATCAATTTGAAATTTGATTGGTCATTCATATTGTAAAACCAATTACTTTACCATTAAAACGTTCTAAGTTTTTTGGTGAAAGACTTCATATCATTCAGGTTATTTGAATTTTTGAAATATATTTTTTAAGAAAAAATGACGAACAATTCTACAATTATAGATTTTTATTTAAATTATCATTCTAAAATATGAAATGGATATATGCAACAGTTGGATGTACACTAGAACTATCTCAACTTTAATAAAATCAAAGGAAGAACATGAGTAAAATTACATAGAGAAGTACTTGTAACACATAATTAAATGTTTCAGGCGGATTTCAAATCAGAAAACCATATCGACATGTACCATTGCTGACGAAAGAACATATTAAGGTATATTGTAATAATAATAATAATAATAAAGAGAGGATAATTACAGTGCAGAAGCGTTTTTTATTAATTAATTCACATTTAACACGCATATATGCCTTAGCAAATCATACATAAGTTTTTCATAAAATAAAAAAATAAAAGAAAAAAGAAAAAAAAAACAGCATCCAGTTTCAACGGTGATCTGATTTAGAATAACAAAAATCTGACGATACATTTTCTAATGTGACGATATTTTCTAATCTGACGATTATTTGAATCGGGAATACTCAGAATTTAGCGTTGAGATTATTCGATCGAATCGAGTATCAGACGGTTCGAATTTGGATACCATACATTAATATATACCAAGGCATGGAAAAAAGGTAGGGGACAAAATGTACAGGATCCATATTACACGTGGATGCGTCCTATTTGATAGTGACAACAATACAACAAAAAATCAAGGCCGTAAATATTTCCACTCAGCCTTTGTTTCTGCGCGATTTATCTTTTACAAATTTACTACAAAAATACAAAATGGCTGCACCAAGAAATCAATGCTCTCACCTTTCCTGCAAGGCGCAGGGAATCATCTGAGTCAAAACCCCAATAAAAAATAACAATAACAAAAGGAAAAAAAAAAAGGAGGATGAAGATCCTGATTAAGGACCAAGAATATTGATCTTCTATAGTGATCGGATATAAATCAACTGTGTGCAAATGCAACTGATTTTGTTTGTAAAATAATAGATGCTTATAAGAGAAAGGGACGTTTGTCACATGTAAATTTTCCAATAATACTATTAACATATAATAAAGAAGTGTTGTTGCTAAAATTTATAGACTTGAATTATATAGATAATAAACAACAAAAGTTGATGGTATCCAATTAGACCATTCCCTGTAGTCTGGACCTCACCAAACCTGTAGAACAGAGAACAAATTCTTCTCACCAAACTGTGCAAAGTCCAACTAAAATACTAAACTAAGCAACCATAGGAAGGTACTCTCATATTTGAAAATTGGAACTATCTACTCATCATACAAGCAACCACGACAGAGCTGAGCTGGATGGTTTTCACAATACTCCATCTTATCTCTTATTAAGGTGCAGACAACTTTTCTTGCCTACCCAGCAACCAATCTTTCTTTTCCACCACCACCACCATCTGGTAAAAAGTAAAAAGTCAAAAAAAAAAAAAAAAAAATTGGCAGTTTGGCATCACAGTTCTTTTTTCTTTGTTCAGTCTTGATTCATATAGTAAATTAATAATCCAGGCATATAGTACCATAGGTCCATAAGCCATGCATGCCTGAAAATCATGCCATGCCAGCATCAACATTTATATAAATCAATAACTGAGGGAACCCACCACCTTTCTTTTTCTTGATTCAGAAACGACCACTTTTTTTAAAAGCTGTATAACAAAAAAGAAAATAACTGTACAAATGATTACAAACTTTCTCGTACATCCCTTTCACGCTGATAAGCAAAACTTTCTTTTTTTTTCTTAATATATCCGTTACATAAATCATGTCATTTGCCGCATGAACTAAAAAAAAGAAAGAATAGAAGCACATCAATGTAACTACAATATTATATCCGGCTGGGCTGGCGAATTGTAAATTTAGCCTATAGTGGTATGATTATGCACACAAATTCTCCTTGGCTTGGCACATAGATATTGGTTAGTAGCAAAATTTCATCCCTTATCCTGTAAAGAAAAAAAAAACTTGTGATGTTAACAACTCCACCATTAAAAATGAATGTAAAATATATAAAAAATGGAATGTAGGAACCTACCTTATGGTTAATCTTCGCATGCCGTTCTCTCTCATAGTATAATAATAATACCATCTGCCAGAGAAAATTAGAAAAAGAGAGATCATCTCATATACTATTAACAAAAGGATGCATGCTTCATATTACAGAGTCTTAAGCAAAATATCATGCTATAATATGGCTCTCTGCAAATAGACCCCAATATTATACCTTATCTGCAATGCAGGCAAAAATTTTGAATTGGGGCCTGACACATTGCAGTTATGTACAACTGTTGGATTCATATACAAAAAATTCCCCTTATCACCCAGAATGGATGCATTCAGAATATAAAAACAAAATAAACAAAAGAAGGCTCAATAATTAACTGCTTAACCCTACCACCACCACCATAGTCAAAAATGGAACAGGCATCTGACATCTAGGATTGCTAAAAACAGAGAAAATTGTTTGTTTGCACTTGCACATGTATTTACCTTATAATATGGTTACGACTCTTCAACAATATAGCTTGAGATCCCGATATGGGTACTGGTGCCCGTACGGCAAGAGCTCTTCCACTTCAACCCGAGAACTGCAATAGCTCATGTTATTTCTCCTGAGTCGGGTTCGTCTAATTATTTCCACATCTGCCATAAAAATGCTGTACACCGGCCTGTGGTCAGAAAATCTCGACTCCCCTCTGACATATGATATCTGGCGGAGGCCCCTTCCAAACCACAGTATTCTATCACACCTACATATGAAACCATATTTCGTAATTGCCAGTAGAAGGGGCATACAGAATAATTGTCAGAAAATATTGTGTTGCGTTATTATTTACCATGCGGGGGTTCGCCTTTTTTCTTTAGTAGTTACATCATCTCCAGCATACCGATCTGAATTATTGGAATATTTGTAGGTTGGTGGGAAATAAATCCTCCCTTCTTTCCAACCTGAGAAAACTCGACCAAACCTTCTTTCTATTCTCAGCTGTAAAAAAAAAACTTGGATAAATAATAAATAAAAATTAGGACTGTTTCCATCTGCATATGGTAACAGTTATCACAAAATCCCCATACAAATACACACGTTAATTCATAAGAAAAAAATCGAAATAAAATTTTACATGTAAAAATAGAAAATAATGACCTGATCCTTCTCCAACAGTTGTTTCCAATTATGCATCTCTACCAATGCTTTGGCTGAGTGGTATGAAAGTGAGATCCGGTAATTCAAATCCCCCAGCCATATATACCCGACTGAAACAAGTTGAAAAAGAAGTTATATTACTATTTGCTCAGATACAAATACTCACTTGGTCACTCATGTGACAAATAATAATCTCAGAAAGATATCCAATGGTGGCCGATTTATATTGTACCCGTCTCATATTTCAAGCTTGTATGACATATACAAAGCAGTAAGTAATATGGAAAACATATATCACAAAGCAGTAAGTTATATTGGAACACTGGCATTGCTTATATTTAGGTAATGAATCCATACTGAAGAAAAAACATCTCTTACTCATGCTCAAGGATTGTTTGTGGTGACTTTAAATCACTTGCTGTTTGTATATGCGGGAATCGAGTCTTCTTCAAAATTTCATACACATCTGAGTTTCTTCTTAATTCATCCCCTTCTTTCTCTCCTGAAGTTAAGTGGCAGCATACAAAGCAAAAACTAGTCTGATGCACTGACATGCTTATTGAAATTGAACCCTAAACATCAAAAGACACTCTTAAGATCTTAACAGTAAGATAATATACCCATTACCTAATTACTTGGAATTTATGAGATTTTGAAAATGCTAATTATAATTTCATTCCTACATTTTTGTAGCATTACACTTATCATAGCAGTTCCAAATTTCAATAGTAAATGTGCCAGTCTTGTGGCCCATTCGCATATAACCATTTGGATCCAAGAAGCAGTTACACAATGAATTCATTTCATTTCAACATATTTGGAAAAGAGAAGAAATTTCGTTACCTTATTTCCAAGATAACCCATCAGGCCTCGTCCAACACAAGAGACTTTTATGTTTTTTACATCGTTTCTTAGTTCACTGCGCACCCAAATAGTAAGAAATATGCCAACCATCTGTTTGCTCGCAACCAAACAATACCTAACAAAATGCATAATAAATCCAGGTTACTTTCTCCACATTTAGAGATCTTTTGTTGACAAGTTTGAGTCAATCTCATACCAGCAGCCATGTTAAAGCACAGATCAATCCAAAAAGCAGAATCAAACATAATATTTTACCTAGAATCACAATATTGACCATCTTTGTCCTCCATTGACATTGTACCAGTACCAGAGATACCACCATACCCATAAGAAAAAGGTGGTACAACAGGAACCTCTTCACATAGACTTTCCTCATCAGACAATCTACCACTCAAACTCAATCTAAAGTTTGAGTCCAAAAAGTCACTAGGTTGGGACCCAAACCCAAGTCCCACAGGGTCACACACACTGAACCTCCTCTCTAGTCTAGGTTGACATGTAGACCCCATCATGGGATCAGACTCCATCCTCATACTTTGGCTCACGTTCTGAAACTGAAATGAGCGACGATGCATTGACATGCTGTTTTGCCGGGAAATTGCCTCAAAATCTGCATCCAACTCAACCACAGGATCTGGTATGGGGGAAGCTGTGCGGTAACCTGCATGGCCGTTTGTGACTTTGTTTTTGTTGAGGGTTTTTTGAATTAGAGAGATCCATTTTTTCGCAGGAACACTGTCTTCAGTCCCAAGCACATTACCAGCATTCAAAGGAACTATTTCCTGAAAGCTGAAGTAAAAGAAAAGGGTAAAACTTATTTTCTTAGTTTTAAATGCTCTAATCTATTTGTTACCATCTTTCTCTTCTTGAATAAATATAAATAAAAACATAGAAGGTTTGTTAGTTTCAATATCCTGAAAACAGAAAGACAAAGCTGAAAAAAATAATTTATGCTTCAATATAATAGCAGATAAAATACAAACCCCAGGACATAAATATCAGCCGGTGGTGAAGAATGCAGCCACTCATCTATATTCAAATTCCTATTTGGAGACTTGCCACCTACATTCCATGTAGAAACAAAAACCCTACAGATACACACAAAGAAAAATTAGCATTTCTATTCAGTAGAAAATGAAATGAAAATCAAGTGCATCTTAAATAGATACCTATAATCTCGCACATCCGTTATGTGGGCTGCATCAGAGTCACTTCTGCCCCAATTGTATTTTCTCAAAGTTTTTTCTGTAACCAAAATTTGCAATAAGAAAAATAAAATTGTGACGAAATAGAGTACCAGAAAAAGAAGAAAAAGCACTGAGGATTACCAGTTTTGCTTTTCTTCAGTGTAAATGTCTCTCTATCTGAGAAGTTGGCCTTGATTTTACCATCCCCTATTGGAAATTAGCACAAAATAAGGGTTCTTAAAGAGAAAGGAAAGGGGGGAAAAAGGACAAAAAAAAGAGAGACACTGAGTGGTTGATTGAGACTTTTAAGTACATTATTTACATCAGAAACAAGAAGTTTGAAAAGAAAAGGTAAATTGGAATACCAAAATCCAGAGAGAAACTCGTATGTCAGTAAAAAAAAGAGAAAAACAAAGTAAAATGACAGTTTAGATCCGTACCTCTGCCTACAGTATTATCCGCATGAAAATCTTCATCTTTACTCTTGATATTGAACCATTTTCGCACAAGAGATTTAGACCAAGACAGCTTCTTCCCCCAACAATCGAAACAATCGAAAACAAAATGTACCCAGATCAGTAATATTGACAAAAAAATAAACACAATCAAAGAAGATCAAATCAAATTTAGAGAACAAACCTTGCTTTTATTCGAAATATCATCTCTCATTGTTCCAATCCTCTCTTCATACAAGTCCAACGCAAGGCTTTTTCTCTGCCGCTCTCGCCTTCACTTGAAGCTGGGGGAGGTTTTTTGGATTTTACCGAGAAATGGGGAGCACTATATGGGGCCTATTGGCACAGTGACACAGTAAAAAACTAGCTTCTTTTCTCAGAGCAACGCTTGGTAAAGAAAAGACCAAATGCTAGATATTGGCCCACTCAGACTCAGCACGGATAATTACAGAGATAATGAAATTTAAAACGGATCGATTCACTGATTAAATACAATGTATCTAATCTCTTTACGGTATTTAAGCACAGAGAAGCTCAGTGTATCCTGACAATGCTGGATTGATCCAGTGAAACCTGTTAATTATTGGAAACAGGCTGCACAGAGGGAGAGAGAAAGGGGAGCAATTGGAGAAGAAGAGAGGCCCACTTGCTCTTTCTATTCCCGCAGTGTTTTAGCTGTTTCTATGCCTGGAAAATTATCAAATTCTTTTTTTCTCAGGGATTGGACGGAGGAGGATTGATTGGGAATTTGAAGCTTGGGTATTTGGAGCAAATAGAAGAGAAAGAGAGTTGAGGCGGGTTGTTGGAATGGCAAAGACGTGATCTCTCTACCGAAATGAGAATAGTAATGTAAAGCTGAGGGAAACAGAGATGATGGAAGGACAATGGAGAAGGTGTGGGGACAGTATCGCTCTTTTATCTTTCTCTCTGTGTAATGACTAATGAGAGCTAGTTCTCAGCTGGAAACAAAGTATCCTGCTTTGTTGAGAAAAAGTGCAATGGTCTCACACTCTCTCTCACTGCCTCTTCCCCTTTTATCTCTCTCCTCTCTCTTCCTCTCCGTTTCTCTGCCAACTATGTCTCGATCTCAATTCTCACAAGCGAGTTTTCGTCCTTAGTTCTGGGCTTCTGGCATCGTATTATTCGTATAAAAATGCGAAGTATCCTCCGTGTATAAAAAATTGACAACTATGCCTAGACTGAACTGAAAGATCATATGTGGCAAGATCATGTATGTTTCTGCGTGTAATGGACTACAGTGCTGGTCATAGTGGACTATGGCTGATTGGCTGCGTATCAATCGGCCGAACTCGGGACTCCAGCAAGTTGATTTATTAATTTTGTCTTATCGACTCAATGTCTCAAATTAAGAGATCAATGTAATTTATTAATTTCAGACCGATTCAAATTCGGATCTAGCTCAATCTACACGTTTCTTTCAAGATAAACAATATTGTTTATCAATATTTTAGTATTTTATTGAATAAAAAATATATAGCTATATCTGGAAAGTTAACGACTTATTAATAGATAATATAATTTCATAACATAAACATGTTGATTTATATGGATTCCACTCAAATAAGCTAAATTTTATCTTAAATTGAACTAAAGTCTACAAACAAATCGTTTTTATATGATTAATCTATCTAATCTAAAAATATGGATTTAAATTTTGCTTAATTCAGTATGTTTTATATATTTTTTCAACATATATTGGTTATATAGCTATATATTTTTTATTCAATAAAATACTAAAATATTGATAAACAATATTCTTTATCTTGAAAGAAACGTGTATATTGAGCTAGATCCGAATTTGAATCGGTCTGAAATTAATAAATTAACGACTTATTAATAGATAATATAATTTCATAACATAAACATGTTGATTTATATGAAGTCCACTCAAATAAGCTAAATTTTATGTTAAATTGAACTAAAGTCTACAAACAAATCATTTTTATATGATTAATCTATCTAATCTAAAAATATGGATTTAAATTTTGCTTAATTCAGTATGTTTTATATTTTTTTTTTCAACATATATTGGTTATGAATTCACAAACTATATTGGTTAAAACTCGACAAAATCATATATTATAACTGAATTTGTCACTATATATATAGAGAGAGTGTGTGAGGTTATGGTGCTTCGTGAAGCACAAAATCTCTCGTGTTTCGCGTTTGTATATTGAATTTGAAAGTTTAAGCGGTCGATCCAAATCGTTAAATATCATTTTCATATTGAAATATCCTTACAGATCAAATTTTTTATTTTTAAAATTTTTTATTATTTTTTAAATGGGTACAAAGTTTTCTGAACTAACGATTTCTGCACCATCTAAAACTAGCGATTTTGTATCCATCTAAAAAAAATTAAAAAATATATAAATTTAGACCTCCAAAGATAGTTCAATATGAAAATCATGTTCAATGGTTTAGATCGATCATTTAATTTTCAAATTTGAGATACGGACGCACGAAACACGAGAGATTTTGTGTTTCGTGAAGCACCATAACCTCACTCATATAAATATATATAGTTATTATGTGTCTGCATTGTTCAATTTATGTATACCTTTTTTTAAAAAAAATTGTATACCTTTAATTATGCTAATAATTTTTCCAATGAATCTCTTATTGTCAGTTAAAATATATTGGTATATTGTATTGAATTATATATAGTTCAATTCTTTCGAGTTGTTATTTTCATTTTTTTTAATTAAAAAACTTGATTAGTTATCTTTCTCTCTGGCCATTCATAATAGATTTGGAGGTTTAATTGCATACATATGTTATTTCTTATTGGATTGTATATCATCTTTAATTTAATTTCTACAATTAATTAATGCTATTTACAATATGATATAATTTGTCATGAAACCTGCAAAAATGAACCACCTAATATGAGTATAATAGATTTAAATCATAGCCGCTGATTATATAATACAAAAGTAATCTCAAAATTATAAATTAAACTGAAAGGCATATCGACAAGACAACCAGCTTGAATCGTGTAGTTGTCTTATTTAAACTAGTCAAACGTCATAATGGATAAGTCGAACTTGAGTTAGGAGTGTTAAGCGTAGTAAAAAAAAAATGGAATTCAGAAATTATTGATTTTCGAATCGAACACGAACGAACTACGAACTTCAAATATTTCTTGCAGCCCTATAATGGATAAGTGGAACTTGAGTTAGGAGGTTAAAAAAGTTTGGTTCGTGTATAATATGGATATAATTCTAAAATAATTATTTTTATATAATATAAATAAAATATATATTAAAATATTAAAATTTTAAAATATATTAAAAATTATACAATTTTATTTAAAATAATATATAATTTTTTTGTCAAATTATTCACGAATAAAATATTTTTTGATAGAAAAATATATTATATATTAAATCAATGAATTATTCATGAAACATCTAACTATAAATAAAAAATAATTTATTTGTGAATAAAATATGAGTCTGATAACTATGATGTTAAATCCTAATAGAAGAAAAGTCAGAGCTGGGTCACAATCGACATCAGCAGCTGCCTTACAAAATCCAGAGTGCGTGCAATCGATTATAAGCATGGTTCTATAATTTCTTCATAGTTGTTGAATTTCCGAATTTTTCAGAAGAGAAGCTTGATGCACTATATATTGAGAGAGGGGCTATGGTGCTTCATGAAATACAATTTTTTTTTTTGTTTTCACGTCCGTATCTCGAATTTGAAAGTTTAAACGGACGATCCAAACCTTTGAACATGATTTTCATATTGAAATATCTTTGTAGATTAAATTTTATATTTTTTTTAAATTTTTTTACTATTTTCTAAATGGGTATAAAGTTTGTTGATCTAATGATTTATGAATCATCCAAAACTAGCGATTTTGTACCCATCTAAAAAATAGCAAAAAATTTCAAAAAAATATAAATTTTGATCTCCAAAAATAGTTCAATATGGAGATCATGTTCAACGGTTTGGATCGGCCGTTTGAACTTTCAAATTCGAAATACAAACGTGAAGCACGGGAGGTTTTGTGATTCACGAAGCACCATAGCCTCACTATATATATATATATATAATATTTAATAAAATTTTAAATTATAAAAAATGTTAGACATAATATTTTAAAATGCTAAGTAAATGATATAATTAAATACATAATAATCTATAATTGATCATTTTAAGAGTTAATTTTCACCTTAAGTATATTACATATATTATTTTAAATGAGGAGAGAGAAAATATTTTATATCAACCCTTGAATTCAAGAAGATGAAAAGATTTAAACAAAATTAATGGTGGAGAATTTGATGATGTGGCATACTTAAAAAAAATGGAAGGTTAACCCTCTATTTGTGTTAAGAATATTTTCAATAATAGAAATAAAATTTTATGATATCAATTTTAGTTTTTATCTTTCAATCTGAATTGTTTTCACAACTAGTTAATTAATTAATTGGTAAACTCCGATACACAGTATATTTGATCTTTCAGAATTTTTTTCTTAAAAAAATTTATCTATCCCGGGCTGTTTTTATTAAGTTATTACCAAAAAAACTCAAATTTAATAATTTAAAGTTTTATATTATTACCTTCAAAGCAAAGTGGACGCGATTCGCCGAAAGACAATGTTGGTACGTAGTAATTTTAACCAGACAAGTATACTTTTTTTTTCCTTGGTAATTGATAATTAACTAGACAACTATATCGGAAATGCAAGCATGAAACATGATAATATTTGCACTATTGGAACAGTAACGTAACATGCATGGAGCGTGGTGAAATGTGAGAAGCGACCGGCTATAGGCAGTAGCATTAGCATACGATACAAGTCTATGTCTAGTTGCCTACGTCACAACTTGGCGTTGTCATCATCGTGCATTTTAATTAGGTCTCCTCATGAGGCCCGTGGAACAAAAACAGTAGGGAACTAAATGCATTCACAATGAAATATTTGGTGACTTAATTGTACCTCTGAAATTCAAATTTTACTAAATTCCTCATGTAAGGCATTTTGTACTTCAGCCCGAGGTGCAAATGCCTCAAAAATATATACGTTATCAGATGCTCAAAATTTTGATTTATATTAATTCATATTTTTTTCATATAAAAGACATTTGGATGCAAAATTTTCTATTTTTAGAGTTTTCTAAATATTTTTTAAGATTTTTTAAGATAGTTCTAAAAAATAATTATAAAATAATGAATGTTTGCACATGAAAATATGTCATTTTTTTAAAAAGAAATACATAGTTAAAAAAATTAAAAATATAAAATTTATGGATCCCAATAGAATATATTTTGATTTTTGAGATGTTTTCCCTAATCCATAATACCGACAAAAAAAACTAGAATGTTTTATTCTCATTCCACAAGGATCTTGAAACTCAATCTCACAAAATAATAACCAAATAGATATGGTTAAACGCTAAAGGACAGTAACAATCTTTTTTCCTAAACAATGGTGATTTTAAAAATAGTTTTTCCTCCCCCCTTTTATCCTTCGTCGTATATGTTTTTGTGGGTGCACATATTGCAATTTGTCATTGCTTTGGGACATGCGTGTCGTGTCTCCCATCCCCTCCGCTTGTGCCACTTTATTTCTCATGTACCCTTACTAATACACCATGCATGTTTAATTGGGCCACCTAAATGAAATGTGCTAGTAATTTCGGGTTGTGGGAACTGTATTGGTAATTTCAATTTTTGTTTTCCTTGGTTTCAAAAGGAGAATTTTTTTTTTCTCTTTCGATGATCGCTCGGAAAATGAATTTTTTTTAGAAAGATGAATTCAATTCTCAAATTTTTTAATTATTTATAAGATTTTTTTATTCGGATTTCAAACTCATGACCTCCATAATTATTTCATTATGCACGGTAGAATAGGGGCATTGTCTTTTTTTTTACTAGATCAAAGATCCGATTCTCTTTTGTCACTAGATCAAAGACTGATTCTCAGAATCATTAATTTTAGGTGTGGCGTGCCATTACTAACGCTGGTTTCTATAATTTAGAATAGAGAACTCACTCTTGCATGGCGATTTGTTTAAAAACTTTGATATCTTGATGGAAAAATGTAATAGCAGTCAAATTGTTATTATTTTTTACTGACAAATATTGAAGACAATTTTGTATGATCATAACTTGCATCGACGTCACAAACAGTAATATCAGAAGACTAAAATTGTACTAAACGGGGCCCATTTTTTTCTTTATGTACAATTGGTACCACAAAACTACGAAGTGATGAAATTAATATATTTCCCTATTTCTAACCATCTCCAACAACCAAAATCAATATTGTGATAATAAGTATTGTTTTTTTTCCTCTTAAAAAAGTGCAAATAGACAAACATAAGCTATCCACAGAAAAATTGCCCCCTCAAGCAATTACATTCCTCCCAAAACTATTGACAAATGGCAAACTATGGATGTTATCCATGGCAATGTAGGCCACAATTCAGTACCGGTTTGCGGTTCCTGAGACAGCTCAGGTTTCCATTGTTTGGATCTATGTATCTGCACAAGGGACAGAGTGCAATGTAGGGATGAATTAAGGCTACTTTAATTGTTTATTGGATCAAAATGGCAATAATGCATGCATGGTGCACTAGTTTAGGATCTTGCTTTAACATATCTCAGGGGGACCGCACAACTTAAATAAATATTAAATTGTCCAAATGATAATGATAATTAGGGTGTAGTTCATCTTCAGTTTGTATTAGAATGGACACATCCCTTGCAATTCTAGACTTCCGTTCACAGTTTGTTTGATTTATTTCAATTAAAAATCATAAACTCGGTAATGCGCAGCCGCGCCAGAAAATTGGAAGATCCACTATTTTTATACAAGTGATAATTATTAAAAAGACATATTTTATTAGAAGTGATAATTATTAAATATTTATTTTTATAATAATTATTAAATATTTATTTTTATAATAATTATTAAATATTTATTTTTATAATAATTATTAAATATGTATTTTTATAATAAATATTAATCATAAATTTTAAATACTAATTATCATTATATTAGTAGTTCAAATGTATTAATGAATTATGAAAAGACATAACACATGAGCACAAATTAGATATAAAAATAAGTTACATTTGTAATCTACACTAAAAATCTAATAAAAAATATAAAATGATAATTTTTTATTCGGATAAAATTTGATAATATCGAATACAGATACATTCAAATATTGATGACGATCGTATACGAATAGATAATAATTAAATTGTATCATTATTCATTATAATTTTGACATACAAAACGAATACAAATATCTTTGAATATGAATTCAAATCAAATAATTTTTATTATCTTTCATCAAATAATTTACTATGCATTTACCCATGTATACTGAAAGTTCCCTTGGCACGAGTGAGCCGTGAGCTGCTTTCACTTTCAGGCTTAAAACGGAGAGGGAAAGTAATCAACTCTCAACAACGGCTCCTACTGCCCTCCATACAAACCCCGAGAACTAATTTAAAGAAAGGCGACCTCCAATCATGATCATTAATTAGTAAAAGAGATTAGTTAGATACCTCTCGAGGCGGGATCCTTCCACTTCGACTGGCCAATGGCTTTGCAACACGCCATTGCCCATTGGAGACCGTGCTACACCCGACGTATCAGATCTCGGGATCATTTAGATTTTCTGTGTCACAAACCGAGCAGACATATGTACCGCGAGTTTCATTGTAATTGTATGTTTTCAGTGACTCGGTATACCTTAATGCCACAGAAAATCAATGCCGAACTACTTCCAACAAGCGAAGCGCTAAACTAGCGACGTGCCGTGGGTCCCATCAAAACTCGAAGTCCTGATCCTGTATGACTCAATGACTGTATCGAGAAAAAGTACTGCTAGTTAATTGGAGGAAATCCCTGTGACATTGTGGGCCCGGGGGCCCCATGGTGGGCCTTCAAACAGGCGGGCCAGATAGACCCAGAGCAAATTTTATAATATATATGTATATATATGCTATTTTTCAGACTGCAGTTTACTTTTGTGTGCAGGTTTTGTAAACGCAGTTGAGAAACAGAGAGCAACTTTTATTTACTGCTGTCGGATTTACATTGTCCCTGTCTACACTATACAGGATTTATTATTTATACTGTGGTACAGAAATATTCCGATCTTGATCAGACGGTTCAAAATTGAAGTTTGGGAACAGCACTTCTGAATCTGTTCCTCTTAAAAAGAACATTTGTTGTCTTATAAACTCGAGACAAATTTATGGTAATCTTCTGTACCTCTCTGATAAGAACTAGATTAAAACTACAGCAATATTCAAATAAGAATTAGATTAAGCAAAAAATTGGGAATGCTAAAATATGATTGGATATGATCTTCATACTAAAATATGATTGGATATGATTGGAGACTAAATTTTATATTTAAAAAAATGAGTATAAGATGCATATAGCTAATGATTTTTTCAATAATAATGGTTTTCAATTTCACTCGTATTTTTTTAGTCAAAGTATATCCATATTCAACTTTAGTAAGGGTGCTTTTAGTATTTTTTTAATAAAAAATATTGGATATGTCGGAAGTCTATGATATGCATATCAGGAACTGATAAATTTTACCTGGAGTGGTGCCAGCTAGTATTTTCTTATTCTTGGTAATATTTAATATTAAAATTTCATTGAGCAATGTGAAACATTTTTAACCCTTTTTAATCGAATGTTGATGTTCATCTTTTAATGAAGATTAATCACATGCCTTCTCCTATAAAGTAGTCTGACATGGACCACTTAAGATATACAGCAAAAGCTCACGGAAAGATAATATTACATAATGCTCCATTGCCTGCAAACTAGAAAAAGCTTCATTTCTACAGATGAAGGATGTGTTTCACCAAATTTAGCAGATAAAGGAACCGTGAAAATATTAATTGAGCACTAGTTCTGTTAGCTAGTCAGAAATGATGCAATCCGATTTGGACGCATCCGTTATTTGGAAACTAGGGTTATGTTTCACAAAAATATTTATTGAAGAAAATGAATTAAAATAAAAAAACTTCTAATCACAAATTTACATGCCATATTCTTAAAACAAGTACACATTTTTTTCTCAAAAAAATACTATATATATATACTACGCCGGAAAATACCTTTTGAAATAAGACCATTTACGGTTTTCGATTCAAACCGCGTAAATGGCTTTACAACGTTGTTAAAAAAAACCATTTGCTAAGTTTACAGCGGTTGTTAGCTAAAAACCGCTGTAAATGTGTATGTTAGATAAATTAGTTAATTAGATGTAGTTAATTAATAATTAAATGTAGTTATTATTATTTTTGTGAAAATGCATGTGATGAAAATATTATATATGGCTAGCATATATGAGCTAGTCACAGAAATAAAAAGAACAATTAAAAAAAAAATATTTTTACAGTGGTTTTTACGAAGAAACCGCTGCAAAAGAATTTAAAAAAATAAAAAATAAAAAACATTTACAGTGGTTTTTATGAAAAAATCGTTGCACAATATACATAAATAAAAAAGAACAAAAAAAATAGTTTACAGCGGTTTTTACGAAGAAACCGCTGCAAACGAATTTTAAAAAAAAATTTACAGTAAAACAAATTTACAGCGGTTTGTGTGAAAAAACCGTTTGCAAAAATAATTTTACAACGGTTTTTAAGGTAAAAACCGCTGTAAAATGTTATATTTACAGCGGGTTTTAGTTGCAAACCGCTGTAAATGGTATTTGGCAGCGGTTGTATATAAGAACCGTTGTAAATAATTTGCAGCGGTTTTCAACAAAACCGCTGTTAAACTTTGCAGCGCTCCCAATAACAGCGGTTGTACAACCGCTACTAACTGGGGAAATAACCGCTGTAAAAGCCTATTTATGGTGTAGTGATAATTAAGGACAACACAATTAGTCGGACAAATATCTCTACATACGAAGACCAAAAAAATCATACGATACCTTATATGCAACAAACTAATACACTTTTATGTATATCAAGAAAGATATATTAATCATTTGGTATGGATAAAAAAAAATATTAGTGGCTAGTGCCTTACTTTTCATTTTAACAAAAATATATGCATGATTACTAGAGAAATCGGATTATTATCTATCTGAAAAGCTAAAAACATATCTGCTTTTTATACTAAATTTAAGTTGGGATATCATATGTCAGTCCCCTATAAAATTTAATTTAAATTCTTAGTTCCTTCTCGAGTTCTCTTAATTAAAATTGCTTTTGTGACTGATCTCTTTCAATATATAAGGCTAATAGTATTATAGAAGTGATCTTTATATGTTTACGAAATAATGTTGCGTACCGATATATTATTTGCTGTTACTAATTTTCCTTTTAAAAGAACCATGGATTTTAATCTTTCCAGATCAAGCTGTTGACCTTTCATTAATTTCCTCCAAAATTTAAAGAAGCAAAAGTCATATGATGAATTTGCTCCAAACATTTAAATTACAAATAGATGTTGGTCGTGTAGTCCTGTTCATAAAATTTTGTTAAAATGTCAATCTACTAGCTAGGGGATTTTGTATTTTCCTTATATGCTAATATATAGTGTAATTCATATCACCCAGCTTCCTAACAACATTTCCTTATATATATGCGCTTGTTGAAAAGCAATGATCCAGAAAGACACTTCATGCATGCTGCATTACGAAGTATAATTTCGTTGATCGGAAGAATTCTTAAAGTTTTTCATCAGTACATGTCGACAAATAAATAACAAAAAAAATGGGAAATAAAATCGGAATACTTTTGTGGCCCAAACCATGCATCCAACCGTGCAGCCATACATAGCAGCGACATCTTGGCCTCTTGGGGTCCCATTTATCAGTACATTGCGACGACAAAGTGTAATAAATGTACACGTCTATATACACTATACATCCATGGAATGTTTGTTTTCTAAGAGGGGCCTCTGAGGGGTGAAAAGAGGATGAATCTTGCAAAGTGGCACAAGTTGTAGAAAAAATGCACACGGGCTTGGCATGAATAATTAATTTTTGATGTTGAGTACTTGATGCATTGGATTAATGAAGGGATATAGACCCCTAATCAAGTAGCCTGTTTTTATGTAGCTGAGGTCAAACAGAGGATTGACTTAAAAAGGGAACCTGGGTCACAATTTGTTTTATATTAGCAGCTCTTATATATCAAATCGCATAAGTATATTCCCCAGAATAGACCATGCATGCTAATATATATGATGGAATATATACTGTCAAATACTAAAATACAATATTTTACTCTTTGCGTTTCTTCACAACCCAACAAATGTGATCTGCAATTTAATTAATGTGATCATGATTTTTCTTCGTGTTAGCTTCCTTTAATTAATTTCTTGATTATCCTAGCAACATTAATTGTTACCAAAGAACTTTGAACCAAGAATTAATAATATAATATTATCATACAAACAGAATTAAGGTTCTTTGCTCTATGAACCATAACCATAAGACAACTGAGAAGTCTTCTTTCTAAAGGAAACATTGATAAATCATTAAATCCCAACTCTCAAGTAAATGTTGATTCTCGCTTCTTTTCTGTGAGCAAGAGCCAGAGGTACCTTTAATTTCTTTCTAGTATATATCTGAGAAAGCAAGGACCTACAACTAAGAAAAGGAACCTCTCTCTCGTAATTTGACATCTTTTGACTCGATTCTTTTAAAACCTGATGATGTTCCTTGGTACCAGCTTACAAATTTGTACGCAGAGATGTACTCGTAATCAGAATTTTTCTTTTTTGTTTTGTTTTGTTTAAGCTGGTGTACCTTGTAGAGATTCTCGTACCTTTCTGATTTTTCTGTTATGGGTCGACATTAATTAGTTCTAAAAAGAACGTCTAAATTAATACCGCGTTCTTTATGGAGTCACTGTCTCAACGACATGTATTTGCCTCTATCTCACCCTTTTTCTTTTACTTGTATTATGTTTTTTTAATGAAATATATATAAAAGGGCCAAAGTCTTAATTCATCTCAACTCTCAAGTGCATGGATTGAGTTCATCTCACTTAAATTTGGCAGCTGTCAGGGACAAAATCAGACTTTGACGTTGTAGGGTCAAAAATTATTTTTTTTCTAGAGATCAAAATAAAAAAAAATCAATATAAACTTTTTTTAATTCTTTTCAAAAAAAATATAAATTATAAGGACATTTATAAAAAAATCTGATCAGGGGCCAATTAACCCCGATTACAGTGATTCTGCCCCTGACCATTATGAAGGTTCCCACGAAAAATGTTTATCTCACAGAAACAATAAAAGTTCTAACTATTTTTTTCTTTTTTAAACGTCTTGTAGTATGGTTTCCTACAATTAGTTGTTATTGCTGTCCTTATTGATTTATTATTATTTTTTTATAAACTTATATTATTTTTGTTGTTGTATACTATTATTGTAAGAAACTCAGGTGTGATGAAGTGATGACGGAGGAGGAGAAAAAATGTATTCAAGAGTAGAGGTGACGGAATTCGATCCGATTTGAGAAATCTGTTCGACTTGTCTGAATTTGAACTTGATCTGATTTATTTTTTAAAAAGTCAAATTACTATCCGATCCGAATCCGACATGACCCGACCCAAGATCAAATGGCCTTTAATCCAACCAATATATTGATCCGACTCAACCCGACCTAATTTCTTTCAGAAGATCAAACTGACATGACCCGTCCGACCCGAATCCAAATCCAACCCGACTCGCCCGATTGCCGCCTCTATTCAAGACCATATATCTTGTCTAGTAATAAGATTCTTCACCATGGATAAGGTTGGGATGCATTTATGAGCATAATCCAGGTCTTGGTTCTTCAAATCTACTCGCCATGAATGTGACCTTATACAATTATTCTGTAATAATAATTATATATCAGATATGGTTAGGAATACGAATACCACAAACTAATCAAAGTCAAACCAAATTTGAGAGAAACTTTTTCTATGTACACACATCAATCTACTTCCTGTTTTTTGATCCCGTTGGCGGATACAATTGGTGTTGTTTTCTGATAAGACAGCAAATGCAATTTTGACTCTTGTTGTCTGACCATTTTTTATGACCAGCTCAAAACTCCACGCCAAAATTATCAATATTTTATTGTTTTCCGCTGAAAAGAAAAATAAATGATATGGTTTTGTAAATTTGATTAATTTGCCATCCATCAAAATAGCAATTTTTTAAAGGGGAAAATGGAAGCTGCACCGTTCAATAAAGTAATGGTCACTTGATCTAACGCCGTGAAGTTAGCGTAGAGGTGGTAATCGGTGCGTCTTCAGATGGGTTGCCGACTTGCCGTAGAGTTAGTTTGATTAGAATTTTTTTTTTTTTTTTGAAAGAGAGCTTGATTTAGAAAATAGAGATAATTTTTTTTTTGTTCCGGATCATCCCGTCCTATCAGTGTTTATTTTATTTAATTAAGCATATATTAATTAAGACCGATATTTTATATATATAGTTTATTTAATATAATATATATATTTTTCTACAATTAGATATGGCGTCTAACATTTTTTTAATTTTCTCTTTCTTGGAACTTATTTTGTTAAAATATGTATTTTCGGTACTAAAATTTGTGTTGTTGAACAAATGATTAGAATGTTGTGATATTGAACATATTATTATATTGACAAAGCAACCTAAAGATATATTTTAAAGTTTACTTGATGCTTTATGAGAAAATATTATTTTTGTGATGTTTAATTTTATTTTCTTTGTTATTCATTAAATAATTAAAAAATACATAATCTAGATAGTTAAATAATTATAAACAAAAATCTAAATATCTAAATAAATAAATGACACGATCATAAATAAAAAAATCTAAGTACCTAGAACACATATTTAAAAAACTAAAACACATATCTAAATACCTATAGTAGATAACTTAATACCCATAGCACATATCTAAATATGTAAATCATAAATTCATAAACAAGAAATCAAAATATCTAGGGAAGATAATTAATTATCCATAACGCATATTTTAATACCTAAATAAATAAATAAATCACATAATCCTAAACAAAAAATATAAATATCTATAAAATATAATTAAATACTCATGATACATATCTAAATACCTACATAATTAAATTAAATACATCACTTATAAGTAAAACATAAATATAAATATCTAGAACATATAATTAAATACCCAGATAATATATCTAAATACCTAGAATAAATCGTTAAATATACATATCTTAATACGTAATATGAGTAAATCATATAATCATGAAATAGAAATCTAAATACTCAGAATATTTATTTAAATATTTAGCACATATATTTAAACACGCTTAGCACTCTCTTTTTTTAATTAAGTACGTGTTGGATTAAGCCTGACATCTCATATATATAGTTTCTTCAATATAGTATATTTTCTCTTTTCTCAATTAGATCTGACGTCTAGCACTTTTTTTTAGAATTTAGATATGTGCTCCAGTGATATTTTCTCAAAATAGAAAAGTTTTTTAACCGTGCTTCAACGCTTTTTTCCCAAAATGTAAAGTTCATGGTGGGGGATTTATTAGGGGATTCACGTTAGGGTACTATTAGTCACGTCCTAAAAAAAATTTAATGTTGAATTGGATTTTGGCTAATTTAGCGTCAGTAATTTCAGATCTCGGATCGGATTAGATAGGTTTTAGATCAATTTGACTTTTAAAAAAATGAATCGGATTGGATTTCAATTTGAATGGGTCGAACATATTTGTTAAGTTAGCTGAAATTTTGCCACTTTAGAAGTAAAAGTTGGATGGATTGTATCGGGTTCAGATTAAATCAGGTTAGTTTGATTATAAAAGCTCATCGATTCACGGATTGAGTCAAATTGAATTTTAAACCGAAATGCTAATTAAATTCATGTGCGAGTTGTCGGACTCAAAAATAACCACCCGCGGACTAAAAATGATTATTGTACTGACCTTTAATCACGATAATGAGAGTTCAAATCTTTTGTTTTCTTCTCCGTTAAATTCTATTCTATTTCACTAAACTGGACTCTCATTTCTTATTGATTCCAATAAAGTCATATATTTAAAGAGAAATTCAAAGAGCAGGGTCTCAATTTTAACGAGAAATATTCTGTTAGTTATTTGCACAAAAGAAAGTTAAATTTAAATTTATTGATTGAGATAGTGTTTTTTCCATACAAAATATTGCGTATTCAAATTCAATTGAACGGTCCTTCCTTAATATTAAAAAAAAATAGAATGATTTTGATCACATTTTTATTTCATAATACCGAGATTGAACTTAGAAAATTAAGTTCAGTGGGCCTGATCTCCTACTATTTGGGTTATGGGCCATCGATAAATAAATTTTATGTCTCTTTGGACCCTGGCAGCTCGGTGCCGTGGTCTCCATCAATTTCAGAGAGCTGCAATGGTCGTATCTATGTTGCGGTTGTGGGGTCCACTGCACAGGGACTCAAACTTCCGATGCTGTGCTCATTTGATTGAGACGGAATCTTGTGGGGTCCGGACCGGGGATCAATTGTGGTTTGTGGAGTCCACATCCTCTAATGCAAGGCACGCTGTATACGTTAGCGAGCCGCTAAATTTATGGGGTCTCTTTTGAAATTGGTGAAGCATGAAAATCAATATGAATCGAATATCATAATTATTTTGTTTGTCATTAAATACTATAAACTCATTTTAAAATTTAATATACAGTTTTGAAATCCAAACAATTTGATCTTTTAATTTTCATAGTAGATGTATGTGTATTTTTTTATGAATTTTGGCGCTCATTTTATACTAGATCAAATGATAGATCATGAAATTTTATAAGCGTACATATAATACGAAAATGTGGGTTATTTTGACAATTAACTTCTAAATACATATCAAATAAATACGTTCTTTTACTTAAAAAATAAAAAAAAAGTTTATAAATATGTGTTCTTTTACTTATAGATTGATAATGTTTCAACTTTTATGTAATTTCATTATCATTTGATAGTCCATCAAATATCATCCAAATTTTATATAATTTATAATTATTCTAATTTAACGATCTTTAATGGAGTATCAAATAATAATTAACTTATATGAAAATTGAAACACGATCAACCTATAAGTAAAAAAATATATATATAGCCTCTTTCTATTTTGAAGATTTTTTAAATATTTTTTAAAATTCATTGTCAAAATTGTCAAAATAACTCATTATCAAGGGATCTATCCTCATGAAAGTTAACAATATCAATAATTTAGATTTAAAATTTGAGTATTAAAATTTAAAACATAAATTAAAAAATAAATTGACGGCACACAAAATTGATCACATTGAACCTTTCTCAAACAATAATTTATCTCTAATTGAATTTATTTGAAATTATCAAGTAAATACCAATCAATAAGCACAGAGGTTCTAATTCTGCGTCCCATTTATTTCTTTGCTGGAAGCAATTACTTTTTTCTTTCACCGGAATAATCTAACTTATGTTGTCAACTCAACAAAAGCATCCAGAGAAATAATTATGTCGTTAGAATAAAAAAAAAACAAAGAAGAACGACTTATAATTATATTGCTGGTGAAGACAAATAAACTATGATTGGCACCACCTAAGACCTATTGCATGGCAGCATGGGCCTGTTCTCATAATTGATGAAAATTGTATGGTCCCGTTAATAATGTAGTCATGTCTGTGTTATAGGCCCGTAATCTTTGGAAAGCTGAGCAATGCCACTGTTTAGCCCAAACATGCATTGTGAGCAATGACTAACTTCACTGAGTGACTGAGTCTGATCCATCATCCATTGCCTCTGCCTATGGCCTGTGCGCTCTGACAAAAGTTTAGTAGCCCACTCATTTCCTGCTTTCATCTCCTCTTTCTCTCTCTTCTCTTTTTTTTTTACGCTCGGGTAAGTTTGTCGTCCTTCGAACTAAAAATTTGGTTCTAAGAGTTTTCACGCCGTTAATTTTTCATTGGGATTTATAGTGATTATTAAAAGTGTGAATTTCGAATCTCGGAGTCTGTTAAAAGTATGAATCCCGATGCAAAATCAACGGTCCGAAAATCCTTCGAATTAAATTTTTTATTTGAAAGACTGCGAATCTACCTTGGCCGTTCTTTTTTTCGTTTTTTTCTTTGTTGAATTGAGGAAATGCCTCACCCTTTGTTTGGCATGGTAAAATATAATAAATACATAAAAGTATCAGATCAAAGTGATTTAAAATGACGTAAAATTAAATCATCTCAATATTTTTTATCTATTTATTTCACTACTATTAAACACCACGGTGATTTAATTTTTACTACTCTTTAACTTTATTACGGTTGCTAAACAGAGGATTTGAGCTCATCTTCTATTTTGTTAGATTGGATTAAAAACAATAAAGAGTAGAGATTTTAGAATTTTCTTTTTCTTTCTTACAACCCCCAAAAGTACTTATGGCAATGAAATTTAATGTAAGGGAAATATTCTTCAGAATTCCTGCTTGCAAGTTGTAGTCCCATCATAGTGACAAAATTCACGAATTATTCGTAAATAATTTGTTTTTCACATATAGTCGGATGTTTCATGAATAATTTGTCAGTTTAATATACAGTACATTTTTTCGTCAAAAAAATATTTTATTCATGAATTATTCAGCAAAAAATACATTATATATTATTTTAAATGAAATTTGATATTTTTTATTATATTTTTAATATTTTATCATTATAATATATATTTAATTAATATTATATAAAATAAACTATTTCTGAATTATACCTATATTATATCCGAACATTAAATTTTTAATCTCACCGAACGTTTCCCGAATTACGAACTTGTCACTATGGTCTCCATTGCCACGTAATTAGTAGCGGAGCTTGACCTCCATATTTTGAATTTTAAGAGGGGGCAACCATTATAATTATTGGTATTAATATAATTTTTAACCATAAAAGAATGGATTTTATATAAATTTTTGAATTACAAAGGAGGACCATAACCCATTTTCTTTCTACAAAGCTCTGCCACTGGCCACGTTCAGGACAAAACTTTCACATAGAGACGGGGTTTATTTTTATTCTGATCTATACATGGTAATAAACTGCTTGCACGAGATAACTTTGCTGAAAGGAATTGAATTAGTCAGACAATGATTATTGTGCACTTTGAGAATGCATAGCTGGTCCTTAACATGGCGCAACAAATTTATTTGTGTCGATCGTCAGCATGCTTATGTAATTTTGAAGTTTTACCTTTTTCTTAATTTTTTTGTTTGATTACTAATTATTGACGATAACGATTTCTTAATGCTGATTAAGACTTATTTGTATCTTAAGTTTCATTTATGCACTTCTTAATTTCCAACCATAAATTAAAATTTAAAACCAAACATGAGTTATATAATGCGTATTAAATTTTTTTTATAAAAGTGAACATATATCCATCGATTTTTATTGAAATCATAAAAACATACAGCACGCTCTTGGTACCAACCAATGCGTATTAAATTTTAATCTAACTTCTCATTCCAAAGAGTCCTCTCATGACAAAATATGAAACAAAATTAGTAAATAACAACTAGCTACCGGCTACCTAAATCATTACAACCAAGCCAAAAGATAAGCAACAGTATAAGTTATAAGCAACAACAAAAATTGCACCATAACATTTCATAATAAAAATATGTCTAAAATTAACAGAATCTAAAAAACGAGACTAGGAGTCCAGCTGTACCACCTCCTCGATTATTGTCCAAATAAATTAAAATCTTGTGAGATTATTACAGCGATCCCAGCTCACAACTCAAACTTATAAATAAAGAAAATTAAGATAATACATTAAAATAAAATGATCGATGAGAAGGTATAACTATGCATCGAAAATAACAATATTTGTAAGCTTCCAAATCTGTCAAAAATTAAAAAAAAATATCCACGTATTAGTTGGTGCCGAAAATAAGTATATAAAATATAAGATTTTTTGTAAGGAAAAAAGAAAAAATTAGAAGTTAGATACACAAATGGAATTTTGACGTTTTATTTTAACGTTGTCCTGCAATAAAATATTTTTAGTATACGCGTTTATGTCATAATTGAACTATGTAAATATCAACATTATTTTGCGGATGCGGAACAAATATGAATGCAAATCATTTATCTACATATAAGAGCAAAATATTCACAGAGAAATATAAAAATAGGAATATCCAATGAAATCATGAAATATATGAATATATATTCTGTTTTACACCCCCCCCCCCACCCCTACGCCATACATATTTTGTATTATTTGTATTATAGGAGGTAAATCAGCAAATATTCGACTCCAAAGGCGAAAGCTATTTAAGAAGCATGCTCCGCGACTGCAAAGATATAAGATTGAATGTGATATGAAATGTATTTTCTTCATTTGTATATCCACCCTCCCCCCCCGTTTGAAAATTGAATATAAACTCATTTTCGTTAATCAATGAAAATTAAAGCAAAAATTGACGTCTAGTTTAAATAGTAAACTACTCTCCAAATAAAAAAGTTTAAAATCTGATGTTGGTGTTGATGTGAGAGAAATGAAGAAAGCATGAAATTGAAAAATAGATTACGACTTCCTTTCTTAAATGAGAACTGTTCTGTATCATGTTAGACATCTATTTACTTTAATGTACTTGTCGTTGTTAAATATTTGTCCTGGCTGATTAATTAGTTTACAATTTTACATTGACATACTCACATATATAACCGCTAGTTTAGCCCAGACAAAGGTTATATAGAGAGGGTGAGTAGCCTCTGCGTAGATCTCTATAAAAAATTTTGACGGTTCATTTTAATCTGAACAACTGTAATAAGTCTAAATATGAATTTTAATGCATAGAGAACTTTTATTATTATTAAATCAAAACCGTTAATAAATGATCCATAACAATAAAAAAATCACATTTATAAAACTTTTTAAGCTCCGTATGAGAGTTCATATAGAGAGGGCCCACAAAAGAGCGTGGAGAGAAATATTGAAAAAATAAATAAAAGACTTGAGATTGAGAGAAAAAAGATAGATGAAATAATAAAAAGGCTAAAAAGGACACAGGATAATTGACCTACTTTTGTCGCGTGGTTAATCAGAATTACATGCCATGTAGATGTAGGCAATGATCTACTTGGCAATGTAAAAGTCTAAAAGAACTTTCAACCCATGTGACTGACACCCAACTACTATAAAGTAAAAAAAAAGAGATGCACCACAATATTTTGTTGATTTGTACCCCTTTTACCACAACAAATCTGCCATATCAACACTACCTAGCATTTTATTTTCGGGTGCTGATATAGGGCCTTCAGTTCTGGCGGGTTATTTGATGAGTTAGATTTTGGTAAATAAATAAATAAATTATATTTTATATAATTATTATTTATTATATTGATAAATTTTGGGATGATGATAATTTGTTGCGGATAGCCCGATCAAGAAATATTAATTTATTTGTTAATAAAAAAATTTACGCTCAACTATTTATTAATATATTAAATATACTTTAGCCAGTTCATGTTTTTACTGACAATACAACAATAATTCTGACAGCGGAACTATGAGCACCGTATATTTATTCATTATTTTGTGGGACCCCCCGTAAAAGAAATCACTTAGAAGAGCAACTGAGCTGGGTTTCTCTATTTTGTTGACTAACGCATACAATTTTACAAAGCAAAAGTATAATCGGTAACAATCTTACCTGTTAATTTTACGAATATATTTAATTTTTATTTTCAAATCATATATAACTGCTGCATATTAATATTAAAAAATATATTATATAATATAACATAATATAAAACATACAATATCATTAAATTTGAAAAAAAAATGATGATATTCTATTGCAATATTGATATTAGTATTTGTACATGAACTCTATTATGTTCTCAGCACTCTCTATAATTGATTTTTTATTCCGTCCCTAATCGGCATGATATATCCCAATTTTAATTTATTCCCTCTCTGATCTCCTTAAGATTTTAAATTCAATTCAAAACATATGCTTCATTCAGCAAAAAGTAAAAAGGAAAAAGAAAACAAAGAAAGTGCAATCATCCGTATCAAATTAATTATATACACACATCTGAGTTCTGAAAAATGTCATAAATATTCTTCCCCAGGAACAACAATAGAAGACAAAGGAATAAAGGAAAAGAGATCAGGCTACAATACAAGAAATCCCATGTCCTCGCCTCTCTATCTTGCAAATTAAACACGTGATTTGATCTGGCATTAGTTTCTTCTAATCTGCATCTCCCTCCAAAGAGAGTCTTTGCCAAAAATAAAAGGCGGGAGCAAATAAATAAAAGAGGGAATGAAATCAATGCTCTTTCAACTCATTAACTATAATCCAATGGATCAAATAATGCCATGAATAAGAATAGGATGCCTTTTGTAATGATAAAAATATAATCTTGGCTTGAGCGAAGACATAGGGGTCCTCATTTGCTGTCTCCAATTATTGCGCATTGCCACGTGACATAGCTAGGGCTGTGCAAACGGATTGCTTTAATTGGTTTTTGAACCGAATCGTTAAATTTTGGATTATTTGATTCTATTTTAATTTTTGATTCAGTTAAAAAGTTTAGCTAATTCGGTTTTTATTCTTTGATTCGGTTTTGATTTTTCTAAATCAGATAAACCGAATAATCCATATTTATCAAATAAATTTATTTTACTTGATATAAATAAGGATTATATCAAAGATAATCCGAATATATTTATTTTTTCTATAAATTTTATTTAGTTATTTTCTTTATTTTAGAAATTATTTGTTTGTTCTATCTATTTTTATAATTTTTAATATTTTTATTCCTCTTTAAATAATATAATTTAGGTTTAAGCAAATAAACCGAAAAATATTTCGATTTATTCAATTGATATTTTTAAAAATTTAATTCAATTCTTAATTAGACAAACCAAAAAAATCTCATATAAATATAATCATTTCAGTTTGAACTAAACCTACCATTTGCACACCCCTAGACACAACAATCCAGCTTCTGCGCCACTTTCTACCTACTACCAGCCTACCAGTACCAATACACAGTTGTTAGGTTTGGTGATTGTTTCGTTCCTGGGTTTTATCAAATATTCAAATGCTTGGTTTTTGGCGCGCTTTTTTTTTTCTCAGTTTGTAGGTGAAAAAAATTGATACTGGTATTTTGCAGTCTTTATTAATTAAACTAATGAAATATTTTATTAAAACAGATGTTGGTTTAAATGAATAGGGTTGTTTCAGCAACAAACAGTTAATTGAACACACAAAAATGTCACATGGAACAGAGAACCACAAGGCACAATTCCGTTTTGAGCCCCCCCCCCCCCCCCCCCAATACGTGATACAATTTTACAGCACTAAAATGCCAAATCATAAATTACCGGTACAACCAGGCATTTAATGCGCATATGCAAAATAAAGAATATAGAATGTTATTATTATGAAGTAATGACTGGTGAGGAGTGGCTTTTGGTGCCATTTATCAAAAGAAGAAGCTGAGAATGTTGTTTATGTTTTTCTAGAAAGACTCACTGTTCTCCACTGTCCACTTGTCCTGTTCATGCTGTTAGAGAAAATAATCAAAACTCAAAAGATGAAAGGAAGCAACCAAAGATATAGCCAAATTATTTGTGGATCGATGTTGGCTGATGAACCATGTAGCGAGTCATCATCCTCGGGGTCGGCACCTGCACGGTTTGGTTCCATTCATGAGAAACGGTCGTTTATTTCCAGTCACAGGACACACGATATGGTAAGGAGTGGAACTGCCGCAGATAATCTGACCCTGTGTAAAATGGCGGGAACTCGAGGAGTTGGGACCAGAACCAGAGGCGAAAAATGGACTTTTGTCAACAAGTGAGATTAGTTAGTGTCTCGGAGAGAGTAATCAATTACCACGCTAATAGAGGCTTTTTTTTGTACTTAACTGCGCAGTTAGTTCTGTCTTTTGCTTTCGGAATTTTCCGAAATCTTACTATATAAAATACATAAACAGAGTTAAATTTTCTAAACTTTTTAAGTATATCATATTAATTATAATTATTATTTAGCATTTAAAAATATTGTAACTAAATTTTCTTTAATATAAAATTTTACTAAATATATTTAAAATTTTATATTATTAATTATTTATTTAAGAACTATATTATCGGAGCAAAATTCAAATTGCAGCTCTTGTAATTAAAGGAGCTTTGATACTTGGCATTTCAACATTTGATAGTTGGTACCGCTCTTGTCTGCGGCGGTAGAATCTGAGTGACCGGCTTCTATTCTTCCCTAATATTTGTCACGACTAGAATTTATGATCAATTCTTCTTAGGCTCAAAGTGTTGAAATTTTATTTTGTACTAATGTATAATATGTATTACTTGCATATGGCGATCTTGCATTATGTTTTATTAAGTTGTAGTATGCATGCACTTCATCGGCAATAATTAAGTTTTATCTTTATTTTAATTGATCATACTGCAAATTGTTTTGAAAATATATTAAAACTAGGACTATAATTTGGACTTCATACCGACAATATAGTCATTAAATAAATAATTCATAATTCATAATTTTAAATATATTTAATAAAATTTTACATTAAAAAATTTGGACACATCATTTTTAAATGTTAAATAATAATAATAATAATTATAACAATAATTGTTATAATAATAAATAATATAATTAAATATATAATAATTTATAAATAATTATGTAAAAAAGTTAGATCATTTTAAGAGATAAATAAGATGAAAATATTTAAACAAAATCAATAGTGAAAAAAATGATGATGTGACATGCTTAAAAAGTTTAGAAGTTTAACTCTCTTTATGTATTAAGAATTATAAGTGCATTATTTGTTGTTTGAATATATAGTTTTTAATTTCGGGGAGTCCCTAATTTGTACAACGTCCATAAAATATGTTTCGATCAAAAGTTTGAAGTTGTTGAATATAAAGATGAGCTAAATTTTGAATTCAATAAAATTTATCAATTATTCTGAAAACTAAGGTTGTTATTCGCGCTTTGCTGCATAAAAAATCACTTCGTATAATAATCATTATATAGTTTTGTTGAATAGAAATATTTAAAAGTACAAATCTAGTTACATTACTTTGCAACAAATTATGATTATAATATTATTCTAGACTTCTTTCACTAATAAAATTATGAAAATTTAAATATGAATGTGAGCAATAAGAACATGACACTTCTCAATCTATTATTTTTGTTTAGTCAAATTCTCTTAATTTTATAAAAATAAGCTTTTCAATTATCTCAATATATACAAAATTGTTGTCAAAAAGAATATTAGAACCCTCAATTAAAGATCAAATATTTATTATAAATTAAAATTCTTGATTATATAACATATGTACGAGGTTAGGGCGCTTATCTCTCTTCATAAAGTATAATTAACTTTTTTTCTATCGTGTCTTGCAACAAATGGCACAGTCCTCTTCATACTTGCAGCTGCAAAAGATATTAATATTGTTGTTGGAACGAAAGGAATAACATATTCTGAAGTTAACACGAATAAAATTATTAATTGCTAATTTGACAAATAATTCAGCATTTACATCTACAACATTGAAAATGCTTAATTAACCTCAAATGAGCTATTACTCGGCTGCCGCCTGCAGCTAACATCTACACATTTTTATGACTGCGAGTTTTAATCATTTACGAAACATAAACATCAACATTTGATGTATGATTTTATAATATTATTTGTTACTAACCCAGGGTGAAAAAATTTCCCGTAATCCTTTCTCGCCGATAAGTAAAAAAAAAAAAGCGCCTTCACGAAAAATACAGTTTTTTTAATAATAATTATTATTAATAATAAGAGTGAGAATTGTAAAATTTCAAATATACGAATGGCGGTAAAATACGCCACATGGCGTTGAAAGTGGCGTTGAGCCAAACACGCCACAATCAGTGGCGCGTTCCATATGAAACGCGCCACTGTCAGTGACGCGTTTGCCTACAAAATGCGCAGATGCTCATCTGTTTGTATTTGTGAGAATTTATAGGGATTAAACGCGTCACTGCCAGTAACGCGTTTGATCCGCGCCATTGACAGTGTCACACTGCCATTCATATATTTGAAATTTTACAGTTCTCACTCTTATTTTTAATAATAAATATTATTAAAAACAACTGCGAAAAATAAGTGAATGGATGTACGACCAGAAAATATGAACTGCCGATATGTACTTAAAAATTGATGAAATAAAAAGATACCTCGAGTTAAATGAATGCCCCACTGTAAAAGCCCAGAGGCACGCATAACAGAAAATCTGGCCATTATGTTTCATTATTAGGAAGAGATGTCGAAATTAATCAAATACCAATCACAGCTTAATTAAAACCGAGGCAATGCAATATGCGCCTGACCTCATTGAACTCTCGTCTCTGCGAACGAACAAATGTGTATTACTGTGCGGCCGATGACTGACAGATATTTGGGCCCGCATAGCAGTAAAGGCCGAGAAATTTCGGGCCCCGCTGGTCAGCAGCCACTTCCTGTTTTCGTGTGACTGGGCTCTCCAGTATTTCTGTGATCGGAGGGACCCATATCCAGTTGAAGTTGGCTTGACCCTATATTCGCAAAATGGAAATATACAATAGAATTCTTTCAAGGCAAAGAAGCATCCTAAAGTAAAATATTATAAAAACAAGGATCTATAAATAAATACCATGGATAGTCGTTCAAACAAGGTAATTAGTTATAAAAAAATGAGCATTTTTTTTTTGAAGAAGGCTCTCTTTATATTAGAGATCGAGTTCCGCATCTATTTTTTTTAATATTTTAACTTCCCCATTCTAACCATTTATATTGTACATCATATTCAGCACCTAAATTATAAATGAAAAAAAGCAAAGCTTCTAAAAAATGATTAATTACGTTTACCGACGGAGTATCACATGATGGTTTACTATATCCAACCTTCCATTCACAATATTTATGTATAGAAAAAAAAATTACATGTAAAAACCTTTCATAATAATATCCTTTTATATATAAAAATAACAACAAATTAAACTCAAAATAATAGATAATCAAGTTGATGATTTTTTCCGACTTTTCATAATTCTTTGATTCTTTCATTATCTATGGCATTGAATAATTTTCTCAGTTAAATTAATCAAATAATTTCAGAATCAGAAATTAAATTAACCCAAAAATATTATTTTTTAAAATTAAGAAAGAATCAACCAACCCTCCTTAACTCACTTAGATCTGCCACTGTTTCCATGCATAATTGAGAAGGTCATAGCTCTGAACACACTGAATTCCGGCCTCTTTTCTGTAGTAGTGTTTACATGTTTACTTTCACCTTTGTACTTTGAGAAAAATATTGAAGTTTAATTTCTGATTGGATTATATTAAGTTCAAGGATTGTCATGCAAAAACCCCATTGCTTTAACACTCCGCTACAACTATCGAATTAATTTAAGCGATTCAGGTTAAATTAAAAAAAAATATTATAAATGAGCCTCACTGTTATATTTAAGTGAAACCGCCCTATAGTTTCAAGTAGGACAACTTGTAGATTTTCCCCACATAGGCTCCTTTCTCTTCAATCGGGTCCAGGAAGCACCAAATCGGAGTTAATTTCCAAATGGCAAGGACGCGATGAATGTCACTGGGACCCACATTTACTCAGCCTAACGATTCTAACCTCGCTCTTCGCTCGAGCCTTTTGTCGTTTATCTTGGTAGAAGCGATTACAAATATATTTCCGTGTCGTGGGTTATTTTATGTTGAAATATACGGATCGGAACACTAAGTGTATAACGCGTAGACGCATAAGATCTCGAACTATTTTCGAGGTCTTCGCGACGTGGAGCGTTGAGCGTTTTCTAATAATTATTTACTAAAGAAATATAGCGAGAAAAAAGTGACAGTGAAATAATAAGGGGGCAAAAAATCCGAGTTCCCGCCTTTGGACCTCTTGAAATCTCTCCGCTCTGTGTAGACTATAGAAAACGATTAGAACGAGGGTTTTTTCTTCTGGGGGGGAGAGGGGGAGAGAGAGAGAGTGAGGAGAGGAGGCGAATGCGCGAACGCTCGGTCAATTGATGAAGATGGACACGCCGGAGAGGAGCAAGGTCGGCGGCGCGCCGCTCTCTAATAAATTCGAGGTATTTTTCTCCTTTTCCTCTCCTAAATCGACATGAATGTTGTGCGATCTCTATTCGTTCTCCATTTTCGGTGTTTTGTTCGTGGGATTGCGTGTACAGGATTTGTTTATGCGCACTTTTAAGGTTTCATGGTTGTTTATGCTTTGCTGCTGGATCTGAACAGATCTTTTGGAAAACCTAAATAAAACTTGCCTTTTCGTTACAAGGAGCTCTACATTAAGCATTATGGTGCTTAGATTTCGGATGTTAGTAAATCTGACTTGATTTTGTTTCAGTTCTGATGTTTTTCTTGATATTAGTAAATCTGACTCGATCAACGTGAACCAAAATTCACTGATTAACAATAATTTTAATTCATTGCATAGTTTTACTATGTACGTTCACTCCATAAAAATTTGCTAGCGATAATTAGTCAATTTCTTGTTCTCTTTCTTGTCGTTTTGTAGTCAGAAATACATTTCTGTAATGGATTTGCATAAAAATTATCTTAATACTCTTTTTGTACAGAAATATCTCAGTACAGGTGTATTTTCTTACTAACCGCTTTTAGGTATATCGTATCATTTGATGGATCTGGTAGAAGTGGTGCTTTTCTTGCCTTCCTCGTTGCTTTATTTATGGAAAACTTACGTAATTACTTTTATTCAAGTTTCGTTATAATTTTGTGGCACTAGACTGGAAATTGATCAAATGCTGTCAGTGAGATCTATTTAATGAATTTTTTGTTTTAGTTGGATTTAATTATTTAGTTGTTTCTTGTTCTGAATTTATTGAATCACCCACATCTCTACTTTAATCTTATGTTCTTGTAATACCTTAATACTCACTAGTTTTGTTTTTATTCTCCTTTTGACTTACCAGAATGCCTGTAGAAACATGGAATCCTTATTAATACAGTGGGAATAACCTTAATAATTATATGTGCCTGCAGGTTAAAATACCACACCGGCATAAAGAACTAGCGGTGCCCAATTTATGTTCTCATTGTTTTAGATAATCATAAGATTTCCTTTTCAAGTGCAGGATTCTCCTGTGTTTAATTTTATCAACAGCCTCTCCCCAATCCAGCCTGTGAAATCAACATACACTTCAAGTTCAGCACAAGCGTATCAGCCACTGAGTTTCTCCATATTTACCTCACCTCATGCTAACCTACAGAAGGCACCAAGACTTCAACATAGGTAGAATCTCAGCTCAAAAATTTTCGTTTCAACTTACACATCATTTTTTTTTGGGTGGGTGGGGGGGCAGTTGTGGTGGTGGGGGTTTGGGAGGTAAAGACATGGGGTATGCTAGTTTTTTTTGCATTAACAGTTGCGCATATCTGTCATGGAAACACACGTTTGAACATTAATTTCTTATTTGATGGGTACATTATAACAAGTTCACAGATATATACTACAATAAATGGCATCACATTAAAAAAAATCTTTGTTTATTTTTTCTCTATTTTCCTTATCATGTATAGTCGCCAGTTAACATTTTTTTCTCTCATTTTTGTATTTCTCTATCTTTTGGCACAGAGATTGTGTAACAGAAGCTTCTGCATCCGAAATTGGTCCCAACAATGACTGTACTGAGGGTAGCGAACAACTAAATACCCAAACTGCCCCAACAGACTTTGAACCGACCAAAATTTCAGAAAGCAGTACAAAGTGCTTGCTTAATGAAGCAGATAAATGTACAGATTTTGATGCAGGGAGCCCAGATCATAACACCACATGTCGAACTTTCAAGACAAGGCCTGAGACTAATGAGGGGCCAAGCCAGAGGAAAAACCTTTTTGCTTCCGAATCTGTGACCAGTGGAGAGTGCAAGGATGAGGTTTTGGATAGTGATTGGGACTACTTGCTGTCTGGTAACCCTGATGACCTTCTAATTTGTGATGCATCAACTGAGGGGGAAGAAGGCAGTGATAAAACAGATGATGGAGGTTCAATTTCATGTCCTTTTTTAATAAGTAACACTCAACCTAGTGTTGTGGAGTCTCATATGCTCCTTGATGATGTAAATCAAAGCCCAGAAGTGATTGTGAGTGGTACATGCGAGACTGGCTTGAATGGAGAAATGCATGAAAATGTTCAAGGCGGAGATGTCAGTAACTTGGTCCAGAAGGTATGGTATTTTTAAGACATTTTGCTTTTGCTCTTGTGACTTAATTTGTTTATTTGATACTTAAACCATGCATTCTAGTTAACATAAGGATTAAAAATGACTGGTGTTTGCTTAGATATTGGTTGTGTGCTCCGTCTAAGGATAACAAGCAATTAGGTCTGTTTGTATGTGCTGGTAAAATTCCTTATTTCTGTGTACTTGCTGCTCATATGGAACTACACGTCGTATGTTGGTTCATTTGAAGTTTGACATTCATGCATGCTTTGAGAGGTTAAAACCGTTAAATCACAAAACACAGGCTTTCAATATTTCAAAGGAAATTAGTTTTTTCAACTTCTTTAGGAAAATATGACATAAAAATTTGATGACCAAATAGCTGAACAATGTAAATCTTCCTGATTCTGTGCTTGGGGAATGAGGTTGCAAGGTTTCATTCACTTCAATTCTTTTAGGTTGTTATCCTGACTTAACTGAACTGAGTGCAGTAATTTTATTTCGTTTATTTTTCCGTGGATACCTTGACATGATAAAGAACAAGAGATTATAGTAACTTATTTATTTCATGCTGTTTTTATTTTTTCAGGAAGAGACCCTACAACAACGAGGCATGCGACGGCGTTGTTTGGTTTTTGATCCATCATTATCTGTAACCTCCAGAAGCAAAATGAGTTCTGATGGCCCCAAGCCTAGAAAATCTCCTGCCATGCCCGCATTACCGGGGATTGGGTTGCACTTGAATTCTCTCAGTACTATAACAAAGGATGTTTTGGTAAGTTGGGATGCTATTCTCTAGTATCATCTCTATGTAAATTCTTTCATGTTCCTGTTGCAATTTAGATGTATTTATGTTTGGTCCCCACTTGCTATTCTGATAACACAGGAAATGTTTACAAAAAAATTCTAAATTGATTAAGCCCAGCGACTTTTAATTTTCTATGTGATAACTGTGTGTTTTGGCATCTTTTTTGATATTATAATAAAGGAGACACAATAGCAGTAAACCATACCCTATCCATGAAAGATTAAACGATCAGAAAAAAATATCCTAGAAAGGAAAAGATCAATCAAATCTGGTGGAACTATATCTTGTATTCTCCGTGATGGAATATTCCAAATTAGCTTATGGAGGTTGGGTCACCATCTTTTTGACTGATTTTGAAATTTTGATTTCTAAATTTAGAATGTTGGCAACATGTCTATTCACAAAGGTCAAACAAGATTACTGTCTGCTTGTGACGATATGGAGTGTACAGCTGGTGCAGAACAAGAGGCCAGTTTATTGGAAGAGGAGTCTGTTGCAATTATACCTGTTGATGGTGTGGAACCCCATACCAGCCCCAAGAAGAGGAGGTACATGAGTAATCTTGCTATATTTTTATTGTGCAGTAGTTAAACTTTATTTTAGAGAACAGAAGATAATTACTCTTCGAGTCAATGATTTGGGAAGGTATATCGGAAGATTCACTTGAGTCACATTGAGCTAATGTGGGATGTTAGTGTTTGCAAAAGTGACAGGAGCGGTTCTGTCTTATTATCATATAACTGGATAAAATAACTCTTTCATGTTACAGGAGGAAGGCCGATAACGGTGATGGGGATGCCTGCAAACGTTGCAGTTGCAAGAAGTCAAAATGCCTGAAACTGTTCGTATCTTTTCTAGTTGTCCCTTCTGCATTTTATATAAAGAAATGAGATATGACAAATTGATGAGATTTGTTTATTGGAAATTATTCTGGGTCACTTCTGAATTCTAAATGCAAGTTCATGAAGTTTTTCCCGTCCCAAAAATTGTTTTTGTTATATATTGCAATACTAGGTAATTTTTATTCTTTGTGAAGAACTTTATTAGCAATTGATTTATGACATAAAGAAAACATTTTAGGGTCTAATTATGGAAACATGTCAAATATGCATGCTCTTGAAGCAATCTATATTCTTGTTGCATGGAGCTTATTTTGAGTTTTGACTTTTCCAATTCATTCTGATTTGATTTTTATGTGCAGATATTGCGAATGCTTTGCAGCTGGTGTGTACTGCTCTGAGCCATGTGCATGCCAGGGGTGCTTCAACAAACCCATTCATGAGGAAACAGTCCTTTCCACTCGCAAGCAGATTGAATTTCGTAATCCCCTTGCATTTGCACCCAAAGTCATTCGGACATCTGACACTGCCGTTGAATTAGGGGTAAGAACAGCAATTGTTGCAACCTTGGCTTGAAAAAATCATGCCATGTGACATAGCAGCATCAGAGCTGTGGTGCTTAAATCTGGTGCCTGACTTATTTTTTGTATTAAGCCCCTTTCTGAGGACTTGTGTTATTGGCATTGTAGGAGGATTCAAATAACACCCCTGCTTCGGCCCGCCACAAGAGAGGGTGTAATTGTAAAAAATCCAACTGTTTGAAGAAGTATTGTGAATGTTTCCAGGTTCTTTTTTCTCCTTTGTTACATAAAAGTTTGATGTGTGCTTTTATTCACATTGAAACACAACTCTGCTGTATTGTATTGTAATTAGTAGGCGATTCTTCATTGTTTTCAGGGAGGAGTTGGTTGCTCACCTAGCTGTAGGTGTGAGAGTTGTAAGAACACTTTCGGGAGAAGAGAGGGTAAATTCATGATTCTTTTATTTTATTTTGTTGCTTTCTACTGTGCACAGCAATTGAATTTGTGTTTTTGTAACCTGATTCTGGTTACAAGCCCCGATATGTTATTAGAAGATAAGGTAATCTAAAAGTCGGCTTTTTTATTTTTTTTTAAAGCCGTGCTAATAGCTGGCTAGTGTATTTTGAGTTTTTGATCATGTTTGCTACAATACCTAGTTTGATGGTCCTTTTATTGAGGTTTTGTGACTTCAGAGTAGTTTTACACTTTCAGACTGGATACCATTTGACATGATCTCATATCGAGGTTTGCTTTTCTGTACTGATAATACTTGGAATGTTAGATTGCTCTTCTGAACTCATTTTGTTTGTTCTTTTGTGCTATTTTGTATTTATTACATGTTTGTAGTTTTTGCTCAACAGATAATAGCTTAGATATCGATTCAATAGCAATAAATTATCTCCTTTCCAACTACAGATTCTTTTATATGAAACAACATAAAGTTCTAGGATCCTATTTTCTTACACATCAAAACATCTTTATGAAAAACAAAAAGTACATGAATCCCTCACAGAACATTGAGACCACTTTACCCAAGATCTTTTCCTTTGCTAATTTTTCTGGCTTACCTTTAAATCTATTTTGCAATTCCATCTGAAGAATTTGTGCAAGACGGGGAGGATGGAAATGGAGACAAGGAAGATGATGGACTTGAAGATAGCCAAGAGAAGGCTGCTGTTGAAAATTTCGATCCTCACGCTGGAGAACTTGTTCCAATAACACCTCCTTTTGAGACTTGTGGGTTAGTAGCTCCACCTCTTTTATAGAGTTCATCTCTGCCATTAGTCAATTTTTTTTTTTTAAAGTTAGTTTCAATGAAAAGGTCCTTTTGCATTATCATCAGTGCTTTTAGTTGTCTTGTTGGCACAACAGAAATTGAGTTAAAATCACACAACTGATTTTAACCGTAACCTATTGTGATATCTTTGCATTTTCTAATAAGAAAAAGATCACCGACCTAAATTTTATTTGCTGCATCCACTAATGTCAACAGAACTTGATGACTGTGGTGCTTCTATTTCGCAATAATGATAATAAACACTTGCAGAGATCTTACTAGTTGGCTAAGTTTTACACTTTGAATACAGCTGAATTGTAAAAGCATTTAATAAAAAGAAGTCATTCTTGAACAGAACATTGTTGAAGCTATCGTGTTATTCAAGTGCGAAACCACCAAAACCCACATACACCTTTCCCACAGTAATATCCTCTGGCCTATATACATCCTGTTCACTTATAAATGTCAAAAATCTTACAACTCCTGCTCCTTGTGCTGAAAATGAAGACATGCCTGACAAATACCTTATAAATGATGACTCTCCTCATGGTGGGGTTACCAAAACATCTTCCCCAAATGGAAAGAGAGTCTCACCTCCTCATTCCGGTGCAGGCGCCACACCAAACCGCAAGGGTGGAAGGAAACTTATTTTGAGATCAATTCCCTCATTTCCTTCTCTTGCTGGTGATGGGTTCAGTGACTGTTTTGGCAAATGATCAGAAGAGTGGTTCATTCAGTTCAACCTCACTTACCAGAGGTGTGTTTATTCTTTCAAATGTGGCAGCATTTCATTTTGTAATGCAATTTTTTTCAATGTGGTATTGAATGTGTCATGTAGAATTATATACGGTACCATCTACTGATGTATGTACAAGTCTTGTCACCACTTAGCATATAAATTAGTACTGGCCATGACAAAGTCGGAATTGCTGCGAATATAAATTGGCAGGACATTCAAGTTAAGTTTAGATGCGCTGATGTGAATGGATTTGACTCTGCCATTTGGTCATCTCTTTTGTGCGTACAATGATATAATTGTCTGTGGTTGTTTCTTAATTCCAGTTCCCCCCATTTTGTTGCAACTTAGGCATTTGATTTTTGTTGTAATTTTCTTCTATTCAGGATCTTAGGAAACTCTTTCAGAGTATGGATTAGAAGCTGGGGCAACCTCTGGTTTCACTATTTTCATGTTAATTAGGCATCTTAAATATGTAATTTAATATGTGATGGCTGGGCTGTTGGAGTAAACTACCTTGTACCATTTTTTTCATGCTTCCTAGTTCAGGGTAAGTCCCATAAACTGTTCCCTCAGCGAAATTAGGTTTTTATGTTTAATATTAGTATGTGCAGAGTTCTTGTTTAATAATAGATCTATGTTATATACTTTATGTAAACCCTGTTGCATGTCTTTAGTGACTAGTTAAAATAAGCTTAAATGAGCTCATGCCATGTGTTCTACCGGTGTTACTTTAACTAGAGGTTTGAAATGGATCATTCGGTCCAATCCATCTCGGACCGACCTGTGATTGTGGATCGGACCAGATTGTGGCCAAACTCGTACTCGTCTCAGATCGGACCGTGGTACGGTTCAACGATGGGCCTTTTCTTTCTTCACCCAAAATCAGATCGTGGCCAAACCTGTATCCGTCTCGTGTGGAATTGTAGATCGGATCATGGATTGTGTGGAATTGTAGACCGAATTGGATCGCGACTCAGACCAATTTTTTTTATAATTTTTGGTAATTTTTTTTATATTTTTTTGAGTATTATTTGATTTTTAAACAATTAAAAATATAAAATTAATTCAATGAAAATTATTATTTACATAATATCATAAATTTATTTTTTAAATTTCATAATTTTTTGAATTTGTAAAAAAAAAAGGACCGGATCGGATCGTGCTTGTCTCGTGGGGGTCCGGCCCCGGGTGTCAATGGTGGGACGTGTTTGATTTTTTCGAATTTGAACCGTCTAGGACCAACTCATGTGGATCATAGACCGTTTCGGACCGTGGACCGCTCAGATTTGAATCGGCCCGGACCGTTTGCAAATCTCTACTTTTAACAAGCTAAATGCATATACTCAAAATTATGAAAGTTGAGATGCCCAAGTCTGAATTTTTTTCCTTCTACCGAGTAAAGTGGTACGATGTACTATCGGTATAACTTCTATTGAAATGGCCTTTTCTTAACCATCATGCAGACACAAGTATAGAATTTTGTACTACTGTTTAAGATTTTAAGAAGTGAATTTCAATATATATGTGGTTGATCATTGTATAGTGTATATGGAATTTGGTATGTAGATTATCTATGTGAATATGTATTCTAAATTTTTTTATAATATTTGAATCGGTCATTTATTTGTGAAGAATTTTAATGTACAATAAAAAAATATAAAAAAATATTAATATAATTTTGAATATTTTACATCAAAAATATAATATAATTAATTTTATATGTTTAATATGATAAATATTTAAAAAATAATGCGTATTGTTAAATATATGCATGTAGTATCGTACTGTATAATCATAAACGGATTGCATATGCATGACTGTATTTTAAAATAATGCGTATTGTTAAATATATGCATATAGTATCGTACTGTATAATCATAAACGGATTGCATATGCATGACTGTATTTTAAAATAATACTACTGTTTACTGCAGATGTGCTTAATATTGCTGAAATAGAATTTCGGAATTAAAATACGACTACTGTTTCATGTTTTTTCTTTATCCATTTAGATGTCGCACAAATGTTAGGGTGCCATATTTTTGACGATCACCATTCCAACAACAAAGAAAAAGAAAAACATGCGATGGTGTTCTCTCCTTTTTGGTTCTGCCATTATTAGGATTTTTGTATTTCCTTGCTATTTAGTTTTCATCTGGCCATCAGTTAGTCTTTTGATAGGCCATGTTCAGTGGATGTTTCCTAAAATACCTTAGGCACTTGTGGGCTAGTAGATGTTTTCTTCATGTCGTCTCTCTACATGATTGTGCTCGTTCTTAATTCTTTTAGTTTTTTTTTTTTAATATAACAATGATTCAGATACTTTAACATCGTATTGAAATGGTAACGAATCTGTGCATTATGACTCAACTTTCTTTAGTGCGAAAATAACAATTTGGTGCGAATATTTTCGGAGAGAATTATATTCTAAAACAATGCTAGTACAAGCTACAATTTTTATTTTTTAGACATAGTGGTTTGCACCACCTGCTAGTACAAGCTACAATTATAACGAAGATTTGACCAAGTCCTATTAAGAAACAGTGAGAGAAACTTTATACTTTCTTTTCTCCCCTGCCAATGATGAAGCTTTTCTTTTATATTTTTAAATTCATGGCTTTCTTTGGTGGACGAGTGAATAATATCTTTTGTCAAAGAAAATAACCACACGCATAGACATAGTATTCCTTTTGTGCGGCTTAGACTAGGACCTTATTGTTAGCTTATTCTATCTGCTTCAATAAATGAATAGATAGATACCTTATTGCATACAGTTTTCCCTTTTAATATATCGATTTTAACACATGAAATCATATAGGAATAGGGAGGAAACGAATATTGCAAACTAGTTAGCTAGCTGTCGCTATTTCAGAAAATATGTCTTGGACTGCCAAACCTCCTCTAGAAACAACTATTCGACAAAGACATTTTTGCCATGTAACATAATATTCAAGTTCTGACCAGTCCTTCAAACTGCTAGGTGCAAACTCAAACTCATTAGACATTGTGGGGGTTGTAAAGGATGTAATTCAAAGCAATCAAATATGCTCATTGAATCTCATTTGCAAATAATAAAATGGAAAAAGAAGAAAGAAAATGTTCATATAATCGTTTGGATATATAACTATGTCTGATTTGCAACCTGATTGAGGTCTGGTACTTAAATATGCTTAGATAAGTTTGTGCATTAGAGTGCATACCACATGATAAAATTAGTTTAGACTTCTTTCTAGTACTATAGGTTTCATTAAAGGATCCCAAACAAATGGGTTTCATCCAGAAATCCGATTTGAAGTGCTTATTTCTATTGGGATGATTTAGAAAGATTTTGAACTCTACCCCCAAAAAAAAAAGGTTTTGAACAAAACAAATTTTCCTACTTGTCTGCACCGTCCCTAATCTGGTTTCAAATGTAAGATCTAAAATCAACAGTCCAGATATGCTCATGCCATCTGCGCACTTCGCATAAATCACAACCATCCAATAATTCAACATGGAAAATAAAGCCCTCATTCATGTCCTTCTTGTAATAAAAATACATTTAACAAACTCATCTTCTTGATCAAAAAGTCATATGTATTCTTGAATAATGTATGTTTATTGTAGCTTCTTTAGTGTGTTCGAATTGCTTCCATTACTTATTTCATTCGTAGCTTGGATATATTAGAAGTAGCTAAATCCGACTTAAGTCATGTCTACCACACAATCAACCGTAACATCCAATTAATGTTGTGGCGCCGAGCAGTAACAAGGGGATGCAAAATTGCTAGAAATATATAAATACAGACAATGGCACAATGCCACCTTTTTCATCAGTTTTAATTAAGAGTAATTCTTTTATATACATTTAAGCAATATTTAAAAAAAAAATATATCATTAACATTGAATGTACCATAAAAGTATGATGTACACTGGAATTACTCTTTAATTAATGAATAAATTGCAAGTAATTTGCCTGCTATATGATATCAAGCTTGAAAAAACTCTTTTTGTCCCTCTCCGGCATGCAACTACACTCTTAATTTAGTATTTTGAATATATTGTCAAAAAAATTTGAGAAAATTTGGACTAGGATAGGAATTAGGAGTTAGGATAATGTTAAGGCCTTGTGGGGTACCGGCTGGATATGTTTTTTTTTTTTGATGATGCTCTATTTATTTGTAGAGCATTACACGTGGCAACATGCGGTTTTGCGAATCTTCATAATGCAAATTTCACTCAAAATTGCACTGTCGCGCTAGCTGTCACATAAAACGATCCAAACTAAAAACCAAACATTTCTGAGAACATTTCAGTTAGAACATTTTAAAATCGTTATATTTATGTGGATGATATGTATATTAGAAGATTAGCTCAGGTGGGTCGCTGTTAGATTGCGTTTTACTTGCACGTAAGTCGTTTTCAGACAGCTCGTGTTACTGGCAAGTGGGCATGCAGGCGACTTCAGAGTTGCAACTCCGTTTTTGCTTTCTCTCCTGTTACTAAATTTGCGAAATTGAAGAAGCTTTCTTCTCATCTGTAGCCAGGCTGTCTCTTGACTCTTAGAAAATATCAATCCTGACAGCTGACTTCTTAGTTGATTATATATTTATATATTGTTTTTCTAGCTCATTCCTCTTCAAATATTTTGATCATATTTGGTAAATGTAAACTTACAAAACGAGAAGGGAAATTATTGATTTATGAATTGCGAAAGCTTGAATGAATTTTTCTGATATATATTTTTCTCAATAGTATTACATGACTGCTTTATAGAATACAAAGGCTTATAGCCGTTGGTGACTTTCCTATTACATTTAATTACAATCTAATATCTCTCTAATATTATTTCCTAATTAATTACAACGGCTAATTGATTAGCTTGATTATAGTGCATAATCCCTAAATCAGATGCTTAATTGATTGTCTGAGATTTTGTCTTCAACACTCCCCCTCAAGTTGGGCTCATATATGTTAATTGATCCCAACTTGATCAAGAGTCTCTCAAATGGTCCTTTATCCAGAGCTTTGGTTAGATGTCTGCTAACTGTTCCTGACTGTTAACAAATGGAGTTTCTATTAATCTGGCTTGGATCTTTTCTCTTACAAAGTGACAGTCGACTTCTATGTGTTTTGTTCTTTCATGAAAAACTGGATTTAATGCGATATGTCTTGCTGCCTGATTATCACAATACATCCGCATTGGTTCAGTGCATGGAATTTTCATGTCTTCTAGTAGTTGTTTTATCCAGATTAGTTCACTTGCAGTTGAGGTCATGGCTCGATATTCTGCTTCTGCACTTGATCTTGCAACCACATTCTGATTTTTGCTTTTCCAAGTTACAAGATTTCCTCCCACGAATGTGCAGTATCCTGTGGTTGACTTGCGATCATAGCTACCAGCCCAATCTGCATCTGAATAACCAACAATCATATTATTATTATTTTTTTTCATCCATATGCCTTGACCTGGAGACCCTTTTAGGTACCTAAGTATTCTTTCTACGGCCTCTAAATGTGTAGTCCTGGGTGCATGCATAAATTGACTCACTAAACTTACTGCAAATGCAATGTCTGGCCTAGTGACAGTGAGGTATATTAATTTTCCAATAAGTTTTTGATATTGTCCTATGTCTTTCAATAGTTCACCCTCTTCAAAGTACAATTTTTTATTTGATTCCATTGGTGTACTTGCTGGTTTTGCACCCACTTTACCAGTTTCTTTTAATAGATCAAGGATATATTTTCTTTGAGATAGAAATAAGTCTTTCTCTTTTGAATGTGCAATTTCTATTCCTAAAAAATACTTGAGTCTACCTAAGTCCTTGATGTCAAACTTATTTTTCAGATAGTTTTTTACAGTTTGAATTTCTTTTTCATTATTCTCGGTAACAATAATATCATCTACATATACGAGAACTATGGTTGTTGTACCATCTGAGTGTTTGACAAACATAGAAGAATTAGCTGAGCTTTTTGTAAAATTATGCAATAAAAGAGAGTGGCTTAGTTTGTCATACCATGCTCGAGGAGATTGTTTGAGATCGTAAATAGACTTATTCAGTTTGCACACACAATCCTTGTTTGAATCATTTTCGTATCCGGGAGGTAGAGTCATATAAACCTCTTCTTCTATTATGCCTTGTAGAAATACATTTTTAACATCCATTTGGGATAAAGTCCATCCCAAATTAACAGCAATCGATAGTAATATTCTTACTGTACTCATTTTGGCAACTGGGGCAAATATCTCTTGGTAGTCTATACCGTATGTCTGTGTAAAACCTTTTGCTACCAACCTTGCTTTATGGCGTTCTATGGTTCCGTCACTATTATATTTGGTTTTGTAAACCCATTTGCATCCTACAGGTTTTTTACCTTTGGGTAAAGGTACAAGTGTCCAAGTTTTATTTTTTTCAAGGGCTTTAATTTCATCCTTCATGGCAATATTCCATATAAGTTGGTCTTTGACTTCTTGGTAACTATCTGGTTCTACTTTCTTGTCTAGTTCTCCTAAAAAAACCATGTGGTCTAAAAAAACTTTATCATAACAAATATAATATTGGATAGGATAACTTACCTTGTATGTTACATAGTCTTGTAACCTGGTGGGTGCTCGTGTGGATCAAATTGATCTTCTTGGCTGCACTTCAACTGCGTTTGATGGGGTAACTTGAGGTGCCATCTGTTCTCCCCCTGAAGTCAGCTCCATTGCTCCCCCGGAGGAGAGCTCCTCATTGGAGGCAATAGATGTTCTTTCACAAAATGTTAGTGCAAAAAGAACGGTGGGTATGAAATCTTTATTATTGAGACCACCACCTTCCTTATAAAACGGTTCATTTTCAAAAAATCATACATTACGAGAGATATATAATTTTTGCTTGCGTGGATCGAAACATTTATAACCTTTTTGTTTAGAAGAATAACCTAGAAAGATTATTTTGAGTGCATTTTTATGAAATTTATCATGCCTTTTGATATGGACAAAACATATGCACCCAAATATTCGGAGATGATCTAGGGTAATTTTTGTCTTACTCAAAACTTCGAGTGAACTTTTCTTATCTAATACAGGAGTAGGACGTCTATTTATGAGATGGACAGCGGTAAGTACAGCTTCTGACCAATATTTTTTTGGAATATTTGTTTGAAATAACAGTGATCGAGTTACTTCTAAAATGTGACGATTTTTCCTTTCTGAAATGCCATTTTGTTATTGTGTATTAATGCAGGTGGTTTGATGCAAAATTCCTTTGTGATGTAAATATTTAAAAAATGTTTTATTTACATATTCAGTACCATTATCAGATCGAAGTATTTTTATAGTGGTATTATACTGATTTTCAATGAAATTAGAAAAATCCACAAATTTTTGAAAAACTTCATCTTTTGATGTAAGAAGGTAAATCCAAGTTGTTCGAGAAAAATCATCAATAAAAGTAACATAGTATCTAAAATTATTATAAGAAGTGACAGGGGCTGGCCCCCAAACATCAACATGCACAAGTTCAAATTTTTTTGATGTTTTGCTATTTGATAAAGTAAATGGCAATCTAGTTTGTTTTGCAAACCGACAAATATTACAAGTACTATTGTCCAAGTTTCTCAAATTTAACAATTTATTTAAAACAAAATCTGAAGCATGACCTATACGCCAGTGCCATAATTTATTATCTTCTACGGAATTAACAGCTAAGGCTTTATTTGAAATATCTAAATAATATAACCCATTGTCTAATTTTCCTTCACCAATCGTCCTCTTCGTTACTATGTCCTGAAATACCACATTTGTTGGTGAGAAAATCACATTGCAACTTAGTTCTTTTATTTTTTTGCTAACAGAAAGTAAATTGGATGTGAAATTAGGCAAATATAAAACACCAGAAATATTATTGGAGAGAATATTGGTGGTCCCTATTTGATCAATGGGTACTTGAGAATCATTAGCAACAATAACAGGTCGGTAATTATGGGCTTTGCTGTTGTTTTGTAATAAATCGAGGCTGCCGGTCATATGGTCAGTTGCCCAAGAATCAATGACCCAACAATTATCAGAATGTAAAGAAGATTGAACACAATTACTAGATAAAATACCTCTGTTATTGAGATTTTTCAGAAGTTGGTTCAGCAAATTTCCGAGCTGGTCCTGTTAGGCCTGAGATAGATTGCCGAGTTGTTGGGCCTGTTGGGCCTGGGAAAAACCATTTTGCAGCAGGGCCTGTTGGGCCTGAGAATAGTTATGTGGCAGCCGAGCCGTGTTTGCCGGTGTAGCCTCGTTCACAGAGTGGCTTTTTGTTTTATCCGCACAGTCTAGGTTAACAACGCCATACCCCTTTCTTTCCCAATCGCGATCTACACCTTTCTTCTTGGTGCGATCGCCACCACCTCGGTCCTTGCGCTTTGGCCGGAGCTCCGGGTAGAGGAACCAGCACGCATCCCGTGAGTGACCCTCCTTTTTGCAGTTGTCACAGCGTGCTGTGGCTGCTCCTCGGATCTCCCCTCTAGAGCTCGAGTTGCAATGGTGAGCGGTGAAGGCCTGACTCTCGGGTTCAAGAGCCAGATGCGGGTTCATGAGGTTTCTGCGGGATTCTTCCCGTTGTACCATGGCTACAACCGCCCTAAGTTTGGGTAGCTCCTTTGATAGTAAGATTTGGGCACGGATTGGTTCATAACTGGGGTCAAGCCCTGAAAGAAACTGAAAAATGTGGTCTTGCTCTAAAGCTTTCAGGTCAGTTGTATGTGAGTATAATCCAATTTCATCCCATTTGACCTTGAGGTCACCATAATACTCAGTTACAGTTTTGGGGCCTTGGTTGATTTTTGCAAGTTCTTGTTTTAAATGAAAGATATATGCCAGATTTTGCTCTTGGCCGAACATCTCTTTTGTCTCCTCTCAGATTTCTTTTGCGGATTCTAGATACATGAATAATCTGGAGATTTGGGGTTCCATTGAATTAAGGAGCCAATTCATTACATTAATGTCATTGGTTGTCCAGTTTGGATCAGTTTTGACGCTGTTATCAGTGATATGATCGATTTTACCTTTGGCTTGGAGTGAAAGTGTAACAGATCGGGCCCATGATGGATAATTTGTGCCGTTGAGCAACATGGTGGTGACTCGCAGCGTTTGGTGCACTTCTCCTGTGGAGGAGTTGTATCCGCTGCAGGCTTCTGCCATGGTTGGTGACTCGGCACTGCTTGCAACCTCTGTGGTTGAAGTTTAATTGTCTGAGGCCTCTGATAGATCTATTGCTCTGATACCATATTGATTTATGAATTGCGGAAGCTTGAATGAATTTTTCTGATATATATCTTTCTCAACAGTATTACATGACTGTTTTATAGAATACAAAGGCTTATAGCCGTTGGTGACTTTCCTATTACATTTGATTACAATCTAACATCTCTCTAATATTATTTCCTAATTAATTATAATGGCTAATTGATTAGCTTGATTATAGTGCATAATCCCTAAATCAGATACTTAATTGATTGTCTGAGATTTTGTCTTCAAAAGAAATAATTATGGCACAATGTTAATCAATAAATCAATTATAGATGGTTGTTCAACTGTTTATCTTTCAAGGATAAAATTGAGACTGATTAAAGGGGAAAGAACAGGGAAACAAGTTATATTTTAGCGACTTTAGCAAACTAAATTTATTTATAATAATAATTATTATTTTACTTGTTATCTCTGCTTCTAAAAAGGGTTGTGTCCTTGCGCCATTGCATTTTATTTTTTTTTTGAAAAATTATTCCAATAATACTAACTAAACAGAAAGAAAATTACAATTTCACAATTAATAAATATATGCAAGAACGTTTCTCTGCGTGAAATCTTGTGAGTATGAAATTTAATATCTGCACTGAAGAAAACTAAAGAATTTGACCCTCTCGTACTTTAAAAATGTTCATAAAATTATATTAAATCAGGTTTTCAAAAATGTATATTGGGAGCATTGATACAGCTATAACAATTCTAGAACGGATTATACATATAAAAATGTCTGAAAAATTAATTTTTCATTTTCATCATTATTCGGAAAAAAAATATTTTCAACTTTCGAAACATTACATCTACAGCTAGCATTTCGGATGAGCATTATCAGAAAAGGAAAATTTCAACCAATCATCCACTTAAAGGCCATATCAAGACAAGTAAAGGCTCTTGTTCATCCTTGACTTTGAAATAATTAATGTTTAACTTAATTTTATTAATTTTACGAAATTAATGTATCTCTATTGAATTTTTCTGTACTTACATATCCAATAATCAATAAGAAAAAAATGTGTACCCTCAAATCTTGCTACGCAATAAATAAAAAAAATATATGGGAATAACAGAAGTTTCTCTGTATAACTTAATTTTATTAATCTTATATCTTTGTGAAAAATACCGTGTTTATTTTTCTATAAACAATACTTCATATGATTTTTTTTTTTAAATTGGACCGAAATTCAAGGTTTTTCAACGACGGAAGTTTAGAAAAAAGAACTACATACGCAGTATTCTATTTGAATTAAAAAAAAATAAAAAGAAACAGAGGACTGAAAAAGATGGGAAAAAAAGGATGGAATGGAACAAGGCGTAACAACCAATCACCAGGCTCCTTTCTTGCAAATCAATACATAGTGCAAATAAAGAAGTTAGTTATTATTTATTACGACGTGCCAGGAAGCTTCTCCAGAGTTGGTAACCGAGAGGAAAAATAATGTAGCTGCTTCAAGCCGAAGCTAAAAATTGTTGAACATGTCAATTTTTGTTCCTTTATTTCAATAACCATATTTTTATTTTTTTAGTGGCACGATAAACATCTCCACAGACCGGGACCATTCTGATTTATTAGTTGATAGTTTCATATCATGTTATCCACAACTGTTAATAATATTTGCTAATTGTGTATAAAATACTTAATTGGCACTTAAGACAAAAATTGACCCCTAAAACTTTGTATATTAGGAGATGAGTTGAGTTGTGATTAGGTCTGTTCAACGAGCGAGCCGAGCTGACTCGAATCAGCAAGTTTAATCCGAATTGTTAGTCTAGTTTGTACTTTGTTTGTATCTGCTCGAACCAGTTCGCGAACTAATCAAGTTAGCTCATTTTTATATTTTTATTTGTCAGTTGATTTCAAAATAGAAATTAAAATCAAAACAACTTATAAACAGATATATAAATTATATAACGAGAAACATATTATATAACTAAATAATCTTAAACAATATAAATAATATTTAAATATAAAAATATAAAATATGACAGGTTCAAGTATACGAGCTAATTGACGAGTTGCCGAGTCAGAAAGAATACAAACCAGTAAGTTCGAGTCATATTTAGTTCAAGACAAATTCAATTCAAATTATGACAAACTAAAATCTGAATGATCTACGAGCGAGTAACGAGTGATACACGTCTATATAAATTAAGAAAAAATATTTTTTTCTTAACCCTTTAGAAAAGGGCGCTTATATACACGCCTGTTGATACTATTATTGATAAGAAATTATCATGCACATTACAATATATATAGTTATTATGCATATTAACTATTTTATTATACCATTCATTTTATATAGTGTCCGTTATTATGCACATTAAATGAGTTATTATGTATATTAACGGTATCAACTAAAAATTATACAACTGAATGATATAATAAAGCGGTTAATATACATAACATAACAACTATATATAATGCGCTTACAACTATATATCAATCTGCGTATTGAATTGCATATCAGCAAAACATTTTCCTTTAGAAAATGTCTTTGGATTTCTTGTTGTATGGAGGCTTCTATTCACTATGGAGGCTTCTATTCACTATTCTCTCTCGGATTTCGGTGTAATCATCTATCTACAGTGCATTTTCGCTTCTCATATAAAAATATATATTTTTTTATAGTTTTTAATTTTTTTAATAGGAGTGTATTTCACCTCATGTTCTACAAGATTAGCGATTTAAATTTAGAAAATTATGAATATTTTGTCAAAAGACAAACATAATGAGACACGAAAGTTTGAATGTTTGGTCACTCATATTAGTTGACATGTCACATATTGTAGTTTTTTTTCACTGACGTAAGTTCAAAGGTCCCTTTCCGAAGTGCAGATAAATGTTCAAATTTCAAATCAGCAATTAGGCAAATTTCTTTAAAGCTAGCTTTAAAAATCAAACACCATTCCCTAATTAAACACTAATAATTACCCAAAAAAAGATGAAAAAAATTTACTGTTCAAGATAACATAATTAATAACTTATCAGCAAGAAAAAGAGGAGAAACCCATTTGGAAAGAAAAATGGTTCCTATTTGACTGATGGATTTGGAAGAAAAGAAGCAAAACAAGCGCAAGCTTTTTATTTACTCTGTATATATGGGCTTATTATTATTATTATTATTATTATTATTATTATTTATTATTTTTTTTATCATTCCAGCTTTTGCAATATATTACAGTCATACTTCTTTGTTTTGTTTGGGAAATGTCACATCTTCATTAACTTTTCCCGTGAATCATATATATATATCTCTTTGAATGGCCAAGGACAAGTGCTACATTATTTTCACTTTTTTCGCCCCGGTGTATTTTTCTGCTTCTTTTATTTCTTTCTTTCGTTTTCTTTTGTGTTTGAGTGGTGGGGTTGGGAGGAGTAAATCACACAATATATATATATATATATATATATATATATATATATATATATATATATATATATATATATATACTCACAGAAGCTGCAAGTCAACACAAATAAATAAATAAATGGGAAAAGCATTTTCGCACTTTTACTATACTTCTATGAAGTTAATTACTCTTAATAAAAAAAGAAGAGTTAATACCTCCAATTTCTGAGTAAGATGATGCTGTTTCGCAATAGAAAGGAATCGCTATTTTGAATTTAAAATTTGAAAGTCGAAGCTAAGTGGTCGGTTCAAGTCGCTGAACTCAATGTAAATATTAACTGTTTGAGTAGTAAATGATATTATTTAATTATTATTTTTGAGTTATTTTTAAAAATCCGAAAAAATAAAAATTGACATTCATTTTATATCGATTGTGTTGAGCTGCATGAAATGACTATTCAGATTTCAATTTTTAAGATTTCAGTCCAAAATAGTACTACTGATTGTTCCATTTAGTGTAAAGTACTATGGCCTTGCTCTTGTGTGGCTTTCCTTGTTTTACAAAGAAAATACATTGCTAATTTGAACTTCCCTCAACATAATATGTGGTAAATAGTGAATTTGGACCAAATTAATTGTAGAAACTATGCTCTTTTTCCTCGACCTTAGAATTTTAAGGATTATTTGATAACCTATGACATATAAGTATCATGATCTCTTAATATATATTTTTTAAAAAATAATATAGTAATTGACGATAATTTCATCTAGAGAATAATCAAACAAGTAAAAACACAGAATTTATAAGATCTTCAGAACTGAAGATACATTTTTTTTATTATCTCGACATCATTAATTAGTTTACCAACTTGAATCTCTTATTTTATCACCGGCATGTCCCTTGTTTGGAGGGACAGCTACGTTCAATCTATAGTAATATTTATCACTATCAATACCAGCTAAGGAGACATTCATTGCGCTACTCTTGGCAAATAATAGAATGCAAAAACAATGCTAGAAAAATAAGAAATCTCTGAATTTGCTCTTGGTGAATTAGAATAAGAGTTTAATAAAGTTTCGACTATTTCGAAATTACAAAAAAAAAAAAACGAGTACCACTGAGGCTTTTCATCAAAAAAAAAGTGCAACTGAGGCACTTAAATGGTTTTTCTTGGTAGTAGTAGTGAAAAACTGCAAATTAAGCATCGTTGGAAAACATGAAATTAGATAATTTTTGGGGTAAATTGAAAATTTTCTAAAAGTTGAAAATGACATAGCCTGGCAACTGGCAAGTCAGAATAGAATAGACGCTCGAGTCCAAATAAGAGAGAAAAAAGGAACTTCAGGGAAATTGAACTTAAATTGTATCCCAAATATGTTTCACACACAAAGTAAAAAAAATAAAATATATACTACTGTTCTGGTATGTAATTATATATGTAACTTGCCCACATTAGAAACAAAAAACAATTAATTACAACTGAAACAAATCACCTAATCAATATCCATATGGAGGTGGCGGTGATGGTGGTGGATATGATGGCGGCGGTGGCGCGATGCACCCGTCAGAATCACAATACACTGGTGGCCGGTGCAAAAACGCTATGCACTCGTCATGTGGCCGTTGGTCGGGACGACCCGCAATACAATTCTCTCTATCATCGATGCTCTTGATGTCGAGGCACCGTCCCGGCTCGCCACAGAAGTAGTTGTATGAGAATGTGAAATTCTTCAAGTTTGGTAACTCGCATATCGACTCTGGTATCTCTCCCATAAGGTTATTGTGAGCTACATCCAACTGTTCAAGCTTCTCCATGTTGCCAATGCTCTCCGGCAACGTGCCTTCTATGTTGTTGAAGCTTATGTCGAACACTGTCAACTGATCGAGGTTCCCGATTTCGGGTGGTATACATGAGGTGATGTTGGCATTTAAGAGAATTAACTCGTTTAGTGTGTGTCTCATGTTTATGATGCTCTTTGGAATGCAACCTTCGAGTTTGTTGTTCGCGAGAACTAGCACAGATGCTTTCGAGTTGCCAATGTTCTCTGGCAAAGTGAATTCAAAGTTGTTGTTGTTTATGAAAACTGCATCGAAATCCCGATCAAAAATCTCGGACGGGACTTGACCTTTGAACTTGTTGTACCTAACGTCGAGATACTTGAGATTTGGTAGGCAGAGTACTTGTGAAGGGAATTGGCCGGATAGCTTGTTGTTGCTGATATCTAGCTCGTGAAGAAGCTTGAAATTTGAGAAGGAATTCGGCACACATCCGTTGAACTTGTTAGAGTTAAGGTGGAACAAGGCCAGGTCGGACAAGAGACCCAAATCCTCTGGCAATGTGCCGGCCAAGCTGGCATGGTTTAGGTCAAGACCTGCCACGGTTTGGTGACATGGCTCGTCCGGTGCCGGCGCACAATAGACGCCTTTGTAGCTGCACACATCGGGCCCACACCAATTTGCAGTGAAGTGATTCGGGTCAGAGATGATGGAGTGCTTCAGGGCTTGAAGAGCAGTGTAAGCCTTTTCTAGCCTGGGGTTGTTCAATGCTGTTTGGTTTTGGGAGAAGGAGAGGAAGGGGAGGCAGAGGAGGCAGAGGAGGAAGAACAGAGGGGGTGATGAATTAGTCATTATAGCATTAGTGGGGCGCAATGTGTGCTCCTCTTTTGTTCTGATTTGTTTTGGTTTGGTTTGGGGCTTTTTATCTTTTCCTTCCCTTCTGTTTGAGGAGAAGTGGTGGGGTTTGGGAGCAAATGAGGGGCATGAAGTACTTAAATAGGTTAATGCCAGTAGTTAGACCAGAGGAAACTAAATTGGGTTATTATTTGGTCCACTCCATTTTCATCATTTGTGGAATCTATCGTTTTCATGAATGATATTATCTTTTAAGGTGCGATATAATAGCAGGTCAGATGCAATGTTATCAAAAATATGGGCCTTTACCTATAATTTAGGTGATGTTTTTTTTTTTCTATTATAAACAATATACGACGTAATATGAATGCTTTTCTTATATATTTAATACTTGTTTAAAAATGAAGTATTACATGATATCAACACAACAGTAAATTACTTTTTGGGAGAGTTAGGCTATTATAATTGATCCCAATTTTCTATTTAATACAAGCATATATTATTTTGGAATTGTCATAAAAATCTGAAATAAATACTTTTTTAACTTTAATAAAAAAGAATTTTTTGTATCATTAAGATTTTAATATAAAAAAATATTTAGTAATATAAATAAAAAATGGAGATGATCAATTATATAAATAGAGTTGGGTTATAGTGTTATGTATAATACTGATCGCTCTCATGCTATGGATTATTTCATCATTTTTAAAATCAAAATGGCCAATTAGATCCGCTCAAAATGATTTTCATATAAAAAAATATAGTTGGGACCAAATTTTATATTTTTAAATATATTTTTTATTATTTTTCTAGATAGTTAGAAAATCAATTGATTTAATTACTATGAGTGATCCAAAAGAAATGATTTTCTAACAATCTAAAAATGATTAAAAATTTAAAACATATAAGATTTGATCTACAATTGAATTTTTATATGAAAATTATTTTGAGCGCCTCATATCGATCATTTATACTTTAAAAATAAAGAAATGACTCATAACATAAGAGTGATCCGTGCTATGCATAGTCGTCTAATTATCTCTCTATGTGTATATATTATTAAGGACATCAAGTGGCTTAGTGATTAGATTATTTATATCTGAACGATTAATTCAAATTACTCATTTGTTAAATAAATTTTATTACTTTTTTAGGAATTATATTATTATACAAATGTTTGCATTTTGGGCCAATAGCTCAAATAATGGTTGTTCATGTTGCAATAGATCTAAACTAATTGTTATGATCTTCATGTACGTTTGCATTTTGCTACAAAATATTATGCATCAAGCTAAATATATGAAATCTTATAGAAAAGAGAACATAATTTTAGCTTATATTGATGTATTAAAGATTTCAAAACTGTATCGAAATAGTAAAGAGAATAAAAAACGGTATAATAAGAGAGCACAATCAAGATACAGTAATTAGTTGATTCATTTAAATTAAAATACACAATATTCATACATATTTATTACCATATTTTGTTATCGCTTGAGATTTGCACATGAGATAAATCTAACTAAAGACAACATAGCTGTCCATTCATAATCCAGATGGAGAGGAAATGATCAGTATTAGTTGCTAGTAGTACGTAGAGGATACGTCACTTAAACACACGATTTTCTCTTGAGCTTCCAAAGAACTGTTGAATATATATATAATAAATCCCTCTCTGCTTCTTTTTCTTTCACCCTTTAAACTTATTTTATTTCTATTCTTTATTTTATACAGAACTTATCAGAGAAGAGTACCTAGCATCGTCAATATTCGTGTCATTTTGCGCTTTCTGAACCAAAGCCGATTAATTTATCATTAAGAAAATAGAGAAAATCAGTTTCTGAATCAACCTTTTGACATTAAGACATATAATTGAGGAAACATTAGTATTTGGTCATTTGGAAATTTGCAATTCATGACTTTATTTTGTGCTGATCCAATACATTTCTTTTCTGACACCCGAAGTTTCCTAAACTACCCTGTTTTTATTCAACGTGCAAGGACTAAGTCTAGGACTTCAATTAGCTGAAATAATGTGAAAATAAGTGAGAATTCAGTAGCAATTGAAGCCTTCAAAGCAAAAGGCATATTATGTTGTGTTACTTGTGTGACATTCTTTTCATCAACTCAGCAGTTGCTGTTTGTTTTACTGATAAGGTGAACATTCTGATAAAAGTCAGTCAATAAGATGGTTTTTATGTTGAGAATAAAAAAAATATAATTTATATTTTAACCTCAACCCTTACACTGCCGATTTATCCAAACCATTTAATTTTAGTCAGAAGGTTTAACTCAGACAAATTAGTCTTCATAAAGTAGACCCTGATTAGTGATTAAACCTTGAAAAAGTACATATATCGGAAACGATCCTTGTTAGGTACGTTAATATCATATTAGCGCATCTTTACATTTCATCCAACGGCTCATGATTGATTTATTGCTGAATGCTGAGACATCTTTTAGTAAAGTAGGAAGCTGTTAATATAAAAATTCAATTATATACAAGGCCACGAGTTTTGGTGAAACTGTAAGTCTTTGTTGTTGTTTTCTCTTAAAAAAAAATACAAGAAACCGATCTTTCTTTGCTACGTTGGCAAGCTTATCTACGACGCTTGTATGTATATGCTCTGAATAAATAATGGACCCTTTATTAACTCGGTATGAGCTTTCAATGGGCACTGAGCATATATAATAAAGAAGAAGAGGGATAAAATGACTGTGGTCATTGGTGCAACATGCGAATAAGGAATTTCAAATTAAAGAATTAAGAATATTGAAGTTAGATGTTTCATTATTAATTTTTATGCAATTTAATACCACTTGATTTTTCATAAAAAATCTTTAGATGGTATGAAGTTTACAATAATTTCAATTTAATGATTTTTAGTAAAATATCAAACAACAATTAGATTATATGAATTTTTAAATACAATCAATCTAAATGTTCAAACAATATGTTTATAAAATTTTCATTTTATAGTATTTTTATTTTTTTAAAGAACCATTGTCATGTTGAAATTAAACATAATACCGCCCAAAAAAAATATCAATGCCTTTTAACTAAAAAAATATCATTGCCTTTTAACTAACTAAATTGAGAAAAAAATTAGAAATTTAAATGTAAAAAATATAAATATATACTTATAACTCAAAATAAATATAAATTTAGTTACATCATATATTTCCTTCCTGTATCAAGTATCCACGCTGTTATTTTTTCGGATACTGCAAAAACACATATAAAGGACAGATAATATCCCAAAATAACATCAGAAAAAATGTTTAATGGTGAAAGAAATGCCTAAAATGATTATTCAAATCTTAATAACACTGGCTTTTATTGCTCTTAGAATTTTAGCACATCCGAGACCATATCTTTTGTCAACTGGATAAGAAAAAAAATGAAAATATGTTTTACCTAAAAGAATTTGGCAGGAGAGAATTTTTTTTTCTTGTTCACAATAGTCCATCACAATAAAATAGTGGCGGATTCAGGCCACGACACAAGCCTGGACACAATGGAAAATAACATGTCTTATGAAATCAAAAAACATATAATCATCAGTCTAATATTGATCAAGTTTAGACACAAACATGAAATGAGTTATATTTTTTGAAACTTTTAAGCAAAAAATAGTAAATTTATTACTAATTTTGAAAATTAAGTCCAGACACATGCCTAGGCTTGCCCATGAATAAATCCGCCCAGATAGCAAAACTACTGGCAATTTCAATATAATTTCATTGTCCAATTTACTAATGTAGTATCAACACTTGGCACCTGTTCACATTAAATTTTCAGGTTGTGTAATTAATTAATTAATTAATTAATTATCAGGTAATTAATTTTCAGGTTGTCCTTGAACTTATAGGTCTAATTTAGAACAAACAAATGTCCACAAAGAAAATGAAAACACTTTCAGTTACGATGAAACACATAGCAGTTTAATTAGGGGCTGGCGCATAAAATTTTATATATTATATATGCAACACATATATGTTTGCTTCGACTTCAAATTTCGCATATTGAAAGTTCAAACATTGATCCAATTCATCTAAAAAAAAATCTTGGTGTTAAAGTCTTGTGAAACATCAAATTGTCATTTTTATAATTTTCTAACTTCTTTTTCGGATTTGTTAGAGATGACACATTTTAATTTGCAAATGTCATTATTTTATTATTATTTTGGGTTATTTTAAAAATTCAAAAATATAGTTAAAAAATTTTAAGAATAATAAATTTTAATATGTCACAAGATTTCAATATTTATATTATATCTAATGAATTAAATTTATCATTTGAGCTTTGATTTTATGAGAATTTTGAGGCCAAACTAAATACTCTTTTTACTTTACAAAACACTGTAAAATCTCTCTACTATATTATATTAATAACTTTCATTTAGATATTAAGATATTACGATTAGACCCAGTACATTCGACACTCAAAACAAGTGTCGCATAAAATAATAACAACTTTAAATGCAATGCATTATCTTTTAGAAAAAAATGTGATCATATTGGCCCCATATCGACTATTGGTTCTGCTTTGATAGGTCAGTCCAATTTAAACTATTTATGTAAGACAATTGACTGCGCAACGATATTATGACAATAAAAAATAGATTATAGCTAATATGTAAAACAATATGATGTAGTAGGTGATGAGTACGAAGGATGCAATGAAAAATAATTTTTTTATTAGACCTAGTCCTAATTTCTAACCACGGGTCATACATTTTTTCAAGTTTCAAGAAAAATAAAAAAGGAAAAGGTATATTATTTGTTTTTTTTAGAAAGAAAAATGGGCAGGTATATTTTCACAAAAATAATTGGCAACCATAACCAGCCTATATTGGATATTTGGGTTTTTTTTCTATGTAAACCAGGGGTATAAATATAATGAGAGGCGAATTTTCTATTTTCCTAGGGGTTGACTGCGCGTTTTTGTTGGTCTGATCCATCCATGCATTCATGATGCATCATCATCTATCCATCCAATCCAACGTCAGTTGGCTATTACTTTTTCTGTACAAGTGGGTCCCCCACGCCTGCGTTCTCTGTCGGCTTCTTTTTCGTATTTATTTATCCCCTATATTTGCGTATTTAATTGCTCGTCCCAAAAAAAAAAAAAAATTTGTTTGAACAGTTCTTTTCAATTTGTATATTTTTTTTGCTCAAGAGTTGTTGTTGACCAATCCCTGGTTGCCTCCAACCTTTTGAACTTTTCAATGCAAAAGCTATCTATGTGCTCGTATTCCATTCTCACCAATAATTGAAAATTTCATCTTATAGGTAGCTTTAATTAACTAATCAATTATTGACTGATGTTCAATCAAAAAAACGAAAGTGTAATCATTATATTCACCATCAAAGCTTGATTGAGTTATTGTTGATGGCGTTAAAAGTTAAATAATAACCATCTAAAAAGGTTGTCTGATCAATAAAGTCACATGGTTATACAAATAATGTATTGAGCTTTCATTCTAACTTCATCTAAAAATAATCTCAACCGCAATGTACTCACACAAATTTAATAATAACGAAACAATAAAAATAGTAACAACAAAAATATAATATAATATAATAATATATTAAGCGTGCTTTCTAATTTCATCTAAAAAAGGGTGTGTACTAGGTCTAACTTGAACAAAATATTTGTGTGAACCGATGTTTATCCTTGTTATTTCAATTTAAAACAATAATTAACAACTGTCAAAAGTTATTTTGACTTATTATCAGTAAGACTAGTAGTCTTGAACTTTCATATTTGTCATGCGAACCATCAAAGTAGGCTTGAATTAAAAAAAAAAACTTTGATGTCTTGCTTTCTAAATTCATTGTATATATCACTCAAAAGTCAAAAACCAAAATACATAAAAATAACAAAATTCAGAATAAAAAATAAAACTCCTTTAGTTTCATCGCTTGATATGAAATTAATGAGCACTTATCTCAACTAAAATAATCACTTGTTCATAAAAAGATGGTAAAATGTTGTTGACAAATATCTAACGAGTGAGAGCATTTGAAAAATAAATTAAATTGTAGTACAACATTTCCTAAAGTGCTCAAGCAAAGCAATAAGTTGAATATTGCAACTAATTTTTGTAAGATGTGCTAATTCGTTAATTCCCTTGTCTCAGAGTTAAATTCAGTAATGTAAATAGCAGGTCAACATTTTTAAATATTGAACAATTGACTGAACAAATTAACTATGGTTTAAAAGTCCAATATCAACAATGAAACAAAATTAACGTTGGGTTTTTCTAGTTAAAAAATGAAACATAATCTTTTTTTTGAAGTGGACAAAAATATGAAATATAATAATATAATAAATTTTAATTAGCTCTTTCTCGTTAACACAAAGATAATGGGAAGAAAACGCGCATTCATCTCTCTACTAAATTTGCATAAAACAAAAAAATAAAAATAAAATAAAAGGAAAGAGTGAAAACAAATTAATGAGGTCAATATATAATTGCAACTACATGCACCTGTTGCGTCGTCCAATTAACAGGGGATTGGAAAAACAGCTATATATTTTTTGGACAGATGCTAAGCATGCATGAATAAGTGGTAATAATTAAATAATTAAAGAAAGAAATTAATTAATGTTCCCTCAGGCGTTTTATAAGATTGAGAGGAGTCGAGACCTAACATAAATAGATATAAACAAGCATTCTCTAAACTAAACTTTATAAAAAAGAAGTTAGTGATCGGCCAAAACGCGTGGATTACGTTTGATCTATGTTTTATTCTCAACGAAGATATTTGTTAAATTTATTATTCCAATAAAGTGCCCCTCCTAATTCATCGGGGGTTAAAATTTAAATGGTTTGTTCTATACCACAGTTCTCGTAATAAACCATTTCAAATTGTTAATATTTTGCAAAATTAATTTTCAATTTTAATGGATTTTTAACTCTCAGATATAAAAAGATTAAATTTTTCATTAATAATATTGAATATAGATTTTGAAATATCATTGAAAAATATAAGCACTGAATACTAAAAAAACCCCATGGGTTATACACTTATATATACTGTTGATTAAGATATTTAATTATACATTTTATTAACTAAAAAAGGTGGGTGTGCAATAGGAGAACATGCTCCAATAAAAAAAGAAGAAGAAAACTGATCAGTTGCTTATTCTACTAAAAAACAATTAATAAGTTGTTGTTATTTGAAGTATTAATTTTGAGGTGTGCGTATATATATATATATTGCGTACAATTGTTTTAAGGTGCTTTCGTCCTGGATTTATCATGAATGGTCATAACAAGACATTGTCCTTCCGGACCTTCGCCAAACCATCTTTATCATTGTAGTTAGTGGCCAAATTTGAACTAAAAAAAATGAGCTAATTTTATTATATATCTTATCTCAAATTTTAGGGGCCTAAAATAAAAAAAAAATCATATTATACTATTAAAATATTATAAGTCTTTAAAAAAATATATACTAATTAAATAAAAAGTTTGGGGCGGAGGGGTCAGGCCCTCCCCAGCCTCTATTAAGATCCACCATTAATTGTAGTTTTGGCGGCCTCTGTCAAGCTTTGAGCTGATACATAGATATTAAAATTGATATCATAGTAGATAATGATTTTAGTATTTATATTAAATGAGTTAATAGTAAGTTAATGACTTTATTATCTAATTTATTTCATATTGCACTTCTATTTTTTAATATATATCATTAACTTGAATAATGATAATATTATATAAAATAAGTTGAATAATAAAATTGTCAATTTAACTACTAATTTATTTAACGTGAATATTAAAGTCGATTTATCGATTTTGATAATATCACTCTTATTTAAGCTGGACAGAGGCCGTCAAAATTACAATGATAAAGATTGTTGATTCAACATTTCAACAAAAAAACTGACACCGTTGCATACATGTGAGTTAACTTATCATGTACTTTATTGTGCCATCTTTAAAATAAAACATATTTTGCGAGAAAACATGACATATAATACACTATACACGACATATATGTGATAAGTACTTTCATCGTGACATACTTATGACGTGTCATGACGTGATTAGTTACTATCTGTAATATTTAGAACTCTATCTGCTATATATAGACACATTGGGAGCGAATACAAAAAATAAAAAATTGCAAACATTGTACAATGGTAAATAATTGTGTAGGATGAAGATTGCTCCCCTTAACGGCGTGAGAGGAGTTGGTGACCCATCTCTTTCTCGGCCTGAAGGCAGTTAGATTTTCCCCCTTGTTTCCATAACATATTTTGCAATTATTAAACTAATTAAAACAATTAATTGCTCTATCTCTCAGTTTTTGTTAGTGCCATTTTAACCTGTTATTTAAGTTTTTTTCATTTGTCAGTATCAATCATATATCATTATCTTGTTGGACATGTTCCATTATCTTCTATATTCCTTTGAGAAATATTAGACAAACTGATTTATAAATATATGTACTCGCATGCGGTACCAAAATATCAATTTACACAGAAATCATGGACAGTTCACACATGCGTAAAATGTGCACTAAGAAACATTTTGAATTGTAGTGCATGATCAATCATATGGTGCCAGTTAAGATATGGAACTCTCTATACATTACACAGTATAGACTTAATGTTCATATTTCAAATCCTACATGTTTTATTTCAATGGTCAAATTCTAGATGTTAATATTTGAAAGGGAGCTGATCATACAATACACAAAATGATACTAAAATTAATACCATTATTTTGAATACTAAATTTACTCACTTTAATATTAGATGAATTAAATTAAATAATAATTGCATTAAGATTAACTTGAATATCAAGTCCACTAATTTGAATATCAAGTTTATAAACTTAAATACACATAAATAACAGAAAGATTAAGCATACTAATGTGAAAACTAAATTCATTAATTTGAATATAAGATTAATTAACTTGAATAACAAAGAGATAAATAGTGAGAAAAAGCGGAGTGACAGATTGATGAGTGAGAGGGAATAAGAAAGAGAAAGTGAAGAGAGAGGGAGGGATAAATATCGAGAGATCAAAGGTGAAGATTGATAGGGGCAATAGATAAAAATCGATAAAGATCAATAGAGAGAGAGAGAGAGAGAGGAGGTGAGAGAGCAAGAGAGTGGGAAAAAGACATAGATCAAGAGAGAAGAGGCGACAAAAAGAGAGATTAAGAGATCGGGAGAGAGTGTTAGATTATTCAAGTTCATTTTATATCAAAATAATTAAATTGATATTCAAGTTAATTATGATTACAAAATCAAAAATAAAACACAAAAATTCAATATATATTAATTTTGATATCAATCTCGGTATTTCCCAAACTTTTCACTATTTGAAATTATAGGTTCAAAAATATATCTGTTTGGTTTTTTAATACATGCACTTTTTAATATTGTGAGTTGACATTAAATTTGGAATGTTCTCATAAGTACACATAATTTTGTGATTCCATATATAATATAAAGTTATGCTTAAACATACAAGAAAGTGCTCAAAATTAACAAAATTCAGGTTATGGTTGTAGTTTTGCGAGTTCAGAACGTGGTTTATTGAACAGTAATTTTATGACTTCTGCTGTTCTGCAATTTGACAGGGCCTACTATTGCAATTTGATTCGAACAGGGTCATCTAAACTATTGCAATTATGACTTTTAGATTTTAGAGGGTGTTTTGAGATTGGAATTTCGACACCAAAACAAATCAAATGTCATGTCTAAAAAGGGTTCCACAAAACACAGCTGAACCATTTGGAGGGCGAAAGGTCAAAATGGATATTAATCAAATAATATGACCATATATCTTAACAATTTTGACTATAAAATTTTGAATAAATTCGAAAAATGTTTTTGAAATAAAAAAATTATAGATACATCCTCAAACTTGTAGATCGATAATATTTTAAATTTTATATAATTTAAATATCTTTTAACAGCCCAATAAAAACATTCAATTTTTTCTGCAATTTATCTTTAATAGACTATTTTAACAACACCTAAATTGCATAAAATTGAAAAATATAACCCTTTTATAAGTTCAGTAATATGTTTATAACTGTTTTTTCTATTTTTTTTTTTTTGAAAAAGAAAAACTCTTTGACTAAAACCTAAATTATGGATGATCAGCAAAAGAAGCTCGCATTATTTGCACCCTTTTCCAATTCTTACCGGAAATGAAAAAAAACTCGTAGAACCCTTTTCTTACGAAAAATATCATACATCAATATTTCAATTGTAATTGTCAATAGCAGAAATTGTAACGAAATTAACTAAATTAAGCGAAAGAAAAATCTAAAGTAATTGAATCCAATCATTGATACGGGTCATCCAATAGTTTAGGTCTATGGGGCAGCTGTCCATCCCCTGAATTTTTTACAAATAATCTCGTAATTATGTATATTTTCAAAAAGTGAGCCTAGTTCGTTGGTGTCTCAAACTATAAAATTTGTTTGCAGCAATAAGCAAAGAAGAATTTCGTAGATAGAAAGAATAGTGTCACAGGAAGAAGAATTTCGTAAATAGAAAGAAAAGTGTTACCAAAAGGTGGCGAACCTAAACTATTTTTAGCCGTATGTTGTCTAACTTTTATTTCACCAGAAATCATAAGCTAGGGTTATACTTACAAAGGTAGAACCACCTAGGCACAAAGCGAGTTGCTAGTCAGAGAGGCGTGAAACGGGGTGATAGAAGCTAGTATGCAAGAAAAAAAAAATAAAAAAAATAGAAAAAAATATTTATATTGAAGAAATTTTTTAAATTTTGATCTCCTTAAAGAAAAAAAAAAATCTAATTTTTACCCGTGGAACAAAGTCTTAATCCACCCCTGCCGTTGGCCCAGAGTTGAGTCATATTAATTCTTTGGGCGAGTGAACAAAATAATTACAAATAACATAATTAATGATATAAAATTTCAACTTCTACAGACTAATTTAACTCAGATTTTGAAGTTTTTAATTGATAGTACGTAATCTACCTACTTTTAAAAATGCAAAGCTCGCGTTTAGTTTGGTGACGATGCGTCATCTATAATTTTTTTAAAAACATTTAGTGTATAATTTTATGATTTAATTAATAATGCGAACACATTGAAGTACATGACTATGACATAGTCAAAGGTAAACAGGAAGAAAGAAACCCCTTGCCCACTCCATGACTTTGATCGAGTCCTTTCAGCTAATTTGTTCTTTCATGTTTTGCATCTTAATTAGGAAATTTTAATTAATTTTATTACGTGTTCTGAGTTAAATTACATGTTAAGATCAGTAATAGAATGCTGGTTTGATCTTATTATTTATGAGGGTATGCTTGAAAAAAAAATTCGGTTTCACCAAAAAAATATTATAAATTTGGTCAACTAGAGCCCTGTGTCGTTGAACCGTTTTGAATATATGCATTTCAGTTAAGGATGCCAGCATGCCTGGAATAATATGTTTTGGCCCATGAATAATTGCTGTATTATACACAAAGTATTCATTTATTTAATTAGGTGCATGGTTGTGGGGCAAGCAAATCATGCATATGGTTAGGATTAAGTAGCATGATGGAGCCAGAACAACGGATCAAAATATATAAAAAAATTGAAATGCATTATTTTGGGGGAACAATTGTGTTCAGAGAATCCTAAGCAAAAGATACAGTTGGTCGATAATTTGAAATTTGTTTTTTTTTTTCCTCATTCCTTTGCTTGTATTCGGAATTTGCATTTTGTAATTAGGCATGCATTACGAGTTTGTTCCAACTCTTGGATTATTGATTGACAAAGCGTCAAAGCCTAGTGGGATTCGTCAGCGATTGCATTCAAAATTAGTATTTGACGAAACAAATGATGAAGAAATTAAATTATATAGAGCATTCGGAGTTTCTCCGTACTTTTAATTTAAAAATATATTTAATTATCTTTAAATTTTAATTTTTCTCTGTCAACAAATTTTCTTATATTTTATGAGATACAAAAATTTCCTATTTTATTAGTGTTATAAGTATGTGTTTCATGTTTTTTAAGATGAAGCTATAGTTATAATAAAATAATCAATTTTGTATATGAAAATAAGTCATTTTAGAAAATTCAAAACAAGTTCTTAAGAACTTTGGAAAATAATTTTTTTTATTTCTCATAAAATTTTGATATAAAGAACTTATTGAAATATATAAATCAAAATTCAAAAATAATTAGATACATTTTTGAGTTAGGAGTATGAAGGTTTTCGTGTTTCTAGGTGTATATTAATTTTACTCAAATTATATAACTTAGTTATTAAGAAAGTAATTTTGATTTTAAACAGCGATGGTAATTAAATTCACGACATAATATGTTGTTAAAAATCATACGAAGTGCGTGTGTAAATCTTGATATTTTTTTGTCAATCCAGGATAAATATCACAACATCATCACGTACGATAGATAAAACTTTTGCCTTATATATTCGCATAAATTAATCCACAAACTGCAAATGTCATAAAATTTTCCGTGCTAGATCAAAATTTTCAAGAAGAATATTTATAGTTAGTTTTGAATGTGTGCCTAACAATTTAGATCACAAGTATGATTGTAAAACAACCATCAGAACTAATCTCGTTACTCTTGTCTATGTGCTCTGGCTCAGGGCAGAGTCAGATATAGAATAGCATAAAGCATTATGTTTTAATTATAAGTATATTTTTATATTTTTTTCTCAGGAAAAAAATCATATAGCTTATTTTTAGAAATTGTCTGAGCTAGAATGGAACCTAGCTTCACGCTGCTCCGCCCGTCATTGTGCTAAAAGAAAAGAATATCGTATGCAAAATTCTGCCACATGACTGCATTTCTGTGTGTTCATGTTCAATTTTTTTAAATTGAATTTAAGTCTAACTTGAAGTCTTAAAATCATTAAAACATAACCTGAGTCAAATGCTTAGATCATAACCGTCAGATAATCCTCTAATTTGATAGCATCATTTTTTTAATTCGATATATAGGTTCATTTAAACAAGAGTTTAATGACCATGATTATTGCTAACACATCGATGCTCATAAAATCATGTATCAGATAGCTATTATTTAAATGCTTAAAAAACCAAATTAATTGAAGAATTTTTTTTATATTTCATCCAATATGTGTACAAAAAAATATTATTTCAATATGATTTATATATACATGAAATCAATGGATCAAATTTTTATGATCTAATCTCCTTATTGGATGGCTATTGTAATAAAGTTAAAATTTTATATTTTTTCATACACACACATACATACAATTGAGATGACGTACAATTGAGATGACGTAGAATATATCCAACAATTTATATTTACAAATGTATGAACCCAAAAGCATATGACCTCTGTCCAAAAATGTAGATTGAGCTTGAACTTGGAAAAACTAGGACAAGCAATAATTAACCATACAGATTTTTACCATCCAAACGAAGCAATTTACAGTGTTTTGAACTTTTCAGTTAAAGGAAAAGAGAAAAAGGGTATCAATCAGAACTTTTTAACTGCCCAACCGGGGGGTTAACAAGGAAATCATTCAATCTAGTTTGGATCTTTAAGTTAATTCAATACCTATTGATCAGTAAAAAAAACATTGTAGTAGTATATATGTTTCCTGATATTTTAGGCTTTTTAGATTTTTTTAGCATGCTTGTGGTCATTTTACAGTGTTGGAACATGCATAAAAAAAAATCAGATATCAAACACCGCTACTGAGTGCAAAGAAGGATACACCAACCTGTTTAACAAATCCAGCCTTCCATGCTTCAAAGAGTGTAAGATCAGCTTAGTTTAGTACCATCTTGCCACCTAATTTTTCACACCCTTTTAACTGGTCCATATTTCAAGTTTTTTTTTTTTTTTTTTTTCAAATGTAGATTTTGATCTAACCTTGAGAATATATTAATGACAATTACTGCTCAAATTATACAAGGAATATACTAGGAGAATACTTGAAAAGGTTTTATATGTGATGCTATTTTCAGGTCAATTGAGAGCAGATTGTTCGCTGTTGGGTTTTACCATTGCAAACAATACTAATCCTTCACCTCCAAATCACCTGGAGCAAAGTGGTAATGGTAAGCGTTACTCTTTGTCCTCATGTTATTTTAGTTCTATGATTCACAAATCTTTTTAGTAACAAAACACCTCCTCATCAGTACCTAGTTACTGAATTTCTTTTCAACAATTAAAATATAATGAATTTTGTAATTGAGGCTTATAAAAATATCTAGTTGGGTTATAATTTGAGCTGAAAAAAAAAAAAAAAACCTGAGCCCTCTAAGCATATCCAGCCTGAATTAGAGAAAGTTGATGAACCCAAATCAACCTGGGGTGATAAAATAGGCAGAACCACCAGAAGACTGTGTTAACCAAATCCACTTGAGTAATACCATGGAGCACAAAGCAGACTCAATGAATTTTCCACCAAGAGTCAACTCAGCTTGAAAATTATCAGCTTCCTATCAATCTGAGAATTTACCTGAATAACTGACCATACAAGCCTGGGTCAAAAAACGAGCTGAGAACAAACCAAGACACTCATAAGCCAGACCTGATACAAACTCAATTTGATCTTGACCAGACTATAGCTGTTTTCCAGGCCAAGCCAAATCCATATCTTATTTTTTTATTGGTTATTTATCCTGCCAGTGAGGTATGAACTACTAAAGGTTCAAATCACAATGATTTCCTTCTTAGTATTGATTGCTATGCTCAACAGTGCTGAAATGCTCAGCTGTTGAAATCCATTGACCCCAGGATCTTACTCTTTTTTGTTGTCATTGCTGATATGTACAGTTCAAAATATAATTCAATTTACCAATATGGTCAAGAAATCAATGATTTGGTCCAATTTGCACAAGAGAAGTTCATATATAAATATTGTCTCTTTTGTATCAAAAGTCAAATTCTAATCCATATAATTTCATTTTCACCAGCTATCATTCCAAGTTAAGGTCGCAATGGATATACGCATGGACAAAACTCATTGCGGTGTTGCAACTTGCAACAACAAATCATGTATTCATAGAAATTGAAAGTTTTTGTAAAGAAAATGAATAAGAATAGTGCCTTTTTGGGCGAAGCCAGTTTTTGTATGTATAAAATTCCAAGAGTTATCATATTCCCGATAAATATGTACTGATTGAGAACAACATATTATGACATTTGCAGTTTATATTTTATAAGGACTCACAGATAAAGTTCAAGTTCATCAACAAACTAAAATACTTGCTGAATGTATCAATATCAGCTTATAGCTCAGTTATGAAAATTGCAGACTTTCTGTACTACATTGGGCAGGTACTGCTCCTTCAATGACAGGTACAGGTATCAAATTCTCACAGTCCTAAATAAATATTTGAGAGGCGTATAACATAGTTTATTAATTATTAATGAATGACAGAAGAAGAACCTCTTATTGTGCTTCTTGTCAGCACATAAATTACAACAAAATATATAGCACCTTGAAAGAAAATTTACCAACCTGGACCTCTAACACAGAAAACAGACAGATAATTTACTTGCTTTTCACAGTTACTCCCTCTTTTCCTGCAATAATAACAGCACTTGCCATGTCCAAGAATAACCCATGATCGACAACACCTTCAAGATCTGATATCTCCTTACCAGCAGCCCCTGCGTCTTTTTTTGGTGTCTTAAAATACAAATCGACAATGTAGTTTGAATTATCTGTCACATATGGCTTGCCATCAGCATCTACCCTGAGCTTTGCCTCAACTCCCTCATCCTTGAAGAGTTCTTGGAGTCTGGTTAGGTTGTACTTCCAGCAGAACTGTACTACTTCAACCGGCATGGCAAGACCACTGCCACCTAAGCCTGTTAACAGCTTGGTATCATCGATAACTACTACAAACTTGTCAGAGGCAGCCTCCACCATTTTCTCACGCAAGAGGGCTCCACCTCGGCCTTTTACTAAGTCAAGGTTTGGATCAACCTGTTCAAACCGCAAACTAATTCAATGGAAGCAATGACATTTCGGTCTGTTTTTTGCCACTGCATGCATTATACAAAAATGTTTCAATGGAGAATAGGAAAAGTTGCTAAAAATGTCAAACATCAGAAATGGTTTACAATGCCACATTTAGTAATGATGAAAAGCATATTTTCTTAACAGTTTTGTTGTTTTCTTTACGTATTTTGTGATAATTAAAGTAATTTTGAGGGATATCACACTAATTTGCTCAAATTGAGTGGCAGTGACAGCTAAAGGCACTCCATTTTCACATGCTAAATCATGCTATTTTCTTTCTTTCTTATTGTGCTGCCCAAATGATTTGCAGATTTTCTCGTCAACAATGAAACCTAGGATAAGTTCCCGTGAGCAATTGACCAGAAAGTATATGCCTTCTATTAATGAAAACGTTCAAATGTCAGTCTTCTTAACTTCTCACTTAGCATAAAAGTTTTGCGAAAATCAAGGAACAAAAATCTTAAATAAGCTAGAAACCTCGGCATTTCGTTAAAAAGTACCAAGCTGCGTGATCATTGGTCAAACAAAACTATACAAAGAAAAACAGACCTCATCAGCTCCATCGATTGCAAGATCGAGTCTCGGATGATCATCCAACATGGAAAGAGGGATCCTTAGAGATTGCGCCTGCTCAAAAGTTCTCTTCGAAATAGGCACTCCGACGATCCCAGTGAGCTTACCAGACGACAATAGAGCCCCGATTTCGGCCACGACGAAAGCCTCTGTAGAGCCGGTGCGAGGCCGAGCACCATGCCGCTTGAAACGTATTCCACCGCCTTGATCGCGGCGAGTTTCTGCAGGTCGTCTTGGGTCAGAACTGTGGAGGGGACGCTTTGATCGGCATGAAGCGGTGGGGCCGGAGGAAGAGGGAGCGGCGAGGAGATACATGAACGCGGGATGAGAGGTGGAGAGAGATGGAAGCCATTAGAGAGGTCGATTGGAGATGGTGGTGTCTGCTGCGATTGTGGGTTTGGGTGAGAGATGTGATGTGAGAGAGCGAGGTTTGTTGAGAGGAGGGAGATTGTTATTTGTTTTGGAGTAGAAAGGAAACGGGATCCTCTGTTTTATCATGTACTATTTTTTTCTCGTACAATTTAATTGTTTATGTCCAACAATTTAAGTGAATGAATTCCAGCTTATATATGTAGATTAGTAAATCTTTATTTAGTTTTGATAGGATTGTGTTTTTAAAGATTCAATTAATTTTAGATCGAACATTTAGTTCTAAGATATTAATTTGCTATACTCTATACTCCATAAGGTTTACTTTATATAATATTCATTTTAAATAGTTCTCAAATCGAATATTTCTGAACTTCAAATTAATCGACATTCATCTCGAATATAATCGTTGTTTGTTATCATTAATTTCTCATATTTCACAACCATTACTTGTAACCAAAGACACGATCATGCAAACTTAATGTTATAATTTCATTTTTAAAGTCTTATTAATTCACACTAATGAGCTATCTTTATGACTCCTCTTTTATATAAAATTATGTCAAAGATATAAAAAAATATTATTTTTATAGACACACATAGCATATAGATCATATTAGTTTTTGAAAACAACATACATTCATTAACTTAAATAATTTAGTCTTTACATACGACCTGAGATTCTAAGTATCAAATTTTCTATTAATTATCTATATCTATACTATTATATAAAACATCTAAGAATTGGAGAGTCCATTTTTTATCATGGTAATTTTTTGTTATACCAATTTTATCCCTCAATTAAACGGATAATATTTATTTTTGCTTGATCGAACATATGTAATCGCGTCCATTAATTCCTTTTTTCTCTCCATTTCTTTCTCATCTATATTGTTATTTCCATAATATAGTTTTTTTATTTAGCAACATTGTGCATGTTTGGTAAGAAATTAATGATGATAATATATATTGAAATAATTCACTTTTGTTATCATAAATTCATGAATCATTAACTCATACTGTGTATAAAATCTCATCAATGTGAATTTTTTATCTTATAATGTTTTAATGTTTAAATAAAAGAGTCTGCTACAACGCGCGGGTATATAGCTAGTCATATATAATATATGTAAAGAAGATGACAGTATAGTAATTTTATTGGGCAGGAACAATAACAGGGGACACCAATAAGTCGTACAAAGCAATCTGTTTCTAATGAGTCCTCTATCGGATGCTTTACGATAAATTAATAATTTGAAGTTGTGACGCTCTTCGGATTTAAATCGCTGATAAGAACAATTACATCTCCTCTCTTAAATTCAGTGATTCAAGGAGAGCATTTTATTATAGACAGTTTACCTATATAAAGCATAGTAAAATTCCGTTCTAATGTCCGGTTCAGATTCAATGCCCATCCAAACCACTGACAGCGTGGGTCCATGCATTGGATAAGGATTTAATAGTTGATCTTATTTTTATGTATTAAGCAGCTTTATTCAAATAAGTAGTGAACAAGTACAAAACGCGATTACAGAAGATACAAGAGGCAAATTGATTAAAGATATGAACTGAATCATTACTATTTAAATATATTGTAATTGAATTTTATAAATAATATGTAACTTATCTGTTGGATTTAATTTCGATAAATTATAATTAGTAATACATATTTGGAAAAATCTTATTGTGAGTTTTAATAATATTACTGTAATAAATAAGACTTAACTTAATTAAAGACATAAGCAACATTTAAAATGCTCTTCAAAAGCTTACACATTTATCAAATTGTAGAACAGAAATTGTAAAATATTTGATACGAAATTATGATACAAATGAGTCTTGAAATGATTAAAAACACGAATTAAGTAATCAAAATGCATTTCCAGATCTAATTAAATTTTAACAAAATGGGTGCATCATCTGTTTGATTTAGCTTGGTTCATGGAATTGTAGATGACATTTTGATAATCATTTCGGCGAATGTTAGTAATATTACCCTAGGAGTGTCAATGAGTCGGGTCATCATTATTTCATTATTATTTTAACTTGATCTGATTTAGTTCGCTAAAAATTGGATCAATTTTTTTAATCCGACCTGAATAAAATAATTAAATATATATTAACCATTATATATATATTTAATTAATTTAATTATAATTAATCTTAATTAGTGTATTATAATATTTGATTAGAGTTAAATTATAAAACAAATTCAAAAAATATAATTAAACATGTTAGGTCGGGTCATAACATACCCAACCTATGACGAGTCAAGAAAATCTTAAATCATATCCGACTCATTTATTCTAGGATGATTTTTTGGTCGGATTGTGTTTCAGTCGGGTCGGATCAAGTTTTGATACACCTATTTACGACCACCGCATAGGGTGAAATTATTAAAAATATAAAGATATCATTAAATGAGTTCTGAAAAATGTACCATGGATGAAATACATTATTCGAGATATTTTTTTAGTAAGTTTTAGTAATTTTACGCGTAAAAATGATGCAAATATAGATTAAGAATACAAAAAAATATAGATTTAAGTGGGATAAATATATTTAAGTTGATTTTTGAGGAAAATTGTTGTCTTATCGCTTTGCCTTATTTGGACGAAATATATAAACATATATAACACACTTTTCACTGAGTTTCGGCAATTTTACATATATAAATAATTGTTACAGTAAATACGAATCAAAATTTTATGAAAAAATAATTTAATAATAAATAAAATATGTCTTGTAAAACAAGATCAAATATACATCCATAGATACTAATTAATAAAAGGGTTAATATCTATGTTATTGAGATTCTTCACTCCATATTAAATATGTATTCGATACAGATTTATGTGTAATTCGAGTGCAGAGTTTAGTGAATAGTTCATTCGACGTATCAGTGTATCCTGACAGTTTTAATTTGTGGATTCGGTCCAGAATACGCTCCTTACCTCTGATTAGGGGTGTCAATTCTTGATCCGACTCGAACCCGATCTGATATGACTCAAAGATAAATGGGTTGGATATGGGTTTGATATGACTCGAACCCGATCTGATTTTTTTGAAGTAATTTTATGATTTAGTACTAATTAAAGCTTAAATATATACTAATTAAGATTAATTATAAATTAATTAATATTTTATTACTTAAAATTATATAAAAATAACTAATAAATATTTAATTATTTTACAAAAGTCGGGTACGGATCAAGATTTTTTGATCTGAGTTTAATCGGATCAGATTCGGATCGAATAAAAAATAATATGACCCGACCCGACCCATTGACACCCCTACCCCTGATACTTTTGATACTTTTTCAGAGTATTTAGACAAGATACACGCGTTGCCACATAGATTTTGCCACATCTCGTCCAATGAAGTCGCTGGAAAATAACGTGAAAACTTAAAAGCGCTGAAGGTAGCATTCGAACTCGGACCTGAGAATTGCCCCACTACTGCATCTAGCCATCTACGTAGGGGTGTCAATGGGTCGGGTCGGGTCGGATCGGGTTATTTTATTATTATTTTTGATCCAATCTGAATCCGATCCGATTAAATTCGGGTCAAAAAATCTTGATCCATATCCGACCCGACGGGTCATGGGTCGACCCGATCCGACCCGTGTAAAATAAATAAATATTTATTAATTATTTTTATATAGTTTTAATCAATAAAATATTAATTAATTTATAATTGATCTTAATTAGGGTATATTTAAATTTTAATTAGTGCTAAATCACAAAATTACTTCAAAAAACATAATTAATCAGGTCGGGTCGGGTTGACCCGAACCCGACCGACCCGACCCGACCCAATTCGAATCAAATCAAACCCACATCCGACCCATTTATTTTCGGATCATGTCGGATTGGATCGAGTTAACCCATCGGGTCGAGTCAAGAATTGACACCCTACATCTACCACACCACCACACCTTCACATAATATTATTATTGTAACTTTATACAAAATATTATACACCTCATTTTTTAAAATTTTTCATATAAAACAATTCATATACAATACTTGCAGCCGCAGCCGCATCCATGCCTGTGTAACATAGGTTTAATATTATATTTATCCTTTGACCGTTCTTCTATTTCATATTTATCTATCAACTTTTTAAATTCTTTCATATTTTGTATACTCTTTAATATATCCAATATACTCTTAAATTCTTTAAATTTTTTTATATTTACCCATAAAAATTTAAATATATTATATCAAATATTTTCATATAGTTAAATCATCTCCAAATGTGTTATGCGTATTTAGTGTCAAAAATTGCTACGGACTCAAAAATATAGTTAAATCAACTTCAAATTTTGATTTATGGGTCTCAATAAATTTTTTATATCAAAATATGATTGGATGTAAATTTTTATTTTATTTTTTGAATTTTTTAAGTATTAGTTTTGAACTTTTAAAAATGACCTAGAAATTATATATTATTTTATTATTATTATTATTGAATCATTTTTAAAATCAAAAAATAGAAATTTTTTATATCCAATCATATTTTGATATAAAGAATTTATTGAGACTCATAAATCAAGATTTGGAGATGATTTAACTATATTTTTGAGTCCATAACAATTTTTGACACTAAATACGCATAGCACATTAGCATATCCCTATATATATATATATCCAATAATTATTTAAGATATTTTATATACTATTTAACTCTTTAAATCTTTCTATATTTATTCATGAAATTAAATTTTATTTAAATCTGATTCATTAGATATTATTTAATTTTCTTGACCCAACTTGAAACTAGACGAAATCACATGAGATTGGGTCAAATTTTTTTTTAATAATATCAATCTAAACTGATTAAAATAAATTTCATTTTGTGAATAAATATAAAAGTTAGAGTTATCAATTATCATAAATAACTAATTAAATATTTTATTGATGAATAAATATTAAAAATTTAATGATATATTTGAGAGATTATAGGTAAAAAGTATGAAATGATTTAAAGATATATTAAATATGTAATAAGTATCTGAATAAATAAAAAATAAAAAAATGATAAATAAATATAATATATTAAACAGTTAAGTTGTAATATGAAATAGAAAAAGAGTCAGAAGTATTAATTAATATTATTAACAAAAAAAAAATGATTCCATGCCATCAACATTGCTGGACCAAATGCTGCCGCCTTCTCCTGTTTATGAGACACCGAATTTAATCAGACGAATTTAGTAAATCGTCCGATTAAAAGGAGTCGATGACGAGGGTAAAAATACCTTGTAAAAAAAAAAAATTTGGCTTTCTTAACAAGCGAGCCCGTTCTTCGCATCCCCATTCCATCTCTCCTCCTTTCTGTCAAACTTTCCTCATTCGTTTTTGCTATTACATGGCATCCGCGACTTCCTCCGCAAGCCAACGCGGCCAGGTAAACAATCGCTCTATCGTCCTTCAAACCCTAGTTGCCCTTTTTACCATGTCTGTTCGACAGAACTTTCTAATTCTATTTTGCAACTTAGGTTGATTTGGTAGACTTTGTCGACTGGAGTGCCGTAGAATGCCTCAATCAGAGTGGTAGCCACTTGATCGCCAACGCATTGAAACAGGTATTTGCTCGGTAGCATTGTTTAATCCTTTTTCTTTTAATTCTTTTGATATAAATTAATTTTCTAAATTAGGGTTACAGAGACGACGATGGGCTACATCTGGCTAGTGATTCTGACGAGCAGCTTTTAATGTATATCCCCTTCACGCAAATGATTAAGCTTCACTCCATCGTAATCAAAGGACCAGAAGAAGAAGGTTTATAACTACTCTTTATTATCTTTCTCTGACTTCCCTTGAAAGTCAAACTGTAATATCTATTGTAATCTGAAAATCAGGACCAGGATCATACTCCTGTAGTGATTCTAGATGGTAGACATCTACCAGTTTGAAAGTATAATTGGTTGGAAATGAGAATTCTGTGATATAATGTTTATCAAACAATGAATGCTTCTCTAATTTGTTCATAGTTTGGTTTCCTTCGCTGCAAGCTTCAGAAATCTTGAAATTTTGACTTTCGAGAAGTTGTACTAAGCTGGAAAGTGGCAATTTGAAGTTAAATTAATTGAAAAGTACCCTTCATTTTGGCATATGATGTTTACTGGGTAGATTATCTGTTCTAGATATTTCTCTTTCTCGGGGTTTACTTGCAAATGCATATTATTCTTTTTCCATATCTGCTAATCAGTCCACATATTTCTTTCCTCATTTTTAGGGTTTTCAATTAATTAGAAATGACGGGATGGTTATGTGAACTGATGAGGACCTCTTGTTCTGTTTTGTATTCGTATCCGGCCCATGTTTTGACTAGGTTGATGGAGCAAACTTTCTTTTTGTTTTATTATGTCAGGCCCGAAAACAGTTAAACTCTTCTCAAACAAAGAGCATATGGGCTTTAGGTATGTTTTTCTTCAATAAATTTTGCACCATTTTGTTTTCTTCTGTCTTTTTTTTGAAGGGTGGGGATCCCATGACAATTATTTATTTTGACAATTTGGGAGACCAACTTCTATAAATTTCTGCAAAATATTAAAAATATTAAAAATTACAATATTCTTAATCTTATGGATTCATTGTGTTTCAGGTTAGGTGCAATTTGAGTGTCATTTGCCATCAAAGGCCATGAAAATTATATGACAATTTTAATGGTTTAAATTTGGTGGTCTTTGATGTAATATTAAATGATACTCAAATTGCATGAAACTTGAAACACAATCAATCTATAAGTTTAAGAATATGTTTATAAAGTTTTTTTTTTCTATTTTTAAGATTTTGTATGAATTTATATGAAGTTGATTGTCAAGACTCAAGATTGTCAAAATAAATAGTTGTCAATGAATCTTCACCCTTTTTTGAATAACTTGAAAATTTGTTTTTACATTATGATATGTTGAATAATATGAAGTTTTTGCTTGTTTTATGATATTATCAAGCAATGTGAATGACTATCCACCTAGTGACACTGTTGTCTTGTCTGATGAACAACTGAAGGTAAATTTTCTTTTTTCATTTTATTCATATTGTAACAATTGATGTCTATTGATTTATTGAAGTAAATAATGTTGCATGTTAATTGCTTGTTTTGCAGGGGAAACCTGTTATCTTGAAGTATGTTAAGTTCCAGAATGTCCGAAGGTAATGCAAAATTAATTTGTTCAAGGGACAGTATCAGGTGTCTGTGGCAACAATCACTTTTGATGTCCTTTTTTTTACAACTATTGAAGTCTGTCACAATACAAACCAATTTGTGTTTTCAGTGGTATTTGTAAAAAAATTCTAGGAGCACTCTTTTTCTTTTGAAGTTGTGAATCCATCTGGGCTTTATGTAGGAATGTAATGCTCAAGTACTATCAGTGGGAACATATCTGCTCCAATAAAATTGCAGTCTTGCAAATACAAGGGATGTTGGGTATTTTTGTGCAGTTGAACTTTAGTTGGTGCAATCTTGCCAAAGGATTCCTTTAGCTTTACTTTCTATAAATCCGAATGTGCAGAAATGTGCACCCTTCCTATGAGTATTCTATCCGATATTAGGCACCAAAGTGTTTGCTACGATCCTACCGTCAGTCAATAGCCAAACCTCCCCAAAACTTGTTAGAGCCCTGGGGTTTCTGGCTGTTTTTAATAGTGCAACTAATAGCAGTGTTTCAAAGTTATTGCAATGAGATCCAATTGTTTGATTAGTATGATGGATGATATTCTTCTTATGTAAGTTTACATAAACTGAAATGAGCTAAGAGGATCCTAGTTGATTATGCTAAAATTAATCCAAAAGGATCCATATTTTTTCTTTATAGTGAAGTTGTTTGAATTTATGTGGAATGCTGAGGGAGGCACCCTCATCAATTTGCTTTACTTGGTTTGTTTTTAATAGATGGGTGTCATTTAGAAAGAACCCAATATTGAGTGTTAGATCATATGACAGAATGTTTTGTTCTATGGAATTTCCTGTTACCAAAAATGCTAAATGTAATTTTATTGGCCATTTTATTATATAATTATACATTCTCTTTATTAAAGATGATTCTTGTTGCAGTTTGACTATTTTTATTGAAGACAATCAAGGTGGTGGTGATGTTTGTATAGTTCATAAGATAGCTTTATTTGGAACCACGTAAGTACTATTTGTTCCAAGTATCTGGTAATTAAAAAAACTATTTGTTCCAAGTATTGAAATAGCATGCTTCAAGTATATTTTTTATACTAAAAATTCCAGAAGCAAGCTGTATTATATTGCAATTAAGTTTTTCAATAACACCAATTACCAAATGATAAATTAATAACTGTTTGATAGTAATATTACTATTTGAAATCAAAATAAATTATGCATTGTGAAAAAAAATGTGTGAATTGGTTCTGCGAGAAAATTTGGAGCGTTATAACAAAGGTTCTGTTGAAACCAAATCCATCACATTTCACACAGAAAAGGTAGATTTCATTGAAGAGATGGTATGCTTCTTGATGCAAACATTAGTTTCTTGTGAACATATGTAGTACTACAGATTTTGTCTCATATTATATATATTCCTTGTTTCTGAAGAAATGGCCATGTTTATTGTCATTTGGCATGTTGGACCGTCAAGGAAATTGAGGCAGTCATTACTTTTTTAGGTTTCCGAAGGTATTATGGCCTTTTTCTTTTCAAATTTTTATGGATGCTGATGTGGATTGTGTTTTATACTTGCAGAGTGGACACAACAAACATGAAAGACTTGAAAAAGATAGAGGATCATTAATGACGAACTTTTTTTTTATCAAGGAATCAGAAAGAAGCCCAACTTCATATCTACCAGATGAAACTACAATCATCTTCAAATTGCCATTTTCTTATTTATCTTTTTTTTTTAACCTTTGGACGTAGTTTTAACAGTTAGCACTTGCAAGCATTTTATTGTGACATGTTGATCCCATTTATGGATTTCTATGGGATATTTTTCATGTCCTTCGTTTTGATGTTACTCATCTGTGATTTTCATACAGATTAGTTGCCAGTACTGATATCAGATCGTGTACTGTGATTACGAAGTCCCATGTTTACTCATTTATCTCAATTTAACTTCTTTTCTTAACAGAAGTTAAATAGTGAATATATTAAGTATTTTTTTAATCATATTCGAAGTTCTGAAATCATCTACAGATCCTACGATAAATTCTTATTTCATATTCGTAGATAACTCTAAATTATTTAAGCATATTATGTAGCAATGTATTTTTTTAATTTATTAATTACGTCGATATTTTTAAAGGGACGCAGTGTTGCTCCTATTAAAAGTTCAATAATATTTAAGTATTAAATAGGGATGTATTTGCGAGGAGAATTTGACACAGCGAAAAAGAATATACGAAATAATATTTGCATGCATTCCAATGATGCAAAAATAATTAATTAATGTTTAGCCTTGAGTGACACAGTTTCAAAGTAAAAAGCCAACAATAAAGATCAAATGCATCCTTGTTTGTAATACTGAACAAAACTCATTGAATTACCTATTTTATTATTCCAAAAATCCAAAACGTTGACTGCAATATTATAAGAAACTTTTTGTGTTTTGACCATTTCAAAGTCACTGACACAACTTTAACAACAATTTGGGCAATATGCAGTAATTATTTTGTCTCAAATAACATAGGGAGACTCGTATTCTCTATCATATCTTATCAAAATAATATTTCGTTCATTTTATAACCGTTAGCCATTAAACGATACTCACCAAGTTATTATGATTTTATTATAGGAAAATTTGTCTCCTTGCCACCTTAAAACTTTAAATTTGTCAAAATGGCACTTCAAAATTAACCATTGTTATAATGCCACTGCAAAAACATTTTAATTGTCAAATTGCCACTACTACCGTATAAAATATTCAAAATTAACTATTTTTTATAAAAACCAAATTACCCTTCATTAAATTTTCTAAAGTTAACTATTTCTACAGGACTATGTTGTTGGCCTACGATTTGCTTTATAAATTAACATGTTTTCACTTAGTACCTACTATACAGAACCAAAATAGCAGTATTAAAAAACTTGTACTGCACTCTGCTATAACCCTTTCCAGTCATTCTAGTGTACACTTCCGATACAGTTCCGATACAAGGGTCAACTATGTTCTTAATTAACACCCAAAATTTAAGAGACAAACCATTATGAATGAACCCCAAACTAGTAAATACTGGTAACATACAACATCTTTGTTCAATATAGTTTTTAAAATTTTCCATTATCTTATGAAATCACATCTCAGTGCTCATATGAAATCAAATGAATAAATTAGATGCTGGTACCAATTAGACCTAATGACGTGTAGGTACCAATAGGTACTAGTATGAATGGCTCCACCATCAGATATTCAGATGCAACATGGGAGGTTCAGATCTTCCTGGACTCCCCAATTATTCTCCTAACACCGATGACTACAAACAATAACAGGACACAAAACTTCATAAAATGCGTCATCAATTCAGTCGGCAAGAAAGGATTTTTGAAATGAACATGATGCAAAAAAGCTAGTCATACACCAATACATGTATATAAATATAATTAACAAAAATTGGAAAGTGCATCACTCAATTTGTGCGTGTCATTTAGAACCCCTCTCCAAAAAAAAAAACTCAACACATGTCACTGAAGAGAATAAACCACTGTTTGCTTCTTTACAACCTCGAGCTGTGCCTTCTCATCAGAGAAAGAGGATGCAAGTGAAGAAGGATCCAAGAGAGACTTGTTCTCTCTGAAAGCGTCGAAGGATCGCCGCTTGAGATACTCCTTTATTTTATAATCATTGAACTTGGATGCAATTCAAAGGAGAGACCGAAGAAGGGAGAGAACCTCAGCTCTAGATGGTGGCGCCGCCATCGCTGTTGTTGCTGCGCTCGCCATGGGAAACTGACTGGAGAAGCACGATATTAGAATTCTCTAGCGATAGCAACTAGATGAAGAACAATGTGCAGAATAGATCGGAGAATAAATAGAGGAGAAAAAGGCGAAATGAAAAGATGATGTTATTTGTAAAAAGGGTATAACTGGAAATATGAAAATATAATTCAGATTTTAATATATTTTATTATTTTTATAAATAAAAATTTATAAAAAATATAGTATTAATAGCAATTTGACAATTAAAATGATTTTAGAGTGGCATTATAGCAACAACAATTTTTGAGATGATATTTTGACAAATTTAAAGTTATGGCATTTTGACAAATTCCCAGCGAACTAGATATCATAGACTGGACCCATAGAGATAAGAGGAAACATAATCCTATCTCCGTTTTCTCAATTCAAGACTTGTTAATTATTTTGTTAAAAGAAGAAAAGAAGAGGAGAAGAAGTACAGAACTGATGAAGGCAAGAATGTAAAGCCCGAGGCCGCTGTTGGAAGAGATGAAGAAGTGGGAGATCGGCCTGACCGTGATGACAACGGCGATGAGAGCCAGTTTGTCAGAAAATACAAAAGGGTTCATTTCAGCTGGGAGCTGTTGGTGAAATATTTAAATTTAAAAGTGGTGCTAGCGGTAAGACTGTGAAGAAGGAGATGGACTTGGTCAGCAAAGTAAGTGAAGAAGACCCAAAATGCTTAGTGTTATGTCTTGGTGCAACAGCGGAGTTAGTTGAAGGCGCAGAGAAACCGTTGGAGATGTTGTAGCTGGATTTACATATTTTCTTTTACTTGTTACTTAATTACAATAGTTAATTACTTCATTTAAATAGGCATGTGTGCTTGTTTATCGATGAATTGTATGAACTGAACTCCAAAAACTCTTCTCTCTTATGTAGACTTATTCAAAACCCAAAATCCATGATCATTTCTTTTAAGTTCTGCAATTTCATTCAATTTCATTCAAAAGCGTGATGAAGTCTTTGTCAGTGGTATTCAAAGAATCGGTGAGTGAAATCGACGTGAGTAATAACTCATGATAGCATGTGCAATGAGTGTTAGGATAAGAAAATTAACAATATCATGAAATATTTTGCTAGAAGTGTGCGAACACCATGAGAAGATGTGGTGTGGAGCCACATGAAAAAATGCGGTGTGTAGCTACGGTGTGAGTGTGAATCTCACATATACATGAACTGAATAGTCAGGCAAATTGGATGACATATGAAATGAAACCACGATTGATTTTTCAGGTTTTCTAGCTCAATGAATCGAGAAGAAGCCATCAATGGATGACGTCGCTATTCGCTGCGAGTTATGAAAAAAATGTAATGATGATATGAAGATAAGTTAGCAAAAAAGACGAGTGTTAAGTTCACAAAAATCGACAAGAGAAAATAACTACATATGAGGAGATTGAAGAAACACCACAATCGACACTAATGAGGAAAAATATAAGTTCTTAAAATTAAGTTTATGAGGAATTTTATTGAAATATAAACTTAATTATCATTAATAATATTAAGTCTAGTGAAAAATAAAGAAGACTCTTAGAATTGAGCAGTTGAAATAAAGAACACTCTTAAAATTGAGCAGTTGCAGAATTTTTAAGCTGATTGATGAGAGGATATGAAAAATCAAACGATGTATGTTTTGGCTGTATGACCTATGGATGAAAATCTCTTGAAATCTAGTTTTCAATAGTTCAAATACCAAGTCATTTGAAGTTCTCTACAGAGAGTTATGACTGTTTTAGTGGACAGATGTCAGCTGAAATAGCTGCTGTTTGATATTTTATTTTTAATATGAATTTTCTAGATATTTCTATTGTCTTAGCCTATAAATAGAGTTGTAATATATTGTTTGATATGTAAGAAAGATATAAAAAATTTTAATAAAAGAAAAAATTATTTTATCCATCTCTTCTCTTATCTCAAAGTGTGATATTCACCATTCTCTTTGAACACTAAGTTCAATTATACTCCTGCCAATAATACATCTAAATTTCAGCAGCCTACAAAAATCTTGCCAACACTCCAACCTAATAGAACTAATATCATTGAATAAAGAAGGGTCTTAGACCAATATTTTAAGTGTGGTGACTAGTATTATCTTGATCATCAATGCAAATTAAAAGATCACATGATCTTAAAATAAGAAGAAGAGTGCATTGATGAAAAAGTGGCAGTAGAGGAAGATTTATAAATTACATCCTTAACTTCTAAAAATGCTAAAGAAGTCATAATTTCAATGCATGCCATTTCAAACAAATCACTAGGAAATACAATGAGGTTCAAGGGGCAAATTGTTCAATAACTAGTATTTGCATTGATTGACGGTAGTAGTATTCATAGTTTTTTTGAATTCAAATATTGTGAAATTGCATAATTCTCAAATTGCAAAAACTAACCCAATGATTGTGATGATGGTTAATAATTCCAAAATGATAACTAATGCAACTTGTGAGGCCTTAATTTTTAGCCATAGAGGTTCAATGATTTTGTGACAAATGATCAATCAAATTCTAAATTATTTCAAAATTGATATATTATTTTATCTAAATTACTAAAACACATAAATAATTTAAATTTTTTATTTGTGCAGTATTTAAAAATAACTTTACTACATAAATTAAATATAGAAATTAGATGTATACTACAATTACTCTTCGTCATTTTACGTCATAATACAAAAGTCCTGCGCGACCTTTTTTTGCACGCCTCCATCGCTGCGGGGCGATGGGATGCGGAAGAAGGACAAGAAGATCCCTTCTAAGTGTTCATTTATTTAACGTCGGTTCAGTTCAACGTTCGGACACATTAGAATGCACATTTAAGGGTTTTTTAGTGATTGTGAATCCGTATGGGTGCAAGCCCTCACCATTAATTATCCTGGGTTATTGACCTCGAGACACCTCTGGATCTCGAAAGGGGAAGTAAATACTATAGCTAAATGGTAATCAAGTGGTCGAGTGGTATAAGTGTTCAAGTGATTAGGGTCACTATGAAATACTATGGATTTACAATCAGATCAATCCAGTACGGACAAGATTGCAAAAGATGAACTTATTAACAGATCAGTTCTATCTTTAGAGTACAGTGCAAATTGAATTTACAAACAGATTAATTTAACTTACATAGAGTGTTGACAGACGAACTTATAAACAGATCAGTTCGATGTTTGAGAGATAGTGAAAATGAATTTACAAATAGATCAGGTCAAATTCAAAAAGATAGTGAAGAAATAAACTTATAAACATATCAATTCAATTCAACTCAAGTAAAAGAGATACAGATGAACTTACAAACAGATCAGTTCATTTAGTACAGAACAATGAAAGTAGGTTAGTAGAAAATGAGCTTACAAACAGATCAGCTCATTTTAGATGATAGTGAAAGATGAATTTATAAACAAATCAGTTCAATCCTTACAGCCCCGAGAGATGATCTTACAAACAGATCAGATCAATCTCTACGGGAGATAGAAGATGAGTTTACAAATAGATCAACTCAATCTTCATTGATCTAGAAGATAAACTTACAAACAGATCAGTTCAATTTTACTAGTCAACGATCAATCACACAAAATACAACTCAAAACACTAAACTGGTTGATCTTGAGGTTTGTAAATCAGAAGATTAGTGGATATAGCCCACTTGCACATCTTATTGGTCTTTTAGATCATGAATTTCAAGAACTGAGCAGATTAATAAATCTAGGAACACTTCTACATATAAAGTCAAACATGAAGCATTTAACTAGTTCAACATTGAGGCATGTGTGCTAGTGAATGAACTTACAAACAGATCAGTTCAATTTTATTATTTAAAAGATGAACTTACAAACAGATCAGTTCAATCTTGTAATTTAGGAGATTAACTTATAAACAGATCAGTTCAATCTTACAGACTAGAAAACAAACTTACAAACAGATCAGTTTAGTCTTGCTAGCATGTCTAGTCATGAACAGGAATTCAAAACACTAGAATCAGAAGACAGTGGATAGAATCCCTACAGTTGTCTTGCTTGATCTCCCAAACTATGAATTCTGAGCACTTGACAGATTCATAGATTCAGGATTGCCTTGTATACAAAATCAGATTCAAAGCACTTGGCTGGTCCAATATTGAGATAGGTCAATTAGAGGGTGAGTTTTCAAACAGTTCAGTTCTTCTCCTCTAATTTTGTCAGACTATGGGCTTACAAATAGTTCAGTCCCATATTTGTACACAACCAACTTTGGGAGACAACTGGTGTATTGATGATCACTGAATCATCAATCTCAACATCATAATATCACTTCTTAGACATCATCATGTTATCTTCACTACATCAGCACACTCACTGTGCTGATGTTATTATTATCATGGTTATTCTTTTAATAGTTGTTAGAATATTCTTGTTCTAACTGTTATTAATTACTTGTTCTCAGTATTACATTACTTTATAAAAATACTCCGTTGCTTTAGCGCCCCTTGTGTGAGCTTAATTAATCACCTTTAAAATACAAAAGAATTATTATATTTATTATTGACTTTATTAATAAGATAATACCTTTTATTATTATCTCAATTATTAAGGTAATTTTTTTTTATTTTTAACTCTCTTTATTTTTGCAGAAAATTACTTACAAAAATAATAGAAAATAGGTTGGCTATTATTTATAATTTTGTACATATTTTTAGAATTTTTATAATGGCCAAAATAGCAAGTCAAAACTTGGTCAAATAGAAAAAGTAAATAATATTCTTTTGCTTTTAAATTGTTTCAGTACAGTAAATTTTTTAAAACTGAAATGTTTTTACACAGAAAAAATACCATGGAAAACAAAAAAATTAAAAAATAAATTTGAGTTAATTTGAAGTTTAGGAGGACCTCCAAATGATTTATTTAGTCTTTATTTTTAATTTTCTGTTATTTACTAATAGTTGGACTTAATTGATTGGGCTGAGATTAAATTTCCTTTTTTTTTCTGCGAGTAGGGCCCATATCCTGGGTTGGGCCGACCTTCCCTCTTTATTTAGCTGTGATTTATCTAGGCCGTTAGATCGGTGCTGAGATTGACTCTTAATAGATAAAGGGTCCAGATGCATTTCTAGTTATTAATCTTAACTAATAAACTGTGCTAATCGTTGGATCTCTTTGAGATTCTCTAAGATGCGCTAGGATTCATACCCTTACGTCAAGAATCATGCATATTATGTTCTTCATCTCTTCTGTCAGTTGTTCGTCAAGATTCGTGCTTAGAGCGCTTCAGGCGATCAGAACCTCCGATCGACGACCGGCCGACGACATTATCATCATCTCACTGAGGGGAGTTTGATTGTAACTTTTGATTGAAGTTCCATATAGTGGATTGTGAGGGAGGCCTGTACCGATTTGGTACTGTTCTTATAATTTGGTACCGAGATGAATTAAATCGATTCCTCGATCAAATTGCGTGTTAATCCTTACAATTCTTGCAGTATATCTTGTCACCTTGATGTGATTGATGTGCTTACAGACTGTCTTCATGCAATTAACTCGAATTATAATAAAATTTCAGTAAAGATTGGTATGGTTTGGTACCAGTCATGAGTTTGATTGTAATCTTGATTGTCAAAGCCTTATACACGTCTCATATGCATCCATTACCCCTCTGCACAACTTTGTTTGATTTGTCTATGTCTTTATTAGAGGTTAGGGGTAGATTTCATGCTATTATGCAGAGGGAGATGAACGAGCAAGTATATAAACCGAATTATCACTAATTCGACTGTAATTTTCACTCAATTGGATCTCAGTTGGGCAATCAAGCTTGTAATAGAGTCAGAAGGGTTACACAAACCCTTCAACAGATCATAATTATAATTATTGTTAAGTTTTCCTTTGAATAGTACTTGGAAGGGTTACAAAAATTCTTCAACCGAATTTCAAATCATCTCATACACCATCTCATCATGATTACCATAAAAAAACAACAAAAAAAGTGAAGAGAGATGAAATAAAACGAAGGAAAAGACAAAGAAATCAAGAAAATTTTAAAAAGCTTCTTATTGCACTAACTAATTATATTAGTATTCTAATGATTCTTACATCAATTGTACTTTTGTAGCTTCTTAGAGATGAATGAATCACTGTGTTTTTATCTAATCTCAACTTAATTGAGATGATTAATCTCAATTAGATTCCTTTCTTTCTCTCTTTCTTTACAGTTGCTTTCTTTCTCTTAATCTCTTAATCTCTTGTCTTCTTATTCCCTTTTTGATCTCTCTTCTTTCTTTGATGGCCAGGGAAGGATTTATATAGGCTTAGTTGCTTAATTGTGATTGGTTGATTGATTAGTGGTCAAATTATACACCTTCAATTGATCTTACCCGTTGATTGCATCTCACTCAATGACCAGGATTAATTTGTGTTTCTTTTCAGTCAACTCACTTCCATGAGTCAACACTTGACGGTTTTGAGTTGTTAGAGTTAGTTAAACTCTTCTCATTTTTACTCTTGTGCCACTCTTTTGCATCGATTGGCTCTCCCATATTTCTGAACCTTTCTAGAATATTCTAATCATTTGAACACTCTTAGAACACTTTTCTTATAAGCTCTAAATGGTCCCCAGCCTCAATTTATCGTTTAAAAGCTTGCTTTTTCACTTAAGCCCCACTCTCGGCATATATATTCAATCAACACTTTTTTTTTTATCAATTCTTTCAATTACAAGCTTGCACAATCTCTCCTTACCATCTAGAACTGATCAATCACTCTTGCATGATCAATTGAACCTCTTTCCACTGAGTTTGAACATATCCACACATGACTGGCTTATGAATTGGTGGAACACTGAGTAGTAGGCTTCAAGCGACCAACTTGACACTTGCCTTAGTATCGTGTGAGTGAAAGTAAAGCTCTTGCACAATCAATTGAGCTCGCAAGCCTTTGCAGAGGTGATTTCCATTTTCAAGCTGATTAACTACCTCTATCAATTACTCTCTCTTTCTTTGTTAATTATCTCAATTGATTGCTTGAACAACATCATAGTAGTGTTTGGAAGCCTCTGTGAAGAAGGATTGAAGCAAGAAATCGTGTAGACTCACTTTTCATCCATGGCGCATTCGCTATCGGGTGGAAGAAAGAGGAAGAGAGAAAGAAGAGAATGAGACGAGGGAGGGTCGACCTCAGATGCGCGCAGTGCACATGAGCTAGTGCATCAAGCAAAGCACAATCAGAGAGAGGAGGCGCATGGATCAGGTACACGCCTCAATTTTCCTTTGATTTAAATCGCTGACTTGAGCTATGCATAGACTTGGTGTATACTTGCTAGTGTGAGCTGTACACTCATAATGTTGATAGGTGGGCCCCTTCTGTAAGTAGTTGAGTCTAGGCCCATAGGATTTAACTGTGAATTGATTAGTATCTTGCTTAGGTTTAATTGATCTGACATGACACAATTTCATAGGGCCACCTGTTTAATTGCTTTGTTAATTGTCTGTGTTGATGTTAATGCATGTTGAGGTGACACAAGGCAGTGAATGCCATTTGTCCTGGTCCACTGTGACGTGGCACCAATCTAGTAGTGCCACGTGACACCGGTGGGTCCCACTTGTCAGTTATTTTCTATGTTATGTGGGGCCCACATATGATTTGGTGGTACAATAGAAAGTTGACATGTGTACAGCCCTTGATGAGGTGGTTTCATGCCGTGCTGTCATGTATTTGTGTCCCTTACACCAATGAGAACAAGCCACATAGCTCTGGATGTGTGACATGGCTTGGTGACAGCTTGCCACATGGCATGCTGGTGGGGGTCCACTTGTCAGGTCGGCATAGTGGTGGGTCCCACTCAGCTGAGGTGGACCAATAGGAGAGTGTCATGTGGCACTTCATGGCTGAGCTGGCCCAATAGGAAGCTGCCATGTGGCATTAGCACAGTTGCTGAGTTTTTCAATTTGCATCCTTTCTTGTCCCCAAATTGCATCCAGATTGGTCGTTGTCCCCAAGTTTTACCCAATGCACTCCTTGATTTAATCATGATTCTTGATTAATATGTTTTATCTTCTCTGAATTTATTTTAATAGCTACACTTGTCTAAAAATTCTGAAATTTTTATTAAAAATCTCTAATTTCATGGTGATCATCTTTGTAATTATTAATTCCATTATCCCCTGCCTTCTTGTGCAAATTTTTTTTTATCAAGAAAATCATGTTTCCTTCTCTGAATTAATCTTAATTTTTCACAGTTATAGCTCAACGTTTCTGTCAAATATTACTTGCCAAAAGTCCCTAATTAAGAACGAATTAAACTTATATTAATTGTTTATTCCATCTTCCATCTCAAAAAAAAAGATGATTTTTTTTTAAAATTACTTTCTTTTGCATTTTGAATTTGCAGAAAAAAGTAGTTCTTAGTACCTGACGTAAATCGACAGGCCTTAATATTACATGCAAAACACAAACACTCTTTACTTAACCAATTTAAGAAGCAAGAGAAGAAATTAAAGAAAAACTGGCAACAAATAAAATCGATGACAAGTCCTTCGAGCAATTAAAGTTGAGTAGTATATGTATGCGTTGACTTGCATCTTCTCAGTACGGTTCAGATTTTATGGTTTCGAGGAGGCGATAGTATAGTGGGAGTTGCGCTATAACAAAATAAATGACAGGAAAGCACAAACAAATATACATGGGGTACGCGGCCAATTTGATGTCCCCGTCAGTAACGAAAAAGTCGCCTGCACAGAATGCGACGAGACTAGCTGCAATTGACAGGCCGAGTGTGGTGAGCCCCACCAAGAGCTTCAACGGAAATCCTCTCAAATCCGTTATCTAATCATCAAATGTAAAGACTAAATTATATTAATTCCTTCTTAACTTGTAGTCATTGCGGTAATTTTGTAATATATATATATATATATAGATTAAATTAATTTTCGAAAACCTAAATTCTATATGTAAAAACAAAATTATATTATTTTTTGAAAATAATATATAAACATTGAATATTTTGTATTAGTTCAGAGTTAATTTTTCAGAAAAAGAAGAACGGATCCACTTAGAAAACTTAAAACAACTTAAATTTTATATCTTATAAAATTTTAATATGAAAAATTTAATAAACATGATAATTTTAAATTTAAAATGATTCAGCTCATAAAAATCTCCTTAAACTTAAAATCACACTATTTTTACTCTTTCTATACATAATATATTATACCTGGTAAAGGGAGGTGAGTATTGTGAGGAACATGATGAGAGATGTAACAGAGGACCAGAGAGCGACAATGGATGAGATGGCGAACACCTGGAAATATGGTGTTTGTCCGAGGATTGGGTACCCAGAGTCCTGCTTTGGACCTCCTGGGACAGTGTTAGCGGACGCAAAGGCCACAGTTGCAATGAGAATCGCCACCACAGAGCAAGACTGCGAAGTATTTATCAGCCATTTGCGCCCCTCTTTCACCAGTTGGTCATGACTCTCAGTGAAGATCTGTTGTGTCGTCTTTCCTTTGTGGTTGACTTTGCTGACTTCAGCGATTATTTCTGGTCTGATCGAATCATTCACGTGCTGTGCATTGCATCGGTGTGTTATTCAATTAATAATTATCATGAGATATATTAAGTTTTTATTTACTTATATATATATATATTTCAATATATACACACCCACACAGACGCACACATATATATAAATATATATGTCACCTTGAGCCAGTTGCTCTCCCAGTGCATCTGAATTACTGCTCCGCTGTTGTTCTGAGGATGATTATGTCCCAACATGGCAGCAAGATGTAAAACACTGTTCCCTTCTTTGTCCAATTTCATAAATGCCTCATTCGTTGTTGGAATTTCATTCATCATTAAGTTGTACACGTCGACCTGACGGTGCTCCACTGCCAGTAAAATAATATTTTTCTCATCCTTATCTTGGTCCCAGATTGCCACCGGAATCTCTTCAAGGATATTTTTCACCATCTCCCGTATTCCTCGCTTTGCAGCTACCAAAACAGGGCTTACTGAAAGTACACATAGACAAAATTATGTTAACAAAATGTGTAGCAACATATTTTCGATCTGCCTTTCTCATTTCTTTGATTTTTCATCTCTCCTTTAACATTTCTAACAGTATATATGCTTATGCGATCTCTACAGTTACATTTTAGAGACTCTCATCTCCTTTCTACATATCATGAGCTAAATACAATTTTATCTCTCAGATCTTATGTTATGGTTGACTATATGAAATATAGAGAATGTACCAATATCATGTCGGTTTGATGATTCCTTCTTTTTCAGACATTGTAATAAACTGGGATTAATAGCTTCCACAATAGCTTCCATAATAGCTTGCACTGAAGGTTTTTCTGGTGGATATTGTGAAATGGTATCAAACTGTTGATCCATTGTAGATTGGGGTGGTTTCATTCCGCCAAACTGTTGATCCATTGTAGATTGGGGTGGTTTCATTCCGCCACTATTATCCTCGTACTGCCAGAGCTTTGTTTTCTCCACCAGTTTCTTCATTATTGTCTTTGCATTTTTGTACTTCTGTTTAAGTTCTCCTATTGTTTGTAGTCTCCTTGATCCTTTTATAGGAAGTTATTCACGGAGTGATGTATTAGTATTGTAAGCAGCTCAGTACGAGGTATAATAATAATAGGCAAATTTGTCTTTCCCATTTCACTAGAATCTAAATTGATCGTTCCAAGTCATAATAAAAATGCTACTTGTTTCTTTATTTATTGATTTATATGCTGGGAAATTTCAGTTTGTACTACATTTTACTATGGTCTAAATGAAGTTTCTGCGTCAATATGAGTGCCATCGCCTGTTAGATTTGTGAACCAAAATTTTACTTTTCTAGCAAAATATTCAATTTTGGAATTAATAAAGAACATAAAAATGAACTGTGTATATTATTTCTATAAAAACTGTGTATAAACATATATGCACTTACCTATCCGAAGAAATAATAGAATCTTAACAACAATCTTGAGAATGGAAAATGCAACATTATTCTTTGGGGTTCGTCTTCTCTGTTTTCTATTTTTCGATGTCCCATATTCATCTTCCTTTGGTGCTACATCAGCTTTCCGCAGTGAAAAATGAAGGGCATCATGAATTAAGATTTATGCACACAAGTAAGAATTCCATTAAAATTACCTCACAGTATTATAGACAACGAAAAATCACAAGATTCTAGGTGTGAAAAACTGATTAGTGTAATTATAACATAATGGTTTGTATACTATACATTGGCTTTCTGGATCATCGCTGTAGCACCTCTTACATGTACCAGTTCTCCAGCTAGAAGCTGAATTAGAAAATATGATAGATTAGTAAAAAAAAAATTTCTCTTTAAACAGTTTATTCTTATTTTTGTTTAAAAATACGTAGCCATTGTTTCTTATACCAACGGTCTTAAATATGCAGTCGATCAACTTCTTCGTCAAGAAAAACAGGTCAATGCAAGCTTTGTATGTTGATGGCAAGTCTACATCAACATGTTTTGGATGTTCTGGATGGACAGCAAGGTACTCCCGCCAATCATTAAATTGCAGTTTGAGTGGCTCGGCAGTTGCAACTACAATCAAAGATTCTAATTAAAAATGAGAAAAGGTATCACGTGTAAAGTAATTTGTTTCGAACTTTTACTATTTATTTAAAAATTCAAAATAAATACTTAAAAATTTTAAAAAATAAATAATCAAGAATTTATTGAGACGCACAAATCAAGAACTATGAATTATGGATGATTAACTATATTTTGAGTCTGTAGTAAATACAAATGGATCCATAATTTGAGTCAAAATACAAATGAAAGCACATTAGACTATCTATCTGTCTATTTTGATCTTAGAGAGAGTAAAGTTATCATGTGCTTAACTCAAACACATATTAAATAATTTTCAAAGTTTGACTTATGTTGCTCAATATATATCAAATTTTATGGGATATCAAATAATTTTAGTTTTTTTTAAAATTACTCTAAAATTTAATTAAAAATGATTTGATGTATATATATATATATGTATATGTATATATATATATATATATATGTATATATGTAGCTTTATTATATGTACGTACGTAAATGAAAGTGATATATAATTTTGTTGTAAAAGTAAGAGTACAGTGATATAAAATGCTGTCATAAGAGCCAAAGCGAGCTCCACTCTTGAAAACAGAGGGCTTGTTGGCCAGAGCATGCAGTGCAGATTCTCCCATTGAATTGACATAGTGCACCAACCCTGGATATAGGTGAATGATCTCATATGCCAAATCTACAGCCAATACGATTGAATGGTTGGTATTATGGCTTAGTTTATTTTATTTTCTTTTTTCTTTTTGTGAGAAACCACAGACCTAAATGTTCTCCTTTGATGGCACAGTGAAGTATAGTGTCACCATCATATTTCCTGCAGTGACTGAGATCTCTCGTGGATAACCCGCTTCTCGGATCATCTTTTTGCTCATGATCATGGATGGCAGCCTCTAGCGCAAAGAAGGCAGTCTTCTTGCCATAACGCACTGCCGTAAACAGTGGGGTCTCCCGACTTTTGTTACGCGCTGTGGTTACCATTTCTGGCACAAGTCCTGCAATCTTCTGGCAGACATTGTCACGTCCAAGAGCCGCTGCCAGATGAAGTGGTGTATCCCCGTTTTCGTTTTGTGCGCCCAAAATGTACTGCCGCTCATCTGTGAGAAGTGCATCAAATATTATCGTAATTCAAAATAATAAAATTGCAATTTACTTATGGTCTACATGATTATGGGTTACTTCAATCACATTATTTTGTCGTGAGTGAATATTCTGAAAGGGTTCGTTTACAATGAAACATTGAAGGAGCCAACTATTTCAATTTGCATACTCAGAAAGGGTTCGTTTTCAAATAATATTATTATAATATAAACCTATCCAAATTTATTTCAAATAAAGAACTAAAAAAATATTCTTGTTGTTGTTTTTGTATATTATGACATAAAATTAAATATTCAGAAAAAATAAATTTTATAATATTTTTCTCTCGATTCATTATTCAAAGTGCACAATTTAAAAAAAAAATCGGCTCTGAGTGCGGATTTAGAAAATCTGAAGAAAGTACATTTCAAATTCTAGTTTTTTAAAATATTTAGTTTTGTATTAAAATAGTATTATTTAAAAAAATTCGGGACAAGTGATGTTCTTTGGAACAGTGATGGGCATACAAGAAATGATGGAGGAATTGTCACGAAGAGTCATAACATGTATATATATATTTTAGGTAGATTTCTTTTCTTTAAAATATTTGAACACTTATTAAGTAGTGATCCTCCCCTCTCAAACATGAAGGGTGATTTTTCGGCCACTCAATATCGAAGGGTATTTTTATGTTCGTATATTTAATATATTCTGGTCATTCGTTTTGGGGTTAATTTTATGTTACGATCATTAATATGTGTATTTCTTTTGTTCCGTTGGTTATCGGTATAATTAAAACGCCTTTTTTCTTAATTTTAACCAGTTTCAGTTTTGAGTTTGAATGGAAGAGTTATTAGGGGATTCGAAATTTTTGCATAGCTGCCAGCTAGTAAAAAAATAATTATATTGGATTATTGCAGCGACCAAAATAATAAATAAATAAAAGATAGCTAGCTATGGTGTGTGAAAGCATAACTTACAGTGTCTACAGTGGCGAAGCCACATTGGTGTCAACTGACACATTAAATTTAAAAAAAAATTACCTTATAATTTTTTTATTTAATTATTATTATATATAATAATTTTTAAAATATATAAGTTGACATCACTGAATATATTTTCTGCCTCCGTCACTGAATATCTATTTTTAATCTGTTGCCAAAGCGCATACATACTAAAAATTAATGAAAGACGATTATATATAGTCCATTATTTTATTTCTGGTCTTTAACCATAAGATATATAATCATATGAAGTTAAATTTTTATATTCTTTTTTTTTCAGACAAAAATGGAGATCAAGACACTCAAATTTAATTGTGCATAAAAAAACCTCTCATCTAGATTTTGAAACCTCCCACCGACATAGTGAATTGCCATAATTTTCGACAAAGGCCGGTTCTTTAAATTTTTGTACTTCATTTTGGTAACCAATCGATCTACTAGTCAGATGTAAGAACTTGCACAATTAATGATCGATGCAAGTAATGTAATAATCGTACAATCAATCCAAGATGCATTTTTGGATTTTCGTACAAAAGAGATCACATATATGTTGATTATACTTGCTTGCATTGAGAAAAATTTTATTTGCTTATTGCTTTATCTTTCTTTATTTCACTTTGTTTATAAAGAGAAAAGGAAAAAAAGATTGTGAAGGATGAGTATTCTTTGATGAAAAAGATCGAGATCAATCATTCAAATTTTACTCATCTGTAGAGATTGCATGATCACTAATGGATGATCTTTGCACTATAGAGATTAAAAAAAATTAAAAGAACTGAGAAAAAAAGATAAAAAAAAATGCGAGTACCCTAAGAATAATTTACACACGGACACTTAATTTAGCTATATATGTAAGTGCGCTAAACTTTTTAACTTGTTATTTGGTAAGATCTAATTGAAATAGAATATTCATTAAAAGCATTGCATAGTATATATTATCACTAGTATATATATAGCTTATTGTCATATTGTATTTCTTAATTTGTTCTTTAATTTGTTTTGATTTGATAATTTTTTTGTTTACTTTAATAATATTTTTCACTTGCAAATTATAAACTTTTTGCAGCTAGAAAGAATATATAATATATACCTTCGGAATTTGTGTTCTCAATTGTTTTGAGGAGCTTTAATATGATATCTTCCGTGGCAGCAGATATCGCGACATGAAGAACGGTACTGTTGTCTCGTGTAATATTCTCCATACGGACTGACTTGTTTTTTTCGAAGAGATCACACACCTCCGTCCATTTGCGACTCATGGCTAATTTGTAGATTTTGCTCCTGATCTGTTCGTTATTGGAGTCTTCAGAAGGTTCAGGTATTGGGGGGGTTTGTATGATGTCTGCAGGTTCATCATGAGATGTGACCATTGTTCTTAATTACTTCCTCTCTTTTCCTTTTCTTCTCAATCAAAGCTCAAGGACACGAACTGATGGACACATTTCATAATCTAGCTACATGCATGCCTATATATATATCTGGTATGAGTGAATAAACCCTTTTTTACTTTACTGTGCATATCCGCACTCCAAGCCTCTCTCGAATTTTTAAAATTATACCTATATCTATACTATATTATAAAAAAGAACTTATGTACTGAATATATTCATTAAATTTTAGTGTTTAGTTTTTTCTTAATGACCAAAATAGATGGTCTCCAATGCCACTTTTTCATTTCATTTGTTGTTTTTTTAACATACATTAATAGAAAGTCTAAAGAGATATCTCATCCATCAATAAATTAACTATCAATTATATTTATTTTATTTTTATAAAAAAGAAAACTCTCATGCCCTCCGTGTGGGAGGTCATAGGTATGAAATTCAGATGAGGATCCTTTATGAACAATTAAAAGATGAGTAATTTAGGCTCCCATCTTTACTCAAAAAAAATATATCCATTATACAACTTTTCTTAAAGAGGAAAATTTTATACTTTATAAATCATATTTTATTAATAAATAAATAAATTTTCTTTATAAATCTAAACCGTTATAATTAATTTAGATAAAAAATATCTTGGTAAAAGAATATAATATTTATTTATAATTAAAATATACAAGTATTTATAAATTTTTTATATATAAAGCATGCATGCATGTTTGCCTTCAATTGCAAAATTGCATAAAGCCATAAATAATGTATATTAATGGCATCTTGTTCTTTCCGATCTTTTTCTTTTTCTCTTTTCTAAATGAAGGAAGTGAAATGAAGAAGGATAAAGCAAACACAATTTGTTTTCATTGCAAGTAAGGAATTAATAAAGGCAATTCGGACTAGAATCCTTCTGTGAGTAAAATCCGAAAATTATGTTCGATTGTTCAATAATCACGTTAGTTGTATCCCTCACATCATTGTAAAGCTCACACATTTATGAGCACAGATTGATTACTGTATTTCTGTTTTACGTCCAAAGTTTTAGGTACGTCCAAATTTTAAAGTGCATGATCTTAAATTGCAGCCATAATTAATTTAAAATGGACAAAATAGTCAATGTTAAGAAGGAAATAAAAGAAGAGAGACAATTATCGTGCATATTAATCTGATAGATGTTCTTTCATTATTATTGTAAATTTCTTCATCAAAAATTCCAATTGATTAAGAAATTAATTTCGTCTACTTAATTATAATTTAAATTATATATATTTTAAAATTTTTAATTTGATATTTGGTTTTTATTCTTAATTCTTACGTATTAAATTTATTTTTCTGAATTTAATTATATTATTGTTTTGTACCTTTTACACAATAGTTTATTGACTTAAGATTTTCTTTAGCTTATTATTTTAAATTTCTTGAGGTTCGCACTAAATATGTAAAAATACAAATATATGAAAACATAATCCCACATGCTTGTTTTTTGTTTCATATTTGTTCCGTTTGCATATATTTAGCATGTCTGACATCTGATAATTGATATATTTGTCTGGCTTCCATATATATATAACATATTTAGAGAAAGATTGATGCGTTAAGTTCATTAATTTATGTTATTTAAGTATATGCGTATTTTATGCGTTTGATTTTATATTAGTATATTAGATTTGTGTACTATTTTGTAATTTATTTTGTTTATATGTTTTAAATTGATGCATAGTTTTCACTACTTTTTCTTAATTCATTTTTTCATTTATCAGAAAAAATATATATATTTTTAATTTTAAATTTAAAAGAACTAAAAGCATAACAACTTTTAATTTATCATTATAATATGTTGAGTTGAGATACGGTGCTATGAGTATGGTCTATGTGCTAATATCGTTTCTTCATTTTTAAAGTTTAAAAGATCGAACTGACCACTCAAAATGATTTTCATATCAAAATCTAGTTGTAGACAATTTTTTTTTTAGAATCTTTTACTATTTTTTAGATAATTAAAAAATCACTTCTTTTAAATGACTCATAATAATTAAATGAAGTGATTTTTTAACTAGTAAAAACATTCTAAAAAATAGAACTTGATCTACAAAATTTTTGCATTAAAATTAAATTTGACTATTTAAATTTTAAAAATGGAAAAATATTCCATAGCACATGAGTCATTCGTGCTACGTGTAGCAAGTACCGTAGCCCAACTCATACTTATTTACCTTTACGATTGCTTTATTTTATCATTTTTTTACTTTGGTCATATATCGATTTGAATTCTGTGTATTATCATTGGATTTTTTTTTTAATTTCTACTATAGATTAATTAATGTACACTTATTTAGTTTTTTTCCATATATAGAGATTGGTATTCTATAAAACATTTATCTATATTATTATATAAAACAATAAAGTAATGGAGGCGTCCATTTTTTATCATGATATTTAAACTTTCATAATACTCATTTTATCCTCCATGCAACGGTTGAGAACTTTGGCGGCGTATATCGTTTTCAGTTTTTCAATTTTCTCTCTATTCAGAAATGATATTATTTGGAAAGGTAAAATTTTGGTTAAAAATTTGATACCAACCAACCAAAATAATATGATATTGTATCTTTCCTGATAATTGATAGAGATTTTCTGATCATCTTAGTTCTATAATAATTCTTTTTTTAATTATTCTATTTTTGTTTTATCTTTTATAGTACTCTCTGATGGTATAACTCACAATATCAGATTTAAAAGCACCTGCAAATATTAAAGATGAAGATGACAATAATGTTACGTATTTTTTATGGAACGAATAGTTTGCTCATTAGTAAATATTTTTTTATTAATGATACGATATACATCATTTGTATAACTGAAAAGATGAGAGAGAAAAGAATTGATAAATTGATTGTCATAGTAATATAAAAACAAAGGAGATAATCAAAAATAAATTTTAATATTTTTTTCTATTAGAAATATTAATCATGTATTCTATCAAGATATTTTAGAAGATGGAGACGAACAATTTTTATTTTTTAAATATAAATATATTCAGTTGTTAAAATAATTTATTCTTTTTTTATATATATCTAAATAAAAATGCCGCCGTAATGTACGGATATACAACTGTTTAATTAATGTACACATAGACAATATGGAATTAGTAAGATAATAAACAACAACTGTCGAGGAAAAAAGTTGGTCGGACTCGCTGATAACAGGTTGTCCAGTTAAACCCAATTTGTCCCTACATTTAGAAATGCATGGATTTGCTTACAAAAGATGAGATAAATTTGTTGCCGACTACGGACAAAAAACATAATCCTTCCATCGATGGATTAATATGCACAATAATCGTCTTTTGTTTTATTTCCTTCCTATGTTGCTCCTTGACTATTTTGTCCTTTTCAAATTAATGCCTGATCATGGAATTTAAATTTGAGACGTACCTAAAACTTTGAATGTACAACAGAAATACGCAATCAATCTGTGCTCGTAAATGTGAGAGAGCTTTACAACGATGCGAGTGATCGATAAAACTAATGTGATCATTGAACAATCCAGCATGATTTTCGATTTTTTCTTACAGAAGGATTCTAGTCCGAATTGCCTCTATTCCTTGCTTGTAATGAGAAAATATTTGTTAGCTTCAAACTTTATACCTTTATCCTTCTTTACTTCACTTTCTTCATTTAGAAGGAGAAAAAGAAAAAAGATTGGAAAGGACGAGATGCCAGTAATAAATATGAGTTGATTTGAATGCTCATAATAATTTCTTCATTTTTAAGCTTAAATTATTGATTTGAATGTTCAAAATAATTTTCATATAAAAATCTAGTTGTAGATTAAATTTTAATTTTTTTAGAATTTATTTATTATTATTTTAGATAGATAAAAATTATTTGATTCAATTACTATGATCATTCAAATGGAGTGATAGACCATTAAAATAATAGTAAAAAAATTCTAAAATATATAAAATTTGATCTACAACTAGATTCAGCTAGTTAGAAAATCCATTATAGATCATGCAATCTCTATGGATGAGTGAAATTTGAATGATTGATCGCCATCTTTTTCATCAAAGAATAATGTCCGTTTTCTGTGATTAGATCAAATCAGATCTCGAAAAATTAAACTTGTGAATTGTGACTGCACTACAGGAACAATTATCGTACAGGGACAATTGGTCGATCGATTTTGGTTATAATATTTTTTTCCTTCCGATTTAAGTCTAAAATAGTTCATCCCTCCTTGAGTAATAAAGACCTCCATAGATGTATATAGTGTAACTTTTTTTCATTTTGAAGATATTGAACAGCTTCTGTCAGACAATGAATTTGACATCTCACATTTCCGATCCTTTTTCTTTTTCTCTTTATAAGCGAATGTCGAAGTGAAATGAAGAAAAAGCAATAAGCAATCAAAATTTTCTCATTGCAAGCAAAGTATAAAAGCAACATATATGATAGATCCTTTAATTTGTATGAAAATCCGAATATTTATGTTAGATTAATTGTGCGATTGTCACATTACTTGCATCATTTTAGGTTCTTACATTCGCCTCAAGAAGGGCTCAATTGTGTACTTAGTGTATTCTTAGGAGATTGAGAAATTTAAAAGTTTCAAGTTAGAAAATGAATAAACTGAGCAACTAATTAAATACAGTTTAGAAAAATAAATAGACTGCATTAAGTCGAGTTAAGCCATTATTAACGACTTAAGTCATTGTAACATCTTATCAAGAATAAATCTCAGATGATCAGGAAAATTTTTAAGCAATCTTTGCCCTTGATTTTCCAAGCTGTTACTAAGTATTGGAAGCTGTTGTAACAGCTCAGCCGTTAAACGGTTGGGAGCCGTGGACTCAACTCCATGCTTTAGTTCAGATTGACATTGTTTGCGCCTTAAACATTTTGAGTGTTTGAACTAAGCCATTATCAATGGCTCACAACGTAGAAACCTTTATTTGACTATTTTATCAAGTTTTTCAAATCAAAATTTTACAAAATCAATTCATAAGTAACTTTAACTAATCTAAAACTATCATATGTTTTTCAATCTTCATTACCTTCAGTTTCTACCTACAATCTTAGTTTAGAAAAAATGATTTATAAAATTTAAGAATAAAGTATTTGCAAATTCACAAATTTAAGAAAAATATTTAGTACAACAGTTATTATAGAAGTAATTGTTCAGATTTCAGTCAAATTAATTTTTCTCTCTATATAGTTTGCTATTTTCTACCATGCATTTATAAAAAATCTAAATAAAGAAGTTGTATATTAAATAAATTAAATATTAACTATTATTTAATTTTATTATATAAAAAACTATGCATTGTATAATTTTACTCAGAAAAATAAATTATATCTAAATAAAATATATTATTTATTTATAATAAAATAATGCTAAATATGATTATTTTATACAAAGATCGCTAGAGATCTAGTATTAAATTTCATCACAGAAAATAAATAAATAAAGTAAAGTAAAGAGAAGATAACATAATATTCGACGGAGTTCGACTATGAAGAGCCTACATCTCTAGGATCCGCAATCACAACGGTCGATCATGATGAAATACTAAAACCATAATTCTTCTTATAACTGTGAACCTTCGGTCCCTTAAACTAAGTAAACAAACAATCGTCGATCAAAGAAAGAGTAAGGACAACACCTCTAAGTTTCACGAAGGAGAAAAAACAAATAAATAATCTACTAAAGGGTCTCTCGATCTCACTTTATATAGGTATAGCAAAATAATCTTTAGACTAAGTGCCAAGAATAAAACTTTCTCAAGCGCACATAGGTGACTACTAGGGTTAAACATGATATAGCTATGAAATTCATCAATTTAGAAGTGAAATGAATTAGTATATACAACTGTGCCACAAAATAGGTATGAAATACGCACAATCCGTTGCAACGATTAGGTCATGCTAACTCTAACGAGGTTAACCGTTACAACAGATGAGATTCATTATAACGGATGGAAGCGAGGAAATTCTTTGAAGTTTTTTTGGACAAAATTGGTACATAAATGATTTATTTCATTACAACGGATATTGAGATCCGTTATAATGATTAGAGGCTTAATTTCATTTCGAGATCATGTTTTACAACAAATGTAAGATCTGTTATAACGGTTAGGTAGGAAAAATATTATGAAGCAATTTGAATAAAATTTGCACATGATTGATTTATTTCGTTACAATGGTTATGAGTTTTGTTACAACAGTTAGGGTATAATGTCTCTATTATACTTGGTTTAATCTCAAGATTGCTTTGATTACCTTTGATTTTTATAATTCTAATCTAACCAAATTATTTTTTATGATATTTATGCATATATTTTTCTGTTGATGTTCTATATCTACATTTATAAACTTTAAGAAACTATTAAATTCTTACGATATTGTTTTACAAATTAGAAGATATGATTTTATATATTTTTGAGAATTATTTATAATAAGAAATTATATATTAAATAAATTAAATATCAATAATTATTAAATTTTATTTATAAAAGGAACTACACATTATACAACCACTCTCAGAAAAGAAAAAAATATATATAATAAAGTTTTATTAACTAATAAATTAATTTTACTTAAAAATTTATGAGTTTTTATAATTAATTTAGACATAAATTATATTTAAATAAAATATATTATTTATTTATGATAAAATTAGTGTTAAATATAAATATTTTTGAAATTAAGAGGATCTGCACAACGGGTGGATTCTCTACTAGTTTATATAATGAGTTGGGCTATAGTTCTATACATAGAATAGATTGTTTCGTGTTATTTATCAATTCTTCATTTTCAAAGTCTAAATGGGCGATCCGAATTGCTCAAAAATGATTATCATATGAATATCTAGTTATAAACAAAATTTTATATTTTTAATTTTTTTTACTATTTTTTAGATAATTAGAAAATCACTTGATTTAATTATTCCCTACAGAAAATTGCTCTTTTCACATTGGCCAAAGTAGGTGATTTTCAAACTATCCAAAAAATATTTTCTAACTATCTAAAAAAATATATAAAAAATCTAAAAATATTAAATTTAGTATATAACTAGATATTCATATAAAAATCATTTTGAATTGTTTGAATCATCCATTTTGATTTTGAAAATGAAAAACTGTGATCAGCGTTATGCATAATAAGGCAATTCTATATATAATACGGTTAATGACCTGAAATATAATAATGGGCTATAATCTTCTTTCATTAATTTGCGGCATGTATACGCTTTGACAACACATTAAAAATAGACATACTATAAGATGTGCTTTCGCAGGCCGTACCCTTTTAAAAAAAAAAATGTCGCGGCAATATATACTTCAATATATAGTTAGTTGTTACTGGCTGGCAGTCATGCTAAAATTGTGAACCCACTAAAATAAACCCATCAAAAACTAAAACTTGTTAAAATTAAACAAAAACTAATGTTTAGACCGATGATCAACCGAACAAAAAGAATGCACAGATTAAAGACCCGAACATAAAATTAACCTCAGGCCCAATGAATAAAACATATTAAATATCCGGACATAAAAATACCCTTCGATTGCGTTACCTTAACAAATACCCTTCATGTTTAAGGGAGGATCACTTGATTATTTGTGTTGTGACTGTTTATCAAAAAGAGGTTAGGTTGAAAACGACTGTAAATTTTTACTGGAAGTATATCAGTGTTTTAACAAAATGAATATTACAAGTTGCACTATTTTAATCAAAATAATAATTTGGATTATGATGATTAAGAGATTATTGGATTCTTTATTTACTTAATTAAAAATCTAAATTCTGCCTTGTTTACTCGTACCTTTTAATGCATTGGGGAATCACACAAAAACATAAATTTAACATTTTTAAATTTCGGAATGACAAGTAACCCTGCAGCTCTTCAACAGTAAGTTCTTCTTCGAGGTCTACTAACCATCTCTTTTCCTTTTCAAAATGTAAAACACATACAAGAAATGCTTTATTTAGAAAGATAACTCAAAGAACAATTAATCGCACAACTGAAGTTCTGCATGTTATAACAGTACTCTCTACTACCAAAGTGGAGCAACAAAAGAACTTTGATTGAGAAAAAAGAGAGAATTGTTCCAATGTCATCAATTGTGTCATCAAATATCATCAACTCATATTTTATTTATATTTTAAGATTTAATATTCAAATTTGAATATAAACCATTAATCTTTTTGTTTCACGTAAGATACATGTTTATAAATTTTCGTGAATTTTAAAGATCATGCATCTTATACTAGATCAAATGATAACAAAATATATACATAAAATTAATAAATCATAGTTAATTAGATTTTTTATTATTATTTAATCTAATATAAAATGAGCTAAAAAATCATAAAATTTTATGAGAATACATCTATCATGAAAATTAACAATATCAACGATTTAGATTTCAAATTTGAGTTTTAAATTTTAAAAATATATTAAAAAAATGAGTTAATAAGATAAACAAAATTAATGTCATTATAACACTCGTTGGAACCTTCTGAGTTCTGAAGACCCATTCTATAATCTCAGGAATCAAGTCCGTTGCCAAGAAATTACAGGTGGCAACAACACCGCACTTCATGTCACATTGTCTGGTTCTACAGAAAATATCGTTTTTAATTAGCTACTTCTTATAATCGAGAAAACTGTTGAGAAATAAAAGCAAGTAAATTAAATTGGAATTATGGGCCTCAAAGTCATACAGCGATTTCATCATTGGCCCATTAAAATAGAATTAAAGAGTTGTTTTTTTAGTTAAGAAGTCATCTTATTTTTTTTTTGCAACTTAACGTTACAATTTTACTATTACTCCTATGTGTACAAATCGGTAGCCACTGTACAATGTAAGATCTAGTTCAGATTAATAAAAATAATCTTCAATCATTACTCTTTACTCAAAATCTCAACATGGTATTAGAGCCATGTTACTTAATCCTGTTTTTTTTTTTTTTTTCAATTCCGCAAGCAACAACGGACTGCAGATAACTAAGAACCATCCAAACTGATTTAAAAAATCAGAAAAACCCACAACCCACAAATAAAAAAGGCAACAACCAAGTTGCATTGAAGCAAACTCCATATAACATATATCATGTCTCTTCACAACACATCACAAGAGATCTGGGAAAAGACCAGCAAAAGAGGAATTATGTCCATATCTATGAACTAAAACTTGAGCTTCAATAAATCAAATAATAAGTCCATTAAACTGCCAAGATTAACAACCAGATGCAAAAGAAGCGATATGAGCTTTCAAGAAATTCACAAAAAACAACAAAGATTTTTAAGTTTCTAACTAGTTTAGACTCGAGCTATATATTAAGCAGTGAGATTCCAAATTTTACTTTTACCCTAACTACCCCTCTTATGATTAGGCGGTAGCCATGGTCGAAGGAGAGGAGACTCAAAGGGCTATTTTTGGATCCCATGGTGCTGAAAATCTGAAGCCAAAGCATTTGTGACACTAAACCCTAAACCTAGCTTGAGGGCGGAGGCACGATGAGACCCGACAACCAAATGCGACTATTGTAAAATAGAGAGCCATCGAAGAGATGGCTGCTGATTTCTCCACCCGCATCTTCGCCCAAAGGGACCAAGGAGGATTGGCCAATGACTAGGGGAAACCAGAAACCTTTCGAAGATAGAAGAAAGGAGAAGAAAACCCACTCAGCGGTAAATGAAGAAGAGAGGCAAAGGGACTCATCATCGAGACCATTGGGCCTAAAAAAGGCAAAATTTTGTATATATCTCACCATACATTTTAATTTGAATATTTATTTTTTTAATTTGAAAATTAGATATTTCTTCTTAAAAATATTAAAATTTTAGATATTTACTCATAATTAATATTATTCTCATAAAAATAAACTAATAATTAATTAAATTATAATAAGACAAAAATACCCCTTCTTACTAATTTTATTACATCAGTGATGTACAAAATTATCATAATCATGAAATTATTTTTATCGCTATAAATATCAAACTCATTGGGTAGGCACTAGTTACGGTCAGATCTGATTTGTACCACCTTTAAATTGTATCAGTTCCAATTCATAGAAATTTGTTATTTTATTTGAGATCGTATTTACACACAGTTAGAACTCAAGAAGAGAGAGCAAGGGTAAGTAATAATATAGTAGCAATACAATATGTATAACAAAATAAAATAATTCAATGCATTATCATTGATTTTATTACGGTGCAAGTTATATAAATGATGGAAAAATATAGAGTGGTATTTTTGTCCTATTAAAATTTTAGTTTATTATTAATTTGATTTTTATGAGGATAATACTAGTTATGGGTAAATATTCAAAGTTTTGACATTTTTAGAGATAAATATTTAATTTTTAAATTTGAATGGGTAAATATTCAAATTAAGATGTGTTGACGGATATATATCCAATTTACGTAAAAAAAGGGTGAAGGCCGCATCAGATCCTGTGTAGCAATTGGCCATGCAGCTATCTATGCTGCTATAACAGAACAATGCAAGCTCCTTTTCAAAAAGTCTGGTATAATTCTTAATATTACTAATTCCTTTCAAAAAAAAAAATTTAATGGGCCAAAACTCGGGTGCAATAGACCACATCACAAGTAATTTTGAATTGTTACAAAAATATATGAAATGAAATGCTACTCAATTTGTTATCGTTGCAATATAGAAAAAAAAATGAGAATTATAGATAGTTGATCAATCTCTTTTTCAAGAAAATAACAAATGTATTACATGTTAAAAAATGCTCTTTCAATTTACTGTCCATCAATAAATCACACAAGAATTAAATTACAAAATTATATTTTCATTAAAGAATGTGATTTTCAGGGTTAGATAATGAAGAGTATGATCGGTGAAAGTTTTTTGAAAAATGAACTCTATATTTTGAGACAACAAAATTTTAATTTTAATACAAAAAAAGTGAAGAGTTGGATAAGATTTGACATAGAAGAATAAAGCATCCATCGGACAAAATATTAAAGTGTATTTTTGTCTGTTCTTTTTTCAAGTATTTTGAATTGCTTTAAGTTTGTATTTGGCATGTAATAAAGTTGGTCTGTTTACTTCATATAATATAAATTTATTTCTTAGAAATTACAAAAAAAAGTAACTTAACACAATATTTATTTAAATTCATGATTTTAAAGCATCTACTGGTATTGAAAGAGATGTCATGTACTGCTTGTATAGTTGCATGCATACATACATATATTCGAAGAAAGATGTTAGTCAGGAAGAGCTCAATGCATTTTTACTAAATTCCTGAGTCAATGTTTATATTTTGTTATGTCCTCGTATAAAAGGATTAAAAGAAGAGTTTAACATGTCAACTTTGATCAAAAAGGAGAACCAGAATATTAGGAAGAAAGAATTACAGTGTAGTCACTTTGTAGAAATTTCTTGTGGTGTACAAAGATACAAAGCGAATAGCAAGAATCAGAAACCATTTAGAGTGCAAATGTACTCATTGTCTCATTCATCAACTGGGTTTGATCCCTTAACAATAATTGATATCCAGGAAGAAGGCATGCAGTGGATCATCCAATTTATATGAACTGACAAGATGGATTGTCTATGAGTAGATTATAAGTGAAATCTTGTTACCTTAGTTTGAAAAATAGCAGGTGCAGAGCCCAGAAGCATTCTATATGTTTTTCGGCCAGTATTTATAAAATTTCAGCTTCGCAATGAAAGCGTACGTAAAGAAATTGCCGTGGCAGCTAAAAGATACGGGGTTCGCAGTATGATGCTCGCTGGAGTGATTACTGATCAGAGCCGCCGCTTCGCCAAATCGCACGGTTTAAACCATAAAGAAGAGGGAGGGGCTCGAAGTCGAAGGGGAGGCAGGGAACAGAGGGATATGTATTCTCTGCGTAGAATTTTTATGCGAGATCTCCGCAGAGAAATCACAAACAGCTCAAAAAAATTACAACGGCTATGAGAAAATCTGAATACGAATTTTGATGCACGAAGTTTTTATTACTGTTAATTCAGAACCGTTAATAAATAATCTAACCGCACAAATCAAAAGAACCATACATGTAGAGCTTTTTCAGCTCCGCATGTGATGTAAATTTAGAAACGGAAGGGCGATTCGAAAAGGAAGAGATAGACCCCGACCCATCCGCCATCTGCGGTCCGCCGTCCAGTGCAGAGAATCATTCCCTCTGTCTTTTTTTTTTTAAATCAACACTTCAATACTACCATTGGATCTGGATCATCCCGTCGGACGGTGCAGATTTACTTTTTGACATAATGATTCTTGCACAATAGGTGTTCGTGGCAGAGACCGAGTTATAGCAGGCAAAGAAAAAAAAAAGCAAAGAGAGAAGTGCCATGCAATCAGCAATTATGCGACCGATGAACCTATGAATTTTTGTCTAAAAAGAAAATTATATATGATGCAACTGAGTTTTTCAATTAAGCCTAGGAGAATTGAATATTACGCATCCAAACTCTTTAATAAGTAATATACCCAGTGTCTCAAAATTATTTATTACAATTTGAGAAGTAGAAAAAGGAGGAAGAAGATGAAATAATGTATAATTACAATATTTTATTTATCTAATTCTCAAGTTACAATCTATATACACAATTTTACTAGCCGTTGTTGTATTGCTATATTTGCTAATTCTTGAACAGATGTATTAGCCATAGTTTGATTTCGCATTTGGCTGATTACTAACCATTGTTCAATTTCCTAATTATACTTGCTTAATTCTAATCTTCTAATTGGACATGATTAAATAGAACAATGTCTAGATTCGTGCCGTGGTTCTATTTTCCAATTGCAAATGAGCTTTGCCTCATTAAAAGAAATGCTTTGCCTCAGTGAACCACACAGTACACAAGTAGAGCCTCGAAGTGGTAAAATTCGATTCGATCTGACAAATCCGTTCGACTCATTCGGATAAGAATTCAATTCAATATGTTTTTGTTTAAAAGTCAAACTGATCCAATCTAATCCGAATCTAATCCGAACCGATCCAAGATCAAATGATCTATAATTCAATCAAAATCTATTAAAAATCTAAAAAAACACAATATATAAATTAAGCCGACTCAATCGTAATCCGACCCGATCCAATCCGATTTCTTCCAGAATGTCAAACTACCTCAACCCGTCCCGCTCGATTGCCACTATTTTTTCCTGGGAAATAGTAACACCCCCACAAAAAAAATTTCCCTATAAATCATCCGGCACGAATCTCAAAGTTATCCGCTACAGTAATCACTCCACTTCCAAGCTATCCGCTACAGTAATCACGAAGTGGTCGCTGTGCAGTTGTCCATTAAATAGGATAGACTTGCAATAATCACTCCACTTCAGCTTGTGATCTCAAGTTGTAAAAAAAGTATAACCGCATGATACAGCCGGTTGTAGCTCTGGCCACACTAAGCGAATTCATCCCCATCCAATTCTGTGAAATATTGGAGGAAACATATTTGCTAAAAAAATTGAGTATCATACTAACCTTGCCATGAATTTCGAATATTACATTGAATGCTTAGCAATCTCATTTGGAAAACATCATGTCATGTCCATAATGAACATAAAAGTTGATTAAGAACAAAATAAATGTAATTGTCATTAATAATAAACATCTAAAGCACAACTAATACAATGTTAATACTAAGCTAAAAACCAAATTTTCCAAATTCATCCGTAAGATTCATGCATTCTGTAACCGAATAGCAAAATGAAATCCGCCTTCACATCAGCAACCCAATCAAAGGACATTAAGCTGGAAAAAAGGCTACAACATTAAGTACTGATTACCAAATGATGAAAGAACCCACAGAAGAATTGCAAAAAGCATACCCAACATCCGTTATGTGCAAACCAGGCATTTGTCTGTAATATTTTGCAGAATATTTATCACCGTTTCATTGTGCTATTTTAACTCAAGTATCCCATTTTATCTGCCAAAATGCTTCTGTTCTCCGTTCCTCCTCCCCCTTTCTGCCATGTGAGAGACACTTGCTTTCACCTTTCCAACTTCATCATTAAGCAACTCCTCCCAGAAGTCATCATTTAATTCCTCCCCAGGCAACTCCACCTTAGCCTCATCCTCTGGAAAATCTACCGAGGGATCCAATAGCAAACTTTCTTCTGCTCCCTCATCCATGCCCAATCCTAACCCTATCCCCTGGTCCATCTCCAATCCAAATAACCCTTCAGGAACCAACACACCCTCCTCAATCTTCACTGTGGTCTCCTGCTCGGTACTGCTACTTGCCCCTGCATCGTCAATCTCTTGTGCCTGGTCGATCCTTCTCCGCCTTTTCTTTGATATCTCCTCTTCTAGTTCCTTCCTCTTCTCAGTTTGAGAAAGCAGCTGATGCAACAACTCAGGGTTGCGCATAACTCGTGCCAGGAATGCCATCATCTGCTGCTGCCTCTGTTCGGTGCCCTGTAGCCGTTCCTCCATAGCCTTGAGATGGGCCCGGGTCGTCTGTTGCTCTTGCCTCAGTTTTACAAGCTCAGTCATCAATAGTTGCTTATCTCGTTTCAGGCGGTCAATTTCAGATTCATATTGGAATTGGCCTAGCTCAAGGCAAGGACCCTGAGATTGTTGCGAGGACACAGGATGCATTGGTGGTTTTCGTCTTTTTATAGTTTTCAACAGGTGCCTCTGGCCTCTTAAGAAACCCTCGTTGGCAAATTCCCATTTGTCCGGGTCTACTTTTCTGAATCCCTGCATAATAAGGCCACAAGTGGTTAAAGAACAACAGAATCTAGCATATTGCAAAAGGAATACTTAATAAATTGGAAAGGCAAATGAACCAGCAGCAACTTTATGTACTAATGTTGACCCTCATAAGGCCGGTAATATTTTCAAGCTGCCGCACAACCACCAATACCTCTCAGGGAAAAATTGACAAATCTTTACCGGCTTTATTATTCTAGCCAAATCTAGAAAAGAAATTTTTAATTATATGCATAGACGAAATACAGTTAGGCTACATATACCTCTTACAACCCGGGTGCAACATTTTTGAGTTGCAAGGGGTTCTTCAACTTTCTTCTGCTTTCTTCTCCTTCTTCTATTTTTTAATAGGATAACACAATGATCATTTACCATTACCACCTTCTGATAACTAAAAAGTAATAATAGTTAAAAAGGCCAGTGAAGGAAACAAGCTCGTTGCTAAAATTTACCAATAAAAATTGTTATAAAACAAAAGATCTAACTACTTCAGCTAATTGACAATATTGGCAAAAACATAAAAGGCTACTATTACATACTAACTGGTGTTCAAAGGATGAAAAATAAGAATCTTGTATCAGAAAGTTTCAAGAAAAAACATGCTCCTTGAACTTAAATCCAAAATTTCTTTCAATAGTACTGGGCCAATTCCTGTATGTATCATTCCTCCTTTCTAAATTGGTATTAACAGTGTCATTTTCTTTTCAAATCATGATGATAATTAAAAAAAAATTATGAGTTTCAAATTTCAATACATTGAAAATCTGACATTGTTCACTTTTCATTGCTACTTTATATACTTGGATTTATTTTCTCTAAACAATTTGTTGGCATCATTTGTGATTGCTCTCACTCATAGACATCTTGGGCACTACCTTCTTCCACTATTTTCAAATGTTCAGCAATGAACATTTTACTTTTTCTTTCATGTCACTGGGTAGTTGAATTAAAAATGCCCTGAGATGTGCATGAAAATTATGATCCCTATGAGTAATTCATGTAAAATATAACAAACAAATGTCATTCATGCACAGAAGATTACAACCTAAAACTATGCTTAGGCAAAAAGAATGACACTCAAGGAATGTGTATCTTACAACAAAGACACTCACATAAGTATTGAGCTGCCTCACAAAGCTCGAGAAATTGTTGTGCTTGAAGTAGCGGGGCAACAGAGTAGTTGCGAAAGCATGCGGATCCCATACCACAAAGCTGTTACCAGCCTGGCTCCACGAGACAATCCTCTGAGTCCCCACATCATCCACCATCTCATAGGTCTTTGTCAGAAAAGGCGGTGGCCCCCCTTCATGTAACCCCTCCATTGGCTTTGGTGCAAATTCAGGTCCCTCATCAAAACCCATAGCTGACAGCTCATTGCCAGGATACTCCTCTTTCATCAGGTTCAGCATAGGATCCATTTTCCTCAGAAATCAAACTGAGTAGGGTTTGAATTTTGAGGAATTGCAGATCCCAACATATAAATTGCAACTGCAGAATTCGATGAAGGGTCAGTCGAGATGTCAATATAGCGGTAGAAGCAATGAAACTGAAAAATCTTCAACAGAATGCAGGAGGAGTTCTCAGTCCAACGAATGGGAGAAGAGTACGAAGCTTGCTAACAGAGCTGATGAGTAGAACATGAGACAAGTGAGACAGGCGTAGGATTTAAAAATTGGGGGCGGGAGAGTGAACAGGGGAGAAGAGGAACATTCTAGAGAGGAGGTAGGGTCGCCATCATATCTCGAATCGGAGATATGGTAAAAAAAAGGTGGAAGCTTCTGGAAAAATAGCGGTGGAATAGGCGATACCGGAGGAAGAGGAAGTCGCAGATCCGTTGATATGCTCACCGATGCGTGCGTTCACCTCCTCCTGCAGATAAAGTGATACCGGAGTAGTACAACAACTGGAGGCGTCTGTGGAAGAAGGGTTGTTATTGAGGAAAGAGATAACTCCAGGTGTTGCGAATGGAGAGAGAGAGAGAACAGCATGGTTTACCTACTAGGCCAGATGGCCCTTCTCCGTGGCAGAGGCCAGGGATTAGTGCACCGAGGACCGAGATGGATAGAATACATCTTGGTGGGCCTGATCTTGACCGGGCCTTCATTTGTGTCGGTTAGTTTTATTGGATCTAGATCTATTTGAAAAATCCGGATCCAGATCAAAACTCAGTCTATGACCTTTATACCTATTAGTTACCTAGTATATTTATGGATCAACACAGGTGGTTAAATTAGATCAACTAAATTAATTTATACAGCGATTTCAGAAGAAAATAAATCGCAAGAACAGAAGCAGTGAAAAATTATAGAAATTATTGTAAATACTTTCTTTTCTCAGCAAAATAACAAGGGGCAAGGGTACTGTTACAAAAAGGCTCATTGAAAAATCTGGGGAGCACAATTTCTCTGCTCGGAATGATTTCAGGGAGCTGCTTTACATGTTTGTTTCTAAGCAAAACACTAAAAGCACCTAGGTATTCAAGTATCATGTCTTTCTGTACATTCTACATGGTGTCAAACCCGCTAATGGTTTCTTGGTTGTGTACACGTTTATGAAGCTCAAGCATCTCTTGATGATTCAGGTCAAGGGAAAGAGCAGCCCGGCAGTCCCGAATTGCGCTTTGTAGATTGCCAATGTGTTCATGAAAAGCTGCCCGCAAGTGCAACAAATAAAGGTCGGCTTTGAATGCAATGGCGTGCGTCAGCTCTGCTATCGACTCTTTCTCTTTGTAGCTATCCATTAACACTAGTGCCACAATTAAAAAAAAAACAATATGAATCAGAAAATTGCAAGTTTAATACCAAATTGAAAGTTCCAAATATACTACCTTTTTTTTAGCAAAGCCGTGTCTCCTCCCTTGATGGCCTCTCTACCCATACTCTCTTCTATTCTTGTACACTTCTCAACCATTTGTACTTTTGCTTTGAGAATTTTGATCTTGTAGAAGTTAACTAGTAGTTTATTATATTAAAAATGTCATATGGAGGTGTTATCACTTTTCAAAACTTGAAAAATTGATTTTGTAGAAAAAATACAATACCATTGATTTATCAGCTGCTAAGTCATGTTTAATCGTTAAACACTAAATGACCACCCCGCTGCTGAATGACATCAAAAGGTTTTTACAAGCCAAAAACTTTTAGTTTACCAACTAATTTTTGGCCCATGCCAGGTCAGCAAGACAATTTTCTTTATTACATGATCTTAAAAATCAGGAGTTCAGGACAGTTAATGAAATCCTCACCTGCAAATCTTTAATGGTTTGCTCCGTCACAATACTCAGACATGTAACGGGTACCGGTACGGATAAACACGTAACGGGTCCAAATGAGTCACCATCTCCAAATCTTTCATGGCTTGCTCCCTGTCACAATACTCAGACCGTTTCTCATAGGCAGATGCATTTTTCTTCGCCTTCTCTATCAATTGTGTCATTTCCTCAAATGCCGTAACCTGGTTGTTCTTTAAAAAATGGACACGAGCCAAGCCTTGATGAGCCCAGGTGTGTCTGATCTTGAGAGCACTTGTGTAACAATCTGCTGCCAAATCCAGCTTATCACAGTCAAGATATACACCACTAGGTTGTTCAATGACTGCTTTTATAGGTTGTAGCCGGCAAAAGATTGGCAAGATCAAATCAATCAGCACTTGTAAACTACTAGGACTAGCATGTTTTCTTCTGTGAAGTTGCTATATCCAAAAAAAATGAATCCCAATTTAGCGCAATTCCACGAGAGTGAAGTTTCCATGTGCACAAAAGAATAATCATGTTTTGCATCAAGAAACCTCAGCGTGCAATAATGCCTCGAAGAAATAGTAAGTTTGTTCATATTTTTGCCCAAATTAAGCCTTGATTTAACATCAATTGTGCAAAATATGCAAAAATAAAAGCTACAGTAGCCAAGCCAATATCAAGATATGGTATTCAGTAGTTTTTTTTAGCAAGCAATTGCTTGCTAAGATGCATTGAACGGAGAAAACTGTACAAATTTCCCCAACCTATTGGTGGTATTCAGTAGATTAAGGGAAGAAAGTCCAAGTATTAGACAGAAGTAGAGTATTGAAATGGATCGGACGGTCCGACTCGTTTCGGACCGGACCGTGACCGTGGACCGGATCGGATCGGATCGTGGCCGGACCGTGTCCTATCATGGTCCGGTCCGGCCCAACGATGGATCGGTCCTCCCTTCACCCAAAAATGCACCATACCGATCCGTGGACCGGACCGTGAACCGTACGGGACCATAGACCGAACCGGACCGGACCCCCTCTCCCACCCGGCCCCCCACCCCTCCCACAAAATAATGCTAATAATTAATAAAGTAGTCGCTGGTACACCTTCCACGTGCAAAAATATCATTCTTATGCTTTATGTATTTTTGTTTAATTTATGATAAAAATAAACTTTATCTTTAATAAACACCAATCTAAGTGAAATGCGATAGTAATCCTTTTATTTTTTTCCCACCGTATCGTCCTTTTTACTAATGAGCTTGTGAATTGAACTCCAATTGAACTACCGGGTGTTGACAATATAGAGTAACAATATAATAATTATCTAACTCCAATTGAACTACTTTATTAATTATTAGCATAATTAATTCGATAAAAATGATTATCTAAAAATTAATAAATTTATTTTTTAACTTTTATTATTTTCTGAAATTTTATTTTTTTTACAATTTTTTTAATTTTTTAGTACTATTAGATTTTTAAACAATTAAAAATAATAATTCGAATTAGTTAAAAATTATTATTAAAAAATATAATAAATTATTATTTTTTCCAATTTATAAAAAAAAAATTTGGACCGGACCGGACCGTGAACCGTCCCGTCCCGTCCCGTGGGGGTCCGGCCCCTGAGGGCCAACGGTGGGACGTGTTCGGGTTTTTTGAATTTGGACCGCCTTAGACTGGACCGTGGACCGTGCGAGACCGTGAACCGTCCGAATTTAAACCGGACCGATCCAGACCGGACCATCTTCAATACTCTACCTAGAAGCAAGTACTAGTACCAGAAAATCAAGATAGTCAAAAGGAAAAAAAACATGAAATAATTTTAAATGGACGAGAACTGACCTCACCCTTTCTAAGCCTATCAGAACGGCATTTTAAGTGCCTCCTCCATGAGAGATATACAAGTCAACGAGCACGATGGGTCCATGCCTGAATCAGCCAACACATATGCCTTCAGAAAGAAGGCTTCAAAAGATCTCTGCATGGGAATGGATTTTTCAGCCTTAGACAATGCCTCCTGGCAGTGGCCTATATCATAAAAGAAGCCAGCCCTCATATTGAACTTTTTCAGAGTTCTCCCTTTTTATTTCATTTTTTTTTTAGTGTCATTTTTTTTGATAGATAGTGTCATCCGTCCGGATTTAAATTCGATCCGATCTGATTTTTTAAAAAAATCAAATTGATCCGACCCGATCCGAACCCGATTGTTCCGAGATTAAATGACCTTAAATTCAATTGAAATCTATCAAAAATCTGAAAAAAAACATAATATATAAATTGACTCGACCCGATCTAACTCTGATCCAACCCGATCCAAATCAATTTCTTCCAAAAGATCAAACTGATCCGAACCGTCTTACTTGAATTCGAACCTAACCTGACCCACTCTATTACCACCTCTAAGCGTCACTGTATAACAATTCCACCAATCCCGCAACAACATGTCAAGTAATTAATAAAAGCTTGTAGGACCCGTTATCAGCGATTTGCAACACAGAACAATTAATGAAGAAGCATCATAAACAGCTATACTTGGCCAAAAGTGTACACATCTCACAGTCACACTAAGCGCCAAATTTAACCTCGCTCTAAGAAAAAGCGAGAGCTATCGTGCATGATGCCCGCTCCCCTCAAAATCTCTCAAAACTTCACCACCAGCTCTGGTTACGTCGGCATACACGTCACTATCATGTTCCCATGTGGATGCAATGCTTGCCACGCGGCGTCCATCCAGCGGTCCTATTTATTGAACCACGTGGGCTCTGTTAGCACCACCACTGCTCTCCTGAGCAACTCATTGAATCAACAACTATATATATCACCTCTCCTCATCCCTGAAAAAGCAGATCTGCACTGTGATTTCATCCTCTACATCTCCCCTGAGAACACTACTGAGAGCTAATTAAGCTTCTATACATCGATCTCTTTCACAAATTAATCAGAGTATCAGTAATGGCATCATCAGTAGTTGCACTCAACTCCTACATGTCAGTGAGGGCACCCAATGTTGTTCCCGGCTTCCATCGGCCTCCGCCCGGTAAAATTGCTGCCACGGAGGGCTGTTGTACGTTGTCAAGCTAAGGCATGTATCATGTTCAATGCCTTGATTCTTAATTTTACTTGTTAATTTATCCATCTTTCTTTAACTTAGGAATAATTAATCATTTTATCAAACACTCAATGGTGCGTTATGCGCGGGAATATTTTTCTTGTTCACCGCTCTTTTTTTTCTAAAAGAATATATTGTCCTTGATTTTAGTTAATGGTACTACAACATTGAGACCGATATGTATCAGTTATTGTTTAAAATTTTGGAATAGAGACGACATATCAAAATTATATGTACCAAGACTTTATGACAAACTAGAATTTGTAGACTAGTTGTTATTGGCTGAAAGAGTAATATCTATTGTACTTAATTTGTGGTGCGACTGTCAGTATATATACTTGATTTGAAACTTCCAGCTTATTGATTCTCCTTAATTATGCAGCCGGATCAACAGCAACCTCTGGAGCAATCCACAGGCGCAACACCAACATCTCCATCTACTCCCAAACCTGCACCTAAGGTAACCAACTTATCAGAATAAAAAAAAAAAAGAGAGAGAGAGAACAGCATCAACTGCTGCTCATTCCAAGTTTTCTTTAAATTAATTAATAAACTTGATCACACTTGGATAATTAAATTAACTTACAGATATTAATTAATTATCAGGTGAGCACCAAATTCTCTGATGTGCTCGCATTCAGCGGTCCAGCACCAGAGAGAATCAATGGACGGCTAGCCATGCTTGGCTTCGTAGCAGCAATAGCAGTAGAAGCAGCGAGAGGTGATGATTTATTCATGCAATTGTCAAACGGCGGTGTCCCCTGGTTTATTGGCACAGCAGTGCTCTTCTCAGTTGCCTCACTGGTACCCTTGTTCAAAGGAGAGAATGTGCAGTCGAAAACCAACGGGATCATGAATGAGAGCGCTGAGATGTTGAATGGAAGATTTGCCATGTTAGGCTTGGTAGCCTTGGCTTTCACCGAGTACTTGAAAGGTGGGCCTCTTGTGTAAATAGTGCAATACATTCTGTTTATAAAGGAGATTATGGAATAGAATTAATTATAGCTTGTACTTCGTAGTATTTAATTGAGAAGAAGAAATAGTACTTGTATGGAGTACTCTTTCTTAATTACTAGTATATGTACCCGCTCTTACGTACGGATTCTTTTTCAACATGCTGATTCTTTTTTGATGCTTTCCATATCTAGAACAATTTTCAGAAATTAAACGAAGAATGAAATAAACTGGTGATTATATTAATTACTCTCATTCTTATAGATGATATTTTAATTTCTAAATAAATAATTAAATGTAAAAAAAACTCTTAAAATTATGAAAATATAAATTACTAATTTGTACAAAAGATAACATTTTCCTTAAAAAAACACTTATAATAAATGCTAGTAATTATATATGTTATTACATGCGGAGCATTATATATGATAATTTAATTTTTAACTATAAATAATTATGCTCATAAAAATTAATGAAATCTCATGTAGTTTTATGTACATCATTGTTAGTAACAATTAACTATATGAGAATATAAGTAAATACATATAATTAAAAAAATCCACACCAAGCGGTGATATCCTTTTATTCTTCTTTTATATAGAAAATTCATCACATAATTACATGACAAATTAATATTATATAACCAAATTTAGAAATTATCAAATAGCAAACATAATAAAGATTATAATAAAAAAATATTGTGTAATGTTAGTGACCGATGTCATCGAGATCATTCATTGAAGCAGTATCTATATGTGCATGGTTGGAACCTTTATGCATATATTCAAAAATGTACTTGTAGCGTGGGACATTTAGTTTGTAATCTTTATGTATCTGATAGTAAAGAGCAAAACTAATGAAAATGCATTGATTTGATAATCCCTGACAAAGTACCAGATGAAACTACCTCCCATGTCATGACAACTTTAGAGCCTACAATAGTACCTTCAGATCAAATATATATACAAGAGGATTGTTAGGTCTCTAGTTATGAGTTTGGACTGAATCTGAGAAATCTATATTTTATAATATTTTACTAACCATAGTTGCAGACATTTATGCTGGAATCAAACTCTCCACCCAAATAAGCTCCACATTTCTTGATTCCCTGCAATTGCACTCCATGCCATCAGAATCTAGACCAAAATAATTCAAGAGTTCTATAAAGAAGAAAATAGAAATGATACCAGTGTAAACTGACTAAAGTTCGGGAAATTGATACCAAGTGGATCACTTCTCTTCTAGTGTCTTTTTATTGTTTAATTAAGAACTTGCTTGATACTTGAATACTAGATGCAACCAAATGTGCCAGCAATATCATTACAAATAAGGTCACAAAGAGAAAATGAGATTATTATTTTTCTAAAACAGAATTATTACCGCATGAAGAATCTGAAATGGTCCAACTTGCCGCTTGTCATTTTCTAAAACATAATTATCCAACATATTTTTTTATGTACATTGGCCTTGTTGATGCAAATGATGATCAATCAAGAAGTCTCCATCATTACATATATTCTCAAATTGTAGTTCATTTAAGTTCTGAAACTATATATATATATATATATATATATATATATATATCTATATCTTTATTAGTGTTAGAGCTAAAATCTAAGAATTTTGCTTGCTTTCTAAGATTAAGATAGGTTTTAAAAAAAATCCAAAGTGCACCTTGATTAGACTCGGAGAAGATACACACAAGTACAAAGTCCTTGAGCAAATCTAGAAATCTATTTACATACGGATTCTGATAAATATTTTTGTGTCCATACTAGTGAAAGGCATCAGCCCGAGTGCATGCACGGTTTTGATCTCTCTAGTCACCTTTTTTCGGGCCTTGTCACCTAATCCTTGCCGACTCCAAGAAAGATCAAGGTGTAAAACAAGCTTTTATTTTACCAGAGGGCCATACGGAAGCCATGAATTTTCCCCTTTGCCAGCTGGCAGTTTGACAACTCGATGTGAGGAGTCCAATACCAGATAGCAATATATTCATACCCATATAATAAAAAATATCAGCACGGCCTTTGTAGTGTGTGTATCATCACTCTATACCCATAGTATATGATTTCATTAGTACAAATCCGAAAATACTCGTCACCAAAAACTCATATCAGAGAGTCCATAACAGCAACTGTCTCAACAGTGTGCACCATATTCATACCATAATGGTCAGCAATCTCAGTCCACTTCAGGAAAAATCAGTTCTGATCGGCAATACAAATCCAAACCAGCAAATAGCATAAAATACCAGCAAGAAAATCTGATATCCATTTAAAGCCAAAATGCCAGAAATCAGCAAAATATCCATACCAAAAAATCAGAATAACTGATGCCCTTGTCTATAAATCTCAAAAAAAAAACAGCAAAGACTGCATTATGGAAGAAAATCCATATACCCGGAAAAATAAAAAGAACCAATGAATTCCCACAACAGCCAACAAGCCTCACAAGTGCCACATAGCCATTAAATTTCTAAATGGCACAAGCATTAGAAGCCTAACCCAAAAATACCAGCAAAAAAAAGAAACCCATAGAGCCAATATATGTTCTCATGAATTCAACAAACACCGAATAGCATTTAATCTAAACATTACTTCACAAGAAAAAAGAGAAGGAAAATATATTTTCAGAAAAATTATTTCACAAGATCGCACTTGAGCACTATTGAACCAGCCACTTCATACTTGGCCTTTATCTTGGTTCACTCTGAACTTTAATCTAAAAACTTCATACTTGGCCTTTATCTTGAAACTTGAAAATTTAACCCACGAAGCATTTATAGTTGTTGATCGACCTCCAAGGCTTCAGGAAGCTTCCCAAGCAGAGAGTTATCGCCAAAAGAACCACTACGAGTGCACCGACCACCGCCACCGAGCGCCATCTCCGACGACTCCATGATGCCTCAACCCCGCCTTGGGTGAGGCGGTTTTGAGAAGTGCATGATCGATGGGTTGGGTTTTGAGATGCTGGAGTGAGGGCGAGAGAGTGAGAGGGGGATTTCCGAACAGTTTGAGGGGGCAAGCGAGAGGAGAATTTCCGATCGGGTGCGGTTTTGAAGAGAGGTGAAGGCGTGAGGGAATGTAGTTTTCAAAATGAAGAGATGCTAACGATGTAATGAGAAATAAACTGGAGAAAACGGATATCAGCCACGACGTAATCCCGACCATTTATTGATTGTCAGTTTTAATTCAGATCGTTTGATCGTCCAATAAAAGGGTAAGTATGAAATTTCACCTTTTAAAAAATTCAAAATATTTGAACAAAATAACTGGATTAATCTAGTTTTTAGATGTTTTTTAAAATAGTAAGATAAGATAAGATAAGATAAGATAAGATGTGAAATTTTTAATTAGAAAGATTATTGAGACTTTGTTTGCAAATCAAAAGAAATTTTCTGAAAAAATTGAGAGCAAAACATCTATTGTAGGTATACTAGATGTTGGTAGAAATATCTCCACCTATGCTAGCTGTTTATTCAACGTGCTCGTGCAAATCAGTTTGTTGATCAATCTAGCACAGTAGATAAAGACTTAAGGAGATATATACAAAATTAACTGAATATTCCATGTAAAATTAATTTTTCGATCAACCCAGCACTTTTAAGATCGGCATATATAAAGCCTTACAAGTTACAAGTACGTGTTAGCACTAATTTATTTATTAATTAGATGAAAATAGTTAAATAGGTATGCAGATTGATCATCCGAATAAAGATTCATGTATTTTTCCCTTGAACCATTTTGTAACAGTGCGTCATATATATTACTGCAAATTTCTATCATGTAATATGTACGAGTTCATTAATCCAGTCCAATTAATAAATTAAAGTTAATATTATGAAAAGAAGCATCAACATGTCAAAAAAAAACCTGAACTTCGTCTGAGATTTTAGAAGAGGATTCAATTCCTAACAAGGTTCATATATAGCATCTATCGCTAAATTTAAATAATTTTCAGTGAAACTTTGTAGATTTTATCACTATATAGGAATATTTTTAACGAACAGTCAGTCCAATTTTTCTACAATACAATAAATAATCTTATACAATATATATATAGTAAAGATACTGTGAGTTTAACTCAAAAATTATATCAAATCTTTTCTAAATTTTAATTTATCATACTAATTAAATTATTTATATGAAAATCTTGTAGGATGCAAAAAATTTAGAGTGTTTTGAGTTTTTTAAGTCATAGTTTTTAATTTTGAAAATGATGTTCAAACATTGAATATCTTATTATTATTTTTAGAGTTGATTTTCAAAAATTAAAAATCATAATTTAAAGGCTCAAAATACTCTAATTTTTTGCATCCCACAAGATTTTCATATAAAAAATTTAATGAGCATGATAAATTAAAATTTAAAGATGATTTGATATACTTTTTGAATTAAACTCACGGTATCTTTATTCTATATATATAGAGAGTGTTGGACTATGGTGCAATGCATAGCACGGATCCCCCTCGTACTATGGAGTTTGGCTATGGGCTATGGTGATGTGCATAACACGGATCTCTTTTCGTAAGTTTAACTCAAAAAGTACATCAAATCATATTCAAATTTTAATTTATCAAGCTCATTAAATTCTTTATATGAAAATCTCATGGGATGCAAAAATTTGGAATGTTTTGAGTTTTTTAAGTTGCCGTTTTTAATTTTAAAAATAACGTTCAAATATTAAATATTTTATTATTATTTTTAGAGCTGATTTTTAAAAATTAAAAATCATGAGTTAAAACACTCAAATTTGTGCATCTCACGAGATTTTCACATAAAAAATTTAATGAGTCTTGATAAATTAAAATTTGGAGATAAATTGATGTATATTTTAACTTAAACTCACGGAAGACCTCCATTAGCTTAAACTCACGATATCTTTACTGTATATATAAAAATGTTTTAATTGCTGTTATTGGCATTTCAATTTTCATTAGTTACAGATTGAAGAGCCTAAAACACGTGATAATAACTTGTACGTAGAAGTCAGGAATAAAAATTATTAAAGACAAATAACTAGATTACTTGTTCTAGTTTACTTTTTTTCCTGTAATCTATAATTATTTTCCTCGAGAAATTTACGAAAAACAACTATGACGTATTTGCTTAAAACATTGACAAACTAAATTACGTCATTATTCGTACATTTCATGCATACAATAATGCAAACCGAAATAGAGGGAGACACTTGCTAATGTGCTCCGGCCTCCCAGTGATCATCCTATGTTGGAACTTGGAACCATATATCGACTGAGCAGATTTTTTTAAATTAATTATTTGAATAATTATATTTTTAATAATAAAAATGATTAAATTAAAATTTTAAAAATATGAATGGCAACGCGTCATTGGCAATGACGCTGTGCAAAATGCGTCGATCCGAGTGGCGTCTTTCATATATATATATATATATATATATATATAGAGAGAGAGAGAGAGAGTCCGACTATGGTGCTTTGCAAAACACAGAGCCGTTGTGTGCTTTGCGTTCTATTTTTAATTTCAAGTGAAAATTAATCGATCCGAACCGTTCAGTCTAATCTTCATATAAAAATCTATTAGTAACCAAATTTTATATTTTTTTAGAATTTTTTGCTATTTTTTCTGATGAGGAAAAAATGACTTGATCTGAGAATTCTGGTACATCCAAAAATGATGGTTTTCCCCTACCCAAAAAATAGTAAATGAATTCTAAAAAATATAAAATTTGTTTTACTAATAGATTTTGATATGGAGATTAGATTGAGCAGTTTTGATCGATCATTTTTTACTTAAAATTAAAAAATAGAGCGAAAAATACACAACGCTTTTGTACTTTGAAAAACATCATAGTCTAATTATATATATATATATATATATAGAGAGAGAGAGAGAGAGAGAGAGAGTCCGACTAGTCCGACTATGGTGCTTTGCAAAGCAATTTCAAGTCACGAAATGATTGATCCAGGCATTGTGTGTTTTGCGCTCTATTTTCAATTTCAAGTCGAAATAATCAATCTTTTGAACCGTTCAATATAATCTTCATATCAAAATCTATATATATATATATATATATATAGAAAATAGAGAGAGAGAGAGAGAGAAGATATATAAATGTATTTTTGTAATTTTCTTTATGGATCATATGGTGCTTTGCAAAACACAGAGGTGTTGTGTGCTTTGCACTCTATTTTTAATTTCAAGTCAGATATGATCGATCCAAACCGCTCAATCTAATCTCCATATCAAAATCTATTAGTAAACCGAATTATATATTTTCTGAATTTTATTTACTATTTTTTTTTTATAGGGGAAAAACCATCATTTTTGGATGAATCAAAATTCTCAGATCAAGTCATTCTCCTCATCACAAAAAATAGCAAAAAAATTCTAAAAAATATAAAATTTGGTTTACTAATAGATTTTGATATGAAGATTAGATTGAACGGTTCAGATCAATTATTTCTAACTTGAAATTGAAAATAGAGCGCAAAACACACAACGCATCTATACTTTGCAAAGCACCATAATCGGACTCTCTCTCTCTCTCTCTCTCTATATATATATATATATATCATCCCTTCCATCTAACAATCCATCTAATGTAAGTAAATGACACCAGTGGGAGACGCATCTCTTCCATTGGCGCGGTACTATTTTTCTTTTTTTAATAACTAAAAAAAATTAAAAACGTCATTGTTAGTGGCACGTTTTCGAAATGTCACTGATAGGGACGTGCTGTAATTCATATTTTTAAATTTTTGATTTAATCACTTTTATTATTAAAAATATAATTATTTAAAAAATCTATCGATTGAGTAGCCCACTTTTTTTAAGGAGGCTGATAATTTTCCCCATAAATATCCCCAATTGTTTGACTCCGGCGACTTCAACGTCAAGAGTCGCAAACAAATCAAAATTAGTTTTTTCGCGTGTTGACCATAACCGTCGATCAAATAGTGTCAGTGATGCGAATTTAATGCCACTTAGTTTTTTTTTCGTTTCTAGTTACAATTGTTATTTTGTGTTGTTTACATTAATTGACCATAACTGTTGAGACTATTATCAGCCAATAACGTCAATTGGAAAAAAATCAGTGAAGCGCCACTTGATTATAGTACCAACTTATTTATATTTTTAATTGATCATTATTTACATGTACTAATATTGGTACTTGATCTTCATATTGTTTATATCATTTTTTTTTTGGATAACCGCTACAGCACTTGGTACAAAACTGTCAATTATACTTGCATCTACTATTTGTGCTATTTACATCTATTTATTTAGTTGTTAATATTAATCCCAATAATTCTTGTTATTTATATTAAACTACTTATACAAAGATTTACACAAACGTTTAGTGTTATTTATATTAAACTATATGATTATTTAGATACGACTCAAAAAAATCTATGCTCCAAAACTATTTATATCAATTACTGAGATTAATTACATGTGACATAATAATTATTTATATTAATAATATATTATAGTTTATTTATTAGAGGGTGCATGAAACTTTTGACTAAGATACTATTTATAAAAATATGTATGATAATTAACACATATCTCATATTTGTACATGTGTTTGAAAAAAATACACAGTCAAAATATTTAATGTTATTTATATTAAAATGTATGATTATTTGAATACGAATAAGTCAAAATTAATAGTTCATTTCACCAAAACTATTTATATGAAAATCTGAGATTAATTACATATAATTTAATAGCTATTTATGATAATAATTTATAAGAAATATTACAAGCACATGTCAAAGCCACAAACTTTCGATAATGATACTATTTATATGAACGGGATAAAACAAATATAAAAAATTATTTGTATGGATTTTAGGGTTATTTACATGTTACATAATAGTTATTGAAACTCAAAAGATACAATTTCAATTGTCTCTATCAAGCGGACATGCCCGTTGTAAAAAGCAAAGGAAAACATACCTAAACTTTGTGTGTCAATCATGGTTTAGAATGAATTATGGTGAATGCTCTTGTTTGTAGAGAGACTAAAAAATTCTCTTTTAAATGAATAGCAAGAAAGAAGTTTGAAATGAAGAGATAAAAAAATATGCATCGCCTTTTGAAAGGGAGGGACGGACAACTTTCTCTTGTTTGAGAAAACGATAAAAATAAATCTAATCGAAACATTGATTAATGAAGGGACGCTTTTTAAATTGAGCAATTTTTTTATCAAAAATGAGAAAAAGTTGCTAAGATAAAAAAAAATTATGGGATTATAATTAAACGAGGTTGTTGGGGATAAATTACGAGGATAAAAGTATGGGGATTGTAATAATATTTCTAACTTAAAATAGAAAAAAAATGAGGACGACGTGTGGGGACAGAGCCCTCGAGATAAACATATTTATCCTTTTTTTTTAATTATATCATCTTTCGCGTTTCCAACTAGAAGTGGTAGGACCGTAGGTATCAAGTAACGTTGTGAGTTGGGACCTAGACCACCAGAGGCTGAGTACCAATATAGAAAATGATGCCTACAGTGTCAATTTTCAAAATGCACGTCCGTGTAATGTCAGTTTCTTTGTTTCTATTTTGTTTATAACCAGTATAAACTGAGAGGATAATTGGGGGTGTAATCGTACACCCATGTAATTTTTGTTTACTCATAAAATATTTTTGTATTTCATATCATATGCTTCATTTCTGAACTCAAAGTATCAATCTAATATTTAAAGTGTTTTTTATATTAAATTATATTTTGAGATCGAATTTATATTTTTATAAACTTTTTTAATTTTTAATAATAGAAAATGTATTGAGTTTATAATTTTCATAATAATGATTTTTTAATCCTCAGAAAGAGAAATAAATTTTTAAAAATATAAATTTGATCTCTAAATATATTTTAGTATGAAGAACACTTTGAATAACTAAATTGGTGCATTGAATTCAAAAATAAATAATATGATTCAGAGGTGGCAGAATCCTAGCTGATCCGAGAAACTCGTCGAACCCGCTCAGATTCGATACGATCTATAACTTGAAATAATCTGACACTAAACGACTCGATATCTGACCCAACCCGATTTGATACGACCTGAAACCCGAAATGGCCCGATACTATATGACTTGATACCCGACCCAACCCGATCTGATACGATTCGAAACCCGAAATGACCCGATACCCGACCTGACCCGACCTGACCCGACCTGATACGACCCGAAATGACCTGACACTACATTACCCGATACCCGGCCCGACCCGACCTGATACGACCCGAAACTCGAAATGACTCGACATTAGATGACCCGATACCCGACCCGACCTGATATGACCCGATAATAAAATTTTCATAATTGTGGTTAGACCTTGAATGAATTATGAAAATATTATCTCCAGACTTTAGCTCACGCTCTTGGAGACTCAGACTTGACCTCTGTGAGTCCCGTGCAAATGTCAAATAAGTTGAATAATTTAATTATTATTATGAATATTAATTTATTTAATTTAAATAATAAAGTTAATATTAATTATAATATTAATTATGATATTTATCAAATAGTTTTCTATCAATAATTCAACATATCTTTCAAATAAAACTTGTATTGTATAGATGACGATGAATTGAAGACTAAGGAGATAAATACAAAAGAGTTTAATTCAATTGAAATTAAGATGAAACATACATGACTCAAATATGCATCACTTAGAAATTCAATCTTATCTAATTCATTCGACCTGACTAAATCAGACACATAATGGTGAAATATGATTCAATCTAGTCTGATATGATTCAAAATCTGAAATAATCCGACACTATATGACCTGATAACCAACCCGACTTGATTTGATACGATCCGAAACCCAAAATGACATGTCACTAGATGACCCGATAACCGACCCGACCCGACCTGAGACGACCCGAAACCCAAAATAACCCGACACTAGATGACCCGATAACCGACCCGACCCGACCTGATACGACCAGAAATCCGAAATGACTTGACATTAGATGACCTGATACCCGACCTGATACAACCCGAAACCCGAAATGACCCGATACTAGATGACTTAATACCCAACCCGACTAGATCCGTGACCCGATAATCTTACTGAGTCAAATTGATCCAACCCGACCCGACCTGACCCGAACCCGAACCCGAACCCGAACCCGCCCAACCCGGCCGATTGTCACCTCTACCGATTCTCAAAAATCTCATTCATAAGTAACAACAGCACTGTTAATTGCTAGCTAAAACTATATATTAGTAATATATATGAATACAATTAAACACTTATTCTAATTAAATATAATAATACCTAACCGAAAAAAAAATTGCATGCCCAAAATATCAGTGTGGCACTCATAACCCAGTTGATCTAACTCAAACAAAATTAAACAAAATATGACAAAAAATGTTAAAATGAAAAAAATGATACCTTTCAAAATTTGTCGGCATTGATAGATCAAGGATGTTTTCTATTCGCCTCTTCATGCAATTGGAACTGAAAACAAAGACAAAATGAGGGAGTACTTTTTTAAAAACTAACTCCAATGATAATATATTCGGACTAGAGGGAAGAAAGGAAAAAGAGGGTGGGGGAAGGAAGGAGCCGTAGTGTTTATTTCGAATTATAACTGGGACTGAAAAAATTTTGGATCACATCAAGGGACTAAAAAATTTGGATCTATTTTTCTGTTCTTTCTGTCCTCTTCTGTCTTTATTTTCTTCCATTTTTTTTCTTTACTTTTGTTTGCCTCTCTTTTTTATTCTCCATCTGTTATACAAAATTCACGTGTATCAATGTAACTTAAAAGATTAATAAATTTTGGATGTATAGACCTCTATCTTTTCGATCAAATTTTTTTTTGGATTTAATCTGAATTTGATCTTTTGTGGTCTGCTAGGAGTGTTCCAGGAGAAGAGGGGAGGATGATCCGAAAAAAAAATCAGCCGTCTACTTCATCGTAAAAAAACCCTAATCCTTTCAAAACTCATGAATTTTATTGTTCTTTTTGGATAAATTAAAAATGGGAACTTGAGAATTGTAATGACCGAACCTACGCCTTCTCCACTAGACCAACCGCGTCTTGTGCTAAACTAGAACAAATATTTCTTATATCCAATACTAACTAAGACTAAACTATATTTGTTTATCGTGTCTATCATCTGCGTCGTGTTTATGATTTTTTTTAAATATTATATCGTATAAAATTGTATCGTGTCATATTGAACATCCGTATCTGTCTCTGGCTACATTATTCTCCATTAAAAATATGAAATATTTTTTAAATGAATATGAGTTTTACTTTTGTATCTCTTGGGTTCTGAGCTGGATAGTTGAGACTAGGGTTTCAATTATTTATCCGACCGACGGGTTAATTTGATTTGATTCAAATCGGGTTTGATTTGAAATGATCCGAAAATAAATGGGCTGAATATAAATCTAATTTTTTGATCCGAACCCGACCCGACCCGACTAATTATGTTTATTGAAGTAATTTTATGATTTATTACTAATTAAAGCTTAAATATATATTAATTATATATTAGTTAAGATTAATTATAAATTAATTGATGCTTAATTATTTAAAATAATATAAAAATATTTAATTATTTTACACGGCTCATATCGGATCGACTAGTAACCCGGTCGGGTTAGATATGGGTCAAGATTTTTTGACCCGAATATAATCAGGTCGGATTCGGATAAGATAAAAAAATAATAAAATAATATGACCCGACCTGATCCGACTCAACCTGACCCGACCCGACCCGATCCGACCCATTAACATTCCTAGTTGGACTGATAAAACGCACCAAGTATTATTCTGTATCCCTTTTATTTTCTAATTCTACTTTTTTTCCCGTCTTGGACTAAGTATTGAAATTAAAGTTATTGTTTGAATTAATGAGAAATATAATTTTGCTACTTAATTCATATTGCATGATTTTATTATAAAAGAAAAAGAATCCAAATCAAATGTTTAAATTCCTACCTAATATTTTTTATTCACATATAGTCACATCTGTATTCCGATTTTTTTTTTAAATTATGTATCATCATACCGCACCCATGAAGCATAAGTGGGATATTTTGGGATAGGTTGGTAATGATGAAGTAAGACTAATGATGCTTTGTTATTTACTATTAAGTTGTATCTTTCAAATTTTGATTACCCCAGTATATGTGAGTTTGAAAGTTGACAGGGTTGTATGTATATGTTGGTTGGGTAATAATGTGTTAATTAAATACAAGATTGGATAGAAATAAATGTAAATAATCTGAATTTTATATCTATTTCTTTTTGTTAATATTGTTCATATTTGTTAGATATAATAAGTATTAATGGGTATCAATTAGTATTGATTAGGATTTATGTTTTTCCTATTGTACACCGTTGTACGTTTATGTTTACCTTTGAAAAATTTCAAAGATAAGCAGTTGAGTAAATGAAAATAAAATCAATTATCAATAATAAATCATAAGAAGAGGAAGGAAGAGAACAAGGAAGAGAGGGACCACCAGCCAAAAGAAGTCGCTGCTGAATTCCGGAGCAACCTTATTTGTCCCACAAGGAAATTCTGGCACAAAATAAAGAGTATAAATACCCCACTATCCTCTATACACTCGCATGAGTGACAAGGAGAGATCGAGAGAGAAGAGAGATCTCTCGGGTGTCACCATGTGATTATATTTCTTCCGACAAAGGGCCCCCACATCTCAAAGACAAACAAACGAAAGGAGTCAAGATTAAACCCTAAGAATTTACCCTCAAAGCAAACCCTAAGAACTGAAGCGATAATCCCCGTGTAACAAGGAATGGTGTCAATGCCAAGCCGAATTTTTGATACAACCAACCACAAGAAATCTCAATGTGATTTTGCTTTCAAGGCTGACCTGGTGCCAAAGCTGTGAGCAACCACCTAACCATGCTTTGATTTGTGTCAATTGCTGATAAGTAGTCAGCCCTTTGACCAAATCACCCTCATGTTAAGGGATTGAAAGTCAATTTCACAAGACTGATCAGGTGTCAAAGCTGGGAGCAACCATCTGATCAAGTCTAGATTTGCATCAATTGTTGACAAGTAATCAGCTTTTGATCAAATCAAACCCTAATAAGCATCAATACAAGTCTAATTGGTATTTGATTGGGGGGAGTTTCTGCAAGGAGAGATATTTGGCAGAGACACTGAGCTACAATTGAAATTTGTGATTAATTCAGAGGAAGAAACAGGGTTTTCTTGACAAAAGAATTTTTAATTCAAAGAGGCAGGGGTAAAAATGGAATTAAAAATTACAGAGATGATCATCATGAATTTAGGGATTTTTGGTGAAAATTTCATAATTTTTGGATGAGTGGAGCTATGAAAATAAATTCAGAGAAGATAAAACAGATTAAAAAGGGAGATCAAGGGCTCAGATTTAATCAAGGGTTCATCTGGGTGCAACTTGGGGACAGAGGCTCATCTGGATGTAAACTGGGGATCCCAAACATACAAATACAGAATCAGAGAAGAGAGAGAGTGTGCCACGTGTCAGCACCTCATTGGGCCACCTCAAAGATTTCAAAGGCCACGCGTGTCGACCTCTCGTCGGTCCACCTCACCCATATGGGTCCCACATATCCGACAAGTGGGTCCCACTTATGCCACGTGGCAGTCAACCAGTGGTCCATGTCACGGCCACTTCACCAGGCAGAGACAAGTGTCCAGATTTGATTGGGCCACATCATTGGCTACATCGCACAAGCGCCACATGGCACTGCGGCAGATCCACAAGAAGAGGAGGTGCCAAATGGCAAAGACACGAGAGCCACCTCACTCTGGCTGTGCCACATGGCATCATACTATAAGGCCACCTCACTCTGTCTATGCCACATGGCATTATACTACAGAGCCACCTCAATAATTTGTTAACTAGATCATTAATGCTAAGAAATGGTACTTAACCTAACAGCCAATCACAACATGCCAAATCAGATCAGTTAACCCTAATCATGCACTAATCAACTACTAATGACACCTGTAAACCTAAGCACAGGGGTCTTACAGATGGGGCCCACTGTCAGATCTATGAGTTTATGGTGCATAAACAAATGACAAGCCGCTTATACGAAATACTTGCAGAGATTTAAATCTAAAGTAAAAGAGAGTATGTACCTGGCTCATGCGACTCCTGTCTCTGCACCCTTCTTCTTCTTTGCCTTGGCTCACGTACACCAGGTAGCAGTCTTTGAGGGCTTGCTCCCTCCCTTCTCCTTCTCCTCTTCTTCTTCCTCTCGACAACAGAAGAGTTTGAAGGCGACATCAATGGAGATCAAGCAAAGAGTTGAACTTCAGATCGATTGTTTCTAGATTCAGTTGCAACATGAAAAGGAGATCATGTACATCTAGTCAGATCTTGAATTGATGAAACACAGAGAGAGAAATAGCAAGGAGTTATAGCTCGAATTGAAATTTGAAATTTGCTAATTGAAGTTTGAAACTTGCAATTGATCATTGAGAGAGCTTCTACGACCTCAGGCGATGGTGTTAGAACAAGAATTAGAGAAAAATAAGTGCTTGAAGTGAGAGTTACACCAATCCACCCTTCGGCTAAGAAATGAGTTGGTTGAACACTATGCCAGAGCTGTCAAGTTGATGGGAGAGATACACAGAGAGTTGTCTAACTCTAAATGGATGAGGATGAAGCTTTAAAATGCAAGAAATGATCAAGGAATTGAGATGAAAGTTTGAAACTTGATTATAGGTTGATAATGGAGAAGAAGATGTAAACAAGATCAATTCTGTAAAATAGAGTTAAGGGAATATATGAGCAGCTTATATAGGCATGATATAATGTCTAGAAGGGTCCAGAAGAGGCTAGAACGGTCTGAGTAAGTGTGAGAACCATTTAGTGGCAAATCAGTAAATAAATGGAAAAGCTTAACAAACCTCAGGCAGTTACACATGACTTTGGCGATTAGAAACTTGGTTCAGTGAACCATAAAGCACACAAGGAAGCAATTCAAGTGAGTAATGCAATGCACCAAGTGCAAATGAATTATGAAGTCAAAACCGGTCAAACCAATCAATTTCTATATAAACTTCAACCCAGCAAGAGACAAAAAAAAACAAGCAGCATATACACAACACTTACAACTCCTCAAGATCGTTCAAGAAGTTCAGAGAGCAAGGGAGAAGTCAATTGACCAATTGATCTCAACAAGTGTTGAGAACTTGGTGTATAATCATCCCTTTCTTCCACTAACAATCAATTCAAAGGTCTAGAACTACAGAGAAGAAGAAGAGGTAAGTAATTCAGTGAAAGGTTGTGAATTCGAGATGTAAATATACTCAATTCGTTCAATTCAGTGAAATTTGGTACTGTTCTTTGCATTTTTTTTGCATTTTCTTCTTCCAATTCGATTGAATTCTTCAATGTTTTTGATTGAATCTCTTCTCTGAGCTGTCATCTTACTATTTAGATCCTTCTTATCTTATTTTTATGCTTTTGTCTTGGTTAATTAAGTGATCGAGGGACTGAATTGATTTGCCAGAAAAGCTAGTCGAAGATCGCATGATCTCCTAGCTCTAATCACAAGTGATTGACTAATCGAAGGTCATTGACCTCTTAGTCACTGTGTTTTCAAGCAATTGCTTCAAGAATTTGACTTTTAAATCAAGTAATTGATTGAAATTCTAAAGTTAATCGCTGGAACTCAAAACCAGTAATGCAATGGTACTTGTAAACACCCTAATTGATCAAGCTATATGCTTTAATTGAAATGCATTACATAGGCGATGAGTTCTATATCAATAAGATCAAGCAAATCTTGGCAATTGACTGGAAACATCGAGTATAGTGTCGAATTACCAATCGGTACCAATTGTAGTTATCGTTCTGTGATGATTCAAGAAGGAATATAGCTAATTACAACAGGTGAATCATTAATGATGTTAATTAAGGTTTAGAATCATATAGACAAATCAAAAAAATGCTAGAAATCGTTATCGAATCAATTTAATTTGATCGAAAAATGAACTCAGTACCGAAACGGTACGAGTCAGTTAATTGAGCATGGTGTCGCCGACGATCCACCGCATTGATGTATGATCGGAGGGTACAGACTAACTCCTTACACTAAGGCGACACTAATGGTAGTGGCTGATCTCCGATCAGTCCGCCGGAGCGCCAAGATCGTATATGCAGTGCGCATCTCAAAGCACGGGAGGGAGAGATAGAAGAGAACGATCTTAACACTAATCTCAAGGAATCACACGAATCTTGGGACAGGTCTGAGAGATCTGGGCGAGTGGGTGTTTAGAAAATTAAAGCATAGTTTAATCTGGGCCTTTAATCTGTTTAATGCAAATCTCAACCATATCTGGCGGCCCAAATGAAATACAAAGTTAATAAAAGATCTGTGTGAATCTTGATACAAATCCAATAGCTCAGATTAATCTAGAGATTAATATCGGCCCAATTCAAAGCCGGCCCAGTGAGAAAAATAAAAGAGAAATATATCTCGGCCCAGTTCATCAAACCCAAAATTCAATTAATAACAAAAAAATTAAAAATAAATAGTAAATAAATCATTTGAAAATGTTTCTAAACTCTAAATTAACTCAAATTTGTTTCTAAAAATTCTTTGTTTTCCATAGTATTTTTCTGTATAAAAATATTATAATTATCAAAATATTAATATATAAAAATAATTTAAAAGCAAAAGATACTATATTGCATTTTTTCTATTTAATTTAGATTTAACTCATCATTTTAGATATTGTAAAAATTCCAAAAATTCAAATAAAATCTTAAATTATAATTAGATGTATTTTACTGATTTTTCAAGTGATTTTTCATAAAATAATAATAATAATAATAATATCCAATAAGAAATAATAGAATAAATTCTATAAAGGAGAATAAATAACAATATTAACAAATAAATAAGTATTATTTTAGTCTTTTCCATAAAAATAAAAATAAATAATCATAATAAATAAATATACCTTATTTCATTTTAGAATCCAAAATAAAATTACATAATAAAACAAATTACATTTCTTTTGGTTAAAAATCTAAAACTCAAAAAAAAATATAATAATAATAGAATAAATATTATTATTTTCAGTTTAAAATACTAATAAAAAATATAATAAAATTAAATCATTCCTAATATTTTTGTGAATAAAATTCAATAAGGAAAATAATAATTATAATAAAGAATATAATAAAGTTCATTCTCTTAGCTATTATAAAAATTCTAAAATTCAAATAAAATAATAATAATAATAATAATAAAACAAAATCTTATTCAAAAAGAGTCCAAATTCAAATAAAAGTCATGAAATTCATTTTCTATTATTTTACAAATAATAAATAGGATAGGTTTAAAATTCAAATAAAATCACAAAATTCATTTTTTTATTATTGTCTTACAAATAATAAAAAAAATAATAAAAGCTATAAAATTCAATAAATGAAATAAAAATAAAATCCCTCTTTTAAAAGTCTAGAATTCAAATAAAATTCATTTTTCATTACTTTTCTACAAATAATAAATAGAATAAAAGTAAACAAAAATCATAAATAAAAAAAATCATAAATAATAATAATTCTTTTGGCTATTATAAATCCTAAAATCAAAATAAAAATAGCTAACTCATCTTTTTTTTGTGAATAATTTTCTACAAAAATAAAAAGAATTTAAATAATAAAAAAATAAAATCCTATTACTCTGGTTATTATAAAAATCCTAAAAATTCAAATAAAATCATAAATAATAGCCCATTTATTTTCTATTACTTTTGTAAGTAACTTTCTACAAAAATAAATAGAATTTAAAAAATAATAAAAATAAAATTTTATTATTTTAGCTATTATAAAATCCCAAAATCTAAATAAAATTCTGAATAATAGCTAACCCATTTTCTATTATTTTTTTTTGTAAGTAATCTTCTACAAAAATAAATAGAGTTCAAAAATAAAAGATAAATCTACCTTTGTAATTGAGATAATAATGAAAAGAATTATCTTAAAAATCAATAAAAATGTAATAATCTTTCTACACTTTAGAGGTGATTAAACACGCTCGTGAGAAGTGAGGAGTGACACAGTGATCTTGCACAAGTAATGCAACATTCAGGACAATTAGTCGGGACAAGAACATCTTGACGCACGTTGAAGAGTAACCAAGACTGCGACATCAACATGAAGAGATATGTCGACTTTAAAAGAGAAGAACATTACGATGTCCGAAAGAAGTGACATCTTAATGACTCGGTGTCATGAACAAGTAATTCATGACTAGTTGAGCTAGTAAGACTGAACTCATCTGTCGATAAGTTTGTCTTCTGGTTCATCTCCCAAGATTGTGAGATTGAATCGTTCTGTAGTAGATTCATCCACAAAACAGTGAATGTGAACCGTTCTTTAGTAGGTTCCTTCACTGACACACGCCTCAATGTCAAGCCGGCTTAGTGCTTTAGGTTTGACTTTGTGTGCAGTTGTGTTCCTAGGTTTATGAATCGGCTTAGTGCTTGGAATTCATGATCTAGAAGATCAGTGAGAAGAAACACGTGGGCCAAATTCACCCTTCTCCTAATTCACCAACCTCAAGATCAACCGGCTTAGTGCTTCGAGTTATATTTTGTGTGATTGGTTGTTGACTAGTTAAGATTGAACCGTTCTGTAGTAGGTTTATCTTCTAGATCAACTGAGGTTGAGTCGTTCTGTAGTAGACTTACCTCGAACCCCTCTGAAGAGATTAATCTGACCAGTAGTAAGGTTATCTCTCGAGGCGGTAAAGACTGAACCGATCTGTAGTAGGTTCGTCTTTCACTGGATTAATCTTCTGGTGAATCCAGGGTGCTCTAATGATTCCCGATCATAAGGGCACACGACCATTTGACCATCATCTAACTATATTATTTGCTTCTCCCTTTTAAAGATCCAGAGGTGCCTCGAGGTTAACAGCCCCGGGTAATTAACGGTGGGGCTTGCGCCCACCTAATCTACAAGAACTCACAATCACTAAAAACCCCTAAATGTGCATTCAAATTGGTCTAAACGGTAGAATCAACCTAGGCATTAAACAAATGCACGCTTGGGAGGGATCTTCGTGTCCTTCTTCTGCATCCCATCGCCAGAGGCGGGGCGGAGCGCGCGAAAAAGGGTCACACAGTTTATATAAAGACATTGCAGTAATTGAATAAGATAAGTTCATTTTGTCTCAAATTCAAGTTGGTATCAGAGCTAAGGTTTTACTGTTCTATCGCACTGTTCATCGGTTATTGTTCTGCCGCACTGTTCATCGGTATTGTTCTGTCATTCTGTTCATTTCGTGGGTCTGTAGCAACCACTTAGCAGTCACTTTCTTTTTCTTCTCATTTCCTTCACTTTCTGAGGTAGGGTTCCTCTCTTTTAGGGCTGACCGTAGAGTAAGTCGACTCCATTAGTTTATTAGGCCAACATAGGGGGCCAATACCCCACAATGTTTGTGGTGCGATGAGCATGGAAGGGTGATCGGATTTGGGATCTCGATTTTAGATAGTCAAGTAGAACAAGATTGAGTTGAGAAAAAGAAGAAGGAAGTTGCGTACGATCCGTTTGATCGAGACTTGAATTCGAATAAGAGATGTCAGAAGAGGGAGATGGTGTGGAAGGAAAAAAAATTAGAGGTTCTACGGAAAATCGATCCTTTGATCTTAAAAGTCTTAGTCGAGTTCATACAGGGAACAAACGTCTCGACGAGGACCACTGTCTCTGCATCCACTCAGGTACAAGTCAAGCTAGATCTTCCTCCTGTTGATCTGAAGCTTGATGGATTGAGACACTCTAGTTGGAAAGAGACTAGAGGGATATCCAACGGGAGCTGAGTTAGGAAGTGACAATGCTCACACCGATGAGTGGAGGACTACGCATGCTCAGTTGTTCACCTGGTTGCTCAACTTGATGGTCCCATCGATTACCTCATCAATGGATGGCATTCGAATTTTGAGGGATATCTGGACGAAGCTGAAGAGGACCTACGCTAGGACTGAGAACCACATGAGAGTGTTCCAAAAATTCAACGAGAGATAGATGTAGTGGTACAGAATGACTGATCAATATAGGAGAACGTCATCTATCTGGAGCGGATGTTTCACTAGGATTCGGCACAAACCAGACGGTTGGTAAGGTTTGTAAGCTCAAAAAATCTTTATATGGACTAAACCAATCTCCTTGAGGTTGGTTTGATAAATTTAGGAAAGCTATGATTGGCATATGATATCAACAGATTAATGTCGATCATACTTTATTATTTAAACGAGATGAAGGTCACATCACGATACTTGCAGTGTATGTGGACGACATGATCATCACGGCGATGATGAGGATGAGATTGCATGGTTGAAAATGAGACTGGGAAAGAAGTTTGAGATGAAGGACTTAGGGCATCTAAGATACTTCCTTGAAATTGAGATGGCTCTTGGGCGAAAGAGGTTATTTAGTCCCAACGGAAGTATGTGCTAGATTTGCTCAAGGAGACGGGTATACTAGGTTATAAGTCTGCGAGTACCCCTATTGATCAGAAGCTAAAATTGAGTGCAGAGACAGGTGAGCCAGTCGACAAGGAAAGGTACCAGAGGTTAGTGGGTCGATTGATATATATATGAACCACACTCGTCCAAATATATCATTTGCAGTGAACGTGATGAGCCATTATATGCATGATCCTAGAAATTATCATATGGACGCAGTGTACTAGATTTTGAAGTACCTAAAAAGTGCACCAGGGAAGGGATTAATCTATCGAAAGAATGGGCACTTGAACATCGAGGGTTACTGTGATTTAGACTAGGCTAATTGTGCTAACGACAGGAAGTCTACGTAGTAGGTAATCTGGTCTCCTGAAAGAGTAATAAATAGTTTGTGATTGCTCGTTCCATAGCTGAAAATGAGTACATAACTATTATCATAAGTGTTGCAGATATGATCTGGTTGAGAACCATATTGGTGGAGATCAAGATGAATCAAGGGGCCCAAATAAAATTATAGTGTGACAACAAGTCGACAATCAGCATTGTCAACAACCTCCTACAGCATGATAAAACCAAATATGTGGAGATTAATAGTTTCTCCATCAAGAAGAACCTGAATAGTGAACTATTAGAGTTGAGACATGTAGTCACAAAGGAGCAAGTGGTTGATTGTTTCATCAAGGGGTTTAATTCGCTAGATTTGATTAAATTATGTACAAGATGGACTTAATGGATATTTTTTATCCATATTGAGGGGGAGTGTTGATATTTGTTAGATATAGTAAGTATTGATCGGTATCAATTAGAGATTCAAATATCAATTAGTATTAATTAGAATTTATATATTTCCCATTGTACACCGTTGTACGTCTATATAGATATTACAGTAATTGAATAAAATAATTTCTTTTCGTTTCAAATTCAAGTAATATAGAACAGACGGTTTCTGTTGCGCAGCTCAAAAAAGAAAATGATAACAAAATAATTGCATGAAATTTCCAATTGCGATTATCTCTTTTCAGTTATTTTCCCGTGAATTTTCATAATTGAGAACCCACGAAATGGTCTCAGGGGAACTCAAGCCCAACGGAACCAATGCACATAGAAAATGATTCGAACGAGCAGGGCATCAATACTGATTTGTTTTCATTGCTTAAATATAAAGTGAAATTCTCCAGTAACCGAGATGGGTCCATATGTAATAAGACACATTTATCTTCATTATTGCTGGTCCCTATCAAGCATATTGTTAGCCGTCGATCATACTAGGTGCGCAACATTTCTGACAACAGTAACTATACATTATCTATATTCCATTCCCTTTCCAGTTTCCATAGTATATCAAATAACTTATATCAAAAGCAACAGTAATTGTACTTAATAAGTGTACGCTAGCAACAAGATGCAAAACGAGTAAACACCCACTTATAAGAACCAGTATCATTCTACTGACATGGAGGGAAAACATTTATTAACTAGTCACCCCATTATTTTCGAGTAAAAAATAAAAAAAAAAATATCTCTTCAGCCATGTCATATAATCTTATTCAGACAGATTGACAGGTGGAGTGTTTGCATATCTTCAATTTGTGTGCATAATCTTATTCCGGCAGATTGAAGGGTGGAGTGTCGGCGTATCTCCAATTTGCGTGCTCAAATCCATTGTAATGTCTACCACCTGCTGCATCTTCTTCTCTTACCAACTCACTTAACTCTTTGATGTCTTCATCTGAGAGTTTTACTTTTAGTGCGCTTATGTTGCTATCCAAGTTCTTAATTTTGGTGGTTCCTGATACAATCCACAAAAAGAAATTAAATCAATTTTCAATTATAAGTGTTATAATTTAAGTTACTATTTTGCTATTATTGTAATTGGTAATTACCTCGTTTACTTGCATTTCTTAAGATATTAAAGCATTAATTAATTGCCCCTCAAAATTGATGCCAGCATACCAATTTATCAATAAATTCAGAAGTTAATAAAAATTAAATTTTCTAGAACATAGTACTTGTTTGGTTACATATTAGAAGGAACATTTTCTTTATAAAATTAGTAACTATTTGAGAAATAATCTGATACAATATAACTCAAGTATACCTGGGATTGGAACAACATCATCCCCTTGGTGAAGAACCCATGCCAAAGCCAGCTGAGCAGTTGTGCATTTGTGCTTCTTGGCTAAGCCCTCAAGTCGGAAAAACAAAGGTTTATTCTTCTCTAAATTCTCCCCCACAAACCTTGGCTGATTTGTCTAGTTTTCATGAAAGAAAAAATAACTAGTTTAATATTAACTACATGTGCATACTGTTTTCTGGTACTATCAAGAATGATCCCTGGAACAATGTATTATTATTTTCTGTGTTACTTCTGATTGTTGTTCAATTGGATTCTAATCGGTAGACAACATTTACTATATGAAGTGTGCCTCTAATCAGGGATTGCCAATGGAATGTTGTACTGCACTAGTAAATCTATTTACCAGTAAGGCATTATTTGGACAACTGAACCTCCCGAAGCAACTACGATGTTCTGTACTCTATTTTATTCATTTCTTGATTTTCAATATACATGAAAATTAGGAGAATCACTCCACATTTAAGCTGGTATTTGAATTGGACGTGAATTGGTTTGAAGGGGCAATCTAGTTTTTAATTTACCAGAATCGAATTGTCCTTTACTTCATCAACAACTCCTCTTCCACCAAAAAATCCACACCCAAGCGGGCTGTATGCCACTATTCCTATGCCAAGTTCTCTGTAAAACCAAATGCAATTTATAAGTAATCTAAACTTGATATATGTTTGTGTGTGATTTTTGTTGTTTATTTATAAATGAATTAAATGCACACTAGTCCTTTTCAACATATTCCATCATTAATTGTGGTGTGACTTGTGAGGATGTGAAACTGCATATGAAGCTACCTCCACTTTGTAGTAGCAATCACGTCAAGGTAAAAATTGATCACAGGTAAGGTCCTAGGCTACTGAATTTTAACACGTTCAATATGATAAAACAGAGCAAGTAAACATTACCTGCAAAGTGGTACAATGTCCGACTCGATATCACGAGACCAAAGTGACCACTCCATCTGTAAAGCAGTGATTGGATGCACTGCATGTGCGCGCCTAATTGTATCTACGCTTGCCTCAGACAACCCTATGTACTTCACCTTCCCCTCTTCGACCAGTTTCTTTAGTTCACCGATCTATGTAGAGTAAAAGATTGATATCATAGAGCTACTTATTATTGGTATCTGCTTCTTTTATCTCTTATTTGACTACCAATAAAAAATTAAGGTTTTATGGACAAAATGATCCTGTCCATTAAATTGTTAAGACTTGATAAGGAAATGAATGAGTTTGAATCAACAAAGAATTATTAAGATAAGAATTTCTTTACAGTTTCCTCAATTGGAATGGTTGTATCAATCCGATGCTGGTAGTAGAGATCAATGTACTCTATCTCGAGTCTTTTAAGGCTCGCCTCACAACACGCACGGACATAATCTGGTTTGCCAAATACCTCTAGATTTCCAGCAGCATTCCTTAAAATCCCAAATTTAGTAGCCACTTGAACCTTTTCCCTTGGCAAGTGCTTAAGAGCCTGATAAATATATAAAAGCCTTCTGCTCTTAGAAAAACAAGAATTGGTTTTTGTATGAAATTAATGAATCTCTGGGTTTTGATTCTGTGTTTTGTAAATTATTGGCCACTTGCACCTTTTCCCTTGGCAAGTGCTTAAGAGCCTGATAAATATTTACACCAAATTTTATTTACCAAGAACTATATTAGTTTGAACAAATGTTCAAGAATATTGTTTTCTGGAAACTAAAAATATAATTGAGAAAAATACAGTTTTCACTTTTTCTTTTGAAAGAGATTGCCCTTATCTTAAAATTTAGTGTTCTCTTCCTTGATTGGAGTTGGGGTTTTCCAGGCACAAATACCCGTTCAGAATAACAGGTAAAGAACATGTATAATATTATTCATGCAAACAAATAGAAACTAACCTTGCCAACTAAAATTTCATTGGTATGAGGTCCGTATATATTTGAGGTGTCAAAGAAGGTGATGCCGCTGTCGAATGCGTGTTTTATTATCGAGATGCCAACCTCATCGGACACTGGCGAGTTGTAAGCTCCTGAAAGCCCCATACATCCAAATCCCAGCCGTGATACCTGTATTTAGTTATAAATAGCAAATTTTTTATATAAGAAGTTATGAGAGTTCCATTACAGGAAATGATTTTAATATGTTAATTGGAAAAAAAAAGTAAGAATATGAATCAGAATAGAATAGTTTTTTGAACTGGGAACCATAATAGAATCATGAGCAGACTGTACCTCTAATCCCTGGGATCCCAATTTCACTGTAGGTGTGGCCATTTGAGCTCTCTGTTTCTTGTCCTGAACAAGTATCGTAAGTACTGTATTACAATTAATTCCAGGTACCAAGGGGGCGCTTTGATATTTATATTCTTATGAAAGATTAAATGATTGGGGAAGCAGTGACGTCATGGTAGTAGCATTATTCTGACAATCTCCAGTCAAAACTGAAACAATTGATTCCATCACCAACATAATATTGCATTTTGTTTCTATTTGATTCCTACTCTCTTTGCTCAGTTTGAATGTTTAGGTGCTTAGTATTAGAAATCATTTTCTTAAAAAAAATAATAATAAATATACAATGCCTTAGAGTCTTAGACACGGTATTTAATTTTTGCAAAGAAAATGCTGTACGAGAAATTGATCTATAAGTAATTTCTACAAATACAATAAATAAGGAAATTACAAAACATAACACAAGAATGTTTAATTTAATAGAAAAAATCAAAATTGTTTTACGATGTTAAAAAAGACATCACGTCCCTGCTGATATTTTTCAACAACATATAATATAACGATAAATAAAAATACTGTGCCTACCCCCAAGGAAATTCCTCTATATATTTCTTTTCAGCGGACTATTTTTTTCTAAAAGAAAATAAGGTGGGACCATGTTCTTCAATCAGAGTTTCGAAACATTAAACATCTTCTATTTTAATTATGTACTTGTCAAATAAGAAGAGCGATTCGCCGACACTTGTCATATTTGTTTTTCTTTTGTTGAAGTAGAATTCTCCGAGACTATTGAGTTTTCAACAAGGGCTGCTGCTATTAAAAAGAAACCAAGTAGATATTGTCATTTGTCTGCCATTTTACAGTGGATTCATTGCTGTTTGGCAGCGGATGAGCGAGGGATAAGAGACTTTATTTCTACTGTCTTTTTCAGTACCAGTTGGCTTACAGTCTTGTCACGGAATTGGGGTATAATTTTCATCAAAAATATATTTTTTTTCTCATACGTGTCCGATTCGGCTGTCAATTTCAAGAGAGAGAGAATTGGAGTACGAAATCAATCAACAATATTTATGAAATGTTTTTGATTGGGAAAGAATTTTATCTGCAAAATAACACAGGAGATGTGAATTATCGCTTCTCTCGCTTTCCTCCCTTTTGACTTTCGTGCTCTCAGCTCTCTTCGACGCTTCATCTGCTCCCTTTCATTGAATTCTCTCTCGCATGTTCGATCCTGGGAGCTTTATCTGTGAACTCCATCACCTTAGGTTCCTCCAATAAGCAAATCATTTATCATCAAGAGCGCAAATTAATCAACCAGCATAATTTCCAGTGCAGAGGACTCCCTCATCACCAACAAAAATTAAAAAGAAAATACTCTTCCTAAATACTTCTATCGGATTAAATTGCACCCATTACGGGGTATGTTATTAAATTTTCCGTTAATAGAAAACACTCTTCCTAAATACTTCTATTAGCCGTGATGTCTGTATCAAATCATAAACAGCAATCTTTTTATATAAGAAGTTATGATAGTTCCATTACTGAAAATGATTTTATTGAGGATGTAATAAGAAAAAGAAAGTTTTTTTTTAAGTATGAATCAGAGTAGGAATTATGAGTAGATCGTATCTCTAATCCCTAGGATCCAATTTTCACTGTAGAAGTGTCCGTTTGAGCTCTTTTTTCTGCCCCTGAACAAGTCTTGTATTGTTATTATACTCCAAGGGAATGGGTTTCATTGGGAACGGGTATGGGTTTGGGTAGATTTTTCTTAGGCTGTTCGGTTGACATTTTTTGTTCATGGGTTTGGGCCCATCTCTCCATACAAACTCATACAAACAGTTGATTTTTATTGAAATTTAGTGAGAAAAAATTAATTTTGTTGGATCTATTTTTTTTTCCCATCTGCTGTTGCTCCAAATGGGAACCCACTAACCATTATACTTGAAACTCATACACATTTATTCCTAATCTCACTAAATGAGACACAGACGAACAGGCCCTAAAACTTGGACAGGATGGGAATCTTTAATCTTTGCACGCTTTGATATTTAGGACCTGTTCGAATGTCAATATTCCCACGGAAATTGAATGGATTTTGAGCCCAGTCGAAATGTTTTTCCATGACCTGTTCGGCAGCTCTGATCCATACTTGGGAATTAGAATTTATTTCCCATTAATCTTCCCAAATCAGTGCAAAATGTTGGGTAAAAAATAATTGAGTCTGATTCAATTATTTTTTTCCCCTGAAGCCACGTGTGCAGATGGCTCTCTTATAAACTTTGCAAAAATAATTTAACTACGAAATGAATTTTCTAATTTTTTTTTATCTCGGTTCCAGTTTCAAAAAAATAATATTTAATTAAAAGACATATAATGTTGTAATGTTGTGGTTGCTATTTTATCAAAATAATTACTTTTTATTTTATAAAAAAAAATATAATGATTTTATTTAACAAAAAACATTATAATGTTACATTTATAATTGTAATATTTGATAGTTTTCTATTGAACAATATTAATAAATATTTACAAAAATTGTTAAGAGTGAGATCATGTTATTAACTGTGCTAGATCATATTTTATAATTATGTGTAACGAATGTGAGATACAAAAAAATTATGACAGCAATAGTCATACTCGAGATAAGTGTCCAATTGTTCTCAAATTCGGAAATGTCTAAATCAAGGACTATTTAGGATGAATTTTAAGTAAGCTTATACACAAGGGTGGATGCAGAATTTTGATCAGGGGGACAATTATCGAATTGTAATAGCTTATCGAGTTCAAATTCATTAACTAATCGGGTACCAAATAAAAAATAATAATTTAATATATATTCTTACCTAATAAAAAACTATCAAAATAGTATCATTTTATATATTTAAAATAACAATAAAATAAAACTCAAAATAATAAATAATTAAGTTGATGAAGAAAATTTTTTCTATGGAACATTGTATTTTAAAATGTTTGCCTAATTATTTCATTATGCATGATATTAAATATTTTTTTCTTAATAGAAGTAATCGAACAATCCGGGAAAATAAAAAATTTCAAGGGGAACATATTACCAAAAGTATTATCTAAAAATACTATTTTTCAAAATTCAATTGTCCCCCTGACCCTCTTTACATCTGCCCCTACTTTTACGGGCTTTATGAGGCTTGGTTACATAGTGTCTTAGGGTTGTTAATAGAGCTTTTGGGAACATGAACCTATTAGTAATCGAACAGGTCAAGTCATGTTCGAATCCATTCAGATTAGTTTGGTTTTATTTAAAAGAATCAAGTCTAGTTAGATAGGATGAGATCAATTTGAGTGTTACTTTTATTCTTTTTTTATCGATTATGATTGGATTGTAGGTTATTTAATTTCGAATCAGATTAAGTTGGATCAGGTCCTAAATAGATTCAATTAATTCGACTTTTTAAAAAAATTAAGTTGAACCCGAATCAGATCGGATAAAATTTTGCCAAGTATACAGTACTTTTTCTAATAATCTCAATTATACGGGCTGATTGCATATAATAGTGAAATATAAAGAGAAGATTATATATTTTTTTTTCAAGAGAAGAAAAAAGGAAAATACGGAGGTGATCTAACGCATCAACTAGTACCCAAAAAAAAAAGAACTTTGAACATTACATATGAATTTAAACATAGTATTTAAAAAACACTACATTTCTGTAATTTCACATATTGAAGTACAACAGAAAATTGAATAATCTATTAATTTATGCATGTACTTTTGGTGTATTATCATTAATAATCATTCTACTTTTTCTCTTACTTGTTTACTATGTTATTTACTATAAATGCCGCGCTACTATGTCTTAAGTCTGATTTTTTAATAAATACTATTTTTTCTAATTCTCCTCTATATATCTCAAACTCTTTTTTATTTTCTAATGTATATTTTATATTAGCTGTAATTATACTAATATCAAACTACATATGAATTTAAACATAGTATTTAAAAAACACTACATTTCTGTAATTGCACATATTGAAGTACGACAGAAAACTGAATGATCTATTAATTTAAGCATAGTACTCAAAAACACTTCATTTCTATAAATGTGGAAGTTGAATTTATTTATCATATCAGTAATAAAAAAAAGTACTCTCTTGCACTTACAGAGATAAAACATGCTTATATCACTCATAAAAATGACGTGTCATTTCATAAGTAATTATTATTTAGCAAAGTTATAAATTCTGTGTATTCTTGCAAACGAAATTTCAACTTTTAGGTACCACATTAATTAATAAAATTATTTGTAAGTGAAACGAAATGTTCTATATTTTGATCTTGGATAATAACTCGATCCGTAATGATTTATATTTAAGGTCTCATATTGCTCCAGAAACATGCTACACGTTGTGACGTCTATTTTTCTGCCATAGATAATCTGACAAGAATATTCTGGCTCATTCACCCCCCATCCCATACACTCTTCCAGATAATTCCAAAAACAAGGCCCATGCGCCAGGAACCATATCACCTGCGGAGCTGAAAAAGCTCCGCAGGTGCGGTTCTTTTGATATGAGCGGTCCGATAATTTATCAACGGTTATGATTTAACAGTAATAAACAGCCCCGTGCATCAAAATTCGTGTTTAGACTTCCCCACAGCCGTTGTGATTTCCTTGAACCGTTGTGATTTCCCTGCTGTGATCTCCGCACAGAAAAAATCCGCAGAGACTGTTTGCCCCGTGCGCCAAGGGCCTCTTCTGGATCGTTCTCAAATCCCACTTCGTCACGATTTCCCACCAACTTATATACCACATGGCGCCTCCCCCAAGCACCGTCCAAATTCAACATTATTTCCAATACTACCCTCCAACTTTCCTCATCCCTACTCCAAACCTCTTCCGTAATACACTCAAACATCCGAGGGTATTTCAGTAACAGAAATCACCACCAGTCACCAGACAATACTTGGTTCTCCTGAGTTGCAGTTGCAAAGGGAGATCACTTTTTTCAGAAACTGAACATCGTTTCTCATCGCGCACTCTCTTGCGAAGATGCTAGCGGTGTTTGATCGGACGGTGGCGAAGTGCCCGGAGGGCCTGAGGAGGCCGGAAATGGAAGAAGGGGCAAAAGGAGGAAGCCTGGCGGCGCTTCTCGACCAGTTCTCTTCGGTGCATGAAAAAGCGGTGACGGTGCGATTGGGATCGGCTGCTTTTATGGCCTTCGCCACTGATAAGCAGAATCCATTTTTGCCTAGGTATTGTGTTGTGTCTATAATCTTGTGCTTTGCTTTTGGTGAAAATGACTAATTGAGTCAGATAAGTTGGCTAATGGAGGTTATACTTGTTTGGATAACTATTTGAGAATAACTAACATACACTTGCGTCTAAATCAAATGGGTAGTTTCAAAATATATCTCGAGGGCTGAGAAAAAAGTGGTTATTGGTATTATGGGTTTTGGTTCTCACAATAGGAGAAGACAATCCCTGCATGAGTTAAATGGATTGATCAAGCAGTGGTTCTCGATTAATCACCTTGAACTTCAGATATTTAGGCTGTAACATTTCTTGTGTAACTGAGAAAAAAAAATCTGATCCAGGCATTTACATTTCTGAATGTATATGCTTGGAACTGTGCCCTGTGTTTGATTTTCGTAGCATTATTAATTATTCACTCATAGAGTATTCATAGAATCCTAGATGGTTTCCTGGAATTGGGCTTAATTGGTACATTTGGCTATTTGAACTAAGAAAAAAGGTGATTGTGAGATCCAGGGTGCAAGTCAACTTCAATTAATCGATATTTCATGCAATTTCTTTTAATATAGGGCTAAATTATACTTCTCTCTGTTGGATGCCAAACATACTTCTCAAGCATTCAAAAAGATAGCATGTTAACTTTCTTAAATACAGATTATTTGCATCAGTGGATGATATATTCTGCATATTTCAAGGAGTTCTTGGGAATATCCCTTTACTGAAGCAACAGTATGGATTAGGCAAAACTGCCACAGAAGATATCATTGTAATTGAAGCATACCGATCATTGAGAGACAGAGGACCTTATCCCATAGACAAAGTCATCAGAGATCTTAGCGGAAAATTTGCATTTGTTCTGTTTGACAGCAGCTCCAATTCTATCTTTATTGCAGCTGTAAGTACACTTTTAGTTATGATTCTGGTTAGGAAAAGCTTGTCTTTTGAAAATGCTTTTTATTGAATTCTTAGTCACAAAACTCGTTTACCACTACAGTACTTGAAACTCCCAGGTTAGTAGACAGTAGAACATAGGTGCTATCCCATTGTAATTAGACAATTCTTAATCTCAATCAAGATGTGGTCTTATTCAAACTTATCTTTGAAGGTTAATAATCAAACATCTTGACCACTTTTTCCTTGCTTTAGGATGCTGATGGAGCAGTACCTTTTTTCTGGGGAACGGACTCGGAAGATCATTTGATTGTTTCTAATGATGGGGAAATTATGAAGAAGCACTGTGGGAAACACTTTGTACAATTTCCTAAAGGTATATACTCATTACAACTTTGATTTGAGAATTAAATACATGAATTTTGAAGGAAAAAGTAATATACAATTTGCACCTGCCTTCTGTGAGTCTTCTTTTTTTCCACTCTGAAGAAACAGCTGATTTGAAATGATGCAAAGCAGATTTGAGTTTCAATTCCATGCCTGAATCAGTCAGGAAGGCAATTGGATCAAGGGAATGAGGCATGGAAACATCCAGGGACAACATTGTCATTCCTTTACTTTTTTATTTATTGCTCCATGGTAGCTTGCAAAAGGGAAGCTACCATGAGCATTGTGGAGATTCTTTTGTAAGCAAGCATGACAAATGCTGCATTTTTATCTGCAAGCCCAAAAAGGATGCTGAGCTTGGCTTGCAAAGGGAAGCTGTGAGAAATATGAAAGTATGGGGGAAACTGTAAATGTGGCACTGAAATTGGAAATTATAATTTTCAGGTTGTTTCTTCACTAGCTCTGGAGGGTTACAAAGCTTTGAGCATCCTTTGAGTGAGGTCAAACCAGTGCCAAGGGTTGATAGCAAAGGAGAGGTATGCGGTACCACCTTCTTAGTTGATACAAAAGTCAAAAGCAGACCAGCATGCCTCGGACTGGAAGTGGAGCTGACTGGTCTCATTTCTAATAACTATTAGTACAGATTTATATATGTAGATATCCTGTGATTTCGAGTCTGTTATGTTCTTGTATGTTATGTTAAGATGATGAACCTCAGTGTGTATTATTGTCTGAATGTCAGAATGTGTGGCTTAAATAAGGAGAAAGTACCATCCTATATCTAATAAAATTCAGTGGAAGCAAAATTTGTAAATATTTCTACATAGAGGCATTTTATATTGCCTTACAAAGATTGAAATTTTCTTCCATTACCGGTTTTTACATATTAAAGATATATGTGCATCAATATTCAAATATATGAATGTGTCATTGCATGGAATGCATTTTTCAAGTAAAATAATGTTCTTTGGCATTTTGTGCAAATGCTCGAAAGCTTATTTAAAACCGGAAATGTCAGAGTTTAGAAAATTTTCATCGGAGGATGTTAATAAAATATAAATTTCAGATCACCCGGAAAGCTTAATCTAGTAGTGTGTTTTAAGGGTAAGTTTAACACTTGGTGGAATAGTAAAAAAATAAGAATAGAATAGATATTTCGATGAATTAATTTGTCAAATAAATTTTAGACTAGAAGAGTGTGAAAGAGTGTTAATCTGATATATCATGTTATATGTAGTATATCGGATTAGTTTTCGTCGGAATAACGATTATTGTTTGATTATGTTTGTATTCATAACATAATAATATAATATTAAAATTATATAATATAATGATAATAAATAATAGTAAATAAATAATATTATAATATTAATTACAGTAATGATAAAAAATAATAATTATAATATAAATATAAGATAATATAATATTATAATACTAATAAATCATAATCATAATATAATAAATAATAATACAACATAGTTAAACAATAATCGCTATTTCGACGAGAGCTAATCTGATATTCCACCTATAACTTGATATACCGGAGTAGCACTCTTCTACTTAGTCTAAAATTCGTTTGACAAATTAAATCGTCGAAATAGCTATTCTATTCTAACTTCTTGTTATTCCATTGAGTGTCAAATACTCCCTGAGCTAATATGCGCAAGTGCAGTTGCATCGTCTTCGTAGGTATCTGAAGGCGAAATTTCGGTGTTGCCTCATTTCAATAATTTCTGGTGACAACGTATATAAAATCTGGGTGCCTTCATATGCATCGTTTCTGTAGGTAATGAAACTGATTGTTTACTGATTGTTTGTTCTTTCTTACCTAGACAAGTTCCGCATATATATCCATACGAGAATTTGGGAGGGAGGGAAAGAGTCGATGTCGACGAAAATCACATTTATATTTTGTTTTTACTTCTGAATTCTGATGATATTGGGTCTACATATACTCTTTGTTATTATTCAAATCGATGACTTTGTTGTCTAGTTTATTTTGTACGACACTATAGTATTCAAATTAAGATGAATTATGATTATATTAAATATTTAATTTTAGTAACAAAGTACTCTAAAAATCAAATTGAATAATAAAATCGTTATATTTAAGTTACACTACTACAAAAAAAGGCTTTTGTAGCCTTATTTAATAGCGGTTATATAATAGAACAGTTATAAAAGACATTAATAGCGGTTGTTTAATAGCAACCACTATTAAAACTGAGTTTTATAGCGGCTGCTATTAAACAACCGTTATTAAAGTTTTTTTATAGCGGTTCTACTAAAGAGCCGTTATTAAAGGGTACCTTTAATAGCGGTCCCTCCAAAAAATCGGTACTAAAGGTCAACCTTTAATAACGGTTGTTCAATAGCAACCGCTATAAAAGGGGTCCTACGAATATGCACCACTGTTCACGGATCGCCAATATATTTTTTAATCTACAACGTCAATTTTAATCGATTCAAACTCTCAGAAATCACTCAGAAAATTCCCTCTGATTCATCATTTTCTTATATATATATATATATATCACTCTTCACTCTCCATTCATGTTTCATTTTCTCTTCATCTTTCCAATTTCTCAAAATTCAAACACAAAATATCAAACAAAAAGTTTAAGATTCTTTGTTTCGTTCTTTTTAAATTTATTTGTTTATTCTTTCTATTTAATTTTCTGTTCAAATTTCGAACTCAAATTATTTTTTTTTCAAATTTTTAATTTAAATTACTTTTCTGTTTTAAATTTTATATTCAAATTATGATGAAATTTAAAACTCAAATTATTTTTATGTTCTAAATTTTTTGTTCAAATTTTTTTTATTCTAAATTTTTTGTTCAAATTAGTTTTAAAATTTTGAATTTAAAATTTGTATTTTAGAATGAAAATAAAAAATTAAAAGTTGACGGATGTGACAGCTGTACAGCTGTCACATATGTCAGTATTTTTAAAATTCGGCACAACCATTTAATAGCGGTTCTCAAGACTTTTTATAGCACCCCTCAATAACAGCTCCTTTGACCGCTATTAAAGGCAGATTGTATAGTATTTTAAACATTTTTACCACTTGACTATATACTAAATGAATTTCAAATTTTATAAATTTGTTACACATACTACATGTTAATCATTTTCAATGATTTGGAATATATCTGAAGTAGATTTAATTGATTTTTAATTAAGTTAATCAAAAACATAATAAATTTAAGAACACACTAGTTTTAATCTAATCTATGCCCAAATAGTTCATTTCAGAAATTAATGGCTACAATATATATATATAGAGAGAGAGAGTAAAGATACCGTACATTTAAGCTCACGAAGACCTTCTGTTAGCTTAACTCAACAAATATATCAAATTATCTCTAAATTTTAATTTATCATGCTTATTAAATTCTTTATATGAAAATCTTGTGGGATACAAAAATTTTAAGCGTTTTGAGTTTTTCAAATCATCATTTTTAATTTTTAAAAATGATATTTAAACATTAAATTTATTTTTTAGAGATAATTTCAAAAATTAAAAACCTTAACTTAAAAAACTCAAAACACTTCAAATTTTTGCATCTCATAAGATTTTCATATAAATAATTTAATGAGCATGATAAATTAAAATTTAGAGATAATTTGATGCAATTTTTGAGTTAAGTTCACGGCATATTTACTATATATAGAGAGAGAGTGTGTGTGTGAGAGAGAGAGAGAGAGTGAGGCTATGGTGCTTCGCGAAGCACAAAACCTCCCCGTGCTCTTCATATTGAACTATCTTTGGAGATCAAAATTTATATTTTTTAGATTAGTATAAAGTTTGTTGATCTAACGATTTTATACACATCTAAAAAATAGTAAAAATTTCAAAAAAAAAATATAATTTTAATCTTCAAAAATAGTTCAACATGAAGATCATGTTCAATGATTTGGATCAGCCGTTTGGACTTTCAAATTCAAGATACTAACGCGAAGCACCATAGTCTCATTATATATATATATATATATATATATATATATATATATATATATATATATATATATATATATATATATATATATATAGTATTCGCGAAACACAAAATTTATTGTGCTTCGCATCCGTATCTTGGATTTATAAGTCCAAACGGCTGATCCAAATCATTGAACATGATTATCATGTTCAACTATATTTGGAGATTAAAATTTATATTTTTTAAAAAAAAAAATTGCTATTTTTTAGATAGATACAAATTCACTGGTTTTGGATGATGCAAAAATCTCGTTAGATCTGCAAACTTTGTATCCATTTAAAAAATGACAAATTTTCAAAAAAATATATAAAAATTGATTTCCAAAAATATTTCAATATAAAGATAATATTCAACGATTTGAATCGGTTGTCCGAACATTAAAATTCAAGATACAGACAAGAAGTACGGAAGGCTTTGTACTTCATAAAACACCATAACCTTGGAAACTTGGAAAAATAATTGATTGGCACCATGGCTAATTGGCTAGGTATTAGTAATGACTAATGACTAATGAAACAAGATATTTATATTATACCATGTTGGATGCAATTCGAAAATTCAGACCAGATAAGGAACAAGGCAGAAAAGTTAAATACAAACTGACTAAGAGATGCAACAACATTCTTTTAACTAAAGGATACCAAAAATACAGCCATAGAATTGCTCATGATCTAACTAATGAAACAGTTAAAATCACCAAAAGCCAACATCAAATTAAGATTGTATCAGACAGCCCGCATAACTAGTGCCAGTATTTCTTAACATCTACAATGACAGCAAGTTAATGTAGATAACACACAGGATACAGCACATATATATACAAGTTAATGTAGATTCAAACATAGGAAAGTTGCACAATGCAACTGATTGAATACTATATTACCATAAGCTAACACAATAAAAAATTTACACCTTATAAGTTCAGTTGATTTAACAGAGGTTATAATTGATAATAGCAAGTTCTATGGTAAGCGTGTTGACTTGCAAAACTTCCTGATTGGTCAAAGAGTAACGACCCCATGCATAAATTTTTGCTTTACAGATTACTGGCAAAACAAATGTTCAAGCTCAGTCAAGTTCTGTGAGGATCAAACTCAGTTTTCTCAATTAAGGCTAACTGGATAAAAGAAGCCAGATAGTAATCCCAACTCAATATTCAAACCCAAAGTATAGAAAATATGGCTGAATAAGCAATTAGCCTACCCCAAAAGTAGTCAACAGGTGGCACTTGGAAGTTGGAAGTATGGTCTCAGATACCTCAACACTCAAGTTAGAACTTAAGGCATGCATGGATAATTGGATACGTACCGAAACCAATGGGCCATTCAAAATTCAACAACCAAGGATATTTAGATGCTGATATCCAGCAAAAAGTTACGATCACTCATAACAGACAGCACTTCGAAATACATAACAATACATAAGTATATATACTCATGCTCATAAAATAATCTGAAAAAGTGAAAATATATCTAGAATGATCAGGTCAGCAATTTGTTGCAACAAAATTAGTTTAAACCTAGAGCTCAAAGTCTTCTTATTTTGATCTTCACAACAGCTTCTTCACATCAGGTTGGAGTGTATATAAAAATAAACTATAGATATTGCAGCAAATTAAAGTGGAACCATTAGCTATAGCAACACTAGCACCGCCATATCTGGGAGATGGATACTCTGATTAATATACATTGTCTGTGAGAATCCCATCTACAATAACATTAGTTTTTTTTCCATGTGCATGAACACAGTTATTTCTAGTTAGTTTAAAATAATAGTTAAAATAGGATTGCATATGACAAATTATCCTAATTTCATGAACCCTTGTGAAGTACATTTGTTCAAACAACTGCAGGACATTGTTTGTTGTATACTGCACTGAGAGGAAAGTGGCACTTCAAAAAATAAAGACATGAAAGCTTAGCTACTATATAGCATTGCAAAGTCCATTTATATGCAATACCCAGAAATGGGAAGAAGTGAGGCTGCCACAGCATGACCTAGCAAGAATTGACCATGATGTATATGTTAATTTGGTACCCCAATTAGACCAAAGAGAAGTCAATAATCAACAAGAGCTAGATCATGCTGGCAGCTTCACTCATTCTCTTGGGCATCTCCAATTTCAATGCGAATCACATTCATCTCTTTCAATATGAAACATAAATTGATCTGGGAATTGTGGAAGAAAGAAGTTTTGGTGCTGAAAGAAAGTGATCGAAAGATTTCTGATCTCTAGAGATAAGGAAGCCTAGATCTTGTCATCAAAGGTTGAGGATCTATTGGAAGCGTAAAAAGAGGAATTATATTGAGATCTTTTTTTATTTTTCTTGAAGCAGTGATGATGTATGGATAATGAAGAATGACTCTACTGATAATTGATCTGACTATCCCGTCTATTATTGGAGTCTTAAACTACAAAATAACTTCCACATAAAATATGGAGCGGTTAACATCTCCACAAAATAACCCTAAATAAGTAAAGAGGAAATCACAGAAACAAGAATCAAAAGGAAAATAAAGGGACAAAAACCCCCCAAAAAAGAAATGAAAAATGCCTGAGAAGGCATGACAACTTTAACTAACAAACTGAGACGGGGAAACCCCAACATGGGCTCAAAAATGTGGGATGTAGGATTTTATAGACAGAAAAAATGATAAAGATTACACAAATAGAGTATAAACAGATGTAAATTAAAAAATAATAAATAGGTTAGAAGGAAACAAGGTATGAACTCAGACTGAGACAACACGGTGGGTGGGTCATAAAAGTGGGAGGTAAATTAAAGAGACGATATAGAGAAGCAGAGAGAGATAGAGATGGAGGAAGTGATCAGAGGTGCAGATTTAGGTTAGGGTTAGGGTTGTAGCTAAGTAGTAGCTGTGGTAGGGGTTGTAGTAACTAGTAAGTGGTAGTAGGGTTGCAGAGAGATAGGTCGGCCTTGGTGGATTGGTGCAAGACATAGGGAGCCGTACCGCCATGCGGATTAAAGCCTTTTAAACAACCGAGGCCTCAATGCAGTTTTTTACTTTTATTTTTATCTTAACATTATTTTATGTGCATGTATTATAGAGCTGCAAACGGGTCGAGTTCACGTGAGTCAGGCTTAGTTTAAATTCGGCTTATGAAAATTCGAGTTGAGTCATGCTGAGTTCGTTAAACATTTCGAGCCGAAAATCTAGCTTAAATTCAGCTCATTACTATTCAAATTAGCTCGCAAGCTGACTCATTAGCTATTATATATACGTTGACTCGGTTTAAAATTAATATTTAGTACATCTACAACCTACAAGTTTGATACATCTACAAAATTAATACTTGATTTGATACAAAATTAATATATCAATAAATTAGGTTTTCAATGATATATTGCTGCATTAATTTGAATATATGGACCAACAAAAAAACCATCATGTCAGATATGCGAATCGAGTCACAAGTGAGTAAAAGAAGTCATTAAGCTGTTGAGATGGTAAGATTATGAGAGATAACGAAATATGGATTATCGAATTAGAATTTGGCAGAAGAAAAAGTATATAAATTATTATTATTCGAGCCGATTCGAGCCACGAGTCGAACCAATCTTAACTCAAACTCGGATCATTTAACTATCAAGCCATATTAGCTCGAGCCAGACTAGTTTGAGCCCGAGTTTTTTTGTGTAGGCCTAATTTATCATATCGCATTTATTCATAGAAATCTCCCTTTTGTTCATATTGGCATAATACAAAGTTACAAACTCATTTACACGCAACGTTATTTCAAAGTTTTTGAAAAAAAAATTGGAGATCCACATGTTTCATTTACAATAGTGAGTTCAAGTTGATATCACAAATCCGATATCATAAGGGATATAATAAGGGAGCACAGAGAGACGATGAGGCACCGAGGGGTGCTTCCTTCTTCTCAAGCCTCAAGGTGCGTGAGAGTGAGAGCGTGACTGCGTGAGAACGAGAGTCATTGTTTTCTGATTTATTTAAAGGGCGCGCACGGCCTGTCACGTGGATGGTGGATCCAGCTCACAGCTGCAGGCGGCATATTTCACTATCATCCATCAACTACTTATAAATTAGGCCCCGTCTCACATCCACATGCTCTTGCAGATTAAAAAAAAAACATCGATCACTGTTAGTGTTAATTGTTTCCTTTGGACATACGCGGGTGGTAATCTCTTAATGTGATTATGTCTCCAATTATATGATGACTATTGTTATTTCGTAGTGATTATAGCTGCTGAGCTGCCAAGCATATCACGTAAGGGTAAAACGAGCGGATATTATTTGTTTCGTTCAGCTTTATATTTGCTAAAGTATCTATGCCATCTGTGTTCATATCTGTTCTGTATTTATTTATTAATTATCTTATTTATATTTATTTCGTATCTGTAAAAATAATATTGGATATGAATAATTTATAAACTATTAAATAATATGAATACTTGAATTGTCCATATTCAAAATATAAACATATTTATAAGATTTTTATAATGTCTCAAGTGTTCTTTGGACTTTTGGGCTATGACAAATTTATCTTCGAACTTTTAATTTTGACAAACATTCCCTAAACTATTTAGTTTATGATAAATAACACCCTAATAAATAATTACACTATAATTATAATTTTAAAATGACAAAATTACCCTTCTTTTATATACATAATATTTAAAATAATTATGTAAATGTCTAAACTATAATATATATATAGAGAGAGAGAGAGAGAGTTATGCTACGGTTAGTCGCGAAGTACAAAATGTTTTTGTACTTCGTGTCGTATCTTTCATTTTCGATTTCAAAATACCGATCTGACCGTTCAAAGTGTTTTTCATATTAAAATATATTTGGAGACCAAATTTTATATTTTTTAAAATTTTTTTCTATTTTTATTGAGGGGATGAAAATGCATTGAGTTTATGATTTTTAATAAGAATGATTTTCTAATCCTCAAAAAAATAGAAAAAAATTTCTAAAAAATATAAAATTTGGTATCCAAATATATTTTAATATGAAGAACACTTTGAACGGTCGGATCGGTATTTTGAACTCGAAAATGGGAGATACGATACGAAGTACAAAAAATTTTTGTACTTCGCGACTAACCGTAGCATAACTCTCTCTCTCTCTCTCTCTCTCTCTCTCTCTATATATATATATATATATATATATATATATATATATCAGTTAAATATTCGTATACATGAAATTTGCTTTTTCAAAAAAATATTCTGAAGTTAAATCAAATAAATAATAAATATATTATGTATTGTGAATATTAAAAATAATATCAATTTTAAAAAGTGTTGTAATAATATATTCCATATAAACATAAATAAGGCATACATACATATATTCTTATTTCAAAAAATATATATATACATTCTTGGTTAATAAATTAATTTAATTTATTTATATAAATATTTTTTATAAATATAAACAGTATATAAATAAAATAAAAATGAAATAGACAAACATATAATGTATTGTGAATATTTAACCGATTGTTTATATTTTTAAAATAGTTTCTAAACTTATATAAATTAAAAGTTCATGATGCATAATTATTTTAAATATCATGCATATATATTAGTTTTTATTTCTTATCTATTAATTACTTTGTATCCAATTTTTTATTCATTGAAAATCTATTTTATATCTGTATTATTGTATCCGCATCTATATCTGCCTAATGAGAAAATAGATATGGACATTTTTTTACCATTATCCATTTTCGAATCTGCTCTGTATTCACCCTTAAATTATCAAGAGTCTCGTTGTACAACCATCGACTCATGCAATCTCCAAAGAGATAATTTACATTTGAGATGGGTTCAAATGCCTTAATTTGTGTTCTAATATTTTCAGTTTCTAATAACTCAAAATTTAAAAACTGAGATATTAAAATAATTGCTTATACATAAAAATTTATTTATTTATTTACCTTTATTTGTGTAAATCAATAAATTATGAAATCAACGTGCAAAAATTAATCATATCAGTGTATTTTTTTTATAAGCTCCTGATGTCACGTAAAATAATATTTAAACATCATAATTTTTAATCCATACATAAATAAAATGACCTAGATTAAATCTGACTATTTTATTTTGATATTTCAGTTTAAATTTTAATCATTAAATTTAAAAATGAAGGCATAATGGTGGCACAATAGGTTTTCTTTGGTGAAAATTTGAGAATGTACCTATACAGTTTTCTGTTATGAAAATATTGTCTAATTATAGCAAATGAACATCGTTTATTTGATAATGTACCTATATGGTTTTCAGTTATGAAAATTTGTCATGCTCATTAAATTTCGTGAGTTTAACTCAAAAAGTATATCAAATTATCTCCAAATTTTAATTTATCATGCTCATTAAAATTTTCATATAAAAACCTTATGGGATGCAAAAAATTTGAGATGTTTCGAGTTTTTTAAGTCTTCATTTTTAATTTCTAAAAATAATAATAAAATATTTGTATATTATTTTAAAAATTAAAAATGATAACATAAAAAAAATCAAAACACTTAAAAAAAAATTCCCGGAAGACAATCGGTAAATGAATGTAATCATTACGAGCTTCTCAAATTATAATGATCATAATAAGTAGTTTAAGTTTCTCATCTAAAAAAATACATTTGTAATTAGGTCTGAAATTTTATTTGCAATTTTTGTTCGATTTCTTTAATATGCTCGTCTTCATTTTTGTTCTTTTTATACCCATTGCTCAGAAAATTCTCAGCAGCTTGCTTCGCTTCATTGTGTCGATCAAACTCATATATATCATTTTCTTCTTGTGACCAGATCCGCATTTGATGCATTACGAACTTAATAAACACAAGAAATGTTGTTGATGCATTACGAACTTAATAAACACAAGAAATGTTGTTGAAATTGAGATTTTTATCAAAAACTTTGTTAAAAGTGCGCAACATAAAGTGGAACAAAATGCACACCAAAAAAAGGAAGAAAGATTGGACAAGTAGGATCTTCTTTTAACAAGAATATTCCGACACAATAGAACAGCATAGACCATGCATGTTGTGTTCTACTAATTGCACATGTATTGCTATAACAACATCAACATAGAAATTAAATTATTGGAACGAATAAATAATTTGGTTCTTTAGAATGGGACCGGATAAAATTTTCAGTTTGAGACACTAGGAAAAATTTTGGACATTATGGTCCTTCCGGTTTTAGTTAGATTAAAAATTATTTTATGACTTCAATTAGATTGTAACTTGTAGAATTAGTGTAATTAAGTTCTAAGGACCCGAATAAAATTTTTCGTCCCTTAACTTGGAACTGAAAATTTTATTCAGTATCTTTGATAGAGGTGGCAGAATTCAATCCGATCCGATTCGTTCAAATTTGAACTCGATCCGATCTGATTTCTTAAAAAAGTTAAACTGATCTGATTCAATTTGAATCTGACCTAACACGACCCGACACGAAATCAAATGATTTTCAATCCAATTAAAATATATCAAATATCTGAAAAAAAAAAATGTAAATTGACCCGATCTGATTCTGATCCGATCCATCCGATCCAATTTATTTCAAAAAATAAAATAAACTTGACCCGTCCGATCTGAATCCGACTCACCCGGTTGTCACCTCTAATCTTTGAGGCAGAGTCCGTGTCCTCTGAGGCGAGCTGTCATTTTAGAGAGAAAATGGACAGCGTCGAGATTCACACCGAGAAATGTATAGAGTGAAATTTGCACCCGATCAGTTCGTCACCCCGTGAAATACTTCAGAGGATCTAAATTCTTGAGGCCTTGGGGGAACCGAGGGGCAAAAAAAGGCAGGATTCTGTTTGGCTTCGTGGGCTTCAGTAAGGGGTGGGATTTTGGGTAAAGGAAAATAAAGGGGCCAAGATCAATTTACGGGTCCTTTTAGGCTTTTTTCAAAGGACCTGATATTAATTTACGGAACTTTTATACTACATGCAAAAATCCAACCAATCATTTTACTTCTCTAAAAATTAAAAATTGCTCTGTTAACTATGCGCCTGTGCTGGAGGCTGGAGCAGTAACACAATAGTACAATACAATACGCTGGAAAAGATGAGTATGACTAAACATACCCCACAATAAAAGGTCCTGGTAAAAAGTAAAAACCTTTTCTGTGATAAAAGTAACCACTTTGCACTGTAATCCTCCATGTAGAGTTTCCCCTGTTCTGACTTCTGAGGGAAAACTCTAGCCAAGACTAGAGTATCTATGGATTATTATGATTCGTTATAATCGACCGTTAGGGCAAGCGCCATTTCATGTACTGAGTGGAGGATGTATGTGAGATCAAGCGAAGAGAATTATTATCTTTCTTTTTTTAATTATCTCATTTCCATGGTAAGTAGTACACACTGCACCCTAGGCTGTGTTAATAATTATGTAGCTAAAAAGTGGGGAAAAACTATATATATGTATTTATTTGTCTATTTATGCATCATCTTTCAAATTAAGCCTAACAATCTAAAAATGAAACACGATTGTATATATAACCATATTATTATTTTTTTGATAAAATATAAGGATCTAGCCCCCAGAAATCATATTATTAATCCAATGAGTTGATGGTACAAGCTGCAGTCTAGGCTGTGTTAATAATTATGTAGCTAAAAAGTTAAAAAACAACAACTATATATATGTATTAATTTGAATATTTGTGCATCATCTTTCAAATTAAGCCTAGTAATCTAAAAATGAGTTGTATATATAACCATATTATTTATTTATTTTTGATAAATAATAAGAATCTAGCCCCTATTTTGTATGTTATTAAGTAAAGGAAAAATGTTTTAAAGATTGATCATATATTAAAGATTTATCATATATATATATAGAGAGAGAGAGAGAGAGTTAGGCTACGGTGCTACTCGTAACACGGTTTGTCCGTGTATTACAGATCGTTTCTCCGTCTTCAAAGTTCAAATGATTGATTTGACCGGTCAAAGTGTTTTTTCATATGAAAATCTAGTTGGAGATTAAATTTTATATTTTTAATTTTGTTACTATTTTTTAAGATGGCTAAAAAATCACTCCTTTTGAATGACTCATAATAATTAAATTAAGTGATTTTTTAGCTATCTTAAAAAATTTAAAAAATATAAAATTTAATTCCCTAACTAGATTTTCATATGAAAAATATTTTGATTGGTCGAATCGACTATTTTAACTTTAAAGATGAAGAAATAATGTAGCACATAGATCATCCGTACTATGTATAGCACCACAGTCTAACTCTATATATACACAGTTACACATATATTTACATTAGAATTGAAAACGCCACTGATAAAATATACTGCTATCTGAATCTCTAAATTTAACGGTTTCTGATATATATATGATCCATTCATTCAGTATCAAAATAACAACTTATTGACTCGCTACACTATCAAAAGTCAGGAAAGGATTCGGAAATGAAGATGAACTACCAAATGGCCTGGCAGCAGTAAACCCTACCTACAAATAGCTAAGTGGCCTCCAGTACAAGCATGTACTGGTATAGAAGGAAAATAGAAGTTGCATGCTTGATGCTTCCGGTCAGCACTCAGCACTCGATTTTTTTATATTCATTGTTTATTATTGGACTCAACCAATTGATCCCCTCAAAATTCAATAGAAACAGATCCACTAGTTCATATATACGTCCAGTTCTATTCTTAATTAATCTGTTATCAATTTTTTGGCTGAAAATGCATATATATTTTTTTCTGAGCTGACCACCAATGAAAAATCGTTGATCATGCTAACAACCAATTGTGCTTAGCTTCTTGTTTCTCATGTCATTTTTTGTTCTTTTGAAGCAGGCAATTACATGTTGCTTCTCATGTTAGGTTACCAGGGCTGTATATTTTATGAGTCAACGGATTTACCAGTGGCATGTATGCCACTAAATTAAATCCAAATTCTCATGTTGGCGCGCTGCTCCTTTCCAGCAGATACGCCATCACCATGGGTATATATAATCGAGAGAATAATTCTAAGCCAAAACGGTTACTAAAAAGGACCCAATAATTGAACTATTTATAAAATAAAAACTTTCCTTTAGAAAAGCCGTCAAGACAGAAAAAACTAAAGCATATCATTCATATGCACTGCACATATTTAAGATATGATTTTTTTTCTAATTTCTCCACACATAATTAGTATGGTTCCTTAAATCTCTGGGTGTTTTCAAAGAAGGTTTAGGTCAACTTAAGCCTGCCTGCTGCCTATTTCATTTCACCTAGGTGAAATGAAATTAATAGAGTTTTACTTGTTTCTAATTGATATTAGTTTGAGTATTTACATCATGAAATTATAATACTGAGCTGAACTTAGGAAATTTCAGTTGTTGTCCATCATAGCTAAATTTTTTGCTTGCAACTCACGAACAATATGACAACGCATAAGAAATTTAAAATTTCAAGTGATACTCGATCTAAGATAGTTGTTTACTGATTGTAACAAAAGTATTTCTGCTCAAAGGGTCAATTAATACTTACAAACTTAGCTGGACTTATTTCTTTTCTTTTCATTTTTTTGTGTTTGGATTGTGAAGTTTGTCAGACTGAATTTAGTATTCGGCTGAAATTTTGACAATAAATATCTTTATCTGCTGTTGTCAGGACTTATCTTTTTTTTGTGTCAGACCTTATTTATGTTGAATTATGGCATAGTTGTATATAACACTGCCATGTAAAACAAAAAGGAGAGAAATAAACAGTATCACACAGAACTAACTAGAGATTTTGGTTTCACCGTCTTGAATTCTCTGTTGTAAAGGGCCACATCATGTAGTGGGATTGAAATATGCTGTTATATATTTAAATCTCTACTCTTCTATGTGATATATCGGTCACACTTTGTTAGAGGTATAGGTTGAGATGAGTAGAATTGTATAGGAGATATTGTATGAAGTATAGTGTTGGAGATGTTTTGTGTTTAAAATTAATTAGTTAGATAATTAATTTATAAATAAAGATTTAGTCATTGTAATTAATTATTTTAAGATAATCAAATATTGTTATCACTGTTGGAATTAATTATTATTAATTACAATATGTATGGGCTTATATGTAATAAATATATATTATATAATAGACTGTCAAATTATACCCGTAATGAAGTGATCAAATTCTGTATCGAGTTTATTATATGTCATGAGAAGTTAATCATTTAATGTGTAGAATGTGTATTAATGACTTTATGATTTAGTGATGGTCTGAATTATATAAAGTCTGATAATAATACAATTATGCTATTAGTCCCTGGAGAACACAACTATAGACAACTTTCTGATTAAGCAGTGAACCCGTTAAGAGAGAATCTGGATCTAATATGGATCCGTTAAGATATAACTGCACTCAATTATATGGACGTCCATATATATACAGGGATACTGTTGGTTTTGAAACGATTCTGATTTTTCTCACTTTCTGCCACCATTTCGTTTCCCAACAGATCTATCTCTCTCTCTTAACACAGTTCAAGAAGAGAAAAAATTATCGGCGACGGTCCTCTCAATTGCTCCATCGAATTAGAGGAAGATCATTGGAAGGCTAAAGGATTCTGATGATCAATGAGATTGTGTATCTCTGGAAGACCGACAACATGAATCAAGATGATATAATTTATATTTAGGGTTCACTAGAAAATCAGAACCTTACAGTAAAGTTCTTTCAATCACTTCTCTATTCCGTGACTATTCCATGATAATCATTCCAAGATATTGTTGATTGCAAGCAAGCAGAACCTATCCGATTTTCTCTGATCCTAGTGCTGATATGCTTCTAAAGGAGCATAAGCTCAACTTCAACATCATCAGAAAGACGTCTGTGCTTCACTATGGTTCAATTTACCTCATTGCTTGCTGAGCCATGTCGAACGGCTCACATTTGAGCGCGCTTGTATCAAGGCCACTCGCTGTGCGTACAAGGAAAGAGAAATTGAGGTTCTGTCACCACCTCCCAGTATTGCACCTGGGCCAGCCACTACTGTCAACTCAAACTCAGATGACCAATGGGGCCAGGGGTATCCTACCTCGGCGAAGTCAATTGCACCATGCTGAGTCGAAAGACATCACTTTTGAGGAAGTAGTTGATCTAGCTGATGCTATCAATCAAGTTGCTTATGTGATAGTTCAAATGTTTTTGTATCTTGATCCATTAGTAGAATGCAATGTTCTGTTACGCACTGTTCAGATTCCTTTTTTCCTTTTTCTCACAGTTGACAAGATCCGGGGGCGGATCTAAGGTAGACATTAAGGTAGACGTCAGCCGGCGCCCGGGCACCTCCTCGGTTCACTGAAAAATAAAAGTCGTATGATAAAAAATAAAATTTCTTTTGACCCGAATATTCTATTTATTTGAACCGGGCACCCCTATCGATTGTTTCTGGCTCCGTCCCTGACAAGATCTTTAGTTAATTCAACAAGAAACCTCCATAAACCTACACCAAGAATTTCATCTGATCTCCTTATCCCAAAGCTTTTCTATAATTCTCAATCTAACTCTTTGATAGTCCTAGGATGATGATATTTAAAGGCTAAAAAAGTGTAAGATTGTAAAAAATTTAAAGTAGAAATGTATAAACTGATTTGGGACTTAGTGTTTAAGTGTAATGACAGCGGAATACAATTTAATTCGATTTAATTCTCACAAGAATATAACAATAAAAAAACGTGAGAAAATAAAAGAAAAGATCAAATAGGAACACAAAATATAACGGAGTTCGGCTTAAAAATGCCTACGTCTCCAGGACACTCAACATCCAATAATTAAGGTTGAGCCGAAACACTAAAAATATTATGTCTAAATATTATGTCTAAATTTTCTTTAATGTAAAATTTTATTAAATATATTTAAAATCTTATATTGTTAATTATTTATTTGAAGACTATATTGTCGGAGAGAAACCCGAGTTACAACCCTAGTATGGATAGAGGACAATCGTATTTGTATCCATTTTATTTTTTTTTAATATAGATATGAATAAGAATAGTTTTGGGCATCAGAGGTAGCATCAAGGTAGGCAGGAGCGGATGTAGGATTTTGATTGGGGGTCATTTATCGAATTGTAATAGTTTATCGAGTTCAAACTTATTAACTAATCGAGTACTAAATAAAAAAAAATTAACAATTTAACATGCATAATTTTGAACATTTTCATAATTCTTTTATATATTAAAAATAATAATAAAATAAAACTCAAAATAATATATAATAAAGTTGATGAAGAAAACTTTACTCTACGGGACTTTGTATTTTAGAATCTTTGCATAATTCTTTTATTCTTCAAGGTTTAAATATTTTTTTCTCAATGAAACTAATTAAACAATCCAGAGAGGTTATAAATTAAATTTAGGGGGTCATTTAGCGGGTCATATTCTATATAGCATCCTCTTTTTTTGATTGAACATCTCCTACTGATTGTTTATGGTTTCATCCTTGCGGATATGAATAGAATCAGATACTAAATAAATATGAATATAGATTGGATAATGACCATATACGAATACATATACAGATTTATTTGAACACTAAATTAAAATATCATCAATATAATTAAAAAATAATTGCATAATATTTATTATAATAGATCAAAAGTATTATTATTATAAAAACTAATCATTATATTATTAGTGATTTAATCAATAATTATCATTAAAAAATACTCAATAATCATTATCATATCAGTTTTAAAAATTAACTAGTAATTGTTAATTATTAGTTAAATGTGCCATGATTAATTGATTATTTATTATAAATTTATAATATCATTAAAACTACACCGGTTAAATTTAAAAAAAAAATTGATGAGAGACAATTGTAAAAAAAAATCATATGATTTGATTTTTTTCGAATAATATTTTTAAATAGATATATCATAAATAGGATGTACAATAAAAAAACTAAATGCGTACTAGAATTACTGATAAGAATAGATTGGATATTGGAGTAGCTAGTCAAGTAGGCATACATAGTCTGGTCTGTGGAGCTGAGGGAGAAAAAAATACAGCAGCAATTAAAAGAGACCTGATGAAAATTGTTGGTTTCAAGAAAAATACACGCAGGAGCCGTTCAAATCTCGAGCACTGAGCCAATGCAAAAAAGCGATGCCATAACCCTGCATGCACGGCTGCTCGCTGCCTGCCAGTTTTATGGAAGCAAAAAAAAAAAAAAAAATACCCGTACCCGTAGGACTGATTACAAAATTGTGAGGGGTGTGGGCCTGTGGGGGAGGTTCAAAAGTAATATATTTGTCATTACTCGGCACTCAAATCAAATGAACATCTCGAAACGAAAGCATTCTTATTATTAGTTAATGAAAGCATCCTTATTATTATTTAAAAAGGTAAATTTTATTGGAGGTAACTTCTTTATAAATTGGTCACTCAAATTTTATTTTTCCCTCCATAATCACTAAACTTTTTATTTATCCCGAACGAATCAGTGGCGGATCTAGGATTTTGATTAGGGGGGGCAATTATCGGATTGTAATGGCTTATCGGGTTCAAATCCATTAACTAATCGGGTACTAAATAAAAAAAATTAATAATTTAATATATATACTTAACTAATAATTTTTTTATTAAATAATAACATTTTATATATTAAAATAACAATAAAATAAAGCTCAAAATAATAGATAATCAAGTTGATGAAGAAAGTTTTCGACTAAGGAACTTTATATTTTGATATCTTTGCATAATTATTTCATTATGCACGGTATTAAATATTTTTTCTCAATAAAAATAACCAGACAATTCAGGGGGGGGGGCAAAAAAAATTTCCAGGGGGGGCACGTGCCGAAAACATTACCGAAAAACACTATTTTTCAAAATAACCTGGGTCCGCCCCTGGAACGAATCACACTTCAGTTTTTATCCAAAATAATAATGAAGTTGATATTGTTGTCTATTCAAATATCACTTATTATCTTTTTAAATATTTTTCGTCTTACAATTTTTAGTTGTTTGTCTCCTTGTTAACCTTCCGCCAATTATATCAATTATTTAATGTCTATCAAAGATATTTGATATCATTAATTAATAATTTATTTTTAAGATTGAAGATATTTAAAAATTAAGAACTTGACATATCAAATATTCAATTGATTTGTGATTTTTACCTAATCTTTGCTTAAGTAATACATAAATGAACTATAATATCATATTTTATTAGTATTTTAAATGAAAATTTTAACATAAGGACTTGTTGAAATAAATAAAAGGTTTAATAATTATGAAGGAACAAATCAAACTTAAATGATCAATTTGTGACAAAGAGCGAAGTTGATTGACCTCCAATGAAATTTATCCATAAGAAAATGGAATAGTTACTAGTAATTTAGGTAAAAGGGATGGCAAAGTGATCACCTGTGCTTTTCCATAAAAAAATGTTTAGAAACAATACATTATCTATTATAATTTATAATTTATCTCAAACTATCTGTCAATGAATTGCACAGTATAATAAATAAATAGTACCTTTAAAAGGCGGTAAGATCATAGAATTAGTGGGAGTTGTTGCTTTGTGGTGTATTTGGTCTAAAAGGAACAATACTACCTTTAATAGGGGTACAGGCAAATTAGAATTATGAGTGCTTCTGTTACAATATTTGTATCTTATTGCTGTCAAATTAGAGAAATGGCTCAATTTTTTTTTTTTTAAAATGACTTCTAGAGTCTCATTTCATTAACAATGAAACCATATAAATACAGGGAAAGTAAATTTTAATGACTTGCATTCCACAGATTGTATGACCACCTTCCCTTTCAAAACAAAACCAGAAATGGCTCATTTTTAAAATTACAATTAGTGTTACCCCTAATCCAATAGATTTTCAAGTTCAGATGGTACAAGAGGAATACCAGTTGCAGGAAGAGATGGAAGCAGATATGATATCAAGATTCGTTTAGCAAAAAGGACATGGTTTTGTAGGCGCAACATGACAAAAGTTCAGCTTGTTTACTTAGATCTTCGTTTGTGATGGTTTATAGATTTCCAGTTGCTGCTTTTGTAGTTTATATGCTTACAGAACTACTTTTCTAATGAATTATGTTTTATGTACATACAATTCCAGGTTTGTGGTACCCATTAGTAGGGTATCAACACTAGGCATTTGTGAACGATTATTTTGTGGTCGTTGACCTGTCAGTACTGGGTTGTGGTATTGGTAATTTAGGACACATTTTAGGAATATAAGTTAAATTCCTATGTGCATCGGGATTATGATACCGACATTTCGTTCAAACGAAACTAATGAGGTTATCACCTTTTTCCATAAAAAAAGAAGAAGAGAAGAAAAAGAAAAATGAACTGTATAACATCTGACATAAATGATGCACAGATCATATTAGTTAATATACCTTTTTTTCATATATAATTTCTACAAATAAAAGAATGAAGTACCGTAATCAAGAGAATTATGCAGCAGTTCATATTTATTCACCAAGAGATTATGTTACCATTGCAAAATGACAAACATATTTGTACACTACCCCTTATAGAATGCATAGTATAACAATCAGGAAAGGTAGTGTAAGTTCAGCAAGAATTAATGCAAGTTTTCTACAAATTATGAAAAAGATACATCAAGGAGTCCGTGATACAACAAGATTTGAGCTATCTCAACCACACACGTGTAGATGATTACAAATTAAGATAATACACCTAACAAGCCAAACTAAGTTTTGAGCAAGATCCAAGAGTATCTAACCAAGTTGCTTTGATAAAATATGATAGAACATAATCAACAGAACAATACAATCATCATTACTATTATTTGTGGGTTTTAGTTCAGTTCATATAAAGGGTCGGTTCAGATTCTACCACGTCTTCATTTGTTGCTTATATCGGCTGGCCTTTGGGAACAATTTGGTCTTTGATCCACATATAAATGGGCACCAAAACATAGTATGTGGCCGCAACTGTGCCCAAAATGAATCGCATCAGGAATGCGAATGGATTTACCGGCTTCTCTACATCCTCTTCCTTCGGGCCAAGCTGTAGAAACATAATTATATTAAAAGATGACAAATCAACAAATAAAAGAAAAAAACAAATAGAACAGAAAAATCAGGTAAAGAGATGGCCTTAATATATTACAAGCTTTCATAAAACTCACTTCAGGGACAAATTACAGCTATATAATAGCTACATTTCCTAGAAGATACAGAAAACTATTTCCCACAAATAACCAATCTGCATGCACCACCATAGCACTCTCCAACATAGAAAATAACAAACCTCTAACTTACTACAGACAAATAGAACTATTTCCTGACCATGAATTAATTAAATCATCAACTATTTCCTGACCATGAATTAATTAAATCATCAAGTACTAAATTCCATCATTCCTTCCCATATCTCTTGGCAAATGGTTTACCAGTATAAGTTGCCTGAATTAGCACATTAGCAGTATGATGTTAATATGACCATTGACCAGGATGAATTGTGATGCTGATAATTATCTGTATAAGTCTGCATTGCTTGAACCATCTTATGTACGCCAACAATATATTATGCACATTTGTCCTTTTACCAAGAAAAGAGACATCGTCATTTGGAGAGACAAAATTGTTAGGTTTAGGGTCTCATCTATTAAAACTCTACAAATTATATTTCTTGAGAAGTAACATTTTGGTGAATTGTAATAAGCTTGGCTTTGTACTTCCTACAGTGGCGTACAAAAGGATCCAACCACTAAAATTGGACTGACCCAAACAACAACAAAAAACACCACAATGATTCAATCCTGATTATGACTCGAAACTAAACTGATGTTCAATAATCCTCAAACAAAAGGTGGCACAACCAGGCCAAGGAGGGTTGGAATCATTCAGATTTGTTTGTTTTAGATTCTGGCTCATTCAGCTTACTGTTTGGTTGACTTGTGTTGGTTATTTCTGGTTCAGTCCAATTTCATTCCACAGTTCATTCAAGTTCAGGTCAGATGGATCAGTTGATGTGACACGAGTTTTATGTTTTTAGTCCTAGAAATTGATTATTAAGTTGTGGCAAGTCTTTTCAGAATCAGGTCAACGGTCAACCAGGACTCACATTTCAGGTTTGGTTTACAGGTCAATTAAACTTATGTTTTCCCATGTAAGAGTTGGGTTGGCATTGGTCTGACAATATTGTGGGTTCGAGATTTAAATTTGATCAGGAGTTCATCGACTCTTCTAAGACAATTCAGATCTGTGTTTTTTATCAGATAAATTAACAAACAAATAAACTGAAGAAAAATGGGACCTGAGCGGCACAACGTGAAATGTTACCAAATATAAGTCAACAAGAACCAGCATTCATTTTTATCTGGTTGACAATAAACCCAACACAACCTAACAGATACTCGAATATAAGGACCAATGAGATAAACCAACTCAAATGACATTTCAATCGTTAGTGACTAAAACAAAGTGGTTATTTTGCTTGGTTTATTTGGTTCAATTAGTTTCAATGCCCTTGCCCATGGCACTCTAAAAAATTTACATGTAGGTAACGGTTCTTGCAAAATTCTCCTCAATTTTGATGTGAAGTTGCAAAACCCACCCCATCACCCCCCACCCATACAAATAAAAAAAAAATAGTATAAGGCTACTTCCAGTTTTCTAGGCATATATGATACTTCAGGAACAATATAAAATTGATTCAAAAAAGATGTAAGAAAATAAATGAATTGGCACCTGAAGAGGGGAGTCACCCGATTGTCTCTTAACCCCAGTGACGGAGCAGCCCATTATAAGGCCATGGCGGCGAACCCCGCGGTACCACTTAGGGCCGATGCGCTTAAGCTCGACGTCCTTGAAGCCTGCCTTCTTGAACCACTCGATATACTCTTCCTCCTTTGGGAATAGCATCCACATGTCGGCGAAAAACCGTGAGAGCCAGAAAGTTGGGTAGACTGGTCCTATGACACATGCAATTCCACCGAGCTTTAGTACCCGGTAGGCTTCTCTTATTCCCCTCTGTGGGTCTGGCCAGTACTCGATGCTGAACAAAAAACAACAAAGAATAGTGTTATCACAGCTTCACAAGCACTTGCTAGATGTGAAAATCTTGCATTGTGCTAATACACCAAGCATTTCATTCTGGCAGTATTTACTGTCCAGTTATTGCCCTGCACATATTGTATCAGTACTAAATTTACATTTGAAATAAATTAACAATAATTTGCATCCAAGCATCAATTGAACAATCGAACCTCATTCTGGTCATGTATGGCATAACAGTGAAATAACAAAGGCACCTCAATAAAACAGATTATGTCTCCCTTTACCCATTAATTAGATGCATTACTAATGGTTACTGCCAATATGAGCCAACAATTCATTACTTTATTAGTCACCTTCACCAATACATACATTAAATCCTAATTGAGGTATACTCTCATGATCCCACTGAAAATTAAAAGACTAAATCACAACCGTTAAGTTGATAAGTTTAATTTAAATTGATTATATTGAGTGAGATCATTGGAGTAACATCATAATTATGAATGCAAACTTACATATAGCCTTGGCTATCTGCAGTTAGTGAACTTCATAAACATTGTCCATTACACATCAAATTGTATAGGACAAATTAATCTAAAAGAAAGAAGGAAACTGAATATATAAAGAACAGAAATAAACCTTCCAGCTGAAATGTAGCGCTCAAAAGTATCAGTCGGGAAAGGCAAATCCTCAGCGTCTCCTTCCATTATGGTGCATTCCTTCAAGGGCTCTTTCTGTTTGGCCTTGGCCAACTGATGTGGCGACTGATCCAGGATTGTCACATTTTTTGGATCTATGTGCTTAATTATTCCCAAAGTGGTGAACCCAGTACCACCTCCTACATCCACAACTTTCAATCTCGAGTCGTACAAATCCGCTGGCTTCAATGCCTCGTCTCTCATGTCTTCTGTCCAGTGGCCAGGGTTTATGACATGGTCATAGACAATGGAGAGAAAGCGGTAGAACCAGAAAGCTTCCTTTTTGTGTTGTATGAACCGAGGCTGAGAGGCAGGGCGTGAAGAGGAGAGGCTGCAGATAGGCCCCGCCAGCTTCGGAGCTCTTTTGATAGCGAAGTTTACTTTGGGGCGTGAAGAGAGAATTTTGGGGTTCGTTGGAGAGATTGCTCTTGTGAATGTGAGGTTTTCGGTGCTATTGAGCATAGAAGCAGCCATTGATGTCGGATTAAAGCTCTGATTTCTCTTTAACAATTACTAGTTCAGAGAATCCAAGCTGTATAAGTTACACAATACCATGGGTCTGAAAAAAGTAAGAGATCTGAAAGGGTTAAATCGAGGGATACGTACGGATATCTCCTTCTTCTTCGTTTTGTTGAGAGAGAAAGGTTGCAACTTTAGGAGAAAGAGGAGCTCGCCACAATGGAGAAGTTTGTTCGAGAGAGAAGGAGAGGAGCTAGAGGTAACTTCGCCTGATTGGTGAAGAGAAAAGAGGGAGAGGTGAGCGTTTACACGCACACCACAAGAAGGATATCAGATAGGACACGAACACGACTGGAGTGATTTGTGTGACTTGAGTGAAGCAGCGTATTCTTTTCTCACAGTTTGACAGTTTGTTTTTTATCTCTGGTTTTGTATAAGGGCATAAGGCTTTCTCCTCCCCTTTTGTTTTCTTGCGGAGCATGGGGCTCTGAAAGACTGAAACTAACACTTAATCAAATCAGGACAGAGATTTTAATAGAACAACAATCATATTTCAAAGTTTAGGAATTTATTTCCACCGTCCAATGTTCAATCACTTCAATCAATGTATAGGAGAAAAGGATTTCCTTTTTTTTTATAATTGTGAAATGAAATGCAATTTATTTGAATACATGCTATGTTTTCATACACGTGTGATGATTGCACACTTTCAGATCTGCTTTCTATATCTTATATTTAGCAACATATATTTCATACTCCCAACACATATTAAGTCTGAAAATAGCATGCAGTCCATACTATTGCGTCATTTTTAATAACTAGAAAGAGACGAAACTCGTCTGCGCGGAACTCTGTTAATTTATATTTAGATTAATTACAAAAAATCTTAAATTTATAAATTAATTAATTCATCATTTAATAATATATTACTTATAAAATATAATTTTTCAAATAAATCTATATAGTATATATTTTCTTTTAAAAAAAACATAAAAGTAGTTTTAATTTATTTGATGGTAATTATTTTTTTATTTTCATTAATATATGATAGAAAATAGAAAATAAAATGGAGAAAAAATAACATCAATTAAAATTTAAACTGTTAGTTCTTTTAAATATTGATATGCATCGTTCGATTAGGGATATTTAAATATTAATATGCACCGTCTGATTAGAGATATTCTGATCATTAAAAATACTAAAATAATGAACAAATTCAATACAGAATAATATTGCATAATATAGTATAGTATAGATAATTTATTTTTATATGCATAGCATTGGCATGGATTAAAATTTATAGGTTAAGATAAATTAAACAAAGATGTAGGCGAAAATTTGAACAAAGATGAAGACGCAAAGTTCATGATGGACTTTATTGCATTATGGACCAACCATTTGAGATGTGGCCCAATACATATAGCCTGCGCTAAATTGCTGATCTGAGTGGGTTGTGGGTTTGTGGGTCATTAGGGTTTTTCCATAACAGCCCCAGGAAGACAAGAGGACCTTTTTTTCACCGTTTGTTCTGAAATATATTCGCAAGGTGTCCAAAAAGAATCCAACTTGTTTTTAGAAAAGACCAATCTAAATTCAATCCAACTTTTCCCACAGGAAATCTGATATGACAAACGAAAGCTCATGCGTTACCAAAACCAAACTAAGCCCAAAATCGGTAACAAGAAAAAGAATACAGTACGGTATCTTAATCCAAGCACATCACATGCGCTGCTCCTTGATACATCACCAGTCACCACAACTAATGAAAACCGGTAACTATTGTAATTTATAAAGACAGGGTCAGAGACCAAATACTGATATCATTCAAGAAAAACAAATTTACAACCATCTCACTATTAGCTATGGACTATAAGATTGAGCGCTGGTATCTCCATATAATCGATTCCTGCTGCTTTATTGTAACTGAAGTATAAACCTCAGACAAGTTGTGGAGGGATGATTTCAGGAGGCGATGGTGGTGTGATTTCAGGAGGGCCGATTGGAGGATCAATACCTGGTGGGATCCACCCTGGCTCCTGTGATGGGGGTGGTATGGGCATTTCAGGGTTCCGAGGCTCGTCCGGTATCTCTGGTCTCGAGGGGGATGGTTTGGTGGGGTCGGGAGATCTGGACCAGGAGTAGGTATGGGCATTTCAGGTGTCGGGTCTACACCAGGTGGCGGGTTGATGTCTGGAAGTGGTGTGACTTCTGGCGGGATGCTTGGCGGATCAACACCCGGTGGGGTCCGCCCAGGCTCATATGTTGGCGGTTGTACTGGTATGTTAGGGCTCTGAGGCGGTTCACCTGGTACCTCTGGTTTCAGTGATGATGGTATGGGTTGAGAGAGGAGGTCCGGACAGGGTCTAGATATCGGCACATAGGACATCGGGTCCACACCAGGTGGCAGATGGATATTCATATTCTGAAGTGGCACGTCAGCCGGAGGAAATGAATAGGCCATGAGTGTCGGATGAGGGTTAAGATGGAGTGCTGACGTGGCACCTGGTGATTGATGGACAAAGGTAAGTTTGGGAAAGGAGGAAGGGAGAATTGGCCATGCAGAGAGAAGATGATGGTGATATCTTGTTGAGGAATGGTAGGATCTGGTGAGCTGAGCGGAGATCGCTTTCGTTCTCATCTCCATTAGATGGGTAAATTGGATAAAGATAAAGAGGGTATGTATGCAAATGCAACGGGGTCAGAGCAAGGTTTATATACACGTGTTGAGTACTGGCAAGGAGAGACGAACAAGAGAAGAACAAACGAGTTTCTTTTGGTCTTCTTTTTGGGAGTGTTTTGCAATCAATGGAATAGCAAAAAGTTAGAATAGAATAACTATTTCGATGAATTAATTTGCCAAACGAATTTTAGACTAAGTAGAAGAATGCGGAATAGTGCTAATCCGGTATACCAACTTATAGATGGAATACCGGATTAGCTCGTCGGAATAGCGATTATTATTTGATTATGATGTATTATATTATGATTATGATTAAGATTTAGTATAATTATATTATTATATTATATTTATGATTATAATTTATTATTATATTAGTTATTATATTATTGTTACCATTAGTATTATTATTATATTTATTATTATTATAAATATAATTTTAATATTATATTATTATATTATGAATATAAATATAATTATTTTATTATTATATTATTATGATCAAGATTATTTATTATTATATTATTATATTATGATGATTATGATTATGATTATTATTACTTATTATTATTTTATTATGTATTATATTATTATATGTTGATTATAGTGATGATTAATTTATTATTATATTATTATAATTAAAATTATTTTTAATTATTTTTATGATTATGATTATATTTTTATTATTATATTATTATGATTATGATTATGGTTATATTATTATGATTATGACTATAATTATTATTATCATGATTATGATTATGATTATTATATTATGATTATATTATTAAAATTATGATTACTTATTATTATATTATTATAATTATAATTATTTATAATTATTTTATGATTATGATTATATTTTTATTATTATGATTATGATTATGGTTATATTATTATGATTATGACTATAATTATTATTATCATGATTATGATTATGATTATTATATTATGATTATATTATTAAAATTATGATAAATTATTATTATATTATTATAATTATGATTGTAATTATAATTTTTTATTATTATATTACTATATTATGATTATGTTTATATTTTTATTATATTAATATTATAATATTATTATTTATTATGATTATTTTTATTACTTTATTATTATTATTATCTTACTATTATGATTATTATTTTACTATTATTATTATCATCATCATCATTATTAGCATCATAATTATTCATATTTTAACTATTCTGAGTAACAACTGTCAAACGATATTTTCGCTCTTCCGAATAGTTAAAAATACCACTCTTCCAAAAAAAATACTATTCTATCACTTTTCCAAAATTACCACTATTCCAAAGCTATTCGTTGATTTGCCAAACGGACCCTTTCATTTTTTGGAGGATAGCGCACGCAGTTTTGAGACCAAGTTGCAATTCGCATTTTGCAACTCAGCGTTCTAATAAACACCGAACGGGAAAAAAGAAAATAAAAGATGAGACTAACGACCGCGCGCAATCCGCGGATTATTATCCTTGTATTTATACAGGTGCGGAAATCAATAAGGGTGTCAGATTAAGGAAATAAAGTGTTCGATTAAGGGAAATTTTATTTTTTATTACATTAATAAAAAAATATTATTTTTCACTGAATTAAAAGGATGTCGATATATATATAAGATAATAAAAGCATGTATAAAATCAGAAAAAGAAAAAAAAAACAGTTACATACATCGTTTTTTTTCTAAAACTTGCCGCACTATCGGATCAATGTTATTAGAAGAGTCAAGAATGTTTTTATTACTGTAGCAATAATTTGGAAGTTTTTTCTCTGCCTTAAAAATTTTGAACTTTAAGCAACCAACAAATACGAATCACATGCCTAACAATGAATCTCACCTCACTCCATCAATAACTATTAAAAACAACTCGAAAAAATAACTGATGAAATAAGCAGAAGTCCTAAGTGCTGGACTATTGGCTATAAGAATAAGCAAAAGGTTGCATATAACTGATTCATACTTTATTTAGATTAGGAAAACGTTCAGGTCAAACAGTGATGCCACTTGTTAGTTAGACTTGGCAAATCGGGCGAGTTGGATAGTTTTGAGTCAGATAAAGTTATATACGGTTTAATTTTGGATACATATTGATATCAGATTAGATATATTTCGGATTAATTAATTTTGGATTCGGTATATTTATGGGTTGAAACAACTATATCACTCGAATATTCAAGGTTCGATTTTATTAGGTTCCGGACTAATTTGGATAGTATTGATTCTGGTGTTAGATTTTTCTTGATTCAGATCACAGTAAGTTATAAATAATAAGGTGCGGGTTTCAAATACAAATTGAGCATTTTAAGTTATATTTGGATCACATTAGTTGATTTATTTAGACTCGGACCATTTTTTATTTTGAGTTATACTAAAACAAATATCTTATAAAAATTATGTGCTTTTGCATTTGAAATTAAATTACTCAATTCAATTGTATGATTTTGAATTTTATCGGGTCAAATAATCAGATTAAATTAATAAAATTTAAAATTTAAAACATCATGACTAATGCATATATATGTTTAATAAAGAATTTATAATAAATTTATGAATTGTGTCCATTTATTAAATGAAAGTTGTGATCGATTTTAATGATTTAGAAAAAACACACTAAATATAAAATTTAAACTATAAAATTATCTTTGTACATATGTTAAGAATCATATGAACTAAATATGAATAAAATATTATATGTCAAATATTAATCCTTTTCGGTTCAAACTAATTTAGATTCGGATAATTATTGATTTGGGTATCACATAGTTTCATATCGCTTCATATTCATTTTTTTTTTCGATTAATAGATCACATCAAATTGGATAATTTATATATGGATACTTAATATTTACGAATTTATTTAGATTCAATTTTTCAAATTCAATCAATTATGAGTTCAAATCATTCAATTCTCTAATTTTAGCACATTTGAATTAGATTTGGATTAATTAATTATTAGACAGATTATTTCGATCGGGTCAACTTTTATCAGATCTACTGTTAGTGTCATAGACTTGTAGTTCTGGGAAAATGATATTGATCGTCGCAAACGGCGATGTCAAGCACCAACATCGCAAACTTGTAGTTCCGATTAATTCATGTTCATGCTCCATCCTCTGTAGCGCCTAATAAGCTTACTGTAGATAAAGCCACATGGCCAGCAGAGCTATCAGGGCTGCAAATTCTTTTTCTACTGAACAAACTGTAAGATCTACAGCGTGTCTGTTGTATTAAAATTTGTTCAAGTCTTAATTTAAGTTAAAACAAGCCAACATAGTTACAACAGTTGATTGCTCTTAATATACACACTAACATAACATGAGACGTGACTTGAAGGACTAAAGCATCCCTTCCATCAATATAAGAGTCATGATTCCATTTATCCTGCAAAAGCAATGCAGAGTTTAGAATAATCATGATGAGATGTCGATAAACCATGCTGAAGTAGTACAGATTTTAACAAATTGACAAATCCAAAAAATAAAAAATAAAGATTTGTGTGGAAAAGCTTAAAATATAAACACAAAGGCAGTTTTTATGTGATCTAACCAAACATCATATCTGAATTCTTACATCTAGGATATGGCCAGCTTCTATGGCCATGTGGAAGAGCCACTCTTTCCCTTGGCTATATATGAAAAAGAATGAAAGAAGCATGTAAGTACAAAATTGCAGTTCTAATACCTAAAAAAAATATGTCTATAGAAGACATCTCAAAACTAAGTTTAACATCTCAAAACTAAGTTTAAGTACCTCAGAGGCATCTGGGTGATATGACTGATTTCCATGGTAGGAACCTGCTAAAAAAAGAGAACTGTAAATTTTACTGCACCAAGTAATATCTTGTCAACCCAAAATCAATGGTGTACTAAAACCATTCACCAACAAATTTTGGTCAGAATCTACCCATATAAGATATTACATACATATATATTTGTCACCCCAAAACTATTATTTGGTCCCAAACAACAGTGCAACTTCTTGCCAAGTGGGGAACAAAACAATCAATCTCAGCGGATAACAAGATGGCTATATCAGTATTTGGTGTGCTACTTTCGGCAAACATTAGCAACTAGCAACGCTGAAAATCAGACTAATAAACATACCACTAGCAAATCCAAAACTGGGGTTCTGGTAATGTAAGGAAGGCTCCTGTATGCCATATTGCTGTCTACCACCATAACTGCCACAATTAAACATTATAACAAATGCTGCGTAGAAGAATGATGTAAGGATTATTGTACCAATTCAGGTACATATCAGAGACAGTGCCCTTGCTTGACACTGTAGCATTGCTGATAGATATCATGGTCACTGTTACCAGATATGCCTAGCAGTGGCACAAAGGTGGTACATATCAATTTTTACTGCGATGCACTACACCCCATCAGCACCAGGGCCTAAATGTGTCATGTTATCCTTCGATGAACAACAAAATTAAGGCTGTATTAAAACTATTTGAAAGCACTGTAGTAATTAAAGTAAACCTTGAGCTAGATGAACCATGAAACCCATGGTAGCTGCTGTCATACCGAGGTCGAGGGAATCCTCTCATATCAGAGTATATTGGACCATCACTCTGCAACACAACAAAGACCAATTGTCACATAATTTAGAGGCAATCAAATTAGGATAAAAAAATTTCTATGATAATCACCGATGCAGAGAGCCCCCGCTTCTCGCCATGCAAACCAAGCCTATGAGTTTCAAAGGCTTTCCCTGAAGATCATAATAAATAAATAAAGTAAGATTCAATAGTATAGATTCTAATAACATTGCGGCACATGGTCTTGCTGCAAGCCAAAAAATATTCAGAGCACAAAACTCATGATCCAAAGTCAGTATGACATTATATGTACAACAAATGTTAAAAACACATACCTTTAGGATTAACAATTTCTTGACGTGGAGCAGGTTCCCTCAAAACACGGAAAGAATCAGGGGTAGAAGATTTGGTACCTATATATAAAACCAATTTGATTGTGTAACAACGAAAAAGATAGTTTCTACTCCCCAATATTGGCACACTAGTGACCCCAAGAGACCCAGACCAAATATTAACACCAAAATTGGGACTCATTTCAAAGATAAGACTTTGTTTCTACTGTTATTCTTATACAGGGAAGTTGGCATTGATCTGATCTGCCTGTTTCAGATCAGCAAGTTTGGATCCTCTTCTGAGAATAATAAGCAGATTAGACATGTCCAGTATACTAGGAAGAAATACAATTTTGGGCAGGCATACAGGTAGTGAAGTTGGCGGCACTGTATAAGTAGCCAACAATTACAATTGCATTTTTAGTTGTATCAAGCTTCTATCTATTACTTCCATGATGAATGCAAGGTTTCAGGTTTTATTGGGAAATACTAGAGTTTGGGTCACATATCAACACATGATTTGTCATGAACATATATCAGTTAAAAAGTTGTAGACCCACAGTGCAGTGTACACCCCTCAAAAGTAATGTTTCTTGTAGCATAAGGCTGTTAATAATGACAAACTGGTAATAGATGTGTCATGAAAGAAAAATGCCATTGTTATATAGCAACCGAGTCACAACTCAGAATGAATTTCTATGGTCTTTTGGAAAACAAGAAAGCTGTCCTTTTGGTTGCTCTCTCAATATAATACACTAAAACCAAGAAAATATTGAAATCAGCTGATTGAACAAATGGGATTTTACATCCCAAATCCTTAATTCCTGAACTAATTAATGTGTGATGCCTGATAGGTATAAAGGAGATCCAAAAGAGGAAAAATGAAGTTAAGATTTTCGGGCAAAGGACAGCCAAAATTTAATTATCCTGACATGGGAATAAGTAAAGAATGTAATACATAATTCTGTTGTGTGGTTATAGTGGAAACTGTCCCTGACTATAAAAAATAAGTAAAGAAACATATCTGGAACTACAACAGATTTTGTTTAACGATCATGAAACAAAAACTGAAAGTTACGAGACGAGCATAGATGACTCATATCCAACAAAGAATCACAACAGAAAGATAGATAAATACCATATAATTTCATGTTAGAGATTTCACTTGCATGGCAAATGTTAAAGGAACAGTAATGGAGTTGAGATCCACAAAGAAGGGATGCAACATAGAAAAGATAAATATCCTAAACAAAAGATGGATCAATATGAGAACAAAAACTCACTTTGCAATATCTTATGTTTCTCTTTCTCACTAGCACTAGGTCTCCCCCCTCCTTTCGTCATTTTTCCTTTACTATTTGGCTTAGCTAGTGACACCTTAATATTTACCTGAGATACGCCACACAAGTCAAACAAAAGACAAATGGTGGAGTTCAAAGACAACAAAACTTCCTTAACAATTCCCAATGTAGATAGCAAAAACCTTTAATTAACCTTTCCCTTTTAAATAAATTAATGCAATGAACATCTCTTGGGTTATTTACAGATAATACCCAGTATTTAGAGACAACAATAGAGGTCACTTCTATCAAATGTGCCCCTCAAGAACTCTCTCTTTCTCATTTCTATTACTACTATTTTACTTATTTATTTATATAATTAGTAATTATTTCATTGGCTGAACCATGTAAATTTCAGTCTTCCAGCTCAACTGAACTTGCACAAAAGAGTTCAGAAGACCAAATTATCAGCATATCAAAAGGCTCAGTGATCAACTTTTATTTGGCATGACCTTAAGTTGAAAACAGGAAAATGTATGCAAAATGCTACGTCAATAGTCACAAAACAAACAATTCAAAAGTTGAAAGAACTTTTTCCATTCTAAAGGTAGACATCGAACCTTGGAACCATTCTCAACCAATTCCTCCTTTTCAATAAGTTCTATGCATGAAATTGCAGCCTCTCGAGTTGTATAGTTAACAAATGCATAGTCTTTCCTCTTGGATGACGGGATGTCTCGGGCGAGAACAACCCGTTCAATCTTGCCAAATTTTTCAAAGATCTCTGACATCTTGGCCTTGTCCCAAGATGAAGGTATGAACTCAACAAAAACAGACTTTACCTATACCAAGGAAAATTCATAAGGAATTCAGTGTGTTCGATAAACAATCAGGAATAATATGGTAATCTGGAAATATACTCAAGGGGTCTGATAAAATCCACAAAAACGACTGATATCAAGATATAACCTTTAAGCAAAGACAGAAGCCAAAGGAGAGTTGGCACTGATGACTCACAAGTAAACAAACAACAATAGTCCTGGAGTCGGATGCATTCTGGTGAACGCAAATCGATAGGACTAAAGGAATTACTATTAACATACTGAACTCACTTGTTTTGATCATTTTTTTTATCAAACTAATCATGACACAACAACACCAGCAATGTTTACAGATTATGAAATGCAAAAGCCACACAATGAACTCTCACATTATTAATAATGGAAAACAGTGTAAACTTTAAGCAATACGTATAAAGTGCAAAGCACTACATAGCTAAAATTATAATTTCCATTGCAGGCCCCCTTAATTGAGATAATGGCTTTGCAAAAATAGAACATGTAAGATATAAATTGTAAGGCACCAGATATAACTAAAATTAGCATGCATTTTGCAGGCAAATAAAAATAAACAAAGTGGTGTTTGGAGAAGGGACGACCCTTATACATCACGTACAAAGAGGTATGTACTATATAAAAATGGTAATCTTGAAAGAGGGCATTGTCATACCTTTGGGTAACTGAACAGAACCATTGCTCGCTTAGGAAAGGTAACAAGAGATACCTCATATGGTACAGTTTTCAACTGCCCAATGCCAATAAAATAGGCTAGTGATCAATAAAGATTCAATGCTAAACCTAGAAGGGACATGTATCTATTTTCCTTCACAAGAATTCCACAACCTTAAAAACACATTCTTGCTAATTTAGACCAGAACTTAAAATGATGTCCTTTAATCAAACATTTCCCCAGACAAATATCAGAATACTGCTGGTCTAATGACTCGCAGAATACCAAAAGAAACATCTATGAACCAGAAATCAACTGATATACTGCTGCAGTATCGCTGCCTATACGAAGGAAGATTAAATTGGGAATTTGCAGCAAGTTGATATAATATGCTAAATAAACCAACCGATAGTAAAACCATCCAAAAGGATTTCATGACACGCAACTGGTAACACTGGCAAATGCACATACACAAGGACAGATAGAAGGGAGAGAGTACCTTAAGCATCTCCTCTTCGTCAGGCTCATGCCACGGTTCAGCCCAATCAATTCTGACATGGCCTCCTTTACTAAAATCTCCTGCTTTGAGCTTTTTATAGGCAAGTTGTGCATCTCTGTTAGTTTCAAGATCAAGGAATGCAAACCCGCGGTTTAATACTGGATTTTGTGGGTCTTGCATAATAGTAACTGTGTCAATCTTCTCTATGCCAAAATCCTTTAACATCCTAATAATCTGCCCATAAAGAAACAAAGCATAATTCATTAAATAACAAATAATGGTTGCAATTTCAGCGAAAACTGTGTGTTGATGTTTTACAATAAGGGAGAGTTTCTGCAAAAATTGCCCCCGCACAATTAAAAATCATCATGCAATTAGGTCTGAATAAGCCTGCTCCTCCCGAACAAACCAGCAAATCTAGTATGCAGCTTGCTTTAATTTAATTTGATCTCACATCAGTTAACCATCTGTTATGCAATCACGCCTCAAAAAAATACCACATAAACATCAATTTCACACAACTAAGCTTTAATCTATTTACCCTTAATTTTGCAAATATTTATAAGCCAGCTCATGTCAATGCTAGAATCTAAAACTGTACTAAAACTAGCAGCTACACCCGTTAAGAAGACTGCAATCTAAATGAAATGGTAGATAAATTAACTCACATCATCCTTTTTCCATCTCTTGTCAATGTTGCCAAGAAAGATGCTATCATTGTCCTCCACAGGTGATGCGCCGCAACGTTTTCCACGTATCTGAAGGTTTTTATCAACATTAGAAAAAAAAATGACTAGAAACATCCCAGCCAATAAAAAAAGACCTTAAATCTGACTTAATAACTGGACAGCTATATCTCAATTATCCTTGTTGTCACAACGCAGCATATCTTCTGCAAAAGGATGTCGCAGGGGAAGGAAAACTCATCTAACAATAAAATAAGGCCTGATATATATTGTATAATAAATACAAGAATTGTGGATTATTCAGAGTATAAACATTCATGGCAGCATTATCCTGGATGTCGTGGCAATACTAAAAAAAAACTGGCTCTATTAGTTTCATTCCAAGTAAGGGTGGATAGAGAGAGTATCTGATTATTTTTCAAAAATAATAATTTGCATTGATTTTTTTTTCAATTTAAAAGTGGGTACAGATATTATGACTCCCATATTTTATGTTTATCAGTTCATTTTGACCCCAAAATTTTTAAAATAAGTATTGTGTTAGATTACAGACTATATGATTCTCAATTAATAAACAATTGAAGCCCTCCTACTAAATGAAATTCTATATTCCTCTGATAACAAGCACTATGTCAGACACTCAGGGTACCAGTACAGTACCAGAAATAAAGCATGACCATTTTCTAGTTGAAACATTGATTTACTGCAAAGTTAGCAAACGTGGTAAAATTACTCTATGAATCAAGATCAATGAAATTTTACAACAATTGTAATTTGTTACCTCTACTTTAGAAAACATGGAAATAGCCTTCCTAGCTTGTGCTGGCTCCTTATAACGCAAAAAACAATATCCCTTATTCTTTCCTGTGTTGTTCTCCATAAACATTCTCACCTCAACAATTTCCCCTGCCTTTCCAAAAACAGTTCTAATATCCATTTCTCCGACTTCTTTATCCAGGCCTCCTATGAATATCTCTGTTTTTCTTCGCTTTTGCCTCTCTGTTAGCCCATCCGTCTCCTCGGCACCCACATTTGAGATAGAGTTAATTTGGGACATCTTATCAGCCATCATGGTCATACTTCCTTGTTGGTGTTTATCTTCCTCTTTATCAGGGCCAGAACATTCAGCCTCTGGTTTCTTACCTCGGGTTACTGTTTCTTTGGCATGCTGCTTAACTGGAAGTGTTGTCTTTTGTTTATCTCTCAACTCCTTTATCTCAATTCCTTTCTGAGTTTCAGCATTTGAACTGTGCTTAGGGTTTTCACTTTTATGACTTTCCTTATTAGAAACCATTAACTCCTTGGTCTGAACTTGTTCAGGCTCAGTTGCATTATTTGAGCTAGCTTTTTGGTGTACGGTTCTATCAGTAAGAATTAGGGTCTCCTCAGATTTAAGGTTATAGTTCTTGGCGCCTGAATTTGCAGATACATTGACACTTTCCTCTGCACTTCTTTTGGCCAAAAGTGTTCCCTTTGGGACAAGCTTTTTAACAATCTTTTTCTTAATAACCTTACGAACCTTCCTCTCATTATTACTGGTACTACAATCAGCTTTCTGTTTTTGAATCTCATCGCCAGTCTCAAATTCACCGCTAATCTCTTTCCTATTCACAGAATCAGTGCTGATTTTAACATTATTCTCCTCATCCCCCTCAATTTTAATAACCATCTCCTTATTAACCTCTCCATCTTTCTTATTCCTGGTTTCAGTAGTAGGGATTTCTTTACTATTCCCCTCTCTCTCAGTGCTCTTCTCACTTCTATCCCCACTGCTATCACCAATCCTAAACTCAATTTCCTCTTTAGTATACCGGACAGTGTCACTAGGGTTAACATTATGAACTATACTCTTCTCAATTTCGTTGCCTGCTTTATTAGTCCCAGCATCACCTGACTTCACTTGTTCCTCTGCTAAGCCCAACGCTGCTTCTGCTGCTTTCTTAGCAGCCAATGTCCCCTTTGGAACCATCTTTTTCACAATTTTTTTCTTTATAACCTTTCTTATTACCTTCTTAACCTTTCCCTTTGTCACGTCAGATTCCATAGCTTCACTGGGTTTTCCAGTATTCTTCTCTGGCCCACTTGTCAAAGTCTCACTGGTACTGGTCAGAACTTCCATCGGCACAACTTTGGTTCCTCCGACAACAGCCTCAACTGTAGAGGTTTGTAAAGACAGTCCTGAATTATCAGTAATGGTTTTGTCTATGGTCGGATTTATTTTTTCTACATCCATCTTCATGTTGCTGTTAGAATCAACCAGCTCCGGCTCCATCCCACTGGTCAAAGAAGGTTTTTTTACCTTACGAACCACTTTTTTTACCACCTTCTTCTTGAGATTGCTCTTGCCACCAATTGACTCAGACCCACACCAGATGACTCAGACTGGGGCCCAACTGACTGAAAGCCGGCTGTCAAACCACCCAGTGCCAGAACTTTTTTTTCCGAAGCTTCAGTTTTGCTAGCTGCCGTGTGAGCCGCAGTAGGAGAAGGCTCTCCGACTTTCTCTACGGCCTTGCTCGCTGTGGGACCAGCAGACAGAGATTGCGCGGTGAACCTTGAAGCGGGAGAAGGAGCATTATAAGTGGACTGGAAAGGCGGAGGATGACTAGTAGTAGATGGATCGGGTTTGCGGGTTTGTGTAATGGATTTGGTTTTGGGATCGTGGATGGGCACTCCACGGCCTCTCTTCTTAGGAGGCATTTTGGCTGCCGATGATGCGCCCCTCTTTCGTCTCTTTCTGCGCGCACCTGGCTCGCTCGCAGTGTTGCAAGTGTGGCTAGGGTTATATATACTCACTGGTTGGAATTCGGTGTGATTTTAGCAGGATAGGGACGATTGCGAGGCGGGGAGGAACAACTAACAAGGTCCTCAGGCGGCGGCTGATTCGGGCAGCGGTAAATTTACTTGGAACAGCGTTTTAACACTTGATGGACAAATACCCTTATCAAGTTAAATATTAAAAAAAAGTTTATAAATATATTTTTTTATTTATAGATTATTTTGATAATTTCATAATGAATTTTTAAATAAATATAAAAAATCTTAAAATAAAAAGTTTATAAATATATTTTTATTTATAGATTAATAGTGATTCAAATTTCATATAATTTCAATTATTTAATAGTCTATTAAAAAATTGTTAAATTATAATCATTATAAATTATATAAAATTTTAATGGTTTTTGATAAATTATCAAATGAAAATCAAATTACGTTAAATTTAAAATACTATCAATTTATAAATAAAAGACATATTTATAAAAAAAATTATATTTCTTTTTCTTTTTCTTTTTATTTTGGGATAAAAACTCTGAACATCTTTATTTTATCCGAACTACATTTTCATTTTCTTGTTTAGTTAAGTTGCGATTCTTTTAAAAGTTTTAAATGAGTTCATCTTAGTTGCATGTGATTCTTTTCATATAAGAATCCGACGACGAACGCATTTTTCTAACAATAGAGGCAACTTTCCTGAAGCAACAAATGTTAGGCCGAGTTTGAGCCGATTTGAATTGACGTTGGTATCACTTCTCTGTTTGTAGGAACGCTTTCTATTTAAGCATCTCTTGGAGAATTGACGTTGTACCCATTAAAACTTTCAAAGTAGTCAATTTATCCATCAAATGATAAAATAATTTTCCCATTTAAATTGCACATTATTTCTTTTATCTCATGTTTAATATTATGTTTCCCCTAATTCGACGAGATAAACGGAGGCCATGGCTGTGATTTTCTTCTAGTGAGTTTCTTTGTCGCTGCCCATCTATTTTATTTTTTCGCTATTTTAAAAGATATTACCAGTAGGCAGTAACACGCGGCTACAATGCGAGGCCTTATCAGGCCTTGTTAGAAATTATTTTTCATCTATTTTATTTTTTATTTCTTCACACACAAATTGATTTCCTCAAAAAAAAAATGCACGTGACTACCATGCAGCAAAAAGTTCAAAATATCTAAATTACACAAAAAAAATGCGGTCTATATCATAAAGCTTTATAATTACATGATAATACACAATTAAATTCATAAAGAAAAAAAAATATTTCTATCATGTTATTTTATTTAATTAATATTTTTTAGATGATTGGTTAAGACGCTATCAAAATTATTGCATGAAACGTTGTAAGAAATTATAAAGCACATGTATATTTATTTTCTTAAGTATTTATTTTTAGAAAAGTAAAATATTATGATAATTGCTAAATATATTTTTTATCATTTGATCATGTAATTTAAAACTAAAACTGATATATATGATATATTAGATAGGGCATCCTCTACGGATCATTTCTGATTTCATCACTATCAATGATCTAGCTTCTTTGAAAATATAAAGAAATAAAGTATACCTGTTGTTGATGCTAATAATGATGAGAATGATCAAATGATCAATCTGCTTCAAAAATCAAAATATAGATGTAAAGATACATCTCTGATTCTTTTAGAATAGAATGAAATAATCATATTCATGTACCAAATTAAAGCAAAAAACAGGACTGCATTTGATTCATAGATTTGTGTATTGATCTTGAGAGTAGTGAATCCTACGATTATGGACACCCTGCCATGAAAAGGAAAAATGTCTTACTCAGTACCAACTGAGGGGCGGAGACAAGGGGACTGGGGCCCGACTCCGTCCAATATCATAAAAATTATATATTGGGTCAAAATTTATTATGTATTTTGATTTCATAAGATGTATTTGTTTCTCTCCCTAATTTATCAATTTTAATATTTTAGTAACGTGACTCTACATTTCGGACTTTTTTATACTAAAATCCTAATTCTGCTCCCTACCCGCCCACAGAGTAGGAGCACTACTCATATCATTTGAATGCATAGTTTTATGTACAGTGAAGATCCAAGAGAATTAACCATTGTTTCATCCAATATGATAGAATCTAGTGATGAGATAAATATTTGTAAAACTAGGATGATGCCCCACACTTAACTCTGAAATTGAAATCATATATCTCAAAACTTTAAGGATACTTTGCAAAAATATATTTAAATGAATGATTGTAATATAAGGAGAAAATGACAATGAGAATTAGCTAACTTTTACTGCATGAGTAAATAACTTCCATCAATGTTGAGAGGTGAACATATTTTATGCTCATTAATTAATGAGCTATCTTTGAAGATAACATCATAGTATTTATATCATAGCATTTATACTGAGTTGAGTCCAATTTCATTTTAAAATGTTTGCATATATAATTTCTGAGCTGAATCACTAATTTATTAAATTAATCATACACTACTGGAAAACTAAGAATAGTTAGTAGCGGAATTTTCTCAGAATGCTTGACTTAGATTGAGGTTCATACGGAGCAATGCCAATGCTTGCAACTCTAGGAATTCAGAACTTTAGATTGAACAACAAGGATAATATAATTACCAAATCAAAAGATAAAAAAAATATTCAGTGTTGATCGATTTTTCTGAAAAAAGTTATCATATCCAGCTAAAACACACACCTGATATTTATCTGTTCATGTTTGACATGCACAAAAACACAAAATTTGAGAAGTTATATCATAAATAATTAAAAACTAACATATTGTCTGTATGTTGCAGCGGAGCCTATTATGCAAGTTAGAAATAAGATTTACCATCTTCAATACAAGTTCCTCAAAGCATTGCTCGACATAAAATACAAATGATAAACTTTTTATAAGAAAATAATTATCCAATAGTTGTTCATATATGATATCAAAATAATAGCTTCTAGATTCAAATTAGAGTTACAGACAAATATACTTATTGTAGTCATCAGAAAAGCATTTTTGTGGAGTCGTCAAAGGAAAAGTTATCTCAGTTTTTTGACCCTAAATCTATATGGTTGAAGAGAATTTGCTTCAATAGTTAGACCCAAGTTTTCATTCGCAAAACTATAATTCAAAATTTCTTATCTGCCAACAAAATAACACACCCGGACACTCACAACCTTCAAGAATACGGCCTTGATAGGAATCTGATCGAGCACCAGTTACCAATGAAGCAGGGCTTCAAGATTACCTTTGTGATCACACGCAAATTATGTGGGCCAGACAGTTCTTTGAGATTGGTACTTCTTAGAAAGTACCATGTATTTAGAAACAGTGTTGGCCTTTCCCGTTTTCAATTTATTGTGCCAATAGAGCCCCAAGAGATTCATCCAAGGCCGTGGTGTATAGTATAAGCTTAGAGCTCGCTTTTGGTGCCTGAAATATTTGAGATATTTGTTGCTGTATATGTTGACTAGTCACCTTAGAAAACCAAATCTTAGATTTGCTTGGGCCCACCCTCTGACCAGATGCTGTACAAAAATATTATTAAAAGTAAAATCTGATAAAACATAAATTTTTAATAGAAAGAAATTCAATTCAAAAACTTGAAATGCGAAAAGACCATCAGAATCTAGTTGCCACTAGGGCTGCAAACGAATCAAACACGAACGAACTAACGTGTGTTCGAGTTTGATTTAAAATCTATTTCGAACTAGTTTGATTCGAAATAGATAGACAGTTTTAAACTCAAATCATAGTTCGAAATTCGATTCGTTAAAAGTTCGAACTGTTTAGTTCGATTCGTTAATAGTTCGAAATAGAATTATCAGGTGAACAAATTCCACAATTCATATCAAAATAACAGAATTAAATATAAAAAATATCAATTTAATACAAATTCATACAAAACTAAAAGTTCATTCAACAAAAATTAATAAATTTCATATAGATTCATACTACTCAAAGTCTCAAACAATTAAATAATTAATACAAATTCAAACAAAAATAGTTCGTAAACACATTTCGAACGAACTCACCATGGTTTGAGTTTGATTCGATATAATTTCTAATCGAATCAGTTTGATTTGAAATTAATTTTGAACTCGAATCGAATGAACTTTTTTTAAACTTTTTTCGAATCGAACACGAACGAACTACTAACTTCGAATATTTCTTGCGGCCCTAGTTTCCCCTGTTGACTGTCGTCCTGATAAAATCAACGGCCACGATGGATAGCGATAAAACCCTAATTCTCTCCTCCTATATAAACGCGTTGCTGAAAATGCCCGCCTCCTTTAGCCCAAACCCTACACCCCACCGCTGCGTCGCAGCTATCGCTGAACCCTACCAATGGCGCCCGCAACAGCCGCCGCTCGCCCCCTCGTCTCCGTCCAATTGCTTGAAGGCGATATGGCCGTCGACGGCGCTGAGAAAACCAACTCTGTGCCGTTGCCCGACGTGCTCCGTGCCCCGATACGCCCCGACGTAGCCCGAATGGTTCACGGGCTCCTCTCATGCAACAAGCGCCAGCCTTACGCCGTTTCCAAGCGCGCTGGCCACCAAACCTCCGCCGAGTCGTGGGGAACTGGTCGCGCCGTGTCTCGTATCCCCCGTGTCCCTGGCGGCGGTACCCACCGTGCTGGTCAGGGAGCCTTCGGTAACATGTGCCGTGGTGGTCGTATGTTTGCCCCTACTAAGATCTGGCGCCGCTGGCACAGACGCGTTAACACCCACCTTCGCCGGTATGCTGTTGCATCAGCTCTAGCTGCTTCTGCTGTGCCATCTCTAGTCATGGCCCGGGGCCACAAGGTCGAAGCAGTGCCTGAGCTTCCTCTTGTTCTTTCTGATTCAGTTGAATCGGTTGAGAAGACCTCAGCTGCGATCAAGATCCTCAAGCAAGTTGGCGCCTATGCTGACGCTGAGAAGGCAAAGGACTCAGTCCAGATCCGTCCTGGCAAGGGCAAGATGCGCAACCGCCGTTACATCAACCGCAAGGGTCCTCTGATTGTGTACAGCACTGAGGGATCAAAGATCGTGAAGGCCTTCCGCAACATCCCTGGTGTTGATGTGATAAATGTTGAGCGCCTCAACCTGCTCAAGCTTGCCCCAGGTGGCCACATAGGCAGGTTCATCATCTGGACCAAGTCTGCCTTTGAGAAGCTTGACTCAGTCTTCGGCACCTTTGACAAGCCGTCAGAGAAGAAGAGGGGCTTTGTTCTTCCAAGGCCAAAGATGATTAATGCTGATCTGGCAAGGATCATCAACTCTGATGAGGTACAGGCTGTGGTGAAGCCTGCCAATAAGCAGGTTAAGAGGAGAGAACTCAAGAGGAACCCACTGAAGAACGTCAGCACTCTGTTGAAGCTCAATCCCTATGCTGCAACTGCAAGGAGGATGGCTCTTCTTGCTGAGGCACAGAGGGTTAAGGCCAAGAATGAGAAGATTGTGAAGAAGAGGAGCCCACTTAGTGCGGTAATGGTTTTTTCTTCTCTCTGTTTTACATTGATCTTCTTTACTTGAGCTAGTTGTGGATCATGATATTCTACTCGATGGTAGTCATTAGTTGTTAGTTGCCACCAGCTCCAAGTTCTATCTTAATATGTTATGTCCAGTTGGTTCCAGTTAGTTCAACTAAGATTGGCAACGATCTTGTTGACTTTTGAACCGTGCTACCAAGTACCAAATAGTCTTAAATAGTCCATTGTGCAACCACTGATTGATTGTTTTATTTACAAATAATCAATTATCTTCATCTATCATTCAAATGTCTGTGTGGTTGCTGGTTTTATTGCTGTGTTGTTTATTGTTATTCTCTCAGCACACATGGGTGCTGGGCAGATGTTGCCTTGGTTAAAGAAATCCATATTATTTTTTGTGGAATTTGAAGGTTAATGAAAGACATGACTCAACTAAAGTAATGCAAGTTTCATGGGGTTTTTATTTACCAATGTGATTCACATTGGAAAATTGTGTTTTAGAGAGATGACCATTAATCATTTCACTGTACTGTAATTATTGTTAATATCTTTTATAGTTGCTCGATCATGTTCAAATTTTTGTTTGACACTATTTTTTTGCTACAATTAAGAGATTTTAACATGGTGTTTAATTTCTGTTTTGATATGTTGTATGTTGTTAATGATTGCTCAACTTGTGACAGGAGGAGAAGGCAAAGATCAAGGCAGCAGGAAAGGCATGGTACAAGACCATGGTGTCTGACAGTGATTACACTGAGTTTGAGACCTTCTCAAAGTGGCTTGGAGTGACACAGTGAGAAGTGATAACCTTAGTTCCCTACATTTAGAAGTCTTCTGAACTTGTTAATCAGGTTATATAATTTTGATAAAGTTTGTTCTCAGTAGTTTTGTTGAGTTGATTTTAGATAGTTTGTTTTTCAGTGAATGAGACATTTTGTTCGTGTGTTGAATGGTGGTACTGTTAGCTATATACCGCTGGTGGGTACTGTCGTTTATTATCAATTTATCATGTTTTTTTGTTAAATGATGCTAATGCAATTTTGCTGTTTTAAATGTTTAATTGGCAAATGTGATTAATGATTTGTGAAAACAAAATTGCGCCCTAAGTGTATGAAATGTAATCAGATAGGATTTTATCATTATCGAAACATAAATTAGTAGATTTCCATATTCTGTGGGCCAGCATAGTGATACCGCAGTACATTCAATCAAGACATATTCGAATGATTATTCAAAAGAAGATTCCACAGAATAATGAGAAGTGGCTAGCGGATTAGCATCCATGAGGGTAGTGAAAATAATAAAAAATATTTTTTATATTGTATGGAGTAGTATTAAATAAAATATAAAAAAATAATTAATTATTTTAACTATTCTCTTAATTGTTCTTACGTTTCTATCCAAACAATATCTTATTAACCTGAAATAGTAAAAATTAGAACTCTTCTCATATTTCCCGAGATATCGCTAACATCACACTATTCTCAACTATTAACCCAAATAGTGTTATTTTTGCATTAATTCTTTCACCATCCTAACACACCCTAGTTAAAATAATTAATTATTTTTTAGTATTTTATTTAATAATAATATTTATTTAATACTACTTTATACTAATATAAAAAAAATATATTTTATTATTTTCACTATCCTTATGGACGCTAATTCGCTAACCTAACATTTTCTATGAGTTAGCGAATTAGCATTGTTCTGCTGCTTTTCTCGATTTTAATTTTATATTTGAGTGATTGTTAACTCGAAAATATTAATGTTATTTTCATAACAGTGCTATTCTACACCATTCAAACACACCTTATAAGAATTGTTGCCCAAATGTCGCTCGGCCTTGCGAGATAGCTATCTTAACGCTTTCTTGGGCCAGCTCGCAGCCGCTCAATCGGGTGTTACGCCTCTCTCTTGGACCAGCTTCATTCGCAGCCTATATTTCAAGTAAAAAAGGCGGTATGAAGTGGCGGTGTGTTGTAAAGCTTAAAATTCAAGTAGAAAAGACGAGAACATGAAGGGTTTGTTTGGCACTTCACGAAATAGTAAAAGTAGGAATAAAATTATCCGATGAATTAATTTGCCAAAAAAATTTAAACTAAATAGAAGAGTGCGGAAAAATGCTAATTCGGTATACTAACTTATAGATGGAATACCATAATAGCTCTTGTCGGAATAGCGATTATTATTTGATTATATTGTATTATATTATTATATAATGATTATGATTATGATTTTTATTATATTATTATTAAATTATTATTATTATATTATCATATTATTAGTATTATTATATTATTATAATGATTATTAATATTATTATATTATAATAAATATGATTTTAGTATTATATTATTATATTATGAATATAAATAAAATATTTTTATTATATTATTATATTTTGATTATGATTATATTATTATTATATTATATTATGATGATTATGACTATGATTATTATTACTTATTATTATTATTATATTATGATTATAATTATTTATAATTATTATTTATTATTATGGTTATATTATTTATGATTATAATTTATTATTCTATAATTATGGTTATATTATTATATTATGATTAATTATTATGATTATAATTATAATTATTATTTAATTATGTTATATTATATTATTATATTATAATTATATTATTAAATTTATGATTATTTATGATTATTATATTATTATGTTTATGATTATAATTATAATTTTTATTATTATATTACTATATTATGATTATGTTTTATTTTTATTATATTATTATAATTACAGTATTATTATTATTTATTATGATTATGATTATTATTTTATTATTATATTATTATTATTATTACTATTATGATTATTATTTTACTATTATTTTTATTATCATCATCATTATTAGTATCATAATTATTCATATTTTAATTATTATAATTAACAACTGTCAAACGATATTTTCGCTCTTCCGAATAGTTAAGAATATCATTCTTCCAAAAAGATACTATTCTATCACTCTTCCAAATCTATTTTTTAATTTGCCAAATGGACCCGAAGTGTCCGACAATAGTCACGAAGATCGGATACATTATACCGATTGGATATAATGAATCACAGACATACTCTTTAAGTCTTTCCCATGGCTGTTTTTCTCGTCATGAGCAGAATATACAATTTATCCAAGTACGTGATAGCCACTTCGAAATCTGAAGCAATCATAAATGTTCAGAGGTGGCAATTCATTCGGGTAAAAAATGAATCAGAATATTGGTACTGTTTGGATGTTTCTGCAATATATATATATATATATATATATAGAATATACCGTGAGCTTAAACTACTGAAATTTTAATTTATCATTCTCATTAAATTTTTTATATGAAAATCTCATGGGATGCAAAAATTTGGAGCATTTTGAGCTTTTTAAGTTGTGGTTTTTAATTTTTGAAAATCAGCTCTAAAAATAATAATAATATATTTAATACTTGAACATCATTTTAAAAAATTAAAAACGGTGACTTAAAAAACTCAAAACACTCCAAATTTTTGTATCCCACAAGATTTTTATATAAAGAATTTAATGAGAATGATAAATTAAAATTTCGAGATGATTTAATATGTTTTTTGAGTTAAGCTCATGGAATGCCTCCGTGAGCTTAAGCTCACGATATCTCCACTCTCTCTCTCTCTCTATATATATATATATAAATACCGTGAACTTAATCTTACAGAGGTTTTCCATGAGTTTAACTCAAAAAGTACATCAAATTATATCCAAATTTTAATTTATCATACTCATTAATATTTTTATATAAAAATTTTGTGGAATGTAAAAATTTGAAATGTTTTGAGTTTTTTAAGTCATCATTTTTAATTTTTGAAAATCAACTCTAAAAATAATAATAAATATTCAATATTTGAACATTATTTTAAAAAAAACGATGACTTAAAAACCTCAAAACACTCTATTTTTTTGCATCTCACAAGATTTTCATATAAAGAATTTAACGAGCATGATAAATTAAAATTTGTAGATGATCATCTCCAAATTTTAATTTATCATACTCATTAAATTTTTTATATGAAAATCTTATGGGATGCAAAAAATAGAAGTGTTTTGAGTTTTTAAGTCATCATTTTTACTTTTTGAAATTTAGCTCTAAAAATAATAATAAAATATTCAATGTTTGAACATCATTTTAAAAAATTAAAAACGGTGACTTAAAAAATTCAAAACACTTCAAATTTTTACATCTCACGAGATTTTCATATAAAGAATTTAATGAGTATGATAAATTAAAATTTGGAGAGATTTTCATATAAAGAATTTAATGAGAGTGATGAATCAAAATTAGAAAATCATTTAACGCACTAGGAGCACAAAGATCCTCTGTGATCCTAACTCAAAAGTACATCAAATGATCTCTAAATTTTGATTTATCACTCTCATTTAATTCTTTATAAGAAAATATTATAGGGTACAAAAGTTTGTGGTGTTTTGAGTTTTCTATGTCATTATTTTTAATTTTTCAAAATGATGTATAAACTTTAAATATTTATTATTATTTTTTGAGTTAATTTTACAAAAATTAAAAATGATCCCTTAGAAAACTCAAAACACTCCATAATTTTGTATCTCATAAGATTTTCATATGAAGAATTTAATAAGCATGATAAATAAAATTTTAAAAATTTGGTATATTTTTTGAGTTAGGAGTTTAGGAGTACTATAGAGAGAGAGGGAGAGAATGAGGTTATGGTGCTTTGCGTCCGTACCTCCAATTTGAAAGTCCAAAATGATCGATTCAAACCGTTGAATATAATTTATCTATTAAAATGTCTTTGAAAATCAGATTTTATTTTATTTTAAATTTTTTTGCTATTTCTTAAATGGGTGAAATATCACTAGTATCGAATGGTGTAGAAATTGTTAGATCAGCAAAATTTGTACGCATCTAGAAAATAGCAAAAAAAAAAATTTGATCTCAAAAGATATTTCAATATGAAGATCATGTTCAACGATTTTGATCGGCCATTTAGATTTTTAAATTTGAGATACGGGCGTGTGGATTAGATCTTTTTTAAATCTTGTTGTCCATGAATTCTAAAAAGACTTCCTTTTTTCAGAATAAACATTTTCCTTATCAAGAATAAACTATATTACATTTTTTTCATCATTTTGACTAACGCTTTGTTATCCTGGCATTAGTTACTACTTTCTTATCTCAAGGTAACAACCTTGTTTGTATTGCAATTCCTGCTGAGATATGTATCTGGTCCTGTTGTCATGGTTCAGTGTTTCACTGCCCATGAACTCTGTTGCACTAGCATCCGGCACATTTTGTCTCGGAATTATTTTTTTTATAACGTCAAATAGAAATTATTTTTTTACTAGCATTATTTGTTATATTGATTTATGTTTGATTTAAATTCGGTTGGATATTTAAGTTTTCTTATTGTTTAATGTTTTCAATTGTTATATGGTGTTCTTTAAGGTACGCTTTCAAATTATATAAAAAATGAATAAAGAGAACATGAAGAGGGAAGAAAAAACTCTTATTTCTGAATTTATAGTAAAAAAATAAATTAAATAGAAAGTAAGTGAAGTAAAACATCTGTTTCATTTCTTCAAATTTTATTTTCCTCCTTTATAAACTTATATAATAAAAAAAAATTAGGATTCTCCTTTATTATCTTCCTATACTATTTATTCCTTTTTTTTATCTTTCCAACGTCCTAATTTTCACCTGTTACCTTGGAGCTCGGGGTAGGTTTGCAGCCATTCAATCAAAAAATTGGTTTGAAGGGTTCTCGGACCGTTGATTTTGCATTGAGACCGTTAAATTAGAATCATTGTAAATTGTATGAAAATTTGATGGTCTTTGATGGACTATCAAATAATAATGAAATTGCATGCAATTTAAATGACCATCAATCCATAAATAGAAGAACACATTTATAAAAAAAAAAAAATTCATTTTAAAGATTTTTTTTGTATTTATTTAAAAGTCCATTGTCAAGGTTGTCAAAATAACCCATTGTCAACCGAAGCCTACATTAACTCGCTTGTGATGTGTATGATTTTCTGTGGTCAAATTTAAACATATATTTTCTTATTTAAAATTGGATCCGTTTTTTAATGTATCTCATCATAACAATTTTGAATGAATATAAAAATTATAAATAAAATATTATATACTATTTTAAATAGAATTATATATTTTTAAAATTTTAACATTATAATATATATTTTATTTATATTATATAAAATAAATTATTTTAAAATTATATCTGAATAATAAATTTTTAATTTTATCGAATAATTTTCAAATGCGGAAGTTATTACTATACTTTGAATACCTTGATCAGACCGAAGTATATATCCGCCAAATTCCGGCATATCCAGTTGGACCAGTTCTACACACGCGACGACAGTATGTCATGCGGCATCCCGTGCGCTAGCCGCTAACAGCGTCGCTCAATATCTATACTACGCTACACCGGAACAACATAAAGGGCCCCACGTTTCAGCCCGTCACTGATCAACTGGTGGACCAGGTTCACTAAAAGCATTCTATCCACAATCCACCTCGCTTCGGCTTCGTGATGTCCGTCGTTGTACTGCAAAAGCAAAACCTCTTCAATCGAAAGGCTCGAAACACTCCCCTCACTCCCCCTCTCACTCCCAACCATTTTCTCTTCTCCGACGAAATGTCGGTGCAATCTATTCACCTCCTCTCCCCTTCCTTTCCACACCCTCGCTCCCTCTCCGCCCTCCCAGCCTCCTCTCGTCTCCTCTCGATTAACCCCATTTACCTTCCATTTCCGCTTAGGCGCCACGTCTTTCCGCTTTCCTGTAATTGTTCTTCATCTCCAGCTCCTCCTCTTCTGACATCTGATAATGGATCTAAGTCGGTTGTGGCTCAGGCTTCGGCTCCGGCTTCAGTAATTGACGTTGACGCTGTCACTGAGGCTGAATTGAAGGAGAATGGATTCAGGTCAGGTGATGAATCAATTGGTTGTTGTGTAGTCAAGAGTCCATTTTCATGTCTTTTAGAGCAATCAATTCAATTCTATGCTACAATCAGTGTAGCTGCTCCTGTACTTTTCTGCTTCCATGATTTGGATCTTTTTGCCAAATGCTTTAAACTTTAAAGAATATGCCGAGTTTGAGTTAAGTTAAGTTTGGTAATAACAATTCTAATTTGTCTTTTATTTCAGAAAGGATGAACATCAGGTATAAATAATGCATTGAGTCAATGTTATTTTGATTCAGGACTAAACCTGGCTAATTATATGGTTTTAACTTCTAAGCAAATTGTAGAATACTGGAAAGTATATTGTTCTAATTGCTAAGTAAATTATTTTTTTGATAGAAGTAAGCAAAGTATTGTAACTGCCAAACACTGTATACTGTAGTTGGTTGCATGCTTTGTTGGTGTCTCAAAAACTGAGGATGATATTTTGCACCAGTCTGAAAGTTTTAATCAGATGAACTTGATCAGACCAAAAGTACAGCCAAAGAATATCTTCTCTTTTGTGAAGTCAAATCTGTTTGGGGTTTGTTGTGCGTTACCGGTCATATTCCAGCATAATTTATTGAAGAATCCACTGAGTCCTCAGATACCCTTAGTTAAGCAATTAGCCCAGATATTGAAAAAACAGAAATTAGTACAACAGATGGATGTATTTCTTGAAAGAAATGCTCCTAGTTACTGCATGGGAAATTCACAAAGCTAGAAGCAGCTAAAAAGGCCAATCATACCACATCAGAAGCAGACTTTTTTTAGTGAAAGATATACTTTAAGGATGGAAAATAGTCTTGAAGCCGTTTTTGCTTTCAAGAGCTTTTGCAGCTGAAAGATTTTCCAAATAAGAAAAGACAAAAAAGGTTCATTGGACAATAAAATACTGAACTAGCATGTTGTCTAACCAGGAGCACTAGGAGGACAAAGCTGATATGCACTGTCGGGCCTGCAACATGTGGAGCAGAGCAGCTGGAGGCATTGGCAGTTGGAGGCATGAATGTGGCTCGGGTGAACATGTGCCATGGTACCCATGAATGGCACCGCAACGTGATTCGCCAGGTGCGCAAGATGAATGAGGAAAAGGGCTTTGCTGTTGCCGTCATGATGGACACTGAGGGTAGTGAAATCCATATGGGTGACCTTGGAGGTGCCTCTTCTGCCAAGGCAGAGGTCAGCTCTCATGACTCCCCTCTCTCCTCCTTTATCATTTTTTGTCTGGTAATGCTGAAAATTTAGGAGGCATTGCACCTGTCTTTTGAATTTCCCCTATCACAGTCCACAATTCTTTGACTGAATTGAATGACTATTTGAAGGTGAGGTCGACATGGGCTACCTCTGTAGGGCCCTTCTGCTTTCTGAGGTAGCTGTTGGACTCATTTGTTTTTAATATGTGCATCATAGTCTTGTTACTGAAGGGGATCAGCTGTTGTGTTTCGAATCATATATATCTGATGCCATGATGTACTTGGTTTCATGATAAGTTGAATGTCTGTACCAAGCAATATCTGCCATAAAGATGATTACTTACAATCTATCAAATAAAAAAGGACTAATTAGACACCAAAAAGGTCAAAGTAAAATTGTTGTGGGCTATATTTGTGCTTAACTTTTATTTGGAATGATTTGTAGGATGGTGAAACATGGACATTTACTGTTAGATCATTAAACTCTGCTCTGCCAGATCATACTGCAAATGTAAACTATGATGGCTTTACTGAAGGTAACTTCAATTTCTGAAATAATTCTCTCTCTTTCTCTGTTTCTCTTTCTCTCTATAAACCAATAATGCATTATATTATTCGAACTAACTGCTGGCACAGACTGGTTTCTGACTTAAGTGGCTTAAATATGTCATTCTTATGGGTTGTTCTTCCATTATTTCCCTAGAGTAACTGGGAAAAACAGACAAGAGAGGCCAGTTCCATTGACGCCTGACATTCAAGTTTCTTGTTTTATTAAATCTTTACTACTTGTGTACAGATGTAAGGATCGGGGATGAATTGCTAGTGGATGGTGGCATGGCTAGGTTTGAGGTAATAGAGAAGGTTGGGCCTGATGTGAAGTGCCGCTGCACTGACCCTGGCTTGCTACTTCCACGAGCTAATCTCACTTTCTGGCGAGAGGGTAGTTTGGTGCGTGAGCGGAATGCCATGCTTCCTACAATTTCTTCTAAGGTAATTTGTATTTTGTATTAATATATTTTATTACTAGCATTACTATTACTATTATGAATGTCCATATTATTATTAGTACTGTTATTATTATATTATTGCTATTACTATTATTATTATGGATATCTGAATTATTGTAAGTACTATTATTATTATTATCATCATATCATCATCATCATCATCATTATCATCATCATTACTATCAGTATCATTGTCACCATTACTATCATTGATTTTTTATATTTGAGATCTCTATGCTTTCAGATTGGGTTTCATTTCTAGCCTATCCCAATTTATTTTGGGAGGCTTTGTTGTTGTGTTGTTGTTCCACCGGCAATAGTCATGCCCTCTAGTATTGGTTGGTTTGAGCCCATACAAAATATAGTTGGTTTCCTTGGATGTTTGAGTGCATGCATACTGATGGATGGTGATTTATTTAAGCTCAATCAGAGAACCAAAATTTAATATGAGGCCAGTGATTAAGATATGGACTGGGAACAAACGTTTCTTTTTTTAGATTTGTGTGATTCTCATATTCATCTTTGCTTTCAAGAAATGTGTGCATCAGTTATTAATATTGTGGTTATTGGTGGGGATGGGTGCCAAAGCTTTAGGAGGACCACATTTAGTGGTTTACATATTTTCAGAGTTTCCTTCTACTACCTTGTCTTTTAGTGTTCTAAAATGGATGAGGTTTTAATTAGAAAGAAGAAACTCACTGTGAATTTGATTATAAATTACTTGTAATTTCCCTTTTTGATGTACTGACAAACATGCAGGATTGGCTTGACATAGACTTTGGGATTGCTGAAGGTGTAGATTTTATTGCTGTGTCATTCGTGAAATCCGCTGAAGTCATTAATCACCTGAAAAGCTACATAGCTGCACGTTGTCCTGGCTGGTTGGTCATAATATATTTTTTTCTAGTAAATTATTTCTGAATTTTTACTATATTAGCAGAATTCTCTAGCATGTGCTTAAAATGATGATCATCTCAGAACATCTCCTAATATTTACCTGGCCTATGTATAGTGAAATAGGTGTAATCGCAAAGATAGAAAGCATCGACGCTCTCAGAAACCTTGAAGAAATAATCCGTGCATCAGATGGCGCAATGGTTGCTCGGGGTGACATGGGGGCCCAAATACCGCTTGAACAAGTCCCAGCATTCCAGCAAAAGATTGTCAGACTCTGCCGCCAACTCAACAAGCCAGTAATTGTTGCATCCCAGCTCCTCGAGTCCATGATAGAGTACCCAACCCCAACACGGGCTGAGGTAGCTGATGTCTCTGAGGCGGTGAGGCAGCGGGCTGATGCTCTTATGCTGTCTGGTGAGTCAGCAATGGGGAAGTACCCTGACAAGGCACTAAGTGTGCTCCGAAGTGTTAGCTTGAGGATTGAGAGATGGTGGAGGGAGGAGAAGAGAAGAGAGGCACTGGAGCTACCTGAGGTGGCGTCATCATTTTCGGATAGAATTTCAGAAGAGATTTGCAATTCAGCTGCTAAAATAGGTAAGTACAGCATAAAGAATGTAAGCGGTTAGTTGGTAGAAGTCTTTCTTAGATTTGATAGATTTCCAGTTGGAACACAAAATGGATTTTGAAAGAGCATTGACTGGGAAATGAGGAATCTGTGTCCTCTGCTGCACTGATCTGCAAATAAGAGTTGTGGCAATCTAAAAAATGGTCTATTGGTGTGCTTGTCCAATGAGACTTGACCTAGTTCTATTCATCTTTTGCATGCCTCTTGTTGTTACAGTACAAAAAACGGTGATCATATGCCTAGGATATGGCATTGAACCCATGGTGGTGATACATGACACATCTGTTCTTTTTTGTTCTTACTCGCATCTTTTAGTCAAGTATCTGCAAGTCACAGTAACTTTAAGCCCCACAATATACCCACAAACTTCTAAATTTCAACACTTGGCCAATGAAGCGTTCCTTTAACAATCAGAACAATTGAGACTGCCACTGCAAATGCATGTTAATTGAGATATTTAGCTGGGAAAAGAGGGAATGAGCCATCAGATAGTTTGCTTAGGAGACCTACCATGATCTTATGTTTCTATTGATGACATTACATGTTTTGGTTCTGCGGAAAGGATTTGCGGGTTCTGACGTAATGTTATTTTGGATGTTAAGAGTGCAATCTGAACTATTTGGCTAATTACTGGTCACATTGTTTTTTTGTTTGTTTTCTTTATTTAATTTATCTTTGCAGCAAACAACCTGGGAGTGGATGCAGTATTTTTGTACACAACGAGTGGCCACATGGCATCCCTGCTATCGCGGTGCCGCCCTGACTGCCCCATCTTCGCATTCACCAATTCTACAACTGTACGGCGGCGGCTGAACCTGCAGTGGGGCCTTATCCCCTTTCGCTTGAGCTTCTCTGACGACATGGAGAGCAACCTCAACCGCACCTTCTCCCTTCTGAAGGCCCGTGGGATGATCCAGTCCGGCGACCTCGTAATCGCCCTCTCAGATATGCTACAATCAATCCAAGTCATGAATGTGCCTTGATGTTGAAACATCATATGTTTGTGCTTTCTCCCTTTCTTTTTTTCTGTCGCATTGAATAGGATCATCAGTCAGGGGCGGATCCAGAGGGTGGGGGGGGGAGCCGCCCCTCTAGATTTTGAAAAATAGTGCTTTCAGTAATCTACCCTCTGGAATTTTTTGCCCCTTTTAGACACTCTTAGATTATTTGATTATTTTGATTGAGAAAAAATATTTAATATCATGCATAATGAAATAATTATACAAAGATTTCAAAATATAAAGTTCCCTAGTGAAAAACTTTCATCATCAACTTGATTATTTATTATTTTGAGTTTTCTTTTGTTGTTATTTTTAATATGTAAAAGAATATTATTTTGATAGTTTTTTATTAGGTAATAATATATATTAAATTATTATTATTTTTTTATTTAGTATCCGATTAGTTAATGAGTTTGAATCCGATAATTGTTCCCTGACCAAAATCTTGCATCGGCCCCTCATCAGTTAATGTTGAACTGTTGCCCCTGTGGCGGCGTAGTTCTTAGCATTTGTGATTGGGTGCAGGCGAGGCTGATTAGGCTCTATCCATTCCGAGGAATAAAAGGTGGTTTTTTTAGTATTTGTTAAGCACAATTAGTATTTAGTTCGTAATTTATTTAATGAATGCATTCGTGTTTTTTGTGAAATGTAGAAACTATTTGATTTTAATTTTGGAATTTCGGCGTGTTGCTTTTCAGCAACTAATTTTCCGTCGCTCCTCAATACAACATTTAAATTTTTTCTTTATTGATTTGTATTTGAAGCCCAAATGCGTAAATTGGCATTTTGGGTTAAATATGGAAGCCTTTCGGAGCCCATTTATATTAGCGGTATTCTTTGGTTGAAGACCGTTTGTTCATTCAAATAAGAAACAACACTATTTTTTATTTATTATTATTTTGGATCGTTTGATACAAATCAGTGTTTAGATACTTTGTGTTTAGCTAAAAGCCTAAAATAGTATATATATATATATATAGCGAAGGATCACTTGACAATGGTTATCTTGATAATGAATTTTCAAATAAATATGAAAAAAAATCTTAAAAATAGAAAAATCATATGATATATTGATTGTGATTTAAATTTCATGTAATTTTATTATCATTTGATAGTCCATCAAAAACCGTCGAATTATGACCGTTGTAAATTGTATAAAATTTTGATGGACCTTGATGAAGTATTAAATGATAATAAAATTGAATGAAATTTGAATCACAATTAATTTATAAGTAGAATAAGTAGAAGGACATATCCATAAGGTCTTTTCTATTTTTAAGATTTTTTTTTAGTATAATTGAAAAATCTATTTTTAAGATTGTCAAAATAACCCATAGTCAAGTGATCCCCACCTATATATATATATATATATTGATGTTAATAAAATCTCCCGTACTTTGCGTTTGTATCTCAAATTTAAAAGTTCAAATGGTCGATTCAAACCATTAAATATGATCTTTATATTGAAATATATTTGGATATCAAATTTTATATTTTTAAATTTTTTTTGTTATTTTTTGTTGATCTAATGATTTTTGCACCATCCAATACTAGTGATTTTTCGCCCATCTAAAACTAGTAATTTTTTTTAAAAAAATATATATAATTTGATCTCTAAAGATATTTCAATATGAAGATCGTGTTCAATTGTTTGAACATGATCTTCATATTGAAATATTTTTGGAGATCAAATTATATATTTTTTAAAGTTTTTTTATATTTTTTAAATGTGTACAAAGTTTGCTGATTTAACGATTTCTGCATCATCCAGTAGTAATGATTTTTCACTCATCTAAAATATAGCAAAAAAATGAAAATTAAAATAAAAAATGATCTCTAAATATATTTCAATATGAAGATCGTGTTCAATTGATTGGACCGGCCGTTTGGAATTTTAAATTCGAGATACGAACGCGAAGCACCATAACCTCACTATATATATAAAGTTAGGTTACGGTGCTATCCGTAGCACGGATGGTCTGTGTGCTATGGGCCGTTTTTTCATTTTGAAAGTTTAAATGAACGATCTGATCGATAAAATTGTTTTTTCATATGAAAATTTAGCTGGGATCAAATTTTATATATTTTTAAATTTTTTTTTATTTCTTAAGATGGTTAGCAAATCACTTCTTTTGAATGATTCATAATAATTAAATCAAGTAATTTTTAGCTATCTTAAGAAATAGCCAAAAAAAATTAATTTTCTACAAGAGTTTCATATAAAGAATAAATTGAACGGTTTGAATTGGTAATTTTTAACTTGAGGTTTGAAAATTTGGCATGGTGGACGGATGCATCCATACAACGTGTTGCATTTTAAACTTTCTCTCTCTCTATATAAACTATGTCTCTCTATATATAAACTATGAGTTGGGTTATTATGTTATGCGTAGTACAGATCGCTCCCGTGTTATGAATTGGTTCTTTATTATCAAGGTGTAAATGGTCGATCCCGTACAAAATCATTTTCATATGAATATCTAAACATAGATCAAATTTTATATTTTTTAAAATTTTTTTCTTATTTTTTTAAGATAGTTAGAAAATCACTTGATTTAGTTATTATGAATCATTTAAAAGAAATATTTTTTAACTATCTTAAAATATAGTAAAAAATTCTAAAAAATATAAAATTTAATTTATGTCTAGGCATTCATATAAAAATCATTTATTATAGTTAGATCTATCATTTACATTTTGATAATAAAAAACTAATTCATAATATAAAAATGATCTGTATTATACATGACATTATAACACAACTCTCAGTCTCTCTATATATTCTATATATTGCATCGTAATATCTCGTTAACTTTGAAACACATTCAGAAATTTTTGGAGTTATAAATGATTTTAACCTATTGTTTGTTTGTCAAAGGAAGCAGGAAAGTGCGTCATCATCAAGAAACTCCTCTAAACAAAATTATATTAAATGTAGAGAATGAAATTCGGTGACATGATGCCATTTTTTCTCAAAAATAGGAAAGAATAAATACGCAGATAAATGCATGCACCATGTGGGACCGTGATATTTCTGCAAGTCGATTTCATGGAAATGTTATTCCAGTAGGGATGTGCATGCCCCACGAAAATCACACTTTAGTCCAATCAGTGTCATAATTATGGTACGAAATGTTTGGTACTGACATCTTGACTTTGGTACGTTTATATATCTGGACACATAGTGCTTGCTTAATGAAAGCAATTAGAGGTTTTTGGACTTATATGAGTGATGATCTGAATACTAGATTTTTCAGATATATTGTTTAAGACTACGGAGAAACCACCAACCAGCCTTTAAATGACGATAGTTATATGGAGTCACCATTTCGTTCTTAATATCAATTAGGTAATTAAGATGCTCTTATTGTCATCATTATTTTGTAGAAGTTTACAGCATTTGTAATACTGAGCTGTACAATGTAAAGGGTGCGTACAAACTTTTAGAAATTTTTTTTGACCGTAATGTTATAATTACTTAGCAACTCATACGTCAATAACTGCGTGTTGTCTATATTTTTTTTAGGCCGTGTTAATATAAGTTGTGTACAGATTTTTTGAAAGCGCTCATGCCACTAAAGAGCGAGTGCACCAAATCCAGCAATAAGTAGCATTTTTTTTTTCGGTAAAAATATTTTTCTAACCTGCTCCTGAAAATCCCTTATACGTTTCGTGTATTTCGTGTAAGTTCATATGATATTTATCATTTTTCTATCTAAATAACTGATTTATTTATCTAAATACTTGGCACACATATTTAAATACATAAGTCTTTTTTGTTTTTTGAGATTTTTCTTTTTTCATCTGTCACATGTGTTTTTCATACAATTCATATGATGTTTATTATTTTTTTGCTCTAAATATCTGATTCACTTATCTAAATATTTAAGTTTTTTATTTCCTAAGTCTTTTCTTTTCTCTTTCTTTCACATTTTTTGTTTTATTTTTTAATGTTTTTTTATATCTCTCTTCATTCTCTTATTACTGTCGTTATTTTTTTTTCCCATGTGACTTTATTACTCAAGATTCTTTTTCTCTCTGTTGTAATTTTTTTTACTGATAATTTTTATAAATATCTGAATCTCATATCTAAATATATAGCTCTCTTATATAAATACTTAACTCACTTATATAAATATCTGAGTCTTGCATCTAAATACCTAACTCACTTATATTAATACCTTATACACTTATATAAATACTTGAATTGCTTATCTGACTCATTTATATAGATATATATATATTTGGAAAAAATAGTTACAGATGATGTACTTTTTTGACAAAAATAAAAAAAATAGATAGAAAAATTTTCTTAAGGGATTTACTTTGAGGACTGTTAGTCAATCACTTTCTTTAGAGATAATGATGTCAAGATATTCCAATTTAAAATCTACAATTAGATTTCAATTGACGACCCTCACATATAAAATTTTTATCTTAGCATTAAGTAAAGAAGGGCATGGATCCCTATGGTTGACAACTACATATTTTGACAATGTTGATGAACTAATTTCAAATAAATTTATAGAATGTCTAGAAAATATTTTTTTATAAATATATTTTTAAACTTATAGATTGATTGGGTTTTAAGTTTCATGTAATTTGAGTGTCATGTTATATTCTATCAAAGACCATGAAATTTAAACTGATACAATAATAATATTATTTTGACGTCTTTGATGAAATATCAAATGACACTTAAATTACATGAAATTAAAATATCAAATGACATTTAAATTATATGAAATTAAAATATAATTGATCTATAAGTTTAAAAATATGTTTGTAATTTTTTTCTAATTGTAATTTTTTTATGAATTTATTTAAAATTGGTTGTCAAAATAACTAGTAATCAGATATTTAATAAACTATTAGTTTTTTATATAGTATCTTAAGTTATATTCACATCTTTGTTCTCGAAAATACTTTATTGTGGATAAGTGGAGTTGTTAGTTGTTACAGGTGGCTAAACTACCCTTTGATGCTTTGTGACGGAGAACACGCTAAGAAAAGATTCAAAGTAATTTAGCAAAAGCGAACAAAACAAGAGTAATAATTGCAAAAATTCTGGGACCGTTTCTTATTTGAAAGGTTGCATCATAATTGCATTCACAGTCAACTCCTCCAAAAAACAGGATTTTATGGTAAATTAACTTTGCAAAATAGGGGTTTCTTGCTGTAGTATAAGAAGGTAATCAACCAAAGTAAAAAGTGCCGCTGTTCTAGCTTTGACAAGATAGATGTGCTTTTCCCTTTAAAAAAGAAATGCAAAAAAAAGAAGGGGAAAAAAAAGAAAAATATAGAATAGTGAAGGGGTCATTTGACAATGGTTATCTTAATAATTTTGGCAATAAATTTTCAAATAAATATGAAAAAATCATATAAATATGTTTTTCGATTGATTGATGATTTCAAATTTCATACAATTTCATTATAAGTTGATGGTCCATCAAAAATCGTTAAATTAAAACCATTATAAATTGTGTAAAATTTTGTAGGGTTCACTTGTTTAAAATGGACTTTTCTATTTCGTAGACACGTACTGTGTTTTAATTTCTCTGCTCTTTAAAGTAGGGTTCTTTAAGAACATCTTTAATAGGTTTTAATTCAGTTTAGAATCTGATATGTCACTGCATAATTTTAATTTTAACATTGGAGAAGGAATTTCTAATTTAGAAACCAGAACCGCGGTTTCTAATTTAAAAACTCCATTCTAATCCGGATCAGATTTAGAAATACACTCAAAACCAGCGATGGAGCAAAAAAAAAATATTTTCGCTAAATTTTGGCGCGCTAAATTTCCTCCCACCAGTGAACTATATTGGCACGAGTCCTACCTGACACTTCATAGTTTAAGAAAAAAACAATTTAGTGATGGAGAGGAAGGGTTGAGTTTTAGAAACCATGTGCTCAAATATCTGACGTGTCAAACAAAAATTTTTAGAAACTAAATCTAAGTTGGAGATGCTCTAATTTTGTTCCATTACTTTGGTCTTTTCATCTCATTTTCTTATATTTTTAATCTTTTTTTTAAAGACCGGATCAAATATCAATTATAGAACTTGTGAATCCCATAATTGATCAATATTTCTTACATTACCGCCGGTATTAATTTTTCAATGATGGGTATAATTACTCATGAATTAAGTAACTGAGAAATAATATGTTGTATTGGATATTCACATTTTTGGAAACTAATTTAAGTTCTTTTAATTAATTGTTATTTTTACTTAAAAAAATAATCTTGTTCCCATTGTAACTGCAAGACCTATTTTTTTTTATTTGGGTATAATAATTACTGGGAAATGTATCGACATCCTTGTTTGTCATATAATTATAACAAACATGTTTTGCGTCCATCAAAATTCCAAAATATCATTACAATATTTTTACCCCATGTGCATTCATATGCGGTGTAAAATTTGAATACTTGACATAGCTATTAATGACGGATATATGTTTGTAAAATGGAATATCATATTTATTCAAAAGAACAGACATATTTGTTAAACAGAATATATAATTATTAATCAATCTAAAAAAATATTACAACTTTCAACTCATATGCAGCGTAAAAATTAAATGACTGACATAATTATTAACGATAATTATATATTTATTAAACAGAAGACACATATTTATTAAATGAAACAATAAAAGTTGAACCACTGACATATAATTTAGAGATACTTGACATCATCTCGCTAGATTAGAGTGATAAATTAATATATAATCTTGATAACGACAATAAGCATGGGATAAAAAAATGGATTGCTGTTGTAAGCACGGAAATCAAGCTAACTTAATCTATGTGCAATTTTGCAATCCTAGGAGCAAGGCGTCCTATTTGGATTATTAAACCATATATTGCGAGCACCCATAGTTAAGTACCATTTTTTTTCTTGTTTATTATTATTATTATTATTTTTTGCACTCTTCCTTCCTCTCCGGTTCTCCCGAATACATCACGTCAAATTAAAAACTAAATCGAACTAACATTTTTTTTTCAAGTTGTTACTGATGTCCTTAAAAAAAAAAAAAAAAAAAAAAAGTTGTAACTGTTTTCCTTCCAAAGAGAATATTTCAAGCTACTATGTTAAACAAAATATGTGATACTCATTTTGGCCCTTCCAACTTTTTTATTTGATTACAAGGTTTCATGTTTAACATAAAGAACAGAGAGCTCTCCAAATTCTAGAAAGGAATATTGAACGCCAAATTGGCAATTTACTCATAACCTTGACTAATTTTTGAAATTGGTTGCATGAATTTAAATTTAAAAAAAAAAATCTTGTCAAACCTACCAGGTCTACGACTGGTGAAAGAATTTTCACCTGTATACATTAAAACACTGCAAATTCTTGAACTTAAAAAGATGGTACTAATTTTCAACTTATAAAATATGGGAAAATTAGAGATGCAAGGTTTTTTTTTTTTTAATTTCCAGTGCTGACATTGCAACAATTTTAAGAGAATGAATATAAAGAAAATAGTTGATAATAATTTTTTTAATACATTTCACACAAAATGGACTTTTGCGCAATCTGAACCGTCTGATTCATACGCAAACAAATCATAGGAGAGTTTGACAGCTCAGAATTAATGACCAACGTTGCAATTGTTGTTGAATCTAATAAAGTGCTGTAGATGATGATAAGTCATCGTTTTATCTTAAAGCTATATAAGCATGCTTTATCTATTTCAACATACATAAATTATGTTCAGTTTAAACAATGCATGGTAAAATTGTGTCCGAAGATAAGTAAATATATTATTACCAGTATTGGCCCCAAAATGACAAAAAGCTCCTTATTAATTAGACTGAATGAATTTCTGTGAATTTTTAAATTAAAAGGCCAGTGTTGTTTCCTCAAAAAAAAAAGGCCTATGTTGCATTTTCACTCAGATATTTTGAAGGAAATATTGCTCAACATGTCTCTTTTCATAGAATAAGCGAATAAAAAGAAATCAAAGACAGAATCCAAAATTTCTGGCTGTGAGCCTGGAACTGATATGTCAAATGTATACAATACTAGGTTGCTTCAAGAAGAATTGGAACTTACATATATACTTCGACTTGTTTAAAATAAAAATAAGAATATGGTGTTGTCCCAAATCGACCTTGTCGAGCCTCCTACTTTTTTGTCAGCATGAAATCATGCCACTAAAAACAATTTTTCTAGTTGGCTTGGTGTTAATTAGGCTGTTAGCCATTTATTTCTGGACTATAAAATTTTCTCACTCTTCAAATTGCAAATGTCAATCACAAAGACATTCAGGAATTTGATATCATGTGTTTTAAAAAGTAGAATATCGGTAAGGTCTTTTTTCTCTTTGTAACTTCCAACTAAATGCCAAAAATTATAATTTTTTGGAGTTATACTATGGTGCTACGCGTAGAATGGATAGTTCATATGTTACGGATTATTTTTTCATCTTCAAAGTTTAAATGATCAATCCGACCAGTAAAAATATTTTGCATATAAAAAATCTAGTTGGAAATCAAATTATATATATTTTTTTAATTTTTTTATTATTTTTTAAGATGACTAGAAAATAATTCTTTTTGAATGGCTCATAATAATTAAATTAAATAATTTTCTAGTTATGTTAAAAAATAGTAATTATTTTTAAAAAATATAAATTTTGGTTCCCAATTAGATTTTCATATGCAAAATATTATAACCGGTCGGATCAATCATTTGAACTTTAAAGACAAATAAATAATCCGTTGCACACATATCATCTGTGCTACGCGTAGCACCGTAGCCTAACTCTTCTTTATGACATAAAAAAAGTATAATTGGTATTGAATTATTGATTGCTTAGTTAATCTCATCAAAAATCGTGATAAACTTAAACAAGCCCTGGTTTTATTTTAATAATATTTATGTAATGATGAGTTCAAAAATTGATCTCGTATTTGTGCACAAGCAATACGTCCATTCAAAATTTTATAATTTTTGATCTTTATTCTAAGTGGATAAAAGCATTTTTTTTCTTTCACAACTAATTTAATTATATAATCTTTGTTATTTGTCAGAAATGGACTACAAGAAATTTAGATGGGAGCATCGCCTAAGAAAAGAAAATACAAATTTAAGATTTTGACTTTTTTAAATTGAAAATTTAAATTAAAATAAAATACAAAATTACAAATTATGAAGTACATTTAATCAAAAACTAGCTAACAAATTGACTATATGATTGCAAATCTACAATTAATGTTTTCTTTGGGTGATCATTATTCTTGACACAAAGATTCCAACTCCTAAAGACAAAGAAGGGTCAACTTCTAATGACATTATACCTAATATGTAATAACTACTCCTTCATAGGCCCACCGACCTGTCATTTTATACCCCCGATTATTTTTTTAATTAGTGATAAGATCATAATATCAGGATCAGTTGATAAAATTTATTTTCAATTAGAATTGATAAATGAAGTTGGATAAGGGACAAAGACAATATAGCTTATCTCATCACAAAAATGGTACTTCATTCTCCGCTAATGCAATCACGCTTCAACATTTGTTTATTAATTTTTTGGGTTCACGGAGAGCACACTTCTGATCAACGTCATTATTTTTTATGAGGTATTGCTTTAAAAAAAAATTTCCCACCTTTTGAATTTTGAAGCTGAAGAAATTACTTACCTAAGATCTCTCACAATTTATTTGGAGCAACTTAGGAGAAGTTTTGTGGAATGGTTTTATCTTTTGCGTGTTTACCAAAGAAAGAGATATCCTTTTTATTGATCAGCATCGATCGATCTAATCTAATTCGAAAATAAATGAATCAGGCATGGGTTTAATTTTTTTATCCGAATCGGATATAGCCAGGTTTGGGTCAATCTGACCCATTTAATTATATTTTTGAAGTAATTTTATGATTTAGTACTAATTAAAATTAAAATACACACTAATTGAAATAAATTATAAATTAATTAATATTTAATTACTTAAAATAATATAAAAGATAGTTAATAAGTATTTATTATTTTACATGAGTCGAGTTGGGTCGACTAATGACCTGGTATGGTCGAGTATGAGTCAAGATTTTTTGACTTGAATTTAAACCGATCGAGTCGGATCAGGTCAAAGAAAAAAAATTAATGATGATCCGACTTGAACCCGACCCTACCCATAAACACACCTAGTGTCAATAGTGTTTGTCTGAGAGGGGGCAAAATCTAATTCAATTTGACAAACTCATCCAATCTGATTTGATCCATTTTTTTCCAAAAAGTCAAACAAACCCTACCCGATTTGAGATCATAGCCTGCAATCCAACCAAAATCAACTTAAAATCTGAATAAAGACAACATTTAAATTGATCTGTCCTAATTTGACCTGACCCGTCCCGACTTAATTTTTCTAAAATGTCAAACTGACCGATCCAACTCACTCGCCTCGTCCTATTATTACCTCTACTGAAAATGAAACAAGCACATAAATAATAGAAAAGTCATAAAGACTATGAAGTGTAGACTCATGGGGGAAGGGTTGCCACCATGAAATAGACTTGATCCTTTTCAAGTATCCAACCAAGGGTTTAATTTTAATTGAATATATCTCCATCTCCTCTCGTCAATTTCAAATTGGACGACTCAGGGTTGTACTTATTTTATTTATTTACATATCAGGCTCATGGTACTTTAAAGTACCTAAAAAAATGCCTCAATCGCGAAGTACAAAATGTATTTTGTACTTCACGTTATATCTCTTATTTTCTAATTTAATATATTGATCAAGTCGATAACCGTTCAAAGTGTTCTTTATAATAAAATATACTCGAGGATTAAATTTATATTTTTTTTCTATTTTTTGAGAGTTACAAAATCGTTATTATTGAAAATCATAAATTCAACACATTTTCTGTCTCTCAACAAAATAGAAACTATTTTTCAAAAAAATATAAAACTTGATCTTCAAACATATATTAATATGAAGAATACTTTGAATGGTTGAATTGATGTTTTGAATTCAGAAATAAAAGATACGACGTGAAGTATAAAAATATTTTATACTTTGCGACCAACGATAACATTACTCTCTATATATATTATATTTCTCTAAAATTGTCGATTCCATAAACAGCTGAATTCTAATGGTGTGTCTTCTTAACTTTTTATTTTAATCATTTTTCATATTTGTTATTTGTTTGACGCTATTGACAAAGACAGAAACATACAAGGATAAGTCATAAGGATCCATTATTTTTTGGATCCCATTCTTTACGAAATTTTAAATTATGTAGGTTCCACAATCTTTTGGATAATGCACCCCTCATTAGAAAAGCATAAACGAGAATTGAAACATAATTTTGTTTTGTTTTAAATTTAAACGATTGGAAAATCGAAAATGTATACAATCTTCCTATGTGGTTGTGCGCTGTGAGCTCTTGATCTCTACAGAGTGCTCTTTGGATATTAGTTACAATTCACGAACTTTAATTACAAAAAGAGAAAAAAAGGATCATGATAATGCATTGAATAGAATCTGTAATTATATGAAGGGGGTGGATGGATCAATGAAAATTTGATATTGGACTTTTACGACAACGTGACAATGATTATTTTGAAATAAATTAAAATTTTGGATATAGAAATTTTTTTAATATGTTTTTAAATTTATGGCTTGATGGTGTTTAAAATTTTGTTCAATTAAAGTGTTATTTTATATCCGTCCGAATCTATTAAATTAGGTATATAGTAAATGACGTAAAATTTTAAATTTTTATGGATATCGAATGAAAATTTTATGATATTTTTATACACTAGCAGTTTATAAGTTAAGAAAATATCTATAAATATTTTCTAATCAAGATTTTTTAATTTATATAAAATTTATTGTCATGTTTATGAAGATAGACATTGCCGAACGACCCTTCTCACCCATAAAACTCGTGCAAGTAAAATTGAATTATAGAAACTAGAATTATCTAAAAATAATTTTGCTTCCTTTTCTAATCTAGCATCCAATTGTTGTGGGAAAGTACAGTAATAACGTGGATGCCATTCTAATATCATAGACTATGTGCCAAGCTGATGGGTAGTGAACAAGTGCACAATCATAATAACAAGTTCGTGATTTGAAAATATTGAAAATATATTAAAAAATATAAATTTTTTTGTTTAAAATAATATATAATATATTTTTTGACCGAATAATTCACAAATAAAATGTTTTTTACTCAAAAAATATATTATATATTAAACTGACGAATTATTCGTGAAACATTCGGCTACGAATGAAAAATAAATTATTCACATACGATAATATTGTTTCTATGTGCACAACTGCATCTATTTTTTTATTTTTTTTTTTGAGTTGAACTGCATCTGTTTGTGAACTGTTATATCCCATCAAAAATAAATAAATATTGGTCAAATTTTTCGCACCGGATTGTTCTATCCCATCAAGATCTTTCTAGACTTGTGTGTATGCTAGTCGTTGAAGAAGCGAACTGTGAAATTGATTGTTGTTTGTTATTGATGACCCACTGGAATATGCATCCAAAAATGAACAACAAAAAAACCATCCAGGATAAAGACGACTAGTTTTCTAATATAAATAATTGTCAGGATATATAAGCAAACTTTGTTTAACCTGGAATTCAATTACAGGTTATAATGCCGGTCCAGGTAAACTAAATATACCATTGTTTTTCTTCCCCATTTCTAATGCTACAAATTGCTGCAATTTTGATAACGTAGTTGAATTTTGATAGAAACTAAGAGTTTTGAATAGTGCGTATTTTCTATTTGACAATACGAAGAGTACTCGAACGTTTTTTAATTATTATTTTGCAAGTTCATCAAGTAGTTCTATTTAAAACTTCTCTCTCTATATATATATTCCATAAGGATAAAATCTAATTTTTAATTAAATTTTATTCGGGTAATTTTATATTGGGCTAAAAAATATCGACTACGAGTCACCAATAAATCCATTATATTCTGAGAGAGATCCCTTGACAATGGACTTTTAACAACATATAAAAAAATTTCTTAAATATAGAACAAATTATAATATATTCTTTTACTTAAATATTAGTAGTGTTTTAAATTTTATGTAATTTCATTATTGTTTGATAGTTCATAAAAAATCATTAAATTGAAATTGTTATAAATTATATTAAATTTTGATGGTTTTTGATGGACTATCAAATGATAATGAATTACATAAAATTTAAAACACCATCAATCTATAAGTAAAATAATATATTAATAAAAAATTCTATTTTTGAGATTTTTTAATATTTATTTAAAAATTCATTATCAAGATTGATAAAATAACCCATTATCAAGCGATCCCTCCCACTATATTTAATTGTCAATTTGAATGTGAACCCTGCATAACATCATCTAGGAGCCAATTTAAGCTTAAATATATCAACTAGGAGTAAAAAAAAATAATTTGTATAGTACTTTGTTTTTTAACGTAGCGATAAGCTCAGCGTTGAAGATTGAAAAAGTAACTAAATAATTTTCTGGGGACCGTCAAGTAAGGAGTTTGGGTTGAATAAACTCTTATGTAGGGCCGTAAATGTCATCTTTTTGATCGTTTACATGATCCGTATTGTATCCGATAAGACGGATATGAATAAGATTTTATTTTCGTCATGTGATAAGGAAAAAATTTCATTAATTTATTGGGTATGAATATGGGTAAGAGGTTTTCGTTATCCGTTATCCATTGGATAAATTATATAAAAAATTATATGATTTTTATTATATCTAAAATGTTAATTATTATTGTACTTTATTAGTATATTTATTTGTCTAAATTTTTCATTGAATTATTTTTAATTTTATCAGTTATCTACCGTTTTCCGTTTGTTACTTGAAATTTTTAATGGATAAGAGTTGGATATGGATAAAAAAAAATTTTAATGGATATAAATAAAATATGAATAAATATTTTTTTAATAAATATGAATATAAAAATATCTAAATCTGTACCTTATCCTATCCATTGATAACTTTACTCTTATGTAGTCTAGTTTTTCAGCATGTTGACGGTCTTGCTTGCTCATAGAAGTATGGTAAAGAAAAATCTATTTAATAATATATTATAAAGTGAACAAATTCAATGCATTTTATGATAGGCACTTCTAATAAAGAATGCCAACATCCCGCTGGATAAATGCCCCAAAAGTACAAATTCAATGCATGATAAAATCATTAACTTAAATAATGAAATTAGTATAGATGACCGTATCAACTGTTGCATCTCTCTAGTATTTTTCCTTTTCTATCTCTATTTCAATTTATTCTGATAAATAATATGTCAAAGTAGAGATGTTAAATTTTTACCATACCAAACCTGATTCCCGAGAAGACCCAAAAATAGGTGGGGTATGGCTTGTTTTTTAATTAGTTTTAAAATTCAATATTAAGTAAATAATTAATTCATACACTAATTTAGATTTAACCGAATAAAAATAAAAATATAGTTATAAATGATCGCTAATGAGGAATGACATATGTTGGGAACTAATATAAATATACACTAAAATGCATTTAAATGTAAGGTTTACAAATATATAAACTTTACAATTGTAGTATAACTAGGGATCAATGCACAAAGATAACTTTCGATACTAGATTTATTAAAATTCAATTATCTAAGCTATAGCAAAGTGTTGATAATCTAATTCTAAGTAAATAAGAGAAAATAATCCTAAATTAAAATAAGTAAATATGACCAGTTTAAGAAATTGAGATTTTTTAGGATTTTCGAGCTATAATTGGACATATATGCTAATTTTAACTCAACTCTAGTTGTTATTTTCTCACACAATTGCAATTAAAGATTTTTTAATTCTATTTAGAAGTTGTGCACTTTCGTGGCACAATCCCCTATCTAGGGTAAATTATATTTTGTGGTATATTCTAAATGTACTTAAATCTATGATTAGTCAAATTATATATTTAAGTCGTTGAATTCTCTAATGAACTCAATAACAAAGTTCAAACATGGGTCCCCGAAGATATTAAGGCCTTTGCATGAAATTGTTTTCCCAAGTCCAAGTTTGGGCCTCACAATCAACGTCTCATTTTGGTCTTTAGTTTCAAATCTAGGATTTTGCATACCACTTTGAGTTGATCAATTTTTGTACAAGTTCAAATATTAACCACTATCTAAAAAAATGATTCATCATCCAATTCATCAATTCATACAAAAGTAAATTATAAACTCAAATGAAAGTAAAAATAATCATTAAAATAAAATATAACCCAAATTAATTCAACGTAAGTATCAATTATATACCATAAACTCTAGAAAAATAGAATTTAGTTTTCCATGAGATAATGCATGACAAGAAATAAAGAGAAAAAGATAAACACGAGAGAGAAAGAACAAAGAAACAAGATTAAAGAAGAAAAAATAAAGTTTTTGTCTCTAATCTGAATCGTGTCTCTTCTTTTTATTTTTCTCTTTTTTACGTATGGCTTTTGGTTGTTTTCTCCTAAAAGTTGTGTTCTACTCTTTTTTTTTTTTAGCAAAATGATTCCAAGAATGGTTAAAAATTTCAAGCAAAACTCTCAACAAATATAAATAACCGTCAGAAGATCGTACTGAAAACTGCTAAGGATAGGATGACATGCGTACCTAAACTAGATCCACACGGAGAGTCTGCAAAACTATCTTTTTGGTTTAGTCTCCACGCCATTGTGTTCTTGGATCGTACGAGGAGCCAGATGACCTCTGAACTTCATGCTTTTGTCATTTTTTGTTTTACACTCTTTTTGTTCTAAATCACGCACCAACTCGTTCCATTTCTTCTTTTCTGTATAAAATATTAATTTTTAGACAATAAATTGGTCTTAAACTCTAATTGAGTAAAGTTAAAATTGATCTTAAAATCTAATTGTGTGAAATTAAATCTTTTTGATTAAATTTTCTATGTTACAATCCTATAGAATTCTAAAATAATTATATAGTAATTTGGGACTTGAAGCTTATGGATTCACCTTCATGGCCTAGTTGATCCACCTTCCACCACCATCCCTATTGTCAATAATTATTCTAAATTAGGGAGAGTAAATCATCTGCGTTACTGGTAGAGAACTTTAGTGAAATCAATTGTTCAAAAATGTTGTGTGATCGATAATAAAAAAACATTTCTTGTAAAAAAGATATGGATATATTTGATATCATATATCCGAAGTTACATTAGCTAGGGTTGTAATATACATATGTTAATGTTGGGCTTTTATATGCCATAGAAACAAGGTTAAAAATAATATGATTTAATAATTAATGCATAATACACTTATGCGTCCGTATCTTGTTATTCGTTAACCAATAAAAAAATACTAGCAGTAATTTGTAATATCAAATATAGAACGACCAGTCGCAGTCTGCCTAAATATAGTATGATCCAACTTCCGTTGATTTTTTATGTTTTTTGAGAGAAACATTTATCACATAAGACGTTAAATATTGTTAAGAAATTTCGGGTTCCGAATCTACTGCTCGTAATTTGAGTGAGCGGCAGCCTTTTCGTAAAATCAAACAGTTCAGAATCACAGACGAGTAGATCACTGTAGCAAAAAATCGGCGACGCTCGTCGGATGTCTTACGAGCAGAAAGCTGCTCGTTGAAATTACGAGCAGCGAATTTTATTCTGAAATTTCAACCCAAAATTTCGTACAATAGAGCAATTTTTTTTTTCAACTTTCAAAACCGTGTAAGGATTAATTTTCAAATGTACAAAGTTAACTCCATCACTATCTCAGCTCTCCTACTTTTCACGGAACGAAGAAAAGGTAAAGAGATTCCTAACACTATTTGATTGTGATTTACTGATCCGTGAAGTGTGATTTCAACAAAAAAAATTAGAGCGATTTTTTATTATAATTATTTAAATAATCTTAATTTTAATAATAAGAATAATAAAATTAAAATTTTAAGAATATGAATGACAGTGCGTCACTATCATTGGCGTCTTTTTTTTACTTTTCATTTTTTTCTTAAAAAAAAAAACTAAAAGACGTCAACGAGAATGACGTTTTTCCCACTAGCGCCAGGACCAAGTTGCCACTCGAAGTTAAAAAAAAACAACAACTGAAAGACATCGCTCCTAGTGGACCAAGTTACCGATAGTGACGCACTGACATTTATATTCTTAAAATTCTGATTTTATATTCTCTTATTATTAAAATTAAGATTATTTGAATAATTATTATAAAAAAAACTGAGAAACTATATGCAACTTTCTTCTGATTTTACAGGTCCCAAGTGGGGCCGGGTCAATTCTTGAATGATGAGTGGTCAGAATCAAGGAGGCATCCAGTGGGTCCCATAAAAGCGGGCCCCACAAAACAGATGACCTAATAGTAGGTTTGTTTTCTGGGCAATTGCATGGATTGTCAATTTCATGTAATTGTAATGAGAACTCACTTTAGCCTTTATGACATCGTGGTCCAGGTTTTTAATTGAAAGGTTCTCTGTTGCTGTAATTGGGCCCCACAAGCTCCATAAAGTCCTACCAATATTTGGATAATCCAACCGAAAAATACATTATATAAAATATCCTAAAAAGATCAAACCAAATTCTACCATTATTTTTTTGCAAAAAGAAAATGCAAATAATAATTAAGAAAAAGAATTGCTAAGCGTGAAGCAGAATAATGGGATGAGAATGCATCAAAGTTAGTTGAGGACTGTGTGACCAAAAAATAACAGGCTCCAATTTGTCGGACATAAAAAAATTACATCATATAAATTAGTTGTGCATCACAATTTTGAAATATTTGGGTGCTATTACATATTTCATAAAAAAAAAACTTTAGATTCTTATAATTTTCACGTCGATCCATGAATCGAAAAGTAAATTTATAATTTTTTAATGGTATAGATGTAAAACAGAACGGATTCCGAACACTAGTAATATATTTGGTTTAATTTTAGATCTATGTTATTTTTTAAAGCTTTAAGATTCTTAAATTAATATAATGTTAAAGAATCTCAAATCCCAATCAATTAGTAATATGGACAAATTATAAACAGCCGGTTTGTTTGCTTTATTTAAACTAGGTATATCTTATTTAAACTGGTATTGAAATTGCAAAAAGTGAAAAAGGTTTTGGTTCGGTTGCCAAATTTCACATGTTGCCCATGAAAAAAAAATATTTTTTTCTGATTATTTTTAGTACAAGCCCTTAGACACACACACACAACACAACACACACATCCATCAAAACTAAACCCCACCCCTGTTTTTTTTTTCTGATTTACTCCCCGGAACTAATATACCAAACTTGATTTCTAATTACTTCTCGGATCAACAAACCTCTCTTCCTTAATTTTAAAGCAATATTTTTGGATAGACCAAGACATAATGATGGATTTGGTATCCGTTTTGTGTGATATTTCTTCCTTAATAAATACAAAATTGCATTTATTATGTGCAGTATGATCATTATGTCAAATAGATCTTAATGTACTTCAACTCAATTCAACTTAAATTTGTATTAAATTTTGATTGGTCATATTTTTATTATTTTTTGAATTATACATGATTTATTCATTTCTCACACAATTACCTTTAATCAGGTGCAAGTCACAATCAACTCGTTAACATTCTCTAATGGGTCTTTGTGCTATCCACAGAAAAGTGTGCACATCATCTGGAAATAACATGAAAATTCTACAGCAATTAAATTTTCAGAACATGTCACGATTATATATACATTTGGAAAATGAAATCCTTTATATATCCATGTCGCGTCCAAGATTTAATTACAAAGATAATTAAAACAACGAATCTTCATTTTGCATTATTAATCAAAATATTAAACATTGAATCCATTTAATAGGAAAGATAGTTAGTACAACAAATCTCCATCTCGGATTAATAGTAACGATTGAATTATTATTGTTTAGGTATTGATAGGGCCCCAAATAATTATAAGCAAAGTCAAAGTTATGGAATTGAAGTAATCTAACGTTGAATTGAATTAAGCATTTTGTTCAAAAGTAAGAAAAAATTAGACGACTATAAATAAACAAGGTCAATAACGGGAACAATAGATTTAAATGGTTCATTAACTATAGATCATGAACTTAGATGACAAGAAAAGAATGAAAGATATACTAGATATAATAAAAAAAATTGAAGAATCCATAAGAGTATTCAAGAATGCAATCGTTTATGTTATGAGTATAAATAGTATGACATTGAATAACTTATTTTTATATTCTAGAAAAATAAAAATATGTGTTATTTCAGAATTCTTAATACATAAAGATGGTTAAGTTTTCAAATTTTTCAAGCATGTCACATCATTAATTTTCTCCACTATTAATTTTATTTAAATCTTTTCATCTTCTTGAATTCAAGAGTTCATATAAAATAATTTCTCTCTCATTTAAAATAATGTGTGCAATGTACTTGTGAAACTTATCTCTAAAAATTATTCAATTTTTTTATATGACCATTTATAGATTATTATTATTATTATTATTATTTAATTATATTATTTATTATAATAATAATTATTATTATTATTATCATTATTGCTTAGCATTTAAAAAATATTGTATCTAAATTTTCTTCAATGTAAAATTTTATAGTATTAATTATTTATTTAAAGACTATATTGTTAGAGCGAAACTCAAGTTACAGTCTTAGTATTATCAAATTATCAAATTATCATTACTTTTCGCTGCAACACGGCTAGACTCTTTTACATTACGTAGATCAGTTTGGGACAGTACAGTTAGTAGAAATAAGTGTTAAAAAATGGGTATTTTACGTGATATATTAAATTACTAATACTATATTTTTAATAACTAAACATGCCAAAAGCAGTCCTACTGTAGACTCATAGGATATATTTGAACATGTAAAGAATAATATAAAAATAGAAAAATTGAGAATAGTAGATGAAAATAGTAAAAAAATAATAATTTTTAGTTTAGAGAGGATAGTAAAAAAATAGTGTTATTTTGAATGATAAAAATATTATTCATATTGTATGTTCAAAATAGTAATTATTTGAAATATGAGCATAATAACTCTGTGAACCCTCATTGAGAATAATGAAATCGAAACTATTCTCATTATTTTAAAATAACAAAATTGTATTTAAATGATAAATTACTATTTTAATTCTGTTATTCTTTATTCTTCGTACATTCAAACATACCGTAGTCTCAAAAATAAAGAGAAAAACAAATTAACAATACGGGTTCATCCCCTCTGCTCCCTAGGGTCCGTAAAAGTGTAGATTTTCATTGGTTAACAATACCTAATTGCCTGTACAACCTACACAAAGGCTAGTTACAATTTAAGTTTGACGAAATTCTTGGTGGTGAATTAATTGACCCCCCCGAACGTCCCTGTCTCTACTCTAATTCGAATATCGAATGCCGACAGTGCACGGAAGTTATGACTCCCACAAGGTGCCATGGTGTCAACACCCCCACTCCAGTTACCTTCGTGATTCTCTGTGGCGTTCTGATGTAACAAACAATGCAACCAATTGCTGTTCACCTCCGCCACAACGATAGCAACAAGTTCGTGATTTGGAAAATATTTGGCAAGATAAAAATTTTGAGATTCGGATATAATAAGATATAATTCAGAAATAGTTTATTTCATATAATATAAATAAAATGTATATTAAAATGTTAAAACTTTAAAATATTTAAAATACTATGTATTTGTGTTTTTTTCATGAATAAAATATTTTCTGACAAAAAATGTATCATATATTATATTGACGAATTATTCGTGCAACATCTAACTAAAGATAAAAGATGAATTATTCACAAATAATTTATGGATTATGTAACTATGGCCACAACATTAGTGATTTGAATTAATTTTAGCGGGTCAATTCGGATCGGATAAACCTGTCCTATAATTTGATCCGGTCCAGAAAAGGAGTCAAACACATATCCAAGGGCATATTCAAATTTTGATCTAGGGGGAAAAATAGATTATTTTTTTCAAGGGGACAAAATTTTAAATTTTTCTTCAAATATAAATATATTTTCTATTTTTTCTGAAAAATACATAATTATAAGGGTTTTTGTAAAAACAAATTAAGAGGAGATAGGTGCACATGGATCTGCCCATTGTTTTAAAATGCGGCCACATAACCGCATATGCGGTCCGTTTATGCTTATACGGTGCGATACCGCATACATAAGAATATGCATTTGCATATTCAACAATGCACGTTATTTTTTAAAATATTTATCACATTAAGCCTATAAATTTAATTATATGATATTTTTCATATAAAATATTCAAAATTATATTAATATCTTATTATATTTTCTTATTTTACATTAAAATTTTTTAAAAATAAATTAATGATTCAAGTATTGTAAGATTTTTTTAGAATATATATCCGCATAATGAACCGCATATGCACTATGAAGTGGTCAATCACACGTATATTGAAATCCACATTTTAAAACCTTGGATCTGCCCTTGCCCATCTCAATTCTGACCGTACCCAGGCCTAACATGGATTCGGTTTGATAATTTTGATTTAAATCTTAACCACTGAAATCCGACCGGACTTGGACCGGTCCACACCAAACACGTGAACCGAACTGATTTTTCAAAGAAATGTCACTTTATTTCAAAAAATATAAAATATATTAAAAAATATCATAAAAATTCAAAAAATGCACGATTTATTGAAAAAATTTGAGATTTTTAAAAAATTTTATGAAATAAAAAAAGGATCAAGTCCCGAACACTAGGGGTGTACAAACAGATCGGTTTAATTGATTATGAACTGAACCGTTAAACTTTAAACTATTTCATTTGGTTTTTTTGTACAAAAATTTAGGTTCGATTGAAAATTTTAGATCATTTGATTTATGTTCTTTGGTTCAATTTATATTTTTATAAATTAGATAAACCGAATAGTCCAAAATTTATCAGGCAAATTATTTTACTTGATATAAATAAAGATGATATCAAAGATAATCCAAATATATTTAGTTTTTATAGATTTTATTTAGTTTTTTTATTTTTAAACTTTTTGTTTCTTCTATCAATTTTTATAATTATCGTTATCTTTCATTCCTCTTTAACTAATATAATTTTGATTTAACCGGATAAAATTTTATTTTAATTAGTTTTTAATTTATTTAATTGATATTTTTATAAATTTGATTTGATTCATAGTTTAATAAACCAAATAAAATTTTAGATGTATATATTTAATTCAAAGAGGTCAATGACGGGTTGGATAATAAACCGTCACAATTTGTGGTCCAACCGAGTTTGGATCGGACCAGACCAATCGGTTTGAAATTATCTAAGTAGCATCACTGGTTTCAGTTCCGGTAAGAATTATTTCTTGAAGTGAATGTAACGGGTCGCCGTGTAAAAAATCTCACGATGTGATGTAGATAACTCTTTGAAAGAAACAGCTCTGCAATGCAATTTTGTTTAAAAAGGAAAAATCAAGTTTTGAAAAATCATGATACGTTTGGAACAGTTGAGAAATCGTTGTTGGTATGAAAAACTAGAAAAAAAATACAAATAATGTGATTTTGATAGCATTGAAAAAGTTCAATAGAACGGAAAAGGCGTTTTCACGGCAAAGGAAAATTTACTAAGTGTTAAAATTAAAATAACTAAATTTTATATTTCTTATGCTTTTTTGTTTATTATAGTATATAGTTTTGGTTTTCAATTTATTTGAGCCCCCAACTTAAAAGAGTAGCTTTAAATTTTTTATCAAACATGGTCCCCAAACTAGTTTATAATTAATATTACGTTAAAAAGTAATTAATCAAACAACTTTTATCTATCATTATTATTTCCCAAAATATAGTTCTTTTTACTGTATTTGTGATCATATATAAGGGTGACAAAAAAACTTGTGGCGCGCTCATGACTTGCTATTTGCTCGCTCGTTAGTGGATCGAGCCGTTAACGAGCAGGCTCATTAAGCCCGTTAAATTAATGAGTCAAGCTTGATCTTTGACTGGCTTGACTCATTAGGCTCGGTAAACTATTGACATTTGTTATTTATATTATGAATTTTAGAATAAAAAGTAATTTATTGTATGACATGTACTTAAATTATTATATCAAATTTATACAAAATATATTGTCATTTATTATATTTTTATTTTTTATATAATTTTTAATATAAATATCATAAAAATATTATTAATTATTAAATAAATTTTAATGAACTAATTCGATTAGCTCGTTATCTTAACGAATCATTCACAAAACAAAAAATTTTCAAAAAAATTTAATAAGTCAAACTCGATTAGCCTCAAATCGGCTCGGCCCGGCTGGTGCGATCTCTAAGAGCATCTACATTCTATTGTCAAATTGATTGTCAAATCTCATTTGACAATTATCATTTAAATTTCAAGGATACAGAGACTAGAAATAATTAGATAATTGTTTAAATTTAACTATCCATTTGACAAGCCACGTCTGCAGATAAGTAGAAAATTAATTTGCGATAGTGTCATTTTCACAATTTCATTTTATTCAGCAATGTCATTCTTAAAATGGATTATCAATTGAATGATGTAACATAAAATTTTAATTTTGACAATCAGCACCAATGCGGATGCTCTAATCGTATCATAGTGTAATAAATATGGGTTTGAATAAATTATAGTTCTCTGCAATTTTGGGGAAGCCCGAAGCCGCAAACAAAAAAATGCGGTAAAATCTTTTTCGGAACCCGCAATACAAATGTGTGATCGTCGTTTTCTTTTTGTGGGATAAAATAAACGGGATTTGACCATATGTATTTCTAATCCGGACCTCAATCAACTGAAAATATTTTGATTACGTCTTTCAATGTTTTCAGACTGCTTGTGGATGACTTCAAAATCTTTATATCTAACATCTAAATTTTTAATATCAATTATATAAGGAGAAAATTACTTGACAATGATTATTTTTATAATGAATTTAAAATTAATTAAAAATCTTAAAAATAAAAAACTTCATAGATATATTTTTTATTTATAAGTTGATAGTGATATAAATGTTATGTAATTGTATTAACGTTTGATAATCCATCAGAGACATTTAAATTAAAATCACTATCAATTATATAAAATTTTGATGTTAATTGTAAATGATAATAAAATTGGATGAAATTTGAAAATCACTATCTATCTATAAGTAATATAATCTATAAATGATTTTTTAACACTTTTTTATATTTATTTCAAAATTTATTATCTAAATAATCCATTATCAATATCCATAAAATAATCTAAACAATTAACGTTATAAGTTTTTTTCTTTAAAATGACTCCACGGGATGGGATTTTGTTAGGGGTGTAAGAAAATTTCATATTTCATAATTCGTTTAGTGTTTGATTCGAATTTAGCTCGAGTTTAGTTCGTTCGATTAGACTTTTTTATTAGTTTGATTCGATAATCATTTTAATAAACTAGTTCTAATTCGATTTATAATAGTTTGATATATTATTATTTGCATATATTTTAATTATTAGTCAATGATATATATAATAATATAGTTATTTTATTATAAAATTAATAAAAATATTTTTAATTTATTTTTAAATAGATAAATATTAATTATTTTTTAAAATTTTAATATAAAATTAATAAAATATTAATCATTTTAGCAATAATTATTTATAATAATATAAAAATAAATATAAAAAAATCAAAATAGTTGAGTTCATTTAGTGTTTAATTTAACTCTAGATCGGTTTTTAATTAGAATTTAGAAGAAAAAATGATGACATTATCATGACATGTGTCTCTCCAGTTGAGCGTTTTCTCTTCCGCAGGCCACAGCGGTCATCAGCTAAACGACAAAACAAATACAAACCACAGTATTATATACTTGGGTAGAGTATTAAAAAAACCCGACCGGGTCAGACCCGACCCATCCGACCCGTGGCCGCGACCCGTCCCGACCCGACCCGTGCTCAAACCCGTCGGACCCGTGACCCGTTAGAACCGGCGGATCTAGCACGGGCGCGGACAAAAAAATTTGAAAAAAACCCGTGCTAGACCCGACCCGTTTTAGACCCGTCCCGACCCGACCCGCCAAACCCGGGATAACTCGTGCCCGACCCGACCCGGGAAACCCGAGAATAAAACCCGGGAAACCCGGGAATCAAACCCGTCCGACCCGACCCACTTTACCCGTCCAACCCGACCCGTCCAACCCGCTGTTATTCAAAAAAAAAAAAAAAAAAAAAATAATAAAATAAAATAAAAAATCATAATTCAATTTTTTTCCTATAAATATCACCCCATTTCATCTCATATCCTCACACAAACAACTTCACTCTATCTCTCTTCTCAATTCTCCAAACCAAACTCTCTCTCGTTAATTCGTTAATCGTTTGATATTAGCAATTCTCTAATTATATTATTATAGTAATTTTGTTACATTATCCAGAAAAAAAATTAAAAATATTTATATTAGTGTTATTTAGTTATTATTGTCAATTTAGCATTCGTTATATTATTTGTCGTTAATTCGTCTTAAAGTTTCGGAATTTCGACAATCTTTCGATTCCGACAAAAAAAATGTTAGTTATTACTTATTAGTATATATTATATTTTATAATTAGTATTTTATAATTAGTTTATATTTTTTAGTAATTAGTTTTTTAAATAAATATTTGCACTTTTTTTTGCCATTCGTTTCTTTTAATTAGTTTTTATTACATTCTTTATTTTTTATAATTACTTATATTTTTAATTTATAATAATTAGTTATTTTTTATAAAATATTATTTAATGATTAAGTTTTTTAAATAAATATTTACATTCTTTAATTTTTTTATCATTAGTTTTTTTTAATTAGTTTTTTTGTTATATTCTTTATTTTTTGTTACATTATTTATTTATCATTGTTTTTTTATTATATTCTTTATTTTTTGTTACATTGTTTTTTATCATTATTTTTTGTCAATTTAGTATTCATTATATTTTTTTAAATATTTTTTTAGCAATATCAAATGGCATCTCCCAATCCCTCTCAAGCCGAAGAAATGGCACATCGATTGAGCGTTGAAATTTTTGGTGAAGAAATGCCACGTTCTAACCCTCCAAACCCATACTATCAACAAAATCCTAACCCTCCGCATCCTTATTATCAACAAATTCCATCACAACAATATTATCCATCACAACCGCATGTTGATCCTAATTACAACCCGTAAATCACTTCCTTTAGTGCCGGACAAGGTTCGACCTCATTTCCGTCAAGTTCTCATCCGTCAAGTTCTAATCAATATCCGCCAAGTTCCCAATATAATACCGATGCAACAATTAGTGGTGGACTTCCACCGTTACATCCAACGAGTGCGGGATGTTCCACACCAACACCCGACTCAAGCGTCCCGAATCCCCGATCGAATCCGGAGCCGACAAGAGAAGGAAGAGAGCTCCCCAACTTATGATGCACCTTGGTGGCGCTATTATGAACAAACTTTAGGTCCCGACGGTGTTCTAATCAATGCACGATGTAAGGTAAGTAATTGCAAAACTTCGTACAATTATGTAATAAAAAATGGTTTAAGTCAATTTAAAAAACATGCCGATAAACATATAGCAAAAAATGAAGAACCCCAAGAAAGATCCGATACCCGTATGGTACAAAGTTGTTTGAACTCGGACGGTACTAGAACTCTTGTCAAATATGACGAAAGAAAAATGTTAAATGAGTTTGCTCGATACATAGCGAAAAAAGAACAACCAATAAGTATTGCATATTGTACCGATTTTGCTCGATTGGTAATTAGAGGTTGTGGTCAACCATTATACAAAAGGTTTCATCATAACAAAATGGTATCTGAGTTAAAAAAATAATATGTTGAACGAAAAAGTGAATTATTGGCCATATTTGCAGTCGCAACAAATAAAATATCAATTACATCTGATATATGGACCGCCAGTAAAGACATTCGAACGACTCGTATACTTGAAAGATTGGTTTGATGAAGAACAACGTAATCAACATGCACCCGTAGAACAATCATCCTAAGTGAATTTATGACGATGTATGGGAGACTCGGATGGTATGCCCGAAAATGAGCTATGGTATATGAACTCGAATATTTAGATGGTATTTTTAAACACTTATATTTTATATTTTTTCCCCCATTTTTAAAATTTTCTAGCATTTACAATCCTTATTTGATTTTTTTCAATAAACTTTACTAACGAATAAAAAGTTAGAACTCCGCCTATGTATTACATAGCGGGTCCCAAGCCCTAATAAAGGAGGAGGGTAACTTTATTTATAATTATTTTCGATTTTCTAAAATTTATTTGATTATTTTTGAATTTTGAAAAAAATGACAAAAAAATAAAATAATTTTATTATATCATTTAAAATTTTATTTCAATTTATTTTAAGTCATATCATTTAATTTTTTAATAATTATTTTCGATTTTTTATAATTTTTTATAATTTATTTTAATTTTTGTTGATTATTTTCGAACTTTGAAAAAAAATGACAACAAAATAAAATAAATTTTTTATATCATTTAAAATTTTATTTCAATTTATTTTAAGTCATATCATTTAATTTTTTAATAATTATTTTCGGTTTTTATAATTTATTTGATTATTTTTGAATTTTGAAAAAAAAAAGACAAAATAAATAAAATAAAATTTATTGGTCAAGAATATAAGTTTTTATATATTTTTAATATTTTTAGTGTTTATTTTTGAATTTTTCGGAATTTTTTAGAATTTATTTGGATTTTTCAGAATTTAAAAAAAAATTTTTTTTGACCCGCCGACCCGTCCCGACCCGCCCCGGCGTTGGACCCGCCCCGTCCCGACCCGCCGACCCGTCCAACCCGACGGGTCTAGGACGGTCGCGGCCAAACCCCCCGAATTAGACCCGTGCTAACCCACCCCGCCGTAATCCGTTGACCCGTCCCGACCCGTTCCGTCAAAACCCGCCGACCCGCCATAACCCGTCCCGACCCGACCCGACCCGTCCCGATTTTAATACACTATACTTGGGATTCACTTTGCTCAAAATTTCATTCTTTGCTCCTTTCAAACATTTTATTTGCATACATTCCTGGAAAAAAAGTTCCGCAAATTTAATTAAGTTCTAATTTTATCGCAAAATATAACATTCCAACAATGAAAAGAAATGATATCATAAAACTATAAATAATATTAATTAGTTACATTAGGAAATTTAGCTTCAGCTGCATAAGCTCGACTTGCTTCCTGAGAGAAATAATAACTTCAAATTCCCATAAAATTGACTACAGAGAATTAATATTTTGAATTCCTCAAGGGACTAATGCAAAAATCATGTCCATTTTCTAAACAGGCCTTCCCTCGTACAGTTGGGGCCCTTATCTTGTATGAACAGCTCCCAAAGTTCTTCATATACCCTGAAGCCTGAACTACCACTAGTGCACAGAATGAAACAGACTACACACTATCCAGTTATCACCTCTTCTTTTGTTCTTCTGCGTCCCTATTTTGTTTCCATCCCAGTTATCACCCCTCTGTTCCATCCCGCCATTCCACAAAACTTATTGACAACATACAAGTCATAAGTTACTAAGCACCGGATAGATACACTTAGAACTTGAGTCACATAAGATCATACGGAAACTGTATTTACACACCTCCTTTACTTCGCTGTTCCCGAGGTGTGTACCGCGCGCTCCCACACGGGCAGTAGCACGCGCTCGTACAGCACCGGACATGAGGCTGAGGTCAAGCGGTTTCTCGCGTCGTACGAACCCTGGGTGGTTTTGTAATTTCCATCAACCCGTCTTTGCCCATGATTTGTATTGATCGACACGTGTTAAAATCTGCCTCTGGATCGAACCACAACAATGTACCTTGCCACGTAGCAAGTGCGTACGATCCTCCAGTTCTACATCTCCGACGAATTCATTCGCTTATCCCATTTGAGACCTCCGAATGTTTGATATGGGCTAAGTGGCTAACAAAATATGAGCTCGTTTGTAAAAAATGGTATTGTTTTCTATTCATTCAGTTTAGCGAGTTCATTTTTACTGAGCACCAACGTTCATGTTTAATTATCTTCTGAATTGTTTTGAAATTGTCAAATATCATTCTTTAATATATATTCTTCTAGATTAATATAACATAGAAAAATAAAACTTAAAAAGTAATTGATAATATTGACTTATCTATTTAAAACACTTATCATTTAGTCATTTATTCGGGTTTAGAAGAAAGTTGAAATGTATATGATTTACATAATATTTACTTAATTAGCTATTTTTTATTCAATTGTTATGTCATGTTCATTATTCGTTATAAATATAGCTACGCATACATGACAATGAGCTTTTTAACATTGTAATATTTCAATCACTATTTGTCTTTGGACCATATTAATATATTGGTCATATGAAGTTTAATTTAAATAACTCGATTGATGAATTTGACTTATCTAATTTATAGCGGATGTTTTTTTAGAAAATTTTCTATTTAAAAAGCTTGTCGTTAATTTATTTATTCTGGCAAAAAAAAGTTGTAACGTATATGATTCCTTTAATATCCACTTGATTAGCTCATTTTTTTGCCAATCATTATGTCTCATTAGTTATCTAAATGAACTTTATGAATACGGTTATACGACAATGGACCGCTTTTTATATTGAAATGTTTTTATCACAACTTATCTTCCGATCAGATTAATTTATTGATCAACATTTGTGAAAGCTGAAATCATATGACTAAAGTATTTAATTTCATAATTGTTCTGAATATGAGTACAATAAAATTTTAAAATACTTTATGATATAACTTCCAAATAAAACATGAATGGATAGTGCACAAATTTGGATGCTATATTCTCTAATTAAATATTTGGTGTTCTTTATCTTAATTTACAACGTGCATTTCATTTCTTTTATACACCATGTTTTTTCCTCAATTTCCCAACAGATATTTATCCATGTCCTCGAAGAATACTGTAAAATTAAAATCATTCAGTTTGGTAAATTTTATTTTCTGTTAAATAGGTTATCATTTATTATAATTATAATTAGTAAATAGTATATTTTGTATCGTTTTCAAGTTTGACCTTAGGCGATGATTTGTGCTACATTTTCTGGAGAACCGGATCAGTAGTATCACTTTAACAGTTCTACTAACCTGGCTTTTTTTAAATTCCTCACCGCTTCACCCAACCCCCCTCCTCTTTCCTCCCAAAGGAACTGAAACCATGGCGGAACGGTTCCCTCTAACCCGTTCCCGACCTTCTCTCTAGATCCTGAAGATTTCTTTAAATCTCTAAATCTTTCTTCTGAGGTTCCCTTCTTACGATAGTCTACACTTTCTCCGGATAGTTTTTGCATCGAATCGGTGTTCTTTTTCTGGGGATGGGTAATAGACAGTAAGAGGGGTATTTTGTAAATTCCAGTGTGATGTCAATCCAAACTAAGATTCAGCCCATGGACTTAAGATCAGCGGCCAGGATTGATCTGATGAGACCTCGTGCTTCTCTGTTTCGCCGCTTGTTTGTACCGAGGACCACCCTCACGGTCGTACCAACTCGGGCTGAAGTTGAGAGGGATTCCGACGACTCAGGAGCGGGCGGAGCAAAGGCTGACGTGGACAGCACGGTGTTCCTAGATCGCATGGTTCTCAGCTTCATGGAGGACAACGCTGAGATGAACAAACCACTCAGGAGCCGGTGTAATTGCTTTAATGGTAACTATGACGAGAGTTCAGATGAGGAAATTGACTTACAATATGGCGATATAACTCCTGTTGCTCCTCCTCCTGGAGATGCCGTGGCGATCATTAAAGTATGAAACCCCTTAATTTATGTTTTCTATACGCATAATCTAAAATAAAATTTGAACTTTTATTCTGAACAGGAATCATATTTGTTTTGGTAACTTTACAGGGTTTGCTGCCGTGCAAAAATGTGACGGAGAAAAATCTATTGGCTGATGCATCTAAGATTGTGGAGAGAACAAGGAGCTTGAAATGCGGCAAGTCGGAAAGCCGTAAGCTTGTCTGTGATGGGCTCAAGTCGCTTGGGTATGATGCAGCTGTGTGCAAAGCCAAATGGGAGAAAACCAGTTCCATCCCTGCCGGTAAGTCGTTTTACTGCAATTACGTTTTAGATTTACTTCTTCACTTTGTTGTCTTAAATAGTTGCCTGATATGTAGGTTCAATTATTTGGAATTTGCTGAGACGTTTCAAATGAAAAGGGAAATTCCCCCTTCTAAACCTCAATCAGAGGATGTTTGAAGGGTCGAAATGTTGGGGTAGCACAAAAAAATGATAATAGTGAGCGGTTACGTGGAAATTTTAGTACATTCATAATTGAAATAGTAGGCTAGCAGGCTAATCATTGCCAATTTGTGTAGTATTTTGCAAGGTACACTAATATCACAGTATAAGATGCAGTTAATGTTAGCGTTTCTCAAATTACCCCCTTTTTTTGTTTTGGTTTACACTTCTCATTACCCCTGACAAATTTTGAGCTAAACCACTGATATTTTGTTCTAAACAGGAGAGCACGAGTACATAGATGTGATAATTGGCGGAGGCCGTCTGTTGGTGGAGATCGACTTTCGTTCCGAGTTTGAGATCGCGCGGTCAACAAAGACCTACCGCACCGTGCTCCAATCCCTGCCATCCATCTATGTTGGCACCGCCGACTGTATGGCCAAGATTGTTACACTTGCATCTGAGGCGGTGAAGCAGAGCATGCGCAAGAAGGGTCTCCACTTCCCTCCTTGGAGGAAGTCGGAGTACATGAAGTCAAAATGGCTGTCGAAACATGAGAGGTTGGGGATGGATGTTCCTGATTTGCCTGGTGGTGATATCTCAGTCAATTTTGAGGTGTGTAGTGCGGACAAGATAACCGTGGTGGTGCGCCCGTCGGTGCTGGTTATCGGCAAACCGAAGCAGAAACTGGTGGCCGGATTAACAGCTGTCCTGTGAGAGGCGAGGCGGTTTTGAAGGAGTTTTGGGGGTGTTTTTTAATTGGTTTTTGTTTTCTTTTTGGGCCTTTTTGGTTTTTCTCATTTTGGAAAACTGAGAGAAGAGTTGGTGCTGTTGTAGAAACAGGGGTGATGAGGTTTTTTTTTTACTAGAACCCCTTCCGGTTTGTACGAGCTTGTAGTAACTATTTACTAATGGTATTAGTGTAATACTAGTAATATTCTATAGTGAGCTTATAATAGAGATGAATGTGAAATATGAATATCAAGGAAATTTGCAGTTCTTCTATTTTCGTTATTTGGTTGCTTTGCTTGAATTGAAAATTTAGTACAAGCAGTCAGGGGCAGTTACTGAGAAGGGGAGCAGAATGCTGTCGGCGAGAGAGGAAGAATTTAAAGGCTTCTGACATTTGAGCCCTTTTATTTTTCTAAATTTCCTTTTTTTGTCCATGGCCATTATTTTATTGCTCTGATATGCGGTGACTGGAAGTGAGAGAGGAGAGAGATGAAAGAGTTCAGATCAGGTCTGGTATTCGTGCCTCGTGCCATCTCGAAAATCGTGCAGGTAAAAGAATCCCCATAAGAAGTGCGTGATATCTCTCTCGCTTTAACCTCAGTTGTTTAAAAATTTTCAATTCTTTTATCTTTGGGGTTCTCTTTCTTTATTTTATCCCAGGTATTATTCCAGTTTAGTGACTTTAGTCGGAATATAATATGCGCTCTTCTTGGACTTGAAATATCGTGCTCAGCGCCTTAGCGGTATTATTCCAGTTTAGTCGGAATATAATATGCGCTCTTCAATATCGTGCTTAGCGGCTTAGGTGTAAATGGATCAGGACGAATAATGGTTTTATAGTATTTATATTTATTATAATTTTTTGAATACGAATCAGATATATAATGGATATCCGGATACTAATTGGATATTGGACGGATATAAATATTAATACAGATATGTTGAATATTAAATAAAAATATTATATGTATTATTAAAAAATAATTATATACTATTTTTATATAGTCATTAATTATAAAAATTAAATACTAATTATTATTATATTAATAGTTCAAATGTATCAATGAATTATAAAAAATATTATACATTAACACATATTGAATATAAAATAAATTAGATTTATAATGTACACTAAAAATCAAATTAAAAAATATATAATAAAAATATTTCAGATACTTATTCGAATAAAATCGGATAATATCAGATTGGATATCTTCGAATAATACGGATATTAATAATAATAGCTAAATGATCAGATATAGATATATAATAGCTAAATTATATCTTTATTAGTAAAAAGTTTCGAATACAAATATAAAAATGAATATCTATGAATATAAACCAGATAATTTTTATTATTTCTCACATCATATTATCGATACTCTCAGATCCGTTAACAACCCTAGTTACATCAAATTATCGATACTTTCCGATCACTTTGAGATTCGTGCTAACTCGAATCTCAAAACACTAACTCGAATTTCGAAGTGATCGAACGGACACCGACCAGACGCCGCACGGTCGTTTTTCCTAGTTAGCCCCGTTATTTTTGGAGTTTTTACTTAAAGAACCTAATAATCAATGTTATCTACAGAAACGGTTTTAGAGACAAGTTATTTTCACAAACGGCCTAACTAAGGGCGTGAGTTGAACTCACGCCCTTAAATCTCCATTTTATCTGCCCGAACACTGCCCAAAGACACAAAGGGCGTGAGTTGAACTCACGCCCTTTAGATGTTGATGTGCTCTGGTTGTTATCTTTCAAAACCACCGAAAGTGAAAAAAAATGATATAAATGCGATATGTGGACTTAAAGGGCGTGAGTTCAACTCACGTCCTTTGGGTTATTTTGCTCTCTTTTGTTTGGGCAGCGGGCGGGCAGAGAAAATAGCGTTTTAAGGGCGTGAGTTGAACTCACGCCCTTTGTTAGGCCGTTTGTGAAAATAAATTTGCTCTTAGGCCGTTTCTGTAGTTAAGATTTGTTTTTGAGCTGTTTAAGTAAAAAATCCTTCTTTTTCCATGATAATCCCCTCCTGTCTAATAGGGGAGCGGAGATCTCCAGTACATAATCTTAAAAATGAGAGGAAAGGTCAAGTTATAGTGCGTAGGTAATGGAGAAGTGATTCAGACTGTATAGTTTGAGAAAGTTGTCTTCCATTTTAAATGTATAGAACAGTAGAATCTTTCGACCACAAACCACATTATCTCGTACTCAGTATTCTACATAAATTCACGCCTCCACTGGCAAAATTACATCGGGTTACCGTTTCAGTCAATTCGGTGCCTTCCGCCAGCAATGCGTAAAATAGTCGTGAACCTGTATGCGGGTGTATAGAGTGTTTGGGGTCGCAGTGAAACACTTTTTCATTATGGGGCTCGCAATCTTTGAAAATCTGGGAAGATATGATCACGCTTTCTCCCAGGCCTTGGAACTGCAGAGGGAGAAATTCTAAAAATACCCTCATTTCTCTCGACAATCAAGATATCTCTCGCAAAATGGGGTTAAACAATTCGAACTTTAAAAATGATAAAAAGAAAGGAACGAAATAGTTCTGGGACGGTCACCGCTTCTTGCTCCGACTTTGAGGCGATATGCTTTAAATTTAAATGAAAAAAAGTCGAATTCTACGAAAATTTTCTTGTCAGGAGGAAACTAATATTATCAATTTATGAATTATATGGGTGAATAATAAAACGTGCAAAATAGAAAATGTGATTGTACAGTTCAAATGAGGAATTAATAGTAGACGACAAAAAATAAATACATGAAAGATAAGGAGTCTTTTGAGTAGGTTATAACCTCATAATAACGACATTGTATTGATTGCAGAGATAATACGTCTTGCCTTCATGAAAGCTACTACTTACCTACTCTCTTTCTCCCTTTCAAATTTCATTTTATTTTTTCTTTTAAAAGTCTTCCTAGTATCTGATACTTCAAAACTGTACTTATTTCTTTTCTGAAACAAAATAGAGAGGTGTGAATTTGTTCATATCTATTCTTTCATTCTCACATCAATCGAATACTGGATTACTGGTTACATTTCTATTCTTTTATAATATCAGAATCTAACCTCTTATCTTAATTCAAGTTCTAACCCTGATTATATCTCCAGTTACAAAGGATAAGATCAAATATAAAACGCTGCGATAACAGTGCCAGCTCAATTATTCTGGGCTCCAAATCTGCTGTTATTTTTGTAGAAGAATAGAGTCCCGTTATTTATTTCAAAAAAATAGAAAAATTCTTAAAAATAGAAAAAGTTTATAAATATGTTATTTTACTTATAGATTGATAGTCGGTCAAATTTCATACAATTTCATTAACGTTTGATAGTTCATCAAAGATCGTTAATTTAAAACCGTTGCAAATATTAGATCATTAAATTTAAAGTATCCGTTTATGCAAATATTAGTGAAAAATCGTTAAATTTGATAATTTTTGATGAAGTAACAGTGAATTGAAAATGTCCTTTTCCTTCTCAACATTTTCCAAACTGGTTTCTGACCCGCCCTTGAACCCATCACTCTGGAAATTTACTCGCAGACTGTATCAGAATTTAGATTCCAGGTGTCTCAGCAAACGAGAGAAGCAATTTACTTTTACATATCAATTTACCAGGGTAAATTTCTTGATGTTAATGGGATTTTTACCTTCTTTGTGATTTTAAATATAAGTAGGTCTGATGTGGAAATGACTGAACATTCCAGATAACAGTTAAAATAGTAAAAAAAAAAGAAAAAAAAATAATCGCATATCAAGTAAGGTCAATTTTTCAAAACATGATAGTAATAATTTATAAAAGGAATACAACTTATTTTTCTAGAAGATTGTGATATCTAGATCACATTAAAATTCTTGAATTGGCTGTCAGTTCATTAAATAACAAGAATTGAACCAATTATATATACTTTAGTCAAATACAAACATTTTTTATATTAATCTAACCCTAGTCGAGTCCTGGTACGTCAATTTTTTTTAATGACGTAGGAAATATCTTTTATTGAGTGCTTTTAATTTAGGACCGCTAGAAAAATTGGGTTTATTTAGTACTTTTTAAATGTCTATTAAGATCCATCTGAGTTCTGAATTTGTCACGGTGTGATCTCCCATTCGAAAAGTATTATTTTTTTTTCTACCGGAACAATAGTTGATTCTCAAGTTTTCTAGTGATGACCTACTAATGTGTTGAATGCATATTTAATCTTTTTTAAATTGATTAACTCAATTTTAAACTTAATTGTGCCAATTGACAATTTGACACCAGTAAAATGGATGTTTGACTCTATCATTGCTAAATCTTCTAGTTAAAAAAAAACACGAAATCAAAGCAAATCAAATTTAAGATCAAATCCACATTTGTACAAATCAATAAATAAATTGAAAATTGGGTTGCTCATTGTGTGTCACGTCCAAGTTTAAAATCCAGATGGCACGTTGTTCACCTCTAATTATATCAGATATTTGTCATGGAAATTTCCTTGGGCCTTATTATAGCACTTTTGTTCATTCTTTTGAGATAGAATATTATTTGTACCATATTAATGGATGTTATAAACTTTAAGGATGTTTCTCGATATCTAAAGCAAGTTAAAAAGAAAAAAAGAAGGTAAATTGACAAAATGAAATCTACAATTCCGAGGACCACTAAGAGAAAGTATGATATCCAACGGACCAAAATTGTAATTTTCTGTAAAAATTCTCAAACCTTACGTATGGGCCCAAAATGTATTTAGCAAATATGTCCATCCAAAAAAGAGGTCGGAGAGTGAGAGAGACCGCTTGCTGGAAAAAAAAAAGATGCGACCGCAAAGCAAGTCACTCAAAAAAATTCCTCAATGTTTTATTTTTGATAAAAAAATACATCATCTATAACTATTTTTTTTTTATTTTTAATAAAAATATATGTTCATTTATATAAATAAATAAGATAAACAAATCAGATATTTATATAAGTGAGTCAGACATTAATATAATGAGTTAGATGTTTAGATATGAGATTCAAATATTTTAATATATGACTAAGATATTTAGACACGTGATTCATTTATTTTTGTAGTATAAAAATATCAAGAGAGAGAAAAAAGTGTTTCAAAAAATAATGTTATATGGGAGAAACCGACAAACATCATATGAATTATTCGGAATAACATATATGATAGATGAGAGAAAAAAAATCACGGAAAAAAAAGACTTGAATGTTTTATATGTATCTCTCAGGATTTAGATAGGTGAAATAGATATTTAGATAGATAAATTGGGTATTTAGATTAATGAGCCGAGTATTTAGATAACCGAATCAAGTATTTAGATAAATGAACTGGGTTTTTAGATAGACGAATCAAGTATTTAGATAGATGATCTAAATATTTAGATAGATAAACTAGGTATTTAGATAGATAAATTAGATATTTAAATAGATGAATAAGATATTTAGATAAAATATCAAATATCGCAAATGAATTAGGTACTTAGATATGTGAATCAGGTATTTAGATAAGTGAACCAAATATTTAAATAGATGAGTTAGGTACTTAGGTAGATGTGTTAGATATTTTAATAAAAAAAATAAATATTACATAAGTTGCACGGAGAAAACATATATGATAGATGAGATAGAAGAAAAGACTCGAGAAACATAAATGATTTGGATATATATATCAGGTATTTAGATAGATAAATTAAATATTTAGATAAGTGAACTAGACATTTAGATAAGTGAACTGTAACATTATATGAGTTGTATGGAGAGTCGTGCTGTACAAAAAAATGCATGAGAATTTTCTTAGAGAACGAAGACTTGGGAGATAATTTTTTTTCTCAAAAATAAAAAAAAAACAAATCTATCCATAGGAAACTTCACTGGGAAGGGAGAAAAAAAGAAAGAAAGAAAAGAAAAGAGATTTCCCGTGGGTGAATGGGTTGAATGTCACTCTCAACTTTTTTTTCCCTTTACTTTTCTTAAATTCTTCTCTATGAGTATTGCTAAAAAGTAAATTTCAATTGAACAAAAAGCCATTGTCAAGATGTCACAAGTCGAATATCTCCTCTGTTCGGTATTCTTTTTGCTGTCGTTTATTAACGCATTTCATGTGCATTTGAAATTTTTGAAGGATAATTTGACATTTTAAAAGAAACTAAAAATTATTAAAAAATATATATAAGTACGTCCACCAATTGAGTTTCAAATTTAAAGTATTATTTGTTGGTGTATTTTAATTTGAACGCGTCTTTTTTCCATTGAATCCTTAGTTTTAATTAATAATGTTCATAGCGGAAAATATCTTTTTTTTTTGCATTAATTGCTATTTATAATTCGGCATAACTGAAGTCAACTTGATATATGCTATAGACTGAATAAAATTTTCTTTATATACCTAATTTTTGAGCGGGATAATGCATTCGATTCAATTGCGAAAAGTCCTCACTAATAATACAATGATCTAATATAATTAATACAGTTTCTCTTGAAAAGCGATTTGAAAAATGAGCTAATTTAGTTAATTTCATACGCATATGCATGAAAGTTACTTGTCACTTTGATAGATATCGGTCGACACGACATAACACTGAAATAAAGAGTTTGCAAGAGATTATGAAAATGTTCTAGTTCCAAATGCAAATTGTCTTTGCTAACAAGAGAATAATTGTTAAGAGAAAGAGGAGTTTCTGAATCAACCGTCGAATATAATTCAAGAAATAATAACACGCGACTGAAATTCAGATTATATTTTTATACACTACACGAAAAAATATAACATAATTTAAAATTTTAGCTTCATATTTTAAATATTATATATGAAGTATTTATTCTTAAAAATAGAAACTTTTATAAATATATTCTTATACTTATGGATTGATTGTGTTTCAATTTTTATTTAATTTGAATGTTATTTGATATTCCATTAAAGATCATCATATTTAATTTTTTTTAGAATTATCATATAATTTTGATGACAGTTGGTGGGATATGAAATGAACTTAAATTGCGTCAAAATTGAATCACAATGAATTCATAATTATGAAATTTTAGGATCATACATCTATCATAAAAAATAATAAGATCAATGATTTAGATTAAAATTTGAGTTTCAAATTTTAAAATATGAATTAAAAAATGAGTTTGTGACATCTTATGACATACAAAACTTGTTGCATTGGAACCCTCTTCAGAAATAAGATGTGATTATTATCATGCTTCTTCATTTTATTACTGTTAAACCTCTACTACCATAACTAAAGGACAGTGAACCTGACCTTTAATTCGATCATGGATGTCTGTAATTAATCAATTTAATTTGTTCTCATCCAGAACTAAAGAAAAGGACAAATGGAATAATTAGAGAAAGATGTAGTACCTCTGTGTAAATGACGCGTCAAATTCCCATTAATTGTGTACGTATTTGGTGGACTGATCATGTTACACGTGATAACTGATGTCTGGTAAAACTTGCTGTTATTGTTTGATATAGAAAATTAGGCTTTAAGTAAGAAGGAAAGAACAAAAATTCAAACAGAATTATGATTTTGCTGAGAAAGTTATGCTAAGTGCACCTTATTTTGAAATTAACAAACCAGTTTTACAGTTGCAACTTACAACCGATTCTTTTTATTATATATACCTGACAAGACTACCAGAATAGAGCTGACAACTCATGTTGTCCGGGTCAAACATAGTTGTTTTAATCTATACACATTAAAAATTGTCCTATTATATCCCGTTAAGAATCGGTCCTTTTATAATATCAAATAAATAAATATACTAATAAACTGTAACATGTGAAGAATAAATAAATATACTAATTAAGAAAGACACTCATCTTCAATAGAAAAATTAATAAAAAAAATACACTCCTCTTGATCACATTAAAAAATAATCAATTTTGATCAACGAGGACGATCTATGCCGTGCATAGTATTATAGTCAAGTCTACACACATAGTGGATACAAACTATATATGCAAACAACCATACTGCAACTGTAGCTAAATACTAAACAGTACAAGGTATAAATTATTTATTCCCAACTATAACACAATTATCTCTAATATGGGCTATTTTTGTAGTACCTCTAAGATTGCTCTGAGCATTCAGAGTAACAAACCAAGTATGCTAACAGTCTCCAAGATCCAACGAGGAGGATTATCAACTAAAAGCCCAATAGAATTAATTTGGTCCTTTTTTATATGAGGGCTCGGTTAATATGGGCTGTGACCAACCACCATTTGTTGGGTTGGTCCCTTGCATTGTTGCACTGATGCAAGCTAAAATTTATGGATACTAATAAAAACACACGACCTGGAAATATGTCTGATACTGTGTCATTTTCTATGTCTGTTCTATATTTCCTTTTCCCCTCCATCACCTTTTTATCGTTTTAATCTTGTAAAATTTCTCTCTGGATCTAAGCAACTCAGGAAGATGTTACAAAGAGCAAATTGCCAGGCGGAGTACGTACTGGTAATGTTTCCTAGGTTGATTCTGGTAAGGAGTCTTTGTTTTATATGTCACTGTGACTGAGGGGTTGGGTTTGTGATATCTAACTGGATCTGATCTCAACCCTACAATGTTGATCGGATGGTTCATATGTGATACTGATAATGCCCTGCTTGTATCTGTACGTATAATTGTGTATAGTAGAAGAGGGTGTGGAGCCTGGAATTCTGTTAGAGGATTTATTACAAACCGGGAAGCAAACCAGACTGTTCTTTTTTTTTTGTGCTGCTTAATAATATACCTTATTAAGCAATTAAGTGTTTAATCCTACAATGATTCAAATTTTTTTATTAAATTTCTAGAGGTAATATTAATCATCGGATTGAATTATTCGTTAAATAATATTATTATTTTTATGATCATTTGTGTTGATGTTATAATTTTCTCTCAATATATATATAGAGTCCGGCTATGGTGCTTTGCAAAGATCAGAGGCGTTGTGTGCTTCGCGCTCTATTTTTAATTTTAAGTTAGAAATAATCGATCCGAACCGTTCAATCCAATCTTCATATCGAAATCTATTACTAAACCAAATTTTATATTTTTTAGAATTTTTTTGCTATTTTTTCCGTTGAGGAGAAAATGACTTGATCTGAGAATTCTGGTTCATCCAAAATTGACAGTTTTCTCCCTATCCAAAAAAAATAGCAAATGGATTCCAAAAAATATGAAATTTGGTTTACTAATAGATTTTGATATGGAGATAATTGAGCGGTTTGGATCGATCATTTCTGACTTAAAATTAATAATAGAGCGCAAAATACATAACACAATTGTACTTTGCAAAGATATATATATATAGAGAGAGAGAGTAGAGATACTGTGAGCTTAAGCTCACGGAGACATTCCGTGAGTTTAACTCAAAAAACATATTAAATCATCTTAAAATTTTAATTTATCATTCTCATTAAATTATTTATATGAAAATTCCATGGGATGCAAAAAATTGGAGCGTTTTGAGTTTTTTAAGTCACCGTTTTTAATTTTTTAAAATGATGTTCAAGTATTGAATATATTATTATTATTTTTACTGATTTTCAAAAATTAAAAAAGCATAACTTAAAAAGCTCAAAACGCTCCAAATTTTTGCATCCCATGAAATTTTCATATAAAGAATTTAATGAGAATGATAAATTAAAATTTCGAGATGATTTAATATGTTTTTTGAGTTAAGCTCACGGAAGGCCTCCGTGAGCTTAAGCTCACGGTATCTCTACTATATATATTGTTCTTTTATGTTTATTTCTTCTTTTTCTCTTTTTGTAGATTTACATGAAAAGATGAGGTTTTAGCTGCTTATGATTGTGGCTAATTTATTACGGCTGAACATGGAAGCTTGTGTTATTTGAAAAATGAATTTTAAAATTGCTTTTAAAGGATATAAAATTGTCAACATTTAAAATCGAATGCACGACAATGTACGTATCAATATTTTTTGCGTGGCGAATATCAGCATACAGTAAGTAATTTTTTTTTTATCAAAATACGGTAAGTAATTTGAAATGACAAAATGGATTTCACTTGAAGTAACTAGTAATTATTCCAACTACATCACCCACATCAAACACCAAAGGGGATGGTTTTCATCGGGCTATCCCAAAATATTGAAAAAATCAGAGTATAATATTCCTTTAAAATTAAATAAATGATGTATTTGTTAATGCAAAAATAAAAAAATTAAGATCATATTAAATAAAAATAATTGATGTATTTGTAAATTTGAACATGTTTTTCATGTATGATATTTATAAAAAAAAATTATGAACTAAAATAGAAATTATATGAAGGAAATTTTTATCCTTCTAGAAAAAATATAATCTAGCACGGCAATTAGCGTGATTTTGATAATGGTGCAAAAATCCGAGGCTGTCATCTTGTTAATAAAAGAGACGAAAGATGATCTTACAAAGACATGACAGTGACATCTTGATTTTGTCAATGGTGCAATGGATTGGATTTGTATTATTTATGGGTTTGACTTGTTCTCCTCTCAATTTTTTAGCCTTAAATTTCTAAGTCCATGTCCTTGACTTCGACCAATTAACTTTTATTTTATCTTCTGTAGCAGTCTATATATTTTACAAAATTTTATTTTTGTTAACTGTAAAAAAACTTCTTCATCTTGTTGATTTCACCATTGAATAATCGATTGATCATTTTTGTTGTTGTGATATTCATCTATTGCAAAATCTAGAAAATGTTTATTTAAAAAGAATACAAGAAAAGGAACAAATTGCAAAGTAAATTGAGCCCTTAAACCTTGTCCGAGATATCTAATCAATCAAATCTTCATGTGAAGTAAAATTTAACATTATATCTGAATGGTGATGGGTTTCGGTTTTCTACTGAGAGATGTAGGTTTAATTTTCGTAAAAATAATTAATTTTTTTAATACATAAAAGAATGAAAATTTTAAACTTTTCAAGCATGTCACATCTAACTTTTCTTTATCATTGATTTTGTTTAAATTTTTTTATCTACTTGAATCCAATCTAAAAGTTCATATAAAATAATTTCTCTCCCAATTTAATGTAATATTATGTCATAAAGAGAACTAAGCTTTTAAATTTTTTAAGTATGTCACATCATCACTTTTTTCTATCATTAATTTTGTTTAAATATTTTCATCTATTTGAATCTCAAAGTTCATATAAAATAATTTCTCTTTCCTCATTTAAAGTAATATATGTAATATATTTAAGGTGAAATTTAACTCTTAAAATGATCTAATTTTTTATATGATCCTTTATAGATTATCTACTATTATAATAAAAACATTATTATAATTATCATTATTATTTAGTATTTAAAAATATTATATTTAAGTTTTATTTAATATAAAATTTTATTAAATATATTTAAAAATTAATATTATTAATTATTTATTTAAGAATTATATTATCGAAAGAAATCGAGTAATAACTCTAGTAATAAATATAAGAGTTAAATTCTTAATAAAAATATCATTATAATAAATATAAGAGTTATCGGGCATCTTTAAATTATTTAAAAGAAAAGAAACAAAATAAATTCTTAATTTGCTCTAAATTTGTTGCGAATAACAATTCAGCTGTCTAAACTGAGTTTCTCATTAATGGTGAGATGGATGGGACGTTAAATTAGGGACCCCTGGAAATCTCATTTAATTGTTTGAATGTTGTAGGGCAATTTGCCCAGAAAACAGCATTAATTTAAAAACATGAAATTTTTGTGGTCCAAGTAATCGATTAAATGGACCTTTCATTTTTCACGTTTATGTAATAATTGATCTGTTTGTTTTATTGCTTTTTGTTTGCAGCCTTTTTCGACGGGTACCATAAGTTATTTAATTATGGAAATGGACAAAGTAATTATGATTAAGATTTAGTATTATTATATTATTATATTATATTTATGATTATAATTTATTATTATATTAATATTATGATTATGATTATTATTTATTATTATTATTATCATTATATTATTATTATTAAATTATTATTATCATTATTGTTATTATATTATCGTTACCATTAGTATTATTATATTATTTATTATTATTATAAATATAATTTTAGTATTATATTATTATATTATGAATATAAATATAATTATTTTATTATTATATTATTATGATCAAGATTATTTATTATTATATTATTATATTATGATGATTATGATTATGATTATTATTACTTATTATTATTTTATTATGTTGTATTATATTATTATATGTTGATTATAGTGATGATTAATTTATTATTATATTATTATAATTATAATTATTTATAATTATTTTTATGATTATGATTATATTTTTATTATTATATTATTATGATTATGATTATGGTTATATTATTATGATACCAAACGTACACTGTATTATGAAGAAAACAAAAGAGGGATCTTAAAGGTCTTCATTTTGTTAAGATGATGAACAACAAAATTAAAATAAAATGTAGTACGCCTTTTTTTTTTAAAAAAAATGTTTCTTCATCTTAGATTTGTAATAGGTCTCTTTTCCGATCCAAGAAAACTCTGATTGTAATAAAAAATTAAGATACATCTGATCCGATCCGAAATTAAATAATATACAATTTTAATTAAAATTAATTTAAAATTTAAAAAAATAATACATGTATATTTACCCGATTCCATTTCTGATCACCTTCAGTAATATATGATTTGAACCAAACCGGGCCGGTGCAGAGATGGGGTCAATTGATTTTGGCAGAAACAATAAATTAGTTTAAAGGGATTACAGGTCCACGAGACACGGAGTTCTAATGTACTTATTTTCTCTGTTACCATTTCCTTGTATATTCTATGATGTCAGTTTGCTGACGTTCAGGATATAAATTTAGAAGTTCCTCATCAGTGACCCGCCACAGAGTGGGATATAAACAAAGAATAGGGAAGGACTGGGTCTCTTGACTCTTCCCTGTCATTTTGTCATCCCTGCCTTCTCTTTCTTAGCTCTCCCCCTCCCCCTCGCCCTCCCCCCCTCCCAGCAAAGGAAAGAGCAATTCCTTCACCCAGGCACGTGGTGACACGGTTTGAGTCTTTTAGTTTGACCTCGCAATGAAGTAAATCTGAGACGAAAACCAAAACCAAAACCAAAACCAAATCCAAACTATATTGGAGATAAGTACGCGCAGATAGCATACCTCTTCAATCCTCTCTCCGGTTCTCCTTCACTGTATGTTCCGTACAAATTTTACGACGAAGCGACCATTGGTCTAATGTATTGTGCTAGATAACAGTCTTCCATTGTAAGCTTGGAGTTAGTTTGATTCAGTGAAGGGATCTGAGGCGCACGGGAGTAGATGGGATCGAAGAGACGGGGTCAGGTGACCTTTGGGGTGGTGCTGCTCTTTGGTTTGTTCGTTTTGGGATCTGCTTTGCCCGATGAAGAATTTTTTGATCGAGCGTAAGTGCAAAATTTCCTAGGATCTCATCTCTGGTATCCTTTTAGCTCAATTTGACATTGAATTTGAAAATGTGCATTACATGCTGTACAATTAGGGGTCAGAATCTTAAATTTTAATTTTAATTCGAATTTAGTTAATTTTCTGAAATTATAGATTTCATCCTTCTCTGTAGCGTATTCTTTGATGAAATGCTGATGTAACTAATGAATTAATCGTGTTTATGATCCAATTAAAACAAAAAAATATCGTGTTTATTTTACGGAGGGAAGTATAGAAGTAAGATATCTGACTTCGATTTCTTTCTATATTAAACCTTTTCCATCAATATTGACTATTGAGATATGCTTTATATGCAAGAAGAAAATGGCTTCAAAATTAGTAGAAGCCCCCTTAATGTTTTAGGAAATCTACGATGTCCACAATATTGCCAATGGCATCATACATCATGATTCTAAATTGAAAATTGCTCAAACTACGTAAACCTGATAAAACAAAGAAGAGTAGTGTCAAGTGTTAAACTTTTGTATTGTGGGCTGTGGCACTACTAATGCACACACGACCTACCAAGTGGGTTTTTTAGTAGTTGGCAAATCCTATTTAATTGCTATTAGAGATAAAAGCTAGCAAACTTCCAAAAAAAAAAGTCTAATGGTGTTGTATGGTACCATTAACTGATCAGTCTGGCTATTGGCGGTTGATAACCAACAGTTCTAGCTTCAAACTTTGAATTTGCTAATCTGACAACTTTTGCACTTCCCATCCTTTTGGAAGGGGTTTTGTGTGTGCTTCCCAGCAGTTGATGATTAGTTGGGTAAAGTCAAATCTTCTGTGAGAAGTACCTTTATGTCAGATCTGACATGCTAATTTATAGGTTCCCAATAGTAGAACCAGATTCAGGTCATACCAAACTCCGCTTATCGAGGGAAGGATTGGAAGCTATCCAAAGAATTAATACTCCAATTGCGGCTATTTCGGTATGTCAAAACCAAATTATATAACTGGGGCTTAATTAATTTGATCAGGTCTTCATATTGTTGAAGTTATGCAGTACATGGTACTGGTATGGGAATTCTTACACTCTGCTCCAGAAGAGGGTAGAGGATGGGAGGGAAGGGGAGGGAAGGGCTGACCGGAAAATTTTTTACCCACCTAAACAATTTTACTTGCTCCACAACCATAAAATTTGGAGGGGAGATTGGGGAGAGGAGGGAAACATTTCTGTACAAACTTCAATTTTTTACTCCCCCAAATCGGGGTGTACTCTCCTGCTTATTTCCCCTTCCATTCCTTCCCCTCCCCTCTCTTTTGTGGAGCACAGTGTTACGGAATAAAATCTATAATTTTCCGTTGATGCACATTTGAAGAAATCCCTTTTTCTGATTCAATAATTTCGAATTTATTAAAAGATCTTTTATTTATTCATTTTAAAAAATGAGTTGATATGGCGTTTATTTAAATGCACTTGTGAAGAAGTAAATCTTTTTTTTTATTTGGTATTCCTAGTGCTGTTTGTTGATTCTAATGTTTTTATCAATTCTGTTTTGACAAATGTGATTAGGTTATAGGTCCATACCGGTCCGGGAAATCTTTCCTTCTAAATCAACTCCTCAACTTATCATGTGACAAAGGTAATGTTTGTGGCACCATTTGATTTAACTAATGGTATTTAAATTGTCAGTATTTAAATGTGTTGTGGTGCTTTAATGATATTGTATTTGCAGGTTTCGGTGTCGGGCATATGCGTGATACGAAAACAAAAGGTTCTGTTTATTGTGATAGAATTCTTTTGGACATGATTTTTATAGAATATGTCCATTTTATTTGCACATTTACTATTTTTTTATTTGTCGTCTTGGAATTTTGCAGGAATTTGGGTATGGGGTGAGCCTGTGGAGTTGACAATTGATGGTACAAAAGTGTCAGTATTGTACTTGGATACTGAGGGATTTGAAAGTGTGGGCAAGTCAAATGTTTATGATGATAGGTATGAACTGAAAGATGTTATATAGTAATGGTACATAACACTATGGAAAATTTCACCTGTTTACTGGGGTGACTGAAAAATTAATCAGCAGCAAAAGTTTTGCATACATTTTCTTAGAAACTAAAATAAATTCTTAATAATAAGAAAGCAGGTATGCACTGGTATAACAATCTTGGGAAAAACCTTTTGTTTGGGCCATACTATAAATATAAGCCTCAGTGAAGAAAATGAGCCATTCACAGTCCAATGAGATGCTAAAAAGCTGGATAAAAAAACAGAAAAAGGAAGGAAATTACAAAATAATTGAAACATAATATGTAAATAATTGTCACTTTCATTTTGATTGCAGGATTTTTGCACTGGCCACTGTTTTGAGCTCCGTTCTTATCTACAATCTCCCTGAGACGGTTTGCTTTTTAACTAATATTATAATATATATGTATGGCTTTATTATTTATTTAATTTGACAGAGGTCAGACTACTCAGCATTGCCACATTAATACCATCAGTAGATCTGAGTACTTGTTTGTTTGGTAGAAAATGGTGCTTGAGGCTCCATGAAGCTTCAGTACTGGAATTAGTGCCAAACATAAAAAGAGTAGAAAAGACTGCTATAATGGAAAATGGTCTGAAATTTGGGATGCTGTGATAAAATTGATTTTTTTGTTTTTGTAAGGTAAAGTTTTCTTCCACTTTTGGTTGTAGATTAGGGAGGCTGATATATCTCGTCTCTCATTTGCTGTAGAAATTGCTGAAGAATTCTATGGAAGGTATTTTTCTTATTACAGTTTTGTAGGGGAAATATTAAATGACCAGCTAAAGCTTTTAGGGCAATTAATTGTTTTGACATCATATCCTGATTTGAAATTTAACCGGACCATCACTATAAATTAGCTGCTCCTGTTTATAATTCTTCCTTGGATTCTTCTCATTTGTGAACAAACCTCTACGTATCAGGGAAGGTATTAGAAATATGTTGATGAACTACTAAAGTGATAACTTCTATTTCTATTTCAAATAAAAGCGGTGTTAGACCAAAAGGTTTGTTAGCATGTTCTTATGGCTTTAAGCTAGGGTGGCATATGTAAGACATGAAGAAAAAAAAAAGCAATTGTAAAATATTCTAAATTTTTGGCTACTATTCTTTGTAATGTTCTAACTTTCTACCATTTTTTGTTCTGCTCATTTGCTGGTGAATAGAGTGAAGGTAAATTTTTATCATTCCTACTTTCTGTGTTATACACTTTAGAAACTCATGTACTTTAAATCTAAATTAGCAACTATTCTGTTGAAGGGACAAGATATTGCATTTGAACCAGCTAAACTTCTCTGGCTTATCCAACGCGATTTTCTCCGTGAGTCGTTTTTACCCTCTCTGTTAATTCAAGGAATCGACATTTTAGAAGTTTATTCTGCCAAATACCTTCTGATTTTTCCATATCATTTGTTAGTTCTTGTGAAAGTGTGGCTCTAGTAAAGTATATTAAAAAAAAAGTAAGCTTGATTAACAAACCTTGTTAATGCAGAAGGCAAATCTGTTCAAGACATGGTAAATGAAGCTCTTAGGCGGGTCCCTAACAATAATGGTTCGCTTCTTATCTGTTTTGTTAATTTCTAAAATGTTACTTAAAATTTTGGAAGCCTTAGGAAATATTTTAATTTATTACTATTTTGTTATGTTCAGGTGACAAGTACATTGAGCAGGTATGATTGCACCGAACTGGAAATGTATCATGGAAATTTAGCATCCTGTGTGCCTGTACCATTTATTTATTTACTTTCTTAGAAAGGACTAACTTAATCTTTCTATCAAAAGGTGAACCAAATCAGGGATTCATTGGCAGTGATGGGGGATAATAGTACAGCCTTCAGCTTGCCACAGGTGAGCTTCTTTGCTCTGGTCAAGGACTTCCATACTATCCAAGAATAACATGCTAGTGCATACCAGTACTGAACAGACTGGTACAGCACCTAGCAGGTTTAGTATGATAACTGATCTAATATTTGTTTGAGGACTATAGTTTAGATCCTATTTGGTTGTTAGCCATATAGTTTTTCTGGTACATTTGGTGCAGCTATGCTATTTCTCTATAATGATGTGGTACATCTATTGATTTTGCTTCTCTCTTCATAGTTTTTGTTTTATTTCAGTGTTTGGCATCAAGAAATTGCTGATGCTTCAAGTATAAATTATTATCAACTATGAGCAGAAAGTCAACACTTTTCTTATCCTATAATTGCCCTTCCATGTTACCTCTAGACAGGTCCTGAGGTCCAGTTTAGATTATTATTAACAGCATAGTACAACCAGACCAGTCCAGATAATAAATAGAAAAAAAAAGAATAACTGTCCTGATTTGACCTGACTGGACCCATTGTTGTCTTTTTTGTTCAGGTCAGTTATTAGGAAGTGTTTAAATTCTTGCTTTTCCATTTTTTGGCAGCCTCATCTACAAAGAACAAAGCTGTGTGAGTTGAAGGATAGTGAATTAGAGCAGTCATATGTTGCTAAAAGGGACCTGTTGAAAGAATTGGTTGCATCCATTACTAGACCCAAACTTGTACAGGGCAAGCTTCTCAATGGAAAGGAGTTTGTTGCCTTTCTTGAGCAAGTAATCTGCTTTTTTCCTCTTATTTCTTTTAATTTGGGAGAATAATTCTCTTTTGCATTTTAGTTCGCTTTTTGTTTGTTCTTGGCATTCTACAGCTGAAAATTGGTTTATACCCATTATTGAGGTCGTGGATATTGATACTACCAGCTTTTCTGGTAGAATACTTGTTTATCTTTGTTCATTTGTCTGGTTTGTGTTTACTTGGAAGTTATGAATGAGCGCTTTATTAATAGTGCCCAATAGTTTATTTGTGCAAGTGACCAAATGTTTTTCTTTTTTTACAAGTAAACATGCTTCTTATTTATGTTTCCTTTTGGATGACACCAATCTTCACACTTGATTGATGCATTGATGGAAAAGGTATATGTTGGTGTATAATTAGTAACAGATCAGCTAAGCTGAATAGGACCTATAGGGTTTCAGAACTTCAGGTATTGATGTCAAAACTTCTGCAAGAAATTATATTGAATATACATGAAGGCTATGGGTAGTAATTGCATATGTGGTAGCATATGGGTCTTTTTTTAATATAAAAAGCTATTGGGTGTTATAAAATTGTAATGTTATGCAATTGTTCTGTATATTAAAAGACTAAAGATCCAAGACATTGAAAATGAATTAATCAAATTCTTCGTCCCATCACATTTTTAATAGTTGTATTGTGTCTTAACAGAACCATTCTTTTCTAGAAACCTAGAACTAAAGTTACTAAACTAATGCTTAAATTAGTATCTACAACAAAAGAACTGTAGCTAACACAAAATGTTATGTTGTTATTCTAGATTCTTGAAGCATTGAATAAGGGTGAGATTCCATCAACTGGGTCTTTAGTTGAGGTTTTCAACAAAGCAATTGTGGAGAGATGCTTGAAGGTGTACACCGAAAAGATGGAATATTTGGGCCTACCTGTAAATTTGGACAAGTTGCAAGAATCACATGAAGGCGCTAAAGATAAAGCCATAGAGCTCTTTGACCGACAGCATTTTGGTCGTCATCATGCTACTCAGTCAATACAAAAGCTTGACGAAGAGATACAAAAGGTATGCTCATTACTGTAGAAGTGAGTTAATAGTTTATGCCTGGTGGCATTGCAAATAAGGCTGAATTTCTTCCTCGTTGCAATCTTGCCAGCTAGAGGTTTTATGAAATAATCTGAAACTTCTTTTTTTTCCTGACCATTTGAGGATGCTTGCAGATATTATTTGATCACTATTATATATTTGCAAGATTCTTCTATCAAATGTCAACGGTTTTGTGCTCCTAATAATATATGTTGACCTCCCCCTCCCTGTTGTAGCAAAAGCTTAAAATGACCTATAAAGTAAGAACGGAGCCAAAGAGAAATTTTGGAAGTTGGCTGAACTTTTATACTAGTGAAGATTGTCCTCCTTTTTCATAACTTAGTGTTTGATCTAATTGTTAATTTTCATTTCAAATGAAAAAAAACAGATCTTAGTGAAATTATGCACCTACTTTCAGGGAAAGGCCCTCTAACAGTAATCTGATAATTTGTTTTTCTTATATAGGCACATAAAGATCCATCTAACGAATATGTTCATAAAATCTGATAATTTATTATTCTCATAGGTATACAGAACTATCCAAATAGCAAATGAGTACCAATCATCAAAACTGTGTGAAGCACGCTATTCTGAGTGCGAGGATAAAATGGACCATCTCCAAGTCTTACGTCTTCCTTCTATGGCCAAATTTAATGCTGGTTTCCTCCAATGCAATCAAAGTTTTGAAAAAGAGTGTGTGGGCCCTGCAAAAGCAAGCTATGAGCGCAGGATGAGTAAGGTTCGGTTCTGAATTCCATTTTTATTTTGCTGTTTTCTTTGTTTAATCAACACCAATTGCCTCTGAAATGAATTGAGGAAAACAATTCTCCTGATTTCCTTGCAGATGTTGGGTCGCTCAAAGGCGCTATTCATAAAGGAGTACAATAACAGGCTGTTCAACTGGCTGGTGACATTTGCGTTGGTAATGGTAGTGGTCGGGCGCTTTGTGGTGAAGTTCTTATTGCTTGAGGTTGGTGCTTGGATCATGTTTATCTTCCTTGAGACATATACTCGCATGTTCTGGTCTGCTGAGTCCCTCTACTACAACCCTGCTTGGCATCTCATTGTCTCAGTCTGGGAAACTATTGTCTACAGTCCTATTCTTGATCTCGATAGGTATGGAGCACTTAATTCTTTTTATTGAACCCTTTTACTTTATATTTCATTGGCTACTCTGTAGTCACTTAACTTCAGTTTTAGTCAATTTGGGTCATGCTGTTGGTTTAAAGTTGAACTCCGAAGAAATTATGATTCATTTGTCAAACAGCCTGTTTCCTGACACATATTAAGTCATTTGCTTAAAATCTGTTTCCTAAGATATAATAAGGTAGGAAACAGATATAAAAGGTGCAAACCTTTTATTTTATCTTAATCCTGCCAAATTGGAATAAATTTAGCTGAAGTAAGAGGACCATAAACTCTTTTTGCCCCGTATTTAGTTAGGCTGAAGGGGCGTAATACTCTATTTTCTTCATAAATTGGCTTATCAGGACATAAATAAACCCTGGTACTTGTTTTGAGGACAACCTGGTCATATACTGTCCTACTTAATATAAATTCATTCCTCTTTGACCTTACTGCCAGATATCAACGAATTAAAAATGAACTGGATTAAACTACTACACTTTTGGTCCACTTGCTAAAAGGAGGGGTCTATTGTAATTTATATAGCATAAGCTTGATGCCATCTTTTTCTGTTATACCTTTAATCTTGCTTCTAACGCTTCTCTGCTCTATGGCACAGATGGGCAATCCAAATTTGCATCTTCATAGTGGCTTTCATTATATACTGGAGGTGCTATGGTAGTAGGAGAAAAAGAGTGGTCGATCAGTGCTGCCATTGTACACTAGAGGTGGCTCAAATAGGCCAAGATCAGACTAACTGTTTGCATCTGAATTGTTGGTACTGTAGGGATAATTAATACATTACACTGTTGCATTGGGTCTTATTTTAGTAGGGCCCACCTCAGTGGATTTGTCAAATTCTCTTAGAGTAGGTGTTTGCACGTGCAGGAGGGGAAAGTGGGTCAGAGGTGGAGGGGGATCGGAGTAGAATGTGATGATGAAACTTTGCTGCAGGGTTACCGACATAGATGTGAGCTTATGTTGTTTTACTGATGTCCTTGTTGTTACCTTATTATCACATCACGTTCATTCATTCATTTAGTTGAAGCCTACATTGATTATATGTTTACCAGGTGCTGTAATGGGATTGTGTTATGGAATGTAGATAATAGTCACCAATTGGTGAACTGTCGCGTTGACTACCCATTTTTACATCATATATGTTCTATTTTGCTGGTCCGACCTCAAGTGTAACTTTTTATACGATAGATGCACAGTTGATCACTTCTGTTTTGCTGTCTTTTTTATTGTTATCGGAATGTCATTTCTCATCTGCTCGTCTCCGTTATCTTTATATTATTATTATATCATCATTATCATTATCATTATCATTATCAGGATGTCACTTTTCATCAGCTTGTCAACATCATCCCACTTAAGTTTCGGGCTAGGTAACTGTTTAATTGTAGAGATAGTAAAAAAAAATCAGTGTATCACGGGTGTGTTTGAAAAATTTATATCCTCTAAAGTGCTTTATATGAATAAGTTAAAGTGTTCAAATTAAATGGGCTTCATGAATTTAAAAAAGTACTTTATATGAATAAAGTATTTAAATTAAGTGGACCCTATAAATTTAAAAGTGGATATTAAATTCAGATTCATCACACAAATCTAAGAGCTTTAGTGATTTCGAACGGTTACTTCACATATAAAGTACATGATTTCAAACAGTTACTTCACATATAAAAACATATAAAATACTACAAAGGAGCCGAAACCGTTTTTGAAGGCCTAGTAATACATTCCATCATTTTTCAGCCAACCAATAGCCTATGGACCATTCATACAAGTTTTGCAGAAGTTCACTTATTAAAGAGCAATGGTTGGTCATAATCATTTCCATTCGATACCTTTAACCGACCTTTCCCAAAGAAAATCGTCGCAGGTTATTTGTACCAGCTAAGTCACTACGAAGTCTAATTTAAAGTCACAACAATAACAGATCATGGAACCTTCATAAAGAATCTTCATACATTACACAACAAAAGAAGGCGATTGCTCAATCACAACACCAAGAACTTTATATTGTAAACAAGAACTTGCAATAGCGCACCTCTGAACATATTTTACTGAGAAACCACTGAGAAAAAAAGTCTAAATCATGTTCTAACAAAACTACAGATAGAAGTACAAATAATGCTAAGATTCCTTTCAAGGAACCCTTTATTAGATAGATTCTAAGAGATTTATAACAATCCATCTATACATACTGAAAATCCCATTAAAAGAGAACTGGCTCACAGCTCCAAGGAAAACATTTTAAAAGAACAGCAAAGGCAAGCGCAAGCGCAAGGCTATGAATTTCTCTCAGCACAAATTGTAGTGTTCAGTTCATTTTATTCTTGCGAGCAATTTCACGTGCCCTTTCACGCAATTCCTCTGGTGATGGCGGCCTAGGTCCTTCAGGAGGGTACACCACATATGGCTTCTGTTAAAATAAAATACAAACAAGAGCAAAACACAGTTACTAAAATAATCCATAAGTGCTAAGTGATTCTCTACATAAGTGTTAAGTGACTCTCTACATAAGTGTTAAGTGATACTAAGGAAGGATCGAAAAATGAATTAAGTTCAGTACCACTTTGGTCGTCTACCCAGGAGTTCATTTTAACAAGTAAAAAAAAAAATTCTCTTTTGAATTTTCTGCTTATATTCTCAAATTTGCTTCACATGCTAAATTGAACCTCTAAAGTTCAGTTTAAGGATAGAACAAAGTCATGGTCCGAAAAAATATAAAAGGAAACCAAAACCAGTATAACAAAAGACTTTGATAGCATAAGGTAAAGGTATGATACCAAAATAGCCAACTAATTCCAAAAGTCTCCCCTCGGGTTTTCAATTGTTGAACTGAGGCTAGGTGAAGTTGTGAAAGACACAATTTCATCTTTAAACAAACAAAAAATTTGATGTTACAAGAGAACACCCACCAGAAAAGAGTAGAAAAAAAAATCATAATTGAATACTGATTTTGACCATCTATCTTGGCTGGGGCATGTTTTATTATTCAATAATTATCATCCTTATTTATTTTAAACGAAGTACTTTTGTCACAATATGAACTCTCACGAAGATCAACGACTCCAAGCACAAAACTAGTGTTAAAGGTCCGTTCCAAGATTGGCGCATCGACAATCTGGTTCATTGTGGGGATCAATCATGCAACTGGATAGCTTCTACTGGTACATGCCAAAAAAAAAAACCCCTAGACTGCTAGACATACCATAACTTGTGATGGAAATCGAACCACAGAGCACTAAAACTAGAAAAGTTAACATCAAGAAAATGGAATGAAAAGGGAGAGATGAGAAGGAGCGTACGAGGCCCATGATCTCCTGGAAGGTTTTGTTCTCGGTGGCGACGGCGTACGTCAGCGCCACTGGGACGGCGACGTAGACCGCGAATTTCCCGATCTCCAGTAGCCCCTTCCCTGTTCCCAGCGCAGACATCTCTCCCTCTCTCTCTTTGTTGGATCGATCGTGGAAACCAACCAAGCGGTTTAGTGACTAGTATTCTGAACCAGCGAGAAGAGGAATAGAATAGAATAGAATAGAATAGAATAGAATAGAGGAGGATCATATCTATCTGTATTCAGTAAAATGAATCCAACCCAATCTCTGTCCCTGGGATCTAAATCAGACGGCCCAGAGCATCACTTATTTTAATTATTTATGGAGTGAATATCCGACTAAATGTAATTATTTATTTACATTGAGTCGGATATTATTTTTCCTTATGGTCGGTGGAAATATTTTCGCGTTATAATCAAAATTCAAAAATTATTTAATGGCTCAAAATTATGATACTTATGACTGTTAAATTTTATAAGCGTGTAATTTTTAGATTTATTTCTCTACATTTACAAAGAGTCAAAGATCAACTAATGTATTTTTATATTAAGCAATGAACAGATAATAGGTGCGTGCTTACAATGTCTTAAATTGGAAGTTGCTCGGCCTGTAAACTGGCCAACAATCTAGATAAAGGGTTAAAGACATATTGATAAATTTCTTTTTTTCAATCATAAATACCAATGCCTTAATTTTTGTGTTTTCCAAGTTGCTCAAAATATGTAAAATTCACTCAAATTTCACGGCATTTAATAATTTTGAAAAAAAAATCATTTTATCAGCATTAAAACCGTTTAATTGCCAGAAAAATCATGAAATCGTTCTTTTTTTGACAAAACATTAATGTTAGGTTAAGTGGGATAAAGATTTGAAGAGCAGTGGCCAGCGGATACAGACCCCAATGTTAGAGGGCCTGAAACGATAGATCAAGTCTTTTAGAAGCTTAAATGATTTTTTTTTTCGTTTTTTACACCTATTATTATGGCGCACTAAATAAGGATAACGTTAACCTATTAGTTTACTAATTCTAAATTTGAGAAAAAATTGGTTCTTATATTCAAAGATAATTTAATTACTTACTATAATTAAAATGCTGATGGGGCTTTCTATTCTTAACTATAAGATAAGTTTTGTTTTATAGATCCGCGTTGTAAGGTTCAAATCATTAGAGGTGCATCCATTGTTGGTCTTGGACAAGGGAACACATCATAGACTCATAGAAAGACATTCACATCTATTTCATGTTTTTTTGGAGGTAGAGTGCATATTATCCTGTTAAGTTCTTATGAAAATTTTAATATGTTGTCTTTGAACACCGCCGCAAACTGCCAAATCCTGATGGAATTAATTCTTCTTTCCTGACTGTTTTAAGTAATTTCTCACAACTTTAGATATCCTGAATATATTTGTAAAAAGGATGGAATGAGGATGAGGTTAGCAAATATGTTCATTGGTACAGCATATCTGTTTTGGCTCTCTCACTTTAAATAATTATTAGTAAATATATCCGCTCTTACGCACGGATCATTATATATAATGATTTAATTTTTTTAAGAGAATCAACAATTATGCTTCAAAAAATTAATAGTCTTAAGTAATGTTATTGACAAATAATATTTTTCATTTTATATACATCATTGTCACTGACAAGTAACTACATGTAGGACTGACAAAAAAATCTCGTGACTCATGACTCGCTCGTGGTTCACTTGGGATCATCTCGCTAATGGTTCATTCGTTAATGGACCGAACTGTTAACGAGCCGGCTCGTTAAGTTAATGAGATAAGTTTGAACTGACTAGACTCATTAGACTCATTTGACTCGGTAAACTATTAATATTCGTTATTTATATTATTTTATTATGAATTTCTAGTATAATATGTACTAAATTATTATATCAAATTTATTTAAAATATATTGTTATTAATTATTTATTAATATTTATAAAAAATATAATATACATTAAATTAGCCAAGTAGAGAGGTTGACGTGGCAAGTTTGGACATCTACTATGAGCAATTTGCAGATGGTTCCTGCGAATGCCTGAAAAGATTTAAGGTATGTTTTTGGGGCGTGAAAATAGTATGAATCTGAATATTATATGGCATTTTTTTTCAAAATTGGTTCAAATTAGCTTTCACAGATAAGTCTGATTAGAACCAGAGCATCAGGACACATCTTGCTTCTAGACAACCATTTAAATAAGGGAAGGTATCACTTTACAATGATTATTTTGACAATGAATTTTTAAATAAATACGAAAAAAAATTAAAAATTAAAAAATCTTATGGATATATTTTTTACTTATAGATCGATGGTGATTCAAATTTCATGCTTTCATTATTGCTTGATAGTTTATAAAAAATCATCAAATTATAACCGTTATAAATTACATAAAATCTTAATGGTCCTTAATAAAATATCAAATGATAATGAAATTACATAAAATTTGATTCACCATCAATCTATAAATACAAAAAATATATTCATAAGATTTTTTTAATATTTATTTGAAAATTCATTATCAAAATTGTCAAAATAACCCATTGTCAAGTGATCCCCGCCCTATAAATAGAAGTTATGATGAACTTTATTGAAGAATTTGAAGTACCTTCTCAAGTATATGCAAAACAAAGGCTATTGACTTATTATTATTGTTCCTAACCATAACTTAGCCATACTAAATGAGAAGGTTTAATCAAGGATTAGTTCACTAACACAACAACTATGACCAGACATTCACACTGCCTGAACGCATGCAACCCAGCCCTGACTAAAAGAAAATCCGAAAGACCAGGTCTATTTCTTCCCACTATGTCCCATGGACCCCACCTGCTCAGAGTCCCATGTTGCACCGGGTGCACCCCCGCCACAAATTCTCTTCTGTAAATGCTCAAGGCTTGCAATACGTTGCATGGATGGGGTACGTCCTGTCTTTCCAAGCAGTGCATCGTCTACAATAGGTGGGCTTGACACCAAGGCTGGATTAATTGTAGTTTCATGTGACGTTGCTGGACCCATCATTGGTAGAATGGGAGGATTTGGTGCAAAGTACTGGTCTGGGTCATCCTGTATAGGCATTCTGAGGTCAGAGGCTGCATCGGATGAGCTGTTTGAATATGATAAGCTGAGGGTGCCGACAGGACTGGTACCATGCTTGGGTAGTGAGAGCTTGCACCGGTTACCCTCTTCACTGATTCTTCTGCCATCTTTACCTAAAGAAAACAACAAAAATATGTTCATGTTGGTCAAAAGAACCGCTAATCATATTGTAACTAGGCAGGGCAATTTCTGGACTGATTTAAAACCAAACCGACATAATTGAGACTACTATAAGTCATTTAATTTGATTGGTTTGCTCTGCATCAAGTGTTCTCAACCAGCCGCACTGACCCTGCATGTTTATATTTATTAATTTTTTATATTTTATTACTATTATTATTATTATTTTGAACAATGAGGATGTTTAACTCCACATTAGCCCATTGGAAAATTTATAGAAAAAGAAAACAAATTTTAGTAGTTTTTTAATTTAGTCGACATTTGTTGACCTGAGCTGATCAGTTTATATATGACATATTTAAATAAGGACACTCCATCACATATCCTTTTTCGTTACCAGTGCAAGTTGACCCCAACCTTAGCTCCTCTCGACCAGTTAACAACTAATATTACATCTATTTTTAATAAAGTCTTGATTTAGGTTGATATTAAAGGGCAAGATACAAAATAGCCTCAAAAAGTATGGTAGAAGAACATATAATTTCATTATTTCAAGGAAATGGACTGCAGTGAAATTGAGATTGAGAAAAGAAGAGCAGTATAGTACCTTAGCACGCATGGTCTCAACATCAGCTTTTAGTACTCTGTTATCAACGGCTGCATCATTATACTTTTGGTTTATTTCAGAGAGGCGCTTCAGCAAAGATGAGTTTTCAACTCTCAGTTGGGACACCTGCAGCAAGACATTGAAAATTTTAGAAAGATCTTTTGCAGACACAAGTATCACATGCACATTCAAACCCAATGATATTTTTTTTGTTCCATTTGCTCCAAAATGAGAAAAAATGAACTCTTTCCAGTTCTTTCTCCACAAACAAGCAAGGGTATAAAGGAAATTTCTCCCAGGCTGTAAGACTACCAGAGTTAATGAAGACATTTACAGTAGGTATGATTATGGGCATTTATAAAATCTTAAGAGTTGCCATTTTGCAGGTAGTATATTGGACGCTCATACAGCGTTCACTCAAAGGTGGTATTTTGCCCTGGTAATGTTGCAGTTTCCTGTTTTCCGATTTTCAGAGGAATATGAAACACATTTGGGTTGAGCATTGTTTTCATTTTCTTATTCGAGCACAGGATCAAAATGAAATTAGAAAGCATTGTGGATTTGAATTAACGTCCACGCCTTCGCCGCTTTAAGGCCCCACTTTGGACATGGCACAACCCCGGGAGGAATCCTTCTTCCACTCCCCCCCTTGAAACAAACACTCAAACGAACGGTTGAACCGCTTCGATGCTTGCTTGCCATGAGAATAAGATTTTTTTACTGTTCCTAAAGAACTCTCTATCAAATAAGTCTAAGCTATTTGATCTACGGGAAACCAAGAGGGCTAGGCAATGAGTGTTTCTTTACTTTGAGCTAGGTGTGCAGCGGTAGATTCAGTTTCCGGATTTATCATATGTGTACTCTTCTGTAGTTCCACTCGCTCCATCCATATCCCTACTAGTGGTTATTCTTCATTTTCCATTCTCTAATTTTTGGCGAAGCCTATTTCAAGGCTCCACTTTGGAAATGTTTTCGTTCCCAAATAGCATACGGGCGATCGCCTTTCCAACTTATATATATGGGAGCTTTGCGGGATCACCTTCTTTTTCTCTTGCCTTTCTGATAGGAGACTAGTTGCTAGTAGTGATGGGCCTACTTTGCATCCTTCACATGTTAACTTGACATCAGGATCCTCCATGGCCTCCACTAGTGTGAACGAGCATAGTGCATCAGGGAGAGTTTGAACTGCATCGGGTACCAGGTGAAGGTTCAGCTGGCTTCATTCCTATACATTTAAAAGCGAGGTCTTTGTTCTTCATAAGAAGAGCACAAGTGCATCAGACAGTAGTATATCCCCCCCCCCCCTCTTTTCCACCCGCAATTAGTAATCTTAAATTAGTAAACCCAGCTTTACAGAAAAATCCAGATGATCTTGCATTCACCTTCAAGGTTCTTATATCTGATGGTTGTATTTCAAATACTGGCTCTTATTCTAAACAATACTTCTAATAAAATTATGGATGATAAAAAATTTGAAAGGAAAAGTTGCAGTTGTTATTTTTGGTGCTTGTTCTCAATCATGAGAATAATTAGGATAAAAAATGAATAAAAGGCCAAGAAATTAATGAGAATGGCTTGTCAAATAGGATGCTAGCCAAGTATTATATGTTTTACACGAATAGGCAGTAATCAAGAAACAATTAATATCCTTTTCAACCCCCCAATTAAACAGGATGGCAAACTCTTGACATGTCATGCTAAGTATAAATTCCCTCTCTGTGACTTGCATCAATCTTAAAAGGAAGAAACCATTGATAGGTCAAGTATAGCTGTATAGGTACAAGCTCATTTGGATATTGGGCAAGATTGTACATGAGTGAATTACTTGTACTACATTGATGCAAGCCACAGATAGCTAGTAGTAGTAAATATGTAATAGCCCCAAAACTTTCCAGACCATTGACAGGAATTTGTTTTCAACTTGACCAGATTTCCATGTAGCAGCCAAATGTCATAGCTTTTTAAATCAGATACAAATCATCACTCAAATACTTCTTTTTCTTTTTTGCTGATTTTGAAAGGGTTTTATAGAGACAGGTAAACCATGTGGTAACCACTTCTCAGCAGCTTTCACTCTGAATGACAGCGTTAGCGCAATTTAAAAGAGATTTGAAGTATGAGGAGTATCAGTGAATCATCTCCTTATCACTTATAATTGCTCACATGCAATATGGTCGGCTAGCCCCTTCTGTGCTAGTAATTTGCATGCTGTGGCAATTTGGGGAGCATGAAATGACCAAATTTAGCACCTCAAATAAAAAAATTATCCTAAATTATACTTCCATCTTGGAAAAAAAGGGAGATTCTTTAGCATACTCCATACACCTAACTGCACCATCAACTGAGTTGCAACTTGTGGACAATGCAAGTAGTTGGATGTTACAAGCAGGAGACTGACAATCTTTCCACCCTCACAATCTTCAATTGTAGATCATGAAGAGTCTGCTTTACAACAATTGGATGCACCAAACTGGAGGGCATCAATTTTTTCTTGTGCTTCCAACTGAAGAATAGAATTAAGAGAGAAGATTTCATTCCTCAGAAGTGAAAAATATTAGAGCACATGCGTTGGAACAATAGAAAGTTCTTTCTGGGTACACAATCAGGCAAACATATAGCTTCAGCCTCCGCTCTGTCCCTTGACTCATTCTTGAATCCACCTTTTACTCTAGAGTTGCCTACGAGGGGTTCTGATAAGATAACTTGTTGGCTGTTTGTTCTTCAGTTGTTGTTGTCTTTTTCTTTTTCCCCTGTTAGCAGCACACCTCATGTGCTGAACATGCTGCAATGTATAACTTGAATGGGCTATGCGAGCCTACATGCATTTCTTTTTGGCACAATAAGGGATTGGAAATACGATGGTTACTGAGTACTAATAAAATTTTAGAAATGACAAAGAAAGCTTCAGAAACAAAACAAGCAAAAAATGATTTTTTGTTTTCAAAAATCAAAAGCAGATAAATAAAAAAAATGGTTTGTTTGCAGTCCTGCACATCCTAAAAAGGTTAAAAACAAAAAGTAAAAATACCTGTGCCTCAAGTTCAGTTAACTGAGCTTGCTTTCTTCTTCTAGAACGCCTTGCTGACTCTCGGTTCGAAAGCATCCTACAATTTTAGATAACTTATAAGACAAAAATACGTAAGAAAAATCATAACTAAATTCAATTTCAAAGTGTATAAGAAAAAGAGGGGGGATCACTTGACAACGGCTATTTTGACAATCTTGACAATGGGTTTTAAATATATTAAAAAATAAATCTTAAAAATAGGAATATAAATGTGTTCTTCAACTTATGGATTGATAGTATTTCAAATTTCATGCAACTTCATTATCATTTGATAGTCCATCAAAGATCATTAAATTGGAACAATTGCAAGTTGTATGAAATTTTGATGATCTTTGATGAACTATCAAATGATAATGAAATTGCATGAAATTTAAAATGCTATCAGTCCATAAGTGAATGAACATAACTATAAACTTTTTCTTATTTTTAATTTTTTTTTCAAATTTATTTGAAAATCCATTGTCAAGATTGTCAAAATAGTCATTGTCAAGTGATCCACATGTTTTTAATTTCTTAAGAAAGAGTAAACCCACTTTGCATGGAACTGAACCGTGCCTGTAGTTCTGCACATCTCAAGAAGGTTAACAAAGAGAAAATCGGCTTTCATAAAATTCATATTTTGATTCCAGATATTTTACCAGTATAAGCAACTTGGATGATTACAACTTTCATATTTTTCTATTAAATGTTGAGTTAACATTTCTGAAATTTTTAGGCTTTTTGATGTTCAGTTAATATCTCACTTTAAGATAAGGGAAGGAAGAATACATGTTCCGATGGTTTAGCCACTCCGACTTTTATCTCTCTATTTGTTTCTTTTACATATCTGAAACCTGCAAATCCTGTACCGCTCTAGTACAAATGAAAATTTCAAATAAAGAGTTACCTTCTCATTCTCTTCGCTTCAGCAGGATCCATGTTTTCAAGGGTTTCAAACTCTCCCTCTAAATCATCATCCTCAGACTGCTCAGAACCGCTTGTAGTTGATTTTACTGGAATTTCTGTATTTTTCAGTATATGCTGAGCTGGACTTCCATTGGGCCCACTGCCAGCTTTGTTTTGCACTGAACCGCTGCTATTTCCTGAGAACTCCAAAAGATACAAAATTTAGGGCCTAAAGATGAAGTGCACTCAGATGGCAGGTAAAGATTGAAAGGGTTTCTGTACATGTAGCTAGCAGGTTTATAGTGAGGTTCAACCATCTATTGAGTTCTCTGATCATCAGAAGTAACTTTCCTCAAAAAAAAAAAAAGTAAATAAGTGTGCTAACAAAATACAAGAGTAGGCAACATCCAGATCAATAACCACCCAATTGGTAAAGACTGAAATGTCAGCAAATGCATAGTGGAATTGTAGTGTAAAGACACCGAAACAGCACTGAAATACAGTACTGGCACACTCAAGTGATCCGACTGGTAACCAGGACTGCTAAAAGAGAATATGAGAATAGAATGGACCTCTAGCAGAGGATTGAGATCCAAACTGTGAAGAGTCTGATGTCTGAGATTTTGCATCAGCTAAAGGTGCTTCTTGGGGTTGGGACGTACCATTCGTACCCTGCTCAAGGGCAAATAAAAAAGGAAAACGTGTCATCAAGTATGACCGCACTATCATGGGAACTTGGGTACCAACAATTCAGAGCTTCTAATATGTTATGGCTTGAAAAAATTAAACATAACTATATAAAGAGGGAAAAACAAAGGAATTGAGATCAGCAAGAACTAACAGGTTTGATCTCAAATTAACTAACCTGTTGGTACAGAACTGAGAACTGATTGTCTTGTTAACATTCCTTAGACCCCAGAATTGTTTTTTTACGTACACCAGTCGTGGTAATGTTTTCCACTAAAATTAAGTTAAAATTGAAAATGAACTTCAAGAAAAAAGAATAAAATGCCCACCCGAGACATGGCAACAGCCTTGCAATAGATCTCAAGCTGTTGCTTCAGATGCTCAGCATATTTCTCTGGATCAATCTGGCCTGGCTGCCGGTCCCTAAGTGGTTTAACTTCCATCACGTCATCTCTTCCACTGCCCACCAAGCTGTTTCCTACTCCTCCACTAGCACTCGAACTCGCGCTAGGGTTAGGTTTAGGGGCATGCTTGGTATTTGTCGGTGCGGTTGGATTAGGGACAGCCTTTGGGCTGAGCATAGCTGTTTCCTCCATAAACTTCTGAAAGAACCATTCGGAGGGGCTCCGGTTCATCGCCGACGGAGCGGCTACTCCTGCGGAGGAGGAGGAGGCGGACGTGGGAGGCGGCGGCGCAGATGATGGCCAGAAGGTCTCTGAGATGTCGTCCACAGAGAATGCTCTGTCCATGGACGACTTCAACAAAAAGGAGAAAAAGGATGGATTCTGTTGGTGTGTTAATTCGACGAGGGGGTGGAGGGGGTGGAGGGGGTGGCGAGCGAGAGAGTCGCGAGTTCTTATTTGGGCGGTCGGAAAAGGGGGACGAAATATTAGGTGGAGATGGAAAGAGCTTTCTGTTGAGGTCTGTGCGGTTCTTTTGTATTAAACCGTCCGATCTCTGATCAACGGTCCTAATTTAACAATAATAAAACCCCGTGCATCAAAATTCGTATTTAGATTTCTTCACAGCCGTTATGATTGAAACGAGCCCTTCGAATCTCTCTGTGGAGCTCTCCGAAGAAAAAATCTCTTCAGAGGATCGAACAAGAAAAAAATCAACTGCTGAATTCCAATGAACCACTTTCTTATTGCACAGTGCTTTAATTCATTTTTTCCAGTCCCTACAAAACCATCAAAATACCACTGCACCTCCTATATAATATAAATCAGAGATATTACTCTAAAATTAAATAGTTGCCCTGTCCCAGTGGATATAAAACAGCTTCTGTGATGGATTAGTTATTAAATAGTCAAATTTAAAGTTCAAATTATCACATATATCGTATGAATGGTGTAAATAGTTTGCCTTGTCCCAGTGGTTATAAAACAGCTTCTGTGACGGATTACTTGTCAAATAGTCAAATTTAAAGATCAAATTATCACATATTTGATCGTATGAATATGTATGGTTATTTTATAACATGTAAATACTTATGCATTGTAGTTGTTACTGTGGATTTGAGTTGTATAATTTATTTTATTTTAATTCATCAACTTCAAATGGACATACAAATTTTGATTTACTTACGTCTTTTAGATTTATTTTTACAATAAAAACACAAAACTGATTGCAATCTTAAATCAATTATTCACATTGACAAAACACAATTTTACTTAGAAATAAATATAGTACGATTGACTGCAATATCATACATAAACTATTATTCTAAATGTGATAAATCATAAATTCAATACCTCTACTTACCATCAAAATGATTTGAAAATATTTAACTATCATCTCACAATAAAAAAGAAAACAATGAAGCATAAATGAATTCCCTTCGCGTAATATGATCAAATCAGAATAATGTAGTTTCTCAATTCAAAGTTGATTAAATAATTAAGTTCTAAGAATGATCACGAATGGATGCCGGATTTTATGTGAGTTCTTATTTAAAAATAATATGTAAAAATAACTCTATCTGAAAATTATTAAATTATATTAGAAGGGCTAGTTTGCAAAGTTCCTCTTGAATTGGTTACGTGACTTCTCGTAGAAGAAATAATAGATCGAGAAAATTAAGAAAAATGAAAATATCTCCTAGGCCATGCATGAAGATATGAGTTGATTGGTTGTCTAAAGTTGTCTTATATGATACTACTTTAATGTACCGTGTTATTTTTGTGCATGCCTTTGGCCTTTGGTTGGACATGCAACTATGCAACAACAAAAAAAATAATATATTCTTATCCTTAGTTGGCTCTTGGCTGCTATTATCGCACAAGCAAACATTAAATATTCGGGAATGAGATAGGTTCAGAGGCTTTTGAACTCATTGATTTTGTATTGAGATTAGTTTAAAGTCACTCTCACTCGTTGATTTTGTATTGAGATTCGTAAAAAATAGAGAAAAATTTTGAATAAATAAAAAAAATATGAATTTCGATGTAAAATTAATTAATGAGAGAGGTTTTGAACTAATTTTTTTGATTCAAAAGGCTTTAAACCTACCTCAGTTCTTAACAAAGATTAATTGCAATGCCTAATTAAGAGGGATATATAGAATTATATATGGAATTTCAATATAGTCAAAGAAAAACAATATACCTCCACAAAAATGTTAATCATGTATTTGATAAAAGAATATAAATATGACAAGTTGCAATTGATTAGCCTTTACATCTAGATAAGTGCAAGGTGCTTCTTGAACCAGTCAATTGCCAGTTGATAAGCTTTAGTTACTCATTCTTGAGTTTCAGTAGTTTTTTATGTTTTATTTTTATTATAATGTAAAAAGCACTTTGTTTAATTTTTACGAGTATGATTGTTTTTTCTTTTTCCTTTTTTTTTGTTGGTGATGGATTTCTTCTTTCATTTGAGAGATCCATATTTATATTTCGAGATGAAAAATAGCAATATAATATACACGACGCCATGTCGCATTTCAATAAACAGTAGTTAAACAACTTGAACGAAATGCTTGTTTTAATTTTTTTTTATCTACCTTGCAATTAATTTGGTGTTAATTTGGAACTTCAATTTTATGTTATCCATCTAACAAATTTCACCATCATGATTGATTTACCAGTTGGCTATATAGATCTCAAGCTAATAATAATATTATAGTACATTGTTTTACTAAGGATATGCTGATTTTTTTTGTAGAATCAGATAACTCTGATTCTATCTTGGACAGTACATGCGTTGGAGAAGGAAAATACTGAAATGGAAACCCGAGAAGAATACCTAACAGAAATTGTTATGAGACTTGAAACAAATGACGTGTTCTCGCCAAGTGCTGCTCAGGAGCGTTCCTACAAAGAGACACTCACTCATGTGGTTCGTGTCATTTTAAATGAGAGCAATGACCCACCATGTTGATCATGTTGTAATATGAAGAAGCAGAGTCGAAAAGACCGTTTGAAGGAAGTACTTCAGTCAATAGAGCACAAATAAGTATACGATCCTCCAGGAGCTTTCGAAATTGGATACTATCTCATTATTAGCAAGTACATAAGATCTCTCCTCACTTTCTTCAGATCAGAAGTTCAGCCAGGTGGCCTTTCCATTTTACAAAGCTTATATTTATCCTTAAGTACTTGGTAAAAGTTCAATCTTCCACAGAGGCTTCTCAAAGATTACCTGATTGCATCATCTGGAAGAGCTTGCGGAATTTTGTAGGCATTTGACCAGTTTATCAGCATCTGTTCCAGAGATGGATGTAAAGAACAGTAAGTGTTGAAACCAAGTGTGTTGTAATTTGCAACTCTGGCAAATTGAGAGAAAATACAAAGTAGAATATGATCGCTATCTGATTTGGCTGTCATCTTTTGACCTAATATGTTTAATTGGGGTCTTTACAAATTAGTGAATTACACGTAACATTAACATGTTTCATGTTTGTGCAGAATAGCACCCAACATCTTTTGTTATGAGTTTAGCTTATTATTGCATGTATGTGGCCTATTGCAGAAAACCACTATCATTGTTTCAATGTTATCAACTGAAAAGACTTCCTCAATTCAAACAACAAGAAATGAGAAAAATAGTTATAATATAGTATAAATACTAATTTTAGTTTGATCTCAGATGACATTCATTTGCTGCAGGTTATACACCACTGATGGGTATCGAGTACAACCAGGAGGGCCCACTTGTCATTCTTAGGAGCAGGGAGAGGAACAGTGCATTTTACTTTCATAAGTTCCTTCTTACTTTGTTTGATCTCAGATCACATTCTCTTTTGTTATTCTCTTATCCATCCATAGAAGAGAATATCTCCTATTTACAAGTATTGGATTGCACGCCGCCTCCTAAAGATGGTACGCTTCCATGTAATTATAGCCTCACAAGTAACTTGTGATACCACCATTACTTGCGTTTTCTTCATTTAATTACAACTCCTTTGATTTTAGTTACTACTGTTGTGCATTATCACTCCTCTCTTTCCATATCTTAATTAATTATTTCCTTCTTTTGTTTGCTTTTTGCCGAGGATAATTAAGAAATCTACTTGGTGTAATTCTCGACCAAGGTAGACGTGTCCTCAGACTACTTACGGTGCCTTGCAATTGAGGGAATGAAAGTTGACATCGATAGGAATACCACACAAATAATCAGTGTGTTCTCGCGAACAATCCTTATGTGCATATCTTCACAGAACTTGATGAACTTGAACCTCTTGATAATTATGGGGGTAATGAGAGGATCAAAGATTTTAAAAATCCTAACAAAAAAATAATTGAGAGCTTTTGAAATATCCTAGAAATTAATCAAGCGATATTCTAAACAGCAGTTTTAGATATATTGTAGTCGAAAGAATTCTTTTTTTCAATTCTTCTATGTTATTCCTTTTATAGCCATATGAAAAAAAATTAAAAATCTCTTTCACAAGAAAAATAATGACTCGCTCACCACTGTTTTTGGTTGTAATCAACCATTTCAACACTATTGAAGTGATCTGGAGGTTATCCAACAACAAGAACAATGAGAACGATATGCTTCACTGATTTGTATCTTAATGTATAATTTTGTAATAGGTTAGTTAATTAATTTTATCATTCATATATATTTAATTGTTGTTAATTTAAAACTTCAAAAACATATATATATATATATATTCTCATTAAATTCTTTATAGAGAGAGAGATTTTTAAGTAAAACTAATATGCTCCTAGGAACATCATTTTCAAAAATTAAAAACAGTGACTTAAAAATCCCATCCAAATGATTCTAGCTTTTCAAAAAAATATATCAAATTGTTATTAAATTTTGATTTATCACTCTCATTAAATTCTTCATATTAAAATCTTATAGGGTACGAAAATTTGGGGTGTTTCGAGTTTTTTAAGTCACTCTTTTCAATTTTTAAAAATCAACTTGTACAAAATTAGTTGTTGTAGAATATTCATATCCAAGTTTTAATTAGAAAATCTTATAATAGGCATATTTAGGAGTAATTATATTAATTTATAAGAAATTATGTGTAGTTATGCAGCCACAACTTTTGAAAAACTCAAATAACTTATTTAAACAGTTGTTTTTAATCCATCTTACATTATGTTTTGTGCAAAATTAGTGACGTACAATATTCATATCGAAGTTTAATTAGAAGATCTTATAATAGGCATGCTTAGGAGTAATTATATTAATTCATAAGAAATTATGTGTAACTATGCGGCCAAAAAAATTTGAAAAACTCAAACAACTTGTTTAAACAGTCGTTTTTAAAGCCTTCTACTTATGTTTTGTGCAGAATTAGTGTTGTAGAATGTTCATATTGAAGTGTTAATTAAATAATCTTTTAATAGCATAATTAGGAGCGATTATATTAATTTTCACTAAATTATGTGTAGTTATGGGGCCAAAAATGTTGAAATACTCAAATAACTTTTTTAAATAGCTGTTTCTAATGCGTCTTACTTATGTTTTTGGAAAAAATAGCGTCGTAGAATATTCATATCGAAGTGTTAATTGAACAATCTTATAATAGACATAATTGAGAGTAATTATATTAATTTGTACGAAATTATGTATATTTATGGGGCCAAGAATTTAAAAAAAGTCAAACAACTTGTTTAAACAGCAGTTTTTAATGCATCTTACTTATGTTTTGTGCCAAACCAGCGTCATGGAATATACATATCGAAGTTTAATTAGATAATCTTATAATAGGCATAATTAGGAGTAATTATATTAATTTGCACGAAATTATATGTAGTTATGAGGCAAAAAATTTGAGAAACTCAATCAACTAGTTTAAACTGCTATTTTTTTTAATGCACCTTACTTATGTTTTGTACAAACTTAGTATCGTAGAATATTCATATCGAAGAATTAATCGGATAATCCTCTAATAGGCACAACCAGGGGTAGTTATATTAATTTTTATGAAATTATATGTAGTTATGAGACAATAAATTTTAAAAATCTTAAACAACTTGTTTAAACTGCAGTTTCAAATGTATCTTATTTATGTTTTGTGAAAAATTATCGTTATAGGATATTCATATTGGAGTGTTAGTTGGACAATCTTATAATAGGCATAATTAGGAGTAATTATATAAATTTGCGTGAAATTATGTGTAGTTATGCAACCAAAAAATTTAAAAAACTCAAACAACTTGTTTAAACAGCTGTTTTTAATGCATCTTACTTATTTTTAAGAAAAAATCGTGTCGTAGAATGTTCATATCGAAGTTTAATTAGATAATCTTATAATAGGCATAATTAGGAGTAATTATATTAATTTTCACTAAATTATGTGTCGTTATGAGGCAATAAACGTTAAAAATCTTAAACAACTTGTTCAAACAGAAATTTCTAATGTATCTTTCTTATATCTTATGAAAAATTAGTGTCCTATGATATTCATATCGAAGTGTTAATTTGACAATCTTATAATAGACATAGTTAGGAGTAATCATATTAATTCGCTCGGAATTATGTGTAGTTTTAATACGAGAAAATGTTGAAAATCTTAATCAACTTGTTTAAACAACGAATGCATCTTACTTCTATTTTGGGCAAAATTAGCGCCATAGAATATTCATATATAAGTTCTAATTGGACAATCATATAATAGGCATAATCGGGAGTAATTATTTTAATTTTTACGAAATTATATATAGTTATGCAGCAACTTGTTTAAGGAACTGTTTTTAATGCATCTTATTTATGTTTTGTGCAAAATTTATGTCGTACAATGTTCATATCGAAGTGTTAATTGGATAATCTTATAATAGGTATAATTAGGAGTAATTATATTAATTTTCACGAAATTATGTGTAGTTATGAGTCAAGAAATGTTAAAAATCTTAAACAACTTGTTTAAACAGCATTTCTATATATCTTACTTATGTTTTATGAAACTTTAGTGTCGTAGGATATTCAAATCGAAGTGTTAATTGGGCAGTCTTATAATAGGCATAATTAGAAGTAATTATATTAATTTGCATGAATTATGTGTACTTATGCGGCCAAAATTTTTAAAAAACACAAACAACTTGTTTAAGCGGTTGTTTTTAATGCATCCTACTTATGTCTTGTGCAAAATTAGTGTCGTAGAATGTTCACATCGAAGTGTTAATTGGCTAATATTTTAATAGACATAATTAGGAGTAACTATATTAATTTTCACGAAATTATATGTAGTTATGAGGCCAAAAGTGTTGAAAAACTTAACTTTTTTAAATAGCAGTTTCTAATACTTATGTTTTGAGGAAAGATAATGCCCTAAAATATTCATTTTGAAGTATTAATTGAACAATCTTATAATAGACATAATTAGGAGTAATTATATTAATTTGCAACAAATTATGTGTAGTTATGCGGCCAAAATTTTTCATAAAGCCAAACAACTTGTTTAAACAGAAGTTTTTAACGCATCTTACTTATGTTTCGTGCAATATTAGCGTTAAAGAATATTCATATCTAAGTTTTAATTGGACAATTTTATAATAGGCGTAATTAGGAGTAATTGTCTTAATTTGCACGAAATAAAATGTAGTTATGCGGCTAAAAATTATGAAAAACTCAAACAACTTGTTTAAACAACAGTTTTTAATGCATCTTACTTATATTTTGCACAAAATTAGCGACATGGAATGTTCATATCGAAGTTTTAATAGGACAATCTCATAATAGGCGTAATCGGGAGGAATTATTTTAATTTGCGCGAAACTATGTGTCGTCGTGCGGCCAAAAATTTTCACAAAGCCAAACAACTTGTTTAAACAGCAGTTTTTAACGCATCTTACTTATATTTTGTGCAAAATTAGCGTTATAGACTATTCATATCGATGTTTTAATTGGATAGCTTTATAATAGGCATAATTAAGAGTAATTATATTAATATCCATGAAATTATGTGTTGTTATGAGGGCAAAAATGTTGAAAACTCGAAAAACTTTTTTAAATAGCAGTTTCTAATGCATGCTTACTTATGTCTCATGAAAAATTAGCATCGTAGAATATTCATATCAAAGTGCTCATTGAAATATCTTATAAAAGACATAATTAGGAGTAATTACATAAATTTATACGAAATTGTGTGCAGTTATGCGGCCAAAAAATTTGAAAAGATCAAACAACTTGTTTAAACAGCAGTTTTTAATGTATCTTACTTATGTTTTGTGCAAAATTAGTGTTGTAGAATATTCATATCTAATTTTTAATTAGAAAATCTTAAAATAGGCATATTTAGGTGTAATTATATTAATCCATAATAAATTATGTGTAGTTATGCGGCCAAAATTTTTCACAAAGCCAAACAACTTGTTTGAACAGCAGTTTTAAACGCATCTTACTTATATTTTGTGCAAAATTAGCGTTATAGAATATTCATATCGTTGTTTTAATTGGACAACTTTATAATAGACGTAATTAGGAGTAATTATATTAATATCCATGAAATTATGTGTAGTTATGAGGGCAAAAATTTTGAAAACTCAAAAAACTTTTTTAAATAGCAGTTTCTAATGCATCTTACTTATGTTTCATGAAAAATTAGCATCGTAGAATATTCATATCAAAGTGTTCATTGAAATATCTTATAAAAGACATAATTAGGAGTAATTACATAAATTTACACGAAATTATGTGCAGTTATGCGGCCAAAAATTTTGAAAAGATCAAATAATTTGTTTAAACAAAAGTTTTTAATGTATCTTACTTATGTTTTGTGCAAAATTAGTTGTTGTAGAATATTCATATCCAAGTTTTAATTAGAAAATCTTATAATAGGCATATTTAGGAGTAATTATATTAATTTATAAGAAATTATGTGTAGTTATGCAGCCAAAACTTTTGAAAAACTCAAATAACTTATTTAAACAGTTGTTTTTAATCCATCTTACATTATGTTTTGTGCAAAATTAGTGACGTACAATATTCATATCGAAGTTTAATTAGAAGATCTTATAATAGGCATGCTTAGGAGTAATTATATTAATTCATAAGAAATTATGTGTAATTATGCGGCCAAAAAAATTTGAAAAACTCAAACAACTTGTTTAAACAGCCGTTTTTAAAGCCTTCTACTTATGTTTTGTGCAGAATTAGTGTTGTAGAATGTTCATATTGAAGTGTTAATTAGATAATCTTTTAATAGCATAATTAGGAGCGATTATATTAATTTTCACTAAATTATGTGTAGTTATGGGGCCAAAAATGTTGAAATACTCAAATAACTTTTTTAAATAGCCGTTTCTAATGCGTCTTACTTATGTTTTTGGAAAAAATAGCGTCGTAGAATATTCATATCGAAGTGTTAATTGAACAATCTTATAATAGACATAATTGGGAGTAATTATATTAATTTGTACGAAATTATGTATATTTATGGGGCCAAGAATTTAAAAAAGTCAAACAACTTGTTTAAACAGCAGTTTTTAATGCATCTTACTTATGTTTTGTGCCAAACCAGCGTCATGGAATATACATATCGAAGTTTAATTAGATAATCTTATAAGAGGCATAATTAGGAGTAATTATATTAATTTGCACGAAATTATATGTAGTTATGAGGCAAAAAATTTGAGAAACTCAATCAACTAGTTTAAACTGCTATTTTTTTAATGCACCTTACTTATGTTTTGTACAAACTTAGTATCGTAGAATATTCATATCGAAGAATTAATCGGATAATCCTCTAATAGGCACAATCCAGGGGTAGTTATGTTAATTTTTATGAAATTATATGTAGTTATGAGACAATAAATTTTAAAAATCTTAAACAACTTGTTTAAACTGCAGTTTCAAATGTATCTTATTTATGTTTTGTGAAAAATTATCGTTATAGGATATTCATATTGGAGTGTTAGTTGGACAATCTTATAATAGGCATAATTAGGAGTAATTATATAAATTTGCGTGAAATTATGTGTAGTTATGCAACCAAAAAATTTAAAAAACTCAAACAACTTGTTTAAACAGTGTTTTTAATGCATCTTACTTATTTTTAAGAAAAAATCGTGTCGTAGAATGTTCATATCGAAGTTTAATTAGATAATCTTATAATAGGCATAATTAGGAGTAATTATATTAATTTTCACTAAATTATGTGTCGTTATGAGGCAATAAACGTTAAAAATCTTAAACAACTTGTTCAAACAGAAATTTCTAATGTATCTTTCTTATATCTTATGAAAAATTAGTGTCCTATGATATTCATATCGAAGTGTTAATTTGACAATCTTATAATAGACATAGTTAGGAGTAATCATATTAATTCGCTCGGAATTATGTGTAGTTTTAATACAGAAAATGTTGAAAATCTTAATCAACTTGTTTAAACAACGGCTTCTAATGCATCTTACTTCTATTTTGGGCAAAATTAGCGCCATAGAATATTCATATCTAAGTTCTAATTGGACAATCATATAATAGGCATAATCAGGAGTAATTATTTTAATTTTTACGAAATTATATATAGTTATGCGGCCAGCAATTTTTAAAAACTCAAGCAACTTGTTTAAGGAACTGTTTTTAATGCATGTTATTTATGTTTTTGTGCAAAATTTGTGTCATACAATGTTCATATCGAAGTGTTAATTGGATAGTCTTATAATAGGTATAATTAGGAGTAATTATATTAATTTTCACGAAATTATGTGAAAAATCTTAAATAACTTGTTTAAACAGCAGTTTTTAATATATCTTACTTATGTTTTATGAAACTTTAGTGTCGTAGGATATTCAAATCGAAGTGTTAATTGGGCAGTCTTATAATAGGTATAATTAGAAGTAATTATATTAATTTGCATGAATTATGTGTACTTATGCGGCCAAAATTTTTAAAAAACACAAACAACTTGTTTAAGCGGTTTGTTTTTAATGCATCCTACTTATGTCTTGTGCAAAATTAGTGTCGTAGAATGTTCACATCGAAGTGTTAATTGGCTAATATTTTAATAGGCATAATTAGGAGTAACTATATTAATTTTCACGAAATTATATGTAGTTATGAGGCCAAAAGTGTTGAAAAACTTAACTTTTTTAAATAGCAGTTTCTAATACTTATGTTTTGAGGAAAGATAATGCCCTAAAATATTCATTTTGAAGTATTAATTGAACAATCTTATAATAGACATAATTAGGAGTAATTATATTAATTTGCAACAAATTATGTGTAGTTATGCGGCCAAAATTTTTCATAAAGCCAAACAACTTGGTTAAACAGAAGTTTTTAACGCATCTTACTTATGTTTCGTGCAATATTAGCGTTAAAGAATATTCATATCTAAGTTTTAATTGGACAATTTTATAATAGGCGTAATTAGGAGTAATTGTCTTAATTTGCACGAAATAAAATGTAGTTATCGGCTAAAAATTATGAGAAACTCAAACAACTTGTTTAAACAACAGTTTTTAATGCATCTTACTTATATTTTGCACAAAATTAGCGACATGGAATGTTCATATCGAAGTTTTAATAGGACAATCTCATAATAGGCGTAATCAGGAGGAATTATTTTAATTTGCGCGAAACTATGTGTCGTCGTGCGGCCAAAAATTTTCACAAAGCCAAACAACTTGTTTAAACAGCAGTTTTTAACGCATCTTACTTATATTTTGTGCAAAATTAGCGTTATAGACTATTCATATCGATGTTTTAATTGGATAACTTTATAATAGGCATAATTAAGAGTAATTATATTAATATCCATGAAATTATGTGTTGTTATGAGGGCAAAAATGTTGAAAACTCGAAAAACTTTTTTAAATAGCAGTTTCTAATGCATGCTTACTTATGTCTCGTGAAAAATTAGCATCGTAGAATATTCATATCAAAGTGTTCATTGAAATATCTTATAAAAGACATAATTAGGAGTAATTACATAAATTTATACGAAATTGTGTGCAGTTATGCGGCCAAAAAATTTGAAAAGATCAAACAACTTGTTTAAACAAAGCAGTTTTTAATGTATCTTACTTATGTTTTGTGCAAAATTAGTGTTGTAGAATATTCATATCTAATTTTTAATTACAAAATCTTACAATAGGCATATTTAGGTGTAATTATATTAATCCATAATAAATTATGTGTAGTTATGCGGCCAAAATTTTTCACAAAGCCAAACAACTTGTTTGAACGGCATTTTTTAACGCATCTTACTTATATTTCGTGCAAAATTAGCGTTATAGAATATTCATATCGTTGTTTTAATTGGACAACTTTATAATAGACGTAATTAGGAGTAATTATATTAATATCCATGAAATTATGTGTAGTTATGAGGGCAAAAATTTTGAAAACTCAAAAAACTTTTTTAAATAGCAGTTTCTAATGCATCTTACTTATGTTTCATGAAAAATTAGCATCGTAGAATATTCATATCAAAGTGTTCATTGAAATATCTTATAAAAGACATAATTAGGAGTAATTACATAAATTTACACGAAATTATGTGCAGTTATGCGGCCAAAAATTTTGGAAAGATCAAATAATTTGTTTAAACAAAAGTTTTTAATGTATCTTACTTATGTTTTGTGCAAAATTAGTTGTTGTAGAATATTCATATCCAAGTTTTAATTAGAAAATCTTATAATAGGCATATTTAGGAGTAATTATATTAATTTATAAGAAATTATGTGTAGTTATGCAGCCAAAACTTTTGAAAAACTCAAATAACTTATTTAAACGGTTGTTTTTAATCCATCTTACATTATGTTTTGTGCAAAATTAGTGACGTACAATATTCATATCGAAGTTTAATTAGAAGATCTTATAATAGGCATGCTTAGGAGTAATTATATTAATTCATAAGAAATTATGTGTAATTATGCGGCCAAAAAAATTTGAAAAACTCAAACAACTTGTTTAAACAGTAGTTTTTAAAGCCTTCTACTTATGTTTTGTGCGAATTAGTGTTGTAGAATGTTCATATTGAAGTGTTAATTAGATAATCTTTTAATAGCATAATTAGGAGCGATTATATTAATTTTCACTAAATTATGTGTAGTTATGGGGCCAAAAATGTTGAAATACTCAAATAACTTTTTTAAATAGCCGTTTCTAATGCGTCTTACTTATGTTTTTGGAAAAAATAGCGTCGTAGAATATTCATATCGAAGTGTTAATTGAACAATCTTATAATAGACATAATTGGGAGTAATTATATTAATTTGTACGAAATTATGTATATTTATGGGGCCAAGAATTTAAAAAAAGTCAAACAACTTGTTTAAACAATGAGTTTTTAATGCATCTTACTTATGTTTTGTGCCAAACCGGCGTCATGGAATATACATATCGAAGTTTAATTAGATAATCTTATAAGAGGCATAATTAGGAGTAATTATATTAATTTGCACGAAATTATATGTAGTTATGAGGCAAAAAATTTGAGAAACTCAATCAACTAGTTTAAACTGCTATTTTTTTAATGCACCTTACTTATGTTTTGTACAAACTTAGTATCGTAGAATATTCATATCGAAGAATTAATCGGATAATCCTCTAATAGGCACAATCGGGGGTAGTTATGTTAATTTTTATGAAATTATATGTAGTTATGAGACAATAAATTTTAAAAATCTTAAACAACTTGTTTAAACTGCAGTTTCAAATGTATCTTTATTTATGTTTTGTGAAAAATTATCGTTATAGGATATTCATATTGGAGTGTTAGTTGGACAATCTTATAATAGGCATAATTAGGAGTAATTATATAAATTTGCGTGAAATTATGTGTAGTTATGCAACCAAAAAATTTAAAAAAGTCAAACAACTTGTTTAAACGCAGGTGTTTTTAATGCATCTTACTTATTTTTAAGAAAAAATCGTGCCGTAGAATGTTCATATCGAAGTTTAATTAGATAATCTTCTAATAGGCATAATTAGGAGTAATTATATTAATTTTCACGAAATTATGTGTCGTTATGAGGCAATAAACGTTAAAAATCTTAAACAACTTGTTCAAACAGAAATTTCTAATGTATCTTTCTTATATCTTATGAAAAATTAGTGTCCTATGATATTCATATCGAAGTGTTAATTTGACAATCTTATAATAGACATAGTTAGGAGTAATCATATTAATTCGCTCGGAATTATGTGTAGTTTTAATACGAAAATGTTGAAAATCTTAATCAACTTGTTTAAACAACGGCTTCTAATGCATCTTACTTCTATTTTGGGCAAAATTAGCGCCATAGAATATTCATATATAAGTTCTAATTGGACAATCATATAATAGGCATAATCAGGAGTAATTATTTTAATTTTTACGAAATTATATATAGTTATGCGACCAAGAATTTTCAAAAACTCAAGCAACTTGTTTAAGGAACTGTTTTTAATGCATCTTATTTATGTTTTGTGCAAAATTTGTGTCGTACAATGTTCATATCGAAGTGTTAATTGGATAATCTTATAATAGGTATAATTAGGAGTAATTATATTAATTTTCACGAAATTATGTGTAGTTATGAGTCAAGAAATGTTAAAAATCTTAAACAACTTGTTTAAACAATGCGGTTTCTAATATATCTTACTTATGTTTTATGAAACTTTAGTGTCGTAGGATATTCAAATCGAAGTGTTAATTGGGCAGTCTTATAATAGGCATAATTAGAAGTAATTATATTAATTTGCATGAATTATGTGTACTTATGCGGCCAAAATTTTTAAAAAACACAAACAACTTGTTTAAGCGGTTGTTTTTTAATGCATCCTACTTATGTCTTGTGCAAAATTAGTGTCGTAGAATGTTCACATCGAAGTGTTAATTGGCTAATATTTTAATAGGCATAATTAGGAGTAACTATATTAATTTTCACGAAATTATATGTAGTTATGAGGCCAAAAGTGTTGAAAAACTTAACTTTTTTAAATAGCAGTTTCTAATACTTATGTTTTGAGGAAAGATAATGCCCTAAAATATTCATTTTGAAGTATTAATTGAACAATCTTATAATAGACATAATTAGGAGTAATTATATTAATTTGCAACAAATTATGTGTAGTTATGCGGCCAAAATTTTTCATAAAGCCAAACAACTTGGTTAAACGAAGTTTTTAACGCATCTTACTTATGTTTCGTGCAATATTAGCGTTAAAGAATATTCATATCTAAGTTTTAATTGGACAATTTTATAATAGGCGTAATTAGGAGTAATTGTCTTAATTTGCACGAAATAAAATGTAGTTATGCGGCTAAAAATTATGAGAAACTCAAACAACTTGTTTAAACAACAGATTTTTAATGCATCTTACTTATATTTTGCACAAAATTAGCGACATGGAATGTTCATATCGAAGTTTTAATAGGACAATCTCATAATAGGCGTAATCGGGAGGAATTATTTTAATTTGCGCGAAACTATGTGTCGTCGTGCGGCCAAAAATTTTCACAAAGCCAAACAACTTGTTTAAACAATGCGAGTTTTTAACGCATCTTACTTATATTTTGTGCAAAATTAGCGTTATAGACTATTCATATCGATGTTTTAATTGGATAACTTTATAATAGGCATAATTAAGAGTAATTATATTAATATCCATGAAATTATGTGTTGTTATGAGGGCAAAAATGTTGAAAACTCGAAAAACTTTTTTAAATAGCGAGTTTCTAATGCATGCTTACTTATGTCTCGTGAAAAATTAGCATCGTAGAATATTCATATCAAAGTGTTCATTGAAATATCTTATAAAAGACATAATTAGGAGTAATTACATAAATTTATACGAAATTGTGTGCGAGTTATGCGGCCAAAAAATTTGAAAAGATCAAACAACTTGTTTAAACAATGAGTTTTTAATGTATCTTACTTATGTTTTGTGCAAAATTAGTGTTGTAGAATATTCATATCTAATTTTTAATTACAAAATCTTACAATAGGCATATTTAGGTGTAATTATATTAATCCATAATAAATTATGTGTAGTTATGCGGCCAAAATTTTTCACAAAGCCAAACAACTTGTTTGAACAGCATTTTTTAACGCATCTTACTTATATTTCGTGCAAAATTAGCGTTATAGAATATTCATATCGTTGTTTTAATTGGACAACTTTATAATAGACGTAATTAGGAGTAATTATATTAATATCCATGAAATTATGTGTAGTTATGAGGGCAAAAATTTTGAAAACTCAAAAAACTTTTTTAAATAGCAGTTTCTAATGCATCTTACTTATGTTTCATGAAAAATTAGCATCGTAGAATATTCATATCAAAGTGTTCATTGAAATATCTTATAAAAGACATAATTAGGAGTAATTACATAAATTTACACGAAATTATGTGCGTTATGCGGCCAAAAATTTTGGAAAGATCAAATAATTTGTTTAAACAAAAGTTTTTAATGTATCTTACTTATGTTTTGTGCAAAATTAGTTGTTGTAGAATATTCATATCCAAGTTTTAATTAGAAAATCTTATAATAGGCATATTTAGGAGTAATTATATTAATTTATAAGAAATTATGTGTAGTTATGCAGCCAAAACTTTTGAAAAACTCAAATAACTTATTTAAACGGTTGTTTTTAATCCATCTTACATTATGTTTTGTGCAAAATTAGTGACGTACAATATTCATATCGAAGTTTAATTAGAAGATCTTATAATAGGCATGCTTAGGAGTAATTATATTAATTCATAAGAAATTATGTGTAATTATGCGGCCAAAAAATTTGAAAAACTCAAACAACTTGTTTAAACAGTAGTTTTTAAAGCCTTCTACTTATGTTTTGTGCGGAATTAGTGTTGTAGAATGTTCATATTGAAGTGTTAATTAGATAATCTTTTAATAGCATAATTAGGAGCGATTATATTAATTTTCACTAAATTATGTGTAGTTATGGGGCCAAAAATGTTGAAATACTCAAATAACTTTTTTAAATAGCCGTTTCTAATGCGTCTTACTTATGTTTTTGGAAAAAATAGCGTCGTAGAATATTCATATCGAAGTGTTAATTGAACAATCTTATAATAGACATAATTGGGAGTAATTATATTAATTTGTACGAAATTATGTATATTTATGGGGCCAAGAATTTAAAAAAAGTCAAACAACTTGTTTAAACATGAGTTTTTAATGCATCTTACTTATGTTTTGTGCCAAACCAGCGTCATGGAATATACATATCGAAGTTTAATTAGATAATCTTATAAGAGGCATAATTAGGAGTAATTATATTAATTTGCACGAAATTATATGTAGTTATGAGGCAAAAAATTTGAGAAACTCAATCAACTAGTTTAAACTGCTATTTTTTTAATGCACCTTACTTATGTTTTGTACAAACTTAGTATCGTAGAATATTCATATCGAAGAATTAATCGGATAATCCTCTAATAGGCACAATCGGGGGTAGTTATGTTAATTTTTATGAAATTATATGTAGTTATGAGACAATAAATTTTAAAAATCTTAAACAACTTGTTTAAACTGAGTTTCAAATGTATCTTTATTTATGTTTTGTGAAAAATTATCGTTATAGGATATTCATATTGGAGTGTTAGTTGGACAATCTTATAATAGGCATAATTAGGAGTAATTATATAAATTTGCGTGAAATTATGTGTAGTTATGCAACCAAAAAATTTAAAAAAGTCAAACAACTTGTTTAAACAGTGTTTTTAATGCATCTTACTTATTTTTAAGAAAAAATCGTGCCGTAGAATGTTCATATCGAAGTTTAATTAGATAATCTTCTAATAGGCATAATTAGGAGTAATTATATTAATTTTCACGAAATTATGTGTCGTTATGAGGCAATAAACGTTAAAAATCTTAAACAACTTGTTCAAACAGAAATTTCTAATGTATCTTTCTTATATCTTATGAAAAATTAGTGTCCTATGATATTCATATCGAAGTGTTAATTTGACAATCTTATAATAGACATAGTTAGGAGTAATCATATTAATTCGCTCGGAATTATGTGTAGTTTTTAATACGAAAATGTTGAAAATCTTAATCAACTTGTTTAAACAACGGCTTCTAATGCATCTTACTTCTATTTTGGGCAAAATTAGCGCCATAGAATATTCATATATAAGTTCTAATTGGACAATCATATAATAGGCATAATCAGGAGTAATTATTTTAATTTTTACGAAATTATATATAGTTATGCGGCCAGCAATTTTCAAAAACTCAAGCAACTTGTTTAAGGAACTGTTTTTAATGCATCTTATTTATGTTTTGTGCAAAATTTGTGTCGTACAATGTTCATATCGAAGTGTTAATTGGATAATCTTATAATAGGTATAATTAGGAGTAATTATATTAATTTTCACGAAATTATGTGTAGTTATGAGTCAAGAAATGTTAAAAATCTTAAACAACTTGTTTAAACAGCGGTTTCTAATATATCTTACTTATGTTTTATGAAACTTTAGTGTCGTAGGATATTCAAATCGAAGTGTTAATTGGGCAGTCTTATAATAGGCATAATTAGAAGTAATTATATTAATTTGCATGAATTATGTGTACTTATGCGGCCAAAATTTTTAAAAAACACAAACAACTTGTTTAAGCGGCTGTTTTTAATGCATCCTACTTATGTCTTGTGCAAAATTAGTGTCGTAGAATGTTCACATCGAAGTGTTAATTGGCTAATATTTTAATAGGCATAATTAGGAGTAACTATATTAATTTTCACGAAATTATATGTAGTTATGAGGCCAAAAGTGTTGAAAAACTTAACTTTTTTAAATAGCAGTTTCTAATACTTATGTTTTGAGGAAAGATAATGCCCTAAAATATTCATTTTGAAGTATTAATTGAACAATCTTATAATAGACATAATTAGGAGTAATTATATTAATTTGCAACAAATTATGTGTAGTTATGCGGCCAAAATTTTTCATAAAGCCAAACAACTTGGTTAAACAGAAGTTTTTAACGCATCTTACTTATGTTTCGTGCAATATTAGCGTTAAAGAATATTCATATCTAAGTTTTAATTGGACAATTTTATAATAGGCGTAATTAGGAGTAATTGTCTTAATTTGCACGAAATAAAATGTAGTTATGCGGCTAAAAATTATGAGAAACTCAAACAACTTGTTTAAACAACAGTTTTTAATGCATCTTACTTATATTTTGCACAAAATTAGCGACATGGAATGTTCATATCGAAGTTTTAATAGGACAATCTCATAATAGGCGTAATCGGGAGGAATTATTTTAATTTGCGCGAAACTATGTGTCGTCGTGCGGCCAAAAATTTTCACAAAGCCAAACAACTTGTTTAAACAGCAGTTTTTAACGCATCTTACTTATATTTTGTGCAAAATTAGCGTTATAGACTATTCATATCGATGTTTTAATTGGATAACTTTATAATAGGCATAATTAAGAGTAATTATATTAATATCCATGAAATTATGTGTTGTTATGAGGGCAAAAATGTTGAAAACTCGAAAAACTTTTTTAAATAGCAGTTTCTAATGCATGCTTACTTATGTCTCGTGAAAAATTAGCATCGTAGAATATTCATATCAAAGTGTTCATTGAAATATCTTATAAAAGACATAATTAGGAGTAATTACATAAATTTATACGAAATTGTGTGCAGTTATGCGGCCAAAAAATTTGAAAAGATCAAACAACTTGTTTAAACAGCAGTTTTTAATGTATCTTACTTATGTTTTGTGCAAAATTAGTGTTGTAGAATATTCATATCTAATTTTTAATTACAAAATCTTACAATAGGCATATTTAGGTGTAATTATATTAATCCATAATAAATTATGTGTAGTTATGCGGCCAAAATTTTTCACAAAGCCAAACAACTTGTTTGAACAGCATTTTTTAACGCATCTTACTTATATTTCGTGCAAAATTAGCGTTATAGAATATTCATATCGTTGTTTTAATTGGACAACTTTATAATAGACGTAATTAGGAGTAATTATATTAATATCCATGAAATTATGTGTAGTTATGAGGGCAAAAATTTTGAAAACTCAAAAAACTTTTTAAATAGCAGTTTCTAATGCATCTTACTTATGTTTCATGAAAAATTAGCATCGTAGAATATTCATATCAAAGTGTTCATTGAAATATCTTATAAAAGACATAATTAGGAGTAATTACATAAATTTACACGAAATTATGTGCAGTTATGCGGCCAAAAATTTTGGAAAGATCAAATAATTTGTTTAAACAAAAGTTTTTAATGTATCTTACTTATGTTTTGTGCAAAATTAGTTGTTGTAGAATATTCATATCCAAGTTTTAATTAGAAAATCTTATAATAGGCATATTTAGGAGTAATTATATTAATTTATAAGAAATTATGTGTAGTTATGCAGCCAAAACTTTTGAAAAACTCAAATAACTTATTTAAACGGTTGTTTTTAATCCATCTTACATTATGTTTTGTGCAAAATTAGTGACGTACAATATTCATATCGAAGTTTAATTAGAAGATCTTATAATAGGCATGCTTAGGAGTAATTATATTAATTCATAAGAAATTATGTGTAATTATGCGGCCAAAAAATTTGAAAAACTCAAACAACTTGTTTAAACAGCCGTTTTTAAAGCCTTCTACTTATGTTTTGTGCAGAATTAGTGTTGTAGAATGTTCATATTGAAGTGTTAATTAGATAATCTTTTAATAGCATAATTAGGAGCGATTATATTAATTTTCACTAAATTATGTGTAGTTATGGGGCCAAAAATGTTGAAATACTCAAATAACTTTTTTAAATAGCCGTTTCTAATGCGTCTTACTTATGTTTTTGGAAAAAATAGCGTCGTAGAATATTCATATCGAAGTGTTAATTGAACAATCTTATAATAGACATAATTGGGAGTAATTATATTAATTTGTACGAAATTATGTATATTTATGGGGCCAAGAATTTAAAAAAAGTCAAACAACTTGTTTAAACAGCAGTTTTTAATGCATCTTACTTATGTTTTGTGCCAAACCAGCGTCATGGAATATACATATCGAAGTTTAATTAGATAATCTTATAAGAGGCATAATTAGGAGTAATTATATTAATTTGCACGAAATTATATGTAGTTATGAGGCAAAAAATTTGAGAAACTCAATCAACTAGTTTAAACTGCTATTTTTTTAATGCACCTTACTTATGTTTTGTACAAACTTAGTATCGTAGAATATTCATATCGAAGAATTAATCGGATAATCCTCTAATAGGCACAATCAGGGGTAGTTATGTTAATTTTTATGAAATTATATGTAGTTATGAGACAATAAATTTTAAAAATCTTAAACAACTTGTTTAAACTGCAGTTTCAAATGTATCTTTATTTATGTTTTGTGAAAAATTATCGTTATAGGATATTCATATTGGAGTGTTAGTTGGACAATCTTATAATAGGCATAATTAGGAGTAATTATATAAATTTGCGTGAAATTATGTGTAGTTATGCAACCAAAAAATTTAAAAAACTCAAACAACTTGTTTAAACAGGTGTTTTTAATGCATCTTACTTATTTTTAAGAAAAAATCGTGCCGTAGAATGTTCATATCGAAGTTTAATTAGATAATCTTCTAATAGGCATAATTAGGAGTAATTATATTAATTTTCACGAAATTATGTGTCGTTATGAGGCAATAAACGTTAAAAATCTTAAACAACTTGTTCAAACAGAAATTTCTAATGTATCTTTCTTATATCTTATGAAAAATTAGTGTCCTATGATATTCATATCGAAGTGTTAATTTGACAATCTTATAATAGACATAGTTAGGAGTAATCATATTAATTCGCTCGGAATTATGTGTAGTTTTAATACAGAAAATGTTGAAAATCTTAATCAACTTGTTTAAACAACGGCTTCTAATGCATCTTACTTCTATTTTGGGCAAAATTAGCGCCATAGAATATTCATATATAAGTTCTAATTGGACAATCATATAATAGGCATAATCAGGAGTAATTATTTTAATTTTTACGAAATTATATATAGTTATGCGGCCAGCAATTTTCAAAAACTCAAGCAACTTGTTTAAGGAACTGTTTTTAATGCATCTTATTTATGTTTTGTGCAAAATTTGTGTCGTACAATGTTCATATCGAAGTGTTAATTGGATAATCTTATAATAGGTATAATTAGGAGTAATTATATTAATTTTCACGAAATTATGTGTAGTTATGAGTCAAGAAATGTTAAAAATCTTAAACAACTTGTTTAAACAGCGGTTTCTAATATATCTTACTTATGTTTTATGAAACTTTAGTGTCGTAGGATATTCAAATCGAAGTGTTAATTGGGCAGTCTTATAATAGGCATAATTAGAAGTAATTATATTAATTTGCATGAATTATGTGTACTTATGCGGCCAAAATTTTTAAAAAACACAAACAACTTGTTTAAGCGGCTGTTTTTAATGCATCCTACTTATGTCTTGTGCAAAATTAGTGTCGTAGAATGTTCACATCGAAGTGTTAATTGGCTAATATTTTAATAGGCATAATTAGGAGTAACTATATTAATTTTCACGAAATTATATGTAGTTATGAGGCCAAAAGTGTTGAAAAACTTAACTTTTTTAAATAGCAGTTTCTAATACTTATGTTTTGAGGAAAGATAATGCCCTAAAATATTCATTTTGAAGTATTAATTGAACAATCTTATAATAGACATAATTAGGAGTAATTATATTAATTTGCAACAAATTATGTGTAGTTATGCGGCCAAAATTTTTCATAAAGCCAAACAACTTGGTTAAACAGAAGTTTTTAACGCATCTTACTTATGTTTCGTGCAATATTAGCGTTAAAGAATATTCATATCTAAGTTTTAATTGGACAATTTTATAATAGGCGTAATTAGGAGTAATTGTCTTAATTTGCACGAAATAAAATGTAGTTATGCGGCTAAAAATTATGAGAAACTCAAACAACTTGTTTAAACAACAGTTTTTAATGCATCTTACTTATATTTTGCACAAAATTAGCGACATGGAATGTTCATATCGAAGTTTTAATAGGACAATCTCATAATAGGCGTAATCAGGAGGAATTATTTTAATTTGCGCGAAACTATGTGTCGTCGTGCGGCCAAAAATTTTCACAAAGCCAAACAACTTGTTTAAACAGCAGTTTTTAACGCATCTTACTTATATTTTGTGCAAAATTAGCGTTATAGACTATTCATATCGATGTTTTAATTGGATAACTTTATAATAGGCATAATTAAGAGTAATTATATTAATATCCATGAAATTATGTGTTGTTATGAGGGCAAAAATGTTGAAAACTCGAAAAACTTTTTTAAATAGCAGTTTCTAATGCATGCTTACTTATGTCTCGTGAAAAATTAGCATCGTAGAATATTCATATCAAAGTGTTCATTGAAATATCTTATAAAAGACATAATTAGGAGTAATTACATAAATTTATACGAAATTGTGTGCAGTTATGCGGCCAAAAAATTTGAAAAGATCAAACAACTTGTTTAAACAGCAGTTTTTAATGTATCTTACTTATGTTTTGTGCAAAATTAGTGTTGTAGAATATTCATATCTAATTTTTAATTACAAAATCTTACAATAGGCATATTTAGGTGTAATTATATTAATCCATAATAAATTATGTGTAGTTATGCGGCCAAAATTTTTCACAAAGCCAAACAACTTGTTTGAACAGCATTTTTTAACGCATCTTACTTATATTTCGTGCAAAATTAGCGTTATAGAATATTCATATCGTTGTTTTAATTGGACAACTTTATAATAGACGTAATTAGGAGTAATTATATTAATATCCATGAAATTATGTGTAGTTATGAGGGCAAAAATTTTGAAAACTCAAAAAACTTTTTTAAATAGCAGTTTCTAATGCATCTTACTTATGTTTCATGAAAAATTAGCATCGTAGAATATTCATATCAAAGTGTTCATTGAAATATCTTATAAAAGACATAATTAGGAGTAATTACATAAATTTACACGAAATTATGTGCAGTTATGCGGCCAAAAATTTTGGAAAGATCAAATAATTTGTTTAAACAAAAGTTTTTAATGTATCTTACTTATGTTTTGTGCAAAATTAGTTGTTGTAGAATATTCATATCCAAGTTTTAATTAGAAAATCTTATAATAGGCATATTTAGGAGTAATTATATTAATTTATAAGAAATTATGTGTAGTTATGCAGCCAAAACTTTTGAAAAACTCAAATAACTTATTTAAACGGTTGTTTTTAATCCATCTTACATTATGTTTTGTGCAAAATTAGTGACGTACAATATTCATATCGAAGTTTAATTAGAAGATCTTATAATAGGCATGCTTAGGAGTAATTATATTAATTCATAAGAAATTATGTGTAATTATGCGGCCAAAAAAATTTGAAAAACTCAAACAACTTGTTTAAACAGTCGTTTTTAAAGCCTTCTACTTATGTTTTGTGCAGAATTAGTGTTGTAGAATGTTCATATTGAAGTGTTAATTAGATAATCTTTTAATAGCATAATTAGGAGCGATTATATTAATTTTCACTAAATTATGTGTAGTTATGGGGCCAAAAATGTTGAAATACTCAAATAACTTTTTTAAATAGCCGTTTCTAATGCGTCTTACTTATGTTTTTGGAAAAAATAGCGTCGTAGAATATTCATATCGAAGTGTTAATTGAACAATCTTATAATAGACATAATTGGGAGTAATTATATTAATTTGTACGAAATTATGTATATTTATGGGGCCAAGAATTTAAAAAAAGTCAAACAACTTGTTTAAACAGCAGTTTTTAATGCATCTTACTTATGTTTTGTGCCAAACCAGCGTCATGGAATATACATATCGAAGTTTAATTAGATAATCTTATAAGAGGCATAATTAGGAGTAATTATATTAATTTGCACGAAATTATATGTAGTTATGAGGCAAAAAATTTGAGAAACTCAATCAACTAGTTTAAACTGCTATTTTTTTAATGCACCTTACTTATGTTTTGTACAAACTTAGTATCGTAGAATATTCATATCGAAGAATTAATCGGATAATCCTCTAATAGGCACAATCAGGGGTAGTTATGTTAATTTTTATGAAATTATATGTAGTTATGAGACAATAAATTTTAAAAATCTTAAACAACTTGTTTAAACTGCAGTTTCAAATGTATCTTATTTATGTTTTATGAAAAATTATCGTTATAGGATATTCATATTGGAGTGTTAGTTGGACAATCTTATAATAGGCATAATTAGGAGTAATTATATAAATTTGCGTGAAATTATGTGTAGTTATGCAACCAAAAAATTTAAAAAACTCAAACAACTTGTTTAAACAGGTGTTTTTAATGCATCTTACTTATTTTTAAGAAAAAATCGTGCCGTAGAATGTTCATATCGAAGTTTAATTAGATAATCTTCTAATAGGCATAATTAGGAGTAATTATATTAATTTTCACGAAATTATGTGTCGTTATGAGGCAATAAACGTTAAAAATCTTAAACAACTTGTTCAAACAGAAATTTCTAATGTATCTTTCTTATATCTTATGAAAAATTAGTGTCCTATGATATTCATATCGAAGTGTTAATTTGACAATCTTATAATAGACATAGTTAGGAGTAATCATATTAATTCGCTCGGAATTATGTGTAGTTTTAATACAGAAAATGTTGAAAATCTTAATCAACTTGTTTAAACAACGGCTTCTAATGCATCTTACTTCTATTTTGGGCAAAATTAGCGCCATAGAATATTCATATATAAGTTCTAATTGGACAATCATATAATAGGCATAATCAGGAGTAATTATTTTAATTTTTACGAAATTATATATAGTTATGCGGCCAGCAATTTTCAAAAACTCAAGCAACTTGTTTAAGGAACTGTTTTTAATGCATCTTATTTATGTTTTGTGCAAAATTTGTGTCGTACAATGTTCATATCGAAGTGTTAATTGGATAATCTTATAATAGGTATAATTAGGAGTAATTATATTAATTTTCACGAAATTATGTGTAGTTATGAGTCAAGAAATGTTAAAAATCTTAAACAACTTGTTTAAACAGCGGTTTCTAATATATCTTACTTATGTTTTATGAAACTTTAGTGTCGTAGGATATTCAAATCGAAGTGTTAATTGGGCAGTCTTATAATAGGCATAATTAGAAGTAATTATATTAATTTGCATGAATTATGTGTACTTATGCGGCCAAAATTTTTAAAAAACACAAACAACTTGTTTAAGCGGCTGTTTTTAATGCATCCTACTTATGTCTTGTGCAAAATTAGTGTCGTAGAATGTTCACATCGAAGTGTTAATTGGCTAATATTTTAATAGGCATAATTAGGAGTAACTATATTAATTTTCACGAAATTATATGTAGTTATGAGGCCAAAAGTGTTGAAAAACTTAACTTTTTTAAATAGCAGTTTCTAATACTTATGTTTTGAGGAAAGATAATGCCCTAAAATATTCATTTTGAAGTATTAATTGAACAATCTTATAATAGACATAATTAGGAGTAATTATATTAATTTGCAACAAATTATGTGTAGTTATGCGGCCAAAATTTTTCATAAAGCCAAACAACTTGGTTAAACAGAAGTTTTTAACGCATCTTACTTATGTTTCGTGCAATATTAGCGTTAAAGAATATTCATATCTAAGTTTTAATTGGACAATTTTATAATAGGCGTAATTAGGAGTAATTGTCTTAATTTGCACGAAATAAAATGTAGTTATGCGGCTAAAAATTATGAGAAACTCAAACAACTTGTTTAAACAACAGTTTTTAATGCATCTTACTTATATTTTGCACAAAATTAGCGACATGGAATGTTCATATCGAAGTTTTAATAGGACAATCTCATAATAGGCGTAATCGGGAGGAATTATTTTAATTTGCGCGAAACTATGTGTCGTCGTGCGGCCAAAAATTTTCACAAAGCCAAACAACTTGTTTAAACAGCAGTTTTTAACGCATCTTACTTATATTTTGTGCAAAATTAGCGTTATAGACTATTCATATCGATGTTTTAATTGGATAACTTTATAATAGGCATAATTAAGAGTAATTATATTAATATCCATGAAATTATGTGTTGTTATGAGGGCAAAAATGTTGAAAACTCGAAAAACTTTTTTAAATAGCAGTTTCTAATGCATGCTTACTTATGTCTCGTGAAAAATTAGCATCGTAGAATATTCATATCAAAGTGTTCATTGAAATATCTTATAAAAGACATAATTAGGAGTAATTACATAAATTTATACGAAATTGTGTGCAGTTATGCGGCCAAAAAATTTGAAAAGATCAAACAACTTGTTTAAACAGCAGTTTTTAATGTATCTTACTTATGTTTTGTGCAAAATTAGTGTTGTAGAATATTCATATCTAATTTTTAATTACAAAATCTTACAATAGGCATATTTAGGTGTAATTATATTAATCCATAATAAATTATGTGTAGTTATGCGGCCAAAATTTTTCACAAAGCCAAACAACTTGTTTGAACAGCATTTTTTAACGCATCTTACTTATATTTCGTGCAAAATTAGCGTTATAGAATATTCATATCGTTGTTTTAATTGGACAACTTTATAATAGACGTAATTAGGAGTAATTATATTAATATCCATGAAATTATGTGTAGTTATGAGGGCAAAAATTTTGAAAACTCAAAAAACTTTTTTAAATAGCAGTTTCTAATGCATCTTACTTATGTTTCATGAAAAATTAGCATCGTAGAATATTCATATCAAAGTGTTCATTGAAATATCTTATAAAAGACATAATTAGGAGTAATTACATAAATTTACACGAAATTATGTGCAGTTATGCGGCCAAAAATTTTGGAAAGATCAAATAATTTGTTTAAACAAAAGTTTTTAATGTATCTTACTTATGTTTTGTGCAAAATTAGTTGTTGTAGAATATTCATATCCAAGTTTTAATTAGAAAATCTTATAATAGGCATATTTAGGAGTAATTATATTAATTTATAAGAAATTATGTGTAGTTATGCAGCCAAAACTTTTGAAAAACTCAAATAACTTATTTAAACGGTTGTTTTTAATCCATCTTACATTATGTTTTGTGCAAAATTAGTGACGTACAATATTCATATCGAAGTTTAATTAGAAGATCTTATAATAGGCATGCTTAGGAGTAATTATATTAATTCATAAGAAATTATGTGTAATTATGCGGCCAAAAAAATTTGAAAAACTCAAACAACTTGTTTAAACAGCCGTTTTTAAAGCCTTCTACTTATGTTTTGTGCAGAATTAGTGTTGTAGAATGTTCATATTGAAGTGTTAATTAGATAATCTTTTAATAGCATAATTAGGAGCGATTATATTAATTTTCACTAAATTATGTGTAGTTATGGGGCCAAAAATGTTGAAATACTCAAATAACTTTTTTAAATAGCCGTTTCTAATGCGTCTTACTTATGTTTTTGGAAAAAATAGCGTCGTAGAATATTCATATCGAAGTGTTAATTGAACAATCTTATAATAGACATAATTGGGAGTAATTATATTAATTTGTACGAAATTATGTATATTTATGGGGCCAAGAATTTAAAAAAAGTCAAACAACTTGTTTAAACAGCAGTTTTTAATGCATCTTACTTATGTTTTGTGCCAAACCAGCGTCATGGAATATACATATCGAAGTTTAATTAGATAATCTTATAAGAGGCATAATTAGGAGTAATTATATTAATTTGCACGAAATTATATGTAGTTATGAGGCAAAAAATTTGAGAAACTCAATCAACTAGTTTAAACTGCTATTTTTTTAATGCACCTTACTTATGTTTTGTACAAACTTAGTATCGTAGAATATTCATATCGAAGAATTAATCGGATAATCCTCTAATAGGCACAATCAGGGGTAGTTATGTTAATTTTTATGAAATTATATGTAGTTATGAGACAATAAATTTTAAAAATCTTAAACAACTTGTTTAAACTGCAGTTTCAAATGTATCTTATTTATGTTTTGTGAAAAATTATCGTTATAGGATATTCATATTGGAGTGTTAGTTGGACAATCTTATAATAGGCATAATTAGGAGTAATTATATAAATTTGCGTGAAATTATGTGTAGTTATGCAACCAAAAATTTAAAAAACTCAAACAACTTGTTTAAACAGGTGTTTTTAATGCATCTTACTTATTTTTAAGAAAAAATCGTGCCGTAGAATGTTCATATCGAAGTTTAATTAGATAATCTTCTAATAGGCATAATTAGGAGTAATTATATTAATTTTCACGAAATTATGTGTCGTTATGAGGCAATAAACGTTAAAAATCTTAAACAACTTGTTCAAACAGAAATTTCTAATGTATCTTTCTTATATCTTATGAAAAATTAGTGTCCTATGATATTCATATCGAAGTGTTAATTTGACAATCTTATAATAGACATAGTTAGGAGTAATCATATTAATTCGCTCGGAATTATGTGTAGTTTTAATACAGAAAATGTTGAAAATCTTAATCAACTTGTTTAAACAACGGCTTCTAATGCATCTTACTTCTATTTTGGGCAAAATTAGCGCCATAGAATATTCATATATAAGTTCTAATTGGACAATCATATAATAGGCATAATCAGGAGTAATTATTTTAATTTTTACGAAATTATATATAGTTATGCGGCCAGCAATTTTCAAAAACTCAAGCAACTTGTTTAAGGAACTGTTTTTAATGCATCTTATTTATGTTTTGTGCAAAATTTGTGTCGTACAATGTTCATATCGAAGTGTTAATTGGATAATCTTATAATAGGTATAATTAGGAGTAATTATATTAATTTTCACGAAATTATGTGTAGTTATGAGTCAAGAAATGTTAAAAATCTTAAACAACTTGTTTAAACAGCGGTTTCTAATATATCTTACTTATGTTTTATGAAACTTTAGTGTCGTAGGATATTCAAATCGAAGTGTTAATTGGGCAGTCTTATAATAGGCATAATTAGAAGTAATTATATTAATTTGCATGAATTATGTGTACTTATGCGGCCAAAATTTTTAAAAAACACAAACAACTTGTTTAAGCGGCTGTTTTTAATGCATCCTACTTATGTCTTGTGCAAAATTAGTGTCGTAGAATGTTCACATCGAAGTGTTAATTGGCTAATATTTTAATAGGCATAATTAGGAGTAACTATATTAATTTTCACGAAATTATATGTAGTTATGAGGCCAAAAGTGTTGAAAAACTTAACTTTTTTAAATAGCAGTTTCTAATACTTATGTTTTGAGGAAAGATAATGCCCTAAAATATTCATTTTGAAGTATTAATTGAACAATCTTATAATAGACATAATTAGGAGTAATTATATTAATTTGCAACAAATTATGTGTAGTTATGCGGCCAAAATTTTTCATAAAGCCAAACAACTTGGTTAAACAGAAGTTTTTAACGCATCTTACTTATGTTTCGTGCAATATTAGCGTTAAAGAATATTCATATCTAAGTTTTAATTGGACAATTTTATAATAGGCGTAATTAGGAGTAATTGTCTTAATTTGCACGAAATAAAATGTAGTTATGCGGCTAAAAATTATGAGAAACTCAAACAACTTGTTTAAACAACAGTTTTTAATGCATCTTACTTATATTTTGCACAAAATTAGCGACATGGAATGTTCATATCGAAGTTTTAATAGGACAATCTCATAATAGGCGTAATCAGGAGGAATTATTTTAATTTGCGCGAAACTATGTGTCGTCGTGCGGCCAAAAATTTTCACAAAGCCAAACAACTTGTTTAAACAGCAGTTTTTAACGCATCTTACTTATATTTTGTGCAAAATTAGCGTTATAGACTATTCATATCGATGTTTTAATTGGATAACTTTATAATAGGCATAATTAAGAGTAATTATATTAATATCCATGAAATTATGTGTTGTTATGAGGGCAAAAATGTTGAAAACTCGAAAAACTTTTTAAATAGCAGTTTCTAATGCATGCTTACTTATGTCTCGTGAAAAATTAGCATCGTAGAATATTCATATCAAAGTGTTCATTGAAATATCTTATAAAAGACATAATTAGGAGTAATTACATAAATTTATACGAAATTGTGTGCAGTTATGCGGCCAAAAAATTTGAAAAGATCAAACAACTTGTTTAAACAATGCAGTTTTTAATGTATCTTACTTATGTTTTGTGCAAAATTAGTGTTGTAGAATATTCATATCTAATTTTTAATTACAAAATCTTACAATAGGCATATTTAGGTGTAATTATATTAATCCATAATAAATTATGTGTAGTTATGCGGCCAAAATTTTTCACAAAGCCAAACAACTTGTTTGAACAGCATTTTTTAACGCATCTTACTTATATTTCGTGCAAAATTAGCGTTATAGAATATTCATATCGTTGTTTTAATTGGACAACTTTATAATAGACGTAATTAGGAGTAATTATATTAATATCCATGAAATTATGTGTAGTTATGAGGGCAAAAATTTTGAAAACTCAAAAAACTTTTTTAAATAGCAGTTTCTAATGCATCTTACTTATGTTTCATGAAAAATTAGCATCGTAGAATATTCATATCAAAGTGTTCATTGAAATATCTTATAAAAGACATAATTAGGAGTAATTACATAAATTTACACGAAATTATGTGCAGTTATGCGGCCAAAAATTTTGGAAAGATCAAATAATTTGTTTAAACAAAAGTTTTTAATGTATCTTACTTATGTTTTGTGCAAAATTAGTTGTTGTAGAATATTCATATCCAAGTTTTAATTAGAAAATCTTATAATAGGCATATTTAGGAGTAATTATATTAATTTATAAGAAATTATGTGTAGTTATGCAGCCAAAACTTTTGAAAAACTCAAATAACTTATTTAAACGGTTGTTTTTAATCCATCTTACATTATGTTTTGTGCAAAATTAGTGACGTACAATATTCATATCGAAGTTTAATTAGAAGATCTTATAATAGGCATGCTTAGGAGTAATTATATTAATTCATAAGAAATTATGTGTAATTATGCGGCCAAAAAATTTGAAAAACTCAAACAACTTGTTTAAACAGCCGTTTTTAAAGCCTTCTACTTATGTTTTGTGCAGAATTAGTGTTGTAGAATGTTCATATTGAAGTGTTAATTAGATAATCTTTTAATAGCATAATTAGGAGCGATTATATTAATTTTCACTAAATTATGTGTAGTTATGGGGCCAAAAATGTTGAAATACTCAAATAACTTTTTTAAATAGCCGTTTCTAATGCGTCTTACTTATGTTTTTGGAAAAAATAGCGTCGTAGAATATTCATATCGAAGTGTTAATTGAACAATCTTATAATAGACATAATTGGGAGTAATTATATTAATTTGTACGAAATTATGTATATTTATGGGGCCAAGAATTTAAAAAAGTCAAACAACTTGTTTAAACAGCAGTTTTTAATGCATCTTACTTATGTTTTGTGCCAAACCAGCGTCATGGAATATACATATCGAAGTTTAATTAGATAATCTTATAAGAGGCATAATTAGGAGTAATTATATTAATTTGCACGAAATTATATGTAGTTATGAGGCAAAAAATTTGAGAAACTCAATCAACTAGTTTAAACTGCTATTTTTTTAATGCACCTTACTTATGTTTTGTACAAACTTAGTATCGTAGAATATTCATATCGAAGAATTAATCGGATAATCCTCTAATAGGCACAATCAGGGGTAGTTATGTTAATTTTTATGAAATTATATGTAGTTATGAGACAATAAATTTTAAAAATCTTAAACAACTTGTTTAAACTGCAGTTTCAAATGTATCTTATTTATGTTTTGTGAAAAATTATCGTTATAGGATATTCATATTGGAGTGTTAGTTGGACAATCTTATAATAGGCATAATTAGGAGTAATTATATAAATTTGCGTGAAATTATGTGTAGTTATGCAACCAAAAAATTTAAAAAACTCAAACAACTTGTTTAAACAGGTGTTTTTAATGCATCTTACTTATTTTTAAGAAAAAATCGTCGTGCCGTAGAATGTTCATATCGAAGTTTAATTAGATAATCTTCTAATAGGCATAATTAGGAGTAATTATATTAATTTTCACGAAATTATGTGTCGTTATGAGGCAATAAACGTTAAAAATCTTAAACAACTTGTTCAAACAGAAATTTCTAATGTATCTTTCTTATATCTTATGAAAAATTAGTGTCCTATGATATTCATATCGAAGTGTTAATTTGACAATCTTATAATAGACATAGTTAGGAGTAATCATATTAATTCGCTCGGAATTATGTGTAGTTTTAATACAGAAAATGTTGAAAATCTTAATCAACTTGTTTAAACAACGGCTTCTAATGCATCTTACTTCTATTTTGGGCAAAATTAGCGCCATAGAATATTCATATATAAGTTCTAATTGGACAATCATATAATAGGCATAATCAGGAGTAATTGTTTTAATTTTTACGAAATTATATATAGTTATGCGGCCAGCAATTTTCAAAAACTCAAGCAACTTGTTTAAGGAACTGTTTTTAATGCATCTTATTTATGTTTTGTGCAAAATTTGTGTCGTACAATGTTCATATCGAAGTGTTAATTGGATAATCTTATAATAGGTATAATTAGGAGTAATTATATTAATTTTCACGAAATTATGTGTAGTTATGAGTCAAGAAATGTTAAAAATCTTAAACAACTTGTTTAAACAGCGGTTTCTAATATATCTTACTTATGTTTTATGAAACTTTAGTGTCGTAGGATATTCAAATCGAAGTGTTAATTGGGCAGTCTTATAATAGGCATAATTAGAAGTAATTATATTAATTTGCATGAATTATGTGTACTTATGCGGCCAAAATTTTTAAAAAACACAAACAACTTGTTTAAGCGGCTGTTTTTAATGCATCCTACTTATGTCTTGTGCAAAATTAGTGTCGTAGAATGTTCACATCGAAGTGTTAATTGGCTAATATTTTAATAGGCATAATTAGGAGTAACTATATTAATTTTCACGAAATTATATGTAGTTATGAGGCCAAAAGTGTTGAAAAACTTAACTTTTTTAAATAGCAGTTTCTAATACTTATGTTTTGAGGAAAGATAATGCCCTAAAATATTCATTTTGAAGTATTAATTGAACAATCTTATAATAGACATAATTAGGAGTAATTATATTAATTTGCAACAAATTATGTGTAGTTATGCGGCCAAAATTTTTCATAAAGCCAAACAACTTGGTTAAACAGAAGTTTTTAACGCATCTTACTTATGTTTCGTGCAATATTAGCGTTAAAGAATATTCATATCTAAGTTTTAATTGGACAATTTTATAATAGGCGTAATTAGGAGTAATTGTCTTAATTTGCACGAAATAAAATGTAGTTATGCGGCTAAAAATTATGAGAAACTCAAACAACTTGTTTAAACAACAGTTTTTAATGCATCTTACTTATATTTTGCACAAAATTAGCGACATGGAATGTTCATATCGAAGTTTTAATAGGACAATCTCATAATAGGCGTAATCGGGAGGAATTATTTTAATTTGCGCGAAACTATGTGTCGTCGTGCGGCCAAAAATTTTCACAAAGCCAAACAACTTGTTTAAACAGCAGTTTTTAACGCATCTTACTTATATTTTGTGCAAAATTAGCGTTATAGACTATTCATATCGATGTTTTAATTGGATAACTTTATAATAGGCATAATTAAGAGTAATTATATTAATATCCATGAAATTATGTGTTGTTATGAGGGCAAAAATGTTGAAAACTCGAAAAACTTTTTTAAATAGCAGTTTCTAATGCATGCTTACTTATGTCTCGTGAAAAATTAGCATCGTAGAATATTCATATCAAAGTGTTCATTGAAATATCTTATAAAAGACATAATTAGGAGTAATTACATAAATTTATACGAAATTGTGTGCAGTTATGCGGCCAAAAAATTTGAAAAGATCAAACAACTTGTTTAAACAGCAGTTTTTAATGTATCTTACTTATGTTTTGTGCAAAATTAGTGTTGTAGAATATTCATATCTAATTTTTAATTACAAAATCTTACAATAGGCATATTTAGGTGTAATTATATTAATCCATAATAAATTATGTGTAGTTATGCGGCCAAAATTTTTCACAAAGCCAAACAACTTGTTTGAACAGCATTTTTTAACGCATCTTACTTATATTTCGTGCAAAATTAGCGTTATAGAATATTCATATCGTTGTTTTAATTGGACAACTTTATAATAGACGTAATTAGGAGTAATTATATTAATATCCATGAAATTATGTGTAGTTATGAGGGCAAAAATTTTGAAAACTCAAAAAACTTTTTTAAATAGCAGTTTCTAATGCATCTTACTTATGTTTCATGAAAAATTAGCATCGTAGAATATTCATATCAAAGTGTTCATTGAAATATCTTATAAAAGACATAATTAGGAGTAATTACATAAATTTACACGAAATTATGTGCAGTTATGCGGCCAAAAATTTTGGAAAGATCAAATAATTTGTTTAAACAAAAGTTTTTAATGTATCTTACTTATGTTTTGTGCAAAATTAGTTGTTGTAGAATATTCATATCCAAGTTTTAATTAGAAAATCTTATAATAGGCATATTTAGGAGTAATTATATTAATTTATAAGAAATTATGTGTAGTTATGCAGCCAAAACTTTTGAAAAACTCAAATAACTTATTTAAACGGTTGTTTTTAATCCATCTTACATTATGTTTTGTGCAAAATTAGTGACGTACAATATTCATATCGAAGTTTAATTAGAAGATCTTATAATAGGCATGCTTAGGAGTAATTATATTAATTCATAAGAAATTATGTGTAATTATGCGGCCAAAAAAATTTGAAAAACTCAAACAACTTGTTTAAACAGTACCGTTTTTAAAGCCTTCTACTTATGTTTTGTGCAGAATTAGTGTTGTAGAATGTTCATATTGAAGTGTTAATTAGATAATCTTTTAATAGCATAATTAGGAGCGATTATATTAATTTTCACTAAATTATGTGTAGTTATGGGGCCAAAAATGTTGAAATACTCAAATAACTTTTTTAAATAGCCGTTTCTAATGCGTCTTACTTATGTTTTTGGAAAAAATAGCGTCGTAGAATATTCATATCGAAGTGTTAATTGAACAATCTTATAATAGACATAATTGGGAGTAATTATATTAATTTGTACGAAATTATGTATATTTATGGGGCCAAGAATTTAAAAAAGTCAAACAACTTGTTTAAACAGCAGTTTTTAATGCATCTTACTTATGTTTTGTGCCAAACCAGCGTCATGGAATATACATATCGAAGTTTAATTAGATAATCTTATAAGAGGCATAATTAGGAGTAATTATATTAATTTGCACGAAATTATATGTAGTTATGAGGCAAAAAATTTGAGAAACTCAATCAACTAGTTTAAACTGCTATTTTTTTAATGCACCTTACTTATGTTTTGTACAAACTTAGTATCGTAGAATATTCATATCGAAGAATTAATCGGATAATCCTCTAATAGGCACAATCAGGGGTAGTTATGTTAATTTTTATGAAATTATATGTAGTTATGAGACAATAAATTTTAAAAATCTTAAACAACTTGTTTAAACTGCAGTTTCAAATGTATCTTATTTATGTTTTGTGAAAAATTATCGTTATAGGATATTCATATTGGAGTGTTAGTTGGACAATCTTATAATAGGCATAATTAGGAGTAATTATATAAATTTGCGTGAAATTATGTGTAGTTATGCAACCAAAAAATTTAAAAAACTCAAACAACTTGTTTAAACAGGTGTTTTTAATGCATCTTACTTATTTTTAAGAAAAAATCGTGCCGTAGAATGTTCATATCGAAGTTTAATTAGATAATCTTCTAATAGGCATAATTAGGAGTAATTATATTAATTTTCACGAAATTATGTGTCGTTATGAGGCAATAAACGTTAAAAATCTTAAACAACTTGTTCAAACAGAAATTTCTAATGTATCTTTCTTATATCTTATGAAAAATTAGTGTCCTATGATATTCATATCGAAGTGTTAATTTGACAATCTTATAATAGACATAGTTAGGAGTAATCATATTAATTCGCTCGGAATTATGTGTAGTTTTAATACAGAAAATGTTGAAAATCTTAATCAACTTGTTTAAACAACGGCTTCTAATGCATCTTACTTCTATTTTGGGCAAAATTAGCGCCATAGAATATTCATATATAAGTTCTAATTGGACAATCATATAATAGGCATAATCAGGAGTAATTATTTTAATTTTTACGAAATTATATATAGTTATGCGGCCAGCAATTTTCAAAAACTCAAGCAACTTGTTTAAGGAACTGTTTTTAATGCATCTTATTTATGTTTTGTGCAAAATTTGTGTCGTACAATGTTCATATCGAAGTGTTAATTGGATAATCTTATAATAGGTATAATTAGGAGTAATTATATTAATTTTCACGAAATTATGTGTAGTTATGAGTCAAGAAATGTTAAAAATCTTAAACAACTTGTTTAAACAGCGGTTTCTAATATATCTTACTTATGTTTTATGAAACTTTAGTGTCGTAGGATATTCAAATCGAAGTGTTAATTGGGCAGTCTTATAATAGGCATAATTAGAAGTAATTATATTAATTTGCATGAATTATGTGTACTTATGCGGCCAAAATTTTTAAAAAACACAAACAACTTGTTTAAGCGGCTGTTTTTAATGCATCCTACTTATGTCTTGTGCAAAATTAGTGTCGTAGAATGTTCACATCGAAGTGTTAATTGGCTAATATTTTAATAGGCATAATTAGGAGTAACTATATTAATTTTCACGAAATTATATGTAGTTATGAGGCCAAAAGTGTTGAAAAACTTAACTTTTTTAAATAGCAGTTTCTAATACTTATGTTTTGAGGAAAGATAATGCCCTAAAATATTCATTTTGAAGTATTAATTGAACAATCTTATAATAGACATAATTAGGAGTAATTATATTAATTTGCAACAAATTATGTGTAGTTATGCGGCCAAAATTTTTCATAAAGCCAAACAACTTGGTTAAACAGAAGTTTTTAACGCATCTTACTTATGTTTCGTGCAATATTAGCGTTAAAGAATATTCATATCTAAGTTTTAATTGGACAATTTTATAATAGGCGTAATTAGGAGTAATTGTCTTAATTTGCACGAAATAAAATGTAGTTATGCGGCTAAAAATTATGAGAAACTCAAACAACTTGTTTAAACAACAGTTTTTAATGCATCTTACTTATATTTTGCACAAAATTAGCGACATGGAATGTTCATATCGAAGTTTTAATAGGACAATCTCATAATAGGCGTAATCGGGAGGAATTATTTTAATTTGCGCGAAACTATGTGTCGTCGTGCGGCCAAAAATTTTCACAAAGCCAAACAACTTGTTTAAACAGCAGTTTTTAACGCATCTTACTTATATTTTGTGCAAAATTAGCGTTATAGACTATTCATATCGATGTTTTAATTGGATAACTTTATAATAGGCATAATTAAGAGTAATTATATTAATATCCATGAAATTATGTGTTGTTATGAGGGCAAAAATGTTGAAAACTCGAAAAACTTTTTTAAATAGCAGTTTCTAATGCATGCTTACTTATGTCTCGTGAAAAATTAGCATCGTAGAATATTCATATCAAAGTGTTCATTGAAATATCTTATAAAAGACATAATTAGGAGTAATTACATAAATTTATACGAAATTGTGTGCAGTTATGCGGCCAAAAAATTTGAAAAGATCAAACAACTTGTTTAAACAGCAGTTTTTAATGTATCTTACTTATGTTTTGTGCAAAATTAGTGTTGTAGAATATTCATATCTAATTTTTAATTACAAAATCTTACAATAGGCATATTTAGGTGTAATTATATTAATCCATAATAAATTATGTGTAGTTATGCGGCCAAAATTTTTCACAAAGCCAAACAACTTGTTTGAACAGCATTTTTTAACGCATCTTACTTATATTTCGTGCAAAATTAGCGTTATAGAATATTCATATCGTTGTTTTAATTGGACAACTTTATAATAGACGTAATTAGGAGTAATTATATTAATATCCATGAAATTATGTGTAGTTATGAGGGCAAAAATTTTGAAAACTCAAAAAACTTTTTTAAATAGCAGTTTCTAATGCATCTTACTTATGTTTCATGAAAAATTAGCATCGTAGAATATTCATATCAAAGTGTTCATTGAAATATCTTATAAAAGACATAATTAGGAGTAATTACATAAATTTACACGAAATTATGTGCAGTTATGCGGCCAAAATTTTTGGAAAGATCAAATAATTTGTTTAAACAAAAGTTTTTAATGTATCTTACTTATGTTTTGTGCAAAATTAGTTGTTGTAGAATATTCATATCCAAGTTTTAATTAGAAAATCTTATAATAGGCATATTTAGGAGTAATTATATTAATTTATAAGAAATTATGTGTAGTTATGCAGCCAAAACTTTTGAAAAACTCAAATAACTTATTTAAACGGTTGTTTTTAATCCATCTTACATTATGTTTTGTGCAAAATTAGTGACGTACAATATTCATATCGAAGTTTAATTAGAAGATCTTATAATAGGCATGCTTAGGAGTAATTATATTAATTCATAAGAAATTATGTGTAATTATGCGGCCAAAAAATTTGAAAAACTCAAACAACTTGTTTAAACAGTACCGTTTTTAAAGCCTTCTACTTATGTTTTGTGCAGAATTAGTGTTGTAGAATGTTCATATTGAAGTGTTAATTAGATAATCTTTTAATAGCATAATTAGGAGCGATTATATTAATTTTCACTAAATTATGTGTAGTTATGGGGCCAAAAATGTTGAAATACTCAAATAACTTTTTTAAATAGCCGTTTCTAATGCGTCTTACTTATGTTTTTGGAAAAAATAGCGTCGTAGAATATTCATATCGAAGTGTTAATTGAACAATCTTATAATAGACATAATTGGGAGTAATTATATTAATTTGTACGAAATTATGTATATTTATGGGGCCAAGAATTTAAAAAAAGTCAAACAACTTGTTTAAACAATGCAGTTTTTAATGCATCTTACTTATGTTTTGTGCCAAACCAGCGTCATGGAATATACATATCGAAGTTTAATTAGATAATCTTATAATAGGCATAATTAGGAGTAATTATATTAATTTGCACGAAATTATATGTAGTTATGAGGCAAAAAATTTGAGAAACTCAATCAACTAGTTTAAACTGCTATTTTTTTAATGCACCTTACTTATGTTTTGTACAAACTTAGTATCGTAGAATATTCATATCGAAGAATTAATCGGATAATCCTCTAATAGGCACAATCAGGGGTAGTTATGTTAATTTTTATGAAATTATATGTAGTTATGAGACAATAAATTTTAAAAATCTTAAACAACTTGTTTAAACTGCAGTTTCAAATGTATCTTATTTATGTTTTGTGAAAAATTATCGTTATAGGATATTCATATTGGAGTGTTAGTTGGACAATCTTATAATAGGCATAATTAGGAGTAATTATATAAATTTGCGTGAAATTATGTGTAGTTATGCAACCAAAAAATTTAAAAAACTCAAACAACTTGTTTAAACAGTGTTTTTAATGCATCTTACTTATTTTTAAGAAAAAATCGTGCCGTAGAATGTTCATATCGAAGTTTAATTAGATAATCTTCTAATAGGCATAATTAGGAGTAATTATATTAATTTTCACGAAATTATGTGTCGTTATGAGGCAATAAACGTTAAAAATCTTAAACAACTTGTTCAAACAGAAATTTCTAATGTATCTTTCTTATATCTTATGAAAAATTAGTGTCCTATGATATTCATATCGAAGTGTTAATTTGACAATCTTATAATAGACATAGTTAGGAGTAATCATATTAATTCGCTCGGAATTATGTGTAGTTTTAATACAGAAAATGTTGAAAATCTTAATCAACTTGTTTAAACAACGGCTTCTAATGCATCTTACTTCTATTTTGGGCAAAATTAGCGCCATAGAATATTCATATATAAGTTCTAATTGGACAATCATATAATAGGCATAATCAGGAGTAATTGTTTTAATTTTTACGAAATTATATATAGTTATGCGGCCAAAGCAATTTTCAAAAACTCAAGCAACTTGTTTAAGGAACTGTTTTTAATGCATCTTATTTATGTTTTGTGCAAAATTTGTGTCGTACAATGTTCATATCGAAGTGTTAATTGGATAATCTTATAATAGGTATAATTAGGAGTAATTATATTAATTTTCACGAAATTATGTGTAGTTATGAGTCAAGAAATGTTAAAAATCTTAAACAACTTGTTTAAACAAATATTTCTAATATATCTTACTTATGTTTTATGAAACTTTAGTGTCGTAGGATATTCAAATCGAAGTGTTAATTGGGCAGTCTTATAATAGGCATAATTAGAAGTAATTATATTAATTTGCATGAATTATGTGTACTTATGCGGCCAAAATTTTTAAAAAACACAAACAACTTGTTTAAGCGGCTGTTTTTAATGCATCCTACTTATGTCTTGTGCAAAATTAGTGTCGTAGAATGTTCACATCGAAGTGTTAATTGGCTAATATTTTAATAGGCATAATTAGGAGTAACTATATTAATTTTCACGAAATTATATGTAGTTATGAGGCCAAAAGTGTTGAAAAACTTAACTTTTTTAAATAGCAGTTTCTAATACTTATGTTTTGAGGAAAGATAATGCCCTAAAATATTCATTTTGAAGTATTAATTGAACAATCTTATAATAGACATAATTAGGAGTAATTATATTAATTTGCAACAAATTATGTGTAGTTATGCGGCCAAAATTTTTCATAAAGCCAAACAACTTGGTTAAACAGAAGTTTTTAACGCATCTTACTTATGTTTCGTGCAATATTAGCGTTAAAGAATATTCATATCTAAGTTTTAATTGGACAATTTTATAATAGGCGTAATTAGGAGTAATTGTCTTAATTTGCACGAAATAAAATGTAGTTATGCGGCTAAAAATTATGAGAAACTCAAACAACTTGTTTAAACAACAGTTTTTAATGCATCTTACTTATATTTTGCACAAAATTAGCGACATGGAATGTTCATATCGAAGTTTTAATAGGACAATCTCATAATAGGCGTAATCGGGAGGAATTATTTTAATTTGCGCGAAACTATGTGTCGTCGTGCGGCCAAAAATTTTCACAAAGCCAAACAACTTGTTTAAACAATAGCTTTTAACGCATCTTACTTATATTTTGTGCAAAATTAGCGTTATAGACTATTCATATCGATGTTTTAATTGGATAACTTTATAATAGGCATAATTAAGAGTAATTATATTAATATCCATGAAATTATGTGTTGTTATGAGGGCAAAAATGTTGAAAACTCGAAAAACTTTTTTAAATAGCAGTTTCTAATGCATGCTTACTTATGTCTCGTGAAAAATTAGCATCGTAGAATATTCATATCAAAGTGTTCATTGAAATATCTTATAAAAGACATAATTAGGAGTAATTACATAAATTTATACGAAATTGTGTGCGAGTTATGCGGCCAAAAAATTTGAAAAGATCAAACAACTTGTTTAAACAATGAGTTTTTAATGTATCTTACTTATGTTTTGTGCAAAATTAGTGTTGTAGAATATTCATATCTAATTTTTAATTACAAAATCTTACAATAGGCATATTTAGGTGTAATTATATTAATCCATAATAAATTATGTGTAGTTATGCGGCCAAAATTTTTCACAAAGCCAAACAACTTGTTTGAACAAAGCATTTTTTAACGCATCTTACTTATATTTCGTGCAAAATTAGCGTTATAGAATATTCATATCGTTGTTTTAATTGGACAACTTTATAATAGACGTAATTAGGAGTAATTATATTAATATCCATGAAATTATGTGTAGTTATGAGGGCAAAAATTTTGAAAACTCAAAAAACTTTTTTAAATAGCAGTTTCTAATGCATCTTACTTATGTTTCATGAAAAATTAGCATCGTAGAATATTCATATCAAAGTGTTCATTGAAATATCTTATAAAAGACATAATTAGGAGTAATTACATAAATTTACACGAAATTATGTGCAGTTATGCGGCCAAAAATTTTGGAAAGATCAAATAATTTGTTTAAACAAAAGTTTTTAATGTATCTTACTTATGTTTTGTGCAAAATTAGTTGTTGTAGAATATTCATATCCAAGTTTTAATTAGAAAATCTTATAATAGGCATATTTAGGAGTAATTATATTAATTTATAAGAAATTATGTGTAGTTATGCAGCCAAAACTTTTGAAAAACTCAAATAACTTATTTAAACTATTGTTTTTAATCCATCTTACATTATGTTTTGTGCAAAATTAGTGACGTACAATATTCATATCGAAGTTTAATTAGAAGATCTTATAATAGACATGCTTAGGAGTAATTATATTAATTCATAAGAAATTATGTGTAATTATGCGGCCAAAAAAATTTGAAAAACTCAAACAACTTGTTTAAACAAAGTTTTTAAAGCCTTCTACTTATGTTTTGTGCGTAATTAGTGTTGTAGAATGTTCATATTGAAGTGTTAATTAGATAATCTTTTAATAGCATAATTAGGAGCGATTATATTAATTTTCACTAAATTATGTGTAGTTATGGGGCCAAAAATGTTGAAATACTCAAATAACTTTTTTAAATAGCCGTTTCTAATGCGTCTTACTTATGTTTTTGGAAAAAATAGCGTCGTAGAATATTCATATCGAAGTGTTAATTGAACAATCTTATAATAGACATAATTGGGAGTAATTATATTAATTTGTACGAAATTATGTATATTTATGGGGCCAAGAATTTAAAAAAAGTCAAACAACTTGTTTAAACAAGTAGCTTTTAATGCATCTTACTTATGTTTTGTGCCAAACTAGCGTCATGGAATATACATATCGAAGTTTAATTAGATAATCTTATAATAGGCATAATTAGGAGTAATTATATTAATTTGCACGAAATTATATGTAGTTATGAGGCAAAAAATTTGAGAAACTCAATCAACTAGTTTAAACTCGCTATTTTTTTAATGCACCTTACTTATGTTTTGTACAAACTTAGTATCGTAGAATATTCATATCGAAGAATTAATCGGATAATCCTCTAATAGGCACAATCGGGGGTAGTTATGTTAATTTTTATGAAATTATATGTAGTTATGAGACAATAAATTTTAAAAATCTTAAACAACTTGTTTAAACTGCAGCTTCAAATGTATCTTATTTATGTTTTGTGAAAAATTATCGTTATAGGATATTCATATTGGAGTGTTAGTTGGACAATCTTATAATAGGCATAATTAGGAGTAATTATATAAATTTGCGTGAAATTATGTGTAGTTATGCAACCAAAAAATTTAAAAAACTCAAACAACTTGTTTAAACAGTGTTTTTAATGCATCTTACTTATTTTTAAGAAAAAATCGTGCCGTAGAATGTTCATATCGAAGTTTAATTAGATAATCTTCTAATAGGCATAATTAGGAGTAATTATATTAATTTTCACGAAATTATGTGTCGTTATGAGGCAATAAACGTTAAAAATCTTAAACAACTTGTTCAAACAAAATTTCTAATGTATCTTTCTTATATCTTATGAAAAATTAGTGTCCTATGATATTCATATCGAAGTGTTAATTTGACAATCTTATAATAGACATAGTTAGGAGTAATCATATTAATTCGCTCGAATTATGTGTAGTTTTAATACGAAAATGTTGAAAATCTTAATCAACTTGTTTAAACAACTAGCTTCTAATGCATCTTACTTCTATTTTGGGCAAAATTAGCGCCATAGAATATTCATATATAAGTTCTAATTGGACAATCATATAATAGGCATAATCGGGAGTAATTATTTTAATTTTTACGAAATTATATATAGTTATGCGGCCAACAATTTTCAAAAACTCAAGCAACTTGTTTAAGGAACTGTTTTTAATGCATCTTATTTATGTTTTGTGCAAAATTTGTGTCGTACAATGTTCATATCGAAGTGTTAATTGGATAATCTTATAATAGGTATAATTAGGAGTAATTATATTAATTTTCACGAAATTATGTGTAGTTATGAGTCAAGAAATGTTAAAAATCTTAAACAACTTGTTTAAACAATGGTTTCTAATATATCTTACTTATGTTTTATGAAACTTTAGTGTCGTAGGATATTCAAATCGAAGTGTTAATTGGGCAGTCTTATAATAGGCATAATTAGAAGTAATTATATTAATTTGCATGAATTATGTGTACTTATGCGGCCAAAATTTTTAAAAAACACAAACAACTTGTTTAAGCGGTTGCTTTTTAATGCATCCTACTTATGTCTTGTGCAAAATTAGTGTCGTAGAATGTTCACATCGAAGTGTTAATTGGCTAATATTTTAATAGGCATAATTAGGAGTAACTATATTAATTTTCACGAAATTATATGTAGTTATGAGGCCAAAAGTGTTGAAAAACTTAACTTTTTTAAATAGCATTTTCTAATACTTATGTTTTGAGGAAAGATAATGCCCTAAAATATTCATTTTGAAGTATTAATTGAACAATCTTATAATAGACATAATTAGGAGTAATTATATTAATTTGCAATAAATTATGTGTAGTTATGCGGCCAAAATTTTTCATAAAGCCAAACAACTTGGTTAAATGAAGTTTTTAACGCATCTTACTTATGTTTCGTGCAATATTAGCGTTAAAGAATATTCATATCTAAGTTTTAATTGGACAATTTTATAATAGGCGTAATTAGGAGTAATTGTCTTAATTTGCACGAAATAAAATGTAGTTATGCGGCTAAAAATTATGAGAAACTCAAACAACTTGTTTAAACAACAGTTTTTAATGCATCTTACTTATATTTTGCACAAAATTAGCGACATGGAATGTTCATATCGAAGTTTTAATAGGACAATCTCATAATAGGCGTAATCGGGAGGAATTATTTTAATTTGCGCGAAACTATGTGTCGTCGTGCGGCCAAAAATTTTCACAAAGCCAAACAACTTGTTTAAACAAAGAGTTTTTAACGCATCTTACTTATATTTTGTGCAAAATTAGCGTTATAGACTATTCATATCGATGTTTTAATTGGATAACTTTATAATAGGCATAATTAAGAGTAATTATATTAATATCCATGAAATTATGTGTTGTTATGAGGGCAAAAATGTTGAAAACTCGAAAAACTTTTTTAAATAGCAGTTTCTAATGCATGCTTACTTATGTCTCGTGAAAAATTAGCATCGTAGAATATTCATATCAAAGTGTTCATTGAAATATCTTATAAAAGACATAATTAGGAGTAATTACATAAATTTATACGAAATTGTGTGCGGTTATGCGGCCAAAAAATTTGAAAAGATCAAACAACTTGTTTAAACAAAGTTTTTAATGTATCTTACTTATGTTTTGTGCAAAATTAGTGTTGTAGAATATTCATATCTAATTTTTAATTACAAAATCTTACAATAGGCATATTTAGGTGTAATTATATTAATCCATAATAAATTATGTGTAGTTATGCGGCCAAAATTTTTCACAAAGCCAAACAACTTGTTTGAACAGCATTTTTTAACGCATCTTACTTATATTTCGTGCAAAATTAGCGTTATAGAATATTCATATCGTTGTTTTAATTGGACAACTTTATAATAGACATAATTAGGAGTAATTATATTAATATCCATGAAATTATGTGTAGTTATGAGGGCAAAAATTTTGAAAACTCAAAAAACTTTTTTAAATAGCAGTTTCTAATGCATCTTACTTATGTTTCATGAAAAATTAGCATCGTAGAATATTCATATCAAAGTGTTCATTGAAATATCTTATAAAAGACATAATTAGGAGTAATTACATAAATTTACACGAAATTATGTGCGTTATGCGGCCAAAATTTTTGGAAAGATCAAATAATTTGTTTAAACAAAAGTTTTTAATGTATCTTACTTATGTTTTGTGCAAAATTAGTTGTTGTAGAATATTCATATCCAAGTTTTAATTAGAAAATCTTATAATAGGCATATTTAGGAGTAATTATATTAATTTATAAGAAATTATGTGTAGTTATGCGACCAAAACTTTTGAAAAACTCAAATAACTTATTTAAACGGTTGTTTTTAATCCATCTTACATTATGTTTTGTGCAAAATTAGTGACGTACAATATTCATATCGAAGTTTAATTAGAAGATCTTATAATAGACATGCTTAGGAGTAATTATATTAATTCATAAGAAATTATGTGTAATTATGCGGCCAAAAAATTTGAAAAACTCAAACAACTTGTTTAAACAGTAGTTTTTTAAAGCCTTCTACTTATGTTTTTTGCAGAATTAGTGTTATAGAATGTTCATATTGAAGTGTTAATTAGATAATCTTTTAATAGCATAATTAGGAGCGATTATATTAATTTTCACTAAATTATGTGTAGTTATGGGGCCAAAAATGTTGAAATACTCAAATAACTTTTTTAAATAGCCGTTTCTAATGCGTCTTACTTATGTTTTTGGAAAAAATAGCGTCGTAGAATATTCATATCGAAGTGTTAATTGAACAATCTTATAATAGACATAATTGGGAGTAATTATATTAATTTGTACGAAATTATGTATATTTATGGGGCCAAGAATTTAAAAAAAGTCAAACAACTTGTTTAAACAGCAGTTTTTAATGCATCTTACTTATGTTTTGTGCCAAACCAGCGTCATGGAATATACATATCGAAGTTTAATTAGATAATCTTATAATAGGCATAATTAGGAGTAATTATATTAATTTGCACGAAATTATATGTAGTTATGAGGCAAAAAATTTGAGAAACTCAATCAACTAGTTTAAACTGCTATTTTTTTAATGCACCTTACTTATGTTTTGTACAAACTTAGTATCGTAGAATATTCATATCGAAGAATTAATCGGATAATCCTCTAATAGGAACAATCAGGGGTAGTTATGTTAATTTTTATGAAATTATATGTAGTTATGAGACAATAAATTTTAAAAATCTTAAACAACTTGTTTAAACTGCAGTTTCAAATGTATCTTATTTATGTTTTGTGAAAAATTATCGTTATAGGATATTCATATTGGAGTGTTAGTTGGACAATCTTATAATAGGCATAATTAGGAGTAATTATATAAATTTGCGTGAAATTATGTGTAGTTATGCAACCAAAAAATTTAAAAAACTCAAACAACTTGTTTAAACAGTGTTTTTAATGCATCTTACTTATTTTTAAGAAAAAATCGTGCGTAGAATGTTCATATCGAAGTTTAATTAGATAATCTTCTAATAGGCATAATTAGGAGTAATTATATTAATTTTCACGAAATTATGTGTCGTTATGAGGCAATAAACGTTAAAAATCTTAAACAACTTGTTCAAACAGAAATTTCTAATGTATCTTTCTTATATCTTATGAAAAATTAGTGTCCTATGATATTCATATCGAAGTGTTAATTTGACAATCTTATAATAGACATAGTTAGGAGTAATCATATTAATTCGCTCGGAATTATGTGTAGTTTTAATACGAGAAAATGTTGAAAATCTTAATCAACTTGTTTAAACAACGGCTTCTAATGCATCTTACTTCTATTTTGGGCAAAATTAGCGCCATAGAATATTCATATATAAGTTCTAATTGGACAATCATATAATAGGCATAATCGGGAGTAATTATTTTAATTTTTACGAAATTATATATAGTTATGCGGCCAGCAATTTTCAAAAACTCAAGCAACTTGTTTAAGGAACTGTTTTTAATGCATCTTATTTATGTTTTGTGCAAAATTTGTGTCGTACAATGTTCATATCGAAGTGTTAATTGGATAATCTTATAATAGGTATAATTAGGAGTAATTATATTAATTTTCACGAAATTATGTGTAGTTATGAGTCAAGAAATGTTAAAAATCTTAAACAACTTGTTTAAACAGTGGTTTCTAATATATCTTACTTATGTTTTATGAAACTTTAGTGTCGTAGGATATTCAAATCGAAGTGTTAATTGGGCGTCTTATAATAGGCATAATTAGAAGTAATTATATTAATTTGCATGAATTATGTGTACTTATGCGGCCAAAATTTTTAAAAAACACAAACAACTTGTTTAAGCGAGTACATTTTTAATGCATCCTACTTATGTCTTGTGCAAAATTAGTGTCGTAGAATGTTCACATCGAAGTGTTAATTGGCTAATATTTTAATAGGCATAATTAGGAGTAACTATATTAATTTTCACGAAATTATATGTAGTTATGAGGCCAAAAGTGTTGAAAAACTTAACTTTTTTAAATAGCAGTTTCTAATACTTATGTTTTGAGGAAAGATAATGCCCTAAAATATTCATTTTGAAGTATTAATTGAACAATCTTATAATAGACATAATTAGGAGTAATTATATTAATTTGCAACAAATTATGTGTAGTTATGCGGCCAAAATTTTTCATAAAGCCAAACAACTTGGTTAAACGAGAAGTTTTTAACGCATCTTACTTATGTTTCGTGCAATATTAGCGTTAAAGAATATTCATATCTAAGTTTTAATTGGACAATTTTATAATAGGCGTAATTAGGAGTAATTGTCTTAATTTGCACGAAATAAAATGTAGTTATGCGGCTAAAAATTATGAGAAACTCAAACAACTTGTTTAAACAACGAGTTTTTAATGCATCTTACTTATATTTTGCACAAAATTAGCGACATGGAATGTTCATATCGAAGTTTTAATAGGACAATCTCATAATAGGCGTAATCGGGAGGAATTATTTTAATTTGCGCGAAACTATGTGTCGTCGTGCGGCCAAAAATTTTCACAAAGCCAAACAACTTGTTTAAACGGCAGCTTTTAACGCATCTTACTTATATTTTGTGCAAAATTAGCGTTATAGACTATTCATATCGATGTTTTAATTGGATAACTTTATAATAGGCATAATTAAGAGTAATTATATTAATATCCATGAAATTATGTGTTGTTATGAGGGCAAAAATGTTGAAAACTCGAAAAACTTTTTTAAATAGCGCTTTCTAATGCATGCTTACTTATGTCTCGTGAAAAATTAGCATCGTAGAATATTCATATCAAAGTGTTCATTGAAATATCTTATAAAAGACATAATTAGGAGTAATTACATAAATTTATACGAAATTGTGTGCGTTATGCGGCCAAAAAATTTGAAAAGATCAAACAACTTGTTTAAACAAATAGTTTTTAATGTATCTTACTTATGTTTTGTGCAAAATTAGTGTTGTAGAATATTCATATCTAATTTTTAATTACAAAATCTTACAATAGGCATATTTAGGTGTAATTATATTAATCCATAATAAATTATGTGTAGTTATGCGGCCAAAATTTTTCACAAAGCCAAACAACTTGTTTGAACAAAGATTTTTTAACGCATCTTACTTATATTTCGTGCAAAATTAGCGTTATAGAATATTCATATCGTTGTTTTAATTGGACAACTTTATAATAGACGTAATTAGTAGTAATTATATTAATATCCATGAAATTATGTATAGTTATGAGGGCAAAAATTTTGAAAACTCAAAAAACTTTTTTAAATAGCAGTTTCTAATGCATCTTACTTATGTTTCATGAAAAATTAGCATCGTAGAATATTCATATCAAAGTGTTCATTGAAATATCTTATAAAAGACATAATTAGGAGTAATTACATAAATTTACACGAAATTATGTGCGTTATGCGGCCAAAAATTTTGGAAAGATCAAATAATTTGTTTAAACAAAAGTTTTTAATGTATCTTACTTATGTTTTGTGCAAAATTAGTTGTTGTAGAATATTCATATCCAAGTTTTAATTAGAAAATCTTATAATAGGCATATTTAGGAGTAATTATATTAATTTATAAGAAATTATGTGTAGTTATGTAATCTAATTTTTTCTATATGATCATTTATAGATTATTATGTATTTAATTATATTATTTATTATTATAATTATCATTGTTATTATCAGCATTTTTAAAAATATTATGTCTAATTTTTTTAATATAAAACTTTATTAAATATATTTAAAATTTAATATTATTAGTTATTTATTTGAGAACTATATTGTCGGGAAGAACCCCGAGTTAAAGTCCTAGTGTTTAATAATAACTGATCTTTTTTAGACCTTCTATAAATGTATGATAAAATAACAAATGGAATGAAGAGAAAAAATAAGTTTGACTGAAATCTAAACCGTCGCTTTATAAAATCAATCAATTACAATCATAAATTAAAATATCTTCAGTCATTACACATTATCTTATGACATTAATTGATAATATGAGAGTATAGATATAGATACCTCTTCGATAAAATAGACTGTACATGCGGATAGATGATGGATACATATATCATGCAACATGTTTAAGGAACTTGAAAAGCTATTTTTCTTTGTTAAATATCGATTCTTTCAAAAACTCAAAACTATAATTTTTCTTTTAGAATCATTATTTTTGACATTTTGAAATTTCAAGTTAAACATGGTGATTTGGTTTTGAGAGTTAAGAATTCGCAAACTATTTATCTGCTAAATCCCCACATGTAAAATGAATTTTTGCTACTCAATTCCGCACCGTACTATTTGATATTGATTAACGATACCACCATGACATGACAAGCTTCTACGAAGACGAAATATGCTGGAATTGAGGGGCCAATCATTAGAAAAGATATAATCAGGAGTTGCTGTCAAAGGGAGACGACGATAAACCAACGAGGAAATTTCTCAATTTAAGAGAGAGACAATATTAAAAAAAGAGTATTGCTGTCATAATATCAGAAGCGAATTCAGGTTCGTGTAGTTGGTGATGACACGTGTGCCATCGGACCTCTGATAGATAAATAGGCGAGTCCGTAAACACTTCTATAGACGGCCACATTGCGCAGGGCCTCAGGCCCTTGTATATATCAGCGATAATCAACTGTGGCAGCGAATATCCAGAAATTTTTTATTTAAAATAACATAAATAATTAAATTATTAGTAATAAAAATTACAAAAATATAATTTTAACACTAACAATGACGCTCTTCAAAAACTCTCTCAATGACATTTTTTTTTAAAATTTTCACTTACTTTTAACAAAAAAAACACACCAATTAGAGTAGAACACTCCCATTGACGGACAATAAAACTTGAATATCCATAGAAAAAAAGATGAAAAATATCACTAAAAATCTTTGTACAAATATATTAATCCCACTTGTACATTCCCAAAACATCAGTATCACTAGCGTATTTTCAAAGTATCAACCCTACTGATGCATTTCTAAAACATTACTACCACTGACACGTTTTCAAAACACCGCTGCTATTGACACGTTATCATTTCTAAATATTAAAATTATATTTTTTCAATTCTTATTATTAATAATGTGATTAATATATTATTAAATAAATTAAAATCTGGTGAATATGAATCCAAATATATAGTATGTTATGTTCGGGCCTTTTAGATCATAATCTTATAAAAATGACAAGGTTCTATTCTAATGACATGATAAAGCCTGGACTCCCCCTTTGAAAGAACAATGGAACTAACACAGAAAATGCTAAATTTTCAGTTGCATAATAAAGAATGGCAGAAATGAAAATAATATAGTATATAAATAAGACAAATTAGACCTAATTTATGCCTCTTATTCTTTCCCGCGCTGAAATTTGATACCAGAAGAGCCTTTAATCTTATTCCAATTTATCATATTAGCAGTAACAAGGAATAAAGATACACTTCTTTATTGTTGTTGTTATTATTCTCATGGAAGTGCAGCCTTAAGGGACTTGGTTAACGTCTCAAGCTCCTTTAATCCCTCTTCAGGCGAGTTTGATTCACCCAAGAGCTTCACCATTGCACTACCTACTATCACTCCATCGGCTCCCCATCCGGCTATCTATTACATCGACATCAGATTGATGTAACATGATGTAAAATAGTTTATAAACAATTACCAATAAAAAGAAGAAAATACTGTTCAAATGGCTGAAAATACAAAATTGTGTTAATGGACAATTTTACACGATGTTCAAAAGAACAGAGGACTAACAGCGAGCACAAACATTTGAAAAGAACAGGGTCTATGTTATTTGAAAGATATACAAGATGGTTCAGTACCAGTACATTAAATCACAGTACCAATATAGTTAAGATTAGGGATGTGGTTTCACCTGTTGAACATGCTCAGGCTTTGATATGCCAAATCCAACTGCAACAGGTTTGCTTGTTGCCTAATATCATTTGAAGAAAAGAAAGGCTTAAATTTGTGAGAAATAATGAGAGTTTTGTGGAAGAGCGATCAGTAGAAGAAGTTAGCTCAACCTAACATCTGCCTAGTGAAATATTTTCAGACTGCCCAAACTATCAAATCTTCCTGGAAGCAGTTTCTCACTACACGAGTAATTCGTGTGATAAAGGCTAGTCACAGTATATCTGGTCTGTAATTTGAAACTTCCAAGGAGATGCAAAGGTACTTTGGCATGTTTCCAGGTGTACAAATATAAAACTCTCTAGGCAACAAGAGAGAGGGCTACAAAGCTGAAACCTGTTTAATGTCCTGAAGAAGTGATTGCACACGCAGACTTACAGATGCCCGAGCACCTGTTACCCCTATAGAACTTACCTACATGGTAAAGTAAGACTGTAAAAACCGAATTCCATAATCAAAATCACCAGGTAGAAACAAATGCTTCTGTCTTTAAAAATAAAATATGAACATTTCTGGCTCATAGTCTTGCATAAAGGAAACATGAATCCAACTAGTTTTGGATATTTCATTAACTGCACTGAGTATTTCATTATATGTTTCAGGATGTCTTCTCACTATTATCTGACCAACTTGAAACAGTACGGAACTCAAAATAGCACAAGATAATAAGAGTTCTGTACTGCTTCCGCATTGCATTCTAATAAAAACCAAGATTATCAATATCTCTCAAAGCTACGTTCAGAAGCTCTCTCTCCTAAGTCAAAACTAAACCAAAAAACCACTCCAAGAGGAGTGATATTGGGCAGGACAAGATTTTTGGGGGTACAAGGTAAGTTTGTTGAGTCGAAGATGAAAATAAATAAACAATTAGGACCTTGGTCATCCTCTTCAATAAATATTTGCAACTTGCAAATACGAGGAATATTACGTGTTATTTGCAATGAAGTAAATGAGGAAGCAATTTGCAGCGGTGGATTTTTTTTTTTTTGGGGGGGGGGGACACCACTAAGGTAGACTACAAAGTGAACTGCATAATTATTACAATTAATAAGATCACTCACAAGGTATATAAAGCCTTCAGAAGCTTCCACAATCTCTTTCATTCTTTCTTTTGGTGTAGTTGGTGTCGTAAGGAGAACCTAATTAACAGAAATGAAGGATCAGAAGAACATCAACAAAAGGAAGGAGCTCCAAAGCGACAGGCATAAATACAAGCTTTCAGATCTAAAAGCTGCAAACAAGGTACTCTAGTAGAAAGTTTTTCCAATCAATAAACACTAAGGAACATAAGTTTTTGTTTTTGTTTTGCTTGTTTGGGTTTGGTTTGGCACAGTGGTCCAGGTTATTTCAAGTTTTAAAGGAAAAACTGTAAATATTGGCATTGCAGTGCCTCAGTTGTCAGTATCAGTACATACGGCAATGTTATAAATACAATAAAAGAGATCAAATGGCTTGCCAACTCAATGCCATGTTTAGCGGCTTCAATTCTTAGAATTCCAGTCTCCTCCAAAGGAACATCAGGTACAACAAGACCTGCACCATAATCACAAGAGACCATGATCACAGCCATTAGTTAACATACCTGTTGGGCTACCATTTTGTTGAAGTTCAGATCTCACCCCAACATTGTATTGGCCAGGAGACGTACATACACAATACTGGCCAGAGGTACTTTCTAAAGTAATATACAACCAAGAAATTTAAAAATTCTTATGGAACTTTCAGTACCTACAAAAACAACCCTAACTTTGTGCAAAATTTTTCATAGGATTATCAGACAGCATGTAATACCAGTAACATTTAGATAATCAATTTAAACAAACAACACAATGATGAAAACAACTGTTAGTTTAAAAAAACAACAATTCTTGAATACTCTAAAGAACTAATGATGATAACTTGTATCAAATTATCACCTTTCATACAGTTAATTTGCATCAGTTCTACTGTTCCAATTTGTTTTATTGGCGTATAAGATTAGAGCTATTCAAGCTAGGCAATGGTTGTGACCGTATTCTGAATCTTTCCAAGAACATAGGGCCTATTTTGCAGAAATATGGGGGGTTTTCTGTGATTTTCTATTAAATCAAGTATCCAAACAGAAGTAACATATATTACGAACATCTAGGAAGAAAAGGAGAAATTACCTTGAATACCAACATCTCTTACAGTGGTCATGAACTTTTCTACCCCACGTTTCAAAATTGGATTGTAGTATGTGAAAAGGGCTACTGGACATGATAAATCGGGTATGACCTGTTGCAAGCAATTTAGTTAGCATATTTTAGAAGACAATGCAGAAGGAAAAAAAGAAGAAATTTATGGACTCCTGCTTCTACAAACTCTCCTACTGCAAAAAGCAATGTATACTCTAATCTCGTATGTCAGAGCACTGCCTAAACTGCTCTCCTTGGTAGCTCATTTATCTTTAGTGAAAAGGTGAGGATAACAGGGTGATTTGCTCCTCTGATGCAAAATACATGAGTTTGTAGGATCATAGATCTACCAGAGATGTGGTATTTCATATTTTGAATAGGCTGGTATTGATAGAGATATCATTATCCAATTTTGTAAATATAAAATCATATTCTTGTTTTCAGAATAATAAAAGACGAGCTACTTGATAATTACTGTTGCGGGATTGGTATTTTGGTTCAGATAATACCACACCAAATGAAATAGGATATAAATACTTATATGATAGGCATGCTTATGTAAACCAAGATCTACAAGCTAATCAAAGATAATTGTTCACACCTCCCTCAACATGGAAATGACTGCATCAAAGTTTGTGCCATTTGCTAGGGCCCGTGTTGCAGCAGCCTGCAATAACATGCACAGAAGTAGACAGAAAATACATATCAAAAAGTTAAATTTCATGATAATAGTATTAACAACAATATCTTTGCATCAATCAATATGAAGGAGAACTAGTAGGACAGTGAACCTGGATTACGGGTCCATCAGCTAACGGATCAGAATAGGGTACACCCAATTCGATCAGATCAGACCCACAAGAGTCTAGAACCTTCAGTGCCTTTGACGTGGTCGTCAGATCAGGGTCACCAGCAGTTATAAAAGGAATAAGCGCAACCTGTAAATTTACTGATCATGTCACTGAACATTTTATGATCTAATGTTAATCAAATTTATCAACTTCAATTGTTTCAAATGTATATGAACATATTAAACAATTTATGAAAAACTAGATCAATATCATTAGTATGCCACTATCATATAAAAGTGATTGCAGTTCAAAACTTCCCATGTTGCCACTCAGAGTTTGTATTTTTTTACAGATGAACAGGGTTAAGGATTAACCAGCATTTGGGAAAATATGAGCTATTTGAGTGGTATCAAATAAGACTTATGGGACGCCTATGCAGTTACCTCCCTATCATGACTATTTTTTTGTTATTATTATTGCTATCATTACTGCCCAGTTTATTATTACTATTATTAATAATATTATTATTATTCCGGCCTGGATTTCATTTCTAGATTACCCAATTTATTTGGGATTAAAGGATCTGTTGTTGCTGTATTAAACTTCACGCTCCGTGCCAAGGAGGTAGTAGCAACTAGCACGAAAGCACAAGCAAACGTTCGGTATCAGCATTTCCGAGAGAGAGAGATTAACCTTGCCTTGCTCTCTAAGCTTGGAGAAAGTCTGAGAGATGCTCATTGTCTGAGCGACCTCGACCGAAGCCATTGCGACAACAGAGTTGAGTCTGATTGGAGCGAGAAATTTGAAAGAAGCAGTCGGGTGAGAGCGGCAAGAGATAGTGGAAACTCGTTTCGGAGGGAGTAGAGAAAGAGAGAACTTGACCGCGAGCGCCATTGTAGCGGTGAACTCTAGGGTTGAGGGCTTTGGCGATTGGTGGGCAGAGTCAGAGGTATAAACATGGAATGGAAGAGCATTTGTAATTTCGATGGGCCGGATATTGTGTATTGGTGCCGGGTTACATTGAACGTATATTAATATTGTAAACAAGGCACTTTAGGAAATGCAGGCTGCTATCGGGTAGACCGTAGACATCAATGCAAATATTCTGAACTAGAAAGTAGAAATTGACAACCAAAGAGATGCATGCAATTGGGCCAGAAAGAAAATTATTCATCAATAATTAAAATACTGATATTTCAAATAAAATTGTGATATGAAAAATAAGAGAGATTATGCTATCAATCTGTATAGCCAGCATTTGTGCACAACAATAACAATATTGGCAATGTGCTACATAATAATGATAACAATATAAATAACAATGATAGAAATATGCATAATAAATAACAATATGCATAATGATAACAATAACAAAATTGCCCGGTTGTTTGTTTTTTTCCTCTTTTTATTAATATGATGTTCATTGTCATGAGATCTTTTTTTCATCTGAAAAGTTCTCAGGAGATTTGTTGTTTTCAGGCATGGCTCATGAATAGAAACTTTCTCAGGAGATATACAACTGTGGTTCTTTCGAAATTCGTATTGCTGAAAATTTTGGATTTCTAGAAATGTGTTAATTTAATTTTGTAGATCCTAGTTGTGTTCTTACGTAGTGAAAATATAGAATATATTGTTTTGTTAATTTTTTAATTATATTGTTACTACTTTTGTGTTTTCTTTTGTTCTATTTTCGTTTGACTGCTGCATTTAGAAATTTTAAAAAATAAACAGAAATTGGATATTCGACATCAACACGGGTGCATGAGTTAGCAAATTATTTTCTAGTTCCGAGACTTTTTTTTTATTTTAGAAGGTACATAATAAAGCCCAATGCAAAAACGAAAATCGTTTATTCTCTTTCTTTCAGTTAATTTGTACAAAGTATTCTATCCAATGCAAAGAAAAATAGAAAGAAAAAAAAACTTCAATTCCAAAGTAAGAAAGTTATATCATTTTGAATATGAAACAATAAAAAAAAATTAGTGGGTCCCGGTTAGATATCTCCCTTCAAGTCGCCATCATCTTCGTTTCAAAATTCTCTTCCATCTCCACGTTAGCGTCTCTTCTGCTTATTGTGAATTTGTGATCTTGCTTCTTGATTTTATTATCTTTTTTTTTTGCTTCTCCTTATTTAGCTGGTTGTCTTTGTTAGAGCAATTATCGCTATGTTGGCTCTGTACTCTCATTGTGTCAGAAACATTGAGAGAAGCTGAATCTTTTTCTTTCTTCTCTTGATTATTTCATTATTGTCCCTAAAGAAAGGACGAAATATCTAAACCTAGAAATTGGTGAAATCATATACCCTAGCTTGATTTTCATGTACTTTGCAATATATTTTTACCAATAATTAAAGAGTTTTGATGTTATTCATAAATTTTTCAAGTTTTATAACTTAATGCGGAAGTAGAATATTGGTACTTGGGCAAAGAACCGCAAAATGAATAATATTGACGTTCTTATGAATAATAGTGATAGTGATGGCAGCAATTTAATTGAACAATTTATGTAGAATTAATAAATTACTAATATTTTATCTGTCCGTTGCTACGGTGATATTTTTTAAAAATATAAAAATTCACATTTTCATGTGAAAAAAAGGAAATAAAAATGAAGACAAATTAGTTATTAATGTAAATTTTAATTATGAATACATAATTAATGTAAAATAAATACAGAATCAAGAGGAAAGTTAAAATTCATAATTGATGACAATCTAAAAAAAAAATAATGTAGAACAATTATACTCCTAAATTATGCAACATTTTGTGTAATAATCAAATTGAGAGAAAATTAAAACTTCAACACAAATGATCATAGAGATAGTAACATTATTTGATGAATAACTCAATTCGATGGCTGATATTAGCTCTAGAAATTTGATAAAAAGTCTGAATCATTACAGGATCAAAACACTTACGTGCTTAATAAAGAGTGGAGATATATTAAGATATTCTTTATAATTAGTTGTGAAATAATTATCAAATTATAAAAAATACGAATATAATAAATATATATTAACAACTTAAAATAATTATTTAAATGATTTTCTCTGATCTCTTATTGTAACATTTTACAAATCTATACAAAATTATGACAATTATCATTCACTTAATTCTGAAGAATTAAATAAATTAAAAATAAGTACAACTTATTCATGCTCGATCATGCAAAACTCTTTTTTTGCGTTTGTATGTTCATATCGTGACAACAAACATCATTGTGTTTGCCATCATAACAAATAATAAAATTCCTATGTTTCAAACAAAATTATAATCATAAGAAATCAATTTATCTTTTACAGTTAAAAACCATGCATTTAGTATATACATATGAAAGATAATTTCCATTTACTCCCCCAAATACAATACTAAGGTGCAACTGAAATTAAGGACCAGGATTACCTCTAAAAACATTTATAATAGTATAAAAACGAGATTATTTTCTAAAGGTTCATTATCATTAATATGTTCAAGTTAAAAATGGATACAGAATAAAATCCATCATTTTGTAAGTGAGAGATCAATTTTAAGTTATATGGGTGCGTATATAATTTTTTGCAAGTTGCATATATGGTTGTAGTATTATATAACTTGAATAACATATAAAACTTAATGCATGCAATGAGATGGTTAAAGATTTGTTTATCCTCATTTATTTAAAAAAAACGTGAGAAAATTCACAATCGTAGAATAGGTTAAAAAACAAAGAGTAGAACAATTGACAAATACGATTGCTATAAAATGAAATATCACTTTTTGAATAGAATATATATATATATATATATATATATATATATATATATATATATATATATATATATATATATATATATATGAATTCGGTGAGAAATTTCTCAGTTAAGATCTTCCTCATTTATTACGCACGGTTCCTTTTTATTCCATTAGTTCTGTGCATGGAAAGAAATGATGTTGGGGGGGGGGGGTTGGGGATCAATGATACAAAATTAAAAATTTTATATCATAACTTTTACTTCAGTAAATATTAATTCCAAAGAATAAGAACATGGTGAATATCTTTTAACAAAATACGGAGGTCAATTTTAGTTTCTTCTTATGTGTTTACACCAAAAGAGAAGAAATTATCTTAAATGTTAGTGCAATTTTGAAAATGAATGGGATCAATGGTCCTCATTAGATACAAAATATATGAGGAGATTGTAATAGAAATTCTGTTAATTTGATCTGACCCAATTTCTTTTAAAAAAATATTTTTGATCTAATTCGATTTCTTTGAAAAAACTAAACTAATCTGATCAATCTATCTGAATCCAAACCCAACCCGACCGACCTAATTTTCACCTGTATACATTTGAGCCCGGCCAAAACTGGAAGTCCACAATATTCATAAAATCGAATTCAGAATAATGCACGAAAATTATTTTCTGCTCTTTCTTTCATTTGTTTTTATTTTATTTTATTTTTTCTCTGTAATATAAAGTACACTCACTCGTGACTAATATAAACCTACGAATTAATATGATTTGGAAACTTTGACCTCTATTTTGAATTAAAAAAAAAAGAATAAAGCACGAAAATTATTTTCCGGCAAAATTGAACAGTCCGCAACTACGGTGTTAATTATTAACCCAACCCGACGGGTTAACCTGATCCGACATGATCCGAAAATAAATGGATCGGATATGGATTTAATTTTTTTTGACTCGAATCGGGTCGGGACCCGACCCTATTAATTATGTTTTTTGAAGTTTTTTTGTGATTTAGTACTAATTAATTTTAAATATATACTAATTATATACTAATTAAGATTAATTATAAATTAATTAATATTTTATTGCTTAAAATTATATAAAAATAATTAATAAATATTTAATTATTTTACACGGATCGGGTAGGGAATGGGTCAAAAAAATTTATCCGAATTTAATCGGGACGGATACGAATCAAATAAAAAAATAATAAAATAATATGACCTGACCCGAACCCGATCCGACCCATTGACACCCCTAAACCGCAACACTTCTGACATTTCTTTCCTTGTCTTTTCTATTATATTATTTATTATTTCTTTTCCGGAAAATTTCCTGCTAAATAAAGGTGTTGTTAATATATATATATATATATATATATATATATATATATATATATATATATATATTGGGAGAATCTTGTTCTCTTGAAGTCATTCAACATTATCTTCACAAGATATAATATAAAAATTATATAGGCCAAATATCAACGGTAGCTTATATATTGATATTAATTTTGTCGAGTCTAAATCATCCTATTTGCAGTATCTTTTTAAGAGAAGGATTCTTACTGATTAATGCCATGTGACTATGTGAGCAACACCTTAAAATAAATTATTAACATCTTCAATTCAGCTGTCAAACATTTTTGCGTGCTTCCCAAATTGACAGCACCTTCGTGTATTTTCTGTTATCACTATTTATTCAATTATAATTCTTGGCATGTTGTAGCGTGCATCCGACTTCTATACATATTTATTTAAATCATTAAAATTATCATATAATTTTGATAGTCTTTGATAGAATATCAAGTGATACACAAATTACTTCAGAATTGAAACATAAGTTTAAGAATATATTTATATATTTTTTTCATTTTAAAGATTTTCTATTTATTTATATAAAGTTAGTTGTCAAAATTTCAAAAAAAAAAATAGTTGTGGGGTATCCCCACTCATTTCTTAAATAGCATGTGTGTGTTGAATGGTTTGGAAGGTGTATAAATAAGTGAGCAATTAAATTCAAATTGGATCGAACATGATGCATTTTTTTAAATCTAAATAATTGACAACAAGTCCATAATTTAATTTCTAAATTAAAAAAATAATTTATCTTATCTTTAAAGATATTAGTATGATTCAAATAGTTCTAACATAGACGTACCTCAAAATTTGAAACAAGTCATAATTGAGAAAATTATATATTGATAATCAAGAGAATTGCATTTAGATTGTTTGACTACCAAGTACCAATGCAGTAAAAAAAATAATAATTTGGAGCCTTCCGGAACCAAATAACACCTATTATTTTATCTTATATTTCATAAAGCAAGAACGAAAGTTGCAGAAATGCTGGATGCTTTTGAAAAATTATTAAATAATGAAGATCAATTGCTGCAAGCCACACACAGGGCATCTGTTAGAATCTCATTGCGATATGGGACTTGTCACCAAAAATATCTCTTGCAGATTCTTTATCTGTACATAGAAGTATGCTTTTCATTGCATTTTTTTAGATTCCATACAAAGTTTCTGGGACTCCCTTTCCATACAAAGACAAAGCATGTGCTTTAATCTTTCCTTTCCCCTTGTCCAATTTGAAAGGAGCCTCCCTCTTTTATTTGACAAGGCTGATTAGGCCTGTATAATTGTCACTTTAAGGATAATTGTGCAATGTCTTTTTTCTATATGTGTTTTGGAGCTATATTACAAAAAAAAAAACATTTTGAGTTCAATCTATTTCAAGAAATGAAAAAAAGAGAGAAGAAAACGAAAGCAACAATTTGAGTTCAATGGGGTTCTATTTCAAGAAATGAAAAAAAAAAAAAGAGAAGAAAATGAAAGATGATCTGAATTGAGTTCTTGCATAGAAGTAAAAATTTGAAACATATAATTATAAATATCTCTACTCCTTATTAAACATGTAAGTATTTAATTTTGTAACGGTCATGTTTGATTGAAATTTATTGATTAATTTTTGAAGAGAACAAGAATCTTCATATATATTAGAGATTTTTTTGTGGCGTGATAGATTGTAATAAAAATACTGAAGCCTTATTAAATTCATAACATATTTGTCATATTAAAAATTATACAATTGATGTTATATCTTTCCTAAAATACATCATTTTGTTGAAGAATTTATCAAATTTGAGATTTAATTATATATAATTTTTAGAAAAACTAAGATTACTACATAAAAGTAATTGATTGATTGTATTTGCTTCTTACATTTTTTGTTATCATATTTTGTATTAAAATAGAATGATATGTTAAATTTTGATGTAGGAAAATTACAATATAGAAATTATTATAGCAAATTATGAACAATATACTAGTTTAGTTTCAGTTAAAAGAGTTAAAGATTTGTTTTAATTTAATATTAAACGGAGTGCACTCGTGTAAATTTAATCTGGCAAAAAAAAAAGAAAAAGAACAAGAAAAAGTTATAACACAAAAAAAAAAAGCGGGCCGAAAATGCTATATCATTTTCACTTTTCATGATCTTTTTCATCTTTTTTGAATGTTAGTTGACAAGTTATCAATTAGGTTGTTCAACGATCAAGTACGAGTTAAGTCAGAGATAACTCAAATTTGAGTCATCAGTTATACGAGTCGAGCTAGCTTAAGTTAACAAGTTTAATCTAAATTGTCAACCTAGCTCAGGGACGAAACTAAAATTTTAGCATGAGAGTTGAGATACAGATTTACGTTACTAAAATATTAAAATTGATAGGTTAGAGGACCAATACAACTTACGAACAAAAATATAAGAAAATTTTAAATGCGATAAGTAACCTCTGTGGGATTAGGGGAGGGGGACTGGGCCCTCTAGCCCCTTTGTCTTCGCTCCCAGCCTAGTTTGTACTCAGTTCGTGTCTGGTCTCAAGTCATATTGTGAGCTCATCGAGTTAGTTCATTTTTATATTTTAATTTATTAATTATTTTCAAAACATAAACTAAAACCAAAACAACTGGTAAATCAAAATAAATAATAAATAAATTATATAACAACAAATATATTACATAATCAAATAAGCTTAAACAATCCAAATGACATTTAGATAGAAATATAAAATATGATAGACTCAAGTATACGAGCTTGTCGACGAGTTGTCGAGTGAGCTAACTGTAGGGATTTTATCGATGTAACTAGTGTATAAATTAAATTTATCTAAAATACCAAAAATATCTTATGTGCGACTTAACTAAACCAAATATAAGTTATACATAAAATTGGTATATCTTTGAAGTGCGCTTGAGTTACCAAACGGATAGAAAATGATCGGGAGACGTGCACAGTACCGAGAGACCAACCGAGATCTTCTCCAATGATATCCACCAAGAACAACCCACAAACACTTTCTCAACATCCTGCTAGGACAAATGAGTGCTCTCCTTGATTTTCTAATCCTTCTTCACAAATTCGAACTCTTAGATATGGTGAAAATGATTCTCAACACATGAAATAGTCAAAACGAATGCGGTAGAAATTCAGCAGAACTTCTGCACTTAGAAAAATAACTAGTTAGATTTCTATCGGTGGAGAGACCCTTATATAATCTTCCTAACAAAAGGAAGGGTATTTTCTCATATTTTGGAGGAGCTCTTACTAATTTTGGACAGCCAAAACTTATCATTTTTCAAAAATAGCACGAACTTTCCTTAATTAACTAAGAGAAAGTTGAGACCATGAAAATAGTAGATCATGCTTCACTTTTCATATCCTACCATATCAAAATAGTCAAAGAAAGTATAGTAGTAGAGAATGAGTTCTAATTTTAGTCATATCAATATATGACTAAATTCAGACTTTTTTGAAATAACATAATTCTCATCTAATAATGACATGTCAATAAACTGTTAAAAAAATAACATATCAATATATTCTTAAAGCTCTTCCATTTGAACCTTATTAAACACTTTAATAAGTTCAATAATTATTTATCTCATATTATTTGATATGTCCAACACATCAATAGATCAAGAAATATTTATAGGCTTTGTTTTTATATGGAGTGACCATTTGAGATTTGTATACACTTAGCACAACAACAACAACAATAAAGCCTTTAGTCCCAAATAAATTAGGGTAGGCTAATAATGTGCATTGTAATCTCTAAGCAATACAAATATAATGTACGATATAAATATCTTGGTCCTGAAGGATGATAATTATTCCTAACTCATTCCATATCATATGATATCCAGAACGGTATAAGACAAAAATGTGTCACTCTTACACTACATTCTTTATCTAAGGGCGTCCAATTTGAATATCATCACTCACATCAACAAACGAGAGGGACATCGGTATTCTTGATTCGTACTTCTTCTTCATATAAAAGACGTACATCTAGATAAAATATGTATGGTCGTCAGTTACAGACAATGTTGGATAATATCCACAATGCAAATCATTTGTATAAGAAGAATACTTATTTCATGTCTAAGAATTAGTAAGTAAATAAAATACCAATAACGCAAACACAATCCTTATAGTATTTTATTATATATCAAGTTCAATAACATGTCTAACATGTCATATGTATAATTAAGCCGATAAAATTTATCATATAATTGGTAAAACATAATCATCATTCAACTTATATACTAATCTTAGTTAATTATTGATCCTAAGTAATTAATAGATTATAGATATTTTAGAATTATTATTAATCAATGCATATATTTTACAATTGAAATCAATATATAAATAATAAATAACTAAAGAAAATAAATAATATATCATATATATAATCATCATAATATATAAATTAAAATATAATCATCATATCATTGACTGTAGATCACAATAACAATAACACTAACTCTGGCTCATACTTGAGTCGGAAAGTATATGAGCCACTTAGTTCGAGCCAGATTTAGCTCGAGATAAATTCAGCTCGAGTTATAATAAATTAAAATACGAATAAATCACAAGACACGAGTTATTTGCCTAGTCCTATTACCAAATTACAGATTTATTAAGGAACATGTTCGTTTCTGTTTAGCAGTATTGTTTACATTTAACAAAATATCGTCGATCAATATCATATCCCACAAATGCAACAAGCTCACGTTTATTATTAAATAAGATAAATGATCAGTTCTGTCGTTATTTTCATAATTGTAGCGTCAAAACAATTAAAAAAATCAACTCTTAATTAAAAATAGAAAAATTTATAGATTTTTTTTATTTGTAGATTGATAGTTTTTCAAATTTCACGTAATTTCATTATCGTTTCATAGTTTATCAAAAACCATCAAAATTTTATATAATTTATAATAATTATACTTTAATGATCTATGATGGACTATCAAATGATAATAAAATTGTATGAAATTTAAAATAATATCAATCCACAAGTAAAAAATATATCTATAATTTTTTATTTTAAATTTTTTATATTTATTTAAGAGTCCATTATCAAAATAATTTATGATAAGGAATCCCACCCTATTCCAAATAATGAGCATAAACGTCTAAAAATCATAAATATATTATATATTATTTTATTCATAGTGATTTACATATATAACAATTTAAATATAATGTGTCAAACCATTTCTAAAAGAGATCAACTAACTGTACCCCGACTTGAAAAAATCGTTGACCACGCTGATCGCGTTCTCGAACATCAACAGACCGTCTGTCTGCGGATGATCATCGAAGTCTTAAAATCGAAAGTTCTAAGTCTTAATACTGAAGAAATAAAGTCTTAATATATAATATATTAAGTTATAATTTAAACTAAAATTTATATTTTGATGGCAATCAAGATATAAGCAACTATTTATATATGAAGCTCGATGTCTTAAAACTGAATGTCAAGTCTTAACAAAAAAATATGATGTCTTAATATTTAACATTATAAATTATATTTTAAACTTAAAATTCATATTTAACGACAATCGGGATATTTACAAGTATTTATACTTCAACTTTATTATCTTAAAACTGAATGTACCAAGTCTTAACACGAAAAATACGATGTCTTAATATTTTATATTACAAGTCATATCTTGAACTTAAAATTTATATTTGAGCATCCATCAGGATATGGATAAGTCTATATACCTAAACTTCAATCTTAATTCTCAATATTACGATCCAAGTCTTTATATTTTGTATAATAAATCTTTATACCTAGTACAATTAAGTCTTCATATTTATTTTACTAAGTCTGACGCACATTTAGTTAGTATAACAAAATATCCTTCTTGTGTTATCTCCTATATCTCAACCAATTATTTCAAATGAATACTCAAATTTTATCTTCTTACTCTCAGAAATTGGTCTAGCTCCACTTCTTAATCAATCGAGCTTCAAAATATGAGTTTCAACACATTCTCCTTGTGCATGAAAAGTGAAATTATGATTCAAATGTAGGGATTCAGAATGCCCAAATCTCATTAATGCTCAAGCTGCGGAAAGACCGTAGAACAAAAATTTTACTTCTACTTAAGTTAGGGATTAAAGTATGCCTGATAATAACCGAGAGTTACGACATTTAATCCTTTACAAAAGACTCGTAAAATATTATTTTACTTAACTTAAGCTTAGGGTTAAAGTGATGTGTCTGATGATTACCGAGAGATACACACCTCTTTAAACCTTTATTGATCTACTCCATGATTGATTTCTAAAATATTAATCTACTTAACAATTAAATAGATTAATATAAGATGTTATACCTCGCTTCCAAATTTTAATTGGAATGAAAATCGCTTGTCTCGAGCACCAAACGTCCGATGCCTCCGTAGGTTATCCACCAGGACTAACCAGTAGAGCGCGCTTATTTCTTTTGCCGTAAATATCAGAACCGCGTTTTTCGCAAAAACACTATTCACCCGAGAAAAAGACGAAATAGTACTATTCACGACTCAGAATTTTGTTTCATAAATGTGCGTAAATACCGCAACTTTCGTAAAAACACTATTCACCGATCCCGTGAATTCTAAAACAACCGTATACCGAGAGAGAGAAAGTAGAACTGATTTGGTGGAACTTTTTCTCTCACCCTACCCCTCTATTTATAGAAAAAGTGGAATTGACAAATTACCAAAATGCCCTCGTGAATAGTAGGAGGTTTCAAAGTGAAAAGACCAAAATACCCTTAAAGTTCATCCAATTTACCAAAACGCCATCAGGCTTTTTGGCCAAATTACCAAAATACCCTTGGGCTTTTGGACAAATTACCAAAATACCCTTGGAGGTCATCATGGACTTTTCATGGGCCTTTTTGGGCTTTTTTCTGATTTTGGGCTTTTTTTTTTTTTTTTGGGATTTTCGATTTTGGGCTTTTAATTATTAATTAAGACTTTAATTATAAATGGGCTTTGGCCCATAATTCAAATCCATAATTAACATTTAAAATCCAAATCAAATATATATAATTGTCATCTACAATTATATTTTTCTCATTGTTGTTTCTATTAATTTATACGACGTGTCCAACACGTTATAAATTCAATTTGATTTTTGCTTCTTGTCATCTCTATGACAAATATAATTATATCATATATAATTAATTATAACCATCTTATTATTAATTATAAACAATTCATAATTAATCAATAAGATTCTCCGATTAACTCCTATACTACTGTGACCCGACAGATCCGTGTTATGTTGGTAAATAGAGTTAAAACCGTTTTAACTTCTATAATCATAGGAGGCATCCGCGAATGCACTATGACCATCCAATTACACAGATGATGATGTACTCGTATAATATCATGATCCAAGAACTATTTACTTGTGTTTAATTCTTTTGTCTCATACCTATCGATCGCTTTCAAGGTAGGTATGTGTCATCCTTGCAAACTTAATCTTTTCTTGATCCCGAGTAAATTATCAAATATAATTACTCTTGTAATTATACCGCTAGCGTATAATCTTACTCTATCAAGGGGCCCAAATGATGCTATAACTCGTATAGAAATACGAGGACAATAGTACTTTTGGCAAACCATCTCTTCCTCCGCATAAGTTATGTATACCGAAGAGCTACCTTTATAGCCACCTTTTACTGATAACGTTTGGTAGAAATCACACACATACATATCTTATGTAGGAAAGATGAATACCTCATACTTTAGAATTTAATACCGAACGAAAACATTAATGACACAAACACAATTCCATTTAATGTTTCATTCGGGTCTATCAAATACGATGTTCCTAGAACATCTATCTATGTGATTAAAATGACAACTCTTTGTCTATGGTCCGTAAAACTTGACCATCATTTAATCCACATACTAACTCGATAACTGCTAATTAGTGTTCCCGCTAATTACCTTGTTAGTGACTTTTAAGAGTATATTCTATATTATGAAGTTTCACAATTTCAACCATGAACTCGAATGATTCATAAATTCAATAATACTCAAGGAAACAAAATATCATTTAAATATCCAATTCATGAACAAAGCTTTATATAACCAATTTATCGTATTATTGACTTCAAGATTATTACAAACTAACAATCTCCCACTTAAGTTTGGAGTCAATCATATCGAGCTCATTTATACAAATCTCTTTATTCTATAAATCTCTAAGATTTAAAGAAAAATCTCACACCTAATCTCCTATGTGTCTCAAACCCATAGAAGATATGTGCAACTAGTGCTTGGTTTGAGGTAGCTTATAAGTGGATCACCAGTGTTGCCGATTGTATTAATTTTACAAATCTTTACGTCGCTCTATTTATGATTTTTCATATGAGGTGATAACGTCTCGTGTAACCACTTACCACGAGCTCGAGTCAACACCGTAGATGAGAAACATATCCTTAGTTCTTCTTAAGTACTTAAGGATATTCTTTGCAAGAGATTCCAAAGGTTCTAGCTCGGATTAGCTCGATATCTACTCGTCACACTCCAAGCGTACGAGACATCGTGGCGAGTGCACAACATGACGTACATGATAGAGCCAATAGCCGAAGCATATGATTCTCTACTCATTATGCTTTGTTCATCGCTTGTCAAAGGACACCGAGTCTTACTAAGTCGTCAGCATTATGATTCATCGATAGAAATTCTTTCTTGAAATTCTACATGCCGAACCGATTCAACACTTTATCAATGTATGTGATTTGACTTAATCCAATAAGTCTTTTAGATCTATCTCTATAGATCTCTATGCCTAGTATATAGACATTAGCCTCGCCCAAATCTTCCAATGAGAACACTTTCTTTAATGAAGATTTGGCAAATTACAATAAAGGAATATCATTTCCCATTTAGAGTATATCGTCCATATAGAGGATTAAAAAAGCGATGACACTCCCACTAGTTTTCCCGTATACACAAGGTTCTTCTTCGCATCCGACGAAGTCAAACTCGTTTGACTTCTTCGCCAAATCAAAGATTCCAACTCCATAATGCTTGCTTCAATCTATAATGGATTTGAGAAGCTTGCATACCTTCTCAACATTCTTTGAATCCTCAAAACTTTATGGGTCAGATCATATACACGTCCTCTTCCAAATTTCCATTTAGGAAGGCGGTTTGACATCCATCCGTCATATTTCATAATCATGAAATACGATAATTGCTAGAACATCCGAATTGACTTAAACATAGCTACGACGAAAAAGTTTCATCATAATCTACGTCGAGAATTTGCTTGAAACCTTTCGCTACTAGCCGTACTTTTTGTGTAAACAAATATATTATCATCCATGCCTGTTTTTCTTTTAAAAAACCCACTTGTTAGCTATGGGTTTTACCCCAACAAGTGGTGCAACCAGTTCCAAACCTTGTTGTCATACATGGATCGTATTTCGATCTCATGGCCTCCACCATTTATCGAGTCGGGTCTATCCATCGCTTCCGCATAGGTCGAGGATCTTCAAGATCAAATACCGAGACTTCATGCAGTCCCATGTACCTTTCAGTGCACGACCGTCCTATGTGACCTTCGTAGCACTTGTTCTTCAGTCGTCGAACTTCATCCACATCGATGCGTATTTAGTTCTATTTCAACTTGCGTTGAAGTAGATGAGCTCGGGACTAGAACTTCTTCCACAACTATTTGTAGATTTGGTTTTTCCAAATGCTCATTAGCCGAAGAATCAAGTGGTGGGTTTATCCGATCGATCGCATCGATATTGTATTGTGTGATGTATCTTGAATTTCTTCAAGTATTACATTACTCCCACTACTTCCTTTTGCGAGAAACTTTTTCTCCAAAAATATACCATGACGAGCAACAATTATCTTATTCTCGGACTGATAATAGAAGTAATATCCTTTCATTTCCTTAGGATACCCTACGAAAAAGCATTTGTCAGCTTTGGGTCCAAGTTTGTCAGAAGTCGAACGTTTGACAAATACCTTGCAACCCCAAATTTTAAGATAAGACATATTTGGTACCTTACTAAACCATAACTCATATGGAGTCTTTTCTACCGACTTGGATGAAACCCTATTTATTATTAGTATAACAGTTTCTAGTGCGTGCCCCCCAAAATATTTTTGGGAGTGTGGTATTACTCATCATGGAACGAACCATGTCTAACAGAGTTCGATTCCTCCTCTCAGAAACACCATTCCATTGTAGCGTTCCCGAGGTGTGAGTTGTGAGACTATCCCACATTCTTTTAAGTACATTATAAACTCATAACTTAAGTATTCGCCTTCACTTGGTCTAACCGTAAGGCCTTAATACTTTTATTCAAATTGATTTTCTACTTCACTCCCTGAATTCTTTGAACTTTTCAAATGATTCGACTTATGTCTCATCAAGTAGACATAACCATATCTACTCGTAATCATCGAAACGTGATAAAGTAGCGATCATCGTTTCTTGTATAAGTACTCATTGGTCCGCATACATCCGTGTGTATAAGGGCTAATAAGTCACTTGTCCTTTCGCCCTTCTTGAGAAAGGCAATTTGGTCATTTTTCACGTAAACAAGATTCACAATATTAAAATTACCAAGAAGTCCAACTTCATGTAACTTTTGATGTGTTTCTCGTTTATATGACCAAGGCGATAATGCCATATGAAAGTCATACTTTCATGAGATGTTTTGAGTCGTTTATTGATGTTAAATATAGGTTTGTCTATTTCCGGTATATATAAAGATCATTCATCATAAAAGAAGATCCATAATATAACTCATCTTTGTATATAGAACAACCATTGTCCTTTATAACAAAAGAGAAACCATTCATTTCTAAACATGAGATTGAAATGATGTTTCTAAAAATACTTGGAACAAAATATACATTTTCAAGTTCCATTATAAACCCACTAGGCAAACACAACTCTATACTTCCGACAATTACGGCCGCAACTTGTGCATCGTTTCCAACTCGAGTTGTATTTCCTTATTACGTAGTTTTCTCCTATTATTTAGTGCCTCTATATTTGAACAAATATGAGCACATGATCCAGTATCCAATACTCAATCATGAATAGAGGTAACAACGTTAACTTCAACAATAAAAATATCTTAAGTTGAAGTCTTGGGAACCTTTCCCATCCTTACATCTCCGTATACTTAGGCGCTTCCTCTTCCAATGACCCTTACTTTGACAGTAAAAGCAGCCAGAGATAGAAGAGGCTTTTGCTTTGGGAGTGTTCTGATTAGGAACCATCTTCCCTTTATCCTTGTACTTAGTAGCCACTTTAGGAGTCACTTTGCGTTTCATCTTTTTAATCTTCCTCGTACCTTCTTGGATCACGAGGATAGAAGAACTCTTCTTCATCTCCCCATCAATGATCCTCAACATCCCTTTGAGCTCCTGCAAGCTCTTATCCATTCCTAGCATATGATAATTCCTGATGAAATTAGAATAGCTAGGAGGAAAGAGTTTAGGATAACATCCATAGCAAACTCTTTGCTCAACGATCGTTAAGCTTCTCCAATCGCTCAACATCGCTCGTCATACGGAGCATGTGAGTGTCAAGAGAGCCGCCTCGCACTCATCTTATGACTCGCGAGATTTAGTCACCTTAAATTTCTTGATCAAGAAACTTTGTACATCAAGCTCATGTTCTTTGTGCTTGTTGTACATGGTGACTTCATTTGTCAGTGTGCTTCATCTGCAGTCGCGGTGGATCGTGTTAAGGACATACTCGAGTTTCTCATGTCTTAGTATGAGCGCATTTAACGTATTAGTAAGAGTTTCTTTAGCCATGTGCTACAACGTAAAATGTAAAGATTTTTAGCTTTGTTCATGTAATGTTTTATTCCAAATAAAACTCCCACTACAAATTTGTTCTATTCCCGTTTGTAGTTAGGACCAAGATCCCTATTTTCATTGATAATCAAGTTATCGTTGAATAACTCGTTTATTAATTATCTTAGGTAAGCAACTCTTTGCTAATCATATCTCTATGTGATTCTTGGTTTCGCTAAACATCATATGTTTTAACGAAACTTTACCCCAAACCCAAAACCTGTTTTGGAAATCATTGGTAAGTAACCTCACTCTATTTGGTTCGTTATGTCGACATAACCTCGAAAACCAAAGGTAAAAGGTGACGCCTACCGAGTAGGTCACGTCCGCTAATGAACAATGATATGCGAGGACAGAGTAGGTAGGGCATATTACTTAATTTTTCTAGGTTTAACATCGTAAGCGCCATTGTTAAACCGACTTTAAAATGAACTTACGAACACGTAAAAGATGTCTCGCTAGAAAGACCACCGAAAGTTCCTTTTTCGCTTTTTCTTTGACACAACCTTTCTTCACGGTTTCTTAAAAATGATAAATCTAATTTACACATTTATAATTAGTCACTTTATTAAGCCGACTTTAAATGTAGACTTATGAACACGTAAAAAGACGTGCCGTAAAGACCATTGAAAGTTCCTTTTCCAGCTCTTTCTTTAACATAACATTCTTTCACGGTTCCTTAAAATGATAAATCTAATTTACTCATTTATTATCAAAGCGATAAATCCAATTTACCAAATTTCATACAAACATTTTGTATATATACATGAATCATCACGTATATAACTACTATCTATCCAATAAAGTAGCTTTGCATCTATGATAAGATACATTTCATATCAAAGCAGTAAATCTAATTTACCTGCTCATACAAACATTTTGTATATATATATGTGAATCACTCACATATATAACTATCAGTTCTCAATTCTTTATTTTGCAACTACATCTTTGTTCTTTATTTTGCAACTACATCTTTGTTCTTTATTTATACCATAAAAAGCATATAAACATTTTATATGATTTCAAAACAGTTAATTCCTTCTGGTACGATAAAGTAATTTGATAACGTGACAAAGTTCCTTTTCGCCGCTATCGTGACACGTAAAAGGGGCTCCCAGAAAGATCGGGGTCACGAGGACCACTTTAAATTCAATCTTTCCTAGACATTTAACCATCTCTTTCGGGTGTGGAGATCAACAAATTTCTTACTCAGTACTTTATCGCTTCATCACATTCATAGATATACTTCTCATAACCAAAAATTTTCGAAAAAAACAAAAGAGTTACATTTGCCATGCTTCGAAAGTGCAAAAGTAATTTGGTAACGTGACAAAGTTCCTTTTGGGCCGCTTATCGTGACACGTAAAAGGGCATGTCGAAAGAATACCGAAGGTATCCACTTCCCATCTTTCTTTGACATCACCTTATCTTTTATGTGTGGAGATCAACAAATTTTACTCGTACTTTATTGCTTCATCACATTCTTAGATATACTTTTCATAACCAAATATTTCCGAAAAGCAAAAGAGTTACATTTGCCATGCTTCGAAAGTGCAAAAGTAATTTGGTAACGTGACAAAGTTCCTTTTGGGCCGCTTATCGACACGTAAAAGAGCTTGTCGAAAGAATACCGAAGGTATCCACTTCCCATCTTTCTTTGACATCACCTTATCTTTTATGTGTGGAGATCAACAAAATCTTACTCGGTACTTTATTGCTTCATCACATTCTTAGATATACTTTAACACAATCGAAAGTTTTCGAAAAGAAAGCGTAAAGAAAGTATAAAGAAAGCTTAAATCTAATTTAACTTTCTTAGTCGACGAGCCGAACCAAGAAAATCCAATTTTATTTGGTTTGGACTTTAAGCCGCAAATCTAAGAATTAAACCGATACGGGTTATATGCATCTTATTTGCATAAGATATAACCTTATAGAAAATCAATCACGGGAGAGCCTTTGCTCGATACCATCGTAGGATTCTAATGCCCAAATCCCATTAATGCTCAAGTCGCGAAAGACCGTAGAACAAAATTTTACTTCTACTTAAGTTAGAGATTAAAGTATGTCTGATAATAACCGAGAGTTACAGACATTTAATCCTTTACAAAAGACGGTAAAATATTATTTTACTTCTAACTTAAGCTTAGGGTTAAAGTGATGTGTCTGATGATTACCGAGAGATACACACCTCTTTAAACCTTTATTGATCTACTCCATGATTGATTTCTAAAATATTAATCTACTTAACAATTAAATAGATTAATATAAGATGTTATACCTCGCTTCCAAATTTTAATTGGAATGAAAATCGCTTGTCTCGAGCACCAAACGTCCGATGCCTCCGTAGGTTATCCACCAGACTAACTGTAGAGCGGCTTATTTCTTTTGCCGTAAATATCAGAACCGCGGTTTTTCGCAAAAACACTATTCACCCGAGAAAAGACGAAATAGTACTATTCACGACTCGCGCAGAATTCGTTTCACAAATGTGCGTAAATACCGCAACTTTCGTAAAAACACTATTCACCGATCCCGTGAATTTCAAAACAACCGTATACCGAGAGAGAGAAAGTAGAACCGATTTGGTGGAACTTTTCTCTCACCCTACCCCTCTATTTATAGAAAAAGTGGAATCGACAAATTACCAAAATGCCCTCGTGAATAAGTAGGAGGTTTCAAAGCGAAAAGACCAAAATACCCTTAAAGTTCATCCAATTTACCAAAACGCCATCGGGCTTTTTGGCCAAATTACCGAAATACCCTTGGGCTTTTGGATAAATTACCAAAATACCCTTGAGGTCATCATGGACTTTTCATGGGCCTTTTGGGCTTTTCTGATTTTTTTTTTCAAGGCTTTTTTTTTTTTAATTATTAATTAAGACTTTAATTATAAATGGGCTTTGGCCCATAATTCAAATCCATAATTAACATTTAAAATCCAAATCAAATATATATAATTGTCATCTACAATTATATTTTTCTCATTGTTGTTTCTATTAATTTATACGACGTGTCCAACACGTTATAAATTCAATCTGATTTTTGCTTCTTGTCATCTCTATGACAAATATAATTATATCATATATAATTAATTATAACCATCTTATTATTAATTATAAACAATTCATAATTAATCAATAAGATTCTCCGATTAACTCCTATACTATGCGACTTGACAGATCCGTGTTATGTTTGTAAATAGAGTTAAAACCGTTTTAACTTCTATAATCATAGAGGCATCCGCGTAAATGCACTATGACCATCCAATTACACAGATGATGATGTACCGTATAATATCATGATCCAAGAACTATTTACTTGTGTTTAATTCTTTTGTCTCATAAATATCGATCGCTTTCAAGGTGTATGTGTCATCCTTGCAAACTTAATCTTTTCTTGATCCCGAGTAAATTATCAAATATAATTATTCTTGTAATTATACCGCTAGCGATAATCTTACTCTATCAAGGGGCCCAAGATGCTATAACTCGTATAGAAATACGAGGGACAATAGTACTTTTGGCAAACCATCTCTTCCTCCGCATAAGTTATGTATACCGAAGAGCTACCTTTATAGCCACCTTTACGATAACGTTTGGTAGAAATCACACACATACATATCTTATGTAGGAAAGATGAATACCTCATACTTTAGAATTTAATACCGAACGAAAACATTAATGACACGAACACAATTCCATTTAATGTTTCATTCGTGTCTATCAAATATGATGTTCCTAGAACATCTATCTATGTGATTAAAATGACAACTCTTTGTCTATGGTCCGTAAAACTTGACCATCATTTAATCCACATACTAACCCGATAACGCTAATTAGTGTTCCCGCTAATTACCTTGGTTAGTGACTTTTAAGAGTATATTCTATATTATGAAGTTTCACAATTTCAGTCATGAACTCGGAATGATTCATAAATTCAATAATACTCAAGGAAACAAAATATCGTTTAAATATCCAATTCATGAACAAAGCTTTATATAACCAATTTATCGTATTATTGACTTCAAGATTATTACAAACTAACACCAAACACTTAGGACATTAGAGCACTTGCTTAAAATTTCACGTATCATCTCCTTGACATAGAGAAAATATTTAATCAATCGATTGAGACTCACATGCACTAGATCGCTCCAATCGAATTTCTAACTGAGATACTTTTTTCTTGATTTATTCCAAACCATTGATCCATTTCATATGTAATTTAGCTCATTATGTTCTCTTCGTCGCTAGCTTTCTAACTATATATAGTATGAATGGTAACTCTCAAAGATGAAGAAAATATCATTAGAGTTTTTATTCAAACGGGTTAAATACGTGACCCGTGTTTTTTCATTTTTCTTTCAAATCTAAATTGAATAATAGTTAGAAAGTAGTTAGATTAATTAAGATAGTTGGGGTATAGAATGAGATATAGAAGTTGGGTATAAGAAACTTTTTTCTTTCTAAATTATATGAAGTTTGTTAGCTTTAGCTTAAGTTTTCTTGCTCGACTTGGCTTTCTCTGGTGCGCGTTAGTCACACACTTTGAATATAGGGAATTTACAAGAATTTTATTAAAAGGATATAACATTCTCGCCTAACCTTGCCTCACCGCTACGTGCCTCTACGTTACTCACCGGGTAACTGTAAGTAGGTATCATCCTTAAGGGCAGGCCGGGCTTCTCAAATAGTTGGGTCTAGCGAGCTTACGAGAGAGTCAAATTTGATAAGAGATTTTAGATGATCGAGTTTAAAGAACTTAAATTTTAAAGGGTGAGACCGACCCTTGAGAAGCTCGGCACTTACCAAGCCCTTTGGACTCTAAGGGCCAGATAAGAGTCGCATGTAAGAGCATATATATATATATATATATATATATATATATATATATATATATATTGATTATATATTTTTAATGTTAATTTATATTTATATAATAATATTAAATTATATTTTTCTATTTTATTTTAATTTTTTTTATTTTTTTTAGATTTTTTAAGTGTTATTAATACACAATATAAAATATTAAAGAAAGAACATGAGAAGAGATGAAAATGGTCAGATTTGATAAGAGTCAAGTTAGAAGGGCTTGCTTTTTAAAGATTGAGCCCGGCCTTTGAGAAATCTGACCCTTACCATTAGAAAGGGTCGGACCGGACTCCTAAAGACCGAATAAAAACTGAATTTTTTAAAGGATCAGTCAGAACGAGTTCAAAAGTCAAACCCTTATAGACTATCCTAATTGTAAGGGAAAGAAAAGGGAGACACTAACTTCCATGCCCGGGCACCACCCTTTATAGATTTGTATTTTCCATTTCCAATCCCTTAATCCGAAGAGGCATGCAAAATGGCAAATGGTAATCAAAGTGCAATTATCCCAAATAATACAATTTCCTTATTAAATAAATCTTATTTTGAAAAATCATCGAGATTATTAAAATAAGCACTTATCAAGTGATCGATAATGCACCAACTTGAGAGTAAAACTAGAATGCTTCTAAAAATATACGGTGTCGATGTGCTTTTAACTCAAAAACATATTTAATTATCTTTAAATTTAAATTTATATTATTTAATTAGTTATTTGTACAGAATCTTACAATATATATATATATTTAGAATTTTATATGTATTTATTTAGTTTTTTCAAAGTGATAGTTTTTCATATGTAAAGATTCATTATTTTATCCATCTTCAAAAATGTAAAATAAATACTTATAAAACTTAAGAAATAGGAAATTTTTGTACACTACAATGTATTGGTATAAATAATTTATTAAACAACATAAATAAAAATATAGATAATTAGATATATTTTTTAATTATTTAAAAAGCAGGAAGCTGCATACTCCTAGGAGTAGTTTTACTCCTAATCTTATGTTTCCATCAGTAAATTATCCGGAAGTAGAATTATGGTCTCTCTCTCTCTATATAAATTGAATTAAATTAAAAACAGGATGCAATTTCATGGTAGCATCCATGTCATAATAATATTTCTGATGGAAAATAATAAAAAGAAATTGAGAATTGCATGGAAAATATTTAATTTCTAAATTTAAATGACAAAAATCAACTATTGAACAAAAACAAAATGTCACCGGATTCGGACAAAAAACCCTCTATCCACCATCCTGCTTTTGCCTAGCATAATGTAATTGAATTTGGATAAAAGACAACCATCAAACAAAATGATGATATCGCCTCAAGTAGTGCTATAGACAGAGACCCCCCCACTCCATTTCTTCTCTATATGTCAAATTGGCAATAATTACTTTTACTTTTCTTAGCGTGTTTCTAATGTATATTTAGATCTTATGGTACAATTTTTTAAATTGAAAAAATTATATACGATTCTCAATTATTTTGGTAGGAGATACATCAAATTCGGTTTAATTTGAAAAATATTAAGCTTCCATCATACAAATAAAGAGCAATTAACGAGTAATGACAGATCAAATTCAAATTGTTAGACGTTCTACCTAGATAACTAGAAACCGATCAATGATTTTTAAATATAAATTCTAAATTAGTTAGAGAACAATCGCAAATGTTTAAGAGATAATAGTCTAGTGAGTCAATACCAGAAATACCTGAATGTTTTTGAGGTTCTCGTCAAGTAACACAAAATTAACTATATTTTAAATTTTTAGAGTGTTCTTGAATTAAAGACATTATCTATACTATTATATAAAGCATCTAAGAATTGGAGGGTCCATTTTTTATCATGATAAATTTTTATTATACCCATTTTATCCCTCAATTAGACGGATAATATTTATTGTTGGTTGATCGAACGTATGTGATCGCGTCCATTGATCCCCTCTTTCTCTCCATTTCTTTCCCTTATATACTATTATTTCCATATTTTTTGTTTTTTTATTTAGCAACCTTGTGCATATTTGGTAAGAAATTAATGGTGATAATATATGTTAGAATAATTTACTTTTTTTGCCATAAAAATTATGAATCATTAACTCATATTGTGCAAAAATCTCATCCAAGATTAAATATAGTCTTTATTATATGTTTTCTCTATAATTTGGTGAATTTATAATTTAATATTAGATAAATATGATTTTTTTTATCTTATAATATTTTAATGTTTAAATAAAAAATTCTGCTGCAACGCTCGGGTATATAGCTAGTAAAATATAAAAAGTGTTGAAGATATATGCGCAATTTAATAATTGATTTCAGTTGAGTCGGAATTATATTTTGATATATAAGAAAAAAATCAAGAAATTATACACTTCTGCGTCAGTCAATGTAAAAATTTAATCAGATAAAAAAATTAACATGTATGCACCATAGGCTTCATAATCGCTAATATTAACTATGAATTTGTCTAGATTATAATTAATATGTTTATTGACAATTGTGAATTGAAAAATTGACTTTTTAAAATTTTTGTTTGTAAGCTCTGATAATCATAGAGCTACCAAATTTGTTATTTTTATGTTATTCGATTTGATCAAAATTATTTCTATCAAAGTGCATAACGAAAACTTATTGCGTCTATAAGTTATGAGTCTTAAATTTTTTAATACAATTAGTTCTAAATTAGTACAATATAAGAATTTTTTAGGACGAAATTTTTAAAAGAGTGGAGAATGTAATATTTTAAAATATTTATTTATTTATTTTTGAATCGTTTCATATATACTTATAACTTAGGGTTTTGCTGAATTAAAAAATTAAATTATACATATGCGAATATGCTGGGAGTGTTCATTCATACCACGTTGTACTCACAGATAAGTGATAACCATTAAATAAAAATAAAATTAAATAAAGAAAAATTCCCTAATAGGGGTATGCAAATTGTCGGTTCGGTTCAAACTGAAATAATTATATGTATTTGAAGTTTTTTTAATTTGTCAAATTATGAACTGAATCAAACTTCTAAAATTATCAACTGAATAAACTGAAAATTAAATAAACAAAATTATATTAATTTAAAAGAAATAAAAATATCAAAAATTATAAAAAATAATAGAAAAAATAAATAGTTTAAAAGATAAAAGAAATAACTAAATAAATATATTTGGATTATCTTTGATATAATCCTTATTTATATCAAGTAGAATAAAATTATTTGATAAATTTTAAACCGAATCGAAATTTTTAAACCCAAAAACCAAACTAAATAATCTAAAATTTAACGGTTGAGTTTAAAACTAATTAAACTGATCTGAGGTCGTATCTGAGAGAAGATCTTCATTTCAAACAAACAGTTGGGAAGCTTATGGCAGATTTTACAAGAAGGTATCAGAGGTTTGTTACGAACGGCCTTGGATAGTAATGAATCGTATTTAAACAAAACAAAGGAAAAGTCTATTATTAATAAATTTCATTGCGATTCGATAGGAATTGCAGGTCGATTCAAAGAACGTTATGTATTGAGATAACAATCAAAATCATATTCTTATAAGATAATTAAATTTTTTATAACTTATATTTAAATATTATCCGTTAATTAGATTATTGACTTGATCTGAATTGTGTGGTTTGACCTTTTAACTTGAGATATGAGTCAATAATCAGAATAATCTGAATTGATTAGATGTTGTTAGGTAATTAGACTTCTCTAAAACTTATATTTGATTCTATCAGTTATTATTGACTGATTGGTTTGTGACTTGAGATGTGGGTCGACCGCCTGAATTGTTTGTATTGAATATTAAAAAATATTGATAAATGAAACCGATCAAATAATGCATAGATGTACATGTTGTGGCCCTTTTGTTAACCCGAAAGTGATGATTCGCACAATCTGTGAATGGTTGTGTGTGATACTAAGCTCTGCCCGCGGAGCCCCGCTTACCAACATATGAATGAGATAACTCTCTCTCGTATCACCGAGTCTGATATGTGGTCTTCATGTACATGCATAATTATTATATAATGGTTTTCAATTGCATATTCGGATGGACAATGAATTATTCTAATTTAAATAATTTAGATAGAATTATTTTGTATATCTATTATAGAGAAGTTATGTCATTAAATAATCAGTTACTGAGATTTAAGTGGACTCCATTTTGTTTTTGTCTCTATTATTTTTTTTCTTTTCTATTGGTGACGTAAGTCGCTGGCCGTTGGATGGATATAGAAGATATTGTCTTCATAACACCTCGGCCCGGGACATTACATAACCAATTTAATAGACTTTGATGCATTACAAATGATAATGAGATTGCATGAAATTTGAATCACTATCAATCTATAAGTAGAAGAACATATTTATGAACTTTTTTTTTATTTATTTAAAAATTTATTGTTAAGATAAATAACCATTGTCAAGTGATACTTACCCTTTAAATTTTTTGCCAGTGATACATATGAAGGGACAAAATTTAAGGAAGCAAAAATATTATTTGGATCGAGTTTCTTATCAAACACTTCGTTAGACTTCAATTTTTGAATCATCAATTGAGTTTGTTCAGGTCGAAATAAAATCATTCTTCTCTAGTAACTCTAATGATAAATAGATGAATAATGAAAAAAATGGATAAAGAGCGGATACAAAAAAATGAGTGAAGAGATAAATTTTAGAAGACAGTAAATACAGAAAAACTAGAGAAGAAAATGGATGGTAGAAGAGCTGATCGAATATGTTGTTATTCTTTTTGGGATAACAGAATTTTGTTATTCTAATTCTTATAATTCGATCAAAAATTAACGATCTCAATTTATTCAATGAGAGATGATGAAGAGAGAGCGAAGAGAGATAAAGTTAAATCCAAGCTATTTATTTTTTCATCTCGCTTATCCGATTTCAAATTCGGACGCGCTAAAGAGTGACGAATTAGTGTATTTTCATCTAAGAGGTATTTCTAGATAGAGGGCTGGAGGTGGTTGGATTTTTTTGGTTTAATTTTATAAGAATAATAATGCAGAAAATAATGCATAAAATAACTAATTGGAGTACCGAGCATATTATTTTTCTTGGTCGAGTTTTATTATAGGAGTAATAATGCATAGTTAACTAAATGGAGTTTCAGGCAATGATTGAGGGGTGATTGAATGGAATTAAATATTATTTTAGTACATATGATTAATGACTTACATTGTTAGTTGTAAACATCTTCAACTTGGAATCAGAAAGTTTGTCTTCATACTTTGTACTGTACCCAAAACATTCTATATTCGATAGTGAATAGAAAATAAAAATTTGTCCGTGATTATCGGATGTTATCCCATTCAATTTCCTACGGTCAAAAATCAAAATAAGCTAATTGTTCTCTTTCTCAAAATGTTTTCATCTGATAGAAAGAATGTACGAATTGTCTTTAGGGAAATTCTATATGGTTAGTTTATGCAATTTTATTAGATCATAAACGTAATTAGTTTATACACCTTTTTAACTTAAATTATAATATAAAATAATTTTGTGTAGGTCTAACTTTATTTTTTTTCCGTTTTATATTTTGTAGGCTACAATCGATTCTCCTACGAGCAACATAGACATAGTTAAAAAAATATTATTAATTTCTCTTTATTTGTATGATTATTTTAAGAAAAAATATAAAAAATATACTCGTAATTTAAAATAATTGTATATATATATATATATTCTGGTGCCAACCCGCTTTGCTTTTTATCAATTGACATCAAATCTAACTCGGAGTCTCAAAATTTTCATTCTATGAATTTTGTGTGAAAGGCAGACAACTGTTTTTTTTTTAATTAATAAAGGAGATTAAATACTACCATAGGCCGGAGCTTAATATGTAGAAGCATTTCATTACAGCCATCAAACGGATAAAGTCAGGTTAATCTTCCAGCAGATCATTAAATTTTAATGTTTATCTATATTTGATCAAATTTTTATTTATCAGTTTTTAGTCACCGAAGTTTGATGTTTATTCATATTTGATCACTCTAATTAGTTTTTTATTTAAAATAATTAAAAAACTAATGAAAAATAAATATAATTATAATTTTATTTATCTATTTTTTATTTCAATTTGTCAACAATATATAATTTTATTTTAACTATTTTTGAATGAAAAAACTAATGGGAGTGACCAAATATGTATAAATATCAAAATTTCATGATTAAAAATGAATAAATAAAAATTTAGTGACTAAATATAAATAATCAAAATTTAGTGACATTTCGGAAAATTAACCCTACAAAATTATTATATTCGTACTACAAGTACTAGTTTCAGGTAAATTGCTTGGGCTCCAAATAATTAAGGTATCTGACTAAGATCATAATTGGAATAGCCCACAAAGGTTTGATTAAGTATGCATTATTATTAAAAACGACAAAGCGAGGAGCCCATTTTCACTAATAAGTTTCCAATTTACTTTATAATTTACCTGAAGTTACCACAAATCTATTCTGCTGCTTCTGCAATTCTATCAAAATTAGTTTTATAATCTGACCACTTCGTTATTTCAGATTTCTTTGAGTTAAAAAAGACTACTTTATATTTTTTTTAACTTTTTTTCCCAACTAAACGCCAAAACGAGTCCCAAACACCGCCTAAAACAAAGTGAGAACGGTGAAAAGTGAATACCTTTCTCAACTTCGCTGATAACACAATAAAAAAAAGGAAAAAAAATCTCCCGTGTTATCAGTGATTCAGTATTCGACTTTAGTTGATCACTTTGCCTGAAAGGCCTGAAGGGTAAGAAAGTTGTTTTTCTCTTTACTGTTTGTGTCTTGCCAAGGAAAAGAAACAATCGCCAATTATACATACACTTTAAACTTTTCTACTTTACGTCTTTATCTAATTAACTTGTAATTACGTACCTCTTAACTCTTATCAGTTATCCCCTTCATTAATCGCTAATCCCAAGTTCGCACCGTACACGCAACCCCCTAATTATTCTAATTCAAGCATTAATTTAACTCAGAAGCGTACACAACATAAGAAAACAAAACCCGAAAAGAAAGACAATAGTAGACTACAGACCCGAGCTTTCCGATTCTTCGCTTTCATTCCCGATATATTACAGAACAGACCGGGTTCATTACATCTCCTTGAACACCGAATAACTGAAACGAGGGCCCACGGCGCCATTTCACATAATACGACAAATGCGTACTCGTAGACCAGGTCTATTTTGTTAAATTCTGGTACCTTTCCTTTCCTTTTTTAAAGCTCCCTCTTGCCCCATTCGAGTCTCTCATCTCTCTCACTGCGCACAGCCACTCTACTAGCATCTCTACTCTCCACCTAGCTTTCGAGACTTGCAGTTTAGTACGAGAACCGAGGGACGAGGTGAAGAGAGAGAGAGGGGAACGAGTTGCGCCTTCTTTCGTCTCTCCTATCGATGCGCTGTGAGCTGACTTGGCTATGGCGGATCATCACCAGCCTCCGCCGCAACCACCGACGGACGACGATTTCTTCGAGCAGTTTCTGTCGTACAGTCTCCCTGGAGATGCCTCCACAGCTGGGGCCGCTGGCGGAAGTGCGCCGCCTGCTTTCCCGCTCGCTCTGAGCCTTGATCAGGGAGCTGGAGAAGGATCCGCTAGTGGAAAACGGATCCGAGATGATCCTGACAAGGTACTAAAGTAACTAAACGGTCGTCGGCTGGTGGAATCGTGAAAGTTAGGCGAACTTCTCCATGTGTTGCGTGTTTATCTTTTTATTGCGTTATTTGCATTAATACCAGTAGTAATCTTTCTCTTTTAAAAATGCCCTGGCTTGAAGTACTTGGAGTAATCATATATAGTTAACAAAATAACAATCATTGGCATGCAAACAGCCTTAAGTTATAGTGGGGCACTTTGTGGAATTGAAAGGATATTGAGGCTGCATGTGCAAAACAATTACTTGAGAGGGGAAATCTCTGTCCTGGCAATCAGAAATAGTTGCAAATTTGCAATGGAGCGATCAATTATTCTCTTGTTTTTATTTTTACTCGCGTTGACAAGCTTTTAAATGACAAACTGATGTATATGCCCCTAGAGAATCTGTGTTTTGCAAGGGCCCTTATTGAGCATTTCTTTTTTGTTGATGGCGCATGCACAACTAACAGCTCGGTTTAGACATTACAATACAAATAAAAAATATTAAGGGTATCAAAGTATTATAATACAATGACGTCTTTTAATTTGTTTGGTATCTAGGAAAGAGAGGCCGTACAGCTGACGGGTTTGTTCCCGCCTGGATACGGACATGTGCAAACTCATCAAATCAGGCCTAATCCTCCACCTCAGGTCCATTTGCTTCTAGAACATTACTCATTTATTAATTCCTGTTTGTTTGTAATCAATGATCACCCACCCCGTACTAGTGTCTCCCTTTAACTAATTTTACAAAGTTGTTCTTCTCTATTTAAAAAAGTTAAAAGATGTTTTCACAGAATCTTTCTGCATCTTAACTTTATGAAATTGTAAATTTGTTAAGCCTTTCATTTCAATTATCAATTTTGCATCCATATTTTCATTTGGCAATGATTACTTTGAAAAGAAAAGTGTACTCTTTTGCAACAGATTTTTTTCTTTTTTCTTTTACCTCGGTAATGGGCGGCAATTGTAAATGAACTTTTTTTCTAACCACTATAAGGAAATTGTTTTTCATTTCTTTTTTTAAGGTCTCTTACTCTTTTCAAAATATAAGAAATTATTCTTTGCATCATTTTAAGGTTTTCCATGCACAACCAAAACAAGGAGGTGCACCAACTCCACCACAACCACCAGCCCCACGTCCCAAGGTGCGGGCTCGGCGCGGTCAAGCCACTGACCCTCATAGTATCGCTGAAAGAGTACACTCTCTTTCCTTCCTTTCTCTGTCCCTAACTTTGGTCTACCAGAACAAAATGAGATGTCACTACCAGAAAAATGGATGAGACCACCAAAATCTGCAATTAACATAGTCTTTATGTGTTGATATTGTGTTGTCATTTTTCTGTCCATAATCAATATTATTGGTTTCTTTTTATTCTATATGCATTATGAGAGCACAAATGCACAATGCAGATGATAATTTGACCTGTGGTGCAGTTAAGAAGAGAAAGAATAGCAGAGAGGATGAGGGCCTTGCAAGAATTAGTCCCTAACACTAACAAGGTATGCTCGTCCATATTTTATATGATTGAAAGAACTATGATCTGAAAAATAGTCCTCTTGATGATTATTGAAGTTCCTTGTAATAATCCAATATTTTTTATTTGTTAAAACTGCATCATTGAATCCAATACTTGATATCTTATTGTTTATTTTCCTCATGTTTTTTAGGTGAATTTTTCTTGTTGTAATGGATCTATACAGACTTGTTTCTTGTAATTACTATCTTTGATAAATAAGAACTAATTCTTGAAATTCGATAATTAGTTAATTACGGTCTCATCTGGATTTGTTTACTTGTGCAGACAGACAGAGCAGCAATGCTTAATGAGATTTTGGACTATGTGAAGTTTTTAAAGCTTCAAGTTAAGGTATTTACGCTCTATCCACCCTCCACCCCACCAATGCTCCAACCCACCCACACATACACACAAAATGAGGGGGCCCAAAAGAAGTTAAATTTTTTTAATAATCATCGTTATACTGTCAATTATGATCAACAGTGAAATGAAATATAAGGACATGTGAGTTCTTCTGTAAGAAAAACGGTTATTGCAAAACTGCTGATCATTGTAGTTTTACTTAACCTAATGTACCTCGTATCCAATATAGATTTGTATTATTCTATTGTGTATTACTGTCTAGAAATTGTGGAACTGTTGGAAACTTAATTTGGCAGCAATTACCAGCCTAAAGAATAAAAATGTAATACTTAGCTAGCACCAAACTGGGTCCCTGTATCAATGAAGCATCTGCTGCTCTGAGATTTACAGTTGGTATAAAATTTCAACAAATAAAGCATCAGGTCTGCATGATAAATATTTTATAAAAGACAAAATTTTGACAAATTCCTGGGAAGCCCATGGGTCATAGATAGACTTCTTATTTACTTATCATCATGGTTTTCTTTTTCTTTTTATTCTTGTTTAGTTATTATTCTTTTCTTGATGATGGTTCATTTGAATGGTAGGTACTGAGCATGAGTAGACTTGGCGGTGCTGGTGCTGTAGCACAACTTGTGGCTGACATTCCCCTCTCTGTCGTGGTATTGACAATTTCTATAGATTTCACTTTTATGTTTCGAAGGCATAAATTGTGCTTAGTGATAATTTCTTTGGCAAATCTGAAGAGAGCAATTTATTTTAGGAACAAAAAAAATATTAAAGTGCATACTTTTAGAGCCGTTATTTTCCATGTACCTTCTGAAACATCTGACATCACCTAACAAATTCATCAAATTATGGAAGCCCTGTACATAGCTTTTTTGTGATAAGAAATTGATGAATTTTAGATGCATAGCTTCTAAATGGAGTTGTACCATTTTATATTATGAACATTTTTGATTAATAACTTGCACTTAGAAGGATGCATCAATCCAATGTCCTGCTAGTTCTTCAGAAAGTGCCAAAATAACCACATTTTGTGACTCTTGTTATTTATTAGCATTTTTGAAGTTGTGGGGACTCTTAATGAAAACTATATTTTACCCTATTCTGCAGCATCTAGAATTTTTTTTTTTGCTTTTTGACTCTTTATCAATCAATTTGTAGTCATTTTGTTTATGATTGGCACATCAGAATTGTGCCCGACTCACATTCTCATTGAAATTATTTCATATATCCTGACTTTCAGTCATTGAACCATTGATAATTTTCTTTTAATCCTCTGACACATACTCTGCATCACTACTCTCAAAGACAAAAATAACGGTTAATAGAGTTTATCTTTCCTGTTCTGTTGAAAAAAAAAGATGAGGGCTGTAGGTCTGGGCTAGCTATTTTTTTTTTATAATGTATAGGTCTGATGAGTTTATGTTTCATCTGAAAAACAGTTTTCTGTTTATCTGGGATTGTTAGGAACCTTTTTTTTTTTTAAATTCTGAGCTCTTATTAAGTATTCAGTTGTCTCAATTAAGCCATGAGGTACAAACCCAGACTCCTAAGGTGGGGACAAGGTGTGATTAAGATCGTGTACCGCAGTTTCATTTTACGAGGGGCTGAAAAATCTTAGTGCATGTGAAAATTACATTCTAAAGAACAATAACAATGACACGGATATGATGGGGTTTTGGTGGTACTTGGAGAGAGAGAGAGAGAGGGGGGGGGGGGGCTGCCCCTACCTTTGCTGCCATTAGCTCTCCCCCTTTGTTTTGACTTGAATATGTTTGCTCCAGCCTATGAAGAATGGCAATGATAGCATTTTATATTGAATCCTCCTATCATTGCTCTTTTCTTTGTCATATTCTCTGTTGAATTTTTTATTCTTGTATTATCAGAAACCTTCTGTTATTGCTCTTTTGTCATAGCATGCATGCTACAGCACTAGTATTATTTTGTTCTTCTGTTCTCATTTTTTTTCATAAATGAGCTTTGAATTTTCAAGGCCATAAAGAAGCATATTGCATGTGGATTAATCTACCCACTGGTGAATTAGTACCGGATCGTGTTAACCAGTAGGTTTTTCTTTTTCAGCATGGTACTGATACCTACTTTTCTTAATTCTGAGAGAAAGTCAACTAGTGGCAGTAAACTGTGACATAACCTTTTGGACAACCAATCATCTCTATCTGATGCTGAATTATACAGGGGGAGGCAAGTGAAAGTGGCAGTGGTGCCCACCAGCAGATATGGGAGAAGTGGTCGACTGATGGAACAGAGAGACAAGTAGCAAAACTTATGGAGGAAGATATCGGAGCAGCAATGCAATTTCTCCAGTCAAAGTCCCTATGCATGATGCCCATCTCTCTTGCGATGGCCATTTATGATACACAGCACCATCATCACGCAACTGAGCCACACCAAGCAGGTGTTAAACCTGAGCCCAACACCCCCACATAGTTCCATAGTATATATATAATAATAACCCCAAGTCACTAGGATTACATTTTTTTGTCATGGGGCAATTCAACTTTTGGTTCTCTTTGACCTGCATACCTTTTGCTATCTCATCCTCGGTGGAGCATGAACTTGAGAAACTGCAATGAAAGAATTGCATATGTGTGAGAAGTTGAGCAAAGTGAATTGCAATGAAAGAATTGCATATATGTGGGAAGTTGAGGAGCAAAGTGAATTGCGCATTTGAAAATCTAACATGTAGTAGGAGAAGACCTCAAAGATCTCAACTTATAAGATGCAGTATGATGTCACCTTTCTCTCTCTCTCTCTCTCTCTCTCCATCCGTTGTTGGTTTTTGGTTTCTTTTGTCAAAGGTGTACTTGATTGCAAAAGGGGATAGGAGTGCCCAAAAGGAGTCTACTCGTGTTTACATATTTATTCTGATTTCTACTGTTCTATGAGTGCAATGAAGATAAGAGAGAGAAAGGTAGCTAAATTTTACTATAAAAGCGTTTATTTATTTATTTCCTTCTTAGTTTACCCTTGTTTTTTGTGGTGATGGCTTTTGGTGCTGTAGTGCACTAACGATACTCTTTGTGGTGGGGTCTAAATCTGCTTTTTGTGAGCTAGTGGAGTGTGTTAGGGGCTAATCAGAATTGGTCTATGTGTGCATAATTTTCACACATTATGTTTGACAAAATTTGAAAAAAGGGGTTGGGTGTAGAAAATGGATGCTGATGGTGATAGTGATGTTGCTACTAATGTTATCTCATTTTCTTCAAAATTGTATGATTTTGTTACATTTTTAGGAGCGCATTTGTTTTTGCTTGGTAGTGGGTTGTGTTTCTCAAGTGGAGCTGAGATATCTTTTTCTATTTCATCTCCATGGTGCCTACTATCTCGTTTTTGACAAGGACGCCTTAGGAGTTAGAACCTGTCTCGTGTCTTGTATATAGTTTTGGAAAATTTTCACATAATATGCTCAGTTTTTATGGTTTAAGTCATTGATCAACTATCTACCGAAAAAAATTGACTCATTTTAGTGCTAATTGAAACTGTTTTTCTGTTTCCCCCCTTTTCTTTACGTTTACTGATTTCCAAGTTGTTATTATCGCCTCTGTTATACGTCGTTATGTTGTTATTATTGATTCTACTCTTTGTAAAGAACAAATCTATGTTGACCTGGAAATATGTACTGCTTCATACTAAATGGACTTGGAGAGGTGTTTTGTTCGTATCATAGCCTACTAGCCGTGTCATTGCGAGGCATTTGCTTGAATTACTACTTGCTAGTATCATTGCTGTGTGTTGTCATTTCTTTCTTTATTTATCATGACAAAAACTGCCATTATCATTACTTCGAAGAATTCTAGTGAGTTGCTCAGAATACAAATTGAAAAGGGTTAATTTCCGGTGTGCCCATAATTTTTTTTTTCAATTTTCAACATTATAATATTCTACATTTCCATCAAACCTTATCATCCCTTGTCGGCTTCTTCTACCCCTTTTATTTGAAGGATGATGCGTCATTATAAATTGTCGTTTATGTCTAAAAAAGTTTCTCCTTGATTTTCACCATTTATTTGGTACGGAACTGAAGATGAAGGGTTGAAGGGAAACAAAGTTAATACTGGATTATAGTTGTATCATGAATCATGAACTAGAAAAAAAATAAGCCACGAAATATTACGAAGCCCGGATTATTATTTGCATATTCTCCTCATTCTTGTTAGGCTCTCTTTATGATATTTTAAACATTTGATTAATTTGTATGAAACTTCAAACTACTGCAAAGAATGGTTTTGTTGCAAAACATAGTACCAATCCATAATTTTAATTTTTTTATATTTGATTTTCCATTTGCACTATTGGTAGAAAAAAAGCGAAATGCAAATGCTAGAAGCAGAAATCAAATGATAAAGTTTTCATATTTGAAAATTCCCATTAAAGTAGACAACACATTTTTATTTGCTTCAGTTCACCTTCATCTCTCATACACCCAGCTGAAGGCATACAACTTAACGTTCACATACCTAACACTTCTAATCATACTATTCAGTTCATTGTGCCATCTAATGTTCAGTGATCATTTCTTTTGCTTTGAAGTTCACCTTCTATCATCAGATATCTGACAAATCGGATCTTTAAAGGGAGCAAGACAATAGTAGAAGCATGGAGTAGAGATGATATCTTCACAATCGTCTTCAAAAGCCAGCCACGGAATGGTAGGAGGAGAATGAATGAAAGATACAGTTCATTTACTTTTGTTTTTGTAATTGTACAGTTATAGTGAAAAGAATGGAAACCTCCATTTTTAAGTATGAGAGGATAATTATTAATTAATATGGTCAATTTTGTTCTTAATACAAGTTCATAAGAGGCTGAGCAAATAAAAAGGGATAGAAAACCAGATGAAATTTTTGTTTGGATATAAGTAGAGAGATTTGTGGAACAAATCCAATCAATCATCCTTCTCGTGGCTCAAGCACTTTGTTTTGCACATGAACTCTCAACATCCCACCGAAGCATGAAAATAGTTGCTGGAGTTCATCAGTCCGAATCCTGATATATAATATACTCATTCTGATCCAATTCATTTGTGAAATTAAGTTTGTAATATGTCTTTGAATATAAAAGGTTTAGTATTTGACTTGTTCTATTGAAAAGCTGAATGCTTTCAAAGTGTTTGATGAATTGCTCCAATAAAATTGAACTTGTGCAGTTCTTTGTTTCCTTTTCTTGGAATTATGGTTTCATTGAGTGCAAATTCTGTGGCACAATACATACAGGAGTACTTACTTTTCACAAAAAAAAGTATCGAGGGATTCTTTTCTTGAAGTTTGTAATGAGGATAGATGCCCTTTGCTACAACGCTAGTAAATAAATAATTTGGGGGTTCATAGAATCGAGATTTGTTATCACCAAATAAACTCAGCTGATTAACATTCTCAAAATATTTTAGCCTCCTAGTCAAGTTAACATCAGGTTCTCACTCCTAACCTTTGTCCTTTAACAGAAGCTCACAGAAAAGCGATGAACTGCATTAGATAGTCTGGGTTGAATTATGATTTTTTTTCCTTCTACGGGACTATCAATTAACCAATAGTTGTGTGGTTCTGTACTTCTATTTTAGTTCATTGATGAGCTTTTGAATCTATGTAAATTCAGAATTTTCTTGTTTCTTATTTCTCTTATTGAATAAAGAGAGTTGTAAGTCTATTTAAGACCAAATTTAACAAAGCAGCCCATGCTCGTATTAACTGTGCAGCCCATAACCATTAACCAACAACCCAAATCTAAAATTGGGAGTGAGAGGTCATTTGCCCCCGAACTAGTTCAAAATGAGAATGCCAAAAAACAATAGAAAAACCCAAACCATTCTCTCTGTAGTTGTAGCCTCTCTTCGCTCTCACCATGTCTCTCTCAAGACCCCTTGCCAAGCTCTTCTCGCTCTCCCATGCCACCTCCGCCGCCGCCTCCGCCGCGCGCCGCCTTCGACGCCACCTCAATCCACCCCTTCCCCCACCTCCTTCCGCCCTCTCGGCTTCCCTGCTCTCTCTCCACAACAACATCCTCCAGCTCCTTTACTCTGGCGACCTCGCTGAGGCCTCTCTCCTCCTCCGCCATTCCTTCTACTCCAATTGTCCCCCTTCCGTTCATACCGTTAATGCTGCTCTGCGATCTTTCCTCCTCTCGCGCCACCACTCCGACTTCCTCTCGCTCCATCGTTTTTCTCTCCAGTCTGGCATGCCCCCCTCCGTCACAACACACAACCTTCTATTGCAGTGCTATGTCAGCCTTGGACGACTCGACACAGCTTTGGAGGAGCTGAGATTGCTTCAGAAGGAGGATTCCGTTGTTACCCCTTCTCCGAGCAGTTATCGGGTTGTTATTCAGGGTCTGGTGGACAATGGGAGGCTCAACGAGGCGATAAAGATTAAAAATGAGATGCTTGAAAAGGGGTTTGTCGGGCCTGATTGTAAAGTTTACAACTTTCTGATGGGTGGTTTTGCAAAGAGTGGCAATGGTGATGAGGTTGTTGCTTTGTTCAAGGAGCTCAAAGAGAAGCTTGCTGAGGATGCCAAGGTGTCTTATGGGGCGGTCTGTGGGAATTTGATGAAAGGCTATTTCTTGAAGGGTATGGATAATGAGGCAATGAATTTCTACAATGAGGTGATAAGAGATGGCTCAGGAGTTAAATTTGGGGTTGACAGTTATAATTCAGCTTTAAATGCACTTGGCATAAATGGTAAATTGGATGAGGCCATTAAATTGTTTGAGAGGATGGAGAGGGAGCATGACCCGCCAAGACGAATTGCACTCGATTGCAGAAGTTTTGATTTTATGGTGGATGCATATTGCTTTGCTGGTGAGTTTGGCAGGGCGGTTATGACCTTTGGTAAGATGGAGGAGAAGAATATCAACCCTGGTGTAAGATCATATAATAATTTAATCGAACATTTGGTACGGAACCAATTGGTTGCAATGGCAGAGGAGGTGTGGAAAGAGATGGTTTTGAAAAAGGTTGACCTGGATGAGTCTACTTATGTGCTACTAATGAAGGCTTGCTTCGGGGTTAATCGATTTAATAATGCTTTTGACTATTTTAACAACATGGTGGAATCAGGATTAAAACCAAGTTTGATTGCACATGAAGTGGTTATAAATGGGTTAGTGGATGCAGGTAAAGTGGACATTGCATGGGAGGTGTTTGTCAAAATGCCTGAGAGAGGGGTCAAACCAAGCACAGCATGCTATGAGTTGCTACTGAAGGCATATCTCAAAATTGGGAATTTGGAAGATGGTATTCAATTAGCAAAGCAGATGCTTTTGGATGAAAGAGTAATTTTCAGGCATGAAATGAAGGAGCTCTTGGTAGGAGAGCTTAGGAAGGGAGGTAGAGAGGAGGAAATGGAGAAATTATACGAGGAGGTAGAACAAGAGAAGGTAGAGGCAGCAGCCCGGGAGGCTGAGGAGAGAGAAAGAGCCAAGTCGATTGAGAAAGAGGAGAGAGAAAAGAGGCGGGCTGAACTGGTGGCCAAAGAGGCGGCTGCTGCTGCTGCCAGTAAAGCAGCCATCGAGGCAATATTGGGTTCTAGGAGGAATGCCGATGCAGAGGAGGAAGCACCATCAGATGGTAGAGTTGGTAGTAGTGAATTTCTTAATAAATTTGGCATTTCTAGCGAAGAGAATAGAGGGGATAAAGGATCATGAAATATGATTACATATGGAAAAAAATCAATTGAAACCTACCGCTTATTTTATTTCGATGATTTTCTCTCATGGCATTGGCGTTTGATTTCTTTTTCTTTGTCAAACCAATGGAAAATAAATCCAATTCGATTGTTCATTTTTTTTTTTCTCTGGATTATCAATCTAGAATACAAATATATGTACGTCCGTCATATGGATGATGCTTGCCTTTAAAAAAAGAGGTGGCAACTTAGGCCGTGTAGGTTTGATCGAATCAGTTTAATTTTTTAAAAGAAATTGGGTTGGGTTGGGTTAATTTATATATTAATTATTTCAGATTTTAAGAAAAAAATATTGGATATTTACTGAAAGACTCTACACAGGTTTCTAATAGGCTCCTCCTTTAAATTTTAATTGTATTGTAGGTCTGGGTCGAGACAGATCTAGCTCAGATTAGGTCGGATTAATTTGACTTTTTTTACGCGTACTTGCACAAGATTTGTTGTCACTGTGAGTTTTCTTAATTTTTTATTTCTTTTTTATTACTTCACTTTTCTGACGTGCTTTTCTTAGTTTGCATAAAGTGTGGTTGCTAAACTTCAGTGATGGGGACTGAAAATATGGAATTCTGAATTAAACTGTGAACTCTTTAGTAGGGTTAATTTGATGCATGCTCATGCTTCTTAATTATAAATGTAGTTGGTTACTGATCCATGCCCAACAACTGCCTTAAACAAAAATCATGAAACACAGTTTGAAACTAATTCAATTGCTCTAGTTTGAGAAAGAATGGTGGAAATATAAATTATTGGTGGTGTATTGACAATTAAAATAATTTTGGAGTGGCATTAGAGCAATTGTGAATTTTAAGATGACATTTTGACAATTAAAATAATTTTGGAGTGACATTAGAGCAATTGTGAATTTTAAGATGACATTTTGACCATTTTAAAGTTTTAAAGTGACATTTAGAAAATTTCCCTTATTAAAATGATATTAGAATGAGGAAAAAGCATATCTCAATATTTTCATGGGGAAACAAGAAATTTCAAGTGTTTCAATACTAGAGTCAGATTCGAGTTATTATTAAGCTTCATTCTAAAAGAGAGTTTTAGTTCTTCAATTGCATCTATTTTGCTACATAATATGAGACCTCTAATTTGGACCTTATCAGCTCGGTTTGTTATAGGTATAGAACTCTGAATTTGGCAGCTCTGTGAACCAAATTTTCGTATTGGCTTGTTAGATGTTGGCAGATATACCATTGAAGTTATTTTTTACAAACAAAAAAAAAACAATAAAAGAGCCTGTTGTTTGTGCAATACCATTGGCATTTGATCTTGATTACCAAAACCATATCAATAAGGATTCCTGTTGTTTGTGCAAACAATAAAAGAGCCTCCAAACTGAAAAAAGTTTCAGTTGAGGCATGATCATGCTTTTTGGTTATTATTTGATTGGAAAAAACTGCCATTAACCTAACCACAAATCATTCACAGAAAATGAATGCAACTACTTTGTTGTTTTAAATAAATTTCCAAGCATCAAATTCTTATCATGTGTTGCATATCAGAAGGTATAGAACTTGTGAGGCATTAGAGAGAATCAAAAGGCGAGTATGAAATAGCCGTGGAATAGTCTCCAAATAAATTATGCTTACTTTCGCTTATGTTGAAATTAGTACACATGATTATATTGACCCCATAATTTGAAATTATTTTTCTTGGTTTGACATGGTTCTAAATAAATTTTAATAAATGAAGCAACGGACTTCAAGTATGGTACAAAATTTATAATTGTATGCTAAATATTATGAGAAAAGAGTGAGAATAGTTCATATATTTCAAGTGCGTCAGAAATTTCATTTTTCAAACCACTAAGGAAATAAAAAATATGAGGTTTCTCTTTCATAATTTTAGCAGATAACCTGGCCTTAACTCTTATATATATACACATCAATTTTTCCAATTTGTTGTACTTTTTTTAAAGTTAATGCACTGGATTTTTATTGTTTTCTGCTTTAAACTTTCTTAATTTGAGTTCTTCAAGTTTTATAGGCCGGGAGGTTGTGGTCCTGTGGATTATCCATTTTAAAATATCGATATCATTCTCTGGCATCATCAATGTGAGGAATTGCCATTCTAAATGTGTTTATTTTTGATGTTTGATACAGGACAAAATATTACTCCCAGTCCTTTAATGAATATCATTATCATCAGATTTTGGTAGCCAACCTAGGTGGATTTTATGGATTTGAGTTCTTGAGCAGTGTACCACAACTTTTCTCTTCAGCTGGCACCTTCAAAAAAAGATGGGTTTTCATGACATGTATAATTGCCTTCAACCTAACAAGAAATCATCAATGCACTACGAAAACAATTCACTTGTTTAAGCACAATTCTGCCAAGAATAAATATAGTATGCCCCTTGTTCTACCCCTATAGTACAAACGTGCTGTTGGTAAAAATATATATATAAATTTTCAATATAATTCTATGCAGGTAATCTTATTGAGTTCAATTCTTTATCATCCAAATTTTTGTCATTTTATATTCATTTGAATTATTTGTCCTTGCAATTATTTATCGCTTCATTTAAATTAATTTTTTTATACCAAAGTGATTAAGTTTTGCTTAAAACATGTAGATACGTAACAAATAATTAGAATATTAACTTGAATTTGGTTAAGTTTTACTACCATAATTTAGTGTGTATGATGAGATGGTAGTGTTTTGAATATTCTTTCACTGGCGAGCATTAGCATTTAATGCAAAGGATTAAAGGTGGTGCTAGTATAATTGTTGGATGAAGTGTTTATCCATATCTGTTGAGAACTGTTGAAAACTTTAACCATATGTTTGCCATGATTTAATAAAAAATACAAAATGCTTTTTTACCAGATGCAGCACATAGTGCAATACTATGATAAAATCCATGTCATCAATCCCGGGTCTATCAATATCATGTCCTTTTTTTTGAATAAAATTACCAAAAGTCCTTTTTGTGCAAAAGCAAACGAATACTTAGGATATTGTTTATTATCACTTAGAACAACCCAGGTTTTATGTTATGCTATATATATAAGCCCGCGTCTATCAACTAAAAAATATATCAAATCATTTTTTTTGAATTTTAAATCATTACCAAAATTATTTATATGAAAATCTCAAAATGCAAAAATTTGGACTTTTGAGGAAGTAATTTTTGAAAATTAACTCAAAAATAATAATAAAATATTTAATATTTGAATATCATTTTAGAAAATTAAAAACGGTGGGTTAAAAAACTCAGGATTTTAATATAAAGAATTTATGTTATGCTATATATATATATATTTTAGTTTCAGATGCTGGATACTGTTTTGTGTACCAGTAAGTTAGAGTTCAGTCGGTAACCATGTAATCGTAACATCTTCTAATATATTTAAACATAAGGGCCTTTTCATAAAAAAAATGATGCATAGTCACATAGTTCTATATCAGGACGAATATTAATACAAAAAAGAAATAACAAAAGTACAATTACCAGAAAACAAAACAACAAACCAATCCCTCTGTTGTGCAACCCAGATCCCTAGCTACCCTAGAAATCCACATAAAAGGTAACTAGTACTATGCCTTAAGATCATTAAATCAATATCAGTCCTTTCCTCTTGAGACCATAGCACGTCTTTTACATCAGAAAAAATAAACGTTTTAAGGCACGCATTGTAGGAAATAAGAAAAAGAAGATGAGCTGAGGAATTGTATCGTTCATACGTAATTAAATTAACTTAGATTTAAATATGTTTATGATGTGCTTAAATTAATTGAACCGTACAAAGAACTTTTAATTTTATATAATTGTGTTTGCGCGCAAGCATATGGGTTATTTTTTTATTAGTTATAACCTTACCTACGGGTTTCAAAAGTAAAAGTAAAATAAAATAAAATAGAACATGTGAGTTAATTTAGAAAGATCGGTACACGTGTTGACAAAAAGGACGATATATGGACAATTGGAGCATTCAATTTATCGGTTACAATTGCGAATATCTTCTTCTTATATGGAAACTTTATTACAATTGATGAATAATTTAATAAGTTTGAACAATTAAACTAGAAAAAAAAATCATAATATTTTTGCATCATTACTAGAAAAACTCATGTTTTAATTCAAGGCTTTTAAATTTTATTTCATACACAACAAAGACAGAAGATTAATATTTTTCTTTCTACAGTTCTACCCCGATTTTCGTATATTCATGCTTTGAAACATCCTAGAATTTTTGCTAAAATGGCAAGTCAAATTAAAGAAAAAAAGATAACTATTAACTGTCCCCTTAACTTCGAACCACAAATTAATTCTCTCTATTACACTAACCTATAAATAACCAAACTCTTATCTGTTGTTTGAATTCTATTTAACCCCCATATGTGGCCTCTTAACTTCAAAAGTCAAAACCTAAGCATTTCAAAACAAAAACATGGCATCTTTTCGCGCATTGTTCATTCTTGCATTCCTAGCTGTAGCTCTTTTTCTGAGACCAGCAGGTGTTCTTGCCCAACCACCTGTTGATCCTGCCCAAGCGCCTGTTGCTCCGAAAAAGCAATGCCCAGTGGATGACAAGACATGCCGTCCGGGTGACCCTCAGGCATCAGAGAACCAGGAGGAGGAGGCACCCGGGATGAATGTGCAACCTGGCTCCACCCCCGGCGTCCCAACCCCTGGTAGAGAAGCCGAGATGAAAGAGGATCTGCCGGACTTTAACAAGGAGCTTACTGTCCTTGGACACTAAGAGAAATTAATTGGTCTTGGAGATTGCAGATGACATGTTAATTGTTAATTAGTTGCTATCCAGTATGGAGTTCTTAATTAAGTACAACTGAAGATTTACTTTGTATACCTTTTTTTTTTGTTTTCTTTTTAATTAAAATAGGAGTCAAAATACTCTAATGTATTTAATTCTCTCTATCAATTTTCCTTTTTTTTTTTTTTATCTTTCTAGTTGCCAACGTTCTGCCTATTTATCTTATTTCTTAGATATATATGAAGTGCACAATATTTATGTATTAAACGTCTTTCATCCATACCGATGTGTTTACTTCCTTTTTGAACTGTTAATTTCAATTTAATAGACATAATCTAATTCTACATTTTTACTATATAGCAGCTAGATGTTTATCCCCACGCCGTAAATTCTGAACTTTTCGCATAGGACATTATATAACATGTTATTATTTATTATTTTTTTGGACCGCAGCACATTTACTGCATGTCGATCCGTATTTCATAGTCAACATAAACATCTAGTATAATATATAAATTTTGTTTTACGATTGAAAATTTCATAAGAGCACAAATATTGATACAAAACTTTTTATGAAACATGCTATCAATATGAAATAATTAATTTCAGATGATCAGTATATAAATAGTGTAAGGCTTTTATACAAATGATCAAATTTTCGCATCAGTTAATTAATATTAGTTAGAAAAATATAGATAAAAACATGTTACAAAGAATTTTCATTACCCTTGGCTCAATATTTAATTTACTTCATTCATAGTGCAGAAACACATAACAATAGAAGCTTATTTAATTGAGTCTAATACTTTTCTTTTTCCTTTTCTCTTCTTCCAGGAGCTGCAGCTGCTCGTAGTCTTCTTTCTTTGCAATCTTCGCACTGAAACAAATTAAACAGAAGTGAATCAACAAATTAATTAAGTTCAAACTTCCACATTTGAGATTAATGTATTCATGGGAAAATAAACCATACCTACGATATTCCTCCCTCAGTATATCATCAAAGCCAGCCTCCAGAATGTCATCTTCTTCCTTCCCTTCCCATTTAGTTGGGTCGTATCTGACAAATTAATTGCCACGTCCAAATTTGTTACATAGTATGTAAAAAAGATAGGTAATTTAATAAACTCAGGTATAGTTGGATCAAATTATGAGATACTCACTTAAACATCTTGCGTATCATCTGTATGGCATCATCGTCTTCATTAAATGGTCGCTTTGCTGGCTTTCTCGTCTTTTCAGGGGCCTTTATATCTTCCTTCTTTATGATTCGGCGAGGCCCATTTCTTAATGAAGCTGAGGCAGGTGTCTTCCTGTTGCAGTGAGGCAGAGGTTGTTGAGAGGAGCCTGCTGGCCTCTGATGATGTGCCACCTTTGTTTGTGCAGCATGGCCCATAGTTAGATTGTCTGTCCTGGAAGTGGGCCCTACCCGATGATCTTTTGGAGGGGCCACACTTCTCTTACATTGAAGAGTCTGGTGTGTACATGAAGCGTCATCTTTCACAAAAGAAAAGAACATGAATAAGGATCATCTTTACGAAAAACACCAGTTGATTTCATGCCAATTTGTTGACCTGTACTATATCTACCAGTTGATACATATGGAACAGGTATGCAGAAGCACCAAACTGTTCTCTCTCTCTTTATCTCTCTCTTACAAATAATAAATAATGCAACCAATGCAAGTACAGAAGTGTTATATGGACTGCAACATTTATCAGATAGTTGTAAAAGTGGAGAAAATATTTTTCAAGATATAAAAATATGTTATAGTTCTACAGTTTGGAAAGTTGGAAATATGTATCAGATTTGATACAATTTCAGAATCATCTGGCCACCTTACGATGTGCCAAGCCAACAAAGCTCAATTATCAATGTTTCTAACACTTGAACTCATATGCCATTTGATCAATTTAATACATCTTATCTAAACAACAAAAGTATGTACTGGTGTCAATTGTGATAAGCTTTTGATAGTTTTCATTAATTAAACCTCTTTTATTGGTATCGATGAATTGGAACAAAAGTATGTACTGGTGTGAATTCTGAACATACTAGCTTTAGGACTAGTGGACATTTTGGTCCCATGATCATCTTCTGTAAACAGAAAGGAGAAATCACGGCTACAACGGAGCTGCTCTGCCTTCTTAAACTGAGAAAGAGGTGAAATTAATTGCCTAATAAGTAATATCTAAAGGGAAAATCTCAGATGAAGCCTAGAAAGGATTACTACAAGAAAAGTACAAAATAAGGCTGCTCATCTTCTTCTTTCATTTTACATAGACGGGTATAAATTATACATACACTGTATTTGGCATACGATTGATACTTCATACTCGCTACCTTTCTTATTATGCTGGAGGTTAGCACTATATTTGGAATATGGATTAAGGAAATTAACTATGTTGACGAAATTTCAGAATCATTTGGCCACCTTTTTAGAAGCAGAGTTTTCCTTTAGATAATCAGGAGCAGAATTTTTCCTCTGAGATGTATTAGAAGCAGAGCTCCGAGCTCTGACACTGATAGCTTTCCTTTCTTCAACCACACAAGTGGCTATTGAAGGCAATGAGGGCCCAAAAAATGAGCCATATCTGATATCAAAAGGTTAGTAATAAGTTAATTAGCCATTCGGCCATTCCCCCATTCCCCACACGCAAAAGACAGCAAGAAATGATTGAAAGATATCAGTACAATTGAAATTGTAACACCATTCTAGGATACAGATTAAAAAATAATGAGGGAAACAAATACTAACTTGTCTTTATTTGCGAAGTTAGCATTGGAAGTGCCAGGCGAAGTGACTGGAGTGCCACCAAACAAATAGGCTCTCTCTTTAGCCATTTCTTTTCTGAACTTTTTCTTGAGCTTCTCTCTCAAAGTTAAAAATCCTTTTTCTGCGTTTGTCAGCGTTGTTTCATCATTCCCCTCTTTCTGTTTTTATCAGAATAACCATAACATTGCACCATCAATTCTGTCAGCTTGGAACCAAGAACTAAAGGAAAAATAATACTAGAATACAAAGCTGTGCAAACCAATCTTGCATCAATCCTAAAATATATAGCAATCAAGTCTATGAGAAGTATTTTTTAAATAATCTTTTTCTTTTAAAAAATGAATTTTAAAATAAACTTTCCTTTCTGAAATGGAATTCCAAAAAAAAAAAAATTAAATTATGAGGATATAACTCACGTTCAAGCAATGCTCCATCTTCTTTGACATGTTATTAAATATCCTACGCCTGGCGGGTCTGAAGTTAGCCATATCCCAGAAAAAGAAGAAATAAGATTAGTAACAAAATGCTATGAAAATATTTTAATCAGTAGTAAATTGAACTTTTTAAATTTCGGTGTCAAAGAATACTCCCAGTAAGAGGAACAGGCCTTGTTTGCGGATTAAATTTTTAATAAAGGAAAGCTAGAATGAGGCACAAAATCCCACAGATCGTGTATACAAATTAAAAAGAAATTAAATGGATAAGAAGAACAGAATAAGTACCTTAAAATTGTAAGCGTGGTCGACCGTTTCTCTCTGTAACGATCGATATGTCTCTCAAAAAATCTCTCTTTCAACAACAACGCTTGTTTGGTTATGGGAAAATGCAGTGTGTATATATAAGCAACGGGGTTCCAAAAATATTTATGTCGGTTCCAAAATACATAGTGTACTATATATGGAGATCTAACGCACACTACAAAGTACCAAAAATAAATGGGTAACGTTCAATATTTATGTCGGTTGTAGCATGAAGTACTAAATATTTCTCTACGCACACAGTACAAACACAGACAAAATCACGATGGTCTAAGTATTTGCGGGACTACATGATCAATATTTCCACATTTAACAACTCAGAATTATAACATAAATTAGAAACCGAATGGGATCTTTTACATTTAACAGTTGTATAGCTTAGACTCATTTTACTCAATTTTTTTTTTATAAAAATGGAGAAATATCTTAATCAACCTACAAGCGATAGTTTACCACAAAATATAACAAAGCCCCACCCCCCCTCAAAAAAAAAACAAACCACCAATCTAAGTTGTCTTAGTGTCATGCGATTCCTCATGCTCCATGCTGCCACACTCGCCGTTGACCTCACCTCCATCTCTGTCTCGCCTTGCCATATCGTTGATACTGATCTCAGACCTCACAACATGGAGTTGATCAAGGAAGACGAGATCCTGGTGCTGGAGTTCGGTTCCCAGTTCCCTTTGGGCCCCTCGCTCCTCTACATCGCCTTCTTCACGGGCATGCTCAACGATGAGATGAGGGGCTCCTACAGGAGCAAGTACCAGTATAAACAGGCATGCCATATTCATGTGTGTTACACAATTCGAGGTCGTTGATGCCCGACATTGTTTCCCTTGCTAGGACAAACTCATCTTTAAGGCCAAATTCAAGATCACATTGGAGGTCCCCTCCGACCTGGTGGCCCTCTCCAACATGTCCATCTCCTATGAGCAACTCAACAGGCATAATTGAAAATATTAATTATTGATGGCATTTTGACAATTAAAATGATTTTGGAGTGACATTAGAGCAACAATGAACTTTAAGGAAACAATTTTGACAATTTTAAAGTTTTGAAGTGGCACAGACAATTTTCTCATGATTTTATAACCAACTAATTATAGCCTGAACCTTAGCAGGAGAATAGAGATGGCATATTGGTGCAGCCCTTGCGATATCAATGTTGTTAGGGGTCAACTGATAAAATGAAAAAAAAAAATGAATGATTAAAATACAATTAAAGCTCGAAATCAAATAAAAGATAAAACAAAAATATTTAAAAAAGGGTGGGAATATTTTATTTGATTTCGAGCTTATAGATTGAGTGTGTTTCAAATATTTTTCATTCAATCTTTAATGAAAATATTTGAAACACACTCAACAAAAACATTTTCAACAACAACAACAACAACAAAGCCTTTAATCCCAAATAAATTGGGGTAGGCTAGAAATGAAACCCAATCGGAAAACATAAGATCAAAGATCTCAAATATCAGTGATAATAATGAATATGATGGAAAAAAAAGAAAATAAATAAATAAAATAATAATAATAATAATAATATATAAATAAAGATGATAATGATAATGATAATATGCTAATAATAATCGGCTTAAAATACCGCCGCGTACCAAACCTTCGTTGGATATTTTCAAATTTCATTCAATTTTGTCATTTGATATTTCATTAAAGACCATTAAAATTGTAAGAGATTTTCTATTTTAAAGATTTTTTATGAATTTATTTGAAATTACTTGTCAAGATTATCAAAATAAATAGTTGTCAACGGATCCTCACCCTTAAAAATATGTTGAAAGCAAAATGCAAAGTATTGGTTGCATCAGAAATTCAATACCATACAAGTTTTAAAAGTGTATCTTGGGCTGTTCTTTTGGGGGCATAAATTTAACAGAAGTATTCAAAGAGGGACCTATATTAGTGCCTCAATAATCAAGCCAGATTTAAGCTTAAAAGACATATTGATTGGATGAAGAACTGATAGAATAGGAGACTATTTCAAAATCTGACACTCCCAAGTGCCAATAAATTTGTATTGCTAAACAGAACAAGTTTTTACCTTAAAAACCTTCACTTGTGCAATTCTGACTCAGTGTTATCTAGAATTATATGAGAACTGGTGAATGTTATTATGGTTCTGTGGCTATTAGATGAAACCAGTACAAGGTGAGATAGCAGTTATGAACACTAAAAAATGTTAGGTAGAAATATAGAATTTATCCTTCTGGTTCTGATTAAAGGAAATCCTGAGCCCTTGACTGCTTCCCTATTTTATTGCTTGCCACCTAAGATTTTGCACCTAACAAAAGGAAACAAAGTTCTACATTAGATTCAGCATATATTTGTCAAACCTACTAGGATTGCATGAATGGTAATTGAATTTGGATTTGGTAGAGTTTCATAATCCAGCATAGAGCAAACTGAAAAGAGATTCACCAGCTTTGTTATTTCGACACAATGAAGAGCAAACTGAAAAGAGGCCTTTGTTCTTTGATGCACAAGCTACGCTTGTATCAATATTTTTCTGCATAATATAGTTACAATAATATAACTTTTGGAACAGTGACTCGTGCATAAATATAAGAAATATGCATGCATCTAACAGTATAAATCACCTGTGTTTTGGAAAAATAAGGTGTAATGTGCTATTTTCTGGGGCATGAAACCAAAGATTAGAGATAGTCAAGCATTTAAGCCTCTATTAGCAACTGAAAACACAATTTAGGAAAAGACAAAAGATGAGATGATATCAGTATGAGACACACAGTTATTACTTAAAGTGTAATCAGTCTATATTTGTAATATAATTTTGCATATATAAAGGTATCACAGGCATTAACTTGTAACGAGAGCCAAAACCACCAACAATTTTACAAACAAAATTAGAGGTAACTTTTCTCACCTACATTGATTCTCTACTAGACAGATTACTATAGTTGAAGTCAAAACTCTTGAAATACCCAAAGTAGCTAAAGCCAAATTACATGAAGAACCACTGAGTTTTCCTTTTCAAAATTCAATTTGAATTCTTTGGTGCAGTTCCGCAAATTTAACCGCATTATGTAACTATGCAAAAGAAACTGACTTTTGGATAAAACCTAATAACTTCAAAACAAATCTAACAAGCACGAAACTATGGATTAAATGAAATAGAATAATCTCACCTACCTCCTAAAGACATGATGGCGATGAGTTGTGACATATAGAGACTGCTCACGAATGATGCCTATGCGATATAACGATTCAGGCGACATAGAGAAGACACACGGAGCTCGCTCGGAGTTCTCAGAGAAGAAGAAGAGTTGGAAGTTGGAACTCAGAGAAGGGGCGAACTGATCTGATCTGAGTCCGACTCAGACTCAGACTCACTGACACTGACTGAGGCCATTGAGCCTCGAATGAGGGTTCGAACTGAAAGAGTGAGAGCACTCGGGCTTCGATATGAGAGGCCCACACTCAGCCCATCTTAGCCCATCACCTTTTGGGCCCATGCCCATATATGACCCTGTCTTGTCTTGTCTACTTTTATGCTCGAATCAGGTCTGTACTTGTACTTTCGAGCCTCGTCTAAAGCCTAAAGCCGTGCGCTTAATTAGATATTTACTATTTAGAGCTCCCTCGTGTAACATTATCATCAAACATGACCCAATAATTATTTTATGCAGTAATAACTACTCGACAGTGATCTTTCACATTCTTAACATAGCATGCATATCTTTTTGCTTTTATGATAACGATAGCATCAACATTTCTCACATGAATGTCCAGACCGAGCGCCCTATCAGTTAACAGGTAATTCAGTACTAAATTTTATATCCATCTATTCACTTTAAAATTAAGAGAAATCTACTTTGCTTTTAAGAAAGAAATAAAATTCATTCAAAGATACTCTAATTAAGAGAGATCTACTTCCATGATGAAAAATTAATCGTTGCAATAATTTTAATTTGTTAGTACATTCTAACGCACTGCTTAAAAAATAATAGATTTCTGTGCTAAAATAAATTAAATTATGAATTCCTAAGTTTTATATAAAATATAAGAGTTTTTTATATGTGCTTTCATTTATATTTGAGACTGAAATGGAAACGATTCATATTTAAATTTTTCATACTCGAACCGTCAATTCATATGTATTTCTGACCATTAGTATTTTTATCAAAATATAAATGAAAATACATTAGCAAAACTCTAAATAATAATAATAATAATAATAATAATATTATTATTATTATTATTATTATTATGTATAAAACATATGTTCTAAAATAAAAATTACGATTGAAATTCTTGTGACATCTTCTACATTCTTAAAATGGTGGTCGTTGAGGACAACTGGTGAAACTGACAATTTTGACCTATATATATATATATATAGGGGGAGAGAGAGGCTATGGTGTTTCGTGAAATATAAAATTTACCGTATTTCATGTCCGTATCTTAAATTTAAAAATCCAAAATGATCGATTTAAATCGTTGAACAAGATCATCATATTAAATATATTTGATGATCAAATTATATATATATATATATATATATATATATATATAGAGTGGAGATAGCGTGAGCTTAAGCTCACACGGAGGCCTTCCGTGAGCTTAACTCAAAAAACATATTAAATCATCTCGAAATTTTAATTTATCATTCTCATTAAATTCTTTATATCAAAATCTCATGGGATGCAAAAATTTGGAGCGTTTTGAGCTTTTTAAGTCGCCGTTTTTTTATTTTTGAAAATGAGCTCTAAAAATAATAATAATATATTCAATACTTGAACATCATTTTCAAAAATAAAAAACGGCGACTTAAAAATCTCAAAACGCTCCAAATTTTTGCATCCCATGAGATTTTGATATAAAGAATTTAATGAGAATGATAAATTAAAATTTCGAAATGATTTAATATGTTTTTTGAGTTCTTAAGCTCACGCTATCTCCACTCTATATATATATATATATATATATATATATATTATTTTTAAATGGGTGCAAAATTTATCAATCTAACGATTTCTGCACCATCCAATACTAGTGATTGTTCATCCATCTAAAAAATAATCAAAAATAAAATAAAATTTGATCTCCAAAGATATTTTAATTTAAAGATCATGTTCAATAGTTTGTATCGGTCATTTAGACTTTTAAATTTGAGATACGAATGTGAAACACGAGATATTTTGTACTTTGTGAAGCACCATAACCTCACACACTCTCTCTTTTATATATATATATATATATATATATATATATAGTGGAGATAGCGTGAGCTTAAGCTCACGGAGGCCTTCAAGAGCTTAACTCAAAAAATATATTAAATCATCTCGAAATTTTAATTTATCATTCTCATTAAATTTTTTATATGAAAATATCATGGGATGCAAAAATTTGGAACGTTTTGAGCTTTTTTTTGAAAATGATGTTCAAGTATTGAATATATTATTATTATTTTTAGAGCTGATTTTCGAAAATTAAAAACGGTGACTTAAAAAGCTCAAAACGCTCCAAATTTTTGCATCCCATGAGATTTTCATATAAAGAATTTAATGAGAATGATAAATTAAAATTTTAAGATAATTTAATATGTTTTTTGAGTTAAGCTCACGGAAGGCCTCCGTGAGCTTAAGCTCACGCTATCTCCACTCTCTCTCTCTCTCTCTCTCTCTCTCTCTATATATATATATATATATATCTCTACTCTTTATTAATCATGTAAGTGTTCTGATTCTGCAATGGTCCAGATTTTTTATTAAATTTTTAGAGCTAATATCAGTCATTAGATTGAGTTATTCGTCAAATAATATTACTATCTCTATGGCCATTTGTGTTGATGTTATAATTTTCTCTCAATTTTGATTGCTACACGAAATACTATATAATTTAGGAGTATAATTGTTCTACCTTATTTTTTTTATTAGATTAGCATCAATTATGAATTTAAACTTTCCTTAAATTATGAATGTCAACTTTCCTCTTAATTCTATATTTATTTTACATTAGTTATGTATTCATGATTGAAATTTACATTAATTACTAAATTATCTTCATTTTTATTTTTTTATTTTTACATGAAGATATATTTTTTATATTTATAAAAAACATCACCGTAGCAACGCACGGATAAGATACTAGCATGTATGTATATATGTATGTATGTATGTATATATATATATATATATATATATATATATATATATATATATATATATATATATATATAGGGGCTATGGTGCTTCCTGAAGTATAAAACCTTCCATAATTTGCGTTTGTGTCTCGAATTTGAAAGTTCAAATGACCGATCCAAATTGCTGAACATCATTTTTATATTGAACTATCTTTGGAGATCAAAATTTATATTTTTTTTGAATTGTTTTGCTATTTTTTAGATGGTTGCAAAATCACTAGTTTTGGATGGTGTAGAAATCGTTAGATCAACAAATTTTATATCCATTTAAAAAATAACAAAGCTTTTCAAAAATTATAAATTTAATCTCCAAAGATATTTCAATATGAAAATGATTTTCAACGATTTGGATCGATAGTTTGAACTTTCAAATTCGAGATATGGACGCGAAGCACGAGAGGTTTTGTGTTTCTCAAAGCACCATAGCTTCACTCTACACACACACACACACACACACACACACACACACACACACATATATATATATATATATATATATAAGTCTAAAATACAATGCGTTGCACAGATGCGCTCCTACATCATGTTTAAATCTCAAATTTTAAATTAAAAAATACCTATCCGAACCGTTCAATTTATTCTCCATATCAAATTCTTGTACAAAATCATATTATATATATTTTTAAAATTTTTGCTATTTTTTTGGGCGAACAAAGTTGCTTGATTTGAAGATTTTGGATCGTCCAATAGTGATGATTTTCTCGTACATAAAAAATAGCAAATAAATTTCAAAAAATTTAGAATTTAATTTTCTATAAGAGTTTTATATGGAGAAGAAAATTGAATGGTTTAGATCGATTATTTTTAATTTGAAGTTTGAGAGTTTAACATATTGTACGGGTGCATCCGTGTAACGCGTTGCATTTTAGACTTTATATATATATATATATATATATATATATATATTTATAATGAGGTTATGGTGCTTCTTAAAATACAAAATCTCTCATGCTTCACGTCTGTATCTCAAATTTAAAAGTCCAAACGGTCTATCTAAACCATTGAACATGATCTTCATATTTAAATATCTTTTAAGATAAATTATATACTTTTTTTGTTATTTTTATATAGTATAAAATTTGTTGATCTAATGATTTCTGCACCATCCAGTACTAGTGATTTTTCACTCATCTAAAAAATAACAAAAAAATTTAAAAAAATGAAAAATTTGATCTCCAAAGATATTTCAATATGAAGACCATGTTCAACAGTTTGGATCAACCATTTGGACCTTCAAATTTGAGATACGAATACAAAGTGCAGAAAATTTTATACTTCCCAAAGTATCATAGTTATATATATATATATATATATATATATATATATATATATAGTGAGAGATAGAGAGTCTAAAATACAATGTGTTGCATGGATGTACCCATACACCATGTCAAATATCAAACTTCAAGTTAAAATAACTGATCCAAACCATTCAATTTGTTCTCTATATAAAACTTTTATAAAAAAATAAAATTTATATATTTTTAAATTTATTTGCTAATTTTTCACTAGGAATAAAATCATCATTATTGGACAATCCAAAATCTTCAAATCAAGCAATTTCTCTTAGCCCAAAAAAATAGAAAAAAAAGTTTCAAAATATAAAATTTAATTTTCTATAAGAATATGATATGAAAAATAAATTGAATAGTTATAATCGATTATTTTTAACTTAAAGTTTGAAATTTTGACGTGGTGTGTGAGTACATTGGTGCAATACGTTGTATTTTATACTCTCTCTCTCTCTCTCTCTCCTTATATATATATAGAGAGAGAGAGAGAGAGTGAGGATATGATGCTATGCATAGTACAGATGACCTGTGTGTTACGGACCGTTTCTCCATCTTCAAAGGTCAAAGGATAGATCCGACCAGTCAAAATATTTTTCATATGAAAATATAGTCGGGGAACAAATTTTATTATTTTTATTATTTTTTAATTTTTTAAAATAGTTAAAAAATTACTCCATTGGAATGACTCATAATAATTAAAGGATGTGGATCACCTGACAATGAATTATTTTACAATCTTGACAATGAGCTCTTAAATAAATATAAAAATATCTTTAAAATATAAAAAAAACTTTATATAGTTGTTCTTTTAGTTATAGAATAATAGTGATTTAAATTTTATGTAATTTATAACGGTTATAATTTAATTGTCTTTGATAGACTATTAAACAATAATGAAATTACATAAAATTTGGATCACTATCAATTTATAAGTAAAAGAACATATCTATATTTTTTTTTTCTATTTTTAAGATTTTTGTCTATTTATTTTAGAATTCATTGTCAAGATTGTCAAAATAACCCATGTCAAGTGATCCCCACTCATAATTAAATCAAGTGGTTTTCTAACTCTCTTTAAAATAGTAAAAATTCTAAAAAATATAAAATTTGGTGCCTAACAATAGTTTCATATGAAAATCATTTTGATCGGTTGGATCGATAATTTAAACTTTAAAGACGGAGAAACAATCCTAGTACACGGGTCATTCATGCTATGTGTAGCATCATAGCCTAACTCCCTCTCTCTCTCTCTCTCTATATATATCTATATATATATATATATATCTCTACTCCTTATTAAACACGTAAGTGTTCTGATCATGTAATGATTCAAATTTTTTGTTGAATTTCCAAAGTTAATATTAGTCATCGAATTCAGTTATTCGTCTACTATCTCTATGACCATTTGTGTTCAAGTTATAATTTTCTCTCAATTTTGATTATTATATGACATCCTACATAATTTAGGAGTATAATTATTTTACTTTATTTCCTACATATTTTATTATCATAAATTATGAATTTTAACTTTACTAAAATTATGAATGTCAACTTTCCTCTCAATCTACATTTATTTTACATTAATTATGTATTCATGATTGAAATTTATATTTATTACTAAATTATTTTCATTTTTATTTTCTTTCTTTTCACATGAAGATATAAAATTTTATATTTTTAAAAGACATCACCGTGGCAATACGCGGACAAGATACTAGTGTGTGTGTGTGTGTATGGAGAGAGAAAGAGACTATGGTGTTTTGCGAAGTATAAAATCTCTTATGTTTCGTGTTTATATATCAAATTTGAAAGTCCAAATGGTAGATCCAAATCGTTAAATATGATCTTTTTTTAGATGGGTACAAAATTTATTCTAACGATTTTTGCACCATCCAATACTAGTGATTTTCAACCCATCTAGAAAATAGCAAAATAATTAAATAATATATAAATTTTGGCCCGCAGTGATATTTTAATATGAATATCATGTTCAACATTTGAATCAACCATATGGACTTTTAAATTGAAGATTTAGACATGAAGTACGAGTGATTTTATACTTCGCGAAGCACCATAGTCTCACTCTCTCTTTCTATATATATAGAGAGAAAGTCTAAAATATAGCTCAATGCACGGATGTGCCGGTGCATCATGTAAAAATTTCAAATTTCAAGTTAAAAATGATTGATCTGAACCGTTCAATTTGTTCTCTATATCAAATTCCTGTAGAAAATTAAATTATTTTATTTTTGAAATTTTTTTGGACCAAAAGTGCTAATATTTTTAGCTTTCATCTTTAAGGCCTTCCATCACCCGTTATCTAATCGATTTTTACGAAATTGCTGAAAGTTGGCACTTCAATCCTTCTGATGGCTTGCAGCACCAGTCTGTGAGCTTTCTATCCGAATAACAACTGAAAACGCATTTTTTTTCTTTAATGGTGCAGAAAAATTGATTAACCTAAATTGTGTCACTACCTCGGAGACCCTACCTTTAAATACTTATCATCATGGAAGTGCTGATGGGAATACCCCCTAGTTCTGTTAGGCTAATTCTGAAATAAACTCCAGCTCAATTACGCTAATTCTAATGCTTCTAGAAATGCATATCGATTCTGAAATTAGGAGGTTTTATTCTGACAATTTCTAGATTTTTTCAAAATATGAGTCTTAATTTGAATTAAATATAGTTGGTCTTTTAACAATTATAATTAACTCCCTTATAATTTTCAACTATTTTCGGATCCAAAATCTAATCTAAACTATGTACAATGTCTTTTCAATATAAGAAATATTATAACAAATTGATCACTTATTTAGACATTTTCTTTTGATAATTGTGACAGTTATTAAATATATAATTTTGTACACGTAGTCCAATTTTGTTATTAATATTTAGACGTCTTAAATCTAACATATAGTAGACTCAACAAACAGATGACTTATCTATGCAATTGGGGCCCACTTCAGTGAAATTTTGACGCCAGTGGCATAAGAGATAAGATTAGCTGAATTTGGATGTCTGAAAAGAACAGTACTCAAGCATTTGTATTCTAGTTGAGAATAATTAGATATACAAAGGGTCCATGGGGCCTAAACAATTTATTAGAGTAAGAAGTATAGGATTAATATAAACGTTGAAACATTTTTATAAATACCCGATGCGGACTTACAAAGTTTTTTTTCTTCATCTCATGTTATAATTCCTCTTTTTTAATATTTGTTTCTTGTGTTTCATAGTCACTATCAGAAAAAAAAAATTAGAAACGCCTATTTAGAATCAATTTTTTAAAAAACAGCTGCTAAAATATCAGAGTGGTATTGTTGTAAATTTTATTAAAAAAATTAGAATCGGTTTTTATAAAACAACCAGTTATAAATTTTTCGATTCTAAATTTTAGAATCGGTTTTATAAATAACCGGCTCTAATCAGTTTGATTAAAATCGATTATATAAAAAACTCAATAACCGATTTTAAATTAATCCTTTTAAAATTGGTTTTGAACAAAATCGGTTCTAAAATCAATCCATTTAAAACAGATTATTCAAATAACTGGATCTACAATTAATTCATTTAAAATCGGTTTTTACAAAACCGGCTCTACAATATTTTAAAACCGTTTTTTTTTTAAAAATAGTTGCTAAAAGATCAGAGTGCCTTTAAAATCAGTTTTTGAAAAATAGTTTCTATTGATTTTAAAATCAGTTACTAATAAAAATTGGCTCTAAATGTCAAATATTAGGATTATTTTTGCTTTTTTTTTCTCACTAGAGCACCTCCTTCATTTTCCTTTCACTCTTCACCATCAACAGCTCGATTTATTCTTTTCTTCTTCTTACCACCGCTACAGTACTCACCAGCCTACAATATTCACCACATCTACATTAACTAATATTTTTATGACATCCTGAAGCTAATTCTTCTTCACATAATTTAAATTTAAGTTAATTTTCTTAGTTCTAGATTAATATCCTTGTTGAAATTAATGATCATTAATTTGCATAATTATTGCATAAATTATTTACATATATATAAGTAAAATTATATATGTATAGTTGATAGTATTGTCATATAGTGGCAGATGCAGAATTTTGGGCATGAGGCAATTATCGGATTGTAATAGCTTATCGGGTTTAAACCCATTAACTAATCGGGTACTAAATAAAAAAATAATAATTTAATATATATTCTTACCTAATAAAAACTATTAAAATAATAGTATTTTATATATTAAAAATAACAACAAAATAAAGCTCAAAATAATAGATAATCAAGTTAATGAAGAAAGTTTTCCTCTACAGAACTTTATATTTTGATATATTTGCATAATTATTTCATTATGCACGATATTATATATTTTTTCTCAATAAAATTAATCAGACAATCTAGTGGGGGCAAAAAAAATTTCAGGGGACATATTACTGAAAGAATTACCTAAAATCACTATTTTTTAAAATCTATGGGGCAGCGCCCCCCCTCCACACATATATCCGTCCATGTTGTCATATAAAACTAAATTATCATAACTTATATTAATTTAGGTCGGTACTCATTCGGGATTAATCCAATAGAGAATAATTTCGAATAGTCCCCGATTTGAAACTGTTTTTTGAATACTTTATCTCATTTAGGATAGTGAACAAACACTAACTACAATTTAGCGTTTGAATAGAATTCAGTTAGTATTTTCCCTATTGTTCCTACGGGTACGTACGTATATGAAAATTTATGTTGACGTACTCGGGGAGCATAGGAGCAAAGGGGAAATACTGCTGAATTTTTCTCAATCACCAACTTGGCTAGTATTCACTAATGAGACAAAATATTTAAAAAGAAAAAATAGCTATGTATTTTGCGCAGTGAATCATGATAATCACAACGATATAGATGAGCGATAAATGTATTGTATCAGATCATAAGAATTTCCGATTTTGACATTGGTTTTGAGTTTTGAGATATTGATAAGAACAAGTACCGCCCTTTGGTCTTGCTGATTCTGGTTTTGACTGGTATTCTTTATCAGTATGTGGCTTGCTTTTCTTACACAATTGGCTTTACCAACTGATGCGACACTTGATTTTTCTAGTTCTTGATGCTCAGTTGTGTTGTAGTATTTTCTGACTCTTTAAATCAGTTGCTTGTTGTTGTAGTTTTAAGTTATCTGCACTATTGTTGTTTGTGAAATTGAGAGAATTAGGATTATGTAACCCGCTCTGATATCATGTTGACATTGTGATATTGTTTGCGAGAATTGAATTTGATGATGAGTAATTTTAGTATTGCTCTCACTTGTTATTATAATGAAAAATTATAATTCTATATATGGCTCTATGTACCAAGAGTACAATAATGATAACTAGAAAAAAGAAAAAAGTGTACCAACGGTACACTGTGGGAAAAAAATAAAAAATGATATTAGGTAGAAATGGTACGACGATATTGCTCTCTAAATATCCAATTGGGCCGATAATGAATTTGCTACACGTTTTGAGACTCAAAATAGTTAATAAATTTATTTTCCAACACATACTGGCAGCGAGTCGGGGCAAATCGACGGGAGAGTCGGCGAAGCTGGGACGTCCACTTCTTTGCTATGATATAAAATCTATGGAAGGAACGAAATTACCGCATATTTCAGAAAGAAAAAAATAGCTCCCACGCATGATTTAAGAGGAACTATACAAAGGGATTTCAATATCTGAAACGCATTATAAGACTTGTTTGATACTGGCTTTTGCATGTATATTCTTACTTTCATATCTTGTACAAAAATAGTTTTTGGTTTTTATCAATAAAGTAACACTACAACAAAATTAGGATTTAGTAACACCAATTTACTAACGTTTTCACTGAAAACCGTTAGTAACATTGGACGGTGACAATTTAGAAAATAAGTTAAACTATTTTATAACGGTTTGGAAGAAAAAATGTTACAAGAATGTGTAAAAAAATATAAAAAAATTATTGACAATCTTTACTAATGGTTTTCTATTAATAACAGTTAGCAAAACCCAGCACAAAAGTTTTTCTAATGGTTTGTAACGAAAAATCATTAGCAAAGATTTTGACGTTGGGTTTTGCTAATGATTATTTTTAAAAAAACATTAGGAAACAATTTTACGCTATGTTTTTCTTATAATTATTTATAAAAAACAGTTAGTAAAGGTTCAAAAAAAAATATCTCAAGTACAATCTCTTGTCCCTCCATCAACGAAAAGGGCGATCCTTAGGCGACAAACATCATTAATTCCAACCTTTTCCCCCTCCTCCCAGTTAAAATACCTGACCAAAATTGTCCAATTTTTTCCCCTCCTCCTAGTTAAAAGATCTTACCAAAATGGACCGATATCTCTATCCCAACCAACAAAGGTCGAGATCTATGCTATACCTTGACAGATCCTATTTGTTGGGGGGAAGAAGCAGAGTGGGGAAGAGCAGTCGTGTAACCTACTTGAGCTCCACAACGGATAGGGATATTAACCGGGTCCGACGGTACCTGACACGTCCAAACGGAAGATCTACCGTCGATAAGACTAACAAGTGAAGACTTCCTTATCAACATTCCTAATGAACTATCATCGCGGGATATAATGAATGATAGTCATGACTGGGCCCCTAGACAAGACATTGTGGTCGACAAGTTCGAAGGAGAACCGGAGCGGAGAAGGCCGGCGACCTTCAGGGTGACGGTACACTTGAAGAGTATTCCATTGAGACTCTGGTCAAGGGAGACGACCATGAGGATACTGGAGGACTTCGAAGAACCCGCATTTATCGACAATGCTACCACAGTCGGCCTAGATAGATGCGCAGTTTTGTGATAGTAGTGGACTGCGCAACTATCGATGACACTCTGGAGCTAGCGGAGGACTACCTGTATGGGAGGACCGAACATGACATTTTTGGCACGGAGGATAGTGCGAGGAAGTCATTAACGCGGGGATCACAAAGGTTGTGGGATTTCTACCGCAACCAGGCATGAGGGGGAGATTCGAACGGGTGAACTCAAACGGGGGAGATCAATAAGGCGCCGGGGGAGATTAGTAAAAATTATAATGTCTATTTTTATTCTAAACTTTATTTATTATAATATATTGTGATGATGTGAATTATGAACTTTTATGACATGCTGATGGATTTTTGTTGATGAAATTATTGATGGATTTTTGTTCTAAATTTTATGATATATTTTCTTTTGTGTTGGACATATTATATATATATATATATATGTCAATTTAATGTTCTGATGAATTTATTATATACGGCTAGCAAAATCAAATGGGCTAGCCACAGAAAAATAGAAAAATAGATTTAAAAAAAAATCTTTGTTAATGATTTTTAATAAACAACCGTTAGCAAAACCTCTATTTCCTAACGCTTTTAAATTAAAAATCGTTAGTATACACATTTGCTAACAGTTTTTAAATGAAAACCGTTAAAAAAGCTCAGCGAAAGACCGTTATTATTATCTTTTTTAATCCCCATTATTAACGGTCATAAAACTTTTATTAAATCTCTTTAAAAACCGTTAGGACGAGGTATGCTGTTAGCCTCCCTCTTAAAAAAAAGTCTATCTAAAGCCCCGTTCTCTTTCATAATTTTACTCACGCAAGCTATGACATTTAACCTTTTTTTCACTCTAAATTGTTTGGTGCTATTTTTCTAAAAATCCGAAAAACCAGGTTTTTCAGAACATGAGAACAAAAATTTAGAAAATAATAAGCAAAAAGAGTCCCAAAATCAGGTTTTTACAAAATCAAATCCGATTGAAATTTTCGACATCTGACTTGCGCTATTCTGAATATAGCATGCCACAGCTCAAAATTTGACGAAGCCAGAAGAAATAAAAAAAAGGGCTCTAATTCAAGTTAAATCAGTTTTTTAGCAACAATTGACCAAAACTCTTCCTATTTTGAGAAAAATATACTGCACAAGTAAAAGCATACAAGTTGAAAATTTTTGAATACTTCCATCGTTTCATCACTTAATTTTCTCCAATGTTACATATTGGAAAGCGAATTAAGGAATAAGCAAATTCTACTTCTAAGTAGAATAACAATTCTGTACAACTTAATGACATGTCCTAAAATTTAAAAATAAAAATAAAAAAGGAAGATTGCACCAAACCGAAGTATAAGAATACATCACTTCGGTTAAATTTCTTCCCAAAATTTCTTCCTTCTTTTTTTTAGCCTTTTCCTCAGTTTTTTTGTATATAATAATTATAATAATTATATTATTAATAATAAGAGTAATAAAAGTAAAATTTGAAATCTACGAATAGCAAAGACGTCACCGACAAAGGATGTCTTTAAGTAAACGCGCCACTGACAATGATGTCTTTGTAAACACGTCGCTGCTAGTGACGTCTTTAGTGGTTGATCGATAGTAGTAATGTTGATCCAACGGTAATGGATCGTGGTCAGGATGAGCAAGAACAAACGCGCCACTAGTAGTGGTGCATTTACACTGTTTTATACAAAGACACCACTGACGCGCTAATATTCGTAGATATTAAATTTTGATTTTATCATTCTTATTATTTAATAATATAATTATTATAATTATTATATACAAAAAAAACTGTCTTTTCCTGCACCACCATTCCTTTTATGGCATCAAACACACTTTTCATGGCACATAAGCTCTATAAAAACTTTTAAAATAAACAGTAAAGTGGAGAAAAAAAAGAGCTGGTTATTTGGATGCTCAGAAATCCAGGTGACTAATCATGGACTTGAACCCAAGCCTACTGCTTCACTTCCTTTCATTATCCTCATCTTCTTGCAAGATGTGATGAACATCCTGTACACGAAATAAATAAATTTTGGTCAATATATACATATGTTAATTAATACCTTTCAAAAAGTATTGCATTTTATAATTAAACGATTGATTAGTTAATGGATATATACAAGTATACTTACTCCCAAGGGACATCTCCGACGAGCATCAAGTCGCCGTCCTTATCTTCATAGGCGACGGCGAACTCATCTTTCATGGCCGGGAAGCATTTGAACATGGCATCCAAGCCTTCTCTAAGCTCTCTGTACCCCTTGTACATGTTTAGATCAATCTTTCTCAGGTATGGTGCACCATCCATGCTAACTTTCACAAACAACCCTCCCTTTTCATTATTCTGTTCCCCTACTTTTTTTGTCATTTGGATGCTATTTCTCCTATATGACCTAACGGGCGGCCATCCCACAACTTGTGCTCTGTCCAAAAAAAATATTTTTTTATTAGATAATAATCCTAATAATGTAATACAAATATACTAGAGATAAAAGAACTTAATAAGTTGCTTATTTGTGTACACAGTTTTTAAATAATTCATGAATCGTGACAGATCTAAGATCTTGTATTGCCAAGACAGTTGAGCTTTGCTTTACGACTTACTTAGCAGTTGGTGCCGTCTCAGCCGACTGCGCCTTGACCGAGGACTCATCAAGGCCTCTCTTTTTGGCCTTTTTCGGCTCTTCATCACTTCCCGGCAATCCTAGCCTCAACTCGGTATCTTTGAGGTTTTCGACTTCGGCATCGAACAATTTCTGTGTTTGCTTTTCCATTTTAATCTCCTTTTCTTGTTTAGTAGTACAACAGTAGTTCAATCCTGGCTTTCTGGCAAGCTTCTCCAATGAAGATGCAGTACAGATGTTGAGGTTGAGACTTGAAAAGGCTTAGAAGTTTGAAAAGAGAAAGAGTGGTTTGCTTGATTTGGTGGAATGAGGCCTAGGCATGAGTTATATGGTTGCAAGGATTAGCATGGCTTGCTAGGGAGGCAACCATGACTACAAATGGTCCAGTGAACCATTGGGCAAGTTTTAATTTTGTTCATTGAGATGGTCCATGGTGGACCTGGTCTGGAGACTCGTTTTTCATTCTTTTTGCAATCCATGTTTTCGGTTTCTTTCTCCAATCTAACAAGTCTCATGCCCTTAAGACGAATGTAATTGTCAAAGACCCGTTTCATGCTTTTGCTATGCACTATATTTTCTTTTCTTCAAGACGACTCTTAGTAATTAATGATGATATAAGGATGTGTAACTTCAATATTTCTTTTATTTCTGAAAAAGTAAAAAAAGATCGAATATCATAGAATGAATTGTTTATTTTTTTTACATGAAGTAGAAATACTCAAGATAAAAATTCTGGTCCATTGAGCAAAACCAAATGACCCGAGTATTTATCTCGAATCCTTCAACACTGGATTCAAATGAAATATGGTCTAGTGCTACTGGACTAGACCAAGTTCAGGTCAAAGCGAGATAGAGAGGAGGCATTGAAAAGTACAATGCTGGTCTATTGCGGGACAATTGGGACCGACCAAAGGTGCGTGAGGTTTGGATCCTGTTTGGGCTGCAGATTCCTTGGCAGTTCTGAAGGCGGTGCAAGTGAACCGCGTGCAGGGTACAAAGCTCACATGGGCGGGTCCCGGCTGCGATTGACCCGGCTGCTCCATGCCTCCATGTGATTGGATAGCTTGGATTATATATTTATATTGACTAGCTGCTTAGACCATTAGGGAGCATGAGTTATTTAACTTAATCTTAACGGGTCGGGTTATTTCCACTCTTGAGAGAGGTATGGAAGTAAATTTAGTTGTATTATATTCTTATCAATTGATAATTATGTATTAGTTTTATTGATGTGGATTGTGCTTTACCCTTTAAATTGTTGATTTCAAAGGATCGAATCAATAACTGATTCTTATTAAAGAAGATGATATAAACACGTCACTTACATAAAAATTGCAAAATATGAAAATATATAATTATCAATACCATTACTTGAAAAGAATGAAAATAAATAATTATAATTAAATCATATAAAATGTTATATAAATAAATTTAGTGATTCTATTCTCGTCATAATAATAAATACTATACTATCAATATATTAAAACAAAAATTGAAACTTGCTCATCTGATCATATGCATCTAATAAACAGATAAAATTATAGTTTATTAAAAGCCGTCCTCAAATTTTTTAATTAAGTATTTTTTTTATTCGTTCTTCGCTTTCTCTCTAACCGATCTCTAAGCATGGTAAACCATGCCTTCTCATTTTAATTCAGTTATATATTCCAGAGCAATGACCATAAGAACATTATATTTGGATCCGGTCAGTTTAATTTTCTGAAAAGAAATCAGATTGGATTGAATTGGATTTTGCACCTCTTAGTTTTGTTAAAATATTAAGGAACATATATATCCAACGAATGGAAATAATGCTTATTGTCAGCGTATGCTCGTGTAAGACTTGATTGCTAACATGACTATATATGTTATTTGTTGCAGCAAATTTTGATGTGTCAGATTTAAATGCATGCACATATATAGCAGAAAGCATAAACATTGTCAAATTTCAATTTGTTAGGTTTCACTTCACACTTATATGTTAAAACAGATAAGTTAGAATATTATATATGTACAATATTTAGTTTTCCCTTAAGTGCGTATAAACTTTGCAAGCTAGAATGGCTTTTCAGAGAGAATTGAACGTGATTAAATTATATATGTGCTTTGCACAAGTTCTTATGTTAACAGAGATCCGAAATTCGAATGGAGAACTTTTATGAATATTTATGAAATTTAAGAACATACTCTCATCTTTCTTATAAAAAAATAAAGGTCCTATATTAACAGCGAATCATGTATAAATTAACAAAGTTCACACTATTTCTGGTAATGTTTAAGCGTAATTCTCACTGGGATTTCAAATTTCTTGGTAAATCCAAATTTATTCTTGAGTACATCCATGACGAAAATGTTTGGGCTTTTATTATAATATATATATATATATATATATATATATATATCAATAATTATAACTTTTTCACAAATAATATATATTATTTGTGTCATTTCGTAAATCGTAATAACAGAACTTGATTTTTTTTTCTAAACTAAAAATGACGGCCAACCTTTGAATTTGAAGTTTCTTTTATTCCCCATCAATCTAGCAAACTCGATTATATATCTATATCTATCCATCTATCTATCTATATATATATATATACATTTTATTATCGACCATTTGCTAATCTGATGATTAGGTTTTTATTCTTTAAGTTTAACTTGTGCAAAGATGCCTTCTGGAAAATAAACAAATGAAGCGAGAACTGATAAATAAATGAAGATCGTGCTATTATTCTGTTACTTTCAATTGCAAGAACTATGCAAAAGATTCTGTAAGTTGCCGGGCAACTGCACTTGCCATGGAATTAGGTCTGTTTTATGTTAGTCGTACGTTTCGTCAGCAAGGTGTATTAAAAATTTTAATTGCAATATATAATATATATAGAGAGAGTAAAGTGAGTTTAAGCTCATGAAGACCTTTCGTGAGTTTAACTCAAAAAGTAAATCAAATAATCTATAATTTTTAATTTATCATCCTCATTAAATTCTTTATATAAAAATCTTATGAAATACAAAAAATTGAAGTGTTTTGAGTTTTTTAAGTCATCGTTTTTAATATTATTATTATTTTTAAAACTGATTTTCAAAAAATAAAAACCATAACTTAAAAAACTCAAAACACTCTAAATTTTTGCATCTCACAAGATTTTCATATAAAGAATTTAATAAGCACGATAAATTAAAATTTGAGATAATTTGATATACTTTTTTGAGTTAAACTCATAATATCTTTACTCCATATATATATATATATATAATATGAGCCCAAAGTTTCCTCTCAGGTTATTCGGTTTGCTCTCCGGTTTGATCATATTTTACGGAGAAATGTTAAAGAGATGCGCATCAAGTTGCCCCCTTAGAACACCTTGCAATTGATTTGCATTATATATATATATCGTAAATCACATTGGAGTCGATCTATAATCATATAAGACTTTATGTTTCATGTGAAATAAATTCTTGTGGATGTTAAAATTTGAGAGACTTAATTGATACCATATTTTTTCAAAAAAAAAAAGTTCATAATGTATTTCATATATATGATAGGAAAATATTTGCTCCGGCGCTATTTTGTTTGGGGTGCTTGAAGTTCTCGTGAGGTAACTACATTTTGACTCAAAAGTGATGTATAATATATTAGAATTATGTATTCATTCAATAAATTTACCCATGTATATTATATGAAAAAGTAGCAAGATATATAGATATATAAACTTCAAAATCAGCAAACGATAAAAGACGTAGCAAATTAATTAATGATGGAACAAATAAATATTAACATAGTAATATAGTGAATTAGTTTTTGGTCTAATTACTAACGCAATATTTTCTATATGAAAGATTTCGTATTCAGAATTCGTATAAAAAATCTTTATTGAAGATTGAAGTTTTTGGATAAAAAAAATGAGAGCTAAGCTCTCATATTTCATAAATATTTATAAAAGATTCTTTATTCAGATTTGAAATGACCTCTCACATTTTGGGCAACATTAAAAGTTAGATATATAGTTTGATTTATTTTTTATTTTAAAAATTATAATAAAAATAAGAAGGTATAACGAGCAGAAAAAATAATGCTGTTAAGTTTTTATGTGCTTTAGAATCGCATGATTGATAATAAGTTTCACGTTTCTAGGAAAATATGTAGATTTACCTTATCAAAAAGACATAAAAAATAATATATGTCGGAAACAATTAATGAAAGCCCTATTTTTTTTCCTTAAAGAACTCTTACGTGCTTACCTTTCTTCAATATAATCTTATATGCTAAAACTATCTTATCAGTCTCCTGCTTCAAGTTAAATATAATTTTAGTTTTTTGAAGATCCTAAATTAGAGGCTTTTATCTCCATTGTTGACAGATCATAAGAGATTTTGAAAAAGAAAATGATAAAAGCTGTCTATTAGCATCTAATTAAGAAGTAATTATAAAATAGTTAGTCTCTATTTTGAAAAACTAATTATCCTAGCTAGTACCTAGTACTGGTCCAGCAAATAAAATATCAATTATTGTGCAGAATCTTTGCAAGTGGTTATTAACGGTTTAAACTATAAGCTCTATAATCATACACATATTAAAATAAAAATTATATAATGAAATCAATCCAAAAGAATATTGTTTAGGAAGTATACAAATTAACAAAGTTGGTGACAAAATCTATTATGAAACAAATATGTTTGCCAATAACTTGAAAGTAATCAAGGTGCAATGATTTCAGACAAGCACATGGGAGACACTTTCCATAAACAATTAATTGCGGCTTCGTTTGCATGTGTGTGATTCTCAAGTAGAAAAATGCTACTGTTTAATTTATTTGTTATGAAAAGATTTTATTCCGTTTTAGTGCTAATCTTGTATGGTCATTAGTGATAAGTTCAAGCATGGCCATTTTATTGATTGGTTATTTACTTATTATTTGTAGTCAAAATTCGACCTTGTCTTGTTTCATCTCATCCAATCAAACCAAACCAGGTAGTTAGGTAAGCTAAATTACACCGTGGGATAAGCTAACAAAAATGATAACTACACAGATGAATATGATGGATCACAAACAGGGCAATTAAAGAGCTAAATACCTTACACGTGTCAAACAAGTTAGCAAAGTGCAGCCACGGTGAAAAAGCACACTATTTTGGTGCATAATTGTGGGACCAAAAACAGGGAAGGGGAACAAGATCCATTAAATGCCTAGCAGCCAACCTTACAGCTCACCTGAAAGAGATGCATCACAAGTTCACAATCACCCCCGAGTCATAGATACTCTAAATCTTCTGTTATTATTTTATATTTCACATATAATATCAAATAAAGTTTTGTTTTAGTAGACACTTGATAATCTTAAAGATTTTTATTTTATTAGAAAATCATATAGCTTAAATTTTATATTTAATAGATAATCAATTAGAGGTGGCAATCAAATGAATCAGTTCAAATCAATTCAGTTTGAGTGTCAGCTTTTCCGGTTTCAGAATAATTTTGGTTGGTTTGCAGGTTTTTTTTTTTTATTTTGGTTTAGGTCAAATTAGTTTGACATTAAAAAAAAACATCAGATTGAGTTGGATTTGATAAAGATCAGGTATGTTAGAATTTTATCATGTCTAAGACAATTAGGCGTAATTTATATTTATATATACATTTGATATTTATTATATTATTTGAATTGAAATTTTAGAGATCCAAAGTTAAGGGTTATTGATGTTAAAACAAGTAATAACTCAAATTATATGGCGCTTGATTGTTTGTTTATTTATATGTTCAATAACATTATTATAATTTTTTTACTTTATTTTCTTTTTGAAAATAATTTTCATGAATTGTAAATAATAACTGCTGAGTGATCTCTCTTTATTTCTTTACCATGAGATGAAATCAAAGCGCTAAAATGCATGTATTCAAACTTAAATCTGCGACCTCTGTATAGCGTCATTCCTTAACTACTATACTAGATGTCAATCAACAAGAAAGTCAGAAAGATACCTTATTAACAAGATAATTTGAGATCAAGTTAAAATAAAAATGACAACACCTAGCTTACGGTCAACGTTAAATGTTGGGGCAGATTGGATCGGTTTTTATTAATTTTGAAGTAACTATATGAAAGATTTATATCGACGTCAACTATGACGGCTACAAAAAAAAAGTAAAATTGTAAATGGGCTTTTATACCGGTTAATTAGATTGTATATCAAAATTGATGCAATTTAAAAAATATTTAATTATTTATCAAATATTGAAGAACTTGAAGACTTAATTTACTGGCACGTGACGGATTACTAATATTTTCCAAATTGCATAAAAATGGTGCATACCATATTTAATTTATAGATCAAAATATACTATATATATTTTTTATCTAGAAATTATTTTTGAGGTTGTCATGGATATTGCAAATATGTTGGCAGTGTATATATGACATAAATAATTGCACGAATATAGAACTTGTATCTCAAAATTGCTCGGTCATAATGATTCAACAATATTTTTTTTATCATGTCATAATGATTCAAAAATAATTTTTAACACTTCAAAATCATTGGCAAGATATTTTATAATTTATTACTATTATTACTCTTTATTAATATAATGTGGAATATAAAAAAAAGAGTTACGCTGCAAATTAAAATTCAAAGTTACAGTACAAATTAAAATTATAATACAAATGATAAAGAAAATCATCTGTGTCCGGCTCAACAGACATCATTTGGCTGGATGCTAAATATCAAATTAATGACAAAAAAAAACTAAATCACGCTAATAAATAACTTAATCTAACCTATATTTTACTACATAAAGTATAATGATAAGGACTAAAATAAAAAAATAATAATATCTTTCAAAGTTTGTCGAATTCGATAGATCGGGATGTTTTCGGCTCTCCTCGATCTGAAGCTTACACAATCGGAATTCAAAATGGAACAAAATTCAGAAAATATTTTAAAAAAAATGAAGAAGATGGAGTTGCATCACAGTGGTGGGTGTTAATGGATTGAGTCGGATCGGGTTCGGATCGGTTTATATTATTTTATTATTTTTCTTGATCTGATCCAATCCCGACTCGATTAAACTCGGATCAAAAAATTTTGATCTCTACTCGACCCGTGTAAAATTAATTAAATAATTATTAATTTTTTATATAATTTTAAGTAATAAATATAGATTAATTTATAATTAATCTTAATTAGTGTATATTTAAGTTTTAATTAATATTAAATCAAAAAATTACTTCAAAAACATAATTAATCAGGTTGGATCAGGTTGATCCGAACCCGACCCGATCCGATTCGGATCAAAAAAATAAATCCCATATCCGACTTATTTATTTTTGGATCATATCGGATCAAATCGGATCGGATTAACTTATCGGGTGAGATTAATAATTGACATCCTACGTGGAATGTAATGCCGGATATAGCATGGCCAGAAAATTTTATTCGGTTAAAATTCTGATCGGAGGAATAGGTCCCCGCTGTAAGGTGGCTCCGCCCTGATGTCTCCTTTCAAGTTCATTGCAAGTTTGCAACTACTTAATTTGTGCATTTTGTGGCCTTTGGACTCTTATTTATGGAACTATCAATGAATTGTTGATGAGTTAAGTATGCTCACCTAGGATGGGCAACGGTTTAAATAAAATAAAAAGTAAAACTAATATAGAGTCCTTCATTAACTTATTTTTTTCAGTTGTATTACTTTTTTATTGTGTCAGTACTAGTCCCAATATCATTTTTAACCAAAAAAAAATCAAGAAACATAATTATGTTCCTAGAAAAATTAGTTTATATATTAGTTCCTGGAGTCTAATTAATGTACGTATAAGGAAGTACTTAAAAACAAACATATTTGAAATCAATCTCTTCTTCAATAAAAGGTATTTAACTATTCATTAATACAATGATACGGTACTTTTAGCTGATGACTAGAAACCAATATTTGATTAATTAGGTCCGTGTAATAATGTATCAAATGGCACAAATTAATGCTAGGTTTCTTCCACAGTGAAAATTTCTAAGTTCTAAATACATAACCTCTTATATGAATTCAAATTCGTTGTCATAATTTTTTCTATGACACTCATATTTTAACATACCTCTTATAACTAAAATCTGAAAAATCTGAGTTGTATAAATAAAATCGGACAGTCCAAAAATCAATAAAAATCTATGACAATGAATGTGCCATATTTTTTATGGCTGCGGATATAGATCCTCTTATATATATATATATTCATGTTTTAGTCAAGGGGAGGGATTTCTTGACTAGGGCTGCACAAAAAGTTCAGGTTTAACTCTAGTTCGAGCTAATTGTTGTGATATTTTCAAACTAATAAAATTAACCTAATACACACAAGAGGAAGCCGCAAGCGCACGACCTACCGTGTAGTATTTAGGTATTGATCCCACAGAGACTGATTAAACTACCGAAATAGACAATTTCTTTAAGCTAGACTGTAAAATCTGAAAAGGTTTCTAAACTAAATAATTCTCTAAAATTAACAAGTAAATTGAACTAAGTTTGGATTACTTCAAGGTTAAGAGAGTCTAGGGTTTCAGCATCACCTTCCACTTGAGTTTTAATCGTACTATTTATGTATTTTAACTCTAATTTATGAGGGTTACCATCTAATTTAGTACCAAGTTCCTGGTTAGGGTTTGGCACAGTATTTCAATTAGGGCAAACTTCACGGTTAAGTCCATCGTTCTTCCTAATTAAAACCCGTTAAGTTCTGGTAATTCTAAACCTTTCAAAGATTAATTATTCACGGTTAGGTCCATCTAATTAATACTCTAAATGTTCGAAAAGTCCCAACTAACCTAGACTTCACGGTTAGGTCCATCACCTAGGGTTAGATACCGCTTTTAGAGGTCTGAGAACCATCGATTTTGGTTAGAAACCTAAACAATTCTCTAAGATACATGTGCAATTCTAATATCGTTTTGCGGTGTTATGAATCTATGCTATCTAGGGTTTTTAATCCCAGACGGATTACTAATACAAACATAAAACAATTCAATCCATGCACAAGTAATACAATCACAAAAGCAATTCATAAAATAAAGCAATTAAAACAACAATAAGTACGATTAAACTTCAAGTTTCAAGTTACATGCCTAAACCCTAGAGAGACGACTACTCTTCCATGGAAGAGAAAGAATCACAGATAAAAGCAATGAAAAACAGAAAGAAAATCATCAAGAGAATAAGAGTTACACCCAGTTTTTGATTTCTCATTCTTTTGTCTTCTTCTCTCTCCAAAACTCTCAAAGAAACTCCAAAAAACTTCTCTTCAATCTGTCATAGGGCGGTTCTGGACTTTTAGAGGCGTTCTCTTCTGTTTAAAATCGAATCTGGAGCCTTCTGGGGCGAAGAGATGCTTTCAGGGGCGAAACAGAACCACTCTTTACGGCCGGAAAAGAAAAGATTTTGACCCAAAAAGTTCACGCGGTTTCTTGACAGAGAGCTCTTTTCGACCCGAAAAGATAACTTTTTGGGTCAAAAGGTTCATACAGTTTTTCTCCAGCAAGATCTTCATTGTTCTAGTTACGCCTAGCTTACTCCATCTTCATCCAAATGTTCCCAAAATGCTCCAAAAACCCTAAAATCAAAGAAACCATGGCAAGATCTCGAACTTATCACTAATCTGACTTGAGCTAATATGGCTCGACAGTTAAATGAACTGAGTTTGAGTTGGGGTTGGCTCGACTCGTGGCTCGATTCGGCTCGAATAATAATAATTTATATATTTTTTTCGATAATTCATCTCTCATTATCTCTCATTATTTCACCATCTAAGTGACTTAACGACTTCTCATACTCACTTGTGACTCCGTTCATATACCTAACTCGATAGTTTTTTTTTTGCTGTACATCCGTTCAATAGTGCAGCAAAGATGTCATTGAAAATATAATTTATTAATATATCAATTTTGTACTAACTTATGTACCATTCTTATAGATATACCAACTTTGCAGTTTGTAGATATACTAAATATAAATGTCAAACCAAATTAACATACATGCATTGGCTCGTGAGTCAGCTCGTGAGCTAGCTCGAATAGTAACAAGCCAAACTTGAGCTAGACTTTTCAGCTCAAAGTGTTTCACAAGCTCAACTCAAATTTTCATGAGCTGAGTTTGAACTAAACTCGGCTCGCTCGAACTCAACTTGTTTGCAGCCCTACTCTTGACAATGGGTTATTTAAATAAATTCAGAAATATCTTAAAAATAAAAAAAATAAATATATTATTCAAACTTATAGATTGATAGTGTTTTAAATTTCATACAATTTAGTTATCATTTGATGATTCATTAAAAATCATTAAATTATAACCCTTGAAATTATATAAAATTTGAATGATTTTTAATGAATTATCAAATAATAATCAAATTATTGAAACACCATTATTTTATAAATTAAAAAACTATATCTATATTTTTTAATTTAAATATACTTTTAATTTATTTAGAAAATCATTGTTAACATTGTCCAAATAGCTCATTGTTAAGGTTCCCCTCCCCTTTGGTCAAACCCCTAAATGCTGAATGTTGTCTCTGGACTACAACCTACAGGACTGCCACCAACAAAAAGGAAGGAAAATATTTGTACTGACACCAAAATCTCCCAATTGATTCCCCTTGTAGTTTGTACTACTATGTTTTTTTCTCTTTAGTTTAGTACTATATAAGCTACTATTTGTTTTTTTCCTTAACAAAGCCCGTATAACGTGTTACAGAGTTGGTGCAAGTAAGTTTGACGATATTCAAGTCTGACCGTGCCGAGTTTGTCATGCTTTGAATCTGGGACGGACACACCCGAACCAAATCATGATCAAATTTAAATGAGGCTCAGGGAGACAGGTGCACGGATATCCTGTCACGAGTTGAGACCGCAATTTCTACGGAGATTCTCTGATGATAAGATCTCTATGTAGAGAGATTTAAATGATTTATTTTAATTAGTCATAATATTGTGAAGAAATTTAAACATAAATTTTAATATACGGAATATTTATTATTATTAAATCATGACTGTTAATTAAAGATCGAACGAATCACAATAAAAAAATCGCACAACCCTACATAGAACTCTCTCCAAAAATATTATTTCTGTGCCGACATAAAACATTGCTAGTCTTATGCCAAGTTGTGTTGTTTCTGTTCTCCCCCTCTTTCATCTACTTTCTTTTTCTTTATTTTTTTCCTTTTGATTTTGTGGAGACATATAATGTACCCTATACCAGTTTGGTGACAGTGGCGGATGGAGGAGACCGCGCGGATCCAAAATTTTTTAAACTTAAGCATATTTATATAATGTAATTAAAAACTAAATTTATTTCTTTATATGCAATTAAGTTAAAGAAATCCGAATACTATACAACATATCATGTTAATATTTATAATCCAACAATTGAAAGAAAAAAAATATTTAAAAAATTAAACTCAGATATCGGTCTTGCTCCACTGTAGATCAGTCTTTATGGTACCGGGGCCTTTCCTCAAATTATGTGCTAAGTGTATTTTTTTTATTAAATTTTCAATAATATATGTAGACTGGTCTTCGGAATTGAAATTTATATTGATTATCGAGTTATTATTCGAGTAAGCTCTAATTTGATTAGATAAAGTATTATAATTATTTATCTTCGATTCTCCATCCTTTTACTCTCTGTCAACCTCATTATTCTTTTTGGCTGAAAAATAGTTTTCATTAAAAGTACTTACTTGATATATTTAATTTACTCCTCATATTTGAGAATTAAGTTGAATTATTGTTAGATTGTCCAATTATTTAATTGTCTAAAGATATGCAATTTATGTTTGAACTAAAATTTTGTCAACAAATCGTTCAATCTATCAATTTTTTGGCTACTGATACACTTGGTAATCAATTAAATTTACATTTTCATTCAACTATAGAATTATGATTAGAAGCGTGATTTCTTGTTGTATTCAATCGTAGACATTCCAAATTTCGATGTTGCATGAAAATTAAAAAAAAATATACAACAACAATAAAGCCTTAAAAGGATAATTATAAAAATAGAACCAAAAAATATTGATAATATTATCATTATAACCAATAATTTTTATTTGTTATTTATTTCTAAATCACAAGTTGTAGCATATCATAATGTTGATTGGATTTTAAAATTTAATGCAATTGACATCAATAATTAATAAAATACAAGAATAATGGTTAGAAGCGTATTTTTTTGTTGCATTCAATTAATTGCACGCGTACCAAATTTCCATTGTGATGATTTTAGAAAGGAATGATAATCGAATTTCAATGATACATGAAAATTTAAAAAAGATGATTATATTAATAAAAATTAAACTCAACTAACGTTGATAATATTATATTAATGAGTTTTCAATTCAAAATTTATGTTTTTTACAATTTATATTGATTTTTTTTGTACTTACCGGTTATGATCTCGGTCCCTATTAGAAATCCTAACTTTTCCCTATGACGGTTTAACATGATAATGATAAAACCTATACCAGTTTGGCAGCTTGATGAGACACCCAGTTTCTCACAGTTTACCTTTGTATAATATTAAAAAAATGAATTTAGAATATTTATAGTTCGATTGTGATCATATAAATATATAATCATATTTTGTTAAATATTTATGATGCCAATTGTAAACAAGGACAGTTTCTTTTAAAAAGTTGCAAACTCACCTAGAAAAGTAAAAGTAAAAATAAAGGGTACATGGCCTAATTAAGGAATAAAAATGTATAGATGGAAACATCTAATTGTGGTTGATTTTTGCCATTAGTTTCTCATCCTCTCTACATTTGTACAAATAAACTCCATCTTCTTTTATTTTTGAGGTTATAATGTGATAATTTAAAAATTAAATGAACATGTTTGTTTGGCGGATCCAATATCATTTTTTAATAGTTGTCAAAAATATTAAAATAAGTACCATCAACTTAACCCCCTCAAACAAAATTATCATATGTGGAGTGTTCAGGTGTCTTTTTTTTCCTCTCCATTATCCACAACTTATTAAACTTCTAACTCAAAAAATTAAAATTAAAATATTAAAAATAAAACTATTAGATTTAATCTATATTATATTCTTTTTTACACATAAAATTTACTTTTTTGTTTACTTATTTGAATCGTAATTTAAAAAATCAACGTCCAAAAGTTATTCGTATTAGTGCATTTCTTACAAACTTTTAATGTCACATAAAATAATATTTAAATACTATAATATTTTATATATACATAAATAAAGTAATATAAATCAAATATAAAAGATCCATTTTAAATTTTGAGTTATTAAAAAATTAAAAAAATAAAAACATAACAAAAGCACAAAAGTGACATTTGAAACCTCTTCTCACCGTATATATATTGGGAAGGGATCACTTGACAATGGATCTTCAAATAAATTCGAGAAAACCATAAAAAAAACTTTTATAAATATGTTTTTCTACTTATAAATTGATGATGATTAAAATTTTATGTAATTTTATTAATAGTCCATCAAAGACTATTAAATTGGAATCGATGCAGAGTGCATAATATTTTTTATGGTATTTGATGGACTAGCAAACAATATGAAAATTGTATAAAATTTAAATCACCATCATTTACAAGTAAAAACATATCTATAATTTTTTTAATTTTTTTTTTTTAAATTTATTTAAAAAGTCATTGTTAAAATTATCAAGATAATTCATTGTCAAATGCATCCCTTCCGATGTATATTCGCTGAGTAGCAGTCTAAGCAAAAATATCAGCAGAGTTGGCACGTGGTGACATGGACCCGTTGATTAAGTTCCAGAATATCGTGCTAACGTGAATTTTTAATTTGACAAATATAATTTAGCGGCTCATGTCATGTCAAAACCGTCTCGATCGGTACGTGTGAAGATGCATCATATATCACCGTCTGAAATTTATTTTGGATGGGAGCAGGGATGTCCTACTCCCACAGGCCACAAGGCTGAAACCCACACGACTGGGTCCCATTTACTGTCCCTTTGTATCTTTGCCCATTTCTGGACCCCAAAACTTGGATTCAAACTTTTATATGTTCACTGTTTTTTTCTCCAGTGCAGACTGCAGACAGAAGTTGAGACTTCACCTACAGTACTGACACCAGGGGCATTTGAACTTTTTTTAAGAGCATTTGAACTCATTACTACCTGATTAAATGTTTGGCACTTTTTATTTAATTTTCTACCAAACTATGATTAGTATATTTTAGAATTTTTTATTAATAAAAGCATGCCCTACCTCTTTTGTCTTTTTGCTTAACATTGCGTTTGGTTAATTAAGACTGTTTGATAAAATACAAAAATAGTGTTTAGTATAATGTAGTTGAACAAGTACATAAAATAATGATAGGAGGTAGAGGGGTAGCTATCTTTGTAGGTTTTTTTTTTTATGTGGAGAGTTTTCAAAGGTTAATTTGGACGGTTTAAGTTAATCTAAACGGTTATAGAGAAATATAAACACAAATTTTGATGTACAGAGAGTTTATCATCGTTAAATTAAAATTGTTAATCGCTGATCGAACAGATTAAATAAAAAGTACTCCACTGAAGAGCTTTTTTTTTTGCTCTTTAGAGGATATCGTTTCAAAATAGAGGAGTGATACAGAAAAATAATTAAGAATGTCAAATGAAATAATACTTGAACTATTAATTTGTAAATGAAAAATAAGAATAACACAGAGAATAGTAAAAACAATTTCTCTTTCCTTTCTTTTCATGCTTGTATTGTTTAAGCATTTATTTCGAATAGTATAAAAGTGTCATTTCAAAATAACTGTAGAAATATTGTCGGATAAAAGCATTGTTATTTGAAATGAAAGAAAACGAGGGTTCTTGTTGGCTAATTTATTTTAATCAATGCGACTACTGAAATACTTAGTTATGGAAAAATTAATGACCAAAAATTAATTGTCTCAAATTAAGAAATGTGAAAAAGATAGATAACGCTTTCACTGCATTAAAAAGTTCTGAAATGTTTGTATTTGTTGATTTCATCGGAAAGTTATAATTTAACTAAAAAATAGTGGTCAGAATATTTAATTAGTCATTTAAATTAACAGAAAATATACAACGGCCCCAACAAACTCCATACAAGTTACCTTTCAGTTATCACAATCTAATCTATTAAATTTTGCCATTAAAGAATTACAAACAAAACATATACATTTTCTTTTCTATAGTACCCATCATTAATCTAAAATCACTTTTAGTATATTATTGAGGGCACAGTGTATCGACTAAAATTAAAAAAAAAATGTATTGGTAAGTATTCACATTTTTTTTGAACAGAAAAGATCCACCTCGAATATCTTATACCTACCTGTTTTCATTCCTTCTCGAGAAGCCAATACAAAATCAGAATTCAAGCATATGAGAAATATCTCATGAAACCAAAACACAAGAGTGTTATAACAAAAAACTATATGCATAAATACATATTTAATCCTTCGCTGTGCCCTCAATTATTTATTCCAACTTTATTCGGGGATGCGGTTTTTCTGCGGATCACTAAAAAACGAAAAGAAAAATAATTATGTCCTCCGAGCATTGTTATTTTAGGCCATTTATATTGGAGGGATCACTTACAATGATTGTGAGTATTTTGACAATCTTAATAATAAATATTTAAATAAATTTGAATTTTTTTATAGATATATTTTTTAAAAGTAATGACGGTGTCACTGACCATTTGCGCTAGATATCAATTCATAGAATGTCAGATGTAATTTTTTTCTTTCCGAGGTAAAAATTTAGTTATTTTGCAATTTTGTGAAATGCTTCCAGAATTGGTAGTTTTCTTCAGAGTTTGCACACGAAGTTCTTCTGATACAAAGTATTGACAGATATACTATTTATCATGCCAAAAGAAATTGTTCAAATATCATAAAAAAATAGAATTCGTCATTTTCTTCAGTTAAAATGCATGCAGATTTGAAAATCCTGTATTGAATATATAGTGTTCATCTTTCTTTTTTTCGAGTGAAAAATAAATGAAATCCTATATTGTACAAAATCTGGTGATTTTTTTAGACGATCTAATCATTCCTTATAAGTGTACTGTATATAAAGCCTCTCGACCATTTTTAAATAAAACGAACTATAGTGAATAAATTTTAATAGTATGAAAACGGATATTTTTATACGCCTGCTAATTATGTTTATAAAAATGGACTTTTACTGCATTTAAATTCAATTGGATTAAACTTCCTTGTGTTAAATTCTATAAAAATAAGTTTTAATGGACTTTGAAAAATTTATTGGAGTAAATACCGAAAATAAATTACAACGCATTCTCTATTACCATGATAGATTATTCGTTGTATAATCTGAAATTGACTACATGCTCATGCCAAATCTTAGAGAAGCTTAGACGCCGCTTATATATTTTCATCTTAGTAATAAATGAGATCATAAAAATATACAAGAAGATATGTTTTAATGTATGTTATTTGTTAATAATGTAGTATTGATTGACGAGAGTAAAATTGGAGTTGATCAAAATTGGAGTTGATCAGAAATTAAGTTGTGGAGATAAATTTTAGAATCGAAAAGATTTTAGACTTAGTATGACTAAAATCAAATATGTGAGATGTTAATTCAACAATGATAACTCAGATGATGTAGATGTCAGTTTGGACGAACAAGTAGCATTCATGAAAGATGCATTTCGATGTTTAAGATTGATGTTGTAGAGTGATGGAGGGATCAATGAATATGTGAGTTATAAAATAAGAGTAGAATGGATGAAAATGATGACATATATCTGATATTTCTTGTTATAAAAAGATCCTAAATAACAAAAAACTAAGTTCTACAGGATAACAATTAGACTCGTGATGATATATGGTGAAGAATGCTAAGAAATACATCCAGAAGATGAGAGTAGCCGAAATGTGAATTTTGTGTTGGATATGTGGTCATATAAGAAGAGATCGAATAAAAAATTATGATGTATGAGACAAATTTGGGGTAACATCAATTCAAGAGAATTTGATCCAACATTATTTGCGATGGTTTGATCATATCCAACAAAGACTTTATGAGATATTGGTACGTAGTGATATTCTAAATTATTCCGAAAACACAAGAAGATGCAGATATCAACTAAGACTTACATGAGAGAAAATAATATTTTTTTTAAGGAATGAAGTATTTCTAAAAAACTTGGTTTTGATACGAGCATCTGAAAGATGACAATCCACGTACCAAAAGTTCAGAATCATGATTTATGAGTTAGATTCTAGCAATAAAATTATAGATTTCAGATTCTTAGATTTTTAATTTTTAAATTATAAAGTTTTAGGATTTAGAATTTAGGATTTAGATTTTTAAATTTAGGAATATATTTTATAGTGTAGATTTACAGTAACCATTGTATTAAAATTATTATTATTATTATTATTATTATGTATGTATTATTACTAGTATTATTATTATTGCTATTATTTTTATGCATATCAATATTATTATTATTATTATTATTATTATTATTATTATTATTATCATTATCATTATCATCATCGTCATTTTCATATTCATCATCATTATCATTGTCATTATTATCATCATTATTATCATTCTCATTATTCTCAACATCATTATTATTAGTATCATCGTCACTATTATTATCATTGATTTTCTGTATTTGAGATTTCTAATCTCTATACTTTCGAATTGAGTTTTATTTTTAACATACCCCAATTTATTTAAGATTAAAAATTTCTTCTTTTTGTTGTCGTCATTAGATGCAGCCCATCAGCATGATGGGGTGCGAAAAACAGTTGTATCAAAATTTCATGTCCTTAAATTTTTATCAGTTATATAGTTATATAGTTTTGAAACATTTTTTTTTGAGATAAAAAATGAGAGTCAAAATTATTTAATTTTAAATGTTCATAAAAATCTCTCATTTAGATCTCAAATTTGTAACCTCCACAAAGAAAGTATTGTCTTTGCCATTAAATCAAAAACTAGTTTTCAAAATAAAATATAAAATTTAGTTATTATGATATCAGACAACTTGGGAAATTATTTTGATTAAACTTATGAACGTGTAAAACTACATATCACATTATTTAAACTTTCGATATTAACGTACCATGAATCATACATCAAATTTCGTCATTAATATATGGATGATATTCATCATGCTTTAAAGTTGAATTCCAAATTTAATTTCATTATTGATGAATGATGAACGTCATAGTAAACAAAGTAATTAATTGAACTTATCTTGCCTGCCCAGAATTTTATATAATTTATTTTTAAAAAGAAATGTGTAAAGACTGGAGAATCCATTTGGAGACGGTGAACACTAAAACCTCTGTATTAAGTTCATTAATGGTTTGTCTAAATTTTGGAAAGGTTTCGGCTGGAGAGCACAAAAAGGACAAAAACAGGTCAAGTAGGCCCAATTCAATTGCTCAATCCTGTCCAACTAAATTCAGTAATGATTTGATCAAAAATAAAGAAATTCTGCAATGATTGAATCTTCTCCATTTCAAAGTAAAAGAAAAAAGAAAAGAGAATACCATCCATCCATGCGGGTGCTCCATCCTGCTGGCAAAGAATAATGACATCCTGCTTACTGTACTAATACTATATCGTCAGCTCTGCATTGATACTGTGGTACAATTAAAATAATATATGGCACTGACAAGTTTTTAATTGCAATCTTCCAACAACAGGGTGCTTGCTGTGTCAACTTGAGAGGAGAAATTTGGACAGAAGCCAGCACAAACCAGTGACAGAAATTTTGTCGGGTGAAATAATTCTTCGACGTTGCTATGTTTCGTTCATATGTGGTGATAACAGCATAGTATTTTCATGCAGCAACTTAAGCAGGAGTTAGTATTATGATTACAAGTTAGTACGTAATTGGAAATAACTAGAAACAAAACGTATTGTGTTATGTCTTAATTGATCTCTCAGAGCAAATTTATTGTATTTACATGTACACAGAATAAGACCGCTGGTGTTATACTTAAACATATGAGTGAGGTTATATTGCATTATAATGCATGGATGTACATGTGCATTAGTTTTAATTTTTAAATTTTATGTAAAATATGACCGATTCGAACCGTTAAATATAATATTCATATCAAACTTTACTAGCTAGCTAAATTTTATATTTTTTTACTATTTTTTTACATGAGAAGAAAATTTCTTGATTTAAAAATTATGGATCGTCCAATGTGATGATTTTCTCCTCATGCAAAAAAATAGCAAAGAAATTTCAAAAAATAGAAAATTTGAATAGTTAGTAGAGTTTGATATGAAGATTATATTTAACAATTCGGATCAAACATATTTTACGTAAAATTTAAAATATTAATCTAATGCACATAAACATCCGTATATTACAATGCACCATAACCTCACTCTAAACATACCTATAAAAAGAAATTTGGAGGCTTTGACCCTCATCTTTTCATCAAAAAATTATTTATTGTATTTAATTTATTCTCATCTGAATGAAAAGTTTGATAATAAGTTACAAACAAAAAGTATTTTTTAAATATAATGAACACAATTTGCAATGCAATGAATAAGCAATATTCCGCAAAAGCAAAAAGAAAAAGAAAAATATAAGTATAAAGATGGAAGACCTAGAGAGGAAAGGCACACAGTAGTAAAAAATAAGATTAAGCAAATGTGCTCAAATTTAAGAGAATAAGACAGAACTTTTAAAATCACGTAGAAGTGTTGGCTTGACCTTGTCCATATTCAGATTCATTCATGTTCTAACTCGTCTATTTATTTGATAAACAAAAAAAAATGAAATTATGATTATTTAATTAAAACAATCAAATTATCATTGCACATATAACTAATATTTCTTTTGTGTCTTACTTAATTCTTTAAATTGTTAGAAAATAAATAAGATAATTTATTTTAGGAGATGTCATTATTATATTTTTAAAAATTAAACAATGTTTCATTAGTTGAAACATGTGTTTACATAAAACATATTATTAGTAACTAATAAAATTTTTATAAAATTTATAATTTTCAAAATATAAATAATAAGTATATTATACAATAGTAATTTTAAATTATAATCGAACCATTCATTAATTATTAAAAAGAACTCTGGTTTACAATAATATTTTTGATCCAACCGCCACAGAAGATCTAAAATCGGGCTATCACTTTGCTTTAATTATTGCATGCCATGACCCAGCGTACAACACTCCAGATGTTGAAATTTATTTTGATTGGCATCCCTCTCTTTACCGTGTTAAGGATGTACATACTGTCTGTGCATGCATGTATGGATTGAGGTAAATTTGTCAGCTTTAAGAAAAAGTAAAGGCCATTTTTCACAAATCCGTGATATGTCGGATTATTTTCTTTCCTCTCTTCACGTGTATCTAGTGCTACAAAAAAAATTTTATAATTCGTAATTTATTCGGTATTTGATTTAATTTTAGTTCGAATTTGGTTCATTCGATTAGATTTTTTTATTAGTTTGATTCGAGTTCGATTTGATAATTTTTTTAATGAAGTAGTTTGAATTCAATTCATAATAGTTCGATATGTAGTTATCTACATATATTTTTAACTATTTAGCCAATAATATTTATAATAATATAATTATTTTATTATAAATTAATCAGATATTATTAATTTATTATTAAATTAATAAATGTTAGTTAATTTTTTTAAATTTTATTATACAATTGATAAAATATTAATTATTTTAATTCTAGTTATTTATGATAATATAAAAATAAATATAAAAATTAGAATAATTGAGTTCGTTTAGAGTTCGATTTCAGTTCGAGTTCGATTTAGTTCGAAATAGTTTCAAATCAAACTCAAACATCAATGAGTTTGATCGAATTCGATTCATTTGCAACCCTAAGTGTACCTCAAAAATCATTTCTTTTTTTTATTACCGCAATATATTCCTTCTATTATATATTTTTTCCATTACATATTTACACTTCAACATAAAAATGAATTCTATTACTGCAAGATATTCCTTCTATTATATTCCTTCAACATAAAAATGAATTATTTTAACCAGCAATATTATATAATATTAGCTAGGTTTATAGAAGCTAATATTTTGGGAATACTGCGAGGACATACATGGAAAAGTGCTTCTCTTTTAAACAAGATAAGAGTGCTTTATAGCGGAGTCACTTCCTAATTATACATCCCACTCATCCCCAGAAAGGAAAAAAATAAAATAAAGCTCTTGCAACACAACAGACAGCCACACACACAAGCCCAGAGAGAGAGAGACAGAGAGATAGAAAGAGGAGAAATAGAGAGACAGACAGAGTAGAGGTTAAGAGGAAGACAGAGTAGAGGTTAGAGAAGGACGAGAGAAAATGGGGAGCGAGAGAGAAGCAGCTGGCCTGGGACTGGAGGAGACGGAGTTGTCCCTAGGCTTACCGGGCGGTGTCAAGGCCTCCGCCTCAGGCAAGAGGGCTTTCACCGAGACTGAGGCTGCTGAGACAACGATTGACCTCAAACTCAAGCTCCAGACTTCTGTGGGCCCCACTCCACAAGCCAATCAGGTCGCTGAGAAGACGAAGCGGGGCCCAGCTGAGAAATCCAACGCCGAGACCTGCGCCAGGCCTCCTGCTTCCAAGTATAATTCCTTTTTTTTTTCTTTCGTTTTCACTTTCTTGTTATTTGCGTAGTGTAATTGTATTAGATGAAATTAAGCCGCTTTTTGTAACTTCTTTTGGCTCCTCAAGCTTGAAAAAGGCAACTGCTTCTCTAAGCACAGAATTTAAAAGAAATTTTGGGTTCACATTTTTTTGTTTGGTAGTATAGTAATTCTAAAGTAACTACTTTTAGAAATAAATACACTTGGAAAAATAGAGAGCAGCCAAAGAAAGCAAGACTTCATCCCTGCATGTTATTTTTTTGCTTAGTAGCTGTGTGATTTCTTATATTTTTACGTATTTGCTCTTGATTGTCTGCTTCTGGGGTTTCTGAGATTTTCAGCGACAGTTCTTTGTTAGATATTTCATGTTCTCCGAAGAAGCCAGCCTAAAATTTTTAAAAGATAATTAGAGAAAAAAAAAACAAAAAAGGTTCTGTTACCAGTGCATACTTTACACTGACAGGTACCTGTACATGCTTGAATGTTACTACTTCCTGAAAGTAACTCCCCCCCTTTTTTAAATTTGCCCCGTGCTAGATGCTGATTTTGCTTGGTACCTATATGTTAACTTTTGGCTTTTGCAATGAGCATTATTATGCCTGTTGTTCAACTAAATAGCTGTTTGAGAATATATTCTTATGAAAGATAGAGATTTACAACCGCAGCAAGCAAGGCCAATTGTTAAAAACAGATATTTTTCTTTTGAAAGTTTCAACATTAGATCCACTTGAAAAAGTTGAGGGCCTATTCGAATTAAAGTATTCTTGGTGTACAACTGTGAATAACGGCAAATAAAGAGCAATTTGTGTATAACTTGTACTTTTGATGTCATAAATTTGTTTTCTGTTTCTTGAGAAAGTTCCTTCAACCTCTGTCAGTGGACTTACTGTACCAGACAACAGTCTTGTATTGTTGCATATAATCATGGATTCTGACTTATCTTCACTATTTTATCAGAGCACAAGTGGTAGGTTGGCCACCAGTAAGGGCGCACCGGAGAAATATACTGATGAGCAATTCTGAAAAAGAAAAGGCGGAAAATGAAAAAGGAAGTGTAGCCTTTGTTAAAGTCAGCATGGATGGTGCACCATACCTACGAAAGGTCGACCTAAAGGTGTACAGAGGCTACAAAGAACTCAAAAATGCTTTATGCAAGATGTTCGGCTCCTTTGGATCAGGTATGATATTTGAATATGCAAACTTCTTGTTCGGCTCCTTTGTTGTGGAGGCATACCCTGTTGCATTTCAAGATGCATGGGTACATATTAATTGATATCGAACCAGAGCTAGTAAGGAAAAAAAAACACACGTAACTCTTTGGCTAATGCTTCTATTTTCTAATTTGCAGAATTTGATCTTACTTACGAAGACAAAGATGGTGATTGGATGCTTGTTGGTGATCTTCCTTTTGAGTATGTGACCAGCAATTTTTAAAAATCATTTATACCAGTAGGTAGCACATTTTACCTGACCTGCAACAAGTTGTGATAACTACAATTGTTCTTTTTCATTTTCTAATTGATTGGTGATTTAAATTGGGTTTTTGTGAGTTAACCATGGCTGGCTTTAGGTGGTAGAGCTACCAGCATGACCTGACCATGACTAATCTCTCTCTCTCTTTTTAGAATGTTTGTTGATTCATGCAAACGCCTTCGTGTAATGAAAGGATCAGATGCCATGGAACTTGGTATGTATCTAATCCACTTGTATAAACTGCGTATATTTGATAAAATCTTGAAATTTCACAAAATACTCCTTTGAGAGAATCTCTAATATCTCGGCTAGAGATGGCAGGAGCTTCCTCCTATGCTTCTTTTTCTTTAGATAAGATATCCAAACTACCCCATTCTCCCCTATTTCTGTAAAGAAAGTGATGATAAAAGGAGTAGTTGGGCCATCTTTTTTGTTCTTCAGTGGCATGCTTGGTAGTTTTACTTTTTGTAGGATAGACACAAAGTTGGCTAGTCTTTCATTTTTTTTTATTTGCTTATATTTTTGTTAAAATCTAAATTTATTTGTTTGCTTTAATTTGTAGCACCTAAAGGGGGAGATAAATGCAGCAAAGCAGGCTGAATACGCGAAATAACAAGGCTCTCACTTCTTGTATCATAAACCAAATAGACGACTACTTGTATCAAGCTTGCCATTTTCCTTTTAATTATTTTTTCCCCCAACTTTTTGACTCTTTAGTCTATAAGAGAGATTTGTTTGCCTGTGTAATGGACTCTAAAATCCTTTCGCTACAATCCCAGTACAGCTCCTCACTGGATTTTTTTGGACATGATCAGGATTCAGGACCAATTTAAGAACTGTAGCTGGAATTCTACCGAAGGGATTTTATATGTGGAATCTATGTGAACTATTAATTAATTTGTGTAATGTGCTGTATGTTAATTGCTTACTGAGTAGTGGGGTTCCAAGTGTTAATAAAAAATAGTATTTGCCATGCTGTTTGCCTGGTACTGTCTGTAGTTGATTGGATGGTACCATAATTTGGTCCACGAAATAGATAAAGCGGCATTGATGCAACTGTATTATTGAAGTGCCAGCGATGCCTGGAAGCAGCCCATGTGCACAAAATCAAGCTATGTTATTTGAATATTGTTAGCGTATCTGTTTACCTAGATCTGCCAGATTTTTATTTTATTTTAGTAAATAAATAAAATAAATAAATGGAAATGATAAGATTATTCCGAAAATTAGTCCATATAGCTCTGAACCGAGTTTCAAACTCGGTCTCAGTTGTCCCGACCAAGTTTGAAATTCGATCCTAGGATTTTTTTTACTTTTGTGTGTTATATTAAAAATAAAATATAATAGTCAGTAGATTGATCTAAAATATTACAACAAAAATTAAACTTAGTCCCAACATTTGAAAATTACAATGTTTATTTAAAAATTGCAGGTGATTGGACCGAGTTTAAAACTCGGTCTAAACATCTAGGATCGAGTTTTAAACTCAGTCACGGCATTCTACTATTATATAGCACACCCAGCACTTTTCTCCTTCACCTTCTTTCATCCAACAATTTCTTCAAAATCATCATTGTTACTGTTGCAAGATCTTTCAATTGAAAATTTATTTTTCGACAAATCCAGAGCCGATCCGTATTCACCACTCTCTCATTGTAATTTTTTTCTATTTCGACTTTTTTTATAAAATTAAAATACACTAACAGTAGGGTTTATCGTTCATACTGTAGAGACAAAAATATTGCTGATCAATGTGTATCACGGAGGTTAATTATGAACACTTCAACCGGCACAAGTTACGATATTCATGTCGCGTGCATATTTTTTTCCCGACGAGACAATCAATCTTCGTGACTTGAAGAGACAGATTCATGCTGGTTTGGAGCTGCTCCTTAGCCAATTCAACAATAATATTAGAGCACGGATCAACACTACACCAGCAGGTTCAAGTATTTTTTTTATATCTTATTTGGGGTTATTTCTGATGAAATTTGGGGAATGATTAAAATAACAGCTCCGTACCAATTACTCGGGTATAAAACACCGGAGCTAGTAGTTATACCTGAACCAATATCCAGTTATGATAACTACGATCCGACCAGTATTCCTGGAAGTAGTAATCCAGTAATGGCCGAGGAAAGAACCCACTCCCGAGCTCGGGAGTAGCGACCATCTCGTATTCCAGTATAAAATGTGGATGTGGATATAGATGAGGATGACGAAGAGGAAGAGTGACACCTGGATGTCGAGGAGGATGACATCCAGGATGCAACCGATATAAATATGGATGAAATTGATGATGCGGTAGATGTGAAAGAAATAGTAAAAGAGTGACAAATATCTATTCCTTTTATCAATCGGGGAATGAAATACCCGTGTGCATAATTTGCTGATAATACGCCAATGCCGTATGCAGACGAGCCTTATTTTCGCAAACCACCTAGAATTAATGAATAATTTAGTGTCGATCAACAATTCAGTACAAAATCAGAGTTGAAAGTGAAAATCGTTGATTTTCATGTTCAACGGAATATAGAATTGGAGGTAACAAATAGTAGCAAATCAAAATTAGTGAAGAAATATAAAATTCTAACTGTCCATGGAGGATGTATGTCACACCCAATATAACGAATATTTGGGAGATCAGAATAAATCCGCTCGAGCACTCTTATTTTGGCAGTGCTATTAAAGCGGACCACGGTCAGATTACTTCCAGATTGATAGTAGATATTGTTAAAAATCGGTTAAGAGATAACTTAGAAATGACAGTTAAAGAAGCAAGAGCTTTGGTTAAACAAAAGTTCCCCACAGTACAACTGAGTTATAATAAATTATAGAGAGGAAGAAAACTGACAATTACAGACATATTTGGTAGTTGGAAGAGGTCATATGAAATATTTTTGTCTCTGCTAGCAGTCATACAAAATTTCACATATGACACAAAATACATCATAGAGACAACGCCCTCAACAAAATTCGGTGTTGAAATTTTTGATCGTGTTGCATGGGCATTTGGTTCGTGTATTACAACATGACCTTATTTACGACCAGTCTTAACTATCGATGCTGGATTTTTATCGGGTCGGTATGCCGGTAAACTATTTATGGCATGTGGTTATGATACGTAGCAACAACTACTACCACTTGCATTTGCTGTTGTAACAGGAGGAAAGTGTGGCAAACTGGGGTTGGTTCATGCAGTGATTGCGTAAAGAGGTTGTCGGTCCTGGTAAAATTACCGTGATCTCAGATCAACATCTGGGTATAAGGAGAGTATTTGAGAGACCAGATTTTGGATGACATGAATCAACATGCGAGACTATTCACAGTTATTGTACTCAACACATTGCACAAAATATGTATAAGGACTGTCATATGAAAATAGCTAAGACTCTTTTCAAACAAGTTGCAAGACATAAGAAACCATGGAGGTGTGAGAAATATCTAAAAAAAATTAACAACATTAGACCGGCATTCCATAAGTTCATAAGAAAAACATGAATCATGCAAGGAAATCTCCCAACATATCAAGTATCCAACAGAAGGACACGAAATAACAGAAACCGCAATAACCAGCCCGCTGCAACTTAGGAAGTGTCAGTCGAGAAATTCATTATGAGAAGTTAACCCCAGAGTAAATGGCTGCATTGCATCAAGAAAGACGCGCACAACATCTAGACGAGGGTCTCAATCGATGAGGAATAATGATCAATAACGGTTCAGAATCACTGAACAACGTGTTTAGGATCGCTAGACAACTTTCGGTATGTGCTATCGTCGAGAATACGTGGCACAAATATGTTGAGTGGTTCTATAAGCGTCGAGAAATTGCAGCAGCTTGGGAAGCCCAAGGTATAATGTTCTCCCAAAAGGTCACCGAACTGATAAAATATCACGATGATAAGGGGAGAACTTATGATGTCATACCACTGGATTAGGGTATCAACAACTACGATGTTTACAACAGAAATTGATTTATCGAGACGGTAATATTTGATACTTATATAATTTTTTTTATTTTCTACTTCAAAATAATAAGGACGAAGTGGTGAAATGAAATATGAGGTTGAATTAGCGATGACGAGAATTGGTAATTGTTGGTGTCAGAAACGCGTAATTGATCGGCATCCCATGCGTCCACTTGTTTGCTGTTTGTTCATTTAGAAGATTGGATTACACTCGGTACGTTAGTCCATATTATATCATTTAGTAGTACATTAACACATGGTCTGGTCATTAGCGTAGTTATGGCAATAAACAAGATTGATCAATGTACAACGGTCCGGTCATTAGGCCAGATCCAGCAAAAATCAATAAAGAAATGAGAAAGAAGATACACATTCTAATGGTTATGGATGAAATGGAGAATCGTATCAACATCCTGCCAACTCGAGGTCGAGCTCGTTCCAACAGAGCATGATTTAGATTATCAGCGTGTTTATGTTTTTTGTTGTTATATTTACCAGAACAATTGAATTTCAATTGTTGTTGTAATATTTCTATTTGTTTGATACTATTTTAAAACAATGTATTAATCGTACTTATATTTGGCTTTATAAAACTTTAAAATTTTTAATTTTTATTGTAACATTTTAGATCAATCTTCTGACTGTTGTATTTTATTTTTAATATAACACACACAAACGTAAAAAAGAAAAACTTAGGAACGAGTTTCAAATTCAGTCCAGACAACCAGGCTATATGAGCTAATTTTTTGGATAATCTTACCATTTCCATTTATTTATTTATTTTATTTATTAAAATAAAAAATATGTAGATCTGCTGCTATAACTTATTCATAAATACATAATATACCAGTAGCATGCTTAGAGCCTTGTACAATAATTTTCTTACAAGTTAGGTCGGTGCTTTTCATGGCAGAGACACCATTTTTGCTTTCATTGTTGTCTTAAGTATTTTTTTTTATTTTGCTTTTATCCTGCGTTATTATCATGATTGCTGTCAATTGGACAGGAGTAACCGTGAATTCTATGTTTTACGCTATTGACCTTTACGAAACAGCAGGTTCCAGGAGGCATTAGATCCAAATGAACAAATCTTCTGGTAAGCTATGCTTATCACTTCAAAAAAAAAAATATAGAAAACATTATACTAGTTGTGTATGAAATAATGATTCTCAATGTTACAATTAATAATAACAGTACAGATAAGGATGTCAATAATCTACTACACTCGTACAAATTTTTTTTTCTGTGGAAAAAAGCCTAGTCCATTTCGCCATTATACTCCTAAAATTGCATATAGCCTTCTCAACTACAAAGGCAGTGATAATATGTTATCAATAGTCTCTAACGTCACCTACTACCCAATGGAATAGCTTTCTCCAAGTATATCTAATGTAGTTTATGATACAATATTGTATTTTTTTCTCATTTTTCTTTTTTGACAGTTGACAATTGACACTGTCAGATCCATTTGGAACATGAATTTTATACAATTGATACAGATAAAATTTATGTGCAAGCATGAAGATAAGTTTATGTATTAATCAGATCGAAATGCACATGCATGCTCATGCTTAAAAAACGAGCTACCAATACGCATTCTTATAGTTCCAATTATTTTGATGAAATATGTAGTTTCAGTTCTATATATTTTTTGACAAATAACGATTTGCACCACCTGTTTCATTAAAAACAAGAGTTTTTATACCACACCTCAGTACCATGAGTATTTAAACTAAAAAACTACTATTGTTTAGATCATATTACTACTTACTGCACCACAGACAAAATTCTAACTATCACCAAACATTCACAAGTAATGCCAGATAACAAAATAATAGCTGTAACACCTATATGTTTTCAATTCACAAAATACAGTAAAGAAAATAGTTAATCATCTAAAGATTTGTGCTTCCATTCCGACAATCTTCTTTTTCCCTAGTTTGCAGAGTCTTGATATATTCCTTTTATAGTAACCTTGGGCACTAGAAAGATCTGACAAACTACTTCAATCCATACTGGTAATAAAAAACAATTATAGCTATAGTTCATATCCGAAAAGAGGGAGAGAGGGCAGGACAGTTCCTGCGCTAGATCGGTCCTCTTCCTCTGTTAGTACCAACTCTAAACGGTTTCCTAATATCTGCACTGATAGCAACGATAATATATGATATAAATTAAATTAAATTTCTTCACCTCTTTTGATACATCAGTGAGCTAAAGTAATTATATTATTCCCTAAAATTCTCAAAAATTTACAGCTACTCCATCGAAAATTAATTAATTCATTTATTTCCATATTATTCATACTAAAGCACCTCTAATAATTTCACACATATTTGAATTTTTATAAGAAAATGAAGCATCTATAAACTATAATTTCTTAACATAATGACATGTAAAAGTATAATTATTATATCTACATATTCATACCCATAAATATCTTGCTATAGAACAATGTATAAAGAGATGATCTATAGTTTCTAAATTACCACAAAAATACATTTAGGATCTCATTGTCATTTTTCTTTAGTAAGTTATCCTTAGTCAGAATTTTATTTTGTTGTATCAACCAAAGAAATATCTTAATTTTGAGTGGAATAGGAGATTTTTCATATTTGATGGTATTGATAATTAGATATAATACCAAATTATAGCCAAAAAGAGAGTGAGCACTAAAATTATCATCTACATTCCATCTCCAAATTAATTCATCATTCTCTCTAATTAAACTAATTGAACTAAGAAAATTGTATAGTTCATTTAATTGTGTTATTAAAGGTCCTGAAATATTTCTCCTAAAAAATAAATAAAATCTATTATAACCTATAATTTGATATACAGTAATTTCAATGTCAACTGCTAGCTCAAATAGTAGAGAATATTGAGTCTTAAGGGAATACTCTGAGCCCACATCATGCCAGAATAGTGTGATCTTTCCATTACCTTTTTTTATTAGTACCAATTGAGAATATATTCATATCCTTCTGAATTTTTTTCCCAGATGGGGATAAATTTGTTATTCTATTATTATGTGTAGTAATAATTATTTCTTTTCATAGACATGTCTCATTATGATTATAATATCTCTATAACTATTCACACAATAAAGATTGATTCATCATTTTAAGATTCATTATAACTAGACCTCAATATTCCTTACTTTGATAAATTATTTTCCATGAAACAAGACAATATGTCTTTTTCATAACATTACTTTCCCCAAAATTAAAGAAATTTTCTACATAATTGCTTTATTATTTTCCTTATTAGAGTAGGTACTCTAAATATGACTATCTAATATAATAAAATGGCATGCAATACTAGACTTAATTGGTATTACTCTACCATCTAAAGAAAGGAGTTTATCTTTCCAGCCCTGAAATTTTTTATCTATTTTATTCACTAGAAAATATCAATTAGTAAGTTTAAGTTTTTTCCAATATAGCGACGTGCAACCCTTTTTCGCGTGCCTCACCGCTTGGACGATGGATTACAGAAAAAAGATACAGAGATCCCTCTAAACGTGCATTTGGGATATATCGTGAACATGGAATGCACATTTAGGGGATTTTAGAGATTGTGAGTTCTTACAGATTCCGATGGACGTAAGCTCCCACCGTTAATTATCCTAGCTCTTAATCTCGAGATACCTCTGGATCTTGAAAGGGAAAACAAATACAATGGGTAAGTAAATATAAGTGTCAAGTGATCGTGAAATATTGGGATATAGAGTTTGGTGTGATGAGTGAAACAGTGGATCGTGGATGTCAGGTTAAGGACTTATGAGTTTGGCAGTCTGAAACCCATAACGTGAGCCTTTATAAGGTAGCTGACGCCCGACCAATTGTACAAAATTGGACTTATTGTGTTAGTCGATCTTGAAATTAGTATATCAGTGGATTAACGGATTTGGCCTGCTTACACATCTCACTGATCTTATAGATTATGAGTACGAGGCGCTGAGCTCATTCATGAACCTAGGTATGTCCTTTTATTTCAGGATGACATTACCTATCCAATCACATAAAATCTTGTCTGAAGCATTATGCCAACCGATCTTGATATTGATAAATCAAAAGATTAGCGAATTTAACTCGTATGCACATCTTACTGATTTTCTAGATTATAAATCTAAAGCATTGAGCCAATTCATGAACCTAGATGCGTTCTTTTGATTCAGGGCGACATTACTCATCCAATTGTACAAAACCAAGCCTGAAGCACTATACTAGCTGGCTTTGAGGTTGACAAATCAGAAGATTAGCGAATTTGACTCGCTTTGCATATTTTACTGATCTTCTAAATTATGATTCTTAAGGACTGAGTCAATTCATAAACCTAGGATCACCACACACACAAAATTAAACTCAAAACATATGGCTGGTTCAACATTAAGGCATGTGTGCTGGAGAATGAACTTGTGAACTTAGCAATTTAAAGTCAATGATACAAGCTTCATAAGGTGGCTGACACGTGGATGATCATGTGATTATCATCCTTGTCATCATATTCTTCATCTCCTTCATCTTCTTCACATGATCTCTTTCATCATCATGTGATCATCATCACTATCCTTGTTATTTTTCTTTCCTTTTTTTTTTTCTCTTTATTTTTCCATTCTTTTCTTTTATTATATTATTTTTGTTGTATTATTTTCTTTATTATTTTATTTATTATATATATTTTTATTATTTTTTTATCACATTATCTCCTTATCATTATTTATGTTTATTTGTTTGTTTTATTTTGCTTTTTTATTATATTATATTTTATCTTTATAATATTTTTATTTGTTCTTGTTGCTTTTATGTGTTATCATATTATTATTGTTTTTCTCTTTTTTTATTATTATTATGATTATTATATTTTTATTATTATTTTTTTATCAATAAAAGACTTGTTATTTTCAATATGTCATTATCATTATTCTCTTTCGCTTTAATTATTTTTAATTTCCTCTTTTTATTTATTATTAAAATATTTTTATTATTTCATTATTATATTTCTCTATTGTACATTTAAAATATTTTATCATTATTATTTTATTATTATATTTAAAGTATTTTTATAATATTATGCTTATATTTAGGTATGTATTTATTATTATTCACCTATTTTATGTTATTATTATTCTTTTATTATTTAATATTATTATTTAGTATATTATCATTTATTAGAGAATTCTCATCATTATTTCATTATTTTATTTTATTTTTATAGAAGATTTTCATACTAAAAAATCTCAAAAAATTCATATATTATTTTTGCTCTCACTATCTTTTCTAAAATTGTACTAAGTGTATCAGCTACTATGTTGAATTAAAAATGTGACAAAGGATCACCTTGTCTTAAACTTTTTTTACATCTAAAATAAGAAATAAGATTATCATTAATATTGAAACAAGTTTGACTGCTAATAAGCATATCATTTATCTATTTGACCCATTGATCACCAAAACCTCTACCCTTTAGGACTTCTTCTAATAATTGCCAATTTACTCTATCGAAAACTTTCACAAAATCTAATTTGAGAAGTATACATTTTTGTTTTGATTTTCTAATTTGAAAAAGTATATCTTGAGCATGAATTATATTATCAGTATATTTTTGCATAATTGTAGTTATCCTAGTGGCCAATATTTTGAAAATAATTTTAAAACTGCAATTGATCAATCTAATTGGCCTGAACTGTTTTATGTTATTTGCCTCAGCTATTTTAGGTATCAACACGATGCAAGCATGGTTTAATTTTGATAGATCAATTATTATAGAAAGCCTGAACTAAGGTATAAATGTGAGAAGAAACTAGATCCCAGTAGTGTTGATAAAATAAGAAGGATGTGTCATCTAGCTCTATGCTTTATTCTCATTATTATTAAAAATAGCTAGTTTAACTTCCTTTAATATAATTGGTTGTTCTAAAATTAAACTAGATTCTAATGTTAATTTATTTGAGTTATCCCATAGGTTACTCCATGAGAATACTAATCTATCATCGATTATTTCAAGAAGTTCTTTAAAGTAATATAATATATGCTTAGTTATGTCACTTATTTAAAAAAAATGTATTATTAATTTCTAAAGAAAGAATCATGTTCTTTCTTCTTTTGTTACTTGTTATAGTGTGAAAAATTTAGTGCTCATATCACCCTCTAGTAGCTATTGTAATCTGGTTCTTTAATACAAGTAGTTTTATTCATCTAAGATGATATAAGTAGGTTTCTTTATCTTATTGGAAGTGGTTATTTGTTTGTTGATTAGTGCATATTATGAGCATATTCTTATCTAATTGATATCTAAATAAGAATTTAAAAATGCTAAGGGGAACTTTTCTTTCCTAGCTAGTTAAACATAGAAATCTATCTAATAATGCAAATGAATGACTATTCTTCATGTTTGATCATGTATAACTTCTATTTGTTGGTTTAAAATCAAGTAATTGATTATTACTAATAAATAGATTACATTTCCTACTAATTAAATGGTTAAAAGTTAATCTTTTTCTTTCACTTCTAAATCTAATATCATTGAAATCTCCACCCAATAACCAAACTAAGATTATTTAAATTCCAAATATGTTGTAGTTCTATCCTATTTTTTAAATTAGCTCTTGTGGGACCATATACTTCATCATCGTTGCTTGAGTATCTCCCATGGGATCGGAGTAAGACAACAAAGAAGAGTCTTTTTGGAATTGAGGATTGTGGATCGATGACGGTTGTGCTCTAGGGTTTATAGGATGCTTAGGATTTCTCGATCAAACTAGAGGTTGTATTTTAAGATGGTTTTCTGATAATAGAAAGATCGATGACCTAAACTGCCGCACTCAAAGCAGGTAAGTGAGTTCCTGCATGAAGAAGTGGAATGAACTTTCTCACTACATCTAAAACACACTCTTCCCCCTTTCTGTCTCTCGAAACAAAGAAAAGCAATACGAGTTAATGCTTTAGATCTAGGTTTAGGTTGATTAGTGGGCAGTTGAGTGTTTCTTGAGTAGGCTTTGTGTAGAGGCTGGTTGTAGAGAAGGATCTGATTCTTTACCGTCCATCATTAGTTTCAAGAATGGTTCTTTAACTACCGATGCAAGATTATGAAGGGACATGACAATCTGTCTGGTGAAAGGGATCGTCTCCTTGCTGGGTTGTGTTCTAGAATTATTAACTGGGGGTTGCTTGAGAATAGTTGGATGGGATGAAACAGCAACTGGATTAGATGGTTGTTGATTGTTTCGGCGTTGTTGGTGATTGGAGGGGATCGGATTTCTCCAATCTATCCAATCTTGAAAATCCGATAGCTTGGTAGAGCCCATCATGACCACAACTCCCAGAGTTCCTCCTTGTAACAGAAGTTTTTTCGTCATTTAAGAGCTTTTATCAGCAACTGCTATCACCACTGTAATAACTGTTTTCATAGGCTGCCTTTAGTTTCAGTTCTATATTAATATCCAAAAATATAAAAATAATACATTATGATGTCAATTAATACTATTGAAATGAAGCATCTCTGATGCCACATCAATTGACCTTTATGTTATGGATTTGTTTCAGAATGCTTCCTGGTAAGTAATATGAAGTACTACTTAGCAGTATATATGTCCAGCTCAACAAGTCAAAAGATGGATAAATCGTCTGTGCCATAAGTCCATACCTTACATATCATGGTCAAAATGAACAAAACAGCAATTGCATGTACTATCTACAAACAGAGGTGAAACCAGGATTTGAATTGGGGGGAGGGGGAGGGGGGCGGAGTTGGCAGGATCCAAATTATTAAATAATTGAAATAAATTATGGAGCAATTGAAATGTAATCAATTTTCATAATCTCTCCATATATTTTCCTAAATCATGGGGGGGGCTCCCGGTCCTGCCTACAAAATATACTATATTACCAGTACATACAGGTGCACATTTAATATTTGAATTAACATAGATCAGCAAATTTGATATCGTAAAACTCGTTGTGATTGAATTTTTTCCTTGTCCTTTTATCAGAAAATAATGAGTGAAACGCAATGCAAATTTGTTTGAGCACTATTTCGGATATTAAATATTAATTCATATGCATCAAAGAATAACTTTGCGGCCATGTGATTTTTAAGAATCCTTGTATGCCATCTGTCATCAATTTCTACAATAATCTAACAGATATAACAATTATAAACCTTAAAGATGGTAAACCTAATAAGCATATTTCCCAAACATCAAAACATGATTCACAATTAAGATGCAAGCAAATGTTACTCTTGATTTTGTATCATTCACCAACAAGTGGCTATAATGTGAAATTGACACATTATATTTGTCAATCAGTACATATCATATAAAAACTAATCTATTCAATTCTCATACCGCCCATCCAGCTTTGATAAAATCATCTTCTTTCTAAATTTCGTTGGGACCAGCACAATCTTACATACTGAAAAAGACTGTTCTCCAGGCCTACCCGAAATTTTGAGAGCTGCTGAACAATCTGTCATCTTAATACCAAAATAATTCCCTGAATTTTGTGGGCCGTATACGCAAGCTAAAATAGTTAGAACAACAACTATGATTTCAGAACAACAACAAAGCATAATATTTGTCCAATTGAATTACAGGATTATACAATTATCTGGACTGTAACCCATCAACCTACTGGTATTATTTGTCCTTCATTGGAATTTTCATTTTCATTTAAGAAGAAATAGAGCATGAAACAAGACAAACAAAAAACCAAAACTGTTGTTATTTTTGGTCAATACTCACAGGTACTGTACTGATCGAAAGGGTACTAACACAAAACTTAGGAGTGATGTAACTGGAAGGCACGGTGTGAAATCAATAGTAGCTTCGATAGGTGAATCAGACTTTTTAAAGACGAAGTTGTTATCTGAATAAGCCTCACATTTGGTGCCGGTACTATGGAAATCCCCTACCTTTCCATTCCATATCTTTTAATTCTTTTGGATGTAAGTTCAATGCTTCCTTCTGGATGGAAAACTGTATCAGGCAAATAAGAACAATCAGTGGAAGTTTAAGAAACATACAATTCTCTGAGGGCAAATGTAAAATAAAATTAACATACTTCCCCACAATTGAGGTCCTGTTTGTGTAATGAAATCTGTACTGTGCCATTTTGGTTCTTAAATTCAGTCTTTTGTAGAACAATGATCCATCTAACACAAATTACTATCATGATATATAGTAGGATATGAATTTAATTTGGGTGCGCTCATACCAGTAAAATATTTTGCATGTATTATGTATAAACCTCTAATAAAAACGTTGTTTATTGCCGTGCATCCATTTTCATTATTAGCCATAGTTAGAAGAGTTACAATACCTTAGTAATCGAGCCTGGAACCTCTCATACTTCCCAAACCAGAGACATGTCTGGTTTCAAATGATTTATGGGCAATTTATATCAGGTTAAAGAATTGATATATTTCCTCTCAACCTCATTGATTTATCATAACTTATCATTATCACAGTACTGCAGCCACGGTCTGAACTGGTATTTCCCCGGACAGGAGTTGCGTTTCTTATATTTCTTTATTAACCTTTTTATCCAGTTCAAATTAATGTGAGATATATCCAAAGGCAATTTCACTCGACCCTTTCGGCAACACCTACAGTAACCAGAGGACAACTCTTCTTTCCAGCGTAGATCATCTAGGCACCACATGACCACAACATGTAAGGATCGTCCTTTAACTGATTCTTAATTTTCTTATCTTACTATGTTTAAAAGCTATATTCATTAAAAGATATCAGAGATATTTGAATGATGTGTTAAGAATTTTTTGAATTTCCGCAATTATCCTCATGCATCGGACAAATCGGATTAATCAAAATTAAATAAATTGACCTCCTTAGAATCTCAAGCCTGATTCGCAATTTATCGCTCAGCTGTAAGAGGGAGAGAAATGCCTCCTTTGATTCCTTTCACTTCCTCCTGGATAAATTTTCTCTGAGGTCTAAACTTGTAACATTCATTATCTTAATCAAGAGTGTTAAACAAGAATTGGATGGGAATAATATGAAATTTTAGGATATTTTAGATAAATTTGGGGGTTTTGAGTATTTGTGGATAATATGAGATGAGAGATAAAAAAAGATAAGAGAGAAACAAGTCTCTACACAATTTTAATTCATTTTATTTTGACATATTGATTATAATGATGAAGTGGATTTATATAGACAATTATCTCACTTTCTAATTTTACTAATCTCCTCCCACTAGTCGCCTATTATAATATCTCATAATATAATTATTCTAGAATATGACAAAACATAGTAGCAATATTATTTAGAATATACATTCTGAACATAATTACGATCTAACAAGTAAATTAAATAATTGATAAAAATACCTTAAGAAGTTGATATATCCAATTTTATAAAAATATGCTATAGATAATACAGTAATAATAATTTATTAATCTTTCTTAAAATTTAAATAAACCTATATATTCATACAATATTATAAGATTTTCAATCATAATTACCATGAAGAAAATTTACCCTTCCCTCCTTTCAGTTTGACCTCAGCGCCTCTATCTCGCTCTCTGATCGCCTGGTCAAATTTACTAATCTCTTCGCTTTCTTCTCCCTTGCTTTCTCAGCGGCAGCCAAACCCTAGCCCTATGGAGTCAGAATCTGCTACCATAATAACTATGTTAGGTCCTGTCATAGAATAAAATCTACAGTTTGATTTTTATTTAATAGAGGATGATATTTTTTTATGAGTTTCAACTGCCATAGATTCAATAAAAAAATTCTATCATCAACTTTATGAGTTGAGAGAAAATACTTTACAAATGCAGTTAAATTATAAAATAAATAATTTTCAAAATATTCTTTTCCTTCTCTCAGATCTAAAGTACCATTGAAATTTGTTAATTTTTACTTCCAATTGAAGATAATTGTTGTGACTGGCTGAGTTTATTTTTAGGCTATTTGAGTAGTGATTTTGCCAAAAAATTTCAACTTTTATTGGTATCTTTTTATTATGCAGTTATCTTAGGACTGATGAGACACTCGATCTCTTAAGCCTGCAGCTGATCCAAACCAGCAATTGCTATCTGCCAAACCCCACATATGTAATGTAAATGCAACCATACACGACGAGAACCAGAAACCTACATTGCAAACGAGTAAATCCACTTGCCAGCTCTGAGCTCTCTTTTTATTTTCCATTCACTGCTTAACAACAGCCATTCTGGCCTTCTATACATGTTCTTATATGTCACATACTTTGTCTGGTAGTAATTAATTTAATCATGATTTTGGTATCAATTATGACCCATGCAGTGATGCACCATACTGGTACTGCTCCATAGTCCAAACCAACTGATTCCCACTGGAAGCTTTCTGTTTTCAATTGTTGCCCGTTGATAAGCTGGAGCTCATTGAAATTTGAGCGTAGGTAAAGAACCGTACTGTGAGGAGCGGATGCAGGATGCAGGATTTCGGTCAGCAATTATTGATTTATAATAGTTTATCGGGTTCAAATTCATTAACTAATCAGATTTTAAATAAAAATAATAATAATTTAATATATATTCTTATATAATAAAAAACCATCAAAATAATATCCTTCTACATATTAAAATTTTTGACAATCTTGACAATCTTGAGGACGTACGGGTTATTTTGACAATCTTAACAATGACTTTCTAAATAAATTTAAAAAATCTTAAAAATAAAAAATATATAAATATATTCTTCAATTTATAGACCAATAATATTTTAAACTTTATGTAATTTTATTATTTTTTGATAGTCCATAAAAGACTGTCAAAATTTCATACAATTTACAACGGTTATATTTTAATGATTTTTAATGAATCATCAAATGAAAACTAAATTGCATAAAATATATCTATAAATTATTTTTTATTTTTATTTTTTTTAATTTATTTAGAGTGTCATTGCCAAAATTGACAAAATAACCCATTGTCAACATATCCTCTCCTTAAAAAAAACAACCATTCATACTCAAGAACAAAATTTATTTTTTGAGAATTTTCAACTTTTTAGTGTAAAAATTTGATGATATAACATTATCGTTTAAAAAATTAATGATTATTTTCGCAACAAAATAATTCTAGTTTTATTACGCTAGCATCTTTTTTTTGTGTGTAAGCAAACACATTTTTTTTAGGTAAGAAGTCAATGTCGTTTTAATCTTTTGAAACAAAAATGCTTGACAACTAGATTAATCATGCACTTTTTACACTAGCATTTAAATTTCATTAAAAATAATCGATCCTTCTTCTAAAATGGTGGAATACATAAGTGCGTCAAGGGTCAAGAAAACATTTTGTAAGTCAAGAAGTTTTCCATACAATAGTATGTTTAACTTGTTAAAGAAAAAGTGCCTAAACTGATCTGAGGTTCTATTTAGAGTTTTGAGTGGTTTTTCTTTGGGAAGTGCTATTTTAAGAGCAATAATTATATTATTGAGAGTTTTACTCTTAATATTATAAATATTATTTTTAAAATAGCGTCACTTTTGTGCTATTTTAAGAGCAATAATTTAAATATTAAGAGCAGAGCTCTCAATATTATAATTATTGTTCTTAAAATAGCGCCACCATTTTTCTGTTCTTTTTTTATATTGGCTTGGTGTTCAGTGTACTAAACCCAGGGTACAAGATCGAAATATGAAAATTAGGGGCATTAATGGATCGGATTCGGATCGGATTTTATATGATTCAAATGAGTCCATTAAAAATTTATAAGATTTAAATATAGATCCAAATCTATTTTAAATTTGAGGATTCATATTATCATAATCTAATTTTGTATTTAAATATTTACAATAATAATTTTAGTATTTAATATGAATAAAATATGTACAATATGCATCATAAAATATACTATAATATTAATTAAATTAACTTGTATGATATATATATTTTTTAAATAATATGATATAGTTTTTATTAAGACTAATCTAACTATTAATACCTATAATTATATATTTTTATAGAAAAAGAAGTATTAAAACTTATAAGATAATTATTTTATCGAATTTATAATGGATTCGGATTCGGATTCGGATTCGGATCATTTAAGATTCAAATGCGAATCCAAAAAGTAAAGTGAATCCTCTTTTAATATTCATATATGGATCAATAAACTATAAAAAAATTAGATTCATATACAGATCCATTCATATAAATTCAAATTAGATTTTCATATTTTGAATATCCATTGATACCCTAATTTAAATCTTCCTTACTCTATTAAGTAAGTGAATTGACATTATCAAATATCATTACTGAAAGTTAGAATAATATGGAAGGACTTCTTCTGGAACATTTGTCTTCCACCTTATTTCGGAAGAGGATACAAGTCGCAAACGGAGCATTAACGAAAATCCGGGTCCATTTTACAAGTAGCAAACGGAGCATTAACGAAAATATTTTAATTTTTAACCAAACAAAAAAGACTTTGAACAGAAGCGTTCACCTTTCGTGTCCTTGAGAAAAGCTCAATCCTCCAGTTGATTAATTATTTTTAAGTTTTGGATAAATTGCTTTCTCTACAATCTGATTTTCCCAAGTCAACAAAACAATAGTAAACAGTATCGGACAGTAAATCTAGGATAAAATATGAATATTTCTACTCTTTTTTATTAAGCGTGTATGTAATCATGCAATAGTTAGAATTAATTGAAATTCATTTATTACTTATTTGGAGAGAACATAAATTATTATATATATTAGGAATTTTTTTGTAACATGATATATTATAACAAAATATTAAAATCTTTATTAAATTCATAACATGTCTACTACATTAAAAATTATACAATTAATGATATTTTTTTCCCAAAATGATAATATTTTCCTAAAGATCTTACTAAATTTAAATTATATTTATTCCTTTATTAAAATATAATATACATTTTTTTTTTGAAAAAGATATAATTACCACATAAAAATAAATAATTAATTATATTTACTTCTTACTATTTGTTATCTTATTTAATATAAGAATAAGATAATATTTTTAGCAATATACAATCGGAATAGAAAATTACAATAAAAAAATCATGCATAGCAAAACACAAATAATATACTAATAATATACTAATATAATATAGTATTCAAAACGTTCTAGAAATATAAGATTTCCCTTCCAGAATTACTATTTAATTATGGTTTTTATTTTCAGGTTTCTAGGTACTTGCTTAGAAACGCTTTTGAGTTTTACGAGGTAAATACTATAAATTAACATCCCTATTATTATTTTCTCGCAATATAGTTAAGCCTAATTAATTTAATGAATAATACAAAATAAGATAAATTGAGAAAGTTCAAACAGTGATCTAAATATTTCTTCAAGTCATTTTTTCTTCATACGTTTTGCGAACAGCTTCTGAAGAGTTTTGTTTTTCTCTGCGAAGAACTCTTTAAAGGGGATCTCAACAGTTCATTTTAATCATAATAATTTTAAATTGTTATGAAATAAAGATAGATGACAAAAATTATGAGAGGCTAAAATCTTATTTCTATATTATCTCATATAGAGGTCTATCTCCATCAACAACATACAAACCTCTATTTATAGGCTAGAGAAACATCATATAATAAAAGAGAAAATTAATACAAAATTAAATCTAGAATTAAGAAAAAGATGAAGAGAATGAAAAGTTTCTATCATTATGAAAGAAGGTGGAGGAATGAGAAGAGGTGGAGGAGATGAAACATCTATCATTAATTTTATAACACTTCCCCTTAGATATTTAGTCTTATATTATACACTATTAATATTGTATTACTGGACAAATATTAAATTTTGATATTTTATGACCAACTTGATTTAACTGATACTTCTGGATCAGTTATGTTGCCTCATTAAAAACCTTACTAAGAAAAACCCAATGGGACAAAACTTAGTGAAGGAAAAAAAAAAGTGCAACGTGTATAATACTCACCCTCATTTAATGTACATCTTTTAAGTGACAAATGTCAATTTTATGTGAAAGATGCTCAAAAATATTTCTTGACAATGATTTTGTAAATAAGTCTGTCAAATTATCGCTTGATCTGATTTGACAAACATTTATCAAACCATTCTTCTGTAAATCATGTATTGAGAATAACTTCGACGAGATGTGCTTGGTTCTGTCACCTTTGATATATCCTTCTTTGATTTGAGCAATGCATGCAGTATTATCTTCATATATCACCGTCGGGTTTTCTCTGATTGACTCGAGACCGCATTCCTCTTGGATGTGTTGGATCATGGATCTTAACCATACACATTCCCGTCCAACATCATAAAGAGCAATTAATTCAACATGATTTGATGATGTTGCTGTCAATGTTTGTTTTGTCGATCGCCATAAAATTGCAGTGCCGCCATATGTAAACACATATCCAAATTGTGACCGAGTTTTATGCGGATCTGATAAATATCCTGCATCTGCATATCCAACTAGTTTGGACTTTATATTTTTTTCGATAAAATAGTCTCATATCACGCGTCCCATAAAGGTAACGTAATACATGTTTGATTCTGTTCCAATGTCGGCGTGTTGGATCAGAACTATATCTTGCTAATACATTTACGAAAAAATACAATATCAAGTCTCGTATTATTAGCAAGATACATCAAAGCCTCAATTGCACTTAAGTATGGTACTTCAGGACTAAGAGATTTTTCATTATTTTCTCGGGATCGATAAGGATCTTTTTTCACATCCAGTGATCGGACAACCATTGGTGTACTTAGAGGATGAACTTTGTCCATATTAAAAAGTTTCAACATCTTCTGGATGTAGTTTGATTGATGAATAAATATACCATTTTGCAAATGCTCGATATGCATGCCGATACACAACTTTGTTACATCAAGATCTTTCATTTCAAATTTATTCTTTAATAATTTTATAGTCTTTTCGATCTCTTCAGGAGACCCAATGATATTCAGGTCATCAACATATACTGCAATAATTATAAAACTCGAGATTGATCGTTTAATAAAAACACATAGACTAATTATATTAGATTTATATCCTTCTTTTATGAGATATTCACTGAGTCGATAATCGACCCGATTGTTTTAGTCCATACAATGATCGTTTTAACTTTATAGAATACATTTCTCGAGATTTTGATTTAAATGTTTCAGGCATTTTTAATCCTTCAGAGACTTTCATATAGATATCATTATCGAGTGATCCATACAAATAGGCTGTGACAACATCTATGAGACGCATTTGAAGGTTCTAAGTGATTGTGAGACTGATTAAAAATCGGAGTTATTGCATCCACTACAGGTGAATACGTTTTTTCATAATCAACTCCTGGTATTTGTGTAAAACCTTGTGCCACCAGCCTTGCTTTATATATCACAATCTCATTTTTCTCATTTCTTTTTATTGCAAAAACCCACTTGTAACCTACATGGTTAACATTTTTAGGGGTTAGAATTGCAGGTCCAAAAACATTTCGCTTTTCAAGCGAATCTAATTCAGACTTCAGGGTATCTTCCATTTTGGCCAATCATTTTTGTGCATACACTCTTCTGGAGTTTTTGACACATAATCTTCCTCATTTATCACTTCAATTGCTATAGCATATGCAAAAATTTCTTCAACATGTGTTTCATTTCGGTTCCATATTATACCATTCTGTACATAATTTATTGAGATCTCATAATCATTCGGTGCCTGAGTTTGTTCAGGAACTTTATCAACGACCTCTTCTGGGGTTCTACTTCCAATCTCTTCTGGGATTTTACTAACAAACTCTTCTAGGATTTTATCGGTAACTTTTGCTGGAGTTACACCAACTGCATTATTCTGCTCTTTCATTTTTCGTGAATTTTTGTCTTTGGAACCGATTGGTCTTCCATGTTTTCTTTGTATAGTAACATCTGCTGGGGTTATTTCAATTCGAGCGGGTGCATTTAAAGCTGGTATATGTGATTTAGTCACTCTTTTTATATCTGTAAATGCATCTGGTAACTCAATTACTATTCTTTGTAAATATATAATCTTTTGAACTTCCAGTTCACATTGACCACTCCGGGAATCAAGATAAGATATTGATGATGCATTTCAAGTTACTTGTTTTTTCAGCTTTTCTTTTTCTCCTCCTAAGATTGGGAATATTATTTCATCAAATTGACAATCAACAAAATGAGTTGTAAAAATATCTCCAGTTAATGGTTCTAAATATTTAATAATTGATGGAGAGTGAAAACCAATATAAATTCCTAATCTTCTCTATGGTCCCATTTTTGTGCGTTGTGGAGGAGAAATTGGAACATACACAGCACAACAAAAAATTTTAAGATGGGACAAGCTTGGTTCTCTTCCAGAGACCAATTGTAATGGAGAAAATTTATGAGATGCAGTTGGTCTTAATCAAATAAGTGCAGGAGCATGTAATATGGTATGTCCCCATGTAGAAGATGGTAGATTACATTTCATAAGTAACGGTCAAGCAATCAGTTGTAATCTTTTAATTAATGATTCAGCTAAACCATTTTGTGTATGTACATGAGCAACTTGATGTTCTACCTTAATCCCAATTGACATACAATAATCATTAAAAGACTGGAATGTAAATTCTCCTGCATTATCAAGCCGGATACTCTTAATTCGGTAATCCGGAAAATTTGCTCTCAATTGGATTATTTGTGCTAATAGCCTAGAAAATACAACATTTCTTGTAGCTAATAAGCAAACATGTGACCATCGAGTTTATGCATCAATTAAAACCATAAAATATCTAAATGGTCCACATGGAGGAGAAATATGTCCACAAATATCTCCTTGAATTCTCTCTAAGAATAAAGGAGATTCATTTTCAATTTTATTTTTAGATGGCCTAATTATTAATTTTTCAAGAGAGCATATTGTACATGATAAATCTTTTGATAATAGAATTTTCAGGTCCTTTAGAGGATGCCCATTTGTACTTTCAATTATTCTCCTCATCATAATATTACCTGGATGACCTAACCTATCATGCCACAGAGTAAACATTTTTGTGTCATGTAAATTTTGGTTACTGACCATATTTGATTCTATTGAACTTATGTTCATACAATATAGTCCAGATGATAAAGCTTTCATCTTTTCCAATATGATCTTCCGATCATATTTAATCATTGTAATTTGAAGATATTCAATGTTATTTTCAGTCATGGTTTCGATATGATAACCATTACACCGAATATCTTTAAAACTTAGTAAATTTTTTTGGATTTACTAGAGTATAATGCGTCATTTATAATTAATTTTGTTCCTTCTGGTAACAAAATACAAGCTCTTCCAGAGCTTTCAATTAAGTTACTAATACCATAAATTATATTAACATGTGTCTCTACAGGAGACAATTGAGAAAAAAATATTTCTTGCTTTTTAATATTGTGTTTGTTGTTCCACTGTCTACTAGACATTCATCTCTAATACTTGTCATTGCTCTGCTGGAGCCTTCAATCATATTCTTTTTCCTTTGAACAAAAAAAAATATATAAGATCAAATTTAAAGAAACTAATTTTATTAATGAGAAACATAAACTTACAATATAAAACTGAACTAAAATAAACCAAGATGTTGAATTCTTTTCCTTTTCCTATCTCCCCACATTGTTGTCATTTGATTTGAAATTATGACCTTCACGTCGCCAAACATTATTGTAACCACATCCACGACCTCTTCTGGGGTCGCGACCACGTCCTCGACCACGATTTCCTTTAAATGATGTTGTATTCGCTTCGGGAATGATGTCACATTTGCTTCAGGAAAGGGACTAGAGCCAATAGGCCGTGATTGATGATTTTTCATGAGATGCTAATTATTTTGTTTCGCAACAAGAAGATATTATATCAATTCTGAATATTTTTTAAAACCACGCTCCCGATATTGCTGCCACAGGAGCAAATTCAAAGTATGAAATTTGGAAAATATTTTTTCTAATATGTCTTCATCAATAATTTTTTCTCGGCATAATTTTAACTCAGAAGTTATGCGAAATATTGCGGAATTATATTCACCCACAGATTTAAAATCGTGCAACCTTAAATGAATTCATTCATAACGAGCTTTTGAGATGAGCACTTGTTTTTGATGGTCATATCTTTCTTTTAAATTTTTCCATAATTCTAACGGATCTTTCACCGTTAAATATTCAGTTTTTAAATCCTCATGGAGATGATAACGGAGGAATATCATTACTTTGGCTTTCTCCTGCGGGGAGACTTTATTTTCATCTTTTATTGTATCTCCAAGATTATTTGCGGTAAGATGAATCTCAACATCGAGAGTCCATGAGAGATAGTTTTTGCTCGATATATCAAGGGCAATGAATTCAAGTTTAGTAAGATTTTCCATAAAGAAAAATAAAAATACTACTAATATTAATAAATTTAATCGAACACCCATTTATAAAAATTACTAAAGAAAAAGAATATTAATAACTTCAAGTCATTAAGAGAAAAGATTAGAGACATTATATTTATTTATTTATTTATCTAATTTGATAACTTCTGGTTATCATTTTAGTTGAATAAAATAATAACTTCCGGTTATTAAGTATATCGAAAACTTCCGGTTATCAATTGTAACTCATTTTGATAAAACTTTTAATTATCAAATATAATGACTTCTGGACATTAAAAATATCAATAACTTCTGGTTATTTAATAAATAAATAAAACATTCTGATATTTACTTATTTTGTCATTCTCTTCGGGGAATGAAAATATTAGTCTCATCCAATATAAGAACAATTTCATCAAGAAAATAAATATTATAATTAATGATAAAATGATAAAATATAATCTAAAGTGTACCTCTTTTTAGAGACAATCTTACGATAATCTGATTATATCGATCTCGTGCTTCTACTATAAAACAAACTTCCGTCACAACTCGATTAGAGCGAAGTCGTGCTGATAACATGTTATAAAATAAAGATAGAAGACAAAAGTTATGAGAGATTAAAATCTTATTTCTATATTATCTCATCTAGAGGTCTATCTCCATCAACAACATACAAGCCTCTATTTATAGGTTAGAGAAACATCATGTAATAAAAGAGAAAATTAATACAAAATTAAATCTAAAATTAAGGAGAAGATGAAGAGAATGAAAAACTTCTATCATTATGAGAGGAGGTGGAGAAAATGAAACATCTATCATTAATTTTATAATATAAATATAATTTTTGATGTGTAAAAAAATTATTATGAATAATACAAAGTTATAACTAACCTTAATTATTATTACGGTGAGGAACCAATTTGTTTCAAAGAAAACCGTTATTGGTTATCGATTATGACTAACAATAATACTAAGTTCTTATTAGATTAGTAGAAAATAATGGGTGGCCAGCGCCAGCCCAATAACAATTTCTAATCTAATAAATTAATTTCTGGATATTAAATGATTAGTAATACTTATCATAATTAATTTAGAATATTCTTGTAATAATATTTAACAAAATTTTAGAACATATTAAATTTTAGTTAAAATTTCTAACAGTAACATAAAACATACGAATCAAGTCGATTGTTTAGACATACCCCAAAGCCCAAACAAAGAAATTAAGATTCTTTTTTCAGTAAAATAGATAAATAAATAACAACAACAACAACAACAAAACGATTGAGGGCTCCTTTTGTGAATGAACTGGAGATTGATTTTGGAGGTCTAAATTGAAATTTGACCTTCCCATGCGGTAAGTGTGTATTGAGAGCATCTCCAATGGATTGGAAGTTGCTATTTAGTTTTTAATCTGATATTTCAGTGCATAATTTTAATTTTAATATTGAAAGATCGGTTTCTAATTCAGAAATTTTAATCTCAGTTGTTAATTTAACAACTCAGTTCTATACGCCACGTCAGATTAATTTTTTTATGAGAATTAGCATTGGAGCGATCTATCCTATTTGCATTGAAGGCGCAATAGTTTTTTTTTATGCAATTGATGTCTGACGCGACTTCTAACTATGCTAAAACTAGATATCTGATGGTTTCAAAAAAATAAAATATGATTTCAGCATTAGAAATAAAACTTAAAGATTAAAACTATCATTCATATAACTGACGTGTCTAAAATAAATATTTAGAAACTTTTCACCGTAGGAGATGCTCTGATACAACAATTCATTTTTCTAAGGAGCTATTTACAAAGAATCTAACTAATTTCTCTTGTATTCAACGAAACTTCGAATATTGTTCCTTTTTCATTATAATAAGAAAACTGAAACTTTATTATAAAAAAAATTAATTGAAGATTTTAAGTTTCCACTTTGTCTTTTTTAGAGCAGAATACGATTTTCTTCAAAATGAAAATGTTAATTTTCAACACCAATTCCTTCAGTTTAGTCATTAATTCTCAAAATCATATAATTTTCCACTGCCAAAACAAACGAATCAAAAGATCAAAACATAGAACATATAAATTGAAAAGAAAAAAAAGAAAAAAAAATACATTAGAAAGACACAACAAAATAAATTGAAAATACGCACATACAATTTAGGGGAAAAACAACATAAAGAAATATAAATATTTGATTCTAAATCCAATGAGTTTTGTTTGTTAATTCTAAATCTAAAGGAATTCGGATTGAAAATTCAATCATTGTTTTTCGTTCCCTATTGAATTGAGAGAGTTTATTTATTCCAAAGGGACAAGAATCTTCTGCTCCCTTCGAAATGAAGCGCAGGCTCCTATTTTTCAGATCCGATGGTAAAAAAAAACATTTAATTTGAAAATAGTATTGCATCATCTCGAAGAACATCATTGAATTTCGAAAAGTAGGAAACAAAGAGCACTAAGAGGAGAAAACGGAGCTTCCTTGAGTTTAGTATCTGAAAATTATTCGTAAATATATTATTTATATTCATATTCATAAAAAATAATGCGAATATAGATATAAATTTTGATTTTGAGCTATATTATATGTATTCAAAATAAAATATATATTATAAAATTTTATTTATAAAATAATATTAATTATCAAGAATTATATATATGTACAATATCATTGTTATAAATATTAATAAAAATATATATTACAAATATTTACTCTTAGTACTTATTTTATTATATTATTTATATATATAGTTATTATTAATATATATTAATTTTTAATTTATATCCATCACAAAATTTGTATCCAGTTTCAAATCAGTTCCGTTTACGGCCTAAAAGCAGCATATGTTAGTCATTCCAAAGTGATTTTTACTGGAATAGTGGAACATCTGTTGCGACTCCATCAACGTAGAAAATGATGAATAAGGAAGATTATTTTATTTAGACTAGTGTATTAAAAAAATTCAGATTGGTCATATCCGTGTTTGTATTCCAATCCCGATCCGATTCAAAGTCAAACCCATGCTAATCCGTATCTAGGATAACTCATAGGTCTAGAGCGGATTGCGGACAATTTTTTTTTTATAAAAACTCATCTAAAATGTGTCTCATCCTAATCCGTACTCGACCCGACCCATCTTACATGTCCTCACCCGATTGACTAACCTACCCCAACCCGTTAAAATAAAAAAAAAAATGCCCAAACCGGTTATCCAAAATCCGGACAAACCTACCCAACTCAGAAATAAAACCCGAGAAACCCGACTCACTTTACCCGGCAAACTCGACCCGATAACCTGGATAAACCAAGGGAAATTTAAAAAAAAAAAGCTTCTAACAGGTTAAAAATTCAAAAAAAATAAAAAAAAATCCAGAAAAATTGAAAAAAAAAAGGTAAAATTCACCATTCAATTTTTTCCCCTATAAATACCACCCCATTTTATTTCATATCCTCACACCAAATCAAATTCTCTCTCTCTTCTCAATTCTCATATTCTGATATTCGTTAATTGATTAAATATTGAGAAATTCTCTAAATCTAATAGTATTATTCCAAAAATAAAATAAAAAATAGTTATATTATTGTTACTTATTTATTGTTCTCATTCCGCAAGAAATCATAAGTGTATTTTAATTAATTAGTTTATGTTATATTCTTTATTTTTTATTATTAGTTTCATTAATTAGTTTATATCACATTCATTTTTTTAATTAGTTTATGTTATATTTTTTTATAATTATTTTCTTTTAATTATTCTTTTAACATTCTTTATTTTTTATGATTAAATTATTTTAATTAGTTTTTGTTATATTCTTTATTTCTTTATAATTAGTTTCTTTTTAATTTCTTTTATGTTACATTTTAATTAGTTTATGTTATTTTTTTACATTCTTTTACGTTCTTTTAAGTTATATTTTATGTTAATTGTTTTATTCTTTATTTTTTATAATATTCTTTTAATGTTATATATTTTTAGCAATATAACCATCTCCCAACCGCTCTCATACCGAAAAAATGGCACGTCAGTTGAGCGTTGAAATATTTGATGAATAATTAAGTGAACAAAATCCTAACCCTCTATAACCATACTATCAATAAAATCTTAACTCTCTGCATCCGTATTATCAATAAAATCTTAACTCTCCGCATCCGTATTATCAATAAATTTCACAATAATATTATCCATCACAAATGTTGGGTTGATCTTAATTACCAACCGTAAATCACTTCTTTTAGTGTTGGACAATGTTCTACCTCATATCCCTCAAGTTCTCGGTATAACATCGACACAATAATTAGTACTGGACTTCCACCATTACATCCAACAAGTGCAGGATGCACCACACCGACACCCGAGTCAAGAGTCCCACAATCACGGATCGAATCTAAAACCGACAAGAGAAGGAAGAGAGTCCCCCAACTTATGATGCATCTTGGTAATGTTATTACGAATAAACTTTAGGTCCCGATAGTATTCTACTAAGTGCACGATGCAAGTTAGTAATTGTAACTTCTTATAATTATATAATAAAAAATAGTTTAAGTCAATTTAAAAAATATTTCGATAAATACATAGCAAAAAATGAAGAACCCTAAGAAAAACCCGATACCCGTATGATATAAAATTACTTGAACTCGGACGATACTAGAATACTTACCAAATATGATGAAAAAAGAATGTTAAGTGAGTTTACCCAGTATATAACCAAAAAAGAATAACTAATAAGTATGAGATATTATATCAATTTTGTCTGATTGATGATTAGAGGTTGTGATCAACCATTGTACAAAATGTTCAATCATAGAAAAATGCTACCCGAGTTAAAAAAAATAGTATATCAAACTAAAAAATGAATTACTAGCCATATTTACATTTACAACAAATGAAATATCAATTGCATCCATATATGGACCGTCGTTAAATATGATCTTAGTTATAGTTGTGTTGTTGTCCATTATATTGATCGTAATTAGATTTTACAAAAAAAGATCATAAGTTTTTGAACCATGAATTATCCGCACACCGCACAAATTATTTATCATTTTTTATAAATATATTGCATGAGTATAAATTAAAAAAAAATTTAGATAATAAAATATTTTTAATTTCTTTTGATAATGCAAGCAATAATATTAAATCTATTGATTATTTTATAAGTTCACTAAACTCAATTATGGATGATATGATGTTTCATAAAAAATATGCATGTTATATTTTTAGCTTAACTATTAAGACAAGTATGAAGACAACCGTTATTGATAATTTAATTTAAAAATTTAAAGATAATTTTCATCATATTTATTTAAAGAATATAAGAAAATAAAATTTTCATGTCTTGTGTGTAAAATTAAATTTGAGTAAGTTAAGAGTACCGTGAGACATAGATACACATTGAAATTCAATGTATAGAATGTTATAATGTGTCCTTTCATACAGGGCAGAACTAAGGTATGCGCCAACCGACGCTCGGACACTCACTCGGTTCATTAAAAAATAAAGATCCTACGGTAAAAATTTTTTTTTTATCCAAACATTTTATTTATTTGAACCGGGCGCCCCTTATCGATCGTTCGTTTCTGGTTCCGCACCTGCTTCCATACAAACATGCTATAAATGAGAGTCTACGTAACTCACCCGAGGAATTACACTTGTCATGCTCCGCGTGAGAATGAGAACAACTGGAACAACTTCAGAATTTTCTAGAAGTTTTCTTTAATGCAACCGTCCAATTATCATACTTATATACATCATCCCGCATTAGTTGCTTTAACATCTCTATTTGATCTCCAAGGTTAGTTTTTTTTCCGTCTTTATATTTATTTTGTTATAAATTTTAACTTATTTCATTACTAATTTATTTTATTATTTTTAAGGTATATCATGACTTGGAGAATATAAAAATTCGTTGAATCACGAAAGGATGTGCAGCGAACTATCCTCTTCCATCGATTATAGAAGCCATGAGAGATAAATTTCTCAAATATTAGAAAGAAAACCCACTCTCATTATAATTATCATAAATTAATTTCATCCTTCATTCAAGAAGAAGTATATCATAAGATTGCTTCAACGATTTAAAAAGAATTTGAATTTACCACACACCTGTAAGGAACAACGTGTGACCTCCGCATTGGAGGATATGTTCAATCTATACAACACTCAATTTCATGCGAACCAAGTGAATTAAGCTTCTTCTTCGAATCTTCGTAACATTAGATACTAAAATCTAACACATTTATAATATCAAAAATTAAATATTATTGTAAGACTTATATTTTTTATGTTTTTGAATCATAATAGGAGCAATAATTGATCTGCATTATTGTGAGACTTGGAGGAAGATGACGACTCACAAATGTAAGTAAACATGAATGATGGCCCACTATATATTTATCATGTATTGTGCCAATCGTCCCTTATGAATCATGTTTTAGTTCAGCAAATATGATTCTAACCGATAAACGCAACAGATTGAGTGCAAAGACTTTCGAATGTCTCGTATGCTTGAAAGATTGATTTGATGCAGAACAACGCAATCAACATGCACCCATTGAAGCACCATCATTCGGTGAATTTATGACAGACATAGATGAAGACTCAAATGATATTCCAAAAAATGATTTATGGTATATGAATCTCAACTTCTAGATGATATTTCTAATTTTTTTTTTAATATTTTTTCTATTTGTAATTGTATTTATATTGGTTTTTTTGATTTTTTTCAATATACATTACTAACAAAAAAAATTAAAACTCCGTCTATATATTAAATAGTCGGTCCCAACCCCGAAATAAAGGAGGAGGGTAACTTTATTTTTAACTCTTTTATTTTTATTTTTTTTGTCAATTTATTTGATTTAAAAAAAAAAAAAAATTATTTTATTTGAATTTTATTTCAATTCATAATTAGTTTGTCATTTTATTTTAAGTTATATCATTTTATTTGAATTTTTTAACATTTCATTTGAATTTTTACTTAATTTTTTAAGTCATAAAAAATAAAAATATAATATAAACTTGTCAAGAATATTAATGGTTATATATTTTGAATAATTATTTTTTAATTTTTGGAATTTTTGAAAATTTATTTGAATTTATTTGAGTTACTTTTGATTGAAAAATAAATAAATCCGGTGGTTCAAATACTCGACCCGACCCTCTCTGAAATTTTAACCTATCATGACCCATCCCGACATGCCCATCGACCCGTCACACTCATAGTTCTAGGACGGATCACGCCCGCACCCTCTCAAATCCGACCCCATCCTAACCCGTTGATCCGTTCTAATCCATCCCAATCAAACCTGACTAACCCGCCTAAATTAAACCCGACCCATCCCATCCCATCACGTCCCAATTTTAATTCACTAATTTGGACGGTCATGACCGCATGAATAAAGTTTTCAAGTTTAACGTGGGGAAGGGGCTAATAAATAAAAAACATTCGATGGGTATAAAAGCAATCATCCCTTTGATTAACGACACATACTCCATTCACGCTACCAAGATTTTCATCAAATACAAATACAAAATACATCCGCTTAAAATCAAAATCAGTCGCATACGATTCAAAGCTGAAAAGCTTGGGAGGAGGAACGAAAAGGAAGAATCGGCGTAAATCAGACACAAGGCTTCTTTCTCTCTTCCGATTCAGGCGTTCTGTCCATCTCTCGCCAAATTCCAAAACGCGACTAGTCGGTTTGGAAAATCGCGCAATAATTGGAGCATCCGCTGTCGATGGATAGATTTTCCAGACCATGGTAGCAACTAACGTGCGCAAGGTGCTATGGTAGAAGGCTCGAATTTTTTTAAGCAAGGTGCTCTATCTCTGGTAAAAGCTATCGTCTGAGATACAAGTGCGAGTACGTTTCATCAATTCACTCGTTGGTTATTTCTGCTATTTTTGTTAAATTTATATTTGGAAATTCACTATTTTCTTTCCTTAATATGCTTAATTTTAGAATTTTGTGTCTGATTGATGGTAAAAAAATTCAGACAGAACTCAAACCGACACTTCAAAATTCCATTTCCATCCGAAGTAAACCTCCCTTTGATTCACTGGTTTCGTCTCGCCAGTTTGATAATTCCAACATTATACTCTTTTACCCTCCAATTTTGTAGATTTTAGTCAAATTTGCAGTATATAATTGACTAAGTAGAAGTACCCATCCAATTCTCAAATTATACCTTTTCTGATTTTTTAAGCTATTCTTTTAATATTTGAAAACCTAAATTTTCAGGTTTAATTTGGAGTCAAAATTTGAAAACTGCAGTCTGTTAATGCCCATTTCGAGATGGAAGGGATAGAAGAAGCAAATCAAGCGGCCATAAACAGTTGCTATAGAGTTCTAGGCCTTCTCTCCCAACCCAAAAATCAACTCCAGTTTAGGCAAATAGCACTGGAGACTGGAGAATCTGTTTCTAGGTTCAACAAAGTTGTTTTGCTTCTGAGCAACAATAAGGGTCATGCCAGATTAAAAACAGAGAAATGGAAGAACAGAAGCCTACCTCAAATAAACCCTATATGCCTTTTAGACCACCCAGTCTTGTCCAATTTTGGCCAATTTGCCCCAAATCCAGACCCCTCCCCCTCAAATTCCTTTCAATTTCATCCCAAAAGCAAATTTTCAATTGATTCAGGCTCTGGTTCTTTAGCCAAGACAGCGAGCACACCAAAATTCAACCAAAGCATATTCCTAGAATCGCCCATTCTTGAAATAGACCCTTCTTCTTCTTCAGTTAATCAAAATCATCAATTTGCATCACAGTCCAGTAAACCAAAATCAACCCATTTCCAATTCAAAGATGAACATGGCAGAGCTAGTGAGATTAACATAGATTTTGAGAATTTTTCAAAAGCAAACTCGGTATATTCTTCACTGAGTGTGGATGGAAGTGGATTTCAGTTCATAAGTGGTGCCCAGTCATCAGACCTTGTCAGCACGCGGCTGCCACCTTTTAAGAGAAAGTGCCATGAAAGAGGGGAAAATGGGGAGGGTAAATGTGGAACAAGTGGAAAATGTCATTGTGCTAAAAAGAGGTAATATTTTGCAAATTCCCACTTTTTAGTTTTATTGGATTCTTTTTTATGCCAGTTCAAAGAACATTTTGTTATTTATAACCTATTTTCTTAAATATTTCATTTTGTAATATTCCATCAAATGGACCAATGATATTTCTAAATGTGGTTTCTGCTTCAATTAGAACTTCTTAGCTTGAATTTAAGTACAATAATTGCATTCAAAATCTTTTATTTATATATGTTTGATAATTTCTTCATTTTGCTTTTTTTTTGCTTCATTTACAGGAAACATAGAGTGAAGAAAACAATTAAAGTCCCAGCAATTAGTGACAAAATTGCAGATATACCCCCTGATGATTACTCATGGAGAAAATACGGCCAAAAGCCAATTAAGGGCTCACCTCATCCCAGGTATACTTTATGTTATTTGACATCTTGCAATCATACTACACAAAACACATTGTCTAAGTGTCATTCCATTCAACATTAGAAGACATCTTTTCTTTTTCTTTTTCTTTTTTCCTTCAATCTTCTACCTAGGTTTTCTTCATTAATTAACTTCCAATTTTGTTTAGTAATGCATGAAATGGTCAAAGCTAAGTATTCAGATATATATTTTTACAGTTGCATATTTAACAATATGTAATGCAGTGTAAGGTTTCAACATCTATTGTTACAAATTTCCCTTAGTTATCTTTTGTAAAATATTATTGTGCCTGGCATATGCCTTCCTCTTTGTCATTTCTTTATTCAAATGCAAAGCTACTTTCTTTTTTGATCCCACGTAACATCCTATTCAAATAATTTGTCATAGTTTCAAGTAAATTATTGTTACTTCCAGGGGCTACTACAAATGCAGTGCAGTGAAAGGTTGCCCTGCAAAAAAACATGTTGAGAGATGCTTAGATGACCCCATGATGCTTATCGTAACATATGAAGACGAGCACAACCATGCAAAGCTATTAAACCAACCCGCACAAACAACATAGATATCGTGATTCTTCTTTCACTTGTAAATTTGACCCCTCATTGGTTGATTTGCTATAATCTGCATTTCCAAGATAGAAACAAATTACTTCATTTACAAAATCTCAACAGTTACTCGCATATATTTCGCATATATCTCAACAGTTACTCCAATGTACCGAAACTACCACCTTTTGATTTAGCTACAAACCCAAATAGCTGAACATATTTTGGACAGATACAGTCAATGCTCGAGCTTTGCAGCACTTGAGCCTGATAATTTGGGATTTTTATGGGTCTATAAAAATCGTGCCCAACTGTTTTCATGGATTTTAGACTAGTTCTCTGGTATGGAAAAGGTACTTTTCAGTGTGCTGAAAGAAAAAACAAGTAGAAAAATTAGAATTTCTTTAGGTTATGGCTTGTCCCATTTTGTATGTCTTATTTGGTTTATAAAATATTAAGAAAGAATATGTTTGTTTCATTAATGAAATAGCATGTCAGAGAGGATATGAATAGGTAGAAACATTGATTCCTTGCATCTCCCTTTTTCTTCTTTGGTTTTCTGTTTGAGAGCTTGTAAATTCTGTAGCTGCAAGAGATGGAGTTGAGTTCAGTCGGAAAAAAAAATGTAATGGAGAACTTAGAGTTCAATTGCCCCTTATTTTTTTTTTGTTTCTCCTCAATTTTGCAATGACAATGAGATATACGCGTTGATTACAATTGGTAGTGCTGAAATTCCACGTCTACACTCACAATAAGTTTATAGCCTTACAACCGAGAAAAGGGTTGCATGTTTAAGCGCCTGGACAATTTATTCAACTGCAAGGAATATGTATGTAGCAAATCGGGTGATGACGCCGAGAGAGAATTTAAGTATATACCAAAATTTGTGCCGCCTTTTATTTGTCCTTTTTTTTTAGTTCACGCATAGAAAGATAGCCATAGGAAGACATTTTCCATTAGACTTTATCGTCACTTTCGAGGTACTTGTGTGCTAATAAACATTTTTAAACGAGGGTCAACTCTCCCGGCTTACATTTATTAGTTTTAAAAGCCGGATGGATAGTAGGCTAACCCAACAATATATAAAACAATAAGATGAGCAATAAATGCACGAAGAAAAGGTCATAGGATCGATCAATAAAAGCTTCTTAGGATTATTTTATTATTGCTATAGTGAATTTGTTCTTCACAAAATTATACTAGTTTTGATGTAATTTATCTCTTATACATTAAAATGTTTGTAATATTTTTCAAACTTTTTCTTCTATTTGAAAGTGATATGTATAAGGTGTGCTTTGTTTTTTTTTCCTCTTTGGTAGAAATTATCCTACATCTAATCACGTCGATTGTTATTAAACACGTGTTTAGTATTTTGAAAAGATTTTCCTGTTGAAATTTTACATGACATAAAATTTATTTTATAGACAAATTTTTCATTTTACATATCTAATATTTTATTCAATAATTTGTTTTCCTAAGAACAATGTTCAAAGAATGATTTTTCTTTAAGTATTAGATAAATTTTTAAGAACAAGTAGGCAACAAACTTTGCGGTTCATCAAATTAGGCAGGGTTTTATAATCATCAAATGGCCGTACTTTAAGTTTGGAGCTGACGGCCGAAATTAAGGGGCGGACACCGATTTTCACAGATTAACTAATAACTATTGATATTTGTAAATTTAAAATAAATTATTATTATTATTATTATCATTATTATATTTTTTTGGGGACCGGCAAAGAACAAGACTTATGATTGGACGAAAGAGACGGAAAGATGCTTCTAGACTCATGAGTCATTACGCCCAAATAATATCCCATCCGTATTTTGAGAAGTAAAATAATATTAAATAATATTAAAGAGTAAAAATTAACAAAATTAGTTTAGTTTTAAAATATTAGTCGTTTATAATATAATAGAGTAACATATAATAATTGGATGTAGTGTTGAATATATAAAAGCTAATTTTATATTAACGGTTGTAATTTATTAAATTTTATAACTGTTTAAATTTTGATCCATAGTCACATATAAATATAAAATATTATATAATATTTTTGTCAAAAATATAATATTATATGTTAGGACTATATTTTAAAGATCAAACTATCTTTATTTGCAAGAAGATAAAAATGAATATCTATGTCTAAACTATATAGTTATTAAAAATAACTAGGATGATTGATAGTGATAAAATTCAGATGTTTTCGTTAATTTAAATGTTCAGATAACAACTTTTTAGTTATATATAGTTCTCAACATAATTTTTTGAGTAATGATTATATAAACAAAAATATTTTTTGTGAACTTATACTAATACGAAATTTTTAGCAACTTGAAATAAGTACGAGTTGTTTCATAGCAAAACAAACTTAACAATTAAGAAGTAAAGAGATTAATTAATAATTAGATATTGGTCTAGTGGCAAATTAATCTATATAGAAGGTCAGAGGTTTGAAATCTGAATTAGATTTTATGAACATTTAGAAGTTAAATAGCTTGGACTCTCATCTTTATTCAAAAAGAAAATGATGATAAATGCATAAGTGTAGCAAGTGAGGGTAACTTGATCACTTAAAAAGTCATTTTGATGCTTTAAAGTTTAAAGTTACAGCACAGTAGCACCCTTCACGACGAGTAAATAAAATGAAGTAGAATTTTCAGTTAAATTATCTTACAACATCTGAATTTTTTGTTGATGAATATTTATATTATGTTATTACTGTTTGACAAGAATAACTGATTTAAAGTGTGGTTACCATACTTCAGCTGCCACGGGGAATAATGTTAGAATGCAGCTTTGTTTGATGATTTTTCTTATTTTGCACGTCGACCCCAAGAAAATTGTCAATAGGTTTTTGCATGTAGATTACTCGTCTCATAATATTCAAAAGCTACGTTAAGAACTTGTGCAGGCTTGTGCATGTCAGTATTGTAGACATCATGACGCGGACTCGTGCATTTCAGATTCTTAAAAATTTGATATAGTTATGTTTAGTTTTTAATATATTTTTGTCTCAAAAATTTGCTCTGTGTATATGTTTGCAGTAATTTTCACTGAGTAACTATGTTCAAAACTTAAATTTCTTTTATAATGCTAGATGAGAGAGCAAGTTGAACGCATGTCTACAGATGTGTACTTTAAAAATCTTACAATTTATCTATAGCATTATCAAATTTTTATTGAGATATAGACGAAGGTCATAATTTCTAATTTTAAATGCTATAAAAGTGTCTTAATCGATTGTGAAGCCTGCAATCTTCTACACGAAGATCATTATCTAACTATTGAATCAAATGCTCATTCTCAATCTTGTCCAACTATAAAATACAAAATACTAATATTATTTTTATAAAAGTGGGAATAAAAAAAATCTCAATCGAAATAGGACGCAGGACACTTGAAAGTAAACCTTTTTTCAGATTAATTAGGTACAATAGCAAATTGAAAAATTGAAGAAATTGATATGTCTATTTGAAAACAGGCCAAACATGCATACACATCATAAAGTTGTAAGTATCGATCATTTAATTCTAAAAGTAGTAATTTGTAGACCATTGAAATTTTATATATTATTTCACAAATTGAAAACACTATCAGAAGTAATTATAATTTTCTAAGAATAATGTACTTAAAAAAAAGAATGTTAAAGGCTTAATTAAACACTTGAAAAATAAATATAATATATACGTTTTCACTTGCTAAAAACCAATACTGGTGTCTGCCCCACATATAATGGTGAGCCTGCGGTAGGAAAAATTGCACAAGTTTTAAGGGTGAGATTGCAAAACTGAACCTTAGATTGTTAGCTTCAAAGTTGGAAATTTGAGAAATCCAATCATGTGCTTCAGGTCAATGTCAACATCTCATGAAAGCTGATTTAATAATTTAATAGCATAACAACCAATTATAAATTATTTTAGCATTTGACCAGAGCTAATATGATTAAGCAATAGTCCAAGTTGCCACAAAATAATATTTTAAGGTCACCATCATGCTATTAGTTTCGTGCAGAATAAGTAATTCAATCCCCAGATCTCTCTCAGAACCAGATCAAAGCTTGTAGAAATGAAGAATTATTTTTGTATCGCTGAAACCAAACCTTTTCTTTTATTTCTTCTTATATATTTTCTTTCATTTTTCTTCATTTTTTTTCTTTTTTCGTTTTATTTTTGGAAACTGCAACGCAAGTTGCCTGCTTCCTTAATAAAAGAACATAAAACACAGAACTAATTTGAAGAAAGAGAAAAAAAAATATATGTAAAGCCTCTCGAGCTGTCGCACACATACGTATTATAATCCAAAATTGAATCGTACATATATAGCGTCCATCCATTTATCTTTTATAAGTGTCCACCCTATCCATCGCTGGATATCTCCAGTTTAATATTATGTGGGATATAATGGGGATTTCAATTAATGATTAAACAAATATATATTTAACACATGTAAATTATATTTACATGACATATAATAAAGTTATTTTGCAGGATTTACTAGATACATATGATTATTTTAAAAGAACGAGTTTTTTTTTAAAAGAACGAGATTATAAAAAGAATCAAATTGATAATTCTAAACAACACAAAAAGAAAATGTTCAAAGGGCCTCTGTAACTAGCATCTACTGGCACGAAACAACAAAATAAAACACCGAAGTGAAGAAAAGAATAGCACAAAAAGAAAATATTACCCAAATCAAGCAAAATAACCTTCTGAACCAGAGAAGCAAAAGGACTTCGTTTAAGTCTTCGCTAAATAAGCAATTACATATAGTGGCGGGACCCGCATATGTGAGAAAAAAAATTGATGTTATTTAATATTTAATAACAAAGAAAATCCAAACTAAAAAAGTACATTATGCCACCTACACCAGACTTTGGTCTAGCATAACAATCTAACAAATAGTGATATAGCAAAACTAAATAAAACGTCTTGCAGCCGTTGTCTTACTAAATAAGCAATAATTAATGATTTATGATTAATATTTAAATCTAATAAATAAATAAATAAATATATTATATGTTTACTACATTAATATTTACAATGTACACCTAGTACTAAATCCCTCTTAATATCTTTTTTACATGTTATGTAAATATTATATACGTTAACTATATTACTGATACTTCCAATTAAGATGATTATTTGTTAATTATATAACATCATGAAATATTAATAATTCATATGCAACAAAAAATAATTTTATATCTGTAGTACTGATGATGGATATATAAGTGAATGTAACAATTGGGTAGACGCAATATATTTTTCTCCAAAATTTTCTTGTAAATTTTGTGCAATGCACGGGAGGTTATAGTTTCAAGTCCTAGTAATAAGATATGATTGAATAGTTTTGGAAAAGAAAAGTACTTACAATAATTGTACAAGTTCTCTCATTATTCATATTCATTTCAAGTTTGTTCCACCATGAGGATATATAGTGTCATATATCATCGCTCATTATTTTTTACAATTACCGCTAATACACAAAATAATTTTTCTTTTTGAAAAATTAAGCCGAATTTATAATGCACATGCATGGTGATTTTTTTAATCGTAGATTTTGTATCGAATAAAATTGAAAGCAGGAATTAATGAAGGATTATTGAGATTCCTTTCCTTGAACTGCAGTACCAAGCCCCATCTTTAGAGAAAAGTATAAAAAACATATATGTAGCCTTACCAAACATTTTTCAGTTCTCGCTGCAGTGCTGTTTATTTAAATATTCATAGCAAATAGAGATCTAATTAATGGTTAAAAAACTTGTCAAGTTGACTATTGTCTACTGGCCTTTATTAGGAATTCGCAAGCAAACATTATTCCTTGCCTTTCCTATGAGGAATATTATACTTACCTCCAAATCGTCATTTTCCCTTATGTCATATTGTTTTTCACTCACTAAAAGTTTGAATAGATATGTTAACTTATATATTTGTAAATAAGTATTGTATAATTACACCACAGTTAGTGTACGTCATACAAAAAATTAAAGTGAAGCCAACATATTCTTAAAATGGTAATAATATTCGTGAGTTATTTCAGATTTTGAGAATAGCCGAAATCAATGAATAATATGAAAGTTCACGAGTTATACAAATAATTCGTAAATTATACGCGTATATAACAAATTTAGCATATTATTTATGTTTAATTCATTATAATTCATTGTGCATAAAATTAAAAATATATATATAATTTGAAAAATTTGTACTGTGATGCGAAGGATTGAGACCGAGTAGGGGTGTCAATGGGTCGGGTCGGGTCAAATCGGGTTCAGGTCATGTCACATTATTTTATTATTTTTTTGGTCCGATCCGATTAAATTCGGGTCAAAAAATCTTGACCCATAGCCGACCCGACTTGTGTAAGATAATTAAATATTTATTTATTATTTTTATATAATTTTAAGCAAAAAGATATTGATTAATCTATAATTAATCTTAATTAGTGTTTATTTAAGATTTAATTAGTACTAAATCATAAAATTATTTCAAAAAATATAATTAATTAGGTCGGATCGGGTTGATCCGAACCGATCCGATCCCAATTCGGGTCAAAAAAATTAAACTCATATCTGACCCATTTATCTTCGGATCATGTCGGATCAAATCGGGTCAATAATTGACACCAGTAAGATCGAGAGAGAAGCATATCACTTTTTCCTGGTCTTGCGTTGCCTAGTGCCTTGCAAGCTAGGTATAGTTACAGATGTGCAAATAGATTTTTTTTTATTGATTTTGAACTATTTGATTCAGTTTTTTAGTTCAAAAATTCTGATTTAGTTAAAAAAATTAGTTAATTCAGTTTTTATTCTTTGTTTCGGTTTATATTTTTCTAAATTAGATAAACCGAAGAGTTCAAAATTTATCAAATAAATTTATTCATTTGGCATAAATAAGGATCATATCAAAGATAATCTGAATATATCTATTTTTAATAGGTTTTATTTAGTTATTTATTTTATTTTATAAACTATTTTTTTATATCAATTTTTATAATTATCAATATTTTTCATTATTTTTGAGCTAATTATATAATTTCAATTTAATCGAATATATCGAACAAAATTTTAATTTATTTAATTTTTGATTTATTCATTTAATATTTTTATAAATTTAATTTGATTCATAATTTTACAAATCAAATAAAACATGGGACGCATATATTTATTTTGGTTTGAAGACTGATTGCCCATCCCTCGGTACAGTGAGGGCTGGGAAAATGTATAAATCTTTTCTTTTTATTTAGTACGGTCCAAAGCATATAATCAAACCTACTCCTTTTTGTAGTCGGATTTTCTGTGTGCAGATATGTGTTGAGGTCTTTAAAATTCAAGTCTTATAGTTCTCCTAATGCATCTTAATTCTGAATTTTGATAATATTTATTATATAATTTCATATTATAGAAATGAATTATTCCCAAAGTATATTCTAATCATAAATTTTTTATCTCACCAAATGTTTCCAAATCATTGATTTATTACTGCAAACCACTGAAATCGATTTACTAGACTTACACAACATATTTATAAATTTTCAAATTTATTTACTATAAAGTTAAGCGGTCTAAAATGATGGTTTACATGTCATTTTTCGTAGATTTATTTTTTCTGTTATTTTTTTACCACTTGATTTCAGAATAAAATAAATTCTAAAATTTGCAAACCATAATGTAAATTTATCATACCTATGAAAAAGATTGGTTTCAATGGTATGGTAAAATATAAAATGGATCGGGTAGGTTTGCAGCTCTTGAAGCCAATTTTTGAGTTCGTAGTCTTCTCAAGCGTTTGATTTTATATTGAAATTCGTATTTTTAATAAATTTTATTTTTAAAATTTATACTTTTAATAATCATTATGAATCTCAATGCAAAATCATAAACATACAAATATAATAAGAAGAGGATAAAATTTATACTTTTAATAATCATTATGAATCTCAATGCAAAATCATAAGCATTGATTATGTTGATGTTTCATCAATATTAAACATCATTCATATATTAGTACTGCTGTAACAATGAGTATATGTTATATGCTGTGGATATAGATTAATCAATTTAGCTCCTAACATGTGCATTGCCCGATATTTTAGAGCGTATGACTCGCTGAAGTTCATGAGAATTATTTAAATTGACATGCTCAAACTCGATGTAATTAATTATATTTATTCAATGTCAAGTAACTGATGACTAACATAACATAAGATAAATGTACAATTCTCTTAATCTTATTAATCAACCAACAGATATTGGTACCAAATAAATTTAATATTATAAAGAGAGTAAATATACCGTGAACTTAAGCTCACGGAGGCCTTCCGTGAGCTTAACTCAAAAAATATATCAAATCATCTCCAAATTTTAATTTATTATTCTCATTAAATTTTTTATATAAAAATCTCATGGAATACAAAAATTTAGAGCGTTTTGAGCTTTTTAAGTCATGATTTTTAATTTTTAAAAATCAGCTCTAAAAATAATAATAAAATATTTAATATTTGAACATTATTTTAGAAAATTAAAAACGGTGGATTAAAAAGCTCAAAACACTCCAAATTTTTGCATCCCATCAGATTTTCAAATAAAGAATTTAATGAGTATGATAAATTAAAATTTGGAGATGATTTGATTTACTTTTTGAGTTAAACTCATAGTATCTTTACTCATTATAAAGAACTATTATACTTATTTTATACTTCTATGTTTTAAAAAAAAGTACAACAAGTTGAAAATTGAGTTTCATTTGAAGCTTGAATAAAAATAGTATGAGATAAATAGCTTCAACGTTTTCTTAATTACTCAATCTTATTTAATTCAATTTGTGAATAAATTCAGACTTAAATTAGAATATCTTGCTTGACTTTTGGATTAGATTTGTTTGCATCTTATATTAACAAGGATCAACCTTTATATTAACAAGGATCAGCTAGGTTGCTAAAAAGGAAAAAAAATATTAAAGACTAGTACGTTATTACAGCTGTCAATTAAACTCTTTTATCCCTATTTGTGTCGTATTTTCAAATGTCAGTAATAAGATTTTCCGTACAACAATTGTTACCAAGTATGATACGAATATTTTGGGTGACAATATTGACATCGAGAAATTCACTTTACTCCTCAAATTTAAATTCATTTGGTCAAGTATACTCCTTCACTGATTACTTGAAATTCACAATATAATGATTTTTTTTGGGCGGGAAGGGATCTCATGGCAATGCAATGGATTATTTTGACAATTTTGATAATGAATCTCCAAATAAATATGAAAAAATATAAATATATTATTTTACTTATAGATTGATGATGATTCACATTTCATGCAATTTTATTATTGTTTGGTAGTCCATAAAAAAATAATCAAAATGTTATATAATTTGTAATAATTTCAATTTAACACTATTTGATGATAAATTTTGAATCACTGTCAATTTATAAGTAGAAGAATATATCTATATTGTCAAGTGATCCCTTCTTTTTTTTTTGTCTTTCAGGGCGACTTGGGAACATCCTTATTTTGTACAGTTTATCTTCTTTCATCTTTTGTAATTAATTGAGTTAATATTAAAATTAATAATAGAATAGATAGAAAATCATTAAATTGTGATATTCAAAGAATCAATGAAGGACAAAACTATTCAATTGAGTTCAGATTTGGTGTGCAAATCATTTTTTTTTTATGTCAATGGCACCACGCGAAAATTCTAGCGGGGGATGTGAAGAGGAGACTACTATCTTTTCTCCAATATATATTACTAATTCAGCATCTATGGAGCTGCTAATTTTTTCAGCAGCCAATAAATGCTTAGTAGTTATAACTAATGGTCTGGCATTCATTTAAAGCATCCATTAATAAAGTTGTTAATTGTCTTGGTGCAGACGATTATTATATTGGATCACATTATTTTACGGTATGTTTGACAACACTCACTTCTTCCGGAAGAGAAGAGAGAAAGATAATAATTTCGGAAAAAAACTTTTTTTTTATCTTTTATTGTAATATTTATTATGAATGTTTGATAACGGTGAGAGAAAATTCTAAAAAAAAAAAGAGATTAAGAGAGCCTTCTTCCGGAAGAAGAAATCTTCCATCATTTTAATAGAAGAAGAACTTCCATTTTTTTTCCATCTAATTTTTATTTCATTTGACATTCTTCTTTTGAAATTGTGTTTTTCTTCCAAAATTGCTCTCTTCTTCTCAAAGAAAGGTGTTGTCAAACACATCCAACCTTATACTTATAAAAACCAGACGTGCATGCATGCATCATTCACAGGTAAAACTCAATAACTCCCAGCCTTGTACCGTACTACTGTTTTTATATGTTTTGGATGGAACCACTTGTAACTTTTGAGGTAAAACAAATTGATTGTATATTATCTGAAAATAAGAAAAAACTTCTGAAAAAAAAAATAATTGGCGCCTCCGTACGTTTAAATGGTAATACATAGAAATCTCAGTCAAGCGAAAACTATTTTCATATATTTGCTCGCCAGATTTTTGTTAATGACATTTGAATGTGTATTTAGACGTACCTTTTCATTCTATGAGATATTGAATCCCACAACGTGTATTTATGGCAAAGTTTTTTTTTCCAATCACGAATTCACATCTGTTATATAAATAATGTAATAAATATATTCAGTGATTTTACTGTATCAATGTATCAAATCAACTTTATGTTTAAACCGACGTATTTTATGATTAAAGGGTTGGAATTAATTATTATTAATTATAATATGTATGAGTTTATATATAATAAATATATATTATATAATGGACTGTCGAATTATATCCGTAATAAAGTGATCAAATTTTGTATCAGATTTATTATATGTCATGAGAAGTGAGTCCTTTAATGTTTAGAATGTGTATTAATGACTTTATGATTTAGTGATGATCTGAATTATATAAAGTCTGATAATAATACAATTATGCTATTGGTCATTGGAGAACATAATTATAGACAGTTTTCTGATTAAGCAGCGAACCTGTTAAGAGAGTTTTAGATCCGATATGGACCCGCTAAGATATAACTACTCTCAGTTATATGAGCGTCCATTATATACAGAGGATACTATTTATTGTTTGAAACTATTCCACGTTTCTCTATTTTCTGTCACCCTTTCGTTTTCCAACAGAGATCCATCTCTCTCTAAACAGAGTTCTAGAAGAGAAGAAACTATATGCGCCGGTCCTCTCAATCACTCCATCGGATTAGAGGAAGATCCCTAGAAGGCTAAAGGAGTTTGATGATCAACGAAATTGTGTCTCTCTAAAAGATCGACAACATGGATCAAAATAACCTAATCATAAAGGATAACGATCATTTAGAAATCCTAACATGAAGAAATGAGTTATTGGAACTGACATAAATCGCTCGCATGTCAACGGATTAGTCGACCACTAATCAAATATGGGTCCGTTTGGCAAATCAAGGAATATGTTTGGAAGAGTGATAGAATAGTGTTTTTTGGAAGAGTGGTATTCTTGACTATTCGGAAGAGCGAAAATATCGTTTGGCAGTTGTTACTCATAATAGTTAAAATATGAATAATTATGATATTAATAATGATGATGATGATAATAATAATAGTAAAATAATAATCATAATAGTAAGATAATAATAAAAAATTAATAAAAATTAATCATAATAAATAATAATATTATAAGTAATATAATAAAAATATAAACATAATCATCATATAGTAATATAATAATGAAACATTATAATTACAATCATAATTATAATAATATAATAATAATAAGTAATCATAATTTTAATAATATAATCATAATATAATAATTATAATCATAATCATGATAATAATAATTATAGTCATAATCATAATAATATAACCATAATCATAATCATAATAATATAATAATAAAAATATAATCATAATCATAAAAATAATTATAATTAATTATAATTATAATAATACAATAATAAATTAATCATAACTATAATCAATATATAATAATATAATACAATATAATAAAATAATAATAAAGTAATAAAAAATAATCATAATAAATAATAATATTATAATAGTAATATAATAAAAATATAAACATAATCATAATATAGTAATATAATAATAAAAAAATATAATTACAATCATAATTATAATAATATAATAATAATAAGTAATCATAATTTTAATAATATAATCATAATATAAAAATCATAATCATAATCATGATAATAATGATAGTCATAATCAAAATAATATAACCATAATCATAATCATAATAATATAATAATAAAAATATAATCATATTCATAAAAATAATTATAAATAATTATTATAATAATAATATAATAATAAATTAATCATAACTATAATCAACATATAATAATATATTAAAAGATTATAAAATAATAATAAGTAATAATAATCATCATAATATAATAATATAATAATAAATAATCTTGATCATAATAATATAATAATAAAATAATTATATTTATATTCATAATATAATAATTTAATATTAAAATTATATTTATAATAATAATAAATAATATAATAATACTAATGGTAACGATAATATAATAACAATAATGATAATAATAATTTAATAATAATAATATAATGATAATAATAATAATAAATAAATAATAATCATAATATTAATATAATAATAAATTATAATCATAAATATAATATAATAATATAATAATACTAAATCTTAATCATAATCATAAGATAATATAATATAATCAAATAATAATCGCTATTCCGATGAGAGCTAATCCGGTATTCCATCTATAAGTTGGTATACCGGATTAGCACTATTCCACACTCTTCTACTTAGTCTAAAATTCATTTGGCAAATTATTTCATCGAAATAATAATTCTATTCTTACTTTTTACTATTCCAAAATGTGCCAAACAAACCCTATAGAAAGTATAGAACAGTTTGGACTGGTCAAAATCGTCATCCTTCGATTTAAAATAGACAGTCCAAATCGACAAACAAGCAGTTGGGTTTTTTTTACTCATAAATGCTAGTAACGAACGTACCGAATCAATTATGTACCGTCCTTTTCTTTTAACTTTGGAAGTGCCAAAGAGAAATTCATAGCCTGGCCCAATTTATAATTATGGGGGGCCTATATTAGAAGTCCACCCAGAAAATTCAGAAATGATTACCGGGATTGTGGTACCATTTTATCTTTGCGTTTTAATGAAACAGAAATATCATCTTTTCTTCCTTTCCATATTATCTGCACATATTTTTTCTTTATTCTTACAAAAGAAATCATCATTCCTTTTTCTTTGCTACGCTCAAGAATTCTCATAAATTTCTTTAACAAATTTCATATATAAAGAACATATAATTACGAGAATAGAGAGCATGCTGGACATGCCCCATTTTCTCTTGACTATCTAAGAGAGACATTCCAACAGCAGTAGGGAATGTTGATCCTATACATGAAATTGAAATAGAAACTCCTCTTGGCAGATCAGACCAGTCAGCGTACTGTTTGCTCCTGCAGGTTCTTTTATGCTCTGGTCCCTGGCACTCCTGCCAATCGTACCAGAGACAAGCTCTCTTGACTCAGAGACCATCCTCAATACCCCAGATGGAGTGCACATTCTTCCCCTGTATACCTGCACACATCTTGCTTTCTACAAGCACCAGAGAATGGTCATGAAGGTTGGGAACTGGTCAGGTAACAGGTTAACAAGCGCCATGTGCAGCCCTTTTCAGAATTCATCCTTCAATCTTTCTGCGCACAATCCAAGGGAGGCCACGTGCCAAGTTGCACGAACAACCTAATACTTGAAAAGGGTGTGCAATACTATTTCACTCTTCTCAAACTGAAGTTCCCAGCATATAATTCCTACAATGCCTGATGTTTCCAGAAAATAGAATGAACAAGTGAGTTCAACCCATGAACTGTCATAAGCATTGTAGACAACCAAACCAAGAAATCTCTTTGAAACTAGTTTAATGGAGGAAAATTCTGCCATGTCACCTCATGTAGATGATTTTTATGATTATAATTAAGGCACTGCATGTATATAAAGAAACCCATTTTCAAAATATATAGGTTGAGTGGTTAAAAAAGATCTTGCGATTGGCATTCTCCTTTGTTTTGTAGAGGCACTATCACGCTTTTGAAAGCATCGCGTTATATCTTTGCTGGGTATGTTTTGTCTCTGGTGCTTCTTTCTCTAGAAGCTTTCTTAAGTACGACATCTTTTCACCAATACTTCCCTTATATAAGTACTGGGAAGGGTTGCACATGGTTCGAACACTATGTGCACTCCGGGATCTCTATCACTCTTTTTCCTCCTATATAAGGTCTTCTCAAAGTTATCATAATATAATAATCATAATCATGATAATAATAATTATAGTCATAATCATAATAATATAACCATAATCATAATCATAATAATATAATAATAAAAATATAATCATAATCATAAAAATGATTATAAATAATTATAATTTTAATAATATAATCATAAATTAATCATAAATATAATCAACATATAATAATATAATATAACATAATAAAATAATAATAAAGTAATAAAAAATAATTATAATAAATAATAATAATATAATAATAATATAATAAAAATATAAACATAATCATAATATAGTAATATAATAATAAAAAATTATAATTACAATCATAATTATAATAATATAATAATAATAATAAGTAATCATAATTTTAATAATATAATCATAATATAATAATCATAATCATAATCATGATAATAATAATTATAGTCATAATCATTATAATATAACCATAATCATAATCATAATAATATAATAATAAAAATATAATCATAATCATAAAAAATAATATAATATAATATAATCAAACAATAATCGTAGAGGGATACATTTTTTTTATACACACACAGCCTATAAACCAGAGCAGTTTTCTTGCACATTTTACACGCAATTTTATTCTTAAACACTCTTTACACATCCATCTCTTTCATACGGCCCAATTCCTATGACTAAGACGTATTAACCTCTGCTTGTCTAAATTAGAGAACTAGTAAGAATCAATACTTCGTTCTTGTCTCTATGGATTCGTTAACTCAATTACTATTCGACAAGGTCATACGTTTGCGACCAAAATTAAATATAAATTGGGATAATTATTAAATATTGATGAAACCCATCATTAGGCAATATTTTGTATCATTTAATATTAGTTTTATGGATTCTATTCTGTATTTTGAATCCGGTACGTCCTTTACTTTTCAGCCAATTTTGTCTATAATGAAATTTCTTTATAGCCGGATTAGTTCTTTTTTTACTCCCGAAAGTGGCGTGCAACTGACACCTCTTGTGCCTCCTATTACTCAGGTATACATTCAAATGAGTAAGAGTTTCTCTGTTAAAACTTACTATGCCTAGACTATACAAGATGAAAAAACTTGTGTCTCCTATTAATACTAACTTTGTCCATACTATGTCATCACCCATATCACCCATAATTGCCGAATCTGACGAAGTTACTGAATCTCCTGAGCTTATACCATCCGATCCACCAACTCTTGCTCCTAACTCTCCTTCTCCAGTATCTGACCTTAATCTTCCCATTGCCCTTTTCAACCCCACAACTATCCCAGCACCAGATATCCTCTCGACCATTTTTGCACATATGCAAACTTACCCACTGATCATTGTGCCTTTACTACCTATCTTGATGATTACCTAGTTCCTAAAACTGTGATAGAAGTTTCTGCAACATTCAGGGTGGTTTAATGCTATGCAAGAGGAAATGTTAGCCTTGTGGAAAAATGAGACCTAAGACCTTTGTCCTCTTCCTCCTAGGAAAAATGCAGTCGATTGTAGGGCTGTCAATGAGGTAGGGTAGTATACGGGTGGAGATATTTTTATACTCATACCTATTAAATTTTTTTTTATCCATAGCTTACCCATATCCATTAAAAAAAAATTTACCCTACTCTTACTCGTTAAAAATTTTGGGTAATGAACAGGTAAAAATAAAAAAATAATAAAAAAATTATATGATTTAGACAAATAAATAGTATTAAATAAATATACTAATAAAGTACAACAATAATTACTATTTTAGTTATAATAAAAATCATATAATTTTTTCATATCAATTATCATAAAAATATATACTCATTACTATATATATTTATTAAAAATACAAAATATTCATATTTATATATATTTATTAAAAAAATATAAAATAATCATATTTATATATATTTATTAAAAAAATATAAAATAATCATATTTATATATATTTATATAATTTACTTAATGGATAATGGGTAATGAGAACCCTTATCTATATCCATACCTGATAATTTAACTAATTTTTTTCTTATCCATACCCATACCCGATGAGTCAACGAAATTAAAATTTTACCCATATTTATCTTATCAGGTATGATACAGGCCGGGTAAAAGGTCAAAAGGGTGCCATTGATAGTCCTAGTCGGTTGTAAGTAGGTCTTCACGGTTAAGATTCATCCTGATGAATCACTCCACAGACTTAAAGCTCGATTAGTGGTCAAAAGTTATCTTCAGTCTTATGGTGTTGACTATGATGAAACATTTTCTCCTGTTGTCAAGATGACATTCATTTGAATCTGCATAGCTCTCGCCGCTAGGCGCCACTGGCCACTGCACCAACTCGATGCCAATAATACATTTCTCAATGGTGAATGAGAAATGTATTATTGGCTTCTGCACCAACTCGACACCTAAAGTTTGTCGATTGCGAAAATCTCTATATGACCTCAAGCATTTCCTTCGAGCCTGGTTCGGTTGTCTATCTCAGTCTCTCAGTCATTTTGATATGACCAGAAGTACTAATGATCACTCAATCTTGTATAGACACTTAGGAGAAAAGACTATCATTATGGTTGTGTATGTAGATGTTCTCATCATAACTGATGATGACGGAGATAGAATCTCTACATTAAAGAAATTCTTGAAGGAACAATTTCAAATAACAGACCTTGACAAACTCAAATACTTTTTCAACATTGAGGTATCATGATCTCATAACAAGCTCCTCATTTGTCAAAGTATATATGTGCTCAATATGCTCACAGAAAGTGGGTTGCTGGGATGTAAACATGTTGATTCACTGATGGTTCCTGAGACCAAACTTATGTCAGAAGACGAAGAATTACTAAAAGATCCCGAGAGATATCATAGAGAAGTTGATAAATTAAATTACCTAACAATTACTCGACTTGATATTTCTTATTCAGTGAGTGTTGTGATTCAATTCATATAAGCTCCTCGTACCACTCACTCGGATGCAGTTATTAGGATCCTTAAGTATCTTAAGGGATGTCCGGGATAATGAATCGTATATAGTGATCAGGGACACGACAAGATGGCAGGATTCACTGATGTCGATTGGGCAAGTTGTCATACTAGTCAAAGGTCCACTATAGGATATTATATCTTCTTTGGTGGTAATCTTATATCCTAAAAGAGTAAGAAGCAGATAATTGTATCTCGATCCAGTGCAGAGACTAAATACCACGCAATGATAAACACATCATGTGAGCTCGTTTGGACGAAACATTTACTCAACGAGCAAGTTGTTCACCATGATGATTTGATGAGAGGTTACATTGTGAGAATCAAATCATCATGCATATCGCTAAGAATCATGTCTTTCATGAGCGGACCAAACATATTGAGATTGATTGTCATCTGATTCGAGATATTGTGATAGGAACATCCTCCTATCCTCCATGCATTCAACTCATTCATATTCAGATAGACCTTCACCTTGCCGACATTCTAACTAAGAATCTTCGCAAAATTCTAATTAATACTATATGTAATAAGTTGGACATATTTGAGATATACGCTCTAACTTGATGAAGAGTGTTAAAGGGAAGCAGAAATTATGTAACTTGGCAATAAATTAGATAATAGATTATGTAGTTTTCCGTTTTATTCTTTCTTCTCTATATATGTATAGAAAATCTCTTGAATGAAAATTATTCAGATATTCAAAACCCAAATACTGTTTTTACTTACACATACCATGATCCATGATCCACACCTAGAATTTCACTGAAGTCTAATAAATTAAGACCTCCATTTCATAGCCATCACTCGACAGATTAGAGAATATCAACAAACTGCAAAATAATCAAACAAATAATGAAATATGCAAATGACTATAGTTCTTTGTTCTCAGGTTTATAAGTGGAAAAGCGATATGAAAAGGGAGGTGTAATGTGATGAGTAATTGACTAGATTAGTTTGATGCTCGATGTTTTAGCGGCTGTTAAACAGTACTTTGTAATATTGTGGGATATTGAACAATGGGACTTACAAGAAATAATAAAGTTCATCAACATGTGTTAAGTCTCTTGTCACTATTGACCATGGAGTCATGGAGATCCAAATTAATCAATGTTTTCACTATGTTACAACGTGAATTATCCATACATTAACATAAATATAATGGTGATTCAGGTGGCAGGTGCTGTGATTAATGGGTGCTCTAATTTAGCAGCTTTTCATTGATTTTGTGTACCTGTGCTAACTCCAAAATACTGCTATCTTGAGGTGATTTTGCATTGATATGTGAAACATTCAAGGTAATTCTGCTATCATACTAATAAGTGCTGCGCTGATGAACATTTAATATATGCTGTAATGGGTTGAATTGGAGCTGCCAGGCCAAAAGTTTGAACAGTATCTGGTAGATCAATCTGTTGATATGTTGAATTATTTAATTTTTAGATTTTGTACAACAATAGAATGGGAGTTCGAAATTATGAAAATTTCGTTAACAAAAATTGGTATCTGGTAGATGAATTAATGATATTGCTCCACCGACCGTTAATTTTTTTTTTTTTATCTCTTGCTCAAAGACAAGTTGTTAACAAAATAAGTTATGAGGAAGCGTAATATAATGTAAGGAGAGCAAGACTGTGATGTGCAATCAATGCCCCTAGAAATCCGTGGTAGAACTATGGTGTCTCATGCAACGAGAATTTAACATTTCACTTGTCAAACCTGGACTTTCAATTTCGATCATCAACACCCAGGACTATGACCACATCAGAAGAACCGCCCCACATCTCAAGTCACTATGGTGCACTATCTTTATGCCTTATGGCTACATGTTAGCAGATATGGAAATGGAGAAATGCTTCTATTTTTTATCGATCTTCTCAGGACTCCTAAATCTCAGCATGGGTGATTACAAACCGAATTCGTAATGATGTAATAGTCTGGAGAAAATACTGTTGATGTTCCTAATGTTGTGCTTTTTAAGATAGAATTTAAATTTTAATTTAATTCGGATGTAGAACTCGTAGCGAACAGGCGATGTTGCATGCTGTAGATAGTTTCCTACTGAGATGAGAGTCCTCAGCATTATTGTAAAATTTACCCTTAGTTTTAATATATCTCTTGACAGCCCCTGTTAAGTTTTCCAAAAAAAAAAAGATACTGATTTAGGATAATAAGGTAATTTTAGCATGTGGTACAGCCAGTTGTGCAGCTAGTATTACTTTCAGAAATGGTATGCACTGGTAGAAGAAACATTAAAGTAAAAAAAAAATGATATTCAATTAATTTTTGAACACATCATGACTATTAAGAAATCTAAGAAACAATCAAATTGGTATTGATTTAAAAAAAAAAAAAAGGAACTAACGCTAACCTATAGGTTAAATCCCATAAACAATATAGAGATCTATGCAATCAAAACAAGTAATTTAGGTGTTCAACATAAGGATCAAGAAGGACCTGAAATGAAAATGGTTCCTTCAGAACCGGGCTGCAATATAAATATGTAAGTTGGCAGGGACAACAGGTCGACTCTGTCCCTTCTTCTTCCCCCGACAGCCTCGACTCACTCAAATAGTAGCTGCTGAGGTATAAATTGGAGAGGAGAGTTCCGACAAGGTGAATTTTATCTTCTCCTTTAGCTCTTCATAGTACTGATGTTTTTTTCTTCAAGTTTTTTTTTCTGATTTTTCTGTCCTAATCTTTAATCTGACAGCTAGGGTTTGAGTGCTAATATATGTAAATTGAATTAAACTCAAGGTTTATCAAATTTTCTGAGTGAATTCATCTCCTATTTTTCATTCTGATCACAAAATTTCATCTCCAAATTATTTCTTGTGAAATCGTTTACAGTGAAATGAATTGAACTCTCCCCAGTATTTTGTTTTGATCAGTGTAATTATCTGACTTAAACGTGAATACTCAACCAAAATAGAAAAGATTAATAAGAAGGGAGAATTGCGCCTGGACTTATTTAGGCCCAAAATAGAATGAATAAATAAAAAAGATTAATAAGAAGGGAGAATATGTTTCTCGATTTGGCCTCGGGCTTAACTTAACACAGAGGAAAACAAAATTAAACTTAATTACAATGCGCAGCTTGGGACATGAAAGAAAATGTAGTTCCAATTCAATATAAAATTCATAACTGACCTCAAAATAGAAAGAGTAATGGTTACCTTATACATTAAATTAGTAGTTCTGGCGTTAACTTCTTATATAATCAAGTTCGTAGAAAATATTTAGCATATTTTAATATCGACACGATAAAACTGTTAAGTTGAAGTTAAATTATAAAGGAGAGGATCTCTTGACAACTAGTATCTTGACAATCTTGATAATCAATTTCAAAATAAATCTAAAGAAATTTTAAAAATAAAAATTCATTATAAACATTTATTATTAATAATAAGAGTAAAATTAAAGTACTATTAGGAGCACGAAACCTCTTCATATATTTAATTCAAAGTAAAATTAATTATCTTCAAATTTTGATTTATTTCGCTCTATTAATTATTTATATTAAAATCTTAGAGTAAATCTACGGTGAGTTTAAGCTCACGGAAGACCTCCGTGAGTTTAACTCAAAAAATATATCAAATGATTTCCAAATTTTAATTTTTCAATCTCATTAAATTCTTCATATTGAAATCTTATGGGGTACAAAAATTTGAGATGTTTTGAGTTTTTTAAGTCAATCTTTTCAATTTTTGAAAATAATGTACAAATATTGAATATTTTATTATTATTTTTGGAGCTGATTTTCAAAAATTGAAAAGAGTGACTTAGAAAACTCAAAACATCCCAAATTTGTGTACCCCATAAGATTTCAATATGAAAATTTAATGAGAGTGAAAAATCAAAATTTGAAAATCATTTGATATATTTTTTGAGCTAAGTTCTCAGAGATCTTCCATGAGCTTAATCTCACCATAGATTTACTTTTTTTTACTTAATATTTTAAATATATTAGTATTTATATCTGTATTTTCCAATATTTGATTCATATTTGATATCCATCAAATATTAAATCTGTATCCTTATCTGAGATTATTTGTATCCAAAAAATTATAGTGGATACAAATATAATAAGACTATTATCCGTCCGTATCTGATCCGTTTGCACCTCTATCTTCAATGCTTTTAGAACGAAATTAAAATTATTTGGACCCATAATTTTAAACAAAAAAATATTTTGATGAATTATCTTCTTTTATAAATTTAATTTCTTTATCCGAAATAAAGACTGAAAAAGATCTAGTTAATTTTGGGCTTGTGTTAAGTTGGCCCTAAATTTTTAATTTGAACAAACACAATCCATCCCGCTCGAACTATGGTACTATATTTAAGCCATATTTTTTTTCCTTTTCTAATATTAAGCCAATTCAAAATGAAGTTTGAAAAGTAGAATGGAAGCTAGTGTCCTCAAAATTAGCAAGGATGCTCTGATTCAAGGGCGCTTTGATTTAGGAGAGTCCTCAACAATTCTCGGACTCTCTGATTTAGAGGCGTCTGTTGGAAAATGGAGACGAATGTTAAAACAAAATTCCGTGACATGAAGGTCATTGAGATGATGTGTTTTATATTATAGAGTTTGTTTTTAGTTTTCTAAATAGTTATTTTGAACTACCTCAATCAGAGTTATGATCAAAATATAAACATGATGCGTTGTATAAATGTGGATTGGATGCGCTAGTGCAATTTTCAGCAGTTATTGAGTGTTATTGTGTATCTTCTCCAGATATAGTTGTAACTATTTTTGAATGGTGTTAAACTAATTATAGACAAGTTAGTGGACCAGTATCTGGATTATTATAGGAAAGTTAGGCCCAGTTTTCTTCCATAATTTTTGTTACTTCAACTGATTTTGAATTATGGCTTGCTGAATTTAGAATAGGGCAAAGACACGTTTCAAAAAATCCACCTAGAATTGATTCTCTAAAATCCCAATTTTAAGGACATTTTTTCTTATTTTTTTTCCTTAATCTACATGCTCACGCTTGATTTTAGAGGGCTCTTTCTTGTTCATCGGCAATTTTATTCATGATTCATCCGGTCAAATTGATAAAATTGAGATGCTTCAAATAAAAATTTAGAGTTTAAGTCAAAGGTACAAAATTATGAGTCTAAATTATAAATTTTTAAAAATTTAAAAAAATTATGAAATGCACTTAGATAAAATTATAATATGAAAAGTAAAAGTGCAAACTTTAGGAACTGAAAATAGGACACTTAAATCCTCATGTTTTTTAACTAGCAATATTTCAATAGATTTAGATAAGTATATAGATCAAAAATCTAGTAATAAGTCAAAACTTGAATAAAAGAAACCCTTTAAGAATCCATAAGCCCTAAAGATAAAGGAAAATAAGTCCAAAAATTAAATGCACAAATTATATATTTTATATAACCAAAATGCTAAAAAAACTAACAAAAGAAAAAAAATGTTTTTTCAAAGTAACAATGCAATTTTTTTTAATCCTAGTTGGTTAAATAAAATATATTTTGAAGGGCCGGATGGATAATTTTATGAGCTTAAAAATTAAAATAATTTTAAAACAAAGCTCAAAGATATGACATAATCAAATTGTTTTCAAACATAATAAGGATGCTAAATGTCAAAATTATAAACATGTTTCTAAAGAAAAATTCAAAGCTCAAGCTCAAGAATTAGAAAAAAAAACTATCAAAAGACATTTGCGAAAGGTAGTAAGAAGTCTCTAAATTTCATTGCAAACTTAGAAAAGGAAGCAACGCTATTAATACTGATTGGATTCTTAGGATTAAAACTTAGAAATCTCAATATTTAATTTCCCTTTCAAATTCTTGTGTGCCATATATTTAGGGGGAATTGACTAATTGTTGAAATAAATTGTATTTTCAATCTATTAATATTTCTTTATTTTTGTCTTTAAATTCTCTCATCTTATAAATAGTAGATAAATCCACACATGTGTGTGTTTGGATGGTAGAAGGATTAGTGCAAGAATAGTACTTTTGAGTTAGTAATTGAGAATAGTGTGAGATTAATGATATTTTAAAAAATATGAGAAAAATACTAGTTTTTATTATTTTAGGTTTATTATTTGGATAGTAACTTAAGAATAGTGATGGGAATGAATGAAATAACAAATTATTTTTTATTTTATATATTAATGATTGTTATTTTATTTATATTATTTTTGCATTGGTGTTATTATTATAATTTGATTATCAATAATTATTATTGTTTTATTTAATATTATTTTTTTAATATTATTTTTTATTACTCATTATTAATTAATTTATTATTATTTACTATTATTTTATTTAAATTTAATATTTATTAAATATTAATTTATACCATTATTAATTATTACTTTATTTCATTCTAGTGATTATTATTTTATTTAATATATTTCTTATTATTTTATATTACAAATTATTATTTGTTATTAGTCATTATTTTTTCGTTATTATTTATTATTATTTTATTTTATATTATTGATTATTATTTTATTTGATGCTAAAATTATTATATTATTTCATATTATTTTATTTAATTATTATGATTTTGTTTAATATTAGTACTTTTCATATTTTTTATATTATTAATTATTATTTTATTTAATACTAATGATTATTACTTTATTTATTATTAATTATTACTTATGTTGTTTGGCATATCCTTGGATGGTGTAGTGATAATTGTGGTGAAAAGAAATAAATAATTTTTTTATTTTCTCTCTCATACGAAAGCAAGAATAGTTACTAAATCATATTTATGTTGGTTTAGTAGGTTAGCAACTAACCTTAAATTTTTGAAATAGCAATTTGATATTTTGGATTGCGTTTTGATTGAGAATAGTGTACAATTTGGTTAACTTTATTCCGTTAGAATCTAAACACACCTTTTGAAAATTGACAGAGTCTGTCATTGACTCATTGTGTAATACTTTGAGCCGTTATAACGGCTCTAAAGAAAACCGACCATGTCAAGACTCAATAACATATTTCCAACAAATCATTATAACAATTCACTATGATTCGTGAGTCATTACAATGCCTCATCCTTACTTCTTGAGTCTAACAAAGACATTCTTGGCAAGAACAAAGCAGCTACTCTTTCTCAGCCGTTATAATAGTTGCACAAGCCATTATAATGGCTCGAGCCAAATATGGACTCTTAATCAGTATCAGGAGATCGATATAAAGGAATTACTCTTTCACTCTCAATTCACTTCTTCCCAATATCAAAATTCTAAGTTTTAGAGCTCATTAAGCATATTTCAAGTGAGAAAGATAAGTCTAAGTAATTGAAAGTTCTTGATAAGTTGAACCATTATATTAAGCTCAATTTAGCTTCTCTTCATTCTCCAAACTTGATCCTATGTGTTCAATACTTCTTTTTTTCTTTGAGTGTGTTGTCCCTCCTTTTTTTATTTGAGTGTGTTATCTCTCACCCCCTTGACGACCGTCTTATGTAGGGATTAAGATTTTTGTTATTGTTAGGCTTGATAGCTAATTTTTGTGTAAGAAACTAAGTTCTATATTTATAAGACACGTATTTAATGATTTGATTCTGTACCAATTGTTGTGATGGTTGACGGTCCCAAAAATGTAATCATTTATGTTATACTCCATTATATTTTGTGTTCCTGCTTGATCTTTCTTTTCTTTTCTTTTTTTTAAATTATAATATTATTATGAGAATTGAATAAATTGTCTTATGTTGCCTTTAATCTGAATATTAAGCTCTAATACGGTTGTTAATTGCATCTTTTTATGGTTTGTAATATTTTTGTCCTAAATAGTTTTTAGATGTCTTACTACCAAACCCTTCAAGAATTAAGGAAAGTTTCTCTTACAAAGTTGCAATTTTCTTGTATTGGTGCTGAATAATAATACAACAAAATAATTAATTAAAAATTGTATTAAAAATCAATTATGAAATTAATTAATTAATTTAATATAATTAACCAAAATCCTGCCTCGTCCATTGTGACAACCTTCATAACTCGGCAGAAACGCTGCTCGAGGACATTTTTCAAACATCTCCCCCATCTCCATCTTGCTGCAAGAAATAGCTTCAAAGCTCATCTTGTTATAACATATTTTTTTGTTTTGATTATTATTTAATAATGCATATGATTCGGATCTTTTAATTTTCGTTTTTTTATTGTAAAACTTCTTTAAAATATATTAATATAATTTGAAAAAAATAAAGATTTGGCCTTTATCTTTTTTCTCTGTCAAATAAATATTATTAGTCCTACATGACTAATATAAAAAATAAAGTAAATGAAGAAATCGGATGAATGAATTAATCCTGGAATAGTTTTTGGATTCTATAGTTTACTAGTGGTTACGAATTTTATGATACACTATAAGGAAGTTGAATTGTTTTCCAGGACCGTCTACGTAAGGATTTTATTAGCAGACAAATTGTTCAATCAGTTCTTTTATATTCGGATGACGTGTACAATTTCTACTTTTGTGTCATTTTTTGCGTGGAGCCTAAGAGAACCATACAGAGGATGATTTTCGGCATTTCATGTACGCCCATTTCAATTTTCCTATGCTAATTGAATCTATTACAAAATGTCGGTCAAGACATAATTATCGTATATATGTCTCCAATAAATCATTTATCAAAAAAGAAAATATTTCATTATCTAATTTTGGGTACAAATTGTATTACTTCGCTAGCTATCAATTATAGCCGTACCTGATTATCTGAAAGAGCGGTTTGAAAAAAAAAAGACTATGTTCTTTGCTTTGAATATTATCTTTTCCAATTGACTGCTTCAAAATAGAACAAGCGCTTTCAATTTGCCCCTTACGCTGTGCTACAGAGAGGGAGAGCAAAGGTGAAAAGAAGGGATGAAAAGCAAGAATAAAAATTTTAGCTACTACTGAGTTGATTTTCAGAAGGTGAGAGAGGGTGATGAGAGGTGAACGGGGAAACTCATGCTATTTAATTTTCTCAAAATCAATCACCTCTGATTTGGGGTGTACAAAACTTAAACCCACCTCACTTCCATCGTTTCTCCTTCCATTCCATTCTCTTCCTCGTCGATCTCGGAAGCACAACCTTAGATTAGATTAAATGTTGCTTTCCCGCCATACCAAACTAGAAATTCAGAGATACTATTTATGAAAATAGTAGACAGAATGTTCAACATTCTTACTGTAATGAAAAACTGGAGAATTTGATAACTCTGCCTCAAAAAATAGAAAACCAAAAAAGAGGATCTTATCAACTTTCTGTGATACATGTGAGGAGAAACGGTTAAAACATAGTTGATATATCATGATTGACAAGTGATGATGAATAATAAGTAGACCCAACAAACCAATCTCGGTCATACGTATATATTACAGATTGAATCGTAAGAGGTTTGGACCGAATGAACTGGATCATGTCATGTGACATGTGATACTGATAGGGTTGTATTTTTGAAAATTTAACTATCATAAGTTTGAATATTTAGTTCTAAAATATTAATTTATTAGATCCTATAAAATCTCATTTACTAGGCATTCATCTTGAATAGTTCTCGAGCTAGACATTCTCGAGCTCGAGAACTACTCAGTTCTCACCTCAAGCAGGATATTTTTGAACTTGAGAACCGCTCAGGTACTCACCTCGAGTACAATAGTCCTAGTAACCGTCTACGATCACATATAGTAGTTATAACCAGTCACGATCTCATACAACGCATGATCGAATATGACAACTGCACACAATCAAGCGCACCGACTTTGTCATTACGTGCATTTACTTGCCACTTTTATGACTTACCATACTTAGATCGTGCACACTGACTTACCATGATCTACATAATTACCTTCCGCTATATAAAGCCTTATCAATAACTGAGAGGGATCCATATTTTCACACACGCAGAATTTATAGGTCAGAGTAGCTCTCGCGCACACTTTACATACACTTTCACCCTCAAACACCTTCATATACATCCATTCTCTTTCATATGGCATGATCCCCTTGACTAGGATGTATCATCCACTGTGGGACTTGCTTGCGAGAAAGACTCAAAAACTTTGTAAATTAGTTCTCGATCCTTGAAGTAGATATGACCAACAACCCTGAAGAAGAACATGTTTCGGTGCACGATGAAGGATCAGCCAGCAGTGGAGGGCCCCTAACAATGATGTTCCTCAAAATTCAGCGGCTTAGAGCCTCTTCCCCCTCCTTTGCCCTTGTTGATCCACCGTTGCCAATAACAGTCACTTCTACTACACACCAGTGCCCACGACCGATATCGATATTGTAGACAATGCATAATAACATATGAGGCCACCTCTCGAGCCACAACAGGTTAGAACTACTGTTCATCTATAATCTACGGTTAGTCTGCCTCTCATTAATCCATTACAATCAGTACCTGCCTATCATAATAGTTGCCACACACAAAACCACATGCCATACTACCCCTAATTTCTAGGGTATAGTGGCCAAGTGACGATGGTGGCCAATTATTATGAAGAAAGACATCCATACAGTGACGATGGTGGTCGAAATGACTGAGATATCCAACAAGATAGACAATCCATCCTAACGATCAATGTGATCTCGGAAGGTACAATCACCTCAAAGTACCTCAAGTTATAGTGAAGTCTCTTCTCGACATAAAGCAAGGTCCTACAAAGAGGACTCGAGCATACATCAACTGATTCGTAAAGAGCACGAGGAAGATTAAAAATTGCTCCGAGCCTCTAATGATTTCGCTTTGATTGTTGTCTAGCGAGGCTTACAAAATAAAGGCCCCGACACCTTAAAGCATGACTCATACCGAAAGAATTATAGACCTTTCAACAAGTTTTTGTCCTTTGCCGAAGGCTACATGAGGGGAGATGAGAACACTGAACCCAACCAGAGGAGTTCGAGATATCCCTCTCCAAAAGGTAAAAGAGGTTATAATCCATCCAGCAGGGATAACCGTAGAGGTGACTTCCGTAATGATGGTCGTGGTGACAACTACAATAAAGGGAGGTATAGTGGCGATCTCGAATATAGACCGCATTTTACTTTCCTATGCCCAATTTGACCAACCTATTCTATTATAATGGAAATGAAAAGAGGTATCGATAGGAGACTCCGAAGAAAGAGCCAGAGTCCCCTAATGAACCTTCTGCCAATTATTTTGAAGAAAGATGTCCATACAATGACAATAGTGGAAGGAATGGTTGATACCCAACAAGATAGATAACTCACTCCAATGATCAATGTGATATCGGGATGCATAGCTTCGGGAGACGATACCTAGAAGGACCGAAAAAATTATATGAAATTCATCATAGACTGTACAATACTCAAAGTCGATAAGAAAATATCATGTTCTGATGGGACAATCACTTTCTCCGAGAAGGATGGATCCGAAATAACTCAACTCCATGATGACGCTCTAGTTTTGAACACTCAACTCCATGAAGAACAATGCACACCGAGTTCACTAAGTCCTCATAGACACTGGAAGGTCAGCAGTTGTCATGTATTTAAATATTTTGATCAAAATGGGATACACTCTATTTCATCTTCAAAAGATAAATACTCCATTAATCGGATTCACAAACATTGCGATGGTGTTAGAAGATCTCATGCGCATTGAGTTCGGAACCCAACCATGTGTTGTCTCCATCATGGTGGGTTTTTCATTGTTAATGTTCTTTTTACCTACCATGTCATCTTAGGGAGAAAGACTTTGTACGAAATTGATGCTATTATTTTTATTCCATATCTTAAGATGAAAGTTTCTATCCCAATGACATTAAGGAAGAAAGTGGTGACCAGAAAATAGTCTAGGGATTATTATGTCTTGTCTTTGAAAGACAAGAGCGGTCAAATGAACTAAGTAGGTAAGGCTCAGTCTCTAGATCATAAGGATTTTGAGGCTACCGAGTTACAATCCAACCTTGAGCCAGTCGATAAGGTAAAGCAAGTCGAGATTGGGGAAGAAATAATTGTGAATGTTGGAAAGACTATACAAGGTGTAGCCCGAGAAAAAAAAATTATGAGAACACATGGATATTTTTTGCCTAGTCTCTTTCGGATATGCTCATAATCTCTCAGGTGATATCAAAACATAAATTGTATAACATTACCCATCGTCAAACTCGTTCGACAAAAGAAAAGGAATATGGGCCCGGAGAGACAGAAAATAGTGCAACTCGAGGTAGGAAAACTATTGAAGGCTAATTTTATTCGAAAAGTCAAGTGTCCAGAATGACTCTTGAATGTCGTTTTGTGAAAAAGTCTAATGGGGATTGGCTCATGTGTATCGATTTCATAGATCTAAATAAGACGTACCCCATGAACCCTTTTCCTTCCTAAGGATCAATTAGTTAGTAGACTCCACATCCAGTTATGCATTCCTCAGCTTTGTAGATGTATTTTGGAATACAACCAAATCAAGATGTATGAAGAGAACGAGGACATGATGTCATTCATCAACAACTTGGGACTCTATTACTATAAGGTTATGACATTTTGGTCTTCAGAATGTAGGCGTTACCTTCCAGCGTATGGACAATAAGGTCTTTGAAAAGAAAATTGGTCAGAATATGAAAGCGTATATCAATGATATATTACCGATGAGCATGACAGACGAAGGCCACTTGACGGATCTCAAAGAGACATTCGAGACCATTAACAAAGCAAATATGAAGATGAATCTGAAGAAGAGTTTTTTTTAGCTAGCAGATGGTAAGTTCTTAGGATTCATGGTATCAGTTAGGGGGATCAAGATTCACCCTCTAGCTCCAAGGCCATACTCGATATGACACCATCAAAAAACTTAAAAGAGCTCTAGTCGCTAACATGAAAGTTGACATCCCTTAACCAATTTATTGCTAAATTCGGTGAAATATGTCTTCATTTCTTCAAGGTAATGCGCAAGTAGGCACATTTTGAATGTACTTCTGAATGTGTAGAAGCCTTAGGGAAGATCAAGCAATACTTAACAAATTCATCATGCTTAATCCCACCAGCCGCGGGTGACACTTTGATTCTATACTTAGCAATCACTTATCATATCGTTAGCGATGCCTTAATTAGTTCGAGAAGAGGACAAGCAGCAACAATCAGTGTACTTTGTATCACATATCCTACAAGATACTAAAACCAAGTACCCACCGATAAAAAAGACAGCTTATGTACTAGTCATAGCAGTATAGAAGTTGAGACATCACTTCCAAGCACATCATATCCGAGTTTTCACAAGAGTCCCACTCAAAAAGGCGCCCCTCAACAACAATGTCTTCGGAAGACTTTTAGGATGGGCCTAAAGATTTTCAAGTTTGAGATCTCATTCCACCCGAGGACAACTATGAAGTTTTAAATCTTGGTCGACTTCATTGCTAAATAATCAGGTCTACCAGACAAATGGGATGAGAAGTGAGAGCTGTATGTAGATGGAATATCTTCTATGGCAGGAGCCGACACAAATATTACATTAAGGGATCCTAAGGGAGAGAAGTTAAACTATGAACTTCATCTCTTATTCTCCGTCACTAACAACGTTGTCAAATATGAGACAATACTTGCATACCTCAGAATAGATAAAGAAGTAAGAGCTCGAGAAGTCAACATATTCAGCGACTCCTAACTGGCGGTCAGATAGATGAATGATGAGCTCAGAGTATTGGATGATAGACTCTCAAGATATAAAGAGCATATGATGACTTTAACATCATATTTCGATAAGGTACAGATCCAATATGTACCTCAAAAATGAAATACGCAAGCCAATGTGCTCTCGAAGCTAACCGCTTCAGAAAGTCTTGATGAGAAGAGATTCATCATTGTCATGGGGTTCCTCACCCGAGAATCGAGCTCCCTCAATCACTCTTTGCCATTACTGATGGACCCATTGAAGAATAATGATATACTCCCATATAGTAGTTCATGACGACACGAGAGTTACCAATAGATAATCTTGAAGCAAGGAGAATCAAAAGATTGACTCCGATGTATTTCATCCGAGACAACGAGATACACAAGCGTGAATACTTACAGCCCTGGTTGAAGTGTGTCGCAAAAGCTAATGCCCAAGAAATACTCACCGAAGTACATGAAAGTATATGTGGCAGTTACCAAGGAGAAAAAACATTATCTAAAACGATACTCAAAGTAGGATTCTATTGGCCAACTTTAAAAGTAGACGCGACAATACTAGTTTGGAAGTACGAGAAGTATCAATTCAACAGTAAGATCTCCCATGTACCTCAATACGAGATAATCTTCATTTCATAAGCATGACCCTTCGACTTATAGAGCATCGACTTGCTTAGACTTTTTTTCAGTGACTATTCGACAAAGGAAGTACATTCTTGTGGTGGCCAAGTACTTTACAAAATGGATAGAGACTAAAGTGTTAGCCTCTATCTCGTCGAAAATCATTCAAAACTTCATCTATCACTTTGGTCTACCACATGCCATAGTCTCCAACAGCAGCACACAATATGCATCACAAAGCATTGTCGAGTTCCTGGCTAGGTTAGGAATTTGAAATGGGCTTGTCGAAGTCACAAATTGCACCATTCTCAAAGGTTTGAAGAAAAAATTGAGGAGAACAAGTCTGAATGACCATACCTATTGGATGAGATCCTCTGAATATACTGTACCACACCTGAAGAAGATACATAACAGTCTTCATTCTTCCTTGTGTATGGCATGGAGACAGATCCTGATGGAGTTAGTCTTACTTTCTGTATGTTTGATCAATTACAATGAAGAAAGAAGAGTCGAGCTTGAGTTAGTGGATGTAGCTCAAGAGAAAGTAAGGATGAGAATGATAGAATATCGACGTCAAATAAAAAAGGTCTTCGACAAGCATATTTTATCTCAATATTTTCAGTCAGGAGACTTGATTCTTAGGAAGGTCGAGGCAATCAACAAGCAAGTAGGCAAGTTAGATTCTTTTTGGAAAAATCCATTTGGGGTAGTGTATTCTCACAACAATGAAGCATACAAACTCAAGACATTAGAAGGAAAAAATATTCTTTGAACCTGAAATGTGATTTACCTGCATAAGTTTTATTTTTAGCAATGTGACTCATCCATCTTTTATGCTTTACATGTATCTTTTTACTGTAATTTACTTTGAATATGTCATAACGATAATGATATATATGTATTGACTTGAACATCAATGAAAAATTATTTCTTCCAAGATATGACTTTATTTTTTTTATTACATCTCGAGAATAAAAGGTTATGAGTTTTTTTCCTATACTTCTCGAGTAGTTAGAGGAATATTAAATAATAAGAGTTCCCTATACTCCTAAATACACATTATCTCGAAGGGGAGATGCAAGAGGGCGAAACAAGATATAAGAACTAAGAAAACAAAATGAACTTAAAAAAAGGATGATGAGACTTACGAAACTTAGGTTCAGACGAACTTGAGAGAGTCGATGATCTTTCTCCTCATGATCTTAAGGGTGTAGTGCTTGAAGGTTCAAGAGACAATTCTCAGTAGGAAAAATATGAGAAGAGTATAAAAGCGTAGAGAATAAGAGATTGAGCGCAAAAATAAAAGTTCTATATTTTTCGCTCAGATCGGTTTATAAAGGATGAAAGATAAAGTAAAAAGTGGTAAAATCGAACCAATCTATATATTTTTTTTACATTCAACACCTTATTAGCAGCCTATGCTATTTTTAGTAGAAAGCAATATAAAACTCCATATACTAAATTATCTCAAAGGCGAATGGTTGCCTCGATCAGTGCCAAGGTGCCTTTACATGTGTCACTCGGTTACTAAATAAGTTTCAAAATTTTGAGAAGATGAACCGTCGCCTAGGTTCCAGCCCGCTCGGCGAAAAGACAGCCTGGTGATAAATATTTAATGCAGAATATTTATATTTATTACATAATATTTGCACAAACATAAAAAGAGATTTGTCAGATATAATCATTGACACATATTCGATTGGTAAAACACATGACATCAGGCTATTCAATGGCAAATTAAAAATATATTGTTAAACTACAAATTTTTAATTAAGTAAAAATAATGATTAAGATGGTAATTAAAATAACTTAACATAAATTAATAAATCACATAAACCAACAAATTAAAGATATATATATATATATATATATATATATATATAATATGAATAAATAAATGAATGAAACTAATAATATATAATAATAAATTTACTATTTATTAATAACAAAAATAAATTGGTAAATGAATTTTAAATTCCAAATAAATCGATAAAACCATATTAATGATCCAATAAAAATAAATAAATAATATTATATTTAATGATAAAATAAAAATAAATCAATAATATTATATATGTAATTATAAGTAATTGAAACAATTATATTGAACTAAAAATTAAATAAAACCAATTTGCAATCAGACTTGAACAAAAAATATTTGAACATAAAGACCTTAATTGGTCAGAATAATTATTAACAATAGTTTAATGTTAATATGAAACAAAACATCAATATTTAAGATTAATGATGATGAAACAAATAAATAATATTTAAAATTTTGAGTTGCCGCACAATTTACAACAAACCCCTGCCACATAAAATCTCATTTTCTTCACTCTCTCCCCTCATTTATTTCTATTCCCCACTCTCTCTCTCTCTTACCTTTATTCTCTCTCCCCCATTTAATTTGGTTGACTCTCCCTCCCTCTCACCGCTCCTCTCCATTCTCTCTCTCGTGAAACACGCCAGTGAGACCCCTTTTCTCTCTCGATCGAGAGACCCCGCTACCCTACCCCCTGTCGCCCCTCGTGACTTTGCGCCCCTCTGCGATCTTACCCGATCGCCGTCACCCTCACCCCTCTCTAGCTGTCCCATCAACTGGCACTGTCCCATCGCTTGACTGTTGCTCACCCTTTCTCTTTGGCCCCTACCCACTACCCGATCTCACATCTGATATCTTGATTGATGCCCTCCCTAATCTATAAAAAGGGAAACCCTTGGCCCCTTCCTCCCTTTTTGCTCATCCTTTCTCATGCGCTGAAAACTTTTCCATAAAAATTGGTAAGAACGGGCTATTATGAGAGAAAGGGTTTGAAGCGACAAGGGAGAAGGGAAGCCGGAGTGGAGGAGGTGATCTCAGACCCCTTGCAGTCTCAATTTGTGCCTTGTGCTCTGTTGCCTACTTAACCCCTCGTTTACTGATAAAAACCCTAGTTTACTCTCCCTCTTGTAAGATGCTTGTCTGTTATGTGATTTTTGCTTGCTTGTTGCTGGTCATCGAGCCTTGCTGTCTGTTCTTTGCTTTGGGTTGCTTGCTGTTATTTTTGCTTGATTGAATCTCTTGGTTGAACTATGCTGGGATTGGTTCTGGTTCTCTGATCTCCTGGGTTAAATTTTTGTTGGGGTTGTTGGGTTATGTTGATTTATGTTGAATTTTTATTAGGGCTGTTGGGTTATGTTGATTTATATTGGGTTATTGACTGGTATCCTCCTTTCCTTACGCTAGTTACTGGCATGAATCTGATAAGGGTTGTTGGTTTCTGTGGTTTTTGCGGCTTGTTGCTGGTTTTACCCGTTTACTTGTGGATTTCTTTGTGCTAACTGGGTTGGTTTATTGCTTTGAATGGCTTTACAACTCTATGCTTTGTTGCTCTATTAATTATGTTATTGTTTTGCATTATTTGTTCCTAGGATGACCCTTGGTACACTAGTACTAATTGGTACCAATGAAGTAGGGGCCTCCATCTCTTGTGCCATCTCTGATTTGTTTTATTGGGATAAAACTAGGTTATGACTGTGGGTGGAGTTACTAGCATGCCATGAGTCCTTACTGATGTTTTGCCTTTTTGTGTGTTTGGCCTGACCCTATACTGGTATTACCCTGACTTGTGTATATGTGACTGGTTTACTTCTTTACCCTTTTCTGGTAATCATGCCCTTTAATCACTGTTTGCTGTTGGTTGTGGGTGTTGGTATGCTGAGTTGTTTGATCAGTCTTGCTGGCTTGCTTATATTTTTTTAGTTGTATGTTATGTTGTCTTGCTGGATTGTTGTGCTGGTATTTCCTATTGCCCAAGTCTGTTGGTTGGCTTTTTTGTTGCCCTTTTCTGATTCTAGCCCCCCTTGGTTGGTTTGATGTTGTGTCGTTCTTGAACTTGAACTGTGTTAAACCTTAGTTTGGCTTGTGCCTGTGGCCTGACTTGTTATGTTTCGAGTTGGGCCTCTGAGTATGTGGCTTGGATAATCTGTATTAAATTGGGCTATTGGATTTGGACAAATTAGGCTTAATTTAAATATTAAGGAATTTGGATTAAAAATAGTAAAAAGGGGATTAGGCCCAAAACATAATAATATGGACTTAAGAATAAATAAATTACTATTGGGCCAATAAATCTACTTTAATTAACTAAAATATAATTAGGATTAGTAAAATTAATTAAGGCCCAATAATTAAAATTCTCAAGATAATAAAATTGATTAATTAAAAATATGACAAAACTTAATTGGAAGTCGCCTTGAAAGGTTTGGCGGTATCCATGAACTAATACGTAAACTTAAATATATGAAAAATGATTTAATTATCTGCCTCAAAATAAAAATATATTGAATAGATACAATGGTATCAAGGTAACCTATGATCCCGTACATTCAAACACTAACACATTTAATAAAATAAAAATATTTATTTAAATTAATTGAGTTTCTTTTTATTTTTATTTTTTTCTTTTCTTTTCTTTTTATTTATTTTATTTTTATAAAATATAATTTCTAACTTATAAAATAATATTAACATATAAAATAAAATAGAACACATGATTAAAGAATATAATAAAAATAATAAATACTTAATGAATAGTAATTAGTATATAATAATTAATTATATTATAAATTTATATATTAATTAATTTCTCTATTTTTAATTAAAAAGAGTATTAGAAGTAAATAATATATATACTATAACATATATTAATTATTTTTTCTATTTATTTTAATTTTGAATTTAATTTAATTTTTATTTTTTTTATCACGTTGTAATTATAAATGTAATTGAGATGAAATGAATAAAAAGAATTATTTACTTGTACTCGTAATGTTGGGTGTATTGTTTATTTTTTGAATTTCTATCGTTACCGAACTTGCACAGTCGAACACTGGAACTCAAAAACTTAATGAAAATTTGATAAAAACCATAAATAGTTAAAAAGATGGTTTCATATCTCAAATAGAATAAAAAATGAATTAAATGATAAACACACTAAAATAGATAATTAATTGAAATAACAAATCCCGAAAGAAATTAAGAAAAGTCATATAAAAGTGATTAAAATGTCAAACACAATAGACCAGATATAAATGTGATAAATAAAGATTCTGACACCCTATAGATACAACACAAATATTGTCGAAAATTTATGGAAAAAAGACGCTAAACCTGAACGGACGTTAATCTAAACATCGATTATAATTAAATATCAATTATAAAATAAATCACATTAAAACTAACAAACACTTAATTTAAATTAATAATAGGTGATATAGTCGACTCAAATCTACTCACAGAGTACGAGGCTGATCCTGACCTCACATACGTAGGAGCCAATCCCAAGACGGGCGACCTACCTCCGGAGTAGAGCGGCTCTGCGATCCTTACTAGCATTCTCAGGTACAGATTCCTGAGATTTAATTTTCTCTCTTTAGAAATAGGAATTCAAACCCGAAAATAATATATTTTCAAAAATAACCTGAACTGCAGTATTTTTCTGACCAAACATTGATTAGAGACTAATTTTGACCTGTCATTGCATACAGTAATTTGACCAGCATATTTGGGGCCTATCGGCATTTGTATGTCATATCATGTCATTGTGCACATAGATATGACAAGATTAGGACTCGAGAATTAGTCCCGAGATAGAATTAAATTAAATATAAATAAGTTATAGATTATAATTATTAGGATAAATACTGTTATTATTATTAAATAATTAAGTTAGATAGTTAATCATACATTAAATGCATGAGAATGTTGAGAGATGGGCCGAGTGATCTCAGTCTGAGGTTGCCTTATATAACCAGACTAACGGGTTACATTCGCGGTGATCCAGTTAGCCTGTGTGCCCCCTTGATCTGTATATATATGGTGCAACTTTGCCTATCAGTCATTAACCGATCTCGTCACTTGGCGGGTTCGGCAGTGCCACTATTGTTTCTATTTGATCAATATTATATTTATTATTATTCAGTACATATTTCGATCCAAATTTAAATTGAGTGATTATGATGATATGACTTTTAGTGTTTAGTGTGAGCGGTCATATTCGAGTCTAGATTCTATTCTGTTTTATTATATTATTTATTTAGCAGGCTTATTTGAGATCTCGGTATGTCCGAAGGGATTCTCCTTTGGCCCCTAGTTGGTATAGAGAAAGTCGGGAGCTCTCATTTGGCCCCTGATTGTTACAAAGAGTCTCCAATTTGTTATTATATTCATTTTGTCATTCACGGATAGTTATCTCCTTTTGGTGATATGATAACTGAAATCATACTCTAATTCATTTGTTATTTATATTGTGAGGTAGATTACCAGATTTAGCAGATCATAGTACGTGCTTTATAACCATTCACTCTCCTAGGGCATTATCACCCCAGAAGACTGAATTACAATTTATGCGGCGTTATCGCCGCATAAACATAAAGTCCTAAGTTAGTAAGTTGGGCCTTAGTTGTGCCCGCTTGAAATGGATCTGATAATTTTATAAACCGGGATTTTCATAATGGGTGTTTCTTTCTCGTATTATAAATTATATTATATTAATTCCACAGATTTTCTAGGTTTTCTTGTCATTTTATGTCATCGCATACTAGTGAATTCTCAAAAAGTGCATAAAAATATATTTATATTCATAAATTAATATTATATTATATTTAAAACACCAGCGTCGGTATTTAGATCCAGTCTAGGAAAGAAGATCAAATCTTTACTCACGTTTTCACGGTGATTGTGGGATCCAGATTTATAGGTACGAGATTATCTTAGAGAGAGTGCTGGTGCAGTCCTGCGTGATCACAGAGGTGCTTCGCCTCATTAGTATGTGAGCTGGGTAGTTGATTAGGACTCTTCGGGATATCGGGTTTTTTATTTATTTCTTTTGGGTTTTGTTTGAAAGATTTTGCTCCCCATTTCGATGGAGTCAGGCCCGCCGATGCAGGCGTTGTATTTTATACTATTATTCTGAACCATATTTTATCATGTATTTATTGTTATTATTATTTTATTTATTCTATGTTATTGTATTTATTCACTTAGACTTTTGTATGCACGTTTTATCGTGCGTACATTGCGGGATTAATCACCCCTAAACCGTTTTAATTACTTTGGGGTGTGACATATATCTTTGTAACATAAAAAGTGATCGTCGACAGAAAAAAGTGTTGCATAAGACAAATTGGCACATTCTATGAGTATTCATATAAATACATCAACATTTCAATAACACTCGAGATACATTATCCACTGTTGGAAGCAGTAATGACCTCAACTTTATTCACAAGCTCCTAAAGTAGTTCTGTTAAATGCTTCTCGAGTTTCGGGGGCTAAAAATAGGACTACGTTCCTAACATACTTGTTCATACTTAGTTATGCCTATCCATGCAAATTAGAATCTGAAAGTGTCCTTTTGACATATTCCGGTTTTGAAGGCTAATAATAGGGTTTTGTTCTTGAAGACCCAACTACCATAGATCCGAACACTTAGCCCTAAAATATTAATTCATTAGATCCTATAAGACCTCATTTACTCAGTATTCATCTTGAATAATTCTCGAGCTAGACATTCTCGAGCTCGAGAACTACTCAGTTCTCACCTCGAGCAGAACATTTCCGAACTCGAGAACTGCTTAGGTACTCACCTCGAGTATAATTGTCCTAGTAACCGTCCACAATCACGTATAATATTTATAACTGATCACGATCTCATACAACGCAAAATCAAATATGACAATTGCACATGATCAAACATACTGACCCACCATTACATGCATTTACTTGCCACATTTTATGACTTGTCATACTTAGATCGTACTCATCGACTTACTAAGATCTCCATGATCACCTTCTCCTATATAAAGCCTTATCAATGACTAGGAAATGATTCATATTTTCACAAACTTACTGAGTCTATAAATTAAAATAGCTCTTGTACATACTTTATACACACTTTCACACTTAAACATCTTCATATGCATCCATCCTCTTCATACGGCTTGATCCTCTTGACTAGGATGTATCAGATACCAAATTAAGAATAAATCAGGCATCCATGCAAATTCAGGCCAACATGTCGCCTGATCCCAATTTCCCAAATTGATCAACATTTGACCGAGTCTAGTCTAAATAGAAGAGATTGACTGAATGAAATGGATAATATCTTTAAAAAGATCAAATTTATCCAAACTATTTGGAATGCTAGATATGTCTATTTTTTTCAAAACATTTTTGCAAATAATAGCTAGCTAGAACGCTCACAAATTGCACGTTGATGGAGAAAATGGCTATGGAAAATTAATGCTACTCTGCAAGTAAAAACTTTGTTGTTCTTTTCACACAAAAAATAATAATTCAATAAAAATTAATTGCAATTTTTCTCCCTTATTATGCACAATGAACGAACAAATGGATGGTTTATCGGAGAATAGGAAGATAATATCATACCTTCCAAGTAAGAAAATTGATTAAATTGTTGTCGGATGCCAACAGAGAGAATGGGTTAAATTGTTGCTATCAGGCTTGCAAGGTGCGTTAGGCTGGACATACATATCTGGAAGTTGTTTCTATTAATGTTATTAATGTTATGTTAGGTCACAGTCTGGCTAGTGTTGAAAACATAACTGTATCATGTCATGTGTTGAAACTTGAAACCAAAAAGATAAAACTAGATTCCCACCTAGCTAGACCCAAAATTTTACATGACACAAAATGTTTTGTTTCAAATTAAAACTAGTTAATTGGGAGTAGCTAGCTAGCCATGTTTGATGTTGGGTTCATAAATATATGAACTTTGGAAGTCTAACTGAGAAGAATAACATGTGTTTGTTTCTTGCTACTTTTTGAGACATGTCGATAAGGCTGGAGTCACGGTTTTGCCTCTCTAATCCCTTTCTAGCCTCTTTTCAAGATTGGAATCATGATTAGTTGACTAGGTCTTTCTACTCTTGTTTGGGTACTTGTACGAGTTTCAGAAGAAATTGAAATTAGAAATGATTATTAAGCAATTAGCAAAATCTTGAGTTTGAGAATTTTGATGTATTTTTGTCTAACTGATTTAAGCTTTGTTTATGTGAGTTCAAAGAGTTGAGATCAAGTAAAGGGGGAAGGAAGCGAATTCTGTTCTTACAATTACGTCTTGAAAAAGTCAGGATGAAATGGAAAAATATGGAATTTATACCCAAAAAAAAAGTACTGAGATGGAAGGAATTGGTTTAGAACAAATCTCAGTCCTTGATCAATTGTTCCTAATTCTGACACTTCATGTTGAAAATTGGGAGTGCTTGAATGCATCCAGCATATTAAAAGCTATAGGAATTAATTTGTATTGGACAATTTTTGGTTTTAATATTCTATGAACGCTAAGATACTTTGGGAAGTTTTTGAGCACTTGATCCACCAGCTTAATTCCTATATTATGTCGAGTATTGAAGGTTTACTCTTAGAGACCAATCATATAATTTATTTGGTTTCTTACATATAAAGCAATCATGAATTATTGCATAAATAAACTTTATGTAAAGCAGCAAATGGAACTTCTTCACAAGTCTTACATATATTATCTAGAATTTCTAATTTTCAAAGGAAAAACTAATTGGATTTCCAGCTGTTTTTGTATGGTAAGGAAATGGACATGTATGAGACAAAATCCCCAACCCATAAATGGTTACTCCCTGACCAGGAGGAATAAATACCTGAAAGGCACACATACATATATATACTGAACCTTGTTACATTTTTTTTTTATTGAGAATCACTTTTATATTATTTCTGTGATACACAAGAAGTGTCTATATACGGAGAATTTTGATATTTATGCATTGGTCTATGGTTTAGTTATACAAGAGCTGAAGAGGCAGCACATGGTTGAACTTGAAACAAACTAATGTTTCATTTTTCTTGTGTATAGATTAGCGCATTTAGTGGAATTGGGAGCTGAGTTTGTTGTGTAAGTTAAGAGTTTTATATATTTGTTAGATGATTCATGATAAAAGAATGGTAAATTGGTAGTTGGTTTAAGTTTTCATGGAAACCATCCAGTGCCAAATTTGCTAACATAGTGGTACAAGTGCATGGTCTTATTGAATCTGTCATTCCTATTTATGTCCTTTTCTGATTTCTAGACACATGTTAGATGTACAACATGTATATTCAGATTATATTCTTTAGTATTTTGTTACAGAATTTCAAAATTGAAAATTTAAATGAATTTTGTCAGTATATCAAAATTTTAAGCTCTCTGCCTAGACTCAGTTCAATTCCAGAACTATCAAACCTAACCATGTTTATCATGCTTTATCAAGAAAACCTCATCTATTGTATCATAATGTTATATTATAAATGTGCATTACAATATTGCTTTTCATGATAGATTTGACCATATTTTTTAGTTAACGCACATGTTAGAAAAGTTTCGCAGTTGCACGGATGATCGTCGATGCGTAACGGCTGATGATTTCGGCCGTCATTAATTCGAGTACTAATCATGTAAGGCAAGTGTGCCTGTTGAGTCGCATTCAAATCCGTCATGCATCTTCGATTCTTTCCCGATTTTGATGATTCAAAGATCGATAGATTCATCGTCAAAGCCACTACAAGTTCACATCAAGAATTCAGTGAAACGGTTCCGCCATTGCCGTCAAAACCTCGAAAAACTCCGACAAACTCACACAAACCTTTGGGGCAGACCACTGCACATTAAAAAATCAATTTCTCCCTGAAGTCCCAACCAAATCACCCAATTTTACATTCTCCAGAAACCTCATCTCAAGACCTAAATCCTGATAAAAATCACATCGAAATCCATAAATTGTAGCTCGAGATATTTTGCCCCAAATTGAGAGGAGAAGCACACCCAAGGGCACCCCAGCAGCCCCCTAACCAGCCCAAACATCCTCATCTCCTCGCATGACCAACTTTCGACCGTTGATGTTGGAAAAATCCGAAGGCGCAAAATTAACTCTGCGCAAGCGCTCGATCCGTGTGACGCCCTCTCGACCAATCACAGGTCGCCACTATGTCTTCCCTATCGCACGGTTGTCATATTTAAACTCGCCCTCCCTTTCGCCTCACACACCATACAAACCTCTCTCTCTCTCTCTCTCTCAATACAAATTCTCGTATCAAAGTCTGAGTTCATGGCGTCTGGTGATGTTGTGCCAGTTGAGACCCAGGAGCCGGTCGATCCGTCTCCGGTCGACCCCGCTCCGGTGGAGGAGGACGCCGCAGACGACGACGCCGCATCTGCCAAGCCCAAGGAGAAAAAGGCGAAAGAGCCTAAGGAGAAGAAGCCTAGAAAGCCCCGTGCGCCTCCTTCCCATCCGCCTTATGCTGAGGTTTGTATTTTCTCTCTCTCTCTCTCTCTCTCTCTCTCTCTCTCGTTCTCTGTGTCCGTAGTATTAAACGAATTGAATATTGTCAAACCCTTTTCAAGCGTAAGGAGGTCACCGAAATCAAATCTATGCTGTATGTGCTTGTTTTGCCGAAGTGAATTCCACCAGATTTTGCAAAACCAGACCTATTTAACAGTAAAGGTTACTTTTATCCTGTGATTACAACTGACTCGTGACAGTTTTTTTTTGCAATTCACCGTCGTCGCTATTAATATCTGTATAAAAACTTGCTCTGTTCAACAGAGCAAGCATCAATAAGACAGGAAATTGACGGATAAAGCATTGCTCAGATCTCTGAAACAAGCAATTTCTGATTGATTTCTGCAATCTCTTTATTAGGCTCACATTTTTAACAGAGAAGACATGATTCTGATTTCTTTATCAGTGAATTTGTAGTATGTTTTCACAATTTCACCATCAACATTACATCTCTAATAGTCACACAGAATTGATCTGTATGTGTTAATAATTGATTCAATTTTTGCTTAATTTCAGATGATTACTGAGGCAATTACATCCCTGAAAGAGAGAACTGGATCAAGCCCATATGCAATTGGGAAGTTCATAGAGGACAAACAGGCTCACTTGCCTTCCAATTTCAGGAAGCTCCTAACATTTCACCTCAAAAAGCTAACTGCATCTGGTAAGCTTGTGAAAGTAAAGAACTCATTCAAGCTTGCAGGTTCTGCCCCGAAACCTGCAGCTGCCAAGCCAAAGGCCAAGACATCTGCCAAGCCAAAGGCTAAGAGTTCGAAATCCACCAAAACCACTAAATCTACCAAGTTGGCTGCCCTGGCCAAGACCAAGCCGGCCAAGCCAGCAACTAAGCCCAAAGCCAAGCCAGCTCCAGCCAAGCTGAAGAAGGCAGCAGCCAAACCAGCTGCTGTTCCTAAGCCCAAGGCTGCAGCTAAGCCAAAGAAGGCTGCTTCTGCTCCAAAGGCCAAGCCAAAGGCAGCTCCGGCCAAGGCTAAACCAGCTGCAAAGCCTAAAGCAGCTCCTGCTAAGACCAAGGCTGCTGCTAAGCCAAAGGGAGCAGCTCGGCCAGCCAAAGCAGCTAAGACATCAGCTAAGGATTCACCAGGAAAGAAAGCTGCTGCTGCTGCTCCGGCAAAGAAAGCACCAGCAAAGAAGGCACCAGCAAAGAAGGCGCCAGCAAAGAAGGCAGCAGCACCGGCAAAGAAAGCTGCACCTAAGAGGGCCCCACCATCTAGAAAGGTTCCTGCTAGAAAGGCTAAGAAGTAGAGAGAGTAATTAGGATTTTAATCCTTTTCTCTTTGAAATTGGCTGTGAGATTTAAGTTGTTTTAGGCTTTTTTAATTTTGGGGGAAAAGGGTGTTAGGTTGATTTGTGAGGGGGGTAGGGTCTGTACATTTGACAAATGACAGCAGTGTAGTGGTATTGCAGTTGCAAACTTGGGGATGTATGTTATATTACTTCAGAGAATGAGAAAATTAATTGCCTAATGTTTAGTTTAAGTGGGAAGTGGATTTATTTTTCTTTAGAAAAACTAAAATTTCTGTGGGCTGTTTTGAGCCACAGTTTGGTATTAAGTTTGCTTGTTTCGATCGAGTTGTGCATGCGAACCAAAATAGCAAATAACACTGAATTAATGGTTTTCACCTTGCCTTTGAATCTCCATTGCACATTTAGATTTGTTATATGCCATACAGATAAAGTTTGCTGAGTCGATTTGTTGTTTGCTTCTGTCAAAGTATGAAGAGATGCTTCAGTTTTGGATAACGAGAGATATAAGATATTTATTGTACAAATGGCAACTTTCTGTTTTACCACGTCTAATTCTGGTAATTTATAATTTATAAAGATTGAATGCGTTGTACTTGTTCGTCAGAAATATAATAAAATATTTATTCATTAAATAATTTAGTCGGTTCTCTTTTTCATAGATGAAGCATCTATATGCACTAATTTGTAACCTCAGATGGAAAAAAATCTTGGGCACATTTTTTACCTGACTTGAGGATACACTGGCGTTGTTAACAAGAAAATCATCACTTTATAAAAAATAAGCTGTTAACAACCGGTATTAAAAGGGAGTATATAACACGCAAAAGTGCGTTTTAATTATTGTTTACACACAACTGTCACGTTATTGAGCAGGGTATTCAGCACATGGCGTCATGGCCTATGCGATCAGCAATTAATGGATAATAACTGGGAGATTGAGAGCAAATATTTATACCGTAATACACAGAAAAGGGATAAAGAAAAGGGAAAAAAAAGGGAGCGAGAGAGGCATTTTTTAAACTGGAGAGGATAGAGAGATGTCAACAAGGAAACATGCAACGGCTCCTTTCGTTTTACGGATAGACTTTCAGAAGGAAAAGAATATTTGTAAGGCCCACTTGAGAAGGTGGTCATACTAAATCGTCTGATACCGTTGTCGGTGCGTAGAGATTCGTGTGATCTGTTGATCATCGGTCAGGATACTTTCTTCCCATCTAACCACTATTTATTTTAAGATTAAGGATGGTGGCCCCCGAGTTTTCTGAAACCGGGATAGTGTTGGCCTATCTCGTAGGTATAGAGATGTAGTGGTATTGCAAGAAGCGCATTAGACTACCGAAAATGGAAATAGGACTATAGAAGAGCTGCAATTTTTTTTTAAAAAATATATAAAAATATTTCCATATAATATTATGATGACTTGGTTTTCTCCATTTTATAGCAAGCACCGAATAATTTTTGTGCACCAGAGCCCTAGTCTGGAAAAAAACTCAGCGCCAGTGTGTGTACCATCCTGTGTACAACCTTCTTTATGTTCGTGTGTTGGACAGCTGAGGCAATAGGGCTGTGCAAACGAATGTGTTTAATTGATTTTGAATTAAATCATTAAATTTTGAACTATTTAATTTGATTTTTGGTTCAAAAATTTCAGTTCGGTTAAATTTTTTAGTTAATTCAGTTTTTATTTTTTGATTTGATTTATATTTTTTAAATCAGATAAATCGAATAAACTGAATAGTTTAAAATTTACAAAGTAAAATATTTTACTTGATGAAAATAAGGATCATATAAAAGATAATCTAAATATATTTATTTTCTATAGGTTTTATTTAGTTATTTATTTTATTTTTTTAACTATTTATTTCTTCTATCATTTTTTTAACTATCGATATTTTATATTCTTTTTTAACTTGACTTAACCGAAGAAATTGAATAAAATTTTGGTAATTCAATTTTTTGTTTAATCGATTGATATTTTTATGAATTTGGTTTGGTTCATAATTCAACAAACCAAATTTTGAATGCATACACACCCCTAAGCCTGAATTTTTAACTCGGACCAAAGTATTCTTATTTGCTTTTTAAATTAATTATTTTTATTAATATATTTTATTTATATTTATAATTATTATATATTTTTAATATATACCGATTTTTTAACATATTATTATTAATAATTAATATCTATAATTATTATCATTAGTAATGTTTAAACTTATTACTATTATTAATATATATTACTATAATGTGTGTTTTCTCTAAGGAGTCTAATATTAAATTCACACACCACAAGAAAGATACAATAAAGTGGAGAGAAGAGAAAGAATACAAAATGTAATAGAGTTTGTCTATAACAAGCTTATGTCTTTGGGATCCGCAATCACCAACAGTCGATTACGCCGAATCACTATAACAAAGTCTTCTAATTGTGAACCACAGTCCCTTATACTAAGTAATCAGACAGCCATCATCAAATTAAAAATAAACATGACGTAAAGATACAACGATCTCACTAACAAGAACAATTAAGAATTAACTTCACTAACACTCTGAAGAAGGTATTCAAAATAGTCTTGAGATTTTAGACACTACATAAAGGAGGTTTGCACTTAGACAACTTGACAGCAAGGGTTTTTCTATGAATTTTCTTCAAGATCTAAGAACAGTGAAGGTGTATATATAAAGATACATCAAAATCGATAAGAAATCAATAATATATATTGCAACGGTTAACTAACTGGATCTATTAGAAAGCTATGAACGAGCTCTAAAGTTTAGCACATCATGTTAGTCATTCTATAATAGTATATGATTAAAATTTAATGTGATTTACTACTCATGATATGTCTTGACTCTGTTAGCATTCAAATTATTCTCAATTATGTTCAATTGCTCCATTTTACTTCAAAGTGTGAAAATGTGTTATAGTCTTAATTTCTCAGATCCTTAGCGTATGTTTTCTTAAAATATAAAAACTGGTTAAGATAGAATCAAATCCAACAAAAGAGATATAAAATGTAATGAAATTAAACATGAGTTTGAAAGTTTGTGTTTACCCTTGAAAATTTCAAGGATGAAGCAGCTGGACAATTAAGGATAAATATCAATGATAAACCATGAGAAAGGAAAAGATAAAGGCGGTGATAGTGGGGACCACCAACCAGAAAAAAGTCGCTGCCGAATTCCGGAGTAATCCTATTTGTCCCACAAGGAAATCCTGAATGCAGAACAGGAGATATATATACCCCAGTATCCACTGTCCCCTCGGCGTGGGTGACAGCCATGAGACTCAAGAGAAAAGAGATCTCTCGGGTGTCACCCATGAAATCATATTTTTCTGACAAGTGGGTCCCACCCCTCAGTGATGGATATCAATGAAGTCAAGATCAAACCCTAGATATTGATCTTCAAGCAAGCCCTATGAGCTGAACCAATACAATCCCTATACTACAAGGAATAGTGTCAATGCCAAGCCAGTATTTTGATACAACCAATCATAAGAAATCTCAATATGATTTTACTTTCAAGGTGACAATTGGTGCCAATCGTGAGCAACCACCTAACCATGCTTTGATTTGTGCCAATTGCTGATAAATAGTCAGCTCTTTGACCAAATCACCCTCATGATGAGTGATTGAAAGTCAATTTCACAAGACTGATCAGGTCCCAAAGTTGGGAGCAAACCACCTGATCAAGTCTAGATTTGTATCAATTGCTGATAAGTAGTCAGCATTTGATCAAATCAAACCCTAATAAGCATCATTATTGGTGTTAATTAGGGAAAAGTTTCTGCAAAGAGAATATTTGGCAGAGACACTGAGCTACAACTGATAACTAATAAATAGGAATTTTATAATAGGAAAATAAAGGGTTTTCTTGACAAGTAAAATTTTAATGCAAAGAGGCAGGGGCAAAAATATAATTAAAAATTACAGGGGTGATGATCATGAATTTAGAGATTTATGGTGAAAATTTCATGATTTTTGGACAAGTGGAGCTATCAGAATAAAATCAGAGAAGATAAAACAGATTAAATAGGCAGATCAAAGGGCTGAGATCTGATCAGGGCCTCTCTGGGTACAACATGGGGATAGCAACACTTCTGGGTGCAAACTGGGGATTTCAAACATGCTACACACGCAGGATTAAATGGAGAAAGAGGGTGCCACATGGCAGCACCTCATTGGTCCACCTCAGCCATATGGGCCCCACTACTATACTGACATGACATGTGGGCCCCACCAGCATGCCACATGGCAAGCCATGGCAGTGCCACATGGCAACACAGCAACAATACACCTCAGCAAATCAGATTACACTTATTGCCACATGGTTGTATGCCATTGGTTCAATTAGGCAATATAGGACCCACAGGTGACACATGGCACTCATTGACAGATGTCACCTCAACATGGATTAATGTTATGGCAGATGGTTAATGGAGTAATTAAATAAGTGGCCCTATCAGATTGTGCCAAGTCAGATCAATTAAGCCTAAGTAGAGAATTAACCAATCCATAATTGAACTAACGGGCCTAGACTCAGCTGCTTACACAAGGGGCCCATTTGTAAGGTTTATGAGTGTACAGCTTACACAGACAACCATGCGCCAGGCCCATGCATAGAACTAAATAGAGATTTAAATCAAAAGGAAAAGGCGACGTGTACCTGGCTCATATGTAATGTGCCTCTGACGGTGGGGTCCGGTGCGCTGTGGACTTTGTCCGCCGAGCGCAGCCTCCTCTCTTCCTTCTCTTTCTCCCTTTCCTCTCTTCCTTCTTCTTCTCGCCGAGGTCGATGGCGCCATCTACTCCGATTAAGCTCTCTGGAGCTTGAAACTTCAAGCCCTTATGGCCAGAGATAGCCCATGCATAAGAGAGAAGGGGTGAACACTTGAAATTAAAGGGGAATAAATGAATAGAGCAAAGTAAAGAGATGATCACCTCGGGTGATTAATGAGGAATTTTGATCCTTGGTGCTAAGCTTGAAATTAATGATGTAGACAATCTCTAATCACCTAGGCGATGCTGTAAATGAAGAAAGAAGCGACAATTAAGCAGTTAATAGAAGCAATTGAGATGAGATGATGAAATCGGGCAAGTTGAGAAAAGTTGAAACCTTACACTCTAAACTCGAATTAACAATGTTTGTAGTTTCTATGTGCCCACACGATGCCGCTTAAGTGATTGGGATTGTCAATTGAATGATTGAGATATGCTTTTTACCAAGGCTTGCAATCGGGTGATCAGATTCTGAGCTTTGGAGGAAAATTGCAATGACAGAGAAGAAAGAGGCGCCTTGGATGCATTTAAATGAGTATATATAGTGTGCTGAGGATGCTAGAAGGTTCTATGAACAATGAAAAATAAGAAGATAATAGAATCGGGTCAATGGTCAAAGATTTGAGGTTTAGATTCTTTAGATGGGACCCACATCGTAATAGAATGAATAACAGAAGATGAAGACCATGTTCATAGGCCAAGACAGCTCAATTGATGGTGTTTGAATGGTGTATGGCTCTATGCACCCTTTTAATTCCTTATATATACCAGTGAAATGAGAGAAATGAGAGAAATTAACAGCAATCAAAGCGCAGAGAGAGAGAGAGAGAGATTAAGAAAAGGCAAGCAGTTCAGAGACAAGCAAACAACTAAGAGAGAAATTGAGTGAGAAATCGATTGAGTGCAAGAAGAAGAAGAAGAATCTGATAAATCGATTGATCTCGGTATTATACTTGAGAACTCGATTCATTCATTCCAATTACTTGTTCATAGGTAAGTTCTAAGCCATGTCCTTTGTTAATTAGAAGTTAGCAAGCTCAATTCTTGAAGATTATAGCTAAATAATATAATTGTAATTGAATTTTTGAATATCAGCCCAATTCTGTGTCGTTTAATAAATTTCTTCAATTTCAATCGACTTTCTTTTGATTTTCTCCTTTCTTTCATAGGATATAAGGTCAATAAGATTAAATCTTTCATTTTATTTGATTAATTTCATTCAAAATCTGATGAATGACACTGTTAATCTGATTGATCTCAGTGTTTCACTTGAGAACTCGATAATAGTGGAGTTCTTCATCTAATTTTCTACTTTCAAGCTCTAATTGCTTCAATTATTGTCCATACTACATGAGTTAAAGTTTGTACATTCATCTTAAATCGATTGATCTCGGTGATTCACTTGAGAACTCGATTAATTTGAAGTTAATTTACTGTTATAGCGTCCCATTAACAGAATTGAGTTTCAAATTGAAAATTAAAGGGAATTGTGAGCATGTATAAGCACATTCTGGTCCAAATAGATGTTACAAATGTTGTTGAGCATGTTAATGTCAATATCAATCAATAAACAACAAGAATTTGAGATGAATCGCGATCGGTATCAATTGACTTCATCCTGTCTCAGTGATCATCTCAAGTAGTGAATGCATACTCCAATTTGGATTGTTCTAATCATGTTACAATGCACTTACATGCCTGTGCGATATCAATTAAGTGTTCAATTGCTGGAAAAGATACTCAATTGTATTGAATTTATGAGATTTGAGACTCAGTACCGATTGGTACCAAATCGACTCATCTGGTACCAAAGAACAGTGCAACTCACCATATGGATTGTCGATCAGACACCGTGGAAGGTTTTTCCCCGACAAGGCGACACCGGAGAAGTCATCCGATCGGAAAATGGCGGCCTCAATCGCCGGCAACGCCACTAGCACGAATCTTGGAACTTCCATTGACCGGAGAGTCAGAGGATCGCAGCAACACGAATATTGACGCGCGCGTATGAATCTTGAAAGGATCAGACGATTATAATAAGCCGTTGTTTAAATAAAGATATGAGAATATATCTGGGCCCATCATCCTATATAACTCAATCTCAAGACAGATCCAGCGGCCCAAATAAGAATAAAGTTAAATGAAAGATCTGTGTCAATCTCGGTACAGATCCAAAGGCCCAGATTAAGCCCAATATATTCAATTAATAATAGAAAGTTAAAATAAAGAGTAATTAAATCATTTGAAAATGTTCCTAAACTCCAAATTAACTCAAATTTATTTCTAAAAATTCATTGTTTTTCCATAGTATTTTTCTGTATAAGAATATTTCAATTTTGAAAATACTATTATATCAAAACAATTTAAAAGCAAAAGACATTATATTGCATTTGTCTATTTGACTTAGCTTTGACTTGTCATTTCAGCTATTATAAAAATTCCAAAAATTCAAATAAAATCATGAATCATAACTAGATATGTTTTACTGACCTTTCAAGTGATTTTTCATAAAATGAATAATAATAATAATGAAATTCAATAAGCAATAATAAAACAAATTCTATTATTTGGCTATTATAAAAAAATAACAATAAAATTCATGAATAATAGTTAGATATTATTTTGAATAATCTTTTTAAAAAAATAATAATAATAAGTAATAAATACACCTTACCTTATTGATTATCATATGAAAAATCCAAAATAAAATGATAAACAAAATATATTTTTTTGGTCATTATAAGAAGAAAGTCCAAAATTTAAATAAAAATATAATAATAAAACAAATCTTATTCTTTTAGTTATCATAAAAAGCCCAAAATCCAAATAAAGATATAATAAGAGTTAAATCATCTTTTAACCTCTTTGTAAATAATCTCCTATAAATAAAATTCAAAACAGAACAAAAGAATAATAATAATAATAATAATAAATAATAATAAAGAATCGTTATACGATTTACCAAAGCGTTGAATGTTTCATAAGGCGTTGACAACGCTTTGACTCTTCTCTGATAAGTCAATATGTTCTGAGGAATCTTTATAACGATTATCTAAATCGTTATATGATTCATCAAATCGTTATAACGCTTCACAGGACGTTAGCAACGCTTTGACCACTCCCTGACAAGTCAACATATATTAGAGAATCGTTATAACGATTCCTTGAATCGTTGGAACGACTTTTCTGAAACGTTGAACGATATACAAAGCGTTGGTAACGTTTTGACCCCCCTATTGACCAATTTTCTGACAAATCTGATATCTTCTAAAAAGCGTTATAACGGTTTATGAAAACGTTATAACGACTTGGTGAAGTGTTGTAACAGTTTGATGAATCGTTACACGATTTTAAAAATGTGAATGATCAATGAGGCGATGATATACCTTGATTGATTGATCGATGAGACATAACATGTGTGATAGTTTTTTTTAAGCTCATCCTCCAATAAACATGTCTCAATATTAGACCAGCCATGAGCCCCGAGTCTAATTTTGTGCACAAGATAACTCTTAATATGTGAATCGGTTGAATATTTAGAACCCATAATTTAGAGGTGATTAAACATGCTCACATAAGATGATGTAAAGTAACACAATGATTCTTGCACAAGAAATGCAACATCCAGTATAGTCAGTTGAGACAAGAACATCTTGACGTACGTCGAAGAATGATTAAGACTATGACAACAACACAAGAGGGAGAGCATCGCGGTGTCCGGGGAGATGATATCATGATGGCCCTGTGTCGTGAATAAGTAGTTCACGACCAAACAGGCTAGTAAGACTAAACCACCTCGTTGATGAGTTTTGTCTTCTAGTTTGGAGGATCGAATCGTTCTGTAGTAGATTCATCCTCAAACAGTGGAATGAACCGTTCTGTAATAGGTTTTTTCACTGACACACGCCTCAACGTCAAGCTGGCTTAGTGCTTCAGGTTTGACCTTGTGTGCAGTTGTGCTCCTAGGTTTATGGGTCCGCTTAATGTCTGGAATCCATGATCTAGAAGATCAGAGAGAAGTACCATGTTGATCATATCTGCCCTTCTCCTGATTCACCAACCTCAAGATCAACCGGCTTAGTGCTTCGAGTTGTATTTTGTGCGATTGGTCGTTGACTAGTTAAGATTGAATCGTTTTGTAGTATGTTTATCTTCTAGATCAACTGAGGTTGAGTCGTTATGTAGTAGACTCACCTCAAACCCCTCCGTAGAGATTAATCTGATCTGTAGTAAGGTTATCTCTCGGGGCGGTAAAGACTGAACCGATCTGTAGTAGGTTCGTCTTTCATCCCATATGTCACTGGATCAACCTTTTGGCGAATCCAGGATGCCCTAATGATCCCCGATCATGAGTGCACACGACCACTTGACCATTATTTAGCTATACTATTTACTTCCCCTTTCAAGATCTAGAGGTTCCTTAGGGTTAACAACCCAGGGTAATTAACGGTGGGGGCTTGCGCCCATCAAAATCTACAAGTACTCACAATCACTAAAAACCCCCTAAATGTGCATTTCCACAAGCCTAAGACGGCGGCACCAGCCGGCGTCGACACCAAGAAAATGCACGTTAAGGAGGGATCTTTGTGTCCTTCTTCCGCAAACCCCCCAGCGTCACGGCGCGCGGGGCGGGGGAGCGCGAAAAAGGGTCGCACAGTTTGATCTAGATTTCAAACACAATAGGGTCAAAAAATATATAAACGCATGATATTAAATCCTCCCAAGCTAGAATCTTATTTGTTCTTAAGCAAAATAAATAATCCTAACAGTGTAGATCATACTTAAATCTAAACTTAGACTCTTAATATCAAATAAAATGAGAAAGTTAATTAATCAGGTCAATCAAATTTGATTGTGATATCCTCCTTCACCTCACAAGACACATGTCGAAATACAGTTAGGTTAAACCGAGCAACTCTTGAATCAGAAACAACTCGACTTTAAAACTTAAGATTCTAGCTCATCTCATCATGGCATGTCTAAAAATTCATTTTATAATTAAAAGAATATATATCACGACTTAGCTAAAATATCTTTATGTTAAAATTATCCGTACCTTATAGGTTTAACAACTGATTTCTTCTCCTACGATCAAAATCAAAGTGTAGAAGTCCATTTTTTTTATTAAAAAATAATCTAATAAAAGGTTGAGTGATCGGATCATATCTAAATACAAATCTAAATACAAGCTAAATGATCCTAAAAACAAAAAAATGCTAAAAAATATTTAAAATTACTCATAAATGCATGTAATATAGACACAATCTCAAGTGCCTCCCAAGCTTAAATCAAGCATCATCCTGAGCGCTTCGATTAAAAGTAAAGATAAGGTAAAAATATACTTACAGATATATTGGTGCTACGTGGATGTGACATGCGGTGAGAGCATCAATCTATAGGTGGATCTCGTGAAGATGATGAGCTATGTTGCTCTAGCAGCGTGGGGTGCTGGTTGCACAAATGGTACTTTCCTCACTGTGGGTCGCATCAAGGACAAGTGTGGTCCGAACACCCTTATTTATGTTTTTAGATTTTTGAGGTTAAGTGCGATCTTTCATCCCATTTCTTTCTCCAATGAATATCTGTGGGCATTTATTCCTATAATGAAATCTGTTACACTAAACATCTTCTTTGATTTGTCGATTTACAAAATAACTTTGAATTTTATAATTTTTCTTGTTTGAGTTTTGTGTAGGGATTAAAATGTAAATATATTAGTGCACAAGAACCAATACTAATGATGGATTATAAGAGCTTAATCAAGACTACATTAGGTTTAGATTTAGTTAGACTTAAACTGGGTTGAATTGGTTAAGATAAATTAAGCTTAAACAACAAAGAAAATGCTTATGTCCAGTAAATTGTTATAACAGTTCGGTAACCGTTATATCGGTTCAGTAACCGTTATATCGGTTCATCTTAATACTTAAAAATATTATAAGGTAGAAAAGTTCTCAAAGAAGCCAAAGCGTATCGTTGTATAACGATTCGATAATCGTTACAATGGTTTATGAAACGTATAACGATTTAGTGAATCGTTATAACGTTTCAGCTCGATCAGATCCAACGGCTATTGTTTTAAGCCGGTATAACGATTCCCAAACCGTTATAACGGTTCATTCCGAAAATAGTTTCTTCAGCTATTTCAAAAGATCTATTTTAAAAGGATCATCTCTCTCACTGATTATGATGAGATCTATCTAGCTAAATTATTACTCCAGAGAGCTTACTAGTCATATACTAAGTGTGAGAGATAAGTCAAGAGATAGAAATACTCAATTAGCCAAATCCTTATTTAAGCTCAATCTAGCTTCTCTATATTCTCCTAACTTGATCTTTTGTGATCTACTCTCCTTGTAAACCTTTTTGATCTATTGTGCTCACCTTTCTTGAGCTGTAGTGCTCACTTTTCTTGAGTGTGTTGTCACTCATCTCTTGTTTTGAGTGTGTTATCACTCTTGTTACCAATAAACTTGATAGCTCATTTTTATGTAAGAGATCAAGTTGTACAAGTGTATTACTATTTTTTAGTGTTTTGGCTCAACCTCAATTGTTGGAAGTTGGAAGTCCCGAAGACGTAGGCATTTTAAGCCGAACTCTGTTACATCTTTTGTTCTTATTTGATCTTTTCTTTTCTTTTCTCTTATTTTTTTTTATTGCTATATTCTTGTGAGAATTGAATCGAATTGAATTATCTTCCGCTGCCATTACACTTGAACACTAAGTCCCAAATCAGTTTATATATTTCTAACTTAGGTTCTTTACAATCTTGCACTATTTTGACCTTTAATATTATTATTTCAAGGTGTTTCAAAATCAATAAAGCAAAATACATTAAAACATGAGAATTTAAATAAAATAAACAAAAACAAAAAAAAATCAGAAGAAATGTTGAGTTATCTCCCAAACAATGCTTTGTTTTAGGTCGTTCAGCTCGACCCCTGTTTCATCATCCATTTGATGTATCAGAGAGAGAATTCTCTTCACCTGATATTTCTTTTGCACAATAAATCCACTTTCTATTCACCCTGAGAGTGTCAAATTATTTAATCATAATATTTTTTTGGGTTTCCATAAGTCACCATAAAAGTTCTATCTCTAGCTCTATTGGTGTTATCTGAGTCATTGTGCCTTCCAATCACTCTCGGTGATTTCTCATTAATATTTTTATTACTCTTATCCTCTTTATATGGATTAATAACTTTGACCCTACAATAAGAATTATCAGGAGGTTTTCTATCGTATTTTGTGGCAACAAATTCATTTTTTTCCGTTTCAAAGTTAAGAGAAAATTTTCTACTTCTAACATCAATGTCTACCTCCATTGTGACTAAGAAGGGCTGACCCAAAAAAAATTGAGGAACGATGATCCTTTTCTACACCAATCATGATAAAATCAGTTGGGAAGGAAAAATGTCCACTCGAACGGGAAGGTCCTCAAAAATGCTGATAGAAATTCTAACTGATCCATCGGCTAATTGTAATGAGATTTTGATCGATATTAGATTCCCAACGCCTAATGTTGTAAAGACATATCTTGACATGAGATTGACACTTACTCTTAGGTCACACAATGCATTTTCAATTTTGATTTTACCTAGGTAGCAGGATATGATAAATCTACCAGGGTTCTTAAGCTTTGGGGACAATTTATCTTGCACACGGACATCACTCTGCCCCTTTGCATGGGGCTATACTGATCTTTAAATTTATAAATGCCTAACAGTACTTTAGTTTAGCCACAAGTATATGACCTACGTTCAGTATAGTAAGGATATCGAACCACATGGACAATAAAAATCACCGGACTTGGCTTACATTTGTTCTCTGGAGGTACAAATAAGTAAAAAAAGGAGGGTTTATTCAAATGGTTTGTTTTTTATATTTTTAAAAGTAGACAAAAAATAATAAATATTTTTAGTTGGTTTTATGATAATTAAAATAAAAATTCATAGAGGTTATATCAATTCCACTTGGATTTGACTCATACGACCCCTATGGGTACTGTTCACGACCCATATGGGTACTGTTCTGTGCGCGGTGGTTTATAGTTTGACCATAATTTTTCATCCAAACTCTGATTTGAGTGATTTAAGGACCATTGGAAAGCTAAGAACGAGCTCTACAAGATTAGCACATTATATTAGTCATTTCATGATAGTATATGATCATAATTTGTTGTGATTTATTGCTCATGATCTATCTTGACTACGTTCACATTCAAATTATCCTCAATTATGTTTAATTATTCTATTTTACTCTAAAGTGTGAAAATATATGTTCTAGTCTCATTTTTTTAGCTTCTTAGTGTGTATTTTCTAAAAATTTAAAAACTGACCAAGACAGAAGCAAACCCAACAAAAGAGACATAAAATATAATAAAATTAAACATGAGTTTGAAAGTTTGATCTAGATTTTAGACAGAATAGGGGTCATATATATATATATATATATATATATATATATATATATATGATATCACTTATGTAACCCTATAATAAAATCTATATCCACACTACACCAAGCCTCCTCAGGAATAGGAAGAGGTTGAAACAACCCAAGGGTATATACGTGTTCATTTTTGTTTTTTGACAAGTGAGACAAGTTTTGACATAATCAATAACTGCATCTTTCATTTTGAGTAAAAAAAATATTATTTAAGTCTATTAGATGTGACAGTAATGTCAGAATGGCCTCCATTGGAAGAGTCATAATTTTGTTGCAGTATTTGCTGACGCTAATTACCATGAAAGCCCACACAAAGTTTCCTTTTCCATCTAAGTAAACCATGATGCATTGATAGATGTGGCTTGGTAGTGAGAGTAGAGGTCAAGGAAGACAAAAGAGAAGAAATCTAGGGATCATCATGTGCTACCCTTTTTCGCGCGCTCCGCACCGCCGCTGGGCGATGGGATGCGGAAGAAGGACACGGAGATCCCTCCCAAGCGTGCATCATTTAGTGTCGGCCGATTCTGCCGTTTAGAAAGATTTGGATGCACATTTAGGGGGTTTTTAGTGATTGTGAGTTCTTATAGATTCCGGTGGGCGCAAGCCCCCACCGTTAATTACCCTGGGCTATTAACCTCGAGGCACCTCTGGATCTTTAAAAGAGAGAAGCAAATAGTATAGTTAAATGATGGTCAAGTGGTCGTCTGGGTTCATTAAAAGGTCGATCCCGTGGAAGATGAACCTACTACAGATCGGTTCAGTTTTTACCGCTTCGAGAGATAACCTTACTACAGATCAGATTAATCTCTTTGAAGGGGTTCGAGGTGAGTCTACTACAGAACGACTCAACCTCAATTAATCTAGAAAATGAACCTACTTCAGAACGGTTCAAAATTGATCCTATGAAAGACGAACCTTTCTACGGATCGGTTCGGTCTTTACCGCCTCGAGAGATAACCTTACTACGGATCGATTAATCTCTTCGAGGGGTTTGAGGTGAGTCTACTACGTAACGACTCAACCTCGCTTGATCTAAAAGATAAACCTACTACGAACGGTTCAATCTTAACTAGTCAACAACCAATCACACAAAGTACAACTCGAAGCACCGAGCCTAGGTTGATCTTGAGGTTGGTGAATCGGGAGAAGGGTGGATTTGGCCCACGTGTTTCTTCTCACCGATCTTCTAGATCATGAATTCGAAGCACTAAGCCGATTCATAAACCTAGGAACACAACCGCGCACAAAGTCAAACTCCGAAGCACTAAGCCGCCTTAACATTGAGGCATGTGTTAGTGAAGGAACCTACTACGAACGGTTCACATTCATCGTTTTGTGGATGAATCTACTACGAACGATTCAATCTCGCAATCTCGGAAGATGAACTAGAAGACAAACTTATCGACGGATGAGTTCACCTTACTAGCTCAAATGGTCATGAATTACTTGTTCATGACACCGAGTCATTAAGATGTCACTTCTCTCGGACATCATAATGTTCTTATCTCTTGGAGTCGACATATCTCTTCATGTTGATGTCGCACCTTGGTTATTCTTCAACGAGCGTCAAGATGTTCTTGTCCCGACTAATCATTCTAAATGTTGCATTACTTGTGCAAAATCATCGTGTTGCTCTACACCCCTGGTGTGAGCGTATTTATTCACCTCTAAAATGTAAAAAGATTATTACATTTTTATTGATTTTTATTATTAAGATAATATCTTTCATCATTATCTCTATTACAAAGGTGAATTTATATTTTTATTTTTAAACTCTATTTATTTCTGTAGAAAGTTATTTACAAAAATAATAGAAAATGGGTTAGCTATTATCTAGAATTTTATTTATATTTTTATAATAGCTAAAGTAATATAATTTTATTTTTATTATTTCTAAACTCTATTTATTTTGTAGAAAATCACTTACAAAAATAGAAAATAAATTGGCTATGATTTTATTTGAATTTTTAGAATTTTTATAATAGCCAAAGTAATAGAATTTATATTGTTATATTTTTATTATGTTGAAATACTATTCATTTTGTAGAAATTATTTACAAAACAAAGAGATGAATTAGCTATATTATTTTTATTTTGATTTTTAGGATTTATAATAGCTAGAGAAATCATTATTATTATTCTATTCTATTTATGATAGTTTTATTATATTTTTATTATTTTATTTATTATCTATGGAAAAATATGAGGTTCTTGTTTTATTACCATCATTATTATTCTTATAATAGCTACAAAGAATGGAATTCATTATATTCTCTATTACAATTATTATTTTTTTTATTGTATTTTTATTTATCAAGAATATTTTTATTATATTTTACTTAGAAATAACCAAAGGGGTACAATTTATTTTATTATATGAATTTATTATTATTATTCTTTATTCTAGAATAAGATGTATTTATTATTTATCATTATGATTATTTATTTATGTATTTTTTATTTTTACAGAAAAGATTAACATAACATTTATTTGATATCATTATTTATTCTTTTTTTTTTATTAAAGAATAGAGCTAATCTCATTATCTCTTATTGGATATTATTATTGTCATTATTATTTTATGGAAAATCACTAGAAAAATCATTAAAATATATTTAATTATTATTTATGATTTTATTTGAATTTTTGGAATTTTTATAATATTTAAAATGACAAGTCAAAGCTAAGTCAAATATATCAATACATATAATATCTTTTGCTTTTAAATTGTTTTAATATGATAGTATTTTTAAAACTGAAATATTATTGTTCAGAAAAATATCATAAAAAGTAAAGAAATTTTAGAAATAAATTTGAGTTAATTTGGAGTTTAGGAACATTTTCAAATGATTTATTTACTCTCCTTTTTAAATATTCTGTTATTAATTGGTTATTGGGCTCAATCTGGGCCTTTGGATCTGCACCGAGATTAGCATATATCTCTATTTAACTTTTACTCTTATTTGGGCCGTCAGATTTAATTGAGATTTGCACTGAATGGGTTAAAGGCCCGGATTGAATCTTGCTTTAATCTTCTAAACATTCAATAGCCCAGATCCTTTGGATCTGTTTCAGGATTCGTGCAACCTTTCAAGATTAGTGAAAGAGATCCTTTCTCTGTCTCTCCTCTACCGTGCTTCAAGATACGTGCCAGGAGGTTGATTTCGGTGCTCCGACGATCTGATCGGTGATCGGACACTACCATCGGTGTCGCCTTGGTTTGCAGAACCTGACTGCACCTTTTGATTGTACATCGGCGCGGTGGATCGCCGGCACCACCATGTACACTTGATTGAACTGTACCGCTTTTGGTACCGATCGATTTTCTTGATCAAATTAGGTTGATTCAATCGCGATTTCTTGCAATTCCCGATTCATTTACGCAATTCTAAGTCTCAATTAACAGAATTAGTGATTTAATCACTACAACAACCCTTTTTTTTATTTGGATTGCGACGAAACAGTTGGTAATGAGAACGGCATCGATTGCGCTTCGATATTATACTCGTGTTTCTAATCAATTGCTGCAATTTAGTTGATCTTATTGATGTAGAACTCGTCGCCTATGCACGCGCTTCGATCAAAGCATATAGCTTGATCAATCGAGGTATTTTCAAATGCTATTGCATTACGGGTTCCGAATTCCAATGATTAGCTTCAGAATCGCGATCAATCACTTGATTAAAAGTCGAATTCTTGAAGCAATTGCTTAGAAACACAAAGGCTAAGAGGTCGGTGACCTTCGATCAGCCAATCGTTGCGATTTAGAGCTAGGAGATCACTAGATCTTCTACTAGCTTTTCTGACAGATTGATTCAGTCTCTTAATCATTCAATTAATCAAGAAAGAAGCAAGAAAATAGAATAGAAAGGATCCGTAGATAGCAAGGCGACGGCTCAAAGAAGAGATTCAATCAAGAAAGTTAAGAAATTCAATTGAATTGAAAAGAAAATTTGCGGAAATGCAAGTAACAGTACTAAGAGTTCTTAAATTACTCAAAATTGAGCACAATTACAACTCAAACTCTCTACTTACAATGAGTACACTTACCTTTCCTTCTTCTCTGTAGCTCTGAGCCCTTGAGTTGATTGTTAATGGTGGAATGGGTTGAGTATATACCAAGTTCTCAACACTTGTTGAGATCAATTGGCCGACTAGCTTCTCACTTGCTCTCTAAGCCTCTTGGATGATCTCACAGGAGTTATAAAGGTTGTGTATATGCTGGTTGTTCTTTTTTCTATCCACTGGTTGAGAGTTTATATAGAAATCAATTGGTTTGATCGATTTTGACCACCCCAATTCAATTGCACATGGTGCATTATATCCATCACTCCAATTGCCTCCTTGTGTGCCTTATGGTTCACTGAACCAGGTTTCTAATTGCCTAGGCCGTGTGTAACTGCCTGGAGGTAGTTACAATTTCATTTTATTCACTGATTTGCCACTAAATGGTTCTCACACGTATTCAAACCCTTCTAGCCTCTTCTGGATCCTTCTAGGCACTACATCATGTCTATATAAGCTGTTCATACTCTCTCTTAACTTCATTTTACAGAATTGACCTTGTTCAAATCTTCTTTTCCATTATCAAGCCTATAATCAAGTTTTAAACTTTCATCTCAACCCTTTGATCTTTTCTGGCATTTTAAAGTTTCAATCTCATCCATTTGGAGTTAGGCAACCCTCTGTGCATCTTTTACATCGATTGAATAGCCCTAGTATGGTGTTAGATCACCCCATTTCCTAGCCGAAGGGTGGATTGGTGCAACTCCCACTTATTTTTCTCTAATTCTTGTTCTAACACCATCGCCTGAGATCATAGAAGCTCTCTCAACAATCAATTGCAAGTTTTAAACTTCAATTGGCAAGTTTCAAATTTCAATTCGAGGTATAACTCCTTACTATTTCTCTCTCTGTGTTTCATTAATTCAAGACCTAACTGGATGTACATGATCTCCTTTTCATGTTGTAATTGAATCTAGAAACAATCGATCCGAAGTTCAACTCTTTGCTTGATCTCCATTAATGTCGCCTTCAAACTCTTCTGTTATCGCGAGGAAGAAGAAGAAAAGAAAGCAAAGGGAGGGAGCGGATCCTCGATACTGCGTCCGGCGTACGTGAACCGAGGCAAAGAAGAAGGAAGGCGCAGAGAGACAGAGCCGCGTGAGCCAGTGTACATATTCTCTTTTACTCTAGATTTAAATCTCCGCAGCGTTTCTATATAGAACTCGGCTTGTAGTTTGCTTATGCACCATGACCCATAGATCCGACAATGGGTCCCATCCGTAAGGTTACTGAGTCTAGGCTTGCAGATACCATTAGTGACTGATTAGTGCATGATTAGAGTTAATTGATATGATCTGGCATGATTTGATTGGCTCATTAGTTTAATCATTTTCCCTTTATCCCTGATTACTCATTAATTGCTGCTGAGGTGGCCCTGTGGTGTGGTGCCATGTGGCACAAGACTGGGTGTGGTGGCCTCCTCTGGCTGTGCCATGTGGCACAGGTGTATTGAAGTGGCCTGCTGTGGTTGTGCCATGTGGCATAGGGTGGGATGAGGTGGACCACTGGCTGACTGCCACATGGCACCGAGGTGGGGCCCACCTGTCGCCGTGACTCCGTGCCGGTGGGGCCCACTTGCTTGACATGGGACCATGGGAGGCCGCCACGTGGTACTTACGGCCGCCGAGTTGGTCCAGTCTGCGTCGCGCCACGTGGCACACCCTCTCTCTTCACTTATTTTATATCCTCTCGTGTTTCTTACACCCGCTTTGTACCCGTAATCGCCATCATCTCCAAGTTGTACCCGAGCCACCTTGATTAAATCTCACCTTTGATTAATCCATTTATTCTCGCTTTTATCTTCCTTGAATTTATTTTAATAGCTCCACTTATCCAAAAATCATGAAAATTTCACCAAAAATCCCTAAAATCATGATGATCACCCCTGTAATTTTTAATTCCATTTTTACCCCTGTCTCTCTGAATTAAAAATTCTTTTGTCAAAGAAACCCCGTTCTTTTCTCTCGAATTAATCCCGATTTCATTTGTAGCTCGTTGTCTCTCGCCAATTATCTCTCTCTTGCAGAAACCACCCTAATTAAATACCAATTAGACTTATATTGATATTCATTAGGGTTTGATCTGATCAACAGCTTGATTACATGTCAACAATTGATACAAATCTAGACTTGATCGATGGTTGCTCCCGGCTTTGCACCCGATCGCCTTGTGAAATTGACTTTCAATCCCTTAACATGAGGGTGACTTGGTCAAAGAACCGACTACTTATCAAGAATTAACACAAATCAAAGCATAGTTAGGTGGTTGCTCACGCTTTGGCACCGTGTCGACCTTGAAAGCAAAAATCACATTTGACATTTCTCATGATTAATTGTATCATAATACTAGCTTGGCATTGACATCATTCCTTGTTGCATAGGGATTATGCTGCTTCAGTTCTTAGGGTTTGCTATGGTGATAGATTCTCAGGGTTTAATCTTGACTCCTTTGATATTTTAGTCACTGAGGTGTGGGCCCACCTGTCAGTGAAAAATGATTAGATGGATGACCCCTCTAGAGATCTCTCTCTCCTGAATCTCCTGAGGGTCATCCATCTCGAATGAATAGGAGATGACAGGGTATTTATATCCTTGCTCTGCACTTAGGATTTCCTTGTGGGATTAATGTTTAACCCTTGTTCCGATTGATTAGACTTATCGGATAGGCTAAGTTCATCTTCGTCAAAGCTACTTGCAAGTGATCATCATGGGTCCCACTTGTCGGGAGAAAATATGATCGTGATGAGCCGACCCATCGAGATTTTCTCTCTACGAAATCTCCTCCGATGGTCGCCACCTCGAATGAGTAGGAGGTGGTGGAGTATTTATATCCCCGTCTCTCACCCCGACATTTCCTTGTGGGATTAATCGATTTGTTCCGGGGTTAGGCGGCGACCTTTTTCGATCGGTGGGCCCTCTCTTGCCCTTTCTCTTTCCTTTCTCTTCTTATGATTATTATCCATAATTGATGTTTATTTCATTTACTCAACCGCTTATCTTTGAGATTTTCCAAGGGTAAACAAAGAGTCACCCACCAAAGCGGTCCCGAAGATTTTAGAAAATTAAGGGGGCTGCTTTGGTGCACATATTTGTCGCACATTTTTCTTTTTGTCTCTACCCTCTCTCTTTTGTTGTTGACTTTATCGCCTTTTATTCTAGATTCGACCATCCCTCCATATGGTACGATTCCTAGACGTCCTCGGAGTCATTATCTCTCTTTCTACGAGGACCCGGGGGATTGGGTGCCCATAGTTAGGGTTACACGTGGCACCCCCATACATCTTCGAGCTGGTGGTTTGATTTTCCGCGACGAGCAGCCTCACGACATCACACCCCTACTGCCTCGAGATCTTTCACCGCAAAGATTTCCCTGTTCATCTCCTTGGCAAGGAGATGATTGATGGAGAGGCCTCTCGCTGGGCTAGCATCGACTTCAGTCTTCCACTTAGATATCACGGGCATCAGTTGGACTGGATCCGCTTTATCCTTACACGGGAGAGGGACATCCTTTGTAGCTCGTGTGTACGGTTGTATTTTCTTGTCGATGTTTCGCACCACATTGACACACCCCGGCTTTGTGCTTTCTCGCGAGCGGTGGAGTTACTCCACTAACACTCTCTTCATTGATGATCGGGAGTTGACTCCTACATTATGGGAGATTCGTCGGTTGACCTGGCCCGCCCGTGTTCGGTCACTATTATGATGAGTTCTTGCTATCGAGGGATGACTTGAGGGACCCTTCCCCGCACCCGCTTCTCTTCGGGAGGTTTACGGGATTTATGATCGGTTGAGAGGACAAGACCTTTCTGTCCCTTTCAGATTCTGGATATCTTATTTCACTGATCGGCTACATTCTCACACCGAGTATTGTGCCTCTACTCGTGACCCTTTTGGTACCGGGCGCCTCGATCTTTTCAGTGACGTGGCCGCTCCCTCGCAGGATACTTTGTGTTCACATGATATCGATCGTGAGACTTATTTGACAGCTTTTCTCTCTTGGTGGATTTGTTTCTTTCTACTCCCCAGTTCGGGGGCTCGTACCATCCGTCCCTCGGTATTTGTGATGGCGAGTCGATTGCTCGTGGTGAGAGAGTCTCATTGGGCGTGCTGTCTTGGCCAACATTTACGGGAGTTTGCGGGGTTTGACATCTTCACGTGATCCTTCTCACCGTAGGAGTTGGTACCTTGGCATTTCATTAGTGGGTGGTTGCATATGTATTGGTCCGTCCGTATCACCCATCCTTATCATCGATTTGAGGGCCCACTTACCTATCTTGGGTGACTTAGCCGCAGACAGGGCCTCGCCTCTCGACCCCGGAGGATGCTCGCTTCGATTCTACCGTAGCCGTGATCATCCGAGGCTAGCTCGTACCGCATTAGCTACTCATCATCCGGTTGGGACCACTTGCAGATCTCTAGTTGATGCGACATTTCACTCTAGAGGTTCTTTTCCTTTCAGAGATCAGCCAGATGTTTTAGACTATTTCATCAGCCTTCACCACGGGTTCTTGCCACTCCGCATTGGTGACTATGCTTTCATAGAGCCCTATTCTCCACACAGATGTGCGCATCAGTTTGGTTTAGACCAGGACGTGCCCCTTTTTCTTCTTCGTCCTGAGTCTTTAGCGATTGACCTTGAGGGCCTCGGGTGGTGCTACTCACATCTATTCCGCTTAGGACGGGTTCTCACTTTCGACAAGCACTGCTTCCCGTACACCCACTTTTTCGAGGCGCTATATCCGGTGGTACTATAATGTCATTCGCTCGTACCGCTCATACACTCCTTCGGTGGTGGTACGCGATTGCCCCGGGATAGAGGCGCTTCATCGTCTAGCCTCTCTTATGATGACTTCATCTCTTTCCCACTTCTTTCTTCGCCGGTGGAGTTTCGGGGTTAGACATGGCCGCCTTTGTTCGTCTACTAGGACTCATCTTACTGGTACACTTCAGATTCACCCCTTCCTTATTTTAAGTTTAGATTTCAGGCTAGATTTTGACAGATTTCTTTTTGATCAGATTCTGCATATGAGTATGATGAGGCAGAGCCTGGCTTCTCAGTCCCTCACCCGAGAGCAGGTAGTGCACATATCCAGCCACCTACCGAGCCACCTGCTTCAGCCACCATGGAGGGAGGTCAGAGTGGCATTTCTCGACCATCTTCCCCATTCTTCTTTCCTTCTCCTGCTCGGGGTGATTCTTTTCATCCACTTTCCCTTCTCTTTAATTCTAACCCTGATTAGAATTCATTTCATTTACTCATTCATTCTTATTTCCCAGCTCACGAGGTGCCGTCCTCGGAGGTATCCCGGGATGACATCTTAGCCGACCCGCTGACTCCGGCCGACGTTGTACCTTCAGGGTTCCATACTGACCCTGCCGTCACAGGTTTGTATACACCTTTTAGTGCTTTGCTTGTTATTTTATGTTTGTGCTTCCTCCTGACACACAAACTTGGTAGGTCTTGAGGCTGATGACATGGCATCACCTCATCGGTCAGAGTTGCTTTTCCAGGACGGTCTCGCTTCTCCTTCTATTTCACTAGTCCCTTCCGGAGATGGTGACTCCTTTGAGGTGATTTTAGGGCCAGTTCTTACACTTGTGAGATCAGGGGAGGCTTCTTTCGAGCAGGGGAGTCCACTGGCTGTCGAGCCTGTAGGCGACGAGCCATTATTGATCGAGGGAGGGCCATCCCATGTCTCTTCATCTTCCGACGGGCAGCCTCTCATGGCTACAGATGGCGTAGTCTCATCGGATAGTCGGGTGGAGGACTCGACTGACCAGTGCCGCGATCGATTATGACTCTGAGCTGGATGAGAGTTGGTTAGTGGAGCAGCTATTCAACAGCCCAGAGACGGAGGTCCCGGCTAGTGAGGGTCTCACCGAGCCTCATGCCTCTCCCGATACCTTATACTTTCCTTTGTCATTTGTTCATGTTTTACTTTTCTGTGTACTTATGCTTTTCATTTTATTTTGTAGCCGGGTCTGATGCACCTGCAGGTCCTCCCGAGGTGACCGACATTCCTATCCCCGATCCAGTCCCGCCAGTCTCAGGCAACGAGGCTATAGGTTAGACCTTTTCTCCTTTTATCTCTTCTTTGATCATAACAATTTGTCTGACCCATTTGCTTTGTTTGCAGATGTTACACTGAGGGATGTGAAGCTCGCCTTGGCCGAGCTGGCGGATGCACTCCGAGACACTTTCTTCGGAGACTATCCGCTAGATTTTGAGATTCTGGATTCTCTGCCCGACGACTTCTCCTTTGACTGGTATAGGCTGATGCGGGATACCATCGCGCCAGCTCTACTCATTACTCCTCATCTTGAGAGTACCTTCATTTCTAGGAGGTGCGAGGAGCTACTCGGGGCCTACCAGGATGCGAGCTCTCTTGTGTACCAGTATGAGTTGGAGATCCATGAGCTACGCAGGCATTTGGAGGCCGCTCGACTCCGCTATCTTCAGCGGCTCTCTTCTTGTGCCACTCTCCGCTCCATGGGAGTCAATGGCGGGCCCGCTCGACTGCTAGTGCAGGAGCTAGAGGACCATAGATTGTCGCAGAGGGCTTCTCTCGACATCCGCGGGACGTCTCCCGAGCCGCATTCACTCGAGTGCCCGGATAGAGCCTTCTCTCGCTTTTGGATTTTGAGGCGGCTCGAGAGGAGGATAGGCACTCCCTCCATGTTTATTTGGAGACCATTAGCACTGTGTTATTAGAGTTGGAGTCCCGCTTTTTGAGCCTATAGATTGTACTCTTCATTTCTTCTTCTCTTCTTCTCTTTTGCTATACTTGTCATTGTATACTTTGACGCTTGTTATACTTGATCTCTTTGTTGTGGATGATGCTTGCTTTTATTGTTATCTCTTCGTCACTTCTTCTGCAGCGCGAGGGAGTATTTCATTGATTTCACATTTTACATTCTCAATCTTAATTGCAAAAGCGCCTAATACAATTGCTTCATTTTCTTGCAGCATTTAAACATAATAAAAGGAAAATCTTACAACATCCTATTACATTTATTCTATGCACACTTCTCTTTATTTATTGCAATACAAAACCTAGGTAACCATGGTATTTTACTGGATATCGAACTCCGTCTCGTATTGACCTCTAGTGCCGGCATTGGGAATAAACCCGTTTATCCCTTTATTACCGATGGATAAACTAACCAGTATCAATTGGATTGTGGATGCAATTGATAACACCATTTTGTGGATGCTCCTTGTATATTTGATTGCCATTTATTTGTGGAAGCTCACCCACTCTCCCCTCATTTGTGCACCGTTGCGTGCTAAAGTGGAAACTCACATTCACTCATCTCCACTCAATTTGTTCTGTGGGGGTCCTACCCTCAAACATCCATCACGCATCCCTGCGAGATAGGCTTTCATCGAGTAGGTCCGCTCTCCATGACCTGAGTCACTTCTTTAAGCGAATTACTTTATTTGACACTGAATGTCGGGCGAAAGCGTAAACCCTTAATCTGACCCCTCCATAACCTATTTTGGGATTTGAAATAGATCACTTCCTTGGGCGTGTGGTACTTTTGCGGATGAATATACCCAACCTGGTTTTTTATATTTTGGCTACCCTCAAACATCCATCACGCATCCCTGCGAGACAAGCTTTCATCGGATAGGTCCGCTCTCCATGACCTAAGTCACTTCTTTAAGCGAGCCGCTTTGTTTAACATAAAATGTCGGGTACAAGCGTAAACCCTTGATCTGACCCCTCCATGATGCGCCGTGGGATTATGGCACACCATTTCTTCGGGCGTGTGGTGCTTTTACGGATGAATGCACCCAACCTGGCTTTGTATAACACTCGTGTTGTCGGGGACAAAAGTGGCAACCCCTTATTGAAAAGATTTTATTTTTATTTTTTTATTTTTTAATTGATGAGTAAGGAAAATAGGTTTTTATTGTTATACTTAGATATCCCTTTATTTTATTGGAGGAGAGCGAATTTTATTATTAGTGCTACTTGCTACTAATTATACGAGAGTTATTTATTTATACGCCCTCGGAAGCGACTACTTACTAGCCACCAATTTGCTCGACCTATCCTTTGTCTTGCGCCGCGGGCGACCAATATGAGCAACTTTCATCATTGGGCGGCAGATAGTTTGAGGGACAAACTGCAAACCCTGCCCATTTTTGTGTTTATTCTGTATCAAATGGACAAACCCAGTGGTATTTGTGTTGTGAGCCCAAACACCAAAGCTCTCGCCTTACACTCTCGCGTGGTTTTGGCATTGAATTCTCTTATTCTATTTTTATTTTGTTGTAGGGCTAAATGTGTTTGTGTGGTTTTGGATTTTTGGATGCATTCTATTTACAAATGCACAAGTAGGATTTTTGGGATTTTTTATGCAAAAGTGGAGGTTAGACATGGGTTTGTGTTTCGTGCACGTGTGTGTAAGCGAACACTTATTCCCTCCTTATTTATTTACAATGAATACTACTCGATCGGCCCCGCTCTGGGCTATGTGTAGTACTTCTTCAGATATCGTCCATTAATCGGTGGCATGGGTCTTTCACCTTCATGATCTATGAGTTGGTATGCGCCGCCCCCGTATACCTTCTCGATTACATATGGCCCCTCCCAATTTGGAGAAAATTTTGGGCCGATGTGCCGGCCAATGATCGGCCTCTTAAGGACAAGAACAAGCTCCCCTTGTTGGAATGCCCTGACTCGCGCCATTTTGTCATAAGCACTTGCCATTTTTGCTTGATATATCTCAAGATTCTGCTGGGCTATTAATCTCTTCTCGTCCATGGCATCCAATTCGTCCAATCTGAGTTGTTGGCATTCATCCATGGTCATATCATTTTGCATAGCTACCCGTAACGACGGTAATTCCACCTTGAGAGGGAGAACGGCTTCAACCCCAAAAGCCAGAGAATACGGGGTAGCTTGCGTAGGTGTTCAGTATGTGGTTCGATAAGCCCATAATGCCTCTTGTAGACGATTATCCCAGTCTCGTTGGTTGCCGTCCACGGTCTTTTTCATGATATTGATTAGGGTTTTGTTAAAGGCTTCGGCCAGGCCGTTGGCTCTTGGGTTATAAATGGATGAGAATCTCCAATCAATATTGAATTGCTCCGCCAGGGCATAGACTTTAGAGCTCTTGAAGGCCGTCCCGTTATCGGATATTATCCGTTGTGGTGTGCCGAATCGGTAAAGAATGTGCGTTTTGAAGAACTTAACCACATCGGACGCTTTAACTTCTTTAAGTGGAACGGCTTCGGCCCATTTTGTAAAGTAATTTGTTGCCGCCAAGATAAACCGGTGGCCTCTTGATGTAGGAGGGTCTATAGGCCCCACTATGTCTGTGCCCCACATATTGAATGGCCAGGATGCTATTGTGGGATGCAATGGACTCGGCGCTTGATGTATGAAAGGGCCGTGTATCTGGCACATGCGGCACTTCTTCGCGTGAGCTTCACAATCAGTCACCATTGTGGGCCAATAATAACCCATTCGCTTGATTTTTAACTTCATCTTTGGCCCAGACTGATGCGCTCCACATAGTCCGGAATGAATTTCTTTCATAACTCGGCTTCATGCCCTGATACACATCTCAGCCATAGTTGATCATAAGACCTACGGTATAGCGTATTGCCCACATACGCATACCGTAGTACCCGCTTTCTCAGTTGATCAGCCATCCTTTTATCTTTGGGAAGGGTACCATGCCGGAAATATTCAATGAACGGCTGTCTCCAATCATCGTCTTCTCCAGTTATCATTATTTCTTGGCATTCTACCTTTTCTGGTCCAATATCTTTATTGTTTGTATCGTCTGTTTCTTGACACAATGATAATGGCCACCTATTACGGACGGTGATGTGGATTTCCGGCTCTGTTGGTTCACCCAACTCCTTGGCGAGTTTGGCCAATGCATCTGCTTCACCATTCACAGCCCTCGTGACCTTCTCAATGGACACATACGGGATTTTCTTTATTAGTTCCATGGCCTTCTGGTGATATTGTATTAGTTCCGGCTTCAGGACCTTATATTCGCCAATTATTTGATTTATTATCAGCTGTGAATCCCCAAAGATGCGTACAGCCTTGATTTCTAGCTCCAGTGATAGCTCTAGTCCGGCAATAAGCGCTTCATACTCTGCTTCATTATTCGTGCATGGTTCGGTTAAAGCTAGAGAATGTCGTATTATCCCGCCTTCCGGGGTCACGAAGACTAGTCCCGCGCCAGCTCGTACAGTTAGAACTCCCGGGCCCGCGATTGGCTTGATTGATGAGGCACCATCGAAGTACAACTCCCATATAGGATTTCCTTCTTCAATATGTAAAGTTTCCTCATCGGGAAAGTCACATTTTAATGGAGAGTTGTCTTGAATTGGGTGTGCAGCCAAGAAGTCCGCCAGCGCCTGCCCCTTGATCGCCTTTTGCGGTGTGTAGGTGATGTCAAACTCAGTAAGAATGATCGCCCATTTGGCCAGCCTACCCATCAGCATTGGCCGAGTCATCAGGTATTTGAGAGGATCTACTTTAGAAATCAGGATGATTTTATGTGCTAGCATGTAGTGCCTTAATTTCTTTACCGCAAAGATTAGGGCTAAACAATGCTTCTCGATTGGCGAATATCCGTGTTCTGCTCCCGCCATCATGCGACTTAATTAAAAAAGCGCATTTTGGTTACCATCCTGGTTTTCTTGTGCCAATAGGGCTCCCAAGGATCCATCTAGGGCGATTGTATACAAAATGAGTTCTTTCCCGGGTATGGGTGCCGCCAATACTGGAGGGTTGAGTAGATAAGCCTTGATTTCTTCAAAGGCTCGCTGGCAATCGCCATCCCACTTAAACGGGATATTCTTCTTAGTCAGCCGGGTGAAGGGTTGGATTTTACCCGATAGGTTGGCTATAAACCGCCTGATATACGCCAGTTGCCCTTGCAAGGATCGCAATTGTTTTAAATTCTTCGGCGGGGATAGTTCAGTTATTGCTTTAATCTTGCCCGGGTCTATTTCGATTCCCCTGTGGCGTACCACAAACCCTAGAAATTTACCGGATGATACCATGAATGCGCATTTCAACGGGTTTAACTTGAGCGCATGTTCTCTTAGGCGATTGAAAACGACCTCAAGATATTGGAGGTGTTCTTCATACGACATGGCTTTGATGACCAGATCATCCACATAGCACTCAACTATCTTGTGGATCAGATCGTCAAATATCTTTGTCATCGCCCGTTGGTAAGTGGCACCCGCATTTTTGAGCCCAAACGGCATGACTTTATAACAATAGATGTCAATCGGTGTGCGGAACGCTGTGTGCCTTTCATCTTCTGGCGCCATTTTGATTTGATTATAACCCGCGTAACCGTCCATGAAGGAGAAGACTTCATAGGAGGATGTATGGTCAATTATGATTTCGGTTACTGGGAGCGGAAATCATCTTTAGGGCACGCCTTGTTTAAGTCCCGAAAATCTACGCAGATGCGAATTTGCCCATTTTTCTTTTTAACCGGGACAATGCTAGCCACCCATTCTGGCGTTTCTTCTTCTCGTATAAAGCCTGCGTCGATGAGTTTCTTCGTCTCTTCCACGACCTTTTCTTCGAGTTCTATTCTCATCCGCCTCGGCGCTTGTTTAATCGGCTTGAAGGTTGGATCAATTTTTAAGTAATGAACTGCTACGTTGGGATCTAATCCAGGCATTTCTTTATAACTCCAAGCGAAACAGTCCATGTAGCTTTTAAGGAATGTCTTCAACCTATCGCCCACCTCTTCTGGCAATGACGCGCTTATGAAAGTTGGTCGCGGGTCTTCGTCCGTCCCCAGGTTGATTTCAGATAACTCATCGACCGTATTAGGCTCCTTTTCTAGCTGTTTTAAGGTATTTTTCAGAACTGGGGTACTGTCCTCTTCTGTTTTATTGTCTAATATCTCAACAGAAGTCATGCAACAGCTTTCTTCCGTTCGGCGCTCGTTGAAGGACCCCTCAAAGCATGCTGCGTCATCGCAGTTATACCCTAACCCTCGGGTGTATTTTATTTTACCATCCAGGCCCAAAACCTTATTCTGGCCGCCATTCCAGAGTTCATTGAAGCGCTTGGCCTCGGCCTTGGATATGTCTCTCAGACATTTTGCCCTTTTTACTAGTTTATACAGCTCCTTTCCAAAGGGATGAGATGTAGCGTCACCGCTCGTTGCATTCTCCGACTCTTGTTCTATCACCCACTTCTTCCAAGTGTTGTGGTCAGGGTTCTTCAGAGACTGAGTTGAATCGCTCTGATAGAAAATTATAGCCTTGTGAATGATAGTTTTCCCTTTGATGCGCTCTACCTTTGCCGGCACAACAAAGGTCTTTAGGGTTTGGATGTGGTTCACTTCCCTTGGCATAAGGTCTTTAAAATGCCTTTCGGGAACCGCAGTGATCTCTAGTGCTGCCATCTCCTCTTCTATTTCAATATTCATGACTGAATTGGAGCGGTAGATTTCCTTGATTGGCTTTCGTCTCGCAACTTTAGGCTTGCTAGGCACGGGAGTGTGCGAGATCGTATAGGCAACCCCTTTGCCTTTGTTATTTGAGCTATGCGGAGCTGGGTCTTGTTGAAAGCTTTTCGGGAGTTGAATTGTCCCGTTTCTGTGCCCTTCTTCTATAAGGTCCTTGAATACCCAGCATTCTTCAATTGTGTGACCCAGTATGCGATGATAAGGACAGAATTCGCCTTCATGGGCCCTCTCTATGTCCGCGGGTCTTTTACAGGCGGGAAGTGTCAATCCGCTTTTTAAAGCCTGCTCAAATATCCGAGCTGTTTTATTTTTCAGGAAAGAGTATGGTTTACTCTTCTTGGCCTTGAGGGTTTGTATGACGGCCGATTGTTTACCTCTCGTTTCTTCCTTCCCTGGTTCATCCACTATGACAATTACCCGTTTACCGCTATCGGGTGTTTGTCTTTCAGGGGTCCCGGAACGGGGTTCGCTCGTCATTTCTTTAAGTAGCTCGGAGTTATAAATCGCGGTTTGCAGGTTTTCAATCATTATCATGATCTCATTATGTTGCGTCTTGATGTCCTGCATCACTTCCCATTGTTCAGACACCTCCCTTCTATTATTTTCAACCTAGTGCCTCATTTCATCGATCACATTCCAAACGCGAGCTTCAAAATTCTCCCGCCACGAGCGTTCTTCGCTTACAGGCCTCGGCCTAACCGGGTTATCCCTTCCGCTACTGGATCCCGTGTTAATCATAAATGACTCCTCACTTTCATTATCTGTTTCAGGCCCTTTATATGGCTTCTTGAGGATGTGATAGATGATCTCTTCATCAGATTCTTCTTCCCAGGGTTGCCGACCATGGCCAGATTCTTCTCCCGAGGTGATATCGCCCGAGTCGTTGAAATCTTCAGAGTCTTCTCCTGAAGTTGCCTCTGTGATCTGAATTTGAGGGGTGTTGGTAGATTTAAAGTTGAAAATGACCTCTTCCTCAGAATCACTTGAATTGATTTCGCTCGGCTTTATTTGGGCCTTATATGTAGCCACCTGTTTGAAACGGAAGGTTGCTTCCTCACCCGACTTTCTTCCGGGTCTTTGAGTTCGAACACCTCGGGGTTTAATATTGAATTTAACATCTTCTTCTTCTCCGGATGAGGTGTCAAATTTAGGGCCTTTATTAAAAGGTTTCTGACCTGTTTTTGTTATTGGCCGGCTCGGCGCCACGGCGGATTTAGGTAGAAAGTATTGGGCGTCATTGAATTTAATCTCATGCACCCCGAATGGTTTGACATCTCCATCAATTCTCTTTTGTTTACCATTCTCAATATATTTTAGGCACTCGGTGCAGTAGAGGTATGACCCGATTCTTTGTGAAGCCACGGCGACCCAAAGAACGCCCGATAAGAAGTTTCAGCGTCAATGACATAGAATTTGGTAGGTGCTTTTAGGCTTCCGCATTGTAGGTTCAGAGTTATAGCTCCCAGGGCCTTTTGGGAGTTTTGATTAAAGCCGTGAATGATCACCTTTTCATCAGATAAGTTCTTCACGTCCAAGGTGATAGTCTTCAGAGTTTTAAGCGGCATAATATTGATCGAGGACCCCGCGTCGACCAGGATGCGACCAATCTTTTGCCCTCCACAATTTCCGGTGATGTATAGCGGGCGGTTGTGGTCGACGGTGCCTATTAGGAGGTCATCGTCTATGAAATTTATGCAGACGGCCCGCTTGGCGGTGAATAGGGCTTCCTGCATATTTTGCTCGATGAAGTATGACTTGTACCTCTCAGGATCTTGCAAGGCTTGGATTAGTACCTCCCTTAGGTCTTGTGACATCATCAATGCGTCAAATATGCTTAACAACGCTGGAATCTTACGCAGATGTGCCAACACATTATATTCTTCGCCCGTCGACCGGGTCTTTTCTGGGTTCTTGCTTAGGCTCTCGGCCTCTTTGCCTTTATTCTGGACTTTGTCCTTTCCCTTATCGGACTCTTTGGGAGCTTGTCTCTCGGGTACATAAGTCCCGGACCGGAGCACAGCTTTGCATTCTTCATTTTTAGTCCCAGAGGTGCTTGCCTCCCCTTCGTCGTTTGGGAAGAACATCTCCTCTAATGTTGGCATATCTTCATCGTGAGAAGAATATACCATGTTGCACGAAGCACCCCAGATTTCTTCGCTTTCTTCTTTATTCACTTCTTCATCTACATTTTCTTTCTTTTGACCTAGGGTTAGCCTTTCCCAGTCTTCTTTGGAGATGAAGTGTTGAAGGGTGATCGCCTCGGGACTGCCCTGCTCGCATTCTTCAATTTTATTCTTTCTGGACTTGTTGCTTCTATGCTTCTTTCTTTTCTTAAGAACCTGGTCTTGGCTCTGGTCCACCTTATAATATACCCTGGGTTTTGGTGGGACCACCGGCGTGATGTCGTCTTTCCATCTCATGCCGGTTCTTTCTTAAGAGCTTTAAGCATTTTAATCAACTTCTTCGATAAGTGCGTAGTCCATTGTTCTTCTTGGTCTTCACTTAACTGGCCCGGGATCTTCTCTTCTTCGTGAGAGATCATATTGGCCTGTTCATGGGCCAATGGGCTTTGCAAGAACCCTTTAGGTAAAGTAATTTCACCGTTTTTGTATGCCTTTTCAACCCAATCTTTGAAGACCCAGCAATCTTCAATTGAGTGCCCTAGTACTCTGTGGTATGGGCAGAAGTTGGGTTCGTCCGACTTATCGGCATCTTCTGGGCGTTTACTGGCCGGTAGGGTTAGACCGTTCTTTAGTGCCCCTCGAAGATTTGGGCAACTTTATCTTTCCTGAAAGAGTACGGTTTGGTCTTCTTTTGTCTAAGGGTTTCAAAACTCCGTGAACTCCCTCCTGGATTGGGTCTGGGTCCCTTATTGTAATTGTTGCCATTTGTGCCGCTGTTGCCGCTTTGAGTATCTGTGTTAGCGACCATCTTATCTTTTAACGAGGTGAATGCCACCTTGGTTTCAGCTCGGGCTCCTCGTTGCGGCCTATTGTTCATAAAGTTTGGCACGGTATGTGGCGACATCCTTTCCATGTTGGATACCGACCTGAGCAAGTCTTTGAAAGTGTTGACCTTTGTCACACCAAGTAGCATGCCCATCCACCCGTCAATGTTTTTCATGATTAGGTTGACGGCCTCATCTTCGGTTAATGTGCGGTCGCATTTGATGCTGGAGGTTCCGCCATCTATTGATAAAATCTGTCATTGACTCCCTTTCTTGGGTTTAGTGCTTGCCAGATCGGCTATGTTTATTTTGTCGGACACCATGACGAACCGTGCCCCGAACGAGTCCACATCTCGTCCCAGTCCCGATCTTGTTGTTCTCCAAATGAATAGTACCATTGAAAGCGGTTCCCACCAAGCTCGAGGGAATTGTCTCAACAACAAGTGCATCATTGCCGCCGTGTTGCGCACGAGGCTACAAAGTGGGCCGGTGTTGTTCGGGGTTTAGATCTTTATTGCCCTCCCCGGAGAAAGTCTTGAAGCGGGGGATCACATACCCTTTAGGATACTCTTCTAAATCGTATATGGCAGGGTATGGATGTCCACAGTTTTTAACGGGAGGGATAGCGTATCCACCTCCAGCTATTTGCATTTGCTTTGGGCAATCATGGCTTGAATCTCTTTCCGGGATATTCCCGTTGGTTCAGCCTCTACTTCTATTGTTCTATGTGGATGGGGTTTAGAATTAACGGGTTGTTTTCCTTTGTGATTGCTTTTGGTACTGTGGACCCCTTCTTGACGGGAGCTACCAGCTTTGAAATTGGCGTCTTGTGATTCTTGCAACGACTTGACCGCCTTAATCAATTCTTCATTTTGTTTCAGCATGGTAGCGATTAGCTCCCGTTGCCTAATCAGCTCTTCATCTCGTGCCTCGATGTGGCCTTTTAATATTTCAATTTCATCAACGGGCATTTCGGGACGTGTTTCAACATCATCTTCATTATCGAAGAAATCAGGGTTTTCGTTGTGATCTTCTCCTTCCCTGCTGTTGCCCTCGGGGTTGACTCTCTTAGGAGGTCTCCCTTTTCTACCATTATTTTTATTAGTATTGGTGACGTGAGCTTGATTAGGCGGGGACTGATCATCCCGGGCCATGTTCACCTCACCATCAGTATCTGGATCAGTATCATAGCTTATACTGATGGTGTTAACTGAGAAGTGCTCTTCATAGCGAGCGGTTCTTTTCTTCTTCTTCGTTTGGTCAGGGGCATTTATTTTTAAGCTGTTGAGTGGTACTCTCGAGCCTAATCGGCTGAATACACTCTTCTGACCTAGGCGGCTGAATACCCTCTTGGACGGAGTGCCAGAGTTGCCTGCCTTGCTGGGTTGGGCTTGAAACTGGGTCTTCGTTGGCTGGGAACCCTTTGGGACCCATACCTGCTGGGTGCTAGGTGTTGCCTTTGATATAAACCTTCTTGGTTGTGGAGTTGGGATAATGGCTTGCGGCTGAGCCATATCTTGAGACTGATTGGAGCGGGAGACGTATTGTCTCGACCTAGCGTTTCTAACGCTTCTCCTCTGTTTGAGGGCCCTGTGAGCCTTGTAGATGGCTTCTGCAGGGGCTTGAGACTTGTGCTGGCGGTGTTGAGACCTTTGAATCGGGCGAGGTGTGGGCTTAGGCACCTCCCATGCCTGACGGAGCTGGCCTGTGACCGAGTTCTTGGCCACTATACGAAGTGCCGTGAACTTGTTGGAGACCGGGATAGCTGGCCTAGCCACCACCGGTTTTGGTATGCATCCGGGCCCTCTTCCCGGACGCTTGAAAGTTGCGGGTAACTTGGGGCTGCGCCGTTGGGGTCGTCTTCTTCTTAGACGGTCGCCTTCTCCTCTTTGGGGAGGTAGTAGGAGAGGCCATGACGTTGTTTGAAATACCCTTGGGAGTTAGGGTAATTGAGTCCTCTTCCTCGTCCGGGATGGAGATCCGGACGGTTGTGGGAGTGATTGTGGCCACTGGAGCTGGGCCGTAGATAGTAAGTTCTTGCGGGATGGTCCCGAAGAACATGAATAACTTGCCCTCTGGGCTCTGTGCAGGTGTGACGGTGTAAGGAGCGAGGTTGAAGTTCCCAAAGTATGCCATTTCCTGTAAAAACGAAAACACTTGAAAATCATTAGTCATTTTTAGCGCATAGAAGACCACTTGTATCTTTTAACTATTCTATTTGCTTCTCTCTTTCAAAGATAAGAGGAGAATCTAGGTCTCACCGGGCGTGCCAGATCCTGTGCGACCCTTTTTCGCGCGCTCCGCACCGCCGCTGGGCGATGGGATGCGGAAGAAGGACACGGAGATCCCTCCCAAGCGTGCATCATTTAGTGTCGGCCGATTCTGCCGTTTAGAAAGATTTGGATGCACATTTAGGGGGTTTTTAGTGATTGTGAGTTCTTGTAGATTCCGGTGGGCGCAAGCCCCCACCGTTAATTACCTTGGGCTATTAACCTCGAGGAACCTCTGGATCTTTAAAAGAGAGAAGCAAATAGTATAGTTAAATGATGGTCAAGTGGTCGTCTGGGTTCATTAAAAGGTCGATCCCGTGGAAGATGAACCTACTACAGATCGGTTCAGTTTTTACCGCTTCGAGAGATAACCTTACTACAGATCAGATTAATCTCTTTGAAGGGGTTCGAGGTGAGTCTACTACAGAACGACTCAACCTCAATTAATCTAGAAAATGAACCTACTTCAGAACGGTTCAAAATTGATCCTATGAAAGACGAACCTGCTACAGATCGGTTCAGTCTTTACCGCCTCGAGAGATAACCTTACTACAGATCAGATTAATCTCTTCAGAGGGGTTTGAGGTGAGTCTACTACAGAACGACTCAACCTCAGTTGATCTAAAAGATAAACCTACTACAGAACGGTTCAATCTTAACTAGTCAACAACCAATCACACAAAGTACAACTCGAAGCACTTGGCCGGTTGATCTTGAGGTTGGTGAATCGGGAGAAGGGTGGATTTGGCCCACGTGTTTCTTCTCACCGATCTTCTAGATCATGAATTCGAAGCACTAAGCCGATTCATAAACCTAGGAACACAACTGCGCACAAAGTCAAACCTGAAGCACTAAGCCAGCTTAACATTGAGGCATGTGTTAGTAAAGGAACCTACTACAGAACGGTTCACATTCACTGTTTTGTGGATGAATCTACTACAGAACGATTCAATCTCGCAATCTCGGAAGATGAACTAGAAGACAAACTTATCGACGGATGAGTTCAGCCTTACTAGCTCAAATGGTCATGAATTACTTGTTCATGACACCGAGTCATTAAGATGTCACTTCTCTCGGACATCATAATGTTCTTATCTCTTGGAGTCGACATATCTCTTCATGTTGATGTCGCAGCCTTGGTTATTCTTCAACGAGCGTCAAGATGTTCTTGTCCCGACTAATCATTCTAAATGTTGCATTACTTGTGCAAAATCACTGTGTTGCTCTACACCCCTGGTGTGAGCGTATTTATTCACCTCTAAAATGTAAAAAGATTATTACATTTTTATTGATTTTTATTATTAAGATAATATCTTTCATCATTATCTCTATTACAAAGGTGAATTTATATTTTTATTTTTAAACTCTATTTATTTCTGTAGAAAGTTATTTACAAAAATAATAGAAAATGGGTTAGCTATTATCTAGAATTTTATTTATATTTTTATAATAGCTAAAGTAATAGAATTTTATTTTTATTATTTCTAAACTCTATTTATTTTGTAGAAAATCACTTACAAAAATAGAAAATAAATTGGCTATGATTTTATTTGAATTTTTAGAATTTTTATAATAGCCAAAGTAATAGAATTTATATTGTTATATTTTTATTATGTTGAAATACTATTCATTTTGTAGAAATTATTTATAAAACAAAGAGATGAATTAGCTATATTATTTTTATTTTGATTTTTAGGATTTATAATAGCTAGAGAAATCATTATTATTATTCTATTCTATTTATGATAGTTTTATTATATTTTTATTATTTTATTTATTATCTATGGAAAAATATGAGGTTCTTGTTTTATTACCATCATTATTATTCTTATAATAGCTACAAAGAATGGAATTCATTATATTCTCTATTACAATTATTATTTTTTTTATTGTATTTTTATTTATCAAGAATATTTTTATTATATTTTACTTAGAAATAACCAAAGGGGTACAATTTATTTTATTATATGAATTTATTATTATTATTCTTTATTCTAGAATAAGATGTATTTATTATTTATCATTATGATTATTTATTTATGTATTTTTTATTTTTACAGAAAAGATTAACATAACATTTATTTGATATCATTATTTATTCTTTTTTTTTATTAAAGAATAGAGCTAATCTCATTATCTCTTATTGGATATTATTATTGTCATTATTATTTTATGGAAAATCACTAGAAAAATCATTAAAATATATTTAATTATTATTTATGATTTTATTTGAATTTTTGGAATTTTTATAATATTTAAAATGACAAGTCAAAGCTAAGTCAAATATATCAATACATATAATATCTTTTGCTTTTAAATTGTTTTAATATGATAGTATTTTTAAAACTGAAATATTATTGTTCAGAAAAATATCATAAAAAGTAAAGAAATTTTAGAAACAAATTTGAGTTAATTTGGAGTTTAGGAACATTTTCAAATGATTTATTTACTCTCCTTTTTAAATATTCTGTTATTAATTGGTTATTGGGCTCAATCTGGGCCTTTGGATCTGCAGAGATTATCATATATCTCTATTTAACTTTTACTCTTATTTGGGCCGTCGATTTAATTGAGATTTGCACTTTGAATGGGTTAAAGGCCCAGTTGAATCTTGCTTTAATCTTCTAAACATTCAATAGCGAGATCCTTTGGATCTGTTTCGGATTCGTGCAACCTTTCAAGATTAGTGAAAGAGATCCTTTCTCTGTCTCTCCTCTACCGTGCTTCAAGATACGTGCCAGGAGGTTGATTTCGGTGCTCGACGATCGATCGGTGATCGGACACTACCATCGGTGTCGCGCTTGGTTTTGCGAACCTGATTGCACCTTTGATTGTACATCGGTAGCGGTGGATCGCCGCACCACCATGTACACTTGATTGAACTGTCTGGCTTTTTGATACCGATCGATTTTCTTGATCAAATTAGGTTGATTCAATCGCGATTTCTTGCAATTCCCGATTCATTTACGCAATTCTAAGTCTCGATTAACGAGAATTAGTGATTTAATCACTACAACAACCCTTTTTTTATTTGGATTGCGACGAAACGAAATGAGAAACGATCTGATTGCGATTCGATATTATACTCGATGTTTCTAATCAATTGCTGCAATTTAGTTGATCTTATTGATGTAGAACTCGTCGCCTATGCAATGCGCTTCGATCAAAGCATATAGCTTGATCAATTGAGGTATTTTCAAATGCTATTGCATTACGGGTTCCGAATTCCAGCGATTAGCTTCAGAATTGCGATCAATCACTTGATTAAAAGTCGAATTCTTGAAGCAATTGCTTAGAAACACAAAGGCTAAGAGGTCAGTGACCTTCGATCAGCCAATCGTTGCGATTTAGAGCTAGGAGATCACTAGATCTTCTACTAGCTTTTCTGACAGATTGATTCAGTCTCTTAATCATTCAATTAATCAAGAAAGAAGCAAGAAAATAGAATAGAAAGGATCCAGATAGCAAGGCGACGGCTCAAAGAAGAGATTCAATCAAGAAAGTTAAGAAATTCAATTGAATTGAAAAGAAAATTTGCGGAAATGCAAGTAACAGTACTAAGAGTTCTTAAATTACTCAAAATTGAGCACAATTACAACTCAAACTCTCTACTTACAATGAGTACACTTACCTTTCCTTCTTCTCTGTAGCTCTGAGCCCTTGAGTTGATTGTTAATGGTGGAATGGGTTGAGTATATACCAAGTTCTCAACACTTGTTGAGATCAATTGGCCGACTAGCTTCTCACTTGCTCTCTAAGCCTCTTGGATGATCTCACAGGAGTTATAAAGGTTGTGTATATGCTGGTTGTTCTTTTTTCTATCCACTTTGGTTGAGAGTTTATATAGAAATCAATTGGTTTGATCGATTTTGACCACCCCAATTCAATTGCACATGGTGTTTATATCCATCACTCCAATTGCCTCCTTGTGTGCCTTATGGTTCACCGAACCAGTTTCTAATTGCCTAGGCCGTGTGTAATCGCTTCTGAGGTAGTTACAATTTCATTTTATTCACTGATTTGCCACTAAATGGTTCTCACACGTATTCAAACCCTTCTAGCCTCTTCTGGATCCTTCTAGGCACTACATCATGTCTATATAAGCTGTTCATACTCTCTCTTAACTTCATTTTACAGAATTGACCTTGTTCAAATCTTCTTTTCCATTATCAAGCCTATAATCAAGTTTCAAACTTTCATCTCAACCCTTTGATCTTTTCTGGCATTTTAAAGTTTCAATCTCATCCATTTGGAGTTAGGCAACCCTCTGTGCATCTTTTACATCGATTGAATAGCCCTAGTATGGTGTTAGATCACCCCATTTCCTAGACGAAGGGTGGATTGGTGCAACTCCCACTTCAAGCACTTATTTTTCTCTAATTCTTGTTCTAACACCATCGCCTGAGATCATAGAAGCTCTCTCAACAATCAATTGCAAGTTTTAAACTTCAATTGGCAAGTTTCAAATTTCAATTCGAGGTATAACTCCTTACTATTTCTCTCTCTGTGTTTCATTAATTCAAGACCTAACTGGATGTACATGATCTCCTTTTCATGTTGTAATTGAATCTAGAAACAATCGATCTGAAGTTCAACTCTTTGCTTGATCTCCATTAATGTCGCCTTCAAACTCTTCTGTTATCGCGAGGAAGAAGAAGAAAAGAAAGCAAAGGGAGGGAGCGGATCCCTCAGTACCTGCGTCTGGCGTACGTGAACCGAGGCAAAGAAGAAGGAAGGCGCAGAGACAGGAGCCGCGTGAGCCAGGTACATATTCTCTTTTACTCTAGATTTAAATCTCCGCAGGCGTTTCTATATAGAACTGGCTTGTAGTTTGCTTATGCACCATAGACCCATAGATCTGACAATGGGTCCCATCTGTAAGGTTACTGAGTCTAGGCTTGCAGATACCATTAGTGACTGATTAGTGCATGATTAGAGTTAATTGATATGATCTGGCATGATTTGATTGGCTCATTAGTTTAATCATTTTCCCTTTATCCCTGATTACTCATTAATTCTGCTGAGGTGGCCTGTGGTGTGGTGCCATGTGGCACAAGATCGGCGGGTGTGGTGGCCTCTCTGCAGGTCGCGCCATGTGGCACAGTGTATTGAAGTGGCTGTTTGTGGTTGTGCCATGTGGCATAGGGTGGGATGAGGTGGACCACCGGCCGACCGTCACGTGGCACCGAGGTGGGGCCCACTGTCGCTGACTGTGCCGCGGGGTGGGGCCACTGCTTGCCGACATGGACCAACGGGAGGCCGCCACGTGGTACTTACGGGCTGCCGAGTTGGTCCAGGCTGAGTCTTTGCCACGTGGCACACCCTCTCTCTTCACTTATTTTATATCCTCTCGTGTTTCTTACACCCGCTTGTACCCGTAATCGCCATCATCTCCAAGTTGTACCCGAGCCACCTTGATTAAATCTCAGCCTTTGATTAATCCATTTATTCTGCTTTTATCTTCCTTGAATTTATTTTAATAGCTCCACTTATCCAAAAATCATGAAAATTTCACCAAAAATCCCTAAAATCATGATGATCACCCCTGTAATTTTTAATTCCATTTTTACCCCTGTCTCTCTCGAATTAAAAATTCTTTTGTCAAAGAAACCCCGTTCTTTTCTCTCGAATTAATCCCGATTTCATTTGTAGCTCGGTGTCTCGCCAATTATCTCTCTCTTGCAGAAACCACCCTAATTAAATACCAATTAGACTTATATTGATATTCATTAGGGTTTGATCTGATCAACAACTTGATTACATGTCAACAATGATACAAATCTAGACTTGATCGATGGTTGCTCCCAACTTTTTGGCACCCGATCGGTCTTGTGAAATTGACTTTTAATCCCTTAACATGAGGGTGACTTGATCAAAGAACTGACTACTTATCAGTAATTGACACAAATCAAAGCATAGTTAGGTGGTTGCTCACGGCTTTGGCACCAGATCAGCCTTGAAAGCAAAAATCACATTTGACATTTCTCATGATTAATTGTATCATAATACTAGCTTGGCATTGACATCATTCCTTGTTGCATAGGGATTATGCTGCTTCAGTTCTTAGGGTTTGCTATGGTGATAGATTCTCAGGGTTTAATCTTGACTCCTTTGATATTTTAGTCACTGAGGTGTGGGCCCACTGTCGGTGAAAAATGATTAGATGGATGACCCTCTAGAGATCTCTCTCTCCTGAATCTCCTGAGGGTCATCCATCTCGAATGAATAGGAGATGACAGGGTATTTATATCCTTGCTCTGCACTTAGGATTTCCTTGTGGGATTAATGTTTAACCCTTGTTCCGGATTGATTAGACTTATCAGATAGGCTAAGTTCATGCTGTCAAAGCTACTTGCAAGTGACTGTCATGTGGGTCCCACTTGTCAGGAAAAATATGATCGATGGGCGACCCAATATCTTTGACTCTAAGTAAGATCTTATACCCACTGAGAAATATTTCACGGACAACATGAATTATACCCTGCAAAGGAAGTAATGAGAAAATTTGTCTATCTCTCCTAAAAAGAGTATCAACAACTTTATTATCAATGCTTTGTTTATATACAATTATGTAGTTTGAGCTAAGCAATTTACTTAAACCATATTGCCATATTGTTGTATAGTAGTGTTTATTTTTTGATTGTGCGACCCTTTTTTTCGCGCGCTCCGCACCGCCGCCGGGGCGATGGGTTGCGGAAGAAGGACACGGAGATCCCTCCCGAGCGTGCATGGGTGTCGGCCGATTCTGCCGTTTAGAGATTATTTGGATGCACATTCGGGGGTTTTTAGTGATTGTGAGTTCTTGTAGATTCGGTGGGCGCAAGCCCCCACCGTTAATTACCCCGGGCTACGAACCTCGAGGCACCTCTGGATCTTTGAAAGAGAGAAGCAAATAGTATAGTTAAAAGATGGTCAAGTGGTCGTCTAATTTCATAAAAAGGAGTCTACGGAAGATGAACCTACAAACGGATCGGTTCAATCTATGGAAGACAAACCTACAAACAGATCGGTTTTGTCCTATAGAAGACGAACCTACAAACAGATCGGTTCGATCCATGCCACCTCGAGATGTAACCTTACCTACGAGACCGAGTTAATCTCTTTAGAGGGGCTTGAGGTGAGTCTACATACGAACGACTCGACCTCCGTTGATCTAGAAGATAAACCTACAAACAGACGGTTCAATCTTAACTAGTCAACAACCAATCACACAAAATACAACTCGAAGCGCCGAGCGGTTGATCTTGAGGTTGGTGAATCGGAGAAGGGTGGCTATGGCCCACGTATTTCTTCTCACCGATCTTCTAGATCATGAATTCGTAGCACTAAGCCGATTCATAAATCTAGGAAACACAATTGCACACAATGTCAAACCCGAAGCGCCGGGCCGATTCAACATTGAGGCATGTGTTAGTGAAGGAACCTACCTACGAACGGTTCACATTCACCGTTTTGTGGATGAATCTACCAATGACCGATTCAATCTCACGGTCTCGGAAATGAGTCGGAGACAAACTCATCGACGGACGAGTTCGGTCTTGCCACTCAAATGGTCATGAATTACTTGTTCATGACGCCGAGTCATTAAGATGTCGCTTCGCTCGGACATCTTAATGTTCTTCTTCTTCAAAGTCGACATATCTCTCCATGCGATGTCGTAGCTTTGGTCATTCTTCACGAGCGTCGAGATGTTCTTGTCTCAACTAATCATTCTACGTGTTGCATTACTTGTGCAAAATTACTATGTTGCCCTACACCCCTTGTGTGAGCGTATTCAATCATGAGTTACTTGCTCATGGCAGCGAGTCATTAAGATGTCACCTGTCTAGGACATCATAATGTTCTTCTTCTTCAGAGTCGACGTATATCTTCATGTTAGTATTGTAGCTCTGGTTATTCTTCATCAAGTGTCAAGATGTTTTTGTCTCGACATGTTCCTTCATGTTGCTATCAAAGCCTTATTCATCTCACGTCAAGATGTTCCTGTCTCGACGTATCTTATTATTTTTCATCAAGTGTCAAGATGTTCTTGTCTCAACGTATCTTCTCGTATTGCTATTAAAGCCTTAATCATCTCACGTCAAGATGTTCCCGTCTCAACGCATCTTTTCGTGTTGTCATTGCTATTGCAACCTTATTTATCCTCCGTCAAGGTGTTCTTGTCTTGACTAATCATTCTAAATGTTATATTATTTGTGCAAATGCTCTTATGTGGCTCTACACTTCTTATGTGAGCATATTTATTCATTTCTAAAGTGCACAAAGTCTATTATATAATATCTTCCATTATTATTTTTATTATGAAGATGCATTTATTTATTTATTATTATTATTATTATTATTATTATTATTATTATATTCCTATTACTATTATTATTTTTTATTATTATTATTTTTATTTCTTAAACTCTATTTATCTATGTAGAAAATTATTTACAAAAATAATAGGAAAAGGGGTAGCTATTAATTAGAGTTTCATTTATATTTTTGGGATTTTTATAATAGCTAAAGTAGTAAAATTTTATTTTTATTATTTCTAAACTCTACTTATCTTATAGAAAATCACTTACTAAAATAATAGGAAGTAAAATGGCTATGATTTTGTTTATTTGTATTTTTAAAATGTTCATAATAGCTAAAGTAATAGGATTCTGTTATTATATTCTAATATATTGAAATACTATTCATTATGTAAGAATCATTTACAAAATTAAAAGGTGGTTAGCTATACTATTTTACTATTATTATTTTATTATTATTTTTTAATATCTAAGAAATCATTACTAATATTCTATCTTATTTATTATGCTATTCATTATATCTATTTTTTTTATTATTTCTATTTATTACCTATAGAAAAATATAAGATTTTTATCATTAGTTGGAAAAATAGCTATAAGAGATGAAATTTATTACACTTTTATTACAACTATTATTTTTATTACATTTTATTCATTAAAAGTATCTTTTTGTATATTTGTATAGAAATAACAAAAGAAATACAATTCATATCATAAAACTATATTATCATTATTTTATTTTTTTTTATTAAAAGAAAATGTATTTTACTATTTATTACCATGGTATTATATTTTTGTAAATTTTGTGCTATTTATTTTTATTATTCTTTTTACAGAGAATATCAATATGATATCTATTATTATTATATTTTTATTTATCAAAGAATATAGCTAAATCTCATTATTTATTATAGTATATTACTATCATCATTATTATTTCATGGAAAATCACTTGAAAAATCACTAAAATATATCTAGTTATTATTTATGATTTTTTATTTGTATTTTTGGAATTTTTATAGTATTTAAAATGGCAAGTCAAATCTAGGTCAAATATACCAATATATGTGATGTATTTTGCTTTTAAATTGTTTTATCATGATTATATTTCTAAAACTGGAATATTATTGTATAGAAAAATAATATGAAAAATAAGGAAATTTTAGAAACAAATTTGAGTCAATTTGGAGTCCAGGAACATTTTCAAACCATTTATTTACTATTTATAATTAATATTCTGTTATCAATTGACTAATGGGCTTATTATACTGGGCCAAGTTTTATTTTCTTCTATTTATTGCCGCTGGGCCAGGTTCCTTATTTCGCAAATCAGGCCATACAAGTTTAATTCTTCTATTTTCCTTCGACTGGGCCCAGTTTTTTTTAACTTCTTCTCTTCTTCTTTTTTTTTTACTGTTGGGCCGGCTGTCAACCTATTAATCTCCTACACCGTAGGATTTGTTCCGAGATTAGTTGAAAGGATGATGGAGAGTCGAGATACGCCTTAATTTCATCTCAATTTCTTCTTCGCACGGATTCCGCTAAATCGCCATCTAGATATGTGCAAAGACTTCAAGATTTGCGCCCTTACTTCAAAAGTTGTGCAACAACATTACCACAACCCTTCTGTTCTCGGCTTTTCTGAGATTTGCGCAAATAAGCTTCGCTGGCTTTTCCGCATCGATCGGCGATCGGCCTAGTGTCGAGCGTCGCTTTGAGCACCAGGAACTCGCCGATGGTTTCCTTGAGCACATCCGATCGGTGGATTGTTAGATGAGCCGATACACCATTTTCTTTCTGCGATGCGATCCCAGGTACAACCAGGCTTTAGCATCGGTTCTCAATGTTTAAGCAACTCAATTGAGTGATGCTTTTCTAATTGTAGTGTTAATTATCATGTTTATGGAACACAATCAGAGAAATACATTGGTTTAAATAGGTTTGTTTCTTATATCAATGACAAGTTGTCAAATGCTAGCTTTCACTTCAACCATTGAACTTTCAATTGTGACTTTCTGATTATGATCTTTTGTGATGGCTGGTGCATAAGTGATTCGATCACAAACCCAGGCTGGGAGACTTAAGTCTTCGACCAGTCAGTGTGGAGGTAGGAGTACATGAGTACTTCGACTACCTCTGTCTAATTCTATTTCTTTTGTTTAAAATCCTATGAATAAAGCTTCAGAAAGAAAAGAAAAAGGGAAAATAAAATAAAGAAGAAGATAAGCAAGATAAGCAAGATCACAAATCAGAAAATGCAAACAAGAAAAAGAATTCGTATTTTTTTACTTGCAGAATAGTAATAATTCTCAAAGAGCTACACTTTACAAATTGACAAAGTACTTAACTCAGGGTGTAGACGCAATGGATAAGGCTTGTAGTGCTATGATTTAACCGAATTGAGAGACTCAAATGAGTCTACTATCAATTGGTTAAGATCGCCTTCTCAAGATCTTGATTGCTATTTCCTCTTTCCCTCTTTGCTGCTGGATCAAGATCAATTGGCTAGAGAATGGTGTGTATATGAATCTTTCTCAACTGATTTTGGTGTGGAGGTGTATGATTGCCTTGATTACTAAATCTTTCCAGGGGTTATAATTGCTCCTCCCCTTTTGCTCTTACTGTCCAGGGCTTATATAGGCACCAACTGCTCAATTATGTTTCTTCTCAACACAATTTGTGTTTCCTGGATGCCACGGATTGGTGACATGGCACATCATCAGCTCTTGATTACTCAAATGGATGGTTGAGATCAATTTAATTTGTGTTTGTTGCTGTTATAAATTGAGGCTCGGATTGATGACATGTCACCATGATCGTTGCTCAATTTTCCCTTGCTCTTCTTTCTTCAACACCGAGCAAATTCATTCAATTTCATTGCTTTCGGTCCAACACACCAATTCCACTGTGAAAATTATATAAGAGAGACAGTTTTGTGCCAGTAACGGTTTTAATAGCATCGTGGGACCCACTTAAGCCTCCTTGAACCGCCAATTCATCCAATTATTCGCCAAATCATCCAATTGAATTTTACACCCGAATTGCTTCACCTCTGATGCGAGTGATGTACAGTGCACCATCTTCAAAATAAATTGCTTGACTGGATTCTACTCGCCAAGGGCTTTCCAACGGTATATTATTCGTCAAATTCCGTCGTCGTTTGACCCCTTTTTGGATTTTCCGATTGAATTTCATTCAAAATCGAATCAGCAGAAAAGAATTCACAACAGAGGGGAAGAAGGAGAATATTCTGCCTCGTGGGGCCCTTTGTCGGTGGGAGAAATGAGAGAGGGGGATTGTGGGGTTCGGACGGACTGGGTGCACGTGAACCGGCCCCACATGTCATGTTTAATGAGACACACATACAATGGACCAAGTGCATGCAATAATTCCCTCTTTAAAATTTTCTCTCCAGCGCCAAAACCCCCCTTTCTTCTTTTTGGCGGCCCCAGTTTGCACCCAGCTAAGTTTCTTGCTCCAAGTTGCACCCTTAAAAGCCCCTTGATCAAATCCTGGCCCTTGGATTAATCTGATTTTCTTTCTCCAATTGATTTTAATAGATCCCTTCATCCAAAAATCATGAAAATTTCACCAAAAATCCCTAAATTCATGATGATCATCTCTGTATTTTTATATTCCCATTTTACCCCTGTTTCTCTGAATTAAAAATTATTTTATCCATAAAACTCTATTTCTTCTTCAGAATTAATCCCGATCTCAATTGTAGCTCGTGTGTCTGCCAATTATCTCTCTTTTTGCAGAAACCACCCTAACTAAATACCAATTAGACTTATATTGATATTCATTAGGGCTTGATTTGATCAAATGCTGACTACTTATCAGCAATTAATACAAATCTAGACTTGATCGGGTGGTTGCTCCCGGCTTTGCACTGATCGGTCTTGTGAAATTGACTTTCAATCCCTTAACATGAGGGTAATTTGGTCATAGAGCCGACTACTTATCAAGAATTGACACAAATTAAAGCATGGTTAGGTGGTTGCTCACGACTTTGGCACCGGTCGACCTTGAAAGCAAAAATCACATTGGGATTTCTCGTGATTGGTTGTATCAAAATACGGCTTGGCATTGATACTATTCCATGTAGTACGGGGATTGTCTTGCTTGACTCATAGGGTTTGATCTTGGCTTTCTCTCTTGTATTTCTTCCTTGACCTTTCGGGGGTAAACAAAGAGCCACCCACCAAAGCGGGTCCCGAAGAATTTGGCAATTTGAAGGGCCTGCTTTGGTGCACATATCCGACACACCTCACTCTTCCTCGGGTTCAGGCTAGACTTTGATAGATTTTCTTTTAATCAGATTCTTCTCATGAGCGCAACATGGTGGGGCCTGTCCTCCCAGCCTCTCGCTCGTGGGATAATGGTGCATGTACTCAGCCTCTGTTGCCGAGCTACTGTTTCGGCACTATGGGGATAGGTAAAGATAGCATCTCTCGGCTACCTTATTCGCCTTCTTTCTCTTTTCTCTCACTGTTGGGGATGCTGATCGCTTGCTTTGCTATTTTCTCATCTCTTCTTTCGCAGTATGGGAGATTTTTCATAAGCTCTTTACATTTTACACTCTCAATCTTAGTTGCAAAAGTGCCTAATACAGCTGCTTTTATTTTCACATAGCATCTAAGTACAAAAAATAGAAAAAGGAAAACTTTACAAAGACCCTATTGCACTTATTCTATACATAGCTTCTCTTTATTTATTACAATACGTAACTAAAGTAACCGTGGTATTTTGCGGATACCGAACTCATCTGTATTGACCTCTAGGCCGGTACGAGAATAAACCCGTTTATCCCTTTATTACCGATGGATAAACTTACCGATCAATTGGATTATGGATGCAATTGATAACACCTTTTTGTGGATGCTCCTTGTATATTTAATTGACATTTATTTGTGGAAGCTCACCCACTCTCCCCTCATTTATGCACCGTTGCGTGCGGAAGTGGAAACTCACATTCACTCATCTCCACTCAATTTGTTTTGTGGGGTACTACCCTCAAACATCCATCACGCATCCCTGCGAAACAGGCTTTCATCGGGTAGGTTCGCTCTCCATGACCCGAGTCACTTCTTTAAGCGAATTACTTTATTTGACACTGAATGTCGGGCAAAAGCGTAAACCCTTAGTCTGACCCCTCCATGACCTATTTTGGGATTAGAAACAGATCACCTCCTTGGGCGTGTGGTACTTTTGCGGATGAATGTACCCAACCTGGTTTTTTTATATTTTAGCTACCCTCAAACATCCATCACGCATCCCTGCGAGACAGGCTTTCATCGGGTAGGTCCGCTCTCCATGACCTGAGTCACTTCTTTAAGCGAGCCGCTTTGTTTAACATGGAATGTCGGGTACAAGCGTAAACCCTTGGTCTGATCCCTCCATGATATGTCGTGGGATTATAACACACCATTTCTTCGGGCGTGTGGTGCTTTTACGGATGAATGCACCCAACCTAGCTTTGTATAACACTCATGGTGTCGGGGACAAAGGTGGCAACCCCTTATTGAAAAGATTTTATTATTTTTATTATCATTTTTTTTTTATGAGTATGAAAATAGGTTTTTATTGTTTATCCTTTTATTTTATTAGAAGAGGGCAAATTTTTGTTATTAGTGATACATGTTACTAATAATACGAGAGTTATTTATTTACATGCCCTCAGAAGCGACTATTTACTAGCCACCAATTTGCTCGACCTATCTCTTGGCTTGCGCCGCGAGCGACCAATATGAGCAACTTTCGTCATTGGGCAACAGATAGTTTGAGGGACAAACTGCAAACCCTGCCCATTTTTGTGTTTATTCTGTATCAAATGGACAAACCCAGTGGTATTTGTATTATGAGCCCAAACACCAAAGCTCTCGCCTTGCATTCTCGCGTGGTTTTGGCGTTGTATTCCCTTATTCTATTTTTATTTTGTATAGGGCTAAATGTGTTTGTGTGGTTTTGGATTTTTGGATGCATTCTATTTACAGATGCACAAGTAGGGTTTTTGGATTTTTTATGCAAAAGTGGAGGTTAGACATGGGTTCGTGTTTCGTGCACGTGTGTGTAAGCGAACACTTATTCCCTCCTTATTTATTTAAAATAGATACTACTCGCTTGGCCCCGCTCCGGGCTATGTGTAGTACTTCTTCAGATATCGCCCATTAATCGGTGGCATGGGCCTTTCACCTTCATGGTCTATGAGTTGGTATGCGCCGCCTTCGTATACCTTCTCAATTACATATGGCCCTTCCCAGTTCGGAGAGAATTTCGGGCCGATGTGCCGGCCAATAATCGGCCTCTTAAGGACAAGAACAAGCTCTCCTTGTTGAAATGCCCTGACTCGCGCCATTTTGTCATATGCCCTTGCCATTTTTGCCTGATATATTTCAAGGTTCTGCTGGGCTATCAGCCTCTTCTCGTTCATGGCATCCAACTCGTCCAGTCTAAGTTGTTGGCATTCGTCCATGGTCATATCATTTTGCATAGCCACCCGCAATGACGGTAATTCCACCTCAAGAGGGAGAACGGCTTCAACCCCAAAAGCCAAAGAATACGGGGTAGCTTGCGTAGGCGTTCGGTATGTGGTTCGATAAGCCCATAATGCCTCCTGTAGACGATTATCCCAGTCTCGTTGGTTACCGTCTACGGTCTTCTTCATGATATTGATTAGGGTTTTGTTAAAGGCTTCGGCCAGGCCGTTGGCTCTCGGGTTATAAATGGACGAGAATCTCCAATCAATGTTAAATTGCTCCGCCAGGGCATAGACTTTGGAGCTCTTGAAGGCCGTTCCATTATCAGATATTATTCGTTGTGGTGTACCAAATCGGTAAAGGATGTGCGTCTTGAAGAACTTAACCACATCGGATGCTTTAACTTCTTTGAGCGGGATGGCTTCAGCCCATTTTGTAAAATAATCCGTCGCCGCCAGGATGAACCGGTGACCTCTCGACGTCGGAGGGTCTATGGGCCCCACTATATCTGTGCCCCACATATTAAATGGTCAGGATGCTACCGTGGGGTGCAACGGGTTTGGCGCTTGATGTATAAAAGGGTCGTGTATCTGGCACATGCGGCACTTCTTTGCATGCTCTTCACAATCAGCCACCATCGTGGGCCAATAATACCCCATTCGCTTGATCTTCAACTTCATTTTTGGCCCAGACTGATGTGCTCCGCATAGTCCAGAATGAACTTCTTTCATAATCTGCCCGGCTTCAGGCCCTGATACACATCTCAGCCACAACTGATCATAAGACCTACGGTATAGCGTATTACCCACATATGCATACCGTAGTACCCGTTTTCTTAGTTGATCAGCTATCCTTTTATCCTTGGGGAGGGTGCCATGCCGGAAATATTCGATGAACGGTTGTCTCCAATCATCGTCTTCTTCAGTTATCATTGTCTCTTGGCATTCCATCTTTTCTAGCCCAGTATTTTCATTATTCACATTGTCTGTCGTCTGACACAATGATAATGGTCTTCTATTGCGGACGATGATGTGGATTTCCGGCTCTGTTGGTTCACCCACTCTTTAGCGAGTTTGGCAACGCATCGCTTCACCGTTCACGCCCTCGTGACCTTCTCGATGGACACGTACGGGATTTTCTTCATTAATTCCATGGCCTTTCGGTGATATTGTATTAGTTCCGGCTTTAAAACTTTATATTCGCCAATTATTTGATTTATTATCAACTGTGAATCCCCAAAGATACGCACGACCTTGATCTCTAGTTCCGGTGATAGCTCTAGTCCGGCGATAAGTGCCTCATACTCGCTTCATTATTTGTGCATGGTTCGGTTAAAGCGAGAGAATGTCGTATTATCCCGCCTTCCGGGTTACGAAGACTAGTCTGCGCCGCCTCGCACATTGGGACTCCCGGCCCGCGATTGGCTTGATCGACGAAGCACCATCAAAGTACATCTCCCATATAGGACTTCCTTCTTCAACATGTAAAGTTTCCTCGTCGGAAAGTCGCATTTTAATGGAGAGTCATCTTGAATCGGGTGTGCGACCAGGGAAATCGCTAGCGCCGCCTTTTATCGCCTTTTGCGGTGTATAGGTGATGTCGAATTCGGTAAGAATGATAGCCCACTTGGCGACCTCCCCGTCAACATTGGCGAGTCATCGGATATTTGAGAGGGTCCACCTTAGATATTAAAATGATTTTGTGGGCTAGCATGTAATGCCTCAATTTCTTCACCGCGAAGATTAGGGCTAGGCAATGCTTCTCAATCGGTGAATACCCGTGTTCTGCCCCTACCATCATGCGACTTAAGTAATATAGCGCATTTTGATTACCATCCTGGTTTTCTTGTGCCAATAGGGCTCCCAAGGATCCATCCAGGGCGGTTGTATATAGGATGAGCTCCTTCCCGGGTATGGGCGCCGCCAACACTGGAGGGTTGAGCAGATATGCCTTGATTTCTTCAAAGGCTCGCTGGCACTCGCCATCCCACTTAAACGGGATATTCTTCTTAGTCAGCCGGGTGAAGGGTTGGATTTTGCCCGATAGGTTGGCTATGAACCGCCTGATGTACGCCAATTGCCCTTGCAAAGATCGTAATTGTTTTAAATTCTTTGGCGGGGATAGTTCAGTTATTGCTTTGATCTTGCCCGGGTCTATCTCAATTCCCCTATGGCGTACTACAAACCCCGTAAATTTACCTGGATGATACCATGAATGCGCATTTCAACGGGTTTAGTTTGAGCGCATGTTCTCTTAGGCGGTTGAAAACGACCTCGAGGTATTGGAGGTGTTCTTCATATGACATAGCCTTGATGACTAGATCGTCCACATAGCATTCCACTATCTTGTGGATTAGATCATCGAATATTTTCGTCATCGCCCGTTGGTAGGTGGCTCCCGCATTTTTGAGCCCAAACGGCATGACTTTGTAGCAATATATGCCAATCGGCGTGCGGAATGCCGTATGCCTCTCATCTTCTGGCGCCATTTTAATTTGATTATAGCCCGCATAACCGTCCATGAAGGAGAAGACTTCATAGGAGGATGTATGGTCAATTATGATTTCGGTTACTGGGAGCGGGAAATCATCTTTAGGGCATGCCTTATTCAAGTCCCGAAAGTCCACGCAAATGCGGATTTGCCCATTTTTCTTTTTAACCGGAACAATGCTAGCCACCCATTCTGGTGTCTCTTCTTCCCGTATGAAGCCGGCGTCGATGAGTTTCTTTGTCTCCTCCACGACCTTTTCTTCGAGTTCTATTCTCATCCGCCTCGGCGCTTGTTTAATTGGCTTGAAGGTTGGATCAATTTTTAAGTAATGAACCGCTACGTTGGGATCTAATCCAGGCATTTCTTTATAACTCCAAGCGAAGCAGTCCATGTAGCTTTTAAGGAATGTCTTCAACCCGTCGGCCACCTCTTCTGGCAAAGACGCGCTTATAAAAGTTAGTCGTGGGTCTTCTTCTCGTCCCAGCATTAATTTCAGCTAACTCATCGACCGTGTTAGGTTCCTTTTCCAGCTGCTTTAAAGCATTTTTCAGGACCGGGGCATTGTCCTCTTCTGTTTCATTATCTGGCATCTCAACAGAAGTCATGCAACAGCTTTCTTCTATACGGTACTTGTTGAGAGATCCTTCAAAACATGCTGCGTCATCGCAGTCATACCCTAATCCCCGGGTGTATTTTATTTTACCATCCAGGCCCAAGACTTTATTCTGGCCGCCATTCCAGAGTTCATCAAAGCGCTTGGCCTCGGCCTTGGATATGTCTCTCAGACATTTCGCCCTTTTTGCCAATTTATATAGCTCCTTTCCAAAGGGATGAGATGCAGCGTCATCGCTCGTTGCATTCTCTGACTCTTGTTCTATCACCCACTTCTTCCAAGTGTTGTGATCAGGATTCTTCGGAGACTGGGTTGAATCGCTCTGATAGAAAATTATAGCCTTGTGGATGATAGTTTTCCCTTTAATGCGCTCTACCTTTGCCGGCACAACAAAGGTCTTTAGGGTTTGGATGTGGTTCACTTCCCTTGGCATGAGGTCTTTGAAATGCCTTTCGGGAACCACAGTGATCTCTAGCGCTGCCATCTCTTCTTCTATCTCAACGTTCATGACTGAATTGGAGCGGTAGATTTCCCTGATAGGCTTACTTCTCGCAACCTTAGGCTTGCTAGGTACGGGAGTGTGCGAGATCGTATAGGCAACCCCTTTGCCTTTATTATTCGAGTTGTGCGGAGCTGGGTCTTGTTGAAAGCTCTTCGGGAGTTGGATTGTCCCGTTTCTATGCCCTTCTTCTATGAGGTCTTTGAATACCCAGCATTCTTCAATAGTATGTCCCAATATGCGATGATAAGGGCAGAATCGCCTTCGCCGCTCTTTCTATGTCGGCGGGTCTTTTACGACGGAAGTGTTAATCCGCTCTTTAAGGCTCGCTCAAATATCCGAGTCGTTTTATTTTTCGGAAAGAGTATGGTTTACTCTTCTTGACCTTGAGGGTTTGCATGACGGTCGACTGCTTAGCTCTCGTTTCTTCCCCCTTTGATTCATCTACTATTACAATTACCCGTTTGCCGCTATCGGGTGCTTGTCTTTCGGGGGTCCCGGAACGGGGTTCGCTCGTCACCTCCTTGAGTAGCTCGGAGTTATAGATCGCGGTTTGCAGGTTTTCAATCATTATCATGATTTCATTGTGTTGCACCTTGATATCCTGCATCACTTCCCATTGTTCAGACACCTCCCTTCTATTATTTTCAACTTGGTGCCTTATTTCATCGATCGCATTCCAGACGCGACCTTCGAAATTTTCCCGCCATGAGCGTTCTTCATTTATAGGCCTCGGCCTAACCGGGTTATCCCTTCCGCTACCGGGTCCCGTGTTGATCATAAATGACTCCTCACTTTCATTATCTGTTTCGGGCCCTTTGTATGGCTTTTTGAGGATGTGATAGATGATCTCTTCGTCAGATTCTTCTTCCCAGGGTTGACGGTCATGACCAGACTCTTCTCCCGAGGTAATATCGCCCGAGTCATCAGAATCTTCGGAGTCTTCTCCTGAAGTTGTTCCTGTGATCTGAATTTGAGGGGTGTTGGTAGGTTTAAAGTTGAAAATGACCTCCTCCTCAGAATCACTTGACTTGATTTCGCTCGGCTTTATTTGGGCCTTATATGTAGCCACCTGCTTGAAGCGGAAGGTTGCTTCCTCACCCGACTTTCTTCCGGGTCTTTGGGCTCGAGCGCCTCGGGGTTTAATATTAAATTTGACCTCTTCTTCTTCTCCGGATGAGGTATCAAATTTAGGGCCTTTGTTAAAGGGTTTCGACTGCTTTTTGTTATAGGCGGCTTGGCGCCACAAATGGCGGATTTAGGCGAGAAAATACGGGCGTCATTGAATTTAATCTCATGCACCCCGAATGGTTTGACATCTCCGTCAATTCTCTTTTGCCTACCATTCTCGATATATTTCAAGCATTGGTGCGAGTAGAGGGTATGACTGATTCTTGTGAAGCCACGGCGACCCAAAGAACGCCCGATAAGAGGTTTCACGTCAATGACATAGAATTTAGTAGGCGCTTTTAGGCTTCCGCATTGCGGTTCGAGTTATAGCTCCCGTGGCCTTTTGGGAGTTTTGATTGAAGCCATGAATAATCACCTTTTCATCGATAGATTCTTTACGTCTAAGGTGATGGTCTTCAAAGTTTTGAGCGGCATGATATTGATCGAAGACCCCGCGTCGACCAAGATGCGGCCAATCTTTTGCCCTCCACAGCTTTCCGTGATGTATAGCGGGCGGTTATGGTCAACGGTGCCTATCGGAGGTCATCGTCCGTAAAGTTTATACAGGCGGCCCGCTTGGCGGTGAATAGGGCCTCCTGCATATTTTGCTCTACGAAGTATGACTTGTACTTCTCGGGATCTTGCAAGGCCTGGATTAGTACCTCCCTTAGGTCTTGTGACATCATCAACGCGTCAAATATGCTTAATAGCGGCGGAATCTTACGCAGATGTGCCAACACATTATATTCTTCGCCCGTTGACCGGGTCTTTTCTGGGTTCTTGCTTAGGTTCTCGACCTCTTTATCTTTATTCAGGGCCTTATCCTTTCCTTTATCGGAATCCTTGGGAGCTTGTCTCTCGGGTATATAAGTCCCGGACCGGAGTACGGCTTTACATTCTTCATTTTTGGTCCCGAGGGTGCTTGCCTCCCCTTCGTCATTCGGGAAGAACATCTCCTCTAATGTTGGCATATCTTTGTCGTGAGAAGAATATACCATATTGCACGAAGCACCCCGAGATCTCTTCGCTTTCTTCTTTATTTATTTCTTCATTTATATTTTCTTCCTTTTGACATAGGGTTAGCTTCTCCCGATCTTCTTTGGAGATGAAGTGTTGAAGGGTAATCACCTCTGGGCCCCTGCTCGTACTCTTCAATCTTATTCTTTTCTGGACTTGTTGTTTCTATGCTTCTTTTTCTTCTTAAGAACCTGATCTTGGCTCGGTCCACCTTATAATATACCCCAGGCTTTGGTGGGACCACCGGCGTGATATCGTCTTTCCATTTCATGCCGGGTTCTTTCTTAAGGGCTTTAAGCATTTTAATCGATTTCTTCGATAAGTGCGTAGTCCATTGCTCCTCTTGATCTTCGCTTAGTGGCCGGGACTTTCTCTTCCTCGTGAGAGATCGTGTTGGCCTGTTCATGGGCTGATGGGCTTTGCAAGAACCCTTTTGGTAAAGTAATTTCACCATTTTTATACGCCTTCTCGACCCAATCTTTGAAGACCCAGCAATCTTCAATTGAATGCCCTATTATTCTGTGGTATGGGCAAAAGTTGGGTTCGTCCGATTTATCGGCATCTTCCGGCGTTTACTGGCCGGCAGGGTTAGGCCGTTCTTCAGTGCCCCTCTGAAGATTTGGGCAACTTTATCTTTTCTGAAGGAGTACGGTTTAGATTTCTTTTGTTTGAGAGATTCGAAACTCCGTGAACTCCCTCCTGGGTTGGGCCTGGGTCCCTTATTATAATTATTGCCATTTATGCTACTGCTGCCACCTTGGGTGTCTGCGTTGGCAACCATCTTATCTTTCAACGAGGTGAATGCCACTTTAGTCTCGGCTCGGGCTCCTCGTTGCGGCCTATTATTCATGAAGTTCGGCACGGTGTGCGGTGACATTCTTTCCATATTGGATACCGATCTGAGCAAGTCTTTGAATGTGTTGACCTTTGTCACACCAAGAAGCATGCCCATCCACCCGTCAATGTTCTTCATGATTAGGTTGACGGCCTCATCTTCGGTCAATGTGCGGTCGCATTTGATGCTTTGAGGTTCCGCCATCTATTGATAAAATCGTCATTGACTCCCCTTTCTTGGGTTTAGTGCTTGCCGGATCGGCTATGTTTATTTTGTCGACACCATGACAAATCGCGCCCGAACGAGTCGCCATCTCGTCCCAGTCCCGATCTTTGTTGTTCTCCAAATAGTACCATTGAAAGCGGTTCCCACTAGGCTCTGAGGGAATTGTCTTAACAACAATGCATCATTGCCGCCCGTGTTGCCGCATGAGGCTACAAAGTGGGCCAGGTGTTGTTCGGGGTTCAGGTCTTTGTTGCCTTCCCCGGAGAAGGTCCTGAAGCGAGGGATCACATACCCTTTAGGATATTCTTCTAAATCGTATATGGCAGGGTATGGATGTCCACAGTTTTTGACGGGAGGGATAGCGTATCCACCTCCGGCTATTTGCATTTGCTGGGCAATCATGGCTTGAATCTCTTTCCGGGATATTCCCGTTGGTTCAGCCTCCACTTCTATGGTTCTATGTGGATGGGGTTTAGAATCGACAGGTTGTTTTCCCTTATGATTGCTTTTGGTACTGTGGACCCCTTCTTGACGGGAGCTACCAGCTTTGAAATTGGCGTCTTGTGATTCTTGTAACGACTTGACCGCCTTAATCAATTCTTCATTTTGCTTTAGCATGGTAGCGATTAACTCCCGTTGCCTAATCAGTTCTTCGTCCCGTGCCTCGATGTGGCCTTTTAGTATTTCAATTTCATCGATAGGCACTTCGGGACGTGTTTCAACGTCATCTTCATTATCGAAGAAGTCAGGGTTTTCGTTGTGGTCTTCCCCTTCCCTGCTGTTGCCTTCGGGGTTGACTCTCTTAGGAGGTCTCCCTTTTCTACCATTATTTTTGTTGGTGTTGGTGACGTGAGCTTGATTAGGCGGGGACTGGTCATCCTGGGTCATATTCACCTCAGCATCAGTGTCCGGATCAGTATCGTAGCTTATGCTGATGGTGTTGACTGAGAAGTGCTCTTCATAGCGAGCGGTTCTTCTCTTCTTCTTTGTTTGGTCGGGGCAGTTATTTTCAGGTTATTGAGTGGTATTCTCGAGCCTAATCGGTGAATACACTCTTCGACCTAGACGGGAACACGCTCTCGGGCGGAGCGTTAGACTTGCCGCCCTCCTGGGTTGGGCTTGAGACTGGGGTTTTGTTGGCTGGGAACCCTTCGGGACCCACACTGCTGGGTGCTAGGTGTTGCCTTTGACGTAAACCTCCTCGGGTGTGGAGTGGAGACAATGGCTTGTGGCTGAGCCATGTCTTGAGATTGACCGGAGCGGGAGACATGTTGTCTCGACCTAGCGTTCTTGACGCTCTTCCTCTGTTTGAGGGCCACCGTGAGCCTTGTAGATGGCTTCGCGGGGGTTTGAGACTTGTCTGGCGGCGGCGAGGCCTTTGAGTTAGGCGAGGTGTGGGCTTAGGCACCTCCCATGCACAGCGGAGCGGCTGTGTGACGAGTTCTTGGCCACTATGCGGAGGGCTGTGAATTTGTTGGAGACTGGGATGGCTGGCCTAGCCACCAGCTGGTTTTGGTATGCATCCAGGGCCCTCTTCCTGGACGCTTGAGAGTTGCGGGTAGTTTGGGCTGCGGCCGTTGGGGCTGTCTTCTTAGACGGTCGCCTTCTCCTCTTTGGGGAGGTAGTAGGAGAGGCCATGACGTTATTTGAGATCCCCTTGGGAGTCAGGGTGATCGAGTCCTCCTCTTCGTCCGGAATAGAGATCTGGACGGTCGCGGGAGTGAAGGTGGCCACCGGGTGGGCGTAGATGGTGAGTTCTTGCGGGATAGTCCCGAAGAACATAAAGAGCTTGCCCTCTGGGCTCGAGCGAGGAGTGACGGTGTAGGGAGCAAGGTTGAAGTTTCCGAAGAATGCCATTTCTGCAAAAAACAAAAACACTTGAAAATTATTAGTCATTTTAGCACATAGAAGACCACTTGTATCTCTTAACTATTCTATTTGACTCTCTCTTTCGGAGATAAGAGGAGAATCTAGGTCCCACCGGCGTGCCGATCTGTGCGACCCTTTTCGCGCGCTCCGCACCGCCGCCGGCGATGGGTTGCGGAAGAAGGACACGGAGATCCCTCCCGAGCGTGCATCTGGGGTGTCGGCCGATTCTGCCGTTTAGAGATTATTTGGATGCACATTCGGGGGTTTTTAGTGATTGTGAGTTCTTGTAGATTCCGGTGGCGCAAGCCCCCACCGTTAATTACCCTGGGCTACGAACCTCGAGGCACCTCTGGATCTTTGAAAGAGAGAAGCAAATAGTATAGTTAAAAGATGGTCAAGTGGTCGTCTAATTTCATAAAAAGGAGTCTACGGAAGATGAACCTACAAACGGATCGGTTCAATCTATGGAAGACAAACCTACAAACGGATCGGTTTTGTCCTATAGAAGACGAACCTACAAACAGATCGGTTCGATCTATGCCACCTCGAGATGTAACCTTACCTACGGACCGAGGTTAATCTCTTTAGAGGGGCTTGAGGTGAGTCTACATACGAACGACTCGACCTCCGTTGATCTAGAAGATAAACCTACAAACGGATCGGTTCAATCTTAACTAGTCAACAACCAATCACACAAAATACAACTCGAAGCGGCGGCGGTTGATCTTGAGGTTGGTGAATCGGGAGAAGGGTGGCTATGGCCACGTATTTCTTCTCACACGATCTTCTAGATCATGAATTCGTAGCACTAAGCCGATTCATAAATCTAGGAAACACAATTGCACACAATGTCAAACCCGAAGCGCCGGGCCGATTCAACATTGAGGCATGTGTTAGTGAAGGAACCTACCTACAGAACGGTTCACATTCAACTTTTTGTGGATGAATCTACCAACGGACCGATTCAATCTCACGGTCTCGGGAAATGAGTCGGAGACAAACTCATCGACGGACGAGTTCGGTCTTGCCGGCTCAAATGGTCATGAATTACTTGTTCATGACGCCAGAGTCATTAAGATGTCGCTTCGCTCGGACATCTTAATGTTCTTCTTCTTCAAAGTCGACATATCTCTCCATGCGATGTCGTAGCTTTGGTCATTCTTCAGCGAGCGTCGAGATGTTCTTGTCTCGACTAATCATTCTACGTGTTGCATTACTTGTGCAAAATTACTATGTTGCCTACACACCCTTGTGTGAGCGTATTCAATCATGAGTTACTTGCTCATGGCGGCGAGTCATTAAGATGTCACCTCTCTAGGACATCATAATGTTCTTCTTCTTGAGTCGACGTATATCTTCATGTTAGTATTGTAGCTCGGTTATTCTTCATCAAGTGTCAAGATGTTTTTGTCTCGACATGTTCCTTCATGTTGCTATCAAAGCCTTATTCATCTCACGTCAAGATGTTCTGTCTCGACGTATCTTATTATTTTTCATCAAGTGTCAAGATGTTCTTGTCTCAACGTATCTTCTCGTATTGCTATTAAAGCCTTAATCATCTCACGTCAAGATGTTCCTGTCTCAACGCATCTTTTCGTGTTGTCATTGCAACCTTATTTATCCTCCGTCAAGGTGTTCTTGTCTTGACTAATCATTCTAAATGTTATATTATTTGTGCAAATGCTCTTATGTGGCTCTACACTTCTTATGTGAGCATATTTATTCATTTCTAAAGTGCACAAAGTCTATTATATAATATCTTCCATTATTATTTTTATTATGAAGATGCATTTATTTATTATTATTATTATTATTATTATTATTATTATTATATTCCTATTACTATTATTATTTTTTATTATTATTATTTTTATTTCTTAAACTCTATTTATCTATGTAGAAAATTATTTACAAAAATAATAGGAAAAGGGGTAGCTATTAATTAGAGTTTCATTTATATTTTTGGGATTTTTATAATAGCTAAAGTAGTAAAATTTTATTTTTATTATTTCTAAACTCTACTTATCTTATAGAAAATCACTTACTAAAATAATAGGAAGTAAAATGGCTATGATTTTGTTTATTTGTATTTTTAAAATGTTCATAATAGCTAAAGTAATAGGATTACTGTTATTATATTCTAATATATTGAAATACTATTCATTATGTAAGAATCATTTACAAAATTAAAAGGTGGTTAGCTATACTATTTTACTATTATTATTTTATTATTATTTTTTAATATCTAAGAAATCATTACTAATATTCTATCTTATTTATTATGCTATTCATTATATCTATTTTTTTATTATTTCTATTTATTACCTATAGAAAAATATAAGATTTTTATCATTAGTTGGAAAAATAGCTATAAGAGATGAAATTTATTACACTTTTATTACAACTATTATTTTTATTACATTTTATTCATTAAAAGTATCTTTTTGTATATTTGTATAGAAATAACAAAAGAAATACAATTCATATCATAAAACTATATTATCATTATTTTTTTTTTTTTATTAAAAGAAAATGTATTTTACTATTTATTACCATGGTATTATATTTTTGTAAATTTTGTGCTATTTATTTTTATTATTCTTTTTACGAGAGAATATCAATATGATATCTATTATTATTATATTTTTATTTATCAAAGAATATAGCTAAATCTCATTATTTATTATAGTATATTACTATCATCATTATTATTTCATGGAAAATCACTTGAAAAATCACTAAAATATATCTAGTTATTATTTATGATTTTTTATTTGTATTTTTGGAATTTTTATAGTATTTAAAATGGCAAGTCAAATCTAGGTCAAATATACCAATATATGTGATGTATTTTGCTTTTAAATTGTTTTATCATGATTATATTTCTAAAACTGGAATATTATTGTATAGAAAAATAATATGAAAAATAAGGAAATTTTAGAAACAAATTTGAGTCAATTTGGAGTCCAGGAACATTTTCAAACCATTTATTTACTATTTATAATTAATATTCTGTTATCAATTGACTAATGGGCTTATTATACTTGGGCCAAGTTTTATTTTCTTCTATTTATTGCCGTTGGGCCAGGTTCCTTATTTCGCAAATCAGGCCATACAAGTTTAATTCTTCTATTTTCCTTCGGCGGGCCCGGTTTTTTAACTTCTTCTCTTCTTCTTTTTTTTTTTACTTGTTGGTGGTACATTTGTCAACTATTAATCTCCTACACCGTAGGATTTGTTCGAGATTAGTTGAAAGGATGATGGAGAGTCGAGATACGCCTTAATTTCATCTCAATTTCTTCTTCGCACGGATTCCGCTAAATCGCCATCTAGATATGTGCAAAGACTTCAAGATTTGCGCCTTACTTCAAAAGTTGTGCAACAACATTACCACAACCCTTCATTTCTCGGCTTTTACGAGATTTGCGCAAATAAGCTTCGGCTTTTCGGCATCGATCGGCGATCAGGCTAGTGTCGAGCGTCGCTGAGCACCAGGAACTCGGCGATGGTTTCCTTGAGCACATCCGATCGGTGGATTGTTAGATGAGCCGGTACCATTTTCTTTCTCGATGTACCGTCCGGTACAACCGAACTTTAGCATCGGTTCTCAATGTTTAAGCAACTCAATTGAGTGATGCTTTTCTAATTGTAGTGTTAATTATCATGTTTATGGAACACAATCGGGAGAAATACATTGGTTTAAATAGGTTTGTTTCTTATATCAGCTGACAGTGTCAAATGCTAGCTTTCACTTCAACCATTGAACTTTCAATTGTGACTTTCGATTATGATCTTTTGTGATGGGTGGTGCATAAGTGATTCGATCACAAACCCGAGTGGGAGACTTAAGTCTTCGACCGGTCGGTGTGGAGGTAGGAGTACATGAGTACTTGACTACCTCTGTCTAATTCTATTTCTTTTGTTTAAAATCCTATGAATAAAGCTTCGAGAAGAAAAGAAAAAGGGAAAATAAAATAAAGAAGAAGATAAGCAAGATAAGCAAGATCACAAATCAGAAAATGCAAACAAGAAAAAGAATTCGTATTTTTTTACTTGCAGAATAGTAATAATTCTCAAAGAGCTACACTTTACAAATTGACAAAGTACTTAACTCAGGGTGTAGACGCAATGGATAAGGCTTGTAGTGCTATGATTTAACCGAATTGAGAGACTCAAATGAGTCTACTATCAATTGGTTAAGATCGCCTTCTCAAGATCTTGATTGCTATTTCCTCTTTCCCTCTTTGCTGCTGGATCAAGATCAATTGGCTAGAGAATGGTGTGTATATGAATCTTTCTCAACCGATTTTGGTGTGGAGGTGTATGATTGCCTTGATTACTAAATCTTTCCGGGGTTATAATTGCTCTTCTCCCCTTTTGCTCTTACTGTCCAGGGCTTATATAGGCACCAACTGCTCAATTATGTTTCTTCTCAACACAATTTGTGTTTCCTGGATGCCACGGATTGGTGACATGGCACATCATCAGCTCTTGATTACTCAAATGGATGGTTGAGATCAATTTAATTTGTGTTTGTTGCTGTTATAAATTGAGGCTCTAGGATTGATGACATGTCACCATGATCGTTAAATTTTCCCTTACTCTTCTTTTTCTTCAAACACCGAATAAAATCTTCCCTTTCATTGCTTTCGGTGCAACAATCTTCCAGTGAAAATTATATAAGAGAGACGATTTTTTTGTGCCAGTAACGGTCTCAACAGAATCGTGGGACCCACTTGAGCCTCTCTGAACCGCCAATTCATCCAATTATTCGCCAAATCATCCATTGAATTTTACATACCCGAATTGCTTCCCTCTGATGCGAGTGATTTACAGTGCACCAAACTTCAAAATAAATTGCTTCTGGAATGTTCTACTCGCCAAGGGCTTTCCAACGGTATATTATTTGTAAAATTTCGTCGCCGTTTGACCCATTTTTCAATTTTCCGATTGAATTTCGTTCAAAATCGAATCAGCAGAAAATAATTCGCAACAGAGGGAAGAAGGAGGGTATTCTGTCTCGTGGGGCCCCTTGTCGGTGGGAGAAATGAGAGAGGGAGATTGTGGGGTTCGGATGGACTAGGTGCACGTGAACCGGCCCCACATGTCATGTTTAATGAGACACACATACAATGGACCAAGTGCATGCAATAATTCCCTCTTTAAAATTTTCTCTCCAGCGCCAAAACTCCCTTTCTTCTTTTTGGCGGCCCCAGTTTGCACCCAGCTAAGTTTCTTGCTCCAAGTTGCACCCTTAAAAGCCCCTTGATCAAATCCTGGCCCTTGGATTAATCTGATTTTCTTTCTCCAATTGATTTTAATAGATCCCTTCATCCAAAAATCATGAAAATTTCACCAAAAATCCCTAAATTCATGATGATCATCTCTGTATTTTTATATTCCCATTTTACCCCTGTTTCTCTGAATTAAAAATTATTTTATCCATAAAACTCTATTTCTTCTTCGGAATTAATCCCTGATCTCAATTGTAGCTCTGTGTCTCTGCCAATTATCTCCCTTTTGCAGAAACCACCCTAACTAAATACCAATTAGACTTATATTGATATTCATTAGGGCTTGATTTGATCAAATGCTGACTACTTATCAGCAATTAATACAAATCTAGACTTGATCAGGTGGTTGCTCCCAGCTTTGGCACCTGATCAGTCTTGTGAAATTGACTTTCAATCCCTTAACATGAGGGTAATTTGGTCATAGAACTGACTACTTATCAAGAATTGACACAAATTAAAGCATGGTTGATATAAAAGATTTGAGACTAATTTGATTGGTTTTAATAACAAAGGGAGAAACAATGAGATAATGTCGTCATTTGATTGCAAAACAAATTCTCATAAGTAAAGAGACCTTAGTTTTTTATTCTTATTTTTTTACTAAGAAAGACAATAGGTTGGGTTGGCAATCTTACATAAGAACAACTCCAATATTAAACTGAGAAGCGCCTATCTCTACTACAAAAGGTTTAAAAAAATCAATAAGTGCTAACACAGAAGCCTGTGACATAGTAGTTTTGAGATTATTAAAAGCATATTAAGCTGCAGACAACCACTTAAATAAATCTTTTTTTAGCAAATCAGATAAGGGTCTGCTAATTATATCATAGTTCTCGATAAATTTTTTATAATATTCAGTTAACCCAAGAAAACCCCTAAGATGTTTGATAATATTAGGTATTGCCAAGTCAGCATGGCTTAGATTTTCATTAGATCAGTAGTAACCTCTTTAATACTAAATATTTAATTTCAGTCAAAATAAAGACACATTTGGATAATTTAACATGTAATTGATGCTTTTATAACACTTAAAAGGTCAAAATTAAATAATCAATGTGAGTGGACAACTCAATGTTATAGATAAGAATACCATCAGAAAATATCAAAATAAACTTTCCGAAGAAAATGCTTAAAAATTAAATTCATAAGAGATTGAAAAGTGGCCGGTGCATTTATCAATCCAAATGATATGACTTTAATTCATATAAATCCTTTCCGTGTTCTATAAGAAATAAGTGATATAGAAGATTCATTCATTCTTATTTAGTGATATTTGAATCTCAAATCAATTCTAGAGATATAAGTGGCAAGTTTGAGCTCATCCAATAAATCATCTATAATTGAGATTGAAAATTTATTTTTGAGAGTGATATTATTAAGTTTTCTATAGTCTGTACACATACACTAAGAATCATCTTTCTTTTAACTAAAAGGACAGATGAAATAAATGAACTAGTGGAACGTTAGATAAAATCATTCTTTTGTAATTCTTCCAAAATATTTTCAAGTTCTAGTTTTTGAAAGTAAAAAAAAAAAAAAAAAGATAAGGTCTTAAAGTAAAGGGTTTACTATCAAGAGCAAGTCCAATAGTATGATCATAAAACTTTGGTGGAGGAGGAGACGATGATTCAACAAAAATATCAACAAAAAAAATACTTAGGATTAATGCTGGAGGTGTGAGAGGAGTAGTATCAAGAAAAAATAAGTGTGCAATAAAAACTTGATGATCTTATTGTTGTTGTTGTTTGGAGAGAATAATATCTTGTTCACACATTAAAAATTCAGTTTGAATAGGCTAAACCGAAGTGTTATCTTTTTGCCCTTGAAATTGATAGTAAACTTACTAGTATGACAATTTATTTCAATGAGACTGTAAACACATAATCAATCCATATCTAAAATCATATCTAGACTTACTATTTGTAGAACTTGGAAGTCACCAGAAAAACATAACTTGTTATAACTAAAAAATAAGGTGAGCACAGATAATAATAGTAGAGAGTTGGGACCCACTGGTAGTAGTAACAAGGAGAGGTGAAATTGAAAAAATAGAAAGTGAAAGAGAATGAATAATATTAGAATTGATGAAAGAATGAGTGCTACCATTATCTACCTGATAGGACTAATCTTACAACATAATCCATACTATATAGAACTTGAACGTATCATTTTTGATATATTTTGGTTTCGGGGGCTAATGATAGGACTACATTCCTAAGACATCCATTCATGCAGGTTAGAACTCAAAAGTGTCATTATGACACATTCCGGCTTCAGGGGCTAATGATAGGGTTGTGTTCCCGAAGACCCAATAACTTAGGCCCGAACACTTAGCTCTAAAACACCAATTCACTAGACCCTATAAGGCCTATCTCACCTAGCATTCATCTTGAATAATTCTCAAGCTAGACATCCTCGAGCTCGAGAAATATTTAAAACTCGCCTCGAGTACAACTATCCTCATAACTATCTAAGATAATGTGCAACGATTATAATCAGATACGATTGCATATAATGATTATAACTGCACACGATCACGTACACAGACTTATCATTATGTGTGCCGACTTACCATATTTACCATACTTACCATTATGCATACCGACTTACCATGATCTCCACGATTCTCTCCCCCTATATAAGATTCGGCCAAAGACTAGAAGAGGATCACATCTTTCATACACGCACAAAGCCTATAGGTCATAGTAGCTCTCTTATACACTCTACACACACTTGCAAACATCTTCTACACATCACCTTCAACATCTCTAATTTGTCCTTTGAATTTAAACATTTTATGTTTAGTAGAAAGATTAGAAGTATACATAGTAATGAGAGCAGAGTTGGTTTCACTTAATTTGGGATCAGGAAAAATAAAGTCAACTGAAGGAGTCATATCATCTGAATCACTCAACTATTCTCCCTCTATGAGATGGAAGCCTTTGAATTTGCACTTATGATCAAGAGAAAACTTCATCCCACACCTGAAACTATATCATAACCGGATCGAACATTGACTCGACAAAAATTTGGATTAATGGCTCACTAGTCATATCGGTGGGCCAATCACGTCAATTATTGATTTTTAAATATTAATATTGTATATTTATATATTTATGAGATACTTTATAATATCAATAATCATACTATTATACATCAAAAATTGCATATAAAAAAAACGTATTCATGCATATTAAATTATTTAATATGAGATTGAGTTTTCTATGAAAACAAAATTTCATATTCTAAATATATGTAACTTTTGATGATCAGTTAATTATTTTATGATAATAGAAAATTAAATCTTTTGATTGAAATTTTAAAATTTTCAAAAAAATAATAACATAATCTAACCTAAATAATAATAATAATAATTTTATTTCATGACTAATATTTAGAATCTGATAATGCTCATAGTTTATATTATATATAATGGATAGCTTTATAATATTTTAAAGTCCATGGTCTTGTAAGCAAATCTTATAAAATAAATAAATAAAAAATTTTTGATGATGCATTGAAAAAGCCAAAGTTTCACTCTATGACCTCATAGATATAGTTATGTGACCTATTAAATCATCTCTCTGTGAATGAATTTATTTAAAATTTAAAAGGATTTCAAAAAATCGTGCATGATGTCTATAGAAAACTGTCGATTTGTTTACTTGAATGATCCAACTAAAGAATAAAAAAATGAATTCGGGTTTGAGTTTTTCAGGTTAAAATGTCAGTCTGATCCAGTTCTGATAACAATGGCTGAAATACAAGTCTAAAGCTTTCTTTAATTCTAAAGTTAGAGTCTTGGTAGAAGAATGTTCATTAGAATGAGGAATATCCGAAGAATGAAAAAGTGGCTTATCAATTTTAGATTTAGTATCGTTAGTAAAAGATGTATGAGTAGAATATTGTGTAGTAGGAGATTTAAGCATATGATTATGGCTTTCTAGAGAACGTCTAACCTGCCTAGCTAATTTATAAGCTTATTTAAGTGTGGTAGGGCCATAGAGTATAGAGATTTTATCTCGTAGACCACTAAGAAAATCTAATAAATTATATTTCTCATTTGTATATTGATTTGTCATAACTTGAGCTCTGACATATTCATACTATTGGATAAATTCATCAACCTTGTCAGATTGATGTATTTTTTTAAATTCATCCACATGATTTTGTAATTCAGGGTTAAATCTGTTAAGATTTCCTCGTTGAATTCTGACCAGTAAGGATAATAACGGTTATTGTTTAACAATCGTTATTGATTGTTTCAGTAACGGTTTTTTAGTATAAACCGTTATTAAAAGTTTCTAACCCTAGCGATTGTTACTGTTTGTTCTATTCTCCACCAATGGCATTTGCTCCCACGGATTGTGAGATATTTTCATCTCACCGTTCGTTCATCCCAATCTAACGATCCAAAAATCAAAATTCAAAAACTGAAGTTTCACAGATTACCAACCATTTTTCATCTCTTTTCACATATAAAAGGAGAGATGAGAGACAGAGAGAGAAAGAAGAGATCCGATAGAAAAAATAAAAATAAAAATCCGACAATCTCAACTTCAAACGGCCATAACTTTTAATAATAAACTCTGATTGAGGTGTGCTACACGGCCACAGAAAGCTCACGGTGAGATCTACAGGTTTAATAGCTATTGCTATTGCTTCCATTTTCGAGGCCAAAAAACCTCATCTTGACCTTCAAAAACGCATTTGAAGTTTTTTTCTCTTTTTTGTTATAATTGGATAATTTATAATATCGGTACTATTCACGTGCTTCTTCAATGAAATAAGAGATGATTCTTTGAAGTTTGCAACACTCAGGAGGAGTGTGTGTGACTTCAAAGAAAAATTCACAATCTTTGAGCCAGTCTATAACACATGTATCATCAAATTTGGATAATTCATCATGCGAAGGATGTCGTCTAGTAGCAGAATTGTGAGAATGTCAATCCTCTTCTGGTCTTGAATTGTCTTGAAATGGAGCATGCTTGAATGGATAGTGAAATTCATAGTTATAGTGATGCTGAGAGCGGAATCCATGGCCATCAATAGAATAATTGGAGTGGTGGTGTCGTGGTGACGATGAGAAGAAGGTGGTTGTTGAGATTTATCATGAAAGATGGAGGTGAAAACTGAGCATGTGGAGAATAAAGTTGAGAATTGGTGAATTTGGGTGGAGGGTCAGAGGGGCCATTATGAAGATCGATCATAAGACGCTCAAACATCTGATGAGTCTGTGATTCATGACTTGTGAGACATTAGCTTAATTGGGTATTCATCTCACGTACTTCAACAGAAAAAGAAGTGAATTATTGTTCCATAGTAGGAGGTGGAAGTGGTTCGTCGGATGGAGGAGGAGCAATACTGCATGTCAAAACGATCATTCTTGATAATTCTTATGAGAAACAATAGGAACACGAAGCCCATATTACATATAACACACTCCAAGTGAATTTAAAGTGTAATGGCTAGAATTAAGCAAATGTATTTATGATAATTATAATTTAATTTGGATAAGAGTCTTGATGAAAGTCATTTAGAGTTGCCTTGTCAGACGAACTGAGCTGAGAGAGCTGAGAGAGCTGGATTACTAAATCGTGCACCCGATCAGGTTCATTTGAATTTCGGTCAGCTGAGTACCTTCGGGCAGCATGTTCTCTTCTGACCGTTTGAACCTGCCTATTGGCCCGAATTTTAAATATATTGATTCGTTGTGTTTGTTCTTCCTTCTTGCAAGTTAATTGGACTTTCTCTTCCTCTTCTAATCCTGACAGGCGAGAGGTGGAGATCGATCCCAGATGTAATCTTGAGAGCTCTGAGATCAATTATCACAATCTCAATCATAATTAAGTGTTAATTAAGTAATTAGATGGACATGATTAGATAGAAATAAAAATTTGAGGTATTTTGAATAATTGGGATAAAAAGGATAACCACCTGTAAAATTAGAAAATAACTGGTTGATAAATCTTTATTTTTTTTATTTTTATATTAATTACAATGAGGGGTGAATTTATATAAATAATTATCTCATCTTTCTAATTTTACTAACTAGAGTTTCAACCCCGCGCTTCGCAATGGAGTTGTACTTTCACTGGAGCTGATGTCGATTTGTTTCACACTAATGTTTGATCGCTTCTTTGCTTGTTCAATGTAGTAAACATGGCAAGACGATAATCATGATGAAGCTAGTTCTATAATGAGATAAATTAAATTACTTTTACATTGAAAATTATGACAAAAATTTTAATTACATTTACATTGCATATATAAAATCATAGTTCCATTTGGCGTGTTCATTGCTAGATGAGTAGGCGTTAACTTCTACAATCGGTTGTTGTAATCATCTTTGTTTATATATAAGACAAGGAATGAAAGCATTGTGTCGCTTCAAAGAGTTTATTTAGAAGAATTATCAATAGAAATAAGATGAAATATACGTTCTGAATTTATAATGAAATCATCCTTGTTCTAAAACCATCTATTATTTTCTTAAAATTAACAAGATGTTAAAGAAACAAAGAAAATAATAATCATACAAATTAAAAGATAATTAAAATTGTAATAAAAAATCATACAAATTACAGAAAAATTAAGTAGAATTAAGTATTTATAACAACTAATTGCTTGTTATGAAGTATTTTCTGAAAGATAGGTGGATGTGAGGAAGAAATTAGTTATTCAAAAGTACCCATGACATGAGAGACATAGCTAGAGCCTAAGTTCAAGAGCTTGGTGATGATAGGATCAGAGAGATTGGTGTTTCATTGTTCCTCCACTAATACATTATTTGACTGTATATCCCTACTTGCTTCAAAAGAGAAAACCTTTATATTTCAGTGGATCACTTTTACTCCAATCCTTCATGGAAATAAGTTATTCCTCGAACATGTAGGAATTTGAATATACACTTTATGTGATACATAATTAATAAAATCTCATTAAACAGGGTAAAACAAAAGTTAGTCATTTAAGATTTAGTTGATGAAAAAATATATATATATATATACAAGTTTGATACAAATTTGATAAGTGTAAACACAAATAAAGACACTCCAGTAAGTTATACTACAAGCAATTTTGAGAACTACTAATAAATAGAAATCTAACAAATCAAGAAGAGAGACAGACCTGAGCATATGCATTGCCTTTGCTATATTCAATCACGACATAGTTTTATGTCAGTGCATAGACAACAGTTTCATCCATAACAACAATCCTCCTTTTATTCTTCCTATGAAATCAACAATCTTCTTATCTATATAATCACCAACAAAATGAAATGATGAATCATACCTACAAGACAGTTCTCTGATTAGCTATAACTATCCTACAACAGTTAGTTTATTCACAGTTTTAATTCTCTTATATATAATTAAAATAAATACCATCATAAAAATCAGAAAAAATGGACCTAACCCTGTGTGCTGCAAGTAAAAATCATATAGTAGCATGAAAAAGAATAAGCTAGTAATAGGGGTGTCAATTATTGACCCGACTCATCGGGTTAACCCGATCCGACCCGACCCGATATGATTCGAATAAATGAGTCTGATATGGATCTATTTTTTTAACTGAATTGGGTCGGGTCGGGTTCAGATCAACCCGATTTGACTCGATTAATTATATTTTTAAAATAATTTTGTGATTTAGTATTAATTAAAACTTAAATATAAAAATATTTAATAAATAATTAATTATTTTATACGGGTCGGGTCAGGACGACTTATAACCCGATCAGGTCAGGTATGAATCAAAATTTTTCACTAGAATGTAATCAAAACAGATTTAGATCGAATAAAAAAAATAATAAAACAATAATGACTTACCCGAATGACCCATTGACACTCTATCCAATAAGGAAAAGAGGTAGGTTCAAATAGCTTTGAACCCAAAAATTGGTTCAAAGTCTCTTTCACTCATTGATTTTGCATTGAGATTTGTAAAGAGGTGAGAGAAAAATTTTGAATAAATAAAAAATATAAATCTCAATGCAAAATAGAAAGACTTTAAACTATTTTTTTAATTCAAAACCATTTGAATCTATCCAGCTCCATCCAGTAATGATCTAAAGTAGAGCTTCTTCAATAATAGCCTGGCTTGCAGAGTCAACCATATCACTATCTTGAGGGAGCAAACCTGACAAGTCAGGATCGTATCATTTCAAAAGAAATTTATCAGAAAGTATTAAAATTAAATTTATCTTCTTTACATCTCAATTTAGAGAACACAAATTCTATTCATTTCAAAAATAAAATGAAATAACATTTTTTTTCTTTTTTATATAAAATTTTATGAAATAGATAACAAATTAAATTTCACATCTCTAGACCTGTACCCTTTTCTCCTTCTTTTTAAAGAACTCAAATCACCTGTAGAGCTGAGAAAGTTTCACAGATGCGATTTTTTTGTTTTGTGCGGTTAAATTATTTATTAACGGTTCTGATTTAATAATAATAAATAGTTTTTGTACATCTTTATACTTTTGAGCGTTGTGATTTTATTGAGCCGTGTTTAGATCTCCGCACGCTTGCGAAAATACTGATCCCTTCCCAAGTGGAGCACAAACCGTCGTTCTACATCTCCTGATATCAGACGCTAGATATCTCCCGACCTCCTTTCTCCATTGCCAAACCAGTATATTATAGTTTATATCATTCACCATGGATTTAGACCCCGAAGGCATCTTTAGAGACGACTCTGATTCTGATGATGAGTTCTATCAGGTACACTTCCATGTTTCATCTATTTTCTGTTTACTGTTTCTTTTGTGAATAAATTTGTTGTTTATGTCAAAACAAAAGAAAAGAAAAATAAAATAAAATAAAATTGGATACTAATCGATGAACCCATTTTAAAATTTGAAGTGCATTGGAATATTTTAAGGGTTGACAAGAGCATTAGAGCATCTCTATTTTCTGTCTTATTGACTTTCTAAATCTCATATGGCATTTGCAATTTCAATTTCATTGCGTTTAGAGACTTCTAAATTAGCATACTATCTAATTTAGAAAGTCCATGTACTGTCTAATTTAGGAAGTCCGTGTAACAATGCCAGTATTTTTTTTTTTGTAGTAGTAGTAGTAGACTCGGTACCTACTAAATTTCATTAATTAAGAAAATTATTTACAATCCCTGTAATGTGAAATTTAGAATTTACATCACAATAAATGAAATCTCAAAAATTTAGGTGAATACGCATGCTGTCACAACTCTTTTTACAGGACTTTACTTTTTTTCTCTATCAAACAGGATAAAGAGCCAACCAAAGATCTAGTGGTGTATTTGGTTGATGCCTCCCCAAAAATGTTTGGCCCAGTAACAACTGATGTGCGTTAGTTCTTATTATTACATATCTGTTTTTGTTGTTGATATTGTAAAAAGGGCCTTCTTGCTATCTATATAGAGTACCGACTCTCTTATGATATAAACATTTCAGTTCATGATATAAACATTTCAGTTCATGATATAAGCTTGTTGAATCATGTTTCCCAAAATGGGTCTGCTTTCCAATTTTACATTTTTGTATTAGGGAGGAACTCCATTTTTGTCAAATTAATTATCTCAAGTGCAGAGGAACAGTCATGTCCTTTTAGTCTGCTATCAGAACTGTCAGGCTGAGCGTCAGGTGGTGGTAACATATTTTTTAATGATGTTTAAAATTGAGTTTGATAAAAGCAGCTTTTCTCATTATAATATTTTTTTTCTAGTAAGGAGAAAAAAGTGATACCCATTTCCATGCCATGATGAACTGCCTTGTTCAAGCTCTTCAGGCGCAAATCATTGGCAGATCCTGTGATGAAGTTGCAATTGTCTTTTTAAATACTGTAAGCAAAAAGTGAAGTTTTGTCATTTCTATGTTGTACCAAGCAACAGTTTGAGATGGTATTATGCTGATAAAAGATGGTATGCACTGTAACAACAGTAGTTGTGTTTTAACTTTGTTATAGATATTTTTGTTTGCTATAATGCCCCCTCTGACTAACCAGGAACTAGGTAATATTTGGTTGAGTGACATGAGTAGGAAAATTTTTATATAAACAAAAGTGATTGTCCTGTTGGACCAGGTTAGTTGAGTGAAGGAAGCCAGGTCAGAATGCTAAACTGTCCAATTTTTGTTTTTTTTTTCTCTGGACTTATATTGTGGTTCAGGTGAACGGATTGCATGTAGAATAATATTAAAGATTAGTAAATAGGTTGGTTCGAGGTGGCAACAGGCATATCTGGTCTTGATCTGTCATGCCATGAGATCAAGAACACCTTTTTGAAATAATCTCAACTTCTTCGGAATGAAATTTGTTAATAATTTTTTGTTTGTTTTCTTTTTGTTCCTCCCTTTTGGTTTGTGCAGGAGGAAAAGAAGAATTTGCAAGACCTGGAGGTGTGTGCAACTTCTCTATTTGTGGTTCACGACCTATTCTTAGTTCAACTTCTGTATTTAGGTTTTTTTCAGTGTGTGCTTTAACTGTACATGATTTCTCTTTGTCTTTTACAGTCTTTGGTCGATTGGACAGCATGGATAATAGAAAGATAAATGGCTTACCCACATGTCGTTACCAGATTTGCTTTTTTCTGTACCTTTCAAGTGAAGTACCAATTGTAACTACTGTACCAGTGTATACCAGCAATTAAGAGTAATTCTTTCACTTCAACATGATAAAACATGTGAATATTATGGCATAAAATCCAGCGCGTTCATTTCTTTCCATTTCTTTTAGTTTGTAGACAGAGAGATCTTTTGTTTGCAATGACACAGGAATTCTGCTTGAAGAACCACCTAAGCAATTTCATCCTTACAACAAGTAGGTTGATAATTTGTGTCAACATTAGTAATTATTAGAGTACATTCTCATATTTGGCTCATGGTACACTTTCAAGGTAATACTTAAATAGCACGGAGTCCAGATTATTTAGATAAGTGGAATTGAAACATAGACGTCCAATCAAAATTTGACAGTGTGCACAGCATAATAAACTAAATCTTCTCTTGCAATGCAAAAATGTAATTCATTTAAATGTTTTGATGATCTTACTCTATTACAGAACTTTTTTAAAAAAAAAATTGATTTGTGTTCGCAAACTCAAATAGTGTACATGCATATATCATATTTGCATTTACTTGTTTAAATTATGGTTCTAAAGTAAAGAAAAAGAAGATGACAGATTTCTCATCACTTCTTTTGTAATGAGATGGTCAAATTTTCCGTAGATGAGTTATCTGCAGTAAAGAAGCTACCAAATAGTGCATCTCAGACTATTGGGATTTAAACCAATGCATTGCTTGAAGGATTATCACAACTTACGACCTTTGACTTTCATCTTTCCCAGCAATGAGGTCAGAACAGAAAATCTACAAAATAGGTTTTGTTAGGTTTGAGGTTGGGTTGAGTTGGGTGGTGAATGTCTCTGTTTAGAAAACTAATATCACCGCATGCATTTTAGATTCGAACTAAACACCTATGATTTAATTTCAGCTATGAGCTTAGTAGTTAGAATGTAAAGCATTTTCATGTCTAAGGCTATAAATAGACTTGTATTATGTTGTAAGCAAGTAAGAGAAGAGAAAAAGTGTAAGAGAAATAGAAGATATAGTTTGAATAGAAAAAAATTTCAGAATTATTCTCTCTTCCTTCCACCGAGATATATCATATTATAACAAATTGGTATCAGAGCCAATGGCGAATGTGACGGGTCAAATGCCGCTACCACGACTAACGAAGGCGAACTATGAGAACTGGAGCATTCAAATGAAAGGTCTTCTCGGATCTCAAGATGCATGGGAGGTGGTCGAAGAAGGTTTCGAAGAACCAACAAATACCACGGGATATACGGCGGCTCAAAATAAGGCGTTGAAAGAGGCGCGATCGAAGGATAAGGCGGCACTATACATGTTGTTCCGAGCCGTTGACGAGTCGGGCTTTGAGAAGATTGCCGGTGCAACTACTTCAAAAGAAGCGTGGGACATTTTAGAAAAAGTGTTCAAAGGAGCCGACCGAGTCAAGCAAGTGCGTCTCCAAACTCTTCGTGGCGAGTTGGAGAGCATGAAGATGAAGGAGTCATAAAGTGTATCTGACTGCATCACGCGTGTACAAGCCGTGGTGAACCAACTCATTCGTAATGGCGAAGTGTTAACCGATGCGCGAGTTGTGGAGAAGATTTTGAGATCATTAACCGACAATTTTGAGAATGTTGTGTGCGCGATAGAAGAGTCAAAGGACCTTGCGAAGCTCACAGTCGACGAGCTTGCCGATTCTCTCGAGTCACACGAACAATGTAAGAGAAAAAAAACTTGTCAATCATGAGAGCTATGTAACAAACAGCGAATGTTACAAAAGCGTGGTGAAGTTTTTGCCAGTGGTCTTCGAAAAATCGGTGAGTGAAACCGACATGAGCAATGACTCATGATAGCCTGTGCAATGAGTGTCAGGATAAGAGAACTAGCAACATTATGAGATGTTTTGCTGGAAGTGTGGAAAGATCATGAGAAGATGTGGTGTGGAGCCACATGAAAAAAAATGCGGTGTGGAGCCGCGGTGTGGATGTGAATCTCATATATACATGACCTGAAGAGTCAGGCAAATTGGATGGCATATGAGATGAAACCACGATTGATTTTTTTGAATTTCCTAGATCAATGAATCGAGAAGAAGCCGTCAATGAGTTACGTCGCTATTCGTTGCGAGTTATGAAGAAGTTCAATGTGATTGGCATGAAGGATGAAAAAGAAATTAAGTTTAAGAGGAGGTGTTGAAATATAAATTTAATTTTAGTATTAAAGTTAAATAAATTAGGAAATAAAGGGAGACTCTTTGGCTTCAGCACTTTGGCAGAATTTTAAGGCTGATTAATGATAGCATTTGAAGGGGTAAATGGACGTGAAATTTAGTGTATGACCTATGGATGGAAAGCTCTTGAAGTCTAGTTATGAAGCCGTCAAATTGCCTAAATAAGTATAGAATTTAACTGGGTCCTTGGTCTGACCACTGGAATCCTGTGCCTGGCCAAATTGCCATAATTCTTTTTGCTAACATTGATTGTGTATATGCAATTATCTTCTAGTTTTGTATGTCTAGTTGACTATTTCTCAATAACAATCTGTTTCTAAAAAGGAACCATTGGCATTAATTATATGAGTTAGATATTAATGACGCAGGATATATTTGGAAGCACTCGTGCTTTTATTGCATTGCACAAATCTATGCTGCGACTGGGGAGGTCAGTTACTGCTTTTCATTTTCTTTTCATTTTTGCTACTAATGGATTCCAGTGCAGTAGCAACCGGGATGTCTGAGATAGCCTCGTTGAAAGTACCTCAAATTGTAAACTTTCAGGTTTGCAGTTGCATTTTATGGAACTTCATCTAATTCTCACCTTGTTGCGCTTGTTGCGCAAGTGAGCTTTCTACTATTAGTAATTGAAGGCTATAGAAGAGTTCAAGTTTGCAGTTGCATTTTATGGAACTTCATCTAATTCTCACCTTGTTGCGCTTGTTGCGCAAGTGAGTATTGAAGCTTTGATTTTGAACTTCCATATGTGTTTGGATGAAGCCTTCTTCGCAGATGAGAACGAACTCAGATCTTTTCCAGTATCATGTATTTTTCATGTTTGGTCCCAAATGTTCCAGCTGGCTCAACTCAGGATCTCTTAATATCTATCAATCTCCAGTAGATGGAAGTTTTAATGGAGTGGTATGATCAACATCTAAGACTGAAATGCAAGTTTTCAGTCTTAATATCTATCAATCTGGTAATTTATTGATGACAGGGAGATGGATGATTGCAAGTTTTCAAAATTCCGAATCAGGTACTTCTGAGGGCATATTGGGAAAATCATGAACATTTTTGGAGGTAAAACGTTCTTGAATCTTGATGACTTCCATATAGACAAATGATATATTATGGCAGCTGAAAGACCTAACTGTGGTACAGTTGAAGTACTACCTGAGACAGCACATAATCTCCTACTGACTAGAAAGAAGGAAGTCTTGATAGACCGCATCTTGACTCACTTTGGCAAATGACTTGTTTTATGTAGATTTTGGTTTTCATTTTGGAGCCTTGTTTGGGTTTTGGCGTGGATATGATGTGGATAAATTTTGTGGTGTTACTTCACAATCCACATGCGGGCATCCTAGTGTTCACGAACCAATGTAATGGCAATACAACTTGGCTATTGTGCACTTGTGCCTGTATTACTGACACTAACTTTGGACAAGATACCAACTGGTACTGAAATGTTGTTGTAGAATAGATGTAAGATTTTGCAGACTCTAGAGTACAATTGTCAACAAATATATATTTTATCTGGTCTTTGGTACTGACGTAATTGGAATTACAACCAATATAAATACTCGTAGAATGCTTCTTGTGCATAGTCTTCATTTCATACATTCAAACATTAGATGATCGACTTATCTTCGATTTTTTGTGCGGTGGCGGGTCGATTTGTTCAATGGGACTTTCTTTATTGATCATTTTAACAAATTAAAAGCTGCTTCAAAAAATGAGGAAAGCTCTGGAAATATGCTCTGTGTGCTAGCATGGCACCTTGAAACCCATCAATCCAAGGCTTGGATAAAGCGATACATGATAAACTGCTATCGACACTATACGAGGACCTTTTGACGAAGGCCAATTCTTGCAAAAGCGAGAAGCGCAACTAGGTTAAACTTAGTTTTTATCTACGAAGCATTATTAATATTCTCTGTCATTTTTTTTTTTTAATTTCTTCATCTTTTAATCCAATAATTTGTATTTTTTTTCTCTTCAATAGTTGTATGTAATATGCTTAAGATTAATTCTTAAAATGATTCGAAGTTTATATTAATATTTATAAAATATCATGTATTTAATTATATTGTTTATGTTATTTATTATTATACTTTTTTATATTTAACATTATAAAAAAGATAGTATAGGGTTTTTTTTGTCGTTGCACCCCTTGCCTAGTAAAGTATAGATTTTTATAGGAACAATGTATAGTAATGTTGTTTTTTCCTAGACCCTTCCCTTACTCTATATGTAATAGTGCTTATTGTAATTTTTTTATTGAAAATATTATTAAATTTCAAATCTAATACTTTGTAACTTTTTTTCGGAGCAAAATCAAGAAATAACCCTAATTTCAATGAAAGGCTTAATAATTATAATAATTATTATTTTTTTAATATATCATTGAACTTTAATTTTTATCTATATTTGATCATTGAACTTTCATTTATCCGTTTTTAATCACTAAACTTTAATGTTTATCCATATTTAGTTAGTGTCATTAGTTAAATGAAAAATAGATAAATGAAATGAAATTATATTTATTTTTTCATTAATGTTTTAATTATTTTTAAATAAAAAATAATAATGAAAGTGATTAAGTATGGATAAATATCAAAGTTCAGTGACTAAAAATGAATAAATAAAAGTTCAATAATCAAATATAGATAAATGAAATAAAATTATATTTATTTTTTCATTATTTTTTTAATTATTTTTAAATGAAAAAACTAATGAAAATGATCAAGTATGAATAAACATCAAAGTTTAGTGACTAAAAATGAATAAATAAAAGTTCAATGATCAAATATAGATAAACATTAAAATTTAGTAATCTATCACAAGATTAATCCTAATAATAATAGTAATAGTGGTAACAGTAATTGATAGTAGATAATAGCGATGATGATAAATAATAATCCGTTCTGTGGAATATGTTTGTGGCTTTAATTCTTGGAAGATCACTTTCGAAGAGAATAAAATAACGCGCTTAATGGACAGTGCGATGTTGAAGTGAGGTTAAATCAAATCTATTAGACCCTCTGGTACTAGGAGCATTTGGGCCGTTGTGTCTGCATCGAATCGTCTAGGTTATATCTTTACAAGAAGTCCCTCTTTGGGTCGAATCCAATGGCAGATCAAACTATATTTTAAAATAAATAAATAAAAAATCAAACTATATTTTAATCTGACAACTGACGGCGTAAATACAGTTGTCGGATTCTAGCTCTTTGATCGAAATTTCAGTATTTAAAAGATTTTTAATTAGATACTTCTACCAATTATTTAAATTCAAAACCTTACATAGAAAGTCCGTCAAATTGCGACGTGAGAATTTATCATACATCTATAGCCAGTCAGATGCTAATTATCCACACTAATCAAGAGAGACCAAGCTGAATCTACTTTTGTCATACCATCCGTAAAGGGTAAAGACAATGAATTATAGTGTATTCAACTTACTGTTAATCTACTTCTTTTGGGGCATCACCCAGACTAATCAAATTTTACAAATGGGTCAATCTTTAACCTGGACATTTGATTAAACAAAATTTCATATGGTAAGAGATTACACCTTGTATACCACTGACAGTCTAATTTTATGTTATTTATTTGCTCTCCACTGGCGTGGTCTCCCTTGCTCCCTTCCTCCGTGTAACAATCCATATAAGCCCAATGCAAACAAAAGCAAATACTAGGGTCTGAACTAGAGAGTAGCACTGGATAGGACATCATACAGGGATTCACTAGCTGGTATGTTATACATAATACATTCCAGTTTTAGTAACATTACAGGCATATAATAACCAGTTTAGTGCCAGTAGCTACCAGAAATGGTACTTCCTCATATTACTGGTAATTACCGACTTGCTTGGCCCATAAATTCTACAAAATAAGACCCAGCAGACAATGAACACAAGTAATTATTCATTGCACAGACTGAAAATGATAATTTTCCATTTCATAGCTCTAAATACAATAACTCAAAATTCATTCTGCACTTGGTAATTCAATAATAAAATAATATAGTTTATTTAGGAGACTAGCTGTTTTACCCTTTCCACAAAACCCCAGTTAGGGCATTTGCTGGCTGCTTAATATAATCATGAAGAACAGCTCAAGATTGACAAACATCCCCACCACCCAAAAAGAGAGAAATATCATTTCAGTAATACAAAAAGGCAATGCATTATTTCCATGTTCCCAATTGAACAAAATGCAATCAGCTCACTAACTTCTCTATCAACTGTACCTCTCTTCCCATATGCGATAAAACTTTCCGGATTGATCAACTCAACTGCACTCCTGAAATAATGAGAGTATATAAGAGTGAGCATACAGACTACCACATATCAACATTTAGAAATAAATTCTTCTATCTGGCAAACTAATAGTTGGAAGTTTCTGCTGCCACTGTTATAAGGAACTATACCAGAGCCATAGCACATTGGAAAAAGAAAATATTGGGAAACTGTACACCTCTAAACAAACACTAAATTCTACACTGCGAACTTGAAAAAGAAGGAAAGAAAGACAAAATTACCTCAAGATTACATAATCTGCTTAGTTTTCAGGATTGAGATCACCACCTCAAGAATTTGAAAGGCAATGATGGGTCTCACATCTAATTTTCCCATGAAAGGGGGTATGACATCTCCAAAAAGCGCAATAAAGGGGTCGCTTAGGTCTCTAAGCGCTGAAAAAGGTTGCTTCTCCCAATTTATATTAGGAAACCAAGTTAACAGAACTCTAATTAGTAGGACCTCTCTGAAGAGGCAGAGCCACTTCGCGAACGCAGCTATGGCAGCATTGATCGGCGGCCTGAACATCTCCATCGTCGTCGAGAGAGAAGACGGCGAGATGCATGAGGAGATCGCTGTTGTCAAGGCCGAGACTGTTGTGGTGAAGGCGGAGACGCTGGGGATGGCAGTGGCCGTGGCGGCGCAAGGAGGGGTAGGTGGCGGGGTCGCAAGGGTAATCTTAGGGTTTGTGTCGCAGGATGAAGTTGAAACTGGACGCGGTTCGGTGGAGAGCTAGAGTTTCGGCATGGATTAGGGTTAGGGATTGTGAGGCCAGAGAGGATAAGTCGAGAGGAGGCAAGAAGAAGATTATCCATGGTTTGGTTTCTCTCGTTGCTTGAGAAACACTTTGTTGATTGATTGGATTGGGAGGATTGAGAACACCTTTTCGATTAGGCCCTTGTGGAAATATTTAATCATGAAACATTGATAATTAGAATCAAGTCCATTAAAAAATCTCAATTGTGCTCCTAATCCTGCCGACTGGCCCAACGATGAACCGCCTCACTAAGTCACTCAGTAGTCAGTAGTCACTATCACTATTGATAATGTTAGGATTCTCTGTTGCAACAAAATTGTAGATTTCTCCGTTATAGTACCGTCAAATGACCCAAATTGAAGAAATGCGGGCCTATATCTCTGGGCTGAAAATTCATGTGACCAAATCAATCATTTGGAGATGATATTGATAGCATTAGCAGCATGCCCTGCAGTGTACAGTGACATGTGGCAGAATACGATCTAATTTGAGAATTTTGTTCGGCTTCGTATCTGATTTGATTTTTTTTTTAAAAAAAAATCAAACTAATTTAACCAAACTTATCTTGATTCGAGCCAATTCAAAATCAAATAATTTATAATCCAATCAAAATCAATTAAAAATTAGAAAAATCTACATCTAAATTGGTCTAATCCGATCCTAACCCAAATCGACCGACCTCTTAAATCCAAATCCGATCCGAGCTGTCTGATTATCACCTCTAATATATATCCGAGAGGAGCTGATATGATATGAACCGTTCAATTTCTGTCAATATTAGATTTATAATATAGGGGCAAACTATTTGATGAACCAATAAGATTCCGAGGCTGACCACTTCAGTCATTAAGTACGGATCCAATTTGCAGCCATAAAAATTTGCCTACCATTGGTTGCCATAGTTTTTGTGGCGTTGGATTTGATTTGAATGGTACAGATTTTAATACTTTTCTTGTGGGTCTCATCATCATAGATACAATCAAATCTATGACACTTTGCTGTCATAAAAAATATGGCAGCCGATGTAAATCCCATTAAATACTTACTACTTGACCAGATTTGAAAAAATAACAAGGTTAATTAAGATGTCAAAATGCCGCTGATTTTTATCACTGCTGTTAATTATCATTCTTATAACACTCTCAAAAGGCCAAAACTCTGAACAAGCCAACAAAAGGTATATTTCTCCAATTAAAATATAGATTATCAGAAATAATTTAGGCCAAAACTCTGGGATCAACTATTTATTGAAGGCTCTTTATCAGCACGACATCAAACAACACAGTAAAATAAGATAATAAGAATTTTATTGACATATTAGCAAAGACGTCCCTTAGAAAACCTAAACCATAAACCAACCACACAAAAGGAAGAAGAAAAGTAGCATATTACTTAGCATACTGGCTAACATAAAATGAACGGCAAAGAAGTAGCATAATTTTGAAGTTGTGTTCCATTCAATATAATACAAAATTAACAAACTCGGTGAAGTTTGATATGCCAACTTGATAGTCGTTTAACTTATTTTTGTTTCCTTTTTTTCTCAAACTAGTCCATTCCTAGCATTCAGGTTGCCAATTTTGTCATGTTCTCAGCATTTAGGTTGCCAATTTTGTCATAATCACAGTAATTAAAGGGACAGTAGTACTAAGTTGAACTGTTCGATTATATATTTTATAACCGAATATCTAGGTTGAAAAGATAGTATTTAGGATGCAAATGACTACTTTGCTAATAACGCCACATCATTATTCTGTATCCTCTTTTGCTACAAAATTAACATTTTCTCATAATAACACTTGCTTGTATAATGATCATATTTATCACAATTATAACAATTAACATTGTATCTATTTGAGCGACCGTCTCTACTATGATCGTGTCCTCTACCACGTGCATTGTTGTTGTTGGTTCTTTCTTCATTTTCACCTTGTCCATGACCATGACCTCTAACGCGTCTACGACCTCGACCACATCCTCTACCTCTATCACCATTGCTCATTTTTTTCTTCCTTAAGTGTAACCTTCGCTTGCAACACTTCTTCAAGAAATTCTTTTTTTTTCTTCTTCTTTCTTTATTCATGAGTTTTCAGAAAACTTGCGACATCATCAATGATCATTTGCGCTAGTCTTTCGACTCTTCAATAACACATCATATTTTCAAAGTCATTGGTCAAAAATCACAATATCTTCTCCATCACTTTTGCATCGGTTAGAGTCTCACCATTTCATTTTAGTTAATTGACAATAATTTGCATCCTTGTTATGTAATCGGATACGTCTTCGGACTCTTTCATTTTCATCACCTCAAGCTCGCCGTGAAGAGTTTGTAACCGAACTTGTTTTACTCGGTCAGCATCTTTGTCGCACCGGCAATTATTGTAATGCTTTACTTGGTCAGCATTACAATATATCTAAAACAAATTTGAACAAAATTAAGTGATTAGCTAAATCCTTGAAGGTGTTTCATCTTCAATGAAAAGAAGAACCTGATATTTATATAAATGAGCTAAATCACTCCGTGTTCCTGTTCAGATATGAAACGGAACTTCAAATAAAAAGGCATTAAACCTTGGAACAGTTGTCTGACTAAAAATCCTTTGATTTCTAAAATTTCAACAAATCCATAATGCAACTGAAATAAGAGATAAGCAGTAAGTATGATCAAAAGCAGATAAGCTACAAGCAGCTAATCACATATTAGAAATAGATAGTAAAGATAATCTAATACCTCAATGATTAGATGCATTAGATGCCCCCCATAACTCAAACATAATATGATAAAAGATAAAAAAAAAAATTAATTGACTCCAAATGAGAACAGAAAGCACAACTTACATCTCCCATCCAACCCTTTTTGCATAAATTGTCTCGCGAGTTGAAATTTATCCTTGTAAAACATATCATATAAATCCCTTAACTTTCAGAGGTATATGCAAATGTCGTAGAAAAGCATATTCATGATTAACAATGCCTCTATTACTAAAAAATAAATATAGAGATCGAACTGTGAATACTTCTGTTGAGGGCAGAGACCAGTAAACTGTATCATCTCCCAGAAAGTTAGGAGACAATGACTCAAAAATTGATTTAACTTCAGCCTTTTCCTATTGTAACAGTAAGCTAATTCCCCTTGTCAAAGAGATCCTGGAATTGTCATTATTCCAAACAATAGCTATTATAACTCTATCAGTATGTTATGCCTTAGCATATAAATTAGAAAACCGTAAATAAAATGGAACCTCCCAAAACCATATATCAAACCAGATTAGAATAGAAATTCCAGTACCAACCAAATGTTTCATATTAATACACATGAGACCCGCAATTTTTTTCAGAGAAGCTCAAAAAAGAGAGACAAAGCTCGTAAATTTGATATTATATTTAACAAACAAGAGTCTTTTCCATAGTACCCTGTACAAGAAACAAGATTATCCCTCCACCACCGCTTTGCCAAAAATGCATTAACGAATGTGTTTATTATTAATTTGCGAAGGTAGACTGTTTTACAATGATCTTCAAAATCTGTCGGTCAAAAATGCATCTGGACGTATTTAAAGTGTGCATCGGGTCTATGGTATCTACTATATAAAAATCTCTGGTACAGTATGACTGTATGAGTGTATGAGATGAGACATTCTCATTTAGCGTTGGGGCTCACCAGCTAGCAGTTAGATTAGATACTCCATTCATCATTCTGTACTTGCAAAGAATGATAGCATTAGATTTCCTGACATCATAAATTGTATTCCATTGCAACAATTCATTACCTTCTATGCTTTAGCAGGACCCTGTTATTCTGAAGATATGGGTCGGATAAAAAATTAATGGATTGGATTGATTCATTTTTCTCTCTCCTCGAGATAAATCTAGAGCGTTTATTTTTGATCTGATGGAGACCCTCGGGATAACAGGGTCCTGTTATGCCTTTCGGAATAACAAGAAATTCGGGTCCTCATGTAGACATCACATAGACTATATCTATATTGGATTTGAACCCAAAGCATGGATATCCACAGTCAAGTGTAATCTTTGCCAGCGTTGTCAATTTCATTACTGATGTATGAGATCCATTTGTAAATTGGTGCTACAGATTGGTGCTCTAATGCAATATATTGCAGAATAATTTAGAATAAACATGATCTGTTTAATTTGGTTTGTGCTCTTGAATCAGACATAAGGTCGTTCGTTATGACTTTAACATAATGATCTAGTTCTGGATGATGCTCCCAATTTTCATCCATGCAATGTTTATTTTGAACAACCTATTAATGATGTACAGGGGCGGAGGCGGAAACTTCTTTATGGGGTCAATATTGAGCTTTATGTCACTCATGATAGTTATTATTTATTTAAAATAGTTTTTTCATATATGAGGGTCAATAATGTAAAAGAATTATATATATGTGGAGGTCAATAATGAGTACATTTAATTTTCATAAAAATATAGTAAAATTATATATAAATTAGTGATTTTTGAATATAAAAAAAAATGGGGTCAATTGACCCCATTTGTTCCACTTCTAATGATGTACTTTTAATTACTATTTAGTCTGCATTTGTGGCTATAACAAAAATGGTTTCTGAGTTCTTTTTTATAAGTTGTCAACAACTTGATTAAATTTTGCAATTTTGAAAGTATAATATAGTATCCCCTCCCATAAAATATAGATGAACGATTAGAGAGTTTGTACGCCAGCCTAAAATATCATGTGACAGTTAGCAAACCGACCAAACAGCAAAAGGCCAGGACTAACAGAATAAAATTTATTAACTTGTTTTAGACACAAGTTTTATGTGACCAGCATAATTAATCAGTTGTTTAAATTAATTTAATAATATTGTATCCTAATTTAGAATTTTGACTCATAATTTTCTATCAAATGTATTCTTTGTGTAAACTAGATCCATCGTTTTATCATGCAATCATTTATTGTTATTATTTTTAATTACTTTTCTTATTTATTTATTTCTTGTTTTGATTATTCCCCCCCTACTTGGTATGTTCTGGATCTTATTTTGGGCTCGTCTTTAATTGTTAGCAGTTTAATTTCGTTAGGAAGGAAGACAGTCCGGTCCAATAACTAAACAAGACCCAACAACCATGCCCAAGTCAGGGACTTGTTCCCTTGCCTATTTTTTTCTTGATTTCTAAAATGGCAATTTCAGCATGTGAATGATTAGTTGAGAACAAAAAATTAGTGAATATTGACAACTATAATATGATGATGCAGTTGAACAGCTGCCAAAGTACATTATTATGTAATCTATTATTGCCTAACTGTTTAGGTTTTAGGAAAAGGTCTTTTACTACTGGCAGAATGGGAGTTGCAATTAGTAACTTTTTTCCAAAGAAAGTATTCATTCTCCGTGTTCTCTCTCTAATATAAAATATATATAATTAATTTTTAAGGAATTCAATCTTTTTGCCTCTAGATAACATTTTTTTTTAAATGGTAGAAGCAATCAACAAGGCTTTGTACACGGACCATGCGAAAAATTAAATATCCACCCTGCATAAAATCACTTCTTTTTTTGTGTGTGTGTGATGCATATAATTACCTAATATGTTAGGTTCAAGAGTCAAGACTTAAGCCTGTATTTCAATTCAAGTTCATCGCTATGGATCGGTCATAATTTATTTACAAATATACAAGTATTATTTTATAGTTATAGTCATAATTGTAATTCAAAGCATGTAAAACCTTTTTTTCACTCTTAAAATCCCTAAAAAAGATTGTACACGTTGGATATGAATCGGACAACCAAAATTGTGGGTCATAGAATCGCTGCCATCACAATTAGGATTGCATAATTGGACTTATAAATAGTCCATTTGAAACCCCAACAAACGTTTTTGGAACTGATCCAATCACTTCAATTCTTTAAATATTTGTATTCTCCTCTCCATATCATATACAAATTAATTAAAGGGACGACACTTGACCCTCCATTCCCTTCTAAATAGTATGGCAGTATGGCACAATAGTTGCCTTGACAATAATTTCTCAACACAGTCGGGTCAAAAATAGGCGGTTTGAAAGTATGTGCAAATGATATATCATGATAAATGTCTCTTTTTGAAGGTCAATTTCATGAACAATTATTGGGAGGCCTATTTATATTTTAGATCCTTAGGTTGCTCAATTAAGTGTTCGTTAGATGATGTCATTAAATTAAGCCATGATATATGATTACTTGATACTTTTCTTTGCTAAAGTATTTAAGACGGAACTTAAATGGATTAGTTAAGAGGTAATTCCGTAATTGGTTTGGCCGCTTGGCTAGAATTAAAAGAGTCTTTAAGTTTGTCAAGTTCCAAAAAAAGAAGTGTTTGGTTGATTAAAACAAATGACACTTGTCCTGTTGTCCCTTCCAAGTTCCAACAACCTTATATATTTTTTTCAGTTTTGAAGACCAACTTTATTTTCTTTATTTTTACTATAAAATGATGTTTATATTCTCAAATCATCTCAAGTATTAATATTTTTTAAATATGCAAGATTATACATGAAGTGTAATGTTTTAGCTAAATATTGTAAATTGGATTTTTTTTTTTTTGAATAATAACCAACTTGATCGGTTCTTAAATTATATGAACAAGAATAGAGGGGGCATCGCTATAATAAATATTTCATCTTCATCAATTCTAATAATTCACTGAATAGTTTAAAGAAAAAGATATACAAGTTGGGAAGTGCATGTAATTTTCTCCGATTGTTCAAGATTGCTTGCTCTCAGGTTTTGTACCTTTAGTACCTTTTTACTCCTAAATTCCTGTTTGGCGTGCAGGAGTAAAATACTCGTCGTCGTGGATATTTGACTCATGATGAAGGTGAACTGATTTGTCAACTTTCTTTCTCTGTCAATTTTTCAGAAATGTTTTCAGCCACCAAAAGGGTGTCCCAAACTAGTCATTGGATCCGATCGGGTTGGATCATTATTATTTTTTTATTTTTTTTTTAACAAATCCGACCTAGTTCAATTAGGATTAGGTCTAAAATTTTCTTAATTCGACATGTCCGAATAAAAAAGTATTTATATACTTATTTCTTACATTTTTTATTTATTTAATGTTAATTAATATATAATTAAGCTTAATTAGTGTATATATATAAAAAATTATTATTAAATCATAAAATAATTAAAAATATATATAATTAAACGGGTTTGATCGGATCAGTTCATACCCAGTCCGATCCGAAATAGGTAAAAAAAAGTCATGGGTTGCACTCAATCCATTTATTTTAGATCATTTCAAAATAGATTTGTTAAAAAATTGACACCCCTGAAAATTAATATATTTCAAGAGTGCGTAAATAAATAGGTAAACATTGATGAGAATTTAAATAAATTTGAAAATATCTTTAAAATATAAAAACTTGTATAAACATATTGTTGAATTTATAGATTGTTTATGCCTCAAATTTCATGTAATTTAAACATTTTTTATAATCCATCAAAGGTCCATGAAAGAATTTAAATTATAACCATTTCAAATTACATAATATTTTGTTTGTTCTTTGATGGACTATCAAATAATATAAAATTATATAAAATTTATAACACTGTCAATATAAAAAATTTAGAATATATTTATTATTATTGTTTCTAATATTTTTAATTTATTTAAGATCTCGTTGTTAAATTGTTAAAATAACTACTGTCAACTAATCCTCTCAACTGTAAAGATGCAAGTACAGTTGCACACTCTTTTTCCGTGAGGGATGCGTAACCTCTCTTGATTATTCCATGCTTCATTCTTTCATGACATTTGTACTTGGGCTTCCTCTTCAATTCACGGGTGAGTCACAATTTGCATTTATTAAAAGGTCCGCCTTTTATTTCAAGCTTACTTCCGACTAGAGTATTGAAGACGGTCCGGTCCGGGCCGGTCCGGTCCAAATCCGGACGGTCCACGGTCCCACACGGTCCACGGTCCCCGACGGTCCAAACGGTCCGGTCCAAGCGGGCCCAAATTCGAAAAAACCGAACCCGTCCCACCGTTGGCCCCCGGGGGCCGAACCCCCACGGGACGGTCCGGTCCGGTCCAATTTTTTTTTTATATATATAAATCGAAAAAGATAATAATTTATCATATTTTTTAATAATAATTTTTAACTAATTCGAATTATTATTTTTAATTGTTTAAAAATCTAATAGTACTAAAAAATTAAAAAATTTGTAAAAAATAAAATTTCAGAAAATTATAAAAAAATAATAAAAGTTGAAAAATAAATTTATTAATTTTTAAATAATCATTTCCATCGAATTAATTATGTATTTTTGAATAATTTAAAAATCAAATAATACAAAAAAATACTCACGGTTCGGTCCGGTCCACGGTCCCGCACGGTCCACGGTCCGGTCCGGTCCGGTCCACGGTCCCACGGGACGGGTCGGCACGGTCCATTTTCGGGTGAAGGAGGACCGACCACCGTTGGACCGGACCGTGGCGGCACGGTCCGGTCCACGGTCCGGCCACGGTCCGGTCCGGTCCGGTCCACGGTCACGGTCCGGTCCGGGACGGATCGGACCGTGCGGTCCATTTCAAATCTCTACTTCCGACCGACGTACTCTTGACGTGGGACCCGCTTTGAAGGAATACTAAGAAATATAATGAACTTTTAAATTCTCACTTCCTGATCAATCGGATGCCTGGCACACAGATACAAAGTGTAAATAGTAAATAATTTTAAATTTTTAATACTTTATAATTCAGCTTTTAGAAATTTATTTGTAAGAGAGTCAATTGCACCAAATAATATGTTTTGGGTCCTGATTTTCTGTTATACGGCATTCGGGCAAATCGATTATAAAAGAATATTAGCGTTAATTTGCACAAATCTTTACGGCCCGTTCGGCAAGAGTAGAATAGAGGAAAAATATGAAATTGTATTGAAATAGTAGCTGAATGAAAAAAAAATTGAATGAAATTGTGAAAAATTAGAAAGTAGAATAGCAACAGAAATATATAGTCTGATATGTCCTGCCTTAGAAGGGACAGGCCGTGTCAGTAGAAAACTGAATGTGAGAGTGTGTGTAAAGGGTGCACAAAATCTACTCTGATCTATAAGCTGTCGTGCGTGTGTAAAAATTGATTTTTTTTCCTCTGTCCTAAACAAGACTTTATATAGGGGAAGAATGACATAAGGATCATGGTCGATTTGCTCATGATATTAGAGGATAGTACTAAAAATAGCACTTACCTGTAGAGACAAGTAGGTGGATTTGCATTATTTAGTTGTATTATTTCGTGTCGTGACCAATGATGTCTTTTATTTATGGTAGTGAGCGGTTATTAAGGATGTGGTTAGTTATATCCATTATTCATAGTAATGAACAATTATTAGTATAGTCAGATTCAAGAACCATAGGATGATCTCGAGCTCACGGCTACTTATCTCGAGATGAGCTAGAGAAGTGATCTCGAGGTCAAAGACATATAGTTCGAGGTGTAAACTGAGTAGAGTATTTAAAACCCTTGTGAAATATCATTATTGGACTAAGTATTTGGGCTCATAATATCTGAGTCTTTGAAACATAGCCCTATCACAGTCAAACTCTTTCTTTTTGCATTTCGGTCTCTCTCTATTTCATAGAACAAGCTTGATGAAATAGATGAAGAATATTTTTTTATTAATCAGAATAATCTTAATTTTTTTTCTTACCGAACACAATTGAAATAGATAAAAAAAGTAATCAACTCTTAATTTCATAATTCCTCAATTTCTTTATAATTCTATTAATTGCCAAAAAGACCCTACTGAAAAGAACAAACATTGTGTTGGCTTATAAGTTGTAACTAGATGTTGTGTGTTGCGTTGCGCGCAGTGTTTTAAAAAAACCTGACCGGGTCAGACCCGACTTATCCGACCCGTGGCCGCGACTCGACCCGTGCTCAAACCCGCCAGATCCGTGACCCGTTAGAACCGACGGGTTTAGCACGGGTGCGAGCAAAAAAAATTGAAAAAAAACCCGTACTAGACCCGACCTGTTTTAGACCCGTCCCGACCCGACCCGACCCGTCCAACCCATCATAACCCGTGCCCGACCCGACCCGACCCGATCCGGAAAACCCAGGAATCTAACCCGTCCGACTCGACCCACTTTACCCATCCCAACCGTCCGACCCGTCCCAAACCCGCTGAAATTCAAAAAAAAAAAATAATAATTCAAATTTTTTTTCTATAAATACCACCCAATTTCATTTCATATCCTCACACAAACAATTTCACTCTATCTCTCTTCTCAATTCTCCAAACCAAACTCTCCCTCGTTAATTCGTTAATCGTTAGATATTAGCAATTCTCTAATTATATTAGTGTTATTTAGTTATTATTGTCAATTTAGCATTTGTTATATTATCTATCGTTAATTCATTTTAAAGTTTCGGGCATTCGATAATCTTTCGATTCCGACAAAAAAAAGGTTAGTTATTAGTATATATTATATTTTATAATTAGTATTTTATAATTAGTTTATATTTTTTTTGGTAATTAGTTTTTTAAATATATATTTACATTCTTTTTTTGCCATTCATTTCTTTTAATTAGTTTTTATTAGATTCTTTATTTTTTTTACAATTAGTTGGATTTTTAATTCATAATAATTAGTTCTTTTTTATAGAATATTATTTAATAAATAATTTTTTAAATAAATATTTACATTCTTTAATTTTTTATCATTAGTTTTTTTGTTACATTATTTATTTCATTAGTTGTATTTTTAATTTATAATAATTAATTCTTTTTTATATTTATAACGTTCATTATATTTTTTTAATATTTTTTTACAATATCAAATGGCATCTCCCAATCCCTCTCATGCCGAAGAAATGGCACATCGATTGAGCGTTGAAATTTTTGGTGAAAATATATCACGTTCTAACCCTCCGAACCCATATTATCAATAAAATTATAACCCTCCGCATCCTTATTATCAACAAATTCCATCACAATAATATTATCCATCACAACCGCATGTTGATCCTAATTACAATCCGCAAATCACTTCCTTTAGTGTCGGACAAGGTTCGACCTCATTTCCGTCAAGTTCTCAATATCCGTCAAGTTCTAATCAATATCCACCAAGTTCCTAATATAATACCGATACAACAACTAGTGGTGGATTTCCACCGTTACATTCAACGAGTGCGGGATGTTTCACACCAATACCCGACTCAAGCGTCCCGGAATCCCCGATCGAATCCGGAGCTGACAAGAGAAGAAAGAGAGCTACCCCAACTTATGATGCACCTTGGTGGCGCTATTACGAATATACTTTAGGTCTCGACGGTGTTCTAATCAATGCACGATGTAAGATAAGTAATTATAATTTTTCGTACAATTATGTAATAAAAATAGTTTAAGTCAATTTAAAAAATATGTCGATAAACACATAGCAAAAAATGAAGAATCCCAAGTATAGTGAGACTAATATTTTTTATTTTTTAAAATATGTCAGGAGCAATAGTCAATAGGTATATGAACTCGAATTTTTAGATGGTATTTTTAAACACTTATATTCTGTATTTTTTCTCATTTTTATTATTTTTCTAGCATTTACAATCCTTATTTGATTTTTTTCATTAAACTTTACTAACCAAAAAAAGTTAGAACTCCGCCTATGTATTACATAGCCGGTCCCAAACCCGGAATAAAGGAGGGGGTAACTTTATTTTTAACTCATTTATTTTCATTTTTATGATATTTAAATTTTTTTTCTCACTTTTTTTAAAGTTCTATCATTTTATTTCAATTCTTTAAGATTTTATTTATTTTTTTTACTTAAATTATTTCATTAAAATTTTATTTCAATTTATTTTAAGTCATATCATTTAAGATTATATTTAATTTTTAAATAAATATTTTTGTATTTTTAGAATTTTTTAGAATTTATTTAAATTTTTTTGATTATTTTTGAACTTTGAACAAAAATGATAAAAAAATAAAATAAATTTTTTGGTCAAGAATATAAGTTGTTATATATTTTAAATATTTTTAATAATTATTTTTTAATTTTTCGGAATTTTTGTGAATTTTTGAGAATTTATTTGAGAATTTTTGAATTTTTTGGAATTTTAGAAAATAAAATTGGACCCGCCGATCCGTCCCATCCGACCCGACCCGCCCCGCCTTTGGATCCGATCCGTCCCGACCCGCCGACCCGACGGGTCTAGGACGAGTCACGGCCAAACCTCCAAAATGAACCTGTCCTAATCCGTCCCATGAAAATCAGTTGACCCGTTCCTCCAAAACTCACCGACCCGCCATAACCCGTTCCGATTTTCCCGATTTTAATACATTAGTTGCGCGTACCAGAGAATACAAAGTGTGTCCTTTTTTGTAAGTAGGCGGGAGTCTATTTTAATTTGTTTCCTTCGAGTAAAAATAAAAATTTTAATTATTTAAATTTTAAATATTCATAAAGGGCTGACATCACATGTTCGAGTCTACTTTAATTATTGGAATCGGCCAATTGTATATCAATTTTGCATTTCGATGTGAACCCACTAAAGTATGTTAATTATGTTTTTAAACATCTTTAGATTGCTTTAAAGATAGTTTTTAAAGTCTTAATATCTAATATTTAAAGTTTTAATATTTAATGTTAAAAATTCCTTTTTAGTTTTGAAGGTACTTAACATCTTGAATACTTACTTAACATTATTATGAGTTAAATCTTTATATCTAATGTTTTTAACCTTCTGAACTACATAATGTTTCAATATTTAATGTCAAAGGTCATTGTTTAGCTCTAAAGGTATCAATAACAAAATAAATAAATAAGTCTTAATACCCAAGCTTAACTACTGTTAAGTCTTAATACCCCCAAATTCTCCATCACGCTCATTCAAATTCATCCGTGATAAAACTCAACTTCAGCCCGCTAACAAGTCTCAATAGTCAAACTTACAACTCTAAATAACTATAAATACAACCTCATAAGATTCATTCTTTATCACTCATGTCGTGCATGAAAATTTTTGTAAGGGATCCAGAATTGAATGTCTTTTTTATACACTTATATGGAGAATAAAAATTATACCACGATAGTAATACAATAATCAATTATGTGTTCAATTTAGTAAAAAAATTCTGAAGGAAAAAAATAAATATTTGAACTTTTTATTGCTTTTTTTAAATAAAAAATTGCAACTCTTTTATGTATTAAATAGAGATAGATTAATATATATGCATTTGTATTTTGGCACATACATACTAAACAACTAAAAGTTTAAATTTCACATAGAAAATTAATCCAGTAACTTATAATATACTTTGTATAAAATTAATTTTCAATATTTATATAAACTTTTACTTTTCAATGATATTTTAATAAATATTTTTAAGATAATAACACTAATATTTTCTATTTTTAGATGATTTTTAAAAATAATAAAATATAGTATTTTATCATATTTTTGAAATTAAGATTTTATTAAGCTATTAGATTAATAATTTTGATGCAAAAAACTTTGAATGATGAATTATTATTATATCTAATAAATATAATATTTTTAATTTAAAATAATAACTAATGTTAATTTTGACACCACTAACAAAATTTTTTGGCTCCGCTCCGCCACTGCAAAATAATATTGTAAACATAAAAATATAATTTGTTTTAATATTATTCGTTTTACATTCAGAGCCAGTTTGATATATTACGAAAATCTGAAATTGTATTTTCAAAGGTTTAAAAATCTTAACGAAAAATGAGAGATATTCTGGGAACTATTTGAAAATTTTACTCCAATATACACTATGAAGTATCAAATCAGTTATGTCAATTATTAATTTTATCATCGTGAATTCGTGACTATATATCCGTTATCATCATTCTATAGATTACAAATCGCAAGGTCCTAATCAAATATCCGACCTCTAACGCCCTTTCCCTCATGGATTAAATCCTCTCTATATACACAAACTCCCGGTCTTATATATTGCATACTTAATTTCCCCACATATTTTATTTTTTATGTGAAAAATATTGCGATTGTACTTTCAATTTATATACATCAAATTAGAAAATTTTGTTATTGTTTCTTACCATAGTACTGCATGCAAATATTTATTAAACTAAAGTTGTTACTCAAGTTTTGCCTCGATAATATAGTCTTAAAATCTCTATTTCTACTCTTTATTAAGCACGTAAGTGTTTTAATTCTACAACGGTCCAATTTTTTTGTTGAATTTCTAGAGCTAATATTAGTAATTAGATTGAGTTATTCGTCAAATAATGTTATTATCTCTATGATCATTTGTGTTGAAGTTATATTTTTCTCTCAATTTTAATTGTTGCATGAAATACTACATAATTTATAAGTATAATTGCTCTACTTTATTTTCTTTTTTTATTAGATTGTCATCAATTATGAATTATAACTTTCTTTAAATTTTGAATGATAATTTTCCTTTTAATTATGTATTTAGTTTACATCAATTATGTATTCATGATTAAAATTTACATTAATTATAAAAATATCTTCATTTTTATTTCTTTTTCACATGAAGATATGATTTTTATATTTTTAAAATATATCACCATAGCAATGCACGAGCAAGACTAGTAAATAATTAATAATATAAAATTTTAAATATATTTAATAAAATTTCATATTAGACACAATATTTTTAAATATTATATAATAATGATCATAATAATAAATATAATTAAACACATAATAATATATAAACGATCATATAAAAAGTTAAATTATTTTAAGAGTTAAATTTCACTTTAAGTATATTATACACATTATTTTAAATGAGGAGAGAGAAACTATTTTATATGAACCATTAAATTCAAGAAGATGAAAGGACTTAAAAAAATCAATGGTAAAAAAATGATGATGTGACATGTTTGAAAATTTTGTAGCTTTATTTTGTTTATATATTAAGAATTTCAAATCCAACATACCTAAAAAACAAATAAATATAGGATCAATCTCCTATGTTGTACGTTTATTATTCAAAATTGGTTGTTATTTGTTAATAAGACAATAGCAATGGTGATAATGATTGATTCGGCTCCTTTTTAATTCGACCTATCCAATCAGACAGGCTAATGAGTCGAGGTTGATTTTAGTCTTCCAACTCATTTACAAACGGGCTAGTTCCAATCATGATCAAGTTGTCATAATCTGATGAACCGTCTTTCTTTTTTATATATAATTTTAGTAGTGTTAAAAGGGTTGACCTATTGTAATATATATATATAATGGTCAAGACAGAGGAAATATTTGAATATTTGTCGAGTTTTTTAAAGGTTATATACATGGGCGGATGCAGTATGGGCGGATGCAGTATGGGCCAGGGGCAGTTGCCCTCTTTGGATTTAAAAAAAAAAAACAGTATTTTTCGATAATGCTTTCGGTAATTTATCCTCCCTCCTAAAATTTTTTTTTCCCCTCTAAATTTTCTAATTAATTTTATTGAGAAAAAAATATTTAATATCGTGCATAATAAAATAATTATGTAAATATATCAAAATATAAAGTTCCATAGATGAAAATTTCTTCATCAACTTGATTATCTATTACTTTGAGCTTTATTTTTTTGTTATTTTTAATATATAAAATATTATTATTTTAATAAAAAATTTATTAGGTAAGAATATATATTAAATTATTATTATTTATTTAGTACCCGATTAGTTAATGAATTTGAACCCAATAAGCTATTACAATCCCGATAATTGTCTTCCTCTCGACCAAAATCCTACATCTGCACCTGAACATGTTGAATACATTTTTTAATAAGAAAAGTAAAAAAATAATCGGGACGAATGAACTCATATATTGATAAGTGATTGATTAAAATTTATGGTATTGACCCTCTTAATGTATGTATTATATATAGGGAGAATGCTTTGCAAAATATATATTTTTTTTTTTTGCTTTAAGATTTTATGTCCCGGTGGCTCAAACGGTCAATCTAAGTTGTTAATTTTTTATGACAAAATTTTATGAAATATTAAATTTTATGATTTTTTTAACTTTGCAACTATTTTTATTTTTTTACAAAAATCTTGTGTAACATAAGAAAATTATATATTTCAGGGTTGTTCTTAAAAATAATTTAAAAAATATCTAGAAAGCTCAAAAAATCATAAAAATTAACATCTCACGGGATTTTAACATACAAAAATTATTGAGTAAATTAGATTGACCGTTTGAGCCGTCGAAATATAAAATCTCATGCTAAAGTAAAAATATTTTTTTTTACTTTGTAAAATATTATAAGTCACACACACACACACATATATATAGAGGTAGACTATTGTGAAAACGTTTGCATTTCAGCCGATATGCAAACGGATCAAAAACTATATTTTAAAATCTCAAAAAATTCAATTTATCATTTTCATTAAATTTTTCATTTGAAAACCTTGTGAAATACAAAAATTTGGAGCATTTTGAGTTTTTTAAGCTACTCTTTTGAATTTTTGAAAAAATAGCCTTAAAAATAATAATAAATATTCAATGTTTGTGTTGTTTTTTTTAAATTCAAAAGAGTGGCTTAAAGAACTCAAAATGCTCCAAATTTTTACATCCTATAAGGTTTTCATATGAATAATTTAATGGAAACCATAAATTAAATTTTTTTTGAGATTTTAAAATATAGTTTTTGATCTATTTACATATCGGCTGAAATGCAAATATTTTCACAATAGTCTATCTTTAAATGAGTAATGAATTAAAATACACATATATACATTATAATTTTATTTTATTTAGGAAATCTGTATGCAAAAAGTTGAAGTGTGTATGATACATTTACAGGGAAGCCGATAAATGGGCTGAGGTTAAAATAAACGTGAAAAATATTAAAAATAAAGACGTTCAATATAATGAAGAGATGAAATTTATTATCATATATTAGATTGGCTTATATATTTTTTTGTTTTTTTAAATGAAGAAGTTAACTTTTCAATTTAAAAAGAAATTTTTTATAGTTCAATTGCTTGTTTAACCTTTCGTTAAGGGAATCAACATTCTCTACAGTAAGCAGAGTTTCCATGTGACTTTGAAGTTATGAGTTTCGTGAGATTTCTATTCCGTTATATATATCTTTAATTTTTAAAATTTAAAAAGAATGTGCCTGTACAGTAATAATTATAAACAGCCCCATAAATTTAAATCTGACCATCATTTTTATATTGACAGCGATCCAAAACCAATGAATAAGAGCACGCCACGCATCAACTCAAAAGTTAAATTACTTTGGAAACTGACCCAAGGACCAAGAAAATAGGGTTTGGTCGTATGGATTCTAAATTGATCTAATTAATTAGATTACAACACCCATATGTCAGAGGAACATTCAGTGAGCCGTTACAATACCATAAATTAAGCACCCTGATTATTCTCTTGCAACTAATGCATTATTTATTAGCAACTATTACTAAGCGACATTATACGTGTCTCGTGTTGACTCGGTCAAACAACAAAAACTCTCTTATTACTTTTAATTTTACATTATATAACAAATTAATATAATATATCTAAGATTATTTAATATGCATTAATTATACTTTATGCCGATATTGCAATTGAAATTAATGTCTTCCAAAAAGAGGGACTAATAAATATGTTTGAAATATATACATATCAATTTATAATAATATTTGGGGTGTGATCACTTGACAACAGGTTATTCTGACAGTGTTAATGATGACACTCTAAATAAAATAGAGAAAAAAAATGTAGATGTGTTCTCCAACTTACATATTAGTATTTCAAAATTTATACATTTTATTTATTAATTGATATTTCATTAGAAACCATCAGAATTTTATAGCAGATATCTTTACTCTCTCTTTATATACATATTGTACCTGGTATCTACTCGTTTTTTTAACAAAAACTATTTTGTTATTGAAATATATAAACAAATTATTTTTTCGTCTAGATAAAATACAGAAAAATGCTATTTTTTGAATTAAAATGCTAATTTTCGACAATAATAAGCAAGTATAAATTGATTTTGAAATTTATCAATCTTTTTAATATTTTATTTTAAAAAAATTGAAAATATTCCTTTATTTGTATGGTTTCTTATTTTTTAGTTGAAAAAATAAACAAAAATATTTCTTTGTTTATGTTATTGTTATATAACTTCCAATCCAATAACTGATTGATTCTGTATGTCATTAGCATGTCGGACCCCCTGAATATATCAAACTGATTTTGACTGGCGACCTGAAATAGTGAATTGGTTCGACTAGTATTTCTGAATTTTAAAAAATAGTATTTTAAATTATTATTTTTTATTTAGTACCCGATTAATTGATTTGAACACGATAAACTATTACAATATAATTACAATATAAACTATTACAATATAATTACTATTTTCATAATCAAAATCTTACATCGGTCGCTACTTGCCTATCTTACTTTCATCAAAGCCGTTCAAATTCAGTCGGGCATTAATTCTCCTCTTGCATATAATGGGATGGATGAGAGAAAAAAAAAAAAAAAAAAAACGAGGTTAACTATCAGTGTCAGGCAATAATTTCTAAGTAGGTCCCTTTTATACGGACAAATTGCTTTCATTACCTTATGAGCGTAAGTTGTCCCTTTTAGGGAGGTTAAAGTTCATGTTCAAGTCACTTTTGTGCCAACTTTTCCTATATAAATTAATTAGAATGCATGAAAATGCGAATTGTTTTCTTTATAATTTGTCATTGTACTACTGTCTGTTGACCGAAATGATCCATAGCTAAATGGTTTTTTCATAGACATTTTTTTTTTTTTTACCAAAAACAAAGGAAACCTTCTGTTGTCTGATGGCTATCGTTCACATACAGTACTGAGTACGTAAATCAAATGGCGGGGTACAATTAGATATGAAGGAAGAACATTAAAAGATTTGGATGCTTAATTAATATTTTTATGCTTAATTAAGATTTGGATGCTTAATTAAAAGTTTAAAGCCATAATTTAATACGAAAAATTTGTAATATATAATATAATTAAAATTAAGGCACAAATTAGATCTATCCTCAAATAACCACATAAGTTGTGTGAAAATATGCATATTGCATATATATATATATATTTGCGTGGGGACTCATTATCAATGGTTAATTTATCAATCTTGACAGTGATCGTTCAAATAAACGTGAAAAATATTAAAAGTAGAAAATATAAACATACCTTAAACTTGTAAAATTATTATGTTTCAAAAGTTATACAATTTAAGTGTTTGATGTTCTATCAAAGATTATTAAAAACGCTTGAAACTTGAAATGTGCAAACTTAAATTAAAGGTATTGGGTAAAACAATGTTTAAATTTTATGAAATTTAAAATTCAATTAATATAAGTTCAACAATACATCAATCGTCATTTTTCTATTTTTATTTCAAAAATTATTGTCAACTAGTTGTCGTCCGTGCAATAATAACTATGTAATTTTGTTGCATAGAAATATTTACACGTAAAATCTAATTACATTAGCTAGTTGACAACAATTATGATAAAATTATTTTTGTACTTGTTTCATTAATATATATTATAAGATTCAAATTGTGGATGTGAGTAATAAAAATGCTAGACTTCTCAATTCATTATTTTTTTTTTCGAGATACACGAATTTATTGTGAAAAAAAATTACGTTTCACTTATTAATGATCAAAATTTTATTATTAAAGAAAATTAAGTAAATGAAAATCTTGATGGTGTAGCATGTGTGAGAGGCTAGAAAACTTAAGTCTCATTATAGAGTATATTTTCAAATTAACCATTATTAATTATAAATGTCCCCCTTACCCTATATCTGTGTGATTATATATCTTAGAGCTAGCCTTTATATACTTTTATATTGTTTTCACTCCAACTAATTAATTAAATACAGAATGCATGCGACCACACCTAGGATCCGCAATTCAAGAATCACCTCAATATGCTCTAGAGAATGCTATTTTAAACTCACAGGTACACTAAATCAACTTACTTCAAATCATGAAAATATCTGAATCTCAAAAATGCAACATACCTTCCGTAAAAATGATGCAACGTTCTTTGATAGGGAATTTCATGTCAATCGACTGTACCTTGAGCTATTCTTCGATCATGATATTATATATATTTAAGTAGACTTGTCCTGGAAAAAGATGATACAAATAGTAGACCTCATAGTAAGATTACCTGAACAGTGTCAAGCTTAGTGCATGGTCCCAAAATTAGATGTGGAATTGATTTATGAACCTCCATGTCAGCCCAGCCAAGTAAATATGTCAATGTTCATAACTAGTTGAGTTGAGTACAACGTGAATTATATTATATTGTTAAAAAAAAAGACTTTTTTGGAATTATTTTCTGGTCTCGGGTCCTAGCTTATTTTGTGGGGTGAGAAATAATTGACAGAGCACCACCTTGTGTTGAAGAAGAGAAATTCATGAATAATAATACTAGAACTATTGAACTAGCATATATGCATAACATAAAATATTTTTTATAATTAACATATAAAGTACTAAAATAAAAGCAACGTTTTTATTTACATTTCAAAAATAATTACGAAATTATGCTTTGAATGACAACGTTTTTAGTAAAATATGTCTCTATATATACTTCACTGAAAAAAAAAATTCTTAATTTTTAAATTATTATCCACTCGAATTTTACTGAAGAAATATATTTTGTATTGACTAACGAGTCCTCGAAATAACTAAATAGTAAATCATTTTCCAATAGGATAATTAATGATGCATGATTCCATGTCTAGGCAGGCACACACATTTCGGTAGGCTTGGATATACCATGCTACAGGAAGAAAAAACGAAGAAATTTTCAAAAAAAAAAAAAAAAAAAAAAAAAACGACAATGGCCCACCTAACCTTTCAGTGGGGACATAATGCCAACTCTATCCGGTCTTACAAAAACCAGAGATCGTTGCCTCTCCAGTTAAGCAAGAAATAAACTTGGATTGATTTTTCTTATGCTAAAATCTCTTATAATTGTGTATTTTTTATACTTAGTACAGAAAATATTTGAAAATAATATATGAACTGATACTAAAAACATTTTTTAGCTATGAGTCTTATGCACGATGCCAAATATTACATTATATATAAATTAGTTATATGAAAAATTACATTGTGATATCAGAGAAGAATATTATTAAATTAATACTATAAAATATTGTCATTATTTACATAATAAGTACCTAATCTATGATAATATTATATAAAAAATAAACATTTTCTAACCTGTTTCAATTTGCGTTATTTGACGTGCGACACGGTGCAGCGCATACATTGAGATATGTACTTTATCAATTTTAAAAACTCAGTAAATTTCATCAGAGGATGAGTTTATGTCCAATTTTTAGTCCAATCACTGAATATGGAGAAGACTCAAATATCAATGGAGAGGTTCGGACTTGAATAAATGGAGTCAATTAGGTCACCTCAAACGGATTAAACGGGAGGTCTCTTTTGAGTTTTGATCCGTCCCAATCCCCACCATTCCCATCGAGAAATCTTCTACACATAAGACTCTATAACCATGGGTGTGGCAACAGAGCCCCTGAAAGGGGTTGAGGGAATATGGCTTGACGTGCACCCCTGAGGCTGTTGCCTGTTAAGTGGACATTACAAACAGCAACTTGAAGGTTAATCTTGGATTTGTGTAGTATGTGCACGCTCTTTCCTGTTACCTTCTCTTTTTTTTTCTTTTCTGCATTTTTTTTGGCAATTTTTTTCTGGATTTCTTTGGATGACATGAGCATGTGCTATTATTGTCTTTATTGTTATATATATATATAGAGTGATGCTATGGTGATTCGCGAAGTACAATTTTTTTGTGCTTCGCGCCTGTATCTCGAATTTAAAAGTTTAAACGGCCGATCCAAACCGTTGAACATCATCTTCATAATAAAATATCCTTGAAGATCAAAATTTATATTTTTTTTGAATTTTTTTACTATTTTTTAGATGAGTACAAAATCGCTAGTTTTGAATGGTGCAGAAATCATTAGATCAGCAAACTTTGTACCCATTTAAAAAATAGCAAAAAATTTCAAAAAAATATAAAATTTTATCTCCAAGGATATTTCAATATGAAGATGATGTTCAACGGTTTGGATCGGTCGTTTGAAATTTTAAATTTGAGATATGAACATGAATCACAAAAGATTTTGTACTTCGCGAAACACCATAGCATCACTCTATATATATATATATATATATATATATATATATATATATATATATATATAACCAGTATTTAATTTTGTGAGATGCGATTTCATTATTTTTATTTGGACTTCAATTTTGTATGATTTAATCTCTGATGCATGAGCAAGTTGAATAAATATGTTGGCCATCTAAGTAAGCCAATTAATCAACTTTTAAAATCATGAACAAATCTCGAAAATATAGTTAGAACTTAGAAGACTTAATGAATTTTTGTCTGAAACAATATACAAAAAATTATTTGACAATTCGCCATTCAGTTTGTACAGAATAGTATGATTATTAGAAGCGGGACAAGAAAAAAAAATGTTAAAGTGAGGCAAATTTTCAATACGAGATATATTTCACCTTCATTAAAAATTTAAAATTTATAGGTAATTATTGAAAACAAAAGATGGAGGTGGGGAGAGCTGCCCACCTCTGCCCCCTCCTGGCTCCACATCTGATGATTATATCTCAACCATTTTATCACAATTTATATTATCCATACCATACCGACGTGAAAAGTCAACATCTGCAACAAAATGGTTCCAAATTTTTGCAAATTTGTCTACACACTAAAAAGAGAATTTACATTCCAAACACATTCAAACAACATATGTAGATGCGAAATCATTTCATTTTTTCATTCAAAAAATAACCTTATACGTTCACCTCATTAACATTTTATTGTGTCATCATCATCTCAAAATCATTTGGTATCATTTCACTTGTAATTTTTCAGTCAACTCCTGAACCATGAATTTCAGTGTTCATCATTTGCAATTACCATAACAACTAATGGTCTGGATGATGGAAGATTAATTTGTTAAATTATACGTGATTAATTAAATTGTAGAAGAATTGGCTTAAATTCGGTGTTATCGAAGTTTGTGCTCTCCAACTAATATTTTCCAAGAGAATGAGGTCCAATTTCGACACAAATTGACACTGTTAACCCTTTTAAGTTCGGGAGGGAGTTATTTTGATAATTTTGACATTAGATTTTTAAAAAAATATTAAAAAAATTTAAAATATAAAAATATTAAGCTTCCAACAAAATTTGTTGTGAGTCAATTTCAATATCAATATCTTGATTTCTAGTGGTGATACATCGTGGACCAATATAGATATCATCTCCTAATACACAACCGTTTAGTGTTTGTAGATATATATATTATTTTACTTTTAGATTGATAGTATTTCAAATTTCATTATCGTTTGATAATTCATCAAAAATCATCAAAATTTTACATAATTTATAACAATTATAATTTAAAGGTTTTGATGAACTATCAAACAGTAATAAAAATTAAAACACTATCAATTTATAAATAAAATAATATATTATAATTTTTTTCTTTTTTTTTTTTTTATATTTATTTAAAAATCCACTATCAAAATTATCAAAATTATCAAAATAACTAATTATCAAGAATCTCTCCCTTTAAGTTTTAACAAGTTATTGGGTACAAAATGGGTCCTCTAGTTTTTGTTATTTCATAGTGCCTCGTGGATAATTCGAATCTTCGTTTAATAGTAGCTGTAAATGAGTTGAGTTTGATCGAGCCGGGTTTAGATTAAATTCTGCTCATGAAAAGTCGACTCGAGCTCAAACTCGTAAAATATTTCGAGCTGAAAAGTCTAGCTCAATCTTGGCTCGTTACTATTCGAGCTAGCTCACGAGCCAATACATGTACGTTGACTCAATTTGACATTTATATTTAGTATATCTATAAACTGCAAAGTTGGTATATCTACAAGAATAATATATGAGTTAATACAAAATTAATATATCAATAATTTATATTTTCACTGACATTTTGCTCCACTAGTTTGAACGGATGGATCAGTAAAAAAAAACTACTAGTCAATATATGATCAGAGTCACAAGCGAGTATGAGAAGTCGTTAAGCCGCTAGATGGTGAGATGATAAGAAATAATGAGAGATGAATTATCATATTATGATTTATCAAAAAAAATATATAAACTATTATTATTCGAGTTGAGCCAACTCCAACTCAAACTCAGCTCATTTAACTATCGAGTCAGATTAACTCAAGTCAAATTAGCTCGAATCATATTATCTCGAGTCCAAGACAAAATACGAGCTCGAATTTTGTTATGGAGCCCTATTTAACATAGTATGAATTCGCTATTATACATTTCGTATAAGAAATCTGTCATAACCGACGCTATGGACCCATCTAGTGGTTTGCTAACGGGTACGCGGGCATGGGCGGGTACAACCGCGGCGGGCGGCGGGTAGGGTGGGCGCGCACGGGTAGACAGATTTTTTTTTCAAAACTATACTCTACCCGCCGTTTATATCCACGTGCCGTCTCGGATACACGTTTCATACCCGTGCCGTCTACAAGTACGCGGGTATTTTTTTTTATGTTTTTGTTTTTTTTCGGCGGGTACGGGTATTGATTTGATGTGATCTGGGGGGGGGATTTTTGAAATTTGAATTTCATGGGTCGGCGGGTACGGGGAGCGGGCGGCAGCGGATACGGGTACGCAGGCGGCGGATAACCGGGTACGAGTACAACAGATTTTTCCAAAAAAAGGTGAACAACCCTTCTTAAATCCGTACCCGTGTACCCATTTATCCGCCTATACTCGAGCACAGATATGAATACCGTGGTTCCGGACACGGATATGAATACCGCGGGTACCGGAACACGAGTACACAGATACAGATTGTACCCGGCAGATTTTAGCAAACCACTAGACCCATCTAGGGCTGCAAACGAATCGAACACGAACGAACTGACTTGTGTTTGAGTTTGATTTGAAATCTATTTCGAACTAGTTTGATTTGAAATAGATAGGCAGTTTCGAACTCAAACCATTGTTTGAAATTTGATTCGTTAAATATTCGAATCTGTTTGATTTGATTCGTAAATAGTTTGAAATAGAATTATTAAGTGAACAAATTCCACAATTCATATCAAAATAACGAATCAAATATAAAAAATGTCAATTTAATATAAATTCATACAAAACTAAAAGTTCATTCAACAAAATTTAATAAACTTCGAATATTTGTTGTAGACCCATCTCACTTGCCGTTATGAACTTATAAGCACTCTCCAGAACCGCGGATCCCATATGTCAGAAAATAGAAACATGATGCTCCAATCAAATTGCAACGGACCGGAACCTCACAAAATTACAAAATTACCCTTCTGCACCACGCCCGACCAGACGTCTCTATCCACGGAGGGGGACATAGCGACGAAACAAGAGAAGATAGAGAGAGATTTACAAACGACCGATTGAAGCACTGTTAAACGGCGTTCTAACGGCGATTTTGGATGCCAATTATAAATCAAAACTGAAGCAAAGAATTATCCCTCGTTTCGTCTCAGCTCCGACCGTTGCTTGCACCAACCGAAGGTGAATTTCTTCTATATCTTGTTAGTTTTAGTACAATATTTTTGTAATTTCTTTCATAATTTCAGAGATTTTCGTTTTCTGGTTCCGTGCCGTCAAGTCAGGATATGATTCTTTTTTTCTTTTTTTCTTTGGATTTGTGGGAACGAGGGTATATGGATTGATTTTATAGAAAAGGAAAGGAGAGGAGAAATTGGGGATGTGCGCTCCTGTTCAGCTTCGATTCTCGTCGTGCTGGTCATATCTTAATTTTTAAATTGCTGGTTATAATTAAGGTCTCTATTAATCAATAATTTATGTTTTCTTCTTTTTAATTTGGACAGCATAATTGTATTGGTTTCGTTGGTGGCTATACAATTGAAGATTCTTCCATAGGATTGGTGACATTTGCTTCAAGTAGCTGCTCTCTTACTTGTATTCACATTATTGGTCTCAGATTTTAATATATTGGAACTATTTATCTACTAAATTTTGGGTAATGGTCTATAAGAAATTGAAGAATAGAATTGCTTCTTTTCTGTGGAGTCTCTTCTACTGGAGTTTTAGATATCGTAGTTTTCCTGATGCAGGAAAATATTTTAAAAAATAAAACAAGTTTAATAGCTTTGAAATAGTACATCGGGATTATTCTAAGGGTGTAGGTGTAGACATTGTTTGAGTCATTTGAATTCTTCGTTTCTTTAGTTGATACTTTAAATATGCTTACTGGTCTTTTGGGGACTTTTAGTATTAGCTTAAAGATTTAGTGTTATAGCTGTAAGGTTGAAGATCTCTATAATATTATTCTATTTTGTAAGCCTTTGTAAGATTACTTCATTTTACTCTAGATGTAAATGTTGATCTTGCCTTCTGAGCCATTTGTAACTAATGTAATTTGGTAATAATTGCCCATAGTGATTTTAGAAATATCATTTTACTATTAGAAATTCCATTTGCCTGTTTGCCAAGTACCTTGTTGTCAATTATGCAGTACATGTTGCAAACACCCAAACCTTCTCTAGACACTGTTTCATAATAAATACTTCTGATATGTCATTATCTTTGATATAAAAAAAATTGAAAAGCCACCAAATTTTCTATAGTGATGTGCTTATTATATTTTTTATTTATAAACTTTTTAAGTCATTAATTTATTTTATTTCATTTACTTATTTCTCAAATAAACATACATGCTTGCATGTCCTTTCTGAGAAACTTTGAATTCTTCTTCCTTTCAACCCTTAAAAATTCTTCTTTCATGCTACAAAATTGCAAACTGACATCAATTTGTAAAGAAATCCTAGAAATGTCGACTGATGAAGAGTCAGATTGCGTGGTCATATCTCCCTCTAATGGTCATGCTATAAATTCAAGTCAATGTGACAACTCACCAAGACCTGGCCAAGAAGAAACATCGGAGAAAGAAGAAACACCAGAGAAAGAAGAAACAGAAGATAGAAGAGAACCAAAAGCACAATCTCACTTACAATTTTCAGATATGGCTAGCGACACCAAAGAGGAGGAGAAAGCTTCTACAAGGATTAAAAAGTTGATCTCTTCTTCGAAATCAATCGGTAGGACTGCGACCAGTACACCAGTGGAGGATTCTGGCAATGGTACACAAAAGTCGCACACTGTACCTCTTCCTTTTGCACTTGCAACTGACAAGAGGGTAAGTGGGAAACCCTCACAATCCTCGGTCTCCCCAGTTGGTTCAAGAAATGGGGAACGTTTTTTGCAGAAGAGCAGTTCACATAAGATCCAGGTTTGCAATTTTCACTTTTTGTCTATTTTTTTTCATGTTGCTTTTCTTCTCGTTGGAAGTTGTGTTGCAAGTCCTGCTTGCGACATTTGGGTTGTATGATCTCATCAGTAGGTTGTTCCAAGGATTACACTGTGGTAGTGTGCCTGGATGAATATTAGGATTTGACCCCTGCCAAAAATATTCAGACAAAAACCTTTCATTTTTTTTTTGAAAAAAATTCTGTTAAGGAGGAGGGATAGCTCTGTATCAAACTGATAAGGAAATTCTGGTTTTTTCTTTATTGTGTAGCAACTATCCCAAAATTTTCATTTCATTCTTAATGCCTTTTATAAATTCCATACCAGTTTGGAAGAGATACTCTCTTTTATAATATAACCATGATTTTTAATTAATAAAATGGAGCTTGAAATATTTATTGTTTATGAACCTGTACAGAGAAACTTTCTATTTGATATCCCTTTGGCTAAGCTTGTGTTTATTCAGGTTACTATTTTTTGTTGCATGGTTTTTCACTTGCACATGATTGGCAGGTTGGAACCAGTTAGCATATGCCTTCCTGTTTTTCTTTCCATTTTGCTCGTCTTAAAACAATCAGTTATATCTATAGAAATGGTCCTTAAAGTAACTTAAACTATAGCATCTTCTCACTTTGCTATCTGAAATATGAAAATTCCCATTTCAGTCCCTGAAATTTTCAAATTTCTACCAAATTTGTCCTCCAATTGACAATTGTTTACACTATAGACTGTGGATGAAATCCACTACATCTTGGTGCGATGTGCTGATTTTATGATGGGAAAGCTAATGTGGAAATTTTGTTTATTGTTTATGTGGCAACAGGTCAGGGTAAGCATTTGTACCATTAGTGAATGGAATGGCATTGATATAAATATTCATGTCATCTGGTAATGATGATGTGGACCCAAACTTCGGCATCCATGTCACTATATGCCCACATCAACCTTGACTTTCTTAAACCTTAAGCATGGGTATACAATTTGGTACCAGATGAAAACTTCAGGGACAATTAGGAACTTGAAAACTTTGATCATCTCAATGAGAAAAGAGTTATTCCTTTAGGACCACATATGTAATTTACTCAACTTTTTTTTTTGTTTATTTCAAGAAATAGGTCACAATTATTCTGTTATTCTCTACAAAAATGCAGGGTGTTGCTACTCGAAAGCCGTTGCATCCAGACAATATGTTACACAGAGATGATGATGACACCTCCTCTGTTACTTCTTCGTATCCTTTTACTAATCTCATAATTTTTTATTCTCCAATTTGCCAAAATGGTGTGCCCAAAGATATGCTCAAAAACAAGTAATATATAATAGACAGTACTAGTCACAAACCATATTTCATCGAAGAAGGCTACTTTTGCCATATTTGGAGTAGAGATGGCAATCGGGCGGTTCGGGTCGGGTTAGGTTAGGTTATTTTGACTTTTTAGAAAAAATAGGTCGGGTTGGGACGGGTCAATTTGGATGTTGGCTTTATGCTGATTTTAAGTTGATTTTGGTTGGATTGCAGGCTATTTAATCTCGGGTCGGTTGGATCCGGTCGGGTCAGTTTGATTTTCTGAAAAAATCAGGTTAGGTCAAGTCGGGTCGGACGGGTTTGTCAGGTCGGGTCGGGTTTTGCCGCCTCTATTTGAAGGGAAGGCTATGTAATCCACGATGGGTACGGTGTGGAGAGTATGGTACCTTCTTGTCACGGCTCATGTTATTTCTGGTAAAGATTTTCCTGAACTGGTAAAGAACAACACCATGTATGCGGTCTTCAAGATCAAAGTTAACTGTACCAGTTGCTCCTACCTTCAGAATTGGAGAACGTCTAGAGAAAAGGAGAGAGGTATAACATCTTTATGTTTGTATGTCAGAGGAAGATAGTTTTAACAAATGGTTTATAGTTTTTTTTGTGTGTGTTTTTACCTTTCAGTAATGAGGACTGAAACCAGAGAAGCAGAGAGTACTACTTTATGGGAGTCATAAAACCGTGTTTTTCTTTTCTTTTCTTTTTTTTTCAGTGGGTTGAGGTGGGGAAGGGAGCCTAGTGGGTCCACCCAATTACCCAACTCCTAGCATCCAGATCACTATTTTATTTTCTCTGGTCATTATTATCTCTTCGTCTTTGATTAGGGAACTGGTGCGTCACTTTTGATTCTTATTTTCTCATTGATATAGTTTTACTCCAAGTTGGAAGAAAAGCATCGGGCAATGGAGGCAGCGAAACTTCAAGCTGACGCTAGGAAGAAGGTTACTCTTTTTCTTTTCTTTTATTCCCATTTTTTCTTTTGTTCAAAACATTGTTTGATGATGATAGTTAAATATTGGATGTAGTTTAATATGTAAGAAAGCTTTTTATTCTGAAAGAAATCTTTAACTCTGTCTTAAATGTTTGGAGTTCTGAAACATCTCTTGCGTGGTATATTCCTGGAGTCCTCTCTCTGTGATTCATCCCTAGAATTTTAAATTTTAGTTTTATGTTAGTAACTTCTACCATTGTATTCCGTCCTGGTTCTTCTTTAATTGAAACCTTCTTGTGGACATACATACTTACTATTTACTGACCCAAATTTTGAATATGCATACAAACTGGCTTATTTTTTGTGTGATCTTTTCAGACAATGACATGAAGTTTGAGGCATTAAATTCTTGATTTTAAATTAATATTAGGAAGAACAAGACGCAGCTATAAGAGAACTAAGGAAGACGCTGATACCTCGGGCAAACCCAGTACCAAGCTTCTATCATGAGCCACCCCCTCCTCAGGTCGAACTAAAGAAGGTAACTTTCTTATCTGATCTCTGGTTACTTTGTACTTCAGATGTTTAATTTTTACTGACAAGGAGTAGAATACATGGTCTGAAGCTTCCCATTTCAGCTCCTTTATTTTATAAATCTCATGCTGACTCTAGGATGTTTATGTAGGAGATTTGATATATTATCTTATTTGTTTGGTTTTTACGAGAAAAATATCAAGAAAAGAATTTTCGTTTGAACAGCCTCATCTATATGTCATGTTCTAATAAACCTTAGATGATGTGGATGTCACGTTTTTTTTTTCTCATTTCATGGAATCTGACTTTTTAACTATTTAGTACTACATAGTTTTTAATGAGAAGTTAATATGTTATTTTTATGCTGGTGATGACATTTTGTAGTCTTATTATCAAAATAGAAAAATATTTGATACATGTGGTAAATATATTTGAGTAAATGAATAATGTCACAATCTTAGAGTTTGTGAATTTGTGCATACAAAAGTTATATGTTACATCTTTGCCTATGGTGGCCCTTTAGCTTCCTTGCCAGAACTAGTTTTGCATTTTGTATGCTTGACTAGGACATCAAAAAAGTTTATTTTATTACCGCGGAGTTGCCAGAAAGTAATGAACTGGGCATATTTTGAAGCAATTCTCACAGAGAACAATTTTTTTATAAACATGTGAGGTTTTGTTTTTTCTTCCTTCAGAAAACAATATATAATATGTACCTTTCAGCACCTCATTTATTTTTAATAACATAACCACCCTTTATTGTTATTCCAAATAAAGTCTGGAACCAAAGATATATTAATTTGCTAAATGTTGAAGATTTTGCACAGAACTTTTCTGTTATTATGATATTTTAGAGGGATAAGCCACATATTTCCGAAGTTTCATGTTGAAATGATGATATTTAAGGCTCGCATAGAATCATTCAGTTCCTGAGACCAGATTCCTTTGTTTTCTATATGTTATATCATCTCACTTCTCTTTCTTTCTTTTGTGTTTCAAAAGGTGCCTCCTACGCGTGCCAAATCTCCAAAGTTGACACGGAGAAAGAGTTGTAGTGATGCAAGAGAGCGAGATGGTTACTGTTGTCGGATGCATCGTCACAGCTTGGACTCATGTAACAACAATGATACAGCAAAAATTGCACCTAGCACCCCTAAAACTGCTGTAGTTACGAAAACAAAGGCTGCCACCAAGCCCGTTAGGCAAAAGCCAGCAGAGGAAACTAGTGGCGGTAACAATATCACTGTACAAACCTGACCCACAAGTTACAGCTTTCTTTTTTCTGAAGGAAAATTTCGTACAGTGATATGTCGGTTTCTAATTTTGAATCTTTATTTAAAGATATTGTTCTATATCCCTCTTATTGCAAGGGACAGCCTCTCTCTTCAGACTAGTGTGCTTTGTTGGTGAATTATTTTGCCATTCTAAAATGAGTTGTGATTTGTTGTAAATTATACTATGCCGGGCTATTTTGTAAATGTGACGTGCAGAGGACAGATTCATCTGGTGGTACTGTTCTATTTTGGTGTAAAATGGAGTCGTCGAAGAACATGTGGCCTTATATGTAAATGAGATAACTTATGTGGGGTAAAATGAAATTTTAGTTTTTGTGAGCTAAAATGGGGATGGTTTCTCATAAATTGAGTTTTCTTTTGTTTAAAATTAGTTTTCATCTTTTTCCCCTCTTCAGGCTGCCATTACTTGAAGCTTTTTCAGTCATGATTCTCATGAAAATAGCTTTTTATTTGTCCATTCAATTATGATTCTAGAATTTGAGTGGGTTTTTTTATTATTTTTCTTGTTACTAATGTTGTCACAAGTTCACAAGGGATAAACGAAATGCGGTTTCATGAATGTATATGAGACATGAAATATTACTAGCCATTCAATTATGATTCATGAAATATTTCATGAATCCTGATTTAATCTTAGTTCTATCTACTACGCTAGCAGAGTAGCAGTAGCATCATATGAGGTCGAATAGCTCGAGTTGAAACTGTCTTGTGACCAGTGATTCTGTATAATATGATTTTTCGAATATTATTGTAGGCTAAAGTTTATTGCATAGGTGCTATTTTTTCTTTACACAGACAAAAGACCAAGACAAAAAGGACATCGACAGTTCGAAACAGAGAAAATTGCAAAAAGCCTTGTCCTCGACTCCTCGTGCAAATCTAAAATGACAGTTGGATGAAGAAAATTATTTCTCATATTGTATCTGGGATAATCGAATAATTGCCCAGTTTAACACGAGAACATTCAAAGTAACAGTTTGATATAGATATTTCTCTATCAAATTACTACTTTAATTGAATAGTTTGTGACGTTATTTTAAATTAAAATTAAAGTTAAATCACTTTTTTGGTTATGCGAATGGTCTCGTAGTAAGTACAGGCTAACTAGAGATGACATAAAAAAAAATATAAATACAAATCCGGTGCAAAAAAGAAGAGACTACGCTCATAATGCTTTCGAAGATGCAATTTAATAAAATATAGGCTTAATAAATTTATGCACTGAATATTTTTCAAAAGTGACAAGTAGAAAACCTGAGATAGTAATAATTTAAATCAAATATGAAAATTTACTAGTAATGAGAATTAAAGTTTACTTCCTCAAAAAGTTAGTCTCTCACAATAGAGTTATAGACTTCCGATTCTTAGATTTTTAGTTTTATGATTTTAGAATTTAGGAGTTTATAGTACTAGCATAGAATTTGTTTGTTGTATGAACTCTCTTAATTTAAAAATATTTATATCTAACACTAATTTTATTTAAATATAATTAATATCTAAAAAAATCACAAAGACTCTTTAATTTTTAAATAAATATAATTTATTATTTAATAAAAAATGATGAACAAAATATAATAATTTTACTTTCCGAGTAAGGTCATACAATATGTGGTTTTCTTTTTTCTATAATAAAACTTAATAATAGTTGATATTTAATTATTTAATATATAATTTTATTTTATAAAATAATTATATTTGATGTTAATTTTATTATAAAAAATAATATATTATACATAGATATAATTTATATCTAAATCAATTATAAAAGCTCTTAAATTTTTAAATAAAATTAATTCATTATTTAATAAAAGATATAAAATATAATAATTTTTCTTTTCTGAGTAAGGTTGTATAATATGTAGTTTTTTATAATAAAATTTAATAATAGTTGATGTTTAATTTATTTAATATATAACTTTTTTTAGACCTCCTATAAATGAATGATAAAAAATAGCAAATGAAATGGAAAGGAAAAAAAAGAGTTTGAATATGGATATTTATAAAAAAAATGAGTTTGATTAAAATCTTAAAACCATCGCATTTTTAAAATCAATCAATCTCAATCATAAATTGAATATGAATATTTTGGTCATTACACATTATCTGATAATATTAATGGATGCCTCCAATACATACTCTCTTTATAAAATAGTATAGATAGGTTTAGACCATGGTTATTTGGTTATTTTTATTATTATTAGCGTTACTACTATTATTATTAATGTTCATATTATTATTAGTACTATGAGTGAAGCTATGGTGCATTACCTCAAAATCTCCAATTTTAAGTAAAAGATTATTGATTCGTACCGCTCAATATGATCTTCATATCAAACTCTACAAACTAGCCAAATTTTATATTTTTTAATTTTTTTTTTGCTATCTCTTCGGATAGAGAGAAAATCATCATAATTGAACAATCCCGAATTTTTAAATCAAATAATTTTCTTCCCATAAAAAATAGCAAAAAAATATATAAATATATAAATTTTTTCTATCTAATAGAGTTTAATATGGAGATCATATTCAGTAGTTCATATCGTCATATTTTTACATAAATTTGAGATTTTAAGATAATGCACGGATGTATTTGTGCATTACAATATACCATAACCTCACTCTAGTACTATTATTATTATGGATATTCGTATCATTATTAGTACTATTATTATGTTCATATCATCATTATAATCATTATTATCATCATAATTATCATTTTCATTATTCTCATCATCATTATTATTAGTATCATTTTCACTATTACTATTATTGTTTTTTATATTTGAGATATCTAATCTCTATGATTTCGGATTGAATTTGATATTGGGTTTGATCTATCATTATCTATGTTATTTTATATTTGATATTAAAGACTTTGTTGTTTTTTTTTGTATCATATTTGAGTTATTAAAATGAACAAGTTTAATATGATTTTTTAATACATATATATTCAAAAAGTAGACATGTAATAATTTGTCGTGTATAAAAGAATATCAATAGCAAGGTAAAAAAAATGAAATTTAGCTCGAGCATGGTATTTTGAAAAATTTTTGTTTAGGTGCAAAGGAGTTGGTATCTTAGCCTAATTACTAATTAATTAATAAAAGATAGTCGAAATGTCCTTTGGCTGCGTCCTTTTTCATTTTCCAGCCGACTCTGGATAGGTTTGGCGGCCAAGATGTCATTGTTGGCATCCGTACCCTCTACTACAAGCGTTCTGTTGTAGTCTCTGTTGTAAGAATCTGACATCTGGATCCAACGGCATCTTAAACTGCCATTCAGAAGAGGCCAGTGGCCCACAAATCGTCAGTGTCTTGGACAGGGAGTATAGCAGGAAATTTGTAACACAGAATCCGTGAAGTGCTTCGGGACTGTCAGCACAGAAGCAATGCTCCATTCACTAACTCTTTTTACGACTTCTTACAATTTTCTAGTAATTAAGCCCAAATTATGAAAAACTATTTCCGTATATTGTATAAAATTTTCTCCAACATTTGATTGAATTTGAATTGTCAGATGCCAAAAGAAGATCAAATTATGCAAAACTATTTCGGTATAATATTTTCTCCAACATTTGATTGAATTTGAATTGTCAGATACCAACTGGTCTTCATTTCTATTTGTATTACACGATTACGTCGCGTCTCTTTTTTCTATTGGTATTAAATGTAGAATATATGTACAGTTCAAGTTATTACATGTTATATAATATATAATCAATCTCATACTAATATTAAACGGATTGGTTATTAAATAATATTATATACAAATCAGATATCGGATGAATACGGTTATAAATACAAATATTTTTCGGATATTAAATAAAGAGATTATAAATATTATTCAAAAATAATTGTATACTATTTTTGATAGATTTTTTAAAGTTAAAATATAAGTTATAAAAATTAGCGGACCATTTGTATCCATATACATCTTAATTATTTACACAAGTGTTGCATACAAGGGTAATTATATTATCAAGATCAGTTTCAAAAGATAAATTTGAAATAAGGGCATTGTAGTTTTTATTTTTATAATTATATTACTTCACTATTCCAACTAACTACTTACCAAACAATATTTTTGTATTTTAAAATAGTTGGGGAGTGTTTGACACTCAATGGAATAGCAAAAAGTTGGAATAGAATAGCTATTCCGACGAATTAATTTGCCAAACGAATTTTAGACTAAATAGAATAGTGCAAAATAGTGCTAATCCGGTATACCAACTTATAGGTGGAATACCGGATTAGCTCTCGTCGGAATAGCGAATATTATTTGATTATATTATATTATATTATATTATTATGATAATGATTAAGATTTAGTATTATTATAATATTATATTATATTTATAATTATAATTTATTATTATATTAATATTATGATTATTATTTATTATTATTATTATTATCATTATATTATTATTATTAAAATTATTATTATCATTATTGTTATTATATTATCGTTACCATTAGTATTATTATATTATTTATTATTATTATAAATATAATTTTAATATTATAATATTATATTATGAATATAAATATAATTATTTTATTATTATATTATTATGATCAAGATTATTTATTATTATATTATTATATTATGATGATTATGATTATGATTATTAATACTTATTATTATTTTATTATGTTGTATTATATTATTATATGTTGATTATAGTGATGATTAATTTATTATTATATTATTATAATTATAATTAGTTTTAATTATTTTTATGATTATGATTATGGTTATATTATTATGATTATGACTATAATTATTATTATCATGATTATGATTATGATTATTATATTATGAGGACACGTAAAAGGGGCTCCCGAGAAAAGATTGGGGTCACGAGGACCACTTTAAATTCAATCTTTCCTAGACGAACCATCTCTTTCGGGTGTGGAGATCAACGGCTCTTTACTCGGTACTATATTACTTCATCACATTCATAGATATACTTTTCATAACCAAGGTTTTCGAAAAAGCAAAAGAGTTACATTTGCCATGCTTCGAAAGCGCAAAAGTAATTTGGTAACGTGACAAAGTTCCTTTTGGGCCAGTTATCAGGACACGTAAAAGGGCTTGTCAGAAAGAATACCGAAGGTATCCACTTCCCATCTTTCTTTGACATCACCTTATCTTTTATGTGTGGAGATCAACAGCTCTTACTCAGGTACTTTATTGCTTCATCACATTCTTAGATATACTTTTCATAATCGAAAGTTTTCGAAAAAAACGTAAAGAAAGCTTAAATCTAATTTAACTTTCTTATTCGATAGAGACGAACCAAGAAAATCCAATTTTATTTGTTTTAGACTTTAAGCTGCAAATCTAAGAATTAAACTGATACGGGGTATATGCATCTTATTTGCATAAGATATAACTTTTTAGAAAATCAATCAGCGGGAGAGCCTTTGCTCTGATACCACTGTTGGGATTCAGAATGCCCAAATCCCGTTAATGCTCAAGCTGCGGAAAGATCGTAGAACAAAAATTTTACTTCTACTTAAGTTAGGGATTAAAGTATGTCGGATAATTACCGAGAGTTACAGACATTTAATCATTTACAAAAGACGATAAAATATTATTTTACTTCTAACTTAAGCTTAGGATTAAAGTGATATGTCGGATGATTACCGAGAGATACACACCTCTTTAAACCTTTATTGATCTACTTCATGATTGATTTCTAAAACATGAATCTACTTAACAATTAAATAGATTAATATAAGATGTTATATCTCGCTTCTAAATTTCAATTGGAATGAAAATCGGCTTGTCTCGGAGCACCAAACATCTAATGCCTCTGTAGGTTATCCACCAGGACTAACCAGAGAGCGGCTTATTTCTTTTGCCAGAAATACCGTAAACCGCGGTTTCTCGCAAAAATATTATTCACCCGAGAAAAAGACGAAATAGTACTATTCACGACTCGCAGTAATTCTGTTTCACAAATGTGCAGAAATACCGCAACTTTCGTAAAAACACTATTCATCGATCCCGTGAATTTTAAAACAATCGTATACTGAGAGAGAGAGAAAGTAGAACTGATTTGGTGTAACTTTCTCTCTCACCCTACCCCTCTATTTATAGAAAATGTGAGATTGATAAATTACCAAAATACCCTCATGAATAGTAGGGAGGTTCCAATGTGAAAAGACCAAAACCGTTTTAACTTCTATAATCATAGGAGGCATCTGGCAGAATGCACTATGACCATCCAATTACACAGATGATGATGTCTTGTACAATATCATGATCCAAGTAAACTATTTACTTATATTTAATTCTTTTGTCTCATAGCTATCGAGATCGGTTTCAAGGTAGGTATGTGTCATCCTTGCAAACTTAATCTTTTCTTGATCTGAGTAAATTATCAAATATAATTACTCTTGTAATTATACTTTATTGCGCAGATAATCTTACTCTATCAAGGGGCCCATGATGTTATAACTCGTATAGAAATATGAGGGACAATAGTACTTTTGGCAAACCATCTCTTCCTCCGCATAAGTTATGTATACCGAAAAGCTACCTTTATAGCCACCTTTTACGGATAACGTTTGGTAGAAATCACACACATACATATCTTATGTAGAAAAGATGAATACCTCATACTTTAGAATTTAATACTGAACGAAAATATTAATGACACGAACACAATTTCATTTAATGTTTCATTTGGGGTCTATCAAATACGATGTTCCTAGAACATCTATCTATGTGATTAAAATGACAACTCTTTGTCTATGGTCTGTAAAACTTGACCATCATTTAATCCACATACTAACCTGATAACGGTTAATTAGTGTTCCTGCTAATTACCTTGGTTAGTGACTTTTAAGAGTATATTCTATATTATGAAGTTTCACAATTCCAGTCATAAATTCAGAATGATTCATAAATTCAATAATACTCGAGGAAACAAAATATCATTTAAATATTCAATTCATGAACAAAGCTTTATATAACCAATTTATTATATTATTGACTTCAAGATAATTACAAACTAACAATCTGAACCCGACCCGACCCGATTAATTATATTATTTGAAGTAATTTTATGATTTAGTACTAATTAAAGCTTAAATATACACTAATTATACACTAATTAAGATTAATTATAAATTAATCAACATTTTATTGCTTAAAATTATATAAAAATAATTAATAAATATTTAACTATTTTACACGGGTCGGGTCGGGTCGGGTCGGGTCGGGTCGAAAAAAAAATATTAAAATAATATGACCCGACCCGACCCACTGACACCCCTAGCTAGAACTGAGTTTCAAATTTGGTCTCAATTTTTTTTATTTATTATATTTTTACAATTTTTTATGTTTTGACTAATTATTTGTTTATTACTTTTATAGTTTATTTAGTTATTTTATTATATTTAATTAATTATTTAATAGTTTAGAAAAAAAAATATGATATTATTGTGTTTAATAATATGTTAAATATTATTTAGAAAATCATAAAAGAAAAACTATAAAAAATAATAAAGTAGAATAAATAGACATGTCTATACATATTTATTATGAACTAAAATAAATATAGATTTAATAAAAAAATAATGAACTAAAATGTATTTTATTATTACATAATATTATAATAATTAAAACATAATGTCAAATAATATCTAAAATATTACAACAACAATAAAAAATATTGTGTTTTGCAAAAAAAATATATAAATTTGTTCTGTTTTGATTAATTGTTTATTTAATGACTTATTTATTATTTTGTATTGTTCTAAATATTTTATTTAGTTATTTATTTAATGATTTAACTTGTTTTTAATTGATTGTTTAATTTTCATAATATTCTTAATTCATCCGACGCTCCCGATCGTACGAACGGAGATGAGATCGATATTTGAGTACCTCAACTTCAAACGGCTATAACTTTTTGATAAGAAACTCTGATCGAGACATGCTATGATGCCGCGAAAAGCTCATAACAAAATCTATAAAGTTAAATGCTTACATCGTTATGGCGATTTTTGGGGAAAAAATCATCTAAGACTTCAAAAATGTGTTTGATGTTTTAGACATCTAAGATCAAATTTGAAACTCAAATTTAGCTAGGGAGGCTCAAATCTGATACTGAATTTAAAACACAGATTTGACTAGAAAAATTCAAATCTAAGACCAAATTTAAAACTAGAATTTAGCTAAGGAGGCTCAAATCGGAAGTAATCTTATAATTTTCTTCTTTTTTTTTTAACTACTACAAATAAAAAATCTGAAAGATTTCCATTCTAGATTGCAAGCTCAAGTTTTTTTTTAAAAAAAAAAAACATATTATGACAAACGAACGAAGAACTGAACTTGAAAACACTATACCTATCGAAGTGTACAGTGTACTAGTATAGTTTGTCCTTCTGTAGTCGGTACACTTATCTATATATTACAAGAACAGAAATGCACTGCACGTCAGCTCCAATAATTTCGAGCTTCGTGAAGACTTAGTAAACTAATTTGATGTGTGTTTAGCACTGCATAAGACGAGAGAGAGACTGGAGAGATCCCATGGACGGTGAGGTGATGTGAAAAGCTCTCACCTTTCGGTTCTCTCTAACTTTTATTTCGAGCTGGACTTTTCTCTTTTATTTTTCTTCTCTTCCGTTGGCGAACTTTTCAGGTGCGTTCATCTCTCTTCCCTTTTTATTCTATAGTTTCTGTTCATCTTTTCATCGCTTATAGATCTGTGGTTTTCTCTTTCTGTTGTTTTTACTTCGGGGAAAGTAAACATTAAGCAACTGTGTTTTGGGGTTCTATCCCTTGGGTCTAAGTAATTTGTGGAATTTTTATGATAAAACCGAGTTTCACTGAGGTACCGATATTTTATAATTTTGTTAAATTTGAAGAAAGTTGAATCCTCATTGCAATTTTTGTATATTTTGTTAGTATTTTTTTTAATTAAAATCTTCATACAGTGTGACCGAGCTTACAAGTTTTCATTCTTGGTTTATTTTTGAGATGCTAGTTTTTCTTTTTTTGCATTTTTTTCTTAATTGAGGCTGATTTCTTGGTTACTGGTGTGTATACAATCACTTGCTTTGAAAAAAAAAAATTGGCTTTCTTCATTCCCCACTTTGTAATTTGAACTTTCTATATTTGGGTTCTTAGTTCACATAGATATGAGTTGGTTCATTAATACTATTAGATTTGACAAAGGTACTCCTACTTAAAGAGTTGACATTAAATAAACTGAACTACCTCGAACACCATGTTCTTAAAACCCATTATTACATGTCTGGAATTATAATAATACAATGACCGAATTGTATGAACAAAAGATTAGCTGCGCTCTGACCAGAACAGTCTGTTTCTCTGGATGGGGTTTGTGTGTGTGGGGGGGGGGGGGGGGGGGGGGGGGGATTGCACATGTGTAAAGGAGCAGACCCAGAGACTGTAAGGTTTCAAGCATTAAGCTCTCAGGCTTAAATTAGTTTCTTTGTGTCGTTTCAGCTTTGCACAAAAGAAATAATTATTCATTACCAAGACCGCAGTTATATACAAACAATCAGGAAAAAATGGGATCCAAGGCGGCAAACAGCAAACACTTAAATGTTCATCAATTCTCCTCGGTTCTCTCATCCGCTGTGCTAGAGTGGCTCCTATTGCTATTGCTGTTTTTAAACGGTGCCTTTTCCTATTTGATAGCAATATTTGCAAAAAAATCCAAATTACAGCCCCCTTGCGTCCTTTGCTCAAGACTTGACTGTATGATAGGTCGCTCGGGTCCTGCATTCTATCATGACTTGCTCTGTGATTCCCACAAAATGGAGATGTCCAGTTTGGCGTATTGTTGTGTACACCGCCGCCTGTCAAATGTGCATGACATGTGCCAAAAATGTTTGTTCTCGTCAAATAATGGTAAGCACCACTCAGTGAACGGGAATCTCAGCATTGAATTTGGTCAAATTAACACAATTGAAGTGTCATTGTTGAGAGAGGATATTGACTATTTAAATGCAAGTCCACTTCCACGGACATGTTCCTGTTGTTCTGAGCCTTTAAAACAAGCTAAAGGTCTGTTTAGGTTGGTTCATGATACAATTGACAAAGGTGGAATTGAATTGGTTGATGTTACCAAGACTAGCACGGACTGCGAGGTTAAATTGGAGAAAGATGCTGATCATTTGCCACATGTTGAGTATAGTGAGCTCAGAACCGAGGATTCAAACTCTGAAGTGCACACAAATGACTTGAATGATTTTGATCTTTCACTCAAAAGAGAGGATTGTAGTGCTGAAGATAGCTTGTTAGAACCATTTTTAGATGGCAAAGAAATGGAAGAGCACGTTATTTCTACTGATACAAATACATACGGGATTACTTTGGATGAATTGCACAATGTAGAGCCAGATGAGAATACAGAGAAATATTTGTCAAGAGAGATGACATCTGAAGAACATATGGGTGCTGATATGGACGTTGCAACTGAGAAAGGTATTAACACTATCATTATTTGTTATTATTGTTGTTGTATTTGTAGGATTGCAATGTTTAGAATTTTCTTTTTCTGTTTTGATGTTACTTGTGTTTTGGTTGGTGCTTATGTGGACTAATCATTCTTAAGAACTTCAATTCAGAAAGAATTAAACAAGAAAGAGAAGAAAATGGAAACTGCAACTAATCCCCTAAAAAGAAGAAACTAAATATAAAAGTCGATCCTCAAAAAAGAAAATGAAGGATGTATTACATTTAGTCAACTGCAAGCCAAAGTATCACCTAAATGATAGTTGAATTGGTAATATCTTGTTTAATTTTAATTCTGTCTGTATCCTCAAATATAAGGTTGTAGACTTGTAGTAGCTTTTATTTTTCCTCCACTCAGGGACCCTATATAACATTTCCTTCCCCTATTCTAGATAAGTCAGAGAGAAATGGAATCACTCAAGATAGCATTCTTTCTCTTGAGGAACCTGCAAAGTGTATTGAGGAATCTGCAAAGGATATTGACGAACCTGCAAAGGATATTGAGGAACCTGCAAAGGATATGAGCTCAGAAAACGTTAACCCTATTCCTAACCCGATTCCATCACCAAGTGGTAGCTTGAGTCTAACTGATGCATATAATTTCGCTATACGCAACCGAGCCACAACCTCGACCTCCCCTCGATATGAAGATGTGATAACAGGAAAAGACTCATCTAGGGTTTATGAAGAATTAAAGCTCCTGATTTCCCAAATCTCAGCTGCACGTGGGGTTGACTCACCGTGGACCGATATCAGCATCAGCCCACGGATCCAGCAATCTGGGGATGAGATGGTGCTGCATAACATAACCAAGACCCTGTCACTTGGGAGGAGCGAGTCAATTGTGTCAATGGAGGAGGGTAGCATCGTCAGTGAGATTGAAGGGGAGAGTACAGTTGATCGGTTCAAGAGGCAGATTGATTTGGATCGAAAATCAATTAGTCTCTTGTATAAAGAATTGGAGGAGGAGAGGAGTGCAAGCGCCATTGCTGCCAATCAGACCATGGCCATGATCACAAGACTACAGGTATGATTGCTGACATCATATGTACCAGTATGAGTTTATATTGTGCATGTACAGGTGCACCATCAAGGTGGACTCTTGGCTTACTTAAGGTTGTTAATGTCAATTTCTGACATTAATTGACATATCTAAGAATCACTGACAGGCGGATGGGTCGGATACTGTCTGTAAATGCTTTTTTCGGGTTGGGTACCTGTCTGTAAATGCTTTTTTCACTTGTTACAAGTCTGGTCAAGTAGAGCCTGTTCATGGATCAATGGTTCATGATCTGACCTTATCTATTCGTTGCAATTTTGTACATTTTTAGGTTGGAATCGGGCAATTAAATATTCCAATCATGATTTATTAAGGTCAGAATATGGATCTGAGTTATGTCCATTGGGCTGTGACTTGGAATCTGATAATTAGTATATCTCCTCTGCAGCCAGTAATAATTAAGGTCCATCTCGGAATATATGTCAGATATGCCTATCTTTTTTTGTCTAGTTAGGTGTAAAGGAAATGGGGGAAATGGAGGTTTGTTGTACGGACAGGGAGGAAAAGAGAGTATCACGAGGTTGCACTCCAACATAAATTCTTTAGGGTATTACCCATTATATTATGCCATCTAAGCCACTTCTTTTTCAGTGTATATGTCCGTATTTGATTCTATGTATATTACATCGTAACTCATGTGGGTTGGGTTGTGGCAAACCTGTGACCTGAAGATAGAAAATATCGAACTGTGGCAGGTGGGCTTGGGTCTGATCTGTTTGAAGGAATAATGAAATAATGCCTACTTGATACATACCTTTCTCTGGCCCAACTGTTGACACACTTCTAGTTTTGGCATGTAGCCCTTTATTATGGTATCTCTTCTGCTTGTACCTATACTGATAAATGTCACTATATATGTGCATTTGTACATTATTCATGACTATAATTTATTCCAATATGGTAATGATGAGTACTGTGTGCCACAAGGGTTCAGTACAAGACTTCATTATTGTGGATACTATGGTAAATTTCAGGTGGTATACCTGTGAAGGATCCCTATATTTGAGACTTCAAGTGGTGAATGACTGCTCAATGTATTCTAAACATTGAAATATGATTAAATTTTATGTTTTGTTATTTGGTTATTTGGTTATTTTATTCGTAGTTTACTTTTACTTATTTTGGATGGTGGGGGGGGAGCCATTGGTTTTAAGCCTTATAGATTGGATAATAGAAATGATTTTTCCCTATCCAAAATAAAGAATTAAATAAAACTTAAAGAATACACCATCAATCACCCGTATTGGATGCCTTGATGGCCTGTTAAACTCTCAAAACTTGAACCAGCAAAGCTCGCCCCTTAAGATAGCTCCACTCTTTCTCTCTCTACTTTATTTGTTTCAATTTTTTTATTGTGTCCCTCATAGGAGGAGAAAGCTGCAATGCAAATGGAGGCATTACAATACCAGAGAGTAATGGAAGAACAAGTTGAATATGATCAGGAAGCCCTTCAAAAATGCAACGAAATAATTTCTCAGAAACAGAAATATATTGAAGAACTTGAAGCTGAACTGGCAGTGTACCGAGAGCAATCAGGAGATGCTGGGGTGGCACCCAATTTTATTGATATATCATCATCAATTTTCGAACACCAAAAGGCCTACATCTCTGATAAATTGTGTGAATTAGAACAGAGGCTGCATCACTTCTCCAACAATAGCTCTGTCGTGAAGCCCCCAAAATTGGATACTATTGAAGAAGTAGATGAGGAAAATTTCACAAGAGAAAATGGTGAGGTTCTAAAACCAGTAGCAGTGAAGAAGAACAGTAGTGGGGAGAGGAATTTTGTTGAACTGGAGGAGGAGATATCTCAGCTCTCCAAGAGATTAAAGGCTCTTGAGGCAGATCATAATTTTCTTGAGCATAGTTTAAATTCTCTCAAAAGTGGCCAAGAAGGTGCACGGTTTATTCGGGAAATTGCTATCTCTTTGCGTGATTTGAGGGATCTTGGAATTGTCCATGGAAAATAGATAATAATTAGCTTATTGCTAGTTGTGGTCATGTCAGGAAGGTAACATCTTATATCTTGAATTCATTTCTTGTATCCCCTAAAGACATCACAATATCAGCTGCATATCACTGAAAAATGTGAATATCTGATGTTGTGTAGGTATGTCATTGATATATCCCTCTTCTATAATTCTTAGAGATTTTATTTATATAACTAAATCTTTGGTGTGCTTAATCTCACGAACTTCCATGATGCAAGAGGGTGCATGTAACCACTCGTTATATTTCAGTTCACCGACATTCAGTGGCACTACAAAAATAAAGAAAAGGAAAGGACAAATCTTGTATGCAGACCAGAACTGTCTGATTTAGTGTGGCTGACTTGGTTCTGCTACCTCAGTGCCAATTCTGTTCAGTCACTGATAGATCACATAAATATACTTGTGTATATCAGTATATACATGCATACAAAAGCTTTGTACTATACTTAGAAGCTGTAAAGTGACCTGTGTGCCTCAGTAATATTTAGGAATATTACCATAGTTTAGGCATCAATTGGAAAAGATATATAGGGGTACAAATGGTGTTTTTTTTTTAAAAAAAAAAATCGAAGCAATAGGCCAATAGCATTTTTCTAACTTTATGAGGATGCATAAAAAAATCTGTTTTGTAATATAACTCATAAGTCGTTTACTTTCCATTTCAGATGCCAGGATTATTGTGCTCAATTAGTTGTTATGGAGTTGTGTCGTGACTCGAAGAATTCAATTTATGGGTTACTTCTAATACCAGAGATCTGTAAGTGTACATGCTTGTAGTTGTTGTTTGCAGCATCAGGCTCTTCTTTTTTGTTTTGTTTGTTTTGTGTTTCCTGAAGGATATATATTTTTGTGTTTAGATAAATTTTTTTTGCCTCTTTTTTTTATCCTGAGTGTTAAAAATTGAGCAATTCTTCATTGTAAGTAGCTCATTTGAAAGTAAATAAATACAAAATATTAGCAGTTACTTTTTTTGTGTGATGATTTGAATAGGACAACTTTGTAGAATAACAGCATGTCCTATAGTTTATCTAAGGTTGTTTTCGATAATTGCTATTCTTCATGCATCTAACAAGGATGTGAGCTGCTAATTTCACACATTTTTCATGCATGCTATTTTTACTAAAATTAACAGAGATTTGAAGTTTTGAACCCATGTGCTATCATTCTATGACGCAGTGGTTGACGTATGACGAAGTGACTTGGTACCAAGTCTTCCAAAAAAATTATATATTTTGAAAATTGTCTTTGGACCTGAGAATTAAGATTTATTATCCTAACAAAAGTTTAATGTAGATGTTTTCAAGTTCAACCAAAGTGTGTTGGGTTTCACTCATGATTCATGGGATAAAATGAAAGGTACTTGCCTTTATTTTCATTAATAAACCAATGATAGTTGTTTCTAATGTAATTGGGCACCGTACCATTTTGACACGTAGCACAACTTTCTCCTGTCGGAAAATAAAGGTTGGTTCAGGTCCAATAATACTGCGGTGCGGTAACACCATGATTGCCAATATGCCACTTTCACATTATTTCAAAACAAATGTACTTCTTTTTGTTAAACAAAGCATAGTATTATTTCTAACCTATGGTTAAAATAGCATTTGCATTATTCATAAAATTAATACTCATTTCATGCTGCTCCCGCATAATAACTCGAATAGTAAAATGTTGACATTATTTCTTTTGGGATTTAGAATTTAAGAGTTTAGGATATGTTTGATTCACATTGGGTTAGTGGTTAATTGGGAATAGCTCGCTACTCAAAACACAAAATGACTGTTTAAAACAGCACGAGAACAATGCTAATCTCCTAAACTATAAAAATATTGGTTTTAGATTAGTATTCTATGAGGATAGTGAAAAGAATATAAAAAAATCAATTTATTAATATTAGTATAAAGTAATAATAAGTAAACATTAATGTTAAATAAAATAATAATAAATAATTAATTATTTTAGTTATTTTTCATGATTTTCATGTTACATCCAAACAATATTACTAAACCGAATAGTAAAATTAATTATATTCTTACATTTCTCAAAATGTCACTAATCTCATATTATTTTCAATAACTAACACCAAAAAAACACTGTTCTTGCACTACCATCCAAACAAACCCGATTCATGATCCCTAGATTCCCAAAAATAAGGACATGCCTTTTGTCCTATATTGTTTAGGAATTGAAAATAAAAATCATATTCTGAATCAACTAAATCTTAGAGATAAATTAAGCATCACTTGATTAATAAACAGTGTGTTCTTTTTTTACATCGTAAAGCCCTTGTTAGGGATGGCACAACGTTCCAAAATATTAGAATTCTAAATTCTTCTGATGATGATTTCTAATACTGGGGAGTGTTTGGCACTCAATGGAATAACAAAAAGTTAGAATAGAATAGCTATTCCGACGAATTAATTTGCCAAACGAATTTTAGACTAAGTAGAAGAGTGCGAAATAGTGCTAATCCGGTATACCAACTTATAGGTGGAATACCGGATTAGCTCTCATCGGAATAGCGATTATTATTTGATTATATTATATTATATTATTATATTATGATTATGATTAAGATTTAGTATTATTATATTATTATATTATATTTATGATTATAATTTATTATTATATTAATATTATGATTATCATTTATTATTATTATTATTATTATTATTATATTATTATTATTATTATTAAATTAATATTATCATTATTGTTATTATATTATCGTTACCATTAGTATTATTATATTATTTATTATTATTATAAATATAATTTTAATATTATATTATTATATTATGAATATAAATATAATTATTTTATTATTATATATTATTATGATCAAGATTATTTATTATTATATTATTATATTATGATGATTATGATTATGATTATTAATACTTATTATTATTTTCTTATGTTGTATTATATTATTATATGTTGATTATAGTGATGATTAATTTATTATTATATTATTATAATTATAATTATTTATAATTATTTTTATGATTATGATTATATTTTTATTATTATATTATTATGATTATGATTATGGTTATATTATTATGATTATGACTATAATTATTATTATCATGATTATGATTATGATTATGATTATTATATTATGATTATATTATTAAAATTATGATAACTTATTATTATTATATTATTATAATTATGATTGTAATTATAATTTTTTATTATTATATTACTATATTATGATTTTGTTTATATTTTTATTATATTACTATTATAATATTATTATTTATTATGATTATTTTTTATTACTTTATTATTATTTTATTATGTTGTATTATATTATTATATGTTGATTATAGTTATGATTAATTTATTATTATAATTATTTTTAATTATTTTTATGATTATGATTATATTTTTATTATTATATTATTTTGATTATGATTATGGTTATATTATTATGATTATGACTATAATTATTATAATCATGATTATGATTATGATTATTATATTATGATTATATTATTAAAATTATGATTACTTATTATTATTATATTATTATAATTATGATTGTAATTATAATTTATTATTATTATATTACTATATTATGATTATGTTTATATTTTTATATATATTATTATTTATTATTATGATTATTTTTTATTACTTTATTATTATTTTATTATGTTGTATTATATTATTATATGTTGATTATATTTATGATTAATTTATTATTATATTATTATAATTATAATTATTTATAATTATTTTTATGATTATGATTATTTTTTATTATTATATTATAATGATTATGATTATGGTTATATTATTATGATTATGACTATAATTATTATTATCATGATTATGATTATGATTATATTATTAAAATTATGATTATATTATTAAAATTATGATTATTTATTATTATTATATTATTATAATTATGATTATAATTATAATTTTTTATTATTATATTACTATATTATGATTATGTTTATATTTTTATTATATTACTATTATAATATTATTATTTATTATGATTATTTTTTATTACTTTATTATTATTATTATTATCTTACTATTATGATTATTATTTTACTATTATTATTATTATCATCATCATTATTAGTATTATAATTATTAATTTTTAACTATTCTGAGTAACAACTGCTAAATGATATTTTCGCTCTTCCGAATAGTTAAGAATACCACTCTTCTACCACTCTTCCAAAAAAATACTATTTTATCACTCTTCCAAAATTACCACTCTTCCAAAGCTATTCCTTCATTTGTCAAACGGACCCTAGCGAAAATCTCTAGAAATTCTAGCATTCCTTATGCTTTTGTGGGATATAAATATATTATTTATGGTGAAGAAATGATAGTTACTAGCCGTCTTTATCGATACCCTAAGTGTCATTTAATTTGATTGTACTCAAATTTTCTCCGGCAGTACCAAGTGTTATTGTGATTTTTATTATTTGTTAAGCTAAACTTTCTTCAATTGTTATTAATATGAACTAATGACTTGGTGTGTGGTGGATTTAGTCAATGTCACTGCCACTTCTTTAATTAAAAGATCACTACTAATATAAAATCTTCTAGTGGAATTTCAGAAACGAACGGACTATGTTCTTTCCTTACTCGGCTAAAAAAGTAATTATAATTTATAATGATGATTCCATCATTTATTTTAATAGGTTTATCAATGTCAATCAATTAATATTCATAATTAAACTCAAATATGTATAAATGCATGGATTCATTTAAATATAAAAATGTATCAAATAGATTATTAAATTTGCGTACGGATCTTTAAAAAAATCCATCTTATTCTTTAGTTTTGAATTTGAGTTTGCATGATTCAATCCAATATCTGTTTGTAAAATTGATAATTCAAGTAACAGTAATAAGTAATGTATGTTAGTATATATACTAACTATGATTTATATTTTTTTACAGCTACATGTACCATGTCACATGCACCAAAAATATTAAAATCTTAAATAATAATTAGATCAGCTTAAATAAATTAATTAGTTATTGTTGATTTGTACATTTATAATACCATGTCACGTGCACCAAAAAGATTTAAGACGTTCTAACTAAAACATTTAATATTATCCAAATTGGATTGAAATATGCTACGATAATATATATAGATCTGTATTTTAATTATAAAAAAATTATTGGATATAAAACAACATATAGATTTTATAACGTTTTAATAAATTTTGATTAAAATTATTTTGATTCCGATTCGTGAACAGACCCAAATGCATAACCTGGTCTTTTATGATCGAGCACTGAGAAAAGTCCACCCTATATCCAGCCATGGATTCATATTATCAAAAATATACATAAATAAATGTTAATATATAACAAGTCAATTATAATAATAAAAAACTTGAAGGAAATATTCACTATTTATGAGGTCACATGACTAATTATATGGTATTTTTTTCTCTCTTATTTTTCTTCTTTATCAATTTTTTAATCTTTTATTAGCTAATTTATTGTGACACATATTTTCTTCATGCAATGTTATGGAAATATTGTTGTTGATATTCACTTTATTATTCATGTTAATTGAGTTATTATATATAGGTCAATAACTTCATTATGCAACTCATTTTAGTATTTAACATAAATATTGTTAGTATGAATAATAACTCATTTAGGTTGAGCAATGAAATATTAAACAAAATGAGTTGCATAATAAGGCTATTAACATACATAATAACTTGTTTAATGTAAATAATGAATTTGTACCGATGACAATGGTATCAATGTCGATAATATTACACACACAAAAATTCTATGCTAAGCTTTTATACATAAACACAACAAAATATCTATTGTATTATATATTAGAGACAGTAAAAATATTTCAAAATATATCTCTCATATTAAATATAAAAATTACTAGAAAAATTGAATAAAATATTGAAAAATGAGCGTGCCTATCTTACATTTTTAAGGACAATTTTTCCATGAGGATGTAGTACTAGTAGGAGGTAGTTTAAATTTTTATTCAATTTTGGTTAATCGGATTTGAAGGCCGATGACTTAGAATTTGACGATTGATTAATCAGACTTAACAGTAATTTAGTAGTGATTACCCAAAAAAAATACTCCGTGGCATGTAGTATATTCGTGAAAATGAGTCTATTGTTTGCGACTAATCATCTGACCAATCAGTCATTCAGTCTAGTTGAACACTTTCATAAAAAATAAAAATAAAAATTATATACAAAAGCAGGTCCAATAACTTCTTTAAAAAGAACGATGACAGCAAGAAGAGTATAATTTCTTTGTTACTTCTTGTGTCTCCTATTTAGCCTAACTTAATCGCTTCTCTTCTCTTAATTCCTTGCTGTCCAAATTTCTTTTGAGCAAAGAGACTTTCAGTGCCCCGTGCACTGTTATATATAGTTATCTCGTAATTTTTTAATGCCAACGCCCATTGATAGTCAGAGACTCATGCACAGCCAGACAATGTGGGACCGCAGTGCATGCCACCCAAAAGCCCAACCCAGGTGACAGTCAAAATTCTTGGGCCATACGGCTCTCCAATCAGAAGTGCTCACCTCTTATTAATACTACAAAAAGCTCTTTCTGGTAAGTATCCATGCCTACTGCTCTTACATATTCAACCTACTGATAATTGCACTTTTGCTCAAAAGGATTAAAGCTTGGGAAGTATGTACCACAGTTTTGTTGTCAGTATAGTTATATTACTCTGCATTCAAGGTTCATGGTTTAGTCGAACAGAAGCACGACCCATTACCGGAGTCGCAAAGATAGAGAACAACACTCCTGCGTACCGGACATGCACGAAAGGCTCCGTACCATCATCACATGCTTCGAGTTGCACCCATGGGCCTGTAGACAATCATGGCGAGTGCCCTAGTGGCGGTAGATAATAGCTTTTTTATTATTTGTTCAGAAAAAGAATAGAGTTACTATATTGGTTCTTCATTTTTGTTTTGTGGGTTTTTCTTTTTCTTTTTTCTTTTCAACTTTCTGTTCTTTATCAATAGATAGGCGTTTGCTCATTTATTTAAGAAAAAAGTTTGATGGATTCATGTCATAACTAAGCCATTGATATATCGATCAGATTCATTTTGACCTATCTTAGTTTGGCATGCAATAGTTGTCTGATTTCTTATTATTTGAATATTGAAATTTGTTCTGCTTGTGCAGTTGTGTGACAAGTCAATTTTATGTAGTTTCAAATTATTTGTCAAAAGCAAAGCGTTACATTTTCAATTGGCATGCCTGAAGTCAACATTGTGCAACAGAGAGTGCACTGATGATAAATTAGATTATAGCAAACAAATAAACATTCAGCAACATGTCTAGCATGGGCAGGGTGAAGAAAACCTGTGTTTTAAATATCGGAGGGAACACGGTTATTTTGACAATCTACACTCTAAATAAATTCAAAAAATATTAAAAGTAGAAAAAGATTTATAGATACATTCTTCAACTTAATTTTTGTTTTCTAGATTGATAGTGTTTTAAATTTCATACAATTTAATTGTCATTTGATGGTCCATTAAAGAATATTAAATTATAATCATTGTAAATTATATAAAATTTTAATGATATTTAATGGACTAACAAATGATAACTAAATTGCATGAAATTTAAAATACTATCTATCAATCTATAAGTTGAAGAATATATTTATAAACTTTTATTTTTCTACTTTTCAGTTTTTTTTTATTAATTTAGTTATAGTGCCATTTTGAAGATTGTCAAAATAACCCACTGTGAAGTGATCCCTGCTCTTTAAGTATTGAATAATGGAATGACAACATTAGTCGCTGGAAAATATTTAATTAAGATTCACGTGTAAATTCAAAAGCAGCACTAATGATTGCAAGTAGACTTCTCATGCATCCAGCTCATATTATTGAGTCTCTGAAACGGATTGCTTCCAACCTTTTAATTCCTTTTGCCTTGTCAAGATTAAGAAAACAATTCCAATAATTATAAATATAGTGATATTTTATTCTATCTTTTTCTTGGTGAAAAAAAGAAGATCATGCATAAATATATTATATACTGATAAGCACAAGTTCAGCTTGGGACCATCCCTCTTATATCAAAGCCATTTCTTCATATATAAGATACTAACACAGTAACACTACTGCTAACACTGTAACACAAACGGCTTCAACATTTGAAGTGTGAAAGGTAGAACTCATAGATAGACTTCTGAAGTGTATCTTTTTGTTGAAAAAGATAAATTAATAAAAAAAAAGGTCCTGTTCCATGGGCGAAATCAGAGAATAAAAAACCCTTGAAAAATATATTTCATTTAGAAGTTGCCTCGTAGCTTCACACCCCTCATCCACTCTCCTATAGCAAGTCGTAAACTGGGCTTGTGGGCCCACACTATATACTCCCATAAGTCCAACCCAAGTAATCAGAGTTCCCACGACAAATTCCTAGATTATACGACTCTCCAAATTGTAAGTGCCAGGCTACTTTTATAAATAACCATTTACACCGTTTCAAGCACTAGCTAAGAGTAGCAAGGTACCTACTACCTACCCATGTGCTTATTTTCTTTTGCCTCTCTTTAGCTCCACCTCGATTCTAGAGTGATGTATATCAGTAAGAGAGAATTGTGCAAGGTTGTAACTGTAACTATCCTAGTAAGCATGCTGTTTTTCTGCCACAGGAAAACAGAGGCAAGAGTTTTAGAAGCGACAATGTCAGAGAACAAGAATACGGCATTTGAACCATTTTTGAAAAGTTCTACACCCTCATCGTCTCAATCTTCAGGTTGCACCAATGGACATACAAATAATGGCACTCCATGCCCCATCGGTGGCGGAGGAGGGTAGCTAATGTTTCCGTTTGCTGGGATTCACTTCACATTTTTGTTTTACTATCGTGTTACTATTCCGATTTTTGTTCGTACTTTGTATTTCGATTTAATATAGAAGATATTAGGAGGATGTTATTCAGAAAATCTTCCTTCCTTATGTCACTAAATGTTATAAAAAGAAGATTTTCTGAATAACAAAAGGAGTCGGCACTTATAATGTAAATTTTCCAAAAAAAATGTAAAGAACTCATGCGTACTGGAATAAGAAATGTAAAATTTAACGTTCAAATATATTTTAATAGAAAAATAGAAAATGAGAGAGGGGTATTGATACAACCGTTCAACATAATCATCAAACATTGAGCTAATGATTTTTAATAATAACGATTCCAAATCCTTCAAAAAAAAAAAAAATCAGAAAAATATAAAATTTAATCCTCAAATATATTCGAAAATGAGATATATAACGCGAAGTACAAAAATATTTTATACTTCCGAATTCACCGTAACATAAACCATTCAATATGATTTCAATATTAAAATATACTTTGAGACCAAATTTTACATTTTTCTGTTTTTTTTTCCTATGTAAATACACTCCTCTACATAAGTCGGCACATATAATGTACTCAAATAAGAAAGCTCGATTGTTACTCACAAGTCACAAGAGCAGACAATGCAAGCACCCAGTATGAAACAAAAGGAGTTCAATAAAATAAATTGATGAAACAATAGAACTCAGGGTTTAAAATTAGAATTTCTTTATTAATCATTAAGGTTAAGCATAACAGCCTACGTGAAAGCTGAAATTAAAAAAAGCATTTACTAACCCTTTTGTGTAAATTTCACGGCTTAATCTAAAGAATGTAAAGAGCCCAGATTACCATTGGGACCTACCCCATGGTAGTATGTTGAGTACCCGTTACTAACCCCACCCCTTACCAAGTTAGCAGAATAATCTCCCATACTGTCCCCGTACATAGTATAACCATTCACATCTCTAACACTCACACCTGGTATGACAGTAAAACTATTTGAACGCAAGTATGCAAATTGGTTCCGTAACATCTCTATCTGGCTATCAGAATAGGCCGAGACATTGACTTGGGGCGTAACAAGCGATCCATAAGCCCTAGGGAAACTTTCATAGTAAGTATCCGGTTGGCGGACCCAGCTAGGGCTGACATCAGCAGACATGCTTGCTCTGTCAGGTAAAGAGTATTGGCGACTGAAGAAACTATGGTTGTCTCCGTTATTTTGATCCTCCTCAAGTAAGTCGTTGATTATGTCAAGGTGGGGAAACTCATCAGACATCAGGCCAGACTGCTGGAAAGAGCTCAGACTGGAAGGTTCCATTTCTGGGACAACCTCTTCAGTGTTGCTGTTCTGTGGCTCCTCCTGCAACTCAAGCCTCTCCACACTGCTGCTGACACCCAACTCCCACTGAGAGGATTCATGATGTAAATCTCTATTTAGGGTTTCTATGGTGACGGTACCAAACCTCAATCCATGCTCAGAGGGTACCCCAACTGGAGGTTCCGATGGAATGACAGGGGGGTTGGAGCCTGTAATTGCATTACGGTAAGACTGAGTCCGGGTAGAAATAGGAGCTGCTGGTGCAATGGAGAAGACAGGTTGTGCCGCTGGCTTCTGTCGGGGAGTCACTTTTGCAGTAACAGGATTGTTGGCGTCACCATTACTGCTGGCTCTGGTAGCAGCATTACTGCCTTTACTGTTTGTTACTTGTTTCTGTTTCTGGCTATCAGTTTTCGAGCTGGACGAAGAATCAACAGCTCCATTGTCTTGAGCTCTGTTAGTTGCCACAGGATTAATAATTACAGGATCTTTCAAGGTAGATTTTATGGGTTCAGAAGGCTTTACAGCATAGCTCGTGTTTTCAAGGATTTGCTTTGAGTTCTCCTGGGTAAGTGAATTTGAACAAGGTTCCGAGGAGGGTTTATTCAGGTTCTTCATGTTGCTTGAAGAAGAGGAGGCAGAGACAGAGAGCGATTCATTACCGATTTCGGTTTTAGAAAACACTTCACCAAGCTCCTTTGCGTTGAACTTCTTTAGCAGAGAGTCCTCAACCTTACATAAATAAACAAAAACTTAGTGCATAAGCCTTGTAAGTTGATTAATTAATTAAGCAATCAATTGGCAAACTTAATAGAATTGCAGATGCCAGTCTGGTAAAAATCTGGTTATCTGGATAAATTTAACATATGCCAGCCAGTTAACAAACAAACGCATCTCTACTCCTTGTTAAGCGCGTAAGTGTCATAATCCTGCAACGGTCAGGATCGAGTGAAATTCATTGATTAATTTTTAGAAAACATGAATCATTAGATATATTAGAGATTTTTTGTGACATGATAGATTGTAATGAAAATAATGAAGTCCTTGTTAAATTCATAACTCATCCGCTACATTAAAAGTTATATAATTGATGATATCTCTTTCTTAAAAGACATCATTATGATGAAGAATTTATCAAATTTGAAATTTGATTATACATTTTTTAGGAAAGTTATGATTACTGCATAAAAGCAATTGATTAATTGTATTTGCACCTTACTTCATTTATTACCATATTTTATATTGGAATAGGACGATATTTTTTTACTTTGATGTGAAAGATTAATAATATAGAAACCACCCATAGCAAAGCACGGGCAATACACTAGCAACCTACTTTTCAGTTTTTTTCTATTTTTTTGTTTATTCTGCCAGAACTGTGCTTGTTAGGAATTGAAGTTAAAAATTAAGGTTCTTCTAGCTGTAGATCACTTATTTTAAGCTTCAACACATGATGTGACAGAAAACAAACTAAAGAGTGCTTTGGTTTGACATGGTTAATCAGGCCAGATACCAGCATGTAATCCCATGTAACATTTAAAAACGATAAATCAAATTCCAAAAGATACTAACGCTACCTTGCTTTCAATGGGTCCAGATAACCAGAGTAACTCTTTAAACACATGAGCAAGTTGTTCCAGATTTTACGATAGGAGCAAACATTTCTGTTTTGGTACAGAATCCTAATTCTACTATACTGGTACATCACATTTAAAAAAAAACACCATTACCTCAACCAGCCTTTGTTGTAGAAGCTTGATCCTATCCTTGAGTGAAACAACAATATTCTCCGATTCTGACCTGGGCCCCCTATAGCTTCCAGAGTAGTACCGTCCAGAGTGTGTTGGCACATCAGGGGGTGGACTACCTGTACCAGCACTGGCCCCACCATTTGTACCACTGTACTGATTAATTGCATCCTTATTCCTTCTACTCCCGCCTTTAGACAACCTCCTGCTCCTGTTACCCCCACCAGGAGTGAACTCTTGGATTTTGATGTCTACAGAAGGATGCATTGCTTCTTCTATATTTTTCATTTCTTTTGAGTCAGGTTCGAATGGTTCAGGTTTGGCGTCCTGGTTGTCTGATAAGTCAGATATGTCCTCTGGTTTATTGTTGATCGAGTCAGATTCATTGGAGTTATCAACTAACTTTCCATCAAGTGTGAAATCTTTTGTCTTTACCTTGTTCTCTTTCCTACCATTGCGCTTCTGCTTTGTCTGAAAAAACTTTAGTTATATTGACATGATAAGACTAGTTCTATTGAAACAGGGAAAAGTTAAGCAGACAAGAAGCAGTGATATTAAAAAAACTAAACAACAATGCCACAAAAACCAAACAAAAGGAAGAAGAAACAGATAGCTCACATTAGGCATTACTAGTACTGTACCAGTATGGTTCTTAGAATTAGGATTAAGTGGTCATGAACCTGTATATATGGATTCATTACATACAAAATGTAAAGAAAAGACCTGTTTTTTCTTTGAAGAATGTTTCTCCTTCTTGTCGCCACCATGTTTACCCCTCAGATCAGAGGAACTTCCAAACAATTCCTCTTCACGGATAAGCTCCTCTTGCCTCTTCAATGCCACAGCCTCCTGGTATGCTATTTCTATCCTACTGTTGTAAATGTAAATTCAGTGTCAGAAAACACTCACAAAAAAGGTTATTTCAATTAAGGCTAAAACACAGCAAGAAAAAAAATGAATTACCAGTCGCATTCACTGTAATAAGTAGTGAATTCATTATGGCACTTGTTGCCATGCAATTTATGGTTAAGTCAGGGCAAGATAGCATACCTGAAAATATGACCTAGAACAAAAATCTCCATCGTCCTCCTGCCCAGTTCCATTAAACGCCTTTCATCAAATTCGATTGTATCTTTATGTGCATCTTCACCACAAGTACCATCCTAAAAAGTTTTGGCTGATGAGTGTATTTTCTTATTTTGTACTTTTGATAATCCATAAGACAAACTATGGTACAATCAATACTTCGCAAGGAAATAAAGAAAGTAAACAAATCAAATCAGAACCCAAATTCTCAAACTGAGTCATCTCATTCTCAACTTTCAACTATAGACCTATTACAAAGTAGACCAATGATAAGTGATGAGAACACGAGTACTTTTCTCCATACCTTCTTGGCAGCTCGTGCATTTTTCTCTTCCTTCTGATGAACAGTAGGCTCTGATGTGACCCTCTCAATCAGGTATATGATATCATCAGCCAACACAAACATGTCCTCATCAATCCGAACTAATGGCTCAGGCAGGTCATCGAAACCAGGCAGTCTCAGTGCTAACCTCAAATCATCTCCTCTGCTCTGCCATTCAAGCACCTTGAGACCAGTGGAGAGAGCATCCATCACTAGGGTAGAGGTCACCTCCTTCTCTATGAAGAAGTTCTTAACTAGGAGTTTTAGTACAGAGTGAGTTCGATCTCTTGTGATTTTCCGCCTTGAAATTCGGTCTATCCCTAACCAAAAGGCACGAAAACTGCAAAACATGCATGGAGCAAATGTCAATAACCCTTTCCAGTGCAACCTAAAAATGTAACAGCGACAGTTCCGGAACATCTGAAGCCCTCCACCATCCCTTTCTTATACATTAATTATGAGATGAACTATGAGTCAAAAAGCACAAAAACTTCAATTTACAAATATGATGTAAAAGCGCCAAAAGAAGGAAGCCAGATTCTCCCGCTGTAAATTTGTGCACAATGGAAACAAGACATTTCACCTACACACACAGGTATGGAAAATTCTCTGGTGATAATAAATTCTGGTACTTAGGAAAAATGAGAGATGGAATGACGGACCTAGACCACTTATTTTTATCTAGGACCAAATTACTGAGCTTGTTTTTCCTTTCTTCAACAAAGTTGCGGCAAACTTGCTCTACATTTGACAAATAAACCCGTACTAGCTCCCGTCGGTAGTGCAACTCAAGACATCGGAATGGGCCATTTGTTCTCTCTCTGCAATAGAAAACCATAAATGAGATGAACTTTAAGTTCATATAGGAATATATTTACACGTTACTCTTTTTCTCAGCTAATTAAATTCTATTTTCACCACTATTTTTAATCTATGAACAAAATTGACGGTCATTTAGAGCAAGAAGTTGTAATAGTTAAATGCGACCAGAAAAAAAAAACAGCCTACAAAATGAAAATATAAGTTGCACATAAGCTTTCAAGAACAGAGTTAAACCTTCATTTATACCATTCAAATTTGTTATGTTTTTTTGGGAAAAGAACAGATTTACCACTTTTTTTTACATTTAAATGGTCTTAAGTCTTAACACTGATAAATTGGTTAAAACCCGTTTATTTTGAAGCGATTAAAGATAAAATTTGAGTTGTGAATTTCACATATTATAAGTAATTTGAAAGACCCAATATAAACAAGCTAAATGTTAATGATTCAAAAATCGAAATTAACTTCATCATGTTTGACTCTCTACAATTTTTTGTTTCTGTTTAACCTTTTTTGATGTGACCGTATAATATTATTTAAGACTATATATACTAGTGTTATAATTGTTATCGTCACTTATCTTTTTGTTATTTTAAATTATTAAGTATAAAAATGCATTACTTGATCTGTGTAAATGCAGAAAAATAGATCTTAAAACAGTACCCGTATTAAGATTTAAAGGCCATTTAATCCTGCTTAAATGCTAAACCATTAAATGGTCACCTTATCGTCAAGTGCTGTTAAACATTTTTTTTAAAAGCTTGGTTGTACATCATTCTTGAAGTAGCAAACATCCTATACATCCTCCTTGCCCAATCCTTATCCAAAGCTACTAATTTTCTTCAACATTTTGTAGAGATAAGAACCGGCATCGGATGGCATAGATTCAGGGGAAAGAAAAAGTTCACAAATTAGGTTCAAAGGAACATTGACAATTGTGTTGTTAGGCCATAGTTTCTATGATAGTGAGGAAGTGCATGGTTCCTTGTTTAGTTTCCAGGGTTTGCAAAGTCTGAAGATATGTTAAAATAATGGTAAAGTTATTTACCTGATAACTTGGACTTGAGCTTTGATTGTGAGATTATCATCATCAATAAAGCCATCATTAACCTTTGACAATTCCATGAACTTCTTCCAACCCCAATCATGTTCTTTCTTCCAGAAACGATGCAACGTGTCTATAAAAAGAAACAATTTCCAAACTAAAGTTCAAAAACAATTACAACAATCAAAGAAAAATACTAATAGACCATAACTGACCTGAGTACTTGGATTTCTTCGGATCCTTGTTAACAACTGCAATTGAAAACTGCGCAAGATGGCTCCATCCTGAAAATGTTTATGACATGACTGAGGTCATAATACTAGTTAGAATATTAAAATTTTAAATTAAATTTCAAACACATGTGAACTTACCGGGTAGAAGCTTGTCATGATTCGCCACACAAAGAAAGAGTGACAAGTGATTGCACACATCACACCCCTGTGGGTACAATAGAATGTACCTAAAAGCCAATTAATGAACTTCTTAATTTCCAAGAAAACGACCAATCTATAATATTATCTTAGAATCTCAAAATCAGCAAGTTATGAGTAAATATGCATTCTATCAATTCAGCACCTGAAAACCACATACAATTACTGAGTTGCAACAAGCATCACACCAAGAATCCTACTGAACCCCCAGAACGTAAAAATGATAAGAAACTGAACAAAAGAAAAGAAGAAGAAAAAAAGAGTTGAAATGTGGTCTGCCAACAAGCTGACTGCGGCAAGCCCAACACTACTGTACCCGCAGCCAGACCAGGATGGTTTGGGTATTGAGACAGTGACACACACAGAAGCATATATATATATATATATATATATATATATATAGGAGCATCTTACCATTTGTAACCACCAACATCAAACACATCACCACGAAGCTCCCTCTTTTTTATTGTCTGAAAGTTCTCAATTTTCCAAGTATGCCTCCCATAAAGTTCAGATGGCTTGGGTCCTGACAGATATGAACAAAAAATAAAGATTCTAGAAACATTTCTGAGGAACTCTTTATTAAAAAAAGGCTTTAATACATGGCCTATCCTAAATTCAGCTGGTTGAATGAACAAGTTTACCAAAAAAAGCTATATGAAACTTGGAGTCTAGTCCATCATACACTGATATTGTCCTTCAACAGTGCAAAATGAACAGAACACATAAAATCTTTTCCCATGCTTGGTTCGGAAGAAAATCTTGCTCTTCAGTCATCCTTTGATTACTCTTTCCCAGCCTCACATGTTATTTACCAAAAAGGCAAACTCAAAGATAAGTGAAGAGGTTAAAAATCAACACAAAAAACACACCATCATCATCATCATCGGAATCATAGTAAGGAGGTGAGGTGGAAGGGATCCCATTCTCAACCTGCTCAACAGACCGCCACTCGGAGTTCGCATCCAGGGATCCACACCGGCTCGTTGCCTCAAAACCATCACTTGCACTCACAGACATTGCTTGAATAACACACACTGATATTAATTCCTTCAATGAAAATGAATATAAAGTTAAGACTAATATAGGCAATTACATAACTGATACAAGCATTTACAAGACCACAGTATCTGGTCTTTATCCTATACAATACTATATAAGAGCAAATTCATCAGCTTTGGACAAATGAATGTGGTTCAAGTTCCTTCACCATGCACGGACAAATATTCTAATTGACTAAAAAAAATAACACAGAAATCCAAACAGCAGCCCTGTATACCATGAAGCTTTGACACAGTAAAGGTATAAGCATGCTTCTGCAGCTACCCCTTCATCCCCGAAATGGAAAATTTTCTTTATTCTAGTTTTGTCTCGTACAAATTCCCAATATGTCTGTTTGTTTGGGCGGAATTTAGAAGCAAAAAGTTAGAACCAACAGAAATCAACTTTCTGTCTGATTGTTTAATTAGAAAATTGAAGTATTCAGAAAATCGTATTCCAGATATTACAGAAAATAAGCCATTCCATTTTCCACATTTTTGGCAGAAAATAAAATTGTCTGCAGGCAGTTCATGCTCTGGTCTTTGTTTTTTCAGAAAATGCAAGCACCATTTATAAAAGCACTCCATCTATCTGTGGATATGGTCCTCAGTTTGACTTAAATTCTCTTTTATTATTTTCGGTGTTCTTGTGGGATAAACCGACATGAAGTTCCTATTAAATAGAAGAATGCATGCCCTGGGCGGACTCTTTCCTTGATGAGGAAGAGAAAGAAAGGCAATTAGAAACAAGCCTAGCATGAAAGAATTAGAAGCAAAAAGTTAGAACCAACAGAAATCAACTTTCTGTCTGATCGTTTAATTAGAAAATTGAAGTATTCAGAAAATCATATTACAGATATTACAGAAAATAAGCCATTCCATTTTCCACATTTTTGGCAGAAAATAAAATTGTCTGCAGGCAGTTCATGCTCAGGTCATTGTTTTTTTCAAAAAATGCGAGCACCATTTATAAAAGCACTTCATCTATCTGTGGATATGGTCCTCAGTTTGACTTAAATTCTCTTTTATTATTTTCGGTGTTCTTGTGGGATAAACCGACATGAAGTTCCTATTAAATAGAAGAATGCATGCCCTGGGCTGACTCTTTGCTTGATGAGGAAGAGAAAGAAAGGCAATTAGAAACAAGCCTAGCATGAAAGAATTAACGAGCCTATATATAATGCCCTCTCTTTTACCGGAATCAGTGCTTGGTTGGCGGCGGCCTAACATATAGATGCAAGGGCACCACCAGAAGCAGGGGATTTCTTTTAAGAAGCAAGTGTGAGAATCTTTACAAATAGGCGGCCTACAAGGAATGCTATGCCCGGAATTCGTGCTCCCTCTCCTCTCCTAAGAAATCTCTCTTGTCAGACAACCTTTCTTTTTGACAATAAACATAAAATTAGGAAGGTTTAAATTAAAGGCCTGTTTCAATTGTTGTAAATTTCTTAAGAAGGCACTTTGTATATAACTTCATGTTAGACAACTAGACCTTGCTACTTTCAATTTATTTGCTTGCTTAAATAATATTTTTCATTGTTTTAGATAACCGTATATGATAGCACTACACTACACTACACTACACTACACTATAATATTTTCCAGTGTATTCTGAGGTCTTGGACTAATCATGAACTAAATTTAGAAGCCTCTCGTGACGTTATCCCTATTTTTTTTTATTTTTAAGCAAAAATATATACATACATATGAAAGAATATAGATATTGTAACACTTGCAAATTTTGAATAGTAAATATATCATTTTACTTTTTCTTTATCCATCAAAATGAACAAGCATAAAATGATTTTATGTTCCCCTTATAACTGAATACTAGAATTTATTTTGTGTTTTCCTTCATAAAATCAATTTCCACAGAAGTTAATTGTCTGTCCTCATTCCTAGCAAATGAACTGCATATAAAAAGTTGTGGCTCAACTATCAATTATTACACTCCTATATTAAGTTAAAGACTGAAAAAAGCTTAATGCAACCATCAGGGTCTCAATTTTTTCTAACTAATTGTAATTTATCCTAAAATGGAATATGTAAAAAATTATTCTAACTAATTGTAATTTATCCTAAAATAGAATATGTAGAAAATTATTCTAACTAATTGTAATTTTGGGAAATCATGTATTTACGGATTACATGATGAAATGGGAACCATTGACCTCAACAAGAATAGAAATATCCAGAGACTGTAATTATTGGAACCTCAGCTCTCCACTAATAACTAAACCCTAAAGCAACACGGAGAGAATGAAATAAATACTAGAACCAGGAAATAAGAACTTACGATCAAATTCCCCAGTCTTCCCTGCTGCTAAAGATGCTAATGACTAATTTGAAATCAGATAATCACTGACACGGCGAAAGCTGTTTTTCAGGGCCGTGTATGAAAAACCGCAGAACCTGGAAGCATCCGCGAAGTAACACAGACGAGTATACCGAAATAGAAAGAAAGAATCAACTCATTCTAAACAGTCAGAATTAAGCAGGAAGGAGAGCTACTGTACCTTCGATCAAACTTTGACAGGGAGATAGACTGTGCCTTCTTCGATCAGCTTTTAAGAGAAAGAGAGAGGAGCCGACAGGAGGAAGAGTTTGTAGGGATCGGTTCTAAAGAGGAGAGGGAAAAAAAGACGATGTAGGTATGGCGTATGTATGGGCGTAAGGCCGCTGTGAAATGGAGATTGCAATTTGCAAAAGAGTTATCGAAATCAGGGTTTGAGTCTGGGATCCGAATGCGAACTTCTGTGCATAAATCCATCAGTCTTTCGTAAAATAATTTCTGTAGCGAGTGGCCTGCCTAGTGCCTATTCAGATTTCTGCTTCTTCTTCTTCTTTCAACATACAACTCATCTCACATAGATCTTCACTTGATATGTCACAGAGAACTTTTCAACGACTCACCCGTGCGACGAGGGCCAACAATAGTTGCCAAAAAAGATGGTCAATGATCTCCATTACCTGAGACTTGAGACGCTATCGAAGTCATTGAAATGATTTTTAGCCGTTGGATCCTAATCTGACAGCACCCTCATGGGTCGAGATTCGGGCAGCTGTAGCCTGTAGGTACCCTGTTAACTGTTAACTAAGAATAGGATAGCGTCCGAAATGAGTTGTTGTACAGTGTGCAGGATCGGTGCCATTTAGATCCGACCCGATTTCAGATTTTTTTTTCGACCCCAAATGATATCTGCTCGCCTGAATTAGTGATTTTCCGGCGGGTACCGCGGGTACGGGTAGACGGGTTTTTTTTTTAAATTGTACCATATCCGTGCCCGTCGCGGGTATACAGGTACGGGTACGAGGGTACTCGGACACACGGGGCGGGTACACGGGTACTCGACTACTCGGGAACGGGAACCGTTATAACGGTTTCTGAACCGTTATAACGATTTACTGAACCATTATAACGATTTCTGAACCATTATAACGTTTCAGAAACTGTTATAACGGTTCAGAAACTGTTTTGGTAGACGGGTACAGGATTTTTTTTTGCTGTTTTTTTTACTGTTTTTGTTTTACAAATATATTTTTTATTTTGGAATGTCGTAAAATCTGAATAATATCATTTCGGCTAAGTACAAATCTAAACGTTCATTTTAAAAGAATAATATTTTTTCTAAACGTTCATTTTTTTCAATTATTTTAAAACAATAGATTAAATCAAAAAATAGATAAAAAATTAAAAATGAACATTTAAAAATCAAATAATTTAAAATGAACATTTAAAATATAAATAAAAAATATCTTAAATCAATTAATTTAAAAAGTAAAATATAAATAAAAATTTATCAAATCAATTACTTTAAAAATAATTTTGAATTCTTTTAAAAAATAGATTAAAAAATAAAAGTTATCCTCCTACTTTTATTCCGGGCTTGGGACCGTTATAACTGTTCAGAAACTGTTATAACGGTTCAGTAAATCGTTATAACGGTTCATAAACCGTGCAACGGGTACGCGAGTGCGAGGGTGCGGTACGCGGGTACGCGGGTACGGGTACGCGAGTGCGGGTACGGGCGGCGGGTAAACGGGTATGGGTACAACGGGTTTTTCCCAAAAAAAAACTGACTGGTCCTTCTCAAACCCATACCCGGGCACGGGTACGGATACCGCGGGTACCGGCACGGGTACGGGTACAAGTTGTACCCGGCGGGTTTTAGCAAACCTCTACCTGAAATGAAATGGATGTCCCCGGTAGTTACGCGAATTGATGACGTCATAGTAAATAGACGGTCGTGATGGAAACGATCTCTTCACAGATTGTACAGATTTCATCTCTGTCCGTTCTTTTGAGACTCGGATTTTAAATTGTCATTACTCGTCCATTAGTCTGATTTACTAATAAATGACCTAGCAAAAGCTATTACGACTACTGAACAGGAGATTAATTTTATCTAATTGGAGATTTGGCAGGTTTCATATAATGAGCCACGCTATTCACTTCACCTTTCTTAAATAGTATTAGTTGGATTTGATATCAGATGCTCTGAACGGGAGCTCAGAAATAAATAAATAAATAAAATAATGATCCATCTAATTGCTATCAAGTAGAGATATTAGACAAGTTAGCGAAGTATTTTTTTCATAATCGGAGTGAAGGTTTAAAGGCAAAACTACTTGCGTGTCTTTTATATGATTTTTTTTTTAAATGAACAATGTTAAACTTTTGATGATAGTATATACAATCACATTAAGAAGGAACGAAATCTCACAAATAAATGTAGAAACATAATCAATAGAAACCTCAAGATTTTTTTAAAATTAAGAGAGAAATTTATATTAGTAATTTCAAATCACACTTAAAAGGCACAACAACAACAAAAAACTCAGTGATGGCAAGTCAGCACTGATGCGGCATTGTGCAAAAAATCTAAGAATTAAAACAACAAGTCTACGAGAAGCTAAAAAAAATAGCAAATGTACTTTCCCAAATAGGGTTGGCAAAAAAACTCATAGTTTGTGGCTCGCTCGGGATCGACTCGTTATTGGCTCGCTCGTTAGTGAATCGAGCCGTTAACAAACCGGCTCGTTAAGTTAATGAGCCGAGCTTGAGTTTTGGTTAGTTCGCCTCGTTTGGCTCGATAAACTATTAATATTTATTATTTTTATTATGAATTTTTAGTATGATAAGTAATTTATAGTATGTCATGTATTTAAACTATTATATTAAATTTATATGAAATATATTATTATTAGTTATTTTATTAATTTTTATATAAATTTTAATATAAAAATATTATTAATTATTAAATAAGTCTTATCGAGCCTTAACGAGCCAGCTCGGTAGCTCGTTAACTTAACGAGTGAATCTCAACCCAAAACTTTTGGCTCGGAAGTAGTTAACGGCTCTGTTTGGTTCGTTTACCGCCCTATTTTCAAAACATGTATTTTTTGGTTATGAATACAAAATTAAATAATATATATATAGCAGAACGGAAAACTTATAGTTCATAGTTTGCAAAGCTAAATAAATAAAATTTTAAAGAAGTTCAGAAATTGTACGAAAGCAATTAAATTTATTCAAGCTATATAGTGCAATTAACGAATTAACAATAACACCATGCAGTCTTTTTGTAAAAAAACAGTTGATAAAAAAGGAAATTTGGTTAATTTAAGAATAAATTAAATCCCATTCTAAAGAATGTACTAATTTCTAACTTATTGAAAAATATCTTGAACAAATAACGTGCTCATGTTTCTCAGACGATCTCCATTAAATATATGAATTTTCAGGGATTAAAACTACGGAAGTATAAATAAAATCAAGAAGACAACAAAAACATAATGACGTACATTTAATAATGGATTCGTTTTACTCGTATTTGTTATCGTATTTGTTGTGTATTTTTTTCAAACTAATAATTTATTTCAATACTTAGTGGGTCATTCGCAAGCGCACGACGTATCATGTAGCAATTAGGTACCGATTCTACAGAGACAAGTTTAAATCATCAATATAAATAAATTTCCTAAAGTAAACAATAAGATCTAAAATCATATCTAAACTAATTAAAATACAAACTAAAATTGACTTGGACATAAATTAGGATTTTATTAAGATGAAAAAAAAATTTAGGGTTTAACATCACCATCTACTTGTGCATCAATCATACTATTCATAAGTTTATTCTAAATTTAGTGAGAGTTATCATCTATGTTAGTATCAAGATCCTGTTAGGAGTTAACATCGTATTCTAATTAGGGCAAACTTCATGATTAAATACTATATTATTCCTAATTAAAATTCATTATGTTTTGATAATTCTAAACTATTCAAAGACCAATTGTTCCCGGTTAGATTATTCCAATTAATTATTCTAAAACTTAAGAAATTCACATATAGTCTAAACTTCACGGTTAGATTCTTCACCTAGGTATAAATATTGTTTTTGGATCCGAGTACTGATAGATTTGGGTTAGAAATATAATTAATTCTCTCAAAATATGTGTTCATCTAAGGGTTATTTGTAGTTTATGAATCTATGTTATCTAGGATTTTTGTAATCCTTGATGGATTACTAAGAAAATATAAAAATTTAATCCAAGCACAATTCAATTTCATGCAAAGTAATTCATAAGAATCAAGAACAAACGAACAAACAAGTATGATTAAATACAATAAGATTCAAGTTTACATATCTACTATTCTAGAATGGCGTCTACTCTTTCATGGAAGAGAGAAAATCACAAATAAAATCGACGAAATTCAAAAAAAAAATCATAAAAAGAATAGATATTACACCCATTTTTTTATTTTGCTTCTTTGTGCCTTCTTTCTCTCTCCTGAAGAAAAATAAAATTTTCTCTCTCTAAAATCGTCTTTTAATGTCCAAGAATCTCTAAACCTAATTACGGGACCTCTTTTATAAGAAAACTTTGTAATAATATCAAAAACTGCCCAAGTGAACAAGTAACACGAAAAACTATTCAAGTCTTCTATATTTTTCGTCTATATTCAGATGTATTTTGGTTATGAATCCCTATGAGTTATGTTCTTCTTGTTGTCAGAATCGAAATGAGACCAAAAATGCTGAAAATCTCCAAGCGAATCTTCTGAAAACTATAAATAACCGTTAAGAGGTCAGACTGAAACCGCCCTGAGAGGGCCGTGTGCGGACCTGAACTGAGGCCCCACGAGGGTCCGCACGCGGCTGTACATGATTCGCACGGAGGCCTAGATGACTTAAAAAGCATGTATCTTTCTCGTTTGTTGTACATTACCTCCGATGATTTGCATCGTTCTTCTCCATTTTCAATGAATTTCAATCTAAACCTGAAAAATCAATAAATTTAAATAGTAATTTGAACTTGATAATTTAAACCCTAAATTAAACCTAAATACTCTAATTAAAGCTAAAAAAATTAAAATTTAAGATTAAATCACATTTAAAATATAACATTTAATACTAATTATCTTTTCTTTGGATGCGGAGGCAAAAAGCCTACAAATTTTTTTCATTAAAAAGCAGATTTACAAAATGAAAATAGAAAAAAAAAATAAAAAAAAAAAAGAAGAGAAGATGAGATTTACAGGAACTGCAACTAATGACATATTCCGAAAGAAAGAAAAGTGAAAAAAAAAAATGATCGTCGATGAGGGGGGATGATTGTCGTCGTCAGAGGCGTGGCGAGCGAGTGACAGAGACAAGCGAAGACGCAGGCGGACGGAGGTGCAGGCAGGCAAAGGCGGTCTTCGTTGTACTTGTTGTCATCGTGGTTATCATCACGAGCAAAGGCAGAGCATCGCGGTGGGTCATTGTGGGCAAAGGCAGAGCAAGACATCGTGGCAGGCCCCGGCTCTATAAGCAAGTATAACACCACCAATCAGAACAAGACAACACAATGCTGGTACAAGGGGGACTAGCAGCAAACTTCTGATAATAGATTGAATTGATCGAAGGTGAATCATCTAGGCAGTTCCATGGAAGATAGCATGCTAGTCTCTAGATTATATTGTCTAGTCATTTCTTACCCTCTAGTACCTAAGTGACTAGACTGTCCCTTGATCCATGAATGCTCGAGGCAATAAGGGAGTGCGACATGGGAGAGGGGCTCGACTAATGGGACAACCCTGGTCGTGTAGTCGCGCTCCCGTCAGATCGGTGGAACAACAAGGTAAGTGGGTCGCCAGCCACGATGGGGGGAGGTGCGTGGCGGAGCATGATGGCAGCAGCATCGTGTCTCTGGCAGGATCTGGCGGAGCATAGCGGTGAATGAAATCGATGAGGTGGGGTCAATGTAGGCCAGTCCTCGGTCGCGAAGGGTGAAGTCGAAGGTGGCGACGTCAGATCCGTCGGTTAGGGTTAGCTTGTAGAGGTTAGAGAGGAGGTAGAGGAGGGGAGGAAAGATGAGACATTAGGAGGCCGGCGTCGCCTCCCTCGTCTAAGTTTTTTTTTTTGCTTTTTTATTAGAATATTAGAGCATCCGCATTCCATTGTCAAATTGATTGTCAAATCTCATTTGACAGTTGTCATTTGAATTTCAGGGATGGAGAGACTAGGAAAAAATAGATAATTGTTTAAATTTGACAATCCATTTGACAAGTCACGTTAGCGAATAAGCAAAAAATTAATTACGAAAGTGTCATTTTAACAATTTCATTCTATTCAAGGATGCCACTCTTAAAATAAATTATTAATTGATGACATGGCATAAAAATTTATTTTTGATAATCGACATCAATGCGGATGCTCTTATTATCGTCCCAAGCCTTTTCTCCTCATTCGTTGTCCCCAAGCGAAAAAATTGCATTTTAAACATTCAATTGACTTTTTATTTTCCGACTTTCCATTTTTACAACTGCATAGCACATTAATAATTCAAAAAAAATTGAAATTGAAATGGCGTCTCTTTAAGAAAATTAGAAAGAGTCAGAGCTTATTCACCCAGAATCATTTCTTGCTCTCATTCACATACCTCATCTTCTCCAATGTTGTTTGCTTCCTGCCAACTATCATCTCTCACAAAGACTCAACATCGACAATCAAATCTTTGTACAAAATCAAATATATCCTCTCACAAAGACTCAATATCAACAACTAAATCTTTGTGCAAAATCAATTACCCAATCTCTCTTCTTCCATAGAGGAAGCAAATTGAACGACGATTGGAATGGTTCTTGTGTGTCTTTAAATCTGTCCAAAGTGAAAGACGATGCTGGTCCAGTCGGGGGAGAGTACATATTAGTTGTTTTTTATTTGTATTGCAATTAAGAGACAATATTTGAGATTTAGTTAAAACTATCCTATGTAGAAAATACAATATATATATATATATATATATATATATATATATATATTATTTCATACTTGTGCCTCTTAATCTCTTCTTTTTTATTGTTTCATACTTGTGCCAATCTCTTATTTTTTAAGGTATTTTCAAACTTATTTTATCAACTTTCTCTTTTGTTCTCAGGATAATGCATGTAAGGAAAGATCGAGCCATACTTGCATATTGAATATTTGTTGACGTCAAGAACAAATTCATTCTCACCGAATGAATTACTCTTTGCATCAAATGTGTTCTAATGTGTGTATGTCCTTCGACTTTATCTGATGTGATATATAGTTTATATTTTAAAATATGTGGTTGTAGACAATGAGACTATTTGTATATGTTGCATTTTATTCATGTGTGGTTGCAGCTTATACAATTATCAAGTTTAACTTATTATAATTTGGACCTTTTAATTTGCGCAATATAAATAGTAATTACTTTTTATTATCAAGAAATCAAATAGTATGCCTTTAATAGCTTGTAACTGATGCAATATATATTATGCTTGTAATTTCTTGAATCTACAATCATCATGCATGCTTTATTTTTTTCTTTTTCTAAAGAAAATTTTATTAGCAATGATAAACCTTTTAGTAGTAAAATATTTTTTGACAATTATAAATCAGACCTCCTATCTATATAAATAGTTGCAACTATATGACTCGCTTAAAGTATCAATTTTTACTCTACTAAATTAGTATTTAATATGAAAATTAGTATAAATAAAACGAACAAAAAATATAAATAAAAAATATTATTTATATAAATAGTTTGAAAGAAGCATAGTAAATTGTTACTTGATTTTACCAATTGACATATAATATATAAATAACATAATTGATAAATATAAATAGATAGTAAAGAAAATAATAATAAGTGCAATAAAAATATATTTAAAAACATTAAAAATATATTTTCGAAAGAACTTTTTGAAAAAAAGTGACATTTGTGCCAAATATTCACACTATGTTTTAATCAATGTAAATAATAATAGAAATAATTATAAATAGCTCTAAATATGGCATGGGAACCAATTACAAATAAGTTGTTAAAATATATAATAAAAAAATAATTCATGCAGTATAAATAGAATTATTTGACGAACATAAATAGCTCAAAATTAAGTGTTGAGTGATATCCGAAAATAAATTGTATAGAATACATTAATAACTACAACAATGAGCATAAATAGTTTTTTTTTCAAGAATTATAAATAGATAAAAAACAATCCATTAAAACTACTTTTACAATTACTATTAATAAGTACTTCAGTTAGTATAAATAATCTAGTTAAAAACTATTTAATTTTACTTACCAGCTAGCTATATATATGTAAATAGTTAACAATTATAGATCTAAATAACATCAGAATTATAATCAAGGGGTGGACTCGCTTAATTTTTCGCGCAGCACTTGGTAAAAACTGTTGAATTTACTTACATCTATTATATTGTGCTATTTATATCAAATGTTGTGATTATTTACTTGTAACATAATAATTATTAGTGTTTATATTACATTACAGTTTGCTATTTATATCAAGTGTTTGTAACATAATAATAAATTTACTTATCGGCACTATATATATAAATAGTTAACAGTTATATATCTAAATAAACTTAGAATTATAATCAAGGGGTGGACCCGCTTAATTTTTCGGGCAGCGCTTGGTAAAAACTATCAAATTTACTTATATCTATTATACTGTGCTATTTATATCAAGTGTTGTGATTATTTACTTGTATAAATGGTGGGATTTAACCACCAAAGCCGGTTGATGTAAATAACAAAATTTAATAGATATAAATAATATTGATAGTTGATGCCAATAGATGCAACAATTACCAAAAACGTAGATATAAATAACATGGATATCAAATAATAATATTTTAAGGTATTAGAATTTTAGTAACTAACACAATAAATATAAATAGGGAACAACTAAAGATATAAATAATATCAGAATGATAATCAATTGATGACGCGCTGATTTTTTTGTGTCAAATTTGTTGTTGCTGTAAATAATCCAAACATTTATGGTCAATTAATATAAACTAACGGTTGATTATAAATGAATCGACAAGTTGCCTAAAAATATAAAAAAAATAGTGAATCTAATTGACGTCGCTGAGATTGCATGTTACAGTCACAAAAAAATAGCGATTTTTTTTGTGCCAAATGATTGCAGTTACGGTCAACTCGCGAAGATTCAAAATTTTTATTTATCGCTGCAGTTATGGTCAAATCACGAAAGACTTTTGACGTTTTAACTACTAAATTCACGAGAATCAAAATTTAGAAATATTTATGGGACAAATGCTTAGACATTATTATCAGCCTCCTTTTTTATTTTCGCCACGTTCTTTCTCGCTTTCGCATTTCAGGAGCCATCCAATTCTATCGGTACTAATTATCGATGTGTTATGAAAAAAATATTAAAAAAATCCACTAGAACGATCCGACGAATACAAGCTATAAGCATTCAGACGTCGGAATCTAACTCATACAAATGAAAATCATTATATTTAAAATTTTAGTCATCTGATCATATCGGTCTTCTCTTTACTAATTCATATATCTTTTGATTTTTTTGGTATTTAAAAAACTCATGCGATAGAGCATGATACAATTTGAGGATCCATGTAGATGTTCCCATATCAATAAATCTGTGAATTTCATTTTTAAAATAATTTTGTCCCAGTCAATAGTAATATCGCAAAAAACTAAAAAACATATTCAAATGTACATCTTTAAAAATACTGTATGCATGAATTTACAGTGGAATTCATTTAAAGTGCTTTTGGTATAGAGGCTACAATTGGCCTGGTTGGGTTTGGATTTGTGTTTGGACGGGTTGGATCTAGTTTGGGTTCAGGTGGATCGGTTCGAGTTAGTTTGATCTTATAAAAGAAATTAAGACGGTTAGGGTCAGGACAAGTCGGGTCAATTTATATATTAACTTTTTTCAGATCTTAGATTGATTTCAATTGAATTGTAGATCATTTGATTTTGGGTTGGATTGGGTTAGATTCAGATCATATCAGTTTGATTTTTTTTAAAAAATCAAATCGAGTCAAATTGGGTTCAAATCAGATCAGTTTGATTTTTTCAAAAATCAAATAAATCAAATTGAATTAGATTCAGATCCGAATGGATCGATGAATTTCTCATCTTGAATTGGTTTACCACCTCTATTTTGAATATATCCATTATACTTTTTCAACCAATTAATATCCTAAAAAAATTCACAAAATAATCTTCAAATTATTTCTTTTGCATTTACATCATTTCATCTGAGATAAATCAAACAAATACAATCAATACTACGCACAATATGTTTATTTTATGATTTTTAGTGAATTTACTAATGCGTAATCCTTTACTCTCGAGGAGATTTTCTTAAATAAGGCTTGGAAAAAAATGTTAATTTGATTATTTTTTTATTTTTAATGGATTCGTAATCATCCTCCCTTTTGTGCATTGATTGCTTTTTCTATAATTAAATCTTATTCTTACATAAATGGTCGATAAGGAATTCGAATTATTCTCTACCCTGAACCCATAATTCGTCGGATTCGATTTTATCTGAAAAATCTCCTCGAGAGTAAAGGTACGCATTTCATTTTATGATTTTTAATGGATTTCTAACTCATTATTCGTCGGATTCGATTTTACTGCCGTCTTTCATTTCTTTTCGGGAAAAAGGTTGGAAGTTACAATTGTAAGTTATATTTGTAGGACATTCAAATATAATAACGGCAAAAAAAAATTAATTGTTAACAAATCATCAAAATCATATAGTCAGTTGTTAAAAAATCATTTGGATAATACTTTTCTGCAAACACCTCAATAACGCCACTTGTGTCATATCAAGTGAATGGAGCAATATCCAGTCCATGCTTTAAAATTTTATTGGTGTTCTAGTTATAAGTACGTAGAGCGTGTGATCGAGTTAGATTGAGTTTGAGTTAATAATTATTATTTTATTATTTTTTGATTCGGTCCGACTCAACTTAGATAAAATAATTAAATATATATTAATAATTTTATGTATTTTAAATAACTTAATATTAATTAATATATAATTAATCTTAATTAGATAATATATATGTATAATCTTTAATTAACGTTAAACACAAAATAAATTAAAAATATATAATTAAATGAATCAAAAAATCTTAATTAATATCTAACTCATTTATTTTTAAATTATTTTAAATTAAATTAGTCCATCGGATTAAGTTTTGATATTTCTACTATACCCGTACAAAAAAAGAAGCAAAAAGGGCCCGTATTCTCTGCAAATTGGATTATTTCAAGCGCGACAATAGCGGGTATAGTTTTGAAGCCTTTCCAAGTCTTTTGACCGACAGAACCCACACAGAGTGACAGAGAGAAAAAAGGAGCGAAAATTAGCGAGGGAAAAGGGGCAGAGAACAGGAAGATGCACTTCTTCGATCCAACTCTTTTTCTCGACTGCATCGTCAATTCGAAAAAAAAGGAAAGAGGGTAAAGATTGAGGTACTTGGTAATTAAATCATTAAATTATCTTAAATTTACAATTTCTCGATTCAATTGCGCATTTCGGGCATTTCTCCGAAGGTTGAGATAAAATTAAACTTTTTTCTTTAGGAATCCAGTGGGATACAGTTTCTAGGTTTGTTTTGAGAGGTGAAATCAGACCATTCCATGGGGTTCCCTCCCCTCTAAGCGCGCCGCTACCTTCTTTTCTCTTTCAATTTCAGAATTCTCTTTATTATTGGTTCAATTGCAACATCAACCGGGCTAGTTTCTACCTAAGCTTTCTCTGGAGACTATGATCAATCGTGTCTAGCTTGTAAAAGAGCACACAATAATGGAGCCAGAAGAAGTGGAGGAAGAAGAGGACCTCGACTTTGTTCCCTTTCTGAGGGAAGATATCCCGTCTGATGGCTCTTCAGGTCTCACATCTGAAAACGAAGGTGCAGGTCCTGCATCGACAGAATCTCTTCAGGATGAAAATAATGGGGATAATAGTTTGCGTGAGGCCCCGTCTGGTCAGGTTGGGCCAACTATGGGTTTGTTCACAGTAGAGGATGAAGAGGCAATATGCAAGAGGACACGAGCCCGCTTTTCACTGCAGAACTACAGTCTGGATGAACTGGAGGCTTTCCTCCAGGAGTCTGATGAGGATGCTGAGGGACAGAATGCAGATGAGGAGGAAGAGTACCGGAGGTAAGAACTTAATTGCTTCATTACCAAATCAGGACTGTACATTTTAGCATGTATGCTCAGTAACAGTATTTACTATTTGGTTAGCTACTCATCTAGTACGGATCCTAAAATAAGCAATCTTTACTTGATTTTGGCAGTACGTGAGAAGTTACTAACACTGATAATTATTTCATCTTCTCTTTTGTTAAGAGCTGGGTTCCCATGCCTCCATGTATAGTGCCTCTATTGGGCTTCCTTTTTTAGACCTTTAATAATTCAAAACTAAAACTCAAATATGAGGTGAATAGTTAGACTGGGATCTTTATCACTTTCCAACTTGGCGAGCCAGAACTATGAAATTTCAAATCTGTTTTATTGGCATCAAGAGATTGTAGAAATTTGTGTAAGCGGACAATCTCTGAATTTTAATTTGCAAGTTCTTGATTGCCATAAAAACAAAGTCCAAATGCTGTAAACTTTTACTTACATGTTTGATAGATCACATCTAGGCTTGCTGTTTTATTTAGTTATAATTTTTGCTATTAAGTATTTATGAGGTGAAGGCATTTCAACCCTCCTTGGTAAATTATCCATGTTAAACTTTAAAACTTTGTAAAGTAGCTTTGATAAAAGAAAATTTGTAAAGTAGCTGAAACCAGAATTGCAGTTGCTAACCTCACTATAACACCAGTTATGGTTATTAGAGGTGGACAATGTAAACTCTGAGTTCCAGTTTGTTCCGATGCTTCCCAACTGCAGGTTTCTGGCAGCAGTGCTGACAGATGAACTGCCGTACAACACTGAAGAAGTGGGTGTTGTTGATGAGGATGAGAATGATGTAGATTTTGAGCTGGAAATCGAAGAAGCTCTAGAAAGTGACCCTGAGGAACCTGTTGACAATGTAATAAATGAAGGCCAATCTAAGGGTTGTGGGGCCCAACGCCGACCCGAAACTCGTCAGAAGAAGCGGATGGAGTCTTCTTCTTCTTCTTCACGCAATAACCGGTCAGACCAAGCTGCAGTACTCAACAAGACAGTCTTATTAAGGCCCCTTGTACCTTACGTACCACCTGGACAAGTCACTGTGCCTTCTGTACCAGCTGTACCTGGCCACTTGTTTGGGTTTACGGGTCAGCAGGTAGGACAGCTTTATGTGATGTTGCATGAGCATGTCCAGCTATTGGTTCAGGTTTTCTCTGTCTCTGTTATGGACCCAGCACACCAGCAAGTTGCCGCTGTGACACAGAATCTGTTAAAAGAAATGGTCGCAAAGCATGAGGAAGCATTGACTGGGAAGACAGTTGCCTTTCCTGGGTCTTGTTTTGTGGCTCCACATATCCACTCATCAATGAGCTGTAATAGTGCCAATGGGAGACCTGAATCAGCCCCATGGATGCCCTCAATTGATGGCCCTATTTTTTCTGTGCTGGATGTTCTGCCTCTCAGACTGGTGAAGGATTACATAGAAGATGTTATGGCCAGTGAGTACCCCCTATCTATCTTGTACTCTTTTGTATGTCTGTCCCTTTTTAAATTATTTTTTCTTATAAACAAATATTTTTGATGTTGACGTGGTTCCTTTCTTCATCGAAAAAAAAATCCCAGAAAAGGTTTTTCCTTTGGGAGGCGAAACAACCAAGTTATTGGGAGAACAAAAAGATTCTTCCCTGCATTCAACCGAACTAAGAAGCCCCCTCACATGAGAAATGATGCGTTAATTAACAATGCATACTAATAGAAATTATTGTGTAGAAAAAGCTACAACCTGTATCCACCTAATGGTAGGCATGTCTGCTCTAGTCCAACATTATAATTTTAGATATATTATCTGGACATCATCTTCAGGTTCTTTCATGTTATCTTATACATTAAACATCTCATGTAGGTGTTATTAGGAATAGGCAAAGCCATCTAGAAAGCACAGCAGACAAGGGCTGCACCAAGAAAGAACCTCTCTTCCCTTTGCCTACCTCCCGCAACTCTCGAATAGCTGATAATGGGTCAAATATCTCTTCTTCGATTGACAAGGGACAGCAACAACCGAAAAAGACACTGGCTGCAACCCTAGTGGAAGACTCAATGAAACAATCAGTTGTATTGGTGCCTGCTTATATTGCCAAGCTTGCACAGCGGTTTTGTTCACATTTTAATTCGGAGATGCTGCCACATAAGCCCCCAGTCTCAGCTGTTGCTAATCGTGTGCTCTTCACTGATGCTGAAGACAGGTCAGTTAGGAAAAAAAATTTACATTTTTGTTTTCTAACTTTAGTTCTGACATTACATGTGTATTTTTGTTTTTCCATTAGATTGCTAGCAATGGGTTTGATGGACTATAACACTGACTGGGAGGCAATACAAAAGCATTACCTTCCATGTAAATCCAAGCATCAGGTGATTATTATTTATTTCTCTAATGTGTTTAGAAATTAGAGTGGTTCTCTTTTGTATAATTTGTTCTCAAATGAAAATTTAGAGATGAATTATGGCCATGCCTACTCATTTTTTCTTGATAGGATATCTGAATCATGTATTTCATCATGATGGATTGAGAAGATTACTGTCAAAAACAAAAGCGTGTCTGTAGTTTGCATACAACTTGAGACTCTACAATTATTATTTTGGTCCGTCCTTTCAGAATTAGTGTTGGTTATCTATCTAAGAGCATCTATGACTAGAAATTACTATATTTCTCCTTAAGATTCAATCAATTTAACATGCTATCGTTAAAAATCCCTAGGCTTAAATATCTAATGAGAAAAAAATGTCTCTGTCCTCAATATTGTGCCTATGCTTGTTTGACACTCTAGACCAGCCACTGTTTTTTTGGAGGGTTTATATCTAGTACAAAGTGATTTTATTGATCTTGTTTGCTCTTTTTTCTTTTTATGTAGATTTTTGTAAGACAAAAGAACCGCAGTTCTTCAAAAGCTCCAGATAATCCCATCAAGGTAAAATGCCTTCAACAACCAAAGAAAAGTAATTTGTAATGTAAATCCTTGTTTTCTATTTATTGCCTGTAAGGAAAAAGAAGTTTTACTAATAAGATGCTAATGCATGTAGGCTGTGCGGCGCATGAAATCCTCTCCTTTAGGACCAGATGAAATAAAGCAAATTCAAGAGGTATGCTTTCTGCTAAATTTGTACTATAGCACATGTTTTTTTTAAAATTTAAAATCTGGAAATTTTGTTTTATTCAGGGCCTTAGGCTGTATAAAAATGATTGGTTATTGGTCTGGAAGCTCATGGTCCCACATAGAGATCCCTCTCTGCTGCCTCGTCAGTGGAGAGTTGCAATGGGTACCCAGAAATCATATGCAAAAAGTGAAGTTACCAGGGAGAAAAGGAGAAAGTACGAAGCAAACCGCAGGAGAAAGCGCGCTCTTATGGCTGATTCAAAAGATGTGAATACAGAAGAGGTTATTATTTCATTTTTTTTGTGTGTGGTCTTGCTATTTTGTTTTGTTAGGAGTTTTCTACTGTAGATATCTGATATTTTGAGTTTTATTTTAGAGCACTCAAAAGGGTTCTTATGATGATCCTAAAGAAACATTATTCTGGAATAAAATCAGAAATCACCAGATATTCCTTTTCTTATGCCCTAATGTTCGATTAGTTAATCTGGATAATCAAATATATATTTCAGGAAAATGAGGTAGATGACGGTTTAAATGGGGAATATGATAATGATAATAATGGTTACGAGGAAGAAGCTTATGTTCATGAGGCATTTTTGGCAGACAATGATCCAAACAGCAGTAGTATTCCACAACAAGGAACTGGACACTCCATTTCTAACCCCAGCAATACCAGCCAATCATCAGCACCTCTTAATTCCAGTTTATCCAAGCATTATTCCTCATCTACAGTTGGCACATATCTACCCCTGCCAAATCGAAGGAAGAAGGGTTATCGAGTTGTTAAATTGGCACCTGATTTGCCACCTGTTAACCTCCCCCCTTCAGTACGAGTCATCTCTCGGGCTAGATTTAATTTAAGTCAAACCCCTGCGACAAAAGATACCAGTTCAAGCAAAGTGGAACCCCCCAAGCAACTTGACTTATTCCCAGATAGTACCCGGAATAGCAATTCCCAAAATGAGGCTGACTTCCAGATGCATCCTTTGCTATTCCAGATGACTCCAGACCAGCAATTAAGCTTATACCGACCCGTTGCCGCCCTTCCATTGAATGATTGTTCTGCAAGTGGATTACATGGATTTTGTAAAGATACCTCTGGAGATTCTGTAACTCTTGCTTTTCATCCCCTACTGCAAAGATTTAGTACCGATGAGGGGCTTGATAGTCAGATGAATTGTTGTGTGGAGCGTCAGAGGGTACACAATAATCTTGACTTGAATATACGGCTGTACTCTTCTCCTTGTGGGGCCGGTAATAACACACTGATTGAAAGTGCTGATGCAAATGTGGGTGCACATCTAGAAGCAGCTAATGCCTTTTCCCTTGAGCAAAGGACAGCGGAGCAAGGTACCCTTGTTGATTGATATTTACTATTTGAGTTTGATTTGGTTATTTTAAAAAGCAAAGCTAATAAGCTTAGTTTGGTGCTATAATTTAGAAACTTAAACTGTCAGAGTTTTTTAAGTAGCTTAGTGAGCCGTTCTCTGAAGGATGATGGAAAACCATTGATCCATTGTCTGTGTCAAACAAGTTGTTAAAGAAACAAAATGGAGAAACAAAGATAATAGTAATGTTGTACAGGAGATATGAAGGCAGCTACAGGAACTCATTCCAACTTATTTCCATATCAGATGGCTGTAATTCATTCCAAACTAATATCAGTTGATCTGTGCCATTTATAGATGAAGTCAGGGAGGCAGCATTTGAAATTGGTTCTGAATTTGATTCATTAATCTTAACCCCATATGGATCAGAAAATTGTGTGCCTAGTATATTAGTAAATTAGTGGAAATAAAATTATGCTGTTTTAGTTTAGAAAATCCAAATAATAGTTTCCAATGATTACATGGCCACTGGAGGTACTGGCACTTTCACAAATTTGAAAATGCTCTGCCAAGAAAAACAAAAACAAAAATGTATTTTTTTAACAGCACTGAATGGTCTACCTCTCTGTTTTCTTTTTTCATTGATGACTCTCTTCTCAATTCCTTAAATTCTGCTTGTACTTTCTCAGTTTCAGAGGATCAAAATGGTAGTGGTTACCAGCAAACCGGGGCTCTGATGATAAACGAGGATTCAATCCAAGGAATAGTAATGGAGCAGGAGGAGCTGAGTGACTCCGATGATGATGGCGATGGCAGCGAGAATGTCGAGTTTGAGCGTGAGGAGATGGCAGACTCTGACGACGACCAATTACCAGTAACATTCCTCATTCATTTTATTTCCCTTTTTTTCCTTGGATGAGTGTTGGTGGATAATGTGTAGTTAAATTTATCATTCATTTACTTCATTCAAGATTTTAGAATGCCTAGTAAGATAAGAAAAGATACCACAAAAAACCGTACTTCTCTCCTGAAGTAAATCCAGATGCAGAACCAGAAAAAACTTCTGAGGAGCAAAAGGCAAACATATATAACACAAAAAATATTTAATTTTAAGTTTTTGATAATTGTTTAATAAAGAAGGCAGGCTTAAGATTAAGTGAATGAAATGTATGCTGCCTTCTTTCCTTTGATGTCAATATTTTGTCCGAAAATTTTGTTAGTTCTTGGCTGATCTATGTTGTATAATTTTCTGGTTTTGTTATGCGCTATTGTCCAGATGATTATTTGCAGCTAGTTAGAGCTCAATTGAGGCCTAAATATTAAGAGATGGCCTTGTAACTTTGAATTTGTATCCATTAATGTACTACAGTGTGAGGACCAATATCTGCACACCCTGAAGTCTGGTTATTTATTGTATTTCTTAGAGGGCACAGAAGTTTTCTAGTTGAGAACAGTCGTCAAAGGGTCAAAATGTTGACATTTTTTATTTAAAAAATAGGTTCTGCAATCTTTGGTGGCTCTCGGTGAGAAGAATCATCCTTTAGAACGAAGAGACATATTCCAAGAATTAAATCAGGCAAACTCAAGAGGACCGAAACGAAAGAAAGAATTTATAAAAAATGATAGTATGCAAAATGAAACCGAGTCAGAACCTCACAAGGGTAGAGGAAGAGGTGCCAGTGCTGATGATCAGTTGGATTTTGAAACTTACAAGCCCATAACTGTCCCAAGAAAACCACGTAAACGATCTGTTTTGAAGTGATTTGTCTGTCAGTACCTTTTTATTTTGTGGAAGTTCAGTTTTTTTGTCCTGAAACGTTCCATAAAAAGAATGTTCCATGAACTTTAATTTGCACCAATCTGCTTCATGAAATCTTAAAATGATAATCAAATTGGCCCTAGAGCTTGAGTATGACAATGTTGATATCCTCAATTTTTTTATTTGCATCAACTCAGATCTGAGGATAAATTTGGTTATTTAGAGAGAAGTTTTAAGGATTAACCTAAATCTTTTCCAGAATCTAAAGATGGATTGGGTGCAAATGAAAGTTGGGAATCTATTGGGTTGATTTGAGAAAGTTCACGGAAGAAAACTTGCATTTTCTGTATATTCTCACTTTTGTTTTTTTATAGAATGTATTTATTATTTTTGTAGAAACTTATAGGATGTTGTAATATAGTTTTTGTTTGTAACTTTTGTAATTCACCATCTGTTTTTAGGATGATCGTTAGTTTTCCTGGATTTGTATTCAGTTTTCTCAAAATCAAGCATGCTATCATTATAATAAGAGGTATTTTGTATTCATATTTTTGTCACACAAGAAATTCATAAAAAATAATATTCTTCACGATGATAATTAATATGGATGGTGCATTTCCTTCTTCAATCTTTCGTTTCTGAGAATTGTTAAGAATGAATCAGCGAGGAGAAAGATATACATACAAAGAGCGCTGGTATATTTTAAGAAGAAACCAAAAAAATTGAAATTAGCAAAATTAATTATAAAGATCTTAAAAAATGAACAACATCAGGACAAGAAATAAGAATAATGGAGAAACCGAGCGAATATTTGATTGGACTGTGTGATAACGCTTTGTCCGTCCATTTCTCATTTTTTTTTTGATGAAGTGGGCTTAGCCTACTTGGTATTTTATTGATAACCAAAAGAAAACGTGTACATGTACAGTGTTATGAATAAACCGAAACCCCTCCCCCTTTTTATATGATTTTTACATTTTCATCCGTTATCCTTCTATCTATCTACATCTTCCAAAATGATCCGTTAAAGCTCATGCAAGGGCAATTCTTTAGATTGGAAGATTCTTCTGTTTCTTTTCTTTCACTGATTCCAATATATCGCTATGCAATTGCAATCTCAGTTGTGTTTGTTTGATTGTATCATTAGCTGCATCCGATTTTTCATCCAAAATGCGTATGAGGAAGCCTCAAGTGGTATTTGTCTGTCCCATATTCTTTTCGCGACATTGCATTGTAGATGAGGTGTTGAGTCATTTCGATTGTGCTTGATTTGCATATGACGCATATTTGCAGATGTGACCAGCCCTTCCTTTGTAAATTTTGTTGTGTAGAGATACTATTTAGCTTGACTAACCACATGAAAATTTTCACTTTCTTCGGAATCTTGATTTTCCATAGGGTAACGCTTGTTATTATTTCCGTATGAGTTAAGAAATAGTACGTTGATCTTGTCGAAAAAGCGTTGTCTCCCATCGCCGTATAAGTTACCCATTGACCATTTCTCTGGATACCTCAAAGGTAGGTCTCAAGGATTGAAGTTCTTTGAAAAGAAGGATGTGGTAGTGTTTATTTCCCTTTGAACTGAATGTCCATTAACAAAGTGCATTGTCAATGCTCAATTGCAGTCTGGTTTTGTTCGTAGTAGCCATAGTCATTTCAGAAGCAATGAGATGTTTTGGGATCTTAAGTCTCTGATTCCCAACCCCCGTGTATTTTAGGTAAGCAAACTTTGGACCATGTAACTAAACAGTGTTCACCCAAACATTTTTCTTTTCCTTTCCAAAGGAACGCCTGTTTCAACCGCTCTAAGTGTTTCATAACCCATTTTGATAGTAAAAATGCTTGCATGAAATGTAATGGGAGCACATTGATTACAGAGTTCACTAATACATTCCTACCTACTATTAAGAGGTGATTTATGTTTCCTCCTGATAGCCTAGTTTGAACTTTGTTGATTCGAGGCATGAAATCCTCTCTCCGAAGTTTTTGACCGACAACGACAATCCCAAGTATTTTAGTGGAAAGGTACCCTATGTGCATCCTAATATTTGTCCAATTGTGTTGTATAGTTCTCATGGTATTGCAATAGGGATGAATTCACTCTTATGCAAGTTGATTTGCAGTCCTTTGATTTGTGCGTATATTTTTAGCACATCCATTGTGGATGTCAAAGTGTGAGGATGTGCATCCATTATGATAAGAGTATCATCCGCAAATTGAAGTGTTATGTTAGGGACATTTGGAATTATAGTGTTAGAGTTTATGTCCCTAGATAATAGTTTACAATGTATCCGTTACAAGTACGAAAAGGAGAGGAGATAATGGATCCCCTAGACGCAATCCCCTCATGTGATAGAAATGGTCCCCTCTTTGCCCATTTACATTGATGGCAGTAGAAGAAGATATTAGCAAATTTTTAGTCCATTGCGCCCATGTATGGGGAAATCCTCGAAATGACATGATATGTAGTAGAAAGTCCCATGAGATAGTATCAAACGTTTTTTTGAAGTCTATCTTGAGGATTATTGATGGTATTGTTATGCTTACTACGAAAGTTGATCAATTTTCGAGCTACTAAGAAGGTCTTCATCATTGATTGCCTATGTACAAATGTTGTTTGATTAATGTTAATGAGCTCAGACATTATGCTTATTGGTTTATATTCATCGAGTTGAGTTGCGCCCTATTTTTTTGGTATTAGGGTTATTACTGCTCTATTCAACCTCCACAAGTCTAGTTCATTTCGAAAGAACGCTTGCACCATTTCAACAATATCATCTTTAATTATTGGCCGGTATGTTTGATAGAACTCTGAGGGGAAGCCCTCAGCCCCTACTGATTTTCCCTTAGCAAGTGAGAGTACAGTGTTTATTATTTCAGTTGTTAAAAAGTTTTCCCCTAGTTCAGCTAGGTTTAAAACATTATATGCCAATTTTTCTCATGGTATGGTGATATTGTGTGCTTACTTTTGCCCTAGTAATTCCTTGTAGTATTTAATAAAGAGGTGCGAGATTTCTTTAGTTTTTGTATATTGGCCCTCATGGTCATTGATGAGATGTATGTGGTTGTATTTGATTCCAGTTGAAGCTGCAATATGAAAATATCGTGTGTTTTTGTCCTCTAATTTAAGCCATCTAATTGAAGTTCTTTGTTGTCATTTTCTTTCTTTAAGCCCTGTTAAGGAGTATATTTATTCTTTGAGTCTTATTCGAAGTTGGAATTCATTATCGTTTAGATATCTCACTTCTTGTACTCTGTCAAGCAATTGCACTACCCTTTTGCAACATTATAGTTGTGTGTTTTGGTTTCGGAATTTATCACCTGCCCATCTTCTCAAATGTTTCCTAGTGTTGTTTAGTTTGTGCATAAAGGAGCTAGCTATATTTGGTGTATCTCTGATGTAGAGTCATGCATTTCTAATTACCCCTATTTATTTATTCGTATTGCATCCAGAACATCTCAAATTTGAAGAATCATTTGTGTTTTTGCTGTTTAGAGATGGTTAAGCATAGTGGTACATGGTCTGAGACTGTGTTTGGTAAGTCCTGAAGTTTGGCTATTAAGTTCGACTCTTCCCATTCATGTGACCAAAATGCCCTATCTAATTTAGAAAAAGTAGGTGTAGACTGACCATTAGAATATGTGAAATTTCTACCCAACGATGTAATTTCTGTTATTTGCAACTCTTGTATTAGATGATTGAATTCCAATATGTTGCCCAGATTAATGTTATTGCTTGTTGATTCATGTGGTGCTCTAGTGAGGTTAAAGTCTCCTACTAGTATCTAAGGTAGTGGAATTTGGTCCCTGACATATCTTAATTCCGTGAGAAAATCTATTTTGTCTGCTGAGTTGTTCGGTCCATATATACTTGTGGCTGAACGACCTAGGCATGACATGACATTTAACTCCATAGGATTAACACAATAATGAGGTATGACAAGTGTAAACCATGATGACATTGTTAAAACAACTGGGATTGTGTGTATGGTTCTGAAATTTGATTTATGGGTAAATTATTTATCCCATAGTATTAAGATACCCCCTCTTGTGTTATTTGCATTCAACGCCACATGTCCCCTGTTTCTATTAGTTGCAACTGATTTAATTCGAAAATCTTCAAACTCATCCCATTTGGTTTCTTGTAAGCATATAACATTTGCATTAGCATTTTGAATCGAGTCTTTGATTAGAGCACATTTCGTTGAATCCCCCATTCCTCTAACATTCCAAGAAAATAAAGATAATTGCGATACAAAATTCATTAAGCAAAACTAATACCCTAATTGCAACAAAAACCTAAGATAGAATATAAAGATTACTATTCTTGATTTGAGAAATCTCAATTTTAAGGCTCAACATAGGTCAGTTACCTAAATAACAGCCTGAGATGAGACTGGCCCCTTGCCTTTGCCCTTGCCCTTGTATTCCTCCTCTGGCTAGATGGCAGAATCATCAAGGAGATCTTAGTCACTGAGGTCAATGTTGCAATCCGCAAACCCCGCCATGTCTAGGCTCTCGAGCATGAAAGCGTCTTCATCATTGTAGTCCATTTCTCCTTCCTCCATTTCAATCCCCTCCCCCGTCCATTTCTTGTTGAATACGGTTTGTTTACAAAATAGTAGAGCCCTTACTCAAAATAAAAGAAAGATACTTTTAGAAAGATATTCATCAAATACTTAGGAGCCGAGATGATTGTTAATCTTGTGACAAGTCACTTAACTTCGATGTTTATCCATATTTAGCCACTGAATTTTCATTTATCTATTTTTAGTCACTGAACTTTGATGTTTATCCATATTTGATCACTCTCATTAGTTTTTTCATTCAAAAAAAAAATTTTAAAAACTGATGGAAAAATAAATATCATTTCATTTCATTTATCTATTTTTCATTTAAATTAATTTTGACAACAAATATAATTTCATTTCAATTATTTTTGAATGAAAAAACTAATAGAAGTGACCAAATATACATCAAAGTTCAATGACTAAAAACGAATAAATAAAAATTCAGTGACCAAATATAAATAAATATCGAAGTTTAGTGATCAAATATAAATAAACATCGAAATTCAGTGACCTATCGAGATTAACCCCTCATTTTATTCATGAGAAAAATGGTAGAATTGTCACAATAGCTTGTGTGGTTTAATGGGTCAACTTACACAGTTGCCTCTTACTAGTTACTTCTAGTTACTTCACTCATCTGCAGGGACAGAACCAGAGCCTGGGCCGGGCTGGGCCTGGCACCTCTTGATCCTGTAAAAATTATTTTGTCTCGTTTATAATTAAAAGTTCTATCAGACAGGCCTAAGCTTCAACCCCTCTCTGACTAAAACTTCTCTTCGCGTGACTGATCGCGCCTCTCCCGCTCTCCTCAACGATCGACTAATCGCGTCTTTTACTCTTTTTCACTCCTCGGCTCCCCTAATTCGACAAGATAAAATAAAGTTTCACTATCATCGTTGGTGAGATCGAGGAGGCTGTTAGTTCTTCTGTCGCTGACTGAATCGCTACCTCAGTGCTCTGTCTAATCGTTTCTCAATTCTCATCGTAAGTCACTGGCTCACCTTGACACCTTCAATTTCTGGTAAATGCCGTAAAAATGGCCTACTTTGATTATTTTTGTTAGGAGAAATTATTAACTTAGTCACATCAAATGTTTATCCTTTTTAAATATTTTTTTATTTTGGTGAAAGCCGTAAAAATGTCTTGGATTTCAAAGTTTTATCTTTTTCAAATATTTTGTTTGCCGAAGTTGCTAAAATCATATTAATTTCATAATGTTATGTCTGTTAGCATCTGGATTTTTGTCTTTCAGTGCAGCTACATTGGCCCACAATATTGTTTAGTGTAATATAAAAGTATTTAATATATTTTGCACTGATTTACTGATGTCATCATTATATTAATATGTTAAACCTGTATTTTGATATGATACTTACTTGACTTGACAAATAATTAGTACTTCAATTTAGATTTAAGCAGTACAATAACTCTAGTAACCTGAGTTGAATTAGATATAGTTTTTACACAAGATTCAGGAACTAATCGAGTTATTCATATTCAAAGCTCTCTCGGATACAAATAACAGGATAAATAGTGAAACAAGCAAGAAGAAACATAAATATTAAGCAGCCAAGTTCATCAAATTTATTTCCTACTCATTTTTTCTCAAACCATCAAACTTAATTAGGCTCTACATCTGTTAAATAGAAATTACTCATTAATATTTACCAGACAAGCTAAAATCACACAAGTCCAAGGCTACTAAATAAAATTTACTGATTTTGATATGTGTATCCGTTATAAAATTGTTAATTCAATTTTGTCTATGTAGTTTTTTTGATGTTTTGTTTTGGCTTCAAAAATATGAAGAATGATTAACTGATTAAGTGTTTCTTATTTAGGTATGTATTTGATCTTTAATTTAATATTTAATTTGTTAAATATTTATTTTTAGAAAACAAAATATTATGTTAATTGTTAAATTTTTGTTTTCGTTTGATCATGTAATTTGAAATTAAAATTAATATATCTATGAAACTAACTAGGACACCCCTATGAATCATTTCTCATCTGCATCACATTGAGATTCGTGTTGGTATCGTAGTTTTTGGCTTTTTTCCGGATCGACCCTTGCGGGTAACATAGAAATTCGTATTTAGATGGAGATTCAGTGTGGTAAACTGGTCGTATCAATTCCAACGCGATGCATTTACCTTCTTCAAGCTAATTAATCAAATATTACAAACTCTAATAATGAGATCAATTATTACAAATATTTGGAATATATAGACTAAGATCGATTGACTTGAGAATTCCAAATATTTACATGTCAATCGATCTCATTATACCAAACACCAACTTCTTTTATGCAGTCCAGTGTCCGGATTAAAAACTTGCTACTAATGTTGACAGTCACTGTCAAATTTTTTTTTTTAAAAAAAACTTATTACTAAGATCAGGAAGAATTTCGATCTCACACAAAGATAATGTTTTATAAAAAAAAGCCAATTTATATAAAATGAAAAAGAAAAAAATAGCAAACTGCACAATAAAAATTAAAATAAAGTTTATAAAGTCAAATATAAACACGATTAATACATTATTTTAAAATAGTGTCAAATAAATTAAAATATTGAAACAACAATTAAAATTCAATTATTCTGATAAATATAATAATAAAATATAAATACGCTCTGCTAATTTAAATCTAATTTAAATCATGATCTCTACTAAACGAGCTTGACCTCGAGTTGGTAGCATGTTGATACGACCCTCCATTTCATCCATAACCATTAAAATACATATCTTCTTTCTCATTCCTTTCTTGATTTTTGCTGGATCTGACATAATGATCGGACTGTTGTACATTGATTAATCTTGTTTATTGCCATAACTACGCCAATGATCAGATCATGTGTTAATATAGTACTAGATGGTATAATATGAACTAACATACTGATGTAATCCAACCTTCTAAATGAACAAATAACAAGTAAGCGGTCACATGGGATGCCAATCAATTACGATTTCTGACACCAATAATTATCAATTTCCGTCATCGCTAATTCAACCTCATATTTTATTTCACCTCCTTGTCCCTATTATTTCAAATAGAAATTATAAATTATTGCTTAAATTTTAAAGTTAAATAAAAATTATATAAGTATAGAATATTACCGTCTCGATAAGTCCATTTCTATTATAAACATTATAGTTGTTGATATCCCAATCCAGTAATATGATATCATAAGTTCTCCCCTTATCACCGTAATATTTTATCAGTTTGGTGACTTTTTGGGAGAACACTAGATCTTGGACTTCCCAAGTCGCTGTAACTTCTTGACGCTTTATAGAACCACTCAACACATTTGTGCCACGTGTTCTCGATGATAACACATATCAGAAGTTGTCTGGCGATTCTGAACACGTTGTTCAATGATTTTGAATCATTTGTTTGTCATTATTCCCCACCGATTGAGACTCCCCATCTAGATATTGTGCTCATCTTTCTTGGTATAATGCAACCACTTGCTCTGGGATTAATTCTCATAATAGAATTTCTCGCCTGATACTTCCTTAGTTGCGACATATTGGTTATTGTGGTTTATGTTATTTCGTGTTCTTCTATTGGACACTTATTTTGGGAGATTTTTCGATGAATTTATAGGATGTCAGGTCTAATATGATTAATTTTTTTCACATATATCTCTCACCTCCATGACTTCTTATGTCTTGCAACTTATTTGAAAAGAGCCTTTACTTTTTTCATATGACAATCCTTATACACATTTTGTACAAATGTGTTGAGTACAATAACGGTGAACAACCTCGCCTGCTGATTTCTACCATCCAAAATCCGATCTTTCAAATACTGTCCTTATACCTAGATGTTGATATGAAATAACGGTAATTTTATTAGGACCGACAATTTTTTATGCACCCACTATGAATCAACCCCGATTTGCCACACTTTCCTCGTATACTACAACAGCAAATACAAGTAGTAATAGTTGTTGCTCTGCATCATAACCATATGCCATAAATAGTTTACCGGCATACCGACTTGATAAAAATCCAGCATCAATAGTTAAGACTGACCGTAAATAAGGGCATGCTGCAATACACAGACCAAATACCCATACAACAAGAACAACACAACAACAACAAAGCCTTTAATCCCAAATAAATTGGGGTAGGCTAGAAATGAAACCCAATCGGAAAACATAAGATCAAATATCTCAAATATCAGTGATAATAATGAATATGATGGAAGAAAAAGAAAATAAATAAATAATAATAATAATAATAATATATAAATAAAGATGATAATGATAATATGCTAATAATAGTAACAATAATAATAATAGTACAATAAACCTCTATTATAAAATCTATTTCTCAATCCTAAAATCCTATTTTTAAACCTAATTCTAAATTCTAATCCTAAAATTCTATCTAAACCTCTATTTCTAAATTCTAAATCCTAAAATCCTAAAAAATTTAAGAATATAAAGTCTATAACTCTACTATTAGACTCTAACTCCTAAATCATGGTTCAGGTACATGAATCGCTATCTTCCACGCACTCATATCCAAAGTAAGCTCTTTGGGTATATTTCATTCCTTCAAATCTCTTTTTATTGCTTCCTCCCATGTCAGTCTCGGTCGACCTCTTCCTCTTCTTGTATTTTCAGGATGACTTAAAATACCGTTGCGTACTGATGCTTCAGGAAGTCTTCGTTGGATATGACCAAACCATCGCAAACGATGTTAGACTAGCTTCTCTTGAATTGGTGCTACCCCAACTTTGTCCCTAATATCATCATTTCTGATTCGATCTTTCCTTGTGTAGCCACATATCCAACGCAACATCCGCATTTCAGCTACACTCATCTTCTGGATGTGTTATCCTTTTGTAGCCCAATATTCTGCGCCATATAACATCGCGGGTCTAATCACCGTCCTATAGAACTTGCCTTTTAGTTTGTTTGGGACCTTCTTATCACAAAGAACACCAGATGCTTGTCTCCATTTTACCCATCCAGCTTTTATTTTATGACTCACATCTTCATCGATCTCTCATTCACTCTGCAACATCGATCTCAAATACTGAAATGTGTCATTCATGGGTACTACTCATCCATCCAAACTAACATCTCCGTCATCTAAGTTTTCCCCGCTGAACTGACACCTCATATATTCAGTTTTTATCATACTAAGTCTAAAAACTTTCGATTCTAAAGTTTGTGTCCACAACTCTAGTTTCTGATTGACTCTAATTCTGCTCTCATCAATCAGCACCACATCATCAGCAAAGAACATACACCAAGAAATATCTTCTTGTATGTCCTTTGTGATCTCATCCATCACTAAGGTGAAAATATATGGACTCAATGCTGACCATTGATGTAATCTTATCTTAATAGGAAATGTATCGGACTCGCCGTCACATGCTCTGACACAAGTCACAATATTTGTGTACATATCCTTAATAAGGATAACGTACTTTGTTGGGACTAGTTTCCTTTTGAGCGCCCACCACATGATATTTCTCGAAATTTTATCATACGCTTTCTCTAAATCAATAAATATCATATGTAGGTCCTTCTTCTGTTCTCGATGTCTCTCCATAAGTTATCTTATCAAGAAAATCGCCTCCATAGTGGACCTCCCAGACATAAAACCAAACTGATTTTTAGAGACAGTTGTCAGTTTTCTTAAACAGTGCTCGATCACTCTCTCTCAAAGCTTCATGATATGACTCATGATCTTAATTCCTCTGTAATTAGTACAACTTTGAATATCTCCTTTATTCTTGAAGATTGGTACTAATATACTTCTTCTTCACTCATCAGGCATCTTATTGGACCGAAAAATGGTATTAAATAGTTTAGTGAGCCACACTATTGCTATATCTTTAAGACATCTCCATACCTCAATCGGGATGTCATCTAGTCCTAACGCCTTACCTGTTTTCATCTTTTTTAAAGCTTCTTTCACCTCAGACTCTTGAATTCTCCGAATAAATCTCCTATTGATGTCAATTGAGTCGTCCAACTTGATCGCAGTTTTCTCACTCTCGTCGTTGAATAGCTTGTCGAAGTATGCTCTCCATCTGTTCTTAATCTCCTCATCTTTCACCAAAAGTCTATCACCAAAAGTCTATCACCAAAAATCTCCTCTTGTCTTCTTTTCTCGAAGTTTAGCCATCTTGTAGACATAATTTTTCCCCTCTTTCGTATCTAATTTCCGATACAACTCCGTGTATGCTTGACCCCTTGCTTCGCTCACAGCTTTCTTTGCGTTTCTTCTAGCTTTTTTGTACTTCTGTATGTTTTCATCACTCTTGTTGTGATGTAAACATTTATAACATTTTTTATTCTCATTGATAGCCTTTTGTACTTCATCATTCCACCACAAAGTGTCTTTAAGTTCACGTTTATTTCCTCTAGTTACTCCAAACACCTCTATAACCACCTTTGAATGTGAGTCGCCATCTTCTTCCACATATTATCCACATCCTCACGTTCGTTCCACGATCCTTCTGTAATAACTCTATTCTTAAACACCTGAGAAACGTCCCCTTTGAGCTTCCACCACCTCGTTCTCGTTATTTTCATGCCTCTATCTCGCCGAACGCATACCTGAAAATAAAAATCAGCCACCAAAAGTTTGTGTTGTGTGACAACACACTCGCCAGGTATAACCTTACAATCCATGCAGTTTTGTCTCTCATCCCTTCTAGTCAGGACAAAATCGATCTGGCTCAAGTGTTGGTCACCGTTGAAAGTAATTAAATGCGATTTCTTCTTTCTAAAGAAGACGTTCGCTACCATGGGGTCATAAGCTATAACGAAGTTCAAGATGTCTTCTCCCTCTTGATTCTGTTCGCCATATCCAAAACCCCCATGTACCCTCTCAAACCTCCCTCTACCTGTGCCAACATGACCATTAAGATCATCTCCAATGAAGAGTTTTTCACTGCTAGGCATCATCGCTCAAACCTACTTGTGGGGCATACACACTGATGACGTTCAAGACCAAATCTCCAAAAATCAATTTGTTCATGATGATCCTGTCCCCTTGTCTCCTAACTGCGACAACTCCATTCTTGAGGCTCTTATCAATTAAGATGCCTACACCATTTCTACTTCGTTCTTTTCTCATGTACCACAATTTAAAGCCTGTATTCACCACCTCTTTAGTCTTCTGACCCGTCCATTTAGTCTCCTGAACACATAAGATATTAACGCGTCTCCTAATCGCAGTATCAACTAACTCTCTTAGCTTACCTATTAAGGACCCTACATTCCAACTACCTAAACAAATCCTACTTTCCCCGACTAGCTTCCTTGCCCCTCGCACTCGTCGAGTCAAGTGCGAAGACCCTTGTTCATTTGACACTATATCCGGACGCCGATGCAGCGTGTCACTAAGGTGATGACGATCCGGCCCTCGCTCACTTGTCACCATATTCGGTTCCAATATGGCGCGCCACTAAGGCGGTGACGACCCGCCCTTGTTCTCTTATCACCATATCCGGTTCCAATATGGCGCGTTGCTAAGAGGCGACGCCCAACTCGATCGGGTTTCATTTCCATAAAGATTGGGTCGTTTTAGTGCAGAGTTCGCCACACCCACCGCAACCCTCCTCCTTTATTCTCGGCTTGGACGATCGTGCGTAAACTAGTCCACACAAAGTGAATTAAATACCCATACAACACGATAAAAAATTTCAACACCGAACTTTATTGAGGACGCTGTCTCTATGATGTATTTCGTGCCATATGTGAAATTTTGTATGGTTGCTAGCGAGAGAGGAGCATCTCGTATGACCTCTCCTAACTACTAAAAAGGTTTGCAATTGCCAGTTTCCTTCCTCTCTTCAAGTCAGCTCCAAACTAGCATAAATCTGTCCCTTCAAGTCATGAAGATTCATTGTCTCGTCGATAGAAAAATATGCACGCAACACGAATGTCGTAACCCACGCGCGGTTGAAGTGTTCAGGATTTGACCTCCGTGATACACATTGATCAACAATATTTTCATCTCTACAGTATGAACAATAAACCATATTGTTAGTGTATTTTAATTTTACAACAAAAATTTAATAGTCCAAATAGAAAATAACTTATAATGTTGATGAGACGAGAGTGATGAATACAGATCGGTTCTGGATCTGTCGAAAAATAAATTTTCAGTTGGAAGCTCTTGCAACAGTAACAATGACGATTTTGAAGAAATGATTGGCTGAAAGAAGATGAATGAGAAATGTGTTGGATGTGCTATATAATAGTAGGAAGCTAGACTGAGTTTAAAACTTAATCCCAAATGTCTAGATCGAGTTTTAAACTCAGTCTCAGCTTTCTACAATTTTCAAATATACACAAACGTAAAAAAAAAAATCTAAACCAAATTTCAAACTTGGTCCAGGCTAATAAGACTAAAAAATGCTCAATCTTACCTGTTTCCTATATATTTTTTTCATTTACTAAAATAAAAAAATCTACCTAATTTATGCTAGAAAAGACCAACAACGTTTAGAAAATTGTATTATAAACAATAAATATGTTATAAAAAAGTTTAAACACCAACATTCAACGTCGTTCTTTCTTCGTCAAGTTATGAACTGGTTTAGTGTTTTTATTTGAAAATTTAAAAGTTCAGATTAGTGTAAATAAAAATTAAAAAATGAGGGCCTTCTTCAAAAACCGATCCGATTTACTTTTATTTCTACAATCAGCCTCCTCCGTCATCCCGCACCAAACACACTTTCAAAACCTCGAACGGAGAACTCCCGTCTCCGTGTTTCCACAAAGGGCTAGGACGGAGGCATCGACAGAGGCTTGAAATGAGCGGCGCTCGCTTGTGCGCGCTCTTGGAGGAACTGGGATTCGACGGCCAGGATTCGTCGCTAGATCCCGACAGCTTCGAGTGGCCGTTCCAGTACGAGGAGGCGCGGCCTCTACTGAACTGGATCTGCTCTAGTCTCCGCCCCTCTAATGTCCTCTCCCTTTCCGAGCTTTCTCAGTATGCTTCCCCTTTCATCTTTTCACTCATTTCTATAATTATCTCTCTCTTTATTTTGCACTTTTCGGAAATTGGAGTCATTCTTAACCACATTGCTGAAATTTCTCCCAGAATTCTTGGAATTTCTCTTAAATTATGCCATTCTCGTTGTGCTTTCTTAATGTCTAAGATACTTCAGTATCTATGTCTTTAGATGTTCTTCATTTGAAGTTATGGAGGTTTGGATTGTAATCCTGCAATTTTGTGAATTCTTCGAATAAATTTGAAATGTCGTCATGTCCACCCAAATGCCTTGATCTTCCCTTCTTGTTATCCCAATTTCCGAACTCTCTTAGTATGTGCATTACAGTTTGTAGAGCACTGTACTTTACTAATTATGTGAATCTCTGACCTCTATCATGTTGGGACTGTTACAAATTTGATGGTCCTTGTTTTAATTTCATAATGCTAACAGGTAATTTCTTTTCTTTTTCAGATATGAACGTTTTGTGCAAGAAGGAAAGCTATTGGAGGTACAAAACAACCATAAAAACCTACCTTTTCTGTATTTATTATCTGCAGAATTTAAATTTTACCAAATGCTGGCATTCTACCAGTCTGGTATCAGTATTTCCAATGGCAATGAGGTTGTGAGACCAAACCACTTTGCTAGTTTGTTCCAGCCTTGTCCCGTTGATTGAAGTCATTGAACTAGTTGAATAGTAATGGCATACACCTGCACTTTAAAATAAATATACACCTAAGATTATTTTGCTTCGCAGGGGGAAGATTTGGATTCTGCATTTTATAGCATTTCGGCCTTCACTACTAATCGGGACAACCAAGAAGCAGTATTTGGTTCTGAAGAAAAACTAAGTGACATTATGTACCCCCCCTTCTCCCTTTCTCCACGTGTGTTTCTGTCTTTGAAGGTGTAAAGTAATAAATTTGTGGAAGTACAAGAGTCAACAAAAATATTTGTTTTAATTTTCTGGAGGATGTACATTTTCATTTCTGAAAGTGCTTATAAACCAGCATTCCCATAAAACTTAGAAAATATAATAGATGATAGTACATTTTCTAGAAAGAATGCAAGCATACTAAATGCCTTCTTACAAATTATTTCATATAATTAAAAAAACTCTGATTTTAGAATGACTGGAAGCCTGTCAGGCAACAAAAAGCTATAGTCTGGGGACCCAACTCTTTCTGATGATACTTTTTTTTTGAAATTTGGTTCTGATCTTAATTGGTCTGGTCCTGGATTACCTGTAGAGAATCAAAGAATGCATATAAGAAGGAGGCTTTGGAGTTGAAGAAACAAATAGAGCGACAGCAAGTGCAGTTTGAGATGCTTGCAAACCAAGCTTCTTCACTTATCCAGGGACGCAGGTCCCGTGTGGGTGCTACATCAGCTGTCAATGGACAGCTCATTGTATTAGATGAGAAACTGTCTGCTAGTAACAGAGAGGTATTATCTTTTTTGAAATGAACACACACACATACGTAGAGTAAACCCAGAGTGCTTCTAGGAGCTTGGAGGTGCTTTATGCTCTTAACTCAAAAACCTATCGAAACATGTCCAAAATTCAATTTATCTCTCTCAATAAATTCTTTGTATAAAATCTTATGGGATATATAAATTTTCTATTTTTAGAAATGATGTACAAAAAATTTAATACTTTATTATTATTTTAGAGCTGATTTTTAAAAATCCAAAACAAATGATTAGAAAACTCTAAACACCCTAATTATTTCTATCCTCCAATATTTTTATATGAAGAATTTAATGAGAAGGATAAGTTTGAATTTCGGACATGTTACGATAAAATTTGAGCCGTGTGCACTTCGGACTGAAATGCAAAGTTATCTTGTTAGTCAACCTCTATATTTATATCTTATGGACCAGTGGCCTCAAGTAGACAGTTATAGCTTGGTAATCCTCCATTAATGTGGTGTCTTTTGATTTTAATTTAGGTTTATTTTATTTATTTTGTTAATTAGATGAATGAGGTTTTAGGGGAGATGGCTGCAACAGCACAAGAACTGGCCCACTACCACTCAGGAGATGGTAGGCTGCTTTTAACTTATTGAAGGAAGGGGTAACTTTTCAGTAACAAATATAAAACAGAAGAACAGATGTTACTAAAGAGATTTTCTACATTGTTGATAAAGCTCATAGTTTGCTTGTAGTAGAGTTTCTGATATTGGCACCTTTTACAATTTGTTGTGTGTTTCCTTGCCCGTGGTATATGTTGTGCAGAGGATGGCATCTACTTAGCTTACTCAGATTTTCACTCATTTGTACTTGGAGATTCAGCTTGCACCAAGGAGCTAAACCACTGGTTCTCTAAGCAATTTGAAAAGGTTCTCTCTCTCTCTATATATATATATAGTTAGGCTACGGTGCTACGTGTAGCACGGATGATCCATGTGCTACGGACCGTTTCTCCGTATTCAAAGCTCAAATGGTCGATTTGACCGGTCAAAATATTTTCCATATGAAAATTTAGTTGAGGACCAAATTTTATATTTTTTAAGATAGTTAGAAAATCACTCTTTTTGAATGACTCATAATAATTAAATCAAGTGATTTTCTAACTATCTTAAAAAACAGTAAATTTTTTTTTAAAAATATAAAATTTGGTTCTCAACTAGATTTTTTATATGAAAAACATTTCGACCGATTGGATCGACCATTTGTGCTTTGAAGACGGAGAAACGGTCCGTAGCATACGGGTCATCCATGTAGCCTAACTCTATATATATATATGTGAAACCTTAGCACAGGCTGCCAAGCATTCTCTCTCTCAAAAACCTCAGCAACTTATTCTCTTTCCTTATAAAGTATAAAAGGACAAGAACCAGTATAGTTCTGTAAACATGAATATTTTGGGTTGAGCCAAAGACAAGCCTTTGATGTCATCACACTTTAATTTTACATTTTTTTAAATGTTGCAAATAAATATGTTATATAATTTTTCTAAATAACTTTGATGATTTTCTTTTGGTTCTTTTTGTTTGTTTAAAAGGGGCCATTTAGGCTGGTGGCAGAGGAGGGGAAGTCAAAATGTTCATGGGTGAGCCTTGATGACATCACCAATTGCTTAAGAAGGGGTAGAAGTTCTAGTCTTTTTTATCATGCTTATTTTTTTTTTAAAAAAATTACATCTGATTTGCTTTCCAAATAAGTTTTTTTTCTTTGACTCCCTCAAAAACCAAAATAGCAAACTGCACTCTGTTTCTAGAATAGAGCTTTCATCTTCAGTACCATTTATGCATTATTTCCATCCTTTCCTCTTCTCGCCACTTCAGCAGTTGTTTTTTATCTTAACCCAAATTATTTGTTAATTTTTCCTATTTTGATAGGGGACTCTGAGAAATCACATCAACATCGCATAGCTGAATTGCAGCGACTTCGTTCTATGTATACATTTTCCCATCTCACATCTTTTTTCTTTTTCTAATATCGAATAGCTCTCACAAATATTTTTGTCCATTTTAGTTAATAATCATAAATGGTTTATGGATAAAAATACAAGGGAATCTCACGATGTTCAGTGAAGTATCATGTTTTTCAAGTTTGATTCATAGTTTTGAAGTTCCCAGTTCATTCTTGGAACTTTCCAGTCTAACTGTACCATTAAGTCTAGGCGAAAAACCATTTAGTTTCATTATAGCACAATGACATGGCTTCCTGTCAACACAACAACACAGAACTGGATGTTTTGGTAAGGGACATTTCACCAAGATCTTTCTTCTCCAATTACACAAATTATAAGTTCTAGGAACTTTCTCTTTTTGTCCTTAACCTTATCAACAATTTCCTTTCTGTCCTTTATTATAAAGATTTCTACTTCAATCCAAAAGTTTCTAGAATATTACTTCCTTGTTCCCCAATCTTTTGCAATCTCTCAGTTTCCAAACAATTACCAAATAAAAAAAAAATCATTCAAGCTAAAACCTAAAAAGCTTAACCGCATGTAGATAGCTCAAGTTGTAGACCAAAATGGTAGTTCCTAAAACTTGAAACAATTTATGTAATTTAAGGAACCAAGTGTCGGCAGGAAATTTCATGCGGAAGTGAACGCTTATGTGGATTTCCATCAACTTCTCTCCTAAGAACATTATGTTTGGACCAGAGTGTTATGTGCTGCAAATTTTATGGGAAACATTGACTTGAAATAATTAAGTGGAGAAAGGGGAGGGGATATACTAGGGGCCAATTTTTTATTTACTCTCACAAAGCTAAAAGGATAAGTAATATTTTAATAATAATGAAAGAAAGTTAAAGAGAAGCACTAATTCAAGAGAAGTTGGTCCAACACCGTTTGCGATGGTTTGGTCATATCCAATGAAGGCCTCCTTAGGCATCATAGTGGTATTCCAAGTCGTCTCGAAAATGCAAAAAAAGGCAAAGTTCGACTAAGAGTGACATGAGAGGAAGCAATAAAAAAAGCTTTGAAGGAATGAAATATATCTAAAGAGCTTGCTTTGGATAAGAGTGCTTGGAAGATGGCGATCCACGTATCAGAACCATGATTGAGCAGTTAAAGTCTAGCCGGTAAAGTTATAGATTTCAGGTTCTTAGATTTTCAGTTTTTAGATTCTAGAATTTTAGGGTTTAGAATTCAGGATTTAAGATTTTAGGATTTAGGAGTATGTTTTATAGTATAAGTTTACTGTGACTAAGTGATTATTATTATTAGGACTGTTATTATTGGCATTACTATTATTATTATGGATGTTTGTATTATTATTATGACTACTATTCTTATTATTATGGATATCTATATTATTTTTAGTACTATTATTATCATTATCATCATCATTATCGTCATCATTATTATCAGTCTCATTATCACTATTACTATCATTGATTTTTTATATTTGAGATCTCTGATCTCTATGCTTTCGGATTGGGTTTATTTTCTAGCCTACACCAATTTATTTGGGATTAAAGGCTTTATTGTTGTTATGTAATGAAAGATCATGACTGAGTAACAATTGAGTAAAATAACAAAGCTTTCAACAAGAACTTGATATAAACCATGTTAATCTATGGTCTTAACCAGATTTGCCACAAGTGAAAGACAGTGGGTGGAGGCACAAGTAGAGAATACGAAACAACAAGCCATACTTTCTACACTCAAGTCCCAAATTTCTTCTGATAAAGTTCATATTCATCCCGACATCAATTCTCTTAGGTACCTTCTTCACACTCTCTTTTATGGAACTTTCATGTGCCATTGAAAGGGTTGTCGAGTACTTAGTGTTTGAAGAAATTATAACTGCCAGCCCATAGTCATGAATCAACATTTAGAATATTCTCCTGGGGTAACTCCCGAACATAAAGCACCATAGCCGTCCTCAATGCTTACCTCATGTACTGATGAAAAGATGGGTTTTTGGTTTACTCAAGAAACTAAGAGAAGAGTAACCAGATGCTATTTACTATCAGAGGGGCATAGGTGATATTCTCATTTTGAAGACTAATTGAGTTAATTTGCTGAGATTAAATGAGAAACCAACCAGAGCTCAAAAGTATTCCCTTGATAAGATAATACCTTTTCTATTTTTTGGTATCCCAGGAGAAAAAGCTCTGACCTAACAGCTGAGCTTGATAACCTTTCCCTTAAAGTTGAGAAGTTTTTATCTGAGGTAGTTTTTTTCTCTGGAAATCTTTTATTTGAGTACAATGTTTCTCTGTGATGTATTTTATCTATGTTTTACACTAATATTCCATGACAAATGGAACTTCTATTTCTGCACTTACAAAAGTCATGTATGTCTACCAAAGAAAAAAGAAAAATCATGCATACCTATTTATAACTTGGGAGATCTTATACCTAAAAAAATTAATTAAATTGTTTTGTCAAAAAGACCCCAAAATCTCAGCATTATGTAGAAAGATGAAAAACTTATTCTAATTTTTACATTTTTATACCATTACAGATAGTAAGATAATTTATACCATTTCAAATATAATGAAAGTTTATTCTAGTGTTTTAGATATTTTGTTTTTTATGAATGACCACCCCACCTTAGAAGAATGAACAAAAAAAGAAAAAAGAAAACAAGTAATGCACAAAAACAACAGGAGAATCAAGTGTAACATACTATTGCTATTTACTGGTAAAGTTAACATGAGAGACAGGTTTGACATACTATCACTCTTTTCTGGTCCAAAATTGTACATGATTATACGTTTCCAATTTTTTTTATTATAATCTTCCTGTCATTTGTTATTCCCCTGATTTCTTTTTCCAGACTATTCCACGACTATGCGCTGAGCTTGCTCAGCTTCAAGACACGTATATTTTACAAGGTCAGAATCATGGTCATCTGGTCAATTTGCTAATATATCTGCTAGATTTTATGATAAATTTTGCCAATTTTTGTCTTTCTTTTCTAATTTACCAGGAGATTATGATTTAAAGGTCATGCGGCAGGATCATTATATAAACCGACAAAAAATGGTATGCTCATTTTTTATTTGGTAGTTATATTTGTTTGTCCATTTCTACTTTTGTATCTCTGCTTGTGTTTTCATTGTAGTTGAGTCAACTCATAGATAACTGAGTCACTTTTCAGCTTGACCAAAACATGAATCAACCATGAATATTCTACCTCATGTGTACACGAATCATCCATACTATTCAAAATTTATTTGCCTTTTTACATCCTTTTTTCCTGAGATGTAACTTGATCCTGTGCAGTTCATAAATCATCTGGTAAATCAACTTGCTAGACACTGTTTTCTAAAAGTAGCTTGTCAGCTTGAGAAGAAGACTATTTCTGGTGCAAATTCTTTACTTAAAGTGATTGAATCTGAGTTGCAAGGCTATCTTTCTGCAACTAATGACCGACTGGTAAGGCAGATTTTCTTTTGGTGAAGTATTTTTAATCTACTAATGAAAATTGTCCTTTGATCATATGAATAATGCTGCATCAATATTTACCTCTTATGTCCTTTATAACCTTTCATAATCTGAGTCCAATTCTACAAAAATAGCTTTGAAGATAGTTTTGCAATTTGAATATCATTTTTGTTTAAATCTCTGGCACAATTCCATATTTACTACTGCAAAATGTTAAAATATTTGTATGAGCCTCAAACAAGGAATATCATGGATACTCAATGAAACATCAAGATAAATATAGATTCCCTTATATGAAGCATCTCAGGTATTTTGAATAATTGTGTACAAGTCACAAACAAAGAATGTGATGGGTACTTGACAAAACTTCAGAGATAATGTAGACTTGTATGAAACATCTCAGGTACACTTCTTGTACCTGTATAGTTCAAGAGGCACCCAAAATGTCCTCACTAACTCTGTTGTCTGCATAAAGGGTGGTAGAGCAGGAGTTGAATCTTTGAACAAATAATGGGAGGGAGTAGTAGATGACTTTTAGAAGATATTCCAGTTCTTGTAGGAGTATACATTATATTTGATATTTAGTAAGCAAGGGCAGAGGCAGAAAATTTCCAAATGAAGGTCAAACTAGTGATTTCAGTATCTTACGATTCATGATACGAATCATACGATACGGTATGATTCTATAGGTTGACGAAACGAATCGTACGATACAGCACGATTTTACAGTATAAATATTTGACTATTTATTATTTAGTGTATTGTACATTATGTGTTAGTGTGTAAGTGTGTTAGTATGATATCCATAGAATTATTCACAAGGTATAAAACTATAAATGTGACTTCTCTGTGTAGTGTGTACATATTAGAAAACTTATACATTTTATAATTTTTTTTTAAGATATAAATTGTCTTCTCTTTGTTACATTGTTAATATTTAACTTGTACATTTGTCTATGACTTTCTTTTATAAATTAACTTTATTTTTGAGAATTGACAATGAAATAGTTTATTTTGATAGTGTTTAATGGTCATATAACATGTAACATAACATTGCGCCATAGAAGTATGATAGATTTTGTTATCGAAACTTTCTTTTAATGAAATTCGTTTGTAACTAGTTATATTACTTGATTTCTAGAATAACTTAGTGTATCTTAAACAATTCGATGCAATACATGATACACGATACGGTACTAAATACTACGTATACACGATACATTGTATGATTCGAAATCATTGGGTCAAACACAATATCAAATGTTTATATCAATAGATTGGATTATAATTATGGGTGTCAACGATGGAACAATCATCATATATCTTTGGGGGGGTGGGGTGCAAATGTGATTTTCATAACAAAAATACATGTATAACATTGAAAACACTATTTAGAAAAAAAAATGAACTGGGGAATATTGAACCCCTTTATATGCTACAAAATCCACCTATTTTCTCTTTTGAGGAAAAATTGGGGTCTGGCTCCTATTTATAAAAAATCCACCTATGTTAGTAAGGTTCCTTTGACAATAGTTTTAAATATTTTCTTCAAGATTATAATGGTGTTTTATGTTTGGGATTAAATAACCCATTTTGTCTTTTTTTTGGTAGTACTGCAATTTTTCTCAAATTCGTTTTTTGTATGCCAATTTAGGGGCACTACCTCTCATTAATTCAAGCTGCATCTGAGGTGCAAGAACAAGGTGCTGTAGATGATCGAGACACATTTCTGCATGGTGTGAGAGACCTCCTAAACATTCATTCAAGTAAGTACTTCTCTTTTCAAGTCAAGCCCGGAAGTTTTCCCAAACAATAAGAGCTATTTTAGTATTGTTGCTTCTGTTTTATTCATATTGCACATGGTATCTGATTTGGATACTGGTTATTAGAATTCATTAAACTCATTGGTTGGGTTGTAATCCTCTAGGTGGGTCTTTGAGAGAGAACATTACAGACCTGGGTAATAGGGTTATAGCATATGGATCATCTGTTGACTCAGTTGCTTAAAAATCTGGTCTATTGACTATTGGCCTTTCAGTCAGCTTCAAGTTATTTGGTTTTATTTTGAGTTGAAATTGAATTTCAGTTCTGTTCAGGTTGCTTTCAGGTCATTTTATATTTTTAGGAATTTTCAGTTATGTCAGGCCCACTCTGGCAGTTCCTATGTCAGACTCAGAATATGTAAGAATATGTCTTTTAATTAGGCAAATGAGTAATTCGGCTAATGACCTAAAAATTGTCTGATAATTGCATTTTCCCTTTTTAAGGGTGAGTGTTAAATTTACAAAATTTGCCAGATAAAAGTAATATTGTCTCACCCCTTTTCTGATAAATTCCTTCATAGATATGCAAGCAGCATTTCCGTCATATGTGTCGGCACATGGGATGGTACAGCAGATCTCTTCTCTTCGATCCCACTTGTCGTCTCTCCAGTTTGAACTGGAGAACACCCTCCCTGCTGATAGAAGAAGATGCGTTAATGAACTGTGTGTTTTCTTTTCTTTTAGCTAACTTCCATTTCTGTTTCTTTTCTTTATAAAAAGTTGTTTTTAATTTTGTTCTTTTTCCCCATATGTTTTTTCTCATGAATGGAATGTGATTTATACAACCCCAAGCAAACAATTCAATAACTTTAAAGAAGAAAGGGGAAATTTTATTGTCTTTGTTGCTTGAGGTCATGCTGGGAAGCCTTTTTAGACTGCTCAGATGGTGTCTGGGAATGGTAACTAAAGATTAGGTGCAATATTGGTATTGTACCATATATATATATATAACTGGCAATCTGATAGATGCAATATTGAATATCATGCCCTTTGGTTTGTATCTATTTTAGATGCACTATTATTCAAATGCTGGAGCAACTGTTATTTGCATCTTCAACCACTGCTGAGCCAGTACTGACCCCAAGGGTAAACATAAGCTTTTCTTTTTCTAATAAATATTAAAAAGAAATTATGATCCAATTGATACCTAAAACATACCAGAACAGGACTGACAATTAAAAAATTCTTATATCTCGGGACTCATTTCTGAATTTTAGGCTCTGATGAATGCTCTAGAGAAAATGGAGAAGGTAAACTCTGAAGTCTCCGCTTTTGTTGAGGAAGTGACTAAGGCTCATAGCGAAAAAGCCGAGGTAATATTTTCTTTTATATGCATTCATTTTTATTGGAATTCCTCAAGTTGAGAACTAATTGAGAGCAGAGGTCTATGTGTGGATAAGTTTGTAATATTGTACCATGAATCTATCTAACAAAATAAGAAAAATGTGAATTGTGTAGATTGTTAAGCACAATCAGGTTGAGGTGGGGCGTGAGAGGCAGGTTTTTGTGGACTTCTTTTGTAATCCCGACAGACTAAGAAGGCAAGTTCAGGAGCTAACTCAACGTGTGCGTGCTCTTCAGGCGCCTCACCAGCTCAGTTAACCCCCCCCCCCCCCCGGCCAGCTTTTCAGACTGTTTGTTTTCTGCTTCTATAGGTATAAACTCAATTATTACTCGTCTCCTTCTGCCTTCCCTTATAAAAAGAGTTTCCTAAGGTAACTGAAATGCTATAAATTGTGAAAAATACGCCTAATTGTAAGGGCCCCTTTAATTTGTAAAGAAATATTGTGCTTTTGTTAAGAGAATTAAAACTAAGTTAATATTGTTGGTTTTATTTAATATCATTAGTACCACAAATTGTCACAAATGTTTTCATCAAATGTAGTTTCAGAACTTGCCTTACAGTAACTATTATTTTAAAATATCTACACAAGGAAATTAGATAAGGATCTGATAATATTACGTTACCATTTTTTTTGTGAGCTGTTCCTGCTTGTTGCGACCAAACTGTAGAGAATTTTCATTTCTGAACAAATTAAATGCAGAAGTGTTAACTTTTCTGCATTTCCTTAATAGTATAGACATCTTTTGTTGATGTTTGGTTTTTAATTTAAGAGCCATACTTCTGCTCAAACATATAAGTCAAACCAGCATACTTGTACATACTGGCTGAAACCTAAGCTTATTGGCATCTCTCTATCAAGATCAGTGCCCATATGAAGTTATACGTGATCTTTCTTTGCTTTTTTTTTTCTGATTAAAGCTGCTTTTATAGGTGGTTGATGATTGTGTATCATTAGAGATGCTTTTCAATAGGCTCAAATTATGTCATTGTTTCGTGACGGTTGACTCAGCTTCTGTAATTCTAAGTACATCATATAATAGTCCCTTTTTTTTTGTATTTAACAATCTGCAATCAATTACTGGCGGGTCATGTCTAATGTTGCTCCATATTGTTTCTGAATGTATATATAAACAACGGGAGGGATAACTTGACAATGACTATTTTGACAACTTTGACAATGAATTTTAAAATAAATTTGAAAAAAATCTTAAAAAAATAAAAAGTTGATAAATATGCTCTTATACTTATAGATTAATTCAAACTTCATGCAATTTAATTTATCTTTGATAGTTCATCAAAGATCATTAAATTGGAACCGTTGTAAATTACATAAAATTATTATGGTCGTTGATGGATTATCACTAATAATGAAATTGTATGAAATTTGGATAATTATAAATTTATAAGTAAAAGAATATATATATAAACATTTTATTTATTATTTTTCATATTTATTTAAAGGGTAGGGATCGCTTGACAGTGGGTTATTTTGACAATCTTGATAATAGACTTCTACATAAATACAAAAAAAAAATAAAAAAAATTGTGTTCTTTTATTTATAGATTGATATTGTTTAAATTTTATACAATTTCATTATTATTTGATAGTCCATCAAAAATTGTTAAATTGAAATCATTATAAATTGTATAAAATTTTGATACTATTTGGACTATCAAATGATAATCAAATTATATAAAATTTAAATGGACTATCAAATGATAATCAAATTATATAAAATTTAAAACGCTATCAATCTAAAGTAAAATAATATATCTATAAATTCTATTTGTTTTTATTATTTTGTTTGTATTTATTTAGAAATCCATTATCAAGTGATCCCCATCCTTATTTAAAAATTTATTGTAAGATTGTTAAAATAATCCAGTCAAGGGACCCCATCTATAAACAATGAGGTCAGTTAAACTATAATTCACCATTTTCTAAGGCCCGTTCATTATCTCGTTTCTAATGTCAAAACTAAAAAAAAAGGAGTAAACGCTTTCTCAAAAAATTAAAAAGTAATTACAAAATTTGGTGATGTCGTGCCAGATATTACCATAGTTTCGTTTGCCGCTGAAATGCCTTTACATAGCCGTACTTAGTTGGTCTTGCTTTTAAATTAGTTTACCTTCTACTGTACACCTGCAGCCTTCAACATAATGTATTCTTATATAATTTTATTATAACACTGCAATTGTCTCTTGACTCATGCTATGCGCCTATGCAAGGCATTATGAATTACCTTACCTAAACACAACCAGTGTAAACCATATTACGCGGACCCTAGAACAAATCGTTCCCACTCCCAAGCAAAACCGTAGCAGTCCACATTTCCGATAGATATAAAATGGTACCGTTGTCAAGAGGCTCCCAAGTCCCAAATGCATCATTACAGTTTCTTCTTCCTTGTTCTCCGATTAATTTTCAGGGGGGTAATTCCAGTGTGCATCAATCAAACTTCTATGCTACGTGCAATTCTTACGTTATGAAATATACACTATTAAGATTAAAACAAATAAATTGTAGATATCTTCATTGTTATTTAGATATAATATATATTAAATAAGTAGATTTAGAATTTGATTGATCTTTCATAAAAAATCATTAAAGCTTCACTATTAGAGATTTAAAACTGTTTGATTGTACTCAAAATATATATATTTTTTTCAAATTGACTAAAGTTTGATACACGTTCTAAGTAAATAGAAAAGCATCTTTAATTTAAAATATTTTATTCGAACAATAATTTTCAACAAGATGTATCATAAAAATTTGATACCATAAATTGATTGTACACTACATTTGCTTATTTCCGAAGCACATCTTCTGTTTTATCATAATACATTATCTGAATAAGAATTGCAAGCCCAAAGAGCAATGCTGACACTCGGACATTTCACTTTGACATTTTTATGTTGTAGCTGTCTATGCTTGAATTCATTTATTTTTTTTATAAATATTAACAACGTGAGCACTGATATATGCAAGGATTTAAAATGTGAATTGAATATATTTACGGAGAGACATTTTGCATAACGCATAAATGTCATACAGACGCATATACAAATATATATGTGATAGTATATATGCGGATTATTCATTTAAAAGGTGACTTTCAACCTTGTATATATTAATATTATATATAACTTTCAACTTTTCTTTATTAAAAAAAATGGTGCAGTGGATAGTCACCCAACTCCCAGCGTGAAATCTTGGTTCGATACAGCGTGAAAACTTTTCTTTATTAAAAAAAATGGTGCGAGCGATTTTGCATAATTTCTTCAAGGTAGCGACTTAAAGTATCTTTTGTGACGAAGATGGTGCAGCAACACGCATATGTGGGTCTGTACTTGAGTATTTATTAGATATTATGTGATGAAGATTGTGTGGTTATACATATGTGGTCCGTATATTAAATTGGTATTCATATTTTATAACAAATATATAAAATTAAAAAAAAAAAAATCGAAAATGGACAGACCAAAATTTCACATCGACATTTACATATGTACTGCAAAACAAAAAAGAGTTTTCACAATAAGATGGTGATCAATTCTATAAACTTATCCGTGATCAAAATCTCACGGTTCAAATTGTATTAGCTGCCCAACATATAGCGGTGAAAATAATACAGAGGATATGAACTGCAAAGCAAGTTTCTAAAAAGATACCAAAGAAAACACTTTTTTTTTTTCTTTATACCATTTACGGTCATTTTCTGAAATCCTTTTTGTCAGTATGCCGAGCTTAATTAGTGGATCTTGACAAGCAAAGCGCGTAACATATCATAGAGGTATTTTTGTTCATAATTCCATTCCTCATGCATTTATTATCTATTAGAACTGTGACAAGTTTTTGTCTTTAAATTTTATTGCCTGCATTGACCGAACAGCAGTATGTTAGCACTTCCGCAAAAGTATTAACGGTTCAAATCGTACATCTTAAAGTCTGAATGATTAATCTAAGTCATGCAGTATGATCGACACGTCACAATTTAGTAAGATAATAAATGTCAATATTTTTTTATGAAATTTATAGTCCATCCGTTGGATTAATAAACAAATTGCTAATGAATTAACGAATAGAATATAGATTGCATGGCAAAATCACTTTACAAAAGAAATATATAAGAAACGGGGTTTGTTAGATATGATCACTCCGTATTATTTATGAATGAAATTTGAAATTTCATTGTATCCGTACATTATTTTTGTTATCAATCAACAAAAGATTCATTTTTTCGCCGTTCATTGATTTTGGTGGTTCATTGATAAAAAAAAATATGATATGTGTTTTGCGTGTATATGGCTTTGTATTCATCATTTGCTTACTGTGTACATATTTTGTCCATTGCTTCCAACAAATTACAACATTATTAGACAGATATGCACATTAATTACGCTCTTATCCAAAAAAGTAACAAGGTGATCCTATTTATCAAGTAATACCAGATAATATAAATGTTTTATTAAAAAAAGTTGCTAATTGCTTTCTTCTTTTGTTTTCTTTATTCAAATTAGGGTTATAAATCGAGTTTCACTCCGATAATATAGTTTCACTCCGATAATATAGTTCTCAAATAAATAAGTAACAATATAAATTTAAAATATATTTAATAAAATTTCACATTAAAGAAAATTTAGATAATATTTTTAAATATTAAATAATAATAATTATAATAATAAATAATATAATTAAACACATAATAATTTATAAATAATCATATAAAAAATTACATTTTAAGAGTTAAATTTTACCTCAAGTATATTATACACATTATTTTAAATGAGGAGAGAAAAACTATTTTATATGAATCCTTGACTTAAGAAGATGAAAAGATTTAAACAAAATCAATGGTGGAGAAAAGTGATGATGTGGCATGCTTAAAAGTTTGGAAGCTTAACCCTTTTTATGTATTAAGAATTAATACATAATTATTGGCTTGATGAATTTGCTAGATATATTTTTATTAATTAACTCTAAAAATAGATATATTATAAATGATATTATTAGTCAACTTATGTGCTTTTCTTATGTAATTTTGAAATTTATATTATATTTATCCGATGTATCTATCAAAATCATTTTTCAACTAGATACTTTTAGTTGATTGTTGATGTAATAAATATTATTAAATTGTTTAATCTAAAATAAAATTATTATATTTTAATTTTGTGGGCCCCTTTATAACAAAATTATGGCTCTGTCCAAGGCGAGTATTCTCTGCGGACTTTTTCGGTACAGAGATCTCCGCATGAAAAATCTGAATAACTATGAGGAAGTCTAAACATAAATTTTGATGTACATGACTATTTATTATTATTAAAGAAGAACCATTGATAGTTGATCTAATGGTTCAAAATAAAAGGACCGCACCTAAAAACAGAGGTGGAACCATAATTTTAGTATGGGAGGTTGAGATGCGGGTTTACGTCATTAAAATATTAAAATTGAAAAATTAAGAGGGACCAATATACCGCATAAAATAAAAATATATGATAAGTTTTATGTTGACATATAACTTTCGTGGGATTGAGGGACGGGTTCCCCCAGCTCCTCTTGTCTCCGCCTCTACCTAAAGCTTCATAGATAATATGATTTCAGTCCTGCATCATACACCGCACACATTATACATCGTAGTTAGGGCTGTCAATAGCACCATTTTGGCCGTTTACCTGACACGTATCTTATCCGATAAGATGGGTATGGGTAAGAAAAAAAATTTCGTTAGCTTATCGAGTATGGATATGAGTAAGGAGTTTTCGTTACCCGTTATCCATTGGGTAATTATATATATATATATATATATAATTATTTTATATTTTTAATATATATATATATATGAGTAGAGATACCGTGAGCTTAAACTCACGGAGGCCTTCCGTGAGCTTAACTCAAAAAACATATCAAATCATTTTGAAATTTTAATTTATCATTCTCATTAAATTCTTTATATGAAAATCTTATGGGATGCAAAAATTTGGAGCGTTTTGAGCTTTTTAAGTCACCGTTTTTAATTTTTGAAAATCAGCTCTAAAAATAATAATAATAATATATTCAATACTTGAACATCATTTTAAAAAATTAAAAACGGTGACTTAAAAAGCTCAAAACGCTCCAAAATTTTGCATCCCATGAGATTTTCATATAAAGAATTTAATGAGAATGATAAATTAAAATTTCGAGATGATTTAATATGTTTTTTGAGTTAAGCTCACGGAAGGCCTCCGTGAGCTTAAGCTCACGGTATCTCCACTCATATTTAAATTATATAAAGAGTTGGGTTATAGTGCTATACATAGCACCATCACTTCCGTACTATGGATTATTTCTTCATTCTCAAAGTCTAAATGATCGATTTGAACCGCTCAAAATGATTTACATATGAAAAACTTTTTGGTGACCAAATTTTATATTTTTGAATTTTTTTACTATTTTTAAAATAGCTTGAAAATCACCTCTTTTGAATGACTCATAATAATTAAATTAAGTGATTTTTAAATTATCTTAAAAAATAATATATTTTTTTTAAAATATAAAAATTGGTTCCGAAAAAGTTTTTCATATGTAAATCATTTTGAGCAGTTCGGATTGATAATTTAAACTTTAAGAACGAAGAAATAATCCATAACACATGAGCAACCCGCACTATGCATAGCATCATAACCCAACTCATTATGTAAATATATATTGTATATATTTTTTTATGACAATTGATATGAAAATTTTTATCATTTTCATTACATTAATTATTATAATACTTTATTAGTATATATTTAATACTATTTATTGTCTAAATTATATAATTTTTTATTGAATTATTTTTATTTTTACTCGTTATCTATCATTATCTGAAATTTTTGACAGACAAAGATAAAATAAAAATAAAAAAATTAATAAATATAAGTAAAATATAAATATTTTTTTAATAAATATAAATATAAAAATACCTCAACCTTACCTTATTCTACCATTGACAGTACTGATCGCAGTGAAGCTAATTTTCAGGGTACACAAACGCAAGTGAGCACGCACGGAAATGCACGTACGGATGGCTGCTAGCTGTAGCCTGTTCGCTTTCCCCTCTAGCCTTGTTGAAGGTTTGATGCATCGTTTCACTACTAACAATAATATGGCGGGTCATACCCATTCAGTATTCTGCACGTGAAGCCGTGAACTGAATGCAGCTGTCTGGCTGACTGGCTCTGCCTGTCTATTCAACAGAAACACGTAAATGTCTACACAAAAATGCTTCATAAGATCCTGATCGTGGATAGCAGAAAGGGAATTGTCAACTTGCTGAAATTGTCCTCTAAAATCCCGCTGTTATTTCTTTCCTCTCATTCCAATCCCTCTCGCGCATCTTCCAAAAAGCAATCGAGGTCGAGGAAGGGAGAAAGAAGGAAAAGGGTGAAAAGAAGTTTTCAAAATTAGAAACGAGGAAACAAGCTCCTTCTCAGTCTGTGGAGTTGCAATCCGGTATTCCTTCGACCCCTGTCCTGTTTCGTTTTGTTAAGCTTTTCTTGATTTTAGCTTGTCCGTGAAATTCTTTTATGGTGAACTGGAGATCTGTATGTTCGATTGTGGAGAATTGGAATTCGATCCGTTGGAGCTCGGATTTTGATGTTTCTTTGGGGGGGGGGGGGGGGGGTTGATGGAGAAAAACTGATTCTTTCAGCTGGAAATCCCATTGCTAGGTCAGACTTAGAAATTAGAATTATCTGAAAGTTCTCAGAGAAAATAGCAATTTTCTAATGTGAAGATGTTTTGATGTTTGATGAAATTCTTTTGGATTGGGTTTCATTACTAGCCTACCCCAATTTATTTGGGATTAAAAGCTTTGTTGTTGTTGAAGATGTTTTGATGAAACAGTATCTATTTTTATATTTAATCGAGTGCCTTGAGAAATTGGTTAGTTTTTCTCCTCTGCTTCTTTTGGATTGAAAAAATGAATTATAAGACATAGATACTGATTTCCAGATGGAAATTGGTCTGTGTTATGTGCTTCAGTGTAGGTGCAAACTCGTGTTCAATGTGGTTCTGAGTAGATGAAAGGTTCGATTTTTGTCTCTTTTCGCGTCTTAAGTTCAGTGCCCTTTATATTGAAAATGACACTTAAATCTAATTTTTACAGTTTATTGTTATGTCTAAATAATTGACTAACTGTCGTAGTCATTTTCAACTTCTGCACATTGTTTTCTTGACAGGTTACTGGAATGAGCATTTTTGGGTCCACATCAGAAAAATAAATCTTGATACAATAATCAACCATTTTTTATGGACCATCTGGCATTTATCGCCAATGAGCTTGGAGATGCGTCGGATTTTGAAGTGGATGGCATCCGTTGTGAGAATCTGACGGAGAATGATGTCAGTGATGAAGAAATTGAGGCTGAGGAATTGGCGCGCCGCATGTGGAAAGACCGAGTCAGGCTTCGCCGAATCAAGGAAAGGCAGAAGGTTACCATCCAGCAGGCTTCATTGGATAAGTCCAATTCCAAGAAACCAATCTCTGATCAGGCTCTGCGCAAAAAGATGTCTCGAGCCCAGGATGGCATTCTGAAATACATGCTGAAGCTAATGGAGGTTTGCAACGTTCGCGGGTTTGTTTATGGCATTATACCAGAGAAGGGAAAACCTGTTAGTGGTGCATCAGATAATATTCGTGCATGGTGGAAGGAGAAGGTGAAGTTTGACAAAAATGGACCAGCAGCTATTGCAAAGTACGAGGCAGAGAATTGTGCGCTAGATAATGGTCAGATGGTCTCTAATGGAGGGAAGTGCCCCCAGGGATTAATGGATTTGCAAGATGGGACTTTGGGATCTCTTTTATCGTCCCTGATGCAACACTGCAACCCACCTCAGAGGAAATTCCCATTAGAGAAAGGGGTCCCGCCTCCATGGTGGCCCACTGGCACCGAGGATTGGTGGATTGGGCTGGGTTTACCAAGGGGTCAGATGCCACCATACAAAAAGCCACATGATTTGAAGAAAGTTTGTAAAGTGGGGGTTTTAACAAGTGTTATAAAGCACATGTCTCCAAACTTTGAAAAGATAAGGACGCGTGTGAGGAAGTCGAAGTGCTTGCAAGATAAAATGACGGCAAAAGAAAGTTTGATCTGGTTGGCAGTCTTGAGCAAGGAGGAGAAGTCAGTGTCACGGAATTTCATGGCAGATAAAGATAAAAGTACCGATAGAGAAAGAGACAGAGACAAAGATTTTTCAGACATAACTCAGCATAGAGGTCAGGAGGAGAGGAGAGATGATACATACACCTGCAGTAGTGGTACTGAATATGATGTTGATGGCTCTGACATGGCACCTGTTACTGGAACCACATTGGCAAAAGATGATGAGAGGATCCCTACACCAGCAGCTGGTACTGGCAGGGGTACTAGTGGAAGAGAGAAACAAACAGTGAGGTTTAAAGAGCAACCTGTAACAAAGAGGAAGAAGCCTCGATTGGGTGGTTCGGCTTCACTTGAAAGAAAGCAACTTGCTTTAAATCGGGATAAGAACCCTGAAGAGGACTCACTGAGCACTGCAATTCCTGATATGAACCAAACAGATCTCCCTGAAATGGCTAATAACCAACTTTTTCTGCATGAACCCATGGTTGATAATGGTAACAACGCTTGTAATATTGACTACAGTAATAACAATTTGATTGGAGTGAATACTGATAATAATATTGATAACAATTTGATCGGAGTGAATGTTAGCACGCCTGCTCAGCCGTTGCAACTTCAGCCAGGAAATAACCTGTTCCAATTAGGCGACACTTCTGGGTTTGAATACTACAATACTCCACATTCACAACAACAAAGACAGCAACATTCTTTACTGATTTTGTCTCACCAATCGGTGGAGTTACCGGTAACTGGAGTTGAAGCAAGTTATAACAACAACAATGGAAATGATGTTGAGAATATGTATGGGCATGAAGACATGCACTATCCATTTATGGAGCCGGTTTACCCTGATAAGTTTGTCGGAAGTGAGTTCAACAATTTACCTTTAGATTTTATTGGTATTGGAAGTCCCATTCCTGACATTGATGATTTGCTTCATGATGATGATCTCATGGAATATTTGGGTACATAACCCAAGGTAATTAGTTTCATTTGAGTGATAGCTGATGTGCCAACCAAGTTGGAAATTATAACTGGTTCTGAGCTGAAGAGACTTGTTAATCGCCGTGGTTTTTTTTTTTACAATGTGGAAATGAACCAGATCATTTGGAATTTTTTTTTCCTACATTGTGATATTGTCACTGTCTTTTCTTTTCCGCTCAGTTCAATAGTTCTACATTTGCTTACGAAATCCAGTAGTTGTATTGTCATTTGTTCCTTAGATGATTGAATTTGATTTAAATAATTTGACAATAGGGATAATTGGCTAACGTTTCTCAAAATAATTAGAATACTTAAATATGTTTTCTATATTAATATAAGTCGCATAACCAAATTTTACATTAATAGAAATTTTCAAGCCTACCTTAATTTATCCGGGATTAAAAGCTTGTTTTGTTTTAGTAGTAGAAATTTTATTGTTAGTTTTTTTACGTGTTTCATCTTACACGAGTACTCAACAACATAAAGCTTGATATTGACACTTGCTTAGTCAGGTGTTGTAATTATACATTGCAGATTTATAGCTAAGTTGTTATGATTTTATATTTATATATGGATGGTGTTGCATAAATAACATAATATTACTTCTATTTAGTGGATTCTAAGTTTCTAACATCATCTATACCTCCATTATATTACCTTACTATAAATTAAGTAAAATCCTTATATTTGTTGCGACTGTCTGTACTGATTGTCATTCTCAACATATAAAACTTCTTTTTGCAAAAAGGGAAAAGAAAGAAGAACTGTTCAAAATAAACTTTGATTGGATGATCTCAAAATAATATCGCAAATCAGATTTCTTTTAATTTAGCAAGTTAAACGCTTCAAGACCAATTTGTATGCGTTTGAAAACTTAAAAGATAAAGAAGTTCAATGGAATTTAAGAAAAGAACAATTCAAGGGCAATTCTTATTAATATTTATATAGTCTCTGAATCCGTGCACTTGTTGATGATGTACTCAAGATTAAAATGTCACTTATTTTATTGTTATTGCATCGCAAGTTAGAATAAAAATCTGATCAAGATGGATCCAATTGATACATTTATGATTTATGTGACTATAAGAAAATCCCGTTATGCGGAACTCTTTTATTTAAAAAAAAATTGTATATAGATCTAATTTTATTATAATTAAATGATATATTTGATTTAGATGATTTATAAAGGCTCCTAAAATTTTAAATAAAATTAACTCATTATTTAATAAAAGAGTATATATAAAATATGAGTGAGGCTATGGTCTATAGTGCATTGCAATGCACGGTTGCACCCGTGCATTAACTTAAAATTTTAAATTTTACGTAAAATATGACTGATCCAAACCGTTTAATATAATCTCCATATCAAACTCTACTAGCTAGCCAAATTTTATATTTTTTTAAAATTTTTTTTTGCATAAGGAGAAAATTGTTTGGTTTAAAATTTTTGGATCATCTAATGTGATGATTTTCTCCTCACAAAAATAGCAAAAAAATTTAAAAAATATAAAATTTGGCTAGCTAGTAGAGTTTGATAAAAATATTAAATTAAAATTTTACGTAAATTTTAAAATTTTGAGCTAATATGCGGGTGCATCCGCGCATTACAATGCACCATAGCCTCACTCATAAAATATAATAATTTCTTTTCTAAATAAATTTTTTCTAGTGAAAAGTAAAACTTAAAAAACTGTTGTTGGTTATTTTATTTGATGGACTTCTTTTCTTAGATCTCATTTTATTATTGTTATTGTAATAAAAGTAGCAAACAAAATTGAGAAAAAAAGAGATGTTCTCATAGATCTCATTCATCAATTTTTATTTAAGCTTTATTTTGAAGTGAGAGTATTTTGATCATTAAAAAATTTATGTATTTATAATATAATATAGTATAGATATAGAAAATCAATTATGAGAAGAGACCTTTAAAGTAATATTTTTCCGTATAAAAATTTCATATATTTGAAATCGGAATGAAAATTACTTTGTAATCATTTTTATGCTAAAAAAATAGCTTCTTCCGTGACCAGGAAGGACAACTTTTAGTAACCTGTATTACTGCTGCGGTGCTGCCTATTTTAGAGCAAGACGCGCAATGAAGCCTGTCAGAGAATCCGTTTGATTATTAGCCCAAATTGTATCCGGCCGGCCCAAAGTCAGTTACGTGCTGCAAATATGGAACCAACATTCTCAATAAAGTTCTCATTTCTCAATACTCAATTTCAGAACAACATTGTTTTTAAACCCTTACGGACAGTTAGTTCAATTTGTACTATTTAGAAGTCTAAATTAAGTAAATATATCTACGATTATCATTTAGAGTCAAAATTGAGCAAATGTAGCTAGAATTAACTCTTGGAAGAGAAACTCAAATACTACTTTTTTTTTCAGAAAAAGAATCATATGAAGAACTCAACCTTACTAAGTGCTAATTGAAACAATCATAAGAAAAGGCTAAACACCGAACAGAGCATACCATAATGACAAAATAAAACTTGCGAGATGGGAGAAGGCCAATCACGGTTCGGTCGAGTGCGAGCCTACACAATTATAGCTAGGGTTTTAAGGTTTGAGGAACTTTCACTTAAGAGCAGAGAGGAGACTTGAACCGCACGATGACAACAGAGGGGTGAGAAAGAGGCACACGACGGGAGAGAGAGGCAGGAGCAAGAAATGTACGATGAAAATTGTAATTGTAGGAATTGTTATGTTTTTGAGAAAAAGGGGAGGAGTCAAGTAGGAAGAGGCAGATAAAGAAGTGGCGTGCTCATACTCGGCGAGAGGATGAGGAGAGGAGACGGAGATGGAAAATGGGACAAATGGTGTATTGGTTAGGGGTATTTTGGTTTTATAAAATTATCATATTTTTAGTAATAAAATTATACAATTAATTTAAGAGAGTGACAAAATCAAAAATTAATTAAATTTAAAGTTATATTTATCTAAACTCAAATTTTAGAGTGATATTTTTTAAAATCTTAAATTTTGAACTGGTATAATTAGTATATAACTAATTAGCATAGGGAAAAGTAAGAAAGAAATAAGCAAAGAGCATTTCTTGCTTACGACTTACACGAGTACATTAGCATTTCGTAGGCTCGTAGCTAGCTTCCGAGTACACTCTAGTACTGGACACTTCTATAGTGCGTGGTGTAATTTCAAAACCCTAACCCTGATCGACGAATCCAAGCTTCAGATCACGATGGCTGTTCATCGCAGAAGGATTAGTTAGAAACCATGATAAACATCACAGTCTGGTTCAAAAGGAATATATTTGTAAATTGCGGGTTTGGTTCAGTATCCATAAATTCTGCTTCCTAAATACCACCATAACAACAATATGGCTATGCTTATTTAGCACATTTTAGTAAGTTCAGCCTGTTTTGCAATTAGGTTTGTAAAAGAAAAGCTTGGTGGACCTTTGATGTCGGAGCATGAAAAGCTGCAAGCAGAGAAAATGGACCTGCAGCGCAAATATGATAAACTTCTTGCTGCCCAGAGGGAAACATGTAAAGAGGTGCCAATCTTTTTACTGACCTTGAAAAAACATAAATAGCATGCAACCGTTGTTGGGTTATATTTGAGATATCTAATCTCTATGGTTTGGATTGTGTTTCATTTCTAGCCTACCTTAATTTATTTGAGAGTTGTTGTTAGCATGCACTCGTTGATAGTGGACTATTTTAGCTTTGTACCACAAACCCACTTAATCTCCATGTATTACAATTGTGTTTTCAACAATCTTACAACTGATTATAGACTAGACAAGTCATAAGTGTCTGGGTATTTAAGTCCTTGATTTCATAGACAAATAAAACAAGAAATTGTTATATCTAAGTCCTCATTTTGCAGCTTGATGAACTTAGAAAATCAAAGCATGAGGCAGATAGCAATGATGATTCAAAAGATCTTGGAGGACATATATAAACGTAGAGATCTTAGAAAGTGGGGGAAGTACAAAGACTTTTGAATCAAAAAATGAGTTCAAAATCTTTTGGAGCCGTTGATTTTGCATCGAAATTCGTAATAATTACTGAAAGTATGAATTTTAAATTTAGAATTTATTAAAAATACGAATCTCGATGCAAAATCAACAGTTCTAAAAGACTTTGAACCCATTTTTTTATTAAAAAGCCTTTGTATCTCCCCCACTTCCGAGATCTTAACCATTTTTGGAGGAATCATTCTATTCTTTCATTGTATTTGGCAAGACAGGTTTCAGGTTGATATATCTTTGTGGCATTTCACAAAAAATGGTTTTATACCACATGTTTCATTAAGAAACATAAAGGTTCATGATACCACAACCCGATATCTAGGTTTAACCTAATTAACTACTGAATTTAGCTACTATCCTGAGATTGATAATATTGAACTAGATGAAAGTATCAAATCTTTCCATACACAAAATAACTCCACAACCCGGAGTTAAGTAGGTATTCAAACACTTACTAATGCTTTAAGAGCGTTTAAAACTTTCTAACCTTCTTGCTTGTCCAAGTCTACACATCCGTTTAATGATTAGTAGGTCTATGCCAGCTGAAACAAAAATTACAATCCAACCGCACATATAGTAGTAAATTACTAATTATGTCCTATGATTATTCTAGGTGTTAAAAATCATTCTTATTCCTCTTCCAAACTAATCCTATGTCTCTATGAGCTCTAATCTTAAAATAGCATTTGTTATCTATATTGGTAGGGAATTAACATTAAAAGGCAAAATGTTGTGTAAATTATCTTGATAGTCCCTTTAATTTGGCACCAATGTTTTGTCAATGTAATAATTGAACCACCTAATTGTCTAATACTTTTAATTGTTTCTCCTTTAAATATTAATCTATTTCTTTCAAGCCAAATAACCCATAGGAATGCCTCCCTAATTAATTCAGTTAATTTAACATCTTTATATGGTATTTTAGCTTCTAACTGCCAAAGTTCTTGTATAGAATTGTAATTAAATATAAAATTATTATAACTCGAGATCCAATTCCATAAACAAACTAAAATTGAACAATGTAAAAAGAGATGTTCCACAATTTTTAATTCTTCACAGAAAATACATTTACCATCACCTTGCCATCCCTTTTTTCTTAAATTATCTTTGGTTAATATTTTATTTTTTTGGACTAATCATAAAAATATTCAGTTAATTTAGCATCTTTGTGGCATTTCAGTTCTTTTCAATTGTATACTATGGTTGTTCAAGTCACATACTTGTAGTCAACTTCATATATTCAGAGGAAAAAATAAATAAAATCATAAAGTTTTTGTTGATACAACCGTACTAGATTAATCAAGGTTAACTATCTAAGCTGCATTAAAAGGAACTGCATATCAACTTGGAAATTACTGCTTTACATCCCTTTTGTATTGAATACCCTTAAGATATAACCTTGTCTGACGATATATTTTATTTTCTCAAATGTGCATATTTTTCCTTGAAACACCTCTGGTGCATATAATAAAAGCCTCTTATTTATTATTTCATTACAAGCTAAAACGAACGTAAGCATTGTAACTGTATAATGCAAAATAATAATAAAAATAGTAAGTTGATTAATGTAAAATGCGTCATTTCCAAACTTGATCCAGTCAAATGAAGTGACTTTGGACCAAAGTCAAAATATAGCAATTACAAAAAGGAAAAAGAGAGGCTCGGAAAAACCTAGCCGCGTCCCTTCCGTGGGTGGGGAGGAAAAAAATAGGAAGAAATTTAGTTGTCTTTTTACACCGAAATCTCTTCACTAATTCGTCTCTCCTCATCATCTTTCTTTTCTATTAATTATTTTCTAAAATTTATTTCTTTGTTTAACTTTTTTGTCTGTTTCATTCATTTTTTTCATCACTTTTTTTTCTAACGAAATGGTGTTAGTATTCCTTCATTTGAGTTGTTTCATGAGTGCTTGAGAAGACACTTTTGTTTGGACTTAAAAAATCTTAAATGATAATTAAAAAATTGAAGTCTTATGAAGTGCTTAATAAATATTTTGATTCTGGTAATCATCATAATCGGCTATTTTAAGAAATAACATGTCTGTGGCAGATGTAGAATTTAGGTAGGGGGCAATTATCATATTGTAATAGCTTATCAGTTTTAAATCCATTAACAAATTAGATTTTAAATAAAAAAATAATAATTTAATATATATTCTTATCTAATAAAAAATCATCAAAAATAATATCCTTTTACACATTAAAAATAATAACAAAATAAAACTCAAAATGTTAAATAAACAAGTTGATGATGAAAGTTTTCCTATACGGAACTTTATATTTTGAAATCTTTGTATAATTATTTCATTATGCACGATATTAAATATTTTTTTCTCAATAAACGTAATCAAACAATCCAGTGGGGTGCCTCCCCCCCTGACTACACTGCATCCGCCCCTGTCTCATTACATATATTAAATTTGGAGATTTGAATTAGAATTCATTTGATATTTTGTGTTATTTATTTTTGAATCGTAATTTTTTTATTCTATAAATGTAATTTTATGTTAAAAAAACAAATATATCTGGATTGATTATGTGTAATCTTTGATCTTGCTATGCTGATCAAGGCGATGATCTCACCTCAAGTAAAATATACCTGGTCTAAACATGTGTTATGTGTTGAATCGGACTGATGCAGATTTTTTTATATATAATAATTATAATAATCATATTATTAATAATAAGAGTGATAAAAGAAAATTTTTAAATTTACGAATGACAGCGCGCCACTGGTAGTGATGTGGAGCAAACGCGCCACTGCTAGTGGCGTCTTTACTGAAACGCGCCACTGGAAGTGACGCGTTTGTCTCCTACAAATAGCAACCGCGCAGATAGATACCTGCGCGTGTATTTATAGTGATCAAATTTTTTTAAACAAACGCGTCACTGCCAGTGGCGCGTTGACATTCGTAGATTTAAAATTTTACTTTTATCACTCTTATTATTAATAATATGATTATTATAATTATTATATATAAAAAAAATCTGGGACTGATGCATGTTCAATCGTAAACTAAATATATGACTAAATTAAATCTAATGATAAAGGTATGTGCTCTCTGTTTTTATGCTTATTATATCCTTGGTGATAGATATTAACAACTGTTATAACACTGACTAGATTTCTTATCATAATACCTACTAAATGAAGGCTTTATGTTATTGCTTGGATTTTGGACTTTAATAATGTTCTTTAATGGTCGTTCACTTTTGGAGATGAAAACCTAAGGTACATCTAATGAAAGTATGAAACAACAAGAGACGACGCTGCATAAAGGAGACTGAATTAAACGGCAGAGTTAACAATAGCAAAACAAAAGGGCTAGATGGAACCAAATTGAAGAGTTTAGGAAACTATTTGAACCAAAATAATAATTTTTAACGCCTTTTAACAAAATGCGGTAGCTCAAGGAAGAAAGGTTTGAAAAACTTAGGGAACCCAAAAATGAACTTCTCTCAAGAAGAAACAGTTTAGAACAGTGAAGTTACACTTTTAAGTTAGGTGGGGATCATTTGACAATGAGTTATTTTATAATTTTGACAATGAATTTTCAAATAAATACTAAAAACAATCTTAAAAATATTTTTTTATGTATATATTCTTTTATTTATAGATTGATGGTGATTCAAATTTTATATAATTTCATTTTTATTTGATACTCCATCAAGGATTATCAAAATTTTATATAATTTACAATGATTATAAATTGACGGACCTTAATGGACTATTAAATGATAATGAAATTGTATGAAATTTTAAATCACCATCAATCTATAAATAGAAGAACATATCCATAAAAAAAATTCTATTTTTAAGATTCTTTCGTATTTATTTGTAAATTCATTATCAAAATTGTCAAAATAACCGTTGTCCCTTTTAAGTTATAGACAGGATCCATCTCATGTACTACAGTACTAGTTGTCATCTCTCTTATCACGTATATATCAGGCAGTTCTGCAATAAAAAAAAAAAAAACTAACGCAGTAGCACAAACCGTAAATTCTTCATGAACTCACTTTCAATAAAAATAAAATGATCACCTACAATTGTCTTCATAATTATTTTCATTTAATTTACAGCTCACTTGGCAACCTGTAGTTCAACATTTGTTTTATTTGAACAATTCCAACGAGTCCTTGAAGAGGTTAGTTGATCTCTATCACTGCGTTGATAATTTGCACTGACGCAGCTTAGTCAGGATCGGAGGAGGCCACAACCCCTCCAAATTTTTAAAAAGTTAATAAGATATTTTATAGTGTAACTAGGATGAATTTTTATTTTAGCTCCCCTCAAAACTTAAGATGATCTTAGATATATACAAAAAAAAATTTAGCCCCCATGATTTTGGGTCAAGCTCTGCCACTGATAATTTGTGCCAAATCATACCAACAATGGAGATTGTTAAATTTGTGAGTCACATGTTTGTCTCATGGAGGTCTGTACTAAAGTGCAATCAATGCTTCAACAAAATCCATATTATACATGCAGCTTTATCTGGTTGCACATAGCTACCAAAAAGAAAAAAAACACACATCAAATGTACGTCAACAAAATGAAAAAGCCCTCATGCCAAAAGATTATGCTACTCATATGAACCAAAGAATCGATCATCTAAGAGGAAAAAATTAAACAAACAAGTAAACAACAAGAAACTAAACAAGGTCAAACAAACAGGAACAGTGCATTAGATAGGATAGCAATCATTATGGATATTAATGCAGCAGCATGCAACTGGGGTGAAGACTTGGATGGAGCCTCTGCATTTGACGCCTTTCCTGTGGCATTAGGAAGAGGGGGTTCTGCCACATCTGAGTCTGACAGAACAGGCAGTGGCGAAGTGCAGGTGGCTGAGCTGGCAAGGCCCCGAGCAGACCACCTGGTTGCACTGGATTCATGTAACTTGGTGTATTGTTGCCCATGTTCTGACATGTGTTCAACTTGTAGCGCTTTGCAGTGGTGGGGAAGTCAGTGATGAGGCCGTCAGCCCCAGCCCCCTGCACAAATGAATTAATCTCGACTGTCGCATCACTGAAGTAGTCCCATGCTTGAGACAAAAACTCATTCATGAACACGTAGACATACACTTTCAACCCCTGTTTCTTCAAGTTGTCAACCAGCTTGGTTTGAGAGGCTGTGAAGGACTGGCTCAGCGGAAAGATGCTACCCTTCATTACTACGACTGCATCTGCAAACCGCTTGATGTCAGTCAGCGCTGGTCCTGCAGCATCAGAGACTTGCTCATCAATGGTGTAGAGAAACTTGTACTGCGGTGCCTTCTGCTTGAAGGCAACCAGAAGTGAGCTGTTGCTCGATTGGATCATCACTGGGAGGGATTTGTCGCTGTCATATCCAGAGGCTTTTAGCGCTGCCAGGATTGAGTCCACCATGTTTATGTTCAAGTTTTGTGCGATGAATGGCGCATTCTATTATAGAAGAAAAAGGAATTACAATGAGATTTTTTTTTTTTTTTTCATGTCAACAAATTCTGTTTGAAAGGAACTTTTACCTCAACTGTAATTAAAACTCCTCCCAAATCCTTGTTTTTGGCAAAAGCTAAGAAATCAGATAAGTTCATGTAATTGCCTGCATTAGTGTACCTTGGGTTTCTGACCAAACCATATTTACTCTCTGGTGCTGACATTTGAGCTACAAAATTGGAGACAACAAATTAATGCACAAGTTACTAAAAAAATACAAGAATGTGTGAGTAAATCTTCAAAGGCCCAACCGTTCAAACCCTAGCCTCAATTTCATTGCAGTTTTAGTATTCTGCCATATCAATCAAGCATATTTTATCACTTTCAAGGTTCATGTTTTTGCATATCCTTTTTAGCAATTTAGTTTAGGCCATTCCTAGACTCCTGTGCAAATTTGGAACCAAACTAACTACCTGAAGTCCTTGTACATAAACTGACCAATGGCTATTCCATATGCTGAACAATTTCATTCTGGCATCACTTACATATATTAGTATAATAGGCATCTATACAAGAGCGGTCTTCAGAATTTCGCTAGTATTGTGCCTTATCTATTTTTCTCTAGTTCTTTCTTCAGCACAAGCGAAACATGGGCCAATGTTCAAGTTATACCAGTAAGATGTGGGTCATTAAAATACTAGTCACCGTCCAGCAACAAAACTATTTGGTCTCATACAAATACATGTGAATCCCAATAAACTAGGCATGCAGCATCTATGACCAAAACTAGGTATATGACAAACCAAAACATTTGCTTACGTTTTAATTTCTTGATCTCATCCCATGTAAGATTGAAGGTGAAAACCCCAGGGTCACTTTGCAACTGTGGGATGACATTCAGGCGTGTGGCGTATACTGATTTGGCGACTGTGGTATGGTCCATGAGATTTATTGAACTCATGCAAACTAGGATGCTATCTTTTGTAACTTGTACCGGGCAATCTATTATGTCAGCTCCACCAGCTACTGCATACTGGTACGCAAGGTCGGTACAATCAGGATAGTCGCCACTTGCTCCATTATGGGAGATAACTAACGGTTCATCATGGGATATGCTTGATTTGTTTAGGTTCGTGAAGCAACCTTAATATGAAAGAGGACACAGATTAATTGCAATTTAATCAAAACACAAAAATCTGAACTGTATTCGTTGTGTAAATGCACTATAGTTGTTTCACAAATTTAATATTTTTTCTGGTAAACAAATTATCAAGAACAGAACCGATAAAACATTAACTCACCAATGGCCTCAGATGGTGTGATAGGAAAATCTGTCACAAAACCATCAACTGAAAACACACCATTGTCAATATGCGACAGATATTCAGCCAATGGATCATAACTGTAGTTATAACTAAATGAATAGTCATTCGCAAGGTTCCCAGCATAGACCTCAAGCCCAGCCTTGTGTGCATCTACCACAATTGTGGTATAATCCAGCAGGTAATTATCTGGTGAAACTGGCCAGATGTAGGTTTTCGGTACCAAAATACCACTGGCAAAGGTTTTAATGTATGTCAGGTTGGAGAGGAGAGAACTATAGGTTAGGTTACTGGTTGGTTCAGCCGAATCTGAATCAAGAAATTTGAAGATGAGTTTGGTTTGTTTGGAGGCGAGAGAAGAGATAGAGGTTAGAAAACCAATCTCAGGGGAAGAGATATAGTTCACTTCGACATTCTTTACAAGGCCTTTGATGTAGGTCTCCATGCTAAGGTTGTGTTGTGCATAAAACATGGCATGCTACAAAGCAAGAAAATAGATTAGCAGAGAGAATTGAGAGGATCAGTCAAATTGAAAGCAGCTTCAAGATTCTTTTTGTCCATTTTTGTGTTCTCTTTTGAAGATTACTGTTGTCTAATTATTAAGTGCCTAGGTTATGATGCAAAAAGAACATGAAATTATACAAAGATGATTCTGTTAGTTCTTGCACGTAGACCACATAGCTTTAAGGTTGCTTTAAAGAGCTTTCGGAGTTTGAATTTCAAATCAAACAATTTTTTCATTGCTGAATTACACTTCGAATTAGATGTAAACACAAGAGATAATTTCTCATTTCAAAACAATTTCAAAACAGAAACAAAGGATACCTCTATATTCAGCCACAGAGCAGGGGGTTTCAATTGGGCCACATCTTCCACGGCAAGTATGGGGAAAACTGAGTCAAATTTGTTGGTCCGTGTGTATATTGCTTGCATTACTTCACAATAAAACATATGGAAATATATTTATATATTAAATCACAAGGAAAGCGATAATTTCAAAAAAGAACAAGGAAAATTAGTGACAATTAACTTTTAAGTATATATGATGGACTAGTGAGAAATAACAAAAAATAATAGTGCACTATGCGTTAATAAAATATCTACATTTATTTATCTTTATCAACCATTACTAATTTCATTCATCAACTGTGGCAATTCCAAAATCAGTTTAACTCAGAGGTATTTATCTATAAATGATTCATGTGTATCTATACGCAAAATTGATGTGAACAAGTCTATCAAGGACATGAAAGTTTAAATTAAAACATTAAATTGGAACTTACAAGAAACGTTGGCAAGATCTGAGCTAATGAAATCAATAGGAAAATATCCTGTAACTGATACACCATTGACCAGGTAAGTGCTGCTTTTTTTGGGGAAAAATAAAAAAACATCTGTGCAATTATCCATTTTAATACTGGGAAGACATATTCCCAGTGAATCCTTTGTTAATCTGACATCACATTGTAAAACTGTAGAGGGCATGCTGAACGATAATGCAAAATTGTACGCAAATTTACTCGAATCAGGAAATAACCCTGAAAAACCTCCCTTTGCTACAACTTGGGGTGCTTTTCCTGCATTAGAGAAAAAAAAATAGACACGTTATTTTATTAAATATTTAATAAATACAGAATTATTTTATAAATTTTGGAAAAAAATGGACATATTAGAAAGGAAAGGAGATTAAGCCTGAAACCAGTAGATGATTAATAGTTGATAAATAAAGAAATATTGGAATAATGAAAAACCTTGAAAACCAAAATGATCGAGTGACTATTTTTGTTAGTAGTATATAATTAGTTCTGCTGATTTTGAGGGGGGCACCAAGTGAATAACGTACTTTTAAATGAGAATGTCAAAGTTGCAAGAAAAAAAGGTCGAATAAAGGCTACCCCAAACTCCTCCACACTCTTAATTGCACAGTAAACCTTCTATTTTTTTTTAATTGTAGAAGTGCCCTTAAAATGTATTTCCAGTCAAATTACTTCAAACAAAAATCCATACTATTCTGACAAGGATAACCCCGTATCATCAACACTTTCTGATGTTCACATTAGACCGCATGGATGAAAGTACATTAACATTATCCAACGTAGAGAGGTAAAATGGCCAAAGCATTGTAAACATCTGGTTTTTGTTCGACCCGACTGGAAATGTCTTTGACTGGTGCAGAAGCCTAGCTCTTAGAAGGGGAAAGGGCTAGGACTAGTTTTGAAAATGACCATTTTGGAGGGCGCAAACTGAAAGTTTGCCGATGAATAAACGGACCCAAAAAGGTCCGAAATAGTTATAAGCAGCAACTATTCCAAAAGGAGAGGTGACCCAATCTAAAAATGAATTAGATCCTGCAAGGGCATGAATGCAAAAAAAAAAAATGGGAGTAGTAGATAGAAAGATAGTCACCTGACAAGGTTTTCCATGATGTTTGAGAAGAGACGAGACCGAGTTGCAATAGAACGCAAGAAAGCAAAAGGGATGCAACTCTACTTCCCGCATTCCACTTCCTGTAACTCTGCATTGTTGCAAAAGCAACGAAAGAACTCCGCTCGGGTTTCTCCGATCTGAAGAGATTGTAGATTGTAGAATGAGCAAGTTCTTCTCCTTCAGAGAGAGAGAGAGAGAGAGAGAGAGAGAACGAGAGAGGTGAGGTGCCAAATCAATTGAAGGAGAAACGGGACATATTTTAATGAGCTCAGGTTTGCATAGTTCAGCGCACTTAAATGCGGTGTTTTCTATTTATTTGTTTTATTGTTATTGGGGAAGGTGACTACACGATCAGAGAGAAACAGCACCCCCTTTATCCGCTACATTACACGCTGTATGAACGATCTTCCAATTACATCACGTTCGTAAATGTAAAACCAACAGACGAGATCCACGCTGACGATTTCGCGATAGAAACCATTAAATATATTTTTCAGAAAAAAACTGTACGGTCCAAATCGGACGGACCGAAACTTCTTACTATTCTACCACAACAGTAGTATGAAAAAAGAACGAGAAACGAATCCGAGAGCGTCGAGGCTACGCCGCTACATAAATAATTGAACATTTTACAGAAAGAACCTTGTAAAATATATTGTACTCTCTTATACAATCTGTCACTTTAAATTGAGCCCTGCACATTATTCCAGGAATGGTGGTGAAAAACAGAAACAAAAACTTTATACTCTCTAGTGCATATTTTCTCATCTATTTTTTGAGTCAGTAAAATAGAGTTTAAAATTTTAATAAATTCATAATACAAAATTAAATAAATTAGTATCATAATTTGAATGATGGTATAATATTTATTGAATTTTAAAGTGGTAACATTAACATACCTAACTTATTAGATGACATATTAATAGAAAAGAAAAGTAAAAGTAAAAAACAGAATAGAAGTGTCTAAGACCAGACTACGGAGTAAGAACAATAACCAATAGATTTGAGGGCGAATATGAACAATTAGTTGTATTAAAAATACACTAGAAAGGAAAGCGATATGCCGATATGAGAGATCAGCTCTGCATGTTATGGACACTGGCGCCGGCTGGCACCTTTAACTCTGATCTTCTGTGGTGCCAACATTTTAGCCCTCTCTGCGGTCGAGAAATGCTCTTTTTATAAGTGAAAAATTATTACTTTATTAGATTAATTAAACTTTCTCTTAAGCACAAAATATTTGTAGTTTGGTGAGTAGAGTGATTCTCCATGCAGGACACTCAGAGCTATTATCATTTTTTCATGAGTGTATCCGGAACATTAGCATATATATGAATCTGATTGATGTAAAGTGATCCCATAAACTTCTCACATGAGAAAAATATATTTTCTGTTTCTCTAACCACGAAGTTCACATATGAGAATAATATATTTTATTTATTAAAAAATTCTTCACTAACATTCATTAATTATGAATATTTTTTACATTATTTTTCCATGTTATATATGAAAATAATTATTTTCAAACATTTAAAAACGAAGTTTCCATTTAAATATTTAATGTTTAACAATCAAAATCACGTACTAAATTTTGATATGAATTTTTTTTATACAGATCCATTTTTGTTGCAAAGTCAAAGTAAAAAATATCTATACACTAATAAATGAGTACTAAGAGTTGAGTTAAGTTATAATATAATATAATAATAATATAATTTCAAAATATATAGTATATTAGTACATAAAATATAAAATCTCGATTCTCAAATTAAGATCTCACATTATTTAATTTATAAGATCTCGAAATTAATAGTTCAACTATACATTAAATAAAACAAACTTAACAGTTGTATTAGGGGACATAATAAAATCATTGTTTATTTTTTATGATATCACACTGATGGAGATAATTTGAGCTTAAAAATACTAAATGAAGTGTTCGAATTCCTCCATTTTTTATATTTTTAACTAAAATATAAAAAATAAAATGCTCAAATAAAATCATTAGATTTGATCTATAAAATTAAGTTATTGACGTCACATAAAATAATATTTAAATATCATAATGTTTATCTAAACATAAATAAAGTGATATAGATTAAATCTAGTGGTTTATTTTGATATGTTAATTTTAAACTTTGAGTTATAAGAAACATAAAAGATGAGGGATGATGGAGGCACAAAAAATAGAGGCATTTGAACCCTCCTCAAAATATTAATTTAAGCAATTCAATTCATATAGCTATTAAATCGTTAAAACCCATTAAACATATTTCTAATCATTTCTTCAGCATACAGTCCTTGTAATCATCCGATATGATTTAAATTCATTTGTAATGAAAACTTAAGACCAGGGTCCAAAACCCATTCAAAATTTTTAAATCCTTTTTTGGAACTTCTGTTTTCCTAAAAGCGTGGTATCTTTACATTGACAAAGTGAATATTTGTAAATATATCTCATGTAATTTTATAATAAGAAAACTATTTTTCTTTCAAATGTTGATTGCTCCAAATTAATAAATATGTGCAACATAAAAAAGGCATATATAACGTTGCGCTAGTTTCAGTTTATTGCTTGTTGTGGGTTTCACGGATCTTTGTGCATCACTCAGTTTTGTACTTTTATCTGCACAATTAGCAAATGGTATGTGCAATACGCCACAGTAGATCCAAACACGTCATTGGGGTTGAAGGTCAAAAGTCCTGTGCTAGATGTTCGTCTAATTAATTGTTTTACTAATTAACTATTATAAACATGCATGGGATCAATTATTTTATTGATGGCAAAGTTGGGTGTGGACGCCCGCAACTAGAACAATGTTTATCAAGATAACACAAAGTTACCAGATACATTTTTTATCATTCAGTTACGTACGAGGAAGCCAAATTTAATTTAATTCCAATTTAAGTCAATTTTTAAAATTTTATAAGTATAAAAGACTTTATCATTTTTTGAATATGTGATGTGATCTTTCATATGCAGGGGGGGGGGGGGGGGGAGGACTGGGGGTGCCAAGACCCCCATGAATTCCCAAAAGTACGCAGAGAGGTATTAATCTTAGATATTTTTCTTAGGAAAAAATTCGACTGGCCCTTCTAAGTTTTCAATTTGGCAAATTCTGAGGTTTTAATTTTTGCAAAGTTCATTGGAGGGTTCGATCATGAAGATGAAGTGAAAAACAATGGAGAGTTTTATCAAATTGATTAGATTATATAGTTTGATATTGTGATTTTTATTTCTTAATTTAATTAAAAATATAGTATTTTTGTATTACATGGTTATACTTTTGTTCCCGGCACCTCCTATGTCTCATTCCTGGCTCCGCCCCTGTTCATATGAAGAGTATTATCTTTAAATTTTATTAATATAAAAGACTTTATCAAGTTTTTGAATATGCGATGCAATCTTTCATATGAAGAATATTATCTTTTATCACTACATCAAGGTCGATTCTCATTTTATCAGTTTTTATTTGATCATTGAATAACTTTAGTTGTATTGATTATTATATTAACATCGGACATATCTAAATGATGATTATTGTATTTATTTTTTTATTTTGATGAACAATAACGTCAGTAGATGTTATTGTTAAGAGATAATTGCCAATATATATTTCCATATAATTGTCCTGCTTAATTTAGCGCGTACATTATTGAGGAAAGAATGAAGGATAATGTTTTTATATGAGATGATTAAGTAAATGCCTAAGAAGAAAATGACATTGTTCTAGACATTAATTTTAAGTTTTTTTTTAATAATCCGATACTAGTTACGTACTGACTTTCCATATTCATACATAGCTCGTATTAAAGATCATAAAATAAGAGACGCACGTCGGAAAATAGAGGGGAAAATAACAAATAATATGGGGACGGCAACATCCTACGCATATTCAACGGGAGAGAAAAATACAAAAAAATTATGGCAGAATAAATTTAAAAAACCCCCTTGATCTCCATCCTTGCTTCTCTCCATGAATTATTATTCGGAACCACAAAAACTCTGTTTGGAAATTTCATAATGATATTTTTTTTAAAAAAAAAACAGATGCAAACTCTGTTTAAAAAAATTTCGAACAAATTTGAGCTTATAGAATTATGAGGAATCATGCCCGCGGACGTAATTTTTTTTTTGGAAATTTATTTCTATTTTTTTTTGTTATGAGAGATTATTTTTGTTATTATTCAAAACTTCATAACAAGAAATAAAGACATTATGAACAAAAGAACTCACGTAGATATTTTATAAATGAACCATTTATTATGTCGCTAAATTAATCTATTATTAAAACTGCCTTTTCTTTTGAATTCTATTTAGAAAATGTAGTTTATTGTTGGAGGAGAAGGAATACATGTTTTATTTGCGCGGCAAACCACTATTTGGCTATGAATTGCAATATATCAATGAACCAAGTTAATGGGAGACCATTTTTTTAAAAAAAAAAACACAATAATATTAATAATGAATTAATTCATTATCTTATCTAATGTCCTTCAAATTAAGTTTTTTAAATAAAATACAAAACATATGATATGTCGTCGCATAAATTAGTTAAATATAAAATTTCAAGTTATTTAACAATTTACTAAGAACTTATTAGATATCGAATGATAAAAACTTAAATTCAATTTCATCATTTTTTATTTGGATGTACGTCAAATTTCATAACTTAAATCAAATTGCATCCATTCTTTAGTCGGCACATGTGAACATTTGAGAAAAATAAAATAAAACAGATACATTCGACCCTTTCGTCCAATTCGGTATTCAAACAGAGCGCGTCAGTCACAGCGAATCATTCTCAATATTTTAATTTAATAAAATCCCAAGATTTTCTCGTTTAATCAATCATTATCCATACGAATAATTTATCATTCACATCTGAGTTGTTATCTCACCGACCTCTCCAATTTTTCAAAATTGGACTGCCAGAGCGAAAACAGTTGGAATCATGTTTAAGTTTAATTCTAACAGAGAAAAGAAATGTAATCCGAAACCCATTCAAATGAGCCTCCCAACAACCATCTAATTGTCAAGTAACCCGGATTCATGCACCCAATGGGAGTTGACAAAACAGTTTTAATAATTAATGCATTCTCTTTAGCCCTCAAAAAATGTAATCCTGCTTTCAACGTTTAGCTAGGATGACAGTTAAATCTATTATGAAGTTTGACCGTACATCCAAATAAAAAAGAGTAAAATGAACTATTTGGATGAAATCTATTATGAAATCAATTTGGATGTATGTCTAACTGAATTTAGTTCACAAATGATGTGCTGATGATTATTTAAAATGAATAACAACAACGGCCTTAAGCAGAACTGTCAGTACCTGTGATAATTTAATTATCAAAAATTTGCTCGGTCAAAACGAGTCATTTAATTAAATTATTTTTTTGTGCGAAATTCAAACGCGGTTTTAGGTGCACTAGTTCGGTAAGGATGTCATTGTTGATGATTTAGTTACACGATTTTACATTTTAGGGCCTTTCCTGGGTACTGTTATCTTCTTTTGTATACTTCATGATTATTTTCACAAGAAGTTGTTCGCATATATTCGAAAAAAATACGATACGAATAATTTTAATTTCTCATAATGTGCGTATACTTGTTATTTGGTACGAACAAAATTTATATTTTATTGTGTAAAATAGTAACGTTATTGATAACACTTTGATCATGTTCACATTTGTTATTTATATATTTCGTATTCGTGCATTTTTTTTATGTTTGATTTGTTTTTTTTATTTTGATAGTCTATCTCATACTTGTATTTTTCATATTATAGATTTTGTTGTATATGGATCCACTTTAGAAATTCCACATACGAATATACTCTGGGGTGAGCCAAACCGAAGTTATTATATATGAGGTAAAATATTAAAATGGGACAATTTTATTTATTTTAAAAATAAAAATATTTATATAATTTATTATATTAGAAACGGAGTTTTAAGGGTCCTGATAAACCTTTGAAGCCCTAGGATGGTGGTATTGAACGGTCAAGATAGTACAAGAATGTAAAGAACCTAAGGTAGAAATGTATAAACCGGTTTGGAGCTTAATGTTCAAGTGTAATGGCAGCGGAATACGATTTAAACCAATTCAATTCTCACAAGAATATAGCAATCAAAGAAATGTGAAAAAGAAAAGTAAAGATAAAACAAGAACACAAGATGTAACGGAGTTCGGCTTTAACAATACCTATGTCTCTGGGACCCTCAACCTCTAACAATTGAGGTTGAGCCGATATATTTAAAAAGGGTTTTTACACTTGTAGAACTTAGTCCCTTACAAAAATGGGCTGTCAAGCCTATCGGTAACAAGAGTGACAACACACTCAAAAAGGGTGAGTGACAACACACTCAAAAGAAAGGTGAATGACAACACACTCAAAATGTGAGTGACAACACACTCAAGAAAAGGTGAGCACTACAGCTCAAAATAATGTTTTCAAGAAGATCACGAAGAATCAAGTTGGGAAAATAGAGAGAAGCTAGATTGAGCTTAAATAAGAATTTGGCTAATTGAGTGTTTCTATCTCTTGGATTATCTCTCTCACTTTGTATATGGCTAGTAAGCTCTTTGGAGTAATGATTTAGCTAGATTAGTTAACTTCTAACTTAGTCAATTTCTTTTAGTGAGAGAGGTGATCCTTTTAAAATAGAGTTTCTGAAGAAACTATTTTTCGGCCTGAACCGTTATAACGTTTTGTGAATCGTTATAACGGTTTGTAAAGAATAGCCATTGGATCAACTGATCTGAAACGTTATAATGATTTATCAAATCGTTATACGTTTCATGAAACGTTATAACAATAACAGAATCGTTATACGTTTCACAAATCGTTGTAACGATTACTGAATCGTTACATAACGATACACTCTGGTTTCTTTTAGAATATTTCTGCCTTAGAATATTTTGAGTATTGAGATGAACTGTTATAGCGTTTACTGAATCGTTATAACGATTCCTTGGGCAGATGTAATTTTCTTGTTGTTTAAGCTCAATTTATCTTGACCAATACAATCCAGTCTTAATTAAGCTCTTATATCCCAGCACTAGTCTTGGTTCTTGTGCACTAGTCCATTTGCATGTTAATCCCTGTACAAAACTCAAACAAGGCAAATTGTAAAATTCAAGATTTTTTTGCAAATCGACAAATCAATGAAGATGTTAAGTGTAACATGTCCATTCACAAAATATATTATGGAATAAAATATATTATTTTAGATATCTTAAACTTGAAGTATATTTTTATTATTTTTTTCAGGTGTAATTGCTCCTGCAAGCTGCAGTTAACGTATGACTCAACTTAAATATAGTTTTAACTAGGGACGTAAAAAATATGTTAATGAACTGAGATGTTATGAGCCAACCTACCAGAAGTTAATGAGCAAATCATGAATTTGATTTGACTCACGTTTGACTTGTTAATTAGTATTTGCTATTTGTTTAATTTTGTCCTATATGAACTTTTAGTTTGTTATATCATTTATAGTTTAACAAGTATTAAACTATTGTATTGAAGCCTAGATGATATGTAGTGACTTCAATCTTATATTAAAGCCACAAGAGAGAACAAGCAGAAACATATGGTCTAGGGACAGGGCATTCAAAAATCTAGTAGATGAATTAGTCATGATAGACTTTCCACTACAAGGAAGACAATACACATGGTCAAATGATGCAGCCATGGCAAAAATGGATTGATTCCTCATCTCATCAAAATGGAATGACATGTTCCCTGCAATAACCCAAAAAACACTACAGAATATGACTTCAAATCATTGCCCGTTGCAATGTCAATGCTCCACAAGCTTTCCGCAATCAAATACATTCAAATTTGAGAACTATTGGCTCAAAATGGATGAATTCTGATTAATATTTCAAATAGTATGAGAGCAAAAGCCGCTGGCAGAAAATCCCCACTAGTTCGAGCAAAAATTAACTGATTTGAGAAGAACCATTACATCATGGAGAAAGGAAAGAGTGGGCGATGTCAACAAGCAAGAGGAAATATGCAAGATCATACTAGTCTAGCTTGACAAACAATCAGAGCAAAGAACAATTACACTCTTGGAGCAATTGGTCAAGAAACTTATCAAAGCCCAGTATGAAGATATATCACTTACAAAAGAAATTATTTGAAGACACAGAGCCAAAAGACAGTGGATTAAGCAAGGAGATAAGAACACATCTTACTTTCACAAAGTATCGTCGGTTCAAAAGAGACAAAATTGCATTCAAACACTACAACATCAAGGACGACAACATTCTGATCACAAGAAAAAAACACGCATATTGTTTCACTATTTCAGAGGCCTAATCGGTATAGATGGGCAAACAAACATGAGATACAATCTTGAGCGATTATATGGTGCTGTATCTCCGATAGTAGGCCTCATAGATGACATGGCACCTCAAGAGATAAGATAAGTCATTCAGGATTGGCCGTCACACAAGACGTCGGGACCGAACGGCTTCACATGAAAATTCTACAAGGCATTTCAACAACTCATTATGCCGAATCTGCTAGCAACATACAACTCTGTCATACAACAGCTAGATCAGACACTGGAGCCTCTAAATGGGTCATACATAGTTATGATACCAAAAAAGAAAAACGTCATTGAACCTAGGGATAATATTCTATAAAATCTTGGCAACACGCCTCCAGATCCACATGCCAAGCCTGTTATAGCCTACACAAATAGGTTTTCTCAAGGGGGGACATATTTTCGAGGGATTTTACTGTGCACAAAAAATCATAACGGCTATAACCAAACAATCCAAACAAATTAAGTTATTCAAGACTGACGTCTTCAAAGCATTTGACTCACTCAACTGGGCATTCATGAAGGAATGTTTACTAGCAAGGGGTCTGAGATATGAATTACATGGATCCAAAAGATGATATTTCAAAGACATTTACGGGTCATCTTAAATTCAGTGGCTAGAAAGAGAATACTTCTAAAGAGAGGAGTGAGACAGAGTGATCTCTTATTATCATACTTATTTAACATAACCATGGATGTACTTGATGTATGGATATAGAAACTCAATGAGAACCACATCCTCAAGACTATCTATGTAGGATGTAGAAGCTGCTTGCTCTATGCAGATGATACATTGATATTCATTAAACCTATTGCACAACAGCTCAACATCTTGAAACTCCTATTAGACATATTTAGCAGCATATCAAGGCTGAATGTCAACATGCAGAAATCTGAGTTACTAGTAAAATCGATGGCACTACACCATGTACAACATTTAGCAAGCACAATTGAGTGCAAATCTGCTACATTCCCTCTAAAGTATTTAGGACTGTCATTATCTATCAAAGAGATATCAAGGCAATACTACAAGAAGTTGATAGATGGCATACAGGATGCCTTGCCAGGATGGCAAGCGGAATATCTATCAATAGTTGGCAGAGGAGTCTTAGTCAATGCGGTGCTATCAGCAAAACTAGTATACTTCATGTCCCTATATCTACTACCAAAATGGGTGATCAGAGCCATTGATAGCAAGGAGAAGGTTCATATGGCATGGACACAAGTAGGATGATAAAAAATCAATGTGCTTGGTTAGTTGGAGTGTAGTGACAATGAGCAAAGGAAAAAAAAGGGGTAGGTATCAGAGATCTGCACATAATGAATCAATCCCTTATAGTCAAATGGAAGTGGCAATGGTTCACACAAGATAGATGGTGGCAAGAAGTCACTATCACAGAGGATGAAGCGTATCGGCTTTGGGAAAACAAGCACGCACCACTCTTTTGGAGAATATATGGCGAAATTCAAAGCATCATTTCACCATTTCATTGAATTTCAGGTCGGTAATGGAAAAAAAGGACGCTCTTCTGGGAAGATTGTTGGCTAGATTACCCTCTCAAGCAATTATATCCAATGTTATATCGACAATCCATGCAACAAAACTGCACAGTGGAGGAAGTATATCATGGATGACAATGCCAATTATTGTTTCATACAGATTCCTTTGAAATCTAAGACCAATTGTGCCAACTCAGAACAAGACTAGTTGGTACACACTTGCAAAATCGGAAGGATAAAGTACGATGGACTCGCAGTACAAAATTCACAGCTAGCGTTTATTATTAGTTCATACAAAACTTCCCAAGCATCAATAACTGCCAAATCTTTAAGCAATAAGAGCACCACCTAGGGTAATGATATTTACTTGGTTAATGCTTCGAAATATAATACTCATAGTTGATAATCTGAAAAAGAGAGGATGACAAATGACCAATGTTTGTCATATATGCTATGATGCAGAAAAAATGATGCATCATTTATTCATAGAGTGCCAATACATCAAGGAAATACATTGCTATATACATGATGTGACCCAAAGTCATAGATCCATATCCACAAATTACAAAAGCAGTCGATGCCAATTTACATTGGACACAACTCAAGATAAACACTAGAGAAGAATAAAGAATAAAGAATAAAGATGGTTACTTGCTTTGTCATTTGACGAGAGAGGTGTACGAGAATATTCCGCGGAGAAAATAAAAGCGCCTTTGACAATAGTAAGAGAGGTATTACTCGAATATCAAAATTGGTTCAACGAGTAATCACAGTCAGAGCTAATGACATTTAAGATTTAGAATATTTTTTTGTCTTTTTTTTTCTTTTATTGTCTTTCCTTTCCATTTTTTTTACCTTCTACACCCTCGATCTGTTATACAAAGCTCACATACTTGTGATCAATATAACCTAACAGATTTATAAAATTTGGAGGCATTGACCTCCATCTTTTCGATAAAAAAAAACTATTGTATTGAATTTATTTAATATCACGTTGATTTGTCATTTTTTGTTGGTTTTTGTATAATTTTGATATGAAAGTTTGTGTAAAATATTATTAATTATATAAATTATTAACGAATTAATGCGCTAATTCATCTTGTTAAATTGACCTAATTTGGGTTGGCTTTCTTAACGGCTTATTTTAAGGAAAATTAGTTAAATTTCACTTCAAAATTTAAAAGTTAGAAAAATATCATTCTATATTTTAAAATTAGTTTAATACAACTAAAAATTCTCAAGTAAATTATTTTTTATCATTACAATTATATAAATGTATAATTTTTAATATTAAAAAATATAATGATATACTCCTATCTCCATTCCTTGTCCGATTGAAATATCCCCTTCGACGCCAAGCCGCCTATTGGCTCAGTCTGATTTCCATTAAGTGCAGTTATTGACAAAGCACGGGTTCATGGAAGTGTGCCACTTCGCCTAAATTCGATCCGCCCAGGCTGCAAACGAGTCGAATTCGAGTGAGTCGGGTTTAGTTTAAATTCAACTCATGAAAATTCGAGTCGAGCTCATGAAACGTTTTGAGCTGAAAAGTCTAGCTCAAACTCGGCTCGTTACAATTCGAGCTAGCTTACGATCTGACTCAGGAGCCAATATATGTACGTTAACTCGGTTTGACATTTATATTTTGTATTTCTATAAACTACAAATTTGATATATTTACAAAAATAATACATGAGTTAGTACAAAATTGATATATCAACAATCTATATTTTCAAAAAAAATCTTTGTTGCACTAATTTGATTGAATTGACCAACAAAAAAACTATCGTATCAGATATATGAGCCGAGTCACGAGTGAGTACGAGGAGTTATTAAACCGCTGAGATGGTGAGATCACGAGAGATAATGAGAGATGAATTATCGGATTAGAGTTTAGCAGAAGAACAAATATAAACTATTATTATTCGGACTGAATCGAGCTACGAACTGAGCTAATCCCATCTCAAACTCAGATCATAACTATCGAACCAAATTAGCTCAAGCTCAAACTTTTTTGTGCAGGCCTACGCCCATCAGGCAGGCCCAGGGAGGAAAGCATCTTAGCAGCCAGTCAATGCAGAGCAGTGTAGTGAGCCTAAGAGGAAGGTTACTGGCATAATACTGGTACTTGAATAAAAAAATTCCTATTTTTATATGAAAAGAAATATTCGAAAAACCTAACTCTGACACATCTCAATTATACCTCTAACGAGTATGAGCCTTGTTTGCTCACCTCTTTACAAATACCTCTAACGAGCATCTTGACAGAAGCAAGTTTCTTTACCACTTCACTTAGAACACAACTACATATGTTTGGATGGCTTGGATAGTGAAAATAGGGAAAGTGAAATAGTTATTATTTTTAAAATAAGAATAATAACGGTACATTCAAATATAAATTTGTTATTTTAAAACAGTGAAAAAAATTGTTATTCTACTATTTCGAGAGAAAAATAAAATAATTGTTATTTTTCTCAACTCTCAATTACTCAAACATACAATCTAAGTAATATTCTTATCATTCAGTATAACATTATCTTTTACTATATTCACGCTAATTTAAAAATCACTATTTTTTTACTATACTTTTTACTATTCTCAATTCCTCTATTCTTATACTATTTCGAATGTGCAGAGAAAAGAAATGGGGCTTTTCTCGGATTCATGAAGGACCTAGGAGGGGAGAGCCATATAGTATGGGTTTTGGTGGGCAATGAAGTTTGGAGCTGAATTTGGGAATTGGTTATTTTGCATGGGAATGCATTTTAGGTATTAAATATATTATTATATTTTTAATATTAAAAATATATTTTTTAAATAATTATAGTGATAGAAATTAATTTACTTAAATTCGTAATGGCATTAAATTAATATTGATATTTGAAATGTTAATTTTCTAATTTTCAAATTTTAAAGTGATATTTAACTAATTTTCTCTGTTTATCGGACGAAACAATTTGCCTTTATTTATGTCTCACGGGATGATGATCAGCTCAGTTCTGATGGTCAACTTATTACCATGCTTGATATGTGCTTGATGCTTACTGGTTACAAATTTTCACAAATTGTATCACAGTATGATTCGTAGGATACATTATTTAATGAGTTAGGAAGTGTGGGAGTACGGACTAACAACCGACCAAGCACAGTGCATCCTGCAATTAAGTGCGCCTTTTCTCCTCACAATACAAAACACAACTTTATGCAAATGCACATAAATTGGCGGTTCAAATTTAGACAATTGGTACAAGCCGAGGTTGGGTTACTTTCAAAATAAGAGGAAGAAGGAACATGGTATGGTCAAACAAATTAAGGGAAAAAGCAGCGGCTGCACAATGTCTCATAATTAATAGACTCCACTTCGATTGGCCACGGTTCATCCGTACTAAATCTAAATCTAAATCTAAATTATTTTTGTACTTCACCGAACCATCAATTTTATTTTTATTTATAAAAATAGTTTCATATCTTTGGACTTTGGAATTTGATCTTCATTATTCGGTCAGATTCTCTCCAGAATAAGCTATGGGTCAAATTCTAACCTGTGAATTTATTAAAACCAATGTTTCTTTCAGTATAATTTTATGAATTATTTAATCTATAAATATATTTCAACAGTTTATCTAGCATGTTTTCATTTACACTTTAATATAAAAAATACTAACGAGTCAAATTTTAACTTTTCATGTTTGAAATTTCAATTTAAATAGCTTAATAAAATATTTACACTAAATTTTATTATGTTTAAAATTATTTTACTATATTTAATGATTTTTGAAAGATAGACCTAAAGCAATAAAAAAAACTAAAATTTATATGTCAAAAATTATTTTCTAAAAATCATTAAGTATAGTAAATAATTTAAAATATTATAAAAATTCATATAATAAAATCTACTTAAAATAGAAGTTTGATTATATATATTTTTTGATCCGTTAGCCTTTGGAATTGAAATGCAAATTACCAGACAAACTCCATATTTCAATGTCCCTTAAGAGAATGCAACATGGTAAGAATTTTATTGAATTAACCAAGAATTAATATATAAATATAGATGACGTGTACAAAACCGATCCACATCGGAACCAACAAGCGTTCCAAACAACGATAAAATGAGTCATTAGACAAACTGAAATATCGCCCCTTAATTAAGATATAAATTAGCGATTTCCATCAATTAAGACTTAAAATTGAAGTATACAGAATGACACTCTGTTCGGCCCCTTCGATTGATGCAACTGGTTGATTAATTGTACAATACAATGATTAATTGCTTGACTAATTGTATAATCGGTGTTCATTAAACATATCATATATCAATAAATTATACTCTTGCCGCGACGACCTAAAAATTTTGTCCCTTTCAAATCAGGATTTTGCTGCTTAAACAAGCGAGACATCAGGAAGCACTCAAACAGACAAACCCATAGAGTTCGAATCGATCTGGTCTGAATTGGGTCGGATAGATTTTCAGGTTGAATACTATTGGTTTTTTTGCGTCTCGAATCATTTCGGGATGGGTCGAATTTCAGGTTTTTATTATCTCAGGTCATTTTGAATTCTAGTCATTTGAGTTCGAGTCAGGACGGATTTTGGGTCATCTGATATCGGATAGTCTCAGATTTTGAGTTATTTCATGTCAGTTTGGGTTTTCTTTTGTCATATTTTATTTCGGATCGGATCATCAAACTTAATTTTTTTTTTAGAATTTTATTTTAACTAATGTCTGGTCTAGATTTTCAATTATATTCCGATCAATTTGACTTTTTAAATAATATAGATAAAATTAATTAATTTGAGCCTAATCATTTTATTATGAACTTAGACATGCTAATTCTGATTAACTTATACTTAACCCGACTCTCTCTAACACGATAATATTAATTAACTTATCTTCTCAATTAATATGCTTTTATATCCTTACTCTTTCTCTCTTTTTGCAAAGTTATTCTTAATGATTGACATAACTATCATGGCTATTGATTTTTTTCGCTAATCTTTTTTTTGTTAGATTTTTGCTGAACTAGCTATTTCTGTTTGGAATATTTTTAAAAGAATTATGATATTTGTGTTAATTTTGACATATTAAGATGCTAATAAATTAAGTTTGAATTAAGAAATTCTCTGTAATTGATAAGTCAACTACTACTTTTTATACATATTACATCTCTCATTGAATGCATTATGTTGCTTATAATTAAGGAATTTAAATTATTTTGACTAATGATTTATAATATTTTGAAGCATTTTTTCAGTTCAAAATCGGGTTGGATTTTGGGTCGTCTGATTTCAGGTCATTTCGGGTTTTTGATATTGCAGGTTTGGGTCGGGTCAGATTTCGAGTCGTTTGATCTCGGATCATCTCAGATTTTGGATCACCTTGGATTCAGGTCAGGTTGATTTCAGGTCATCTCGAGTATTTGATGGTTTAAGTTCGGGTCGGATCAAATTTCAGATACTCTGATCTTGGGTTGCCTTGGATTTTCAGTCATGTAGAATCAGATCAATCTGAGTTCAAATCAATTTGATTTTATAAAAAAATATATTAATTCGGACAAAATTTTCAGATCAAATCAGATTTTGCGGTCTCTACAAACTCACGGCTTTAAGTAAGATTTTCTATTGCACATAGGAAACACGAAATTTGTTTCCGAAATTGACATATTTTTCCTTCGCACGAGATGCGTCACACAGAAGATCCGAACATTCTATAGCACTCTTTCACGCCGCACTGTTGTTACATCGTCTGGGAAGTGGGAAATCAACTCTCTAAATGAACCTGGTATTTAACAAATATATGAGCCTCTATCTCTGATTGAGCTAAGTAAAGGGTAAAGGCATTACTTCTCTTGAACCATAAGTAAACATGGTTTATTTCAAGAACTTGCTTGCGTGTGATCCTCACGCGATCCCCAATTCCCCATTTCTTTTTCCCTCTTCCGTTGCGTTGGAATTCAAGTTTTTAACCATAAGCACTCAGCATGCTCTACACACGTTTACTTTTATAATTGGTTATTTTCCTATTATGTCAAATCAATGGCTAAGAGTATATATTCCGTAAAGAATGAAGGAGCTTCTCCATTTTCGAAAATAAATCCCTTACCAACAGAAAACAAAAAAGAACCCGCCCACTTATAAATACCAACCTTCCTTTCGCCTCTCTTCCACTCCACACAACACCACCTCTCCTTCCTTCCTCTGTTTCAAAATCTCAAAATCTCGCTACCTCCCTTCCAGAGATTTTCTATCTTCACGCCTTCCGAGCAATTGATCTTTGAAACAGAGCCATGTCGAAGTACGCGGAATTGCTGGATATGGGGGTGAGATTAGCGGCGAGGTTCCATTCGCACTGTCCCCAGACAGCGAGGATGTACTACAAACCTCCCTCCACCTCGCAGCCGGACGCAGCCAGTGGATTCTCTAACGGAGAGCATCGGAACCATCAGTGCGGCCAGCATCGGAGTGGGATGGTCCCCACGGAAATCGTTCTTTATGCTTTGTGATTGATGTGTTTTTTCTGGAACGAAGTCTGTGATTTTTCTTTTATTTGATTGAATTCGACTGAAGAAAAGATAGAAGGGTAAGAAATTAAGATTTTTAGGAGAGATAATTATAGGGAAATTTTACAGAATCAGAGGAAAGAGTTGATTCTCTTTCTTCCTTGTGAAAAGAGAATTTTAATTAGGAGAAAAAGTTGATCTTTAATTTGTTTTCTGTTTCCTGATATAATGCAAGAATTTGCAGCCGATGCAGCAAAAAAAAATTGAAATCAGTGTCCTGTGCGGCTGTGCTGATTCGTTTAAAGTTTAGCTTAACCTAGATTAGTGAAGAATTGAAGATGCAATAGTTCGATTATTTGCTTCCTATTGAGATATTTTAGTGTTTCTAATTGTAAATTCATCCTCAGCTGATGCAATTAATCGGATTCGTGGATCCTGAGATGAAAAATTAGGCACATTTGACTAATCTAACTTTCCAAGAAAAAAAAAGGAAGTAAAAGACAGGCTGAAACAGCAAATGCAACCTCCAAGATCGTTTGATGCTTCGGCTTAAAAGGTAAATTGAGAAAAAAATATATACAACACAAGTGCATGCTATACTGTATAACAGCGCATCTCAACCGTCGGATCTGATTCGCCGCAAGAATCTCCATTAGATCACGCGACTGAGGATGGACTGCCACTGCACTGTCTCTCTCAAAGCAAAGATTGAAAAAAAGTCTTGAGTGGTTAGTGGTTACTTGTCATCAACTCGTTACACCATTTTGAAGCTAGATTTACGACAGAGGATCACGAATATCACACATTCAACGGTCGTAATATCTACTCACACATGTGCAACTTTTAATTGGACGCTCGGCACCGCCTATCCATAATCCACTTGCTAATTGCAAATTAGTTTTACTGAAGCTTAATATGCCTGAAACCAAACATGAAATTTTTGTATGTTTACGAGAACATGTTGGTTCTAGGTTGAAACCCAACAACAACAAGATCCTGTTACGAACTTACAACCTGACAACCTGTGCACCTTCACTGCATGCGCCTATTTCGTTTTCGCTGTTATCCAATCTCTGAGAAGGGATTAATTAAATCAGTTTGCTGATTTTATTAAAAAAATTACTTCGTATAATTTCAATGGATGAATCTAACAGGCATGTCATAAATTTAACAAATTTGAACTTTCTTCAGGATAGTATGCGCCTTCTGCATATTAAATTTTTTTTTTAAATAACTACAGCTCTTTGTGATCAGCTACGTCCTATTAGTATAATAGATATTAGATTCTCAAATAATTAGATATGATAAATTTAATTTTTCAATTAATCTTAGATAATTATATATTTTTTATTTATATTTTTTTAGTTTCAAAATAAAATGCCATTACTTTATACATACTTTCCAAAATCAAGTCCGAACACCGCCGGAGCTTGCCCCATTGTAACTCTGCCCCTAATATTATATGAATTTATATTTTTTTATTGTAATACTTTGGATTTCTTTCAATTAATTAGTCTCGGACTTGCAGTGTATTCTTAAAAATAGTCTTGTAGGTAGCGTCCGAACAATAGTGATATAATATCTAGGGAAAATTGGGTATGTATATATGGAAATTTGGCTTGTAGAAAATTTCTTTTCTTTTTCTTTAAATTTGAGTATTTATCTATTAAGAACTCACTTAACTTATTATTTATCAATTATCTTCAATAATCAACATTAAAATTCAACAAATATTTATATGACCAAACTAACATTTTTGTGTAATTCACTTCTTCGTTATGTAAATCTTTCATTTATTGTTAAACTGTTAATCCATCAAACTCCTCCATACTTTTATATTTGAGATGTTATAATACAACACCATTATAAAAAATATTGAGAAAACACATATTAGTTTTTTAAGAAAAATATTGTTCTGATAACAAACAAACAACATCAGAATGACTGTCATATCTAATCAGCATTATAGAAAAATAAGTACGAAAGACATTAAGGAGATTTTTCTTAAAAAAAATAGTACTTCATTCAGGTTTCCTTATTCAAAAGAAAGGAGGTACCAATAGAAATAGGGGGAGAGGTGAAAAGGAAAAGAGATTTAATTTTGGATTATGATGCATTAGTTAAAGAAAAAAATTAAATGGGATGATATTTGGTCATATATTTTTTTTATTAAATTTTAATGTTAATTTAATTGAGATAATTTATCATTTGGATAAATAATAAGACAAGTTATTTTTCAATATATAAATACCCAAATTTAAAAAATTATGAAAAAAATTATAATTAGCAAAGATTTTTATGAATACATATTTTTTTTTTTTAATATCTATAGTTATACTTATAAATATATTATAAGGAGCGTGTGACCAAAATATCCCTCTTTTCAGTCAGCGTTGCGTATTGGATATCTAGAACGATCAATAATTAGGATTTCGCCAGTGCCCTGTAGTTTTCCTCTCCAATAGTTCTCATCACCTTTAGTCGAAATCCCCTTACTCTAGCAGAATCAGTGCAAAGCATTTCCTATCATACAATGAAACAAATTTAGCCATGATTCATTTCTGATTGTGCATTTGTGCTTGTACTGAGATGTACTACTTAACTTAATACAGGAATGTACTATTTCTACTGGCTTACATGTCATACTTCAGAATTAGCTCTATTTGGATGTATATTGTTGCTCTACTAATAGTTTACCTTCTTTTCCCACAATTTGCATTATTTGTTCATTTTCTTTGCATTATTTATTCAAAAGAAATGAAGTCCTCTCGCACTCGAGGTCGTTCAAGGTGAAGATAGTGGAAGCAAACCCCCGATGGTTGTAGTAAACGCAAGATGGATTCCGAGAAGGCGCAACAGAAGCTGGATCGTTGCTGTCTCTGTCTCCAAAAGGCTTGTTGGAACGAATAATTTGAGATGGACCAATTATCGTCGAAACAAACGACAATTAATAGAAATGATATTTAGCATACCCTTTGGACGCATTCATATCCGTCTCCTTGAAAATCTATCCTGGTTCCGCCCCTGATTGGATATCTCGATAAATTTGATATTTAAATATGGATTAGATATTTGAATACGAATTGGATACTAAACGAATATATATACGTATATTTTGAATATTAAATAAAAATATTATATACATTACTAATCGTTAATTATAAAAAATGACGCATTAGCAATATAAAATTAACTAATTTGCAATATACGCTAAAAAACTATATATATATATATATATAGTGGAGATACCGTGAGCTTACTATATATATATATATATATATAGAGTGGAGATACCGTGAGCTTAAGCTTACGGAGGCCTTCCGTGAGCTTAACTCAAAAAACATATTAAATCATCTCGAAATTTTAATTTATCATTCTCATTAAATTCTTTATATGAAAATCTCATGGGATGCAAAAATTTGGAGCGTTTTGAGCTTTTTAAGTCACCGTTTTTAATTTTTTAAAATGATGTTCAAGTATTGAATATATTATTATTATTATTAGAGCTGATTTTAAAAAATTAAAAACGGTGACTTAAAAAGCTCAAAACACTTCAAATTTTTGCATCCCATGAGATTTTCATATAAAGAATTTAATGAGAATGATAAATTAAAATTTCGAGATGATTTGATATGTTTTTTGAGTTAAGCTCACGGAAGGCCTCCGTGAGCTTAAGCTCACGGTATCTCCACTCTATCTATCTATATATATATATATATCATGAGAATTTTTCGGATATGTATTCAAATAATAGAGGATACTTTATGATAATGTGGGATATTTATGGATAATATTTAAACGGTCGAATACTGATCAATAGCAGCCATATAATATTTTATCCGCTAAAATTTTCAGATACAGATATAAATATCTTCAATACAGATGTAAATCAGATAATTTTTATTATATTTTTATATTTAAAATTTAATTTTATATAATAATAACGATAAATTTTAAATAACATTGAACTTAGATTGATACTTTTTAGGGTCTTAATTTTGAAATGTCGTTTTTTTAATTTCAGTTTTGTAATAAAATTAACAAAGTTTCCCTTTATTTTAACTCTATTTGCATGAAGTATGTTACTACGGGTGGAATAAACCCAGGAAAAATGGAATTAGTATTATGGGCCCAAATTGGTACCCGGCTAGAGCCTCTTAAGTTCCGTACGCGTGTACTAAAAAATTGATGTAGTTGCTATCCTCCGATGCTTATTACTTCTTTTAAAGGAGAGATTAGAAAATACTTATTTGTCTTGAAGTTGCTTGTACATTATTTTCACTCATAAAATCAGTGACGGGGCTACATACACAGTGTAATATTTACATAATGCTTCTAATTAATTATAGGAAGATAAAAGATCAATCTAGAGGATCCACAAACCTCCGCATGCAGCGGTGGAACCCAAAATCATTACCGTGAGAATGGCTCAGGGTGCTGGGTCTAGAGGGCTTTTTGTTGGGGCTTAAAAATAATTGGGCTGCTTTTCTTCTTTTTCTTTCCTTAAAAAAAAAGAAGTGGGGGGTCTCCTGAAGAAATATTTGGATCGGTATTTTCTGCAGATGTTTTTTTTACAAAGATTTTCACAAAGAAATCATAATAATTTTAGAAAATTCTAAACACGAATTTTGATATATATAACAATTTATTATTGTTAAATCAGAACTGTTAATAAATAATCGGACCATACAAATCAAAAAAACCATATCTACGGAACTTTTTGAAAAAGCTCCGTAAATAATATAGTTCCAAAATATTTGAGACCTGTCTGGTCCTGATGAATCTGGACCAGAAGATCAGATCAAACGGTCCGATTACATCACCTCCAGAAACAAAGAAAATGGAGCAAGAACATTGAGAACGGTGAGAATTCAAGTGTAATTTGACAATCGGAACGGCGAGCAAGAGATAAAACGAACACTGAAATTTACCAATTTTATTTCAATTTTTTTCCATAATCGAAAATGGTAAACTGCATATTGTGTTGCATCCTGTTAGTTTTATCTCTTCCAGGCAACAAGGATTGGCAGTCGTAACATACCGTTGTGGAAGCGAGAGAAGATCGATGTCTCTATTCAGCAATGGCGGAGCAAACCCTAGTTCAACTTCTGCTCGATTCCTTTATTCAGCAATGGCGGAGCAAACCCTAGCTCGACTTCTGCTGGACTTCGATTTTCAGCAAACCCTAGCTCCTCTCTTCGACAATGTATGTATTTGGAGAGAGAGACCAATCGAATGGTGCGCGAAAGAGAAGACTCGACACGGGCAAAATGAGAGAACGGGTAGGCGATTTTTGTTTTTTGTTTTTAGTTACTGGAGGCGATGTAATCGGGACCGTTGGATCTGATCCTCTGGTCCAAATTCACTGGGAACAGACAAGTCCCAAATATTTCTGGGACCAGAGGATGTGCTTTCGGGGTCTCCGGATTGGACATTTATGGATCGTGATGTTTTGTTGCGCTGATAATCTTTAAATTCACAGGTGTTGTTTTGAAATCGTTGAAGTATGAATCTCAACGCAGATCGGACGATCGTTAAACCACGCTTTATAGTATTGCGTGGCAGATGATCGGAATTGGACATTTATGCCTTCTTTTTCCTTTAACACTCCATGTGCTGCTTCGGTTGCAAGTCCTCCATCTGTCACCTGGCATGGAGTCGTATCTTGTATTGTATGCATAATTATCATAAAAGCTGAATGGAGCGTGGATATCAGACAAAAAGAAAAAAAAAATCAATAACTCTTCTTCTATGCAGATATTCAATTTGAAATTTTCTGTACTGGTGCGGTGTGGTGGCTACTGGTTTGCTAGGTAGCACCACTCTACTACTGGTATAAGTTGTGCCTAAAATTCAAATTCAATAATTTCTTTCACAATCTTACAATTTACAAGTCTCAGACAACCTCACTGGAAAAGTTACCAGTTGCAAGTTGGCTCTTTATTTGACTTGCAAGTTGAAATCACAATAAAAGCATGAAAGGTATAGGTGCTCTTATATGCATTGTTTTTTTTAGATTTATTTGCATTATATGATTGGTTTGTAGAAGTTTGATAAAAATTCTTACATGGCGATTTCATCTTAGAAGTTATGATTCTTGTTTTCCGTTAAATTATTTTACAAAACCGCGTTTTTTTTTTTGTAACTGGTGGTGCATAGCACAGGCCCTGTTACTATTTGGGCATCAAATTTCAGCATTTGCCAATTGGCTTTTTGACATTCCTCTTGATTTCTACATCGTTCAAATGACAGTATTTGAAAGTGTGCAGCTATTTTTTTTTTTTTTTTATAAAAGTATCAAAGAGCATCAACTTTCATTCTTTTAAGAAAAGCAAAGAGTAGATAATCAAATGAAGTATAGGAGATCTATATCTCATTAGGACAAATAACCCTTATTATGCAGCTATTGTTCATCCATGAAATTTTACAACAGCAAATATATATTACAGCTCAAGACATAGAACTGAAATTAATATCGTCTCATTAATTAAGGTAACCATGACGGTGGATGGATTTATATCATAATTACAGTTTTTTCTTTTATTTTATTTTTATTTTTTTAGCATATTGTTATCACGCCTTGTGAAGCAGGGTTAGCAGGCTATGTTTTTTACTATGTACCTCTTTATAAGAGCTAAAATTTAAGGAAAAGAGGGCATGACTTTTGCTTTATCTAAAAAAAAAGAAAATAATTATTTTTTTCCCAAGCTAAGTCAAATTCTCTCTGGGAATATTAAGAGTGTAAATCTAATCCACTTGATCTAACCAATTGGACCGATCCGATCTGGGAAAAAAATATAAATTTATTATTTAATGGGTTGGGTACGGAATAAATTTTAAATAATCTAATAATTATAGTTTGGTTATGATTTTTTTCAAAAATATTGAGTAAAATCCAATTCGGCTGTTATATCATTACAGAAATAATATAATATATTTATTAAGTTTTAAATTTTTAACTGAAACTTATTTTATTTTTATTTTTAGTATGTTTTAAGTTGTTTTTCTGTATTTGGTATAATAAGTTTCATAGAATGAAACACGATGAATCTGCAAAACCCAACTGTCTAAGTTGAAATCTGAATTGAATGAATTTTTTATCATTAAATTGGTTAGTTATAAATTGAAATTGATACAACCTGATTAATAACTCGGGTGGATAATTTATGAGAAAACTGACCAGTCCCATTTAAACTACTTAGTATTAAACTGAATGCATTGCATTTCTCTTCTTGTCAAAAATTTAAGATGGAGTAGTAGTTAATTTAATTTTGAGCAAAGCGGGCATTTATAATACACACGCAAGAGAATAGGAAATTTTCAACGTTTGTTTGGTCTTCCCAGATTTGCTTCGGATTTACAACATTAGAAATCTTCTATAACCTATGAGGCCATTCAAAATTTCAAATATTGATAATACCATGCTTGCTTGGGCTTTTACCCGAAGAATAAGTTAAAAAAAATAAACGTAATAGTAATATATATAGATAGAGTTGGAATATGATACTATGCATAGCACGGATTGTTAAAAAATCATTTTTTTTGAACCGCTCATAATAATTAATTCAAGTGATTTTTAAATTATTTTAAAAAATAGTAAAAAATATAAAATTTAATTCTAATTAAATTTTTGTATGTAAATTATTTTTAAACGGTTTGAATTGATCATTTAAATTTTAAAAAAAATATATAATTCGTAAGATGAAAACAATCCGTAATATATATAACCCCAAAATAATTAAAAGCAACTGCCACAGAAGCACCACAAGTTAGAACAAGCACAAAATACTAGAAATATTAATGATTGTGCTCTCTCTTTCTCTTATTATTTCTCTATTTCTTTAGGGCGCCAAAAGTTCTAATGATTGCACTTTAAATTTTTTAGCATTTCCGGACAACTTGAGAAGACTAATTGGCTGATTATTTTATTGGTGCTCCGTTTAACTTACAAACCAAAATGCAGTCAGCATAGAAAATACTAATGTGGCAATCAGTGCTAATTATTTTATTGGTGCTCCGTTTAAACGTGTTTCTGTAAATTGCAATAATAGGAGGGTTCCGATGCTGAATGCAACACACGTTACGTTAGCAATAACTCACAAAAAGGTGAAAAAGCAGTCAGTTGGGACATAATTTTCTTTTATCACATGAATAAAAGATATGGACACATTTTTTTAATGGAATACGCAAGTGTTGCGCCGATTCCATTAAGTCACAAAGTTATCAACCACAAGTTCACTATAACTAAATTGTTGATGGAGTTGTCACTAAATTTTGGTGCACCCGAGCGGAAGAAAAATTTTGGTTTTCTTTTTTTAATCTTAATTCTTAATTAATTAATTGACAAATTAGTAGTTTGATAGAAGCAATAATTAAGAAGTTGCTGATCGGAGGGATACTGATTAATAATTATTATTCAAAAACTTTGTTGACTTTTATGTTGCTTTAAAAATGTGCTTGATTCTCTTCAAATGTACATAATTTACGGAGCGATAAAAAAATTATGATTTTTTTTTTATTTTGGTGAGAACTATATTGAAATCATAAAAGAACGTAGAACTGACCACACATCTTCTGGTTTCGTTTATGGAAATATCATAATTATCCAACTTTTTTATTTTCTAAATGATTTTTGCGTAAGTTTGATGTGATCTATAATAACAATAAGCAAGTGTTAATTTCAGCTTGACCGAATCTCTGTCGAAGAATTGATCGTGATACTAAAAAAATGTACACTGTAAGACTGATGTTGTACACATTAGTTGGTATTAACGATTTTTGTCCCATCTGATTCGTACAACATTAGTACCAGCAACATGGTACTAACGTCAATACCATAGGCGGACAACAATTCATAGTCGTGAAAACTCGTTTTAACCAAGATGCTTAATTAAAATGATTCCTTTTAACAACAATTTGCTTAAAATAAAATAGTATCTATTTTAAGAGATCAATTAATGGTACATCAGATGTGTATCCCAATATGTACCTCAATTAAAAAGTCATTGACCACGTTGACTACATTCTCATACATCAACAAACTATTCATCTGCGGACGATCATCGAAGTCTTAAAATCGAAGTTTGAAATCTTAATACTGAAAAAATAAAGTCTTAATACCTAATATATTAAGTTATATTTTAAACTTAAAATTTATATTTGAACGGCAATCAAGATATTAGCAAATATTTATATATGAAGCTCATTGTTTTAAATTAAATGTCTCAAGTCTTAACAAGAAAAATACGACGTCTTAATATCTAATATTATAAATTATATTTTGAAAATAAAATTTATATTTGGACAGCAATTAGGAAATTTGCAAGTATTTTTACTTGAACCTCATTATCTTAAAATTAAATGTCTCAAGTCTTAACAAGAGCAATACGACGTCTTAATATTTAATATTATAAGTCATATTTTGAACTTAAAATTTATATTTGAGTATCCATCATGATATGGACAAGTCCATATACCTAATTTTTAATGTGCTAAAATCGAATGTTTCAAGTCTTATAATGCAAAAAAATGATGTCTTAATATTCAATATTATAAGTCATAATTTTAAACTTGAAATTTATATTTAGACGGTTATCAGAATATGAACAAGTCTGTATCCTTAAACTATAATATCTTAAAACATAAGTCAATAATAATGGTTTACTCTCTTATTTGAATATCGAAGAGAGTTGTATAATTAAATTTCTAACTTAGATAAATCGACAACAATAAAGATCTAGAGTTCACTTTTACACAAAAGCAGAAACAACTATCTGACAAAGTCAAACTGCTCACTAAATAATAGCGGTTCTTCTGAAACTCTCTAGACCGTTCTATGGACTATATTCGACATCTTAATATCTAGTATTGAAAGTCTTAAGAACTGTATATGATGTATTAATACATAATATTATTACTCATTTTTATTTTCAAAAGATATAAAATCTCGAATATTTATTGAATATTATATAAACCAAATCTTATATCTAATGTAATAACTAAGAAATGAAGTCTTAATCAAATTTACCTAAAATAATATTTTCATATAATTTATATTCGATATAAAATCTCATAAATAAAGTCTTAAAATTTAACATTAGAAGACTTAAAATTATTCATCTGATGTCTTAATATATATTAACATAAGTCTTACTTTTAACTTTGAATAATATATAATTCAAAAGATATTTACCGAACATTCTTAGAATTCTCATATTAAGACTTAATAATTAAATTCTTAATACTAATTAATAAGTCATATTTAACTTTAAAGGATATAAAATTTCATAATATTTTCTAAATACATATACTCTTATTATCTTAACCTTACAATTAATAAATTTATATTTAGTATTTTTTTAATATCTTAAAACTTTATAATTATATTTAAAAAAAAATCTCAATAAATAATAAAAAAATATGTTTATATCTCATATAATTAAGTCATAATATCGTCAACAATATGTAATAAGTATCTAATACAAAATAATATTTTTAAAATAATTATGATAAAAATAGGTTTAATATTTAATACAAATATGTCTTAATATCTACCGTAATATATTTTAATGTATCATTCAAAATATAATTTTTAGTTTAGTCTTAATTTTTACTACTACAAATAAATCTAAATATATACTACATATACGCTTCAATATGTACTATAAATAACTCTTCATATTTACTGACTAAAATTTATATTAATGTATCATTTAAAATATAATTTATACTTTAGTCTTAATTTTTATTAGTACAAACAATATAGTTTTTGTTAGTATTTGTTGCACTAAACATCTTCTTTGATTTGTCGATTTGTAAAATAATCTTAAATTTTATAATTTGCCTTGTTTGAGTTTTGTGCAGGGATTGAAATACAAAATAGATTAGTGCACAAGAACCAAGACTAATGATGGGATGAAAGATCTTAATCAATATTGCATTAGATTTAGGTTTAGTTAGACTCAAATTTGGTTGAATTGGTTAAGTTAAATCGAGCTTAAACTGCAAAAAAAAATAAGAAAAATAGACCAAATAGTTATAACAGTTCATGAACTGTTATAATGACTCGTGAAGAGTTATAATGCTTCAAATAGTTATAACGATTCAAAGAGTTATAACGATTCATGAAGAGTTATAACGATTCATATTGTTTAGCCAAAAATTTAGAAGTTATTTTTATCTGTAAAATTCCAGAGCGTAACGTTGTGTAACGATTCATGAAGAGTTATAACGGTTCATTGAAGAGTTATAATGGTTCACCAAGAGTTATAACGATTCATGAAGAGTTATAACGGTTCATCAAGAGTTATAACGGTTTATTGAAGAGTTATAATGGTCCATCAAGAGTTATAACAATTCATGAATAGTTATAACGGTTCATCAAGAGTTATAACAGTTCATTGAATAGTTATAATGATTCGTGAATCATTATAACGATTCAGGGCGAAAGTTAATTTTGATCAGTTTCAAGTGGTCTATATAAAGGGGTTACTTTCTCACTTTAAAATTTATCTGATCAATCTAGCTAAATCATTCTTGTAGAGACCTTATTAGCCAAATACAAAATAAGGGAGATAAGTCAAGAGATAAAAACACTCAATTAGCCAAATTCTTGTTTAAGCTCAATCTAGTTTCTCTTCATTCTCTCAACTTGATCCTTGGTGATCTACTCTTCTTGTAAACCTTTCTTGAGTTGTAGTGCTCACATTTTCCTCACTTCTTATTTTGAGTGTGTTGTCACTCTTGTTACCGATAGGCTTGACAACTATTTTTATGTAAGGGACTAAGTTCTACAAGTGTAAAACTAGTTTTTACTATTCCGGCTCAACCTCAATTGTTGGAGGTTGGGAGTCCCGAGACATAGGTATTTTTAAGCCGAACTCCATTACATCTTATGTTCTTATTTGATATTTTTCTTTTCTTTTCTTTTCTCTTATTTCTTTAATTGCTATATTCTTGTGAGAATTGAATTGAATCGAATTGTCTTCCGCTGCCATTACACTTGAACACTAAGCCCAAAATCGATTTATACATTTCTACCTTAGGTTCTTTACATTCTTGCACTATTTTGACATTTAATACCACCATTCTAGGGCTATCAGTATTGAAATTCCTTCAATATCAATTCTCAATATTACGATCAAAATCTTTATATTTTGTATAATAAAACTTTATATCTAGTATAATTAAGTCTTCATATCTATTATACTAAGTCTGACGTATAATTATTTAGTGTAACAAAATATCCTTCTTGTGTTCCCTCCCATCTCTCAACCAATTCATTCGAATGAATACTCAAATTTTATCTTCTTATTCCCAAAAAATGGTCCAGCTCCACTTCTTGATCAATCGAGCTTCAAAATGTGAGTTTCAATACATTCTTTTTGTGCATGAGAAATAAAATAGTGATTCAAACACTTAGAACATTAGAGCACTTACTTAAAGCTTCACATATCATCTCCTTGGCCTAGAAAAAAATATTTGATCAATTGATTGAGAATCACCCGCATTAGATCGCTCCAATCGAATTTCTAACCGAGATAATTTCTCTCAAACCGTTGATCCATTTCATGTATAATTTAGTTCATTACGTTCTCCTCGTCGATATCTTTCCAACGATATATAGCATGAAGGGTAACTCTCAAAGATGAGAGAGATACCATTGAAACTTTGGTTCAAACGGGTAAAATATACGACCCACGTTTTTTTATTTTTCTTTTAAATCTAAATTGAATAACAATTAGAAAATAGTTAGATTATTTAAAATAGTTGAGATAGAATGAGATATAGAAGTTAGGATATAAAAAAATTCTCCTATTTAAATTCAAATAAATGTGTATTTTGTTAATTATTCATTCTGAATGAAATAAGCTTGTACTGAAATGGAAAAGAAAATCATATTGGAAATGTTGTAGAGCCTAGAGGTGGGACTAGCAGGAGGTAGTTATCTGCGCGCCATGAGCAAATATACAATCAGAAAACAAAATCGCAATAAAAGCTCGCGGGGCCCACGATGACAAAGAAAGGAAAACCAAAACCGCGAAACAGGAAACAATCAAACAAAATAACGAGGCCACAAGAGGAAAGAAAGAGGTCCCAGGAAGCGAAGAAACATTGATAGTACCCAAGCAGTTGATACAACTGCCGATTGGCATCTACTGAAGCACTTCCAATCGAGACCCAGAGAAATTGCGAAGCAATCGAAGGAATACTTGCACTCAGTGGTGGCGACCAGGATTGGCAATTTCATCATCCAACCTTTGTCGGAGGGATGAAAGTGCTTCCTTCGATGGAGAATTGATCCATCCGTCTCCGTCGCGAATTACACGAGAATTTCCAATCTCGAATCAGGGTAAGAGGAGGTGAAAGAGGAAAAGAGAGATAGAGGTGCTGTCTAACAGTCTCACTCTGAGCACTACCGCTACCGGCACCAATCAAAAGTTCAAAACTCAAAAAGGGTAGAGAAAAAGAAAGAAGGGAAGGGGGCATCTTTTATCATCTCTCAGTATTCAATTCGATTAGAAAGGAAGATCAAAGACGGGAATCGAATTAAAGAGAAGCATCTTTCTCCTCCTCTCTCTTTCTTGATTAATTGGAGCTTTATAGTTCAAGTGGAGCTGTCTAGTTGTCCGAGCCCCACAGCTCCTCGAATCTCTCAGACCCATTAATTGCTAAGATGGATGTAAGCCTCTCCTTTTATTTCATATATATCTCTATTTCTGCTCGGTGTGGTCCTTTAATTATCTTTTATTTATATTTAAATTCAAAGTATGATTGATGATAAATTTAAAAATAAAAAATATATTTTGGGGGATAGGGTAGTTTAATTAGGTAAATGCACTCACAGTAAAATAGCAAATCCTTTGACTGATATTTATATTTGAGAAGCCCCGCTGGTTTCCAACAATAGGCGCTCAGGAAAAGGTTGGCAGAGGCAGAGGGGCCATCTGCATCATCTCTTCTCTGGCCATTGTTGCTACCTGGGAGAGAGGACGGCGAGGTGCTGTTGGCAATGGAGAAAGCGACTCCGGCTGCTGATGAGAAGGGGTTGAAAAAGGGCCTTCCTGCTCAGGGTACAGGCCATGAAGTCTCTGATGATACCGCTCACCAAATCAGCACTGGTCTGTCTTTCTATCTCAATTTTGTTATACTCTTTCACATTTAGTTGCTCACAGACTTACAGTTAAGTTAGCACATGTAAGATTAGAGGTACTTGTACGTGGTATCTGTACCAGTATAGGTGTATTGGTACTATCATGTGGCTTTCATTTCAAATGGGAATACCTTGTATTTGTGGCTGTGATATGGAATCTTGGTATGAGTTTCACTTCTGAACCTGATATAAAAATTGTAAGTAAGAATTAAGATGTCAAATGAGTTGTCACTATGGTAATCTTCAATTTAAATTGAGTATAGATCAAAATATGCAGATCCCTGGTATCAGGTGGCATTCGTGCTAACAACAGGGGTGAACAGTGCATATGTGTTGGGTTATTCAGGGTCGGTAATGGTACCGCTGGGCTGGGTTGGTGGCATTGTTGGCTTGGTTCTTGCTGCTGCAATCTCCATGTATGCCAATGCCCTCCTTGCGCGCCTCCATGAAACCGGTGGCATACGACATATCCGATACAGAGATCTCGCTGGCCACATTTATGGTACCGAATCGTTTTAACATCTCTCTTTTTATTTTCATTGTCCTGTGAATTTGTTTCACCTAATACAACAGTTACAAATGTTTCTTCACATGCAGGTAGGAAAGCATATGTGCTGACATGGGCACTGCAGTATGTTAATCTTTTCATGATTAACACCGGTTTCATTATTCTTGCTGGTCAGGCTTTAAAGGTACATAGTTACCTACATGGAGGTTATGAAGTTTCTTGTCCTTGGTAGACTTCTCTTGGTACAAATTGAGTGACTTCAGTTAGTGAATTGAATGACAGTATTTTCTGTTTTGCAAGGACAGGCGGTGTACGTATTATACAGGGATGACGGCGTCTTGAAGCTGCCATATTGTATAGCCATAGCAGGATTTGTTTGTGCCATGTTTGCATTTGGCATTCCTTACTTATCGGCTTTACGTATATGGCTGGGTGTTTCTACTATCTTGAGCCTCATCTACATCATCATCGCATTTGTGCTTTCATTGCAGGATGGTACTTATTTTCTACCATCACTTTTTTTACCTCAATGTTATGCTGATTTGGACATGCTGTGTTATGCAATGCTAATTGCAAAATGTGTGACACTAAAAATAAATATCGACAGGAATAAGTGCACAGCCAAGAGACTACAACATACCTGGGACCCACATAAGCAAAATATTTAGCACCATTGGTGCTGCTGCAACTCTTGTTTTTGCCTACAACACTGGCATGCTGCCTGAAATCCAGGTCCTCTTAGTTTTTTTTTTTATGACTTAATTAGTATTTTTTTGCTTTGTTTCCTTAGTATTTTCTTTTTTTGAATCTCAATGTGGGATTTCCTCAGAAATGTTAAAAGCCTTGTTGCATGCTCAGGCAACAATACTACCACCAGTGGTGAAGAACATGGAGAAGGCATTATGGTTTCAGTTCACAATAGGGATATTGCCAATGTATGCCGTGACATTCATTGGCTATTGGGCCTATGGCTCCTCCACCTCATCCTACCTTTTGAACAGTGCAAATGGGCCTGTTTGGGTCAAAACTCTTGCTAATGTTGCTGCCTTCTTTCAGACCGTCATCTCCTTGCATGTATGTCATTTTTTATTGTTACCCCTCTACTTTTGCTTTATTTGTTCCCTATGAGAATTTGTACACTCAGAAAACTCTCTTGTAGAATTACATGATATTTGATTTGGGCTACCTTTTGTTTTGTTACAACAGATATTTGCAAGCCCCATGTATGAATACTTGGATACAAAATTCGGCAGCAACCAAGGTGGTCCTTTGCCTTGCACAACATACTCTTTCGAGTAGTTGTCAGAGGAGGTTACCTCACCATAAACACATTCGTGGCTGCCTTTCTACCATTCCTAGGTGATTTCATGAGCCTAACTGGTGCAATAAGCACATTCCCGCTCACATTTGTTCTTGCAAATCACATGTATCTCTGGGTAAAGAAGAACAAGCTTTCGACTGTGCAAAAGGGTTGGCATTGGATGAATGTAGTTGGGTTTGGATGCTTTGCAGTTTTGGCTTTTGTGGCAGGTATAAGGCTCATCATGACCGATTCTCAGACTTACCATTTCTTTGCCGATTTATGATTCTTTCTCCACCATGGGGCTATTTGTGCTTATTTATATATCTTAAATTTGATAAAGTTAGAATGACAACCACAATGTTCAGAGCCTTAATGGCAAAAAAAGTAAGAAAATTGAAATATTCCTCTGTATGAGAGGAGCTCCAGTACTTTCAGTAGTTGGAGGGAATTTTACTAGTGCTGTTTTACTTCTTATTAGTCAATTGGTTCTGTTCGTTTCTCTTTTCTGCATGCTGATTGCAAGATCTGCCGAATTTTTTACTGAATGCAAGTTGTCTCAAAATTAAAATGTGTTAAGGAAACAACTGGAAGGAGTTTTGTATGAACGCTTCAATAATCGTTCAAGTTATTAAAATTAACAATCGAAGGTTAAAAACCACCCATCGGACCAAATTCGTGGAAACTGGGAATCAGACCTTCCTCTTTTCCTCCTTGCCAACTGTTTTTCTTATTGTTGTTTGAGACTTTATTTCATTAGTTCGTTGTTTATTTTTTTGATAAAATTTGCTATATTTGTTTAAATACGTTAAAGGAATAATATTTTTATTTGTTTAAATTGGCCTTGGATAAAAGTATTTTGGCGTGATAGTTTCAGACTAGTGTTTACTAGGGATGCAGATGCCGGGTTCAGCTTTAGGTCTGTTCAGTTTTCTTTTTCTTTCAACTAAACAAGGGAAAGAAAATAGTATTTTCTTTTCTATATAAATGAACACAAGAAAAAATTTATTTTCCTTTAGATTTTTATTATTCAGTGAAAATGATTTTTTAAATATTTTCCGCATAAGTGAACAAACAACAAAAATTATATATTAGAATGGATTAATTAGAGGCGGTAATCGGGTGAGTCGGTTCGGGTTCAGATTCAGAGTAGTTGGGTCGGATCAGTTTGATTTTTTAGAAGAAATTGGGTTGGGTCAGGGTCGGACCGAGTCGGATTAATTTATATATTGATTTTTTTTTCAGATCTTAGATTGATTTCAATTGAATTGCAGGTCATTTAATTTTAGGTCGGATCGAATCGAGTTAGTTCGAATTTGGATTGGGCCAGATCAAATTTTAAAAATTAGATCGGGTTCAAATTGAACGGATCGACACGTTTTACCACCTCTAGGATTAATTTAACAACAAAAAAACTACAAAACATCCACTTAAAAATTTGAAAATTAAAATGGGTTAATCTTCAAAAGTCACTGAATTCTTATGTTTATTCATATTTAATGGCTAAACTTTTATTTATTTATTTTTAGTCATTAAAATTTGATGTTTATTCAAATTGGTCACTCTCATTTATTTTTTTCATCTAATACTAATAGTAAAGTTTATTAAATTTGAATGAAAAAACTCATGGAGTGGCTGAATATAAATAAATATTAAAATTTAATGACTAAAAATGAATAGATAAAAATTCAGTGACTAAATATAAATAAACATTAAAGTTAAATCACCTTAAAAGATTAATCCAATTAAAAATTTAAGGTTTAAGACGTAATAATTCCACTTTATTTAGGGGGGAACGGTGGCGCATATCTGAGCCGTTCGGTCGGTCGAACGGGTGAGATGCAAGAGCATTCAGTTCTGAAACGAACCTCTCCAGTTCGTCATATATGCGACTTTTCTCTTTGCGCCACTTAAACCCCTACTGTCTTCCACCAAAACCCTACTTCAGGCGGCGGCTGCTTTCTATCTTCTCCCTGCAGCGCCTCGGCTAATTTCAGAGCAAGTACGCCGTTGAATCGGGAACTCTCGCTCTTTTGATTAGATATAATCCCCAATACCTCTTTGTTACCTCCCCAGAGGTTTTACAAAACCCTAAGTCTCGATAATTGCTCGGGAGCAGTCAACATTGTTTTATCCTTTACTTTTCGGCGTATTGAGGCGCGTTGATAAGGATTATAAATCAAGATGTTGGTATTGTTCGAGACCCCTGCGGGGTTCGCACTTTTTAAGGTGCTAAACGAGGGAAAGCTTGAAAAAGTGGAGGTAATTTTTCTGGTTACTTTTTGCTGATGTATACGAGCTAATGTGTTTTTCTCATTTGATTTTATAATCTTTTATTTTTCTTTGGGATGTCTCAGGATTTATGGAAGGACTTCGCCACATCAGATGCTGCAAGAAAGGTGCTTTCATTTTATTTTTTTTTACCTTTTTATTTGCTGCTTCTTTCCCTCCAGCTGTTAGTCCGTGTTTGCATGCCTTAGGAGTTAGGATGCATAGCCTTTTCTTTATTTAGTGGGTAATATTTCTATTGCCATATTCAGGATGAAAAAAACTGAGTCAGCTTATTGATCTACTCAAAAGTAAGGTTCATTGGCTCTATTTTATGTAGTATGATAGTTTATAATAGAAATGGATTTTCACCACTCTGTGACTTTGTGCTATCAGCTAAGATTCTAAGAAAGTTATTCTGTTTAGTTTGATGATGAAAGAACCTGTATAACTCACACTTATATCTGCATCATAGGAATGGGTTTCCAATGCATTTATTACTCCTTTCGACAGAAATAATTTGTTTTCGATTGTGATGTGGTTCTCATTTGGATGAACAAAATCAAACATGTTCCATTTCTTGCATTATCATGTAGAAGCTGTAATCTTTTCTTGATCTGGTACATTTTATATATTTTAACTCTCTAATTGTGTGTAAATAATTTTTGTATCAGGTGGTGGAACTGAAAGCATTTAGCAAATTTGAAAATACATCAGAGGCTTTATCAGCTGCAACCTTGCTGATAGATGGGAAGGCCAGCAAAGGCCTCAGGAAGTTTCTTCAGAAGAACTGTGATGGAGAGACATTAGGCGTGGCTGATTCGAAGCTCGGAAATGCTATCAAAGACAAGCTGGTAGCTTGTTACTCTTTTTGCCCTCGTCTTATTTACTGGAAGAATGATCTTCTTACAATTTTTAATGTGTAAAATTTTAAAAGCCTTTATGGTAGAAGTTGGAAGAAGGATGAGTTTCAAGTTTATACAGTTCATACTAGATGTATGTCCTATGTTTTGGGTTCCTGGAGAAAGTAACTAGTGTTGCACTTGGTGCAGAAAATCGATTGCGTGCATAACAGCGCTGTGATGGAGCTAATGAGGGGTCTAAGGAACCAACTGACAGAGCTCATATCAGGGTTAGCTCCACAAGATTTGGCACCGATGAGTTTGGGGTTGTCTCACAGCTTATCTAGGTATAAGCTCAAATTCAGTCCTGACAAGGTATACATAATTTCTCTATGTTCTCTCCTCTTCTGTAATATTTATAAAATTTAACTTACATTAAGGAGGTTCTGGATTGTGCTGCTTTTTGTTAATTGAATGAGTTGGTTTATTTCTTTTGTTGTTTGTTGTTAGGTGGATACTATGATAGTACAGGCAATAGGCTTATTGGATGACCTAGACAAGGAACTCAATACATATGCAATGAGGGTACGTGAGTGGTATGGTTGGCATTTTCCAGAACTGACTAAGATCATACAAGACAACATCCAGTATGCAAAGGCTGTCAAGCTCATGGGAAATCGTGCCAATGCTGTTGGTATTGATTTTTCTGAGGTAAATATTTTTTTCTTTTTCTTCCAGTATGCATGGACCATGATAGTCAAGTATTAGAAGTTAACGTTTTAACCAATATCATATATACGGTGTTGGTTGATTCATCTAGTATTACAACAAATTGGTAGAAGACTGACGTGCAGCTGGTGAAAAATGAAATGTAATATAGGTGTACAACAGAACTTGAGCATCAAATCTATAAAACTCTTGAACTTTATGAATAGTTGAATCATAGCTAGTGCTCAAAAAAATTCTTTAGGATATTAATTGAACTTCTTTGTTTTAGATATTGTCTGAAGAAGTGGAAGCGGAGCTAAAGGAAGCAGCTGTGATATCAATGGGTACTGAAGTGAGCGACCTTGACTTGTTAAATATAAGGGAGCTAGCAGACCAAGTCTTGGCTCTTGCTGAATATAGAGCTCAGTTGTACGACTACTTGAAGAATAGAATGAACACAATTGCACCTAATTTGACAGCTCTGGTTGGTGAGCTAGTAGGGGCTCGTCTTATTGCACATGGCGGTAGCTTGGTGAACTTGTCCAAGCAACCTGGTAGTACAATTCAGATTCTTGGTGCAGAGAAGGTAAGGTGCTTTGGTTGTCCTTTGATTGTTTTATATATTTTTACAATCTTATACAGATACTAGGGCTTACAGATGCTATTGGTCTGTTGTTTTTGCTTCCATTTGTTAATCTACTGGAGATTCTCATTGATTAGGCCTAGAACCTCAGTTCGACAAACACTAATTAGAAGGGATATAATTTATGAAAATGTACGGGGGGGTTATGAAAATTAGTTATATTTGTATAGGAGTTATCAATTGCCCCCCCCCCCCCCCCATATTCAAATCCTATCTCTGCCGCTGATCGTATCGTAATATCTTGGTGAGATAGGTTCTGGTTGCACTAATGAATTTGCAGTGTTTATATTTCCGGACATAAAATCACTGGAAAACCTCTTTTGTGAACTGCTTGTATGTAAATGCTAAATAAATCTTGTTTTTTTTGTAGGCATTGTTCAGAGCCCTGAAGTCAAAGCACGCTACACCAAAGTATGGTCTCATCTACCATGCATCCCTGATTGGTCAGGCAGCTCCTCGTAACAAAGGAAGGATAGCTCGATCTCTTGCTGCAAAGACTGCAATTGCCATCCGGTGTGATGCTCTTGGTGAAACTGAAGACAATACCATTGGTCTCGAACAGAGAGTCAAGGTATACATCATCTCATCTTTTCAAATTGGATATGTATCAGTATTATATTTGTACTCCTGGTTTTGAGAGCATAGATTTATTAAATATGTATTTGGTGGACAGCTTGAGACGCGCCTGAGGATATTGGAGGGGAAAGAGCTAGGTAAATCTGCTGGTTCAGCAAAAGGGAAGCCCAAGATCGAAGCTTATGATAAGGATAGGAAGAAGGGTTCAGGTGCTTTGATTACTCCTGCTAAGGTATGCATTTTCTCGAGTTTACATTGTTTTCTAATATCAGTATTTTACTGGCTTAGTGCTGATGTGTAATGAGAGGGCATTTCAGTTGTGTTTGCTTCACTGGGTGCTCTTAATGGATATGCAGTCATTGGCAAATACTTGTGTATATGCTGATTAAACTTAATCGATGGAAGGAACAGAATGCAATCTTTAATCTGGCATGGCTTGTGATTGTTGGTTCCTAGTATTTGTGATTAATTATACTTTGCTTGAAATTAGATTCCCTTTTTTTTATAAAAGACCCTCCAATTTTTTTGGGAAAATTTTCAAATGAGGTAATTTCCAGTACTTTGCCTGTTCAATGTGATTAAGATTTAAGCTTGTTGTCTTTATAGGATGTCTACAATGTGGTCTGATTTAACTTCTAGCAGCTGAGAAATGGTGTCTTGTTAAGATCCATTTTCTTCCTTTCATTAATCTATTTCATTCTGGTTTGTAGGGCTACAACCCTGTATCTGATCTTGTACTTGACAATTCAACTGAGCCTCCCAAGAAAGAGGAAAAGAAAGATAAAAAGAGAAAGCATGAAGACACTGAAGGTGGAGAAAGCCAGGAAAAGAGAAGAGAGAGAGAGAAGAAGAAAAAGAAGGCTGAGGTTGAAACTCCTACTGAAGAACCAGTAGAGGAACCAGAAATGAAGAAGAAAAAGAAGACTGAGGCTGCTGCTGCTGCTGAAGAACAAGTAGAGGAACAAGAAAAGAAGAAGAAAAAGAAAAAGAAAGGGGACGATCAGGTAAGTGAGGAGAACGGTGGAGAGGAGTCTGGTGTTAAGAAGAAGAAAAAAAAGAAGAAAGCTGAGGAAGAAGAGGTGATCGAGCCCGTGCCGAAAAAGGAGAAGAAGAAAAAGAAAGATAAGAAGGCAGAGTAGTTGGTGACAAAAAAACCATATGTAGTTGTTTACTACCAATTTTGGTTGTCTGATGGCCGTACTTGGGTATTTGTTTAGTCTTTTCGTGTTGAGGTGACATGGATTTTTGATAATTTAGATCAACTCTATTTCATGCTTTATTAGTAAAAGTAGTTTGTTTGTTACGAATATTCTTGCTTTTAGTTAGTTTGCTGCATGAGAACTAATATATTTATGTTCGGCTGCAAGAAACAGGCATCATAACTTTAGAACAAAAGTGAAGTTTGCTCTTTTTGTTTAGTACGAAATTTATTGTGCGGATTCTCTAAATTTTAAAATTAAAAGTAATTATATCGAATATTGATTTTGTTATTAATAAATAATATATTTTATTTGAACATAATTTATGTTATTAAATATAAATACTCTTAAATTTTTATCTAAAATTAGTTCATTATTTAATAAGTATATAAAACATAATATTTTTTTAAATGTGATTGTATAATGTATAGTTTCTATAATAAAATTTAATAATAATTGATATTTAATTTGTTTGATCTATAATTTTTTTGGACCTTTCATAAATGCATGATAAAAATAGCAAATAAAATGGAGAGGAAAATGAATTTGATTGAAATATAATTTATGATATATATTTTTAAATAAAGTTACATAGTAAATATTTAAAAAAAATAACTGAATTAATTTATGTGATGGATAAATTATTTTTTTAAGATCTCACATTAATATAGATAAAAAATAAAAATAAAACAAATAACATTGATCAAATATTAGTTTTTAGTTTTTCAAAATTTTAATCTGAACCGTTCGATTAAGAATGTTTTACCCAATAAAAAAAATACTAAAAGACAAACATTAATTGTGCCTACCTCTTTATTTAATATATTATATAGATAGACTTGTTTAATGAGATATGGTAAGAATGATTTTCTATGATTTTGGTGCTCTTCTATCAGTAATTAAATCATTCTCTTTTTCCCCCTCGAGACGTGCCTGTTTATTGTTTCTGGGAGAAAATACTCTGTTTTTTGTGCCTCCTGCGTTATTATTAAAATAAAACATGTCTACGTTAGTTCCAATTTGGCTGAACTTGGATATAGTTGTGTTCTTTCAAAACAGAACAATTTTTTTTGTCAATTCCTAAATCAACGGACCAACTTAAATCCGCTTGCTGGCCCTCAAAAAAAAAAAAAATATCAACAGATGATTTGTTGTTATACGCCAACTGGCCAACTGGGCAACTGGGTTGTTTGCAATTGATGGCTGTGAAATTACAAGATTATTATTTTTATGTTTTTTCGGACAAGCTGGTACCTATCGAATCCAATTAGATTTTTTTTCAATAAGATAAGGAATGGAAACGGCGATCTTTGTGTGCATCTAAAATTATGGTGAACCGAATCCTTTTAATGAGGTATCTTAGGAAATATTTTTGGCCCCCAGTTATAAATAAACATTGGTTAGTTCTGCTGTGAATCACACGGAGCACTATTAATTTATTAATTAACGGCAATAATTTGTTTCTCCTCAACCTCTTTTCTTTAATCACATCAAAAGACAAAATAAAACACAAAATATTTCGTACTTCACGCTTGTATCTCATATTTTAAAATTCAAATGGACAATCCAAACCATTAAATATGATCTTCATATCATATCTCCTTGGTGATTAAATTTTATATTTTTTTGAAGACCTCCGTGAGTTTAGCTCAAAAAATATATTAAATGATCTCTAAATTTTGATTTTTCACTCTCATTAAATTCTTTATATTGAAATCTTATGGGGTACAAAAATTTGAGATGTTTCGAGTTTTTTAAGTCACTCTTTTTAATTTTTGAAAATAATGTACAAACATTGAATATTTTATTATTATTTTTGGAGTTGATTTTAATGAGATTGAAAAATCAAACTTTGGAGATCATTTGATATACTTTTTGAGCTAAATTCATGGAGGTCTTCCGTGAGTTTAAGCTCGCTCGTATATATATATATATATATATATATATATATATAGAGAGTGGAGATAGCGTGAGCTTAAGCTCACGGAGACCTTCCGTGAGCTTAACTCAAAAAAATATATAAATCATCTCGAAATTTTAATTTATCATTCTCATTAAATTCTTTATATGAAAATCTCATGGGATGCAAAAATTTGGAGCGTTTTGAGCTTTTTAAGTCATCGTTTTTAATTTTTGAAAATCAGCTCTAAAAATAATAATAATATATTCAATACTTGAACATCATTTTAAAAAAATAAAAACAGTGACTTAAAAAGCTCAAAACGCTCCAAATTTTTGCATCCCATGAGATTTTCATATAAAGAATTTAATGAGAATAATAATTTAAAATTTCGAGATGATTTAATATATTTTTTGAGTTAAGCTCACGGAAGGCCTCCGTGAGCTTAAGCTCACGCTATCTCCACTCTATATATATATATATATATATATATATACTAGCTATATACCCGCGCGTTGCAGCAGAATTTTTTATTTAAACATTAAAATATTATAAGATAAAAAAATTCACATTTATCTAATATTAAATTATAAATTCACCAAATTATAGAGAAAACATATAATAAAGACTATATTTAATCTTGGATGAGATTTTTGCACAATATGAGTTAATGATTCATGATTTTTATGGAAAGAAAAGTAAATTATTCTAACATATATTATCACCATTAATTCCTTACCAAATATGCACAAAGTTGCTAAATAAAAAACAAAAATGATGGAAATAATAGTATATAAGGGAAAGAAATGGAGAGAAAGAGGGGATCAATGGACGCGATCACATACGTTCGATCAACCAATAATAAATATTATCCGTCTAATTGAGGGATAAAATGGGTATAATAAAAATTTACAATGACAAAAAATGGACCCTCCAATTCTTAGATGCTTTATATAATAGTATAGATATATATATATGAAGTAGCAAGTAATTGATTGCTAGATTGTATTAATAAAATAACAGAAGTCATTAAGCTCATATATATTTAGAAACGGTAAAACAAGAATTCAATTACGCAAACCACCAATTTGGGGAAGGTTTCGTTTTCATTACACTTCAAGGGAGACCTTAAAAATGTCATAATCAAATAACGAAATGCAAATTCCTAAAATTCAGGGACTAGGTTGATACAGAGCAAATTAAATGAATATGAACTTGAAAAAAATCGCGGCAAGTTGAAGACATGAAATTCCTACTTAAACAAACGTATATGACGTTGATGTGACATGTACTCCATGAATTTTATTCTTCATAGCAATTAAAACGCAAGCAATAATGCAATGTCCTAAAATAAATGTGAGAAACACGCAGCCACGTCGACCAAAATATGACAAACAAAGCAATGACAGTAACACATTCATTGGCGGATCTAGGTGACGCAATTGTGGTTCAGTGCTCCCATTTGATTTCCAAATTACACAATTTGTAGCATTTTTCAGATATTATATAAGCATTTTATTAAGAAATTTTATATTAGAACTCCATAAAGATTTAAATTTTTCATTGTAATAATTGTAATTTTCTTTTTATTTCATCATCATTATATACATTAAAATAAAAAATTTACTATGGATAAATCATCATTCTTAAGATTTCAAGATTTGAGATTAAAGACTTTGTTATTTGTTATTGTACAGACAAATCACCGTCCTCAGGATTCCATGAAGACATAAGACGAGGCAAAATTTTAAATATTGCACTAAAATAGAGCCAAATTGGTTAATCAACAGAGAATAACAGAGACACAAAAACACAATCTAGACACTTCTCCATTTAAAATAAAGATAAAACCAAAACCAATCCCCCAACTTTCACTTCTACGCACTTTCTTTCTTTCTATTCTGTCTAATCTTAGTTTGTTTCCTAAGAATCAAACAACAAAACAGAGAATAATCTCCGTGGCTTCAACACCAATTCGAGGTCTGCGACCGAGGTAGCTTCCCTCTTCTCCGGTGGCGCTGACACTGGAGAAGTCCGGCGTGGTGGTGGTAGGCGGCTTGTAATACATGCGCGCTGTCTGGGGGCAGTGCGAATGGAACCTCGCCGCTATTCTCACCCCCATATCGAGCAACTCCGCGTACCTCCCCATTCGGATCGAGTTGCCTCTCTCTCGAAAATGGCGTGAAAACGGGTGGAGAGAGAGGAAACGCAGGTGGGAAGGGAGCGGATAGGGTTTATTTCAAAATGCGTCCCAGACGGAGGCCATGAAAGAAAGACGAGAGAGAGGCGAAGCGGCGATACAACGCGTTGCTTTTTTATAGGCGGGGTTTAGGGAAGATGGGAGATTGCCATTGAAATCACCTCCATTAGAATAAAAAAAATGGAGATGTATCGTTGACTAGACAGCTAATTTTGTGCCGTAAATTCACAGAAGACAGACGAGTGGGGACGCGGTGTGGGTCTTAAATAGACAGGTGTATGATTAGGGATGGCAATGGGTGAAATTTTTATTTAAACGGTTCAAAAACAGATTTTAACTACAGAGACGGCCTAAGAACAAATTTATTTTCACAAACGGTCTAACAAAGGGCGTGAGTTCAACTCACGCCCTTAAAACGCTATTTTCTCTCCGCTGCCCGTTGTCCAAACAAAAGAGAGCAAAATAGGCATTTATATTATTTTTTTTCACTTTCGGTGTTTTTGAAAGATAACAACCAGCACATCAACATCTAAAGGGCGTGAGTTCAACTCACACCCTTTGTATGAAAGTTTAAGGGCGTGAATTTAACTCATTTAAACCGTTTGTGAAAATAACTTTGCTCTAAAACCGGTTCTGTAGATAACATTGATTATTAGGCTCTTTAAGTAAAAAGTCTCAATGGGTCTTACCCACAGGTATTTTATCCATCCCGCGTCTGGTCTGTCGGTTAAATTTTATCGCCTGATCGATCTGACCTAATGAAATGGGTCCCAAAAATGAATATCCGCCCACTCATGAACATTGTCCCCATGCTCGCGTGCCTGCATGACCTTGCCTGTCTAGGCTCATGGGCCTACCTTATCCGTCCATGCCCATCCATTTAGTACAAAACAACATCCCAATAATATATTACAAATATTATTTATAAATAACATATTCAAAGTAGTTTACCAGAATTTAACACAATATAGTTTACTAGAATTTAAAAGAGCAAGAAAAATATTATTTAACAAAGAGTTTTATCATAATTTAGCACAACATAGTTGAAACAACACAGTTTACCATAATTTAGCTAATAAATATAATGTAGAGTTAAAAGTTCAGATTATACAGAATTAAGTTCTAATCAAGCATGCACAATACATAGAGATATTACATAAAGATAGTTTAATCATCGGTTCTCTTGCATTGACCTGCACACACAAAAAAAATGAAAAATAAAAAGTAAGTTTAAATAGAATCTTATGCATCCATATTAGAAAAAAAGATACAATTATTTTTTTAAGGTTATAAGAAAAGGTGAAAAATAGAAAAGACTTGATGGATTGAGGACTTGATGGATTGAGACTTACTAGATCACTGCCATAATACTGGTGTTCCAGAACTATGGACATTTTATCATACTTAAGCTTACTGGTATTTGATTCTTAGGTATACAGTATACTATGAATGATTGACTTTCTGCTTAAGCTTACACTTATTGTGTACTCAAGAATCGGGAATAAGTAAGGCCTGATGGTTCCAAAAAGTACATGGAGAAAAATAAAAAAAATAAAAAACTGGTCTGAACTCTACTAGAACAAATTACCAGCTGCCAAAATGAGTCACGGCTCAAAAATAAAGGAGCCACAACTCAATGAAACAAATCAAATATAAGCATAATACGAGCCAAAATAATTCTAAACATGTTTTTGAAATAATCAAGTTAGAGTACAGTTTTAATGCTCAAGAGGAGCGCAAAATCTGACCTGAGTCGTCTGGGATTAGAATCATGCACACTGGAGAGGAGCGCCAACTGTCAAGACTTGAGAGAGGCGCCTACTGTCGAGTGAGAAGTGACGGAGCGGTGGAGAGAGAGAGAGAGAACACGAGAGAGAGAGAGCGGCGAATTGATCTAAAAGATAAGTAGGGTTTGGTGTGGATTTGTGACTCTGGAGAGGAGCGCCGCGAGAGTCTAAGAGAGAGAAGTAGGGTTTGGTCTGAATGCTCTGGAGAAAGATATTTAATTTTGATATAAATGGTTCAGATTAATCTCAAGTTATATCCAACGGTTCAGGTTACCTGCGGGTAAAAAATAAAATCCTTAATCTGGCATGGCCTATCTTTTAGCCTAACCTTACATGACCCATTACTATGTCGGGCTGATCGGGTAAAGGTTTGGGCCAGGCGGTATATGCAGGCCTACGGACCGATTGGCTTTTATTGACATCTTTATGTATGATGATTTAGTTCTCTATGTATGATTTAGTTTTGCACCGCAATGCATGTCCCGTACTGGGTTGAGCTTTGCTTTTAAATTGAACTGATTTCACTTATGCCTTTGATTGTGACATTGGTTCTGAACTTTTGATAATTGAAGTGTCACCTGCAACTTTTAGTTGATAGAATTATTATCAAAACATGCATATACTTGTTCATTTAACTTCAACGCGCCATCTAAAGTTATAAAAAAAAGATATATAAGTCATGCCCTGAGTAAGATAAGAAAAGATTCACACAATTTTAGAAGTCGTGTCTTTATCTCCTTTTCGACGGTGTAATACTCCCTTTCATGTCTTTATTTTTCTTTTCAACGGTGTAATACTCCTTCCATATATTGAAGTGTGAATTATAAAAATATTTCACAAAAAATATTAGAAGTTTTTATACGATTTTGCATGAAATTGTGTTCAAATGAGATCAAAATGATTAAAAACGCAAAAAACTTCTTTAGACAAATAAGATATATCAATGAACACTTTGATATGAATATTCTACGATGGTAATTTTTCATGAAACATAAGTAAGATGCATTAGAAACTGCTATTTAAAAAAGGTTTTTGAGTTTTCAACATTTTTGACCTCATAACTACACATAATTTCATGGTTATTAATATAATTACTCCTAATTACGTCTATTATAAATTTGTCCAATTAAAACAACGATATGAATATTCTATAACGCTAATTTTGCACAAAATATAAGTAAGATGCGTTAAAAACTGCTGTTCAAACAAGTTGTTTGGCTTTGTGAAAATTTTTGGCCCATAACTACACATAATTTCTTATGAATTAATATAATTACTCCTAAATATGCCTATTGTAATATTTTCTAATTAAAAATTAGATATGAATATTCTAGAACACTAATTTTGCACAAAACATAAGTAAGATACATTAAAAACTGTTGTTTAAACAAATTATTTGATCTTTCCAATTTTTTTGCCCGCATAACTATATATAATTTCATATAAATGTATGTAATTACTCCTAATTATGTCTTTTATAAGATATTTCAATGAACACTTTGATATGAATATTCTACGATGGTAATTTTTCATGAAACATAAGTAAGATGCATTAGAAACTGCTATTTAAAAAAGGTTTTTGAGTTTTCAACATTTTTGACCTCATAACTACACATAATTTCATGGTTATTAATATAATTACTCCTAATTACGTCTATTATAAATTTGTCCAATTAAAACAACGATATGAATATTCTATAACGCTAATTTTGCACAAAATATAAGTAAGATGCGTAAAAAACTGCTGTTCAAACAAGTTGTTTGGCTTTGTGAAAATTTTTGGCCCATAACTATACATAATTTCTTATGAATTAATATAATTACTCCTAAATATGCCTATTGTAATATTTTCTAATTAAAAATTAGATATGAATATTCTAGAACACTAATTTTGCACCAAACATAAGTAAGATATATTAAAAACTGCTGTTTAAACAAATTATTTGAAACTCCTAAGCATGCCTATTATAAGATCTTCTAATTAAACTTCGATATGAATATTGTACGACACTAATTTTACACAAAACATAATGTAAGATGCATTAAAAACAATTGTTTAAATAAGTTATTTGAGTTTTTCAAAAGTTTTGGCTGCATAACTACACATAATTTCTTACAAATTAATATAATTACTCCTAAATATGCCTATTGTAAGATTTTCTAATTAAAACTTAGATATGAATATTCTACAACACTAATTTTGCACAAAGCATAAGTAAGATAAAATAAAAACTGTCGTTTAAACAAATTATTTGATCTTTACAATTTTTTTGGCCGCATAACTGCACATAATTTTGTATAAATTTATGCAATTACTCCTAATTATGTCTTTTATAAGATATTTTAATGAACACTTTGATATGAATATTCGATGGTAATTTTTCATGAAACATAAGTAAGATGCATTAGAAACTGCTATTTAAAAAAGTTATGTTTTTCAACACTTTTGGCCTCATAACTACATATAATTTCGTGAAAATTAATATAATTACTCCTAATTATGCCTATTAAAATATTATCCAATTAACACTTCGATATGAACATTCTATGACACTAATTTTGCACAAGACATAAGTAGGATGCATTAAAAACAGTAGCTTAAACAAGTTGTTTGTGTTTTTCAAAAATGTTGGCGCATAAGTACACATAATTTCATGCAAATTAATATAATTACTTCTAATTATGCCTATTATAAGACTGCCCAATTAACACTTCGATTTGAATATCCTACGACACTAATGTTTCATAAAACATAAGTAAGATATATTAGAAACTATTTGTTTGAACAAGTTGTTTAAGTTTTTTAACGTTTATTGCCTCATAACGACACATAATTTCGTGAAAAATAATAAAATCACTCCTAATTATGCCTATTAGAAGATTATCCAATTAACACTTCGATATGAACATTCTACGATACGAATTTTGCATAAAAAATAAGTAAGATGCATTAAAAACAGCTGTTTAAACAAGTCGTTTGAGTTTTTTAAAATTTTTAGTTGCATAACTACACAAAATTTCGCGCAAATTTATATAATTACTCCTAATTATGCCTATTATAAGATTGTCCAACTAACGAGTCAATATGAATATCCTATAACGGTAAATTTTCACAAAACATAAATAAGATACATTGGAAACTGCAGTTTAAACAAGTTGTTTAAGATTTTTAACGTTTATTGCCTCATAACGACACATAATTTCATGAAAATTAATATAATTACTTCTAATTATGCCTATTAGAAGATTATCCAATTAAAACTTCGATATGAACATTCTATGACACGAATTTTGCGTAAAATATAAGTAAGATGCATTAAAAACTGTGGTTTAAACAAGTTGTTTGAGTTTTTCATAATTTTTAGCCGCATAACTACATATTACTTCATGCAAATTAAGACAATTACTCCTAATTACGCCTATTATAAAATTTTCCAATTAAAACTTCGATATGAATATTCTTTAACGCTATATTGCACGAAACATAAGTAAGATGCGTTAAAAACTGCTGTTTAAACAAGTTTTGTTGTCTTTATAAAAAATTTGGCCGCATAACTATACATAATTTGTTGCAAATTAATATAATTACTCCTAATTATTTCTATTATAAGATTGTTCAATTAATACTTCAAAATGAATATGTTAGGGCATTATCATTCCTCAAAACATAAGTAAGATGCATTAGAAACTGTTATTTAAAAAAGTTAAGTTTTTCAACACTTTTGGCCTCATAACTACATATAATTTCGTGAAAATTAATATAGTTACTCCTAATTATACTTATTAAAATATTAGCCAATTAACACTTCGATATGAACATTATACGACACTAATTTTACGCAAGACATAAGTAGGATGCATTAAAAACAGTGTATTTGAAACAAGTTGTTTGTGTTTTTCAAAAATTTTGGCCGCATAAGTACACATAATTCATGCAAATTAATATAATTACTTCTAATTATGCCTATTATAAGACTGCCCAATTAACACTTCAATTTGAATATCCTACGACACTAATGTTTCATAAAATATAAGTAAGATATATTAGAAACTATTTGTTTAAACAAGTTGTTTAAGATTTTTAACATTTCTTGACTCATAACTACACATAATTTCATGAAAATTAATATCATTACTCCTAATTATACCTATTATAAGATTATCCAATTAACACTTCGATATGAATATTGTACGACACAAATTTTGCACAAAACATAAATAAGATGCATTAAAAACAGTTCCTTAAACAAGTTGCTTGAGTTTTTGAAAATTGCTGGCGCATAACTATATATAATTTCGTGAAAATTAAAATAATTACTCCTAATTATGCCTATTATATGATTGTGCAATTAGAACTTAGATATGAATCTTCTATGGCGCTAATTTTGCCCAAAATATAAGTAAGATGCATTGGAAGTCATTGTTTAAACAAGTTGATTAAGATTTTCAGCATTTTCTGCATCAAAACTACACATAATTCCGAGCGAATTAATATAATTACTCCTAACAATGTCTATTATAAGATTGTCAAATTAACACTTCGATATGAATATCATAGGAGACTTATTTTTCATAAGATATAAGAAAGATACATTAGAAATTCTTTGTTTGAACAAGTTGTTTAAGATTTTTAACGTTTATTGCCTCATAACGACACATAATTTCGTGAAAATTAATATAATTACTCTTAATTATGCCTATTAGAAGATTATCCAATTAACACTTCGATATGAACATTCTACGACACGAATTTTGCATAAAAAATAAGTAGGATGCATTAAAAACACTGTTTAAACAAGTCGTTTGAGTTTTTTTAAATTTTTGGTTGCATAACTACACATAATTTCGTGCAAATTTATATAATTACTCCTAATTATGCCTATTATAAGAGTGTCCAACTAACACTCCAATATGAATATCCTATAACGATAATTTTTCACAAAACATAAATAAGATACATTTGAAGCTGCAGTTTAAACAAGTTGTTTAAGATTTTTAAAATTTGTTGTCTCATAACTACATATAATTTCATAAAAATTAATATAATTACTCCTGATTGTGCCTATTATAGGATTATCCGATTAATACTTCGATATGAATATTCTACGACACTAAGTTTGTACAAAACATAAGTAAGATGCATTAAAAAAAATAGCAGTTTAAACTAGTTGATTGAGTTTCATAAATTTTTTGCCGCATAACTATATATAATTTCGTGCAAATTAATATAATTACTCCTAATTATGCCTATTATAAGATTATCTAATTAAACTTCGATATGTATATTCCATGACGCTGGTTTGGCACAAAACATAAGCAAGATGCATTAAAAACTGCTTGTTTAAACAAGTTGTTTGACTTTTTTAAATTCTTGGCCCCATAAATATACATAATTTCATACAAATTAATAAATTACTCCCAATTATGTCTATTATAAGATTGTTCAATTAACACTTCGATATGAATATTCGACGACACTATTTTTTCCCAAAACATAAGTAAGATGCATTAGATACAACTATTTAAAAAAGTTATTTGAGTATTTCAACATTTTTGGCCCCATAACTACACATAATTTAGTGAAAATTAATTTAATCGCTCCTAATTATGCCTATTAAAAGATTATCTAATTAACACTTCAATATGAACATTCTACAACACTAATTCTGCACAAAACATAAGTAGAAGGCTTTAGAAACAATTTGTTTAAACAAGTTGTTTGAGTTTTTCAATTTTTTTGGCCGCATAATTACACAAAATTTCTTATGAATTAATATAATTACTCCTAAGCATGCCTATTATAAGATCTTCTAATTAAACTTCGATATGAATATTGTACGACACTAATTTTACACAAAACATAATGTAAGATGCATTAAAAACAATTGTTTAAATAAGTTATTTGAGTTTTTCAAAAGTTTTGGCTGCATAACTACACATAATTTCTTACAAATTAATATAATTACTCCTAAATATGCCTATTGTAAGATTTTCTAATTAAAACTTAGATATGAATATTCTACAACACTAATTTTTCACAAAACATATGTAAGATAAAATAAAAACGTCGTTTAAACAAATTATTTGATCTTTACAATTTTTTTGGCCGCATAACTGCACATAATTTTGTATAAATTTATGCAATTACTCCTAATTATGTCTTTTATAAGATATTTCAATGAACACTTTGATATGAATATTCGATGGTAATTTTTCATGAAACATAAGTAAGATGCATTAGAAAGCTGCTATTTAAAAAAGTTATGTTTTTCAATACTTTTGGCCTCATAACTACATATAATTTCGTGAAAATTAATATAATTACTCCTAATTATGCCTATTAAAATATTATCCAATTAACACTTCGATATGAACATTCTATGACACTAATTTTGCACAAGACATAAGTAGGATGCATTAAAAAGTAGCTTAAACAAGTTGTTTGTGTTTTTCAAAAATGTTGGCGCATAAGTACACATAATTTCATGCAAATTAATATAATTACTTCTAATTATGCCTATTATAAGACTGCCCAATTAACACTTCGATTTGAATATCCTACGACACTAATGTTTCATAAAACATAAGTAAGATATATTAAAAACTATTTGTTTGAACAAGTTGTTTAAGTTTTTTAACGTTTATTGCCTCATAACGACACATAATTTCGTGAAAAATAATAAAATCACTCCTAATTATGCCTATTAGAAGATTATCCAATTAACACTTCGATATGAACATTCTACGATACGAATTTTGCATAAAAAATAAGTAAGATGCATTAAAAACAAATTGTTTAAACAAGTCGTTTGAGTTTTTTAAAATTTTTGGTTGCATAACTACACATAATTTCGCGCAAATTTATATAATTACTCCTAATTATGCCTATTATAAGATTGTCCAACTAACGAGTCAATATGAATATCCTATAACGGTAAATTTTCACAAAACATAAATAAGATACATTGGAAATCTGCAGTTTAAACAAGTTATTTAAGATTTTTAACGTTTATTGCCTCATAACGACACATAATTTCGTGAAAATTAATATAATTACTTCTAATTATGCCTATTAGAAGATTATCCAATTAAAAATTCGATATGAACATTCTATGACACGAATTTTGCGCAAAATATAAGTAAGATGCATTAAAAACTCGTGGTTTAAACAAGTTGTTTGAGTTTTTCATAATTTTTAGCCGCATAACTACATATTACTTCATGCAAATTAAGACAATTACTCCTAATTACGCCTATTATAAAATTTTCCAATTAAAACTTCGATATGAATATTCTTTAACGCTGATATTGCACGAAACATAAGTAAGATGCGTTAAAAACTATTTTTTAAACAAGTTTTGTTGTCTTTATAAAAAAATTTGGCCGCATAACTATACATAATTTGTTGCAAATTAATATAATTACTCCTAATTATTTCTATTATAAGATTGTTCAATTAATACTTCAAAATGAATATGTTAGGGCATTATCATTCCTCAAAACATAAGTAAGATGCATTAGAAACTGTTATTTAAAAAAGTTAAGTTTTTCAACACTTTTGGCCTCATAACTACATATAATTTCGTGAAAATTAATATAGTTACTCCTAATTATACTTATTAAAATATTAGCCAATTAACACTTCGATATGAACATTATACGACACTAATTTTACGCAAGACATAAGTAGGATGCATTAAAAACAAACAAAAAACAAGTTGTTTGTGTTTTTCAAAAATTTTGGCCGCATAAGTACACATAATTCATGCAAATTAATATAATTACTTCTAATTATGCCTATTATAAGACTGCCCAATTAACACTTCAATATGAATATCCTACGACACTAATTTTTCATAAAACATAAGTAAGATATATTAGAAACTATTGTTTAAACAAGTTGTTTAAGATTTTTAACATTTCTTGACTCATAACTACACATAATTTCATGAAAATTAATATCATTACTCCTAATTATACCTATTATAAGATTATCCAATTAACACTTCGATATGAATATTGTACGACACAAATTTTGCACAAAACATAAATAAGATGCATTAAAAACAGTTCCTTAAACAAGTTGCTTGAGTTTTTGAAAACTGTTGGCCGCATAACTATATATAATTTCGTGAAAATTAAAATAATTACTCCTAATTATGCCTTATGATTGTGCAATTAGATCTTAGATATGAATCTTCTATGGCGCTAATTTTGCCCAAAATATAAGTAAGATGCATTGGAAGTCATTGTTTAAACAAGTTGATTAAGATTTTCAAAGCATTTTCTGCATCAAAACTACACATAATTCCGAGCGAATTAATATAATTACTCCTAACAATGTCTATTATAAGATTGTCAAATTAACACTTCGATATGAATATCATAGGAGACTTATTTTTCATAAGATATAAGAAAGATACATTAGAAATTGTGTTTGAACAAGTTGTTTAAGATTTTTAACGTTTATTGCCTCATAACGACACATAATTTCGTGAAAATTAATATAATTACTCCTAATTATGCCTATTAGAAGATTATCCAATTAACACTTCGATATGAACATTCTACGACACGAATTTTGCATAAAAAATAAGTAGGATGCATTAAAAACTACTTTAAACAAGTCGTTTGAGTTTTTTAAAATTTTTGGTTGCATAACTACACATAATTTCGTGAAAATTTATATAATTACTCCTAATTATGCCTATTATAAGAGTGTCCAACTAACACTCCAATATGAATATCCTATAACGATAATTTTTCACAAAACATAAATAAGATACATTTGAAGTCATAGCTTTAAACAAGTTGTTTAAGATTTTTAAAATTTGTTGTCTCATAACTACATATAATTTCATAAAAATTAATATAATTACTCCTGATTGTGCCTATTATAGGATTATCCGATTAATACTTCGATATGAATATTCTACGACACTAAGTTTGTACAAAACATAAGTAAGATGCATTAAAAAAAATAGCAGTTTAAACTAGTTGATTGAGTTTCATAAATTTTTTGCCGCATAACTATATATAATTTCGTGCAAATTAATATAATTACTCCTAATTATGCCTATTATAAGATTATCTAATTAAACTTCGATATGTATATTCCATGACGCTGATTTGGCACAAAACATAAGTAAGATGCATTAAAAACTGCATTTAAACAAGTTGTTTGACTTTTTTTAAATTCTTGGCCCCATAAATATACATAATTTCATACAAATTAATAAATTACTCCCAATTATGTCTATTATAAGATTGTTCAATTAACACTTCGATATGAATATTCGACGACACTATTTTTTCCCAAAACATAAGTAAGATGCATTAGATACAACTATTTAAAAAAGTTATTTGAGTATTTCAACATTTTTGGCCCCATAACTACACATAATTTAGTGAAAATTAATTTAATCGCTCCTAATTATGCCTATTAAAAGATTATCTAATTAACACTTCAATATGAACATTCTACAACACTAATTCTGCACAAAACATAAGTAGAAGGCTTTAGAAACTACTGCTTTAAACAAGTTGTTTGAGTTTTTCAATTTTTTTTGGCCGCATAATTACACAAAATTTCTTATGAATTAATATAATTACTCCTAAGCATGCCTATTATAAGATCTTCTAATTAAACTTCGATATGAATATTGTACGACACTAATTTTACACAAAACATAATGTAAGATGCATTAAAAACAATTGTTTCAATAAGTTCTTTGAGTTTTTCAAAAGTTTTGGCTGCATAACTACACATAATTTCTTACAAATTAATATAATTACTCCTAAATATGCCTATTGTAAGATTTTCTAATTAAAACTTAGATATGAATATTCTACAACACTAATTTTTCACAAAACATATGTAAGATAAAATAAAAACTGTCGTTTAAATAAATTATTTGATCTTTACAATTTTTTTGGCCGCATAACTGCACATAATTTTGTATAAATTTATGCAATTACTCCTAATTATGTCTTTTATAAGATATTTCAATGAACACTTTGATATGAATATTCGATGGTAATTTTTCATGAAACATAAGTAAGATGCATTAGAAACTGCTATTTAAAAAAGTTATGTTTTTCAACACTTTTGGCCTCATAACTACATATAATTTCGTGAAAATTAATATAATTACTCCTAATTATGCCTATTAAAATATTATCCAATTAACACTTCGATATGAACATTCTATGACACTAATTTTGCACAAGACATAAGTAGGATGCATTAAAAACAGCCGCTTAAACAAGTTGTTTGTGTTTTTCAAAAATTTTGGCCGCATAAGTACACATAATTTCATGCAAATTAATATAATTACTTCTAATTATGCCTATTATAAGACTGCCCAATTAACACTTCGATTTGAATATCCTACGACACTAATGTTTCATAAAACATAAGTAAGATATATTAGAAACTGCTGTTTGAACAAGTTGTTTAAGTTTTTTAACGTTTATTGCCTCATAACGACACATAATTTCGTGAAAAATAATAAAATCACTCCTAATTATGCCTATTAGAAGATTATCCAATTAACACTTCGATATGAACATTCTACGATACGAATTTTGCATAAAAAATAAGTAAGATGCATTAAAAACAGCTGTTTAAACAAGTCGTTTGAGTTTTTTAAAATTTTTGGTTGCATAACTACACATAATTTCGCGCAAATTTATATAATTACTCCTAATTATGCCTATTATAAGATTGTCCAACTAACGAGTCAATATGAATATCCTATAACGGTAAATTTTCACAAAACATAAATAAGATACATTGGAAACTGCAGTTTAAACAAGTTATTTAAGATTTTTAACGTTTATTGCCTCATAACGACACATAATTTCGTGAAAATTAATATAATTACTTCTAATTATGCCTATTAGAAGATTATCCAATTAAAACTTCGATATGAACATTCTATGACACGAATTTTGCGCAAAATATAAGTAAGATGCATTAAAAACTGTGGTTTAAACAAGTTGTTTGAGTTTTTCATAATTTTTAGCCGCATAACTACATATTACTTCATGCAAATTAAGACAATTACTCCTAATTACGCCTATTATAAAATTTTCCAATTAAAACTTCGATATGAATATTCTTTAACGCTGATATTGCACGAAACATAAGTAAGATGCGTTAAAAACTGCTGTTTAAACAAGTTTTGTTGCCTTTATAAAAAATTTTGGCCGCATAACTATACATAATTTGTTGCAAATTAATATAATTACTCCTAATTATTTCTATTATAAGATTGTTCAATTAATACTTCAAAATGAATATGTTAGGGCATTATCATTCCTCAAAACATAAGTAAGATGCATTAGAAACTGTTATTTAAAAAAGTTAAGTTTTTCAACACTTTTGGCCTCATAACTACATATAATTTCGTGAAAATTAATATAGTTACTCCTAATTATACTTATTAAAATATTAGCCAATTAACACTTCGATATGAACATTATACGACACTAATTTTACGCAAGACATAAGTAGGATGCATTAAAAACAGACGCTTAAACAAGTTGTTTGTGTTTTTCAAAAATTTTGGCCGCATAAGTACACATAATTCATGCAAATTAATATAATTACTTCTAATTATGCCTATTATAAGACTGCCCAATTAACACTTCAATTTGAATATCCTACGACACTAATGTTTCATAAAACATAAGTAAGATATATTAGAAACTGCTGTTTAAACAAGTTGTTTAAGATTTTTAACATTTCTTGACTCATAACTACACATAATTTCATGAAAATTAATATCATTACTCCTAATTATACCTATTATAAGATTATCCAATTAACACTTCGATATGAATATTGTACGACACAAATTTTGCACAAAACATAAATAAGATGCATTAAAAACAGTTCCTTAAACAAGTTGCTTGAGTTTTTGAAAATTGCTGGCCGCATAACTATATATAATTTCGTGAAAATTAAAATAATTACTCCTAATTATGCCTATTATATTATTGTGCAATTAGAACTTAGATATGAATCTTCTATGGCGCTAATTTTGCCCAAAATATAAGTAAGATGCATTGGAAGCTGTTGTTTAAACAAGTTGATTAAGATTTTCAGCATTTTCTGCATCAAAACTACACATAATTCCGAGCGAATTAATATAATTACTCCTAACAATGTCTATTATAAGATTGTCAAATTAACACTTCGATATGAATATCATAGGAGACTTATTTTTCATAAGATATAAGAAAGATACATTAGAAATTGCTGTTTGAACAAGTTGTTTAAGATTTTTAACGTTTATTGCCTCATAACGACACATAATTTCGTGAAAATTAATATAATTACTCCTAATTATGCCTATTAGAAGATTATCCAATTAACACTTCGATATGAACATTCTACGACACGAATTTTGCATAAAAAATAAGTAGGATGCATTAAAAACGGCTGTTTAAACAAGTCGTTTGAGTTTTTTAAAATTTTTGGTTGCATAACTACACATAATTTCGTGAAAATTTATATAATTACTCCTAATTATGCCTATTATAAGAGTGTCCAACTAACACTCCAATATAAATATCCTATAACGATAATTTTTCACAAAACATAAATAAGATACATTTGAAGCTGCAGTTTAAACAAGTTGTTTAAGATTTTTAAAATTTGTTGTCTCATAACTACATATAATTTCATAAAAACTAATATAATTACTCCTGATTGTGCCTATTATAGGATTATCCGATTAATACTTCGATATGAATATTCTACGACACTAAGTTTGTACAAAACATAAGTAAGATGCATTAAAAAAAATAGCAGTTTAAACTAGTTGATTGAGTTTCAAAAATTTTTTGCCGCATAACTATATATAATTTCGTGCAAATTAATATAATTACTCCTAATTATGCCTATTATAAGATTATCTAATTAAACTTCGATATGTATATTCCATGACGCTGATTTGGCACAAAACATAAGTAAGATGCATTAAAAACTGCTGTTTAAACAAGTTGTTTGACTTTTTTTAAATTCTTGGCCCCATAAATATACATAATTTCATACAAATTAATAAATTACTCCCAATTATGTCTATTATAAGATTGTTCAATTAACACTTCGATATGAATATTCGACGACACTATTTTTTTCCCAAAACATAAGTAAGATGCATTAGATACAACTATTTAAAAAAGTTATTTGAGTATTTCAACATTTTTGGCCCCATAACTACACATAGTTTAGTGAAAATTAATTTAATCGCTCCTAATTATGCCTATTAAAAGATTATCTAATTAACACTTCAATATGAACATTCTACAACACTAATTCTGCACAAAACATAAGTAGAAGGCTTTAGAAACGGCTGTTTAAACAAGTTGTTTGAGTTTTTCAATTTTTTTTGGCCGCATAATTACACAAAATTTCTTATGAATTAATATAATTACTCCTAAGCATGCCTATTATAAGATCTTCTAATTAAACTTCGATATGAATATTGTACGACACTAATTTTACACAAAACATAATGTAAGATGCATTAAAAACAATTGTTTCAATAAGTTCTTTGAGTTTTTCAAAAGTTTTGGCTGCATAACTACACATAATTTCTTACAAATTAATATAATTACTCCTAAATATGCCTATTGTAAGATTTTCTAATTAAAACTTAGATATGAATATTCTACAACACTAATTTTTCACAAAACATATGTAAGATAAAATAAAAACTGTCGTTTAAATAAATTATTTGATCTTTACAATTTTTTTGGCCGCATAACTGCACATAATTTTGTATAAATTTATGCAATTACTCCTAATTATGTCTTTTATAAGATATTTCAATGAACACTTTGATATGAATATTCGATGGTAATTTTTCATGAAACATAAGTAAGATGCATTAGAAACTGCTATTTAAAAAAGTTATGTTTTTCAACACTTTTGGCCTCATAACTACATATAATTTCGTGAAAATTAATATAATTACTCCTAATTATGCCTATTAAAATATTATCCAATTAACACTTCGATATGAACATTCTATGACACTAATTTTGCACAAGACATAAGTAGGATGCATTAAAAACAGCCGCTTAAACAAGTTGTTTGTGTTTTTCAAAAATGTTGGCCGCATAAGTACACATAATTTCATGCAAATTAATATAATTACTTCTAATTATGCCTATTATAAGACTGCCCAATTAACACTTCGATTTGAATATCCTACGACACTAATGTTTCATAAAACATAAGTAAGATATATTAGAAACTGCTGTTTGAACAAGTTGTTTAAGTTTTTTAACGTTTATTGCCTCATAACGACACATAATTTCGTGAAAAATAATAAAATCACTCCTAATTATGCCTATTAGAAGATTATCCAATTAACACTTCGATATGAACATTCTACGATACGAATTTTGCATAAAAAATAAGTAAGATGCATTAAAAACAGCTGTTTAAACAAGTCGTTTGAGTTTTTTAAAATTTTTGGTTGCATAACTACACATAATTTCGCGCAAATTTATATAATTACTCCTAATTATGCCTATTATAAGATTGTCCAACTAACGAGTCAATATGAATATCCTATAACGGTAAATTTTCACAAAACATAAATAAGATACATTGGAAACTGCAGTTTAAACAAGTTGTTTAAGATTTTTAACGTTTATTGCCTCATAACGACACATAATTTCGTGAAAATTAATATAATTACTTCTAATTATGCCTATTAGAAGATTATCCAATTAAAACTTCGATATGAACATTCTATGACACGAATTTTGCGCAAAATATAAGTAAGATGCATTAAAAACTGTGGTTTAAACAAGTTGTTTGAGTTTTTCATAATTTTTAGCCGCATAACTACATATTACTTCATGCAAATTAAGACAATTACTCCTAATTACGCCTATTATAAAATTTTCCAATTAAAACTTCGATATGAATATTCTTTAACGCTGATATTGCACGAAACATAAGTAAGATGCGTTAAAAACTGCTGTTTAAACAAGTTTTGTTGCCTTTATAAAAAATTTTGGCCGCATAACTATACATAATTTGTTGCAAATTAATATAATTACTCCTAATTATTTCTATTATAAGATTGTTCAATTAATACTTCAAAATGAATATGTTAGGGCATTATCATTCCTCAAAACATAAGTAAGATGCATTAGAAACTGTTATTTAAAAAAGTTAAGTTTTTCAACACTTTTGGCCTCATAACTACATATAATTTCGTGAAAATTAATATAGTTACTCCTAATTATACTTATTAAAATATTAGCCAATTAACACTTCGATATGAACATTATACGACACTAATTTTACGCAAGACATAAGTAGGATGCATTAAAAACAGACGCTTAAACAAGTTGTTTGTGTTTTTCAAAAATTTTGGCCGCATAAGTACACATAATTCATGCAAATTAATATAATTACTTCTAATTATGCCTATTATAAGACTGCCCAATTAACACTTCAATTTGAATATCCTACGACACTAATGTTTCATAAAACATAAGTAAGATATATTAGAAACTGCTGTTTAAACAAGTTGTTTAAGATTTTTAACATTTCTTGACTCATAACTACACATAATTTCATGAAAATTAATATCATTACTCCTAATTATACCTATTATAAGATTATCCAATTAACACTTCGATATGAATATTGTACGACACAAATTTTGCACAAAACATAAATAAGATGCATTAAAAACAGTTCCTTAAACAAGTTGCTTGAGTTTTTGAAAATTGCTGGCCGCATAACTATATATAATTTCGTGAAAATTAAAATAATTACTCCTAATTATGCCTATTATATTATTGTGCAATTAGAACTTAGATATGAATCTTCTATGGCGCTAATTTTGCCCAAAATATAAGTAAGATGCATTGGAAGCTGTTGTTTAAACAAGTTGATTAAGATTTTCAGCATTTTCTGCATCAAAACTACACATAATTCCGAGCGAATTAATATAATTACTCCTAACAATGTCTATTATAAGATTGTCAAATTAACACTTCGATATGAATATCATAGGAGACTTATTTTTCATAAGATATAAGAAAGATACATTAGAAATTGCTGTTTGAACAAGTTGTTTAAGATTTTTAACGTTTATTGCCTCATAACGACACATAATTTCGTGAAAATTAATATAATTACTCCTAATTATGCCTATTAGAAGATTATCCAATTAACACTTCGATATGAACATTCTACGACACGAATTTTGCATAAAAAATAAGTAGGATGCATTAAAAACGGCTGTTTAAACAAGTCGTTTGAGTTTTTTAAAATTTTTGGTTGCATAACTACACATAATTTCGTGAAAATTTATATAATTACTCCTAATTATGCCTATTATAAGAGTGTCCAACTAACACTCCAATATGAATATCCTATAACGATAATTTTTCACAAAACATAAATAAGATACATTTGAAGCTGCAGTTTAAACAAGTTGTTTAAGATTTTTAAAATTTGTTGTCTCATAACTACATATAATTTCATAAAAACTAATATAATTACTCCTGATTGTGCCTATTATAGGATTATCCGATTAATACTTCGATATGAATATTCTACGACACTAAGTTTGTACAAAACATAAGTAAGATGCATTAAAAAAAATAGCAGTTTAAACTAGTTGATTGAGTTTCAAAATTTTTTGCCGCATAACTATATATAATTTCGTGCAAATTAATATAATTACTCCTAATTATGCCTATTATAAGATTATCTAATTAAACTTCGATATGTATATTCCATGACGCTGATTTGGCACAAAACATAAGTAAGATGCATTAAAAACTGCTGTTTAAACAAGTTGTTTGACTTTTTTAAATTCTTGGCCCCATAAATATACATAATTTCATACAAATTAATAAATTACTCCCAATTATGTCTATTATAAGATTGTTCAATTAACACTTCGATATGAATATTCGACGACACTATTTTTTCCCAAAACATAAGTAAGATGCATTAGATACAACTATTTAAAAAAGTTATTTGAGTATTTCAACATTTTTGGCCCCATAACTACACATAGTTTAGTGAAAATTAATTTAATCGCTCCTAATTATGCCTATTAAAAGATTATCTAATTAACACTTCAATATGAACATTCTACAACACTAATTCTGCACAAAACATAAGTAGAAGGCTTTAGAAACGGCTGTTTAAACAAGTTGTTTGAGTTTTTCAATTTTTTTGGCCGCATAATTACACAAAATTTCTTATGAATTAATATAATTACTCCTAAGCATGTCTATTATAAGATCTTCTAATTAAACTTCGATATGAATATTGTACGACACTAATTTCACACAAAACATAATGTAAGATGCATTAAAAACAATTGTTTCAATAAGTTCTTTGAGTTTTTCAAAAGTTTTGGCTGCATAACTACACATAATTTCTTACAAATTAATATAATTACTCCTAAATATGCCTATTGTAAGATTTTCTAATTAAAACTTAGATATGAATATTCTACAACACTAATTTTTCACAAAACATATGTAAGATAAAATAAAAACTGTCGTTTAAATAAATTATTTGATCTTTACAATTTTTTTGGCCGCATAACTGCACATAATTTTGTATAAATTTATGCAATTACTCCTAATTATGTCTTTTATAAGATATTTCAATGAACACTTTGATATGAATATTCGATGGTAATTTTTCATGAAACATAAGTAAGATGCATTAGAAACTGCTATTTAAAAAAGTTATGTTTTTCAACACTTTTGGCCTCATAACTACATATAATTTCGTGAAAATTAATATAATTACTCCTAATTATGCCTATTAAAATATTATCCAATTAACACTTCGATATGAACATTCTATGACACTAATTTTGCACAAGACATAAGTAGGATGCATTAAAAACAGCCGCTTAAACAAGTTGTTTGTGTTTTTCAAAAATGTTGGCCGCATAAGTACACATAATTTCATGCAAATTAATATAATTACTTCTAATTATGCCTATTATAAGACTGCCCAATTAACACTTCGATTTGAATATCCTACGACACTAATGTTTCATAAAACATAAGTAAGATATATTAGAAACTGCTGTTTGAACAAGTTGTTTAAGTTTTTTAACGTTTATTGCCTCATAACGACACATAATTTCGTGAAAAATAATAAAATCACTCCTAATTATGCCTATTAGAAGATTATCCAATTAACACTTCGATATGAACATTCTACGATACGAATTTTGCATAAAAAATAAGTAAGATGCATTAAAAACAGCTGTTTAAACAAGTCGTTTGAGTTTTTTAAAATTTTTGGTTGCATAACTACACATAATTTCGCGCAAATTTATATAATTACTCCTAATTATGCCTATTATAAGATTGTCCAACTAACGAGTCAATATGAATATCCTATAACGGTAAATTTTCACAAAACATAAATAAGATACATTGGAAACTGCAGTTTAAACAAGTTGTTTAAGATTTTTAACGTTTATTGCCTCATAACGACACATAATTTCGTGAAAATTAATATAATTACTTCTAATTATGCCTATTAGAAGATTATCCAATTAAAACTTCGATATGAACATTCTATGACACGAATTTTGCGCAAAATATAAGTAAGATGCATTAAAAACTGTGGTTTAAACAAGTTGTTTGAGTTTTTCATAATTTTTAGCCGCATAACTACATATTACTTCATGCAAATTAAGACAATTACTCCTAATTACGCCTATTATAAAATTTTCCAATTAAAACTTCGATATGAATATTCTTTAACGCTGATATTGCACGAAACATAAGTAAGATGCGTTAAAAACTGCTGTTTAAACAAGTTTTGTTGCCTTTATAAAAAATTTTGGCCGCATAACTATACATAATTTGTTGCAAATTAATATAATTACTCCTAATTATTTCTATTATAAGATTGTTCAATTAATACTTCAAAATGAATATGTTAGGGCATTATCATTCCTCAAAACATAAGTAAGATGCATTAGAAACTGTTATTTAAAAAAGTTAAGTTTTTCAACACTTTTGGCCTCATAACTACATATAATTTCGTGAAAATTAATATAGTTACTCCTAATTATACTTATTAAAATATTAGCCAATTAACACTTCGATATGAACATTATACGACACTAATTTTACGCAAGACATAAGTAGGATGCATTAAAAACAGACGCTTAAACAAGTTGTTTGTGTTTTTCAAAAATTTTGGCCGCATAAGTACACATAATTCATGCAAATTAATATAATTACTTCTAATTATGCCTATTATAAGACTGCCCAATTAACACTTCAATTTGAATATCCTACGACACTAATGTTTCATAAAACATAAGTAAGATATATTAGAAACTGCTGTTTAAACAAGTTGTTTAAGATTTTTAACATTTCTTGACTCATAACTACACATAATTTCATGAAAATTAATATCATTACTCCTAATTATACCTATTATAAGATTATCCAATTAACACTTCGATATGAATATTGTACGACACAAATTTTGCACAAAACATAAATAAGATGCATTAAAAACAGTTCCTTAAACAAGTTGCTTGAGTTTTTGAAAATTGCTGGCCGCATAACTATATATAATTTCGTGAAAATTAAAATAATTACTCCTAATTATGCCTATTATATTATTGTGCAATTAGAACTTAGATATGAATCTTCTATGGCGCTAATTTTGCCCAAAATATAAGTAAGATGCATTGGAAGCTGTTGTTTAAACAAGTTGATTAAGATTTTCAGCATTTTCTGCATCAAAACTACACATAATTCCGAGCGAATTAATATAATTACTCCTAACAATGTCTATTATAAGATTGTCAAATTAACACTTCGATATGAATATCATAGGAGACTTATTTTTCATAAGATATAAGAAAGATACATTAGAAATTGCTTTTGAACAAGTTGTTTAAGATTTTTAACGTTTATTGCCTCATAACGACACATAATTTCGTGAAAATTAATATAATTACTCCTAATTATGCCTATTAGAAGATTATCCAATTAACACTTCGATATGAACATTCTACGACACGAATTTTGCATAAAAAATAAGTAGGATGCATTAAAAACGGCTGTTTAAACAAGTCGTTTGAGTTTTTTAAAATTTTTGGTTGCATAACTACACATAATTTCGTGAAAATTTATATAATTACTCCTAATTATGTCTATTATAAGAGTGTCCAACTAACACTCCAATATGAATATCCTATAACGATAATTTTTCACAAAACATAAATAAGATACATTTGAAGCTGCAGTTTAAACAAGTTGTTTAAGATTGTTAAATTTTATTGTCTCATAACTACATATAATTTTATAAAAATTAATATAATTACTCCTGATTATGCCTATTATAGGATTATCCGATTAATACTTCGATATGAATATTCTACGACACTAAGTTTGTACAAAACATAAGTAAGATGCATTAAAAAAATAGCAGTTTAAACTAGTTGATTGAGTTTCACAAATTTTTTGCCGCATAACTGTATAGAATTTCGTGCAAATTAATAAAATTACTCCTAATTATGCCTATTATAAGATTATCTAATTAAACTTCGATATGTATATTCCATGACGCTGATTTGGCACAAAACATAAGTAAGATGCATTAAAAACTGCTGTTTAAACAAGTTGTTTGACTTTTTTAAATTCTTGGCCCCATAAATATACATAATTTCATACAAATTAATATAATTACTCCCAATTATGTCTATTATAAGATTGTTCAATTAACACTTCGATATGAATATTCGACGACACTATTTTTTCCCAAAACATAAGTAAGATGCATTAGATACAACTATTTAAAAAAGTTATTTGAGTATTTCAACATTTTTGGCCCCATAACTACACATAGTTTAGTGAAAATTAATTTAATCGCTCCTAATTATGCCTATTAAAAGATTATCTAATTAACACTTCAATATGAACATTCTACAACACTAATTCTGCACAAAACATAAGTAGAAGGCTTTAGAAACGGCTGTTTAAACAAGTTGTTTGAGTTTTTCAATTTTTTTTGGCCGCATAATTACACAAAATTTCTTATGAATTAATATAATTACTCCTAAGCATGTCTATTATAAGATCTTCTAATTAAACTTCGATATGAATATTGTACGACACTAATTTCACACAAAACATAATGTAAGATGCATTAAAAACAATTGTTTCAATAAGTTCTTTGAGTTTTTCAAAAGTTTTGGCTGCATAACTACACATAATTTCTTACAAATTAATATAATTACTCCTAAATATGCCTATTGTAAGATTTTCTAATTAAAACTTAGATATGAATATTCTACAACACTAATTTTTCACAAAACATATGTAAGATAAAATAAAAACTGTCGTTTAAACAAATTATTTGATCTTTACAATTTTTTTGGCCGCATAACTGCACATAATTTTGTATAAATTTATGCAATTACTCCTAATTATGTCTTTTATAAGATATTTCAATGAACACTTTGATATGAATATTCGATGGTAATTTTTCATGAAACATAAGTAAGATGCATTAGAAACTGCTATTTAAAAAAGTTATGTTTTTCAACACTTTTGGCCTCATAACTACATATAATTTCGTGAAAATTAATATAATTACTCCTAATTATGCCTATTAAAATATTATCCAATTAACACTTCGATATGAACATTCTATGACACTAATTTTGCACAAGACATAAGTAGGATGCATTAAAAACAGCCGCTTAAACAAGTTGTTTGTGTTTTTCAAAAATTTTGGCCGCATAAGTACACATAATTTCATGCAAATTAATATAATTACTTCTAATTATGCCTATTATAAGACTGCCCAATTAACACTTCGATTTGAATATCCTACGACACTAATGTTTCATAAAACATAAGTAAGATATATTAGAAACTGCTGTTTGAACAAGTTGTTTAAGTTTTTTAACGTTTATTGCCTCATAACGACACATAATTTCGTGAAAAATAATAAAATCACTCCTAATTATGCCTATTAGAAGATTATCCAATTAACACTTCGATATGAACATTCTACGATACGAATTTTGCATAAAAAATAAGTAAGATGCATTAAAAACAGCTGTTTAAACAAGTCGTTTGAGTTTTTTAAAATTTTTGGTTGCATAACTACACATAATTTCGCGCAAATTTATATAATTACTCCTAATTATGCCTATTATAAGATTGTCCAACTAACGAGTCAATATGAATATCCTATAACGGTAAATTTTCACAAAACATAAATAAGATACATTGGAAACTGCAGTTTAAACAAGTTGTTTAAGATTTTTAACGTTTATTGCCTCATAACGACACATAATTTCGTGAAAATTAATATAATTACTTCTAATTATGCCTATTAGAAGATTATCCAATTAAAACTTCGATATGAACATTCTATGACACGAATTTTGCGCAAAATATAAGTAAGATGCATTAAAAACTGTGGTTTAAACAAGTTGTTTGAGTTTTTCATAATTTTTAGCCGCATAACTACATATTACTTCATGCAAATTAAGACAATTACTCCTAATTACGCCTATTATAAAATTTTCCAATTAAAACTTCGATATGAATATTCTTTAACGCTGATATTGCACGAAACATAAGTAAGATGCGTTAAAAACTGCTGTTTAAACAAGTTTTGTTGCCTTTATAAAAAATTTTGGCCGCATAACTATACATAATTTGTTGCAAATTAATATAATTACTCCTAATTATTTCTATTATAAGATTGTTCAATTAATACTTCAAAATGAATATGTTAGGGCATTATCATTCCTCAAAACATAAGTAAGATGCATTAGAAACTGTTATTTAAAAAAGTTAAGTTTTTCAACACTTTTGGCCTCATAACTACATATAATTTCGTGAAAATTAATATAGTTACTCCTAATTATACTTATTAAAATATTAGCCAATTAACACTTCGATATGAACATTATACGACACTAATTTTACGCAAGACATAAGTAGGATGCATTAAAAACAGACGCTTAAACAAGTTGTTTGTGTTTTTCAAAAATTTTGGCCGCATAAGTACACATAATTCATGCAAATTAATATAATTACTTCTAATTATGCCTATTATAAGACTGCCCAATTAACACTTCAATTTGAATATCCTACGACACTAATGTTTCATAAAACATAAGTAAGATATATTAGAAACTGCTGTTTAAACAAGTTGTTTAAGATTTTTAACATTTCTTGACTCATAACTACACATAATTTCATGAAAATTAATATCATTACTCCTAATTATACCTATTATAAGATTATCCAATTAACACTTCGATATGAATATTGTACGACACAAATTTTGCACAAAACATAAATAAGATGCATTAAAAACAGTTCCTTAAACAAGTTGCTTGAGTTTTTGAAAATTGCTGGCCGCATAACTATATATAATTTCGTGAAAATTAAAATAATTACTCCTAATTATGCCTATTATATTATTGTGCAATTAGAACTTAGATATGAATCTTCTATGGCGCTAATTTTGCCCAAAATATAAGTAAGATGCATTGGAAGCTGTTGTTTAAACAAGTTGATTAAGATTTTCAGCATTTTCTGCATCAAAACTACACATAATTCCGAGCGAATTAATATAATTACTCCTAACAATGTCTATTATAAGATTGTCAAATTAACACTTCGATATGAATATCATAGGAGACTTATTTTTCATAAGATATAAGAAAGATACATTAGAAATTGCTGTTTGAACAAGTTGTTTAAGATTTTTAACGTTTATTGCCTCATAACGACACATAATTTCGTGAAAATTAATATAATTACTCCTAATTATGCCTATTAGAAGATTATCCAATTAACACTTCGATATGAACATTCTACGACACGAATTTTGCATAAAAAATAAGTAGGATGCATTAAAAACGGCTGTTTAAACAAGTCGTTTGAGTTTTTTAAAATTTTTGGTTGCATAACTACACATAATTTCGTGAAAATTTATATAATTACTCCTAATTATGCCTATTATAAGAGTGTCCAACTAACACTCCAATATGAATATCCTATAACGATAATTTTTCACAAAACATAAATAAGATACATTTGAAGCTGCAGTTTAAACAAGTTGTTTAAGATTTTTAAAATTTGTTGTCTCATAACTACATATAATTTCATAAAAACTAATATAATTACTCCTGATTGTGCCTATTATAGGATTATCCGATTAATACTTCGATATGAATATTCTACGACACTAAGTTTGTACAAAACATAAGTAAGATGCATTAAAAAAAATAGCAGTTTAAACTAGTTGATTGAGTTTCAAAAATTTTTTGCCGCATAACTATATATAATTTCGTGCAAATTAATATAATTACTCCTAATTATGCCTATTATAAGATTATCTAATTAAACTTCGATATGTATATTCCATGACGCTGATTTGGCACAAAACATAAGTAAGATGCATTAAAAACTGCTGTTTAAACAAGTTGTTTGACTTTTTTTAAATTCTTGGCCCCATAAATATACATAATTTCATACAAATTAATAAATTACTCCCAATTATGTCTATTATAAGATTGTTCAATTAACACTTCGATATGAATATTCGACGACACTATTTTTTCCCAAAACATAAGTAAGATGCATTAGATACAACTATTTAAAAAAGTTATTTGAGTATTTCAACATTTTTGGCCCCATAACTACACATAGTTTAGTGAAAATTAATTTAATCGCTCCTAATTATGCCTATTAAAAGATTATCTAATTAACACTTCAATATGAACATTCTACAACACTAATTCTGCACAAAACATAAGTAGAAGGCTTTAGAAACGGCTGTTTAAACAAGTTGTTTGAGTTTTTCAATTTTTTTTGGCCGCATAATTACACAAAATTTCTTATGAATTAATATAATTACTCCTAAGCATGTCTATTATAAGATCTTCTAATTAAACTTCGATATGAATATTGTACGACACTAATTTCACACAAAACATAATGTAAGATGCATTAAAAACAATTGTTTCAATAAGTTCTTTGAGTTTTTCAAAAGTTTTGGCTGCATAACTACACATAATTTCTTACAAATTAATATAATTACTCCTAAATATGCCTATTGTAAGATTTTCTAATTAAAACTTAGATATGAATATTCTACAACACTAATTTTTCACAAAACATATGTAAGATAAAATAAAAACTGTCGTTTAAACAAATTATTTGATCTTTACAATTTTTTTGGCCGCATAACTGCACATAATTTTGTATAAATTTATGCAATTACTCCTAATTATGTCTTTTATAAGATATTTCAATGAACACTTTGATATGAATATTCGATGGTAATTTTTCATGAAACATAAGTAAGATGCATTAGAAACTGCTATTTAAAAAAGTTATGTTTTTCAACACTTTTGGCCTCATAACTACATATAATTTCGTGAAAATTAATATAATTACTCCTAATTATGCCTATTAAAATATTATCCAATTAACACTTCGATATGAACATTCTATGACACTAATTTTGCACAAGACATAAGTAGGATGCATTAAAAACAGCCGCTTAAACAAGTTGTTTGTGTTTTTCAAAAATTTTGGCCGCATAAGTACACATAATTTCATGCAAATTAATATAATTACTTCTAATTATGCCTATTATAAGACTGCCCAATTAACACTTCGATTTGAATATCCTACGACACTAATGTTTCATAAAACATAAGTAAGATATATTAGAAACTGCTGTTTGAACAAGTTGTTTAAGTTTTTTAACGTTTATTGCCTCATAACGACACATAATTTCGTGAAAAATAATAAAATCACTCCTAATTATGCCTATTAGAAGATTATCCAATTAACACTTCGATATGAACATTCTACGATACGAATTTTGCATAAAAAATAAGTAAGATGCATTAAAAACAGCTGTTTAAACAAGTCGTTTGAGTTTTTTAAAATTTTTGGTTGCATAACTACACATAATTTCGCGCAAATTTATATAATTACTCCTAATTATGCCTATTATAAGATTGTCCAACTAACGAGTCAATATGAATATCCTATAACGGTAAATTTTCACAAAACATAAATAAGATACATTGGAAACTGCAGTTTAAACAAGTTGTTTAAGATTTTTAACGTTTATTGCCTCATAACGACACATAATTTCGTGAAAATTAATATAATTACTTCTAATTATGCCTATTAGAAGATTATCCAATTAAAACTTCGATATGAACATTCTATGACACGAATTTTGCGCAAAATATAAGTAAGATGCATTAAAAACTGTGGTTTAAACAAGTTGTTTGAGTTTTTCATAATTTTTAGCCGCATAACTACATATTACTTCATGCAAATTAAGACAATTACTCCTAATTACGCCTATTATAAAATTTTCCAATTAAAACTTCGATATGAATATTCTTTAACGCTGATATTGCACGAAACATAAGTAAGATGCGTTAAAAACTGCTGTTTAAACAAGTTTTGTTGCCTTTATAAAAAATTTTGGCCGCATAACTATACATAATTTGTTGCAAATTAATATAATTACTCCTAATTATTTCTATTATAAGATTGTTCAATTAATACTTCAAAATGAATATGTTAGGGCATTATCATTCCTCAAAACATAAGTAAGATGCATTAGAAACTGTTATTTAAAAAAGTTAAGTTTTTCAACACTTTTGGCCTCATAACTACATATAATTTCGTGAAAATTAATATAGTTACTCCTAATTATACTTATTAAAATATTAGCCAATTAACACTTCGATATGAACATTATACGACACTAATTTTACGCAAGACATAAGTAGGATGCATTAAAAACAGACGCTTAAACAAGTTGTTTGTGTTTTTCAAAAATTTTGGCCGCATAAGTACACATAATTCATGCAAATTAATATAATTACTTCTAATTATGCCTATTATAAGACTGCCCAATTAACACTTCAATTTGAATATCCTACGACACTAATGTTTCATAAAACATAAGTAAGATATATTAGAAACTGCTGTTTAAACAAGTTGTTTAAGATTTTTAACATTTCTTGACTCATAACTACACATAATTTCATGAAAATTAATATCATTACTCCTAATTATACCTATTATAAGATTATCCAATTAACACTTCGATATGAATATTGTACGACACAAATTTTGCACAAAACATAAATAAGATGCATTAAAAACAGTTCCTTAAACAAGTTGCTTGAGTTTTTGAAAATTGCTGGCCGCATAACTATATATAATTTCGTGAAAATTAAAATAATTACTCCTAATTATGCCTATTATATTATTGTGCAATTAGAACTTAGATATGAATCTTCTATGGCGCTAATTTTGCCCAAAATATAAGTAAGATGCATTGGAAGCTGTTGTTTAAACAAGTTGATTAAGATTTTCAGCATTTTCTGCATCAAAACTACACATAATTCCGAGCGAATTAATATAATTACTCCTAACAATGTCTATTATAAGATTGTCAAATTAACACTTCGATATGAATATCATAGGAGACTTATTTTTCATAAGATATAAGAAAGATACATTAGAAATTGCTGTTTGAACAAGTTGTTTAAGATTTTTAACGTTTATTGCCTCATAACGACACATAATTTCGTGAAAATTAATATAATTACTCCTAATTATGCCTATTAGAAGATTATCCAATTAACACTTCGATATGAACATTCTACGACACGAATTTTGCATAAAAAATAAGTAGGATGCATTAAAAACGGCTGTTTAAACAAGTCGTTTGAGTTTTTTAAAATTTTTGGTTGCATAACTACACATAATTTCGTGAAAATTTATATAATTACTCCTAATTATGCCTATTATAAGAGTGTCCAACTAACACTCCAATATAAATATCCTATAACGATAATTTTTCACAAAACATAAATAAGATACATTTGAAGCTGCAGTTTAAACAAGTTGTTTAAGATTTTTAAAATTTGTTGTCTCATAACTACATATAATTTCATAAAAACTAATATAATTACTCCTGATTGTGCCTATTATAGGATTATCCGATTAATACTTCGATATGAATATTCTACGACACTAAGTTTGTACAAAACATAAGTAAGATGCATTAAAAAAAATAGCAGTTTAAACTAGTTGATTGAGTTTCAAAAATTTTTTGCCGCATAACTATATATAATTTCGTGCAAATTAATATAATTACTCCTAATTATGCCTATTATAAGATTATCTAATTAAACTTCGATATGTATATTCCATGACGCTGATTTGGCACAAAACATAAGTAAGATGCATTAAAAACTGCTGTTTAAACAAGTTGTTTGACTTTTTTAAATTCTTGGCCCCATAAATATACATAATTTCATACAAATTAATAAATTACTCCCAATTATGTCTATTATAAGATTGTTCAATTAACACTTCGATATGAATATTCGACGACACTATTTTTTCCCAAAACATAAGTAAGATGCATTAGATACAACTATTTAAAAAAGTTATTTGAGTATTTCAACATTTTTGGCCCCATAACTACACATAGTTTAGTGAAAATTAATTTAATCGCTCCTAATTATGCCTATTAAAAGATTATCTAATTAACACTTCAATATGAACATTCTACAACACTAATTCTGCACAAAACATAAGTAGAAGGCTTTAGAAACGGCTGTTTAAACAAGTTGTTTGAGTTTTTCAATTTTTTTTGGCCGCATAATTACACAAAATTTCTTATGAATTAATATAATTACTCCTAAGCATGCCTATTATAAGATCTTCTAATTAAACTTCGATATGAATATTGTACGACACTAATTTTACACAAAACATAATGTAAGATGCATTAAAAACAATTGTTTCAATAAGTTCTTTGAGTTTTTCAAAAGTTTTGGCTGCATAACTACACATAATTTCTTACAAATTAATATAATTACTCCTAAATATGCCTATTGTAAGATTTTCTAATTAAAACTTAGATATGAATATTCTACAACACTAATTTTTCACAAAACATATGTAAGATAAAATAAAAACTGTCGTTTAAATAAATTATTTGATCTTTACAATTTTTTTGGCCGCATAACTGCACATAATTTTGTATAAATTTATGCAATTACTCCTAATTATGTCTTTTATAAGATATTTCAATGAACACTTTGATATGAATATTCGATGGTAATTTTTCATGAAACATAAGTAAGATGCATTAGAAACTGCTATTTAAAAAAGTTATGTTTTTCAACACTTTTGGCCTCATAACTACATATAATTTCGTGAAAATTAATATAATTACTCCTAATTATGCCTATTAAAATATTATCCAATTAACACTTCGATATGAACATTCTATGACACTAATTTTGCACAAGACATAAGTAGGATGCATTAAAAACAGCCGCTTAAACAAGTTGTTTGTGTTTTTCAAAAATGTTGGCCGCATAAGTACACATAATTTCATGCAAATTAATATAATTACTTCTAATTATGCCTATTATAAGACTGCCCAATTAACACTTCGATTTGAATATCCTACGACACTAATGTTTCATAAAACATAAGTAAGATATATTAGAAACTGCTGTTTGAACAAGTTGTTTAAGTTTTTTAACGTTTATTGCCTCATAACGACACATAATTTCGTGAAAAATAATAAAATCACTCCTAATTATGCCTATTAGAAGATTATCCAATTAACACTTCGATATGAACATTCTACGATACGAATTTTGCATAAAAAATAAGTAAGATGCATTAAAAACAGCTGTTTAAACAAGTCGTTTGAGTTTTTTAAAATTTTTGGTTGCATAACTACACATAATTTCGCGCAAATTTATATAATTACTCCTAATTATGCCTATTATAAGATTGTCCAACTAACGAGTCAATATGAATATCCTATAACGGTAAATTTTCACAAAACATAAATAAGATACATTGGAAACTGCAGTTTAAACAAGTTGTTTAAGATTTTTAACGTTTATTGCCTCATAACGACACATAATTTCGTGAAAATTAATATAATTACTTCTAATTATGCCTATTAGAAGATTATCCAATTAAAACTTCGATATGAACATTCTATGACACGAATTTTGCGCAAAATATAAGTAAGATGCATTAAAAACTGTGGTTTAAACAAGTTGTTTGAGTTTTTCATAATTTTTAGCCGCATAACTACATATTACTTCATGCAAATTAAGACAATTACTCCTAATTACGCCTATTATAAAATTTTCCAATTAAAACTTCGATATGAATATTCTTTAACGCTGATATTGCACGAAACATAAGTAAGATGCGTTAAAAACTGCTGTTTAAACAAGTTTTGTTGCCTTTATAAAAAATTTTGGCCGCATAACTATACATAATTTGTTGCAAATTAATATAATTACTCCTAATTATTTCTATTATAAGATTGTTCAATTAATACTTCAAAATGAATATGTTAGGGCATTATCATTCCTCAAAACATAAGTAAGATGCATTAGAAACTGTTATTTAAAAAAGTTAAGTTTTTCAACACTTTTGGCCTCATAACTACATATAATTTCGTGAAAATTAATATAGTTACTCCTAATTATACTTATTAAAATATTAGCCAATTAACACTTCGATATGAACATTATACGACACTAATTTTACGCAAGACATAAGTAGGATGCATTAAAAACAGACGCTTAAACAAGTTGTTTGTGTTTTTCAAAAATTTTGGCCGCATAAGTACACATAATTCATGCAAATTAATATAATTACTTCTAATTATGCCTATTATAAGACTGCCCAATTAACACTTCAATTTGAATATCCTACGACACTAATGTTTCATAAAACATAAGTAAGATATATTAGAAACTGCTGTTTAAACAAGTTGTTTAAGATTTTTAACATTTCTTGACTCATAACTACACATAATTTCATGAAAATTAATATCATTACTCCTAATTATACCTATTATAAGATTATCCAATTAACACTTCGATATGAATATTGTACGACACAAATTTTGCACAAAACATAAATAAGATGCATTAAAAACAGTTCCTTAAACAAGTTGCTTGAGTTTTTGAAAATTGCTGGCCGCATAACTATATATAATTTCGTGAAAATTAAAATAATTACTCCTAATTATGCCTATTATATTATTGTGCAATTAGAACTTAGATATGAATCTTCTATGGCGCTAATTTTGCCCAAAATATAAGTAAGATGCATTGGAAGCTGTTGTTTAAACAAGTTGATTAAGATTTTCAGCATTTTCTGCATCAAAACTACACATAATTCGAGCGAATTAATATAATTACTCCTAACAATGTCTATTATAAGATTGTCAAATTAACACTTCGATATGAATATCATAGGAGACTTATTTTTCATAAGATATAAGAAAGATACATTAGAAATTGCTGTTTGAACAAGTTGTTTAAGATTTTTAACGTTTATTGCCTCATAACGACACATAATTTCGTGAAAATTAATATAATTACTCCTAATTATGCCTATTAGAAGATTATCCAATTAACACTTCGATATGAACATTCTACGACACGAATTTTGCATAAAAAATAAGTAGGATGCATTAAAAACGGCTGTTTAAACAAGTCGTTTGAGTTTTTAAAATTTTTGGTTGCATAACTACACATAATTTCGTGAAAATTTATATAATTACTCCTAATTATGCCTATTATAAGAGTGTCCAACTAACACTCCAATATGAATATCCTATAACGATAATTTTTCACAAAACATAAATAAGATACATTTGAAGCTGCAGTTTAAACAAGTTGTTTAAGATTTTTAAAATTTGTTGTCTCATAACTACATATAATTTCATAAAAACTAATATAATTACTCCTGATTGTGCCTATTATAGGATTATCCGATTAATACTTCGATATGAATATTCTACGACACTAAGTTTGTACAAAACATAAGTAAGATGCATTAAAAAAAATAGCAGTTTAAACTAGTTGATTGAGTTTCAAAAATTTTTTGCCGCATAACTATATATAATTTCGTGCAAATTAATATAATTACTCCTAATTATGCCTATTATAAGATTATCTAATTAAACTTCGATATGTATATTCCATGACGCTGATTTGGCACAAAACATAAGTAAGATGCATTAAAAACTGCTGTTTAAACAAGTTGTTTGACTTTTTTTAAATTCTTGGCCCCATAAATATACATAATTTCATACAAATTAATAAATTACTCCCAATTATGTCTATTATAAGATTGTTCAATTAACACTTCGATATGAATATTCGACGACACTATTTTTTCCCAAAACATAAGTAAGATGCATTAGATACAACTATTTAAAAAAGTTATTTGAGTATTTCAACATTTTTGGCCCCATAACTACACATAGTTTAGTGAAAATTAATTTAATCGCTCCTAATTATGCCTATTAAAAGATTATCTAATTAACACTTCAATATGAACATTCTACAACACTAATTCTGCACAAAACATAAGTAGAAGGCTTTAGAAACGGCTGTTTAAACAAGTTGTTTGAGTTTTTCAATTTTTTTTGGCCGCATAATTACACAAAATTTCTTATGAATTAATATAATTACTCCTAAGCATGTCTATTATAAGATCTTCTAATTAAACTTCGATATGAATATTGTACGACACTAATTTCACACAAAACATAATGTAAGATGCATTAAAAACAATTGTTTCAATAAGTTCTTTGAGTTTTTCAAAAGTTTTGGCTGCATAACTACACATAATTTCTTACAAATTAATATAATTACTCCTAAATATGCCTATTGTAAGATTTTCTAATTAAAACTTAGATATGAATATTCTACAACACTAATTTTTCACAAAACATATGTAAGATAAAATAAAAACTGTCGTTTAAACAAATTATTTGATCTTTACAATTTTTTTGGCCGCATAACTGCACATAATTTTGTATAAATTTATGCAATTACTCCTAATTATGTCTTTTATAAGATATTTCAATGAACACTTTGATGTGAATATTCGATGGTAATTTTTCATGAAACATAAGTAAGATGCATTAGAAACTGCTATTTAAAAAAGTTATGTTTTTCAACACTTTTGGCCTCATAACTACATATAATTTCGTGAAAATTAATATAATTACTCCTAATTATGCCTATTAAAATATTATCCAATTAACACTTCGATATGAACATTCTATGACACTAATTTTGCACAAGACATAAGTAGGATGCATTAAAAACAGCCGCTTAAACAAGTTGTTTGTGTTTTTCAAAAATTTTGGCCGCATAAGTACACATAATTTCATGCAAATTAATATAATTACTTCTAATTATGCCTATTATAAGACTGCCCAATTAACACTTCGATTTGAATATCCTACGACACTAATGTTTCATAAAACATAAGTAAGATATATTAGAAACTGCTGTTTGAACAAGTTGTTTAAGTTTTTTAACGTTTATTGCCTCATAACGACACATAATTTCGTGAAAAATAATAAAATCACTCCTAATTATGCCTATTAGAAGATTATCCAATTAACACTTCGATATGAACATTCTACGATACGAATTTTGCATAAAAAATAAGTAAGATGCATTAAAAACAGCTGTTTAAACAAGTCGTTTGAGTTTTTTAAAATTTTTGGTTGCATAACTACACATAATTTCGCGCAAATTTATATAATTACTCCTAATTATGCCTATTATAAGATTGTCCAACTAACGAGTCAATATGAATATCCTATAACGGTAAATTTTCACAAAACATAAATAAGATACATTGGAAACTGCAGTTTAAACAAGTTGTTTAAGATTTTTAACGTTTATTGCCTCATAACGACACATAATTTCGTGAAAATTAATATAATTACTTCTAATTATGCCTATTAGAAGATTATCCAATTAAAACTTCGATATGAACATTCTATGACACGAATTTTGCGCAAAATATAAGTAAGATGCATTAAAAACTGTGGTTTAAACAAGTTGTTTGAGTTTTTCATAATTTTTAGCCGCATAACTACATATTACTTCATGCAAATTAAGACAATTACTCCTAATTACGCCTATTATAAAATTTTCCAATTAAAACTTCGATATGAATATTCTTTAACGCTGATATTGCACGAAACATAAGTAAGATGCGTTAAAAACTGCTGTTTAAACAAGTTTTGTTGCCTTTATAAAAAATTTTGGCCGCATAACTATACATAATTTGTTGCAAATTAATATAATTACTCCTAATTATTTCTATTATAAGATTGTTCAATTAATACTTCAAAATGAATATGTTAGGGCATTATCATTCCTCAAAACATAAGTAAGATGCATTAGAAACTGTTATTTAAAAAAGTTAAGTTTTTCAACACTTTTGGCCTCATAACTACATATAATTTCGTGAAAATTAATATAGTTACTCCTAATTATACTTATTAAAATATTAGCCAATTAACACTTCGATATGAACATTATACGACACTAATTTTACGCAAGACATAAGTAGGATGCATTAAAAACAGACGCTTAAACAAGTTGTTTGTGTTTTTCAAAAATTTTGGCCGCATAAGTACACATAATTCATGCAAATTAATATAATTACTTCTAATTATGCCTATTATAAGACTGCCCAATTAACACTTCAATTTGAATATCCTACGACACTAATGTTTCATAAAACATAAGTAAGATATATTAGAAACTGCTGTTTAAACAAGTTGTTTAAGATTTTTAACATTTCTTGACTCATAACTACACATAATTTCATGAAAATTAATATCATTACTCCTAATTATACCTATTATAAGATTATCCAATTAACACTTCGATATGAATATTGTACGACACAAATTTTGCACAAAACATAAATAAGATGCATTAAAAACAGTTCCTTAAACAAGTTGCTTGAGTTTTTGAAAATTGCTGGCCGCATAACTATATATAATTTCGTGAAAATTAAAATAATTACTCCTAATTATGCCTATTATATTATTGTGCAATTAGAACTTAGATATGAATCTTCTATGGCGCTAATTTTGCCCAAAATATAAGTAAGATGCATTGGAAGCTGTTGTTTAAACAAGTTGATTAAGATTTTCAGCATTTTCTGCATCAAAACTACACATAATTCCGAGCGAATTAATATAATTACTCCTAACAATGTCTATTATAAGATTGTCAAATTAACACTTCGATATGAATATCATAGGAGACTTATTTTTCATAAGATATAAGAAAGATACATTAGAAATTGCTGTTTGAACAAGTTGTTTAAGATTTTTAACGTTTATTGCCTCATAACGACACATAATTTCGTGAAAATTAATATAATTACTCCTAATTATGCCTATTAGAAGATTATCCAATTAACACTTCGATATGAACATTCTACGACACGAATTTTGCATAAAAAATAAGTAGGATGCATTAAAAACGGCTGTTTAAACAAGTCGTTTGAGTTTTTTAAAATTTTTGGTTGCATAACTACACATAATTTCGTGAAAATTTATATAATTACTCCTAATTATGCCTATTATAAGAGTGTCCAACTAACACTCCAATATGAATATCCTATAACGATAATTTTTCACAAAACATAAATAAGATACATTTGAAGCTGCAGTTTAAACAAGTTGTTTAAGATTTTTAAAATTTGTTGTCTCATAACTACATATAATTTCATAAAAACTAATATAATTACTCCTGATTGTGCCTATTATAGGATTATCCGATTAATACTTCGATATGAATATTCTACGACACTAAGTTTGTACAAAACATAAGTAAGATGCATTAAAAAAAATAGCAGTTTAAACTAGTTGATTGAGTTTCAAAAATTTTTTGCCGCATAACTATATATAATTTCGTGCAAATTAATATAATTACTCCTAATTATGCCTATTATAAGATTATCTAATTAAACTTCGATATGTATATTCCATGACGCTGATTTGGCACAAAACATAAGTAAGATGCATTAAAAACTGCTGTTTAAACAAGTTGTTTGACTTTTTTTAAATTCTTGGCCCCATAAATATACATAATTTCATACAAATTAATAAATTACTCCCAATTATGTCTATTATAAGATTGTTCAATTAACACTTCGATATGAATATTCGACGACACTATTTTTTCCCAAAACATAAGTAAGATGCATTAGATACAACTATTTAAAAAAGTTATTTGAGTATTTCAACATTTTTGGCCCCATAACTACACATAATTTAGTGAAAATTAATTTAATCGCTCCTAATTATGCCTATTAAAAGATTATCTAATTAACACTTCAATATGAACATTCTACAACACTAATTCTGCACAAAACATAAGTAGAAGGCTTTAGAAACGGCTGTTTAAACAAGTTGTTTGAGTTTTTCAATTTTTTTGGCCGCATAATTACACAAAATTTCTTATGAATTAATATAATTACTCCTAAGCATGCCTATTATAAGATCTTCTAATTAAACTTCGATATGAATATTGTACGACACTAATTTTACACAAAACATAATGTAAGATGCATTAAAAACAATTGTTTCAATAAGTTCTTTGAGTTTTTCAAAAGTTTTGGCTGCATAACTACACATAATTTCTTACAAATTAATATAATTACTCCTAAATATGCCTATTGTAAGATTTTCTAATTAAAACTTAGATATGAATATTCTACAACACTAATTTTTCACAAAACATATGTAAGATAAAATAAAAACTGTCGTTTAAATAAATTATTTGATCTTTACAATTTTTTTGGCCGCATAACTGCACATAATTTTGTATAAATTTATGCAATTACTCCTAATTATGTCTTTTATAAGATATTTCAATGAACACTTTGATATGAATATTCGATGGTAATTTTTCATGAAACATAAGTAAGATGCATTAGAAACTGCTATTTAAAAAAGTTATGTTTTTCAACACTTTTGGCCTCATAACTACATATAATTTCGTGAAAATTAATATAATTACTCCTAATTATGCCTATTAAAATATTATCCAATTAACACTTCGATATGAACATTCTATGACACTAATTTTGCACAAGACATAAGTAGGATGCATTAAAAACAGCCGCTTAAACAAGTTGTTTGTGTTTTTCAAAAATTTTGGCCGCATAAGTACACATAATTTCATGCAAATTAATATAATTACTTCTAATTATGCCTATTATAAGACTGCCCAATTAACACTTCGATTTGAATATCCTACGACACTAATGTTTCATAAAACATAAGTAAGATATATTAGAAACTGCTGTTTGAACAAGTTGTTTAAGTTTTTTAAAGTTTATTGCCTCATAACGACACATAATTTCGTGAAAAATAATAAAATCACTCCTAATTATGCCTATTAGAAGATTATCCAATTAACACTTCGATATGAACATTCTACGATACGAATTTTGCATAAAAAATAAGTAAGATGCATTAAAAACAGCTGTTTAAACAAGTCGTTTGAGTTTTTTAAAATTTTTGGTTGCATAACTACACATAATTTCGCGCAAATTTATATAATTACTCCTAATTATGCCTATTATAAGATTGTCCAACTAACGAGTCAATATGAATATCCTATAACGGTAAATTTTCACAAAACATAAATAAGATACATTGGAAACTGCAGTTTAAACAAGTTGTTTAAGATTTTTAACGTTTATTGCCTCATAACGACACATAATTTCGTGAAAATTAATATAATTACTTCTAATTATGCCTATTAGAAGATTATCCAATTAAAACTTCGATATGAACATTCTATGACACGAATTTTGCGCAAAATATAAGTAAGATGCATTAAAAACTGTGGTTTAAACAAGTTGTTTGAGTTTTTCATAATTTTTAGCCGCATAACTACATATTACTTCATGCAAATTAAGACAATTACTCCTAATTACGCCTATTATAAAATTTTCCAATTAAAACTTCGATATGAATATTCTTTAACGCTGATATTGCACGAAACATAAGTAAGATGCGTTAAAAACTGCTGTTTAAACAAGTTTTGTTGCCTTTATAAAAAATTTTGGCCGCATAACTATACATAATTTGTTGCAAATTAATATAATTACTCCTAATTATTTCTATTATAAGATTGTTCAATTAATACTTCAAAATGAATATGTTAGGGCATTATCATTCCTCAAAACATAAGTAAGATGCATTAGAAACTGTTATTTAAAAAAGTTAAGTTTTTCAACACTTTTGGCCTCATAACTACATATAATTTCGTGAAAATTAATATAGTTACTCCTAATTATACTTATTAAAATATTAGCCAATTAACACTTCGATATGAACATTATACGACACTAATTTTACGCAAGACATAAGTAGGATGCATTAAAAACAGACGCTTAAACAAGTTGTTTGTGTTTTTCAAAAATTTTGGCCGCATAAGTACACATAATTCATGCAAATTAATATAATTACTTCTAATTATGCCTATTATAAGACTGCCCAATTAACACTTCAATTTGAATATCCTACGACACTAATGTTTCATAAAACATAAGTAAGATATATTAGAAACTGCTGTTTAAACAAGTTGTTTAAGATTTTTAACATTTCTTGACTCATAACTACACATAATTTCATGAAAATTAATATCATTACTCCTAATTATACCTATTATAAGATTATCCAATTAACACTTCGATATGAATATTGTACGACACAAATTTTGCACAAAACATAAATAAGATGCATTAAAAACAGTTCCTTAAACAAGTTGCTTGAGTTTTTGAAAATTGCTGGCCGCATAACTATATATAATTTCGTGAAAATTAAAATAATTACTCCTAATTATGCCTATTATATTATTGTGCAATTAGAACTTAGATATGAATCTTCTATGGCGCTAATTTTGCCCAAAATATAAGTAAGATGCATTGGAAGCTGTTGTTTAAACAAGTTGATTAAGATTTTCAGCATTTTCTGCATCAAAACTACACATAATTCCGAGCGAATTAATATAATTACTCCTAACAATGTCTATTATAAGATTGTCAAATTAACACTTCGATATGAATATCATAGGAGACTTATTTTTCATAAGATATAAGAAAGATACATTAGAAATTGCTGTTTGAACAAGTTGTTTAAGATTTTTAACGTTTATTGCCTCATAACGACACATAATTTCGTGAAAATTAATATAATTACTCCTAATTATGCCTATTAGAAGATTATCCAATTAACACTTCGATATGAACATTCTACGACACGAATTTTGCATAAAAAATAAGTAGGATGCATTAAAAACGGCTGTTTAAACAAGTCGTTTGAGTTTTTTAAAATTTTTGGTTGCATAACTACACATAATTTCGTGAAAATTTATATAATTACTCCTAATTATGCCTATTATAAGAGTGTCCAACTAACACTCCAATATGAATATCCTATAACGATAATTTTTCACAAAACATAAATAAGATACATTTGAAGCTGCAGTTTAAACAAGTTGTTTAAGATTTTTAAAATTTGTTGTCTCATAACTACATATAATTTCATAAAAACTAATATAATTACTCCTGATTGTGCCTATTATAGGATTATCCGATTAATACTTCGATATGAATATTCTACGACACTAAGTTTGTACAAAACATAAGTAAGATGCATTAAAAAAAATAGCAGTTTAAACTAGTTGATTGAGTTTCAAAAATTTTTTGCCGCATAACTATATATAATTTCGTGCAAATTAATATAATTACTCCTAATTATGCCTATTATAAGATTATCTAATTAAACTTCGATATGTATATTCCATGACGCTGATTTGGCACAAAACATAAGTAAGATGCATTAAAAACTGCTGTTTAAACAAGTTGTTTGACTTTTTTTAAATTCTTGGCCCCATAAATATACATAATTTCATACAAATTAATAAATTACTCCCAATTATGTCTATTATAAGATTGTTCAATTAACACTTCGATATGAATATTCGACGACACTATTTTTTCCCAAAACATAAGTAAGATGCATTAGATACAACTATTTAAAAAAGTTATTTGAGTATTTCAACATTTTTGGCCCCATAACTACACATAATTTAGTGAAAATTAATTTAATCGCTCCTAATTATGCCTATTAAAAGATTATCTAATTAACACTTCAATATGAACATTCTACAACACTAATTCTGCACAAAACATAAGTAGAAGGCTTTAGAAACGGCTGTTTAAACAAGTTGTTTGAGTTTTTCAATTTTTTTTGGCCGCATAATTACACAAAATTTCTTATGAATTAATATAATTACTCCTAAGCATGCCTATTATAAGATCTTCTAATTAAACTTCGATATGAATATTGTACGACACTAATTTTACACAAAACATAATGTAAGATGCATTAAAAACAATTGTTTCAATAAGTTCTTTGAGTTTTTCAAAAGTTTTGGCTGCATAACTACACATAATTTCTTACAAATTAATATAATTACTCCTAAATATGCCTATTGTAAGATTTTCTAATTAAAACTTAGATATGAATATTCTACAACACTAATTTTTCACAAAACATATGTAAGATAAAATAAAAACTGTCGTTTAAATAAATTATTTGATCTTTACAATTTTTTTGGCCGCATAACTGCACATAATTTTGTATAAATTTATGCAATTACTCCTAATTATGTCTTTTATAAGATATTTCAATGAACACTTTGATATGAATATTCGATGGTAATTTTTCATGAAACATAAGTAAGATGCATTAGAAACTGCTATTTAAAAAAGTTATGTTTTTCAACACTTTTGGCCTCATAACTACATATAATTTCGTGAAAATTAATATAATTACTCCTAATTATGCCTATTAAAATATTATCCAATTAACACTTCGATATGAACATTCTATGACACTAATTTTGCACAAGACATAAGTAGGATGCATTAAAAACAGCCGCTTAAACAAGTTGTTTGTGTTTTTCAAAAATTTTGGCCGCATAAGTACACATAATTTCATGCAAATTAATATAATTACTTCTAATTATGCCTATTATAAGACTGCCCAATTAACACTTCGATTTGAATATCCTACGACACTAATGTTTCATAAAACATAAGTAAGATATATTAGAAACTGCTGTTTGAACAAGTTGTTTAAGTTTTTTAAAGTTTATTGCCTCATAACGACACATAATTTCGTGAAAAATAATAAAATCACTCCTAATTATGCCTATTAGAAGATTATCCAATTAACACTTCGATATGAACATTCTACGATACGAATTTTGCATAAAAAATAAGTAAGATGCATTAAAAACAGCTGTTTAAACAAGTCGTTTGAGTTTTTTAAAATTTTTGGTTGCATAACTACACATAATTTCGCGCAAATTTATATAATTACTCCTAATTATGCCTATTATAAGATTGTCCAACTAACGAGTCAATATGAATATCCTATAACGGTAAATTTTCACAAAACATAAATAAGATACATTGGAAACTGCAGTTTAAACAAGTTGTTTAAGATTTTTAACGTTTATTGCCTCATAACGACACATAATTTCGTGAAAATTAATATAATTACTTCTAATTATGCCTATTAGAAGATTATCCAATTAAAACTTCGATATGAACATTCTATGACACGAATTTTGCGCAAAATATAAGTAAGATGCATTAAAAACTGTGGTTTAAACAAGTTGTTTGAGTTTTTCATAATTTTTAGCCGCATAACTACATATTACTTCATGCAAATTAAGACAATTACTCCTAATTACGCCTATTATAAAATTTTCCAATTAAAACTTCGATATGAATATTCTTTAACGCTGATATTGCACGAAACATAAGTAAGATGCGTTAAAAACTGCTGTTTAAACAAGTTTTGTTGCCTTTATAAAAAATTTTGGCCGCATAACTATACATAATTTGTTGCAAATTAATATAATTACTCCTAATTATTTCTATTATAAGATTGTTCAATTAATACTTCAAAATGAATATGTTAGGGCATTATCATTCCTCAAAACATAAGTAAGATGCATTAGAAACTGTTATTTAAAAAAGTTAAGTTTTTCAACACTTTTGGCCTCATAACTACATATAATTTCGTGAAAATTAATATAGTTACTCCTAATTATACTTATTAAAATATTAGCCAATTAACACTTCGATATGAACATTATACGACACTAATTTTACGCAAGACATAAGTAGGATGCATTAAAAACAGACGCTTAAACAAGTTGTTTGTGTTTTTCAAAAATTTTGGCCGCATAAGTACACATAATTCATGCAAATTAATATAATTACTTCTAATTATGCCTATTATAAGACTGCCCAATTAACACTTCAATTTGAATATCCTACGACACTAATGTTTCATAAAACATAAGTAAGATATATTAGAAACTGCTGTTTAAACAAGTTGTTTAAGATTTTTAACATTTCTTGACTCATAACTACACATAATTTCATGAAAATTAATATCATTACTCCTAATTATACCTATTATAAGATTATCCAATTAACACTTCGATATGAATATTGTACGACACAAATTTTGCACAAAACATAAATAAGATGCATTAAAAACAGTTCCTTAAACAAGTTGCTTGAGTTTTTGAAAATTGCTGGCCGCATAACTATATATAATTTCGTGAAAATTAAAATAATTACTCCTAATTATGCCTATTATATTATTGTGCAATTAGAACTTAGATATGAATCTTCTATGGCGCTAATTTTGCCCAAAATATAAGTAAGATGCATTGGAAGCTGTTGTTTAAACAAGTTGATTAAGATTTTCAGCATTTTCTGCATCAAAACTACACATAATTCCGAGCGAATTAATATAATTACTCCTAACAATGTCTATTATAAGATTGTCAAATTAACACTTCGATATGAATATCATAGGAGACTTATTTTTCATAAGATATAAGAAAGATACATTAGAAATTGCTGTTTGAACAAGTTGTTTAAGATTTTTAACGTTTATTGCCTCATAACGACACATAATTTCGTGAAAATTAATATAATTACTCCTAATTATGCCTATTAGAAGATTATCCAATTAACACTTCGATATGAACATTCTACGACACGAATTTTGCATAAAAAATAAGTAGGATGCATTAAAAACGGCTGTTTAAACAAGTCGTTTGAGTTTTTTAAAATTTTTGGTTGCATAACTACACATAATTTCGTGAAAATTTATATAATTACTCCTAATTATGCCTATTATAAGAGTGTCCAACTAACACTCCAATATGAATATCCTATAACGATAATTTTTCACAAAACATAAATAAGATACATTTGAAGCTGCAGTTTAAACAAGTTGTTTAAGATTTTTAAAATTTGTTGTCTCATAACTACATATAATTTCATAAAAACTAATATAATTACTCCTGATTGTGCCTATTATAGGATTATCCGATTAATACTTCGATATGAATATTCTACGACACTAAGTTTGTACAAAACATAAGTAAGATGCATTAAAAAAAAATAGCAGTTTAAACTAGTTGATTGAGTTTCAAAAATTTTTTGCCGCATAACTATATATAATTTCGTGCAAATTAATATAATTACTCCTAATTATGCCTATTATAAGATTATCTAATTAAACTTCGATATGTATATTCCATGACGCTGATTTGGCACAAAACATAAGTAAGATGCATTAAAAACTGCTGTTTAAACAAGTTGTTTGACTTTTTTTAAATTCTTGGCCCCATAAATATACATAATTTCATACAAATTAATAAATTACTCCCAATTATGTCTATTATAAGATTGTTCAATTAACACTTCGATATGAATATTCGACGACACTATTTTTTCCCAAAACATAAGTAAGATGCATTAGATACAACTATTTAAAAAAGTTATTTGAGTATTTCAACATTTGTGGCCCCATAACTACACATAGTTTAGTGAAAATTAATTTAATCGCTCCTAATTATGCCTATTAAAAGATTATCTAATTAACACTTCAATATGAACATTCTACAACACTAATTCTGCACAAAACATAAGTAGAAGGCTTTAGAAACGGCTGTTTAAACAAGTTGTTTGAGTTTTTCAATTTTTTTGGCCGCATAATTACACAAAGTTTCTTATGAATTAATATAATTACTCCTAAGCATGTCTATTATAAGATCTTCTAATTAAACTTCGATATGAATATTGTACGACACTAATTTCACACAAAACATAATGTAAGATGCATTAAAAACAATTGTTTCAATAAGTTCTTTGAGTTTTTCAAAAGTTTTGGCTGCATAACTACACATAATTTCTTACAAATTAATATAATTACTCCTAAATATGCCTATTGTAAGATTTTCTAATTAAAACTTAGATATGAATATTCTACAACACTAATTTTTCACAAAACATATGTAAGATAAAATAAAAACTGTCGTTTAAACAAATTATTTGATCTTTACAATTTTTTTGGCCGCATAACTGCACATAATTTTGTATAAATTTATGCAATTACTCCTAATTATGTCTTTTATAAGATATTTCAATGAACACTTTGATATGAATATTCGATGGTAATTTTTCATGAAACATAAGTAAGATGCATTAGAAACTGCTATTTAAAAAAGTTATGTTTTTCAACACTTTTGGCCTCATAACTACATATAATTTCGTGAAAATTAATATAATTACTCCTAATTATGCCTATTAAAATATTATCCAATTAACACTTCGATATGAACATTCTATGACACTAATTTTGCACAAGACATAAGTAGGATGCATTAAAAACAGCCGCTTAAACAAGTTGTTTGTGTTTTTCAAAAATTTTGGCCGCATAAGTACACATAATTTCATGCAAATTAATATAATTACTTCTAATTATGCCTATTATAAGACTGCCCAATTAACACTTCGATTTGAATATCCTACGACACTAATGTTTCATAAAACATAAGTAAGATATATTAGAAACTGCTGTTTGAACAAGTTGTTTAAGTTTTTTAACGTTTATTGCCTCATAACGACACATAATTTCGTAAAAAATAATAAAATCACTCCTAATTATGCCTATTAGAAGATTATCCAATTAACACTTCGATATGAACATTCTACGATACGAATTTTGCATAAAAAATAAGTAAGATGCATTAAAAACAGCTGTTTAAACAAGTCGTTTGAGTTTTTTAAAATTTTTGGTTGCATAACTACACATAATTTCGCGCAAATTTATATAATTACTCCTAATTATGCCTATTATAAGATTGTCCAACTAACGAGTCAATATGAATATCCTATAACGGTAAATTTTCACAAAACATAAATAAGATACATTGGAAACTGCAGTTTAAACAAGTTGTTTAAGATTTTTAACGTTTATTGCCTCATAACGACACATAATTTCGTGAAAATTAATATAATTACTTCTAATTATGCCTATTAGAAGATTATCCAATTAAAACTTCGATATGAACATTCTATGACACGAATTTTGCGCAAAATATAAGTAAGATGCATTAAAAACTGTGGTTTAAACAAGTTGTTTGAGTTTTTCATAATTTTTAGCCGCATAACTACATATTACTTCATGCAAATTAAGACAATTACTCCTAATTACGCCTATTATAAAATTTTCCAATTAAAACTTCGATATGAATATTCTTTAACGCTGATATTGCACGAAACATAAGTAAGATGCGTTAAAAACTGCTGTTTAAACAAGTTTTGTTGCCTTTATAAAAAATTTTGGCCGCATAACTATACATAATTTGTTGCAAATTAATATAATTACTCCTAATTATTTCTATTATAAGATTGTTCAATTAATACTTCAAAATGAATATGTTAGGGCATTATCATTCCTCAAAACATAAGTAAGATGCATTAGAAACTGTTATTTAAAAAAGTTAAGTTTTTCAACACTTTTGGCCTCATAACTACATATAATTTCGTGAAAATTAATATAGTTACTCCTAATTATACTTATTAAAATATTAGCCAATTAACACTTCGATATGAACATTATACGACACTAATTTTACGCAAGACATAAGTAGGATGCATTAAAAACAGACGCTTAAACAAGTTGTTTGTGTTTTTCAAAAATTTTGGCCGCATAAGTACACATAATTCATGCAAATTAATATAATTACTTCTAATTATGCCTATTATAAGACTGCCCAATTAACACTTCAATTTGAATATCCTACGACACTAATGTTTCATAAAACATAAGTAAGATATATTAGAAACTGCTGTTTAAACAAGTTGTTTAAGATTTTTAACATTTCTTGACTCATAACTACACATAATTTCATGAAAATTAATATCATTACTCCTAATTATACCTATTATAAGATTATCCAATTAACACTTCGATATGAATATTGTACGACACAAATTTTGCACAAAACATAAATAAGATGCATTAAAAACAGTTCCTTAAACAAGTTGCTTGAGTTTTTGAAAATTGCTGGCCGCATAACTATATATAATTTCGTGAAAATTAAAATAATTACTCCTAATTATGCCTATTATATTATTGTGCAATTAGAACTTAGATATGAATCTTCTATGGCGCTAATTTTGCCCAAAATATAAGTAAGATGCATTGGAAGCTGTTGTTTAAACAAGTTGATTAAGATTTTCAGCATTTTCTGCATCAAAACTACACATAATTCCGAGCGAATTAATATAATTACTCCTAACAATGTCTATTATAAGATTGTCAAATTAACACTTCGATATGAATATCATAGGAGACTTATTTTTCATAAGATATAAGAAAGATACATTAGAAATTGCTGTTTGAACAAGTTGTTTAAGATTTTTAACGTTTATTGCCTCATAACGACACATAATTTCGTGAAAATTAATATAATTACTCCTAATTATGCCTATTAGAAGATTATCCAATTAACACTTCGATATGAACATTCTACGACACGAATTTTGCATAAAAAATAAGTAGGATGCATTAAAAACGGCTGTTTAAACAAGTCGTTTGAGTTTTTTAAAATTTTTGGTTGCATAACTACACATAATTTCGTGAAAATTTATATAATTACTCCTAATTATGCCTATTATAAGAGTGTCCAACTAACACTCCAATATGAATATCCTATAACGATAATTTTTCACAAAACATAAATAAGATACATTTGAAGCTGCAGTTTAAACAAGTTGTTTAAGATTTTTAAAATTTGTTGTCTCATAACTACATATAATTTCATAAAAACTAATATAATTACTCCTGATTGTGCCTATTATAGGATTATCCGATTAATACTTCGATATGAATATTCTACGACACTAAGTTTGTACAAAACATAAGTAAGATGCATTAAAAAAAAATAGCAGTTTAAACTAGTTGATTGAGTTTCAAAAATTTTTTGCCGCATAACTATATATAATTTCGTGCAAATTAATATAATTACTCCTAATTATGCCTATTATAAGATTATCTAATTAAACTTCGATATGTATATTCCATGACGCTGATTTGGCACAAAACATAAGTAAGATGCATTAAAAACTGCTTGTTTAAACAAGTTGTTTGACTTTTTTAAATTCTTGGCCCCATAAATATACATAATTTCATACAAATTAATAAATTACTCCCAATTATGTCTATTATAAGATTGTTCAATTAACACTTCGATATGAATATTCGACGACACTATTTTTTCCCAAAACATAAGTAAGATGCATTAGATACAACTATTTAAAAAAGTTATTTGAGTATTTCAACATTTGTGGCCCCATAACTACACATAGTTTAGTGAAAATTAATTTAATCGCTCCTAATTATGCCTATTAAAAGATTATCTAATTAACACTTCAATATGAACATTCTACAACACTAATTCTGCACAAAACATAAGTAGAAGGCTTTAGAAACGGCTGTTTAAACAAGTTGTTTGAGTTTTTCAATTTTTTTTGGCCGCATAATTACACAAAGTTTCTTATGAATTAATATAATTACTCCTAAGCATGTCTATTATAAGATCTTCTAATTAAACTTCGATATGAATATTGTACGACACTAATTTCACACAAAACATAATGTAAGATGCATTAAAAACAATTGTTTCAATAAGTTCTTTGAGTTTTTCAAAAGTTTTGGCTGCATAACTACACATAATTTCTTACAAATTAATATAATTACTCCTAAATATGCCTATTGTAAGATTTTCTAATTAAAACTTAGATATGAATATTCTACAACACTAATTTTTCACAAAACATATGTAAGATAAAATAAAAACTGTCGTTTAAACAAATTATTTGATCTTTACAATTTTTTTGGCCGCATAACTGCACATAATTTTGTATAAATTTATGCAATTACTCCTAATTATGTCTTTTATAAGATATTTCAATGAACACTTTGATATGAATATTCGATGGTAATTTTTCATGAAACATAAGTAAGATGCATTAGAAACTGCTATTTAAAAAAGTTATGTTTTTCAACACTTTTGGCCTCATAACTACATATAATTTCGTGAAAATTAATATAATTACTCCTAATTATGCCTATTAAAATATTATCCAATTAACACTTCGATATGAACATTCTATGACACTAATTTTGCACAAGACATAAGTAGGATGCATTAAAAACAGCCGCTTAAACAAGTTGTTTGTGTTTTTCAAAAATTTTGGCCGCATAAGTACACATAATTTCATGCAAATTAATATAATTACTTCTAATTATGCCTATTATAAGACTGCCCAATTAACACTTCGATTTGAATATCCTACGACACTAATGTTTCATAAAACATAAGTAAGATATATTAGAAACTGCTGTTTGAACAAGTTGTTTAAGTTTTTTAACGTTTATTGCCTCATAACTACACATAATTTCGTGAAAAATAATAAAATCACTCCTAATTATGCCTATTAGAAGATTATCCAATTAACACTTCGATATGAACATTCTACGATACGAATTTTGCATAAAAAATAAGTAAGATGCATTAAAAACAGCTGTTTAAACAAGTCGTTTGAGTTTTTTAAAATTTTTGGTTGCATAACTACACATAATTTCGCGCAAATTTATATAATTACTCCTAATTATGCCTATTATAAGATTGTCCAACTAACGAGTCAATATGAATATCCTATAACGGTAAATTTTCACAAAACATAAATAAGATACATTGGAAACTGCAGTTTAAACAAGTTGTTTAAGATTTTTAACGTTTATTGCCTCATAACGACACATAATTTCGTGAAAATTAATATAATTACTTCTAATTATGCCTATTAGAAGATTATCCAATTAAAACTTCGATATGAACATTCTATGACACGAATTTTGCGCAAAATATAAGTAAGATGCATTAAAAACTGTGGTTTAAACAAGTTGTTTGAGTTTTTCATAATTTTTAGCCGCATAACTACATATTACTTCATGCAAATTAAGACAATTACTCCTAATTACGCCTATTATAAAATTTTCCAATTAAAACTTCGATATGAATATTCTTTAACGCTGATATTGCACGAAACATAAGTAAGATGCGTTAAAAACTGCTGTTTAAACAAGTTTTGTTGCCTTTATAAAAAATTTTGGCCGCATAACTATACATAATTTGTTGCAAATTAATATAATTACTCCTAATTATTTCTATTATAAGATTGTTCAATTAATACTTCAAAATGAATATGTTAGGGCATTATCATTCCTCAAAACATAAGTAAGATGCATTAGAAACTGTTATTTAAAAAAGTTAAGTTTTTCAACACTTTTGGCCTCATAACTACATATAATTTCGTGAAAATTAATATAGTTACTCCTAATTATACTTATTAAAATATTAGCCAATTAACACTTCGATATGAACATTATACGACACTAATTTTACGCAAGACATAAGTAGGATGCATTAAAAACAGACGCTTAAACAAGTTGTTTGTGTTTTTCAAAAATTTTGGCCGCATAAGTACACATAATTCATGCAAATTAATATAATTACTTCTAATTATGCCTATTATAAGACTGCCCAATTAACACTTCAATTTGAATATCCTACGACACTAATGTTTCATAAAACATAAGTAAGATATATTAGAAACTGCTGTTTAAACAAGTTGTTTAAGATTTTTAACATTTCTTGACTCATAACTACACATAATTTCATGAAAATTAATATCATTACTCCTAATTATACCTATTATAAGATTATCCAATTAACACTTCGATATGAATATTGTACGACACAAATTTTGCACAAAACATAAATAAGATGCATTAAAAACAGTTCCTTAAACAAGTTGCTTGAGTTTTTGAAAATTGCTGGCCGCATAACTATATATAATTTCGTGAAAATTAAAATAATTACTCCTAATTATGCCTATTATATTATTGTGCAATTAGAACTTAGATATGAATCTTCTATGGCGCTAATTTTGCCCAAAATATAAGTAAGATGCATTGGAAGCTGTTGTTTAAACAAGTTGATTAAGATTTTCAGCATTTTCTGCATCAAAACTACACATAATTCCGAGCGAATTAATATAATTACTCCTAACAATGTCTATTATAAGATTGTCAAATTAACACTTCGATATGAATATCATAGGAGACTTATTTTTCATAAGATATAAGAAAGATACATTAGAAATTGCTGTTTGAACAAGTTGTTTAAGATTTTTAACGTTTATTGCCTCATAACGACACATAATTTCGTGAAAATTAATATAATTACTCCTAATTATGCCTATTAGAAGATTATCCAATTAACACTTCGATATGAACATTCTACGACACGAATTTTGCATAAAAAATAAGTAGGATGCATTAAAAACGGCTGTTTAAACAAGTCGTTTGAGTTTTTTAAAATTTTTGGTTGCATAACTACACATAATTTCGTGAAAATTTATATAATTACTCCTAATTATGCCTATTATAAGAGTGTCCAACTAACACTCCAATATGAATATCCTATAACGATAATTTTTCACAAAACATAAATAAGATACATTTGAAGCTGCAGTTTAAACAAGTTGTTTAAGATTTTTAAAATTTGTTGTCTCATAACTACATATAATTTCATAAAAACTAATATAATTACTCCTGATTGTGCCTATTATAGGATTATCCGATTAATACTTCGATATGAATATTCTACGACACTAAGTTTGTACAAAACATAAGTAAGATGCATTAAAAAAAATAGCAGTTTAAACTAGTTGATTGAGTTTCAAAAATTTTTTGCCGCATAACTATATATAATTTCGTGCAAATTAATATAATTACTCCTAATTATGCCTATTATAAGATTATCTAATTAAACTTCGATATGTATATTCCATGACGCTGATTTGGCACAAAACATAAGTAAGATGCATTAAAAACTGCTGTTTAAACAAGTTGTTTGACTTTTTTAAATTCTTGGCCCCATAAATATACATAATTTCATACAAATTAATAAATTACTCCCAATTATGTCTATTATAAGATTGTTCAATTAACACTTCGATATGAATATTCGACGACACTATTTTTTCCCAAAACATAAGTAAGATGCATTAGATACAACTATTTAAAAAAGTTATTTGAGTATTTCAACATTTGTGGCCCCATAACTACACATAGTTTAGTGAAAATTAATTTAATCGCTCCTAATTATGCCTATTAAAAGATTATCTAATTAACACTTCAATATGAACATTCTACAACACTAATTCTGCACAAAACATAAGTAGAAGGCTTTAGAAACGCTTTGTTTAAACAAGTTGTTTGAGTTTTTCAATTTTTTTTGGCCGCATAATTACACAAAATTTCTTATGAATTAATATAATTACTCCTAAGCATGTCTATTATAAGATCTTCTAATTAAACTTCGATATGAATATTGTACGACACTAATTTCACACAAAACATAATGTAAGATGCATTAAAAACAATTGTTTCAATAAGTTCTTTGAGTTTTTCAAAAGTTTTGGCTGCATAACTACACATAATTTCTTACAAATTAATATAATTACTCCTAAATATGCCTATTGTAAGATTTTCTAATTAAAACTTAGATATGAATATTCTACAACACTAATTTTTCACAAAACATATGTAAGATAAAATAAAAACTGTCGTTTAAACAAATTATTTGATCTTTACAATTTTTTTGGCCGCATAACTGCACATAATTTTGTATAAATTTATGCAATTACTCCTAATTATGTCTTTTATAAGATATTTCAATGAACACTTTGATATGAATATTCGATGGTAATTTTTCATGAAACATAAGTAAGATGCATTAGAAACTGCTATTTAAAAAAGTTATGTTTTTCAACACTTTTGGCCTCATAACTACATATAATTTCGTGAAAATTAATATAATTACTCCTAATTATGCCTATTAAAATATTATCCAATTAACACTTCGATATGAACATTCTATGACACTAATTTTGCACAAGACATAAGTAGGATGCATTAAAAACAGCCGCTTAAACAAGTTGTTTGTGTTTTTCAAAAATTTTGGCCGCATAAGTACACATAATTTCATGCAAATTAATATAATTACTTCTAATTATGCCTATTATAAGACTGCCCAATTAACACTTCGATTTGAATATCCTACGACACTAATGTTTCATAAAACATAAGTAAGATATATTAGAAACTGCTGTTTGAACAAGTTGTTTAAGTTTTTTAACGTTTATTGCCTCATAACTACACATAATTTCGTGAAAAATAATAAAATCACTCCTAATTATGCCTATTAGAAGATTATCCAATTAACACTTCGATATGAACATTCTACGATACGAATTTTGCATAAAAAATAAGTAAGATGCATTAAAAACAGCTGTTTAAACAAGTCGTTTGAGTTTTTAAAATTTTTGGTTGCATAACTACACATAATTTCGCGCAAATTTATATAATTACTCCTAATTATGCCTATTATAAGATTGTCCAACTAACGAGTCAATATGAATATCCTATAACGGTAAATTTTCACAAAACATAAATAAGATACATTGGAAACTGCAGTTTAAACAAGTTGTTTAAGATTTTTAACGTTTATTGCCTCATAACGACACATAATTTCGTGAAAATTAATATAATTACTTCTAATTATGCCTATTAGAAGATTATCCAATTAAAACTTCGATATGAACATTCTATGACACGAATTTTGCGCAAAATATAAGTAAGATGCATTAAAAACTGTGGTTTAAACAAGTTGTTTGAGTTTTTCATAATTTTTAGCCGCATAACTACATATTACTTCATGCAAATTAAGACAATTACTCCTAATTACGCCTATTATAAAATTTTCCAATTAAAACTTCGATATGAATATTCTTTAACGCTGATATTGCACGAAACATAAGTAAGATGCGTTAAAAACTGCTGTTTAAACAAGTTTTGTTGCCTTTATAAAAAATTTTGGCCGCATAACTATACATAATTTGTTGCAAATTAATATAATTACTCCTAATTATTTCTATTATAAGATTGTTCAATTAATACTTCAAAATGAATATGTTAGGGCATTATCATTCCTCAAAACATAAGTAAGATGCATTAGAAACTGTTATTTAAAAAAGTTAAGTTTTTCAACACTTTTGGCCTCATAACTACATATAATTTCGTGAAAATTAATATAGTTACTCCTAATTATACTTATTAAAATATTAGCCAATTAACACTTCGATATGAACATTATACGACACTAATTTTACGCAAGACATAAGTAGGATGCATTAAAAACAGACGCTTAAACAAGTTGTTTGTGTTTTTCAAAAATTTTGGCCGCATAAGTACACATAATTCATGCAAATTAATATAATTACTTCTAATTATGCCTATTATAAGACTGCCCAATTAACACTTCAATTTGAATATCCTACGACACTAATGTTTCATAAAACATAAGTAAGATATATTAAAACTGCTTTGTTTAAACAAGTTGTTTAAGATTTTTAACATTTCTTGACTCATAACTACACATAATTTCATGAAAATTAATATCATTACTCCTAATTATACCTATTATAAGATTATCCAATTAACACTTCGATATGAATATTGTACGACACAAATTTTGCACAAAACATAAATAAGATGCATTAAAAACAGTTCCTTAAACAAGTTGCTTGAGTTTTTGAAAATTGCTGGCCGCATAACTATATATAATTTCGTGAAAATTAAAATAATTACTCCTAATTATGCCTATTATATTATTGTGCAATTAGAACTTAGATATGAATCTTCTATGGCGCTAATTTTGCCCAAAATATAAGTAAGATGCATTGGAAGCTGTTGTTTAAACAAGTTGATTAAGATTTTCAGCATTTTCTGCATCAAAACTACACATAATTCCGAGCGAATTAATATAATTACTCCTAACAATGTCTATTATAAGATTGTCAAATTAACACTTCGATATGAATATCATAGGAGACTTATTTTTCATAAGATATAAGAAAGATACATTAGAAATTGCTGTTTGAACAAGTTGTTTAAGATTTTTAACGTTTATTGCCTCATAACGACACATAATTTCGTGAAAATTAATATAATTACTCCTAATTATGCCTATTAGAAGATTATCCAATTAACACTTCGATATGAACATTCTACGACACGAATTTTGCATAAAAAATAAGTAGGATGCATTAAAAGCAATTTGTTTAAACAAGTCGTTTGAGTTTTTTAAAATTTTTGGTTGCATAACTACACATAATTTCGTGAAAATTTATATAATTACTCCTAATTATGCCTATTATAAGAGTGTCCAACTAACACTCCAATATGAATATCCTATAACGATAATTTTTCACAAAACATAAATAAGATACATTTGAAGTCTGCAGTTTAAACAAGTTGTTTAAGATTTTTAAAATTTGTTGTCTCATAACTACATATAATTTCATAAAAACTAATATAATTACTCCTGATTGTGCCTATTATAGGATTATCCGATTAATACTTCGATATGAATATTCTACGACACTAAGTTTGTACAAAACATAAGTAAGATGCATTAAAAAAAATAGCAGTTTAAACTAGTTGATTGAGTTTCAAAAATTTTTTGCCGCATAACTATATATAATTTCGTGCAAATTAATATAATTACTCCTAATTATGCCTATTATAAGATTATCTAATTAAACTTCGATATGTATATTCCATGACGCTGATTTGGCACAAAACATAAGTAAGATGCATTAAAAGCTAACATTGTTTAAACAAGTTGTTTGACTTTTTTTAAATTCTTGGCCCCATAAATATACATAATTTCATACAAATTAATAAATTACTCCCAATTATGTCTATTATAAGATTGTTCAATTAACACTTCGATATGAATATTCGACGACACTATTTTTTCCCAAAACATAAGTAAGATGCATTAGATACAACTATTTAAAAAAGTTATTTGAGTATTTCAACATTTGTGGCCCCATAACTACACATAGTTTAGTGAAAATTAATTTAATCGCTCCTAATTATGCCTATTAAAAGATTATCTAATTAACACTTCAATATGAACATTCTACAACACTAATTCTGCACAAAACATAAGTAGAAGGCTTTAGAAACTACTGTTTAAACAAGTTGTTTGAGTTTTTCAATTTTTTTGGCCGCATAATTACACAAAATTTCTTATGAATTAATATAATTACTCCTAAGCATGTCTATTATAAGATCTTCTAATTAAACTTCGATATGAATATTGTACGACACTAATTTCACACAAAACATAATGTAAGATGCATTAAAAACAATTGTTTCAATAAGTTCTTTGAGTTTTTCAAAAGTTTTGGCTGCATAACTACACATAATTTCTTACAAATTAATATAATTACTCCTAAATATGCCTATTGTAAGATTTTCTAATTAAAACTTAGATATGAATATTCTACAACACTAATTTTTCACAAAACATATGTAAGATAAAATAAAAACATCGTTTAAACAAATTATTTGATCTTTACAATTTTTTTGGCCGCATAACTTGCACATAATTTTGTATAAATTTATGCAATTACTCCTAATTATGTCTTTTATAAGATATTTCAATGAACACTTTGATATGAATATTCGATGGTAATTTTTCATGAAACATAAGTAAGATGCATTAGAAACTCTATTTAAAAAAGTTATGTTTTTCAACACTTTTGGCCTCATAACTACATATAATTTCGTGAAAATTAATATAATTACTCCTAATTATGCCTATTAAAATATTATCCAATTAACACTTCGATATGAACATTCTATGACACTAATTTTGCACAAGACATAAGTAGGATGCATTAAAAACAGCCGCTTAAACAAGTTGTTTGTGTTTTTCAAAAATTTTGGCCGCATAAGTACACATAATTTCATGCAAATTAATATAATTACTTCTAATTATGCCTATTATAAGACTGCCCAATTAACACTTCGATTTGAATATCCTACGACACTAATGTTTCATAAAACATAAGTAAGATATATTAAGCTATTTGTTTGAACAAGTTGTTTAAGTTTTTTAACGTTTATTGCCTCATAACTACACATAATTTCGTGAAAAATAATAAAATCACTCCTAATTATGTCTATTAGAAGATTATCCAATTAACACTTCGATATGAACATTCTACGATACGAATTTTGCATAAAAAATAAGTAAGATGCATTAAAAACATTTGTTTAAACAAGTCGTTTGAGTTTTTTAAAATTTTTGGTTGCATAACTACACATAATTTCGCGCAAATTTATATAATTACTCCTAATTATGCCTATTATAAGATTGTCCAACTAACGAGTCAATATGAATATCCTATAACGGTAAATTTTCACAAAACATAAATAAGATACATTGGAAACTGCAGTTTAAACAAGTTGTTTAAGATTTTTAACGTTTATTGCCTCATAACGACACATAATTTCGTGAAAATTAATATAATTACTTCTAATTATGCCTATTAGAAGATTATCCAATTAAAACTTCGATATGAACATTCTATGACACGAATTTTGCGCAAAATATAAGTAAGATGCATTAAAAGCTGTGGTTTAAACAAGTTGTTTGAGTTTTTCATAATTTTTAGCCGCATAACTACATATTACTTCATGCAAATTAAGACAATTACTCCTAATTACGCCTATTATAAAATTTTCCAATTAAAACTTCGATATGAATATTCTTTAACGCTGATATTGCACGAAACATAAGTAAGATGCGTTAAAAACTATTGTTTAAACAAGTTTTGTTGCCTTTATAAAAAATTTTGGCCGCATAACTATACATAATTTGTTGCAAATTAATATAATTACTCCTAATTATTTCTATTATAAGATTGTTCAATTAATACTTCAAAATGAATATGTTAGGGCATTATCATTCCTCAAAACATAAGTAAGATGCATTAGAAACTGTTATTTAAAAAAGTTAAGTTTTTCAACACTTTTGGCCTCATAACTACATATAATTTCGTGAAAATTAATATAGTTACTCCTAATTATACTTATTAAAATATTAGCCAATTAACACTTCGATATGAACATTATACGACACTAATTTTACGCAAGACATAAGTAGGATGCATTAAAAACAGACGCTTAAACAAGTTGTTTGTGTTTTTCAAAAATTTTGGCCGCATAAGTACACATAATTCATGCAAATTAATATAATTACTTCTAATTATGCCTATTATAAGACTGCCCAATTAACACTTCAATTTGAATATCCTACGACACTAATGTTTCATAAAACATAAGTAAGATATATTAAAACTAACATTTAAACAAGTTGTTTAAGATTTTTAACATTTCTTGACTCATAACTACACATAATTTCATGAAAATTAATATCATTACTCCTAATTATACCTATTATAAGATTATCCAATTAACACTTCGATATGAATATTGTACGACACAAATTTTGCACAAAACATAAATAAGATGCATTAAAAACAGTTCCTTAAACAAGTTGCTTGAGTTTTTGAAAATTCTTTAGCGCATAACTATATATAATTTCGTGAAAATTAAAATAATTACTCCTAATTATGCCTATTATATTATTGTGCAATTAGAACTTAGATATGAATCTTCTATGGCGCTAATTTTGCCCAAAATATAAGTAAGATGCATTGGAAGGCATTGTTTAAACAAGTTGATTAAGATTTTCAGCATTTTACTGCATCAAAACTACACATAATTCCGAGCGAATTAATATAATTACTCCTAACAATGTCTATTATAAGATTGTCAAATTAACACTTCGATATGAATATCATAGGAGACTTATTTTTCATAAGATATAAGAAAGATACATTAGAAATTGCTTTGTTTGAACAAGTTGTTTAAGATTTTTAACGTTTATTGCCTCATAACGACACATAATTTCGTGAAAATTAATATAATTACTCCTAATTATGCCTATTAGAAGATTATCCAATTAACACTTCGATATGAACATTCTACGACACGAATTTTGCATAAAAAATAAGTAGGATGCATTAAAAACGGCATTTAAACAAGTCGTTTGAGTTTTTTAAAATTTTTGGTTGCATAACTACACATAATTTCGTGAAAATTTATATAATTACTCCTAATTATGCCTATTATAAGAGTGTCCAACTAACACTCCAATATGAATATCCTATAACGATAATTTTTCACAAAACATAAATAAGATACATTTGAAGGCTGCAGTTTAAACAAGTTGTTTAAGATTTTTAAAATTTGTTGTCTCATAACTACATATAATTTCATAAAAACTAATATAATTACTCCTGATTGTGCCTATTATAGGATTATCCGATTAATACTTCGATATGAATATTCTACGACACTAAGTTTGTACAAAACATAAGTAAGATGCATTAAAAAAAATAGCAGTTTAAACTAGTTGATTGAGTTTCAAAAATTTTTTGCCGCATAACTATATATAATTTCGTGCAAATTAATATAATTACTCCTAATTATGCCTATTATAAGATTATCTAATTAAACTTCGATATGTATATTCCATGACGCTGATTTGGCACAAAACATAAGTAAGATGCATTAAAAACTGCTTGTTTAAACAAGTTGTTTGACTTTTTTTAAATTCTTGGCCCCATAAATATACATAATTTCATACAAATTAATAAATTACTCCCAATTATGTCTATTATAAGATTGTTCAATTAACACTTCGATATGAATATTCGACGACACTATTTTTCCCAAAACATAAGTAAGATGCATTAGAAACAACTATTTAAAAAAGTTATTTGAGTATTTCAACATTTTTGGCCCCATAACTATAGTTTAGTGAAAATTAATTTAATCGCTCCTAATTATGCCTATTAAGAGATTATCTAATTAACTCTTCGATATGAACATTCTATAACACTAATTCTGCACAAAACATAAGTAGAAGGCTTTAGAAACAATTACTGTTTAAACAAGTTGTTTGAGTTTTTCAATTTTTTTGGCCGCATAATTACACAAAATTTCTTATGAATTAATATAATTACTCCTAAGCATGTCTATTATAAGATCTTCTAATTAAACTTCGATATGAATATTGTACGACACTAATTTCACACAAAACATAATGTAAGATGCATTAAAAACAATTGTTTCAATAAGTTCTTTGAGTTTTTCAAAAGTTTTGGCTTTGCATAACTACACATAATTTCTTACAAATTAATATAATTACTCCTAAATATGCCTATTGTAAGATTTTCTAATTAAAACTTAGATATGAATATTCTACAACACTAATTTTTCACAAAACATATGTAAGATAAAATAAAAACTGTCGTTTAAACAAATTATTTGATCTTTACAATTTTTTTGGCCGCATAACTTGCACATAATTTTGTATAAATTTATGCAATTACTCCTAATTATGTCTTTTATAAGATATTTCAATGAACACTTTGATATGAATATTCGATGGTAATTTTTCATGAAACATAAGTAAGATGCATTAGAAACTCGCTATTTAAAAAAGTTATGTTTTTCAACACTTTTGGCCTCATAACTACATATAATTTCGTGAAAATTAATATAATTACTCCTAATTATGCCTATTAAAATATTATCCAATTAACACTTCGATATGAACATTCTATGACACTAATTTTGCACAAGACATAAGTAGGATGCATTAAAAACAAATTAGCTTAAACAAGTTGTTTGTGTTTTTCAAAAATTTTGGCCGCATAAGTACACATAATTTCATGCAAATTAATATAATTACTTCTAATTATGCCTATTATAAGACTGCCCAATTAACACTTCGATTTGAATATCCTACGACACTAATGTTTCATAAAACATAAGTAAGATATATTAGAAACTAACATTTTGAACAAGTTGTTTAAGTTTTTAACGTTTATTGCCTCATAACTACACATAATTTCGTGAAAAATAATAAAATCACTCCTAATTATGCCTATTAGAAGATTATCCAATTAACACTTCGATATGAACATTCTACGATACGAATTTTGCATAAAAAATAAGTAAGATGCATTAAAAACAACTGTTTAAACAAGTCGTTTGAGTTTTTTAAAATTTTTGGTTGCATAACTACACATAATTTCGCGCAAATTTATATAATTACTCCTAATTATGCCTATTATAAGATTGTCCAACTAACGAGTCAATATGAATATCCTATAACGGTAAATTTTCACAAAACATAAATAAGATACATTGGAAACTGCAGTTTAAACAAGTTGTTTAAGATTTTTAACGTTTATTGCCTCATAACGACACATAATTTCGTGAAAATTAATATAATTACTTCTAATTATGCCTATTAGAAGATTATCCAATTAAAACTTCGATATGAACATTCTATGACACGAATTTTGCGCAAAATATAAGTAAGATGCATTAAAAACTGTGGTTTAAACAAGTTGTTTGAGTTTTTCATAATTTTTAGCCGCATAACTACATATTACTTCATGCAAATTAAGACAATTACTCCTAATTACGCCTATTATAAAATTTTCCAATTAAAACTTCGATATGAATATTCTTTAACGCTGATATTGCACGAAACATAAGTAAGATGCGTTAAAAGCTATTGTTTAAACAAGTTTTGTTGCCTTTATAAAAAATTTTGGCCGCATAACTATACATAATTTGTTGCAAATTAATATAATTACTCCTAATTATTTCTATTATAAGATTGTTCAATTAATACTTCAAAATGAATATGTTAGGGCATTATCATTCCTCAAAACATAAGTAAGATGCATTAGAAACTGTTATTTAAAAAAGTTAAGTTTTTCAACACTTTTGGCCTCATAACTACATATAATTTCGTGAAAATTAATATAGTTACTCCTAATTATACTTATTAAAATATTAGCCAATTAACACTTCGATATGAACATTATACGACACTAATTTTACGCAAGACATAAGTAGGATGCATTAAAAACAGACGCTTAAACAAGTTGTTTGTGTTTTTCAAAAATTTTGGCCGCATAAGTACACATAATTCATGCAAATTAATATAATTACTTCTAATTATGCCTATTATAAGACTGCCCAATTAACACTTCAATTTGAATATCCTACGACACTAATGTTTCATAAAACATAAGTAAGATATATTAGAAACTGCTTGTTTAAACAAGTTGTTTAAGATTTTTAACATTTCTTGACTCATAACTACACATAATTTCATGAAAATTAATATCATTACTCCTAATTATACCTATTATAAGATTATCCAATTAACACTTCGATATGAATATTGTACGACACAAATTTTGCACAAAACATAAATAAGATGCATTAAAAACAGCTCCTTAAACAAGTTGCTTGAGTTTTTGAAAATTGCGGCCGCATAACTATATATAATTTCGTGAAAATTAAAATAATTACTCCTAATTATGCCTATTATATTATTGTGCAATTAGAACTTAGATATGAATCTTCTATGGCGCTAATTTTGCCCAAAATATAAGTAAGATGCATTGGAAGTCGCTGTTGTTTAAACAAGTTGATTAAGATTTTCAGCATTTTCTGCATCAAAACTACACATAATTCCGAGCGAATTAATATAATTACTCCTAACAATGTCTATTATAAGATTGTCAAATTAACACTTCGATATGAATATCATAGGAGACTTATTTTTCATAAGATATAAGAAAGATACATTAGAAATTGCTTTGTTTGAACAAGTTGTTTAAGATTTTTAACGTTTATTGCCTCATAACGACACATAATTTCGTGAAAATTAATATAATTACTCCTAATTATGCCTATTAGAAGATTATCCAATTAACACTTCGATATGAACATTCTACGACACGAATTTTGCATAAAAAATAAGTAGGATGCATTAAAAACTACTGTTTAAACAAGTCGTTTGAGTTTTTAAAATTTTTGGTTGCATAACTACACATAATTTCGTGAAAATTTATATAATTACTCCTAATTATGCCTATTATAAGAGTGTCCAACTAACACTCCAATATGAATATCCTATAACGATAATTTTTCACAAAACATAAATAAGATACATTTGAAAAACTGCTGTTTAAACAAGTTGTTTAAGATTTTTAAAATTTGTTGTCTCATAACTACATATAATTTCATAAAAACTAATATAATTACTCCTGATTGTGCCTATTATAGGATTATCCGATTAATACTTCGATATGAATATTCTACGACACTAAGTTTGTACAAAACATAAGTAAGATGCATTAAAAAAAATAGCAGCTTTAAACTAGTTGATTGAGTTTCAAAATTTTTTGCCGCATAACTATATATAATTTCGTGCAAATTAATATAATTACTCCTAATTATGCCTATTATAAGATTATCTAATTAAACTTCGATATGTATATTCCATGACGCCGATTTGGCACAAAACATAAGTAAGATGCATTAAAAGCTGCTGTTTAAACAAGTTGTTTGACTTTTTTTAAATTCTTGGCCCCATAAATATACATAATTTCATACAAATTAATAAATTACTCCCAATTATGTCTATTATAAGATTGTTCAATTAACACTTCGATATGAATATTCGACGACACTATTTTTCCCAAAACATAAGTAAGATGCATTAGATACAACTATTTAAAAAGTTATTTGAGTATTTCAACATTTTTGGCCCCATAACTACACATAGTTTAGTGAAAATTAATTTAATCGCTCCTAATTATGCCTATTAAAAGATTATCTAATTAACACTTCAATATGAACATTCTACAACACTAATTCTGCACAAAACATAAGTAGAAGGCTTTAGAAACTACTGCTTAAACAAGTTGTTTGAGTTTTTCAATTTTTTTTGGCCGCATAATTACACAAAATTTCTTATGAATTAATATAATTACTCCTAAGCATGTCTATTATAAGATCTTCTAATTAAACTTCGATATGAATATTGTACGACACTAATTTCACACAAAACATAATGTAAGATGCATTAAAAACAATTGTTTCAATAAGTTCTTTGAGTTTTTCAAAAGTTTTGGTCGCATAACTACACATAATTTCTTACAAATTAATATAATTACTCCTAAATATGCCTATTGTAAGATTTTCTAATTAAAACTTAGATATGAATATTCTACAACACTAATTTTTCACAAAACATATGTAAGATAAAATAAAAACTGTCGTTTAAACAAATTATTTGATCTTTACAATTTTTTTGGCCGCATAACCGCACATAATTTTGTATAAATTTATGCAATTACTCCTAATTATGTCTTTTATAAGATATTTCAATGAACACTTTGATATGAATATTCGATGGTAATTTTTCATGAAACATAAGTAAGATGCATTAGAAACTCGCTATTTAAAAAAGTTATGTTTTTCAACACTTTTGGCCTCATAACTACATATAATTTCGTGAAAATTAATATAATTACTCCTAATTATGCCTATTAAAATATTATCCAATTAACACTTCGATATGAACATTCTACGACACTAATTTTGCACAAGACATAAGTAGGATGCATTAAAAACAGTAGCTTAAACAAGTTGTTTGTGTTTTTCAAAAATTTTGGCCGCATAAGTACACATAATTTCATGCAAATTAATATAATTAATTCTTAATTATGCCTATTATAAGATTGTCCAATTAACACTTCGATATGAATATCCCACGACACTAATGTTTCATAAAACATAAGTAAGATATATTAGAAACTAGCTGTTTGAACAAGTTGTTTAAGTTTTTTAACGTTTATTGCCTCATAACGACACATAATTTCGTGAAAAATAATAAAATCACTCCTAATTATGCCTATTAGAAGATTATCCAATTAACACTTCGATATGAACATTCTACGATACGAATTTTGCATAAAAAATAAGTAAGATGCATTAAAAACAACTGTTTAAACAAGTCGTTTGAGTTTTTTAAAATTTTTGGTTGCATAACTACACATAATTTCGCGCAAATTTATATAATTACTCCTAATTATGCCTATTATAAGATTGTCCAACTAACGAGTCAATATGAATATCCTATAACGGTAAATTTTCACAAAACATAAATAAGATACATTGGAAACTGCAGTTTAAACAAGTTGTTTAAGATTTTTAACGTTTATTGCCTCATAACGACACATAATTTCGTGAAAATTAATATAATTACTTCTAATTATGCCTATTAGAAGATTATCCAATTAAAACTTCGATATGAACATTCTATGACACGAATTTTGCGCAAAATATAAGTAAGATGCATTAAAAACTGTGGTTTAAACAAGTTGTTTGAGTTTTTCATAATTTTTAGCCGCATAACTACATATTACTTCATGCAAATTAAGACAATTACTCCTAATTACGCCTATTATAAAATTTTCCAATTAAAACTTCGATATGAATATTCTTTAACGCTGATATTGCACGAAACATAAGTAAGATGCGTTAAAAACTATTTGTTTAAACAAGTTTTGTTGCCTTTATAAAAAAATTTGGCCGCATAACTATACATAATTTGTTGCAAATTAATATAATTACTCCTAATTATTTCTATTATAAGATTGTTCAATTAATACTTCAAAATGAATATGTTAGGGCATTATCATTCCTCAAAACATAAGTAAGATGCATTAGAAACTGTTATTTAAAAAAGTTAAGTTTTTCAACACTTTTGGCCTCATAACTACATATAATTTCGTGAAAATTAATATAGTTACTCCTAATTATACTTATTAAAATATTAGCCAATTAACACTTCGATATGAACATTATACGACACTAATTTTACGCAAGACATAAGTAGGATGCATTAAAAACAGACGCTTAAACAAGTTGTTTGTGTTTTTCAAAAATTTTGGCCGCATAAGTACACATAATTCATGCAAATTAATATAATTACTTCTAATTATGCCTATTATAAGACTGCCCAATTAACACTTCAATTTGAATATCCTACGACACTAATGTTTCATAAAACATAAGTAAGATATATTAGAAACTGATTGTTTAAACAAGTTGTTTAAGATTTTTAACATTTCTTGACTCATAACTACACATAATTTCATGAAAATTAATATCATTACTCCTAATTATACCTATTATAAGATTATCCAATTAACACTTCGATATGAATATTGTACGACACAAATTTTGCACAAAACATAAATAAGATGCATTAAAAACAGTTCCTTAAACAAGTTGCTTGAGTTTTTGAAAATTGCTGGCCGCATAACTATATATAATTTCGTGAAAATTAAAATAATTACTCCTAATTATGCCTATTATATTATTGTGCAATTAGAACTTAGATATGAATCTTCTATGGCGCTAATTTTGCCCAAAATATAAGTAAGATGCATTGGAAGTGTTGTTTAAACAAGTTGTTTGAGATTTTCAACATTTTCTGCATCAAAACTACACATAATTCCGAGCGAATTAATATAATTACTCCTAACAATGTCTATTATAAGATTGTCAAATTAACACTTCGATATGAATATCATAGGAGACTTATTTTTCATAAGATATAAGAAAGATACATTAGAAATTGCTTTGTTTGAACAAGTTGTTTAAGATTTTTAACGTTTATTGCCTCATAACGACACATAATTTCATGAAAATTAATATAATTACTCTTAATTATGCCTATTAGAAGATTATCCAATTAATACTTCGATATGAACATTCTACGACACGAATTTTACATAAAAAATAAGTAAGATGCATTAAAAACGGCTGTTTAAACAAGTCGTTTGAGTTTTTTAAAATTTTTGGTTGCATAACTACACATAATTTCGTGAAAATTTATATAATTACTCCTAATTATGCCTATTATAAGAGTGTCCAACTAACACTCCAATATGAATATCCTATAACGATAATTTTTCACAAAACATAAATAAGATACATTTGAAGCTTAGCTTTAAACAAGTTGTTTAAGATTTTTAAAATTTATTATCTCATAACTACATATAATTTCATAAAAATTAATATAATTACTCTTGATTGTGCCTATTATAGGATTATCCGATTAATACTTCGATATGAATATTCTACGACACTAAGTTTGTACAAAACATAAGTAAGATGCATTAAAAAAAATAGCAGTTTAAACTAGTTGATTGAGTTTCACAATTTTTTTGCCGCATAACTATATATAATTTCGTAAAAATTAATATAATTACTCCTAATTATGCCTATTATAAGATTATCTAATTAAACTTCGATATGTATATTCCATGACGCTGATTTGGCACAAAACATAAGTAAGATGCATTAAAAACTGCTTGTTTAAACAAGTTGTTTGACTTTTTTTAAATTCTTGGCCCCATAAATATACATAATTTCATACAAATTAATAAATTACTCCCAATTATGTCTATTATAAGATTGTTCAATTAACACTTCGATATGAATATTCGACGACACTATTTTTTCCCAAAACATAAGTAAGATGCATTAGATACAACTATTTAAAAAAGTTATTTGAGTATTTCAACATTTTTGGCCCCATAACTACACATAGTTTAGTGAAAATTAATTTAATCGCTCCTAATTATGCCTATTAAAAGATTATCTAATTAACACTTCAATATGAACATTCTACAACACTAATTCTGCACAAAACATAAGTAGAAGGCTTTAGAAACGGCTGTTTAAACAAGTTGTTTGAGTTTTTCAATTTTTTTTGGCCGCATAATTACACAAAATTTCTTATGAATTAATATAATTACTCCTAAGCATGTCTATTATAAGATCTTCTAATTAAACTTCGATATGAATATTGTACGACACTAATTTCACACAAAACATAATGTAAGATGCATTAAAAACAATTGTTTCAATAAGTTCTTTGAGTTTTTCAAAAGTTTTGGCTGCATAACTACACATAATTTCTTACAAATTAATATAATTACTCCTAAATATGCCTATTGTAAGATTTTCTAATTAAAACTTAGATATGAATATTCTACAACACTAATTTTTCACAAAACATATGTAAGATAAAATAAAAACTGTCGTTTAAACAAATTATTTGATCTTTACAATTTTTTTTAGGCCGCATAACTCGCACATAATTTTGTATAAATTTATGCAATTACTCCTAATTATGTCTTTTATAAGATATTTCAATGAACACTTTGATATGAATATTCGATGGTAATTTTTCATGAAACATAAGTAAGATGCATTAGAAACTGCTATTTAAAAAAGTTATGTTTTTCAACACTTTTGGCCTCATAACTACATATAATTTCGTGAAAATTAATATAATTACTCCTAATTATGCCTATTAAAATATTATCCAATTAACACTTCGATATGAACATTCTATGACACTAATTTTGCACAAGACATAAGTAGGATGCATTAAAAACAGCCGCTTAAACAAGTTGTTTGTGTTTTTCAAAAATTTTGGCCGCATAAGTACACATAATTTCATGCAAATTAATATAATTACTTCTAATTATGCCTATTATAAGACTGCCCAATTAACACTTCGATTTGAATATCCTACGACACTAATGTTTCATAAAACATAAGTAAGATATATTAGAAACTGCTGTTTGAACAAGTTGTTTAAGTTTTTTAACGTTTATTGCCTCATAACGACACATAATTTCGTAAAAAATAATAAAATCACTCCTAATTATGCCTATTAGAAGATTATCCAATTAACACTTCGATATGAACATTCTACGATACGAATTTTGCATAAAAAATAAGTAAGATGCATTAAAAACAGCTGTTTAAACAAGTCGTTTGAGTTTTTTAAAATTTTTGGTTGCATAACTACACATAATTTCGCGCAAATTTATATAATTACTCCTAATTATGCCTATTATAAGATTGTCCAACTAACGAGTCAATATGAATATCCTATAACGGTAATTTTTCACAAAACATAAATAAGATACATTGGAAACTGTAGTTTAAACAAGTTGTTTAAGATTTTTAACGTTTATTGCCTCATAACGACACATAATTTCGTGAAAATTAATATAATTACTTCTAATTATGCCTATTAGAAGATTATCCAATTAACACTTCGATATGAACATTCTATGACACGAATTTTGCGCAAAATATAAGTAAGATGCATTAAAAACTGTGGTTTAAACAAGTTGTTTGAGTTTTTCATAATTTTTAGCCGCATAACTACATATTACTTCATGCAAATTAAGACAATTACTCCTAATTACGCCTATTATAAAATTTTCCAATTAAAACTTCGATATGAATATTCTTTAACGCTAATATTGCACGAAACATAAGTAAGATGCGTTAAAAACTGCTGTTTAAACAAGTTTTGTTGCCTTTATAAAAAAATTTGGCCGCATAACTATACATAATTTGTTGCAAATTAATATAATTACTCCTAATTATTTCTATTATAAGATTGTTCAATTAATACTTCAAAATGAATATGTTAGGGCATTATCATTCCTCAAAACATAAGTAAGATGCATTAGAAACTGTTATTTAAAAAAGTTAAGTTTTTCAACACTTTTGGCCTCATAACTACATATAATTTCGTGAAAATTAATATAGTTACTCCTAATTATACTTATTAAAATATTAGCCAATTAACACCTCGATATGAACATTATACGACACTAATTTTACACAAGACATAAGTAGGATGCATTAAAAACAGACGCTTAAACAAGTTGTTTGTGTTTTTCAAAAATTTTGGCCGCATAAGTACACATAATTCATGCAAATTAATATAATTACTTCTAATTATGCCTATTATAAGATTGCCCAATTAACACTTCAATTTGAATATCCTACGACACTAATGTTTCATAAAACATAAGTAAGATATATTAGAAACTGATGTTTAAACAAGTTGTTTAAGATTTTTAACATTTCTTGACTCATAACTACACATAATTTCATGAAAATTAATATAATTACTCCTAATTATACCTATTATAAGATTATCCAATTAACACTTCGATATGAATATTGTACGACACAAATTTTGCACAAAACATAAATAAGATGCATTAAAAACAGTTCCTTAAACAAGTTGCTTGAGTTTTTGAAAATTGCTGGCCGCATAACTATATATAATTTCGTGAAAATTAAAATAATTACTCCTAATTATGCCTATTATATGATTGTGCAATTAGAACTTAGATATGAATCTTCTATGGCGCTAATTTTGCCCAAAATATAAGTAAGATGCATTGGAAGCTGTTGTTTAAACAAGTTGATTAAGATTTTCAACATTTTCTATATCAAAACTACACATAATTCCGAGCGAATTAATATAATTACTCCTAACAATGTCTATTATAAGATTGTCAAATTAACACTTCGATATGAATATCATAGGAGACTTATTTTTCATAATATATAAGAAAGATACATTAGAAATTGCTGTTTGAACAAGTTATTTAAGATTTTTAACGTTTATTGCCTCATAACGACACATAATTGCATGAAAATTAATATAATTACTCCTAATTATGCCTATTAGAAGATTATCCAATTAACACTTCGATATGAACATTCTACGACACGAATTTTGCATAAAAAATAAGTAGGATGCATTAAAAACGGCTGTTTAAACAAGTCGTTTGAGTTTTTTAAAATTTTTGGTTGCATAACTACACATAATTTCGTGAAAATTTATATAATTACTCCTAATTATGCCTATTATAAGAGTGTCCAACTAACACTCCAATATGAATATCCTATAACGATAATTTTTCACAAAACATAAATAAGATACATTTGAAGCTGCAGTTTAAACAAGTTGTTTAAGATTTTTAAAATTTGTTGTCTCATAACTACATATAATTTCATAAAAACTAATATAATTACTCCTGATTGTGCCTATTATAGGATTATCCGATTAATACTTCGATATGAATATTCTACGACACTAAGTTTGTACAAAACATAAGTAAGATGCATTAAAAAAAATAGCAGTTTAAACTAGTTGATTGAGTTTCAAAAATTTTTTGCCGCATAACTATATATAATTTCGTGCAAATTAATATAATTACTCCTAATTATGCCTATTATAAGATTATCTAATTAAACTTCGATATGTATATTCCATGACGCTGATTTGGCACAAAACATAAGTAAGATGCATTAAAAACTGCTGTTTAAACAAGTTGTTTGACTTTTTTTAAATTCTTGGCCCCATAAATATACATAATTTCATACAAATTAATAAATTACTCCCAATTATGTCTATTATAAGATTGTTCAATTAACACTTCGATATGAATATTCGACGACACTATTTTTTCCCAAAACATAAGTAAGATGCATTAGATACAACTATTTAAAAAAGTTATTTGAGTATTTCAACATTTTTGGCCCCATAACTACACATAGTTTAGTGAAAATTAATTTAATCGCTCCTAATTATGCCTATTAAAAGATTATCTAATTAACACTTCAATATGAACATTCTACAACACTAATTCTGCACAAAACATAAGTAGAAGGCTTTAGAAACGGCTGTTTAAACAAGTTGTTTGAGTTTTTCAATTTTTTTGGCCGCATAATTACACAAAATTTCTTATGAATTAATATAATTACTCCTAAGCATGTCTATTATAAGATCTTCTAATTAAACTTCGATATGAATATTGTACGACATTAATTTCACACAAAACATAATGTAAGATGCATTAAAAACAATTGTTTCAATAAGTTCTTTGAGTTTTTCAAAAGTTTTGGCTGCATAACTACACATAATTTCTTACAAATTAATATAATTACTCCTAAATATGCCTATTGTAAGATTTTCTAATTAAAACTTAGATATGAATATTCTACAACACTAATTTTTCACAAAACATATGTAAGATAAAATAAAAACTGTTTTTAAACAAATTATTTGATCTTTACAATTTTTTTGGCCGCATAACTGCACATAATTTTGGCCGCATAACTACACATAATTTTGGCCGCATAACTGTTTAAACAAGTTTTGTTGTCTTTATAAAAAATTTTGGCCGCATAACTACACATAATTTGTTGCAAATTAATATAATTACTCCTAATTATGTCTATTATAAGATTGTTCAATTAATACTTCAAAATGAATATGTTAGGGCATTATCATTCCTCAAAACATAAGTAAGATGCATTAGAAACTGCTATTTAAAAAAGTTATGTTTTTCAACACTTTTGGCCTCATAACTACATATAATTTCATGGAAATTAATATAGTTACTCCTAATTATGCCTATTAAAATATTATCCAATTAACACTTCGATATGAATATTCTACGACACTAATTTTGCACAAGACATAAGTATGATGCATTAAAAACAGCCGCTTAAACAAGTTGTTTGTGTTTTTCAAAAATTTGGCCGCATAAGTACACATAATTTCATGCAAATTAATATAATTACTTCTAATTATGCCTATTATAAGACTGCCCAATTAACACTTCGATTTGAATATCCTACGACACTAATGTTTCATAAAACATAAGTAAGATATATTAAAAACTGCTGTTTGAACAAGTTGTTTAAGATTTTTTATGTTTATTACCTCATAACGACACATAATTTCATGAAAATTAATAAAATCACTCCTATTTATGTCTATTAGAAGATTATCCAATTAACACTTCGATTTGAACATTCTACGATACGAATTTTTCATAAAAAATAAGTAAGATGCATTAAAAATAGCTGTTTAAACAAGTCGTTTGAGTTTTTTAAAATTTTTGGTTGCATAACTACACATAATTCCGCGCAAATTTATATAATTACTCCTAATTATGCCTATTATAAGATTGTCCAACTAACGAGTCAATATGAATATCCTATAACGGTAATTTTTCTCAAAACATAAATAAGATACATTGGAAACTGCAGTTTAAACAAGTTGTTTAAGATTTTTAACGTTTATTGCCTAATAACGACACATAATTTTGTAAAAATTAATATAATTACTTCTAATTATGCCTATTAGAAGATTATCCAATTAACACTTCGATATGAACATTCTATGACACGAATTTTGCGCAAAATATAAGTAAGATGCATTAAAAACTGTGGTTTAAACAAGTTGTTTGAGTTTTTCAACATTTTCTGCATCAAAACTACACATAATTTCGATCGAATTAATATAATTACTCCTAACAATGTCTATTATAAGATTGTTAAATTAACACTTCGATATGAATATCATAGGAGACTTATTTTTCATAAGATATAAGAAAGATACATTAGAAATTATTGTTTGAACAAGTTGTTTAAGATTTTTAATGTTTATTGCCTCATAACGACACATAATTTCGTAAAAATTAATATAATTACTCCTAATTATGCTTATTAGAAGATTATCCAATTAATACTTCGATATGAATATTCTACGACACGAATTTTGCATAAAAATAAGTAAGATGCATTTCATCTTTACTGTTTGTACCATAATAAAGTCATTGATAATGCATTGAATTATTTTATTTTGCTATGTATATGCTGTTGTTGTTATATTGTTATTTATCTGTACTCTCTCTCCTTGAGCTCCAAGTGTGCTCAAATACAACATCAAATAAAATAACAAATTTCTATGAATCGAACTAACACAAATCAAAACTGATATGAACCATATTTGACCGTTACTAGTGTCTATCAATGAATTTGATATTGATAACGATAAATATTTTTATAATTATGATTTTATGATAATTTGTACATCAATGAAGTAATAAAATTAGCAAGAATATTTATATATAAATGAAAATATCTTGAATCATTAGAGAGTTATTTTTATTTTATTATAATTTTAATTAACTATTAATTTGATTTTTATGAGGATAATACTAGTTATGGGTAAATATCCAATTTTTTGACATTTTTAAGGATAAATACTCAATTTTCAAATTTAAAAGGATAAATATCCAAATTAAAATGTATTGAGGGATATATACTCAATTTTGCCTTTTTTTTATTGTGTTGTCATGTCATTTGTGTTATTTTGCAAAATTAGTACAGAACCTATCTTTTGGTGGTCCTTCAAAATTTAAAAATATGTATATTTAGTATTAATTTTATTATAAATAAATTATATATTTTTTAAATATAATTAATGTTAGATCAAACACAGAGATTTATAATTTTAAATAAAATTAATTAATTACGACAAAAATAATATATAAATTATAATATATTTTTTCTGGGTAAGATTGTAAAATGTGTATATTAAATAAATATGATTATAAATATTTAAAAAAAAATTCTGAATAAAAAAATGGATCACTACAAATGCGACGGACAAAAGTTGAAGTATATAAATATTTATGATTTTTTTATTATAAAGTAACACTATACTGTATTGATAAAATAAACTCAAGAAAAATTAATGGACACCGCAGAACATGTTTTATATCTGATAAATATCTAGCGCCTTTTCTTCAGCTGATCTAACAAGAACTCATAAGGGAATCAATGTCCGTTGTTCTTTCATTTTGATTACATTCGTATAAGCGATTTTTTTGGTCATTTATCCGATTCGTATCGTATTTGATAAAATGAGTATAGATATTTTTATTTTCATTAAGTTATTAGAAATGAGTATAGGTTAGAATTTTTTTGTTAACTTATCGGATAAGAGTGGGTAAAAGCTATTCCGTACTCGTTATTTTTTTTCATTGCTAATTATATTACAATCTATTTCATTGCTAATTATATTATAATATTTTTATTGCTAATTATATTATAATATATTTTTATTTTGAAAGTTGTTTGACCGTTTACCTGACCTGTATCGTACCTGATAAGATGAGTACGAGATAATATTTTATTTTCGTTAAGTAATCGGATATGAATATGAGTAAAAAAATTTTTATTAACTTATCAGGTAAGAATATGAGTAAACGATTTTTGTTCCTGTATCCTATCTATTGACAGCCGTCAATATTACCTCGTTACTAGAAGAAAAAGACGGCTCATATTTGGTCCATACAAACATAATAAGTTTTTGTTTAGATACAAACTTACAACCGAGGTATTTAATGTGATCAATTTATATTTGAGAACTAATAATTTGGAGAATATTCATCTAAGTTCATAAAATATTTAAAAATAGAATAAAATTACAAATATATCATTAAATATATGAATTAGTTGTATTTTAAAATTTCATGCAATTTGAATTCATTTATTATTTTATTAAATATTATTAAATTTAAATTATTATAATTAGCATATTATTTTGACGACATTTGATGGAATATCAAAATATATGGAATATAAAACACAATCAATCCATAAATTTAAAAATATATTTGTAAAGTTTTTCTCATAATTTTTATATATATTTTTTATAAATTTATATGAAGTTCGTTATTAAGTTTGTCAAAATAATTAATTGTCAAGAATTCTCTACCTTTATATATTGTATTAACATGTAATATGATATTTATCTAATATATATATAAATGATATTTAATTCTCATTATTATATATATATATATATTCTTTTACTAAGTTCGCCACAATTTGCGAAATTAAATTCCATTGCAAATTAACTTAATTTGTTATAAGTGATATATAATAAAGAGATAGATTATGGTGTTTTGCAGAGCAAAATAAGTATTTTGTTTCGGCGTCAAATATCATAAACTAATGACTTAATCGGTCGATCTAAATTGTTCAATATTTTTTATGTCAAAATCTTGTGAGATGTCAAATTTATTATTTGATAAGTTTTCTAACTATTTTTATTTTTTTTAAATGAACAATAATTATTTTTTATATATTAAATAAGGTTGTTTTAAAAAAAATAAAAATAACTAAAAATCTTAAAAAATAATGAAATTTGATATCCCATAAGATTTTGATATAAAAAAAATATTGAACAATTTAGATCAATCATTTAAATCATTGATATACAATATTTGATATCAAAGCAAAACACTTATATTACTTTACAAAAAACCGTAATCTATCTCATATAATAACCTCCCCTAAAAAGGGAGAAACCTTAGTCTCCTAGAAGGGACACGCCGACATTTCATTTCCGTTCATTGATTTCCATTTAGATCCATACATTGATTCTCGTTTATTTTAGTCTGTTGTATCACTATATCTGGTATTGGTTCGTATAGTGGGTCAACCTGGTTATTAAAAAGAGGAGTGATACAGTGCCTGCATATGCCCCCATATTTCTCCTGCTTCAATTGACAGACGGGTCCACACATTTTAGACTTTTAGGGGGTCTTTTTTTCAAGAAAGTAGAGGAAATAGAGTGGGCAAGGATAGGGGCACCATATATTTTTCCTATTAAAAAAGAGTTTTCATGATCTATTATGTTATCACTGTGGATGGTGTATTGCCAGAAATTTCGATAAGGATTAGCTGCTTCTTGATTTTGTAAGTTTTTTGTTGATTTCTTCAGTTAGTTTTATTCGGACCCGCTAGATTATGGATTTGTTTGGTAAATTAAAGAATAAGTTTGGAAAAATGATAATTTCGAAAGAATGATATAATAGTATTATTTTAGAAGAGTGGTAGAAGAGTGATAATTTTTACTATTTGGAAGAGTGAAAATATCGTTTGACATTGTTAATCGAGAATAGTTAAAATATAAATAATTATGATACTAACAATGATGATGATGATGATAATAATAATTATAATCATAATATAATATAATAATAAAATAATAAAGTATTAATATATTAATAATAGTAATAATAATAATAATAAATAATTATAATTATAATAAAATTATAATCATGATGATAATAATTAATGATAATAATCATAGTTGTAATCATAATAATATTATAATAATAATTATAATATAATTAATTTATCAAAATAGTAATATTATTTTTATTTTTATTTTTGTTATTTCTTAGAGTGTCAAACGAACCTGTATATTCTTATGTTAGATTTTCTTGACAGCGGATTGATCTCTTCGTCCTCGACTCTTTCTCAGAATAATTTTTAGTAATAATAAGTTTTATTAACGCGCCACTGGTAGTGGCGCGCTGCCATTCATATATTTGAAATTTTACGGTTCTCACTCTTATTTTTAATAATATTAATTTAATAATAATTATTAATAATAAAAACTGCAGAGGCTCTCTTCATTCCCAGTCCGCTCTCCTCAGGAATCTCGCCTTCTCTCGCGGTCTCCCTCTCCTTAGCAAACCGTAGGTTCTGTCGCGCCTCTGCTGTCCTCCGCCCGCAAGCTTTCTTCTCCGACAACGACGATGACTCTGATTCTCTATTTTCCAACCTAACCAGACATCGAGATAGCGACTCCGTGTCTCCGACTCTCCGTCACCCAGACTCCCTCTTCTCTGACCTAGAATCTCGATCGGCTTTTGGCTATTGCCCTTTTCTGATTTCTCCGACTGTTGACTGTTGCTGTGATCAATGAAAGCGAGACAGCGGCCCAGGCACCCAACAAGGCAGGCAGCGAGCCAGTGACAAGACAACAAGTGAACTGGTAATTGGTAAACTCCGTAAATTTGGCCAATTATGTATAATTCACATCCCTCATTCACTGATAAAAATCCAAACAACAAAGAGTAGGTGTTCAGTTTCTTTGCAAGTAAATCTTTAATGATGGAATTGCATATAATTGAATGGGAAATAATTGTTTTTTTTTTGTTTTGTTTTGTTTTTTGCTTTAGATGAGGTCCCTTTAGTTTCTTTTCCAAATGATTTGTTCATATTAGGGCTAATACCTGCTGGCTCAACTGATGCTATTGTGCTGAGGTATGAAGAATCAACTACCTCTAAACAGTCTTCTTCGAAATCAAAGTTGCTTTACTTTCATTGCATTTTCTGAATCCGACAACACAATACAACTATTGCATGACCAAAATTAAGCACGTGAATAGTATATTCTGATTGATATGTTCTGTTACAGACTTACAGTACAGACCTGACATGACCAGTGAATGACCAAAATTGAGAATTGTGATCCCAACTATTACTACACAAACTTTTTCAGCTGTCATTTTTTTCTCTGATGGGTTTCAATTTTATTCCCCATCCGCTATCCATCTCTTCAATAATATCTGGGGAAAAATAATTCAGTCGGACTGAATTATTTTTTCCCCATCTGTCTCTCGCTTGCTCTCTTTCTTCGTCGCTCTCGCTCACACCCTTCTCGCACAAACACATCTCTCATCTCCTTTCTCCCTTCTTCCTTCTCCCATTTAATTGACGAAACACACTTCAAGCTCTACGCTCTCCTCAAATCTCACTTTCGGTAATATCAGATCCACATTCGCCTCCACCTCCGCCTCTGAAGAATTGGTGAGAGATCAAATCTGGAAAATTGTCACTCACAAATAAACTAGAAGAAATAATCGGCGTAACTCAGGACATTAGATGAGTTTCTTTCGATTCAGCATAAATCAGATCAGATCGTGGGTTGCTTTGCTTTGAAATCGCACTGCCTTTCTTATTATTGGCTACACATATGGCGACTCAGGTCAGTACCATTTGACATATCTGATTTCATCTTCAATTGTCTAATACTCGAACTCAGCTACAAACCAGTAAGCAGCTTAAATTGGTCTAATTTACATTCAATTTGGGTTAAAATTGGTCAGCTTTTTAATTGCTAACAGTACTGGTACCATAGCTGAGGTTGGCCTGGGTTGGAGAGAGATTTGGACTAGAGGAGAAGAAATGGAGAGGATGGAACTGATTCTTGGGTGACATACGAACATGGTTTTTAATCATCTATCAACACCTAAGAAGCAAGGTTATCTGATATATGATGCCACTTCAGGCCCATTATTTTTGTATTAATTTGATATCAGAATTTATATTTTGGAACTTCTATATTTTGAAATGGATCCAAGAAGTATACAGTTAATTAGTTGAGAACAATTATCTATTCTCAATTGTAATACATTTTATCAGTACCTATGCTGATATACAATATATAGGTGGTATCTTACCAGTAGGCAACTACGAATTTAGTCTCCGATTCTTATATTAATTGCTCATTTCTTGCAATTAGGTGGTATCTAACATAGAGGTTGAAAATTAGAAAAAAGAGACCAAGTTCCAGGAACCTTATACAGATGAAATTGCCAAGTAACTCTTGACTTTGGAGCATCCTGAACTATTGGGATTAGTGGTCAAAAGACACAGTATTGCTTGGTATGACATTTTGGAGCTCATTTAATAACCCAAAGAATGTTTAAAGTGGCATGCCAAACACAATCAAGTACAAGAAATTGTTGCCTTGCCATTATGATAACACAATCAAGTACGGACCATGAGCATTAAAAAAAATGAAAAAAAAAACTTCTGAACCGTACCAAATACTGGTACGTGGTACACAACTACACAGTATTAAGGTCCCTATTTCTTCTATATCTATCATAATCATTCCACATATGCTTAGCAATTTCTTCTCTCATTTGATGTCCTACAATTTCATTTGGATTTATTGTTTGATATCTTGGATTTCTGGTCCAACTTAACTCTCCATTATGATTTACAATAAAATTATGAAGAGTACATGATGCCTGCACAATATCAGTTTGTGCATCTATTGTATGATATGTTGCAACTTTTAAAATAGGAAATCTCATTTTTAATACGCCAATGATGCGTTCAATATGATTTCTTAGTTTTGCATGCTGAAGATTAAAAAGTTCTCGATAATTTCGTGGTCGCTCATTTGCTAGACCTTGCTCCTTTACATGATATCTAAGACCACGATATGGTGCAAGCAATTTTGGTGTATTTGCATGACCTGCATCAACTAAATAATATTTGTATTGTGGTACTGTAAATCCATCGTCTAGTGCACTCTTCAATACAGTTGCATCAGATGCCGAACCTTCCCATCCAGCCATTACACAAGTAAATCGACGATCAAAATCACATACAGCCATAACATTTTGTGACAATGATTGTTTTCTATTTCGGTAACTAAGGATCTTGTCTATCTTCATCAATGGTTATTGGAATATGAGTTCCATCAATAGCACTAATACAATCCTACATATATTATGTATGTAACAATTAAAAATAGCAATTAGCATTTTCTTATGTCTGTAAAATAATATTCTTGGGGAAATGATTAAAAAATAATACTTACCTTAAAAAAGGATAAAACTCTGGGCGAGAAATAATAAATTCAGGTGTGCGGAGAGGAGGTGCAACAATAATATCAGAGGACAGCTGGTTTATAGCATTCAACACACTATGAAAATGACGACTCACTGTGTCACCTGAATGCTGAAATCGTTCTTGCACAGCGCGATTGCTTGCATTTTTTTTTGCTAGTGTACAAAAACATCGCTACTTGCTCTTCCACTTGTAGCAACCCATCAGAGAGTAGATGTCTCTCTCTCAATAATTTGACTAAAGCACGAAAAACATAAGACTCCATATGAAATTCTCGTTTGTATCGGCACTCGTGACCATCTAGGACTTCATTGACATACATAATTCCTGTTAAAATTGATGTATGACAAGGAGTTGGCTCGAACACATTTCTCTCTATATAAGGCATAATTTGTATATTCATCATGATCACTAATGATTCTCCACAGGTGGAAAGGATCCATTTTTTATTTCACACGTATATCCATATGGAGGAATATAATAATTGATACAGATTTTTTTATTTTAATAAATAAAAAAAATAAATAGAAATGGTAAGATTATTCCAAAAATTATCTCATATAGTCTGGATCGAGTTTGAAAACTTGGTCCTAGTTTTTTTTAACGTTTGTGTATGTGTTATATTAAAATCAAAATACAACAGTCAGTAGATTGAACTAAAATATTACAACAAAAATTAAAATCAAACCCAGCATTTAAAAATTACAACGTTTGTGTGTATTTAAAAATTATAGGTGATTGGACCGATTTTAAAACTCGGTTCAGATATCTAGGACCGAGTTTTAAACTCAGTCCCCGCATTCTGCTATTATATAGCACACTCAGCACATTTCTTCTTCATCTTCTTTCAGCCAACCATTTCTTCAAAATCGCTATTGTTACTGTTGCAAGAGGTTCCAATTGAAAATTTTTTTTCGATAGATCCAGAGCCGATCCGTATTCACCACTCTCGTCTCATCAACCTTGTAATTTTTTTCTATTTCGACTATTAATTTTTGTTATAAAATTAAAATACACTAACAGTAGGGTTTATCGTTCATACTGTAGAGACGAAAATATTGTTGATCAATGTGTATCGCGGAGGTCAAATCCTAAACACTTCAATCGGCACGAGTTACGATATTCATGTCACGTGCATATTTTTTGCCGACGAGACAATCAATCTTTGTGACTTGAAGAGACAAATTCATGCTGGTTTGGAGAGCTGCTCCCTAGCCAATTCAACATTAGTATTATAGCACGGATCAACACTGCACCAGCAGGTTCAGGTGGTTTTTTATAGCTTATTTGGAGTTGTTTCTGATGAAATTTAGGGAATAATTAAAACAACAGCTATGCACCAATTATTCAGGTATAAAACACTGGAGTTAGTAGTTATATTTGAACCAATATCCAGTTCTGATAACTATGATCCGACCAGTATTCCTGGAAGTAGTATTCCGGTAATGGCTGGGGAAAGAACTCACTCCCGAGCTCGAGAGCAGCGACCATCTCATATTCCAATACAAAATGTGGATGTGGATGTGGATGATGATGACGAAGAGGAAGAGTGGCACCTGGATGTCGAGGAGGATGACATCCAGGATGCAACAGATATAAATATGAATGAAATTGATGATGCGACAGATGTCGAAGGAATAGTAAAAGAATGGCAAATGTATGTTCCTTTTATCAATCGGGGAATGAAGCACCCATGTGCACAATTTGCTGATAATACACTAATGTCGTATGTAGACGAGCCTTATTTTCGCAAACCACCTAGAATTGATGAACAATTTGGTGTCGGTCAGCAGTTCAGTACAAAATTAGAGTTGAAAGTGAAAATCGTTGATTTTCATGTTCAACGTAATATAGAATTGGAGGTAACAAATAGCAACAAATCAAAATTAGTGATGAAATGTAAAGATTCTAATTGTCCATGGAGGATGTATGCCACACCCAACATGACGGGTATTTGGGAGATCAGAACAAATCCGCTCGAGCACTCTTATTTTAGCAGTGCTACTAAGGCGGGACCACTTGCTTGTTGTTTGTTCATTCAGAAGGCTGTATTACACTCAGTACGTTAGTCCATATTATACCATCCAGTACTACATTAACACATGATCTGGTCATTGGCGTAGTTATGACAATAAATAAGATTGGTCAATGTACAACGGTCCGATCATTAGGTCAGATCCAACAAAAATCAATAAAGGAAGGAGAAGGAAGATACGCATTCCAATGGTTATGGATGAAATGGAGGATCGCATCAACATGCTGCCAACTCGAGGTCGAGCTCGTTCCAACAGAGCACGATTTAGATTATCAGTGTATTTATATTTTTTATTGTTATATTTACCAGAATAATTGGATTACAATTTTTGTTGTAATATTTATATTTGTTTGATACTATTTTAGAACAATGTATTAATCATTCTTATATTTGGCTTTATAATTTTTTTTTTAATATTTTAGATCAATCTACTGACTAGTGTATTTTGTTTTTAATATAACACACACACAAACGTAAAAAAAAAATTGGGACTGAGTTTCAAACTCGGTCTAGGAAAATTGGGACCGAGTTTCAAACTCGGTCCAGGCTATATGGGCTAATTTTCGGGATAATCTTACCATTTTCATTTATTTATTTATTTTATTTACTAAAATAAAATAAAAATCTGTAATTGATGAGCCGGAATGTAAGTTGTGTAATGTATATTAGAGCTGCATACGAGCCGAGTTCGAGCGAGTCAAGATTAACTCGAACTCCGCTCATGACCTTACGAGTCGAGTCAAGCGAGTTGAGCGCATTGCTATCGAGCTGAAATCCCAGCTTGAACTCAACTCGAACTAGCTCAAGCCAGCTCGAGCTAGCTCATGACTCGTTAAGTGATTAGTTTTTTAGGTTTGGGATGTTAATAGTTTGGCTAAATAAGCAATCTTTCCACAAGCTGTGACCGCAATAATCTTTCCACAGTTCAAATACACAACACAATATTTTCAAATGCAAAGTTGTTTAAAAATTAGAAATATATAAATTCTAAATAAATTACAAATACACAATAGTACAAATTCTCAATCAAATACTCATATAGTTCTCCAACAACATAAAGCAGTTCAAAATAAAATAATTCCCATAATCTCATAAAATCACAAATTAACAAATAGTCCCATACAACAGTTCCCATAACAAAATAAAAATACAAATACAATAATAATTCCCATAATCCCACAAAATGACAAATACAACATCTCATACTGTACTTTCTCTACATTAAAACTTGCAGTGAAGAACTAAAGATATTAGTAATTTTTTGTACATACAAAGTTTGAAATTAAAACTGTGATTTTTTCTTGATTACACATTTGACCGATCATTGATGCTACCGTTGATAGATGTAAAACAATTAAGGACAGAGAAGATGAAGTTTAGCAATCAAGGGTATATTAGAGATAAATTTAACCTAGATATTTCTTCATATTCTAATTTGAGATATTCATAGAAGTTGGTATAGTGGAACTTGTTACTAGAACAAAGGCAGAGTTGAATGCACCCAAAAATTATTGGGTAAAATAATTGTGGGAAGAGAAAAGTACCTATGTTCGGTGTTTACTTGGATCTGATGAACCGCGCACAAACTACAATCGGCGAAGGGGGCGACAACTGAGTAGCCGACAGACGTGGAGAAGGAGAGAACTGAAGATTGGAGATGGCGATGAGATGGACAAATGGAGATTATAGAGAAGAGGGAAAAGAGAACCGAAAATAAACTTGCGAGATGGAGATCGGTGTGACTGGGTGAGGAGTGAGGAGAGAAATGCGAGCGGCAGGGAAGAGAGATTTAGGGTTTGGGGGTCGTAAATTTGCGCTGGTGAGTAAATTTGTTTTATATAAAATGTATTATCGAGTCGAGTTTCGAGCGAGCCGGATCAAACTCGAACTCAGCTCAGTAACCATCGAGCCAGAATAGCTTGAGTCAAAATAGTTTGAGCTAAATTGATTCGAGTCTGAGCTAAGTTTGAGCTGAGCCACGAGCTCGAGCTTTTCTGTGCAGCCCTACTGTATATATATAGAACTCATTCTTTCTTTCCAACGGCTAGTAAAACTAAAATTTAAATAAAGCACTTGCAATAAATATAACGGCTTCTGACTTCTGCTCACTCTGCATTACTTGTTTCTTTTTTCCAGCAAGTGACCGTTGTAAGCTTTTCATTAAATTCAGCAGGGAACAACTTGAATATTTTTTTTTTTAAAGATCAATCAAAATTTCCCATAACCATTCCAATTTGACAACCGAACAGGCCCACAAACAATTTCCCATGCATATCCGTTGAGATGGGTTCCCATAAATAAATTTCTTGATTCCCGTACCCATAAATCCCATCCCATTTAATTCTTTGTCATCCGAAAGGGGCCTTATTTAGTTCTTTACCCGGATTTAAACTCCATTGCCCTCTGTCATGCAGTACAACTGGAGTGTGGTTCAATTCCTTGACTTCATGTGGCAACAAAGCGCTCTTCAAAGGAGGCAAGGGTTGTGGTTCTTGCTACCTGGTTAACCATTTTTATTTACAATTTGGAATGACCTTGCGACTTGATGATTATAAATCTGTTCTGTACTATTCATTCCATAAATAAGGGGCAACAATGTTTCGACTACTATCCAATTAATATGTCATTTACTTCGTCCTTTTCCAATTGATATCCAAGCTATGCATCTCTTTTGGATATACATATATAAGTTTTCCCATGTATTACTTTCTTCACGTATGGGTGCAAATGATATCTTGATATTGCTTTCTGATAAGTTCTGACAAGCATACCTGAAATTTTTACATTTGATTTCCAAAATGTTCATCTAATCAAAATTTTGATGGTTGTCATAGCAGGTTTGTCATCACTTTGTTCACGTTAGATTTTTAGAAAGCAAAAATTGTGTCTTTCATGTCTTTTTGGTTTATTCTTTGATAGTATGTTGCTTTTGGGCATGATTGGTGTATTTTTTGGTACCAGCCAAGGTGAAGCGGGGAGTTCATGAATTAAATTTAAGCTATCTTTTATTCAGTTGATTTGGCATATATTAAAAAATAAAATTATTGCGTAATGTAGTTATCGATCTTAAGTGAAATCCTGTATGGATATTTGACATTCCTTCTCTCAATTTTGCATGTCTTTGGAGGAAAAAAAAAACTAGATTAATCATCTACTGTTAATTGAATGACTAATTGGGATCTTATATGGAAAGATATCTTTGGTGTGAGATATATCAATTATCTTTCTCATCGGGCTAAAATTCCATCATGTTTTCTTTCTCCTGACCCCTATATAGTCTGCATTTTGATGATGGGGAAGAATGATTGGTAGGGTAAAATAAAAATGGTCCTATTAATTCTACTTCCCTAATTCTCTTAGCATGTTAGAACTCAGGATTGCAATATTAATGAATATGTGAAACTAATTGGGTTCTATGTTGTATTTTTTGCCCTGAAATTTTAATGATATCCATCCTTCGTTTTTGTTTATTTTTTTGCATTGTTGTTTGTCTCTGAAATATCTGTCTTTCTTGTATTATATGGATCGTTTACTCATAATGACACCGGCTCCACTGAGAGTACAAACAATCTCACAGCAAAGCTCGGGTGAAACCCTAATAAAACATAAGGAGAGAGAGATGCAAATACACACACAATTAGGAAATGATAAGAATAAACCAGTGACAGGTGCATGGCATTGCCGTTGCAGCCGCAATAATCCGAGATTCTTCATTGTTTCTTTGCATTTTAATTTTATGAAAATTATATGGTCAATTATAATTTGCAATTTTGCAGCCAATTCACATGCAGCGGTGCAGGTAATGCGAGCCTGTTTAGAATAAAAAATGACCACAAAAGCAAAAAGAAAATGTGAAGCGAAATTATTAAATTTAAGGAGCTGGTGAAAAGAAGTGTGAAACGAATAAAGCGGTGACAGCAAATGGATAGGACATAAAAGCATATGAGAAGTGAGTAACATTTTCTTTGCTCCGCTAAATATAATGATCCTCTTTATTCCCTGGGCCTTCATTTGTTGCCCAATACAAAATTGACGCTTTAAATTTAACGAAGAGTAACGTTTGCGTTTCTGGAGGAAAAAAATGATGATAATAACAACATATAGGAACCCACCAAAGAGTCTCAAAACATACGATTGAAGAAGCACTTAGAAGTTGCCAAAGAAAATTGCAAGCTTAGCACATTCTCTTCACCAAAGAAAATTCAACATGAAGCTTCACTGATTCGACAATTTGAAAGACTACTTCTACAGTTCTACTAGGTTTGTTGTAAATGAGTCAAATTTAAGTGAGTCGGGTTTAGTTTATTCTTAACTTATGAAATTAAGAATTGAACTGAGGCGAAGCACGTGAAATGTTTCGTGCTGAAAAATCTAGTTTAAACTCAGCTCGACACTATTCGAGCAAACTCACGAGCCGGCTCATGAGTCAATGATTTAGTACATACTAGCTATATACCCGCGCGATGCAGCAGACTCTTTTATTTAAACATTAAAATATTATAAGATAAAAAAATTCACATTTATCTAATATTAAATTATAAATTCACCAAATTATAGAGAAAACCTATAATAAATACTATATTTAATCTTGAATGAGATTTTTGCACAATATGAGTTAATGATTCATGATTTTTATGGCAAGAAAAGTAAATTATTCTAACATATATTATCACCATTAATTTCTTACCAAATATGTATAAGGTTTCTAAATAAAAAAAATGTTATGGAAATGATAGTATATAAGAGAAAGAAATGGAGAGAAAGAGGGGATCAATGGACGCGATCACATACGTTCGATCAACCAAAAATAAATATTATCCGTCTAATTGAGGGATAAAATGGGTATAATAAAAAATTATCATGACAAAAAATGGACCCTCCAATTCTTAGATGCTTTATATAATAGTATAGATATAAACTACAAGGTTGATACATTTATAAAACTATACAAAATTAATATATTAATAAATTATATTTTCAATGACATTTTTATTGCGCTTATTTGAATGGATGGACTAATAAAAACTATCAAGTTAGATATACGAGTTGAGTCATAAATGAATATCGTTAAGCCGCTGAAATAGTGAGAGAAAGTGAGAGAGGATTCAACGAAAAAAGAGAACATATAAATTATTATCATTCGAGCGGAATCGAGTTACGAGTCAAACCAACCCTAACTCAAATTCAGCTCATTTAACTATCAAATTATATTAGCTCAAACCAAATTAGTTCAAATCAAATAAATTAGAGCCTGAATTAAACTACCAACCCGATTTTTTTCTAAACCCTAGTACTAAGCGGCATATAATGGCTTTCATGAGAATATATTCATGCTTGTAAAATTTTCTTAGCATTAACGAATAATAGGTGCATACTTTGCAGATGTACTTCGGAATTTGATACAGGTAGGTAAATAATAAAATAATAATGGAATTTGCTTCGTATACAGGGACAGTAAATTTTTATCAACGGATGAGTTAAATTAATTATTATTCAAAAAATTATGAGTTAGACTAATCATTGTTCGATAAATATTTATCCACGTGTAGCCAGCGGATTCGATTCCACGTGTAATTCGAAATAAAATAAGCAGAAAGGGCGGTGGGAAAAAGAACAAGAAAGAGGCGTATTTACTTAATGTTCCTAATTATTTGAGTTGAAAAAGAGATATAATAATAAAAAAAGGAATCATTCTATCCGCTTCTTTTAGATTTTTCCCTTTAGGTTAACAAATTAGACTTTCCTCATTCTCCTTTCTTTCTTATACTTGAAAATTTATCATTTTTTGTTGCCTTTAATTTTGGATCTTTAACGTTAGGTGGGCCTCAAAATCTGTAAACCGTAACTCTCACATAATTTATAATGAATTTTGCATGTCTAATTGTGAAATACGCCACACATAACAAACTACACGGACCCAAAAAAAAACACGTCTTCTATCCTAAAAAAGTTCATTAGTGAAATCGTAAAGCAGTAAAGCAGTAAATTCCAACTAAAAGCAATAAAGCCATATCTAAAGAGATTGTTAAGAGACAAAACTGTAAATATACATGCATTATTAGCTATTCAAATAAGAGAACCGCATATGAACAGAGCTATAATATACAATGATCATCCCTTCAATTTCTATAATCAGAACCCAATTGAAAATAATAACAATAAGTGTAACAAAAAAGGATATCACATCATGAACTAACAAAATTAAAAAATATATAGAAAATAAAGGGGATAATCTAAAAGAAAACCTATACCATTAATAGGGCAAAACTACTGACCATCCAATAACGCGAGCCCTTAAGAAACTGTTTGGATAGTAATAGATGGAATTTTTTTATGTAATCTACCCTTCAAGTACCTAATTTTTGCCTCAACCCTGGCCGTAAATCCTATTTTCGTTTTTTGCCGTGCCTTTGACCTCTCTCTCTTCCACATGTCATGATCCTCTAAATCCTTTTATAATACTTGATTTCCTGTATCACATGGTGATCCAATGGGTTGCAGGCACGCTGGTATGAGATGTGTACCAAATATGGTAAATTACAAACTACTCCGATCAAAAGAGTGGAAAACCAGTATATGGCTGCTGGACCTAATGCCTCTAGAAGTATTTTAAATGCATTGCCAGATATCAATGGAGAGGCTGTGCCATAGGCGAGGAGAAACAGGTACCACGATGCAATACTGCCCCAGACAAAGAAATGTTGAATCCAAGTGAAATGGGACATGGTCAAGGCGATTTGGATATTTACAGCCCATATAATGCACGTGAACATGGCAGTACCTACAGCGGCCATGTCAGCAGTTTGACCGTCAGAACGGAAAGCAGACTCGCTGGAGAAGATTGAAACGGAGAGGAAGTATAGCACTAGGGAGGAGTACAGGCCATTACCCATCCACCCAAGGATGCGGTACCAGTCGAAGAACAGATTCTTTGGGCCCTGCTGGTACAGAGCAGGAAACTGTGTACCAAAGATAAATGAATATGCATTGTTAAATCTCTTGAAAGGATTAGAACTAAAAACTTAATTTTAAGCTCATTAAAAAAATATTTGCAGCTCAAATGAATTATACATTTATATTATTGACTCTACGGCACTTTCTACAGCTCCCTCATATAACTAATAAAGCTTGAAGTCAAAATGGTACTTTTTGAACAATCATGCTAATTCATCAAAGCAAAACAATTGGATGATAAATCTACACTGCTTGCTTATTAATATGGTTGAATTTCCATTAAATATTTTGGTTTTTTCCTTTATCCTTTTCTCATTTGCTGGAAAGCACTAGGAAGTAGGAAGGGATGGTAAGCAAGACCTTTACAGAAAATGTGGATCACAGCATTACCTGTAAACAAACTTCTGATGAGACATCTTGCTCAAAAGCACCAAGAGATATAACTGGCAAAGATGTCAGTACCACATTGAAGAGGAGCATATACCAGTCATCATAGACTGATTGGCCAGAGAATCCGGTATAAGCCTCGAAGTAGAATATTGTCAGACCAAAGGCTATGTTCTTGTAGAAGAAGTAGCATATCTATTCCCCATTAGAAAAAACATTTTAGTACTTGCATTAGAGGAGCTCAACTCTTTGAGTGGTACACACCCACAAGCGATGAACGTATTTTTACTAGTTACGTACCATTTGAGCGATCCTTTTGTAGCACCAGTGGCCATGTACAACAAGAAGCCGCTCAAGAAACCGAAATTGGGATATAGCAAAGTCACTGGCCATAACAGCCTGTGCGAATTATAAATAGATATGTGAATAGACATAAAAGTAACAAACATAAGAATTATTTGAATAAAGATGATAGTTTGACATTATAAGAATAGTTGTTGACTTTGAACATGCATATTTTAGATATGTTGGAATCTCAATTGGTGCAACCATCACATGAACTTTACAATCAAGGAACAATTTCAATACCAATTTGCGACCAATTTTATATATGTTGAGATATTTGAACTTAAAGGTGAAGCTAATATTAGAAACTGGTTATTGCGACTTCTCTCAAATTTTCGTTACGTTGTATCGGCTTTGTTACTCGTCTCTCAACCAGCATGTGTCTTCACCAATTGAGGTATAATCTTTACCTGCATTCCTTCCACACCACTTATACCTACTCCAATGTCAGCTTCTTGAATCATGCCAACATCATTTGCACCATCTCCTATTGCTAGTGTTGTCTTACCTGTACCTTCCTTCACAAGCCTTGTCACCTAAGCAAAATAACAATAAATAAATAAATAAACTGAAGTAAAGAATAACATTAGCTCAAAAGTTAACATGCAGCTCATAAAAGATATTAGAAGTAAAGATTCATTCTTTCTTAATCCCAGTTTTCCTGATGTATTAAAAACCAACCAGCAATGAGCAAATATGGTATTTTTGTAAATATCAAAATTAACAAGGTTATACATGACATGTTTCATTGGACTGAATAATACCAGAGCCTTCTGTTTGGGGGATACACGGCAGCAGATGACAGAGGCACAGTTGATGGCGAGTTCAAGAAATCGAGCCTTCAAGTCATCATTGAGGGCATGCGTCAAAGCCTTCCCGTCTATAATTAAAGCAAAGGCGGCATGAGGATCCCGCTCAAGCTTGACCATCTGGATGGCATTGGAGATCTGGAGGGAGAGGTTCTCCTTTGCTGCCTGCTCAGAAAAAAGCAAAACCTACCACGTCTAAAGTTCCTTATTTGTCTTTGTAATTCTTCTCTAGCCTACCTACCTAATCTCTCCCTCTCAGCCGTAATCCAGTTTCTTTGCCTTTTGGGGGCTAGGAAGCGTATGCGAAAGCAACCTTGTAGTGGTTCATTTTTTGGGGGGTTGGTTTTGTTTTTGTGTGTGGTGTGGAAGGTATAAAAAGAGTACAATGACATAAGAGGAAATAGTTCTTACTCTATAAATATAACAGGTCAGTTCTGAACCTTGTCTGCCTTTCCATTTATTTATCCTTGCACATATTTCTTATGTTTTAGCATTTTGCTTTGTTGTTGGAAATATGGTAGTTTGATGTGCAACTGAATTTGGGGTAATATAATATAGAGGAGGGTTTTCCAATGCCACAAGAAGCCACCAAATCACTTAATCAAAATAATTTATCCTTTTCCTTTTCCGTTTTCTTTTTCTTTCATTTTCTTTTCCTGTCTGTAATCTCTTTTCCACTTTGATTAATAAAATTACTTAGTAGGCTATTCGCCTACTACTTCAAAAGAAAAAAAAAATTAACTCAAATTTCAAATCCAAATCTTTGATCTTATTAATTTTTATGGTAGATGCATGCTCCTAAATTTTCACGATTTTTGGAGTTCATTTAATACTAGATCAAATGAGAACAAAATGAATGAATCTAGTTAATTATGATTGATTAATTTGTACGCATTCATATTATTCTCATTTGATCTAATATCAAATGAGCTCCAAAAATCATAAAATTTTAGGAGCATACATCTACATAAAAATTAACAAGATAAACAGTTTGGATTTGAAATGTGATTTTTAAATTTTTAAATATGAATTAAAAAGTGAGTTTGTGGCATCTTGTGGCATTGGAACCCTCTATAATATATGAAGTTAATAATTAACTTTCCCAAAACAAATCAAATGGATATCCCTCTCTTTTAATATATGAAGTTAATAATTAACTTTTGTATTATTTTCATTCTTTTCTATACCAAAGAGTGGGCAGGAGTCATTTGGTTTGTTTAAATAATTTGAATAGAAGTGGTTGAACTTAACTGGTGAACCATACTGGAACATAAACTCTGGTACATGTGCGATAATTCATGCTGCAACAATAAATACTCTAGAAGAATACTTTAACTCTGCTCATAAGGACATGGATGTAAATACACTAGAAGGATACTTTTGTGTCTGGTCATAAGGACATGGATGCAAAGAGAAACACATCCCTTTTGGCTAAGCAATTAACAATTGGAACATATGGACCTCCCCCTTCTTCAAGTAACTTAAACAAATAGAGATGTACACAAATCTGCACCTTTTTAAAATCCTGTTGTGCTGGATCGCTGGGTATGGTGGATAGACAGATTTGTCTCATGCCTTGCCTAAGCAAGCTGCAAGCATATCTGAAAAGAAAAATGCCAGTAATCACCAATCAGTTAATCAAAAGATATTGTGATGGATTAAATCCCACAAGACCAAATATATTTAGTAAAAAATGTTTAACAGTACTCCCGTAATTAAATCACTTGCAAAACAAGATTCACAAGAGTTGTCACTTCCGTTGATAAAAGATACTGACATTTATGGAATATGCCACAAAATATTTAGGATATGTGGCATTTTGTTCCCTTTAGTGGTGCTTTTTAGGCGTATTCATTGGACCTAGGCTGGGCAGTTGTTTTACCGATGTTTCTCTAAACATCAGCAGGAGTCTGTGTAGCAATTTTTTCTGCTTTTAGTGGTGTTTTAAACTGAAGTAAAAGCTTGATTTCTCGTAGTGCTAATCCGAGGTTCTTGGGGGTATAACCATGGGGTTCCTCTAATGAAGTATATTTTCAGGGAGGAATGAATAGAGTAGATTTATAATTCCAAAGGGAGGTATGGTTTAGTGTACTCTCAAAAGTATGATCACTACTTTTGCTAATGTATCTTTATATTAAAAATACCCAATATTAATGGCAGTTTCCATCTTATCACCCGTCAAAACCCAGATTTTGAGGCCAGCTTGAGCCAACTTATCTATGCACTGCGGCACCTGAAAAGACAAAAAAAAAAGGTTATCTGACAAGGAAAAATCTGATGCAACTGATTTAATGCTTACACACTACAATCTCTTCTGTTGCATCCTGGAACCTAGCAAACCTTAACTTGAGTCTGCTCTTCATTTTGAAATAATGAAAAGATGAAGATGATGTTAACCTTTAAGACCACTCCCAAATAGAAAACAACTGTACCATTAGGGCTCTATGCCGCCCTTGAATATTGGGGTTTGGCGAGCATTGCAAATATGACTATGTTTATAGAGACCATTGAAGCATTACTTACTCCTCTTTGCAATTTATCCTCTACGGCCGTGGCCCCCACAAGAATTAAATCCTTCTCCATCAACTCAGCGACACGCTCGAGCTGTGCCTCTCTATCAGCCCCTATTGAAGTTTTAGCTTTAATAAACTCCGCATTCCAGGCTGAATATTCAGATTCCTCCAACACTCTATAGGAAAGTGCCAAAGTACGTAGACCCGCCTCCCCATACTCGTTCAGATGCCTTGTAGTATCTACCTCAAATGTTCTCCCATTTTTGGAGAGCCGCTCAAATATGATACTGTTAATTTTACATACAAAAAGCTGTTTTATGCAATATATGTGTCTTGTAAAATTATCAGGCATCAGCAATCAAGATATTAGTACCTATCAGCTCCTTTGCATAGAAGAAGAATTTTCCCAGATTCATCTCGCACAATCACTGACATTCTCTTTCTTTTGCTATTGAATTCTAACAGATTGAGAACTTTGAACTCCCTGAATCGTAATACAGAAAAGAATCAAACTATGCAAAGTTATACTGTTTTATATCCCACTATATCTTGAATTTCTGATCTCCATTGCTAAAGTAGAGGATATTTGTACCATGATTGGTATTGGTCCACAACTCCATACAAAATTAGACACTAGCCTTTACTAACAGAAATAACTAAATTTAAGAAAGACAAAAAAGAAAAAAGAATAACAAGAGAATTTAGAAATGGAAATCTAAAGAGAACAGCCCTATGTATATATATAAGTTTTCTAGAGAAAAATAATAATAAAATGAATGATATTATTTTCAAAAATTGAAAAGAGCTTAGCGAAACACCCCAAATTTTTATATCTAAGATTTCAAAATGAGGAGCACGACATATATTTTTTGAGCTAGGATCCCTCCGCGATCCTAGCTCAAAAAGTATATATCAAATGGTCTCCAAATTTTGATTTGTCACTCTCATTAAATTCTTCATTTTGAAATCTTGACAAAAATTTGGGGTGTTTTGAGTTTTTTAAGTCGCTCTTTTCAATTTTTGAAAATAATATACAAACATTGCATATTTTATTATTATTTTTAGAGCTGATTTTCAAAAATTGAAAAGAGTGTCTTAGAAAATTTGAAACATCCCAAATTTTTGTACCCTATAAGATTTCAATATTAAGAATTTAATGAGAGTGATAAATCAAAATTTGGAGATCATTTGATATTTTTTTTATCTAGAATCACGGAAGGGCTCTGTGTTCCTAGGAGCACGCTAGCTTTACTCTCTCTCTCTATATATATATATATAGAGAGAGAGAGAGAGTGGAGATACCGTGAGCTTAAGCTCACGTGAGCCTTCCGTGAGCTTAACTCAAAAAACATAATAAATCATCTCGAAATTTTAATTTATCATTCTCATTAAATTTTTATATAAAAATTTGTGGGATGCAAAAATTTAGAGTGTTTTGAGCTTTTTAAGTCACCATTTTTAATTTTTTAAAATGATGTTCAAGTATTGAATATATTATTATTATTTTTAGAGCTGATTTTCAAAAATTAAAAACCACAACTTAAAAAGCTCAAAACGCTCCAAATTTTTGTATCCCATGAGATTTTCATATAAATAATTTAATGAGAATGATAAATTAAAATTTCGAAATGATTTGATATGTTTTTTGAGTTAAGCTCACGGAAGGCCTCTGTGAGCTTAAGCTCACGGTATCTCCACTCTCTCTCTCTCTCTCTCTCTCTATATATATATATATATATATATATATATATGTGTGTGTCTGGTAACACTCACATAATTTTTCTTTTCTTTATGAGCATAAATGTAAATATAAAAATTAAAATGAAGTATTTGACAATGACATACTTTTCAACTGGGTCATCAGCGGAGAGTACCTCTCTCTGACAAACACACTCGACTGTGTCCTCTTACAAAACTCAAACCCGAATTCTCTAGCAGCCACTAAGAATGCACCTTCATCAGGTGACTCAGCTTCATAGGTGAACCCCCCTGTCTCCTCATTCAACTCAGGTATAGCCGTGTGGCACAATGCAAGGATTCTAAAAAACATCAAGATGGTACCCGAATTTGGTTCCAGTGTCCAGTACCCATTCATTAATCTATCATCCTCAAAGTTAAACCCCTTTATTGTAGACTTCCTCACCCTCTCAAAGACTGGTGTCATGGGAGTGCTTGGTTCGATTTCAATTTCAGATGTACCTGGCCAGAATCCGTTCTTTTAGTCCATATATCTATTGGGTGTCTTAGTACTTGTCTTTGTGCTGGGTGCAAAGAGCAAGTTGATTTGTTTTATTTTGTATAGCATAGTAAATATAATTAACATTCTGCAATATATAGCCATTTTTATTGTACTGGCAAGCTAAACCAGCATTCATCACACTTGCAACTTAACATTCAATTGTCAGGTCACAGAAACAAATAAAATGTTTGGTTGAAAGAATGTTAAGTCAAGTTTAAGATGACCATACTGCTACAACAGGACTGTAGAAGCATTCATCAGAACCCGAAGAAAGGTAAATTTTGAAATTTTGTCAATGTACTTTCTCATAAATGACAGTCATTTTGGTTGAATCCTTAACTGCAAGCACTGGAAAGACATTTTATCTTATATGTAAATATCATGAACAAGAGTCATTCACGAGGAACGAAAAATGTTGAAGGTTTTATGGACAAGTCAGATAATTTGTATATTAATGAGAACCCTAGTGGGAATTTTAACTTGGCAAGTGCACAAAATAATAAAACATGTTTCTCTAAAATCTTACCAAAGTCACTATGTGACGTCATATGCTTTGCAGCTGCCATTTCAACCTCGCTTGTACCCATCCCATAAGAGATGCCTGCAATGGAGCACTTCAAGAAGTCCATCTGGTTACACGTTAGTGTGCCAGTTTTGTCTGACAAGATGGTGTGTACCTGCCCAAGCTCCTCATTCAAATTTGAAGTACGGGCCTGTGCTGGGACGCCGGTTTCCTCATCATACATGTGCAAATCTTGGTTTATGAACATGGCTTGCAGAACCTTCACAACCTCAATTGAGACATATAGTGATATCGGTATGAGATATCCATAAAGAATCAAGGCCGTGATTAAATGGAACAATCCTGAGAGAGCTGGCTTTTCTGGGTTGTACAAATCGTCAGTCTTCTTGGGCTCCAAAAACCACCAATTTGGCATATAATATTTTGTGTTTACAGCAAACCCAATTGAGCTAATCAGGGATATCAACACGAGCACACTGAACAAAACATAAATGATCTTATCCATCTTTTTTTCTATTCGACTCCTTTTTGATGGTGAATCGGTTGAATTTTGCATCACCTTAGTGTCATGCCCGGTAAAAATCACCACACCATATATGTACTGGGTATTTCTCAATTTTGAGTCCCGCAAAAGAATTTGGTTTGGGTCAAGAGCATAAACTTGCCGTTCATATTCAAAATTACCAACAAAAGTGTACAAGCTTGGGTTTGGATCCTCACAATGAATTATCCCTCTAAAATCCTTAAATGCTTCATCTTCATCTAATGGTAATGTTACCTCTAGTGACCTCTTCACCTTCAAATTCGTTTCACCATCTAAATTCATGGTCTCTACATAGCATATACCATCTTCGTAACTAGAAGATAACAGAAGCAAGTCAGCAGGGAAGAACTGGTCCTTTTCAACCTTGACCACATCCCCAACCCGTAACTTCTGCCAGTGCTTGTACCCAAAAACACCCTCTGATTTGTGAATAGAAACCTTGCGGCTGTTCACCTTCATGTCTTGTATGAACCGCCTCCAATCCTCTAATGCTTCTTTGGCCATGGAGAGACCAACCACAAAGGCAAGAGGAGCGATCATACTCACAGCAGAGAAGGGCGCAACTGGTGTAAGTGACAAAATCGCAGCCAATAAAAAATACAAATTCGCAACCCGTCTGAATTGTTCAAAAATGGCCTTGGGAAGGAAGGTAATAATGTTGTATTTGGTGGTAGAAATGTAATTAGTGGGGTATTTGAGGGGCTTTTTGCGGTGGAGGCGAGGCTGATTGCAATGCACCACACGGGAGAAACCAGGCCCACCTAAGGAGGCATTGACTGTGTCTGACGGATCGAGCTGGAAACTTGGCCGGAGGCAAGAGAAGGTATAGAGCTTACTCCACCTCAGCCGGTCCCTCTTCCTTCTGCCAGTTCTCGCCATTTCAAGATTCCGGTTTCAGTTTTGTATTATTATGTAAAATGTAAGCATTTTGTTGATTTCAGTTTGAGGGAGTGCCTGAAATTATTGTGAGAGCGAGTTAGAATAAGTAGATTTGATCAATTCAAAGTTGGTGAGAAAGAACAAAAAAAAATAGTTTTTGACTTTTTACGAATTTGAGACGATCATAATTGCCGTTGATGACTCAATAAAAAAGGTGTAAAGAAAACAAATTTAGGGAATCACGCAGCTCCAGTGATTCAGAATTAGCAGTATTTTTCAAATTTGAGCAAAAATTACAAAAACTACTATGCACCATAACAATCCTAGAAACTGAAAACTCGCATGTTTCCCAATTTTTAAGCTCAATTAGAAAATCTAGCAGGTTATTCTAGGTTTTGTTCATGGATATGAGCCGAAGCTTGCCAATGTCGGTTGTTTCCACCATGGTTCGGAGAATCCATCGGCAGCTCACGATCCGATAATCACGCGTTTCCCAAACCGAGTGGATGCTTTTAAGGTTTTGGGCGAAAATAGGAAGAGACAAACCTTGTGTCAGATTTGCACCGATTCTCCCTTCCTTTCCAGCTTGTATGCGACTTGGGGAGTCTTCAGATTTGAATTTATTTTACCGATTCTTCAAAGCTGGGTGTGATATTTTTTGATCGGAAGAGAAATTGGGGGTTAGCGTGAAGTGTGTTTGTGTTAATTAAAAGGATGAAAGAGAAAGGGGGGACAATTTTCTTGGAGCGTGTGTGCTTACCGTTTAGGGATTTTACTGGGTTAACTATCAATTATAATAATTTATTTTATTAGTTAGATAATATAAATTTATATATCGATTTCAGTATTAACACTTGCCAAATTATTCATATATATGCAGTTCACGCGTAGTTTACTTTTCTCTTCGATTATTTATAAATTATAATAATTTTACATTAATTAATTTACCAGAATAAAAAATCTTGCGAGGTATAATAAAAATATTACACACATTTAAAATAACTCACATTGCTTTCATGTACATATTAGTTTTTCGATTATGTTTACTTTTAAAGTTCGATAATTTACGAGAATAAAAAATCTTGCGAGGTATAACAAAAATATTACATACATTTAAAATAACTCGCATTGTTTTCATGTACATATTAGTTTTTCGATTATTATGTTTACTTTTAAAGTTCGATTCTCTCCATTTTGTTTCTACTAAATACTTATTTGGAATTAGCATTCGGTTTCTAATTTTCTATCAATTTTTCATAATTTATTTCTCTTTGTTCTTCATATAATGCACTCCAATAGCTTGCTGATAAACATATATAAATTTTATTATTCATGTTAAAAATTATTATTCATATTAATAGCTTTATTATACAAGACAAGGATCCAGTGTCACTAGTTTTATCGGCATCCGATGCCATTAAATTTAATTTATATTTTAAAATTTAATACTCAAATTTTAAATTCAAATCATTAATTTGTTCATTTTCGTGATAGATGTGTGCTCTTAAAATTTCATAATTTTTAGATATTATTTCATATTAGATCAAATGATAACAAAATAAATACATAAAAATAAATCAATCATATAGTTAATTAGATTCACTCATTTTGTTATCATTTGATCTAGCATAATAATGACAATAAAAAATCATAAGATTTTATGAGAATAAAAATGAACAAGATTGACATTTGGATTCAAATTTGAATATTATTTTTAATAAAGATTAAAAAATAAATCAGTGTAGCACAGAATACCACTAAAGCTAGTGACATCAGATCTCTTCTCATTATATAATTTATTTTTGTACAATATTATCATTATTCACATTATAAATTGTTATTTCATATCATCGCTATCTAGGTTGAATAACAAAAGTATAATATAATATAAGTTTTCTAATAAAGCTTCTAGCATGAATAATAACTTATTTAACTTTAATAAAAGTCCCGTAATATTTTCCGTGGGAGAAAAATTCAAGTATACGACTAGAATCATTCTCAATAACTTGTTCGATTCTGATTTCATAGACAACATGTTGATTTTGGTTTCAATTTTTAAGTTTCAAAACCATACTTTTGTCATGTTGGTTTAATTTTAGAGATAATTATTTTATATATATGCGTAGCACCGTAAATATATGTACAAGGCAACCTTGTTTTAAAGTCTCACTATAAAGTAAGGTTTTCTTTCATCAGTAGATGAAATTATTTGACAAATTAAATCTTGTTAACATGGATTTTTCTAGGGGTGGTAACCAGCTGAGTCGAGCTCAAAATCGATTCGCTAAACAAACGAGTCGAATTGGCTCATTAACCATTTTGATTCTGAGTCAAAAAAATTAAGATAAGTTCGTTAAGTTAACTATCTCACTGAGCTGATTCGTTAAAACTCATTTAATAGTTAATAATATTGTTTATAATATGTTATATTAAAATTTATAAAAATTAATAAAATAACTAATAACAATATATTTCAGATATAATAATCTACATATTATACTATAAATTATTTATTATACTAAAAATCTATAATCTATAATAAATATTAATAATTCATCAAGTCAAATAAATATAATAAATCTATCGTTAACACTCGGTCTTTTAAAAAAAAATTAATCGTGGGCCGATCTCAAACGAATTACGAGAGCCATAATATTTTTTCGGCCAGCACTAGCTTCCTCACTCTCTAGCTTATGCTTATGCAACAGCTCGTGGGAGAAAAAACAAAAGCGCTATCGACGGCATAACTTATGCGTCGTTAATTAATATTCGTTCCAAAATCCAAATTGAATTGGGACGGAGGTGCTATTCGACGGGAGTCTCATTCTCTGTGACAACGTGTCTCTATCCCCAGACCCCAGTTGATATTTCTATTTTCTATTGGAAGATGAGATTGCATGATTGTATCCAGACGCGCTTTGCACGAAGTGAGATGTGAACCTAGAGCTCACTGGAAAGATATTTTCTACGAAGCTTCCGAGCAAAGGAAACAACTCAGGCTCGACCTTATATACGCAATGAACTTCCCAAAGTCACATTATAAGGGGCGGATCTAGATTTTGATCCGGAAGCAATTATCGGAATTATCGGATTGTAATAATTTATCGCGTTCAAATTTATTAATTAATCAGATATTAAATAAAAAATTAATAATTTAATATGTATTATTATCTAATAAAAAAATATTAAAATAATAATATTTTATATATTAAAAATAACAACAAAATAAAACTCAAAGTAATAAATAATCAAGTTGATAAAGAAAGTTTTCGTCTACTTAACTTTATATTTTGATATCTTTACATAATTATTTCATTATGCACGATATTAAATATTTTTTCTCAATAAAAATTATTAGACAATTCAGGGGGGCAAAAAAAATATCGGGGGGACAAATTACCGAATGCATTATCGAAAAACACTATTTTTCAAAATTCAAGAGAACACATGCCCCCTAGACAAGCTTGGATCCGCCCCTGACTTTATAAGTTGGAAGGTGGAATGCAATTTGTTTAAAGCGACGTTCACTGAAAAATTCTAAGTTTCCCTATTTTGATAATGTTAAAATAAAGGTTAAATTTGAAAAAAATAATATAACTATATAATTTATATTATTTGCATATCATATCAATAATACGATTTTAATTAACATACATTTCATTGTACATATAATTACCACGGAATTTGAATGATCCAAATTATGAGCCCCAATGCATCATTAAACAATAATAAAACTTAAATGTTAAGCTTTATAGTTTAATAATAAATGTGTAAATTTGATTTTTTTAATTGTGATGTCAAAATCACGAGAATAATTATTGTTAATCAATCCCTTCTCATTTGAAAGGTATATATATTACATATGAAAGGATAATCTGCTATGAATATATAATTAATTTATTAATTAACAATAATGATTTTCACTCATCAACCTCTCTTCTTTAGTCACGCCAAAAAGAGTTTCCCTTAATTATCTTATGCTCAAAATTGAATGTCTAAAATTATTTCGATCCATATCAAAATCTTCCTATTATGAATTAGAATTACTTGACAGCACCTTATCCTTACAATCACAGCGATGATTTCTCCAAGCTTCGAAATTTTAGAGAAAAAAAAAATAGGGGAAAAATCAACATGTCGACGTGCGATTTTTTTATATATTGATTGTGTATTTTTTGGCATTCTAAAATCATTTGATGTTCCGTTGAAACGTTGCTAATTATGGGCTAATGCAAATTTTATTTCATTTCATGAATGTTGAAAAGTGCAACGAATTTCATATATATAATGGTTTAAAATATGGATTACGTTTTTAATTTCCGAATTTCAAAATTGTAATTTTTAAATGGCTTGTTAAACTAATTCATTGTCTATGGATCTGACCACATACTATATGGCCAGATATATATAGCTTTAAACTTACCTGCTACAATTCAGTTGTACTCAATTTTTTTTGTCTACTGTATATAATTCGAGAACAGAATATATTATATTTCGGTCAACAACACAAAAATGGTAACGCTGCAAACTCAGTATATTAATTCGTAGCAATATTAGAATGGTTATTTTAATTAGCATGAAATTAAATTACGTACAATCCAACTTCCGAGTTGGTTAGCTGTTAAGGAGTGAGGTGAGCGCTGACATTTTTCCTTTTTCTTAATTTTGCGTGATACGATTATTGTTCGTGCACATATATGGTGAATCATCCACTCTAAGCCTCTAAATCCATCCATCTGATACAAATCACGCGGTTGTAATCGTCAAGATATCCTAAGGCGAAAGCAGCGGATCCAACCATGGCCTAGAAATTGGACATTTGTTAGTAGTTCGGAGTTGCATAGGGTCAAGACGTGAACACCGCAACTGTCCATTGTCGGATGAATAGGAAATTCTTAAATTTTAGTGCTCCCCATGTCATGCCTTCTCTTTTCCTGTGGGCTGTGGCGTAGTTGGCATAACTTTCCATGTAGTAAGTAGCCTATTGTAGTATTGTGCTGATTCACTGTATTCTGCAGATAGATAATGCTGTTGAACTTTGGATAAAAAAAAAGGAAATGCTGTCGGCCACAAACTTTTGTCCGTGTTTAAGTTACTGTCAGTGTATAGTATTTTAGGAACGTAATATGTTTTTTTTTTAGAATTTTATTTTCTGACCGTTTCAAATTTTATATATTTTATCCTCAATTAGACGGATAATATTTATTTTCGGTTGATCGAACGTATGTGATCGCGTCCATTGATCCCCTCTTTCTCTCCATTTCTTTCCCTTATATACATTATTTCCATAATATTGTTTTTTTATTTAGCAACCTTGTACATATTTGGTAAGAAATTAATGGTGATAATATATGTTAGAATAATTTACTTTTCTTGCCATAAAAATCATAAATTATTAACTCATATTGTGCAAAAATCTCATCCAAGATTAAATATAGTCTTTATTATAGATTTTCTCCATAATTTGGTGAATTTATAATTTAATATTAGATAAATATGAATTTTTTTATCTTATAATATTTTAATGTTTAAATAAAAATATAGTCTTTATTATAGGTTTTCTCCATAATTTGGTGAATTTATAATTTAATATTAGATAAATGTAAATTTTTTTATCTTATAATATTTTAATGTTTAAATAAAAAAGTCTGCTGCAACGCGCGGGTATATAGCTAGTATTTTGTAATATACCTCGTTTCAAAATTTTACAACACAACTTTTGTTTTTGCATGCATGCAGCATGTATTCATGATACTACTTTTTATTTTTTTTTATCAAGTAAATATTTTATAATAATGATAAATTATTATTATTATTAACAATAAAAACAACAATTACTATAATTATTATTATAACTACTAATTCTTCTTTTTCTTATGATTATTATTACTAATTGTGTTATGATAACAATGATAATATAATATTTTTTGTCATTTGGCTCTAAACTCGTTAATTTCCAAAAATCAAAGGAACGGTTTGCCAAAAAAAAAAAATTGTCTTGTTAAAAAATAATACACATCGAGCCTATGAAGAATGTCTTTTTTTTGTTGCAATAAAATTCACTAAGGACCTATTTGGTGTGATAAATCCCTTGGGAAAGTCAACCATTTGGGTAGGGATATTTTGATTTCCAACTTGTGATGACTTTATACATTAAAAAATATAAAAATAGAGTGTTCAAACATTTAAATTTAAAGATATAATTGTCTTCTATTTAGAAAATTCAGGATAATCCCAAAAATCCTCTCTTTATAGATCCACACTTTTTCCAGTAATTGTATCTATTCAACCTTTGTAATCATTCAGATTCACGTTAACATAGACATAGTGCTGTCCATTTTTTCACATAAAAATATTTTGCATCAAAGATTTAAATGATCAGGATTCTGGAGAAGAAATTCTATTAATTGCTGCTAATATTTTAATATTCTTTTGAAAATCGGTTAACATCTCTTCGTTTGGTTTTCTTTTCTCATCTACCCAATTTTTTCAGCTTAGGTTCTCGATTATAGCAAAAAAGTTGTTTTTATCGAAAGGAATGAAGAAAAGCAATTCGTCGCTATTCACCGCACGTGTAGAATGCATCACAATAATGGTACCGTATCATACGGGTGACGAGACAGGAACGTGTTGAAACTGTGTCCGTTGACGATTGGAGACAGAGACTGCCAGATTTTGAGCTCGTAACACGCAATAAATATCTTCAAAGGAATATTTTTAAGAATGGGATCCATTTAAAATAGGTTATTTTGATGTTCTTGACAATGAACATGTATATGAAATTACTAACAGATCAGTTCATTGATTACATATAACAAGGGTACAGATGAACTTACTAACAGATCAATTCACTTGAGTTCATATAGCAGAGGTACAGATGAATTTACTAACAGATCAATTCACTTGATACAGAGTAGTGAAAGTAGGTTGGTAGGAAATGAACTTACAAACATATCGAGTTCATTTTAGGGTAGAGAAAGACGAACTTACAAACATATCGGTTCAATCTTGGCAGCTCCGAGAGATGATTTTACGAACAGATCAGATCAACCTCTACGGAGAGATAGGAGATGAGTCTACAAACAGATCGACTCAATCTTAATTGATCTAGAAGATGAACTTACAAACATATCAGTTAAATTTTAACTAGTTAATGACCAATCACACAAAATATAACCTGAAGTGCTAAGCCAGTTGATCTTGAGGTTGGTGAATCAGAAGATTAGTGGATATGGCTCACATGCACATCTTACTGATCTTCTAGATCATGAATTCCAAGCACTGAGCGGATTCATAAACCTATGAACACTTCTACACACAAAGTCAAATATGAAGCGCTAAGCCAGTTCAACATTGAGGCAGGTGTGTTAATGAATGAACCTACAAACAGATCAGTTTAATTTCACTGTCTAAAAGATGAACTTACAAATAGATCAGTTCAATCATGTGGCTTGGGAGATGAACTTACAAACATGTCAGTTCAATTTCATGGACTAGAAGACAAAATGTCAAACCGTGAATTTTAATTGAATAATAATAACAATTTGAGAGGATGACTAAAATGACTTCATATGAATTAACATATATATAACGTTAAATGAATGGATAAAACTAACGACGCCTGTATAAACGAGTTAAACATACAACAAGTAAATTTCGTTAAGAATTTCAAATAAAACAATCAAATTTAATGAACAAGTAACCTTAGATAATAACTTAATGGTAGTTTAGACTATTTGTAAATTGTTAGGATAAATCATGATTTAACCAAAGAAAATCACAAATCAAATTCTAAAATTTCCACTAGAGTCCTGACCACAGAAAATCACTTACCATTCGACTCTATCTCCTATTAATTATCCACTTCACTCACTCTCTCATCGACTCTCTCTCCTCCCTCTTTCTCTGAAATCCTCTCCGTCTCTCTCTATTTCCGTCGCTCACCTCACCCTTGTCGCTTTCTCTCTAATATCGTGACCTACTCCTCCCGACGAGGGTTTCACCCATCGTCTCATCCCTTATGCCCTTTCCCGTCCTCATTTAATGCTCTCACCAACTCTCTTTCTCTTTGTCTTGTCCTTGCCCTCTAACCGATGCTACCTTCCCCTTGACTTCTCTGGCAAGAGCCCTGTCGCTCACGCTCCCCACTCTTTCGTACCCTGCTACTGGTCATCGCTCCCCTCTGTTATAAAAGAATGGCCTGAGCCTTCTTTCATCCCTTCTTGCTCGCTCTTTCTCTCATGCGTTGAGACTTTCCATACAAACAAATTGATAAGAACAGGTCCCCTGAGTAAGAGCTTGAAGTGGAAAATGAGGTAAGAAGGTGTGGCGCTCTGAGGTGGGGCTCAGTCGATATTGCCACCCTATTTGCTCTTGAGCCTTGCTGTCTTTCCATTGTCTGTTTTGCTGCTTTGAATTAGTAAAAACCCTAACCAAAACTCCCTATTGTGAGATGCTGTCTATTTGGGCCCCACTTGTAAGCTCTATGTACTTAGACTCACAGGTGTGATTATCAGTTGATTAGTTCGCAGATTAGGGTTAATTGAACTGAGTTGGCATTATTTAGTTGGTTGTTAGCTTAAGTAGCATTTCCTTAATGCTAATAGTCTGCTAGTGGTTGCTGAGGTGGACCAATAGCTGGCTGCCACATGGCACATTGGTAGGGCCCCACCTATCAGATGTGTTGTGTTGTGTAGGGCCCACATGGGTATTGTGGTCCAATAGGGGGCTGCCATGTGGCACAACTGGGCTGTGGTGGCCTCATGTTGTGCTGCCATGTGGCAGCTAAGTTAGATCTCTTATCCTGATGTGGATCGGTGTGGTGGTGCCATGTGACATGGGCGGGTGAGGTGGACCACTTGTTGGCTGCCACGTGGCACTCAAATTCTTTGAGGTGACCCAATCGGAGTCTTTAATGTAGCATTTGTAATAATAGCTTCGGTTTTTGAATTGGCGCCCCTTTTTGTCTCCAAATTGCACCCAGAAAGGTCTATGTCCCCAAATTGTACCTAGAGAAGCTTGTGATCAAATCTCAACCCTTGATCTGCCTATTTAATCTATTTTATCTTCTCTGAATTTATTTTCATAGCTCCACTTGTCCAAAAATTCTAAAATTTTCATCAAAAATCTCTAAATTCATGGTGATCAGTCCTATAATTTTTAATTCCAATCTTTCTCCTGCCTTCTTATATTAACAAAATTCTTTTATCAAGAAAATCTTATTTTCTCCTCTGGATTAATCTCAGATTTCAATTGTAGCTCAGTGTCTCTGCCAAATATAATTCTCTTACAGAAACTACCCCAATTAAACACCAATTAGACTTGTATTGATGCTTCATTAGAGCTTGATTTGATCAACAATTGATTATATGTCAACAATTGATACAAATACTGACTTGATCAGATGTTTGTAACATTGTCACCTGACCAGTCTTATTAAATTGACTTTCAATCCATGTGTTATGAAAGCAAAATCACATTGAAATTTTTTATAGTTGGCTGTATCAAAATACTGACTTGACATTGACATAGTTCTCGTTGTACAGGGATTGTACTGCTTGAGTTCTTAGGGTTTGATCTGAGGGTTGATTCTTAGGGTTTAATCTTGATTTTTCCTTGGTCTCTGTCACTGAAGTGTGAGACTCATATGTCAGTGAAAAATAATTAGATGAATGACTCCTCAGGAGATCTCTCTCTTGAATCTCCTAAGAGTCATACAACTCGAATGAACAGGAGGTGGCAGAGTTTTTATACCTCTGTCTCTTGTCTATAGATCATGGGGGTCTATCATGCGATCAGCTTTGCTCTGGAGTTGGTGGGGTCTATCATGTTCTCCGACAATAGTGGAGACTCTGTACCAGCGTTTCTTCTGCCAATTTTGATGGTAAGGGTTTTAAAATAATTTATCTTTCATAATTATATAATTTTTAGTACTAACATTTAATTTACAAGAAGATCTACAATCGATGAAGAAAGAAATCGGGGGCGTTGTGGTACTTGGTTATCTATATCGGCGTCTTGATGTGGCATGTCTAGGGATTGACAAGGAGCATTAGTGGTTCGTGGCTTTTATTGTTGTAGCGTGACGTTCATCAACCACCTCGATATATACCTGGTGTGGTTAGTTGTTTGTTCTATAAAGTAGTCAATATTAATTATTAAAAAAATAAATCAACTCACTGATATACTGTCTTTATTTTTGCAGATACGTCCGAAGGCACGTCGATTTGTTAGGCATTGTCAGGAGTGGTGTTTTATTTTTTTTATCTTTATTGTTGTATTATTTTATTATTGATATTTTATTGTGTTATTTTATTTAGTATTTTATTATTGTGTCTTTATTGTGACTTTATTGTTATATTTTATTATGACACTATTTTGATTCTCGATTATGATTTTATTTTGTATTCTATTTTTAATATGACAAATAATGATTATCTAAATCAATTCACATATTTTCTACATAAATACAACGTACATCAATTTTTTTCCTACATGCAAAAAAATTTAAGATTCTACCTCCAAAATTATTTCCTCTTGCACCCCTAGTTGAAGCATTTACAACTTGTCTTTCTTGATTCCGGCGACCTTCGGTGCTACTGTTGTTGTCTTTTAGATCATGACTAGTTGAGAATCTTGCTGATTATAAGGCATTTCAAGAAATTTGGGTTATTCTATTGTTATTTCTTGGATCATAACTAGTTGAGAATCTCGCTGATTGCAAAGCATCTCAAGAAGTTTGGGTTCTTCTGTTGTTATCTCTTGGATCATAACTAGTTGAGTGTCTCGATGATTGTAAAGTATCTCGAGAAATTTAGGTTTTTCCGTTTGTTTTGGGACTTGAAGGCTTACTCCTATGCCGACCTGATTGTAATGTATCCATTGGAAGTGGTTCACGACTAATTTCATCTATTTGAGAAGACTGTATATTCCTCGATCTACCTTGACATCGTATCCTGCCCTCCATCTCATCCATTATCATTTGACGTCTAACATTCTCACGTCGGCCAATTTTTATCAGTTATTTATTTGGTATTATAGTTTCTCCAAAATATTATGGCCAAACTTGTTGATCTCCATAACAATAAAATTGTCCGAATCAAGTATTCAGTAGGTGAGCTGTATTATATCGCTCATCTATGAAACCGTACACATCAAAGTTTCTATGTTGGCATACAATAATCACGCGAGAGCAGGGTATCTCAGTCAGTTGAGATTTCTGACAATCACATGTGCAGTGCGATTCCGACAATTGTAGGTCATCTCGAGTGCGTCGTTCATTCAGAATTATAACAGTGTACTTGAACGGTCCATATCCTCCACTCTCGATCCTCTCACCAAGCACTTGAACCTCATTCTCCTCGAGCAGTTCCGAGCAGAATTACATTCATACGAGCTATCATGTTTAAAAAATAGTAAAATATAGTTACGCTATGTTCAAAAAATAGTAAAATATAGTAAAATAATATCAACCAAATCTGCTTTGTCGTCACGTTTTGCAAGATGTCATCAATTTTTTTTGGCCATTGCTTGCATGCTCTATGCAGGTTCAATGCTTTTATTTTTCCTCTTATCAAACTATTTAGCATATTTATACCATGTTCCCTCCATAATTACTGCAATCGATAAAGTTCGTTAAACTCTGAAGACACTATTCAGAACTTCCGAATCATTACTGGTCATTATACCTCATCGATGTCCTCTATGACGGTCGGATATAACATATATTTTCATGTTAGATTGGATCACTTCATTACGGACCCATCGCATGAACCAACCCCAATTATTCATATTTTCTGCATCTACGATTCCAAATGCTAGAGGAATGAGTTTATTCTCTGCATCGTATCCACACGCCATCAATAATCTACCTTTATAACGGTCCAATAAGAATCCAACATCAATGGTTATAATGGGCCTTAAATGTTTGAACGCTGCAATACACGGTCCATAAGCCCAAGCTATGGATTTAAATATTTTTACATTATCATCCGAAGTATCACACGTCGATATTTTAAAATTTATACCTGGAGTTATCCGAGCAATCGCCCCTAATATTCATGGAAGTAATGTATATGATCATTCCCAAGTGCCAAATAATTATTTAATTGCTCTTTCTCGATCACGCCAAAGTTTATCGTACGTTGGTGCCACACCGGAATATTTTATTTCTATAATCATACTGATTTGTTGTACTGTTAAGAGAGATATTTTTTTAATATTGGCGGACACATACTGCAATCAAATTAGATGTGAGTTGTAAGTGTTTACGGTCTCCTGGTGGTCTTCTACAATTATGGGGGGTTTTATTTGTGATGATCCTCCATGTGGTTGATCCCTTTTCAGGTCTAATATATAATCTCCAAGGACAACTCTCTTCTTTGCATTTCATAATAAGTCGTGTTTTACAACTTTCTTATATCCAACATTAAACGTTTTTCCTCACACTCCAATCACAAATTACCCAATTTAAAACCAATTTAGAAGCAAATATTCTATTTTTAGCTAACTCATTATCGAGTCCTAATCAAGATTCATTCGCACCTAGATGGTCAAATATCTCAAAATTATTTAACGCTTCTATGGGATGTTGTCTCTCAATTCGTCCGGTAACTAACAACGTAGTATCGCATCTCTGAATTTCCTCATCTTCAGATTTATCGATCGAAGTATCCGACTGCTCATTGTAATCCTCTCTATTTCTTCTTCACTCGAATAATATGGACCACCATAATCTTGCTCATTCTAATCATTGTGATCATCACTTAATTTCATTACCGTTGGATCAACACTACTTCCGTCATCAATATTATATTGCTCTTCGGTCCTACCAATATTATCAGCTAAATTACAACCAGAGGTAGTAGTACTACTACCGCTAAAAAAATTATATAATGGCACTGCTTGGTTCGGTTGTTGATAAATTATATTATTACTGTAAATAGCTGGATGTAGATAGGAATTGGTTCGATCATATGTTGGATAGGAATTGGTTTGATCATAGGTTGGATATGAATTAGTTTGATCGTAGGTTCGATAGGAATTGGTTTGATCATAGGTTTGATAGGAATTGGTTTGATCGTAGGTTTGATTATGGGTTGAAAATATTTTCGCCAAAAAACTACTATCGCTCGGTTGTTCTGCAGTATAATTTTCTTCATCAACGGAATAATAATTTAAATTTAGCATCATTTTAAAGAAATGAAAATGTTGGATATTTGATATGTTTGTGTTTGTGAGAGTTGAAGTGCGATGTGTTAGTGAGATGCGAAAAGACGGGGCAAAAAATTTATAGGGAGAAAACGCGCCACTAGCACTGGCGTTTTGACCAAACGCGTTACTGCTAATGGCACGTTTGGTCAAAACACCACTGGTAGTGGCGCGTTTGCTCCGTGCCAGTGCCAGCGGCGCGCTTCCATTCGTATATTTGTAGTTTTATAGTTTTCACTCTTATTTTTAATAATATTAATTTAATAATTATTATTATTAAAAAAAACTGATCAATTTTTCATCCCCTCTGCTCCTCCCGTACCCCTTTCACTTCATGTTTGTCAATTCTCAAAAAGAAAAAAGAATAAAAGTTGTGCTTTTGACATTCTGTAAGTCTACTCTAACAGTCTAGCCTAGCCTACCTACTTAATCCATGTTCAGTCATTGATTCTCTAAGCTCTCGTCAGCTCTCTCCCCTCTCTTTCTCTCTCTAGCTTCTCATTTGAGCCCTGGTCCCTTCTCCTCAAGTAGTTTTCCTTGTTTTTATTATCTTAATTGGAGTTGTATTCCTGTATGAATGATTTGTGAAGGCATGAAGATTGATAAATGTTTTTGTAGTGATGTTGGCGAAGACTTTTGAAAGGATGATTCAATTATTGATTTCTTAATTTTCAGTCTTGCGATTCATTACAATCAATCTTTGGGAGAAATAATTGTATTTTAAATGACCCAATGGTTGGTTTTATGAGTTTAAAAAATAAAATGAAGTTCAAACCAAAGCTCAAAGATACGAGCATAAACGAGTTGTTTCTCAAAAACATAAAAATATTTCGAAAGAAAAAACTAAGACTCAAGCTCAAAGATTAAAAAAAAACTACCAAAATACATTTGTTAAAGGTAGTAAGAAGTCTCAAACATGTGTATTTTATAATTATTATTGTCATATTGGTCATATCTCACATGATTGCAAACTTAGAAAAGAAAATAACATCACAAATGTTGTTTGAGTTCCTAAAATTAAAAATTAGATATCCATAATGCTTAATTTTCCCTTCAAATCATATATGCAATATATTTAGGGGGAGTTAGCTAATTTCTTTTTGAATGAATTATTTTTTATTATTTTTTAAGTATTTTAAATTCTTTATCTTATACACGGTGCATACATTAAGAGAGAGCAATCAATTTAGGGGAGCTAAATTGAAATAAATTCTTTATTTGCACCCTTTTGCCCGATTGTAAAAAGGGGGAGAAGTTTTTAGATGAAATCCACATCAAATGTTATATCTATGCACCCATGGATGTTTTGCAAATCGACAAAAGGGGAAGATTGTTACACTTAACATCTTCTTTGATTTGTCAATTTGCAAAACAATCTTGAATTTTACAATTTATCTTGTTTAAGTTTTGTGCAGGAATTAACTTGTAAATGGATTAGTGCACAAGAACCAAGACTAATGATGAGACATAAGAGTTAAATCAAGACTTTATTAGGCTTAGGTTTAGTTAGACTTAAACTGAGTTGAATTGGTCAAAATAAATTGAGCTTAGACAACAGAGAAAAATACTTCTGCCCAGTGAATCGTTATAACGGTTCATCTCAATACTCAAAAATATTCTAAAGCAGAAAAATATGCATATAAACCAGAGTGTATCGTTATGTAACGATTCTGTAATCGTTACAATGATTCATAAAATGTATAACGATTTGATGAATCGTTATAATGTTTTAGCTTAATTGATCCAACAACTATTCTTTCTAAACAGTTATAACGATTTGTAAAGCGTTATAACGGTTCAGGCCGAAAAATAGTTTCTTCAATTATTTCAGAAGATCTATTTAAAAAATAATCATCTCTCTCACTAAAATGAATCTGATCTATCTAACTAAATCATTACTCCAGAGAGCTTACTAGCCATATTCAAAAAGCGAGAGAAATCAAGATATTGATACACTTAATTAGCCAAATCTCTGTTCAAGCTCAATCTAGCTTCTCTCTATTCTTCCATCTTGATCCTTCATGATCTTCTTGAAAACATCTTCTTGAGCTGTTGTGTTCACCCCTTTTTGAGCTGTAGTGCTCACCTTTTTGAGTGTGTTGTCACTCACTTCTTGTTTTGAGTGTGTTGTCACTCACGTTTTTGTGTGTGTTGTCACTCGTGTTACCGATAGGCTTGGCAACCCATTTTTGTGTAAGGGACCAAGTTCTACAAGTGTAAAAACCCTTTTTAATATATCGGCTTAACCTCAATTGTAGGAGGTTGAGGGTCCCGGAGACGTAGGCATTGTTAAAGCCGAACTCCGTTACATCTTGTGTTCTTATTTTATCTTTACTTTTCTTTTCTCATATTTTTTTTATTGCTATATTCTTGTGAGAATTAAATTGATTTAAATTGTATTCCGCTACCATTACACTTGAACATTAAGCCCCAAATTGGTTTATACATTTCTACGTTAGGTTTTTTACATTCTTACACTATTTTTCCTAGAGCTTTCAAGGACTATGAGAAATAATAAAAAAGAAGTGTGCACTGACAGCTTATACTGATTACTGCGAAGAAGCTATATTTTTAGCCCCCTTTGCATAGGCCTGGTTTAAGGATAACATCTTTGACAAAATCAATAATTTCTTCTAATATCTTTTGTTCTTCATCACATGTTGTATAATAGTTACTATAAGGAATTAACTAATACATAACATGATGTAAATTCTGGTAAATGCTTTCAGACAATTAATGCCAGTTAAGTTGTAACTTGATAAACATTTTATATGAAAAAATGAATTAAACTCTTTGTCAACACCACTTAATTTTTTTTTATCAACAACATACTTTTCTATAAATGAATGACTCATTACCTATAAAAATGTCTCCTGGTTCTATTTAGAGACTAGAAATTGTGTGTTCAAATAATTAAGTGATATAATATTCATATTTGTAGTCTATGTTATTTATTACTTTGTTACAATATCAATAATCAAGTTATTATTTTTTTGGAACAAGTATCTTAGCTTGAAGTTCAGAGCGTTGCTTCAATGAGGACCAACGCTTTCAAAATAATAAAGGATAAAAATGTAATTATACATGTTAACTTGTTGATGGGTAAGTAGCATCCACCATTTTTTCAAATGCTCTCCAATTATCGCATCCCGTCATCCATATCCTTCCTCTCCTTTAGTCTTATGTTATTACCACTTAACTGCATATTTCATTCTTAAATAGATAATCATAATAACCCTATAATAATTACAATAATCATAATCATATATAATTACTTAACTTCATAAATTTATTTTTTAGAATATGGTATTTACATATTCTTTACATACTTTTAGTCTTATGTCATTACCACTTAGCTGCATAATTCATTCTTAAAAAGATAATCACAATAATCATACTAATTAGAATAATAATCATATATAATTACTTGGTTTAATAAATTTAATTTTTAGAAACTTATATTTACATATCCTTTAAATACTCTTAGTCTTATGTCATTACCATTTAGTTACATATTTCATTCTTAAATAGATAATCATAATAATCCTCATAATGATCATAATAATAATACATAATTACTCATTTTCATAAATTTAATTTTTAGAACCCTATATTTACATATTCTTTAAATATTTTTAGTCTTTTGTCATTACCACTTAGCTTCATATTTTATTCTTAAAAAGATAATCATAATAATCTTATAATAATCATAATAATAATCACATATAATTACTTGGTTTCATAAATTTATTTTTTAAACTTTGTATTTACATATTCTTTAAATACTTTTAGTCTTATGTCATTATCATTTATGTATATATTTCATTCTTCAATTGATAATCATAATAATCCTCACAATAATCATAATAGTCATAATCATAATCATATATAATTACTTGATTTCATAAATTTAATTTTTAGAACCTTATACTTACATATCCTTTAAATATTTTTAGTCTTATGTCATAACTATTTAGCTGCATATTTCATTCTTAAAAAGATAATCATAGTAATCCTATAATTACTTCATTTTATAAATTTAATTTTTAGAATCTTGTATTTACATATCCTTTAAAAGCTTTTAGTCTTATATCATTACCATTTAGCTACATATTTCATTCTTAAATAGATAATCATAATAATCCTCATAATAGTCACAATAATCGTAATATTCATAATCATACATAATTATGTGATTTCATAAATTTAATTTTAGAACCTTGTATTTACATATACTTTAAATATTTTTAGTCTTGTGTCATTACCACTTACAAATATTTTTAAATAGATAATCATAATAATCCTCATAATTATCATAATAATCATATTCATAATCATATATAATTATTTGATTTCATAAATTTAATTTTTAATACCTTGTATTTATATATATTTTAATTACTTTTAATCTTATGTCATTACCACTTAGCTACATATTTCATTATTAAATAGATAATCACAATAATCATAATAATCATAATCATACATAATTACTTGGATTTCATAAATTTAATTTTTAGAACCTTGTATTTATATATTCTTTAAATATTTTTAGTCTCGTGTCATTATCGGTTAGCTGCATATTTTATTCTTAAATAGATAATCGAAATATTCCTCATATTAATCACAATAATCACAATAATCATAATCATAATATTCATACTAATCATTATGATGATGATGATTATTATTTATTTTATATCATAAGATTTTACATAAATGTGATTATCATTAGTATGATTATTATGATTAGTATTATTATTATTATTATTATTTAGAAACTTTCATGATTTCATTATTATGATTAGTATCTTCACCATCATTATAATTACTATTATTATTTTATCAAATTTAATAATATATGAACTTATCTGAAAATGATTACATATTAATTTTATAATATTATGGTTAAAATTTAATGCTTAATCAATGGAAAACTAAATAAGGAATGTTAAAAATAAATCCTTCTACCGATTGAAAACAAATAGGGAGTGTTGATATTTATATCGATTAAATCTTTCCTTCTCTCCTCTAATTGTGCATTAGATAAAATTAGGAAATAATATAATAATACTTATTTTGTTTTCGCAATTTCAGAAGTAGATTTGTTAGATTCAGAGAGAGAGATTGAAATGAATCTTGTATTGATCTTATTGTTTCAAGTTGTATTACAATCAGTATATATAACAATAATCACTAGTCTAACTAACTATTCACAATCTATACTAGTTTGTTACATAACGGTTACAATAATTGAATAATCTGTGGCAATCTTCATGCATCCTCTTGTGTGTCTATTATTGCATCATTCTTTGCTTCAACACTGCTAGCATGCCCCTCAAGCACACCGTGGGACTATAAACAGTGAGCTTGGATTGTAAGAGATTAAGACGTGCACTCGATAACGGCTTAGTCAACGTATCAACCAATTGATTTTGATTTCGAGTACATATAAATCGAACTTGTACTTGTCCAGCAGCAACTTTCTCCCAAACAAAATGATAGTCTAATTCGATATGTTTTGTTTTCGCATGGAAAATCGGGTTAGATGCAAGAAACGTTTAATGCATTAATGGATGTAGCTCATTTCTTGGGTTCAAATCTCACTCATGCATTTGATTTTCTGAATTTTTGAGTTTGACTGTACCCAGCTGTATCGGAGCCGCACCTAGCCATACCGAAGACCGTATCAACCGGTCAAACCGATTAAAATAATTCGATATACCACGTGGCGTACCCAATATGTACCCGTACCTGATATACACTCGGTACTTATTCGACTGAGTATATGAAGTACTCGAGTAACATAGATATTAAGTATTAAGGGTGTTTGGATGGTGAAATGATTAATATAAGAATATCACTGTTTGAGTTAGTAGTTGAGAATAATGTGAGGTTAGTGATATCTCGAGAAATGTGAGAATAGTGTTAATTTTTACTATTTCGGGTTAGTAAAATATTGTTTGGATAGAAACTTGAGAACAGTGGAGAGAATAGTTAAAATAATTAATTATTTTTTAGTATTTTATTTAATAATAATATTTATTTAATACTACTCCATACTAATATAAAAGAAAAAAATATTTTTTTTATTATTTTCACTACCCTCATGAATTATAATCCGTTAACCCAACATTTTCTATAGGTTAGTGAATTAACACTGTTCTGCTACTATTTTTAATTTTAATTTAAAATTTAAATGATTGCTAAACTGAGAATATCGTTATTTTTAAAATAATACTATTGTACGCCATCCAAACCAAACACACCTAACACTTTCTCAGATCGGGTATAGCTGCGACCCAACCCGATCTTTGTAACCGTGCATTGGGTCGGATCGGCCGATGCCTGATATCCGACACGCCAGCCCGTTTTAAACCCTTCTCTTTTCTAGTGTGTTCCAGGCTTCTAGCTTCCTCGCGCCCGCTCTTTGCTTTTCATCGGCTAGGGTTTTACTCGAGAAATCGATCAGAGAACCCTAATTTGATAGTCCGTCGCATATCTCTCCCCACCCTCTCATTGTCTACGTGAAGAAGAAAAGGGAGAGCGAAAATGTCTATTCGGGTGTTGAATCCGAACGCCGAGGTGCTTAACAAGTCTGCGGCTCTGCACATGACTATCAATGCCGCTAAAGGTCTCCAAGATGTGCTCAAATCGAACCTTGGTCCCAAAGGCACCATCAAAATGTACTTCAAATCTCTATCTCTGTGCGATTGCAATCACCTTTTCTAAATTTAAACAATGATTAGGCATAAAGAAGGAAATGTGAAGGGAAAAAGTACAAGTTCGAGTAACTGAATAATGGGATCATAAGTTGTGGCGCTCCCGGTTTTACTGTGGGATCTCTCATTTTTTGATCTGTAAATTCTATACTCGTACTTTTAGTGGGGGCTCTTGTGCGTTATTTCAATCGTATTTATTCAGTGTCATGTTGTACCATATTGACTCTTCAGTATCATGTTGGACCGTATTAAATGTAAGCCTAGCCTTTTCCAACTGTTCAGTATCGAATACGTTCTGGCATCTGTTTCATTTGTTAAGAGTGGTAACTGTCTTTTTGTTCTGGCTGAAATGAATGACGGTGGTCCCACTTTACAGTTTACCCATTAAATAGACGGTTCTTACGTGTGAAGTCAAAAGACCTGGTCAGCAACTCGAAATAGGTATATGAAAGCAATAAATAACGGAAACTCACCAATGCATCCCCATGCATCCCATTCATAACCTCTATTTTCATTTTAATATAGTTCATTAATTGGCTAACCAAAGCCAGCAGTGTACTGGACAGTTCTGTTTCGGTGCATGCTCACACTGTGCTTATGGGGCGTCAGTATGATACATCTTCCCTCTTTTTACTTTCAGGCTTGTTGGAGGAGCTGGTGACATCAAGCTGACAAAAGACGGAAACACACTTCTCAAGGAAATGGTACAGATCAAGCATCAATACAAAGCCTATTATTAAATTTTAATTTTTTTTATTTATTTAATTGGAAATATTTGTTTATGAGATGACATAAAATCAGTTATCTTAAAAATCTAAAATTGAAAATATGAGATAACACATGTTCTGTAACACTTGAACTGCTTCTGCTACTGATGACCACCATCCGATTTGGCTAGTTTCTGTTCATACCTGTTGGACTTGTTTGTTGCTTAAATGGATAATTCAAAAACTGTTGGAGATGCATTCATGCTTCAAAATGAGATATTTTGAAACAGCTTAAAAAGAGAAAAGAAAGAGCAGTGCAGCTGGCCTGAACTCGTCCTCTGCAGTGCAACCTTGACTAAAGCAACTTTTCTTTGGGGGGGTCAAGGGAATATTTTGCAAAAGATATATATCAAATTTAGTTGCTATCCCTTAATCTTTTAACAAAGCTAATTGTTTGCAATTCATAAATGTAAATTATGCTTTCTTTCTGTTTTTTAGCAAATCCAAAACCCAACTGCTATCATGATTGCAAGAACAGCAGTGGCGCAAGATGATGCAAGTGGTGATGGCACAACTTCCACTGTTTTATTTATTGGTGAACTGATGAAGCAGTCTGAACGCTGCATTGATGAAGGTTCCCCCCTTGTCCTTTTATGAGGAACATTTTGTGTTTTGCCTTGAAAATCCGGGAAATCTCAATCGCACATTACAAAATTTGGATTATCACTTGCTATCCCTTAAACAGATTTAATTGCAATGTTAAATCCATTCTAGCCTACCCCAATTTATTTGGGATTAAAGGCTTTGTTGTTGTTGTTGTTGTTGTGTTAAATCCAGTCTAGTATCTGAAAAATTATCCAGACTAAATCCTGAGGAGTCTGTTCAGATGGAGGTCTATTTTGGGAATGATTAAGAAATTTAAGCTGGAATTGGTTAGGGCATGAGTAAATTTACTAGTTTTGTATATGCGTATATGATTTCTACCCTACTATTGTGAAGATCAGCTGGTTAGGCATGATAGTTAAGAAATATAGTGCTTGGGAAATATCCTTCCATGTTCCTTACTTTTTGTTCATTAGATACCTAACCCTACCTTCTGCTCCTATCTTGTTAATGAGTGACAAAATTCTGCTAGCTTGTGGTATGAAATTAAGTTTATGGATAATATATACACCCTATTCGGCGTGTGATTTTCTGTGGTTACGGACAAAGTTGGCAGCTATTTTTTTAAAAAAAATATTGTAAATGCAGGAACACATCCAAGATTTCTAGTTGATGGATTTGAGATTGGCAAAAAGGCGACACTTGAATTTCTACAGAAATTTAAGACTCCCGTTGTCATGGGAGACACCCCTGACAAGGAGATATTGAAGATGGTAGCAAGAACCACTCTCAGGACTAAGGTATGTTTATGTTCTTGCCCTTACCTCTCTATTGATTGTAGTTTCTTCTCTTGCAGCAAGTAATGTCTGGGATTGGTTTGGAAGTTGTTTGGTCAAATCTTGGTAGCGAGTGACAACTCATCTCTCAGATTGTAATTGACAATTTTAGTACAGCTTTTATCGTTGTATTCTTATGTAAGTGCTGTAATTTGAATTGTTTTTTATTTGATTTGTTCGCTTTGCTGAGGCTAATTTTTTTGAACTTAGTTAATTCTTAAGCAGCACCAATTGGGAAGTTGCTTTTGATTTGTTTGCTCATAAAGACAAATTATATATGCAAGAACAAATTATCGAGTGCACATTAGTTAAGTCTAGTACATGGGAAAATTTCAAACTTTTGCCCATCTCCTCTTACTAACCATTGTTGTAACAATTTTGTTTGTGATACAGCTTTATGAAGTACTTGCAGATCAGTTGACGGATATCATTGTTAATGCGGTAATTAATACCTTCAACTCATTTAGGATTTTGCCTCCCCTTTTAAAATTCTTAATGACAATTTTTATTTAAAAAAAAAGTATTTAAATGATGGAACTAAACCTTCACTGTATTCATATAAAATTTGCTGCATGCATATGTTTTTAGTGTGCTGATTTTATTTTCATGGGCATCAAGAGGTTCATAAATATTAATTTATATGGATGATTTAAATTTTTTTTCCATGATCATGTATGTGGAAAAAGTGATGTATCTCTAATTATTTATATTTTGTTATTTGAGACTGATCCCTGAGGATTTAGAAGACATTTTAACATGTAATATTTAATTGATATATTTAGGCATGCCAGCTCTTAGAACAAATTTATCTTTGAGAAAAAGAAACATGGCACTTTTTTTTTGGGATCTCTCGTGGAGGTAATTTCAGCTACTGTAGAACAAATGTTGATGTCAACGATTATATGAGGTTCGTGAAAGACATTTCAAGCACGGAGCTAGTAAAGCTAACAAGTAAAATAAAGGACCAATGCAAGTTATTCTGCTGTGATCGTGATTAATTATTATGCCTTTGCATTTGCAAAATTTAGGTCCTGTGCATACACAGACCTCAGGAGGCAATAGATCTGTTCATGGTGGAGATAATGCATATGCGGCACAAATTCGATGTTGACACTCGCCTTGTATGAACCTTATTTTACTCTGAATATCTAGATTTCTGTTTTCTTTTTTTACCTTTTGGTGATGAATGTACTATTATTTTGTTTACTGAAATTTGGTGCTTGGAATTACTTCAACTGGTTAACGCCATTATTTAGTATGAAAATATCTTTGACAAAAAGCAGATTAGTTTCTGCAGGCAAGGTTTTGGTTAGGATGTCTCTTTTACTGGTCTTTAAGTTGTCTTTTGTATGTGCATAGAAAATGTTTTGAAAAATGGTGGATTCATTAAATCTGTATGCCCTAGATAGTATTAAATGATACCATGTTGTGATAATATAATCTACAATAATTTACATAGGGAGACATTAATTAATATAATAGTTCATCAGTTACTGCAGCAATTGCAAACTAATCTTCTCTGCCCTGAGTACATCTTTTGTTGCACTCCAGAACAAGCTAAGAGATATGTTAACACCATTTGAGCATCTGCTATTTTTGTTTGCTTAGGTGGAAGGTCTTGTACTTGATCATGGTTCCCGCCACCCTGATATGAAAAGACGGGCTGAGAACTGCTATATCTTGACATGCAACGTCTCTTTGGAGTATGATAAAAGGTATATGCTGATACTTATGATGTTCTATTCCTTTGTGTTGAACAGTTGAAGTATGTTTGCAATTTCAGTAATGAAGATTGATTTTGGCATGTAGGAAGTAAAGGATTTTTGCATTGTACTTTCTGAGCTCTTAAGATTGCTATTTGAATCACAGTAACATAACAGAAAAGCCTATTAATAGTGAAAAGTGCCAATCAAAGGAACACAACGACGACAAAACAACAAAGCCTTTAATCCCAAATAAATTTGGGTAGGCTAGAAATGAAACCCAATATGAAAGTATAGATATTATAGATCTTAAATGCAAAAAATGATAATGATGATGATGATAATAATGAAAATAATGATGATGATAGTATTGATAATAATACAGATGTCTGTAATAATACTATAAACATTTATAATTGTAACAAAAGTAATGCTGCTGCTACTAATAATAATAGTCCTAATAATAATAGTCCTAATAATAGTGATCACACTAAACCTATGCTACTAAACTTATACTATGAAATATACATCTAAATCCTAAATTCTAACCCTAAAATCCTAGAATCTAAAAATAAAAAATTTAAGAACCTAAAGTCTAAACTCTACTGTTAGAAAGTAACTCCTAAATCATGGTTCTAGTACGTGGATCGTCATCTTTCAGGCACTCTTATCCAAAGCAAGCTCTTTAGGTATATTTCATTTGTTCAAATCTCTTTTTATTGCTTTTTCCCATGTCAGTCTCGGTTGACCTCTCTCTGCCTCTTCTTGTATTTTCGGGATGACTTAGAATACTACTACGTATTGATGTCTCAGGAGGTCTTTGTTGAATATGACCAACCCAATCGCAAATAGTGTTGGACCAGTTTCTCTTGAATTGATGCTACCCAAGCTTGTCCTGTATATCATCATTTCTGATTCGATCTCTCCTTATATGGCTACATATCTAACGCAACATCCGCATTTCGGCTGCACTCATCTTCTGGATGTGTTGTCTTTTTTTAGCCCAGTATTTTGCACCATACATCATCGCAAGTCTTATCGTCGTATTTTATAATTTACCTTTTAGTTTATTTGAGACTTTATTGTCACAGAGAATGCCATACACCTGTTGTCATTTCACCCATCCTGCTCTTATTCTATGACTTACATCTTCATCACTCCACAACATTGATTTCAAATATCGGAATGTGTCCTTCATGGGTACTATTTGTCTGTCTAGACTAACATCTCCATCATCTAACATGTCACCGTTGAACTGACACCTCATATATTCAGTTTTAGTCATACTAAGTCTAAAACCTTTCGATTCTAAAGTCCGTCTTCACAATTCGAGTTTCTAATCGACTTTGATCATGGTATCGTCAATCAGCACCACATCATCAGCAAAAAGAGAATGCACCAAGAGATGTTCCCTTGTATGTCCTTCGTGACCTCATCCATCACTAAAGTGGAAATATATGGACTCAATGTGACCCTTGATGTAATCTTATCTAATATGGAATGCATTGGACTCTCCATCACATGCTCTGACGTTAATCACAACATTTGTGTACATATCCTTGATAAGGATAACGTACTTTGTTTGAACTCTTTTCTTTTCAAGCGTCCACCACATGATATTTCTTGGTATTTTGTCATACGCTTTCTCCAATTCGATGAATATCATATGTAAGTCCTTTTTTTGTTCCCTATATATCTCGATAAACTGTTGTATCAAGAAAATCACCTTCATGGTGGATCTCTCAGGCATAAAACTAAATTGATTTTTGTAGATGGTTGTCAATTTTCTTAAATGTTGCTCAATCGCTCTCTCTCAAAGCTTCATGGTATGACTCATGAGCTTATTTTTCTATAATTAGTACAACTTTGAATATCTCCTCTATTCTTGAAGATTGGTAATGATATAATTCTTCACTCATCAGACATCTTGTTGGATCGAAAATGCTATTAAATAACTTAGTAAGTCACACTACTGTTACATCTCCGAGGCATTTGCAAACCTCAATTGGGATGTCATCCAATTGGGTCTCTCCTCTCTTTAGTAAGGATAAAATCAATCTGGCTCGTGTGTTGGCCATTCTTGAAAGTAACTAAATGAGATTTCTTCTTTCTAAAGGTGTTCGCTACCATGAGGCCGTAAGCTACAATAAAGTTCAAGATTTCTTCTTTTTTTTGGTTCTGATTGCCATATCCAAACCCCCTTATAGTCGTACCAACATGACTATTAAAATCTCCTTCAATGAAGAGCTTTATTGCTAGGCTCGTTTCTAACCATGTTCGTCTAAATTTTTTTAAACTTGTCTCTTGACATTATCGCTCAAACCTACTTGTGGAGCATACACATTAATGACGTTCAAGGTCAAATCTCCAATAACTAATTTGATCATGCTGATCCTATTTCCTTGTCTTCTAACCACGACGACTCTATTTTTAAGACTCTTATCAATTAAGATGTCTACATCATTTTTGCTTCGTTCTTTTTCTGTGTACCACAGTTTGAACCCTGTGTTCTCCACCTTTTTGGCCTTCTGCCCCGTCCATCCATTTAGTCCCTTGAACACATAAGATATCCATGCCCCCTAATCGTAGTCGATCTTTTTGGCCTTCTGCCCCGTCCATCCATTTAGTCCCTTGAACACATAAGATATCCATGCCCCCTAATCGTAGTATCGACTAACTCTCTTAATTTACTTGTTAAAGACTCTACATTCCAACCACCTAAATGAATCATATTTTCCCTGCTAGCTTCCTTGTTCTTCACACTCGTCCAGTATAGTGCGAAGACCCTTGTTTATTTGGCACTATATCTGCACGTCGATGCAGTGCGCCACTAAGGCGGTGACGATCCGACCCTTATTCTCTGATCACCATATTCATCCGATATGGCGCATTGCTAAGAGGGTGATGCCCTAACAAAATTCGACTGTGTATCATTTCCATAAAGATTGGTTGTTTTAGTGCAGTGCTTGCCACACCCAACGCAAACCTTTTTTTTTATCCTGGTTTGGGGTAGATTATGCAGAAACTAGTCTACACAGGAAGAGTTAATCAACGCAACACAACAAAGCTTTTAATCCCAAATAAATTGGGGTAGGCTAGAAATGAAAAGCGCCAATAGCGTTCATTATTTGTTGCAAGGAAAAGTGCTAATAGTGTTTAAAGGAAAATCAGAGTGCTTTATATATTATTATTGGTTTTATCTGATGTTCCTTGAAACACCACCGTCTTGTCAAATGGCCTGAAAGACTAGCAATGGGCTTACACAATTTCTGCGCCTTCATTATTGCACTCAACTAAGTATCAAACACTAAAGTTAGAAGAAAGGAGATGAAGTGTTGGTCAATTGTTACTGTTGGGTATATGTACAGGTTAGGTTGGACCTGTTGGAAACATATATAAATGGCAAACTTATACTAATTATAGGCTAATAATTGTTTGTATAGTGAAATAAATGCAGGCTTCTTCTACTCGAATGCAGAGCAGAGAGAGAAAATGGTTGCTGCTGAGAGACGTCAAGTTGATCAACGTGTGATGAAAATTATTGAATTGAAGAACAAGGTGCTTGTTGTTCTTCTTTTGGTTTGCTTTTAGATACTTCTACTTTCTTGAAGCTGATTATATACTAATTTCATTGAACTACCTATCAATGTTGGACCTAGCATAATCTGATAGTATTCCAAATGTTGGTTGGTCATGCATTGGTTCTTCATCCTTATTGAAGTCTAGTAAGCTAAAATCTCCTTATTAGGTAAATGATTGGTATAATAGGAAATTTCAGCTGGTATCAATTGTAGCTGTTACCTAGGAATTACCTGGGCTTGAGTTTCTTATCTGGTCATGTGTAGATCTTAGTCGTGACCTTAATAGAGTCAAAATAAGAAGGCAAGAAGTGATAGAGCAAACATGTAAAAGGAAGAAAAAATATTAAAGGAAAAAGGGGGAAAATAAGTAAGCAAGAGTTGTTGAAGTCAGTTGCCATATTTTTCTGTTTAATATACTTATCCTGCTTTTTGTTTTTGTGAACAGCTTTGCTCTGGTACTGATAAGAATTTTGTGGTGATAAATCAAAAGGGCATTGATCCTCCATCCCTTGATCTCCTTGCTCGGGCTGGGGTAATTTATTCTTATCAGAACTTCAGGTTGTCTGTTCATATGTTATGTGGGTGTGTAGTTCTACTACTTTTTTATGCTTCGAACACCTCACGGGTCTGGAAATCATCTGCTTGCTTGTGTACAAAAAGACCTTTCATACTTTTGGCAACTGATTTTATATATGAATTTGCATTTAGTTATCTATTATAGTGATTTTTATTAAGTTGTCAAATGACTTGGCCAAGACTTTTTATGTTCAGGTCTGCATCTCCAAGCCATCATCTATTTTCAGAATATAAGCTATTACTTTCCAACAAATTGCTGTTTTTTGCTGCTTAAGAATTGCATTGATTATAACCTTCAATTTTTGCCTTTTGTGCTTACCCCTGCTTGTGTTATTTTCTTCTCTTTGAATTTAGATAATTGCTTTGAGGAGAGCAAAGAGAAGAAACATGGAGAGGTTGGTTCTGGCTTGTGGGGGTGAAGCTGTAAATTCAGTTGATGACCTGACCGAAGAGTACCTTGGCTGGGCTGGTCTTGTTTATGAGCATGTCCTTGGCGAAGAGAAATACACTTTTGTTGAACAGGTCAAGAACCCGCGTTCTTGTACTATCCTTATTAAAGGTACCATTCCATCTACTCTTTTACTGCAAAGTATTTTTTTTGTTACTGTTTTTATTATCAGTGTACTATCATGAAGTTGAGCATTTGATTGTGCACTAAAATGTTGCCTGTCTGGCTTACCTTCTGTCAGATGTTCACTTAGTAGAGTACTTTGCCTAATCCAAACCCCATCTTAATCAAAGTTATGCTTTGTAAACTTGGCTGGTGCAATAATGTATTGCTTTTATGCAAACATCAGTTCGCACTGTTTTTGTGCAATTGAAATCCAAAGAATGTTAAAGCGTAATAAACACTAAAAACAGATGTAATGTAACAATGAAAAGTTATGGTCAAACAGCAGTGAGATTAGCAGCTTTATTATTACATAGGTTGGTAATAAATTGCACAGATGAAGGCAGTCTGAGATCTAATATCAGATAATCACTTACAGGACCCAATGATCACACAATAGCACAAATCAAGGATGCAATACGTGATGGTCTCAGGTCTGTCAAGAATACTATTGAAGATGAAGCTGTTGTTTTGGTGAGTCACTGTATCATTTTTGTTTTGATTTTTCACTTCTTTATATTCATTGGACACATTTTTAATTCCTTTTCACTCTTTAGATCTAGTCATTAGTGGAAGGTTGAACTGATTTGGTAAATGTTTAGCCTCTGATCATTGCATAAAGTTTCATTGACAATTGGGGTGGTGGATCAGACTGCAGGGGCTTTACTTGCGAATAATGAATAGGTTCATAAATGCACATGTTATTATGATGATGTCTCAACTAGGACATGCATGGCTGTCAGTTAATTCTCAAATGTTGGGTGTTATTCTATATTGAAAAAACTTCTCTACGTTCATTAACTTGGAGACTGCTAACTAATATATATATATATATATATTTTTTCAGGGAGCTGGTGCTTTTGAAGTTGCTGCCAGGAAACATCTTCTGGATAATGTTAAGAGAACTGTCAAAGGGGTATAATCTCTCCCCATTTGATAATATTGCAAATGTTGCTGGTTTAGCCACGTTGCTTCTGAAATTACACCCATCCTGCAATTATTCTTGATTTCTTCGCTTAAATATTCCATTTTGCCTTTGTCTGACCAATTCACTAACTTCAAACACAAAAAGGAAACTGCATATAATACTCTTTGGGGCTTGATATTCTAGCAATTTTCTTGATAGTACTAGTAATTTTATAACTCCATAGTGATCTCTAATAAGTCAATATTGTCTGGAACAGCGTGCACAACTTGGTGTTGAGGCATTTGCTGATGCACTTCTTGTCATTCCAAAGACTCTTGCTGAGAATTCTGGCCTTGATACCCAAGATGTCATTGTCTCGCTCCAGGTAATCCTATTCCACTATCAAGAAAACACTTCTAAAATTTTGACATATATGAAAATGATCAAATGGCCAATATGTAGCTAATTTAGAACCCATCAACTGTTAAACTGCAGCACCAATTATACTTGATTCTGCCTTGTTGCCATTAACTTCGTTGATGCAATGTACCTAAATTTTAATCAAACCCGATTGATGCAATGTACCTAGTTAAAATATGAAGTTGGCAATTATGTTTATTTTTTTTAAAAAACCAAGAAAATAGTAGTGAGATTTACAAGTTGGTTAATGGAGGGGTTATATGTCCAGCAAGACATTATCACACCTTTTTATGTAGCTTCAATTTGACTAAATTATCTGTCTCGCCAATTGAGGTAAGCAAGTTAACCTCACCAGTAAATGTAGAATTCAGAATCATTAGAGTTCCAAAGGAAAAAAAAATATGAAATTGAAATGATTGACTTTAATTTTGTTGTAAGTGCATGGAATATGATGTCACCTGTTTTAGTATCTTAATCTTTGACCCCTCGAGCACAAGTCATATTCTTCTTTTTTTGACACTGTTGCTGGTGCCAATACTTTTTTTTTCCTCTTTTGATATAGAACGAGCATGATCAAGGTAATGTTGTGGGATTGAACCATCACACTGGTGATCCGATTGATCCCCAGATGGAGGGCATTTTTGACAATTATTCTGTCAAACGACAGATCATAAACTCAGGGTATGTAAAAACAAAACTTTTCCTACTTCTGAAAAAAGGAAATAAAAAATTCCGTGTCTTCAGCACTAAAAAACAGTTTTGTAGTAAGCAAAAACAGTTCATTGGAAAACACAAATATATGTGCTATATCAAGTCAGCAAGCAATCTTGAGAATATGACTCATTTGGAGATTTTGAAAATGAAGTAATATGTTGCATATGTTTGCATCTCTACAAGTACCATTTTTTTATATCTTGTGTGTACTGGTTCATTAATTAAGTAATATGTTGATAACAGAAACTATTTGAACTCGATACAACTGATGTAACTTTGGAACATCAAAGTACAGTTCAAAATCTGCTCTAACTTAGCTATTCTTGTTTTGCTTCAGACCGGTCATTGCTTCACAGTTACTTCTAGTAGATGAGGTTATACGTGCTGGCAGGAATATGCGCAAACCAGCTTAGTTATCTGTAGTATCTTGCTTGTTTTATTTGTGAACACATTACCTCTTGTTTAGTGTGTACTTCTTTTTGTTTGTTTCTCCTTTTCTTGTGTGTGAAATACGGTTTTGGGCAATGGTTTACAAGGGTAGTTAGTCTGGTCATGGGGTAATGTATTGATTGACCTAGCTGTCCTTTTGCCTTTTACCCCATCCAGCAGAGTTCAAGGATGTTCTATTTTCTGACTATCAGAAAGATGAAATTTTGTTTTGAGAAATTTCTTGTGTGGACATGTTGCAAGATGGCTTTGTTTCATTTCTTGTTGTATCAAAAAAGAAACTGGTTAGCTTAGAAGGATACTATGATTAACCTGTTATGTATTCCCAGGCGATGGTGCTTTCCCATGCCTGACCTTATCTTATCAAAATTAGCATTGAAATGTAACATAATTGCATCTTAGTTCGGAGGTGGAATCAATTTTTGTGCACTGTTTCTGCTGAATAAATATGAGTTGATTAATTATGGTGGTTTTGAACGTGGTGTTCAGCATAGATGGTCATGACACTGCTGCTATCATCAAGACTGAGGGTTCAAATCTAAACGAAATGTGGTGTGGTGTTCAGCATAAATGGTCATGACACTGCTGCTATCATCAAGACTCAGAGCTCAAATCTAAACGAATATTGAAAGGGGTGGTGTTCAGCATAGATGGTCATGACACTGCTGCTATCATCGAGACTCTGAGGGTTCAAATCTAAACGAATATTGGACATCTTATAAATATTAGATGTCAGATCCGGTCTCTATTATAAGCCGAGCCCAGGTATTTGAGCGCTTTTCAGATAATTACGTTTACCATACATGTGCGAGAAAACGAAAGTCGTTGAATTTACCTCAGCTATTACGGTGCTTGGGGAAGAATAAGATGCAAACTATTTATTCAATATTCGGCATTCGGTATGGTTGATGTCGTCTCTGTTGTGACTTTGGCATACAGGTTTTATTCATGTTCTGTCTTGTAATTTTCTGTGACAAGTTACTTTATATTAACCTGCCCGGCGATTGGGGATTTGACTAGAGAGTGTAGACGACATCTTTATATTAATAAAAAAATTATAATTACAATCATAATTATAATAATATAATAATAATAATAATTAATCATAATTTTAATAATATAATCATAATATAATAATCATAATCATAATCATGATAATAATAATTATAGTCATAATCATAATAATATAACCATAATCATAATCATAATTATATAATAATAAAAATATAATCATAATCATAAAAATAATTATAAATAATTATAATAATATAATAATAAATTAATCATAAATATAATCAACATATAATAATATAATACAATATAATAAAATAATAATAAAGTAATAAAAAATAATCATAATATAATAATATAATAATAAAAAATTAAAATTACAATCATAATTATAATAATATAATCATAATAAGTAATCATAATTTTAATAATATAATCATAATATAATAATCATAATCATAATCATGATAATAATAATTATAGTCATAATCATAATAATATAACCATAATCATAATCATAATAATATAATAATAAAAATATAATCATAATCATAAAAATAATTATAAATAATTATAATAATAATATAATAATAAATTAATCATAACTATAATCAACATATAATAATATAATACAACATAATAAAATAATAATAAAGTAATAAAAAATAATAATAATAAATAATAATATTATAATAGTAATATAATAAAAATATAAACATAATCATAATATAGTAATATAATAATAAAAAATTATAATTACAATCATAATTATAATAATATAATAATAATAATAAGTGATCATAATTTTAATAATATAATCATAATATAATCATAATATAATAATCATAATCATAATCATAATCATGATAATAATAATTATAGTCATAATCATAATAATATAACCATAACCATAATCATAATCATAATCATAATCATAATAATATAATCATATTCATAAAAATAATATAATAATAAATTAATCATCACTATAATTAACATATAATAATAAAATAATTATATTTATATTCATAATATAATAATACAATATTAAAATTATATTTATAATAATAATAAATAATATAATAATACTTATGGTAATCATAATATAATAACAATAATGATAATAATAATTTAATAATAATAATAATATAATGATAATAATAATAATAATAAATAATAATCATAATATTAATATAAGAATAAATTATAATCATAATTATAATATAATAATATAATAATACTAAATCTTAATCATAATCATAACATAATAATATAATATAATATAATATAATATAATATAATCAAACAATAATCGCTATTCCGACGAGAGCTAATCCGGTATTCCACCTATAAATTGGTATACCGGATTAGCACTATTCCACACTCTTCTACTTAGTCTAAAATTCGTTTGGCAAATTAATTCGTGAAATATATTAATACAACTCAGTCAGAGCAACAAATTAAGGTAATATGTGCAAACAAGGTGAATTGTCTATTCTAAAATGGGCGATTTTATATATTATTTTATAATTTGAAAAGTTTTGAGCACACTATCTTCTATCTGAATTTTTCAACAAATTGTCTTTGTAAGTTTATCTCCTTCCTTTGTTGATTTTTATTGGATCTGATATGATGATCGGGCCGTTGTTGTATATTGGTCGATCTCGTTTATTGTTATAACTACGTTAATGATCAGACCGTATGTTAATGTAATACTGAATGCTATAATATGAAATAACGTACCGAGTGTAATTCAGCCTTCTGAACGAACAAATGACAAGTAAGTGATCACATAAAATGTCGATCAATTATGATTTCTGACATCAACAATTATCAATCTCCGTCATAGTTAATTCAACCTTATATTTTATTTCACCCGTTTATCCCTATTATTTAAATAAAAAAACTTTGCTCCTATTCCCGTCATAGTTAATTCAACCTTATATTTTATTTCACCCGTTTATCCCTATTATTTAAATTTAATTTCAATTTTAAAATTAAATAAAAATTATGTAAGTATAGAATATTACCATTCAGTCATACACATATTTTATCCATGTTCTTTAATTCAGTCAGTCTTGCTGGCACTTGCACAGTCACACCCTCATTATCCCTTGAAATCTGAACTTCTCTCACCTGTGGGACTTTGCTCCTATCCTACCACCACTATTTGACTGATGGTTAATTTTGTTCTGGTTAGTCTTCAGCATGAAACACGCACTAATGTGGTGAGCACAAATTTTAGTTGAACGAGTTAATTACGGTGAATTACATTGTGCCCACGTTTACTACGTGTTTATGTTTAGTCGCCGTGCATTGCACTTTTGTAGTTGGCGTCATATAAAACATGACACGCTTATCATTTTTTTATGCTAGGCTACACCTGATGGTCCTGATGAGTTTATGTGAAGTATTAGGTGATAAGGCGTCCTCTAGCATTTGCCAATTCAACTTCTGGATAGCATTCGCTAGCTCACCAGCTGTCAGGCAAGGGGCCTGAGCCTGATATTATGCTTGTTTTGCAATGAAGTGTAGTATGTACTTGTGTGGTCATTCAAACGGGCAGTGGAGCTCATTAAAATCCTAGTTGAGTCGACTACGATTATGTATGATGACTAATTGATAAGTCGTCTTGTTCTTTCGTCCTGCTGCAACAAACAATTGCAATTTTTTTGTCAGCTAGCAGAGTTAAAAACCAAGTGTATGATGAGAATCATTCTTTAATTTGCAAGTAATTCAGATATTATATGTTGAAAATCCAAATTGAAGATTTCTTATGAATATTATCTAAAGTTAAAAGGCTCGTTCTCCGTCTTTACCTAGCTAACAAAAACCTTCCATTAGTCTTCATTAAATTCTTAATACATAAAAAGAGTTCAATTTCTAAGTTCTTCAAATATATCACATCATCACTCTTCTCCAATATTAATTTTGTTTAAATCTTTTCATCTACTTGAATCCAATGATTTATATATAGTTTTTCTCCCTCCTTATTTAAAATAGATGGGTGTGATATATTTGGGGTGAATTTTAACTCTTAACATGATCAAATTTTTTAGTATTATTATTTAAAAATTATCATATTTAATTATATTATATTATTATATACACTTTAATATTTAAAAAAGTATGTTCAAAATTTTATTAATGTGAAATTTTTATTGAATATATTTTTTATATAATTATTTTTTTTGAGAATTATTTTGTTGGGACGAAACCCGAGTTACAACTCTAGTTTCTATAATAATCACTTGTCATTAATGTTTTGCCCGAAAAAATGAAAAAAAAAAACTGAAACCTTGTGGTAAGTAGAGTGGGCGGATTTGGATTTTGAAAGTTTGAGGTGCTATATCAAAATATAGGCGGGGATCTGTTGAAAACAATATAGTTGATAATCTTAACAATCATTTAAAAATATATTTAAAAGAATATTAAATGCAGTTTTTTTAGTGAAGGAGAGCTCAACCCTCTTTCTTTGTGAAAATCTTAATTGTAGTTAAAAATAGAAATAATTTTGTAGATTTTTCATGAATTTATATATTTATTATATTTAGTGTAACAAAATATCTTTCTTATGTTCTCTCATTTCTCTCAACCAATTTATTCAAATGAATATTCAAATTCTATCTTCTTACTCTCAGAAATTAATCTAACTTCACTTCTTGATCAACCGAAGTTCAAAATATGAGTTTCAACACATTCTCTTTATACATGAGAGGTGAAATAATGATTCAAACACTTAGAATATTAGAGCACTTGCTTAAAACTTTATATATCACTTCCTTGACGTAAAGAAAATATTTGATCAATCGATTGAGATTCACCCGCACTAAATTGCTCCAATTGAATTTCTAACCGAGATATTTCTCTCTTGATTTTTCCCAAATCGCTGATCCATTTAATGTGTAATTTAGTTTATTGTGTTCTTCTCGTCGCTAGCTTTCCAACGATATATAGCACAAATGGTAACTCTCAAAGATGAGGGAGATACCATTAAAACTTTGGTTCAAATATGTCAAGTACGTGACCTGTATTTTTTTATTTTTCTTTCAAATTCAAATTGAATAACGGTTAGAAAGTAATTAGATTAGTTAAGATAGTTGAGTATAAAATGGGTACAGAAAACTTTTCTCTTTTTAAATAATGTAAGTTCTTAATCGCAAGGCTCCCCGGCTTAAGTAAATTGCTTAGTCTGGTTCAGATGCTGCTTCACCGCAACAATGAAATTGTTATAAATAACTTCTATTTAGTCCAAAAACTAAAATAACAATTCACATATAGAATTTAACGGTCATAAATTTACACTAAAATGCCCTTAGTTTTTGCAATACCTTCTTCGGACATTTCATGAATCGCCAAGTGACGGTCCAGATCGAATTTCTATCCCTCAATGGACGGCGGATACGCCTTCCTTTTATAAACGGCATGTTTCCTCTTTTTCTTCCCCAACATCAAGCATCCATCTCAACAGTTCCGGACCAATCCGAATCCAAATCCAATTACCACTTTCTCAATTTCCCAAATTAATTCCCCCCGCTTCTCTCTCTCTCATATGGCGCCCCGAGCTGCGAAGAGAACCCTCGATTCCTATACGATCAAAGGGACCAACAAAGTTATCAAGCGTAAGGGTTTCTGCTAGGTTTTCTTATTCTTTTTTGCTCTGCAGTTTTTACCTAGTCTATTTGTGGTAAAGAAAACCTCCTCGATTTGACCACTCCTGTAGCTGTTGAAGTCCCAATTCGAGATCTTTTGGGGATCAATTATTTGTATAGTTGGTGCTTGTTACTAGTTGGTTCTTCATCCATTTTTGTGTGTACGGTTCTCTGTTAGTGCTTGAGAATTTGTGGGGGTTCCTTATCATTCCACTGGAGGAACAAAACATGGTCACTGCTGCTTTGTCTCACTTGAAAGTTAATTAGTTTTCATGTTTAATTGATGTTGAGCTGTTCTGTTCTTTTTGTCTAGGTTTTCTTTCTGGGATTTGAACTTTGTAACTTGTAAGCAGTTACCAGCCAGTATTTGTACTGCTATGTATTGGCTTCTGTCATTATTGGTGCTTATCAGATGCGATAAACATATCATTTATCATTTTTGGTGTCAATTGTTTGTACCTAGTACCTACCACTACTCGGTTCCCACTTCTCAGAAAAAAAAATTATAGTATGTCTCATTTTACTTGACAACTGGGAGAAATAATGCACACAGAAATGTCAGTTGTTACAGGTTGAGAACTTATTGATCCATATTTGGTGTATACTTGTTTATTTTGCTTTATATTCTTTCCAAGAATTATCAAGGTTGTTTGACAGCTCTGCTGTGGTGGGAACATTAAAGTATTACCAAAATTATCACAAAGGTTTTATAACCAGCATGCCATGCATATTTATTAAGTAAAACTGGGGCACACTCTTTGTAATAAGAATGAATATTTACTCTTTTCTATCTGCAGCCAATGACTGTGTACTAATGCGTGCACCTGACTCTTCACGGCCCCCCTATGTGGCGAAGATTGAGTCGATTGAGGCTGGTGGTGCCCGTGGCTCGAATGTCAAGGTTAGGGTACGCTGGTATTACCGGCCTGAGGAGTCAGTAGGTGGCAGGCGCCAATTTCATGGTTCCAAAGAAGTGTTCTTGTCTGACCATTATGATATTCAGAGTGCTGACACCATTGAAGATAAGTGCTTTGTGCATTCATTTCGTAACTACACCAAGCTTGATGCTGTTGGGGCGGAGGATTTCTTTTGCCGGTTCGAATATAAGTCTGCTACTGGAAGTTTTGTGCCGGACCGTATTGCAGTGTAAGTTCCAGGTGTTTTTCAGGAGTTCCATTTAGACATAGCAGGTTAGGAATTCCCTAGAAGATACAAATGGAAACAACACAAGAAAAAAAGGATAAAAGATGGACATTTCAGCTGGCATGACCACAATTTTGTGTGTGAAGCAAGTCTTTTCCGTTTTTTCCTTTTTTTCACTCTTTGCTGCAAACTACCATGTTCACAGCAGGGACACCAATGAATGTGTAAAGTCTGGTGCCTCTCAATTTGTTTATACCATGTTCTGCATAAACATGACAAGCAATAATCCTCATCTAGTTGGTGTTATGTTAAAAAAAAAAATCCCAAAAGATAAAGCTGGAGGCTCATAGAACATAGAAAAGATACAGATTCTCTCTCTCTTTGATAGAAATGACTAAGTTCATACCATGGGCTTTATGTCCTTAGCACAAGGTCTCCTTGTGTGAATCTGTTCCTACAAGGAAGTAAAGCTCAGTTTTGAACAGAACTTCAGCTAATGAAAGCAAAAGCATTCACATAAAACACAAAAAAATAAGTAATGTGAAGAAAGAAAATGACTGTTGGTCTGGCGAGCCCGCTGGAGTTTTGTTATCAAACTTCTTGTTTTGCCAGTACTATCATTTTCACTAGTTCAGTTGACAACAAATATTTCCATAAAGAAAAAGTTGGTGTCGCATATACAAAAAATTGAACAGAAATTCTTTTTATTGCTTACCAAGACGTTGTACTTATCTTTTGTTAAGTTATGCCATTGTCTTGCATAATTTATAAATTATGTACAGCTTTATAGCATTTACATACATTATGTTATGAGTGTAATTATACCTCATAAAATACAAGAAGTAAAAATCAGTTGATTGTTGGTAAGCATTTACATTCATAAATGAACCCCTAATTTCTGAACTAAATACTACAAGCACCATTCTTTAATTTTTTTTATTGTTGACATCATATTTTTCCTTGCAGGTTTTGCAAATGTGAGATGCCATATAATCCTGATGACCTAATGATCCAGTGTGAGGAGTGTTCTGACTGGTATGTAATGTTTTTTTTTTTCTTATCTTTAAAATCCAACTGTTGGCAGATACTGATACAGGACTGGGACGACACCAAGTGTTAGTTGGATCTGATTCTCATTTTCTTTTCTTTTTTTGTTTCATTTGTTGGCTCGACTATATATTGTGCACATCAGGTCTCATGGTCTTGTGAGTTTTACTTTAAAAAGTGAATTTGACTCAAGAAGTATATTCATAGACTGATAGTAGTCACTGGTGATCAAAGGATAAATCTAATATTTTGTTTCTTATTCGTTCAGTGAATTCACCCTAAAACTGCAGCTTGATTCTTAAAATAGATGGAAAGAAAATATGGGGACAAACAAGCTGGAGCAATACTATAAACTAATTATATAAGTTCTCTTTCAGGTACCACCCTGCTTGCATAGGAATGACCATAAAGGAGGCAAAAAAGCTGGAGCACTTCTTTTGTGAAGGTTGTTCCCATCAAAATGGAAAAAGGGCTGGAAACACCAACAATACCTCTGGCGAAACAGAGGAAAAGGTAATTATCAATCATTCCATGCAATACTTCATAATGCTATGTTGTGTACCTACTAAATATAATAATTACCTCACATTATACTTCACATAAAAAAAATATTTCTGTTTCTGTGCTAGCCTTGTTCCAAGTTTTTCCTAGCTTCGGTTCTCAAAATTTTCTCCAGATCAGGAACAAAGTTGGTTAGTTTGCAAAAGTTTTGTAAGAAGCGGAGTAAATTAGATTTACTAACAATAAAAGCTGAATATATCAGTCTCCAACATCAACAGTTCAATATAAAAACAGTGCTTCAAATTTAGTTTTCTTCTTATATCAACTTGTTTGACTTTTGAATAGGTGGAATCGAAAAGAAGGAAAAGGTGACAAGTTGATATACTCGTGATGATGCATGTCTCGGTGGGGTTGCTTGTGACTTTGTACAGAGTAAGTGTGCTGCTTAGCTTATATGGATGTAGCTTGCCAGTGGAAGTATTTATGTTGTGTTAAGAATCTTAAGATCCACTATGGTGTATATAGAGAGCAAGGGAAAATAAGCTAGTTTTGTTGTGGTCACTGTGTGGTAAAAGAGCTTTCATGAAGAGTTTTCATGCTGATGTAGTTTTTAGAGATTTTTCATTGTGCTTTGTATGGGCTTTAGCTAGTCTTTGTAGGTGTAACAACATTGGCATTTTTTCTTAGGTTTTGATCTTTTAATTTGTATTTTGCTTGCTTGCTTCATAGAATCTCATCATTGATAGGTCTCTCTCGTTCTCTCTATCCTTTTCAAAACTAAGCACATGGGATCGATAAAAATATTAGGCAAAGTTATTTGCCAGCTTAGAGTATGGTATTTGAATTATTTGGGGTTAGTGAAACTAAGGCTCAGTCAGCTTTAGTTTCATCATAAGAAAAAACACAGGCCAGAAAATCTTGCTGCTGATGATAACAATGGAATCTATTGTTTACTGTTGATTGTAAAATCCCTACTTGTACCTTGTATGCCTTTTTATTTTAATAAAAATAAATTAATAGGCAAAGTCTACTTCCTAGAAATGAAGTAATACAAAAATCCATGTGCAAAGGAAGAAAAAAGATATTAGTACCGCTTCAGCTGACTTGCTATAATGAATTTTATCAGCTTTCATAAACCCTAACCCATGCTCAGCACTGATACTTCCTTTTTGGGCAGAGGTCCATTCATATACAAAGGTTCAATTTTGGTAAGGATCTGAAATTTTTCACAATTTAAAAGAGAACGATCAAAACCATAACAAAAAAACCAAGCCTAAGGTGCATTACCTCTACAATGCCATAAAGCTTCTCAACTGGAATTGACAAATCATACTTGTAGCATGCACCTTCTTTGACTGAAGCTTCCGAGATATCCTGCAAATAGAAATTTTATCACGAAGTAATATTTAGTAATTGCTACATGAGATTGGCCCACACAAGGTATATTTGCCCATCCAGTATACCTACGAATACATAAGTTGAGATTTTGCTATGTTCAACCTCAAAAGTTGGGCTGTGCATACTGTACCAACTGGTGAGCTTAACATAAATATAGAGTAACCAATCCGAGAATTTTGAGTCAAATATTCTGAACCCAACTAAGTGAAGACCAAAATGAAATTGTTCTGGATTGGCTATACATAGATTTTACCCTTCATTTTCCAGAAATGAGTTTTAGGTTACAAATACGTGTCAATTATTGACTCAATCCGATCCGACATAATCCGAAGATAAATGGGTCGGGTATGAGTTTAATTTTTTTTGACCCGAATCGGGTTCGGGTCAACTTGCCCCGATTAATTTTATTTTTTGAAGTAATTTTATGATTTAGTACTAATTAAAGCTTAAATATACACTAATTAAGAAATATACACTAATTAAGATTAATTATAAATTAATTAATATTTTATTGTTTAAATTTATATAAAAATAATTAATAATTAATTAATTATTTTATACCGGTCGGGTCAGGTCGACCCGTGTCCCGTCGACCCGTGTCCCGTCGGATCAGATATGGATCAAGATTTTTTGATCCGAATTTAATCGGATCGGGTTTGAGATGGGTCAAAAAAAATAATAAAATAATATGACCCGACCCATTGACTCCCCTAGTTACAAATAATTTCACTTTCTTGAATGATGTACGAGTAGAGCCATTCTGAAACCTTTTTTTTTATTTGGATTTGTATGTAACTATTCTTTCACCAAGTATTCTTCATTAACTCTTTACCTTCTTTTAAAATTCTATTTCAGGCTTAGAGGTAGTTCTATTCTTGGCACCTCATATGATCTGAAGCACTTGTTCATTGGTAAGATTGACTATTTTTATTTTTCCTTTCTTTTCAATCCAATATAATTCGCATGGTGTTTGTGATGCCATGTCCATATTTTGGTCTATTCCGGTAAAAAAATAAAGACCTATGTTGCCATATTTTACTTTTTTTTTTGTGCACCAATCTGCTTCAAGACATCTGCTAATGGGAAGCTTTAGATAAATGTTGTTGTAAAGTTAGAAGTAAAAGAAGCAAGGGCATAGTTGTAAATGTAATTATAAATAATTTAGAGTTATCTATGTAATTGTAATTCTATAACTGTGAATAGAAACAGTGGAGAAAATCAATCCACCTTAATCCAATCTCGTTTCAGGCATTTTTGTCAATATCAAATATTGGGTGTAATTTGCACAAGACCATATAAACAATTGATGAAATAAATGAACTGATATACTTTATAAGGAAGTGAAGGTTCTCTGGGAATAGTTACAAAGGTCTCAATTCTTATCCCAGCTAAATTACCATCAATAAATGTTGCATTTCTTGCTAGGTAAGATCTTTCCCTTTTGTTTTGATTTGTTTTGCTAAAGGCAGCGGCTATTGATCCTTATTGCAACACAACTCAAGGTCATGTATTGAGTGCACAAACATGCACTAAAATCCAAGGTCATGTACAAACATGTATTGAGTGCACAAACATGCACTCAAGGTCATGTACAAACATGCACTAAAAAATAGCATATTGAGTGCAAGTTTGTGCATATACGTGACCTTGAGTTGTGTTGCTAAATTGTACCAATAACACAAAGGGTACTGAAATCCATCTTTCAAAGAAAGCACTTTTAAAATCCTTTCTTGTTTCAAGCAGTGTGTTGAAAACAGAAATTGAGTAAGGACAACTGGCCTCAGCTATAGTCATCATTGACCATATTTAGAAGAAATATCATATCATAATTTTGAAATTAGAGTTGCAAATCTTTGTATATTCTTTCTTGTATAGAAAAACTATAACGTTAGGATTTCCTAACTTAGGAAAATAGTCGTTGGTTATTTCAGACTATAAATAGGCATGTACAACAATTGTGTAAATTATCTGAATAATAAACAATCTTATCATTCATCATTTTCTCAAAAACTATCATGGTATCAGAGCGAAGGTTCTGAACCTCAAAAGCTTCCGCAATACAAGCCATACCAGTAAACCAGCCATATCAAATTCATGGTTGAGCCAACTGAAAATCAGCAAACAAACCAACAACAAAATCAACAACTCACAAATTACCAAAAACTCAGACCCGATTTCAATTCATCTCAAAAACTTACCAGCGTTACGTTAGATGGGCGAAACTACCTGACATGGTCAAAAGCAGCCACAATCTCTCTCAAAGTCAAGGGATTGCTAGGATTCATCAACGACAACGACCCCGGACCAATGGACCCAGGAGATGCTCAAGAAGATTGGGACATTCTCGACGGTCAAACTTTCACTCTAATTCTCAATTCTTTAAATCCAGAACTCACTGATATTTTTGTGCATTATGAGACAGCACAAGAAATATGGGATGCGATTAAAGAGCAACACAGTAAGCAGAGCAATAACTCACATGTCTTTCAAATCAAGAAGGACATCAGTCACATTTCTCAAGGCTCGAAAACCGTATCCGAAGTAATCGGACATGTAAAATCAAAGTATCAGGAACTCAAAATTTACAGGCCAATCACAACTGACCTGATGGTCCTTCAAGAACGGGATGAATTAGACCAGATATATACTTTTCTTGATGCTTTGGACTCAAGTTATGAATCCATAAGAGCTCAGATTCTCAACAACACAGAGAAACTGACCTTCACAGGTGTGACAGCCCGTATCCAGTAAGAGGAGTCGAGGCGTGGTGCGATGAACACCTCTGACTCGAACCCAAAGTCAGAGGGTCACGCCTTCACGGCCTACGATCGCTCGAGCTTTCGGGGGCAAGAAAGGTACAGGACAGAGGTGTACTCACTGCAACCGAGACGGCCATCTCAAGGATGGTTGCTGGGTTCTCCACCCACATCTCAAACCTAAGTGGAAAGGACAGGGTAGTGGTCGGAACTAGGGGGAGCCGTCACGGCGTGCTTATCTAGTGGAAACCCTAGACTCAAGACAGGGTGAGACGAAGGTGAATGGGGCTGCCGAAGGAGACAACTCGACTCAAGCTCAATTAAACCGGCTGGAGTCGAATCTCAATCGAATTACAAGTCTTCTGGATCAACAAGGCCTAATGGGCTAGTTAGGTTTTGTTACTTCAACATCTCCTTTATTTTCTCAATCCCAAATGCAAATTGGCAAAGGCCCAAAATCTGTAGAAAATAGATGGTTAACGTCTCAGGCCCAGGAACAAGTTAATAAAAGCCCAGAAATCGAATCAAATAAATGTTTGGCTGTTGTATTTGCTCCAAAACAGATTCCTAATAATCGTACCAAATGGATTTTAGATTCTGGAGCAACAAACCATATGATCGGGAATCAAAGTATACTTAGAAGTTATCGAACAACTGAGAATAATCAATGTTTTACAGTTACAAATAATGAAAAAAATAAAATCAAGGGTTGGGGAATGATAAGTATATTTCCAAAAGGTTTTCTTCAAGATGTTTTTTTGTTGAAAATTGTTCTGTGAATTTACTTTCTATTAGCAAACTTGCAAAAAATTGAATTGTGAAATTATTTTTAAAGAAAATAATGTGATTCTTCAGGACGTAATCACCAAGGAGAAGATTGGTGAAGGGTTTCTTGAAAATGGACTTTATTTTTTGGATAGCAACAAGTCTATTTATAATACAACAAAAGATGAGGATTTAAGCAACCTTTGGCACAAGCGAGTTGGGCACCCTTCCGAAAATTTTTTGAAAATTATGTTTAATTTAGATTATAATAATTGTGAAGTTTGTAAGCTTGCAAAGCACACAAAACTTCCTTTTTCTAATTCTACAACCAAAGTATTGAGCCTTTTGAATTAGTTCATTCAGATGTTTGGGGGCCTTTTCCCGTGAACTCTTATAATGATTATAGATATTTTGTGATTTTTATAGATGATTTCTCTAGAACAACATGGTTATATCTAATGAAAAATAAAAGTGAGGTGTTTTCACACTTCCAAAATTTTTCAAATTTTATAGAAACTCAATTTAACAAAAAAAATTAAAATTCTTAGGACATATAATGGCACTGAATTTATTAATCAAAACTTTTCAAATTATTTAAAATAAAAAGGTATTTTTCATCAAACCTCTTGTGTCTATACACCTCAACAAAATGGAGTTTCCGAAAGGAAAAATCGCCATATTCTTGAAGTAACAAGGACACTTCTATTTCAAAACAATGTTCCAAAAGTTTTCTGGTCGGAAACAGTACTAACTGCGGTCTATTTGATAAATAGAGTGCCAAGTGTTGTTCTAGATTTTAAAAGCCCATTAGAAATACTATATGAAAAGAAAATAAATTTAGATCATTTAAATTTTTTGGATGTACAAGCTTTGTACACAAAAATAGAATAGATAAACTTGATTTTACTTCAGTAAAAACTATTTTTCTAGGATACTCTACTTAAAAGAAGGGGTACAAATGCTATGATCCCAATTTAAAAAAACTTTATATTTCTAGACACGTAACTTTTTTCGAAAATGAACCCTTCTTTAAAAACCTTGAAGAAAACCGAGATGAAAAATCCAACTCAAATGAATCAGTTTTACCCTTTATAACTAATGAGGAAAGAAGAGAAGTTCTTGCAGAAAATCTTGTTAAAGAAACAGGTGGAGAAGATGAAAGAGTTGAAGAAGCCGAAGAACCCATAGAAGTTCCAATTCCAGAAGCCGAGCAGAACTTGAGAAGGTCAACACGTCGGACACAACCATCAACCATGTTGAAATATTTTATCACATATACGGTAAAGTATCCTATTGAAGAATATGTCACATATAACAATATTTCAAAAGAACATTACGCCTTTGTAAATATTATTTCTACAACCAAAGAACCAAATACCTTTGAGGAAGCCAAACTAGAACCAAAATGGTGTAAAACAATGGAAGAAGAACTTCTTGCATTAGAAAAGAATCAAACCTGGACTGTGTGCACTCTACCAAACCATAAGAAACCAGTAGGTTGCAAATGGGTATACAAGATCAAATACAACAGTGATGGAACCATAGAACGATATAAGGCTAGGTTAGTGGCAAAAGGGTACACACAAACTTATGGAATAAATTATAATGAAGCCTTTGCACCAGTAGCAAAAATGAACACTGTAAGAATTCTTATGTCTATCGCTGTCAATAATGGTTGGGGGCTTCACCAAATGGATGTTAAGAATGCTTTTCTTCAAGGTACACTTGAAGAAGAGGTTTACATGACCTTACCCCCAGGTCATAAAAGGGAAAATGTACCTAATCTTGTATGTAGGTTAAATAAATCCATATATGGACCGAAGCAATCTCCAAGGGCATGGTATGAAAAACTCAATCACTTCCTAATTTCTTGTAATTTTAAAGTTAGTTGGACATATACCTCCTTATTCACTAGACACAATCAGTTTGGAACAACCGTTGTCCTAGTATATGTGGATGACATTATTATAACAGGAAATAATCAATCAGAAATTGATTCAATAAAGAATGATCTTCAAAGAAATTTTGATATCAAGGATTTAGGAAAATTAAAATATTTCTTAGGAATAGAAGTTGCCCATTCATCAAAGGGTTTGTTTATTTCTCAAAGAAAATATGTACTTGATTTACTGAAAGAAATCGGTAAACTAGGATGTAAGCCGACCTCTACTCCCATCGACACAAATGTAAAACTTAACAGTGAAGATGGTGAACCTCTTAGAGATATTAACCAGTACCAAAAACTTATGGGAAAATTAATTTACTTGACTGTAACTAGACCTGATTTATCATTTGTTGTGAGTCAAGTTAGTAAATTTATGCATGCTCCAAGAACTCCTCATTTAGGAGCAGTTAACAGAATACTCAGATATTTAAAAAGTTGCCCTGGTAAGGGTATCTGGATGAAAAATAATAATACTAATACAGTGTGTAGCTATTCCGATGCAGATTGGGCTGAGAGTTTTGATAGAAGATCAACAACTGACTTTTGCATATTTGTAGGCGGAAATTTAGTCACATGAAAGAGCAAAAAACAAAAGGTTGTGGCACGATCAAGCGCTGAAGCTGAATATCGAGTCATGGCTTCTACCGCGAGTGAATTAACTTGGATCAGACAACTTCTAGCTAACTTACACATCAATCATAAAGAGCCAATGAAGATGTTATGTGATAATCAAGCAGCAAGGCATATCGCGACTAATCCAGTGTATCATGAGCGCACCAAACACATAGAAGTAGATTGTCACTTTATCCGTGAAAAGATTCAAGCTAAAGAGATTGAAACCCCTTTTGTCAAAAATGGCGATCAACTAGCAGATGTTTTTACAAAAGGACTCTACCCGAATGCCTTTAAGAATATTACAAACAAGCTAGGATTATACGATATCTACAATCCTAGCTTGAGGGGGAGTGTTGAAAACAGAAATTAAGTAAGGACAGCTGGTCTCAGCTATAGTCATCATTGGCCATATTTAGAAGAAATACCATCTCATAATTCTGAAATTAGAGTTGCAAATCTTTGTATATTCTTCCTTGTATAGAAAAACTATAACGTTAGGATTTCCTAACTTAGGAAAATAGTCGTTGGTTATTTCAGCCTATAAATAGGCATGTACAACAATTGTGTAAATTATCTGAATAATAAACAATCTTATCATTCATCATTTTCTCAAAAACTATCACAGTGCCCTTAAATTGTTTATTATACAATAACATGTACTGAAATCAACATTAAAAATAATCAAATTACATAATACATAACTGATACTGACATAAATGGAAATTACTATAATTATCCCCTTTTGAGTCTGTAATCTTTAATATCTTGGGCTTGGCCTACAGAACATGACAGACTAAATGGTATAGTCTTCCCTTGTGCTTTAATGCTTTGGTCTATTTCAGCTACAAGAGGATCACCAAATTTACCTCATCATAAACAGGCGCACTACCACCCACAGACCTGTGTTACCACCTTGCGTGACAGCAGCCAATTGTCTTGAATTACAATAAGAAAGGATTTTAGATACCTGAAAAAATAAGTACCCATAATTCCAGCAGTGCATGGTAATTTTAAGCTCAAAAAATGTTGCACATGTAATATATTAGTAGATACTGTAAAGAATTGACTGATACACGCAAATTTAGAAAGAAACCTCATTAGTGTCCTTAGGTAGAAGCAAAAGCCGACTAGTGCCTTTATATTTTCTCAACCAATCAGTGTTTGCAACTGACAGCCTCTCTTCGTCTTGCACCACACATTTCTCCTCTAATACACTTTTGAAATAAGAGATATCATCAGAATTTAAGAAAGAATAGCTTGGATTCCTTTCAATCTTGGAAGAAAATGAATGCCGCTGAAATAAGGTTTTATTTATGGAAGCTGTGCATTGTGAACTTGAGTGCCATGATTTTAATTGGCGTAAATTCTCCTGGTAAATCTGCAAAGTTTATGTAACTTATATGAGTGGAACTCTTGAAAATTGTAACACTCGCATGTAATATCTAGAACTAGATGATATACTATATCATATCATAATATAGGACTGAACCACACAAGTCAGTTGGAATCATGGAAATTGTTCCTCCAGTCCAGTTCAATCTACACAGCTACTTTGCATTCTATATGGTCTAAATTCTTAATTGAAACTAAATCATCAGCCAACTGATACTAAAACATTAATAGGACCCAATAATCCAAATAGCAGTGCAAATTATTCGATGGAACTTGATAGTGTTATTACGAAAACAAGTTTCAGGCATTTCATAACATGTGTATTTGCATGTACCTTTAACTTCAAACTTTTACAATAATTAACTTAATTACAAATAAACTTCTAGAACCAAATGCTCTAAAATGTCGAATTCAAAGCAAATTGCATACTAAAATGCAATTTTTAAATCTTGAACGCCGTCCCCGCATAATTTCTATCTGTATACATCATGATCAATTCAAATTGATCTATAAAATTATAGATAAGGAAATTTAAAATTATCAACGGAAGTGTTTCTTCTTTTGATTTTGCATCTCCAATCACATCTAATGTGTCTAATCCTTTGTGTTGCGTCTTCTGTACCGTAAGCCTCTGAGAATCACTTAATTAGAGATAAACCACAATCAAGACCAAGTCTATCTCATTACTCCACAACCTAGATATCACGACCTCTTCGATTCTCACGCTGAAATTACTTATTCTTATCCCATCATAGAGAAACCGAATTATCTCTCTCTTAAATAATGTCTCTCTTTCTCTCTCTAAGTGTCTAAGATGCTTTTTTTTGTTCTGTACTATCTTATTCAGATACACAATTATATAACAAAAATAGAGAGACTAGATTGAATAGGTGCATATGCACCTCTTCAAGCACACATTTGCATATGTGACTCAAATCCAATAATCTCCCTCTTGGAGATTATTGATGAGAATCAAGAGCCTTTATACCAGCAAATAGGTCATGCGACCAACGATACACCTGCAATTTGGGAGCTTATAGATCAAACTTATTTCAAGCAAGTTTAGAGACATTCCTCTTGAAACAAAACAATAATAATATATGTATCTCATATCTTAAGTTCATGATATTACAGGCATTTTCGATCCCTCAAGAAACATGTCTCCTATCTCTCGACATCATATGTATTCTTAATCTATGTCCAGATGACATAATTGACGGATCTGTAAATACAAATAAGTCAGTATGCAAATCAATCAACTTTCTCTTTCGTTCTCATATCATTTGAATCAGTATCAACTGTTTTCCCTATAATGTCCCTGTAAATCGAATCATTCACGACCGTAAATAGCACATCAAAGTAACAATATTGATCTAACAATATTACGTACTCTAACAAAAAAAATCTACAAAAAGATAACATTTGAAGACTTAATACTTAAATTAAGGAGATCCGAGAAGAAGAATAATAACATCTCATGTTGCAAATTAAAATGGCACAAACAAGTTTCTACATAAAAAAAGGTCAAGTTAAAAAATTGAAATGTTAGAATTGTATAAAATTATGTGAAACAAAAATTAAGTCATCTACTCTTCTATGTAGGACAAATAATTTAAAACTTGCATCTAAATTGGCAATAAACTAGCAAACCATAAATCTACTTTGACAACTACGCATTGGATCTAATTTTGGTCCGGCCTAAAAATTTACCTATTTAGTATCTAACTAATAGTATTCTAAATTTGTGCCGTGCCGTGCTAAAACATGCCGTGCCGTATTTTTTTTTCGTGTCATGTCATTGTCATATCTAAAAATAGTAGAGGGACGACACAATACGATTATGATACGACATGAATAAGGCACGCCATGCCAATCGTGTCGTGCTTAATCGTATTGTGTCCAGTCATGTCACCTGATTTTTTTTTCAAATAAAAAATAATGACTCTATTAGCCCAACTTGAATCATAAAATTAAAACTAATTAATAAAATTTGTTTAAATAATACTCTTAAAATGTAAACCTTCCGGTTTAATCAGATTATCTATTTTAAATTTTGAAGACTTTGAATAAGCCGATACCACATACAATTAGGCCATGTTCATCGTATGATAGGATATACCCATGTTTCCGTTGTGTCGTGTTTAAATCATGTACCGTTGTGTGCCGTATCGTGTCGACTTTTAAAAAAATCGAACAAGGTATGATTAAAGTACATATCCAAAACCATGTCGTACCGTGTGTCGTGCCATGTCGGATACCCGTATCGTGCATTCTCAGACCGTGTTGTTTCATACCGTATCTAGTCACAGTAAGCATAGATTTAGAACTCTACTAAGTAATTCACCATTAATTTAATATGAAAGGATCACTTGACGATGATTATCTTGACAATCTTGACAATGAATTTTTAAATAAATACGAAAAAAATCTTAAGAATAGAAAAAAAAACTTATGAATATGTTGTTCTACTTATAGATTGATAGTTATTCAAATTTTATGCAATTTCATTATTGTTTGATAGTCCATCAAAGACCGTCAAATTATAACCGTTGTAAATTATATAAAATTTTGTTGGTCCTTGATGGAGCATTAAACGATAATGAAATTGCATGGAATTTGAATCTCCATCAATCTATAAGTAGAAGAATATATTCATAAGATTTTTTTTTTCTATTTTTAAGATTTATTTCGTATTTATTTAAAAATTCATTGTCAAAATTATCAAAATAATCCATTGTCAAGTGATCCTCATCCTAATTTAATATTTATAATAGTTAACTTTCATGATGAAACCCATTTAGAAGGTCACATACAATTTCAACCATCATGACAACACTAAGGGAGTGTTTGGCACTTAATGGAATAACAAAAAGTTGGAATAAAATAACTATTCCGACGAATTAATTTGCCAAACGAATTTTAGACTAAGTAGAAGAGTGCGGAATAATGCTAATCCGGTATACCAACTTATAGGTGGAATACCGGATTAGCTCTCGTCGGAATAGCGATTATTGTTTGATTATATTATATTATATTATTATATTATGATTATGATTAAGATTTAGTATTATTATATTATTATATTATATTTATGATTATTATTTATTATTATTATTATCATTATATTATTATTAAATTATTATTATCATTATTGTTACTATATTATTGTTACCATTAGTATTATTATATTATGAATATAAATATAATTATTTTATTATTATATTATTATAATCAAGATTATTTATTATTATATTATTATATTATGATGATTATGATTATTATTACTTATTATTATTTTATTATATTGTATTATATTATTATATGTTGATTATAGTGATGATTAATTCATTATTATATTATTATAATTATAATTAATTATAATTATTTTTATGATTATGATTATATTTTAATTATTATATTATTATGATTACTTATTATTATTATATTATTATAATTATGATTGTAATTATAATTTATTATTATTATATTACTATATTATAATTATGTTTATATTTTTATTATATTACTATTATAATATTATTATTTATGATGATTATTTTTTATTACTTTATTATTATTATTATCTTACTATTATGATAATTATTTTACTATTATTATTATCATCATCATCATTATTAGTATCATAATTATTCATATTTTAACTATTCTGAATAACAACTGCCAAACGATATTTTCACTCTTTCGAATAGTCAAGAATATCACTCTTCTACCACTCTTCCAAAAAAAATACTATTCTATCACTCTTCCAAAATTATCACTCTTCCAAAACTATTCTTTGATTTGCCAAACGGATCCTAACACTTATAAAAATCATAATTAAACAATTTAAATTATATGTCGTATTGTCGACATATCATAACCACAATTACCGTTAAAAATGAATAAATATAGAAGAGAATTAGGTTCACAAAATAACAAGGTCAGAATGATTGGATGGAAGGATATGTAACCGAGTTGACATTTTCTATAGTACTATAAATTTTACAGTTATTTGGATTTGAACAGTAAACACCCTTTGAATCTAAATACTATCCGTAATATTATTTCCTTAACAGTAATACTATTCTCACATGTGAGAAGGATTGCCCACTATAAAATTTATACTACTATAAAAAATATGCAGCCATATGTAAGCACCAACCAGAGATGCGGAAACTGTACCTTGGAAAAGAGAAAAAAAAATACATAGCACCTGCAATTATGTACTCATAGGTAAAAAAACACTCAGTTAATGAAAAATTCAATTGTCATGTACATCTTTTCCAATTAGCATAAAAATACAGTCCAATTGACCTCGTAAGCGTGGTTTAGTATGTATGAAGTAAGAAAAAAATATTACTTAGTAAGGCCCAAAAGTCTGTAATTCTCCCTTTGAGATGAAAAATATATTGGGCCTAGTTACAGCCCAACTCATGAATTTTATCACTTATTCACTTTTGTTCCAGAGTTCTTGTCCTACATTCGTCCCTCAAGATAAAAATCCTTCGCCATCTCCTCACTGCACTGCACCAGTTCTCCGGACACTGGGGAATTCTCAATTCTTGACATCACTCATGGCTTTTACACTCCATTCGGTGTCACTCCGACCCGTACAGATTCGCAAGGACATTCTATTAGGTTCTTCTCTTTCGCATAGCCCCCGTCTCCCCGTCTCTTGTAGTTGTAGGTCGGTTCAATCCTCTTTTTAATTTTTGAAAAGACAGCACTTGTTTGTTTGATGTTTTTGAAAAATATTTAACAGAAATAATTATGATTTATTCCTTCACTTGGAAGTAGGAATGCCTGCTTCTTTCATGGAAAAAAATATTTAACAGGAACAATTTTTCAGTGTCAGAAAGAGACAATTCAGGGCTCTGGTGATTACATGTAGAGCTACAAAATCAAGAGACTTGCCTTTCACCAAACCAATCTCTCTAATAAAGGAGGCACACAAGTATTTTGATCATGCAATGATAACCGTGCGATCTGGGGATGGGGGCCATGGCGCTGTATTGACCATGCCTAGCCAATCTAATGACACTTCAAAAGACAAAAAGAAGAGGAGTTTTACTTCTTCTTTCAAGAGGGAGCCAGATGGGTCACTGATTTTGCCGATGGGGGGCCACGGGGGAGATGTCATAATTTATGCAGATGAGAGCCTTGACTCGCTCTTGGAGTTCCATAACAAAAATCGGTACTGTGCCAAAAGAGGGGGGAATGTGGATGCGATGGGCACTTTAAATTCTCAGATGCATGATGGTTTACCTGCGTCCGCTTTAAGGATTCCTGTCCCTGTAGGTTTGTGAGTTTCTTCTTATATGGATCTTTTTCTCACTTCATATATAAACTTTAATGCAATTTTGTCATGAATTCCCCTTTATTCTGATATGCTGTTGGTTGGTAGGATTTTTGATGCATTAGTGCTGATCTTGACTCTATTGCCTCCATATTCAGCAGCTAAACCCCACTTGATAGTTTGTTTCTCAAGTACTTTTGAAGTTGACTGGAATTGCCCTTAAACTTTGTAGTTTCAATTTAGATTTGAAATGGATTATGTATTGGCTGCATTCTATGTAACAGCATCCAAATGGGCTGGGTGGGGTTGGCATTGTGCATTCAAAGTTCAATTTGATCAGGTTTGGCCCATCCCATAAATTGATCGGAGAACTTTTACCACCTGGGTTGGTATTGGCTTAGATAAGTATTGAATTTCTAGTCTTTTTATTCATTTCATTGGTGAAAAGAAGCAAACCATTGGAAGTTAAGCTTTTACAGAGTTTAGCTTTCACAAGACAGAATTAAAGCAGATGCTAACTGTCCAGCTGAAACCCATCTGATCTGCTGAGATCATATGATCCTGACTAGGAGCACATATTTTCCATATCTGCCACTCCCGTTCTTAAATAGCAAATGAGAAACTTTCTGACTTCAATTAATCATTGCATTTTGATATGGAGTTCAGTTTTTTAGTTTTTATTCTTTTTGTGTGCAAATGTTATAGCTAAGAAAACTGTAATATGTTTCATGAGTGCATGAGAAGCTAACATGCCCGACTCCAAATGACAGGTACAGTCGTGAAACGCAAGAAAGGAAAGGTGCTTGCTGATTTGGCTAACCCAGGTGATGAAGTTCTTGTTGCCAGAGGTGGTCAAGGCGGGGTAACTGCTATTTCTCTTTCTATATCTGTTAGGTTTTTTATGGCAATTGGTAACATAAACTTAATCTGAGAAATATCTGGTATGTAGGTACTAAATAGATGCATCATGTTGTCTGAGTTCAGAGTTATGTTGGAACCTTTGTGCTTAAAACATAAAACATCGTAGTCTAACAAAAACAACAAAATGGGGGGAGGTGGGGGTTTACCATTTTGGTTGTAGTTACTGATGCCTGTGTGCAAGCACCAAGTACAATGGAACTTCTCCTCCCAAAATTGGTTAAGTATGTATCAGCACTTATCAACCAGATTATTCTGGGATCTGATTGGACTGAAGAGTTAATACAATCTGAGTTCTCCTGCTCACCTGTATGCAGTCAACCCTGATCTGGTGTTATTGTTACAGGCAGGTTTTTTGCCAGTATTGTAGATTGTTAGTGCAGTTCCTGATCAACAATTGTCTGATTGTCTACTCAATTACATATAGAGGATAAGAACTCATTTTTGTTTTCTCACTCTTACTGTTTTTAATCCTTAATATTCCCTTTTTTTACAATTCACAGATAAGCTTGTTGGAGATGCCTCCTAAGCAAAGGAAAAAGATGATGACCCTCTCAACTAATGTCATGCGAGATCCAAGTGACAAGGTCAGCACAACAGGGTTTCAGTTAGAATTATTTTTTTGGGGATGTTTACAAATGGGAGCTAATTATTCTAACAGCTGAGGACAGTTTTGCCTTTGATTCTAACAACGGCTTAATAATCTCAAATTGCACTAATATAAAGAGGAGTTGGAAATATTCATCTTATTTGAATAAAAGAAATTTCTTCAGTTAATAAAGACAGTACTATTTCCTTACATAACATTTCTTTTGTGCAAGTGCAGCACTGGGTTTAAAATTATAACCGCAATCAGTTAATGGGTAAATTCTCCTTTGTTTTGGTTTCATCAATTTTGAAGTTTTGGTTCATGACTTTTAAAGTTACCATTAGAGAGTGGATAACTAGTTTAAGCAGCATGTTGCAGGTATTGCTGTTACCATTAGGAGTGGTTAACTATGTAAAAGCAGCATTATGCATGTTTTCCCTGATTATTTGTGCATATGTGTTTTAGGTATTACTTGTATTGTCTGTCAAGTATTTTTTCTGTGTAAAAAAATGGGTTTAAATCATGACTGTGATAAAGTTATGGGTTTAATCTGCAGTAAGACAATAATGCCTATATTTTTGTGGTACACTCAATTGACACATGGCTACTCGGTGCTTACATTAGATTGTAGATAACTATGTATTAGCTTTATGTATGTGGCCACTAAATTTTTTCATATATTGTTTTTTAGGTACTAGTTCTTGGTCAACCTGGTCAGGAAATCAGCTTGGAGCTGATTTTGAGAGTAGTTGCTGATGTTGGTCTCGTGGTATGAGCTTTTTCTAACTTTCTTTCACAAACCAGAAATGTTGGATAAATGCTTCTGCTGGCTTACATTTTATATAAATGAATGATTTGAATGTCTAGCTATTCAAACATAACTTTTTTATCAGCGATATCTTCAATTAATATGTTTACTAAATCTGGATAATGTATGCTTGATAGTTTCATTCACTGACATTATTTCATGGTAAGTATGAACTTCTTCTCATTACTGCTTTATAAGTCTGATTAATCATCTAAATTTTGCATTTTGAAATCACAGCTTTCAGCTCTCAACTAAATATGAATTGCTCATCTGATCTCTAAATCTCTTTTATATGCACGAAAGTATGCTATAATTTGGTTTATGAATGTAAAATTAATGTCAATACTCAATACACCTTTTGATATCAGGTAAAATTCAATTCAATTCTCATTTCTGTTTTTTGATGTTGTGGTTGATTATTTTTGATTATTTTTGTTATTGTAGGGTCTTCCAAATGCTGGGAAATCAACGCTTCTTGCATCTCTTACCTTTGCAAAACCAGATATTGCTGACTATCCATTTACAACGTTGATGCCAAACCTTGGTCGACTCGATGGAGACCCAAGCTTAGGGGCACTGCAATTCTCTACTGAAGCAACATTGGCTGATTTGCCGGGTCTAATTGAGGGCGCTCATTTGGGGAAGGTACTTGTTAGTGATCTTGACTTTGACTGGTATTGTACTATGGTAGATACCAGAACCATACTGGTTATATTACTCTGTGAAGTGGGCAGTGTTTGTTAAACTTAATGTGTTATCATGCAGGTTTTGTGGTCAGAAAAATTGTAGTTTTTACAGACAATATTTGTTTTATAAAAATATTTAAGTAATTTACACAACTTTCATATTCTTTTATTGTTGTTGTTGATTGTTGTATACTACAAAGTGATATATATTATACAAAAAAAAATGAGATGAATAAAGCAAATTTATGAATCACATAGTGAAATGATAAAGGCGGTGCTGCTGTGAATTTTATACAGCCCTAAATAGCTAGTTTCTATAATCACATTTTTTTTCTTGTATCTAACAAATATGATAAAATTTCAGGGTCTTGGTCGTAATTTTCTTAGGCATCTTAGAAGAACTAGGTTGCTTGTTCATGTTGTTGATGCAGCAGCTGCGGATCCCGTAAAAGATTATAGGACAGTTAGAGAGGTAATATCTCTTGTATTTTTTTCCTTGATAAGTCTTTCAAGGATAGATCTTTCATGCTGCAGACTGTTACCTTTTGAATTTTGATTTCCTCGGCTTCTTTATGATTTTTCTGTGGGCTTTTGTTTGTTCAGGAATTAAGGATGTACAACCCCAGTTATCTTGAGCGACCATATATTGTTGTGTTAAACAAGATTGATGTCCCTGAGGTATATTAAAGATGATCTTGCTTATCAACTTGTCGTTTAATTCTGTAAAAAACCTCATCTTTTGTGACCTTTGCAACGATGTTTTAATGAGATATTTGAGGTGTTGCACGGTACAGATTGAAATATCCTACACATTTGTTATGTAATAAAAAGCAATTTGGACTCTTGATCTCACAGGCTTACGAGAGGTTACAATCACTACTTGAAGAAATATCAGCTATTGGTTCTAGCAATTCTTCCAATTTTGATTTAAGAGAAGATACACAAGTTGAAAATTCTGAGCATGAAGAAAAGAAAGAGAAGGAATTGGAGGACTATCCACAGCCTTTGGCAGTGGTCGGCACTAGCTTCCTGTAATATTTCTTCATATCTAATTATAGCTTGCACTCTTCTCACATTTTCTGGATCATTTTTGCAGCTCCCGGTCTTAATTGATCCTCAAATACTAATGAATTGCGGTAAAAAAATATTGGTTTTAGTGTTGTATTTTATCAGCTTGACCCAAACCTGGGATGGATTTGCAGTCGGGCAAGCCCCACCAGGTGCCTGGGCTTAAGTTTCAAAATGACTATATAATCCTTAATTTTGTTCCATTTGATCAGGATAAGCTAATTATAAATTTTAAAGAGCGCCCAAACTTCTTTTGATGTCTAGATCCACCACTGACCCAAACTGTGAAAGTACATTTGTAGATACCAGTATATTTATGGTAATCTTCAATTTATTTCCAGTGGTTGTTTATATGTACTTGTCATCATTTTCATTTTCACTATTATTACATTTATATTGCTACTCTAGCTGGTAGTAATGTCATGATAACTTGTTTGCAGGAAACAGGTTGGCATTGATGAGCTTCTTAGAGAGATAAGGGCTGGTCTTCAAAAATGTACTGATCTGACAAAACTGTCCGGCCAAGAAATTACGCCAACTTTGCAATAACTGATGTGTTGTAATAGTTATTTGACAGTTTGGCAGGTAAATATAGATTATCTTTATTTTGGACAATGGCTGGGTGTTTCATATCTCATTTGGTTCACTCTGCCCAATCGGCATGTTCGACATCTGTCTAGTTTATGACTCCTTTGCTTCGTTTCCCCACCTACACTGTTAGTCCTTTTGCCAGAACCATGCTCGATGCAAACTGGAGTGCACATGTTAACGGACCTTTATTCATGCCTTCAATTACAATATGTTCATATAAAAAATGATAAATAGAAAACTCACGTATCACTGTTCAGACGGAAGCAAATAGTTTATATGAAAGTGTAATTCCCAAGAACTAGCCTGCTTAAGGATTATAGTTCATAGCCATAGAACATCAGATGATTTTTGTAATCGAGTTTATGTACTACGTAGTCATATAACTGCTATTTGTATTTTGTATATTATCCAACTCTGTAACTCTTCTTCCTTTTATTTAATGAAACCAATATAGTAGTCCCTTCACGTGCTACTTCAAAAAAAAAAAAGTGTAGTTCTTTTTTACGAGCTTATACAGGGTAAAGATGCATTACTGTAGGTAGTGGGCTTGTCCTTTGAGAGAGCACAGACACTAAACAGAAAAATCATGCATTAATCAAACCTTTTCAGATTGATGTCTTTTGTGAAATCGTGTTCAATCATCATGGGATCTTCATCTTTCAGAATTTTCAAAGTGTTAGAGTAAAGGTTAATGCTCTAAGATGATTATCATTGTCTTTTGTTTTGATTTAAATTAGGTTTTTGTTTCTTAAATTTGCTATATGTCATGCATTAATTGTTTGGTTATCTCTAAATCGTATAATAATGAAAAAAAGCTTAAATATCTTTTTGGGTGAAAATTATGCTTTGATTTGTTCATGTCTTAAAATAAACCAAGAGATGAAAAAAACTGAACTATACATGTTAAAGAGAAAGGACCAAGAAGTACAATGAAAGTTACCAACAATATAACATACGGCAGAAGAAAACCCAATACAAGTTGTCATGATTAGAACTTAACAAAACAATGGCGGGGAAATAGGAACGAGTTTATGATCACACGGAATTCAAGTTTAGCAGTGGTGGAGCATGAATTCAAAGTTCCGGGGCTAAAATAATTTATACACTCCTTAGACACTATATTTTAAATTTTTAGAGGACTAAAATAATAAAATATCATAAATCTTTGACAGGTATACTAATTATGCGGTACTTGACCATGTTTAGCATCAGAATTAAATAGGGAACCAAGTGAGAGAAGAATTAAAAATGTTTTGATAGAGTTGTAGAATTATTCTCTTGATTTTCTAAATATTCTACTTCCATTGTTCTACCTTCGCTCTAAACAGATTTCCTAATTATGCGGTCATCATTATTTCTCATGCTTTCCGTTCATATCAACACACATATGAACTAGTTCTCCATGTTGTTAAAAAGTTTCAGCATTTTACAATATATTGTTCTACATGAATAAGAATACCTCATAAGAATTTAAGATGGAAATAAGGGCTCTGAGCAAAATTATTTTGCATTACTCTATGTACCTATGTGCTTTCTAATAGCGCCTCATTATAGATCTTTTCCATCCAATTTGGGAATGGTCTAAGCTAGATCAAATCCACCAAGTATAATTAATTTGGATTTTTTTGGTGACTTTGTAGAGTACTGTCCTGAAACCTAACATCAAAATTTTGAAATCAAATATGCTATTTTTCTTGTCTAATAATTAAACTCTACTTTTAAATCTAAAAAATAAAAAAAATATATAGATCTTGAAACCATGCACCCCTCTCGTCTTTTTCGTCTTTGGGTACAATTGATGTTCTTTTACTTGTAGATTAATAGTCTGTAAAATTTTATATAATTTCATTAATATTTGATAGTTTATCAAAAAATATCAAATTTAACAGCTTTTCATTAATGTTTGCAACAATTTTAATTTAACGATTTTTGATGGATTATCAAATGTTAATAAAATTACATGAAATTTGACCGACTATCAATTTATAAGTAAAAGAATATCTCTCTAATTTTTTTATATTTTTAAGATTTTTTAGATTTAAAAGTAAAATTCTATTATTGGACAAGAATAATAAAAAATTTGGTTCCAAAAATTTTTGGTTGATAACCCGGTCCTATTATAATAGTTTAAAAATAATTCTTAAGAATTCAAGGAAAAAAACCTCAAGTCCTTAGGCCTATGGTGGATTGGTTGAGCCCCCCCCCCCCCCCCCCCCCCCCCCCAACTCGGTTCACAACCAAACATGTATCCACTATACACGACAAAACAAATCGCATGCTAGATTCTAAAAAAAAAAAATCCTAATTTTTCCAATTTTTAGGAATGCTGCTGCATGGCCTTGTAGGAACTAGATAAAATACTACATGAACTCCCACCAAATATGAACGGAGGAAGTGCATGCTTGAGAATTAAGCGAAGGAAAGAAAAGAAGAAAAGGAACTCTCATAAGTCTCTTGTATTTCAGACATTGGACAACTTGGTTTTGAGGGAAAGAGAACCTCCTATGTAGCAATCAGGGAACCAGCATCTTACTAAGAAGCACACCTGATTCTGATCGAGAAGAAAAAACCAGCAACAACATTTATTTCAAATCTTGGGCAGGTGGAAAAAGTTCCGGAAAACAACTTAAATAGAATGGATGAAATGACAAGTGGGACCGGGTGCAGAAGAGATGAATTAACAAGTGACAACGATTCTTCGTTTCGTTAAATTAGCGGATAGAGATTAATATCCGATCTAGCTCAATTCTTATCAAATTCAGAAATTCCAAATGTACTAGCGTCGCATATATAAAGGCGGATTATGAAAAGAATAACAAAAGCTTGTTCAATTTATTTCTCATTTTATCCATTTCCGCCATTTGACGTGGTACCAGTTTCCTCATATACATTAGCACATTATATTTAGACGTACTGCTGAATTAATGCAGTTATTACCATTTGAAAAGCACGTGCTATACGTATGCATAATGTTAAGAATGGTGCATATGTCAAATACACTTATGGAAGGCAATAAGGAAAATTGTTGAATTTGGAGAATTTCGATCAGAGAAATCAATAATCAGATTATAATAATTTATTGGATTTAAATTCATTAACTAATTAGATACTAAATAAAAATAATAATAATTCAATATATATACTTACCTAATGAAAAATTATCAAAATAATATATTTTTATATATTAAAAATAATAAAAATAAAACTCAAAATAATATATAATCATGTCAATTACGAAAACTTTCCTCTACGATACTTAAAATTTTAAAATATTTACATAATTATTTCATTATCCATAATATTAATATTTTTTTTTCAATAAAAAAAATCCGACAATTCAGAGAGAATCAAAAATTAAATTCAGAAGGGATCAGATTAATAAAATATTAACTTAAAAGTGCTGCTATTGAAAATTCAAAGGGATCAGTTGACCCCTGACCGTTACTACATCCCCCGGATATTCTATTCTGCAGCTAACTTCTGCTGCGACAATGCTAATTAATAATATTTAACGATCTTCCACTACACAGCATTACATACATGATGTAGCACGAAATCATTAATTAGCTTGAAATTGCAGATACTGAAGTACAACAAATATTAGCAACATACATGATGTAATCCATATAAACGAAATAGTAATTATTCTGCTTGAAAGAACTAAAGAGATTATAATATCCTAACAAAGAAAAACCAACGGTACATAACCTAAAGATGATTCTCGCATAAAAGGAATTAATAGATACAACATCTCCAGTGATGTACGAAGTCTTTTCATCGCTACAACCAAACCCCATAAAAATACCATGCAAACCCCTTTAAATCATGAGATATCCGCTGTACTTCGCTCTTCCCCTCAACATCTTTTTAAAGTGCCCACAATGTTACTTCATAAAAAAAAAGAAAAAAAAAAGTGCCCACATTGTTCCTCTTCCACATTTCTATGCAATTCGTTGAAGGGTGAGGAGCAGTAACTTGGGGATACTCTTCAAAGATATTGACAGTCAGAATATAAGTACCGATTCCCAACTAACAACAATTCCCACTCTCCTGGGATACACTGATATTTTGAGATTTTACCAACTAAACATATAACCTCTTTCTAAAGATGAAAATCACATATAAATCTTATCTAGTATCTACTCAGAAATCTCAACTAGTAATGACCATAATTTGCTCGACCACCCCTTGGACGATCATATGGCCTGGGGCGATCACGATAATTACCACCTCCATACCTCATGGGCCCACCAGCCATGCGGGGAGGTGCTACATTCCTTTCATACCCACCACCACCCCGTGGGGCATCTCTGTAGTATGCACCGCTACTTCCACCACGGTCAAAATCTCTATCATAGCCCCTCTCCTTACCATACCCATCTTGAGCATACCTATCCGGTACACCACCATACCTTTCCCCAGCAAAATGATCCCCAACCAATGGAGGCGGCCCATATCGGTCAACCACATATCGATCACGTGGATCACGACCACCACCATCATACCGATCCATGCGATCCCGATCATCATAAGGACCTGAATCATACCTATTCAAGATAGGACAAGAAGGTTAGAAAACAGCAATTTTTCCATGCAAGTTTTACATTCAATTGGCACACATCCCATTTGGTATGGAGCTGTTAATACTCCCAGCTCAGATGGTACTAAACATGAGGAATCTGATTTTTTCATTTCCCTCCTCCCTCTGCTTATTAATTTAATTAAAAAGAGATTCCTGTACAATTGTTTACTATTAAAATGAAGAAACCCCGCAGGAGTAATTATGATTTGACATTACTACTATGACAATTCCTAGCAGTCACTAAGAAAACTGACTTAATCTGCAACACTTAAATGAAAGGACTACATTCTGCTGGCTTGCTTAAATTACCTATCATCAAAGAAGCGGTCAGCACCATACCGATCTGTTCCAACACCAAATCGGTCCTCCCGTGCACCACGGCTGAAACCTCTACCACTATACCTAGTCGATGGAGGGGTGTACCTCCCACCTCTACCACCTCCCCCAGCATTCGAACTTGGGCAATCACGGGCCCAATGGCCAGAGCGGCCACACTTGAAGCATTCATCCCTGTCGCGGTCCCGATCCCGATCCCGATCCCGATCCCGATCTCGGTCCCGCCCACCACGAGGCTCATTATCACGGTACCCTCCTCCCCTGGGAGTAGCTCGACCATGGCTTCCATAGCTCTCATCAGTGTTGGGCTTGGGTTCAGCCCGGTTGACAGAGATGATGCGGCCATCCAGCTCAACATTGTTCATCTCAGCAATTGCTGCTTCCACTGCCAACCGGTCAGTGTATGTTACAAATCCAAATCCACGCGGACGACCAGTGTCTCTTTCTGTGATTATCTGTTTCACATAGTGCAAGACAAAGCGATGTTAGGAATTTCGGATTCACGAAAGAAAAAGAAAAAAAAACTACAATTACAATGGAATTATAGAAACAAAAGCATAAGTTTCCAGTGAAACTGCGAAAGCTCAAAATTTGCAACAAAAAGGCCTAACTGGATATTTGTCTAGCATGCTTCCATTTGCATTTTAATTTAAGCAGCTCAATAAAATCTTTATATCATAATCTTGTAGAATACTATTTTTTATCATCTTTATATCATAATCTTGTAAAATCTTAATGATTTTTAGAAAATGACCCTTTTTGACATATGACTTTTAGTATTTTTCTATTATTTCAGGGCTATCTTTCAAAAGCCTTAAGCATAGCAAAATAATTTCAAATATGGTAAAAAAATATAGTATTTTTTACAAGATTATGATATAGAGGTTTTATGGAGCTACTTAAATTGAAATTTCGAGCATGAAAAATTAAAATTTGACTCGTTAGTATTTTGGGTTGAAATGCAAATGAAAACATGCTAGACAAACTAAAAGATTAATTCTACAAGGCACATAAAAACATACTGATTTCTATAGTTGATTAAGATTTTAAGCTTTCAGAAAACACCAGAAGGTATGTCACTTACCCATAAAGAGAGATGCAGCAGTGAATCTCAAAAAGAACCAAACTATGGAAAACTAATTTCACAAGCACAGAACATCGTTATGTATTCTGTTATATGAATTGATGTAAAATTTCACCAACGAATATCTAGGTACACAAACAAAATTATTTCCCTCTAATTGGAATGTTGCCTAAAGCAAAAAAAAACTGTGTAGTCTTTCTAATCTTTTTCTTCAGATGCAACCAAATTTGCTGAGAGAAAAGCTCTTGATGGGAGTGCTTCAACAGTAACTACATCACCTTCTTCATGTCAATCCTCCATTTATGAAAACTACCAACCTTAATACTAATCAAATGAATCCACTTCTGACAGAATATCACGCAGCATTCATAATAAGATTCAGTCTGATCTAGTTTTCACTTTGACTGATACGCCCTCAATTACTTAAAAGTTACAAAAGAATCGAAACTCCTTAAACCATTGAGATATCTATCTGCCAATACAGAAGGAACTCAAGCAGCTAGGGGAGAGAACAGAAAAGGCTAACAGAATTATGAGTTTACTAACTAGAAGATAATGGACTCCAACCTCTTGATTCTCTAAAACAAAACAACAGAATTGACCGTACTTTTACAATTTACCCCCATAGTATCATTGCATGATATGATCAAGAAGACAAGAACTAATTCCAAGTTCTTAATTCTTCATAATAGCAAAACAATCAAAGATATAAATGCCAATCAGACATCTCCCATAGTATGGTGGTCCTTTCAGTACTAAAGACAACATGATGAGTATCATGCACAAGGTATGGATTATGACACAAAGTTACTGAAAAAGACCAATAAAGCACAGAATGTCATGGTAATCTGGCAGTTGTGTAGTGCCCAATATGAACTATGATATGTCACAAGCCAGCATGTGTACCACTTTCAGAGATCTCTTTTCTATTACTACTATCTACTTGGTAATTAATGAACTTCAGAAAGCAACTGCAAAGGGCTTCTTTTCCAAGGGAAAGTTCAATATCTAGGTGTAGAAAGTCAAAGTCCCACTCCACCATCACCATTTGGAATCCATGTGAAGAATATTCATGGCCATGATAGTAATTTCTTTTCTGGTCCTTTTGTAATACATCTCTTTTATAGGGCATGAATAATGGGAAGTAACCTCAACTGGAAAGCAAATTCAATGAAAATCACTTTAGGACGTCAGTAGCAGCCATGAAGCAAAATCAAGACTGGTATTCTGAAATGAACTCTTATAGAGATAAAGAACTTCTCTCCAAATAAGAATGACATCAAGCAACAGAAATAATACTGATATTTAAAGCAACCAACCTGATGCACACAGAAAAGGGTTCAATACCAACTATATGTAATCAATTTGCATTCAGATACACTACAAACCCAATTCAAGCAAGCCTTGGAAGGAATATGCCTCTCTAAATTAATGTCTCTGACCCAAAAGCTCATCATCAAATTAGAAAAGGATTAGCTCCTTTTGCACAACACATTGAAGCTTTCCAGATCAACTCAGGAAAAGACATAAAAAACTCAAGAGTCTAATGCAACACTATATATCTAGGTGCTATGACTACTCTCCATATGTGTGGCTACTAAACAACAATCCAGATGTCCTATTATATACTTGTTTCAGGACTTTCAGGTCAAGGCATTCAGCAGATAGCTCAAAAGGAATATAAATCCACAAGCAACTAACTCATCAGGAAGTGTATCTGAAAGGCAAATCCTAACTAGAACCAACAAAGGAAATAGGCTTTCTAATTGAGAAAATTAATCAAGTGCAATATCCTACAAATGCAGCACCCCTTGTCAAATATCAAACAGCCACGCTAATGCAGTGAGTGCAATACTCCCTTTCAGCCAAGAGATCTCACTGTCTGTGTCAAATAACTATGTAATTTTGATCAAAACCAATCAACTAATACCCACAGCACCGGCAACGGAGCCAAGCTAAATTTATGAGAAACTGCGAGCAAAGCACCTGACAAGTGGTTCCAGTCTCTTTTAATTTTAAAGTTTTCGCTTAAATCTGTTTGAGAACCTTGAATATCAAGTCATCTTATCAAAAGTTATAGTAGGCGTTCAGATAACTGCAAGTTCTTTCCTAAAACAGGTGATCACTATCATGTAACCTCGAAACAAGGACATTAAGCATAATACAGAATCAGTAAGCCTGCAATGTCACAAACATCAGTTATTAAATATAAAGATAGAGCAAATTCATGAAATTATATTAAGTTCAAATTATTTTTCTTTTTATCATCCTTCCAATAATAACAAGATTAATTCTCAAAAAGGAGGGTATCAACAGGAAAAAAATACATATTCTTCACATATTTACTTAAAATTATTAGTTATAAAATAATATGCTACAGACAACGAAAAAAGAAAATAAGAAAAAAAGAAGAAGAAGATGTTCAGATCAGCGAGCCTGTACTAGGAAAAAATAAACAAATTTTGGAGGAAGAAAGAATACCTGAGCCTCGACAACCTTCCCGAAGCGACCAAACACACTTCCGAGTACCCGATCATTTGTTTCGTACGCCAATCCCCCTACGAAAACTCTGCAATCATCCTTACCAGCCATCTCGTCTCAACGCGCCGCCGCCTCAGAAAGAATTCCAAAGAACAACGAGAGCGAGATAGATAGATAGATAGATAGAGAGAGAGAGAGAGAGAGAGAGTAACCGGCTGCAGAAGGAAAGACGACCTAGGTTTAGACTTCGGAAGTTCGGAAATATCTAACTGTGGAGGATGAAATGAAACCTGACTTAACGTAGTTTCTTCTCTCCAACTACACGCGTTTGATTTATGGATCGGGACTTATCTGGTCACTGGTCAGTAGTTCATTTGCGAACAAACGAACGGTTTATATCAACCCCAAATATTATGAAAGGGAAGTTGTGCTAGATTTTCACCGTCCGATCTAAATGGACAGTTGATATAAAAATGAAAGAATCCAATCGAACCCCAATTGATGGAGAGGAACTTGACGGCCCGGATTATATGATATCGGGTTTGGAACTTTGGATTAGCAAAGATGGGCTTTATCATCATTCATCAGTCAGCCCGGCTGTCTCATCTTATAATAATTTTATAATTGATAATAATACTTCAAAAATATTAGAAATAATATTATTGTCCCAGTACTACATCCCCAAATAATATCCCAAAACAAAACTTTCTATTTTTGCGTCGCTCGACTTTTTTCAGTTTCTATTTTTGGCATAGAGCAACTGCAACTCCCATGATTCAAAATATTTTAAATTTATTTAAAAATCAATCGGCGTCTCTTTAAAGGAGCATTGTCTCCAATTTTATTATAGTTTTTTTCTCCCATTAACACATCGCTCGACAGATTCCTCGAACTTTCTATTTATTTCATTTAAATCACTTTGTTAACTCGTTAAGTTTTTTATTTATATCTCCGTTTAAGTGACTTATTTTGGAGATGATTATCATCTCTCGCTTATCATACTCACTTTTCTTTTTCTAGTTTTGTATTCCTCTCGAACTTCCTACTCTCTCTTTATTTCACAAGAGACGACTAAATAAAAATAATCAAGTACTATAATAATACTATGGTCATTGACGTATACTTCAATCCAAAAAGTGAGCCTAAATAATAAAATAAAAATCAGTCATCGCTTTTAATTGATTCGTAAACAAAAAAAGCACACTTACCCACAAAACAAAAATATCGACTCTTCGAGTTCAAACAAGAAAAAAAAAAATGAAAAATGCTAAATAACGGGGTGGCTAAATTGTTGGTTTGTATCTTCATTGTATCCTCTAGACTGAAAATTTGAAGATGTTGTCTTCCTTCTCACCTTCAAATCAATCGGTAAAAAGCACAATTAGTATCACATTCATATAATTCTTCAAAAAGAGTAGAATTTTAATAACAAAAGAATAGTGAAAAAAATTCAAAATTTTATTTTACTGGTAGTTTTTCTGCTCTTATTGTTGAAGCTTCCATTTGTTCTTGTGCCATTTGGGTTGGTGCATGCTCAGTGGTATCATTAATACCAGTTGTCCTTGGACCGTGTTTTCTTTTGTTATGACCTTCTTGGTGACAAATTGAGCAAACTATTTTTCCTCCTTTCTTGGAAATTTTTGTTCTAGCATTATTCTCCAGCTCTTCATTATTTTTCTTCCGAACCTTCTTAGGTCTCGCCAGCTTAGGAGGGTCAACCTAGGTGGAGGTGTCACTTCGGAAAATCACATTGTTGCCATTGCTCTTGTCCAGGTATTGGAGTAATTACATGATTATAGATTTTCAAGAATGTTTCTACTTTATAGCAATCATTTATAAAGTTCTCTCGGTATCAAATTATTAACTCTCATACTTGCGCAAGCATGTTGGCATGGAATTCCTAATAGAATTAACATTTAATTAATAAGCATAGATACAAATGAAATATTAGTAAATTAGATCAACATTTGAAATATAATAACCTGTTAGATCCCATCTACTACGGCATGAGCAAGAAGCAACTCGCTATATTAACAACAAACGCCCACTAGGACCAAATACTTGATAATGAGTACCGCCATTCCATATAGCATTGTACTTGATGATTCATCCTTCCATTTGTTAAGTTTTTTATGAATTTTAGGACATATAGGACCCTTGTATTTCTTCATTTCATCTCTCTTCACTTGAAGCCTTCGCATCGCTTGGTTCTTATAATTTCCAACATGGTTAAGATGGGTTTGTCTCTTGCATCAAGTATATATTTATTGAAACATTCACAAAGGTTGTTTAGTAACATATCGACTTGCATCTTGTAGAAAACTCGTGATTTAGACCATTCTTTGGTCGTCTTGCTCGTAACCATGAATGTGTTGCTTTCGAAAGATCCTTAAGTTTACACATCCATTTATTGTGATCGCATCATGTGTTGCCATTGCATACCATCCGTAGATGAGTTTTGAGAGATTTTCCTTTGTGTCCAAAGATTAAAGTAGTTTTGGTACATATGACGTACACAAAATCTATGCTCAGCCCCAGGAAAAAGTGTATTGAGAATTAGAATCAGGCCCTATATCAATAGAAAAATTAAGCATAACAATGTGTTAAAAAGTTAGTGTTTATAAAATAAAAATTATAAAAAGTAAGCATAATGATATGTACCTTTTGTCTATCCGACATGAATGTCCATGCATTACTATTCACAATTCCAATATCGCTTTGCAAGAATTTGAAGGAACCAACGCCAACTTTCTCGAATTCTCTCCTTCTACAACAAAGATAAGAAATAGGAAATATGCAATCATTGGCATCAACTCGCCACTCGCAATAGAAGAAAACCACCATATCTACTCTTCAAAAAGCAACCATCCAAACAGATTATTGGCCTACAACCAGCTAGAAATCCATTTCTACATGCGGCAAGACCAATATATGCTCTCTTAAAAACTTGTAACCTAAGATCATAGATTACAGTGCTCCCAGGATTGGTCTTTTTTAGCTCATTAGCATAATCTTGTAATTTGGCATATTGCTCCCCTTCATTGCCAGCTAAAATTTTGAGCGCTTTTGATTTTACCTTCCAAGCCTTTTGTCTTGTAATTTCCAAGTATAGGTCATTACGAACTTGAAATATAAGACCTTGCAAGGACCATGTCTGGATCGCCCTAAATGTTGGAAGGTACTTGCTTGACAAGCCAATTTACAAACAGGAATTTAATATTATGTTCGTTAACACATGTATGAGAAGAATTAAAAGTTTTGACTTGTACATTTTCAGTTTCATTCCTTAATCGTGAAACCCAAATGCTCCATGTACAATCCTTTTTGCACACTGCTTTCACTCTTGTAGTATCATTTCTTTCAAAACGAATGTTCTTTCTTTCCTTAATTGCATACTCAATCACCGCTTCCTTGAATGCTTTAAAGGAATCAAACACCATACCAATTTGAAAATATGGATTAGCCATATCGCTTGTTGCATTAAACTCGGGGTATCTCCTTTTATTTGTCACTTCATCATTTGATTCATCCGCACTCAATAGCTCATTAGAAGGAGCATAATCGAATCTTCTAGTTCAACGGTTCAATTTCTTTGTGTTGTGTTATCTCAATATTAGATGTCACATTCAACTCAAAGTTAAGGTCATTATCATCCACCGCAATATCATTGTTAAAATCATAAAAATCACTATCTTCTTCACTATCATCACCATGATCTTGATCGATAACATTCTTAATAAAATTTGCACCCTCATCACTATTATTATTTTCTAAATTAACACTTGCCACTATAGGGCATCCCTTATATTCACTATGGTCCAGGAAACACTCCATTATTTTGTTCTTTTTCCCCAACTTATTAATCATTTCCATCAACTCTTGATCGACCTTAATAATTTTGGATTAATTTGCTTTTGTCCCCTTATTCTACACCAAATTGGAGTCTTTTCGAATATCCTAATTTCTTTACCATCGTGGCCAACTCAATGAGAGATATTTCATCGTGGTCTAGATAATCAAAGTAGTCTTTTTTACCTCTTGTATACATGATTTTTTTATGATCCAAATAAATAGCTCCCCCATGATAAATTTCACATGTAAAAAAATCTTCTCCTGGACCTACAAGCCATATAAAATAAATCACTTTAGTAAAAATACTCCCAACACTATAGCAAAGTAAATGAAGGTAGAACAAATAAGTCACATACCATAAATAGGCCACACATGTAAGTTTTTCCTATGCTTCATTACGAAGAAGCGATAATAGGAGACTCGTCAACTCGTAGTAAAATTTTGTGGAAGAAAGAGCTCGTCAATGGAGATATTTTGTTTTAGTCTAGATATATTTTAATATGAGAAAGAAGAAAGTACTTGATTATTCTTATTTAATTCTTTTATGAAACAGACGTGGAAAGTTCAAAGGAATACGAAAGAAAAGAAAGGAAACATTGAAACTAGGAGAAGAAAAGTCAAGAACCTAATAAGAAGACAAAAGGTAGATTACGCAAAACATATTTTTTGAATTAATATAGTATTTTTATCTAATAATTTATGGTTCTACTTTCTCTTTTACTGGTGGGAGTCAAGAGAGGTTATCATATTTGATTTTTCAAGACTTCGTGGTGGGGCTTGAAAGTGGGATTAATACACGTTATGTTAGTATTTACATCTCTGGCCTTCTTTTCTTTCTGTTTTAGTCATGCAAGTGCAGGATAGAACATTCAAGTCTATGAATCCTCAATACTGTATGAATTAGACACGACAGTTTACACATTCTAATAAAGGATGAGGCTATCAATGTTCGTAATGTTCCCCATTAATTCATGCATATTTGTGCCCTATTAATTCGTGCATCTTTGTGAAACTTTGCGCATAAAATTAAAAGTAATAAAGGCATTCCTTCTTCTGTTTATGTCAAAGCATTTCAAGCTTTAGAAACCTTTCAAAGCATTTTGTGATTTGCATTTCTTAAATAGGAGCTCAAAGCCTATCTCTGATCCATTATTTATGCTTTTCTTTCTCTATAACTTAGGTTTGCTTCTCTGATCTTTTCGTTTGTGATCTATAAGAATATGTCTCAATTAAATTGGAATAATAAAAAGGATTGGTTGAAGGATTTTTTGTAATTCTCCCAATCTCCACTTTAATAAAATAAAATAAAAATATAATTAAAACCCAAAACTGGTCGAAGGGTTTTTATAATCCTCCCAGTGTTCTCTTGCAATCTGGTTATCAGAGTTATATCCTCATGAGATCAGATTTTAGTTTTGATGAATGTCAAGCTTGAGGTATGCGATAGTGATAGAAAAAAATAAAGCCGACTCAGACTAGTATCAGTTTTGAAACTATACGCATACCTAAGCTTGATTTCTAATAAAAGAATGCATGAAATGATTCTCATGAGGACAAGATGAAAGTAGAAAGGCCAACCAAAACCCGGGTAATCAAATTAGCAAGAGAATAATACCCGGTATCGTATCCAGTTCGTTGGTACCAATGCTCATCACAGCTTAGGTCAGACCTCAAGCACTGCTAAAATGTTATACTTAATTAAGACCTATACCCCTCATCACCTCGCTCTTGTCTCCGTTGGAACACGCTCGGCTGAACCAGATTGTAGATTTTTCTGGGTTTACTTTTAATCCTGAACAGTCCCCGAACTCCAACATGATTTGATTTAATTCACTTACCTCTCCTTTGTAGCATGCGCTATAATTATTAGGTCATCAGCGTACATTGCGTGTGTGATATTTGGGGCGGTAGGAGCCACACACACCCCTTGTATTCTTCCTTCCGGTTCAGCTTTTTGAAGACGCCGAGAGAGAAACTCCATGGCCATGATGAACAAATACGGTGACATTGGATAGCCTTGGTGTAGGCCCCTTGTCGCCGTGATTAACCCGTCTCCCGTTCCATTTACGAGCACCGTAATTCTGCTAGAGCTAATACACGACACGATTAGCTTTATCAGTTCTTTGTTGGTACATTTAGGACCTCTAGTGCTACCTGAATGAAATCCCACTCGAGGGTATCAAAAGCCTTCGTTATATCCACCTTTAAGGAAAAAAGCTTTGTCTTTGTACTGCCTTTAATAGAATAACTGAATGAGTGAATGATCTCCTTCATAAGGATGACATTATCATCAATGCTACTCCTTTTTATGAATGTCGTTTACGTATTCGATATGATTTTGGACATGTAGGGCAGTAGCCTATATAAAGTGTTTCCCACACTAATTGGCCTGAAATCTTTTGTTGTATTTGCCTGGTCCGACTTTGGAAGCAACACAATATGGCAAGCATTCCATTCTTTGGGCGCCTCTTCTGTTGCGAACGCTTGTTGTATTATGCGATGGAAGCGGAGGAGGTCCCAAACGCTTGGAATCAAATTTGATTCCAAGGCATGACTCAACCGTCTGATCTGATCAGTGAGATTAAACTCTTCTCACATCAATATTTTATTCTCTCTTTAATTATTATCAAATTTCTCTCTGTCTCTTCATTTCTCTCCATCTCTTCTTCATTTCCAGGTTCTCGTCAACGCTCGATGTCTTCCCTCGCGATTCAGCTCTCTCACGACGCTTCGCGACGATCGGAGAGACCGAGCGCTCCGCTATTCTCGACCCCGCTCTCTCGCGAAGCAAAACCCTAGCTTCGCGAATCGAAAACCCTAACCCCTTCTTCGACTCAACAACCACCGGTTCTTCATGATTTCTTCGCGTACCGAAGCCTTTGTCGGGTACTAACTTTGTCTAATTTCATGTCTATTTGTTTGTTACATAATATTTTTTCTGAGAAAAAATACAAAATTAGATACTGATCAATTAAATTTGATAAAAGCATATGTATAATTTTTCTTGACATTATTGAATGAATTGGTTGTGTCAACCTATACCAGCTTCTCATCGGTAACCTGTGAGGTATAATAAAAGACAAATAAGGAATTTATAAAGCATATGTTTTGAAATCCTTATCAGATAGGAAATTTTAAACTAAGAAACTTGGACGGATGCAAATATCTTCTACAAGTGGCACAAGAGTTGATGCGTAATGTGGAAGATATCATTTTAGAAGAAAATAGAGGTTACCAAAAAGACAACAACCAGTCATCAAAAAATGTAATACCCAGTTTTTGTGTAGAAACAACACCCAAGCAACCAATTGGTATTTTAAAAAAAGATGGAGGAAAATGACGTCGTCGTTATCAAAGTTCTCTTGAAAAAAATAAGAAACGAAGGAAGATAGGTTAGTAAATACATAATGAGCACATTTTTTATTATATATAGTATGCTTAATCATAATTTATCAATTGCATTATTGTTAAGATAAATCTGCCAATGCTAATTCATCAAGTGCAAAGCCTATAGATGTTTCATTGGATGAGAGACTTCTTCCTCCAGCCTTTATATCAACAGTAAGATATTTTATAATTTTTTGAAGTATCAATGCATAATTTTAGATTATCAATGTTTCTTTTTTTCTTATGCAGGAACCTCAATCCTATGGATCCGCAATTGAACTTCTTAGTGCAATGCACGCTCTATTAGGTATGACATTCAAATTACATAATTATTCATACAAATTCGTACAAAATTTATTAGTGCGGCACAACTTTACACTTTTGTCTTTTGTACAGGTCCGAAGCAAGTGGAAGATACATGTTCGAAGCAAAATGGAAGATAATGCTTAGTCTCAACATAATTTTAAATATAGATTTTCGTATAGCGTAGTAGAACATGACTCTTTTGTATAGCATAATAGAAAGCGGCTCTTTTGTTTAAAATTATAGAATTTTGTATAGCATATGATTACTGATGTTACTTTCAAGTATAAATTTTTGTATAGCATACTATTACTGAAGTTGCTATCGTACAATTAAAATAGCCATGGTATTGTATGTTAAAGTAATTAGAATGAAAACTAATATATGATGAAATTTGATGCTTTTTCTTGCCTTATCTTAATTTATAACTCAGATTTCTTTATTGAATTGTAAACAAACTCTCTCCATTCCATTCCTGTGAATGAAACCAATCCATGATGCAAAGTACCAACAACCTAATGGAACAAGTAACTACAAAGAATCCAAAAATATATCAAGTCCTGTGCAATGAAATTTTATAAGGTAGAATGCCTACTCAAAATAACAAAAAGAAAAAAAATAAAAAAAACACAAAAATAGTTTCCTCCTATCAAGCACCTTGTAAAATTGATGCTGGATGGTCAAACTTTACATGATACTTAGCTAATAACAATACAAATGAAATAGATAGTCCCATTTCTACTTATCAACATGCCTCCTCTTGTGTCTGCTTCCTTGACTTCTTCACACTGCATCAAGAAAAAGAAAATAAATATAAATAAAAACTCATTGTATATAATAACCAAAAGTTCATGCATTCCTTCTAATAACTACTGATCCAATAGCTGGTACGTGAAAAAAAAAAGAAGCTTCAATAGCCACTGATCTAGAAGAGTACCAGAAAAATCTGAGATAAGATGCAGCACAAGAAGAAAAAAGGCAAAGTCAATAGAGCAGAAGCCTACATAAAATGAGAGAAGAATAATAATCAACTAATAAAATAAAGATAAAAGTGAAAGAGGATCAAAGAACTAATATGCTGTAATTGCTTACTATAAATCAGATGAGCTCTTTGTTGTAAGCTGCTTTGTGAATTCATGCTTGTTTAGATATTCCTTTATATTAGCTTGAGCCTTCAAATTATTAAAGATCCACAATATATAAATCCATATATTTCAGACAACAGTAGTTCATATTTTTCTTAATGCACTCAATTTTACTTGTCTCTGGCATCAAATATCTATTTTTGTGGGAAACAAAATTGTGTGCAAACCTGGCAATTGAATGTATATTGTAGCAGATTTGAGAAAGCTGGTAGAGATCATCACAACCTATCGATTGATTAATTATGGACAAAAGAATAATTAAAAAATTAACCATAGTTAATATGGTATGTGCTTGCATTAATTCAATAACGTCAAAGAAAATTATACAGAAGCTTTTATCAAATTTAATTCATCGGTATCCAAATTGCAAGACATGCATGCAATTATCAGTATAAATGCAGCAACCTATGAGGATTTTTTTTGTTGCCATCTAATTTTGCATTTTTTTTCTCAGAAAAAATATTATGTAACAAACAAATAGACATGAAATTAGACAAAGTTAGTATCCGACAAAGGCTTCGGTACGCGAAAAAATCATGAAGAACCGGTGGTTGTTGAGTCGAAGACGGGTTAGGGTTTTCGATTCGCGAAGCTAGGGTTTTGCTTCGCGAGAGAGCGGGATCGAGAATAGCGGAGCGCTTGGTCTCTCTGATCGTCGCGAAGCGTCGTGAGAGAGCTGAATCGCGAGGGAAGACGTCGAGCGTTGACGAGAACCTGGAAATGAAGAAGAGGTGGAGAGAAATGAAGAGACGGAGAGAAATTTGATAATAATTAAAGAGAGAATAAAATATTGATGTGGAAATAGTTTAATCTCACTGATCAGATCAGACAGTTAAATCCTGACTTAAAACCAAATTTGATTCCAAGTGCTTGGGACCCTCCGCTTCCTTATGCGATACACATCTGGACCCATAATTCGCCAATTCTTTTGGATGAACCTTGCTGTCAGTCCATCCGGAGCTGGGGACTTGTCGGGGCCTAATCGAAACATCACCTCTCTTATCTCACTTTCTGTAGGAATTTGGGTTAAGTGTTGGCGAGACTCCTGAGGTATTTGTTGTTGGGCCGAGTTTCGAAATGGCTGAAATTCAAATTGACAGGGCATTGACTAAGTCCTGATTGCGCACTGTGAAGAGAGGACTGAAGGCTTGGAGTCTTGGAAGTTGGATCCAGCGAAGAAATCGGTATGTGGGACCAAGTGGTATATTGATAGATGGCTAGATGCGCTTCAGGGGATCCGACTATGCAGGGATGGTCCAATTTCTTAATCTTCCAACTATGCAGGGAGTACTGTAGAGGTGGCACAGACGGGTTGTTCGAGTTCGGGTTCGGATCGGATTGGGTCGGGTCAATTTGATTCAGTAAGATTTTTGGGTTATGAATTTGATTGGGTGGGGTCGAGTCGGATATCGGATCATCTAGTGTCGGGTCATTTCGAGTTTTGGGTCTGATCGGTTATCGGGTCATCCAATGTCGGATCATTTCGGGTTGTATCAGGTCGGGTCGGGTCAGTTATCAGGTCATCTAGTATCGAGTCATTTCGGGTTTCAGGTTGTATCAGATCTGGTCGGGTCGGTTATCTGGTCATCTAATGTCAGTTTATCTCAGGTTTCAGGTCATATCAAGTCAGGTCGGACGGTTATCAGGCCATCTAATGTTGTATCATTTCGGGTTCTAGGTCGTATCAGGGGAAGTGAGGGAGGTACAAAGGTCTTTGAACCAAAAAGTTAGTTCAAAACCCTCTAGAGCCATTGATTTTGCATCGAGATTCGTAATAATTATTGAAAGTATGAATTTTAAATTTAGAATTTATTAAAAGTATGAATCTCGACGCAAAATCAACGGCTCCAGAGGGTTTTGAACCAACTTTTTGATTCAAAGGCCTTTGTACCTCCCCCGTCTTCCATATCAGGTCAGATACTGGGACATTCAGTGTCGGGTCATTTTGAATTATGAGTCGTATCAGGTCGGTCGGGTTAGGTATCAGATCATCCAGTGTCGGATTATCTCGGATTTTGGGTCGTATCAGATCCGGGCGGGTTGGGCGGGTTTGTCGAGTCGGGTCGGGTTCTGCCACCTCTAGGGAGTAGACATCATCCTTAAAAGGTCGGGTCAGACTTCTTAAGGGTCGGGTCTAGTAGGTCTATGAAAGGGCCGGATAAGGACCGAGTTTGATAAGGACTTTTAGAGAGCTGAGTTTAAAGAGCTTGATTTTTAAGGAATGAGTCTAGCCCTTGAGAAGCTCGATCCTTATCAAACCCTTCAAATTTTAAGGACCGAGTAAGGGCCGGGTAAGGATCGGATATGAGTCAATGGGTAAGGGCCTAATTGTTAGTTTGTAATAATCTTGAAGTCAATAATATGATAAATTGGTTATATAAAGCTTTATTCATGAATTGGATATTTAAACGATATTTTATTTCCTTGAGTATTATTGAATTTATGAATCATTCCGAGTTCATGACTGGAATTGTGAAACTTCATAATATAGAATATACTCTTAAAAGTCACTAACCAAGGTAATTAGCGGGAACACTAATTAACAGTTATCGGGTTAGTATGTGGATTAAATGATGGTCAAGTTTTACGGACTATAGACAAAGAGTTGTCATTTTAATCACATAGATAGATGTTACTAGGAACATCGTATTGATAGACCCGAATGAAACATTAAATGAAATTGTGTTCGTGTCATTAATGTTTTCGTTCGGTATTAAATTCTAAAGTATGAGGTATTCATCTTTCCTACATAAGATATGTATGTGTGTGATTTCTACCAAACGTTATCCGTAAAGGTGGCTATAAAGGTAGCTCTTCGGTATACATAACTTATGCGGAGGAAGAGATGGTTTGCCAAAAGTACTATTGTCCCTCGTATTTCTATACGAGTTATAGCATCATTTGGGCCCTTGATAGAGTAAGATTATCGCTAGCAGTATAATTACAAGAGTAATTATATTTGATAATTTACTCGGGATCAAGAAAAGATTAAGTTTGCAAGGATGACACATACCTACCTTGAAACTTATCGATAGCTATGAGACAAAAGAATTAAACACAAGTAAATAGTTCTTGGATCATGATATTATACGATACATCATCATCATGTGTAATTGGATGGTCATAGTGCATTATGCCGGATGCCTCACTATGATTATAGAAGTTAAAACGGTTTTAACTCTATTTACCAACATAACACGGATCTGTCGGGTCACACCGTATATAGGAGTTAATCGGAGAATCTTATTGATTAATTATGAATTGTTTATAATTAATAATAAGATGGTTATAATTAATTATATATGATATAATTATATTTGTCATAGAGATGACAAGAAGCAAAAATCGATTGAATTTATAACGTGTTGGACACGTCGTATAAATTAATAGAAACAACAATAAAAAAAATATAATTGTAGATGACAATTATATATATTTGATTTGGATTTTAAATGTTAATTATGGATTTGAATTATGGGCCAAATCCCATTTATAATTAAAGTCTTAATTAATAATTAAAAGCCCAAAATCGAAAAAAAAGCCAAAAAAAAAAACCCAAAATTGAAAAAGCCCAAAAAGCCCATGAAAAGCCCATGACGACCTCCAAGGGTATTTTGGTAATTTGTCCAAAAGCCCAAGGGTATTTCGGTAATTTGGCCAAAAAGCCCAATGGCGTTTTGGTAAATTGGATGAACTTTAAGGGTATTTTGGTCTTTTCAACTTTGAACCTCCTACTATTCACGAGGGCATTTTGGTAATTTTTCAATTCCACTTTTTCTATAAATAGAGGGGTAGGGTGAGAGAAAAAGTTCCACCAAATCGATTCTACTTTCTCTCTCTCGGTATACGGTTGTTTCGAAATTCACGGGATCGGTGAATAGTGTTTTTACGAAAGTTGCGGTATTTACGCACATTTGTGAAACGAATTCTGCGAGTCGTGAATAGTACTATTTCGTCTTTTTCTCGGGTGAATAGTGTTTTTGCGAAAAACCGCGGTTCTGATATTTACGCAAAAAAATAAGCGCTCTACAGTTAGTCTGGTGGATAACTACGAGGCATCGACGTTTGGTGCTCAGAGACAAGCCGATTTTCATTCCAATTAAAATTTGGAGGCGAGGTATAACATCTTATATTAATCTATTTAATTGTTAAGTAGATTAATATTTTAGAAATCAATCATGGAGTAGATCAATAAAGGTTTAAAGAGGTGTGTATCTCTCGGTAATCATCAGACACATCACTTTAACCCTAAGCTTAAGTTAAAGTAAAATAATATTTTACCGTCTTTTGTAAAGGATTAAATGTACGTAACTCTCGGTTATTATCAGACATACTTTAATCCCTAACTTAAGTAAAGTAAAATTTTTGTTCTACGGTCTTTCCGACTTGAGCATTAATGGGATTTGGGCATTAGAATCCCTACGGTGGTATCGAGCAAAGGCTCTCCGTGATTGATTTTCTAAAAGGTTATATCTTATGCAAATAAGATGTATATACCCCGTGTCGGTTTAATTCTTAGATTTGCGACTTAAAGTCCAAACCAAATAAAATTGGATTTTCTTGGTTAGAAGCTCATGTCGACTAAGAAAGTTAAATTAGATTTAAGCTTTCTTTATGCTTTCTTTACGCTTTCTTTTCGAAAACTTTTGATTGTGTTAAAGTATATCTAAGAATGTGATGAAGCAATAAAGTACCTAAGTAAGAAATTTGTTGATCTCCACACATAAAAGATAAGGTGATGTCAAAGAAAGATGGGAAGTGGATACCTTCGGTATTCTTTACGACATGCCCTTTTACGTGTCACGATAAGCGGCCCAAAAGGAACTTTGTCACGTTACCAAATTACTTTTACGCTTTCGAAGCATGGCAAATGTAACTCTTTTGCTTTTTCGAAAACTTTTGGTTATGAAAAGTATATCTATGAATGTGATGAAGCAATAAAGTACACGAGTAAGAAAATTTGTTGATCTCCACACCCGAAAGAGATGGTTAAATCTAGGAAAGATTGAATTTAAAGTGGTCCTCGTGACCCCGATCTTTCTGGGAGCCCCTTTTACGTGTCTTGATAAGCGGCGAAAAGGAACTTTGTCACGTTATCAAATTACTTTATCGTACCGAAGGAATTAAGCTTTTTTGAAATCATATAAAATGTTTATATGCTTTTTACGGTATAAATAAAGAACAAAGATGTAGTTGCAAAATAAAGAATTGAGAATCGATAGTTATATATGTGAGTGATTCACATATATATATACAAAATGTTTGTATGAGCGGGTAAATTAGATTTATGCTTTGATATGAAATGTATCTTATCATAGATGCAAAGCTACTTCTATTGGATAGATAGTAGTTATATACGTGACTGATTCATGTATATATACAAAATGTTTGTATGAGCCGGTAAATTGGATTTACCGCTTTGATAATAAATGAGTAAATTAGATTTATCATTTTAAGGAACCGTGAAAGAATGTTATGTCAAAGAAAAGACTGGAAAAGGAACTTTCAATGGTCTTTACGCGACGTCTTTTCACGTGTTCATAAGTCATTTAAAAGTCGGCTTAATAAACCGACTAATTATAAATGTGTAAATTAGATTTATCATTTTAAGGAACCGTGAAAGAATGTTATGTCAAAGAAAAACTGGAAAAGGAACTTTCATGGTCTTTACGCGACGTCTTTTCACGTGTTCATAAGTACGTTTAAAGTCGGCTTAATAAAAGTGCGACTAATTATAAATGTGTAAATTAGATTTATCATTTTTAAGAAACCGTGAAGGAAGGTTGTGTCAAAGAAAAGGCTGAAAAGGAACTTTCGGTGGTCTTTACGCGGACATCTTTTACGTGTTCGTAAGTCTGTTTTAAAGTCGGTTTAACAAATGGCGCTTACGATGTTAAATCCGAAAAATTAAGTAATATGCCCTACCTACTGCTCTGTCCTCGCATATCATTGTTCATTGGCGGACGTGACTACTCGATGGCGTCACCTTTTACCTTTGGTTTTCGAGGGTTATGTCCGAGCATAACGAATCAAATAGAGTGAGGTTACTTACCATGATTTCCAAAACAGTTTTGGGCTTGGGGCAAAGTTTCGTTAAAACATATGATGTTTAGCGAAACCAAGAATCACATAGAGATGTGATTAGCAAAGAGTTGCTTACCTAAGATAATTAATAAACGAGTTATTCAACGATAACTTGATTATCAATGAAAATAGGGATCTTGGTCCTAACTACAAACGGGAATAGAACAAATTTGTAGTGGGAGTTTTATTTGAAATAAAATATTACATGAACAAAGCTAAAAATCTTTACATTTTACGTTGTAGCACATGGCTAAAGAAACTCTTACTAATACGTTCCGTGCGCTCATACTAAGACATGAGAAATTCGAGTACGTCCTTAACACACCAATCCCTACACTGACTGCGGTAAGGCACGCACACAAATAAAGTCACCATGTACAACAAGCACAAAGAAGATGAGCTTGATGTACAAAGTTTATTGGTCAAGAAATTTAAGGTGACTAAATCTCTCTTTGAGTCATAAGATGAGCGAGGCGGCTCTCTTGACACTCACATGCTCCGTATGACGAGCGATGTTGAGCGATTGGAGAAGCTTAACGATCCGTTGAGCAAAGAGTTTGTTACGGATGTTATCTGAACTCTCTCCTCCTAGCTATTCTAATTTCATCGGGAATTATCATATCTTTGGGAATGGACAAAAGCTTGCGGGAGCTCCAAGGGATGTTGAGGATCGGCGATGGGGACATGAAGAAGAGTTCTTCTATCCTCGTGATCCAAGAAGGTGCGAGGAAGATTAAAAGATGAAACGCAAAGCGACTCCTAAAATGGCACATAAGTACAAAGGGAAGATGGTTCCTAATCGAGACACTTCCAAGGCAAAAGCTTCTACCTCATTGCTTTTATTGTCAAGGCAATGGTCATTGGAGGAGGAGGAACGCCTAAGTATCGGAGGATTTGAGGACGGGAAAAGTTCCCAAAGTTTCAACCTCGGGTATTTTCATGATTGAAGTTAACGTTGTTACCTCTATTTATGATTGGGTATTGAATCTTTGGATCATGTGCTCATATTTGTTCAAATATACGGGCACTAAAGAATAGGAGGAAACTACGCAATAAGGAAGTACAACTCAGAGTTGGAAACGGAGCACAAGTTGCGGCCATGTAACGATCGGAAGTATAGAGTTGTATTTGCCTAGCGGGCTTGTAATGGAACTTGAAAATGTATATTTTGTTCCAAGTATTTCTAGAAACATAATTTCAATCTCATGTTTAGAGATGAATGGTTTCTCTTTTGTTATAAAGGATAATAGTTGTTCTATATACAAAGATGAGTTATATTATGGATCTTCTTTTATGATGAATGGTCTTTATATACTAGAAATTGACAAACCCATATTTAACATCAACAAACGACTCAAAACATCTCATGAAAGTATGACTTTCATGTGGCATTGTCGTCTTGGTCATATAAATGAGAAACGCATCAAAAAGTTACATGAAGTTGGACTTCTTGGTAATTTTAATATTGAAACAATAAACACATGCGAATCTTGTTTACGTGGAAAAATGACCAAAGCACCTTTCTCTAAGAAGGGCGAAAGGACAAGTGACTTATTAGCCCTTATACACGGATGTATGCGGACCAATGAGTACTTGTACAAGAAACGGTGATCGCTACTTTATCACGTTCTTGATGATTACGATAGATATGGTTATGTCTACTTGATGAGACATAAGTCTGAATCCTTTGAAAAGTTCAAGGAATTCAAGACTGAAGTAGAAAATCAACTGAATAAAAGTATTAAAGCCTTACGGTCAGACCGTGGAGGCGAATACTTAAGTTATGAGTTTACAATGTACTTAAAAGAATGTGGGATAGTCTCACAACTCACACCTCCGGGAACGCCGCAATGGAACGGTGTTTCTGAGAGGAGGAATCGAACTCTGTTAGACATGGTTCGTTCCATGATGAGTAATACCACACTCCCAAAAATGTTTTGGGGGCACGCACTAGAAACTGCTGCACTAATAATAAATAGGGTTTCATCCAAGTCAGTAGAAAAGACTCCATATGAGTTATGGTTTGGTAAGGTACCAAATATGTCTTATCTTAAAATTTGGGGTTGCAAGGTATTTGTCAAACGTTCGACTTCTGACAAACTTGGACCCAAAGCTGACAAATGTTTTTTCGTAGGGTATCCTAAGGAAACGAAAGGATATTACTTCTATTATCAGTCCGAGAACAAGATAATTGTTGCTCGTCATGGTATATTTTTGGAGAAAGAATTTCTCACAAAAGGAAGTAGTGGGAGTAATGTAATACTTGAAGAAATTCAAGATACATCACACAATACAATATCTGATACTGATCAGATAAACCCACCACTTGATTCTTCGGCTAATGAGCATTTGGAAGAACCCAATCTACAAATAGTTGTGGAAGAAGTTTTAGTCCCGAGCTCATCTACTTCAACGCAAGTTGAAATAGAACTAAATTCGCATACTGATGTTGATGAAGTTCGATAGCCTTGAAGAACAAGTGCTACGAAGGTCACATAGGACAGTCCGTGCACCTGAAAGGTACATGGGACTGCATGAAGTCTCAATATTTGATGCTGAAGATCCCCTGACCTATGCGGAAGCAGTGGATAGACCCGACTCTGATAAATGGTTGGAGGCCATGAGATCCGAAATACAGTCCATGTATGACAACAAGGTTTGGAACCTGGTTGCACCACTTGTTGGGGTAAAATCCATAGCTAACAAGTGGGTTTTTAAAAGAAAAACAGGCATGGATGATAATATGACTATTTACAAAGTACGGCTAGTAGAGAAAGGTTTCAAGCAAATTGTCGACGTAGATTATGATGAAACTTTTTCGCCCGTAGCTATGTTTAAGTCAATTCGGATGCTCCTAGCAATTGTCGTATTTCATGATTATGAAATATGGCAGATGGATGTCAAAACCGTCTTCCTAAATGGATATTTGGAAGAGGACGTGTATATGATACAGTCCATAAGTTTTGAGGATCCAAAGAATGCTGAGAAGGTATGCAAGCTTCTCAAATCCATTATGGATTGAAGCAAGCATTATGGAGTTGGAATCTTTGATTTGGCGAAGAAGTCAAACGGTTTGACTTCGTCGGATGCGAAGAAGAACCTTGTGTATACGGGAAAACTAGTGGGAGTGTCATCGCTTTTTAATCCTCTATATGGACGATATACTCTAAATGGGAAATGATATTCCCTTATTGCAATTAGTCATATCTTCATTAAAGAAAGTGTTCTCAATGGAAGATTTGGGCGAGGTCAAATTTATCATATACTAGGCATAGAGATCTATAGAGATAGATCTAAAAGACTTATTGGATTAAGTCAAAGCACATACATTGATAAAGTGTTGAATCGGTTCAGCATGTAGAATTTCAAGAAAGAATTTCTATCAATGAATCATGATGCACAGCTTAGCAAGACTCAGTGTCCTTTGACAACTGATGAGCAAAGCATAATGAGTAGAGAATCATATGCTTCGGCTATTGGCTCTATCATGTACGTCATGTTGTGCACTCGTCCTGATGTCTCGTACGCTTGGAGTGTAATGAGTAGATATCAGGCTAATCCAGGCTAGGAGCACTGGAATGCTGCAAAGAATATCCTTAAGTACTTAAGAAGAACTAAGGATATGTTTCTCATCTACGGTGTTGACTCGGAGCTCGTGGTAAGTGGTTACACGAGACGTTATCACCTCATATGAAAAATCATAAATAGAGCGACGTAAAGATTTATAAAATTGACACAATCGGCAACACGGTGATCCACTTACAAGATCTCTACCTCAAACCAAGCACTAGTTGCACATATCTTCTATGGGTTTGAGACACATGGAGATTGGTATGAGATTTTTCTTTAAATCTTAGAGATTTATAGAATAAAGAGATTTGTATAAGGCAGAGCTCAATATGATTGACTCCAAGCTTAAGTGGGAGATTGTTAGTTTGTAATAATCTTGAAGTCAATAATATGATAAATTGGTTATATAAAGCTTTATTCATGAATTGGATATTTAAACGATATTTTATTTCCTTGAGTATTATTGAATTTATGAATCATTCCGAGTTCATGACTGGAATTGTGAAACTTCATAATATAGAATATACTCTTAAAAGTCACTAACCAAGGTAATTAGCAGGAACACTAATTAACCGTTATCAGGTTAGTATGTGGATTAAATGATGGTCAAGTTTTACAGACTATAGACAAAGAGTTGTCATTTTAATCACATAGATAGATGTTCTAGGAACATCGTATTTGATAGACCCCGAATGAAACATTAAATGAAATTGTGTTCGTGTCATTAATGTTTTCGTTCAGTATTAAATTCTAAAGTATGAGGTATTCATCTTTCCTACATAAGATATGTATGTGTGTGATTTCTACCAAACGTTATCCGTAAAAGGTGGCTATAAAGGTAGCTCTTCGGTATACATAACTTATGCGGAGGAAGAGATGGTTTGCCAAAAGTACTATTGTCCCTCGTATTTCTATACGAGTTATAGCATCATTGGGCCCTTGATAGAGTAAGATTATCTGCTAGCAGTATAATTACAAGAGTAATTATATTTGATAATTTACTCGGGATCAAGAAAAGATTAAGTTTGCAAGGATGACACATACCTACCTTGAAACTTATCGATAGCTATGAGACAAAAGAATTAAACACAAGTAAATAGTTTACTTGGATCATGATATTGTACAATGACATCATCATCTCGTGTAATTGGATGGTCATAGTGCATTATGCCGATGCCTCCTATGATTATAGAAGTTAAAACGGTTTTAACTCTATTTACCAACATAACACGGATCTGTCGGGTCACACCGTATAGGAGTTAATCGGAGAATCTTATTGATTAATTATGAATTGTTTATAATTAATAATAAGATGGTTATAATTAATTATATATGATATAATTATATTTGTCATAGAGATGACAAGAAGCAAAAATCAGATTGAATTTATAACGTGTTGGACACGTCGTATAAATTCGCCGAAACAACAACCGAAAAAAAATATAATTGTAGATGACAATTATATATATTTGATTTGGATTTTAAATGTTAATTATGGATTTGAATTATGGGCCAAATCCCATTTATAATTAAAGTCTTAATTAATAATTAAAAGCCCAAAATCAGAAAAGCCCAAAAAAGCCCAAAATTGAAAAAGCCCAAAAGGCCCATGAAAAGCCCATGACGACCTCCAAGGGTATTTTGGTAATTTGTCCAAAAGCCCAAGGGTATTTCGGTAATTTGGCCAAAAAGCCCAATGGCGTTTTGGTAAATTGGATGAACTTTAAGGGTATTTTGGTCTTTTCACTTTGAAACCTCCCTACTATTCACGAGGGCATTTTGGTAATTTTTCAATTCCACTTTTTCTATAAATAGAGGGGTAGGGTGAGAGAAAAAGTTCCACCAAATCGCTTACTACTTTCTCTCTCCCGTATACGGTTGTTTTTCGAATTCACGGGATCGGTGAATAGTGTTTTTACGAAAGTTGCGGTATTTCTGCACATTTGTGAAACAGAATTACTGCGAGTCGTGAATAGTACTATTTCGTCTTTTTCTCGGGTGAATAGTGTTTTTGCGAAAAACCGCGGTTTACAGTATTTCTGGCAAAAGAAATAAGCCGCTCTCTAGTTAGTCCTGGTGGATAACCTACAGAGGCATCAGACGTTTGGTGCTCCGAGACAAGCCGATTTTCATTCCAATTAAAATTTGGAAGCGAGGTATAACATCTTATATTAATCTATTTAATTGTTAAGTAGATTAATATTTTAGAAATCAATCATGGAGTAGATCAATAAAGGTTTAAAGAGGTGTGTATCTCTCGGTAATCATCCGACACATCACTTTAACCCTAAGCTTAAGTTAGAAGTAAAATAATATTTTACCGTCTTTTGTAAAGGATTAAATGTCTGTAACTCTCGGTTATTATCCGACATACTTTAATCCCTAACTTAAGTAGAAGTAAAATTTTTGTTCTACGGTCTTTCCGCAGCTTGAGCATTAATGGGATTTGGGCATTCCGAATCCCAACACTAATATATATATATATATATATATATATAGTAAAGATACCGTGAGCTTAAGCTCACGGAGGTCTTCCGTGAGCTTAACTCAAAAAATATATCAAATTATCTCCAAATTTTAATTTATCATTCTCATTAAATTCTTTATATGAAAATCTCATGGGATGCAAAAATTTGGAGCGTTTTGAGCTTTTTAAGTAGTGGTTTTTAATTTTTGAAAAACAGCTCTAAAAATAATAATAAAATATTTAATATTTGAACATCATTTTAGAAAATTAAAAACGGTGGGTTAAAAAGCTCAAAACACTCCAAATTTTTGCATCCCACAAGATTTTCATATAAAAAATTTAATGAGCATGATAAATTAAAATTTCGAAATGACTTGATATACTTTTTGAGTTAAGCTCACGGAGACCTTCCGTGAGCTTAAGCTCACGGTATATCCACTCTCTCTCTCTCTCTCTCTATATATATATATATACCGTGTGCTTAACTCAAAAAGCATATCAAATCATCTCCAAATTTTAATTTATCATGCTCATTAATTTTTTATATGAAAATCTTTGGGATGCAAAAATTTAACTTGAACATCATTTTGAAAAAATAAAAATAATGACTTAAAAATCTCAAAATATTCTAAATTTTTGTATCCCACGAAATTTTCATATAAAGAATTTAATGAGGATGATAAATTAAAATTTAGAGATGATTTGATATTTTTTTTAGTTAAGTTCACGGAAAGCCTTCGTGAGCTTAAGTTGTATCTTTACTCTCTCTATATATATTTGGTGATTATATTTTTTTAATGTTAATTTGTATTTATATAATAATATTAAATTATGTTTTTATGTTTTGATATTTTATTTTTTTAGATTTTTTAAGTATAATTAATATAAATATAAAATATTAAAGAAATGATCTGTGAAGGGCTGGGTAAGGACTGCAAATGACCGTATTTGATAAGAGCAGAGTTAAAGGATTTATTTTTTAAAAATTGAGTTTAGCACTTGAGAAATTTGATATTTATCATTAGAAAAAACTGAGTCGGACTTATTAGAATCAAATAAAAATGAGCTTTTTAAAAAATCAGCCGAGCTGGATTTAAAAGCCGAGCCCTTATAGTTATAGACTAACCCTAGAACGGAGCAAGGGATGACCAATTACTGGAGAGGAGCCGAATCGTTCGTTTGGTAACTCGCTGCCATCTGTACATAGGGGGTGTCAATGATACCCTTTTACTCATTTACCCGATTCATACCGTATTCGATAAGATGGGTATAGGTAAATTTTTTTTTTCCGTTAACTTATTTGATATAGGTAAGGGTAAAAAAATATTTTGTTAAGTAAATGGGTAAGGGTATGGGTAAAAATCATTTCGTAACCGTTTGCCCTATATGGTAAATTATTAAAAAAATAACTTATATTATTTTCAATATAATTATCTCGTGTAATAATTTTTTTGGTAAATAAAATAAAAAATAGGGAATTGATAAGAACAACCTGAAGTTGTGCGTTAATGACTAGTAGTTTCAAACTCGATCCAGACCATTAACGCACAACTTCGGAGTATTCTTAGTTGCTCCGATTTTTATGAGTTAATTACTAGAAATTATAGTTATCATCTTTTTCAAGTTTAACCATCTTATAAGTTATAATGTTTGAATAATATTTAGTAGAGTACTTCTTAAAATGATTAAATGGACAATATTAGATTTTATTTTAGATAAGATGTTATTTTTGATTTTAATATATTTTATTTTTTACTTAAAAAGTTTGACAAGACAAGCTTATTTTTTAATTTATTTATTTTGAAATGACTCAAGTTAAAATTATTTGCATAATTATATTTTTATTTTATACTAGTAAAATAGATACGTATTTGTATGAACAGAATGAGTTAATATATTTTTTTATAAATAATAATAAATTAAATAATACATAATATTATTCGTTAGCACCCATTACCGTTTCGTTAACCGTTTATTTTAACGGGTAAGGGTAGGGTATGGGTAAGTCTAATTTTAATGGGTAAAGGTAGGGTATGAATAAAAATAATTTAACATGAGTATGATAATAAAAATGTCTCTACCTGATCCGTACCGTACCCATTGACACCCCTATTTGTACGGTGCCCGCCCCGATATCAGTTGTTAAAACGCCTCTCATGTGGCCATGTGGAGAAACGAAGTTTCTAATAAAACATGAACAGTAAGTTTACAAGCTTCAATTAAAATACATTCATCTATCTATAGTTATATAAAGACCAATGATTAAGTTTTTTAATTTTAAACTCTTAATTAAGTTTGCCGCCAAAAATTGAGGGTTTATGTTGGGTCTTGCAATGTAAGGACTAAGGAAGTAAGGTTAACAATGATTGATCATATTAAAATTAGGGGAGAGCTCCTTAATAATCCAGCAATGTTTTATACGATAAGAAAATGTTTGGGTGACCAATACTAAGATATTTGTGTTTCAATTTTTTATGTTGAGATCACGGTTAATTTGAATATCAACTTTATTTATTTAAATATAAGATAAATTAACTTAAATAATCTGATACTCTCTAACGATTTCTCCCTCACCTCTTCTCTCTCAATCTTCGTCTCTTCTCTGCTTTGTCGATATCTCTCTTCGTCCCTCCCTCTCTCTCTCTTTTCTTCCACCCTCCTACAAAATCTTTCTCCTCTCTCCCGCTATCTCTCTCCTTATTATTCAAGTTAAATCAATTTTGTACCCAAATTAATGAGTTTGATATTCATATTAGTAAGTTTAATATTCATATTATTTATGTGTATTTAAGTTAGCAAATCTAATATTCAAATTAATCCATATGATATTCAAGTTAATTCACCTGATATTCAAGTTAGTGAACTTAATATTCAAATTAATCTTGCTGCACTTGTTATTTAAATTTATCGTCTAGTTAAAAAAAATCAAATATGATTATAAACTTTTATTTGTATCAAGTTGATTCTTAAACTTCTTTTAAAAAATCAAAGTTAGTTTTTAAATTTTAAACAACACCAATAGGTCATCAAACTTTTCAAAAAAGAACTAATTTGATGATTTAAAAAAAATGTAACGATCAAGTTATTTTTTTTAATTTAATGACAAATTTAAAAAAAAACAAGGACTAATTTAGTATAGATTAAATTTTAAGGGTTGACTTGATTATTCTAAAAAAAGATTAGGAACCAAAAGTTTCAAAACCAACTTAATGTAAATGAAAGTTTAAAAACCAACATGATTCTTTTCTTAAAGTTTAAAACTAAAAAAGTGAATTTTCCCTCAAATCTACTATCTCAAAAATAAAATAATTTGATAAATTTACATTATAACTAAAACCGTGGGAGGTCTTTAACAACATTTTTTTCTATGAAAAAACAATAAAAAAACAAAATGGACATTTTTATTGTCGACAAGGATATATATATATATTTGCCCTTTTTGGATTTAAAAGAATGAGAATGAATTACATTATATAATTAGTTTCAAATCTCTTCAATCAGAGAAATGTGACGTGTTTTTCTATGTACATGTTTATCTGTCAACACACTGTACAACCTCCTTGATGATTCACTCTGGCAGAAGGGGGAGCCGAGAAACACTGGCACCACCTTTTGCATCTGACAAATAGTCAAAATCAACTTTCTTCTTGGATGATGTCTCAACTATTGGCTTGTTAATGGAATTTTTTGTATTTATTCTCACAGGAAGAATCTGTAACCGGGACTCAAACTCAGTTCCAGATGTCTCAGCCACCAGTTGGTAGCTCTCCACGAGCTCTAGCTGACGAGCAACAATTTCAGAGCACCTTGGGAGGAGCTCCACAGGTTCTCCCCCAGGGATTACAATATATTCTATCGCCAATCTCGCCTCCTGTTAAAAGCAAACAATTCAATTATACCGACTCATTAGATGGATAAAATTATATAAATATTTCAGAATCTAACGTAGCTTTGATAAGTTCAAATGAGGTAGGAACCTCTAAAGCATCGATCTCCTCTAAGGAAGGTTTTCGCCTGGGTGCATCATCCCCAATCTCTATATCTTCCATTTTGGTGGTTTTTCTTGTGCTAGAAACCGTCTCCGTCTCCATCGTGGAACCCGATTTGTTCTTTGCAAGTATCATCTTAACAGCCTTCACCAGTTGCGCCATGGTATCCGACTACAACAGATGACACCCAAAAATAAATTAGTGTTGTTTCACAAACAGCAGTCACTTCCTTCGTTAACAACAATTGCAATACGAGTTATGTATTCATTCTTTGTAACTATTATTTACATCCTTTGTAATAAGTTGGGTTTCAACACTTACAATTTGAGCACATAACAACTGAAATTGCAATTCTTCGATGATGACAACCCTATATACTGATCAATAGAAATTACCTTAACAACATAAATAGGGATCCTGTGGAATCTGGCAACCCCACGGATTGATGGGGCATGCTTCAATTCAGAATGTGTAACCAGCATGACGTCTGCTGTTCTGATATCACCAGTCACTCCAAACTCTTGCCCATACCCCATCACTTTTGCTACTCTCAACAGATCAGCTTGCAATTTCTGGTTCAGAAACATACAATCCAGAAAATGAGAACCAAACCTATGTGTCTAATTTCTCAAATCAACTTTGGTAAAGGGTATATACATGGCATCAATCCCATACTGACAAGTGTAGTGTTTTTAAGAGCAATCATTGTTATTTATTTCTTCTTGCCATATCAACGGTAGCTGGTTAAGGTTTTGAGTAGAAAGTAAGGTCTGACTCAGGCCTGAACTATTGGAAGGACATTCATCTGACAATTAAAAAGAAAAATGAAAACAGAAATAGAATAAATGACAAATGAAAGGTTTCTCGATTACCTCATTAGTATAAACTCTGACAACTGAAGATCTTAATAATGACTTCCCATCTTTTTTCACAAATCTAGAACTGGACTCGGTATAGTTCTCCATACGTAGAGTACTTCCTTTTATGCTGTCTCGAGTAAATGTTTGATTTTGTTCATTTGATGGAGATGGTAACTCTTCTTTGTCATCATCGTATGCTGACAACAATTGATTAAACTCACTTGATTTGTCATCTGCATTTCTAATGACAAATTTCGGGGCCTTTCCTGTATTTGAGAAGGAAAGCAAAATAATTAAATACAAATTGTCCAAAATGGCATATGAAAAAAAAATCCTACTTCAATTATAAGAAACTCAAAAACAAACAGAAAGATGAATTACCATAAAAATGAAACCATAAGAATTCTAGGATCTGCAACTATTATTATACATCTGCTGATATAACTAAAGCTTGTAATTTGTTTATCATAGTTACCTGCTAAGATATTATCCACAGTAACATCTAATCTACGGTGAACTCTATATTCGGTCTTTGATATCATCTCAACTGCACAGGTAAATGTTGGAGGCCCCTTTCTCTCAAGGATCGTCTTTTGGACCTTTCTCTTTTTCGCTACCTCATCACTTAGTGTGACACTCTGAAAATGAAGTTTATTTTCAGTAAGTACCAGAAAATATTTGCATATATCATAAATGGTCCTTTGGTAACTGCCTAAATAATGTTTAGATGCAGGTTTTGTTGTCTTGTTCTTCTTAGTAAATTGAAAATTGATGCCAACATTGCAAAAACCGATCTCTAACAATAGGGTCATTTATAATAAAATGTTGTTATGTATTCCCCATTTTCTTCCCAGTATAAAGGTACATCCTTTTTTTCTTGTTGTTGCTCCCCTTACATAGCAATTCTTTCATCAATTTTTTACCAAATTATAGATGAGAATAAAAAAAGGTTTTATTACCTCTATCCCTCCAACAAGGATCTGTAGGCAAGGATTCTTTGTTAAGCTCTCAATCGTCACACCATGTGCTGTTCCAACTAGCTGAACACCTCTTTGAGCAATTGTGCTTGCAGCCAATGCCTCAAGTTCTGTGCCAATTTCATCTATTACTATCACTTCTGGCATGTGATTTTCAACCGCTTCAATCATAATCTACCAAAGCATTAAATAATATATTTAACCTAGCCCAGCAACAATAAAGAAAAAACAAGCATGCTGTGCATAAAATCATGCAATTTCTTTAGTAAAAAGCCACATGCAAGATATGATGCTAACAAAGTATTTGAATGTCATAACATAGAAGCATTCACACTAAAGACCACATGCAACTTGATTGGTCATGAATGATGTTGAATTTTAACAATTGGCTCGAATTTTATTGTTACTAATATTAAAAATATAGTCAAACACTTCAATGCAAAATTTCAAGTCGAGTGAAGTACAACAATAACAACAACAAAGCCTTTAATCCCAAATAAATTGGAGTAGGCTAGAAATGAAACTCAATCAAAAAACATAGAGAACGGAGATCTCAAATATAAACAAAAAATCCAATGATAGTAATAGCGACAATGATACTGGTAATAATGATGTCTACTATGATAAAGAAAAAAAAGAAAAAATCAAAGTGCAAATATAGATGGATTAGCTTACATCATGTTGCATGCTAACTTTGGGAACTTGCATTCTTCTGGCACGACCTATACCCGAGTGTGGCACATCACCATCACCTCCTATCTCATTTGAGGTGTCTACTATGATAACACGTTTCTTGTGCTCATCTGCTAATATTCTCGCTATTTCTCTGTATTCAGGGATGAATTTATTCTGCTATTAGTGCACACCTGATCACAATGCATGTTTTATACGGCATCATAGCGGGGGTATAATCTTTGGAATTTGATAAAGACCATATTACTGTAGGTGTATCTAGTCTGATACAATAATCTTATCCATAAATATGCAACATAGTTTTCTCCGTAAATGAAAGAGAAGGTCCAATGGAGGTCATTTCCAATAAGGAGAGATATAGGGACAGAAGCAATATTTCCAATGTTCTTAGAGCCAGACAAAGAGATGCAATTTTGGGGAAATATGCAGGTCTCCTGGACAATTTTTTTAAAATTCTTCATACCTTATCAAGGTTGTCTTGCCGACACCAGGAGGTCCGATGACCAAAATAGAATCCCCACTCTCAACCAAATCCCGAATCATCTCTGCACTTCCTGAGATAGCACGGCCTACACGACAAGTGAGCCCAACTATTTGCATTTTGCGGTTTCTAATTGCACTTATGCGGTGAAGAGACTTATTTATCCCAGATCGGTTATCCTCAGCAAAGTCACCAACCTACAAACAGAAAAACTGCACAAATTAGTTAAAAATGTGTAAAATCATAACAATGGAGCGGCCAACACAATAGCAAACAAATAGCTTGCAGTGATCTCCCAGCTGCTGTCACAGTGCCCCTTGAGTGATTGCAAACAATATGCGGAACTTATTGTAATGAGATCATAACATTCACCTTTCAATTAATCCTGATCAATATGAAATACTCAAATTCCATAATAGTAAAAGCCAGACTAAATGTTAAAGCACTCACAGAATAACAGTAATACAGTATCACTTACTGCTTTAAATGATATCAAATGACCCTCTGATCTGAAAAGTTATTTAACTAACAACAGACTCAAGTTATTACGTACCCCCCCCCCCCCCCCAACACACACACACACAAACAATTTACCTTAGAAATGGCATGTGCCAGATCCTCATGCTCCACGGGCTCACTTGACATAACCCAATCACCTGAGGGAAAACGAGCCACGGGTTCTCTTCCCAAATCAAGCACCACCTCCACCAATTCCTTGATATCTTCATGCCTAGCCAGATCCTTTCGCATCCTAGCTGGCACCAGCTCAAGAAACGTTTCCAATTCGACCCCAGTTCCCTGACCCGCACCTCCTCCGACCACCTCATCCAACTTCCTACCTGAGCTCCCCAGCCCCAATTGGCTCTGACTCATTCCTACATTGTTCCATGGGGCGCATAGTTCGTTGTTTGGTCGTCGAATAGATGGGGTGGAAATCGCCTTGCGTGGACCGGGAATCCGGCGGAGAGAAGCAGTGACTACAAGGCCAGAAACAGGATTTTGGAGAGCTATCGGAGTTAACGCTTTTAGCATGTTGATATGGTGCTTTGTCTTGTGTCTGTTTTAGAGTATGTCTACTATATGTGACTAATGCGCGCGTTGTTTATATCATATTGGTTCAGTCAGATATTTCGTCGAACGGGTGGGGGGCGTAAGTGGAGAAGAGGAGATGGGAACCATAATCGGGAAAGAGTAGATTCCACGGTATCGTGATGGAAGTAATTCCTGCACGGGTAGTATGGTACGCAATTTACTAATACTGACGTGGCTCGACCTTGCTGATTTGTAATCCTCGTGAAGAACAAAAATACGCCACGTGGTGAAATTCCGGAAGTAGGTAAAGTTTTGTGCGTGGAAAATAAGTATTTCGGACAAAAAGAGAAGGAAGAAATTGAGGCACTCTCTCCGCCACGGGACGAGAGGAGACCGAGATCTTTAGCTGCCCCTCGTGCACCATCTAGGCAAAACATTGATATCATTAAATGTGGGGCTCACACGCCAATATTCCACTGTTATGTTGCACCAGGAGCAAGGAGGATAAACAACTGGTAGGAGGCGAGGCGCCGAGGGCTGCGGTCCACATGTTTAGAGGGAAGATTAGTCATTAGAGAAGGGTTTCGTTTCTTCCTACTGTTTCGTGAGGGGAAGAAAAAGGTGGAATATTCTAAATTTCTAATTGGATCGCTAAATGGGAGCTGATATAATGTCGGATGTAATTATTTAGGAGACACAAAATTACATCAAAAAACATCAAACAATTTTTTTGATATATTATAATTTTTTTAATACTAACTGAAACACAAATGTTTAAAAAAAATTTACTCCAAATTTCATTGAAAATTTATTATTATCATTATTTTAGATTTAATTAGAAGGTGTATAACAGATAAAAAAAAATTAGTTGGTGTGAGGGGCAATTTCTTTATGTAAATAGCATCTCCTTTATTATTTACGTCAAATATTGAGTTATAATTTATTATAATAATTTTACTACGCAATTTATTTATATATTATTATTATTATTTATGTTAAATGGATTATTATTTATATTAGCGATACTATGTTGAATCATATAAGTAGATATAAAATAAGTTGTATAGTTAAGTTATTAACATGAATAGTAGTTTATGTTAACAATGAAGAATGTACTGATTTTGGTACTTTTATAATGTTTTTCTTATGCTTAAATCACGTTAAAATGCATTTGGTACTATCTTCGAAATTAGTTTGGACAAGCTAATTTCTAGTTTTTGCAGGCGGAACAGATTCGAAAATAATCGTAAATTATTTTAGATATTAGAGAGTCGTTAAAAAATTAAAATCAAATACGAGTGGCATAACAGATATGGATAAGAAACTAATAATTATGGAATACCAGTTTTAGCATAAATCCTACAATTACAACTAAATTAAGTTAGATATTCGGTGTTGTAATTAATAATTTCTTTGATTTTGTTATTTTGCAAAAAATATTTGAATTTAACAAATTCTTTTAAGATGTTTTTATAGGATTCTATTGATGCTTTAAGAGATCAAGGTTGAAAAGACTCAAAACTGTTGAATAAGTTTCATTGAAAATATATGATCATAGTTATGCAAAAAATATAATTCAAAATCTTAAGTTCTTCATAAGTTTGCAAGAAAAATATATTATATCACAGTAAAATGTTATAATGGTTCATTAACTGTTATAAAGATTCATTATTTCTTTCTTTCAAATTAGACTAAAGCAGAAAATATCTCTAAGAAGCAGACTCAATCGTTATGTAACGATTCATAGAACATTAACGGTTTCCATTGTACGATTCACTGAATCGTTTTAACAATTCTGAAGATAGTAGACCTTGTCAGAGTGCTGATCAAATTAGTCAAACGCTTGTTAACGTTTTGTAACACGTTCAACATTTTCTGCTATCGTTATAACGGTTCATCCTATTCATTTCTGAAGCGTTATAACGATTTATAAAATTCTAGCAAGCGGTATCCTTTAACACTTAAGATTCAAGATTAAGTATCATTGCAACGGTTCTTAAACCGCTATAATAGTTTTTTCTGCGCAAGAATACTAATAGTTTTTTTGTTAAGGTGCTCTATTTAAGGGATTGCTTGAGGACTGTCAAAACTAATCAATTTTTTTTTTAATTCTAAAGCAAACATGAGCACTCCTAAATACTCAAAGAGCCCATAAATAATTCTTTCTTACAAACACAAGAAATCTAAGATTTTGAATAGCTAAATCATTAATTTCTCATAATTTTTTTGAGCTATTATTTTGCTCTCATCTTTGAATTTTGACTCAATTTCTTTTCAGCTTGTTAGTTGGGTCTATTTATGAGCCCTGAGTGTTCTCTTTGCTATTTTTATTTGGTTAGGTCATTTGTAGTCTTCTTGCTCTAGGTTGTTGAGAAGAAGCTAAAGTTTTTAATTATAAAATATTTTTGTATCAATAAATCGAACTCTTAGTCTTCTCTATTTTTTTGCACTTACATTTTTAACACTTCATACCCTCAATTTTCTGAAAAGTTATATTTTTTGTGAAAAATTATCGGATGATTATTTTATATCAATTGCTTTTTTTATCAATTGATATTTAATCAATTCTCATTGTATATTTTAACTTGTGCATATCTTTGAGTAGCTAAATTTATGTACTCTCTTGTTCAATCATTATCTCTTAGTTACTTAGATCATATTTATTAGATTACTAACCGGTCCTTCTCTACACTTGATCATACTAGTATAAACTTGTGACTTTATCATCTCAAATACCTTAAAATATCACTCGGAAAAATAATGTTTCATATATAACCTATGATAGTCCTCATAAGCCTAGAGGATAGTGAATAACAACCATTTAAAAATCTAAAATTAATTTCAAATGACACAATCATATCTCAACAATCTCAATCAAGCTTTAAAAAAACAGAGTTTAAACTTCGTTTAATCATTAAAATGATTTTGAGATACTTAGACATTAAGCATTTGTGAAAAAAAAATATAATGAATTATTTGTGATTTAACGCTTTTAATAAGTTAAAACCGTTAAAATTTGTGTTTAAGAGGCATTTAAACTCCATTAAAATATATTGCTGAATTTTGAATAGTTTAGAAGTAAGATATTTTTCATCCATTTAATGATTAAGTATCTTAAACATTTCTCAATATTGTCTAAAATTATTTTCTTCGTAATATTTTGAATGTAACAGTTACTAGTTTTAAGATGTTTCAACTTCTAAGTATTAATTAGTATTATAAATGTTAATTTAGTTTAATTATTAAATATGTAGGTATGAGATTGCATGATCTAGTCTTTTTAAATGTAATAAGTAGATATAAAATATTATCTGTTTTATGTTTTAACGACAATATAATTCTATGTTAACATTAAACTATTAAATAATAGTCTCATGAGTCGCTAAACTTTTTAAAACTTGATTTCAATACACATAATATAATAAAAATTTATTGCAAAAGTAAGAGAGAGAAAAAGGGCTCGACGATATAAGTAGAGGTAGAAAAATCTAACTCAACCTGATATAAGAAATCCAACTAACTTATTCAGATTCAAATCTAACTTAGACTCAATATCTTTTTTAAAAAAATCAAACTAATCTGATCTGATTCAAGATTAAATGACTTATTCAATCAAAGTTAATTTAAGAACTGAAAAAAAATCAATATATAAATTGAACCGATCCAATTTCTTCTAAAACATCAAACTGACTTGATCCAACCTCTCGAACCCTAACCCGACTTGTCCGTCTAATCGCCACCTCTAGATGTAATGACACTAATATCTTATCTTCGGCCCCACAATGACAACAATCAATTCGAGTTGCATCGATGCACCAGCTTCAATGAGCTGACTTGTGTTGATGATTTGATTTCGCAAGGTTTGACTCTTTATTGAAATTGAAAGATGACCGCTCAGAATGTCTAGAATATAGATATATGAACTATTTGATTGAATCAGAATTAGAGTATCAGGCTGAGCGATTACAATGACTAGCTCTGACAATTAGTATTTAGTCATTAAGTTTGAAATTTATTAATTTTAAGGAAAATTATTGTAATCCCCACGTATCTATCCCCGCGATCTGTCCCCATACCATATATTTCCATTTTTAATGCAATCGGTTAAAACATTTTCCATTTTTAGATGCATCTCTTAGATATGCGCTCTAAATTTCAAAAAGAAGGAAACGCTATTCAAAGTGTTTTGTCTCTTGGATAAAAAAAAAGTTCAGTCTCAAAACAATACATAAGAAGACGATATGAGTGATCTCTTTGACATGGCTCCTCTTCTCAGAGCCTATTCATCCAGAATCATTTCTTGCACTCATTCACATGGCTCCTCTTCTCCAATATCATTTGCTTCCTGCCAACTATCATCTCTCACAAAGACTCAACATCGACAATCAAATCCCTGTACAAAATCAAATATATCCTCTCACAAAGACTCAACATCAACAACCAAATCTTTGTGCAAAATCAATTACCCAATCTCTCTTCTTCCATAGAGGAAGCAAATTGAACGACGATTGGAATGATTCTTGTGTGTCTTTAAATTATCCAATGAATCTGTCCAAAGTGAAAGACGATGTTGGTCCAGTCGGGGGAGAGAATCTTAATTTGAAGCATTCTTGAATTTTCATATAACGTTATATATTCTTGAATTTTGTGGGTAAGTTGGTTATACTAACCACCAATTTGATCTTTTTACAGTAATTATTTTCATGTTTAATTTAAGGAATTGAGTTTCTATCTTCAATTTTATCTATCAGTCATTAATTTTTTTTTGCTAAAACTAAGAAACAAATACTTTTTGTTGCAATCTGGACTTGAGAACTTTTCAAGTCCATATCAAACGTCAATTGTTTTTTTATTTTTTTATTTTTTATTTGATTTGATTATATACAATTTGGCTCTCTGAAATCATATAAAAAAGATTGCTATATCTGATATAAATAAGATTGTCAATTGCTCTAAATAGATATCTTTTTTACTTTGTTGTTTATGTCAAGTCTTACATTATATAAAATAAATGATCAATACTAATGATCAGTAATTATTATAATTGATATATACAAGATAAGTGCAATTGATATAAATAAGATAATCAACAATTATTAGTACTTTAATTTAGATATTATAAAAAAATGATTACCAATGACTTCTTCATTTAGTATTAATAGCGCCAATATTGAGTATAAATAGCAGACAAAGTGCTACTTTGACTCTTGATAGCCAACTATTGGGGAGATAATTAACACTAATGAACTGTAACTAAGATAATTGATATAAATAAGATTATCAATAAATATAAATAATTTAATTTAGACGATAAAAAATTAGCTATCAATGACTCCTTCATTTAGTATTACTAGCAACAATATTTAGTATAAATAGCACGCAAAACACTATTTTGTCTCTTGATAGTCAATTTTTGGGATAAAATATAGGGACAAATGCTTGGGGACTATTATCAGCCTTCTAATTTTAAATAGGATTCTAGGCTGTTATATAATAGAGCTCTCAAAATTTTCTTCCTCAAAATTTTGTCTAAATATTGAAGCTTTTGACTTAGTATTGACTTAAGTCGTTCCATAACAGAGCTCTAAGGTCTTTTCATTCTCAAAATCTTGGCCAAGTAAAAAAATCTAACATGAGCCATTATGACGCTTGTGAGCCGTTACATAGCTCTGTCTTTTCCTTTCTTTCAGTTTGGCTATGTATTGATCTAGGCCGTAGCCGTTAAAATCAATGGTAAATGATTGTGCTATCTAACAGTATATATTAAAAATACTACCAATTTAAAATGACGCATGTCTATAAGTAAACATATTATTACTCTCTTCCGAGAGAAAAATACCCAGAAAGAAAAAAAAAAAAAGCATGTATCGCTGCTCTCTACTGTGACAACTTATGAGAAAAAAAACAATCAGCCTTAGCGAGCCAATCGGTGATTTTTAAATAAAAATACAAGCTATGTCACTTCTTTGAGCAAATTTACCAAAATTCAAAACGATATGAGAAAAAGAAATAAAAGATTTCTCCACTTACACCCAGTTTCTTTTCTGACGAGGCAGCACATAAAAAATAGACGACGGTGCCTGGGGGGGGGGGGGGGGGGGGGGGGGGGGGGGGGGCAAAAGACAAATAAGCACAACCTTTGTCTCCGTTTATTCTGTTAGCAAATCAGATCATCTAACCTTGAAAACACCAAATTGTGAAATTCACAACTTAAGAAAAATCAATATAAAACACCAGGATTGGAAAAGAGAACTAAAATAAAATATAAACTACAACTCATCAAGAAACTCAGAATCATCTATAAACATGGATTCTGGGTTTTGACGGTGTGGATGCTCTTGCAGCTTCCAAGCTGGCAGCTGATCCCTCCCAAGGGGGAAATTCCAGAAGGAATCTGATTTTTTGTAAAAAATATACATCAATAAGGCTGATACGATGAAGAGTCCCAATAATACAAGTGATGCTTGCCACACTGCAAGAAATCAAAAGCAAACAGATGTTACATATCTGAAGGAACAATAAACAGAACAATTTCCTATCTATAGATATTGCCTGACTAATTTGTGCTCCAGTTTGTCTGTTTGGTTTAACTAATAGTGGTTCCATTCAATTAAAGAGTTAAGAAAAACAATTAAAAATAGAGAAAAAAAATGAAATTAAGGCACACTGAAATACATAAAATAGCAGCGTATGTTCATTCAGTTTGTTCACTTGAACTAGCTTCCAGCATGCCCAATTTTCAATGTGTGCGTATGTCAAGTTGGAGCAGGCCTTAGAATGCCTTAGAATGTCATGACCATGGTATTAAACAGCATAGGCTGGCTAGCTAGCATGGGGTTCATGCAGGTGCATTATCTGTGTAATGTGTGCGCGTGTGAGAAAGAGAATAAGAGAGAGGTAGTAAATACCTTTCCAATCTCCTGGCACAGTCAGCTTGGTGACTACAGCACCCCATCTTTCCGAACTGGAGATAACAATTCTGCAAAGAAATGTATTGGGGATATTATCAACAAGTTTACCCCACTGTAAGTAAATAAGTTGCATACTTGCATGATTAATGCAACATCAACATGTTCTTTTCGAACAAGATTTTATATAGTCTACCTCTCAGTAGGACAGAAATGGATCGCAGAAATGGATGCACCGAGATGGACCTTCCTACTCCAGTGAGCAACCTCCATCTTCTTTACATTTACCACACAGAAGTCACCATCAGTGCTCCCTCTACAACACAATTTATACAAAATAAATGAACAAAAATAAGTAATGTAAACAGAACTTACAGTACCATTAATGATAGAGAGTACTAATTATTAATCAATTAATTTGTTTTAGTATAAAAGTCAAATAATGTAAGACTCAACTTCAGTACTGGTAAATCAGAAGAATTAATTTGCAATAATGGATGTTATTGCCAAAAAAATGATGAAGTGATAAATCAAGCAATGGTGCTGCTAGATTGGCTGGTACAGTTTGGGATATGTTCAATTAACACTGTACATCAAAAGTGATATATTAAATGACTTTAGTTCAGAACTAAGCTAGAGGACCTACAGTTTGTATAATGAACACATTAAAACACTGCAATATGAAGTAATATTATCAAAGAGGTAATACTTACAATGCAAGGTACTTTCCATCCAAACTAACAGAAAGAACAGAAATAGGTTTTCTCAATAATCTTTTGAATCCAAGTCTCTTCCATGTCGCCATATCCCAAACAAAAGTTACCACATCCTTTCCTTCTTTTCATGCAAAACAAACAAATAAATAATAAATTAGTTGGCTTCACAACTGGAAATCAACTTTTTGATATGGTTATTACAACCAAGCTAATCAAATCTACCTAACCCTTTCAATGATAACATACCATTTTTTTAAACAAAATCTAACAGATATCCAAATAGAGAAGTTGAACAAATTTTCATCTAATATCTACATCCTTTTATGTTGTATCTAACATCCAATGGGTGGGGTTCCATTAAAAATGTTTCAGTTTGAAGCACATTGCCGCATCCGATATTCCGACCGTTTCTCTAGCAAACTTGGGAGGGAACTGGGATAATACTTAAAAAAGAAGCAAACTCCACTTACATTAAATTATAGAGAATCGAAGTTATTTCCCATAAAAAGTTAGAAATGGAAGAGAAAAGCCTATGTTCCTCCAAAGTACATTCCTATAAGTGGGTCTGATGCTGAAAATGATCTGGCTTCGGTTAATGATGGTCAGCAACCTCTATATACACTGAAAGATGACCCAAATCAGTGGTCTTCAGGAATCTGCACCTGTTTTGATGACCCACAGCTGTTGCTTGGGGACATTATGCCCATGCATCTTATTTGGAAAGAATGCCGAGCTCTTGGGATCAGGCACAGCAAGTGGATCATGCACAACACACTGTCTATCGTGGGGCCTACTTGCAGGTGTCTCTTGTATCCTAACTGGCGGTATCCTGTTGGTGCTAATGCCAGGATGTACAATTGCTTGCTGTGCTAATCAGCAGAGGAGAGCTCTATGAGAAAAATACAATCTCCCTGAGCTTCCATGTAATGATTATTGCACTCGCTTGTGTTGCCACATGTGTGCACTCTGTCAGGAGAACAGAGAGTTTCGTCATAGATCTGCCAGATCAGGTTCTTCAATCCCTGTTGTATCTCCTCCTGCAGCCAAAACAATGCAATAGCAAGCTTCCCATGTCACGAGAGTCAGAGTGCTCTCCTTTCCTCTCCTTTCGCAATTCCAAAGGTGACACTGCTGAAAACCCTAGGCGAGGGAGACCGCGCCCCAGCCTCCCCCCGCCTCCCTCCTCCTCCGCCCCCCTCTCTCGTCTCCTCCTCTCTCTCTTCTTCCTCCGCTTCGTCCAGCCCTCCGGGTATGAAGTACAAGCGCTTCTCCGACCTACACCTCCAACCTCCGACCTGCACCTCTGACCCACACCTCCGACCTCCGCGACCACACCTCCTCGCTGATCTCCTCCCAGCCTCCCCTCTGCCCAAAACCTAGATCTGACAATCTGTTGCCACCAACTGTAAGAACCGCTGAGCCTACACTATCCACCCTTGTCCGTCGCGAGTCCGGCCATCTAGACAAACCTCGCGTGCTCCGTTCAACCTCAGAAAGGGGGAGGGCCTCAGGTTCGAAATCGGTACTACCTTTCCTTTTCTAATCACTTTTGTGTGTGCCTTTGGTTGCCAAGGCCAAGTCTTGTGTGACTATGTCATGTTATGCTTGTTCCCTACCTTGCTTTTCTGGTAAGCCTAAACCCTCCCTTGTGCTATTTGTTGCCTTGTGGTTCTGGCCTTGTTGTGCTGCCACTTGTGCTCATGTTGAGGGAGTAAGTTTGTGCTTTGCAAGGCTCTATGTAACCCAAATCTGATCTTATTAAAGTCCTATCTGACTCGGTGGACTGTCTCACCTGGAGTCGTCTTACCTTGCAGTTCACGCCACCCCGATGAAGCTAGAGTCAAACCGTGAACATAGAACCTAGAACCTAAACCTAAACCCCTAAACCTAAACCCCGATGAAGCCAGAGTAAAACCCTAAACCTAGAACCTACACCCTTAACCTAAACCGAAATCTAAACCCAAACCGAAAATCTAAACCCAAGCCGATAACCTAAACCCTCCTTCACAATCCGAGAATCTAAACCCAAATCACACCAAACTCCCCTCCAATCCGATCTATATCAACTTCCAAGAGTGTATGACTACAACGAGCTGATCGGCGGACGAATATATCTTGTTTTTCGTTTCAGTGTATTTTACTTGTATTTCATATTGCTTATCTCTTTCTATCTTCATTTCTCTTCTTCTTTCTAATCTGTATCAACTCTTTTTCAATTTGCTTTAATAAAAAAATATAGTAGGTTTTTCACCCGCTACTTCAAAAAAAAAATGTTTCAGTTTTAGCTTGTGCAAATATAAAAATATAAAAATAATAATAAAGGTTCTATTGTAATTTCCAAGTTTTTTAACAGAATCTAGGTTACATGATGCTTACTTTTCTCTACTGTGCAAAACAAGAAGGGCCTCATGCCATCTCTTGAAAAGCGACAACACTGAATCTTCTCCTCCTACAGAGTTTGGAAAAGATAAAAATGCCACTATACTTATCCACATTGAAATTTGTACGGGCAAAGTACTATGACAACAACACTGGTAGTCCAGTACACTCAGTGTCAACTGAAAAGGGTACATCTACAAACCACAAATATGTAATTAACACCTCCTGCCTTCTCTATAACCGACTCAAATATTGATCCTTTGCCATTATAAAAAATAAATAACAAAATAGAAAAGCTAGTGTACCGCAGATCGATCCAAATTCATCAATGGTGTACCATCAGTCAACTTCCAGAGTCTTGCTGAACCATCAACCGATGTTGACACTAAGAACTCTGAATCCAAGCTGTAGGAAAGCAAATAAAAAGGCTTCAGTATGCTTCCCATCCTTATTCTGAAAAAAATCTAATTACATCTTTTGTTTGGACACCCTTTTAAATAAGAACGGTAAAATCTTATCATTCAGTCTTCATTACTGAACCAAAACCCAGGGTTTTGTAGCTACAAGCAATGTTAGTATACTTGGAAAAAAAAAGTTGAAAGGAAAATTTGAGAGGTCAAATAGTTTTGCATATTTTACCTAATATCCATATCTTTAAAAGATTTATGTGCTTTAGGTTCATCAATGAGAATCTCCTGACTAGGCCAATGAAACACCCTGAGACGTCCATCCTATAAGATAAAATACCATTACCATATCAGATGGGTCTCTCACTAGCATCTTACTGGTACACGCCTATGAACATCAAACCTGTAGGGTTTATGTGCTATATGGCTTGATAATTTGGAATGATTCGGCCTCTTGTTCTCTAGAGCTGGTACTTGATAGACCAGCGTCAAGCAAATAAAGCACTAAAAATCATGTAAGAAGTACCTCGCCTCCAATAGCAAATTTGGACCCATCAGTACTGAAAGCCAAGCATTTCTGGTGGCCAACAGATTCAAGTTGTGGTTCATCCTTAGCTATAAGTTTGTATGCAAATTCTTGATAAACCAACTTGTACAATCTGGAATTGAAGCAAGCATTTGTCACTGTGACAATCATTAACAAAAAGAAAGGAATAATAATGTAGATAAAAAACAAGGTTAGAAGAACGTAAAAGAAAGGGGTTTATTTCCAAAATGGTAATTTAGAACCTATAAAATAAATGTAAACCATCAAATCACAAAAGTGTAACAATGGATGACTCGATTCTCCATAAAGCTGCTTGTAAAACATCAATTGCACTCACTGTATCTAAACACTTACTTGCATCCTTTGGTTGTGGCACAGACAAATTCATCCCCACTTGGATGCACTGCAAAACCTATTGGATTGGCTTCCTCTTCCCGGATAACAAATTTCTAATGGCCAATGGAAAACAAAAATATAATTAGAAATAAGATATGCCAACAACTATTAATTAAGATGAATGGAAGCAAGAATTACTCTTATAGAAGATTTTTTAAGTAGAATTGAACTTTAATAGAAGTTAGATAAGCTGGAGCTTGTGTTAAGTATGGGAAGGATGGAACTAGCCATAAAAGGGATGAAATTCAAATTGACAGATGAAGAATAAAAAGGAAGTAACGGAGACGTTAAAGGAGAAGTAATGGGACCAGCTGATGAAGTGCTGAAGAATGAAGACCCACATGCCGAGACAGTATAAACAGAGAGCTGCTATAGAGATGATGGTTTAATATCGTAAGGCGGAATAGAGTGGGAAAAGTGGTTAAACAGTTGGTTAGGAGATAACAATCATTAGAAGGTTTGTAACAGAATTTCTTAGGAATTATTAGCAAATAATGGAGTTGGTTAGGAAGTTAGACATGTGAAGGAGAGCTCTATATAAGCTCTCAATTAATCCTGTATCGATATGAAAAAGTTGAATAAGCATTTTTTGTATTCATTTTCTTCCTTTTTTACATAATTACTCCAACTTCCTCAAATTCGTTTATCTTTCTTCCTAAAACTCATTCTGTCGAGTGACTAGCTGGTAATTCCTCATCTATACCAGCTGGTACACTAACAGCTTGTTTATGTATTTATTTATGCGAAAGGTTCACGGAAAAAATTGCCAACAAAATAAAAAAACTTGCTCTCCTCCCCTTTGGTACCTTTTTTTTTTCAAAAAAATGATACCGACTCTCAATCAATAACCTTAGACCTTAGTATTTTTTTTTCACGAATTGTCAGAGAGAGAGAGAAAGAGGGAGGAAGTTGTAAGGGATAGTGAGATTACCCAAGGATCCGAGGAGAGGGAGGAGGTTTTAGGGTCAAAAGTGTAGAGCTCGAGCAACGCGGGTGTGATTGAGGTGGAGTTTCGCCCCATGATCACCAGCAGCTTGCTATCGCTGTTGTTCTTCCCCTCCTTCCTCCTAATCCACGCTGAGCACGTCACCTGCCCCACCGCCGTCTCCATCTGCGTCTCCTCTAGTTTCGCCATCGACGCTCCTCTCTTTCTCTCTTTCATCTCGTCGCCTCTCTCTTTCCACTGGAACTGGGAGAGATCGAAAGAGGAAGGAGAAGGAAGAGTTCAACTGAAATAGCTTCCTTCTCTTGCTTGTACGGTGCTTCCAATCCTCCGAATGAATTTGGCGCAAGAGAATTGTGTTTGTGCGGGAGGAGTGGGCAGCTAACAAGTAACAACAGATATTTGGAAATCGGAAGTGCCGAACAAATTTAAGATAGATCCTTGGGAAATAATATTATTGCAGAAATTGGACGTTTTATAAATAACTATTTATTTTAGGAGAGTTCTATTTTTTTTTTATCTTAATATTGCTGAAGTTTTGCATATAGTGTATATTATAAGATATAGTCTTATCTTATTGTATCACTGAACAAAAGTGTTACTGCACAAAACATCTGTGCAGAGCTTCTATTTTTAATAGAGGGTTGAGAAACTTTAAAACTAATAAGCATCTTCCTAAGAAAAATAGTAAGAATTCTTATAAAATGGAAAAAAAAAATAACCTCTTATAATATTTAAAATTTTGAATTGATTATTTGAATCACACAAAATTGAGATCTGTAACTTCCTAAATCTTGTAGGTATTATTTTGCATCTGTTTAGGAAAAAAAATCAGTTGATAACCACTAGAGCACATGGGTTATTATTTTAACTCTTGAACTTTTCAAGTATTATACAAAATATTGATTTTCCTGACCATCAAATTTAACTTACTGAGATAATTTGACATTATTTATTTTTAAATGACATCTAAAATAGCGAAAATACAGAACGAAATGTAAGCATAAAAGAAAAAATTTCCAATCGTTCTTGGGCTAATACGGAAATCGTCAACACAGGAGAGGAGGCGATGTGAGAAAAATACTAAAGAAAAAAGGGATAGAAGGTATAATTCTTCAGAAGATGCTGAGGTTGCGTTATGTCTGTGGTGGAACCAACCGTTTTGAGATTTGACAAGGAATTTTCAACTATTTCAATGTCAACGATCCCACTGTACAGTACGGTTGGAATTATCTGGAACTTGCTAGACGCGTTATGCATATCTAGGCCTGTATGGCCTCTTTTAGGGTGTTTCTAAATTTGGGCCTAAATTTTGACACATTGGGCTTATTGCTCCGGTTTGAAAAACCATCCAATACAATTTTTGTACTTCCGATTTCCTACCAATGCAATCAAAATAAAATTACTCGTAGTGCAAAAGTATAGTTACTGTTTATAAACTATATTTATACTGGAGTGATGCTATGTTGCTTTGTGAACCACAAAACCTCACATGCTTCATATTCGTATCTCGAATTTGAAAGTTCAAACGTCCGATTCAAATAATTGAACATAATTTCCTTGCAGTCCTACTCGTCTCGATCTAAAGCGAAGATTTTGGAGCTCAAACTCCAATTGCAAACCTGGGTCTCAGGACATTAAAATAACTTTGGAGATCAAATTTTTTATATATTTTTTTTTAATTTTTATTATTTTTTAGATGGATACAAAATCTATTGATCTAACAATTTCTGCATCATTCAAAACTAGTGATTTTGCACTCATCTAAAAAGTAGTAAAAAAGTTAAAAAAATATATAAAATTTGATCTCGAAAGATATTTCAATAAGAATATCATGTTCAATGGTTTGAATCGACCGTTTGTACTTTCAAATTCGAGATACGGATGCGAAGCATGAGATATTTTGTGTTTCGCGAAGCACCATAGCCTCACTCTTTATACTGAGTAAAACTGTAATTCAGCAACTGTGGTGTAGTTTCTTAAGGCAACCTTCAAGGTAAATCGGGCATAACCTGATCTTACATTGAACCATCTGATCTATAGGGTAAATTAAAGGAATTAAAACATCTGTAATAAATAAAAGTACAATGATCAGTTCAGGCAAAGAGGTTTTATAGGCATTATGTAAAGTAAAAGTTACTGACAAAATAGTAGTTGGCACTTGATACATGGCTAATGCAACTTACAGTAGTTACATATCACTGAGGTAGCAAATAAAAAATCACTTCAAATAAAACTTAGAGAGAATAAAGATATGCTATTTGGCTGATAACACAATAGTTGGGAACAGATTAGTGATGACTAGAGGACAAAATATCATATAACAGATAAAACTAAGGTGCTGGTAGACTTTATGTTACTCATTAAATCCTTGTATGTCTAGAGATCAATCTCTTTCCCTTGCTTACCCTCTTTAGCCAAGAAAATAAAATACATCATAGATATGAAATTCATATTGACCTCAGTAACAATGAGCTATTGTGTTAGATAAATGCATGTGGCGGGGACGGATTAGGAGGGAGGACCAGTAGAGGCTGACCCCCCTCCTCTTATGAAATTGAAATTTATATAGAAAAATGTTAAAAATTATAGTATATTTTGAGAGTTTGTTCACTGACATCCTTCTCCTCCAATATTTATATATGTTCAACTCGTTTTCCCAAGTTGAAATTTTTGATTCGTCTATGGAAATGTGCACAATATTTGATATCATATGTTGAAAAGATAAAACTTTTTTATTGGGACACATCGAAGATTTGCTTCAGTTAGGTTAGACGGTAGAGTGATCGGTTCAGTTTTTTTATTTAATCGATCCTTTGCTAGAACTGCACCTGTACATGTTCAAATCTGAAATCAATTATTTTGTTCATATCGTTGCGACTTAGTTGACTTAGTTATATTGTTGGTCCATTGAAGGAGAAATTGATACAGGTTTCTTTCTCAAAATACAACTAATTGAAGGCATCTTATGATCGTTTAGAAACAAAGCACGGAGGTTTCTCAGCGTTTGCATACTACAATGCTCCAGATAATTTGTGGGCCCCATTCATCATCGACCCACCAATTAAGTTGATGTGCGCATGGGAAGACAATGCAATATCAGGACAAGTACCAAATCAGGACAATTGCAGCGACAACTGACAATGAAAACATCAAACAGACGAGAAAAGTGTTTATCGACCGTTATGATACTAAATAATATTGCACTCAACGCAAATGCAGAGTTTTTCAATTTTTTAAAAATCTGTGTCAAAACTGCTTCCTCTATCTCACTAGTAAGCCCGGGATGATAGATGAACATACAAACAGAGCGATATTAATCTATCAAAATGTACAGTAATGTTACAGATTTGAAGAAAACATTCAGTCTCCTAATGCTTGTCATAAATAACTCTCCTTGAGAGCACTCATTCCAAAAGTAATTCTACCGACGGTATCGATGCCGTTTGAAGTTAAAATAGAGATGAAGAATGCCCCGTTCAAAGGTGCATTTGAAACCTTTCTTGTGAGAATATTCCCATTCTTTGTTTACAATTCTGAAAGCCTGCACACCAAGAATATTGAAAATAATTAGTAAAGATTACCAATCAAACAAGAAATAAAGGATTTAATGAACAATAAAATAACTTTCAGTGATATACTTAAATATCATTGCCTTAAAGCCCTACTTGAAATACCCTAAAAAGATGAGAAAATAAAAATTGTACGGTTTCTTCTCCAAATAACACCCAATTTTCTCAAATAACACGTATATAGCTAACTCCTGATTATTTGACATGCTTGAAATTTGCCATATACAATTACAATGGAAATGATTGATGTAATTTCCATTGAAAATTTATTTCACAAAAGTTTTCTATTCGTCAAATGAACTAATTCATGCTGTGGGTTTAATTTCCTGTTATCAATTTTGCAACAAACCAGTTGCCAAGCCATCTAAAGTCAATAAGCACAAGAGAGGGACTATTTAGTCATTTCCCAAGAAGCCACAAAATACAGGATGTTGGTTGTACAAATTGACATGTAAAATTGTTGTAAACTACTTGGCGTAATTTAAACGGCAATAAATTACACAAATGGTCCTTAAAGTATCACCCTTTTATCAAATTAGACCATGAAATTTCAAAAGTACCAATTTAATACTTGAAGTATCACTTTGTTACCATTTTGATTTTAAGTTTTAGTCCTCAAGTTTTTAATTTATACCAACTTGGTCCTAGATTTTAAAATGCATCCAAAAATGAAAATTTTCAGTTATCATAACATTATTTTTAGCATTGAAACTAGCACAGATGTAGAAATTAAAAATACTACATCAATGTTTGTCCTATTTAAATCAATTAAAATAATATTTATGAATATTTTAAGATATATCATATGATATGGATGAGAATGTGGATATTCATTTTTTTACTGCTGATAATTATCAGACTAAATTGTTACAAATAAAAGATTTTAAGGACCAATTTGGTCAGAAGATAATTCTTTAGGGACCATTTGTGTAATTTATTCTTTAAAAATAATAAAAACCCAACAGGAGAGAACAGAAGAACATACAATATCCTCATATGGAGGGCCTGCATGGAGGCGAATAAGGCAGGTCTCACCATTGCTGCCATCCTTCTCGATGGTATAGGTGGGTGCCTTGGACTTGTCAACAAGGTCAGGGTAGAATATATTAAACTTGTACCCCTGCACAACCTTGGGAGGTGGGTTGTCGTGGTCATAGTGTGTCTGGTTGTACTTGTTCCACTCATAACCTGTATGCACCCGGTTGAAGTACTTGGGCTTTCGCGGACGGTACTTGTCGTGCCACCAATACACCTGGAAATGCAAATGATGTAAGCTTCATTATAGTTGACCATAATTGTTTAGTCATTTGTAATGTTTATTCAGGTGAGAAAGAAAGTAGTTCTTTTGAAATGCGATCAATGAAGATGGTCTAATTGTGCTGAAGGATGTTGAGAACAATCTTGGCACTTGAAGGGGATGAGCCTTGATCAAATACTAAAGACCACAACTGAACGGAAGGAAACTAAAGAAGTTAATAACTTCAGTTGCAGTGCAAAACTGGTACAATCCCACTGTGTCCTGTAATAGCTCTTAACCAATCTACAGCATAAGGTTATACCATTGCAGACAATGTACAAATATTTCTAATATCATTGTTTTTCAATTTCTCATTTTGAGAGCAAAGAACCTGTGAATCAAGGTGGACTTCAGCGCCAGAGCCAAAAACTGCATCACCTTCCTCCATTGCACCCATGGCTTTCATTGCCTTAAGCTCCATGTCGTTAGGTGCACTTGCCTTTTTTGCTGTCATTGCCTCCTTTATTTGCCTCTGATGCTCCGCTACAACTACCTCTCGTTTCCTCTCCTGTTGGATAGAATGGTTCAACAATTGTTCTGGTTATTTTTATTAAAAAAAATTGGTTTTGTCATTTCTTAGTGTGCACTGGCCTAATTTACTACACGTAGCAATAAATTATAAATTTAACAAAAAAAAGCCCAGGAAATGTACAGCATGAAAAATTAGGTACTAAAAACAAAAACATGTACCAATTCGGCCTTATCTTCCTCAGGATCAATTGCTTCTTCATCTCCACCATGCATTAGAACGGGTGAGAAAGAGCCTGCTTCCTCTTCATCAGAATGTTCTCTTTCTTCAACAATTGGTTCAAGAGAGAGTTCTCTTGCATCTGTATTAAGCAGAATATCAGTTGGGAGGTTACTGTGAAAATGTGCTACAATATCTCATATAATTAGCAGGAAAAATAAAGATAAAAGAGCAATAACATTATGGACGAATGCCATGTGATTCCAGTTTCAGTCAATTAGAAATTTAGTATTTTCTTGCTAACTTCATTTCTCTGACAGCATATGACCGAAATATTTTCTGATGTTAAATACATGTGCAGCAACGGTTAACAAGCATATGCAACTCCAATGGTAGATTATACTTAATAGCGCTGAACATGATAATTATGCTAAAAGGTGGATGTATTTAATAAGGGTTAATTTCTTATAGGGTGGGGATACCTTGACAATGGCTTATCTTGACAATCTTGACAATGGATCTTCAAATAAATATGAAAAAAATCTTAAAATAGAAAGAAATCTCATAGATATGTTCTTCTACTTATAGATTGATGGTGATTTAAATTTCATGCAATTTCATTATCATTTGATACTTCATCAAAGACTATCAAAATTTTATACAATTTGCAACGGTTTCAATTTAACGGTCTTTGATGAAATATCAAATGATAATGAAATTGCATGAAATTTGAATCACTATCAATCTATAGATAGAAGAACACGTCTATAATTTTTTTTCCCATTTTTAAGATTTTTTTTTATATTTACTTAAGAGTCCATTGTCAAGATTGTCAAAATAACCATTGTCAAGTGATCCCCACCCTTTCTTATATAACCTTCAACTCTTGTTTATTTTCTTATTTTTCCTTTAAGACTTTAATATATCTTATTTGCCCTTCAACTCTACCAATTCTTTTCTATTTACCCATCATAAAGAAAATATATGATATTTTTAATTTTTTATTGATATTTGATTAAAAAAATGCTTTCAGATTGGGTTTCATTTCTAGACTACACCAATTTATTTGGGATTAAAGGCTTTGCTGATGTTGTTGTTTGATTAAAAAAAAATGCCCTGCCCTCCCCTCTCCATCCTCTTCTGCATGTTCTTTTGCTTCCTTCCACTTCTCAGTTCCTCTTCTGCATTTTCTTTTTCTTTTTGTATTTTTCCGTATTTTCAATCCAATTCAAGATATTAATTTATCATTATTAGGAGTTAGACTATTGTGAAAACGTTTTCATTTCGAGCCCAAATGTATACGGCTCAAATTTTATCGTAACACGTCCGAAATTCAAAATTATCATTCTCATTAAATTCTTCATATCAAAATATTGGGGGATACAAAAATTTGGGGTATTTCGAGTTTTCTAAGTATTTATTTTGGATTTTTGAAAATCAGCAACAACAATTCAATATTTTATTATTATTTTAGTGCTGATTTTCAAAAATCCAAAACAAATACTCAGAAAACTCAAAATACTCCAAATTTTTGTATCCCCCAATATTTTGATATGAAGAATTTAATGAGAATGATAATTTTGAATTTCGGACGTGTTACGATAAAATTTGAGCCGTATGCACTTGGGCTCGAAATGCAAACATTTTCACAATAGTCTAACTCCATTATTAGATATAGCTAAGCTAACAACATGAGACAAAAAGGGAAAAAAAGCAAAATCGACGGTCCTGCCATGCACACCCTGTGCGATTCCTGTATCATATGTAAGTTAAGGTACAAGTACAACTAATTGTTTTTAGAATAAACCTCAACTACAATCAAACCTCAGAGTATACCAAGTTAATTTGGTATCCGTGTAGAATTAAGAGGACAGCAAAGAAAAATAAGCAATGTATTCACGCACAAGAAGAAGATAATCAATGTTTTGATAAAAAAAAATAATGGGCCAATGAGAGAGCTAAAGGACATAATTCATAATGAAGTCATTTTTCTTTTTCAGAAGAGACCAAGTTTAAGAGAAGCTTTCGTCAAAATAAAATGATGATATTTAAGAGGATGAATCTAAATTGAAATAAAAAGAACTGCAAGGTAGCATATAATATGGGTACTTCTGTCCTATTTCTACAAATAAGATGCGACTCATATTTATTTTAAAAGTTTATTACAATTAATTCAATCATATTAATTGGATGGGTAAATAAGAAAATGAGAAAGAGTTGAGGGGTGCACAAGAATTTAATCCATTTAATAACACATTTAACACATAAGATAAAATAGACTGACCATCCATATCATGAGTCATATCCTCTTTGTCAGGCTTAATTTCATTCATAGGTAATGGGCCTTCTTTTTCTACACCTGTCCCTTGCTCTAACTGTTGGAGATACTTTCGCAAAAGAGAGGTATGAATTTCTCTGAGGCGTGCCTGATACCATAAATTTCCATATAAATGAGTTCCAAATCTTAAAATATATCAGGATAAAAATGACGATATCTATGAAATAAAATCTACATGACTAGATGAATAGGTCTGACTTGGTCATGCTATCATTTGTAGTATTGCCATCTTGGCAGTTTCGACCGTTCAATTTTTTTATTGACCTTTTTATCAGATTTTACACTTACAACATACTTCTGATATTGAACAAAATAAAATGTTTGCACACTGATATGAGATGTAATTTTCCAAAAGTACCATTTGTAGTATGTAAAGACACAATATTTAAACAATTGTTTTTATTTATGAAAAAGATAGCACATTTGTACCACCTGTTCTATTTAAAGATAAAACATGCTACAGAATATTCATCACATCAAACACCCCTTTATCTAAACCCAAGATATTTAACAAGCTTGATCTCTGTTCACACCTACTACTTAACTGTATTTGAAAACAGGACACCATAACAATCTTTAACAATTGTTGTAAGTTCAATATAGTGATTGGAATTTGAGATTTCTATTTGCTACATTGAATGTTGACAACTTTCAAGTATCAAACAGAACCCGGTGAATTGTCAAAATATTTAGTGATGCTGTGGTCCCCTTTTTCTCTTTATTTCTCGGAAGTTGTTGACATATTTGTTACACTCAATTATGTTATTTTCTTCCTTGGAAATACAAAAGAGTAGTTTGATCAGCTTTTATAACTCATGAACAGCAATGAGAAATATTTCCCTGCACATTATTTTTTAATATTCTAGAGTCTCTTGGTATAGTTGTATGAACACCTATGTCTATCAAGGTGGTCTGTAAGGCCACTTTTTTTCCAAAAAGAAAAAAATTCTAGTCTTACAGAATACCTCTAGATAGATAAAGACGTATAAACTAGTGAGCAATTTTCCAGCACATACAACAAAAAGAAAGATTGGGGTAGGCACAACTTTATGACCTCTTCTGCATGAACATTTCAACATCCAAAATCTAAACAATGAGTCTAAACCATCAACATTGATTTCATTGCAAGTGAATTTGAATGCATAAAAAAATATATACTTTTTTAGTTCATTTTGTACAAAATTACTTGGCAAAAAATGAAAGTGTTGCAACAGACTAATCTTAGTTTATTCATAACCACTTGGCCTTGTACAAAAACAAACAAAAAGATCATGAAGTTTATTTGTATGCATTGCATGTTAAGAAAAATCAAGATCAATGGTGCACATTTCCACCTAAATTTTGGAACCCTGAAACATTAACACAAATTTTGGCAGCTTCTAGCCCCAAAAATCAGTACCAGCGGTACCTCATTTCCTGCATAGGTCAGCAAATAATACCTTTGCCTTATAGATGTGCAGCCTCTTCAAAACAGCTTCCCAGTACTCAACTACCTTGGCATTTCCAGAGCGCATCTGGGACTCGATCTGGCGTTGCATCTTCTCAAGTTCAACTGATGACTTATCTTCTAAAAGCTCCTTCACATCTGACTCAATAGTTGCATGCAGGCCTCTCTCCTCTGCCAAAACCTCAGGGGGTGGCTCTTCACCACGAACCCTGGCCCGGTCAAGGGCGTCTCTCTTTTGTGCCTCCAGGAGTTCCCAGTCACAAATCACTATCAATGCCTAGAATTATTATGTGGATCTGTTAGGAGTACAAAAAAACTAACACTATTTCATATGTCAGCTTGAGGTTTCAAAGCAATTGATGGTTCTCTATTATCTAAACAACCTGCTACACCATAGATTTACAAGGTACTTTTGGCATGCAGTAATTGAAATGGAGTCTTTGATGAAATTGGATGAGGGAGTGGGTTAGTGAGAATAGTCACTAACCCAAGAGTTGGAGTAGTGGCTAAACTAACTTTTTGTTGGGTTAGTAGAATAGCCACTAACCCAATGTTTTTGAAGAGCTATTTTCTCATCCAAACATAGAATAGCAATAAAAATAGTAGCTAACCCAAAAAGTTGCTATTCTTCACCCATCCAAACACACCTTACAGAATAGCAACAATATAAACAATCACTCTTCAGATTTAAGTACAACAAAAGTTCAAGGTACTTTTGGAACTCTTTGCACAAGCCTAAGGAAACTTCCGAAATTTTTCAAAAAACATCTTAACCTTAGCCAAAGTCCTTCAAAATGATTCAAGTATTAATAAGAAAACAAGGATGACCATGAGTACATGGTCTTTGTACTTAAAGTGAACAATGATACCAGATCAGTGTACTTAAGCAGAAGTAAGAAGCGAAAGAGATACCCTAAGTAATATAAATAAGCACTAAGAAACATTCCATTGCTATCATCAAATGTCTATCCAACAAGATTTGGTAGCTATTGAGGTCTTCAACCGAAACAACATGGCTGTTGCGATATAATCACTCAATTTATGTACTGTTAATAATGATTAATCATAAACACTCGTCCTGTGGACTAATAATCATTACTAATCAGCTTCAGGATGGATAAACGAAATAGTACATGGAAGTACCTCCCAGTATTCAATATTAATGGGGCTATCCGTGTCAAGATCCAGATGCATCTTTATGTCCTCCCGCAACTCTTCCATTTCTTTCACCGTAAGTCCCTAATTTGTTCAAGTATACTCAAATCAGGATAGCATTTAAATGACTTAAAACTAAAAAAAATCAGAATAATAAACAACCAAGACTACCTAGTATAGTACTCAATTCATGAACTTCAATGTGCCAATAAAGTACAGTTAAAGTACCAATACTATACTATACTAAAAGAGAGAGATAAATACAGCACATGGGTTTGCTATTTCTTCAAAATGTGTAGAATTAACTTCAAATTATTTATTGATAGTGAGACATATATTACATACTATCTATTGCAAAAAAAAAAAAAAAACAAAAAGACATCTGAATTGGAGGATTCAATAACAATAGTGAGTTATAGACCATTTTCATTATAGAGTTGAAATTAAAAAATAAAATGAGAAAAAAACACCAAAACAAAGGAAAAAGAAAGATGAACAACACAAGTCATTATACCTTGAATACTGTGTAAGGTTCATCCAACTCAATATCAAATTCCTCTGTAAAATTGAGATTCTTCAAAAGAATATCAATTGGTTTTGTGCGACCTTCTTGCAATCTAATCTTAGACCGCACTTTGCTTTGATCGAAATGAAACTACATTCCAACAAAAAGAAAATGAATAAGCAAAACATGACTTCATATTTTAGGAAGATTGTGTGTCGCCGACAGACATCAGAGTATCATAAACACCAATATTTGTTTCTCACAGTTCCATTAAAACACTCAATTTACCCACTGTTCTTCATCATTTTAATAGAGACAAATTTAATCAGGAACGAAGGGCATTATGACATCTGCTAAATAAGCAACAGTGATAATTGGAGAAAACAATTAATTCCTTGCATGGTATGCATGAAATCTCTAAATTTTACAGAATTATGCACTGATAACATCACTCCCACAATAATTAATAAAATATAGAGAGAAATAAACCTCTTCCTCTTTCTTCTCCCAATCTTGAAATTCAGCTTTAGCACGTTCTCTTGCTAGCATTGCCTGACAGTTGAAGTATTGTCATTAAGGATCAGAATTTAACATTATTTTGTGATTAAATCAGTTGGCCAAAGTACCAGTTAAGTTGTTAAAATGTTATACATTTACCATTAGATCATGTTTAATTAAAAGACTATTGCGGTAAACCATAATGTTACAAATTCTAGACAACTAAAGTTGTGAACCTACCAATTCTTCTTCACGCTGAGCCCTTTCAAGAGCCCTCTCTTCTCTCCTTTTCTTAACTTTCTCTATTTCAGCCTGACCCAAAAAAAAAAAGAAGACATTAATTGGGTACATATGCAATTATCGTAAAGGATTCAATATCAATGAGGGAACACAGTTGTACATCTGCACCTACAGGAAACCCAGAAATAATCCTATTTTGCTGGTTTTTAAAAGAATAAAAATATAAATCAAGAAAGCAATTGTCAGAAGTCAGAACCCACAATTTACTGGAATAGCACCAATTCCAGGTCATGAACCAGCTCTAAGGAAAAATCCTAACATATTTCTTACTAGACAGACAAAAGAAAATTGAAACTTCATGTTCCTATTCCTTTCTCGCAACAAACATTGATTTGAAGCTTATCAATAGATTATGCCAATGATCACTGAATTATCAGCAAGTTCCATTTTGGTCTTGAGGTTTCAATTTAATTTTTTACAACACAAATTTCACAAGAACACCAGATTGGCCCCAAAATTACCTTGCACCCATAAGCAGAGATAAAACTCTACATTGTACATTAAATCAGCTTCAGCTTGAGTTTCAAAACTAGCATTATGATATTGAAGGAAAATGTTATGGCTATTGTAACAGTCATCATTATAATGATTTGGAAACTTAAACATGGAAGTAGCTATGTAGTCGCAATAGTTAGTGAGGAATCTTTATGTCTTTCTTAACCAGAAATAGCATTCCATGTTATCAGCGTGATGTCAACGGCAACGTATACTTAGTATAATAGTATGAAGATAACAACAAGATCAGCTTGACACAAATTGAAATCTTCCAGGCCCAATAATAGCAACTACAAACAATCAGGACCAAAACAGGATATTTTGATAATTTAAAGACCGTTTGTGTAGTCTATGTTAATATTATAAACACAGGATATAATTTCATAAAACAAAAACAAGTTTATACCATTCTTTCTTTTTGCCTCTTTCTTTCTGATTTGACAGAAATCTCAGGATCATGGCCTTGAACGACGTCGCGTTCAATCTTCTTTCTCCATACAAATCTGAAATGTAATTGAAGATGAAATTATGAAATTAATATAATTAGAAGGATGGAATTTCAAGTGGAAAGTTAACTGCTTCAAGTGGAAAGTTAACTGCCAAATCACCAAATTGCAAACAAAGTTACGAGTACTAATTTCAGAACAATATGAAACAATAATATTGCCTTCAAGAAATCATAATCTCAGATGCAGTGAATTTACAAGTCTACTAGTTAGACTTGTAACTGATGTAACTCCAGATATCACAGGATCACCCCCTTTCATTCTGTTATTTTTCTCTCTGAATTCCCATGTAGAACAGATCTCACACATTATTAGCATCTACATTCCCAGATAAAGCCAAAATAGGCAGCATAGAAATAAATCAAAAACTAATATTTTGGTAAAGCTTCAAATTCCTGCCAATATCAATTTGCTAACAGATCGACTCCTTGTCCAAGATAGAGCCAACCATTTAAAAATAGTCAAAAACACTAATTTCTGCTTTGACAGAATAAAGAATGTATTGATACCTCTCAGTAAGATTGGGATCTCCAAAAGGATTTGAGTCATTGCAGTAACCAGAAACTGAATTTGATTTAAGCTTCTTTGCCACCTTCAAAGCCTATCACATCCAGATAATAGAGAGTTCAAAGTCCAGAAACTTGAAAAACATACATAGCAATGCATGGCAGATTGTAGCCTCTTAAAGGTATCAGTGTAGAGATAAATAAGGGTTCCCATGCATTTTATATACTGATAGTGATTGTAAAAATGGTAATGGCTGACAGCTGCTATTTTTTCTTTTCATCTTTACTTGGTCTGTCTTAAGTTTACTTGAAAAGAAATTCACAGTCAATAAAGTTCAAATAAGAAAACATCACATGATAGAGGAACAGTGGTGGATAAAATGCAGCTAGTAACCCAATGTGATCACTGTTTGAAAAAGGACCCACTGAACTCATTGAAAAGGAAAATAACATAATATGGAACCAGAAGCTTGTACCACTATTACTTTTTCTGAAAACCCTGCTAGTACATTCTAGTCAAACATACAAGTGTTGGATTGGACTATAGTATAAGTAGCGTGATACAGAGGCCCATGCCAGAATGCATAAAATCAAATTAATTCTATCTCGACCTATTTTTATTATGAACAGCCCTCTTCGAAACCTTTCACCTGTACCTATGCTTTGCAAAATCTTCTTTTATCAGCAGTCTAATTATCAAACAACAAACCCTCAAATTTATCACAGATAAAATGCTGATATCTGCTTACTGATTGCTCCTGTGCGATAGCAGGGAGAAGGAACTCAAGCTTCGCCCAGAACTTGTTTTGCTTTTGTTTTTTTGTGTCTAACCAGTGATACAATTTGATGCGAAATATAGATATTTTCCAAAGTTTTAGTAGAAACTGTCCAATAGAGTAACAGAACGTACCTCCTTCTGAGCTTTCTTAGCTTTGTATTCTAATATCTCCTCCTCCGTAATCTCTCTCTTCCTCCTCCCTTTCTTTCGTCGGTCCGATCCCGAATCGGACGACTCTTCATCCGACCTCCCGCTCTCGCTCGCGCTCTCACTATCATCCCTCCTGCTGCGCCGCCTCCTTGACCCACTCCGGTCACGATGGACACGGCTTCGGCGGCTCCTTGTCCGGCGCCTTTCGGAGTCGGAATCTGAGTTGGAGTCGGTTTGTGGTGAATCCTCGGAAGAAGGGGTTCGTCGCCTCTTCTTCCCAGATGAGCTCTCTTTGTGTCTTCCCATGGGCAACACTGCAACAGCTCTACCGCTCAAACCCTGGAACGAATGCTTCACGGGCCAAAAGTATGCTTAGCTTAATCATGTTAAGTGACAATTGACGAGCCTTCTCGGCTCGAAACGTAATCCTCTGGAATTTTTTTTTTTTGACGCAGAGCTTGCATTTTTTTTCCATTATAAATCATTCGATTATTCATTAATGATTTTGATTAACGATAATAAATTTAATTTATACATCAAAATTTATGTTTAGACTTTCTTACACCGTCGTATTAAAAAACGAACCGTCCAAATCTTTTATGTGAAATCTCCGCACCAAAAACAAAAAAAGGGAAAGATCTTTTCGGGACGGGATTCATCAGAAAACAATTGAACAACTAGGCTATCTAGGCACTGAGTATATCAGGTTTGGATCCAAATTCAGAGTGATTCAAATGTGAATTCATTTATATTTAATATTTTTTTAAAAGTAAATAGGTTCTCATGAATTATGACATATATTATTTTTATATTTTTTTAAAATTTAAATATACGTCATTTCGTATAGATGCGAGATCTATTATCATTATACTAAACATGTGGTTCATAACTAAAAACTTTTAATATTAGAGTCACTTGACAAAAATAAAGAAATAATATGAGAATAGAATTATTAAAATAATAAAAGTAAAATGGTAGTATAATATTGATATCTAGAATATTGAAACGATGAGTGTATTTTTTAGCTATTTTGTAAGGGTGAAAAATATTATTTGATAAAAGATAATCATTATTCTACGCATCTCATTTAGCACTAATTTTTGTTATTCTATCGTTGAGTTGGAATATCAGAGTAGTCTCTTTTTTAAGCTAGTTCAAATCTTTGTTTTGTATTTGGTACAGACGTTTAGACGAAATAACTCACCATTTCTCTATCCTGACTATTTGGGGGCGCGCTTTCAAGTTGGACTGAGGAAGCGAATTAGGGAGATGTGAAGAGAAAGAAGAAATATGAATTTTCTATCTTATTTACTAGGTTGGGGTAGTAATTGAAGGATACATATTTTTTTAGTAAATAAAAAATGAAGTGGAGAAACGGGGTTGATTGCTTTGTTTTTTTAAAACGCATAGTCAGATCCGAATTTAATTTTCGGGTCCACCTAACTGGGACAAAAAAATAATTTTCGGGTCCATTTTTTAAAAAATATTCTATTTTATTATGTTTTATTTTGTTTAAAGTTATAATTATGATCATTGTATAATTAATCAATTTTTTTTTTGCTTTGTTTCGTTTAAAATTTGAATGATGATCATTGGATGATTAATCAATCTTTTATGTTCTGTTATCTTTAAAATTATAATGATGATCATTATATGATTAACCACTATTTTCTATTTTATTCTGTTTAAATTTTTAATGATGATTATTGGATTAAATTAACTAATTTTTATTTTGTTCTATTTAAAATTTTAATGATGATCATTGTATGATTAACCAATATTTTGTAGTTTTCGTTTAAAATTTTAATGATGATCATTGAATGATAAACCAATCTTTTCTATTTTATTTTGTTTAAAATTCTAATGATGATTATTGGATGACTAACCAATATTTTTATTCTGTTTTATTCTGTTTAAAATTCTAATGATGATCATTGGATGATTAACCAATATTTTTATTCTGTTTTATTCTGTTTAAACAGAACAAAATAGAAAAAAAATTGTTTAATCATCCAATGATCATCATTGAAATTATAAATGGAGCAAAATTGAAAAAAAAAAATAAAAAATATTGGTTAATCATACAATGATCATCTTTATAATTTTAAACAAAACAAAACAGAATAATTAAAAAACTAGCTAGACCCAAAAAATAAATTTGGTCTAGCTATGCATCATAAAAAACAAAGCAATCAACCCAGCTTCCGCACTTTATTTTTTTTATTTACTAAAAAATCTGAATAGAATAGGTTAGTTTTTCTTATAAGGTGTTGATTTGATTTTTTACAGTTGAGTTATAATATATTTAATTTGTAACTAGCTACAATAATAAAAATCATTGAACTGTGTTTTATTAGTTGGTCGGATTTTACAAATTCATAGGATTCATTTAATAATTATAGTGTAAAAACTATTAGTAAAACTAAATTATATGCAAAAAAATACAATAACAAAAGGGGGAGGGGTTTTGAAGCGATTGTATATTTATTCTTATAGAAATGCAAATGCAATACAAATGTTATCCTATATATGCATAACATTCAAATTAAAAAAAAAATTGATCTAAGGCGATATCAAATTGTTATACGTATACAAATGTTATAGGTATAGAAATTGGGGAGGTCACTAAATTCTATCTCAACTTCATATTTGATTAAGGAACTTTTTATTTATTCATTTTTAGTTACTAAACTTTGATATTTTGTTCAAATATGATCACTCTATTATTTTTTTGTCCAAATTTAAAAAAAATATAATATTATCTCAACATACACGCTAATTTTTTTTTTAGTAAGATTGATAAATTATTGTCGTGTTACTATTTATAGTATATTTTTATGCAATTGTAAATTGTATAAGCTAACTTACATCAACCGTCTAATTTTATTTATTTGAAGAAAAACAAATTAATTTCATATTATATATACATATATATATATAGAGTGGAGATAGCGTGAGCTTAACTCAAAAAACATATTAAATTATCTTAAAATTTTAATTTATCATTTTCATTAAATTCTTTATATGAAAATCTCATGGGATGCAAAAATTTGGAGCGTTTTGAGCTTTTTAAATCACCGTTTTTAATTTTTGAAAATCAGCTCTAAAAATAATAATAATATATTTAATACTTGAACATCATTTTCAAAAATTAAAAACGGCGACTTAAAAAGCTCAAAACGCTCCAAATTTTAGCATCCCATGAGATTTTCATATAAAGAATTTAATGAGAATGATAAATTAAAATTTCGAGATGATTTAATATGTTTTATGAGTTAAGCTCACGGAAGGTCTCCGTGAGCTTAAGCTCACGCTATCTCCACTCTATATATATATATATATATATATATATATATATATTGTTGTCATACTCTAATTGAAGTTTAATTTTATAGTTAAAGATATTTCAATTTTTATGATTTAGTTACTATATAAATAAAAATTAATATAATATAATTAATTAAATAAAAAATTACGCTAAGAACGCATATTTTAAAAATGAGAAGGGATCCAATTACCATAATTTTGGTGCCACATCGGTGCCATTAAAATTAAATATTAAATAACTATTATTTAAATTCTTAAATAACAAAATTAATTGAAAGAATAATTTTTAAATATCATCTTATATATGTATACAAAAAATTATATCATTTCAATATTATTTATATAGACATCAAGCGTTAATAAAATCAACGGACCAAATTTTATAATTTAGAGACGTTACTTGATGGCTATTCAAATGAAGTTAAAATTTTATGATTTTTCATATACATACAATTGAGATGATATAGAATACATCTAACGGTTCACATTTTTAAATTTATACATACATAAATAAATAGACACCATGGGTACCAAAAAAATGGTAATTAGATCCATTCTCTTTAAAAATATAATTGCTTATAAAAAATAACACATATTTGAAAGCATGAAAATTTTCTATTTTTTAAAAGAAAAAATATAAATAATTATTTTGTGCCTTATGTTGTCATATTTTTAAAATTTATACAAAAATATATGTGTTTAAACTTTAATATAGATGTTATGTTAAGTATTCCGTTAAGTTTGAATGAAAAAACTTACAGAGTGAGTGAGTGATCAAATTTGAATAAACATTAAAGTTTAGTAACTAAAACAGAAAAATTATAGTTCAGTGACCAAACATGAATTTGAAATATATTTTAGTGACCTCACATTTTAAATACACTATAGAAATTGTTAGCAGTAAATTTATTTCAAACAACACAAGAGTAGAGCATTGGAGCTGTATTGTTGTTGTGTTATCATTTATGTAGAGTTCTTTTTAAAATGCTCAGAATTGAAAAGAAATTAAAATGTAACACAATATAAATGCAATGTAAGATCAAAATGCACCTATACAGAACTAAGATGTAACTCGTAGGAATTAAGCAATAAAAAAAAGTACACAAAACTAAGCACAAAATCAACAGGAAAATTGTTTTACATATTTCATGAGTGAAACAAAAAATCTTCTACCAATCATTTTGGAAAATTAAATAAATAAAAAGCTAAGACTTAATGATTAGACAAATCTTAAGGAGAAAAAGCTAAGACTTAAATATGTTCAGCCTCCAAAACAAAAAGCTAAGACTTAATGATTAGACAAATCTTATGGAGAAAAATAAAAAATCTAATAGTGAGTTACTTTAGGCTTTTGATTTCATAACAATAAATATAAAGAAACAAACAACTAAATAATTTCACCTATAAAATAATGGAGATTATCCCTATATTAAAATTTATAATGTGCAAATTTAGTTAACAGCTTTGCTTATTGACCATAACCAATGGGGCTGATATGTAGCTTGAATTTTCTAGCTTAATTAAGCACACCACATCATTTACCTTGGCCGGTACTAGTTTTGGGTTCTCTAATATCTACGACCTCTGCATTATCCATTTCTATGAGATGTTCTATTATATTCGAAGCAAGCTCGGGCTACAATTTAGATAATACATAATTTTCTAAACGATTTATTGAAGCCTTTTATATAAATAAGAGGTGGTATTTAATTTCAGTCGTTAGACCGTAAATAGACTATCTATCTCCAATTATTTTAAATAATGAAAAAGTAGGTAAGGGAAGGCACATATGACTCAACATAATCAGAGAGTTGATGTTATACACACTAATTTAAAATATTATTTGGAAACGGACAAATCTGAAAACTTACGAAGACTTCAGCAGATAATACTGTTTTTTCATTTTTTTTAGAGTAAAATGAGTTAATAACATACTGATTTTATTTAACAAAAATATGAAATGGGATGTTACGAACAACTTTTATGTTGAATACTTTTCATTTTGAGCTTTAAAAAGTACTGTTTTGAGTAAAATACCAAAAGAGGACGGTTCTGAAAATAATGAGCTGTCAGGATTATTTTGCTTATTTGAAAGGTATTTAAAGCGTATTTTTGCATGAAAATTTTTATACAAGCTCTTATTGATATGTATTGTATGAATATAAAATAATATATATATGTTAAATTCACGGATCGGTACAGTTTTTAATTCTTTTCTGATAAAGGACTGAACTGGACAGCTGAGGGTATTTTTGATATTTTTGAAAAATATGCTTAAGAAACCTTTCGAACCAGATTATGATACTATCAATAAGGTTATGATGAACAATTGTTATGTGGAAAACTTTCTTATTTGAAATCGTTTTAATGCACTTTAAGGCTATTTAGCAAAGAAGTTTCAAATAAAATTTAGAAAAAGCTGAAAATATATTTTTAGTTTTAGAAAATAGTTTAACTTTTGAATTTAAACTCTTTTAGTTATTGATTTCTATTGATAGTCAATGCAAATAATTTATAATTTGCAACAATATATAGGACAACTTAAAGCTATACGGAGTGTTAATTAATGAAACACGTTGTTGGTTGATTTGTACCACCTGCTAGATACTTGGATAATGGCATTGTCTCACTATAATTTGTAACAAATCGTCTGCATGACACATACTTCATCAGCATATTTCTCTATATGTGGGTAAAAAAATAAAAAAATAAATTATTGAATACTTTTTATATCCAAAAGTTCAAATTAAGTTGTTATGATTTCATTGTATTAAAAGTAGTACTCAATAGAGAGATCATCTCACGTTCTAGCCACTGAAGTGTTACGTAGTTTTGAAATTTAACTATTCTCTCACTGAAATATACTAATTTTAGTATCTATTTGTGAAGTTCGTTAATATTAGCATCAAGAAGTGAAATTTTACTTGATCCGTAATAATTTATGAAGGCTAGATTTAATGTTTATAAAATATAAAGGAACTATCTCAAGTGAAAAGAAAATTTATGTATAATGTATTCTTTTTTCTATCATATTTTGTTGGAATGAGCGGGATTGGTACCGATGATTTCTTTGAGAATATACTGCATTGCGACCTTGATTATAGAATTTCTACCTTGGTATGCTAGATGCCTACAAACCCTTTTTTTTGAAGTTGAAAACTCTCACATTCTATATGAACATTTTTGTCAGTATATCTAAAATATTTTGAAATCAACTTATAGATGTTATTTATTGCGTAGAGTATTAATTAAAATATTAGAATATTTTTATATTCTTTGATGGAAGTTTGAGTGTACAATTATCATATCATCAGATCTCTATTGATAAAAAGTTAGATGTGTAGAAGCATTTATGGGTGTTTTGGTTAGTAGACAATGAATCTTATGGAAGTATCCGAGAATTTAGAGAAAATTTCTTATTTGTAGTCTTATTTTGTAGGAAGTCAATTAATCAGAAAAATCATATATTTGTGAGATAATTTTAAGGTAGTGTACGTATTTAAATAGATTTTGTGCACTTTCATCATTATCAATATTAATTTCAGATTATCCTAGGATATAAATACAATATTATTTGCTATTTTTTTGAAATAAAATAAACAATGATTTAGTTTTGCATATGTAATATGTGGTTATATGCAACTCGAAAATGGAGATCACAATATATTTTTGGCATGATGCATTAGTGGACATATTTTATCCATTATTAAGATAATAATGTTTTGATGCACAATTAGAACTTAAAAATAATTTAGAGATGGTGAAATATGTAGAAGCTTTAAATGGAACAAGAGATTATCTGCAAATTGAAATATATTTAATAATTATGTGTTTGTGCCGTGAAGAAATACCTGCTAGACCGATTATTTTTTTAACATTAAAGCTCGGTAGACAACTAATTTCATTCAACATAAGTGACTACAAACACACAAAAAAATATCTTCAATCCAAATTAAATAATCTAAAATATCTAGTAAACTCGAAATCAAGTTTTCTATCTTATATTAAAAAAATATCTCCATTATATATAGAGAGATAAATTTTGAAGAAGAACAAAAATTATTTTTTGTTAAAGTTGTTTGAGTTGAATTTTTAGTTGAGCACTTGATGGATTTTAAGCAACGGCTAATAATATCCTAAAACGGATGTTTAGCCACACATGATGAAACAATAGCAATAAAAATTTGTGACAAAATAACAACAAAATATAGATAAGAGAAATAAAAAAGGGATACACCAATAATCCTTCGATTTTCTCGCTCGGATCTTGAGTATTGGCTTCGAATCTGTCTTCCAATCTTCTCTTCTCCTTCAAAATCGCTTTAAAACTCCCATGACGGCTCTCAAGATCGCCCTAGGCAGCTATGGTTTTTTAGATAGTCTAGAAAGACACCTAGAGGGGTTTATATAGGAGAAAAATCAATCAGCCAGTTGCTGCCAACTCTGTTCGAATTTTTGAATCTGGATCATACGAATCGTATAGATTTCCATATGGCTCATATGGAGTTGAATCTATTGTGCAACGGTTTATATTTTGACCATAACTTTTTCATCCGAACTCCGATTTAGATAATCTAAGATACGTTGAAAAATTAAGAACAATCTCTATAAGATTAGTATATCATCTTAGTTATTCAATGACAATTTATGATCAAAATTTGACATGATTTGCTGATGATGATCCGTCTTGATGTCTTTATTGTTTTAGTATTTTATGATCATATTCAATTGTTCTATTTTGCTCCAATTATAGTCTCAATTGTATGATTCCTATAATTACAAATAAAACATAGCGATATCTCGACTTTAGGATAAAAATACAAGTAAAATGACTAAATTACCCTAAGAGTTGGCAAATTCGTGAGATTAACTATAGTATAAAATGTATGAAGTTTAGGCCTATCAGCACTCTATAAGACTTTAATTCTTCAATCTCCATGTTGAGTTTGTTGAAGTCGAAATAAAACTCATATTCTCTAGTAAATCATGACACAATTTATTGGTCATCTAGCTTTAATGTTGCATGAATTCATCGGATTAAAACATGGCTACCTAGGAGTTTGGAGATGATAGTTGTAAGTGGTGGAACCAACTCCTATATTACCTTTTCGTGATGAGGAATCTGGCTCGGTTTGTTTATATACATGATTTGCTTGTTTGCAATGTAATTTGTTGCTTGTGTGGTGTTCTAGCTTGTTATTTTGATTGTGATGTTAATAATGAATTGACTGTATGACTCTGAGAGATATGTAGCTTGTTATAATTTAAGGTATAATTTATGTTTTTGAGGATCTGACGGTGAATATATGGTGGCTGAAATGCAGCCATAAATGATAATTATTTTGTCAAGAACATATACTAAGATACTATACTAATTAATTGCAAAACAATCTATCATTTATGGAGGCTCAATGAAGCAAACACTGACTGAGTCAAATCACTAGGGGTTATATTTTTTTGCTTTGATTTACTCTGTGTTATTACTTATTATAGTTTCAGTCAATGAAACGGACTATATGTCTTTTATTCAAAAAAAAAAAAACTCATGACACAACAACTCATATGAAGAAAAACTAATCACCTCTTGCTGGAACAAAATAAGTGACAAAAGATGAATAAAAAAAGGATAAAAAGACAAATTTTAGAGGATAATCGATAGAGAGGGTGACATAGAAAAAGTCATAATTGACCTCTCCCACCTGAATTTTTTTTTTCTAAAAAAAGATAAAGTTTTTTTTTTTCATGATCTTTTGACCTCCCCCACCTGAAAATATTTTTTCTAAAAAATGAATAGAGTTTTTTTTTTTTTCATGCGAACACTCTCTGCACTTACACAGATGGAGCATCACTATTTGATCCTAAATCCTACACCGATTACTGAGCCATCAAATCTCTACAAGTGATTAGCAAGAACTCAAATTAATTATTTTAAGCCGGTAACTACAACATATTTTTTTAGATAAAGAACAATATAAATCATCCATCTAGCTATAAATAAGTCTGTAAAAACTTTTATTTAGATTCTAAAGTCTAAGCATAGATGAGAATTAAATCTTTGATTGTGTTATAATGAATAAATGATACAAATTAACAACACTTCTTTATTTGTTATACTTCGTAATTTATTCGTATGATAGTTATTCTTTAACATTATAAATTTATAATATATATATTGAGACAATAATTTGTTCGGATAAATTGCAAGTGTTTTGCTTATTTACGTGTATAACAACCACTAAAGATATATATATATATATATATATATATATATATATATATATATTTTAAAACTAAATTATTTAAGCTCTCACATGTATGATGAAAAATAAAAATATATAATTAACATTTCTCATAGATTTCATAACAAAGAATTTACAGTTCATTGTGGGGTTTTTTTGTGTGGCAAAAATCGCAATTGCCGAATGGTGGTGGAACCAAATCCACGTCCAAACTACCGCCAGATCCACCAAGAACCGCTCCAATGACTGGAGACATTAAAGAAATGATATTAGGAGAAATAAAAAAAAGTTTGTGCCTTTAATGAATTTCCATTTGCCAATACAAAGTTTTTTTTTTGAAAAAAAATCCATCAACAAAAAATATAATAAATTACAAACAAATGAAGATGTTTATAAATATGTTTGATCACAAAGAAATGAAGTTACATATTTGAGAAATGAAGTTACATATTTGAGAAAACATGATCAGCTCTAAATTATTTCTTTTGTAAATATGTTTGATCACAAAATCAAAATAGAAATGAATAATCCCAGTCGGCAGTGAAAACATAGTTCAATAATGCCAAAAAGAACTAAACGAAAGATAAAAGTGAGAAAAATATATAAGATTGAAAAAATTGAATATCACCAAAATCTTTGGAGAAGTATTAGATACTTATAGTATATATTTCAATAAAACATTTGAAACTATGTCAATTTATGAAAGAAAGAATAGAAAATCATAACAAAAGAATGTACAAATTTAAATGAAATAAAATATGATTCATGTGACCGCATATGCGGGTGCGTATTGCGATCACTGTCCACATAAAATTCTGTCATGCACTAGTTGTTATGCACTTTTGACGTATATGGAATTGTTGTTGCATGCCACAGAAGATCTCATAAATTGGAGTGTAGAAAAATTCATGTAAATCTCCTTCCCTCACCTGGGACTCGGACTTGGAATATACTACCCAATGTAGCACGGACACATTTTAAAATTAGCCATATCCGTGTCTGACACTGACACGTTAACGACACACTCTGACACGTATTTGACACGTTCAATTAGGACACGCGACACAGTCAAAACCCTAGATACGGAATAGACACTCATGGGACAGCTCGTTGAAATTTTTTATTCGATATGAACTTTGGTCTTATCTCTTCTGACTCATACAACCCAAAATAGAAAACAAGCAAAATATCTCCATTTCTCAGTTGCACAAAAAGAGAAATCATAGAAAAACTCGACGAAATCAGTAGAAACGAAGCCTATTCGTCGGCTGCCCCATTTTTATTTTCCGTCATCGTAACTTTTCTTTCACGAATCACTAGAAAAAGGTTAAAAATTTCTTCTTCCATTATTTAATTGATGCTTTATTTCACTTTCATTCCATTGTTGAGCTCGCTCCTCTTCTGCACGTGGAGCTGTAGCAAAGGCAAAGTGTTTAGCGGAAACAGAATGTTTCGATTGGTCTTGATATTTTCCTTACTAATTCTATTTACTATTTTATGGTGCATTTTTACTGGCACATGTCAATAGTTCTATTTACTATTTACTGGCAATCTGGTGCTTATGTGCTTATGTGGCACATTTTTACTATTTACTATTTTTATTAGCACATTTCAATAGTTCGAACTAACTGGCAGCAAGCCATGTCAACGAACTTACTGGCTCATTTCAATAGACTTGATTTTATAGTTTGATATTAATTCAACTAAGTTTGTTTTAATTAATTCTTGTGCTTGCAGCAAGCCATGTCAACCGAAAATGCACCTGCCACCATTTCTGATGCTCCTCATACAACATCAACCCAAGAGGATGATCCTAACAAACTACTATGGAGATTTGTGACTAGAAAAGAAAAGATTGGATCAGGTAGAGGTAATTGGTCTTTTGAGTGTTGTTATTGCAAATACACATTTAAGAGTTCATATTCTAGAGTTAAGGCTCATCTATTATAAATTACTGGACAAGAGATTAAAATTTATAAGAAAACAACTTTAGATTAATTGGCTTCTATGAAAATAATTCATATAGAAGCTGAGAATGGAATAAAAAATAAAGTACCAAAAGATATTCCTTTACCTTGTCAAAGTCTATCTTTGAGGCAAGAGGGTTTTGAGCCAAGGAAAAAGCGAGCTGCTGGTAACACAGCATTAGAGAGGGTATTCAACAAAGGAGAAAGGGAAATACTTGATCAACTTATATCAAGGATGTTTTACGCAGCAGGGTTACCTTTCAATTTGGCAAGAAATCCTTATTATGTCAAAGCTTATATTTTCTTAGATATTATTGTCAATAATGGTTATAAAGGGACCAAGGTCGACTTCCTCCTCATATGGATGTTGAGATCTCGAAGCAAAGGGACCAATGTCTAAGAAAATATTTTCTAGGTTATAAGGTTCGGAAGGTTGTTATTTTTGAATTTGGAGATTTTACAGGATGCACGGGTGATTTTGCAACTGTGGGCTCTCAAATTGCTAGAGGTCATATGGACCCTAAAAAGTGGTGGGTTATGTATGGACCCTGTGCACTAGAACTTCAAAAATTGGCTTTGAGAGTATTAGGTCATCCTTCTTCGTCATCTTGTTGTGAAAGAAATTGGAGTACATACTTATTTATTCATTCCATTGATCGACATCAAATGGATCCTAAGCGAGCTGAAGATTTTGTTTATGTCCATTCCAACCTTCGACTTTTGTCAAGAAAAATATAAGAATACAAAGAAGGCGATACAATGATGTGGGATGTGGCTGGGGATGCACTTGATAACCTCACTGATATTGGTATAATGGAGATAACAAATTTGTCACTTGATGAACCTGAATTGGAACATATTTTATTTGTGGGAGAAGCAACTGGAGTAAGTAACCCCATTGTCTCTAGAAATTAGGAGTTGAAGTTATGTTATTTTGAACTAACTAGTTTATTTTTTTGTTGGCATGAACAATTGTAGAAGTTAAACTTTTGTAGTTCTATTTTGTGAGTTACCTGTTTCTTGTAGTTATGGCGTAAAATTTTATTTTGTGAGAAAAACAATTATATTAGTTACCTTTTGAGAATTCAAATACTTGGTCTATCAATTTAATTTATTATTTTTTTCTATTATTAATTTATAGTATTTTACATTCATGTCTAACATCACATCGTGTCCTTATTTTTAAAAATTACCATGTCGTGCAGTGCCATATCGTATCGTGTTGGACACTCGTGTCCGTATCGGTGCCACATAGATACTTCCTAATGATGAAGCCACTACGTTGTTGTTCTATTTTTGTCAAACTCAAAATTATTTTTATATATTATCATTTTTAATAACACAGAAAACACTAAAACCTATAAATTTTACCGCATGAATACATCCGTATATAAACTGTATATGTGGCAGCATAACATATATGTATTATGCATAGGTCTTCCACACACATATTCAAATCTATATTTTATAATATTGATAAATTCTTTATCCATAAAGAGGGATAACTTTTCAATCTTTTTAGCTATGCCACATTATTCATGTTTTTCACCATTAATTTTATTTCTCTCTTCATTTATTTTAAGCAAATGATTCATATTATTTTTCTCTTTCTTCATTTAAAGAGATGATATGATGTCTCTAAGGTACAATTTAAATACTAAAGTAATATAACTATTTGTTATTTTTAATGAATTACTATGTAGCTAATTATAATATTTACCATTAAACATATTTTTAACATTTAAAAAAAATACATTTATTTTCAAAAAATCATCAATAAAAATTAGTTTTACATAAAAAATTTCATTTTAAACATCTAATTAATTATATATGCTACAAAGCCCGATGAACAACCCTAGAAGAATATAAGTTCAATACATGATTGAAGACTAGAATTTATTTTCTTCAAAAAAAGGAGAACAAAATTTGAAAGTAGCTGTCCACTTTAGATATAACATATAAATATACACACACGTATGTACATACATCAAATAAGAAAGTACTTGATTTTAGACTTCATATGCAAATATGTACGCACGCACGTACATACAACAAATAAGAAAAAAATAGAAATATTAAAATACAAAATGACATAATTAAGTAGGATATTCATGATACTCTGCTTTAAATAGCTTAGTATCGAAAATATTCTTAGCACATTTTGCACACCCAATGCTAGCAATACAAGATGATTGCAACTCTCAGTTGGTGTATCGAAAACATAAAAAAATTGTGGAGACAACGTTGAGTTAAGAGATTTATTTAGTATGTTTATATTTTATAGTAATGAATTAAAATGTCTATGTGATTCCACATCAAATTGGTTTCATAAGCAAGCTTAATATGAGGTGCCCAATGAAATAATCAATATGATCAAGATCCATTAATTTCCATTGCTTCCATTTGGTCCTTTTTCATAATCCAGTGTCGTCATCAAGTGAGGTACAAAGAGTGCTTACTGTGAAATCTATTCTTTGTAAAACATTGAAGTTTTTGAGCTGGTTCAAAGACAAATAGCAGAAGATGGAACCACTGTCATGGTTGGAAAGAAAGAAAATGTAAACAACCAGAACAAAGGAAATAAAAACCATAGAAAGATGGATCTCAATACAACGCGCCTGGTGTGTAAATTTTATTTTAGTGCTTAGGGAAACCCTCAAGTTAAAAAAAAGAATTGTTGAATCTTACGATACAGGAAACGAAGTGGAAAAATGTGTTTTGGTTGCATACAAAAGGAGAAATAGCAATATAAATGCAAAGAGAAAAGGTGAAAGAGGTTGAGCTCTTGAGGGATGGTATGTGAGGATCCACCGATTACGTTTGTGAGAAATTCACTTGGATGTTGTGTTTTCTCGTCAAGAAGAGAGAGGTATTGCTGTCCATGATTTATCCATGAACTTTTACATAATGACCCGCTATAATAAAGTATAATTAGACAATATTTTATATTTAAAATCTTAAGCAACAATGGAACTGGGCGTTTTGAGAAGAGTTGGGCTTTACATCTTTTCAAAAAATATATTAGGCTTTACTTAAACAGGCCCAATAAGCCTAGTTCGATTGTCTTCTCATCGCCTTTGCAATATTAGCAAATTGCAACTTCAAATTCGGTGTTTAGGAAACGTAATCTTTTCAGAAAAACAAATGGTCTCACATCCACATGATTGGATTTCATCACAAAATTTCACGCGAAATTCATAAAATCTGATAAAATCTAATGGGAGGAAGGAGTGAAGTGAGAAAGAAAGAGGAAGTGAGGAACTAGCTTCTCGAGTTAATGGAACTTTTCGTCCTCCGCAACAACGCTTCAATTTTACCTCTAAATTCAAGTAACTTTTTTTCCTATTCCTTTCTCTACTTTTATTGTTCAGATCATGGCAATATCTCACGAGGTATTTTATGTTGATTTCTTGGAATAAAGCAACAGTCGTTTCTAAGAAGAGAAAGACGATCTCCTCTCGGTGCCATTGCTCCAACAGTTCAAATGTAGACAAGAAAAAAGCGAGTCTGGTTTCTGATGAGGTTTCAGTGTCTGGTACTGATGGAAGGAGATGGTTCATGGGTTGTCTCCTCGCTACTGGTTAGAAACACCCCCAATCACAACCAAAAAAGAAAAGAAAAGATTTTGTTATCATATTGCATAGTTAAAATTAATCCTATATAAAATTAGTCATATGGCATAGTTAAAAATCAAATCAATGCCTAAGGCAATGCTCTTGTGTAGGATGTTACATGTCTGACCCTCATCTCATGCAAAATAAAAACAAAAAAAAGTTAAAGAAAAAGTCAAATTCTACATCGGGGAAATTCAGTTATTTTATACAGAGAGTAGTGAATGCCATTATGGGGATTGCATCAAAATGAAAGAAGAAAGGAGGGAGGGGGCTTGTTGGATATTTCAGAGCTTATTGTTAGCCGTATTGAACTTGCATTGGCAGAGATTTCCAACTGAATCGGTGCCTGTTCTTTAAATTACTATTGAAGGGGTAAATCATACTGACTGGTGTTTAATACTGATGTGTCAGGTTTAGCCATGAGTAACACGGCTGAGGCAGTTTCAACAAGTAGAAGAGCTGTGAGAGATACATCTCGGACTTATTTGTGATTAGATATGATATTGGACCAACGACTGGTCACCTCCTAATTAGATCATTTATTTTAATCAATTTTCAGCTAAGGGCTTCTAAGATACCTGAGAGTGAATTCACAACCCTCCCAAGTGGTCTGAAGTAAGTACATGTCAAAAATAGCGCCTCCTTCATTGATTTCTGATTTTGATACTATTTGAAGCAGGTCTACTCTGATTTTTGTTCCATTCTTTTTAGTTCTTTTGTTAAAAAATCACAAGAATGTCTTTATGATATATCATTTTGTGAGTTCCGCTTAAAACCTATGTAAATTATCTGTGTCAGTAATTAAGATTTGATTGTGTTGTGTTCAGTATTTATCCTTATTTGAGTCCTTAATTCATATTAAAGAAAAGGTAAATACTACTGACAGCTGACAGCTGACAGCTGAATCCTATCTTATTAATCTATGATCTATATGTAGTTCAGAAAGAATCAGACATGTAACAGGATTAAGTTTTGCCTAATGCTATATACTTAATTCATACAGGTATTATGACATAAAGGTGGGGGGTGGAACAAAAGCCGTCAAAGGATCTCGTGTGGCTGTATGTGTAGTTTTTCAAATTCTCATGGCAGTTCTCTTTGCAGCTTCTTTAATATAATTTTTAAGAGAACATTTTGAAAATGGGATCCAAGTTGTCTTTTTTTTTTCAACTGAATTGTATAAATCCGTTCAATGCGGTTCTGGCATGAGTTAAATCACAGCATCACGGACTAAATGAACAAATGCCAAACAATTTTAACCTGTGTACAAGTACTGCAGTTCAATGGACAATTTCATATTTTCTTAAATGAATGTTGTCTATGTAATGTAGATACACTATGTGGCCAAGTGGAAGGGCATAACCTTTATGACCAGTCGTCAAGGTCTTGGTGTTGGAGGTGGAACTGTATGTCAATTTTTATTTTACTCTTCCATTCGCATTAATGTAATTGGAACTGCCAAAAAGAAGTTCCTGAATGGAAGTGCAAAACCTCTAATGTCAAGCAGACAGCCATAAAATAAATTGACTTTCTTATACCTGTGTAAAGAAAAATAACTAGCAACCACCATAGAGAAATATTTGCAATATATCCATGGTATTCCAGAAAAAAAAATAGTGACAGGTGAAGGGTAATTTTGGTCTCTTATGAAGAAAACAGGGGTTGGGAGTGACGTATGATAATTTCATAATTACATGCTTATTAACATTCAATGTTTGATTTTAATCTTTCTTTCAGCCATATGGGTTTGATGTGGGCCAATCAGAGCGGGGGAATGTATTGAAAGGATTAGATCTTGGTGTTGAGGGAATGAAAGTCGGTGGCCAGGTCTAATCATACCTGAAATTTATTTTGTTTATTTTATGCATTATTTTGGCTAATATCACTTCAATAACCTGAGCTTATTCTTTTCTATTTACTAAAAGAGATGGTTGCATCTATTTTTCCTTTAGTGTGTTCTTGTATGTGCACGTGCACACGTGTGGAGGAGGGTACCTCTTGCACTATTGAACAATTTCATTTGAAAATACAATATGTAGAAGTGATGTGTCGTTAACATGAATAATAACTCATTTGACTTGAATAATTAAATCGGTATCAATGAGGGTATATTCCAAACATTTTCATCAATATATATAATAAGAGTAAATTCATGATCCATTTATATAATTTTAAAATATATCCTTTCATGATTAAGTTCTAAGCATGACTAACATAGAATAATTACAATTTTCAGAGATTGTTGATAGTTCCTCCAAAACTGGCTTATGGTAGCAGAGGTGTACAAGAAATCCCTCCAAATGCAACAATTGAGGTACACCTCTTGTATCTAGAAGTACAGAAACAATTCTGTCTGCCAGAGTAAACATACCAAAGCATCTCTAATTTTATTTGTTTGGCATAAAACCTTTTCATGTAATAACTTGTCGACAGCTCAGAGTACAGTTTAATTATTTGAAGCTGAATCATCAAATTTGAGGGGGAAATTATTTGGGCGGAGTAAACATATATTTTAAGATTTTCAGTGAAATCTTAACCCTCTAGGTGTATATTTAGTTTTACTACCGCTATAACTTGCATTTTTTTTGGTTTAACAGGTGGATGTCGAACTACTATCTGTGAAGCAAACTCCATTTGGGTATGTGTAAAGTTGCAAATATTTCAATAATCACATTTAAGACTAAAATGAAAATCTTCTTAGGTGAATTCTTATTATCAATTTTAGCGATAAACTCTCTAGCCGGAATTAAGTTTTTTGTAATGTTCTTGCAGGACACCTGTGAAGATTGTTGAAGGTTGAAATATGTTGAGAGAAATTTATTAGAATCCTATGCTGAGATTAGCTGCAACTGTCATTGTTTCAGAAGAGTACTGACTATTGAAATTCCAAAAAAGGAGGATTTGAAACGGGAATCTTAAAAAGAAAAGGGAAAAAAACAAAGAAAATGATTGTAGATGTTGATAGAATAAATGCTCTCTCATCTTGAGTACCCTTTACGAAGCTTCCTTTCCTAATAGTTTTCCTTGAAAGAAACACTGTTTACAGTCAGCCACATAAATCACAAAAATAACGCTAAAGAGCATTATTAATTCATGCAACGTCATGCAAATGGCTTTTATTTTGAACAGTAAATAATTTATCTTCAAATATTTTCTGTGGCTATAAGTTGCTTTAGAAAAGCTATGCTGCATTGCTACCATGAAGGAAATGCTACAAATAATAACTTGGAGGGACGACCAAGGAATATAGCAGAATTGTAACTCGGTGAACAAGTATACTACATAATTGCCCAGCCTCAAAGAAATACCTTCCAATTTGAAACATCTTCTAAGAAATTAAGAATCATAGGTTAAGAGAAAGATTATGGGAAGAGAATCTAGATAAACACCTACCTCAAGGCAAAGAAAGGTAGAACAAAAAGACAAGTCTTTGAATGATTCCTGCACTAAATTCCACTAAATTCTCAAATGGGATTCTAAAATGGAAACCCAAAGTTGTCAATCCCAGCACCTTTTCTATGGGAAAAGAAGCAAAACAAATCGATCCTCTATTATTCCTCAAAATTATTGTTCCTTTTGTTTTTCCTTTGATTGGCTTTCTCCTGCCCCCTCTTTTACCCGTCGATACTTTAAGTGAAAGTGATTCATATAACAATTCAATTCAAGAAGAAGAAGAAGATGAAGAAGAAAGATATTATAAAAAACAAATGGATTCCCTCATTCTTGCTTCGCAAACAGAATTGATTCCTCAAACTGTTGTAAGAATGGAAGAAGTTGAAGAGGAGCCCAGCTTACGAGAAGAAATCAAGAGATTGAAGAACAGAGTATCAGACATTGAAGAGCGAGAAAACCAATTACGGTTAGAATTTAGTGAATATTGTAATGCGAAAAAATATGAATCTTTGCTAGAAAAATTGCAAATAATGTGCTTGGGACTGAAAACGGAGTACTTAGAGAAGCAGAATCAGAGGCTTGAAGAGAGCATTGCCAAACTAATGGAGGAGAAACAAGAGTTCGAGGCTACTAGGGATGAAACTAAGAGGTTAAAGAAAAACTTCAAGAAGATTTCAAAAAGAAACGAACACAATATGCTGATGGTTCACCAAAGAATGCAAGATTATGATGCTAGAGAGGTAGAGCTACTGAAAAGCTACCGAGAGCTGGAAATGGCAGTTAGAGAAGTAAAAGACATGATAGAGATGAAGGAGAATTGCACTTCCAAGGTGGAATTCTCTCTCTTGAATTTTATTTATGTACTTACTACTATATATTATTTTAACACTTCCACTGGTACAAGTAATTTTATTTATCTAACTACTACTATTATCTTCAGTTCTACCTACATGTTTTTATTAATGCAAGAGTTCACTAAATCACGACATTTATACGCAAAACATGTTTGAAAACTTTTTCAAGTTATTTCATGTTTTTTTTGACAGTTGAAGGAAGTTGTGGAACTAACAATTGAGCAAGGTCATGTGATGGATCTAACACAAAACAATGAAATGTCGAAACAAATTGACAGGATCCGGGTCGAATGGGCTGCTGATATGGAAGAGATGATATATCTTGGATGGATCACCGCATGCCTACGTCAAGAAATGTCAATAACCAACAAAATTGAGGAGAGAAAACACGAAAACAAACTCGAACAGAACATACTTCCAATCACATTTGAACAAACAGACCTGGTATGGAGTTCGACGGAGACAAAAGAGAGGGAAGAAATCATGGCAGTGCCAATAAGATCCAACGAGATACGAGAATGCAATGAAGTGATAGAGTCTGAGCCAACTGTTGAATGTGAAAATTCAATCATGGACCCTCATGAAAAATGTATCGATGCCATGATAAGGAAAGATGGTTTGAATTTGGGGAAACCCAAAATAATGCACAAATTAAAGGGATGGGCTAAAGGGAAAGGAAAGTGTAAACGATCTTGGATTAATTAGTTCATTTAAATTAAAGGGATGGGCTAAAGGGCTGACAAAGAAATGCCCAAATTGTTTGGGCCTTCCGCCACACAGACACAAGAATTAATACAAGTTCCTATTTAGTTGGCATATGATATGATATATTGATTGGCTCAAGTCAAGTCAGCTTAGAATTATGTGTTTTTTTATAAGAAAAATGACAATATAAACGTTTGGTCAACTATATGATAACTTTATTATATCTAATTTTTTATTTTTTTAACTCGTTATCTTTAAGAATATTTAAACTGATATATGTTCATGCATTCACCAAATATCGTTATTTTTACTTAAAATAAAAAATTTCTGAATGTGTACGTTTGCGATAACAGAGTAAATCGCACCTTATCCTTCATAGTATTCATATGGATCTTCCTATTTCTATTGGTCACTTGATTTGCAAAATCTATAAATTTTCAAATTAAAATACATATTCTTGGTGCAACAAAAACTATATTAAAATTAAATTAAATTTCTTTCACATTAATGGCGAATTTTGTAAAAAATATAGACAGAGAATTTTTTTTTGTGTAATTTTTTTTCTAAACACTAAAAACTTCAAATATAACATATCAATAAAATACGAGCACAATTTCATTAGCCACATTATTTAAATTTCTTTAATTATAACATATTTATTATTAAAATAATTCTATGTCACAACTGTCTTTTTTTTTTTTCAAAATAACAAATCGTGCGGTGTTATATGTCATATCAAACATTCGTCCATACCTGTGCTAGTGTTATATAGATGATAGAACATAAATATTTTTAAATTTACTATAATATTATTTATTTAAAAAAATATATCATACAAAACTATTCTAACTCCGGTCATACTACCCACTTATGCGTGAAATAGTATAGATATAATTCGGAAATACTTGATTTTATATAATATAAATAATATATATATATATATATATATATATATTAAAATTTTAAAATTTTAAAATCATATAAAAAGAATATATAATAAGGAGGGATCAAGTTGCACTATTTTTTTATGACACTAGTTATAACGGATATTTTCAAAGTCTAAATAGTCGATTCAAACTATTCAATATGATGGATATATTAAAATATATTTATAGATCAAATTGGATATTTTTTAAAAAAATTTACTATATATTAAGATGAGTATAAAATTCATTATTTTCTGTCCACTAAATTTTGTACCCATCTTAATAAATAATAATAAAATTTAAAAAATGTCCAATTTGATCTATGTATACATCTTAATATATCTATCCATCATGTTGAACGGTTTGGATCGACTGTTTGAACTTTAAAATTTTTAAAAATATCCGTTGTAACTCTAGTGTTATAAAAAAATATTGTAACTTGATCCCTCCTCATATATAATATTATTTTATATTTTATATAATGTGTTTTATTCGTGAATAAAATATTTTTTGGTAAATAAAATATGTTATATATTAAATAAATATTTCATTTGTGAAACATTTAGTTATAAATAAAAAATAAATTATTTTCGTGAGTCTTGTTGTTACTATGGTGGCTAATGCGCTACAATTTTGCACTGCACAAAAGAAGGGATTTTGTTTCTGTCTGGCCTAAAAAAAAGATCCAGTTTTACAAATATATATATATATAGAGAGAGAGAGTAAAGATACCGTGAGCTTAAACTCACGGAGACCTTCCGTGAGCTTAACTCAAAAAATAAATCAAATCATCTCTAAATTTTAATTTATCATGCTCATTAAATTCTTTATATGAAAATCTTGTGGGATGCAAAATTTTGGAGTGTTTTGAGCTTTTTAACCCACCGTTTTTAATTTTCTAAAATGATGCTCAAATATTAAATATTTTATTATTATTTTTAGAGTTGATTTTCAAAAATTAAAAACCACGACTTAAAAAGCTCAAAACGCTTCAAATTTTTGCATCCCATGAGATTTTCATATAAAGAATTTAATGAGAATAATAAATTAAAATTTGAAAATGATTTGATATATTTTTTGAGTTAAGCTCACGGTATCTTTACTCTATATATATATACAAATTGATTCATAAAATCATTTCTATTTTCCCATGTCCACATTCACAATTATTAGTAAACACACTTTCACAAGTTCAAAGAAAATATTAAGTACTGAAAATAAAACCTAGCGTCTAAACTTTGCGTTTAGACTCTGCGTTGAAGTGCCTAGCAATTTTCGATATCTTAAACTGTGAATGCTACTTTTATTTACAGTTGTGAATGTGGACATAAAAAAAATAGGGCTAGTTTTATCAAACATTTCAAAAGAATAATATATTTGTGAAACTTATTTTTTTTTTTTAGGTTCAGAGGGCTAAAAAAATTCCAAAAGAAGCAACGATATTAAGAAATCGAATAAAAACTACCTAAACGAACAAATTATTTCTCTGTATGTATTAATTGTTCATACTCTTGATTCTTCAAATGGCCTTGGAAAGATGGATCCGCATCTGCGCTTTTCAAATCTCTGTTCTTCTATGCTATTCTCTCTCTAACAGCGGATTCCACTAAAGAGCAGAAATTTGAAGAACAATAGATTTCAATCCAAGATGATAGACAGCGCCCTCAACCTTATTGATATCTAGCTATTACAGGCATATATCAGAGGGTAGACAATTTATTTTTGAAATTATTTGCAAGGATGAGCACGTGAAGTACCGTACATTTAAAGGGAAAGGCTAGTTCTTAAAACTATTATATTGTTATCATTGTTGTTGAAACATATATAATTACTAATAGATTGAATAAAAAATAGAATGAAAACAAAAATAAATACTGTTTCATAATAGAATGTAGGAGAATTTTTTTCTTCTTTTGTTCCACCTAATTAAGAATTGGACAAATTATTTTAAATTTTCTTGGCATTCTTCACCCTGTTTTCTTGGGTAATATGATCTTCTTCCATACTATTTCATTTTTCGTCTTAGTCCAAAAGCAATTTTAAATTAGCAAACATTCTCTAAATTATTCTTTAAATCCAACATGAATTTGATCCTTGTACCTCCAAAATGCCTTAACTTGAACTTCCGAAGAAATTACATTCATGATCTTATGATTTTATAAATCGACTTGTAAGAAAGTAAATTCAATCTCTTATTTTTTCTTTCTTTTGAAAGCTAAACTAACTTCAATCTCTAAGGCTAAACTCTACGAGTCCATAATATTTAGAATTCACATCATCTATCTATAGTAATCAAGGCGTGAATTATCTATTTTTTTGTGCGGGTCCCTTAAATTTAACGGCACCAATATATTTTATTCGTGGTCAAAATCTGACGGTCCAATTTCCTTCAAATAATTACTCTACATTTGAAAGTACTGTTAAAATATGGGCTCCGATATTTAGACACCACCTCTAGGAATCGATTAATTTCCTAAGACCTTAAGGTTGGTCTCAAACTTTATTTTAATCATTAAATTAACATCTAAATTGGAAAAAAATATAGGATGAAAAATAATTTACATCAAGATTAATAAAATAAAATTGATTCAATTATTAAAAAAAAAATTAAGACTAACTTTGAATCTCAAGACCTTAAAACATTAAAAGGTTCCCTCCTTATAACCCTCCTAAAAAAAGTTCAAAAATCACAATACAGCCTCTCTCCTCTTTCTCTCTTTCTCTCCGTCTCTCGAGCATCAAAGATGGCATTAGTACTAGTACTAGCTACGCTAACAAGCCAACTCTTTGCTGGTTATGTCGGTCTCTCTCATGGCCAACCTTTGGTTCCGGGTGTAATGATATTTGGGGACTCAGTTGTGGATTCAGGCAACAATAACAACCTCTACACTATTGTCAAAGCCAATTTCCCTCCATATGGCAGAGATTTTAGCTCTCATTCACCCACTGGAAGGTTTTGCAATGGCAAACTCGCCACTGATTTCACTGGTATTTATTAAATTTATTTTTATTTTTTTAAGTACATTTTTTTTGTTTTTTCAAATAAAATGGTGGTTGTCACAATGTTGTAAATATACTCATTGGGAATGGATTTTATTGCAAAAGTGAAAAAGAAAAATGAAAAATGAGCACCAAAAAAAATCTCAAATATACCATTTAGTTCATGATTGTTGTTCTTATAATTTTTACCACTCAAATGCATACATTGTCCATTTAGCATTCCTATTTTAGTCTTTTCAGGATATTTAACAGTGGTTGAAGATTTTCTTTAAAAAGTATGAAATATCATGGTTGCTGCAAATTTTGCTTCCTCTAATTATTTTCATATAAAAATATTATGATGTATTTTTTAGTAGACTCATAATACAACTGTTGAGGAAAAAATTCAGGATTTTTTTTTTCAAAAAGTAGTGCTAACTTGATATATTATGTTCTCATTGCAACTAACAGAAACAATTTCCAACAACAGTTTCAAGGTAAACTCATCACTTCAGTCCTAAAACCCTGACAGGAGAATATTTCTGAAGCTCATTCAGGGAGTATTAAAAATTTAAGATGTGTGCTAGATTCTCTGGAAATATGCAAATATGTTTTATTTGCCTTTATTTGTGGTTGGGAATGTTTGTGAAATTTTTCTAGGATGCATAAAATATAAATCGTGTGGTCAGATTTTTCGTATGTTAGTACCTATGTTTATTTTGCCTGATTGTGTGGTTTCCTTAATTATCAAAGAAAATTGGATCCGTTTTGGATTATTAGCCTTCATACTGCATCTTTAAATTTCCAAGCCATTTCTCTATTTTGTTTTCTGCTGATGTTAAATATATAGCTTGCTGATTTTAATTTTTTGTAATGCAGTGGAAAATTTGGGATTCACCAAATATCCACCAGCCTATCTGAGCCAAGATGCACAGGGAAATAACCTTTTATCAGGTGCAAATTTTGCATCAGGTGCCTCCGGTTACTGGGATCAAACTGCTCAGTTGTATGTAAGTGTTATCTCCCTCTTGACTCTCGTCAAAATATGAGTAATGCATAGTTGCTTGTTTCTTCTGTAGTCAAAATCATTTCTGTGGAAGAAACTAATAACAGTTGCATCTGGTAAATAGCCAGTGAAATCAAAGCTTAAAAAAGGCAAAAGAATCAGTATCTATAACTTGGAAATATTTAATTTTTCGCTCTGTGGGGAAATCTTGATGTTATAGAAAGTACAAACTACAAAGAAACATCATAAATTTGTCATTGTATTATGCTTCTTTTCTATTCTACATTCAACATTTAATTAAGCCCTATAAACTGACTGCCATTTGTATGTGCCAATCAATTGCAGACTGCAATCTCTTTGACCCAACAACTACAATACTACAGGGAGTACCAGTCTAAGGTGACCAATGTTGTGGGTAGGGACAACACCTCAGCACTAATCTCCGGTGCAATACATTTACTAAGTGCCGGTAGCAGCGACTATATTCAAAATTACTACATAACCCCCCTTGTTTATGGATCTTACACTCCCGACCAATATGCTGATATGCTTGTTCAAAATTTCAACGCTTTCATTGAGGTACAGTGACCATACAAGTTCTTGGCAATAATCTTGACATTCGCAATAACACAAAGGTTAGGAATGGTAATAGCCCTTTATGTATACCATTAACACACCATATCATTTTACTGAAAATGGAAGATTAGAAACACATAAATCTACCATCACAATTCACCATTATGCCACTTCATTTATATTCTGGTATGAATTAACTCTATCACTTCTTTGTGTGTGAACGCATTTTCTGAGAAAACAGTAACCCTTATCAGAAACACCAGTCGAAACTGTACACAATTCATGATTAACCTACCTTCATTTACTAAGCTCCTTGGACCTTTGTATTTCAATCAAGACTCCTAAAATTAAAGTCAAAGTTAAAAAAAATAGGTGAAAGAATTAACTAAAATGTTAAGAGACGCATTCCTTTGTCGTTCCATTTCTCAAAATTCTGATGCCTAAATAGACAAATAGTACGCTTAAGAAAAAGGATATAATAGAACGGATATTTGTTTTTAGGCAATTAATGAAGGTGGCCCAACTGTCGCATTACTTGCTGCATGCAAGCTCTCTTTCCAAGACTTGTGATATATAGTATAGGGTTTCGTACTGTATACACTGAGATAATTAAATGAAGAATTAAATGAAAGCTGAGCATATATAGTTTGTATTTAACGCAATACAGGCAGGGGCCCCACTTTCTAGATTTTTCATTCATGAGTTAGTGCATACTCCAGAGTTGACAGTATGTCGATAACATTGATTTTGATGACTGCTCTTATTTGTGTGTATATTCTCCTTTTCACTTATTCTTCTTCCTGTTCTGAAACTTGCTTAGATTTAACTTTCCTTGCTAATTTTTTTAAACAAAACTTTCTTGGTTAAAATGAGAACGCGCAACCAAAAAAATGTAATTGGTTATTGTGAAAAAAAAAGAATGATATATTCTTTTTTTACCATTCACGATTTAATATAGAGGTTATTTTAAATATGTATAAGACGTTCACTTTTTTAAAATTGCTTTATGAACTGACTACAAATAAAATAAGCTGTATTAATATATTCTGGCTTTCTGTCTCAACTCTCAAATACCAGTTGCTACTCCTGTTCACTGATATTTTGAATTATGACGAGTAGAATAGATCAGCCCTTGTTTCAAAACATGTGCACTATCCCGCACCAAAAAAAATGAAAGTATGTGCTATAGCTGTCTCAAATTTCTCTTTTGAGAAAAAAAAATCATGTCTAATTTCAACCCCTTAACTATCTGTTCAGTATCAGCAATGCAATTAGTCAAAACAATTTTCACTTTCAATCCTCAGAACTTGTACATAATTGGAGCTAGAAGAATTGGGGTGACATCACTTCCACCACTGGGGTGCTTGCCAGCATGCATAACTCTTTTTGGAGGCGGCAGCAACAATTGTGTCGAGCGCCTGAACAACGATGCAGTCACCTTCAACAAGAAGGTTGGTGACGCTGCTAAAGCACTCAAGAATAAGCACTCAGATCTGAAGCTTGTTGTCTTCGACATCTACAATCCTCTCCTTGACCTCATCAAGAACCCAGCAAATAGTGGTATGTGTCAGTTTCTTTTTTATTCAACAAGTCATTATCAACATCAACTGTCAACAGTACTGGCTACCATCACAGTTTTTGTGTTCTATTATATATATTCTTTTAATCTTTTTCCATATTGTTTCTAGGGCCCCAAGAAAGCTGCCTTGACAAAAATATGTTAATAATAGTACTAATTGTTGAAATGCTAATTCTTTTTATATTTATTTAATTGGTTATTTTAGGGTTCTTTGAAGCAAGAAAGGCGTGTTGTGCTACTGGTACAATTGAAACATCATTTTTGTGCAACGCAAGGGCGCCTGGGACATGTTCTAATGCCACAGGTTATGTGTTTTGGGACAGCTTTCATCCTACCGAATCCGCAAACAAGGTCCTGTCTGATGCACTACTAATTCAGGGCATTGACCTCATATCATAAACCAGTACAAAATAGATGTGCCTTCTCACAATGAGTGTAGTTTCCTGTGGCTGTTTAAACAAAATAGCTTCATTAGTTGCTATTTTATCTGAAGTGGATTCCATTGTGCATTTTTTAAAGTTTTGAAGTGGCCTAGGGTTTTAAAAAGGATGGATGGTAAAAGTTGTTCAGTTTTTAGCGTTTTGTTTTAATAAGAAATGATAGGCCGCAGAAACATGTAGTTCTGTTCTCAGCTGAGCAGCTCTTATCCACTTCCCCTATCAGCATTTTCTTTGTTTTCTTTTTCCTTTTGAATTAATAGATCCTCTTGCGAAAAAAAAAATACGACGACGAAAGAATAGCTTTGAAAGAGTTTTTAAGCCATGAAAACCAAAATATTGCCTCACGCAGTTCCACCAGTACTAGAAACCTCCCAATATTAGAAAAACCTTAGGTTGTCTATCAAACTTCCAAAACAAACTAATGGTTTGTTCCTTCGTAGTTTAGATATCTCTGCTAAGCGACTGCCTGCCTCTCACACGGTTCACTCTATCCTCAAAACTAGTCTCGGCAACACTTGCTATCTAAAACATTCAATTTTGCTGATACCTAAAATCATGTCATTATGAGAAAATAAATACAATAATTATCCAACAATTGTCTTTCACATACGCTTATAGTTTTAGAAAAAATATAATTACATTCTCAGGAATAGTAGCCAGGGTTCTTCAATTCATTTTGTAGATTCCTTTCCATTCTAACGGAGCAACTCCAAAAAAAAAAGGCGACTCAGGAGTAACCCAGCTAAATTTTGACAACATGCCAATACAAAAAAGTTGGATATTCGAATCCACTAAACCATCAAAATTTTGCAATGAGAAACGGTATAAGTGCAAAAACAGTGCAAAACAGTCCCAATTGCCATTTCATGTCCATGACTAACAACCGAATTCACTCTTCAGTGTAATTAACTGCCAGATCCCAGTAATGTGGGACCCCTGCATCAGAAAACACCTTTTTTGCAGCTGCCTCACTCCGGCAGTCATGCACAATGAATTTGTGAAAACTTGGCTTTGCTACACTTCCTTGCCAGACCAAAACACAGCTATTAGGTGGCTTCTCCTCATCCATTTCTTTGTCTTCCCCTTCCTCTCCAGTTCCAACTGTAGACCAGTCAATCCTGTTCAGCATCAACTTACTATACCTCTTAATTGACTTCTTCCCACCTTCCACCACCACCACAGTCATCCCATCAGACCTCACAACAACACCCGTCATCCGGTTCTGACGAGCGTTCATATCCACTTTGAACCTGGCCTTTGGGTCTGACAAATCCCTGATTTTGTATACTGAAACTAGGGTTTCAAGTGTGCCGGGGTCGTCAAACAATTTTCTCTCCTTTTTCTCACGGCGCTCAGCTGGTGTAAGCTTCCGTGCAGTGTTCCGGTCAACATGTGCCTGCTCACGCTCAGCAGCAGCAGTACGGACCTCCATTTCCATTCGGGTGGGGTCTTGTGTTGCTTCCGAACCCAGTACTCTCATCAAATTGCTCATTTTGACCTTCGGCTTGGGTGGCTCCATCAGGCCTTGGCGTATCATCTCTTGACGGTCTTTCTCCTTGGCAACACGTGTTTGAGTGCGTAGCTTCTTTCGCTCTTTTGCTGTTAGCTTTAAAGGCTGAGGTGGTGGTGGTGCCGGCTCAGCTGGAGGCTCAATTGGCCGGGGATGTTCAATGTAACGTGTAATCTTTTCATTTTTTAGCTTCTCACTTGTGATGTCTTCATCATATTGTCCCTTTGTCAACAGTGGCTTGTCCCTGAAACAGTTAAGATATCCAATCAGTCCTGAGCAACAACATAAATTTAGTTTCACAAATAGGAATTCAATGTTCCTTTTACTAAACTATGAAACTAAAAACAAATTAAAGAATTACACATTTGACAATATAATTAACCAACTAGCACAAGAGAGCCCAGATCCTCTGTAGCACTACACAGTGCATAGTGGGCAGAGAGATTGATCTGGACCGTAGAATCTTCTTCACGGGCAAAAGGCGCAGTCAGGGTGGTGCGTGGTTTAGATTCATGGGACCACCCACTACAGCCCTCAAATATTACAGTGGATGTGAGTTCATAACTGGATGAGGCTTTGCCGACAGATCAACTGTCCTTATGAATTCATCCTTTTTTAGTTGAAACAAATCGTAAAACATAGTCTCACTTGTAATAAAAACAGAGATAACCAATACCAATGCTGTTACTTGAAAACCTCACAAATATCTGCAAAAGTGTTTTCTGCTTTGGCTAATTGCTGTCATTTATGAAACATATTGGTACCCAAGACAGTTCATAATGGATCAGGGCAAATTTTTCCAAAAGAAATTTCAAACTTGAAAGCACATAAAAGCTGCAAATAGAATTTATGCCTTGGCTTCCAGTCAATTATACTCCCTACTAAAACATACTGAATCAAGGTAGAAATTTGCAGCAAGAAATAGAAATAACAGTAGCAAAATTACACCACCACCAACTGAAACTACTGACTAACGACCACAAAGTAGTTGGATGCAAACCAAAGGAATGAAGAGAATAAAGGATGCATACCACCACTCAATGTCAGGGATTTCATCTTCCTTAGGTTTCTGTTTTGTTATAACTCGATTCCCAACTGCTATGAGATTGGGATTTATGTCAGGCTCGGCCTTTGCCTTTGCTAGCTGGGCCTGCTTCACCTTCATCTCCTTTGCTTGCGCCTCCCCAAATTGACTCTGCCAATACAGCAATTGACTCGTCAAAACACCCAGGGATCATAAAAGGTAAAATGTGAAATACCATAATTATGTACTAGTCCTTCAATATGTTCCATACCCTTTTCTCGAGCAAAATATAGCCAATTACACCCCTTCCTCATTGTTTATATCAAAATAAATTGAGTGAAGATCAGGTATTTCAACAACTAGAAGGGAAATAAAAGATGCTTTAATATTAGTGAAGTCACAAAAACATTTAGTATTTTATTTTCAAGGATTTTGCTGTTTCAATACGCTTGGTTTATAATTTCCATGTCACCATCGACAATTTATATTATGACATGTACAAAGTCTCAACAGGAAAACTACCAGAATGTGAAAGACATTGATACCTAGATAATGGAATAGGGTTATAACGATACAAGGAATAAGTTTTGGAACCTTTATCCTTTGGGTCTCAGCCATTTTGGACATCTGTCCCTCTTCAACAAACTGAAAACTGGGTCTTTTTGGCCTAAGTAGCTTATTTTTGTTAATACCCATTCTCGGGTCAAAATAAGAACTTGATTCAGCAATAGCATCAAAATCTGGTTTTATAATCTGGAAAGCTTCTTTCTTCTTTTTGTTTATGTTGACCTGAATGAATACATCAACAGAAAGTTAGAAAAATGGGACGTAGAAATAGCAAAAATGAAAATAACAAGAATTGGAATGATGCCGTTGTAATCTTTTTTTCAGGTAGAGAGCTGCTTACCAAGCAAATTCAGAACACCAATTCAATAACCAAAACTATTTTGTCAGATAACCAAAATAATTTCTACTTTCCAGTATATTTCTGAACATTATCATATTATAAAAGCCATGCAAAAATAAATCAAGCCAATCTTCAGGAAATTGACTACGACATCTTATCACAATCATATCTAAAATAAAACGAAGTCAACAAAGAGATAATGTACCTTCAGTGTGCTCAGATTGGTTGGCTTCGTCATGTTGATAACATTTCCATGTTCATCAATCTCCCTGCCTTGTGCATCAAGACGCAGGACAGGAACCTTTGATGGTTTCTGCGGGACCACCAAATCAGTAGCAGATGAACCAGGAAACATGTTAATGAGTGGCGCAAATTCTGGATCCTGACGAAACCCCATCCTAGCTGCCAGTTCCTGTGCTCTCTTCACAGCCTCCAAATTTGGTGCTGTTGCAGGTATTCCAGCAATTACTGGTGTCACAACTTCACCAGTTGCAGCAGGTGGTTTATCCATTGCAAAGGATTTGCTTTCCTCATTCTTAGGCGTAACCTGTGCTTTGTTGTCAGAACTTAGGGCACCTGTCTTATTAAGCTGAAAGGGTATAAAAACAATAAACTAACAGTTAATAAATATTATGGCAGTACAAGGTGTTACTATTTAAAGTAATATGAGTTAACAAGGAAATTTAGACACAATATTCATATATCAAATGAATAATATGCGCATAGATGTTTATTATAGCAGTATCGAAACATGGCAAAAAAAAAAGTACTAATAAGCAGCCTTTCGCAAATATCCGCACTCACAAATAACAGGAAACCACTTTTTCAACCATTAATCACTAATCAGCATAAAAAATAAATAGAATGTCCTTGCAGGTCTAAGAAATGCATTTTATTATTGTTGGTTGAAATTGTGTTATGCTTACCACAGGTAGTTTCTTCAACTTCTCCTTCAGCTCCTTTTGCAACTGCAATGCCTTCTTAGCCTTGGCTAAGGCATCAAGAGAGGATAGAGTAGTGCCCTTGCCTGGAGTAGGGGTCCCACCATCTGTACTAGATTTGGCAGTAACCTCATCAGATCTAATACTAACTCCCTCATTTTCATTGGTGCTAGGAATTGATGGTACCTTTGTTGTTATAATTGGATGACAGATGGAACTTGGCGCAGCCGGTGTCACTGTTTGTGGTTCCTTAACAGCCTCCTGCACATCATATGAGAAAAAAAAATACAGAATTAATAGATTTTAATCAGAAGGATATCACAAGAACTAATTATAAAAATTGAGAATAATTTATTGTGACAAATGCAGCCTACATGAACAAGTGTAAGGACCTAATAGAGTAAACTGGGCACATCACAGTGTAACACATGGCTGGGGAATTAATTATGAACATAGTGCCAGTTTCCTGTCATCAGTTTGATAACTGAGTTAAACTAAAATGTTTCAGTATAGGGAAAATTGGCTTAAGTAGAGGCTAAGTACGAGAGTCTTAGTTGCATAATGACAATCAATGCTTAAGATAAAATTGCATTTCTTCCTAGAAGAAAAAATGAAACCAAAAATATGCTTACATCTACTTTAGAACCACTCTGGTGCTCCCCATTGGTCGCCACCTTCTCTGTTTCCTTCAATCCATCATCCTTCACATACTTACTATCTCTCCTCTCATCGGTATCCCTTCTATCACTAAACCTTCTTGCCTCTTTCCTATCTCTCCTCTCATCCCTTCTACCATCCTCCCTTTCTTCCCTATAATTCCCGTTTATCTCTTCAGATGCCCTTGGTTTCTTCGATTCCCTCTCCCTCTCTTCCTCATGATCCTTCCTCTTTTTAGAAGAAGAATGGTGATGCCTCTCCACTGACATCTCTCTTTCGACTGAATCCCTCGCCTGGCTGGACGACCGTTCCCTCCTCGATTCCCGATCAGATGGAGAGTAATCTTCCTCTTTGGACCTGTGCTTGCCCGGGTGGCGGTGATGCTCGCGATCTCGTTCTCTGTGGTGCTCTTTGGATGAATCCCGTTCTCGATCGCGATCTCTATGATAATCTCTGGAAGAATCGCGATTGCCATGGGATCGCCGGGATGAGCGCTCGCGCTCGGAGGAGACTTTATCCATGGCAGGAGAGGTTTCTAGGGTTAGGGTTTCTAGTAAATTTCGTTTTTCTTTCAAGATGAGGCGTCTATCTGGATTCTTCTTTGGAGGAAAAACGCCAGGAAGTGGGAACAAACAACTCAAACGTGGGTAACGATAACGAAAATAACCCATATCGTTATCGTTTCTTTTATTTTTACGATAACTTTTTGGGTCGGGGGTGAGTACACCATGAGTGCGCCTTTTGATTGTCCACTCAATAATAACCATTGAATTTGAAACATTAATTGCACGTTTTTAAATTTTTAATCTTCATCTCTCACTCATTTTTAATGTGCGTTCTCCCTCTCTCTCTTCAATTTAATTAAGATCTAAAAAATCTGTTTCACCATGCTGCCAGCACCCTCAATGTTAAAAGGACCAATCTTCTTTATTTTTTTATTCGAGCAAACTTAATAAATTATGAAATAATAAACATTATGTAAATTAATGTCTATTAAGATATTTTCAAACTAATAATTCTAATTTAATAATGATAATAGTTCGGTCACAAGCGTATGATCTACCGCATAGTGTTTAGATGTCAATCCCACTGGGATTAATTAAAGTATTGATTTACCCAATTTTTAAAAGCTAAACTCTAAGTAAAGGTTGATTCTAAATTAAGAAAATTCTGAAAATAAACATTAAATTGGACTAAAATAATATTTATTTTAAGATCAAGAAAGACTAGGGTTTCGACATACGAATCCACTTGAGTCTTAATCGTTCTAATTTTACGTTCAATTGCTAATTTGTGAGGGTTACCGTCTATTTTATTGTCAAGATCTAGGTTAAGGTTTGACACAATACTTTAATTAGGATAAACTTCACAATTAAGTTTATTGTTCTTCTTAATTAAAATTCATTAAGTGCTAGTAATTCTAAACAATTCAAAATACCAATTATTCATGATTAAGTCCTCTAAATATTCAAAAAAAAAAATCATCTATCTTAGACTTCACGATTAAGTTCATCACCTAGGGTTAGATACTATTTTTGGGGTCCAAGAATTATCAGATTTTATTTAGAAACCTAAATAATTCTCTAATATATATGTGCAATTCTAAAATCATTTGCAGGATATGAATCTATGCTATTTATGGGTTTTAATCATAGGTGAATTACTCATACAAACATTAAAAGTTCAGTTCATACACAATAAATCAAGTACAAAAGCAATTCACAAATCAATCAATTAAAACAACAGCAAGTACGATTAAAAGTCTAAGTTTTAAGGTCTATATCTCCAAATCTTAGAAAACTATCTCTACTCTTCTATGAAGGAGAGAATCACTGATAGAATCGATACAAAACAGAAAAAAATCATAAAATAAGAAAGATGTTAACTAACCAGACAAAATTAGATATAAAAATTTGACAAATAATTATATTAATATCGTGCTATCCAAAATATAATATTTTTATTACAACAAACTTTGAATTAGATTTTGAAGCAGCTCAATTAAATTAAATGTAAAAGTGGAAAGATATTAATAGATGAGAGAGTAAAAAGATCAGTATTTGATATAAAGGAGAGAAAAGAGTGATGCAATTAATGTAGATTTTTTTTATTTTAGTAAATAAAATAAATAAATATAGCAAATTTGCCACCTCTCTTCTCACTTTTGCGTTTATAGACAGACTCGAGTTTGAAACTCGGGTCCGTTTTTTTTTTTACACAGAAATGAAAGAAAAAGAAAAAAATGGACCCGAGTTTCAAACTCGGGTCCGGTAATTTTTTTTTACGTTTTCAATATTATTAAGTTAGTTAGTTATTATGTTATATGAAATTAATTATGTTATATAAATGATTATTATGTGATATGAAATTATGTTGGATAAATGATTATTATGTTATATAAAAATTATTATTATTTTTCTATTGTTAATGATTTAAAAATTATTATGGTAATGTAAAAAAATGATATAAAGTCGATATAAAGAATAGTCGATGTAAATATATATAAGAACAGTCTAAAAAAGTCGATACAAACAACATTCTAAAAAAACACATCAACGCCTACGAAACATCCTCCGAATGAGAGACAGACTATACGTGTCTCTCGGCCGAATTTCACGGCGAGGACGCTCGTGTCTTGCGTCCGACGGTGCCTGCGTCTCGGGCACTCGGGTGGACGGACCAGGAGTGTCGTATGATGACGCACGCGGAGCATCATATTGGGTACCAGAGGTTTCAGCACCCGAATTGAGGCTCATCTGACTCATGAGCTGAGAGTACGACATGAAATCTCCCTGGAAAAAGTCAAACTCATCAGTTGTCGGTTCCGGCCCCGGGTCAGGTGTGTCGCTGATCGGACAGTCATTGGCAGAGATATTGATGTCCTCAGGATCCGTCGAAGACCTGTACGAGTAAATTACACATACTAACATGAATTAAATTATCAAAAATCAATTAAATTAAAAATACACACAAATTAAGATTAAAAATATTAACCTGCAGAAGCAAGCATCGAAGTGAAAATATATTGATGACCTAAATCACCCATCAAATGTTTTATCTGGCGTAATTCATGCTTGCCAAACGCTGTATGCCCGGGCTTTATCTAACAAGCACTGTCAGGAGTGATTTATCTAACCGATAATCACCCATAATCGCCATCTGGTACAGACCCAGTCGATGTAGATATTAATCCATCTGCGCATTGTATGGTATCTTCGGACGATGTGCATTCAAACGGAGAATGTTATGAGGTTGTAAAAATTATTTTGTTACGTACGACATGCTAAAATTATAAAGTATATTTTTTTTTCATATTATACGATAAATTATACTTACATCGGTTCTAGCCCTCCGCGACCTATGTTTATTTTCGAGCACGACAAGCAGTTGCGGATACTCCATTTTTCACTACAATTATTTAAAAAAAATGTAATTTTGGTATAATTTTTGTATAATTTGGAATAGCTCGGTATAATTTGGTATAATTGAATAATTTCACATAATTATCCAATGTACATATAATTAACAGTATTTGATCAAATTTAATCTAAAAAATTTAAAATAATTAGTCTCATTAGTGTTAATACACAATTAAACTAATTACAACAACATATTTTAAAATTAACACAAATCAACTAAATCAAACTATATTAACTATATTTCAATTATTACTATAATTATACTAATTAAATCTATCAAAATTACTAATTTTGATAAATTCAGATTTAAATTTAAAATAAAAAATTACCTTCGAAATGACGATCAAATTGATGAATCGACGGGTTTTTCCGACTCTCCTTCTAACGATAAAAAGTTTCGCGTAAACGGTTTATAAATTGGAGCAAAAATGAATTAGATCTAAAAATTGGGGGAAGAAATTTTTTTTGTATTTTTTGAAGAGAGGAGAAGGGAGGGGAGAGAGGGAGAGGGAGGTGCTGTAAATGGAAATGGGGCAGTTGGACCCGAGTTTGAAACTCGGTCCGTATTTTTTTTACGTTTCTAAAAAAAATCAGATCCGAGTTTCAAACTCGGGTCTGGCTATAAACGCAAAAGTGAGGAGAGAGGTGGCTAATTTTCTATATTTATTTATTTTATTTACTAAAATAAAAAAAATCTGCAATTAATGCTTGAAATCCAACTATTGTTGTTGTGAGTGAACAATCAAAAAGCACACTCATGGGTGTACCCACTCCGTCCCTAACTATTTAGTGTCGGTAACTATCTTGTTATATAAACACAATAATTTTTTTCTTCGTAAATCGTTTCATCTGGTAAAATGATTTTAACGATTTTAACGTTACTTGTTTGTCCTGAATCGCTTCTAAACATCAATATTTGCAAACCAAATAAACAATCAGTAAAATTAAGAAAAATTATAGAAAAACATATTAAATAGAAGTTGCTACTTGAGATAATAACAATATAGAAATTTCTACTCTAAAACATTCATAATAATAACAACGTACTTGTTAGTTGTTACATAACTCAATTCACATTGAAAGTTTGAGAGTTGAGATAATAATAACAACATATTTGAAATTTTAAAATACCCAAGTTGCCCCAACTGCTTTGAACTTAACTTGGATCTCAAACTACTTTCTCTCAGAACTATACCAATCTCAGCCAATGGCTAAATGCAAATAAGAAATACATTAATCATCATTGAAAGTCACTGTTTGAGATCCAAGGAGCCAAAAAGTTAAACAACTCTAGGCTTCAACTTGCCTACAACTTACAGCACAACAAGTCAAGTAGCCAACTAACAACACAACAAGCCATCAAGGCAACTACCAGGCAACCAAAAGTTAGAACATACCCATCCCTCAAAGCAAAAAACAGTGAACAAAATATATGGCAACAAGCCAGCTTACAACACAAATACACAACAAACTATCAAGGCAACTACCTGGCAATAAAATGTGAACATACCAACCTCTCAAGCCATGGTGTTGCATTGGCAATTACACAGTCACCCAACCCCATTTCATCAGCAGGTCATACCACATCACCAATGTCCCATCCATTTTCTGAAAAATACAAGTGAATAATAAAAGATTGTCAGTGAGTAATTACTAAATTAAAAATGATGTATAAATGAAGTTTCTAAAAATTTATCGATAACTGAAGCTCTCAACCAGTCTTGAGCACATACAAGAGCTTCGAGCAAATGCACTTCATCAGCAGGCCAACTTAAAATTTTCAACCTTGCTTGCGAATGGTGAATGTACTTCATCGCCTCGCGAATCATTGTTATCTCATCACCCAGCATAACCAATTCATCTTGAACAATCAAGTTTAAGATGTGGCAAGCACATCTCTGATGAAAGATTTCTCCTTTAACCGGGAGGATATTTTTTAAAGGTCTGGAATTGAGAATTCATCATTTGCACTAGAATTATCAAGTAAAAGGAAAAAAGCCTTTTTGTCCATATTCCACAACACTAATTTCTCAACAATAACATCAGCTATGTGTTTACCAGTGTGTGGACTTGGCAATGGAGCAAAAGTAATTGTTCTCTTTTTCAAGTGTCGACTGTCATCAATTTAATGAACTGTGATAGCCATGAAACCCCTCTCCTTATCCCTACTTGTCCACAAATCACTGATAAAACTAAACTTACACTCTAGCTTTTCAAACAACTTATACAACATACTCTTTTTTTCTTCATAAACACCAATACAATCAGCCCTAATAGTACTAAACAAGTCAGAATCTCATACAAGCAAGTACTAAATAAGCTAGTAATTAGTCTTTCCAAGTCCAACAGGTCAAGTATAGTATCAATTATCTTATCAAGTTCTCAAACAAGTCAAGTGTAGTATCAAACATCTAATGTAATCAAGTACTAAACAAGCCAACAATTGATCTCAAACAAGTATCTTATCAAGTTCTAACAATTCAAGTTCTCAAGCAAGTCAGTGCGGTATCAATCATCTCATGTAAGCAAGTACTAAACAAACCAACAATTAATCTCAAGTATCTTATCAAGTTCTAACATTTTAAGTTCTTAAGCAAGTCAAGCAAACTACTCTCAGCAATTAATCTCAAGCAAGTATAGTATCTGACTTGATCTTTTCAACAAGTCAAATATAGTATCTAGTATCTTATCAAGTTCTAACATTTCAAGCTCTCAAGCAAGTCAAGTATAGTATCAAGTATCCTATCAAGTTCTAACATTCTAAGTTCTCAAGCAAGTCAAGTATAGTATCAAGTATCCTATCAAGTTCTAACATTTCAAGTTCCCAAGCAACTCAAGTACAGTATCAAGAACTATACACTAGCCAGTAAGCAAAAAAAGAGTTTGTAGTCATACTCATCGAGGAAAGGTCAGGCTCATATTCACTCTCTGATTGTATGTCTTCATGACTCATCCTTACACAGTCAAGCCAAAATCGACAGTCAAAATGAAATAAAGACACAACAACAAAATAACCTGCATTGGTAGGATTAGTACCCTGGAAACATGACAACAAACCATCGAAACCAAGAAACGTCAGCCTCATAGATCACGCATAGTTTATCTGACAAACGACGAAGGAATGATGAGATGCTACAAAGGGGGGACAGATCGAATAGGCCATGTCACGCATGGGTTGACGGGCTAAGATTTCACTCGACATTTGCCTTACAGAGCTCAAGTAATCGTGCAAGTGATACGATAGTACAGAAAGAGACAAAGATGAGGGCGATGCACGCGAGAGAGAGAAAGGAAATGAGCGGCGGAGGAAACCCTACGTTTTAATCCTATCTTTGGTTTATATCGCCGCTTAATACTCCTAAAATCTGTAGAATTTCAATCCAATACAATCCTAAATGTTAAACGATTCCTAAATGAAATGGTAGAGGTTAATTTCGTTTGTCATTTCATTTTCTAAACGAAGGAGAAATCCTGATCGTTGAGCGTTCCATTTAATAAACGAAATAAAAATCCCAGCCATTGATCGTTTTCTCTGCACGAAACGAAACAGATTAATGAGTTAACGGACCCATTTTGACACCCCTACAAACAAACGCGGAGGGAGAATAATAACAAGTCTATGCCCCTTCCATTAAATCAAGAAACGAATTTTGATTTGCAATGTTTTAGTCACGACCCCAAATAAAATAATAATTTACAGCCCAATGAACCCGAAATGAGAACAGGTAGGGATTTTTACTCACAGGCCCATGAAATATTCGTTTCGTCACTGCTCCCCTTTTTATATTTAAAAATTAGTTCAATACTACCTTTAAAATTTAAGAATTAGAAAAGTATCATTTTAAACTTTAAATTGAACTTAATATCACTTTAGATTTAAATAATTAATTTTTTATCATTATAATCATATAAATTCATGATTTTAATACTAAAATATTATAATTTACTTAATAATTTAAATATATCCCTCTCCTCTATGTTGGCTCTCCGCTCATGAAATTGGAAAAGTAATAACGTAAGTGCCCCTCACGGTCTCACGCATTATCAGTGGAGGTTTTTTTTTTCACACGGAGATGTTTGTATGGCAATTTAAATGGTTCAAGTTAATTTAAACCGTTGTGAAAAAGTCTAAATATAAATTTTAATATATTAAATTATTTATTATTAGTTCATCAGAACCGATAATAATTAATTTGACAGTTCAAAAAAATCACCACAGCCTCCGTATCAAAAATATATCATTTCATTATTTCCCTCTCCTCTCCTCTTCGTTCCTATTTCTGATTCTGAGTACTCATCTAAAAGAAGAAAGGATGTTCTTCGCAGCTCAACTGGCGGCTTGGTTTCCTTGCGATCCAACCATGGTAAGCTTTCTCTCACCCGCTCTCGTTCTCTCTGTTTCGTGCTTCCATTTAGTCGCACGCAGAAAGCTTCTCACTTCGAGACTTGATGATGGATTGAGATTCTAGTCTTTCTTTTTCTTTTTCCAGTAAGATATAATCAGAAAGTTGATTTGAAATCTGTTTTAGTATATTTCCATTTAGACATTAAGCAAAAACCTATTCCACAAAGCAACGAGAGATTTGATTGTTGAAAGTTGATTTTACAGTGGATTCCAATAATTTTCTTTTATTTTTTTTTAAATTGATTATTGAAGTTGTCTTATATGAAGATTTAACTTTCTATGAGAAAGATCTGTTGGTACCTAATACTTTGACCCATGCAATCAAACCATATTAATGTCACCTTGGACGAGAAGGTAGGTATATATATTTATTTAGAGCTGTCAGAAAATATTATATCTTCGTGAATCTCTAGTGACTCATTTGAAATCGACTCGAATGTGTCTCGTTAGTTAAACTCATTAAGTTAATGAACTGAATTTGAGTTAGGACTGACTCAGCTCGCTAAATTTATTAAACTCATTAAAATATTAATATTTATTATTTATATTATTTTACTATAAATTTTTAATATATTATATAAATTATAATTCAATATATATAAAATTATTATATGAAATATATATATATATATATATAGAATTAGGCTATGGTGCTTTGCAAAATACAAAAGCGTTGTGTGATTTGCGCTCTATTTTTAATTTTAAGTAAAAAATGATCAATCCAAACCGCTCAATCTAATCTCCATATCAAAATCTATTAGTAAACCAAATTTTATATTTTTTGAAATTTATTTGCTATTTTTTGGATAGGGGAAAAACCATCATTTTTGGATACATCAGAATTCTCAGATCAAGTAATTTTTCTCCTCATCAGAAAAAATAGCAAAAAATTCTAAAAAATAAAAAAATTGGTTTACTAATAGATTTTTATATGAAGATTAGATTGAACGGTTCAGATCGATTATTTCTGACTTGAAATTAAAAATAGAATGCAAAACACAGAAAGCCTGTGCTTTGCAATTATTAAGCCTCTGTGCTTTGTAATAATGATCGATCATACACAATTATTTTTTTCCCCTCTATATTAATAAGGTGGTCGTCACTGCTAGCTGCTTCTTTTTAAAAACACAACCTTTTTAGTAGGCATGAAGCAATAGGCATGAAATTAATTAACTCAACACATAAAATTAATATAAATTTGTTGGATAATTTTATGTTATATAAATATTATAAAATCATTTTATATTAATTTATAATATATTGGAAATTTTTATAAATTAATAGAACAAATATATATGAAAAGAAAAAGAATGTGTTCATTTAATACTAATTGGATCAATTTTAAATAATATTAAAGGTCCAAAAAGACCCTTTTAATTTGGCTCCAGATAGAAATGAGAGGATCACATATTATAATATTGAGAAATATTTAAATATTTTATTTTTTTAATAAATTTTACGAGTATGTCATTAGTCTTAATCAATCTCTATATAAAGAGCTGAAATTTCAGCCTCCACAACAATGATGGAACCAAAAAAAATTTCTCAATAGGACCAACACAAATATTTACTCATTTATTTCAAGTGAAATTAGAGCTATAATCTTGAAATGAGCTGAAATTGGGCTATAATTGGAATTAGAGAATGTAATGAGGTACTCTATAAAATTACTATATATTATAGTGGAATCATTATTCTTCAATTACTGAAGAATTGGGCCGGACAAACTCGCCATTCCAAAAATCTAATCACACTTTCGCTGCCCACTACAGCCCGGGTTCCCCCAATTTCTAGCGTTTTCGATCCTCTCCTAGTCGAGGAAGGTGCCTTTCTATCCCTATTCCTAAATTGGAGATCTCCATTCGCTCCCTTCACCACGATGCCTCGGTATGGATTTTAAGTTTGAATAACTTCTTTGGCGATGTTTTTATTTTTAGTTGATTTTGTTGATTTATAGTTTCTTGTTTCCTCCTTGTTTCATGGCAGGTACTATTGCGACTACTGCGACACTTATCTCACCCACGATTCGGTGTGCATTTCTTTAATTTAATTTAATTTTGTTATATCCTATTTTTCTGAGGTTTTGTTGAATAATGGACTATTTTGTAGTTGTTAAGTACTTCTGATTTTGTTTTCTAAAAATATAAACCTGAGTGCGTGTTTTGTGTGACAAGAATTGATTATTATGAACTATATTTGTTGCTGATACTAAGATAAATTGGTGTTCATTCAATTTTTAAGTGGTTGCTTAGAGCCTAGAAAGGTCAATTAAATTGTTTTTGTAGTGATTTATCGGCAACATCATGTTGTCACCGATCCCTTTTGAACGTTACCTGCATATTCTACATAAAAAATGAATTGTGTAATAGGCCCTTTTCAATGTCCAATCTCTCATTATTAGAACAATAACTACATTCTTGATTTATAATTCACTAAGTTTATATTTGATTTGGTGCAGCCTTCTGTCAGAAAGCAACATAATGCCGGGTACAAACACAAGGTTCCCTTTTCTATCAAAGATATGTTCTTGTTCTGTAACCCAATATTTCATGTGGCAGCTACGTGAGAGTCTGTACTAGTAAACCTGGTAAAATAAACTGGTTCCATGCATTATACAAATTGTCAATGGCCTGGGATGCTTATATTTGTACTGGCCCCGGTTCATATCAGAAATAGGCCTTGGTTTCTTTAGTATTAAGCCTCACCATGTCTTTTTTTATTGCTTTCTTTGATGGAATCTAAAATTAAAGCCCTTGATACTACCTCCTATGTTGATGCCAAAAAAACAAAAGAAAGTGATGCTTGTTATGAGATCATTATGAGGTTGTCACCAATCTATGCATTGATGTACCCTGTTGATTCTTTGGGCATTGCCAATTTAATACCTTTTCTTTCTAACACGTGTGCATTGGAGCTCTCTCTCTCTCTCTCTCTCTCTCTCTCAACTATGTTTTGGCATAACAGGCAAATGTAAGGAGCTACTACCAACAATTTGAGGAGCAACAGACACAGAGCCTAATTGATCAGAGGATCAAAGAGCATCTAGGTCAAGCGGCTGCTTTCCAGGTTCCAAGATTTTTTAATGCAAAATTTCAACCATTCATCATTGTTGGAGAACAACTTCGTACTATTCAAAAAGAAAATGCCTGCTGAATCCATTATTGATCAGTAAAAGAATGGAATGAATCTGATCTCAATTTGTTTGACTCAGATTAAATTTGCATATTTTGTTTAACCGATATCACTTCTTGATTGCATGATCAGGTTGGTGCACAATTTAATCAGCATCTTCTATCCCTACCAGGAACTATTCCAAGACCCCGTTTACCTATTTTGCCTATGCCAATGGTTCCAGGGATGAGACCTCCTGTCTTGCCTACCCCAATGCCCGGCGCTCCAGGTAATAATAATGATGTACTGAAAGTGTATCATGAAATGATAAAATATCATGTTTGCATTTGCAAATTTAGGGAGTGAAACCTAGTGCCCTCTATGTGACCTCACTTTTCTTATCCAAGGGTCAATTGACAAAACATGTACTGGAACCATATTTTCAAGATCCAGTAGTCTTGTTCTGGCAACATTTGGGACTTCTATTCAGGCTTACCCATATAGTCTATGCTTGAAGGTATCTTTAGGTTTGGTTCATGAATGTAGTATATATTATATAAGGGACTGGCGTGTGCCAAAATATGTAACCTGTTATCAATATGAATTAAGGTGAAAGCTGAAAACAATTTGTATTATCGCATAGCTCTTCTGTATTAATATTATTCGAACCTTTTTGTTGTTTTTTTGAAGTTGCATTTGGTGAGTGCTCCTAGAGTCAGATCGTTTTACCATTTGAAGTTTCTATCATAATAATTTGGGCAGGGATCCCTTGACAATTATTTATTTTGACAATCTTGAGTCTTGACAACCAACATTATAAATTCCTGGAAGATCTTAAAAATGAAAAAAAAAACTTTACAAACATGTTCTTAAACTTATGGATTGATTGTATTTCAAGTTGGTGCAATCTGAGTGTGACTTGATATTGCATCAAAGGCCATCAAAATTATATGACAATTTTAATGGTTTAAATTTAATGACCTTTGATGGAATATCAAATTACACCTAAATTGCATCAAACTTGAAATACAATCAATCCATAAGTTTAAGAACATGATTGTAATTTTTTTTCCCATTTTTAAGATTTTTCTATGAATTTATATAAAGTTGGTTGTCAAGATCATCAAAGCAAATAGTTGTCAAGGGATCCCCACCTAACTAATAATTTTATATAATTACTGCTACCAGAATAACTGTAAAAACATTTTTGCAACCAAGCAGGCTATCCTAGCAGAGTTCCAACTATGCCCCCAGGATCTATGCCTCCAGGATTTATGCCCCCAGGATCTATGCCCCCAGGATCTATGCCCCCGGGATCTATGCCCCCGGGATCTATGCCCCCAGGATCTATGCCCCCAGGATCTATGCCCCCGGGATCAATGCCCCCGGGATCTATGCCCCCAGGATCTGCGCCTCCAAGTGCCACATCCATGCCAATGCAAATGACTAGTCTCCCTCGGCCTCCTATATTGCCGCCACCTGTATCTGGTTCTGGGGCCCCTGTTCCTTCCATCAATCCTGTGATGTATCAGTCAGCGCCACAATCAGGTTCTGCGGCACAACCCGGCCTGCAAGGAGCTGCTCCTCCAAGCACTTCGTAGGATGGTTCTTTGTGAAAGCGTTTAGACAATTTTAGTCCCCTGTGTGTTGATTTTGTATTGCTCATTCATGACAAGTTGGCTTTTTTGTGTGATATGGTTCATTTGAAGAGCTATGACTTAAAATTACCTGAGTAGTTTTAGGAGAGGGCTCAGCAGTGGATTTGGTTAGATGCATGAATCTTTTAGGCAGCATTTATGATTCATACATTGTAGAACTCTTTTTAACGACTTTGAAGACTGTTACTCAACAATGAAGCTGCTGTTTCATATTGAGATAAGCACGAGTTATCGTTGCCTTATGGTTATTGTGGTTTTCTCAGTGGCAGCTTAAGTGTTCTGTTAACACTTGATAGTTGGCCAGTTGCATCATCCTGATGTCTTGATTGGAATTACTACTTTTCCTTTCCTAGAGCAAATTGAAATGTGCTTCACATAACATTTTGGTTGTTAAAAGTTTAAAGCTCCAAATTTAGAACAGGGAATTTCCAAATTGTACAAAAAGTGGTCGTGAAGTTCACACTAAATGGCTGGTATCACGATCTGCTAGACACTAATGTTTACATTCCATCTTGATTGCTTATATGGATATTCCATGATCGATACTGCTGATGTTACATTCCATCTTCATTGCATTATTCTAGCACGTCTACCAGCATGATACTAGTTTCACATATTTTTGAGTTTTATTTACAATCAAAATGGCAATGGCCAAGGAAAAGAAAAAATAAAAAAAAAATGGAAAGCAAAATACAGTCAGTATCTCAATATCTAATCGCTCTGTTGCTCTTCAATGTTTCCATAACTTTGTGTACATCAGTATGCTCGCTATCAAGCTATTCAGGACTTTGTTTCCAGATATTCCAACATGCCACTGTCACATGTTGTGTTAGTAGCTCGTTTGTCGTCCTGTGTTGGTGATCAAGGCACGCAGGAAGCGCTGTTATATATTGTCTGCGGTGACCTGTTTCGGGACAGCAACAAGTAACTCCATCTCCATGTGCAGCCGGCATATGCACACGCCAAGAAGATGTGCTCAATTTGTGTCTTTCAGTAACACTGTTCTGCAAAGGATACAAGACGAGCCACAAGGTGAGCGACATTTTTGCAGTTTGTGCTGGTAAGCGGCTTTATCTCGGAGTAAAGCCATATAGAAAGTAGCGATTCTGTTGGGTACTCTAGTTTGATAGTTTCCAAGGTATTCCACGATGTCAATACTTGAGAGACTCCCCACACTCTATATCCATAGAAAGTAGCAATGCATTTTGTATATTTATGTGCTTCATTCATAGATTAATGAAAATGAAACACAATCCGTTGATCATATTTAAGGTATGGATCCTCGTGGAACTACAATTTAACCCGTTCACAGATCGGCAATTGATCAAAAATCGCACAATTTATTTGTGGTCCTGTGTAGCGTGTAAAAATTTTAAAGCTTACCAGAAATTTAGTAATTAGGTCTAATTCAGTGTGGCATGATTCTGAGTTTCTGACTTTGCTGCTACTTTTAAAACGACTTCATTATTTTAAGTTACTTGGGATTTTTGCAGAATTAGAATCCAGTCCGTTTACCATCAAGATTTATATCTCTGTAAATGGATACAGATTTAGATTCCGCATGTAAAATATATGAAAAAATATATATACCGAATTTGATAAAAAAAAATTAACTCTTTTGTTTTTTAAAAAATGGAACCAGTTTGAGTACCCAAAATCAACCGGGCTCAAATATGCACGATATATACGATCCGATCCGATCCGATCATTCCGCTTTGTGATTAATCGGACGGAAAAAATATTGTCCTCACAATTTCAGCTATGTTATAAAATGATCACAGCAAAAGCTACAGCGAATGCAAAACAAATATCCACAATCGTCAAAAGATTTTCATACAGAAACAAAAACTTAAAAGCAATGCATACACTAGTTACATATCAATTAATAATGTAATCTAGACTCAAATATGTAATTAAAAACCTAAATGATACAACGAGGATGGAGAAAAGAAGAAACCGCGAATTAATCTAATTCGTCCTTGATGACCTTTACAAAATGAACAAACCAAAGCCAACTGTTACTATAGTAATATATACCAAAACAAATTACATCAATTGCTATTATAAAAAAAAAAATAGGGCTTAAAAGGACTGGAAGCCCAAGAAAAAGAAAACAAAAACAACAACAAAAAGTTCCATCTTTATGCTCCTATTCTACCGAGCAAGAAGAAGAAGGGGAACTGTACAATAGCCACAAAAAGAAGCAAGTAATGCTGCCGACTTGAGTGTCTCTCGTAATTCCTCGTCTCAGTAAAAACAATCCGCTTCGTGGTTTTCACGAGGAAAATTCCCATGCAGAGACTCATCCAGGGCATAATAAAGTAGTACGTTGAGCCCCAAATTAACCTCATGATTATGGTAAGTGAGAGGCCGGCAAATGCATATCCACTATAAGACACGACATCGAGAAATGGCACCTCACTACTGCCTAAAGTGGAGAGGATGGATTTGATTATGGCAATTTGTAGGACCCACCCGACCACAGCTCGAGTGAATTGCATGCTTAGAGCTTCTGGAGTAAACCTAGAAGTAGTTGGTGGGGGCATCATACCATTAAATTTGGTACATATTATTTCTGCTATGAGTTTACGGTGTTCAATGGCTTCTGTCATTTATGTTAATGCGAGCATCAACTAAGAGGCAACTGGTTTTGTACAGTGACAATTGCAGGTCAACCATCATATGTCAGCTTTTGTGCTGATATAGGTAAGACTATGGCACTGTAACATTGGCTCACTGTCATCACATAAATGTTTTTTGTGCTGGTATAGGAAAGTACTTTAATTTAATTGAGTTGGATGAGTTTTCACGTAAATTGGTTTTGTGCTGATACAGGTTAGTAGTTTAATTTTATTGAGTTGGACGAGTTTGATACAGACTAGTAATAGGTCATGTTGCTACTGGTTAAGGTCAGTATTCCATGAAAACCTGTTTTGGTTTCGGACAAGAAGTTCTGGTATTTGAACATCTATACCAGTTGGTACCAGAGCGGGCCAGCCTCATACTGGTACCACTTTTGTTGAATGCAAATAAGTGGGTTTGAATGCTAATGATCAAATGACTCACTTTCCCATAAATCCCAGAGAAAAGCCAGCAAGAATGATGAAAGTTGCAAATGACATGAAGGGTATGTATAAATCAGGGGCATTTATGTCATAAATTGGGGGTTTAAATGACAATCTGCCACCTACAGGTTCTGCAATCCTTGTCCAGTGTCCCTGAAAAAATAATAACAAGAAGACAAATCAGACTATTAAGTGGCTAAATAAATAAGGATCAATTAGAAAATAAAAGCAGAGAATTTACTGGTTCATGAATACCCCTGAAAAAAAAAGGAATAATTAATTACCTCCTAATTAAGTAAGATATACAATCAAGACCTCAATATTTCAGGATGCCTAAAATGCAATGTAGAGGACAGAATTATTATTATCTTATGATTAAATGGTTTTTAATTAAATTTAATGATACTGAACATTTTGCATAAGGCACATCAGACTTTCAATTTTCCCTAAAATTCAATAATCAGAACACCAAATAATAAGAATGAAAGTAAATTGAATTACCCTATGCAGGAAAGGGAGAAGTATAACTTTTAGTTTGTTGCGGACATATTGGTCATTGACATTGAAATAATATTGCGGGTTTGAGAAGAACCGGCTCATCTGTAAAAAAGCCATATGAAAATTTGTAAAGGGAAAATCAAAATCATAGAAGAAACTTTTCCCAAATTCCCAAGAACTGGCTACATACCATATTACATAATCATATTTATTTCTGACTCTTGCTTTTACAAAAGAAAATCTTAAAGTTGAAATTACAACAACCTCAAAAAATTATCATAAACCCCGATTCATCTAGAAATTCAAAATATTCAAACAAAAACAAAAGCACAAAATCACAAGGAAACAAAACAGGGCTGATTCATTCAAGCGAAGACATCTGACGTAACCAATAGGTACATCCCAGGAAAAACTGACCATTGAAGTCATTGATACCACACAAATGGAAGTTATGGTACCAGTACCAGTTCCACCAGCCTCTCAGCAGTAATGTATTAAGGTTTTTTGCAGGATTTTCTTGGCCTGCACTTGCTTACCAGTTGGGTTAGGTTGGATCAAACTGAGGCTTATTACAAAAGAAAAGTTAACTGATACTTAACTGAGAACCTTTCTCAAAAGTTTGGCAATGTCAGCATGAACAAACAAATTCATACTAAAAATAAAATTTGTCTATGTATAATATAACATACATTATTTTGAAGTTCAGAGTTTGAACCGAAGAACTTCTCGCTATATGCACCAAGGCCAGTTTTTATTAAACCTGACCCCGCACCATAAAATGCACTCCCGAATGGGCTTGGTTGCCGTGACCCTTGCGGGTCTGCACCTGGCTGACTTGCGAAATTACCATACATTGCTACAGAAAATACCAAAAGCACAATTAGCTATCTATTGTTCATGTTTGAAAATACTAAATGAGCTGTTATATCAAATAAGAAGATCTAATCCAGTTCTCATGAAAAGACAAGCAATTACAAATAATAGTACACCACAAATAAATTGGGAACCCACAGCTCGGAATTAACATGGTTGTATATACCCGATCTAGTAGCACAAGTAAAAGAGATCTGGTACTTCCACAATACTAAATCAAATAGAGAATACAATAACCAGATCTATAGATTCGATCAAAAATGATGAGATATTGAGAAATGGATCTGACAAACTAGCTAGAGAATTGAATTGAATCTGACTGACTAAGCACAACAACTCAAATCAGAACAATCTTAAAAAAACAGGAGAATTCAAGATGAAGAGATGTACCAGCCGATCGGAGGCGCTAGAACTGACAATCTTTTTGAGCGATAGATTTGCGCAACGAAGAGCCTTACACCCAACGCCAAGAGAAGTTTGTTATGTTTTTGTTCTATTCAGAATTCAGAATTTGTTCTGGGAAGGAAAATCTGAGAGAAAAAGCGACGACCTTCTTTTCTTCGTCAGGGATCCGTATGTGCTGTTATTGACGAGGATAACAGCAACCTGTTTTTCTTTCATTTTTTTTCCGTCCAATTAATCAAACGGTCAAGATTTAATCTTGTTACGAACTCTCCAAAAAAAAAGAACAGCAGCTAGCGTTAAAAGAATAGGAAAAATAAGAGGAACAAATCTTAACCATTCGCTGAAATTGACGGTTGGGATTAGAGAAAAAAGGGATCTATTTTTCTTTGTTGATAACAGCAGATATGAATCTCGTGGGCAGCATTTTCCTGTCCGTATGAGGGATGAAAATCTGCTGAGAGGAACAAGTTAAAATTGTCCATACAAGAGTTCCAAAATTCCAAATCATGCACATTTTTTTCTCTGTTTGTCTCCCTTTCTCTTTGTATCCGCTGTTATAAAATTTACAATACTACAAGACTCACTCCAAAAAGGGTGTGCTCCGGATGAGGAGAGGGGTACGTTAGGGTGAGAAAATAGTAAAGCTAAAATATAAGTTGCTCCTAACTTATTTTGTAGAGGGTGAAAGAATAGAGAGAGGTTAATGGATGACTTTGCTATTTTTTTTTTCAAAATGATTGCTTTTTATTTAGAGTGTACGAAAATTAATATATCATTTTCCATTTTTTTTTTCTTCTAATCTTTCTCTCTTTTTTTTTCATCTAACTCGAAAGTACTATTTAAAAGAAAATTATTGGAAAGAGATAACCATCTATTTCTCTGATGGAGGAGAGGCCATTGATTTGCTTTCACTGTTGATAGCATTATTCGGTATAGATATAATATATTGAAGATCGATGAGTTTCTGTCGAGAGTGAGTATGTGTAAGTTAGGTTGTGCATTCATTTTTAGTAGGTCTAGAGCCTTTATTTATAGGTCATATTTGAGATTGAAAATGAACATGTCGGAATTGAATCCGAACAAATAATTAGCCTTTATACTTGTTGTTTCTTTAGAGTATCTAAGATTAATTTTTTGACAAATCTGGACCAAAACCAAACTCAATGTAATTGAGCCCTATTAGCCATTATTTCTCTTATAAATTTTCTCTTTATGCAATTTTTGTTTGAGTTAATTTCTTATATACTTTTCAGCTCTTTTTGATTTTCTTATTTCTCCCTTTACTCTTTAATTTATCTTATATACTACTCAACTTTTGCAAATATATTTATTTTGTTCTCTTTAAAAATCATGATTCAACCCTTATTGAAAGAGACTAAAATGCCCCTCCTCTCTTGTTCCTCCATCTATATTCAATAGGGGTGTCAAAACTTCACCCGAACTGAACACGTTCAGATCTGAGATGTCCCGAGAATAATTGAGTCGGGTATGAGCCAAAATTTTGACCCGACCTAACCCGTTTAATTATATATATTTTAGTTTATTTTATGATTGAATTTTAATCAAAGATAATATATACACTAACTAAGATTAATTATATTTTAATTAATATTAAGTTACTTAAAAATATATAAAAATAGTTAATATATATTAAATTATTTTATTCAAGTGGGGTTTAAGTCAAAAAAAGTTTGACCCAAATTTAAACGATTTGGGTTGGGTCAAGTAAAATAAAATAAAATAATGATGACCTGAACCGAATTATTCAATTTGTCAGTTCTCATTGATTTAAGTACCAACATCTCTTTAACATTAGATATAAGGTCCCCTCATTTTGTCTAATCTACTGCATGCGTGTCTAATATCCTCATTCTGCCTAATTATAGAGCAGAGATATTTTTAACTTTTCTATTTTTAATAAAGGTTGAACCATCATTTTTAAAGAGAACAACACAATAAATTAGATCATCTAATTTAACTTGAAAGGCATAAAAGAAATATTTATAAGAGTTAAGTGATATATAATTAAAAAGGGAGAAATAAAAAAACAATAAGAATTGAAAGACATAGGAGAAATTAACTCTGTTTGTTATTTGTTTATCTTTTGTCTTTTTATTTTAAACTTCAATAAACTCAAATAATGATTAAAAATTTGTAGAGTGCTTAAGAAAACCCTAGATAGATGGGATGCTCAAGTCTTCTTACTTGAGCGATATATAGGGTTTTGAGATGGAGAAGAGCTGCAAGGAGGAAAGAGTTGAAGGAGATGGTGAAAATAAATAAGAGCATGAGGGACCTGTTTGTGATGATTAAAAAAAATAAAAATAAAACCTAATTATCCTTGTAGTATGGGTGAAATTAGAAATAATCGGTAGAGGATGTCTGAGTTAAGGAAAAAAAGTATGGGAGACAATAAATTTTATTTTTCATTACACTAAGAAGAATAAATTTTATATTTTTAGTAGGTCAAAGGAATGTCCGAGGGACAACTGACACCTATTTCGGTTCCATCTTTGGGAGGAGCGAAAGAAATGATTAATCGATCACTGCACACCTACACTGATCTTATTATATTACAAAGAGAGCGGGAGAGACTCAGTCACACAAAAAAAATTTAACTTAAAAGAATGTCAAGATTTAAATTTAACTGATCAATCTTTCAATCACAAAAGAGAAAAATAAAATTTTACTACATGTGTCAGGCCCACTGGCCCAAATCTTGATTTCACCCCACTTCGCAGGGAATACCAATCTCCCTTGATTTCAATCATTTAATTAAGGAGTGAAGAAAGCAATAAAGACTTTCAAATTTAAATTTTTTGATTCGATCCAAAGTGAAAATTAGTCTTGATAACACCCCCGACTTTTTTTATTTATCTGTGCTCTATAGCTTTAATGGCAATATAAACCCTCATTGTTGCACCTCTGAAGTCATTGCCACACATGATGTCTCTACCCAACCATTTATCATGGCGACATTACTTAAAAGTGCTTCCTCTTAGATAGGATTATATTTTCGAAGGTCCAATTATCTTAGGTCTGAATACATAACCTAAGATGCTAATTCATTAAGTCCTTTAAAGTCTATCTCACCCAACATTCATCTCAAATAGTTATCGAACTGAACATTCCTGAGCTCGAGAACAACCTGAATACTCACCTCAAGTATAATTGTTCTTGTAACCACACATGAGCATGTGCAGAGGTTATAACCAAACATGATCACATATGACGGTCATAATCAGACACGATCATATATAGCGGTTATAATCAGACACGATCATGTACAACACATGATCATATGCAATAGTGAATAGGTAACTGCACACGATCATGTGCGTCGGCTATCATGATCTCTACGACCCCTTCCTCTTATATAAGGCTCGGTCAAGAACTAAGGGGATCATAATTTGCACAAACGCACAAAGCTTATATGCTAGAGTAGCTCTCGTGCACATCCTACACACACTTTCAGACATCTTCTTACACTTCATCTCTCTCATACGACCTGAGTATCTTAACCAGGACGTATTATCTAACGTGGGGCTAACTTACAAATAAAAATACAAAGCTTTGTGAACTTAGTTCTTGATTTTTAAAGATGACGTGACAAATAACTTTGTGGAGGAGCGTGTTTAGCATAAGATGAAGGATTGGCCAGCAGTGGAGGACCCGGATTTAAGATTTTGAGTTTTCTTTTCTTTTGATTCTCGAATCTTTCCCGCTAAATATTTCTCTCCCCCATTACCCAATCTTTCCCCTCCTTTTATTGGGTTGGGAATTGTCGAGGTTCCGAACCGGACTCGTCGATCTTCCTGAATGCCTCTTCTAAAAACTCTAAGATTTTTCTCTTGTTCTCTTGAGAGTGTTCCATTTTGGGATGTTTCTGATCAATAAAAATGACTAGAATTAACTTATATTATGAGATCCTTGATAGTTACTATACACTCAAAAAAATAAAGCTACTATTTTTTTGACTGCGGTGTTACTGATATACGAATTCGAGAAGTCCTAAGATACAATTACACAAATTCACCATTAAACTATAGGTACTACTGACATTTGTATTACGTCCATATTGACTCAGAAAATATCAAGACATCTGTCATAAAATTTGCAATTAGGCATTACCAAATTAATTTTAATTGTCCTAACATATTGTGTTACAATTTAGCAAAAAGAATGAAATTGACTACATACCCTTAGAATTTTTAATACTATGTTATAGTAATTGGTATTGTTAAAGAATTTAGACAGAATCGGTATAACTAGTACAACTGATACATTTGGTACTGAATCAGTATTATACGACCAACACTACACAATTCTTTACAAGTATAGCATAGTATTAAACAACACTTATAAGAAAAAAGAAAACAGAACAAAGAACCAAAACAATACAAAGAACAAAGCAACAAGTGAAGAAATTAACAAGAGGGAACTAATCGCTAGTAAGGAGACGATGACGGAGATTGACAGATTTTAGTAATAATAAGTTTTATTAAATTAATATTATTAAAAATAAAAGTGAGAAATGTAAAATTTCAAATATACGAATAGCGCGCACTTGTCGATGTGACGGACGAAACGCGCATCGCCAGGGCGCGTTTCATTATTTTTAGGAAACGCGTCACTGCTAGTGGCGCGTTTCGTTCAAACCCCGTGAAGTGAGATGAAGAGGCGCTGCGCATTTTGTATATATAAGAAGGAGAGATAAAGCTTAAAAAGGAGGCAAGAGAGCTTAGAAGAAGCAGAGAGTAAAAAGAAAAAGAGAAGAATTTAAAGAATAGAAAAAAAAAAAAAGCAGAAGCTAAAGTTTTGAGAATTTTCGCTCAGATCGGCTTATAAGGGAAGAAAGAATCAAGTAAAAAGTAGTAAACTCGAACTGACCTACTTTGTTGGCACTTAGCACGTAATGATCGGCCAATATCAAATTTAGTACAAAGTCATATAAAATTCAGTATACTCTACCATAGTACCATTTGAAAGACATGGCCGCCTCGACTGTTGCAAGAGCAGACGTCTTTACACATGTCATCTATTTAATGGATGATTTTGAAATTTCAAGAACACGAACCATTGCCTCGGTTCCCGCCCATTCAGCTAGTATGTGCAACGGTTATAACCAGACATGATCACGTGTAACAGTTATAACCAGACACGACCACGTGAGAGACCTGTTGGAAGAAGAAAGAATTGGACGTTGATGGAAAAGCGAAAATAAACAAAAGGGACGATGTGTGGAGAACACCTATATATCGAGATCACAGATAACAGAGAGAGAGAGATGCCGTGTGGCCAGAGTAAACAGCTGGGAAAGAAGAAGCACTGGCACATATGGATCACAAATGGAGTCTGTACGAAATGGGAAGCAAGAATGCGTGGAACAAAGACGGATAACAGCGACGTAAGCAGGAGACCCACGCAAGGAGAGAGAAAGAAGCAGAAAACTACTCAGAAGTCAGCACAATAGTTAATACAAAAACCAAACCAGCACAATGGAAATGTAACCATTCATGGATGCTGAGAAAGCTCACATAGGAGCATTAATTCTCTATATACACCTGTAACACAATTAAAGTCCAGCATACCGACAGTACTGGTCTATGAAGAGAAACACTCAGCACACAATTAATGTACATAGAAGAAACAGGCGACACTGAGCATAGAAGAAAAACCTTAATTAGGAGGTATACACCAGCAGCAGGCGTCAGCATATATGAGGAAAAGCGTTCGATGTGGATCTTACAGTCTAAATCCAGGTGAAATCATTATTCATAAGACACTGTTCATCTCTTTTTTCAATTGAGGAATAAGAATTAATATCAAAAAATGCTACAAACTAGCTAGTTTCCAATCAAAGAGCAATCAGCTTTGACAGTGGAACAATGGGCCTTACTGATCGAAGTATTTATTTGGGCTGGGAATGAAAATAAATTCTAAAAGGAAAGCTCCGTGCTTAGCCAGAGAAAAGGAAAATGAAGTTCAATTTGAATGGGATTCCTAGTGGAGAACGAAAATAGAGGTTTTCAATTCAGATTTGTGGGCTTGCTTTTTGGAACTCTTTTGAGTCAATATAGGTGTTCTGTTAAAATTAGTACTGACATTTGGAAGACCCAAGCCCATTCAATAGTTGAATCAAGAACGGCATAGAGAATTCAAGAATTGACTTATGATATTTTTTTAAAGATATATCTAGATTTTTTTTTAATAAAAACGTCAGTAATCTAAGAACTCTATCCACCTTCTTAGACTAGCTATAAATAGAAATGATATATAATATTTGAAGATAAGCCTGCAATTAAGAGAGTTGGACTGCGTCTCCTCTCAAAATTTTAATACATTTATTGTTGTAATGTGCATCTTTATCGTGATAATAAAAATTTATATGTTTGTTCAAAGTAGTGCTTCCGTTATGTCTAACTCAACGTGTTCTCTTTTGAGACTGAGGGAAAAGTTATCTTACAGAAAATTATCCTACAGAAAATTTTTAGTTAGTCAAGGTTTGAACTTTTCCTTTCTCTGCTCATGACTTTTGCCTTTGTTGCTCTTGACCGTTGTTACATGAACTAATTTATATATACTAGCGGGTCAATACAAATACAAATTGGGTTTTGCTAATATATTCTTCAAAGTTTCGAACTATTGATTTGTACTTAAAAAAATCGTGTCTAGTTGCCTTGTATGTAAATTAAGAACACGAGTAGCAAGATGAATTGGAGCACAAAAAATAATAACTTTCTTTATGCCTTGTAGCAGTTAATTATTTTGATAATTTTCGTCCGTATGTAACCCTACTATATATGAACAAACAAAAATATTATTGTTATTGTCATTTATTTATTTTTAGTCATTAAGTATACAACTACATTACATGTCATTGTCATTTGTCAATGAGGAAAAAACATCTTACAAAAATTTCAATATTAGAATCCAACGGCCGTTCAATTCCCATCTAATTAAACAACAAAACCATTAAATGAACACCTCATCATTGACAGTTATATTTTTTGTTAAAAGCTTGATATATCATATATATATAATATATGTATATGGAAGTAAACTTAAAAAAATAAAAGACATATGTGTGGCTAAAGAAATCTTATTTGTACTTTTTTTTTTAATTACAGAGTATGCACTTCAATTCAAAATTACAAAAAAAAATGGAGGTCAGTTCACCTCCTCCTGTACTCCCTCCACACCAAGAAGTAAAGCATTTTCTTTAAATATATTTTCGCCAAGAATTTTTTTAATTCAGAAAAAGTTTCAACAACAATAATAAGTAATTTGTTTTCTTAATCTTAATTCTTAAATAAAAATCAGTCATTAATTAGTTAACATACTACATAATTGTACTTAATTACGATGTCATCGCCTGAACACGTCAAAGAAATAATATCTTAGATAGATGGTCAATTTGGGAACTGAGAGAGTGTTTGGTGACAGGAATTGAATATTCATTTATATTGTGTATGTAATATTCAACTTTGGTGAATATATTCGCCATGCTATCTTGAGTGGCGCTTTGTTTGATTTTGAAACTCCACACTCTCGTGCTTCCAGTCAAGTTATTGTCTACTACAGTACTATTCAAACTTTAGTTTTCAAATTAATGAACTCATCATGTCCAACCAAAATTCATTCTTGGACAAACATGAAATGGTTCGCTGGTCCTGGAAAGTGATTTGGAAAATGATTTTAGTTTATGAACTTTTTTTTTTGTAAAAAGGGCGGGGGCTAGCATTCTAAATGAAATGATAACATATCTCAAAATCCAACTAACTCGAGAAACTCATATGATCCATTCAAATTTGAACTCGATTTGATCTGAATCTTTTTAGAAAAATCAATATGATCAAACTCAAGATCAAATGATTTACAATCCAATCAAAATTAATAAAAAATCTAAAAAAATTAATATATAAATTAACTCGATCTAATCTGACTCTAACCTGACCCAAACTCTATTGCTTCCAAAAGATTAAATTAACCTGATCCTACCTGATCAAACCTAACCGATCTAACCCGTCCAATTATCATCTCTAGCATCTAATAAGTTTGTCAACCAATTTGGTTTGGAATTATTATGAAATTGAAATCTTACCCGTGACAACCCGAATAGAACTGCAGAAGAATGGTCTACGCCTTCTGAATTAACATTTGATTTTTGACTGTTGAAGCAGTAGGTAGCTTCCTAGTATTCTGTTTTAGTCTATCACCAACGAATAATATTATTTAAAATAAAAAGTTATCGCTTCCGAGGAATACGCGGAGATTTTAAATATTATGTGTTATATATATATAAAAGGTGGTTGTGGCCCTGTAATATACATTATAAATTATAATAAAATGAAAGAAAAAGTTACGACTCTATGAAAAGGTATGATAAAACTATTTTTAATACATAAATGTATTAAAAGGTTAAGTTTTAAAGTTTTTTCAAGTTTTTCAAGGATATTACTTCATCAAGAGTTTTCATCATTGATTTTGTTTATTTTTTTTAATTTATTTAAATCTATTGGTCCATTTTTTTCCTCTCTCCTCATTTAAGTGTGTTATATATTTAATGTGAAGTTTAACTCTTAAAATGATTATTTTTTATATATTTTTTTATATATTATTATGTATTTAATTATATTATTTATAATAATAATATTAACAATAATTATTATTACTATATACATCTTTAGCATTTAAAAAACATGATTAAATATTTTAATATGAAATTTTGTTAAATATATATAAATTTTATATTTTAATTATTTATTAAATGACTATGTAGGGTGAAACCTGAGTTAAAAAGGTCTTAATACACAACGAGTTAGAAACGTCCAAAATATTAAAAGATATCTACTCCGATTGAATAGGAGCAAGACAATGATATCTGTGTTATACTTAATTATCTTATCCTTTCTGAACATTTTCTCAAATAATTTCTAAATTGTACTAACAAACACACTAGTTATCTAATTTATGGGTGAAATTTACATCTTTTTTTATTTATTTCACAAAAATATATGTATATTCATATTGATATTTTATTGACATTTTTAAAAGAAGACTTTTCAAAATCTTGCAATTTGTATTATTTCCCTACCACATGAGAGGAGCCGAATCCTGTTGTTAGATTGTGATTTGCAGATGGATGCAGGAGAATATTTCAAGAGAAAACACAGGATGCCATGGACACAGCACGTGAGAACATTCCAGAGCAAAGAACTTCGTTCCCAAATTAATCACACATAAGGGAAATGCTCAATGATAGATAACGATATAAACAGTGGCGAATTTTTAAAATTAATATATCTCTCAAATATTTATCATATTTTTATATTTCAGACTTTTTAAAATTTGAGATATAATATCTAAGGTATATACAAAAAAAATTTAGCCTCCGATTTTAGTTTCAAGCTCCGACACTAATTGTAAACACATTGTTTTTTTCATTGTTTTTCTTTTATCTTAATTTCTTTTATTTTGTTCTGGAATTTCGATCACATTTTGTGATCAGATTAATAAAATTTGAGAGCATCATCCTTATCTTTTTCTAAAAAAGGCTGGTTTAATTTTCACTTCAAAACTCTGTTAGGAACAGCGCGAACAATTTTATATTTAAACGGTTCAATGAGTTGTGCCTTATAAGTGGAAAGTTTTGAAAGGGAAAACACTGATGCCAAGGTTTTCTATTTCGATGAAATTGGAGGGGCTCTTCAACAGATTTTATTTGGTGTGCATGCATGCTTAATTACGTATTAATCATGTATAAGGATTATGTCTTCAAATTACCAAACATATCATTTATGTTGGCAATCGTGAGTTCGAATTTATCCAACTCTCCTCATCTATTAATTAAGTCGCTCAATTTACACATAGAGGCGGAATCAAAATTTAAATATATATTTAAAGAGTCAGTAGATAATTTATGAAATTAATTTTCATAACTTTTTTTATATTTATGCAAATCATGTAGGGCCTAACCCTGGTCTAGAGTTTTGAAAAAAGCCGCCTGGTCCAATCCATCTCGGATCAATCCGTGCCTGCCGGGACCGGACAAGACCGGACCGGACCCAAACCCGTACCTGACTTGTCCCATACCTTGGTCCGGTCCAAGGGTGGTCCGGTTCTCTCTCCAACCAAAATCGGCCTGTGTGGACCCGTAGACCGGCCCGAACTGAACCTCGACCTGTGTCAACCCATTGCCCGGACCGGCCCTCCCAAGTGTTGTTGAACAATTAAAAATATAAAATTAATTCGATGAAAATTATTATTTAAAAAATTTGATAATTTTATTTTTCAACTTTTATTATTTTTTTAAAATTGTCTAGAATTTTATGATTTTTTTGAAAATTTTTGAATTTTTTTTAGTATTATTCGATTTTTAAACAATTGAAAATAAAATTTTTAATTAGTTAAAAATTATGATAAATTTATTTTTCAAATTTATAATTTTATAATTTTACTTATGGTGAAACTTAACTCTTAAAATGATTTAATTTTTTATATGATCATTTATAGATTATTAAGAATGTAATTATATTATTACTTATTATTTAAAAATTGAAATTTAATGTAAAATTTTATATTAATAATTATTTATTTTAGAACTATATTGTCAGTGTGAAATCTAAATTACAGCTCTAATTAATATATAATTTGCTACAAAAATAATGCTCTATGAGAACTTGAGATGTTGATAGTAATAATAGTAACTCTCTGCATTTATCGTGACATATGCATCCGACAGACATGACCACAGTACGATATTATCATTTTCTGTGGTCACAATTAATTTAGGCAACATGTTTCGCATGTTAATTGGCTAATTGCTCGCAATTTGTATTTTCCGGTAGGTGTGTAGATTTTAGCGGACCCAATTCTAATTCGATTGGTCTCAAATGATTTGAAAATAAATGTAGATATAGATTAAAAAATTTAATCCGTCACATTCGAGTTGAATACTGATCAACTTGATCCGATTTATTTAATTACGTTTTTAGATTTATTTATGATTTAACACTAATTAAAATTTATATATAATAATTAAGATTAATTTTAAATTAATTAATATTTTACTTGAGATCCGTGATCTGCTCGAATTAAAAAAAATTGACTCCTTTGAAATTAATCAGATAAAAATAATAAAATAATAATGATGGGATCCGACCAATCCGATCCATAGAAAACCCTTTATTCTATTTTATTTTTATTTTATTACAGAAAACCCTTTATTGGTTATCGGCTATTTTCTATCACTATCACAGTATCACCCTATTGCCTATTTATTTTATTTTATTACAGAAAACCCTTTATTGGTTATCGGCTATTTCTATCACTATCGCAGTATCACCCTATTGCCTACGTATTGCGTTCATATCTTTCAGATACTAGTATGGGTCAATCCAAAAACATGATACTTCATGAACACGTGTTCCACATCGCACAAGTCGATGTCTCGTGTTATTCATCGTGAATAGTAATAATAAGTTCATTCATTGACATTTTAGATTAAAAACACTGAGCACTTGGAGGTATATGTATATTATTCCACATTCACTGACATTTTAGATTAAAAACACTGAGCACTTGGAGGTATATGTATTATTCCACCGTCCACGAGACCATAATTAATTATATAAATGGATTGAAGGGTTTTTGCAATAAATATTTTTTATTTTCTTTGTAATATTGAACAATCAATTGTTAGTGGTCTTAGATCATACGAGTGAAAGTCTTATTTTGTATAACAATAATAATAAGGTTGTCAATAACACCCTTTTGATCATTTATATAATCCGTATAGTATCTGATAAGACGAGTGATAAAAAGATTTAAATGCTATATTTTTTATGAAGTTAATCTCATAATTTAGTTTTTTAGGGTATAATTAGATTTAATTTAGTTTAATTAGAGTTTAAATTATCAAGTTCAAGGTACTGTCTAAATTTTATTGATTTTTAGGTTTAGATTGAAGCCCATTGAAAATGGATTAAGAATGACACAAATTTGAGACAAAACGGATAACGAACGAGAAAGATACAAGCTTTTCAAGCCATCTGAGCTTTCGTCTGCCCCCCCTGCGGACCCTGTACAGAGCTGTGTGCGGACTAACATATATGAGTTGTTTTTCGGACCTTCTGTGCGGATCCCCGTGCAGACCCAGTTCAAGTCCGCATGCGACCTGCTCCAAACGGTTTCAACTTGACCTCCTGACGGTTATTTATAGTTTTTGGCAGAATCGCTTAGACTTTGTCAGCGTTTTTCGGCTCGTTTCGATCCTGACGACGAGGAAAATACAATCATTGAGGCTTCATAATCAAAATAGATCTGGATATATACAAAAAAAATATAGAAAACTTGAATAATTTTCTGTGTTACTTATTTCAGTGGGCAATTTTTGCTATTTTTATAGAATTTTCCTATAAAAGAGGGCCCAAAGTTAGATAGAAAGGCTTAGAGATTTTGGGTAGTTTGAGATAGAGGCGGTGCAGACTTTTGAAGTAAGTTAGAGTCGAGAGAGAAGATGATAGAGATCGATTTTTATATTTTGGTTATATCATTCATTCTCTACTTTGTAACTCCCTTATTTTAGTTATATTCTCAATTGCTTTAGTCATGTTTGGCTGAAGGTTTTTTAGGGTTTACTAGGTTATACCTTGAAGCTATCTATTATGTTTTAGTTGATATTTGTCTTCTTCTTGTATTTGTTATTGATATGTTCTTTATTTAATTGATTGTGAGGACTTAAACCAAAATCATATATTTACCTTATGGTTTGATATTTGTAATTGAGAAATTGAATATTGAGTCATGACCAAAAGAATAGAGTATTTGATATGCTAAATGCCGAGAGGTGACCCACTTCTTATACGGGTTTTACTTAATTATTCTAGAATATTTTATCAAGTACTGAGAAGTAAAATATGATTTTTAGAATAATTGAGATAGTAGAGAACTTAATGAAATTGAATTGGTGTAACTAAGTAACGAGAGGTGACGTATATGCTAGTTTGAGTATTGATATTAAAACAGAGATGTCCCTTAGTACCTACAACACCCAACTGTGTCTTCATAATACAAAAATAATTTCAATAACCAACTAAACGCAAAAATAGTGGATAGTACATCCTAGAAGCCCTAATTTTCATTACTTGCCGAAACATAAAAAATTATCTTAAGATTTTTAATTTAATTAGTTTAATTTCTCAAACAACAAATAATATCTCAAAACAATCTTTTTTTCATCAATTTAGATTAAATTACAAGGTTTTAAATTAAAAGTCTAAATTGTCCCTGTGAATAACGATACCTTAAATACTATAACTTATAGGTTGTATACTTGCAACTATATTCATTAATTAGGGTTTTAAAACTTACATGCACCATCTGAATCACATCAACGGGTATGGATAATGTTTTATTTTCATTAAATTATCGGATATGAATATGGGTAAGAAAAAAAATCCGTTAACTTGTCGGGTAAGGATACAAATAAAATCTATTCATAAACCTTTATTTATTCCATTGTTAATTATATTATAATCTATTCAATTGCTACAATCTTTTTCATTGTTAATTATATTATGATTATTTTCATTTTGAAAGACATTTGGCCGTTTATCCGATCCGTATCGTACCCGATAAGATGGATATGGATAAGATTTTATTTTCATTAAATTATCGAATATGGGTATGAGTAAGAATTTTTTTTGTTAACTTATCAGATATGAATATGGGTGAGGGATTTTCGTTACCCTACCCGACCCATTAATAGCCCTACATAACAACAACAACAACAACAACAATAAAATGAATGAATGAACAAGAAAATTTTGAGACCAGTAACAATTGTTTTTTTACCTTTTATATATGAAATTACAAAGAAATTGGGAATATTTTAGAAATTTTAAATTCATATTTTTTTTTGTTTAACTAAGATATGGCATCAGGATCTACACATAAAAGTATCTGTACGTTGGCACATCAAATTTCCTGCCCACAGATGTAAATGTATATATTCTCTACAAATTCTCCACTTCATTACTTCACTGATCATATCCCTGTTTATTGCACCCAATAGCAAAGGAGTCACTATCTTATCTTGAAATATATATTTCTATTTCTTTCCTTCCACATGTTCCAAACTGTCCCTGCAATTAATTGATTCGTGATTAAGGCGCATGCTTCTTCTTATTTTTTAAACTGTAATTTTTAATGAGGAAAATATTTGGGGGGGGGGGGGGGGATATTGTAGGTAGTTAATTATATATCATGCACGTAATTAATTATATTAATTGTCTATTGAGTAACTAGTAGCAATGGAGTGTGTCATCCTTCCGTCGGTGACAAAAGTTTAATCTGTTAGTTGAGCTTTTTATTTAAGTGTGTGCTTGTGCACTTGTGCCTGTTTTATTTATTATATATTTTACGACAAAATATATTTTAATCAGGATTAGATTGTAGTCTGTTACAACTATTAGTTCTGATTAATTTCTACAAGGGTTGTGCTCGGAATATATAAAATTAAGAAAACAATAAACACTAGGCCATCGATATACTTTTTTTAATTTAAAAATCATTAAATAAAAAAATAATACATAAATTTTATAATACTTCTAATTAAAAGGACATTAAAAAGACTATTACTATCGAATCTAGAATCTTTCCTAGATTTTTTAAGGATTCAAATTTCAAAATGAAAATATTATACAGGATTAGCAACATATCATAAAATTATCCAACACTCATAAATAAATGATATTTAGAAAAAAAAATTAGGAAAAATCCAATAGCCCTTATTAAGAAAAAAATTGATCAAGTTAATTAGAAATATGCATTAAACAAATTTGATCAAGTTAGAAATACTCTCTACGTAGAAGGACGGAAATTCGGAAGGATCCCTGGACTCTCATATTTACCAGTTTTTAGTAATAATAAGTTTTATTAAATTAATATTATTAAAAATAAGAGTGAGAAACGTAAAATTTCAAATATATTGAAATTTTACGGTTCTCACTCTTATTTTTAATAATATTAATTTAATAATAATTATTAATAATAAAAACTGCATATTTACTTAAAAAAAAAAACATTTGAAATATACAATAGAGATTTCATTAGGGGTGTAAGTCTAATACACTTAATACGTTCAATCCAACCGCTCCGATCCCATGAAATTGCGGATTTGGAGTATAATGGATTTATTTTTGAACAATCCGGCAATTGAAGTTCTGACATATATTTTGTAAAAACATATTTTCTAATAAATATTTTAATTGTCTAACTAAAAAAACAACATCATTATAAAAATAATACGATATTTTGTTATGTTTTCATTTTTAAATTAAAATGTTCTTTATATTAGTTATGATTATGTTGTTTTTCACTTGTATTTTTTCATCATAATTTATTTTTTCTTTAATTTTTCACAATAATTTCATAAAATAAAACCTGACCTGAACCCACGGAACCTGACCACTTAACATAAATGTCGAATTAAATATTTTTTTATCATTAATTGGAATAATTGGTTGATGATGGATTGAAATTTTCATAACCCTGTTGTAATAAATAGAAATTCTGACCGATCCGACCCATTTACGCTCCTAAATTCAATGCAAAATAATAATTGAAAATAATAGTAAGGTCGATGTTATGTTAGTGGTGGGATCCACCACCACCTCCACGGTACAATGGATGTGAGGTGTTATTTATGTGGTCTTCCGTGTTGCGAATATTTGTGTTACAAACAGAAAGAATGAAGACTGAAGGCCCACAGCCTAGTCCTTAAATGGCAAAATATCCTTACGGAAATGGCAGGTCTAATTAATTTTATTTTCTTGTCTAAAATATATTGAACAATTTGCATTACAGATGTAAATGGATCCGCTCATTATTATTTTCTTATTTTTCTTATCATATTCGGCCTGATTTAATTCGGTTAGAAAATTCTTGAGTTAATATGATTAGACTCGATTAAAATGATTAAATATTTAATAATTATTTATATTTAAGTAATTTATTGTTTAACAATATATAAAATAAAATTTAATTCACATGAAATTGCAAAATTTATCCGAAAAGGACATAATTAAACGGGTGGGCTCAATCAAAGACAAGACAAAAATTCTACACGATGCCTGATTAATGTTTCCTTGTTTCATTTTGAATTGAATCAAAATTTATCACCATTAGTTTGCAATATTCTAGACTTTCAATGTGTTACATATATGATCAAGATAGAAGCACGAAAGTTGATTGAATTTCAACGGCTGAGAACAAAAATGTCAAAGTTAGAAAATTTGAAATTTAATTTGTCTACAGATCTTATCTCAAAAAATAACATAATAAGGGCGATTCCGTTACGCTTTTTTTTTCATGTTTTAAACGAGCGTCATTACCAATAAGTCAAAACTCAAATGATGAACTTAGCAAGTTGTATAATAGTTATAAGACCAGCTGATACAGGATATATATAGTACTATCCAAAACTATACCAAGATAATCAAATGTCATTTGCTTAACAATTTAGATGACAGCTGTAAAAGGTTGTTCGTGTTCTTATTTTCGATTGCTATCATAATCCAGTTCCCAATAATATTCAAGAATTTATTACTTTTTATGGGGCTAATTAAATATGTGTTATAATAGTGCAAGTTAAATATATCATATATTATCAGTTTTTTTTACCATATTTTAATTGTGCTTCAAATCGTAATTCCACACATGACCAAAACAACGTGGGACATTTCATATTTTCATGTTATTTATTTATTAATTTTTCCGGACCAGTGAAAGCCAGACAAGCAATCTCCTAGGGCGATATCAATTTTAGGTACATGACAATCACTAGAGAAGAACAATTTTTAATGGGTGGACAGACGGCCTAGAAGTGATTATGTAGTCAATTAATTAGACTATTACACATGATTTATTTACAAAGAAATTAAACCAGGCTGTCAATTCTTTAAAAAAAATGGACTATTACATATCGACAATTTAATCTTGTTACACTAAATATCTTCTTTAATTTGTCGATTTGCAAAACAATCTTAAATTTTATAATTTACTTTGTTTGAGTTTTGTGCAGAGATTGAAATGTAAATGGATTAGTGCACAAGAATCAAACTAATGATGGGATACACGAGCTTCATAAAAACTACATTAGGCTTAGGTTTAGTTAGACTTAAACTGAGTTGAATTTGTCAAGATAAATTGAGTTTAAACAACAAATAAAAGTGTTTTTGAATCGTTATAACGATTGAATCGTTATAACGGTTCATCTCAATACTCAAAATTATTCTAGGGCAGAAAATTCTCAAAGAAATCAGAGTGTATCGTTATGTAACGATTCGGTAATCGTTGCAACGGTTTATGAAACGTATAACGATTCAGTGAATCGTTATAACGTTTCTGCTCAATCGATCCAACGACTATTCTTTCTAAACCGTTATAACGATTCCCAAACCATTATAATGATTCCCACCGAAAATAATTTCTTCAGCTATTTCAGAAGATCTATTTTAAAAGGATCATCTCTCTCATTGATTTGATGTAGATCCAACTAGCTAAATCATTACTCCAGATAGCTTACTAGCCATATACAAAGCGAGAGAGATAATTCAAGAGATTAAAACACTCAATTAGCCAAATTCTTGTTCAAGCTCAATATAGCTTCTTTCTATTCTCCCAACTTGATCATTCGTGATCTTCTTGTAAACGTTTTCTTGAGCTGTAGTGCTCAACCCTTTTTGAGTTGTAGTACTCACCTTTTTTTGAGTGTATTGTCATTCATTTTCTGTTTTTGAGTGTGTTGTCACTCACTTTTTGAATGTGTTATCACTCTTGTTACCGATAAGATTGACAACCCATTTTTGTGTGAGGGAACAAGTTCTACAAGTGTAAAACTGTTTTTAGTGTTTCGGCTCAACCTTGTTGGAAGTTGAGAATCCCGGAGACGTAGGCATTTTTAAGCGAACTCCGTTACATTTTGTGTTCTTGTTTGATTTTTTTTTCTTTTCTCACATTTCTTTAATTACTATATTTTGTGAGAATTGAATCGTATTGAATTGTATTTTGCTGCCATTACACTTGAACACTAAGCCCCAAATCGGTTTATACATTTCTACCTTAGGTTCTTTACATTCTTACACTATTTTTGACTTTTAATACCACCATCCTAGGGCTTTCAAATCTGTTTATTAATATTTTAAACTAAATTCATATCAAAATTGGACTGTTACATATCGAAAATTTAATCTGTTTATTAATATTTTAAACTAAATTGATATTAAATAAAAAATATTTGTGGTGATTGAATATTGTTACCTGCTTCATGATAAAATATATGTAACAATAAAATATATATTTTAATAATATACCACTAAATATCATAATTCATCCTCCGATAATTAATTCTTCAAACAAAAGTTTTGACGATTACGTCGATCATGTAATAAATTGCAAAATGACTGACTAATCGTCAATCTTGAGCCTTGACTACCCTTAAAAGTGATTGATCGTTAGGATCTTTTTTTTTTAAATCATGATATCTCTGGATATGTACGAACCAATATAACTATTTCATATGTGAAATGCTTTCATTATTTTACAACTCCGCTAATACAGTAATGAAAAGTTCCACTGTTTAATTTCTACTGTCAACACATATTAAGCATATTCATATATACTTCTATGTCCAACTCAGTCCGGACACATTTTGATATTGCCCTTAAACCTTCTAATTTTTACCATATATATATAGCAAATCCATGTATAAAAATATATCAAATGATCTTTAAATTTTAATTTTTCACTCTCATTAAATTTTTCATATTAAAATGTCATGGTACATTATTTTCAAAAATTGAAAAGAGTGACTTAAAATACTCGAAACATCCCAAATTTTGGTACCCCACAAGATTTCAATATGAAAAATTTAATAAGATTGAAAAATTAAAATTTGGAGATCATTTGATATAATTTTTGAATTAAGTTTACGGTAGATTTACTATATATATATATATATATTTATATAGCAACCTAGTAGGTCATACATGTCAGGCTGTTAACATTTAGTTATTTCAACATTGTCAAATAAATCTACATGGATAAAAGATTTTCAATATTCAAGTTCCTAAATTCCCATGCTAACCAGACTTTGAGTAGAATCAACAGCACATACATTATTTGACTAAGTTTTTCCTTGACCGTGTAGTTGTTTGACCAAAAATATTTGACTCCACAGTTAAGAATTTTTTTTTTGGGCCCCCAATTATTGGGCTAAAAATTACTTCCTGCAATAGAGTTTTTGTTTTGACACTTTTGTCCTTTCTAATGCGACCAACCTTTATCTCTAATAGCAATTTAATAATAGTGGTGAATTGCGCGTGTACCCGTTTAAACTTTCAAAATTGCTGATATTTCCATTAATTCATCAAAATATTTTATTTCCCCATCAAAACTTGACTTCATTTCTTTTTTTCTCCTTTATCTGTTTAATTTACTTATAAATTTTACTTAAATATTGAATTAACTGTTTTGCCCTCTTCTTAAATGGAGAGTTCTTTTTTCTAAAAATGCAAAAAAAAAAACATAATAGTGACATTCATTTTTCATCTCTCGGACTCGGATTCTTTTCAGAGCATAATATTGGGTGCAAGAATATATTTCATACTAAAGTGCAATACTAGTTCTTTTCTTAAATTATATATTAATAGATATAATTTACGAACATAAAGCATCATTCTCAGATAAAGGAGAATATGACACCTCGCTCAGATAATTAAAGCAAAATAAATTCGTAATTAGTGAAGTGATTGATAGTAATAATATATCGAAATACGTTATCCGTAACTATCTTGTATCAGTATGCATGCAATATGTAACATTTTTTTATTCTTTTTGTACCAGAATTTTAGCTATGGGAATTGAACTATGCATAATCTGCCAACATACTATTTTCTCCTTTTTTATACAAGCCCTCTCTCTCTCTCTCTCTCTCTCTCTCTCCTCTCAATTACATATCTATCTTCCTATAAGCCGTAAAAATATTTATTATGCCTATGCTTCGGAATATTGTACTACAACCATTCACGAATGAATATTATTGATCTGAATATTTAAGTATTTTACAATTCAAAACAGCAACCAGTTCAAATTTGTAATTAATTGCTACCGTGTCTCATTTTTTTAATTTTAGTTGCAATAAAACAAGATGTATAATAATATTTCCTCCATCAAGTTCTTTGTTGAATCTTAGTGAAATCATTTGCAACCAATTTCTTATAAATAAATAAACGTAAATAGACAACTCAAATTTCAAAATCCTAGAAGATGAGGAAGACAACATCTGAAGCAAGTGATGGTGAACAAAGCACCGGCACCCCGATTCATTTATGTGTCAAGGATCTCCCTTGTTGCAATAAAATTCTCTGCAATGTGACGACCATAAAGGCATATTTGATTTGTGGAGATTAGTCTTGATAGCTTCCAAATCGCCGCGTTGCAACACTTTGATAGGAGCTTTGGAAATAAGTTTATTACACGATTGGACGAAAATCCTCTACCCTTTGTGGACCGTCTTTCTTAGGAATCATGGTTATATTAGCCTTGTTTATATGTAGCATGTTAAGTCTTCCATGAAAGAATTCATTGAACGTTGCTAGAATTTTCGCTTTAACAGAGGCCGCATGCCCTTAGGAACTCATTTGGCAGACGCGCACCATCCGCCCTGACGCCTTATTCCTTGCCATTTGTTGGGCCGCCTTCCAAATTTCCTCCCGCAAAAGGATTCGCTAGATCATTTAAGTGTGTGTCAAATGTATAATAATATTTCCTCCATCAAGTTCTTTGTTGAATCTTAGTGAAATCATTTGCAACCAATTTCTTATAAATAAATAGACAACTCAAATTTCAAAAACGAAGCAAGTGATGGTGAAAATTAGGAACAGAAAAAAAAATAGTCAAGGCACCTGAAGAAAACTGAGAATTTATATCAAGAAAGGATCTTGTAAACACAAGACTTAGGCATTGAGAGAATGGCTTTCCCAAGAAGAAACCTAAAATTCTGAAGTTAGATGTTGGGGTCTTTTCTTTTCTTATCAGATCTATTTGATGGAAAGGACATATTAGACAATTTGATTTTAATAATGAGTTGATAATTAATTAGTTAAATGAAGGATTGGGGAAAAGAGAAATGATATTACAATTTAATGGAGGTAAATGAGATATTTTGGACTTTTCATGGAGATATTGGTTATCTTAAATATTTTGATAGGCACACCGAAAATTAATCTTTTAATAATAGATGAAGATGATGCTGTGAGGTGGAAAAATCTGACTTGATTCAATTTCAGAAATCTGTCTGATTTGTTCGGATTCAAATTTGATTCTATTCATTTTTTTTAAAAAAATCTAATTGATCTGATCTGATTCAGCCTGAGATCAAATAATCTACAATTCAATCAAAATCAATTTAAAATCTGAAAAAAAAAATTAACATATAAATAGAACTGACTTTGACCCTACTTGACCTTACCTAATTTCTTTCAAAAAATCAAATTAACCTGACACGGTTCACTCAAACCGAACTCGACCCGACCCACCAATTGCCACCTCTACTTCTTGCTATCCCCAATTAATACAGGCTTACATTTTACAGTAGAGAAGGGATCGGTTGATAATGGGTTATTTTGACAACCTTGACAATGGATCTCTAAATAAATACAAAAAAATAATTGAAAAAAAAAAAATAGATGTGTTCTTCTACTTTTAGATTGATGGTCATTCAAATTTCATGCAATTTCATTATCGTTTGATAGTCCATCAAAGACCATCAAATTTTCATACAATTTACAATGGTTCCAATTTAACGGTCTTTGATGTACTATCAAACGATAATGAAATTGAATGAAATTTGAATGAACATCAATCCATAGATACAAGAACATATCTATAAATTTTTTTCTATTTTTAAGATTTTTTGTATTTATTTAGAAGTCCATTATTAATGTTATTAAAATAACCCATTGTCAATGGATCCCCACTCATTACAGTATACGGTCCCTCCGCGCCAGAATTCCTATTTCTTTTTTAGCACAACACGAGAAATAGTCTCATTTGAAGAAATGAGATTATGAAATTGAGAATTTTATTTGGGAAATTCAAGCTAGAACTTTCTTACATCAACAACATAAACAGTCTTTTTATCTTAAATTAGGCATATACTGATATACATATAGAACCATCATGAAAAATTTAAGCTTGGCTCAGGCTACGGATCATCTGTGGCGAATGTGTGCTTTGTTGTTATTTCTCGGGACCATTATGGATATGATTGCTAAAGAACTATGATTGTTATGATTATTATAATGAATAAAAGTGTCCATTATCTTCGTGCTTGTTATGGGAAAAAATGTACGAGTATTTATTCCCGTAAGAGAAATATAATTGCTATGATTATTTATGCCCCTAAGAGAAATATACGAGTTACATTATTTTTGCTATGTTGGTGATTCTAACTTTGGAAGTAATTAACCGTGTAAATAATTATCAGATAAGCTACCATGAAAACATAAAAGTATAGTAAAAAATAGTATAATATTTTTATATAATAAAACTTTTATTAATTTAAACATATATTATTTTTCATATTTGGACCTGTACCATTCTGTAGAAACTCGAGTCCCATTAGTACATTAGTCATTACCGTCTGTATCAAGTCAGTACAAAAAAATAATATTATATGAAAAGAACAAACGGGAGAAAAGGGGTTCCAAATCTGTTGTTATTTTTGAAGAAGAAAAGAGTTTGTTATTTATTTCTAAAAAAATAAAAAATAAATAAAAATAGGAAAAAAAGTTTATAAATATGTTCTTTTATTTGTAGATTGATAACCCGTTAAATTTTATATAATTTCATTATTTTTTGATACTTCATAAAAAATTATCAAATTTAACAGTTTTTCACTAATGTTTGCAATGATTCTAAATTAACAATCTTTGATGGCTATCAAACGTTAATAAAATTATATGAAATTTGACATGCTATCAATCTATAAGTAAAAAAATATATTTATAATTTTTTTTCTATTTTTAAATTTTTTTTTTTTTTTTAAATAAATAAAAGAACTCTATTTTTCTACAAGAATAATAACATATTTGAAGCCGAGAAAAGAAAAAAGAAAAAGAAGAAGTGGAATGGCGCACTAAAATAGGCACTGATGCTCTAGGTAGGTTGGGAATGCTCGTCTTGCGGTAAATTTCCTCTTGTGAATTCAAAAGCAAGATGGTGCATCTTTGATTTGATTCATGTAATTATGGAGTTAAATCAAGTATCTTGTCATCTGTTACAGGACTTATGATTTGGTGGTATTTATATATTATCTTGTATTGTGGAGATTTCGCCTATAAATTCCAACAAAAACTAGATTAGGGATGAACTAGGTGATAGAAAGGAACAGTGAAGTACCTAATTATCAAAGGAACGGTACGGAAAAAAACTATTTGTTATCTAACAACAAGAAATTGGAGACCACAATATTATGTTTATAATTACTTGATTTTATTTCATCTCCCTAATGTACTGCACATGTGAATGAATGATATATAATGATATACATGTAAAAAGAATCATATTATATAATGACTAGAACTAGTTATTTGGTCTAGTGGCCGCAAAAATAATGTCCTCTGTGCAGAAGATTGTAAGTTCAGGATGAGAAATTTTATCAACACTTAAAATTCAATAGCCTATATTCTCATCCTTATCTCAAAAAAAAGATAATTATGTAATTTAATTAAATTTAAGGATCATCTTAATTTGTAAGTACACAAGAAAATTCTATCCAGGCTCACGAACTATTTAAAAGCTTAAATAAAAATTGTTCAACGATTCAGGAAATACCAGTTGTATACCCGCGCGTTGCAGCTAATTTTTTATTTAGATATAGAAAAATATCACATAATAATATGTACATCATTCGAATATGAAAAAGATCAATAAATGCAAGATCAATTATAGATGTTATATCATATATAATCTCATATGATTTCTCTCAATTTTTAATTTCCTTCCTCCTATATGGCAAAGAAATGGAGAGAAATAAAAAATAATGGACGCTATCGTGTTTGTTTGATTAGTCAAAATTAATGTAAATCATTAGATGAGGGGTATTTTGAGATATAAAAAATTTGAAAGAAATGATAAAAAATAGATATGTCCAATTCTTAGTTACTTTATATAATAGTATAGATAAAGCGGAGGACACCCAATCAGCAATTAATACATTCCTTTCTAATTGGCCTATGTACAAGTGAATGCATTGAAGCCCTTATTAAATTCACTTTGTTTGAATCTTTTAATCTTATCTGTTATATATTCAGTTAGAAGATGAGAAAACAAAAATATTGTTCTTGAAAGGCAACTGAAAATAATAAATTAAAAGAAATAGCACTATAAGATACAATATAAATATAACAAAATAAATTTTAGTAATTTACCTTTGCATAATTAAATTGCCGTTTTCTGTACCAAGTAGGCAAATAACCAACCCATTGAGTCAGTTGACTTGACTGGCAACACTTTATTTTATAGTGTAAACAAAGTAACGTTTTGCCAAATTTGAAATCTTGGAAAATGGACACCTCCATTACGTGAGAGTTGAAACGGGAAACTAAACTAACGAAACGTTTTTTTGTTCCGAATTAGCCCCCGCCTCGAATCTTTATATACCTCTAACCAGTCTCTAACTTCCACCCAAAGCATTTCCCCCCGCTTTCTCCCCAAAAACCTCTTCTTGCTAACAGTGTGCCTCAAAATCTCTCTCTCTCTCTCTCTCTCTGATCGTCCGCGTGCTCTATTTTCTTCTCTCTCTGTCTTTGTGAGACAATAGGATATGGAGACATCAAGATCTCTAATGTCGGCAACTTCGCCATTTTTTAAGGCCCCATCGTGCAAATCTCGCAGGAGACAGGTACACATGATATTCACTAATCATGCATTCCTAGATTGTTCGACTTTGTGCGACTAAACTTTTATGTCAGAAGGAGCTAATAAATTTACCCCAAAGTCTGCTTCACATGTTAACAATAATTAAAAGAAGTACATGCTAGAAAGATGTTTGAGCACGGATAATTACTAATTAAGAGATGTTTGATTGGAGTCCTCTGCTTTTTCCTCTTACCTGTGAGTTTTCAGGTTTCTGTGAGAGCAAATGCGGATGGAAATAAAATGGCCATTAGAAAGGATAACGATGGAAAGATCGTCTTCTCCGGAGAGAAACCCCCAACGCCTATTTTGGATACTATCAACTATCCAGTTCACATGAAAAACCTCTCTATTCAGGTACCATCCATCTTTCCTTCTAAAATCGCACTACTTTTGGCCAAATTTTTAATCCAAAACATTTTTGATACGTTTTAACCTGATAGACCAAGGTTTGCAAAATCAGAATCGGCATGTTGACCGTGAAATCGGAATCAGAAGAACCGGTTGGAATCGGATGAATCGGATCGGAAAAATCGGATTTTTTATTGAAAAAGTTTATTTTGCATTAAAAAATAGAAAATATTATAAAAAATGTTTTTATTGAAAAATTATTTGAAGAAAAAAATTACACTTAAATAATGCACTAATTTAATATAATACATGCATTTAAATAATAAGGAGAATAATATTTTATGAAGCTAATATATATATAGAGAGAGAGAGAGAGAGAAATCAAGAAATATTATGAGAGAATCGGGTTCTCTATAAAATTCTAAGAAAATTTATATATTATTTAATATTTTTGGAGTTACATATGTCGGGGAAATAAAAAAAATCATCAATTAATGTAATTGAATCAATTAATTGGACAAAAAAAAATTGATGCTTAATCTAAGACAAAATAGTAAATAAATTTATAATAAAATTTGGCTCAATTTATAGAATTTTTGTTAAATTTTTGATGAATTTTGAAGAAAGAAATCTTTTGAAATAAATTCAATGGAATTCAAACTTTGAAAGAAAATTAGAAATTTAGCCAATATGTTGCATTTAATGCATGGATTAATGCATTCGGACCCCACACGTCAACAGAGAACTCTCACTGGGTTGTGATTTAATTTGTGCTCCTTGTTCATCCAAAAAAAGAGGAAAAGGAAAAGAAAAAAATACGCGAGATAAACTCGGTTCGCATGAAACGTTCCCTTGTCATCTATATGATCTATATGGACCAAGTGCATCCAGTGAATACTACCCCTTACCCACTCCCATATTCCAATTGCAGTCAGTTATGGCGGTCAGTCGCCGGCGATTCCGATCCGACTCGGCCGTCAGTTATGGCGGTCGATTTTGAACAATAATTTGAAAATTGGTGCAAATTTACATTTCATTTCAGGAACTGGAGCAATTGGCAGATGAAGTGAGAGCTGAAATAGTGCACACAGTGTCAAAGACCGGAGGACACCTGAGCTCAAGCCTCGGCGTGGTCGAGCTCTCGGTTGCTTTGCACCATGTTTTCAATACCCCCGAAGACAAGATCATATGGGATGTCGGCCATCAGGTTATAACACTCTTTTAATTACTTCTCCACCTCTCCTTTCTGGTATCTAACTTTCCTATGCGCTTGCTACCATCAAAGGGAAGACAAGTAGTCTGATTTTGAACATCTGACTATGAAAAGCAAAATATATATGATCGGTACAGGAGTTGTAGTTCCTGAACTAAGCAACTATTGAAAAAGTAAAAAATAACTTCTTAAGGAATTAATAAAAAAATTGATAAATTTTGACATATGTGTTGGTTAACATTAATTATTTAGTTTTTTTTTCTGAAAATAATAAAATAAATAATAATAATAACAACAACAGTAGCAGCAGCAGCATTCAACTCTTTGACCGGATTTTTTTAATTAATTATTTGAATAATCATATTTTTAGTAATAAGAGTGGTTAAATCAAATTTTAAAAATACAAATGACAACGCGCAATTATCAATGGCGCTGTGCAAACACGCCACTCGAACTGGCATGTTTGAGCAAAGACATCACTATGGGTGGTGTCTTTTATTTTTTTAAATATTTTCATCCAATCCAATTTAAACTTAACTGAATATATGGGAGGTGCCAGTGGGAGAATGCGTCACTCCCACTGGCGTGAATCTTTTTTTTTTAAATAACTGAAAATAAAAAAATAAAAACATTACTGTCAGTGGCGCGCTGCCATTCGTATTTTTAAAATTTCATTTAATCACTCTTATTATTAAAAATATGATTATTCAAATAATTAATTAAAAAAATCTGCTCTTTGACAGTTGTTCTGTTCTTGCTTTTCGAGGAATGATACATTTTTATCCATATATTGATCCCAAGTTTTGGATGATTACCTTCTTTGTTAAATCAGATGATCATATATGAATTATTGTCCTTACTCTCTATTATTGTAATGGAAACGTTCAATTAACTGTTGTGAGCCTTGACACACTTTTGTTGTGAGAATTTATATAAAATTTAAATCACCCTTCTGTATTCTTCATACATGGTTAAATAGTTCACCCTGAAAGGTCATTGGCTCATGGTACATCCTGGCTTAGTTGAATATATTTAGCTTAGTTCTATTTCATACATCATTGTGGCACTAGTCATTTTCAGTGTAGTAAATGGTATTATAACAAATAGAAAAAATAATTAACGAAGCAATAGAGATGATGGTGCAGACAAATAACAAAGAAAATTCACTAGAGGAAATCCAAAGGCGTCACAAAAGTGCATGTTCTTAATTATCTAGTTCTCTTTGTAACTGAAGTACAAATGATTTTATTTATTTATTTATTTAGGCCTACCCACATAAGATACTGACGGGGAGGAGGTCAAGGATGCACACAATAAGGCAAACCTCTGGCCTTGCTGGTTTCCCCAAAAGAGATGAGAGCATTTATGATGCTTTTGGTGTTGGCCATAGCTCCACGAGCATCTCTGCTGGTCTTGGTATGTATATTAACATGTATTAACTTCCATTGTAATTTAATTTTACATTATGCGAGAGCAACTATAACCGTTACATAGTATGAAAAAAAAAGGGTTTTAATGGGCACCTGATAACTCATGACTCTACAACTTAATTAATATATAGAAGCTGCAAACATCATTAATGCAAAGTGAAAATATTCACTCTTTCCAGTTCTGCCCAAACTGCTCTGACACATAGTATAGCTCTGCTTTAAGTCTATATGAACCAAAACTGCATAACCAAATCAAGTAAATAAAACCAATTGCTGTAAGTATACAGCTCTGGTCAGGGTTATCAGAATACCACAAAGTTTGTAATCCATATTGGTTCTGTCATTTCCATACAGGAGATGGTAACTAATTGAATGTCAAATTTAACAACTATTTATTTTTTCATATATGCTTTATTATGAATATGTTATCATTTCGGCCGCCATCAAAGTGTTAACATGGATATCCCAGCAATGACTGACAATCATTGCTATGAAATATCCATATTAACACTCATATATATTTTAACATTAAATTTAAAGTATTATCCTAAACATATGATATTGACATACTTTAAGATAAAAATTGAAAAACACAACAAAAGTTATCTTTCTCTGGTAACTATGGGCCTGCTAAAAAAGCACAAATGCACCGTATCAACACAAGAAAATGTTAAAGTACATATAAGACATATTGAAGAATATCTTAGACTAAACTATCTATAAAGCATCAGGAAAATAGATTCTTTGACCAGAACATGATATCCTAAAATGAAATTGTTTCTCCAGGGATGGCAGTTGCAAGGGATTTATTAGGAAAAAATAACCATGTTATAGCAGTGATTGGGGATGGAGCCATGACAGCAGGGCAGGCATATGAGGCAATGAACAACTCAGGATTTCTCAATTCAAACATGATAATTATCTTGAATGACAACAAGCAAGTCTCTTTGCCGACTGCTACCCTTGACGGCCCTGCTACCCCTGTTGGGGCCCTCAGCAAGGCTCTCACAAAGCTTCAATCTAGCACCAAACTCAGAAAACTACGTGAGGCTGCAAAGGTAATATAATTTAAACATTCAAGTTCTTTTAATATAACACAAGGTAAAAGATTTTCTATTGCTGTATGCAAAAAAGAAACATTGCAAAGAAATGAATTCTTAGTGCATTTAACTAACCATTAAGTAATTTAAATTAATATTAGTAAAGGTAGGTCTTGACTAGCTACCTAATTAATTAAGAGTAGATTTAAGTTATTAGTTACCTGCAGATACACAAATAATCTAAAATCAAAGCATACAAACATGAAAATAACAACTCTGTAATGTTGCAATAGTTGAGGTCAAAAGGGCACAAGGTTATATTCATAAATACTGTGTAATTTGTACTATTGGATTCTTTGTACACCGGTAATGGAATAACCAATACTGTTGGAACAGACCATTACAAAGCAAATTGGGGGCCCCACACATGAGGTGGCAGCCAAGGTCGACGAATATGCAAGGGGTATGATAAGCGCCTCTGGAGCTACCCTATTTGAGGAGCTTGGGTTGTATTACGTAGGCCCTGTTGATGGGCATAACATCGATGATCTGATAACAATCTTTGAGAAGGTGAAGGCCTTGCCGGCTCCGGGGCCAGTGGTGATCCATGTTGTCACTGAGAAGGGGAAAGGTTATGCTCCTGCTGAATCTGCTCCAGATAAGATGCATGGTACATCCCTTTGGTTTGTTTATGCTTATTAACTTATTATTGTCAGTACTTTCAAAGCATTAATTTTCCCAAGGCTGAGGTTCACATGGCCTATTGATGATGTTCTAAAATTATCTGATTGTTATCATGGCATCAGAAAATATTAAATCTATATATATTCTTTTTTCCCTTTTAGGTGTTGTCAAGTTCGATCCTCAAACTGGAAAACAATTCAAAGCCAAATCCAATACTCTGTCATACACGCAATATTTTGCAAATGCACTTATAAAGGAGGCAGAGGTGGACAGCAAGATAGTAGGAATCCATGCAGCCATGGGAGGTGGGACTGGCCTCAATTACTTTCAGAAGAAGTTCCCGGAGAGGTGTTTTGATGTCGGCATTGCTGAGCAACATGCTGTCACTTTTGCTGCTGGCCTTGCAACAGAGGGGCTCAAGCCATTCTGCGCCATTTATTCTTCATTTCTTCAAAGGGGATATGATCAGGTATGACTAGTCCAACTTTCTCAATGGTTGACAAAACTTGTATTATAATTCTTTCTTACAAAATTATGTCAGCGTGTTTGGTTAATGTATAAATAAACAAAAGGGGTGAGGGAGGAAGTCAGGAGGATAAATAATAAAAACTTCTTTCCTAAGTGATTTTAAATTTATAGTGCGGATTTTGAACAGGGTTACCTAAGTATACTTCAATTTTTTTTTTTTTCCCTGATGCTATTCTTCACTTCCAATTCTCACTTTTAATTTGTTCCTTCAAAGTATACTTCAAACATTTAAGAATTTTATTTGGACAATATTTTTAGGTGGTGCATGATGTAGATTTGCAGAAGTTACCTGTACGGTTTGCACTGGATCGAGCAGGCTTAGTGGGTGCTGATGGGCCCACACACTGTGGGTCCTTTGACATAACATACATGGCATGCCTTCCTAACATGGTTGTGATGGCACCAGCTGATGAGGCAGAGCTGATGCACATGGTCGCCACAGCAGCAGCTATCGATGATCGGCCATCTTGTTTTAGGTTCCCTCGAGGAAATGGAGTTGGGGTTCCCCTCCCTTCTGACAACAAAGGCACTCCTATTGAGGTACTGTTTTTAATTTTGGGCACTAGAAAATTCCAACACATAAAATTCCAATTGTGAAATTTAACAATTAGTTACTTTTTGGCTGGGCAAAGGATGAAACAAATAAAACTACTCATCTATAATTTAAGTTTGAAAGACCTTTTTAAAACATTGTAATTGAATAGTTTTATTTCTCACCTTGACAGATTGGAAAGGGAAGAGTGCTCTTGGAAGGAACTAGAGTAGCTATTTTAGGTTATGGGTCAATTGTCCAAACATGCATGAAGGCTGCTACCATGTTGTGGAACCAAGGTATCTATATCACCGTCGCTGATGCACGCTTCTGTAAGCCGCTCGACCGTTCCCTTATCACCAGTCTTGCAAAAGAACACGAGATCCTTTTGACAGTTGAAGAAGGCTCCATTGGTGGCTTCTGCTCCCATGTTTCCCATTTCCTCAGTTTGAATGGCCTCCTAGATGGCAACCTCAAGGTATTTGTTCGAACTTCATCAGCTTATAGCCTTATACACATTATATAAGTCCTTACCATACTCGTTTGTTGTCGTAAAAATTGGTATCTCGTGTTTGGTAATACAAGTAAAAATAAGATACTGATTAATTATGATAACATTGGAGAAAATAAAGGAGTACACATAGGAGAGCTAAATGCTCTGAAGAAAATGAACCCATCACTGGTCTTTAAAAGCTTAAATTATTTAGGAAATTCTGTGCAGTCCTCTCCTTTATATTTTTATATTAGAAAATAGTTTTGATTACTAACTCACGTTTTTCAGGTTTCATTATCATTTTTAATTAATGAGTTTTAATATTGTAAACAGTTGAGATCAATGGTGCTGCCGGACCGGTACATTGACCATGGTTCACCAGTGGATCAAATTGAGGCGGCTGGGCTGTCATCCCGGCATATATCTGCTACAGTTCTTTCTCTTTTGGGGAGGCAAAAGGAGGCTTTGCAACTGCAGTAAACAAGAGAAATTTCCTACATAGAATTAAAAGAAACTTCATCCAAAATATTAAACTACTTTTTGGAGAAGCAAGGATATATTAATGGAACTTACTGTACAGGATTATCACATTTTAATTTTCATTCATTGTTCTCTCTATTCTCTTTCTTTTTTTCTTTTTCTTTTTTTTTGAGAGAGAGGGGAGGTTGTTTTCTGGTAGTAACATACTGTGATATGCTAAAGTGTTGCTTGAAGTGCCAGGTAGAATATCTATCAGCTGTCAGTATGATTTAGTTATGGAACAATAAGAGATCAAATGAGAGATCTCTTTAGTTGTTTGGCAGTTCGTCGACATAAATGCGGTACTAGATTGTATCACTTGTAAGAATAAAAATGTTTGGAGTAAATATTTATATATTTTTCATATATGTATAATAGCAAGAGTTTGAATAGCAACCTTGTATACTTCAAAATGAATATTAATTGTTGAACTGGAATGACAATCTTCTTTTTTGTACTTTCTTTGAAATTCCCAAAATTCCCGAAGAAAAAACAATAATAGCGCCACAGAGCATCCAAGTAGCATGTGCATATTATTTTGAACAGAAAAGGCAGTGTGATACGGACATATGGTAAATGGTTCCCCTTTATTAATTGTCTATTTTATGATAAAAATATAAAGTTTACAGATTTTATGATGGATATGAAATAAAAATTAAATGTATTTTGCTAATAGCTATACAAGGGTATTTGATTTTTGATATTCATTTAATATTCATAACCAAAGCAGATACAAATATTATTTTAGCACTATCCATTCTGAATCTGTTTTGTTTACAATATGTATCAACAGCAATACATACTATACAAAGATTTTATGATACATGATATTACTGTCCGATCCGGATTAACACATAAAAACAATGTAAATAAGTTTTAAGAGATTTTTATTTATTTATGCAGGAGTTGTAATGAAAATAGAAGTTCACATGAATGAAAGGTTTCTGACAGCGACACTGGTTTGGCATCCTCGCCCTCGGCTAAAAATAGATATTTAATTTATATTTAAAATTAAGTGATTAAATATAAATTTTATATGAAATTGAGTGACTTCTCATAAAATTTATCCTTGTAAGAATTACATTTCTTATTGTGATGATATATAGGTTTTATTTTACACACTGAACCGAATAATTGGTATTTCTTATCTTTGGGATATATTACATCATATATTTTTCTAACACCACGACATAATTCCTATATAGGAACATTTTTATTTGTCAATGAACGTGAGGCTGTAGGTAGACGATAGACATTGAATTTTTAAAATCATTTAATTTTATAAGTTTATAAAATATATCCTGATTTGATTTTTAATTTATTACCTCTTATTTAAGAAAATATTACCGTTGTTATCAAAAAGATTAGTTTTTAATCCAAATTGATAATTAATTCAATATCTACAATTCAATCCTAATTTGAATATTATAATCTGTTTTGTTATTAACATTCTACGAATAAATGCAAGCTCAATTTCGTAAGAAACATTTAAAAAATAAATAAATGTCGAGGACAACCAAACACTTATATTTAAAAAAAGAAAAGTCCTTATACTAAACTCAAGCTGATCAAATTCAAATTATTCGAACTCGAGGTTGACTTGTCCAACACAATAATTGAAACGGTGGTTGTGATCCGCTTCGTTTTACAAGGAACTTTTTTTTACTAAATCTGTAATTCGGTTCCGCCCCCACAGTATACTTATTAAATAAATAATTAATAATATAAAATTTTAAATATATTTAATACATAATATTTTTAAATGCTAAGTAATAATGATAACTATAATAATTATTATTATTAAGTTAAGTTTCACCTTAAATATATTACACATGTTATTTTAAATGAGGACAGAGAAACTATTTTATATGAACCCTTAGATTCAAGAAGATGAAAAAATTTAAACAAAATCAACGGTGAAGAAAAATTGATGATGTGGCATGTTTAAAAAGTTTAAAAATTTAACTCTCTTTATGTATTAAAAATTTCAAAAAAAATTATAAGAAATAATTACAACTGACAATAGAATTATTTTTTGACGTAGATCAAAAGTTCTAAACTCAGGTAAAATATTTTATTAATAATTAAAATTAGAAATTTTATTAATGTTAAATCTAAAACTAGAAATAACCGAAATATCATTGACGTCACTCCCGTACTTTTTTAGTTCTTGAACTCTCAAAGTCTTGAACTCCGTAATCCTAATTCAAAAATTTATCAAATCATCTCCAAATTTTTATTTATCATTCTCATTAAATTCTTCATATTGAAATCTTATGGGATATAAAAATTTAAGATTTTTTGAATTTTCTAAGTCACTATTTTTAATTTTTAAAAATAATGTACAAATATTAAATATTTTATTATTATTTTTAGCTGATTTTTAAAAATTAAAAAGAGCGACTTAGAAAACTTGACTTCTCCAAAATTTTCTATCCTATAAGATTTTCATATGAAGAACTTAATAAGAGTGATAAATTAAAATTAAGAGATTATTTGATATATTTTTTGAGTTAACATTATATATGGGTTCCGTATTTCTAGGAGCATGCTAGCTTTAAATGAAATTTTTTATTGAATTTATGTGGCAAGAAAATGAACAAAATTAACAGTGAATTCAAATTTGATATATAGATTTGAAGTTTTAAAATTATAAAAAAAATTATGAAATATTCATGACAAAAATCCCACAAAATTATGTCTCGTTTAGAATTTTCAATGTAGACTTTTGTTGGAAGCATTAATTTCTCACATTGAAGTAATGTTGTTGTCTAGAAGATGCATTTCAATTTGTTTTCTTCTTGTAGATTTTGATGTGCGGATATTATTATTTTTGTTGTCCTTTCAAAGAGGTATGAAAAAGCTGTTGGATGGAGGAAAACGTATCTGCCAAAATCCACATGCAAAACATTTTTTTTATGAGAAGGATCAGTTGATAATGATTTATTTTGACAACTTGACAATAAATCTCTAAATAAATAAATAAAAAAATCTTAAAAATAAAAAAAATTATAAATATTTTCTTCTACCTTTAAATTGATGGCCATTCAAATTTTATGTAGTTTTATTATCATTTGATAGTCTATTAAAAATCGTTAAATTAAAATCATTGCAAATTGTATGAAAATTTAATGGTCTTTGATGGACTATCAAACGATAATGAAAATACATGAAATTTGAATGATCTTCAGAACACATCTATAAACTTTTTTTCAATTTTAATTTTTTTTATTTATTTAGAGATCTATTGTAAAGGTTGTCAAAATAACTCATTGTCAATGGATCCCACTTTTTTTTTTATTATATATTTATATAGAAACTTTGTTTTTTTTTTGTGGATGAAATAATGAAGGTCTAATTATTTAACACTCTGTGCCCTATTTTTTTCTTCCGTACTGACGGAACATCACAATCGAAGTCTCATTTATGACACGGGCACCATAGAATAATATGTCGGAAATAGTGATATATGTACTTTTTTAGAGAAAAGTTCTATATGTACTATATTAATATCTTTCAAAAAATTATTAGAGGTTTCTATATAAATATCATTCAAAAATTAAGTTTACACGTTCAGAACCATCTAGTTCAAAATTGAATTATTGATATTGACTTACAATTATTTCTACTTTTCTATATAAAGTTGATTACATTTGCATGGATGTGGGTATTTTCTAACAACTACTAACTTGATCATCTTGACAAGACATTTTAAATAATTTTGAATTTTTTAGGTCTTTAAAAAGTTCATAGATATATTCTTGAACTTATAGATGGATTAGATTTTAATTTTTATTTAAGTGGTAATTGATATTTCAGAGATTAATAATTGTTAAATATGGATTAATGCAAATTGTCATCTAATTTGACATCTCTTTAAAATATCAAATGGTACTTAAATTACATAAAACTGAAAAATAATCAATCTATAAGTTTTTTTTTTCAAAATTTATTAAGAATCTATTATTAAGTTCGTCAAGTTCTAGTCATATACCCATATTATGTCTCTTTTATTATTGAGTGATTCTTTATTATTTTTTAGTCTAATGAAGTGTGAAATTTCATATAAGGTGCCACAAATGAAATTAAGTTGCTTCATGTGCACTCAAAATCTTTTGCATTATTGAATTTAAAATTTTCTTCGGCGTAACATGCGCTGGTGAGGAAAAATGTCATAAACAAAACTGATTCTGATTATTACTAGTGTTTCTGCTCAATAATGAAATGATAAATCAATACCGAGTTGATAATTTTGGTATGCCTCTGCCCTTTATATATATGTATGCGTTAATATGTTGGGAATCATATCCGGTTTCTGATTTACAATTACAAGTAAATTTTATATGCAAATTGATATGCATATTTAATGATTATAATTTAATTTTTAAAGAGAATTATCATTTGCCATCAATATATCTCAAGAAAAAGCAAAACCTACCTAGATATATCATATATCTACATTTTATTCAACTTTAAAATGCGGTATGCCACCGTATGTGCTCAACTCTTGTCTTTTATTTCAACTCAGAGGGTTCGAATAGATACTAATTTATAAATGACCGTTAATCACCAGAAGAAAAATTCTCTATGGATCAAAATTTTTGTATGGAAGAAAATTTCTGCTATGATTGTGATTCATTTAAATTTAATAACTGCTAAAAAAATTTTGGCCCATAAAAGAATCAATCTTAGCAGAATACTCAGGTACAGAACTATCCGACCTGATAACTTATTATCTGCTCGATGGGATTTGTATAGATTGGCAACGATGACAACTTAAAGAGTTTCAACCAAAAGCAAATCCAAATAACAGAGAAAGAAAAACATTAGGGTAAATTATACGGTATTGTTTATATTTGTGGGAAGGGGAATATTCTTTTTAATTTATCCTTCCCGGATATCATGCATTCAATAATAAAATTTATATCAAAATAATATCGAATATTAAATTTCATATTTTTTTAATTTTTTTTGTTATTTTTAAAAATAATCCTGAAATAGATCATCTTCTTATGTTAACAAGATTATTTTAAAAATAATTAAAAAATAGCTCAAAAGCTTAAAAATTATGAAATTTAATATCTCATAAGATTTTGACATACAGAAATTATTGAACAACTTAGATTGACTGTTTGAGATGTTCTCTTGCCAAACAAAATATTTTTCCTTTTTGCAAGTTCTCTTGCCAGCTTCGCAGAATTATTCGTAAGAAATTGACAAGATAAAGTTAATACTTGTGAATTTCATTATGGTTAATATTTGACATTATAGTGTGTAAATTTTACCTATTTTTTATTACTTCATGGATTATGTATTTGTATATATTATTTATTGTATGTTACGTGTGTTATTTGCATATATGTGTTAGTTAGCTATGTTTATATTTTTATTCATGATTATTTATTATGTGAACTTGAAATGTTATTGAATGGATTGAATATGCATGTGTATAGAGAGCGAGAGACATGGCTTATGATGATCTGCAAAACAAACACTATTTTTTATTTGACATGAGATTTTATGTCTCAACGGCTCAAACAGTCAATCTAAAATTCTTAATAATCTTTTATATTAAAATATTATGGAGTATTAAATTTATGATTTTTGAGTTTTCTATCTATTTTTTAAATTATTTTGAAACAACCATGGAATATATCATTTTTTATGTTAAACAAAGTTATTTTTAATAATAACTTAAAATTAATTAGAAAACTCAAAAAATTATGAAATTTAATATCTCGTAGGATTTTGACATAAAAAAATTATTAACCAAGTTACATTGATCATTTGAGTTATTGAGATATGAAATCTCTTGCCGAACCAAAAATATTTTTTTGCTTTGTAAAGTATCATAATGCATCTCACTCTATACACACCCACTTGCATATTCAATCCATTCAATAACATTTTCAAATTCACATAATAAACAATCATGAACAAAAATATAAACATAACTAACTAACACATATATACAAATAACACACATAACATATAATAAATAATATAAACAAATATATAATCCACGAAGTAATCAAATATAAGTAAAAATTTATACATTATAAAATCAAATATTGCTCATAATGAAATTCACAAGCATTAACTTTATCTTGCCAATTTCTTATGAATAACTATGCGGAGCTGACAAGATAACTTGCAAAGAGTAAATAAAAACTTATTAATTTGATTGATAAAAAATAATATAAAAATAAAAATAATATGAATTCAAAGTCAAGTTTTATACCTGTTGCAAACTAATTGAATGGGCATAATCAATAATTATATTATGTATATATCTCATAACATAATAATCACACTCCTTACCATAGACTATGGTAGACTCTAAAATTTCAAACAATACTAAATAATTAACTTCAAATCCTTAACTTTAAACTCTAAATCAGAAAATCATTAATCCTAAGCTTAAAAATCGACAAATAATATTAAAATACAGTCATAACTGCATACTTCAATCATTTTCCATTTGAACTTGACGACATTATGCTTTGGCAAGTTTTTATCCTTTCAATAATATTGTAACAACATTAATAGATTAAATAAATATATTTTATTATAATATGTACTGAAAGTGTTGGGAAGAAAGAAAAATATATATATACTCAATGTTGTCTAGATAGTATAAGCCTTGAAGAGTTCACAATTTAGAGAATTCGCACGATAAGAAGAATCTAATGTTTTCTACAATTTATATTAATATCATGAGATATAGTAATTAAGTAAAAATAACTAAATTAGATTTTAAAAGGTTAATTAGTCTAATCCCTCAATGTACAGTGAATATGAAGCTTGTCGGATCGTCCACACTACAGAAGGTCCTTAGATAACTAATCGCGATGTTAACATCACTATCTAGTTGTATTTTCGTATAAAAAGTATGAGTCTAAAAATAGAGACTTCTAAATTAAAAAGTCCTACACGTCACTAAGAAAACCCAATATGTATACAATAATTATCTATCAAATTAATGAAATTTTAAAGAAATATGATGTTTGAAAATTCTTATATGCAGAACATGCAATCTCCATGTCGAAGGGCAACATCATGTTATCTTCAAAAAACAATTTGAAATATTGTTTGCGTTTATTCACGTTATACCATCTGCTCAAGTTGTTAGTAAATTGGTATTTATCTGCTATATACACGATTCACGCTTCTTGTAAAACAGTATTTGTAATTACTGTTGATATTCTCCCTCCTGATTATGTCGGCGAAGCCAGACGAACTTGCTATAACTCATTAATTCATCTCTTTTCAAGGGACATAACAATAAGGTACCAAAAAAAGTTCATAATTTGTTCAGTGTTCGATTCGATTTTAGCTCGAGTTTAGTTCGTTTGATTAAATTTTTTCGTCAGTTCAGTTTAAATTTGGTTTGATAATATTTTTAATGAACTAATACGAATTTGATTCATAATAGTTTAATATGTAATTATTTACATATTTTAACTATCTAGTCAATAATATATGTTACAATATAATTATTTTACTTTAAAATTAATAAGATATTGTTAATTTATGACTAAATTAATAAATATTAGTTTTTAATATAAATTAATAAAATATTAATTATCTTAGCTCTAATTATTTATGAAAATATAAAAATTAAAACAATTGAGTTCATCTAGAATCTGATTTCAGTTTGAGTTTGATTTAATTCATATTAATTTCAAATCGAATTAACTTAGAACCTAGTTCGATTAAATTTGATTCGTTTGCAGCCCTACTTGCTATTGAATTTAGCAAACTTGTTTTACTTATCAAAAGCGTCAATAATCTGTTCTATATTATAACATAAAAAAAATAAAAATAAATAAACATTACATTTTGCACTGGTTGTTAGCGCCAACTTTCATTTCATCTGTTGTTCTCGTATAAGTTATTTTGTTATATATATTTTTTCTAACATCTTTCCCCACTTGTTGGCATTCCTATTCCATATAGAAAGTGGTATTAATCCACAGGGATCAATGCTCTGATAAGGGAACTGTGACAATGAAAATAGTTTTCTGACTTGGAGAGTTGAATGTATGCAGTATGCGACAGTTTCAATCCCAGTTGCTTTCACTAGAAAACAAAAGATGAGTGCATTAATTATGTTAAGCACGCTAAGTAACTAACAACAATACTCAATATAAAACAAACGCCTGTAACGGTAATCTACCTATCTAGGTCACACGGTTTGGTGTCAAAATATTTTGTCAAAAATAAGGGAAAATATCTAAGAATTTGATGTTTCAAAGTGGCGTGCAAAGTGCTGGAGCAATTAGGCCTTAGAAGACAATCTAGGGCTTAAGTCCTAGGTCAACAACTCCTGAGTTTGATCCGACTTGGGCCCATAAAAATTGCAATTCAGTGCACCTCACTCATCTATTCAATCCACTACTCTGTAATTCTGTATCTTGTGAATTTTTTGGTTTGGACGAGTGGTTCTCATTTTGAGACCTGACAATGATTTTTCCGAGTAAATTGTGCAAAATGTGATATTTCTTGGAGGAAAAAAGTATGATATGTAAAAAAAAACAAAAAGAGAAAAGAAAATTAGGGTGAGCAATGTTTTTGGTCTGTTAAAATAAACTTTTTGGATAATCTGTTCAAATAAATTGACACTTTTTTTTCTATTAATCAAATCAACTTTATTGTTTATGCAACAAAAAAAGAGAATAAACTTATTGGAACTAACAGACCTAACTACAAATAGCCAGAAGACAGAATTGCCAGAAATCTTCTCTGAGCTTAAATTAAAGAAAACTCCACATTTTAGTTTTTACTAAATGATCCCTTGACAGAACGAAGAACGCTCCACATTACTGTAGAGACTAAAAAAAGCACAAATCCCATGCCAATAGCATATTTAAGCCCCAAGTTCATAATTAAATTTACCAAAACACCTGCAATCACAACCCCAAAAAAGTTTGCTGAGACTGCCGGCCAAAAGGACATACCAAGTACTGACGCAACAATTGCACCCGTCCATGCACCGGTACCAGGGAAGGGAACTGCTACAAACAGCATTAAGCCTATCTGGTTCTGCCTTTTCTTTAGCTCGTTCGAAAAGAAAGTCAATTATGCCCCTGAATGATGGGATCTTCTCAGACAGAAAGGAGGCAAACTTTTTCAAATAGAGGATGATAAATGGTACTGGTACCATGTTCCTGTATTAGGAGAAAGGATAATAATCAAGCTGTCGAATTTTTGAAAAAAGAAGCATATAATGGTGACTTATACAAAGAAAAGCTAACCAAACTTAAAAATGCAAAACCTGTAATCAACCAATAAGTTAACAATATTAAATTTATGTATATGACCTCACTAACACAAAGCGATGATGTACTATATTAATTATTGGTACGATAATAGGATAATAATTACTAGATGAGATACCACATTAATCAGGTTAGACAATTTGGTCATTTTTTCAGATACATCAAAAGCTCAGGTAGACTTTCACTCAAACACCCCATGTGAAAAACACAGAAAATAAGAGAATGAAAGTTAAAGGGTTCATAAAAGTACCCCAGAATAGAGAGTAAAGTCAATTTTAGCGGGTCCAACTTCATCCAATAACCAACAGGTATTGCCCCTCTAAGCTCCAAAACTGGTAAGGTCCCTAGAGTGAATACTACTGCCTCATCAGGCCAACCGAATTTCCGCAGAGCTGAAGCAACCTTCAACCCAGACCCTGAAGCCTTTATTGGGTTATCAGCTCCATAAGAAAAACCCGGTAGGGCAGAACTAAGTAAAGAGATGGCAACCCAAGTCAGAGCAAACAAAAGAAGCCTTTTTGAGAGGATTTCTTTGAGTTCTTTCATTTGAGGTTGAAATTCCAGTGATGGGCTTGCACTTCTGTCTCCGTGAGCCTGCAAATTTATTGTGTAATAATGTTATCTTTCTTTGGAACAAAAGATACCACTGTGCCAACTTACTTTTGGCCTGTATCATGGCCAAATCCAGATTGAACTGGAAAAAGATGCTCCTTTTATTTGTGTTTTCTTCAGGAATTATAAGTAAAACTCATCAGTATGGTTGTTTTAATACCAGATACTATAATTTATGACTATAATCCTATGATAAACGTAATGGATGGATTTCACATTCGAGTCCTAACTGGTACCAGTGTACCAGAAACAATTGTTTATTACAAATAGCCAGTAATTTGTAATTATTATTTTTATTTTTGCGGCCTTACATATTAATTGATTACCAAGTTGAGGTGGTTTGGGAGCTCACTTGATGATTATTCATGAAGATAGATTGATAAAAGCACAATGTCCCCGCAAAACGTGCGAGCTATAACATGGATATCGGGTATGTTCTCAGTTGGCACTGGAATAGGCATGTATCGGTAGAAATTGGAATACTAGGTAACATTAAAGGTAGTTAGAATCAAAATCCCCAATATATCTGATCGGTAGTTTGAGTTATCCACCTTTTTTTTGGGAAACTTTGCCCAATTAAGAATAGTTTGATGCAAAAGGCATATCTAATAGCTATGCAACCGGTTTACTAACTAACATCCTCATAGGAGACAACAAAAACAACAAACCCTCCTCCTCTCCCGCCACCCCCTTCTCCTCCTTCTCCCTCCTCCTCTTTGAAGTACAAGCAACTGCTGGGTTTTTTCTCACCGCCATTTTCTGAATGAGACCCTAACTGGACAGCCACTTCCTCGGCATCAGACCGCAGTCACCGTCCTCCACCGCCACCCCAACCTCTTCATTCCTCCCCTCTATACTCTCTTCCTCTCCATTCTCCTTTCTTCTCTGTGTTGTACAAGTAGTCAGACCTGAGTAAGATCTGAACCAAATCGATGACATCTCTCTTGACGAAAGAGGAACAACCTTGAAAACCCTAGATGGGGAGGTCGGCCTGCCATAGCCAGCCTCCACCGCCACCCCGGTCTCTTCCTTGCTCCTCTCTCTACTATCCTTTTTTCCCTTCTTCTTTCTTCTCTATGTTGTACAAACAGTCAGATCTGAACCATATCTAATCACCTTCCTTACCCTCTTTTACAAGCCACCTGAGCATTACCTTCTCTTACCAGCAGCATTCACTCATCCCTAGGACACCAAAGCCGCTCCTTAACTGCCATGATGCCTTATCCAAGCACCCAACCTTCAAAGCTAGATGTCGTCATCGTCGCTGGAATCGAACCCCGCGCACGACCCCGGCAGACCACCTATCTATGTGCCTCGGCCTCTTTTACCTCTCCTATTGACCCAATCTTCAACGCTCCCTCCTCTGTTTCTTCTGCCTATCCAGCTGCAGACAGTGGCAGATCCAGGATTTCATCCAGGGGTAGGCACAATTATCGACTCACAATGGAGCGGGTCGCGAACTCGTGATTTTTTTTTTAGCGGACCCGTTATCCAGCTCCAACGCCCAGAAGGCCAAAAGCGATCCACGAAGTCGTGAAATAAATGTTTTTGGACCGAAAAAATCAATGTAGAGATATATTCAGGGCCAGAGTCAGGTCTAATTTCAATCCAGGGTCAGACACAATTGGTAAATGCTATTGATTCTCTGAAAGATTTTAAAATCTAAGGTCAGGCATTTGCCTTACCCTAGATCAGTCTAGATCCGCCCCTGGCTGCAGATGTTATGCACCATGGATTTCTCGGTGGTCGATGCGACACAATTAAACTGTTGTTTTTTGTTTTTAATGGTTATACTTGTATTTCGATCTCATCTGTTTTCTTGTATTTCTTTTCTACTCATGTTGTACTCTTTTTTAATTTGGTTTAATGAAATCTATAGTACGCATTTTGCATTTGCGTGCTACTTCAAAAAAAAAAACATCCTCCATCAGTATTTTTATCAAGTAATTGCAGTTCAGGCTGCTATAAATGCATATAAATTTTGTGGCCTTAAGCACACGGAAAAGCAATGAGTTGTTTAAGCACAAAAAATACCAACAAAAACAAAAGAAAAACTGACTTGTAATCGAGCTAATGATGAAGATTTTGAATTGCATTGGAGCTGGAAAGACAAACAAGAGCGGGAGGGCGGGAGATTCGACCTTGTACAGAGAGAAGTAGAGCGCGTTTTCTTGATTGCTGAAGAGAAAGGTCCCACGACTGAGGATAACGCGAGAGTGAGAGAAGCCATGGCGTCTTCCCTCCCTTTGCTCAAAATGTGTTGAAGAAGAGTAAAAATGGAAGTAGAATTAATGAAGTAGCTAGCTAAAATCAGGAAAATTCAAAGTTCATTTCTTTTGATCGTTGCGCCATGGCTGATAATCTTTTTCCTGCGTTTACTCTGTGGGAAGTCAATCAAAGGGAGGGTTTTTGAATGGGTTTTTTCTTCGTTAACGCACCGTTTTTGGTTATGAAGACTCGAAGAGGCGTAGGAAGCGAATCTGCTCCTCTTCCGATCAGGTATTCAAATCGAACGGTCGAAAACACACGTCGAAAATCCGTGCACGAATAAAAAAAATGAAATCAACTCGGATGCCGAAGAGTACTCATGGATTCGACGAGCAGGTGGCATGATGGAATGGGCCAGATTTAGGATGTCCCTATCAAATTGCACCCTGACCCTAATTTGTTTTTTTTTCTGTTTTAATAGTTTGTTTAAATATTTTATTATATTTTAATTATTTTATTATATTTATTTTTTATTTAATGGTTTAGAAAATTTTAAATGTTTATGAGATTATGTTGTTATATTTTATTAGGTTTTAATATTTATAATTAGTAAAATTTTAAGCCGTAAAAAATAAGCTTAATTTAAAATAAATCAAATAAAGTGCAATACTACTACGTTCTCTCGAATAAAATAAAATAGATCAAGGTTGCCCACCAAACACTCTCCTAATAAGAGAGGAGTTGTATATATTTTTTGGTCGGATTTCACTATGAGGACGCTTGTGTCTTTCGACTTCATATGCTTGAGTCTCTGGAATTCCGATGAAGAGGCTGGGAGTATCATACAATGATTTATTGGGGCCTCATATTGGATACTGGAGGTACAGATGCTCAGGTCGATGATCATCTGACTGAGAAGCTAAGAGTAAGACTCGATATCTATGAAATATCTTAAAATCATCAATCATCGCTCTGGTTTCGGCTCAGGTGGGTTGTACATCTGGGGGCATCGAAATTGATATTTATATACTCTGGTCTTGTGGGAAGACCTATGTAATTCAATTGGATATATATATATATATATATATATATATATATATATATCCGACTATGGTGTTTTGCAAATCACAGAAACGTTGTGTGCTTTGCATTCTATTTTTAATTTCAAGTCAGAAATAATCGATCTGAACCGTTCAATCTAATCTTCATATAAAAATATATTAGTAAACTAAATTTATATTTTTGTAGGATTTTTTTGCTATTTTTTCTAATGAGGAGAAAAATGACTTGATCTGAGAATTCTGGTTCATCCAAAAATGATGATTTTTCCCCTATCAAAAAAATAGCAAATAAATTCCAAAAAATATAAAATTTGGTTTACAAATAGATTTTGATATGGAGATTAGATTTCAATACACTAGATGTAGCTGGAGAACGGGGGATTCTTTACTTAAACGGTCCAAAAATAAATTTTAACGACGGAGACGGTCTAAAAGCAAATTTATTTTCACAAAGGGCGTGAGTTCAACTCACGCTCTTAAAATGCTATTTTCTTTGCCCGCCCGTTGCCCAAACAAAAGAGAACAAAATGGTCCAAAGGACGTGAGTTGAACTCACGCCCTTTAAGTCCACATATCGCATTTATATCATTTTTTTTCACTTTCGGTGTTTTTGAAAGATAACAACCAGAACACATCAATGTTTAAAGGGCGTGAGTTTTGTGTCTTTGGACAGTGTTCGGACAGACAAAATGGTCAACTCACGCTCTTATTTAGACCGTTTGTGAAAATAACTTTGCTTTAAAGCCAACTCTGTAGATAATATTGATTATTAGACTCTTTAAGTAAAAAGTCCAGAACGGCAGAAGAGAATGGAGAGATATTTGTACGGTCTTAACAGTTAGATAGTCGGATACGTAGTTACGTACAGAAGCCCGAGTATAAAGAACAGTTCTTTACTTATTTATTCATTCATTCATCATCTGAACGCTAGCGCTAGTTTCTTCATGTGTCGTATTATCATTTATACACGAATTTTGACGTTTTATCGCATGAATTAAAATCAGATTTTTTTGGTAATTAGAATAATAAAAAATAGAGATTTTGTAAGATTTTTGAGTAAATTTGATAGTCTAGTCTAGACCGAGTTTGAAACTCAGTTTCGGGTGCTTAGACCGAGTTTCAAACTAGGTATCAGTTTTTTTTTTTTTTTTGAAATATACCCAAGAGTCTGGACAATCATGGTTCGACAAACATGAACTGAGAATTTACCAAAATTTGATGGTTGATTTCAATCATAAACACATTTTCACGGCAATGCTTGTCCTAAGGTCAATTTTATCTAACTTGAATTTTAGTCATTTAAAATTTTAACTAATTTGAATTTACTTTATTTTAGTAATGTAAATATAGTTTTTTAATCACACGCGTCTTCTCACGATTCTGAAGGATATTGACGTTACTACGATGACCCTTCAATGGACAGGCCACCTGTCCCGATACCGAAACCGACGACTGATGATTATGATATATTTCAAGGAGATGTCATGTCATATTCTTAGCTTATGAGTCAGATGAGTATCGATCCGAGTGCCGATACATCTAATACTCAATATGAGCCTCCTCGTGTGTCGTCATATTGTGCCCCCGGCTCCTCCACACAAGTTCCAAAGACCCAGCCTGATGAAGTAGAAAGACACGAGCGACCTCGCTGTCAAATCCGACCCAAAGACACATACAGCTCATCTTTGATTAAGAGAATGTTTGATCGACGGCATTAATATAGTTTATTTTTATTTTATTATTTTATTTCAGATACTGTAGTTTATTTTTTTAGTATTGCACTTTATTTTATTATCTTATTTTAGATAATTTTGTAATATTACACTTTATTTTGTTTATTTTAAATTTAGCTTATTTTTATTATTTACGATTCAAAATTTAGCTAATTACACATACTACAATATAATAAAAAATAACAACATAATCTAAATAAATAAATTAAACATAACAAAACATCTAAATAACACAAACTAAAAAAAACTAGGACCGAACTCAAAACTCAGGTCCAGCTTTTTTTTCCATATTTCAAAAAAAATGGAACCGAATTTGAAACTCGGACAAGCACTTGAAACGGAATTTCAAACTCAATTCAGGCTAGGCTATCAAATTTATTAAAAAAATATTATCAAATCCCTATTTTTTATTATTTTAATTACCAAAATAAAATCTGAATTAAAATAACTCTTATTGTTCGGTGCCGATCTTTTCTAACATTAACACTTTTGTTCGTCGCCCGTGCAGATTGACTTTTCACAGTAATTTGTAAGTATGCAGCGTTCTTTTTTTTCTTGTGATTTCCGATACGGGCAGTAATATCCATTGCATCTGCAACATAATAGCTGAACAAGCAAAGACGATAAGCAATTAACTAATTATGAAGAGAATATACGTCAGTTGCCATCAAAAACTTGAGACGAAACGCAGAGGGTCATCCTTATTTCATGCTAACCCAATTTTCAATTTCATTTTTTGTCTCTTTTCTGAAAATATTGTGACGAGCAGCGCAACACTAGCTAAAAGCTCCAGAAACTTCTTCAAAGGGCATTCCTCAAGATGATGCGCCTAGTGTAGATTTATCACTAATTATACTGCTATAATATGCATTGCAAGATTCAAGGCTACAGGTATTCGCCTTGGAAAAGGTAGGATAGACAGGAACAACAACACGATGAAAATAAACATGAACACAAAATTGAAACTCAACTTCTATAAGCCCTTCAATGATTTTGAAACTGGAATCCATTCGAAATTTGCTCGATGGGATTCACCAGTATGGCACATATTAAAAATATACCGGTTCACTGCTTTCTCGTTGATCTCAAATATGAACCTTAAATCCCTTATCTGTACAAAAATAAAATCATAGTTAGCATAACCTCATATGACAAGCACAGGCATATGCACTGATTCAGATCATCACGTCTTAACCTTAATATTACAAATGCTTTAGAAAAAAAATGGTTTTGCATCCTTTTTACTTCGACATGTCTACTTCAAAAAAAAAAAAATCTACTTTGACAGATGCTCCTTGTTTAAGACTAAATTGGCGGTGTTTTTCACTGTATTGGTGATGAATCATGACAAATCTGACACAATGAACCAAAAGCCAAGCCCAGACAAATCTAAATCCTACCTGACCTTTATAAGTGATATATTTAACCCATGGCCCTAAATGAATGGCAACTCCACATCAATTTTACATAACAATAACATGAGTTAACCCTTAATACCCAAAAAACACAAAATCATAATCAATCGAAAGTGGAGAAGGGGAGGGGCAGGGGAGGGGAGAGAGAGAGAGACCTCGATAAGAGAACCAGAAGTTAAGTTTATGCGCTTTTTGGCAGGTACTTCTTTACTGTTCACAAAGAGAGAACACTTCCCAATGTTCTTGATGTGAAATGAGCCGCTCTCATCCATCTTTATCACCGCCTATGGCCCCATATTAAGAAGGAAATGCAATATTTTAGTTTTAGCTACAATAATGCCTAATATTGGATAAAGGAACAAAGACAAATAAAAATAAGGAAAAAATAAAACTTTGAGTTGCACTTTGTGTTTTGATTTTAAGGGGAATACAAGAAGTTTTAAATAAAAATCCAGACAGTTCTCAGGTATGCAAGAGTTTATATGAGGATATCACCCTTTTTCAGAACAGTATGCCAGTTATTTCAGAATTCAGATGATTATAAAAGGCAATCTTTAAAATCTTCTTCTTCAGAGCCTTTATTCCTAAATTGGGGTAGGCTAGAAATGAAATCCAATTGGATTTCATTGCCATAAGAAAAGCTATATTTTATGTTGGCTCTCTATGCCCAACACAACCCTCCTCCTATTTCCTAGCTTGGGACAGGTTGCATAGAAACTACACAGGCTGTGTAGAAACTACAAAGGCAATAACAAAAGCTATTTCAAGTAAAATAGGAAACAGTACAAAACCTGTCTGCGGGAAATTTTGTTTGCACGTCCTTCTTTTCCCAAGTCAATATCAACTTTCACATCTTCTGTCTCTCTTCCAATTGAAACCTTCAATGTAGAATAATTAGCTAAATTACAAAATATTTCTCTAACAAAATACCACAATGTTTATAAGGAATTGTCATTTACTACAGTAAAATATTTTATAGTTGTCCCCATGTTTATTACTCCACTCAATTAGTAGTTGGACTTCACTCCCTCAATTTGTTTGCTTTTATTATATTTATATAAAGCATGCAAGTATCAGTGTTAACTATAACAACTGAAAACCAATGGCTGTACTTGACCAAAAGGCGGAGAAGAACGGAAAGTTGTAGCACTAAATACCTCAGGATTCTTTATGAAGTACTTTAAATTTCGACCATAAAATACTGCAAATGCCCCTCTAGATAAGATGGCACGATTCATGTAGGACCTGGCACCCTGCTCAAGCCGAATAAAGCTCTTTCTACTCTCAGCACAGTGGAACTTCGAAACTGAAAATAGAATCAAAGGGGCAAATGTGTTAGTTGTATAAACATAGAAACTATCAGGCTATGTTGCACTGTTGCTTGCCTAAAACTGAAACGGTTTGTTCTAATAACATAGTGAACTCCAAATATTGGAGATGGCCTCTGCGCACCTGACCTGCTAACTTTTAAAAAATCCAAATTCAGCTTAACCAATCATTCATTGTGCAACTCGCCTAAAGATCCCATTGTGTACCATAATTTCACCTAATTTGGATTCATTTTACCCTCAACAAGAAGTTGCATCAAAAAGATATGCAAATTCAACCAATTAATGCAATCCTTGTTCCACAAATAATAGGGAAAAAAGGCAAGCTATTTAAAGGAAATCGGCATTCATATTCAAACCAATTAAGAAATCAAGCTGCATTAACAACTTAACCTACACACACCTTCCTTTGCTAGAAGATTCTCCTGATCAAATGGGCTCAAATCCATGTCCAGTATCTACATATAAAGGCCAAAAATCACAAGAACATAACAAGTTAGCACCAAAATTTTACAGTACTAACAATTTAAGTTACTCGCAAATGACAGACCAGGGTCAAGGTCAAAATAAGCAAGCATTTCCTCCCTTTTCATATTAGAAAGTAACCAATTCGCCACTAAACAGTCCATCCAAACTGGAAAATACTAATTAATAAAATTATTTTGCTCGACTTTAATTTGATTCCAAGTCGAGGAAAGTGATAGTTAGGATAAAAGGTGTCTTGTCAGAACTTAGCAAAAGTATATCTTTTAAAATCACATTATGAAAGCAACTCGAAGAACCGTCAGTACCATCCGCGGGTAATGTAAAATATTGCTTAAAATAACTGCTGAATTTATGACTCATACCATAGCCTCAATAACAGAAAAATCAGGAACTTCGTTACTGCTATCCTCAGAAGTGTGTTGTCCTTCATGGTCTGAAGTGGATGCAATTGGTAGGTCTGGACCTAGACCAGGACTGGAACCCAAAGCATGAGCGGGACCAATACCAGATATATCGTGTTCTCCACCTCCTACTATCAAGGCCACTTGAGTTGATGGCTCGCACTTCTGAGGCACATCAAATTGACCCCCTGTCCCAGGATTACACCCCATAGGTAAACTTACCGGGTTTGAGTAATAGTCCATCTGATTAGCTGCCTGTACTGGTTCTGTCTCCTTGGGGTTTTCACAAGTCCCACGATTACCCATATCTTGAGCCACAGTACCTTCATTCACTGGAGGGTTCAGTTCATTTGAGACAGTACTGTTTTGTCTAATGACATTGGATGCTTGTACCTGATTTGGACCACATTCGAGTGAGCTGCTGGAAGGACCCACCATAGATACCAAAAGCACCTTTTCTGGCAAAGTAGAAGGTTCAGTTGCTTTTAATGGTTCTAGAATGGCTGGTACTGGTATTAAAGAAGGTACTGTAACTGGAGTGGGTGCAGGAATTACTGGCTCCATTGCCTTTATTCCAATCAAACCTCCAGTAGTTGGTCTCCCATCAGTCAATGACACAGCAGAGGATGCAGCAATATCCAAATTATTCTTATTGGCACTATTGTTGGGATTAAGGGAAGGGTTAGGGTTAGTGTTATGATGAACATTAGGATTTAACACATCATTGGAGTTTAGATGATCGTTGTCAGGTATATCCCAATCTTCAGTATTCAACACACAAACCGTGAATTTCTCCTCTAGTGGAACAACCTCAACAGCAACTGAGTTGCATGCTTTATTTATTGCATTATTGCCATCAGCACAGATTGACTCAGTGGCAGGCAGGACCGCAATGGGCCCACCTGTATGGTTCACCAATTCATCTTGTGGGGAGTTCAGATAAATGGAGCAAGATGTATCTGCAATAGCTCCCTCATCAATGAAGAACAGATCACTCCCAAAGTCCATCTGAAAATCAATTAAATCATCCATTATTTCAGTACTGGATCTGGTTTCTTTGGCCTGAGACGGCGCCTCCTGCTGCTCCTCTCTCTGGATAGATTGCCAAAACGGATCTGGATCCTGTGAAATGCGTTCAACACCACTCTTCCTGTCACCATCTGAACCCACCATTTCAAATTCTTCTCCATCCTCAATATTTGGGCAAATCTTAGGAGACATGAGGAGGCTATCAGTATAGTCCGGAGGAGGCTCAAACGCGGTCCCTTCACCAGATTGATCAGATAGAAAGGGTAAAATGTCATGGCTTTCCAAATCATACTGTGGCAGCTCATCAACTGCAGCAGTCTCAGAAGGCTGATATGTACATATCCGCTTGCGCATGGAATAGTACAGGCTCCTAACTGAATCAGCTGTCCTCTTGTGAAGATTTGGGCCATGGTCAGCACTCTGTTTGATAGAAGGATTTGAGGAAGTAATATATTCATAGTCAATCATGTGAGCAAAGACCTCTGTTGACACATCTGAGTCATAAAGGAGGGTTTGCCACCTCTCCTGTAATTCTTTCAGGGAAAAGCGACGAGTGAAATTCACAGCCCCTTTGGCTAATGCCTCCAGGGAAGCACCGGCCTGCATTGATTAGAAAAAAATATTCTGACCATCAGATAACAAAATCTGTATTTTTTTTTTTTTGCAAGTTGAGGTTTTGTACTGACAGAAGAGGCAAAGGACAAACCAAGCTGCCATTTCTCATTGGTAAATTACACACAAATTATCTCATATTTTCAAGTAATACCCCCATTTTAAGTTAATTACAAATAACAACTTCAACTAGGTTAGTGGGATGGAAGAGATATATTACTGTATTTATTTAAATATGCATGTACAAATTTTGCCCTTAGTGACTAGGTAAGCCCTTTATTACTCAAACCTCAATATAGCTAAAAAAAAAAAAAAAATTCAGTCCAGATCTTGGTAGTCAATATCAAAATTAGAAAGCAATTATTTATTGAAAACATCAGCAACGTTAAACTCAGTTCTTGCTTGACTCGACACTTTATTAATACACAAAAAAGAACATGTATGGTTTCATCAACAATGGGTGCATAACTAAAATACATTTATGAAGAGAAAAACCCAGAAAAATTGTAGACCCAGCTTGAAAATGATCAATCTACCAATAAGAGATCAAGAAATTACAAAAGTCATGTTACAGCCATCCTTGCTGAGTTTCAACGGTTTACCAGTAAAAGCACAGTATACATGCATGCTAAAAAGAGGCCTATGGTCCCTGATACCAAGTGATTATTAAGGTTACCAGTAAGGACTGATATTTCTCTGCAGACAAGTACAGAGTTATCGCTTGAGGTACCCATCCGTTGTAATTTCAGCAAAGCATGAGGTACCTATAAGCAATTTTCCATACTAATTTCCGCCACCATTTCCTTTTACCTTAAACATCACACGCAAAAAGAACACAATTTCAAATTAACAAGATGTAACAAAAGAAAGTACCTCGATAGCGTTTTTAAGTAAGATGTCGTCCTCTGGGACCCACTTGAGGACCTCCGATGAAGATGAGGAGAGCGCCCCCATGGTCTCTCTCGTTTCCGATGGAGGTGAATAGATATAGAGAGAGGGAGTAGCAGGAACCCAATTATACCAGATTTGCTGTAGTAGTACGTCGAACCAGACCGATTGCTTGATAGGATCTGGAAATAAGAAATTTGGGGGTGGTGAGGAGAGAGTGTGTGCGCGTCTGGGGATTTAGCCGTTTAGGAAAGATGCTTTGCCTTGCCTGAACTTCGAATACGAAGGGGAAGCACCTTTTGCGTACTGGACCCTACACTAGTTTACAATTGTTTACAATTTTATATTTGTATATACTTTTGTGTTGACTAATTAACACCGTGCATCTGGTTATCGCAATGATTTAAAATGCGGCTCATGCGGCCGCACATGCGCATGCGGCCTAGGTCCTGAGCCCAAGTTAATATGTGGTTTGCAATATGCGGATTGAATTATATAGGCCACATAAAACAACTGAGATCCAACAATTTATATCTCGTTCATTGGATGAAGGGTCACAGGCCTACATTGCCCATAAATTTGATTGAAAAAGGCTTGAACCTTGCGTGCAGCCCATAAAATTTATTTGGAAACACAGTAATTGCGTGGAGTGGGATCCAAACTCCAATCATCAGTGCTCGTATACAGTAATTGGAAACACAGTAATTACGTTTCGCACGCATATTCAAATCCGCATTTTAAATCCTTAGACTATCGGGATATGTCATCAAAACTTAATGTTGTAGCTCTAGTTTACTCAATTCAGATCATCCTAATTATTTCTATGTTGAGAAATAATTAGTGTCTAATATATTTTTGCCAAGGGAACTCTACTTGTGTAGGCTAGTTTTTGCATAGTATATTTTAAGTCAGGATAAAAGAGGAGGGTTGCGTTGAGTATGACGAGCTTTGCACTAAATAGTCAATCTTTATGGAAATAAAACTCAGTCAAATTTTATTGGGCGTCACCCTCTTAACGGCGCGTCATGTCGAAAATCTGATATGATGATAAGAAAATAAGGGTCGGGTCATCACCGTCTTAGTGACACGCTATATTGAAACTCGGATATGATGATAAGTGAGCGAGGGCCAAGTCGTCACCGCCTTAGTAGCGTGCTGCATCGGCGCCCGAATGTATTGTCAAATGAACAAAGATCTTCACACTTTACTCGATGATTGTGTGGGGTAAAGAAGGTAGTCTGGGAAAATAAAATTTGTTTAGGTAGCTGAAATGTAGGGTCTTTAACATATAAGTTAAGAGAGTTAGTCGATACTGTAATTAGGAGACGTGTGAATATCTTATGCGTCCAGGGGACTAAATGAACGGGGCAGAAGGCCAAGAAGGTGGAGAATACATGCTTCAAAATATTGTATATAGGAAAAGAACGAAACAGAAATGACGTATGCATCTTAATCAATAAAAAGTCTTAAGAATGTAGTTATCGCGGTTATGAGGTAAAGGGATAAGATCATCATGATCAAATTGATTATTGGAGATTTAATTTTGAACGTCATTAATGCATATGCTCTATAAGTAGGTTTGAGTGATAATGTTAAGAGATAATTTTGAAAAGACTTAGAGGGACATAGTTAGAAGCATGCCTAAAAGTGAAAAACTCTTCATATGAGGAGATCTTAACGGTCATGTTGGTACAACTAGAAAGAGGTTTGAGATGGTACATGGAGATTTTAGATATGACGATCAGAGCCAAGAAAGAGAAGAAATCTGAACTTCACTGTAACTTACGACCTCATGGTAGCGAACACTTTCTTTAGAAAGAAGAAATCTCATTTAATTACTTTTAACATTGGTCAACACTCGAGCCAGGTTGATTTTGTCCTTACTAGAAGAGAGGATAGACCAAACCGCGTAGATTATAAAGTTATATCGGGCGAGTGTATCGTCCCACAATATAAAATTGTGGTGGATGACTTTCTTTTGTAAATACGCGCCCGATGAGATAGAGCCACGAAAATCATGAGAATGAAGTGGTAGAAACTTAAAGGAGATACTTCTCATGTGTTTAAGAATAGACTTATTGCAAAAAAGCATGGAACATAAGTGAAGATGTGGATAATATACGGAAGGAGATGACGACTCACATTTGGAAGGTGTTTGGAGTATCCAGAGAAAATAAACGTGAACCGAAAAATACTTGGTTGTGGAATAAAAATGTACAAAAGACAATCAATGAGAAGAAAGAACGATACAAATGTTTACATCATCACAAGAGTGATGAAAATATACAGAAGTACAAAGAAGTCAGAAGAAATACAAAGAAAATTATGAGTGAAACAAGAGTCCAAACATACGCGAAATTGTATTGAGAATTAGGTACAAAAAAGGGTGAAAATAATGTCTAAAAGATGGCTAAAATTTAAGATAGGAAGATAAGAGACTTCAACCAAATTAAATGTATTAAGAATAAGTCTGATAGGCTTTTGGAGAAAGGCGAGAAAATTAAGAACATATTAAGTTCTACTTCAACAAGTTTTTCAATGAAGAGAGTGAGAAAACCGCGATCGAGTTGATGACTCGTTTGATGACACCAACAGGTGATTTGTTCGAAGAATTCACGAGTTTGATGTGAAAAAGCTTTAAAATGATAAAAAACGGATAAAGCGTTGGGACCTAATGACATCCCAATTGAGATATGGAGATGTCTTAAAGACGTAGCAGTAGTGTTAAATCATGAAATTTAATTAGGCAATAATAATAATTAAGATAATAATTAAAAGGATCTAACATAAATTAATAAATAATATAAATCGATAATATAAGAGAAATATATATAGATATAATTATAAATAAATAAATAGCTAAAACTAACCAGTAAATAGAAGTAAATTTAAATTTAAAACAAATAATAAACTAATCATATTGAAATTTAAATAATACAAAAGTTGACAATGACATAAATAAAGTCGAGAATAATAATAACTAAATAAATAATTATGGATGACTTAATTGTAATTAAGTGAATAGTTCGGTATAAATAATTTTGAGAATAAATAAATAAATCAACGGTACCTCAAATTTATAAATTCAAATGTTTATAATAATTAAGGAATATAATTTCATTTGATATGACAAAATATAATTTAAAACTAAAGAAATAAATTATTAAAATTAATTATAAGATATCGAGTATGACTAAAATGTAAATGAAATGATAATTTTAAAGTTCAATTAATACAAACTAACCTCAGATTCATATGAAATAAAATAAAACAAAATAAATAAATTCACTAAAAATAAAAATTTCAAACTCACTACACTAAGACAACCCGCAACACACCTATACACATGGACTGACACGGCAAATCTCTCCCCACTTTCCCTTCCACTTTCTGTCTTTTCACTCATTTCACTGTCCCATCTTTCACTCTCCTCTTTACCCTTTCCCCTCTCACCTTCCCTTTGGTTCTCTCACCCGGCGATACCATACCTCTCACTCTCTCTCTCTTTTTTTGCCCATTACCCACCCTCTCGACCTTCACTTGCTCCTTCTGAGGTCGATGACATCGCCCTCCCTACGTTGCCTCTCTCTGACCAAAGTGCACCCCACGCGCACGTCGTGTGTTGATGATGTGGCACCTCCTTCCCTCGAGGCCTGAGCACGATTCGATCGCGCTAAAGCTGGCACCTCTATTAAAGGGGCTTCACTCCCCTCTGTAGATCATTTTCCATTTGGTAACTCAAAACTCCTTATCTTTCTCCTCTTTTGTGTTGCCTTGGTTAATTTTGTTGAGGCTTTCGTCGTACCCTTGGCTCACCGAGGAAGATGGCACTCGATGCTTGATGTGTGTGTGCTGTTAGTTTCTGTTGAGGCTTTTCCTTTTCCTTTCTTCTAGTTGCCCATATTGCTTATTGTGGCTTATTGTTGCCTCATGTTGCTTTCTGGTAAAAAAAAACTCATCTCTGATGCCTTTCTCTCTTGATACTGCTTGAAATTCTAATGTGCTTATTTGTCTTGCTCTTATCTATGTGTGTTATTTGTGGTGCTGCCTTTGTGGTTTATCTTAGGTGTTGATTTACACTTACCGTCTTGTTTGTGGTTTTGTCGATTTTAAGCTGGTTTGTGGTATGCCGATTTTAAGCTGGTTTTACCGAGGCGGTTTTACCCTGTCACTTGACCCCCTGCTACTTGCCTTTGTGCGATAGAATTGTTTCTGTACCGAGCTCTTGCTTGTGTGGTTGTCACCTCTCTCCTAGTTTACTTTGTGGACAACCTTTGTTGCCCTTAGTTATACTGGTATTTGGGACTTGGTACCAATTTATCTTGATTTGTCGATTTTTATGCCAATATGAGATCCTCTGGTACTGAGTTGAACGTTAATCGGTTTACTTGCACCCCTCTACTGATACTCATTGTTGCTAGTCTGATTTATGAACTGGTTTAGCTGGTACCAATAAAACCTTATTTTGTTCTTGTCTAATTCTGAACCCATATCGGTTGGACTTGTGATGCATACTTGTTGGTTTTGTTGTTGTTTCGGTTATGCTATTGGTTGTACTTTATTTGCTCTTGGGATTCTCTTATGTTGCCTTGCACTAATGCTGTGATGAGCACCCTAATAAACCCTATCATTGTCTCTGGTTCAGTTAAGTGTGATTGCCATATGTTGCCTGATTTTTCTTTCAAGCCCTTTTTGGTCCTGACCTATGTAGTGGATGGGATTAATTAGAAGCTTAAAAATGGGATAACGTTAGTGGTCCGCTCTAAACAACTTAGCATGATTTAATATAGGATTAGGCCCATACTTAATTAACAGTATGCAATCAAATTATTGGGCCGACAAGTGAAAATTTAATTAACTTAAAATTTAATTAGGGTTAGTATAATTTAATTAAGGCCCAATAAATTAAAAGTCCAAAACAAAGGATTAAATTAAAAATATGACTAATTAATTGGAAGCCGCCCTAAAAGGTTTGGCGGTATCCATAGACTAATACGTAAAGTTTAAGAAAATGGGAAATGATTACATGATTTGTCTCAAATTTAAAATACTGAACAGATACAATAGTATCGAGGTAGTCTCTAATCCCGTTCATTAAAACACCAACACATTAATAAAATAATAACGTTTTCTTTAATTAATTTAATTTCTTTTATTTTATTTTTCTTTTTTTCTTTTTTTTTTCTTTCTTTTTCCTTTATTGTATTTTTAAAACTATTTTTTCTAACTTATAGAAATATAAAAATAATATATATATATATAATAAAGTGAATTATATAATTTAAGAATATAATAAAAATAATAATTAGAATATAATTAATATATATTAATAATATATATATATAATTAATCAATTTCTTTATTTTTATTTAATTTAGGTTTTATTTTTTGTAATCAATGTAATTATATTTGTAATCGAAATAGATTCAATAAAAATGAGTTCAACCATTATCCGGTATACTTGTATTACTATCTGAATGTTATTGATCTAATTTAATGTGAAATGTTGGACGATGAAATTAATTTTTTTAATGAAAAATACTATAAACACCATACACAACTAGAACGATAATTATAATTAGGACACAAATTTATTAAAAAGGGATTTACGAGCAAGTACTTAACATAATTAAGAGTTTAAACCAATGAACCCGAACAAATCAATAAAATACGTATAAAAGTGAGTAATATTACGAACACTATAAAATAAACATAAATCGCATGAAATAAATTTCCGACATCTCTAAAATATAACATAAGTGTTGTCGAAATTTTTAAGAAATAATGATAAAACTCGAACAGACATAAATCTAATACATCGTTATAATTAATCATTAAATCATGAATTAAATCACGTTAAAATTAACGAAAGATTAATTTAATTCAAACTAATAGGTGATATAGTCGATTCGGATCCACTCACGGAGATCGAGGTCGATCCTGATCTCGCGTACGCAGACGCTGATCTCGAGATGGGTGCGCTGCCTCCGAAGTAGAGTGACTCTACGATTCTCACCAGTATTCTCATGTACGGTTTCTTGGGATTCTTTTTCTTTCTTCAGAGATAGGAACTCAAACCGAAATTAAAACTATTTTTAAAATAATTAAACTGTGATATTTTCCGACCAAACATTGTTTAGAGAACCGAATTAACTATCATTGTATCCGGTAACTTGACCAGCATTTTTGAGGTCAAACCGCATTTGCATGTCATATCATGTCATAATGCATGTAGACAAGATAGGAGTAGGACTTGAGAAATAGTCCCAAGATAGGATCAGATAGAATTAAATTATCAAGTTGTAGATTATAATTATTAGAAAACATTATTACTATCACTAATTATTAATTAAGTTAGGTAGTTAATCATGCATTAAATGCATGGGAGTGATGAGAGGCAGGACGGATAATTCTCAGTTTGAGGTTGCCTTGCATAACCACACCAGCGGATTACGTTCGGTAAATCGATTGGCCCATGGGGTCCCTTGGTCTGTATATGCACTGTGCATCTTTTCCTGTCGATTATCCACCGACCCCGTCATTTGGTGGGTTCAACCGTGACAGAGTGTTTTTTTTTTGATCAATATTATATTTTTATTATTACTCTTAATATGAGTTGATTTTTAATCCAAATTTGAGCGATTAAGATACTATGTCCTTCAGTATTTAGTGTGGGCGGTCATATCCGAGACTAAAATCTACTCTGAGATATTATATTATTTTTATTTAGCCAGCTTATTTAGGATCCTGATATGTCCAAAGGGCTTTCTCCTTTGGCTCATGGTTGGTATAGAGAAAATCAAGATGCGATCCTTTAGCCCTAGTGGGTATAGTGTAGGCTCTCATTTATATATATTTCATTTTGATTTTTACGAGATGTGGTCCTCTGACCCTTGGTTGGTACAGTGTAGGCTCCAATTTATTTCTGATTTGTCAATTCACGGGTAGTTATCTCCTTTTGGCGATATGACAACTGAAGAAATACTATATCCATTTGCTTCTATTTTGTAAGATAAATTACCAGATTTAGCAGACCAGAGTACGTGCTTTATAGCCGTTCACTCTCCTAGGGCGTTATTGTCCCAGGATCCCGAATTGTCATTTGTGCGGTGTTGTTGCCGCACAAATATAAAGTTTTAAGTTATTAAGTTGGGCTCTGGTAGTGCCGCTTAGGCAAGGCCCGAGTTAGTAAGTTGGGCCCAAATAGTGCTCGCTCGGGATGGGTCTAGTAAATTTAAAAACTAGGCTTCTATTAAGGGTGTTTCTTTCTCGTACTATATATTATATTATATTATTCCACATATTTTCTATTTTGGGTTTCTTTGTCATTTTATGTCATAACATTTAGGTAAATTTCTCAAAATACGCATAAAAATATTATTTTATTTACATATGAATATTATATTACATTTTAAACACTAGTATCGGTTTTTGGGTCCAGTCTAGGAAAGAAGATCAAATCTTAAGGCTGGATCTAAATCTGTACTGAGTAATTTTTAAAATTACTCATGTTTCCACGGTGCTTATGGGATCCAGATACATAGGTGCGGGATTAATTTTGATGAGAGAGTGTTAGGTGCAGTCATGTGTGGTGATAGAGATGCTTCGTCGCATCCGTATGTAGCCAGGTAGTTGATTAGGATCCATCGGGTTCGTATTTTATTTCTTTCTTTTGAGTTTTTATTTGAGAGAGATTTTGCTGCCCATTCCGATGGAGCTAGCCTCGCCGATGTCGGCATTGTATTCTTATTTTGTTACTATGGACTGTATACTATTTTGTATTAATATTATTATTTTGTTTATTATGTATTTGGTTTATTTTATTCATTTAGCCTTTTGTATGCGTGTCTCGTCGTGCGTATGTGGCGGAATTAAGCACCCCTAATTCGATTTAATTATTCTGGGGTGTGACAAGTAGTATGGCTCACTAAGTTATTTAATAATATTTTTCAATCTAACAAGATGTTTGATGAGTGGAGAAGAAGTACATTAGTATTAATCTTCAAAAATAAATGAGATATTCAAAGCTATACTAATTATAGAGGAATCAAGGTCATGAGTCGTACCATGAAGTTTTAGGAGAGAGTGATCGAGCATTATTTAATAAAATTAACAATCGTCTTTAAAAATTAGTTTGGTTTTATGCCTGAGAGATCCATCATGGAGGCGATTTTTTTGATACAACAACTTATCAAGAGATATAATGAGCAAAAGAAAGATCTACATATGATATTTATTAATTTAAAGAAAGCGTATGATAAAATACAAAGAAATATCATGTGATGGATGCTTGAAAAAAAATTCAACAAAGTATGTTGTCCTTATTAAAGATATGTACATAATTATTGTGACTAACGTCATAGCATATGATGGTGAGTCAAACACATTTTCTATTAAGATATGATTACATCAAGGATTAATATTTAGTCTATATATTTTCACCTTAGTGATGGATGAGGTCACAAAGGACATAAGGAGACATCCTTTAGGGGGTATGCTCTTTGCTGATGATGTTGTGAAAATGATGAGAGCAGAATCAGAGTTGATCATAAACTAGAATTATGGAGACGCACTTTAGAATCAAAATATTTTAGACTTGGTATGACTAAAATCGAATATTTAGGTATCAATTCAGTAATGACAGATGGTGGAGATGTTAGATTGGACGGACAAGTAGTACCCATGAAAGACACATTTTGATATTTATGATTGATTTTGCAGAGTGATGGAGGGATCGAGGAAGATAGAATAAGCGGGATGAGAGAAATGGTGACAAGCATCTGACATTTTTCGTGACAATTTTTTTTAAAAATAAACTAAAAGATAAATTCTACAAGACGATGATTAGACTTACAATGATGTATGGTGCAGAATGCTTGGCTATAAAAGGATAACACATCCAGAAGATAAATGTAGCCAAAATACAGATGTTGTGTTGGATATGTGGCCATATAAGGAGAGATCGAATAAAAAATGATGATATACAGGAATAACTTGGCATAGCACCAATTTAAGAGAAACTAGTCCAACATCATTTATAATGATTTGGTCATATCTGACGAATGCCTCCTGAGACACTGATTCATAGTGGTATTCTAAATCGTTCAAAAATATAAGAAAAGATAGAGATCGACTGTGACTAACATAGGAGGACGCAATAAAAAAGATTTGAAAGAATGAAGTATACCTAAAGAGCTTTCTTTGAATAAGAGTGCCCGGAAGACGATGATCCACATAGCAGAACCATGATTTAGGAGTTAGATTCTAGCAGTAGAGTATAGACTTTAGATTTTTAGATTTTTAGGTTCTTAGATTTCTTAGATTTTAGGTTTTTAGATTCTAGAGTTTTAGAGTTATAATTTAGAATTTTTAGAATTTAAAAGTATATTTCATAGTATAGATTTAGTGTGATCATTGTTATTAGAACTATCATTATTATTATTTACATCACCATTATTATTATTATTATTATTATTGATGTATGTAGTACTATTAATAGTATTATTATAGATACTTATATTATTATTAGTACAATTATCTTCACTATTATTTTCATCATCATCATCGTTATTTTCATTACCATCATCATTATTTTCTTTTTTTCATTTGAGATCAATGATCTCTATACTATCAATTAGGTTTCGTTTCTAATCTACCCTCATTTATTTGAGATTAAAGGCTTTGTTGTTGTTGTTGTTATATTTTTTCACCATGAGGCAGTTGGGCCAAGCACCCGCTTGGTCCTCAAAAAATGTATATCTGTTAAATATAATTAAAGAAACTTAAATTTTTTATCTATATATATGTTTTATTATAAAGAATGTATGTACTGAATTATTTCATTAATGCTTATTTTCAATCTTTTCTAATTGACGATGAAGATTAAATATCTATAATGATAAATAGTTCAGATTTTGGATGAAATCATTTTTTCCCTCCATTTTATTTGTTATTTCTTTTACCATGATTAATAAGAGGTATAAAAAAGGAAATATATCGCATACATTAAACATTAATTATTATTAATTTTTATTTAAAAAAACTCATCATTGTCCAATTTTACTCAGAAAAGAATAATTATCATTTTTTTATAAAGTGTCTTTATTAAATAATGAATTAATTTTATAAAATTTTATTGTCTTAGTAATTGATTTAGAAATATGTTATGAGAATTCAATCAAATATCAATTTCCAACAAGAACAATTGATGTAAAACAATCTACTATAACTTTCAACAATAAATATTTTTTTTAAGAAAATATGAAATGTGAAGTGCAAAAGATGCAAGTACAAAAATTTAGAGAAGACGTGATATATTAACGGAGTTCGGTTATAGAAACCTATGTCTCCGGGTCTCATCCCACTAACGAGGCACGTTTTATTACTTAAAAATATTTTATAATTAGAAGTTTGAACTTATTCACAAAAATTGATCAGATTGAGCAATATCAAAATAGCACCTTAAATAAAACTCTTACCAAATAGCAGTTGGTATTCTTGCACAAGAAAACGTTATAATGGTTCAAGAACCGTTATAACATTTCTTGATCTTGAATCTTGAGTCCCCAAGAATACTCCTTGTCATAAATTTTTATATCGTTATAATGAATCAGAAATCTATAGGATGAATCGTTATAATGATAACATGAACCATCGAACGTTTTATAAAACGTTAACAATGATTTGACTAGATAAGATCAACTGTATTTCAGAAATGTTATAATGATTCAGCGTATCATTGATGTTTTGAATCGTTAACGCTTCACATGTAGTGTTACATGACGATACACTCTGTTAGCTTTGTGATCTCTTAGAAAATTTTCAGTGTAGTATGAATCGTTATAATGATCCTTGAACCGTTATAATGATTTATCGCGGCAAAGAGTATTTTTCTTATAAATATATGAAGAAACATAAGATTTTGAATTATACTTTTACAAGAATATTATCCTATATCTTCATTAAAGCTTCTTTAACAATCTTGATCATCTGAATTTGAATTCCTTGAAGCAACAAATATGATCCTACACAAATATCTTAAAAGAGCTTGTTAAATTCAATTGTGTTTTGCAAAATAACAAAATCAAATATATTATTTAGTACAACAAACTCCTTACTCAGAAAAGAAAAAATATTGTATTTGATAAATTATCATTATTAAATTATGAATTGATCTTATCGTGCTAAATAATTTCTTTGATTTATCAATTTTAAAATAATAAACTTAAATTTTATAAGTTTCTTCAAGATATTTTGTAGGATCATTTGAAGACTTAAGATTTGATCAAGATGGATGCTAGCAGTTGTTGGAAGAAGTCTTTGAAGATTTAGGATATCAAAATAAAAGGTTTGATTCATAAACTTTAAGTTTTTATGTTGAAGAAGGAAACAAATTATGCGTAGTAAGCCATTGTAATGGCTTAGGAGCTATTATAATAGTCACCTCTTCACTTGAAAATTTCTTAAGATTGAAAGTTTCATAAATTTATTAGAGTCTATTGTTAGATAACAGTTAGAGAAACGTTGAACAGCTTGAGTTGTTATAACTGCTCACCAAATCGTCATAGCGACTCTATAGAAATACAACCTTGTCAGAGCTTAAAAATATCAAATTCAAATTTAGTCAAAATGTTAACGATATGGCAAGGCATTGTAACGCCTAACTAAAGCGTCGTAATAGCTTATCTCTTCTTTACAAACTATTGTAACATCTCATAATGCTTTTTTAAGTCTAACAAAGGTATTTTTGATAATTAATAATTAAAATCATTAATAAGCCGTCATAACAGTTTAGAAACTATTATAACGGTTATTCAGCGAAAAATTATTTTCCCTATTGAAGGTGCTCTATATAAAAGCATACTTCAAACATTTCATTATAATCTAGTAATCTTTAAGTAGTCCCAAAGAGCATTTAGAGACCTCATTCTTTTCTTGTAAGAAACACAACTAGAAACTCAAAGTTCATTAATCTAAGCCATATGTAGAGTTGAATCTATGTTATAATTTTTGAGCTAGTTTATGCTCATTCTCTAAAGTTTTTGTGTTTTTATTTCTTTGAGCTTATTGCTCAATTTTTCTGAGTTCTAATTGCTCTCTTTTATTGATATTCTCTTGACTTGTGTCTCCTCTTTTATATGTGATTATAAAGGAGTCAAGTTCATACATTCTTTATAATACTCTTGTGATAATATATCGGCACTCTATTTAGGGAGTGAGTCCCGAGACGTAGGTCATTGTACTGAACTACATTAAAATCTCATATTTTTATTTTTAGCACTTTCCTTAACATTCTTTGTGAAATCTTTTATTTGATTGATATTCTCTAGATTCTTTTAGTTGAAAGATTTACTAATTTGTGTTAATTGTGTAGTTGATCAAGTTGAATTCGATCTTTATTTATAAGATTGTTCTCGATAACTTGATTTCACATTCTAGATTTTTGTTGTGGTTCTCATTTTTTTGTTGTATTTATTATTATTTCTTTACCATCACCAAACCCTTTTACCTATTTGTATTGATCATATCTTGATATCTTAGTTAACTACCACACTAGACTCATTTTATTACAAATCTTATTTAAAAAAATAAGAGTCTTTGTAATTATTTAAGATATAATTTATATATAAGCAAAATATATCATTTATTTAGTGCTATATACAATGTTTTTTAAAATTAAGAAAGTTGCGTAAATTTCTTTGATTAGGTCGATTGATTGATCCATTTCTCATTCAGTGATCTGCAATGATTAAAAATAATTTCTCTTTCTGTTATCACATTAATCAAATCAGTTAATGATTTTCCTATTGATTTAATAATTACATCTCAATTAATTTATAGAATCTATTTGATCTACTTATAGCATTCTTCTCGAGTAAATAACTTACGAATTAATTGTGGGCTAACATAACCGTTGTAGAAACGGGTGGTAGCTCAGTTGGCTAGTAAAAAATAATAGAACTGTTCTACTCAAAAGTTGAGAGCTCAATACCCGGCTACGATTTTATAGCTTTCTGCAAAGATTTAAAAAAAAAAACATAACTGTTGTATTGTTCTCTATTTAAACACGGGAAAGAAAATGAGAAAATGATAAAAGGCAAATGCCTCTAAATTGTTTAAATCTTTCTTTCATACTTTTACACTTTCAGTCTAAATATATTTTTAATATAAGTATTGTACTCAATAATTTTTTAATTTACTGATTTTAAAAATAATATTTTGGCGATATATAATTTTTTAGGTATAAATAATAGTTAAAACATAGTCGTTTTTCCAACTATATTACTTTAAATTTTGGTAGATGTTTATCTAATTAAAAAAAGGCTCCTTTATGTAATTTGATTTGTAGCATTTTATTGAAAAGCAGGGTTAGTTTAAAAAAATTGAGTATTTTAAATAACTTTGGGTTTACTGCTAAATCATAGCATCCTGCTATGATTTTGATACAAAAAGGTATGTTATATACATTTTATGCCAACTAAATTAGTTCATGTGGTAATTCTGTTCAGCGACTGATATTCTGTAAGGTATGCTACCCTAAGCTTCGATGATATATTGATTAAATATATTTGACAATCATTGATCTTTCTTATTCATTTTTTTAAATATGATTATATAGAATTACAGATATAATTCAATGGTTACCAATAACTTTTTTTCTTAGCATCAAAGTCTAACACTGTCATTTACTACTTCATATTTATTCTTTTTGAAAATTTTGTTTACTTAAATATGAAAAAGTGCTATGAAAAAAGTGTTTATCCAAATGTATAAAAAATAGCACGATGGTATTTTTTTAGAAATAAAAATGAATGTCTTCGACGTTTTAAGGTATGATTACGAGGTATCTCTATTGTTTTTTATAAGGGGGGCTATTCTCAGAGCTGTTCCCAAGGCTCGAGTTCTCTTACTTTGGTGTGGTTTTGTTCATGATGCCAGGGGCTTAGAAAATGGATGATAAGATGTATAATGTTACCTGCTTTTTATTACAGGGAATATCGTTGCTTTCATTCTGGTTAAAAATGTGATATAATTTTCTATTTGAATATATTTTAATTACTTTTTTCTGCTTAAAAAGAAACTTTGTTGTTGGGAGTGGTCGAATGTTCATTTTTAAGTTAATTTGTTACCCTGCTTTTAAGCCAACCTTGAATTTCTTAATAATGTGTCATTACAAATTGCTTTTTCATAGACATTATCATATTTTCGGTTGATAAAATTATAATTTATTTATTATACAAAATCATTTGTATATGTTTCTTTTAAATATATATAATGAAGTCATATTCAAATATATTAATCAAATATACTAATATTGGAAAAAAAAACTAAATGTGGCAATTCCGCATCGTGCGGGTTTAATGCTAGTTGATCACTACGACATATTCACAATTCTTGTTTGTTTTCAGATGTATAAATCTATTTCAAGAAAAATAAACATTTCATGACAAAATTATTATATCTTATATTTCATAATTTTATATTCAGAAGAGGATTAATTCTTTAAATTTTTTACCTATACCACATCATTTATGTTTTTCGCTACTATTTTTGTTTCTCTTTCTTCAATTTATCTTAATCAAATGGCTCATATCATTCTTTCTTTATTTAAAAGGGATGATATGATGTATCTAAGACACAATTTAAACACTAAAGCATGTAACTCTTTATTTCTTTTTTATGAATAACTATGTAGCTAATTATAATATTTATCATAAAATATATTTTTAATATTTTGAAAAAAATATATATTTATGTTCAAACATTTTCTAATAAAGTTATTTTACAGAAAACTTTTTCATTTAAAATATTAATTATATAAGCTATATATTTTAGGGTGAAATCGATGAACAACCCCTAATTCTTAATATATGAAGAGTAAATTTTCAAGCTTTTCAAGCATATTACATCATTACTCTTCTATACTATTGATTTTGTTTAAATCTTTTCATCTATTTAAATCCAATGGGTTATATATAATTTTTCTCTCTCCTCATTTAAAATAGATGAGTAAAATATACTTAAATTTAAATTTAACTCTTAAAATAATTAATCTTTTAGTATTATTTATGATTAATATTAATAAATAATAATATATATTTTTAACATTAAAAAAAATATGTTCAAAATTTTCTTAATATTTAATTTTTATTGAATAAATTTAAATTTTATATTTCTAATTATTTATTTGAGAAACTCCGAATTAGTGCCTAGTTCATATAATTCACGTAACCTAATCCATGCTCCCGTTGACCCTTATCTTATATCAAATTACATCCTGTGTTGAAATTTGTGCTTGATAACATTTCAGTAGTTTTTATAGAAAATTAGAGTTGTAACTCGGATTTCGTCCCGACAATATAGTTCTCAAATAAATAATTAATAATATAAAATTTTACATTAAAGAAATTTTAGACATAATATTTTTAAATGATAAGTAATAATGATAATTATTATAATAAATAATATAATTAAATAAATAATAATCTATAAATGATCATATGAAAAAAATAAATCATTATAAGAGTTAAGTTTCACTTTAAGTACATTACGCACATTATTTCAAATGAGGAGAGAGAAACTATATTATATAAACCCTTGGATTCAAGAAGATGAAAAGATTTAAACAAAATCAATGGTGGAGAAAATTAATGATGTGGTATATTTGAAAAGATTGAAAGTTTAACTCTCTTTATGTATTAAAAATTATTGATTTTAGAGATATGGTAATATGAAGAAAATTATTTGAAACACACACTAATTATAAGCATGCCTTCTTTCAAAGAGAGAAGGACAGATTGTTTACATTTTATTTGATGGTCAGAGGCAAATAAAAAGCTAAATAATAATAATGAAGATCCTCTGAAAAGATGTCTCCTATGTTACTCTAATATATAAAAATATCAACGTAATTTGATGAGTCATTCAGTATGAATGCTATATGAAAAATGTAAGACATGACAAAATGGAAACGAGATAATATGAATGATTCTCTTTTGCTTTTTATTGTGTTTGAGTGGACTTGTGATTACGACTGCATAAAAAAGTTGGGGCTCGGGCTCGAGCTAATTTGGCTCAAGCCATTCTGGCTTGATTGTTAAATGAGCCGAGCTTGAGTTAGGATTGGCTCGACTCGAATAATAATATTTTATATGCTCTCTTTTTTGTCAAACCCTAATATGATAATTTATCTCTCATTATTTCTCATCATCTCACCATCTCAACAACGTAAGGACTTCTCTTACTCATTAGTGACTCGATTCGTATATTTGACTCGATAGTTTTTTATTGGTCCATATGTTTAAATTAGTACGACAAAGGTGTCATTTAAAATATAGTTTGTTGATATATTAATTTTGTACCAACTCATGTATCAGTTTTGTAGATGTACCAACTTTATAATTTATAGATGTACTAAATCTAAATATCAAACCTAATCAACGTATATGTATTGGCTCGTGAGCCAGCTAGCTCGAATAGTAACAAATTGAATTTGTGCTAAATTTTTTTAGCTCGAAGCATTTCACAAATTTAGCTCGACTCGACTCAAAATTTCATGAATCGAAATTAAGCTAAGCCTAGCTTACTCGAACTCGACTCATTTATAACACTGCTTGTGGTGTTGTAAGCTGACCTGGTTAGGACTAGCAATGCGATTCCAAACCCAACAACGCGTGATCTGAATCGAAAGGTCCGAAATAGACGCACACCAACTTGTCAGCTCTTCTCTAAAACAAATCCCACAAATTATAAAGTGATGTAATTAAAAATTGATGTATAAAGTGATGTAATTAAAAATTTGCCACTGCAAATTTTCAATTAAGAAAATTACCACCACAAATCTCATTTACTCATAAATTTGCCATTAGAGAAATATAATCAGAATTAAAAAATCAAAATTTTTATAAATACCAATTATACCCTTACCAATATCGATTCGGACTCGGCTCTGGCTCATTCGCCTCTTCGATAAAACATAAAAAACCCTTTTCGACTCTGACTCTCTCGCTGGGTGGCGACTACTCAAACCCTATCACTGGGTGGCGCTGGGTGGAGACGGATCACTGAAACACTAGATATCGACGAGCAGGTAATCTGATTTTGTTAAAGGGAGTCGCCGATGACTACTCAAACCCTTTATATATTCATTAAAGGGAGCAAATAATCTGATTTTGTTGTAAATAGTTCTAATCTGATTTTTGTTGTAATTATGAATATGTATAGGGTCAAAAAATAAAGGGAAAATTTTCTGACCAGTAATCTAATAATATGGATAAGTCGTGGACCATTCTTAGCGGGTAAGATTTTCATTCTATTCCCATTCAATTTCATTATATCATTTGAATTGAACTATTACAATTATGTACTTATGTATAATTATGAATTTTTATTATAGGATTGACACAGAACTGTTTTTAAGATAGAAATTCATATTAAAGGATTTTGGAAGAAGAAAAATGATAATAGAAAGATATATGTTAAGAGAAGGACTTTAAAATGGATGGTTGATAAGGATAAATTTTCATTGTATGATTTGAATAGTGATTTATTGGAGGAGTTAAGTTGGGGCGGTTCTCAAATATCAAAAATATGGATAGTAGACCAAAATGAAGGCAGAGATGCGACATTAGTGTCTGAGTCACAAATTTCAGAGATGTTCAAGTTGTTTGAGAAGGAAAAAAATAATACTTCATGTAGTAGTGTGTGATTCAGATGAAAGCTCCAAATATAGTGGTACAAATGACATTTACCAATGTACTCCAGCTCAGGTAGTGTCAATTACTGAAATTGGTGGTCATAGCTAAGTGGGTAGCTCTCATGGATATAATACTTCCGAGTCATTTAGTGTAAGTGAAGGAGGAATGTCTCAGAATACTCATAGTTTGGGAGAATCTGATCTTGATCTTGACCATGATGAGTATGTGGGTTTCAACGATGAGGGCATGTATAATTCCGATGGTGAGGATGGTTTTGATCAAAATCATAGTGCTAAAAGTGTTGCACATGATGTTCAAGTTCATTCATATCAGATTATGGTGGATAATGTGCATGATGAGCCAACTTTGGATGATACGAATCAATGTGAACCGTTGATTACACATGACCTTGAAAATCTTAAAATTAAAGTTGGTGCATTATTTCCTGATATCAATACTTTTAGGAGGGCGTTAAGGCATTTTGCAATAAAGAATGAGTTTGAAGTTGTTACAATCAAGTTCGATAAGAAGAGGTTCATAGAAAAATGCAAAGAGTCTAGTTGTCTTTGGAGAATTCATGTCTCTATACTCCAAGATAACAAAACTTTCATGATGAAGGTATTGCCACATGAGCATACTTGCCCATCCACTACAATGGTTGACGGAAAAATGATTTCTAAATCTTAGGTATCAGATAGAGTGACTAATTGGCTAAGAAAGAATCCATCGGTTGGAGCCAAAGAAGTGAAAAGAAAGTTAGAAGATGATTTTCATGTGAAGGTGACATACAACAAAGCTTGGTCGGGAAGACAAGCTGCTCTTGATCAAATTCATGGGTCATGGGAGGATAGCTTTCAGACTTAGTATAATTTCAAATGTGAGTTGGAGAACAAATGTCCTTGAAGCATTGTTGAGGTAGATTATGAACGAGTTGGTAATAGAGTATTTTTCAGTAAGATATTTGTGGCCCTAAAACCATGCATAGATGACTTTCTACACGGTTGCAGGCCATATCTAGGTGTTGATTCGACTCATTTGACGGGTATTTTTGTCATATCCTTGCTAATTTTTGCATTCTTGCTGATTTTTTCAGCATATTATAGAATATTCATTCTTGTTGATTTTTTTCAGCATATTATAACATATTCATTTTTGCTGATTTTTTTATATTTTCTTATTTAAAAGGCATGTACAAGGGTCAATTGGCAACTGCTTGTGGAATTAATGGAGACAATTGATTGTATCTAGTTGCATATGAAATTTTTGATTTGGAAACAAATGAGAATTAGGAATGGTTTATCAATCAGCTAAGAAGGGTGCGATAGAAACACCATCGGGATTGACAATATCTTCAGATGCCGACAAGGAGCTAGCAGTTGTCATTGCAAGTGTCTTTTCCATGCTGAGCGAGAGAATGCATGAGGCATATGATGATAAACTTTAAAAAGAATTTTCACGGTGAGGTATTTACTGATCACATGTGGCCGGCGAAGGCTTACATTGTAGAAAAATGTCAATATTATTTAGGTATGATAGCAAAAGTTGTACCTAATGCTATTAAATTTCTGGAGAAGAATCACAAGCATATATGGTGTAGAAGTCAATTCTCTAAGTTAACGAAATGTGATTGCGTGAATAATAATATATCAGAGAGTTTTAACAGTTGGATAAAAGAATTCAAAGGTTTGCATGTAGTTGATCTCGTCGCTCAGATTAGGCAATTGCTAATGGTGACATTTAATAAAAGAAGGACAATGGGTAATAAGCTTCAAGGTTTGATTCTCCCAAATGTAATTAAACAATTGAACAATGGTAGTAGAAATATTGGTAAGGTCAAAATCTGTAAAGGGGGTAATGATTGTGCAAAGATTAATGGAGTTAGATAAACAAGAGTGCATTTGTAGAGAATGACAACTTAGTGACAAATCATACATGCATGTTATCGCATTTATTTGCTCACTTAGAGGACATCTATGGATGATTATGCGAGAGTGATCAAACCAATGACTGATAAGTCACAATGGGGCAATGTTAATCCAGGGTTTAAGTTATTGCCACCTATGATGAAGAGGCCCCCCGATAGGCCTAGAAAGGAGAGAATCATGAGATGTTTAGAGTTGAATTCAAAAAAACAATAATGCAAGAGATGCAAATAATTTGGTCATCAACAAAGAACATGCAAACAACCGACTTAGAATTTAGAATGTTGTAATGCTTGTTATTCAGATTTTTTGTTATTTAAGAACTTTTGACATTTTGTTATTTAAAATTTTCAATGTTGTAATGGTTGGTATGTGGAACCTATTGCTTAATGCAAGTATAACTGATCTGTTAGATATTACTTAATGCTTGTGTTCATGTATAATTGATCTATCATGAACAAGAGATATATATGCTTAATTATTGCTTTATCGATTCATCAAATATCTACTACTTGTGATACATGTGGCACTTGCATGCCTTCACTTGCCTTCACATGCTCCATTACTGCAACCAGAAGTTGCTAACAAAGAACTTGCTACATGTGGTACCGCATGCAATAGAGAACTTGCTTCATAATAAGAACTTGCTAACAGAGAACTTGCACGCCTTCACTTGTGGCACCGCTGGCATAAAATGGAAAATAGAAATTGGTGATACCGCATAATCACAATATTACAACACACTAAACAGTAAAATAGAAAAATATTAAAACAGCTAACAACACAAACATTACATAATCACAACATGTATATTAAAACAACTAACAAGTTTGCTGGCATAATCCTTCTCCCACACTAATTTTCTTACTTCTACTTGCAAATTATTACAACCAATCTACTAATTATGACAACAACAATGATAACAAGAAGTAATTTTATGATATGTAGTAGTGTAGTTAGCTCATGACTTCTTTCATTTAATGCTAAACCATCATCTTTTATCTCTTGTTGCTTACTTTGTATGCTTCTGACTCCGATGTCATGAACAAATGCCTCGTAATCCTTCTCCCACATGTAGAAGTGACACTTTGATTTTTTCTAAAATTTCAAAAGTAAAACAACCCAATTATATTATGAGTGGGGATCCATTGACAATGGGTTATTTTGACAACCTTGACAATGGACCTCTAAATAAATATAAAAAAAATCTTAAAAATAAAAAAAAAATTATAGATTTGTTATTCTACCTTTAGATTGATGGTCATTCAAATTTCATGCAATTTTATTATCGTTTGATAGTCCATAAAAGACCATTAATTTGAAACCGTTATAAATTATATGAAAATTTGATGGTCTTTGATGAACTATCAAACGATAATGAAATTACATGAAATTTGAATGACCATCAATCTAAATGTAGAAAACACATCTATAATTTTTTTCTATTTTTATTTTTTTTATTTATTTAGAGGTTCATTGTCAAGATTATCAAAATAACTCATTGTCAATTGATCCCTTATATTATATTATCACAACATTCCAATTGTAGAAGTGACACTGGGTCAAAATTGTATAATTTAATTCAACACCGGGTCATTACAATTAAAATTTCTACTTTGGCACAATTATATTATCACAACATTCCATTCTACACTGGGTCATTGCAATTAAAATTTCTACTTTGACACAATTATATTATCACAACATTTTATTCTACACTGACTCATACTGATTGTTCATCATAATTTGATTGAGGATGAGGTTAAGGTCCATATTGATTTACCCATTGTAGCGACAAAATTGATTGAGAAAATGTGAGAAAGGTTTACTGGAGTAGCGAGACAACCAATTCCTATCAGAAAATTGAAAAAATGTAAATTAATACCGAAAGTGAAAATTAAACTAGCTCACATACTTTGTAATTCTCGCATTTATAAAAACCCTTCCTCGATTAGTATCGGTGGTGCTCACTAGTCTCATCACAAAAATTTCACAAGTTGGGCATTTCACAATTGGTAGTGATAATATTTTTGGTTGAGCCGTGATGGAAGAAGATGCAGTCTCTCGACGCATTATCTGTCTTTGGTTGAGTCGCGCTGGAGCTAAATTGTTTTTGCAGTGTTAGTACCGTGAGGTTGAGAAGCGAGTGCGAGAAGCGCAGAGTCTGAGCGTGATCGCCAGCCCTAGTCGAGGGGAGCAGTGGCAGCGTCTCCGTCGAAGAGGCGGAGAGTCTAAGCGTTCGACGGGGATAAATCGAAGAGAGGGTTTTTATCGAAGAGGCGAATGAGCGAGAGCCGAATCTGAATCGATATTGGTAAGGGTATAATTGATATTTATAAAAAAATTGTTTTTTAATTCTGATTATATTTCTCTAATGACAAATTTATGAGTAAATGAAATTATAATGAAATTTTTTAATTAAAAATTTACAGTGACAAATTTCTAATTACAGCACTTTATAATGACAAATAAACAATTTTCCTTAAAAAAAATACCCAAAAACCGAAATAAGAACCGTAAACAACTCAATTATAACATTTCCTTGGAGCAGCGAATCCCAGATTCACTGAAACAATCATAGACAAACAGAACATACAAGAGCACAGAGATTTCACCATTCCTGATATAGGAGAGATCTCCGATTCGAAGAGAGTTAGATCGGGTCGCCGTGAAGAAGCGAAGATGCACGCCGACACGGTGGCGGAGGATGAGGAGAAGTGGCTGGCTGAAGGCATCGCCGGCGTCCAGCAAAGCGCCTACTACATGCACCGTGCTCTCGTAAGTCCTAATCCTAACCCTAACCCTAACCTCAGTTCAATGTTATCTGTAGTTTCAGTCTTGACTATGAGATTTCCGCTGTGTGGGGCGAATGGAAGCAGTTTGGAATGAGATCTTTACTACCCGAATCCTGAACTTACAAGAACAATCGAATTGAACTAGGAGAATCAGGCTCCAACTGTCGAAGGATATATTTGTATTAATTCTGGAGCAGAGGTCAATCAGTTATGAAAATATGAAACCGGATGAAGGAAATAGAACATTTCCTAAATCAATTTGGAGACTAATAAAGATCATGCACTACTGGACTGTACATACTGGTCTAGCACTGGTACTTGATAACAGCAATGAGCAGACTCCTGTGTGTGCATTGAGTGACATCTAGCTCCTAGTGTCTCCTATTAGTTATTAATCAGAAATCTAGCCACACAGTATGCAATGATATTGCTCTCTGTGATGGTTAGTACTGTCTGGCACTTGGAAGTTCCATAGAACACCAATTATCTTGTAGTTCGTGCAAAAGAAGCATCTGTTCGCTACTTTCTTACCTTGTCTTTCATCTTAAATAATAGGACTCAAATAATCTGAAGGATGCTCTCAAGTTCTCAGCACAGATGTTGTCAGAGCTTCGGACCTCCCGCCTTTCCCCACACAAATATTATGAGCTCTGTAAGGGGTTAAAGTCATATTATTTTTGTAAAAGAATTTTTGGTCTAAAATTAACTCTTTGGTTTTTGTTTTTCTTTGGCTTAAGTCTGGTCATTTGCAATGTTACTAAACTGGTTAGCTTCAGCAATTGCAAAGCTTCTCTGTTTTGCTTTTATGGGAACTTTCATGCAATCCTTCACTTTTCCATTTTGTTATCCGCAGAGGCGTAACAAAAAAAAATGTTAAAGCAAAAACAAAGAACCTAAAAGGGCGTATGGCTATTACCAATTAGGGGGAGCACAAGTAAAGGCAACACATAAGTGTCTGGCCTTAGGAGCACAATAAGAAAAGAAATTTACCATTGATCAATATATAAGTACAACTGGGATGTTGATTTACATGTTGCAATGGCTCTACCGTAGACATGAGAGCATTCGATGAGTTGAGGAAGCTAGAGATGTTCTTCAGAGAAGAGACAACCCGTGGCAGCTGCTCTGTTGTAGACCTCTATGAGCTTGTTCAGCATGCTGGGAATGTCCTGCCAAGATTGTAAGTATGCCTTCCTCTTACGAATAAATGGTGTGCATTGCATTGGTTATTTGCTTCTTATAATTTCTGTCATATTTTCCCAAATCGAGCCTGACCATTGTATGTAGACTGCAATGCAACACAAGATGCTTAGTAAATAAAGGAGATAAAAACCAGCCTTAGTGGTTAATTGGTTCATACCAATCTAATGTGCTGGTATCATTTCAGTAATCACATTGAAATCTAGCGTGGCGATCTTAGCACTTCGCCAACTGAAATTGTCTTTTGACCAACATTCTGAGCTATGTTTATTCATTTTAAAACAGCCAAGCTCACTTTTGGTATTCAATTGTCCATACTAAGATGGGTCACTTCATATTTCTTAGTACTGGAATTGCATCTGATGGGATAAGGCAGGTTGAACACCTCCTTCCCACTAAAATTTTGTGTTTGTAAATGAAAATGGAAGAGAAATGTTTGTTTTTAGGTATCTGCTGTGCACGGTAGGATCAGTGTATATAAAATCAAAAGAGGCTCCTGCAAAGGATGTATTGAAGGACCTAGTGGAGATGTGCAGGAGCATTCAGCACCCACTCCGTGGCCTTTTCTTGAGGAGTTACCTCTCCCAGATTAGCCGTGACAAACTGCCTGGTATTGGAAGCGAATATGAAGGGTGAGCAAATAAAAAGCATGTGAATTTAACATTAGCTGATCCATTCTGCAATCATGGAACTAATTTAGATTTGCATGCTCACAAACTGCATTTTCTCTACAGGGACGCTGATAGTGTAAATGATGCTATTGAATTTGTTCTTCAGAACTTCATAGAAATGAATAAACTCTGGGTTAGGATGCAACAACAGGTTTGTGAATTTAAAAAAGAAAATACTCAAGCTTTGGTCCATTTTCACCTGATTCTTTGCATATAATAACTCGAACTTTGCTTGATGTGCTTCCTATGTTTAATATTGAAGCTAAAGTGGGTTAAACTGAATTTAAAATAACAATAATTGGCAGGCTGAGATTTGATGTAGAAAAAAAAATGTCATTATAATTAAGGAAACTCTGACCAAGTATTATTCTATCAGTGATTGGTTTCTCTTTATAAGCGATCTCAGTTTTAGGTGTTGGTGAACAAGTGTATGAACATGCTTTGGTCCATTCTCAAGAAGTATAAGCTTTAGAGTGCTTCATGTTTCGTTTTATATATGTTGGCTCTTTTAGTTGACATTTCTTTAACGGCTTTCAGGGACCTCATAGAGACAAAGAGAAGCGGGAGAAAGAAAGAAGCGAACTACGTGACCTTGTAATTACAATATAAGCAAAATTGAGACTATAATTTTTAAAATCTAGATTATGGAGCTGCAATCTCATTGTTGAGAAAAACATGATATTATATCATGATTTACCGATTGCCACTTTAACATATGCTATTTACCGATCCGAAACTTAAGTACCCTATATTTATCCTGATACTTGAATTTAATCAATTGAAACTAAAATTAATATTAAGTAAAAAAAAATCACCACAATACCCTTAAACTAACCAAAGAGAAAGAGAAGGAATTTCACTGTCTTAAGGTTTCCTTTTTCTGTGAGATATCTGATTAAGGTCAGAGATGGATCAAGAAACATCCCATTCAGTCAACCAGTTTAATTATATCAAATCAAAAATAGGAAGATGATGCTACTTCAAACAAACAAAAAAATAGGAAGATGATACCTTTTTGAAGGAACACCTTTTTTTTTTTGGTGATAATTTGAAAGTGAGATAATAATAACCACTTACTTCAGTTGATAGTAATCAATACTTTTGAATTGAAATCCATAAAAATGGGGATAATTTTTAGGGTACTTCAGTTTGGATGGTTGAGTAGCAAATTTTATAGTTTTGATGAGGCAGTATCTAATGTTAGAAGTTAGACTTGGCTGTAGATAAGTTTATCTTTAATATTTTATTTATTTTTTATTCCTATATAGGTGGGGAAAAATCTTCATGTTCTAAGTCAGATTGAAGGTGTTGACCTTGACATGTACAAAGAAACTGTTCTTCCTAGAATCTTGGAACAGGTTATAGTTATTTGCATTCCTTTTCTGTTTAATCTAGATAAATGAGACACGGAAGCAATAAATCATGATTAGAAGAGAAGTTCTGGTAAGCTTGTTAGAAGAAATCCTACAAGGTTACAACCTTTCATGCAGACCACAAAGCACATCAGACTGTTAGCCAAATTTGAAGTTCTTTTTAAACTTATTGTGCGTATTTGCGTTAGAAGTGAGATGTAGTACTTAGTTAACTTTGCATCCGTTCTATTGGACTATGCTCTGAGATAGTTTGGCAATTTCCTTGATAGGTCGTCAATTGCAAAGACGACTTGGCACAATTTTACTTGATGGATTGCATAATTCAAGTTTTTCCCGATGAGTACCATCTGCAAACTTTGGAAACATTATTAAGTGCATTTCCACAGCTTCAGGTTGGCAAAACTTCTTTCTTCATTCTCATACACTTCTGAAATGATTGACTCTTTAGATTTGGATCCACTATAAATTTCTATATTATTGAAGCTGGTATGAATATGAAACCAAGTGGAGGAACCGGTTCTTTTTTATAATGGGTTTTAGAAAGAATTTAGCTAACAAAACCTCACTAAATAACTGAACCATTTCTCACTATAGATCATGGAAAAAGTATAGAAATAAATAACTAGAAAGATGAAAATTTCTAGCCTACCCCAATTTATTTGGGATTAAAGGCTTTGTTGTTGTTGTTGTTGTTGTTGTTGTTGTTGTTGTTTTATTTTAAGTGGATGGATTATTCATGGTGCAGCCTGGTGTAGATATAAAAACAGTCCTATCTCAACTGATGGAGAGGTTGTCAAACTATGCCACCTCAAGTGCTGAGGTACGTGTTTATCCAACTGTGTAACACAATATGCTGTATGAATTCCCTTTTTTTAATTTCTCAAATTGGAATACATACAGGTGTTGCCTGAATACCTGCAAGTGGAAGCCTTTGCAAAGTTTAGTAGCGCGATTGGAAAGGTGTGTTTTTGTATTTCTTGTCATGATGTTTTACCCAAAAAAAAAAGAAACTATCTTGTCCACCATATAGAATTGGAAACTCTTCATCACGATACTGGGTTACTGGTACTATGCTGATGATTCTGCACTGGTTTCTACTAGCCAGTATGAGAATTATACCTTTATTGGACACCTTCATTTTTTTCACTCTTTTCCTTTGGTTAGTAAGTATTGAACAATTTGTTTATTGGGTCTATGTTCCATGTCATAATGGTACATGTATCATAGTATCCTGTACTGGTATTTAGTCTACTAATGCAAGAAAAAAATGCTCATGGCAGGTCATAGAAGCACAACCTGACATGCCTGTTGTTGGTGCAATAACTCTTTATGTTTCACTTCTAACATTTACTCTTCGTGTACACCCTGATCGACTTGATTATGTTGATCAAGTCCTGGTATGTTCTCTTCTCCTAGATTTATGTTTATTTTGGAATTTGTCTGTAGTTGAACTTTTCTTATAATGTTGAACAGCTCAAGTATGTATTAGTGGAAATTTATGTAACAGGGAGCTTGTGTGAAGAAACTATCAGGCAAAGAAAAACTTCAAGATAGCCGTGCTACCAAACAGATAGTTGCACTTCTAAGTGCCCCTTTGGAGAAATATAGCAACATTGTGACAGCTTTAGAGCTTTCTAACTATCCGAAAGTTATGGATCATTTAGATAATGCCACAACCAAGGTCATGGCTGTTGTCATTATACAAAGCATCATGAAGAACACAACTTGTATATCTACCTCAGATAAGGTAATGTAGCTGGTTGCCAGTACTAGACCTCATTCTTAATGTTTTATACAGTACCTTTTTCTGTGTAATGTCTGACCATATTTCAGATCAATTATTAAGCCTTGACTATTTCTTGATTGTATCATTACAACAACAACAACAACGAAGCCTTTAATTCCAAATAAATTGGGGTAGGCTAAAAATGAAACCCAGTCCTATTGACTGTATCATTAATTTGAATAATCTATATTCAAAAATTGTACTTTCAAAAATGAACCAACTGATCTGTTCAATTTTTTATTTAATTTATTTTTAATGTTTTCTTTCTGAGTCTAGTTGAAATATAATAAAGAAGTTACTTTTGTTTTTTTTTACCAATTCTAGTCTGACGCTTGAGACCAACGTTTTTAATTACAATAGCTTACATAATTAAATAACAAAACACAAGCTATCATCAAGTTGAAACTAAACCAAATTGGTGCAAACTGAATTGAACAATATCAAAAGATTATCCATATGCAACTAGTGGGATATGCAATCCCAAAATTAAGTTCGAATTTGGGCATTGTTTGCATTTATTGGCTTCATATTTTAACCATATGTTCAGGCATCTGTCTTACTCATAATTACTCCAATATGAGACTTAGCTACAAGCACCAAAAGAGGAATCTTGATTTTGTAGGTGGAAGCACTGTTTGAGCTGATAAAAGGGCTGATTAGGGACATGGATGGGACCCAGGATGATGATGTGGATGAAGAGGATTTCAAGGAGGAGCAAAATTCTGTAGCTCGCCTCATCCACATGTTGCACAATGATGACCAAGAGGAGATGTTAAAGGTTGGTCTAACAGTTTATATTGTGTATGCCAATATCCCAGCTGTGTTGGTGCTTAAAGTGACTGTAATTAGTGTGCTTCTTCTATTTGCTATTTTATCTCCATTTATATGCAAATTTCAATATCTTTGGGGATAGTTTGATAGGGGCCGCCAATAATTACTTCTGTAAATTATAGGCATCAAAATTTCTTTTGTCATTACTTCCTATTAACTTAGAGTAACCATCCACCATGAATTGAAATTTAGGGTTTCCATCAATCCATTCCTTCCTGTTGCTTTAGTTTCAATGTGTTCTCTTTACTAGTTGACTGTAGCTATGAATTGCAAACGTACTTGATCCTATGAAGGTGGTCTGGGTCAATGACATTTGTTTCCAGAGAAGCTATTAAAATAGAACTTTTTCTTTTCCAATTTTCAGATTATTTGCACTGTACAAAAGCATATTCTTCGTGGTGGTCTCAAGCGGCTTCCTTTCACAGTGCCTTCTTTAGTCTTTTCTGCTCTTAAGGTAATGTTACATTGTCTCACTTAGGAATTAAAATGTGTGTACATGTTTAGGCCCTGCGCTAAGTAACACTGGTACTAAATCCATTCAAGTTGCATATCAGATACATTTTGGTTATTTAGTTTTGTTACTCTATATGTTGAGGTGAAAACATATTATAAAAGGTTGGAGGTAAGATACATGACTGAAATTTGATTGTCGTAAATTATATGGCGATGGCCTTGATTATTTGATATTACCATGACGTAGTGTTGAGTTTTGAAAGTTGAAACATAACTTTGTGGAATGTATCTTCTTATGTGAAAATATTGTGTACAATAATACTATTATAAGCTGTATATTAAAGTATTGTGAGATGTTTAATTGAGAATTTTCTTCAGTTTTTTGTGTTTTCTATATTTATATGTGCCTTTTGTGTTGTTTTCGATCTGCAGTTAGTGAGGCGTCTACAAGGTCAAGATGGAGATGTTGTTGGAGAAGAAGTGCCGACAACACCCAAGAAAATTTTTCAAATCGTTAATCAGGTTATTTTCTTTATCAGATTGCAAAATGATGACTAGATTTGGATGTGTTGAGAGCATGGAGAAACTAAGAATTACAATGGGTTAATATTCATCATTGGTTAAATTTTATGTATCATTTATGTTTTCTTGTCTGGTTTGCTGCATTGTCCAGGAAAGAAAGGTCTGAGCCTGTGTAGTTGTACTCTTGAGACTTAGTTTAGGCCTAATTCTGCAACCAAGAGTTAGCTGAGTCAATTTAAGTCAGGGAAGAATTATAATTCTTTGAGGTACTCATGTGTAAAATTTGAAATGTCATTATTTTTTCAGACTATTGAGGCATTATATTCGGTCCCATGTCCGGAGTTGTCGCTGCGGCTATACTTGCAATGTGCTGAGGTATCCTAAGCAATTCAAATTTGACCTGTTTACTCTTTTGATATGTTCTCTGACTAGTCTCTCTTCATCTGTCAGGCTGCAAATGATTGCGATCTAGAGCCAGTAGCATATGAGTTTTTTACCCAGGCATTCATTTTGTATGAAGAGGAAATTGCGGTATTGATCATATCTGACTTTTTTTTTTATTAAGCTCTAGTGCTTATGATAGGAATGATTTTCATGTTTGCTAGTACCACCCAGAATTTCAGGCGTTATGTGTAGATTACACTAGATTGGTTGGTAGGACAATTGAGGCAACTTCTCTCCATAACAAATTTTTCTATCACTATTTCTTCTTTATTATTTGTAAATTGTAATTCATAAATAGACTAACTGGGGCAAGCTAATTTAGGTGTTGTGTGTTAAAGTTTGTACAAACCAACCATGAAATGATTTCTTAATTTGTTAAAGCCATCTGAAATAAGTTGTTCTTTTCCATACTTCTTATATTCATAGTTGCATGCTGTTTTTGCTAGTGACCCTGATTCTGATGTTGGTTTTGGAGTTTGTTCATTACCATCAATGAATTATTTTTTTATAATATAAAGAAACATGACTTGTGCATCCCTTTGTTTTCCTTATTGGAAATAATTCAAAAAGGAAAAAATACTACTGGTGATCCAAATTCAGTAACAGAAAAGTGCAATTGAGCCATTCATTTTATAATTGAATATTTGTCTTTATATCTTATTATTCAATTGACTTTTTGTTCAGGACTCTAAAGCCCAAGTGACTGCCATTCACCTAATGATAGGGACATTGCAACGAATGAACATATTTGGGGTTGAAAACAGGGACACGCTTACTCACAAGGCAACTGGGGTATGCTCCTTATTCATGACCCATTATGTATTTTCATGATTTTTCCAATAGGTATATCATTTGGATACCTTTCTTTTTTTACATATTGATGTTCTTGTTTTCTTAAGCTCTGGCAATAAATCTTCTATCAATGGAAATTCTGTTCATTGCCCTAATTATTTAACACTGATAATTCTGCAAATTGCACCTTATATTTTTTGCATTTCTTGTCTCAAATGCAAGTATGATGATTTTCCTTGGGATCTTTTTCTATTCTTTGAAAGGTATAAATTTGATGCTTAAAACTTTAGTTGCCTTAATTGGAATTCGCATCCTCTACAGTTTTTTGAGTTACTGCATGGATTCCATTTTGAATATGCCCCATAAATCTATACCTTGACTGTCATGACCGGCCCTGACCAAGATCCAAAACCTACGGCCCAGATTTTGCCATGTAGTAAATCAAATTTTGAGTTTGCAGAGGATATTCTTCCCCTTAATTGTGGGTTCAAGTAAAATCTGGATCTTAAGAGGTGTTAAATCTTAAATTGTGTTGCTTGGATAATAATGTGGGGTTCTGATTTCCCAAAGTCCCTTCTATCAATTCTATAATTTAAAAGATGTAATCCAGTTTGGCTGCCTTTTATTTTTCTTTACACTGTTTATTGTTAAGTATTTATATGTACTCTGCTTGTGCAGTACTCAGCAAAGCTTCTGAAGAAGCCTGACCAGTGCAGAGCAGTGTACGCATGTTCTCATCTTTTTTGGGTAGAAGATCAGGATGGAGTAAAGGATGGGGAAAGGTAGGCATGATTTTGCTTCTGGAAGCATTTTTTGTGTGCCCTTATATTATTCTGGAGTTATCATTTCTAACTCTACCAAAATAGACCAATGCTTTCCAGTAAACCATGGAAATATGAAATGTACCATTCTTTTAATTTCCTGTAATTGCCAATTTAGCCTTCTGTCCTTTCCCTATCAAGAGGAAAAAAATGTGACTGAGTAGTTTCTTCTTATGGCAACTTGGAAATCATCCAGTTACTATGTATAGATAAAGATAAGTACCCTTGCAGAAGGACAATTGTTCAACTGGTTCTTAAAAGTTAAGTAAATATCATTACTACCATATAATTCAATATTTCTGTTTACTTCCGCTATCAGAGAGAAATATTGTGGCTGAAGTAGTTGCGACTTATTTTCTTTTTGTTGCAACTCTTGTGGCCTTACACGAAGAAGGAAACTTGTTCTTCTGCTGTTCAAAATCTTAGTAAATATCATCAATACCTTTCCTTCAAAATAATTAAGTTGTCGACTATGCTTCATTATTTGTTTGTGGAAATGCTGGAGGGTTAGTTTGGGCATCCTAAATAATAAATTGGTAACAAAGGGTACATGAGTTCCTAATCCATGTCTCGTAGAGCCATATGTATAATCTCATAGAGATCAGGGAAGTTCACATCTGTGTTTGATAGTTTTCTCATTTAGTGGAATGTATATGCGACATAAAAATATTTTGCACAAATGAAAGTGCCCCCATTACCTTTCATTATGGAATTGAAAACAAGAAATAGTTTATTAATCACTTAATTTTATTAATTACTGTATATATCCCCACTAGGGTTCTTCTGTGCTTGAAACGTGCCTTGAGAATAGCAAATGCTGCACAGCAGATGGCTAATGCTGCACGGGGAAGTGGTGGTTCGGTCTCCCTCTTCATCGAAATACTTAACAAGTAAATATTTATTTTAGAATTACTTAGCAATTTAATTGTCATTTTCAGTATTATAATCCAAATAGAGATGAGAAAAGAGATGACAACATATTGTACTAAAAATCTTTTAGTCGTTCATTCTTTGCAAGTTGGTTGCATCAAGAGGGAGACTATGACAGATCATCTGTGTAGTAGATCAAGATCATATATGGCCTATATTTAAAATAGTGCTCATAATATTTATTTATAAACAGACATACTGACAGCATATTGTAAACAAAACAATATGCCAAGAAAGGTAATATCTCAATTTCAGTCCTGTGCATGTGACACTTGTGGTTCAAAGGAGCCTCAAGCAGTTAAATAGCATTTTTAAAGGACTCCTGGCAATCCAGCCCTTTACTGTCCACCACCTCATCTATTAGCTATAATTATCTCTGTTATGTGAAAATATATAATTGTTAGTACTATAGTCGAGTCATTTACATATAAATTTATATAACTGTATATAAAATATTTAATCTCTAGTAGTTATTTGGAGTGGGTAGACAGTTGAGTGATAACAAGTGGGTGGGATGGCTGATGTTTTCCTTTTGAAGAGTATAAAGTGGAGATCCGGCAGATGGCTAACAATAATACCTTTCTGGAAGCAGGCTAACTCGTATGTTATGTATTACAGGTACCTTTACTTTTTCGAGAAGGGAAATCCTCAAATAACCAGCTCAGCTATCCAAGGTCTCATTGAACTCATCACGACTGAGATGCAAGGGGAGAATGCCCCATCAGATCCCTCCGCCGAGGCCTTCTTTGCTAGTACAATGCGATATATTCAATTCCAGAAGCAGAAAGGTGGTAGCATGGGTGAGAAGTATGAGTCTATTAAAACCAGTTGATTCTTATTGAGAGATTGTGTATTGGTGTAATCTATTCTCTTTTTAGTTCTTTAGATAGGTAATGGACGAACCTGTGTATTTATAAAATTGTACAATTTTTCAAAGTGTATGAGTGGATAAGCTTTTAATTTTTATTTGAATTTTTGTTCTTCTGCATATCGGTTTTCGAGATATTTTGTCTTGGAACTAAGATTATTGAGGATTCTGGTTCTAGGTTGCTGTTGACAAAGTCATGTGTACAGAACCCTGAATATGTATTTATTTTGAGGAATGTTTTCAATTCTTAAAAACTACTACACGGCATTGTTTTCTCAATGAAAAAAAAATGTTAATTTCGTATCGTGTATTGATATAGGCTTTTTCACGCTGCCTGCCTATATAAAAACTATTCAAAGCCGAAATAGAGACGTATTGTATTGTAGTTGGGCCTGTTGGATATCTCTTATTGGACCTTGTAAAGAGGTACTGGAAGTTGTGTCCTGGAATATTTCTTGCCTGCTTGGCAGTTATTTTTATATATAAAAAATTAAATTTATTAAAGAAAATTTATTTTAAAATAATTACAAAAAAAGAAGGTTCACAGATTCAGTCGCTGCTTAAGTCTCAGCGTTAGCTTTCGACGCTTATAATTTTTTATGGTTTATCGAAATTTAACGTTGTTATATTTTTTGAAAAGTTAATGAAGTGTTCTGTAACATATTGAAAATTTATAAATATTAGAGCAGCCAATTAAAAGAAAAGCTCTTTGAAACACAAAAATGTTTAAAATAATATATTAAAATTTCAGTGAGTTTTCTGTAAAGTTATAAACGTCAGAAGTTATTAGTGAGTGTTAGGCCGCGGAATGGATCTGCGTCCTAGCTTTTTTTGAGCTGTTTTGGGTCCAGTCTGCGGCCCTTTTTATTTTGCGATTTTTTTAAATAATTTTTTCTTTTATAATTTATAATTTATATTTTTTATATATAAAAATAACCCCCTGCTTGGTATCTCATAAAAAGTATGGTCATTTTGAGGAAGGACAAATCATAGATCGTCATTAAATTTTTCACCGCAAAAAAAAACACCTGGGATTGCTTGAGATAGATTGTTCAAATTTCTTATTTACTTGATGTCGTGTTTGCATAGGTAACCTTCCAATCTACTCAACCGAGTCATTACCAAAATCTACTTATGAAAATGATTTGAAATCAAAATTTCCAATCTAAATCAAGCGTAGAAGTAGAACTTACTATCTTGGAGACTTAGATTATAATTTTCACGTGGCATGTGTGTATGACCGTTCACCAAGCACGAAGGATATGCTTGGATGATACAAAATAGCACCTTTTCCACTCACGTACCGATTTAAATAGCAATTTTGTTATTTGAAATATCTGTGAACAACATTATTCCGGTGTTTTATATAAAGATGGAATAACGACTATTTTTGTGTATGAAGAGTGAAAAAAAAACTCACGAACTGTTTTAAATATACAATCCAAACAACATTTTCACTAATCAGAATAACACCATAATTTTATTATTTTCACACTAATCTCAATTATTCTAGTTTTCTCTCTATTCTGATTTATTTACTAATCTCAATTATTCTAGTTTTCTCTCTATTCTGATTTATTTACTAATCTCAATTATTCTAGTTTTCTCTCTATTCTGATTTATTTAATAATCTCAATTGCTTTATTATTATCCTATTGCTTGTATGATCAAAGCTTACCCGACATAGTATTATGTGTTGAGCAAGTTTAACAAAAAAAATATAATTGTTCACTAATCTTAATAACAGAGTAAATTCTTAAAATAAAATTTACAAAACAAAAAGGAAATTGGGCCATGGTCCCCCTCTTTTAATCCAAAATTTCATACACAAACTTATATATTTTATATTCTAATTGTTCTTTATATCACAAAATGGTCCTCCTAAATAATTTTGTAGTGTATTTTTTAATTCTTACTTGAGTTGGCCCCTCAAGCTCCGCTACTGCTAGAGATGCGCTCAATTAGTTTCAAATTTGTTCCTTAAGTCTATCTGATCACTAACAAGAAGATTATATTATATTATATTATATTATAATATTTGCATCGGCTATTTTTTTCTCCAACCAACAACCAACAACCAACCAGCTAGAAACAGTACTTGTATCTGAGCGTACAAGTAGATGTTCCTCCTTATCGCCTCATTGCATGTATTCCTTGGAACAGGTTACCTCCTCACCTGTCACCTAACCAGTCAAGTAAGCATCATAGAAAGTTAGAAACCAATCAATGACAAGCAGGTATCATCCATTTCAGACCGCAAAGGCACCTTGTGTTGTTGACTGGCACTGTCTCTCAAACACACAGAGATTCCTATATATCCTAGTTCAACAATTCCAAACGCAATTTCTCTATTTAGCATTCTTGCTGTGCTGGTTTACTCTACTGAAAGAAATTCCTGCCTCTGATGCTTCCATGAGATGACATGACACAAACTAATGTTCCTCGCATCTCGTCTTTGTTCTTTTCTCCTCTGCAGTTATGATTTTTGCAATGCACGCTGTTTTCTCAAATATATAGGAGACTGGCTGGATGCAAATCAATAGTGCACATATATATCCATTCGAAACTCTCTTTCTTTCTTTGTGATTGTGAAGAGAAAATATATGTTGGTTTCGTAACTTTTATTCTTGTCATCTTTATGTTATTGATGGTGAATGAAACACAGACTGAGTATGGAAGTGGTGTATTTAATAACATTTGCAATTTTAACATCATAAACGTCAATATCACAATAGGTTGTTTAGATATTCTAAAAAATTATAGAAAATGACATGAACAAAAAAAAATGAAAGGACATGTTTTTTTTTCTCTTTGTATTTACTATTTAGTGATTGCAAATTGTAACAGCACTATCAAAGTGCGAAGGTAGGGGGCATTGCATTGAATTACTGGATATAAATATTTTATACGATGAAGATGGTCAAGCCAAACTTCAGTTCCTTCTAGTTCCGTTGCTTCTACTTTGGACCATTATAGCAAAATCCTTCTTTTTTAATAACCTAACCCATCAAAATGATATATTCATCTTTTAATCTGCTCTTCCTAACTTTTTCATGTTATAAGCTTATATCCTTCCATACTTAATTTTGTGAAGCAAATAAAAAATAGTATAACATCATGCCTCTATAAATTTGAAGAAATTAATGGGGTTGACTCCAGCTTACCAGAAAAGCGAAAAATACTAAATAGAGCTTACATTCTTTTTAGAACTATTATTAACTCAAGAGCACTCTTGCAATTCAACGTTAATGAAGCGAATAAAAATGTAGTTTAATAGCATGCCTCTAGAAAATTGTTAGTCTTCCTGATTTACATACTAGGAAAAGGAAAGAAATTAATAACAGCATAGAATTTTTTTTATCTGACTGTAACATAATTATGCAGAGCATTATTTGTTCTAACATTACTGAAGCAAATAAAAAAATAGTAAAATAGCATGACTCTAGAAACTTCAAGATATTAATTGGCCTGACCTCCCGCTGCACTTCAGAAGCGAACAAAACTGATTACAGCTTACAACTTTTTTAGCTAAATGTTATTTATGCAGAGCAATATTTTCCTCTAACTTCAGTAAACCAAATAAAAAAGTAGTATAATGGCATGCCTCTAGAAATTTTAATGAACTGTTGTGGCTGGCCTACTTGAAAAGCAAAACAAACTGATATATATTATTATAGAGAGCATTACTTTATTTTAACATTAGCACACTTTTGTTAGGTTTTAAGTATAAAATGATGTATAGCTGGATTTCTCTTTCGGCTGCAACGATTGCACCTTCTTTGATTTATCACACAAGCCTGTGTTTGTGTACTAATGTGGGCCCAATTATGATTTCGGATTTGGTGGATGCCCCATAATTTGGTCCCGGATAACTCTCCAGTTGATACTACTTGACTGTCTTCTAACGTTACACATACAAGCATTTCTTGCATAAAAAAGATTAACATGTCGTTTTGTATAATATTTTTTTAGTGTTAAAGTATATTAATTTAGGTACGAGGTTATAACGAGGAATCATGTTCGGTTAGAGTAATCATTTGCCCACAAAATAGTTTCAGAAAAAAAAAAAAAAAGACAATATTTTTGGCTACTTATTGAGAGCTACCATTATGAAAGATATGTAAGAAATATAAATAGTACACAATTAGCTCATCGATCAGCTAAATTTTCCAGACAATGATGAATTTAGTAATAAAATAATTAAGCTTGGCATTTCTCTCATAACAACATTTTGGCTTAATGAATGTGCGAAAATTTCAGCATGCACAAAGCACTGAAAAAAAATTAGTACAAAGGTCAAAGGAAGTATATCTTCTATTCTTCTCTGTCAAGAAGCAATTGAGCTCTCTTTCTGTCTCAGTAGGGTTGTACGGCCTAGAGTTTTAAAAAAACCCGAACGGGTTAGACCCGACCCGCTGAATCCGTGACCGCGACCCGACCCGCCCCGATCCGTGACCTGTTAGAACCGACGGGTCTAGCACGGCGCGGGCAAAAAAAATTCAAAAAAATCCGTGCTAGACCCGTCCCGCCCAACCCGTCCCGGGAACCCGGGAAAATTCAATAAATGCGGGAAAAATATTTTTTTTGGTAAAAAAATATAAATAGTTATATATTTTTAATAATCCTAATAATTATTTTTGAATTTTTCAAAATTTTTGAGAATTTATTTGGATTTTATTGGGTTATTTTTGAATTTTGAAAAAAAAAAAGAAAAACCCTTGGACTTGATCCGACCCGCCCCACCCTTGGACCCGACCCGTCCGCCGACCCGACGGGTCTAGAACGGGTTGCGACCATCAATACTGCTCCTAGCCCAGATCGTGATGCATCCGTATACACATCAAAGTCTTGATTTGAATCCGGCATTGCCAGAATTGGTGTATCAGTGTGTTATTTTGAATCCCGGTTGGTTAAACCCATATTTTTGTTGTATTGTTTGTGAATATTCCGGGATTTCATAACCTTACCGAATATGAACGGTTATGACTACTTGTTTGAAATTTTCTTGTTCTTATGTTAGATATATAAATGTATGTTGAGTACATATTATAACTGATATGGTATTATGGTGTTATATTATCTATTTTGCTTGGATATATCTAGTAAATAGCCTTACAAATACATATGATTGTGTATTCGTGGCGGAGTTTGTCATGCCTGATTAGTCGGGAAGGAACTGTTGTGGTATCAACGGTTTGATTGAATCCGAGAGTGGAGAGAAGGGTGAGAGAAGCTCGGTGGTAAGGAGATGAAAATCAGAAAAAAAAAAAAAGGGATTAGGTAGAAGTCAGAAGAATCGAGAGACAAAAAAAAATAGGATAACAAATAAGGCAATTGAAGTCGGCAGGGAAAGAAAGGACTAAAAATGAAATTTGGATGTGGACCCCATTTAACAATATAATACTTTGCATCATCCTTATTTTAATTAATATTTTCATTTGTTCTCTTACTTCATAGTCCCATTTGCTTTCTGACCTTGATTTGTCATTTGATTTATTATTTTCAAATAATGATTTAAATTCTTAAGTCTCATTTCAATTATATATGATATTCTTAGTTTAATGTATTAGCATATAGCGTACTAGTTAGATGCACGATTGATAGCCGCATATGAGCAAGGTCGTCAGACGGCATATCAAAATAGACAAGGTCTTGCTGTGAATCAAGGAGCCGTGGAGGATAATTTCCGACGCTTGTATGACACTTTCATGTGCCTAGAACCTTCTAAGTTTGACGGGAGTGGAGGCTATATGGCAGCTGAGGAATGGCTTGCAGGTATCAAAACAAAGTTAGTTTTGTGTAGAGCCTCAGAGGAAAACCGAACTGAGTTAGTGAAGCATCAGTTAGAGAATGATACAAGGTTTTGGTGGGATGGAGCTAAGCGAAATTTTTAAAAGTATGTGCTTGAGAATTCCTTGGATTTTTCATACCAGGTGAATGGTACAATGTACCCCAAATTCATGGAAACACGTTTTTCTTAATTTAACAAGTAAAGCAACATGGAGAAGCAGTTTAATCAACGATTTCTGGGTACAATCCATCGGGAGGAGCTAAGGAGAAAATTTATTGGTTTGTGTACCAATTTCCTTTTGATCTTCCTCGTTGTTCTTTTAAATAATAATATTAAGACACGTTGGATTTGCTTCCATGAAATTTTTTCATTGAAATAAAAAAAGAATGATTAATATTATATTTATTTTTAAATTATTTTATATTTTATATTTATATTTTACATTTATATTTTTAAAAATAAATGTATTTTTGAATTTTTTTGAATTTTTTAAATTCTTTCATATTTATTTATAAATTTAAAATATATCACATAAAATATATCCATATATATTCAATAATTACTTAAAATAATATATATTATTTAACTCTTTGAAAGGTACTTTCTTTATTGGTCCATTTTCAACTTTCAAAATTAGTTCAATTTAGATAGCAAAATGGTACACGCAAAGGAACACTCTTCGATTCGGCGAGCACAACTTTGCTCTTGAAATTCGACAACGAATTTTTTTTTTTGTTTTACGCATTTATTTTTCAGTTTCTTTGAACATAGAACAAAGTAATGCCCGCGCATAAAAAAAGAGAGCAGATTCTATTTCACACGAAAAGCCATAAATTTCTCCTCCATATGAGTAGGTATCGTTCTTTAAGTGTCGGTTCGGATTTTTTATGGGTTGAACCTAGAAGGTCTACGAGATGATCGGATAAGAATCGGATTTGATAAAGTTTTTAAGGATCAGGTTTAAACAACTTAATTTTTAAGGAGTAACTCTGACACTTATCAAGGCTTTTAGTCTCTAAAGACCAGATAAGGATATGATAAAGATCAATGGGCACTACTACAGAAAAAAGCTTTTGTAGTCCCTATTTAATAGCGGTTATATAATAAAACAATTATAAAAGACATTAATAGCGGTTGTTTAATAGCAACCGCTATTAAAACTGAGCTTTTATAGCGGTTGCTATTAAACAACCGCTATTAAAGCCTTTTATAGCGGTTCTACTAAAGAGCCTACCCTTTAATAGCGGTCTCTCCAAAAAATTGCTATTAAAGGTCAACCTTTAATAGCGGTTGTTCAATAGCAATTGTTATAAAAGGGGTCCAACGAATATGCACCACTGTCCACGGATCGCTAATATATTTTTTAATCTACAGCGTCCATTTTAATCGATCAACGCTCAAAATCACTCAGAAAATTCTCACGGATTCATCCCTCTCTTACCTATATATATACCACTCTTCACCCCCCTCATTCATCTCTCATTTTCTCTTCATCTTCCTAATTTCTCAAAATTCAAACACAAAATATCAAACAAAAAGTTCAATATTTTAAAAAAAAATTAGGACAAATTTTTTGTTTTGTTCTTTTTAAATTTATTTATTTATTCTTTCTTTTTAATTTTCTGTTCAAATTTCAAACTCAAATTATTTTTTTTCAAATTTTGTGTTCAAATTACTTTTTTATTTTAAATTTTATATTCAAATTATGATCAAATTTAAAACTCAAATTATTTTTATGTTCTAAATTTTTTGTTCAAATTATTTTCGATTCTAATTTTTTTGTTCAAATTAGTTTTTAAATTTTGAATTTAAAATTTATGTTTCATAATGAAAAAATAAAAAAATTAAAAGCTGACGGATGTGACAAATCGTATGCAAATTATCACATCTCACAAGATTTTTTTTTTAAATTCGGCACAACTCTTTAATAGCGGTTGTTATATAACAACCGCTATTAAAATATACCCTTTAATAGCGGTTGTTGCATAAGAGCCGCTATTAAAATGTGTCTTTAATAGCGGTTGTTATATAACAACCGCTATTAAAGGGTATTCTTTAATAGCGGTTCTCAAGACTTTTTATAGCATCCCTCATTAACAGCCCCCTTGGACCGCCATAAAATATGGTTTTTGACCGCTATTAAAGGCAGATTGTATAGTAGTGGGGTAAGGGCTTAATATATATATTTTTTGACAATTAGGTTTTTTTAATGTTAATTTATATTTATAAAAATATTAAATTATATTTTTATATTTTGACATTTTATTTTTATTTTTTATTTTAATTTATAAATATAATTAATATATAATATTAAATATTAAAAAAATAACATAAGAATGGTCTAATAAAGGTCGGAAATGACCTAGTTAGAATGATCCGTGTTTTAAAATTGAGCATGAACCTTGAGAAATCCGACCTCTATCATTAAAAAAATGCTAAATAAGAACTAAATTTTTTGAAGGATCGAATTCAAAAACTGAACATTTATGAACTATATCTACATGTGAGGCCATTTTGGATTTGATGACATTATTGCGATCAAAGCTACCCAAAAAAAAAAAGAAATCGAAACAATAAATCCTGACCAGATGATTAGATGAAGCACATTAAAAATCCGATAACACACCGTAAATCTAGCACAAATCACGAGTACCAGAATATACGGACATAGGTCCATCCAATAACCTTTTTGCATTTTTTAAATTAAGTACGGCTTATTGACAATTATTCGAAGTCGATGCTGCTCGGCTGCTCCCAGCCCCAGTCCCCAGAACATGAATGAACATACATAATATATATAATAAAATAAAAGTACGGTACTATAGTCCACGTTATTTCCGTACATCTCGTGATCTGGCGTTAGGGTTTTACTTCCCTATATATATAATATATATAATTAAATAAAAGTACGGTACTATAGCCTGCGTGATTTCCTTGCATCTCGGGATCTGGCGTTTGGGTTTTAGTGTTTTAAAGGGATCACTTCACAATGATTATCTTAAAAATTTGATAATAAATTTTTAAATAAATATAAAAATATTTTAAAAATAAAAAAAAATATTTTTCTATTTACAAAATGATGGTGATTTAAATTTCCTGTAATTTCACTATCGTTTGATAGTCTATTTAAATTAAAACAGTTGCGAATTGCATAATATTTTGATGACTTTTGATGGAATAGCAAATAATAATGAAATTATATGAAAATTAAATCACCATCAATTTATCTGTAAAAAACATATTTGTATGATTTTTCTGTTATTAATTTTTTTTATATTTATTTGAAAATCCATTGTAAAAATTATCAAGATAACCCCTTTATCAAGGGATCACTTCCCTTTACATAAACATCGATTCAACGTTTCAACCTATCAACAATGCTTTACATAACTTTTCGGATTTTCTTTTCCTGAGATGGAAGGTCCGCTGGACATCATTTATTATTAATAATAACAGATTATAGGTTCCAAATTTTTTTTTATTAAATTGTATTAATCTAGACGCATCTTTCTATATTCAGAAATTTATATTGATGAGAACTACTATAATAAAAAAACAAAAATAAAATACCTATATATATTCTCTTGCAAAGAGTATGTACCACTACCAGAAAAAATCTTTTAGAACCGGTTATATAAAGAATTTAGTACTGGTTATACAACCGATTCTAAAGATATGTGGTGCTAAATATTATATAACCGGCGCTAAAAGATGGTGTTATGATGGACCTTTAGAGTCGGTTTCGGGCTAATAACCGGTTGTAAAGAAATTTCTTTAGAACCGATTATTATACAAAAACGGTTCTAAAGATTAAGGCTTTAGAACTTTTTTTTTTTTGAAAAAAGAGGTTCTAATTCAATTCTCCAATTAGAATCTCTTTTTCAAAAAATCGGTTCTAAAATTATTTTTTTTAATTTTCTTAATATTTTTAGAATCACTTTTTTTTTAAAAAAAAGTTCTAATTCAATTCTCCAATTAGAACCTCTTTTTTCAAATCGAACTGTACCGAACTATGCTGTCTTTTGTTATTATTTCTAATCGAATAGTTTTATTGAGGGTGTGTTTGGTTATAGTGAGCTAACTCAATTTGGATTTCAATTCAAACACAAAAATAAAAAAAATGAGAATAGCTCCAGTAAGTGTTATTTTACTAAACTATTATTTGATGATTTAGCAAATTAGCACTACCGTGAGAGTAGTATCATTTTTCCAGTTCATTAATAATGTTATATAAAATAGTAATAATAATAATAATAAATAAAATAATAATCATTAATAATAAATAAAATAATAGTAAATAATAATAAATAATAATAAATAAAATAATAAATATTAGTATTAAACAAAATAATGATAGCTGTTTTTTCAATTGCAAGCCCCACTATGTCTTAATTAATATTATTTCCAGCAAATTTTCAATCTCTATTTTTCCGTTCTTGCGCTGGATATTGAAAGGAGAAATTGTCAGCCAATCCCAAGGTTGTGCTGCAAGGATTGACATTTCCGGATTTAAAGTCTCTGAAATCTGACTCGATCTGATAAATTTGTCTGACTTGATCCGAATACGACCTAATTTTTAGAAAATCAAACTAAACTGATCCGATCCAACTCAAAATCAAATAGTCTGCAATCCAATTAAAATTAATTTGAAATACAAATTGACCCGATCTGACCTGATCCAAATCGATTAATTTATTTAAAAAGTCAAACTGATCCAACCTAATCCGATTTGGTCCAAACCCGACTTAATCCGACTGCTTGATTGCCACTTCTATGCATTGAGTTGAAATAAACTTATAACCAGTGTTCCAAAATACGAATAACAACATTTTAATTATTACATTATCCAAATTTTATTTCAACTGTATCCAAACTTATCACGAGAAAAATACTAGTAAACCCAAGTTTCAATTGCAAATACAATCTAGGAAAATAACAGCGTACTAACAACAAATTGGATTACAAATCAAACCTATGCTAAGGATATAATTTCTAGCAGAGACAACGATGCGTACTCTATACCATCTAGGATATTAATGGTTGGAGTCATCATTATTTTTTTATCATTATTATATTTTTTATCCTGATTCATTTCAAATCATATTAAAATTTTTTGATCCGATTCGAATAAAATAACTAAGTATATATTAATTATTTTTATTTATTTTGAGTATCTTAATATTAATCAATATATAATTAATCTTAATTAGTATATAATCTTTAATTAGCAAACACAAAATAAATAAATAATACAATTAAATGGGTCAAGTTACTGATCCGTCACGGATAAAAAATCTTGACATATATTCGAGCAAATCAAATCATTTATTTTCGAATCATTTTGAGTCGGTTTGGATCAGATTGAATTCGAATTGGATCAGTTGGATCAAAGTTTGACACCCTTATAGTTTTTTACATTCGGGTTTTTACGAGTTATACGGGTTGATATTTTAATTAATAATATATTATATATTTTTTTGTTAATAATAGATAATATATATTTTATCAATGATATCACAACTAAAGGATGAAAAATAAAAAATAATGATAATTTAAGATTAATTTTGAATAATGGATCAGAAAGTTAAATATTTAACATGTTTTATAAAAAAATATAAGAAATAATTAATACTATAAAAAATGATATATAATATGTAAAATATAAAAATATAGTATGAATTATATGATTATAATTAAAATATAATGTAGAATTTCAACTCTTAAATGATTATTTTATTGATTATCAATAAATTATATATATAACATTTAAAATATATATATGATATATGATTATACGTCTGGGTTCGAATTAGACTGGTTTTTAAAAGCAAATTCATAACCCAACCCAATAAACCGGTTAGTCAAAATCACAACCCGTACACAACCCGATAACTTCTCAATTGGGCACAAAACAATTCAATTGGGATGGATTCAACAGATTAGACGGGTTGAGTTTGTTGTTGACTCCTACTTTGATTTATTTCTCCATCACTTATTTTTCTCATAATGACAAAACCGGGGGGCAAAATGGCAAATTGTTGGAGAGGCGAAGCGGGTACTTCCGTAGCACGGTGCTGGTGTGTAAATTACTAAATTGTAGTAGCTGGAGCTGTTAGGAATAAAGGACTTCCGTACAAATAAAACCATCGCACCACAATAATGAATAAAATATTCCTTTCATTAAAAAATGGATAAATATACCACATATTAAATGTCAACCAAAATTAAAATCAAATTAAAATAATAATCTCCGTGTGCGTACGTTTCGTGATGAGTGGGCCCACATGATTGGTGCGCTTCTCTGACGCCCAGAGATTTTGACGGTGGGTCCCCTTTCTCTCTCTCTCTCTCTCTCTTTCAGTAAAAGCGACGACTGAATGAAAACGATTAGAACTAAAAAATGAGTAGGATCGACATTAATTTTTAGTAATTTCAAGTTGCATTAAATATTTTTAAAATCCAACCAGGTGATAAACTGTTTAATATAATAGATATATTAAAATATATTTACACATTAAATTAGAGATTTTTTCAAAATTTTTAACTATTTATTAAGATGATTATAAAATTCAATGGTTTAAAAACAGTAATATTGTATCTATCTTAATAAAGAGTCAAAAAAATCTGAGTCAAAAAACTTCAAAAAATATTTGAATCAGCTATTTAAACTTTGAAAAACTTGAAAAATATTTGATGTAACTTTGTATCATCAAAAATTGATGCCCCTCCACTTCAAAAATTTATTTTTCCTTCGTTGGATTCTTTTGATTGTATTAATTATAGTAGAAACCATGGTCAAGGGTAACAAGCTAGGATGGTGAGTCTTGGAGTAATAAGAGGTCCAAGAAAATTATATGCTCGGAGAATAGTGACTTCGGAGAAATTCATGGACATTAGTGACTTTAATTTGAAATTTATGTAGCAAAATAGAATAGACCGGGAGGTTGACAATTCTCTCCCCTTTGGGACCATGTAAATTTATCTATCATTCCTACGGTCTTAGTGACCAACAAAAATCATCATCCTTTTTTAAAAATCAGATCGCAAAATCCGACCGATAGACCGATTCGCCTTTCTATTTATTGCCAGTAATTATTGTTAACTCTTGGCTCGCTCGTGACTTATTCGGAACCGATTCGTTATTGGTTTGTTTGTTATTGGATCGAGCCGTTAACGACTTGGTTCGTTAAGTTAATGAATCAAGCTTGAGTTTAGGCCGGCTTGGCTCTAATGGCGGAGGAGAAATAAATTTTAGTGGTGTAATTATATGTATTTTATACTAATTTTAAAAAATATCAATTGAATTATACATATTTATAAGGTAAATTTATAAAATTTAGCGGTGTCATTTACATTCATAGTTGTATATGTGGTTCCGTCATTGCTCGGCTCGTTATATTTGTATTCTTATTTTACACGAGTCGAGTCGGGTCGGATATGAGTCAAGATTTTTTTACCCGAATTTAATCAGATATGTTCGAATCATATCAAAAATAATAATAAAATATATAACCGATACTTCCAATACTTCCTATAATTAGGCGAATCATCGTCTAATGGAATTATGCTCCAAATTTCTTCACATTTTAATCGATTTATAGTACGAGATCTGTCAAATAAAAAACCTGCAGATTTCGCGTTTGCAAGGAAACACATGATACACGACAATTTTGTCCAATTTATCTTTGATTGTTTGGATTAGGATTTCGCTATTGTAACATTAGCATATCAATTGATGTGTTAATAGGTCAAATTTAAGTATTTATGTTTGAAATTTCAATTTAAACAGGACCAAAAATATTTCATATCAAAATCTCGAACTACTAAAATTCATCATTTTTAGAATTTTTAACTTTTTTTGAGATATAAAAAATGACCTTATTTGGTATTTATCTATATATTTTTTATTTTCAATTATTTCTTAGGCATATATGGTCATCTTTGAAAAACAATTTGGTTTCAGGAGAATTCATTTTTAGAAGAAGAATTCGTTATGTAAGAAAATTTATTTTTATAAATAAATCATAGAAATTTAAAATAGTCGAAAGAACATACTTTTAGAATAGCAATGAGATTAATTTTTAGTCTAGAGTTTGGCATAAATTTGGAATTGAATATAATACCGAATTTATATAAATGACATAGTAGCTCAAGTGACAGATAACTATAATGGTCCTCAAGAACTCATGAATTAGTATATTTATACGCATAAAATAAAATTTAAGAGCTAGACTTTCATCACTCTCTCAAAAAAAATGTCGAATTTATAAAATTCAACTTGGTTTCCGTAAGAAGTATGAGCTGAACAAAAATTGAGTAAAATTATTGCAATGGTAATGGAGTTTAGATATACTAATATTATAATTTATTCTCTTCGAAAGAGAGAAAAAGATCATCTCCATTTTACTTATATATTAGTGATACTTATAATTATAATTTAGGATTATAGAGTATTTCTTAATTTCACAATGTTATCAGGCAGCAAAAAAGTTCGAGGATATTGTATCAGTATTTGTTGTTTCTTTGCAGACAAAATGAGCATATTTATTTCTGCCATTATATACATGAAATATTTTAAGATAAGAATATTTAAAATATGACAACAAATGAATTATGTTGTATTTTATCGTGTTATACATCAATTTTTTTAAATGGAAAAAGGAAAAATATTCACATGTATTAGCAGAGTGGCCCAAAAAAAAAAATCGGATCAAAAAAATCCTAATATATGTGGAATTTTTTTATTTTAAAAAAAATGGTCATACATAGATGAATATATTACTTTTATTACCCCTGCCCTACTTGTTTCGTACATGTATGTCAGACTTACAGCATATCCATTCGAAGATGCCATTTTCATTGATTTTTTTTTTCAAGTTTTAACTTTATATTATGAGCCTGTAATGACATCCTCATTTTATATTTATTTTGACTTTGTGAGGATTATGTCACACGTTTAAAATTTGACTCTTTGTACCGTGTACGGTTTGAAAATTTTCTGTCGAATTTCTTGAGTGGGGATTTTTTTTTAAAGTGTCTGGTTCGATTTTAAAGTTCCAGTTTTATGAAGGTTACACGTTTGAAATTTAAATAAAAATATTTTAGAATATTTTAAATTGAATCGCCTTAGTTTTTATCTTTTATCTCAAAAAACCTTCTCAGAGTTGAATCTTCACGATTTTGTTTTTATTTTCTGATATATCACCAATCGTTGTATGGTAGGAGAATTTCACCAATTTTTTTAATTTAATAATTTGATAAATTCTATTATTAATAATAATATAAAAATTAAAATTTTAATACTAATAAATACAGTGCGTCACTGCAAGTGGTGTCTAAAAACACGTTACTTTCAATGATGTTTTTTTATACTTTAAAAAATGTGCCTGTGGGAGTGGCATACTTCTAGTGGTTGTGGCTGTACCCATGAATTCAATTTTTTTTTGTTCTTTCTTAGCCAATTGCAAAGCTAAAAAAGAAGAAGAAAAGAAGACGCCACTCCCATTGACGGAGCTTTGTAGAAAGAAAATGGGCTATGGCCCTCCCTTGTATTCCAAAAATTTATATAAAATCCTTTTTTTTATGGTTAAAAATTGTATTAATATCAATAATTATAATGGTTGCTCCCCCCCATAAAATTTAAAATATGGAGGCCAAGCTTTTTGACGTATCATTATTATTTCATAGTATTAAAATTTAGTTTTTTACATTATCATTATTAATAATAAGATTTAGGTGAGATAATTTGGCCATCATGTTTTCTCGAGGACGAGAATAATAATTTCCTCGGGAATAATTGAATTAATGTGTGATTGAATATTTTTTTGAGTTATTATTATTAGGGAAGAGATCCCTTGACAATGAATTTTTAAATAAATATGAAAAAAAATAAAAGTAGAAAAAACCTCATAGATATATTCTTCTACTTATAGATTGATGGTGATTAAAATTTCATACATTTTCATTATTGTTTGCTAGTCAATCAAAGACCATCAAAATATTATACACTTTGCCATGATTTCAGTTTAACGTTCTTTGATGGACTATCAAATGATAATGAAATTGAATAAATTTGTATCACCATCAACCTATAAGTAGAAAATATATCTATAGATTTTTTTCGTATTTATTTGAAAATTCATTGTCAAGATAACCATTGTCAAGTGATCCCTTCTCTTATTATTATTAGAGTTGTTCATTGGGTTTTGCCCTAAAAATATAGTATGTATAAATAATTAGATATTTAAAATGAGAATTTTCTGTAAAATTAACTTTTATTAGAAATTTTTTGAACATAAATATATTTTTTGCAAAATATAAAAATATATTTAATTATAAATATTATAATTGGCTACACAATAATTCATTAAGAGAATACAGAGAGTTATATCAGTTTAATATATATAATTTTAAATGATACCTTTGTGACATCATAACATATCTTTAAAATGAAAAAAAGGGAAAAAAATATTAAAAGTCATTTAATTGAGATAAATGAATAGAGAGAAACATAATTATGATAAAAAAAACATGGATCATGTAGCAAAGCTAAAAACTTCGGAAACTAATACTTTTTCTAGATTAGAGCATCCGCATCTCATTGTCAAATTTCATTTGACAATTGTCATTTGAATTTCAGGGATGCAGAGACTAGTCAAAATTAAACAATTGTCTAAATTTGCCTAGTCTCTGCATTCCTGAAATTCAAATAATAATTGTCAAATGAGATTTGACAATCAATTTGACAATGAGATGCGGATGCTCTAAGAGCATCCGCATTGGTGTCGACTGTCAAAATTAAATTTTTATGCCATGTCATCAATTGACAATTTATTTTAAGAGTGGCATCCCTGAATATAACGAAATTGTCAGAATGGCACTTTCGTAATTAATTTTTTACTCCTTCGCTGACGTGGCTTGTCAAATGGATTGTCAAATTTAGACAATTGTCTAATTTTGCCTAGTCTCTGCATCCCTGAAATTCAAATGACAATTGTCAAATGAAATTTGACAATCAATTTGACAATGGGATGCGGATGCTCTAACAAATCTATAACGGATGTCTCCATTTAAAATAATTAAGCAAATACGCCGTGGTATGTAAACAAATCACAGTATTGACTGATAAGGAAAAACAAAAATTTGAATTTGTGGATATTGTAGCAATTCAGTGGGAGTGCGCCATTCTAATTAGCGCACATATTTTTTTTAAAAATAAAAAAATATCACTCAAAGTGACGCGTTTTTAGATACCGCTCGCAATGGCACACTATAATTTTTTGTATGAAATTTTAATTTTACAGTATTATTATTAATAATAGAATTTATCAGATTATTAGATTAAAAATCAGTGAAATTCTCCTACCATACAACGATTGGTGATATATAAGAAAATAAAAACAAAATCGTGAAGATTCAATTCTGAGAAGGTTTTTTGAGATGAAAGATGAAAACTAAGGCGACTCAATTTGAAATATTCTAAAAGAAATTCGACAGAAAATTTTCAAACCGTACACGGTACAAAGAGCCAAAATTTAAACGTGTGACATCGTCCTCAGAAAGTCAAAATAAATATAAAATGAGGATGTCATTACAGGGTCATAATATAAAGTTAAAACCTTAAAAAAATTCATTGAAAATGGCATCTTCGAATGGATATGCTGTAAGTCTGACATACATGTACAAATCAACTAGGGCAGGGATAATAAAAGTAATATATTCATCTATGTGTGACCAAATTTTATTAAAAATAAAAAATACCACATATATTTGGAATTTTTTGACACCTACTGGAATGATCCGAGTTTTTGGCCACTCTGTTAATACATGTGATTTTTTTCCTTTTTCCATTTAAAAAAATGATGTATGACACGATAAAATACAACATAATTCATTTGTAGTCATATTTTAAATAGTTTTAACTTAAAAATATTTCATGTGTATAATGGCTGAAATAAATATGCTCATCTGCAAAGAAATAACAAATACTGATACAATACCCTCGATTTTTTTTTTGCTGCCTGAGTAACATTGTTAAATTAAGAAATACTCTATAATCCTAAATTATAATTATAAGTATCACCAATCTATAAGTAAAAGGAGATGATCATTTTCTCTCTTTGGAAGAGAATAAATTATAATATTAGTATCACTAAACTCCATTACCATTGCAATTATTTTACTCATTTTTTTTTGTTCAGCTCATACTTCTTACGGAAACAAAGTTGGACTTTATAAATTCGACATTTTTTTGAGAGAGATGAAAATCTAGCTCTCAAAATTTATTTTGTGCCTATAGATATATGAATTCATGAGTTCTTGAAGGCCATTATAATTATCAGTCACTTGAGTTACTATGTCATTTGCATAAGTTCCACATTATATTCAATTCTAAATTTATGCCAAATTCTGGAATAAAAATTAACCTCATTGCTATTCTAAAAGTACGTACTTTCGACTATTTTAATTTTGTATGATTTATTTATAAAAATAAATTCTCACACATAAGGAATTCTACTTCTAAAAATGAATTCTCCTAAAACAATTTTTTTTCGAAGATGATTATATTTGGCTAAGAAATAATTAAAAATAAAAAATATCTGTATAAATACCAAATAAGGTCATTTTTTTAAATCTAAAAAAAAAGTTCAAAATTCAAAAAATGATGAATTTTGGTAGTTCGAGATTTTGATGTGAAATATTTATGGTCCTTTTTACATTGAAATTTCTAACATGAATATTTAAATTTGACCTATTAACACATCAATTGATATGCTAATGTTGCATCAGCAAAATCCTAATCCAAACAATCAAAGATAAATTGGACAAAATTATAGTGATTCATGTGTTTCCATGCAAACGCGAAATCTGCAGGTTTTTTATTTGACAGATGTCGTGCTATAAATAGATTAAAATGTGACAAAATTTGAAGCATAATTCCACAGGACGATGATTCGCCTAAATGTAGGAAGTATTGGAAGCCAGTAGTACTTAATTACAGATAATTTTATTCGATTTCCAAATTTTCTTGGAAAATCGCGTGCTAGCGAAATCTTTGAAAACCTGTTCGTGAAAAATAAAGAAATGTGTATCATGCTCGCAATATACCATGGGAGAGATTCTTCTTGTAGTTGAAATCTTTTAAAAAATTAAAATAAAATAAAAAATGAACCCTTAGCTGTCCTTGTGCGTACGGGTTATTTGTCAGGACCCACCGAAGACCAGTTTTTTTTAGTATAATTATTTATATAATTTTAATTTTTAATAATAAGAACGATAAAATCAAAATTTTAAGAACATAAATGGCAGCACGCCACTAGCACTAACGTCTTATCTTATTTTATTTTTTTAATTTTTCAGTTTTTTCTTAAAAAAAAACTGAAAGATGTCAGTGGGAGTGACGTTTTTCCCACTGACGTCAGGACCAACAACGCAAACTCTAAGTTTATTTTTAAAAAAAATAAAAGACGACACTCTCAGTGGCATTTTTGCACAAACGCGCCAGTGAGATCGACACGCGTTACACCGCCGCCATCGGCGATGTATGCGTTGCCATTTATATTGTTAAAATTTTAATTTTATCACTCTTATTATTAAAATTAAGATTATTTTAATAATTATTATAAAAATTAAGATTATTTTAATAATTATTATAAAAAAAACTGCACCGAATACTATTGTTGCATCTCCCAAGTGTTTTAACTTGGATTAGAAATGGTCACACAAGTTATATATTTTGTTGATTGTATCTCACAACTATCAATTTAGAATTTATTTTTATTGGGCACATTATGATTAATACATGAAATAATTTATATGTAATCATAACAACATCAATTTGTTTGGAACAAGTTAAAAGTTTATTTAACTAAAAATCTTAGATTGGTTTAAGAGATTGTGGAGTTATGAATGATATTGAATTGATGTATCCATTGTCATTCCTCTTTATATAACGCCACAACAATAAAAGCATGATCCAATATCTTAAACATGACAGTCTTAAATTTTAACAACGAATTAGCAACAATATACAATAAGGAAATCAAGACATTTCTTATTTTGTACTTAATCAATAAGACATTTCAAACCAAAGAAAAATAAGCTAGTTCAATTTGTTCCCTTTTTGTAATGTATATAATGTTGTGTTTTATTTTATGCATAGTAATAAAGAAAAACTCTAATATTTAAAAATATTCTTGCTTAGAGAATAAGTTTGAAATAACAAAGTTACTTTCTCACAATATAGCACGTGTTACATAAATTAATACACTTAACAAAACAATGATATACAAGTAGAAAAAAACTCAAGTTATAGGATATACATTCGCTAAGCATTTTTGATCAAACGATCCTCCCACATGGTAATTTTAATGTAGCCGATTTATAGGATATACATTCTCTAAAAAAAAATTAAAGATGAATAAATGACATGTTATGTGATACACAATTACACATGCTACGCAGCTGAAGATAAATTTTATGAATATATTTAACCGTTACCATAATAAGTGACATTTGGTGGCTTCATAGCTTGTAACTGGTGATCCGGATCATCTATACGTTATAGCAAGATAATCTAATTTGAAATTATAGTGAGGTCATTTAAGAAAAAACGACCATTCATGCGCCAAAAGCCAAATTTATCTCTCTTTTTATTTGTTTTTAAGATTAAGATTTAAAGAGAACACAGGTCCAGACCCGCGATTCCCACCGAAAAGTTATCACCTAAACCCACCTTTCACTGACACAGAGGCCCCACGACTCATATGTGATATCTGTCGATAGAGATTTGAAAACGGGACGGGGCGGGACAGTCCGGGTAAAACTTCTTTGAATCACGGATGAGTGCGGGTCACAGATGAGCACGGGTCACGGGTGGGGCGGAACAGATTTGAGCGGTTCAAAATTAAAAAATTTCGACCCGATCCGTGTTGGACCCTCGCGGATACGACACTCACAGGTCAGGATAGGTGGGTCAAGGGCCGGTCTGGATGGGTCATGACGGGTGGGGCGAGTGAATTTTTTTTTTAATTTTGAAAAAAAATAGCTTGATAAAATTAAAGTTTATAACGTTACACATAAATGTTATAACGTTACACAAAAATGTTATAACGTTATAACGTTACAGGTAGCGGGTGAGAGCGGGACGGGTAAGCGCGAGTCACGGATGAGAGCGGGTAATGGGTGAGAACGAGATGAGTATAACGGTTTCGTTTTTAAAATTTTTATACCGGGTCCTTACTAGAATCAGACCATTAACGGATCCGGGTCTACCCATAAGTCTATCCCGAAACGGTTCAAAACAGATGAAGATCGCGAATTTACATGGGACAACAGATCTATCCGTTCGGATTTTTTCAACCCTCTACCTGTTGATGAGAGCAGAGGAGCGCAATTAAGGCTGCCAACGAATTCCGTTTCGACCGCGTTTCGTTTCGTTTCTTGGTAACGAAACGGTTAACGAAACAAATTTCCGTTTCGTTTTATTAAATGAAACGGTTAACGAAACTATTTTCTATTTCGCGCAAAGAACAAAACGGTTAACGAAACAGTATTTTTCATTTCGTTAAGAGTATTTCAGTGTAAAATACATGAAATTTCGTGTTTCGTTCTATTTCGTGATAAATGAAACGGTTAACGAAACAATTTTCTGTTTCGTTTATTAAAAGAAACTGTTAACGAAACTGTTTTCTATTTCGTTTATTAAACGAAACGGTTAACGAAATGGCACTGTTTTGTCACTGTTTCAGCCGTTTGACACCCTAAGCTCAATCTTCGCTTTTTTTTCAGCCGAGTGCCCACCCGGCCACCCTGCACATTTAGTTTATTTATTTCTTTATTTTATATATTCTGCTATTAAATCCAGTGAAGTTTTTTATTTATTTCAGAGGATCTGAATTCGTTCACATCTCTCCTCCCCTTTATAACGGATCAAAGAAACGCCTTTTGCTCTCCCCACTTGAGTTAGATTCATTTCCATTTCACTCCCCGCACCCCCCCTCCGTACAGAGTTCAGTTGCAGCTTTGCAAGAGTGCTACCACCAAGGGAAGAAAGAAAAAGAAGTTCAGTAGAAAAAACACTGTGAAGGTGAAGCCATGGATGAGAAAGACGACGAGAAAGGCGCAAATCTCGAGGCCGTACTCAAGGAGTCGGTCGATTTGGTACGCTTCCTTGTTCTTTCTTATTTTGTGGGATTTTTTGTTCGAGTTCTGGATCCTTTGTGGTATGTCGACGTATATTGATTTTAACTGAAAATGTGAGCAATTGTTTACCAACTTTATATGTTAAAAGCTGTTGTGAGTTTCTCAATTTCGTATTTGGTTTTAAAATTGCGGTTTTGCAGCAGAAAACAGAGAGATGATTTGAAGCTGTTGCTCAAGTACAAAAAGGGAAAAATAAGTTGGGACTTGGGAAGAAGTGGTAGCAAAGAAGAAAGTAAAACACACTGTCTGGATGTAAAACCAAACATCCAGATTTTAGTTATTATTTTTTATTTACTTTGATTTGGTTTTAATTCAGAAAAAGAGCTGCAGAGATGACATTTTTTATTTAAAAGATACAAGGCCTACTTGACAACAGAATACATAATTGGAGTGTTAAACTTAAACTTACTTTTGATTTTGGTCTTTTGGGTTTCGAATTAAACAGGAAAATATTCCCTTGGAGGAGGTCTTTGATAATTTGAGATGTAGAAGGGAAGGTCTCACCTCAGAGCAAGCTCAACAGAGGCTTGCCATTTTTGGGCCCAATAAGCTGGAAGAGAAGAAGGTTCCACTTTCTTGTCTTCTCTCTCAATTTGCGTGTTTATCTATTTTCTTGCTTCTTTTGGTAGTACTTTCCATTTAATTTTTTTTTTATCCGGAATACAATTCAACTTCAACGATATCTTATTGGGCAACTTAGTGTGCTTTTACTGAGCGTTTTTCTTTAGAACACCTGTTCAAGACTATTCGGGAGAATCTTTGGTTGCTTTTTAGTATGTGGAATACATGATTGTGACTTTGCATGTGCTAAGTTCGATTTCTTTAAGCTTGGTGTGCCGGGATTTCTATTTGTAATAATTTCTTTGTTTTTTGGAGTTTCTCGTTCTAAACATACTAGAACGTTTTTTTAATCAAAAAGAGATACTGGTATTTCAGTCATGTTTCTGCTTTGCACCTGGTAGCAACTAATCAATCAGTTAAATTCAGCAACAGAGCAAGCACACAAAAAGTTATAGAATTTGATTTTCAGTGGTGGTTATTTTACATGTTGTTATCGTTGTCTTTATTTTACATCATTCGGTACGTGTAATATGGAGCTTTTGACATTTTTATGTCTTTTAATATAATTTGTAGGAGAGCAAATTTCTGAAGTTTTTGGGGTTTATGTGGAATCCCCTCTCATGGGTCATGGAGGCTGCTGCTATAATGGCTATTGCACTTGCTAATGGAGGGGTAAATGAGTAAAATAACTTACTCTTACACCTTTATTATTTTCCCCTAGTTTTTTTGTTGGCAATTATCTCTTAATTCTGTTGTTGTTGTCATGAACAGGGTAAACCACCGGATTGGCAGGATTTTGTGGGAATCATAACCCTTCTCTTAATTAACTCAACTATAAGCTTTATTGAAGAAAACAATGCTGGCAATGCTGCTGCTGCTCTTATGGCACGACTTGCTCCAAAGGCCAAGGTATATACTTTTAAATGTGGTAAATGATCAATTTATATAGTTGTTAATCTTTTATCAAATAGTTCCATACCTTTTTTTTTTGGCAAATTCAGGTGCTAAGAGATGGCCGTTGGGCCGAGGAAGACTCAGCCATCCTGGTGCCTGGAGATATTATAAGCATCAAACTTGGAGACATTATTCCTGCTGATGCTCGTCTGCTTGAAGGAGATCCCTTAAAAATTGATCAGGTAATTACCATTTTGCTCTATTGTGTTTTTTATATTCAAGTTCTTTTCTGTGATGGGTTTTGATAGTCACAAAGACATTGTAGGACTAATTTTGGTGATGTAATGGTCATTGCCAATTCAAGTACCATGCCCTACCCGGTAATGTGTAAAATGGAAGAACTAGAAATAACCGAAAAAGTGAAACTATGGAAAATGGGAAGTGTTGTCTACAGCCCTCAAAAATTACATAAATTGCATCATATCATCTTTTCCACATTAGCCAAAGAACCTCTTACTTGCTGCGTCTTATGATGTGTTGATAAAATGGTTACTATTCGGTTTCTTTAGCGTCCTATGAAAATGATGTTTTCTTAAAACGGTCACCATGATCATGGTTTTTGTCTAGAGGTATACCATTATATTTTGGCATTTTGATGTCTTGCATCATGAATTCCCTCTTTTAGATAAAGTGAGTGCTGTACCTGTGTCTATGGTTTCTTTGTTTGATGCCTAATTTTTTTCGTCCTTATTTGTGCTAGTCTGCTTTGACTGGAGAATCTCTGCCAGTCACCAAAGGACCAGGAGATGGTGTCTATTCAGGTTCGACATGCAAACAAGGTGAGATTGAGGCTGTTGTGATTGCAACTGGGGTCCACACCTTCTTTGGCAAGGCTGCTCACCTTGTGGATTCCACCAACCAAGTTGGCCATTTCCAGAAGGCAAGCCTATAATCATGATGATGATTTATTTCTTTCCTGATCGCTGATTCACAGACATGTACTAACTTGCAACTAAGATGAAATATATCTTTTTCTTCTTCTTTTTTCTTAATAATGATAATGAAGGTTTTGACGGCCATTGGAAACTTTTGCATCTGCTCAATTGCTCTTGGCATGTTCGTGGAGATCATAGTCATGTACCCGATCCAGCACAGAGAGTACCGGCCTGGTATTGACAATCTCCTTGTCCTTCTCATTGGTGGTATACCGATTGCTATGCCAACTGTCCTCTCAGTGACAATGGCTATTGGATCCCACAGGCTAGCTCAACAGGTACACATCTTTTTTTTTTTTTTAAATATTGTTGTGCATATGTCAGAGCCTTTTCATGTAAGCATGTAGTATGTCTCCCTCTGCCTATACTTGCTCATAGTTTTTACATATCAAAAAAGGAATTCATAATTTGCATAAATTTTGATAAAATTGGAAATTTTATTTAGTAGTACAACTCTCAGTTTTATCAGTGTACTGTGCCACTTTTGGTTTTCTACCTAGATAACATGGGAGAATTCTTGTGTTTGATTTGTGTTCTTATGATTAGACTTTCTGCGGCTGACTTGTTTTTTTTTATATATAAATGCATTAATATGATCTTATTGGCTATTTTCTGTGCAGGGAGCTATCACAAAGAGAATGACGGCAATTGAGGAGATGGCTGGTATGGATGTGCTATGCAGTGATAAAACTGGCACATTAACTCTTAACAAGCTAACTGTAGATAAGAGCCTTATTGAGGCAAGTCTCCTTGTAAATTTTGTCCTTTTGTTTAGCTCTGATCCTTTGAATAAAGGTTTCAACTCTATATTTATTTAATCAGGTTTTTGCAAAAGGCGTGACTCAGGATATGGTTATTTTGATGGCTGCTCGTGCATCACGCACTGAAAATCAAGATGCTATTGACACTGCAATAGTTGGGATGCTTGCAGATCCAAAGGAGGTATACTCTCTGTCTTTCTTAATGTAGCATCTATGGTACTATTTTTGTATGTTAGTTATTGCAATTTAGCCTTAGAGAAACATTTTATTTTTGATACGAGCAGTTAAAAATCTGTCATATTGAAACATATTTATCAATAATTTCTCATAAATACTAATTAACTATGCATAAACCTTGCATTAGGGGAGTGAAAATTGTTGTCATTGATTAATGTTACCTCATTGTCTGGTCTGGTTGGGAACAATAGACATGATATTTTGAGTCATTTTCTTATATTTACTGTTCTAATTGGCATTGTACTTCACTGTGAAAAGGCACGTGCTGGTGTTCAAGAAGTCCATTTTCTGCCTTTCAACCCCACTGACAAAAGAACAGCCTTGACCTACATCGATGCTGATGGGAAAATGCACCGTGTTAGTAAAGGTGCCCCAGAGCAGGTAGTTAAAATTGGACTCAACTTTTCTTAACTATGTAGTATGTACTCTTTTGTTATTGTGTTCTTTCTTTGTTATGGCTAACTGGTTGTGATTGAACTACAGATTCTGAATCTAGCACATAACAAGTCAGAGATTGAACGAAGGGTGCACACTATAATTGACAAATTCGCTGAACGTGGGCTCCGCTCGCTCGCTGTGGCATATCAGGTTTGTACAGACACTTACAAGCACACAGGCTTGTTTTCAGAACGAAAAGAAAACATAAAGGGTAACAACTAAACAGGCATGCATAGGTTATATAAAAGATACAAAGAGAACAAATCTACAGACATGCCTGCATGCACAAAGACAGAGGGTTGAAGCAGAAGACTAAAGACCATATGTCATAGAAGATCAAAAGATGCCTGTGCATTATGTTTTTTCTTAATTTATTGGATTATTGATTTTTTTTATTCAATATTGCCTTTCTAACAGGAAGTCCCAGAAGGTAGGAAAGAGAGCCCTGGTGGCCCCTGGCAATTCATCGGGCTTCTTCCTCTTTTTGACCCACCTAGACATGACAGTGCTGAGACAATCAGGAGAGCTCTTAACCTTGGTGTCAACGTCAAAATGATAACAGGTATCTAATGATACAAGGGACAATTTCACACATGCCGTTGATTAGTATCACTGTTGCCATCTAGGAAACATAATATCATATGTTGTGCCCAGGGAATGGACGGGTGTGAATCAGATTTTTTGAATGAATAGGAAGAGTTTTTATTTGTAATGTTAACAGGATTTAGCAGAAAAAGGGAATGGGTGATATTTTATTATTCTTGGCCATTCAGTATTTTGCTAATGTGGATATTTCAGGTGATCAGCTGGCAATTGGTAAGGAGACTGGTCGCCGGCTTGGAATGGGTACCAACATGTATCCTTCTTCTGCTTTACTGGGACAGGACAAAGATGAAGCAATTGCTGGTCTTCCTATTGATGACTTGATTGAGAAAGCAGATGGTTTTGCTGGTGTTTTCCCTGGTATGGAAATCCAAAGCCTAATTAATAAAATTCTATTATAAGTTACTCCAAAGTTTGCAGAAAAAAACCCAGCGTCTCCAGAATTGTAAAAAAAATTGTAACTAGCACAATACATCTAGAGGCAAACTAGGATGATATCTGTCAGAGCCGTGGTAAAGTCAAGCATAACTGCATAAGGGACCAAGTTTCCCCTTAAGAGATATTAGTTGATCGACAACATGTTTGTAGGAAACTGACACACTACGTACTTAACATTAGGCTTACAAGGTGAAAAATCTTGGTTCTCAATTACAAACATGAGAAGAAGAATATCAGTTACATAAAAGAAAAGGTTTGCAAACTATGCCTTCTCTAAATGTTGTCATAAGGGACTATTCTAACAAGATGCATTTATTTTCTGTTAACAGAACACAAGTATGAGATTGTTAAGCGTCTTCAGGCTAGGAAACATATATGCGGAATGACCGGTGATGGTGTGAATGACGCACCAGCTCTGAAGAAGGCTGATATTGGTATAGCTGTTGCTGATGCAACTGATGCAGCTCGAAGTGCCTCTGACATAGTTCTTACTGAGCCAGGTCTTAGTGTCATTATCAGTGCAGTGCTAACTAGTCGTGCTATTTTCCAGAGGATGAAGAACTACACTGTGAGTAGTGCTTCTTTAGCTTGTTTTGGTTACTTCAAAAGTTTTCTGTGTGCCTTGAAAACAATGTAACATCATTTATAATTTTATACACATTAGAAAACAGTTGTTTCAAATTCCTAAAAGCAATTTTTGTAATTGCTACTTGAATTACTTGTGTTGTTTTTCTTTGGGTTGCAGATATATGCTGTTTCCATCACTATCCGTATTGTGGTATGTGTTTTTCTCTTCTTCTCTTGGGATGTGTAGATAAAGTTGTTCAAAATTGTTTATCCTTCATATGGATAAAACATCGACTAGAATTTGCTGATTTTGTGTATTAATTCTTAATCTATATCACCATCCTTTCTCTAATAAGATATTTATGGTCAAAGTGATGTCCAATTGTTTGTTTTTCTTTCTGATTTCTTTTTTTATATTGATGGACATTCACTTATTAATGATGCAGTTAGGGTTTATGCTTCTGGCACTTATTTGGAAGTTTGATTTCCCACCTTTCATGGTCCTTATCATTGCTATACTGAATGATGGTAGATATTCTCATCTCTTAGTGTAATATTTCCTTCCTTTGTACTATGCTTCGTTTTCATCTTCTCTTTCCATGATGTTTATAGGTACAATCATGACTATATCAAAGGATAGAGTAAAGCCATCACCCCTGCCTGATAGCTGGAAGCTAACAGAAATTTTTGCTACTGGTATCATACTTGGAGGCTATTTGGCCATGATGACTGTCATTTTCTTTTGGGTTGCATACAAGACTAATTTCTTTCCTGTAAGTGTAGTTAATAAGAATTATGCTATGCGAAAAAAAATAATCAGAGATGTTCACCATTCTCTCTTAAGGCTAATTAATCCTGAAGGAGTGAGGGGATTGGTGGGACTACAGGCAGTAAAGGTTGATGCTGATAACATTATTAACTAGAATTTCCCCATGTATTTGCCCTATTTAGAGAGTAGTTGAAATAATAAAAGGATATGGTTGGTCATAATTTTTGTAGCTGAAAATTCACATAACAGAATGTATAAATAGCACAACTGTTCTTTAGTATGATCTTGTACTTAATTATGCTTTATGTGGATGCATATAGGGATTTTGGTTTCACTGATAGTTCTCATTAAACATTTAAAAAATATTCCAGAAATACTTCAAGGTAGAGAGTTTGGAGAAAACTGCCCAAGATGACTTCCAAAAGCTTGCTTCTGCTGTGTATCTTCAAGTGAGCACAATCAGTCAGGCCCTTATTTTTGTTACCAGGTCCCGCAGCTGGTCTTTTGTTGAGCGTCCTGGCCTTTTACTTGTTGTTGCTTTCTTGGTTGCACAACTTGTAAGTGCTGTTTGCTGTTATTTTGTTTCTTATCCTTTTCTGCTCATGACTTGAGATCTTAATCGCCATTCTTCTGTTTTTTTTGTCACTATATCTCTACAACAACAAAAGCCTTTTAGTCCCAGATAAATTGGAGTAGGCTAGAAATGAAACTCAATCAGAATCATAAAGACCAAAGAAAATGCAACTTCATGGTTTTCCACTTTCAACTGCAAACCAGAACTCATAGATAAATAAGTGTCTTGTAATCTGTTAACTGATCATATTGTATTACACCCAGATTGCAACTCTCATAGCAGTATATGCAGACTGGGGATTCTCAGCGATCAAAGGTATTGGGTGGGGATGGGCCGGGGTCATCTGGCTTTACAACATCATCTTCTATTTCCCACTTGACATTATCAAGTTCTTGATCCGCTATGCACTGAGTGGCAGAGCATGGGACCTTGTCCTCGAGCAAAGGGTATCATTCAACTTCCTTGGTTAAGACTTGTGTGTTTTTTTAATAAACTGAAACCTGACTTGTTATCTATGGTCCCATATGTAAAACTTATACTCGCATGCTTTATATTGACCGTTAACTTTTTTGAATGTAGATTGCATTTACAAGGAAGAAGGATTTTGGAAAGGAGGAAAGAGAGCTGAAGTGGGCTCATGCTCAGAGGACCCTTCATGGACTACAACTTGCTGATACAAAGATGTTCACTGAGAGAACGAACTTCAGCGAGTTGAACCAGATGGCTGAAGAGGCTAGGAGGCGAGCCGAAATTGCCCGGTATGACACTCTTTTGCATTTATTGTTAAAAATTGTATTCATTTGTTGGCCTCTCAAACTATCTGATCATTCTCATGTATCTGTAAGGTGTAATATATTCTGTAGTGTCCAAACTATCAGCCTTTGTATTTTGTGTCCAACTTATACTCTAGGATGGCAACTTAAAATGAGCTATGTTCTAGTTAGAAATCTTTAATATGAATCACTAAACCCTAAACCCTAAACTGTTCATTGCTTGTCTACATGATTCAAGTGCTACGCAAACACGACTTGAGAGCACTAAAATTTACTGTTTTTATTTGTTGAAGGTTGCGTGAATTACATACCCTCAAGGGACATGTTGAATCTGTGGTGCGACTGAAGAACCTAGATATTGAGACAATCCAGCAATCCTACACCGTCTGATCTCATTGCATCTCATCTCTGTAAATGAACATATCCTGAGGGCTGCACAATGCATCTTGTCTGATCTTTTTGCATCCATATTTTTGTATTTTTTTTTTATATATATATATACTTTAGTTGTGTATTTTATTTACAACTTTTTTTGTATCTTGCATGCTTCTATTGCGGGTGGGATGCCCCATATTTGAAAAGGCTAATAAATGGTCTTTATAGTGAGACGATGGCATGCGATTTTCTATCTAAGTCTAGAACTCAATAGGATGATGATCTTATAGTGCATTGTATTAATTTCTTCTGTTTTGAATATTTCTGATCTGGTACGGTTTGGTTGTCATTTAAGGCGGCCATGTGTGATTGTATTTATAGACATGGGCTGCCTCTTTTGTTGATGACATTCCGGTCCATGTAATATAATATAACACATGGGCACATCCGCACATGGCAATCATGAGGGCTGTTTAAATTATAACGATTTTGTCGGTGCAGTGTTTTCAGTAAATGGTAGTTTATCTATTTCTGATGCATGACTAGTATCATTCCAGATATAAGTACCTTTCCTGTTGGAAAAACAGCGACGTACTGTGGATGCTTTCCCATTGTTGCTCAGTGCTCACCCTTTCTACAAATGACCGACTCTACATTGGAAAATAGCAATATACTTTTCGATTGATTTCCCTGCCGTTTCATGTATAGATCGTAGCACCTGGTCAAACTCTTTAAAGTTGTTTGCGCAAGTGTCTCGACTCTTTTTTGCTCTCTGAGCTAACACAATCCTAAGACTAATCCTCATCTGATACGCTCAATAAATTCCTCAGGTGCAGTGGTGAATTATGAACCTCAGGACCAGATTTACTTCTCTGGTCTGATTTGTGATCTCTAAGAAATCCTAAAATTAGTTCAAATTATTATTTAGTTTAGGAATTATTTAGAGACATTTCCATATTTTATAGTTTAGCTTTTAGAAATTGACTATATCAATAGCTTAAATAGTTCTTTGAGTTCAACATCAAAATACTACATGATAGGTTATATATGCTTGATGCTTCATTTTGTGTGAATTAGATTTAACAGTTATTAGTTTGAAAATATAACAATAAGCACGTTCTGCACTAAAAGGAGGTCCAGCATGACAATATATCTAGATATGGTAATCGGTCGGGTCGGAACAGTTTGATCATCTGAAAGAAATCAGATTAGCTCAGGACAATTTATATTTTAATTTTTTTTAGATTTTTAATTGATTTTGATTGAATTACGGGTCATTCAATTTCGAATCTGGTTAGGTAATGCAAGTTCGGAATGAGTCAATTTGACTTTTTTAAAAAAAAAATCAAATCGGATTGAATTTAGATTTAGTCAGGTTGGACAGATTTCTTGATAAAATCAGGTTTCCCAACTGTACTTGTCATCCATGCATTTTTTAATGTAAACTATATTTTGGTCATTTAGAGGAACTGAGGGCATCCCAGCACCCCACACAACTGAAAGCAAAGAAATGGCACTAGGTAAAACGCACAATGCAGTACGGAGTACAAACAGTGCAGTGCTGTCTACAACTCTACAGGAGCAGGGCGTAAACAAATTAAAATGGAATATGAATGAAAAGCAAGAGGAGAGGTTTGAACGGATTTGAGGAGAGATCACACAAAGCCGAATGTGCCCACGACCATATTGTGTTGCAACCGTATCATAATGTCACTAAAGAACTCATTAAAACTAAATAAATTGCGTATTTAATACTACTCATCAAATGGAGGTGTCATCCTGCAAAGAACAAAAGTTTGCCTCAGATATTGACTATTTGGCAAAAAAGAAAAGAAAAAGGATGGAATAAAAAAAAGTTGCTCAGACAATGGCTCCAAATGTCTTGGTGATGCTGAATTGCTGATGCAGTGATGCTAATGCCCAGGCATTTTTCAAGCACACACCAGTAACATTACAAACACAGTATCTGATGATGAAGTACCAGAAATATGGTGAGTACTCCAATTCAGTTCAAATTCAATTGTTAATTAGCACTGGGGAGTATGAAACAATTCGATGACAAAAATAAATGCAATCTGGTGGGTTAAAAAAAATTGCACTCAAACACATCTCAAGGGCTCGAATAATCATTTACCTGAATTTGTAAAATGCTATGCAGGTACATATACAATTTGCTAAAAGAATATTTTTTTAATGTTGTAAAACAGTATCACTAATAATCATGCTACAATACCCTCCAACGACCTAGTTACAATTTAAAGAACAAAATTTGGGACAAACATCACCAATAATCCATACAAGAACAGAAGCCATCCTTAAAATGATGAAACCTAATTCGATCCCTCACAATTATCTCAACCTGGTACACTTGTGATACAAGCTTGGTCATAGTATGACAATCTTTACAAACCCTCAAATTCTTCAAAATTCTAATGGGTCGTCCTGGGTCTGCTCCATTGAGCAATCCAAAGGAAATAGCTAGCCTCTCACTGTGCAAACGAAGTGAGTCCCCTTTGACCCCATCAACTCCTTCAACAGTTTGTGCTTGACTTGAGTCAGGCCTGTAACCAACAGAGTCAAGACGCTTTTCTATCTCTTGCAAATTGTTGTAAATCTCTTCTGACCTAGGATGACATGTGTCACCAGCGATGAATTGGTGCATGGTACCATCAGCCAATTCTATGGAGCTAAACCCTGGCTCCTTTTTTACCCCCTCCTCACTCATGAGCCTGCGTACTAGTGCAACATCCTTCCAACGGTTTGCTGATGCATAAACTCTAGATAGCATAACATAGACTCCACTTGTTGCGTCATCCTTGACCTCTAAAGCCTGTTTAGCTAATGACTCACTGAGTTCTAGTCCCGCATTTGTCTTACAACATGCATCAAGTAAGCTTCTCCAAATAACTGCATCTGGTTTACATGGCATTTTTGACACAACTTCCAGTGCCTCTTCAATGTGTCCAGCCCGTGCTAAAATATCAATTATGCAACCGTAATGCTCAATTCTTGGTTCAATCCTGTAATGATTAGTCATTAAGTCAAAGTACTTTTTTCCCTCAACCACCAAGCCCCCATGGTTGCATGCACTCAAAACCCCAATGAAAGTTATTGCATTGGGCTTTAGCTTTTCAATACTGGTCATGCGAGTAAAAAGATCGATCGACTTATCAACAAGACCATGCATTGCAAGTCCTAATATCATCACATTCCACGAAGCAGTATCTCTGACAGGCATTTTGTCAAACACCTGACTTGCCAGGATGATCGAGCCACATTTTGAGTACAGATCAATAAGTGAATTATTCACCAATACATCAGACAATAACATCTCCTTATCATTACTTCTAAACATAAGTCTGTGGGCCCACATGCCCAGTGACAGAGAGCCAATTCCAGTGCATGCACCGATCACACTCTGGTAAGTAAATATATCTGGCACGAACATGGCCACCTGCATTTCACGAAACAGCACCAGGGCTTCCTCGTACTCCCCATTGGTCACACAGGCATCAATGACGACATTCCATGACACACGGGACTTATCAGAAATTTTATCGAACAGCTTACGTGCGCATGCTAACTTCCCGCAAGAGGAATAGAAGTGTACGAGACTGTTGGCCACATAGGTGTCATATGCAAGACCAAGCTTGAAGATGTGAGAGTGGAGCTGAGACCCCTCGAAAAGAAGGGAGAAGAAGGCGCAGGACTTGAGCACGAAGGGGAAGGTGTAGCGGTCGGGAGGAGGTGCAGAGGGGTCAAGGAGGAAGGAATGGTAGAGGCGGAGAACCTCGAGCTTTAAAGAGGGGATGGGGCTGCGCGCGTAGGAGCGGATGAGAGAATTGTAGGAGGCGCGAGGATTTGGCGAAGGCAGAAGCGGGAGGGAAGGGAGATTTGAAGTGACGGTGGCGGTCGGAGGTGGTGAAGTCATGGATGATGAATTGGAGGTGGTGGTGGTATACTGGTATGAGGGATAATGCGCTTGAATTGATTGAACTGTGCTCACGCTCATGCTGGAGGAACAATATCCTCTTGGGAGTAAAAACTCCGTTTTATTTTTTATCAGAACGGTCCAAACAGCAAATATTTTAGTTTAATAATAATATTTTTTTTATATATCATAATAAAATCACAGCCCTTATGAGCTAGGGGAAATTGTGTCCGTGCACTCTAAAATTTTAAAATTATTATTTTAATGTCACTTTAAAATCATTTTAATTGTTAAAATATCATTAATAATTTATATTTTTAATTATATTCATATCTCTATTTTTAGAGGGCAGAATCAGAAACGATAAGTAGTGATATCCGATTCAAAAAAAAAAATATTCGGATCAAATTTTTTTTTTACCGTACAATTTTTATATTTCAATGAATTAAGTGAATGCCCGATGTAGTTCTTGATAGCAAGGTTTGCTTTCACTCTTTAATCCTGCAGTTTTTATTATTAATAATTATTATTAAATTAATATTATTAATAATAATAGTGAGAACTAAAATTTCAAATATACGAATGGCGGCCTTGGCGTGCGTTTTCCCTCTAAACCCCGCGCAAGTGAGATGGAGAGGTGCATCGTTTTGTATATATAAGAAGCAAACGCGAGCCAAGTGCAAAAATAATGAAACACGCCATTGACAAACGCGTTTCGTAAAAATAGTGACCAACCGCGCCATCTCCGATTCGCATATTTGAAATTTTATATTTCTCACTCTTATTTTTAATAATATTAATTAAATAAAACTTATTATTACTAAAAACTGTTAATCCTGTCACTTTCAAAAGTAGCTTCTGGATTTTATCTGAGAAAACCTTTTGTGCCCTTTTGTTTGAAATTGGAGTTTTGACCATTACTTGAGGTCACATCATGTCTTCTCAGATTGAATTCTAATTTTGTATTTGAAGCAGGTTTTTGGGGCTTAATTAGAAAAGCTTTACAAGCACATTAGCTAATTTGAATTTGAATAAAATAATATAGTATCACTGATCAGCACAACATTATGGCATAACAGGTGGCTTGTGAGACTTGCAACAACCCCTCTAGTCGCTTCGTCTTTGGTAGGCCCCATGGTGATGCTGGCCTGACAAGTCACAACTTGTGCAGGAGTAAGAGTGGAAGAAGAGAGAAGGAGAGCTCCATCTTCACGGTAGAACTAGAGAAATGCTCAAAATAAGTTTTGAGACATTTTTTTGCTGAAAATCTCCATCATCAATGACAATGCAGCAAATAAGGTCTTCTCTCTTGGACTTTCTTTGCCTTCTTTTTGGTTGGGTTAAATTATGTGAATTTGGTTCAAAATTGTTTATGATGGAACTATGGTTCCAATTATGCAAGTTATGGCTATGAATTTCTGGAATGGCCTGAAATTACTGTATCAATTTCAATTAACCATGTTTCTTTTTTGTTCCAATTTTGTTGCACAAGAATATCTTCTAAAATTCTTATTTCCATTTCAGGTAAAAATCAAAATTTGATGATATTTCAGGTAAAGGATTAATGGCGAGTTTCAAAAGGTTTCAACGGATTTCATCGGTTTTAAAGGGTAAGGATGGGTTTGCCTCGAGTTTAACGAGTTGGATGGGGCAACTATAATTACCTTAATTTGTATCTAATTTTGATTACAAGCGTACGACCGTATCTGATAGAAATTGAGATATTAAACCACAAGGACGAGTGTGATGTAAGAGCTCTAATGAGTTCACTAATATAGACTAATAGTTTTTAACTAAAATAAAATAATTGAAAACAAACAACAAACTAAAAGGTGTTTAAATCAGATGATGAATACTAAGGGTTTCAACTTTTCATATATGCTCTTTAATGAACTTATTTTATTTTTTCACTTATTAGAAGGTAAACAAATGTGAGGGTAGCAATTTTAAATTAGTGTTGACCTATGCTTTGATGTGTCAACGCCACGCTCAAACCGTTCATACTTCATGATTAGATATCTCGCATAGGAGTTCAAGCCCTTTATGGTGTTTTTTACTAAAACATTATCAAAGATTGACACTAAAATTTGAGTCAATCCAACCCGTTGTAGTCGTGGTCATGATCTGATCCGACCTGATCCGAGTCAAACATGCCTCAACCCGTGGATCAGATCGGGTCAAGTCATGACCATGACTACGACGGGTTGGGTTGGACCTAAGTAGGTTTTTGACGCACATTACCTAGCTTTAAAGGAATGATAAAATGAAGTCTTCAAAGTATCCAACAGAAATTAAAAGGATACTAAAGGTTCTTTTAGCTAGTAAAAATCAATTAGCAAAATCTTAATTCTAAATTAACCCTCTTCTAATTTTCAAAAATTACTTAGAGAATTATCGAGCTCAACATATAAGCAATTGGAAGAGAGAAAGGACAGAGTGATGGCTAGAGTTTCAAAAAATCAAAGTGACCACTTCTTATAAGGGTTGACTAGGGCTAATGACATACTTGTAAATTGATTGAAAATGTTTAGATATTCCTCAATATTACAATCATATTATCTTTTCAATACACATCTGTTGTCTCATAGACTTATATCATTTATTATTCTAGTTTCACTTCATATTGAATTAATTCAGATGCACAATTATACAGACATATCAAGCAAACATTTTAGACATATCAAATCAATTTAACTCAACGACATGTTCAGGTCCATATTAGTAATGTAACCCCATTTTTTTACCGGTATTGAGCACAAAAGGGGATAATTTCAAGATACGCATAGTAAATTTATTTTTCGGAGTCAGATTACGACTCTCGACCTCCTGCATATATATATATATATATATATATATATTCAGACCCATAAGGTACCTCACATAGGAATTTATTCTGTGGTGTCCACATGTTCAAATCACATAAGAAATTCAATTATGAAAATAGTTTAAATGGATATCAAACAAAATGATACAATCATATTCATATATTATATTATGCATATGCTGCATGTTTCAAAATACACAATTCATATTTAATATGCACAAATGATAATTAATAATTATATTTTTAAACTCCAAATAATTCAAATAATTCAGATCTCTAATCTATACTTCAGTTATTTAATATTAATACAATTATGACCTTACGGCTCATCCATTATGATATTTGGATCACCACGATATCTCTGACCCAAACTCCCAACTAGGGCTGCAAGAAATATTCGAAGTTCGTAGTTCGTTCGTGTTCGATTCGAAAAAAGTTCAAAAAAAGTTCGTTCGATTCTAGTTCGAAATTAATTTCAAATCAAACTGATTCGATTCGAAATTATATCGAATCAAACTCAAACCATGGTGAGTTCATTCGAAATGTGTTCGCGAATTATTTTTGTTTGAATTTGTATTAATTATTTGACTGTTTGAGACTTTGAGTAGTATGAATTTATATAAAATTTATTAATTTTTGTTGAATGAACTTTTAGTTTTGTATGAATTTATATTAAATTGATATTTTTTATATTTGATTTTGTTATTTTGATATGAATTGTGGAATTTGTTCACCTAATAATTCTATTTCAAACTATTTACGAATCAAATCAAACAGTTCGAATATTTAACGAATCAAATTTCAAACAATGGTTTGAGTTCGAAACTGCCTATCTATTTCAAATCAAACTAGTTCGAAATAGATTTCAAATCAAACTCAAACACAAGTCAGTTCGTTCGTGTTCGATTCGTTTGCAGCCCTACTCCCAACCATGACACCTATTTGAATCATATCGATATTTATTGATCTTATTTTATTAATCACTTCTAATGAATTTTCAAACATAACTGTAGAGTATTTATTAATTAAATATTCATTAATTTTCTAAAGTCCAATGAATCAATCCGAGCCAATACCCTTCTTTGCTTAACCAATTATATTCATTATTCTCTTTAATCCCATCAAGTCTAACGTATTTAAATTATCCCATTCAGTTTTAGTTATTCCATTTAGTTTCGGTAAAGATAAGAGTTATCCTATTTAACAAGCCTTACAATGGCTCATAGAATCGTATGCTCACAGCTCATACAGCTCAAGATACCAACGAATCATTGAATTTTACACGTATATTTTTATACCGCAGGTCTCTCTTTCTTAGTCCAAAACATTTTCTTTAATTATGTAATCTAAGTTCCAACTGATAATTATTAACATAAATATTAGCAATTTACCTGAATTTAGAAGTTGATAAAAAAATCAAGGTATTTAGAAGTTGATAATACATACAAGTCATAAATGAATACATAATAGACTAACTAACACCACTGTCTTTAATTATTATTCTAATTAGTTAACATGAAGCACCAAAATTGCATTACAAATAATCACATTCATTCACCCTTATTTGTTTTTCTAAATTACTTGTCTTCATAGCCACTTAATTTTATATTTTAGAAGTTAAAATTATGACATTCAAAAATATATTATCGTATAATCTAAAGCAAAAGGTCCAAGACATTTAAGCAACTACAATCTTTTCATGTCATACAATTAAAGAGATTTATAGGATCTATTTAAAAAATATTTTACCTTCAAATATCATCATTAGGTCACAAATTAGACTAGAACCAGCTTGCCCAGCAGCAGCACGATCACTTGTAGCATAAACACGGGCTGCATAGGGGTAGTATTAGTATATGCATAGGTAGCAAAAACAGGCAGTTTATCGAGTGGGCTTTTTCATGATGACAATGAGAAGTGCAAAAAGTTGTTTTATGCACATTTTTGCTACACTTTAGTGAGTAACTACTAATGCGTAGTATCAAAGAAGGCTTTTTTACTGTTTACAAGTCTACTACCGATACTCTAGTTAGGTACACTTTTGCATAGTCAGTTCTGTTAGACATCAAATTGCACAAAAAACACTTCTAACAACTCAGGTTCTGAGCTCAATTGAAGGAAAAATACATTTGCACAAAGAGAAATTTTATTATAAAAATTGTTCACATAAATCATAGATCTAGTTGCTACAAGTGTTTAGAAATTATTTTTAATGGCCTAATTAGAGGGTTGAATATGCTTATACCTTTGAAATAGTCTCAAAATTAATTCTGTAGAACAAATGAGGAGCTACTTAATACCCTTCTTTGCTGCCCCAAATTCAAAGGAATGAAGCATCTAAGATATCCATCAAAGATTAAAGGGATGCTAATAATTCTCTAGCTAGTAAAACTCAATAAGTAAAGTCTTAATCCTAGCTTAACTCTCTTCTAATTTTCAGAAATTAATTAGAGGATTCTTGAGCTCAACCATGAGCTCAATAATTAAGTTATATAAGGAAATAAAGCTCTTGACAATTTCTCAACTCAATGATTTTGAAAATAATGTTAAAATCATGGTTATAAAAATATTATATTAAAAAAGTAAAATTTATGAATGTGAGATACTAATAAAATGCTCATAAAAGCCATAAAAATTTTCAAATAAATTATTTATCAGATAAAAACACATTTTTATTCATTTTTCTCACCATTATTAAGCATATTTTTTCATATAAAAAATATACACATTTTTTTTTTACTTTTCACAAATAGTAGTAGCATATTTTGGAATGCTGCGTGTGTACGTTTGAGCTGATAATGATAAGATACCTTAAAATTTAAATTTACGATACATGTTATAATCCACGTAAAATCCTAGACCCACTTGAGTTCTAAAATTCCCGTTACATGATATTAATTAATTGAAGAAATAAAGAGATGTTTGGACCATGCTTAACTAAAAAAATGTTTAACTCATATGTAACGCGTGGCAATTATATTATAAAATTTAACGACCTTGTAATTGCTCCAGGCCTCCAGCTAGCGTTAAGCAGGAGTGCTCCACAAGCTCTTATTATAATATTTGATGATGAGATCTCGGTACGTACACTGATATTTCAATTTTCTTTTTGAAGTGGATATTTTAATTTTATAAATAAAATATCCAACACTGATTTTATAATAGAAAATATATCATTCACCAACACGTAAATCAGTAAATGGAAGTATAGTAAAGGATATACTTCCATTTATGCAGAATTCTTCATGACAGTAATCTGGTATTCTTTGTTACTGGATTTTCACACAAACGTCTCGCACATCGCAATCCCAGTTATGTATCTCTATGGTATTTCTTTGTTACTGGAGGTGGTAGTCATGTTGATTGGTAGGCAAGTTAATTTTCTCCTCATTTTTTCAAAAAAAAAAAAGGAAGAAAACAAGCGCACCAACAAGTAGATTTTTTTTTTTAAAAAAAAAATGCCCATGGCTCCCCTAAATATTTTCATATAGAAAACAAAAGCACCAACGAGTAGAAATTTTCTATACAAACAAAAACAACAAGCTCTGCAATTTTGCATCAAGGACTGCACAAGTATTGTATGGTGGTACTTCTAAGAAAAATATGCCTATAATCTCTTCGAAATACTATTCCTCAAGGTTTTACCTTCTAAGAAGTCCTCCATTGCATCTCAATTTGAATCTGCCCATTCTTTGAGTCGATCAGGTGGTATCGCTCATTGATTCTCTGATTAGTCACCACATCTGCCAGACTTACATCCACATATCCCAGCATTTCCTAGTTGAATGAAAAGATATATAATCATAGATTGTCTAAAAGACAGAACTAAGAATAATGAAAATGATAAATAATAACCACTTATTTGTTAGGCAAAATACCTTAGATCTCTATTTTTCTTAATAACCTGCATTAAGGAAATAACCAAAAAAATGATTCAAAGCATGCATCAAAATACACCACCAGTATCTTATGCAGTTATGCCCATATAGCAGTACCCTGAATATGACTCAATTATCTACCATTTTCTTTTGCGAAAACCAGATGTTTATATGATAATAGGAAGCACTAAAAAACCAAAATGAAACAAATGAAAACACATCATAACACCATTGAACAGAGAAATTGGAGAAGAAGACCACGACACAATACCTCAGTCTTCCTCTCCTCGCCTTTAAAAATGATTTTGACATAAGGATTTGTGTGGTGCTTTCCTTGAGATCCTGTGCCTCATGAACAGTTACAATCAATAAACCGCCACCATCTGGTGTACCCTTGGGAGGCTTCTCGACCATGTCACAGCCTCATCAGTGAGTTCTTTTGGCAGGTTATCCTCCTTGAACGGCTTGTAGGTCAATTCTAGGATGATCTGGCCACGGTTCTTCTCATTTTGTGCATCGTCTAAGTCCATTGTTTTAAGTTTAGGGTTACAGTTTTGGTCTCATCTGGGACTAGGTGTGGAACCATATTTGTGCCCATTCTCTCATGCTTTCCCACCAAAATTGAATGAAACCAAAATGATGCAAACTAAAGGAGTTGAGAAGACATAAAAGTCACTTCCCCCAGTCTGATTACTACTGGCTAGTTTGCACTTCTACCATTATGGTGTCCACACTGTCCAGAACTCCAGATTCATACCTCTACTATTATGCTGCAGACCTTGCCTGAATCATTTTGGTTTACTTTAAGCTCCCTTGTAAAGCTTAAAAGTCAAGTTTTACAAAGAAAATATAATTCAAGCTACAACTAGAATCTTAACCGGTAGAAAGGAAAATAAGGTCTATATGCAAGACCTCCAGTGTAGGATGACTAGCAATCTCTTCTTTAGACAAAGAAATCTTAAGGGCCAGATCTTGATACCAGAATATATTATAATAACCCTAGGATAAAGCAGTATAGGCACATGCCAATCTGCAAAATTCCCCGTAACAATTTATGAATTCTGTACTTTATTTCAACATGATATTACTAATTGAACATCATTGCACTTGCCAAAGTGGCAAATGGATTTGCTTTGCCTCTGCTGACAATAGCATACACTGGCCCATAACATACAAATGATATAACCAAATGAAATATGAAAAACCAAAAGTTAAACAAAAAAAAATATGAAAGGAATATAACTGCAAACAAAAAGGGCTCCAGTTTAAGAAAAGAATAAGCACCTGCTCCCAATCATAAACATTGACCTCGAGGGCCTGGGTCTCGGGATCAATGACAGTGATCTTGAACTCCTCGTCCCAATCAGGGTTGAGGTTATTCTTCTTCACCTGTGTCTTCTTTGATGGAAGCTTATCATCTGCCATTTCAGCTTCACGTACAGGTCTGATTTCCCCAGAAGATCCTTCTTCCTCAGGTTCTGTGCCCGTACCACCTTGACATGCAGTATCCCCACAGACAGGTCTCTTTGATGCCTTTCCATGAGAACACAGGCAGAAATAGGTTGCATTATATTGCCGAAGCACCAAGCCGATGAAAAGACAAAATATCAATAATTGCAGCAAAATATTAAGGAAAAAAATAATGCGCTAATAGTGTGGTAATAAATGTACACATATTGTGGACTGAAATGAAACAAAATAAATTTGTAGGCATTAGGATAATAATCAGACATGTAATACATGAAAAAGAGTTTTAACAGTGAAGTATAACCTCTTTTCACAAGGACATATATGAAATAAATGACTAAATCGAATATAAAATGTGCATGTGAGCATGCAGGAGGCAAACAATTGACTGGAAGTTTACTTTGAAGGATCCAATATAGGAACTTCCAGTGTCTTTGGCCACAGATACATGCTCGCAACTTGCTTTTTAATTGTCTCCTGAAAGTGGAGAAAACAGGACTCAAGAAATGAAGTAATGAACTGTTATGGACATGCATATTAGGTGTTCAAGTTGTTTTGCATATGAAATGAAATGTGAAGGAGTAAGGATAAAATGAAGGATAATGACATGAACAAATCTATATGAACCTGGAATGGCCATGATGTCTCCTCCCAGGAGTTTCAGTCCAAAGTCAACATGTGGCTAACAAAAACAAGAATAAGAGAATTGTGATGCTTGCTTCTTAAATATCAACCCCTACCCCCGCATTGCAAAATAATCATATCGCTGACATTTGGTCAAAAGAAAGAACTTAGAACCTTTTCCATGAGAGAAACAAAGATATTTGCAAAGCAAGGGAATGATGGGACCAATGGCTTAAGAGTGATACGTGGTGAAGCAAAAAATTGCAAATCTATCACCTAAAAAATATCATAAATTAAAATATGTTTCATAAATTAGACCATGCTTACTGCAAGAACATTGGAAAAACTGAATGTGCAAGTAAAATATCGTCAAGTGGACTATTTTTTGTCAAATGATAAGTACCTGAATAGATGCCTTCATTCCATAAGCCTTGACAGCTGCCAATATATTAGGGTTTCCAGCCCATTTTAAGGATGGCTCCATTATCAGCTCATGTTCTGTTGTTGTATACACCTTCACACCTTCATTCCTGTTTAACCAATAGCGTAAATTGTTCAAACCTTACATTCCTGACAATATTATGTAATTTAAGCAATTGACAGCAGGAATGAAAGAACCTTGAAAAGTGGGCCGCAAGGTGCCCAAAGGAAAAGATGGGTCGCTAGGTGCCCAAAGTAAAAGACTCAAAAACAAGAGAATCAATTTAATATTTACAATATTTTCGGCAATAATTGTGTTTTGCTATATCTTGTGCAGTTCTGTATATTGCCTGGGGGAAAAATAGAACAGAAAATAAAAATTAGGTTAGTTTAGAAAACAATCATGCAAAAACTAAGGATCATTTTGCAAGAAAGGATGGAATAATACCTCATTGAGGTAAGGCCACATGTACTCTAAGAACTTGTTTAGCCAATCAATCTAAATAAAAAAAAATGTTTTAATGAATAAAATGCAAATTTCAGTAACATTTTCAACATGATCCCAAAATTAGGTACATACTCGATCATGGTCTGGATTTTTGACCCAAAGTAGAATTTCCGGAAGCATCTTCTCAAGAGAAATTGTGACGTATTCAACCAATGGACGAATCTTGATATCCTGAAAATTATTGAAGGCACAAAATTCACCAATATTAGAAGGAAGTTACTTGCTAGATCATGCCATTGCTATCTTGTTACATCACTGCCGATATCATCATCATTATTATCTATTTGAAACCATGACGGCCAACAAAGATAAATTTTTTTTGCCTTTTTGTCGAAATTTTTTTTATCTATTTGTTGGCTGTCATGGTTTCAAATAAATATATTTTTCCATGTATTCCCTTCCAAAGTGATAGGAGATTGTTTGATCATTAATAAAGTGCAAAAGAAACTAAATTGTTAATTTTTCGAACCGCTTGATGGATGCCCATACAATTTTCAACTTGCGTTGGAATTTAATATACGGTCTATCTGAACTAAGAAAAACATATCCTTATTAGTATATTGTTATTGTTTAGTTCATACATGAATCAGCTTAAAAAATGCACATGCAGCGGCAATATAAAGCAAGCGATAAGAAAAAACACGAATATTATTAAATCAAAAGAAAAAAAATGAATTTACCTAAACACCAATAACAACCCCAGCTGAGACTCCGATACCAAATCCAGAAAACCCCAAAATCGCACTTATCACACCCATTTGATCCTTTGCAGTGTCAAAATTTCAGCAAAGCGCACGCCACTGTTTCAGAAAGGAATGCGTGACATGCGTCTGATCAGTCCCCATTCAAAGAGGACGAATCCTTTTCGCAATTTTAAAGAGGAAAAAAAGAATTTCAATATGAATAAAATTAAAAACTTAAAAGTACCCCGTATTATATTTCTCCTGATCACATCTCCAGTCCCGTCAACACCGCCGAAGGTAAACAAGCAATTGAAAAGTTTAGCGACGCAAAGGGCCTTCGTTGATTTTTCTTCCAAATGCTGAGAAAGAGGAAGCGAAGAAAAAGGATCACACCTGTTGGCTTCGAGGAATCGGTTGATAAAAAAATTAATTCAATAGTTAAAATAAAACTTAGGACAAATTTTAGTCTAAACCCTTAAAAAATTAAGTGATTTCTAGCTTTAAAAGAAAGTCTGGATACAGTGTATATAACACTGAGGTTCCGAATTTGCTCTCATCTCGGGCCGAGAATAGAACCCTGTTCTTCCGATCGGACGGTCGAAAATCTCCGAAATTCAGCTACGTAAATCTTGAAAATGATGAAATGAGCCCGAACTATTAGATTCCTGCAAACAGGATCCTGTTCGCCGATTCGGCGAACAGCAGATTTGAAGTTAACACCGAAAGCCTGAATACGGTGTATATAACACCGAGGAGGAGGGAAGGCGTAGATTCAGTGCAACAGTTGATCCAAAATAACTTTTGCATGACCAAATAGATTAAAGAAAGAAAAATATGATGTAAAAAACTTGGGATTCCTTTGAAAAGTCTTAAATTAATTGTTAATTTTTTTTATTCCAAATCATTGTAACTAAGATGTATGTAAATATGTAAAGCAAATTAGACTTTCATTTGAATCATCTAACAGTAAGAGTGAAAAAACCCCGGCTCTATCAAACGGGTGAAATATCTTCTATAGTCAACTAATTCGATCGGACCGTTCAATCTGTGATTCAATTATGATGAGCAGACAGACTACAAATACAGAAAATAAAATACTTTAAAAGATGTGAATTCTCTGTGCTATTTGTTCTGACAATAGTTGAGGAATTTTATTTTTGCATCATCCGTTGTGATAAAAGCAGAGCCAATGAGTTATCAGAAAGAAGACGTAATATGACAGAAATAAATTAAAATTCAATGACGAAGACAGAAAAATATGAGTTTTTATTTAATTCGGAAGTAACTGCACAAATTCTTCTTAAACTGAAGAAATATAAATGAAAAAATTGTTTTATCTTTTCCTTAAACTAGGATTGTGTTTTGGACTTCTCCCCGAGGTAAAAAAATATTGAAAATTAATACTATTCCGTAATAATGCGTATTTGTAAAATATATATATATATTAATAAAAAACGCAACAAATTAAAGTAATTGAATTTAGTTTTGACTTAATCATATATCAAAATATAATTATAAATATCACTCATCATGTTAACACGTGATATAGATGACACGCACATTTATATTTATCAATTCAAGGTGTAATGATCCTTCGCCTATGTCTATGCTCGAGTGGAAAGATAAGGGTTAATTGCCTCCTTTTTCCTTGAACTTCTGCTCCGAGCTATGTCCTCTAAATAATCACTATGGGTATGTTTGGATGGTGTAACCTAAAAATAGAGGAATTGAGAATAGTAATTGAGGATAGTGAAAAAATTGTGATTTTTCAGTTAACGTGAGGATAGTAAAAATGTGATATTATTCCGAATAATAAGAATGTTATTTGGATTGTTTGTTTGGAATAGTAACGGAGAGTTAAGAAGAACAATAGTTATTCCATCTCCACTCTCGGAATAGCGAACAACAATTATTCTCACTGTTTCGGAACAACATATTTGTGTTTGGTTGCACCGTTACTATTTCTATTCCGAAAACAAGACTATTTCCGTTGTTCTCGTGTCATCCAAACATACCATATCTAGCTAGTAGCTACTAATCGCCTCCTCAACTTACTAATCTGAGTAACTAAGCTTGCAGTTTTTTTATATAATAATTATAATAATTATATTATTAATGATAAGAGTGATAAAAGCAAAAATTAAAATCTACGAATGACAACACGCCACTGACAGTGGCGTGGAGCAAACATGTCATTGTCAGTGGCGTTTTTGTGTAAATGTGCCACTGATAGTAACATTTTTGGTGGTAGTAGTAATGTTGATCTAACGGTAATGAAATCGTGATCACAATGATGAGCAAAAGCAAACGCGTCATTTTCAATGACGCGCGTTACACTGCTTTTACACAAAGACGTAATTGACAGTGACGCGTTGTCATTCATAGATTTCAAATTTTATTTTTATCAATCTTATTATTAATAATATAATTATTATATAAAAAAAACTGCCAAGCTGTTTATTGGCTTCCGCCATTTTGTACTTCGCGACATCTCATCACAATATATGAATTCCTTTTCGTTTTTGTGCTTAAGCTTTAATTATACCACAGCTTTCGGATCTTTTAGATTGTCGTTGAATATGCTGTTAATTACATGACGGATAAGCAAAGTTATTTTGGAACACAAAAATTATGATTTTGTTCATTATTTATCTTTTATTTCTTATATTTCGGTGCGATCCTTTTTGCCTTCACTTTAATTTTTTAGCGGTGTATTACATTTTTGGGATAAATAATTGGGGTACAGCTATTTACTGAGAGGCGTGAGTTTTTATGAGGTTTTGCAATAATCAATGATGTTATATAACTACTAGTTAAGTGACTATCGGGAAGAGCAAAAGACAGCACAATAATAATTTTTAGTTGGAATGTTAGTCTCAAGACAAAGGCAATTAGTATAGTAAAAAAATATTTGTTGCTTTCTAGACATAAAAAGACAACATGCATGATTTTGAATTATTCATTATTCACTTTAGAAAAGAATAAAGCCTTTGGGAGAAGAAATTTTCTGAACCAAAATGAATGACTTGGATTCATTTAGATTTTCAGATTTTAATCCAACAGTCAGTATTCATTTTCAATGACAGATAACACTTTGAGATTATATCTTCCAAGCTCCTTTTATAAGGAGTAAGGATTTGGTTTCATGTTACCAAATCAGCTCTTTGATTTTATTTTAGCATAAAACTTGCTTGGCATTTGGGCACCGTCACCGTAATTTAATGTGGCATGATAATCTATCCCACTTAAATTGAAATAACATTATTGGGAATACAAATGAGAGAGAAAAATAAGTTAATTGGTAGTCTATAAACACAATTTGGGTACGGAGCAAACAAACAACTTAGAAATTATTATGAGAAATCAAGAGAATATATATATATATATATATATATATATATATATATATATATATATATAGAGTGGAGATAGCGTGAGCTTACCTTCCGTGAGCTTAACTCAAAAAACATATTAAATCATCTCGAAATTTTAATTTATCATTCTCATTAAATTCTTTATATGAAAATCTCATGGGATGCAAAAATTTGGAGCGTTTTGAGCTTTTTAAGTCACCGTTTTTAATTTTTTAAAATGATGTTCAAGTATTGAATATATTATTATTATTTTTAGAGCTGATTTTAAAAAATTAAAAACGATGACTTAAAAAGCTCAAAACGCTCCAAATTTTTGCATCCCATGAGATTTTCATATAAAGAATTTAATGAGAATGATAAATTAAAATTTCGAGATGATTTAATATGTTTTTTGAGTTAAACTCACGTGAAGGCGCCTAAAGTAAACTGAGTTTTCAAACTCACGCTATCTCCACTCTATATATATATATATTAACACAGACCCAGAACGAAGAGAGAGAGGAGCAGGATGTCAAAATTTGATCTTATCTCATAGGTCAACTTGACCGATTCGAATTCTATGATATAAAAAGATTTAGAAATAAATGAACTAAGGATTAAGATTTTCGAGTCATTATTAATCAGATATGAGTTGATCTGATTTGATTTGTTTGATTATATTTGTTATATTTATTTTATAATTTATTAATTAAATATATATATATATATATATATATTAAAATTAATTATATATTAATTAATATTAAAATATTTAAAATATATAAAATAATGAATAAATACTTAATTATTTTATTCTGATCAGTTCCACCATAATAATAAAATAATAAATACCAGACCAATCTGAAAGGAGTTATCCGGCGAAACGAAAGATCGTGAAAAATTTTAGCCTTTTGTTAGCACCTGTATGCGTTGGTAAATTATTTGCCAAATTTAAAAATAATTTAAATTGACAATTGCTATTTTACTTTTTCACAATATTTAGTATATAGAATTAGATAACTTCTGAAAATAGACCATCGCTATCCCAAGACGTCGGATTACGCGGTCCAGAAAAAAATTGATAATCTCGTCCTCTTCTTCTCTCCTCTGTCTCTTCTCTCCGTTGCTGACTACCGAGAGCAAGGATTCTCACCTCTCGTCAGTCGTCTCCGCCCCCCAGAGTGGTGAAGATCTCATGGCACTCTCTGCCTCTCTCCTCTCGTCTTGGAAGGAATGGAGATAAAAACGAAAAAGGTTGTCAGTCTTCTCTTCATCAGTCATGAGTCACCCCCTCTCCTCTCCAAGTCTCCTCCTGCGCCGTTCTACTGATTGGTGCTACCAAAGAGTAAAACCAGCACAAGGACCCGACCATGGAGGGACGAAAAAGGTTGGTATGTCAGGTCGTATGCAACCTGTTTGTTGAATGCCTCCATGACTTCGAAGCTTTTGTTAAATCACATATGGATGTTATGTTATTACCATTAATTATCAGTAAGCATATGACAGCAATTTTTGTTTGCAGTTATGCTTCTAATAATAGTATTGTTTGTCATTTCAGTTGAGATTAAGAATGAAGAATAAGAGGAATAGGAAGAAAAGGAAACTGATGATGTGATTTGGCCTCCACCTTTTTTAATTACTTGATCGTGTTTGCGCCTATATATATTTTTAAACATTAAATAGATCTTTGTACATTTTGGACATTAAATTTGCAGTGTTTATCAATTGGATTGAAGAGGAACAAGGAACTGAGAAAAAACCATCTCAGCAAGGTATGTATATAGTTCGGTTCTGATTTTAGATATTATTATAGTTTGGTCTAATACTACAATTGCTATGTAATCCTTTAGTGTTCAATTAGTTTTGTATGGAAGTAGAGATACATGCATGTGGCATACCTGTTTTGCTTCTTATTCTTTTTTTATTTCACTTACTTTATCTTTGCAGGGGCTCTCTGATGTGATGACAACGAATTAAAAGAAGATGATAGAATGATAAGGAAATTGAATTCATCAGGGAATTTGAGCTCTGCTCCTATATGATATTCCTTCGAGATTTGATTTTGTTAGGTAATAATCTATTTCCTGAAGTAATTATAATTATATAGCCAAGGCTCAATTTGTTGTTTAACACTAGACTGAATTTTTCTTTAAATGGCTTAAATCTACAATGTCTGTGTTTGTTATTATTAATATACTTGAGATTACATCATGCAACATCTGTGAAATTTGGATTCTGAAGTAGTTTAGAAGAAGAGCTGAACCTTTAATCAGCAGTTTTGAAACTATTAATGCAAACTTTTAATCAACTGTTTTTGTCTTTTCTTTTACTCATCTTATCCTTTTTATATACTTTTTTTACGATATAGCCTAGCTATCCTCGTGCAGCTTCTATCAGAATGAGTTGGATTAGTCGTCATATTGTGAAGTACATTAATTTCTACTGGTTTGTTTGGATTTATAAATGAAGTGGTTAGTTTTTTTTATATCTCTTTTGGAGTACATTATTTTGAAGCCCAAGAAAATAAAAATTACTTTATACACACACCATCATGCCCTCCCCAAGCTTTTCTTTTCTCAGTAAAAGTGAGCAAGTAATTAGCTAAATTAAATTTCAATTTTTCTACTTTTGTGTCATTTTTACTATGTATAGTTTTCTTTTTAAAGGTAAAGCAGGTGTAAGCTAGTTTTGTTATTTATGAATTGTTAATTGTCTATGTTCTGAATTTGCATTCTATTTTCCGATTGCTAATTATGTATTGTCATTTTCTATATTCTGAAATTGTATCCTATTTTCTAATTATAAATTGCGCTAATTATAGACTGACAATCTAGTTATTTTCTTAAGATATTTCTCCATCTACCCATATATACAAGTGACTGTATGTAAAGTTAAACCATACAATAAATTCCACCAAAATACTTATCCTCTGACATAAGTCAATTAGTCATCCAATTTCTTTACATTCTCTAACAATTTTACTTACAACCAATGGCTTCGACTAGAAATCCATTACTCTCAGCACCCTAATATTATCAATTTGAATAGCCCAAAAGCCGATCTTATCATATCCTTTTAATAATCAGATTTCTCACAACAAACCACAATAAATTAATCAATCCCTTTCATTTTTATCACCCAGTCGTCCACAAATTCCTGTACAACCAATCCATTCTCATATTAGTCCTACTGAATCCATAGAAAACACCCAAAGATCTCAAATCACTGACTTTTCTACCCATGAAAGTCACTCAAAAGAGCTTCCACTCGATACTAATAGCGAAAAAAAATATTGGACAATTGATGATGATAAATTATTATGCAGAGTGTGGCTCAATATAAGCAAGAACCTGATATTTGATTGAGATCAAGATATGTCGACCTTCTACAAATTATACAGATATGTAGATGATGAAGTGAACTTTACTGTACCAATGCTTGATATTCACTGCATTATTTGTATAATTTGTACGTGTCCAGAAGGTCGACAAATCTTGATCTCGATCGAATATGGAGTTTTTGCTTACATTGAGCCACACTCTGCACAATAATTTATTATCATCAATTATCCAACATTTTTCCTCACTATTATTAATAGGCGAAAGTTCTTGTAAGTGACTTTGTTGGGTAGAAAAGTCAAGGATTTAAGAGATTTGGGGTGTTTTATATGAGTGTAGCAGGACTAATATGAATGGCTTAGTGGTATTAGAATTTGCGAACAGTTGGGCGATAAAAACAGAAGGGATTGAATAATTTGTTGTGGTATGTTGTGATAAATCTTATTATGAAAAGGATATGGATTAAATGGGAGATAGGCTTCTAGGAAGTTGATTGGTTGTAAGCCATTGATTGTAAGTAACATTGTTAGAGAATGGAAAGGAAGTTGATGATTAATTGAGATTCATCATTGGTTAAGTATTTTGATGGAATTTATTGTACAATTAAATTTTTCATATGGTCACTTGTATATATGGGGGGTAGATGGAGAACTATCTTGGGAAATAGCTAAGACTATCAGTCCATAAATTAGCGCAATTTATAATTGAAAAATATGAAGCAAATTCAGAATATAGAAAATAACAATCCATATTAACAATCGGAAAATAGGATGCAAATTCAAAACATAGACAATTAACAATCTATAAATAACAAAACTAGCTTACACATGCTTACCTTTAAAAAAGAGAAATAATTCAATGTCACATCAAAACATTAAAATTAGCAAAATATCATCCTAAAATTTAATTTTTTTCTAATTTCACTTCAAAACACGTTTAGTTAGTTATTTGTCACATCTATATAATTTCTATACACCTCTAATTAAAAAAATTATTATATTTTGATATGTATTTCTATGATCCTCAAATTACCCCGTCGAAAATTGACTTAGAGAAGAAATCCACCTCACAATGAGTAATTCTCTCAGCCTCTACCTCTGGGTCCAGGTACCTTACTTCCGTAGTAGGATCCACCTCCACCTCTTCCACTTCTTTCTATTTTTCTTCCGGTACTAGTTCACCTTCTTTTATAGCTAAAGAATGAGGAAGATAAGTTCCTCCGTTGGTTCAGGAGTGAATAGCTTGAGCAAAAGGTGAAGTGGCGTTGAGTCAGTTGATGTAGTGCAAAAGTATGAGACAAGGATAGGTGAGGTGAACCAAGAGTTTATTATGACTTTTATGTTGGAGAAATGCATCAGAGAAGAATGAGGAAGAGGGGAGCACAAATTTAAACCCATGGTAGTCATGGTCAGGGAATGAGAGGAAGGAAGAGGATTAAATGATTAATCAAAAGAAGGTATTTTGATCAGAAGAGTAATTTTATATTTGTATTCATTAATTTAATATTTATATAGTACTAATAGTACATAACTAAATAAATGTGTTTTAGAGTGATATTAAAGTAAGTTTAAATTTTGAAGTGACATTTTGCTAATTTTAGTGTTTTAGGGTGGCATGAACTATTTTTTCCTAAAAAACTGTACATAGAAAAAATGAACAAAAAGTAAAAAAATTCAAATAAATTTAGTTTAGCTAATTAATTGCTCACTTTTACTGAGAAAATAAAAGCTTAGGAGGGCAGGATGGTGCTGAAAATTCTAAATTACATCTACATTTTTGTAGGATCTGGTTTCTAAAGCTAAATCTTTTTATAAGATTTTTACTTCGTTTAGTTAGGTTTTTCATGAAGTTGTAGGTATTGCTGCAGTTTGCTTTGATTTCATCTACTTTGGAGTGTTTTTGTGCATTCGTGTGAAGAACTGGAGCTGTAGACTGCCTGTATGTAGACCATGTATTCTACATATGCAATTTGTTTACCTTCAGAACTCATCAGAAGACTCAGTAAGCCAATAAGTGAGGCACGAAGACTGCATGAATTTCTATGCAGAATGCACACGACAAAAAGATAAAATAACGCAGAATTGGCAGTACTTGGCTGATGCATTCTAGGCCTTTTTAAGGCAACCCTACCATCACTTTCCAGCATTCTCAACTAGAGGAAACTAGGGTTGAGAGATCTGAAGAGCATGATTTTTGAGAGAAATCAAGGCAACAAGCGAGAGTAGGGGTCAAGAACTTGAGCAACAAGCTGGGGCAGCGTTCATCTATGGTTCTTACTGTTATATCACTTGTTTGAATTTTATTTGTACTATTGTTATGATGTTTGTGACTCTAACTTGCTTGATTTTGTGTGATCTAGCTATGACCGGTTAGATCCATTAGTTTCTAGCGCTAGACTATTTGATACTTAGTATTTGTCTATGATTTAATGGTTATTTAGCATTTTTCTATGATTCAATGTGTTGTACATTATTTTACTATTTTGATTGTGTTATTTGATTGTTTTGGTTGACCCGTGTGTAGTAGTCATACTTAGCATTAGATTATTTAAGTCAAATATAATTGTTCGAACTTGATCAAAATCTCAAGGTGGATTGTATATCCCAGAGGACAAACAAGCGGTACCCGAAAGGTGAAACTTCGCTTAGATCAACACTATAACCTAAGTGATTGAACCAACAAATGAAAGTTATGGTTTTGATCTTAAGATGTTTAGGGCGAGTCGTACGGATCAAACCAATATCCCAGATACTTGTTAGGTACTGTTAAAACTCAACCAGATCCTTCACAGATGGTAAAACCTTGAACTGTCAGTCCCTGTCAAGTTATCTGAGGAGCACATAATCAGCATATGAAAGTATATGGACTGCGTATGCCATATCCAGATCGGCTGTGAAAGTAGATAATCTACATTAGTGCATGTGGACCGCGTAACTCAGATTTAGAGTAAGTCTGGTTATTAAACATCATCCTTGTGGATTTGACATCTTTCTATACTTGTATGGTTGTACGCTTGCAATAAATTAGATATAATTGATATCTAAAAGTGATACATCAGCCCATGAAAGGTGCGTGTACAGTTATATTTTTTTGGACTTGAAAAGAATGTACTCCAAAAGACATATTAAAGGGAGAGAAAACTAACATGGTCAATTATAAATCTCATCAAACCAGTAAAAATAATGTACTTCACAATATGACGACTAACCCGACCCTTTCTGACAGAAGCTGCATGATGATAACTAGACTATATCGTAAAGAAGGATTAAGATGAATTAAAAAAATAAAAATTGTTGATTAAAAGTTTGCATTAATAGTTCAAAACTGCTAACTAAAAAGTTCAGCTCTTCTTCTAAATTTCTTTACAATCCAAATTTCAGAGATGTTGCACAATATAAATCTCAAGCGTATTAATAATAACAAACACATAAAAACGGATTGAGACTTGACTATGATGGTGTTATGATCTTAGAATACAATCATTGGATGATATTAAATGTTGAAATAACAAACTTAATCTTGAATAATATTAATTCGTGATGAAATAAAATTATTTTCAAAATATATGACTAAGAACAATTATTTAGAATAATTATTCATAATTGATGCACAAAAGTGGAATTTATTTAGAATAATTATTCATAATTGATACACTAAATACGGTTGAACCTAATCAAATTAAAATTAGCAGAGAGAGTCATGCAATGAATTGTTAATGCATAAGATAGATTAAGACTTAAAGCCCATATTAGGGCCATCAGTCAGGGGAGGGGGGAATGGATAGGACTAAGTTTGAATAAGGATGAGATTCATGAGTATTGGATGTTATTTGATCTAGGATGTACATTATTTAATGGCTGACATTAAACCCTTAAAATTATCTTAAGTTTATTTAAAGTTTAAACCCATGTCCAAACCTTAATTTTAATTAGAAATTTCACCCCTCTCTCCCTCTCTTGGTCGATAGCTACCAAGTTCGTCCTACACCTTTTCTGCACACAGCCCTAAGTCCTAGGCCCGCCACCACCCCATTCCACCTTGTTTGCTCATGTGTCGAGCTTTTGAATTCACTTTTCTAATAGTTATCTAATTTCAAGAAGAGATTAAGTGTTTCAAACTTTTAAAGACTGAGCAATTTGAATTAACCTTGTGACAGCTCAAGGGCTGTATGTTTTGCGGTAAGGCATCGTTTTTAAGGGCCGGTTCTAATGGATCTACGAGATGGTCAAATTTGAGTTTGATTTTTAAAAATCTCAGTCATTATCAAGTATTTCGGATTCTAAGGGTCAGACAAGGACCGGGTAAGAACCTGATATATATATAGAGAGAGAATTTGTCCATTATGTTTCCAAACCGAAATACTACCGGTTCAAATTTTAATTTTTTATACTTGAAATTTTAATTTAAATAACTCAATAAAATCTTTATATCATAATCTTTTAGAATACTAATTTTTACCATATTTGAAATTAATTTACTATACTTAATGATTTTTGAAAAATAACCCTAAAATAATAAAAAAAATTTGTATGTCAAAAATGTTTACTTTCTAAAAATCATTAGGCGTAGTAAACTAACTCCAAACACGATAAAAATTAGTATTCTATAAGATTATGATATAAAAAAATTATTGAGCTACTTAAATTAAAATTTGTACTCATAGCGTTTCGGTCAAAGTACTACTGAAAACACAATAGACAAACTATATATATATAGTAAAGATACCGTGAGCTTAAACTCAAATAGGCCTTTCATGAGATTTACTCAAAAAATACATCAAATCATCTTCAAATTTTAATTTATCATACTCATTAAATTCTTTATATGAAAATCTTGTGGGATGCAAAAATTTGGAGTGTTTTGAGCTTTTTAAGCCATTATTTTTATTTTTTTAAATGATGTTTAAACATTAAATATTTTTTATTTTTTTTGAGTAGATTTTCAAAAATTAAAAATCATGACTTAAAAAGCTCAAAACACTTCAAATTTTTGCATCCCACAAGATTTTCATATAAAGAATTTAATGAGAATGATAAATTAAAATTTGGAGATGATTTGATATATTTTTTGATCTAAACTCACGGTATCTTTAATATATACATATATATATAGAGAGAGAGAGAGAGAGAGAGTCCGGCTATGGTGTTTTACAAAACACAGAGGCGTTGTGTGTTTTGCTCTTTATTTTTAATTTTAAATCAAAAATAATCGAATCTGAACCGTTCAATCTAATATTCATATCAAAATTTATTAGTACACCGAATTATATAATATTTTTTAATTTTTTTTGCTATTTTTCTAGTGAGGAGAAAATGACTTGATCTGAGAATTCTGGTTCATCCAAAAATAACAGTTTTCCCTCTATCCAAAAAAATAGCAAATGTATTCCAAAAAAATAATATTTGATTTACTAATAATAGATTTTGATGTAGAAATTAGATTGAGCGGTTTGGATCAATCATTTTTGACTTAAAAATAATAATTTAGCACAAAGCACATAACACATTTGTGCTTTGCAAAGCACCATAACCTAATTTTATATATATTTGCCGATTATATATTTTTTTAATTTTAATTTATATTTATATAATAATATTAAATTATATTTTTTTGTCATTTTCTTTTTCTTTTTTGAAATGTAATTAATATACAATATAAAAATTAAAGAAATGATCTAAAAAAGACCGAATAAATGTTGAAAATGACCGAATTTGATAAGGATCAGATTAAAAAAATTTGATTTTTAAAAATTAAGTCCGATCATTACCAATGATCAGTCCGACCTTCTAAGGGCCGAATAAAGACCATTTTTAAAAAAAAACGATTAGACCGGATTCAAAAGTCAAACCCATCCTATTTGCTGCGCAAGCACCACAACGCATTATTGCATCAAAAAATTCAAAAAACTTCCATTTTAAATTATAATCCACCCGCTCCTATGATATTAAGCACAACTGCACAAGCAGGCACTAGGACTACAAACCAACATGGTGCATGAGAAAAATAATTCGTTGGATAATTACAACAATCACGATGATATACTTTAAGAGGACACAGAACGAGAAAAACAAAAACAAAAACATAACTTTGAATATAAATGTTCAAATGCAGTAAGCCAGTAACAGTCCTGTGTATAACACCTTAAAAAATATTTATCAGTAAACTTCTAACGTCTTTGTACACAAGACAATCATCAACTATTCCTTAAGTACTAAAGGAAAACCAAAGCTATTAGTAAATGTAAATCTTTCTTCTAGAACAAAATGAAAATAAGATAAACAGAAAAACCTGCCACCTTTGACACAATTATCTCCTGCCCCATAAATATACAGTATACATCAGCCAAACTTCGAATGCCGCTTTTGATGGAACCTGCAATTGGAACTCGATAGTTCCAATCCACATGCTAAGAAAATGCTTTAGTGATGTCCCAGAAAATAAATTATTTGTAAACAAACAAAAAAGGATGGTCAGGTCTCATCCAAACTCAACACACAAAACCTCGCAATCATGCATTAGATTTCTGACTGAAGCGCCATCTTTCAACTTAATTTGAACCATTTCTGCACCAATCACAACCTGGCATGATCCAATGAAAACCTCATTCACAAGCAATGCACAATTTTCATACATACCCTCAACAGGTGGCTGGTTCAACAAGCAAGATTTTGGTATTGAGACCTCAGTATTAAACACCCGCCACATGTCATTTACTTCCATTACAAGACGGTGCCTTCTACCAAGGAGTTCACTGACATATGCCATGTCACCCTTGAACAAGGCTTGACGCACACGGCTAGAAGAGACTTGACCTTTGTCGTTTGGGCTAACTACACCTCGACCTGACCCATTATGGCATTTCTGTGCTTTATCCATAACTGAAGAAACGATGAAAGCCTTCAAGTTATACTCTTTGCAAAGCTTTACTAATTCGACAGCATCACCTGCAGCTTTGTAACCAAACCGGTAGTTTTCACCTGACAAATTAGATAGAAACAATTATCTTGTGGTACAATAAAACAATCTAATGATCATTACAATTTTCAAGTGTTATTTCTGATTCTTTTGTGTGTCAATTTTGCCAATGAGGCCGGTCGACGGGGGGTGGCTGGGGTCTTCGAGAAGCATTGAATGGAATGGAATATCCAAGATAGGAACTCTTAATTAATTCTACTCTTTTTGTGTGATTGCGTTGGTTGTAGTTTCCATTATCGTTGTATTGTTACTTTTGTTGTCAGGAAGGAACAATAGTCTTCAGCAATATAAACCCTGCTGCCAAGCATGTCTATCGTGCTCATCTCTATTACCAGAAAAACATAGTGCAGGTACAGTAATAATCTGCAGTACCAGTTCTGTAGAGATAAAAAGAGAAAATGATCTGGTACCTGCAACAACACCAGTTACTCTAAGCTCTTGGGATAGTTTCTCCACAAATTGGCGAGGTGTCAGATACCTGACCTTTGAAAATTCAACCTGGTACTCTAGTGGGACCATACCTCCACAAAATGGCGCCCATGTGGAAAGAACCCTTTTTCTGTCGCACTGGGCAACAACGGGAGGCCTGTTCAGAAAATGAAAAAATCAATGAGTTGAAAAGGGAAACTTCTAATTATAGAAGCCAATGCTGGAGGCCAAAAATATACTAGCTTGCCAATTAGAAAAGGCAACACAGAACAAGAAGGATTTAGAAAAATGTGAAGTCCCTCCAAACTAATTGAATTAACCAGACCGGAATAGGTGGTATATATTCTACTTTGCAATAGAATAATCTATGCTTGCAATTAATTGATATTAAAAAAGGCATCTCCAAAATAGAAGAGAGTTCAAATACTTCCATTTCCCAAGCATCCATTATGCAAAACTTCTGATGAAAACAGACACCAATCAAAGCAAAACTTCCAAAATTCAGAAGAATCGCAGACATTATCTGCGACCCTCTTTCTGGTTGGCTGACAATTTCTACAAACCCCAGAATAACATAATAGAGTTCATAGAGAAATAAAAATCATGATCTCAATGCCTGCCCAAAATATAGACAGAAAAAAATTAAATGTCATTAAACACAATACCATATAAAGAAAATTCATACTTCAAGTTTTCAAGTTCTTAATAAAAAAGTTTTAAAAAGCAAATAAAAAACAATAGATGTAGAATTTTGTGCCAATAGGGTGTCATCTTGATGGACAATTTCTAAGCTCTGAGTTTTATTCTAATAGTTCCTGTCAAAATTAGGTTGAAATGCCACAGAAGTTTCAAGCATGTAAGAAATATAATGAAGAAAAAAGAAATGCAATGGTTTTATTTATTTTAAAACTTGCGAGGTGTGGAAGATGGATGCATTTGAACTTTGAATCGACTTGCTTGAGATGATAAGTAATTTCAAACAACTGATATCATTCAAAAATGATACCTTGGTTCCCATCCAAGAACTTCTGCCATTCCCACAAAGGACAGAAGATAAGGAGCTCCCTCATTTGATGCATGAATAGCCAGCTGTCTATGGCCAATGTGAAGTGCGTCAAACTTACCCAATGCAACTATACCACCTAAATTTTAAACAAGATTTAAATCAAGTTAGTTAATAAGTTATAGTATAACAGAAACATGAACTAGAATGTATAATTGAGCTTCGATTGAGCCCACATCATGATGTGAATTAACCTTAATATTCCTATATAATCTACTTTGACAACAATTAATGCTCTAATATTATCCAATCATATCTCAAACTGTAATTAGTGTCAACTTTGCAAATAGAATGAGAAAGGAACAGAGAAGGAAAGTTAGCAATAACTGATAATCAAGTCAACACGCGATACTTTCCATGTGTACCGCTAACAAAAATAGGAGTTAGATTTTATTTGCCTGAGTTGGGAAGATGCTTTATGCCAGCACTGTACCTACTAGTATGTTTATGAAGTCAGAGAAGAACAACTATCAATGAGAATTACCTACCAACTACACATTCTTGGTCTTCTTCACAGTCGATGAGAAGTTTATCTTTACTTATAAAATCTTCATTTCCTAGCTTGGAATCCTTAGATTCATATGATCTTGAAGCCATTAAAGAACTTCTTTGTACAACTTTGTGCCAGTTGAGATTCCCTTTAAGTGCAAAAGAACTACAAGACCTACAAGTTGATCTGAAAATTGCAGAAGATGTTTAGGAGGGAACTAAAGGGGTACACCAATAGCAGAGCTTGAGCTAAAATTAAGGGAGGCTGATAATTAAATATGGTACAACAACTAATATATAATTAATATTATCACACTATTGAATGTGACCCAAGTCATCAGCAATTGAGCATCTAGGATTAAAATAAAATAATCATGTCTATAATTTAAGAAAAAAAAATTCAGAAAACTTTATCATGTCAAGAGAAGTAAGAGTGAAATAAAAATACTAATGAAATGAGTTGGTGATGGCATTGTTTAAGCAATCAAGAGAAACATAATACACATATATAGAGATATAACTTGGATCTGAACAAAATTTTAAACTCAAAATAACAGAATTTATTTAGTGTTTTTCTGGTTTAGGCTTGAGTTAATGAGAGCATCTTGGACAAAGAGGGGGCATTAATGACCAATTTGTCAATAAACCCACAAAACACAACACCACTTGAGAACAATTGATTGGTAGTGGGGGAGCATGGCCTGGTCTATACTATGAGAAGCTCCACCACTGCCGTACACCTAGCTAAACAGTGAGGAAATTAACTAAACACAATTTAGGTTTGCAGGTGATTACTGAGCATGCCAGAAATTGACTCATTTACAATTCGCTGAGGAATGTGGCCTTGAACTTGCTCATATCTATATGTTTCATTGTTTACATTGTCATCTTGTGTGATTAAGATTTACTTGATCATGAAAGAAGTGTTATGTAGTAAATACCTGACAGTACCTATCTCATACAATTATGTATTATATTCTACTTTCATGTCAGTTCATTTTAATCCTAGAAAAGCACACAAAGGAGAAATTTTACAGAACAGATAACAACACCTGACCTGATACGAGGGAAGAGGCGGACCAGGGTGCGGACACGCGACAGGGCACCGGGGTCTATATGCCACGTGGACCCGCCGGGGCGAGAGAGGAGAGGCCAGGAGAGACGTGAAGAGGCGTGGGTGGCCCGAATATTGGCGCAGAGAGAGGTTAAGCCCCCTCTCTCCATCGTCGCCTCCGCTTGTCGATCGTCTCTTGCCGCTGTTAGCAGTGGAGGGAGAGGAGGCTTTGCTTCCCTCTCCGTTTGGCCCCCATGATCAGCGCCCTATTGGAAGATTCTTATCGGATTTAGGTTGATCCCTGCCCAGCAGGCAGCGATGGTGAATCCTGACCTCGTGATTTGAAGCGTCAGATGGAGATCTGATGGTCCAGCTTCTAATCGAGCCGGACCGGACAGCAGGGTTTGTAGCTGTCAGGTACTGACCGGTAGATGATTTTTTTTTTATGTCAGAAAAAAAACACTACCAAAATTATAAAACAAGAAAACATTTTAAAAAATTATAAAATCGAAAAAGGTCTCTAAAGAGGTGATAAGGAACAATGAAAATTATAAAATGGATATAAATACTACAATCTCTATGGTATCATTCCTATAAATTTATCCCCAAGCTGAGATTTACTATTTTTGACTATCAAGCATAGGGATGTAAACGAACCAAGCCGAATCGAGATGGGTTAAGTTCGTGCTCGTCTCATTAACTTACCAAGTTGAAGTCGAGTTGGCTCGTTAATTACCTTCGAGACAAAAATTTTGACTTAAAATCGGCTCATTAAGTTAACGAGCTAACCGAATCGATTTGTTAAGTTTCATTAAAACTAATTTAATAGTTAATAATATTTATAATATTTTATATTAAAATTTATATAAGAATTATTAAAAAACTAATGATAAAATATTTCACGTATTTTAATATAATAATTTAAGTACATATCATACTATAAACTATTTATTATACTAAAAGTCCATAATAAAAATATATAAATAATAAATATTAATAGTTTAACGAGCTGAGCCGATCTAAGCTCAAATTCGTCTCATTAACTTAACAAGCTCAATGAATTGGCTTTTTAACGGCTCGGTCTATTAATGAGCGAGCCAATAACGAGCCAATCCAAAATAAATCACAAGCGAGTCATGAACCACAATTTTTTTTCTAGCCCTAATCAACCAACGATTCAGCATAATCCAATATTGTACAAAAAAATTTAAACATAAAAATTATAAAAAAAATATTTCACATTAATAAAATGATTGATTTTTTTATGTTGTAGTATGGACTAATAATTTTTCCGGATCTGATCCAGAAAAATTTCACGGACTAACTATTTTTTCCCTGTTCCCTCCGCTCCGTGTTGATCAGGTTGAAAGTCCTCTTTATTCCTCTTATCGGCGATGCGGCTTATCCATAGACCAACAGTGAGAATTGAGAAAAAGCTCAAAACTTTTATATAAGTAAAAATTAAATTACAATTAAATATTTAAATAAATTATAAATAAATTATGGAGTCTACATTCTATGAAATTACGAACCACGTAGAGTCAAATCATATGAGATTCGAAGCTGCGTAGTACAGATTTTTTTATTTTGGTAAATGAAAAAAAAATAGAAAACTAATAAGAGTGTCCGTTTTTTAGTTCAATTCGGTTTCAATTTTTTTTTTATGTTTGTGTATATTTAAAAATTGCAGAAAGCTGGGATGAGTTTAAAATGTTGTTCAGACATCTAAGACCGAGCCAACTTCCTACTATTATATAGCACATCCTGTACATTTCTCCTTCATCTTCCTTCAGTCAATCATTTCTTCAAAATCGTCATTGCTACTGTTGCAAGAGCTTCCAACTGAAAGTTTATTTTTCGACAAATCCAGAGCCGATCCGTATTCACCACTTTCGTCTCATCAACATTGTAAGTTTTTTTTTCTATTTGGACTATTAATTTTTGTAGTAAAATTAAAATACACAAACAGTAGGGTTTATTGTTCATATTGTAGAGACAAAAATATTGTTGATCAATGTGTATCACGGAGGTCAAATCCTAAACACTTCAACCGCATGGGTTACAACATTCGTGCCCCGTGCATATTTTCTGCTGACGAGATAATCAATCTTCAAAAGTCAGATTCATATTGGTTTGGAGTTGCTCCCTAGCTAATTCAACATCAGCATTAGTGCACGGATCAACACTACCCCAGCAGGTTCGGATGATTTTTTTGAGTTATTTCTGATGAAATTAGGGGAATGATTAAAATAACAGCTCCGTACCAATTACCCGGGTATAAAACACCGAAGCCATTAGTTGAATCTGAACCAATATTCAGTTTTGATTACTATGATTCGACTGATATTTCTGAAAATAATTACTCGATCATGCTGAGGAAAGAACTCATTCCCGAGCTCGGGAGCAGCGACCATCCTGTATTCTGATACAAAATGTGGATGTGGATGAGGATGAGGATGAGGATGAAGAAGATGAAGAGGAAGAGTGACATCTGAATGTCGAAAAGGATGATATTCATGATGTAACAGATATAAATATGAATGAAATTGAGAATGAGAATGCGATAGATGTCGAAGAAATAGTTAAAGAGTGACAAATGTCTGTTTTTTTCATCAATCGAGGAATGAAACACCCGTGTGCACAATTTGCAGATAATATGCTAATGGCATATGCAGACGACCCTTATTTTCGTAAACCACCTATAATTGATGAATAATTTAGTGTCGGTCAACAGTTTAGTACAAAATCAGAGTTGAAATTAAAAATTATTGATTTTCATGTTCAACGGAATGTAGAATTACAGGTAACAAATAGCAGCAAATCAAAATTAGTGATGAAATATAAAGATTTTAACTGTCCATGGAGGATATACGTCACATCCAATATAATAGGTATTTGGGAGATCAGAACAAATCCGCTCGAGCACTCTTATTTTAGCAGTGCTACTAGGGTGGACCACAGTCAGATGACTTCTATAATGATAGCAGATATTGTTAAGAATCGATTGAGAGATAACTTAAATGACAGTTAAAGAAGCAAGGGGTTTAGCTAAATAAAAGTTCCCTACAGTACAACCGAGTTATAATAAATTATGGAGAGAAAGAGAAATGACAATTGCAGACTTTTTGATAGTTGAGAGAGGTCATACGAGATACTTTCGTCTCTACTAGCAGCCATATAAAATTTTACATATGGTACGAAATACATCATAAAGACGGCGCTCTCAACAAAATTTGGTGTTGAAATTTTTAATCGTGTTGCATGGGCATTTGGTTTGTGCATTATAGCATGACCTTACTTACAACCAGTTTTAACTATCGATGCTGAATTTTTATTGGGTCGGTAGACTGATAAACTATTTATGGTATGTGGTTATGATGCGGAGCAACAACTACTATCACTTACATTTGCTGTTGTAACAGACGAGAAAAGTGTGACAAACTGGGATTAGTTCATACAGTGGTTGCGTAAAAAGATTGTTGGTCCTGATAAAATTATCATTATCTCATATCAACATCTAGGTATAATGATAATATTTGAGAGACCGGATTTTGAATGGCAGGAATCAGTAAGTGAGTTGTTCACCGTTATTGTACTCAACACATTGCACAAAATGTGTATAAGGACTGTCATATAAAAAGAATAAATATTTTTTTCAAACAAGCTGCAAGACATAAGAAGTCATGAAGGTGCGAGAAATATATAAAAAAATTAACCACATTAGACCGACATCTTATAAGTTTGTCAGAAAAGTAAGAATCATGCAAGAAAATCTCCCAATAGAAGGACATGAAATAACAAAAACTGCAAGAACCAACCCGCTACAACTGAGAGAAGTGTCAGCCGAGGAATTCCATTATGAGGAGTTAACCCCAGATCAAGTGGCTGCATTGCATTAAGAAATATGGACACAACATCTAGACGAGAGTCTCAATCGATGGAGAATAATGACAAGCAATGATTTAGAATCACTGAACAACGTGTTCAAGATCGCTAGATAACTTTCGGTATGTGCTATCGTCGAGAACACGTGACACAAATGTATTGAGTGGTTCTATAAGCGTTAAGAAGTTACAACAGCTTGGAAAACTTAAAATATCACCGAACTGATAAAATATCACGGTGATAAGGGGAGAATTTATGATGTCATATCGCTGGATTAGAATATCAAAAACTACGATGTTTATAACATAAATGAACTTATCGAGACGATAATATTCTATAATTATATAATCTTTATTTAACTTTAAATTTTAAGTAATAATTTATAATTTTTATTTGAAATAATAAGGACAAAGGGATGAAATGAAATATGAGGCTGAATTAGCGATGACGAGAATTGATAATTGTCGGTGTTAGAAACTACAATTGACCGGCATCCCATGCGACTACTTGCTTGTCGTTTGTTCATTCAAAATGCTAGATTACACTCAGTACATTAGTCCATATTATACAATCTAGTACTATATTAACACATAATCTGGTTATTGACGTAGTTATGACAATAAATGAGATTGATCAATGTACAATGGTCCGATCATTAGGCCAGATCCAGTAAAAATCAATAAAAGGAGGAGAAGAAAGATACACATTCCAATGGTTATGGATAAAATAGAGGGTCGTATCAATATACTACTAACTCGGGGTCGAGCTCGTTCTAGTAGAACATGATTTAGATTAGCAGTGTGTTTATATTTTATTATTATATTTATCAGAACAATTAGATTTTAATTGTTATTGTAATATTTTAATTTGTTTGACACTATTTTAGAATAATATATTAATCATGCTTATATTTGACTTTATAAAACTTTATTTTAATTTTTATTATAATATTTTAGAATAATCTACTGACCATTGTGTTTTATTTTTAATATAACACATAAATATAAAAAAAAATATGGGACCAAGTTTTCAACTCGATCTAGGCTAATTAGGCTAAAAAATGAAACACTCTTTTGAGTTTCTTATTTTTTTTCATTTATCAAAATAAAAAAAAATCTGTAGAGTATTGCACTCTATATTAATGTCGAGAAAATCTTTTTCTCCTCGAACCCTCCATCCCTCAAATAATCCTCACGCTATCAGCGCTACTTCTTTTAATTAAGCACATACTAATTGAGCCTGACATCCCATATATATAGTTTATTCAATATTTTTCTCAATTAGATATGACGTGTAGCGCTTTCTTTTTGAATTCTTTCTTCCTTACAACTTATGATGTTGAAATGTATTTCATGTATTATAACTTTGATGCTGAACATAAATCAGAATGTTGTGATATTGAATATATTATAAGACTGATAAAATTATATAAAATATATTTAAAGTAAACTTGTTGTTTCATGAGAAAAATATTATTTTGTGAAGTTTAATTTTTTTCGTGTTATTCAGTAAATAATTGAAAGAAATCACATACTCCAGATAATTACATATAAATGATATTTAAATACTCAGAACACATATCTAAATATCTAAATAGCTATATATTATACTTAAAAACTCATAACACATATCTAAATACCCATAACACATCTATAAATTCCTAAATAAGAAATCTAAATACCCAAATATTATACTTAAATACTCAGAACATATCTATAAATACCTAAATAAGTAAGAACAAATATATAAATACCCAAGTAAGAAATCTAAATACCCAAAACACATATCTAAATACATAAGTAAGAAATCTAAATACCTTGATAATATATATAACTACCAAGGACATAAATCTAAATACTCGGAATACATATCTAAATACATAAGGAAAAAAAATCTAAATATATAAAATATATATATCTAAATACCCAGGATAAATATCTAAACACCTAGAACACATATCTAAATACCCAGAACACATATCTAAATACCTAAGTACGAAATCTAAATACCTAAATATTATATCTAATTACATATAATATATTATTATGCATACATGACACATATCTCAATAACTAACATAAATAATTATATAAAAATAAAAATCTAAATACCTATAATTTTTTTAAATATTACTTATATATATATAAATACATGTACTAATTACATAGAACACGGGATTGGTGGTCCGAAAAATATAAATTATCACGTATATTTTTGCATTAATGGTCTGTACGCGGCGGATTAATAATTGTATGTGCGTTTAAAAGGAAAGTTCATTAAGCGCAGTTGAGCGAAACTTTATGAAAATAAAAAATTATTTGCGATGAGATTTTTTAAGAAATTATTGCTAGATATTGTTAGTTAGTCGTCGTGTACATTAATGTCGCCCACGGGTGAGTGCGAATCGTCTGACGCCATTACTGCGCTGCACACTCGTCAATTCATGGATAATAGAGGGTCCCACTTTTTACACGCATCTCAATACACATCCAACGCTATCTCTGATTTACATCGCGGTGGCGCGTGTTACCTTATATAAATGGAATGGGGGGGCTTCCCAAACCCTTAGGACCAAAATTGGTTTCAAGACTTGTTTTAGCCGTCAGATCAACATTGAGATTGAAACAAAGTATAAAAATAAAAAATGAGTTTCATCGAGATTGGTGATTAAATGCTGATCGGACGGCTAAAATAAACCTTAAACCAATTTTGATCCCAAGGGCTTAGAAATGCCCCCCATTCCTATATAAATTCCCTACAGGCGGGGGTGGAGTCCAGAATTCTTCAACATTTTCAAACCATGATGTTAGTTAATTTTAAATAAGGTGTCAAGGCAAAACATTGAACTTTTCAGAAATCAGAACCGTTCCTCAATTGTCTCCTCCTTTTTTTTACTAGCGTTGTAATTCAGAATTTATCTCGATAATATAATTCTTAAATAAATAATTATTAATATAAATTTTTTAATATATTTAAAAAAAATTACATTAAAAAATTTAGACATAATATTTTTAAATACTAAGTAATAATAATAATAATTATTATTATTATTATAATAAATAATATAATTAGACACATAATAATCTATAAATGATTATATAAAAAAGTTGGATCATTTTTAAATGAGAAGAGAGAAATTATTTTATATAAATCCTTGAATTGAAGAAGATGAAAAAATTTAAACAAAAGTTAACCTTCTTTATATATTAAGAATTATTCAATAGCAAGCAATAAATGTCGATCAAAAGTTAAATGGGAGGTTTTTTTTTTCCTTTTTTTTTTGAGAGAAAAGTTAATGGTAAGTTATGCGTGAAAGTCAACACAACACAAGGATCTTTTAAAATTTCCCTTTGAATTAAAAACGAACTTCCAAAGCAGATCATGTAATAAATTGTATTTATTTTAGTTGATCTTAGTAAGCTGTTCAAAAGCAAAAAAACAACAAAAATATGGCAATGCTACAAAAAACAAACTTTTTTTTTCTACATACTAATTATAAAATAATTAAGAGTGCTACGTACAAGTTGGAACGTACTAATTATTTTTTGGCACTTATGTGACAATTCAATAAAAGAGGGGGAGGGGGAGCTAAAGCAAGCAAAGAAATTCAAGTTTGTGTTTTCTTGACCCATTAGCAGAATTTTTAAACAAGAAGAATATATAAAATTATAAAGTGGCCAAATCCTATAAATAACGGACCTTTAATACGTCAGCATTTGATAGAGGGCACTATGCTACGATATGTATAATAAAATATTTTATATTGTTCATAGCTTAATACACTTTTTTTTTTTTGATGATAGCTTAATACACTCGACAAGCACACTTCTATGGTCCGCGTATACTTCCAAACTTCACGTGGACTACGCTACTTTTTAAACAACCAAGCTGCGTGGAGTACTTCCAAACTTCTGTGGTCCCTGATTCATCAAGTAATCAATGTGTAAATTGTATCTATCTAATTAAAAAAATAATGGAAATTCTATGTTGCGTATTTGCTTAGTTGGATTTCACGCCGCATGAATGATAATAACGAGAGAGTGCTCCACGCTATTTATAATTTCGTGGAGGTGGAGTGCAAATTTCATAATTAATTTTTTATTTATTTAAATATTTAACTTTGATTTTATTTTTACGTAAATATAAAAAATTTGGAAAAAAAACTTAGACGAGATTTTTTGTGTGGCGCCAAATTAATGTTCCTATTGGGTCACTGATGTATAGATTTTATGAGGTGGAGAAGTTTATTCTATCTTACGAGGCTTAAAATTAATAATTTTTTAATATACTTACATGAAAAAGAAATATTTCCTTCTTCACATAATTTTATATAAAATGTAATTGCTCTTGATTTTATTTATTTAGTACTCTTGTATCTTTGAAGTAATAAGAAACTGATTTTATTTCTCTAATGCTAGCAAAATCAGTTATAAAATTCTCTTTGCATAAGAAGGTGGAGTACTTTTGATTATTGATCTACTTATTACAAATTTATTGTCAAACATTTATCTTTTAACTGGATTTTTTTTATAGAAACTCATACTAAAAATTCAATTTGGAATTCCATTAAATTTAATCTACAAAGCAATGGGGTGACTGAAGTAGTTTTATCTTCATGTGTTGATTCTGTTGAAAGTCTCTCTATATTTAATGGTTTTGAGACCATTGCTTGGTACGGAGCCCAATTTTGTAATAAAATTTGCACCTGGTCCGTAATAAAATTTGCACCTGGCCCAATTTTGGATTAGAGTTCTAACCTGAATTTTTTTTCCGGTTCTTACTATAACATAAAAAAAAAATAATCATTCTATTATATGCGAAGTATTTTTATTTTTTTATTTTAAAAAAATAAAAATTATACATTCTATTTATGTATATTAATGATTTTCACCTCACATCTTTTCACTCAAGCATAATTTATATTTTCAAATTTCAAATAATATATCCTTTCTTTAACTCCACCACTGCACCTTTCACTAGTAAAATAAAGACGGAAAAGGATAAGAAGACTGAAGGAGAAATAAGTGATTCTTAACCATCATGGGTCTATCAGTTTACCATATCATTAAAAAATATACTTGATTAATCCATTTTTTTTATTTACAATTTATCCAAGAAAACTGGAGAGGAAAAAATATTAAGCCTGATTAACTCTTAGCCGTCCGTTTTAATCTAAATCATATAGATAAGCAAATGATATTTTATCATTAAAAAATATTATATCATCACTAGACTCTAGTGCTCAGATCATTTTTAATATAGTAAAAAAATATTTAAAAAGTGAGAAGGCCACTTCTTGAAGAAGTGATTTTTTATGGGAAAGATACTTCTTTATAACACGGTCATTCTAATAGCATTAATTTCTAAACGTTCATAACTTTTTATTTGTTTATCAAAATTTAATGTTTTTATATATTTTAAAAAAAGTCTTAAAATGCTTTATAAATATTAAAATTTCATGAACTTCCGATACTTTCGGGATGACCGCGTTGTAAGGAAGCAGCATTAGAACGAGGCCATCACATTCGCAAGAAAATTTAGATATTAGAAAATACTTAATTTATGTGTATGCGTTTCTGCACTTTTCTAAGGAAAGCGATCTTCGTAAAAAAAGGCCACTTTTCAAGTAGCGGTCTTCTATGAGAAGATCACTTTTCTAGGGAGTGATTTTTCTGTTTTTGCATTTTTTTAAATATTTTCTTATTTTATAATTTTGATTGTTTTTTTTCCGACATAAAAAAACTAGTACAGTCTTTTAGTATTGTTGCTAACTTTTTCGGGGAAAAAATTATAGATAGAGTTCAATAATTCGTGAAGATTAAATATAGATATAGATTGTTTAATATTTTTTATTACACTCTTATTAGAAATTATTTAATTTTTGATTAAATATAGATTTTGTCCATGAAAATATGCTTGCAGATTATTTTACGTAATCTAAAAACTCATTTTTTGAAACTAAATGATTCTCATAAACTCTGACGTATATTATTTTTTATATGTCTCTTTTGAAATTTAACTCTCAAATTCTAATTAAAAGTCGTGAAGATTAAATATACTTCAGTTGTCTTTGTTCTTTGTCGGCTAAATTCTTCTTACTTTCTTTATCTAATTTTAACTGTTTACAACATGATATTGAAGTTATATCACTTGTACATAAGCAATTGATTGAGAATAATTCCTTTGCTGAACAAACACTTTCATTTTGTACATTAACTGCAACTTAAAACAAACACCTGGATTTACAACTTTTAGAGTTTAATAATTCTGTTTAGCAGGGTTTGTATCAAATTGTTGCATACAAATTACACTATGCTCCACATGAAGGTAGAAGAGGGGGAAAAATGGGAGAAAAAACTTGCCGAATTTTACTCACCTAAATAAATTTACTTTGAAAAAAAAACTTTAGCCGTCTCTCCACGGAGAAATCTCTGGTGGGGAGAGATGATTGATTTGACTCTCCCCACCATTTTAATTCTTCTCTACTTTTTATTTTACTGATAATCTTTTAGATTTTATCGCTTCATTTAATTTTTTGTTTCTTCGTCCATATTTTCATCGCTCTTTTATTATAAAAGAGTTTGTTTAATTGAGGTGTTGTGTCTTGAGATACTCAAGAATAGGGGTTTTACTTCAACTTTGATAAATTTAAGATTTGAAGTTTTGCGGCGTACTTAATAACTCATATAATTCAGTAAAAGCTAAACATAATGGTATTCATCATTACCGGTTGCTTGAAAAAAAAATTTGGCTTCTTCAAAATTTATCTCTCTATATGTATTAGAGAAAAAAAATCATTTAGGCTATTTCAATAGATGACTTCAAAATAATTTTTTATGTTAGTTGTCCTGAGTTTTGTGTCTTAATTATTAGGAATTATAATTATTATCTTCTTTAAATTTAACCATTTTATAAATTATAATATTTAGTAAAGTATTTATTAAATGATCGAATGAGATAATATAAGATTTTATTTTAAATAAGATTTTATTTTTTATTTTTAATATATTTTATTTTCTCATAAAAAAATTTGATAAGTGATATTTATATATTTTTTAATTTATTTATTTTGAAATGACTCAAGTTAGAATTGATTGTATAATTATATTTTAATTTTACACTAACAAAATAAATATATATTTGTATCAAAGAAATGAGTTTGTATATTTTGTATATAGATGATAATAAACTAAATAATATATTAATATTATTCGTTAGTATCTATTATTGTTTATTTTAACGGATAAAAATAAAATATAAATAAATTTAATTTTAATAAATAAAAATAATTTTATATAAGTATGACAATCAAAATATCGCACCCACCGTACTGTCCCCGTTCACACCCCTACTTTCTCTCGCCCGATTGGACCTGTTAAACCCCACAACCCCCTCCTCCCCCTCCTATAAGCCTCCTTTCTCTTTCCGAATTTCTCAGATGGGAAAAAGAAAGGGAAATGAAAAAGGTGAAACGGCCAATGACGGCGACGATGCTCCGCACTGCCCCGCTACCATCTTCGTCTCCAACCTTCCCTACACCGTCAAATCTTCTGAGGTACAGCAGCATCTTTTTTCCATCTTTTATTAGTTAACCGGAAGAAGTATTTGAACTTGTGTATTCTCTGATTTCTTGGTTTTTAGCTGGAAGAGGTTTTCAGTGATGTGGGACCCGTGCAGCGTTGCTTCATGGTTATGCAAAAAGGTTGAAGCCCTTTCTGTTTACTCCTGTCTATTTAAGGTTTCAATCATAGGATTGCAACAAATGTGACACCATAATACTTGGTGATGTCACGTCGTTCTGTATTTAATGCAATTTCAAAAAATCACACCAAGGCATTTCTTTTAGTTTAATTGATTTTGTGATTAAGTTGCTTATAAATGTAGCCCGATTTTTTTTTTTTTTTAGAAATAACATCTGATGGAGGTACATCCTTCAAATCTAACTGTAAGAAAAATTATTTGCTAATCAAGATTCTCTTCCAAATGCAGGGTCTGATACAAGTCGAGGTTTCGGGTTTGTCCAGTTGTGAGTTTTGCACATTTGACATCCTCAATCACTTTTCATTAAAATTGCAGATTTGCAGTATAAGTGATTATGATTAAATTGAACTCTTATGCCAATGCTAAATTAGTGCATCAATTTATGTTAAAGTTCTCTCTTTCAGTGCTGCTGTTCCATATGCTCAGCGTGCAATTGAACTAAAAAATGGCCATGGGATCTGTAGAAGGGGAATCAGAGTTAAGCTTGCAATGCAGCATGCACCACTGGAGCAATGCATGTAGAAGACAAAGAATGGTCATTTCCTTTCCATGGCCTTTACTTTAATGAACTGAAACAATATCAAATTTATGGAAATTGAGAATGAGTTTGCTCCTCAGACCTGATAAAATATGGTTGGTTGTTCTTACTTTGGACATTATTATATTATTTGCGCTTATGGATTCTGGGATACATGTAGGAACAATTCTGGTATGTCAGTACTAAACTGCCTGAATTTGAGGGTAACCTTTCTTAATTAATCTATTGAATTGACTGGACTCAAAAAACTCGTATTGCTTCAAATTTGTCCTTTTTGTCAAGGCTAGGTTAGTTTCTATCCTTTGCTTATGTCTGAGTTTACTTCAAAGTAACTTGCACTAAGGTTATTTTTTATCTGCCTAAATATTAAAGCACAAATAAGTGACGCTGATTCTAAAAACGAAACAGAAGCACCTCCAAAGGTCTCCACCACTAACCCTGTGACCCAGACACCAACACGAACACCAATACCAACAACAGTACCTGATAAATTGTTTTCATTTGATCATTTCAACTTATTCTTTTTTTTTTCTTTTGCTGAATTGGTCAAAATGTTGAACCTTGTCCAATAGATAAGCCTGTTAAGGCAAAGGATTCAAAGATGCTAGTGGAGGAAGATGTTGAAGATAAAGCCAAGAATTCTGATAAACAGAGGTATGCTTTGAGCTTAGACCTCAGACACAGTACCAGCTCAGAACTTTGCTGCATTTAAGTACAAGTTTTCTAACTTTGTTATGTGAGAAAGCTGTTTTTCTTTTTTGAAAAAAAGGCAAATTATTGCCTGTTTCATTCATTGAAACTGTAAAAGTTAGAACCATTGACAACCCAAAAAGAAAAATGGACATTCAGCAACATCAAACTTGATGTTTATTTTTCTGTTTTCTTTGTTATTATCTTGAAGAGTTGCAAGAACGGTTATATTTGGCGGCCATAACTCTGAGGTAGCAGTGGAAGTATTTCGTTTGGCTGGCCAGATTTGTACTATTGTTTCAATAAACTATCCCCTTCCCAAAGCAGAGCTAGAACAACATGGTACATTTATCTTCTATGTTTTAGAATTTTCATTTGAAATATTTGTTACATGCAAGATATTAGCCTTATGAACCCACTATGACTAGAAATCTGAAAACTAAATTACAGAAACGGTCAAACATTGCTATTCCTTTTCCGGTCCTTTGAATGTTTGAAATTCAATTCTTGGTATCTAACATGATTCACCTTAAACAAAAAGTGAATGACCTGTTCTTGTCACTGTTGACGCATAATCTCATTTCTTGATTGGAAACAATTGTTTATTGATTCATTGCATTATGACTTATATTTTTCACTTATTTCAATGATAAAGGATGGTAGGGTTTTATTGAAGTACTACTGCATTTCTCTCAGGTATTGATTGGGTAATGTACTAAAGCAATTAAGCAGAACAAGTAGAAATTTGATTGCCATTGTCCTGTGCCTGACAAAGGGGCTCCTCTTGATAGATTTCTCATGCTAGATTATTTGATGACTATAATAGTGAATGAAATCGTCATTCTTGCAGGGCTAGCTCGAGATGGTTGCACCTTGGAAGCTTCATCTCTACTTTTTGAGACTGTCAAAGCAGCACTAGAATGTGTGAAGAAGTTGCATCAGAAAGAAGTCAAGGGTCAACGTGTTTGGGCCCGGCAACTTGGTGGAGAAGTACAGTGCATTCTGTACTAATACAAAGGGTGATTTTGTTGTATGAGCTCATATTTGTAACACGGAAGTCAGGAAGTGTCGACATTGCTATTAGTATGCGTGAAGATCAGTAAGAAATAGAATTTAGTGTGAATAGACTCGAAGTTGTTTGGTTGGGTTATCGACCTAGCAAGTGAGGTGTGTTATGTATGTGGGCCTGATTCTAGGAGTATGCGGGAGGTGGCAGGGGGGCGGTAGCCCCCTGCGAGCGCTGTCTGAGGTTACGAAGCAAATTATATTGAAATTATATTGAAATTATTTCTGAGAAGTCAAATTATATTGAAATTCTTTCACCGATGGTCCAGATTAAGGTTTAGGTTTTATGAATTTGTTTATATATATATATACATAATCTCTAATGTAATTCTGGATGTAACCGAACCTTGAGTATTAGTGAAAACTGTTTTGACCGCGGCCGTGGGTTTTCTTCCCTTTGAGGATTTTCCACGTAAAATTTGTGTTCTTGTTCTCAATTTTTTCTTCTTTCGTGGTACGTGATTGCTCTCTGGTTATTCGCTTCTCAACAATGTGCTCTTCTGATATGGTTGGGGTTTCTTTATTTCCCCCCTTCATTTAGGGTTTTGACGGCAGAGTACCCCCAAAGCAATCCAGATTCCAAGCTAATCAATTTCATAGCAAAAGGTCACAAATGCCATTAATTTTTGCCCAAATGCAATAACAAAACTGATATTGTACATCTCTTTTCCAAAATCCTACTGTGGTCTGATTTGATTTAACTGTCAACTATTGCTGGTACATTTTCAGGTTAAGTCCATGGTATTGTGTAACTGATACAAACCAATCAGAAGATATGGTTGGGGTTATATCTCTCTACAAACTATCTTTAGCATAGTACATGTTTGTTACATCTATAGAAAAACATAACTAATTAAAAATGTTGTCATCAGGATTAGGTTGACTTAGCTAGGTTACCAATTGGCCACTTACCACTAACTTTAAATACATTTAACTTAATATAGATATAGAAAAAAAAATTTGAGATGTTTCGAGTTTTCTAAGTCACTTTTTTTAATTTTTAAAAATCGGCTCTAAAAATAATAATAAAATATTCAATGTTTGTACATTATTTTCAAAAATTGAATAGAACGACTTAGAAAACTCAAAACATCCTAAAATTTTATACCCCATAAGATTTCAATATGAAAAATTCAATGAGAGTGAAAAATTAAAATTTGGAGATGATTTGATATACTTTTTGAGTTAACCTCATGGAAGGCCTCCATGAGCTTAAGCTCACGGTATCTTTACTATATATATATATATATATATAGTTTAGCTATGGTGTTATGTACGGATCACATCTGTACTATGGATCAATTTTTTATTTTTAAAATCAAAATAGTAGATTTGAACAGCTCAAAATAATTTTTTAATTACAGACTAAATTATATATTTTTTTATAAATTTTTAATTATTTTTTAAATAGTTAAAAAATACTACTTTTGAATTGCTCATAATAATTAAATCAAGTAATTTTCTAACTATTTAAAAATAATAAAACATATAAAAATATGTATATAATTTGATCCGCAACTAAATATTCATATAAAAATTATTTTAAATGATTCAAACTGATCATTTAAATTTTAAAAATATAAAATTGATTCATAATACAAAAATAATCATATTTTACATAACAATATAGCCAAACTCTATATACAAACTAAAATTTGCAAGGGCTTAGACCTTGGACTTTCTTGTCCTTCTTCCATAGCGCGAAACAATACATACATACGAGGACAACTAAAGAAATGACACATGTATGAAACAACTTACGCAGTATATTTTATTTACCAAGAAAACAGACAAAAGAAGGATCCACAAAATAAAAAGGTAAAAAGTCATCTACCCAAAAAAATGAAAAGGCAAAAGTTGCACGGGGTTTTTGTCGCTTATGAAGTGTGTATTAAAATTAATGCAATCTTAAAACAAATGATTATCTAGTAAGCAATTTTAAATAAATTAATGATTGATTCATTTTTATAACAAACTATAAAAAGAACACAACTTATGCCGAATAAGATAAACAATCTATATATCATATAAAATATACATAATATTATTACAATCATATTTTTCCTTCTGATAATTATATATATATATATAATTATATATATATATATATATATATATAGAGAGAGAGAGAGGCTATGGTGCTTCAGGAAACACAAAATCTCCCGTGATTCACGTCCGTATCTCGAATTTGAAAGTTTAAACAACCGATCCAAACCGTTGAACATCATCTTCATATTAAATTATCTTTAGAGATCAAATTTTATATTTTTTTTATTTTTTTTGCTATTTTTTAAATGAGTACAAAATTTACTGATCTAACGATTTCTGCTCCATTCAAAACTAGAGATTTTGTACCCATCTATAAATGAGATTTTGTACCCATCCAAAACTACATATAGAATTAGGCTATATATATATCCATAGGGAAATTTATTTTATATACACGTATCGCCATATGATGAATTCCACAGAAAGTGGAACTCTGTAAGCATGTGAAATAATGAGGCCTTACTCTTTCTGTTCTAAGCACTTGGACACATAAATAACTATGACGGAATTTTACCATAGACAATCCAAACATTATTTTAAACAATTCAGATTTTAAAAATTAAAAATTACTTTCTCAGTTATATAAATACACTCACATTATAACACATTTGTGTCATAAAAAAGGTATGGCGATAGATGTGATTCCACACTTCTCCAACTTGCAACCCAATTTAATGTACAGTTGCTTATCAACTTCAAGAATTTATTACTTCTCCTTAGACAGCTAGCTATTCAGTTGTTTGTACCGCAACATCTATCAGATTGTACCGAGTCATTTCCACCGATGCTCACATTCAGTGACAGAAATGTTAAGACTTTAGCAGGGTAAATTGACCTATTAGACGTCGTTGGAGAAAATTTAAATGGCACTTAGTTTGTCTCCATTACTAAAAATCTTGTTCACCGCTGAAATAAACTAATTTGTAATATCATAATAATGAAAACAATTATTTTTCTTCCTTCTAGAAAAGATAAAATGCATTCCTCCAAGTTGAAAACACTTTCTTTAATGCATATTTAAGATCATTCAAACTTGCACGCATAATGAGTGAGTTCGCAATCAAATTTGCAGCATCTTCCTATCTTTCCCCGCTATTTACATTACATTTTTCGCGTTGTCCTTTTCGACGCCTTTCTTGTTCTTAAATCGTCTCTTCTCGTCCACTGGGTAATAATACTCACGTTATTTTTACTTTCTTCGACGCGTCACGTTCAGACTGTTTGATTAGTCGATTAACATGAATTGAGGGACACGTCTTCACCACGTAAAATACCGTAGCAAGCAATTTAATTACCCGCAATTTATCCGCCTCTTCTCTCTCCGCGTGAGTCAAACCAGCCGCAGTCCCGTTCCCCATCCGCCACACGACAAACTTGATGTAAAGATCGTTTCCATCATGCACCATTTCAATGACGAGTGGGTCCCCCTGTTCATCCCTCATTGACCATGACCCCTACATCAGGTTGTAAAGGTGTTGGACTCGGTCCAGATCTATCTCCTTTTGAGTCTTGACTCTCCCCCCCTCCCCCTCCTCCTCCCCCTCCTCCTTCCTTCCTATTACTATTTACTAGAGAAGTCTAGAAAAGACGCATCATAACAACTGTCAACTCAAATCGAAATCCAATTCATAGTCCCAGACACCTCTCTCCCTCCTCTTTCCATCTATACCTCTCTATCCGAGCTGTTAATGGAGCTTTTCGAGCGCGCGAAAACCGTTCGACTCAAGTCCCGCCACGATAAATACTTGTTCGCGGACGACGACGAGACCCACGTGATTCAAGACCGAAATGGCGCCTCTTCCAATGCGCGATGGTTGGTCGAACAGGTAGTTCATGGTGGTACCCAGGCCCAGCCTGTTGCTCTCCGGTTCAAGTCCCGGTACGGACGGTACCTGACCGCCTCAAACGAGCCATTCCTCATGGGCGTTACAGGTCGCAAGGTGCTTCAAACAGCCGTATCAGGTCGGGCCGACTCGTCGATCGAGTGGGAACCAGTACGGGAAGGTTTTCAAGTACGGTTAAAGACCCGATACGGGAATTACCTGAGAGCTAATGGCGGTTTACCGCCATGGCGGAACTCGGTGACACACGATGTGCCACACCGAACTGTCACACAGGATTGGGTTTTATGGGATTTAGAGATTGTGGAGATAGCTACTCCCAAACCTGACAGTTCGGTAGATAGGCCGGTACCTCCAGTGCAGGACAATAGACGAGATAATAGTTCGCGGCACCGGTATGAACATCCCACAGTTCATAAAAGTACCGGTAGTAACCCTGTCAATATACACAACGTTAATGCATCAGAAGGAAATACAAATCTTCCTAGGGTTGAGGTACTGATTATATCTATGCTTATTAATCATCTTTTATTTTTGGTAAAAGTATTACGCAATATAGAACTTGATATTCCCGGAGGAAATGGGATTTTTGGGAATCAATTGGTATTAATAAAACAGCTGAATGTATATCCTAGCTTAATAACTGATACCAGTCTTCACAGAAAGTTGATACTTTTGAGGGACCCATCACCCATACCATTCAGACACAAATGTTCTCCTTCAAGTTTGTTTGCTTATCAGGCCAATTTTGGGCATCTAATTATCCTTTAATTGGGCAATAAAAGAAAAACTGAGGTAACCAACGGGCTTTGGTTCAAAGAATGAATCATGCCGCTGAGGTATTATGTTTACTGGATCTAACTTCATTTTTAACACCACACGAACTGAAACCAACTTTACATGCTTATGCCAGCGACCAGACTCATTACCCGGACCACTTCACAAGGTGGAGGGGCGTGAAATCTACTACCGGATTGCCGATGATAACGGAAATGTTGACAACACATCCAATGGTGAACACTTCACCTTTGACGGCACCAGCCTTGACGAACTGGCACAGAAGCTCAGAGAGATGACAAGACTCAATGACATCATAGTGTGCAACAGGAATATCCTCAATGGAAAGCTGGTGCCGCTTCGCCTCCAGCTTCCTCCTAATAATGCTGCCATGCACATTGTCCTTGTTAAGGAATCCTCCAAAGGTAAGATAGTTAACTTTTCTTTTTATTTTTAGATGAGCGGAAAATCGTTAGTATTGGATGATGCAGAAATCTTAGATCAGCAAATTTTGTACTCAATTAAAAAATAACAAAAAAATATATATAAAATTTGATTTCTAAAGATATTTCAATATGAAGATCATATTCAACGGTTTGAATCGGCCGTTTAGACTTTCAAATTTGAGATACAAACGCGAAGCACGGGAGGTTTTATATAGACCTCTTTCTCTCTCTCTCTATATATATATATATATGTCGTTGTTTTCACAAGTAGTTCTGAGGGGTAAAGCAGTAAAGCCAAAGAGAAGGTGGCGAAAAAAATACACTTATAGAATATGCAAGTTATTGAGGCTGAAAATTAAATTTGTTAAATGCTTGATGAAGAAGCTTTTGCACCCACAGATTTTGAAAAGAATGAGAAGCATAACTGTAACATTGTTGTTTGCAAAAAGAAAAGTTTGAAATATAGCTGAAATTTTTAACTGATCCTGCAAGTTGTCAGTTTTCGACAAACATAAATTGTAGCAATTACACAAAGCAGATAGTTCAATTTTTTTTTTAAATATTGCAAATTTGTTGAATCCTGACTTTGTTTGTACCTGACAATTTTTCAGTGGTGAAGACGTTCCCATGGCCGTATGGTTCGTAGAATTTCTCCAGATTCGTACATTCTTTCATTTTGTTTATTCCACGATGTCAGTTGCTGGCATTATGATGTTCACAATTAATTTTGATATTTTAGAGATTAATAGCTTGTAATTTATGAAATTTGAGGCTGTTTCGTTCTACTAGCTAGCTTAGGTATTCTGCAATTAAATAGACGGGTTTTATCTTATTTTGAAGTTTTGTACATCGGAAAGTAGGATTTAGAGAATGTTATACTTTACAGATATTATTTTATTGGATTGACTATTAATTTGTTTATTATAAAAGAGTTATTTAATGTTATATATTTGACAATGAGAATGAATCGCTGATGGTCCTAAAAATGTCTTACGGCTGAGAATAAACTATAAAGTAATTGGTTTTGATTCGAAATTAATCTGGCTGTACTTGCAGTTTGGATTCCTCTTCAAATTTCAGCCCAATATTACATGCTGAGTATGTGATCAAGTTGGTATAAAATGTTGGACAATTTCAAAATAAATTGTTTCCAAAATGGCAAAATAGATGGTTTTTTGCTTCTTTTTTTTGAAAGGAATACATGTAAATTCGAAAGAGTAAATAAATAAGACAAAGGAATTGCAGAATTTTTTTTTTCAGAGAACAAAATTAGGTATGACTTGAAAAAATACAATGAAATCTTCATTCTTCCATTTTGTCGTCGACGTAGCTTTGTTTCATTTAGAAAAGGCTAAGAAAGTGTTGGCTGTTTGCTCTAAATTGTCTACGTGGCAACAATGTTTCCTTGGTTGCTTGGCGTACAAACTTAAAATTTGTGTCAAAATGACTCAAATGAGGCTACACGTCGGTAGGAGGATGGAGACGCATTAAATAAGACTAGACTTGGTCAAGGAAGTTTGGTCATTTTTGTAACATAAGTGGGGCGAAAATTAATGGAAAATGCCAAGTCCCTGTTCGTTTGCATATCTATCAGGACGCGAGTAAGAATTCATTGGGCACGGAAAATTATGAAGAAAATTATATCCGATTAAATTATTTGAGAAAAAATAGATTCCAGCAAATTATTTCTTTTTCAGAATATCACTGTTTTTATAATAATAGTACTGTTTTTGAGTTAGTAATTATTTAAATATAAAAATAAAATCGAAAATAACAACAAAATAGTGTTAATTCATTAATTCATAAAAAATGTTGAGTTAGCGAATTAGTGTTCATAAAAATAATAAAAATAATAAAAAAATATTTTTTCTTTTATATTAGTGTGAAATAGTATTAAATAAAATACTAAAAAATAATTAATTATTTTTACTATTTTCTCCATTGTTCTTAAATTATTATCCAAATAATATTTTACTAATCTGAAATAATAAAATTAGTACTATTTTTATATTTTCTAAGATATTACTAACTTTATATTATTCTCAACTACTAATCCAAACAATATTATTCTTACCCTAATCCTTTCACTGTCCAAACACACCAAAAAAAAAAGACACTACTATAGTTGGGAAAACTTGTCCATTCCCATCTGTTTAAAAATTGTCCACCGAAATGTACCGGAAAAAAAAACAACTTTTGGATTGTAAAACACATGAAATTTCATTGTCAGGATGCAAATAAAAGGGCCTAAGAGTCTAGACTTTCTCTATTTCGTTCTTGTTCCGACACGCTATTTGTTGACTGTAATTATTCATTTGTTAATTAAAAATATATAATTATTTACTATAAAAGTTTATATTTTCTCTGTAGAAATATTTAGAAAAATTAAATCATGTAAGATAAAATTTATATGTTCTAAATTAACAAATAAATAAGGTTTTAAATAGTGATTATAGCGTCATATTCTAAAAATACTATCAAGGATATAGCGAAAGTTATCTGACTTCACGTTTTTAAAAATGCTATCAGCCTAAAGCGAAATGCATGAAAAATAGTGATAACCAAAAACAAATCGTCACTAGTTGAAATTCATCCGACTTCTCATTAGGATTGCTTTTGTTGTCCTAAAATGTTTATAGGTTGAATATGCCTCTATGTTAGAAAAATTTTCAGAGGACTTCTATATTCTTATATGGTTAACTTTTGTGTTCTCTGTTACAAAGCTCCCGATTTCCTTTCTTGAGTTGGTATAGATCTTGATTTAGTGCGAAGTTTAAATCTGTCAGTAATTTTAGGTTAACAAATAACAACCCTAATGAGAGTACAAATCTCTTCCTTTTTATTTGTTTGTGACATATCTTTAGACGATTATTCCTCGCTATGCGGATGTATCATTTTAGTATTCATTGTTAGCTGTATTAGACGACTTTATTTTGAATTGCATCATGGACAAATATTGTACATAGTGTTGTTACCTGCAGTTTATTGTAATTCAGCTTATAACCAGAGAAGAAAACCATCTTTTAAGTAGAATCCTCAAAATCCTGTAAAGGTCGAGAAAAAAAATTATCTGACAGATTTAGATTCCTTTTTTTTAAGAAAAAAATAACTAACGGTTAATAATTTCTCAATCTGACTATATTATATTAGTGGTGAATTTCATATCTATGAGTGATGAACCCCAATTCTCAAATTAAAAAAAAAATAATAATAATAAAATGAAACATACTACATGCCCTGTGATTCTTCTATAGGATCAAAGTTTTCAGTGGCTATTAAATTTGAATGCATCACAACTATTAATCTCAATTTGATCTCTTCATCTTCAACACAAATTTTGATCCATAGAAAAATTAACCAATATATAAATAATGAGTTTCTTATCTTTGTTATATTTTGACTAGCCTATAATATATTAAATGATTCGTAAACAAAAAGAACTGATATTCTTTTTTGTAAACAATAACTGATTCGTCATCGAAATCAAGAACCTAAATCATACTGAGGTTAGTTCTTTTACTCCACTAGCGCTAGCTGCAGTTGGTAGAGAATTGAGAGTTTGTAATTTTGGTACATAAATCGATTTTAGATACTGATCTCCATATTTGTTTTACTGGTTTATTTTATAAACCTTTTCTTTTCTATGTAGTTAGTGCTCTGATCACGAGAATGAATGAAAGGGATAAATTTTGTGAAAATCAAAACTGGATTTTGGGATTAGCTAAAAATATTCTAGACTAACTGTTGGCTGTTTGAATACCCTAAACAGGATAAAGATCACCTTAAAGAGGATAATCTTACTCTCAAGTTGGATCACAAAACTGACGGAAACTCAGCTTTAGAGTTCTGATGCTGCAGTAGTTGTGAATCAGAAAACAAAGAGAAAGATGAAAGTGTTTTATCCGGAAAATTTTATCCCATTTTTTTTACTTTTCTGTTTTTATTAGAGTTTTTATAAATTTTACAAATAAAACCCTACAAACTTTAATTATTATAAATAATAAAAAATAAATACAAAATGAAGAGGAATGAGTAAGGGACCCAACACTAACCATGTGCTGAAATCATCTGATGCCACCTGTAAAGGACCTTTGAAGTTGGCATCAAATTGAAATACACTTTGGGTTCAAATTGCTTAGTACCTGAAATCGGTTGATGCCACCTCAAAAGTACTTTGGGTTCATATTGCTTATGCAAATATCTCCCTTCCACCTCTGAGGGAGTTTCTTCATGTCAATTGTCCTACTGATGCCGCTGTGTCCTTGTGGATAAGCACTGTTGTTCCGTTACTACATAAGTACATATATACATGAGGGCACTGTGTTGCTCACAAAAGTATTGTTACCAATTTATCAAATATCATAATTCTTGTAGTGATATTGAAGCTTTCAAATGACTGATACTAGATAACATCTAACAGCTAATTAAAAATTACTTGTGATAATGTTTTTGTCCACAAAACAGTACAAACTAACCAAAAACTTAAAGGCTGCTAAACTGAACTAAGTTCATCATTCTTCACAACATTCCAGCATGACAACTGTGTCTTCAACTTTGAATCTTATAATTCTTCATTGTCTAGGAAGCATTGATACCTCCAATGGTACCGCTATATCTGAATGCACTGGTACCGCCTCCATTGCTACCATTAACAAATTTCTTTCTTTATTCATGGTGATTTTGTTTGTACAGAAGCTATCAAACAAACATTTATATTCTCAACGGCAATATGCTGTACCCGGTATCCATTAATTAGTTCCTTATATGATAAATTAACTCTTAAAAGAAGTGACTCTGTAAGTGTCTAAATGAGTACATTTAAAGTCATCAAATATTTTTTTAAAGGTCATATCAAGGAATCTCTGCCATCGATCATTATGTGCATGCCTGGTACAGATGCTTGACAAGGATGTGAGGATATCAGAGAAGGCGACCAAATAATAAAAATAAAAAAAGAAGATGGAGAAGAAGAGAAAATCGTCTAGAAGGTCAAAATTGGGCGCAACATGCATGTGTATCCATTATCCAAACTCGAAATTGAAATTAATACCGGAGCTAATCTGGGCCTCAAAACATGCTCTTATTTCATGCTTACAAATTAAAAGGCCTTACAGTGATATGGGCCGGACAACAGTGTCTACTATCTACTATCTCAGTGATATGTCTTTCGGGTATAAACGGATTAAATATGGTCGGAAGTGATTAAAACTGTATTAATATTTGTTTTAATTTTTTTGAATATGAATATAAATATAATCCCCCTTAAAGGGAGGGGAGAACAACGAGCTCTCAGTTGTGCTACGTCACCCTTTTTACTACGCCCGTTGGATTTCCATGGAGATCGGCGATTTTTGATGTGCGCGTCTGATTGAAACTGCTTCGTTCTTATCCTCGTACCCTGTCTCTTCTCTCTCCATGCATTCCCCTCTCTCCCGTTCCCTCTTGCCTCTTCACAAACCCTAGGCGGTGCTCCTCCCTCTCACACCGAAGAGAAAAGCAAGAGACTTCTACCTACTTTTACCAGCGCCACTCACTATATTTCACCTTTCAGCGAAGCCACAATGATAAGCACTCCTGGTCATTCTTTTGGCATGGTATCATTCAACATCTCTTTTCGGACGGTTCCTTACGGGCCGCCATCTTCATTGTCGTTGACGTGTGTTGCTCACTTCATCGATGATAACTTAGAGCTTTGAAGTTGTACGTCAATACTTTGGCCCCAATTTATATTTGATTATTATTTTTTCTCTCTATTACGATCTTCTTCCTACTCGCTTTCATCCCAAGGAGGGAGAAGAGAAACAAATCGGGGAGCATGGTTTGAAGAAGAAGCTTGTCAAGATAGGGCAACGTTGAGATACTCCTGAAAATAATGATGAGGTGGAAGATATGCATCGTGTAGTGAAAGTATTTTTTTCTCTCTTTTCTCATTACTGGTAGATCTGACCTCTTTTCATTTGTTTTCGTATAGTGCACTATATTGGGACACTGCTTGATGGCACCAAGTTCAATTCAAGCCGTGATTGTGGGACCCCATTCAAATTCAAGCTTGAACAAGGTGAGCATGCATGTTTCCCCTTTTGATTTGGATGTTATTTCATTGAGGGCGATGCACATGTGCAGGTTATTATTTCGTTTTTTATAATGGATACAATAATGATGTTACTGTTGAAATCTAGATGGTACTTATATGATCTATTTTTTACATTTTACATGTCTAATTTAGTTTGGTCATCAATAAAGTCTGCATTGTATTGGTTTGACATTTAGTTGCATAGTGTTTTGTCTGATATTGCTTGATTTATCTAAATCATTAATTTTATTGTCAATTTTTAATATCGGTATAAGCCACTTGCTCATTCTTAGGTTTCTTGTTGGATAAAATTCATTCTAGACACATTGATTTACTTAGAATTTTGACATCCTGTTGCATATTATGCATAGGTGCTATACTTATCACTCCATATTTGCTCTAATCAAAATGTAATTTATTTATAATACTCCAAGACACTATAATATAAAATGTATTTTTTTCTAACAACTTTTGTTTATTCAAATTTAAAAAATTAAATACCAGGGCAAATATATTCACACATATACAAAAAATATGAGCATAAATATTTGTTGATTAGACCAATCGAGGGTTGAGGAAATATCTTGTCAAAGTTCTCAAGTAGAATGCCTCAATATCTTTGGTACGCAAAAAAAGACTGATTTTTGGGATTCGGAGCGCCAAGTGCACTCACCAACATTGGCTATGATTTATGTTGATACATGTACAATTAGGTTCTTACTGGTACTGGCATTCCATTGTGATGGTAAGTACTGCCCTTCAGTGTAATGTGATTAATTTGATGACCATGTGATTTTGTACTTCTATTCTTTCTATAAACTTTTCTCGTTCTTTTGCAGTGGAATGGTAGGAAAAGCAATAAAGTTGCTTCTTGCAACATGGGGCCCTCGATATGGTGGAAGCACCTTCATAATATTATCCAAAAGAATGTAGAGGCTGCATCAAACTGTTGCTAATATTATCATTCTGACCTTTGACATCAAGCGCCTTCAGCCACATTCTTCCACCTATGAGGTATGTTTATATTTTTCTCACTTCATCCATCCCTACCTATCTATCTCTCTTTAAACATAATCCCCATTTTAACTAAACTGTTGACATGTTTCAATAGGTGCATAATGATAAAAGCCTAAAAAATGCACTTATATCTTTATTATCATTAACTCGTCGACCCAACCTATCTCTGCCACATTACTTAGGCTACTTGAAAACAACCATGGCAACATGAGAGAATTCAATCTAGAGGTGCAATCGCTAATAATGCAGTAGAAAATGAAAAAAAATTGATGGAATATAGTAAAATAGTATGCATCAATGTCTAAAGGAATTCACAGATAACTAAAAATGCAAAAGAGAGAGGTAAAAAAATGAAGTAAATATTTTCTTTCTTGCTAAAAGTTAGAAGCAATAACAAGACATGTTGTTTTGCCTCCCAGGTCTCCGACAATTAATTTCAGTTTCATTAATGGTTGAGTTTTTGCTGGTCAAAATTGGTCATACTGGTTTTAGGCTAAAGGTAGAGTTTGTTTTACTTGAACTCTTATGTAATTAGGCGTGTTGTTCTGGTTGTACCTCCATTGAAAATAATTATAAGTTAGCAAAAATAGATAGTAAAAATATCTAGAGGTGAATATACCATCCGATGAATATATCATCTGAAAATTCAGGAGGTTTTTATATCTTTAATAACTTCTAACTTATAAGAAGATTAATTATTTTTTTAGACTCTGGTTGCAATGGGAGAGATCACCAAGTAGGTCATAAAAGTGAATTCATATTTTTTTCTCCATGAAACCCATGGATTATCGGTTGTTTTTGGTTGTCTCTCTCGGTATTGATTCCTCAAAAGGAGAAGATAGGTCTTTGGTTGGTTGTTTAGCCAGGGGTCATGGTTGATGTTTTCATATAAGCAAGTGCTAACATGATTGACATTCACATTTTAGTGCTTTTCAGGCTCTTCACTCTAAAAAATATCCACTTGGGCAAGTTCTATAATTTACTAAATGAAATTATAGATTTGCACAAGATTAAGCATTCAATTTTGTGATGCAGACATGACAAAATGTTGACGTCTTCATAGTATGAATAATTATTTTATAAATCTGACAAAATTCTTCTTTGGGGTCACTCTTTGTTTCGAAAAAAATAGTAATTGAAATGAGATGAGTATTACATGTAGTCGCATTGAATAATTACGGATTGGTTGTGAAGCGAGATCGATTGTAGAATTGGGGGTTAGTTGTGGGGATTGATGCCACTACATTCATATTATTTAATTTATTTATATTATTTTAGAGAAATTAAGTGTGATTGATATTGTTCTTTTTCATTAAGGTTCATATATTGATGCATTGACTACATTCATACTGTTTTATTCAAGGGTTGACTACTAAGAAAACAGGGATTCATCGTTTAAACAATATCTGTAAGTAAATATAATGATAGGATTATTATTATAGTAGTGATTTTTTTTAATTTAACCTAACATAAGATGAAAATATAAAATATTTTCTGACACTCAAATATGTCATATTCTTCATTCTCTATCCATTTATTTGCAAATATTTTACTGTCAATTCTGGTAACAGTATGCTTGATGTTTTCAGAGCATGCAATTAGCAATATTAGTGTAAGAAATGTTTAATATCTCTTAACTGCCCTTGAAAATGCTGAGAACTTTTGTGCTGAACATCTGCACCATTACAAGTTCGACAAAATTAGGTTACGATGCATCCAAAATTTTGAAATATGGTACATTAAGCATGTGGGGGCGATTGTGATAACAAAATATCTTGAAATAAGATAGAGTTTACATGCATCCTGGGATAAATTTGTAATGATGAATAATTTTTCTTTTCATTTTTTATCTTTCCATTTCTCTTTGGTTCTTTCGTGGAGGAAGATGTAAATATTATTGATTATATGTGATTTTTAAGTATTAAGTTAAATACTTGCTTCCTTTGTCGGGAAGGCTATGGTTCTAATGGGCTCTTTTTGGTTCAAGAAGTTTCGATGGAATCATGTAAGTGGATGAGTTCTTTTGGTTCCTTTTTGAGTACTCTTTTCGTTGTGATTGGTACAATAACTATTTGGATTGGCCGAGAAATAAATCCCTTGAGGCATTTGCTTGGTCGGGAAGAGATTTGACAAGCTGATATCTCATTAGACACATCCATCATGGCCATTTAGAACGTAATACAAATTCTTTTCTGGCACTTCTATTGCTAATATCACACATTTTCCTCTGACCTCAAGTTCCCTTTGTAACCAAAATATGCTTTCACTGAATGACATGTAATTCTAGCACTATGTATCTTATGCATGTTTTTTGAGACTTTTTTTCTGCATTTTTATCAAAATTGTCAATTGTTATTCATTAAAAGTTTATCAATTTCCTCTAGCATTTGTGTTTTTTTTTTTGGCTTTCGTGGTTAATGTAGTTGTTGTTTTGGGAGGTTATTTTGTGTCTTCGTCTAAGCTGACACAAATCAAAGGGAACACTATGTGTATGTAGTGTTTGAACTGATTAGACAGAATTAATGGCTAGAGCACTACATTTATATCCAGACTGGTATTATATTTTTAGTTGCAATATGAGGTGTTCAAAGGGTGAGACATTTGTGCCGATTGAGGCTTGCCTTTTTTTGGGTTTATTTATTATTTCTATGCGAGTTAAGTTGATCTTCAATTACTAATTCATCTCTCTTATAACGAGATAGTTTTGGATACGAATATGAATCGGATATAGATATGATTATGATTTGAATAATATACGAATATGAATACAAATACAAATATATTTCGGATACTAAATTAAAAATATCACAAACATAATTAAAAAATAATTTTATAATATTTTTCATGATATATTACTAATTATAAAAATTAATTATTAATTATTATATATATTAGTGGTTTAATCAATGATTACCATTATAAATTAGTCATCAAAAAACTATAAAAACTAAAATATTACTTAAAATGTATCAAAAACTATAAAAAAAATAAAATATAATGGATATTTTATTCAGATATTATAATTTCAAAAATATCTAGATCCGAATAATTATCCATATTTGTATCCAATAACGGTTTCAAATTGAAAACTGTATTCATATTCGTACCCGATGAAAAATTATCCGTATTCAAATTCATATATGAAAATATTCATATTCGAATATTTGTATCTATTATTATCCAGATTCGAATCCAAATACGGTCGAATAATATCCAATCTGTTTGCACCCCCTATATGTTTTACATGATTTTGGATCATTTGTAGTCTCCACTCTCCAGCCATATATTTTGGGTGGATCTATTGACAACTAATTATCTTGACAATCTTGATAATTAATTTTATATAAATTAATAAAAATTTAAAAATAGAAAATTTTGCGAACATATTAAATAATTTATAGATTGATTGTGATATAATTTGTATGCAATTTGAAGTCATTTAATATACCATCAAAGACCATCAAAATATGATAATTTTAGCGGGTTAAATTTAATAGTTTTGATGAAATATCAGATGATACTCAAATTGTATGAAATTGAATCATAATCAATTTATAAGTTTAAGAATATGTAAGGTGTTTTTTATTGTTAAGATTTTCTATGAATTTATAAGAGGTTGGTTGTCAAGATTATCAAAACTACTAGTTATCAAGGGATCCCAATCTATTATTTTATGGGAAATAATATTGCTTTTGTGAATTCATAGACTCGTTTTCCCCCTTAAACTAATTGTTTTGACATATTAATGTGTTTGACTAATTGAATCCCTCTACACTAGTTGGTGCTGCACCACTCATGCTCTCTGTGTGCTAGGGTTTCTTTTTTGAACCAGTAATATTCAGGTTTGAGAAAAATGTTAAAGTGAAGAGAATGCCAGAATTGGAAAAAAGAGCTGGCTATTACATTGAATATTCTCTGCTGCTGACTTTTCTCATTTGAGATTAAAAGATTTGTTGTTGTTATTATTATTTATTATTGCTGACTTTTCTCATTGGAAGCTCACTAATCATCATTAATGGAACCCTGCCCAATTTTCCCATTTCCATTAAATACAATGCATCCGAACAGCCCTAAAAGTTTTCTAGTTGCTGATTATGTCGTAGTGACTTGATAGAATAAATTTATGCTTTCTTTCTTTTTTACTTTCTCTTCTATATCATCATTTTCTCTCTATTCATTTAAATATATGTTTGCTATGCCTAAGATGCTAAATATTTTTTAAAATTATACAACATTTGTGTATTCCTATATGAAAATTTATGTAACTAATCATACTATTATTAAATATACAGATTATTCTTGAAATATATTTATTTGTTATGCAAATTGTCACATATAAATTTCGATTAAAAATTAATTTATGTTTAATATTTTTTCTTTAATAAATTTTTTTTCAGGAAAATGCCACAAACAACCCTAATTATAAATTATAAATAAATTAAACAAGCAGACTCACTTTCTTTCACTCAATTGGTTTAAACTTTCTTCAGTGTCGATGTGAAAATTATTATGACAACATAATTAAATAGTAAATATGGGTAAAAGTAATGAGAGAAATTATTTTTGCATGCGGTGCTACTAAGTATAAATATATTTTTTAGAAGTTAAATCAGAGACTATATACTTAAAGTGTTTATATCTAATACGGATACAAATAAAATATACAGATATGAGATGCAATTATCACATTAAAAGTTTTTACGACTAATATTGAATACAAATAAAGTGTGCAGATACATAAAAGGGAGATAAGATAAAAGAGAGATGAGAGGTGATTAGTAATTACTACTTAAGTTAACATCTTCTCTGTAATTAGTTCGACCATATACAGCTGGCACAAACCCAACAATCAAAAATTCCTTCCTACTTCGAACGTGAATTTGCATTTCACATCAAAACGAGAATTTGGATGATTCTATTTACACTATAAAGTTTGTAACGTCCTTAATTAATTTAAATTTGGAGAGATAAATATTAATGCTACTTAGTTATCCTTCACGTGGTACTGGTTTTGCCTCGCGACTAGTATTTGAAAAGAAAATAAATTTAAAAATGTTCGCGTCATAAAATTTTTACGGAATTTACAAAACAATAATAACCCAATAAGAAATTTATTATAAACGCAATATAACGTTAAAATGATTTAGTAACAAACCAACAACAGAATCAATTTATTTTTCAATCAAAATGGTCCCACAATCTGACAAAATTTTGTCCGGTCGGCACTCAGAAGCCTACCAGTCATCCTCGCTCTCCCCTCCATGATTTTATTGTTTTCATTGGACATTACCTCACTCAATATATTACAAGAGGAAATACGATTTGATAGAATATTACATATGAAGTTGAATTTCAATACTCTTCGGCATTGGGCCCTTTGCTACGGCTCCAAATCTGCTGTTATTTTTGGAGAAAAAGAGGATCCTTTTTTTTCTTTCTAAAAAAATAAAAATAAAAAAAAGTTTATATATATGTTCTTTTTCTTATAAATTGATAGTCCATCAAATTTTATTTAATTTCATTAAAGTTTGCTAGTCCATCAAAGACCGTTAAATTTGAACCGTTACAAAAATTAATGAAAGACCGTTAAATTTGATAAACTTTGATGAACTATCCAACGTTAATGAAATTGAATAAAATTTGATGGACTATAAATCTATAAATAAAAAAACATATATAAAAACTTTTTTTATTTTTATAATTTTATTTTTATTTTTTTAGATAGAAAATGAGGGCCCTCCTTTTCTCCAAGAATAACGGCAGATTTGGACCCCTTTGCTACCTGAGTAGTGTATTAAAAACGGGACGGGCCGGCTCGGGCGGGACGGGTTTGCACGGGTTGGTGGGTTTTGGTGGGACGGGTCAACGAGTTTTCACGGGACGGGTTAGGACGGGTCCATTTTGGGGATTTGGCCGCGACCCGTCCTAGACCCATCGAGTCGGCGAGTTTTTTTTTTTTCAAAATTCAAAAATAACCCAATAAAATTCAAATAAATTCTAAAAAAATCTGAAAATTTTAAAAATAATTATTAAGAATATTAAAAATATATAACTATAATATATTTTAACAAAAAAAATAATTTTTCCGTATTTTTCCATATTTTTTATGATTTTTATTTTTATTTTTTGGGTTATCGGGTATTGGGTCAGGTTTGTACGGGTTTCCCGGGGTCGGGTTATCATGGGTTGGGCGGGTCGGGACGAGTCCAAAACGGGTCGGGTCTAGCACAAATTTGTTTGCCCGTACTGTGCTAGACCCGCCGGTTCTAACAGGTCACGAGTCGGATCGGGGCGGGTCACGACCACGGATCGAATCGGGGCGGGTCGCGGCCACAGGTCTGATCGGACGGGTCGCGACCACGGGTCGGATCGGAGCGGGTCGCGGCCACGGGTCGGATCGGGGCGGGTCGCGGCCACGAATCGGATCGGGACGGATCGCGGCCACGAGTCGGACGGGTTTTAACACTCTATACCTGAGTGTAGACAAATCCACAAATTATTTTCTACCTCTTAGTGGGACCCGGATTGGACTTTGAACGGACTCGCTCACGTTTTTGTCAATGGAGCAGCCTGGAGCTGCTAAGTGCTAACCTACCACTACGGCACTACCACAGCCTCAATAATTAATCACTATTATATATGAGAAAGGATCTTTGACAATGGATTATCTTGATAATTTTAATAATAAATCTTTAAATAAATATAAAAAATATTATGAATATATTCTTCTATTTATATGTTAAATAGTAATTAAAATTTTATATAATTTCATTATCGTTTGTTAGTCCATAAAAAACTATTAAAAATATTATGCACTTTATAATGATTCTAATTTAACGAATTTAGATCAGCTGCCATAATTTTCTATGACAGCAAAGTGCCGTAAAATTTTCCCTCTCATGGTATTGGGCCCCACAAAATTGGATCTCATCTTAACTTTAAATACCACCCATTGAAAAAGTATGGCATGATGCTGCCATAGTAATTTTAAGACAGTATTTGATAAACTATCAAATAATATTAAAATTATATAAAATTTTTAATCATCATCAATTTATAAATAAAAAAATATCTATAATTTTTTATTTTTAAGATTTTTTTCGTACTTATTTTAAGATCTATTGTTAGAATTATCAAGATAGCCATTGTCAAGTGATTCTTCCCAATATATTATATACATTTGTGATTGTATATTGGTATTATTTGTTTTTGCAAATGCAACATATCCACTGGGACTGCAAGAAAAGTTCATAATTCATAATTTGTTTGGTATTTGATTCGATTTTAATTCGAGTTCGATCCGTTTGATTAGACTTTTTTTATATTCGATTCGAGTTTGGTTTGATAATTTTTATAATGAACTAGTTCGAGTTCGATTCGTAATAGTTCGATATGTAGTTATTTGTATATATTTTTAGCTATTTAGTCAATAATATATGCAATATCATAATTATTTTATTCTAAAATTAATAAAATATTATTAAATTAATAAATATTAGTTAATTTTAATATAAAATTGATAAAATATTAATTATTTTAGCTCTATTTTTTATGATTATATAAAAATAAATATAAAAATTAGAATAATTGAGTTCGTTTAGAGTTCGATTTTAATTTAGTTTGAATTTAATTTAGTTCGAATTTGATTCGTTTGCACCCTGATACTACATCTGGAATCTGGAAGAAGGCTCGGCAATTTTGTGCTATTTTATCTTCAGTGTGTACGAATACATTGTTTTAACTTTTAAGTGTCTCGTTTGTTTCTTCTCTTGCAATTTGGTCCCTCGTATATTTTTTTTTTCCTTTTGTTGGTACTTCACCATGTATTTGTTAATGCCCCCAGCATTTGCAGCCTCATTCTTCTTTCTTTATTTCCTTAATTCGTGCCATGGTGATCAGGCTGCTTGCTCATGTCATTAAAATTTGGTCTGCTATTATGTAACACAATATTTCCCTTTTCCCATAAGCAACAGCTATAACTATCATATACAGTTCCACTGTAATTTTTATTGAGACCTCGCCATGATGGAACGCTAACAGCTAATTAAGACATTGATTATCCCCTTACACCATGACTTCAAAAGTGGATTGGGACAATAGAGATTCCACGCTTGAACGGAATTGATTAGAATTTGTCCCAGAAACAGAATTCAACGACTGATGTTAAATTTTTGTGTTCGAAATAACACAGCATTGATTTCCACCTCGGCGCCTCCCAATTATTTAAGAATTACCATTTAAACTGGCAAGTTTTTAAATAAATTATAATTTTCCACGGTGCAAGAGCACCGCACTTGTGAAATTGCATGGACCAACGAATATCACATTTAGGCTCCATTCGGAGGCTTATTTTTATATATAAAAAATTAAAAATTATAATTATAAAAACAGAAACTACTTAAAAAAATTCAAAAAAAAAACAGAACGCATATTTAGCTCGCGGCTCAAAAAGTTGGCCGCATATCTAGTTCGCGGTCTAAAAAATTACTGGTCGCATATTCAGTTCACAAAAAATTTTAGTTAACATCAATTTTTGATACTCATAACATTCTCTTCATATGTTATAATTTGACATTTTTATACTTTTTGAAAAGTTATCGAAGTACTTTATAGCATACTAAAATTTTATAAATTTTGGATCTTCCAATAGAGAGAAAATTACTCTGAAACATAAAAGATCACTGATTTCATAATTCTAACATACTGATATATCCAATTTGTGAATGCAATAACTTCTTATACATATATCTAATTAACGAGTTTTTATACTTTATGAAAAAATATTAAAATATCTATAAGATTAATGAAGAATATTAAATCATTTGAATAAGAAAAAATATGAAAATAATGGTGCAATGCTAGAAAGTCTACAAAATCTATGAAAGCGGACAACAAAAAAATTATTGAGATTTATATACCATCATGTTTAGTACTTATCTTAATGATTTCATTGATCTTATTAAATATAATATAATATAATATAATATAATATAATATAATATAAAATTTATTTAGGACTTAATTAGACCTTTGAAACATTAACTACTGAACTAAATTAGACCTTCGAATCAAATATGATGCAATTAAATTAGAGGTGCGTTAGTAATTTTAGCCTTACATATTAAGAGGGCATCATATTTGCGATGTGCATCTTATGCTACTAAATGCGAATCATTATAAATTTCACGTCATATGATGTACAATAAAAACTTACCTTATATTATATTATTCTTATAATATGCATAAAATTATATATTTGTTCAAATTTCAGGTTTCAAATTGCTAAAGCTATTTTTTTGAGAACGTTGTTAACCTCTGGTTCAGTGATATTTGAGATTTTTTATCTTATATTTTCCAATTGAGTTTCATTTCTAGTCTATCCAATTTATTTAAAATTAAAGACTTTGTTGTTGTTGTTAACCTCTGGTCTCACTTTTTAAGAATTTTATTTAAGAAAAGGAATTTTGATTAGAAATTATAAATTATAGTCGACCCCACAATTTCTAGAATTGATCTTCACTCCAGTTGCGGATTTCATTGAAGAGTTCAAGTCGATCTATATCATCTATTTTAGATTGGGAGATTTTACAAAATGTTTCTTTATTATATAAAATTCTAAACAAACTGCATATTCTTTAAAAAGTTTTAAATATAAGCGTTTTCATATTTCAAAACAACACAATTCGACAATTTTAAATTAAAGAGCGTCAATTAGAAGTATGCAAATTTTAAAAGGGTGCATTTTTTATGCTTGTATATTTTTTTTTTTTTGAAGACTCGTCTTTGTTCCTTTGGACATCATATTTTATTGAAAAAAATATTCAATATAAATATTTTAAATTATGCAGCCAAATCTTTTTTATGTTGTGAAACTTGGAATATTGTAAATATTTTTATTGCAAAAATTAAAATATGAAAATAAAGTTGAAAGTAAGTGAGGGAAGGAAAAGAGAAGGGGGAGAACAGATAATAATCAAACAAATTGAACTTACAAAGACAATTTGTTGAAAAATTCAGATAGAAGATAGTGTTCTCAAACTTTTCAAATTATAAAATAATATATAAAATCGCCCATTTTAGAATAGACAATTCTGATAAACCTTGTTTGCACATATTACCTTAATTTGTTGCTCTAAGTTGCATTAATATAAGGGGAATTCGGTTGCGTGCTACTTTAAAATGTTTAATTTAGAGATTTGTCACTGTAAACATCTAACCTTTAAATTCCTCTTATTTCATTTTTTACCATATTTATGTATTTTTTAATATAATTTTACTTAAGAAAAAAAATTAATGCGCTATATTTTGATTTGTATTTATGTAATCCCAAAACTACCCTTCTCTCACTATGTATCTTCCTTCTCTCACTACAGAGTTCAGTCCGATTAGAAGTCTCTGCCTACAAATCACATTTCTCTCTGATTTATTTCTCCTCCCAACTTGTGACTCTATCACTTACCATTCTCTCTCCGCTCGACACGACCAACATCTCCATAAAACGGAACCTCATCCACACGCTTGCCGTTTTCCTTGCTCACAATCTAGGTCGTGTAATCCCGTACAACGAAACAACAACGAACTGCTGATCATGGGATGCCCAGAGTGCGGCGGCGAACTACGCAGGCACGTTAGCTACTCGAGAACAAGTCCAGACATAATTTTTCATCAAAACGAAGTATTTTATAGATGTGCCGATTATAGAACAGTACCAATCTTCACTGCTTAAATGAGTGTCTTATGTCAAGTACCAGTACTAATTTGCGATGGTAGCAAGCCATACCAATACCAGTTGCAAGCTATACTGGTACCAGTTGCAAGCCGTCCTAGAAAATTCTATATGTTGGATAAATTTGTAAGAATTACCAGTTACAAGCCGTATCAATTATTACAGAAAATTTCTTCCAACACAATTATATAGTGAAATAAGCAAATTGATTAGGATCGCCAAATAATCAAATTGTTCAGAATAAAACATCCCTAAGAGCTCCCAACTTGGCTACCTAATGCAATCATTGGTGATGGTTGAGAACATGGATAAATAGTATTTGTACCACTACACTTTGTACTTCCATCAGAATCACATATAACTATAAGAAGTAAGATTTTTCTTTCCTTTTGGTACATCCTAAACATATCTGGTGTTTGTAACTCGATCAATACTTCTACATCTTTAATACACAATCCATTTTAATCTCCTCAGCTAAATCACTCATCAAGTCACACAAAGAAAATTTATTTGAATTCACAATCCATTTTAATATTCTTCCCTTAGATATATTTTTTTACGTCAATTTGCTTATTCCAAAATCCTTCAATCTTAATTTCTATCATAAAAGTAGTTTATGGATCAATCGTATACAAATTATAGAATTTATATTTACTAAATATTTAATGTAAATAATGAAATTTGATCACTGGACTATAGTGGACTTAAAGGATTGGTTATTTTATTGCACCGGACTAAGTGAATACTTGGAGCAAACTATGAAATTTATCGCTTATCCACTGGGAATCCACGATCTATCCATAAATATGTTCTGGCTCCACAAGAAAAAAAAAAAGCGGGGAAGAGAGTAGGCAGAGACGAAGCTTGGCAAAGAGGAGAGTTTGGCGGATAGGACTAGAGGGTCGGGCGACAACGAACAAGAGGAGCGAAAGGGCGACTACCTAGGGTTTCATTGTCGTGAGGGAGACAAAGCGTTTGTTTCCCTTTCATTTGTTCTCGATGTGTCAGATAAGTTAATAAGGACATTTTGATCAGTGAATTAAAATGCATTGTATTTTCACTAATTAATTATATTAGTTTATAGTATCGATGGCTTTTCTCTTAATAAAGAGAATTTGCGGTGGCATTACGAAGAGTTAGAGATTTACAATGACAATTGTCTGAATTAAAGGTTTTAAAGTGGCACACTACTAAAATCTCCCTTAATATAAAGATGTCTTCTCGACTCTCTAGTCAAATCCCCAATCGCTGGGCAAGTTAAAGCATCTCCAAAGCACAAATCGTTTAGAGTTGCTAATAACCGTCACATCATTCATTTAATAATTGATTAGAAATTTTACAAAGCATACTCCATCACAGAAATAAAAAGATAAATTATTTAATGACATTTTCGTAGTTTTAGTGCCAAATTGGCAGTATCAAATTGTTTTTCATTGCTATTTTTATTTTAGAAATTTATTTTTCATTACTGAATCAAATGAGTTTCTAAATGACGTGGCGTTTAGAAATGAGTTTCTATTTTAATAACTCTCTTCCATAGTTTCTAAATTAGCATCCAACCCAGAAATTCAAATATAACTTGTCACAAAATTACAAGACCCTATTTTTGGTCAGGCAAATTAACATGCCCTCTTTTGGAAGAAAAGCACGACAGTTTTAACAAAAAGTAAACAGTTATCTTTTGTTCTTTTTTAACGCCAATGGAAAAAAAAAATTATGTATTACCCAAAAAAAATATTATGTCGTATCTTGAATGCAAAGGAAATTCTCTCTCTGGAAGCCTAGAACCGATTATATTTTCCAATCCCATTAGACTCTCAAATCGATTAAAAGAAGTCAAAGGGCTTAATTTATTTTGCAGAAAGTAAAATTTTAAACTTCGTTACTTCTCGGTAGGAAAAAGAAAAAGAAAAAGAAAAATATCGTTTGTGTTATAAATAAAGATAGAAGACAAAATTATGAGAGGCTAAAATCTTATTTCTATATTATCTCATCTAGAGATTTTTTATATTCCCATCAACAACATACAATCCTCTATTTATAGGCTAGAGAAACATCATGTAATAAAAGAGAAAATTAATACAAAATTAAATCTACAATTAAGGAGAAACTGAAGAGAATGAAAAACTTCTATTATTATGAGAGGAGGTGGAGGAATGAGATGAGGTAGAGGAGGTGAAACATCTATCATTAATATTATAACACTCCCCCTTAGATGTTTCGCCTTATATTATACACTATTAATATTGTACTACTGGACAAATATTAAATTTTGGTACTCCAGGACCAACTTGATTTAACTGATACTTCTGGATCCGTTATGTTGCCTCATTAAAAACCTTACTAAGAAAACCCAATGGGACAAAACTTAGTGAAGGGAAAAAGAGTGCAACGTGTATAATACTCCCCCTCATTTTAATGTACATCTTTTAAGTGACGAATGTCAATCTTATGTGAAAGCTGCTCAAAAATATTTCTTGGCAATGATTTTGTGAATAAGTCCGCCAAATTATCGCTTGATCTGATTTGACAAATATTTATCAAACCATTCTTCTGTAAATAATGTGTTGAGAAGAACTTCGGCGAGATGTGTTTAGTTCTGTCACCTTTGATATATCCTTCTTTGATTTGAGCAATGCATGCAGTATTATCTTCGTATATCACCGTCGGGTTTTCTCTGACTGTCTCGAGACCGCATTCCTTTTGGATGTGTTGGATCATGGATCTTAACCATACACATTCACATCCAACATCATAAGGAGCAATTTAATTGAAAGATGATTTGATGATGTTCTTTGTCAATGTTTTGCTTTGTCGATCGCCATGAAATTGCGGTCTTGCCGCCATATGTAAACACATATCCGGATTGTGACCGAGCTTTATGCGGATCTAATAAATATCCTGCATCTGCATATCCAACTAGTTTGGACTTTGTATTTTTTCGATAAAATAGTCCCATATCACGCGTCCCACAAAGGTAACGTAATACATGTTTGATTACGTTCCAATGTCGGCGTGTTGGATCGAACTATATCTCGCTAATACATTTACGAGAAAAAGCAATATCAGGTCTCGTATTATTAGCAAGATACATCAAAGCCCCAATTGCACTTAAGTATGGTACTTCAGGACCAAGAGCTTTTTTCATTATTTTCTCGGGACCGAAAAGGATCTTTTTTCACATCAAGTGATCGGACAACCATTGGTGTATTTAGAGGATGACCTTTGTCCATATTAAAACGTTTCAACATCTTCTGAATGTAGTTTGATTGATGGACAAATATACCATTATGCAAATGTTCGATCTGCAGGACGCGACACAACTTTGTTACACCAAGATCTTTTATTTCAAATTCATTCTTTAATAATTTTGCAATCTTTTCGATCTCTTCAGGAGACCCAATGATATTCAGGTCATCAACATATACTGTAATAATTATAAAACTCGAGATTGATCGTTTAATAAAAACACATGGACTAATTATATTAGATTTATATCCTTCTTTTATGAGATATTCACTGAGTTGATTATACCACATTCGACCCGATTGTTTTAGTCCATACAATGATCGTTTAACTTTATAGAATATATTTCTCGAGATTTTGATGTAAATGCTTCAGGCATTTTTAATCCTTCAGGGACTTTCATATAGATATCATTATCGAGTGATCCATACAAATAGGCTGTGACAACATCCATGAGACGCATTTGAAGGTTCTCAGTGATTGTGAGATTGATTAAAAATCAAAGAGTTATTGCATCTACTACAGGTGAATACGTTTCTTCATAATCAACTCCTGGTATTTGTGTAAAACCTTATGCCATCAGCCTTACTTTATATCTCACAATCTCATTTTTCTCAATTCTTTTTATTGTAAAAACCCACTTGTAACCTACAGAGTTAACATTTTTAGGGGTTAGAATTACAAGTCCAAAAATATTTCGCTTTTCAAGCGAATCTAATTCAGCCTTCAGGGCATCTTTCCATTTTGGCCAATCATTTACGTGCATACACTCTTTCCTCGGAGTTTTTGCACTAATCTTCCTCATTTATCACTTCAATTGCTATAGCATATGCAAAAATTTCATCAACACGTATTTCATTTCGGTTCCATATTATACCATTATGTACATAATTTATTGAGATCTCATAATTATTTGGTGCCTGAGTTTCTTCTGGAACTTTATCAACGACCTCTTCTAGGGTTCTACTTCCAATCTCTTCTGGGATTTTACTGACAATCTCTTCTGGGATTTTATCGGTAACTTTTGCTGGAGTTATACCAACTGCATTATTCTGCTCTTTCATTTTTCGTGGATTTTTATCTTTGGAACCGATTGGTCTTCCACGTTTTCTTTGTATAGTAACCTCTGCTTTGAGGTTATTTCAATTCAACGAGTGCGTTTAAAAGGTTGGTATATGTGATTTAGTCACTCTTTTTGTATCTATAAATGCATCGGTAACTCATTTGTTATTCTTTGCAAATGTATAATCTTTTGAACTTCCAGTTCACATTGACCACTCAGGAATCAAGATAAGATATTGACGATGCATTCCAAGTTACTTGTTTTTCCACTTTTCTTTTTCTCCCCCTAAGATTGGGAATATTGTCTCATCAAATTGACAATCGGCAAAAAAACGAGTTTGTAAAAACATCTCCGATTAATGGTTCTAAATATTTAATAATTGATGGAGAGTGAAAACCATTATAAATTCCTAATCTCCTCTGTGGTCCCATTTTTGTGCGTTGTGGAGGAGAAATTGGAATATACACAACAAACCAAATTTTTTAAGATGGGACAAGTTTGGTTCTCTTCCAGAGACCAATTGTAATGGAGAAAATTTATGAGATGCGATTGGTCTTAATCTAATAAGTGCGGCATCATGTAATATGGTATGTCCCAAATGCGAGAAGATGGTAGATTACATTTCATAAGTAACGGTCTAGCAATCACTTGTAATCTTTTAATTAATGATTCAACTAAACCATTTTGTGTATGTACATGAGCAAGCTGGATGTTCTACCTTAATCCCAATTGACATACAATAATCATTAAAAGACTGGGATGTAAATTCTCCTGCATTATCAAGCCGGATACTCTTAATTTGGTAATCCGGAAAATTTGCTCTTAATTGGATTATTTGTGCTAATAGCCTAGCAAATATAACATTTCTTGTAGCTAATAGGCAAACATGTGACCATCGAGTTGATGCATCAATTAAAACCATAAAATATCTAAATGGTCCACATGGAGGAGAAATAGGCCCACAAATGTCTCCTTGAATTCTCTTTAAAAATAAAGGAGATTCATTTTTAATTTTATTTTTAAATGACCTAATTATTAATTTTCCAAGAGAGCATGCTGCACATGATAAATCTTTTGATAATAGGATCTTCAGGTCCTTTAGAGGATGCCCATTTGCACTTTCAATTATTCTCCTCATCATAATATTACCTGGATGACCTAACTTGTCATGCCACAGAGTAAATATTTTTGTGTCATGTAACTTCTGGTTACTGACCATATTTGATTCTATTGAACTTATGTTCATGCAATATAGTCCAGATGATAAAATTTTCATCTTTTTCAATACGATCTTCCGACCATATTTAATCGTTGTAATTTGAAGATATTCAATGTTATTTTCAGTCATGGTTTCGATATGATAACCATTACACCGAATATCTTTAAAACTTAGTAAATTTCTTCTGGATTTACTAGAGTATAATGCGTCATTTATAATTAATTTTCTTCCTTTTGGTAACAAAATACAAGCTCTTCCAGAGCCTTCAATTAAGTTACTAATACCAGAAATTATATTAACATGTGTCTCTACAGGAGACAATTGAGAAAAATATTTTTTGCTTTTTAATATTGTGTTTGTTGTTCCACTGTCTACTAGACATTCATCTCTAATACTTGTCATTGCTCTGCTGGAGCCTTCAATCATATTCTTTTTCCTTTGAACAAAAAAAATATAATATCAAATTTAAAGAAACTAATTTTATTCATGAAAAACATAAACTTACAACATAAAACTGAACTAAAATAAACCAAGATGTTGAATTCTTTTCCTTTTTATATCTCCCCACATTGTTGTCATTTGATTTGAAATTATGACCTTCACGTCGCCAAACATTATTGCGACCACGTCCACGACCTCTTCTGGGGCGCGACCACGTCCTCGACCACGATTTCCTTTAAATGATGTTGCATTCGCTTCAGGGAATGATGTCGTATTTGCTTCAGGAAATGGACTAGAGCCAGTGGGCCGTGATTGATGATTTTTCATGAGAAGCTCATTATTTTATTCCGCAACAAGAAGACATGATATCAATTCTGAATATATTTTAAAACCACGCTCCCGATATTGCTACTGCAGGAGCAAATTCGAAGAATGAAATGTGGAAAAAAAAAATTTAACATGTCTTCATCAGTAATCTTTTCTTCGCATAATTTTAACTCAGAAGTTATGCGAAACATTGCGGAATTATATTCACCCACAGATTTAAAATCTTGCAACCTTAAATGAATCCATTCATAACGAGCTTTTGGGAGGAGCACTTGCTTTTGATGGTCATATCTTTCTTTTAAATTTTTCCATAATTCTAACGGATCTTTCAGTTAAATATTCGATTTTAAATCCTCATGGAGATGATGACGGAGGAATATCATTGCTTTGGCTTTCTCTGCAGTGGGGAGGCCTTATTTTGCATCTTTTATTGTATCTCCAAGATTATTTGCGGTAAGATGAATCTCAGCATCGAGAGTCCATGGGAGATAGTTCTTGCCCGATATATCAAGGGCAACGAATTCAAGTTTAGTAAGATTTGCCATAAGGACTACAAAATAAAAATACTACTAATATTAATAAATTTAATCGAACATCCATTTATGAAAATTACTAAAGAAAAAGAATATTAATAACTTCAGGTCATTAAGAAAAAAAGATTAGAGACATTTTATTTATTTATTTATTTATCTAATTGATAACTTCTGGTTATCATTTTAGTTGAATAACTTAGGTTATTAAGTATATCGATAACTTCGGGTTATCAATTGTAAAAAAAAATTTAATTATCAAATACAATGACTTCTCGGTCATTAAAAGTATCAATAACTTCACGGTTATTGAATAAATAAAAAAAATTTACTGGTATTTACTTATTTTATCATTCTCTTCGGGGAATGAAAATATTAGTCTCATCCAATATAAGAACAATTTCATCAAGAAAATAAATATTATAATTAATGGTAAAATGATAAAATATAATATAAAGTGTACCTCTTTTTAGAGACAATCTTACGATAATCTGATTATGTCGATCTTGTGCTTCTACTATAAAACAAACTTCCGTCACAACTCGATTAGAGCGAAGTCGTGCTGATAACGTGTTATAAATAAAGATAGAAGACAAAATTATGAGAGGCTAAAATCTTATTTCTATATTATCTCATCTAGAGATTTTTTTATATTCCCATCAACAACATACAATCCTCTATTTATAGGCTAGAGAAACATCATGTAATAAAAGAGAAAATTAATACAAAATTAAATCTACAATTAAGGAGAAGCTGAAGAGAATGAAAAACTTCTATTATTATGGGAGGAGGTGGAGGAATGAGAGGAGATAGAGGAGGTGAAACATCTATCATTAATATTATAACAGTTTGTTAAATGAGAAGAAGAAACTGCAGTGAAAAACAACAAAAAGCATCGCACGTGACATCTCCACTGACTCCCGTCTCTTTCCCCCCTTTTCTTCGTCCTTTCTTTTCTTTTCTTTAGTCCATCGCCTTTGCCACCTCTCCATTTTTTGCTCCAACAGATCCACTAATCCATCCCCTTCCTCCCTCCCCAAATCCAATGCATCGTCTCCTTCCATTGACGCCGCTGCTTCTCCTCCTCCTCCTCCCCCAGCTTCTTTGCTCTCCAGTCTCCGCAACCTCCCACCGTTGCTCAATCTCCCAGACCGCCTCATCCTGCCCTCCATTTCGCTCTCCAGTTCTCCACTTCCCCTTCTCCTCTTCCCCTGGCTGTGGCCACCCTTCCTTCCACATCAACTGCTCGCTGCGCCACTCCACCATCACCATTTCGTCCTCTCCATTCCTCCTCCTTGATCAGAACTCCACCTCTCTCCTCCTTTCCCCCTCCCCTCTCCTCCTCTCCAGTTCCTCAAGTTCGTGTCCCCCGCTTCCTTCCCGCCCGATTGATTTCTCTAACACCCCGTTTCATATCTCGCCGGGCACGTGTGATCGCCTCTCTTCCCTCCAGTTTTGCCACTCTCCGCTTCGCAATTCATCTTCCACCTGTGGTCTCACCAGCTTCCAGCACCGCCTCTTATCCCAACCCCACCTCCTCATCACCTCCTGTAAGGCCTCTTCCCTCAACTCAACCTCCCGTAACTCGACTCACATTCCCTGTGCCAAAGACATACCAAGTTCTCTATTGGGCTTCCTCCAAGCAGGTATCTGGGTACAGTGGGACCCGTTGTCCGACTCGTACTACATCAACTGTACCTCATGCTCTGGCAGTTGCGGGTACAATATTTCTCTCCCATCCAAGCCTTTCACCTGCTTTTCATCCAGCTCTTCCCTCGCCCACTCCACGAATGGCCATGCAATTGCTGGTGCCTCTGTCATGAAGCACGAAAAGAGGCACTTCCTCTACTCACCACAATCCTCTTCGCCCTGGCATTCTTCATAGTCCTCTTACTTCTCTACCTTTGTGTCGCAGCTTTGATCCGCCATAGCCAGCGTGGTTGTAGCTTCAGTGCAGAGCCTGTGGCAGCATTTCTTCACGGCCATCACCTCGAGCCCCCGGTCTTCACCTACGACCAGTTGTGTATTGCCACAGAAGACTTTGATCCCATTCGCAAAATTGGGGATGGCGGTTTCGGGTCTGTATACCTTGCAGAGTTTCGTGATGGCAGTTTTGCAGCTGTGAAGAGGATCCACCAGTACCAGCCAGAAGCTGCCTTAGCTGATACCATAACAAAGTCCTTCTACAATGAGATAGTAATTCTTTCATCTCTCCGACACCCAAATCTAGTGCGTTTACATGGGTACTGTGTTGACCCACGTGGGTTGTTACTTGTGTATGACTATGTGCCCAATGGTACCTTAGCCGAGCACCTGCATGGGTTTCGCCGTACCAGCCCTGGGCTATCCTGGTATGTTCGAGTTGACATAGCTCTTCAAACTGCCATGGCACTAGAGTACCTCCATTTTGGACTGAAACCTCCTGTGGTACACCGAGATGTGACCTCAACCAATATATTCGTCGAATCTGACATGCAGGTTCGGTTAGGCGATTTTGGCCTATCTAGACTTTTAACCTCTGCCGATGCTTGTTCTACCTCTGTTTCAAGGGAGTTAATTTGCTGTACTGGCCCGCAAGGTACACCAGGCTACCTAGACCCGGAGTACCACCGGTCCTTTAGACTTACTGAGAAAAGTGACGTGTATAGTTTTGGGGTTGTTCTATTGGAGCTTGTGACTGGTATGAGGGCAGTGGACGTGAGTAGAGACAGGAGAGAAATTGCCTTGGCTGATTACATCGTGGGGAAGATTCAGCAAGGGCAGTTGTTGGAGGTGATTGACCCAGTTTTGGTGCCAGAAAATGTGATGGCAAGTATAGAGGCAGTGGCTGAACTTGCATTTAGGTGCGTGGCAGGAGATAAAGATGACAGGCCGAATGCAGGAGAGATCATTGAGGAACTGAGTAGGATTAAAGGGAAGCTCAGTGAAGCATTGTACCACAAGTAGAAGACCCTAAGGGTAAACTTGGTACAGCTTTTACTTTTCTTATGTACATATCTGACAGCTCAATGAAGCATTCTGGCATGTGAATTGGGCTTTGATTTTCTTGCTTAAATTTAATGAGGAGCATGTAGCGAGGTAGATCATTTAATATTTCTCACCTTAGGATTAACTGATAGAAGTATTAGGAAATATGATAATATAATTTGTGGATTTCTCACCTTAGGATTAACTGATAGAAGTATTAGGAAATATGATAATATAATTTGTGGAGTAGATGGTTAATAATTGAATTCATGGAGAATGAAAAAGTTGCCTCCTTTTTGCATAGCCGTGCCAGTAGAATATTTTATCTGACTTTTAGTTTTACAATAGAAGGGCAGTTTGGTCGCTTCTTGCTCATTTCATATCACTTCACCATTAGTGAAGCTAATATAGCATTGTTCTGGTATTGAAATCTTGACCATCTGATCTACAGCAGCAGAACAGAACGGATGTCTTTAGTTTTTCTTTTTCTTTTTTTTTTGTTGCGTGGCAACGGTATATGATCGTCAGATCATGGTACATTCATGAATTGATGAAATAGTATGAATCCATGTCTGTTGCTTACTAGTCCAAAACGGCACCTAAAAGAAAGCAGCATTAAGGAGCTTGCTAGTCCACTAGGAGAACTAGTAAGTTGTATTAATTGTGGCCTGATCTTTCTGACTTATATACATCTACTGCTATTATTATGAAGCACCATCACGCCATTATTATTATTATTCAATGGTGACCATCAGATCCGTTTTGTGCAACCCAAGCTGCCTATTTATACAGATTTTGTTATATATAATAATTATAAAAATCATCCATTCGTAGATTTAAAATTTTATTTTTATTACTCTTATTATTAATAATATAATTTTTATAATTATTATATTTAAAAAAATCTGCTATTTATAGGCAGAAAATTTCTGATCCGACTGGAAGTGGAACCGTTCGAGTTCGATCAGATGGACCAGAGCCATAATGCATAATGGCACAATCATTGTTTAAGCAGCGAATTGGAATGCACATGAGCACATTCCACAAAGAGATTTAATAAATTTAAAAAAAAATAGCACATGAGCACATTCCATTTAGGGTTGCAAACGAATCGAACTCGAACGAACTAACTAGAATTTGAGTTTGAGTTTAAATTTGATTTGAAATCAATTCAAACTAAATTGAACTCAAATTAAATCGAATTCAAGCTAAATCGAACGAACTCAATTATTTTAATTTTTACATTTATTTTTATATTATTATAAATAATTAGAGCTAAAATAATTAATATTTTATTAATTTTATATTAAAATTTAAAAAATAATTAATACTTAATAATTTAATAATACATTAATAATATCTTATCAATATTATTAATAAAATAACTATATTATTACATATATTATTGATTAAATAGTTAAAATATATGTAAATAAATACGAATCGAACTCGAACTAGTTCATTAAAAACAATATCGAACTGATAAAAAAGTTTAATTGAACGAACCAAACTCGAACTAAAACCGAAGCGAACACCAAACGAATTATGAATTACTAACTTTTCTTGCAGCCCTAATTCCATGTGATCTGATTTAATAATTTTTGTACCATTTAATAGTGATATTTTATCCATTAAAAAATAGTAAAAAAAAATAAAAATATATATATAAATTTTGATCTTCAAAGATATTTCAAGATCATGTTCAACGATTTGAATTAGTTATTTTGACTTTCAAATTCAAAATATGAACGTAAAGCAAGAGAGGTTTGTGCTTGGCGAACCACTCGAATTAAGTCAATTAACATAATCATTAAATGCTTTGAAGTGGACCGAAATTCAGAAATTGAGACACGTCACTTGATTTAGCAACAAATGTCTCATGATTTAGCAACAAATGATAAAGGCGAAGTAGGATTAAAAATCATGGTGAGAAATAATCTCATGGTTATTTGGAATTCCAAATAAATATTACAAGTCTTTCCCAACAAAAATTTAGACGAATTACATAAATTCATAAAATATTTACAAACTATTCATATATTTTATATATTTGACGACTCAGAAAAGCTTGTTTTATTGTAGAAACTACAAGTTTATTTTAGAAAACAATCACAAATTTCTAAAATATTACAAGTTTTTATTTATTTTACCGATTCAAAGTTACAAGTTTTTTGAAAGTGGCCGAAGTAATCAAACTAATATCTTATTAATGAATCCTATCAACGACCTAACGTATTAATAAATGCTGTTCCTGAAGGTATGTTTTCCACTTTGAATAATATAGATATTTTTCATTAATATTGGAAAGTCAAATAGTTTTCTGGTGTATTAAATTTTTCTATATGCACTTTCAGCGGGAATCAATAAAATTAATGGGAATTTAGCTTCACTAAAAAAAAGTCTGTTGTTTAGAGAGGTTGCATGACAAATTTGAAGTCTAATCCGCTTCATGAATTATATATTGTAAATTAGTCTTGATTATTTGTTACAGTTCTAGCTTGTTGATTAATAATTTGTCATTCTTTCTTCCTTGCGTTCAATTAACAATCAAGGTCCCCCGTGGTAGCACCAACAAATTACTCACAGGCTGTGACCTCACGGTCAAAGTCACATAATTCATATTGTCTGCCGCGTTGCACAGTGCAGTGCGATTTGGGGACCGTACAATCAGCGTTAAGATTCGTATTTCATCAATCTTAATGGAGCCCTTGTGAATCTAAAGGTTGTCGTACGTGCTGTACATGTGTCGTGCAATAGAAGATCATGGTCCCAAAGTCACATAGATGCACCCATTTTCTAATAAAAAATGAAGATGTGATATGTTTTTTATATTTATCTTTTTTTTTTTTTCCTGAGCTATATGCATATTGGATACATCTTTTATTTAATGGAACCGTATGAGAACTAGTCTTTAATTTAGTGATAAAAGATAATATTCTCTGTGGAGATTATGAATTTGAAATCCGAATAAAAATTCTTTACAAATAATTATGAAATTTGAGAAATTGTCTCTCATCTTTTCAATAAAAAAAAAACTTATGCGTTGTAGTAGCCTTAATTTTTTTTTTGGTAACCCCTATGACTACATTTGTACACAAATTTTGTTCTGACTTCTGCAGTATTGCTACAATGTGCTTTCTTTGCCTTTTTGATGGCTGCTGCTCCTGTGATTCGTCCAGCATATTTTGATGCTTGTTTTATACTTTTATTACACTCTTATTTGGCAACCGTTGATTTATTTTGTCTAGTATTTGAGATGCATTCTTATCTGTGCATGCAAGTGTTGATATTTTTCTGGTGATTTTTTTGTTTGATGGATACCTAAGAAGGTGAAAGCTGAATTTTTAGACTTCTATAAATGCTGAACTGTGTAATTTAGTGTCGTATTTTATCTTTGTACACTTTTAAGAACAGAAACCAGACAAACTCTAGCTAGGATTATAAATATAAGCATATGAATTCGCCAACATATAATCATAAAATTTGATGAAGCAAATCGCATGTTACTTTTGAATGGGACAGAAAGCACAGAAGCATTTCATGTATTTAGTTAAACGCAACACGCACGTCACTTGTCAAGTAAAATATTAAAAAAAAATGGAACATCAAAAACAGAAAAATCTTATCAGTCATTAGTCATTACTTATAGGGGCTTCAAAAAGCAATTAATACAGTGCTTATCCATAAGATGTAGACTTGTATATAAAGGAGCGCATATAAAACGAAATGGAGATGATATTTTTTTTCGAAAATTAAAAAAAAATCGAATAATATATAGTATGACATGTTTTTCTTTTACAGAAAGACCCCTAGCTTTTACTTCGAGGACATTGGAAAAAAAAATCAAAGAACCTAGAGAAAAAAAAATTATTCCCTTTACTTATTCACACTTCCTCCTCGTGTTAGTTGAATCCAGAATTAAAGGATCCGAGATGAATACTTGGATGTGAAAAAAAATTGGATGTTTAATTGTGATGAATTTTTATTGAACAGTTCTAAATTACAGAGAAATTACAGAATGGTTTATATAGCTTTATTGTCTAACGGTTATTTGACTAACGGTACACTATTTTGTACTAAGAAAAAAGAATAAACGATTATAGTTATTTTTTCTAGACTAGTAGCTTTTTTTTTTACATTAGCCGATGACGATAACAACCCTCACGGGTCTGAGACTGATCCGCCCTCTAATCACCAAATTGATCATTTCTCTTAACACTCCCCCTCAAATTTGGAGTGTATATGTTAATCATCCCTAAGTTATTGATATTTTCTTTGAATGGTCTTGATTTTAAACTCTTTGGTTATGTTTGGCACTCAATGGAATAGTAAAAAGTTAAAATAAAATTGCTATTCCGACGAATTAATTTGCCAAACGAATTTTAGACTAAGTAGAAGAGTGCTAATCCGGTATACCAAGTCACAGATGGTATACCGGATTAGCTCTCGTCGGAATAGCGATTATTGTTTGATTATGTTATATTATATTATTATATTATGATTATAATTATAATTATGATTACGATTTATTAGAATTATAATATAATATTATATTATATTATGATTTATTATTATATTAATATTATGATTATTATTTTTTTATCATTACTTGTTAGTATTATAATATTATTTATTATCATTATATTATAATAATAGAATTTTAGTACTATATTATTATGTTATGAATATAAATATGATTACTTTATTATTATATTATAATTATAATTATTTATTATTATGATTATTTTATTAGTATATTATTATAATTATGATTATTTATTATTATATTATTATATTATTACATTATTATTATATTATATAATAATAATAATAATAATAAAATAATCATAATCATAATAAATAATAATATTCATAGTTATAATCATAATAATATAATAAAAATATAAATATAATCATAATATTTGGATTATTCATATGAATTTTCATAAATTAGTCATAGGAATTCTCCCCCAAAATGTCAGACATTCTATCAATAAATTGTGTTTTTTCTATAACTCGATCTGCTCGAAAGTGCTTGATCCCGTCACGCTTGGCGAACTACAGTCAGATATCGTGGTTACCTTATGCGAGTTAGAAATGTATTTTCCGGTGTCATTTTTTGACATAATGATTCATTTAACTGTTCATCTCGTGAGAGAGATACGATTATGCGGTCCTATGTTTTTACGGTATATGTATCCATTTGAGAGAGTGATGGGTCAATTAAAAGGATTAGTCTGAAGCCGATCTAGACCCGAAGGAAGCATAGTTTAGGTGCAGTTATGAGGCCAACAATTATATTGAACGTTTAATTATGAAAACATATAATAGATAATATTTGGATTATTCATATGAATTTTCATAAATTTAGGTGCAGTTATGAGGCCAACAATTATTAAAAAAATCAAATAACTTGTCTAAGCAAAATTTTAATGCCTTTGAGCTAAGTTTTGTGTCTAAATACTATCGTAGAATATTCACATTAAAGGGTTAATCATTAAAAAAATTAATAGACATTATTATGAGTATCCATATGAGTCTGCACAAAATTATTTGTAATTATGAGGTCAGAAATGATGTAAAACTCAAATAACTTTTTTTAACAGTAGTTTTTAATGCATCGGATTAAATTTTGTGCAAAATCGGTATCGTAGAATATTCATATCGAAGTGTAAATTAGAAAATCTAATATTAGACATAATTTAGAGTGTTGATATTAATTTGTATGAATTTTTGTTTAATTATGACGCAAACAATGTTGAAAAAGTCAAACAACTCGTTTAAACAATAATTTTTAATGCATCAGAATTAAATTTTGTGCGAAACTAATATCATAGAATGTTCATACTGAAGTGTTAAATGGAAAATCTTATAACATACATCATTATGAGTATTTATATTATTTTGCACGTAATTAAAACGATGCCAAACTATTAAAAATGCAAACAACTTGTTTAAACAGCAATTTTTAATGCATCTATATTATGTTTTATATAAAATTAGTATCGTAGAATGTTGATAATAAAGAGCTAATTAGATAAATTTATAATATATATAATTATTATTATATATATTAATTTTCATGAATTTCTATATAGTTATGAGGTCGAAAGTGATGAATAACACAGACAACTTGATTAAATAGTAGTTTTCAATGTATTCGAATTATATTTTTGCAAAGTTAGTATCATAGAATATTTATATTGAATATTTAATTATAAAAATATTAGATAATATTAGAAATATCCATATCAATTTTCATAAATTTATGTACAGTTATGAGGCCAAAAATCGTTAAAAAGTCAAACAACTTTTTTAAGCAATGATTTTAAATTTATCTGAGCTAAGTTTTGTGAAAAATTAGTATTGTAGAATATTCATATCAAATTATTAATTGAGAAATCTTATAATAGACATAATTGAGAGTTATTATTATTATTTTTCACAAATGTTTATGTAATTACGAGATAAAAAATGATGAAAAGGTTAAGCAACTTATTTAAACAGTAATTTTTAATGCATCAAAATTATGTTTTGTGCATGATAGACATAATTAAGAGTATTTATATGAATCTGCACAAATTACTATGTAGTTATGAGGTCAAAATGCATATGGATTAGATTTTGATGAAAAATTAGTGTTATAAATGTTCACATTGAAGTGTTAATTAAAAAATCTTTAATATATATAATCTATTTAAATAACAACTTTTAATGCATATGGATTAGATTTTTTGTAAAATTAGTGTTATAGATGTTCATATTGAAGTGTTAATTCGAAAATCTTTAATATACATAATTAGGGGTATCAATATTAATTTGCATGAATTTTTGTGTAGTTATGAGGTAAAAAATAATAAAAGATTGAAATAACCTATCGAAATAGTAATTTTTAATACATCCAAATTAAACACGTCAATAATATAAGATATTAATATCCATTTATGTAATCGTAAAAACTGACAACATGGAACTAATTAAAAGCTTAATATAGTTTGAAAAATGATTGGGAGTTTCTCTTACGTTTTGAAGAGTGAAACCGACCACTAATTTACTATAAATATATAATATTGATATAATAAATTTAGCACAATTGTAGTATACCACTCCATATTTTTCACGCTGTATGTTTTTTCTTAATACAAATTCATGAATATTTAAGATTGAAATATTGGATTCAAATTCCACACAACATAATATCATATAGACAAGAATAACGCACTATGCGCACACTTTCTATTTCCGATACGATCTATCTCTAAAACAAGAGGAGGCGTTTGTCAATGCTAGAGCACTTAAGTCATCCGTCTTCTCTCATAGCTTTTATAAGATAAGATTATCAGTTTAAAGGGCCATATATTTCCTATTTCTGATTGCAATATATTGCAAAAATGTATGCCAATATGGCACTAAAAAAATGATTTTTGCTATTTTTAGTTATAGCATATTAAAGAAAAACCATTCAGGTGTACTCTGTGTGTTGATTCTTACAAAAGAATAATGTAAGTTAACAAGATAGTAAAGGAACATATTTTTGTAAAATTTCCTATTTCCAATTAACGTGTTTGAAAAGATATTCATGTGAACAACCTTAAATGGCTAGAACTAGTGTATTTTATGTCTCAGATCAGTATGTAAAAGGATTATCCAACTGCGGAAAAAGAAATGTGTTTATTTGGAGCTATTTTATGGATGCACTAGGCAACAACTACAATTGGATATTTATTTATTTATATGATTGATGATTGATGATTGATAAAATTAATTAAATCCGTCGCTGGACAACAGCCATGTTGCCTTCTACGGAGATACGAAAAATTTAAACGCTTCGTGTTAATTTGAACGATTACGGAGAAATCTACATATAAATTTTAATACACAAAAAAATATTATTACTAAATCATCAAAAACCGTTACTAACTGATATAACATTCAAAATACAAAAACCTCAAACTCAATCTCCCAAAAATACTGATTCCTAGCACTGCTGGAGCACGCACAGAATCACGGGCGCGCATTCTCTAAAGGTTATTTTCTGTAAAAGTTTTCAAAAATTAATTATAACGATTCGTTTTAATCATAACGATTGTGAAGAAGATTTAAATACGAATTTTAATACACAAAAAATTTATTATCATTAATCTAATCCAACAGATCAAATAAAAAATACTACGTGTGAAGAGCTTTTTTGCTCCAGGGGATATCGTTTCCGGATGCACGGGGCATTCTCCAAGATGAAAATCCGAGTTGCTTCACGTCGTAAAATAACGATACGTGAATGTCAGCATTCCTCGTACAATTTACGAATAAAAATATTTCGTAAACGCCCTCATGTGCTAGGTGTCGCTCCTCCAATAATCAATAGTGAACTAGCAGTTCGCGGTTCCGTCTTCGAGTCTCTGGACTCTGGACTGGAGCATTCCCGAAGATGAAATCGCAGCCCTTGGATTGGATGAGCGGCCGAGATCCTTCAAGGAGCAACTTCACGAATTACAAAATAGAAAAAGTAGAAAGGGGAGGCATGAAAAATTGAAAAATTGAAAAATCTCCAACCTCGGGGCACCGAGCTGGAGCGAATAGCGAGTGGCTGCGCACTCGGCCGTTGAAGCTTTAGAACCGTCTTCCTTCTTCCCTCGTTGACTCGCGGGGCGCCAGACCACGCCAATCACACCGCTTCTCTCCGTTCGCTCCTATATATTATAATATATACACTGTACTCGCACCCGCTCAACTTGGATGTTATCTTCACATTTATTCTTTCCTCAGCAGAGGCACTTATTTCGTTCGTTACTTTCTCATCGGATCACATCCCTTTCTCGACGATCGGTTTTTAACTCTTCGCCAGTTACAATGCCTCGTAACCGGGTAAATTGCTTTTGGTCTATTGGTTTGGATATGCATTTGCTATTTTGCTGGTGTTTAATTTGGCTTAAACTGAGGTTCTGAAAGTTGTGCTAACCAAAGTAGTATATATGGTTTTCTTGGCTAAAACCCTGGTAAGGTGACTGGAGTAAGTCTGGATTGATCTTATTATGGTCATTACTCCTGCAATTCTGTGTTCTCTGCGACTTGGGTATGAATAACAAAAGAATAAGATTTGTACTCGGGTGTCAGGATTGTTATCTTCTGTATGTTCCTTTTATGATTGTAAACTGAAAGTTAGTGAGATCACGATTAGATCAGAGAATTAAATTGGAAACTGAGAGCTGATACTTGGGATATTCGTTGTGAATTTGAACTTGAACATGCTTTCTGAATCTAACACTGTAGTCTTATTCGGTACCTGTCATGTCTAGCATTATGGTATCCTGACCAAAGGAACGTAAATTGTGTTTCACCATGATATTGTTGCTTCTTCCAAATGTTTAAGCATGACCGATTTATAAGTACATTTACCGGGCTCTAGTATATTGGTGTCTCTTCTTCTTTTGTTTGTGATCTAACATGCATAGGCGTCAATATCACTATCAAGTGAGTTCCAGTGTAAGGCAATAACATAAGCTGGCCCATCTATTTAATTCCATCTAATCATAGTTTGTAAGTGCCAAAAGTTTTTTGTCTGTTGCTTGTCAATTAACAGGGAAAGCTGCGCCACCAGTGGGGGGAGAAGCATGAAGAAGCAGCACAAGTTGTTCCATGCGCATCCACCTCTGATCAAGTAACTGAAAGACTTTCTCAAATCAGCCTGTCAGAAGCCTCCACTCCACCCCAACCTCAATTGACAACCCACTTTACTGGCACTGATAAAGAAAGGAATAAGGAAATATGGGTGCCAAGAGCTGGGTATGCGTCTAGTGTCTCAACTGTAGCCACAAAGAGGGACAAGGAGATGAATGTGGATCCCAGTAGATTGACTGAGCTGTTCAAGGGGCCGCTTGGGTCTGATTTTAATGAGGATGCAAATACATTTGCACGTGCGCAAGTCAGAGCCACGTTCTACCCCAAGTTTGAGAATGAGAAATCAGATCAAGAGGTTTGCATATTTTTACTACCTTATTGATTATTGAAAAGTACTGGAATCCTTGAAGAGAAAACTAATTTGCATGATTTGTTCCAGATCCGAATTAGGATGATTGAGATGGTCTCACAAGGCATGGCTACATTAGAGGTACCTATGTGCATTCATGTCTTACCAGTTTGTTCATGACATCACCCATCTACATATTATTTGATACTTTTGAATTTATTTATTTATTTATCTTTACAGGTGACACTCAAGCACTCTGGGTCTCTTTTTATGTATGCGGGTCATGAGGGTGGTGCCTATGCCAAGAATAGCTTTGGAAATATGTTAGCAAGTCACCTATCTTCTTTTCCTTTCTTTATCCATTTTTGTCTTCAACTTACCAAGAACTGAGATGATGTGCTTTTGGCTGTAGATACACTGCTGTTGGAGTGTTTGTATTAGGTCGCATGTTTCGTGAGGCTTGGGGCAAAGAGGCGCCAAGAATGCAAGCAGAGTTTAATGATTTTCTAGAGGTATCCATAATACAATCCTTTTAAGTAGCTTTTGGGAGGGTGGGAGTTATGATATTTTTCATATATCAATATCTATAGTTTGATTGAAATATAGTAAAAGTAGCTAGAGGTGGTTAGAATTGGATTCAACTTGGTCGTTTGGTTTCTTATGTGTTGGTACCTGGTACAGGCATATTGCAAATTTGCAATAACTTTCCAGTTGCCAGGATATTTTCTGGTTATTAGGATATCTAACCAAGGTTTAGTCTTGAGTACAGAGATTACATTTTTTATACAACAACAACAAAGCCTTTAGTCCCAAATAAATTGGGGTAGGCTAGAAATGAAACCCAATCTGAAAGCATAGAGATCAGAGATATCAAAGTATTACATTTTTTATGTGCTAGAAAAACTGCATGTGCATTTCGATGGAGCTGGTCACTGCTGTACTTGGCGATCATGGTCAAAGACCAAAGGATGATTATGGTATGCTCCTTTGCTTCATTTCTCGGTAATGCAAGTTCAGACCTTTTTCTGGACTAGGCTGATTAAATTAACACAAGAACTACTTGTACCTAAATGAAGTGCTATCAAATCACTCTTGGAAGCACATGCTGTGCATGCCAGTAAGAAATACTATGTTTATCACATCTCCCTTTTTTCCTTATTGCAGCTGTCGTGACAGCAGTGACTGAACTGGGGGTTGGCAAGCCCAAGTTTTACTCGACACCTGAGTTAATTGCTTTCTGTAGGAAATGGCGCCTACCCACGAACCATGTTTGGCTGTTCTCTACAAGGTAATCGATGGTTTCTCCACAATTTATATTACCTAACACCATTCCTGCTATTAACAGGGATAACCACTCGCGTCCCATCAAAACTTCAGTTGTTGCTTATTTACCTATTAAAACTATCCAAACTGGACAACATTATTCCCCTTTCTTTTTTTTGTGAACTAATATTAATTGGAATTCAGTTGCATATATTCAAAACTAAAATTGCATTGTTATCCTTCTCTCCAAAATGGATGGTGGAAAAATTGCTCCAGCCTAAAAAAGAAAAAAAATGAAACAAACTGAGTCATTGATGATGGACTGATGGACATAGTTTGGTTTCTTGTTGCAAGTTTGTGAGAGTGAAATTGAACTAATAATTTTACTTGACACTGATAAGTGAAATGAACTTTAATTAAGAGTGAGTCTGATTAAATGAAAAGGTGGGCAAGTATGAAAAAAGTGCAATGCTGTTTTGTTTGGTTGGGCTGTTGGGGAACAAGATATATGAATATTTAAGAAATTACTGATTTGGTCCAGCAGAGTGTAATGCTGATGCCACCAGAAACAATTCTTTGTAAGCCATCATTCCATTGAACTCCAAGCACTAATTGATATCTAAATATTTGCTTGCTCAATTTTCAAACTTTTAGGAAATCTGCAACTACACTTTTTTCTGCTTATGATGCTCTGTGTGAGGAAGGGACTGCAACAACTGTCTGCAAAGCTCTTGATGAAGTAGCAGATATAGCTGTTTCTGGTAAAAGAAATGACCACTTGTAAAATGAAAAGGATATATTGACAAGTGACAACCAAATTATTTTGATAATGTGAGAAATAGCCAAGAATCATCCAATTTATTTAGATAATGACAAATCATAAACATCTTCTTTAGATAAGCTGTTCATTTTTTAGGTGCAATTTGAATTGCTTACTGAATACTAAAACACTGAAGTTTTTAAATCACTTGATGATGAGCAATTCCTTTCACAAGAAAAATCACTGTATTCCTTTAAATATTTGGATTGGTTTATATACTATCTTGCGCCAAAATTTATACGGGGCCTATCTAAATCATATAAATATCTCTAATGTTTAAATTTCTATCGGCTTTGAGAAGCATTGTTTAGGTTGTAATTGTCACATAGCAGATTCTTTTTGGTTACCTGACTCGATTAAACCAATTTTCTTATGTACTTTTTTAAAAGCATTGGACATTTGTAAGTGGTAAATTGGTTGGTCACAACAGAAACAAAAGCTTTAAATGGAACTGAATGTTCCAAGAACTCAAGTGGAGCGTTGATTTTAAATTGAATTTCCTGGATCTTTGATTAAAGAGTTTATTTTTCAAAAAAAAAAAACTTTGGTGTGAACTCAATTTACTGCAATGCCACTGAAACCCTAGAATTTGTGTTTCAGAGTAAGGAGAGAGGAAAAGGAACAGAGTAATAGGAGGAGAACTAACATAACCTTGTTGAAGCCCAGCCTTGATTGTTATTTCTTTAAACCTGATTGTTTTGCATCATTTTACCCCCTCTCCTGAAAAGAAAAAAAAATCCTGCAAATTGATTTTTTTTTTTTTTATCTACTCTGATTTCTTTTTTGTGCACTCTATTTTTCATTAGTCAGAGATTTCTTATCATGTTACCCCTCAGCGAAAATATAAGAAGAATATTAATCCCACACAAATGTTTCTTTCTTGTTCTTTTTAATTTTCTGTTGAAGGTACAAAGGATCACATAAAGGTACAAGGTGAGATACTGGAAGGTTTAGTTGCACGTATAGTAAGCTGTGACAGCTCCATACAGATGGAGAATGTGTTGAGAGAGTTTCCACCACCACCACCTTTGACTGGAGGTAACTGGTCGATCTGTACTTTTCGTTGGTATACATGATGCATATCAGTCTCTCGTTTAATATAGTATTTTTATAGTTTTGTTCTGATGTTTCTGTTCAGTTGAAGTTTTCGTAGATCTTCGTTCTTTTGTTTGCCTTTTTTTACTATTGAAAGCATGGAGTTAGCAAAATAAGATGATGTGATATTTGAAGCTCAGTAGATTGTGCTTCAATGTACGTTATTAATATTCTTAGCTTACTACTTGTCTAGTTGATGAGGACTTGGGCCCAAGTTTGCGTGATGTGTGTGCTGCTAACAGATCAGATGAAAAGGAGGTAAGTGTTTTGGCCCTTTAAGTTCCACATTTAGTTGGCCCCTATGTATGTATGGCCTTTTGATAGACACCGTTCAAAGCCAAAGCTTGCTTAAGTTGTGAGTTCCTTACAATATGGTATTGAGATATCTGTATTACTGCAAGACAATACTTGCTTTTACTGACATTTTGTTATAATAATGTGGTCCTATTCTTCAGCAAATAAAGGCACTTCTGGATGCTGTTGGGACATCAATGTGCCCGACACAATCTGATTGGTTTGGAGTTGGCAATTTTGGTGGCAGCCAGTTCCGCAATGTTGATCGCTCAGTCCTTACCAAATTTCTTCATGTCCATCCAGTTGACTATTCCACCATGAAAGTACAGGTACTATGAAAGCTGGTCGTTTAGAATGTGCTATGAGAAAAGTGATGTTAATCCAAGAGCATCTACAGACGAAATTAACCCATGAGTAAGAAAGAAAGAACAGAAACAGTTTAAGAGAGGAAAATAGCTACTTGATTGAATTTGGTATCATTATAGAGATTAGGCACATACATACAAATCCAGTTCAACTGGTACCCATGACAGATGAAGAATCGTTTTCTAGCCTCTGCAGTACTAATTATGCAAACTGAAACAGGAACTGGTCCGGTTGATGCGGCAAAGGCGTTTCCCAGCTGCCTTCAAGTGTTACACTAATTTCCACAAAATCAATGCCTTGTCGAAGAATGACCTTTACTATAAGATGGTTATCCATGTCCATAGTGATCATGTTTTCCGCCGATACCAGCAAGAGATGAGGAATGTTGACGTGTTCTCCTGCTAATATTATTTGAATAAATTACTTCACCTAATATATTCCTACTACCCTATTACAATAATAATCAGAGGCCCTAAAACAATACCAACATGCACTGGTTGGTAAAAAAGTAATCACTAGTTTGGTTGCCAGTGTTTTTCTTTTTCTTTTGGTTCCTGTTTTCTGTGTTTCCTCTTTTTTCTTGTAGAGTTGTGTTACTCAATGTTTTCATGAGACTTCATGAAGAAGTGCATAACTTAAACTCTTAAAGAGAATTTCCATCCGTCTGAACTATTTTATGTCATTTTTTAATATATTTTATTATAATAACTTTTTTTTTCATGTTGTATTTTGCAGGAAGAACAAAGGATTGTGGCCATTGTACAGAGGTGTTCTCGTTTTCTTTCCCTTCTTGATTTCCTTTGCAGTTTCATTAAGTCGTGTTAACTACTGGCTTCTTTCACTGGTATATTTGACATGAGATTTAAGTAGCTGTGTTTTGGTTTCACTCTTATTAGGCTTCTTCATTGATGTAAACTTGTTCAAAGTAAACAAAGAGAAAGCTGAAGAGCTCATGAAAGATAGCAATTCTCTGCTGAAGGACATAAACATTGCCTCAGAGTCTAATAGCTCTGACAAAAATGATCTAGCTGATGAGGATGCAAACTTGATGGTTAAGTTGAAGTTTTTGACATACAAGGTAAGTTATTGCTCCTTTTAACCTCGAGCTTTTGCTTGTTATGTCTAACATTACTTTTGGGTTGAGTACCAACTACTCAGAACTTATTCTTGTGCTTTGAAAAATAAAAGCAGGTTATTTATTGAGAGGAATATTTTTTTTCCTTGTTTGTTTAATCAGGCAAAATTTTAGTCCCAGTCACATGATCATGTTTTCTATAAGTATTATAACTATATTTTGTTGTTACAACTGCAGCTCCGCACATTTTTAATACGAAATGGTTTGTCAATACTATTCAAAGACGGCCACTCGGCATACAGGACTTATTACCTCAGGTTTTCTTTTTACACAGAATAGATACTGCACTAGCTTTTATTAAAATCGGATGTGGAGATTGTTCCTTGTTACCTGTACCTCTCTGAATCTGTATTAGTATGGTATCATTATTGGTACTCATGGGCTGCAGTATAGTCCCGGACATTTCATTTTTATTTTTTTCCTTTACTCTTTGGGGGTTTATTGCACAAAATTTTGCACAAATGAATGTGGAATAAGATTAGCTTAACATTTTTTTGTTATAATGGGGATGCCGCACATTTTATGATTAAATCAAGGCATCAGTTTAAAAATAGGTTCAGACTTGGTTGCACGGTTGAGAATTAATATTGATTCATTTTTCATGATCGACTTCCATAGTCATCATTATGAATAATGTGGTGAAGTTTCTGTTCCTTTTTTCAATTGTTTCTTTATTCTTACAGGCAAATGCATAATTGGGGGACATCACAAAAAAAGCAAAGAGAGCTTAGTAAAATGTTGGATGAATGGTAAAATTAATGTTTTATGCTACTTTTTGATATTCTTAATTAATTTGTTCAATTTGCTTTGATGGTTCATTCTTTTCTACATCTTTTCTGCTGCCTTTTTTTCTTGTTTTCCTTCTCTTACGACCAAAATGTTGGGTAAAAGGGACTAATACCCTCCTGAAATCTGAAAGAATAGTTATTTTTCTATTTATAGTAGTTTTTTTTTGAAGTGGTAGGTGAAATGCCTACCATAAATTTGTATTAATAAAAACTAAGAAGAGATTACATAGATTACAGAGTTGAGAAAATTAGAACACATTGTGGGTTTTGTACCCAATATAGCCAAATAACCCCAATAGCCTAGATCTAGGACAGTTAGACCCTGAGATTATATTGAATAACTAGATTGTATTGCCTAACTATTTATAGTAGTTTTAAAAAAAGGGTTTGACATTAGTTTTTTCTGGTCAAGAAAAATTAGCAAATCACCAAGTCTTAGTTCCATTTCAAGTACCTTTTTGGGCAAATGTTAATATTGTGTTTATCAGCTACTGGTATATACTAGAATGTTAACAATTGGATATCAATTCCATCTTCCTTTACATTGCTTCTTGTAATACAGTATAATATTAGTTCAGGCAAACCCCTAAGCAAATGCAACAGTGATATGGAAAAACAAGTTCTTCACACTTGTTAGTCCAGCTTTTTGTACAGGAAAACAAAAAAAAGACCAACCCTTTACTGGCTGTGTGGTTTTCTGCAGTTTTTACTGGCCAGCTAAAAGCCACATTAAAATTTTATGGGTTTATGATATATATGGTACATAATACAGGAAAATAAAGACTCCTACATGAGCTGATACTGAAAGTTGAACTGCTATCACTTTCAGGGCTACATATATTACAAGAAAGTGTGCCCACAAACAGCTATCATCTTCCACTTACCTCAGTGAGGCTGAGCCTTTCCTGGAGCGTTATGCCAAGCGAAGTCCTGAGAACCAGGCTCTAATTGGAGCCACTGGAAATCTTGTTAGTTCAGAGAATTTCCTAGCTCTCATAGAAGGAGACAGAGATGAAGAGGGTGACCTCCAACGAGACCAGGGTGGTGGTCCTAGTAGTCCTATAACCCCTGACTCTATCACTAAAGATCAAGGCCTTATTGTGTTTTTTCCAGGTAAATTTTATTTTTAATTATTATTATTATTATTATTATTATTCATTCACTTCCATTATTTTAGCAGGACTGCTATGCTCTGGTATTTTCTGTGAAAATTCTGTCAAAGTCCATGAATATAGTAAGAACCTGAGTGAAGTATTATAATGATTAGATGCAATACACATAGAACCTGTAAAGTGAATATCTTAGAAGTAGATTATCAAACTTAAAGATTGAAGATAAGAGCATTGTACCTGTATACCCTACCTCCTGAAAGAGGATGTTATTTGCTTACTGTGTTTTGGTTTTTCAGCCTGAGGTCTGCTAGCTTTTGTGTTACCCCTTTACTAAAATTCATTTTAGAAAATTTGATTATGATAGTAAGGACAGATAAGCATGCGCAAGCACAAAGAAAGGCACAAAAAAACATGGTACAGAAGAGAATGCTTATCAGTGGAAATTAAACAATAAAATAAACACATATTTAGTTTTGTTCAGGTTTGTTCATGCTTAGTATGCAATAAATTGCCAGACTAATTGCCACTATAAAGTAATAGGTTTTATCAGTTCAGTTGTTTCATATGATTTATTATTATGAGTATTTGCCTTTTAGGTATTCCTGGATGTGCTAAGTCAGCTCTGTGCAAAGAAATTATGAACATTCCTGGTGGCCTTGGTGACAACCGCCCTATGCACAGCCTTATGGGAGATCTAATAAAAGGTTTGAACTAGATACTGGTTGCTTATCTAATCCATAAAATATTTTTCTTTGGATTATTTTCAAAAATCCATAAAATAAATGATTTTGTAGGAAAATATTGGCCTTTGATTTCTGATCAGCTGAAGAAGAAACCAAACACAATTACCTTTGCTGACAAGAATGCACCTAATGAGGAAGTGTGGAGACAGGTGATGTGTTTTACCTTCTTTTGATGTCTTTGTTAAATAAAAATGTCTGGTTTTTCTTTGAAAAATTTTCAATTGCCATCTCCTTTTTTCAGATTGAAGAAATGATTCGGAGATTTAAGGTTACAGCTGTTCCTGTTGTTCCAGACTCTGAAGGTATATTGTGTTTCATCCTTAGCTCCTTATGTCATTTTAAAATTGTACAATAGGAAAAAGAAGTATTTTTGTTGATTCAAGAACCAATTTGTTTGTTTTCCTGATCTGCAGGGACTGACACAAATCCCTTTTCTCTTGACACGCTGGCTGTTTTCATCTACCGTGTGCTTCAGCGGGCTAACCATCCGGTAAACTGAAATAATTTGGATTTCATGGCATTGCTTTTTTAATAATCCAAATATACCAAATGACATGATTTTGAAGATATTCTCTTTTACTGTTTTTTTTGGGCTTCACTTCTTTATGTTGAAATCTGCCAAAACCTTAAGTGATGGTGATATTGTAATATTTTTAATTATTTGTTTTGTATGTTAAAGGGAAATCTTGATGCGAGTTCTAAGAATCTTGGTTACGTCCTTCTGATGTTTTACCATCTTTATGATGGCAAGGCAAGAAATATAAAACATATTTTCTTTTACTCGTTCCGTTACAGTTTCCTTAATTTTCATTTACTTCAGTTCTAACTAAGTTGTATTTGTGTCTTATTCCAGAACCGAAGATTTTTCGAAAATGAGCTATATGAGCGTTTTGGGTCACTGGTGAAAATGCCTGTATTGAAGCCTAACAGGTATCATTTAATGTTCTAAAATTTTAGATGCTGATATTTTCAAACTTCTTTAAGTGAAGTGTGAAGACTCATCATTTGTAATCATTATTAGTTTATTAATGTAATAACGGCTTATGTTATCTTCCTAATATGATAGGGCATAAACTCTCTTTTACTTTCCACATGTTTTTTCCTCTCATTATAAAATATCAACTTAAATTATCCTTTTTTTTTTAAAAAAAAAGAACAAGTTACAACAGTCCAAAAGAGTTCAGGATAGTATGCTTGGAAACCTGATTGTCTGATTGGCAGAATCTGTGTGACTGCCTGCAGACGGTTTCTCAGTATAATCTGAAAATGCAACTTCCATGTCATATAATTGTGGTCGCATTCAGCTAGAACTTCAATGATAATCTTCTGAAACACATGAATCTTTTAAGCATGTCTTAAAATATTTTTTAATCTAGTTTTTTTGTCAAGATCAATTTTCAAATTTTCATATAGACAGGTAAGTATTTGTTATATGTGCTGAAATGAAAAACAAAATAGCAATTTCAAAATGATCCATACAAGTCTTCTAGGCACATTCATAACTGATAACCTCATTGAGTCCAGATGACCTCAGTTGGGACATAGGAAAAGGTGGTAGATCTAATAAGGAATGAAGCATTTTAAAGAGTGAGTTCTCAGTGCAGCTACAGCAAGGAATAACTGTTCTCTCTCTCTGTTTTCACAAGTGATTTCCTTCATATGTGTTTTCTTTTCAGTTTGTGGACTAGCTTCTTTCATGTACTTTCTTGGTTTGTACAAAGTGTGCCTGGAAATTATTTGTTGAATGCCAATGTACCTGTACTTTTTTGAGGACTTGAATTTCAAATTTAGTGATGCATAATTTGTGAGAACAATTTGGTTCATGTGTTCATTAAGCATTTGTTCATAATTAGTACTTGATATGATGCTTCTATTGTACTGAACTACTAATTAATCAAAGCTCTCTTCATTATTATTTAGGGATCCACTGCCTGATGCAGTTAAGTCAATTTTGGAAGAAGGGATCAATCTTTTCAGACTTCACCAAGGCAAGCATGGAAGGTACAAATATCTCCTTAAAAGTGAATCTTGTAAATCAGGTTTTCACAGTCTTGTATATTCATTATCCTACATTCTGGCAGTATCCAGTACTACCCCACCCAACAACACCAGCAGTCTTTAATCCCAAATAAATTGGGTGGCTAGAAATGAAAACCTAATCCAAAATCACAGAGATCACATATCTCAAAAAAAAAAAATCAAAGATAGTAATAGTGATAATAAAAATGCTAGTAACGATGACGATAATGATGATGATGATGATATGATAATAATAATACAACAACAAAACTTTTAATCTCAAATAAATTGGGGTAAGGTAGAAATGAAACCCAATCTAAAAGTATAGAGATCATAGATCTGAAAAAAAAATAATGATAATGAAAATGATGATGATGTTGATGATGAAAATAATGATGACAATAATGAAAATAATGATGATGATGATGATAATGAAAATAATGATGATGATGATGAAAATAATGATGACGATAATGAAAATAATGATATGATGATGATGATGATGATGATGATGATGATAGTACTAATAATATAAATATCTATAATAATACTAATAACAATAATAATAATATTACAAACATTCATAAAGTAATAATGCTAATGCTAATAATAATAATAATAATAATAGTCTTAATAACAATGATAACACTAAATCTATATTATGAAATATACTTCTAAATCATAAAAATCCTAAATTCCTAAAACCCTAGAATCTACCTAAAGTCTATACTCTTTTTGTTAGACTCTAACTCCTAGATCATGGTTTTGATACATGGATCGTCGTCTTTCAGACACTCCTATTTAAAGCAAGCTCTCTAGGTATACTTCATTCCTTTAAATCTTTTTTTATTACTTCCTTTCATGTTAGTCTCGGTCGATATCTGCTTCTTGTGTTTTGGGGACGACTTAGAACACCACTACGTATCGGTGCCTCAAGAGGCCTTCGTTGGATATGATCAAACCATCGCAAACGGTGTTGGACCATCTTCTCTTGAATTGGTGTCACGTTAAGTTTGTCTCATATATCATCATTTCTGATCCGATCTCTACTTGTATGGTCACATATCCAATGCAACATCCGTATTTTAGCTACATTCATCTTTTGAATGTGTTGTCCTTTTGTAGCTCAGCGTTCCGCACCGTACATCATCACAAGCCTAATCGTCATCCTATAAAATTTATTTTTTAGTTTATTTGGGACCTTTTGTCACAGAGAATGCCAGATATTTGTCACCATTTCACCCATCATGCTTTTGTTCTATGACTTACATCTTCATCGATTCCTCCATCACTCTGCAATATCGATCTCAAATATCGAAATGTGTCCTTCACGGGTTGTACTTATCCGTCCAGACTAATATCTCCAGCATCTGAGCAGTCACTTAAACTGAGACCTTATATATTCGATTTTAGTCCTACTAAGTCTAAAACCTTTCGATTCTAAAGTCTCTACAATTCTAGTTTTTGATCGACTCCGATCTTGCTCTTGTCAATCAGCACTGCATCATCAGCAAAGAGTATGCATCAAGGATGCCTCATTTTATGTCCTTTGTGATCTCATCCATCAGTAATGTGAAAACATATGGACTCAATGTTGATCCTTGATGTAATCCTATCTTAATAGAAAATATATTTGACTCACCATCACATGCTCTGATGCTAGTCACAATATTTGTGTACATATCATTGATAAGGGTGACGTATTTTGTTGGAATTTTTTTCTTTTCAAGCGCCCACCACATGACATTTCTTATATTATACCTAGCGTAGCGGTAGAATAATAGTAATAATAGTAATAATAGTAATAATAGTAATAATAATAATAATAATAATAATAACGATTATCGTAACGATAATGACGATAATGACGATAACGACGATAATAACGATAATAGCGATAATAGTGATAATAATAGCGATAATAGTGATAATAATAGCGATAATAATAATAATAATAGTAATAATAATAATAATAATAATAATAATAATAATAATAATAATAGCGATAATAATAATAATAATAATCATAGTAAATCTACACTATAAATCGTACTCTTAAATTGTAAACCGTAAAATCTAAAACTAAAAATAAAATAATCTAATAGCTTGAAGTCTTAACTCTAATACTAGATTCAAACTCCTAAATTATGATTTTGGTAAGTGAATCACCATTTTTCAGACACTCATATCCAAAACAAACACTTTCAGTATACTTCATTCCTTCAAATTTCTTTTGTCACTTCCTCCTATGTCAGTCTTGGTTGATCTCTACCCCTTTTATATTTTCGAGATGGTTTAGAATACCACTGTGTAACGGTGCTTCAGAAGGTCTTCGTTGAATATGACCAAACTATCGCGAACGGTGTTTGGACCAATTCTCTTGAATTGGTGTTACCCAAATTTGTCTCGTATTTCACCATTTCTGATTCGGTCTCTCCTTGTATGACCTCAAATCTAGCGTAATACAGGCATTTCGACTACACTTATATTTTGGATGTGGAGTCCTTTAGTAAGCTAGAATTCTGTAATATACAACATCACAAGTCTAATCGCCGTCCTATAGAACTTATTTTTTAATTTATCTGGGACCTTTTTGTCATGGAGAATACCAGATCAGGGAATGAGCCATACATTGGTGGAAGACAAATGACCCCTGTTGAGAAGTTTTTCAAAATATACCTTTAGTTTTATGCTTCTTTAAAAAAATACAAAAATATGCCTCCAGAACTATACTTCCCATAACTATACTTCTACTGTAAGATGTTATAAAAAAATACTATTAAAATAATTATAATATTATGCCAGGTGAAGCTATGGCAATATTACAGATTGGTCAGTAATATGGATCCATATCTCTGTTTTCAAATTCTTAATAATTAATCAAAACTACTCAATATGATCTCCATAGACAAATTTATTTGTAGACCAAATTTCATATGTTTTAGAATTTTTTAGTATTTTCAAATAGTTAGAAAATCACTTGATTTAATCATTATGAATGGTCCAAAGAATAGGTTTTCTAACTATCTAAAAAATATCTAAAAAATAATATAAAGGATTATAATCAATATAAAATTTGGTATTTAATTAAATTTGCCTATGAAGATTATATTCAGTGTTTTGGGTCGACTAGTTATAATCTGAAAATGGAAATATGGATTCATATCATTGATCGATCCACGATATGTATATTGCCCATAGCCTCACTCATATTATGCCTATCCTAAAATATTTTTACCGCCTCCAGGCTATAAGCCTGTCTCCACCTCCGGTGCAGATGAAGGTTAATGGAAAATTAGTAATAGATGTTTAGTTTACAAACTAAGTAGTGTACTCTCTAATTTTTGTAATCTTTGTATACTTTAGATTGGAACCTTCTAAAGGGACATATGCAAAGGAGTGGGCTCATTGGGAGAGTAGACTTCGAAAAGTAATGACTGACAATGCTGATTATGTTAACTCGATACAGGTATTGTTGTGGTTGCCACTGCTTGGAGTTGAAATGACTTCTGCTTGTTTTATTAGTAACTGCATATCTATTGTAAATTTTGAAACTCTATTCATGTGCTATTATCTTTATCTGCTAGGTACCATTTGAAGCAGCGGTTAGTAGTGTGGTGGAGCAGTTAAAAAAAGTAGCAAAAGGAGACCATATAACTCCAGACACTGAAAAAAGGAAGTTTGGCAGCATCATATTTGCAGCAGTTACATTACCATCTGGAGAGATAGTTAACCTCTTGGAAAAGGTCGTTATACTTCCTATTTCTTCTATGTTTTTCATAATAATAGGGGTTAGGCCCATCATCAAAGTGCAAGTGATGTGCTGTTTTTGAAAGATTTTATCAACCCCCTTTCTGATAATGTGCATCATATACTTGTGAGAACCTCTCAGGACTGATTATATGCTGATTATATTATATTAGATATTAGTGCCTTTGTTTGGAGAATCATAACCGGGTATTCATGTCTTTTATTAGTTGGCTGATGAAGATCCTAGTGCTAAGAAATTCTTTAAGGAGAATGAACTGCTGACCAACCTCAAAAAGGCCCATGTAACACTTGCCCATAAAAGGAGCCATGGTGTGGCAGCAGTTGCAAGCTATGGTGTCTATCTCCACCAAAAAGTTCCTGTAGAGTTCACAGCGCTTCTCTTCTCTGACAAGATGGCTGCTCTGGAGGCACATGTTGGCTCTGTAAATGGCGAGAGGGTGACCTGTAAGAATGATTGGCCACATGCCACAATTTGGACTGCACCAAATGTTCCTCCAAAAGAGGCGAATACACTCCCTCAGTTGGCATCGGAAGGAAAGGCTACTCGTCTAGTTATTGATCCGCCTATTATGATATCAGGAGAGTTGAATTTTTATTAATAACTTTCAATGAAATATTCTCATCTACCTTGTGGAAATCTCGTATGAGTTCTTACAGAGGCTTTAGGGAATGTATATCCACGGTATTTTTTTCCCCAATTATGTATAAAATTTTGGCCGATGATATTTCTTAGTATTATAGTTTAGTATCGAACAACTCTTTAAGGGTACAAAACCACAATGGCACTTGCGTGGTAACGACTCTTTTCACGAAAGAAAGGGAACAAATTACTCTCACATTGGATAACGAATAACATGAATCACAGATTACTTGGTAGATTTTTGAGCATAGGAATACTAACGTGAAAAGATCAAATTACTATAGTTCTCCAGCAAAGATGTAATATAATTGAGGAACTAACAATTGCAATCGCATTCAATTGGACAATTGCATCACTGATATTAAGTTTTAAATTCTCTCTGCTGATGCAGCAACTTCAGCTCAATTTGGGTATCGTGAAAATACAAAGTACAAAAAACACCTTGAATAGAACGCATCAGAACAAGAGAGTTTTCCCGATCGCGCGTTGCACTCAAGGGAGGTGGAATATACGCTAGTAAAATGGAAGGTTCAGTGCTGCACAAACACGTATATATTAGTGGCATTTACAAGCTCATGCATAAAAATTAGACAAGCCACTATTAGCTACCATTAAGTAAAGATTATTGAATAACTACAAAGTTACATAAACGACCAGTAACTAAGACAATTACATAATCAGGAAGCAACACCGGTAAGAATCAATAATTGAATAAACTACACAATCAGAAAGCCAGCGCCAAGAGTTCAATAAGAAACCGCTGATCTATCTATATGCTGCAGAGCTAAATGCACTTAATTAGTTGAAGGTGTCAGCTTGTCATGTTCATTATCCCCGCTTACCAACTCATGAAATGCCTCTACTTTCACTCGGGCTGTTCTCATGCCATACATATTCCTTAAAAAAACAAGAATAAGACTGATGAAAATTGTTTATAATGGAATATCTGGCAGTTCTGAAAGAAGGGTAGCAGCATGATGTGCCCTACTAACATTTGATATTAGTTTTAACTTTTAAGTACTGGTTTATGGAGACCAGTAGCGGACAAATTGGCATCGGGTTAGTTGCTGGTTTGCCGCATGTCATTATGAACATGACATCAAGATTAATAATTTTTCATATGACTACCATGGAACACCTATGTTTGACCCTACTAGTGTCTGACTTGATGTGGACCTGCAGTCTTAACCAGCCCCCCCCCCCCCCCAACAGACAGGACTTGCATGATGCACTAACAAAGCATTGGATATAATGTCGTATCCAGTCTGGTACAAATATAGCAAAACCTAAAAAAGACCAAAAGAAGGTATCAGAAGAGGACATACAGTGCTTGGAGCTGAGACATTTGAACAAATTGCATTGTTTTGAACTGCTGCTGCCTGCCTGCCTGAATGAGACTATTATTACTATTGTTCGACTGAACAAGGTGGTTACCACCCATCATCATCTGTTGTTGATGCTGCTGTTGCCTTTGATTAATTGCACTGTCAAAGCCACTTTGAGCATCCATTTGTGCATCGATAGTATTCTCTATCTTCACATCGGCTAGTGGGTGGTGAGTTTTTGGGTCCATCATCATCACTGACCCACGAGGGCTGTTGATCTGATTGGTGTTGCTGGCATTGCGCCTCAGCTAATGCAATTGTTGCTGTTGCTGGAATGCTAGGTTTTGGGCATGCATCACATTCATCTGAGGATGGTCATGAAATTGTCTCTGCAATTGGAAAGGAGCAATTATATGGTACTGAGAGCACAACTAAATTTTAATATGATACAGTACACCCTTCAATCACTTGTTCAGCCAGAGAAAATAGTGCTGGTCCATGAGAGTTAAGACCCTTGCTGCTATGTACAGCAACAAGTGTGGAAACTTTTTAAAAACTCCTGTGATCAGGCAATGAGAACTAGTGTAGCAAGCATTTAGCATATCAAATGATAGCATTCTTCTTCACTTGATCATGTAAGCACAAAGAATTATGAAATGCAGTTCAGTCTTATATTTTCAAAAAAATATGAATAGAAAAAAAAAAAAGGGGGAATGGAATAGATGGCCTTAAAGACAACTCTCATAACTAGGAGAAATATGAGAGAACATGCAAGAAGATAACATGATTTTGACACCCATGAAGACTTTATTATTGTTGTTGTTGAAGATATGAAAAATATTAAAAGGAAGACAAGCATACTTGTTGGACATGTAAGATTATTTTGATGTTGAGTCTGAAGTGGATGTGTATGTTGCTGCTGCATTTGGTGTGAACCACTTCTGTTACCTCCTTTCCTAATTTCTGACAGCACCCCAATGCTGCTTTCATATATACATAAAAAAACTATAAGACATGGAGAAATATATAATAGTACAAATAAACTAATAAAAATAATATTCCAAAAGGCAGTTTTCCATTATAATAACACGACATCTGGTTTGTGAACGGAGCTGATGGGCAGCATCATTATGACCACTTGATAAACTGATGCGCAATTGGTTGCAGAAGAGAATAGTAATATGTCATATTGGCGGTATGGTGTACAAAATAAAGCAATACCCCCTTCCCAAATACCCAGAAAGATGAAAAGCAAAGTAAATTCAATTAGAAACCAGTTTTCCTTGGTATTACCTTCATTGTTTTGTAGTGAGCCCAACAGAAATTGAGCTCAGCATTTGGAAAGCCAACCAGTCATTGAAATTAACCTCCCCCCCCCCCCAAAAAAAAAAAAAAAAAAAATTTTGATTTTTGCTCGCCAAACTGACCAGCTCATGTTTAAACAAACAAAGTGGTTAACCCACCTACATCCAGATGCCTGAAGGAACATCCTCAACAAGTCAACGGCTGAGAACTCCTTGCGATAACTCTCTGTTAGAATCTTCAAGGAGTGACCCAATTCGCACACATGTCGACTTACAACTTCTGGAAGAACATCCAATGCTCCAGCAGTTGCACTTTCAAAACCTGCACTCACCATGAAACACACCACACTCTTCCGCACGATCACATTCCCTTGCTCCTCTGTCAAATGCTTCCCCTCCCCTCCATTCCCTCTGTACTTGTTTCCCACTTTATAGTACTCTGGCATGATACCAAACCTTTCTATCATGGCTGGGCTGCGGTTGACTAAACCAGGGAGGTTGTCAAGCACAGCATGAAATTCCATTTTTGCCCTTTTTAGTGTTAGGTTTGCTTTAGGAAGTGCACTGTCAGGGACAATCAGAGGGGAAGTAGAACTCAGAAAAAAGTGTTTCGTCGGTCATGCTTATTGGAGCACCTGGGCTATTGTAGTCCTTGAAGACCTGTTCATGTGGCACACAAGGGGATCAAGTTGTGAAAATATTGCTTATATTTTGACTAAAAGCTTGTCCTAATTATATTTTTTTTTCCAAAGAAAGTCAAATTCCCTCCACAACCTGCAAACTTTCCTTTGTGATAAACTAATATTTGTCTATGCTACCAGTGGTTCTGTTGTTTTGGAGTTTACTTTTTACTAATAGAAAAATAATCAAGTTCCACACAGCCCCAGCACCCCTCCACGAACATTACAGTTGAAAAGTGAAAATAATTTCTGAAAACAAACTTATTCATTCAATTGCTACAATGCCTTCATATTGGCGTACAACGGAATACAATAGGAAAGACATAGTTGAAAATCCCTAATTAATACTCGATATCTCTAACAGATATTCAATATCCTTAATAAATACTTGCTATATTTCTACAATTACACTCTTTAAACAGTGGGATTTAACTTCACACTTAATCAGCTCATTTCTGTACAAAAGAGAAGTCCATCACACCCAGCCAAGAATACTTAAAAACAGCAAACACAGACAGGATGATGTATTATTAATCCATGAATGCAAATATTCCGAATAAAAACACCATTGTAACTTGAATAACTGCTAATTTGGCCAACCGGTCTACAACAATAGTCCAGTAAATAGTTGCAGCATTAGGACACCTCATCCAAACTTACATGGAGCTTTCATTTAAAACTAACAACTGCTAGTAAGATGCATTCTTCATTAGCCAACAAAGTTATGTTGAGAAGACTAACTCCAATATACACAAACAATAGCACTGCATAATGCAAATTCCAAACAGGTAGGCATGCTGGTGCAACTCAGAGCAAACAACTCACCTGGGACTAAGCAATACAAACTTTTTTTAATGCAATTTCAGATTGAATCCCACACATATACAGCTGAACCGACTTTTGAATTAGCCAAATTGGAAGTACCTGGCGTTTGCGCTTGTGCACAGTAGAGAGCTTTAGGTAAGTGTGCATCCCTTCAGGAGTTCTCTTGGGTATTTCCTTCTCACTGGCAGGCAATTTGTGGTGACGAATCCGAAATTTCTCAGCATATTGCTTGTACCATGAGCTGGGCCACTTGGCTGGGGTGTCCAAATCACTGTGCCGAGCGTTGAATGCTGATTGAGACTGAATCATTAAGATGAATAATAATTTCAATTTGATAATAAAAGATATCTTTGAGATCTATGATCTTTGTGATTTCAGATTGGGTTTCATTTCTAGCCAACCCCAATTTTTATTTGGGATTAAAGACTTTGTCGTCGTCGTTGTTGTTGTTGATAATAAAAGATGCTCAATGAGATTGTACAGGTATTAAAGTAGCGTGTAAATTGTATTCTGAAGGATAAAATGTTATGTGGCTCTTCAGCAAGTATAGAACCCCTATTTTATCACTCTCATCCTTATTGTTCAAGAAGAATGTTTTGGATTTCCAGTAACATCTTCCATGGGAATAAAAAAAATAATAATAATAGAACTTGCTCTCCAGTCTCTAGTATGCTTCTAATCTGTCAATATTTTCCTTTTTGATTTGAAATAATCAAAGGTTTAATTTTGACACTGTGTGGAGATGAAAACACAATTTAATGAATCAGACAAACATACGTGAAAACTGGCTGCCATCTTCCTTTTCTTCATCTAGTGAGAAATATATGTCGTCTCCATGCAACTGTAGAACTGCACCACAAACAAAAATACAGAGAAATAAACATCATACTAGAAGTATAATGACATAGCAAAAAACATTAGAATAAGTAGAATTAAGCTAAAAAGCCATAGTAGCTAAATTGCAAACAAAGGCCTAGTCAATCACAATGCAAACTCATCATATGCAACAACCTGCTATACAGAGTCATCACACCAATAAGGCCATAAAAGGATTGCAAAAGAGATCCAGTAACTAATAACTTATTGATGAATTGATTCTTCAACCCAAATGCAATCAGATATTGCCCAATTATGCTATAGATACTCAAGTTCCTTCAAACAAACCCTAAAGCCTTGTCATAATTGGCGATTTGTGCACAAAATCAACTCACAATTAGGGTTTATATCACTGATCGAGTGAGGATGCGAGAGGAACAGAGCAGCCGACGCTTTGTCGTATAGCAACGCTCTGGCGCGCAACTGGAGCTGGAGTTGTATCTGTATTCTTCCTGGGGTGGAGTGCACGGATATGGCGCCGGAGCGAGGGGAGAGAAACTCGTCCCAGGCGGCCGGGGAGGAGAGAGCGTGCGAGAAGTGCCCGTAAGCAGCCTCGCCAAGCCACGCGCGCCAAGTGCCGCATGCCTCCAGTCTTTTCGCCAGGTCATATCCCTTCCCGTCCTCACCCAGGAGCGCCGACGCCATGACCGACGCCTTGAGCCTCCGCCGAGTCTGACACGTTCTCCATTCTGTGTGTCGCGCGTCAAAGCGTCTTCCAGGAATCTTGAACTTTCTTCCTGCAGCTATCGTCTCCAGTTTCTGCTCGGTCGGGATATGCGGAGTTTTACCTAATAATCAATGTAGAACCGATCTTGCAAGTTATTTTTATAAACGGTCCAACTAAGGGCGTGAATTCATACGCTCTTAAATTTTTATTTTATCTGCCCGAACACTGTCTAAAGATACTAAGGACGTGAGTTTTAGATGTTGATGTGCTCTGATTGTTATCTTTTAAAACTACCGAAAGTGGAAAAAAAAATGATATAAATACGATATATGGACTTAAAGGCGTGAGTTCAACTCACGTCCTTTGGGTCATTTTGCTCTCTTTTGTTTGGGCGCGGGCGGCGAGAAAATAGTGTTTTAAGGGCGTGAGTTGAACTCACGCCTTTGTTAGGCCGTTTCTGTATTTAAGATTTATTTTTGGGCTGTTTAAGTAAAAAATCTGGATATGCGAATTAGAAATGGCCAGATCCGTTGCGACAAAACGGGGGGCATATCTTTTTGTAATGTTCCTCCTGGGTATTTTTCTTATTTAAGAATAACTAATTTACGTCAATAACCACACATTTAATTTATTTTTAAAAATGACTATGATAAAAATACAACTCGACTCACTCTTTTTAAAGAGTATTTTTTATGCTCAAAAGCTGATCACATCTAATCAAAATTAAAAGGCACAATCTCAGCTCACATATTTCAGTTCAAACTTAAAGGATGCAAGTTTGACTCACGCCCTTCAGTTGAGGTAGCACATAGATCTTTTCACAAACTTTTTGGATTATATTTAAACGTCATTATCAGCGTTTTCTATAAAAAATTATAAACGTTTAAATATCAAATTTTTAACTCATCAGCACATACCCACTGCTCATTATATAGAATAAATAATTGAAATTATATTTATATTTTAATTAAAATTTTAAATATAATTTTGATTATTTATATATAAATAATTAAAATTTTAAATATAATTAAAATATAAATAATAATTATATATAAATATAATTTTGATTATTTATATATAAATAATTAAAATTATATGTAAAATTTTTACATTTTTTTAATAATTAAAAATTATAAGTTTTCATTATCGAAAGATTTGCTATTAATTACTTTTTGAACTATTTGGGCTTATTTCATTATTTATATATATGATAATTATTATTCAAGTAATAATGAGCAGTGAGCTGGAGAATTTATAAATTCGAACTGATGGGCTGAAAATTTGATCTTTAAATATTTATAATTTTTGATAGGAAATTTCGATCGAGATGTTTAGTTCATGAAAAGATCTATGTGCTAGCTCAATTAAAAGGTGTGAGTCGGATTGCGCCCTTCAAGTTTGAATTGAAGGGCATGAGCTGAGCATGCGTCCTTCAATTTTGGTTAGACGTGGTCAGCCGTTGGGTACGAAAAATATATTTTGAAATGTATGAGCCCGAATTACGTCATTGTCATGATCATCTGTGAAAATAAATTAAGTGTGTGGTCATTGACTTAAATTAATTATTATTCAAGGTTATTTAAGAAAAAATCTCTTTCTGAGAATAATTACTAAATGTTGAATAAATTGATAAGAGCGAAAGAAAATAGGACTAATTTAGATTGAGAATGTTCATTGGATAAGAACAATTATATTATAGGATAATTGTCATAATAGAGTTTAGAGATTTAACAACAACATGAATTATTTGAGGCTATTTATAGCAGCTCTTGTATCTACCATTCAATAAGGGAGTGTTTGGCAATCAATGGAATAGCAAAAAGTTGGAATAGAATAGCTATTCCGACGAATTAATTTGCCAAACGAATTTTAGACTAAGTAGAAGAGTGCGGAATAGTGCTAATCCGTATACTGAACTTATAGGTGGAATACCTGGGATTAGCTCTCGTCGGAATAGCGATTATTATTTGATTATAATGTATTATATTATTATATTATGATTATGATTAAGATTTAGTATTATTATATTATTATATCATATTTATGATTATAATTTATTATTATATTAATATTATAATTATTATTTATTATTATTATTATCATTATATTATTATTATTAAATTATTATTATCATTATTGTTATTATATTATCGTTACCATTAGTATTATTAGTATATTTATTATTATTATAAATATAATTTTAATATTATATTATTATATTATGAATATAAATATAATTATTTTATTATTATATTATTACGATCAAGATTATTTATTATTATATTATTATATTATGATGATTATGATTGTGATTATTATTACTTATTATTATTTTATTATGTATTATATTATTATATATTGATTATAGTGATGATTAATTTATTATTATATTATTATAATTCTAATTATTTATAATTATTTTTATGATTATGATTATATTTTTATTATTATATTATTATGATTCTGATTATGGTTATATTATTATGATTATGACTATAATTATTATTATCATGATTATAATTATGATTATTATATTATGATTATATTATTAAAATTATGATTACTTATTATTATTATATTATTATAATTATTTTTATGATTATGATTATATTTTTATTATTATATTATTATGATTATGGTTATATTTTTATGATTATGACTATAATTATTATTATCATGATTATGATTATGATTATTATATTATGATTATATTATTAAAATTATGATTACTTATTATTATATTATTATAATCATAATTATTTATAATTATTTTTATGATTATGATTATATTTTTATTATTATATTATTATGATTATGGTTATATTATTATGATTATGACTATAATTATTATTATCATGATTATGATTATGATTATTATATTATGATTATATTATTAAAATTATGATTATTTATTATTATTATATTATTATTTATTATGATTATTTTTTATTACTTTATTATTATTATTATCTTACTATTATGATTATTATTTTACTATTATTATTATTATTATCATTATCATTATTAGCATCATAATTATTCATATTTTAACTATTCTGAGTAACAACTGCCAAACGATATTTTCGCTCTTCCGAATAGTCAAGAATACCACTCTTCTACCACTCTTCCAAAAAAATACTATTCTATCACTCTTCCAAAATTACCACTCTTCCAAAACTATTCCTTGATTTGCCAAACGGACCCTAAAAAGGTAAAAATAATAGTAAAATAACTCTCTACACTTTTAACGACTTTTTAAACTGAATCATCAAAGAAACCCGTCATTTATTCATTACTTGCCTTCTCCAGTAGCTGAAATTGATTCAATCTCGTATTGACCATCTCCATCCAATTTAGATTAAGAACCAAGTCGGAATAAACGATGTAAAGCCCAAATCCTTCATCTTCACGTGTATTTACCAATTAAAACCTTACCGCAACGGTTCCCAGCCAATCAATTACTCCATTGCTGATAATGTTACTCCCTCAAAATCTGACTTGTCCTCAAGGCTGACATTAGAAAATTATACAATTAGCTCGATTTGCCGACTACACTAATACTTTAACACAAAGTTGAATTTTCTTCTTCACTAAACACATCTACAAATTACTACTGGAAAATCCTTTTCCTTGTTGTCAAGACCAAACAAAAGCAATTAGGTTAACACCTCCATAGTAGGGCCCACTCTCTTCTTGATTGAGATACATGAAATACACGGTGAATCAAAGAACCAACAGATGCAAATTAAAATGGTAAGTCACAATACCAAATTTGATCAGAATTTCAAAAAAACCCCTAAAATCTTGGACTCAGCTTATGATTTTCAACTTTTCCCTTTACTGTCACTTGCCTATATGGCTAGAGTTTTAAATACACCTAATCACCCATAATAAATATTCTCTCTGACTTTTTAAATTTGTATATTTCTTCATATGGGCTTGAGCCTTCACCAAAATTACCCTTGAGTTTGAGTAAATCTTGTTGCATGTTACTAAGAAGATCATTAGTTGTTTGGTTACTTCCCTTAGACGCAAATCCCGATGACAAGTGGGGAGGAGAATGTTCATAGAGAGCTTCAAAAGGAGTGGACTTGAGAGATGTGTGGTAGTTGATCTTATATCATCATTTTACCAATACAAGCCACTTAACTCACTTTTTGGGATTTTCAAGGATCATACATCTCAAAAAGATATTTATGCACTGATTCAAATGCTCAGTCTGACTATTAATTTAAAGGTGATATGAGATGCTAAAATTCAACTTAATGCTTAACCCGCTTATGAGATCTTACTAGAATACACTGGTAAAAATTGGGTCTCTATCGATTATGATTTTGGCTAGTAACCTATAGAGCTTATACACAGTGTTGAGAAATAATTTAGCAACTATGATTGCTTTGGAAGGATGAGACAATGTCAAGAGATGACAGTATTTGATCGGTTTATCTATGATAACCATAATAACATCTTTACCTTCACTCCTTGGAATGCCACATATGAAGTCTATGGTGATGACTTCCCAAGCACCATTTGGGACATGAATAGGTTCCAATAAATTATAGCTTAACATATTCTCATTCTTATTTATTTAACAAACATCATATTGCTTAACATATGTCAACAAATCATCTAAGATAGGTCAGTAGAATAACTTTTTTACTCTATGGTAGGACTCATAATGCCTGAATGACCTTTCACACTTAAATCACGGAGAGCTTGAATGAGACTACCTCTCCAATAAAGATGATTGCCCGCATAAATTCTATCTTTCCATCTGATAATTTCACAATAGATTTTTATATGACTAGACAAGGGTTCACCAACCTTCAATTATGAAATCAATTGTTGTGTCCATTGATCATTAATGTAATTGTCTCTTAAATCTTCAATCCATTTAGGATTAATCTCAGTAACAACCAAACCCTGGCCAACCACAACCATATCAGTATGCTCTCTCCTAGAGAGGGCATCAAAAACTCTATTTTTTACACCCTTCTTATATTGAATTACATATTTCATGTCCAACAATTTGCTCAATCCTTTATGCTCTAGTGAGTGTGTCAATCTTTGATCTAATAAGTGTTTTAAATTGAGATGATTGGTTTTAATAATAAATGACATGTCTTGGAGATAATGGCATCATTTTTGAACAATTATTAATAGAGCAAGATATTCTTTCTCATAGGGTGGAGTGGTGTTGGTTTTTAATTCTCAAGGTCTTGCTAAGGTAAGCAGTTGGATGCTTATCCAGTAATAAAACTACACTAGTGCCTTGATCACAAGTATCAATCTCAAGAGTGAAAGACTTGGTGAAATCTGACAAGGTCAATATTAGAGCAGTGCATAAAGCTTGCTTAAGTTGCTCAAATGCTACAATAGTTGTCGAAGTCCACTTAAAGTCTTTTTTCAGGAGGTTAGTGAGGGGCTTACTAATGACTCCATAGTCTCTAATGAATTTCTTATGATACCCTATCAGACTCAAGAACCCTCTAAGAGCTCTAACAGTAATGGGAATAAGCCAACTTTGCATAAAAACCCACCTTTTGAGGATCAATGAATACTCAAGTAACAGAAATAATGTGACCAAAATACTTCACGGATTGAACACCAAAGAATATTTAGACCATTTAGCACTGAGATGATTATCCAAAAGAATTTGCAGCACTAAAGAAAGGTGTTTCTGGTGAGAGAGCAAATTTGAATTGTAGACAAGAATGTCATCAAAAAAATACAAGGACAAAAATAATGCTTCACATTGGAAAGAGAGCAAGTTTGTGGATACCATCAACACCAAGTTTAAAGAGCAGCGGGTCATCCTAAAAATAATGTTTCACATCGAAAAGAAATTTTTACGCTATTGGTATGTAAGATCAGGCAACATAATGCCACAAGTAAGGTAATTAATAATGTCTGCAAACCATGGAAATTGGTCAGCCTGAACGTGGTAGAGTTGCTCTTCGATGAATGAGTTATCGATTAGCAACTCTTTTTCTGTAGTATTGGGTCAGATGCGACAGAGGTGATCTTCTACAGAGTTTTCGGTCCCTCTTTGTCTTTAATTTCAAGATCAAATTCCTGAGCAAAAGTATCCGACAAATCAGTCGAGGCTTGACATCCTTTTTGTTCAACAAGTAGCGGATTGCGACGCGGTCTGTGTACACCACTACTTTTGACCCCATCAGATAGGACCAAATCTTATTGATGGCGAAAATAATAACTAGCAGTTCCTTTCCGTAGTGATGTAATTCATCTGGGCTTCATCAAGCACTTAGCTTGCATAATATATGACATATGATTTTTTCTCCACACGCTGGCCCAAAATTGTACCAACGCCTTAATCACTCGCATCGCACATGATTTCAAAGGAAATATTTCAATCTAGCGGCTGAAGAATTAGTGCCGATATGAGTGTCTTCTTTAACCTACAGAAAGCCTCAAAATATTGTTCATTAAAATTAAAAACCACATCCTTCATAGTCAAGTTGGTTAGGGTTCTTACAATTTTTGAAAAATCCTAAATAAAACGTCGATAAAAATCTATATGATCTAAAAAATTATGAATCTCTTTGACATTAGACAGTGGTGTGAAAGTTTTTCTATCACCTTTACTTTTGTCTCGTCTACTTTTAGACCTTTTTCAAAGATGATATGACCTAGCACTACCTATTGCTGAAGCATGAAGTGTTATTTTTCCTAATTAAATTCTAGGTATACTTTCTCACACCTTTGTAAAACTTTAGTCAAATTATTTAAACATTCATCAAACGAAGTACCGTACACAGAAAAATCATCCATTACATTCTCAATTAAGTCTAAATTGTTTTTCATCATTGCCCTTTGAAAAGTGACTGGTGCATTACATAAATCGAATGATATCCTATCGTACATGAATGTTCCATAAAGATAGGTGAATGTGGACTTATCTTGGTCATCTTGGTGCATTGATATTTGAAAGAATCCACTATAATCATCTAAATAACAAAAAATGAATGTTTAGCAAGTCTTTCTAGCATTTGGTCAATAAAAAAAATGATCCTTCCTGGTTATTGAGTTTAGTTTCCTGTAATTGATATACATATTTCATCCTGTTACCATTCTTATTGATATTAATGCACAACTTTTAGATTTCACCATGGTTGTTCCTTCTTTCTTTGGTACCACGTGTACTTGGGCTTACCCATTTGCTGTTTGAAATCGGATAGATTATCCTAACATTCAAGAGTTTATAGACTTCTTTCCACACCACTTCCTTGAGATTGGGATTTAGTCTTCTTTGTGCTTCTATCGTCGGTTTATGATCATCTTCCATCAAGATTTGGTGCATGCAGATGGACGAGTTAATTCCTTTCAGGTCTTCGATTGTATACCAAATGGTTGTTTGATGTGCTCTTATCTCGGATATAAGTCGATCGGTCTAATCCTTGTTAAGAGTCGCGTTGATAATGATATGGTAGGATTTATTCGGGCCTAGGTATTCATAACATAGTGTGGATGGTAAGGGTTTTAATTTGACCTTTGGTGTTTTCAGAGAGGTTGTGGTTGAATCTGAGCCATCTTGGGTTTAGAACATCATTTCTGAGTATAATTGCGATTCACGATTTTGAAATCATAGTCTATAATTCTATCCGGCCTTGGTAGGAGGCTCTGTTAACTCAGGTGCCCAGTTTTGCGATCCATAATTCTTGAATTTTTTGGCTGAACATTTTGCTTCGGGGATGGCCCAATTTTGCTGTCTGTGATTTTAGAATTTTTGCCCGGTAATTTAAAGCGTTAAACTATCAAATCTTAGATTTTGTGATTTTAGGCTCTAATTATTTCAGAAACTTCTTCAAATCATTATTAGAGGGAAATGTGATAAAATGGTTCACCAAATCATCAATCGCCATTCTTCCGTACTCTTCTCCCACCATTGCATTAATCATGTCAACTTTGCAAAGATTAACATCATTAGAAAGGTACTTCAAAACAAATTTCAGCTGAAATTACTGTAGCTGCTACTTTTCGATCCAAATGAACAGTGAATTCGGACCAAATAGGTCATTGACAGTCGCGAAGAAATTAATTTTTATGGTTATTTTTAGTCTGATTGAGTTATTTTTAGATTTCTATATAAAAGAGGGTCTAAAAACTATTGTGTATCAATCCTGGATAGGTTTTACAAAGTTTTCTAAAGAGAGAAAGAGAAAAAAACATAAGGAAAATCAAATTTGAACGTAACTTCTTAATTTATGATTTCTTTTATTATTTGTATCATTTTTATATGTGATTCTCTCTCCTCTATGAAAACATAGATCTTATTCTAGGATAGTAGACATATAAATTTAAAACTTTATGCAATAATTATACTCGTTGTTTATTTTAATTGCTTGATTTGTAAATTACTTTTGTGATTGAATAAATTGTGCATGAATTGATTTATTTTTATGTTTGTATTAATAATCCGCTTAGGATTAGAAATTCTAAATAACATAGATTTATAAATTATAAATAATTAAAATTATACATGTATCTTAGAGAATTATTTAGGTTTTTAATCAAAATCTGACGGTTCTTTGTCCCTTAAAGTTTACCCTAGATGATGGACCTAACTTCGAGTCTAGATTAGTTGAGATTTTTCTAAATATTTAGGGTATTAATTGGATAGACTTAATTATGAATAATTAGACTTTAGATTATTTTGAATTATTAGAACTCGACGGGTTTTAATTAGAAATAATGATGGACTTAATCATGAAGTTTGCTCTAATTAGAGTATAGTGTAACTCTAACCATTATTTTGATACTAAAATAGATGGTAGCCTTCACCAATTAGGAATAAAACACATAATTAGTATGATTAAGGCTCAAGTAAATAACGATGTTGAAATCTTAGATTTTTTTAATCTTGAAGTAACGCTATATTTAGTTCAGATTGTTCGTTTATTTCAAAATTTGCTTAGTTTAGAAATAACCTTAATTTATAGTTTAGCTTAAAGAAATTATCTATATCGATACTTTAATCAATCTCCATGGGATTGATACCTATTTATTATGTGGTAGGTCATGCATTTGACCGACCAACTATTTTTATATTAAATTAGAATTATTAGTTTGAAAATATCACAACAATTGGTGTTATCCCTAATTAAATTATGAATAAATTATTAAACGAAAATTTTCTCTTTCATCATTGTAAAATGATATTGAAGGATGTCGGGTACCATTATCAAAATGAAGAGTGGGCCGATTTTTGAGTGAAAACATCTATTCTTTCATCGTAAGAGAGATTAAAATACTAGTGTAGACAGATGACAGGCGAGGAATAAATCCTTGTCGATGAAGAAGGTCGCTACTCAAAGATGGGAAAGAAGAAGAGGTGTATGTGAGAGAACGAAAGTGACTAATTCGACGATGGGTGATAAAGAGAAATAAAATAGAAGGCGTAAATGAGAGGAGAAGAGACACACATCGACTTCTTGCTGAAATTTTGAAAATATTTCGAATGTTTTAAACTTTAATCGTATATAACAAAAGTAGAAAATAGGAAGAAAGTCAATCTATGTAAGAGGGGGAGTCGTCATTGAAGACAAGACTGGGATGGATTAGCGGATTAATATATTATTTTTAAATTATAAAAATTAGAATTATAACTCAGAATTCATTTCGATAATATATTTCTCAAATAAATAATTAAAAATATAAATTTTAAATATATTTAATAAAAAGTTTAAGCCCATTTTTTAATGTGAAGAGAAAATTTTGTTAAAAAAATTTAAAAATTATTTTTAATGTTAAAGATGTATATAATAATATATGTTATTATAAATATTATAATTAAATACATGATAGTTTATAAAGAATTACAAAAAAATGAATTATTTTATAAATTATTTTTACCTAAAATATATCATATATATTATTTAAGAGAAAAAATATGAATTATTAAATTTAAGTAGATAAAAAATTTAAACAAAATCTATTAAAGAACAGAAAAGTTTATGTATGATATTTTTCTTCATTCCTCCCGTCCCTTTTATTAAAGATCAGAAAAGTACACGTGCACTGTCAGCAGCTGATACACTGGGCCGAAAAACCAAATACGGCCAGGCGGCCTAGGCCTGTCTTTCCCCAGGTCTTGGTCACGATCATATTTACTGTCGTCTGGAAAACAATGGCCTTTATTCTTTGTTGTGCACACCCGAATCGGATATTCTGACTCGAGCCGAAGCGCTTAATTCTCATCTCCAGCCCTTCTCCGCTCCGATAACCTTCCGTCAGAGGCCGAGCCGCCTTGCTCCTTGCTAGGTACAGAGAGAGAAGGAGACAGAAAGAAGGGAGGAGGAAGAGTGTTCGGAAAAGTAAGAGAAAGCGAGTCGAGATGAAGACGACGAAGGGAGGGAAGGTGATGAACCCTACCGATGCCTATCGGAAGGAGCTCCGCAAAAAGGAGCTCAAGCGGGTAATCTTCATTTACAAACTAATGCTAATTTTTTTTTTCGTTTAAGGGTTTTGTTTCGGTCTTTGGAGTACCTAGAAGCTTTCAAATTTTTTTTCTGGGGGTTAATTGTTTTTTTGCCCGGATAATAGTGCTGTTAGTGTCTGTTGGTTTAATCGCTATTAACATCAACAAATTGCTTTCTTATGTGATTTTAGAACAAAAAAGAAAGGAAAAAGGTGAGAGAGGTTGGCATCTTGAAGAAGGATCCTGAAACAATTAAACAGCAGATTGAGAAGCTGGAGAAGATGAGTAAGGATCTCTTATTAATTCTTATTTGTTCCTTCTGTCATGTTCTTCACCTCTTTGTCAGACTGCTTATTGTTGGATAAAGAGATAATTGTTTGATTTTTGGTTCCAGTTATATTACAATTACAGCTACCTTATTGATATATTTGATCAATGATGGTTGATTGATTGGTCAGTCAAATGTGCATTATGTTCTACGTGTTTTAAGCTTTTTGATGATTTGTACAGAGGCTGATGGTGCCTTGGATAAGGCTAGAAAGCATAAAAAGAGGCAACTAGAGGATACCTTGAATCTAGTTATGAAGAAGAGGAAGGTTTGTTTTTTCTGTTCCTGAAGAAACTCTATTGTTATATTTCTTTCCCATGACACTTAGAAATTCATTTTTACTTTATGCTTTTGCTGCGTTATTTGCATAATCCTTTGTGGTAGCTATTTTTCTCTGCAATTTGTGTGGGATCTTTGATGAATTGAGCAAATATGATGTCCAAAAGTCTGTAGCTGAACTGTACTCATCTTAACTGTTCAAAAGTGGATACCTGTAGTCCTAGCTAAAGTAGGAAGTGTGGAATTCATATTTCTCAAACTTATGCAATCTTCCCTGTTGCATTGTGTATAAATTTGTTTTGTCTCTTTTGTATTTTCATAGGAATATGAAGAGAAGATGAAAGAGAAAGGTGAGGCTCCTGTTATGTTCAGGTGATTTTTTTTTCTTTTTAAATATTTTATTGTCTCGTGATTAGCATTTTATACATTAAATAAGTAGTTTTATTGGAAGTGGTTGGATGAGTTATTAATTTTTATCCTGTGGTTTCCCCTGCCAGCCACTTGGGTCCACCACCTCGACGGCCAATTGCCAAAGAAGATCAACCAAAGCCCGAGGTAGAATTATATTATTTATTTATTTATTTTTGTATAAAATTGCAGCCCACTTGATTGATTGTGTAACATTATGTAAGTATTGAAAATGCAGGATTCTGTGTACTATCATCCTATGCTGAACCCTACTGGGGCACCACCTCCAGGAAAACCTCCGATGTACAAGCCATCAATAGGTATTATTTTGCATGCTACCTACCTCCCTTTACTCACTGGGATGGTGTATTAAGATAACTGATTATTAAGCTGCTTTTAAATGATTCCTTTGTACATAGGCTGGGGAAGTGCATATGTATCCAGTATCTATTTAGTTCCTGTTTCCCCTCACATCGTTTACCTGGTCCTAAAGTTAATATCATATTTTTTCTGCAATTTCATGAGCATTATCTGGTCATTTGAATTATGTATTTTCTTGATAATAATTGGAAGACAGATAACTTTTTCCCCTTGAGAAGGCGTCCATGGAAGAAATTGATTATAACCATGTGTGTACAAGGAGGTTAAGTAGAAGTATTTTTGTGTTCTGCGAACGCACCACGGACCAAATGTTTATGTTCGAGAGCTCAGGTTTAAAATGGGAATTGCTGGAACCTCTGAGACTGTTGGAATTAACTTGTCTCAAATAAGAAGTTGTGGATAATGTTATTATTTGTTCTTTTTTTTCCAGTCTTGTAAATTCACCACTCTTACAATTTTTTTTAATGATTAGAATACATGATTCCACTTGCTTCATCTTCTAATGCAGGAGCATCGTCATCAATGTCAGATCCTGATGAGGCAGGACCATCAGCACCACCACCTCCGCCACCACCTCCCTTGCCAATTTCTGGTGAACCTTCTTCGTCATCTCTTCCTGCATCTTTACCTCTGCCTCCACCACTGTCTCCACCAAAGCCTCCTACAGATGCAAAGGCACCAATTATGCCCCCACCGCCTCCACCACCACCGGCCCCACCAGCCAGAGAGCCGGTTGCTGGTTTTGTCCTGCCCCCTCCACCTCCACCACATCATATGCCCCCACAGGCTGGTGATTTCAATAGTGTGGTCCCAGAGGATGTCAATTTGAAAGAGTCTGGCATGGTAACTCCTTTACTGGTTAACTTCAGTTTTTGTACTTAGATTTGATTGGATTCAGACATCTCTTCAAGGAGTGATTATGCATTTTGATATTGGCTCATTTCATCTCCTAAAATCGTGCACCAATACAGTCAAATGAAAAGTGGGGCATCGAACCCAAAATTCGCATCATAAAACAAAAGAAGTGATAACAAGAACAACAATGCTAGAATTAAAAGTAACAATTTTGAAATTACAATGTTTAATTGTTATGTATTTATAAACATTTAGAGTTTAGGGTTTAGATTATGTATTGTAAACTGTTCATCGTTCTCCTGGCTACTTTTTTCACAAAAAGAGAACAAGAAGGATCAATGATAATGATGGTGCTGACAAAATTAGAAAAACAAGATGTATGCCTTTTATGGTGGATTAGTGGGATCTAAGTTCTCATTATATATTGTTTCTGTAACTTTGTTTGTTTTGGTAAAACTGGAATTTGTGATCAATTTTCAGGCAAGTGTTGTGCTTCCTCCACCACCGCCCCCACCTCCTGGTTCAGTTCCCGAATCAACTGGAGCCCAACCACAAACCAACTTGGCAACATCTAACTCAACTCCTACCCCTGCTCCAACCACAACCACTGAACCTGCCAAATCATCAAAACTGGTTCTCCCACCACCACCACCTCTCCCTCCTCACATGATGCCACCCACTGGGGTGCGGCTTCCACCTCCACCTCCCTCATCAAACATGAGACTGATGGGCCCACCACAGATGATCCCAGGACCACCCGGTCAGCCATCCATGCCTCCACCTCCACCTCCACCTCAGCCTTTGGCAATGGTCCCACACCCACCGGTTGTGCAGCAACCTTATCCTCTGCCCCAGGGTCCACCTATGGTCTGGCCTGGTCCACCACCTATGGCTCCAGGCGTGCCAATGATGCCGCAAAAACCGTCATATGTTAAATCAGCTGCTCCAACAGTGGTGAAGAGGCAACTCGCTCAACACACTCCTGAATTGACTGCTATGGTATGTAACTAGTTACGGTTTGAAATTACTGCAAATTTGTTTGCTGAAACTGTGTGAGTGTGGGAAGGATTCTATTCCTCCATATTTTGCCATTACATGCTAGTATTTTACAAAGCTATAATTTATGTTCTTATGAAATAGCCTATTGTATAGGTAATTCTGTTTTGTATTTGTGAGTTTTGGGCTTGTGTATTAAGGTCCAATACTGGATTCCAAATATTTTTTGGTTGGGCAATTTTGTACAATCTTGTGATAACTGATGGGACTTCAACTTGAAGTCAAAATGATTCTTGAACCGTCCTAGTCTTCCATAATATGCAAAAGTTCTGAGCTAAGATGGGAGTGAATAAGGGCAGAAAATGTGTTAATATGTTTTCTTAGCATAATAATGTCAGGAGGATATAACTTATAGTTTCAACTCTCAACTGACATAAAATGCTTTGTTCAAAAATCCTCGTGTATTCTTCACCTAGTGGAGTCCAAATTGCTTCTCATGTATGCTGGATTACTATTTTTTTTTTGAGCAGGTTCCCGCATCAGTACGTGTCAGGAGAGAATCAGCCCTACCAAAAGGAAAATCAAAGCCACAAGTGTCGGCTTCAGCCACAGCATCATCTCTGAGGCCCTCTTCAGCTGCTGCTGGGAAACTTGAATCAACTGCTACGCCAGCAGGTCCAAAAGGTCAGAGTGTTGATGATTCATATATGGCTTTCTTAGAAGAGATGAAGGAGCTAGGTGCATTGGACAGCTAAGTCTAGGTAGGAAATGCTTAATGTGTAATTGGTTATTTTTCTTTCTTTTTTCGTGCACTGAACTAATCATTGAGAACTGGCATTGTTGACTTAAATCTGTATAACTTAATAGAAAAAAATATGTTGCATTTAGAATATTTTATTTTGTTTATCAAATGAACGACAAGAGTATTGTAGAGTTGTCTAAATTCATGCTTCAGGTCACTCAAGATAATGTTCAGTATTCGAATTAGAAGCACATGTATCCACTATTTAACCTGAACGCAATGAATCACTCTTTTCTATGGCGGCTGCCTATTTAGGCGAAAATGACTGATTCTAAAATTCTCCCAAATTTTCAAGTCCGCTGAAAATATTGCCCAGTTAATCGTCAATTTCACAATTGTACCTCAATTATACCCTACTCTCTTAATAATTGAGAATTGTGCAATTATGCACCCCATCTTGCGCACCTTAGTACCTTCAATTTGAACTTTTGTTGCATTATCAACAAGAAAGCACCATGAAAAGAATAGTGAGTATTTAGCCTGTCAGAATCAAAGCTACAGCGCCATCGATTTCCTTTGATTTTGAACTTTTTAATCTTCGCTATCGAACACGAACGAGAAAGTATCGGTATGTAAAATTTTTAATTCGCCAATGCTATCGAAGAGAGAGAGGGCTCTCGGGTCTCGGCAGTTTTTGGAGGGCTTAATTTCTCGTACAAGGGGACTATTTCTTTTGATCTGGTGGACAGAATGGCCGTTGGATGACATTAAGATTCGCATAAAGTTCTCTGTGCTGCTTTAACAGTCGTGAGAAATACAAGATCTGACAATCCGGCGACCTTAGAATGAGCATCAGGTCCGATGAGCGTTGGACCACCTCCGTTAATTCAAAAAATATACAAGGACGAGAGAGAGCTCCGTCTCAAGTGTCAATATACTATAACGGAGGCCGTTATCAGGCCGTCAAGCGTTTTTAATTGGAACAGGCCACAACAGCTATGAGCCACCTATCCAGAAACAGGCCGACCAAGGCCTACATAAGCAGTTACAATTTCTATGTCCATCGTGTTACGGGTCTCCGACATCACCAAATGACTTCACCATAGGTATGTTTGACACACGGTGAAATAACAAAAAGTAAAATAATGAATTATAGATTAAGTAGAAGAGTGTGGAAGAAAACTAATCCGGTATACCAAGTTATAGGTGATATATCGGATTAGTTCTCGTCGGAATAACGATTATTGTTTGATTATGTTGTATTATATTATTATATTATTTATAATTTATTATTATATTAACATCACTATTAGTATTATTATTATATGATAAATTTTATTATTTAATAATATTATTATATTATAATAATAATTATTTTAGTATTATATTATTATTATAAATATGATTATAATTATTTATTATTATTATATTATTATAATTATCATTATTTTTATTATTATGATTATGATTATAATTTTATTATTATTATATTATTATATTATATTATGATTATGGTTATATTATTATTATATTATTATGATTATGACTATGATTATTATTACTTATTATTCTTATTTTATTATTATATTATATTATATTATATATTATTATTATATTATTTATTTTATTATATTATTATAATTATGATTATTTATTATTACTATATTATATTATTATGATTATGATTATAATTATTTATTATTATTATATTATGATTATAATTATAAACTTTTTTATTATATTATTATATTATTATGATTATTATTATCATGATAATGATTATTATTTGATTATTATTTGATTGTGTTGTATTATATTATTTTATTATGATTATATTATGATTATATTATTAGAATTAGAATTATTTATGATTATATTATAATGATTATGATTATAATTATAATTTTTTATTATTAGATTATAATTATGATTATAATTATATTATTATTTTACTATTATTATTATTATCATCATCATTGTTAGTATCATAATTATTAATATTTTAACTATTTTTATTATTAACTGTCAAAGAATATTTTCGCTCTTCTAAATAGTCAAAAACACCACTCTTTCAAAAATATAATATTCTATCACTCTTTTAAAATTATTTCTCTTTTTAACTCTGATTTGCCAAAGAACCCATAATTAGTAAGTAAGACCCAGGGCCAGGAGTCATAGAACCGCCGCACTGTCAGTCTTGATTTCTAGTTAAAAAGTCCCGCAACGATTAAAAAATTAGAAACCCTCTCCTATCCTCAACCAGACGGACTGCAGTGAAAACGGTACAGAAGGAAAAACAAATATCGCCAATTCTCTAGGGTTTAAGGAAGAAAAAAAGAAAGGAGAACAGCCGCCACCATCTCCACCTCTCTTTTGCGCCATCATGTCTCCGGCGGCCACCGAAGTTAAGAAGAAAGACAAAAAGATGAAGAAAAGGAAGCAAAAGCTCGCCGCCACCAGCTTTCCTGGTGGTGAAGAGAGTGAGATCGTTGCCCAGGAGGGAGAAGAAAGGAACGAAGAGCTGGAGGCGACTGGAGATGGAGAGGAGGAAAGAGAGGAAACACCAGCAGCGAAGAAACAGAGAACTGAAGGAGAGGGCGCAGGAGTAGAGAAACTGATTAAGAAGAAAAAGGGGAGTAAGGGGTCAGGCATTATGACTGACGAGCCTTTTTCTGATCTTCCGCTCTCTGAAGCTACCATGAAAGCCATTCAAGATATGAAATTCGTTAACATGACTCAGGTACTTTCTGTGGAGATGGAAATGTTGCTTCCTATTGTATTATGAGGCTCTTCTCATGTATATTTACCATTTGCAATCTGCATAGTAGAAAATTATTATCATTTTTTGTAGTAATGGATGTTGCAAGGTTCTGTTATTATATCTTACCAGGTTAGTTATGCAAAACAGCACATGACAAACCAAGGAATTTTTTTTTTTAAAAAAAAGAGCATTCTAACTATCTAATAAAAGATATAAGTAGGCATTGTCTTACTTCAAAAAAGGGGAAAAAACTATCTGGAAATGTGAGTTAACCAATTTTCATTTTAACTTAACAGATTCAAGCAAGGTCTATTCCACCTCTGTTGGAAGGAAAAGATGTGATGGGTGCAGCACAAACTGGTTCTGGAAAGACTCTGGCTTTCCTGGTACCAGCTGTTGAGCTCTTGCATGCTAGTCACTTCAGTTCAAGGAATGGAGCAGGTGTTATCATAGTATGCCCAACACGAGAACTCGCTATCCAGGTCTCTGTCTATTTGCCAAAATTTGCACCTTTCGTAATATGTTTTAGTGTCCTTCGGAAGTCTAACAACTTCTCTAAAGAATCTTATGTATAGAGTGGTCTTCCGATTATATTAGCAGCTTTTATTTTTTTTAGGAGATTTTGAGTACATTCTACTTTCGTATTAGACTGCAGTAATTGGAAAAATTATGTAGATGGTAGCTTGAGTTAAATTCTAATGATATTGTAGTATAATTAGTGTGGAGAAAATAACAATCAGTTGAACTGCTGTACTGGCGTGTTCATATAGGAATGTGATCTATGTGTGCGTGTTGTTTAGTGTTTTTATTTTGGCCATTACTGTTCATTTGTACGTGTGTTACTCTTTTGGCCAACATTTTTGCTGGCAATCAATAGCAATCTTGGGCCAGGGGGGATTTTGAAATATGATACTTACGTGAAATTTTAAATTTTGTTTGAATGTTGTAGACACATGCAGTTGCAAAGGAGCTTTTGAAATACCACTCACAAACACTTGGGTTGGTTATGGGAGGTAGTGGGCGAAGAACTGAAGCTGAACAGCTGGCAAAAGGAGTAAATTTGTTGGTCGCCACCCCAGGCCGGCTTTTGGACCATCTTCAAAACACTAAAGGCTTCATCTATAAAAACTTAAAGGTAATCGTACAACTTTGGTTACTCAATTTTTGGTGTTAATACAAGAGAGGAGTGTAGAGTGATATATCTCTATTTTTAATGGTTGTGCTTGGAGCATGACTGTTCCTTCCATTGTTCATTCTACAATGAGACCTAAAAAGGTCCAACTCACACTCACACTCCATATAATTTTCAAACATTGAAGAAAGTGTTATTTTGTTTCTTTCCATTTTTCCTTCTAAAAAACTCTCAGCCAAAGCCTGGTATTATTAGTGTTTATTTCAGGGAATGGTTTGAATTTGAAATATCGGTGGATTGAGACATCATCTGTTGTAATAGACCCAATTGGGCATTTAATTATATTGTAGGAGGGAGAAACTATTTTTTTCATAGTCGATGTGATTGTGGGACCTCCCCTCTCCCTCCTGCACATAACTACTGCAGTCCTTCAAATATTGGTTGTGATGATTTTGTTTGACTGAATTTGTTTACATGTTTGCTGATGCATTATTCTGTTTTATGCTTGGCAGTGTCTTATAATTGATGAAGCTGACAGAATATTAGAGGCTAACTTTGAGGAAGATATGAAACAAATATTTAAGCGCCTTCCCCAGGTAGATATGTTGTTCTTTGTACTAATCCTTTAGCTGTTAATATTCCCTAATTGTTGAAATTTGACAGCACATGTTGCTTAGCAGATGCAAAATACTTTCTGTTTTCTCGTGATCTGACAACCTAAAGGATTGTCGGATAGCCAAGCTTAAGAGGTGTAAGAGCAAGAATTTAAACTTAGCAAAGGAGTACTTTTTCGGGAGAAATGTGGAATTAAGAACGGAGGCTCAAAAGCACTAACTTACATTATAATATGAAAAGACTAAACTGCCCATTACTTGTCGTATTATATGTATTAAGGAATCTAACTATCTTTTGTAACTTAAGCATAACCAACTAACCAAGGATGACTGGATGAGGTTTAGTAGTTTGAAGTAATACAGAAAATCATTCAAATCAGATTTAAGAACGGAAAATTAAGGAGAGCTGCTGAGCTATATTTTTGGTCTGTATTTGTCCCAGTAAATGCTAAATTGTTTGTACCAGCCAAACCAGTTTATTGTGCATGAAGGGAGGAATCTGAGCCTAATTACAGAAAATTGAAGCAAAATTAGTTCCTAGCAACTGATGAATGGCTTATGAAATCACAAAGATAATTTCATATCTCTACATCAGACAAATAGTAAAAGAACCATTGAACAAATTTTATTATGGTTGATAATTAAAGAAAATATGTCAAATAAACTGGGTGTCTCCCATTTCTGAGATTTAAGAGTGTCTGGGCTTGTTCAAAATATTGTTTCCCCTTGACATTTTATGTTTGTTGAAGGAATACATTAGGGAACTTAAAAAAACAACTAGCAGCTATAAGAAAAAGTAACGAGAGAGGAAAATTACAAGAGAGAAAACTATATAAGATGGATCTCAATAGAGAGCTCACCACAGCAAAATTTTTGCTCTCTGTTCTGCAAGTGTACTAACATTTCAACAAAGATCTGAGTTATGAAGAAAAAGAAGTTTTATTCTTGTGTTGAATAGTGTACATGAGAAAGGTAGAAGAACAGTAAGAATGATGTACTATCTGCAATGCTAAGGAGGTCCAACTTTATGGGTATTTTTGTCATAAAAGAGTTAAGGAGGCCCCAAGGAGATAAAATTTGTTAAGGGAGAAGGCTGCCATAAGAAACGCAAGTAAAGGGGACCTTTAATCCAGTCTAAGGAACACCTTAAGACTGCTGAACAGCACCTAAGTGCTCTTTCTTCTATTAATAAATAAATCAAACTTTCCTTCTACACTTAAAATGAGTCGATATATTTAGTCTGCAGTTGTAAGATGCTTTTATTGTTCATAGAATTAAGAGAGTATTCTTTTACAAATGCATGCAGATATTTCTGAAATCATCCTTTATAGTATTAAAATATTAATTTTCTTATTTTCATGCAGAAAAGACAAACATTGCTATTCTCTGCTACCCAAACAAAAGAGGTTTGCACAATCTTTGTCATTACCATTTTTATTTGTTGTAAAGTTTGAATAGAAGTAAAAATGTGAGTTGATTGATAGTTTGATACTAGAGGAGAACAAGAACCGTTGGTCGTGATAGATCCGGTTGAATCGGGTATTATCCCACCATTTGAGAAGCATTATGTCTGAACTCGTCGAATGAGACCAAGCAACAACACTGAGTAGAAAATCAATACAAATTACGTCCACCTGTTGATAGCTCCGTTCTACCCACAAATTGAAATAATACTCTTTTCTCTGATTTGCATCTCCCTATTGTTCAAAGAAAGGGAATCAGATTGTGCACTCTAGAATGATGTACTGAACCTTTAACCTCACACCCAATTTCAGATTTTGTTTCTCTTGATAAATTATCACCAGTTTTCAAAGCTTTCATTTTTCGTTGAAAAAAGAAGCAACACTCCAGGAAAAATTGAATGTAGTATCCGAATGTATTGTACAGAACATCCAGCTCAACGAACTGCAAAAGACTTAACTGACTTGACTGCTTAGCTTAGTCCATCGATCAGTGAAGCACATCAACTACAGTGTGCATGCTAGCGCTCTTCTTTAAGCTATAGGACCTACTCCTCCCAATCAAAGCTGTACCGACTCCCAAGCCGACGTTATTCTTTTGACGTGTGAACTTATCCAACGTCATATATTTATCGAAGATGAGGCGTGGAGCGTTGGATAAGCGTTTGCAAAGAGAAGTGTGCTTAGGTAAGAGAAGTGGGCGTCTTAGCCTCTTAGGGAAGGAAAGACTTATATAATAGCCAGTCAGAATTTGTAAGCGGGCAAGAGATGAATTGCAATGTTTTGGTCTTAACCTTCGACCGGACAGAAATTTCTAAGAGTCACCACCTCCTTGCATTATGTTAGTGTTCCTTGTGATTGGATAACAGCCATGCAGGACCCGATGTGGAAAGCGGCTATGGTTGAAGAGATGGGAGCACTCTCAAAAAATGGCACTTGGGAAATTATTCCAAGACCAGCTGGAAAGAAAATGATTGGGTGTAAATAAGTGTTCACACTTCACAATGAAGCACAACCTTGAAGGAAAGGTAGATAGGCTCAAAGCGAGATTGGTAGCCAAAATGAATTTCGGATGAACATATAGAATAGATTACGAGGAGACATTTGCTCCAGTGGCCAGAATGAACACAATATGTACTCTCATTTCATGTAAGTACATGTGCAATGAATTTCAGATGGAATATACACCAATTAGGTGTGAAAAATTCTTTTTCCTCCATGGGGACTTGAAGGAGGAAGTGTAATATGAAATTACCTTTGGGGTTTGATAATGAACAAGTGACGGGCAAAGTTTGCCAGTTGAAACGTTCCTTGTACGGATTGAAACAATCCTTCGAGCTTGGTTTGATAGTTCTCAAAGGCGATGATTAAAGAAGGCTAGAAAGAAATGTTGATCACATAATGTTCATTCAGAAAAATAGGGGGAAATTGTGTGTTTTTATAGTGTATGTTGATGATATTGTGCTCATCGGAAATGATATGGTGGAGATGGGGAGAATTAAGGGCACTCTCGCCATCGAGTTTGAGATGAATGATCTCGGTGCTTTACGTTATTTTTTAGGCATTGAAGTTGCCAGTTCACCAAAGGGAGTCGTACTTTCTCAACAGAAGTATGTCTTGGAGTTGCTACATGAGGCCGGGATGCTTGGATGTCGACCAACCAATGCACTAATTGATCCAAATCACGGGTTGAAAGGGGGCACGAGTGATCAAGTAGATCGTGAATGGTACCAAAGACTTGTGGGAAGACTCATTTATCTATCACACACTCGACCGGACATTAGTTATGCTGTGAGTGTTGTGAGTCGTTATATGCATGACCCTAGAGTTGTGCACCAGGAGGCTATATATCGGATCATTCGGTATCTCAAGGGTTGCCCTAGAAGGGGTTGCTCTTCGAGAAGAAAGGGCATACAAGAGTAGAAGTGTATACAGATGTAGATTGGGCTGGCTGTCAGGATGATAGAAGGTCAACTTCAGGTCATTGCGCTTTTGTTGGTGAAAACTTGGTTTCATGGAGAAGCAAAAAATAGAACGCGATGGCGAGGTCAATTGTTAAAACCGAGTATCGTGCGATGACTCTTGGTGTCAGTGAGGGAGTGTGGTTGCAAAGGGTGTTGCTTGAATTGGGACTGAATGAGAAAGATCCTATTATGTTGTATTGTAACAACAAAGCTGCAATCAGTATTACGAACAACCCGGTGCAACATGATCGAACAAAACATGTGGAGATCGATCATCATTTTATTAAAGAGAAACTTGACAATGGAATGATGTGTCTTCCATTTGTCCGGACTATCGAACAATTAGTTGATATATTCACTAAGGGTTGCACATTGCTGAATTCTCCAATTTAATTGACATGATGAACTTGAAAAATACATATAGTTCATCTTGAGGGGGAGTGTTGTAAAGTTAGAATAGAAGTAAAAATAGTTGTGAATATAATTCTAAATAGTTTAGGGTCTTATTTGTAAATGTGGAAAGAGTGGAGATATTATCCACCTTCAATCTCGTTTCCAATTTTATTGATATTGTTGTTATGTTTTAATTATTCTAATTTGAGCATGAGAAAATTTTACCCTTTTTTTTATCCAGGTTGAAGATTTTGCAAGATTATCCTTCAATAAAAAAGAAGACGGGGGAGAAAAGCCAGTTTACATAGGAGTTGATGACTCAAGAAACAAGGTCAGAAGTTGGTCCTTTTTTATATTTGGGTGTTCTTTCTAATTGTGAACTTTGGTCAAGGCCAATTCTTTTGTATTGGTGGATTTAACACACAAGATTTGTCATCTATCTGTGAAGTATCCACCTGTTGTTTGATACTTATGTTGGCATGATGGAAAACATATTCAGTTCTTTGACCCTACCTCTGATCACCCCTGTAAAATTGACCCCTTGATCAAAATGAAAAACAACTAAGAATCAATTGAATAGAATATAGTTGAATGGATTAGAATAGAACAAAAATGATTTTAAATTGAACTTTGTTGATCAAAATGAACCACCATCAAACAAGTTAGGTAATACTTTGAAAGTCAGAAGTGTTGCATGCTTGTAGTGTGATTTCCTCAAATTCATTTCTCATTTCCCACCTCGCGATTTTATTTTGATCACAGTGCAAGTCCGGCATTTTGTACGATCTGTTCATGGAACAATATGGTCTTTCATAAAACTTCTAGGTAAATTTGATCACTGTCTGGTCTTCACCTTGTCACTTGGATACATTTGAAGATAATCCATATGTAAGTGGGGTAATACTTTGAATGTCAGAAGTGTTGCATGCTTGTAGTGTGATCTCAGAGAAGACAATCTCATAACAGTGAATATCCAAAAAAAAGAACAAGAAGCTTATCTCTGTTCAGCTTCTATATAATATTTTTGCCTTTGCTGCACATTTGGTAGGGTGCCAGTACCTTAGACTTAACTATTCTGTTTGAAACAGACGACTGTAGAAGGATTGGAGCAGGGCTACTGCATTATCCCTAGCCGCAAGAGGTTCCTAGTTTTGTATGCTTTTCTAAAGAGAAATCTCAACAAGAAGATTATGGTTTTCTTTTCTTCTTGCAATTCAGTCAAGTATCACTCTGAGCTTTTGAGGTATGATCTTTACTTGTTATCCAATGTGTTCTATTTGATGTTATTAACATATTGCAACATAGGAGTGCTAATTATAGTATCACTTTTTAAAGATGGTCACATGATATGTTTAGTTGTATTGTTTTGCTTCCATATCAGTCGAGTACCACTTTAAGCTTGATCCCATCTTTATCTCAAAGTAAAGTACCCACTTTGAGCTGCATTTATTTGTGACATAACCTTTTGCTTTCAAAATTGGTAACAAACTATTGAAAGTTGAAACCAAGTGAATAGTACAATTTTTTTTTAAAAATAAAAATAGCAACATTAAATGGTATAGTAAATTTTTATTAGGCTCAAGACTTGAAGTTTGAATCCAAATATGAACATGCAAATGCATTCAGACTGCTGAATGATAGTTACAGAGAAGTATTATATTTACCGTAAGTGAAATATTAACATGCAAGTACATTCAGACTATCTTGATTCAATGTTATTACTGACCATGGTTAGTGTCGATGCATTATACCATTTGTTTTGCATATTTAGGAACTATCCATCTATTCTCAATTTGTGTTGTAATTTGTCATGTTTGATTCTTACCAGTTACATCCAGATAGACTGTATGGACATTCATGGAAAACAAAAGCAACAGAAGCGTACGTCTACATTTTTTGAGTTTTGCAAGGCTGAAAAGGGTATTTTGCTATGTACTGACGTTGCTGCACGTGGGCTTGATATCCCTGCTGTGGTTAGTTATGTTCTTTTTTAATAGAGAATATCATTGTGTATTGAAACTATGTATATGCCCCTGACTGAGGAAATGGACATGATCAGCACTATAAATATCTGTATAAACTAACCAAATTACTCTGTATCTTAAACTAATTTTGTTTGCAATTAAACTTTTTGTGAATCCAGTATTGTACTATTAAAATTGTTTTTCAATATTTAGGATTGGATTGTGCAATATGACCCACCTGATGAGCCGAAGGTCAGTAACTCATCTAATCCAGCTTATATATTTTTTTTTATACTAATGCTTTGTATTGGTACTAATAATATCTTATTGTACATTCAGGAATATATTCACAGGGTTGGGAGAACTGCTCGCGGTGAAGGTGCAAAAGGGCATGCTCTTTTGTTTCTCTTGCCAGAGGAGATAAGCTTTCTTGCCTATCTGAAGGTATGCTATATACTTTGTTCTCAGTAGTAGTTATAATTTGGTGATCTCTGAATGAATTGGTGCTTGGCCAAGGCCATCAACTAAAGCAGGTTTTATTCTGTTAATTGTTGCTGAGGCCCATGATTGTTGATATATGGAGCATTAGGTGTCTCCATGTTTTATTTCAGTACTGTAACTATAAGGGAAATAATTGATTGTCATTCCAATGTTGTGGCAGGAAGCAAAGGTTCCTTTGAAAGAATACGAGTTCAATGAGAAAAGGGTGCAAAATTTGCAATCCCACCTGGTTAGTTTTTCCCCCCTTTTTAACCCGAGTTCATTTGGACTCACAAAACTTTTTGAGTTCTAGTTTTCATGAACCGAATTTTGACAAGAGAGTAATGCAGGAGAAGATAGTGGGGGAGAACTATTATTTGAACCAGTCTGCAAAAGATGCATACAGGGCCTACATTCTTGCATACAATTCACATTCCATGAAAGAGATATTCAATGTGCACAGCCTCAACCTTAAGGTATGAAGCTGACTGCACACCTGTTATTATTGTTATTCTTGGCAAACAGCAGGGGCAGAACCAGAAATTTACCATAGTGAGGGTTTTTTTTTTGGGGGGGGGGGGGGGGGGGGGGTGCATGGTAAGAAATAAAAATTAAGGGAGATATATTTGCAATGAGGTAAATTTAGTGCTTGAATCAAGAAAATTCATTCTTGGCACGGCAAAATTCATATGTGAGATGTACCATATTTGAATCACGGTAACAACTAGTTGTTTACCAATTAGACACTAATCATACCAGCACTAGCATCCCCACTTAGTGGTCATCGTACCCTAGCGTAGTTGGTACATGTATCTATGAACCTTCAGAAAATGTTGCACAATTGTTAATTACTTGGAAATCCTTTGTGTCAGGATATTGCTGCATCATTCTGCTTTAGCAGCCCCCCAAAGGTAAATTTAGACTTGGAAAGCAATGCCTCAAAGTTCAGAAAGAAATTGCGCAAGATAGAAGGCAGCCGACATGGAATTAATTTCAGAAATCCTTATGGGAAAGCCAAGGATAAAAGACAGTTTTCTAGAATTTAAAAGAGGGGTTTTTATCTCATACATGTTTCCAGTATAAAATTTTGACGTGAGGATACAAATTTTGCAGTAGCATGAGCTGTAATAGATTTTTAGGAAAAATAATATATTTTGCCTGGCAGATGCATTTTTATGTGATGTGGATCTCTGTACGATTTGTGGTCAAATGCATTCATAATTTATGCGGTATTAATTTCTTACAAATTATAATCCAAGTTTCGGTCTCCAGATCTCCTAGTTTTCTGTTAGCTGGATCTTTATGAAGAATACTGTCCCATATAGATGGTTTGCTCTTAGAAATGAGAGTTTTACACCCGTTCCCGTACTGTTTGGAAGTCAACACGACAATTGCCTTTAATATGGTACTGTTTTGAGGTGAACAGAACAGGAACATATGACCAGTTCGTGGAGATAGAATGTGACATAATTTGCACCGATCAACATCAACAGCCCGACATGATAAAGAGTGTCTACAAGAGATATGAGGTATATAGTATTATTATCATGTTCTCAAAAATTGAGTCTACTTGCGATGCTATTATTGTTGTCCTACTGTAACTAATGTTTGTTTGGTTCAAAACAACAACCAACAAACAGACAAAAATGTAAATATTACACCGAGGGAGATATGCCTATATAGTAATGCCTTCAGCATCAACATAATAAAAAAATAGTTACTGAAACCAATTTAAGCTTACAACATGTTCAAATAAGGATAAGAACCATGCTAGTTCCAAGGGCGATATTTTCTCCAACAGAACAAAATATACAACTACACTAGGGTTTTGTCATGCCCAACTAAAAGAGGCAGTAATAATACCGCAAATCTAGTTGCAAATAATAACCCGCATTAGTTTATATATATTCTACACCTGATATGCATAGTGATACATGATGAATACAAAACTTCCCAACACAGCTACCAGGGGCTGTAAAACCAATCGTCTTGAAGGAAACCCAAGAAATTCTCTACCTCCAGACACCTGTAGCTATGTTTCCAACCATCATCAATTATTTTGCTTCGCATATCCAATAATAGCACTCACATTAGCTATCATCCATATCTTCATCTTTCACTGACATATTGGGCCCATCATCAAAACCCATGTCAGGTGCAGGATCATTCAAGTCTAGGAACCTCCTAGGCAAACTATCTTTCTCTTCACTAGGACTTCTTTCCCTGTCCAATGACTCTTCCTTCTGCTCTTGTGCTACTATGTCTGCATATTCTTCATTCACCATTTCATTGCCACCATTATTATCATAATTATTATGATTGTCACCATTATTGTAGTTATTTTCATAATCATCGTCATCTTCTATCTCTTCACCAGCCTCTTCGTTCCGATCTTGGCTCGAGGTAGAAACCTCCTGATCATTTTCTGAGTACGCTGCATCAGCATCAGCATCTGAATTTGTGTCGGACTCAGACAGCTCGTACTTCCTATAATTGATCTTCAGACGGGTTGAGCGCCTGCTCCTCCTGAGGCCTGTCTCAATCTCATCGACTGACCTCAGTTTCCTCGCACCCTGCTTTGTCCTCGGTGATTCTTTCTTGTACCGTCTTGACCTGTGGCTCATCTCTAATTCTTCTTCACTTGAACCAATGGAATCCTCTTCTTCTTCTACATATTCATCTTCTTCAGGATTTTCTTCATCCTCCTCCTCATCAAGTTTGTACTCTTCATCTCCCTCAGAGCCACTTGAGGTCGACTTGTTCTTGTGTGTCTTGAGGTACTCCTCATCATAGACAACCTCACCGACAATGTCATCATCACTTTCAAAGTTTGCATCAACATCATAGGCAGCCGCATCCACAAAGTCCTCAGAATATCTTCGAGGTCGTTTTCTTCGCCGATTGCTGAGATGACAAATAATAACATGACAAGGCTTGTATGGATGGATGTACAGGACTAGTCAACATGTTACTGAACCTAAATCCAACAGATCCAGTTTTTCATATTTTCTTTCACTATTTTTTTTTTCATTTTTGTCCATTGATTTGATTTGCTTTGTAATGTGGCTAAAACTTTCAAATTAATCAGACAACAAGAACAATGGGGCATCAGTGCAACCAATTAATGATTTTTCATTTACTATAATGACATTATACTAGTAGCACGCCCAGTTGCAGTTTGTACTTGCAGGAGGTAGAATGGCAACTTACCTTCTATCCAGAGATCCATCTGGTTCACCTTCCTGATCGGTTTCTACATAATTATCCTCAGACTTGGGAGATGCAGAATCATGGAAGTCGTCAGGCGGAGACGATGGACCATTGGATTTACCATTGGCAGAAGCCTCGTGTCTTGCAATAATTCTCCTACTGCTGGTACCAACAGCAGTCTCGGGTGACTCCTGAGTTCTCCTAAAAATCATATCGAATTTGTAAAATATGAGTACAGCCTCATTCGTAATGATGAATTTGCAGTTTAAGCATAATGAGCATACTTTGTTAGTTTTATCGCCTCATTGATTGACCGATCATAGTCATCTGCAAATGATATCACCAAAAATATTACTGTTATTTAAGAGTAGAGAAATCGGACATAACAAGACTATTAGAAGAAGTATATATAACAAAGCTCATAACTGCTAATTGAGCAAGAAAGTGATCTTGGTTTTATCACCTCAGTTGTCTGTGTTTACACAAAGTACAACAATAAACTGGTATCCCCATAGTTAGTTTTCATATGAGATATGGTCAATACCACCACACCTCAGGGCATGTTACCAGCAAATATATGTACCAACCAACAATTAGAAGGCATGTTATGTATTAATCTATAAAAGGGTTCGCTCAAAAAAATAAATTATAGAAGGGTTCAGAAGACTTCGTAACTATAATCAATAATTTTATGTTGAGACCTGAAGTACTTACCAAAAGTGTAGGTGACGTTTTTCCTGTTGCGAAGGGATCGACCAGATGTAACACCATCAGCTGTCAAATAACTGTTGAGAAGAAGTGCTTCCCTTTGCTGCTTTTTCAATAGTTTCTCTTTCTTTTGCATTAGTGCAATATTCATCTACATAAAATATTTGATTAATTTAGTACATGGTACGCATCTTATTCAGTTCTTTGTGGGATAGTGGAAGCAAATTACTTTATGAGTTTTCTCTATCTCGGGAAGGTAATCAATCTTCAATTTCTTGGCAAGTGAGACTTCTGTCCGATTCTTGCTACCAAAAAGCTTATCCTGCAAGTAAGAAAATAGGTTCCTTTTATAATTCATTAACCAAAATGCAATTCTACTTTTGCAGACCAACGAAACTAAAAATTAATAAAACATGATTTAGGTTCTTAAATAAAAAAAATGTATACATTCCATAAAAATAAGCAGTGAACTTCCTATTGCTTTGCTTTCAATGAATTCGGACTTTCTTTCCAGTGTAAATAGAGGTAGGTTGGTCAGGCATGTTGAAGGTAAAAAGTTGATTAAACTAGCCAACTGCATCCTGTTGATAAAGACCATTTACCAAGGCAAGCAAGTAGATCTTTTTCCTCAAGTCAAAACACCCAAAAATAGCTGAGAATCAAATAATCAGTTCATGATGAACCGGAGTCTTCTAGGTACTAAAATTTAGAATTGAGTTGCCTGTTGATATAACATTTGCTTGCTTTGTGCAGGTGATAAAGATATTCATTTGGACTATGGTCATTTAAGCAATAAAAAAAAATCACCCCATAAACTAATATAATATACCACAATGTGGGCATGCCCCAGTGCTCACTGAGAATTAATTGACTGTGATAATCCTACCAAAACAAAATATCCTATTGAGGAACCATTCTGGTCAGCTACCAGTAGAGCTACTTGCTAGATGATAATCCTCATGGTAAAAAAAAACGAGACACGACATAAATAATCTACCGAAACTTCTTGGAATTCATCCAAGTTTGTTGCAACTGCTTCCCATTCGTATGTAACAATAGGAGGTGGAGGAAGTGGTGGTCGTCCTTTTCTTTTCTTTGTATCAGACTTCTTTCCCTCAATTTTTGGTGTCTCAACTTTCCTTATTTCACGATACAGTCTATGACCAAGGACAGGATCGTCCTCATACCTGTAATATTGAATTACAATTGAAATCTTAATCAATTCATCTAACAACAACAAAACCTTTAATCCCAAATAAATTAGGGTAGGCTAAAAATGAAACCCAATATGAAAGCATAAGATCAAAGATCTCAAATATCAATGATAATAATGATGATGATGAAAAAAATAATAATAATAAATAAATAAAATAAAAATAAATAAAAATGATAATGATAATGATGATGACAATGTGATAATAATAATGATAATGATGCTAATAATATGCTAATAATAATAGTAATGCTAATAATAATAATAATAATAAAATAGAATAATAAACCGACGTTATAAAACATATTTCTAAATCCTTAATTCTAAACCCTAAAATCCTAAAATCTAAGAACTGAAAACTAAAAATCTGAAGTCTATAACTCTACTACTAGACTCTAACTCCTAAATCATGGTTCTGGTACATGGATCGTCGTCTTCCAAGCACTCGTATCCAAAGCAATCTCTTTGGATATATTTCATTCCTTCAAATCATTTTTTATTGCTTCCTCCCGTATCAGTCTCGGTCGACCTCTTCCTCTTCTTGTGTTTTCAGGACGACTTAGAATACCACTGCATACAGGAGACCTTCGTTGGATATGACCAAACCACCGCAAACGGTGTTGGGCCAGCTTCTCTTGAATTGGTGTTACCCCAAGTTTGAATATTAGTTAACCCTTAATAAAAATAGTAGTAAGTAGTAACTATAATAAATTGAAGCTTCCATAAGCAAAGGTTGTAGGAACATCAGTAGTCAACAACCCAAAACACAATTTGCTGCATATTAGCATATAGGAGCACGTTGCATTTTATAAATATCAGTATCAGATGACTATGACGAAAATTTATCAAGTAAAAGCTGAAACAAGGTTGGGACCTCCATTTCCACAGTTACCCAGAAAAGGGACTGATCAGATTTTGCATAAATATCTTCATCCCCAATGACATCAGAGAGTCTACCTGATCTGTGGTTTCAGATTGGACAGTCAAAACTAGAACGTGATTGCACTTCCCAAGGTGGACAATTGTGGATACGAATGCACAGGTTGGTCAACAAAAAGAGTGCAAAAGAACGAAGTAATATAAAGACAAACAATAGAGTTCCTTTAGTACCACCTGCAAGCACCTATACGGCTATACCAGCAGAAACAAGCTAAGCTACATAAACTCATTCATCAAAAACAAGATTGGCCTTATTGAACTTGAAACTAGGCATGATATACATTTGGTGGGATAGTTACAATTAATTATAAATTAGTTGGTACCTACCAATACGAGATTCCATATGAGTCACCACCAACCCTTTCTTTACGGAATAAAGACAGCTGAGCACCACGTTTTAATGAACGGTCTATGTAATTCCGAATATCTTCTTGCTGAAAATAAGAAAGTACAATACCAGTTTTAGGTCAGTATCTTATTCTCAAATCTGATGATTACTTTTGTGTTTCAAAAACTTCCTGTGGATGTTACCATAATACTGTGTCAGACTTCAGTCTTGGTTAATGATATTAAAAGCGAACATAATAGGCAAACAATAGCCTCAAAAACCCCGAATGTAGAAAGAAAATTTGTTAATATTGAAAATATAAAAACACACCTCAACTCGAATATCACATATTGCCTTCAAAATTATCAATCGGATGTCCGGATCAAGTATTTTATACGCCTCAATCTCCGCACTAAGAAATGACATATACACCCAAATACCCAAATATGGGATCACATCAAAGTAAAAGAGATTATTGTTTAATTTGGAAAGGTTCATAATATATCAAATATTTACCCGTGGTCAGCAACAATAGGTACTTCGCCTTCTCCAACCTGATGCATTAAAGTGAGTCAGTCTTTCCATGATCTATGAAATGAGTTACCACACCATTATTAAACCAACTTGTAGTGTACCACTTTGGTGTTTACAAGGATTTGGGGCACTAACAGAAGCTAAACAAAATTACACTTGACTGATGTATAGATGGCACCTCAAAAAAAGTGACAGAAAAATATTATTGTTCAAGAACCATCTGTTAAAAAAACTCAAGAAAGCAAGGATAATATTTGTAGGATAACTAAATCTGGTATTATGCAGACATACCCAATGCCACCAATCTCTCAGTTTCCGGCACAACACTGTAACCCAAGCGCCACGTGCCATTCCCATGCGAGTTACAGGGGGGATTGACTGTCCATACAAACAAAATTGCATATCTCAGAAATATAGCATTAACATGCCAGTTATATTAGCACGTGTTAAGAAGAAATGTTCTTTCTTATTTTTGTATTTTCTTCACCCATAAAAGTAATCCTCATCTTTGGTATCCTCGACGAACAAAAATTGTAACAGAAAAAATAAATAAAACACAATGATAAGGTCTAATAATCTAAAATGCCCTACTTGTTTCAGAACCATACAACCAGGTATCCCACAGCAGGAGCCAGATATATAATCTCACTCAAAAGCAATCAGTTTAAATTAACTTATAGAACTCTTAGTGTCCAACTAAATCACTACAAAATGCTAAACTACAGAATTACTATTTGGCCTAAAAATATGGAGAAAATAAGTACATTTTGCACAATAATGAAAAGGCGCCAACCTTAAGAATTGGCATATGAATATCATCTAAGATGTTATTAGGAGAGATCAATGCTGATTCCAGTTCCTCTGCAGTGAACTCAGATGCTACGTTCAGTAGTGACCGAAAAACCTATAATAGAACTTCCGTTTTACCATCTCAATCCCATTAAGAAACTAAAAAAAGGAATATGAAATGAAGCACAACGAAAGCAAAACAGAAGTGCTGGAAAATGAAGAATGCAGAACAAAAAAAATTCTAATGATTCGTTTGGGAGCTGGACATATGAGAGGAGTTAAAACCGAAAAGTTCTTCACATTTCTCATTTACCTCATTCTCCTCCACTAACTCTGCTAACCAAATAGTACATTTTGAACAGTAACCACACTAGGGTTTACCCGCACCTTACATCTCCTGGGCTGCCTACTTATGAAAGAAACACAACTAATCCGATAATCCGAGCATCCTAATAGTTGTTCTTACATGTAGGAAGTTCAGCACAGACGCAAGTTGCCACATGGACCTGAGCTTAAACAGAGGCAAGTCAGCGGGAACCGGATCAGGCACAAGTGGCGTCACTATCCGAGACAAACTCCCCGCTTCCTCTGCCTTTTCTCTCCGACCAAGCTCCGGTGTAGGACGTGGAGGCTCGGGCTCACGTGCCCTGGACCGACTTGTGCAAGCTCGCGGTAACCTTTGCCTTCGGCCCGCAGGTGAGGGCTCTGTACTGGGAACTGGAGAGGGACTAGGATTAGGGTTAGAAGAAGGATCGGGTGGGGAAGAAGGACAAGGGGATCGCGGAGAGGGAGAAGGCATGGAGGGGAGATCGGGCTGAGAAGAGGGGAGAAGAGGGTTTGGAGAGGAGGAAGAGACGAGAGAAGCCATGGGAAAGGGGAGGGAGGCAAGGGAAAAGAGGAGAAGGGCAATATTGGGATTTCATGCAATTGAGGAAGATGAGGTGCGCGTGGCATTCTGTTCTGATTTCGTAGTACTGACTTGCATGACTACTGGCGTAGTAACAAGTTCGTCATTCGATAAATGTTATGTGAGATTAAAAATTTAAAGTTATGATATAATTTGAGAATAATTTATTTCATATAATATAAATAAAATATATATTATAATAATAAAATATTAAAAATTATATTAAAAACTATAAAATTTCATATAAAATAATATATAATGTGTTTTTTTGTCGAATAATTTGCGAATAAAACGTTTTTTTAACTCAAAAAACGCACTGTATATTAAACCAACGAATTATTCGTAAAACATCCGATTATAGATGAAAAATAAATTATTCGCGAATCTTATTGCTATGACTACTAGTACTGGTCTCCTACTCTCCTTCGTGTTTGATACGATAAGAAATTGAGAAGTCAACTCACTGCGACTTGCTACATAAAAACAAAGTACGAAAACCGAAACATGGGAACAAATTAGTGACGAGGACCGGCTCCGAGGACCGAGGGCTGAGGCCCGAGGGATACGTAGAGTTTTGCAAACGGACCGATCTGGTACGGTCCAGGCTAAACCCGGGCGGATCACGGGCCAGGACGGTCCACGGTCCATCACGGTCCATACGGGACGGGTCTAGATGGGCCAAACCGGTCCGGGAGAAACCCGGGCGGATCACGGGCCGGGATGGTCCACGGTCCATACGGGACGGGTCTAGATGGACCAAACTCGAAAAAATTCAACATGTCCCATCGTTGGCCCCCGGAAGCCGGACCCTCACGGGTCGAGATGGGACGGGCATGGTCCGATTTTTTTTTACAAAAACAAAAAATAATAATTTATCAAAAAAAATTAATAATAATTTTTAACTAATTCAAATTTTTATTTTTAATTATTTAAAAATCTAATAATACTACAAATTAAAAAAAATTCTAAAAAAAATAAAATTTCAGAAAATTTTAAAAAATAATAAAAGTTGAAAAAAATTTATCATTTTTTAAAATAATAATTTCCATCGAATTGATTTTATATTTTTAATTATTTACAAATCGAATAATACTCAAAAAATTATAAAAAGTTGTAAAATAAAATTTGTATAATATTTTGAGTTATCCTCCTCCTTTAATCCGGATTTGGGACCGACTATGTAAAAAGAACATAGACAGAATTATAACTTTTTTGTTAGTAATGTTCTTTAAAAAAGCAATTAAAATATTTAAAAAATAGATAAAAATATTCAAACGGTAAGAAATATCAAACTCCTAGAAGTCGTTGTGCATATACTATAAGTCGTTGTCTTGAATATCGTATGCGCTGTCAGAATCATCTTCTAGAGGGATATCAATATCGCTTTCTTGAGTTTATATGGCGGATGTTGCTGCCTGAAATATGATATTATGTTGCATGCGATTTTCAGCATCAATCCAATCTTTATTGCACACAAGTTCCTCAAAAAGTTTTGAACCTAATTTGGTACGCTTATCTATTAGAATCCTGTTTGCCGAACTAAAACACGATTCGAAGGGACAATTGACACGGGCACAGCAAATATGTCATGCGCCGTAATTGTCAATGTTGGATAGACAGTTGCATTCATCTTTCAGTACTCCAGGATATAAATTCAATCGTCTTCCATGTTTTTCAAATAATAATTTAGTAATTCATTATTGTTCATTTGTTGATCTTCAAAATATTTATGTTCTCGCAACTCATTTAGCAATTCAGACGAACTATTATTTCTATTATGATTAAAAATGAACATAATATAAGTGAATAAATTATGTAATAAGAAGAAGGATGATTAAAATTCATACCTAATGTTGCGACTGGTAGAAGAAGGATGATTAGTATTTCGTCGGGAGTTATAAATGTTGAACATCTCCTCCAATAAGCTATTTACGCGGTTTTCTTCCTCCGTAGATTATATTTGTACCTTTGAAGAAGCTTTACGGTGTATTTTTTCTTCAATGATGGATGAAGATAATTTACGATAATTGTCACGGCGGGTACTTCCTCCCAATATTTGAAGAATTTTTCTTTCATTGCTTCTATGATTGGAGAAAGAGAGGAGTCAAGACTTTCTATATGTTTCATCTCACGGTAAACTTTTTGATAAAAAAGAATATAGAAAAAGATGAGATAGAAAAAAAGATAAATGTTAAAAATGAACCTGTTACACTTAATATCTTCTTTGATTTGTCGATTTGCAAAACAATCTTGAATTTTACAATTTGTCTTGTTTGAGTTTTGTGCATGGATTAACATGCAAATGGACTAGTGCACAAGAACCAAGACTAGTGCTGGGATATAAGAGCTTAATCAAGACTGCATTAGGCTTAGGTTTAGTTAGATTCAAACTGGGTTGAATTGGTCAAGATAAATTGAGCTTAAACAACAAGAAAATTGCATCTGCCCAGGGAATCGTTATAACGATTTAGTAAACGTTATAACGGTTCATCTCAATACTCAAAAATATTCTAAGGCATAAATATTCTAAAAGAAACCAGAGTGTATCGTTATGTAACGATTCAGTAATCGTTACAACGATTTGGAAAACGTATAACGATTTGATAAATCGTTATAACGTTTCAGTTCAGTTGATCCAACGGCTATTCTTTCTAAACCGTTATAACGATTCGTAAACCGTTATAACGGTTCAGGCCGAAAAATAGTTTCTTCAGGAAATCTATTTTAAAAGGATTATCTCTCTCACTGAAACTTATCTGACTGAGTTGGGTTAACCAATCTAGCAAAATCATTACTCCAGAGAGCTTACTAGCCATATACAAAGTGAGAGAGATAATTCAATAGATTGATACACTCAATTAGCCAAATCTTTGTTCAAGCTCAATCTTACTTCTCTCTATTCTCCCAACTTGATCCTTTGTGATCTTCTTGAAAACATTCTTTTGAGCTGTAGTGCTCACCTTTTCTTGAGTGTGTTGTCACTCACACTTTTGAGTGTGTTGTCACTCACCTTTTTGAGTGTGTTGTCACTCTTGTTACCGATAGGCTTGGCAGCCCATTTTTGTAAGGGACCAAGTTCTACAAGTGTAAAAACCCTTTTTAAATATATCGGCTCAACCTCAATTGTTAGAGGTTGAGGGTCCCGGAGACGTAGGCATTGTTGAAGCCGAACTCCGTTACATCTTGTGTTCTTGCTTTATCTTTACTTTCTTTACTCACGTTTCTTTGATTGTTATATTCTTGTGAGAATTGAATTGTTTTAAATCGTATTCCGCTGCCATTACACTTGAACATTAAGCCCCAAACCGGTTTATATATTTCTACCTTAGGTTCTTTACATTCTTGCACTTTCTTGACCTTTCAATACTAACATCTAAGGGCTTCAAAGGTCTCACAGAACCGAATTAAAAAAAATAATTCACTTTGGATATGCGATAAAGATGATGAAGTAACTCATGTATAGACGGTGTATACGAGCACAATAGTTTGACAGTTGTCATGAAGAAGACACCAAGAAAGGATTTTAACTTCTCAAGTTGGTCCCATTCTCCCTCAGAGATAAGTAAATGAATCATCTCGGTTGAGTTACTCAATCTTTTCGGTTATAACGTGCTTGTAAGGAAAATAATGATGGAACATCCTATAGGTTGAGTTTCAATGAGTATCTACATCCTATGGTATTCTTAACTTGCTCAAATCCAACCGAGCACACAAGGCGTGAAATTCTTATTTTCTTATGTTATTTGAAAAAAATATGATGAAAACTATTTTTAAATTTCACAATTAATGCATTAACCCCTTGTGTTTTAATACATGTCTTAACGGTAAAGTGAAGAATATGACAAGTACATTTTTTATGAAACATCTTGCCGTCCATGATAGGGTTTAGTGATCGAGTAAAATAATCAATTGACTTTATTTTATTACTAGCATTATCAAATGAAATCGAAAAAAAATATTTTTTAAATCTCTTTTTAAATTGAATTATTTTAAAACACTAATAATAGATTGGTAAATAATTTGTGCATTATGCAAAAATTCTATGATACGAAAACCTAAAACTTTTTTTTTTGTAAAATCTAATTTTCATCAATATAATGGGCAGTAACATAAGAGTAACAAAGACTGTGTTTACCGACCGTCTAAATATCGGAGGTAATTGAAACCTTACCATTGGCATATCCAAACATTGCTAATAAATTATTCTTACATTCGTTATATTATTTTTTAATCTCGGCTATCATTTTTCTATGGTGAAATCTCTTATACAATGGTTGGCCACATCCTCGGATAACCAACCGGGCAAAACTTAAGCAATTACCCATATTTATTAGTTATTTTTTTTGGTAATATATCGGACAAACTCACATAACATTCTTTTTTCATCATATCTTTGGTGAGTTCTACTACCATCCGGTTTATAACACTTTGGACTAAACGAGAGTCTGATTATTCTTGTGGTTCCTCGTTTTTGGCCAAATATTTATCAGCATATTTTTTAAATGCACTTAGACCGTTTTTCTTAGAATATTGATAAAAAAACTTTATAATTTTTAACCTTGCACCTTCCGCTGAGCATGACACCGTTCATATCCTTCGTTTGTTCACAAAAGCGCCACCAAGATGCATCGTAGGAGGGGTCAGTTGTCTTCCTCTTCTTTTCTGATGGTCCCGCTTCCATTGGTGATGAGGGTACACTTGAGGAAGGCGCGGTCAGAACTTGAGATGGAGATTCTTCGGTTATATCATGAGAACTTGAGGTGTATCGAGGACAATGTGGTACAGTAAATACAGGGGTTTGTTAAAGTTGATAGTTAAGATCTCGCGGTATATAAGTTGATTGAGGGTGGAGTGGGAGGTTCACATATCGTGGATAATATGGAGCATTAGTTTGTGGATTATAATATTATGTTTGTGAGGGGATTGTATTGTCAACTATATCTTCACAAAAAATATCCATACTCAACCGATACATAAAATCATCCACGAGATTAGAAAGAATTGCTATTTCTATAAAAAAATATATATAACAAAGAATCAAATTTGATGAAAAAAATATAAGAAAAAATATGTACTAAAAAAATGAATTAACATTCTAAATAAAGTTCTAACAAAAAAAAAATAAATTTAACATAATAAATAAATTTACAAAAAAATAACATTCTAAATAAATTTCTACTTAAAAATTAAATTTAAGATTCTTAAGAAAGTTCTAACAACAAAAATGAATTTAACATAATAAATAAATTTATAAAAAAATAACATTCTAAATAAATTTAACATTCTAAAGAAAGTTCTAACAAAAAATGAATTTAACACTAAATCTAATATTATAAATCTATCAATATAAAATAAAATATAATATTCTAAGAAAAAATAAATTTAACATTCTAACATAAAATCAAAATGTAATGATTGAAAGATATAACTAATTAAATTCAAATAAAATTAATACTAATTTAAACTAATTCTATAAATAAAAAATTACAACTAATTAAAATTAAAAACTAACCTTGAACTTAAAATATTATCGCAACAATGGAATCGAAAAATGACAAAAATTATCCTTCTTCAATTAACTATTTTTTAATGGAATAACAATAAATTAGTAATACTAAACTATTTTTTTATTTTTTGGAATAAGAAAATTAAATTTGAGAATATGAGATTAAATGAAAATTTATGAATGTGATAGTTTGGGAAGAGAGGGAGAATGAAATTTCGATGTGTTTTGAGATGAGAATGTGGGTGGTATTTATAGATATTTTTAGGAGGGAAATTTTTTTGATTTTTTTTTATTTTTCGACTTTTTTCTGAAAAATTTGAAAAAAAAAAGTTTTTTTTTTTAAAGTTGGTTGTTGGGGTATATTTTGGGGGGGGGGGGGGGGGTAGCACCTTTTATTTGAAAAAATGGTTGTTGGATGGGATGGGGGGCGGGGGCCGGTCGGTCCTGGGGACGGTCTGGTCCGGGCAGGGGGGGACGAGCCAGTCTGATCCGGTCCACAGGTCCGCACGGGACGGGTCCACACATACCAGTTTTGGGTGAAGGGAGAACCGGACCACCGTTGGACCGGATCGTGGTAGGGGACGGGTCGGGCACGGGTTTGGGTTCAGTCCGCGGGGATGAGTTGGATCGGATGGGTTTTTTCAATCCACTAGAGATACGTATACTTTAGTATATAAAGATAGTGTATTAAAATCGGGACGGATCAGACTAACTCAGACGAGTTAGGCAGATTTGGTCAGGACGGGTTAGGACAGGTTAGACGGGTCAGACTAGGACAAGTTGGTTTTAATTATTAAATTATTACGCATGAAACATTTAGTTAACATTGTATTCAACCTTCTAAACAATCTAATTTAAAATATTCCAAAATATAGACATTAACTTCAATTTAATTTAAGAAACTTTTCTAAGAAATATATTTTGTGTGACCTCCTATGCAAATACTCTTCTTGATAGTCAACAACAAACCTCCAATATAATACAACAATATTCACTTTTTGAATAAAAAAATATCACATCATATGTCATTAAATTTTTTGTTAGATTTTTTATCTATTATATGCCACAATATTCAAGTGGAAATGCTTTATATCATGAATTAAGGAGGATTATATGTTTTATACTTGTTGATTATCATAAATCACTTTTCTGTCACCTAAATATTTTTAAGTTGATAATTCATGCAATTTTTCTTTTACAGTGTGTAAACAAAAAGAAAAATAATTTATAATTTTTTTGTCGGATAAAAGATACGAGTTTCTGAATAAAACTCATGATAGTTATTGTTTTTTTTAATTGGTTAGACTCTTGTGATAAATTAATTGCCTTCAATATCAATTATATGGAAGGATGATATAGTCTTTTAGTTCTTCTCTTGTTCTATAATGAATTTTCTATATACATCAACTTTATATTCTAAGTCTTTTGTGCTAATGATCACGAGTTCCTTACAAAAGATTAAAATTTTAATTCTCAATCTCTTAATTTGAATTATAAAAGGGGCTCTGTATAAAAAAATTGCCCAATTAATTCTTGTTCGTTCATTCATAAGTTTATGCCCTGCTACATAAATATTATCATTTATTTAATTATCATTCAATCAATTTCAGAAGAAAGAATACACTTCAAAACTCTAGGTTAGTTGAAGTCGAGAGGATTAAAGAAAATATGATTTTGGCTCAGCCATTCTCGCAGTGGACCAGGTGCAGGAAAAAATTTACAGCGAAGAGTGACAAATTTGCAATTACAATGACATTTGAGTCACTATGTTCACAATTCAAACACTTCATATAGACCGAACTTTAATAGGAAGAATAATTGCTTTGGTTTTCAAGGAAATATATATAGGATGTTGCCCTTTACCCACACCACTCTGAGTTTAGTTTAGTGGTAGAAGTTACCAAATAGGGAAATTCCAATCATCCACCTACGGTTCTCTACTCCACTATCCACCTCTTTACAGGGGAGGGGTCCCTTGACAATGGGCTAATTTGATAATTTTGAAAATTGGTTTTTAAAAAGAATATAGAAAAAATCTTAAATATAGAAAAAAAATTATAGATGTATTCATCTAGATCGATAGTTCATTAAATACTGTTAAATTAAAATCGTTACAAATTACATAAAATTTTCATAATCTTTGATGAATAATTAAATGATAATGAAATTACATGAAATTTGAAACACTATCAATCTATAAATAGTAAAACATATCTATATACTTTTTATTTTTAAATTTTTTAAATTTTTATAAAAATCCATTGTCAAGATTGTGAAAATAACTCATTGTCAAGTGATCCCTCCCCCATGTATAATAACTATAATTATTTATTTTATAAATAAAAATGGTGTAGCTATTAAAGTCTAGTTGTTCGTATATATTTATGTAAATATATAATTATTTATATGTAGTGATTAAAAAATATTTAAAATCTTGTATTTTTCACTTAACATGAGGATAGTTATAATTAACACATAAGAAAGTAAATAGTTAAAGGGATGAGTTAGAAATCTTTTTCAGTGTCACCAGAGCCCAGAGGGCAGAGGTAGCAATCTCTAAAAGTCGAATGAAATCGGGCTTCTAGAAGTTTTGTAGGTTTGTCATGTGTAACTCTTTCCCTCCGGAAGTTTTGTAGGCTTGTCAAATATAAAACGTAGGTGTATAAAATAATACAGAAATTTCCTTGATCGCTGTATTCTCCTAACTCTGCGTCAAGGCCTGATGAAGGTGAAAAGAGAGAAGAAAAGGGGTTAAAACATAGTGCCTTGCTTTAACTAAGGGCCGGACAATCTAAGGACCTGTTCGGCCTCGTTACTGTTATGGTGGGAAAAAAAATTCGGGTAGAGTGAATTATTTTTTTCTCACATAAACAGTGTATTTTAGTTTCAAAATTCAAATTCATTCCTATCTCACTATCTTAAAAAGCACCGAACGAATGGATCATCCATTTGTTTTGGATTTTTTAAGATGTGAATTTATAATTTTACCCTTTAAAATGTATTTTTAACATTAATATTGGATGATTTTACTCTCCAGTTGTTTCTATTTTATCGTTGAAAAATCTCTGATATTTCAAACTCCTGTCCACTCATCTCACGCCTTCTCCCCATCGAATCTTTTATTCCTCTCAAAATAACCACTCGCCATACTGTCCCGCTCTCCGTCTCTCGCTTACGAGGCCGACGCAAACCGACGTGCCTCTCTCCTTCTTCACTCCCAAACCCTCTCTTTCTTGGTGCCTCTCAGAGAAATCCTTTCTCTGCCTTTCGGTCCTTTCTCCTCCGCATTAGAAACATTTGAGGTGGGTTAACAGGTCCTCCGACACCTTTCATTGGAACACTGGTTCGGTTGTGCAGTAAGTGTCGCTTGGCTATCATGAGTTTACCGATGACTTAAACCATGTATGTTTGTACAGTGGGCCATTGGTTTCACGGATGCTAGCTTGACTCTCATTTCTGTTCGGAGAGTTTAATTTCAATTTCCATTATTTTTTTTACCAATTTGGATGGTTCCTTCATTTTATTAATCTTATCAAAATTTCATATCTTTGGTGTTGGTTCCTGTACAAGCATCATGGTGAAGAGGCTTTTCATTCGACTGTTTGTAGTGAAGAACTAATTCATAATTTTCAATACATGCCGTTCTGTTCTTGCCCCTCTGCCTTCCTATCAGCCCGCCAGATTTCAGCAACAAAAGTGAACTGGTCTCTCTCAATCAGGAAAATATTGATTCATACGAGATCTTTGCTCTCTCCATTACTTGGATAAATTATTCGTTTATGTCAATTTCAATCAAATAAAGGGGCAATTGACTAAATTAAATGAACCAAATCTTTAATTGAGGCATTCAACTGATAGGTAAATATTTACTGTTATTTTCTGCAGGATTGATAAAAAATTACTGTTGTTTTCTGTAGGATTGACACAAGTGGGGTGATTATGAGAGTCACATAGCTATTCAAAGGGAATCATGACCTAATCCTTGGCTTCGACAATTTCTTGCCAGAGGGATATGAAATCAAGTTTGATGAGGCCATTAATTTTTAACAAAATTAAAAACAATTATTCATTCCTTGGAGCTTCTTAGAATAGGGGGGAAAATCAAATGTTAGTGATCTTTTTTTATCTTATTTTTGTAATCTGAGAGGACTTTTTCTGTTGTGCAGAATCATTTTCAGCAAGAGGAACATGTATACAAATCTTTTCTTGACATCCTTAACAGGTATCGCAAGGAGAGCAAGACTATGCAAGATGTCTATACATATGCAGACTTGGTATTTTCATCTTTCACCGGCACTAAGTTTTAATATTGCAAATTGCAATTTGGAATCTGTAATAGCCTATTAGATAAATATCAAAATTTGAAAAAGTAATCATAAGAGGTGCTTTTGACAGCTTGATTTTAAATATTTTGAACAGAAATTATATGTCCACTTAATTCTGAAAGCATCCTAACTATAACTATTTTCACAGCAAAATATTCAAATTACAACCTTAATTATAATTTGTTGTGTCATTTTATATAAAATGACTATTACAATTCTAGAAACCTATATTACTATAGATAATTGTGTAATATGTTAGACCATATTGTATTTTGCACCTCTTTGGTAATTAGTATAATTGAATTATGCATCTTTGTTGTTCATAGGTACTATCAGTGGCGATAAATTCAAGCATATCCTAATAAAAAGCTAGCTGAGTTATTTCATAAATCAAGACCTGATAACAATGATGCAAATCATAGTCCTCCATATTTCTTAAATGTCTTGTATTAATATTTTTCTTGTAGGAGATCCAAGATGTATTAGATTCAATACCTGAAGTAAGATGGTTAATTGGTATAGTATAAAAATGATAACGGGTTTATTGGTGGTATGGATTCTGAAAATAATGGATGTAATCCTAAGATAAATGGTAATGAGATTGCTTTCGGAGAAAATAGTAATAAGATTGTTGTTGATGAACTGATTCGAACATATGGCAAATCAATATTTACTATACTTTCTTTTGGCTCTGTTTATTTTGCTCATCTTTTCAGTTAAATTGCATGAATTATTAATAACACTGTCAGTCAAAGTGATTTTGAAATTTTATATATGAATCCGCACGTAAGAGTGGGTATCTTTACTAGTTCCTTCTAAAGCACCGAACAAGCTCTAATTGTCGTCAAATTTCTGGACTCCGGTATCGGATTTCAAATTTTCAATGCGCAGAACGCAGTGTCGCTACTATGAAATCACGTCGAATTAACTCTGCCGTTAGTCCGTTACTGATATTGCAATGAAATCGCCTAAGATTGTGATTGATCGTGAGATCTGATTTATGGCCGTCTGGTTCAACTCGAACGGATGCGATTTCTTTAAAATTCGTGTTTAGAAATTAAATCGAGAAAAATTGAACCGATCTCGTCTGTTCATTTCTGATCGGATGGTTCTGCTCGAGATCGCATGACCCTCCGATCGAGCTTGGATCATAGCAGATACAGTTCCTACTGATATTCTTCTTTTAGTTTGGTAGAAATCCGATTAGAGCCATATAATTTTCTGAATTTCAGAATATTGTGCTTCCGGAATATCATAACTTTCTCTTTCATATAATTTCTCTGACGTGTAGTAAGAATTATTTTATTTTGTTTTAGCGCGGGTTAGCGAATTGTATTTACAAAAAATGTACCTTTTTGTATAAAAATACACAAATATTTTTTTTAGAAAATAACATCACGAAATATAGTTTTTAGACACGTGATAAAATTGTAAAAGAACGAAATGACTTTGTTGGTGATTAAATGAATTCACATCCTTAGAAGTACCGCACGGAATGAGGTGCTCGTAAATTATGCTCAATAAAAATAAGCACCGTATTGAGTGTTGACTGCCTAAAAGGGGTATACAGACCCTGACAAAAATATATTAAAAAGGGGGTACATAAGAATTTAAATTATTTTAAATGGCGAACTTTTTTTAATTACTTTAAATCAAGCATCCATTACTCATTTTTCTATTTTTTTTTTCATTATGGACTTTTGTAAATAATATAAATTCACGGTTCATTGCAATCTATTATTCGTGCATCCAGATGAGAATACTTGTGCATGATATAGTATTAGACTATTAGTACTATGTAGGGGCGGATCCAAATTTTATATCAGAAAAGGAAAACAAAACAAAACAAACATATTTTCTATTTTTTCCCCTAAAAATACAAAAAAAATCGTGATTAAAGATACTTTAATCACGCATCGTAACACATGTACATAACTTTAAAATTAAGCAATTTTTTTAACTAAAACATGTTCATTGTTACAACTTCTGGGATTGAAAATTATTGGCATTCATATATATATATTTGGTACTCGCGATAACAAATTTATAATTTCTCTATTTTCTCTATTTAAAAGACTTATAATATAATAAAATAATTATATATTATATCAACCTTTATTGCACTTCAAAAGCGTTATTTGACAGTAATAAAAAAACAAAAGTCATTGTCAAAATTAAAAAATCAGAGAGGTCTTTGTCACAAATAGTAAGCTTAACTGCTTAAGGATTGTGACAGCATATTTCATTTTAGAACATAAAATATGTTTGCGCAACGCCGCCAAATGTGCTCAACGCCATCTTTAATTTCCATTCATCCACAAAACTAGAAGTATAAATATGTCGAGAAAGTGAAAAATATATAAATAAAATTCTAGTACCTTCACTTCTTCCCCACAATAGTTAAGGGAGAAAGTACAGATGAACAGCAGTTTTATGTCCACATTAGAAGCTACTAAGCTCCTTCAACCCTACACGACAGACTATCAACAACACAAAAGCTCCAAACTATAAATTAAATGGCATTTGGAACACAACAAAATAACTAAACTACAGATGCGCAACCTACGGCTTTGTAACCCTGGTACATTAATTATTATTACCATCCGAAGCATATGTTGGTACTATTTTATTTTTCAGAAAATTATGTGACTCTTTCAAAAGCACCTCCAACTTGCATATGAAGCCACTCCGGAGCTGAGTTCTGATTGTATTCTCTTGAAGCTTGTGGTTCAAATGGCAAACTTGGTGCAGGATTGTAAGTTTGTGCACCAAACTGTAATAAAAGAAAATAATACAAAACTGAACACAGAAACAATGTACAAAAATCTGCAAAATTGGGATATGCTATGAGGACTGGGGAACTGTAGAAATTTTCTAATCAAAGAACTTTTGAGGATTCATTGTGTAAAATTCTATTGTAAAATATAAACCATTAGCAGGTTGAAATGTAAAAAATTGAGTTTTGAATAGTCACAAGTGGAGATAAGGTAAACACTTTATGATGTCTGTGTCACCATTTAATTAATTTTTATTCAACCAACTTACATCTTTAGAAGGAAAGCCACCTTCAATTCCAGTAGTGTTCATGTGAGAATTCACAGCTTCAAGCTTCATGGATAAGAACTGAGAAATATAGCCACTATAAGTTTCATGGATTATGACTCTTATGTACAGTAAAGACAAATCTGAACATATTATCAAAGCTAACAGAATATTTATACCTCAACTTGCCGTTGCAAAGCCTGGATATAGTTTATTATCTCATCTAGAACCGAGGCCTTGCCAATCACCTGTTTTCATGAAAATAAGCCAGTTAGCAGTTAAAAGGGGAAGGATCCATTGACAATGGCTGTTATGACAATCTTGACGATAGATTTTTAAATAAATTCGAAAAAAAATCTTAAAAATAAAAAAAAATTATAGACATGTCCTTTTAGATTGATAGTGTTTCAAACTTCGTGCAATCTCATTACTGTTTGATAGTCCATCAAAAACCGTTAAATTGAATCTTTGCAAATTGTATAAAATCTTGTTGATCTTTGATGCACTATCAAACGATAATAAATTTGCATGAAATTTGAAATAGTATCAATCTATAAGTAAAAGAACATATCTACATTTTTTTTCCTATTTTTAAGATTTTTTTTTTCATATTTATTTAAAATGCCATTGTCAAAATTGTCAAAATAACCCATTCTCATGGATCCCTCCCCATTCAAAAAAGATAAAACTTTCCACAAGTTAATAAAAACTTGCAAGAGCACGAAATTTATGATATCATGAAGAACACAATGGATGTACAAGACTTGTTAGAGAATACCGACTTGGAAAAACTGCTAAATAGCTGGAAACCTAACCAAAATCATTAAGGGCTTCCAACCTACACCACCATTTTATCACTTTTTCAATAAGTACCCCACAAACTCATATCTCAACTGAATATCTTCTACCCCAATGGATAAACGACTATTGACTTTTTCATTTTGATTCAATCAACGATTTTCAAACAAGTACAAAAACTAAAAAGCCAGCAAATAATCCTCTATGGGAGATTTTAGCTGAATTAGCTTTACAAAACAAGTCTTTTCAAGTGGGAGGAAAAACTCAGCACATAACTGAATATATATGACTTCCATCACATGCCAATAAAATTGGGTGACTGTGGTAAATAGAAGGAAAGAATATAGACATTATCTGCAAATATTGCACAATTTTGGGCCTGTTCAGCAGTTGCAAAATTTTATGGGATTGAATGGAATGAGTTTCGGGTCTGATTTGTGAGCAAGTGTAAAACTATCAGGTGGGAATATGATGGGAAAAAATACCAAAAGCTGTTTGGACTTACTAGGAATGGTTATAGAAAAATATATTAATATTGAAAAGTGATAAAAAAACAAACATTTTTGAAAAAGAAGCTACATAATAGATGGTGAATAACTACAAGGTTAAGTTCAGAGTTCTTTAAGTGTGGCTAAAATATCAGTGAGAGAAATGCATCAAAAAGTAAAATTTGCTTCACGTTATGTAGCCAGAGAACACAAGTTAAACCAGAACAAACTGAAGATCTTGGTGTTTGGGCAAAAAATGGAGGTTGGAGTCAATTTTATTTTACCCATGGAAACAGGGTACGAAATGGGAAATGTCTCAAAAATGGGAACCAAAACTGGACAAAACACCTAATTGGAAAAAAAATACTCATTTCTTTACTGTACCCAAGAATTCCCAAGGGAATGGTGTTGACCGAACAGGCCCTTAGGGTGCAATTTATAGAAACCCATTATACCGTTGAAAGATACCTTGTTACATCCAGGGACCAGATCCTGAAGGATCTTCATCCTCTCGCTTATTTTTTCTCTTCTTGCCTGACATTAAATCAAAAGTTAACCAACAAATAAAGATGGGATACTTGAGGGCCTTCATAAAATTTTCAATACCAAATGCAAACAATACAAGTCGAGCAGAACAAAAAAAAAGGTCCATAAGTTATTTAAGTGATGATTCTATATTCAATCAACTAACAACTAGTACTAAACTAGCAATTGTTACTATAATTAAATCAAGTATATGCAATTCTACCCCATGCTTTCATTTCAATAGTCTGTTATGGGTGTTTACTGCTCACCGAGGTTTCAGCAGGGATCATCTCAAATAAGTCATATCAAATATTTTCTTGTAGGTGTTATTATAATCTTTGTTTTGTAGGCGTCACACAGTAAACCCCATGTTGTAACACCCCCAGAGGATGGAGATGAAATTTCCCAGAGATAATACTTAAAGAGGACAAGCAAGGTACTTCTTGTTTCTATCTACTGCACCTCATATTTTGGCATTTCATAATTGTACATTTGAAATTGTCCTTGGTACTAACTCTTTCAGCAAGACTATGGCTGTCAGTGGCTTGGCCCCTCCTGGCGCGTACATGAATGTAGTCTTGCTTAGGTGGTTCTGAGGGTGCAGGATTTTGCTGTGAAGGCTTATTGTCAGGCCCTGAATCTGCCTCTGCTTCAACTTTTAAGGTGTTCCCATTTTCTTCAGTTGATTTCAAGACCATAATGTGTTTCGCCTCTGAGTCAGTCTGCTACAACAAAAGGAAGACAGTTCCATTAGCAATTCCTTGTGTAACGCAATCCGATTTGAGACTATGGTCAGTTATTCAGTTATGGGGTAAATTCACAAATTTTCCATTATATGTTCATTGGGGGGGGGGGGGGGGAGTCTCCTTTCTTTTGAAAAGAGGTAACTCTGAATTATCTCTGTGATTGAAGTATACTGTGAAGCAGTCAGCTGACTAGGGACTTGTGTGATTTGGTAAGTCTAGGTAGTTGGCAGTTGCTCCAATTTATAGAGCTAACGTTTATCTATTTGAACCTAAAATTACCTTGATTTTAGCTAAGCATAGCAAGATGAAAAACTTTCATCCTTTTGTTATGGCTAAACTAAATGTACATAAGTACCACCTACCACCACAAATAAGAACAAAATGTACACATTTTGTTATGGCTAAACTAATCTGTATTCTACCCGATTTAACACATGACTGCACGTAACCTTCTTAAGCCCAGTTACTATTTCATTAACATAACTACAATTCACCTAAATTCGTCCACAATAATAACCAAAAACTCCATACAAATGAGATACTAAACGACTACGAAATACAGCTCGTAGACAATAAAAACTATCAAATCATAGTCGGCCAACCACATAAACCTTCCCAAAACACGATTTAAGCACAAATATTACGCACCAAATCGTTGCCACTACTGGTAGACACAAGCTTAGAAGACTCATCCTCTGAAGCTGGTGGGGCCACCTCGCCTCGCCTTCTCCTCCTAGCATTGACACCACGGCTACCCACACTCTGATCCGTCACAATGGATCCTTCAACCGAGGCGTCCCCCCTCGACACCAAACCGGGCGCTAACCCTACCGCCGGGAACTGTTGTTGGTGCTGGTGCCACATGTTGGAGACCAGCGATGTGGGGTCCATTGATCAGATTTTGGCGAAACCCAGCTTGATCCGGCGCAAGAGGCGGGAATGGCGGTGAGGGGGGCCTGGATTCTAGAAGGAGAGAAGCAGATCTTGAGGCAAGAAAGAGAGCTGAGTGGGGGCAGTGAGAGGAGACTTGAGAGAGGAGAGAGGAGTCGCTGCTCGGTAGGAGAGTATATTACTATTTTAGTAACCCCCTTTTTCTTCTCTGTGGCACGGAGATACCGTGAGTTATCTTTTTTTTAGAACCGACCTTAAATTATTTCCATATTGACTGGACTGTCTGGATCCGGAATTCTAGTGGGTACTGTCAAGTTTGTCAAGGTTATATAATTCGTTTTTTTTTTAATTTTTATTGTGAACGAAATTGCAGCAAGATTGATGCACGCATATTCTAACTTACTTTCATTTGTTCAGGTCTAAATGTCACAATAGTTTAATCTAATGAAGGAAAATGCGATCAAAATATGGCACAACTTTTTATAAAAGAAATTTGTGTTTTTTATTTAACGGGTGATGCTTTCACAACTATTTTTAGTTTGATAACACTGACAACTAATTTAATATAAATTCATATAAAATTTTAAAAATAAAAAAGTTCTTACAAACATATTTTAAACTTATGGATGTATTTCAAATTTGATGTAATTTGAATGTCATTTGATATTCCATCAATATTAAATTTAATAGTATTTTGATGGATATCAAATGATATTCAAATTACATCAAATTTGAAACATAATTATTTTTTTGTAAGTTTGTATTAAATTTATTGTCAAGGATCCCACCCTTATTTAATTACTAAGAGTTAGAATAATAAAAGTACCATTTTAATGTGTTACGATAAAAATGTGTGAGGATAACTTGGAGCTAGCTAATACTTGACCGTCGTTGATACATAAAGATGAAAGATCATGAACTTTTTTCATTTTGTCTCCTTATTTAATTATTGGGTATGAGTATGACGAATACAATACTTGCCTAAATCAGTGAATTTGGATACTCATTTCTATTTCATTTAAATAGTCATTGCCAACTTGAATTACATAAAAGATTGAAAACCATAGATAATTTATATTACGAGAATGAAAATTCCAATTATACTTTAAATTTGGTCATAGTTGTACCGCGTTGTCACTTTCAAATCAAATTCGATATTATAAATCAACCAATATAATTGACCACATCAAAAACTCAAATGAAGTATGTATCATAAAATGAGAATCAGTTTTTAATCTAGTGGTAAAAAACAACACCTCTGTGTAGGAGGAATGACGCTCATGCAGTCTGGCTGGCTCATATGACCACATTTACTTGATTTCGAATCATACGAGGTTATCTGTACAAAAAGGCGAGCTCTGTCTTAATAAAGCGAAATGGGGAACCGTGGATGAAAGGCGAGTGGTTTCGAATCGCTTTCGAGTAATAAATTGCAATTGAATATTTTCGCTTCCTTGTTCTTCTCCCATGACTGAAGCAAGGGTGCGATTAAGATTTGGTCCATTACTCCATTTGGATTGGAATTCGGATTTACTTGCATAGAATTATAATATAATAATAGTCGAACAGTGCACGGTGCGCCGTGAGAGGAGCGTGACTAGCGCTGCGTGTGCACTGTAAGCGTAATATGCTTGTTCAACTTGGTTTTGGGAGTATCTTTAATTAATTAATTAAAAGTTTGGTATGAATTGTATGATGATGCGGCTTCTCTGCAGTACGAGTAAACTTAATTATCTGAAATTCATATTTTTTTAATTATATAGATTGGAATCAGTGAATTAATTTAATGAGGAATTATTTGACAAAATTTATTTGGACAATTTATACTCTACAAAAATAAAGTTTAAAATTGGAATCTCATAATATAGGCATAATTCACATCAAGTAACTTGAAACTTGAACAACTTGAATTCCCGATACATTATCAAATAAATATTAAACTAGTATGAAACTTGAGTGTTAGAATCTCTATAAAATTTATTTAATTAATTATTTTTTTCTTCAAAATTATCGTCAAGATTGTCAAAAAAAATTGGAATAACTTTTATATTAAGTCATATAATTTAAAAACATTTTTTTAAAGAACTTTTTTTTTTTTGCTCATCCAATAGTTTTGTCACGAGTAGACGGACTTAACAGTTAAATTCATGAACAGCTGAGTTAACAAGGTATTTCAGAGAAGAGACATACTTTTGAATTCCAGATAACTGCAAAGGAAGATTCTAGAGGAGCAGGATCCGATCGACAAGGACCTACGGTCTATGGATGGGAGCAGCTCTCCATTAATTTAGGGATGTCAAACGGGCAGCTAAGACTTGGGAGACCCGAATCCGGATAAAATGGTCAATGATTCAATTTGACCCAATAGCGCCAATTATAATTTATGCACGATTGGAGTAGCTCAACCTAGTAATTAATATCACATAACACAGGGGGGGGGGGGGGTTGAATTTTGTGATATTTCTACATTGGCTCAAATGAGAACGTATAGGCCTCAACTCTCAAGTACAAATCTGGGCCGAGTTTAAATTGCTTGGTGGAAAAATTATACCCCTTTTATCGATGGATACTAATAATAAATGTACAAAATGAACAAATGAAATAAATATATGTTGAAAAAATTATAAATACGCGTATGGTATGGGCGCATGCGCGCGCAGACTTATTTATTTATTTATTTAACACTGAAAAAAAAAGTATGGAAGTACTTAAAAAATAATAATTTCAGATAGACAAGTAGAAATTCAAATAATAAAACCATAAATCATGTGTATCATAATTAATACATATCCGCACGTACATGACATGTACTCATCTAGATATAAAACATTTTTTGTCAATCAAAATCTATTCCAATTTTCATCTTGGATGCCACAGGGGTTAGTCAAACAAATCTACGGTCTTTAGTGTAGCGAGTCTTACTCCAGTAAAATGATTTTACTCGCATTTTTTAGAGATATGACATTTTGGTTCATCCTATTATTAATCTGAAATATTAAATATAGAATAATAATCTATATATGACACAAATTTCATCATTGGATCATTTTTTTTAAATCAACTTCAGGAAAATGTATAGAAAACATTCAGTGAGAAATAATTGTCAATGCGCATTGGATAAATTTAAAACATTCATAAATATTGGATAAACATTTTTCTGAGTATATAAATCTAATACAAGCCGTTACATGGCCAGCAGAATTCATCTCCTATATGCATTACACATGATTTAATAGCGTTGAATCCAACTGAATGGACTGAACTCATAATGTTTGAAAATCATTTTAGGTCTAAAATTTGTGTCAATGGATTGTTATATTTGAATACATTTATAACTGCAGATATAGTCGCCAAACTCCGTCAAGTGACAGATCCTTTAACCAATAACATTACTTGGCAGAATGCAAATAAAATGAAAAGAATAATACTCAAATTTAAATCTAGTTGTTGAGTTAAATTAGACATTAAACTCCTACACAAGTTTCTACACGGTTCTACAAAATAATGTTAGACATTATAAACATGCTAGCCAAAATCCTTCCACTAACTTTTAATAGAGAATCATAATCTTTTGGATTTTGTAGTATTATCATTTCCACTAACTTTTAATAGAGAATCATAATTTGAATCAAGATCTAATTGGAAATTTGCGCGTGAAAAATCAACAATATCATGGAAAAAATATCATTTATTTTTTACATAAAATCTCATAGTATAAATGAAATATATTATAACTTTTATTCTAATTTTGTTTCTAAAATCTCATAGTCCACCATTTTGCTTCATTTTAGACTCGATATATAATAGGTTCGTCTCGCCACTTGCGATGTGAATTTTGATTGACTTTACAATGGGTTTCACATAGTTTTTTAGACCTCCGGAGTAATTAAGATACCAAACGACTTCAAATAGATTTTTTTGAGTATCACAAACTCAAACAAAAGATAAATTATTGTGAATTGAAAGTGAAAATGTGACTATGTGAGATAAATAGAAAAAATTCAATCCATGAGCAGTATAAAAAATCTGACAAAAAATCATCACAGCCGTTACTTTTTGTGTGTGTATATAGTTATGTTATAGTACTTCGTGAAACACCATAAACGATGTGTTTCATATCCAATCTCTAATTTTAAATTAAATATTATTGATTTAAACCGTTCAATCTAATCTCCATATGAAAATATATTAAAAATCAAAATTTATATATTTTTTGAATAATATGTTATTTTTTGAATGGGGGGAGAAAATCATTATTTTTTGAAAAAATAGCAAACTAGTTTTAAAAATATAAAATTTAATTTTCTAATATATTTTCATATAGAAATTAGATTGAACGGTTTGATTAATCATAACTAATTTAAAATTAGAGATTTAGATTTGAAGCACAATAATATAACTTTCTATATATATATATATAAAGTTATGGCATGCTAATCACCCTGTACTATGGATCATTTTTCATTTAAAAAATGGATGATTCGAGCAGTTCAAAATAATTTTGATATGAAAATCTAGTTGGAGATAAAATTTTAAATTTTAAAATAGTGGGAAGTTCGGGGGTACTGTAGCACGATACTGTAGCAATGAGATTTTCGAATTTAGTCATTCTCCATTTTGTTTTTAATTGGAGCCCTCCATTTGCTGATTTTTTATTTCTCCTTTACTTTTAAATTATTTCTCAAAGATCTCTTTGTCCATTTCCCCCTTTATCAAGCATCAATTAATTTTTTTAAATTATTTCTTGATCAAAATTTATGGTAATTTTTATTTACCATTTCCCTCTTTATCAAGCATCAATTAATTTTTTTAACGCTTGATCAATTAATTTTTCATTATATTAATCGATAATTTGAAATTTCTTTGACTTTCGTAACTCCAAAAATATCAAGTAATATATGGAGAATTTGATTTTTTTTCCATAAAATTTGAGTTTTGAGATTTTAGGTTTCGAAGAGGTTTTCAATTTGAATTTGTAGAGCTTCAGTATTTAATTTTTTCTTAAGAATTTTGATTTTTGAGCATTTCACTGAATTCTTCTTTTTTTCTTGGTGCTTCTGGACTTGAATTAAGCCTCTTCGGGCTTTTAAAATTTCTCCTTGAATTTTTAAATCTTTTGTCCCAAGTTGCTTTTTAATTCTCCGAATTTTCAGAGGTAAATAATTATATATATCTTTTATGGTTTTTAATGAAATATCAAACGATAATGAAATTACATGAAATTTAACAAACTACTAATTTATAAGTAAAAGAACACATCTATAAATCTTTTTTATTTTTATATTTTTTTATATTTATTAAAAAAATTTATTGTCAGAACTGTTAAAATAACCCATTGTCAATGGATTCCTCCCCTCCAAAATATTGCTTGCTCGCATTATGAAAGACGTTAATATTATAAAATCATTATATTATAATTTATTGTAGAAAAGTATCAAAGTTCTAACTAACAGTTTATTGACACCGAAAAATTGTGATGGCTAATGAGCGGTGGATTTCTTTTTTACTATTATTTAGATAGTTAGAAAATCACTTGATTTAATCATTAAGAACTATCCAAAAGAAGTGTTTTTATAACCATCTAAAAAATAGTAAAAATTAAAATAAAATAAAAAATTTGATCTCTGATGTGTTTTCATGATATGCTAATAAATAACTTGATTTAAACCTAATTTTGATCGCAAACGCACAACCTTGTCAACTAGTAAATTAGGTGTCAAATCCACAGGGACAAACAAATGTATCAATTCTCACTAGTTCACTAAGCTAGGCAATTAATTTCTAGTCGATTTGTAAATTAGATTGAACTAAAGCAAGTAAACAAGCTAGTAAAATAACGCATAGGGTCAAATTCAATAACAAAGCTCTAGGGATTTATGACCTTCCTATCCACTAGTATAACTAAGCAATTGAGAACAAATTTAATTAATTGAATATGTGTGCGGATCTATATTCTAAGATGATCATGATTACTATTGATCGTGGGTCAAAATTGTACTTTTAGACTATTCGGATTTCATGATTAGATACTTCACCCTAGCAATCTAAAGTTATGATGTTCTATTTAGGTTTTAGTTATACTTAGATAATATAATTCACAGTTAAATACTTCTCAAAAATACTCAAACACAACTGAAAATACTCGACTAGGTCATATGCTTCATGATTAGATACTTGACCTCTTGATGGACCAAATTGTTATATGCTAAAATATAAGGTTAGTGTTATAAAATTGATCAAAATTTATAGTATTTAGATTATATTAGAATTAAAAATATATAAGTTCGTGGTACTACCTTATTTTAGTATTTAAGTGTAGGTATGAGAAGAAACAAGCGAAACCGACCCCAAATTAGATCCCGGACTTCAAGTAGAGCCAAAACAGTGTAAATTCCATATGTTTGCGGGCCACAAAGATCTATACAGAGAAGTTAAAAAATATTTGCGACACGGAAAGATTTCCTTGCGGGCCACAAAGATATCTTTGTGGGCCACAAAGATATCCTTGTGGACCGTAAATATTTTATCTGAAGTCAGAAATGCAAAATTTAGTATGACGGTTATTTTAGGTTTTGGATAAATTAAATAAGGGGGATTTAATTTTTTTCTCTCTCTGGGACATGAAAGATAGCAGTTTGAAAGTTTTTAGAGAGAGAAAAGAGACAGTGGCTAGAGAGAGAAGGAAAGAAAAGGAGGAGAAGATCTTCACCATTGATTCTTCTCGATTTTTCTATCTTTTTTATTTCTTCTTATTTTTTTGTATATTCATATATTTATTTCTGCCATGAGAGGCTAAACACCTCTCTAGAGTTAGGGTTGTAATATGAAACTTGCTTACTCGCTTTAGAATTTATTAAGTTAATTATTTATTATTATTATTTTTTTTATTTTCATTATTATCTTAGGGTTTAGTTTAAGATTGTGGAATTGAAGACTTGAACCCGATCAAAAAGAAACATCTAAGTAGTAATCAAAAATTGAAAAGTGAGATTAATTATTTAGAGGATTGTTGTAGATTGCGCCAAATTATCTTATGAAATACTTACTTGAGAAGTAATTTGATTTAGTACAACACAATCAAATATGAATTTTAGGTCCTAATTCGGTGAAGAATTAATGTAAGATTAAGCCTTAATTACCCTAGGTATGATGTCATCCTAAGAAATTAGTTCTTGATATCACATTTATATGATAAAAATCCATAACAATTAAATAATTAAATTAATAAATAATTTTTTTCTCATGAGCAAGTAGATTATAGACCCATTAACCTTAGGTCTCTCGTATTGATATTTAAAAAAACTTTAGAACTGCACCCTTTTTATTTAATTGTTTAATTAATTAGTTCTTAATCAAACCATTAATCAAAGAAACAACCTTTTGAATACATAGGATTAAAATTGCTAGGTTTAGAATTAGTAAACATTGTCCCTATGGATTCGATACTTTAAGCACTATTTCGCACAAGTTGTATACTTGTAACTATCATTTTTCTTAGTGCTAAAAATTTAAAACTTGCACCACACTAATTTTCGCACATCACCTCTAACCTAATGTTGTTCTTTTAGGTCTGGGGTTTTGAGAATGTATTTGGTTGGTTTTATACTCTTTTCCCTATGTTTATATGTTATAGGAGTAAGTTTAAACCATCTAACATATAATATGACAGTAGATAAAAGAAATAACCACACAAATAATTAAAAAAAAACTTCAATAATGATTAAAATTACACATAATTTTAAGTACTATAACTACAACCCATAGAGAAGAATCTAGTCTCTCATGATGTACAAACAAACACAAAAAAATATATATCATATCAATCATGAGTGAGAGAAAAAGAAGAAAATAAGATACAAAAATAGAAATCAATTTTTTTTCTTCTCTAAGTTCCTCCAAGTTTCTCCTTAAAATCTCACAAAAATTCTCAAAGAAATTTGAATTTTCTCTTAGATCTGTCATAGGGCAGTTATTGCCTTTTGGAGACATTATCTTATGTTTAAAATATAATTTAGAGTCTTCTGAGACGAAGGGACGCTTTTAGGTGCAAAATAGTTATGCTCTTTACAACCCGAAAAGAAAAAGTTTTGTCCCAAAAAGTTCACACGATTTCTTGACAAAGAGTTATTTTTGACCCGAAAAGAAAATTTTTGTCCCAAAAAATGTGCAATTTTTCTCTAGAAAGATCTTTGTTGTTCTTGTTTATGCCTACTTGCTCCATATCCATCTAAATATTTTCAAAATATTCTAAAAGTCCTAAAATCAAAGAAACATGATATTCACAAGAAATTTCAATGTGATTTTGCTTTCAAGGTGACTGTGTGCCAATGTTGCAAATACCCGATTAAGCCAAGATTTATGTCAATTGTTGACAAGTAATCAACTGTTGACCAAATCACCTTCATGAACATCGATTGAAAGTCAATTTCACAAGACTGACCAGATGCCAATGTTGCAAACATCTGATCAAGTCTAGATATGTATCAATTGTTAACATGTAATCAAGTGTTGGTCAAATCAAACCCTAATAAGCATCAATATAAATCTAATTGATGCTTAATTAGGATGGTTTCTGCAAGAAGGAATTTTATTTGGCAGGAACACTGGGCTATAATTGAAGATTGAGATTATTTTAGAGAAGAAAATAAGGTTTTTTTGATAAAAAAATTTTAGCAAAAAGAGGCATGGATAAAATGGGAATCAGAAATTACAGGAGTGATCACCATGAATTTAGAAATTTTTGGTGAAAATTTCAAAATTTTTGTGCAAGTGGAGCTATTAAAATAAATCCAGAGAAGATAAAAAATATTAAATAAATTGATCAAGGGCTGAGATTCCATCAAGGAGCTTTAAGGGTGCAACTTGGAGCCAAGAGTCTAACTGAGTGCAAGTTGGGGCTGCCAAATGAAGATGTTTCAATTTAGGCGCTGGAGAGAACTTTGAAAGAAGAGAAAATTTGCGTGAACTCGGTTCATCTTTGCCGTGCCTCCTCCTCTGCTGCTGCGATTTTCCCTCTGTTGAACACGATTTTTCAACAGAAAACAAGTGAAAAATGGGAAGAGGCTCAAACGGTAACGAAAAATTATAAATAATATACCGTTGGAAATCTCTAACTGAGGAGAATCCATTGAAGCAATTAATTTTGAAAATGAAGCACTGTACAACACTCGCATCAGAGAAGAAGTAAATCGGGTGTGAGATTCAATTGGATGATTTAAAGAGTGATCAAGTGAATTGGCGGTTCAGAGAGCTTCATGTGGGTCCCACGATTCGGTTGAGACCGTTACTGGTATGAAAAATTTACCCATGGCACGGTTTCTTCGGTGGAGTTGGCGCACAAGACCGTAGACCTATTTTTTAAAGTGAAATTGAGTTGGTGTTTGAAAAGGGAAGGATTAAGATTAAAGCAAGAGCACATATGGTTATAGCATTTGCCAAGTGGCAATCCAGACCCTAAGAATTATTCAGAATAAGCACACATTAAATCAATCCACACCATTCAATAAGTAAATCAAAGGTTGGATGTTATGTCATGTCATCGATCCGTGGGATAAGAAAAGCACAAATTGTGCGAGAGAAAGCACAATTAGGCTTCAGTTAAGCTCTATATAAGCCCAGGAACAGAAGAGAACCCCCCCCGCGACAGATTCAATAATGAAGGCAACCATATTTCTACACTCAAACTAGTTGAGAAACACTCATGAATACACTACCCTATCCAACAAAGACCTCACCTAGGTTAATTGATCTCGGTCAAGAACCTGAGAACTTAGCAAAAACAACAAAGTCCTAGCCAATTAGCCCTAATTAGACAAAGAGGAAGGAAGTAGTGATCAAGATTCAAGAAGAAGCAAGAAGAAGTGGTGTTGATCAATTGATAGTAGATTCAAGTGAATCTCTCAATTAGATCACATCAAGCCCCTCTCTCTCACAGGTTTTGTTCATTGTTAATGCATCTTAGGTTTGTCAATGCCTCAGAGTGTAATTCTTTCTTTTTGAAATAAATTTTCTGCAAGTAGAAGGTGAGACTTTATCTCCCTTGGCTGATTTTCTATTTTTGATTGAATCTTCCTTTTCAATCCCTTGACTATTTGTTTTCTGAAATTTCTTTTGAATATTTTTAACATTTGATTCATTCTTCATTTTGATTCTTTTGCTGCTCTATTTCAATTTGCATAAATTAAGCATCAGTTCAAAGTAAAAAGGGAAGGAAAGGATTAGTAAAAGAGGTTAGTAGAAGAGCAAGCATATTGCCTCCTAATCATTACTCGTGACTGGTCAAAGACTAGAGTCTCCCAGTCTCGGGTGTGCTCTGATTGCTTGTATACCGGCCTTCACAAGAAGTCACAATTGGTGTGCAACATCAGGTTTAGCAAGTATGACTGAAATGTGCAGTATTCAGATACTATCGGTCATTATTTGATGCTCCAGCTTGATGATTATCACTAAGATTGCTAGGCTCAATGGAGAATTAGCACAATTGGACGTCCAGACGTTGAAAGTAGCGATCAAGAGTTGATGATACCCAACTGGTACTGAAGGCGGAGAAAAGGTACCGAACAACACCAATCTGCAGACTCTGCCGTCAGCTAACGAGTAGATGCGACCGACTCGGAGAAATTAAGACCACCAGTAGATTCTCCTCACTCCGGTGATGCTCAAGGTGTTGACGCGGTGGCGCTCTGGTGACGGGAGGAGAAGGACCTGTCAGCCCGCTTTCTAGCAAGATCCACATCCGAGCAGAAAGAGAAAGGAACGTTGTAAATCAATCGAGACCTCTAACACGAATCTCAGAGCAATCTAACGACCCAGAAGATACCATTGAAACACAAGGAAAATTTGAGTCCTCCATCTACTCAAACACGAATCCTGAAACAAACCATTTTGCTCTCGGCCCAGATCAAGAGAAAGCCCAGTTAGCGCAAGTCAGTGAAAATAAAAAAAATTTAAGTCGGCCCAACAATAAAAGAAAAGAAGTAAAATGATTGGGCCCGGTCTGTAAAATAAGGAAAAATAAAAGAAATTTAAATCCAGCCCAATCAATCAGGCCCAATCTGCAGTAAAGGGAGAATTAAAACATGGCCCAAAACTCAATTAATAACAAAAAATTAAAAATAAATATTAAATAAATCATTTGGAGGTCTTCCCAAACTCCAAATTGACTCAAGTTTATTTCTAAAAATTCTTTGTTTTTCATAGTATTTTTATATGTAAAAATATTTCAGTTTTAATAATTTTATCATACTGAAATAATTCAAAAGTAAAATGATATTGTTTGCTTTTCCTGTTGACCAAGCTTTGACTTGCTAATTTGGCTATTATAAAAATCCTAAAAATCCAAATAAAATTCTAAATAATAGCCAACCTATTTTCTATTATTTTTGTAAGTAATTTTCTACAAAAATAAAGGGATTTAAAAATAAAAATAAAAATCACCTTTGTAATTGAGATAATAATAAATGGTATTATCTTATCAATAAAGTCAATAATAAATGCAATAATTCTTTTGCATTTTAGAGGTGATTAAATAAGCTCACACAAGGGGGGTAGACCAGCAGAATATTTTGCACAAGTAATGCAACACTCGGAATGATCGATCAATAATAACAGCAGACAAGAACATCTTGACGCCCGCCAAGAAGACAACTGAGATTACAACATCAACATAGCGAGTGTGATGACTTCAAAGAAGAACATCATGATGTCTGAAGAAGTGACATTATGATGCTGAGATTGATGATCCATCGATCATCAGTGTACTGACTATCTCCTAGGGTTAGCAGTGTACATATGAGGGATGATGAGTATCCCTTATAAAAGGACAGTAGTGCCCTTACATAAGGAATCGTTGTAACGATTCCTTGAATCGTTATACGATTCACTAAAGCGTTGAACGCTTCACAAGACGTTGGCGACGCTTTGACTATTCTCTGACAAGTCAATATGTTCTAGGGAATTGTTGTCAAGATTCCTTGAATCGTTATAACGATTAATCAAAACATTGAATACAGAACGTTAGCAACGATTTGACTATTTGACCAACTCTCTGACAAGTCTGTTATCCTCTAGAAACATTATAACAATTTGTTAAAGCGTTATAACGGTTTGTTGAATCGTTATACGATTCCTAAGGTGATGAATGATTAATAAAGTGGTGATACACTTTGTTGATTGCTGATGAGTTATCACAATATGGTAGCTTCTGAACTAGTTTGTCTAGAAGCCCATCATTTAACAAACCTGTCATAATATTAGACCAACCAAGAGCTCTGAGTTTAATTTTGTGTACAAGGTAACCCTGAATCCATGAATCGACCAAGTGCTCAGAATTCATGATCTGGGAAGTCAAGTAAGACAACTGTAGGGACTCTGTCCACTGTCAATTGACTCTATGTCTTGAACAATTGTTCATGACTTGACATGCTAGCAAGACTAAACTGATATGTTTGTAAGTTTGTCTTCTAGTCTAAGGGATTGAACTGATCTGTAGTAGGTTCATCTTCTAAACAGTAAAATCGAACCAATCTGTTTGTAGGTTCATTCACTAACACGCTTGCCTCAAGATTGAACTGGCTTAGCGCTTCATATTTGACTTTGTGTGCATAAGTATTTCCTAGGTTTATGAATCCGCTTAGCGCTTGAAATTCATGATTTAGAAGATCAGCAAGATGAACAAGTGGGCCATATCCACCCATCTTCTGATTCACCAACCTCAAGATTAACCGGCTCAGTGCTTCGAGTTATATTTTGTGTGATTGGTCATTGACTAGTTAAGATTGAACTGATCTGTTAGTAAGTTCATCTTCTAGATCAATTAAGATTGAGTCGATCTGTTAGTAGACTCATCTTCTATCTCTCCGAAGAGATGGATCCGATATATTTGTAAGGTCGTCTCTTGGAGTTATAAAGATTGAACCGATCTGTAGTAGGTTCATCTTTCCCTGTCACAGAGTGAACTGATCTGATTAGTAAGTTCATATATATCCTAGGGTTATGAATCCGCTCAGTGCCTGAAATTAATGATCTAGAAGATCAGCAAGATGAACAAGTGGGCCATATCCACCCATCTTCTGATTCACCAACCTCAAGATCAACCAGCTCAGTGCTTCGAGTTGTATTTTATGTGATTGATCATTGACTAGTTAAGATTGAACTGATCTGTTAGTAATTTCATCTTCTAGATCAATTAAGATTGAGTCGATCTGTTAGTAGACTCATCTTCCATCCCTCTGTAGAGATTGATCTGATCTGTTTGTATGATCATCTCTCGGAGTTATAAAGATTGAACCGATCTGTAGTAGGTTCATCTTTCTCTATCGCAAATGAACTGATCCATTAGTAAGTTCATCATCACTACTCGCCATCAATCAACTGATCCGTAGTAAGTTCGTCCTGTCTACATTCTACGTATGTTGAGTCGATCTGTTAGTAGATTCAATTCACATTGTATCTGTATCTGTGAACTGATCTGTAGTAAGTTCACCTGTATCCTTTTACCCACACTCATGAACTGATCTGTAGTAAGTTCATCTGTATCTCTATTATTTGTATTCATGAACTGATATGTAGTAAGTTCATCTTTACCTCTGTCATCTATTTTAATGAACTGATCTGTAGTAAGTTCATTTGTATATGTATCTGCATCTGTTATCTGTTTTGAATTCGAACTGATCTGTTTGTAAGTTCATTTTCACCTGTTTCTAAAAATCTCGAACTGATCTGTAGTAAGTTCGTCTGCTAAAACTCTATGTAAGTTGAATCGATCTGTTTGTAGATTCGATTTACATTGTACCCCGAAGATAGAACTGATATGTGAGTAAGTTCATCTTCTCTGCCATTCCTACCTCACTGGACTGATATGTTAGTAAGTCCAGAGTGCTTTAGTGATTCCATCACCAAAACACTTGACCACTCGACCACTTGATTATCGTTTAGCTATAGTAATTACTTCCCTCTTTTGAGATCCAGAGGTGCCTCGATGTTAGTAGCCCAGGATAATTAACGGTGGGGGCTTGCGCCCACCGGAATCTAAAAGGATCCCCAATTAATAAAAACCCCTTGAATGTGCATCCCAATGGGTCTAAACGGTGAATTCAACTGGCACTAAACAAATGCACGCTCGGGAGGGATCTCCGTGTCCTTCTTCCGCATCCCATCGCCCAACGGCGGTGCGGAGCGCGCGAAAAAGGGTCGCACAAATATTATCTCAAAATTTATGTAATATCTAAACTAAATCAACTAATTGAACTAAAAAGTGCATAAAAGAAGTAAAATGATATAATTTTAGATACTAATTCCTATCAAAGTACATATGTGATTTTGGCTTATCAATCTCCAACTAGATTTTCTTATGAAAAATATTTTGAACAGTTGTAAAAATAATAATATAAAAGTACATCAAATCATCTCTAAATTTTAATTTATTATACTCATTAAATTCTTTATATGAAAATCTTTTGGGATACAAAAATTTAGAGTGTTTTAAGCTTTTTAAGTCATAATTTTTAATTTTTGAAAATCAACTCTAAAAATAATAATACAATATTCAATGGTTGAACATTATTTTTAAAAATTAAAAATGGCGACTTAAAAAGCTCAAAACACTCCAAATTTTTGCATCCCACGAGATTTTTATATAAAAAATTTAATGAGTATGATAAATTAAAATTTGTAGATGATCTAATATACTTAAGCTTACAGTATCTTTACTCATATCAGTACATATATAAAGACATCAGTATATATATAAAGGGCAGTTTTTATTATTAACAATTATTATTAAATTAATATTATTAAAAATAAGAGTGAGAACCATAAAATTTCAAATATACGAATGGCGGCGCCATACATTTGCGTGGCGCGTTTCGTCAAACCCCGCGTGACCTCCATCTCACTTGCGCGTTTTGTATATATAAGAAGTAAACGCGCCATCGGCGTCGCGCGTTTCGTAAAAATAATGAAACGCGCAGTGAACGTGCCACTGCCATTCGTATATTTGAAATTTTACGTTTCTCACTCTTATTTTTAATAATATTAATTTAATAAAACTTATTATTACTAAAAACTGTATAAAGGGGGATGGATCCTTTGACAATAGATTATTTTGATAATCTTGACAACAGACTTTTAAATAAATATAAAATTCTTAAAAATAATTTTTTATAGATATATTATTTTATTTTCATTTGATAGTCCATCAACTGACCATCAAAGACCATCAAAAAATTATACAATTTGCAACGGTTCTAATTTAACGGTCTTTGATGAACCATCAAGCGATAATAAAATTGCATAAAATTCAAAATGCTATCAACGTACAATTAAAATAACAAGCTTATAAATTTTTTAATTTAATTTTTTTAATAATTATTCAAATATTTATTATCAAAATTGTCAGTCAAGGATCCAAGATGCAAGTTTTGCCCGCGGAACCATGTGATGCGCTGGCAAATCACTGTTCACTTGTTCTAATGGGCTGCACATGGGTAGTGATTGAATCTCTCTATTAGTCCGGGCAGCCCATTATCTAATTAAAAAAGAGTAGCCCAAGCACCCGTTGCAAACTCACATAGCCCGTGGGCTAACCAATTTGAATTTCAAAAAAAGAGATGAATCCCCGGAATTTCTGGTAGTGGTTGTATGCCCGTTCGGAATAGCTCAATGGAGAAGCTAAGCTTATGGCCCTTATTGACGATTGTAATTTAAGTTTTGAATTCAAATTCCTCTTCCGAAAGGCGAATACCTCTGTGATGTGATGACAAACCGACAACATTAGTCACGACAGGATACAATCTGTATTCATGGAGAATCACTGCTGGCAAATTGTCTCCCCCATCAACACCAAGGTTAGTTGCAGAATAGGTTTCATTTCTAAAGAGGAGATCGAGGTGTCGAGATTTAACTATGAAAACCTGATTCACATTTGTTCTGTTGTTTTATAGGGTAATTGCTAAAGGGATGAACGATTGCAAGGATGACAGAGGTCTAGTGACAAGCGGTTTAGTAGTTTACCACCTGTTTATAGCTATCTAAACTGTCAAATGTTTTGACAGCAGACATTAATCATCCACGCAGATACTTTTAGAAGACTAACGCTTTTTTATCATTTCGTAAAGATCATGTTTTGTCAACATACATTAGGTTCGATTGTTTGGGTGGGGTGTGGATACAATGAATATTAACATCAGTGCAGAGGAGTGCTCAAATATTTCAATTTTGTATGATTATGCCTCAACTTTTTAAATTTTTAATAGCTCAAAATCTAAAATAATTTATCAAAATAAAATTATTAGATGATCTATATTATAGTTTCTTTATTAGTAAGAACACACAAAAAATGATTTTTTTATTAGTAACTAAAATAAAATAAGAAGTGATAAAAGTGACAATCAACACTTGAATTTTACGAATATAATAAGATCATTCGTGATAAGACAGTCTCGGGCCACCCGTGACAAAGCAGTCCCGGACCATCTTTGCTAAAGGAGTCCTCAGAACCTCACCTACCACAATGCACACACTTTACGAGACCTCTCTCTTCTCTCCCACAACACTTCTAATTCATAATCAAAAGTAATTGAATTGCTTTGCTGCTAATTAGGACCACGTTGAACGTTACATTAAGGATCGCGCGAGTTATTTACGTTACATTCAATTTCATTAAAAAATAATTAAAAATTCGTTGAACTTTATAGTTACATATTTAAAAAAATTAATATTGATCTACATTAAAAAAATAAAATATTTTTATAGTAAATAAATATTATGATAAGTAGTATTTAAATAATAATATGTAATTGATTCAAAATAATTTATTTGTAACTTCATATATCAAATTTGTATGCTTGTAAGTTTAAATTTGTAAAGCTTCAATTTTTTTGTACCTTTAATTTTTAGTCCATAAAATCAATTATGCAATATTTTAACATAAATAATTAGCATATATATATGAGTAAAGATACCGTAAGTTTAAGCTCAAGAAGTACGTTAAATCATCTCTAAATTTTAATTTATCATGCTCATTAAATTTTTTATATGAAAATCTCGTGGGATGCAAAAATTTGGAGTGTTTTGAGTTTTTTTAAGTCATGGTTTTTAATTTTTGAAAATCATCTCTAATAATAATAAAAATATATTAAATGTTTGAACATTATTTTTAAAAATTAAAAATGGTGACTTAAAAAGCTCAAAACACTCCAAATTTTTGCATTCCACGAGATTTTCATTTAGATATTTTAATGAGCACGATAAATAAAAATTTAAAGATGATTTAATATACTTTTAGAGTTAAACTCACATAAGGCTTTCGTGAGCTTAAGCTCATGATATCTTTACTCTCTCTCTCTCTCTATATATATATATAGAGAGAGAGAGAGTTAGACTACTATGAAAACATTTGTATTTTGAGCCGAAGTGCATACGGCTCAAATTTTATCGTAACACGTCCGAAATTTAAAATTATCATTCTCATTAAATTCTTCATATCAAAATATTGAGGGATACAAAAATTTGGGGTATTTTAAGTTTTCTAAGTATTTATTTTGGATTTTAAAAAATAAGCAACAATAATATAATATTTTATTATTATTTTAGTGCTGATTTTTAAAAATCCAAAACAAATATTTAGAAAACTCGAAATACCTCAATTTTTTGTATCCCCTAATATTTTGATATGAAGAATTTAATGAGAATGATAATTTTGAATTTCGGACGTGTTACGATAAAATTTGAGCCGTATACAGTTGGGCTCGAAATGCAAACGTTCTCACAATAGTCTAACTCTCTCTCTCTCTATATATATTTGCATGCACCTTAATTTTTAATTTAAAAAAATACAAATAACATATTAATTGCATGCATATTATTTTAAAAAATTACTAAATTAATACTACATATACAATGATTGCATGAACATTATTTTTTTTAATTTTAAAAAACACAAAGAACATTAAACACAATTACATGCGCATTAATACATTAATGTGAAAAATATTTAATTGCATGAATATTATTTTTTTCAATAAAAAATAATTATATATGGATCAATACGTACATGATAATTTTTAATTTAAAAATATATATACATATTTGCATGCAAATTAATTTTCAATTTGAAAAAAATACAAATACATATAAAAATATTTTCAATTATATATTAATATTTAAATACTACTTATCACAATATTTATTTACTAGAAAAAAATTTCATTTTAAAATTAGATAAATATTAATTTTTTAAATATGTTACTCTAAAGTTCAACAAATTTTTGGTCATTTTTCAATAAAATTGAATATAACGTAAGCTACCCACGCGGTCTTTAATGTAACGTTCAACCCGGTCCTTATTATCATCAGAGCAATTCAATTACTTTTGATTATGAATTAGAAGTGTTGTGGGAGAGAAGAGAGGTCTCGTAGAGTGTGCGCATGGTGGTAGGTGGGGCCCTGGGGACTCCTTTAGCAAAGGTGGCCCGGGACTGTTTTGTTACGGGTGACCCGGGACTGCTTTGTTACGGGTGACCCGAGACTACTTTGTTACGGGTGACCCGGGACTGCCATATCACGGGTAATCTTGTTATATCCATAAAATTCAAGTGCTGATTTGTCACTCTTGTGACTTCTTATTTTACTTTAGTCAATAATAAAAAAATCAGCACAAAAAATGTTCATTTTTCACTTTTATTTTATGTAAATCAACAAATTATAAAATCAATGTCTAAAAATTATTCATATTATGAAATTTTTTATGAACTCTTAATATCACATAAAATAATATTCAAACATCATGATTTTTAATTTATGTATAAATAAAATGACCTAGATCAAATCTAACAGTTTTATTTTATTATTTTAAGCTTAAATTTTGAGTTATTAAAAATTTAAAAAGTAAAATCATGATTAAAACATAAAATTGAGACATTTGAAACCCTCTATCGATGCATAATGCATCTTAAATATAAATTTCGAAATAAACAGATGCACAGTTGACTAGTTTTGAAAAAGTGAAGTCCGGCGTGTAGGAATAGAAAAAATTGCGAAATTCAGGGTCAGATGCATAAAAGATGGCATGTAATTGCGTAGACGAGCAGCGTCCAACGAAATTAAAACAAGTACACGCTATAAACCAAGTCACGCGCCAAATTCGAATAAGTTTAATCAGAAAAAAAAAGGAAAATATCCTTGAAATATATTTATATTAATTTATTAAATCAAAGGGAGCTGAGCTGATATATTAATACTGTAATTGATGCCAATATTATTATTCAAGCTAAATTATTATCATGCATATAAATGACTTTATTATTTAATTTAAATGACTTATGGCTAATGATACTTAAATTGGAAAATAAGATACTGTACACACAAATTGAATAAAAATCATTAATTTGAATAATAACTCAACTTAAATAATAATGTTAATATTGATAACCGTATTATGATTGTATCTCTCTAAATCAAATCACCTGAATTAAAATAGCATAAATCTTCTTCTTGTGGGAAGCTCCACCTAAGAGTATACCGAATTGGAAATTAAATTCTGATTTGCTAAGAAGGAAGAAGGGATGAGAAAGAAAAGGCACAAAAAAATAGGAAGAAGAATCCTGACTTGTATGAAGAGTGTCCGATTTTTTTCATGAATAATAAAATAAAATTATAAATCACGAATATGATAGTTGAGTTGCATTTTTGACAAAAATGGTAATTCTACATTTAAGAAAGATGTCCCATATCCTGATCCGCTTTTAACAAAAACGTCCTTCAAACTCTCAGATCCGTCTTTTTTAAATATCTTCATCTTCATTGTAGTTTCCGATGAACTCTAATTTTTGAAAGATAATTTAAATTATAAATTGATTAGAAAAAGATGTTCAAAATTTGTCCAATACAATATTTATTTTTCCATTTAAAGAAAATGTGAATTATTATTAACCATATACAAATTTGAAAGAAAAAAGTGGGAATATCATAAATGACGAAAATTGGGTCATTGTTAGCTTTTTTTCATGATTTAATAATAAATTATAAAGTGGACTTTTAAATCTACTTTAAAGAAAATAGAAAGTTAACTTTCTGTTTACAACTTTTATCTGAGCCGTTTGATATGATTTAAACGAGCGGTTCGAATTAATGGGCGATATTTTGAAATCAGAAATTATTAGAACAGATTCCTTTTCTCTAAAAAAACAATTCTTTGGACCCAAAACTAAAAAATTTTTGGCGTCAAGGGAGGGAAGGCGTCCCTTTTTGCCGTATTTTAACCATCGTGATCTCCATCTAGGACTGTTGCTCCTTTCCCCTCTCCGCACCCGTAAAAAGCAAAACAAAAGCGTCGATTTCCATTTCTAACCTCCACCTTCCCAAAAATCGCTCTCGCGAGATCTAGCGAGAGGGAAGCAGCAAAGAAGTGCGCAATAAACTAATCCATCAGTCGCAGAGCAAACCTAGATGGGGCAGCAATCGCTGATCTACAGCTTCGTCGCGCGCGGCACGGTGATTCTTGCGGAGTACACCGAGTTCAGCGGTAACTTCACCACCATCGCCTCTCAGTGCCTCCAGAAGCTTCCCGCTAGCAACAACAAATTCACATACAACTGCGATGGTCACACTTTTAACTACCTCGTCGAGGATGGATTCAGTAAGTTTTCGAACTCTTCGGTCCAGATCTGCCTTGTGATTTTCGATTTTATGTAGCCTCCTTCGTTTAGTTCGCCGATTAGTGATTCTTTCAGCTGATTAGGAGGGTTTAATTTGTCTGATTTGCGTTTGTTTGGTAGATGCCGTTCAGATCCAGTTATAGTAGTTGATTTGGTGCTACTGTGATTATCATTCATTGTTTCTTTCATCAAATTTGATCCAGATCTGGTAGCATCCAGATCATGTTCGTTAATCCTTTTGTCCGATCTATCATTTTCTCTATTAGGGTTTGGCTTTTGCCTCCCCTACTTATGGCAGTATTGGCTTAGTAGTATATAGAATATGCGCTCTCTCTTTGTAGTTATTTTCATTGGGATCATTAATTATATGTCCCCTTAACGATGGGAATATCGTTATTACTATTTTGCTATTTTTCTTCTGGAACCAAACTTCCTCATTTTCATTAGTTTTTCTTTATTGCCCATATTAGTTCGTGTAGTTCAATTTGAGTCTCCCGTTTCATTTGCAATGTGTTATTTTATGTATTTATTTAGTTATGCTGTGCTGTAGTTATGTTATTGTTTTAATACAGTAAAAAAAAGCAATAATGGAAATTAGTTATATAGATATTCTGTTTTTAGTATCATTTGGTATTTATATCAATCATTTCTCAACTACAGTGAGGGTTAGTGTGTCAAATCTTGTCTTCAGAATAGCAGTGTGTTTTTTTTTACCAATTTTCCTTTCAAGTCTTTATACCAGAACTTTCAAATTGGAGTGGAGTTGTCAACTGCTAGATACTTGTTCCCAGATTAGGTTTTAATTATTGACTATGAGTTCCACATTATAGTTTTCATAAACTTCCACCCTATTGCATTACATTTTCAATAATCTTTTACTCTTTTGCATTTAAAGTTATAGTGCTCATTCTGTGTTGACTTGTGAAGTCAAGGTAATTATGAAAAAAAAACCTGCTTGTGCTCTGGTTTTGGTTTGTTAATATCCCCTTCACTGGAGTATTCCTAGCTAATGTTATCCTTGATGATTGAATATCTGCAATGATTAGTTTTTGTTTTGCACTTGATCTCATGTTAATACCAAGCATTCATTTCTTTTAGATGTTTCCATTTATAAAGGTACTTCTGAGTTGAACGCCTAATACATGGTGGAAATAGAATGAGAGGTACTTAGATATGAACATACTTAATAGACAAGTGGATGAATAAGCATCATCAGACAATTATATTGGTAGTACTAGATGTATGTGAAATGCCAGTTTTTTTTTTTTGGGAAATAGTTATAATCCAAACCATTCTTGATCTGGTGAATAAACCAACTTATGCATCACCAGATATGTTTTTCCTAATTTTTCCTCCCCTCTTCCTTATTTTTTGTAGTTTATTGTGTGGTTGCGGTTGAGTCCGTTGGTAGACAAGTTCCGATCGCATTTCTTGAGCGAGTCAAGGAAGATTTCATGAAGCGATTTGGGGGTGGAAAAGCTGCAAGTGCCCAAGCCAATGGCCTTAACCGTGATTTTGCGTAAGTTCCTGCACTTGCACAGGTTCTATGAAGTATAGTGTTCACAGCATGACATTATAACAAAATAAGCTGTTAACATAGGCTTTATTATTTTATTATTCTGTACTCTGTACTGAAGTTTTCACAAAACTCCAATACCGAAACTTAAAATCAGGTATAGAACTTGTACATGCCTTGATATACACCCGATAAAAAGAGTAAAAATGTTTGTTTTTAAAAATTACTCTCATGTCTTCATGTGAGATCTTTTTGGGAGGAAGGTGCGGGGATAAGGGTGAGGTGGCTCACTGGTATGTTAGGAATACAGGTATATATGCACTCTATCTTTGTTGAATATTTATGTGGTTTTCCTAAAGACATGTCAATGTTACATGAACATGAACTGGTACTTTCTAACCAGTTTGTAGCAAAGTGTATATTAAATCACCAAAATAAAATTTCTATCAGGTCAAAATTGAAGGAGCACATGCAGTACTGCGTGGATCATCCAGAAGAGATAAGCAAGCTGGCTAAAGTCAAAGCACAAGTATCTGAGGTCAAAGGGGTCATGATGGAGAACATAGAAAAGGTGATAAAATGGACAAGCTTACGTGGAACACTTGTTTGTCAATTAAATTCCCACATCTTCTCATTTTTTGGAACTTATACTAGCTTTAACATACATCTCATTTCAGGTTCTTGACCGAGGTGAGAAAATTGAACTTCTTGTTGACAAAACAGAGAACCTTCGCTCCCAGGTATGTTCTTCAAAAATTAGATTCTTCAAGCAACTTCGGTTGTTTTTATGGTCTTTGGTTGTCATGTTGCAAGTGGTTGCATAGAGATTAATAGACTGTCCATTTTAGTTGGTTTTAGAATCTAACCTTTTAATTTGTGCACCGAATTGACTAAACCAGGTGCCACTTCTATTGTTGTATCTCTCTTCTATCAAGGATATACCATATGATCCTTTGTCCCAATGTTTAGAAATGATTTCTGTTAGAGTTCATTGGGTGAGGTGCACTGCTATATGTTATCTGTTCAATTGAACTAGTATTATGGAGTGATGTTGTCATCTTTTGGCCATTTTTCTGTGTGCCACTTGAGAATGTTTTAGAGTTGACCTCTATTTGATTTATGCTATGTAGTTCTTTACCATTTGTCCCCATATTTTGGTTAACTCGGTATTGTCCTGTTCTGTCTAATATGAAATGAAATGACCAAGTAATCATTTATATATTTTGTACAATGGATATTTTTCTCCCTTCTGTTTTAAACTTTGCTCATGGTGTATGATATTTTAATTTGGAGGGGACTTTGATAGAAGGGTATTAAAAAGGAATTAGTAAAGTTGCTTAACAGGTTTTAGTTGGACTAGGTTCATACATTTACAATTTTAAGTGGCGCATTATTTTTAACTATTTAAATATATCCAGGCACAAGACTTCAGGCAACAGGGGACTCAGGTGCGACGCAAGATGTGGCTACAAAACATGAAAATCAAGCTCATTGTTCTTGGCATAATCATTGCTTTAATCCTCATCATCATCCTCTCAGTTTGTCATGGTTTCAAGTGCTGATCTTGCTGCAGTAGCCCTTGCTGTCTCCATGGCCATTGCCTCATGAGAATTGCGAACATCTTGTTATATTACCTTACTGTTTGGTATATTGATGATATTTTGCTGTTGCCTAGTTTGTTAGCCCCCCCCCCCCCACCCCCTTCTATGCCTTTGCTGCGAGTGTCACATGTGTTATCTGTGCTGTATGCCTGCTACATTTTTTAGTTGAATTTTACTTGTAACATTGGATGTTCATCTGTAGATCTGGACTCTGGATACCACCCTTCTCTCGCTTGTGTGGGTGTTGGCCTATTGGGACGTTTTGTTTGTTGTGTTGAGTGTGCCATGCCACACAATACAGCATCAACTTCCTTCCATCATCTTTAGTCCAGTACGGCAATAATGAAACATCAATATCAGCGATATACAGTTCGGAAAAATCGGAAACAGCGGTCCAGGGGTCATAAGTTTGCTTCATGCGATGAAACTTCTTTTTCTAGAATACGCCTCTAGAATCTAGATAGTTGGTGCCTGGTCCAGCAGAATTTGGTCAATTTTTTGTTAGGCTTTTAGGAAGTCTTTATCTTCTAGTAATACGTGAACTAGAAGGGGCCTACCAATTGGAACTCGAGCTGTCACACACCAACCATCAACGTTGTACCAGAAAGCACGACATTTTCACGGGAATCTCTCACGAAAAGGAAAAGAAAGAAGGATAAAAAGAATAATAATATAAGACCACATTGTTTAATTCTGACATGAATGCTGAAAAATCTCAGCTCCGAATGTGTGTTCCCTTGTTGAAGAAGAAAGTTCTTCACCTATGGTAATCGGTCTCTTTTTAGATGGGAATTCTTCATAGTGATTCAGTGTAGCCAAACTTATAATTAATGATCTACGCGTCATATGCAGAGCTGTTGGCATACATTGCTGGTAAATCTTCAAGGTCACCACTCCTTTAAAAATCTTTTGCTCAACTGCACGAATTCTTGCTTACTAGGCTTAAATTTAGTTTAATTAGAACTTGTAAAATATGAATTATTAACATCATTTTTCTTTAACAACAAGCTTTGGCTACTTGTAATTTTATTAAAATAATTACAATTTACAAAGTAAAAGATTAAAAGAGGCTAATGTTATTTTCTAAATTTTTTAAAAAAAGGCGCAATATAATACGAGAACCATCTGTACCTTCAAATTGCCAGAAAAATTATCACTGAGACCTAAATCCTGTAAACTGAAAATGTATATGAAAAATGTCATAAAAAAAAGAACCTAATTTTAACTCTAATAACCAGCAAATGCTTCCATCTTTTTAGGGTAAAAATGGAGCAGCAGCTGCACAAATATGGCTCGGCATGGTGAAATGTTGAGCTGTCAGCATTTGGATTTGTAGAGGCCGTAGTGTTGTACGTTCTTGTGGCAAACTTTTGTTTCTTTATTCAAATCTTGTGTTGTAAAAAATGACTGTTAAACTGATTAATTGACCGATTAATTATAATTGGTGAGTAAACCATCACGCATCATAGCCGGCCCGATTATTTTTCCGGGCTATATACATTCAAATCATATAAATTTCAGCCAAACCCTAATTTTAATAATTAATTTTTTTATATAAACTAAACTTCATTAATTATAATTAGATTTTAAATTTTTTTACTCAATCAAATATTTATGAAATTATAATTTTTTTTTTGAAAATGACTGAAAAGATCATGAGTTTGGTACTTTAATTTGTATTTATAATTTTTAAAACAAAACTAACAAACAAAAATATCATCAATGTATAAATAACTGAATTTTGTTGGAATATTAATATTTTTATATATTAAAATATGAACGTCAAATTGTCTATAAAAATTTGATTAATCGGCTGCATGATGATAATCATTTAACGTTGCCACATCCGTTCGTTAAGCGCATTCCATTATTTACAATGATATATACTTGAATCACCAAGGAGCAGTTATTTATTTGTATTGTCTATTTGTTTGCTTCAACTAATTATTTCTTTGAATATTACTCTCCTTGCGTCCTTTTCTGTATAAGAGTGGGAAATTTCTATGAGCTGTTCTGTTGTTTACTTGTTTTGTAACTTCCTCTTCCCGTTTTTGTTGTGTAATTTTGACTTGTCTGTTTAAGAAATGTCAGTTGTCCGAAGTACCATTGCACATAGAATCAAACCTTGTTGTACCATTATTTCACAGCCTTTCAGGTGAAAAGTTAAATAATTGCAATTAATATTTAGGAAATGATTACTCAAATATGATACTACTGTATTAAAATATATGGTTGGAAATTGGAATGGGCCTGAGCCCAGAAAATCTCTATACCCATTCGGTACTGAACCACACATTCTATTTTTGCATGGCCTAATGTACAGATTGGGACACATACCAGCAGTAGGCGCACATACTGAGCATCAGCAGTGACGAGAAATAAAATGAATAAAGTATAGAAAATATGATTTCATTTCTACACTTGAAAGAAAGCTTGAAATTAACACTAACTGCAGTTGAAGCATGCAGTAAGGGAACATTAGACTTTAATTTTTGCTCTTGTTTGTCAAATTGTCATTGAATTAATGCAATATTCATAAATTAGTTTTGTATTTGCTGGTAGCTATATTTAGCACTGATCTCATTTAGGCTGTCTGTGAAAACGAAATAATCAAGTCCTAAGGCCAACAAGTCTCAATCCTAATTAATTTACAAGCGGCATAAGATGGATAAAATTAATTATAAACAAGAATATCAAAAAAGTTGAATTTTATTTACTATTGACAACTTCACATCAAACCTTGATTCCAAGTTAGTACTAATTAAGAAATAATATTCAACTTTGCCTGTCTTAATTTCTATTAGATTTTTTTTTTCATTTTTTTTATAACACTCTCTAGTTGCGGAGTGATGTGTGATTTTTCCTCTTTTCTTATTCTAATCTACAAGAATGTTTTGTTGCTAAGTAGTACATGCACATAATTTCTTGCCTGTGACCACCACTTACAACATAAAGAGTTAATGCAACTTGGCGTGCAATCCTTGAGCGAATAAAAAACAATATCAGGAGCACTGAGCAGTTTACAGTTTTTATCACAAAAAAAAAGGCTGTTTACAGTTTACTGCATTGCAGTGCACCAATTCAATACTTGCAGTCACTGATAGATTTTTTTTGTAGGAAGTCACTGATAGATTTCAATTGGACGGCTAAGATGGAGGCAAAGCAGCAAGTGACAGTAGCTGTATGAATTTACAGCAATCCAAACTTTTTTATTTGTTAATATTTACATATAGTTAACTTCTTTTCTTTGTGAATTTGACAGATAAAATTCACATACTTTAAATGGGACAGAGAAAAGAGACGTATAATCAAGCCAGAAAATCTAGAAAAAGGTACTCTTATCGCTAGCTAGGGTTCAGAATAAATTCTCAATTTAATCTCTATTTAGGACCCAGAAAAATAAGTTCGTCCTTCCATGGGTAAATTTACAATCAATTCTCTATATATAGAGTTTTAGATTGTCAAATATAATAATAAAATTAAAAGTTATTAAACAGGCAAAAATAAGTTGGAACCACAAGTTGGGAATCCAAGGGCTGCTCAAATTCATGAGTCATAAATGTTTATCTCTGCTCCTTTTAATGAAGATATCTTATATTTCCGGCTTCCATCAATGTAAACATGCAGAGGGAAGATATGGAGGTCATTTCAATAGTAAAACCATCATGCTCTACAGATTCCTTACCATAAATGAAGTTGTAATTATTGCCAACAACTAAGTTTGTTTGAACTTTGAATACCCAAAATCTTGCCAAAAATAAATAGGACAGTTCTGTAACTCCACGCTAGATACATAAATCATAGAAGAAATCCAAGAAATTTGTATTACCTGTTTCGAAAAGATAAAAGATTATAACGAATAACAAATTAGTTTACAAAATAAAACACAATAGTTAAAGTTTTTAGGGAAAAACTTAAAAACTGGGTCAAAGAGAATGAAAGGGAAAAAAATGGGACAGACATGTCAAGTATTAAGTACCCCCTTTCGTCGTCACCTCACAATCACCTCCCATGCGCTCTTGACCTCTTGTCCAACATTTTATTTAAAAAAAAATAAATAATATGCAAGTGTTCATTTTAGTTTAATCAAGTGTGCATTTCAGCTGAAAAGGCATATTCTGTCTAGAAAAGTATATATATTTTTTATTTTGAACAAAATATACATTCTGGCTGGAAAGAGTGTCTCAGAAGAATCTGAATAATAAATACAGAATTTAAGATAATTATTGTCATATGGAAATAAGTATTTGTATAAGGAAAACGAAAATGAGAATTCATTAAAAGAATAATATCAAAGTTTTTTTGTAAAATAATTGAGATCGGCGATTTTTTTCCTTTTTCTTTCTATTTTGAAGCATAAGATCAGAGTTAATATTAAAAAACTACTCCACAGACCAGACGCCAGGTAGACTAAGTTCGCCATTTTTTAACATCAAATATGATTTATAGGTACAGATGTATGTATCAAAATTATTTTGCATATAAACATTTATTTGTAGATAATTTATTAATCCGGTCATTTTGATGGATATACATCCAATAATAATAGTGCTGATTTATACTACTTTTAAATTTACCTCCAAAAGATAGTTACAAAAATTAGTTCTAAAATCTCTATTGCAACGCTGCAAGGCAATCGCATCAGATGAGGCAGGTATCTAAAATTGTGGTCAAAACGAAATATATCAAATCCTTGACTGCTCATGATACTAATATTATCAATTTATCCTCTGCTCATTCAATAGCAAAACTTTCTAACAAAATATTATGATTTATAAATGTCAAACCACAGAAACACGCAATTCTCCAGTCAGATAAAAATGGTGAAACAAATATTTCAGCCAACGAATATGATCGATATAGTTAGCTATCCTTAAACAGCTCGAAAAAATAAGAAAAAGAAGAAGAGAAAATGATAGAAAATAACTTCAGCCATTTTCAATGTATACAAAACTTCCATTCAACTTGAAGCACATTACACAAACAAGATGGATATCCCTAACCAACTAAGAAAGCGACACTGAACGTAAGTTTAATACAGAACATGACAAACATACCATCTTTGCTACACAAACACATAGTACCTATCTAGAACTAAAGAAACATAAAAGTTACAAACCTTAAACCCTTAATTAGTTGATACTGATTCAAAGAAGACAAACTAAGTTCCCATAACCTAATTCAAACCCAAAAGACAAAAAACACACAAATATATTCGTTCAAGGATGTTCGCGACTCACTGATCAACTACAGAAAGACTGCAACAACTCCTTCAAGGATGTATCCCACCTGAACTACCACCACCGCCACCACCACCACCTCCCACACCAGGTACTATACCAAAGCCACCAACACCACCGGTACCAGGTAAACCACCAACAACACCACCGCCTACAGCAGGAAAACCACTAACACCGGCAATGCCACCGATGCCACTCAGTCCACCGAGGCCACCATTTGGTCCAAGGCCGACTACACTTCCAGCACCAATGCCACCACCGACAGTTGGCAGCCCGGGAAGGTTGCCATAGCCACCATAGCCTGTGCCACCACCGACTACAAAGTTCTTTTGGTCATTGAGGCCTTTCAGGTTGGAGTTAGGGTTTGGGATTTCCCTTGCCTCTGTTTGAGCTACCAGGAGGGCAAGGGCTAGTGTTAAAGCTAGTAAGGCTTTGCACTGCCTCTTCATTTCTGATATTTTTGTGTTGTGTAAAGTAGGGTTTTAGCATGTTAGGTCTTATATAGAGATGACAAAGAGGAGAAGGGGGTAGTTAGAGAGAGTTAAGAAGGCTTTGATGGTTAGACAGAATTGTAAATGCAAGAGGATTTATTACTCTGCATGCATTTTGATTGCTCTGTGGAACAGTTATTAGGATTTCACAAGAAAAAAGAAAGGTGTCATGAGGTGGCGAAAAATGAAGAAAAATAATGAAGTAGAGTTGTTCTGACTTCTGACACTAGTACAAAGGATGTAAGTTATGGATGGAGATAAGTTTGACTGCACTTAATAGGAAATCCTGTTTCTATCTAGTATCTACACAGGAAAAAGAATCCATATCTGCCAACTTATTATTGCCTGATATTGGTAATGTATATATTGTGCTTCACCCATAATGGTTTTTAAATTGGTTTGGATTTAATCTCAACATCTGGATTTGAAATCAAGGGTAGACATTTTATTTGATTCAAATCATTCAACTTAATTTATTTTTATTAGAAATGAATGGTTATTAAAGCATTCAAGCTTTTCTTTGACTTCTTTTGGAAAATAATTTTAATAGATGGTTGAACTTCATGTACAGTACTACTAAGAATGAAATGGTCGCCAACACCAAATATGACATTTCTTTTCACATCCATTTGTTTCTTGCTAGCATTCAACTGACATTTATTGAAAGGGGTACCTTTGCCTTTGGAGCTAGAAGGGGTCGACAGTACATATGCTGAGGAGGTTTCTCATCAATCATCATCAGAGTGTATTTCTTCATCCATTTCATCTACCCTTTCTCTTTTATTGAAAATCAGAGGCTTTGTTGCATCTGAAAATGAACTTCAGCAGGCACTTATTTGCATCACCCGACATCTCCTCGTACAACAGTTAGATGCTTCTTGGAAGCTTGAATCAGTTTATATTGCTGTCCTGGAACGATTTTTCAGAATGAACACAGATAATGATCTTAATTAATATTCTTGTTCTTCACAACAGCAATATGTCGGGCACAATGTCTCCAAGCCAAATCTCTTTTGCCTTCCGTGGGACGTCATGGAGAATGGAGATGAAAGAGGCATTAATCCATTTGACTCAATATTACTAGTTGACATAATTTCTGACAATCTAAAATAATTAGAATTAGTTGCATTATCGTTTCATTGGTTTTAGTCTGGACTAACTGACATCATGTATTGGAGCTAACTAAGTCATATGTTCCAATTAATAACATGAGTCTGTGTTTGAGTTAACTAAGGCCATGTGTTTGAGTTAACGCTTTGGCACGGACATTTCATCAAATACCTATGAAGCATTCGGTTGTTCAATAACATTTAAGCCAAACATAGCAGTTCCCAACATCCAGATACTAATTCAAAAGTTAATCCACTGATAGAATCGATCACTTACAGCTCGAAATAAAGATTGTTGCCCTGGAATTTGGAGCTTCTCTTCATGGGTTGGCAAACATTAAAATGATCTAGAATATTTTCGTAATTCCCTCCACAAATTTGCAAAGAATGACCAATTTCCATTCTCAATCTTGGAAGAAATGGTAAGAGCAGCAAACACCGAAAAAGAAAATAAGAAAACAGGAGGAACGAACAAGTAAAAAAGAAAAAAAAAATTCGTTTTGGGCCGATTGGCGCTCGACGGTCAACCGGAAATCGGTTTTCTTGCACAAGCGATCCTTTAACGAACCAAACCGGGCTGATATTCATATGTGGGTTCGGTTCGATTCTGAGATATCTGATAACACGGAAATAGATGGACGAATGTCAGAACGGGGTTTTGTAATTTTGTTTAGTCACGAGTCAGTCACGACTAGGGAGGGTGAGGGTCCTCACTCCTCAACGTCTGGCGCGTTGTATCTGTCCCTGGGGTTTCTTGTGAGTTGTGCGGGAGACCGGGAGAACGACTAGTCATTCTCATTCTCAGCTGGTCGGTGGTGAGGTATGTCAGGCTCAAGCTGGTATTTTTGAATTTTGAAAATAATATTTTTAAGTTAAATTTTTACTAATTCAATCTCTCATGAGTTTAATTTTTGATCTCTGAATTATTTTTTATTGAGAAAAATTAATTTAAATTATGTAAAAGTTTCAAAATATAAAGTTCCATAGAGACAATTTTTCTTCATCGACTTGATTATTTATTATTTAGAATTTTATTTTTTAATATATAAAATATATTATTTTAATAATTTTTTATTAGATAAAAAATATATATTGAATTGTTGATTTTTATTTAATATCCAGTTAGCTATTGAGTTTGAACTTGATAAATCATTGCAATCTAATTACTGATTCCCAATAAAAATCCTACATCTGCCCCTGATGATAGTGGAGGGGATTGTTGGTTTGCATGAATACTAAATTAGACTCTATAATAATAATAATAATAATAATAATAACAATACCGGTTTATTTGGCAAATTGAAAAGTAGCATCAATATAGCATCATTAGAATAGTAAAAGTGAAAAAAATAGAAGAATAGTAAATAAAATAGTGATATTTAAATAAACATGAGAATGATGAAAAATTATGTTATTTAGATTGTAGTAAAGTAGAAATGTTATTTGGATTGTATGTTTTAATAATTTCAAATGACAGAGATGTGAAGTAGTTATTCCATTATTTACTCAAAATAATAGAATAACAACTATTTTTCATTGTTCCTTAATACAATTTTGAATTAACAGTCTTGGAAAAATTGCCAAAGAACAAAAATACGGTCTTACCTACAAAGAGCGTAACATTTCTTCAATAAATTACAGTAATAATACGACAAATCAACTCTATATATATTCCTCTTAACATTTCTTAGCCATCAATTCTTAAGTCTAATAATATAATAAAGTTCACAATTTTATTTTTCTAACTTGAATAATTTTTAATTTGCTTTAAAATATTAAATGGATGTAGTTACATAGATATTTCGTATAACTAGCATAGAATCCGCTGTGTACCCTCTTAATTCTAAAAATACTTATATATAATACTAAATTTATTATAACTAATGTCTAAATTAATCATAAAGGTTTTTATAAATTTAATTTATTATTTAATAAAAGATGATGTACAAAATATGATAATTTTTTTTTGAGTAAAGTCATACAATGTGTAGTTTTTTTGTTACAATAAAAATTAATATTTAATTATTTGATATACAATTTTTTTTTACAAAATCATTATATTAAATATTAATTTTATTATAAAAACAATATATTTTACTTAATATAATTTATATATAAATCAATTACAAAGATTTTTAAATATTTAAATAAAATTAATTTATTATTTAATAAAATATAATGTATAAAATATAATAATTTTTTTCCCAATAAGATTGTACAATACATAGTTTTTTTATAATAACTTGTTTAGTATACAACTTGTTTTTTTAGAACTCTTAAAAATATATTGATAAAAAGTAACAAATGAAATGGAGAGAAAAAATAAATTTGATATAAATCTAAACTTTTGTTTTTATAAAATAAATCAATCTCAATCATAAATTGAATAAGGATATTTTGATCATTACACATTATCTGATAACATTAATGGACATCTCCAATAATATGTTTTTTATAATATAGTATAGATACAGAAGCATAATACTAAGTACACTACATAAATTCAAGTTTAGTTATTGATGATCGTATTTAGCTTAATTTCTAGATCAATATTAAAGGGGTGCGCTATAATTTACTAATGATCAAGAATTATCATTTAGTTGATACTCCTATATTTAGCTTTCGTGAAATAAAGTAGTAAATACCATTTTTAAAAAAAAATAAAAGTGAAATGATCCACCAATTTGAATGAAACTGAGTAAAAAGCTATAGGTGTTTTTTCTAACGGTTTAATCTGACTAAACTACTGATACAAGAACGGGACTAATCACCTTAAAGTAGGAACAAATATTACAAAGAAAAAAGGAAGTCGTTCTATCTACTATCTAAAATGTAAAATAACAGCGACACATAACCAAAACAGAAATATTAGGAATAGTCGCTCATTATTCACCTAATCAATACAAGGAATAATCAAATTAATTTGGTGAATCATACACAAACAAACTAGGACAAACTACCAGAAGAACACAATTATTTCTCTTTTCCCAAATGGGAAAAAAATGTACATCTTAAAGTTGAACGAATTAACCCTCATATTTATCTTTAAAAAAAATAAAATTAAAAGGCTAGTCTGCACTATTATCTTATTATCAATATGCATGTTTTTTTCCTTTAAACAAGGGAAGTCTAATTAGGTCCACAGTTATTATTTTTTAAAATATTTTTTTTCCTTTTGTGAATTTAGGAGAAATGAAATTCATCACCATCTATACTAGATATATGACTCTCAAAAATACAAGTTGAAGGATTAAAAAAAAAGAAAAATGACTTTAGTTATTCACGTCAGTTGTTACTAAATTATCAAAATACGTATATGGCAGCTGTTATGTATTAATTAATTGGGTTTATTAGTCAAGGTTGTATTTTATACTAGATGATTGTAAATTCTTTGATGAATTAAATCTGCATTATTTTTTTATTTATGATTGAGTTCATAGAAGCTAAGTACTTTTGTTAGTAGGTGTTTTCTACCTTAGAATTGCTCAGCATCGGGCGGTCTAATCGGCATATTTTATTTTTTCAAACTTATTTGATTGATATGAAAAATGTTTTTAATTAATATTATAAAAGAGAGTAATTGTAAAATTATCCTAAAAAAAAAATACCTTGTCCTTGTGGCCATAAATTGAGCAGGAAAAATAAATTAACTTCACCAGCGATTCTGTCTATTTTCTTAACAGATTTCTGTAGTCCAATCTTGGGTGGGCTTGGTCTAAGCCCAGTCTGAGCTTAGTCTCTTTCCGGTCAAAGCAATAAAAAAAAAGAAGATAATTAATTTAAGATGCAACCCAGCCCAAAAATTTCAAACTAAGCAAAGCATCTACCTTAGAGCCAGCTTTGCTTTTGTTCTCATTCTTTGCCAAAAGAGGGACAAAAAGAAAAAGAAAACAGGGAGTAAAGAACCTCTAGTAAAAGAAACACATAAATTGACAAAAGTGCCTGCCTGCCTGAGCACCAAGTTTAAACTTAAACCTTAGTACATGGTACAATAATTCTCCCAGTCCTTTTCATGTTAAAAGCATCACTGAAACCAAGATAAAAACTTGTTCTTCATACATGCAGAACTAGGCCTGATGATTAGTCTTTGGCTCTTTGCCTATAAAATCTGAGTTGTGGTAAACAAAAGAAGAAACAAAAGGGAAAAAAAAGAGAGAGAAAAATGGGAAGGATTGCTGCTCTTGGAAGTGCATTGTTGCTATGCATTGTTCTCTTGGTGTTTTTACACACACAAGGGGAGAATGAATTTGTTACAAAGGTTTTACACGAAGGTGATTATTCTTCAATGGAGGAGAGGGTTTCGTCAAGAGATCGATCAATGGAGAGTACACAACTCATTAATCTGAGCAGCAAGAGGAGGGTGCCTAAAGGGCCTGATCCAATTCACAATAGGTAATTTCTTTTGTGATGTTATTTATTTATTTTTTTTCCATTTCATGAAGTTAGTTACATGGATGACAATTCACATGTTAAGTAGTCTCAATTGTTGAAAAAACTACTCTCACACTTTTTACTCTGATTGAAAATGTGATGTTGGACAGGAAGGTACAAGATATATGATTTGGAAGAAGCTTTCAAAGTGTTTTTTTTTCCTATGTAAATTATGTTAATATATAGTTTCTTAGAAAAGAAAAAAGAAGCTGAACCAATTTGCATTACTTATTGTTATTGTTATTACTTGATCCATTCAATACCAAAAAAATAAATAAAATAAAATAACCCCCCCTCCCCCAAAAAAAAATAAAAAAATAAAAAAAATAAAATAAAAGGATAAGATAACGATGATAGCTCTTACAATTTTCCGACCTCAACAAGCCTAGTACAATTTGGGATCAACGATTTAGCCTATATGAAGCTGTAATAGCTGAAAAAAGCAAATTTGCACCGTATATATATAGTGGGTCAGTTTAAAACTTTGGACAGGAAGATATATTGTTAACCAATTATCAAGTACCAACACAGTCACCCAATTTGAATTCAAATTTATTTTCTACTTTTCTTTAAAGCAATATTTTGCATTGTATAAGATGACAAAAAGATGAAGTAAACTGTCTTACACATTGTTGTAGTTGTCCAAAATATGAAATTAAAACGATAATTTTTTGTTTGAGAGAATATATTAATTTTAATAATTTAAGATAATTTATTAATTTTATTTCAGGAGAGCAGGGAATGGGCAAAAACCTCCTGGCAGACCATAAGAGAGAAGATGAAATTTCAAAAGTCTCTTACTATATGTTGAGAAGAGTAAAATATGTTTGGAAATGGGCAGGAAAATCTTTTTTATTTTACTTTGAATAGAAGATATAGAAATGAAATATATTTAATAGAAAATTTATAATTTAGCTTACTTTTCTTACTACCATCTTCTTCAGTATCGCCCTTTTTCATGTGAGAAGAGTAAAAAGGAAATTACGTCTGTAAAAAATATTTAACTAGTTTAACAAATTAGGAGGATTGAAATAAGAAATTCCAGTCCATATATATTATCAATTGAAAGAAAAAAGAATATGGTTAGGAATCTAAAATCCGATTATTAAACAGTACGGTCTCGGATATCCGATCCTAGTCCTAGACAAGTACAGGGATCTGAAATTCCAGCTCCTCCCATATTTTTAATATTGTTTAGAGAATTAATTAGATTTTTATACATAAAAAAAAAATCAGCTGTTGGAAATATACGTGAACTTTGCAAGAAATAACAAATACATACAGTTGGCTTTAAGTTCCTCTTTCAAAATGTTTTTGAGTATATTGTTCCATATCCGTTTAATAAATGCCAATTGATGCGCCACATATTAAATAAAGATTTTATAAGTAACATAAAATAATTTCATACATACCCACCGCTTCTCCAATCTCTCTCCTCCCCTCTCATTTACCTAAATGAAAGAAGCTTCTGTACGGTAAACATAGTAATAAATTCATGTTTCTGAAAATATTTGATCAGATAAAAAAATTTACTATTGAGATATAATATGAATATAATTTAAAAATAATTTATTTTATATAATACAAATAAAAAAAATATTAAAATATTAAAAATTATATATAATAAAATATAATATCATTTTAAATTTTACATAATGTATTTTACTCACGAATAAAACGTTTTTTGATGAATAAAATACATTATATATTAACGTTATATATTAAATAAATATTTATTTTTTTGTGAGATCTACGCTTAACGTTCTCAACTTCTCCATGAAGTTCATTCACTCATCCTTGGCTCCTCCGTGAAGTCCATTTACTCCACATTATTGACATCTCCGAGGAGTGAGCGAAATTTGAAAACCCTACTCCACGCTGTCTCTTTCCTCTCACGATCCACCGAAACAGTATTCAACAAAAAATAATTTTAGAAGTGTTCAAAAGGCTCCGGGAGCTGTGTGGAGATGTATTTATAAAATAATTTTAGAAGTGTTCACGTCTGTATAAATTTTGTTATGATGTCTCCAATTTTTTTTTTTTGCATTTAATTATTTAAGCTTGTTTTTTTATGTCAATCCGCGCATTTAATTTACATGAAGTAAAAATTATGGCCTTGTAAAAATGTTAAATCAATTTAAAGCATAAAAATGTTTTATAATAGTGAGACATAAAGATAAAAAATAATATAAAATAAATGATTAAATTACCCTAGGCATAATATTTCTGTTCAACAAGTGAAGTAAAATGGAAGAGATATAAATATTAAATTAATTTATGTATCGGTGTTCAATGTTATTAAAGTAAATGAAGTAGTGGGGATAAAAATATTTTTTTTGACAAAAACAGAATAAATTCCGCCGATTTTAGCTTCTTTCCTCCCAGCTAAAATCATGGAAAATTTACATTCTAAGTGCTCTTCATGGTATCAAACATCTGATATTAATCGAAACTTGTATCAAAGCAAACATTACAAGAAATATCAAACCTAAAGCTATGAAAAATCTAGACACTTAGTTTGATTGTTAGAACATTCAAATAAAATAGTAACCTAAGTCTTAGGGTGCTAACCACATTCAAATATAACAAAAATATCTACTAACAACAACACAGAATATTCAAAACATCATTCATAAGGAAAAGCAGAATAATTACTCAAATTCTGCGCCAGACATTGGTGAAGAAGCTGGTACCAAACCAGATTGTCGGATCTGACCTTTCCTTCTTCCTCTTCCTGAGTTTGAACCAAAGCCAGAGCTGCTTCCCCTGGCACCTGAAACAGTAAATGAGACAGTTTCAGCATGTTAACTTTGCTAAAACTCCAAAATGCTGCTAAACTTATAATTTTAGCTCCAATTGTCTTAATAAGCACAACTGATTTCTTTCTAACTAAATTGTCCAGAGCACAACACCTCTCACTGTATAATAGAATCTTTTAAAGGAATAGAACAGTCTAAAAGCCAAAAATCTTGCAAATTAACCCTTAAAAAAAAATTATTATATTTGACAATCCATTGTCAAATGGTAGCAACAAAGAGACATGTGACAAAAAAATTATCAGTGAATTCTATATCAGTACAGAAAACACATTGTGTAGAACGATGCCACCCTCTTCTCTGTAGGTTAATTTTGGTCAAAACTCTCTCTCTTTTAACTAACCAAAGAAAATTTTTGACCTTTAATAAAATCTTTGTATTTCAGATAGAAATATAATCTAAATTAGACATTCCTTCATATTCCAACTATTCATATAAAGAATGAAAAGAAAAATTATCAGATAGAGACCATCTCCATATAATTGTATCTAAAGATAAGAGATTTAAAATAAAATATTGAAGGTCATTTTGTAGCAAATGTCATTCATCTGGGTAAGAGAGTTTTTTTTTTGAGAAAAAAATAGAGGGTTTTGTGCCCTCAAATTTTTAATTAAACTGATCACGGATTGTGATCTTTATGGTACAAAAAGAAGAAGATTGAACATAAAAAACATAAGACATAATCTTATACACAAAGAACTATTCTACTTGTACTTGGCCACGTGCCAGTATCAGCTGATGCATTTGACTCTAGTGTGTAGCTCATTTTGATGACAGTAAAATATATCATGTGCCAGTAAAAGCACTTAATGTTAAGCCTGTACTGTCCATTACTATTGCTGGTGGCTGAACCAAAGTTTAAACTCTCTGAATATCTCTCTTGCCACCTCTGGTACTTGCTGAGCATCCTCTTCAAAAATCCTTCGACATCTTTCCTTCCATATTGTGAAGACTGTGATAATATCCAGTTGTTTCCAGTACGTGTTCTTCTCCTCTTATGATACTGTCAGTGGGAGCAAATGATGTATAGGCTGCGCAATGACCTCTTGTGAGAGGCACTGCACTACTTATGTAGATTCGCAATTGCTTTGTATAAATGCACTCGGTGAAGATATGACTCACTGTTTCCAAATTTTCTCTGTACAAGTAGCACATGTTAACCATTATGCAATCTCTTTTGATCAAGTTATCAATCATGAATATCTTGTTTCTCAACATCAACCACATGAAGACCTGCACTCGCGGCGGAGCTTGGACCTTCCATATTCAAATGAAGTTCTCCTGTACATGGGGTGTTTCAGTAATGAATTTGTATGCTGATCGTGCAGAGAATTGCCCTATTTTGTGTCTTGTCCAGATTGCATCATCAGGAACCTACTGAAATTGTATATTGCCAATCTTACTCTGCAATTGCTGGAGTTGTTGTTGTGCCTATGGTGTAAGGTTTGTTTGTAGAAATAGCTGCCATTGCCCTTGTTGTGAGCACTGACTTACCGATATATTTTGTATACCTTGCTTGCGCATACAATTGAGAAAATTAAAATTTTAGTGGCCCCTACAACCAATCATCGTGCCAAAATTGTATCATATCACCTTATCCTACTTGCAATCTGATGGAGGCATTGAAAATTGGCGCCAGTGTTGCAATATTCTTCCAGAAAGGAGATGCTTGTGCCATTTCCCATGACCTTATTTGCTGATCCGTTGTTATTGCAGCCTCTTTCCACCAAGCCTGCTCCGTACTCGCCCATTGCCACAATATCTATTTAATCAGTAATGACTTATTCATTAAAAGGTTAAAGCTAAGAGACAGTTAAAGGTTGTGTAAATTGCAATGATAAGTTATTATTATTATTAAAAGCTAAAGCTACTATGAGAGAAGAATTTTGAACAATGGAGTATAAAAGAGGATACAAAGTAGCAAAAATACTTAATTTAAGCCATCTATCATATAAAAAATTGACAGTCATACAATTATAAACTTTTTTATTTATACTTGTCTGAACAAGGGCATAAGTGGACATAACTCCCTTCCAAAAGGACAAGAAAATAGAATTATTAGTAGTATGAGCATATTTTGCTTGAAGTACTATTTTTCAAGTTATGTAATATTTAGATCTAAATATCTTACCAACCATTTTGCCAAAAAAATAATGTTCATGACTTCTAAATCAATCACACCTAACCCACCTTATGATCTAGATTTACACACTATAGGTCATGCAACCAATACATATTTTTTCCTAACTGAACTTTCTTCATACCAAAAAAATCTTTTCCTAAGTTGGTTTATTTTGAGTCTAACTTTCTATGGAATGTGAAAGAAAAAAAAATCAATATAAAGGAATGAATGATATTACATAATTCAACAAGATTATTCTATCTCCATATGAGAGTAACTTACTTTTCTATCCTTATAGCTTGTTCTCAATTTTCACTATAAAAAAATTTCAGTCTTGTGAAGTGAGTTTTTTATTGTGTAAGAAAAACCTAGATAAGATATGGGCAATGATCTCAATTTATATTCTAATTGAGCAGCTAAAAATTCACCCTTTGCTGAAGTGAGATTAAATGGAATAAACTCACACTAGAAAAATTAATTCTCATTCATGATAACTGCTCAAAGCCAACTAAAATCCACTTAAGATTTTCTATATTGAATGATGTTGCTTCTAAAAATAAAAGAATATCATTTGTAAAATGCAAGTTTAAAATTCTAAGACCTTGAGAAGTAATATAAACACCAGGTAAATAACTATTATCTTGGTCATTTTATAAAATTTATGCATAACATCTGCTACCAGATCAAACAAAAAAGGGATAAGGAATCTCCTTGCCTAAATCCTCTTTTATAATTGAAATATTTTCATAACTCACCATTAAAGTTAACATAAGTCTTCTATTGTACAACAAATTTGACAAATGCTAACTAATTTAGTCAAATTCTAACTGATCTTGTCAAATGCTTTTTCAAAATCTATTTTGAAGAGAGCTTGGAATTTTTTGATTCTTAATTGAGTGAAGAGTCTCATTGACACACATAATATTATCTAAAATATATCTACCTTTAATATATGTAGTTTGTGTATAAGCTATGAGTGTATTCATGAGAGGAGCAAGTCTTTCAATAAGTGTTTTTATAGTAATTTTTATATCTATAGTTAATTAAGCTAATTGATCTATATTAGGTGATGACATTAGCATCGGATTTCTTATGTATAATGAAAATAGAGACTATATTAGTTCTTTTGAGATCTAAAAAATGATCATAAAAATATTGACTAATTTTATAAAATCAAGAGAAATAATATCTCAAAATGATTGATAAAAGAGAGGAAAATCCATCAGAATGAGGGGTTTTACTTGCATTAGAAAGAAACATCACCTTTTTAATTTCATCTACAGTAAAAGATATTTTCAAAGCTTATTGTTGAAAAAGGGTAAGAATGTCTTCATTAGACCAAAACAGAGAATGAAGAGAAATATTTTTGGGAGAAGATGCACCTAATAGGTCTCTATAGAAACTATTAACATGGTATTTTAAAATAGATGGATTCTGTACAAGGGCGCCATCAATATATAATGAAAAAAAAAAATATATTTTTTAGATTTTTCTAATATTAGCTGTTGTATGAAAAAAAATTATATTTCTATCTCTCTAATTTTGATTTTTCCGCCAATAAGTTTCTACCTCATCAAAAACTCTATCAAGAGTAACTTAATTAGTTTTAAACTGATCATGTTCTTCTTGAGTTAAATCTCTATGTTCTTGAAGAATATCTAGATGTGCAATTGTAGAGATACAACCTATTTTTTTTCTAGCTTTAAGATTAAGATCATAACATCTAAATTTTCTCCTTATAAATTATAATTTTAACCTCCAATGATCAGCTATGTTGATAATAATTGACAAGCATCCCCACCAAAATTCAAATAGTTCTATAAATCCATCTTGAGATAAATAATGTTTCTCAAATCTAATTAGGTGATGTTTTTAAAAAGAAATAGAGTGACTCTTAAGAATAATTAGATCATGATCGGATTGCACTCTTGGCAAAGAGGTAATAATACTACCTGAAAATGAGTATTCCAAGTAGTAGAGCATAAGAATCTATCTAGCAAAGCTAATGTATTAGAGGATGGAGACCTAACCTACATAAATTTTCTATCATTAAGAGAAAATTCAATTAAGTTGAAAGAATTAATGAATGTATTAAAATGACTACTAGTAGAAGGACAATAAGTTTTTCCTATTTTTTATTATTTTTTCTAAACATATTGATGTCCTCACAGACCAACCAAGCATCATACCCTAAATTATAAATGAATTCTAATTCTATAAGGAATTGAGATATAAGAGAAGTAAGAACTAGTCCATATACAAAAAAAAAAAACCAAACACAATTATCTTGCTTAGAAGAAAGTAAAACTGAGTCAGAAAAATCAAGAATTCATACTTGAGAAATACTAAAGAGAGAAGAATTAATACCTAGAAAATTACCTCCTGAGTTGCTACTAGAAGGTTTAACAAATCATTTGTCTATTGTAAAGCTAAGAGCATCTAGAATTCTCTATTTAAAATTCTTAATTTCTATTTTTTGAATCGCAACAACATCTACTTTATGTTCTAGTAAAAGATCCTTAAAAATAATTTTATGTTTGGGCTTATGTAAGCATATACAATTCTAATAGAAAACATGTACCATAAGAAATTGATAAAAAAACTCAATTATTAGAGTGTTCTATGAGCACTTTTTGTCTAATATTTATTAAAATTTCAGAGGAATGTACTACTAAATCATCCGTTTTAACTAAAATTTTATCCAAAATAGTTTTAAAATGCGGTTGAATAAGTGAACGAAAATTTTGAACAGCCTGAAGTATTGTATCCTTAGTTTTGCCCAAAAAAAAAACTATTTTTTTTCAAACATAAAAACTACTTTTAAATTCATGTTGAGCAAATAAAAACTAAATAATTCAGTGGAAAAGTACATGTATCAGTATTTCTGAGATGACCCCCACCTCTGGTAGGTGGCTTAGGGCTATGCGCTGACTCTGCTTAGACACAACATGCTGAATTAATTCAGACACTGGTTGAGCTGCCTTGTCTGGAACCAACACTAACTCGGTGCTAGTGGGTTCTTGAGAGCTCTTGTCAGGTGATGAGACCTTAGTTTTATTTTAGGAGAGGCCTTATCCTAGGCATTCTAAGGATCTATGTTTAGTTCAGAGGTCTAAGTTGGTGTCAGCAGGCAAACCCTGGAGATTTGCCTTTGGAAGAATCAAAATTAATTTACTCAAAGTGTTTAGTGCATGATTTTATCGGAAGGAGATGTAGGTTTCGGAGAAGATATAAGATAAGATGATGTAGAAGGGGGTCGATAATTTAGGTTTCTAAGTGGATGTGATCGGAAGTTAAGACCAGGGATCAGAAGAGGTAGAGAAAGTAGTGGTTTCTGGTTCAAATGATAACTGGTAAATCTGAACAACTCCTTTCACATTGAGAAAAAATATATTTCTACAAGATATAACTGATTCTAAAGTTGGTACTCCAATACAAAATCTAAGGAGGATAAAATCAATATGATGAGCTGATTTAGGATCAACATCTAGTAAAATACCTCATATTTCATCAGCAATCCGATGAAACTCAAAGTCTTGCCATATATAATAAGGTAGGCCTAAAACTTGAATCCAAACAAGCACTAAATCTCTGTCCTTATCAAACTTAGAAGGATCAAAAAGTGCTAATGGAAAAATAATATCACCTAAAATAAGATGACTTTTAGCTAACGCACGATGACACTAATCATCATTAGGTGGATCAATAAGGTAAGAACTATTATCTATGAATCTAGCTATCCACTGCTACCCAGCAAGGGGAAATAACTTGTGTAGATGATATTGAATGAAAATCGAACCTAGATTCATAGAATGTTGAATCACAAGGCTGTATAGAAGGGTTTCTAGAAATTTCTTGTTTGTATCATTTGGGTAAAGCTTGATCCTCAATCAATTTCAAGGAAAGATGAGGCCTAGAAATATCTATTGGCTGGGCTGATTGACACTGCCAAGAACCATGCCCTACTTTATCATACATAAAATAAACTATGGAATTTCTACAAGCGGAAGAGAGATGACCTAAATCGCCGCAATGACAACATATAATGTTTTCCCTCTCGCGTTGTTCTCTAAGAGAAGAGAGTTTAGAATGAACCTTCCCGGTGGGGGCGAAATAATTATGGTTTTGAGATAAACGTAGAGTGGGAAGGTTGTGACACAGAGAGATGTATAGCGGATGTCTGGCTGTGAGGTATGTAAGTCGTCACATTTGCATAAGAATGTGGAGGCGAAATAGGGTTAAGTGGAGGAGTAGGGTGATTGAATGATTGCATTGCAATTGGTGTAACAGATGAAAGGGCAACAAAGAGTCCAAGTAGAAGAGCACTAACTTGAGATATGCATGTTTGCAATGTAGAGAACAACGCGTGCAATGGATGCGTCATCAGGGAAAAAGAAGCACAGATTTTGAAAATCCGATAATCATAATGGAAGAAGAGAGCTAATCTTGAAGCTAATCTTGAAAGAGAGCTAAAAACATTGTTCTTTTATGGGGGATAAAAATACTAAATGACAAAAGTTGGTAATTTAATTTAACACTTATTCCATCCTTATATGTATTTTATCTTTGCCTTCAATCACATTTGTTTGATGTATTAAGCACATTAAATTATTTCAATAGCACCTACTAATAATCTTAGCATGTTAAATAATGGAAGTAAAAGGCATCGAAAAGATATCAGATTACTGAATCATTCTACAATAAGAAATGATTTAACTTAATCCAACCCAGAACATTTATATTCAATTGAATATATTATAAGACCTTAAAAATACTTATATAGATCATCTTTATTTATTTAACAAACACATCTTATAAACTACTTTTCCACTCAACTCACTTTAAAATAATTTAAATACAGTTTTTTTTTTTTTGCATTTTCAGTTACCATCAGTCACTTGAATAGAGATGGAGAGGTTTCTAAATTACAGAGGTCGATGTATTCGTTATTTAAATAGTATTATTTGTTTTTGCCTTGCATCAGAGTTGGATAATTTTACCATGAATCATAAATTAAAGGGCAGTTTTCAAAATATTATTTGTTTTTGCCCTGGATGTTCAACGAGAGCCATTGACCACGTAATATCATCCCATAACACATTCGCTCCTCGGAGATGCCAATAATATGGAATAAAGGACCCCACGGACCTAATAACATGGAGTAAATGGACACAACGTGGAGTGAATCTGTGAATGGACTCTACGGAGGAGTCAAGAATCGGGGTGTCCCAAGGATTTATGACCAAACTTATCCCAAGCTTTGTTTATTAGTATTGAGATTAAAATAAAGTATGAGATTAAAAATAATTTGCATTAAGGCTGATCTGACGGATGAAATAAAATTTGAGATCAACTTTGGTCCCAAGCTTTTGGGACACACCCCGCTTATAGGAGTAAGAAACGTGGGGTGTGTTTGGATGGTGTAGAATAGTACTATTTTGAGAATATAATAATATTGTTTTGAATTAGCAATCATTCAAATACAAAATTGAAACAAAAAATAGCAGTAAAATAGTGCTAATCCGTTAACCCATAAAAATATTGAATTAGCATATTAGAGTATATGAGGGTAGTGAAAATAATAAAAAAATATATATTTTTTATATTAATATGGAGTAGTATTAAATAAATATTATTATTAAGTAAAATATTAAAAAAATTAATTATTTTAACCATTCTTAAGTTTCTATCCAAATAATATTTTACTAATCTAGAATAGTAAAAAATAACACTCTTCTTATATTTTTCGAGATATCACTAATCTCATATTATTCTCAATCACTAATTCAAACAGTGTTATTCTTACACTAATCCTTTCACCATTTAAACACACCCGTGAAGTGTAGATCCCACAAAAGACTTCAATATTACTTAAAATAATTTATTTTAAAATTAGATATAAAAATTTGGGGTTGTACGTTGACGCGCACAGATGATCTGACTCTAGAGCACTAGGGCTGTCAATAGATCAGATTCGAATCGGATCCCGAAGGATCCAAATGCGAATCCATTAAAAATTTATAAGATTCATATGCGGATCCGTATCCAATACAATTTTAAGAATCCAAATGCGAATTCATATTTATTATTATAGAAGATTTCGGATAAGATTCGGATCATATTTCGGATCTTGTATTATAATAATATTAAAAATAACATAATTAATACATGACAAAAGAAAAATTATCATGTTATCTTAAAATTATTTCAAACATAACAACAATCATAATTCATATTTACTATTATAGCAATCTTAAAATTATTTATTCCAATCATCATAAACGTAGTAACAATTATAACTAGTTGTTCCAACTTTCAAAACATACAATAAACATCAATTAATATAATAAATACTATTCAACTTTATGAATCAATACAGAGTGAAACATAACACAATTCTTCTTCAATTTAAACTAAATTGGATATGTCTATTTTATTAATTGACATATGATATAATTTTATTTATTTATCGAATTCATAGCGGATTCGAATTTGAATTTTATAAAATCCAAATGTGGATCTATTATATTAGAAGAATCATTTTCTAAAATCCATATGCGGATTCAATAAACTACCGAATATATTTTAAGGATCTATATACGGATCCATTTGTACGGATTCAATCAAATTTTCAGATTATGGATATCCATTGACAACCCTAGCTCTCACCTTGCAACTCTGGTAAGTGGTAACTGGTAAAACAGAGAGAGGAGAAACCGTGGGTGACTTGTTTTCTCAACTTTTTTGTTTTTTTTTACATGTTTTCTCAACTCTGAGCCGCTTCCACATTCGCTAAAATGATTTCACTTCAAATCTTCTACCAGTTCGACTGCTTCGCTTCTTCATCTTCTACGCGCTTTCGCGCCTTGAGGCTACGCGACAACAATCGACTTCCTCCTGTAACACCTCTGTCCTCTCAGGTCGTGAACTCGTGCGGAGCAGAGCTTGTGGAAAGTGGAAACTTGTGTGCTAGTTTGGGATGCACGAAACCCGTTCGACGGTATTACCTTGTAACTGAGTGCTAATTGTTTATTCATAGTACATACTTTGCCACCCACCTCTATTTTTCATTGATGCAAAATTACTATCTTTTGCTTCTCCAGCTAGATAAATTTCATCTATACCTTTGACTTTGAGAAATTAAAGTGTGATTGCAGCGATGCCTTATTTTATGGATACATAACATTCCATCAAAATCACATCAGAAGAGAGAATTTCTTTGACTTTTGAGAGATAAAAAATGTGATCATATGGCTCATTAGATCTTGATCGGATGACCCCGTCATTATTAAAACGGCTATCTAATATAATATGGGTGCTGAGCTGATGTCAAAACCGCATCATAAATCTAACTAAAAACCACTGCACGCTTAAAAAAAATTGAACATGAAAAAGTCAAACCATTCGAATCAGTGGGAAAGGGACAGTTTCAGAAATTCATTGTAGACTCAGAAAACTTGAAAAATACAAGGCCCATAGAATTGAAAGCTAATGTTTCTGCATATTTTAATTAAGCAAATGAATTCCACTCATTCGTAGTTTATTGGTTCCCTATTCTCTTCCACTAAGAAAACCTCATAAGTAAACGGTTTGCACGATGAAATTCTTGTACTTCCGTGACAACTTGAACCTGCCTTGCAACAATGCAGCAACGATGGTCGTTTCTCCTCTTCTCTCTTTCCATCATTTCGGCCACACCATTCCTGGTACCGCTAGTTCAGAGCCAGATTGCGGAACCGGCTTTATCCAAATCTGGTCCCTTTGCTATACTCTCATGGAAACCAAGGTACTTGTTTTCTTAGCAATATCCATCAGCGTTTCTAAAATTTTTGTAAATAGAAGATTACATATTTACATTTTTGGTTCATTATAAAAAAAAGGCAAAAACAAGATGAAGTAATAAACGTTTATGTCCATAGTCTCAGACAATATATTCGTTATTTGCAATGCCACCACGCCAACACCCCCCACCCCACCACAAAAAAAATTACAAAGATTTCCTTAGAAAAAAATATAATATTTGAGAATAAATCTTTGGTCTAGCAGTTAAGATAATGCTTTTCGGATCGGCGATTGCATGTTTGAAATTCGGTATGAATAGTTCATGTGAATATTTAATGATGAAATTTTTTATCTTATATAAAAAAAAACGTAATATCTTTCACTTGAAGACAAGCTTTACTTTTTTAAAAAAAGAAGAAATAATCTATGTTTGAATTGTTGGTCTACAGGGTATTCCTTTACAAGAACTTTCTTTCCAATGAGGAGTGTGATCACATAATCAAGCTGGTAATTGTTTGACTCAAATAATATTCATTATTCTTACCCTCCGCTCAAATCGTAACATTTGCTAGCAACTTAGCAAGTATTTATCATCATGTGTCTAAAACACCCTCTGCTTTTTTTTTTTAAAGTTAAAAAGGAGCTCAGAACCATCTTTTTGTGTAAGAACTATAAAAAATTTTGTAACAAAAACCACAAACAGCTAGTATTGAGTTTAAATGCAAACTTTTATCCAAAAACATTGGCTTAACTATTGTGCTAGACGTAGTTTTCTAGTATGAAGACCTGTACCAAATCTTACCAAAAGATCATAATTGTCAAATTCTATGTTTTGTTGAATAAGTATTGAAGATACATTGAATACAGTGCCAAAAAACAGAAAATAATGATGCATCCTTTATGGTAATCTGAGACAGGCAAAGAGTAAGCTTGAGGAATCAACAGTGATAGATATAGATTCTGGAAATAGTGTGAAGAGTGATGTACGGACTAGCTCTGGCATGTTCTTGGATAAGCACCAGGTAATTTGATGTTCGGATCTTCTATTTTTGTTCTATTCATAATATGTTATTATGTTAATTTTCTGTTACATATTAATCAACGAACTATGTATTCTCACTTTTCTTTTATAAGGATCATATTGTTGCAAGAATTGAGCAAAAGATAGCTGGTTGGAGCTTCCTTCCACAAGGTAGTTGAGTTCCTCATTGTATTATGGTTTCGTTGAGAAGACCTTATGATTGTTGATTACATAATATGTTAGCAGTTACTATGAAAATTATCAATGTTTTAATCTGTTAGCTGTTAATAATGATTCTTATTTTGGTAGAAAATGGTGAAAACCTTCAAGTTCTGCGGTATGAGGTCACTCAAAAGTACGAGCCGCATTTCGATTATTTTTATGATGAGAAAGACCAGTTACGCGGTGGTCACCGATATGCAACTGTTCTCATGTACCTGTCTGACGTAGAGGAGGGTGGTGAAACTGTCTTCCCTAATGCCGAGGTGCAAAAATATTAATTCCTTAATTGCACTCCATTAGATGAAATGTGTCGCCATAATGAAGATTTTACATATTTTAGGGATGGAAATCTCAAACTAAAGATGAAACTTTCTCTGACTGTGCAAAGAGAGGACTTGCAGGTAATTAATGGCAGAACAGTATTTTTTTTTGAACTGAAAATGAATATCATACTTTGATAATCAGCACAATCAATCTGATAAGAATTTACTGTCAAAGACACTTATTAGAACAAACAATAAATCGACTTAATGCAAACACAATTGAACTTCAGAAACTCATATCACTTCCAATTTCACAAAAATAAAAACAATAATTTGTCTGGAGAATTGGTTCATATTTAATATTTGCTTGTGCAGTGAAGCCAGCCAAGGGCGATGCAGTCCTATTCTACAATCTTAAACCTGATGCCGTGCCAGATCCACTGAGCCTACATGCAAGCTGCCCTGTGATTAGAGGAAAAAATGGGTAGCGACAAAATGGATGCGTCTCGGGTCCTTCGATTCTGTTCCTGCTTCTCCAAGCACAGAAGAAACAGACACCAAAATAGATCCAGAAAGTAGCACCAAAGATATAAATTCTGAGTCAGTTGTATCAGGTCATGAATCAGTGGAAGAGCAAGAACTGTGATGGAGAACTAAAGGAACTAAGGAAACATTATTGGCATTCCTAACATATTTTTTTTTTTTTTCATTTTTCAATTGGAAATGTTTCAAGTTTTGCTTATCATAAATGCGAAGTATCATTTTTGTGATGGCACTGTTTTTATTTTTGAAATATAATTTGTGCCATAGCTGTGCTCTGTACAGTGTCAGTCAATCAATGCTATTGATCATATTGCTTAAGGAGCCATTGATCCCCATAATTTTCAATCACCATGAACGAGATCTTGAGAGAAACCATTGTCTTATATATATATATATATATATATATATATAATATATATATATATATATATGAGTCCGAATTTTTATGGTGTTTGAATATATTATTATTATTTTTAGAGCTGATTTTTAAAAATTAAAAACGATGAAAAAAGCAAAACGCTCTAAATTTTTGCATCTCATGAGCATATAAAGTTGTGATAAATTAAAATTTTGCGTTCTATTTTTAATTTCAAGTCAGAAATAATCGATCCGAACGTTCAGTCTAATCTTCATATAAAAATCTATTAGTAAACCAAATTTTATATTTTTTAGAATTTATTTGCTATTTTTTCTGATGAGGAGAAAATGACTTGATCTGAGAATTCTGATTCATCCAAAAATGATGATTTTCTCCCTATAAAAAAAAAATAGCAAATAAATTCCAAAAAATATAAAATTTGGTTTACTAATAGATTTTGATATGGAGATTAGATTGAGAGATTTGGATCGATCATCTTTGACTTAAAATTAAAAATAGAGCGCAAAACACACAACATTTTTGTACTTTGCAAAACACCATAGCCTAATTCTCTCTCTCTATATATATACTCTCTCTCTCTCTCTCTATATATATATAGAGAGAGATTTTTTGTCTATTGTACTTTCAGTAGCACTTCGGCCGAAACGCTACTAGTTCAAATTTTAATTTTTCATGCTCGAAATTTCAATTTAAATAGCTCAATAAATTTTTTTTATCATAATCTTATAGAATACTAATTTTTATCGTGTTTGAAGTTAGTTTACTATACTTAATAATTTTTAGAAAGTAAAAACTTTTGACATACAAATTTTATTATTTTTCTATTATTTTAGGGCTGTCTTTGAAAAATCATTAAGTATAGTAAATTAATTTCAAACATGATAAAAATTAGTATTCTATAAGATTATGATATAAAGATTTTATTGAACTACTTAAATTAAATTTTGGACTGGTAACGTTTTGGCCCAAATACTACTGGAAACAATAGGCAAACTCTTTCTCTCTCTCTCTATATATATATAGTGAGGTTATGATGCTTTGCCAAGCACTATACCCTCACTCACTCTGTCTCTCTCTCTCTCTCTATATATATAGGCCGACTATGGTGCTTTGCAAAACACAGAGACATCATGTACTTTGCGTTCTATTCTTAATTTTTAGTCAGAAATGATCGATCTGAACCGTTCAATCTAATCTCCATATCAAAATCTATTAGTAAACCATTTTTTTTTTAGAATTTTTTTGTGATTTTTTCGGGTGAGAAGAAAATGACTTGATCTGAGAATTCTATTTCATAAAAAATGATGGTTTTCCCCATCCAAAAAATAGCAAATGAATTCTAAAAAATATAAAATTTGGTTTACTAATAAATTTTGATATGGAGATTAGATTGAACGGTTCAGATCGATCATTTCTAACTAGAGAGCGAAATACACAACGCTCTTGTGCTTTGCAAAGCACCATAGCTTAATTATATATATATAGAGAGAGTTGGGTTATGGCGCTATGCATAATACGGATCGCTTTCATGCTATGGATCGAATTTTCTTTTTCAAAGTTTAAATAATTAATCTGAACCGTTCAAATAATTTTCATATGAATATCTAGTCATAGACTAAATTTTATATATGTTAGAATTTTTATCTATTTTTAGATAATTTGAAAATCACTATTTTCAGCGATACCAAAATGGATATCGTTGAATTGGATTCTCGATTCGGTCGTTCTTGATCTTTCATTTTCTTTAAATTTGTTGTTTTTTCTAGTACACAACTCGAATAATTAGATGCTATTTCAGATAACTCAAAACTATTTCTATTGCTCATCGATGGAATTACAAACGAAGTTGGGCTGTGTTGTACTAAGTTACATAATTGCATCCTGTGGTCACTTGGCCACAGTTGTTGTAAATAACTCCTTTTATCAATACAAAATAGCTGTTAATTACCAGTTACTTCAAAAAAAAAAGAATTACAAATGCACACAATTATTTACTCTTTTCGTTTTTTGATATTCTTTTCTACTTGATATTTTTTTTTACCATACTATCTCTATTTATATTACTTGTTGCATTTAATACACTGTGCACAAAATCATAAAATATTCCTTATGCTATTATATGCCTTAACATTTTAGTCAAAACATCTCAGATATTCCTTGTGCTTATTTCATGCCTTAAATTTACTTCTTTTCAAAATTCTTTGATACCGGAAGCTATTTTCATTACTGGATACATTGATAAAGAAAATAATCCGGGTCCCTTTCAACATTTCATTATTGCAAGGGGTGTCTTGATAAACAGGTCCGAAATACTCGGCCCAAAAAATAATAGATATTATATGCTGCTACCAATGGCGGATCCAACATGATCCCGGGGACACATGCGCTTGAATTTTGAAAAATAATACTTTTTTTGATAATGTTTTTAGTAATTTATCGCTCCTTGAATTTTTTTTTTGCCCCATCTAGATTGTCTGATTATTTTTATTAAGAAAAAAATATTTAATATCATGCATAATGAAATAATTATGCAAAGATATCAAAATATAAAGTTACGTAGTCGAAAACTTTCTTCATCAACTTGATTATCTATTACTTTGTTTTGTTGTTATTTTTAATATATAAAATGTTATTATTTTAATAATATTTTTATTAAATAAAAATATATATTAAATTATTAATTTTTTATTTAGTACCCAATTAGTTAATGAATTTAATCCCAATAAATTATTATAATTCGATAATTATCCTCCGATCAAAATCCTACACCGTCATGACTGCTACAAAGAACTGCCAGTCATTAACCAAAAAAATGTCGGCATTCGGCATCGGTCAACTTCTGTTAGAGGCCTTGCATTAGGTTTGGATTGTAAATTTAATGAAAGTCGTCTTAATTTTTTTTTGATGAAATCGTGAAACAAACAGCAATTTTGCGTCAAAATTACTGATTGTTTCATGACCACTGATTCCAGAAAGAAAGTTGATTACATACAGCAGCAGCTCTATGTGATTTTGTGTGGTCAACAGTGGCCAACACTTCTCCTATCTTCCATAATAACTACGGGTCTGTTTGGCATCCAATGGAATAGCAAAAAGTTAGAATAGAATAGCTATTCCGATGAATTAATTTGCCAAACGAATTTTAGACTAAGTAGAAGAGTGCAGAATAGTGCTAATCCGGTATACCAACTTATAGGTGGAATACCGGATTAGCTCACGTCGGAATAACGATTATTGTTTGATTATATTATATTATGATTATGATTAAGATTTAGTATTATTATATTATTATATTATATTTATGATTATAATTTATTATTATATTAATATTATGATTATTATTTATTATTATTATTATCATTATATTATTATTATTAAATTATTATTATCTTCATTATTATTATATTATCGTTACCATTAGTATTATTATATTATTTATTATTATTATAAATATAATTTTAATATTATATTATTATATTATGAATATAAATATAATTATTTTATTATTATATTATTATGATCAAGATTATTTATTATTATATTATTATATTATTATATTATGATGATTATGATTATGATTATGATTATTTATTATTATTTTATTATGTTGTATTATATTATTATATGTTGATTATAGTGATGATTAATTTATTATTATGTTATTATAATTATAATTATTTATAATTATTTTTATGATTATGATTATATTTTTATTATTATATTATTATGATTATGATTATGGTTATATTATTATGATTATGACTATAATTATTATTATCATGATTATGATTATGATTATTATATTATAATTATATTATTAAAATTATGATTACTTATTATTATTATATTATTATAATTATGATTGTAATTATAATTTTTTATTATTATATTACTATATTATGATTATGTTTATATTTTTATTATATTACTATTATAATATTATTATTTATTATGATTATTTTTTATTACTTTATTATTTTTTATTATGTTGTATTATATTATTATATGTTGATTATAGTTATGATTAATTTATTATTATATTATTATAATTATAATTATTTATAATTATTTTTATGATTATGATTATATTTTTATTATTATATTATTATGATTATGATTATGGTTATATTATTATGATTATGACTATAATTATTATTATCATGATTATGATTATGATTATTATATTATTAAAATTATGATTACTTATTATTATATTATTATAATTATGATTGTAATTATATTTTTTTATTATTATATTACTATATTATGATTATGTTTATATTTTTATTATATTATTTTTATAATATTATTATTTTTTATGATTATTTTTTATTACTTTATTATTATTATTATCTTACTATTATGATTATTATTTTACTATTATTATTAGCATCATCATTATTAGTATCATAATTATTCATATTTTAACTATTCTCGAGTAACAACTACCAAACGATATTTTCGCTCTTCCGAATAGTCAAGAATACCACTCTTCTACCACTCTTCCAAAAAAATATTATTCTATCACTCTTCCAAAATTATCACTCTTCCAAAGCTATTCCTTGATTTGCCAAACGGACCACTTTATTAAAACTTATATGATGATTTTAATTTTATTGAAGAACCTGTGGCTACTTTTTTACAAGAAACCTTTAACATTATTACGTCTTTTAATCCGTCAATAATGAATAAAGTAGGCTGTCAGAAAATCTCAAACGTAGCAATATCATTATACCATTTTCACAAAGCATTTTTCTGAATTAGAATAAGATAAAAAATTGAAGCGGATTTGTTTTCGCATACGTCGTTTGCAAATATTTTTTTCTAAATAAATAAATTCGCTACATACAAAGCTACCCAAATGCAATTACAAAATGCATTTACCAAATTTTAATTATTATAAAATAGTCTCGGATTTCCAGTTCACTTGATAATAAAACGAAAATTTTTTGTGTCCACCAAAGTAGTTAACTTTTTCATCCATGTGAAGTGTAAAATTTGATCGGTTGATATAATTATTAATGATAGTTATATATTTATTAAATCAAATGCATATTAAAGTGAACACATAATTATTAATTATAATTTATCCATCCAAAAATAATTATAACTTTTATGATAGTTATGTATTTGTTAAACATAATATATAATTATTAACAATAAAAAATATAAGTTAGATTTAATTTTTTAACAAATATAAATTTAACTTTCAATTTACAAATATGTTAACTTTTATAGTTAAAAATTATATAATTTGTACAATAAATATATAACTGTCATTAATAATTATATCACACGTTTAACTTTTAATATTATACGTGAGATGTAAAATTTATAATATTTTTTGGAACAAATTATAGTTTATATATTCAGCATATAACCGCCGTTGATAACTATAACAACCGTTTAAATTTTACATGAGTGGAAAAATTATAACAGTTTTTTGTTGGAAAAATTTTAACAGTTTTTTGGGTGGAGGCGTATGAAGGCTCATAATAAAATATTTGAGAAATAGTACCCTTCACGCACCTGGTCAGTGAACTGCATACAAGATACAGTCATACAACCCATCACAACTCACAAGTGAAAAGTGAAAGTCAAAACCAGCGTCTTCCCCAATCCCCATCCACAGAGCAAACAAATATTCAACTTGCTCGCCTCTTACTCTGTGTCTCCTCCTAAAAAACTCCGGGCAAGAGAGAAAGAGAAGAAAACAATTGGAGTCCCTGGAATTGATCCTATGGGCATGATCTTCTCTTCCTCTTCCCATTAGCGCTCCTATTAAACCCATCATTTCTCAACCATTTCAGAATGTCGGAGTTATTATTACTTCTTCTTCCCATTTGTCTCTTTATCCCCTCTGGTACAGATGGAGTTCCGCTGGGTCTTTCTCTGCTTCGCCCTCCTTTCCTTCACCGCCATTCCTCCTTTGTTCTTCTTCCCTCGCCAAAGACAAAATGTTCAGGAACCGGGCTCCTTCGACGCCGCTAGTATTGTCACTCTCTCATGGAAACCGAGGTATTCTTTAGTTTTTTAATTAGAGGGTTCAAGACCAAAAAATTGATGATATATATGTGGTTCAGTAGATATGGAATTGTGTAATAGCGGGACAAGTTTGAGGATATATATATATAGGGTTGGGTTATGGTGCTATATATGAATCACTTCCGTACTATGAATTGATTATTCATTATCAAAGTGTAAATGACCGATCCAACTGTATAAAATGATTTTTATATAAAAATCTAAACATAGACCAAATTATATATGTTTAAATTTTTTTTATTATTTTTTAAGATAGTTAGAAAATTTTTTTTGAATGATTCATAATAACTAAATGAAGTGATTTTCTAGCTATTTTATAAAATAATAAAAAATTTTAAAAAAAATATAAAATTTAGTCAAAGTCAAGATATTGATATGAAAATCATTTTGGATCAACCATTCCAACTTTGAAAATGAAGAACCGATTCATAGCACAGGGACCATAGCCCAACACTCTCTCTTTCTCTCTATATATATATTAATTTTTTGAACCTTGGCTGTCTATGGTAAAAGGGGTATGCTCATTAGATCACAATATCACAATAAAAAATTGCATATTAGTGGAATTAATTAGTTCATTAAAATATTTGGTTCTTTTTTCTATTCAGGATTTTCTTGTACAAGGGTTTCCTTTCTCATGAGGAGTGTGATCACATTATGAAATTGGTAGGTTTTTTCTTTTTTGGAATTTGAAATGTTAATAAGAGAGAACTGCATATTTACTTGAGTAATTTTCTGGTTTGGATCCACTGATACAGGCAAAAAGAAAGCTTGGGAGATCGATGGTGGTGGATGCCGAGTCTGGAAAGAGTGTTATGAGTGGAGTACGAACAAGCTCTGGCATGTTCTTAAATAAGCGTCAGGTACTTTAAAATGAGTGATTTATTCTCTTTCCAGTCGACAAATTAGCTCTTTTGAATGCAATATCATGGAAACTATATTAAAACATTTTTCTCCAATTCTGAAGGATGAAGTTGTAGCTAGAATTGAGGAGAGGATTGCAACTTGGACATTGCTTCCAGAAGGTAGTTAATAACTCCTAAAGATACATATCTCATATATATCTTTGTATATACAGTCAAAGTGTCACCTAGTTCTGGATGGTTCTTCATGAAGGAAATCAACCCCTATGACAAGGGGCTTTCAGTCTTTTGTTAATCAGAGCTTGTACCAGCTTGATACCATTGCTGACCCGATCTGTACCAGTTCAGTATCATGGAAAGATAATGAAGCATTACTGGCGGTTACCTAGGATGTATTTTTTCTCAATAATTTTTTCCTGCTTGCATTAATCTCAGCTAATCTTTTGCCAAATTGTCTTGACCAGAAAATGCTGAGAACCTTCAAGTTCTGCGCTACGACCTAACTGAGAAGTATGATGCACATTTTGACTATTTCAGTGACAAGGAGAATCAAGCACGTGGTGGACATCGATATGCCACTCTTCTCATGTACCTGTCGGATGTAGAGATGGGTGGGGAAACTGTGTTTCCCGATGCTGAGGTATTTGTATTGTTTGTTGGTCATATATTTTTACTCCCAGTTTAATGAATTATGAATTTGACTTGTATTGGTATTAACTAGGATGACGGTTTTACCCTTACTCAAAGCATTTAAAAAACGTTTAAGGACTCTTAACAGTGAGACGACCATTTAATGATCAATGGTTTTAATGGTTTTACACGGCCGTTAAATTAAAAAACGGTCATTCATTTTTTACCTATTAATTGATATTTAAAAAAACTCAGAAATGCATTATCATATTATTAATACTTAATAATTAACTAAATTAAGTAAAAATAATAATTATAACATTAATTAAGTACTTAAAAGTTAAATTTTTAAATTATACTAAACTATTACATGATGAATTTGCTTCTTATTTTTATTAGAGCGTTAATTTACATCAAAAAATAAAAGTAAAATAAAAATTTAAAGTCATTAACTATTAAGATTTGAAACAAAATAAATTTCAACTGTTAAATGCATTTTTAAAAAAAAAATTGACGGGTTTAATGTGAGATAAAAAATGATAAATCATAGAAAATCCGTTAAGTCGTTTTTTTTTTCAAAAACTTAACGTCGAGTCTGACAAAACAAAACCGTTAAAACAGTTAAAACATTCCTTTGTTTTAAAAGCTTGCCTTACTCGTAAAATAAATTGTTGTATTGGTTTATTTAGCGTTTGTCTTACCAAGAGCTTAAAGGTGTCTGTTGTAGAATGATCACAGGAATATTGAGATTGTTAAAGTTTGATAATCACTAAAGATATGAACAAATTAGTAATCAGAATTTGAGGGGCAATATTGTTGGATACTATTTCCAATTAATAGGTTTATTTTTCTGCCATAGTTTTTTCTGTGCAATGGATTCATTGCTATTGACACCACCATGACCGTCATGTACTAAGATAACTGTGAATTCTCTCTTCTTGTAGGGGTGGGAATCTCAGCCCAAAGATGATACTTACTCTGATTGTGCGAAAAGAGGTCTTGCAGGTAAATAATAAAAATCACAAGCTACCTATTGTAAACCAAACTTTTGGCTTCATGTTAGTGAAATGTTCGCAAATTTAGCCCTTTCTTTTCCTAACTATAATTTTTTTACTTCCATACAGTTAAACCAGTTAAAGGTGATGCCGTGCTTTTCTTTAGCCTCCATCCAGATGGCATTCCGGACCCCAAAAGTCTCCATGCCAGCTGTCCAGTGTTAAAAGGTGAGAAATGGTCGGCACCAAAATGGATTCGTGTCAGGTCTTTTGATAGTGTGGAAACCAGTCCTCAGGAAACACAACCTGTAGAGACTAGTATGAAATCATTCCCAGAAAGCAGCATTAATGCCAAGCAATGCACTAGTGAGAGCGAGAATTGTGAAGAGCTGATTGCATCAGGTGAAGAGCTTTAAATTGACAGACTTACATGGTACAGAGATGAGGAGCAAGATGAGTGAATGACAAATGCACTGCTTTACAATTTTCATGATGATTGGCACGTTATTTTCTTTGTTTATTATTCTTTCTTTCGGCCTTTTTTTTCTACGGAGTTAGGGTTGTATAAATAGTATAGTAGAAACAAGTGATTGTGCACTTCTACAGTTATAATTCTTTGGTTGATGTGTACTTTTTCAGTATATTAATTAAGTGAAAAGCGTGCAAAATATTGATACTAAATGTGCTAGTGTATTCCAAAATAATGTTATGATATCAACTTAAATGTGAATTTTTATACAACTTATGAATTAACATACGGGGAAATTTTGGATTTGTATATGGCTCATAAATGTAGACCACTATATGTGACGACATGACACGCTTTTGGTGGCGGAAAAGCTGGAATGAAATCATGAAAATGCTTATGGCAATTGTTAGCATCCCTCTACATTAGCATTTGTGTTTGAAATTCTGATTTGTAATATGAGGTTTACTTTCTTTTCTTAATTTGATAAAGAGAATTTGATAACGAGACTTAGAGATGTTCATGTTCTTTTTTTGCACTAGTTCAATCTTTTCGAGATGAAAAGAAAATAATCAAACAAGCTTGATCAATTAATTCAATCCTTCACCCGTATCTGGCAAAATATATTTGTGTTGTTAAAAAAAAATGAACTCATGGATCAGGCTTGAATGTAAGATGACATTAAACATGCTCAGCAACACAATCGATACTACAGCAATCGCCACAGCAGATCCTATCGGTCGCAAGCAATTCAGTTAGCTCGTTACACTTAGAACCCTTAGATCACGAGTTTGTTATGATCCTACGGATGTAATTATATCGTTCGGTTTAGGAACATTCCTAAGAGCTGTTGCCAGCTGTACTAATAGAATTCGATCATTATAAATAGATATGCTCTAATTGTAACAGTTCAGTTTTAGTTTTAATAAAATCATTTTCTCTCAGAAGTCTCTCTCTCTATTCTCTTCTCTTATCTCTTCTCTCCAATTACAAAACATATCTCAACGATTTTATTGAACATTAACACTGTCCCCGTTAAGGAAAAAAATGGAAAAATGGTACCTGCTGGACGAGCGAAAAGAGAGAAAAGCACCAGCGTTTAATCAGTTAATAAATTGCTCTGTTATTTTTTATTACAGTGACGTCAATACGGACACGAGTAAAATGAATGGCTATAAATCGTATCGTGAATCGTACGATACTGAAATCTCTGCCACTGAGGCACTGAGACATGAAAATGCTAGTTGACACTTGACAGCCGCTACCAAGATTATTCTTTAATAAAAAATAGCAATAACAAGAAGAACAGAGTTTTATTATTGTTTTGCAAATAACAAATAGGGAAAAAAAATGATGGCAATTACACTATATGAAGTTATTCCAGAGTGGTAACAAATGATCGAAGCTAACCCCTTTAATTAATGTACTGATAAGGGGGTAAAAATCTGTTGCCCAGGAGATAAGAGTGCTTTTGGATCAAACTTCTTTTTCGCTGACACAAATTTGCTCCATTTTTTGCCAAATTGCTTCTGCCAGTCTACCTGGTTTGTATAGTGAGGAAGATACTCTTTGCATCCCAATTTATATTTGTGGCAAATCTTTAATATCTCATTATTATCATCTGTCAAAATATCCGTGTCATTTGACACAGCTGACCAAAGAAGGTTTACTGCATAGAAAATTTCCTCATCTGGGATCACCGCCATCATACTATCGTCCCACCTATAATTGAAGATGCAATTTTATAAAAATTAGTGTTCTTTAATATTAGCTATCTTTTGATTCAGAGACCGTGGATATATAAGATAATTTCAAAATCAAATCCTTGGAAAGCAGTTATCTCAAAACATTCTTTTAGCTGGAGATAAAAAATGTTACTTTGATCTGTTCATAGGATAGAGCATAATGGAACCGGCTCCGCTGCTGTCTTTCAAAACGCCCTTAAAAACTCTCGAATCAAATTCAAGTACTTTTGATTTGGGCACAAATAACATTAGCCATGGATGAGGGACCAGCCATACACCAGCAGCCCTGGCCGCAAGCTCTCCACTGTACAGTCGATTAATGAAATCAAAATATGTGACATCTCGGTTGTAGTTAAACCCAGAAACATAGTGTAGCTCTTCCATCAACAACTTCTCCTTCTGTTAGGATTAACATAGTTATTTGGAAGTATAAGAAAGAAATAGTATGTACTATGTAGCATGCTAAGCTGAATTAATGATTACCTCATTCACTGACGAGACCGATATATTATTGTAGTATGCTACGACATCAAGAAGGTATGTAGATCCGTTATGTTGTGCAGCAAGCTGAGTTATTTTATCAATTTCAGAATCTGAAAAGTAAGATGACTGTACTGATGAAATCTGTCCTTTATTTAAAAGAACTTGTCCATCCACAAAATCAGAGCCTGATAAATTGTTCCCAGAGGATATCAGCATCTCCTGATCACGCGTGAGAAGCTGCACATCTGTGTAAATCAACCGTATCCATCGTGCCATCTGCTTAGCTGGCTCGAGCGGGATTCGGGCCCGGGTTATTACTCCGAATTGACCCAAACCTCCCAAAGAGGCATAGAATAGATCAGGTTCCATTTCTCTGGAGCATGCTACTGTTTTTCCAGTTCCTAGTTATTTCAATTACCATAATATATTGCTGTTAGGATCTCCTGATATATTTAGGAAAAATAAACTATTTCAGGGAACATCCTTCGGGTAGAAACAGAAAGAAGAATATTAATCTGATATAAGCACAAAAGCGGTACCAACCTCAGCAGCTAATAGATATTATAGGCAGGAAAAACACAATTTTGTAATTGTAAAAGAAAAGGGAATACAGTGTGTAATTTGTAATTATAAAATTTTTCAGGGACTAATTTCATTAATTTCTATGTTTCAAATAAAAAGAGCGGATAGCCCCATTTTGGTCCGTGGCTTGTACACATGAACTCTGAACTGGTTCAACGAAGCAAGCCTCGGAGAATTTAATACTTTTAGTCTCCATGACTGGTTGATGCCATCTCTAAGAGCTTCCATTAATTTTAGATCTACCTTTTTCTTTTTAAATGATATAGCGACCCATTGAGAACCAACTTGAGAAGCGGTTTCTGTGTAAGGTGATTAAGAAAAATTCGATTTTGAATTTAGTGTTTTTAATGCCTGAATCCTGAAGATTTTATTAGGATCAAATGTCTTGTCCTGTGTGGTCATGTGGTGATCGTTTCCTTCGATTTTAGATGCCCTTGGCGTCTATTTTACTTTTGCCAGAAATTGTTCGACAAAATTACCCGGTGAGCATCTTTTAAATTAGTTACTTTAACCAGGACCCAAAACATTGTTCATTTCTCAGTTTAGAATACATATAGTAGTGCTTGTGCAACTTTACTACTTCCCTATGCATTGTCATGCAGGGTGCAATTAGTATACTTAGCGGTAAAGTTGATTTGTATGTTTTTACTTTTTTTTTAATACTTAATATATTTACCTGTGATCACATCCACTTCATACACATTGGAAATCTGAGGACCATGCTTAAATACCTCGCCACTAATCCCGGCATTTGAGAGCGTACCTCCAACAGTAAGCGCCACATAATCTGTAAACACACGCGGTGTTAGACCCTCTTTGAGTGTAGCATTTAGCACATCGATCCAAAGCTGCTCTCCACCAGCATCAACAAAAGGGACTGGGCCATTGGTCACATTAATGCGGTTACTAACTTGGTTGCGGCCGAGCGATGGCATGTCTATGAGGACACCGTACGGATCAAATGTCTGGCCATTTACAGAATGGCCCAGACCCCTTTGTGAGATGGTGAAAGGATTTCGGGACATATATGAGAAGCGTATGAGTGCAGCTATGTCATTTGGTGATGACGGGTAGAAGACAGCGGCAGGGGAGCACGTTGATAAGTTGCCAAAATCAGTTGCGAATAATGATGTGGCGCTGGGATCTGTTGTTGTCTCGTTTTGGAGTGCTTTGGGCAGAGATTGGGGCAGGAAAGGAGGAGGTGAAGCAAAGGATTTGAGAGTAGTGAGTATAATAAGCAGTAGGATATTAATGGAATTCTGTCTTAGAATGTCCATTGTTGTCATATATGGGAAACTCATGTGCACTGTCATGAATATAAGAGCAAGCTATTTATACCATGAGATATGGAGGTAATCACAAATGCCAGAACACTGATAGTCAAACCTTATTGTTCAGTACAAATTAGTTTATTATATGAAACGGTCTCTTTTGTCTATTGAACATAAAAATTGGAAGTATATAAGAATAAGAAATTTTACATCATCTTCATTTTATTAAATATTATGTTAGTAATAGGAATTTTAACATTTGATCGGATTGGATTATAATTTTCATTTTGAATTGGAAGCACCACTAATAAACAGATAACTATATATATAACTATAATATATATCAAATTGAGGTTTCAACCAAGTTAAATGTATTAAGAATGAGACTGATAGATTTTTGGTGAAGGATGAGGAGATTAAGAATAAATGAAGAGAATAGTTCGACAAGCTATTCAACGACGAGAGTGAGAAAACCGCAATCGAGTTGGACGACTCAATTGACACCAACAGACGATTTGTTCGGAGAATTCAAGAGTTTGAGGTGAAAGAAATTTTAAAAAAGATGAAAACATATAAGACGTTAGGATCAGATGACATCCCGATTGAGGTATGGAGATGTTTTGGAGATATAGCAATAGTGTGACTCACTAAACTATTTAATACCATTTTTCGGTCCAATAAGATGCCTGATGAGTGGAGAAGAAGTATATTAGTACCAATCTTCAAGAATAAAGGAGATATTCAAAGTTGTACTAATTACAGATGAATTAAACTCATGAGTCATACCATGAAGTTTTAGGAGAGAGTGATCGAACACCGTTTAAAAAAACTGACAACTGTCTCTAAAAATTAGTTTGGTTTTATGTCTAGAAGGTCCACTATGGAGGCGATTTTCTTGATAAGACAACTTATGGAGAGACATCGGTAACAGAAGAAAAGACCTACATATGATATTTATTGATTTAGAGAAAGCGTATGATAAAATTCCGAGAAATATCATGTGGTGGGCACTTAAAAGGAAACTAGTCCCAACAAAGTACGTTATCCTTATTAAGGATATGTACACAAATGTTGTGACTTGTGTCAGAGCATGTGACGGCGAGTCCGATACATTTCCTATTAAGATATGATTACATCAAGGGTTAGTATTGAGTCAATATATTTTCACCTTAGTGATGGACGAGATCACAAATGACATACAAGAAGATATTCCTTGGTGCATGCTTTTTGCTGATGATGTGGTGTTGATTGACGAGAGCAGAATTAGAGTCAATCAGAAACTAGAGTTGTGGAGACAAACTTTAGAATCGAAAGATTTTAGACTTAGTATGACCAAAACTGAATATATGAGGTGTCAGTTCAGCGGAGAAAACTCAGATGACGGAGATGTTAGTTTGGGGATCGATGTTGCAGAGTAATGCAATGCACATTCTTGAGTGTGAATCGGATTTGGATGAAGATGGCAACTTCAGGATAATTAATGGAATAATTATTCATTTTGAGAACTTAACCATTTGATGCATGAATTTGTAGTTAAATCATGGTGGAAATCTAGAATAATGGTGTGGTCTTCTAGGATAATTTATGTTTAGAGTTAATATTTAGTATTTTAAGGAGTCAAAGTTTATTATTTTTTAGATTGTTTTAATTAGTTTTAAATGGTAGTATTAATATTGATATTTAATTGTAAGGCTATATAAGAAGCCAAGTATCATCTTTGTAAGGCAAAATTTGATCAATAGAAAATTGTTTGAGTGTTTTCTTTTCTCTCTTATCTTCTTAATGTTCTTTCTTGTCTCTATTGCTACTAAACCAATACGTGAGCTTAACGGACAATACCGTAGTGGGACCGACTTGCGTCACAGAGTGAATGAGAGATCGATGAAGATGTTAGTCATAGAATAAGAGCTGGATGAGTAAAATGGAGACAAACATCTGGTGTTCTTTGTGACAAGAAGGTCCCAAACAAACTAAAAGGCAAGTTTTACAGGACGACGATTAGACCCGCGATGATATATGGCGCAAAATGTTGGGCTACAAAAGGACAACACGTCAAGAAGATGAGTATAGCTGAAATGCGGATGTTGCGTTGGATATGTGGCCACACAAGGAAAGATCGAATCGAAATAATGATATTAGGGACAAACTTGGGGTAGCACCAATTCAAGAGAAGCTAGTCCAACATCGTTTGCGATGGTTTGGCCATATCCAACGAATGACTCCTGAAGCACCAGTACGCAGCGGTATTTTAAGTCCTCCTAAAAATACAAGAAGAGGAAGAGGTCGACCGAGACTGACATCAGAGAAAACAATAAAAAGAGATTTGAAGGAATTAAATATACCCAAAGAGTTTGCTTTGGATATGAGTGCTTGGAAGATGACGATTCATATACCTGAATCATGATTTAAGAGTTAGAGTCTGATAGTAGAGTTATAGACTTCATATTCTTAGATTTTTAGGATTTTAGGATTTAGAATTTAGAAATAAATTTTAGAAATAGAGGTTTAGAAATAAAATTTTAGAATTTAGAATTTAGAATTAGGTTTTAAAATAGGATTTTAGGATTTAGAAATAGATTTTATAATAGAGGTTTATTGTACTATTATTATTATTATTGTTATTATTGCTATTATTATTAGCATAATATCATCATTATTATTATCATCTTTATATATATATATATATATATATTTATTATTTTATTTATTTACTTTCTTTTTCTTTCATCATATTCATTATTATCACTGATATTTGAGATCTTTGATCTTATGCTTTCCGATTGGGTTTCATTTCTAGCCTACCCCAATTTATTTGGGATTAAAGAGTTTGTTGTTGTAGTATATATCAAATTGATAATGTTGTTATGACAGTGAAAAAAAAATTCTTAATGCTATAGTATCAAATTGAGTATAAATGGATAATATGAGATTTTCAATCTCTCATTAACAATGTACAATAAGAGCAAATTATTTATATCATCTATCACTAATTAAAATTGAGCATAATATTTTTTAATTAAAAGTGAATGTTCTGACGTACATGAAAAGTTAGATCGATGCATGTTAAACATCCATAAACTATAAATACTATACAGTAATTACTTGATGATTAGTTACTAGTACTGTTACTGATCAGATCATTTCTTCATATATATACTTCTTTGTCATCAAGGTTATTCAAGATTATTATCAATTAATAATGCGTGTAGGTGCAATGCATATATAGTGGCCCCTTGGTTTTAATCAGTCAATCTAGCTATTCTATGCTAGGTATCGAACAAATATGTCATTACTCTAAATAAAATAGGACGAACGAAAAGGTATTTAATTTTATCAATTGTTAGTTCAATATGCTGGTGTATTTCTATTGGCAACATAGAAATGCAAGACCTCTGCTTTAGAAATCAACAACAATTTACTTCTAGAAATCTGATTATAATATATTCTAGTTTTTAATACTGGATGACGTCTATCTGGGAAAGCAGAGGAGAGATATAGGAAAATATTTGGTTGCTGAAGACTTTGATATATTTTTTTAACAAGACTTTGATGTGATACCATTCAAAATGTGGCACCTTTCTCTGGAGTTGCCAACTCCAACTGTGCTGATGGCTGATGCTAGATGAAATGAATTGGATTTTAATTTCTTCAGTCTCGCTGTTATGACAATTGTTATGAAAAATGTTTCTCAAATATTATGTTGTCACCAGTGTGCACATCTGGCGCAGGAAACAAAAACAAGACAGGTGATGAATAAAGTAAGATTTTTTTTTTTTTTGGTGGCAAAAACCAGCTATTTATTACCGTATGTTTCTACTTGAATTTGTTTTCCTAGTTTTGAATTGTTGAGAGAAACAATATACAGGAGTGAAAAATGTGCTCTTGATCATCCGAAATTATCCAGATTCAGACACCGATATTGATTTAGATATTTTTACGGAAACAAACATGGATTTAGATATTTTTACGGATACAAATGCGGATATTGTTTTCATTTCATAATCAGATATGGATACGAATAATTATTTGGATCCGAATAATTTTAAATTTTGGATATCTGTTTAAAATACTTATTATATATTTTTCAATTGGGTTTTTGATATAGATTACTAATCTAATTAATTTTAGATCTAATTTATACATGTATCAAATTTTCTTATAATATGGTAATAATTAGCGATTAAATTTTACAACTAACTTTTCTAACTAATAAATCTACCAAAAAAGAGTATGCAGTTAATTTTTAATTTTTAGTATTATTTATAATATTTTTATTTAATATTCGATATCCATTAAATATTCAATCCGTATCCGACACATCTATATCCCAAAAATTACAATTGATGTGGATATAGTTTGACCATTATTCATCCTTATATGATCCGTTTACACTCCTAATCGTACTCCCAACTCCAACTTAATTATTTAACTCAAATTATATTGCCGTACTCATTGCCTTTGTTGATGCATTTTGAAGATCAGTAAAGTTTGCTTTGAACTTTATGTGATTTTTCATTGTTTACTTTCTGATCATGGAAATGCAAAAGTGTACAGTTGAAAGGTCTCATGTTCATTGAAGTTAATTATAAGATGAGATATCTAGAAATTGAGAGTACTATGTTTGTTGAGGTTTATTTGAAGAGACAATGAAGGTTCATGTAATCCTTGATGTTTATATAAAAAATAGTTATTTAAAAGAAGTTAATTATAAGATGAGACATCTAGAAATTGGGTATTTGATCTCTTAATTTTCTTGTAAATATACGAATATAACTTGTGTTTGGTTCAGTCAACTGAAAATAGGTGAATCTTCTGACCATATTTTTTTCGTCTTAAAATTCCTAAAACTAATTTTGTACGAAGTTGTTACGAATAAAGAATTTAAGATGGTGGAATCGGAGAAAAGACAACATGGAAGTTGGAATGAGAGGAAAAAGAAATGTTTTCTTCGAAACTTTTTTCTTCGTGCTTGGCACCTGCGTGGTGACGTCGTAACGAAGCTCAGTAAGAGGAGGTGGTAAAGTTGATTAGAGCTGCCTTCTTTTATAAACCTTTATATATCGTCAAGCAAATTTTCAGCAAGATAATATAATAAATTCAAATTCAATTCAACGAATGATGCATATGTTTCCCTGGAAATTGCGTTATGTTCTCTGGTTTGTCGCCTAAATTGGACAACGTGAGTGTTTATTGTTCAGCTTGGCATCTCCAAACCTGTTGTGACATCATCTCCAGGTCAGCTGCAGCCTGAAGGAAAGAGACTGATTAGAGTTTATTCTAAAAAATGCTTCTTTTTTTATTCTTTATCATCAAGCGTAATCTTTTAAATAACTGGATCACTTATATAAATAATACATCTGTGATTGTATATTAAATAAGTACAAAATTTCCAAATTAAATGCAGTTTTTAAAATAATTTTTAGTAAAAAAAAATAAGACGTACTCTAAAAAATTCTAACCTTTGATTTAATGAAATAGTAAAATATAGATATCATATTATCATTTTTGTGTGTCTAACATAGCGGATTTAAAAAAAAAAAAACTAGCACGAAACTTCCATTGTACGGACCATTTAAATTTAATTTTTTTTTATATCTAGCACTAATTTTATTATAAACTATGACCGGAATAACGAGGGTAATCTCCTTATTAGTAACCAAGTTATACAATTATATTATCTCATGAGATATTACCAGGATACGTGTCAAACTGTCTGAACAGATTTCTAATTTTCCACATGCAGGCGGCATGAAATCCCCTGCGTTTTTTTACGAGGTTTCAATCCTCCGAGATTGACTAACAGTAGAGTAAAACACGATTTGTACTAGGTTTCAGTTTCGCATTCACGGCACCTGCTCCCAGATTGTCTAACTGGTAAAATAAAATGACAATTGGTCAACAGACATAATTATTTTATAGTGTATATGGACAATTTCTGCTTTTACTTTTGCTTAATTTCTCTAAACTCAATCTCCTGGAAATCTGGTTCTCATATATATTAATATATAACAAGCTCTTCCGGAAGATAATTGATAATTGAAAGAATTCCAATCTACAGGAATATATCTTTATCTGGTAAGGCAAGGGATTTTTCGTTTACAATTTCTTCAACATTCAGGAATTTTTTTATAGCAGTGCAAAGGATATATATATATATATATATATATATATATGAATGGAATAGTACTTGTCAACAAGAGTCTAGCTAAAGTTCAACCAAAAGAGCATAATTATCCTTATTGTTACTTGTTTGGTTTTATATTTAATGTATTTGAGAGAAATTTTGTATTGGGCAATTAGTCTTTTGTATATCAACTTGTTTACCGATTTAACAGTGCTCGTAATTATTTGAGATATATATTTCTTCTTCGAGTCATTTAGCGGATAATTTATTTCATTATTTTGTATGTTCATTTGATATATATATATATATACAGACTAAAGATACGTGAGCTTAACCTCACGAGAGGCCTTCCGTGAGATTAACTCAAAAAACATATCAAATTATCTTCAAATTTTAATTTATCATGCTCATTAAATTCTTTATATGAAAATATTATAGGATGCAAAAATTTGAAGTGTTTTGAGTTTTTTAAGTCATGATTTTTAATTTTTGAAAATCAGCTCTAAAAAAAATAATAATATATTCAATACTTGAACATCATTTTAAAAAATTAAAAACGGTGACTTAAAAAACTCAAAACACTCCAAATTTTTGCATCTCATAAGATTTTCATATAAATAATTTAATGAGGATGATAAATTAAAATTTGGAGATGATTTGATATACTTTTTGAGTTAAACTCACGGAAGTCTTCCGTGAGTGCTCACGGTATCTTTACTCTCTCTCTCTCTCTCTCTCTATATATATATATATATATATATATATATATAGTTGGACTATGATACTATGTATAGCACGGATCGACTCCATATTATGGACCGGTTATTCGTTCTCGAAGTCTAAATGGTTGATCCGAACCCTTCAAAATATTTTTCATATGAGTATCTAGTTGGGAATTAAATTTTATATTTTTTAGAATTTTTTTATTATTATTTTTAAATAGTTATAAAATCACTTGATTTAATTATTATGAGTCATCCAAAGGATTAATTTTCTAACTATCTAAAAAATAGTTAAAAGTTTTTAAACAATATAAAATTAGCCCCAAACTAGATATTCATATGAAAAACATTTTGAGAGGTTCGGATCGACCATTTAGACTTTGAGAACTAAGAACCGGTCCATAGCACAGAGTCGATCCGTGTTATGCATAATACCATAGCACGGAGTCGACCATTTTGTCCTTAGTTTGTATTCGTGGCATTAATCGATCTGAGATAAACCAACTCTGATTAATTATGTATTGATCATCTATGTTCTTCAGATGTAAATTATCATGTGCCCCCGTGGCAATAAACTGAGTAGCAACTCGATCTGATATGAACCTATGACCTGCCCCAAATTGGATCCAACCTACTCGATTGTCACATCTTGATGCAATCAATTCATTAAGATTATCAAGTAATTTATATCTCCTTCATTTTCTCAAGAATAATACTCACGCCCCTAGAGCCCTTTTGATATTAGGATGAATTAATTAAACTCACGTGATTAATTACTATTTTTGAACATCTTTCAGAAAACGCTCTGAATACCATACAAAAGGTTCTCTTAACACCCTCACAGAATGTGCTATGACACCAACCAGTAGATGCTATGAACATTTTCTTGAAGGCGTTACAAGCATTCACTAAAAGACGCTCTGAACACAATGAGAAGATGCTCTGAACACCCTCTAAAAGTCGCAATGAAGACTCAATTGATGGTGCTCTGAACACTTTGCTTATGCTTCTCTGAATACCTAATTGATGGTGCACTGAAGGCGCTATAAACAAAATTAATTTGGATGCTCAAATTAATTTAGCACATGATTAAGTTAGCGAAGTGATTAATTTAGCATGTGATTAATTAAAAAAGGGCGGTTGATTAATTAGAACACGTGTCTAATTAGTAATTTGGGTGAAATATGATTTTCCGTCTGTGGGCGGTCATCATTTTCAAAAATGAGTTTTCATCCACTCTAGATGTTCATATCTCTAATAAAAGATATTCATATCTCTTTCGACATGTGTTCATGTGTATGTATAGATGTTACAGCTGATAAGAAGGTGAAGAATTTTGATAGAGACACAGTTAACACATCTTTTTTTTATATAAAAAGATAAGGATTTTGTCTTCAAATTTTATATATTAATGTAATACAAGCGGTGCTATGGTTACAAAGAAAAAAATGAAGAAAAACTAAAAAAAAACTATTATATGAAGTTTGTTAGTTAATTAATTTTTTAAGTGTGGACTACATTTGAAACCACTGCTGCATCTCTTCTATAATCTCGACTCGTATATGTTGCGGTGACTTATCGCTAGTATAAAAAGATATGGTGAGATCGGATCTCCGTCTAATCCCTCTTTTGAGAAATATTTTCCTTCTAGTAACAGAATTGAGTAGTATTTGTGAGCTTTCTTTTAGTACCCCTTATTATCCATGATATACATTGCGTTGGGAATCTTTTGCTAACATGACTTGCTTCAGAAAATTCTAAAATAATTTATCAAAAGTCTGCTTTGAAGAGACATATTTGGGTTTTTTTGTTATGTTTCCATTGTAATCACTTCTTGTACATATATGAATCCCTAGTTTATGTGTTTGTCTTTCATGAACCCCGTTTGTGCTGGTGCTATCAATTCGGTCATCAAAGGTTGTAGTCGCTGCTATGATCTTAGATTATTATGATATTTTCACACTAATAAAATTTAACCTAATAGACATAAGAGGAATTCGCAAGCAAGCGAACTATCGTATTGTAAATAAGTGTTGATCCCATAAAGACTGATTAAATTATCGATATAGATAATTTTTTTTAAGCTAAACTATAAAATTAGAAAATATTTCTAAACTAGTAAATTCAAAAATAAATAATTAATTTGAATTAAAATTATAGAGTTTCTTAGAGATTGAAAAAATCTAGGATTTCGACATACCTATCCATTTGAGTCTTAATTATACTAATTCTATATTTTATTGCTAATTTATGAGGGCTACTATCTTATTTAGTGTCAAGAACCTATTAGGAGTTAACATCGTATCCTAATTAGAGCAAATTTCATGATTAAATTCATCATTATTTCTAATTAAAACTCATTAAGTTTTGATAATTCTAAATAATCTAAAGCCTAATTATTTATTATTAAGTCTATACAATTAAAACTCTAAATATTTAAAAAATTCTCAACTAATTTAGACTTCACAGTTAGGTCCATCATTTAGGATTGGAATGTGTAATTTTAAGGTCATTTATAGTTTATGAATCTATACTACTTAAGATTTCTAATCCTAAGTGAATTATTAATACAAACATAAAATAGTTCAATTCATACACAGTTAATAAAATCCCAAAAGCAACTCACAACTCAACGAATAAAATAACAATGAGTACGATTAATTATAATAAGTTTTAAGATTTACATGTCTAAATCTAGAATAAAATTTACCCGTCCATGAAGGAGAAAAAATAACAAATACAACCACAAAAATCAAAGAAGAAATCAGAAAAAGATAAAAAAATTACTCCCAATTTGATTCTTCATTATTCTTCTTCCCTCTCCTCCAAGAATATTCTCTTTTCTCTCTCTAGAAAACTTCTAAATTTTGTCTGAAAGATCCCCTCTTTAATTCTTGGACCCTCTCCTATAAGAAAATGAACTAAAAATAACAAAAATCATCAAAGAAAACAAACAAAAACTACTCAGCGCATGAATTTTCTGTGATTTGCAATATTTTCTGGCAAAAACTGCTCTGGAGACCCGTTTTACTCTTTTACGGTCCGCATGTGGTCTATTCAGTCTGTAGCTTTCGAGTGTTGTACACTGACACGCTTAAATGATCATAACTTTTTTATCCGAATTTTGATTGAAGTGATTCAAAATGCGTTAGAAAGTTAAGAATAAACTCTACAACATTGACACAAAAACTTAGTCACTTCATAGATAGTTTTGATTGAAATTTTTTCTTTGTATATTATCAACATTTCTGTTTGATTTTGACTTATATCTTTCTCATATTTTCTTCTTGAGTTTCCTTCTTTTCCTAAAATATCATCAAAACTAGATAATATCTTAAACTTGAGTAATTTAAACCTAAAATAAAGCCTAATTAACTTAAAAATCTAAATTTTGAGATTAAAATCTAATCTAAAATATAGCAACTTAATAACACTTTTGCATTGAGTTTATCAAGCTTATCAGTCGAAAGTCTTTTATTCGATGGCTCCTTTTTTTGGGTATAAGAACTATATACGAATCGTTTAGAGGATATAATGTTTGTCCTTGTGTGCTCACTATTTGTTTAAATGTCCGTTGTAAATCCAGCAGCAATAGTAATTTAAATTTTTTGAGAAATTCCCCGTGTAACCGTCCAGCACTGGTGTTTTATTTATGGACCATCTATCTAGAAATACAATAATCAGTTCTGATGAGATCGGGACATGAAGTTATTGCAAAATGTCAGTGTGATTTGGCATAATAACTTGAAGACTACATTGCATGTTCTGTTCATGAGAAGCTCCTATTGAGTTGTATGAAAGTGCTGATGTATGATGTTTGCCTTCTGTTGATGGTCATAATGTGCGTTACCATTAGTGTGAATGATATCAATATATTTTTTTCTATTTTGATGAGATGTGATTTGGTGAAAATATCGAGTGTTCTTATCTCTCATCTGTACCCAATCTTGTTTTGCTCTTTGTCCCCATCTCTGCACTTCATTTTGTGTAAGCAGCATGAATCGTACTTTTATAACAGGCTTTAGTTGTTTTTCCATTTCATTCAATTTCTTCTCTGATAATCTATCCAGCCACTGAATGCATTCTAATTTTTTTTGGATTTGTTCAATCACATTTGTGTTGTTGCTCTTCTTCCATCTGATCAGAGGCGGATGTAGAATATACCAGAGGTCAGTTGATTCTCCTGGATTTTAAAAAATAGTATTTTTTATGTTAAAATTTTGTTAATCTGACACCTCTGTATCAAATTTTTGACCTTCTGAATTGTCTGATTATTTTTCATTGAGAAAAAAATATTTAATATCGTGGATAATGAAAGAATTATGCAAAAATTTTAAAATATGAAGTTAAGTAGAAGAAAATTTTCTTTATCGTTATGATTATTTATTATTTTAATTATTATTATTATTTCTTAATATATAAAAGATATTATTTTAATATTTTATTTAATATCAGATTAGTTAATGAATTTAAACCCGATAAATTATTAAATCCGATTATTGATCCCTCATGACCAAAATCCAACATCCGCTCAAGCATCTGATGATTTCTTGCCTCAGCCCGACCAACTCTTTTATGTAATTTTTGTGGATTGTTTGCTACCGGCAACTGTCTCCAATAAGTCTGCAGTAGCTCTTGAAAATCTGATATATTAAGCAGTAATTTTCTATTCTGATGATGTTTGTGCATGAGAATAAAGTATTGCAAGAACAAATAATGGGGTAGTGGTAAGAGGTTGCATTTGGTATTGCTTTCTGTACGGAGTTTGGGAATTTTGTCAACCCGATATGACCTAAAGATAAATGAATCGAATATGAATTAAATTTTTTTGACTTGAATCGGATTGGATCGGATTTAGGTCAACCCGACACACCACAATTAATTATATTTTTTAAAATAATTTTGTGATTTAATACTAATTAAACATTAAATATACACTAATTAAGATTAATTATAAATTAATCAATATTTTATTACTTAAAATTATATTAAAATAATTAATAATTAATTAATTATTTTAAACGGGTCGGGTTGGATATGAATCAAGATTTTTGGATTCAAATTTAATCGGATTGGGTTCGAATCTGATAAAAAAAATAATAAAATAATATGACCCAATCCGAACCGACCCGACCTGACCCATTGACTTATATCCGTTCCTTGATGTTCAGCTTCTTCGTGCTGGAATTATGTGCTCTATTGGTGGGCTTGAGAATAGACACCGTCTCCTTTGGATAACATATCTATTTTTCCCTTGGAGGTATTGTTTCAATATCCCCCTTGGAGGTATTGTTTCTCCTTTATTATGGGCTCCTGAGTAGGCCTTTCTTTTATGGGTACTTCTATTTTCCCCTCCTTGATTTGCTGCTCCTCTCCTAGCCTATCACTCTCCAGTACTACTATGGGCCCCCTCTGTTGTGGCTACTATGGCCAACACAAGTAACTTCAGTCTCTGACGTCGAAATCCAACAAAAAGAACATTCACAGTTCCTGAGATTGACGTAGTGACAGCTTGAAACTCATTATGACACTGTTTTTTCGTCAAAAAAAAAAAAAAAATAAATTATGACACTGTCGGGACCCATTTTTTGATACATATATGTTGACGTTATATATGCTCAAAGTTTATACATTGTAGTTATCCTACGCACAAATTAAATTTAATTATAAAAAAAAGTAGTTAGTGTAAACTTTAGATAAAAAAATTCTGTTACACTAATCTAAGAGCATTTTTATAGTATGTTTTACTATTGTATTACTATAGAACTAGAAGTAGCATATTTACATTAGGGGAAATTAATTAGAGTGAGTCTATAAGTACTTTTTTTTAGATATTGGGAGCAAGGTCTGTGTGGACTAGTTTCTGCACAGTCTGTCCTAAGTCAGAATAAAGGAGGAGGGTTGCGGTGGGTGTGGCGAGTCCTATACAAAAACAACCAATCTTTATGGAAATGAAACCCAGTCAATTTTCGTTGGGGCGTCACCCTCTTAGCGACGCGCCATATTGGAACCCTGATATGGTGATAAGAGCACAAGGGCCGGGTCGTCACCGCCTTAGTGGCGCGCCATATTGGAACCCGAATATGGTGACAAGTGAGCGAGGGCCGGATCGTCATCACCTTAGTGACGCGCTGCATCGGCGCCCGGATGTAGTGTCAAATGAACAAGTGTCTTCGCACTTGACTCGACGAGTGCGAGGGGCAAGGAAGCTAGTCGGGGAAAGTATGATTCGTTTAGGTAGTTGGAATGTAAGGTCCTTAACAGGTAAGCTAAGAGAGTTAGTTGATACTGCGATTAGGAGACGCGTTAATATCTTATGTGTTCAGGAGACTAAATGGACGGATCAAAAGACTAAGGAGGTGAAAAATACAGGCTTTAAATTGTGGTACACGGGAAAAGAACGAAGTAGAAATTGTGTAGGCATCTTAATTGATAAGAGCCTCAAGAATGAAGTTGTCGCAGTTAGGACATAAAGGGACATGATCATCATGATCAAATTGATTTTTAGAGATTTGGTCTTGAAAACGTCATCAGTGCGTATGCCCCACAAGTAGGTTTGAGCGATGATGTCAAGAGATGATTCTGGGAAGACTTAGAGGACATGGTTAGAGGAGTGTCTAGCAGTGAAAAACTCTTCATTGGAGGTGATCTTAATGGTCATGTTGGCACAGTTAGAGTGGGGGTTTGAGATGGTACATGGGGGTTTTGGATATGGCGAACAGAATCAAGAGAGAGAAGATATCTTGAACTTCGCTATAGCTTATGACCTCATGGTAGCGAACACCTTCTTTAGAAAGTAAAAAAAATCATATTTAATTACTTTCAGCAGTGACCAACACTCGAGCCAGATCGATTTTGTCCTGACTAGAAGGGAGGAGAGACCAAACTACATGGATTGTAAGGTTATACCTGGCGAGTGTGTTGTCACACAACACAAACTTTTGGTGGCTGATTTTTATTTTCAGGTATGCGTTCGGTGAGATAGAGGCGTGAAAATAACGAGAACGAGGTGGTGGAAGCTCAAAGGGGACGTTTCTCGGTGTTTAAGAATAGAGTTATTGCAGAAGGATCGTGGAACAAAGGTGATGACGCGGATAATATGTGGAAGAAGATGGCGACTCACATTCGGAAGGTGCCTATAGAGGTGTTTGGAGTAACTAGAGGAAATAAACGTGAACCTAAATACACTTGGTGGTGGAATGATGAAATACAAAAAACTATCAATGAGAAGAAAGAATGTTACAAACGTTTACATCACAATAAGAGTGATGAAAACATACAGAAGTACAAAGAAGCTAGAAGAAACGCAAAGAAAGCTGTGAGCGAAGCATGGGGTCAGGCATACACGGAGTTGTATCAGAAATTAGATACGAAAGAGGGCGAAAATGATGTCTACAAGATGGCTAAACTTCGAGAAAGGAAGACAAGAGACTTCCACCAAGTTAAATGTATTAAGGATGAGGCTGATAGACTTTTGGTGAAAGATGAGGAGATTAAGAACAGATGGAGAGCATACTTCGACAAGCTATTCAACGACGAGAGTGAGAAAACCGCGATCGAGTTGAACGACTCAATTGACACCAATAGGTGATTTGTTCGGAGAAGTCAAGAGTCTGAGGTGAAAGAAACTTTAAAAAAGATGAAAACAGGTAAGGCGTTAGGACCAGATGACATCCTGATTGAGGTATGTAGATGTCTTGGAGATATAGCAATAGTGTGGCTCACTAAACTATTTAATACCATTTTTTGGTCTAATAAGATGCCTGATGAGTGGAAAAGAAGTATATTAGTACCAATCTTCAAGAATAAAGGAGATATTCAAAGTTGTACTAATTACAGAGGAATTAAGCTCATGAGTCATACCATGAAGCTTTGGGAGAGAGTGATCGAGCACCGTTTAAAAAAACTGACAACTGTCTTTAAAAATCAGTTTGGTTTTATGCTTGGGAGATCTACTATGGAGATAATTTTCTTGATAAGATAACTTATAGAGAGACATCGAGAACAGAAGAAGGACCTACATATGATATTTATTGATTTAGAGAAAACGTATGATAAAATTTCGAGAAATATCATGTGGTGGGCGCTCAAAAGGAAACTAGTCCCAACAAAGTACGTTACCCTTATTAAGAATATGTACACAAATGCTGTGACTTGTGTCAGAGCATGTGACGGCGAGTCCGATATATTTCTATTAAGATATAATTACATCAAGGGTCAGCATTAGTCCATATATTTTCATCTTAGTGATGGATGAGATCACAAAGGACATACAAGAAGATATTCCTTGGTGTATGCTCTTTGTTGATGATGTGGTGCTGATTGACGAGAACAGAATTGGAGTCAATCAGAAACTACAGTTGCGGAGACAAACTTTAGAATCGAAAGGTTTTAGACTTAGTAGGACAAAAACTGAATATATGAGGTGTCAGTTCAGCTGAAAAAACTTAGATGACGGAGATGTTAGTTTGAATGGACGAGTAGTACCCATGAATGACACATTTTGGTATTTGGGATCGATATTTCAGAGTGAAGGAGAGATCAATGAAGATGTTAGTCATAGAATAAGAGCTGTATGGGTAAAATGGAGACAAACATCTGGTGTTCTTTATGACAAGAAGGTCCCAAACAAACTAAAAGGCAAGTTCTACAGGACTGTGATTAGACCCGCGATGTTGTATGGCGCATAATGTTGGGCTACAAAAGGACAACACATCCAGAAGATGAGTGTAGTTGAAATACGGATGTTGCGTTGGATATGTGGCCACAAAAGGAAAGATCGAATCAGAAATGATGATATTAGGGACAAACTTGGGGTAGCACCAATTCAAGAGAAGCTAGTCCAACATCGTTTGCGATGGTTTGGTCATATCCAACGAAGGTCTCCTGAAGCATCAGTACGCAGCGGTATTTTAAGTCGTCCTGAAAATACAAGAAGAGGAAGAGTTCGACCGAGACTGACATGAGAGGAAGCAATAAAAAGAGATTTGAAGGAATGAAATATACCCAAAGAGCTTGCTTTGGATAAGAGTGCGTGGAAGATAGCGATTCATGTACCTGAACCATGATTTAGGAGTTAGAGTTTAATAGTAGAGTTATAGACTTCATATTCTTAGATTTTTTAGGATTTTAGGATTTAGAATTTAGAATTTTTTTTAGAAATAGAGGTTTAGATAGGATTTTAGGATTTAGAATTTAGAATTAGGTTTTAAAATAGAATTTTAGGATTTAGAAATAGATTTTATAATAGAGGTTTTTGTACTATTATTATTATTGTTATTATTGCTATTATTATTAGCATATTATCATTATCATTATCATTATCATCTTTATTTATATATTATTATTATTATTTTATTTATTTATTTATTTTCTTTTTCTCCCATCATATTCATTATTATCACTGATATTTGAGATCTTTGATCTTATGTTTTCCGATTGAGTTTCATTTCTTGCCTACCCCAATTTATTTGGGATTAAAGGCTTTGTTGTTGTTGGGAGATATTGGGAACAAGCAATATCACTTGAATTAGCTTTAATCAACTAACATCAGCATTTTTGCTGATATATAGTTTGGAACGATGTATTTTTCTGCCATCTGATATCGCACTGGCTCACTATTGTTTACTGTAGTTTGCTAATAAGTTAATCTCAAGTTCGTGCAATCTATGGAAAATATAAAATTTTACTAGAGAGTGCCAATTAGAAAATATGTATGCCCTTTGCCAAAATTTTCAAATCATTGGGTCTGATTTATGAGTCGGACAATTTAAAAAGTTACTTTATACGTAAAAAGTAACTTTCGATATTATCATTGACATATGGCAAAGAATTAAAATAAATTTTTTTTGGCCACCATTAACACATATGCATCATGCAGATTATATATATGAATATATATTTTTAAAAATTCTTAAAATAACTAAAAAGATCATATATTTTGAAAAAAATAATACAAACTAATAAATATAGTAAAATATTAATATAATTTTAAAATTAAATATATTTTATGATTAATTTTATAGTCTTAATATATTAAAAATTAAAAAATATCGCACTCCATTGAATATACAGATATATATTCTTATACATGCAGAATCATACAATGGACCATATATATATAGACATGGGTTGTATTTTAAACTAATATATATCCATCAATTGTCGAAATCAAAGTTTATATAGGTGGAATCATGAATACTGTTTTTAGAGAAATATTCAACCACGTAGTGGATTCATGGCGATCTTAGGAAAGTACTTTGACTTTTGCGCCTCCTTGGATGCAATACACACAGGGTGCAAACGGATTAGTATATGACCGGATAGTAGTCCATAGTCATAATTATAATTATAATTATATTCATTTTAATATTTTGAATATAAATACAGATATTTCTAGATATAAATATAAATATGAATAATTTTATATACAAATATAGATAATTATTTATACATAAAAATGATTGAGTTTTCAAACTTTACAAATATATCACATCATCATTCTTCTCCACCATTGATTTTGTTTAGAAAAGGGATCGGTTGACAATTGGTTATTTTGACAACCTTGACAATAAACATCTAAATAAATAGAAAAAAATCTTAAAAATAAAAAAAATAGTTTATAAATGTGTTATTCTACCTATGGATTGATGGTTATTTAAATTTCATGCAATTTCATTATCGTTTGATAGTCCATCAAAGACCAATAAAATTTCATATAATTTACAACGGTTCTAATTTAACGGTCTTTGATGGACTATCAAACGATAATGAAATTACATTAAATTTGAATGAACATCAATCTAAAGGTAGAAGAACACATTTATAATATATATATATATTTTATTTTTAAGATTTTTTTTATATTTATTTAGAGGTCCATTGTCAAGGTTGTCAAAATAACCCATTGTCAATGGATCCCCACTCTTTTGTTTAAATCTTTGCATCTACTTAAATTCAATGATTTATATATAGTTTTTCTCTCTCCTCATTTAAAATATGGGTATGATATATTTGAGGTGAAATTTAACTCTTAACATAATCTAATTTTTTTAGTATTATTGTTCAAAGACTGTCATATTTAATTATATACAATTTTAGTATTAAAAAATATTATATTCAAATTTTTATTAATGTGAATTTTTTATTGAATATATATATTTTATATTCTAATTATTTATTTGAGAACTCTAGTATATATAAATTTATAAAATCTATTGAAATATATAATAAATAATTTTTTCAATATTATTCTTTATTTAAATATATATTTCTAATTTTAAAAAATATTAAAATTCATAATATATATTCAATTGTAGTGGTGAATAATATTAATTTTTGTATGATGTAAGTCAAAAGTTATATTATATATTTAGTATTTGGGTACAGATTATTAAGATTGAAAATTATTTTCGTACTATTTTCTATTAAGATATGGATTATCGTATTTTTTTTTTAAATACAAACCAAATATGGTTCGATATTATGCACATAAGTTTGCACCCCCAAAATACACTCCGCATAAAAAAAGTGAACACAGATTTGTTTACAATAGTTCAAAAAATATTCCAAATTTATATTTTTATATTTCTCAATAAGAAATTTGAGGAGTATATTGTCATGTATTATTTACTACTCTATATTTTTCATTTCTAACTAATTACATTGCTGGGTGCAAATGCACGTATATAAAAGGCAACATGACCGAGAGTAAATTAATTATCACATACTGAGTAGCTTAATGCCTTACCGCGAAGTCATAAAATGGTGAAATAAATTTTCAATAAAGGTCATTGTCAAGTTCGCAAACAGTGATGTTTATGTCCAGCTAGATAAACAATTCATTATTAATCAATCAAAGTAATTCTGTACGTTGCACATTACAATATAACTAATATCAATCCATTAATAATCATAATACCAAGATTATTTAGATTAATAAGAACTAATAGGTGACCAGCTTATAGAATTTCGATCCATTATTAAATGTATTACTATATTTTTTAATTAAGAAACTTAAAAATTATATTTAAACAAAATCTTAGAATAAATGAATTTAATTAAAATTTCTATAGCTTGTACTATTTTATGTAACACAATAATTTAAATTCGACCTTTTATCATTAAAATTTTTAGTAGAACCTTTCTTTAATAAATATATTTTTCTGGCGTCCGAGCGCAAATGTTTTCGGGTGAAATAGTCTAATAGAGGACACTGTTGTAGAATTTAAAACAAAAAAATAAATAGTTATGAGAATTAATAGTGCATGTTTTATGAGTTCGGAGAAAACAGATTTCCAGAAGAGAATCTATTTATCATGGAAAAACTGATGTGGCTGTAAATGAGTTTTGAAAAAGAGATGTTAATTTTTTAATAAGAAAAATTAGAGTTACATCTTTAAATTTCATAAATGTTCATAAATGATCACTTATTTGAGTTCTAAATCTGCGACCTTCCAACATGGAGAGAATTATTTTTTATCGCTAAACCAAATATTGGTTCCTTCACAGATGTTAAGTGAAATTGCGTGCAAAATGTTGATGCATAAATGTCATAGTTATTCCAGAATATTTCTATATCATATGCTTGATGTAATTTGAAGTTAAAGATGTGATTTTTATTTTATGATAAGTGACAACGTGACGCACTTTTTTTGTGGGTGGATGAGCAAGAATAAAAATGTCCATGATAATTGTTAGCATGCCCTGCAATTAAAAATTGTGCTTGAAATAATGTTCCGTTATATGAGTCTCTTAATTTCATTTATGTTGTAAAAATGAAAACAAACATGGAAGCATTAACAAAAAGAACAGAGTTTTTATTGTTGTTTTGCAAAATAACAGAATATGAAAAATTGAAGAGGATGGCAAGTACAAGATTCCATATGAATTTATTCCAGTGTGGTGAAAAAAAATTGCAACCTAATCCTTTCTAACATACTGATAAGGGGGCAAATATCTGTTGTCCTGGAGATAAGAGTGCTTTTGGATCAAATTTATTTTTCTTGACACAAATTTGCTCCACTTTTTGCCAAAGTGCTGCTGCCAGTCTTTCTGATTTGTATAGTGAGGAAGATACTCTTTGCATCCAAATTTATACTGCTCGCAAATGTTTAATATTTGGTTATTATAATTCTCCAAAATATTCGTCTCATTTTCCTTTCCCGCCCAAAGAAGGTTTGCTGCATAGAAAATTTCCTCAGTTGGAGTCACCGCCGACATTTTATTATCCCACCTATATATAATTGATGATGCAATTTTATAAAAAAAATATAAGCTAAAAAATTGCACTACAATAGATCTTAGATAAGATCATTATTAAATCAAAGTACCATCTATAACTGAACTTTTTATTTTTTATCCTCAGCTGTGCAACGTGCAATGCAGTATGTGATTTATTGGATCTTCTCATCATTCGTGCTGACACGAATCCTAAAGTAGTCCAATGAATCACTTACTATACTGCACTGTGCAGCAGTAGATCAGAATCCCTATAACTGTGGAGCCAACTTTTTTGAGGGCCCCACAGTAAATGCTGTGACCGGTGTTGTATCAAAATTCAAAGCCCTAAATCAAATCTTAACTAGGGAAACAATTAACTAGAAATATTTTTGTAGATGGTGATAAAAAAATGTTACCTTGATCTGTTGAAAGCGTAAAACAAAGTGGAACCGCCTACACTGGTGTCTTTCACAATGCCCTTAAAAACCTTGGAATCAAATTCAAGAACTTTTGATTTGGGCACGAACAGCATGAGCCATGGATGAGGGCCAAGCCATGCACCATAAGACCTGGCAGCCAGCTCCGCAGAGTACATTCGATTGATGAAATTAAAATATGTCACATCTTGGCTATAGTTAAACCCTGGTACGTAGTGTAGCTCTTCCATCAACAGCTTTTCTTTCTGTTAAGATCAATCAACATATATAACTATTTGTAAGTATACCTAATTAATCTTGAAAGATAGAAATGGTTGCTTAATTTTGTACTTATGTAAAGAGACCAAGAAAAAGAGGAATAACATGTAAAAAATTACATCATTCACTGATGAGACCGATATATTATTGTAATATGCTACAACTTCAAGAAGGTATGTGGAGCCCTTATATTCAGCAGCAAGCTGAATTATTTTCTCAATTTCACTATCTGAGAAGGTATTTGATTGTATTGTAGTTATTTGGCCTTCGTTTAATAGAACTTGTCCTTGCACGAAATCGAAGCCTGATAAACTGTTTCCAGAGGATATCAGCATCTCCTGGTCGCTCAGGAATAGCTCCACATCTGTGTAAATGAATTGTATCCGTCGCGCCATCTGCTTAGCCGGCTCGAGTATGATCCGGGCCCGAGTTATCACCCCGAACTGACCCAAACCACCCAAAGCAGCGTAGAATAGATCAGGTTTCATCTCTCTGGAGCATGTCACAGTTTCACCGGTTCCTAGTCATTTTAAAGGTAATGGAATTAATGGTTACTGATGAGATTTGTTGCATTTTTTTTTGGGTTCTGATACAGTGTATGTCCCCTCACTTTACCTACCATCACTGTACGCGGGATCCATATTTTTTTGTTTTTATAGGGTCCATTTTCAGTGATCCCCACCCTATAATAAAAGAGGTAATATATATGTGTATTTGGGGTCCGACATGGGGTGAAGGTAATAAGTTAGGGAGGAAATTCACATCCGCTATGTAGTTGGTAATGATAGCAAGCTGTCAAATCTTTATGTGTGATGCCGTGATGGGATAAAAATACACCTCCTATGAATTAAATCTGAATCATTTAAATTATATCGGACCATTTAGATGGTTTGACAGCGAGCCATCATAGTTATCTATAGCAGCAGATACACATCCATAAGTTAGGAGAGTGGTAATGCAGCAATAACGAATCTGTAATTATATAATTTTGTAGGGACTGATATGAGTAAGGTCTATATTTCAAATAGGCTATAAAGTAAAAAAGTTACTAACTCCCTCAAGCCATCTAATTCACACGATCAAATCTGTTTTAATCAGGTTAAGATGTTATTGAATAGAGTAAGGATTATAATTTTGACTAAATCTTTTAAAAAATATGTTATAAGTTTGGTTTCAGAAACTCATTTAATCGGGACTCTTTTACATACATATTTGAAATATATATATATATATATATATATATATATATATATATATATATATAGGGTGAGATTACGGTACTTTGCAAAGTAAAAAATCGATTTTGCTTTGTCATGGGATTTTATATACCGACGGATTAAATGATCTATCTAAGTTGCTCAATAATTTTTTTATGTTAAAATCTTATGGGATATTAAATTTTATGATTTTTTAAGCTTTCTAACTATTTTTAAATTATTTTTAAAAACAACCCTGAAAAAACTATATTTCTTACTTTAAACAAAGCTATTTTTAAAAATAATTTAAAAAATAGCTGGGAAGGTAAAAAAATCATGAAATTTAATATTCCATAAGATTTTAACATAAAAAAATTATTGAACAACTTAGATAAACCATTTAAGCCATCGGGATATGAAATATCATGTCAAAGCAAAACCGATTCTTTACTTTGCAAAGCACAGTAACCTCACCCATATATATATATATATAATTTATTGATAAAACATAATTAGTTCTATATTAATTTAAAAGCTAAAATTCTACTTTGAATTTAAATTATTGTTCTTACGGAAATTTTACTATTATAGCATATTTTTTATGATTATTATACTATATATTACATATTTTATAAATATTATATCTGACTATATTTTTCATGAAAATGTTTATTGCCGATTAATTTTTATTTTATTTATCCTTCCGTTTGGCACATAGTAAAAGTGAAGTAAAGGTGATTTAAAATACTTTAAAACATCAAACAAAGGTGATTTAAGATGAAATAAAATTAATATATTTATGAAGGTGTTTTGAATTTTTATAATCAAACTTTTTATTCATACAACCTTATTTGTTTACTCCACTACTATTTAATATGATTTAACTCTTTTATGCATTAAGAATTTTATCTTTAATGTATAACATTACTAATGTCATATTTAATATTACACAAAAATAAAAGCCATAATAAATTATTCAATTAGAATTACAACTCCACCGCAAAAATCCGTATATATATTAAGATCCAGTTTGAGAAGTGTACCAAGTGATGCGTGCAAGGTGATCGAGGAAATTAGGTATTTAATTCAGTATTTAAAAAAGATGAATCCTGTTGATTTATTAGGACGGGATGCTATTTTGTCCTCATTGTTTAATTTGATTCTAGTAGCGTCGATGTTTCTTTTGTGTCCAGAAACTGTTCGATAAAATTCCTCAGTGAGCACCTTCTCAGTTGTTGCTTTAACAGGGGCCCAGAATATTTTTCATCTCTTTCCATATCAGCTCGTAACACTTTGTTACTTTCCTTCCTAGTAATAAAATTAACTTTTATGTTTTTTTTTATTGGAAATACAAAGTATATTTACCTGTGATCACATCCAATTCATAGACATTAGAAATCTGAGGACCATGCTTAAATGCCCGACCGCTAATCCCGGCATTTGAGAGCGTGCCTCCAACAGAAAGCCTTATATAATCTGTAAACATACGCGGAGTTAGACCCTGCTTGAGTGTAGCATTTAGCACATCGACCCAAAGCTGCTCCGCACCGGCATCAACATAGGGTGTCAGGCCATTGGTCACATTTATGCGGCTATTAACTTGGCTACGGCTGAGCGATGACATGTCTATGAGGACGCCATTTGGACTGAATGTCTGGCCATGTACTGAATGGCCTGCACCTCTTTGTGAGATGCTGAAGGGTTTTTTGGACATATAAGAGAAGCGTACGAGTGCAGCTATGTCATTTGGTGAAGACGGGTAGAAGACAGCGGCAGGAGAGCATATCGATAAGTTGCCATAATCGGTTGCAAATAATGATGTGGCATTGGGATTTGTGGTGATCTCATTTTGCAGTACTTTGGGCAGAGATTGGGGTAGGAAAGGAGCAGGTGAAGCAAAGGATTTGAGACTGGTGAGTATAATCAGTAGGAGAATGAAATTCTCTCTTAGAATCTCCATTGTTGTTATGAGAAATGTTCATTTCCATGAGCAAGCTATTTATACTGTGATATTTTGAGTTCACAAAAAATGCCAAAACACCCATAGTCAAACCAGAAGAAAGCTCAGTTTTGACAAATCAAATTAGTTTATGGGTGAGTCTCCAGTACACCAACTTTATTAGGAGAAAAAACTTACAAAATTTGAATTGTGTGATGAAAGAAGGGCATAATGGGAAAAAAGAAATATAGTTAGTTGTATGATTGTGTCATATTTGGTAGTAAATTTACGGATTTGAAATTGGATGAGCAGAAAACGCACCTTCCATATTTTCTTAACTTAAAACAACTCATAATCGCTTTCCTGTTCTTTTATGATATGTTACTAGACTGACATGAGAAGCAATGAAATCTTACAGGACTGGATGATGCTTTATTGATATCTTCTTATAATACGTACAATTTAAGGTCACACAACCTATATGGTATCCAAATTCTGGTACATAATTTAGAAGAGTTTGATGATAAATAATATGATTTTCTTTATGAAATCTTTTATTGACTATTGAATGTGATTTTTTTGCCATCATCAATACATCATTTATGATATCAAATATATTATGATTTATATATTTTAGAACTGAATATTTGATGAATATTATAGCATAAAATGATTTTTTCGCAAAGTTTCAAAAATTGATGATTTCAAGTTGTTCCAAAACATTCAAATTTAGTTCATGACATGATATGTGCAATATATAGATCACAGCTATAGTGATTGATTTTCAATTTCTTCACAGCTATAGCAATTTAGTCCTTTATAATACTTAACCAAGCTATACAATGCATCACATTATCTCATTCTCAGCGGATCCACTCTCATTGTCAAATTAATTATCAAATTTTAATTAACAATTATTATTTTAATTTCAGAAAAAGCATATAAATTAGATAATTACTAAAATTTAATAATCAATTTGACAAACCACGTCAACAACAGCCGAAAAAAAAAACTGATCGGCTACAAAGAGAAAAGATTAAAAAAATTAATTACCAAATTATTTTTGAGCGTTTCCAGTGATGTCGCCTACTTTCTATTTTTTAATATTTACTGTCTATTTGATGTAACGTGTCCGAATTGACAATATTCAAGAATGCAGATGCTCTCATGGTCATGAGATCTTACCAGGAAACTTGTTTGAGCAGGTCTCTGATTTTTTACTGGCGAGCGCCACGAAATTCTCTGAAAAAGTTGAATAAGGAATCACACGAATGTTTTCTACGTCACGAAATTTATTTTCAATGACTAATGGAAGAATAAAATGACAATTGGATAATATATATAATTAAATTTTAGTGCAACTTGTCAATTTCTGCTTTCATATTAATTTGCTTTCTTTTTCTCTAAACTCAATTACATGCAAATGCTGTTTTCATATATAACAAGATCGCCTGGAAGATAACTGTTAATTGAATAATTAATTCCAATCTAGAAGTATATATCTTTCTCTAGAAAGACATGGGATATTTTTTTTTTCAATTTCTACAACATTCAGGAAATCCTTTATAACACTGTAAAGGATTTATATATTCTGAATGGAAGAGTATTCGTCAAAACTTTATTTTTAATGCAAAATACAAGAGTATGATATTATTCTCATTGTTACTTGTTAATCTATGTATTTAATGTATTTTGACAGATTTTTTTATTGTTTACTTTGTCTTTTTTTTTATAAAGAGTTTACTGATTTAAGAGTCATTTAGTAATGGGTCATTTAGCAATGGGTCTATTTCATTATTCATTTGATATATGTCAACTCTATATTTGCTCGAAGTTATAAATTTTAGTTATCCTACACACAAAAATGTAACTTCGGAGAGAAAAAAAAAATTATGTTGCAATAATCTAATATCATTTATTTATAGTATTTTTACTATTGTATTATAATACGAAATATTTATAATTACATGTATTATCTGTTATGATCATATATGATATCAATCTAAGTATTACTATTAAGTAAACTAGTAGTAGCACATTTAGATCTTGCCAGCTGACTATGCATGCATAAACTTGTCATCTGCACCATTTGTTGGTTAGCAGGTTAGGTAACCATATACGTAACAGTTTGAAATAATTTCAAAGCGTTGTTCTCCATTGGAGAATTTTTTTTTTTAGTGTGATGATTAATTGGTCTAGGTTTGGAAGTACTTAATTAAGTCGTCGAATGTGAGTAAACTGTTATATATGGAAGTTTCTCGGAACAAATTAGATAATATAATTAAACGTTAGTCAATTAAAGTTCAATGATTTCAATTCAGTTACATATATCTTTGTGGAATTCAACATTCTAAGGATGTGGCGATCGCAATATTCAATTTCAACCTTGCTGATTGGATTATTCAAATTTATGATATTCTTGCACGTCAAGGATCAGAAAAAATGTTAAACTTGTCGTCCCGATTGACCAAATAATTCCACATAAACATCTAGAATTTTGAATATTATTATTTTGAAAATTTATAAATTTAAGACATTTGAAAATTGTACTATTGCACATTGTTGTTGAATAATTTTAGGACAGTTATAAATTCAATTTTTTTTTTCATCAATGAATTCAGAAGTTTGAGAAGCACTAATGAATAAAAATATTAAAAGAAGAAGAGAAAAGACCAGAGTATCCCTGCTGTTATACAAAAACAATAGCGGTGGAAATATCAAAGAAACAACTTAACTGTGCTAGTCCATTTTTGTGCAAATTTTTCCTGTGAATTTAACTTACAACTGCTACAATCAACTGGTAGCTAGATTTTATTCCAGAAGAGATAAAACTGCGATTGTTGTTCCAGTAGAAACTGTTCTCTATTTAGTATCTTTAAATCATTTCAGAAGAAACTAATAATGTACATGGATATTTCTAATGTTAAAACAAATATACAGTCATATTTATGAGAGACTTTACTTCTCATAGATAATTTTTACTGTGCATATTTGTGAGAAACTTGGACTTTTCATAGATGGAGAATTCAAAACTGCGACATCACTTCTTTAAAATATTTGTACTTTCTATACCTCACTACAACATATCGGTACTTTAGTAACACCTACTAACGATTTATTAAGAAAATAATTAGTAGAAAAGATCGGTGAAATTTTAAAAATATTTGTTAACTATTTGATAACGGTTGTTTTAAAAAATTGTTATTAAAGTGTGTGTCGGATGACAGACTTTTTCGAAGAAACATTAGGTAACGATTCTTTAAGAAGTGCGTAGAATCGCAGCAAGAAGCAAGGGATGAGATTCTCTCAGAAATTCTCAAATTCAACATGCATACATGAAAAAAACTCCATCTAAACAATTTAGAGAAATAGTTAGGGATTCTATTCCCTCCCGGCATTTCCTAATGGATGCTCTTCCTTGTTCTAGGAACTTCTTAAGATAAAAATCATTACCAAAGGGTTCAATCAGTAATGGTTCTCATTTAATAACCATTATCATTTTTTAATAATATTTTTTTTATAATAACCGTTATTTATTCTTTTTTAATCAATATTTCGCGACCTAGAACTAATTTAGTCTCTATCTCTCTTGCCGCCTCTCTTGGAGCGGTTGCTGTTGTTTATATTTTGTCTTGCATGCGCGTTGCTCCACCTTGCTTCTTTCTCTCTTTCTTCCTCTCCACCTTGTTCTCTTCTTCCTCTGAATTTTAGGTATCCTTTTTATTTTATTTCAATCTATAATTTATTTATTTTATTTTCATGCATGGATGTATAAATTAATTAGTAAATAAATAATTAGTATTATTTAAATGAAATTAATTAATTACATATGTATTAAATATATCTATGTAATTAATTAAGGAATAGCCTTTGAAGAGTGATATGATAGTATCATTTTGGAAGAGTTATATTCTTTACAATTCGGAAGCACGAAAATATCATTTGGCGGTTGTTAATCGAGATAGTTAAAATATGAATCATTATGATACTAACAATGATGAACATAATAATAATAATAATAATAATAATAATAGTAATAATAATAATAATAATCATGATATAATAATAATAATAATAATAATAATAAAAAATAATAATCATAATAATCATGATCATAATATAATCCAACATCATTAAATAATAAATAAAATAATAGTAATTATCATAATAAATAATAATAATCATAGTTATAATCATAATAATATAATAATATAATAACAATAAATTATAATTATATTTATAAAAATCTAATGAGTTATGTCATAGTGCTATACATATTTAATGATCAAATTTGCTATGGACTAAAAAATATAGCTAAATCATCTTCAAATATTGATTTATGAGTCTCAACAATTTTTTTATATCAAAATATAATGATATATAAATAATTTTGAAGTATTAATTTTGAATTTTTTAACATAACTCAATAATAATAACCAAATAATACATATTTCCTCTTTCATTTTCAAAGATTAAAAATAAAAACTTAGAAAATTCAAAAATAGAATTTTTTTTATATCCCATCATATTTTAATATAAAGAATTTATTGAGACCCATCAATCAAAATTTTGGAGATGATTTAGCTATATTTTCTAGTTCGTAGAAAATTTATTCATTAATTATGCATAGCCTAATTCTAATCAAATAATAATCATTATCATGATAATAATAATAGTAATAATAATATAATAATAATATAACTATAATCATAATATAATAATAATAAATAATTATAATCATAATAAAATCATAATCATAATCATAATCATGATAATAATAATTAATAATAATCATAGTCACAATTATAGTAATATAATAATAATATAACCATAATCATAATATCATAATATTATAAAAAATGTGTTAGGCTATAGTGTTACGCGTAGTTAATGATCAAATTTTCTATGGACTTAAAACTAATACTTAAAAAATTCAAAAAAAAAATAGAATTTTTTTATATTCCATCATATTTTGATATAAAGGATATATTGAGATCTATAAATCAAAATTTGAAGATGATTTAACTATATTTTTTAATCCGTAGTAAATTTGATCATTAACTATGCGTAGCGCCATAGCCTAACTCTAAAAAATTATGATCATAATAAAATAGTAATAACAAATATTTATAATAATAATATAATAATACTAATAGTGATGATAATATAATAATAATAATAAATGATCATAATCATAATGATAATTATAGTATAATAATATAATACAACATAATCAAAGAATAATTATTATTTCGACGAGAGATAATTTGGTATACCATCTATAGCTTTGTATACTGGATTAACACTCTTTCACATTCTTCCATTTAGTCTACATTTGACAAACTAATTCGACGGAATAATAATATTATTCTTACTTTTTGCTATTCTGTGGAGTACCAAACGGGCCCTCATATAGGATAATTTATCAAAATTTTAAAATAATTTATATCGATACCCGTTTGAGGTTAATTCAAAAGGGAATTAATCTCAAATATTTTTCGTTGGAACTGCTCTTTGAAAATACTTTATCTCATTTAGGATTAGTGAAGGTACATTAGTTGCAATATGGTGTTTAAGAATAATCTGATATATGTTGACGTACTCGGAGAACTAAGGGAAAATGCTGCCGGATTTTTTTCAAACACCAGATTGATTAGTATATATTCTTTAATGAGATAAAATATTCAAATAGTGGTTTATCATTGTTGGCCGGTTCAAAACCTAAATCATAAATCCAAAACCCAAAACCATAAACCGTACAACCTAAATCCTCAACCCTGAACTGTAAATCCTAAACCCTCAACCCTAAATCCTAAACCCTAAACCGTAACATACAAACCCTAATTTATAAAATTCTAAATCAAGGAGAATTTTTTTGAGCAATTCGACACTAAACATATATAAATATCATTATTTTGTTAGTCTCACCAATTATGACCTTAACAAATGCTAATTTTCTCAATCAAATTGAGGAACTCAAAGAGATGATCTGACAAATGGATCCATGAGGGCAATCTCAAAAAATAATCTAATTTTCATACATAAGACAATTATTTTAATAAATCAAGCGATGGCCAAAGCCCTTGGAGTACCTTATGAGCCTTCGCGACTTGATGACTCGTTGGGTATATATTTTGATATTATCAATCGTCGCGTCTGATGGATATTTTTTATTAAATCTTTTAGTTATTTGTTATTTATTAGACTTGTGTTAGTTGTGGGACTCTATTATTAATGATTGTGAGATTTATATTATTTATTTATTTTATATTTATTATTTATGAGACTATTTTATTTTTTATTTATGATTTAATTTAATTATGTTATTTAATAATATTTTATATTTTTTTTGGATTGTTCAAAGAACCGAAATCTTAAACTCTAATGTCTCTAAAACATACAAATCTTAAATCCTAACTAACATGAGAATATATTATTACTACTCAGATGGATCATAGCCGGTGGACGTATGAAATTAGGTAGGATACAAGTGAATATTTGAGAGGTATTGAGGAATTTTTGGATTATGAAGATATATAGTTGAATGGGTGATCAGACAATTATTTAATTTTATCGGAATTATCAAAATTTATGAAGATTTTAGAATATCAATGAAATAAGAGTTCATTTGATTATGTATTGATTTCAGAAGTGGTACACCTGATGTATATAATATGGAGAGAATCTTGAAGAATTGCTGAATGTCGGGATGAGCAGAATTATCTCAAATGTTGAGTCGGAGGGAGAAAATTTAGATCCGACAACTGATATACTAGATGACTTGGAATAAAATTGTACAAAATTTAGATAATTCAGAGTTTGTATAATATGATACAAATTTGGACGGCATGATGAATGATGTTACATAAGATTTTATTGATATTCTTGAAATTTTCAAAATTTTTGGTAATGACTCGAATATATTGTTATTTTCTAATTGTACCAACTTTAAGAAAATTATGACAATCTTTAAATTATATAACCTAAAACAAAAAAATACTGGAGTAATAGAAGTTTTACATCTTTGGTCTGACTTTTACGAGACATATTTCTAAAAAATAAAGAGTTGCCGAACTCGACACATAAGGCAAAAAAACTCTTATGTCATTTGAGTATGAAAGTAGAGAGAATTGATGCATTCCCGAATGATTATATATTATACCGAAATGAGTACAGCGAGATGAATAAATGTCCAAAATATAAAGCTTCACGGTACAAACTGAAAGACAATCAAGCGAAAAATGAGAATGATGATGAGACCGACAATAGAAAAATATCAGCTGCGAAAGTGTTATGGTATTTACCAATTATATCTAGATTTTAACATCTTTTTTGAATGAAATAAATGCTAAATTATTATGGTGGCACGCCAAATATAAAAAAAAAAGATGAAATATTTGGACACCCTCCTGATTCTCCCGAATGAAGGAATATTAACAGAGAATGGTCCAATTTTGGAAGTGATGTTAGGAATCTGATATTAAATTATGTAATATGAAATGAATCCTTACGAAAATATGAGTAGTCATTACAGTACGTGACATGTTCTACTGTGTGTTTACAATCTCCCTTTATGATTGTGCATGAAAAAAGATATATGATGATGTTGCTTTTGTTTTCAGTTCTAAATAATCGGATAATAATATAGATGTATTTTTGACATCATTAGTGGAGGACCTTGATAAATTATGGAAGGATGACGTACATATATATGATGTATGTTTGAAAGAATATTGCATCATATGAGTCATTATTTGTTTGCACGATTAATAATTTTTCTACATTCGATAAAATTTCTCATTTAAAGATGAAATGAGCCAAAGTTTGTCCTCCTATTTGTGGGACGATCAAGGGCGGAGACCGGGGGGACTAGGGGATGCCCGACTACCCTCCCAATTGTACATAAATTACATGTCAGGATTAATTTTACCATGTACTTTTTATTTTGTGAGATGTATTGACCCCCTAAATAATCAATTATAATACTATAATAATATAATTTGCATCTCGGCCCCTATATAAAGATTCTGGCTCCCCCTGAGGACGGATATCATACTTTATGGTTAGATAATTGTAAGAAGAATGTATATGTAGGACACGACAGATTCCATACCCGGTATCACCCCTATTGGCGAAAGAAAGAAGCATTTGATAGTAAAATCAAGACACGACAAGCTTCGGTGTCATTATCTAGGAAATAAGTTTATAATGAAGTGAAAAATATAAACGTTCAGTTTGATAAAGCCATCAAACTCATTCAGTAACGGTTGTGGTATAACCGTAAGCAACTTTTTTTCATTGAGGGATTCAGCAATGGATCTTTTCTAAGAAATGTTATTAAAGGTTGTGATTTCTAATCCTTACGCTACACGATTTAATAACGGTTGTTTTATAATTTTAGTAATCCCTTCAATAATAGTTTATGAACAATTATTAATTGATCTAAAAATCATTATTAATATTTTTTTTGCGTAGTGCGTTATTAATAATTATAGACTAGATCGAAATAATATTTTTGCGAAATCTTTCTTTTAGAAAGAGACGGCAGACCATAAATGAAAGGATATCTATGTATCTGATTATGGACACAGTTTATGCATGTTTCTCTCTGTTCGGTCCCTTCACTAGTAAAGAAGTACTATTTTGATAGGTTAGTGATGGACAAAATTGCGACACAGAAGATTCGATACTGATAATAAAATATTTAGTGTTGGATTTTTGGAACAAAAACCGACACTAAGTGCAGTAATTAGTGACAGGTTTATAAAGAAAACCAACACTAATTCCTACAATCAGTGTCAGTTTTAATATAAATCTGATACAAAGAAAAAGCTGATATAATTTGTGATAATTAGAGTTGCTTTTTACTAAAAAAATCTAGTTATTATAATTAGTGCCTATTTTTAATAAAAAATGAATAATAATTAAAAATTCAACATTAATTGTCGAATATTTTTTTAAAAAAGAAATGAATGTCATATTCTTTTAAAAATTTGATAATTTCTATAAAAATGTAATCAATTAAACACTCAAAAATTGTGTAGGCAATAATAACATTTAGTTAGAAAAGCACAAGAAATGAAATTACCAATATATATCACATTAGTCAATAATATACCACAACCGTACACAACTATAAACAAAAAAAAAAATCAAAAGTAGATAATCCTGATAATACACAATAAGCACAACTACATATAAGTGATACGATGAGCACTAACGAGAGTATATATAGTTTTTATAATTTTTAAGAAAATCTCAAACAACATCATAAATATGCGTTACAAAACTTCAAATGGAGTCTTGTGTGATACAACTTGTTTTGGCCATGAAATAATGTCATTATGACTATAGTAGTGAAATTCGTAGATATTTTCATTAGCTTTTTATGACCGTATAACACATTTGGATAAAAGTTTTATATCAAAAGTTACGACCATTTTAATATGAGGTACTTAGATTTCAGTTTTTCCCTTCAAATCTCCTCTTTATTTCACTATTATTTTTCCATATCTTAGTTATCTTTTCTTATTCAGAGTTTTACAAATGAATAGAAGGAAAATATTAAATATTTGAGGGTTTTGTTTAAAAAGGGCATTAGATAGAGAAGATAACAAATAGAGAAGAACACGAACGATGAATATGATAAGAGTTTATATTTTTTATGGAAGCCTCATTTTTGAATTTTTATTAGTTGAAACTTTCAGTGTTGGGTTTATTAAAAATTCAACACTAATTGAAATTTTAAATTTTTTAATAAAATAAATAGTAAAAAAACAATACCTGTCATCTATAATAATCACTTTCAGATTTTATATATTATTAAACTAGGACAAAGTTCAGTTGCATAGATAAAAAAATGACACTAATTTTACAAAAAAATTAATACCGACTTTACAAAAAAAAACAATATTGATTTACAAAAGAAATTGACACTGATAATTAAAAAAAAAAAAAACTATCAATGATTTTTTCACACTTTTAATTTCGGTTGTTATAAGAAAATAATACATTTATTGACTCATTAGTGTCAATTTTTTTATTAAAAAAATCGACACTGTTTCTCTACTCTAGTATAAGTTTTTTTGTAAAAAGAATTGGCACTAATATTTGTTGAACAATCAATGTTGATTTTTAGAGAAAATCGACACTACAAATAGAAAATTAGTGTCGATTGTTTTATAACTCCGACACTGATATTTTCAGTGTTAGTTTTTTATTATCCAACACAAAGCTGGTAATACAGATTAGTATTTTTGTACAATAGTGGCGAGTAGGAAAAAAAATATGTTTTTTTCACACGCAAGGGGTGTAAGTTCAATGCTGGTTGAACCAACTAACCCGACCAATCTGACTAATCATACCCAAAAAATATGGATGCATTATTTAATGGGTTAGGTATGAATTAAATGAAAAAATGTTAAGTAAAACCCGATCCAACCATTGTACATTATATTTTTAAAATAATTTTTTCTCTAACTCCAATGACAATATCATTATAAAAAAAATCAAATAATACAAATTTTATTAAGTTTTAAATTTTAATTGAAACTTTTTTTATTTTTATTTTAGTGAGTATATTTTGGTTGTTTTGTTGTGTTTTTTATTATGATTTACTTTTATCAGGCTTTTAAAAAATGAAAAGTTTTAACCGTTTTAACAGTTTTAACGGTTTTGATAGACTCTGACATTAAGTTTTTGAGAAAAAATGGATTTAATGGGTTTTCTGTGATTTAACCGTTTTATCTCACGTTAAACCCGTTAACACATTTAACAACTGATTTTTTTTGTTTTAAATCTTAATAGTTTGTGACTCTAAAATTTTATTTTCTTTTTATTTTTTAGATGTAAATTAAGGCCTTAATAAAAACAGAAAGCAAATACATCATGTAATAGTTTAATATAATTAAAAAAATTTAACTTTTAAGTATTTAATTAATGTTATAATTATTATTTTTACTTAATTTTATTAATTATTAAGTACTAATGATATGATAATGTATTTTTTAGCCTTTTTAAATATCAATTAATAGGTAAAAAATAATTGACCATTTTTTAATTTAACGGCCGTATAAAATCATTAAATGGTTACCTTACCATTAAGAGCCATTAAATATTTTTTAAAAACTTGACTTATATATATATATATATATATATATATATTTGTAATAGCTTTCTTAGAAAAAAAAAACTCCGATTGTCTAAGTTGAAATCCGAACTAAATGATTTTCGTTATTAATTGATTGGTTACAGATTAAAATTGATTCAAATCCACTATAATAACTCGGATTGATAATTATAAAAAGTCTGACCAATCCGATCCAGTTACATCCCTCAACAAATTTGTTTAACCAAACAGGGCTTAAGAAGTGCCGCAGTACGGCAGTAATAATCCAAAAGGTTCGTTATCAGTGCTCATTTGGTAGGTAGGAATTCCCATTTACATCTGCAGCCTGCTGCCATTGTCTGAGAATAATGGAATAATACCACAAATTTTCACCCCCAATTTACATCGTTTTGTTTAGATGTCTCCTTATATGGACACTACCTTTCACTTTGAATATTTGATCATGTGCACCATTCAAAAAGAAATTGAAGCAAATGATTTTGGCTGAATTCTATATACATAGATAGATGTTTGGGTGTTATGCATAGTTAGTGATTAAATTTACTATAAATTTAAAAATATAGCTAAATTATTTTTTAAATCTTGATTTATGAATTTCAATATATTTGAAATTAACATTTTTAATTGATATGATCACCAAACTAAATCCTAATTTGATGAATAGATTTCAATTAAGCTTAACATCTTTAGATTCAGACGTAACGAAACCGTCATTTTAAAATCAACATACAATATTTAAAAAAGTAGAATTAATTTTTAGACAAGTTTTTGGCTATATAAATTGTTAGTGTGTCCAATTTCACAAAATTGAATTGTTTGATATTCTATAAAATGCTGTTAATATAAAGCATTATAAGTTTCATATTTGTTCAGTGTATTTGAGTTCTAATTAGGGACCGCGAGACGGTGGATCAGCAAGGGCCTACTCTCCCCCTCCCGAGTTCTTAAAATGTTAGTTAAATTAAGTATTATTTAAATGATTTTAGCAATATAAATTAAGATTTTTTTTATGTCATCCAATTTTTCAGTGAGGGGCGGATCCATGTGGATCCAGGGGCAGCTGGTTCCCCTGAATTTTGAAAAATAGTGCTTTTCTACAATTTATTTCTCATAGAAATTTTTTTGCCCCCCTTAAATTGTCTGATTATTTTTATTGAGAAAAAATATTTAATATTGTGCATAATAAAATAATTATGTAAAGATATCAAAATATAAAGTTCCGTAAACGAAAACTTTCTTCATCAACTTGATTATCTATTACTTTGAGCTTTATTTTGTTGTTATTTTTAATATATAAAATATTATTATTTTAATATTTTTTTTATTAGATAAGAATATATATTAAATTGTTAATTTTTTATTTAGTACTTGATTAGTTAATGAATTTAAACCCAATAAACTATTACAATCCTTTAATTGCCCCACAAAATCATAGAGGGGTGAGGTAACCCATCAATCTTTTTCTGACACCCCCATCCTCCAATTTTGACTCTGCCCTGTTCTAATTATCTTCACAATTTTTAACTCTACTGAGCCAAATAAACCGAGCAACTAACAATTTTTTGGTGGAAATTAACCGCCCTCCACCTTAATATACTAATCTCTCACACAAAACACACAGTTCAAATAAACTATTGAAACAAACTATGTCGTATAATGACAGTCAATCGATTATAATGTACCTGTAATGACAATTCCATTGTCCATCAACCTGGAAACGTCCTCAAATATTTTCCTACCAATTTGATTAATAGAATCTTTTTTCATGCTACGGAAAAAAATAATCCCACGTTTAAATATGGACAAGTTTGGTAAGTTATATCGTTTGACTTGTCAATACATGAATTGTCAATTTGTCATGTGACGTAATACTTATCGAATTTCACAAAATTGACAATTCGACAAATAAACAGAAACTAAGAAGTAATTTGACTTGACGTACACAATTACATTATTTTACTATTTCTTTTTTGTATTTATTCAGAATATCATTTTCGGTCAAAATAACCCATTATCAAGGAATCACTTCCCTTCAAGTAATCAGATTAGACTGTAGAGAATACATTTTTGGGAGCCTGATGGTTTCACAAATTATTCCAGGTAATCAGGATAGATAGAGAATAAATTCACAATTATCCCAGATTCCATGGTGTATATCAAAGCCACATGGGGTTAGATCCCACTAAACACCCCACATATAAAACAGCATGACCATATCTATCTGGTCTGTTCTTCTTTTTCATTATTTTTCGTTTTTGTCTTGAACATTCTGTTTCCATGTATTTATTTTTTTCATTATGTATTTATGTGGTTCCACTTAACTTCATCCAGAGATTCCAGACAAGAAATAATCTGCTATATTATAGTAAACAGTCATATAAATAAAAATAATCAGCTCAGATAATTAGATTATATTTGATATGTACAATGAATTATGTTTCATAAAAAAAATGTTATCAGATATACAATGAGAAACGAATTTACTGTGGAACGATCTATCCTACCCATATTTCTAACTGTAACTAATAACAAATGAATTATTCAGGCAGCACGCATACGGTGTTCCTAACATACGGCACACGGTGGTGTGCTCTATGGCAAGAACCGGTCGTTCTGTGTCTTGAAATGTGAATCCTGAGGTAATCAATTGATTTTCATTGTCATCGCATATTACAGCACTGAGCACTTCCAGCTTGTAACTTCTCCCACATGCAGATCATCTGACGAGGTGACTGGTAATGTGCAGTGTAGTAATCATCAATACAACCAAATTGACAAAATTTGAAACTATGAACATATTGTACTGGTTTTGTAATATTGAATTTCTCCACCCACATGCCCATACTAACATCTTCCATCTTGAATAACTGCACAACACAAAACAAACATTATATTTCCAATACTATATCACATGGATGCATCTTGCAAATTTAACAATAGCATTACAACTAATCAACCAAATCACATAATACAGTATCCTGTAACTCAATCTAGTAGTTCAATAGAAAACTCTAAACGCAGCTTCTCAAGTCAGTTCCAGTTTGTTTATTGGAATTGTATCAATGGCTATATCAAGAATCCACACACTATGTTATCCCTTTCAGTGTTCGCACAGATTTATTAAATTCTTTTTTTTTTGTTTTGTTTTATGCACTGAAAAAGTTAAAATAGTGTTTTCAGTTCTGTTACAGGAAGAAAGGAACTAAAATTACAGCCCAAACAGATGATTCGACAAGCCCGCAGTTAACTAAAGAAGCAGAGTAAAATAGTTGAACCAACTATTTCTTTGTTGTTCTTCTCTGATTTGTTCTAGTGGATCACAGCCATGTGATAGCTGAATTAATGTACCGAAATCCAACCAACATAATAATAAGTGAATTAAGCCAGCATATAATTAGGTGTGTGTCCAAATCAGGAAGGTTGGTCAACACCTCTCTTATTCAGGACAAGTACCATGACATAATGAAGTTATTAGCTCCAAAAATGTTACATTCTTACCCTGAGCTTATTATTTTCAAAATCTGATATAACAAATCGTGCGATGTCAGCCGATACGACGTATCCCGGGCCATTAGCATAGGGTGGATAATCTTCCTCGGGCCATTCCTGAATCAGAAGTGGGAAAAAATGTAAATTAACAAAATTTTGATAAGAAATGTTGTAACATATTAATTTCATATTGTCTCAAGAGTGATACCCATAATTGTACTATTCGGGTCTTACTTGTTATAGATGAACAATAGATACCATTTAATCTTTAAAAAGTTGATTACCTCATATGTCACTGCCCATTTTCCATTTCGCAAAGGCTTGTGGTAATAATTAATTTCATATTGTTGTAACATATTAATTTCATATTGTCTCAAGAGTGATACCCATAATTGTACTATTCGGGTCTTACTTGTTATAGATGAACAATAGATACCATTTAATCTTTAAAAAGTTGATTACCTCATATGTCACTGCCCATTTTCCATTTCGCAAAGGCTTGTGGTAATAATTAATATTTCCAATGTACAAGCTCCTGTCTTCTGGTACTTTTCTCACTTCATCCATCACTGACTTGATTCTGACAAAGTTGTCATCATCACACTTCATGACATACTTAGCAGAAACAACTCTAACCTACACAAATGAATCATATGGATATTAAAACAAAACAAAATGTAGATTTTCTTTTTTAAAGAAGTTCCTAACATGAAAGGAGCCAGAGTTAATTTACCCCATATTCACATATGGCAATGGTCTTTAAGACCACAAGGTCATAGCTGTCCAAAAATGGAACTATCACAATGTCACCAAAGAACTGAGCCTCCTTATTAAGCTCCATGTTTACCTCATTTCTTCCATTCTACACAAGAATAACTTTTAGTTATTTCAACATAATAAATATTTTGCACTATAGATTATCTCACTTTTCTGCAGAATATTTGAACTTTATTGGTCCGATATTTTATTGAATGTTCCTGATTTTCTAATTACTTTTGTGCAATTCACATTAGACAGATGAAACAAAATGCCACATCAAAAAACAATAATGCATATAGCTAAATAGTATTCAATTAGAAATGAACTAATCACAGAGCTAATAGAATAAATAAATAAATAAATAAATAAAACAAATTAAAATTGTTACCAGTGCAACAAAGAAGCGTGCCACAACATTATTTGATTTTCTTACTGAAGACATCCATGATTTCCTGATGGCCATGCGCTCTGCAAAATGGTTCCCAGCCGAGAGTATCCCGATAAAAAGATCAACTGGCTTATCAGGCAGATCTGGTGCCTTCCACTGAGGTGACATATCAAGGTTCATTTGTGCATCAAGACTCAAGTGTGAATTGGGAAGAGATGCCACATATATAGATTCAACATCTATGTTCCCACTAAGTGAGAGTCCGGTTGCATCATCAAGTGCAAACCCCTGAATGTAAAAAAGCACACAGCAAAATGATAGGTGAGCAACAGAAATTACACTGCTAGTATAAGAGGACTGGTTGCTAGGGGCAGATGCATGTACAGTCTGAATTTTGAAAAATATATTTTTAGGTTAAATTTTTACTAATCTAACCCCTCCCCCGATTGTTTGATTACTTTTATTGAGAAAAAAAAATTAATATCGTGGATAATGAAAGAATTATGTAAAAATTTCAAAATATGAAGTTTCGTAGATGAAAGCTTTCTTCATCGACTTAATTATCTATTAATTTGAGTTTTATTTTTTTGTTATTTTTAATATATAAAAGGATATTATTTTGATAGTTATTTATTAGGTAAGAGTATAGGTTGAATTGTTGATTTTTTTATTTAGTATTCAAGCTAATGAGTAGTTTGAACTCGATAAACTATTATAATCCAATTAATGAACCATCAAACAAGAGAAGAAAACAATCAGAAAGGAAAGTTTTAGATTATTGTCAAACCAATGACTGTATATCAATTGGTGCTAAAATGCAGATACTTACAGTGCGGTAAGGAAAAGAAGTCACATGGCGGCCGTCCACATTGATATGATAACCTTCTAAGCTGGCTGATAATGTAAGAACAAACAACTTGTTCTCTACAAACGGGTATGGCCAATCAACCTGAACCTTATCAGTGCTTCTCTTGATTATCCTTTTTAACCACCAAGCACCTTTTGGCTCATTAGACTGATCATCTTCACCATTAACCCACTTTTCACATTTCACTTGCCCATCAACTGTAGTAATAGAAGTACCACTCAGTAATTCAAATATTTAATAAGAAATGAAGCTTCTTTATTTTTTTTTCTCTCTTAACGGTCTTCATTTCTTTTTGCTTGAATGCACAAGTATAATTGGAGACTATATCAGAAATCTGTGTTGCTCAATGGTGTTGAATGGTTCAAAATATATTCAAGTTAGCTGAAAAAACAAAAGGCTCACTGCATATTTATTCCAACAGATTTTAGTAATAATAAGTTTTATTAAATTAATATTATTAAAAATAAGAGTGAGAAATGTAAAATTTTAAATATACGAATGGCAGCGCCACTGCGGTAGTGGCGCGACGAAACGCGTCACTTTGCTAGTGGCGCGTTTCGTCAAACCCCGCGCAAGTGACTGCGCATTTTGTATATATAAGAAGCAAACGCGCCACTGGTAGTGACGCGTTTCGTAAAAATAAGGAAACGCGTCACTGCGAGTGGCGCGTTTGATAAAAATAATGAAACGCGCCACTGACAGTGGCACGTTTCAAACGTGCAATGAACGCGCCACTGCCAGTGCGCGCTGTCATTCGTATATTTGAAATTTTACGTTTCTCACTCTTATTTTTAATAATATTAATTTACTAAAACTTATTATTACTAAAAACTGTTATTCCAACAACACGTGCAATTAAAATTTTGGAGAAATAATGGTTCAAAACCTCACAGGTTCAAAACTGAAAAGGTAAAAAAAGAATATAAGGTAGGGGCAAAATTAACCAAAGTTGGGTAGGGCCGAAGGCATATTCTTATTGGAAACCACAAACGCTTTCTCTGTTTTTCTTTTTGCAAATGCGTTCCAGAGAAGCACCCACTAAAGTGAAGTACAGTACTCCTAAAATATTGGTAAATTGTCCCCCTGACCCCCTCTCAACAAAGCTTTTAAATAAGCTTCTAATAATCCACTTAACAAACGCATTAATGCTCACACCTCATAGAATCGAACTCAACCAACAATCAGCAATACATTCAAAAATGTTACAAAGATGAAGATTTCACACTATTGCCCTTCTAATAAAATACACGACCAACATTTGAGTTAAAATCACTTGCAAAAGGAAATGTAGAAACAAAAGAAAATAGTTGCAATTTACCAGTATCTTCACCGGCATTCAATCCCCATCCTTCGCAACGAAGAGGAACACCCCATTGCATTCTATAGCAGGTGTTCAGCTCAATCACAGGCCTCCCGCTGAAATCACCTTTTAACCGGGGGTTAACGTGCAAAATCCTCGGGGGCTCCTCACCATCTACCATTCTCATTCCCAAAAGCTCCATCCTGAATTGTGAAACCATGGTCGCCTTCTCCCCTGGCTTCAATTCATGTACAGCTCTTGGTCTTGCAACAAGTGTTATGTGGGACCCAAGCGTCAGTCCACAAGGAAGCTCCATGAGGTTCTTTTGCTCTCTCAACCGAGCCCCAGTAAGGGAAACTGATGCAGGGCATTCAAGAGGTTTGTTTGTCTGTGGCGATGGCGAGGCCGGTATTGGAGATGTTTTTAATTCATCCAATAGCTTGGAACCTGAGAAAAAAATAACTAAATTAAAATATAGGACCGATGAATGCTTAAATTGTTCTGTACATTTTTATTTATAACTCATAAGAGAAATTAAAGAAAAAGAAGATAATTCTGGGAATATGCTAATTCAGTTCACCAAGGAGAAACTTCATATATGATAAATTGCTTATTATTCATGAAAAAATGAAGAACATTCGGCAAAAAGTTCTTTGATTTTGTATTAGTACATTAATTTTAGGATTTTTCGAGGGGTATAATGCAATTCTAGCAAAAAAAAAAACAAGTAAAAGAAGAAGCGCTACCGAGTTGCCAAGCATCAAGCGCAGATTTTTCCAGACCGGAGGAGACGTATCCAGTTCGGTTAAACTGGATAGCAGAGATTATGACTGGGGTCTGTCTCTGTTGTGGCACGCGGAGGCGGCGAGGAAGCTTGGAAGGTCGAACAGGGGAAGCAATTGTTTGTGTATCCTTTTGCGTCGCGAGTTGTAGTGGCCTTAGAACTGTGCTTCCCTTTGCGGCGGCGCCGACCGGTATAGGATGGATCCGCCGAGAGAGAGAGGGGAACTCATAGAAGAATAGAAAAGCCAAGTAGAAGAGGCAGAGAAAGAGAAGAATCCGAGCTGAGCCACTCTTCATTGTTAGTTCCTCAAAATAGAAATATGTTTCTAGTTTCTAGAATCTTGTATGACGGAGAATTATAACAATTCTCTCTTCTATCGGGAAGAGAGAAAAGTTGCGGAGGATAAATAATGGAAGAAGAGTTTTCCTCAAAAGAAAAAAGAATGGAAGTTGAGAAAAAAATAAAAAGGAATGGAAGTTGAGAAAAAAAAGGAAGTGAGAAAAATAGAAGGAAACAAAGAGCCGTTTCAGGTGGGTCCAGTACTCCAGTTCCACTTCCACTGATTTACACGGTAGAATTATTGCATTCAATTCACAAGCGGTACAAGTTCAACGGATATGAACCGTTTGATCAATTATCAACGGTTTTAATTTAATAATAAATTATTTATGTATCAAAATTTATATTTAGATTTTCTCATATCCGTCCAAATTAATTTGAACCGTATATATTAACTTTTACAATCTCCCCCAAGTTCAATAGCCACTGCCAGCCTCATATTCTAAAGATAATTTTAAGTTAATTCTAGAGGAATTATACCGGTTTGAAGACACAAATTTTTAGGTTCAGATATTATTTAGTTAGCTAATTACTTTATTTATTATTATATTATATTATATTATATTATTTTAAGTCTTCGTTAACGACACCGGTTGAATCCTATTATGATTTATGACATTATCCCATAGAAGGGTTGTTTTTGGTGCTAAATCCCGCACAGCTGCACAAGTAAAACTTTAAAATAATTAATTAATGTTTTCGTAATAAAATAATAATAAATAAAGGAGCTTCTCGTAAGGAAAAAAAAGAAGGTAAAGTGACATGTCTGAAGGGAAAAAAATGCAGCAGCTTCGATGGTATTTTAGACTAAAGATATATTTGGTCTTTTTTTCACTCAGCAAATTTGTTTTTTTTTCTCACTCACACGGCGTGGAGTGGAAAGGGACTAAAACTGGAATGAGCAGCTTCTGAAGAGTTTTTTGTTTTATCTAGGAGATCTTTTTATGAAGGTACATTTTAATTATAATGGCTGTGAAAAAAATGAAATATGAAATATATATTAAAACTACATAGCTCCGTAGAGAAAACTCTTCAGAGAATATCATCCTCTAAAACAACATCAAATATATATTAGAACTCTCGGACTAAATTTTTTTTATTTCCAATTATGTGTACAGCTCAAAAGCAGGGTTTTAGGGTAATGTCGCCATAACAGGAATTCCACTTATCTAAGGTCTCAAAAGTAGTGATATCTTTTTAACTGTAATGTCTTCTTCTTTTTTTCTTCTTCTTTTTTTATTTTTTATAATATTGGGATCATTGTAAAGTTTCTTTATATTTCCGAAGCATGACAATTGTAATATAAGGGATAATATTTTGTTATATTTTTATGTAAGTTAGTAAGTAACTTCGACAATTATTCTTACAAATTTAGCTTTATTTTTAAGTTACAGCATCCATTCAATAATTCTAATTCAATATGGTTTTCTTACATTCTCATAGAAAAAATAATTAACTGTTGGTTTTTGTAATATTTATTTGTCGGAGATTTTTTTGGGGGTAAACTCGCAATATTGCTTATTTACGCCAAATATTATTGAAAAAGTTTGATTATGGATTCCACAGGGATTAACATCACAAATATTCACATGTTTAATATATTTCTTAGTTGTACATACCTAAATGTTTTATATTTTTTTCTTAAAAAGTTGGTAAATTGTGAAGGTCGTGCTGTTAGTAAAAGTAGAGCGTGAAAAATAATTATTTTTTGTTACTTATTATTCTTTCTCAGTATGCTTCTAAACTTTATAAATTGATTTTTTTAATTAGATTTTAGATTTAGAACTACATTTTTTTACAATAGTTTCCACAATATAATCAAGTCAACTTCAAAAGATAAACTATGTCATGATAATTTGATGAAAATTGACAAGTTGCAAGACCAGCTTCCACGGTTATTTAAACGTCATGTTTCCATATATAAATTTAGTAGACGTTTTCCTCTACAATTAATTCTGATTGTGTTTTGCTTAATTAAATAAATTCGGCCTCTTTATTTGTTGAATGTGATATCGTCTGGATTTGATCATTCGACTTATAATAAAAAGAACAACAACAATGTGACTGGGGACTGGAGTCGTAAGGGGGCAAAGAAGAGGTCGACCGTTAGAGATCCTTTACCAGCTGAAACAGCAAACACAGGAAACAACCAATGACATCTCTAGGAGATACTACGTGGAAGTTTCTGCGTGTATTTAGAGAAAATAGTACGGAGCTGCTTCCGCACGAAGTCAGATTGGGGAGTGGGGTGTCTCCCTGGACCCTGGTTGCAGAATTGGACTTGAATAAGTGCGTATAAATCGGTGGAACGCGTCTAAGCAAGAAAAATAAATTCTCTCTTAAACGGCGTCGCTATTGTGTTATTGATTTCTATATGAATTTTTGTTGTTTTCTCATGCATGAATGAATGTGTTGAAATGGCCTAGGAAGAAGTAGACCTGACGCGTTTACCAACAACACGGCGGCGTATTGGTCGCGTTTATTCGAGAAGTTTGAAGAAAAAGAATAAGATCTCCCACTTCAAATAAATTATTACTTGGAAAAGATAGAAATAATACATGATGTATTATCATCGTTACGTCTGAATGTGTAGATGCCCACGTGTTTTCTATTACTGAAGGTAAAGCCTATCTATATCTGAGTCTAATTATTAACGTTGTTTTCAGTCTTTAGTTTCAAATTTAAGATTTTACGTACTGATTTTGCTAGATTTAAGCATTTGTCTATCTAAACATGCTCATTAATAATTTCAGAAATTATATCCAAACAATTTATAAATTTAGATCAAAACAAAAATAATTATTGAAATAACAACATCATCTCAATTAAACCTACATCAAATATTAATTACATTAAATCCTAGAACAGTATGAGTAAGATAACTAACAACAGAAAAAAAAAAGAATAAAAGAAGAGAGACAAACAAAGGAGAAAGAGAAACATAGAAGATAGATGTGAAGTGTCTGAAATTAGAACCGCCTCTGTTTTTTTTTCGAATTTTCTCTTTTTTAAAATGTTTTTAAGTTGTGTTCTTGAGAGATGTATTTGCTCTCTTTTTTTGGATCAAAATGAGTTCAAAAATGCTGAAAATTTTTAAGAAAAACTTTCAAAACATAAAAATAATATTTATGAGTCGTGCTGAAAACTTCTATGAAAAAAAATATTTAATACACACATGCCCTTTCTTCACAAAGCCATTACAATCCGATAATTGCCCCCATAATCAAAATCCTAGATCCGCCACTGGCCCTCATAGTGTATTCGGCCGCACACCACACTTGAATAGGCTGAATACATGCCAAATAAATGTTGAACTTCATATTTTGATCGTTTTTTTGTCGGTTTTTATTAGGGGTGTCAATGGATCGGGTCGGGTCGAATCACATTATTTTATTTTTTTTATCTGATTCAAACCTATTCCGATTAAATTTGGATAAAAAAATTTGATTCATACCTGATCCGATGGGTCACAGGTCGACCCGATCCGACCGTGTAAAATAATTAAATATTTATTAATTATTTTTATATAATTTTAAGTAATAAAATATAGATTAATTTATAATTAATTTTAATTAGTGTATATTTGAGCTTTAATTAGTACGAAATCACAAAATTACTTCAAAAAACATAATTAATCAGGTCGGGTCGGGTTGACAAGAACCCAACCGGATCCGATTCGGGTAAAAAAAATTAAACCATACCCGACCATTTATATTCGGGTTATGTCGGGTCGGATCAGATTGGGTTAACCCGTCGGATCGGGTTAATAATTGACACCCCTAGTTTTTATTCAAATTGCATCCAAAATATTATGTTTTTTTTTCATTTCATCATAAAACATCAAAATTTTGTACACTAACTTGATATTAAACCCAAATCAAATAAAATTTAATCTTTTTCAATTAAGTTTTCTAAATTAAATATTTTTTAATATAATTATAGTGATAACTGAAATATAGTTAATGTAATTTAATTTAGTTGATTTATAGTATTAATTTTGAATTAAATAGTTATAATTAGTTTAATTATAGTTTAGTTTTAATTAGGTTAATTATCATTAAATTATAGTTTAAATTTGTTTAATTATAATTTTTAATTATAGTAGCTAATTTAACTTAGTTTATTTTCAATTAGATTAATTATAGTTTAAATTTATTTAATTATATTTTAGTTTTCATTGGTCATAATTAGTCTAATTATAGTATATTTTTTAGTCATAATTAGTTATTATGAGTTTAATTTATAATTAGTTTAAATATAGTAGTACTTAATTTTAGATATTTTAGAATAGAATAATATAATTTAAAATTTAGATAAATTTCATTAATTTGAGAATAATTATGTTTAATTTTAGCGAACTTTATAAATAATTATAGTTATAAATGGATTATCCGCAACTGCTGGTCGTATCGCAAAATGAATATAGGTCACTGCTGATAGGTCATAGAGGACCAGAACATAGGTCACAGAGGGCCAAAATCAATGCACATCGTCTGAAAATACCATACAATGAGCAAATGGATCCATCTCTGCACCGACTCGATCTCTATCATATATTGATCATAGGTGATTGTTAGCTTGATAAATCACTGCTGATAGCACTTGTCGAAAGGTGAAGATCGGAGACGTCATTCCATCTATCAGTCGACAAGATGATAGTGATGTTGGAGGATGTTTGTTGCCTATGGGGATTGTCTATTAGGAGTATTTTATTATGACATAATATGGATTGGGCACAATATATTATTGGTGAGCATAGGATGAGTCTGAACTGCCTATCATGGAAGATCGACCGTACAACTATGTCAACATTATATTTATATGGGGTGGTATTATAAGAAAGGGATGGTTATAATCTAGTACGGGATGAACATTGACGAACAATTGATTCTGCCAGTACCGTATCCTGAGGAGCCTGTGGATGAGTTGTCATACATACCACACTCACACCAAAAATATCCGAGTGGTTAGCATTGAACCAAAACGTTTTTTCTTATTTAAGTTATTTATATAACTTATGACATGGTATTAAAAATGTATATGCAGATGTTTTGTTTAGTTAGGAATACAACCACCATTATTGGTTGACTTACGTCGTCCGGACATATATGGTTCGACAAGCAAGAATTAACGCAAATTAAGAATTTGATGGCCGATTTAGGACATTATCATATTTTCACAGCGATACTTGCATCGACAAGTAAATTTAAATTTTATCATTTTTAGCTTTTAATTATTTTATATTGAATTGATTTATCTAATTTAATTTATTTAAATATGTCTAATTTAATTGCACAAGTCTTCCGATGAATCCTGAAGACATTAACATCTCTGCCGATGACCCTTCAACTGATTGCCCACCTAACCCGGCGTCGAAGCCGATGACTGACGATTTTGATATATTTTAAGGAGATGTCATGTCGTGCTCTCAATTGGTGAGTCAGATGAACTTCGATCCGAGTACTTATACCTCTGATGTCCAATATGAGGCTCCTCGTGCGTCGTCGTATGATACCCTTAACCCCTCCACCTGAGTGTCAAAGACGCAAGCACTTGCCGATACAAGGCACGAGCGCTCTTGCTGTGAAACCCGACTAAGAAATACATACAACCCGTCTCTCATTAGGAGAATATTTTCGTCAGCGTTGATATTTTTTTATTTATGGAAACTATAGTTTGTGTTTTAGTTTATTCGAGAGACTATAGTTTATTTCTATTATTTATGTTTTGAAATTGAGCTACTACAAATGTTTAAAAATACTATATATGAAACAATCATTATAAAATTAGCTAGTACAATATAATTTATAAAATAATAGAACATAATAATTTATTAAATCATCAAACAAAATAAAAATACATAATAAAATAATAAAATAAACTATTTAAATCTATTTTAACAAACAAACTGAACAACTAAACATAAAAAAAAATCTAAGATCGAGTTTGAAATTTAATCCTAAAACCAAATTTCAAACTCAAAACCACCGTAACCATACCAATTCCTTTTTTTTTTATTTTATTTACCAAAAAATCTGATATTCACATCTCATTTTTTACACGTGTCCAACGTCTTGCATTTAAATTGTTTGTTTTAGTAATTTACAATATTTTTTTAATGAGTCTCAGTCGTCTAAACACGTGTTGAGTCAAACTACTTAACACATGTAATTCACAAAATTTAAATAGTATTGTTAAAAGTTTTCGAAAACTCCAACATTTAAACTACAAGGATAGAAGAAAAAAAAAAAAAGAAGAGGTTCCAATATCAAGACATAATACCTTCTTTTTTTTTGTGAGACTACTTTTGAAACATTAAATTTAGAAGATTTGTATTTCTAGCAGATAACGCTTAATTAACCGACGTATTCTTACTCCTGGAAACTTAATAAGAAGCTGTGCGATTTAATGATATATTTAACTCGTGGTATGTGTGTGTGTGTATAAAAAAATATTATTTAAATTCAAAGAATAATTTGTTTAATGTGCCTAAATTTATTTAGATAAGACATGTATTAAGTTTGAGTCAATTTGAAATTTAATTTGTCATTCATCATAAGACATTAAAATTCTGTCATTAAGAGAATATTATTCATTCTAGGTACAAATGAGAAATTCAACTGAGATTCTCTGTGAATATTTAAATTTGAATAATTTAAACTCTCATTTTTATCTCAAAAAAATTACGCCATTAAAAGTTTGAAATTTATTTGATAAAAGTCAAAATATTTTTCAAATTATACATGTGTTTATTCAAGTGCAATGAGAGCACAACAATAATTTTAATTGCTTAATTTAAGTATTTTTTAAAGTATATATCATAAGAGTTCGATGTTCTTTTTGTTTCTTCCGAGAGGGATATTACGTGGATATTGTTGTTGCTACTAAATAGTTCAAATAATATTTACGACTGGGCAATATACTACAACTGTTACATTAGATATTACATAACCTTTGAAAATTTTCAGGCGGTCTTGCTCTATTATTCAATTTATTGGCCAAGAATCTTTTTTGAATGAAAATTGTCTAAGAATTTATCGATAGTCCTAGAAATTATGGTATTAAAGGTCAAAATAGAATAAGAATGTAAATAATTTAAATTAGAAATGTATAAATCGATTTGAGACTTAGCATTCAAGTGTAATGACAGCGGAAGATAATTCAATTCAATTTAATTCTCATAAGAATATAGCAATCAAAGAAAATGAGAGAAAAGAAAAGAAAAAATCAAACAAGAATACAAGATGTAATGAAGTTCGGCTTAAAAATGCCTACGTCTTCGGGATCCCAACCTCTAACAATTGAGGTTGAGCCGAAACACTAAAATATAGTTTTACACTTTTAAAACTTAGTTCCTTATACAAAGATGGGTTGTCAAACCTATCGGTAATAAGAGTGACAATACACTAAAAAAGATGAGTGACAACACACTCAAAACAAGAGATGAGTGACAACACATTCAAAAAATATGAGCACTACAACTCAAGAAAGATTTACAAGGAGAGTAGATCACAAATGATCAAGTTGGGATAATGGAGAGAAGCTAGATTGAGATTAAACAATAATTTGATTAATTGAGTGTTTTTATCTCTTGACTTATCTCTCTCACTTAGTATATGATTATAAGCTTTTTGGAGTAATGATTTAGCTAGATGGATTAGATTCATAATAATTCGGTGAGAGAGGTGATCCTTTTAAAATAGATCTTCTAAAACAGCTGAAGAAACTATTTTCGACATGAACTATTATAACGGTTTGGGAATCATTATAACGGCTTAGAAAGGATAGTCGTTGGATATGATTGAGCTGAAACATTATAACGATTCACTGAATCGTTATACGTTTCATAAATCGTTACATAACGATACGCTCTGGCTTCTTTGAGAACTTTTCTGCCTTAGCAAAAATATTTTTTAGTATTTAGATGTACCGTTATAACGATTACTGAACCATTATAACGATTCACTAGGCAAAAATATTTTTCTTTGTTGTTTAAGCTCAATTTATCTTAACCAATTCAATTCAGTTTGAGTCTAACTAAACTAAGCTTAATGTAGTCTTGATTAAGCTCTTGTATCCCATCATTAGTATTGGTTTTTGTGCACTAATCCATTTATATTTTAATCCTTACACAAAACTCAAACAAGGCAAATTATAAAATTTAAGGTTATTTTACAAATCGACAAATCGACAAATCGAAGAAGATATTTAGTGCAACAATATCTCTCCCTTTTGTCGATTTAAAAATATACATGGGTGCATAGATATAACACATGATATGTGGATTTCACCCAAAAACTTCTCCATCTTTTTAGAAATCGGGCAAAATAATGTGAATAAATAATTTATTTTAATTTAACTCCCCCTAAATTAATTGCTCCCCTTAATGTACGCATCATGTATAATATAAAGAATTTAAAATACTTCCAAAAGTAAAACAAAACAAAACAAAATTTTATTCAAAAAGAAATTAGCTAACTCCCTCTAAGAATGTGGTATATACGATTTTGAAGGAAAAATTAAGCATTGAGGTCTCTAATTTTTAATCTTATGAACCCAAACAACATCTGTGATGTTGTTGTTTTCATTTCTAAGTTTGCAATCAAATGCAATATGACCAATATGACAATAATAATTGCAAAATACATATGTTGGAGACTTCTTACTACCTTTAACAAAAGTATTTTGATAGTTTTAATTTTAATCCTTGAACTTGAGTCTTGAATTTTTCTTTAGAAATATTTTTATATTTTTGAGAAATAACTCGTTTATGCTAATATCTTTGAGCTTTGGTTTAAAAACTATTTTGATTTTTAAACTCATAAAATCATCCATCGGGTCCTTTAAAATATAATTTATTTGACCAACTAGGATTGAAAAATATAGCATCGTTGCTTTGAAAATTCTTTTGTCCTTTGTTAATTTTTTTATCAATTTTTTTTATCAAATTGCTTATATTGAAATGCATAATTATATTTTTTATTGAAAGATTTAGCATTATTAGGTTTCAAAATTTTTGCATTCGACCCTTGATCTTGTTTCTCTTTAGATTTAGAGCAATTTGAAGTATTAGAAAAAAATTTATATCTAAGACCCGACTTGTTACTAGGTCTTTGACCTACAAACTTGTCTAAATCCATTGAAGTGATGCTTATTGAAGTACATGAGGACTTTAGTGCTCTATTTTCAGTTTTTAAAGTTTGCACTTTCACTTTTAATGTTGCAACTTCGCCTAAGTATATTTGACAATTCTTTTCCAAATTTTACAATGTAGAATCATAAGATTGCACCTTTTACTCAAATTCTGAAATTTTACTTTTAAATCTCTCCATTATTTATTTTTGAGAAAATGAATCATAAATAGGACTCTCTAAACTAGATAAAAAAGATTCAATTTCAGCATCATCATCTAAATTATTTATATTTTTAACACAAAAATCATCATTCTCAATAAGATCAACATCACTATCATCTCATGTTGATGTAGTGCAAGGTACTACTTGATTGTGCAATTAAAATTTTTGAGAAAATTATACCTTAGGTGCAAATGAGTTCATCTTCATATTCTTGGATATGGCGATATCGTGTAGGATCTCCAATTTGCACAAATCGGTGATGTTATTTCATTAACATCTACCACGGGTGAGCTCTCCTCTACTTCCATAATTAAGGCAAGGTTGAGTGGATTTTTTTCATCATTCTTTCTCTCAATATGGTTGCTTGAGGCTAGCATAGCACCAATTCTCTCAAAGTTTTGCTTCTTCTTATGTGGAAAGACCAAGGAACAATCGGGTGTTGTGTGACCTTTCTTATGACATGAGAAACATATACACGTCATTCATTTCTCATCTCGCTCTTTATTGTGCTCCTTCTCCAGATTTAGCATCTTTTTAAATATTTTTGTGATGATTTGATCATTCATAGAAGATGAGCTAGATGAAGTCTTACTCGAATAGTAGCGCGATGGAGATTTTTGAGTTTGAAGTGCGATTTGTTTGAGTTTTGGTGTGAGCTCTCAATTTTATCGTAGCTTCTCCTTAAAGCATAGAAGATGAGTGAACACTTCTTATGTGTGAATTCGTCAAGAGTATCTTGCATTGCTTCTAGAGTGCTTATCATGCTCTCTCAAAGATGGGCTGCCAAGCCTATCGATAACAAGAGTGGTAACACACTAAAAAATGTGAGTGACAACACACTCAAAACAAGATTTTATTTCTCAAGAGTTTTTTCTCTTGTTATTTTTTTACTAAATAATTGACTCACATATCTATATATTTAAATCATATATTTAAATATCTGAGTTTCATATCTAAATACCCAAATCACATATCTAAATATCTGAATCACGTATCTAAATACCTTACTCACTTATATAAATACATGATTTGTTTAATTGACTTACTTATATAGATTAACGTACTTTCATGTCAAAAATGAAAAAAAAAACTTACTGAAGATATATTTTTTATCAAAAAATAAAAAAAATAGATAGAAAATTTTCTTAAGAAATTTGCTCTTAAGACGGTTAGTCGATGCCATACAAAATATCCATTTTCCCATTCGTATTTGCAACTTTAACATGCATGACCATTGACCAATTTCAACTCATCTTCACCATTACATTACATTCTAATTTCAATGTGTAAGACACAATAAATATTTTAATTATATTATTTTTATATCTTTGTGATGATAATGCATTTTCTTATTAGGACGATTGCTGATTAATTAAGATATATTATATATAGATAGATAGACTATTGTGAAAACGTTTGTATTTTAGTTGATATGCAAACACATAAAAAAAAAGCATTTTAGTATCTCAAAAATTTTAATTTATGATTTTCATTAAATTTTTCATATAAAAATCTTATGGGATACAAAAATTTAGAGTGTTTTGAATTTTTTAAGTTACTCTTTTAAATTTTTGAAAAAACAACGTAAACATTGAATATTTATTATTATTATTATTATTAGAGTTATTTTTTTCTTTAAATTCAAAAGAGTGGCTTAAAAACTCAAAACTGTCTAAATTTTTGTATCCCACGAGGTTTTCATATGATAAATTAATGAAAATCATAAATTAAAATTTTTGAGACTTAAAAATATATTTTTTGACGTATTTGCATATCGGTTGAAATACAAACATTTTCACAATAGTCTCTCTCTCTCTCTCTCTCTCTCTATATATATATATATATATATATTCCAACTATGGTGCTTAAGCTCACGGAGGCCTTTTGAACTTAACTCAAAAAATATATCAAATCATTTCAAAATTTTAATTTATCATTCTCATTAAATTCTTTATATGAAAATCTTATAGGATGTAAAAATTTGGAGCGTTTTGAGCTTTTTAAGTTGTGGTTTTTAATTTTTAAAAATCAGCTCTAAAAATAATAATAATATATTTAATACTTGAACATCATTTTAAAAAATTAAAAACGGTGACTTAAAAAATTCTCAAAACACTTCAAATTTTTGTATCCCAAACATTTTTATATAAAGAATTTAATGAGAATGATAAATTAAAATTTTTGATTTAATATGTTTTTTGAGTTAAGCTCACGCGCAAAACCTTCAACATTTAAGCTCACGATATCTCCACTATATATATATATATATATATATATATATTAAGTAAATCTACCGTGTGCTTAAGCTCACGAAAGGTCTCGGTGATCTTAACTCAGAAAGTATATTAAATAATCTCTAAATTTTTATTTTTCTCCTCATTAAATTCTTCATATTGAAATATTATGGGTACAAAAAAATTGTGATGTTTTGTGTTTTCTAAGTCACTTTTTTTAATTTTAGAAAATCAGCTCTAAAAATAATAATAAAATATTTAATATTTATATATTATTTTTAAAAATTAAAAAGAGTGACTTAAAAACTCAAAACATTCTAAATTTTTGTACCCCATAAAATTTTAATATAAATTTAATGAGAGTGAAAAATTAATATTAAGAATTTTAATTTGAGTTAAGCTCACGAGTCCTTCATACGTGAGCTTAAGCACACGATAGATCTACTCTCTATATATACGAGGCGGATGCACATTTAAATGCAAAAAAAAATATCATTGACGCCCCAAATTCACATACCCTTTTGAAAAAGAAGTACCATATCATTTTTCAATAATACTTTCGGTAGTTTGCCCCCCTACGCAATCTGGAAAAATTTTTATCCCCTAAATTGTCTCTTTGATTAATTTTATTGAGAAAAAATATTTAATATCATGTATAATGAAATAATTATGCAAAGATATCAAAATATAAAATTTTATAGACGAAAATTTTCTTCATCAACTTGATTATCTATTACTTTGAGCTTTATTTTATTGTTATTTTTAATATATAAAATGTTATTATTCTAATAAATTTTTTATTAGGTAAGAATATATATTAAATTATTATTATTTTATTTAGTACCCGATTAGTTAATGGATTTAAACCCGATAAGCTATTACAATCCGATATTTGCCCCCCTGACTAAAATCCTGCATCCGTCCATGTCTATATATATTCTAAGTTTGTGATATTTATTATTTTAAATGCAAAAAAATATCATTGACCTATATAAGCATCAAATTCACATACCCTTCTAGAATTAAGAAGTACCATATCATTTTTCAATAATATTCAAACCTCATATGCAACCATCTGCAATCTAAGAAATAAATAAGTATCCTCTAATTAGTCATAAAAACTCTTTGACACTGTAACAATTGCCTAATATCTATATATTTTTATTTTGTCCGGCTTTAGGTCAACACTGGCTTGGACTTGTGCAGGTACAATTTGGATAAGATTTTGAGTCGTATATCCGAATGATATAAATTTTAGATCATCACTAATTTAGGAGGGGTGAGTTTATAGGTCATTTTAACTTTTTTTTAGAATTATTTAATTGCTCAGGTTTGAATTCGACTCAGGTCATATAGTTTCTTTGAAGTACTAGGGTTGTTATCCGGAGAAAAATAAATTCTTAATAAAATATAATGTTGTTGTAGAATAAGATTTATTTTAGATCAGTATCATTGAGATATTAAAGATGTGCAAAATAATAAGTTAATAATACTATAATTAATCGCTCAGTATTTCATATAGAGAAACATAAAAAAATGGTTTTATTTTAAAAGTTAAATAATACCGTAGAAATGTATCAAAACACATTTATTTTTAATGAGAATAGAGATATACTATGACACTTTACTCCAATTAATATAAATGAAGAAAGAAAAACAAGCCAAAATGATGTACCTGTATCAAAAAAAACTTGATGCTTAATTTTCTTTATGGATTATAATTGTTTTCAGGTTTTCTACTATATGCATTTTGAGAGATACATATGCGAGAATTTAATTGATTTAAATGGTACACATGAAGTCTTGTTTGTACCTGCTTTGTTCAAAAAAAAAAAAAAAACAAAGAAAGAGAGAAGTTTTGTTTGTGACAAGTAAAATAGTAAAAATTACAACTTCAAATCTTTAGTATTGGAATATGAATGGTCGACTTGACCCGATCACCAATTTGCTTAGGAATATTTTTTTAATGAAAAAGATGGGAATAAAGCCCCAAAAATTGTATATATTAAAACAAAGTTTAAGAAAAATTGTGAAAAACATTTTTTTATATATGTAGAAAATTTTCTTTTAAATTCGATAAAAATAATCTATATAGGGCAGTCTAATATTTGTGAACTCAATGTGCCTCGGTTTATTGAAAAAGTAGCAAAAATAATTGCAAAAGAAACGTAAATATTGGTTTTGTATAAGATGTTAATACTACACATTGTAATGAACAGTTCGAATCGTTCAAATTTCAAAATATAAATTAAAGATTATAACACTGATCGGTAGATGCTATGCATATATAGAAGATAGAACCATATATTTGTTCTTGGTGTATTACCAAAAGTAAAATTAAAAAGAAAATAATGGAAAAAATAAAAAGCGATTGCATAAGAATTAAATATGACGTTTGTGCACATCTTTTGAACGGTCACTTTAGCAGTTATTTTACTATCTAAATTCCCCACGCTATCGTAAAACTAAAAATTGGCGGATGGATATAGTCAACATGTTGGTAGCGTAACTTGTTGACGAGTAAACAGGACCAGGATTAATCGAAGCATCATTAATTAAAAAATAATTAATACAATTTTCCTTTTAACCGTGTTTGGAAATAAATCCAACGTGGCCAATCATGTTGGAATAGGCAGTCCTACGCGTGTCAATAGGTCGGGTCGGGTCGGGTTCAGATATGATCATCATTATTTTATTATTTTTTATTCGATCCAATCTAAACAATTTAAAATCGAATTAAAATCTCTTTGTCCCGATTCGAACGGTCACGATTCGATCCAACCCGACATAAATACAATAATCAAGTACATATTGATTATTTCATATATTTTTAAGTGACATAATATTAATTAATATTAAGATTCTAAATAACGATTATCGCACAGTCCTAAAAAAAGCTATCGCATTATAGCGTGCTATAGTGGAAGCTATCCGATATAATGTAAATAAATAATATTAATATTTTTACCTAAAAATTCATATATTAAATAAATAAATAACACAAAATCAATTAAAGGATAATACTGACATTGAACAAGTATAATTTTCAAACTATTATTCAAAATATGAATGATATAGTAAATTATTAAATTAAGTAATACATATTATTTTTCGTCAAGCGCATTCCACTATTAACTTAAAGTCCATGATAAATTGATTAAAATGCTAAATTTTTTATAAGATTAAGTCTCAAAATAAAGTTTTTAGGTTAATTTAGTATAAATTAGATTTAAGTTGCTTAAGTTCTTGATACTGCATAGTTTTAGTCATTATTTTAGGTAAAGAAGGGAATTCAAGATTAAAACAAGAGAAAGGTGCAAGTCGGGGATCAAACTAGAATGTTGATAACAAAGAAGGAAAAATTTTGATCCAAATTTTATAAGAAGTGATTAAGATTATAATAAATATTGTAGATCTTATTCTTAGCTTTCCGATGCACTTTGAATCATCTCAATCGAAAATCAGATGAAGAAATTATGATTATTTAAAATTTATTATGAATAAATGTATGATAGTGTGCAATATTACAGCTACACATTACACACAATAGCGGTCGCTATTTAAAATTTTGATTAGTATATAATTAATTTTAATTAGTGTATATATAATTTCTGATTAGTTGTTAAATCACAAAATAAATTAAAAAAATTAATTAAACGGATCAGATCGATCCAATCTGTGGCAGATCAAATTTTTTTAATCATATCCGATTTATTTATTCTCAGGTCATCTTGAATAGGTGGACCATCTGTTTGGTTCAAAATATGGGCGGAATATATATAATCTCTCTTGAAATGCAAAGAATAATGTCACAAGCGAATATGAACCTCTTTTTCTAACATATTGCCTGTGCCGTCTTTTTTCTTTCTTGACCGTTTAAAATTAGGTAAAGTAAAGTTTGTTCAAAATATTCAAACTTCAAACCCACTGCCAACCTAATTAGCATTTAGAAATTAATTAGAGGATTACTTCTAATTTTCAGCTGACGCCGTGTAAAATGAAAATAATATAATAACTTGGAGAAAACAATGGAGCATTTTTTACCTGTCATTTTCATCATCAAAGCTTCCAAATATATAGAAGTTTGTTTTAATTGAAAATTTATAATACATAAAAGAGGATTAAGCTTCAAAAATTTCAAATATGTCACATCATCATTAATTTAAAAAATATTTTTTTCTTAAATCTAATGATTCATATAAAATAATTTCTCTTTCCTCATTGAAATTTGAGACTGACGCTTAAGAATGATTTCGTGCATAAAAAAAGGGAAAAAAAAGAGTGGTGAGTGCATGAACGAGTAAAAAATGAATTCTCAGGACAATTAGTAGGTCCATTCTCCAAATCAAGTAAGTTCGAAAAATTGTACTCTTCATATTAAAAGAAACTAAAACGATTGAAAGAAGAAATAAAGAAAATGTCTTCCAATCAGTGGTTAAAATAATCCTTCATTCAAGGAAGATCTGTATATTTGGAACTTAACTAAAAGATTTTTTTATTGAAAAATGAGAGTAAAGCTCTCAAATTTCATAATTATTTATAAAGATCTCTTCATTCGGATTTTAAATTCACTATCTTCCACACAGAGAGGATTACATTATTTTACTACTAAACTAAAAACTGGTTCTTGAAACTCAACTAAAAGATTATTTGTGGATATTTGAAATTGTATCACTTGATGCCATCTTTGTACAAAAGAAGGAAAAAAAATTCAATCCAAATTTCTGCAAAAGGCCTCGGTGGGAACTGTAAGGACCCGTGTAATTCAGTTGCAATATCTCATGGAAAAAAAAATGACCACTTTTGCTCTAGCGCACATCGTTTAAAACAGAAAGAAAAAGGCCCAAAAAGAGAAACTGAAACATCCAATTTGCCTCAAGATTGATATTTTTTTCAGTTTAAAACTTGTCATCCGTCATCAGATGGTAAAGAAACTAAACAACAAAAATGAACTGCATGGCACAAACTTGCGAGCAGAATAAACATATTAACACTCAACACTAACATACTTGTTAAATCCAGATACAATCCAGGATGCTTTAGCACTACAAACTGGGCAAGCATAAGAAAACAGAAACTGAGGAAAGATGCAATCGGAAAAGCTATGACTGAGTCATCAACCTTCAACAAGTAACATAACATGGTTGTAACCAGTCTATTTGACAGCATCATCAATCTAATTTGGATACTACCTTTAAGCTGACTCAGGACTTGCTGCTCTAGAAGTTGCAGCAAGACGAATTGGCAGCAGCTTTGGCTGTGATCTGTGAGTCGTTCTTGCTGATTTTTAGGGTGGGCTGAAAGAAATCATCAAGTGTTAACAAACTAAATAGGTAAATTTGTTAACTTTTTTTAATTTACTAGAAGCCAACAATTTAGACCCGTTCATATTTTCCCACACAGAACAAAGCAACTATAAAAAGGTCATTTTGACTCTATACTGACTGGTTCAGGTTCAGCACCATCCAGTAAGCTAACAATTAGATGCAAGAATCCTTGGAAGCTTTTATCCTTTTCTAATCCACAAGTACCAAGAGACACCTATAGGTGACTGAGTGGTTGGTACCAAAATTTGATTGGTGTTATAAAAGTACAACCTCAGCAGGTTTGGGGCTTTCAGCTTCACTGGTTAATCTCTGCTTGATATCTCTAGCGATAGTAAAGAACACCTGCTCGACATTCAAGTTTGTTTTTGCACTCTACATGGCATATGAAAGAAAATACAGAATTTCAATTTATATAACATGGTTTCCTTAATGGTATCCTTCAAATTCCACTACAATGTTTGCACAGAACACAAATGTTTGGATTTTTGGAACTAAGCTGAAAGAAGTCTATATTAATTGCAATTTTACAAACATAAAGGGAAAAAAACATAGGTGCTGTTTCATTGTAAAGCATGTCAAATTCAGAAAATATATCACTATAAAAGAATACAGACGATCAACTGAACTTTTAATTATGTTGAACACCACAGAAAAGGAAAATGGATAAACATTGGAAGAAGAAATTAACAATATGTACTGGATCAGTGCTACTTGCTCGTTAAGGAACATACAGTTTCAAAGAACTTGATGCCATACTCATCAGCCAGCTGTTGACCTCTTGATGTCGGGACGGCCTGGCAAGATGAATGCTGTAAATCAGCAAAGAAAAAGGAGAAAAAAATATATATATTGAAAAGAACAGGAACTAGATGACATTTAAAAGATCTTTTTATTTGTGTTAAAAAAAATACCCTCTTGCTCTCATCCATGTCAGCCTTGTTGCCAACCAGAATCTTGTTGACATTGTTAGAAGCATGCTGTTCTATATTCTTGATCCAATTTCTAATATCTGATTTTCCATTAAGGAGAAAAATATTACTTTTTCAATGCAAGTATTAGAAAAAGATCTACAATTTTTTTCCAAAAGCACAGAGCACATCTTATTCTCCTCCATAAAGAAGAGATACCTGGTAATTTACCAGGTTACTCTTCCAAAAAATTTGCGCACATATGTCAAAATAGGAATGTCAGATTACTGGTCTGCCACCTCTCAAGTCACAAGTGATTTATCACTGGAAATCTTGGCATCAATGGTAATATCCTCTATTTTATTGAACTAGAGAGAGAACGAGTTCTGTAGCTATCCGAGATTGATGGAATAGAAAGGGTCTGAGTGTCTGAGGAGTGCTTCTTGAGCTATTAATGAAAATAATTATCATTTTGATGCTATATGTGATATTCCAGTATTTGCAGGGGTATATGCAAAAATACTGAATGCTAAATTAAACTCTACAGGAAGAAAACTGAACACACAAGGATACTGTTAAAAGATGACTCATCAGTAACATCATACACCAGCAAAATGCCCATGGCTCCTCTATAATAAGCTGTATAGGAGGAAAAAAAAAAAAAAAAATAATCAGGGATACCCCAATAAAAAATGAGAAGGAATCCAACTATCATTTTTTTGGTGCCCATGGTGCCTATTTATTTATTTATTTATAAATTTTAAAATGTGAACCGTTAGATGTATTTTATATCATCTCAATTGTATGTATATGAAAAATCATAAAATTTTAACTTCATTTGAATAGCCATCATGTAACATGTCTAAATTGTAAAATTTGGTCCGTTGATTTTATTAACGCTTGATGCCTATATAAATAATATCGAAATGATATAATTTTTTGTATACATATATAAGATGATATTTACAAAATATTCCTTCAATTAGTTTTGTTATTTAAGAATTTAAATAATAGTTATTTGATATTTAATTTTAATAGCACCGATGTGGCACCAAAATGGTGGTAATTGAATCCCTTCTCATAAAAAATATATACAAACCAAAATTGAGAATTTCAGATCACAAGGGAAGGGTACTGTTATGAACATTTAGAGCAGCACCAGTTATACTGATACCAATGTGCAAATTGGTGTGCCAGCAACACCACCAAAAAGCTGAATTTGTTGGTTTCTTGATTTTTGTTGTTGGCAGAAAATCCATTTTATTTTAGCTAATAGGATGAGATAGTTGTTGTTGTAATAGGATGAGATAGTTCATTGCTTTAAGAAATATATAGTTTAGTTTATGAAAAAATTGATGCACCTGCGCAAAAACAGGAATTACCTGATATGCTTAAAAAAAATTGCCATAGCTTAAAAAAAGGAATCAGAACTATCAAATCAACTCTTGAACAACTCATATCGATTTGTTTATTTCAGCATTTGATGTTATAACGAGCAATATGTTTCTATAGTGAGGAGTTTATGATTCGGCTGCTAGAAATCTTTCTTAAAATAACAATACAAAAAACCTGTTGTTATAGTTCTGAAACGCTCTTGACCAGCAGTATCCCAAATCTGGAGCTTCACTCGCTTACCATCAAGTTCAATAGTCCGAATTTTGAAGTCGATCCTGGAAAAAAAATAAAAAATAATCATAAATCAAATAAATTAAATAACTCAAGTTTCTGGGAGATCCCTAAGCATTGAATATAGTTAACAGAACAATCACCTAGTGTCAAGTAATCCCGTCAAGTAAATGAATTTTCAAGTCACCATATCTTCTTTCCCTTAAATAGGCTAAAATAATTTCTATCCCATCTCTCTCAATCCCTTGAATAGGCCAAAATAATTTCTACATCTCTATCAATTCCCATAGCTTTTTGTTAATCCAAATTCTTTCTATTGTGTTAGCACAGCATAACTCCTGACCTCCTCCCTCCATCATCAAGTCTCCATCACAAGAACGAGCATTGGAGGAGATCAATGAAGAAGTATGATGGAAAGAGAAATAAAAGTATAGCCTATAGGGATTGAAGGGAAACAGAACAGCTTTGCATCTAGTTTTTGACATAGTTCTGCATATTGCTGGTCCCTTGCTTCACTCACATCTTTCTTTGTATTATTTATGACTTCTTTATATTTCTATATGTTTTTAGCACTCTTGTAGTGGTGCAAGCGTTTATAACATTCTTTATTCTCGTTGATCGTATTTTGTACATCCTCATTTCACTACTAAGTGTTTCTAGGTTTGGGTCTATTTCCTCTGGATTACTCTAAACATCTCCATAATCATCTTTCGAATGTGAGTTGTCATCTCTTTCCGCATCTTGTTCACATCTTCTCCTATGTTCACGCCCCTCTGCAATTACTTTTCCTTAAACACCCGGGAAACATCTTTTTTCAGATTTCACTACTTCGTTCTCGTGATTTTTATGTCTCTATTTTGTCGAACATGTCTTGATTGATGACGCACCCGTCAAATATAACTTTACAATCTATGCAAGTTCATTTGTCCTCTTTCCTAGTGAGGACAAAATCAATATGACTTGACTGTTGACCATTGTTGAAGATAACAAAATGGGATTGTCTTTTTTCTAAGGAAGGAGTAAGCTACCATGAGGTCGTAGACTACAACAAAATTCAAAATCTCTTCTTTGCCCTGGTTATGATCGTCATAAGCAAAATCCCCATGCACCCTCTCATATCCCCTCTAGTTATATCAACAATGTTGTTAAGATCCCCTCCTATAAAGAGATTTTTACTATTAGACACTCCTCTACTTATGTTCTTTAAGTCTTTTCAAAATTAACTCTTAACAACCTCGCTCAAACCTACTTGGGGCATACACACTAATGGTGTTCAAAATCAAATCCCCAACCATCAATTTGACCATGATGATCATATCCATAGAAGTTAGTATCTTACGATTCAAGATACGAATCTTACGATACGATACGATTCAGAGGCTAATAGATACGAATCTTACGATACGATACAATTCCGAGACCAATAAATATAAATCTGCACTTTTTGTATATGTAGAGGGGATTTGCACGAATCCTTAGCGAATTGCTAACGAATCCTGACCAAAAAATAAGTGACTCAAAAAATATTGAATAAAAGTATAAAACTATTTTTTTCTAATGTATTAAATAAATATGTATATTAAATTCCTATTTGGTATTTCATTCTAAAAATATATATTGAATTTATATGTGGTTGATTGGAAGAAAATATTTTTTTGTTAGTACTTATGTTATTTGGATTGTCATAGAATTATAATAAGAGTAGTGTTCATATCATATAGCATGCATGTTGTGCTAGTGTTCTATATAAATGTGATAAAATATTATATTATGATGATTCTCAAATAGAAAAAATACAATATGTGTCTAATTAGTTGTTTTAACTCAAGTTTAGTGTATCTTAATAGTACAATACGATACACGATATGATACAAAATATAACGATTCACGATACAAAATACGATTCAACATCTATGATCATATCCCCTTGTCTTATGATATCGACAACTCTATTCTTAAGGTTTTTTATCAATTAAGATGACTACACCATTCATGCTTCATTTTTTCCCATGTACCATGGTTTGAAGCCCGTATCCTCCATTTATTTTGCATTTTGACTCGTCCATTTAATCTCTTGAATGCATAAAATATTTACATGTCTCATAATCACAATATCAGCTAGCTTTCTTAACTCACATGTTAAAGATCCTACATTCTAGTTACCTAAATGAATTCTACTCTCCTCAGCTAGCTTCTTTGGTCATCACACTCGTCGAGTAAAGTGTGAAGATCCTTGCTCATTTGGCACTGCATCCAGGTGCCGATACAACACATCACTAAAGAGGTGATGACCTGACCCTTTCTTGTTCATCACCATATCTGAGTTCTAATATGACACATCATTAAGGAGGCGATGACCTGACCCTTGCTGAGGGTTCCGATATGACACATCGCTAAAAGGTAATGTTCCAAAGAAAAATGATTGGATTTGATTTTCATAAAGAGAACCTATATTTTTACATAAGCTCACCACGCCTAATCACAATCCACCTTCTTTTTAGTTTGAGAAGAAACTGCACTTGCTATGCAAAGAATAATGAATGAGATCTAAATGGAATGTGTCCACCAACTACCATACCAGAATGGTACCTGAATGCCAACTAATGCAAACCTCATATATGAACCATGGCAATAAATATATCGAAGATTATAGGAATAAGGTAATCTTGCATACCCAATTGTGGTAATAAAACTAGTCATGAAAGTATCATCAGAAAAGCGCAACAGCAGGCAACTCTTTCCAACACCTGTATAGAAAGGTAAAATGATTTGAAATGAACTGTAATGTAGGTGATTTTTAGGCCAAATGACACATCTTGCATTTGAGAAATTCATGCATATCTTTGAACAACTGCAAAAAAAATACTCATGCACTATAGAACAACAAATATCAAGGATGCTCCCACAAAGAAAATAATAATAGTAATAAAAAGAATAAAACAAATAACTGTATAGCACTGTGACAAACAAATAAAAAATATCTTTTATTTCATTAACTTGGCCATTTTACCAAACTAAGCCTCCTCATTTTTCTTCTGGCCAAGAAAGATAAATACGGCAACATTTTTCTCTTTTCATTTTTCTAAGAAACTGTAATAGAGGATAAGTGACTTTTACCTTGTATAACTGTTCTATTCTGATGGGTATTAGTGATAATTGCAAGTTTTGTAGGGGTGAATATGAAACAAAAGACTACTTCAACTAGCATATAAAATTTTGCAAGACGGTTGACATTAACAACTAAAGAGTAAAGACCCCAGGCATATAATAGGAAATAAGCCAAATGTGGGAGGCCTATGACACTATGACTTCACGCTATATATTAAGGTTTACTTCCACAATTGCATCATAACTTCATGAACAATGCAACCAGCCAGCTGCTTTATTGAAAGCAAATTCATAAATAGACCACAAAGAATATAATTGTGGGAAATAATAATTTCTCAGGTTCCTTGACAGGACTAAACATGTATATACATCTAACGTGAGTTTAAACTTACAGAGATTTTTCGTAACCTTAACTCAAAAAGTACATTCAATTATCTCCATATTTTGATTTATCATACTCATTAATTTCAGGTTTTAGTAAATTAATATTATTAAAAATAAAAGTGAGAAACATAAAATTTCAAATATACGAATGGCAGCGCGCCACTGGCAGTGGCGCGTTCACTGCGTGTTTGAAACGCGCCACTAGCAGTGGCGCGTTTCATTATTTTTACCAAACGCGCCATTGCCAGTGGCGCGTTTCCTTATTTTTACGAAACGCGCCACTACCAGTGGCGTGTTTGCTTCTTATATATACAAAATGCGCAGTCACTTGCGCGGGATTTGGACGAAACGCGCCACCGGCAGTGGCGCGTTTCCTAAAAATAATGAAACGAGTCACTGCCAGTGGCGCGCTGCCATTCGTATATTTGAAATTTTACGTTTCTCACTCTTATTTTTAATAATATTAATTTAATAAAACTTATTATTACTAAAATCTGCATTAATTCTTCATCTGAAAACCTTATGAGACAAAAAATTTTGGGGTTCTCGAGTTTTCTAAGTCATTATTTTTAACTTTTTTAAATGATGTACAAATACTCAATATTTTATTATTATTTTTAGAGATGATTATAAAAAAATAAAAACAATAACTTAAAAAGCTTGAAACATCTCAAATTTTTATATCCCATAAGATTTTCATATGAAAAATTTAATAAGCATGACAAATCAAAATTTAAAAATAATTTAATATATTTTTGAATTAAACTCACAAAAGATCTCTGTAAACTTTAAACTCACATTATTTTTATTCTATATACCTACTCCCATCATCCTTGAGAGAAACCTTGATACCAATTGGGACAGCAACAGAGCTATAGAAAAAGAGTAACTAATCAAAATTTATAATTTCAGGATTTAACTTTGTACTGCGTACACTACTTTGAGGCTGTAAAATTACACTCAGTATGATTCAACCAACATATTATTTGGTGAAACTCATCCTGAAAAGTACAGAAAAGGATAGTTGGGTAGCTCTCGAACCAAGAAAGAAATACAGATTGAACAATTCTGTTTCTTCCGAAACCTACCATTAATAACATCTCCCGCCTCCTAACGACCAGAGAGGAATCAAATCGAATGGAATCAGTTCCAACAGAACAGGATGCCAAATGAACGACAAAGAGAGAAAGAGAGAGAGACAGAGAGGCTAACCACTGTCGCCGATCAAGAGGAGCTTAATGAGGTAGTCGTAATCAGCGCGACCACGCGCTGGTGGAGCGGCCATATGTCTTTCTTCTTTCCTTTTCTTCTCTGTATCCTCTTCTATGATTACTCTTGCTGTTCTCACTCTTTGGCAACCCTCGGAATAGGAGAACAGACGGACACATCAGAAATAAGTTCTCTACAAGCAGAATCCTGGTAGCAGTTGCAATAAATGAAAACGAAGACGGTTCCCATGAATAAATGAACAACACTATGTTGCATGGGTGCGGATACGAGTATTGTATTCGATACGGTACATATGCGATGATACGGAAAGTTTAAAAAATATCAGATATGGATACGGCTATATATAATAAATTATTATATAAAAATATAAATAAATTATATAATAAATAAAGTTGGAAAAAATTATTATATTCTATTGATATATAAATAAATGAAATGCTATAGCAACACAAATGACATGATATAAATTTCACTCGGGACGTATCGGAGGAGTATCGGGGCATATCGATGAGTATCGGGGGCGTATTCTTGACCGAATCCACCAAAATATCTTGAAAAAATATCATGGACGTATTGGAGGCGTATCAGAAACGTATCGGGACGTATCGGAACGTATTAGAGTTGTCAGGATACTCCGATACGCCAGCTGGAGTATCGGGTGCATATTGCACGCGAATCACATCCGCACCCGTATCGGATACGTATCCGATACGGAATACGTGGGTAATGGGTCGAATCTGGGTAACCCAAGAAGAACAACACCATTAATTGAAACTAAAATTTGAAATCTAAAACACTATGATCTATAAATTGAAAAATAAATCTATATATATATATATTTTTTTAAGATTTTCTTTGAAGTTATTTAGAATGCCATTGTTGAAATTTATTTAGAGTGACACTATTTGAAAATTATAGAAACTTAATTAAATTTTGATAATACAAAATCTGTTTGTCATTTCATTTTTATTTTGATTTTATATGTTATATTTTTTTATAAAAAATATAACAACATTTTGTTTTAACTTTTTATACTCAAATTACCAAGTCGACACGATCATTCCAGAAACTAGGGACGAAGTGACCTCCTCTTCCCTTCTATTTTGAATATAATTTATGAGTGCATTAATTATTCAATCTTAATTCGATTTTTATTGTTTTTATAACCAAAATAAAATGTAATATAAAAACACTAAAAGTACATATTTTTATTGAAAATTTAATGATATATTAATTATTTTTATAAAGAAAAATAAAACATATTATGTATTATGTATATTTTATTTAAGTTCTATAATTTGTAAAATTATTGACAACATTCTGAAAATTGTAAATCCATATACCATAATTATTGTAGAAATATTTATAGGCATATAAGGTTATTGTGGTCATTTTATACTCTAAGGTCGAATATTAAATAGTAAATTAAGAACATTTGTACCCCATTGTCAAATTGATTGTCAAATTTTATTTAATAATTGTCATTTGAATTTCAGGGATACAAAGATTAGACAAAATTTGACAGTCTATTTGACAAGTTACATCAGCGAATGAGCATAAAATTAATTATAAAAATACTATTTTGACAATTTCATTCTATTTGATGATGTGACATGAAAATTTAATTTTGACAATCGACATCAATGCGGAAACTCTAATTATCAACATAAATTTATCACAAGCTTCATAATTTAGGGGGTCATTTGTCCATATTAAAAGTTTAAAGAACAACTTGTCAAAACCCAAAAGTTGGGACCTCCTAAGTCATTATTAATGAAGTACGAAAACATAGCATCTACATTTCATTGTCAAATTGATTGTCAAATCTCATTTGACAATTATCATTTGAATTTCAAGGATACAGAGACTAGACAAAATTAGATAATTGTCTAAATTTGACAGTCCATTTGACAAGTACGTCAGCACAGGAGCAAAAAAATAATTAAGAAAGTGTTATTTTGATAATTTCATTCTATTCAGGGATGTCACTTCTTAAAATGAATTGTCAAATTGATGACGTGACATAATTTTGACAATCGACACTGATGCGGATGATCTAAATTTACTAAGCAATCGCACATACTGAACCGTAAATGTTTAATTTATTTTTGTCAACGAGCATGTAGACTTAGATTAACTAAAATAAAAACTTACATGAAGGATGAAGGACAGTGTTTTTAAATCATGACTTGGTCACAAAAAAAATTAAAAAAAAATACGGTATGTGATAGTCAAGTTACACGCAGAAAATATGATAATTTTTTTCACGTGATATGACGCATTTAAACACGTCATGCCTACGATGAAATAATGATGTGACATGCTACCAAGTACTAGCACATTATATGCAATCACTAGCCCAGAATTAATTATGTTTAAGTTACATTTAGTCATAGTTTTTCCCCCAAATTTCGCCATTGGGAAAAAATATAAATTATATAAGTTTCTGAAGAAATTGTAAAATTTATAGTCAGACGACGAAAAATATTGAAATTATACATAACATAAAATATATTCTAAATGTACGTTCAGATATTAAACTAACGTTCTAGGATGTTTAACAAGATTTGTTATCTGCTATGACATTTTTAAATCATTTTGCATGAATTATCTTTTTGTCTAGATACTTGACGCATCACATGAGAAATATCATGTCTTCATAACAAATTTCATTGAGACAAATATAAAATTATCAATAGGCATCCCTTAAACAAAGTTCTAATTAGCAGTGTGATACTCCTAATGGATTAGGCCATAAATAAGAGACAAAAGCTGTTTTTTTAGGAATATACAGGGGTGGAATCATAAACGATGGTTAGGTGTGTCGGACTAAGAAAATAAAGTGTTCAGATAAAAAAAAACTATATTTTTCACTACGTTAACAAGAAAAAAAATCAGTAATGTGACTGGACGTTGACTTGCACCCGTCTTAGTTTCAGCCCTGAGCAGGGGTGGCATCAAGGTAGGTGTCAGTCGGCGCTCGGATACCCCCTCAGTTCACTAAAAAATAAAAATTGTATGATAAATTTTTTTTTCATCCGAATATTTTATTTTTATAAACCGGTACCTCTACCGATCGTTTTTAATTCGGCCTCAGATCGTGAGAATATGTATGTGTGATAGTGTCTTTCGTCGAGTCGTGATCTTTTGCAGCGAAACATATGATCCTTTAGATCATTTTGTGATTTGAGTCAATGCGAATAATGAGAAAATTCAACAAATTAGATGCTGCGCTATACAGTGCTGAGCTAAGAGAGATTCGTCTTTCGTCATTGTTGCCAGCCTTTTTACAGGTTTTGGTCATAAAGGCTGGGTCATTACTGGGCGGCCTACAAGATCGCGTGTTTAACGAACGGGTCTTAATGGTCCTTAAAAAGAGGCGAGACTCATTTAGCATTTGTCGACTCCGACTGTAACAGCCGTCTCGAGTTAGATCTGAGTTGTCGCTTCAGTACTAAACTGATGGGCCTCACAAGATGGCCCCCAAATGGGTTCTTTAGGGCCTTGTACATTTGTCCCTATCACAGTGAAATTGTGTTTTGCTCCATGCCTTATTCATGGGGCATCTTTTATCCTAACAATTATGCAAGTTTACTTTTCAGTTTTCAAAGACGTAATTGTGAAGAAAATTAAAATTAGTAAAAGTTAAAAAAAAACGGAGGGGCAATGGAGGAGGAGAGCCTTGACGATTTTTTTTCATTAATTATATCATTAAAAGGATCTGAATTCACTGAAATATCAAGTCCGTATTTGATAAGGAGACATCAGATCTCCATATCCGTCTATCTTAAAGGTGGACTTAAGACTTTTTTTTCGAGAAAGCCTATGTACTTCTTTTGTATAATTTTCTTTATAAAAAATAATTATAAGAATTTAAAAATAATTTTATTAATTTAATTTTTATACTCATAAAATTAAGAAAATATTTACAAATAATAGGGGTGTCAATGGGTTGGATTGGCCGGCTCATTTTGTTACTTTTTTGTCCGATCTGATCCGAATAAAATAAATAAATAATTATTAATTATTTTTATATATTTTAAGTAATTTAATATTAATAATATATAATTAACCCAATTACTGTATATTTAAGTTTTGATTAGTGCTAAGTTATAAAATTAAAAAACATAATTAACGGGTCAGATAAAAAAATATTGACTCATACATGACCCATTTATTCTTTAATCACTTCAGATCTGTCAAGTTCAGATCGGGTCGCGTCAAGTTTTATAATTAAAAATAATTCAATAAATTATAATAAAAAATATCATATTAAAATAGAAATTAATAATTAGATAAATATCATGAATTATTTATAATTAAAAATAGTAGCAACACAATTATAATTAACTTAGATCATAAAATATAATTAAAATAATTTATAAATATTTAAATTATTTTCAATTATTTTATATTAAGATATTTTAATGAAGTTATAAATTTGAATACAAAAATAAGACAACTCTTTGTATTCTTTTAATGAATTATTATAGAGCTAATTATAATACTTATCATAAAATATATTTTAGCATTTTGTGAAAATATATTTATGTTTAATTTTTTCTAACAGAAATTGTTGTATAGAAAAAAATTCATTTTAAATATTTGATTATTTAATTCTAAATAAAACTTAAATTTACACTAATTGAGGTGAATTATATATTAGTTAATATTTTATTGCTTAAAAATATATAAAATAATTAATAAATACTTAATTATTTTATTAGAGTTAGGTCAGGCTGACTGGACCCATTCATGTCGGGTTGGGTCAAAGAAATGTTTACCCGATTTTAAACAGATTGGGTTAGGTTGGATCATGAAAAATAATAAAATAAAATGACTCGATCTAAACCTGATCCGTTTGACTCATTGATATCCCTAAAATTTATAAATATTTTTTGATATCCCTAGTATTTATAAATATTTTTTTAACTTTATTCATATAAAAAATAAATTAATTATATTATTATAATTAATTTTTATAATGAAGATTATACAAAAGAAGTACATGATCTTTCTTTAAAAAAAATCTAGATCCATAAGGACGGACATGGTTCACGGGCGGACTTAGGTCCTTTTTTATCGGATCTGAGTTCTTCAATAAAGATGGATTTGTTATTCTGTGTTATAATTCTTATTTTAATTTTTTTTGTTATTAATAAAAAAATCGGAGAGCCGACAGTACGAAAGGAAAGGCAGAAGCTCAATTTGGATCATATTAACAATGCTTCTAGTGTAGTGTGTTCGAACTTCGAAGGAAAAAAAGAAGAAGAGAGAATATGATGCTGACACGCTTGTTTAAAAAACCAGAATTTTTCTGCGTGTCCAAAGCAGCCCCTCCGATCTGTCTCAAATCTGAAATCTCAATCCCCTCTTGCCTCTTGCCTCTTGGGAACCGCAAGCAAGGTCCGAAATCGAACGGTCTAAAAACACATCTGCGCGAATCTCGTAAAACACCGAAGGGTCCTACTCTCGCAGAACCGAAGCAGCAGATTTCGTTCCTGCCTCTTGGCCTTTCTCCGCCCCTCCGCCGACGGAACCCGACTGAGCCCCCTTTTCGGCGCTCTATCCTATATATCTCCTCCTTCCTCTTTCTCTTTGATCTCCATCACCCGTATTTCCCATTACACTGCCTCAGCGTTACGCGCCTCGCTCAGCTCCATCCACTCGTGCGCATGACATGAATCAGATTCGGGCATAGTCTCAACTCGTGCGTACATTTAAGACAGAAGACACTGAGCAAGACCTGTAACTTCATTATTTTTCTCAATATTGCCGGGCCACAGACCAGTTCATTGCAAAGCAGTGACAGCCGCCTTTGATGTGCCAATACACACACCAATATGTTGCAATGAAGTACAACTGATGGACTAGTTGCCTTTCAATCATTGTAAATCTGAGCAAACTGTGAGATGGTTAAAAGTTCATGTCATAACACATTTCAGTCTATATTCAGGGTACTAGCAAATCAGAGCCGAGAGGAGATTGTTGACTTCTGTTTCTTTACTTTATAGGGTGTTGTTATAGTCAAAACTTGAAGAGATTCAACAAATGGCCTATAAATTTGTGCTCATTCTACTGGGTCTTCACCTCTTCATACAAATCTGTCCCTCCATCGCTGAGAGGTAGTTGTTTATATCCTCTTTTTGTGAGGTGAAACTGTTAGGTTGTTATATTTTGTTCTGAAATTAATCATAGAAATGATTTTTCCCATGTACGTCTGGGTTTTTAGCTACTAATTCTAGTACATAATTAATTATTACTTGTACCTTACAATTCTGTTGTGGTACCATTCACCAATCAAGTAACTGAATTGACTTCCTCAGTTATGTAGAGGTTGATTAAAGGAAAAACATTTTTCTGAATTGTGAATAAAAGCTTATCCGTTCTTGCACTCAAAATTATTTTAGAAGGAACATGCAACATCCACTATTGCAATATTGATAAATCAGGATGATTTTATTTTTCAGTCTGCAACCAAAGATATTAATTGTTGGTGAAGAGCTAAAAGAAGAAACTCTTCAATTGAAGTTTGGCAAGAGGCTTTATAAATTGGTAGGCTTGAGACAGAAAAACTGGTACGAGGTCAAGATATCATATCCAGCTTCGGTATGATCTGTTTTTAACTACACTTCTTATTGTATAGGGCAAATCAATTTTTATGAAATTTGTAAAAGAGCTATCAGATATCCCTACATACTCAAAAAGGTTGCTACATTTCCAAAAATTGCAAGAGAAACCCTAAATTTTGGAGAAATTTAAAAGCATATTCCATAGTCTACACCTTCAGTTTGTCTACAACTTTACCCATGACCATGAGACATTAGCCTCACATACAAGGGGTCTTTGAACAAGTTAATCATAATTAAAATGAGTATATTTTATTAACACAGGTTGAACCTATTACTTAGGTTTAGTTCATTTTTAGTGGTGCTATAATTTTGTACCAATGTATTATTAAATAAATGTTATTCTTTTATAAAATAAATTTGGTATATATAGATATCATACTTGTAGTTGATCATACAAGCACCATAAAGTGTTATGTAAATGGAAATAAATTGTAAAGACTTTTGTTTGGTTTTATGTCTGGGAGGTCCATCATGGAGTCCTTGCGATTTCCTTGATAAGACATCTCATGGAGAGATATGGGAAACAGAAAAAAAGCTTACATATGATATTTATTGATTTGGAGAAAGCGTATTATAAAATACCAAGAAATATCATGTGGTGGCCGCTTGAAAAGAAACGAGTCCCAATAAAGTACGTTACCTTTATTAAGGATATGCATATAAATGTTGTGACTTGTGTCAGAGCATGTGACGGTGAGTCTGATATATTCTATTAAGATATGATTACATCAAGGATCAGCATTGAGTTCATATATTTTTTACCTTAGTGATGGATGAGATCACAAAGGATACACAAGGAGACAGTCCTTGGTGCGTTCTCTTTGCTGACGATGTGGTGCTGATTGATGATAGCATGATTAGAGTCAATCAGAAACTAGAATTGTGGAGATAAATTTTAGAATCGAAAGGTTTTAGACTTCGTAGGTCTAAAATCGAATATATGAGGCGTCAGTTCAGCGAGGGACAACTCAGATGATGAAAATGTTTGTTTGGACAAACAAGTAGTACCCATGAATGACATATTTTGATATTTGGGATCGATGTTATAGAGTGACGGAGGGATCGATGAAAATGTTAGTCATAAAATAAGAGCTGAATAAGTGAAATGGAGACAAGCATCTGATATTCTATGTGATAAGAAGGTCCCAAATAAACTAAAAGACAAGTTCTACAGGATGATGATTAGGTCCGCGATGATGTATGGCACAGAATGTTAGGCTACAAAAGTACAACATATTCAGAAGATGAGTGTAGTTGAAATGCGGATGTTGCATTGGATATACGGCCACACAAGGAGAGATCGAATCAGAAATGAAGAGAAGCTGGTTCAACACCGTTTGCTATGGTTTGGTCATATCCAATGAAGACCTTCTAAGGCACCAGTATGCAATGTATTCTAAGTCGTCCTGAAAGCATAAAAAGAGGAAGAGGTTGACCGAGACTGACATGGGACGAAATAATAAAAAGGGATTTAAAGGAAGAAGAGGAAAATGTCGATCCATGGGGAGGCAAATTAGCAAAACCTTAATCTAAAAATATTATTTTTCAAAATCAGCTAGATCCGCCCCCAGCATGCAAGGCCCCTCAAGAGTAACTTCTTCCATATTTAACATTTGTCACTGATATAACCATAGATCTATCATTTGAATCTCTTGAAGACTCATGGGAACTAAGGAGTATTTTGCCCATCCAGTAGACCAGTAGCAAACCTGCATGGTAGAGATTACTAGGGCTGTGTGATACACAGTGGTCACAGCTTTTCTGTGATTCCTTTTCATAAGCTTGCTTTTATTTTATTTTAACTAGATACCAGCCACCTTTAGTATTGAACTGGAAAAGGATATGACAGATCTGCAAAGAAACAAGAATAGAAGATTACTTAACACAGAAAAGCTAATATTCAAGGCTGAGAGTATTGAGCAGGTTAGTGTTTGGTTGAATGAACAAAATTACAGTATTGTTTTATTATTATGGTATATTCTTGTTAGTTTATTGTTATGTGACAATTTAGGTACATATTCTTGTGACAGTAAACTCCGAGGGCGTGGTTGCACAGCCAAATGTGCATGAGAGAGAGCTTGTTCTATTCAATATTGGTATGAGAAGTTTTGCTCCTTATACAAAACCTAGTGCAAGTAACACAGTCATGCAGTAAATATCTAGTACCTCTTGGTGGGCTTACTTTGGACTGTTTGCTCTCACCTAGCATACTTTCACCCAGAATCGTGATGGTTTCATTGACTTGTCAGACTTATCATTGCTTGTCAAGCCAACTGATCCAAAATTTTATACTCAGCACCCAAAATGTTTAAATAAGCAATCTGGTTTTACAACATCAGGTGCTGGGAGTTGTACCTGAGTTTGGCACTGAAGAGCTTTTTATCTTTAATGTCTGATATGAGTGTTAGCAGTATTTTTACCAAATCCAGGTGCTATCAACTTGCTTTCAAGGTATCGAAAATAATTATTTGCGTTCTTTTGTTTTGGGTATGTGCAGTTTGTGATGAGCTGATGCTTGGGATACCTCGATTCACTTGGTGGGTGGGATTCACAGCTATTCTTTGCTTGATATTTGCATTTGTGTTCCCTCATTTCTTTCCTTTGCATAGACTACTTGATTATAATCCTCAAAATGCGAAGAAAAATAAAGCTTGAAATCACTGTTGAAGCTTTTTTTTTCAATTAATTTTATTTATGTCGCTAAAATCTTATGATTTTTAATTTCCTTCTATACTTCGCAATTAGACTCTGTGGTTGAATAGTGTTATTAGGCAGTTTGAGAATAATTTTGTTAGGATTATGTGCAAGAGTCTACATGCTAGATTATGGCCTACTTATGGCTGTAGACATTATGCTATATAATGCATGAAACTCACTGATAGTAGATCAGAATTTATTAAAGCTGTCTCGTTATCTTAGTGAGTTATCGAGATTTTCTGGCTCCTGTTGGTTTTAGGCATCAATAGATTGTCGAATTATTGAAAGAGGGGCCTCAAACAACAAAAGAAAAGAAGCACAAAAAGGACAACAATATATTAAACTGTTAAATATGTATATATGACGTCATAAGCTACAGATCACTCTCTTTTTTATTTTATTTTTCATAAAATAAGAATCTTATGATTAGATATATTATTTTTCATATACTTTTTTAGAATTTGAACCCATCTCATTTTATAAAAAAACATCTATTATCATCTATATTAGACCAGTTATTCCTATATATCTATCCATAATTCATAATTTATAGTACATGAAGAGTTAAATATTATAACCTTGATGTCGCGTAAAATTAATTGTCATCTGCCTGATATGATTTCCTCATATATACTGTATGTTCTACTTTTTCTTTTCCTCTTCATTTAAAGTTACTTTTAAATGATATGTGTTTGAATTGATGCAAAATTTTCGTGTTTCCGTATAGAAATTTCGTAGGATTAATTACATTGTTCTCCAACATGATTTTTACAATCGAAGAAAACATTTATTAGCACTCAAAGAAGAGGTGGAGTTTAAGGACCGGAGGGGCCGTGATTTTTTTTTTTTTTTGAAAATTAGTATATCTCTTAAAGATTTATATTATATAATATTTTAATATTTCATATTTTATTTATGAGTTTTTTCATTTTAGTCATCTAAATTTGATACGCGGTGTTTAAATATATATAAATATTTTTAGCTTCCATAATTTTGAGACTCAAAGTTTGTAGCACGTAGCACGATTTATAATGTTATTTTATTTTAAAATTTTCATTTTTTTCATGTATTTTAGAGCGTACCAAAATGGATCAAATTTGCATGGAAGTTTCCAGCACAGCAGAGATTTGAAATCAATAGAGTGGGGCGGCCTCGGTAGCTCAGTTAAACTGGAGATACTTTTTTTTGAAAAAAAAATCCAATTAGATGCCGGCTTTTATTTCTTTACGAAAGTAAAAATGTTATTATAACAAACTGCTTATAAACTATAAATCATGAAGTATGTAATAGAGAAAGAAAAACAAGTAATGTAAACAAATTCTTCAAACAAAGGAGTCAGCCAGTAAAGGAACTAAGCAAAAAGAGCACATGGACAAAACAGCTAGTAATCCCCAGAAAGAACAATAAAGCTAAGCTTAGTAATCCAACAAATCATCATCTTCAAATGAATGAGGCAAAGGGGTTTCCTCAGACTGGGTCATAGCTCGAGGCAGGTTCATGCCTAGGGTCACAACACTAGGCGGCTCCTTATCAGGAGCTGAATGGACAACATGCGGAGCCATACTCAGGGAAAGTGGTCGGTTAGGGTTATGCTCAACTTGAATCAAGGAAGCAAGGGCGATTTGGGTGGTTAGGCGTGGCGGCCGGCAAAAATCTGGATGTACCAAAGTCTTAGTCGGAAATGATGGTGCAGGTGGTGAGGTAGAAATGCTGAGAGAGGAGTGGGTTGAGGAGTGTGTTAGAGAGGAAAAAAAGGAAGATGAGAGGGGTAGGTTGTGAATCCAGCGACGGTTGAGGTAGCTATGGTCAGACGATTGAGGTAGGGTTGGAGCCTTGGAGGTCGGGTAGTGGTGGTTAGAGGCTGGAGGTAAAGGTTGTGGTTGGGAGAGGTCGAAGATAGAGGTTGGAGCCAGTAGCGGAGATTGAAGGTAGTGGTGAAGCTCATGGTAGCAGCGGAGGTAGTGGTGGGTGGTGGAAGAAACCCTAGATTTACTTGTATTTCAAATCGACAGAGAGAGGAGAAAGAGGAGAAGAATGCAACATGAGGAAAAATGAAAGTCGGAAGTGGCGGGGAAGGCTGACGACACGACCTCCCCGTCTAAGTTTTCTTTTTCTTTTGTCACCTTTGTTGTCGCAGCGGTTAAATGCTCTATCGCGAAGAGAGCCCGGTCCTATTTTTAATTTTTGAATCGAAATCAAAGTATCATAATATTGAAAATTAGATAACAATAGACAAAATTCCAAAAATCGAATAAAGAGTAAATAGTAAAAGACATCATTTGAGGATGAGAATGAAGAATGTTATTCCAAAATTCAACTATAATAGGGCAATGAAAAATAAATGGTCCACCGATCCTTGACAAAAAATAAAACACACAAAGTATTGCCCCAATTCATCCTCTCTTTTTTTCCCCATAAATTGTCCCTTGTCAAAATTTTATTGTTCAAAGTCATCTAAAAAATAATTTGTGTTTAAAAGGAATCTTAAGAATTCAAATGTACTTAGATAACCTAATTGAAATACCACTAGAACTTAAAAAATCATATAAGGGCTTAATTGTATATGAGCCAGTAGGGTTCCATAACCAAATAGTTGAATCCTCATTAAGTGTAAAAGTCAAAGAATTGAGGAGAGAAAAAAAATGTATCTTTTCTTAACACATAGTAAGATTGGCACTATGAGTTAAATTAAGCTTAATATTATCCATATTCCATCCAACACTAAGAGAGACTAAAGAGGACCTGGCTTTAGCATATACCAACAGAAACTGTATAGACAAAGGATAATTATTGTGCCAAGTGTCCAGCCAAAAATTAATAGAATGCTCATTTCCAACAACCTTATGAGAACTAAGAAGTAAGAAATGAGAAACTAAATTAAAAATTATGGGTTTGTTTGACATTTGGTGGAATAGCAAAAATTAAGAATATAATAGCTATTTCCATGAATTAATTTGCCAAATGAATTTTAGACTAAGTAGAAAAATGTAGAATAGTGCTAATTCGGTGTACCAAGTTATAGGTGGTATACCTGATTAGTTCTCGTCGAAATAGCGATTATTGTTCGATTATGTTGTATTATTATATTATGATTATGATTTACTATTATATTATTATTATTATGATTATGACTTATTATTATATTAATATTATTATTATTATTTATTATTATTATATTATATTATTATAATAATTATTGTTATTCTTATATTAACAACATTGTTAGTATTATTATTATATAATTAATTTTATTATTATTTATTATTAAGATATTATAATAATTATGATTTTAGTATTATATTATTATATTATGATTTATTATTATATTAATATTATGATGATTATTTATTATTACTATTATTATTATATTATATTATGATTATAAATCTGAATATATTATTATTATATGATTATGATTATGACTATATATTATTATTATATTATTATGATTATGATTATTTATTATTATTATTATATTATTATGACTATGATTATTTATTATTATTATTATATTATTATGATTATAATTTTATTATTATTATATTATGATTATGGTTATATTATGATTATATTATAATTATATTATTATGATCATAATTATTTATTATTATTATTATTATTATTATTATTATTATTATATTATTATATTATGATTATAATTATAATTTTTCTTATTATATTAGTATGATTATTATGATTATTATTATCCTGATTATGATTTGGTTATGTTGTATTGTATTATTATATTATTATATTATTATGATTATGATTATAATTATATTTTTTATTATTGTATTATTATATTATGATTATTAATTATAATTATTATTTTATTGTTATTATTATATTATCATTATTATTATTTTACTATTATCATCATCATCATTGTTAGTATCGTAATTATTCATATTTAAACTATTCTAATTAACAACTGCAAAATGATATTTTCGCTCTTCCGAATAGTCAAAAATACCACTCTTCCAAAAATACGTTATTCTATCACACTTCCAAAATTACCACTCTTCCAAATCTATTCCTTGATTTGCCAAACAAACCCATAGAAGAAGAAGAAATATCATATTTAAACCGAACAATTTATTGTCAAAGCCCTTTGGTATTAATATATCGTATTGTCAATACCATAATATTTATATACTCCAAATTCAAAACCCCTCATCCCCCATATTCTTTAGGTCTACACATAATTTTTTATTTAACTAAATGATACTTTTTCCGAAGAATATCTGACCCAGCCCATAGAAAATATTTTCTAATTTAGTCAATTTTAGCAATAATCTAAGTTGGTGTCTTAAATAAACTAAGATAATACAGAGGAATAGAAAAAAAAATACAGAATTTAAAAGTATTAAACAACCTCCCAAGAACAATAATTTGCCATTCCAAGTTGGTAATTTATTATTAAATTTATCCACTAAATTTTGCCAATCTCAACGTGAAGGTTTCTTCCAATAGAGAGATTTCATTGAAAGTTTTTTTAATTTACAACGAAGTTGAATAGCAAAATTAATAGTCGACATTAAATCAATATTAATAACTTGGTATCTTAAATAAAATAAGATAATAGAGGAATAGAAAGAAATACATAATTTAAAAGTATTCAACAATTTGCCCTTCCAACTTGGTAATTTATTATTAAATTTATCCACTAAATTTTGCCAATCTCAACAAGAAGGTTTCTCCCAATAGAGAGTTAAACCAAAATATTTCATTGAAAGTGTTTCTAATTTACAACGAAGTTGAATAGCAAAATTATTAGCCAACGCTAAATCAATATTAATAGCAATTAATTCTGATTTATGAAAATTAATTTTCAATCGAGATAAACCTTCAAAACTGGAGACACCTAGGTTGTGTAAAATTAAACATACGTGTTTTGTGGTGATTTCATATAGCAATCAACAGATCAACTGCCGATCTGGCATGTTGGCTCCCATATACCCTGTTGAAAAATAGGGGCGGAGAAAGACTTGAATCTGGGAGAGAAATTTTCAGAATATAATATCTCTACTATTTATTAAGTACGTATGTGTTTTTATTTTGCAATGGTCCAAATTTTTTATTGAATTTTTAAACTAATATCACTCATCGGATTGAATTATTCATCAAATAATGTTACTATTTCTATGATCATTTGTGTTGAAGTTAGAATTTTCTCTCAATTTTGTTTGTTACACAAAATGCTACATAATTTAGGAGTACAATTGTTCTATTTTGTTTCTTTTTTTTATTAGATTGTCATCAATTATAAATTTTAACTTTCCTTAAACGCTGAATGTTAACACTCTTCTCAATTTATATTTATTTTGCATTAATTATGTATTCATGATTGAAATTTACATTAATTACTAAATTATCTTTATTTTTACATGAAATATGAATTTTTATATTTCTGAAAAATATCATTGTAGCAACGCATAGACAAGATATTAATAATTTATAACTATCTTGAAACTCTAAAAGTATTTTTTGTAATTCTTTATGTTACAAGTATTTTTTTTATAAGGAAGATAAGAATGAAGTCTTTGAATTTTGTAAATATCTATTAAGATCTCTACTCGAATTTCAAACTTATTACATCTTGCATAGAAAGCATTGTCTTTTGCCACTAAAATAAATTAAGGCAAGTTCTCTTCATGTAAGAATTATTGTTTGAAATGTATATTTACAAAATGTTTTGTGAATTGAGTAATTGTTGTAATTATATTAAAAATCGAAGTTTATATTCTTTTACATATTTTTTGTTTAGAAGTATGATTTTATAAGATATATTTTGAAAAAAAAAATTTAGGGAGCATGTGCCCCCCTTCTGCCACAAAGTTCATTCTTTCCATTTCAAAGAAAAAATGAAAATAGAATAAATGTACCTTTTTCACTCTTTAACGATCCAGATTATTAAGTTAGGTCCTGTAACCTATCAATGCAACGAACATAAAGAAGGTATCAACATGACAACATCTACAATCATATGTAAAGTAATCATGAAAACACCCCAAAATTGCAATTTGCAACGGTGAAGCAGTGTGCTCGTTTCCGCAGGCATATCATATATATCATAAATTTTGATACAGTATCAAAATATAAATGTACATTTACAAATTTGCTAATACCCCAAATTATTATGTAGTCAAAATAATTGTTTTTCCACTAGTCCAAATTAATGTATGCACTCAAAAATCAAAGCTCGGATAAAGGTTCTTGTTATATATGTATGAACTTAAAAAGTTAGATTATTTGAATTCCATCTTTTGCCCCCCCAAAAAAATAGCATAATTATAATAGAACGTACAATTAATAGTGATTAGTGAAACTTGATTCAAAACAATATTAGGACCAAAATTAAAATTCTTTTTAACAAACAGTGTATATATATAATTAACGTTCTTTTTAACAAACAGTGAGTGTTTGTGTGTGTGTGTGTCTCTCTCTCTCTATATATATATATTTTTGTGAATAATACTCCTTTGGATAAAAAATGTTAGTAATGCTAAATTATAATTATTAATTTCAACCTGATCTCTTTGTCTATAACATAAATTTTGACCCATAGTACAATTAGCTTTTCTTCATATATACATTTTGGGATTTTTTAATTAAAGTAATATAATATCTTTAGAGAAGGGATCGGTTGACAATGAGTTATTTTGACAATCTTGATAATGGATCTTTAAATAAATATAAAAAAATCTTAAAAATAGAAAAAAAATTATAGATGTGTTCTTCTAAAAATTTATACAATTTCATTATCGTTTGATAGTCTATCAAAACCATCAAATTTTCATACAATTTGTAACAGTTTCAATTTAATGATCTTTGATAAATTATCAAACGATAATAACATTGCATGAAATTTAAATGATCATCAATCTAAAAGTGAAAAACACATCTATAAATTTTTTTCGTTTTTAAATTTTTTTTATATTTATTTAAAAGTCCATTATCTAGATTGTCAAAATAACCCATTTTCAATGGATCCCCACCCATATCTTTAAGCTAGCTATCTACTTTACCTCTCGTGCGCGAGTACTTAAATGCACAAACTTTCAATTATTTATGGAACTTACTTACGTACGTTCGTACAGTTAAGTAGAAAGACATCCAAGGTTTTTCATTTTGTCATTTTATATTTATATTTTGTCCATTTGTATAAGGAGTTATTTAGCATTTATATGCTATCATATTTTATTTATAGTAGTTAAATATTAACTAGCTAAATATTTCATTGTTCTAAGGTGGTTCGTTTTAAAGAATTATGAACTTTTTGTCATGTTCATCGTATGTGGAATTGCAAAGATCAGAAAAAAAAAATAGAGAGGAGCTAATTGAAGCAACTCATCTTTGTCAAAAGACAGTAGCGGAGTTTGAACTCAAAGTTTGGAGGACTAAAATAATTTATATACTTTTTAAATACTGTATTTTAAATTTTAAAGGGCTAAAATAATAAAATTATCATAAATACACTGTAAAATAGAGTAAAGAAAGTTCACGAAGACCTACCGTGAGCTTAACTCAAAAAATATATCAAATTATCTCCAAATTTTAATTTATCATTCTCATTAAAAAATTTATATGAAAATCTTATGGGACGCAAAAATTTGGAGCGTTTTGAGCTTTTTAATTCTTGGTTTTTAATTTTTGAAAACCAGCTCTAAAAATAATAATAAAATATTTAATATTTGAACATCATTTTAGAAAATTAAAAACGGTGGGTTAAAAAGCTCAAAACACTCCAAATTTTTGCATCCCACAATATTTTCATATAAAAAATTTAATGAGCATGATAAATTAAAATTTGGAGATGATTTGATTTACTTTTTGAGTTAAATTCACGGAGGCTTTCAATTGTATATTAATAACTGTGTAAAATAAATTAACACGAAAATAATGTAAATTAATTATATCTCAATCACATTGACTCTGACAATTATATTATTGACTCTAACAATTATATCAATCACATTCTAACCATCTCAATTACTGCAATGTATCAAAGTTCTGAATTTAGCTTCAGTGATGTTGATTTTAATATATTATGTCACATCACTACAGCAACCATACTAAGTTAACGCCGGCCGCAATTGAGTTGGCCCAAATTAGATCCAGTGCTTTTGCACAAATTAATTGAACTTGTATTTTCCTCTCAGAAAATCTAAAAAAGAAAGGAAATATGGAAAAAGAGAAAAAAGGGAAAAGAGATTGTCCGATCAACGCCGAGACGATGCATGAGTGATTGTCCGATCGATGCCGATCCCTTTCACACACGTCGCTTTTTTGCTCTCTCTGATTCATCTTTTCCGACGCTCAGAAATGCAACCCATTTCACTTTCTTTTCTCAGACACAGCTCGTATTCCTCTGTCCCTTTGAGGTCTGTGTAGATTTTATTTATTTATTTTAACAGTTTCTCTAGAGTTTTAGCAGTTTCTAGGATTTTAACGAATTTTATTTATTATTTATTTTATGATTTATCTCTCACAAGCATTTAGCACTTTGTACAGGAAGCATAGGCATAATGAGTGCTTCTCAGTGGCCAACTCTAATTTGCTTCACAATGAGTGCTTCTTTTATTTTCATTTTCATAATGTTCGATCTAGTGGTCTGACTCTAATTTAATCTGATAGCAGATAAGAAAGAGAGCAGTAAAGGAACCATAGCAAATGATTGATTGAAGAAATAAGTATAAAACAAGGGGCATCACATCAGTGTCAGTATCAGTATCTTAGTCATATATATATATATACATATATAATTTTTTTCTTTTCTCTTTATTATTATGCATTTTTAATGATTCTTTGATTCTGAGCATTATGGACAAGATTTACTCATGTGTCCGTGTAGTCTCTTCAGCATTATATAATATATTCTGAAACTTATGTATAGAATTATCCTTTTATAGAATGCAACTCACACTTGTTTATATGGATGGGCTTGGTGGCGGTTCCTATTATCAGAAGACTTTTTGAATCAATTCAATGTGAAATCCCTACTTAAACTCTAGTTAATTCCAGACTAAAAGCTGGAGTTATCTTATGCCAGCATCAATTGTGAAAAATAAAGTAAAATGTTCTAAAAAAAACAAAATAAAATCATCAAAGAGACAAATTGTACTATGCTAGACTGAATTAAGGCATTTTTATACCCTCGAGAAATAAATTACATGATAATGCTAGAAAATCTATTTTACTATTTCATTGATATTCTGTATTACACAGGCACATCAAATGAATTTCTTGCACAACAAAGCAGATGTGCCTCTACCTCTAGGAATCGTACTGATATATTGTCTGACTGTCACATCCTTTTCTTTTAGGAAAGAGAAAAGATCAAAAAACATATGGTGAATACCTATATTTAATTTTTGGATAATTCAAATAATTATGAACCTGACTAATTTTTTTTTTTTGTTAATACATGATTTTTCCAGCTCGGGTGGTATTGTATCAACAAAATTTGAGAGTTGTTCATATTAGAGATGCACTTTCAGCACAACAGGCTCAGTGAACATGTTGGGGCACAAATATCACTTTGTAAGATGTTGCTAGAAAATTATTTTTATTTAGATTAAATTATTGTATTCATTATCTAACTTTTAATTTTCTTTTTGAGCAGGAGAAGGAATATGGTCGACAACCGCACATAGAAATTAATACATAACTTGGAAAGCCAAAGAGAAAAAGAGTAAGTACTTAGCACTAACCGATATTATATTTCTTACTTTTAATCTTTCCCATAGAAATTCATAGATATTATTCATTTATTTCAGAAAATTCATAATGTTGTTCACTAATATTGCTAATATATCCCCTAAAAGGGGAGAAGGATTCTGATCATTCAAGCGGTATACTTCATCCTTTCTTTGGTGGGTGTCTAATCTGCTTTTTCATGGTTTTGGCACTATTTTCAAATTAATAAGTGTATTTTTCATGGTTTTGGCCCTAAAAGGTTACAAGTACGTTTTCATGCGTATCTAGTCAAAAGCTGATCATTCTGGAAAAGGATGTGGGAGAATTGATAGTTGGTAAATGAGAGTGAATAAGTGTACTGTGAGTTAAAAACTTATTTTTTTTACATCTGTTTTTTTTTGTATGAATAAATATTTTGTTTTTAGAGTTTACAAAATAAACAGATTGTAAATTTTATTTAGTGATTAAAAGTGTTTGCAATAAAATATAACCAGTTCTATTATTAATTTTTAAATTCTAACAAGAGCAATTGTGATCGGTGAATATGCTTATTTGCGATCGGGATATTGGTAGGAAAAGGTCTCATCCGCTATCGGTGCTGACGTCATAATAGTAGCAGTTGAGTATCTGTTATGAGTTTACTGCAACCGAGATAAGTGCTATTGGTAACGGTAGCTGTTGGTTATCTGCGACCGGCGCCTTAACTTTATGCACCGGCACATCAGTCGCAAATAGTCTTTTTTCCTGTAGTGCATCTTAATGAATCCCCAGACTTACATATGAAATTCCCATTACAAAAGATGCTTTGAAATTATCATTTAGTACAAGAGACGTGTAGTCACCCCAGAGATCGCGCCAGGGCCCAGAGCGAGAGAGCGGAGAGGTCACGCACTTGCGCAGGTCGCCACTTGTGAGTTGTGAGAGGTGAGATTGTAGCGAAGTTGGTTTCAATTTCAGGAATCGGTCAATGGGCAGCCCATTTACGAAGTTAATTCATGGCCCAAAGCAGGGGGTCAAATATTTAATTCAGAGATAGAATTCATTTTTTAAGTTTATAATACTATTTTTTTTAATTCAGTGGTCATCTAAGTTCTGAAATACTGTAGATCCGTTTCTGATTTTATCATATATAAAAAATTATTTGTTCAAATTATAATAAAAATAAATAAAATCAAGCAAAAAAAATTTCAAATTACAACCATTGCCAGCTCCTGATGCGCATTAATTGCAGTATCAGCATGGCATCCACATGACCACATATATATTGCAGTGAAATTGCCTTAAGTTATCATAATATATACTTGTTTTATTCTGGCCGATAATATATATATATAGAGTTTGTCTATTGTGCTTCCAATAACATTTCGATCCAAACACTATCAGTCCAAATTTTAATTTAAATAGCACAATAAAATCTTTATATCATAATCTTATACAATGCTAATTTTTATCGTGTTTGAAATTAATTTACTATGCTTAATGATTTTTAATAGATAACCCTAAAATAATAGAAAAATAATAAAATTTGTATGTCAAAAATGTTCATTTTCTAAAAATCATTAAGCATAGTAAACTAACTCCAAACACGATAAAAATTAGAATTCTACAAGATTATGATATAAATATTATATTGAGTTACTCAAATTATAATTTTGAGAATAAAAAATTAAAATTTGGACTGATAGTATTTCGGCCAAAGTGTGATCTATATATATATATATATATATATATATAGAGAGAGAGAGAGAGAGAAGAGAGAGAGAGAGAGAGAGAGAGAGAGTTTGTCTAGCATGCTTCCGTTAGCATTTCAATCGAAATGCTAACGAGTCAAATTTTAATTTTTCATATTTATAATTTCAATTTAAGTATCTCAATAAAATCTTTATATCATAATCTTATAGAATATTAATTTTCATCATGTTTGGAGTTAGTTTACTATACTTAATATTTTTTGAAAGATATCCCTGGAATAATAGAAAAATTATAAAAATTATATGTCAAAAAATACTTACTTTCTAAAAATCATTAAGCATAGTAAAATAACTCCAAACACGATGAAAATTAATATATTATAAGATTATCATATAAAGATTTTATTGAGCTACTTAAATTAAAATTTGACTCGTTAACATTTCGAGTTGAAATATAACGGAAGTATGTTAGACAAACTATATATATATATATATATATATATATATATATATAGAGAGAGAGAGAGAGAGAGAGAGAGAGGGAGATACCGTGAGCTTAAGCTCACAGAGGCCTTCCGTGAGCTTAACTCAAAAAACATATTAAATCATCTTGAAATTTTAATTTATCATTCTCATTAAATTTTTTATATAAAAATCTTGTGTGATGCAAAAATTTGGAGTGTTTTGAGCTTTTTAAGTCACCGTTTTTAATTTTTTAAAATGATGTTCAAGTATTGAATATATTATTATTATTTTTAGAGCTGATTTTTAAAAATTAAAAACCAGAACTTAAAAAGCTCAAAACGCTCCAAATTTTTGCATCCCATGAGATTTTCATATAAAGAATTTAATGAGAATGATAAATTTAAATTCTGAAATGATTTGATATGTTTTTTGAGTTAATCTCACGGAAGGCCTCCGTGAGCTTAAGTTCACGGTATCTCCACTCTATATATATATATATATATATTAGGTTTTTTTTTTTTTTTTTTAATGAAAGGCCCATAGGCTTATATATATTAGCTTTTGCTTACTAGTGTAGATAGATTCGGCACCTTTTGTTTCTTCTTGAAGGAAACACTTTCTTGAATCGTCATTCGTCAACAATTAATACTTGTACGTACATCTGTGACTATCAGAACAGTTGAGCTTTCATGACCCAGCAACTAACTAATTGTCAAGCAATTAACTACTAAAAACATGACCCATCTCCACCTATATCATTTAATTAATTGTTGCATAATTGTTTTGTTTTTACTGCATGCATATGTTGCACACTAGCTTATATATACCAATCATGCATATGCGCGTGTATGCATGCTCTCCGCTCCACTAGCATCTATTCTATCTATATATGGTAAGTTAATGTACACCCAATCTGTCAAATCAACTGTTCTAATTATCATGGCATTGTACAAGGTGTTTCTTGATGTCTGGTAAAAGAAATGGACATCAGGCTACTATTATTCTCGACAGTCAATTTTCTATGGTAAATAATTGTCGAAAATAATAACTTCAGATTCTTTCCTTCTTGGCTTTTTTTATGAAGGTTGCTGCAATTATTACTGCTCTTTATTATATATATATTAAGTACTACAGCTCTTTATTATACTTCTGATTTTTCTAGAATTACTGTGAACTGTGCGCTTCTTTTCGTTTGGCACTTCAAGGAATAACAAAAAATAGAAATAGCATTTCTATTTCGATGGATTAATTTACCAAATAAATTTTAGACTAAGTAGAAGAGTCCAGAAGAATAGAAATCCGACATATCAAATTATAGATGGTATATCAAATTAGCTTTCGTCGGAATAACGATTATTATTTGATTATATTGATTATATTATAATATTATGATTATAATTTATTATTATTATATTATTATTATATTATTATTATATTATTTAGTATTATTATAATGATGATTATTATATTATGATTATAGTTATGGTTATATTATGATTATATTATTATGATTACGACTATGATTATTATTATTTATTATTATAATAATCATATTATGATTATGATTATAATTTTTATTATTTAATTATGTTGTATTATATTATTATATTATGATTATATTATTATATTATTATATTATTATATTATTATGATTATAATTATTAATTATTATATTATTATTATGATTATGATTATATTATTATTGACTATAATTATTATTATTTATTATTATTATTATCATGATTTTGATTTTGATTATTATATTATTATTATTGTTGTACTATTATTTTATTATTATTGTCATCATCATCGTCATCATTATTGTTAGTATCATAATTATCCATACTTTAACTATTCTGATTAACTACTACCAAATGATATTTTTGCTCTTACGAATAGTTAAGAATATCACTTTTCTACCACTCTTCCAAAATTACCGTTCTTCTAAAGCTATTCCTTAATTTGCCAAACAAATGATTACATATAGCGGATAAGTTGTGTTTTACCCATGTGTAACATTTAATTTGAAGACATGATATTTCCTTTACCATTAGCATTGAGGACAGTAAAATGTTTGTATCTATATATGATTACATATAGGTGATAAGTTGTGTTTTACCCATGCGTAACATTTAATTTGAAGACATGATATTTCCTTTATCATCAACATTTAGGACACTAATATGTATATATGCATTTAGGCTATGGTGCATCAGCCTTAATTAAAAAGCAAGTGTGGTCTGAAACTTTAATTTTTCAACCTCCTTTCGGCTCGAAATTATGCATGACCTAGTGACATTTTTCAGATTTTTTTTATTTTAGTAAATAAAAAAATAGGGAACTGAAAAGATTAGTCCGTTTTTTTGGCCTGGATCGAGTTTCAAACTCGCCAGGACCGAGTTTGAAACTCGGTCCTAGATTTTTTTACGTTTGTGTGTTATATTAAAAATAAAACACGACAATTAATAGATTAGTCTAAATATTATAACAAGAATTAAAATAAAGTTTTACAAAATTAAATATAAGCACGATTAATACATTGTTCTAAAATAGTGTCAAACAAATTGAAATATTACAATAATAATTAAAATCTAATTGTTCTGATAAATATAACATTAAAACATAAATACGCTGCTAATCTAAATCATGTTCTGCTAGAGCGAGCTCGACCTCGAGTTGGTAGTCTGTTGATACGACCCACCATTTCATCCATAATCATTGAAATGTGTATCTTCATTCTCCTTCCTTTGTTGATTTTTGCTGGATCTGACCTAATGATCGAACCATTGTACATGGGCTAATCTCGTTTATTACCATAACTACACTAATGATCAGACTATGTGTTAATTTAGTACTGGATGGTATAATATGGACTAACGTCCTGAGTGTAATCTAGCTATCTGAATGAACAAATGATAAGTAAGTGGTCGTATGGGATGCCGGTCAATTGTGATTTCTGACACCAATAATAATCAATTCCTTTCATCGCTAATTCAAGCTCATATTTTATTTCACCCCTTTGTCTCATTTTATTTCAGCCCTTTGTCTCAATAAATTCATTTCTGTTGTAAACAACGTAGTTGTTGATATCCCAATCCAATAGTATGACATCGTATGTTCTCCCCTTATCATCGTGATATTTTATCAGTTCGGTGACCTTTTGGGAGAACACCAGACCTTGGACTTCCCAAACCGCTATAACTTCTCGATAATTATAGAACCACTCAACATATTTGTGCCATGTATTCTCGATGATAGCACATATCGAAAGTTATCTGGCGATCCTGAACATGTTGTTCAATGATTCTGAACCATTACTTGTCATTATTCCCCACCGATTGAGACCCCCATCTAGATATTATGCCCATCGTTCTTGATGCAATGCAGCCATTTGATCTGGAGTTAACTCCTCATAATAGAATTCCTCGGTTGATACTTCCTCAGCTACAACGGGTTGGTTATTGTGGTTTCTGTTATTTCGTGTCATTCTATTGGACACTTATTCTGTTAGGAGATTTCCTTGCATGATTCCTCCTTTTTTGACGAACTTATAGGATGTCGGTCTAATTTGATCAATTTTTTTCATATATTTCTCGCACCTCCATGATTTCTTATGTCTTGCAGCTTATTTGAAAAGAACTTTTATTATTTTCATATGGCAGTCCTTATACACATTTTGTGCAATATATTGTGTACAATAACGATGAATAGCCTCGCCTGCTGATTTCTTCCATCTAAATTTCGGTATCTCAAAAATACTGTTCTTATACCAAGATGTTGATCTGAGATAACGGTAATTTTACCAAGATCGACAACCTCTTTACGCAACCATTGCATGAACCAACCTAAATTTACCACACTTTCCTCGCCTGCTACAACAGCAAATGCATGTGGTAGTAGTTGTTGCTCTGCATCATAATCACATATCATAAATAGTTTACCGGCGTACCGACCCGTTAAAAATCTAACATCGATAGTTAAAACTGGCCGTAAGTAAGGTCATGCTGCAATGTACAGACCAAATGCCCATGCAACATGATCGAAAATTTCAACACCAAACTTTGTTGAGGGCGCTATCTCTATGATATATTTTGTGCCATGTGTGGAATTTTATATGGCTGCTAGCAGAGATGGAAGCATCTCGTATGACCTCTCTCAACTACCAAAAAGGTTTGCAATTACCAGTTCCCTTCCTCTCCATAATTTATTATAACTTGATTGTATTGTGGGGAACTTTTATTTAACTAAACCTCTTACTTCTTTAAATATCATATCTAAGTTTTCTCTCAACCGATTCTTAATAATATCTGCTATCATTCTGAAAGTCATCTGACTGTGGTCCGTCCTAGTAGCACTGCCAAAACAAGAGTGCTTGAACGGATTTGTTCTGATAACCCAAATACCCATTATATTGGGTGTGACATACATCCTCAATGGACAGTTAGAATCTTTACACATTGATCAGTAATATTTTCATCTCTACAGTATGAACAATAAACCTTACTGTTAATGTATTTTATTTTTATAGAAAAAATTAATAGTCCAAATAGAAAAAGAAACTTACAATGTTGATGAGACGAGAGTGATGAATACGGATCGGCTCTGGATATGTCAAAAAATAAATTTTCTGTTGGAAGCTCTTGTAACAGTAATAATGATGATTTTAAAGAAATTTTTGGCTGAAGGAAGATGAAGGAGAAAAGTGTTGGATGTACTATATAATAGCATAAAGTTGGGACTGAGTTTAAAACTCGGTCTCAACTTTCAGTAATTCTTAAATACACATAAATATAAAAAAAATGGTACCGAGTTTGAAACTCGGTACCGACACTTGGAACTGAATTTGAAATTCGGTCCTGACACTTAGAACCGGGTTTGAAACTCGATCCAAGCGAGTAAAGCTCAAAAATGAGCTAATCTTACTAGTTCCTTATTTTTTATTAACTAGAATAAAAAAATCTGGACATTTTTTTTATTATTTTCAAATAATTCTTTCGTTTAATCCAATTCATATTTTCTTTTTCAAAGGAGATTTCTTCTATAACTATTTCAGGAATATAAAGTTAGAAAAATGGGGATCTCTTTCTCTCTCTTTTTGGAGAGTTAGACCAAGAGGTGGTTCACTTCTCTCTTATTTTCTCTCTCATATTTTTTTTCTTATTGTTAATTCGTCTCTTAAAAGGTTAAACTCAACATCTTCTAGAGTTTAGAATATATAATTCGATACTATATATTAGTTTAATTTGATGATATATGTTATTATTTTGATCTAAAATTTATAAACTACTTGTGTATAAATTTCTGAATTTGAATGAGATACTCATTTTAGATAGTGGATAATACATGAACATGTGTTGAAATTGATCAATTTTGGATTTGTTTGTAAACTTCTAAGTTTGAGAGTAAGTACTAAAAAGTAATGTATAATCGGATATTTAGACTTAGAAAAATTACTGTGTGAAAGGCCTTAGTACCTTTGGAGAACTCAGATTTGAACTTTATTGTTTAGTCTATTAGGGGACTTGATTACTTGAATATATAGTTTGGTTAATCATATAAATTAATGTGTTTAGGATACGCTATAGAATAGAATTTGCTCTAGATAGGATATTGCGACACAAATGTGAGTAGAACCTGATTAGGCCTAATTAGAAACCTTCAAATAATAATTGCATGATAATTTAGCAACTAGTGTTAAATTAAATTTTTATATATATATATATATATATATATATATTGAGTGAAGCTATGGTGGTTTATGAAGTATAAAAATCTCTCGTGCTTCGTGTTCGTATCTCGAACTTGAGAGTTCAAATGATCGATCCATACAGTTGAACATGGTCTTCATATTGAAATATCTTTGGAGAATAATTTTTTTTGAAAAAAAATGCTATTTTTTACATCGGTAGAAAATTATTAGAATTGGATGGTGTAGAAATCGTTAAATCAATAAATTTTGTACTCATCTAGAAAATAGAAAAACTTTCCAAAAAAAATATAATTCGATCTTCAAAGATATTTTAATACGAAGATCATGCTTAACAGTTTGAATCGGCCGTTTAGACTTTAAATTCGACATACGGACGCAAAACATATGAGATTTTGTACTTCGCAAAGCACCATAGTCTCACCACACACACACTATATATATATATATGTGTGTGTGTGTGTGTGTGTATGTATGTGTAGACTATTGTGAAAATGTTTATATTTCAGTCGACGTGAAAAGACATCAAAAAATATAATTTAAAGTCTCCAACATTATAATTTATATATATAGAGAGAGAGTTATGCTACGATTAGTCGTGAAGTACAAAATATTTTTATATTTCGCATCATATCTTCCATTTTTGAATTCAAAATATCGATCTGACCGTCAAAAGTGTTCTCCATATTGAAATATATTTGGAAACTAAATTTTACATTTTTTAGAAATATTTTTCTATTTTTTTAGGGGATGAAAATGCATTGAGTTTATGATTTTTAATAAGAATAAATTTCTAATCCATCAAAAAATAGAAAAAAAATCTAAAAAATATAAAATTTGGTCTCCCAACATATTTTAATATGGAGAACACTTTTAACGGTTAGATAGATATTTTGAATTCAGAAATGAGAGATATGACGCGAAGTACAAAAATATTTTGTACTTTGTGACTAAGCGTAGCATAACTATATATATATATATAGAGAGAGAGAGAGAGAGTAAAGATACCGTGAGCTCAAATATTGAATATTTTATTATTAGTTTTAGAGGTGATTTTCAAAAATTTAAAACCATGACTTAAGAAACTCAAAACACTTCAAATTTTTGCATCCCATAATATTTTTATATAAATAATTTAATGAGCAAATTAAATTAAAATTTAAAAATAATTTTATGTACTTTTTGAATTAAGCTCACGGAAGGCCTCCGTGAGCTTAAACTCATGGTATCTTTACTCTCTCTCTATATATATATATAGTAAATCCACGGTGAGCTTAAGCTCACGGAAGAACTCGTGAGCTTAGCTCAAAATATATATCAAATGATTTCTAAATTTTGATTTTTCACTCTCATTAAATTCTTCATATTAAAATCTTGTGGGGTACAAAAATTTGGGATGTTTCGAGTTTTCTAAGTCACTCTTTTTAATTTTTGAAAATCAGCTCAAAAATAATAATAAAATATTTTAGTGAGAGAGGTGTTGTGTGCTTTGCGCTCATAATATTTCAATATGAAGAATTTAATGAGATTGAAAAATCAAAATTTGTAGATCATTTGATATTTTTTTGAGCTAAACTCACGGAGGTCTTCCGTGAGTTTAAGCTCACCGTAGATTTACTCTCTCTCTCTCTCTCTCTCTATATATATAGAGAGAGAGAGAGAGAGAGAGTTGAGCTATGGTGTTATGCATAGAACGGATCGCTTCTGTACCATGGATCGGTTCTTCATTTTTAAAGTTCGAATGATCGATCCAACTGTATAAAATGACTTTCATTTGAATATCTAGACGTAGACTAAATTTTATATTTTTTTAGAATGGATGTGATCCGTTCTATACATAGCTATAAGATACTGTGAGCTTAAGCTCATAGAGGTCTTCCACGAGCTTAACTCAAAAAGTACATGAAATAATCTCTAAATTTTAATTTATCATTCTCATTAAATTCTTTATATGAAAATCTTATGGGATGCAAAAATTTAGAGTGTTTTGAGCTTTTTAAATCATCATTTTTAATTTTTATAAACGATTTTCAAACATTGAATATATTATTATTATTATTATTTTTTTAGAGCTGATTTTCAAAAATTAAAAACCATAACTTAAAACGCTCAAAACACTCTAAATTTTTACATCACACATGATTTTCATACAAAGAATTTAATGAGCAGTATAAATTAAAATTTAAAAATGATTTGATATATACTTTTTGAATTAAACTCATGGTATCTTTACTCATATATATATAGTCCGACTTTGATGCTTAGCAAAGCACATAGGTGTTGTGTGTTTTGCGCTCTATTTTTAATTTCAAGCTAGAAATAATCAATCTGAATTATTCAATCTAATATTCATATCAAAATTTATTAGTAAACCAAATTTTAGATTTTTTAGATTTTTTTACTATTTTTTTATGAGGAGAAAATGACTTGATCTCGAGAATTCTGGTTTATTAAAAAATGATGATTTCCCCCTATCCAAAAAAATAGCAAATAAATTCCAAAAAATATATAATTTGGTTTACTAATAAATTTTAATATGGAGATTGGATTGAACAGTTTGGATCGATAATTTTGACTTAAAATAAATAATAGAGCGCAAAACACACAACGCTCTTGTGCTTTACAAAGCACCATAGCCTAATTCTCTCTCTCTCTCTCTATATATATATATATAGAGAGAGAGAGAGAGAGAGAAAAGATATCGTGAGCTTAAGGTCACGGAGATCTTCCGTGAGCTTAACTCAAAAAGTATATCAAATCATCTCAAAATTTTAATTTATCATTTTCATTAAATTCTTTATATGAAAATCTTGTGGCTTGAAAACATTTGGAGTGTTTTGAGCTTTAAGTCACCGTTTTTAATTTTTAAAAATGATGTTCAAATATTACATATTTATTATTATTTTTAGAGCTTATTTTCAAAAATTAAAAATCATGACTTAAGAAACTCAAAACACTCCAAATTTTTGCATCCCAATAGATTTTCATTTAAAGAATTTAATGAGGATGATAAATTAAAATTTTGAGATGATTTGATGTAGTTTTTGAGTTAAGCTCACGGAAAACCTCCGTAAGCTTAAGTTCACGGTATTTTTACTCTCTCTCACGGTATATAAATTTAAACTATGATGCTACGTATGCTACAGACCGTTTCTTCATATCTAATATTCAAAGTTCAATCCAGTTATAACCCACAAGCCCTAAGAAGTTTTCGTTTTATGTTTTTTTTACAGTAGCATTAATTTAGGATTAGATCATCATTTTTTTCGAGAGTCTAAACTATGTATCTTTTAGTTATCTATAAACGACCTCTAATCTGAATTTTAGCATACGACCTCTTAAATAAAGAGCATTATATTTGTCAGTATACCAAAGGCTGAATTAAACTATCAACTTTATTTGCTATTTAAAAAACTGTCACAATGGTTCGACCCCGCCTATTCATACTATAATTAACAATGAGGTTTATTCGATTATAAATTGGACATTTAAGTATAATTTAGGCTAAAATTCTATTAGCCTGCCATTAAGGCGTCTTTATTCTTGTTGGAAACTGAATTATCTAAATGCAAGCATTCATAGATAATGCATGAGAGCAGTATTTCCGGCTCCGGACTCTATGTTCTTCTTCATGCATTTATGTATGTTTTTAAATGTCTCATAAGCAACAAAATCTGAACACATGCATTCAAATTTTATTGCATCTGTACTAAAGGCATTAAGTTGCCTAACTCAATAAACTGAAGAATGTTGATATTATTCATTTAGAAAAATTATGATAAAGTAAGAAATAATTGTATTTCTATGATAAAGCTACAGACTGAAGAACATTATATAGAGTTTGGATGTTGTGTCTAGTATGGATGGTCCGTGTGCTATGGATTATTTCTTTATTTTTCAAGTTCAAATGGTTGATCCGACCGCTCAAAATGACTTGATATATATAATTGTCATGGGCCATTCGAAAGGACGTGATTTTCTAACTATCTAAAAAAATAGTAAATTTTTTTAAAAGATATAATATTTGGTCTACAATTAGATTTTTATATGAAAATCATTTTAAGCGGTCGGATCGACCATTTAAATTTTAAAACGAAGAAACGATCTATAACATATGGGTCATCCGTGCTACACAACACACGTAGCACCGTAGCCCAACTTAGCGCGCGCGCGCGCACACACACACACACACATATATATATATATATATATATATATATATATAGAGAGAGAGAGAGAGAGAGTTGAGCTATGGTGCTATGCATAACAAGGATCGCTTCCGTGCTATGGATTGGTTCGCCGTTATCAAAGTGTAAATGACCGATCCAACCATATAAATTTTTTTTTCGTATGAATATCTAGACATAAATCAAATTTTATATTTTTTAAAAAATTTTACTATATTTTAAGACAACTAGAAAATCACTTCTTTTGAATGAGTCATAATAACTAAATCAAGTGATTTTCTAACTATCTTATAAAATAATAAAAAATTCTAAAAAACATAAAATTTGATCTCCATTGAGATATTCATATGAAAATTATTTTGTACAATTGGATCAACCATTTAAATTTTAAAAATGAAGAACCGGTCCATAACACGAGGTTGATTTGTGCTATGCATAGCACCATAGCCCAACTCTATGTGTGTGTGTGTGTGTATATATATATATATATATATATAGAGAGAGAGAGAGAGAGAGAGAGAGAGAGGCTAAAATACAACGTGTTGCACGGATGCACTCGTGCACATCGTCAAAATCTCAAAATTTAAGTTAAAAATGACTAATCCAAACTATTCTATTTATTCTCCATATTAAATTCTTATAGAAAATAAAATTTTATATTTTTAAAAAATTGTGCTCTATGCAACGCGTTGTATTTTAGCTTTCCTATATATATATATATATACTAGTATCTTATTTGTGCGTTGCTATGAAGATGTCTTTTAAAAATATAAAAATTTATATCTTTATGTGAAAAGAAAGAAAATAAAAATAAGTGGAATTTAGTAATTAATGTAAATTTCAATCACAAATGCATAATTAATATAAAATAAATACAAAATTGAGAGGAAAGTTGACATTCAGAATTTAAGGAAAATTAAAATTCATAATTGAACACAATTTAAGGAAAAAAAAAACAAAGTAGAGCAATTGTACTCCTAAATTATACAGCATTTCGTGTAACAATCAAAATTGAGAGAAAATTATAACTTCAACACAAATGATCATAGAGATAATAATATTATTTGATGAATAACTCAATCTAAATAATTTTAGCTCTATAAATTTAATAAAAAATCTAAACATTTACAGGATCAGAACATTTACGTGTTTAATAAGAAGTAGAGATATATGTCATGACTAGGGGTGTCAATTATTTACCCGACCCGACTCGACATGACCCGAAAATAAATGGATTGTGTGTGAGTTTAATTTTTTTGATCCGAATCGGGTCAGGTCGAGTTTAAGTCAACCCGACCCAATTAATTATATTTTTTGAAGTAATTTTGTGATTTAGTACTAATTAAAGCTTAAATATACATTAATTATACACTAATTAAGATTAATTATAAATTAATTAATATTTTATTGCTTAAAATTATATAAAAATATTTAATTATTTTATATGGATCGGGTTGGGTTGGGTATGGGTCAAGATTTTTTGGCCCGAATTTAATCGAGTCGGGTTCGGATCGGATTAAGAAAAATAATAAAATAATGTGACCTGATCCGAACCCGACCCGACCCGACCCGACCTATTGACACCCCTAGTCATGACTAATAGTCTCGAACTATTCATTTTTAGATTTGCCTAAACAGTAACCTCCAATTAAAGATATAGGCGACTGTAGCGCAATTACTTTGCAGACATCTTTTCAATGTAGTTGGGTTTGCTTGCACATCTTAGAATATATAATTATTGTATAATTCGTAGTAACTAATAATGTTTTACCAGATAATTGCTCACAATATCTGTCCTCAATTCAGGTAAGAAATTGGAGAAAGGGACTAGATTGCTGCCAGTACCATTTGAGTTGTGCACATATTTTTCAAGTAGAGATATGATTGTACGGCTGTACCAGTTATAACAGTCAGGATACAAGTATTTAGTATGGTTTCAGTAAGTACATAAAGTACTTAATAGACGATGGCTTCAGTCGTACCAGTTGCGAACTCTCTAACAATATTAGTCACATTCAGTTGATTGGTCAATTAAACTAAATAGATGTACTGAATTTCCTGCTTGATAGGTTTTCCAGACAACAACATTGCATTTCGTGTTCAACATAATTGTGCAAGTGGTACCGTTACTGTTGTTCCTGCTGTAAATAATCAAAGAAATGCTACTTAATTATCGTGTTCAACATTAGAATATTCATGTTTTCAGGTATTGTTATAAGAAGAGAAAAATCCATGTTTGCTTCATAACAAATTTGAGTAAAAAGAGCATGAAAGCGAGGACGCTCTCAGAGACTCAATGAAATAGGACTTGCGCCATGGATGGGCAGATTTTGTTCCTGAGTGTACTCCAGAAGTCCAGATGAAAGAGAGAACTGGAGAAGAAATGTCAAGTTAGGTAGAAAAGCATGAATTGTGCCTCCTCAAAGAAATGAAAGCAGGTCTTAGTGATTAGTTGGCGGTATCACTCTTTCTCATAGAGAAAAAAAGAGGCAAAACAATACTATGAATAGCAAAAGTGTATGGGATTGAGGGAAAGAAAATAATTCAGTCTTTCAATCAAAAGTTGAAATGTAAGCCAGAGCAATTATCTTTGTCACCCTCGTGACAGGTGAAGTCAATTCGTAGCAATTATTAAGCAACTCAATCCTCACCACAATCATCATCATCATTAGTATACAATAATAATAATAATAACAAAAAATAATATAATAATCATATAATAATAACAAATAAATAAATAAATAAATAATAGTGATTTAACACATTTTGCTTTAGTGAACATCAATTACTCATTGTGCATCATGTTATAAAACGGATGGTAATATTCACATTATTTATCTCTTTTTTTTCCAATTTCTGAGTCATAAATATCAAAAGCAGAGCAGGTACTCTGTATATGAGTTAATTAATCTAAATATCGTGTTTATCACAAATTCATTACTCTAGGTTACTAAAGGACGGTAATAGTCGTCTCTTTTCCAAGAAATATATAAAATATAAAAAACGGAGCATATACTTCTTTTTGTAGCATGAATTGGAATAAGAGATGATTAAATCCAAGGTTTTAAAATACGGATTTCAATATACGTGCGGTTGACCACTGCATAGCGCATATGCAACATGTGGGTGTATATGCGGTTCAGTATGTGGATATGTATTCTAAAAAATTCTTACAATATTTGAATCAATTATTTATTTTTGAAGAATTTTAATGTAAAATAAGAAAATATAATAAGATATTAATATAATTTTAAATATTTTGCATGAAAAATATCATATAATTAATTTTATATAATTAATATGATAAATATTTTAAAAAATAACGTACATTGTTGAATATGCGGATGTATATTCTTATGTATGCGGCATCGTACCGCATAAGCATAAGCGGACCACAAATGTGGTCATGCGGCCGCATTTTAAAACAATGATTAAATCACTCCACGGTAAAAATGGTAGAGCATGTACAAAACGTTTATATTATAAATTAATTAATTTACATATCAGTTTTGTTTAAAATTCAATATATTATATTAATTAAATAGTTCAGGTTGTTGGTCTCTTTCCAAAATCAAGAATGTACAGGCAAAGCATATTCTGTTTAACTTGATCAATGATCACTGTTGCCAGTTTTTTTTTTAAGAAGTAAGCAATTGCTTACTAGATTTACTATATTAGTAAAGAAAATAAAATTTCTCTGGGGGTGCATCATGCGAACAACTCTACAATTTGACAATCTCATGCGTGCTCAAAACTTCTTCTAGACATATATATACATATATACTAGTATAATCAACAGAGAACACAACATGACCAATGCCACAACTGATCTTGAATGGCAAAACAAAAGTTACAAGCATCGTATCATTCCATTACCAATACTAGTAGACGTCGCTGTTTCCAGCGCTGCCTCTTTACTATTCAACTTGTCCCCATAAATCACAATGCATCCCGTACATCATCTTTGTTTATATAACAAGGCAAAAGGCGCTTAATTCCTCTAACCCATTTAATTTACCACTGATCAGCATACAGAATTATACCTAGACATCCATGGCTACCTTAAGACCACTATTGGCTTTGCTTGCTTTGATGTGCTGGGTTCTGGTAGCAAACTCCGACTTCGCAGCGGATCGTGCTGAGTGCACCGATCAGCTGATGGGACTTGCGACATGCATCACATTTGTGGAGGGAGATGCAGATGCAAAGACTCCTACTCCTGATTGTTGCACTGGGTTTAAGCAGGTTGTCGGAAAGGGTTTGAAGTGCGTGTGCTTATTGATTAAGGATCGGGATGAGCCGGAGCTGGGGATAAAGATCAATGTTTCCCTCGCACTGGAGTTGCCGCACAAGTGCAGTGCGCCAACCAATCTCAGCGATTGTCCCCGTAAGTTTACTCCAGCGGCAGAGCCACACTCTGACAGGGGGGGCGCGCCGTCCCTCTAGTCAAAAAAATTTTCAAAATTACCTTTGTATATATATATATTCAGAAAAAAATTTAAAAATGTTTATATTAAAGAAACCCTTGAAAAAAAAAATTCCCTCCTAAATCGAAAGTCTGACTTCACCTCCTTATCTTGGCACGCACATGGTGTGTAAGAACTGTGTGAAAATATGTATACTTACATGCCTACATGGAAACCAAAATCAAGAGGGAGATCATTGAAAAATCAAAACATCAAATGAACTGACTTTCATTTTTTTTTCTTCCTCTTCATCACTAAACACTAATTTCGTTCTCATATATATATATATATATATATATATATATATATATATATGATTTTGCAGGATTACTAAAATTACCGAAAGATTCGGCAGATACAAAAATGTTTGAGCAATTCGCAAAGGAGATGGAAGGGGTGCCCACTCCAGCAAGCACACCTAAAACATCAACTGGCAGCGGTACCTTTTTATTCTTTTTTTTTTTTGGGATTAAGAAATTTAAACATCCCTTTGGTGTTGGTGGCCCCCCCAGATCTGTCAAATTCTTCAATAAAGGAAAATTAGAAAGTACTACGATAAAAGACCCATGTAGGAAAAAGAAGTATATGAAGGTTATAAGGACTTAATTATATGCATGGTCCAACGTATTTTCTTTTTCGGTTTCTCTTTAATATATAACTTAAAATTTTATTTTTGGAGCAATGAAAGAATTTATTGTTCCCTAAAGAATAATCTTGTACATTTAGCTGGCGGTAATTCTTTTCTTTTTTTGAAGTAAGTAATTTGATTGAGGTAATTATCTCTTTCTTGCACTTCATTTTTTAATCTCCATTACAGACCCCCAATATTGTTAGATAGATTTAACTGCTTTTGGGGAGAAAGAAAGAGTCTTAATTAGAATCAGAACATAAATCCTTTACCCCCAAAAAATTACAACATTAATCCTCTTTTCTCTTGCATTTTTACCTATCGCCTATGATGTGTGGGAGACCATACGGTCATGGTATGTAGCTTACCTGCCATTTTTTTAAAGGAGATATCGATGACAACAACTGTAGAATAAAAAAGAAAACTAAAAATGCTTGTTCGTTACCAGAGAGAATATTGATCTTAGAACGTTAGACGTTGAAGAAAAGAACGATTTATTTTGTTAATTTGTCTTCCCTAGTCTTATTATTGTGTTCTTGTGTTCATACAAAAAGGAAAGCCAAGTGATGACAGTACAAGTACACAAGCAAGTGGCGCTCAGAGAATTGAACTGATTGGATACAAGAATCTGATGAAAGCGTCAGGGATATTTCATCTTCTTTTACCTCTATTGTACTTGTATCATGTCTAGTTAGGAAGAGGTCCCTCTCTGTGTCTGATGGATACTGTTTTATCTGGCATAACAATCAAGTTCTGAGTGATCTCGCTGTTCTATGAAGTATAATTTATGGAAGTGTACTAGATTTCTTGTGTAAGTTTATCAATATACGAACTTTTTCTGAAGGTTTCCCAATAGTAATTTCTTTTATTTTTTAAGCATATTTTTGCCTCTTATTTATTCGCAAATTTACGAATAAAAAAACATTAGCATGTTTGTGTACTAATTACATCATAAAAAATATATGTGGTTCTAGCTTAGGGCACAGAGACGGATGCAGGATTTCTATCAAGAGGACATCAATCGGATTGTAATATCTTATCAGATTCAAATCAGTTAGCTAATCGGATACTAACTAAAAAAATCAACAATTCTACCTATATTCGTATGTAATAAAAAACTATCAAAATAATATTCTTTAATATATTAAAAATAATAACAAATTTAAAATAATAGATAATCATGTTGGCGTAGAAAATTTTCTTTATGGGACTTCATATTTTAAAATATTTTCATAATTTTTTTGTTATTCATTTTATTAAATATTTTTTCTCAATGAAAGTAATCAAACAATTCAAAGGAGGCCAGAAATTAAATTCACAAAGGTCAAATTAGTAAAATTTTAACCTAAAAAATATTATTTTTTAAATTTTAGAGGATCTAGCTGACCCCTGGTAATACTTGATCCGTCTCTGTCAGGGCAGATCTATTAAGGGCAAGTCGACTAGGACTTAAATTTCAAAACTTCAGTGAAATATAAATATTTTTTTCTTTGAAATTCTAAAATAATACTCATTTCTATAGTTATGTCTAGACTTAAGTATTGTTAGGTTAAAAACTTACATGATATAATTTTCCTCTTGGATCATTGTATCTATTGTGTCCAAACTTATATTTTTTTCTGGATCCACGACTGTTCTAGCTCGCACACACATCTGAATTTTCATATTAACATACACAAGTTTGCCCAAAAAGGATCCCTACACTATCAAATGCCGAAAATTTAAGCTTGTGAAAATATGGTAGGGTAATTTTTTTATTGAACACTGCTTTCTTTTTCTTTATTTATTTTCCTCCAGAAACGATATTGTGTAGTAATTATGATTTTTTGTTTAACCCTATAAAAATAAGTATTACATATATATCATTAATTTCAAAATTTTGACATGAATATATCTATTTTCTAAACGTTAGTATTCACAACTTAATCCAAACGCCACAGAGAAATAGGCACGTTTAGAAAATAGATATATTGGTGTCAAATATTTGGAACCAGGATATATGTGTAATATTTATTTTTAACAGGGTTAGACAGAAAAAAATCGGAATCATGATGTTTAGATCTCAAAGCTATTTCTGAACTGGGAAATTGTTACTAATGGCGATGGATTATAAACGATTTTAGCTGTTATCCTGGGGCCGCACAAAATACATATCCGTGTTGTGAAAAACATGTTTTTGATGCCCTTGAAAAGGAATGCATTTATTTGATTCATTAAATTGCGAGATTATATTTTACTATGAACTATTTTTTAATGAATTTCTATAGGGGTAACTTAATTAATTGATATCACAAAACACCATCGGTTCCTTCACCAGTTCATTTAATACCTTGAAGGGGATAACAGGTACCAATCAAAGTGACCGAGATGTCAAATATTCTGATTTTATGATCAATGGAAGCGATTTCTTTATCCGATCTGAGCAACTTAATTAATTGGATGGACGCCCCAGATTAATTATTTTATTAAAATGATGCTCATATTTTCATTGAATTTTAGCTACCAGTCAGAGCCAATCACACTGTGCATCTCGTTCATCACATAAATTTAAACTTTTTGTATATGGTTGTGAAAAAAAGAAATGGGAAACAAAAGAAAAAAAAACATTATTTTACCTGTTTAACGCATTAGTGCATTACAGTTCATTCAGTAAGCGTTTTCTTTTGCTACTTTCATTCTAATATCCAGAGACGATATATAATTATTTGAGCTAGAAGACTTTAAAAAAAAACATAATTTTGAACGTTTTCAGAAAAAAATGAATATGAGAACCAAATTTGTAGATAATAAGACAACTCTTCACTAATATCTGGGAGATCATACTAAGTCTATCATATAGATTCTGTTTTACAATATTTCTCAGAAGCACAAAATTTGCTGCATCCATAGATGATAGGTTGCTAATCTCACATTTATTTCAAAATCAAATACATACTCTCCATATCCAACCAGGAAATTATACAGAACAGATAGATGACAGATAGAATCTCCAGAAGTTGATGTCATTAACCCTCTCAACTACCAACTACCTCTTAATTGCTCCAACAGGATCAGTTTTTTTTTTCTTTTGTTCTACCATGTTCCCTATAATTTTAGTGCCTCATCTATTAGGATTACTCAAATTTTCTTCAATCCATTTGTATGTTAGTCCCATTGAATGGTCCAATATGTTCTGGAGTGAGACAAGATCTACTGGTGGGCCCATTGCCAACCGATGATTTGGTTGGCAATCATAGCAAAACAGATCTGATGCCTGACTTCTGGCCCATATAGTCTTCATTACCTTTTCCTCTCTGCTTACTGCATTTTTCAGTTAAATCTCAACCCAAATATTTGTTAAAACATATTATTGGGACTTCGTTTTGATAATTTCTTTTTGGTATCAAATAAAAAGGTTTGTCAAATAATTGGACTCATCTGAATTCCACACGCGTTGGAAACAAGTACATAGTACTCACAATTTGTGGGTGCAGCCTAACCAAGTTTCTGGAAGCTACTTCTCCCAACTCCACGTTTTGTACCAGGATCACCGGAGTTGGAGAGACCTGTGGTGGTGGAGAGCGGAGGCAGGTGGCAACAAAGGTGAGAGAGAAGGCAGCGTGGAGAGGAGGCTGTTGGACGTGGGAAGTGGAAGGGGAAGAGGATGTGTTTGAAATGGAGTGAAGAGAAGGCACTGGCAGTGTGAATTTGGTTACAACCTTATTGTTGGCACTTGGCACCTCACTGAGGAATGAAAATCAATTGGTTGTGTCGGATTCTCTGTTTATTTGTGCTCAGTTTCACTACCCGCTCCAAGTTGTCGAACATTTATATACGATCCTGATGAAGAAATACAACAGAGATCAAAATGAAACCTGCCTAGCGGCTTGGTTTTGCTCGTCATGAATCACTCAGGACCCCCTTCTGAACTTGTAGCGGTACATAACACACACACCCGAGCGCACCTCTCCAGCCTCTTCAAATCCTGCTGCTCCATCTCCCACCTCACTCAGCTCCATTCCTTCCTCTTCAAATCAGGCCTCCTCCACCACCCCCTTTACCTCCGCCCCCTCCTCTCCCTTTCTTCTCTTCCCCACTGGCGCAACCTCTCTTACTCACTATCCCTTCTCCTCTCCTCATTTTCTCTCAAGTGTAACCCTCCTCTTCCCTACCTATCTCTGTCTCTCCCTCTCTTTCGCGCCTTTTCTTCTTCCATCCACCCTTCTTACTCCTTGTCTATGTTCGTATTTCTTCACTCCCATTCACCCTTCGGTTCCTCTCCTTTCCCCTTCCCTTTTCTGTTCAAATCATGCGGCCGTGCTTTCTCACTCTCTGACCCGCCTTACACCCCGTTTATCCAATCAGGACTTCATTTACATTGTCATGTGATTCTGACCGGTCATGTAAATGACCACTTTATTCAAAATTCTCTCATCTCTATGTACTCTTTGTTTTCAGATATCAGATCCGCATGCAAGGTGTTTGATGAAATTCCTGTAAAAACCACAGCATCATGGAATTGTCTGATCTCAGCTTATGATAAGATTGGGGATGCAAAGTCAGCTGAGATGCTCTTTCTTCAGATGCCTCAGAGGAATGTCACCTCATGGAATACTTTGATCAATAGGTTTGTCAAGGCAGGAGACTTGTGTGGGGCAAGGAGGGTATTTGACGAAATCCCTGATAGAGATTCCATCTCATGGAACTCATTAATTGCTGGTTATGCTCGGGCTAGGAGATATAAGAGTGCCTTAAAATTATTCCATGAGATGCAAAGGAATAATGTAGAGCCCACGCAACTTACTATACTTTTAGTTCTTGCTGCTTGTGCAGAAACTGGTCAATTAATGCTGGGAAAGGAAATACATAGTTATTTGAATAGTAAGAACATTTTGATTGATGGGTACATGGGTAATGCATTGTTGGATATGTATGCCAAATGCGGATGTCTCAAGCTTGCCCGACAAGTGTTTGATGCAATGCCCATGAAGCATATTACTTGTTGGAATGCGATGATTGTAGGCTTTGCTGTTCATGGCTGCTCTGATGAAGCGTTAGATCTGTTTTCTGAAATGGAGAAGGAGAAGAATCAGTTGCCTAATCATACTAGCTTTCTAGGTGTATTGATTGCTTGTAGGCACAAGGGTCTGTTTAAAGAGGGCCAGAGATACTTCAACAGGATGATAGATGAGTACAAAATTATGCCTGACATAAAGCACTATGGTTGCATGATTGACTTGTTGAGCCGGTGCGGTTTGGTTGAGGAAGCATACAAGATGGCCAAAGAAATGCCAGTCAAGGCAAATAACGTCCTCTGGAAGACAATACTTTCAGCTTGTAGATTCCAGGGGCACGTGGACTTGGCAGATGCAGTGTTTAAGGAGTTGCAGGAAGTAGGCCCACTGGGAGAAGAGGAGCTTATTACCATGTCAAATGTCTATGCAGAAGCTGGGAGGTGGCAGGATGTAGAAAGATTGAGAGAGAGAATGGTGGATTCTGGAAGTTTGAAGCTAGCAGGTTGGAGTCAAATTGATACTCTGAGTTGAGTTTCAAATAGATACTGGTATGTGGAGCATTGAGGCAATTATTGGCTCGCAGAAACACAGAAAGGATATCAAATTTTTGAGGAATGAGCACTCCGGCATGACTGGAGGATAAATATTTCAAAAATATAATTTGAAATGTATTGAAGAGGAAAAATGAGAGAGATTTTTTGTATTTACCTTTTGCTCAAGGTCAAGTAATTGGTAAATGAAAGGTCATGATGGTAGTTCATTTTTGGCATTCGCCTTTTTGTATTTTGTTATGAAGCAAATCAGTTCTGTAAATGTAAGCTATTTATCATCATTCTTTAAACTAATAGTCCAGGAAATATAAAGAAAAAAAATAAAAGAAAAAAAGGAAAGAAAGAATATCATGATAAAGGTGTAAGTTTGTTGATTCAAATTGGTTAACTGAAGCCGCCCCTTGCCTCTGAAGGTCGAGATTTTTTTCTTTGTCATGATCATGTAACTATTAAAGGAATTTCGCTTTTATCAGAGAAAAGAACACTTAGGAAATACAGCAAAAAATGAAAAATCATGACAGTAGTTGACTTAGGCTTCCTTTCTGTTGAGGATTGTGTAGTGTGGTCTCATACTGTCATGCCGTGTCGAATACTTGTCTTTATATTCGTGCTACATATTGTTGATTAACCCAGTCCTGCATTTTTATCATCTTTTAGTTCCACTGAACATTGCCCCTTCATTATTGCCAATTGGAATATCGCTTGATATCTTCTACGCTCGTCCCTTTGTTAGCGAATTGATTGAATCAGAACCATTCCAGGGTTGAAGAATTTAGACGCTAGATAGTTAGCCTATCCTATCCCTCCAACAGTCTGCTTCATTCTGAGTGTAAAACAGACTTGCGTTGTCATAATGTCATTGCCACAAGAGCATTCTCAAATCAGCCCGATTCTGACAACTTCGTAATTTCTTTTTTTAATGAAAAGATGAGGGTCAAAGTCGTCAATTTTTTTTTATAGATATATATAAATATAATACTGGAGGTGTTATTTTGTACAAAGTATAAAAAAGAAGTTTTAGGAAAAACTAAGAAAAGATGAAGTAAAAGAAAATTCAAATAAAAGCTAAAATGAAGAATTAAAATGAACTGTTCCACTGCTGAGTGCTCACAGGCAACTCAAAATGAAAAGCTATCTATTTTTTCTGTCAGTAAGCGGTCTCTTAATTCCTCCACACTCTCTGCCTTGATCTGCTCGGCTGCTCTTTATTTAATATTGGCTCTTGTCAGAATTATGAATGCATCAATCCTGATGCTTTCAATATTTCTGATAAATCCAACCAATTATCATCTGCCCCCACCAATTTTGCTCTTGCTTTCACCAGTTCTGACAAGGCCCCCGTGCATGAAATGCTGTTGTCTCTCTTTTAATTTCTTGTATACCATCTGGCCTGTTTTACCACCTGCACCTGCACCAGTGACAAGTACTGTAAGGCATGAATGGCGGGACCAACTTGCCACATGAATCGCGGGACCCACTTGTCATTGTAATTCTGACTGGTAAGTTAATCCCCGATATCCCTTCAGTACCACTGGCAATATACGGGCCTTCCTGTATCCTTGACAGTGTAAACTCCGACTTTATTCCATCTCCTGATTATTTGAGCTCCTTTTTTGAAGCGCTTGTTGGAGCAGCTCCCTGAAGAACAATTGCTCTGAGTTGTGCTTCCATGTCTCTCTGACAGTAATATCCTTTTGCTCTTGAAATGTATAAACTAAGTGATATTCCTTACTAAGTATTGTATCTTGTCAGTTGTTGGACCAAATTCTTGTCAGCTCTCTGTTGCCTATGCCATACTATGTTAAATCACTCTCGGAGTCTCGGTATTGTTGTTTAATCTTCAAACTAAGTTGTTGTTCTTTGCATTGCTTCTCTCTGAATATTCTGATGCACCTTTCTCTCCATATCACAAAACATATCATTAGTTGTAGCCTCTTGCATTTTTTGTCATGCCATTGTAGCACAACCTCTTTGTAGTTGCCGTCAATGAACATCTGTGATATGTTGACACTTGCGCTGAAGTCATTAATTACCATGTTTCTGAATTCTGAACCGTTCGGTGTATTTGCAGTGTCTAAATAAATGTTGTGCTATCTTTCTGTCTCTTGTTGTCTTTGGAGGTGGCACATATTGGACAGCATCCATTCCTTTAATGATGAGATTATATATAGTAAAAAAATTGTTTTGCAATAAAAGCCATGAAAAGACTTCAATTCTCCTTGGCATTTTTAAGTTCCATAGCACGCTGAGTGAACTGATTATGCGCGGCCCCTCTTTAATTGCCCAATAACAATGTACTGACAGTTAATTCCTAATTTGTATGTCACAAGACATGCACCTTGGCAACGCAACTTTCATCATTAAATAAGACGTTGTGTGATTTTGATTGAAATCACAGCGTAAAATCTCCACCTCCAAGTGTTCAAATCAAGAAAGCGTATTTCATAATTTTCAGAGTAATTACACTTCTATATATATATTGAAGAAAAAATAAACGTTAAAAATGCATAGCAATTGGGGGGTGGGGGTGGGGGGTCAAATTTTGGTCAAATAATTCACAATAACTCCAAACGACCTATATCAAATTAGTAAAGAGAATCTGATAATTTATCAATAATTATCTGCGAGGTTACACATATTTTCGTTTTTTTATGACAAATCATCTCGGACACATATTTGAGTGAATAATTTTGGCATTATATATTTAGGTTTTATTATGAATCACAAGTTAATATATTTGAGATCGATATTGCGGAGTGATTAGTGATTGATGAATATATAAGTCATAGAATAAGAACTGGATGAGTGAAATGACAATTAACATCTGATATTCTCCGTGACAAAAAGATTTCAAATAAACTAAAAATAAATTCTACATGGACGGCGATTAGACATGTGATAATGTATGGTGCAAAATGCTAGATTATAAAAAAATAACACATCTAAAACATAAGTGTAGCTGAAATGCGGATGTTGCATTGGATATGTGATTATATAAGGAGAGATCAAATTGAAAATGATGATATAGAGACAAATTTGACGTAGCACCAATTCAAAAAAAAATCGGTCCAACACTGTTTACGATGGTTTGGTCGTATCCAACGAACGTCTCTTGAGGTATCGGTACACGGTAATATTCTAAGTCGTCCGAAAATATAAAAAGAGACAAAGATCGACCGAGACTAACATGGGAGGAAACAATAAAAAAGATTTGAAGAATATAATATACTTAAAGAGTTATTTTTGGATAAGAGTGCTTAAAAACGACGATCCACATATCAGAATCATGATATAAGAGTTAAAATTTAGTAGCAAAGTATAGACTTTAGGTAGATTCTAAAGTTATAGAAATTTAAAATTTTTAAAATTTAGAAGTACATTTCATAGTATTGATTTAATGTGATCATTGTTATTAGAATTATTTTTATTATTATTAGCATTAGCATTATTACTATTATGATGTCTTGTATTATTATTATTATTATTATTATTATTATTATTATTATTATTAGTGTTATTACTATTATTATTAGCATTATCATCATCATCAGTATTTTCATAACATTATCATCATCGTCATCATCATTTTCATTATTATTATCATCATCATTATTTTTTATTTTCTATTTAAAATCTATGATCTTTATATTTCTATGTTTAACATAAATTAAAGATTTTGTAGTTGTTTCACGAATCACAAACTAATCAAATCAGTCATGCGCTATTTCCATTGAATATAATAAAATGGATAAGGAATCGAGAAAGAAACGTATCTAAAATATATTCAAATTTTCTATTCAAGAGCAGGTTAAAATTGTCAAACCAACTAATCAATTTTATTCATATAAAAAGAAGAACAAATAATGAAATAATAAATCGAGAAAAATATCAATTTCCAAAGGTGGACTCTAACGCTGTGCTCCCAAGTCTTATGGAGAGGTGACGGGATGGAAAGGACAGGAAATATATGGAAAGAAAGTTGAAGGAATGATATGGAAATAAAGTGTTAAATTTATTTCTTGCTCCCGAGTGTTAATGGAGGTTAACATTTATAACTTTGTTTATAATATGTTAAAAGACTTTAATATTCTTTTTTTATATGTTGTGAGTAAAATACTAGATTACTGATTCTTACGAACAACATTTACTTATTCTCTAGTTTATTTGCTCTGACAATATCTAAAATTTGTAATTCTTCAACTACAATACTAATATAATTTTATCTTGTTCTCAAACACTAAAAATACTAGTATAAGTATGCCTCATTCTCAGACAGCAACTAAAAATTCATAAGAGTTGTATGCAAGTTCAATGATTGAAGTATTCTTAGTAGTACTATTACATATTGGTTTCATACTGCAGTAAAACCACAAATATCAACACCAATTAATGATGTCTAAACACAACTAGATATACTTCTGAATTAAGAGTTCATAATAATTTTACATTGTCATTAAGAAGCTACATCCTTTTACAGTTTACTATCACAAAATGTACTCCATTTAATTTGGTCCCAAAATATTCACAAAATATACTTCATGTCATTTAGTCCCAAAATATCCACATAATAACAAAATATTACAACTAATTCACTATTTCTAAAAACTGCCAAGCATTTTTATAAGGATGGTCTTTCGTGCTGACATTGGACAACCCAAAAAAGCTCCCAACTTAGAAGGATTCTCAGTAAGGTAAAGATATGCATTGTTCTTAATTTCCTCACTAAGTTGTATTTCTTCAAGGTGGGTCCATATCTCACTTTCAGGAATTTGAAGCCTTTGATGGCTCTTCACTAATTCAGCAGTTGATTCTTTAATTGCATCAGCTACGGATTTAAAAGATTCTTTCAACATGACAATATCATCATCATTTAATTCACTAGTCTTTCGTTTCTTCTTAGAAGTGCTCACTTCTCTAGTTGGTTGATTGCACATTGGTGATGCATCATTAAAATTACATCCTTCTATTGTTGCACGATTTTCTGATACTAAAAGGTCGATTTCTTCAATAGTATCAGCTGCACGTTCTTCATTCATGCATGTTTCTTTCTCTATTGGTTGATTCATACGAGCAAATATTTCCTTTACATCTGCTGGTGCTTCGGCCTTCTCTCCTGTTGCCCGATTATTACCAAACAAAGATGCTAATTTGTTATAGTTGCGAACATGTTTGTTCATCCATGGAGCAGCTTTTGGATGAACCTATTCACAATAACTCATTAATCACGATAATATATATATATATATTAATTAATATTGAAAAATAACTTCTCACTTACTAGTAAATGGTTTGGAAGGACTAGTGCTGCACATATTTATGTTTATTTCATGAAGAAAAATAAATTTGAAGATGACTTTGATGATTTTTGGTAATTTAATTTTTACCTCAAGTAATTTTTGCCAAACTTCAAGTTCAGCACACCATGTACTAGTTGCAGAGTTCCAAGCAAAGCCACTTAAACCATTCTTGAAGATATCATAGCAAGGTCCAAAACCCCTTTTGATATACTTCATACGGTTCTTTATTTTCTCCTTGTCAAAGTGTACATCTGGGAATTTTTCAGATAATTCTTGTAGTATGAGATCATGAGCTTTGGAAGTGAAGGTTCCTCCAACTCGATTACCAACATTATTTTGATATACATATGCATCAATTAAAACATCATCCATATGAGGAGTCCATGTGATTGAATCATCTTTACTAGCATTAAAATTCTAGGATTCTTTCTTTTTCCCATCTCCAAACTACAATAACAAAATATATAGATGAGCATCATATACTGAATTCAAAATACACTAGTTCTCTAGTGATAGAAATCAGAATACATTGTTTCTAATCATTTCTCCTAATTCTAACATAATCATTCCATATCTGGATTGCAATTCTATCTCTAATCATTTCTCCTAATCTTGTATCATTAACATCATCATCGGGATCAGTCGGTGGTCTGAGAGAGACCGGTATTGCATTGGCCAATTCCCGATCAACCTGAGCAAGAATCTCATTATCTGGATCCACATCCATTAAAAAGTTGTGCAAAATAAAACATGTCAGAATTATGAGTTTCTGTGTTTCATCCTTGTAATGTGGTTCTGTTCTAGTTGCAATTATAGGAAAGCGTTTTTTCAAAACACCAAAAGCTCGTTCGATTGAGTTACGTAAAGAAGCGTGACGAAGATTGAACAACTCGCGGTGATTTTGTGGTGGATTTCTAGAATATTCTTTCAAATGATATCGCTCGCCTCTATAAGGTGTAATTAGGCCGCTCTTTATCATGAAACCCCCATCAACAAGATAAAATTTTCCTAAAAAATTAATAAAATAATAATTAATATTTTAATTATTTTAAATAAAATTATATATATATATATAATGAAAGTAATTATGTTAATCTATTTGTTTCTATACCTTGTGGGATTTTAAGTGGGTATTTTCTTTTTAGTGCATTCTTTAGAATTGTTGAGTCTGATCCTGTGCCTTCCCATCCTGCTAAGACATATGTGAATTTTAAGTTTGGAGTGCATGCAGCTAGCACATTCATTGTTGGAATATCTTTTCTACCACGGTGCTTAGGAGCTTCTTTAGAAGAAACTTTAACTCTAAAATGTGTACCATCAATTGAACCAACACAATCCTGCCAATGAAAAATATTTTTTAGATTTATTTGTTGTATTATGTTCATTATTTTAAAAAATTAGTAGTATGATATGAAGTACCTTGAAATAAGGATTAAATCTAGGATTATTACTTATCTCCATTGGAATGCTTAATCCATCAGGTTGCTTGAGAAATGTTGCTTCTAACTCTATTATGGCTCTCATGACCCTATGGAAATCACGACTAATTGTCCCTCTCCCTCGATAAAAGAAGAAACTCATCACTCGATGTTTTGTATTGTGTCCCAAAATATACAGAAATCTAGCAATTTGTTCTTCGACGCTGAGTCGCTGACTCGGCTTAAGCCCCCCTTCAATTTGCAATTTTTGACACAAAATAAAGAAAGCTCTATGGTCCATTCTAATTATATCTCGACATTTTGTGCTATTTATCAAATCAGATATTAGTTTATCTCTTGTAGTTCGAATACTTCGTCTAATTGTTTCTTCTTGTTCTTTTTCCTTCTCTGTCATTTGAGTACCATTTTTTTCTAATTTAGCCAACATTACATGATAGAGTACGGCGCAACTAAGATGCACAACAGCCAAATGATTCAAGTGATTTACCAAAGCCAAAAATTGCCATCTATGATTATGTTCATCATCCATCTACAAAGAATTGTAATATAATTGTAAATACTCTTTTCATATTCTATGCACAATAACATATGCAATTACTTATACTTGCAACTCATGATATCCGTTTAAATTTTAGATATCAGAAATTGTCAATAACAATTCAGAAGTTGATAGTTGAGAAAAGTCTAAATAATAAGAAAAAAAATAGAAATGATAAAATTGAGTTGAGCCAACTCACTGATGACACAACTAGGCTAAGCAACAACATCTAATTTTCATTCAAAATTTCAAGTTTTATTATTTTAGGTAATATCGCTATATTACTTTCATTTTTTTCTCTTTTAATGAAAAATTACCACAACATCTCAATCCATAAATAAAAGAGAAAAACCAACTGACCTTCTGAAGAAGACGTGGAAAGGAACCAACTCTAGAAAAAAAGTAACACAATGGAGAAGGCAGATGAAAAAAGCACCAGCGGATAGCAGAAAAAAGAGGAAAGAGAGAGAAAGATGCATAGAAAGTAAAATAAATCTAGTTATTTGGCGGGCCTGTAGAAATTTTGGAGGGAAATGAACTAGTGGTGGGGACCATTGTTTCATATCTCAAAGAGCATAGTAATATAATCGGGTAAATTTGGTATAAATTTTAATTCACCAACTGGCTTTACATTCCAAATTGGGGGTGACAAATTTTGAGAAAAAACTGCTGTCAGGAACCTTTTTTATCCACTTATTTCCACACATTAACTCACTGACAAAGTCAGGAGCAGAGTTTTAAAATATCTCCTCATTTCCTTTCCACCATCTCACCCAGGCTTACCTCCTCTGGAGCATAGCCTTAATTAATAGGTGCATTAAAATTTGATAGTGTAATTTTCCAGGAAATTTATCATGTTCTGCATTAGGTGAGGGCTGTAATTAGCTTGACTTCCCTTTATTATTGCTTTTTATCATTGATAAATTGTAAAGTTGCAGTGCATCATGTCTGTATGACAATTGACAGACCTTGGATTATTTGCAACTGGGTGGGACCATATCTATTTTTCATTATTCAATATTAATTTGTGTGAGTTAATTTCTTGTTAGGGTGGATTTGCTGTTACTGCCAGACCACCGGGTCAAGTTTAGTTGAGGATGTGTGGAAACGTATTTGCTGTCATAGTTGTGGTTATGGCAGTGTGTCATTGGTTGCTGACAGTGGGACCCACTCTTAATTATACAATATTCGAATCTAATCATGACCGTTTAAATCAATCCGATGATCGAAACTTTGTGTTATACTTTCTGCCATACATTTTATGGCAGCGGATATGGATCCAAGAATGTGAATTATTTCGACCATACTTTCTGCCATACATTTTAATTCACGCGCTCCAGCAGACAAGAACTTGACATAGAGTTCAGTATTTTGTTCACATAGGCTGAATTAAGAATATATATAAATTAAAGTGAGGCAAAAATGTATCTGTATATATTAAGTTTTAGGATAAGAACTATTTTCAATTTTAAATTGCAATCACTTTTAATCATTTGTGAAACTTGTATAATGATAAAAAATAATTCTTTAAACTGAGATGAACCAGAATGAGAAGTCAGAAATTCCCCACCATGTCAATTCATACCAAAAAGGAAAAAGGCAGATTTTTAAATGTTCCCAATTATTGTCATGTCTGAGTAACTGATTTGTATATGGAAAAAAGGGTACAAAGTATAGTTGGACTGTTGCTGTAACAAGTACAACAACCAGACGAATTTGGCTTGTTGCAACATTCAACGAGCCAAATCTTCTGTGGTTTGGAATAGCCAAAGGGGTTGGGAGTTGGGACTTGAAAGATTGAGGAATAATAATATTCAGGATAACCAGTTATTTTGAAAACAATTTCATGTTTTGATGGGTGAATGGTTGTTTGGAATAGCCAGTACCTCCTATTTCACTATCTCTTGATAATTACAAAATGAGGTCGAACTTCTTAATATTTTATACATGAAATCCAAATGAATTAAAATATATTTAATGATTTTTTTTTATTTTAAGCAAGAATAAAAAAAGTTGGCCTAATTTGACAGCGATCACTATTTCAAATTGGACAATTACTTTTGTTAGAATTTTATGCATAAAAAAAAGAAGTCGAAATAATTCATTTTCCCTTTTCATAAGAAACACGAGAGATCCATACCATAGTGATTACAATATTCTCATCATCACCATCACCATCACCATCACCACCACCACCAATTTATTAATATTTTATATAATAATATTATTATTTTATAAATATCATTATCAACTGCAAAACATGACGGATGACTGGGATAAGTCCAGGACCTGAACGTATTTAATTGAGCGAAATTACGGCCCTATGTGAACGTATTTAATCTTGATCTGATCAGCAACCAATATTGAAGGCCGTAATTTCACACTTTATATTCAACTGTAACTTGGGTTTCGTCTGATGATAATATAGTTCTGAAATAAATAATTAATAATATAAAATTTAAAATATATTTTTAAAATTTTACATTAAAAAATTTAGACATAATATTTTTAAATGAGGAGAGATAAACTATTTTATATGAACCTTTGAATTTAAGAAGATGAAAAAATTTAAATAAAATCAACAATGAAAAAAAAATGATGATGTAACATATTTAAAAAGTTAGAATGAAGAATTGTGCAGTGCATACAGTCTGCTCAAACAATTTTCGATTAGAGAAACATAATTGTCCACCATTTTCTTGGACACTTGTCCTTAATTATTCGTTAACTGTCAATATATAATTGTCAATTAAAATACATAATTGTTAAGTCAGAAATTTTATATTTTTGTATACAAATTTGTATGAAAAATATAATCTTAGTTAAGTAACAATTGTGTGTTTTTGATTGATAAATATATAACTACAGTTAATAAATAAAGTGGTGTCCATTGTTCACCAGCCAGAATGGTGGACAACGGACAGCGCTATTTCGATTATATGCTTATGCTGGGGAATGGAATTGAAATTCTCGTTTTTGGTAATTAATAGGAACAACAAAAGAAGTTTAAACTAAATTGTTTATTCATAAACTAAGTTATTTATTCATATACAAATCCCGGCACGTACCAAGGGTGTATTTATTCAATCATCAATTACATATCCAAACAATTTATTTCAAATTTTAAACGATGAATCATAAAAATCAAACACTAGAATATATGAATAGACTTGGAGGCAAGTACTAATTAGCTAATTAATTCATTCCTGCATTAATTAACTAATTAGTTATAAGGCGAGGTTGCTTGACCAAACTTGGACATCAGAAGCTGGATGACTGACGCATCAACCTGGAACGTCTTTGTCAGAACATCAATCGGGATTGCCGGGTTCGACCCGAACACAGTTATTGGAGCCACCACAACCCCCGGCAACTGGCTGTTAAAAGACGTAATAGCCAGCGCATTTTCCTTTCCAGTGTTGTATTGGAAATGAACAAGCCCTCTAGGGATAATGAAGCTCTCACCAGCCTTCAAAACCTTGGAATAGAGCACATTTGCAGTGCTGATGAAACCAACAAGCAATTCTCCTTCAACAACAAATCCGATTTCGGAGGCACGGGGATGGCTATGGAGAGGATTGACACCACCTGGAGCAATGTCGACACGGTTAATGGAGAGACCAAGGGTATTCAGGCCCGGGAAGCTCTGCACATTGCCTGCTGTGATATTTGATCCGAACATGTTGTTGGTGTTTCCTCCCACAGCAAGTCCACCGAAGAAGAAATCTTTGGAGGCAGCACTAGAAGCTGGTTTGCAAGGGAAACCATTGATGGTGAGGTTAGCATTGAGATCAGCAACGCAGAAGTCTTGAAGAGGATCGGGGTCAGCACGGCATGAGGTGAAGAGGAAGACAGTGAGAGAAAGGAGCAACAGAGATCTTAAAGGAGCCATTGTAGCTTTTTCCTTCTTTGTGTATGCTTTAGTGTGCTGTTTGGGTTTGTGATGAATGCTCGTGCATGGCTGGTCTTTTTAAAGTACTGATGCAAGGAATTGTTCAAAAATGATAGAAAAGTAAGTATTTGATTTGTCTATGCAAGTTTCTTTGAAGTAAAACTAATTAAAAAATTTACTAATGCGACGAATTATTCTATATATTCCAAGTTATGGAATGGTAAAACTAATTAAATAATGTAGTTGGTGATGAATAATGAACCTGCAGATGCTGAGTTTTCAAGTTCCTATAATATTGCCATTAGATAAGCAATGAATCGGTCTCAACTCTCAAATGATAAGATCAGGAGAAGACTTTGTCCTCGGCTTTAATTTCTTGTACTGTGTTTCGGTCCGGTCCAAACTCCAGACTTTTTTGCCTTTTAATCTGAACAAAGCTAAAGAGGATACAAGTCACAAGCACAAGCTTCCCGGAATTGTTCTCCACGCCAACTAGAGTTGCGTAATCGGATTGGTTTAATGATTTTGAATCAAACCGTTAAATTTTGAACTATTTGGTTCGATTTTTCAGTTTAATAATTTTGAATCGGTTGAAAATTTTAGCTAATTCGGTTTTTGTTCTTTAGTTCGGTTTTGATTTTTTAAATCGGATAAACCGAATAGTCCAAAATTTATCAAATAATTTTATTTTACTTGATATAAATAAAGATTATATCAAAGATAATCCGAATATATTTATTTTCTATAGGTTTTATTTAGCTATTTATTTTATTTTTTTAATTATTTATTTCTTCTATCAATTTTTATAACTTTTAATATTTTTATTTCTCTTTAAATAATATAATTTTGGTTTAACCGAATAAATCAAATAAAATTTTGGTTTATTCAGTTGATATTTTTAAATTTTAATTCGGTTCATAATTTGACAAACCGAAAAAAATTTCAAATATATATAATTATTTCGATTGGAACTGAACCGATCATTTGCACACCCCTAACGCGAGCAGCAACAATGATTCAGAAAAAAAAGTAAAAGCAGACTTGTTTGGAGTGGGCCTACTGTACTCTGTACATTTCATTTTTGCTCATATATTGAGTAACTGGATGTGGAAAACTTTAATTCCCAATCCTTACTAGGGCTGTGGCTGTACATTTTTTTCTTTAGTTGTTTGCAAATGCAATAAATCTGCCTCTTAGTTAAAGCGCTGCAAACGGAGGTTCCTTATCCCAATGATTCGACTCCAATGTACATTCATGGAAATACATTCATAATACATTTTTTAAAATATTATTTAAATAAAAAATCAAAATCATAAAGTTTTGGATATGATATGTTCAAATTTTAAATAATTTAGAAATAATTTAAAACTTCACAGTTTTAAATTTTAAAATTTTAAAATTTTATTATATGATGAGATGCAAAATTTATTTTAGGTTGACTAAAATTTAATATATATTTTATCTAAGTCATTAAACATACATTTATAATTTTAAATTTTCATATGAACCGTACATTCAAAAAATGGAAATATTGAATGTATTATAAAATTGAATATATACCAAAATTATTCTTCGATTACGTTAGAAATTTCTGATGGGGATGACTTTATTTGTTAAAATGAAGCAACTAATGATACAAAACTTCAAATTGATCAATAGAAAAAGTATTATTTTAATATATTTATATTAATATTTTATACAATTTGTGCTATAAAGACTCGTACATGCAAAGATTATAACATAAATTAATAGAAGACAACATTCAAAATAATTTTATGTATTTTTTAAATTTTATGTATTAGAATAAGGTTAGAAATGATACAAAACACAAATACTCTAATAGAAAAAATATGTGTTTAATGCATTTGTGTTAAACTGCACAATTTGTGTCATAAAAGTTCAAAAACGCACAAATTATAATATAAATCATTGGAAGACATCATTCAAAAATATTTTTTATTTATTTTGATGATTTTATATATTAAAATGAGACTATAAATTACACAAAATTAGAATTAACTACCATAAAAATATTATTTTAATACATTTATATTAATCTTATTACGCAATTTATGTCATAAATTTTTTAGCATGTAAAGTTTATAATATAAATCAATAGAAGACAACATTCAATAACTTTGTGTACTTTTATGATTTTATACGTTAAAATAAGACTAAAATGATATGAAACTCAAATAAACTAATAATAAAATTATTATTTTAACGCATTTGTGTTAATTTTTCTGCACAATTCATATCATAATGCCTCAATAAGTCAAAGATTATAATATAGACCACCAGAAAGACATAACTCAAAATAATTATATATATATTAGTGTATTATCTGTTGAAACAAAAAAAAAAAACTAATGATATAAAATTTAAATTGACAAACATAAAAAATATTATTATTATATATTTATATTAGTTTTTCGCACAATTCGTATAAAAGTAGACTTATTTGGAATGGATCTACTGTACATTTCATTTTTGCTCATATGATGAACAACTGGATGTGGAGAACTTTAATTCCCGATCCTTATTACTTATTGAGTGGGGATCCATTAATAATGGGTTATTTTGACAATCTTGATAATGGACTTCTAAATAAATATTAAAAAAATTTTAAAAATGAAAAACAACTTATAGATGTGTTCTTCTACTTTAAATTGATGGTCATTTAAATTTCATATAATTTAATTATCGTTTGATAGTTTATCAAAGACCGTTAAATTGGAACCGTTGCAAATTATATGAAAATTTGATAGTCTTTGATGGACTATCAAACGATAATAAAATTATATGAAATTTGAATAACCATCAATCTAAAAATAGAAAAACACATCTATAAATCTTTTTCTATTTTTAAGATTTTTTTGTATTTATTTAAAGATTCATTGTCAAAATTGTCAAAATAACCATTGTCAACTATCCTCTCTTACTTGTTAGGGCTGTGGCTGTACATATTTTGTTTAGTTGTTTTCACATGCAATAAATCTGCCTCTTAGTTAAAGCGTTGCAAACGGAGGTTCCTTGTCCCAATGGTTCGATTTAGAGTAAACATTCATGAAAATACATTCACGATACATTTTTTTTTTGAAAAATATTGTTTAAATAAGAAATTTAAAATCATAAATATTTATTTTTAATGATTTAGATATAATATACACTAAATTTAATATAATTTAGAAATTGATTGATCATTCATTATAATATTATTTAAATTCTAATGTTAAAATTTTAAAATTATATGATGAGATACAAAATTTGAACTAAGATTCAATACATAATTTATCTAAGTCGTTAGAAACCCATTTATAATTAAAAAAATTTCATTTGAACCATACATTTCAAAAAATATATACCATAAACATTAGATGTACCATAAAATCAGATATACACCAAAATTGCTGTCCGATTACGTTTGAAGTTTCTGATCAAGAGAATTTTTTTGTGCATAATGTTGTTTATTAGTGAGGTCTGCCGGAGCCAAGTGCGATCTAATGGTATCAAACTATCAATTGACCAACTCCACTAAATTTTCAAAAAGTATCTTACTATCTTAGAATTTCAAGTTTTATTCAACACAAGATTTATCAGTGGATGCAAAATCTTAATTCCACCACCGAAAATGGAATTTGAGCATGTTTTAGTTTAATATCAAACTTGGGTTAAACTGCATCGGTGTTGCTGATTCATGAGAAAGTTTGATATCAATAGGTGTCGTGCATGATAACAAATTTCTATCACTTATATTTTACTTTTGGAACTGTTTTAATAAAAATTAAAAACCGAAGTGATGCCAAGTTCGCTACCCCCCCAAATTCGACTAATCCAAATTCGCTAAAATAAACGGTAATTATATCGGATACCTATCTGATAAAAATTTATATGTGGAACGCATGGGATACTCCACTTAAATTTGTATAAAAGAATGAGAAGTAAAGAAAATGAAATGGATGAATACATTGTTCACCTCAAATTAGAAGATAATAAATATGGAATTTTTTTGTCATCAAAACTTAAAGTTCTTAATACATAAAGAGAGTTAACCTTTTAAATTTTTCAAGCATGTCAATCATCACTTTTTTCCACCATTGATTTTGTTGAAATCTTTTTATTTTCTTGAATCCAAAGATTCATATAAAATAATTTCTCTCCCCTGATTTAAAATAATGTGTGTAATATATTTAAGGTGAAACTTAACTCTTAAAATGATCTAACTTTTTTAGATGATCATTTATAAATTATTATGTATTTAATTATTATTTATTATTATAATAATTATCATTATTACTTAGCATTTAAATTATTGTGTCTAAATTTTCTTTAATGTGAAATTTTATTAAATATATTTAAAATTTTGTATTATTAATTATTAATTTGAAGACAATATTGTCGGGGCGAAGTACAAGTTATAGCTCTAGTATATTATATATTTTGAATTCATTTAGTACAAAATTAATCAACTGATAAAAATTAAAGTTCATAAATTATCTTCACCTATGAAGTAGATCAATTACAATGATTCGGATTTCTCGTTTGTGATTAATTTAATTGATTTTTAATTAACCTCTCTAAGAGGCTAATAATATTGATGAGCTAGCTTTAAATGTACGCAAGATTTACGCTCATGAGCATAAAAAATGCAAATAGTAACACTAGTTTTAAAAATTGTCATCCAAAACTTTAAATTAGAAAAATTATCATCCAAAACTTTAAATTAGAAAATTTTCACTTCAACTCATTAAATTTAGTAAACCACCACAATTATATATTTCATATTCATATTTAATTAAAAAATTCTGAAAATACAATAAATTTAAATATTAACTAAAATACCTTCCCTCTTCAAAATACCCTCCTCTCTCACTTAGGCTTGCTACACCATGCTTCAACATCAACCCACCCACTCCAATATTCTCCTGCCAAGGTTCCAGTATTTTTTTTGTTCGGTTCAACCGAAGACTCTCCATCTCATCCAGCACCTCATGCATCTCTTGCAACCTGTTCTGCATCCCATACATAGTCATCTTACAGTGGAATAGAGACTGACAAAAGTTTCCACCCCGCCACCTCTGCACTTTTCACGAAATGTACGTGTATAGGGTGCCACCAATTTGTAACCAAACAAACAATTCTCAAATGAATAATCATTACTTGAACAGTTGGATCAGAAGATCAAGTAAAGCAAAACTTGTTTATATTGACCCTAAATTTTGTGTTAACTTAATCAATTCTCGAGTCCAAATATGCTATTATTGTTGTCCAATAATAAAACTCTATTTTTAAATCACAAAAAGTATAATTTTTTTTTAAAAAAATAGATGTTATTTTACTTGTAGATTGATAGTTTGTCAATTTTTATGTAATTTCATTAATGTTTGATAGTTTATCAAAAATTATCAAATTTAATTGTCTTTCATTAATGTTTATAATGGTTTCAAATTAACTGTCTTTGATGGACTATCATATGTTAATGAAATTTGATAGCTTATCAATTTACAAGTAAAAAAAAAACATATCTATGACTATTTTTCTATTTTTCAGATTTTTTTTTCATTTTTTTAAATTTAAAAAATAAGGTCCTATTATTGGACAACAATAATAGCAGATTGGCTCCATCAATTATCTGCATAACTAATCCATACTTCATATGGCTTCAAGTACCATCATAAATGGCTCAGCTTGTTCATAATACATCATGGAATTGGAGGGGGGAGTGCTAAGAATTAGAATAAAGCAAAATAGCTTGTATTTGGAATATTTTATTTTATTTTTGATGTAGTAGATGAAAAGTTTATTATTAATTTTTATTACAACAACAACAACAAAGCCTTTAATCCCAAATAAATTAGAGTAGGCTAGAAATGAAACCCAATCGGAAAACATAAGATCAAAGATCTCAAATATCAGTGATAATAATGAATATGATTGAAGAAAAAGAAAATAAATAAATAAAATTATAATAATAATATATAAATAAAGATGATAATGATAATGATAATATGCTAATAGTAGTAATAATAATAATAATAATAATAGTACAATAAACCTCTATTATAAAATCTATTTCTAAATCCTAAAATCATATTTTAAAATCTAATTCTAAATTCTAAATCCTAAAATCCTATCTAAACCTCTATTTTTGAAATTTATTTCTAAATTCTAAATCTTAAAATCCTAAACAATCTAAGAATATGAAGTTTATAACTCTACTATTAGACTCTAACTCCTAAATCATGGTTCAAGTACATGAATCGCTGTCTTTCACGCACTCCTATCCAAAGCAAGCTCTTTGGGTATATTCCATTCTTTCAAATCTCTTTATATTGCTTCATCCCATGTCAATCTCGGTCGACCTCTTTCTCTTATTGTATTTTCAAGACGACTTAAAATACCACTGTGTACTGATGTTTCAGGAGGTCTTCGTTGGATATGACCAAACCATCGCAAACGATGTTGGACTAGTTTCTCTTGATTTGATGTTACCCCAAGTTTGTCCCTAATATCATCATTTCTGATTCGATCTTTCCTTGTGTGGCCACATATCCAGCGTAACATCCGCATTTCAGCTACACTCATCTTCTGGATGTGTTGTCCTTTTGTAGCCCAACATTCTACGTCATACAACATCGCGGGTCTAATCACCGTCCTGTAGAATTTGCCTTTTAGTTTGTTTAGGACCTTCTTGTCACAAAGAACACCAGATGCTTGTCTCCATTTTACCCATTCAGCTCTTATTCTATGACTAACATCTTCATCAATCTCTCCTTCACTCTGCAACATCGATACAAAATACCAAAATGTGTCATTCATGGGTACTACTCGTCCATCCAAACTAACATCTCCGTCATCTAAGTTTTCCCGCTGAACTAACACCTCATATATTCAGTTTTTGTCCTACTAAGTCTACAACCTTTCGATTCTAAAGTTTATCTCCACAACTCTAGTTTCTAATTGACTCCAATTTTGCTCTCGTCAATCAGCACCACATCATCAGCAAAGAGCATACACCAAGGGATATCTTCTTGTATGTCATTTGTGATCTCATCCATCACTAAGGTGAAAATATATGGACTCAATGCTGAACCTTGATGTAATTCTATCTTAATTTTTATTAAATTAAAATAAAAAATAATTGATACAAACTAAAAGAAAGATAAAGAAAAAAGATGAAAAAAAGAGAAATTAAAGTGAAAATAGAAATACAAGCACAAACATATCCCCTTAAACAAACAAAGCAAAATGAAAAATAAAAAGAAGGTATTTTGTTTCTTGCTCCATCTGAGCTCTCCATGGAAGTCTGAACACATATCATGAACCTATGATAATGGGGTTACAGCTGCTCCAAAAGAGGATGTACCACGATCGCTCGTGAAATGTGTGGGTTGTACCTTGCGCGACAAGGACGGTCATTGGTCTGACCATATCTTAAGCAGGTCGGGCCGAAGGAGGGGGTGTAAGTTATTAGAATTTCTTTTATGGACGTGATCCTCTAGTGAACCTCTAATCATAAATTAGGTTATCTTGATCCATGTTGTCGATCTTCCAGAGAGACACAACCCCGTTGATCACCAGACTCCTTTAGCCTTCTAGCGATCTTCCTCTAATCCGATGAAGAGATTGAGAGGACCGACACCGACAGTTTCTTCTCTTCTGAAACTCTATTTTGAGAGAGATGGATCTCTGTTGGGAAACGAAAGGGTGATAGAAAATAGAGAAATGAGAATAATTTTGAAAACCCAACAGTATCCTTGTATATAATGGACGCCCATATAACTGAGAGTAGTTATATCTTAGCGGGTCCATATCGGATCCAAAACTCTCTTAACGGGTTCGTTGCTTAATCAGAAAAATATCTATAATTGTGTTCTCCAGGAACCAATAACATAATTGTATTATTATCAGACTTTATATAATTCAGATCATCACTAAATGATAAAATCATTAATATGTATTCTACACATTAAAGGGCTCACTTCTCATGACATATAATAAATGCGATACATAATTTGATCACTTTATTATAGGTATAATTTAACAGTCCATTATATAATATATATTTATTACATATAAGCTCATACATGTTATAATTAATAATAATTAATTCCAACATATGTAGTGCTCAAATCTATGGTTTGGATCTAGGTTAGAAGTAGTGGTCAGATCTAGGGTCGAAGGTTAGGTCAAAGGAGGGTTAGAGGTGGTGCTCGGATCTAGGGTCGGAGGTCTGATCGAAGGAGGGGTAGAGGTAGTGCTTGATACATGTAATGTTTGGTTTGGATTACGACAGATCTGTCCTTACTATCGGATCTAGGATTTAGGCGGAGGGGGAGACTTGGTGAGACCGGAGGCTAGTGAGATTAGAGGCTGTGAGTGGTTGTAAGTTTTCATATCCGGAGGTTTGGTTAGAGAACACCGAACCCGGTGCTTATACTTCAAATCCGATGATGCTAGAGAAGAAGAGAGATTGGATGAGAGTAAGAGAAGGGGGAGGTCAGAGAGGTCAGAGGAGGAGAGAGGCAAGGGTGATCGGCAAGACGACCTCCTCCGTCTAGGGTTTTCAAAAATATTATTGTTCCCTTTTCGCCTCTTATTTTCATGAAATTACAATAACGGAAAGCAATTTGAAATATTGAAAATTCTTAGTCCATTTGAAACATAATAACAACCAAGCCTTGTCAAATTTTGAATATCTTCGAAGACATCTTTATGAATACATCTTTATGAATAGACATCTTTATGAACACTACTTTACATTTTTTTTATTTACTAATTAAATTGAATGTCTTCCAAGGCAATAATTAATGAAAGATAAAAAGCGACATACCAACAAAGAACGGCCAAACAGTGAAACAAGAATATTATAAAAAAAATGGTCAACTTGCATGAACGATTTTTTTTAGAGACTGAAACACCGCTAATAGAATAGGTGGGTTGATGTTGAAGCATGGTGTAGCAATCCCAAATGAGAAGTGAGGAGGGAGGGTACTTTCATCAATATTTAAATTTATTATATTTTTAATTTTTTAAATTAAATATGAAAATGAAATATATAGTTATGGCAATCTACTAAATTTAATGATTTTGGGATGATAATTTTCTAATTTAAAATTTTTGGATGGTAATTTCTTAAATTCTAAGTTTTGAAGTGGTAACAAAATTTTCCCCAAATAAATAATTTCTCCTCATTTTCATTCAATCGTCTTAATTAACCTCTCAAAATTATAATTGAGAATAAAATAAATTTTATTATTCCTCTCTTTCCTTCACCTTCCCGTGTGTTTGGATGGTGTAGAATAGCACTGTTTTCGGAATAGCAGTATTATTCTCGGGTTAACAACCATCCAAACACAAAAATAAAATCGAGAATAGTAGCAGAACAGTGCTAATCCGCTAACCCATAGAAAATATTGGATTAGTGAATTAGTGTCCATGAGGGTAATGAAAATAATAATAAATTGTTTTTTTCTTTCATATTAGTATGGAGTGGTATTAAATAAAATACTAAAAAATAATTAATTATTTTAACTATTCTCTTCATTGTTCTCATGTCGACACACAAAATTAAAAAATAAGTTAGTGTCGACACACAAAATTTGTTATATTAAAATTTTCTTCTTTTTTGTTGCAGGCTAGGGTCATAAAAATTTTGTGTCTATATTAGTAGTATAATATAGTGTTAATGGGTCTAATAACAGACCCCTTAATCTAAATCGGATCTGTTTCCCTCAACTTTCTCACGGTGTGCTTAGATGAGTGAAAAATAGTAATTTTTGAATTAGCCACTATTTTATTGCTATTTTAAGTTTGAATGAAAAAATAACTCTTCAAAAATATTAAAGAAATAATATATTAATCCCCAAACATCTGTCCCCATTATTTATCCCCAGTCGTAACTTTCATTTTTTTCTCTACGCATTTAAGTTCATTATTTCCTTATTTAGAAGGAAACTGAAGCCTTTAGATTTGAATCTATTTAAACTTCAAAGCATCCATTCGGTGTCAAATTAATTGGAGAGAGAAACTTTTTCTTCAAATATCTTTCTCCGTCCCAATATTCAAAAAGAAATTATTTTTGTGATGGCTTCCCTCTCTCTCTTCAACTATGAGACGGAATATATATGGATCTAACTATTTCCAATTTGGATGAATTTACAAGACGTAAGAACCATGTGTGTGAGAGAAGCCTATTTGTTATTAGGACTTTCTCTTTTTTTTTTCTTAATAAAAATGATATTGTTTCGGTTGATCGGATCCTTTTTTACATTTTTTTAGTTGTCATCTTCACTTTGCTTTTATCCTCATAAAAGTTTGTTGTAGAATTCTATCATAATAATCTATTTGATGTTTTTTTGAATGCTTTTTTCTACTTAATGGCAGATAAAGGAAATAAAATTTATGGCCATTTTTATGTGATTGGATGAGTTGGTAATATATAGTTTGTTGATAGTTAGGATCTATACGTCATAATTATGTAATTATTTTTATAAATTTTCAACTTCTTTAGATTTTGTTATTAATATTAATACATTTTCAATAGGTCATAATGAATTTGAAGTATAATTATTTTTCCAGTGATATACTATCACTTCTGTATTGATATAACTAATATTTTTTCTTTCATTTTTCTTGATAGACTTTGTCCAATAGACTAACATGATTGAATATGTTATTCATTTTTTAGCTTAATTTGATACTTATTTCTTTTATCATATGAATTAATTGTTTTTTCTATTCTATACAATGGAAAAAATGCTAATTTTCAACTCAAGTTGCATTAGGATTTGTACCAATCATTATCTTTGAAAATAAAAACTAGGCACTAACATCCAATTCAGTGAGATGATAACAAAATCAATAAAAAAAAGAAAAATATCAGGACATTAAATATCAATAACTAATTCAATAAATATTAATAAGACTAATCAAAACTATAAATAACTTCCTACATTAAACAATATTGTGAAGAACTCTGGTTTTAAATAATTATCTTTATATAAATAATGCAACTTCTAATTATAAATACTTCAAATTAGATACATTAGACACCTCATGCTTTTTAAATGAAAGACTTTTATATTAACTATTAATAACTACATGAGAGAGTATAAATAACTTTTTGAAGTCAACGCTATTTAAATTTATTTTTATTTGTGCAGTAGTTATTAATAACTACTTTGGTTATATAAATAGCTATTTATAAAAACTATAAATAGTTAAAATGATGTCTTTTGGTCCTGCTATTTTGTGTCTTTTCGCTGGTGAGTGTCTTTAAATCAAAGTTTGGAGATTTTGTTGGAGACAAGTGTCCGGAGACTAATATCATCCCCCAATATTAAATTAGTGACTATTTCATTAACTCAACAAAAAAATAATTTAATCACTACTCCAACTCTTGACCCACTCCCACATCCAAACACCCTCAGAGATTCACACTTGACACTTCCGCGGCTCCGCCCCTCTGACCCGCATCCTTCGCCCTTCGACGGCTACCCCGTCCTCCGTGCGACAAGTGGCCAGGCCAGAGATCGCCTCCGACTCTGACTCCCATCTCGCACAGCCCCCACCGGTAGTCGCACCACCTCCGACTTTCACCGTGGTCTTGCTCCATCTGCTGCTGCCCACTCTTTCTCTCTCCCCTTCGCCTCCAGTTTTCAAGGCAAGCAGTAAGCACCTTCATCTCTCTCGCTTATGGAGTCTGTGGGTCACATAGTTACCTGCCCCACTTGTATTATTTCCAGTTTTTTTTTTCTGAGTGTCCAGTGGCGTTGAATTGTTTACCCTTGCTCGCTTATTGAGTTACACAGTTGTTGCCATAATCCGATATCTGAAATGCTATAATCTAATTTGAATTATTGACAATGTGATTCTGATTTTTGCTTCGGTTTAAGTGGCAGACCTTGAGTACCATTCTTTTCACACACAAAAAAAAATGATTCTGATTTTGATTTGGTACTTATTTTTGTTTGTTTATTTGACTGATTTATTGATATACAACTGCAGCCGTATCCTTGAAAATTTTCATATTTTCCATTAAAATAACAAAAAGTTATTTACATACTGAGAAGAAACAAGGAGAAAGAAATTGAAAAGAAGAAAATAAAACAGAAAAACAAAATTAAAAATAAATTTGAAATACAAGCATTGACCTATTTGGAGGCGGGGGCTTTCATCGGTGAGGTGGTCGTCGTCGTAGCAGTCTCTGTACATCAGATCCGGAGACGGGGTCGTTGTACACAGTCATCGATGAGGTGGGTCACTGTACATCAGATCTGTCTGGGCGGAGACGGGTGAGGTGGGTCGCTGTACATCAGATCCGTTTGGGCGGAGGCAGGTGCGACGCAGTTGCTGTCGCGGAGGTGTGCGGGTAGATGCGGGCGTTGTAGAATCGATCCGTTAGGGTTTGCTTGTAGAGAAGGAGAGAGAGGAGGTAAGGGGGAGGAGAAGAGGGAAGGAGGAGGGGAGGCGGGGGAGGCCGGCGGGTTTGGTTTTTTCTTTTTTCTCCTCTGAGATCGGCTCTCTGGGAGCTCTTTCGCTTGAAAATTTTCATATTTCCACACCTGCACTGTATCAAATATGATATGTGCACCTATGCCTGTGCAACATAGAGTTGGAATTACTCTAAATCAATTGAAAAAAAATTGCTTATCACCTTATAGGTGTGCAAAAAAATTATAGTTCCAATTCTAGGTTTTAGTTACCCCTTCTAGTCAGATGTTTGTATTCATCTGTTGCTTTGAATAATCAGTATTGATTGGTAACAGTGACCTTAGTTTACAGATGCATTAGGGCTTTAACTAATCCTTGTATATGATCTTTTGCATCTGTCCGAGTTTCTTAGTGTGAAATTTTTCTATTTGATAAAAATTCCAAAGTGTATGCTTTCTAAATTCCTTCTCTTTTATTATACCTCATAAGTTTTTGTTTTTCTAGGGTCACTACATTGTCTCTCTAAGATGAATTTAGCAGCTGAATCTCCATCATCTTGCAATTCAGGCAGCAGTGATGAATTTGCTGCCTTCTTAGAAAATGAAATTGAAGTAGAGATTGAAGAAGAGATCGAGGATATTGAGCTTGCAGACTACAGGTATTCCCTACAAATTTTGAAACTTCATTCATGTCCTGGTTAAAGGCTCAATTTTTTACAGACCTAAAAACATGGGAAAGGATTTTTTGAAAAAAAAATTCCTTTTTCACTTCTGCAAGTCAAGCTTAGAAGAAGTTTTGCTGCATGTCATTAATTCAATATGGACTGCTAATTTCGAAATCTTTTAAGATGAATGAGTAAGAGTCAAATAAATCACTTTTTAAAGTTATACATGATATATTACCTTTCCATAGTTGTAGGAATAGGTGATATTTCCTTATCTATTATCCGATGGCCATTTTCAGTGCCATAGATAGTTTTGATTTATTCCATTTGTACATGAAATTTATTGTTGACAAATATTGGTTCCTCAAATTTATGTATCTATGCTTATGAAGGAACAATAGAAGAAAGGTTATGGATAAAAGTAGTGATGAAGAAACAATAGAAGAGACAGTTGAGGAGGCAACCAGGGAAGTTAGCAGTGGTATTATCCTAAACCATCGCATCCGTATCTTAAAAATTTAACTCAATGCGATGTGATGATATTATAGGGGTGTAAACTGATTGTATATAGTCGGATAGTGGTCAAAACTATATCTGTATCCATATCCATTTTAATTTTTCGAATATGAATACGGATGCCGGTAGTCTTAGTACGAATATGGATCAAATACTAAAAGGATACGAATATGGATCAGATATTAAATGAATACGAATATGAATACATTTCGGATCCTAAATTAAAATATCACCAATATAATTAGAAAATAATTGCATAATATTATTATTACATGATATGTCACTTATTGGAAAAGTTATATTATTACAAAAATTAATCATTAATTATCATTATGTTATTAGTGATTTAATTACTATTTGTCACTATATTATTAGTTAAAATATACCAAACAATTATAAAGATTAAAGCATAAGGGAAAATTATGTATAAACTTAATTGGGTGTAATCTACATCAAAAACCCAACTAAAACATATAATGTGTCTTAAATCAAGATATTATCCATCAAAAAAATATCTGTATACTATACGAATACTTGTACCAGATTTTATCTGGATTCAAATCCGAATATAGTCGGATAATATACAATCCGTTTGCAGCGCTAGATAACCAATGCACTGAACATGATTGGTAAAATCATGTGATCTTACCCAATGTGGTTGGTTCCTTGATCAATGTGATCTCTTTAACTTGTTTCCTCTTCAACAGGAGGCAACATCACATGTTCTCATCCAATTATTATAAAAAACTTGTGCTCACATTGTTTCGAGTTTGTTGAGGAAGCTGGATCAAGTGTGGCCTTCAATTATATTCACAAGGTACACCTTCTTTTATCAATTTGCAAATTCTTCATCAGCTTGTTAAAAGAATGAAATTGGCTGATATCATGATGATATTAGGTAGTATAGATATCATATACGGCAGAAGCACAAACTATCAATACTTCATCTACATCGGGATTTTTCAAAGAAGTCTATGGACTGATATGGATTGTACTTCACCATATTCTACAAAAAAATATTTTGATATGTTGAACCATGACAAGACCCATTTGTTTCATTAAATTCCAGGATTTGAGGCTCGGGGCATCGGAGATTGAGAAATTACGAAAAGAGGACCTTAAACACCTTTTGAAGCAGAAAAAATTAATTCTGGTTTTGGATCTGGACCACACTTTGATTAACTCGACTAGGATGATTGATGTTATACCTCAGGAGCAATATCTGATGAAACATGTTGAGGAGGGGAAAGGTAAAAAGTAGAAACTATCTTTCCCAATAAATTGGAAGTTGCAAGGTTGTTCTGCTTTTTTAAATGTTGCCTTTGATATATAAAAAACAGATAACCCAAACCAAACCCTCTTCCTACTTGGTCGATGCCACATGCTGACAAAGCTGCGACCCTTTGTTCGTACTTTCTTGAAAGAGGCCAATAGTATGTTTGAAATGTACATATATACAATGGGTGAACATGCTTATGCTATGGATATAGCAAAGCTGCTTGACCCCGGAGATGTGTATTTCCCCTCTAAGGTGATATCTCAGTCTGACTGCACCACAAGGTACCAGAAGGGGCTTGATGTCGTGCTTGGGGCCGATAATCTTGTGATTATTCTTGATGATACAGAACACGTAAGATCTGGTCATTTTATTTTATTAATTTATTTCTTGTTTGGAGAAAAGTTTTCTGTCATTGTAACCTTTTGTTGCTGGGATCCTTTTTTATTTAGTCAGAAGCTTGTGACTTTTTGGTGATGATTTTGGTGGTACCTTGTTTTCTTTTTTAACCTCAGGATGGAAGTAGAGAATTCATTATTATACTGTTATCGTACCAATATATTTTAGCTGATACTACCGTACTGGCCAATGGCTGCTTTTCCGTCTGTGCTTATGCTGGTTTCTTCCATCCTTCCATTATCATTTTGTCAGTAGCATGACAAATCAAGCACAAAAGATTCAACAGGATAAATGCATTACAAACACAGTAGCATTATGCATAATTTATTCATCTGTCAGGTTTGGCAGAAGCACAAGGAGAACCTCATTCTAATGGAGAGGTACCATTACTTCGCTTCTAGTGTGAGACGGTTCAGTGCCGGCATGAAGTCTTTATCAGAGATGAAGAAAGATGAAAGGGAATCAGATGGGATCCTTGCAACCATTCTGAAAGTTTTAAAGCGGGCCCATGAGATGTTCTTTGATCCAGTTAGCTTAATTGTTTCTTTAAATCACAACTTGTATCATTTTTTTTATGAGTTCTCAATGGAATACTATTGCTAGTATATGAAATTGCTGGCAACCTTTTCACATTTAATCCACAATACCCTCAACACATAGAGAAGGCCAGAGGTGAATGTGAGGAGAGCAATACTTTTCTTTTTTCGAGAGAGTATACTGTATACACATATTTCTTCAATCATTGGGTTTTGTGGGATAATTCCTCTTAATTGTTGTGGTATCTTCATATGGAAAATTGGTTTTTGATTCTTTATTAATTTTACTGTTGCAGCTCATTGGGATTGATCTTCCTGCAAGAGACGTGAGACAGGTGCTCTTGGCAAAGCATCTCTATTTGCTTAAGGGAACGAGGGAGGTTCAAACCCCTTTGAACCAACTTTAGACTTCAAAGCCTCTCTCAGACGTTGATTTTGCATCGAGATTCGTACTTTTAATTTTTTTTTTCTAATTTTATACAATGATTGTTACGAATCTTGATGCAAAATCAATGGCTGAGAGAGACTTTGAACTCAAAAGTTGGTTCAAAGGGGTTTGAACCTCCCCCGTCCCCTTTGCTTAATGACTATTGATTACTTTTTAAATGATTTATTCTGATCTCTCTTTCCATACCTTTTTTGTAGATACTGAAATTAATTAAACAGGAGATTCTAGAGGGGTGCAACATTGTGTTCAGTAGGGTATTCCCCTCTAATGTGCAAGCTGAAGAACAGCCCATTTGGAAATTAGCTGAGCAAATGGGGGCCACATGCTTTGTTGATGTGGATGATTCAGTGACTCATGTTGTGGCGATGGTTCCAACCACCGAGAAGGCAGAATGGGCAAGAGATAACGACAAGTTTTTGGTTACCCCTCAATGGATTGAAGCAGCCAATTACCTCTGGCAACGGCAAAATGAGGAAGATTTTGCAGTGTCTAAGAAAAAGGATGAGTGATGGGTTTTTAGGGTCTTTCTTAATTGATGGCAAGGAAACAGCTTTTTCTAGTAGCTCTTGTTTCCCTCTAATATTTTTTGTGATTCATGAGTATCTTGAACGTGAAGGATGCTCAAACATGTCTGTGGTTGCGTACCTGACTGGTACTTTCATTGATTGGCGACCACAGAAATAGGATATCAATTTTGGTGTAACTTCCAACATTAGAAATTAGACAAGTCATGGCGAATTCTGTTTCAGATTTTTTTTTTTTTTAATAAGAAAATGAGAGTCTATAATGAATCTTTTATCGGAATTTCGAATATGTAACTTTTTATGCGAAGGACATTATTTTTTATCACTAGATCAATGAATGGTTCTTAATACTGCCAAAGGCTGAGAAGTTTTCAAATAGGATTTGGAGGTATAATTGCTGCTTGGTTATTTGTATAAAGTGAATAAAAAATATGAAATGTGATGCGTCGTGATGTGCATTGTAAAAACACGGAGGGTTAACGTGATTAAAATATTTTTTACGTAATGTATCAAAAGGCAAAGAAAAAAACATGTCACGTCTATTTATGACATACATAAGATGGCATGGGTGGATATGCTGCCATATTCTGTTGTGACGTATTGCACATTATGTATTATCATATTGGGAAGGGATAATTTGAAAATGGTTATTTTGAATCTTCGAATAAATACGAATTTTTTTATAAATATATTTTTCTATTTATAGATTGTTGGTGATTCAAATTTCATATAATTTTATTATTGTTTGATAGTTCATCAAAGATCGTTAAATTAGAACTGCAAAGTACATAATATTTTGATGGACCTTAATGGTCTAGAAAATAATAATGAAATTGTATGAAATTTTAATCATTATCAATTTATAAGTAGAGGAACATATCAATAAAAAAAATATTTTTAAGATTTTTCTTTATATTTATTTAGAGATTCATTATCAAAATTATCAAGGGATCCCTTCCCTATCATATTTAGTTATCGTTAGCATATTTAGTCACAATTTTTTCGAATGTTGTTTTTCATTTAAAAATTTTTAATTTGTGTAAAAATTATTATGCTTCTTTTTTAAAAGAGAAAATTTTGTTGTTTGCTTTGTGTAGGTGGGCTTAAAAACCACGGGATGGCTCCTCTAATTTCGCGTGTTTATGAGCTTGTAATTACATATGTTTCAGGTAGAAAATTACATATTTGTTAGCTACATTGTGAAATGCACAATATACTTTTCCCATATAAATGTAAGCACAAAAATAAATTAATAATTATGTAATTTCTCTTGGCAAATAAAATTATTGGTAACGTATAAGTGAGTGAACATTAGGCAGGGGACACTACACCTTTTCTTGTCTAAATATTGTAAAGGATCATGCTAGGAAGAGGCACAAGTGTTTGTTTTTTAAGGTTCCATGTGGCGGCGATGTGCAGTGATGGCCATTTTGCTGATGGCCATTTTGCTGATGGCCTAATATTATCCGGTCGCAGTTGTTCCAGCAGTGGTTTGGGATCTTTCTCAGACCCAGATTTTAGTTAGTCTAATTAAAGTGTTTTGAGTTTTGTCCTCTGCTCAAAAAGAAATGCAGTTGGCATTTTTAAGCTGGAAGGATTGAATAAAATCTGCTGCTCAAATCGTCAAAGGACGCTGGAGCCAATAATGAGAATGTTTTACTTTCCGTTTTCGTTCTGCACTTCATACCACATGACACAAAATAACTTCTTACAACAAAGTTATATATTGAGAAGTAAAATATGTTTCTACAATAAATAGATCTATTTGATGATTTGACTTCAAATCAAGTGCTATCTAATTTAACTTGTGTGCCGCCAAATTAAACAAATAAACTAAAAAGTTGCTGTTCTTGGAAGGAAATCATGAACCCTAGGCAGAAGCATTGTGTATGCACATCTTTTTGCCAATTTCAATAAGAATCAGCCTTAAAAATGCCACTAGATACTACAAACACCAAACAAGAACAACACAAACAGAAATAATTTATGTTTCCTATAAGCAAATTATCATTACAGGTTGCTGATTCACCCTCGGTGAATAACAGAACAAGTGCAAAACTGCTTACAATTTCTCATTTTGATAATCAAATAAATAACTTTTCAATAGAGAACTACAACTTGCTTATTTATGAGCTGGATTATTTTGACTTGAACTGGCACATGACCTGGAGGCTGTATTGGTGCTGATCCATAAGGTACTGACCCATAATGTTGTGGTGGTACCTGCTGAACTGGTGCTTGTATCAACCCATAAGAATTAGCCGGTACTTGAGAGGATCCATATAGGTACTGTACTGACCCATATACATTTTGTGGCACCTGGGTAATTCAAGAAATATCAATGAGATGAGCCATCAATAGTAGTTGTCCATAAAAATACTGTAATTCCTGATTGTCCCACAAAAGCAAAGGTTAAACTAAAAAGAGAAGTTTCCAATTTTCCATCAATGGTATCATTGCAGGCAAATGTGGTTATACAGAAATGAAAGAAAATATTCCAATTCCCATTGGTTTTACCACTCAAAAACCTGTCTTCTTTCTTCAAAGGATGTCTCAAAAGTAAGTTTCAGTAAATACCAATCGACCAGCATCCAAAGTACTCACCATAAATGCTTTTTTTTTATTAAAATAAGAATATGAAATAAAAGAAGTGCATTGGGAACCGAAATAAATATTTTGCAAAACTAAGTAGTTCTCAAAAATGTTAGCAAACCACTTTTTTTACTCACATACTTTGTCTGCAAATGTAATTACATAACATTATATATGGCAAATATGTAAATTTATAAAACTGGTTCCCAGAAGACAGATGCAAACCAAATTTGTTTTGCAGATCATGGATGTGAACTTCCTAGTTTTAAAATTTATAATTTAGATTCTGTCCTTCAAATTTTATATTTTTGAATTACCATTTAAAAAAAAGTGCCTAAATTGCAATTTACCTGTGTTGTTCCATAGTAGGATTGAGGTGCCTGGGCTGTACCATAAAGGGCTAGGTGTGCATGTGCAGGTCCATATGGTGATGAACCCTGAATTGGGTTTGGAGTAGGATTAGGGTTAGTGCTAGGGGTAGGGCTAGGGTTATTACCAGTATTAGCAGAAGGGATAGTACCCACAGGGTTTCCACCATATGGTACGGTTTGACCACCTTGCATGGCTTGGACCTGTTTATCAGCAAAAAGGCAAATGAGCATCTTCTGAAAGAAAAAACATAATCATGTTTTCTTCGGGAACAAGCAGAACAAGTAGGCAAAAACTAGACAAAACAGAATGAAAACAAAAAACAAACAATGTGAAATTAATTGACAAAAATATATAATAGGCATTATATTGATGTCATTTTGTCCTAAAATATGCTAAACCTACATACCTGAGCTGATGTATTATTGTCTTTCTGGGAAGATGTGCCATAGACAGTGCCTATAATAAAATGGAAACTATGAACGTCAGGTCAAATTAGTAAACTAATCATGTTATCAGTTATGATACAATGTTCAAAATATATTTGAGCAGGCAAGCTCAAGAAATTATCTCTACCAGACCAGTAGCACCAGGTAATTGGGGCATACTGGCCGGTACAAAAGCACTTCCCACAGGTACACGTGCCATTTCTCCTTACTGTGTGAATTTTAAGTTGTAATGTATCTAAAGCTGATCATTGATTTTGCTATTATATGAAGTTTTAGTTCTTCTGTATCAACTTTAATATGGTTGATAAATGATAGAAAAGTTCAAGAAAAGACAGGTCCATCCTAACATAATTCAAGTACCTGTGGCTTTTGCAAGCTCAGCACGGAGTTTCTCCAATTCTTGTACCATAGCGACATAGTTCTTTTCCATTAGTTGCAAAGATTGGTAGTGGTCAAGTCGGAGTTTCCTTTCATAGTCATATGTATCTCTATAATGTGTATTTATGTTAGAAGTCCATTTAAGCAAGATTGAATACATTTTTATAAATTTCAGTTGCTTGCAATAGGACACATAAATTATGCTCATGGAAGAACTGATACGACTTGACAGTTATGGTACTGTAAAATCCAATTATGCTATTAAGTCTAGGGAAGCCCTAATCAGTACTGGAGCAGTTAAATATCTCCCAATTGGCCATTCAACTGAAAGAACTGAACAGTAACTGTCCTAAATACTCATGTTACCAGTCCCTGCAAAACTTAAACAGTAGAAGAGAAATGTTTTTGAGTAAAGAAATCCTTTTTTACCTCTCATACTTTTGTTCATTTAGTCAGTATTTAACTGTACAAAGTAAGGGACTGACACAGTTTAATTGATGCTAAATTAAGAAAAATAACAAATATCAATATTTAAAGTTACAACTAAGTGATATAATTAATTAATCAATCAATTGCTTATTCATTGCCAAAAATTGCCAAAAAGGTTCAAGTTACCTCAACTGTTGGTACTCCTGCCTCAGAGAATCCAGCTCAGACATCAGTGCTGGTATCTGTTGCACATCACCAATGGATCTCTGAAAATCCTGGCCCATACTCTGCACTTTGGCAAATAAATCTTGTCTGACAGATACCAGATTCTGAGCTTCCGAATGGGCCTTCTGAAGGTCTGATTTGACATTCTCCGAAGATTTCAGTTCAGCCTCCATTTTCTTTACTTTTTCAATCATGCCCCTCAGTTGTTGTTCCTCATCGGCTTTGGCAGCCTCCATGTGTGTCTGTGTGGATTCAAAGTCATTAGTGTAATGTAACAAAAAGGAGTAATTATTAGCATCCCCATTAAAAGCTCTGGACTTTCCAATTTCCACATCCAAACACAAAAAGAAATCCCATTGAAAGTCAGAATAATTACTTTTACTCCCCGTGTTGTTAGCCTGTTATTATAAGTTTTTTGACTGATTTGCACTTTATGTTAACTGAAGACAAGATTTTGAAAAATTACTGGTTAGTCTTCTTTTTGAAGTAGCTGGTGAAAATCCTACTATAATTTTCATTAAAGCAAATTGAAGAAGAGTTGATACAGATTAGAAAGAAAAAGAAAGCGAAGATAGAAAGAAATAAGAAATATGAAATACAAGCATAACCCTAATCAGAAAAGTAAAATAAACTAAAATGAAAAACAAGCTTCATCCGTCCATCAATCAGCTTGTTGTAGTCGTACACTCTTGAAAACTGATATAGATCAGATCAGAGGGGAGTTGGGTGTGGTTTGGGTTTAGATTATTAGTTTTGGAAGGAGTGGTTTAGGTTGTCAGTTTAGAAAATCCATTCTTCCCTCGGAGTTGCTACTACTAACAAAATTAATTTCACCCCGCCCATGTCACACACCAGATTGCACAATTTGCAGCGTTTTTGAGTGCGGAGAGGAAGATAAGGGAAAGTTCAAGAGTATATGAGAGGAAGAAGAAAAATTGGCTGAGACAAGAAAAGAGGTGGCTATTGGGAGAAACCAAAACCTTGGATTCCCTCCTCTTTTCCCATCTCTTAGCAGTAATTTTCTCCCTCTCCTTGAATGCTGCTAGCGAGTTGCTACCTCCGGGGTCTAGGGCGGTCACGGTAGAAGGCAACAAACAAGGTAGAAGGCAGTGGTAAGGGGAAGTAGAGGGAGCGATCAGGGTAGAGGACAGTGGTTGCAGAGGACAGGGTTGAAATTGTTGTCGATGGAAACAGAGGAGGCATGAGGCCCCATAGCTTAGCTCTCTCTCTCTCTCTATATATATATTGCTTTTCTAGATGACTTTATCTGTTTGGCTTGGTTCAAGTCTTTGTCAAGCCTAACTTTGAGGTTTTCCTAGTTAATGCTAAAGGGACCTTAGCATATATTTTGCTCAACAAAAGAAAGTGAATTCCTACATCAACCAAACAATCTATTAGACTTATATTTTTCTGGTACTTATTCATGCTGGAAATAGAATGTAATTTCTGTCACATTCTAGGACCAAAAATCCAACAGACGAAATATCCAGCAATTTCAATAGAACATCAAACTGATCCAATCTGGTAATCATCAAAGCTCCGAACCAGAAAAACACAAATAAAAGTACGTCCCTCTCTTACCTGGATAATTTGCAATTCATGCTGAGCCACAGCCAGCTCACGCCTTAAGGAATGGTGTGAATCGGCAAGTCTCTGATTCTCAATGGCCAGCTTCTTTATCTCCACATGTTGCAGGTCTAGTTTCCGCTCCAAATCATACGGAAAAGGGCCAGGTGGTGGACGGATGCCAGGCCCATGACCAAATGGATCCGGGTGTTGCAACAAGCCTGGACCTAGGGGAGGCAGGTGCTGGTGCTGTTGAAGAGGTAGCCGTCTCTTACTTGACATTAGACTAGCCTGATCAGATCTAAAAATAATTAAGGTTCCAAATATTAATGAAAAGGTGCTCATTGCATGAAAATAAATGCTGTTAACAAAAATATTATAATTCACACGAAGTAACAATAAGAGATTCCATATCGTTTCAAATTAATTAATTGCTTCGAACCAACCATTTGCTGATACAAAATAGCGCAGCCCCTCTCACCAAAAAAAGAACAAGAACAAGAAGAAAAAAATTACAACAGAGAAAGTACTTGGAGTTGAAAATAATGCAGTAGCTTCTGTGATTATTTCACTAATTAATTCTGATTTTAATTGAATTTGAACAATCTAACTGGTTTTCCATCCAACAAATAAATAAGTTAAATTTGAGTGGTAAGAACAGCACGTAATACAAGAAGATACGTACATAAAATTGCAAATTAAGAACTCTTCTGAGATAGAAAGAGAGAGACCAAGACAATAAAGGAGGCGAGAGAGCTGAGATGATAAGCGGAGAAAAAGTAGTAGCCGGTTTCCGACCGAAGCCGGTTTCCGACCGAAACCCTAGGTATCTCAAGGTATCTCAAGCAGTGTGGCGGAGCCAGAGTCTGGAGCGGGTCAAAATTTATAATTTGTTTTAGGGACAAAATATAGAATTTGTTTTAGGGTCAAAATTTAAAATTAAAATTTTTATTTTTATTTTTTTTTAAAATATATACAATTATAAAATATTTATATAATTAGAGGGTGAAGTGACCTCACTTAAATCCGCCCATCATCTCAAACCTTGGAGCTTAAGGCCGGTAACTATTTCGTTTTTGGAAATTTCAGAAAATGATAATCTATTTTTCTTTTTTTTTCTCATCCTTTTTATTTTTCCTTTTTGGTAAATAGGGCTGTATAAAAAAGTTTAGACTCTTGATTTATCTCAGATTTGGCTCAGGCTCGCGGCTCAGCTCAAACTCGATTTAGGTTTGGGCTCGAGTTAATTTGGCTCGAATTATTCTGACTTGATCATTAAATGAGTTGAGTTTGAGTTGGGGTTAACTTGACTCGATAATAATAGTTTATATAATTTTTTCAGTCAAACCATAATATGATAATTCATATCTTATTATCTCTTCATTTCACCTTCTCATCAGTTTAAGGATTTATCTTACTCGCTAGTGATTCAATTTGTATATCTGACTTGATAATTTTTTATTAGTCCATCTATTCAAATTAGTGTAGTAAAGATGACGTTGAAAATATAATTTATTGATATACTAATTTTGTACCAACTCATGTATTAATTTTGTAGATATACTAATTTTATAATTTATAGATGTACTAAATTTAAATGTCAAATCTAATCAACATATATGCATTGGTTCGTGAGTCAGCTCGCAAGCTAGCTTGAATAATAACGAGCTTAACTTGAGCTAGGCTTTTTAGCTTGAAGTATTTCACAAATTCAGTTCGACTCGACTCAAATTTTCATGAGTCAAACTTAAGCTATATCCAATTTGCTCGAACTCAATTCGTTTGTAGCACTAAATAGAGACAGAGGAATGACAAAGAGTGGAGCGGAGAAGCGTAATAGGGACCCAGAGGAATTTCATTAGTGTAAAAGTATAGTTCACGCGTTAATATATAATCATTATGGAACGTATAGTTCATCTGTTATATAATTATTATAGAACGTATAGTTCATGCTTTAATATATATAATCATTTGTTTCATAAGTATTATATTAGTATAGATCATTCGGATCGAGGATTTCAAATTACAAAACTTTGTGCTTGACATGACAAATAATAAATACTCTAAAATTCTCTAATCAGTAATAATTAGAAGGAACATTGATTATCTTGTGACATTAGTCAGATTTCGGAGACCATACGGCAAACAATATTATCAATTCAATCATATACTATAAGTGATGCTGATCAGTTATAGGACTTCTCCTCGAATAAAATATCATATGATTTGTGTTTAGTTTTATTGATATTTTATGTATTTAGAATTGAAAAAAAATTATCACTCTAAATTTTCAAATTTAGGAAATTATTATCTCAAAATCTTAAATTAGAAAATTTTCACCCAATTTAGTAAATTATCACAATTATACATTTCATCTATATATTTAATTCATTCAAAATATTCTGAACAATAATGTATAATAAAACACACTTTTGTATTTTCACAAATATCCTTCAATACAACCCCTTCTCGTCTCTCCTCCTCTTATGATGAAAAAGACCCCACCAAACACTAGTCCTCCAAAACGAGACCAAATGATAAATGTTTAATTTGATATATTTTAGATTGAGGTTAATCACAAAAAATTACTTTTTAATTATAATTAGAGTTAATTTAGTTGTTTTAAGGATTAAATTACATAAGTTCAAGTTGCTGTGAAGATGGTATAAATTAACAAGAAGGGTCTGCTTATTATTCTAATGAGAAAAGCTACGGTTGTTTCTACAATAGTGGTGATGATGCTAGTTGGGATGATTCTGAGCGTGTAGATTTTTACTTTTATGACAAAGACAAACCAGTATAGACGTAGGTGCACGATATCCAAATATGAATGTATTTAGAATAGCTCTCAACCACTATGCTATAACTAAAGATTTCGAGTACGATTTGCTAAAGAGTGGTCTAACATGTGTAATATCAAGGTGTGTGGAGCAAGAATGCAATTGAAAAATACATGCATCAGTCGCTGGAGATGGCATGACTTTCATTGTGAAGAGTTTACAACCAGACCATATATATTGTGGAGTAACAAGCATGGGAATAAATATGCAACTGAAGGTTAGATAGCTGATAGAGTTGTTAATGATCTAAGAAAATAGGGAGATATACCTACATAAGTTTTGAACAGAAATATTGGAACTGCATTTCGCATTTGGCGAGGAAAAGAGTTGCCAGTGATCATTAATTATCTTTTACTATTAAGATATATTAATTTATATCTTCACATCTTATTGCAGGATGTGGGTGAATATGTCGAGCATGGCGAGTAAAAAGGGTTCCATGTGTTCACGCGGTCGCATTAATTACTTCAATTCGAAATGCAAATTGGGAAGATTATCTAGACTCTTGTTCTTGCATGGTGAAAGAATTAGTGTAAAAATAACACTGTTTGGATTGTACAAAAATACTATATATACTATTATATAAAGCATTTAAGAATTGAATGATTTATTTTTTGTCATGGTAATTTTTTATTATATCTATTTTATCCTTCAATTAGACGGCTAATATTTATTTTTGGTTGATCAAATGTATATGATCGCGTCCATTGATCCCCTCTTTCTCTCCATTTCTTTCCCTTAAATTCTATTATTTTCATAATATTGTTTTTTTTATTTAGAAACCTTGTGCATATTTGATAAGAAATTAATGGTGATAATATATGTTAGAATAATTTACTTTTCTTGCCATAAAAATTATGAATCATTAACTCATATTGTGCAAAAATCTCATCCAAGATTAAATATAGTCTTTATTATAGATTTTCTCTATAATTTGGTGAATTTATAATTTAATATTAGATAAATGTGAATTTTTTTATTTTATAATATTTTAATATTTAAATAAAAGAGTCTGCTACAACGCGCGAGTATATAGCTAGTCAATCTTAAAACACAATTAAAAATTGCTATAGCACTCCGCCCAACTCACTTCCTTTTTTCTTTACTTCATTCAAACATATCCTCGTTTTACAAGATATGATAAAATAAATAGGAGAAGCAAATATCATTAGCTAGCCTTCACATCTTTTTGATACGATACAATTATCTTTCTTTTTTTTTTTCTATATTTGACCTATATCTAAATCAATACAGAAAGAAAATATACTAAGCTAATAAAGAAAGAAATAATTACATAGGAGAGCGTTGCCTCCTCTGTACCAGCTGTGCTGGCCCACCTGACAGAAGTCAGGTATATTTGTCTCAACACACTCGCTCAAGTTAGTAGGTATATATCTATCATACCTAACTTGAAGATTGATTGTTCAAAAAATCTTGTTGAAACAACATTTGTCAGTATATCTGCTAGTTGGTTCTCAGACTTGACATACGGAAAATCAATGATCTTCTGTTTCAAGTTATGTTTAATAAAATGTCTATTAACTTTTACATGCTTTGTGCGATCATGTTGCACTGGATTATGTGCAATCTCAATGGCAGATTTGTTATCACAAAAAAGAGTTATTTCCTCATGTGGTTTATATCCTAATTCTGTCATCAATTTCTTTAACCATAATAATTCACATAGACCTTTGGACATTCCTCTGAAATCAGCTTTTGCACTTGACAAAGCGACTATATTTTATTTCTTACTTCTCCACATAACAAGATTTTCCCCCACAAATGTAAAATCACAAGATGTTGATCTACAATCATTTTTGTTACCTGCCCAATTTACATCTGTATAACCCAAAATTTTTAAGTGCCCATTCTTTCTGAATTGTATACCTTTTCCAGGAGTTTTTTTGAGATATCTCAAGATTCTCATCATTGCATCCAAATATTTTTCACTAGGAGCATACATAAACTGACTTACTACTCTAACTGCATATACAATGTATGGTATGATATGTGATAAGTAAATCAGTTTTCTATTAGTTTTTAGTATCTTTCCTTGTTGGTTGGTTTATCATTGGAATGTTCTTTTAATCTCAAATTCTGGATAATTAGTGTATCAACGGGTTTACAGCCCAATATTTCCACCTCAGCAAGTAAGTCAAGCATATATTTTCTTTGAGAAATATAAATACCTTGCTTTGATCTCATAACTTCTATTCCAAGAAAATACTTCAGACCTCCTAAGCTCTTCATTTCAAACTCTTTGGATAGTCTCTCTTCTAAGCTTTCTATCTCTTTTGTGTCATTACCAGTAATTATCATGTCATCCATATAGATAATTAGAATTATCACTCTTCCTTGGTTATGCTTGTAGAATAAAGTATGGTCAGAATCACTTTGGGTGTAGTTATAACTTCTCATTGCTTTACAAAACCTCCTAAATCATGCCTATAGTGATTGTTTCAGACCATACAATGATCTCTAGTTTGCATACCAACTTCCTTGAGCCTTGATGCTGATATCTATGTGGTATATCTATATAAATCTCTTCTTCCAGATCTCCATGTAAGAATGTATTTTTCACATCAAACTAATGTAATGGTCAATCATGATTTGTTGCAAAATATAACAAAACTCGAATAGTATTTAATTTTGCAACTGAAGAGAAAATCTAACCTTTTAGCTACTAACATTACTTTATACCTTTCAATTTTCCCTGTAGCATCATACTTAACAGAAAAAATCCACTTACAACTCATAATTTTTTTGCCATCGGGTAACTCCATCAGTTTCTAGGTCCGGATTGTTTCTAGAGCCTTCATTTCTACTTCCATTGCCTCAATCCATCTCAGATTTTTCATAACTTCTTCAACACTATTTGGTATTTGGACTCTTAATAATTCTTCAGTAATTTTTTTCACTAAGTTGGATAAACTAGAACTGCTGGTATAATTGACAATTGGGTATTCACCATTCTGGTCATTATCTGTCCTATACCGTTTAGGTAGTATGTTCCTCGTTGATCTTATGGGCCACCTTCTTTGATTTTCAATGTCAAGAGTACTTACCTCAGGAGCATCCTCTGAAGAGCTTGAGCTTGGTACATCATGATCATACTGTATCATTAGCGGGTTTGAACTTAATTCCTCATGGCCTGTGTGAGCATTCTCCAAAGTTATTTGTTCCATTTGCTAGGAACTTTATTGTATTATGCTTGATGGTTTGCTTGGGTTGTTGTCCTGTACAAGAGGAATATTATCAAGTACGGTTTGGACTTGATTTTGATTAGACCCAACTTGGGTACCATATTGTTTTCTATTTTTATAAATGTTATTATTTTGAAAATATTCCCATCAAATTTGTTTTTCATCTTGTTCCTCATTTATCCCTCCCTGAAGAGGAAATTTAGGTGATTGTTTCTGAAAATACGGTTTATTTTCCAAGAATGTCACATTCATTGTAATATATATTTTTTGTGATGCCGGGTGATAACATTTATATCCTTTTGATTGGTCTCATATCCTAAAAATATGCTTTTAATTGCACAAGGTTCTAGTTTCGTTCTTTTCTCTTTTGGAACATGCACATATGCTATACATCCAAATATTTCTAGTGCTAAATTTAATGCCGAGGGAATTTTCACATGTGAGGATAATTTTTGTAGAGGTGTTAAGAAATTTAAAGTACTTGATGATATTCTATTCATAAGATACACAACAGTGGATATGGCGTAATCCCAAAAGATCTGGGGTACATAATACTCAAATTTGACCTAGCAATTTTTAAAATATATCGATTTTTCCTTTTGGCTACTCCATTTTATTTAAGAGTCCCAACACACAAAATCTCATGAATAATATTGTTATTTTCTGAAAAAATTGCCCAAAATTTTGTTAACGTATTCTCCTTCATTATCACATCTAAGAATCTTAATTTTCCTTCCAAATTGCCTTTAAATTAAATTTGAAAAATTTAGGAAACAATTAGCTACTTTGTCTTTGGATTTTAGAAGAAATATTTTAGAAACCATGTCATTCTAGTGCTATCGTCAGAAACTATAGTTGGTACCATCAAATTTGACGGTAGGAACAGAGATTGGGTTTACCGGTATCTCAACTGGTACTGTTGAAGTTTGTTGGGTTAATAGGAGCTCCTTTAGCGCCTGGAGTAGGGTTACTTCCCCACTTGGATCTTGGTCCTTCTTCTGTTCACTTTCTGTCATTATTCCTCTGAATAAGTAACGGATCCTCAAATTAATACTCTGATACCATGTACAAGAACACTATCAATCTTAAAACACACAATTAAAAATTGCCACGGCACTCCGCCCAACTCACTTCCTCTTTTTTTTTTTATTCAAACATATCCTCATTTTACAAGATATGATAAAATAAATAGGAGAAGCAAATCATACAGCTAGCCTCCAAATCTTTCTGATACGATACAATTGCTTTTTTTTTTTTTCCTTTTTCTATATTTGACCTATATCTAAATCAATACAGAAAGAAAATATACTAAACTAATAAAGAAAGAAATAATTACATAGGAGAATGTTGCCTCCTCTATACCAGCTGTGCTGGCCCACCTGACAGAAGTTAGGTCCATTTGTCTCAACATGGATTAGTAGTTGAGAATAGTGTGAGGTTAATGATATTTCGGGAAATGTAAGAAGAGTATTAATTTTTACTATTTCAAGTTAGTAAAATATTGTTTGGATAGAAACTTGAGAATAGTGGAGAGAATACTTAAAATAATTATTTTTTTTTAATATTTTATTTAATAATATTATTTATTTAATACTACTCCTTATTAATATAAAAGAAAAAAAATATTTTTTATTATTTTCACTACCCTCATGCATACTAATCTGTTAATTTAACATTTTCTATGGGTTAGCAGATTAGTACTGTGCTGCTATTCTCGATTTTAATTTTGAGTTTGGATGATTGCTAATCTGAGAACAATACTGTTATTCCCAAAACAGTGCTATTCTACAACATCCAAACACACTTACTTTACTGTAGATAGATTTAAAACTGCATATGATGTTGAAATAGCTCTCATGCCAAGCAAAAATAAATGGTCGAATTATAATTTAGATTACAACTTGCTTCCTCCTATTTTGAAACGACCAGCTAGAAGACCTAAAAGGAATAGAACTTAATATGCATGTGGTTGTTTTGGTGTGTATAAGACTTATTATTCTAGTTTTCACGTTTTTTAACCAATATTTTAATTGCAATTTTGATCTTCATCTCATATATTAAATATGTACTCTCCCCATTCTTTAAATGCGAAGGATTGTTTTAATTAGGCATCATTGATCTTGACAATCAGGTAAATGATACAATCGGCGAATTAGTGATAGGTCACTATATTGACCAGGACAGTGGCTGCTGTCATAATATGCACCGACTCATATGCATACTATGTGGAACGAACTGATGCAATAATAAAGTACCAAGGGCTCCTTACCAATTATGGAGGCATGGTATCTTGTCTTTTTCTTTGAAATTTTTGTTTATTTTTCTGGTTAATACACAGGTTCGTTGAGAGGACAATCCATAGCAGCTATTCCTAACACTTCTGTCATATGTATCTGTTAGTACTCAATAATGAATAATGCTTTTGATGGGAAAAACTGAAATGGTTCTGTTAGCAATAATAATGAATAATGCTTTTGGTGGGAACAAACTGAATTAATTTTGTTAGCATCAGAAGTAATGAATAATACTTCTGTACCTTATTCATTATGGGTCCGTTTGGCAAATCAAGGAATAGCTTTGAAAGAGTGATAGTATAGTATTTTTTTCTGAAAGAGTGGTATTCTTGACTATTGGAAATAGTGAAAATATCGTTTGACAGTTGTGACTCAGAATAGTTAAAATATAAATAATTATGATACTAATAATGATGATGATGATAATAATAATAATAGTAAAATAATAATCATAATAGTAAGATAATAATAATAATAAAGTAATAAAAAATAATCATAATAAATAATAATATTATAATAGTAATATAATAAAAATATAAACATAATCATAATATAGTAATATAATAATAAAAAATTATATTTACAATCATAATTATAATAATATAATAATAATAAGTAATCATAATTTTAATAATATAATCATAATATAATAATCATAATCATAATCATAATCATGATAATAATAATTATAGTCATAATCATAATAATATTACCATAATCATAATCATAATGATATAATAATAAAAATATAATCATAATCATAAAAATAATTATAAATAATTATAATTATAATAATATAATAATAAATTAATCATAAATATAATCAACATATAATAATATAATACAATATAATAAAATAATAATAAAGTAATAAAAAATAATCATAATAAATAATATTATTATAATAGTAATATAATAAAAATAAAAATATAATCATAATATAGTAATATAATAAAAAAAATTATAATTACAATCATAATTATAATAATATAATAATAATAATAAGTAATCATAATTTTAATAATATAATCATAATATAATAATCATAATCATAATCATAATCATAATAATAATAATTATAATCATAATCATAATAATATAATAATAATATAATAATAAAAATATAATCATAATCATAAAATAATTATAAATGATTATAATTATAATAATATAATAATAAATTAATCATCGCTATAATCAACATATAATAATATAATACAACAAAAGAAAATAATAATAAGTAATAATAATCATAATCACAATCATCATAATATAATAATAAATAATCTTGATCATAATAATATAATAAGAAAATAATTATATTTATATTCATAATATAATAATATAATATTAAATAATGGTGGTATTTATGTTGGTTCCTATATTGATTGCCGTTCTATTTCTCAACAAACAATAGCTACCATTTGGTACATGTTTCCAACTCCGAAATCTTGAATATTAAATTGCACGAACAATTATCGAATGCCTTGTTATTGGTGTGATAGTTTTAAGAATATGAAGATGCTAACTTTTGTTTCTTAATGAAACAGGTGGAGAAATCCACTTTCTGTGAAGAATATGAAGATTCTATGGATGAAATGTTAAATATATCATTGGGTTTCTGGTATTTGCTGCCATTTATTTCAAATATGTTTAAGGGCTCTGCGGTGGGACATATTTTCCTTTTGGGAACTTTTTTTCTGTTTAAAACAGGGGAAGCTTATAATATATCTATATCTATACTATTATATAAAGCAGCTAAGAATTGGAAAAATCCGTTTTTTGTCATTGTAAAATTTTTATAATACCCATTTTATCCTTAATCTGACGGTCTACGATATTTTCAATTAATCAGACGTAAGTAAACGCGTCCATTAACTCTTGTTGCCCTCCGTTTCATTCCCAGCGAAGAAACGCTCGCTAAAACCTAAAATTCACTTTGTCGCTCCGCACATCCCCGCTCCGTCGCTCTGCTTGTTCCGTTTTTTGTTCTCTTCTTTTTCGATCATATCCTCCTTATCGCTCTCCCTCGCCCAGGTGTCTCTCGGTCTCTCCGCACTCCCCGCATCCCCACATCTCTGCCTCCATGCTTGGATGCCTCTTCCGCACTCCCTGCATCCCCTCGCTCAGATGCCTCTTCGCGCTGTGCTTGAGAGTCGCCGCCACCACCGCCGACTTCATCCTCTTCACTCTATGTCTGCGCGCGGCTGCGACTCCATCTCTTGCTATCGCTTAATCAGAGAAAAATATCTTGAAAATAATGAAATTAGGCTTGGCGGCTTGCTGGTCATTTTACTGGTACGCCTGGAAAAATCATCATTATCCAACTTCGGCTAGATGATGTCGAGAGAGCAGCTCACTAACTTAAGAAGGAAACGAAACCAGTACTGAATTTGACTTTTGCGTAAAAATGCCTCTTCCGCACTCCCTGGGTAGGTTAAACAAAGCCGTGAACCATTCCTCGGTCGGTAAGTACTTCAAAACTAGTAGAAAGGGGCAGTAATTTCACTACAGAGCTCCGAGCCGGCACTGCCACCTTTCTCACCATGGCATACATCCTAGCTGTCAATGCTTCCATTCTCTCGGATTCTGGTGCCACTTGTACAATCAACGATTGCATCAACCCCTCCGAATCATGCAAGTTTCCTCCTGTAGACGTGGGCTATTCCCAGTGCCTGGACCGTGTTCGCCGGGACCTGATTGTCACCACTGCCGTGTCGTCTCTTATTGGGTGCTTTATCATGGGTTTATTTGCAAACTTACCACTTGCACTGGCACCGGGTATGGGAACCAATGCGTATTTTGCGTATTCGGTTGTCAGATTTCATGGTTCAGGTGGCTTGAAGTACAAAACTGCACTTGCTGCTGTGTTTATTGAGGGAATCATATTTCTCCTTATATCATTGCTTGGGTTTCGGGCAAAGATTGCAAAGATGGTACCAAAACCCGTGCGTATAGCTTCATCTGCTGGTATGAAAATTTCCTTTACCCAGTATTTTGCACTTTTAAATTCAGGTTATAGTACAAAACTTTTGTTAGATGTTTATATATATCGAGGACCACGCATCAAACATTAATTTAAATAAGTATTAGAGCGTGAATGTCACAGAAGTTCACAACTGGTAAATTTCAGTTAAAGTTTTGATGAAAATCATCACACACTCTATGATTATGGCATTCCTTCTTTTCACTTTCTGCCCCTTTTGGGCAGTTTTAGTGCCATTAAAATTTACACCTTTTCCATATCTCTGATAGTATTGTTACTATTGTGTTATTGTCCAAAATAAAATTTAATTTCAGGATTCCCACATTTGTATACTCCACCTGATAAATTGGGAGTGCAGTAATTGTGGGTCGACTGAATTGCATGGAGATTTCAATACAAGTTGAAACATTCATTTTTTTTTAGTATTTTAAAAGCATCATTAAGAAATTCTGAAGCGTATATATTGAAATGATTAGTAACAAATGTTCACCTTTAGCTTTTGGACAATTTTAATAATGGTAAATACTGAAACATTAACTTTGCACAATAAATTAATAGAACTCTTAAAGGAAAAGTCATATGCCTAATAAATGTGTCCACATTCTCAACATCTATTTTCATGAAAGTGATTCTACTAGATATTTAATCCAAATATTGACATGTATATGTGGCGTGGTAGGTATTGGTCTCTTTCTGGCCTTCATTGGTTTACAAAACAATGAAGGATTTAACTTATTGCATCAAAACTTATAGTTCATGTCATTTTCTTCTTAATATCCTCTCAGTAAAATTAGTTCGCTGAGTTTTAAGATTTTCAGAAAGTGATTCTAATAGATATTAGTTCGCTGAGTTTTAAAATTAGTTCATGTCATTTTCTTCTTAATTTTGTTCTACCAGTGCACTTGCATAGATATCAAGAATATCTGTAATGGCTGAAACTGAATTTTATTAATTTACTTAGCACCAACATTTTTATTTGATTAAGAACAGATCAGAGAGTATCATATGAAAAACCCTTCTGCACATGTTGTGGATACAAGTGATGCCTTTGAGGAGCTTCTTAAAGAGGAACCTGTTATTGAGTTCAGTGGCGAGGTAACCTCTCCTTGTTTTTAATAGTTATTTGTGTGGAGATTAATTTTTTTTATTTTTTTGATAACTTCTATGGGTAAATCATATCAATTCCTACTGTCAAATATATGGGGCTCGTATGCAGTGATGGTAGATAAGAAAACTTGTTCCAAAGGTATTTAATTTCTATTTGCATCTATTAATTTTTGAATTATAACATGTGAAGTAAAGTAATAGATGCAAATTTTCAAAATTTTGCAGTACATTAAGGTATTTATTTTGTGGCTCCGTTTTTTTTATTTTTTTAATTGAAATCTATAAGAAATTTCTGCGATTTTGTGAATCCACACATACATGTGACAATACATAGGTTCAAATGTGTGATTTAGTGACGTGTGATTTAGTTTTCAATATGTGATTTGATAAAATCCTGATGATATGCATATTCTATTCTTTCACAGCTTGTTTATGACTATGAGAATGATATCTCTGATATTTAAAACTTGATATAGCTTATATATTGATATCACCAGATTTTTTTTTACCTATAATGGATGAGACTTTCCATTTAGAATTAGTACAGATATTTTTTTTGTTTGTTGATTCTTTCCTTTTTTTTCCTTCTATACTCTGTTGCTTTTTTTAAAGTCCTCTGACTCTAGCATTTTCATTATAACTTTCTTGCCCGCTTCTTTCTTACTGTAGCACTCAATAGCTTTTTTTACATTAAGGTATTTATTTTGTGGCTCCATTTTTTTATTTTTTTTTAATTGAAATCTATAAGAAATTTCTGCGATTTTGTGAATCCACACATACATGTGACAATACATAGGTTCAAATGTGTGATTTAGTGACGTGTGATTTAGTTTTCAATATGTGATTTGATAAAATCCTGATGATATGCATATTCTATTCTTTCACAGCTTGTTTATGACTATGAGAATGATATCTCTGATATTTAAAACTTGATATAGCTTTCCTTATATATTGATATCACCAGATATTTATTTTTTTACCTATAATGGATGAGACTTTCCATTTAAAATTAGTACAAATATTTTTCTTTGTTTGTTGATTCTTTCCTTTTTTCCTTCTATACTCTGTTGTTTTTTTAAAGTCCTCTGACTCTAGCATTTTCATTATAACTTTTTGCCCGCTTCTTTCTTACTGTAGCACTCAATAGCTTTCATAATGGAGGCTGATAAACTTTCAAGAATACCGGTGATTTGCGTTATTACCGATGGAGATGACCAAGGAGGAGATGGGAAATTGAAACAGCCAAATCAAGGATATGACAGGGAGAAAACACCTGCAGTTTGTGTTGCAGATGACAATGAGAATGATAGAGCATTGAAGCAACCAAAGCGGAAAGAAATGAAAAAAGGTATACTGCACACCAACTTTATAGGACCGTTTTTATTAGTAAATTAGCATTGTTTTATGTCAAATATTGTAAGCATTATATCATGATGTTCATGGCATCTAGCTACAGAAATGAATTTGCAAATGTGTGTTATTCTGAGGGTTGCATAAATGGCTATATTCCTTCCTTCATGTTTCTTTTACTGTGTATATTTCAATCCCGCAATCTTTGGATGCATCATGATTTGACATACTTATCATATACTATTCATTTGCTTTGTTGGTTATTTCATTCACTTTCTGGCTGGTCTTCTAATATCTTCTTTGTCAATGCTGAAGCTACTAATTAGTATGACATTGTTTTAAAACAAATAATTAATTGATGATCAATGTTTTCAGCAAATGCTCAGGGGAAAGCACCTGTAATTTGTGTAGAATCTGAATTGTTTTTAATTACTGGTACCGACGACAATGAGAATGATAGATCATTGAAGAAGCCAAAGCAAAAAGAGATTGAACAAGGTATAGTGCACAACAGTCCTATCTTGATAGTAATATATTATTATATTTTTGTTTTGCCTCAACATTTTATTTTAAATGAAAAAACTAATTAAACATCCCTCAGTTGCGTAAAAGGTCAGAATCCCACGTGCGCACAGGTCAAATAATATCCTACCGAGAAAACTCCTTTTGCAGCGCACCATTTACAACGGTTTTTAACTGAAAACCGCTGTAAAGTTGTTAATAAGTACCGCTGCTCTAGTTACAGACTCTCTCTCTCCCCCAATCAGCAGCCGCCACCATTAAATGAGCTCCAAATTTGAGCATTTTTTGAGCTCGAAATATCACAAAATTCCACAAAATTTCTATTCTCTTCTTTTGCTGTCTCAACAACGAACTTTTCTTCTATCTTCTCTCAAACGAAGTGGAAGCAGATCGGAGCGGGTGATTGGAGAGGGTTTGGAGTGGGCAACGGCAAGCAAGACCTCAAAGAACAAGAAAATGATACGGGCGTGGCACGCGTGCGGCATGTGGTGAGTGTTAAGGTTAATTTCTTAAATCTTTAATTGATTTGCTTAAATAAATTTTTGATTTGATTATGTATTAATTTTGTTAATTTTAGAGCATGTGATAAGTGGGGCATACTTGAGTCGGATTGGGAAGAGTTCAAACTCGCGAAGCAAACCTCAGAGTTTTTGGTATAAATAAAAAACCTTATTTCCAAATTTATGTTATATCAAACAACATATATATATATATATATAGAGAGAGAGAGAGATGCTATGGTGCTTCGCGAAGCAAAAAATCTTTTGTGCTTCGCGTCCGTATCTCGAATTTAAAAGTTCAAACGGCCGATCCAAACTGTTGAACATCATCTTCATATTGAAATATCTTTGGAGATCAAATTTTATATTTATTTGAAAATTTTTGCTATTTTTTAAATGGGTACAAAGTTTGTTGATCTAACGATTTATGCACCATCCAAAACTAGCGACTTTGTACTCATCTAATCAAAAAAATTCAAAAAAATATAAAATTTGATCTCCAAGGATATTTCAATATGAAGATGATGTTCAAAGGTTTGGATCGACCGTTTGAACTTTTAAATTCGAGATACGGATGCGAAACACAAAAGATTTTGTGCTTTGCGAAGCACCATAGCATCTCTCTCTCTCTCTCTCTCTCTCTCTCTCTATATATATATATATATGTGTGTGTGTGTGTGTGTGTGTGTGTGTGTGTGTCTAGTTTGTCTCTTTATTTCTCTTTTGCGCTCGAAAATATTATAACGATTTATAAATTGTTATAACGATTCATAAATTATTATAACGATTCATAAATCGTTATAACATTTCATATTGAAAGTCTTAAATTTTCAAGAATACCCCTTGTCAGAATTATATTGAAATGTTATAACGATTCAAAAATGAATATGATGAATCGTTATAACGTTCTACAGAGATGTTGAACGATTTACAGAACCGTTACAACGTTTTGACTTGTTTGACCAACCTTCTGACAAATCTACGATCTTCAAAAACATTATAACGATTCAGTTAATCGTTATACGTTTCCTTAATCGTTGAACGCTTTATGAAGCATTACATAACGATACACTATGTTAATTTTAGCATATTTCTGCTCACAAAGAACTTAGAATATTTTCAGTGTATTGAATCATTGTAACGATTTATGAAGCGTTACATAACGATACAGTCAGTTAACTTTTGGCTAATTTCTACGCACAAAGTACTTAAAAAATTGAATTGTTATAACGATTGGGGAATCGTTATAACGGTTCTCTGCGACAGAGTCTCTTCCTTGTATTATTAGTAATTAAATGTAGTTATTAATATTTTTGTGAAAATGCATGTGATGAAAATATTATATATGGCTAGCATATATGGGCTAGTCACAGAAATAAAAAGGACAATTTAAAAAAATATTTTTACAGCGGTTTTTACGAAGAAATCACCGTAAAATAATTTTTTAAAAAACAATTACAGTAATTTTACAGCGGTTTCCTAAAAGGTAAAAACCGCTGTAAAATGTGATGTTTACAACGGTTTTTAGTTAAAAACCGCTGTAAATGGTATTTGGCAGCGGTTGTTATATAAGAACCGCTGTAAACAATTTGCAGCGGTTTTCAACAAAACCACTGTAAAACTTTGCAGCACTTCCAATAACAGCGATTGTACAATCGCTGCTAACTAGGGGAAATAACCGTTGTAAAAGTCTATTTGTGGTGTAGTGGTTTTGTTAATAATTAAACAAATAATTGCTAGACAAATAGCAAGAAAAGAACTAAATATTACACAAGATGGATGTCTTATAAACATATTCCATTATTAAGCCACATATCACATGATCATTTTTTCTTTCTAGTACATAATCCAATGATTTTCTAAATTAAGAAATTTATAACACCATCAATTAACTCCAAGAAAGCTAGACTACTTTTAACTCTTCTTAACGTCAAAACAAAAAGGAAAAAGAAAAAGAAGAAACATCTGATCAACCTACTTTAACAAACCTCAATTTCTCCTAAATAGTAGTACAGGATGCAGTTGGCGGCTTAACACACACAAAACGCGCACCGCCTCGGTGGCTTTTGCTGCCTTATTGGCTTGTTTCTCTCAGATGTTGATGGATCTGATTCAGCATTGCTACTAGCAACCCTGGACAGGGCAGGTGGTGCGGTGACAGGACTCAGTGCAGCATTGCCGTGTTCGGTTGCACTACCATAGAATCGGTCATCCCAGATGCGGCCAGATGAACCCTGACGCCGGAAAGACACCGACGATCTTTGAAGCCTTGACATACTTATCCCTGACCCTGACTTTATGTTTGTTTTTCTCTTCTTCCCTACAAATAGGATGTGATGGATGAATTGGTGGTTCTTCTAACTAAAGACATTTGATTGGTTTTGTGGAAGTGGTTTGTGGGACCAGAGCCACACGAATGCTTAACCAATTCAAAGGTAATAGACCAACAAGTGTTAGTTTCCTATTTGCACTCGAGAGAGATAAATAAATAATTATAGCTGGTCATTATATATACAATCAAAATTAATGTCCACAAATATCAGATGGTTCCGGAGTTTAGACGAAGATTATACATCGATCATTAATTAGATTTTAGGTTTCAAAACACTACGAGAAAAACTATTTTGAAACCAGTTATATAAAGGAATTATCATCGGTTATACAACCGATTCTAAACTTATATGTTACTAAAAGATTTAGAAACCAGCGTTAAAAAGAGGTGTTAGTTCTAATTTTTTGATCCGATTTTTTATTCATAACCGACTCTAAATGAATTCTTTTAGAGCCAATTTTGAGCCAAAAACTAGCTCTAAAGGCCAGAGCTTTAGAGTCTATTCTTAAAAAGAACCGGCTTTAATTTAATTTTTTAGAAATAATTTTTGAAAATTCTATTTTAATTCATTTGTTAAGATTAGAAACAAATCTGCATAAAAATTAACTCCAAATATATATTTTTTTGGAATTCAATTCATTTCCAGTGGCTAGCCCATTACGCTAACCATATATATATTTACAATCAATATAATAATAATAACACACAAATAATAAAATATTTTCACATAGCAAACTATAACACAAATAATTAATAATAAATAATAGTTAAAACACATATACTACAAATAACATACAGATTATTTATAAATAACACAAGTCAAATATGAAATAAAAGAAAAGAATACATCAAATATGCACTGCAATATAATTTACAACCATCTCCTTAATTTCAACGATATTTTTTTTTATAAATAACATTGCGGAGCTGACTCAATAACCTGCAAATAAAAATTATATTAATTTTATTAACAAAAAAATATAGCATAGTAAAAAATAATATGAATTTGAAGTCAATTTTCATATCTTTGATAATTTTTTCTTGTCAGAATATCTGATTATTTTGTTATGCATTGATATAATAACCGCACTCTTTACCGCCTAACTGTGTTGGACTCTAAATTTTTAAAAATAATAAATAGTTAACTTCAAACCCTAAACCTAATTAAATCACAAACTTGTTAAACTTAATACCATTAATTGACCAATTATAATTTAAAGTTCAAATTGCATACCTCAATCATTTTTCAACTGAACCTGAGATTTTTTTCTTTACATTATTTTTCATTCCAATAATGACATAAAGTCTGTTACAAATAAATAAAATGAATATATGTAATTATAGTATATATTAAAATATCAGAAAAAATAAAAAAAAACTTACATATTTGATGCTAGCTGAATAACATAACTTTTATTCGCGATGTAGAGAGTTCATAATGCAAATAGTTAAGCTCTTGAGTTACATGATCAAAAGAATCTAATGTCTCCTATAATTTATATGTATTAATGTCGTGAGATAAAATAATTAGGTAAATAAGTAAATTAAAAATTTGAAATTCTAACCCCTTAATGTACGGAAGAAACATATAGCACGTCGTATCCTCATAGTTAATTAAAAATTATCCCAGATAACTAGTCATGAATTCTAAATCAATTTCTAGTTGTGTTATCATGTAAAAATATGGATCAATAAAACTATACTTCTTAATGAAGAAGTTATTGAACATATTGAAGGAAACCCTATAATGTATATAATTATTTGTCAAATTACTGAAATTTTAAAAGAAATATTGTGCTTCAAAATTCTTACATGTAGAAAATTTGTAGAATCGAAATGTTGAGCCATTGGTCCTTAACAATCTTGATGATGTCCTTCACGTATACAAAACATCACCCTCATAGCCGAATAACTCTGAAAATACGATAGAAAAATGAGTCGCATTGGCAAACTACATCATAATCATCTTGTACAAAAATAAAGAATGTTCAGAAAGACGTTGTAAGGTGTCATCATCGAGAAGCGATTATCTATGAGATTTCGTAATCGGAGGTGGCTCAAATGTTTTCTTTTTAGACACAGACTTCTATGGTGTATTATTCTGCATTAAAACACATTAGTGAACAAATAATTTATGAATTTTATGTACTTAAATGAAAATAACTGATACCTCATGGAGCTACACGAGGTGTACAAGTCATTTGATAAAGTACCCGATAAGCTCACCAAGCTACTCCGATTCATTTGGTGACGGAGACAGAACACAAATGTGGTGAAATCCTTCTTTAACCTTATCAGGGGTAATACCTACCTTATCGAGAAAGACTGGTTGGTCGTGCATTACCTCGATGAGCCCGATCAGAATAATCCTCCTCTATGTTACCAGATATCAAGTACCATTTACCTCAACGAAGATATTGCATGGTGTAGAATCATAAAATAGAAAGTAATTGATAGAAATATGAATTATACTTTAGTATTTATTAAAAATTCAAATTAAATTAGAATAACATAAGTACATAAACTTTGATAGTTCGAAACAAATATATATAATTGGAGCCTCGGCTTGAGTCGGGGGGTTGTACTTCTTTAGTAGAAGGGGATGTATAATGTGATTCGGTAGGTTTTCAATATTTTCAGAAATAAATTGTTAAATTGTGCCATCATCTCTGCTCTTTGTTGGCCTAATACATCATGCAACTCAGATTTACTAATGCAGGTAGCGTGCGTTGTCTTCCATTTGGATCCCTTCTCGTACACAACTTTGATACCAGTGCCACCGTATCCTCTCACTCTCCTTGAGATCTCGGGTGTCCCAATCAAAGCGATCAAGACTTCATTGCAGCAGCCTACTAAAATGACCATTGAGAGACATCTTGAACCATCAATTTCTATCATGAAACACATAATGTTGTAAAAAAATAATTTGGTATTAGCAAAGAATTTTGAATTTTTATTAAATACTATTCGTTGCAGTACTTCTGGAGTCACTGGGTCCGGGATTTCATAAAATCCCTCGGTTGTAAACTTTGCCTTAGCCATGCACCACCTAACATTTCTCATATCGACCTTTGAAGTGATGCCCGATGAGAAGAAAGATGACGAAATGACGTCTCTTCTTCTTCCATTTTTTCTCCACAGTTTTATAACCGCCCGATCGGAGTCTATGAGGATATAAGTTCTTCTTGATATTTATCCGGCCTTACTCACTTCTCATTTGTCAATATAATTTAAAAAGGTTGTTACTATATACAAAATATTTTGAATTACAAACTATGTAATTAAATTAGAAGTTTTTATTATTATCTTAAACTCATCGTTGGTTTTCTACTTTATAATTCTTCCCATCACTCTAGTAAGTCATCACACAAAGTTTTTGATTCTTCAGGATTTGTATTAGTAATGAAATCTGTCACCAATCTGTTTTTTTAGGACTTCCACCGTGCGCCCACTAACACTAGTTTTTTTTCTTATATCTATCATCCTTAATGTTCCAAATTCCCTGAAATAAATAAACATATTCGTGAATAAACAAACATAATTTAGTTTAGGATTTAGGATTTAGCAGCTTATATACCTTAATGTCATCTCAAAGTTCATTTTTTGCTTATCATTGGTCTTCTTCTAATTCTCAATTGTGCAAGGCACCCATTCTCTTACTAAGAGAGCAAAATAATTCATAAAATTTGATGTGTTGTCACCAATTGGTACACATCTTTCTAAACTCAAGGTCTCTTATCGAGCTTATTCCCGTGAAAACCCCACAAATATGCTTTCGATCTTTTTTCTGATCCTTCTTTCGATGATATTACTGTCAACCAAATAATTAATTGATATTAGTATATCGAGTAAAAAATCTAACAGAGTCTCCCCTAGATTTTAATAATATTATCTATTTCTAAATACTAATAATTAACAAATTTAAAGAGATGCTAACCCTAAATACTCAAATATTAATAAACGCTAACTCAAATCAGGTTTATAGAGGTGGGGCTCAAGTTTAGAGAAGTGGAGCTCGGGTTTAGAGATGAACTAACCTTGACAGAGGCAACAAGTAGACGACAGAGGAGAGAACGATAGAGAGCATGGAGGAGAGAACAGAGAGCACGTAGGAGGGTTTAGGCGGAGCGACTTAGGGTTTAAAGCTCAGGCAGAGTTTAGGCCTAATGAAAAATTTTAAAAATGAAGAGGTCAGGAGAAGAGAGTAGGAGAGAGAATTTTTTTGAAAATAAAAACACCACAAGAGAGGCATCGACTTTCATTACTTTTTGAAAGTTGAGTTTACAAAAACAGCTTGGGACATATAATAGATATACTATAGCCAAAATTACAAGTCATAGCAACTACAGGCTCACATACACAATAAAAAGTAAAGTCATAATCGAAAAAAAACATAAAAGACCAACACCATAGACTTGCAAATTAAATTACTCTAACAGATCTCCATCACTACTCTGAGTGTCATGTTGCCCCATAGTGGTAGAGGTCCCACTAGATAGACCTACTTGGCCCACATGAGTAGCAATTCATCAAGAACCACTAGCAGCTGAAGAGGAAGATGGTGGATGCAATGTAGAAGAAGACATAATAATTGGAGAATCAGTCCAGAATGTAAATAATTGATAAATAGAAAAACACAAGTTGTTAATAGCAGTGAGACATTAGATCTAAAAGTAATCTGATTTCTAAAATTCCACACTACCTAAAGAACAACAGCAAGCAGTGTGTCCCAAAAGAACATATCTTGAATGGACAACTTAATACAAACATACCAGAATGCAAGTACATAATGAAAAGGAAATAAAGCCCCTTTAAGAGAGAAATTGCTAAAAAATAGTCCAGAGTTGTGCACTCAAAGGACAAAGCATAAAAAGATGATCCACACTCTTTAAACCGGTACAAAAAGAAAAAGTAAGGGGACATGACCAACTTTTTTTTGTGTAGGTTATCTCTGATTAAAATTTTATTGTGCAAGACCAACCATAAAATAATTTAATCTTAAGAGGGATCTTAAGGGCCCACACAGTATGATTAAGTCTAATATGTACTTCCCCAAAATTAAGAAAAGAGTATAGAGAATGAATAGTGAACAACCTACTTCTATCCAAATGCTAGAAAGCAGAATCTAGTTGGGATGAAAAATGAGTAGATTGCAACATCATAAATAATCTATGTTTTTCACTTCTCATAACAACACCCACACCTCTAATTAAATTCAATTAAATTGTATCAACATTCCACACTTGTGCTAAAGAAACCATGTCAGTCTTAGTTTTAGTATAAACTAGAGGAATTAAATAGTTAAAGGACAGTTATCGGACAAAGTATCATACCAAAAATTGATAGAAGTACCAGTGCCCACTATCATAGAAGTAACAACGAAAAGAAAGTATGAGACTAAAACTACTTCTCTCCAAAATGGAGAGCATAAATGGGTGAAAAAGGAAATAAATTTAATGGATATAAGCTCCTTCCAGTAACCCATTAAGTCCTTATACTAATATTTCCACCTAATTTTCATAATAAAACATAATTCACTTATTCTAAATTTAATATGCCCCCATGTTCTTCGGACCTACATATAGTGTCTCATTTAATCAAGTAATATTTTCTAGTAGGGGATGAAGTAGCACCAGCTCATAGAAATTTCTTTCTAATGTGGTCAATTTTGAAGGGTACTCATTTGGACACTTTGAACATAGAAATATAATACAAGGAAATGAAGGATAGAACAACATTGAACAAGGCTAATCTACCTCCCAAAGACATCTGCTTGCCTTTCCATAAAGATAATTTAAGATGAATTTTATCTATCACTAATTGTTAATCAGTTCTAGAGAGTTTATTCCAATGAAGTTTAACTCCTAAATATTCTAAAGGAAAGTGACATAAAGAGCAATTTAATAAATTTACATAAAACGACCTAGTATTACCATCAAGATTGAGAGAGATCAACTCAGATTTATCAAAATTAATTTTTAACCTTGAGATACTCTCAAAAATCTGAAGTGCCCATTTAACTCTTTCTACCATTAATGGGTCAACTTTAATGAATAAGAGAGTATCATCATCATATTGAAGATTTATTATTTTATGTTGATTAGAAAGGACTGGATCCAAAACCTTCAAAATGATTATTAATAACCCCTAATGGCAATATTTTATGTATCCCTTCTACAACCAACAAGAATAAGTATGAGGAGAGAGGGTCTTCTTGTCTAATTTCTTTTCTACATTCAAAATAAGTCCTTATAGAGCCATTTAGAATAACAACACTACGACCCCCAAGACTTGTTTCATCTAAGATATTTATAATTGAGAGAAACCCCTATGTTGAAAAATTAAAACTAAATAGAACCAATTTATATTATCAAAGGTCTTCTCAAAATCTAATTTGAGAAGGAGACCTTATTTCTTAGATAATTTCACATGATGTAGAAGTTCATATACAATAACTACAACATCAAAAATGTTTTCTTACTCTTGAGATCTCAAGGCTAATTGATGAGGACCAATTAGTCTATCAAGCACAGGATATAACCTGGTAAGCACTTTGGGAAAAAAATTATAGCTACAGTTTAAAATACTTGTAGGGTGAAAATTCTTAATCACTGTAGCATATTAATTTTAGGAATTAAACATATCAAAGCCCTGTTAAATCTAGATAAATTAAAATTATTGTTATAAAATACTTAGAACATAGAAATCATATCATCTTTAATTAGGTCTCAATATATTTGATAAAATAACATTGAAAAGTCATCGGGGCCAGAGGTCTTATTGGAGTCAATTTGGAATATGGCAGTTTGAATTTCCTCTAAGGAAAAATAAGCAGAAAGTGAATTATTTTCTGAAGAGGTCATCTTTTCCTCATCAGACAAGATATCTATAAAGAAAGATGTCGTAGTTGTAACTTTAGATCCTAAGAGAAATTTATAGTATGAAAAAAAGATGATGTTCAATTAATTTAGTATCAGTGCAAGAAACAACATTAATATGTAAAGAAGTAATTTTATTAGATTTTTTTATTGGAAGAAGCTACTTGGTGAATGAACCTAGTGTTAGCATCACCTTCTTTTAGCCATAAAAGTCTAGCTCTTTGTTTCCAATAAATTTTCTTAATAGTGTAAATGCTAAATAGTTTATTTTTAATATAAAAACGGAGAAAATTTCTCATCTGTTAAAGGTATTTGCTCCATTTAAGTGTTCAAGTAGCTTCTTCCAATAAAAAATCTAATAAAATTACTTCTTTAAAGGTATTTGCCGACCAGATTCAAGTACTGGACCCAGATGTAAAAGAAAATGAAGATGTAGGTCAGGACCGAGATAATTTATCAATTGGAGTATATGAGGTGTAATAATTGGAAAAAGAGGAGATCTTCGCACCACATCACTACAGGAAAGTGTCGCATTTACATCCGGAAAGGGTCAATTGCATCTGCACTTTTTTATTAGCATCAGCAACAAAAATTTCCTTCCTCGAAATTTTGATTTGCACATATTGCATTAGAAATACTGATGCAACTATATATTTATATCTAATTTGCGGATGTAAGTAAATGTAGTAATTTTTTTTTCTGAAAATGAATAGGAGGAGACGCACTAAAATGCTGATGCACATCAGTACTACATTAGTTCTCGCAGATGCAAATAAATATGATATTTTTTCATCAGCTTAACATATGCAAATAAATTCCCTCCAGTTGGCGCTGAATCCTTTTCCCCCGAAAATTCTACGAAGACGAAACATCGCCAAACCTTAAAATTTGATCAAGCGATCGATATACAAGACGAAACATCGCCAAACCTTAAAACCGCCTTTTATATCCCACTTCCTTCTCGCTGCCTCTCCCATCGCGAACCCTAAATGCGCCGCATTCAACACGCTATCTTTGCCACTTCTCTCTCTGTGATTCGCAAACCTACACGCGCCCACAGACTAAAGCCATGTTCATCGACGCACAACCCTTGGCCACCACTGGTTGGCTCCTCCAGACGCACGATGGGCGAGAAAAGAAACCCTCTCTTTGCTCCCGTCGACACTGCCTCCCTCTACTCCTGTCGACGGTGCTGCTCTGCCTCTCTTCACTCTTATTTTGACTTTGCCTACGTTGATCTGTAGCTATTGTCAGTGAGTTCTTTGGTCAGCAAGTTCTTTGGTGAGCTATTGTCAGATATTGTGAGATCCGGTTTTACTTGCTCACAATTAATGTGCCTGAGTGTATGAGTTCCAATAAATTTGAATTTCTTTTTGTTGTGCAGCTAGACAGTAAGGAACTTTCATCTAGAGAAGATGATTTACAGTAGACAGCTAGACAGTAAGGAACTTAATAGGTTATTTTCTGTGATTATTCTTCTTTCATTTTCTTACTGAGCATAAAAATTCTGTCTTGTACTCAAGTATCAACTAACTAGTACATTTTACAAACAAATTATGTAATTATAAGGATAGTTGTATAAAATTCTGAGATGAATTAATATTTTCAGGTTTGCTGTTGTTTCCATGGCTGGGCTAGCAATGCAACTGTCAGCATTGACTAACAATGAGGCTCTCCTGTCAGCGATGACTAATAATGCAACTATTTTAGAACGCATTCAAGCCATAAAGACAGCTGCTTAATTAAGATAAATTATTTCTCTTTCGATGAAATGTATAGGTTATCCCTCTATTGCGTTCATTATGAAGAGAGATGCTTTATGGAGAGAGAAATGGAATATAAAGAATTTGTGCTAATTGTTTTTTATTTTTCTCATGTATATCTTCAATGAATGTAATAAAAGAATATATCATCATATTAGCAGATTCAAGCAAAGAAAGATATCATCATATTAACGGATGTAATAATGAAAGACATCATCTGTTATTAGATGCAAATAAAAGAAGAAATTATCATATTAACAGATGCTAATATCAATAATTACATCAGTATTATGCTTGTAAGAAACTAATATTTGCATCTGTCTTTCCTGATGTAATAAAATGCTGATGCAAATAAAAAACCGGATGCAATTGATTATCACCATCAAGCGTATTTACATCTGCGTTTTGCATCAGCTTTCGAATGCTAAAGACTTTTAGCATAAACCTACTGATGTAAATAGGGTTTATTGTATCTGATATGTCAGATGTTAGTGCGACACTTTCCTGTAGTGCATATTCATTTCTGTAGCATTTGTGAAAAAGGATTTAAGAGGGATGCCAATCTAAGAATGCACATGAGAAGCCATGGGGATGAGTACAAGACCACAGCGGCACTTGCAAAGCCTGTTAGGGAACCAGGTTCACAGCCCGAGCCCCTTAAAATATACTCTTGCCCATTTGTCGGTTGCAAGAAGAACAAGAAACACAAGAACTTCCAGCCATTAAAGACTTTGCTGTATGTTAAGAATCATTACAAGAGAAGTCATTGTGAAAAGAGCTACACATGCAGTCATTGTAATACAGAAAAGTTCTTAGTCTTACAAGACACATGAGAAACATTGTTAGTACAATGGGTCAGAGCAAATAAATGAAGGGGGGACCGGAAATGAAGAGAGGGGAATCATACATAAACCAAGGAGATGAATTCAGAGAAAATACAATAGGTCAGAGGTAATTTGGTCAGTCGTTAAAATTTCTATATTTTCACTTGGCAATTAAATGATAATACGCAATTATACAACACTAGTGGCATTTTTAAAGACTAATATGGTTTAGAGTGATAAATTTGTAAACTGAAATTTTGTAGTGATATTTTTCAAAATGAACAAGTTTAAAGTGACAATTATCCAATTTTTCCAAACTAGAATGGGACTAAAAAAAATAGAAATGAAACAGTATAACCATTAGCAGCATCTACTTTTTTTTTCTCTTTTTTTTTAGCAGATCAACTTCAAAATTGTTAGGTGATAGTTTTCTTGATTTGTCTTTTGTCTGGTACTTGAATTGTAAAATTGGCAGTAGGCCCATTGTCCATCAGGTCTCAAGTATATACGAAGTGTATCTGATGGACGGATGTACATAATGTCAGGGTCAGTTGACACATGGTTAGAATTGTCTTTAAAAATATCTTTAAATTATGTATATTTCAGAAAATAAATAAATAAAAATATATGTTTATAATAAAGAATTTTTTTTAATTTGATCTCAAAAAAATTTTAATTTTTAATTCTCTACATCAAAGCCTGACTCTGTCTCTAACCAAATGTGACAACATCATGTACTGGATCACATAGTATACAAGGTATATAAGCAGGACTGAAAGACTTCCAAAGAGCTATAGACACAGTAAAAAAAGGACTGATGGCCGTAACTAATAAGAAGGGAATCAAAACGAAGAGCAGATAATTAATTAATCATCTAATTGCTTCTGCTAAGGCTGTTAACATTTTACTTATGCTAGATTCTTGACCAATCCTTCAATACTTTACTGTACGTTGTAGTTGGCATTCTTTTTGTTATGTTCTATTTTTCTAGTGGTGTCAAAGACAATGAAATATTGAAAATATATGAATGAAAAAAATTCAGATTGGCCCAAATAAAAGAAATTAAGTCAATACTGATCAGACCTGAAAACATGATAATTAAAAAAAGTTATTATCACAGATGGCAAAAGGTTTATAACAATAAAGTATTTAATATCAAATAAATTGAAGTAGGCTAGAAACGAAATCCAATCCGAAAGCATAGAGAATGCAAATAAAAAGATACATGATTATTTATAACGGACAAATTGATGCTGCCAATAGATCAAGATGAGGAAGATAAAACAACTCCACTGGCACGGTTTGAGTTTCAGAGTTCACCCAAACTGCACCAGTGCTGATCAAGGTGAATTTCAAACATCTTGCTTATATTTCTTGAGCTTTTCAACAAACTCATCTATATGTTTCTCATGAGAATTCCGGTCTGCAAATATCTCCTTTAGTTGTTTTGCATTGCGCCGAATCACCTTCCCTTCTTCTTCGAACATGACAACACGAACAGCTTTGGCGACATCATCTCGGCCGAAATTTCCATTTGCTTCATCTCTCGGTATAGTTACACCTACTTCCTTCTCCTCCAAGATTCGAGCGTTCAGCCCTCCATCAGCAAACATTGGCAGCTGCACCAAAGGGTGTCCGAATTGAAAGTTCTCGACCACGGAACTCCAACCGCAATGTGACAAAAACCCTCCCACGGAAGTGTGTGCTAAGACCCTCATTTGAGGAACCCATCCTGTTACAACTCCAAACTCTTTTGTACGCTCTTCAAATCCCTCTGGTAAAATACTTCGATTGTCAATTATACCAGCCGGCTTTCTCAGTGCCCAGAGAAAGCGCACCTTTGACATCTCAATTCCCAGAGCTAGCTCATGAAGAAGCTCCAAGCTCAAAGTTGCCTCGCTACCAAAAGCAATGTAAAGAACAGATTCGGATGGTTGTTGGTCTAGCCAATCCATGACATCAAGCTCACTGACATCAGTAGATTTCCTTTTAGATGGAGATCCATCAATGTAAGGCGGTAAAACACCAACCGGAATGACTTCCTTCTCATAAAGCTTACTAAGAAGTGACAGCCATTTTGACTCGAGGTTGTAGCAGCTCCTTATGCAGACAAACTTGCTTCCATTAATAACTGAAACAAATCTCTCTGGATCGGTAATTCCAGATGCATTTTTCTCGAAGAAACCTAAAAACATACGGGCCTCATGGAGGGGGTAGGAAACATTGGAAGGAAATGGCACCCAACTTGGTGGTACTGTGTAATCCTCGGCGGAGGCCCGATACCCACCAACCAGTTCTGAGCATGGCCCAAGGAAGACCAAGGTAGAAGAGCTGAAGACCGAGAAGAAGGCACATGGAATAGAACATTCCTCTGCAATTTTAGGCATCCAGTGGTATGCGAAGTCCATGATGACCCAATCCGGCCTTGTGTTTTTATTGGCACAAGCCGATTTCAAGAAGGCCGAGAATGGTGCTTCCAAGCCATCAAATGCCTTTTTGAGGTACTGGGCCTTCTCTAGTGGCAAATCACCCGTAGCTTCAGCCATCTCAGGCAGGTGTTCAACAGGAGGAAGCGGGAACGGGAGGAGCTGTATGCGGGAAGATAAGTCGGGTTGGAATTGGTGGAGCCGTTCGATGTTTCTCTGGGCAGAAATGTAGGTGATGCGGTGGCCACGCTTTGCGAGAGACTTGGAGAGTTCGAGGAAAGGAAGCATGTGGCCGAAGGCTAGCCATGGAAATACCACGATATGGAGTGAGTCATCGGACATGGTGGTTAACACTTAACACTGACTAAATGCTAGATAGATGGGTTGTTTTTTTCTGAGGCAAGCACCGATTCAAGGTATACCCACGAGATTTCTTTATATAAAGGTCGAGGGAATGAGAGCAAATGGTAAAAAAAAAAAAAGAAGAAGAAGAAGAACACAGGAGAGTATTCTTTCTCAGTAATATTTTGTGTGCGCTGCAGTACACGTGACTATTAGCCTGTCACAATCACAAAAGAGGCAGATAATGATTAGGGCTGTCAACGAATTCAGTTTCGACCACGTTTCGTTTCGTTTCGTGTTAACGAAACGATTAATGAAATGAATTTTTGTTTCATTTCGTTTCGTGGTAACGAAACTGTTTTCTATTTTGCGAAAAGGTCGAAACGGTTAACGAAATGGTATTTTTCATTTCGTTAAGAGTATTTCATTGTAAAATACACGAAATTTCGTGTTTCGTTCCATTTTGTGATAAACGAAATGGTTAACAAAACGATTTTCTATTTCGTTTATTAAACGAAACTATTTTCTGTTTCGTTTATTAAACGAAACGGTTAACGAAACGGTACTGTTTCGTCAACGTTTCGGCCGTTTGACAGCCTAATCATGACAAGCAAATTGCACATTTTCCTTTTTTTCTCCCTAAGTTAAATATACTAGAGATCGATCTCAACTAAATATTAGTTAGGACCAAATTAATTATGTGCAAGGCGCTAGCCGTTGCGTTCGCATTAATTTGAGAATGAATAAGGTCCATGAGTCCTCACAATCATTTCAGTGGCGATAACTGATGACACGCAAATGTCTGTGGAGTACAAATTATAATTGTTTAATTAAAACTAGATCTTAATGTTTCGCTATGAAGAAAAATTGCTTACTGTAGTAATAATTATATAATTCCTTACACAATTAATTGTTACTTCTTTTTGTTGTATAATGGTTTAGTGCTGTTAAAAAAACTTAGTTAAGTTAATGAACCGAGTTTGAGTTAGATCTTATTTGGCTCAGTAAAACTCGTTAGGTTCGTAAATATTAATATTTCTTATTTATGTTATTTTATTATAATTTTTTAGTGTACTATATAAGTTATAAGTTAAAAGCATATAGATGATTAGATATATTTTTAAGTTAGAAGTATAGATGAGTTTCGTATTTCTAAATACATGCTAGTTCATTTTTTAGTAATTAAAATAAAAAAAATATGAAAATGGTATGATGCCCCCGTCATTTTGCACCTTTAGTCTGAATCGAGTTTGAAATTTAATACCGACTCTGTCCCATTTTTTCACCTGAGAACCCCCTCCCCTCTCTTTTTTCCCTTTCAAAGATTTTTTATATTCAATAATAGTCTCTCATTCAACTCATTCTAAAAACTGATTACATTAAACTTCGTATTTTTGAGAGGAGAGCTCAAAAAAAACCCGTATATATTGATTTGGTCAATTTTTAAGGTACAAATTTGTCTCTTTTAAAATCTAAATTTAAATCTATTTATTATTTCCTTAGTTGTAGTTAGTTAATTTAGTTCATCTTAATTGAATTAAAAAACCCTGGATATATGTTTCTCTTTTTTTCTCCCTAAATTAAATATACTAATGCATTTACTAGAGATCGATCTCAATTGAATATTAGTTAGGACCAAATTATGTGCAAGGCGCTAGCTGTTGCGTTCGCCAATTAATTTGAGAATGAGTCCTCACAATCATTTCAGTGGTGATAACTGATGACACGCAAATGTCTGTGGAGGAGGAGTACAAATTATAATTGTTTAATTAAAACTAGACCTTAATGTTTCGCTATGAAGAAAAAAATTCTTACTGTAGTAATAATTATATAATTCCTTACACAATTACTTCTTTTTGTTGTATAATGGTTTAGTGCTGTTAAAAAAACTTAGTTAAGTTAATGAACCGAGTTTGAGTTAGATCTTATTTGGCTCTAAAAACTCGTTAGGTTCGTAAATATTAATATTTCTTATTTATGTTATTTTATTATAATTTTTTAGTGTATTATATAAGTTATAAGTTAAAAGCATATAGATGATTAGATATATTTTTAAGTTAGAAGTATAGATGAGTTTTATACTTCTAAATACATGTTAGTTCATTTTTTAGTAATTAAAATAAAAAATATGAAAATGGTATGATGCCCCCATCATTTTGCACCTTTAGTCTAAATCGAGTTTGAAATTTAATACCGACTTCATCCCATTTTTTCACTTAAGAACCCCCTCCCCTCTCTCTTTTCTCTTTCAAAGATTTTTTTTATATTCAATAATAGTCTCTCATTCAACTCATTCTAAAAACTGATTACACTAAACTTCGTATTTTTTAGAGGAGAGCTCAAAAAAAAACCGTATATATTGATTTGGTCAATTTTTAAGGTACAAATTTTTCTTTTTTAAAATCTAAATTTAAATTTATTTATTATTTTCTTAGTTGTAGTTAGTTGATTTAGTTCAGTTTAATTGAATTAAAAAACCCGGATATATGTTTCTCTTTCTTTCTCCCTAAATTAAATATACTAATGCATTTACTAGAGATCGATCTCAATTGAATATTAGTTAGGACCAAATTATGTGCAAGGCGCTAGCTGTTGCATTCGCATTAATTTGAGAATGAATAAGGTCCATGAGTCCTCACAATCATTTCAGTGGTGATAACTGAGGACACGCAAATGTCTGTGGAGGAGTACAAATTATAATTGTTTAATTAAAACTAGACCTTAATGTTTCGCTATGAAGAAAAAATGCTTACTGTAGTAATAATTATATAATTTCTTACACAATTACTTCTTTTTGTTGTATAATGGTTTAGTGCTGTTAAAAAAACTTAGTTAAGTTAATGAATCGAATTTGAGTTAGATCTTATTTGCGTCACTAAAACTCCTTAGGTTCGTTAAATATTAATATTTATTATTTATGTTATTTTAGTGTACTATATAAGTTACAAGTTAAACATATAGATGATTAGATATATTTTTAAGTTAGAAGTATAGATGAGTTTCATACTTCTAGATGCATGCTAGTTCATTTTTTAGTAATTAAAATAAAAAATATGAAAATGGTATGATGCCCCTGCCGTTTTGCATCTCTAGTTTGAATCAAATTTGAAATTTAATCCTGACTTATCCTATTTTTTCACACAAAATTCCCTCCCCTCTCTCTTTCCTCTTTCAAAGATTTTTTATATTCAATAATACTCTCTCATTCAACTAATTCTCAAAATTGATTACACTAAACTTTATATTTTTGAAAGGAGAGTTCAGAAAAACCTCGTATATATTGATTTGGTCAATTTTTTAAGGTAGAAATTTCTCTCTTTTAAAATCTAAATTTAAATTTGTTTATTATTTTTTTAGTTTTAGTTAGTTAATTTAGTTTAGTTTAATTAAATTAAAAAACCGTGGATATATGTTTCTCTCTTTTTTTTCTCCCTAAATTAAATATACTAGTGCATTTACTAGAGATCGATCTCAATTGAATATTAGGACCAAATTAGTTGCAAGGCACTAGCTGTTGCTTTCGCTAATTAATTTGGGTTGGTTTGGAAAATTAAGGAATAGTTTTAGAAGAGTGATAATTTTGAAAGAGTGATATTCTTGACTATTCGAAAGAGCGAAAATATCGTTTGATAGTTGTTAATCGAATAATTAAAAATATGAATAATTATGATACTAACAATGATGATTATAATAATAATAATTATATGATAATAATGAATAATCATAATTATAATAATAATATAATAAAATAATCATATTATATTTATAATATAATAATATAATATTAAAATTATATATTATAATATAATTATAATAAATAATAGTAAAATAAATAATATTATAATACTAACAGTGATGATAAAAAGTAATAATCATAATATTAATATAATATAACATAATAAGATAATAATAATAAATTATAATCATAATATAATAATATAATACAACGTAATCAAACAATAATTGTTATTCTGACGAGAGTTAATCCGGTATATCACTTATAACTTGATATATCAAATTAGCACTCTTCTATACTTTTCTAGTTTAAAAATTATTTAGCAAATTAATTTATCCGAATAATAATTTTATTTTTAACTTCTATTTGTGTCAAACCAACCTTTGTGATGTGAGGCGCTTTTAACTCGCGGGGCCGAGCGGATGGGATGGGGCAACAACTCCCGAGTCCGGTCCCCGAATTATAATGAATTTCCTGGTGCGAATTTAGCGGCGTGCCAATTATACTGGCTGGTCTAGTGACTAGTCTCTCTCTGTGAGCGTGATTAGTGATGTTAGGCGCTTTAACTAGCAGAGCCGAGAGAATGGGCCGCCACTCCGGAGTCCGTCCCCGAATTTAATATCCAATCAGCGGTCTCCGAGAGCGTGGATGATCACTTCTCGCTTTCTCAATTGTTCACGTGAATAATGCACTAATCTCGAAAATATTTGCTAAACAACATATAGAGAGCATCGTTTCTCTTCATAATATTGAACTCCATATGTCTATCTTCTTCTTCTTCTTCTTCTTCTTTTTTTCTTCTTTTTTTTAAAAAAACTTTGACAGTGGCTGTCAACTTTACTCGTATGTCTATTATTTCTGGTGACATGAAATTTGCTTAGCAGGCCGTAATAACTTATATAGATTCTTTATTTGTACATTAAATATAAACAATAGAGATTTTAAATATGAATAACTCGTATGTTATATCTGAGCACCTTGGAATTAGAGATGATAGTGCAAAACATTGAATACAAAATATTCTCTTTCTATATATTGGTATCTGGTAGAGCTTTTCGATTTTTTGTTATGGGCTCTCGGTCCAAATGGACCTTGGCCCATCTCGCAAGTGAAGAGAGCCGAATGTAGGAACGTGGCTGGTGGGAGAGAAAATTATATATAGATTTTTAACATAGTACTAATAGTTATTATGAACAAATGAAAAAAATATGTTCAATTGAGTAGTTATTATCAACTAGTATTAATATTAACATATTGAGGAAGATAACAATTGAACAGAGAAAGAAAATAAAGTAGAAAGCGAAATTGGAGAGATAAGAGAGATCACTACTAGTACTGGAATGAAAACGCTGGTTCCCGTCTGAGTGCTCCGTTATTAATTCCGTAGTAAACATTTGACAGCTTCCGAGAATTGAGCAACGGAATAACTCATATTATTTCCATGGTTTTTACTTTCACGAAAATAACTTTAACAAGTCACGGAATAACTCTACTCATCCATATTATTATTTTTCTATTATTAATTAATTTACGCAGATTTTAAGAAAAATTACAATATGTGAATCCATTATTTCTCATAAGAAAAGTATATTTCCGACAGTAGTATGTTTGTCAAGAAATTTATTATTTATGGGAGTAACACCACTTATTCTGACAGTAAAACACATTCCTGCAGAAAATAACATTTCTAATTTTTATTTTATTTTCCAATTGTCAACTGATGACAAATTAAAATAATCAAGCATTAAAAATAACTTCAGAAAAATAATATAACATATAAAAACACCAATTGAAAGTACATCAAATCAAAAAAAACAGGTATTGAACTGCCAAAATATAAACCCGTATATCAACTGATATATTGCTATAATTGAAAAGTTGTTTGTCTGCTATATTGCTATAATTGGACATTTTATTACCAAAAAATTAAAAACCGTTAACCATACCAAACCTAACTACTGCATTTGTTGATTGTTCGAGTTCGATCCCTCGTACCATCGGTTCATGGCTGTCACGCCTGTTGCAGCTTGCGTTACAAGTGCTTGTATCCCTCTCATCACATTTGATTGCGACATTGAAGATAATCTCTAGTATAGAATAAAAAAAATACTTAGGATCTTTTACTTTGAAGCATCAGTACAATTAAACAACCTATATTTATAAAATTGGGTCCTTTGTATCTCTCTATTTTGAAGCATGTACAATACAGTTTTTTCTTCTTTCCTCAAGCATGACTAATATAAATTTGTAATATTTACCACTAAACGCATGCTTAAACCCAATATTAAAAATTGATCAAACCTTAGACATAACAACAAAGTTGAATCTATATGTTTTGTTCTTACTTGGTGCAGAGGCATTTGCATTCCAATAAGTGCACTGTAAGGAAGGGTCATGTGACCCTAAGTAAATAATATGAAAATATTAATATTACTATGATATTCTTTTATGACTGCATAAGAGCTCTGAAATTTGCCATAATTCCTTTTTAGAAAATATATATAATTTTTAGTGAAATATGATAATTATCAACATTCATACCTATCTGTTATATCAATTTCAGCAAAGTCTTAAAACACAAACTAAATCTACAGACTTTGACATGCATGAATTTCACAATACTAGTCTACTCCAATGTTAAAAACTATGAAAATCTTACACAACTCCCGTCAAACACCATTACCCATTCAAAGTCGTTAGAAATTATACTTACCTGAAATAAAGGCATATGTTGTCCTTGAGTTGGCTGAGAAATGAGACCATGAGCCTACAAGCACAACATACAGTGAACAACAAAAATTAGTATTGTGAAACATCAAAACCTGACTTGTTTGCACTCAATTCCCACTATAGAAAACTGAAAATTCACTTGAGATAAAACTCTGCCGTGACATTTCCTGCTCGATATTTAAACTGTTCCTTCATTAATAAAACAACACAATAGAAATATGGTGAATACATTAATTAATCAATTACCGAGTTAATAAAATCTACTGGTCTCCATTTAATAAAATCAATTATCCTTTTTCCCTTTGGTAGAGAAGACTTTGTACCAGCCATATGAAGGAATCTGTGTCATAAACAGCACGAAAGAGTGTTTGATTAAAGCAGAAAATAGTATATATGTGTTGTTTGAATAGAAATTAAAGTATAAAAAGTTATTTTGGGGCAAGCTAGCATATATATTACCAGTACAAAGAAACAACTATTTTATATAGTAATGCTAATATTTCTATGCGGCAGAGATTCTTTAGTTTTCACTTGAGTCCACACTAATATTTGTTCTTCTGTTAGAAGAGCAAATATGACACCAACTATAAAAATAAAATTAGAGTCATTATTTCTGTGAGTAATATCAATATTCCTGTGAGTAATGTCACTATTTCTGTGAGTAATAATGAAAATGAAGTCAAACTGCTCAAATTCCAGAAAACAAGGTTTTCTAACAGAAGAAAAGGGGCACGGGGCTCAGTCCTTGGCACCGCGAGATGACACACTAGGCTAGGAAAAGAAAAGAAAGGGAGTACCAGAATATCAAGGAGATGACAGGGAGCAAGGTACAAGAAGGGGGGCTTGGCCAAGATCAACCCAGATTGTGTCGACCGTGTCGAGGTGACCACAAGTGGGGAGGCGAATGGTGGTCGACAAAGTGGGTAAGCCGAGGAAAAAAGGTGCTGGGATGGGCGCTCGACGACCACTAATGGCTGAATGGCGAGGGTTTCACAGCGGAACCCTAACTTGGAGATGAGAATGGTAGGGAAATGAAGACGGAGAGCTAACTTGGAGGATATATGTGTACTCTTTTTCAAAAGATGTCTCCTCTTTTTTAATTTTAGGCCCCTAAAATTGCTTATGGACCGTTAGATTTATGATGTGATGCATTTCTGGGCGTTGCGATTATAATTTTATGGTTTCTCTCCAATGCAATTTATTTCTGAGTGAAATGATTAGGGGGAGGGGGGATTTCCAGCGGAGGGAAATGAGAGTTTTGGCCTCCCTCCCAAAAATTTCACTCTCCCTGTGTTTTTCAAACATATAGAAAGTTCTGGAGTATTTCCGTGAAAAGATAGATTATATTCCGTAGATTTTATTTCTGTGCAAATTTCTTTTGTGAACTTGTCTACAGAAATGATGAGCGTCACGCGCCAATCTCTTTATTTTCGTAGAACCCAAATTTATCACGGAAAAAACATCAACTAACCACGATAATAACTCAAATTCTAGTAGTGGATGGCAACTAACAGAGAATTCTCAGAAGAAAAAGAGAGAAGGACAGTGTGAAGAAATCAGAAAGAGAAGAAGATAAGATAATCGAAAGAGGAGAGATTCAAAAAATCGAAAAGTTTGAAAAAAAATTGAAAGTAAACATAAATTATGCTGCGACGAGATTCATTCACGTATTTAAGTTAGGGGTGCAAACGAATTGGATATAATCGGATAGTGGTTAAAACTGTATTCGTGTCTGTTTTGATTTTTCGAACAAGAATACCAATATGAATACATATATTTCTAAATATAAATATGAGTACAGTTAATTTTAAATATAAATACATATAACGTGTATTTATTGTCAATGATAAATATAAATTTCACTTAAAATTTATAAAATCTATTGAAATGTATAATAAAATAAGTTTTTCAATACTGTATTTATTTAACGATATATTACTAATTTTAAAAATATTAAAACTCATAATATTTATTCAATTATAATGGAGAATAATATTATTTTTATGATATATATTAAATAATATACTATAGATAATTAAAATTAAAAATTATATTCATATTATTTTCTGTCCAGATATTCAAACACAGATACTATATATATATATATATATATAATAGCGTGAGCTTAAGCTCACGGAGGCCTTCCGTGAGCTTAACTCAAAAAAACATATTAAATCATCTCGAAATTTTAATTTATCATTCTCATTAAATTCTTTATATGAAAATCTCATGGGATGCAAAAATTTGGAGCGTTTTGAGATTTTTAAGTCATCGTTTTTAATTTTTGAAAATCAGCTCTAAAAATAATAATAATATATTCAATACTTGAACATCATTTTAAAAAATTAAAAACGGTGACTTAAAAAGCTCAAAACGCTCCAAATTTTTGCATCCCATGAGATTTTCATATAAAGAATTTAATGAGAATGATAAATTAAAATTTCGAGATGATTTAACATGTTTTTTGAGTTAAAGCTCGGAAGGCTCCGTGTGAGCAAGCTCACGCTATCTCCACTCTATATATATATATATATATATATATATATATATATATATATATTTCTGAATACGAATCAGCTCAATAACTTGGGCCAAATGATTGAAGGTTGAAAATGAATGATGAAAAGATGCAGGGTCTGAAATGCAAAAGGTTCTCAATTAACAATTATCCTTGACACGATCGGAGGAAATGGGGAACGAAAGAAACCAGCAAATTTCATATAAAACCCGCAAAGGCAAATCTCGAGACTTTTCCCTCTCCTTCCTTTCTCTCTCTCGGTATACTACCTCAGTCTTTCAGCTTAGCTGTCGTCGTCTCTGTCGAGAGAAAGAGGGAGGGAGAGAGAGGAGGAGGAAACCGTGGATCTAGGGTTAGGGTTTTGAGATGAATAGTGCAAATCCTGTGGTGGCAAGCTCACATGGCAATCTCGACGAGCAGATCGAGCAGCTCATGCAGTGCAAGCCGTTATCTGAACAAGAGGTTCTCTTTTTCCTTTTTTTTTTTAATTTGCCTCCTTTTATGGTGATTTTCACTTCCATTTTGCTTTTTGTATTTTGGGACTCCTTATTTTCGGCCGCGGTACATATATGCCGCGCTTGATCAGGCTCTTCACGTCGTTGCTTGGATGAATTAGAGATGTTTTAGGGCGATCTAGTGTATTTAGGGTTTAAAGGGCGATATGGTATTGACAAGGATTTGGGGTCCGATCTGGGCATTGCATTAATTATTGATGGGAACACAATGAATTATGTGATTCTGGGGAAATTTTGCTACATCTAAGATGAGTATTTTTCTATCTGGTATCGTCTCAAGTGAAATTGCAAACTGTATTTCCTCTGTCGTAACTGATTATGCAGAGTTTTCCTGTTCTATCCATTCACGTCTCTAACTTTTTGGTCAAGCTTAATCTTACTGTTTGGATTGGTTTGGTCAACCTGTATGCAGTTTCTGTCATTTTGTAGCTGAATGCATTAGTTACATTATGAAATTTGTTGCTGTGAACAGTTTGTCTTGTTAAGGTAGGGAATAGGAGGTTTTCCTGATCACTTCCAAGACCTTTTTCTAAATTTAGCAGCGGATTGTCAAAGCCGTTTTTCGTTAATTATTAGTACCTTATAATACATTGCCCAGTTATCACTGTTTTTCGTGTTGCACATGCAGGTTAGGGCACTATGTGAAAAGGCCAAAGAGATATTGATGGAAGAAAGCAATGTTCAGGTAATGCTCTTTCATATGCTGGTTGGGCTATGCTCTTCATTTACACAAGTAATGATATCTACCAAAATCTTGTCAAATCATTCTGAAGATTGCATATACTATGGTGATGTATATCTCCTGTCTTCAAGAGGTCATGTTGGTTGGGTGTGATATCCCTTTGGAATTTGACAAGTATGACGTAAAATTACATAACTATGGCTACATATGCTAGCTTCAAAAAAAAGTTGCAGATATGAGTTCTGTACCTTATGATATTTGGAGGCCTTTTTTCTCCTTTGGAGATACTGCTGGTACTATTGTATTACCATTTTTGGTTTTAAACTGCAGCCTGTGAAAAGTCCAGTGACAATTTGTGGAGATATCCATGGTCAATTCCATGATCTTGCAGAGCTTTTTCGTATTGGTGGCAAGGTATTTATTTCCATCTATTATATTCAGAGATTACCTTATCAATCTTGTTTCTACATTCCTTATTCTCATGGTGCTTTTATTTTGCTTGAAGTGTAAGTGTTTACTTGCGCGCATATATTTGTTATTTTTCTGTTCTGACAGATTTTTTTTTGTTCCAGTGTCCAGATACTAACTACCTTTTCATGGGTGATTATGTTGATCGTGGTTACTACTCGGTGGAAACAGTGACAGTAAGTTTCCTTATAGTACCAACAACAGCAACAACAAAGCCTTTAATGCCAAATAATTTGGTTAGGCTAGAAATGAAACCCAATCCAAAATCATAGAGATAAGAGATCTCAGATATCAAAACTCAATGATAGTAATAGTGATAATGATTTAATAGTCATGAATCATGATGATGAGAATAGTGACAATGATAATGATGATGATAATAATGACAATGATGCTAATGATGATGATGATGATATGATAATATGATACTAATAATATTAATAATAATTGTACTAATAATAATAATACTATAATAGTAATGGTAATAATAATAATAGTCATAATAACAATAATCATAGTAAACCTATACTATGAATCATACTCCTAAATCCTAAATTTTAAACTCTAAAATCTGAAAATGAAGATCTAAGAACTTGAAATCTATAACTCTACTACTGTTAGACTCTAACTTCCTTATAGTACCAAACTATCTATTATACGTTAGCTTATAAATTAGGTTGATATAAAGCTGTTGTTATGATGGAAGATAAGAACAAAAATAATATTGAAAGTTTGCTTGACTTCATATTAGTTACATTGACGATGTATATCATGCTGATTGTAGCAAATACCTAATGAGTACCACCCCTGCCCGTCGTATAAATTTTATTGCATAATTTGCATTGTCTTATATGTCTGTGCCCTGCTTTTATCCTAATTTATTGATACATGGAACAGCTTCTAGTGGCCTTGAAGGTTCGTTATCCCCAGAGAATTACAATTCTTAGAGGAAACCATGAAAGCCGGCAGGTGCTTGTCTTCTCTTTTCTTGATTATGGTTGATGAAAGGGCTGTGGTTGCACTAAAAGCTTAGATTTACATTTTTTTTTCTTTGCTAATATGTGCAGATTACTCAGGTTTATGGGTTCTATGATGAATGCTTGCGGAAGTTAGTAACCTTCCCTGCTTTCTGGTTTCTGTTTTGTACTGGTTAACTGTTACTCTGGCTATCTCTGAGTGAAAGTGAGCTTCACTTCACGTTGAGGTGCCGGGTTTTTAATTTGTTTTCAGTCTCAATAATCAATTCTTCACTACATGTTAATTGCAGGTATGGCAATGCCAGTGTCTGGAAGATCTTCACAGACCTCTTTGATTATTTCCCATTGACAGCGCTGGTCTGTATTTTTGTTTCTTTTGGTATGGCTTAGTAATTTCCTTCTGGTGGCCTTAGTTGGTGTACAAGTATCATCAATTGGAATATCCAAGATTAAATGTGATTAACATCCCCAGATATGTATTGTTTACCTTTTATAATATAGAAACATACTAATATTATCTCTTCAAGGAGTTCATGCTGGTCCATAAATCGGCTGTGTCAGATAGATATTGATCTGTTGCTCCTGTTGTGAACATTTTAACCTATTAGTGGTCCTGCTATAGATTGTGCTGGCCAGCTGAGAACTTCATACTGTTGTTTAATGTGCTTTTGTTGATGGGCGATGTAATTTTGATATTTTTGAATCACGCAATACAATTGAAAATTTTCATTTTTGTTACTATTTTTACTAGTTCACGATATCAGTAGGATTTGGCTTCATCAAAAGCTATCATTGCTATATTCCATTTGAGTTGTTGACGACAGCTCCAAAATATATGACTTTTGGAAAGAGGGCATACTAGACATTCTTTTAAAAAAAAAAAGGAAAATTGAAACTGTTTATTTTACCTGCATGGTGGCAGGTCGAATCAGAGATATTTTGCCTGCATGGTGGGCTGTCACCATCAATTGAGACTCTAGATAATATACGCAACTTTGATCGAGTGCAAGAAGTGCCTCATGAAGGGCCCATGTGTGATCTTCTGTGGTCTGATCCTGACGACCGTTGTGGTTGGGGCATCTCTCCACGTGGTGCTGGTTATACCTTTGGTCAAGTATGTCCTCCAACCCTCATCTCATCTCTTGGTAAAATTCTGCATTTACTTAATTGGGAGAATTCCCTTTATCTTGTTTATACAGATACATGTTGGAAATATCCAATGCATTACATTACATTACCTATATGCATTATTTTTTGTTTCTTTTTAGAGAATGGTCAGATTGCTGAAAACTTTTCAATCCTCTTTCTAATGAAGGATAGAGAGAGGATGCAGATTACTAATTTGAATAATTTCTCACAGTATCTGAGATGCTTAGAATTGTGTGGATCATTCATGGTACTGTGAAATCTTGTAGAGGCTACTACTGAAAATGTTGATTCTCTTGGTATGGCTTGAAGGTCATATTCTCCTGATACCAGATGGTACCAGCCATGACATCTTCTGTTCAGTATTGATAACTACATACTGTGTTATATGCTTGGCTCATACAGCTGTTAATTTCTGATTACAGTTCTCATACTTCTTTAACTCGTTGATACAGTTGACCTCTCTTTACTATCTGAAATAACTTTCCTGCAATTGGTGGTGTATAACTTGTTATACCTGACATTGTAACTCTTACCCATCTGTTATGGGCTGTAATGGCCTTTTTGTGGCTGCTATGCTTTATGATGGGCTTGCTTCCAACCTTGCTTGTGAAATTGTGCAATTTATTATGTTTCAGGATATATCTGAACAATTCAACCATACCAATAATTTGAAGTTGATAGCAAGAGCACATCAACTGGTTATGGAGGGATATAACTGGGGACATGTAAGTATTCAATTTTTAAATTATGCTTGAACAGGAGTTTCTTTTCACAAAACTACATTATAAGTTTGACCCCCCCCCCTCCTCATTTTTAATGATAGGAACAAAAAGTGGTCACTATATTTAGTGCACCTAATTATTGCTATCGTTGTGGCAACATGGCTTCTATCTTGGAGGTGGATGATTGCAGGGGTCATACCTTCATCCAGGCAAGATCTTTTATCTTTACTGAGCCTCAAAGAGTTTTTTTTTCCCCGCTTGTACAAGGGATGGAGTAATCTTTTGTTGGGCAATTATGAGTTTCAACCCATTATAAAGTAATAAAATTATATGCAAAGTGTGTTGTAAAAGTATAAAGAATGGGATTGATACTATTATTTTTAAAAAAATCCATAAATATCTTCATAGGCATTGTATCATTCATATTGTTCTCACTGAGTGAATCACTCTTTTTTCTTATGTATATGTATTTTAATTATGGCAGTTTGAACCTGCTCCAAGAAGAGGGGAGCCAGATGTCACTCGTAGAACACCTGATTACTTTCTCTGAGGCATGTCTTGAAAATATTGTAAAAGAAATGGTGAGTTCCTGTTCACAGTAGCAGTACATGCTGAATGATATGTAATTGCAAATATTTTGTTTTGAACCTACAATTTGCTCACTCAAGTTGGATGGTGTGTACAATGGGGGAAACAAATAGTGTCCCAATTGGAAGGATGAGCTTCATAGGAAGGGTTTTGAATTGCAGCACCAGGCAACTACTATTTTCACCTTATTTCTGAGGATTTTTATGTTATTTTTCCTCACTTTCTGTTTTTTATGGTATTCAATCTTTTTTTCCTTTTTGTTTGTAGATCTTAAAATTTGGACTTCTGGTTAATTAATATAGTTTTACGGGTGTTATTCAAGTTGACTAATTCCCAGTCCTCTATATTTGCGAGTGTGGAACAAGCTGTTCATGTCATAGGGAAGATATCTACCTTCAAGAATTATATGGAGGTTTTCTTCAGAACCTGCTAGTTTCATTTTCTAATTACTACACTTTATTTTTAATTTTTTCAAGTGTCAAATCTAAGATTTGGGTGTATTGCTTCCGTTGAGAGCATATTTGGTGTTCATTCCTTTAACCAAGCAATAGATGGGCTGCACTCCCGGAACTGATTTTCACTCATATTTGGACCTTTTTTTTGGCATGGTTCGCTTGACAGTGCTAGATTGCAGTGCAATTTGTTTTTCCAGTTGCACTGCTGAGAGGTGCTATTTTTTATCCAGTATGACTCCAAATTTATACAGATAAAAGAGTTTTCCATGTACCAGAAGAGGCCCCATGATTCTCCAATTTTGTAGCTATGAAGTTGTCATATTTAGCTAGTGCTTGGGAATTTGGTTTTGCGATGATAAAAGGACTCTTGGAAATAAATAACTTTAGCCCGATCTGACTTTACCAATTGTCCAAGTTGTATAATGCTGAGTAAAAAATGATCCATCTGCTCAAGTGATAGGACTCAAATACGTTGGTGTATTCTCTGTATTCTACGGCCGAGTCGGTATATCATTGCGTATTAGGCTGCTATTAATACAACTGGACTTATACAACCTTTAATATATTCTCGAAATTTGCGACTGTTTTTTGTTTCATGTGATGCGCGAGTTGGTTCCATTATTCGTTTAGTGGTAAAGGAAATGCAAATTGGGCTGCACACTAGCTGATCTGCAAAGATAGTTTGAATGGTTGTCAGCGCTGACGCATGGAAATACCCTCAATTTTACCTCTTTAACTGATCTACTCGAAAATTATATATAAAAAACAAGGGAAGGGATCACTTGATCTATATTGACAATCTTAATAATGGCTCTTCAAATAAATATGAAAAATATTTTAAAATAGAAAAAAAAATTAATGGCTCTTTAAATAAATATGAAAAATATTTAAAAAAAAATTATAGATATATTTTTCTACTTATATATATAGATTATGATTTAAATCTCATGCAATTTGATTATTGTTTGATTGTTCATCAAAAACCGTTAAATTAAAATCATTGTAAATTACGTAATATTTTGTTGGACTATCAAACGATAATGAAATTACATGAAATTTTGAATCATTAACGATCTATAAGTAAAAAAAAACATATTTATAAAAAATATAAGATTTTTTTATATTTATTTAAAAATTTATTGTCAAAATTATCAAGATAACCCTTGTCAAAATTTTCAAGACAACCCCTTGTCAAGGGATCCGTTCCCAGAAAACAAATGGGTCATACATTATCTGAATGAAACTAGCAAGCTCTTCAACGAGTAACACTCCTTTTGCAAAGCAGAGTGGTACTTAACAAACAATACGAGGGAAATAATGTTATTTTAATCAAGCAGCACGATATAAAATCACTATCTTCAATAATTTTTTGAAGAGCACGACCCTTAGCATTGTACGGAATGTGTCCACATGCCAATACAGGTACTCTTTACAGCGTTGTTTCGGTGGGAATGAGAATTTGCATTATGCTAGAATTGGTTGTCTTGATTTTCGTTCTCTTCTATTCTCATAGCGTTAGATGTAGATGTTTTACATCTTTTGTGCCTTTCAAGTTGATGAGCTTGGAAGCCACTGCCAAGATTTAAGTAAAAAATAATAAGATGAAACAGAAAATGAGAGAGATGTAAAGTTGGCATGGGCTACAGTACTGTCTTTTCTATTATCCTGCTATTAGTCTTCAATATTGAACCCTTGCAGCTTAACCAATTGTTTCCATAGTATAAGATTGAAAACTAAATACAACCCACATGTCCCAATCCAGGAAGATCAGTCTCAAACTGAAACTCCACAAAATGTCTGCCACGAACAAGAACATTTACTGTGAAATTAATTTTAATTTGGAAATTGAAGGGCACCACTCACTGATCCTGCGGCTGCTCTCATAACCATTTATGTGAATTCTATTTGAGGTGAACATATACAAAACACTAAATTAAATACCACATTACACAGAACTAATCAACTAAGTAAAATGGACGGCAGAAAGCTCGCTACAGATCGTTGTACTCCACACAAAATTAAATGATATAATAGATTACACCAAATCAATGATAAAGACAACATATGTACAACCTCTTAGAGGAACCATAGCTCACCAAAAGCGTCCTACATTTGTATGTATATTCTCTACAAACTGAAGTAGCCAAAAATGGTGGGAACCATGTCAACTACCGACCAAGCAAGACCCGCATACTGGATAAACCTTATCCCAGTATCCACATCATACACCTTCTGAGGGAAGAGAGAGAAAAACTTCTGGAGGTATCCAGTGTATTTCGGCTCGTCCTTAGCTTTTTCAGAAGCCTTGAGAGATGACACATAGCAAGAGGAGACTATAGGGATGCCCAAGGTGTTGCAGACAACTGGAAGAAGCCATTTGGCAATGACCTTGCTACAGAATTTAACTGTAAGAATTGTAGGGATCCCAACAAGTACCCGGACCAAGAAAATTAGAAGAGGAAGTTGAGGAGTAAAATGCGAGGGCTCTCAGGGTCATAACTGTTGTAAGTTTGTTGCAATCCTATGATCTGAGCACAAGAAAGTGAGTTTAGAGTTAGATAGGGAGGTTAAATCCCAGTATGATCTGGTTCTGAGGCTTTCCAATGCTAGTTATCAGCATACATGCTGGGTTTTTGGCCAGTACGTCAGGTTTTTTTTCTTATTCAGGTTTTTAACAGCTACATTCTTCAAAGGAAGATAGTTGAGGTTACTTGGGAGCTGAGTTTTTGTTTACAAGAAAAATATAACCTGAACAATACCCATCTGTACAAGTACAAGACATCTTACTAGCTAAACTTGAAGCACAACTTATGGTACTTCAATTTAGTGATCACAAGTGTGCAAGACATCCAAACTAATACAGTAGCAGTGTGCACGAAGGGTATCTGTGTCACTTCATGAAAGAGTTTGTCCATGTGCATAATAACAATAAAGGGACATGCTTTCCTTAAAGAAAACAATAAAGGAACATGACAAAAGAGTACTAAATTCTTACTATTCCATATGCGACTCCAGTAAATGCTGCGTGAAATTCAAAGCTTGGTGTTGGCTTTTCAGGGGTTGGGTATGCAAAGCATAGCAAAAGTGACAGGCACGTCCAGAAGGATGTGACTGCGGATATTAGAAAAAAAGGAGGGTTAAATTTACCAGTATAAAGAGCATTCATTCTTTTTTAATCAATTAAAATTTGATGCAGGTTTATAAAATTAAAAAGAGGGTTTAATTTTAGATGGGCAACAAAGTACTCTTTTTCAATAATTAGCACTTTAAAGATGTTTCTTCAAGTTCAAATCAACATACCATTTTGTTCAGAAATGATGAAACTGTCGACATGGCTCTGGACAGAAAGCCAAGAGACAAGTATTAGGAGCCCGAAGATAACTCCTGCTATTACATCTATAACACTGTGCATCCCAAGGTATATCCTCCCTGATACATTGTAAGTTATTATTATGCTATTTATCGATTAATATAAAAGCTTGAATAAATTATATTATTCTTTAAACTAAAGCCCAAAATATGGAGATAAAGTACAAACCGGGGAACATTCTTTAAACTCTTAAGTTTTGTCTCTATAAGCTTATTCTAAAAGAAACCAATGAGTCCAAATCAACATCCTTTTCCATCAGTTATTATATTTTCAAAGAAATTTATTTGGGATTTAGATGAATCTTCTACATTTATGTTCACAAATATTACCTATCGCATGATATATATTCTAATGATAGATCACTTGACAATGGTTATTTTGACAATCTTGACAATGGCACTTAAAATAAATTAAAAAAAAAATTAAAAATAGAAAAAAGTTCATGTAATTTCATTATTGTTTGATAGTCCATCAAAGACTATCAAAATTCTATGCAATTTGCAATAGCTCTGATTTAACGGTGTTTGATGGACTGTCAAACGATAATGAAATTCAAGAATATCTATAAACTTTTTTCTATTTTTTCTATTTTTTTTTTAATTTATTTGAAGTTTCACTGTTAAGATTGTCAAAATAGCCATTGTCAAGTGATCCCTTCCTCCAAAAAGCTTCTGCAAGTGAAATATTGAAAGAAATGTTAATACTCACCGATGCCAACCAGCATAATAAGCACAAAAACAGTGGCAGACATGACTGCTATTGATGTTGCATCCTTAGGGTCACCATTTGTCAGAACGTAGTGTAGGAAGTACCTAAAAACAGAAAATAAACCAATCTAAGATGAAGATAATCAATTTTGAGCAAGAAAAGAAATAGAGAAAAATGAGAAGTTAATATACCCTGTCAAGCAAACTGTGTTAAGAGCATGTGAAGAAGGTAGACCATATTCCATTGCATGTTGTTTTTCATCATTTGTTGCTGTCAGTCTCCTAATTGGAGGGGAGCTAGGCCGAGGTGCTGATACTACATCCTACATATTATAAAGAGAATCATGCTTAAACCAAAACAAAATATTAAAACTAAGAAGAACAACTGAAATTGTGTTTTCTGAGGAATTTAATTTACCTTGATACAATTTCCAACGTAGTCACAGAAAGCCATTAACAAGGTCATTTGTCTAGCCAATCGACCATGCCCGCTCTATTGAAGAAAGGACATGAAATACATTTAATGCAAATTAAAAAAAAAATAGGAGGAGATTAAACAGAATTGAGAACAGCTTGGAAAGAAGGCATACCCAAAAAAGTATAGGGAGAAATCCAGTGTAAAATGGCACCGATACAACACAAGAGACTACGGAGAACAATGTATCGAAAAATGGATGTTGCAGTTTCTGCACAGGTTGGAGTCATAAGCACCGAAATGTTCCAAAAATTAAAGGGAATGCACACAGCAATTTCAACTACAATGGTAAATTGGCTATACCTGGATTCTTTGAATGAAAGGCGTATCAGCGAGCACTCGACGGGCGACCCAGGGCTGAACTAGCGATCTAAATTGCTTCGTCAGATCAAACAAAGAGGAAGCCACCACCCATCCGAGGATAGACGAGAGCATCAATGCTTGCCACGAAGAGAAATCTGTTTCCATTTTCTAAATCTACTCAAATTACTATAGCTTCTAACTCCCTCTGTACCTTTCCAGGTCGAAATTAGACTGATTACCGGTCAATCGGGAAAATGCATCAAGCTCGTATCATCCCAATTAAATAACAAAAGACCGATCAAAGTCGATCTGGTCTTCGCTGAGGAGAACTCTACAAATTATTATGCACAATATGAGATGGAGAGATGATCTCTATAAAGGCTTTGTGGGGTCGCTCGAGGGTTTAATGCGTCGTTAATTGGTGTAAAAATGAGAATTCGCTGAAATTTCTAATTCATTACTTCCCTCACTTTTGTTATTTTCTCTGCTTTTTCTTCGTCTTCTAAAGTCAGTTTAATTTATTTATTTATGGGAACGGAGCAGCCCAACTTTGAATGCGAGTTGTCCTGCGCCTCCGATTCGGACTATTCGAGGAGGACCTGGGGGGGGTTCTCTTCTCTATTATCTTATACAATTGCAAATAATGCAATTCTCTGAAGAAATGTTAGGATTTTGATTGTCAAAAATTTAAGCATGCTGAATTTGTCAGCGATAATCATGAGAATGGAAGTTCGCTTTTCAGATCTCAGAAAGAATAGCATAAGAAAAAATATTACGGAGATTAATTGTAGTGTTAGAAAATGAAGCATAACGTCATTTTTCTCTTTGAATATTTACTTAAAGGGTCATCAAAACATTTGAAATTGTCTATCCCCATCAAAATTTTATAGTATCTTATATCCCATGAAAACCTTCCTATTATGATTTATTAACTCATATTAAAATCTCAATTGACCTTTTTACCCTTTTTAAATGGAGATGTCCCTTCCATTTTCTAACGCTAACGAAACAGGAAAAAAATCAAGCAACTAAAAAGATTCTCAACATAAGCTGATCACAAAAACCACAGCAAGAAGCTACAGCAACCAATACCATGATGTACGGCAGTTGCCCATTTTGAAATTTGTATTCTAAACAGCCAGGACAATTAAGTGGATAAAAAAGATTGAAAGGTCGTTAGAAATCAAGTCAAAAGTGCAGGGCAAAATTAAGTATATATCTCTCAATATGTTTCAATTTGGATATTTACCCCTTCAAACTTGAAACTTAGATATTTATCCTTCAAAGTATCAAAATATTATATATTTATCCAAAATTACTATTATCCTCATAAAAATCAAATTAACAATTAATTAAATTTATAAAAGATAAATATTCATCAATCAGTCAACATTTCTCTGAAAGCTAGCAAATTGAAAAGTATTAATTTTATCTTTACCATCTGATCAAGTGAATAGTACAAATTTAAAACTTTAATTTTCCTCAAACTCTCAAATATGAAACTCTCAACAAACATATATATTTTTTTCATAGTTAAGATTTAGAAGATTCAGTCACATGTGTCTTCGGAAGGTTACTGGATTTCGATCAGTCTTTCAGAGAGGCTAATGATTGTGTCGAAAGTTGTTAATTACCCATTTTCGAGCTCGTGGAATTCATGAGAAAATAAAGGACAAGAGTATTTAAAGCGATTGTTGTAGATTTAAATAAATAGCAAGAATAAAAGGAAGGATATTTTTATTCTATTATAATTTAATTTCTTTGAGGACAATAATAGACATGAGTAAATATTCAAGATTTTAACATTTTAAAAAATAAATATTTATTTTTTTAAGTTTAAAAGAATAAATATCTAAATTAAAATATATTGAGGGGTATATACCGCCAAAGTGCTAATACGTTTGCAAAAGCAACACAAACAAGGTTTCGTTACGTCAGCACATGGGCGTTTGCCCGTTTTGACCCGTTAGAAAAATAAATGGGTTGGCTGGGGTGGCTGGTGGTGGTGGGGTTGTCAACTTGTCATTTCAAATATCACGCGCCGTGTCATGGACTCCAGTGGACTATGAAAGTAGAAACAAAGACATTAAGCCCTTAGGGTACGTTTGCTAAATTTATTTAATATGCATACCGCTGGCTAGGAGTGTGCAAAGTGCAAACCAACGGAAATTACGAAGATTGGAGATTTTTCAGGTGGCAAATGGGACTCAGGAAATTAGAGACAATGTTAAATTAGAGATTTTAATGTCAGGACATTGCTAATTTATTGATTAAAAAAATTACTTCTGATATTTTTATTTCCAACAGTTAGTATAGATATTTCATTTACTAGGAAAAAAACTTGTCCATTGTGCAGTTTTTTATTTTTAAAATTACGTGTATTTTTTATTATTAGTAAATAATATATTTTACTTACATAATACTTTTATTAAATAAAATTGTAGTAAAAAAATTTATTTAAAAAAAACTTAAAATATTAATAATTTATTTGATGGATAACTTTTTTTTATAAAAAATCCCATTAATGCATGGTAAAAATAGAAAATAAAATAAATAAAATAACATTGTACAAAATCTGAATTGTTAGTTTTTAAAAATATTAATTTATACTGTTTGATTAGAGGTGTTTCGGTACATATCCTCTTTATAATATATAATATAGATATAAATTACGTGGAATGATAATTTTTTAATTAAACGATTTTTTAATGTTATGATATAGTGATGATCACTACTGTAGTGTCTGGACTATTTAATCTCCATTCTAATTCGCCATAAAATATCTAATACAAGTTTCAAATTTTGCGATATTTTTTTAGCTTAAATATCGAATCTGAGCTCGATAAGATGATCATTACAACTGGTAAAGAAAATCGTGGTTTATGGATTGTTTATTATTCGTTTGGGATTAATTCTAATTTTGCTCATTTGTTAATGAGCTAAACCACTATCTGAGTCATGTGATTAATCTTATTAAGTTGATGAGCTGTGTTCAAATTTGACCTAGCTCGGGCTCACTAATCTCATTTAGCTTGTTAAACGATTAATTTTTATTACTTATATTACTCTGTTGTGATTTTTTATTATATTAGATAAATTATATTATGATATGTATGAAATTTTTATATGAAATATGTGTATTTAAGATATATTATCATTTGATCTTATTATGTTTTACATAAATTTTGTATGAAATATTTTTATAAAATATTATTAGTTATTAAATGATTTGTTAATGAATTAATTATGAACCAACATTTTTGACTCGGAACTAAAATAGCTAATAAGCTAGTTCGGCTTATTAATCTCATGACTCGAGCACAAACTTTGTTCGACTCGACTCGGCTCGTTTATATCCCTAATTTATCATTTCCTTTGGTGCACAATGAAAGTGTTTTCCTTTTTTTTTTCTCAGACGAAAATAGATGCGAGGCTTGTATATTCTTATTCATAATTGAGTGATGATATATTGACACTAATTATGTTGTCAATTTTGACAATATTTTGCTCAAAACCTATTAAAAGAATTAAAAAATGTCAATTCAATAAATAAGTTGTGCTCCTTTTAGATTAACTTGTATCAAGTTCTTATAATTTAATTATTCTTTAATATTTCGTTAATACTATTAAGTATGGATCTTTATAAAATATTGTATTATTTGATGGACAATGAAACTCATTATAATTTCATCTTTTTCATATATAGGATATGGTGAAATCTATATTACATTTATTTCTCAAATTTCAAAAAGAACGTTACCTTTTACGGTTGTCAAAATAACTTGCACTTTTAATGATCCCCACCGTTTATACTAATGATAGACTTCCAAAATCTAATAGATTTGTCGTCGTATCTATAAATATCAAATCAAGCTCTTATTAACATGGACAAAATTATCGAGAAGACTAACACTGAGTTGGAAGGCACGACAGAGCTAGGATTTGTTTATAGAGGGGTCAAATTGGCGGGATTAAAAAAGATAATTATAATATATTAATTATTAAATAATAATTATATAAAAAATAATACTAAATAAAATTTAAATTATAATATCACTAATATAACATAAACAAAAGAAGAAGTATATTGTATGCATAATAAATATTTAAGACAGAATTATACATCTATAGTAGAGATGATAACAAATTCCATCTGTAGTGCAGGTTCAAGTTTCATAAAATACAAATGGAAAATAATATACGTTGGAATTAACTAGCTATATACCCGCGCGTTGCAGCAGACTTTTTTTATTTAAACATTAAAACATTATAAAATAAAAAAATTCACATTTATCTAATATTAAATTATAAATTCACCAAATTATAGAGAATCTATAATAAATACTATATTTAATCTTGGATGAGATTTTTGCACAATATGAGTTAATGATTCATGATTTTTATGGCAAGAAAAATAATTATTCTAACATATATTATCACCATTAATTTCTTACCAAATATGCACAAGATTTCTAAATAAAAAAAAATATTATGAAAATAATAGTATTTAAGGGAAAGAAATGGAGAGAAAGAGGGGATCAATGGACGCGATCACATACGTTCGATCAACCAAAAATAAATATTAGCCGTCTAATTGAGTGATAAAATGAGTATAATAGAAAATTATCATGACAAAAAATGGACCCTCCAATTCTTATTAAATGTTTTATATAATAGTATAGATAGAAGGCCTACTAAAAATAAGAATATTTAGGTCGATAAGGACTGAATGGTATCAGCTGGAAACTAAAAACATAGGACATCGACCTCTTTGTGAACACAGTAAAAAAGAGAAGAAAAAAGATCACCAAACCATCAAGATTAAGTTTAGCAGACATCAGCATGAACAACAACAACAATATTAATTGCACTGGCCTACCCGAAAAATAAAAATAATTAAAGTTGTTACATTTGTTCCTAATTAACGAACCTTCTGATTCATTGATGCTGATATCTTACTAACAAAAGTTAATTTCATAAACAACAGCTGGCGTCGATTATTATTTCTCGTAGCGTCGTGGAACGGAATGGTTTGCCAAAAAATCGACTATATGTCTATATCTAATGGTACAACTGTACAAGTGTACAACTACCCTGAGTTGAGGCTCCGCTGTTCTATGTAATCATTGGATCAATAGATGTTTTTCCATTGAGGGAAGGCCTGATAAAGCCTGCTACATTTCAACAAACATTTCGAAATTCCAAATCAGATATACTCTAATATTTAGATCCATCGCTGTATAGATCGGATCAACGGCCCAAAATGACAGCCCGTTTTCTAACAATATACTGGGTCGGGTAATATTATGTGCAACCCGTTAGTCGTTACTCACACTAGCGAAAGAACCATTCTCGTCTTCTCACACTGGTGGCTCGACCACCTCGCCAGACGCTAGTAAAACCCTCCCAAACCCAAGCGCTCTCTCTCTCTCATCAATGATCCGATCTCTTTTCCGTTCTCTTTCAACCTCCGGCGCAGTCGCCGGGGCTGGAGCTGGAAGCGGCGCCGCCTCTCTCCGCAATCCGTTCTCTCCGTCCTCTTCTCGCGCCTATGCAGCAAAGGGGAAGGGGGGCTCCAAGGTTAGCGCCCCCATCAAGGGCAAGGCACGAGCGAAGGATACACGTGGCACCACGGCGGATGAGGATCCGTCAGCGGAGTTCTCTTCTTCTATTGACCTCCTCAATGCTAATTTTGAGATTCCTACAAGTCCCCTCCCGGTGACGTATGATAAGGAGCTCGATGTGGGCCCCGGTGGTCGGCCTCTTTTTTCCTTCACCAAAACCTTTTCTTCCTTCTCCCATGGGGATCCTTGCACCTATGTGGACTTCAGGTTCCTATCTCTCACTTACCACTAGCAAAGCAGAGGAAATAGAAAAATGAGAAATCCGATTGCGTTTTTACCTCAAGATTTTTAATTCTCCTTTTCTTTTGTTTGAAGAGAAGGTTCCTGTTCGTATCTATGCATTGTGCACAATTGACGCTTGCAAGCTTTTGTTGTAGTTAATCATGCAAAGTTAATTTACCTCATTCAGTCAATCATGAAAGTCTACTGTTGTTGGCACCAATGTAATCCTGTTTAAATTAATATTGGTGTGTATTTGTAGTTTGGATGAATGGAAGGCAATACTACCAGAAGGATTGCCACGGGGATTGACAAAAGAATTTGAGGAGACAAGACGGTGTGCAGTGATGGTGAGAGACAGCTTTTTAGACCTACGAGACAATTATAGAAGAATAGTTGACCCCCCCATATCAAGCAAAAAGAAAGGTTAGATTTAGACTTTTCTGTTCCCTTAATACATGCACAGATGCACTCTACTAGGGTAGTAGGGTGTGCTCAGTACGCTTTCCAGTTGGGGAGAGGTAGTGAATTGGGATGGGGGAAGAGAAGGGGAGAAAGCTTCGTTGCATTGGTAAATTTGAATAGGGAAGTTCTTTTACATTAATTATCTGGGAAATAGTTAAGCCAGTGAATAGGTAATAAATTAGGTTTGTCTTATTCCCTAGCTGAGTGAATAGGCCAATTGAATTCAAAGAAACCTCTCCTAGTCCATTTTTTTTTCAAGACTTGTTCCCTCCCAGTTTGGGGTTTTAAAAAGTTAACTCCCACGTTTATTCTCTTCTTCTTCTTCTTCTTTTTTCTTTCTAACTCTGAAGTGGACCCCGAGTTGGGTAAGGGGAGGTGTCTGTGGAGGAGGGGAAGGGAGGAGAGAATGAGAAATATTCATCTTTTCCGGAGTTAATACTCTGTGAGTAAATGTGGAGAATCTTCTATTCATTCATCAAAATGATTCCCTCCAAATTTGGAGTTCAAGAAATTTAACCTATTCAATTTCTTTCCCATCCTTCCCTTCCCTTTTAAGTTGTTTTTTACATCATTGTATAATAGCCATCATGTTTTCATTATACATTAATATTACCTTTGTCTTAAAATTGCATCCTAGATTTCAGTATAGACTGAATGTATGTTTGTAGCATCCTCGTCAGATTATTGTATAGTTCATTGGTGGTAGTTCAGATGTTGTTTCAGGAATTTAATGGTCTTTCTGTTCATTACACAGCTGATTATGTTGCCCAGTATGAAACTTTTTCATGCTTCAGATTTTTATGCTATAAAATAGCATTACATTACCTTAAGGTTGCCTCCAGAATTTCACTCAAGAGTGAATGGAATGAAATCTTTTTTGGTTAATTTCAAATCATATTATAGTTCATTGCTAGTCTTTGTTTCAGGATTTTAACAGCCTTTTGTTCATTACACTAATCATAGTGTTATCCAGTATAAAATAGCATTCTTTATCTCAGAAATCATGCTAAATTTCAATGAAGACTGCAAGAATGTTCAAAAGATTTTTGGTGCATCTTTTTTGCCCATCAATTTTTTTGTTACTTCCATTGCTTCTTCCAAGATGTGTCCTCTGAAATTTTTGGCCTGAAGCACACAAATAAATTATTGTCTTGTCCTCTAATTACCTATTGTCAATTTTTCAGAGCTAAAGAAGCAAATTGTCTTAGATGGGCCTAGGAGCTGTGGGAAAAGCATTGCACTTGCTATGCTAGTACACTGGGCACGTACTGAAGGATGGCTGGTCTTTTATGTCCCACAAGGTAAGGAGTGGACTCATGGTGGATTCTTCTACAAAAACACCTATAATGGCCATTGGGATACACCTGTCCAAGCCTCTAAGATCTTACAGGTACGGTTCTTCAGGTTTACTAGTTATAGCTTTTGAATTTTATTTTATTAGCATAAATCTGCATTTACTCTGGTTATATTTGGTGGGGTTTTTAAAAGTTGCTAATTATATTATTTGGATTAAATTGTGCATATCTTTAGTATTCTGCGATGACTGCACAGACAATGATCTGATTATTGCTAAGACTTAATAATTTCCTGTAACAGGATTTTTTGAAATTCAACGAGACCTGCTTACGGCAGTTACCTTGTCAATTTTTTGAGCCAATACTTTTAGGAGAAGGTGCTGGTCTTGGAATGATGCAAGAAGCCGATTCCATGTCAATGCCAGAAGGATCTACATTGTACGATCTTATTCAGACTGGAATTACTTATTCACATGCAGCAGTTGGTGTTGTGGTTCGTCTAAGAAAAGAGCTCTCTCTGGTCAAAGATGTGCCTGTACTTTTTGCCATTGATCAGGTACCTCAGTTGGAGACGGGAGATTTTATCTTGATTTTGCATTTAATGTCTTACACTGCTGATTCTTTTTTCCCAGTACAACAATTGGTTCACCTTCAGCGAGTATGAGGAGCCTATGACAGTTCGTTCATGTCGTCCAATTCACGCCAAAGAACTTTCAATGGTTTGTGCAATTTGATACATTTTATAATTTCATTAAAGTATATGTTTTCTGCATTCAGCTACCGATCTGATAAAACTTGTAATATATTTGTGATGGATAGGTCTCACATAAGAATTTTGTTCTAACAGGTTAATGCATATAGGTCAATGATGCATGATGACATGATGATAGGTGCATTTTCTCACTCAACAGCTGTTGGTAAATTGAGGCAGGACCTTCCAGATGTTCCCTCAGGTGCCCGTGTAATGTTCCCACGCTACACCTTAGATGAAGCATCAACTGTTTGCCATTACTACATGAGGTAGTAGTTCTTACAGTTGACATGTTATTATATAATAATTATTGTCACTTGTACAGATTTCAAATCAAATCTAATTCTAGTGTCTTTGTGATGCAAGTCCTAGGATTATTTGATCCATAATTAGTAGTGCTCTTTTTTTCTTCAAATTATAGTTCCCTACTCAATGCACCCATGTTGCGTCACTAAAATAGGCGGTAAATAGGGAGGCAACTGTCTTCTCATGTCCTATTTGGTGTTTGTTTTATTTTATTTTCCTTTAACTCTGCTATTAGTGAATGCAATATGTTACTTTGATCCAAAGAATTTTTTTTTCTATTTTGGTAGAAAATGCAAAGTTCATTGAGATTTTGGATATCCATTTTAGTGTGTATTACATATGGGAAATAAATTTGAGTTGCACTTAACTATCTGGATACCTGTTTTTGCCAGGCAAAAGTTAATCAAGCGGGAAAAATTTTCGGAGGAAAAGTGGAAGAAGATGTACTATTTGTCTAATGGAAATGGTTCAGAGATGCGGTGGCTTGCTCCTTTTATATAATTTTATTTTGAAATATGCATTCTTCTTGATAACATTTAATTATCTTTTTGTCTGTTTCTTTTTTTATCAACTTAGTTGCAGAGCATGCCATTTTATTTTATTTTTCAATATGACATTGTTAAACAAGATGTCTGCAGCTGCCTGGTTCTGACTAGACAATTAGACATCTCAACCATTTTCCTTTTTTTTTTCTAGTAAGCTGCTACATTCGGATATGTCAGCTTCTAGCGGTGTTGTACCATGCTAGTTTTCAAATAAATCCTCAATTAGATAGTGGAATTGGACATCCATATGAATATTTACAAAATAATTTTGTGTTGGTTCTATTTCAAAAACATAAAAATATTCCTGCGAGACATTACTTTTGCAGTTGTATGAACTCTTGAAATATTGCCCCGCTTGCGATAAATTCCTCATTTGCAATTTTTGAGTTAATGAGTTATATAAATAGGTTAGGCTTGCCTTAGACGATGTATTGAAAATCATGTTAATTCTAATTGAGGTTATCGTAATTTCATACTGATTTATTGGTGTTTATAACTATCAAGACGCCTATTTTCGATCGATCAATAATTTTTATATAGATTTTGTCGATTGAGAACTTAAAATGATATATTTTTTATTTATATTTTCATTCTAAATGTTTACAAGCACTATTTAGGATTACACTTTTCAAGTATTGAGCTCCTTTCAAACTAGATTACTCTCAAATTAGGGGTGTCAATGGGTCGGGTCGGGTCGGGTCATATTATTTTATTATTTTTTTAACTTGATCCGAATCTGATCCGATTAAATTCGGGTCAAAAAATTTTGATCAATATCCGACTCGTATAAAATAATTAAATATTTATTAATTATTTTTATATAATTTTAAATAATAAAATATTAATTAATTTATAATTAATCTTAATTAGTGTATATTTAAGATTTAATTAGTACTAAATAACAAAATTATTTTAAAAAATATAATTAATCGGGTCGGGTCGGGTTGATCCCGAACCCTACCCGATCCGATTCGGATTAAAAATATTAAATTTATATCCGATCCATTTATTTTCGGATCATGTCGGATCGGATCGAGTTCAGATTGAATCGGATTAACCCGTTGAATCGGGTCAAAAATTGACACCCTATCTTAAAAAACTGTATATTTAGCTGCTATAGGTCTCCTCAGAATTACTCAGATTTCATATCCTATCGCTGTCCAATCTTATGAGTCTCCTATGAGACTCCTCGTCGAAGCTTACTCCAAAGTTGGACATCATATCGATGCTGATGACCAGTTGGCCCGAAGTTTGTTTCTTTGGACCTGAAAGATATAGTTCCCTTCTTTTCAAATGTTCTAACATATCACTGTGTATTGTTGTCCCATGATATTATCTGTTATATGGGCTGCTGTGTTATATGTTCTGTCGATTTCGGTTGTTATAGTTTCGTCTGGTAGACACTCGATCTTCATGTCTCCTATTCTCATCAGAATTGTAAGCATCTTTTCTTCCTGGATGTAAGCATTCGTGAAGTTTATGAACTCTCATAAGGTCGAGAAAGTATACTTACACGCTTCAAATGAAGCTGACCTTTAAGTAGACTTTTTCGGAGGGCCAATACTGCTATTTTATCGTCAAAATCTGACATCTGATATGCTGATTTCACGAACCTATTGATGTACGCCTGAGTGGCTTCCCGAGGGGCTTGCTTAATAGAGAGAAGACCGTCACAAGTAATCGTAGGCTTTTTAATTATCTCGAAGCGAGCCAAGAACTTTTACGAAAGGACTAAGAAGTAGAAAATTGAACCCTTTGGATGAGAAACACATCAGCCCCAAGTTGTCCCCTCGAGATAAGTTGGAAACAGTCGGCATAACTCGGTGTCAGGATATCCGAACAATCTTAACCTTTCCTGAAAGTTGACGATGAACACCGTCAGGTCGATGAATTTGGATTGAGGAGTGCCAAAAGTGCCAACATTCGGCAAATCGACATGTGTGGGACAAGTAAAGGTATATAATTGAGGAGCTAAAGGTCCATCAGCCACTATATGTTTGGGATTTCAAGGGTTGCTGTGTGTGGCGAACAGGTTACGACATACTAGTCCACCGGACTAACACCCTGAGGACCCATCGGGCGTTAGGCTTCAGTAGTGGATAGGAATGTAGTGTGGTAGAAAGAGGGCGGGGTTGATAAGTGTAGGGGGTATAATTGGTGGTGGCTGAAATATGAGGAAGAAGTTATTGGAAAAATAGCTCAGAACATATGGAAGATTAGAAGAAGATGGGTTGAAGTAAGGTGTAAAATAAGAATTGGATATAGTATACCGAAAATCAATATGTTGAGGCCGAAATCCGACCGAGCGATTATACTCTATACTTGCTGTCGTAACATAATATAATATCTAGACCAAATGAGAATTAAATTTGGGCTAAAAATAGACCCAATGCGATTGCGCCAATCAGAAACTTTGCTGGATTTTCACATATACGCATGAATTCCTTTCTTCTCCCGGATAAATTTATTATTCATTTGTTCTGATTTATCTATCTTTTTCATTATAAAAATGAAGGAACCGAGGTCCCGGTCTCCCAGATTCATTACCTTATCACCTCAATATCTCATCCCTTCGCATTATTCCCAAATCCCAACCAATGTAAGGAGAGCTCGTCATTCTCCGTATCAATTCAATATTGTTTATTAATATCATTTTAACATTTATATAGTTCCACCATCGAGCGCATTATTGTTGTCAAATATGAACTAGTTATTTTAAAAGGGAAGGGATTGCTTGTCAATTGTTATATAAAGAGCACCACTAGCTAATTATAATTTTTATAATCTTATAATAAACAAATAACATTAGTAATTAAATAAATTTATAGATTTGTTAATTAATATAGATAGTCTATAATAACTAATTTTTCACAAAAATTATGTATTCTTTGATAATTTTACAAGAACCGTCAGTTTCAAATGGTTGAAATTTTAAATCAGGCACTATAAAGTGAGAAATACACCGAATCTTAAAACATTTCAATTGTATCATACAAATTTAAAAAAAAAATCATTTTCTGTCAAAATTTGGAGGCAAATAATTGTAATTAAAAGATTGTTAAGGCAAGAAGCCAAGAAGTAATGTTGTGAGGTTTCAGCCAATTAATTAAGAACTAATTACACTTACTGATTTAAATTGATCAACCTGACTTCCCTGCTGGGACAAGGTGATCTCCTAATGTCTCTAGAAAAGTTTCCATCAATCTTGTCCACACAATTGTGTCATTCTTCACACATTTCTTTAAGAAAAATCATTCGTGATATTTACAATCTCAAAATTTGACAATAATTAACCTAGCATAACCAAATAAAAATATCAATGTAAATTCGTAAATAGATACCTAATTTCATGCAAGTATAGCTGCATTAATTATACCATAACAGCTTCTCAGTTAGATCATAAGGAAAGTATAAGATCAAGTAGTTTTGATCCGACGAATATACCTACCAATTTTAAATTTAAATCCAAACTAATTTACATTATTTTCCACCACCTTTCCGAACAGTTGATCTTTTCCTGCATTGCATCCTCTGCTGTCTGATCTGCTCTCTAAACTTGGCTATAAATTCATCAGCTTTTTTATCTACTTCATTTTCTACTGTTCCATCATCAGTTACGCAGCTACTCGAATTTGACGATTCTTCTTCATCAAATGACTCACCACTTTCTGACTCCTCCAATCTTGTAATCAATTCATCCATGGAGTTACCACTCTTCAATCTGACTGTTTCGACTGATCTTCCTGTTGAACTGGAATTATATTGTTCGCACCTGAAATTCTGTGGTGTAATTTTTTGACCATTGTTCGGTTGTCTTACGGTTGAAGAACAGAATGATTTATTCATTGAACGACCTGAGTCAGAATTACCAGATGGTTTAATAAGGTCACCTCTCTCTTCTTCATTGGTTGAATCTGATACCTCAGCATTTCCATCGTTTTGAAATAATTCATCCTCTCCAAGCAATTCAGGTTCTTGAGTTATTGCCTTCAAGCTCCGAATAGGCAAAAAAAGGGGTTTGTTTATTTTTTGTGCAATGCCATCCATGATTTCATCCTCCACCACAAGAAGAGGCTCATTGGGGTTGTACATGGAGCTCCAAGATTGAACATCTGGGTCGTCGGATTCACTTAAATTGAAAACTGGCAACCCTTCTAGCATATTGGATACAAAACTTTGTGGTTTGCCGGGTTCGTTTACATTTCCCTTCGCCTCTTGGTCGGCCCCTTTTCTACTAATTAGGCCATAGGATACAGCAATGCCGACCAATAGAAGATGAAAAAGCTCCCACATTTTATTTGAAAGAACTTGTTTCACAAAATCTGGGGCTTGGGAGGACAAAATGGGGAGAAAAACGACAAGCGTTGCAACAAATATAGCTTTGATTTGGAAATCAGAGATAGTTAGAGACGAATCCTGTTGGTTTTGTGGGGTTTGAGTTCTGATTGGCTCTGCCATTGTAGGAGAAGAAAGGTTTAGGAAGCTTCTCTCTATATCTCCTTTTTGTGCTTTTGAATACTTTTTCCAGTATCTACTTCTTTCTTAATCGACTCGGAAGATATATTCCTTTCTTTCTCATTTGATCTAATCTACTCTCTTGTTCGGAGAGGAAGACTTGGTTGCTAAGGAAAACTGCTAGGGAATTTAGGAGGGCAAACAAACAAACAAAAAGCTGTTAAAAAGGGACCAGTCAATGAGTAATAACAGGTTGCAAAGATGCCGTTTAAAATTTGGGCCTAGTCTGAAAACGAAAATGTACCCTAAAACAATTGAAGGCAGGCTCTTTAGACCAGATTCAATTCAAAGCCCATTTTCTTCTACATGGGTGCAGATCATAGGCCCATATAGAGAGAATTAACACGGATCAAGCTTTTGAGATCAACACAAAGCCAATCTAGATAAATTTTACTTGACAAAACCGAAATTATTCTATGTATGATCTTTAGTTTATAGACTGAGCCAGCTGAATATAAAAAATATGAGAGATTATGTTATAGAATGAAATAATTTTAATTCGTTTAATTTTGAGTATTTGATGATTAAGTTGAACTCTTTTTTATGTGATTAGAGAAGAAATGTTGATAAATGAAAATCATTATCGTTGATTAATAAATTAATAATATTTCTTCTGATTCATAGACAAAAATATTATATACCATTTCTATTGACCTCTTGAATCTTTAGTATGCTTAGATGTTCATATGTGTAAAACTATTTTAAATTTTAACCAAACTGAAGCAATTTTATTGACCTCTCGGCATCATTCGTTATCTTTGGACCAAAATTTTGTTTGTATTGTAAACGGTTCTTTGGACCTCTCGGCATCATTCGTTATCGTTGTCTAATATTTGAGAAAATATTTAGATTTTAGATCTTTGTTGATGAATCTATAGTTCTATCCGATAATAAAAACGCCTTCAATTAGTTGAGGCAAAGTTTATGGGCCTCTAAACAAATTCTAATATGTGGATTTGGAACGACAAAGAAATCGAATTCATAAATTGAAAGCCAGACATAAATTGCATAATGAAGGATCCAACATTAGTGAAAGAGAAACACATTGTACTATTAAATTCCGCTCATTCAGTTTTCAACTCAATTTCAAACTATTATGAATTAAATCAAACTACTTCAAATTTAAACGAATCAAATTTTAAATTCTCATTTTATATTTTGAAACTGCCTATTTATTTCTCGAATGAAAATTATAAATCAAACTCAAATATTAACTAATTTGATGGAAATTTTCTAACTTGATGTGTATTATTTGATAACATTTTTTTGGTCCAAATGACAAGATAATATTTTTTATTTGAGAGATCGCATATTTAATATTTAAACTGAAAACTCTTTTTTTTTTAATGTAAAATTGAATGGATCCATATTTACTACCATAATTACAATGGTGTCATCCGCTGCCAAAAAAATTTAAACGTCGGATGAGATTTAAACGGTCCAATTTAAATTCAGAGTGTGTGTTATTTTAATGGAACCCACTCACCATATACACAAACGCTCTTGCTGCCATAAAAAAATTAAGCAGCGGATACGTTTCCAAATGGAATTAGCTATATTTGAGAGATCACATATATATTCAATTACCTATATTTCGACGTGCTTATTATTAAGCGTTTGGACGTGTTGTGCATAGTGCGTATATATCTAATAACGATGAATCCAGGATGTCAAGCAAAGCAAGCCTGACAACACCTAGACATTCAAGTGTAATATCTAAATTTAGCTCGGGCACAATTCATATATAATATATTCATGAAAAAATGAGCTCAAAGACGAACTTGAGCTTACCCTTGAGTAGATCTGTCACTGTCGCATCTCGCATGGGCGGATCTAGTAACGAAGAATGAGCTCAACGAATCCCATCTTTTATTTAATAATATGTGTATTTCTAGTATTTTTTTTCGTATTATATTTGTATTTTGCTAAAAAATATTTGAACCCATAAAAATAAAATAAGAAAATTGTTCCACTATTGAACCCATAGTTACAATGTAATAATTTGGATATAATTCTTTACCAATATCAATATTAGGTATAACTTTTGTTCCGCATTGAAAAAATTTCTGACTCCATCTATGAGCACACGTACCTTATTTGTATCGTGTTTAACCACGTACATATTGTTTATATCGCGCCATATTCACATACCATAAATGTTTATTTACAAATTACACGGCTCCAAACGAAGAAACTTGGAACTTGGAAGTCATAACCGGAAACCCTCAAAAGTAGAAAAGGGTGAAAGGGTACCCATTCGGATAAACAAAGGGTGTACTAATTGTACCTCTATAAAAATTCTCAAGAAATTTTTCCACCTTCTTATAAATCACATGAACATTTTATACATAACATATGAATATTTTTCGATAGTAGTATGAATATTTTTTGATACATAAATGAACACTCCCTCCTGATCGCTCTAATCATTAATTAAGCACGTATAAATTAAGCAATAATATTTTAAAATTAAGTATGTGCTGAAATCTCTCGATTTTGAACACACAATAGTTATAAATATAATTTAATTTTAATATGAACACCCATAATAATAGATATGAATACTCATGATAACAAGTTAAACACTCCAGTAAAAACCATTCATAATAATAATGAGTGTCATATACCCTATGCGTCCAGCCTCATTCGAAAAATATGATATTGATATGAGTGTTCATACTTAAAATTAATAATGTTTATATCTAATAAATGAGATATTCATACTTATTAGGGGTGTTCATATCTAAGTATAAAAATAAAACTTGTTAAAAATAAAAATATTACTAAAAATAAAAAAATTGAAAGAGAAAACAATTAAGAGACATATTTAAAAATAGAAATATTATTAAAAATAAAAAATTAAAAGAAAAAATAGTTAGAAAATAAACTTGGGGGATTATTACTCGGGACAAAAAAAATTTCCTCTAAACAAAATTGATCCAATTAATTTGCTATACCGAAGCCGTCAGGGCTCGGTCGGGGGCCCAACAACGAGTTAATGATGCATTACAGATTGGGATGCATCATGCATGCATTGAATTGAAAGTTAGAAGTAGAACCACAGAATTATATTTATCCATCACATTCATTAGAAACAAATTTCCAGTTTTTACTCCCCGAGTTAAGGCGGGTGGGGTGGGTCATGGCCTCATGGGTGTGGTTCAGTGGTTGCTCCTGCTCCCCCCACCACTTCAATTATAGGCTCATTTCACCCTCTTTAATTAGTACCAGGTGTTGCTTATTAGTTATTTCACCGTCTTTAATTAGAAATCGATGATTTTCCCTTTCTATGGAAAAGCTTAAACGTACCGCCCTTATATATCTAAATTTGTCAATAACATGTTCCTGTGAATTCCATTAGCTTGATTATTATCTAAATTTACATATTTCAACTTTAATATTCGTAATAAAATATATTTATAATATTCCATTTTTCATAATTTAAAAAATATGACTAAGTTATTTAAATAAATTGTATAGATTGTATTAATTATAAAAAGATAAATACCTAAAAGTTTACTCTTCAAAAAATTCAAGCGTGGAAGATTAATATATTTTTAAAAGCTTTCTAATTGTTTGAGTTTTCAATTTGAAGTGTCAAATTTTATTGCTTTGATATATGAGAAAGATAATCTATAAATTTATTTTTATGAAAATTAATAATTAGAAAAGCCCAATTTTGAAATATAAGAAAATTGTTTTTTAAATATGTCGTAACATTAATTGAACACTTAAAATGAGATGGAATGACTTCGTATCAAGTTACATTGAGTTCTCAATGTAACTTTTAGAAATTTCAAAGTTATATTTAGAAATTTCAAAGTCATTGATATCTGTACTTTTTATTTATGGATTCCAAATTTATATGCAAAAAATATTTCAAATATTTGTTTTTGTAAAAATAATTTAAAGACTTGTATATTTTTAACTCAAGACAAAAAAATATATTAACTGCTAAATTTGTACAAGTCACTTTTTAGTTGAAAAATGACAAATCAATTTTCAGACTTTTATTTAATTTGAATAAATAATTAATACATGAAAAAAAATTTTTTTTAATATTATGAATATTTTTATTATTAAATTTTGAAATCAAAATTTATAAATATGAAATTAAAATTAAAAATTTTAAACAAGCTAATGGGACCCACAATAACATTATGGTGAGAAATTTTAGATATAAAATAGTTTGTTTAAACTTTCCTTTAAGCAATACAATTTGTAAAATCTCCCAAATTTAATTTTGCGAGTGTTGTGATGCCTGAATGGATTAATTATGACAGTGATGGATTTTGTAAGCCCTTACCAGTACCTCTGGTCTCTAGTTCGTCATATATGAAGTCAGTAAGCGAAACAAAGAAAAAAAAAATAGAACGTTAATAATATTTTTTTAAGGGAAAAAAAATCGAAACCAGGGAATTATAGACATCTTTTTTCCTAGCTTAAGATGAAGGACAACGCTCTCAAATCAAAAGTATCAGACCAAATTAAATAATTTATTTGTCTAGGTACCTAATATTATATATACAACTAAGTGGATTCTTATTTGGTTCATCTTATTTTTTTAGAGTTTCCATCCTTTGGTTTCTTGATGATGATAGTTAAATATTGGATGTACTTCAATATGTAACAAAAGTTTTTTATTCCAAAACAAATCTTTCTCACCTCATCCATACTTGCAAAGCAATATGTATTTCAACAATGTTCAACAACAAAATTTAATACATCTAATCGGTTTTCATTACAAAAAAAGAAATTATTCTAATTAGGTTGTGCTTCTGAATTGTTGAGCGGAGGTGAATGGATAGGAGAGGATAACGGATTATAACCTCGCTCCCGAGTTAAAATTGGACGAGGTTAGTGGGGGTGCAAGGATGTTAATAGGGAGAATCATATATGTATTTTTCTCAAATCTATTAACCGCCAATTTGAAGGTTATAATCTTACACCTCTACCTTTCTCCCCACCTCTACCATTCCATCCCATCCTATCTCATCCCTTTCCATTCCGACTCTGGAGCTCTGGAGCACAGCCTTAAGAATATTGTGGGGGCGTATCTAAAAATGCTGGCCGGAGAGGAATCGGGGCCCACGGTGCTGGTACTATGGGCCGGTGGTGCTGATATGACTGATGCATGGAAGGAGGAACAATAGGAGCAATGCTGGCACCGGCTGAACCTGAGTTGGCAGCCGAGGAACTCGATACTCTCTCACAAGAAGGGCACATTGTTAGTGTTTTGGGAGGGTTCATCTGCATGTAGAATTGTGGTGATAGTTTTAGTGTCCTCAGTTCCTGCAACTCCTTTTGCAACCTCCTGTTCTCCTCTGTGAGGTTCTCGCAACAGCGTTTCAGGAATTCACAATCTACCTCTGTTTGCTTCAGCTTTGTCCTGGAATTACAAGTGGTAAAACATCAATTTACTGTTTTAATTGCAAGACCAACATATGCAACTGCCAACTCTTCCTCCTACCCCTCCCCACCTTGTCTACTAGTTTTTGGTTAGGTTGTTGTAAGCTAGCTACAAATTCAGTTCAATTTCAATATGATACCATGTACAGTGGATGCTGGTACATGAGCAAACAATTTAACAATTATTATTTTGCAAGTGACATATTTAAAATAGGCAAAAATCCATTTATTAAAAAAAATAATGAGATGCATTAAAATGGAGTACACCTTATAATTTATGACATAATTGTGTACGTCCTCCTACCCGTGCACATGTATAAAATACTTATATGCATGTTTAACCTTTATGCAAAAAGAACCCCCGTGATTTCTATAATTGAAAAGAAATCATTACCTTGCTCTCCTGTTCTGGAACCACACTTCCACCTGCCTTGGCCTTAAGTTCAGCCGCTGTGCCAACGCCATTTTCTGCTTCTGCACACATTAAAAAAAGTAACATTAGTTTATTAAAATACATGTACACAAAAATTATCGATCTCAGATTCAAATTAAAAATAAGTGTAATCCAATAATAAGCAATGAAGTCATGATTATATCAAGCATACCGGATTGAGTGTATTATGCTCTTTGAAGCTCTCTTCAAGCACTGCAGATTGATCCTTTGACAAGCGCAACTTCTTGCGGGACCCGTCCCCACCATCCTCTTCATCGCTGATGCCTCCCGAACCGGCTCTCTCTAACAGGCGGTCTTCACAGGTGGTTTGATCCCTTTCATTTCTTTTCCCACTCGAACTGGAGTTTGTACTATTAGGCGAGGAGGGTACACCCGAATGCAAGTCCTCTTCGCTGTCTTCTCTCTCCCTGACGGGGGCCTGGTTCATGTCGATCCCTCGGAGAGACATCGAAGGTGGTGCCGTTGTGTCTGTCAATAAGAAATTGGAAATTATTATAACCAATTGAAAGATATCATATGTAATGTAACCATCAAATTGTCTAGATATACCAAACATAATCTGAATTGAGCTATTATCTGTTCCTTATTTCTATTTAATTTAATTGGAGGTACACAGTATTTGCATTGTGCTTGCATAATTAATTTGGGTGATGCAAGGTGACCATGTAACCATGTTCAATCTAGATGAACTCTATATATTGCTCAGTATGAAGACAGGTGACATGTATATTTTTTTTCCCCTTCGAAAGATTGAGAGGTCTGTACCGAGAGAGGAGAAAGAAGGTAGAAGGTTTAGCTGACGAGATCGGCAATTGGTTGCAGTGGTAATTGTCGGGTTGAGGCTGAGACTAAGACCCAGATCTTCCTTTCCTATAATCATCTCTTCTTTCCTTTCCTTTTTTATCCCTTTTCTTTATAAGCTTTGTTTTTCTAACTTTATGCTGGTTTGAATGGTTTATAGAGCTTATGAGGAAGATTGCAGGAGGGAGATAAGTAGAAAGAGTAAAGTATGAGTTGAAGAAAAAAATGGGGGATGAGCGCGTTTTTATAAAGAGTTGGAAATGATTTTCTCTCTCTACATTCTACAAAGTCAGAATTCTCTCATGACTTTTGTGTCATATCATCTCTCTCTATCGAATTCTCGCCTAATTATGATTTCTACAAACTTACCCAGGCCTGTGGCATTATCCTTTGTAACGTGTCACTGCCCTTAAAACTTAATTTGAAAAACTGGAACAAGTTTAACTACATCCTAAAAACCAATCAATTTAGGCAAATGTAGTAAAATTAAAGCACTTGATGTTTGATAGTAGTAAAATAAATAGATAAAATAATTTATATAAAAAATATTAAAATAAAGAAAATTTGATGTTTTAACTTTAAAACACCTATGAAGTTGGTTTAACTTAATTGATATCAGCTTAAGTTACTTCCGTTTGATACTTTAAAATGCTTAAACCGCTTTTACTAATATTTAATAAATGATGGCAACCGGGGTTCGGGTTGGATCCATAGTTTGTGGGTTTGTGCTGTTGAGATGGGATCAGTACAGCAATCAGCAAGGGACTTAGGGGGGACCTGCAGTTGCCTGTCTCATGGTTCACACTTCACAACTCACAGTCACAGAGTGGGGTCATGCCAGGTCGCATGATTGCATTACATGGTACAATCCGTGTTTATCATTGCTTAAAGCTGAACAATTATTGGCTTTTGGAAAATGTATGGCAACGCTTCTAATCATCCCAAGGAATCCTATCATCTATGGATTTTATTGGTACTGTTTATCTGAGAACAAAGAAAGGCTGATTATCAGAAAATAAGTCCATAGCTAAATGGATTTTCTTGATAGATCTAATTCAGTTTTTCTGGTGAATATACTCCAAAAAGTTTGAAATTTTATAAATATATATCTATCAAGAAATTTAATCGTAGAAATGGTTTGGATTTCAATTTGAGTGTCAAATTTCAATATAGTAATTAGAAACCTAATTAATTAATACTATTTAATGACACACAACATTGGTTGCATCGTAGCCTTCTCAGTATTAACCGTAACATATATATATATATATGTTTTGATGATTCATCGGTTGCCCATAATGGAAAATCATGACTTGTACGCTTTAAAATATTTGTTTCTTAGATTAAGGGGAAGAAGGGCATGTGTATGAGGGCCCACACATCCATTGAAAATGGGCATGCATGCACCCTTCCATCATAATGTCCCTCCTGAGACCAGCATGTACAAGGCCTTTGCTCCTCAGGCCCTACGATAATCTTTCCGTATCATCACATCATCATTATCTCTCCCATATTTCATATGTACAAAGTCCGGGCTATCCTGGTGTGGCAGGTTTGTTTGTTCATGTAAGCTAATAAAGGTTTGGAAAAGTTTCTACGTTGGTACGAGAAACTAATTTTTTGGTCTACGAACAACAAGTGTGTGTATAAAAAAAAATTGTTACGACATTGAATTTTTAAAATTGAAAATAATATTTATGCTTCAGATTATTAAACAACTTCTCGCATATGAAAATTTTATTATTAGACCATAACTTTGCTATCTTATGAATCATAAAGAAAAAAAAGATCCCTTGGATGCATTAATGAAGAGGATATAAAGTTGCAATGGTGAATAGAGGATTTGATTTGCGTTAATCAATATACAAAAGTTTTACATTTTTCATTATCTCTTGATGTCCAAGTCCAACTAAGCAAAGTAAAATATCTAAAGTGCATATGTGCATTCGATTGAGGTAATAATTTAGAGAAAATCAAATTTTGAAATATATTTTGTTGGAAATTTATATAACATCACTATTTCATTCAAATTTTACAATGTATGGGTTTTTATACATTCAAACGCGTCCATATCAGATCATGGATTTACATATATAGTGGGCAATTGAAGTTTGTTTAACAAAATTAATTGAAGCATGCTTAAGTATAAATTAAATATCACTTTTGGCACACAATATATCCAAATTAAATTACCATTGAAACTAATCAATTTGATGGGATGGAACAAATAATCACGTAAAAACAACTGATGACATGCATCACTAAATATAGATATACAATAAGAGTCTTTGAACTATATATTGATTGAAATAAGGGTGGGTATAAAGGTGGAATCAGGGGCGGATCCACAGTTCCCTAGGGGGGGGGGGACAACGGCCCCCTTTGGATTTTGAAAAACAGTGTTTTTCGGTAATATTTTCGGTAGTTTGCCCCCCCCCCTGAAATTTTTTTGCCCCCCCCCCCGGATTGTCTGATTAATTTTATTGAGAAAAAAATATTTAATATCATATATAATGAAATAATTATGCAAAGATATCAAAATATAAAATTTTATAGACGAAAATTTTCTTCATCAACTTCATTATCTATTACTTTGAGCTTTATTTTATTGTTATTTTTAATATATAAAATGTTATTATTCTAATAAATTTTTTATTAGATAAGAATATATATTAAATTATTTTTTTTATTTAGTACCCGATTAGTTAATGGATTTAAACCCGATAAACTATTACAATCCGATATTTGCCCCCTTGACTAAAATCCTGCGTCGCCCATGGGTGGAATAATCTAGCTGAGACAACACCAGCAATGACAAAAGTAACTGATACATCAGAACCACGCTATATATCGTTCAAATGATTGTGTAAAGATGATCAAAGTTGCTATCTTATCAATATCATAATCATAACTGTTGTATTATCATGTGCCAAGATGGTTTCATGGTCCAACCTCCAACGCCGAGACTCTTGTTATGGGCCTATTGGGTCACTTGCGATTAAAATGCTCCGCCTAATTATTGATTCTTCGAAATTCCAACTGTAGTTTTTTTTTCCCACAGGAATCCTAGTGTTTAATCTTTCTTTCTGGCGAAGCCCGGTGGGAAATTTATCTTATGGATAAATTTTGTGTGCATTCAAATTTGTGGTATTGGTAGTATTTTTTTAAAAAAAATTAAAAACATTAATATATTTTTAATAATTTAGATTAAATGTATATCAACTTTAAAATAATTTGAAGATTATTTGATCGTTCAAACTTTAAAATAATTTGAAAATTTTTTGGTCATTCATCGCAATATCACTGAAACTCCATCGTTAATATTTTAAAATTATATGAAGAGAATTCTCTTTCAAATTGACTAAAATTTGATACACATTCTATCTAAACCATTAGAAAGATATGTTTATGATTTTAGATTTTATATTTAAGTAATATTTTATTAAAAGAATGTTCTTTAAACATGAGATGTATCATAAAATTGAATGCACATTAGAAATACCCTTATAAATTTAGCTTTGCCTTTTAAATAAAATATATAATGGAAGAAATCAAGGCTCGGAAGGATGAAAGATTCATATTATTAAAATTGAATGTGTTTCATTTAATTTAAGTAATATTTGATATTTTAAATTCGAATCAATTTTTAGTGTAACTTGGTTATTTCTGTGAAATACCAAATTATACTTAAATTTAATTTTAAATTGAGAAAAATTGAAATGAAAATGGGACAAAACATGAATTAAGAAAAAAAAAAGTTCGTATCCATAGTTTGAAAATCACATATTTAATTCATGAACCTTGCGTATATGTGCAAGAATCTATAGATTTGCAAATATGGCAATTTACATATAATAAATCCTAACCAAATTTTGATTTACAAACAACGAATGCAAACTTTCTGGTTTAAAGATGTATAATATTCAATTGCGTGTGTGTGTGTTTACATTTTCATATTATCTAAGATTACAATGGATCTGGGTCTACAGGGCAAAAATATCTTCTTATTTACTTTATTCAATCATGTTCGATTTGAATTCACCCAAAATGGAACGATTTTTTTTTCCCTAAAACTTGACCTGTGGGTCTGGTCCACCTGCCGATAGCCGACGCTTGTAACTTAGACTGATTATTTAATAATAATAACTCTTTGTATTATTTGACGCAATGTAATCTTAATCGGAGAGTAATAAATCTGCAGTAATATTAATTTTCAAACTAATATTAATGAAACATAATAAAATTGATCTAGCTGACTCAAATCAACCTGAGACAAAATTAAAACATACACACACGCGCACACACACCCAATGCATCAAGTCATATAAGTTCGGATAGACTGAAAAATTGACGTTCCTAATACTATTAGAGAGGAAGACAAATAACAGTAGAAAATTCAATGTTCCTTTGTCAAATTTTACAAGCATGGCTTTAAAAGATGCTGCTTTCTTATTTTTATATTATTTTTTTTGTGGATAAGAAAGTATGGTATTGTTGTGGTTCTTTTGGGTGTCATTGAAGAATTGCAAAACGAGAGCTCTATTTTAAGATCAATATTGAGAATATTTTTTTTCAACATTGTAATTATTGCTCTTTCAAGAACCACAATTTCAATATAGAGATCAAAAAATTCTCAATATTATAATTATTGCTCTTAAAATAGTTTCACCCTGCAAAAAATGCTACTCTGATGAATTCATAAAAAAATACTGACCCTAGCCAACAACTTATTTTAATTTCTTTAAACCAATGATGAGATATGTAGCGTACATAGATTATGAGAACCATATAGGATAGAAACAAATACGTACGTAGATTCTTGACTCAGCAGTCTTCAGACCCCATACAGAGCTACTATTCTGATTAGGATTCTGACCAGAAAGTAGAAATTCTGATAATAAATAGCATGTTGAAATGAAGATGGAGCAAGAGCATCTGGGGTAAGCAGGTGGTGGAGAGGTTGTGGGTTCACGTGGGAGAGAGGAATAAGCCCCAGCTCCGCTCACGTGGTCCAAGGTGCTCCTTGTCCCAGCACGTGCGAACAGCCCCACTCATGTAAAGTCCTGGGTCGTGACCTAATTATGGGACTGGGACCCACCTGCCCGTCGTGCGTGTCATCTTGTCTGCTATGAACCGACAATTTCACAAGGCACACTCTCCTCAATCATTCGACCTCCATTTTTTTCAACTTGGTTTTCTAATATTTTTTTAGAGGAAGAATAATCTGTAGCTTTTGTTTTTTTGACAAAAGAGAATACTAAACTTCGGTCGAGCCCACTAAATGATGGCGCGTATCATTAGTTGATTGCTCAATATTAATTATTTCACCTTGAATTATTGGAATTTTATTTTATTGCAATCGAATCTTCATATGTTCATTCCTCGAATAAAACAACTCTTGAGGAGTGTTTAATTATTTTGCTTTTACTCTTTATTGTTATGCCTCTATTTCTAAAATCTTAATAACCTATCAAAACTCAAAATTAAAAATAAAAATAAATTATCATATGTAATCTATTTCATTTATGGTGTAGGAAATCTATGAACTATGAATTATTGATCGAAATCAAAAAGATTATTTAAGTTCATTGATATAGAATTGCATGTCTAACCCGAATAGAGAGAATTAAATATTGGAGTTAATAAGATCCTTATAAAAAATTATTGATATAGATAAATAACTTGACATTGATATTTTATATTCCTGACATCAATAAAAATAAAATCAAAATGTCTCAATTTCTTAAAGTGGAGGAACTTATATTATCGTAATTGAAAGAATATGGTAAAAGATGCAGTAGTTCAAATAAGTGACGATGGATTATCCTTTTATGTAAATGTTTATCCGTATAAAATTTCTAGGACATTTTCTATCCATGGCTATTTGATTTTTCATATGTAAAATATAAAAATTTAATTGACAAAGGACAAAATAATATGGCATTTCATACTATTTTGTTCATATATACTAATAGGGAGAACGGTGTAGATCCACAGCAAATTTAAAATAAAAATGACAACACTGCAAGTTTTATTATTCTCGCGTTTTTCCCCTCTTGCTCTATTAGGATATTTATTGATAGTCAAATAATAATATAATTCTAGTAAAATACATTTTGCACAAAGAGAAAAAAACAAAATTTTCTCTGTATTATGTTATATTTAGAGGTGGCAGAACCCGATCCGACTCGAAAAACCCGTATGATCCGTTCGGATCCGAACCCAATTGGATCTGATTTTTTTTTAAAAAAAAAAAAAAACAAACATGTAAATCGATCCTATTCCGACCCGACCGACCGACCCGATTTCTTTCAGAAAGTCAAACTGACCCGACCCGCCTGACCCGACCCAACCCGCCCGATTACCACCTCTAATTATATTCTCTCTGAATAGCAAAATGTGTTTGACAATCCCACTCCCACCTGAGCGGAATAACTCTCCTATTGGCTATTTAAGTGCTAGGTTTTCATCTCAGTTTCCTTTTAGTAACTTTGGGTTTGGATTCAGTTATTATTATTAATCAAATAAGAGAGATTTTAAAAGTTCCATTTCAATAATTGAAGATACGTTGAAATGGACAAAAGATGATAATTTATTGGAGATATAAAGTTAGTGGGCACCGAAGGTAACAGAAATTTACATCCTCTAAAATATTTTATATAAATAAAATATTCATATTAAATAGGTTCCGTAAATTTAAAAATTAATATTAAATTCAGACAGTCCTTCACATAAATATAAAAATCACAATGATTTTGAACAGTTGGTTCACATATGAAATACTACGAAGGAGCCGGATCCAGATGATGATGGCCTGACAAGTTTTTGGATTTTTTTTATTTTGTCCGCAGAAAGATAAACTCGGACCCGGTCGACGTGGGAGTTAATTAATGACATGTACCAACATGGACGAGTTTGACTGTTTGAGATAGGGTTTCAATTATTAATCCGATCCGATCCGATCCGATCTGAATCTGATCTGATCCAATATGATCCGAAGATAAATGGGTTGGATATGAATTTAATTTTTTTTATCCGAATAGGGTCGGGTTTGGGTCAACCCGACCTAACACAATTAATTATGTTTTTTGAAGTAATTTTATAATTAATACTAATTAATGCTTAAATATACACTAATTATATATTAATTAAGATTAATTATAAATTAATTAATATTTTATTACTTAAAATTATATAAAAATAATTAATATTTAATTATTTTACACATATCGGATCGGGTCGAGTCGGGTATGGATCAAAAAATTTTGACTCAAATTTAATCGGATCGGGTTCGAATCGGATTAAGAAAATAAATAAATAATGTGACGCAATCCGAATTCGACCTGAACCCGACCCAATGACACGCCTAGTTTGAGATAAACTTGGATAAAAATAAAGGAGAAATTATTCTTGCATGTTAAGTTCTGCGCACCAAAACTTATAAATAATACTAAATATAAAAAAATTTTATTTCGGGATTTAAGTAAAAAATGTGTATTTTTATAGAATATTTACACTTAACGTTATGTCGAAATAAAATATAAAAATTAATAATACAATTATCACCTCTCGAAATAATATTTTTCATTTTCTTCATGACCTAATCTGTTATATAATTTCTCTATTCTATTTATGTTGATCAAATAATTTTTGTATATACATTCTTCTTTCCACATTTAAAGCGAATGTAAGGGTTACCTAGAATATAAAAATCTTATGCGTATTTCTTCGCGGGAATTTCAGCAGAATGTAAGGGTTACCTAGAATATGTTATATGTTTCAATTTTTTTTTTTTTTTTTGTAGAATGATGTCGTCCAAAAACAAGCTCTCCTTAAATAAAAGTAACGTTTTAAATTAACGGTCAAAATTCTTCACACGCTAAGCGTTCGAGTGAATAAAAGTGATCATATTATAAAAATAATATTACTATAAAAGTACTTAAGTAAATATAAACAATATTGTTAAATTTATTTATTTTTTTACTTTACATTTTTAACAAATTTGTTATTGTATTTGTATTGATAATATGTGATTAAATAATATTTATACTGAATATTTGTAAAGATTATGAGATTAAAAAGTGTTTGTATAAAAAATTTGCAGCAATGATATCACATTAAAAATAATTTTGCTAAACGTTTGTACTGATTATATGTGATATAAAAGTGATTATACTTGTTGTACTAAATCATTTTTTTAGTTTTATTTTTTTACAAAATATATTTGAATTTAATAATTTTTTTGAGACTTATTTAGGTGTTGAACATGCTAAAAGACTACTGAAATAAGTCTTATGAAGACTTAGGATAAAAAATATTTAAGGTATGATTCAATAATTTAAGTTTTTGAATCATTAAGCAGAAAAAACTTTTTGTTGATATAAACCATTATAATGGTTTTCAAACATTATTAAAGGCTCGACTTGATAAATTCTAATTTTTCTAAGACAGAAACTTTTTCAAAATTACCAGAGGTTATCATTGGTTAACGATCAAGAATCATTGAATGACTTGAGCCGTTATAACGATTCCTTGAATTGTTAAAATATCTCTATAGATGAAGCGACTTATTAGAGCTAAGCCAACTTGGTCAAAACGTTCAACGCTTCCTCATATCGTTATATTGGTTCACTCCAATCACTTTAAATTTTTATAACGCGTCATAAAATTTCGACAAGAGATATTCCTGACAAATCCTGGTTAAAATCAAAATTTAAGAAGCCAAGCGTTATAATGGTTTAAGAACCGTTATAATGGATTACTGCGTAAGAATCACAACTTCTAACTGTCTGGTGCTCTATTAAGGGGATTATTTCAGAGCTATCAAATTAATCAAACTCTAATAATTCTATACTTTCTCTGAACAATCTCTAAGCACTCTTTATAGCACCAAAGACCTCTCCTTACATTTAAAAAACTTCTAAACAATTGAATTAATCTAAATCTCTAGAAGATCTTATTTGTACTCTTGAGTTTGTTGTGCTCATTTCTCTTTGAGTTATAGTGCTCACTTTGTTCTTAGATTTTGATTTTATTTTTGAGTCTTGAGTATTCACTTTTGTATTGCTAGTATTTTGATTGGACCTCCTCTTTTACTTGTGTCTTGTAAGGGAGTCAAGTTTGTATATTTGTTTTTAATCTTTTTTTGATAATATATCGATACTTCATTCTTGAAGTGAGTTCTGAAAATATAAGTTTTATAACTGAACTCCGTTAAAATTCTTGAGTTTTTTAGATTTTTAGCACTTATATTTTACTATCTTATTCTATCTCAATTAGTTGTTGTTTGTAAGTCAATCTCTCAAGATTGTCGGTATATTATTTTATACTAATTAATTTTTTATAGCCAACCAAGATAAATCATACAGTGATGGAAATGCTAGCCCACTTATTCATGCCTCCTTTGAACCTCTATTTTTAGTGCATTCCCTTTTCGACCAAATCTCGGTCTAGTAACATTGTTCAAGGAAAAAAAATTCCACTAATTTATAGAGTTATTCCGTCTGCTTTAACAGAATAAATCATAAGCTACTCTTTCTTTTATTTTATCAGAGTGGGTGATCGAAAACAAATGCTCATAGAAGCGAGTGTCAGACCGATCTTCGAGGGCTGATTATTCAAAACGGCATCATTCATTAGCAATTAATATTTGATCGATTCTCTCATTCGTGCATCTTTGACGTTTTTACTAAAATTTTTTTTAACTAAGTTGTTATTTAATATTTAAATATTTTATACTTAGATAATTCTTAGTGCTCTAGCAAATATCTTCTACCACCCAATTCATATTGTGTCTTGACCAACCTCACGTTTTTGATTAATACCGTTACTAGTCTTAATTTCTTCAATACTAAACATTTACACTGATTGAAGCCCCTAAAAATTATTTATACTAAATGCTTGCACTGATTATAGCAGGCTAAATTTTTTTACTAAATTTTCACTGGTTTTATGTGAGTAAAAAGTGATTTATACTAAACATCTGCCCATTATATTAGATAAAAATATTTATACTAAATATTTATATTAATTATATCAGGTTAAAAATATTTTACTAAATATTTATATTGACCATATACTACTAAAAAATTATACTAAATATTTTCACTAATTATTTCAAAATAAAAATGTTTATACTAAATGTTTGTATTGATTATATCAGTTTCAAAAATATTTTTACTAAAATATTTGTACTTATTATATCAAAATATAAATGTCTATACTAAATATTTCTACTAATTATTACAGTATAAAAATACTTTTATTAAATATTTACATTAATTATATGTGATTAAAAATGATTATATTGAATTTTTACATTGATTATATCAGATTGAAAATATTTGTACTAAATACTAGCATTATTTGGCATAATTACATAAAAAAACAATGTATGAATAATAATAAAGTAAATAATAACAATCAATACATAAGTACAAAGAGAGAACAATAGAATGAATGCATGATAGATAGACTAGTATTTTGCACGTACGTTGCTACGGTGATGTTTTTAAAAATATGAAAATTTATATCTTCATGTAAAATTAAAAATAAAAATGAAGATAATTTAGTAATTAATATAAATTTTAATCATGAATACATAATTAATATAAAATAAATACAGCATTGAAAGGAAAGTTATAATTCAGAATTTAAGAAAAATTAAAATTCATAATTGATGACAATCTAATAAAAAAACAAAGTAGAATAATTGTACTCCTAAATTATGCAACATTTCATATAACAATCAAAATTGAGAAAAATTATAACTTTAACATAAATGGTCATAGAGATGACAACATTATTTGACGAATAACTCAATTCGATAACTGATATTAACTCTAAAAATTTAACAAAAAAGCTTGAACCGTTATAGGATCAAAACATTTACGTACTTAATAAAAAAGTAGAGATATGACAGAGAGAAAAAAAAAAAGATCGACAAAAGATACAAAATGAGAAAAAAAGAGTATGACAAAGAGATGTGAGAGAGATATGAGAAAAAGACAGATGTAAAAGAGAGATGCAAAGAGATGCGAGAGAGTGTGAGAGAGCCCACGCGAAATTGAGATAAAGAAAGAGATGCGAGACAGGAGAAAGAGAGTGTGAGCAGAAGAAAATCTAGAGGGAGACGGCTAAGGTTAAGTTATGGTGAATAAAATAATTTCTGTTAAATTAATTGGATGATATGCACCATATGACCATCAATTCAAAAAGTATTTCGGCTGAAGGTCCAAATAGGGCAGCCCTTAATTGAAACTGTACCTCTTTTTCATTTTGTTTTCCAACTTTAATACGGCAGGATATACCATTTTGATAAGTGGATATGTTTGTAGTATAGATATTATTCTGGATTTGAGAATATGTGCTTTTACAATTTGATTTAATCACATTCTATGAAATTGATAAATCTTCTTTTTACAGACTATCTGCATTTATTCTCAGGAACTTGTGGAAGAAACAAAGGCGGCTAAGGAATAATTTACATTCAAGGAATCATGATGGGCAGGTCTACTATAGAATATGGAATAAGAAATTAAATTACAAAAGTTTTTTTTATATATATATAGGCAGCGTTTGAGATTTGATTAATTCTTCTCAGTTATCTCTACCATTTAATGGCGCGCTTGAATGACATTTTAAGAATGATTAATATATGAGTCCAGAACGTCAATTTCTAGGTATTAATTTGGCTTACAACAAAGACATAAGAAGGATCGAACTAATAATTCTTAATATATGATGTTTATTATTTTTCGTTATTCACGTATTTATTTTTATTAAAATAAAAAGAGACGTAGTTCATTTGGACCTACACTAAACTGAAATTCTATCTGAATTTCAACGCCCGCGAGAGAATGATAGTCTTTTCAATTTAAGCATATGAGAAAATTAAAATAGAGTGGGGTGTCAAGGGATCGAATAGTATATGTATTTATTATAATATTTTGAATATAGATACAGATCATATATCAAATGAATATCCGATACGGATCATTGACAAATAATTATGTACTATATGTTTTGATAGAGTCATTGATTATAAAAGTTAAATATTATTTATAAAAAAATAATTAATACTATCATTATATTAGTAGTTCAAATGCATTTGTAATACATGAGCACAAATCAGATTTACTATTAACTAAAATTGTAATACACCAAAACTCAATTGAAAAACATATAGTGAACACTTTTTGGGATGCAGATCCGAAAAAATCGGATAATATCTAATTTATTTATACCTTTACTTCCGATAGAGATATAAATGGATCATATATAAATATATAATAGTCAAATTATATCTTTGTAATTTTTCAGATATAGATAGAGATAAAAAGATGAATCAAATAATAAATGTCATTACCATTTTAGATTCAAATAAAATCAGATAATATCTCATTTACACTCTAACTTAGGAGTGTCAATGGGTCGGGTTGGGATCAGATCATATTATTTTATTATTTTTATCTGACCCGAACACGACTCATTTAAAATCGGGTCAAAATTTTTTAACCCATATCTGATCTGACCCGTGTAAAATAATTAAATATCTATTATTTTTTATATAATTTTAAACAATTAAATATTATTTAATTTATAATTAATCTTAATTATGATATAATTAGTGTATATTTAAGCTTTAATTAGTACTAAATCATAAAATTACTCAAAAAAATACAATTAATCGGGTCGGGTCGGGTTGACCCGAACTTGACCCGACCCAATTCGGGTAAAAAAAATTAAACCCATACCTAACTCATTTATTTTCGGTTCATGTCGGATTGGATCCGTTAACCCGTCGGATCGGGTCTTGACACCCCTACTCTAACCCTAAAATGGAGACTAAATAAGTTATCGTCAATTATAATTTGGAACAAGATGCTAGTAAATACCAACGTCCATGAACTATAAACATTTTGAAAAAAATATAACTAAAGGATAAAATATTAAATTCAAATAACAGTAAATAAACACTGATATATATTGTAAGCGTCTAAAAGATTTCATGAACCATAGTAACACGAGGATGTAGGTTCATCGACAACAAATTGGTTTGTCAATTTTGAAAAACATAAAAAGTGATTATTTTATTTTGAAATCTGATAAATTAAATGTAATACATAATTTATACGCATTATGTATATGAAACTTGATTAAATATATCAAGTTTGATCGATTCAGCAAATAACATGAAATTGGGTGTGCGACGATCTATTTATAACAGTACCTGACAAATTATTAAACAAATTACTTAAGAATTAGTGCACAATGAATCTAATTAAAAAATATATGCGGATATTTATTCCCAATTTAATTTTTGTACATAATTTGAAAAGACATTGTTAAAAAAACCTCAAAATAAATAATTATCAGTGTATCTTTTAATTCTTTTCCATGAAAAAAAATATTATTGTACAAAACATACATAGTCCTCAAATATCAAGTTCTAAAAATGCATTTTTATTTTCTTCTAATTTTCGTAAATTTAAGAAAATAGAGGTTCATACTCTAATTCCTTTTTCCTCGAAAAGAAAATGGAAAAAGAAGGAAACGGGAATGATAATTGTCTCACATGTGACACCAATTAGTTTCTTCATCTCAATTCTCTCTCAAATAATTCCCCTTCTAATTCTTTTCAAAATCTAACCCTCCAGATAATGGGTGGTTAAGTACAAATAACCGTCCACATGTGGTTGTGTGCTGTACTCGAATTAGATCGGTAGTTAGAGAATTTAATTTACAAATAATAAGGCTTCAAGTATCAAATTCAATTTAATTTAGAATACTTAAACAATAAAGTACAAAACTTCAATGCAAAGTAACTGGTTATATGAGATAAAATACCAGTACAGTGATATGTGCTTAGTTAGGTCATATACGTGATAACATCTATAATATATCGGATTGATTTATGGCCCATGATAAGGTTTGCATTTTTTTTTTTGACATTGGAATTTTAGTATTTTACTATATCCTGAGAGACGCGTTCACACCTCTGCTTTATCTGACAGAACCTAATTGCGAAATATTTCTGATAAAATACCAGTACAGCTCTGTTATGACCCAACGAGATATGATTTGTATCAGCTTTGCATGTCTAATATATCTGAGATGAGGTAGAAGTGTAGAACTAATCCGAAATATTTCTACCCTCTGTCTTGACAAATCAAATTGACCAATGTACAATAATGACAGGTTTGACCGGAATTTCGGAGATTAAAATTATTTTATGCAGATTAAAAAAATATTATATCATAAATTTTGGAAACTGCAATATTAAAATCAGAGTATAATTATTTTAAAATATACTATTAATTATTTTAATAAATATATAAATTATCGCCAAACCTGACCCTTTTCTTTGGCTTTTAATTTTCTATGGTTGTTCATTAGACCGCTAATATCCATTTATTATTCTTTTAAGTCAAGCTGTGTCAAAATTATTTCAAGCATGTGGGGGTGAGGTGGACTGTCCGGGAGACACCAGCTCTAATCCAGCAAGGGGTCGTACGGGGCCCTGGCGTCCTGCCCCTCGCACGTGCGAGTGGGGGTCTATTTGGGGCCCCTAATCATTGGTTCATCTTATTTTTCTTACCAATAGAATTTTGTATGCTGGATTGCTGGTATGTTAGAATGTTTTCCTAACTACTTTTTTAATGTAAAATTCTAGATATTTTAATTAAATTATTAAGGTCATTGTCAGAAATAGTGTCAAATGAGACAGGTCAAATTAGATTTGAATTGAATATGTAAAGTTTTACCTCCTATGGTCACAACTCACAAGTGAAAAAGAAAAATAAGAGGAATGCTTAAAATTAAATGCTCTATTTTCTCCGTTATGCATTCACTTTTAAAAATTTTGATAACTCAAAATTTAAAATTAAAATATTAACACAAAATCAGTAGATTTGATTGATTTTTTTATCTTTTTACTTATAAAAAAATATTCACTTTTTCATTTTTTATTTTATGTAAAGCAATAAATTATAAAATTAACATCTAAATATTATTCATAATAGTGTATTTTTTTATAGTTTTTGATATCACACAAAAAGATGTATAAATATCATAAACTTTTATTCATATATAAATAAAATGATGTAGATTAAATTTAATAGTTATATTTTAATATTTAAATTTTAAATTTTGCGCTACTAAAAATTAACGGAGAAAAAAAATAAAAATATTTGAAGCCTCCTCAAAGAATAACGGTACGGAGGCATGAATTACCATCATGTTAAATTAATAATTTATTTTCCATGAGACATAAAAAGTTATTGTCAGAGTACAAAATCAATTAATTGTTTAATTACAACATCGACCCTTCTGTTTTGTCTTTATGATCACGAGTTGAGAGAACATGGGTTGGGAGATTTTATCAGATAGAATTAGGTATCCGGTGCATATTTCACTTGCTGGATTGGTGATTGGTCCTTGAGTTCACTTGTCTGTTGGAAACCGCCAAAAGTAATTTTTGCACCGACTGTTATTTTAGTTCAAATTTGTGTTTTCTTTAATATATATTTTTTTCCAAAATTTCGTATATTCTCCCATGTGATGGGCATTGCAGTTAGGATCCGGGAATCCAAAGCTTACTAGTTACTAGTTGCATGCTTGCCTAACTTGAAAAAAATAAAATTAATTGCACAAGGTCTATGTCAATGTCACAGATCGGTGTGGGCATTCGAGTCCACATCTGCTATTATTATGGATATAATAATAGGCTCCAAGTTTTAAATTATAAAAATAATAATAATATTTTAAAAATAGAAAAAAAAATTATAGATATGTTATTTTATTTATGGATTGATAGGTTGTTAAATTTCATGCAATTTCAATCATGTTTAATAGTTCATCAAAGATTATCAAACTTAACGGTCCTTCATTAATGTTTGTAACGGTTCCTATTTAACGGTATTTGATAGACAATCAAACGTTAATAAAATTGCATGAATATTGACAAACTATCAATCTATAAGTAAAAGAATATATCTATAAAATTTTCTATTTTTAATATTTTTTATATTTTAAAATTTAAAAGTAGATGTAGACTTTTGAGTATTCTTATCTAGCTACTACCTAGGTAATGCAACTTTTTATTAAACTAACATAAGTTCATAAATATGTTGGGTAACAATTAAAAATGTGACATTTTTATCATGGACAATTCTTTATTATCAATATATTATATATTTTTAATAAGCTCTCCTTTAACCAACTTGTTACGAATTAAGCAATAGAAATCTAACACAACTTTTAAGTATTTTTCATCGATGGTATTCAACTTGTGTAAAATAGATAAAATTTATTAGAAAAAGATAAAACAACTATCATGCAATTGGATTTTAAAGGTAATAAAGTATAATTACGAAGGTAATAAAGTATAATTACGATAGATCTGGAAAAAAAATGGAATGACGTGAATATTTTGCGATCAAATCCTTCTAGTTTACACAGGAATTTCTGGGTGTCATCCGTATAGAACATATTATTCTATGGAAGTAATAATGAAATGTTTTGTACTCTAGAATTAATTGGGTTGAAGATAGATATTCCAGTGACTTAGCTCCAAACCCAATTAAAAAATATGTAACAAAAAAAATCTTCTTGTTTTCTGTTTCTAATAAATAATTTCGGAACATTTTTTAAGGAAATAATTTTCGGACATATACCTGCATTTGTTTGGAAAGATTTTTGCATTTAATTTGGGAACAACTTGGTGTTGGTGGTGGGTTGCACTTGGCAGGCTTATTAAAATTAGAGCAATCACGTTGGTTGTACGGATACTCCTGCTGTGCCTCTGCTCATGAGTTTGGAAATGCAGGTCTTGGAAGAGTAAGCATTGGCTCTGGGTTTTGAACTTTTGATTAGGGAACTAATTGCTGTACACGTGAAATGCAGGTCTTGGAAGAAACATGGTCATGAGTGCATTAGCGCTTATTCTCGTTAATCACACCCTTGCTTTAATTTGGTACCTTTTAAGTTTCAAGAGGTTAATGTCTGGGCAGTAGGTGCCCGTTAAAAAACGTGACATGGCGTGATTTATAAATACAGTGTATTTTGGTGGCGTGATTTTGTTGTGAGGTGATTAAAATATTTTTTTACATGGCGTAATGTAATATATTAAAAAAAGAAAAAAAAAAATTATCACGCGGTAGCGGTACGCATAAAACACATCATTGTTAGGTAGTGTATTAAAATCGGGACGGGTCGGGTTGGGTCGGGACGGGTTATGGCGGGTCGGCGGGTTTTGACGGGACGGGTCGGACGGGTCAACGGGTTACGGCGGGGCGGGTTAGCACGGGTCCAATTCGGGGGTTTGTGCGACCCGTCCTAGACCCGTCGGGTTGGACGGGTCGGCGGGTCGGGAGGGGGCGGGTCCAACGCCGGGCGGGTCGGGACGGGTGGGACGGCCTACGGGTCAAAATTTTTTTTTTTTAAATTCTGAAAAATCCAAATAAATTCTAAAAAATTCCGAAAAATTCAAAAATAAACATTAAAAATATTAAAAAAAATAAAAACTTATATTATTGACCAATAAATTTTATTTTATTTATTTTGTCTTTTTTTTTTAAATTCAAAAATAATCAAATAAATTATAAAAAATTATCAAAAACCGAAAATAATTATTGAAAAATTAAATGATATGACTTAAAATAAATTGAAATAAAATTTTAAATGATATAAAAAAATTATTTTATTTTGTTGTCATTTTTTTTCAAAGTTCGAAAATAATCAACAAAAATTGAAATAAATTATAAAAAATCGAAAATAATTATTGAAAAATTAAATTAAATCTTAAATGATATGACTTAAAATAATTGAAATAAAATTTTAAATGATATAATAAAATTATTTTATTTTTTTGTCATTTTTTTTTCAAAGTTCAAAAATAATCAAATAAAATTAAATAAATTTTAGAAAATCGAAAATAGTTATAAATAAAGTTACCCTCCTCCTTTATTCCGGGCTTGGGACCGGCTATGTAATACATAGGCGGAGTTCTAATTTTTTATTCGTTAGTAAAGTTTATTGAAAAAAATCAAATAAGGATTGTAAATGCTAGAAAAAATTTAAAAATAGGGGGAAAAATATAAAATATAAGTGTTTAAAAATACCATCTAAATATTCGAGTTCATATACCATAGCTCATTTTCGGGCATACCATCTGAGTCTCCATCTGGCTTCGCATAAATTCACCTGGATGATTGTTCTACGGGTGCATGTTGATTACGTTGTTCTGCATCAAACCAATCTTTCAAGCATACAAGTCGTTCGAATGTCTTTGCACCAAATCTGCTGCGTTTATCATTAGTATCCCGTTTGCTTTGAACTAAAACAGATTCGGAAGGACGGTTGACACGGGCACGGCAAATATATCACGTGCCATCATGGCGAGAGTTGGATATGCATTTTCATTCCTCTTTCAATAACCGAGGATGTCAATACCGTCAGGTTCCATACTTCCTAAACAATAGCTAACTAATTCATTCATATTAGTTTGCATTTGTGAGTCGTCATCTTCCTCCAAGTCTCGCAATAATGCAGACCGACTGTTGCTCCTAACATATTTAAAAAAAAATATTAGTCTCATAATATTATAATAATATAATGAGTTTGAATATTATAAATATGTTAGAATTTAGTACCTAATATTACGAGGATTCGAAGAAGATGGATGATTCGTTTGGTTTGAATGAAGTTGGGTGTTGTATAGGTTAAATATTTCTTCCAATGCGGATGTCACACGTTGTTCCTCCCCGATATGTGGTAAATTTAGATTCGTCTTATACCGTTCAAGCAATCTTATAGTATACTTCTTCTTGAATGAAGGATGGAGACAGTTTGCAAGAATTGTAACGAGAGGAACTTCATCCCAATATTTTAGGAATTTCTCTCTCATGGCTTCTATAATTGGTGACAGAGGTGAGTCACCGTGCACGTCCTCCGCAATTCGACGAAGATCTATATTCTCAAAATCATGGTACACCTTGAAAAAATAAAATAAATTAGTAATGAAATAACTTAAAATTTGTAACGAAATAAATACAAGACGAAAAAAAATAAACCTTGGATATCAAATAGAGATGTTGAAGCAATTGATGAGCGGATGGTATGTACGAGCATGATAGTTGGACGGTTGCGTTGAAAAAAACTTCTAAAAATGTGTGAAGTTGTTCGAGTTGATCTCATTCTTTCATGGAGCATAATAAGGGTAATCCCTTGGGTGAATTACGTAGGATCTCACTTATAGCATGTTTGTATGGAAGGACACGGTGTATCATTCTATATGTTGAATTCCAACGTGTATCTATGTCCCACAGTACTCTTAACTTGCTCAAATTTAATCGTCCACACAAGGCATGAAAATCTTGTTTTCTTATATTGTTAGAATAAATATGATGAAGACCATCTTTAAATTTACAAATTAAATTATTGACGAAAGTTGTCTTCAAACCCGCCTTAACAGTTAAACTAAGAATATGACATGCACATTTTTGGTGAAACATTCTACCATCCAAAATTGGGTTTAGTGCACGTATAAAATAATCAATAGATTTAATATTATTGCTTGCATTATCAAAAGAAATTGAAAATATTTTGTTCTCTAAATCTCTTTTCAAATTATACTCATGCAATACATTTATAATGGCTTGATAAATAATTTGTGCAGTGTGCGGATAATTCATGGTTCTAAAACTTAATACTCTTTTTTGTAAAATCCAATCATGATCAATATAATGGGCGGTAACACAACTATAACTAAGACCATGTTTACTGGCGGTCCATATATCAGATATAATTGATATTTTATTTGTTGCAACTGCAAATATGGCCAATAATTCACTTTTTCGTTCAACATATTATTTTTTTAACTCAGATACCATTTTGTTATGATAAAACCTTTTGTATAATGGTTGACCACAACCTCTAATTACCAATCGAGCAAAATCGGTATAATATGCCATACTTATTGGTTGTTCTTTTTTTGCTATGTATCGAGCAAACTCATTTAACATTTTTTTTTGTCATATTTGACAAGAGTTCTAGTACCGTCCGAGTTCAAACAACTTTGTACCATACGGGTATCGGGTCTTTCTTGGGGTTCTTCATTTTTTGCTATATGTTTATCAAGCATGTTTTTTAAATTGACTTAAACCATTTTTTATTACATAATTGTACGAAGTTTTGCAATTACTTACCTTACATCGTGCATTGATTAGAACACCGTCGGGACCTAAAGTTTGTTCATAATAGCGCCACCAAGGTGCATCATAAGTTGGGGAGCTCTCTTCCTTCTCTTGTCGACTCCGGATTCGATCGGGGATTCCGGACGCTTGAGTCGGGTGTTGGTGTGGAACATCCCGCACTCATTGGATGTAACGGTGGAAGTCCACCACTAATTGTTGCATCGGTATTATATTGGGAACTTGACGGATATTGAGAACTTGACGGAAATGAGGTCGAACCTTGTCCAGCACTAAAGGAAGTGATTTGCGGGTTATAATTAGGATCAACATGTGGTTGTGATGGATAATATTGTTGTGATGGAATTTGTTGATAATAAGGATGCGGAGGGTTAGGATTTTGTTGATAGTATGGGTTCGGAGGGTTAGAACGTGGCATTTTTTCACCAAAAATTTCAACGCTCAATCGATGTGTCATTTCTTCGGCTTGAGAGAGATTGGGAGATGCCATTTGATATTACTAAAAAATATTAAAAAATATATAATGAATGCTAAATTGACAAAAAATAATGATAAAAAACAATGTAACAAAAAAAAGAATATAATAGAAAAACAATGATAAATAAATAATGTAACAAAAAATAAAGAATATAACAAAAATAAACTAATTAAAATAAACTAATGATAAAAAAATTAAAGAATGTAAATATTTATTTAAAAAATTTAATCATTAAATAATATTTTATAAAAAATAACTAATTATTATAAATAAGTAATTACAAAAAAATAAAGAATGTAATAAAAACGAATTAAAAGAAACGAATGACAAAAAAAGAGTGCAAATATTTATTTAAAAACCTAATTACTAAAAAATATAAACTAATTATAAATTACTAATTATAAAATATAATATATACTAATAAGTAATAACTAACCTTTTTTTTGCGGAATCGAAAGATTGTCGAAAGCCCGAAACTTTAAGACGAATTAACGATAAATAATATAACGAATTGCTAAATTGACAATAATAACTAAATAACACTAATATAAATATTTTTAATTTTTTTTCTGGATAATGTAACAAAATTACTATAATAATATAATTAGAGAATTGCTAATATCAAAAGATTAACGAATTAACGAGAGAGTTTGGTTTGGAGAATTGAGAAGAGAGATAGAGTGAAGTTGTTTGTGTGAGGATATGAGATGAAATGGGGTGGTATTTATAGGAAAGAATTTGAATTATGATTTTTTATTTTTTTTCTGATTTTTTTCGATTTTTTTTGAATTTTTTTGAATTTTTTTGAATAACAGTGGGTTTAACGGCTCGGACGGGTCGGGTTGGACGGGTAAAGTGGGTCGGGTCGGACGGGTAAAGTGGGTCAGGTCGGACGGGTTTGATTCTCGGGTTTCCCGGGTTTTATTCCCGGGGCGGGTCGGGGCGGGTCGGGCACGGGTTATCCCGGGTTTGGCGGGTCGGGTCGGGTCGGGACGGGTCTAAAACGAGTCGGGTCTAACACGGGTTTTTTTCAATTTTTTTTGCCCGTGCCCGTGCTAGACCCGCCGGTTCTAACGGGTCACGGGTCCGACGGGTTTGAGCACGGGACAGTCGGGCGGGTCGCGGCCACGGGTCGGACGGGTCGGGTCTGACCCGGTCGGGTATTTTTAATACTCTATTGTTAGGTAGTCATATCATATTGTTAGGTAGACATCATGTACAATCATATTTAGTTATATTTAGACACATTTTTGTCAATATTTTTTATATTTTATCTTTTTCATTGAAATATTTAAATTTATGAAAAAATATATATAATTTATAATAAAGTACAGAAAATATTTATTCTTTTATAAAACATAATATATATATATATATATATAGTTATCTCTAAATGTAAAAAAAAGTAATTATACGTCTTTATGTGACTATATAACATATTATACTTCATGATGTGTCAATATTATTTTTTTTAAAAAAAAAACATCACGACACGGCGCACAACAAACCAACGTACCGTGATGTGCCTATAACATTCCGTAACTAAGCAAATATATATATATATATATATATATATATATATATATACACTATAATGTGTCCATAACATACCGTAACTAATCACAATGTGTCATTACACCAGGCACCCCAAAGGAAACGAAAAGACGGATAGAATGATGCCATTTTATCGTTTTCTTTCTCTGTTTTTTTCCCCAAAAGGAAAGAATAATATATATTCAAAAAGAAAGGAACAATTCTGCTCAATTTTCAGAGAGTCGTGCACTCGTGCTCCAATGACTTGGCTCATAATGCCTCCTACACTACACCTTTGGTATGGTTGCTCTTTGCCAAGCATAATTATTACACGAATTATATGCATTTGTTTCCGAAGCACGCATTACTTAATTTGATAGTCACTCTTTTCTTCTTTCAAGATGGAATATCTAGAGGTGCAGCTTCATCTTTTCATCGTTGAATATTAAGCCTCTTAGAATCTCGCTTAAAACAAATGATATGCGAAAGAGAATATTTATTTATTTATTCAAAAAAGGAAAACCAATATCAATTAAGTTTTTGTTAACTAGCTTTTTTAAGTTTTAAAACTCTCAAAGTTTTTTTTTTAATTTAGCCTACAAATATATACAAAATTACAAGCATATGATCCCCCCCCCAAAAAAAAAAAAAAAAAAAAAAAAAAAAAAAAAAAAAAAAAAAAAGCCGCTCAAATTTTATATAAATATGTTTGTATACTTTAATTGGGTTAAATTAACCCATTTTAATTAAGTGCAAGAATCCATGGAATCACGTAGCAATTTTAAAGTAGGAAAAGAGGTCGGATGATGGTAACGTTTATACTTCAGGTCCCGATGCAAAGAGGTTAATGAGACCACGACAAGCCTGAACAGACACATGACATGCCTGAAGAATTTCTCCATCCAAATTCCATAAGCTTTTATCGTGCTGTGAGACGAACGTGAAGGCAGGAGTCTGAAAGAAGAATAAAAAGATAGTTATTGACATGATTAAAATTGATTTTAAAAATGTGATAGGTTATTGGCACAGTGAAAGACTACTCACCTTGTGGTGTTCTATAAAGCTGTAGTTCAGCGGGTCAGATCCCCTCTTTGTAAGTTGTGTAAGATGCCTGCAGTACCAGTTATGTTTAAATCATCTCTCTTTCAAACTTGACTGTTGTTTCTTATTCCCTTTGAACTATATTCTGATGCACGGGTCATCAGAGAACTTGAAGATAATTTTCTTATTTGTGGAGAAAGAAACGCATATGATCCTAAACACTTCAGAGTATATAATTAAGTTCTTTTGAAGGGAGACACTTTCAGGCACATGTATGCTTTCCCTTTATGTAATAGCAAGGGAGTGGTAAGGCTATTTCTATGTTTTTATGATGAAGACTAATTTCATTTTGGTTATCAAAGATCATTTAGTTGAGTAATTAAAAAAAAAAGGAATACTACACTGAAATCAAATAAACCAATTCTACCCCATACTAAACTATAATGACAAGCTGGAAACAGGAAAGAAAATCATGTTTATCTAACTAAAATTTACCAGAGATAGTAAGGATGAGGACAATCTTTGACAAGTATGAGATGCAAGAAACCATCTGACAAGTGAGCGTCTGCTACCAAACCATCAGGTGCTCTTTCATTTCTACATGAAATGACAGCAGCGCCGATGCTGAGAAAGCGACCCTTTGACCTCGACCACTTCAAATCTTTGTTGCTATAGTTGTCAGATTTGCCAACTACTCCATCTGAGATGTCTCGGTCAGATTCTGATAGAGTAGGTTGGTTGCATACCATGCAATTTGTGCGGCAGATTTGCTTTTGCCGTTTCCTCCTGGGTTTATGAGAGGTAGACTCAATATTCTGTGGCTCTAAGTAAGTTACTTCTGCCTCGTATGTTCTGGAAATGAGAACTATCAATTAATTATCTCCAAATCAAATAAAATGATAGATAACTGTCATGGTATTATTGTTTCTTTTTCAATTAAATTAGTTTATATTTTTTACTCTCTTTTTTGAGAGAAAGATGAGAGTCTAGGTCTCAAATTTCATTTTGTGCCCATAAAGGTTTGAACTCATCACCTCTAGGAGGTCATCCTAGTTAACTATCATTTGAGCTATCAGATTATTTGCTTATATTTATTTGCTTGAAATACAAAAGAGCCATTTGGCATTAATGTAATAACAGATCTCATGCCATGAAAGTGACTGTGCAGACTAGGGGATTTGTAGCGTGCTTCTAACGAAATGGATTTAGAGTTCTATGGAGAATGCCATAAATTAGAAGAGAAGTACTTGTGCTTAAGAAAAACCATTGTTCCAGCATAATCATAGCGCATAGGACCCATCCAACGAAGGTTCTCACTCTCCTTGATAACATCTCCATAAAATCCATACCTGCTTATGAAAATAGAAAATTTTATCTGTAAAGAAAAGTTTAGCAATTTGTTGAATCAAAACAAGAATTCTTGGAGCCATACCCAGCAAAGGAGGCAGCATAGTGTATGGTAGGAGAATCCATGACAGAGGAAGGGCTAGTCTTCCATCTGATGACTTGAGCTATGTCAAGAGGTATCTTACTACCTAGAATGATATGCAATGCTGATGTTACAGGATCCCTTACTCCAGTTGTGCTGCATGACAGAGGGCAATGGTAAAAAAAAAACTAATAAAAGTTGCGTAGTAATAGTTGGGACCACAATTCTCAATTTTCTTCATTCACTGGTCACATCATGTCTGTACACATCAATCAGAATATACCATTTGGGTACTGAATTTTGGTCATGCAATAGTTGTATCGTGCTGTCAGATTCAGAAAATGCAGTCAAAGTAAAGCAACATTGTTTCCAAAGCAGGCTGTTTAAAGCTAGTTAATTCTTCATACCTCAGCACAATAGCATCAGTCGAACCGGCAGGTATGAGCCCTAATCTGAACCAATCATTTGGAAAAGAAACTGAACGGACCTCATCTACAGAAAAAAAAATTATTTCCCGTTCAATTATATGAAATTCATTAGTCTTTTTAATTGCCACAAAACGGCAACTAATTCACCAAGCCATATAACAGACTGACCTGAATCACTTGGTCTGTTAACTCTGTAAGGAGTTCCTGTGGACCCCATAAAAATGAAAGAGAGATGTCAAAATCAGTTCTGAAGGATCTTCACATGGATGAACCTCACATTATGCACTTCATTTTATAAAAACAGCTCTGTTGGTCTCTTTAAATATATAGCCCAGAATGTTCAAAGGCCGTAACAGTCATGCCACATCAACAGAACTCTTTATATAATTATAGGCACATTGACAAGTTGCTGACCATATGCATGAGTTCAAAGATTAGACAAATGACCGCATCAGGTTACGCTAACTGGCTATTAATACTTGGCTTAATATTTCTATCATATCTATATTGTATTATGTACAGCCTGGCATTAATATAACAAAATACAGTGTGATAACACCAATTTTCAATATTGACCGATAAGATATTCTCAATTTAACTTGTGTTTCTCAACCTTTTGTGCATTAAATTATTATTTGAAATTTTTGTTGCTATTCTTAAGAAGAAAAAAAAGAATATTGAAGGGTCAGAACCTATCAATAACTTAACTTGACAATGAACATAAAACAAAGCTCATCCTGAGTATCTCAATATGGTATGTGTCAGTGCAGAATTATGATGTGACTTAATGCATACTCTACTGTTCATTGAACTCTTTTAAAAAATGATCAATATTATAAAATATTAAAAAAAAAACTTTTCTGTCATGTAAAAACATACCAAAAACACCCATACTAAAATGGTATGCATCTGTCTAACAAGATGCACATGACTTACTATTTTGGTTTAGGAACTTTTTGTACTAGGGAAATTTTATCAAGATCGTCAACTTTTTCCAAGATTAAGTTATCCTATACTCCAAAGACATGGATTGTGAGTTTTATTTAAAAACAATATGGAAGAAGGAGATTAAAGATGTATGAAATTTCAGAGGCAGATGTGCAAGGATAAATAAGCTGACAGCTGCCATACCCAACTCTGAGACACAACTTCCAGAAGGTTGCGAAGTGGGAAGGAGTGGTTTATCGTCATCATTTCTACATGATATCTCTGGAGCTGAGTGGCCTTCATCAGCAGATATATTACCCGTGTCATTAGCATTTTTGGTTATATTCATTTGTTGGTTGTGGCAAGCATCTCCATTTTGACCACAGCCTGTTGGAGGGAAGGGAAAAGAGGCCTTGTGCCTTGATGGAAGCAGCCCATTTAGAACTTCATTAAATAGACCATCTCCTCCCTATAAACATTACATCATAATGTGTCACTAAACATAAAAGAAAGGAGTACTCTATACTATAAATTGAAGATTATTAATCAAAACATTGCATGGTTTTCTAAATGTTACTTCAAAAGTCATATAATTATAGACAATATAAATTTATGTACCACAGTTACAATGCCATCTAGAGATCTAAGCTCTCTGTCAGGTAATGTTGATACTACATTATATGCATGTCCAGCTTGCTCTGTCACCAACACCTGATTTTAGAAGAAATCAAGTACATACATTTTTAGAAGATTACTTCCAAATCTATTTTGGGAAAACAACTCACAAAAATAAATGTTACTTAGAAGCAACTACTATATCGGAAGGCAATTCACCTACCTTTGTCTCTACTTTAGCTCTGCGGAATATAGGTGCAACCGTCTCCCATGTCTTTACTCCCTTTCCTTTTCCACACAATGGATGTACTAGTACCTGAAAACAAATGCTGCGTGGTTAATATTAAAATCTGACATTATCACCTTATTTTTGGAGAAATTTAGTAATTTTACGCCATTTTTATGGAAAAGAATATTTTCAGTTCTCATTTATAATCCATGGCATAAAATTGTCTAGTGAATATAAGCTGTTCTGAGACCTTTCAGGCAATTTTCAGCTGAGGAGCAAAAAGGATTTCCCCACAATCCCATCAGAATTCAGAAGTCAATAAAGTATGAGTGGTGAAGAGATTAATTTCTTTACTGGCGCACACCAAACTCTTTGTTCTCAGCCAGAACATAGGGGCAATTCAATAATCCTACCCACCTTTTTTATAAAATTTATTTCAGCTTCTGGTTCTGAATTCTCTATAGAACAATATTATGTACAGCATGGTTCTGGAATTGTTTATAGGCTTTAGTTTTAAGCCAAAAGGCGAGGCAGGAATTTCATTACAAGTTGAAGATCATCTAAGAACAAACATCCCAGAATTACCAATACAGTGTGTGACAGTTAAAATAAACTTCAGAACAGCATGAAATGGAAGAATTCTATTGGTGATTCACAGACGATACCGGGATATAAGTATGTATAAATGGAAAGGTTGTGGAAGTAACTCAAATGAGGTTCAATTTGGATACCAGTAAAATCATGCCATTTGCCAGGATTTGTTTTTGAATAACAACATTAGCAGAGCCCATGAAAATGTAGTACAATTCTAAAGGATGAAGTTGAGAAGTGCACCAAAAGTTTCTTTGGCCTCTTATATTTATTCCTCATGCAAGAATTGAGTTTCTTCAACCATGCTTGACATGTATTTAGGTCCTTCTGCCCAAAAACATACTCTGACAGAATCCATGGGGCTGGTTGTTTCTTGGGTTTTACAACCCCGTGTATAACAAATCGGTGCATCTGCATCAGAGTAACAGCATGATATCAGATAATAAATCATGTTAAGAAATTACTGGTCAGATCTTGCAGAGTAACTTGAGGCTTATCATTTTTCTTGTGTCGGGCCATCAATTATTCAAGTTATATAAGACCAAGATAGTTGTTTCAACTTGCAAAAGTACTGGAGAGACATATATATCTTTTTGTCAAATTGTTAATTGGTCATATTTTGATATTTTTAAACATAAGAAAAGGAAAAAGGCAATGATAACTCTATACCAGCAGCAAGTGCAGACTGAAATTTTGGCTTGTTCAAGCACAAAGCTTGAAACAATATCAAAAGAATGATAATTAGAAAGAAGATGTTCTCAAAATCTCATTAGGAGAACATTATCAAAAAAAATCCGCCCTTTAATTTACTGTCCAAGTCAGAACTATATCAAGGTTTCCATTTAAGCAATAGTAAATTCAAGGAAATATTTCTGACTTATGACATTATAGAGTAAAAAGGAACAAGGCCAAACTGACAATGTGGAGAAAAAATTAAAACCTCAACATAATCACCATGAAGAAAAGTTCTGGAGACTGAAGGATCATAGATAGAACCCCAATCCTTTGGCTCTATTGCGTAGATATCTGAGAAACTAATTTCCGTTTCTTTCACTGTATAGGATCTTAGCCCCAAGCAATCATTTGTCATGGCATTCTACAAGCAATTCTGATAATTAGCTTAATCATACTTCTAAATGCAATGATACAATCAAAAGTGTGATGTATGGTCACATGATTCATATATGAAAAATGTTAGTTTGAAATTTTGATTCATGTAACGAATTAATAAAAGGTAGAACCCCCAAACCTACTAGCTTATAACAAAGATGACCGAATTATACCTCAAATGCCAGTTTAAATCTGAATCGATTTAACGCATATGGCACTGGCATGGTATCAGATGTTACAAAATTTCTGGTCAAATCAAAGGAAATTGTAGAAAAAAGCTTACCGAATCAACAGGAGAGCAGGATAATCCGTCGGTATTGAGCTCAACGACGACTTCACCAACGCCATCCAAGAAGAGAGTCGAGCTCAGCACCAACTCGTCGTCGCTCTCCATTTTCTAAGAAAATATCTATCTGAGATAGAGGGTCAAGTAGAATTGAGAGAGCAGCGTGATTTCGCTCCTCCCAGTCCGCGATTTTTTAATTTCTTCCGATGGCTTTATTTTATATATTGAAAAAAAAAATAGGAAATTATAAACTACGGGCGGTTCCACTTTGAAGTGGCGCTGACTGATGGCGCCGTGGTTAAATGTCAAGGATCACTGCAGTTTTCTAATGACCAATTGAATGAGATTTGCTCGTTTTTCCCTCTCGGGTTCTTGCTTCTACGGTTCCACCTCCCAATCGCACGAAATGAGTATTCAGATTCTCGAAGGAGTGAATATCATGAAGGTGTCAGACGAGGAGAGGTGAGCCCATGGTACGAGGAGGACTATATAAACCCGACCCCACTTGTCATGAAATAATATTCTCTAGGAAGAGGAGCTGTGCGATTTTTTTATTATAATCAGTCCTTTACCATTAATGATTCTTATTTAACAATAATAAATATTTTTGTACATCATAATTTATATTTAAACTCTTTTACAATCGCTATGATTGAAACGAATTATCAGAAAATCTTCGTAAATTCCTGACAAGATGAATATTATTTCTGAAGGAATTCTGATTTTAATTAGAATCGGAGCCTACAGGATCCTGCTATGACTTTGCCTCATTTCAACTTTCTATCCGCTGCGGCGACGCTTGCTGACTCATTTTTAGTAATAATAAGTTTTATTAAATTAATATTATTAAAAATAAGAGTGAGAAACGTAAAATTTCAAATATACGAATGCGTAGCACATGCCAATCGATGTGACGCTTCTTATTTTTATGAAATACGCCACTATCAGTGGCGCGTTTCTTATTTTTACCAAACGCGTTTCTTATTTTTATGAAACGCAGTCTGACACTCTGTTTCGTGAAATGAGTTGATGGGACGCCAATAGCATGGCAGATGCGAATATTGTAATTTTAAATTGTTTTATAGGGGAAGGAATTAAATGGGTCCAAGGCTGTCTCTTCACTTGACTATGGTCCATATACGAAACGCGTTTCGTCCAAGGCTGTCTCTTCACTTGACTATGGGTCCAAGGCTGTCAGACTGCGTTTCGTAAAAATAAAAAACGCGTTTCGTAAAAATAAGAAACGCGCCACGCCACTGACAGTAGCGCGTTTTGTCCGCGCCACTGATAGTGGCGCGCTGCCATTTGTATATTTGGAATTTTACGTTTCTCACTCTTATTTTTAATAATATTAATTTAATAAAACTTATTATTAACTGCTTGACTGTTGTATGCATATTGATATTAAAATTAGACATTGTAGATCGAATTAGAAACTCTGTTATAGTTACATTTGAGGTATAAATCGTCAATCTCACTATGCTCGGTTCTCTCCACTTTTTTCAAAAACTAGTGTCTATTTTGACCTCCGTACTTGGGAAAATATTAGCTTAAACTTAAAGTTATCATATGGAAATTTTGTAGTCTGGTCCTAATTAAAATATTTTCTACAAATGCGGACAACTTGTGTAGGAATTAAGATGCATTTGCTCTGTCGCAATAATTAGCAATTACAAATTTACAACGAATATGGACTCTTCGATGACATACTGTACAAGCTCCATTTTCATTTGATAATAAAAGAAACGCAAATTTTGCTTTAATCCGAAGAAATAACAACGATAACAAAAATTAAGGGTGCATTGAGTAAAACAAAAAACAAAAGAAAAAGAAAACCTGCAGACTCTAGAATTTTAAAAGCTATAAATATACTATTTTTCTGAATCGTCTTATCAAACGCCATAAGTGATTGATTTTGAAAGTCCACGACATTTTGAAAGCATTTGAGATAACAAGCACACCACATTTTTTATTATGAGGGGGGTTCAAAATCACCTATGCAGGACTGATATTGATTTTTTATGTAGCATGACTTTGAAGATGATATAAAAATATTAAATATTTTGTTGAGCTCATAAAAAATCTTTATGAGATTAAACTCACGCTATATTTACTCTCTCTATATACACACATGCATATAGAATTAGGCTAGACTATAGCGCTACAGTTGCTCAGTAAAAATTATTGTTACATACTCCACCACCATAGATGGACTTTAAGAATCGTGCACCAACTAAACGCTCCTTGCTTTAGAAAAATTAACTGAGACGGTCCTTCATATTTATTTTTCATCAAATACGCTCTCTTCTCTCTTTTTTTCCATCAAATATAGTTATTTCAAATCATTTTTCTCACTTCTCTCGTGAGTTTCAATCAGAGGCCCTCATCACCTCTCTATCGGTAATAAATCTCAATTTAAGTTTGGGAGCCGTTGAGATATTTGACTCGGTCAAAACAAGAGCAAATGGGCAGATAAATGACATTAGTACAAGAAAGGCTGAGGCATGCGCTAGCCGGGATATTAGGGTTGTAAACGATCGAGATGAGTTCAAGCGAGTTGAGTCAAACTTGAACTCGGCTCACCGTTTCGGATTGCATCTCGAACTTCCTCAAAATCGAGTGTCTCCACCTTCATTACGGTACGTATTTTTTGAGTTTATTGGGGCAAACCACATCAAGCACTTCTGAGCTGAAATTCTAAGTCGAACTCAACTTATGAAAAGTCGAGTTAGCTCACGTAACTACAAAATCACCGGCGGTTATAGAAAATACTGAGGCGTGAAGTGCATTAGAAGAGACAAGTAAAAAATCATTAATGAAAGCACTGCATAACATTTATCTATTATCCTACTTCACTCAATCCTAAAACCCTCACTTACTCTGTCACATTCTTAGAAGTGAGAATGTCTGATTCTTGGGAGTGAAAATGGGAAGTACATGTTTTCCTCAAAAAAAAAGAAACTCAATGCATCGTTCTTAGAGTGAGAGTGATCATGTGCATAGAAATGAGATAAAGTAGGTGGGTTAAATGTTGCACTTTAGTGAAAATTATAAGCGGGGCCAATCATTTTAAAGATACATTTGTATGTAATGGATAAAACCATATATAACATCAATATATACGAGTCACGAGTTGTGTTAGGCTAAACTCGAACTCAACTCGCAAATTATATGAGCCAGTTTAGCTCAAGTCAGTTTAGCCCGAGCTAATTCCGAGCGAGCTGAAAGTGAGCTTTTTTCCGAGTTGAATTCGAGCGAGTTACAAGTTATGAGTTTTTTGTACAACCCTACAGGAGGCCCACTGCATTCTGTCAATTATGAACCAAATGGAGAGAAACCATAAGTGAGAACTGGAGACGAAACAAGGAGGTTCTTGAGATCTGCAGAGATCGTTGAGGCACAGACTAATGAATTGTTATCTAATTTTACTTTTACTATTTTACTTTCTTAATTGCAATTCATTATAAATAGTCTATCTTGTAATAGGATCATTTTATTGAGATCTAGAATCTGAATATTAAAAAAATCTTATCTTTTATTACTTATTATAAGTTATATCAAAATCTTGAATAAAACTCAAAATCCCAAAAATTATCTCGAAGCAACTGTGGCATCCTTCAATGCCAATTTGAAGAATTGAAACTCGATATTGATCGTCTTCTGATTGAGGAGGAGAAACAGAAGTTGCGTGAGCAACACCATCATGAATTGCTGGTATGTATGATTTGTGAGCGAGCTAGTTGGAACTCATATGCAGTTGGCTCAGCAATTTGATGAACTAGTCACTCAATTGGAGAATCAGCAGCGACATCAACCTCAATCTTCACCTCAAGATCTTATTGTTACTAACAATAGACATCCACCTCCTCCTTATCAGGAGATGAAACCTTCATGTTCCGATACCGACCACACTAATTATTCCGACCAATACTAATGGCGAAAATATGGTACAATGGGTATGACATTATAACTCTTTCTTTGATATGCACTAAGTGCTTATGCTCAAATCGAAATTTGTTATTATGTAATTTGTCGACAAAGCCAATGAATGGTACGATGAATTCCTCATCGACCATGACCCACCCGATTGGCCTACTCTCGTGCACTTGGTCTGCAATTATTTTCAATGATATGATCACATAATGGTATAGATGACTTGGAGAAATTACATCAAAGTAGTTCGATGGAGGACTACATAGAGCAATTTGAGAGGTTGCATTCTAAACTCTTGATTGAAAATCGTCTATTCATTAAATAAGATTTTATTGATGCATTTCTAAGTAGCTTAAAATCTAATTTAAAAGAGTTTGTTAAAGTTTTTAAATCTAATACATTAGAAGAGGCATTTGATTATGCTTTGCACATAAAATGTGCTTTAGAGTCTAGTATAAGAGGATTCATAGTTTTAATAGACCAGTATCAATACATGTTATCTCTAAACCTTCAATCTTCATAAAACCCATCAAATATCAAAAATATCCTTATTGAGAAGCGTAGAGCACTGGGCTTATATTTTAAGTATAGGGAAAGATATTATTCAGGTCATCACTTCAAGGTTAAGGTACAAATATTACTTGGGCAGTCCCAAAATGAAGTAGAGGGTCAGGATATTTTACTTTGGATCAAGAAGAGACTTTAGCAGTGAAGAAGCTATAGTCTCACTCCATGTGACTCACACCAACCCTTACTTACAATGCTTAAAATTCAAGTGTCAAATTGGCTTCAATTCTAGTCTTTGCACTAATAGACAGTGACAATACCCATAGTTTCATTGACCCTTCTGTCCTCAGTGCTCAACAATGCCACGTTGAACAGACCAAACCCTTGATAGTGATGTTAGCTAATAGTGCCAAGATAGTAACAGATTCTAAATGTACAGATCTTAGGTTTGAACTTTAAAGTCACTCTTTCATTGGCAATCTTAGACTCTTATAAACTCAAGTATATGATGTAATTTTGGGTTTAGACTGACTCTCTTAGTTTGCTACAATGTTGATTAATTGAAAGGGTAAATAGGTAGAGCTTGAAAAAAATGGGGTCGGTATCAGATTTCAAGTTCATGATGAAGTAGAAATTATTCAATTGTGCCGAGGGATGTAAATGGATAAAAAAATTAAAGGATGTAGTAATTTCATGATGGCACAAATATGACTTTGCTATGGTGAAGAGAGAAGACAATACTCAAGCCTCTAGTTCCAATGGAATTACATCCCCTTTTGGATCAATTTCACTCAATTTTTTTTTTTGCAGAACTCACTACTGTCCCATCTTATTGCTATTGACCATAAGATTTCACTCCTCCCACATGCTACTCTTGTCAATTTGAGACCATATATGTACTCATATTTTTAAAAAATAGAGTTAGAGAAGATTGTGACTGAGTTACTAAATTCTTCAGTGATCCAACCATCCATCAGCCTTGCTGGTCAAAAAGAAGGATGATACTTGGCGCTTGTGCATCGATTATAGAAAATTAAATTCTCTCACAGTAAAAAATAAATATCTTATTCCTATTATTAATAATTTACTTGATGAATTACACAAGGCAAGGTATTTTTTAAAGATTAACTTGTGTTATGGTTACCATCATATCACAATACACTCTAACTTGTGTTAGGAGGCCCACTACATTTTGTTGATTATGGGCCAAATGGAGGGAAACCGTAAGTGCGAAATGAAGATGAAACAAGGAGGTTCATTGAGATATGCAGAGATGGTTGAGGCACAGACTGACAAAACTATTATCTAATTTTACTTTTACTATTTTACTTTCTTAATTGTAATTCAGTATAAATAGTCTCTCTTATAATGAAATCGTTTTATAGAAGTCTAGAATCTGAACATTCAAAAATAATTATCTTATATTTTGTTCCTTATTGCAAGTTTTATCAGAAGCTTGAATAAAAACTCAAACTCTTAAAAATTATCTCAATTACTTTACCATTTCGATTCAGTTACATTACACTCTCTTCACTCGTCTATTTAACCAAGTGCGAGGTGCAAGGTATGTTTATTCTCTATTTTGTCTCTCTCATTTTTTGTTGTTGTTGTTGTTAGGATTTTGTTTCACTGAAGTTAGGGTTTGAAATAAGAGTTCATTAAAAAATGGCGAGTGACCCTAGTTGATATCAATCAACGTGAACACTCTTCTTTGTGAGTTGAGTGACACCCGTTTGTTGTCCAATCAACTATATTCCTTTATTAGTGTTATTGTTTTTACTGATTTAAGAAAAAATTATACAAGCTGCAAATGTGTAGTTTTCTCTTATAGTGTTGTCTAGTTCATTTATGTTATGGTAAAAAAATATGATTTAGCCGGTGACAATAGAAGCAAAATCAAAATCATAAGTGCATTTTCTTGTTTAAGGCTACCTTTGTTAAAGAATAATGAAATTGATAAATACTAGTTATAGTAGTTGCAACGGGTAAACAATGAAATTAGGGCTACCATAATTATAAAATTGTTTGCTAATTAGATTTAATGACTTGCATTACAATGGAATTGAGGTTACCGTAATTATAATTTTTTTTGCCAATTAGACTTAATGTAATGTAAGCCATGTGTGTTTTCCCTTGTACCTTTCATATATGTATGAAGATTTAATTGTTAGGTGTCTATGTACTAGTTTATAAGGTTTCTCGTAAGCACAATCATTTTTTGTCTTTTTATTTTTTCGGCACTAGTTTTGACATGAAATTTATTGTACTTGTTGTTCATTGTTCTTAATTATGGTTCTAGCATGGGTTGAATGACACTAATTGTCAACATCAAACATGTTAGTTCATGGCAGCAAGAAAATTTTTCCATTTTGTCATTATAATGAGCCAACCGGATGAAAGTTTTTTTGGTTGCAAATACTTTGAGATAATTTTGTATTTAAATAGTCACACATTTCAAATTTTGGTGCTAGTTTATATTTTTAATTGATTGTTGTGTATTTTTTCTAAAATCTTATATAGAAGCCTAGAGCTTGTGGTAGATGATAAAATTTTCTACAAATTTACATAAAAATTGACTCAAAATAATAGTGTAAGAACACAATAACTAAGTCGAATATTATATACAAATGTAATGAAAATATGCTAAGAGAATTTGATCAAATATCAATTATCAAAAAGAACAATTGATGTAAAATAATACACTAGCAACTACTATCAAAAAATATAACTTTTCTGAAAGTTTAGAATATGAAGTGCAAGAAAGTGTAAGTGTTGAAAATTAGAGAAGAACAAGATTTTAACTAAGTTTAGTTATAAAAATATGTCTCCGGGATCCGTTTCAAGAATGGAATGCCGATTTATTAATTAAAAATATTTTATAATTAAAAGTTTTAGCTTGTTCACAAACATTAGTGCAAGAAGACTAAAATCTATCTAATAAAAATAAAATACAACAAAAAGAGCACTCAAGACTCAGAAAAAGTCAGCTAAGAGCTGAAGTGAAATTGAGCAAAAACTCAAAGATTAGAGTTATAACAAAAGCTCAGAAAATAGCACAAGAAGCTATTTGGTTTGGTTAATTCAATATCTTAGTTTCTTGTGTTTGCAAGAAGAGAAAATATGAGATCTATATTAGCTTTAGAATGAATGCTCATATTGGTTAGAATTGCAAACGTTTGATCAGTTTGGACAATCTTGAAATAATTCCTTAATAAAGTTCTTAACATAAAACAATTAATATTCTTGCACAAGAAATCTTTATAATGTTTCTTGATCTTAAATCTTGAGTTTCTAAGAATATTTCTTGTCAGATTTCATATAAAGCATTACAACGATTTAAAATGACTTAGCTAAATCGTTATACGTTTGAGTGAAATGTTGAACACTTCATTGAAGTGTTACAACACTTTGACCGAGTTGACTATAAGCCTGACAAGGTTACTTTTTTTAGAACCGTTATAATGGTTCAACTAAAATGTTAAACGATTTAAACCGTTATAACAATTCTGAGCTATTAAATAATGATATGCTCATGAAATTTTTGTGATGTCTCTACCTTAAAAAAACTTTAATTTTTTTTTCAATGTAGAATAGTGAAATGTTATAATGGTTTACTGCAGTAGAGATCATTTTCCTTACAATTTTATGAAGAAACTGAAGATTTTGAATTATATATTTATATATATGATCCTACTTCATCATGAAACTTCTTCGAGCTAGTCTTTAGCAACAATATTTTTATTATTTGATAAAGTCTTATCTTACAAACAACTCAATAAATTTTTTATCAAATTTAAATATGTTTTGCAAATCAACAATATTAAAAAATTATTAAGTATAACAAAAAAGTTAGATCATTTTAAGAGTTAAATTTTATCTTATATATATCATACATGATGAGAGAAAAATATATATAAATCATTAGATTCAAATTGATGAAAAAAATTAAATAAAATTAATGATGAATAGGTCTTAATGATATATTGATGTGATATGTGTGAAAAATTATAAGATTTAAAAGTATTAAATAAATTTAGTTGTGTAAAAAAATAATGATGTGACATTTAAAAAACTTGAAAACTCAACGCTGGTAAATAGACGAGATTCAGATGCCATTTCTTTCAGAACTCCGGGGGCCCCATCCTGCTATGCAAATGAAAGAACACAAAAGTAGCACAGCTGCACAATTCGAAACGTTAACATTCCCCCAACAAAAATTTCCAAATTACTTTCGCCTCCCTCCATTTGTGTCCAGTGAAACCCTAACCCCTTGCCACTTGCCAGAGTGCCCCGCCTAATACACACAACGGCGTGGGATCAGATCAATAGAAGCCTCAGTACCGGTTCTCAGTGCCGCTGCAAGAGGACCCCACAACCGCCTCAAACCCACATCTGTCGTTTCTCTTATGATCTCATTTCTCGTAAGAAGCCCACTGTCCTGATATAATTCTTCTACTGCTGCTCTCTCCTCCGAAAGGCAATGGCTTCCAAAGAAAGCTGTCGAAACGAGCTTAGGCACGCTGTCAGGCAGCTCTCCGATCGTTGCCTCCACTCGGCTTCAAAATGGTAACTTCTACTACTTTAAATAGTCGATATGAGTTATCCCCAATGCCAGAATAGTGGCTGAACTGGAGCCGTTCTGCATATTTTAGCTCAGAGATAATGTTTACGTTTCTCATAATCACAATGCCGGTCATGCTTATGGCCACTGGCATTTATATCTTTAGATCTGGACTGGAATACCAGATTTTCCTTTGTTGTTCCTACTCAGATTAACAGTCAAGATGAAAATGATTGTCAATTGTAAACTGGGACCTTTATTCCCATTTTATCATCTATTTCCCCTTTCTCATTGTTGTGATGGAAAGTTTGCACGTATTGTGCCCAAAGTTAACCTTTTGACTGGCTTTGGAAAGAAACAAAGATGTTATATGATAGAACTGTGTTCCATCTCTCAAGAAAAAGAAGTATTATGGATATATTTGATTAGGGATAAAAGAGAGGATCTTCCCAGAAATTACATGATCCACCTTATTCCTGAGGCTTGGCTGCTAATTTGTCTCAGAATGAACAAGAAATAACTTTTTTTCTACCGTACTCCAAGAGGAGTGACTATCCTACTCTGATTTATATCGTATAACCTTACATTAATTTCTTATAAAGGAAAAACTTACCTGAAAAAAAAAAGGTAATTGTCCACAAACTCCTCCATTGTATCAGTTTTTGGATAGGGTAGACTTATGTTGATATAATACACCATTTACTATCTAGATGTCTTACAGGTTTTGTTAGCATCTTTACATAGTAGTTCGCTGACCAAATTTGAAAATTCCCAGAATTTACTTTTCTGAACTCTTCACAGGGCATCTGAGCTTTTAGTTGGGATTGAGCCTGACACTCTGTCCTCCCAGCCACACACCTCTGGCGTGACACCACTGTCGTCAACACTGCGACACCGTCTCCGTGCAATTGCTGCTGCGGAGTCGCCTACCACCACCACACCACCTGCTGGCATGTCATATGTTAGCACACCGGTTCCCTCTGATGATGTGGAGAGTGATGACTATGATAGTTACCTTCTAGCGAAGTCATGCTTTGATTGCCGTGAATACAGGCGTGCAGCTCATGCACTCCGGGAACAAACTGGAAAAAAGGCAGTTTTTCTGCGGTGCTATGCTCTTTATATGGTAAAGTGAATGATAATATGCTCATTTTAAATTCATATTGTTGATTGTTTTTTATGGTATACTTCCTCAATTGCCATCTCAGTGTTAGAAGTTCTTAACTTACTCCTTTTAAGTTGTAGAATCATTTATGCCTTGTTAAAAATTCAGAATTCTCACTAAATGACCATGCAGTTGATTTCATTATTTTGTATGTTCTGTGAGCTTCTCATTTTCTAATTTTTCCATTTTATTCCTCATAGCTCTTCTCCCTTTTGCTTATATTATGTTAGCTCGACATGGTTCTATTTTTTTGGTTACTCATAGTCATAGCATTTCAATTTGAGAAACTATCGTGGATGGATGAATTTAAGTACGGACCACCTAACCAAATGTATGGACAGCTTTTAGATTTATGTCATAACAATTTTTATTTCAGTGGTTTGAACAATCACTATTACTATCATTGATTTTTGACATTTGAGATTCTCTGATTTCTCTGATTTTGGATTGGGTTTCATTTCTATCCTACCCCAATTTCTTTGGGATTAAAAACTTTGTTGTTGTTGGGTTGAACAAGATGTTCCTGAAAGAAGACACACAAAAAGATTTATTTCAGACTTCGACCTCAATCTACACTATAGGGTGCATCATATATTTATATCCTTGCAGGCTGGAGAGAAACGAAAAGAGGAAGAATCAATTGAAGTGGAGGGTCCAATGGGGAAAAGTGACTCAGTAAATGCTGAGTTGGTGACTATAGAGAGAGAGCTATCATCCCTCCACCGAAACAGGTCTATTGACTCTTTTGGTCTGTACCTGTATGGTATTGTTTTGAGGGACAAAGGCTGCGGACCTCAGGCTTTGTCCGTCTTGGTTGAGTCAGTCAACAGTTATCCATGGAACTGGAGCGCATGGACTGAGCTCCTTTCTCTGTGCACCACCCTAGATATGTTGAGGAACTTGAATTTGAAGAACCATTGGATGAAGGATTTCTTTCTTGCAAGTGCATTTCTGGTAAACCAATTCCTTTACTGATTGGCCATCTCAAGCTGAAGTCTAATTTAACTGTGGCTACTCCAATACTCACTGACTGGTTATTATAGTAGTGGACAATTTGTATAGGAGTATACAGACTAGGTAGTTTTGCACTGGACAGTTTGTATCTGTACTTACCTGACTGGTACTTCCTTGTCCCAGCTGAGATATGATGACCAAACTAAACTAAAGATGAAAACAAAGAGAGCCAATATTACTTTTTGTACTATACTAGGGTTGCCTATGGACTGGACTTAACCCATACCCTGTCTGGTCCCATAATAGGTAGCAAACAGCCCTGCCCTTGATCAACCCATATTTATAGAGCAAAGTTTAGGCCCTGCTTAAATAGTTTGAAGTCCGAGCTTGACTTGAACTTGAACAAGACTCAAATTTGGCTCAGATAGAAATAGGCTTACAGATGTCCCTTACTACAGAAAGGGAACTGAGAGGTTGCATTAACTTTTGGAGAACTAAAATATGGAACAACAAATGTCAACTGTCATTTGTAGCAATTATAATTAGATCCATGAGCTCCAATCAGTTAGGAATTGTATGAACTTAAATTAATTCACACTATTCTGAAAGCGAAGAAATAGAAGCAGATAATTTTCTAATAGAGCAAAGCTTAAACTAAAAGAGCCTAGCATCTGCTTTGAAAATTATGAAGTTCAATTAGGAAACTGTTGCTGAGACTCTTTATATCAGAACTATTTCTCATTGTGCCAGAAATTAATTAGATTATGTTTGTTTTCAAAGGAAGAAAATGGAAGCAATTATAAAAGGACCTTAATTGCTCTAAACTTCTAGCTTTTTAAAAAATAATGAAAAATCTCAATGTGTAGTTAAATCCTGGAGAGCCAGGAAAAAAAAGGATGATCTGATAGAAGCTACATGCAATAAAGTGATATGGAATAATTCACCATATGAACCAAACACTAAATGAACCTTACTACTGTACTTCTTATTCAGAATGTTACATTCTTTTATTTAGACCAAAGCAAATTACATTAAGTGATATGGAATAATTCACCATATGAACCGAACACTAAATGAACCTTACTACTGTACTTCTTAGTCAGAATGTTACATTATTTTATTTAGACCAAAGCAAATCACATTAAATAAGTTCAACACCATATAACCAATCATCACTCACAGCACCCATCAGAGTGGCACAGCATCAACAGCACCATGCCTGTCAAACACCTCAGTTACCGCTTGCTTCTGCATGAAAGCTGTGAATCAGGCAAATGTCTCCACTCTATCTGAGAAAAGAAGCGACTCAGACTTTTTGTATATGTTGGGGGTTCAATTGACAAAATGGCGGACAAGTTATGGGGTTCAGTGCAATTTGCAAGAAGGGGAAACTGGTCACTTCTTATTAGAACCTTTAATCTTTGGGCTGATCTGTGCCCTGTGCTGGTTTGGCCCTAAATAATGTTAAACACAAATCATGGCTGATCTTTGGACCATGCCATAATTTAGCCCAGCACCATATCGAAACCCAAGGCTGCAAATATTTTTAACCAAAATTGCACTTATTCTTTAGGAATTGAAGATGCATGAAGAATCTCTGGAAACGTACAAGCGACTGCTAACCATTTTTCATCTTAGTGACTACATCCAAGCTCAGGTTGCAACGGTACACTACAATATGCGTGAATTAGATGAGGCCGAGCTTATTTTTGAAGAATTACTTCGTACTGATCCATACCGCATGGAGTCCATGGACACTTATTCCAATATCCTCTATGCAAAAGAAAGCTTCTCAACTCTAAGTTTCCTTGCCCATCGGGTCTTTCTAACTGACAAGTATCGTCCTGAATCATGTTGCATAATTGCAAACTATTACAGTCTGAAAGGGCAGCATGAAAAGTCTGTTCTGTACTTCAGGAGAGCTCTGAAGCTGAACCGAAAGTATTTGTCAGCATGGACCTTGATGGGCCATGAGTATGTGGAGATGAAGAACACACCGGCCGCAATTGATGCATATCGGCGTGCAATTGAGATAAACCCACGTGATTATCGGGCCTGGTATGGGCTCGGCCAGATGTATGAGATGATGGGCATGATGTATTATGCCTTGTACTATTACAGCAAGTCGGCGGCACTGCAGCCAAATGATGCTAGGCTGTGGAATGCAATGGCACATTGCTATGAGAGTGCACCTCTTGGGAGAATAGAAGAGGCCATCAGGTATGCTTTTGCCTCAGATAAGTATGATTCATTTGATTCATGCATCTTGATTGAGCTGGAGGTTGCTTTTATTTTTAAGTATTGTTTTAATATTCAAGTATGGTTCCTACCTATATATGTGAAAACTATTTAAATTTACAGCACTATTTTTTCTTTTAATCAACTTTGGACAATCAAGTTAAACACGGGTAACTAATTTATGTTAGCAACTGTAACAATGGCTTTCCAAGTTTATGACAATTTTTCCAAAAAGAACACAATATATATCAGGTGACAAGTCATTTCTGTGTTCTCGAGCATTTAGATAGCTTGTCTGTTAAGTTCCATACAATTTGAGTATCATTTGGTAATGCGCAAAAGGATACTAAATACATAATTTCCAAACTTTTAAACTGTTTGACAAATACTTTGTGCATGGTGTATATTTCATGTGGATCACATCCTAATTATTATATTAAATTTAAATTTAAACTTTTGTTGGAGAATGTACATAATTATTGCAGGATTGCATCCTTCTATATTATATTGTCATCTTAAATTTATTAGAAGATTTTTTTCTGTAAATTCAGAAGTCATTTGCTCGTTTCACATGTTATAATTATAATTCACCTAGTGATAATTCATTCTTTCACTCCTAAAATTGGATAATGTTGTCTCTTTTAGCACTGTTATCTATGGTTATCTCTGCTTGGTGAATATGATTTGATTGAAACCTCATTAATCCATGTTTTCAATTACTTATTTGCTTAATTTTTGCTCTATTACCAAAATCCCCTCAAAAGGCTAACAACAAACCTGTTCACTACCTCTGCTACATCATATCATGTACCACACAATGCAGTGAGGTCCCTGGGTTTGCAGTTTGCCATACAATGTCATTGCCAACCTTATCACACATTGACTATATTGTTCTAAAAATAGAAAATTCTGAACAAATTTGGTTCTTGGCTCATCTGGATTTTTTTTATGAATCTTGCACCAGATTTCCTCTTAACTTGCCCATCTCAGTCAACCTAAAATTGGTAAAATCAATGTTACTCAGGTGTTACAAACGTTCAGCAGATTGTAATGATGCAGAAGGGATAGCACTGCATGAGCTGGCACGACTTTATGGGGAACTGGGCCAGGCAGACCAAGCTGCAGTTTACTACAAGAAGGATCTCGATAGGATGGATGTCGAGGAGAGGCAAGGCCCAAACTATGTTGAGGCCTTATTTTTCCTTGCCAAGTTTTGCAAGAGTTTTGGGAGATACAATGAGGCTGAGCACTATGCCACTCGCCTGCTGGATTCCACTGGACCTGTATGTCTTTGACTTTTTTTTGTCTCTGACACCTTTTTAAACAATTAAAACAAGCACGTATAATGTTTGGATGCATGAAAATAGCAAAAATTTCTGAGTTGGGGTGTGATCCAAACAACTTTTTGCTATTTGGAACAGCTTAGATTAGCTACTATTCCACTTTCCCAGCAAAACTAATAACAACTATTCTCACTTCTTCATGAGAGAGATAGAAATTGTTACTATTCCAAATGTACAATCCAAATAACATGTGAAAGATGTGCACATACCAACTACAGCTGGCACTTCTTAGTTGTTAATAAACATGGGGTTTTTATTCAAATTACTGAAAGGGATTTTATGTAATAGGGATATTTCTCTATTTGTTTGTTTATTTATGTAACATTTGCAATTTTTTTAATAAAGCATGATTTACTTGGTTTATGCAAGGATAGGTTTAGTTTATATAATTTCTACTGTCCTGCACTAGCACTATCAATGCAATTTTTCAGATTAGTCTTATTTTACAGCATTGTTAGTTCTTTAAGAAGAATCCAAAGAAGTGCAAATTAAAATACATAACACTGTTTACCAAAGATCCAGTGGCAATAACCTTCAGCAAGCTATAATAGCAAATAAGTTGGAGCTAGCTTGAGCAGACTTGTATTTTATTTGGCCAAATTTAAATTTGTGTGCTTTGAGCAGTGCAAGCCACGAGCTGAAAGTTCAGCTTTTCCTCCAAAATTTCAAGTTGACTTGGCTCAAATTAATAGAAGTTCAGCGCATACAACTGCAGCCTGCCAGCTTGGGTTGTAGTTTGATTCGTGGCCATTTGGACCTTGTTAGTGTGATCAATTTTTGAACTATGATATTTGTGTAACATAATTGCAAAATGACTGTAATAGAAGAATATTTCAGAATGTACCATATATTGAACACAACCTTCTTTGAGTCCATATTAAGTGGCTGGGCCAGCTCGAATTGTCTAGTTTATAATTCAGCTCACTGTTTTGGTATTTTTTTTTGGCTTTATTTTCAAAATTCAAGCTAATGTCATGCAACATGGCTGAATGAAACTGACCAAATTCATGACAGTGAGCAAAATATTTATCATGTCTGGCACTACCACTAATTTAGCAACTGTTCAATTTGTTTTACCAAACATTATCCTTTACATCCTTGCTTTTGTTTGCTGTTTTCTTCTTGAGAGGTGATGAGCTTATTCTAAACTTATTTTTTCTACATCCTTCTGAGATTATTTCATGAATTTACTAGCATGATGAAAACATGAGGTTAATGCTGTACTAAATTTTTTATGAACTGTTATTACAATTTTCAGGAGAAAGAGACGGCGAAGTCAATCTTGCGAGGTCTGAGAGCATCCCACTCTGATTTTGCATCGATGGATATCGACCATTTTACTCCCTGAATCATAATTTCCTGTCTGAGAGAGAGAGAGAGAGAGAGATGTTGGCAGCTGCTGCCAACAATTCAAAAAGAGAGTACAGACTGGATTCTAGAAAGGAGTTTTTAATTTGGGATGCATGGAATGCAGAGCACATACCACAAGCAGGTCTAAAAGAGCTACTATTGTACAAAAAAAAAAAATGAAGAACTGAATTTCATATTGTACAAAAAGATCCTCCTGATTCATACAGTGGTCATATGGTGTATGTCATGGCATTGATCCTAGCGATTTGGCCCCAATAATCCGTTTCACGCGTGGTTGACATCTGTGAAATGTATAATTTCAGCTGCTGAAGCCGAGAAACCAAATGTACCAGCCTCCTTGGTGGTGCAAAAAATAGGGTTAGTGGAATGAACCATACACCAAAGAACTCGATCACCATCAGCAACTTTTCGTTGTAGATCTTTTGTTATTTTTTGTGTTGGGTTTCTTCAGTGATGTAATGGACTTATAAGCTCTTAATGGATTGCTTGCTTGCATATACAATGTGCATAGCCTCTGTTTGTGGTTATGTCAATTACATAATCATTTGATGCTATTGGACAATAAAATATAGCAGGGACCACACTTAATGATTGTGGTTCAGGAATAGTTTCGCCTTAAAAACATCAATAGATGGGGTCCACCATTTGACAAAAATGTGATTGACGATCTTCACCGTAAGGATCTGGGAACAATTTGCAGTTGCACATAGAAAATTACAGTTTTCCTGTCCATTTATTTTCTACTATCCAGTCATATAAAGTTAATCCTGGATTGAACACAGGCGAATGTTATTGTAATTTCTGAAAGCAAGTTACCCTGACCCTAGCACTATTATTAGCTTGTTTGATTTGCCGTAACAATAGGTTCACATTTTTTACCATCTCACTATTCGTCTCTGGGGTCTAATATGCTATATCATGTGCTAGGAAATATAATTTGAATTTCCTTGCTGTCCATCGAAGACTGGAAATTCTCTGATTATCTGGTTACTACGTTACAAACATGTTGCTCAATAATTGAAGTTGTGTATCCAGAGTTGACATCCGTATTAAATAATAAACATCTCGTTTGAGATGATGGGCATTCTCTTACAATGTGCTCCAGACTTTACTCTCATGAATGGAGGGAAAGAAAAACAGATCCAGATTTTACTTCTCAAATCGGAAGGTAACAAATAAAAATAAAATCAATACAATTTTTGTTTCTTATTTATTTTGTCTTCCTCTCCCGTTCATTCTCCTCTGTTCTGGAGCAAGTGAAGGCTACTTGAACAGGCCGGTCATCCCTCCGCTCCCTTCCCCTCTCCTCCTCTACCCGTTATGGAGCACAGTATTAAAGACTCCATATCTTCTCAGCTGCCAATTGTTGTGCATTCAGATTCGTGCTCACTGGGATATTGAGATCGAAAATTGGGTTGTGATTTTACTGCTACGTGATGCTGAGTCCAAATTTACTGCTAGTTCCAAACTTGAAAGCAATTTCAAGAAGATTTACCCGGTTGCAAATGTTGTTGATATTTCGCAATTTGCATTGCTTCAATATATATATATATATATATATATAGAGTGGAGATAGCGTGAGCTTAAGCTCACGGAGGCTTGAGCTTAAAAAAACATATTAAATGATCTTAAAATTTTAATTTATCATTCTCATTAAATTCTTTATATGAAAATCTCATGGGATGCAAAAATTTGGAGCGTTTTGAGCTTTTTAAGTCGCCGTTTTTAATTTTTGAAAATGATGTTCAAGTATTGAATATATTATTATTATTTTTAGAGCTGATTTTCAAAAATTAAAAACGGCGACTTAAAAAGCTCAAAACGCTCCAAATTTTTGCATCCCATGAGATTTTCATATAAAGAATTTAATGAGAATGATAAATTAAAATTTTAAGATCATTTAATATGTTCTTAAGCTCACGCTATCTCCACTCTATATATATATATATATATATATATATAGTGAGACTATGGTGCTTCACGAAACACAAAATCTTTCGTGTTTCGTGTCCGTATCTCGAATTTGAAAGTTTAAATGGCCAATCCAAACGTTGAACATCATTTTCATATTGAAATATCCTTGTTTATCAAATTTTATATTTTTTTAAAATTTTTGCTATTTTTTAAATTGGTACAAAGTTTGCTGATCTAACGATTTCTGCGTCATCCAAAACTAGCGATTTTGTATCCATCTAAAAAATAGCAAAAAAATTCAAAAAATATAAATTTTGATCTCCAAAGATAGTTCAATATGAAGATCATGTTCAACGGTTTGGATCGATCGTTTGAACTTTCAAATTTGAGATACAAACGTGAAACACATGAGGTTTTGTGTTTCGCGAATCACTATAGCCTCACACACTCTCTCTCTATATATAGAGAGAAGGTCTAAAATACAACGCGTTGCACGGATACGTTCGTGCATCATAATAAAATTTCAAATTTTAAGTTAAAAATGACTGATCTGAACCGTTCAATTTATTCTTCATATTAAACTCTTACAGAAAATCAAATTATATATATATAGAGAGAGAGAGAGAGTGGAGATAGCGTGAGCTTAAGCTCACGGAGGCCTTCCGTGAGCTTAACTCAAAAAACATATTAAATCATCTCGAAATTTTAATTTATCATTCTCATTAAATTCTTTATATGAAAATCTCATGGGATGCAAAAATTTGAAGCGTTTTGAGCTTTTTAAGTCATCGTTTTTAATTTTTGAAAATCAGCTCTAAAAATAATAATAATATATTCAATACTTGAACATCATTTTAAAAAATTAAAAACGATGACTTAAAAAGCTCAAAACGCTCCAAATTTTTGCATCCCATGAGATTTTCATATAAAGAATTTAATGAGAATGATAAATTAAAATTTCGAGATGATTTAATATGTTTTTTGAGTTAAGCTCACGGAAGGCCTCCGTGAGCTTTAAGCTCACGCTATCTCCACTCTCTATATATATATATATATATAGAGTGATGCTATGGTGCTTCGCGAAGCAAAAAATATTTTGTGCTTTGCGTCCATATCTCGAATTTAAAAGTTCAAACGGCCGATCCAAACCGTTGAACATCATCTTCATATTGAAATATCCTTTGAGATCAAATTTTATATTTTTTTGAATTTTTTTGATATTTTTTAGATGGGTACAAAGTTTGTTGATCTAAAGATTTCTGCACCATCCAAAACAAGCGACTTTGTACCCATCTAAAAAATATCAAAAAAATTCAAAAAAATATAAAATTTGATCTTCAAGGATATTTCAATATGAAGATGATGCTCAACGGTTTGGATCGGCCGTTTGAACTTTTAAATTCGAGATACGGACGCGAAGCACAAATTTTTTTTTACTTCGCGAAACACCATAGCATCACTCTATATATATATATATATATATATATTTTTTTTTTTATTTTTTTGGATAAGAAGAAAGTCATCACTATTGGAGGATCTAAAATGCTCAAATCAAGCAACTTTCTCTTGACTAAAAAAATATAGCAAAAAAGTTTCAAAAAATATAAAATCTGATTTTTTTACAAGAGTTTAATATGAAAATAAATTCAACGGTTCGAATTGATCATTTTTAACTTGAAGTTTGAAATTTTAACGTGTTGCACAAACACATCCATATAAAGGGTTACATTTTAGACTTTATATATATATATATATATATATATAGAAAGAGAGAGAAAATAAAACTAATATGCTCCTAAGAGCACAGTCTTTCCGTGTTTCTAACATAAAAAGTATATCAAATCATTTTTAAATTTTAGTTTATCATTCTCATTAAAATTTTCATATTGAAATCTCGTGAGATAAAAAATTTATTTGAGATCTTTTGAGTTTTTTATGTCACTATTTTAATTTTTAAATTTATGTACAAATTTTGAATATTTATTATTATTTTTAGGGTTGATTTTTTAAAAATTAAAAAGAATAACTTAAAAAACTCGAAATATCTCAAATTTTCTATCCCATAAGATTTTAATATGAAAAATTTAATGACAATAATAAATTAAAATTTAAAAATAATTTAATATATTTTTTGAGTTAGAAACACAAAAGAATTTTATATTTCTTAGCACGCTAATTTTAATATATATATATATAAGCAATATCAGATGAGATAAGAGACGTGATGGGTAAGAAATCGTGGAATTGTCGTGGGTTCCACATTCATTTTAGATTTTGTTTGTCCCGTTTCCTTTTGTGCTACGAATTAAAGAGCCGTGCCAGATTTTTTTTAAAGCAAGCAGCAAAATTACGGTTCGTGACAACCTGTAAAAGAAACAAAAACAATTTTAACCATCTTTTTATTATTATTAATAATTGAACTTTTGTGAATTATGCAGAAAAAAAAATGGACGTATTGACTAAACCATGACTTAATCGGCAGAAATTATATGTAATATTGTCAGCAAAAATATTTTTTTAACCATTTTATTATTATTAGTAATGAACTTCTTTTGAATTATGCAGAAAAAAAAATTGAATTTATTGACTAAATCACGACTTAATTGGTAGAAATTATATGTAATCACTACTACACAATCTGTCTTTAATAACGGTCAAAAATCATATTTTATAGCGGTCTAAGATGGACTGTTATTGAGGAGTGCTATAAAAAGTCTTGAGAACTGCTATTAAAGGGTTGTGCCGAATTAAAAAAAATGATGACGATGATGTGATGTGAATTTATTACAACACACATCCGTCAGCTTTTAATTTTTTTATTTTTTCATTCTAAAACACAAATTTTAAAACTAATTTGAACAAAAAATTTAGAACATAAAAATAATTTGAATTTTAAATTTGATCACAATTTGAATTTAAAATTTAAAACAGAAAAGTAATTTGAATTCAAAATTTGAAAAAAATTAATTTGAGTTTGAAATTCGAACATAAAACTAAAAAGAAAGAATAAACAAATAAATTTAAAAAGAACAAAATAAAAGATATGTCCTAATTTTTTTTAATTTTGAACTTTTTGTTTGATATTTTGTGTTTGAATTTTGAAAAATCGGGAAGATGAAGAGAAAATGAGAGATAAATATGGGGGTGAAGAGTGGTATATATATAGTTAAGAAAGGATGAATTTGTGAGAATTTTCTGAGTGATTTCTGAGCGTTGGATCGATTAAAATGGACGTTGTAGATTAAAAAATATATTGGCGATTCGTGAACAGTGGTGCATATTCGTAGAACCCTTTTTATAGCGGTTGCTATTGAATAACCGCTATTAAAGGTTGACTTTTAATAGCGGTTTTTTGGAGGGACCGTTATTAAAGGTACCCTTTAATAGCGACTATTTAGTAGAACCGCTATAAAAGACTTTAATAACGGTTGTTTAATAGCAACCGCTATTAAAAATGGTTGCTATAAAAATTCAGTTTTAATAGCGGTTTCTATTAAATAACTGATATTAATGTCTTTTATAATCGTTTTATATATTTATTATATAACCGTTATTAAATAAAGTTACAAAAATCTTTTACTGTAGTTGTCAGCAAATATGGGCATTCGCTGTTCCTCGAAGCAACGGTTGGTAGGAGTCTTAGAGAGTAGAGACAAAGGGAATCGTGGTTGCTTGCACGTATTGACAATCAAGTTGTCAAATGCCAACCATGCTATTCAAAGTACATTATTTATTAGGCGAGTAGAAGAATATTTCGGACCAAAATTATATAGAGAACTTATTTCTCAAACAAAAAGCACTTCTTTTTTCTTTTGGAAAGACAGGCCCCTCTACAACTTCCTCTTTTAAATTTTTTTTGAAGAAGAAGCTAACTATTGTCCAGAGCATTGTTTCAAAATGTAGACACATATGCCAGATTTGGTAAGATTATTTTGGTAATTAAAATAAAAAATAATTGGGATTTGGTGAGATTATTTTTAAAATTAGACGGACTAGCATGAATCAAGTTTCAAATTCGGTCCAAAGTGTTTGGACCGAGCTATATTTTTTTTTTATAAATTTAATATGTTTTGATTAATTGTTTGTTCATTTTTATAGTTTGTTTAGTTATTTAAGTACATCTAATTATTTATTGAATAGTTTGGAAAATAATTAGAAATATGATATTGTTGTATTTAATTGTATGTTAAATATAATATTATTGTGTTTTAATAATAATATATATTTTAGAAAATAATAAGAGAAAATTATAAAAATAATAAACTAGAATAAATAGATATGTTTATACATATTTATTATGAATTAGAATAAATATACATATTTATAGTTTTAATAATTTATTTAGTTATTTATTATGTTTAATTATTTATTTAATAATTTAGTTTGTTTTTAATTGATTGTTGAATTTTTATAATGTTTAATTTATCTGACGTTCCCGATTGAACAAACGGAGACAATATTGGAAGATAAAATCGAAACCTGAACACTTCATCTTCGAACGGTCATATCTTTTTATAGAAAAAACCAATCGAGACGTGCTACGCGACGATGAAAAGCTCACAACGAAATCCACGGGTTAACTGCTAGCATCGTTATAGCGATTTTCAAGGGCAAAAAAAATCTAGTGGCTCAAAAACACGTTTGAAGTTTTGGACATCTATTTTTTCATCATTTTTTAGATTTGTAAGTAAAAATTATATATATTCTAGTCAATTATGTATCATACATAGTTATTATTGTATACATAGTAAATATATATTTTTTCCTAGTTCATTATTTTTTTTGTAAATGTATGTGTATATATATATATATTATAGAGTTCATAATAAACATGCTTATTGAATACATAATAAAAAAATATAAACATGTATATTTATGCTAATTCATTATTTTTTGTAATTTATTTCTTGTGATTTTCTAACTACATATTATTTTTGAATACACAATAATGTCATATTTCTAATTATATTTTTTAAATCATTCAATAAATAATTAAATATACTAAAATAACAAAACAAATAATGAATCAAAATATATAAAATCTATAAAAAAATCTTTGACCAAGTTTCAAACTTGGTCACAGGCTAGTCCATCTAATTTACAAAAAAAAAACTTATCAAATCTTGATTTTAATTATTTTAATTACTAACAAAAATCTGCACATATGTGGTCCGGTTATATTTATGCGGTGTGATGCCGTATATATAAAAGTAGATTTTTGTATATTCAATAGTGTGTGATATATATTTTTCAAAATTTTATCGTATTAAGCCTATAAAATTAATCATATTATATATATTTCATGTAAAAAAAAATTACATTAATATTTTATTATATTTTCTTATTTTTATATTATTATTTTTAAAATAAATTATCGACTTAAATATTTTAAGAATTTTTAGAATATATATATCCACATATTGAACCACATATACACATAATATACGCTACTATGTTGTGATCAATCACATTGAAATTTATATATTTTAAAACCTCACTCCAGAGATTGATTGCCTAAAGCTCGTTCAAATCTATTAAGAATTTCGCGCATAAATTTTAGCTCACCAAAAATGTGAAATATGCATAATGACCAATTAAAAGTTGTATATGAATTATCATTTCTGGCTCATTAAAATTTTGTACGGAGCGGTCACACTTATTTTGAGAATCAATCTTTGATTTAACGGTAAAACATAATGTTCTCTGTTATTCGAAACTCGGGTTGAGAGTCTTTATGAAAATTTTGGTGTTTCCCGACCTTTTCATCAATTTAAGTATACAAAAGCTCCGAATTTCACATCTAAGATGGTCATATTGTTTTCAAACTAAAAACCGTAAGATATGCACACAAAAAAGTTGATGCATTACAAAAAAAAAATTCATATAGAAATATTTAATGTGCTCAAGAGGGTAAATCATGTATGAAATTTCCAGTGCACAAAATTTTCAGATTTTATTAAAAATAATAATTAATAAAATAATATTATTAATAATAAGACCGATAACGGTTAAATTCTAAATATACGAATCGTAACGCGCCAGCGCGCGCGGTGAAACGCGCCACGCGCGTGCGCGCGCGTTTCACCCATATAAATATCAAACGCGCGACATACCCGCGTGTGTTGAGAGGAGAGAGAAAGAGAGAAAGGAAGAGAGAAAGAAGAGAGAGAGAGAGAGAAGAGAAAGAGAGAAAGAGAGAGAAGAGAGAGGAAGAGAGAGGGAAGAGAAGAGAGAGAGAGAGGAAAGAAAAAGGAAGAGAAGAGGAGGAAAAAAACGTACGCGAGCGTTTTTGTGTTTGGATTTTGCAATTAAAGATAATTTTATATAAATATAATTTAATTGTCTAGATTAATTATAATTTAATTTAATTGTGTAGATTAATTATAATTTAATTTAATTGTGTAGATTAATTATGTAGATTAATTATAATTTAATTTAATTATGTAGATTAATTATAATTTAATTTAATTATGTAGATTAATTATAATTTAATTTAATTGTGTAGATTAATTATGTAGATTAATTATAATTTAATTTAATTGTGTAGATTAATTATGTAGATTAATTATAATTTAATTTAATTATGTAGATTAATTATAATTTAATTTAATTATGTAGATTAATTATAATTTAATTGTGTATATTATAATTTAATTTAATTGTGTAGATTAATTTTAATTTAATTTAATTGTGTAGATTAATTTTAATTTAATTTAATTGTGTAGATTAATTTTAATTTAATTTAATTGTGTAGATTAATTATAATTTAATTTAATTGTGTAGATTAATTATAATTTAATTTAATTGTGTAGATTAATTATAATTTAATTTAATTGTGTACATTAATTATGTAGATTAATTATAATTTAAATGTGAAATTATGTAGATTAATTATAATTTAATTATGTATATTATAATTTAATTTAATTGTGTAGATTAATTATAATTTAATTTAATTGTGTAGATTAATTATAATTTAATTTAATTGTGTACATTAATTATGTAGATTAATTATAGTTTAAATGTGAAATTATGTATATTAATTATAATTTAATTATGTAGATTAATTGTACGTTTAATTGAAGATTAATTGTACGTTTAAATGTGAAGATTAATTGAAGATTAATTCTAGATTTATTTATTATTTAATTATAGATTAATTAGGCTTTTAATTGTAGAATTTATTGATTATTTAATTATATGATAGATAGATTAAAAATAAAGTACAATAATTATAAATTAATTATGAAATGAATTTTTTTACTAGATAATGGCGGCGAGCAACGAAATGACAATATCATAATTTATCTCCACGAAGACAAACATCGGACACATTATAGTCGGGCGAGAGGTACATTATATTCTTAAAAATAATAATAAAATACATATATATGAGAAGCTAATTATGAAATGAAAATTACGAGAGAGAGAACAATATCATTCGTTTCGCACTCACCGTCCGACGATACCATACATCTCGCACATTCGAGTAGGTTGCGAGTTATGGGATTTCTTCATCTCGCCCGTTGCGTGAGATTTATGTCCAAGAAGCGGAAGCCGTAACTTAAAGATTGATACGGGTTTATTGAGCGCGTTGATAGAGTTTTGGAGGCCGAAACTCATACATTTCACTTCACTTTTGGCGAGATAGCCGTGACTCTAGAGGTAAATAATAAAATATTATTAATTTAATTACAAAATTAAAAAGATGGTATAGTAATATAATTTTTTTTAGGACGTCGCATGTACGTGGGGTTTATCCACCATTGGTGGCGGTGATTGGATATCTTGATGGAGATTTTTCGGGATACATCAAGTCGATTATTTGGGCGAAGATGATATATCGACGTGCAAAGATGGGAGGTAATTTATTAAAGCTGTACAAAAATTTAAATTTTTTTCGTTCACAAAGCGTGATTAAGCTAAATGTAAAATTTTGCGGACGTTCTATTTCCCTACGAGAGTTACGGTCCCACTTTGATCACGCTCCAGAGGCAGACGATCATCAGGGTCTTAATCAATATGCGATCGGTTTTGCTTTGGAGTTGGCGGGGTGTATCATGTTCCCCGACAACAGTGGAGACTCTGTACCGGCGTTTCTTCTGCCGATTTTGACGGTAAGTATTTTAAGGATTTTAAAATAATTTATGTTTCATAATTAAATAATTTTATTACTAATATTTAATTTACAGGAAGATTTACAATTCGGTAGAAGAAGAAATTGGGGCGCTGCGGTACTTGGTTATTTATATCGGCGTCTTGATGTGGCATGCCAAGGGCGACGAGGAGTATTGGTGGTCCGTGGCTTTTGTTGTTGTTGTGGAGGCTGGACGCGTTTGCCCCAAAGCTCGTCCATTACACCCTCGGATGCATTCATTTTCGGTGGTAGGGTACAGGACCGTGATAGTTGTGCGCCTTTTGGCGAGTAATAATTTAATTTAAAAATAATCAATCAATCGATGAAAATATATGTGTAATCACTAATTATAATTTGAGCGATAATAGGAAATGGACGCTTGATAAGAACGGATATCTCAATCCGTCACACGTCGGTGTGAAGTACGTGAGGATCAGTGATTATCTTTGTCGGACACGCATGTCAATTGGAGGCCGTACGAGTCGGTTCGTCACTTATTGCCGACATGCGTAGAACGACTCTATGGACTCGTATACTTGTCGGCTTCCACTTATTTACTTTAGATAGTAGAGTGGTACTATCCGGATCGGGTGAAGCGACAGTTCGGCTTACTTCGATCGATCGCCTCACTTCCCGAGGTATTCTACCATTTATAATTTTTATATGTATTATTTCTTATACTAACTATTTGCACAATTATACTAACTAATTTTACGAGGCATTTACGGAGGAGCATCGAAATTATCTGCTTGGATTCAAGAAAAAAATATGAGCGGAGACAACATCATCGGGCGTATGTAGACATATGGAATGAGCTTCCTCACGAGACCGGATGAAGAAGAGTGGAATGCGGAGGACTATAGGAGGTATCGACGGTGGTATGATTTCTATGGAGCCGTTAGCGCTCCACTTGATCCGAGTGATGTCGTACCTCCTATACCTTCGGCGGCGGAGATCCCGACATCGGCTACATTCCTCACGTACCTCGCGAGACGGCGCACGGTATATTAAAATTTATAAAATTTATATATCTATATGCACTATTCGGTAATAAGTAATATATGTATGTAATCATTGTATAACAGATCGCTAGAGTTACAAAGAGTGCACTGAAGGCGGTCCGATGGGCGGTCACTAGGGGATGGAGACGGTTTGGCAAGATTTCGCTCGCCGATTGTAAGGGGCATTTTGAGGATGCAGGCATGCCTCATAAGATGGACGAGCTTCTTACGGCGGCGGGATTACCCACGGATATTGATGTTATTCGGATTCGACGGGTGATGCGAGGCCGCACCGACTCCATCCACTACTCATCCACCGCATTTCCCCTATGAGGCTGCGACTTCACGTCTCTCTTCGACAACGTAAGTCTTGTATACCTTGATTTCAATGATTTGAACTTGTATTAATAGCATAATTTAAATGATTTAAACTGTATTAACGAGATGCACGAGAACTACGATTGGAACGAAGTTATTGCTAGGTTGTCTGTTGAGATTCCCGATCCATCGGGTGCACGGTTCTCGGATCCATTCGGCACTCGGCATTTCTCACGGACCTAGCGATCTGAGATGGATCATGTACCGCGATACGACCAATGATAGGATCCGCGATGCGGCCGACATTATGATCCGGCCCGGTATGGTTATCCTTCGGGCACGGAGAGTCATCGCATATCCGGGATGATCTTTGCGAGCACCTGCACGGACACGAGATTTCACTCCACTTGCTCATGGTCGGGAGCGGCGTGACGTTCATTCACCTCCTCGATATACACCTAGCGTGGTTAGTTGTTTGTTCTACAACTTAGTCAATATTAATTGTTTAAAAAAAAAAAAACGACTCAGCGATATACGAGTCTTTATTTTTACGAGACACGTCAGAGAGCACGTCGATATGTTAGGCGTCGTCGGGAGTAGTTTATATGTTGTTTTTTTATATGTTGTTTTTTTATTATGGATATTGTTTTTTTTGTATTATTTTATTATGGACTTTCTATGTTATTTTTTTATTGTTGTATTATTTATTTTATTGTGGTTATATTTTATTATGAAGTTTACTGCTTAAATACAACATATTTTACGCTTAAATAGAACATAACCTTGCTTAAATACAACACACATATAGTACGCAAAAATAAAACATACATCATTTTTTTCCTCCGTGCGAAAAAATTTAAGATTCTACCTCCAAAATTATTTCCTCTAGCACCCCTAGTTGAAGCATTGTGACTTCTCTTTCTTGATCATGACCGATTGAGAATCTCGTTGATTGTAAGGCATCTCGAGAAGTTTGAGTTATTCTGTTGTTATCTCTTGGATCATAACTAGTTGAGTGTCTCGGCGATTGCAAGGCATCTCGAGAAGTTTGAGTTATTACATGTTGTTATCTCTTGGATCATAACTAGTTGAGTGTCTCGATGATTGCAAAGTATTTCGAGAAGTTTGGGTTCTTCGTTTATTGTGGGACTTGAAGCCCTACTCCTATGCGTCACGATTGTAATGTATCCATTGGAAGTGGGTCACGACTCATTTCATCTCTTCGATATGACCCACCTTCGAGAAGACTTGTATATTTCTCGTTCTACCTCGACCCGTATCCTGCCCTCCATCTCATCCATTACCATTCGACGTCTAACCTTCGCACGCAGACCAATTTTTATCGGTTCTTTATACGGTATTATAGTTTCTCCAAGATATGGCGGCCAAACTTGTTGATCACCGTAACAATGAAATTGTCGGACCAAGTATTCGATGGGTGAGTGTATTGTATCGCTCATCTATGAAACTGTACACATCAAAGTTTCTATGTTGGCATACGACAATTACGTGAGAGCGGGGTATCCCGGTCGGTTGAGGTTTTTGACAATCACACGTGCGGTGCGGTTCGGCAATTGTGGGTCATCTCGAGTGCGTCGTTCACTCGAAATTGTAACATGTACTTGAACGGTCCATACCCTCCACTCTCGATCCTCTCACCAAGCACATGAACCTCATATTCTCCTCGAAAGCGCGATTCAGTGGAATTACGTTCATACGAACCGTAATTATTGAAACAAATACAAAAGGTATCATGATATGTTCAAAATTTTATAAAATATAGTAAAATAATATCAACACGAACTGCTTTGTCGTCACGTTTTGCCAAGATGTCATCAATTTTTTTGGCCATTGCTTGCATGCTCTATGCGAGTTCATTGCTTCCATTTCCCTCTTATCGAACCATTTAGCACATTTATACCATGTTCCCTCCACAATTCTTTAGCCAGGTAAAGTTCGTTCAACTCTGAAGACACTATTCAGAGCTTCAGAACCATTGCTTTGGTCATTATACCCCATCGATGTCCTCCATCATACGTTTGTGCCCACGAAGCAAAATTAGGAGGTTCTTTATCATCATTTTCTAATCTTCTGCCGACTTTTTTTAAAAAATCATAAGCTTTTCTATTTGATTTCCTCAAAATTCGCCATCTTTCTACGAAACGACGCGGTTTCTTTTTGTTCGCTAGTCTTCTTCGGAAATCATCTCTGAGATTATCTTCTTTCTTTCCAATTTTTCCGGCTTCCTTATATAAATTCTCTGCGACGTGTTGCATGCAATACCGGTGTACCGCCTCTCCATGTTGTACAGACCATCCCAAATGCGGTCGCTCAAAAACTCCCTTTATTCCCCTATGACGGTCGGATATAACACATATTTTCATATTACATTGGATCACTTCATTACGGACCCATCGCATGAACCAACCCCAATTGTCCATATTTTACTCGCATCCACGATTCCAAATGCTAGAGGAATGATTTTATTCTCTCGCATCGTATCCACACGCCATCAATAATCTACCCTTATAACGGCCCGATAAGAATCCAGCGTCAATAGTTATAACGAGCCTTAAATGTTTAAACGCAAATGCACGGCACCATCCATAAGCCCAAACTATGGATTTAAACATTTTTACATTATTATCCGAAGTATCACACGTCAATAATTTAAATTTTGTACCTGGAGTAGTCCGAGCAATCGCCTCCAATATCTATAGAAGCAATGTATATGATCCTTCCCAAGTGCCAAATAATTATTCAATTGCTCTTTCTCGGCCACGCCAAAGTTTACCGTACGTCGGTGCCACACCGGGATATTTTGTTTCTATAATCATACCGATTTGTTGAACTGTTAGAGAGAGATCCTTCTTTAAATGTTGTCGAACACATCCTGCAATCAAATTAGATGTGAGTTGTAAGTGTTTGCGGTCTCTTGGTGGTCTTCTACAGTTGTGGGGGTTTTTATTTGTGATGATCCTCCATGTGGTCGAGCCCTCTTCAGGTCTAGCGTATAATCTCCAAGGACAACTACCTTCTTTGCATTTCATAATAAGTCGTGTTTTACAACTTTCTTGTACCCAACATTGAACGTTTTTCCTAACACTCCAATCACAAATTACCCAATTTAAAGCCGATTTAGAAGCAAATATTCTATTTTCGCTAACTCATCATCGAGTCCTAAAAGATATTCATTCGCGCCTAAACGGTCAAACATCTCAAAATTATTTAACGCTTCTACGGGATGGTGTCTCTCGGTTCGTCCGGTAACTAACAATGTGGTATCGCATCTCTGAATTTCCTCATCTTGATTCATCGATCGATCGAGTCGGTGTAATCCTCTCCTGTTTCTTCTTCATTTGAATAATACGGACCGCCATCATCTTGCTCATCCGATCATCACTTAATTCCATTATCGTTGGATCAACACTACTTCTGTCATCAATATTATCAGCTAAATTACAGCCATACGTAGTACTACTACTACCGCCAAAAAAATTATATAGTGGCACCGCTGGGTTTGGTTGTTGATAAATTATATTGTTACTGTCAATAACTGGATACGGTGCCACTATATAATTGATGGTAGGTTTGATAGGAATTGGTTTGATCGTAGGTTTGATATGAATTGTTTTGATCGTGGGTTTGATAAGAATTGGTTTGATCGAGGGTTGGATAGGAATTGGTTTGATCGTAGGTTTGATAGGAATTGATTTGATCGTGGGTTGGATAGAAATTGGTTTGATCGTAGGTTTGATAGGAATTGATTTGATCGTGGGTTGGATAGGAATTGGTTTCATTCTGGGTTTGAAAATATTCCCGTCAAAAATTTACTGCCGCTCGGTTGTTCTGCAGTATAATTTTCTTCATCGGGATTATAATTTAAATCCGGTAGCATTTTGAAGAAAAATGGATGTTTGTTGTAATTGGATGTTTGTTGTTTTTGTGGTTGTGAGAAATGAACCGCGGGGGCTGGTATTTATAGCAAAGATAGGCGCCACTGGCACTGGCGTGGTCTGAGGAAACGCAAAATTTTACATGGTTTATTCTTTTTGGAACATCAAAGTTCATGCAGACAAAATCTCAATTTTAGTACGTTTGCTTGTGCAAGACACGAGCAAAAATCTAGTCTGAAAATTGGTAAGTTGCATCCGGACACACGTCTTTCCATTTTCATAATCAATTACTAGATAGATATTTTTTTTAAGTTTTCTTTCAAGGTCTTAACACTGGGAGAGCAGTACTGGCGAAAATTGATTTGACAGCATAGAACTATGGTAAGGAGTGCACGTTTCAACGACTCAAACAGGTAAAAAAAAAATTGGAAGCCATGCTAGAAAAACGAAACCTTAGAAAGTTGATATTACGAAATAACTCAGCCAATTTGCAATGATTTTTTTTTTCCAAATCACAGATAATACAAAAAAAAGTTGTGAAAAAAAGCAATATTAGAATACCTATAAATGTTTTCCCCTTACCCTTCCGTTCGTTTCATGACTTTTCATGAGAACCAAATCAGTCCTCTTTTAATTTGAAGTGCGTTCTTTAATCTTGTCCAAATTTCCCATCTTAATGATTACAGGATAGAGGTTTTGACACCCCATCCTTTGCCGTGGCTTAGACGCATCAGATTAGAAATATCGTGTGTATTACTGTTACAAAGGTATTGGTAATTGAATATCCAGAATGTTTTGTGCAACGTTGTGGCCTTTCCAAAGTAATAAGAATAATGAAAGCGGGATCACAACCTTCAAATGTCTTCATAAATTCTTAGTTATCCATCTTAATCCAAAGTTTGTAATGGAAGTCTTCACATAGTCTTCATTGTGTGCGATATTTTGAAAGACTGTAGCAGCGCTTGCACGTTGTTTGATTTATTATGCATGATATTTTATATGAACTAACAATGCAGGAAATCAGCATTTCTCTATATAGCAATGGAGCAGTTCACACTTCACAGACATACCCCTGGTTCTCACTTCACATCTTGCTGTGGTAGGCACAAAAATCTAGTGTTTTAGAAAAAAAAATAAATTCTTCCGTTTCATTTTTTTTCAAGGGAATACAGTAATTATTTCCACATCATCTAAGGTTGAGTTCATAACAGAGTATTGGAAAGTCCATCCATGACAAGCACCTGCATGCACGCCATTTTTATTTACTGCCACTACAGCTCCAACAAAACTGGGGAACTTGCGTGCAATTCGTGAAATCGCATCTGATGCGGCTCTTTGAGGTTCCATTCCTTGCCGCATACTTTCTACCACTTGATAACTGGGAAATTAGTGCATAAAAAATATCATTCCTGTGTTATTCAGTTGGGTACCGACAAGGGTGTAGCAAGTGTACCAATTGAAGAGCTGGTTTTACCAGGATGAAATCCTTACAAGTTGGTAGGGGATCACAATTTCAGCTGATTATTGGCATCCGGTTCAGACTGGATATGGTACCAGAAAGGCAACTACTTTAGCACCCTTGATAACAGGTACAGACTTGATAACTGGTACAGATATGCTTCCATTTAGCACCAACTGAATCCAACTTATCTGTATTTAGCCTCCAATGGATAGTTAAACCCTCTTAATGGACAAGAAGGAAAACAAAACAAAACAAAAGAGGATGACCCGAACAAGAACTTTCTGATGGGGCATGCATCTTAAATCACCTCATCATTTAGAAAAACTCCTTTAACCATGAAGTTTTCTTGCATAAGCAAAATTTCTCCCTAAAAAAAGTGATTAGCAAATTCCACAAAAAAAAGAGAGAATTTTCACCGGCCAATTAGGCTCTATCGAGTTTCCTTTTGATTCTAAATAAATGAAACATAATCATTATGAAGAGCTCTTTGTATTACTGTTCAGAAGCACTTCACTAGATTAAAGGATCACAAAATTATCAAACAGCATGTGAACTTGTGAAGATAGAGAGGTATTGTACTGGCAAGCATGTGCATGCTTTCTACTAGCCTGAATAAAACAAGGAGATCAAGGGAAAAAAGGCGAGAGTAAGTACCATGGAAGGAAGCGCATCATGACATCACCATCACCAGTGGCGCCACAGGCACCGACTTCGTCATCAGCATAGGCCGAAGATCCAGCAATTGGACCGTCTCCAACCCTATAATATAATCATTGACACTTCAATCGCAGGCTAAATACTTGCAATTAGGTTGAATCACGGCGGAGGCATAGTAGGCCCCCAGCAAAATGACCAAATTAAATTATAAATAATTTTGTAATTACATTGAAATTAGGTTAGATGTTAGCCATAGAATAAGAGTAGGATGGACGAAACGACGACATACATCTGGTATCCTATGTGATAAGAAGGTTCTAAATAAACTAAAAGGTAAGTTTTGTACGACTACGATCAGGCCTGTGATGATGTATGGTGCAAAATACTGGAATACTAAAGGACACCGCATTCAGAAAATAAGTGTACCAGAGATGCGGATGCTACGATCGATCTGTGGTCATATAAGGAGAGATCGAATTAGAAATAACGATATACTAGACAAAGTTGGGATAACACCAATTGAAGAGAAGTTGGTCCAATATTGTTTGAGATGATTTATTCATGTACAATGAAGGTCTCATGAGGCAAAAATAAGAAGTGACAGAGATCAACCAAGAATAACATGGGAGGAAGTGGTAAAAAGAGACTTGAAATAAAGTAATATATTCAAAGAGCTGACTTTGAATATGAGTGCTGGGAAAATGACGATTCATGTACCAAGGATCTAGCAGTAAAGTTGCTTTAGGTTCTTAGATTCTTAATTATAGGTTCTAGGTTCTAGGATTTAGGGTTTAAGCCTTAGGGATTAGAATTTAGGAATACTATTATTACTATAATTACTCATTACTACTATTGGACTAGGTTACATTTCTAGCCTCCTCCAATTTATTTGAGATTAAAAGATTTGTTGTTGTTGTTATTGAAATCAGGTTAACAGTCCTGAGTTTTATTATCATGCCATTCAAAACTTCAACCATAACACTGATAACCAAGGGACTAAAATTAGTTATATTTCATTCTTGCATCAATGGATTATCCTCTTTTTATGAAACAGATGAGAGATGTACTGGATATCCCAGTGCATATATTTCATGCAGAACTAGTCTAAAGATAAGTAACTTCAGTAAAGCTCTTAATAAAAAGAGGCATAGGAATTTAGAAGAACCAAGCATTAAAGTTTTTTATTTGCTATTGTTAATCCATATTTTTCTATATTTGGTCGTTTATGCACTAATCAGACTGTCATATTTGTCAGGTTTAATATCTGTCCAAATTCAAATCCATACAAAAGAAATTTGAAATTTTAACCTGCCAGGAATTTTAAATGTAGCTCCATTAGTTGATGTGCCAACTGCTATGCGTCCCCACTACATTGGAAAAAGAAAGAGCATCGTTTCATTCTTCAGTAGCTGATAGTATAACTTATAGGAAACATTAGGTCAAGTTTTCATACAAATCAGCACCAAGACATGTTAACAACTTTTAGTTATATTAGTTATACAAATTAATGCAACTATTACCTTATCAATAACAGCCATGGAGATAGTATCATGATTATGCCGACCGACAACATTTGATCGTAATTTCAATGTTCCAAAACAGTTTCGCCCCTCAGCCTCTCCACACAAACTCAACTCATCATGCAAATGGTAGGGCCCACAACCATTTTCTGGGAAAACTTTTTTCCGAAATTGGGCTGGCATTGATTCTGTTTCCAGTTGGACCATTTTTCTATTGATTCTGATGAGCTAAGGTTTGTAGGCCCAGGAAGGCCCATTGAAATTGCAAAAACTGAGGCCATCTCACCAACTAATAAAGTATGTTCTGTATGGTCCATGACCAGTTTGGCTGCCTTTATGCCATCTTTCACAAATCTCATTCCAGCCACGGCCCCCACCTCCATTGTTGTCTACTCATTTCCTTAAAATAAAGAAAATCAATCTAACAAGCAACTTAATATTGAATAATGTAAACTTAATTGAAGTAAAATCTGATTAGTTAAGAATCTTAGATGTGATATTCAGGATACTGGTAAGGATAAGTTTGGGCATACCAGTGAAACCAAATACTAAAGAGGCATCTTTTTTTTTTCTGATCAACCCTTCAGCTCGGGTATGTCGAACACAAAAAGAAAAGGTCACATAATAAAACATATCTTTTTTGGCAGCAAATTGGAAAAGATTAAAATTTTTGTTGTCTTAACATTAAACTGTGTACTGTGAGGTATACGAAAACATAAAGGTAAGAACTTCATTACCCCATTCATGATGAGAGCATCTAAAGTGGTTTCTCCATTCTCATCTGGACTCCCACCAGGCCCCACTTATACATAGACTCAAGCAGAATTAGTGGACAGATATAAAATAGTTATACAGAAGAAGAAACCATAGATGCAAAATTATTTTCTATATGATTGCTTATCATTAAATTAAGACCTAATTGAGGTTTATTTGGGAGTTCAACTGAAGAAGCAACCAGATAACTCCAAGTATGTATCATGAGCCAATGATACATGCTTGTAAGCTTGTAGAATAGAATATACATGATTTCAAAAAGTCCAAACCTCACCAACCTGTACCATCACAGCGTAACTCTTCACAAGCTGAGCAACCCTCGATGACAGCATCAACGGCCGATGATCCTTTCTCGTGCGCTGATCTCCACGCAGCTCGCAGTGCCTCCTTAAATGGCCACGTGGCCACCACTAAAGGATAGACTAATCCCTGGTGGTGTGTCTGATTCGTGTCCAAACCCTGATCCATGAACGAAATGTAAAAAAAAAATGAAGGCATCGATTGTATTGCAAGAGAATAAAGAGAAACGGAAAGGGAGAGCGGAGTGTACGGAAGCGTATTGAAGGACAAGGACTAGTAGAAGAAGGGAGACAATTGAGAGATGCTTCGGAGCCATGGTGACTTGGTGAGTTTCAGCTCCAAATTCGTCTCCGAGTAGAACGTGTGATTGTGACGGAAATGGAAGGGCTCACAGTCGGAAATGGTTCTAGTCCGTCCCGGATTTTGCAGTTTTTTTAGTAATTAAAAAAAAAATGAGGTTTGTGCTAATAGTATGGACATGGACTGATGCAGTATTTTAGTCCGGGGGTAAATATCGAATTATAATAGCTTATCGGGTTTAAATCCATTAACTAATTGGGTACTAAATAAAAAAATAATAATTTAATATATATTCTTATCTAATAAAAAAATTATTAGAATAATAACATTTTATATATTAAAAATAACAATAAAATAAAGCTCAAAGTAATAGATAATCAAATTGATGAAGAAAATTTCCGTCTATAAAACTTTATATTTTGATATCTTTGCATAATTATTTCATTATACATGATATTAAATATTTTTTCTCAATAAAATTAATTAGACAATCCAGGGGGGCAAAAAAAATTTCCGGGGGGGGATAAACTACCGAAAATATTACCGAAAAGCACTGTTTTTCAAAATTCAGGGGGGACCGCTGCCCCCCATGGGCTAGTGTGCATCCGCCCCTGAGTATGGATCCAATTTCAAACTCGATCACGGATGTTGGGACCGAATTTTAAACTCGATCATAAATATTTCTTTTACTTTTACTTGTTTATTTGTAATAAAAAACTAGTACAAAATATTGATTGAGTTTTAAACTCAGTCTTAGATAATTTATTTATATATTATCATACACCCAGCAGTATTCTCCTTCTTTTTCTTCCAGTCATTTCTTCAAAATCGTCATTATTATTGTTGCAAGTGATGATAATATATAATAATAAAGATCATTATAATAATACTAATAGTGATGATAATATAATAATAATCATAATCATAATCGAAATTTAATAATAATAATATAATAAATAATATTAATCATAATATTAATATAATAATAAATTATAATCATAATCATAATATAATAATAATAAATCATAATCATGATATAATAATATAATACAATATAATTAAACAATAATCGTTATTTCGACGAGAACTAATCCGGTATTTCATCTATAAGTTGGTATACTGAATTAGCACTCTTCCGCACTCTTCTACTCAGTCTAAAATTTGTTTGGCGAATTAATTCATCGAAATAGCAATTTTATTCTTACTTTTTGTTATTCCATGGAATGTCAAACAAACCTTTGGAACTATTAAATTTGGATAAGAAAGGAAAAAGAAGAGAGAACATGGGCTGAGATAAAGAAAGAGAGGAGAGAACGAGCGGTTATCATAAAAGCAATTGTTATCGATAAGTAATAATATTTATCATAAATAAGTATTGATAGTTATTATTTTGACTACAAAAATAAAAGTGACGAGAGGAGATAATATGAGCAGAGAGAAGAGAATGAGAGCAAATATAGAGAAGAAATAATGAAGATTTTCAAAACAAGAGCGGAGAAAGAAATTGACTGTTAAAAAGGAGAAAGAAGAGAGAACAAGGTTGAGAGAAACAGAGAGGAAAACCGAAATATTTTGAACTCGGGGATGGAGCGAGAGATTTTAGAACATGGGATACTATTTTTTTTCATAATTTATTGATATACTTTTTGAGGAATGATGTATTATATATTTTGAATTGAATAAAAAAAATTATTGTGCGAAACCCTCTTAATTTTAAAAAACATTATATATACTATTAATATTTTTATTAATAAGTGATATATTTTACTTAGATATAGCTTATATCTAAATCAATTATATAGACTCTCAAAATTTTAAATAAGATTACTGCATTATTTAATAAAGATGATTTATAAAATAAAATATTTTTTTCTTTTGTGAGTAAGGCTGATAAGTAGTTTTAATTTTTATAATAAAAAATAATAGTTAATGTCTAATATATTTGATGTGAATTTTTTTATAGACCTTTTATTAGTTCATGGTAAAAAAGGTAAATGAAGTGAAGATGAAAAGTGATTTTGCTAAAATCTAAATCGTTTATCGTTACAGATATTTGATCATCATCAATTTAAAAAAGGCTGAACATTACTGAAAAAAATTCAATACATCTATTCTTTATAATATAGTATAAATATTTTATAATACAGTATAAATACAAAAATAGATATTGATAGGGTCTAATGATATTGGACCTAATCTCAGCCCCATACCCATTAAGAAGTAGACCTTGATTAGTCAGGAGAAACAACAAGTATAAGAGGTTAACCGTCTAATCTTACTTATATTTTGACATTCAATCTCAAAAAGACATAAATACAAACTCCAAACCAACTGAAGAGTCATTCACAATCTAACAATCTAAACTATAAAACTTAAAAGTCCTTAATATACTATACTATAACGAGTACCCAAATCAGATGTATCTTAATATTAACTAATTTTGTAAATTAACTCTCATCTCTCCTAAAATAACATCTCATTATTTTTTTCATAAAAATACATACAGCGAAAATAGCCCAAAATAACCGTATAACAAAACCTTTAGAATAACTAAATTTGTCCGTATCATTTCGCTTAAATAGCGCCACACTTCGTCAAATGGAAACATTGTGACATTTTCATCGGTACAAAAGAAACATTGTGAAGTAAACCAAGAAGCATCTGCAAACTTCTCGTACTGCTATTTCCAAATTCCAATCAATTGGGAAGGGATTAATGGAGGCTTTCAAAAAGGGGCCGTGGTCGAAGGATGAAGATGCAATACTTCTTCATTGGGTGGCTGCGTATGGGCCCCAAAACTGGAGCTGCATTCGATCCAAAGGCTTGCTCAAGCGCACTGGTAAGTCCTGTCGCCTCAGATGGGTCAACAAGCTACGACCTGGCCTGAAGAAGTAAGTCCAGTTGCACTTTTTTGCTTCTAGTTAATTTATTAATCCTATTTTTTAGTACCTTTTGTGTTAAGTATCTTTATCTTGGATTTTAGTGCAATTTTTAGTGATGCTTTTTTCGTTCTTTATTGATTGTATTTATGCATAAAAACTCTAAAATTTGGTTACAATGTAGATCAGTTAAACCCTGCAAACAACACATTTTATGTGGACAACTTCTGATAGAAGTTTCTACATGCTGTTATAGGGGCCGCAAATTTTCATCAGAGGAAGGAGAAATGGTGGTAAAACTTCAGGCACAATTTGGCAACAAGTGGGCCTGCATTGCAGGGTTTTTTCCTGGCCGCACTGACAATGATGTGAAGAACTTCTGGAGTATGCATAAGAAGAGGCTCGCTCGCAGTCAGCAGGGCCCACTTCCATCCATACCGAGGAGTGAAATTGGCATGCACTGGTTTGAGCTGGTAACACCCCCTAATGAAGGGCATGTTTTTGAGGTAATCATTTTCTGCTGGCTTATGTACTCTTTACCAGCAATTTGTAGCGGTTTTTTATGTCAAATAATCACTTTCATTGAGGATGTCAATAATTTGTTGATGAAATTGAGACCAATATGTTAATCACATAGTTATCTAAGAACAGAAAATATGATAATGAACGCTCCTCCCTGATACAGTGTCCCTGCTGGTACATCCCAGGTTGTTTAACTGATCACTAGCATTCAATGTCTTACTGTATGAAAATTCTAAGCTTTATGGAATTACTATTATATTGAACGTTTACTTTCAACCAGATTTCTAGTTGTCTGCATTTTCCTGTATTTGGATACTTGTTAAATTTTTTCCATCTATCATTACACAGATAAAAAATCTACTAACTTACATTGTTTTTTCACAATAGACTCCAATAGATAACCAACAACAAGACAAATCCGTTGCACCCAACCACCAGGAAACACTAGGCCTACCTGACATCCACCAATGCCTTGATGCCACATCAGCAAAACCTGTTCTGACTAGGTCGACCAATAACCCTTGCAACACAAAGGCTGCACTCCCATCAGCACCTTTATATGATGAAATTCCACATTGGCAATATCTCAATGGCACGCCAGCTCCACTTGTTCCGACTTTATTTACTAGTTACCCTCCCAACACAAAAAGCGAATCCTCCTCTGTACCTCTTGATAGTGTAATGCCACATGAGCAATCCCTGAACTGCTCATCAGTGACGCCTGAACCTGATTTTTACTTCTGTCTAGGTACCGTCTGTGCGCCTCCAATTTTTGATGACCTCACAGATCGTGTGTAGGCTTATTTGAGTGTTCTCACCTCCCTCTCCCAATGTCTTAGACATTTATGTATTTATTCTTTTAATTTTGAGGTGTTAAGAGTTCAGTTGTAATATTTGTAATTAAATTGAATACAAGGAATGTATCAGTTTTATAATTAAATTGTAGGCCCCGTTTTGGTAACATTTTGGTTTCTGGGTTTTCATCTTTTTCGGAAGAAAAAAATAAACGCATTTGGCTAGTTAGTGACAATGCTGCTTTGAACTTTCTTTGATCAGATCAGTGTTATTTGCTCTATGTTTGCTGAACATACATAACCAGACCAACAGCAACTGACAAAATATATTCTAGCTCAGGTACTAATGATCATCCAACTACACAAAAGCAAGATAGATAAAGCAATCTCATATCTTATGCTTCATTGTATATCTCTGCTACGTCTTACATTGATACTCGTAGCATATTTGGGTACTCACAATTCATGCAATTATCCCAAGTCAACAGAACAAAAACGATGCTCTCAAATTAATTAAGCTTTTAGGCTGCCTCAAGTTTTATTGTGCTTGTTCAAAAAGGGTTATCTATCCTATCATGATCACGTATCAGGTAATTTAAACGAAAAAATATATCAGGAGTAGAGCCGGAAAAAATAACAAAAGATTCATTTTCTAAATCCGGTCCTCCGCAGGAAGAAAATGAATTAGCATGTGTCAGAGTCAGACATTCACTTCACGTGGCGCCTTAATTTTCCTAAGCACTTTCCGAGGGAAACATCTATATTTTAAATCGCTTAATTTTATGTAAAAACTTATGGTACAAACCATTGTATTTTATTACTATCATCATATGTTAGGAACTTAGGATATTCATGAGTAATGACATTTATGACCAATCAAAAGACGTGTACCATGTGATTTTCTCCCAAACAAAAAAAAAAAATCATTGGAAATTTGAAAATGGAACCTCTCATAGGAACAATACCGTGTTAGTGGTGCCAGAAAGTGTTTCACATAATTTGGCAATCGAAACCCATCGATTCTTTTAAAGAGCACTACATCTCCTTTGAATTTACCAAAAATATATATTATATTGAAGTTTAAAATAGTGAAAAAACCTATCGCCACTTAAAAATAGTGAATTATACCAAAAGTAGGCAAACTATAGACTCGGGCATTGTAAAAGATAGTGAAGTACTAACAATAAGGATGATATTGTTTTTCCAAATAGAACGCCTTTAGTGGAAAAAAACTCAATATATTTATAAATACCACCAAACGTGATGCATGAATTGAACTAGGCCTCACACAGTTATCACCAATTCGGCGGTCAACTAATGAAATGCCACTGTTAGTGTAGGATCAGAATAAAAATTAAATTCCCATGCACCAAAAAGTAAACACCCATCTGAGTCTTCCTAAGAAATCCTTGGAAAAAGAAACATAGAAAATTTCAAAGCACGAAATGAGGAAAAAATAACATTATTCAACTTATTACACTGAATCTTCACCAGGGGCAATACCAGCATCTCCAGCATCAGAAACAGGACCATCCATGGTGTTCTCTGCATCCTTCTCAGGGGTAACATTTTCAGTGGTTAACTTATAATCTTTCTCGAAGGAAACAGTTTCATCCATGGTGTTCTTCACAGTATCTTCATTTACTTCACTAGTGGCTGCTACTTGAGGGTCATCATTTTCAACTCCAGCCACTTCATCATTGTCAACTTTCATCTCCTCTGCTTCTTCAGTAGGGACAGGTTCAGTATTCTCGGCCGCAACCTTTCTCTTGTGCTCTTCTAGGAGATTCTGGAGTCTCTCAGATTCCGACAGGAGGTCACCATACTGGCACTGGAGCTGTGATTCTAGAGTTTTCTGCTTGTTAACTTCATCCAGAAGATTGTTTATCCGATATGAGGCTGCAAGCCGTTCCTGTTTCTGAAGCTCCTTGAAGCAGGAAAGTTCAGTTGATAGGTTGTTTACTTGCTTGTAAGTAGCTTCTGTTTGTGACCATAACTTCCCTGCCCTTGTCTGCAATCTCCCATTTTCACATGTCAATACATTTGTGTGGCAGGGATGTGCATGTGATGGTGTTTTGTGTGCTTGTAAATGTGGGTTTGTGCACATACTCTGCCTTCCTATGTGTTCATGTCTGTATTTATACATGCAATGTGCAAGGTGCAAATTGTAATTTTCATAAGCAGTGAAATAATATAGGATGTTGCAACAACATAGTTGAAGACGTACTGAAATATCATGAACTCAATTCTAGGCTTTTAGAGGATATGTTCTCTTATTAGCACCGCTCCGCACCAAATAAATTAGACAACAATTTTTTTTTTTAACATTCAAGCCCATAGGCTTGAATGTCAACAAAGCCACTCTAGCATCCCTACTTCTGCCGAATCTTGCATTTGCCCTCCCCATCCTTACTAAATATTGCCAATGCCTTCATATATATTCTTATTATTCAATTCTCCATATTATCCTCATTTTAAATTCATATCTAAACAACAAACAAAATTTTAATTCTATCTTTCGTTTTCTGACAATTTGTAAACATAGAACGATACTGCTTAATTACTGCTCAAATAATCTGTGTAACTGATTTCAACTTTTGATTTTATGACTTTTCCAAATGAAGATTGTACCTTTTACTTCTTTATAAAACAACAAAGCTAGGAAAACAATTATGAAGAGAGTAGGATATAAAGGGAGTAGAACAAGCTTTATGGCAAGAATAAATCAATTAGAGAGTTATAAGATAGGAAAAAAAGAAGGTTTTAGGGAGAGAGAACTCTGGGTTTTGGAGTGTGAAACTACCAAAAAATATTCAAAGCCTGATTGAACCAAGTACACACAGTTCAAGTCCTGCTACTACACTTTCCTATAACAGATCAACTCCTGTTATTTATTGCATCACTATCTTATAATAATTATTTCTTTATGTAACAGAATAGGGATAACATAATCTGGGCAATTTTAATATTTTTTTGAGGATCACAATTACGGCAACAGCAAACTAATAACAATCTTGGAACTGAGGTGTGCTAGCTGGTATGAGGATGTGGCATGTGTGCTTGTACGTATGTTGTCCAAAGTTCAGATGCATGTGATTTTCAGTAATAACTATATTTTTTGTCAATATTGTTTTTGAGTGACAATACTGAGACTTCAAGAAACTTATTGAGCCTCATTGACAACCAAACTAAGGATATAAAAAATTAAATAATAAAAGATTGCAGTACCTGATACCCATGAGTGAGAACCTTAATCTTCTGTTCAAGCTTGGTGGCTTTCTTGGTCTCTTCATCCAAGCGCCGCCTCACTATCTCAAACTCATTCTGGACAGCCGCAAGCTTTTCAGAATTCGATGCAACACTAGCAAGGCTATAGCTGCTTGTTCCTGGGAAGAAAATAAGGTCATCCTGGCATGCATCACGGGCCCGCACAAACTCCTCGAAGGGCTCATTCTCGTGCCCCATGGCTACTCGGAGGAAATTTATCTCTTCCCTTATCATAGCATCCGCCTATAATAGGGAAACAAGGAACCCATTTTTATATAGAAGAAAACACCTTTGCAGTTCAACATCTGTTGTTTGATTTGTAGACTATGCCTTGTTTTGCCCCCCTGTACTGCTTGCCCAGTGATTACTAAATGGCCATTATGTGTACAAGATTACTACAGCCAACACATCCCAACAAGGTGATTTGCAGTTGTAGATAAGAGAAACAAACTAGGATTATAAGGACTACAAGGAGATCTAGTGCTGTAGATAAAACAAACAGCAGAATAGTTGTTCAAAGACTTCTCTATTTCTATTGCTGAAATCTGAACTACAATGAAGTCGTGTTATGATCAAATCCACATATGAGATGACTCTAAACCTAAAATATGCCTTACCATAAAGTGACAACACAAAAAACATCCCATCCTACCAACAAAACAATAAAAAAAATTCCAAAATAAATTAGTACTGGGTGCTCAAAACTAAACCAGAACATCATTAAGCTGACATGGAGCATATTAAATATGCATCCATCAAATTGTGAATATTTCTGATTTGGAACAAACACAAATCAACTAATGTGAATACTTTTTAGTTGCCAAAACAAATTGCTGTTCATTACCATAAAAAACTACTCCATATACCTCTTTCAACTCATCCTCTTCAAAATCTTGAATCTCCGGTATATAAACTTTTTCTTTCCGTTTTCCCTTTTTCTTCTCTTTTTCCGTTTCCTCGAGTGGGTATTTTGCATTGTCATGCTCCAATAGAGCAAGCATTTCTCTGTTAATTAACTCATCAGCTTGCTCAAACATAGTTGGCGGCACAAAGGAACCCCTCCCTTCGCCTCCTCTAGCAATAAACCCCTGGACAATCTCCAATGCACCTGCTGGTGGTCTGGGGAGCTCTCTCTGCAAGACCTTCGACCTTTTTCTCAACAAGGCCTCTTCTCTGGCTTTTTCCTCAGCTCTCTCTCTAGCCATTCTATCTGACATGTCCTCCTCCATCCTCTCCTCAGTCTCCACCTCATCCTGTGCTGGTTGCACTACAATCTGATACTCATTCTTAGGCTGCGGCAAGGACATCAGGCTCGATCTTAGGTTCTTCCTAACTTCTTCCTGCCTTCTCTTCTCCAACTTGGCATTTTCTGTCATCTCCATTTCTTCATTTATTCTCAATTCATCACGGAATGGAGTGCCTCTAGGGGTCAAACCAAATGACTGTCCGTCTCGTGCAGGTGTCATGCCAAGTCGGGGGGTGAGACCAGGACCAGGAGTGGTTCCAGGTGTTGTCATTGGATTGGGTGTTTGTATTTCTTTCTTCCTAGGCGTCACTCCTGAGAAATCAGATGGGTGAAGCTCAGGATTCTCACCCCCAAAAAGTGGGGTCTGAGATTCCCTCAACCGAGCCAAATTCTCAGCCTCCATCATAATAGCATCCCCCTTCCCAGCTGGGGTTCTCTGTGGGGTCCGCAAGGGAGTTGCACCAAGCCTAGGAGTCTGTGAGTAATTAGCTAAGAGGGCGCGTGTAGCAGTTCCTCCACCCCCAGCCACCTCCTCGTTAGCCAGTGATGCCAGATCACTAGCATAGCCAATCCTTGCAATCTCCTCCAGCTCCTGATCAGATATCTGAGGTGCAGGCAGCATCAGCTTTGCTCGTTTCCTCACTGCCTCAGGATCATTCATTTTATTAGCTTGCATTATGGCTGTTGGTGCATCCTGTCTCTGAGCAATTTTGTTCTTTGCAATATCCTGTTTCCTCAGCTGTGCTTCTATATCTGCCCTTCTCTTTCCTTCCAGCTCTTCTATTGTGGTTGGAAAATTCATTGGTTCTGGTGCCTGATCCTCCCCTACTGTGTCATAAAACCCTGGTGGTGGGCGTTTTTCAAAGGGAATCTCAGCATTATAATCAATCCCTTTTCTCTTCCTTCTTCTCTTGTTAATATCAATGCCAGCTGCTTTCAACTCCCTTCGCTTTTGTAGAGATGCAAGCCTTCTAGCCTCCTCCAGTTGTTTCTCTCTAGCCTTCCTCTTTGCCTTTTTCCCGCGTGTATTTGCAAGGCGAGCCCGGGCTTCAGAGAGCATCTCTTTTTCGTCCTCATCCATGTCCACTGGATCAGGCCTAGCAGGCTTTGATTCTGGGTTTGGGTCAATCTCACCGGGTCGGAGCTTCCGAGGATCATCACCTCCTTCATAGTTCTCATCACGAGCACATGCTGCGTCAAGGAGCTTTTCATATCTTTCCAGGCACTGTGATGGTGTGCGACCCACAATTGGGGCAATGGTGCGCCATTGAGTGGGCATGAGTTTGGCCAGGTGGAGAAGTTTTTCATCTTCTTCCCGTGTCCATTCAGTCTGCCATGACAGTAAAAAGTTAAGTGTCTCTGTAATACATAATTGAAAAAACAGGGCTGGTACAGCATAAGACGACTAAACTAATTTTCTTGCCAGATAATTTTGCTTCATCAAGCCTTCTAAAAGTAGAGAGTAATTTCCAGTACATGGGCCAGTTTACAACAGGGCCATAGCTTATTCTGGCTACAAATGCCGTTATTTTCACAAAATTTGCACCATACACTTTAGGAAGATCAAATAAGAACCAAAACTAAGGATCTTCTAACAAGATCAGCCACAAAATAAAAGAACTTATCCCATTCAACTTAAACGAGCTCCCAAAGTGTTAACGCAAATCCCGTTCAACTAAAATGAACAATCAACCCCATTGCCGGAACAAAAGGAGAGTGAGGGAAACAAAAAGAGCAGAGACAGTACCTTTTTAATGGAGGGGTCGAGCCACTCGTACCAGCGAGCCTTGCACTGCTTGGCCGACTTTCTGACGAGGAGCGACGAGATACGGGCCCACTGATTCTTCCCGTACTTCATCACCGCCGCCTTCAGAATTTCGTCCTCCGTGTTCTTCCATACGCCTCCTTTTATCATAATCCTCATCTTGACGACTGATTGTGTAACCCCTCACGAAGAGTCTCCTTCTGGTAGAAAAATGAGCTGGAAGTACGATGCTAGGAGGTACGAGTGGCGACGGCGATGGTGATGTGGGGAAGCTGAGTAGCCAATAGCGATGACGACTAAGCCGCCGAAGGGAGGTGGAAGAGGAGAATCGCGCGGGTTAGGGTTTGCTTTCCTCGGACGGGTTCGGGTTTGGCCGTTTGGGTCTAGTGTGGGAACTTCGGAACGGTATCAGATCAAGATTCAGTACGGGTTAATTAACCCCCTTATCCATACCATTATTGCCTTATTGGTAACCAATAGTGATATGATATCGAATAGAGTTATAAATGAGCTGAGTCTGATCGAGCTCAGCTTCGAGGTAAAATTGAGTCTCTCTCAATATGTTTTAATTTAAACTAGCTATATATCCGCGTATTGCAGTAGATTTTTTTATTTAAACATTAAAATATTATAAGATAAAAAATTCATATTTATTTAATATTAAATTATAAATTCACCAAATTATAGAGAAAAATCTATAATAAAGACTATATTTAATCTTGAATGAGATTTTTGCACAATATGAGTTAATGATTCATGATTTTTATGGCAAGAAAAGTAAATTATTCTAATATATATTATCACCATTAATTTCTTATCAAATATGCACGAGGTTGCTAATAAAAAAAATAATATTATGAAAATAATAGTATATATGGGAAAGAAATGGAGAGAAAGAGGGGATCAATGGACGCGATCACATACGTTCGATCAACCAAAAATAAATATTATCCGTCTAATTGAGGGATAAAATAGGTATAATAAAAAATTACCATGACAAAAAATGGACTCTCCAATTCTTAGATGCTTTATATAATAGTATAGATATTTATCTTTTTAAATTTAAAAATTAAATATTTATCTCTTCAAATATCAACCCATAAGTACTATTATTTTCATAGAAATTACCCATAACTACTATTATCTTCATAAAAATTAAATTATAATAGGAAAAAAATATTTTTTCTTTTATTCCCGCTATTTACTTAAATCTATAACAGTCTCTTTAAATAGTCTTGCTATTTATTTTCTCATGGATTCCACGAGCTTGAAAAGGGTAATCAGAAACCTTCGGCACAACCATTAGCCTCCCTGAAAGACTCATCGAGCTCCAACAGCCTCCCGAAGACACATGTGGATAGATTTTCTAGATTTTGACTATGAAGAAAAAAGTATGTGCTTGTTGAGAGTTTCAGATTTGATAAGTGGAGGAAATTAAACTTTGAAATTCATACTATTCAACTTGATCAGATGGTAAATATAAAATTAACGCTTTTCAATTTGCTAGCTCTCAATGAAAGACTTATCTTCGGGAAGACTTATTTTTTTATCCTTTTATAATTTTAATTAATTATTATTTTGATTTTTATGAGGATAATAATATTTTTTGGTAAATATCCAAGATTTTGATATTTTGAGAGATAAATATTCAATTTTTAAATTTGAAGGGATAAATATCTAAATTGAAATGTGTTGATGGGTATATTGTAGGGATTCGGAATGCCCAAATCCCATTAATGCTCAAGTTGCGGAAAGACCGTAGAACAAAAATTTTACTTCTACTTAAGTTAGGGATTAAAGTATGTCGGATAATAGCAGAGTTACGGACATTTAATCCTTTACAAAAGACGGTAAAATATTATTTTACTTAACTTAAGCTTAGGGTTAAAGTGATGTGTCGGATGATTACAGAGAGATACACACCTCTTTAAACCTTTATTGATCTACTCCATGATTGATTTCTAAAATATTAATCTACTTAACAATTAAATAGATTAATATAAGATGTTATACCTCGCTTCCAATTTTAATTGGAATGAAAATCGGCTTGTCTCGGAGCACCAAACGTCGATGCCTGCCTGTAGGTTATCCACGGGACTAACCGAGAGAGCGGCTTATTTCTTTTGCCGAAATACGTAAACGCGGTTTTCGCAAAAACACTATTCACCCGAAAAAGACGAAATAGTACTATTCACGACTCGCGATGATCTGTTTCACAAATGTGCGAAATACGCAACTTTCGTAAAAACACTATTCACCGATCCCGTGAATTACGAAACAACCGTATACCGGGAGAGAGAAAGTAGAACTGATTTGGTGTAATTTTCTCTCTCACCCCACCCCTCTATTTATAGCCAAATTTGGGATTGCAAAATTACCAAAATACCCTTGAGGATGATGTCATGGATGATGTCATATATGATGTCATGGATGATGTCATATATGATGTCATGGATGATGTCATATATGATGTCATGGATGATGTCATGGATGATGTCATGCATGATGTCATCTAAGGTCCAAATTTACAAGTTTGCCATTGGGCTTTTGGCCAAATTACCGAAATACCCTTGGGCTTTTGGATTTTGGGCTTTTCTGATTTTGGGCTTTTAATTATTAATTAAGGCTTTAATTATTAATGGGCTTTTGGCCCATAATTCAAATCCATAATTAACATTTAAAATCCAAATCAAATATATATATAATTGTCATCTACAATTATATTTTTTTCGGTTGTTGTTTCGGCGAATTTATACGACGTGTCCAACACGTTATAAATTCAATCTGATTTTTGCTTCTTGTCATCTACTATGACAAATATAATTATATCATATATAATTAATTATAACCATCTTATTATTAATTATAAACAATTTATAATTAATCGATAAGATTCTCCGATTAACTCACTATACGGTGTGACAGAAACGACGGATCCGTGTTATGTTGGTAAATAGAGTTAAAACCGTTTTAACTTCTATAATCATAGGAGGCATCGGCGAGAATGCACTATGACCATCCATTACACGAGATGATGATGTCTTGTACAATATCATGATCCATAAACTATTTACTTGTGTTTAATTCTTTTGTCTCATATTATCGGATCAGTTTCAAGGTAGGTATGTGTCATCCTTGCAAACTTAATCTTTTCTTGATCCTGAGTAAAATATCAAATATAATTACTCTTGTAATTATCTTTGCTAGCGAATAATCTTACTCTATCGAGGGGCCCGATGATCTTATAACTCATATAGAAATATGAGGGACAATAGTACTTTTGGCAAACCATCTCTTCCTCGCATAAGTTATGTATACCGAAGAGCTACCTTTATAGTCACCTTTTACGGATAACGTTTGGTAGAAATCACACACATACATATCTTATGTAGGAAAAATGAATACCTCATACTTTAGAATTTAATCTTTTGAACGAAAACATTAATGACACGAACACATTCCATTTAATGTTTCATTCGGGAGTCTATCAAATACGATGTTCCTAGAACATCTATTTATGTGATTAAAATGACAACTCTTTGTCTATGGTCGTAAAACTTGACCATCATTTAATCCACATACTAACACGATAACGGTTAATTAGTGTTCTGCTAATTACCTTGGTTAGTGACTTTTAAGAGTATATTCTATATTATGAAGTTTCACAATTCCGGTCATGAACTCGGAATGATTCATAAATTCAATAATACTCGAGGAAACAAAATATCGTTTAAATATCCAATTCATGAACAAAGCTTTATATAACAAATTTATCGTATTATTGACTTCAAGATTATTACAAACTAACAATCTCCCACTTAAGCTTGGAGTCAATCATATTGAGCCATGCCTTATACAAATCTATAAATCTCTCAGATTTAAAAGATAATCTCACAGCCAATCTCCTATGTGTCTCAAACCCATAGAAGATGTGTGCAGCTGGTGCTTGGCTTGAGGTAGAGGTTTTGTAAGTGGATCAGCTGTGTTGCCAACTGTGTCAATTTTACAAATCTTTACATCGCCTCTATTTATAATTTCTCGTATGAGGTGATAACGTCGCAGGACATGCTTGGATCTGGAGTGTGATCTCGGTTCCTTGGCCTGAGCTATAGCTCCGTTGTTGTCACAATAGAGGTCTACAGGGCCCTGAACACTGGGAACCACTCCTAGTTCACTAAGGAATTTCTTGATCCAGAAACCTTCTTTAGCTGCCTCGGAGGCGGCTATGTACTCAGCTTCGGTGGTTGAGTCTGCTGTGGTCTCTTGCTTGGAACTCTTCCATTCACGACCGCCGTTGAGTATGAACACGTAACCAGACTGCGATCTTGAATCATCTCGGTCAGTTTGGAAACTTGCATCTGTGTAACCACTCACCACGAGTTCCGAGTCACCACCGTAGACGAGAAACATATCCTTAGTTCTTCTCAAGTACTTAAGGATATTCTTTGCAGCATTCCGATGCTCCATGCACGGATTAGCTTTGATATCTACTCGTCACACTCAAAGCGTACGAGACATCGGGGCGAGTGCACAACATGGCGTACATGATAGAGCCAATAGGCTGAAGCATATGGCACTCTACTCATTATGCTTTGCTCATCGGTTGTCAAAGGACACCGAGTCTTGCTAAGCTGCGTGCACCATGATTCATTGGCGAAAATCCTTTCTTAGAATTACGCATCTTGAGCAGGTTCATTGACACTTTATCAATGTATGTGCTTTGACTTAATCGATAAGTCTCTTAGATCTATCTCTATAGATCTTTATGCCTAGTATATAGACAGCCTCGCCCAAATCCTTCATTGAGAACACTTTCTTTAATGAAGATTTGGCTGATTGTAATAGGGGAATATCATTTCCCATTAAGAGTATATCATCCACATAGAGGATTAGAAAAGCGATGGCACTCCCACTAGTTTTCCTGTATACACAAGGTTCTTCTTCGCATTTGATGAAGTCAAACTTTTTGACTTCTTCATGAAATCGAAGATTCCAACTCCGTGATGCTTGCTTGATCCATAAATGGATTTGAGAAGCTTGCATATCTTTCCAGCATTTCTTGGATCCTCAAAACCCGTGGGCTGTATCATATACACGTCCTCTTCCAAATTTCCATTTAGGAAGGCGGTTTTCACATCCATCTGCCATATTTCATAATCATGAAATGCGGCTATTGCTAGGAGCATCCGAATTGACTTAAACATAGCTACGGGCGAAAAAGTTTCATCATAATCTACGTAGAATTTGTTTGAAACCTTTCGCTACTAGCCGTGCTTTGTAAACGATCATATTACCATCCATGTCTATTTTTCTTTTAAAAACCCACTTGTTAGCTATGGGTTTTACCCACAGTGGTGCGACCAGGTTCCAAACCGTGTTTTCATACATGGATTGTATTTCGGATCTCATGGCCTCCACCATTTATCGAGTCGGGTCATCCATTTGCTTCGCATAGGTCGGAGGATCTTCGGCATCAAATCTTTGAGACTTCATGCGATCCCATGTACCTTTCGGGTGCACGGACATCTATGTGACCTTCGTAGCACTTGTTCTTGAGTTTGTCGAACTTCATCCATATCAGTATGCGGATTTAGTTCTATTTCAACTTGCGTTGAAGTAGATGAGTTCGGGACTAGAACTTCTTCCACAACTATTTGTGGATTTCGTTCTTCCAAATGCTCATTAGCCGAAGAATCAAGTGGTGGGTTTATCTGATCAGTATCAGATATTGTATTGTGTGATGCATCTTGAATTTCTTCAAGTATTACATTACTCCCACTACTTCCTTTTGTGAGAAACTCTTTCTCCAAAAATATACCATGACGAGCAACAATTATCTTGTTCTCGGACTGATAATAAAGTAATATCCTTTCGTTTCCTTAGGATACCCTACGAAAAAACATTTGTCGGCTTTGGGTCCAAGTTTGTCGAAGTCGGACGTTTGACAAATACTTCGCAACCCCAAATTTTAAGATAAGACATATTTGGTACCTTACCAAACCATAACTCATATGGAGTCTTTTCTACTGCGACTTGGATGGAACCCTATTTATTGTTAGTGCGGCGGTTTCTAGTGCGTGCCCCAAAAACATTTTTGGGAGTGTGGTATTACTCATCATGGAACGAACCATGTCTAACGAGTTCGATTCCTCCTCTCGAAACACCGTTCCATTGCGGCGTTCCGGAGGTGTGAGTTGTGAGACTATCCCACATTCTTTTAAGTACATTGTAAACTCATAACTTAAGTATTCGCCTCCACGGTCTGACCGTAAGGCCTTAATACTTTTATTCAGTTGATTTTCTACTTCAGTCTTGAATTCCTTGAACTTTTCAAAGGATTCAGACTTATGTCTCATCAAGTAGACATAACCATATCTACTGTAATCATCAGTAAACGTGATAAAGTAGCGATCACCATTTCTTGTACAAGTACTCATTGGTCCGCATACATCTGTGTGTATAAGGGCTAATAAGTCACTTGTCCTTTCGCCCTTCTTGGAGAAAGGTGCTTTGGTCATTTTTCCACGTAAACAAGATTCGCATGTGTTTATTGTTTCAATATTAAAATTACCAAGAAGTCCAACTTCATGTAACTTTTTGATGCGTTTCTCATTTATATGACCAAGACGACAATGCCACATGAAAGTCATACTTTCATGAGATGTTTTGAGTCGTTTGTTGATGTTAAATATGGGTTTGTCAATTTCTAGTATATAAAGACCATTCATCATAAAAGAAGATCCATAATATAACTCATCTTTGTATATAGAACAACTATTATCCTTTATAACAAAAGAGAAACCATTCATCTCTAAACATGAGATTGAAATTATGTTTCTAGAAATACTTGGAACAAAATATACATTTTCAAGTTCCATTACAAGCCCGCTAGGCAAATACAACTCTATACTTCCGATCCGTTACGCCGCAACTTGTGCTCCGTTTCCAACTCGGAGTTGTACTTCCTTATTACGTAGTTTCCTCCTATTCTTTAGTGCCTGTATATTTGAACAAATATGAGCACATGATCCAGTATCCAATACCCAATCATAAATAGAGGTAACAACGTTAACTTCAATCATGAAAATACCTGAGGTTGAAGCTTTGGGAACTTTTCCCGTCCTCACATCCTCCGATACTTAGGCGCTCCTCTTCCAATGACCCTTGCCTTGACAATAAAAGCAGTCAGAGGTAGAAGCTTTTGCCTTGGAAGTGTTCTGATTAGGAACCATCTTCCCTTTACCTTTGTACTTTGGTGCCACTTTGGGAGTCGCTTTGCGTTTCATCTTTTTGGTTCTCCTCGCACCTTCTAGGACCATGAGGACAGAAGAACTCTTCTTCATGTCCACTTCGGCCGATCCTTAACATCCCTTGGAGCTCCCGCAAGCTCTTGTCCATTCCCAAAGATATGGTAATTCATAATGAAATTAGAATAGCTAGGAGGAGAGAGTTCAGATAATATCCGTAGCAAACTCTTTGCTCAACGGATCGTTAAGCTTCTCCACCAGCTACCGCTCAACATCGCTCGTCATACGGAGCATGTGAGAGCCGATAGAGCCGCCCTCAGTCATCTTATGACTTAACAGAGATCTAGTCACCTTAAATTTCTCGACACGTGCTTGCTCTTGAAACATGTTCTTGAGCTGTTCACACATGTCATAGGTCTTGGTGTCCATAAATCGCCTTTGCAATTCAGGACCCATAATCCCGACCAAGAGACTTTGTACATCAAGCTCATCTTCTTTGTGCTTGTTATACTTGGTGAGTTCTTCTTCATGCACCCTATTGCAGTCGCGCAGGACCGGTGTGTGTAAAGGGCGTACTCACGTTTCTCTCGCCTTAGTACGATTGTGAGTGCACGAAACCAATCGGTGAAATTAGTTCCATCTCGGTTTGAGTTTTTCTTTCTCAAGTAGAGCACGCAGCCGAGAAAGAGTTTTCTTTAGCCATGTGCTACAACGTAAAATGTAAAGATTTTTAGCTTTGTTCATGTAATGTTTTATTCCAAATAAAACTCCCACTACAAATTTGTTCTATTCCCGTTTGTAGTTAGGACCAAGATCCCTATTTTCATTGATAATCAAGTTATCGTTGAATAACTCGTTTATTAATTATCTTAGGTAAGCAACTCTTTGCTAATCACATCTCTATGTGATTCTTGGTTTCGCTAAACATCATATGTTTTAACGAAACTTTGCCCCAAGCCCAAAACTCGCTTTGGAAATCATTGGTAAGTAACCTAACTCTATTTGGTTCGTTATGTCGACATAACCCTCGACAACCAAAGGTAAAAGGTGACGCCTACCGAGTAGGTCACGTCCGCCAATGAACATTGATTTGCGGAGGACGAGTAGGTAGGGCATATTACTTAATTTTTCGGGTTTAACATCGTAAGTAGTCGGGCTTGTTAAACCGACTTTAAATGTACTTACGAACACGTAAAAGATGTATGCCGTAAAGACCACCGAAAGTTCCTTTTCCAAATTTTCTTTGACACAACATTCCTTCACGGTTTTAAAAATGATAAATCTAATTTACACATTTATAATTAGTCACTTTTATTAAGCCGACTTTAAACAGTATTTATGAACACGTGAAAAGACGTCGCCCGCGTAAAGACCATTGAAAGTTCCTTTTCCAAATTTTCTTTGACATAACATTCTTTCACGGTTCCCTAAAATGATAAATCTAATTTACTCATTTATTATCAAAGCGGTAAATCCAATTTACCACCATACAAACATTTTGTATATATACATGAATCAGTCACGTATATAACTACTATCTATCCAATAGAAGTAGCTTTGCATCTATGATAAGATACATTTCATATCAAAGCAGTAAATCTAATTTACTTGCTCATACAAATATTTTGTATATATATATGTGAATCACTACATATATAACTATCGCTTCTCAATTCTTTATTTTGCAACTTCATCTTTGTTCTTTATTTATACCGTAAAAAGCATATAAACATTTTATATGATTTCAAAACAAATGCTAATTCCTTCCGGTACGATAAAGTAATTTGATAACGTGACAAAGTTCCTTTTCGCCGCTTATCGTGACACGTAAAAGGGGCTCCCAGTGAAAGATCGGGGTCACGAGGACCACTTTAAATTCAATCTTTCCTAGACAAACCATCTCTTTCGGGTGTGGAGATCAACAAATTTTACTCGTGTACTTTATCGCTTCATCACATTCATAGATATACTTCTCATAACCAAAAGTTTTCGAAAAAGCAAAAGAGTTACATTTGCCATGCTTCGAAAGCGCAAAAGTAATTTGGTAACGTGACAAAGTTCCTTTTGGGCCGCTTATCGTGACACGTAAAAGGGCATGTCGTAAAGAATACCGAAGGTATCCACTTCCCATCTTTCTTTGACATCACCTTATCTTTTATGTGTGGAGATCAACAAACTCTTACTTAGGTACTTTATTGCTTCATCACATTCTTAGATATACTTTAACACAATCGAAAGTTTTCGAAAAGAAAGCGTAAAGAAAGTATAAAGAAAGCTTAAATCTAATTTAACTTTCTTAGTCGACGAGCCGAACCAAGAAAATCCAATTTTATTTGGTTTGGACTTTAAGTCGCAAATCTAAGAATTAAACCGATACGGGTATATGCATCTTATTTGCATAAGATATAACCTTATAGAAAATCAATCACGGGAGAGCCTTTGCTCGATACACACCGTAGGGATTCGAATGCCCAAATCCCATTAATGCTCAAGTCAAGCGGAAAGACCGTAGAACAAAAATTTTACTTCTACTTAAGTTAGGGATTAAAGTATGTCTGATAATAACCGAGAGTTACGTACATTTAATCCTTTACAAAAGACTCGTAAAATATTATTTTACTTCTAACTTAAGCTTAGGGTTAAAGTGATGTGTCGATGATTACCGAGAGATACACACCTCTTTAAACCTTTATTGATCTACTCCATGATTGATTTCTAAAATATTAATCTACTTAACAATTAAATAGATTAATATAAGATGTTATACCTCGCTTCCAAATTTTAATTGGAATGAAAATCGGCTTGTCTCGAGCACCAAACGTCGATGCCTCCGTAGGTTATCCACCAGGACTAACCGTAGAGCGCTTATTTCTTTTGCCGTAAATATCGTAAACCGCGTTTTTCGCAAAAACACTATTCACCCGAGAAAAAGACGAAATAGTACTATTCACGACTCGCAAGAATTTCGTTTCACAAATGTGCGTAAATACCGCAACTTTCGTAAAAATACTATTCACCGATCCCGTGAATTCTCGAAACAACCGTATACCGGAGAGAGAAGTAAAAACCGATTTGGTGTAATTTTCTCTCTCACCCCACCCCTCTATTTATAGCCAAATTTGGGATTGCAAAATTACCAAAATACCCTTGAGGATGATGTCATGGATGATGTCATATATGATGTCATGGATGATGTCATATATGATGTCATGGATGATGTCATATATGATGTCATGGATGATGTCATGGATGATGTCATGGATGATGTCATGCATGATGTCATCTAAGGTCCAAATTTACAAGTTTGCCATTGGGCTTTTGGCCAAATTACCGAAATACCCTTGGGCTTTTGGATTTTGGGCTTTTCTGATTTTGGGCTTTTAATTATTAATTAAGGCTTTAATTATTAATGGGCTTTTGGCCCATAATTCAAATCCATAATTAACATTTAAAATCCAAATCAAATATATATATAATTGTCATCTACAATTATATTTTTTCTATTGTTGTTTCTATAATTTATACGACGTGTCCAACACGTTATAAATTCAATCTGATTTTTGCTTCTTGTCATCTCTATGACAAATATAATTATATCATATATAATTAATTATAACCATCTTATTATTAATTATAAACAATTTATAATTAATCAATAAGATTCTCCGATTAACTCCTATACTATGTGACACCCGACAGATCCGTGTTATGTTGGTAAATAGAGTTAAAACCGTTTTAACTTCTATAATCATAGGAGGCATCCGCGTAATGCACTATGACCATCCAATTACACAGATGATGATGTATCGTACAATATCATGATCCAAGAAACTATTTACTTGTGTTTAATTCTTTTGTCTCATAAATTATCGATCGCTTTCAAGGTAGTATGTGTCATCCTTGCAAACTTAATCTTTTCTTGATCCCGAGTAAAATATCAAATATAATTACTCTTGTAATTATACTTGCTAGCGATAATCTTACTCTATCAAGGGGCCCAAGATGCTATAACTCATATAGAAATATGAGGGACAATAGTACTTTTGGCAAACCATCTCTTCCTCCGCATAAGTTATGTATACCGAAGAGCTACCTTTATAGTCACCTTTTACGATAACGTTTGGTAGAAATCACACACATACATATCTTATGTAGGAAAAATGAATACCTCATACTTTAGAATTTAATACCGAACGAAAACATTAATGACACGAACACAATTCCATTTAATGTTTCATTCGGGTCTATCAAATACGATGTTCCTAGAACATCTATTTATGTGATTAAAATGACAACTCTTTGTCTATGGTCCGTAAAACTTGACCATCATTTAATCCACATACTAACTCCGATAACGGTTAATTAGTGTTCCCGCTAATTACCTTGGTTAGTGACTTTTAAGAGTATATTCTATATTATGAAGTTTCACAATTCCAAATCATGAACTCGAATGATTCATAAATTCAATAATACTCAAGGAAACAAAATATCGTTTAAATATCCAATTCATGAACAAAGCTTTATATAACAAATTTATCGTATTATTGACTTCAAGATTATTACAAACTAACATATATACTCAATTTTGCCAATTCTAAAAATATATTGAGATCAATCGAGCTTGTGAAATATCTCGAGTTGAAAATTTTAACTTAAGCTTAGCTCTCTATCTGTGTTGGCTCACGAGTCAATATATATGTATTGACTCAATTTAATATTTAAATTTGATATATATACAAACTATAAAATTAATATATTTATAAAAATGACACAATAATTGTACAAAATCGATATATCGATAAATTATATTTATAATGATATCTTTATTTTACTAAGTTGAACGGATGAATTAATAAAAAACTATCGAGTCAGATATATGAGTTGAGTCATGAGCAAGTAAAAAGCCTCATTAAGCCGCTAAGATGATGAGAAATAATAAAAGAGTGATTATGGGAGTAAGAGACGTTGTTAGAATGAGAGATAAATTATCAGATTAGAGTTTGACAAAAAATATATAAATTATTATTATTCGAGGTGAGTTGAGTCACGAGTTGAGCTAATTCAAACTCAAACTAAAACTCAATTCATTTAACTACCGAGTCAAATTAGCTCGAGTCAGAATAACTTGAGACTGAATCGATTTCGAATAGAGTCACGAGACCAAACTTTTCTATGCAACCCTAACTTTGCTTTATTTACTCGTATATTCTATCTAATATATCTTTAAAACACTTTTAAATTCTTTCATGAACTCTAAAACATATCACCAAATTCATATATTTATTCATTATTAATATATATATATATATATATATATATATCCAACAATTATTTATGTAGCTTATACATCTTTCTTTTTTTATATTTATTTATAAAATCAAATTTATTTAAATCAATTTGATTAAATATTATTAATTATTTTCTTGATCTAGTCCAATGTGATCTGTTCGGTCTGATTTCAGATTAGATCGAAAAAATTAAATATTGCCTACAAAATCAGATTTAAAGAAATTTAAAGAGTTAAATAGTATATAAATATTCAAAATAGTTATTGGCTATATATAAATATATTTTATATGATATATTTGAATTTATAAATAAATATGAAAGGGATTAAAGAGTTTAAAAATATATGAAATATGAAAATAATTAAAAAATTGATAAATAAATATAATATATTAAATTGTTAATGGTAAATACAACAAATAAAAGATGAACTAGAAGATAAATATTATATTAATTGCAGCATTTCTGTACTTCTTTTCTTTTCTGCCGTTCCGACTTCTCCATAATTAATGTTATAATGAATTAGGCCTTTATACGTTCATTGTCCTCCAAAAAAAAAATTAAGAGACACGTTTGATAATTTCTAATTCCAGCAGTATCCTTGTAACAGGTCCACGGTACCGCCCGAAACGAGTCCGGAAGCGCAAAACATGAAAACGGGACCCGACGCCCTCTGTACCGCCCAAAAAGAGTCCGGGAGCGCAAAACATGAAAACGAGCCCCGACGCCCTCGGTACCGCCAAAAACGTGTCCGGGAGCGCAAAATATGCCAATAACGCCCAAAAAGAGTCCGGGAGCGCAAAACATGAAAACAGGATCCGACGCCCTCGGTGCCGCCAAAAACGTGTCCGGGAGCGCAAAACTTGAAAACAAGCCCCGACGCCCTCGGTAACGCCCAAAAAGAGTCCGGGAGCGCAAAACATGAAAACGAGCCACGACACCCTCGGTAACGTCGAAAACGAGTCCGCGAGCGCAAAACTTGAAAAAGGTACCCAACGCCATCGGTACCGCCAAAAACGTGTCCGCGAGCGCAAAACATGAAAACTGGACCCGGCGCCCTCGGTATCGCCCAAAAAGAGTCAGGGAGCGCAAAACATGAAAATAGGACCTGACGCCATCGATAACGCCCAAAAAGAGTTCGGGAACGTAAAACATGAAAACGAGCCCCGACGCCCTCGGTACCGTCGAAAATGAGTCCGGGAGCACAGAACTTGATAACGAGTCCCGACGACCTCGGTACCTCAAAAAACGTGCCTAGGAGCGCAAAACTTGAAAACGAGCCCCGACGCCCTCGGTACCGTCAAAAATGTGTCCGGTAGCGCAAAACTTGAAAACGAGCCACGACGGCTTCGGTACCGCCCAAAAAGAGTCCGGAGGCAAAACATGAAAACGAGCCCCGACGCCCTCGCTACCGTCAGAAACGAGTCCGGGAGCGCAAAACTTGAAAACGGTACCCGATGCCCTCGGTCCTGCCAAAAACGTGTCCGGGAGCGCAAAACATGAAAACGAGCCACGACGGCCTCGATACCGCCCAAAAAGAGTCCGGGAGCAAGAAACATGAAAACGAGCCACGACGCCCTCGCTACCGTCGAAAACGAGTCCGGGAGCGCAAAACTTGAAAACGGTACCCGATGCCCTCGCTACCGCAAAAAACGTGTCCGGGAGCGTAAAACTAGAAAACGAGCCACGACGGCCTCGCTACCGCCCAAAAAGAGTCCGGGAGCGCAAAACATGAAAACGAGCCTGACGCCCTCGGTACCGTCGAAAATGAATCCGGGAGCGCAAAACTTGAAAACGGTATCTGACGCCCACGGTACCGCCCGAAACGAGTCCGGGAGCGCAAAACATGAAAACGGGTCCCGGCGCCCTCGGTACCGCCCGAAACGAGTTCGGGAGCGCAAAACATGAAAACGGGACCCTGCGCCCTCGGTAACGCCCAAAAAGAGTCCGGGAGCGCAAAACATGAAAAAGGGACCCGACGCCCTCGCTACCGCCCAAAACGTGTCCGGGAGCGCAAAACATGAAAACGGGACCCGACGCCCTCGGTACCGCCAAAAAACGAGACCGGGAGAACAAAACATGAAAACCGGACCCGGCGCCCTCGGTAACGCCCAAAAAGAGTCTGGGAGCGCAAAACGTGAAAACGGTACCCGACGCCCGCGCTACCGCCCGAAACGAGTCTAGGAGCGCAAAACATGAAAACGAGCCCCAACGCCTTCGGTACCGTCGAAAACGAGTCCAGGAGCGCAAAACTTGAAAACGGTACCTGACGCCCGCGGTACCGCTCGAAACGAGTTCGGGAGCGCAAAACATGAAAACGAGCCCCGACAGCTTCGGTACCGCCCAAAAAGAGTTCGGGAGCACAAAACATGAAATCGAGCCCGACGCCCTCGCTACCGTCGAAAACGAGTCTAGAGCGTAAAACTTGAAAACGAGTCCCGACGGCCTCGATACCGCCCAAAAAGAGTCGGGTGCCTCAAAACGGGACCCGACGCCCAAGGTACCGTTGAAAACGAGTCCGGGAGCGCAAAACTTGAAAACGGTACCCGACGCCCGCGCTACCGCCCGAAACGAGTTTTGGAGCGCAAAACATGAAAACGAGCCCCGACGCCTTCCGTACCGTCGAAAACGAGTCCGGGAGCGAAAAACGGGACCCGACGCCCTCGGTAACGCCCATAAGAGTCCGGGAGCGCAAAACATGAAATCGAGCCCCGACGGCCTCGGTACTGTCGAAAACGAGTCGAGGAGCGGAAAACATCTAAACGGGACCCGACTCCCTCGGTACCGCCAAAAATGTGCCCGGGAGCGCAAAACTTGGAAACGAGCACCGACGGCCTCGATACCGCTTAAAAAGAGTTCGATACCGCAAAATATGAAAATGAGCCCCGACGCCCTTGGTACCGTCGAAAACGAGTCTGGTAGCGCAAAACTTGAAAACGATACATGACGCCCGCGGTACCGCCCGTAACGAGTCCGGGAGCGCAAAACATGAAAACGGGACCCGGCGCCCTCGGTAACGCCCAAAAAGAGTCCGAGAGCGCAATACATGTAAATGGGACCCGACGCCCTCGGTACCGCCAAAAACGTGTCCGGGAGCGTAAAACATGAAAACTGGACCCAGCGCCCTCGGTACCGCCCAAAAAGAGTCACGGAGCGCAAAACATGAAAATAGGACCTGACGCCCTCGGTAACGCCCAAAAAGAGTCTGGGAGCGCAAAACATGAAAACGAGCCTCGACGCCCTCGGTACCGTCAAAAACGGGTCCGGGAGCGCAAAACTTGATAACGAGTCCCGAAGGCCACGGTACCTCCAAAAACGTGCCCCGGAGCGCAAAACTTGAAAACGAGCCCCGACGCCCTCGGTACTGCCAAAAACGTGTCCGGTAGCGCAAAACTTGAAAACGAGCCCCGACGCCCTCGGTACCGTCAGAAACGAATCCGGGAGCGCAAAACTTGAAAACGGTACCCTATGCCCTCAATACCGCCAAAAACGTGTCCGGGAGCGCAAAACTTGAAAATGAGCCACGACGGCCTCGGTACCGCCCAAAACGTGTCCGGGAGCGCAAAACTTGAAAACGAGCCTCGACGGCCTCGGTACCGCCCAAAAAGAGTCCGGGAGAGAAAAACATGAAAACGAGCCCCGACGCCCTCGGTACCGTCGAAAATGAGTCCGGGAGCGCAAAACATGAAAACGGGACCCTTCGCCCTCGGTACCGCCCAAAACGAGTTCTGGAGAGCAAAACATGAAAACGGGACCCTTCGCCCCCGGTAACGCCCAAAAAGAGTCCGGGAGCGCAAACCATGAAAAAGGGACCCGACGCACTCGGTACCGCCCAAAACGTGTCCGAGAGCGCAAAACATGGAAACGGGACTCGCGCCCCCGGTACCGCCCGAAATGAGTCTGGGAGCACAAAACATGAAAACGGGACCCGGCGCCCTCGGTAATGCCCAAAAAGAGTTAGGGAGCGCAAAACATGAAAACGGGACCCGACGCCCGCGGTACCGCCCGAAACGAGTCCGGGAACGCAAAATATGAAAACGAGCCCCAACGCCATCGGTACCGTCGAAAACGAGTCCGGGAGCGCAAAACTTGAAAACGATACCTGACGCCCGCGCTACCGTTCAAAACGAGTTCGGGAGCACAAAACATGAAAACAGGACTCGACGCCCTCGCTACCGCCCAAAAAGAGTCCGGCAGCGGAAAACATGAAATCGAGCCCTGACGCCCTCGTTACCACCAAAAACGTGTCCGGGAGAGCAAAATATGCCAACGGGACCCAAGGTCCTCGCTACCGTCGAAAACGAGTCCGGAAGCGCAAAACATGAAAACGGAACCGACGCCCTCGCTTCCGCCAAAAATGTGTCCGGGAGTGCAAAACTTGAAAGAGAGCCCGACGCCGTCGCTAATGCCCAAAAAGAGTCCGGGATCGCAAAACATGAAAATGGGACCCGACGCCCTCGCTACCGCCAAAAACGTGTCCGGAGCGCCAAACTTGAAAATTAGCCCCGACGCCCTCGGTAACGCCCAAAAAGAGTCGGGGAGCGTAAAACATGAAAATGCGCCCCAACGCCCTCGGTACCGCCAAAAACGTGTCAGGGAGCGCAAAACTTGAAAACGAGCCCCGACGCCCTCGGTGAAACCTAAAAGAGTCTAGGAGCGCAAAACATGAAAACGAGCCCTGACGCCCTCGGTTCCCCCAAAAACGTGTCCGGGAGCGCAAAACTTGAAAATGGGACCCGAATCCCTTGGTACCGCCAGAAACGTGTCCCGGAGTGTAAAACTTGAAAACGTGCCCCGACAGCCTCGATACCGCCCAAAAAGAGTCTGGTACCGCAAAACATGAAAATGAGCCCCGACGCCCTCGGTACCGTCGAAAATGAATCCGGGAGCGCAAAACTTGAAAACGGGACCCGACGCCCTCGGTACTGCCTGAAATGAGTCCAGGAGCGCAAAAGATGAAAACGGGACCCGGCGCCCTCGGTAATGCCCAAAAATAGTCCTGGAGCGCAAAACATGAAAACGGGACCCGATGCCCTCGGTACCGCCAAAAAAATTGTTCGCGACCGCAAAACTTGAAAACGAGTCCCAACTCCCTCGGTACCGCCAAAAACGTGTCCGGGAGCGCAAAACTTGAAAACGAGCCCCGACACCCTCGGTAACGCCCTAAAGAGTCCGGGATCGCAAAACATGAAAAAATCCTTGACGCCCTCGGTACCGTCGAAAACGAGTCCGGGAGCGCAAAACTTGAAAACGGTACCCGACGCCCTCGATACCGCCAAATACGTGTCCGGGAGCGCAAAACTTGAAAACGAACCACGACGGCCTCGGTACCGCCAAAAATGTGTTCACGAGCGCAAAACTTGAAAACGAGCCACGATGGCCTCTGTACCGCCCAAAAAGTGTCAGGGAGTGCAAAACATGAAAACGAGCCCCGACTCCCTCGGTACCGTCGAAAACGAGTCCGGGAGAGCAAAACTTGAAAACGGTACCTGACGCCCACGATACCACCTGAAACGAGTCCGGGAGCGTAAAACATGAAAACGGGACGCGACGCCCTCGGTAACGCCCAAAAAGAGTTCGGGAGCGCAAAATATGAAAACGGGACCCGACGCCCTCGGTACCGCCCAAAACGTTTCCGACAGCGCTTTTTACCCTTGAAAAATCTCAAAAATAAGCAGCTGAGTAAATGAAAATAAATATCAATTATTGATAATAAAACATAAGAAAGGGGGAAAGAGAAGGGGAAGAGAAAGGGGCCACCGGCCAGAAGAGTCGCTAATGAACTCCGGAGCAATCCTATTTGTCCCACAAGGAAATCCTGAACACAAAACAGGAGATATATATATCCCAGCATCCACTGTCCCCTTAGCGTGGGTGACAGCCAGGAGACTCAAGAGAGAGAGGAGATCTCTCGGGTGTCACCCATGAAATCATATTTTTCTGACAAGTGGGTCCCACCCCTCAGTGATGGATATCAATGAAGTCAAGATCAAATCCTAGATATTGATCTTCAAGCAAGCCCTATGAGCTGAACCAATACAATCCCTATACTACACGGAATAGTGTCAATGCCAAGCCAGTATTTTGATACAACCAATTATAAGAAATCTCAATATGATTTTGCTTTCAAGGCTGACCTGGTGACAAAGCTGTGAGCAACCACCTAACCATGCTTTGATTTGTGTCAATTGCTGATAAGTAGTCAGCTCTTTGACCAAATCACCCTCATGTTAAGGGATTGAAAGTCAATTTCACAAGACTGATCAGGTGCCAAAGCTAGGAGCAACCACCTGATCAAGTCTAGATTTGTATTAATTGCTGATAAGTAGTCAGCATTTGATCAAATCAAAACCCTAATAAGTATCATTATTGGTGTTAATCGGGGGAGATTTTCTGCAAAGAGAATATTTGACAGAGACACTGAGCTATAATTGAAATCTGGGATTTTTTCAGAGAGGAAAATAGAGTTTTCTTGGCAAATAAATTTTTAATGCAAGGAGGCAGGGGCAAAAATGGAATTAAAAATTACAGGAGTGATCATCATGAATTTAGGGATTTTTTGGTGAAAATTTCATAATTTTTGAATGAGTGAAACTATTAAAATAAATTCGGAGAAGATAAAACAGATTAAATAAGCAGATCAAGGGCTGAGATTCAATCAAGAGGTTATCTGGGTGCAACTTGGGGATAAATACACTGTTGGGTGCAAATTGGGGATCTCAAACATACACACACAGAATCAGAGAAGAGAGAGAGAGAGGGTGCCACGTGTCAACACCTCATTGGTCCACCTCACCCAGCCCATGCCACGTGGCAGAATACTCTTTAACCCAGTCAGATCTCCCAGAGACACATGACAGGCCTTGATTGGTCCACATCACAGGCCACATCGGCATTATTGCCACATGGCAGCCTGTGAATGGTCCACAGCAGTAAGGGAGGTGCCAAATGGCAGCACACAGAGAAGTCACCTCAGCATGTCAGTGCCACATGACAGTCTCCTATTGGTCCACCTCAGCCATGTGGGCCCCACCACTACACTGACCTGACATGTGGGTCCCACCAACATGCCACGTGGCAGGCCATGACAGGTCCACCTCACCACCCACATGCCACATGACAGCATAGTAGAACACACCTCAGCAGATCAAATTACACCTATTGCCACATGGCTGTATACTATTGGTTCAATTAGGCAATATGGGCCCCACAGGTGACACATGGCACTCATCAACAGATGCCACCTCAGCATGGATTAATGCTATGGCAGATGATTAATAGAGTAATTAAACAAGTGGCCCTATCAGATTGTGCCAAATCAGATCAATTAAGCCTAAGCAGAGAGTTAACCAATCCACAATTGAACTAATGGGCCAAGACTCAGCTACTTACACAAGGGGCCCATTTGTAAGGTTTATGAGTGTACAACTCACACAAGCAATCATGCACCAAGCCCATGCGCAGATCTAAATAAAGATTTAAATCAAAAGAAAAAGGTGGTGTGTACCTGGCTCATTTGCGCTGCGCCTCTGACAGTGGGCCCCAGTGTGTTGTGGACTCTGTGCGCCGAGCGCAGTTCCCTCTCTTCCTTCTCCTTCTCCCTTCCCTCTCTTTCTTCTTCTTCTCGATGAGGCAGAAGGCGTCATTGATGCCGATCAAGCTCTCCAAAGCTCACAACTTCAATTCCTTTCAGTTAGAATTAGCCTATACATAAGAGAAGATGTGTGAATGATCAAAATTAAAAAATAATAAGTGAATAGAGTGATTGAGACAGATGAATACCTCGGGTGATCAATGAGGCACTTCAATCCTTACTTCAAAATCCAAAATTAACGATGCAAATCTCTTCTACTCATTTAGGCGACACTGTAGATGAAGAAAGGAGCAGCAATTATGAGATGAATTGAAGTAATTGAATCAAGGTAATGAAATCGGGCAAATGGAGAAAAGTTAAAACCTTGCACTCTTAACTCGAATTGGCAGTGCTTGTGGCTCCTATGAACTCACACGATGCTACTAGAGTGATGAAGATTGGCAATTAAATGAGGGAAGTATGGTGTTGACCAAAGCTTGAGCTCGGGTGAGTGAATTAGAGCTTGAGAGTGAGTTACAATGGCAGAGAGGAAATGAGTGGCTTTGGTGCTATGGGGTGAGTATATATAGCATATAAGAAGGTCTAAAAGCTTCTGTTAATCGAAGAGAAGTGAGAGGAAAGTCAAATTTGGTCAACAATCAAAGATTGAGCTTTGGATTCGTTTAAATGGGACCACACTATAATAGAAGGACTAACAGAAAGTGAAAACCATGTTCATAGGCCAAGGCAGTTCAATTGTTGGTGTTTGTGTGGTGTATGGCATTAGCTCCCTTGTACACCCTTTAATTGCCTATATAAACCTCTAATTCATAAAGAGAAGCAAGGACAGAGGGCAAGAAAGAGAGAGAAAAAACACTTTAGAGATTGAATACAGAACTCAGAGAGAGAGAGAGAGCAAGTTAGAAGCAAGAAATAGGAAGAGAAGATTGATATAATCGATTGATCTCAGTTTCAACTTGAGAACTCGATTCATTTCATCTCAATTACCCAATTAGAGGTGAGTTCTAAGTTATAGTTTATATCAATTCAAGGTTTACAACTCCAATTCTTGAGATATTAGAGATTAGAAGAGTTATTGTAATTGAATTCTTTGGATAACAGTTTTTCAGTATTATCGTATCAAATTTCATCGATTTCCTTCGATTCTTTTTACTTCTTTTCCTTCATTTCAAGACTCGGAATCTTAGATTGCATAATTCTGTTGATTTCTTTGTCGAATTTTGTTTGAAAAGCAGAAATGGAGACTGTTATATCGATCGATCTCAGTGCTTCACTTGAGAACTCGATAACAGTTGAATTTTCAACTTGATTTCCTGTTTCAAAGTCGAAATTGCATTGATTCCTATTTGTATCATATACATTGGAGTTTATATTGTTGTTTAGAGTCGATTGATCTCAGCTAAAAGCTTGAGAACTCGACTAATTTAGTGTGATAGTGTCGTTATCGTGTTGTACCAGTTAAATATAATTCTAAACTAAGATTAAAGCAGAATTGCATGCATAATTGAGTGTATTTTTATTGTAACCGTTGTTATAAAGTTCGTTGAGTGCATAAGCAGCATTGAAAGCGAGTAAACAATTAGAATTTTGAATGAATTGTGATCGACATTGAACGATACTGCCCTGTATCAGTTCTTATCAAATTATTATCATTCAAATTAGATATATAATGTCAACTTGATTCATATAAACATGTGAGACGATGTATTATAAGCTTTGAATTGTCAAAAATATCGTTAGAATTAGCTGTAATACGTGATTACACCTTTAGTACCAAACTGTACCATTATATTTCGAATGGTATTTGGCAATGTGATGTCTTGAGTCAATTTGAATTGCAATAATCATACTAATTCGTGTTAGCATACATGAACGATGCGAATTGGGCATTTAATTGTCGAAAGTATCGATTAATTTCATTGAATTTGCAAGAATTGAGATTCGGTACCGAATGGTACCAATTTGTTCCACCTGGCACTAGTGCATAGCATGATTCACCGTATAGATCATCGATCAGACACCGTAGAACAACTCCCCGAGGAGAGCCGACGCTGGAGGAGTCTGATCGGAAAGAGGCAGCCTCAGTCGCCGGAAACGCCACCAGCACGAATCTTGGAGGCGCCATTGACCGGAAAGTTAAAGAAGCGCATCAGCACAAGTATTGACGCGCAAGCACGAACATTGAAGCGTGCGTGCGAATCTTGAAATAGATCGGACGTTTACAATAAGTTATAGTTTAAATAAAAGTGATAAGTGAATCTGGGCCTCTCATCTCATATGACTTAATCTCAAAACAGATCTAGCGGCCCAAATAAGAATAAGGTTAAATGAAAGATGTGTGTTAATCTCGGCACAGATCCGAAGGCCAGATTAAGCCCAATAATCAATTAATAACAGAATATTAAAAATATAGAGTAAATAAATAATTTAAAAATGTTCCTAAACTCCAAATTAACTCAAATTTATTTCTAAAAATTCTTTGTTTTTCTTAGTATTTTTCTATATAAGAATATTTTAATTTTAAAAATATTATTATATAAAGATAATTTAAAAGTAGAAGACATTATATTGCATTTATATATTTGACTTGTCATTTTAGACGTTATAAAAGTTCCAAAAATTTAAATCATAACTAGATATATTTTACTGACTCTTCAAATGATTTTTCATAAAATAATAATAATAATGAAATTCAATAAGCAATAATAAAATAAATTCTATTCTTTATTTATTATAAAAGAGAATAAATAACAATGAAATTTATTAACAATAAATAAATATTATTTTAATCTTTTTCATAAAAATAAATAAATAATAATAATAAATAATAAATATACCTTATTCTATTTTTAAAATCCAAAATAAAGTCATATAATAAAGCAAATTATATTCTTTTGGTTATTATACAAAAATCTAAAACTCAAATAAAAAAAAATATAATAATAATACAATAAATCTTATTATTTTCAGTTTAAAAATACAAATAAAATATAATAAGGATTAAATCATTTCTAATATTTTTGTGAATAAAATTTAATAAATCTCATTCTTCTAACTATTATAAAAATCATAAAATTCGAATAAAATCATGAATAATAGCTAATTCATATAGGTAATAATAATGATAAGAATAATAATAAAATAAAATCTTATTAGCTATTATAAAATCTCTAAAAAATATAACTAATTCATTTCCTATTATTTTATAAGCAATTTCCTACAAGTATAAATAGAGTAGAAATAATAAAAATAAAATTCTATTCTTTTAGTTATTATGAAAAGCTTAAAATTCAAATAAAATCATAAAATTCATTTTTTATTATTCTTCTACAAATAATAAATAGAATAAAAGGGTCGCACAAGCGCAAAACATGAAAACGAGACCTGACGCCCTCGCTACCGCCCGAAACGAGTCCTGGAGCACAAAACATGAAAACGGGACCCGGCGCCCTCGGTAACGCCTAAAAAGAGTCCCGGAGCGCAAAACATGAAAACGGGACCCGACATCCTCGGTACCGCCAAAAACAATTCCGGGAGCACAAAACATGAAAACGTGATCCGACGCCCTCGATAACGCCCAAAAAGAGTCCGGGAGCGCAAAACGTGAAAACGGTACCCGACGCCGCGGTACCGCCCGAAATGAGTCCGGGAGCGCAAAACATTAAAACGAGCCTCGACGCCTTCGGTACCGTCGAAAACGAGTCCCAACAAAAAACTTGAAAACAGTACCTGACGACCGCGATACCGCCCGAAACGAGTTCGGGAGCGCAAAACATGAATACAGGACCCGACGCCCTCGGTACCGCCAAAAAAGAGTCCGAGAGTGTAAAACATGAAAATGAGCCCCCACGCCCTCGTTACCGCCAAAAACGTGTACGGGAGCGCAAAATATGCCAACGGGACCCAAGGTCCTCGCTACCGTCGAAAATGAGTCCGGGAGCGCAAAACATGAAAACGGGACCCGGCGCCCCGATACCGCCCGAAACGAGTCCGGGAGCGCAAAAAAAGAAAACGGGACCCGACACCCTCGGTAACAGCCAAAAAGAGTCTAACAACGCAAAACATAAAAACGGGACCCGACAGTCTCGGTACCATCCAAAACGTGTCCGGGAGCGCCAACCATGAAAACGGGACCAGACACCCTCAGTACCGCTCGAAACAAGTCCGGGAGCACAAAAATGAAAACAGGACTCGAAGCCCTCGGTAACGCCCAAAAAAAGTCTGGGAGCGCAAAACATGAAAACCGGACCCGACGCCCTTGGTACCGCCAAAAACAAGTCCGGGAGCACAAAACATGAAAACGGGACCGGCGCCCTCGATAACGCCCAAAAAGAGTCCGGAGCGCAAAACATGAAAACGATACCTGACGCCCGCAGTACTGCCTGAAACGAGTCCGGAACGTAAAATATGAAAACGAGCCCCGACGCCTTCGGTACCGTCGAAAACGAGTCCGGGAGCGCAAAATATGAAAACGAGTCCCGACGATCTCGATATCGCCCAAAAAGAGTCTGGTACCTCAAACATTAAAACGAGCCCCGACACCCTCGGTACCATTGAAAACGAGTATGGGAGCACAAAACTTGAAAACGGTACCCGACCCCTTATTACCGCTAAAAACGTGTCTGGGAGCGCAAAATATGCCAACGGGACCAAAGGTCCTCGCTACCGTCGAAAACGAGTCCGGGAGCGCAAAACATGAAAACGGGACCCGCGCGCAAAACATGAAAACGGCACGCTCGCTCGAAAAAAAGAGTCCGGAGCGCAAAACATGAAAACGGGACCCGACGTCATCGGTAACGCCCAAAAAGAATCCGGGAGCGCAAAACATGAAAATGGGACCCGACGCCCTCGGTGCCGTCGAAAACGAGTCCGGGAGCGCAAAACTTGAAAACGAGTCCCGACGGCCTCGATATCGCCCAAAAAGAGTCCGACGGTACCTCGCCCAAAAAGAGTCCGGTAAACATTAAAACGAGCACCGACACCCTCACCATTGAAAACGAGTATGGCAGCACAAAACTTGAAAACGGTACCCGACGCTCGCGGTACCGCCCGAAACGAGTCCGGGAGTGCCAAACATGAAAACGAGCCCCGATGCCGTCGGTATCGTCGAAAATGAATCCGGGAGCGAACAACTTGAAAACGGTACTCGACGCCCTCGGTACCACCCGAAACTAGTCTGGGAGCACAAAATATGAAAACGGGACCCGACACCCTCGGTAACTCCTATAAGAGTCCAGGAGCGCAAAACATGAAATCGAGCCCCGACGTCCTCGGTACTGTCGAAAACGAGTCGGGGAGTGCAAAACATGAAAACAGGACTCGACTCCCTCGGTACCGCCAAAATTGTGTCCGGGAGCGCAAAACTTGGAAACGAGCCCCGACGACCTCGATACCGCCAAAAAAGAGTTCGGGAGCGCATAACATGAAAACGGGACCCGACGCCCTCGGCACCGCAAAAAACGTGTCCGGGAGCGCAGAACATGAAAACTGGACCCAACGCCCTCGGTACCGCCCAAAAAAGTCAGGGAGCGCAAAACATGAAAACAGGACCTGACGCCCCTCGGTAACTCCCAAAATCTTGTCAAGGAGCGCAAAACTTGATAACGAGTCCCGACGGCCTCGGTACCTCCAAAAACGTGTCCGGGAGCGCAAAACGTGAAAATGATTCCCGACGCCCTCGGTACCGCCAAAAACGTGTCATGAATGTAAAACATGAAAACGATACCCGATGCCCTCGGTACCGGCAAAAACGTGTCCGGGATCGCAAAACATGAAAACGAGCCACGACGGCCTCGCTACCGCCAAAAAATAGTTCGGGAGCGCCAAACATGAAAACGAGCCACGATGCCCTCGATAAAGTCGAACACAAGTCCGTGAGCGCAAAACTTGAATACGAGCCCCGACAACCTCTATACCGCCCAAAAAGAGTCTGGTACTGCAAAAGATAAAAACTAGCCCTTACGCCCTCGGTACCAACGAAAATGAGTCCGGGGAGCGCAAAACTTGAAAACAGTATCTGACGCCCACGGTACCGCCCGAAATGAGTTCGGGAGCGCAAAATATGAAAATATGACCCGGCGCACTCGGTACGTCCCGAAACGAGTCCGGGAGCGCAAGACATGAAAACGGGACCCGACGCCCTCGCTACCGCCCGAAAACGAGTCTGGGAGCACAAAACATGAAAACGAGACCCAACGCCCTCGGTAACGCCCAAAAAGAGTCCGAGAGCGCAAAACATGACAACGAGCCCATACGTCCACGGTACCGTCAAAAACGAGACCGGCAGCGCAGAACTTGAAAACGGTACCGCCAAAAATATGTCCGGGAGCGCAAAACTTGAAAACGAGCCCCGATGCATTCGATACCGCCAAAAACGTCTTCGGGAGCGCAAAACTTTAAAATGAGCCCCGACGGCCTCGGTATCGCCCGAAAAGAGTTCGGGAGCGCACAACAGAAAAGGAGCACCGACGCCCTCGGTACCGTCGAAAACATATCCGGGAGCGCAAAACTCGAAAACAAGCCCCGACGGCCTCGGTACCGCCAAAAACGTGTCCGGGAGCGCAAAGCTTGGAAACGAGCCCGACGGCTTCGGTACCGCCCAAAAATAGTCCGTGAGTGCAAAACATGAAAACGAGCACCGACGCCCTCGGTACTGTCGAAAACGAGTCTGAGAGCGCAAAACTTGAAAATGAGTCCCAACGGCCTCGATACCGCCCAAAAAGAGTCTCGTACCTCAAAACATGAAAACGAGCCCCGACGCCCTCGCTACCGTTGTAAACGAGTCCGAGAGCGCAAAACTTGAAAACCTTAACTGACGCCCGAGGTACCGCCCGAAAAGAGTCCGGGAGCGCAAAACATGAAATCGAGCCCCAACGCCTCGGTACTATCGAAAACGAGTCGGGGAGCGCATAACATGAAAACGGGACCTGACTCCCTCGGTACCGCCTCGATACCGCCCAAAAAGAGTTCGGTACCGCAAAACATGAAAACGAACCCCGACGCCCTCGGTACCGTCGAAAACAAGTCAAGTAGCGTAAAACTTGAAAACGGTACATGACGCTCGCAATACCGCCCGTAATGAGTCCGGGAGCGCAAAACATGAAAACGAGACCCGACGCCCTCGATAACGCCCAAAAAGAGTCCGGGAGCGCAAAACATGAAAACGAGACCCGACGCCCTCGGCACCGCCAAAAACTTGTCCGGGAGCACAAAATATGAAAACTAGACTCGGCGCCCACAGTACCGCCCAAAAAGAGTCAGGGAGCGCAAAACATGAAAACGGGACTCGACGCCCTCGGCACGGCCAAAAACGTGTCAGGGAGCGCAAAACATGAAAATAGGACCTGACGCCCTTGGTAACGACCAAAATCTTGTACGGGAGCGCAAAACATGAAAACGAGCCCCGATGCCCTCGATACCGCCAAAAACGTGTCGGGAGTGTAAAACATGAAAACGAGCCCCGACGACTTCGGTACCACCCAAAAGGAGTCCGGGAGCGCAAAACATGAAAACGAGCCCCGACGCCCATGGTTCTGTCGGAAACGTGTCTGGGAGCGCAAAAGTTGAAAACGGTACCCGATGCCCTCGGTACCGCCAAAAACGTGTCCGGGAAAGAAAAACTTGAAAACGAGCCACGACGGCCTTGGTACCGCCCAAAAAGAGTCGGGTACCGCAAAAGATGAAAACGAACCCCGACGCCCCCGGTACCGTCAAAACGAGTCTAGGAGCACAAAACTTGAAAACATTATCTAACGCCCACGGTACCGCCCGAAACGAGTTCGGTAGCGCAAAAAATGAAAACGGGACCCGGCGCCCTCGGTACCGCTCGAAACGAGTTTGGGAGCGCAAAACATGAAAACAAGACCCGGTGTCCTCGGTAACTCCCATAAAGAGTCCGGGAACGCAAAACATGAAAACGAGCCCCGACGCCCCCAGTACCGCCAAAAACGTTTCGAGGGAGCGCAAAATATGCCAACGGGACCCAAGGTCCTCGCAACCGTCGAAAACGAGTCCGGGAGCGCAAAACATGAAAACAGGACCCGGCGCCCTCGGTACCGCCCGAAATGATTTCGGGAGCACAAAACATGAAAACGGGACCCGACGCCCTCGTTTACGTCCAAAAAGATTCCGGGAGCGCAAAACATGACAAAGAGCCCATATGCCCTCGGTACCGTCAAAAATGAGTCTGGGAGCGCAAAACTTGAAAACGGTACCCGACGCCCTCGGTACCGCAAAAATGCGTCCGGGAGCGCAAAACTTGAAAACAAGCCCCGACGCCCTCGGTACCGCCAATAAAGTGTCCGGAAGCGCAAAAATTTAAAACGAGCCCCAACGGCGTCGGTATCGCCCAAAAAGAGTCCAGGAGCGCAAAACATGAAAACGAGCCCTCACGCCACCAGCACCGTCGAAAACGTATCCGAGAGCAGAAAACTTGAAAACGAGCCCCGACACCCTCGGTACTGCCAAAAACGTGTCCAGGAGCGCAAAACTTAGAAACGAGCCCCGACGGCTTCGGTACCGCCCAAAAAGTGTCCGGGAGCACAAAACATGAAAACGAGCCCCGACGCCCTCGGTATTGTCGAAAACGAGTCCGGTAGGGCAAAACTTGAAAATGAGTCCCGACGGCCACGATACCGCCCAAAAAGAGTCCGGGAGCGCAAAACATGAAATTGGGACCTGACGCCCCCGGCACCGCTAAAAACGTGTCCGGAGCGCAAAACATGAAAACTGCAACCGGCGCCCTCGATACCGCCCAAAAAGAGTCAGCGAGCGCAAAACATGAATACAGGACCTGACACCCTCGGTAACGCCCAAAATATTGTTCGGGAGCGCAAAACATGAAAACGAGCCCCGACGCCCTCGGTAGAGTCGAAAACGAGTCCAGGAGGGCAAAACTTGATAACGACTCACGACGGCCTCGGTACCTCCAAAAACGTGTCCGGGAGCGCAAACTTTAAAACGAGCCCCGACGCCGTCGGTACCGCCAAAAAGGTGTCAGGGAGCGTAAAACATGGAAACGAGGCCCGACGGCTTCGGTACCGCCCAAAAAGAGTCCCGGGAGCGCAAAACATGAAAACGAGCCCCAACGCCCTCCGTACCGTCGAAAACGAGTCCGGGAGAGCAAAACTTGAAAACGAGTCCCGACGGTCTCGATACCGCCCAAAAAGAGTTTGGTACCACAAAACATGAAAACGAGCCCCGACGCCCTCGATACCATTGAAAACGAGTATGGGAGCGCAAAACTTGAAAACGGTACCCGACGCCCGCGATATTGCCCGAAACGAGTCCGGTAGTGCAAAACATTATAACGAGCCCCGACGCCTTCGGTACCGTCGAAAATGAGTCCGGGAGCGAAAAACTTGAAAACGGCACCCGACGCCCTCAGTACCGCCCGAAACTAGTCCGGGAGCACAAAACATGAAAACGGGACCCGGCGCACGCGGTTGTGCGACCCTTTTTCGCGCGCTCCGCACCGCCGCCGGGCGATGGGATGCGGAAGAAGGACACGGAGATCCCTCCCAAGCGTGCATTTGTTAGTGCCGCCGATTCTCGCCGTTTAGAAGATTTGGATGCACATTTAGGGGGTTTTTAGTGATTGTGAGTTCTTGTAGATCCCGGTGGCGCAAGCCCCCACCGTTAATTACCCCGGGCTACTAACCTCGAGGCACCTCTCGGATCTTTAAAAGAGAGAAGCAAATAGTATAGTTAAATGATGGTCAAGTGGTCATCTTGATTCATTAAAGGTCCCAAGGAAGACGAACCTACTACGACGGTTCGCTTTACCGCCTCGAGAGATAACCTTACTACGGATCGATTAATCTCTTCATTCGAAGGAGTTCGAGGACTCGACCTCGCCTACTACGAAAATGAACCTACTCGAACTCGCTTCCTATCTAGAAAACGAGACCTTACTTCGATTAATCTCTTCGTAGTTCACGTGAGTCTACTATGAACGACTCGACCTCGCTCATCTAGAAAATGAACCTACTTCAGAACGGTTCACAGTTGATCCTATGGAAGACGAACCTACTACAGATCGGTTCAGTCTATACCGCCTCGAGAGATAACCTTACTACAGATCAGATTAATCTCTTCAGAGGGGTTCGAGGTGAGTCTACTACAGAACGACTCAACCTCGCTGATCTAGAAGATAAACCTACTACGAACGGTTCAATCTTAACTAGTCAACAACCAATCACACAAAATACAACTCGAAGCACTGAGCCGGTTGATCTTGAGGTTGGTGAATCAGGAGAAGGGTGGATTTGGCCCACGTGTTTCTTCTCACCGATCTTCTAGATCATGAATTCGAAGCACTAAGCCGATTCATAAACCTAGAACACAATTGCACACAATGTCAAACCCGAAACACCGAGCCGCCTTAACATCGAGGCATGTGTTAGTGAAGGAACCTACTACGAACGGTTCACATTCACTCGTTTTGTGGATGAATCTACTACGTAACGATTCAATCTCACGATCTCGGGAGATGAACCGGAAGACAAACTTATCGGCGGATGAGTTCAAATTTTACTAGCTCAAATGGTCATGAATTACTTGTTCATGACACCGAGTCATTAAGATGTCACTTCTCTCGGACATCGTAATGTTCATATCTCTTGGAGTCGACATATCTCTTCATGTTGATGTCGCAGCCTTGGTTATTCTTCAACGAGCGTCAAGATGTTCTTGTCCCGACTAATCGTTCTAAATGTTGCATTACTTGTGCAAAATTACTATGTTGCCCTACACCCTTTGTGTGAGCGTATTTAGTCATGAGTTATTTGCTCATGGTAATGAGTCATTAAGATATCACTTCTCTCGGACATCGTAATGTTCTTCTTCCTCAAAGTCGACATATCTCTCCATGTTGATGTCGCAGCTTTGGTCATTCTTCAACAAGCGTCAAGATGTTCTTGTCTCGACATATCTCCTCATGTTGCTATCGAAACTTTAGTTATTCTTCGTCAAGATGTTCTTGTCTCGACTAATCGCTCTAAAATGTGCAAAATCACTGTGTTGCTCTACACCCTTGTGTGAGCATATTTGTTTACTTCAAAAATGTAAAAGATTATTACATAATATCTTTCATTATTATCTCTATTATAAAGGTGAATTTATTTTCATTTTTAAACTCTATTTATTTCTGTAGAAAATTATTTACAAAAATAATAGGAAATGGGTTAGCTATTAACTAGAATTTTATTTATATTTTTGGGATTTTATAATAGCTAAAGTAGTAGAATTTTTATTTTTATTATTTCTAAACTCTATCTATTTTGTAGAAAAATCACTTACAAAAATAATAGAAAATGAATTGGCTATGATTTTTATTTGTATTTTTAGGATATTTATAATAGCCAAAATAATAGAATTTCATTATTATATTTTCATTATGTTGAAACATTATTCATTATGTAGAAATTATTTACAAATCAAAAAGATGAATTAGCTATATTATTTTATTTTTTATTTTTTAGTATTTATAATAACTAAAGAAATCATTATTGTTATTCCATTATATTTTTATTATTTCTATTTATTATCTATAGAAAAATATAAGATTTTGTTTTATTATTATTATTATTATTATTATTATTGGAAAATAGCTACAAAGGATGAAATTCATTATATTCTTTATTACAACTATTATTTTTATTACATTTTATTCATCAAAAATATTATTATTGTATATTTATTTAGAAATAACAAAAGAGTGCAATTCATTTCATTATATAACTTTATTATCATTCTTTATTATAGAATAAAATGCATTTATCATCTATCACTATGATTATGTATATTTTTGTATATTTTTATATTATTTATTTTTTTACAGAAAATATTAACATAATATTCATTTGATATTATTATTTATTTTATTTATTAAAGAATAGAGCCAATCTCATTATCTCTTATTGAATATTATTATTATCAATATTATTTTATGGAAAATTACCAGAAAAATCATTAAAATATATTCAATCATTATTTATGATTTTATTTGAATTTTTGGAATTTTTATAGTATTTAAAATGACAAGTCAAAGCTAAGTCAAATATATCAATATATGTAATATCTTTTGCTTTTAAATTGTTTCAACATGATTATATTTTTAAAACTGAAATACTATTATATAGAAAAATAGTATGAAAAATAAGGAAATTTTAGAAACAAATTTGAGTTAATTTAGAGTTTAGGAACATTTTCAAATGATTTATTTACTCTATACTATTAATATTCTGTTATTAATTGATTAATGGGCTTAATCTGGGCCTTTGGATTTGTATTGAGATTAGCACAACTCCCTTATTTAACTTTCATACTCACTTGGGCCTCCAGATTAAATTAAGATTTGTGCCGAATGGATCAAAGGCCCGATTAATTCATACTTTAATTTTCTAAATACCCGATGGCCTAGCTCCTTGGATTTATCTCAATATTCGTGCGACTCTTTGAGATTTGTGTGGAGAGCATCTCCTTCGTCTTCCTTCCCCGTGCTTTGAGATGCGCACCGGATAGGCGATCTTGGTGCTCCGGCGGCTTTGATCGAGATCGGCTATTGCCTCAGCGTCGCCTTGATATGAAAAGCTAGTCCGTACCCTCGCATCATACATCGGTGCGGTGGATCGTCGGCGCCACCATGATCAATGGACTCGACTCGCACCGTTTTGGTACCGAATTCATTTCCGATTGAATTAAGTCAATTCGATATCAATTTCTAGCGTTTCTTGATTTGTCTATGCAATTCTAAACCTCAATTAACATCATTGATGATTTACTTATTGTAATTATCTATATTCCTTCTTGATTCATTACGGGACGATGACTCATGGTTGATACCGATCGGCAATTCAATACTATATTCTATATTTCCAAATCAATTGCCAAGAATTGCTTGATCTTGTTGATATGAAACTCATCGCCTATGTAATGCATTTCAGTTAAAGCATATAGCTTGATCAATTGGGGCGCTTTCAAGTGTTTTTGCATTACTGGTTTTGAGTCCCAGCGATTAGCTCCAAAATTTCCATCAATTACTTGATTAGAAGTTGAATTCTTGGAACAACTGCTTGGAAATATAGTGACTAAGAGGTCAGTGACCTTCGATTAGTCCATCATCCATGATTAGTGCTAGGAGATTATATAATCTTCGACTAGCTTTTCCTCGCAAATCGATTCGATCTTTGATTACTTAATTAACCAAGATAAAGGCAGGAAAATAAAACAAGGAGGATCTAAATAGTGAGGCGACAGCTCAAAGAAAAGATTCAATCAAGAAAGTTGAGAAATTCAATTGAATTGAAAAGAAAATTTGCGAAAATGCAAGTAACAATACTAAAAGTTCTGAAATTACTCAAAATTGAGCACAATTACAACTCAAACTCTCTATTTACAATAAGTACACTCACCTTTCCTTCTTCTCTGTAGCTCTGAGCTCTTGAACTGATTGTTAATGGTGGAAAAGGGTGACTGTTTGCCAAGTTCTCAACACTTGTTGAGATCAATTGGCCTTTCAACTTCTCACTTGCTCTCTAAACCTCTCAGGTGATCTTACAGGAGTTGTAAAGATTGTGTAGATGCTGGTTGTTGTTGTTTATCTCCACTGGATTGAGGTTTATATAGAAATCCATTGGTTTGACCGATTTTGACCACTCCAATCCAATTGCACATGGTGCATTATATCCTTCACTCCAACTGCTTCCTTGTATGCCTTATGGTTCACTGAACCGAGTCTCCATTGCCTGGCTCAGGTGTAACTGCCTAGAGGCAGTTACAACTTCATTTTATTTGCTGATTTGCCACTACTCGGTCTTCACACTCTTGCAAGCCTCTCTAGCCCCTTCTAGATCTTTCCAGGCCTTATACTATGCCTATATAAACTGCTAACATGCTCTCTTAGCTCCATTTTACAGAATTGATCTTAATTCACATCTTCTTCTTCATTACAAGCCATAATCAAGTTTCAAGCTTTCATCTCGATTCCTTGCTTGTTTCTTCTACCTTAAGGCTTCAACATCATCAATTCAGTGTCAGGCAACTCTTTGTGCTCTTACCTAGTCGATTTGCAAGCTCCATCACAGTGTTTGATCAACTCACCTCTAGGCCGAGTTGTGAGTTGGTGCAACTCTTACATCCAGCACTCAACTCTTCTCAATTATCACTCTAACACCATCGCCTGAGGTTCTAGAAGCTCTCCCAGCCATCAATTGCAAGTTCCAAGCTTCAATTGGCAAGTTCAAAGTTTTGACCCGAGATATTTCTCTCTGCTATATCTCTCTCTACATTGCATCATTCTGAAATCTAACTCCATACACCTTCTCTCCTTTATACTAGATAACCAGGGCTAGGAGCAATTGATCTGAAGTCTATCCCTTTGTTTGATCTCCATTGATGGCGCCATTGACAAATTTCTTCGACCATCGGGAAGAAGAAGAGAAGAGAGAGAGGAAGGAGGGAGCGTCCACTAGTGCGCCCGCATCCGTGTTCGTGCACCAAAGCAAAGCAGGAGAAGAAGAGTGCGAGAGAGAGAGTCCCCGAGACGCCGTGTGCATACACTCTCTTTTCCTTTTATTTAAATTCCAGTCAATAGATCTGTGTAGACTTGGTTTGTTATCTTCTTATATGCCGCGCACTCATGAACCCGACTAGTGGGCCCTACTTGTAAGTTCATTGAGTCTAGATTCACGGAGTAATTAGCGGTGGATTAGTTCATAGGTTAGAAGTAATTAAGTTTGTGTTGGCAATATCGATTGGTCGTTTGAGTTAAACACCTCCTTCTTAATCCTAATGGCATGTTAATAAGTCTTGAAGTGGTGAACCGAGCTTGCCATGTGGCACAGCTGGATTGAGGTGGCCTTGTAGTATTGTGCCATGTGGCTTAGGGCTGGGTGAGATGGCCTCCTCTGGCTGTGCCATGTGGCACAGAGAGGGTGAGGTGGCCCTGTGGTGTGATGCCATGTGGCACTAAGGTGGTGAGGTGGCCCACTAGCTGTCTGCCACGTGGCACTAAGGTGGGGCCCACCTGTCAGTGACTTGTGCCAGGGTGGGGCCCACTTGCTGACATGGCCCAATGAGAGGCCGCCACGTGGCACTCGGCTGCTGAGTTGGTCCAGTCTGGTGCGCCACGTGGCACACCCTCTCTCTTCATCTATTTTATATCTTCTTGTGTTTCTTACACCCAGTTTGTACCCAGAGCTGCCATCATCTCCAAGTTGTACCCAGAGCCACCTTGATTAAATCTCAGCCTTTGATTAATCCATTTATTCTGCTTTTATCTTCCCTGAATTTATTTTAATAGCTCCACTTATCCAAAAATCATGAAAATTTCACCAAAAATCCCTAAAATCATGATGATCACCCCTGTAATTTTTAATTCCATTTTTACCCCTGTCTCTCTGAATTAAAAATTCTTTTGTCAAAGAAACCCTATTATTTCTTCTGAATTAATCCCAGATTTCATTTGTAGCTCAGTGTCTCTGCCAATTACCTCTCTCTTGTAGAAACCACCCTAACTAAATACCAATTAGACTTATATTGATATTCATTAGGGTTTGATCCGATCAACAGATTGATTACATGTCAACGAGTGATACAAACCTAGACTTGATCGATGGTTGCTCCCGCTTTGGCACTTTGATCGGTCTTGTGAAATTGTCTTTCAATCCCTTAACATGAGGGTGACTTGGTCAAAGAACTAACTACTTATCAGTAATTGACACAAATCAAAGCATTGTTAGGTGGTTGCTCACAGCTTTGGCACCAGGTCAGCCTTGAAAGCAAAATCACATTTGAATTTTCTCATGACTAGTTGCATCAAAATACTAGCTTGGCATTGACATCATTTCATGTGGTACAGGGATTATACTACTTCAGCTCCTTTCTAGGGTTAGCTCCAAGGCCAGATTCTTAGGGTTTAACTCTGACTCCCTTGATAGTTGGTCACTGAGGTGTAGGGCCCACCTGTCAGTGAAAATGGTCACATGGATGACCCATCAGATAGGCTAGGTTTATGTTGTTAGAGCCGTCTACAAGGGACTGCCAGGTGGGTCCCACTTGTCAGAAAAAGTGTAATCAAATGGCTGACCCATCAGGAGATTTTCTCTCTCTGAAATCTCCCGAGGGTCAGCCACCTCGAATGAGTAGGAGGTGGTGGAGTATTTATATCCTTGTCTCTCACCCTGACATTTCCTTGTGGGACTAATGGATTCATTCCGGGGTTAGGCAGCGACCTCTTCTGATCAGTGGGCCATCTCTTCCTTGCTTTCTCTTCTTCCCTCTTCTTATGATTTATCATTAATCATTGATTTTATTTTCATTTATTCGGCTACTTATCCTTGGAATTTTTCAAGGGTAAACAAAGAGCCACCCACCAAAGCGGGTCCCGAAGATTTTAGAAAATTAAGAGGGCTGCTTTGGTGCACATATTCGTCGCACATTTTTTCCTTTTTCTTTCTCCCTCCTTCTTTTGTTGTTGACTTTATCGCCTTTACTCTAGATTCGACCATCCCTCCATATGGCACGATCCCTAGACGTCCTCGGAGTCATTATCTCTCTTTCTACGAGGACCCGGAGGACTGGATACCCACAGTTAGGGTTACACGCGGCACCCCCATACATCTTCGAGCTGGTGGTTTGATTTTTCGCGACGAGCAGCCTCACGATATCACACCCCTACTGCCTCGAGATCTTTCAGCCGCAGCACCTCCTGTTCATCTCCTTGGCAAGGAGATGATCGATGGAGAGGCCTCTCGCTGGGCTAGCATCGACTTCAGTCTTCCACTTAGATATCATGGGCATCAGTTAGACTGGATCCGCTATATCCTTACACAGGAGAGAGATATCCTTTGTAGTTCAGGTGTGTACAGTTGTATTTTCTTGTCGATGTTTCGGTATCACATTGACACACCTTGGCTTTGTGCTTTCTGCGAGCGGTGGAGCTACTCCACTAACACTCTCTTTATTGATGATCGGGAGTTGACTCCTACATTATGGGAGATCCGTCAGCTGACCGGTCTACCTGTATTCGGTCATTATTATGATGAGTTCTTGCTATCAGAGGATGACTTGAGGGACCCTTCCCTGCACCCAGCTTCTCTTCGGGAGGTTTACAGGATTTATGATCAGTTGAGAGGGCAGCACCTTTCTGTCCCTTTCAGATTCTGGATATCTTATTTCACTGATCGGCTACATTCTCATACTAAGTGTTGTGCCTCTACTCGTGACCCTTTTGGTACCGGGCACCTCGACCTTTTCAGTGACGTGGCCGCTCCCTCGCAGGATACTCTGTGCTCACATGAGATCGACCGTGAGACTTATTTGATAGCCTTTCTCTCCTGGTGGATTTGTTTCTTTCTACTCCCCAGTTCGGGGGCTCGTACCATCCGTCCCTCGGTATTTGTGATAGCGAGTCAGATTGCTCGTGGTGAGAGAGTCTCATTGGCCGTACCTGTCTTGGCCAACATCTACAGGAGTTTGCGGGGTTTGACATCCTCACGTGATCCTTCTCACTGTAGGGAGTTAGTACCTTGGCATTTCATTAGTGGGTGGTTGCATATGTATTGGTCTGGCCTGTATCACCCATCCTTATCATCAGATTTGAGGGCCCACTTACCTATCTTGGGTGACTTAGCCGGTACAGAGCCTGCCTCCTTGACCCCGGAGGATGCTCGCTTCAGATTCTACCGTAGCCGTGATCATCTGAGGCTAGCTCGTACCAGATTAGCTACTCATCATCTGGCTGGGACCACTTGCAGATCTCTAGTTGATGCGACATTTCACTCTAGAGGTTCTTCTCCTTTCAGAGATCAGCCAGATATTTTAGACTATTTCATCAGCCTCCGCCACGGGTTCTTGCCACTCCGCATTGGCGATTATGCTTTCATAGAGCCCTATTCTCCACACAGATGTGCGCATCAGTTTGGTTTAGACCAGGATGTGCCTCTTTTCCTTCTTCATCCTGAGTCTTTAGCGATTGACCTTGAGGGCCTTGGGTGGTGCTACTCACATCTATTCCGATTAGGGACAGGTTCTCACTTTCAGACAGTACCTGCTTCCCGTACACCCACTTTCTCGAGACGCTACATCTGGTGGTATTATAATGTCATTCGCTCGTACCAGTCATACACTCCTTCAGTGGTGGTACGCGGTACTTGCCCCAGGGATAGAGGCAGTTCATCGTCTAGCCTCTCTTATGATGACTTCATCTCTTTCCCACTTCTTTCTTCAGTGCCAGTGGACTTTCAGGGGTTAGACAGCCGTTGCCTTTGTTCGTCTACTAGGACTCATCTCACTGGTACACTCCAGATTCATCCCTTCCTTATTTTAAACTTAGACTTCAGGCTAGATTTTGACAGATTTCTTTTTGATCAGATTCTGCATATGAGTATGATGAGGCAGAGCCCGGCTTCTCAGTCCCTCGCCCGAGAGCTGTTGACGTTTATTCTCATCCACCTGCCGAGCCACCGGCTTCAGCCGCCGTGGGGAGAGATCGAGACGGCGCTTCTCGGCCGCCTTCCCCATCTTCTTTCCCTTCTCCCATTTCGGGTGATTTTCTTTACTGACTTGCCTATTCTTATTCGGGCCCATTTTATTTACAGCTCTGATTAGGGTTTATTATTCTAGCTCGCGAGACATCTCCTTTGGAGGCAGCTCGAGATGACATCGTAGCAGATTCATCAGCGCCAGCGAGCACTGTCCTCTCAGGGTTTTGCACCGACCTTGCTGTCGCAGGTTCGTGTGCCTCATTTAACACTTAGTTGCTAGTATGCACCAGTGTTTTCATTCTTACATGTAGATTTTATAGGCCTTGAGGCTGATGATATGGCATCTCCACACCGCTCGGAGTCTTTCTTTTACGACGGTCCTGCCTCACCGTCGATTTTGCTAGTACCCACTGGGGATGGTGACTCCTTTGATGTGGTTTTGGGGCCGGTGCTCACTCTTACGCGGTCAGAGGAGGCTTCTTTCGAGCAGGGGAGTCCATTGGCTGTCGAGCCCGCAGCGACGAGCCATTATTGATCGAGGGAGGGCCATCCCATGTCTCCTCATCTCCTGACAGGCAGCCTCTCGTGGCTATAGATGGCGGAGTTTCATCAGATACTCGGGTGGAGGACTCGACTGAGCGGGCTGCAGTCGATTATGACTCGGAGCTGGATGAGAGTTGGCTAGTGGAGCAGCTATTCCACAGCCCAGAGACGGAGGTCCCGGCTAGTGAGGGTCTCATCGAGCCTCATGTCTCTCCCGGTACTTTGTACTTCCTTTGTCATTTTTCTCATATTTTACTTTTTCATGTACTTATGCCTTTATTTTGCAGCCGGGTCTGGTACACCTACAGGTCCTCCCGAGATGGCCGATGCTCCCATCCCTGACCCAGTCGCGCCGGTCTCAGGCGACGAGGCGATAGGTTAGATCTTCTCTTCCTTCTATTTCTTCTTTGATTATAACAATTTATCTAACCCATTTGCTTTGTTTGCAGATGTTACATTAAGGGATGTAAAGCTCGCCTTAGCCGCGCTGGCGGATGCACTACGAGATACTTTCTTCGGAGATTATCCACTAGATTTCGAGATCCTGGATTCTCTGCCCGATGACTTCTCCTTTGACTGGTATAGGCTGATGCGGGATACCATCGCGCCAGCTCTACTCATCGCGCCTCGTCTTGAGAGTACCTTTATTTCTAGGAGGTGTGAGGAGCTGCTCGGGGCTTACCAGGATGCGAGCTCTCTCGTATACCAGCATGAGTTAGAGATCCATGAGCTGCGCAGGCACTTGGAGGCCGCTCGACTCCGCTATCTTCAGCGGCTCTCTTCTTGTGCCACTCTCCGCTCCATGGGAGTCAGTGGTGGGCCCGCTCGACTACTCGTGCAGGAGCTAGAGGACCACAGATTGTCAGTAGAGGGCTTCTCTCGACATCTGGCGGGACGTCTCCCGGAGCTGCAGATTCACTCGAGTGCCCGGGATAGTGCCTTCTCTCAGTTCTTGGATTTCGAGGCGACTTCAGAGGAGGATAGGCACTCCCTCCATGCTTATCTGGAGACCATTAGCACTGTGCTATTAGAGCTGGAGTCCCGCTTTTTGGGCCCATAGACTGTACTCTTCATTTCTTTTTTCCTTCTTCTCTTTTGCTATACTTGATATAGGATGCCTTGACACTTGTTATCTTTGATCTCTTTGTTGTGGATGATGCTTGCCTTTATTGTTATCCCTTCGTCACTTCCTCTGCAGCGCGAGGAAGTATTTTATTTATTTCATGCTGTGCACCTCCAATCTTATTTGTAAAAGCGCTCGATTACAACTGCTTCGTTATTTCGCAGCGTCTAAACATAATAAAAGGAAAATTTTACAACATCCTATTACATTTATTCTATGCATGCTTCTCTCAATACAAAACTTAGTAACCGTGGTATTTTACGGATACCGAACCTGTCTGTATTGACCTCTAGGCCGGGTACAGAATAAACCCGTTTATCCCTTTATTACTGATGGATAAACTTACCAGTATCAATTGGATTGTGGATGCAATTGATAACACCATTTTGTGGATGCTCCTTGTATACTTGATTGATATTTATTTGTGGAAGCTCACCCACTCTCCCCTCATTTGTGCACCGTTGCGTGCAGAAGTGGAAACTCACATTCACTCATCTCCACTCGATTTGTTTGTGGGGGTCCTATCCTCAAACATCCATCACGCATCCCTGCGAGATAGGCTTTCATCGGGTAGGTCCGCTCTCCATGACCTGAGTCACTTCTTTAAGCGAATTACTTTATCTGACACTGAATGTCGGGCAAAAGCGTAAACCCTTAGTCTGACCCCTCCATGATCTATTTTGGGATTAGAAACAGATCACCTCCTTGGGCGTGTGGTACTTTTGCGGATGAATGTACCCAACCTGGTTTTTTATATTTTGGCTACCCTCAAACATCCATCACGCATCCCTGCGAGACAGGCTTTCATCGGGTAGGTCCGCTCTCCATGACTAGAGTCACTTCTTTAAGCGAGCCGCTTTGTTTAACATAAAATGTTGGGTACAAGCATAAACCCTTGGTCTGACCCCTCCATGATGTGCCGTGGGATTATGACACGTCATTTCTTTGGGCGTGTGGTGCTTTTACGGATGAATGCACCCAACCTGGCTTTGTATAACACTCGTGGTGTCGGGGACAAAGGTGGCAACCCCTTATTGAAAAAGATTTTATTATTTTCATTATTACTATTTTTTTTATTTTTTTTATTTTTTAATTGATGAGTAAGAAAAATAGTTTTTTATTGTTTTACTTAGATATCCTTTTGTTTTATTAGAAGAGAGCAGAGATTTTTTTTTTGTTATTAGTGATACATGTTACTAATAGTACGAGAGTTATTTATTTATATGCCCTCGGAAGCGACTATTTACTAGCCACCAATTTGCTCGACCTATCCTTTGGCTTGCGCCGCGGGCGACCAATATGAGCAACTTTCGTCATTGGGCGACAGATAGTTTGAGGGACAAACTGCAAACCCTGCCCATTTTTGTGTTTATTCTGTATCAAATGGACAAACCCAGTGGTATTTGTATTGTGAGCCCAAACACCAAAGCTCTCGCCTTACATTCTCGCGTGGTTTTGGCATTGAATTCTCTTATTCTATTTTTATTTTGTTGTAGGGCTAAATGTGTTTGTGTGGTTTTGGATTTTTGGATGCATTCTATTTACAAATGCACAAGTAAGGTTTTTGGGATTTTTATGCAAAAGTGGAGGTTAGACATGGGTTTGTGTTTCGTGCACGTGCGTGTAAGCGAACACTTATTTCCTCCTTATTTATTTACAATAGATACTACTCGATCGGCCCCGCTCTGGGCTATGTGTAGTATCTCTTCAGGTATCGCCCATTAATCGGTGGCATGGGCCTTTCACCTTCATGGTCTATGAGTTGGTATGCGCCGCCTTCGTATACCTTCTCAATTACATATGGCCCTTCCCAATTCGGAGAGAATTTTGGGCCGATGTGCCGGCCAATGATCGGCCTCTTAAGGACAAGAACAAGCTCCCCTTGTTGAAATGCCCTGACTCGCGCCATTTTGTCATATGCCCTTGCCATTTTTGCCTGATATATTTCAAGATTCTGTTGGGCTATTAATCTCTTCTCGTCCATGGCATCTAATTCGTCCAATCTGAGTTGTTGGCATTCATCCATGGTCATATCATTTTGCATAGCTACCCGCAACGACGGTAATTCCACCTCGAGAGGGAGAACGGCTTCAACCCCAAAAGCCAGAGAATACGGGGTAGCTTGCGTAGGTGTTCGGTATGTGGTTCGATAAGCCCATAATGCCTCCCCGTAGACGATTATCCCAGGTCTCGTTGGTTGCGTCCACGGTCTTTTTCATAATATTGATTAGGGTTTTGTTAAAGGCTTCGGCTGGCCGTTGGCTCTTGGGTTGTAAATGGACGAGAATCTCCAATCAATATTGAATTGCTCCGCCAGGGCATAGACTTTAGAGCTCTTGAAGGCCGTCCCGTTATCGGATATTATCCGTTGTGGTGTCTTAAATCGATAGAGGATGTGCGTCTTAAAGAATTTAACCACATCGGATGCTTTAACTTCTTTAAGTGGAACGGCTTCGGCCCATTTTGTAAAGTAATCTGTCGCCGCCAGAATGAACCGGTGACCTCTTGATATAGGAGGGTCTATGGGTCCCACTATGTCTGTGCCCCACATATTAAATGGCCAGGATGCTATTGTGGGGTGCAACGGGTTTGGCGCTTGATGTATAAAAGGGCCGTGTATCTGGCACATGCGGCACTTCTTTGCGTGAGCTTCACAATCAGCCACCATTGTGGGCCAATAATACCCCATTCGCTTGATTTTTAACTTCATCTTTGGCCCAGACTGATGCGCCCCACATAGTCCGGAATGAATTTCTTTCATAACCTGCTCGACTTCATGCCCTGATACACATCTCAGCCATAGTTGATCATAAGACCTACGGTATAGCGTATTGCCCACATACGCATATCGTAGTACCCGCTTTCTTAGTTGATCAGCTATTCTTTTATCTTTGGGAAGGGTGCCATGCCGGAAATATTCAATGAACGGCTGTCTCCAATCATCGTCTTCTCCAGTTATCATTGCTTCTTGGCATTCTACCTTTTCTAGTCCAATATCTTTATTGTTTGTATCGTCTGTTGCTTGACACAATGATAACGTCCTCCTATTACGGACAGTGATGTGGATTTCCGGCTCTGTTGGTTCACCCAACTCCTTGGCGAGTTTGGCCAACGCATCTGCTTCACCATTCACAGCCCTCGTGACCTTCTCAATGGACACATACGGGATTTTCTTCATTAGTTCCATGGCCTTCTGGTGATATTGTATTAGTTCCGGCTTCAGGACCTTGTATTCGCCAATTATTTGATTTATTATCAGCTGTGAATCCCCAAAGATGCGTACAGCCTTGATTTCTAGCTCCAATGATAGCTCTAGCCCGGCGATAAGTGCTTCATACTCTGCTTCATTATTTGTGCATGGTTCAGTTAAAGCCAGAGAATGTCGTATTATTCCGCCTTCCGGGGTCACGAAGACTAGTCCCGCGCCAGCTCGCACAGTTGGGACTCCTGGGCCCGCGATCGGCTTGATTGACGAAGCGCCATCGAAGTACAACTCCCATATAGGGTTTCCTTCTTCAATATGTAGAGTTTCCTCATCGGGAAAGTCACATTTTAATGGAGAGTCGTCTTGAATTGGGTGTGCAGCCAAGAAATCCGCCAGCGCCTGCCCCTTGATCGCCTTTTGCGGTGTGTAGGTGATGTCAAACTCGGTAAGAATGATAGCCCACTTGGCCAGCCTACCCGTCAACATTGGCCGAGTCATCAGGTATTTGAGAGGATCTACCTTGGATATTAAAATGATTTTATGGGCTAGCATGTAGTGCCTCAATTTCTTCACCGCGAAGATTAGGGCTAAACAATGCTTTTCAATTGGCGAATACCCGTGTTCTGCTCCCACCATCATGCGGCTTAAGTAATATAGCGCATTTTGGTTACCATCCTGGTTTTCTTGTGCCAATAGAGCTCCCAAGGATCCATCCAGGCGGTTGTATATAAAATGAGTTCTTTCCCGGGTATGGGTGCCGCCAATACTGGAGGGTTGAGTAGATAAGCCTTGATTTCTTCAAAGGCTCGCTGGCAATCGCCATCCCACTTAAACGGGATATTCTTCTTAGTCAGCCGGGTGAAGGGTTGAATTTTACCCGATAGGTTGGCTATAAACCGCCTGATATACGCCAGTTGCCCTTGCAAGGATCGCAATTGTTTTAAATTCTTCGGCGGGGATAGTTCAGTGATTGCTTTGATCTTGCCCGGGTCTATTTCGATTCCCCTATGGCGCACCACAAACCCTAGAAATTTACCTGATGATACCATGAATGCGCATTTCAACGGGTTTAATTTGAGCGCATGTTCTCTTAGGCGGTTGAAAACGACCTCAAGATATTGGAGGTGTTCTTCATAAGACATGGCTTTGATGACTAGATCGTCCACATAGCACTCCACTATCTTGTGAATCAGATCGTCGAATATCTTCGTCATCGCCCGTTGATAGGTGGCACCCGCATTTTTCAGCCCAAACGACATAACTTTGTAACAATAGATGCCAATCGGCGTGCGGAATGCTGTGTGCCTTTCATCTTCGGCGCCATTTTAATCTGATTATAGCCCGCATAACCGTCCATGAAGGAGAAGACTTCATGGGAAAATGTATGATCAATTATGATTTCGGTTACTGGGAGCGGGAAATCGTCTTTAGGGCATGCCTTGTTTAAGTCCCGAAAATCTACGCAGATGCGAATCTGCCCATTTTTCTTTTTAACCGGGACGATGCTAGCCACCCATTCTGGCGTCTCTTCTTCCCGTATGAAGCCTGCGTCGATGAGTTTCTTCGTTTCCTCCACGACCTTTTCTTCAAGTTCTATTCTCATTCGCCTCGGCGCTTGTTTAATCGGCTTGAAGGTTGGATCAATTTTTAAGTAATGAACCGCTACGTTGGGATCTAATCCAGGCATTTCTTTATAACTCCAAGCGAAACGATCCATGTAGCTTTTAAGGAATGTCTTCAATCTGTCAGCCACCTCTTCTGGTAATGACGCGCTTATGAAAGTTGGTCGTGGGTCTTCTTCCGTCCCCAGATTGATTTCAGCTAACTCATCGACCGTATTAGGCTCCTTTTCTAGCTGTTTCAGAGCATTTTTCAGACCGGGTATTGTCCTCTTCTGTTTCATTGTCCAGCATCTCAACAGAAGTCGCGCAACAGCTTTCTTCTGTATGGTTTTCGTTAAGGGACCCCTCAAAACATGTTGCGTCATCGCAGTTATACCCTAACCCTCGGGTGTATTTTATTTTACCATCCGGGCCTATAACCTTATTCTGGCCGCCATTCCAGAGTTCATCGAAGCGCTTGGCCTCGGCCTTGGATATGTCTCTCAAACATTTTGCTCTTTTTGCTAGTTTATACAGCTCATTTCCAAAGGGATGAGATGCAGCGTCACCGCTCGTTGCATTCTCTGATTCTTGTTCTATCACCCACTTTTCCAAGTGTTGTGGTCGGGTTCTTCGGACCGAGTCGAATCGCTACGATAGAAAATGATAGCCTTGTGAATGATAGTTTTCCCTTTGATGCGCTCTACCTTTGCCGGCACAACAAAGGTCTTTAGGGTTTGGATGTGGTTCACTTCCCTTGGCATGAGGTCTTTAAAATGCCTTTCGGGAACCACGGTAGAATCTCTAGCGCCGCCATCTCTTCTTCTATTTCAATATTCATAACTGAGTTGGAGCGGTAGATTTCTTTGATCGGCTTTCGTCTCGCAACTTTGGGTTTGCTAGGTACGGGAGTGTGCGAGATCGTATAGGCAACCCTTTTGCCCTTGTTATTTGAGCTGTGCGGGGCTGGGTTTTGTTGAAAGCTTTTCGGGAGTTGAATTGTCCCGTTTCTGTGCCCTTCTTCTATGAGGTCCGTGAATACCCAGCATTCTTCAATTGTGTGACCCAATATGCGATGATAAGGGCGAGAATTCACCTTCACCGGGCTCTCTCTATGTCCGCGGGTCTTTTACAAGCGGGAAGTGTCAATCCGCTTTTTAGAGGCCTCGCTCAAATATCCGAAATTTGTTTTATTTTTCGGAAAGAGTATGGTTTACTCTTCTTGGCCTTGAGGGTTTGCATGACGGCCGATTGTTTAGCTTTCGTTTCTTCCCCTTTTGATTCATCTACTATAACAATTACCCGTTTGCCGCTATCGGGTGCTTGCCTTTCGGGGTCCGGCGCGGGGTTCGCTCGTCATTTCTTTGAGTAGCTCGGAGTTATAAATCGCGGTTTGCAGGTTTTCAATCATTATCATGATTTCATTGTGTTGCACTTTAATATCTTGCATCACCTCCCATTGTTCAGACACCTCTCTTCTATTATTTTCAACTTGGTGCCTTATTTCGTCGATCGCATTCCAGACGCGACCTTCAAAATTTTCCCGCCATGATCGTTCTTCATTTATAGGCCTCGGCCTAACCGGGTTATCCCTTCCGCTACCGGATCCCGTGTTGATCATAAATGACTCCTCGCTTTCATTATCTGTTTCGGGCCCTTTATATGGCTTCTTGAGGATGTGATAGATGATCTCTTCGTCAGATTCTTCTTCCCAGGGCTGCCGACCATGGCTAGATTCTTCCCCCGAGGTAATATCGCCCGAGTCGTTGGAATCTTCGGAGTCTTCTCCTGAAGTTGCCTCTGTGATCTGAATTTGAGGGGTGTTGGCAGGTTTAAAATTGAAAATGACTTCCTCCTCAGAATCACTTGAATTGATTTCGCTCGGCTTTATTTGGGCCTTATACGTAGCCACCTGTTTGAAACGGAAGGTTGCTTCCTCACCCGACTTTCTTCCGGGTCTTTGAGTTCGAACACCTCGGGGTTTAATATTAAATTTGACCTCTTCTTCTTCTCCGGACGAGGTATCAAATTTAGGGCTTTTATTGAAAGGTTTCTGACCTGCTTTTGTTATTGGTCGGCTTGGCGCCACGTGGATTTAGGCAGAAAATATTGGGCGTCATTGAATTTAATCTCATGCACCCCGAATGGTTTGACATCTCCGTCAATTCTCTTTTGTTTACCATTCTCAATATATTTCGGGCATTGGTGCGAGTAGAGGTATGACTTGATTCTTTGTGAAGCCACGGGCGACCCAGCAACGCCCGATAAGAAGTTTCAGCGTCAATGACATAGAATTTAGTAGGCGCTTTTAGGCTTCCGCATTGCAGGTTCAGAGTTATAGCTCCCAGGGCCTTTTGGGAGTTTTGATTGAAGCCATGAATGATCACCTTTTCGTCAGATAGGTTCTTCACATCTAAGGTGATGGTCTTCAGAGTTTTAAGCGGCATGATATTGATCGAGGACCCCGCGTCGACCAGGATGCGACCAATCTTTTGCCCTCCACAATTTCCGGTGATGTATAGCGGGCGGTTGTGGTCGACGGTGCCTATTAGGAGGTCATCGTCTGTGAAATTTATGCAGGCGGCCCGCTTGGCGGTGAATAGGGCTTCCTGCATATTTTGCTCGATGAAGTATGACTTGTACTTCTCGGGATCTTGCAAGGCCTGGATTAGTACCTCCCTTAGGTCTTGTGACATCATCAATGCGTCGAATATGCTTAATAACGCTGGAATCTTACGCAGATGTGCCAACACATTATATTCTTCGCCGTCGGCCGGTCTTTTACGGGTTCTTGCTTAGGGCTCTCGGCCTCTTTACCTTTATTACGGGCCTTGTCCTTTCCCTTATCGGACTCTTTGGGAGCTTGTCTCTCGGGTACGTAAGTCCGGACCGGAGCACAGCTTTGCATTCTTCATTTTTGGTCCCAGAGGTGCTTGCTTCCCCTTCATCATTTGGGAAGAACATCTCTTCTAAAGTTGGCATATCTTCGTCGTGAGAAGAATATACCATGTTGCACGAAGCACCCCAGATCTCTTCGCTTTCTTCTTTATTAGTTTCTTCATCTACATCTTCTTTCTTTTGACCTAGGGTTAGCCTTTCCCAGTCTTCTTTGGAGATGAAGTGTTGAAGGGTAATCGCCTCGGGACTGCCCTGCTCGCATTCTTCAATTTTGTTCTTTCTGGACTTGTTGCTTCTATGCTTCTTTCTTTTCTTAAGAACCTGGTCTTGGCTCTGGTCCACCTTATAATATACCCTGGGTTTTGGTGGGACCACTGGCGTGATGTCGTCTTTCCATCTCATGCCGGGTTCTTTCTTAAGAGCTTTAAGCATTTTAATCGACTTCTTCGATAAGTGTGTAGTCCATTGTTCTTCTTGGTTTTCGCTTAATCGGTCCGGGATCTTCTCTTCTTCGTGAGAGATCATATTGGCTTTCATTCATGGGCGATGGGCTTTGCAAGAACCCTTTAGGTAAAGTAATTTCACCATTTTTGTACGCCTTCTCGACCCAATCTTTGAAGACCCAGCAATCTTCAATTGGATGCCCTAGTACTCTGTGATATGGGCAGAAGTTGGGTTCGTCCGATTTATCGGCATCTTACGGGCGTTCTTGGTCGGTAGGGTAGGCCGTTCTTTAGTGCCCTCTCGAAGATTTGTGCAACTTTATCTTTCTGAAGAGTACGGTTTAGTCTTCTTTTGTCTAAGGGTTTCAAAACTCCGTGAACTCCCTCCTGGATTGGGTCTGGGTCCCTTATTGTAATTGTTGCCATTTGTGCCACTGCTGCCGCTTTGAGTATCTGCGTTAGCGACCATTTTATCTTTTAACGAGGTAAATGCCACCTTGGTCTCGGCTCGGGCTCCTCGTTGCGGCCTATTGTTCATGAAGTTCGGCACGGTGTGTGGTGACATCCTTTCCATATTGGATACCGATCTGAGCAAGTCTTTGAACGTGTTGACCTTTGTCACACCAAGAAGCATGCCCATCCACCCGTCAATGTTTTCATGATTAGGTTGACGGCCTCATCTTCGGTTAATGTGCGGTCGCATTTGATGCGAGGTTCCGCCATCTATTGATAAAATCATCATTGACTCCCCTTTCTTGGGTTTAGTGCTCGCCGATCGGCTATGTTTATTTTATCGGACACCATGACGAACCGTGCCCTGAACGAGTCCGCCATCTCGTCCCAGTCCCGATCTTTGTTGTTTTCCGATGAATAATACCATTGGAAAGCGGTTCCCACTAAACTTTGAGGGAATTGTCTTAACAACGATGCATCATTGCGCCGTGTTGCCGCACGAGGCTACAAAGTGGGCCGAGTGTTGCTCGGGGTTTAGATCTTTATTGCCTTCCCCGGAGAAGGTCCTGAAGCGAGGGATCACATACCCTTTAGGATATTCTTCTAAATCGTATATGGCGGGGTATGGATGTCCACAGTTTTTAACGGGAGGGATAGCGTATCCACCTCCAGCTATTTGCATTTGCTGGGCAATCATGGCTTGAATCTCTTTCCGGGATATTCCCGTTGGTTCAGCCTCCACTTCTATTGTTCTATGTGGATGGGGTTTAGAATTGACGGGTTGTTTTCCTTATGATTGCTTTTGGTACTTGTGGACCCCTTCTTGACGGGAGCTACCAGCTTTGAAATTGGCGTCTTGTGATTCTTGCAACGATTTGACCGCCTTAATCAATTCTTCATTTTGTTTCAGCATGGTAGCGATTAGCTCCCGTTGCCTAATCAGCTCTTCATCCCGTGCCTCGATGTGGCCTTTTAATATTTCAATTTCATCGATAGGCACTTCGGGACGTGTTTCAACGTCATCTTCATTATCGAAGAAGTCAGGGTTTTCGTTGTGGTCTTCCCCTTCCCTGCTGTTGCCTTCGGGGTTGACTCTCTTGGGAGGTCTCCCTTTTCTACCATTATTTTTGTTGGTATTGGTGACGTGAGCTTGATTAGGTGGGGACTGGTCGTCCTGGACCATGTTCACCTCACCATCAGTGTCTGGATCAGTATCGTAGCTTATACTGATGGTGTTGACCGAGAAGTGCTCTTCATAGCGAGCGGTTCTTCTCTTCTTCTTCGTTTGGTCAGGGGCAGTTATTTTTAAGTTGTTGAGTGGTATTCTCGAGCCTAATCGGCTGAATACACTCTTCTGACCTAGGCGGCTAAATACACTCTCGGACGGAGTGCAAGAGTTGCTGCTTTCCTTTTGGGTTGGGCTTGAGGCCCAGGGTTTTGTTGGCTGGGAACCCTTTGGGACCCACACCTGCTGGGTGCTAGGTGTTGCCTTTGATGTAAATCTCCTCGGGTGCGGAGTTGAGACAATGGCTTGCGGCGAGCCATGTCTTGAAACTGATTGGAGCGGGAGACGTATTGTCTCGACTAGCGTTTCTAACGCTCTTCCTCTGTTTGAGGGCCCCGAGCCTTGTAGATGGCTTCCGCGGGGGCTTGAGACTTGTCTGGCGGCGGCCGAGGCCTTTGAGTTGGGCGAGGTGTGGGCTTAGGCACCTCCCATGCACAGCGGAGGGCGGTGGCCGAGTTCTTGGCCACTATACGAAGTGCTGTGAATTTATTGGAGACTGGGATAACTGGCCTAGCCACCAGCTGGTTTTGGTATGCATCCAGGGCCCTTTTCCTGGACACTTGAGAGTTGCGGGTAGTTTGGGCTGCGGCCGTTGTGGCTGTCCTCTTGGACGGTCGCCTTCTCCTCTTTGGGGAGGTAGTAGGAGAGGCCATTACGTTGTTAGAAATACCCTTAGGAGTCAGGATGATCGAGTCCTCCTCCTCGTCCGGGATGGAGATCGGACGGTTGCGGAGTGAAGGTGGCCACCGGAGTGGGCCGGGCGAGAAGGTTCTTGCGGGATGGTCCCGAAGAACATGAATAACTTGCCCTCTGGGCTCTGTGCAGGTGTGACGGTGTAAGGAGCGAGGTTGAAGTTTCCAAAGTATGCCATTTCCTGCAAAAACAAAAATACTTGAAAATCATTAGTCATTTTTAGCGCATAGAAGACCACTTGTATCTTTTAACTATTCTATTTGCTTCTCTCTTTCAAAGATAAGAGGAGAATCTAGGTCCCACCGGGCGTGCCAGATCCTGTGCGACCCTTTTTCGCGCGCTCCGCACCGCCGCTGGGCGATGGGATGCGGAAGAAGGACACGGAGATCCCTCCCAAGCGTGCATTTGTTAGTGCGGGCTGATTCTGCCGTTTAGAAAGATTTGGATGCACATTTAGGGGGTTTTTAGTGATTGTGAGTTCTTGTAGATTCCGGTGGGCGCAAGCCCCCACCGTTAATTACCCTGGGCTACTAACCTCGAGGCACCTCTGGATCTTTAAAAGAGAGAAGCAAATAGTATAGTTAAATGATGGTCAAGTGGTCATCTGGGTTCACTAAAAGGTCCCGTGGAAGACGAACCTACTACAGATCGGTTCGGTCTTTACCCTCGAGAGATAACCTTACTACGGATCGATTAATCTCTTCAAGGGGTTCGAGGTGAGTCTACTACGAACGACTCGACCTCGGTTCATCTAGAAAATGAACCTACTTCGAACGGTTCACGATTGATCCTATGGAAGACGAACTACTACTACGGACGGTTCGGTCTATACCGCCTCGAGAGATAACCTTACTACGGATCGGATTAATCTCTTCGGAGGGTTTGAGGTGAGTCTACTACGAACGACTCAACCTCGGTTGATCTAGAAGATAAACCTACTACGAACGGTTCAATCTTAACTAGTCAACAACCAATCACACAAAATACAACTCGAAGCACCGGGCGGTTGATCTTGAGGTTGGTGAATCGGGAGAAGGGTGGATTTGGCCCACGTGTTTCTTCTCACCGATCTTCTAGATCATGAATTCGAAGCACTAAGCCGATTCATAAACCTAGGAACACAATTGCACACAATGTCAAACACGAAGCACTAGCCGACTTAACATTGAGGCATGTGTTAGTGAAGGAACCTACTACGAACGGTTCACATTCACTATTTTGTGGATGAATCTACTACGAACGATTCAATCTCACGATCTCGGGAGATGAACCGAGAAGACAAACTTATCGACGGATGAGTTCACCTTACTAGCTCAAATGGTCATGAATTACTTGTTCATGACACCGAGTCATTAAGATGTCACTTCTCTCGGACATCGTAATGTTCATATCTCTTGAGTCGACATATCTCTTCATGTTGATGTCGCGACCTTGGTTATTCTTCAACGAGCGTCAAGATGTTCTTGTCCCGACTAATCGTTCTAAATGTTGCATTACTTGTGCAAAATTACTACGTTGCTCTACACCCCTTGTGTGAGCGTATTTAGTCATGAGTTATTTGCTCATGGTAATGAGTCATTAAGATGTCACTTCTCTCGGACATCGTAATGTTCTTCTTCCTCAAAGTCGACATATCTCTCCATGTTGATGTCGCGGCTTTGGTCATTCTTCAACAAGCGTCAAGATGTTCTTGTCTCGACATATCTCCTCATGTTGCTATTACGAAACCTTAGTTATTCTTCGTCAAGATGTTCTTGTCTCGACTAATCGCTCTAAAATGTGCAAAATCACCGTGTTGCTCTACACCCTTGTGTGAGCATATTTGTTCACTTCAAAAATGTAAAAGATTATTACATAATATCTTTCATTATTATCTCTATTATAAAGGTGAATTTATTTTCATTTTTAAACTCTATTTATTTCTGTAGAAAATTATTTACAAAAATAATAGGAAATGGGTTAGCTATTAACTAGAATTTTATTTATATTTTTGGGATTTTATAATAGCTAAAGTAGTAGAATTTTTATTTTTATTATTTCTAAACTCTATCTATTTTGTAGAAAAATCACTTACAAAAATAATAGAAAATGAATTGGCTATGATTTTTATTTGTATTTTTAGTATATTTATAATAGCCAAAGTAATAGAATTTCATTATTATATTTTCATTATGTTGAAACATTATTCATTATGTAGAAATTATTTACAAATCAAAAAGATGAATTAGCTATATTATTTTATTTTTTATTTTTTTAGGATTTATAATAACTAAAGAAATCATTATTGTTATTCCATTATATTTTTATTATTTCTATTTATTATCTATAGAAAAATATAAGATTTTGTTTTATTATTATTATTATTATTATTATTGGAAAATAGCTACAAAGGATGAAATTCATTATATTCTTTATTACAACTATTATTTTTATTACATTTTATTCATCAAAAATATTATTATTGTATATTTATTTAGAAATAACAAAAGAGTGCAATTCATTTCATTATATAACTTTATTATCATTCTTTATTATAGAATAAAATGCATTTATCATCTATCACTATGATTATGTATATTTTTGTATATTTTTATATTATTTATTTTTTTACAGAAAATATTAACATAATATTCATTTGATATTATTATTTATTTTATTTATTAAAGAATAGAGCCAATCTCATTATCTCTTATTGAATATTATTATTATCAATATTATTTTATGGAAAATTACCAGAAAAATCATTAAAATATATTCAATCATTATTTATGATTTTATTTGAATTTTTGGAATTTTTATAGTATTTAAAATGACAAGTCAAAGCTAAGTCAAATATATCAATATATGTAATATCTTTTGCTTTTAAATTGTTTCAACATGATTATATTTTTAAAACTGAAATACTATTATATAGAAAAATAGTATGAAAAATAAGGAAATTTTAGAAACAAATTTGAGTTAATTTGGAGTTTAGGAACATTTTCAAATGATTTATTTACTCTATACTATTAATATTCTATTATTAATTGATTAATGGGCTTAATCTGGGCCTTTGGATTTGTATTGAGATTAGCACAACTCCCTTATTTAACTTTCATACTCACTTGGGCCGCCAGATTAAATTAAGATTTGTGCCGAATGGATCAAAGGCCCAGATTAATTCATACTTTAATTTTCTAAATACCCGATGGCCTAGCTCCCTTGGATTTATCTCAATATTCGTGCGACTCTTTGAGATTTGTGTGGAGAGCATCTCCTTCTGTCTTCCTTCCCCGTGCTTTGAGATGCGCACTGGATAGGCGATCTTGGTGCTCCGGCGGCCTGATCGGAGATCGGCTATTGCCTGTAGCGTCGCCTTGATATGAAAAGCTAGTCTGTACCCTCAGATCATACATCGGTGCGGTGGATCGTCGGCGCCACCATGATCAATGGACTGACTCGTACCGTTTTGGTACCGAATTCATTTCCGATTGAATTAAGTCAATTCGATATCAATTTCTAGCGTTTCTTGATTTGTCTATGCAATTCTAAACCTCAATTAACATCATTGATGATTTACTTATTGTAATTATCTATATTCCTTCTTGATTCATTACGGGACGATGACTCATGGTTGATACCGATCGGCAATTCAATACTATATTCTATATTTCCAGTCAATTGCCAAGAATTGCTTGATCTTGTTGATATGAAACTCATCGCCTATGTAATGCATTTCAGTTAAAGCATATAGCTTGATCAATTGGGGCGCTTTCAAGTGTTTTTGCATTACTGGTTTTGAGTCCCAGCGATTAGCTCCAAAATTTCCATCAATTACTTGATTAGAAGTTGAATTCTTGGAACAACTGCTTGGAAATATAGTGACTAAGAGGTCAGTGACCTTCGATTAGTCCATCATCCATGATTAGTGCGGGAGCGCAAAACTTGAATACGAGCCCCGACGGCCTCGATACCGCCCAAAAAGCGTCCTGTACCGCAAAACATGAAAACGAGCCCCGACGCCCTCGGTAGCGTCGAAAACGAGTCCGGGAGCGCAAAACTTGAAAACGGCACTTGACGTCTTCGGTACCGCCCGAAACGAGTTCGGGAGCGCAAAACTTGAAAACGAGAGCCGACGCCCTCGGTACCGCCCAAAAAGAGTCTGGGAGCGCAAAACATGAAAATTGGCCCCGACGTCCTCAATAACGCCAAAAACGTGTCCGGGAGCGCAAAATATGCTAACGGGACCCAAGGTCCTCGCTACCGTCGAAAACGAGTCCGGAGCGCAAAACTTGAAAACGGGACCCGACGCCCTCGGTACCGCCCGAAACGAGTACGGGAGCACAAAACATGAAAACGGGACCCGACGCCCTCGATAACGCCCAAAAAGTTTTTGGGAGCGCAAAACATGAAAACGGGACCCGACGCCCTCGCTACCGCCAAAAATGAGTCCGGGAGCACAAAACATGAAAACGGGACCCGACGCCCTCGGTAACGCCCAAAAAGAGTCCGGGAGCGCAAAACATGAAATCGAGACCTGACGTCTTCGGTACCGTCGAAAACAAGTCCGGAAGTGCAAAATTTGAAAACGGTACCTGACGCCGGCGGTACCGTCCGAAACGAGTCCGGAAGCGCAAAACAGGAAAACGGCCCCGACGCCCTCGGTACCGTCCAAAACGTGTCCGGGAGCGTAAAATATGCCAACGAGACCAAAGGTCCTCGCTACAGTCGAAAATGAGTACGGGAGCGTAAAACATGAAAACGGGACCCGACGCACTCGCTACCGCCTAAGAGTACGGGCTCTGTAAGGTCGAAAACTAGTCTGGGAGCGCAAAATTTGAAAACGGTACCCGACGCCCTCGCTACCGCCAAAAACGTGTCCGGGAGCGCAAATCTTGAAAACGAGCCACGACGTCCTCGGTCCTGCCAAAAATGTGTCCGGGAGCGCAAAACATGAAAACGAGCCACGGCGGTCTCGGTACCGCCCGAAAAGAGTCTGAGAGCGTAAAACATGAAAACTAGCCCTGACGGTACCGCCAAAAACATGTCCGGGAGCGCAAAACTTGAAAACGAGCCACCACGGTATCGGTACCGCCCAAAAAGAGTCCGAGAGAGTAAAACATGAAAACTAGCCCTAACGTCCCCGGTACCGCCAAAAACATGTCCGGGAGAGCAAAACTTAAAAATGGTACCTGACATCCGCGGTACCCTTAAACGAGTCCGGAACCGCAAAACATGAAATCGGGACTCGTTGCCCTCGGTACCGCCCAAAAATTGTCCGGGAGCGCAAAACATGAAAACGAGCCTCGACGCTCTCGGTATCGTCAAAAATGAGTCTAGGAGCGCAAAACTTGAAAGCGAGACCCGACGGCCTCGCTACCGCTAAAAACGTGCCCTGGAGCGCAAAACTTGAAAACGAGCCACGACGGCCTCGGTACCTCCCAAAAAGAGTCCGGGAGCGCAAAACATGAAAACACGCCCCGACGCCCTTGGTACCGTCAAAAACGAGTTCGGGAGCGCAAAACTTGAATACGAGCCCCGACGTCCTTGATATCGCCCAAAAAGCGACATGTACCGCAAAACATGAAAACGAGCCCCAACGCCCTCAGTAGCGTCGAAAACGAGTCCGGGAGCGCAAAACTTGAAAACCGTACCTGACGCCTGCGGTCCTGCCCGAACGAGTTCGGGAGCGCAAAACATACAAACGGGACCCGACGCCCTCGGTACCACCCAAAAAGAGTCCGGGAGCGCAAAACATAAAAACTAGCCCTGACGCCCACGCTACCGCCAAAAATGTGTCCGGGAGCGCAAAACTTGAAAACGGGACCCGGCGCCCTCGGTATCACCTAAAAAGTGTCCGGGAGCGCAAAACATGAAGACGGGACCTGACGCCCTCGGTACGGCCAAAATCGAGTCCGGGAGCACAAAATAAGAAAACGGGACACGGCGCCCTCGGTAACGCCCAAAATGAGTCCGGAAGCGCAAAACATGAAAACGATCCCCGACGCCCTCGCTACCGCCAAAAACGTGTCCGGGAGGGCAAAACTTCAAAATGAGCGCAAAACATGAAAAAAGAGCCCCGAAGCCCAAAAAGAATCCGGGAGCGCAAAACATGAAAAAGAGCTCCGAAGCCCTCGGTACGGCCAAAATCGAGTCCGGGAGAGCAAAACTTAAAAACGGTACCCGACGCCCTCGGAAACGCCAAAAACGTGTCCGGGGCGCAAAACTTGAAAACGAGCCACAACGGCCTCGCTACCGCTAAAAACGTGTCCTGAAGCGCAAAACTTGAAAACGAGCCACGACGGCTTCGGTACCGCCCAAAAAGAGTCAAAGAGCGCAAAACATGAAAACTAGCCCTGACGCCCTCGTTTCCGGCAAAAACATGTACGGGTGAGCAAAACTTGAAAACGAGCCTCGACGGCCTCGATAATGCCAAAAAAGATTCTGGGAGCGCAAAACATGAAAACGAGCCCCGACGCCTTCCGTACAGTCGAAAACGAGTCCGGGTGAGCAAAACTTGAAAATGGTACCCGACGCCATCAGTACAGCAAAAAAAATGTCGCGGAGCGCAAAACTTAAAAACGAGCCCCGACGCCCGCGGTACGGCCAAAAATGTGTCCGGGAGCGCAAAACTTAAAAATGGTACCTGACGCCCGCGGTACCGCCCAAAAAGAGTCCGGTAGCGCAAAACATGAAAACGAGCCCCGACGACCCCGCTACTGCCCAAAAAGAGTCTGGAAGCGCAAAACATGAAAACACGCCCCGACGCCCTCGCTACCGTCGAAAACAAGTCCGGGAGCGCAAAACTTGAATACGAGCCCCGACGGCCTCGATACCGCCCAAAAAGCGTCCTGTACCGCAAAACATGAAAATGAGCCCCGACGCCCTCGGTAGCGTCGAAAACGAGTCCGGGAGCGCAAAACTTGAAAACGGCACTTGACGCCGGTGCACGCCCGAAACGAGTTCGGGAGCGCAAAACATGAAAACGAGAGCAAAATATGACGCCCCAAGGTCCGCCCAAAAATAGTCCGGGAGCGCAAAACATGAAAATTGGCCCCGCCCTCAATAACCCCAAAAATGTGTCCGGGAGCGCAAAATATGCTAACGGGACCCAAGGTCCTCGCTACCGTCGAAAACGAGTCCGGGAGGACAAAACTTGAAAACGGGACCTAACGTCCTCGGTACGGCCAAAAACGAGTCCGGGAGCACAAAACAAGAAAACGGGACCCGGCGCCCTTGGAAACGCCCAAAAAGACTCCGGGAGCGCAAAACTTGAAAACGGGACCCGACGCCTTCGGTACCCGCCCAAACGTGTGCGGGAGCGCAAAACATGAAAACGGGACCCGACGCCCTCGGTACCGCCCGAAACGAGTCCGGGAGGACAAATCATGAAAACGGGACCCGGCGCCCTCGGTAACGCCCAAAAAGAGTCCGGGAGCGCAAAACATGAAAACAGGACCTGACGCTGTCGGTACGGCCAAAAACGAGTACGGTAGCACAAAACAAGAAAACGGGACCCGACGCCCTCGGAAACGCCCAAACGTGTCCGGGAGCGCAAAACATAAAAACGAGACCCGGTGCCCTCCGTACCGCCCGAAACGAGTCCGGGAGCACAAAACATGAAAATAGGACCCGACGCCCTCGGTAACGCCCAAAAAGAGTCCGGGAGCGCAAAACATGAAAACGGGAACCGACGCCCTCGGTACGGCCAAAAACGAGTCCGGGAGCACTAAACCAGAAAGCGAGACCTGGCGCCCTCGGTAACGCCCAAAAAGAGTCCGAGAGCGCAAAACATGAAAACGGGACCCGACGGCCTCGATACTGCGAAAAACGTGTCCGGGAGTGCAAAACTTGAAAATAATCCCCGACGCCCTCGGTACCGCCCAAAAAGATTCCGGGAGCGCAATACATGAAAAAGAGCCCCGACGCGCTCGGTACCGTCGAAAACTAGTCCGGGAGCGCAAAATTTGAAAACGGTAACCGACGGCCTCGCTACCGCCAAAATTGTGTCCGGGAGCGCAAAACTTGAAAACGAGCCACGACGGCCTCGATACCGCCAAATACGTGTCCGGGAGCGCAAAACTTGAAAACGAGCCACGACGGCCTCGGTATCGCCCGAAAAGAGTCCGAGAGCGCAAAATATGAAAACTAGGCCCGACGCCCCCGGTACCGCCAAAAACGTGTCCAGGAGCGCAAAACTTGAAAAAACGAGCCACGACGGCCTCGGTACCACCCAAGAAGTGTCTGAGAGCGCAAAACTTAAAACTAGCCCTGACACCCTTGGTACCGCCAAAAAGATGTCCGGGAGAGAAAAACTTGAAAATGAGCCCCGACGACCTCGATAATGCCCAAAAAGAGTATGGGAGAGCAAAACATGAAAACGAGCCCCGACGCCTTCCGTACCGTCGAAAATGAGTCCGGGTGAGCAAAACTTGAAAATGGTACCTGACGCCATCGCTACCGCAAAAAACATGTCCCGGAGCACAAAACATGAAAATGAGCCCCGACGCCCACGGTACCACCAAAAACGTGTCCGGGAGCGCAAAACTTAAAAATGGTACCTGACGCCTGCGGTACCGCCTTAAATGAGTCCGGGACCGCAAAAAATGAAATCGGGACTCATCGCCCTCGGTACCGCCCAAAAGAGTCCGGGAGCGTAAAACATGAAAACGAGCCCCGACGCCCTCGGTTTCGTCAAAAATGAGTCCGGGAGCGCAAAACTTGAAAACGAGACCCGACGGCCCCTCTATCGCCAAAAATGTGTCCGGATGCGCAAAACTTGAAAACGAGCCACGACGGCCTCGTTACCGTCGAAAACGAGTCCGGGAGCTTAAAACTTGAATACGAGCCCCGACGGCCTAGATACCGCCCAAAAAGCGTCATGTACCGCAGAACATGAAAACGAGCCCCGACGCCCTCAGTAGCGTCGAAAAAGAGTCTGGGAGCGCAAAACTTGCAAACGGCACTTGACGCCTGCGGTACGACCCGAAACGAGTTCGGGAGCGCAAAACATGAAAACGGGACCCGAAGCCCTCGGTACCGCCCAAAAAGAGTCCGGGAGCGCAAAACATGAAAACTCGCCTCGGCGCCCTCATTACCGCCAAAAATATGTCCGGGAGCGCAAAATATGCTAATAGGACCCAAGGTCCTTGCTACCGTCGAAAACGAGTTCGGAAGCGCAAAACTTGAAAACGGGACCCGGCGGCCTCGGTACCGCCCGAAACGAGTCTGGTAGCGCAAAACATGAAAACGGGACCCGAAGCTCTCGGTAACGCCAAAAAAGAGTTGGGAGCGCAAGACCTGAAAACGGGACCATACGCCCTCAGTACCACTAAAAATGTGTCCGGGAGCGCAAAACTAATAACGAGCCCCGACGACCTCGGTAACGCCCAAAAAGAGTCTGGGAGCGCAAAACATGAAAACGAGCCCTGACGCCCTCGGTACCGCCAAAAACGTGTCCGGGAGCACAAAACTTGAAAACGGGACCCGGCGCCCTCGGTAACGCCCAAAAAGAGTCTGAGAGAGCAAAACATGAAAACGGGACCCGACGTCCTCGGTACGGCCAAAAATGAGTTCGGGACAACAAAATAAGAAAACGGGACCCGACGACCTCGGTAACGCCTAAAAAGAGTCCGGGAGCGCAAAACTTGAAAACGGGACCCGACGCCTTCGCTACCGCCCCAAACGTGTCCGGGAGTGCAAAACATGAAAACGGTACCCGACGCCCTCGGTACCGCCCGAAACGAGTCCGGGAGCACAAAACATGAAAACGGGACCCGGCGCCCTCGGTAACGCCCAAAAAGAGTCCGGGAGCGCAAAACATGAAAACGTGACCCGACTCCCTCGGTACGGCCAAAAACGAGTCCGGGAGCACAAAACAAGAAAACGGGACCCGGCGCCTTCGGTAACGCCCAAAAAGAGTCTGGGAGCGCAAAACATGAAAACCAGACCCGACGCCCTCGATATCGCCAAAAACTAGTCCGCGAGCGCAAAACTTCAAAACGAGCCCCGACGGCCTCGCTACCGCCAAAAACGTGTCGGCAGCGCAAAACTTGAAAGCGAGCCACGAAAGCTTCGGTACCGCCCAAAAAGAATCCGAGAGCGCAATACATGAAAACTAGCCCCGACGCCCTCGGTACCGCCAAAAACGTGTTCGGGAGCGCAAAACTTGAAAACAAGCCACGACGTCCTCGGTAACGCCAAAAAAGAGTACGAGAGCGCAAAACTTGAAAACTAGCCCTGACGCCCTCGGTACCGCCAAAAACATGTCCGGGAGAGCAAAACTTTAAAACGAGCCCCAACGGCCTCGATAATGCCTAAAAAGAGTCTGGGAGCGCAAAACATGAAAACGAGCCCCGACGCCTTCCGTACCGTCGAAAACGAGTCCGGGTGAGCAAAACTTGAAAATGGTACCCGACGCCATCAGTACAGCAAAAAACATGTCCAGGAGCGCAAAACTTGAAAACGAGCCCCGACGCCCACGCTACCGCAAAAAATGTGTCAGGGAGCGCAAAACTTAATAATGGTACCTGACGCCCGCTGTACCGCCTTGAACGAGTCCGGGACCGCAAAAAATGAAATCGGGACTCGTCGCCCTCTGTACCGCCCAAAAAGAGTCCGGGAGCGCAAAACATGAAAACGAGCCCCGACGCCCTCGGTATCGTCAAAAATGAGTCCGGGAGCACAAAACTTGAAAACGAGACCCGACGGCCCCGCTATCGCCAAAATCGTGTCCGGGAGTGCAAAACTTGAAAACGAGCCACGACGTCCTCGGTACCTCCCAAAAAGAGTCCGGGAGCGCAAAACATGAAAACACGCCCCGACGCCCTCTTTACCGTCGAAAATTAGTTCCGGAGCGCAAAACTTGAATACGAGCCCCGACGGCCTCAATACCGCCCTAAAAGCGTCCTATACCGCAAAACATGAAAACGACATGAAAACGAGTCCGGGAGCGCAAAACTTGAAAACGACATTTGACGCCTGCGGTAACGCCTAAAAAGAGTCTGCGAGCACAAAACATGAAAACGAGCCCCGACGCTTTCCGTAGCGTCGAAAACGAGTCCGGGTGAGCAAAACTTGAAAATGGTACCCGACGCCATAGGTACCGCAAAAAACATGTCCCGGAGCCCAAAACTTGAAAACGAGCCCCGACGCCCACACTACCGCCAAAAACGTGTCCGGGAGCGCAAAACTTAATAATGGTACCTGACGCCCGCGGTACCGCCTTAAACGAGTCTGGGACGGCAAAACATGAAATCGGGACTCGTCACCCTCGGTACCGCCCAAAAATTGTCCGGGAGCGCAAAACATGAAAACGAGCCCCGACGCCCTCGGTATCGTCAAAATTGAGTCCGGAGCGCAAAACTTGAAAACGAGCCATGACGGCCTCGATACCGCCCAAAAAGAGTCCGAGAGCGCAAAACATGAAAACGAGCTTCACGCCCTCGGTACCGCCAAAAACATGTCCGGGAGCACAAAACTTGAAAACGGGACCCGGCGCCCTCGGTAACGCCCAAAAAGAGTCCGGGAGCACAAAACATGAAAACAGGACCCGACGCCCTCGGTACGGCCAAAATCGAGTCCGGGAGCACAAAACAAGAAAATGGGCCCGGTGCCCTCGGTAACGCCCAAAAAGAGTCCGGGAGCGCATAACTTGAAAACGGGACCCGATGCCTTCGGTACCGCCCCAAACGTGTCCGGGAGCGCAAAACATGAAAACGGGACCCGACGTCCCCGGTACCGCCCGAAACGAGTCCAGGAGCAGGTCAATCATATAATAGGCATAATTAAAAGTAATTATATTAATTTTCATGAAATTATATGTTGTTATGCGGCCAACAAATTTCAAAAACTCAAACAACTTGTTTAAACAACCGTTTTTAATGCATCTTAAGTATGTTTTGTGCAAACTTTGTGTCGTACAATGTTCATATCGAAGTGTTAATTGGTTAATATTCTAATAGGTATGATTAGGAGCAATTATATTAATTTTGACGAAATTATGTGTAGTTATGAGTAAAAATATTAAAAATCTTAAACGACTTGTTTAAACAGTAGTTTCTAATATATCGTACTTATGTTTTATAAAAAATTAGTGTCGTAGGACATTCATATCGAAGTCTTAATTGGAAAATCTTATAATACGCATAATTAGGAGTAATTATATTAATTTGCCTGAAGTTATGTGTACTTATGCGGCTAAAAATTTTGAAAAACACAAACAACTTATTTAAACAGTTGTTTTTAATGCATCCTACTTATATCTTGTGCAAAATTAGTGTCGTAGTATATTCATATCGAAGTGTTATTTGGCTAATATTTTAATAGGCATTATTAGGAGTAATTATATTAATTTTTAGGAAATTATATGTAGTTATGAGGCCAAAAAGGTTGAATAACTTAACTTTCTTAAATAGCAGTTTCTAATGCATCTTACTTATGTTTTAATGAAAAACAGTGCCATAAAATATTCTTTTTGAAGCATTAAATGAACAATCTTATAATAGGCATAAATAGGAGTAATTATATTAATTTGATGTGTAGTTATGCCAAAAAATATAAAGTGTTTAAACAAAGTTATGAGGTGCAATATTAGCAAAATATTCATATTTAAACCTTGAACAAATTTTTAAATAAAATATGTTTATAATGCATCTTACAAATATTTTCTAATGCATCTTACAAATATTTTGAAAAAATAGTATCGTAGAATATCAAGGTGTTAATTGAAAAACATATAATAGACAACTAGGAGTAATTATATTAATTTATACGAAATTATGTGCAGTTACGCGGCCAAAAAATTTGGAAAGATCAAGCAACTTATTTAAACAACGGTTTTTAATGCATCATACTTATGTTTTGTGCGAAATTAGTGTTGTAGAACGTTCATGTCGAAGTTTTAATTGCAAAATCTTAAAATAGGCATATTTAGGAGTAATTATATAAATTTATAAGAAATTATGTGTAGCTATGAAGTCAAAATTTTTGAAAAACTCAAATAACTTGTTTAAACAAATGTTTTTAATGCATCTTACTTACGATTTGTGCAAAATTAGTGTCGTAGAATATTCATATCGAAGTTTTAATTAGAAGGTCTTATAATAGGCATGTTTAGGAGTAAATATGTTAACTTATAAGAAATTATGTGTATTATGCGGCAAAAAAATTAAAAAAAACTCAAACAATTTGTTTAAACAGTTGTTTTTAAAGCGCCCTACTTATGTTTTGTGCAGAATTAGTGTTGTAGAAGGTTCATATTGAAGTGTTAATTAGATAATCTTTTAGTAAACATAATTAGGAGTGATTATATTAGTTTTAACTAAATTATATGTAATTATGGGCCCATAAATATTGAAATACTCAAATAAGTTTTTTAAATATCTGTTTCTAATGCATCTTACTTATGTTTTGGGAGAAAATAGTGTCGTAGAATATTCCTATCGAAGTGTTAATTGAACAATCTTATAATAGGCATAATTAGGAGTAATTATACTAATTTGCACGAAATTATGGGTATTTATGAAAAAAATTTAAAAAAGTCAAAAAACTTGTTAAAACGACAGTTTTTAATGCATCTTACTTATGTTTTGTGCCAAATTAGCGTCATTGAATATTCATATCTAGGTTTTAATTGGTCAATCATATAATAAGCATAATTAGAAGTAATTATATTAATTTTCATGAAATTATATGTTGTTATGCGGCCAACAAATCTCAAAAATTCAAACAACTTGTTTAAACTGCTATTTTTTTAATGCATCTTACTTAGGTTTTGTGCAAACTTTGTGTCGTAGAATATTCATCTCGGAGTATTAATTGGATAATCTTCTAATAGGCACAATTAGGAGTAAGTATATTAATTTTCATGAAATTATAAGTAGTTATGGGACAATAAATTTTGAAAATCTCAAACAACTTGTTTAAACAACAGTTTCACATGTATCTTCTTTATGTTTTATGAAAAATTACTGTTATAGGATATTCATATTGGAGTGTTTTTTTTATAATTATATAATAGGCATAATTAGTAGTAATTATATTCATTTGCGTGAAATTATGTATAGTTATGCAGCCAAAATTTTTAAAAAACTCAAACAACTTATTTAAACAACTATTTTTTAATGCATCTTACTTATTTTTTATGCCAAAATATGTCGTAGAATGTCCATATCGAATTGTTCATTTGATAATCTTCTAATAGGCATAACTAGGAGTAATTATATTAATTTTCATGAAATTTTGTGCCGTTATGAGGCAATAAATGTTACAAATCTTAAACAACTTGTTTAAACAGCAATTTCTAATGTATCTTACTTATGTCTTATGAAAAATTAGTGTCCTCTGATATACATATTGAAGTGCTGATTTGACAACCTTATAATAGACATAGTTAGGAGCAATTATATTAATTCGCTCGAAATTAGGTGTACTTCTGAAGTAAAAAAAATGTTGAAAATCTTAAACAACAGTTTCTAATGCATCTTACTTATATTTGTGCAAAATTAGCGTCATAGAATATTCATATCTAGGTTTTAATTGGTCAATCATATAATAAGCATAATTAGAAGTAATTATATTAATTTTCATGAAATTATATGTTGTTATGCGGCCAACAAATCTCAACAACTCAAACAACTTGTTTAAACAACCGTTTTTAATGCATCTTAAATATGTTTTGTGCAAACTTTGAGTCGTACAATGTTCATATCGAAGTGCTAATTGGATAATATTCTAATAGGTATGATTAGGAGCAATTATGTTAATTTTGACGAAATTATGTCTAGTTATGAGTAAAAATGTTAAAAATCTTAAACGACTTGTTTAAACTGTAGTTTCTAATATATTGTACTTATGTTTTATGAAAAATTAGTGTCGTAGGATATTCATATCGAAGTGTTAATTGGACAATCTTATAATACGCATAATTAGGAGTAATTATATTAATTTGCATGAAGTTATGTGTACTTATGCGGCTAAAATTTTTGAAAAACACAAACAACTTATTTAAACAGCTGTTTTTTAATGCATCCTACTTATATCTTGTGCAAAATTAGTGTCGTAGTATATTCATATCGAAGTGTTATTTGGCTAATATTTTAATAGGCATTATTAGGAGTAATTATATTAATTTTTAGAAATTATATGTAGTTATGAGGCCAAAAAGGTTGAATAACTTAACTTTCTTAAATAGCAGTTTCTAATGCATATGACTTACGTTTTGAGGAAAAATAGTGCCATAAAATATTCTTTTTGAAGCGTTAAATGAACAATCTTATAATAGGCATAAATAGGAGTAATTATATTAATTTGCACCAAATGATGTGTAGTTATGCGGCCAAAAATTTTCATAAAGCCAAACAACTTCTTCAAACAGCAGTTTTTAACGCATCTTACTTATGTTTTGTGCAATATTAGCGTAATAGAATATTCGTATCGAAGTTTTAATTGGACAACCTTATAATAGATGTAATTAGGAGTAGTTATATCAATTTTCACGAAATTATGTGTAGTTATGAGGGCAAAAATGTTTAAACCTTAAACAAATTTTAAATAGCAGTTTGTAATGCATCTTACACATATTTTGAGAAAAAATAGTATCGTAGAATATTCATATCAAGGTGTTAATTGAAAAATCTTATAAAAGACGTAACTAGGAGTAATTATATTAATTTATACGAAATTATGTACAGTTACGCGGCCAAAAAATTTGGAAAGATCAAGCAACTTATTTAAACAGCGGTTTTTAATGCATCATACATATGTTTTGTGCGAAATTAGTGTTGTAGAATGTTCATGTCGAAGTTTTAATTGGAAAATCTTAAAATAGGCATATTTAGGAGTAATTGTATTAATTTATAAGAAATTATGTGTAGCTATGAAGTCAAAATTTTTGAAAAACTCAAATAACTTGTTTAAACAGCTGTTTTTAATGCATCTTACTTACGTTTTGTGCAAAATTAGTGTCGTAGAATATTTATATCGAAGTTTTAATTAGAAGATCTTATAATAGGCATGTTTAGGAGTAAATATGTTAACTTATAAGAAATTATGTGTTTATGTGGCAAAAAGTTTAAAAAAACTCAAACAATTTGTTTAAACAGCTGTTTTTAAAGCGCCCTATTTATGTTTTGTGCAGAATTAGTGTTGTACAATGTGTCATATTGAAGTGTTAATTAGATAATCTTTTAGTAGACATAATTAGGAGTGATTATATTAATTTTCACTAAATTATTTGTAGTTATGGGCCCAAAAATGTTGAAATACTCAAATAAGTTTTTTAAATAGCTATTTCTAATGCATCTTACTTATGTTTTGAGAGAAAATAGTGTCGTAGAATATTCCTATCGCAGTGTTAATTGAACAATCTTATAATAGGCATAATTAGGAGTAATTATACTAATTTGCATGAAATTATGGGAATTTATGGGGCCAAAAAATTTATAAAAGTCAAAAAACTTGTTAAAACGGCAGTTTTTAATGCATCTTACTTATGTTTTGTGCCAAATTAGCATCATTGAATATTCATATCTAGGTTTTAATTGCTCAATCATATAATAAGCATAATTAGAAGTAATTATATTAATTTTCATGAAATTATATGTTGTCATGCGGCCAACAAATCTCAAACAACTTGTTTAAACAGCAGTTTTTAACACATCTTACTTATGTTTTGTGCAATATTAGCATTATTGAATATTCATATCAAAGTTTTAATTGGACAACCTTATAATAGACGTAATTAGGAGTAGTTATATTAATTTTCATGAAAATATGTGTAGTTATGAGGGCAAAAATATTTAAACCTTGAACAAATTTTAAATAGCAGTTTCTAATGCATCTTACAAATATTTTGAGAAAAAATAGTATCGTAGAATATCAAGGTGTTAATTGAAAAACATATAAAAGACGTAACTAGGAGTAATTATATTAATTTATACGAAATTATGTGCAGTTACGCGGCCAAAAAATTTGGAAAGATCAAGCAACTTATTTAAACAGCGGTTTTTAATGCATCATACTTATGTTTTGTGCGAAATTAGTGTTGTAGAACGTTCATGTCGAAGTTTTAATTGCAAAATCTTAAAATAGGCATATTTAGGAGTAATTATATAAATTTATAAGAAATTATGTGTAGCTATGAAGTCAAAATTTTTGAAAAACTCAAATAACTTGTTTAAACAGCTGTTTTTAATGCATCTTACTTACGATTTGTGCAAAATTAGTGTCGTAGAATATTCATATCGAAGTTTTAATTAGAAGGTCTTATAATAGGCATGTTTAGGAGTAAATATGTTAACTTATAAGAAATTATGTGTATTATGCGGCAAAAAAATTAAAAAAACTCAAACAATTTGTTTAAACAGTTGTTTTTAAAGCGCCCACTTATGTTTTGTGCAGAATTAGTGTTGTAGAAGGTTCATATTGAAGTGTTAATTAGATAATCTTTTAGTAAACATAATTAGGAGTGATTATATTAGTTTTAACTAAATTATATGTAATTATGGGCCCATAAATATTGAAATACTCAAATAAGTTTTTTAAATATCTGTTTCTAATGCATCTTACTTATGTTTTGGGAGAAAATAGTGTCGTAGAATATTCCTATCGAAGTGTTAATTGAACAATCTTATAATAGGCATAATTAGGAGTAATTATACTAATTTGCACGAAATTATGGGTATTTATGGGGCCAAAAAATTTAAAAAAGTCAAAAAACTTGTTAAAACGACAGTTTTTAATGCATCTTACTTATGTTTTGTGCCAAATTAGCGTCATTGAATATTCATATCTAGGTTTTAATTGGTCAATCATATAATAAGCATAATTAGAAGTAATTATATTAATTTTCATGAAATTATATGTTGTTATGCGGCCAACAAATCTCAAAAATTCAAACAACTTGTTTAAACTGCTATTTTTTTAATGCATCTTACTTAGGTTTTGTGCAAACTTTGTGTCGTAGAATATTCATCTCGGAGTATTAATTGGATAATCTTCTAATAGGCACAATTAGGAGTAAGTATATTAATTTTCATGAAATTATAAGTAGTTATGGGACAATAAATTTTGAAAATCTCAAACAACTTGTTTAAACAACAGTTTCACATGTATCTTCTTTATGTTTTATGAAAAATTACTGTTATAGGATATTCATATTGGAGTGTTTTTTTTATAATTATATAATAGGCATAATTAGTAGTAATTATATTCATTTGCGTGAAATTATGTATAGTTATGCAGCCAAAATTTTTAAAAAACTCAAACAACTTATTTAAACAGCTATTTTTTAATGCATCTTACTTATTTTTTATGCCAAAATATGTCGTAGAATGTCCATATCGAATTGTTCATTTGATAATCTTCTAATAGGCATAACTAGGAGTAATTATATTAATTTTCATGAAATTTTGTGCCGTTATGAGGCAATAAATGTTACAAATCTTAAACAACTTGTTTAAACAGCAATTTCTAATGTATCTTACTTATGTCTTATGAAAAATTAGTGTCCTCTGATATACATATTGAAGTGCTGATTTGACAATCTTATAACAGACATAGTTAGAAGCAATTATATTAATTCGCTCGAAATTAGGTGTACTTCTGAAGCAAAAAAAATGTTGAAAATCTTAAACAACAGTTTCTAATGCATCTTACTTATATTTGTGCAAAATTAGCGTCATAGAATATTCATATCTAGGTTTTAATTGGTCAATCATATAATAAGCATAATTAGAAGTAATTATATTAATTTTCATGAAATTATATGTTGTTATGCGGCCAACAAATCTCAAAAACTCAAACAACTTGTTTAAACAACCGTTTTTAATGCATCTTAAATATGTTTTGTGCAAACTTTGAGTCGTACAATGTTCATATCGAAGTGCTAATTGGATAATATTCTAATAGGTATGATTAGGAGCAATTATATTAATTTTGACGAAATTATGTGTAGTTATGAGTAAAAATGTTAAAAATCTTAAACGACTTGTTTAAACTGTAGTTTCTAATATATCGTACTTATGTTTTATGAAAAATTAGTGTCGTAGGATATTCATATCGAAGTGTTAATTGGACAATCTTATAATACGCATAATTAGGAGTAATTATATTAATTTGCATGAAGTTATGTGTACTTATGCGGCTAAAATTTTTGAAAAACACAAACAACTTATTTAAACAGCTGTTTTTTAATGCATCCTACTTATATCTTGTGCAAAATTAGTGTCGTAGTATATTCATATCGAAGTGTTATTTGGCTAATATTTTAATAGGCATTATTAGGAGTAATTATATTAATTTTTAGGAAATTATATGTAGTTATGAGGCCAAAAAGGTTGAATAACTTAACTTTCTTAAATAGCAGTTTCAAATGCATCTGACTTATATTTTGAGGAAAAATAGTGCCATAAAATATTCTTTTTGAAGCGTTAAATGAACAATCTTATAATAGGCATAAATAGGAGTAATTATATTAATTTGCACCAAATGATGTGTAGTTATGCGGCCAAAAATTTTCATAAAGCCAAACAACTTGTTTAAACAGCAGTTTTTAACGCATCTTACTTATGTTTTGTGCAATATTAGCGTTATAGAATATTCGTATTGAAGTTTTAATTGGACAACCTTATAATAGACATAATTGGGAGTAGTTATATCAATTTTCACGAAATTATGTGTAGTTATGAGGGCAAAAATGTTTAAACCTTAAACAAATTTTAAATAGCAGTTTGTAATGCATCTTACACATATTTTGAGAAAAAATAGTATCGTAGAATATTCATATAATGGTGTTAATTGAAAAATCTTATAAAAGACGTAACTAGGAGTAATTATATTAATTTATACGAAATTATGTACAGTTACGCGGCCAAAAAATTTGGAAAGATCAAGCAACTTATTTAAACAGCGGTTTTTAATGAATCATACTTATGTTTTGTGCGAAATTAGTGTTGTAGAATGTTCATGTCGAAGTTTTAATTGGAAAATCTTAAAATAGGCATATTTAGGAGTAATTGTATTAATTTATAAGAAATTATGTGTAGCTATGAAGTCAAAATTTTTGAAAAACTCAAATAACTTGTTTAAACAGCTGTTTTTAATGCATCTTACTTACGTTTTGTGCAAAATTAGTGTCGTAGAATATTCATATCGAAGTTTAAATTAGAAGATCTTATAATAGGCATGTTTTGGGGTAAATATGTTAACTTATAAGAAATTATGTGTTTTATGCGGCAAAAAGTTTAAAAAAACTCAAACAATTTGTTTAAACAGCTGTTTTTAAAGCGCCCTACTTATGTTTTGTGCAGAATTAGTGTTGTAGAATGTGTCATATTGAAGTGTTAATTAGATAATCTTTTAGTAGACATAATTAGGAGTGATTATATTAATTTTCACTAAATTATTTGTAGTTATGGGCCCAAAAATGTTGAAATACTCAAATAAGTTTTTTAAATAGCTATTTCTAATGCATCTTACTTATGTTTTGAGAGAAAATAGTGTCGTAGAATATTCCTATCGAAGTGTTAATTGAACAATCTTATAATAGGCATAATTAGGAGTAATTATACTCATTTGCACGAAATTATGGGAATTTATGGGGCCAAAAAATTTAAAAAAGTCAAAAAACTTGTTAAAACGGCAGTTTTTAATGCATCTTACTTATGTTTTGTGCCAAATTAGCGTCATTGAATATTCATATCTAGGTTTTAATTGGTCAATCATATAATAAGCATAATTAGAAGTAATTATATTAATTTTCATGAAATTATATGTTGTTATGCGGCCAACAAATCTCAAAAACTCAAACAACTTGTTTAAACAACTGTTTTTAATGCATCTTAAATATGTTTTGTGCAAACTTTGTGTCGTACAATGTTCATATCGAAGTGTTAATTGGATAATATTCTAATAGGTATGATTAGGAGTAATTATATTAATTTTGACGAAATTATGTGTAGTTATGAGTAAAAATGTTAAAAATCTTAAACGACTTGTTTAAACTGTAGTTTCTAATATATCGTACTTATGTTTTATAAAAAATTAGTGTCGTAGGATATTCATATCGAAGTGTTAATTGGACAATCTTATAATACGCATAATTAGGAGTAATTATATTAATTTACATGAAGTTATGTGTACTTATGCGGCTAAAATTTTTGAAAAACACAAACAACTTATTTAAACAGCTGTTTTTTAATGCATCCTACTTATATCTTGTGCAAAATTAGTGTCGTAGTATATTCATATCGAAGTGTTATTTGGCTAATATTTTAATAGGCATTATTAGGAGTAATTATATTAATTTTTAGGAAATTATATGTAGTTATGAGGCCAAAAAGGTTGAATAACTTAACTTTCTTAAATAGCAGTTTCTAATGCATCTTACTTATGTTTTAATGAAAAACAGTGCCATAAAATATTCTTTTTGAAGCATTAAATGAACAATCTTATAATAGGCATAAATAGGAGTAATTATATTAATTTGCACCAAATGATGTGTAGTTATGCGGTCAAAAAATTTCATAAAGCCAAACAACTTGTTTAAACAGCAGTTTTTAACACATCTTACTTATGTTTTGTGCAATATTAGCATTATTGAATATTCATATCAAAGTTTTAATTGGACAACCTTATAATAGACGTAATTAGGAGTAGTTATATTAATTTTCACGAAAATATGTGTAGTTATGAGGGCAAAAATGTTTAAACCTTAAACAAATTTTAAATAGCAGTTTCTAATGCATCTTACAAATATTTTGAGAAAAAATAGTATCGTAGAATATTCATATCAAGATGTTAATTGAAAAACATATAAAAGACGTAACTAGGAGTAATTATATTAATTTATACGAAATTATGTGTAGTTACGCGGCCAAAAAATTTGGAAAGATCAAGCAACTTATTTAAACAGCGGTTTTTAATGCATCATACTTATGTTTTGTGCGAAATTAGTGTTGTAGAATGTTCATGTCGAAGTTTTAATTGCAAAATCTTAAAATAGGCATATTTAGGAGTAATTATATAAATTTATAAGAAATTATGTGTAGCTATGAAGTCAAAATTTTTGAAAAACTCAAATAACTTGTTTAAACAGCTGTTTTTAATGCATCTTACTTACGATTTGTGCAAAATTAGTGTCGTAGAATATTCATATCGAAGTTTTAATTAGAAGGTCTTATAATAGGCATATTTAGGAGTAAATATGTTAACTTATAAGAAATTATGTGTATTATGCGGCAAAAAAAATAAAAAAACTCAAACAATTTGTTTAAACAGTTGTTTTTAAAGCGCCCTACTTATCTTTTGTGCAGAATTAGTGTTGTAGAAGGTTCATATTGAAGTGTTAATTAGATAATCTTTTAGTAAACATAATTAGGAGTGATTATATTAGTTTTCACTAAATTATGTGTAATTATGTGCCCATAAATATTGAAATACTCAAATAAGTTTTTTAAATATCTGTTTTTAATGCATCTTACTTATGTTTTGGGAGAAAATAGTGTCGTAGAATATTCCTATCGAAGTGTTAATTGAACAATCTTATAATAGGCATAATTAGGAGTAATTATACTAATTTTCACGAAATTATGGGTATTTATGGGGCCAAAAAATTTAAAAAAGTCAAAAAACTTGTTAAAACGGCAGTTTTTAATGCATCTTACTTATGTTTTGTGCCAAATTAGCGTCATTGAATATTCATATCTAGGTTTTAATTGGTCAATCATATAATAAGCAAAATTAGAAGTAATTATATTAATTTTCATGAAATTATATGTTGTTATGCGGCCAACAAATCTCAAAAATTCAAACAACTTGTTTAAACTGCTGTTTTTTTAATGCATCTTACTTAGGTTTTGTGCAAACTTTGTGTCGTAGAATATTCATCTCGGAGTATTAATTGGATAATCTTCTAATAGGCACAATTAGGAGTAAGTATATTAATTTTCATGAAATTATAAGTAGTTATGGGACAATAAATTTTGAAAATCTCAAACAACTTGTTTAAACAACAGTTTCACATGTATCTTCTTTATGTTTTATGAAAAATTACTGTTATAGGATATTCATATTGGAGTGTTTTTTTTATAATTATATAATAGGCATAATTAGTAGTAATTATATTCATTTGCGTGAAATTATGTATAGTTATGCAGCCAAAATTTTTAAAAAACTCAAACAACTTATTTAAACAGCTATTTTTTAATGCATCTTACTTATTTTTTATGCCAAAATCGTATCGTAGAATGTCCATATCGAATTGTTCATTTGATAATCTTCTAATAGGCATAACTAGGAGTAATTATATTAATTTTCACGAAATTTTGTGCCGTTATGAGGCAATAAATGTTATAAATCTTAAACAACTTGTTTAAACAACAATTTCTAATGTATCTTACTTATGGCTTATGAAAAATTAGTGTCCTCTGACATACATATTGAAGTGCTGATTTGACAATCTTATAACAGACATAGTTAGGAGCAATTATATTAATTCGCTCGAAATTAGGTGTACTTCTGAAGCAAAAAAAATGTTGAAAATCTTAAACAACAGTTTCTAATGCATCTTACGTATATTTGTGCAACATTAGCGTCATAGAATATTCATATCTAGGTTTTAATTGGTCAATCATATAATAAGCATAATTAGAAGTAATTATATTAATTTTCATGAAATTATATGTTGTTATGCGGCCAACAAATCTCAAAAACTCAAACAACTTGTTTAAACAACCGTTTTTAATGCATCTTAAATATGTTTTGTGCAAACTTTGTGTCGTACAATGTTCATATCGAAGTGTTAATTGGATAATATTCTAATAGGTATGATTAGGAGCAATTATATTAATTTTGACGAAATTATGTGTAGTTATGAGTAAAAATGTTAAAAATCTTAAACGACTTGTTTAAACTGTAGTTTCTAATATATCGTACTTATGTTTTATGAAAAATTAGTGTCGTAGGATATTCATATCGAAGTGTTAATTGGACAATCTTATAATACGCATAATTAGGAGTAATTATATTAATTTACATGAAGTTATGTGTACTTATGCGGCTAAAAAATTTGAAAAACACAAACAACTTATTTAAACAGCTGTTTTTTAATGCAACCTACTTATATCTTGTGCAAAATTAGTGTCGTAGAATATTCATATCGAAGTGCTATTTGGCTAATATTTTAATAGGCATAATTAGGAGTAATTATATTAATTTTTAGGAAATTATATGTAGTTATGAGGCCAAAAAGGTTGAATAACTTAACTTTCTTAAATAGCAGATTCTAATGCATCTTACTTATGTTTTGAGAAAAAATAGTGCCATAAAATATTATTTTCGAAGCGTTAAATGAACAATCTTATAATAGGCATAAATAGGAGTAATTATATTAATTTTCTCCAAATGATGTGTAGTTATGCGGCCAAAAATTTTCATAAAGCCGTTTACTTGTTTAAACAGCAGTTTTTAACGCATCTTACTTATGTTTTGTGCAATATTAGCATTATGGAATATTCATATCGAAGTTTTAATTGGACAACCTTATAATAGACGTAATTAGGAGTAGTTATATTAATTTTCATGAAATTATGTGTAGTTATGAGGGAAAAAATGTTTAAACCTTAAACAACTTTTTTAAATAGCAGTTTCTAATGCATCTTACTCATGTTTTGAGAATAAATAGTATCGAAGAATATTCACATCAAGGTTTTAATTGAAAAATCTTATAAAAGACGTAACTAGGAGTAATTATATTAATTTATATGAAATTATGTGCAGTTAAGCGGCCAAAAAATTTGGAAAGATCAAGCAACTTACTTAAACAGCGGTTTTTAATGCATCATACTTATGTTTTGTGCCAAAATTAGTGTTGTAGAATGTTCATGTCGAAGTTTTAATTGGAAAATCTTAAAATAGGCATATTTAGGAGTAATTATATTAATTTATAAGAAATTATGTGTAGCTATGAAGTCAAAATTTTTGAACAACTCAAATAACTTGTTTAAACTGCTGTTTTTAATGCATCTTACTTACGTTTTGTGCAAAATTAGTGTCGTAGAATATTCATATCGAAGTTTTAATTAGAAGATCTTATAATAGGCATGTTTAGGAGTAATTATGTTAACTTATAAGAAATTATGTGTTTTATGCGGCAAAAAATAAAAAAAAAACTCAAACAATTTGTTTAAACAGTTGTTTTTAAAGCGCCCTACTTTTGTTTTGTGCAGAATTAGTGTTGTAGAATGTGTCATATTGAAGTGTTAATTAGATAATCTTTTAGTAGACATAATTAGGAGTGATTATATTAATTTTCACTAAATTATGTGTAGTTATGGGCCCAAAAATGTTGAAATACTCAAATAAGTTTTTTAAATAGCTGTTTCTAATGCATCTTACTTATGTTTTGGGAGAAAATAGTGTCGTAGAATATTCCTATCGAAGTGTTAATTGAACAATCTTATAATAGGCATAATTAGGAGTAATTATACTAATTTGCACGAAATTATGGGAATTTATGGGGCCAAAAAATTTAAAAAAGCCAAAAAAACTTGTCAAAACGGCAGTTTTTAATGCATCTTACTTATGTTTTGTGCCAAATTAGCGTCATTGAATATTCATATCTAGGTTTTAATTGGTCAATCATATATAATAAGCATAATTAGAAGTAATTATATTAATTTTCATGAAATTATATGTTGTTATGCGGCAAAAAAATTGAAAAACTCAAACAACTTGTTTAAACTGCTGTTTTTTTAATGCATCTTACTAAGGTTTTGTGCAAACTTTGTGTCGTAGAATATTCATCTCGGAGTATTAATTGGATAATCTTCTAATAGGCACAATTAGGAGTAAGTATATTAATTTTCATGAAATTATAAGTAGTTATGGGACAATAAATTTTGAAAATCTCAAACAACTTGTTTAAACAACAGTTTCACATGTATCTTCTTTATGTTTTATGAAAAATTACTGTTATAGGATATTCATATTGGAGTGTTTTTTTTTGATAATTATATAATAGGCATAATTAGTAGTAATTATATTAATTTGCGTGAAATTATGTATAGTTATGCAACCAAAAATTTTAAAAAACTCAAACAACTTATTTAAACAGCTATTTTTTAATGCATCTTACTTATTTTTATGCCAAAATCATGTCGTAGAATGTCCATATCGAATTGTTCATTTGATAATCTTCTAATAGGCATAACTAGGAGTAATTATATTAATTTTCACGAAATTTTGTGCCGTTATGAGGCAATAAATGTTATAAATCTTAAACAACTTGTTTAAACAACAATTTCTAATGTATCTTACTTATGTCTTCTGAAAAATTAGTGTCCTCCGATATACATATTGAAGTGCTGATTTAACAATCTTATAACAGACATAGTTAGGAGCAATTATATTAATTCGCTCGAAATTAGGTGTACTTCTGAAGCAAAAAAAAATGTTGAAAATCTTAAACAACAGTTTCTAATGCATCTTACGTATATTTGTGCAACATTAGCGTCATAGAATATTCATATCTAGGTTTTAATTGGTCAATCATATAATAAGCATAATTAGAAGTAATTATATTAATTTTCATGAAATTATATGTTGTTATGCGGCCAACAAATCTCAAAAACTCAAACAACTTGTTTAAACAACCGTTTTTAATGCATCTTAAATATGTTTTGTGCAAACTTTGTGTCGTACAATGTTCATATCGAAGTGTTAATTGGATAATATTCTAATAGGTATGACTAGGAGCAATTATATTAATTTTGACGAAATTATGTGTAATTATGAGTAAAAATGTTAAAAATCTTAAAAACGACTTGTTTAAACTGTAGTTTCTAATATATCGTACTTATGTTTTATGAAAAATTAGTGTCGTAGGATATTCATATCGAAGTGTTAATTGGACAATCTTATAATACGCATAATTAGGAGTAATTATATTAATTTACATGAAGTTATGTGTACTTATGCGGCTAAAAAGTTTGAAAAACACAAACAACTTATTTAAACAGCTGTTTTTAATGCAACCTACTTATATCTTGTGCAAAATTAGTGTCGTAGAATATTCATATCGAAGTGCTATTTGGCTAATATTTTAATAGGCATAATTAGGAGTAAATATATTAATTTTTAGGAAATTATATGTAGTTATGAGGTCAAAAAGGTTGAATAACTTAACTTTCTTAAATAGCAGATTCTAATGCATCTTACGTATGTTTTGAGGAAAAATAGTGCCATAAAATATTCTTTTCGAAGCGTTAAATGAACAATCTTATAATAAGCATAAATAGGAGTAATTATATTAATTTTCTCCAAATGATTTGTAGTTATGCGGCCAAAAAATTTCATAAAGCCAAACAACTTGTTTAAACAGCAGTTTTTAACGCATCTTACTTATGTTTTGTGCAATATTAGTGTTATAGAATATTCATATCGACGTTTTAATTGGACAACCTTATAATAGACGTAATTAGGAGTAGTTATATCAATTTTCACGAAATTATGTGTAGTTATGAGGGCAAAAATGTTTAAACCTTAAACAAATTTTTTAAATAGCAGTTTCTAATGCATCTTACTCATGTTTTGAGAAAAATAGTATCGTAGAATATTCATATCAAGGTGTTAATTGAAAAATCTTATAAAAGACGTAACTAGGAGTAATTATATTAATTTATACGAAATTATGTGCAGTTATGCGGCCAAAAAATTTGGAAAGATCAAGCAACTTATTTAAACAGCGGTTTTTAATGCATCATACTTATGTTTTGTGCGAAATTAGTGTTATAGAATGTTTATGTCGAAGTTTTAATTAGAAAATCTTAAAATAGACATATTTAGGAGTAATTATATTAATTTATAAGAAATTATGTGTTGCTATGAAGTCAAAAATTTTGAAAAACTCAAATAACTTGTTTAAACAGCTGTTTTTAATGCATCTTAATTACGTTTTGTGCAAAATTAGTATCGTAGAATATTCATATCGAAGTTTTAATTAGAAGATCTTACAATAGGCATGTTTAGGAGTAAATATGTTAACTTATAAGAAATTATGTTTTTTATGCGGCAAAAAGTTAAAAAAAACTCAAATAATTTGTTTAAACAGGTTTTTTTAAAGCGCCCTACTTATGTTTTGTGCAGAATTAGTGTTGTAGAATGTGTCATATTGAAGTGTTAATTAGATAATCTTTTAGTAGACATAATTAGGAGTGATTATATTAATTTTCACTAAATTATGTGTAGTTATGGGCCCAAAAATGTTGAAATACTCAAATAAGTTTTTTAAATAGCTGTTTCTAATGCATCTTACTTATGTTTTGGGAGAAAATAGTGTCGTAGAATATTCCTATCGAAGTGTTAATTGAACAATCTTATAATAGGCATAATTAGGAGTAATTATACTAATTTGCACGAAATTATGGGGCCAAAAAATTTAAAAAAGCCAAAAAACTTGTTAAAACAGCAGTTTTTAATGCATCTTACTTATGTTTGTGTAAAATTAGCGTCATAGAATATTCATATCGAAGTTTTAATTAGATAATCTTATAATTGGCATAATTAGGAGTAATTATATTAATTTTTATGAAATCATATGTAGTTATGCGGCAAAAAAATTAAAAAACTCAATCAACTAGTTTAAACTGTTGTTTTTTTAATGCATCTTACTTAGGTTTTGTGCAAACTTTGTGTCGTAGAATATTCATCTCGGAGTATTAATTGGATAATCTTCTAATAGGCACAATTAGGAGTAAGTATATTAATTTTCATGAAATTATAAGTAGTTATGGGACAATAAATTTTGAAAATCTCAAACAACTTGTTTAAACAACAGTTTCACATGTATCTTCTTTATGTTTTATGAAAAATTACTGTTATAGGATATTCTTATTGGAGTGTTTTTTTTATAATTATATAATAGGCATAATTAGTAGTAATTATATTAATTTGCGTGAAATTATGTATAGTTATGCAGCCAAAATTTTTAAAAAACTCAAACAACTTATTTAAACAGCTATTTTTTAATGCATCTTACTTATTTTTATGCCAAAATCATGTCGTAGAATATCCATATCGAATTGTTCATTTGATAATCTTCTAATAGGCATAACTAGGAGTAATTATATTAATTTTCATGAAATTTTGTGCCGTTATGAGGCAATAAATGTTATAAATCTTAAACAACTTGTTTAAACAACAATTTCTAATGTATCTTACTTATGTCTTCTGAAAAATTAGTGTCCTCTGATATACATATTGAAGTGTTGATTTAACAATCTTATAACAGACATAGTTAGGAGCAATTATATTAATTCGCTCGAAATTAGGGCCTAGACTCAACTGCTTACATAAGGGGCCCATTTGTAAGGCTTATGAATGTACAGCTTACACAGGCAATCATGCACCAAGTCCATGCGCAGATCTAAACAGAGATTTAAATCAAAAGGAAAAGGCGATGTGTACCTGGCTCATTTGTGATGTGTCTCTGACGGTGGGCCCCAGTGTGTTGTGGAATCTATGCACCGAGCGCAGTCCCCTCTCTTCCTTCTACTTTTCCCTTCCCTCTCTTCCTTCTTCTTCTCGCCGAGGCCGATGACGCCATTAACGTTAATTGAGCTCTCTGGAGCCTGAAACTTCAAGTCCTTATGGCCAGAGATAGCCCATACATAGGAGAGAAGGGGTGAATACTTGAAATAAAAGGGGAATAAATGAATAGAGCAGTGCAAGATGATGATCTCCTTAGGTGATTAATGAGGAACTTTGAAACTTGGTTCTAAGCTTGAAATTAATGATGCAGGCAATCTCCAATCACCTAGGCAATGCTATAAGTGAAGAAAGAAACATCAATTAAGCATCGAATTGAAGCAATTGAGATGAGGTGATGAAATCGAACAAATTGAGAAAAGTTGAAACCTTACACTCTAAACTCAAATTGACAATGCTTGTAGCTTCTGTGTGCCCACACGATACTACTTAAATGATTAGGGTTGTCAATTGAATGACTGAGGTATGCTTTTGACCAAGGCTTGCAATCGAGTGATCAAATTCTGAGCTTTGGAGGTGGACTGCAATGGTAGAGAAGAAAGAGGCGCCTTGGATGCATTTAAATGAGTATATATAGTGTGTTGAGGAGGCTAGAAGGTTCTATGGATAATGGGAAATGAGAAGATAATTGAATCGGGTCAATGGTCACAGATTTGAGCTTTGGATTCTTTAGGTGGGACCCACATCGTAACATAATGGATAACAGAAAATAAAGACCATATTCATAGGCCAAGGTAGCTCAATTGATGGTGTTTGCATGGTGTATGGCTCTAATTCCTTTGTGCACCACTCCAATTTCTTATATAAATCAGTTATCAGTAAAAAAAAAAGGAGGAGAACAACAAAAAAAAGAGACCAACACAGAGAGAACAATTGAGAAAAGAGAAGAGACAATGAAGCAAATACACATAAGAAGAACCTATACACAAGCAATAGAGAGAGAATTTTAGTGAGAAATAGAGTGAGTGCAAGAGAGAAGAAGAAGAATCTGGTAAATCGATTGATCTCAATATTTCACTTGAGAACTCGATTCATTCACTCCAATTACTTGTTCAGAGGTAAGTTCTAAGCCCTGCCTATTATTAATTAGAAGTTAGCAAGCTCAATTCTTGAAGATTAAGGCTAAAGAATGTAATTGTAATCGGATTTTGAATATCAGCACAATATTGTGCTGTTTATTGAATTTCTTTAATTTCTATCGATTTTCCTTTGATTTTCTTCTTTCTTTCATAAGATACAAGGTCAGTAAAGGTAAATCTTTCATTTTATTTGATTAATTTCATTTAAGAACTGATGAATAACACTGTTAATCCGATTGATCTCAGTGTTTCACTTGAGAACTCGATAACAGTGGAATTCTTTATCTAATTCTCTACTTTTAAGCCATGATTACCTCAATTATTGTTCATACTACATGTATTAAGGTTTGTACACTCATTTTAAATTGATTGATCTTAGTGATTCACTTGAGAACTCGATTAACTTTTAAGCCATGATTACCTCAATTATTGTTCATACTACATGTATTAAGGTTTGTACACTCATTTTAAATCGATTGATCTCAGTGATTCACTTGAGAACTCGATTAATTTGAAGTTAATTTACCGTTATCGCGTCCCGTTAGCAAAACTAAGCTTCAAATTGAAAATTTAAGGAAATTATAAACATATTTAAGCATGTTCTGGCTTAGACAGGTGTTACAAAGGTTGTTAAGTGTGTTAATGCCAATATCAATCAATAAACAATAAGAATTTGAGATGAATCATGATCGGTACCAATTGATTCTATCGCGTGTCAGTGATCATCTCAAACAGTGAAGTTATAAACCGATTTGGATCATTCCAATTGTATTAAAATGCATCTATATACATGAGCGATGTCAATTAAGTGTTCGATTACTAGAAAAGATGATTAATTGCATTGAATTTGTGAGATTTGAGACTCGGTACCAAGTGGTACCAAATCGACTCATCCGGTACCAGTGCACGGTACAAACACCGTGGAAGGGTTTCCCCCGGCGAGGCGACGCCGGAGGAGTCAGCTGATCGGAAAATGGCGGCCTCAATCACCGACAATGCCATCTGCACGAATCTTGGAGCTTCCATAGATCGGAGAGTCAGAGAATCACAGTAACGCGAATATTGACGCGCGTGTATGAATCTTGAAGAGATCGGACGATTATAATAAGCCGCGATTTAAATAAAGATATAAGAATGGATCTGGGCCCCTCATCTTATATAACTCAATCTTAAAACAGATCCAGCGGCCCAAATAAGAATAAAGTTAAATGAAATATGTGTGTTAATCTTGATACAGATCCAAAGGCCCAGATTAAACCCAGTATATCCAATTAATAACAGAGAATAAAATATAGAGTAAATAAATCATTTGAAAATATTCCTAAACTCCAAATTAATTCAAATTTATTTCTAAAAATTCTTTGTTTTCCATAATATTTTTCTGTATAAAAATATTTCAATTTTGAAAATATTATTATATTGAAACAATTTAAAAGCAAAAGACATCATATTACATTTTCCTATTTGACTTAGCTTTGACTTGTCATTTTAGCTATTATAAAAATTCCAAAAAATCCAAATGAAATCATAAATAACAACTAGATATGTTTTACTATCTTTTCAAGTGATTTTTCATGAAATAAATAAATAATAATAATAAAACTCAATAAATAATAATAAAACAAATTCTATTCTTTAGCTATTATAAATAATAATAAAGTCATTAATAAAGTTGAATATTCTTTTCAATAATCTTTTCATAAAAACAAAATTAATAATAATAAATAATAAACACACCCTATCATATAAATCCAAAATAAAACCATATAATAAAACAAATCATATTCTTTTGGTTATTATGTAAAAAATCAAAATTCAAATCAAAATATAATAATAGAACAAATCTTATTCTCTTCAGTCTAAAACCCAAATAAAAGATATAATAAGAATTAAATCATATCTTAACATCTATGTAAACAATTTTCTATAAATAAAATTCCAAACAAAAAATAAAAATAAATATATAATAATAATAATAATAATAATAATAATAATAATAATAATAATAATAATAATAATAATAATAATAATAAATAATCGTTATAACGATTCTCTGAATCGTTATACGGTTTACCAAAGCGTTGAACGTTTCATGAGACGTTGGCAACGCTTTGACTCTTCTCTGACAAGTCAATATGTTCTCAGGAATTGTCGTAATGATTATCTAAATCGTCATACGGTTCATCAAATCGTTATAACACTTCACAGGACGTTAGCAACGCTTTGACCATTCTCTGACAAGTCAACATATATTAGAGAATCGTTGTAACGATTCCTTGAATCGTTATAATGACTTTCTAAAACGTTGAACGATATACAAGGCGTTAGCAACGTTTTGACCCCTGTTGACCAATTTTCTGACAAGTCTGATATCTTCTGAATGCGTTATAACGGTTTGTGAAAACGTTATAACGATTTGTTGAAGTGTTGTAACGGTTTGTTGAATCGTTACGCGATTTCTAGAATGTGAATGATCAATGAGGTGATAATATACCTTGATTGACTGATTGATGAGACATAACATATATGATAGTTTTTTAAGCTCATCCTTTAATAAACTTGTCTCAATATTAGACCAGCCATGAGCCCCGAGTCTAATTTTGTACACAAGATAACTCTAAATCTGTAAATCGGTTAAATATTCAGAACCCATGATTTAGAGGTGATTAAACATGCTCACATAAGATGATGTGAAGTAATACAATGATTCTTGCACAAGTAATGCAACATCCAGTATAGTCGGTTGAGACAAGAACATCTTGACGCACGTCGGGGAATATCTTGACGCACCTTGGGTCCAGTTGGCATATTTTGCGCTCCCGAACACGTTTTTGGCAGTACTTAGGGCGTCGGGGATCATTTTCATGTTTTGCGCTCCCGGACTCTTTTTGGGCGGTACCGAGGGCGTCGAGTCTTATTTTTATGTTTTGCGCTCCCGGACTCGTTTCAGGCGGTATCGCGGGCGTCAGGTACCGTTTTCAAGTTTTGCACTCCCGGACACGTTTTTTGCGGTATCGAGGGCGTCGAGTATCGTTTTCATGTTTTGCACTTCCGGACTCATTTTCGACGGTACCGAGGGCATCAGGACTCGTTTTCAAGTTTTGCGCTCTCAGACTCATTTTCGACGGTATCGAGGGCGTCGGGGCTCGTTTTCATGTTTTGCGCACTCGGACTCTTTTTGGACGGTACCAAAGCCGTCAGGGCTCATTTTCAAGTTTTGCGCTACCGGACAAGTTTTTGGCGGTACCGAGGGCGTCGGGGCTCGTTGTCAAGTTCTGCGCTCCCGAACACGTTTTTGGAGTTATCGAGGCCGTCAGGACTCATTTTCAAGTTTTGTGCTCCCGGACTCGTTTTCGACGGTATCGAGGGCTTCGGGGCTCGTTTTCATGTTTTGAGCTCCCGAACTCTTTTTAGGCGATACCGAGGGCGCCGAGTCCCGTTTTCATGTTTTGCGCTACCAGAATCGTTTCGGGCGATACCGCGGGCGTCAGGTACCGTTTTCAAGTTTTGCGCTCCCGGACACGTTTTTCGCGGTACCGAGGGCGTCGGGTACCGTTTTCAAGTTTTGCGCTCCCTGACTCGTTTTCGACGGTATCGAGGGCGTCGGGGCTCGTTTTCATGTTTTGCGCTCCCGGACACTTTTTGGGCGGTACCGAGGGCGCCGAGTCCCGTTTTCATGTTTTGCGCTACCGGACTCGTTTTGGGCGGTACCGCGGGCGTCAGGTACTGAGGGCGTCTAGTACCGTTTTCAAGTTTTGCACTCCCGGACTCATTTTCGACGGTACCGAGGGCATCAGGACTCGTTTTCAAGTTTTGCGCTCTCGGACTCGTTTTCGACGGTACCGAGGGCGTCGGGGCTCGTTTTCATGTTTTGCGCTCCCGGACTCTTTTTGGACGGTACCGAAGTCGTCGGGGCTCATTTTCAAGTTTTGCGCTACCGAACACGTTTTTTGCGGTACCGAGGGCGTCGGGGCTCGTTGTCAAGTTCTGCGCTCCCGGACACGTTTTTGGAGTTACCGAGGCCGTCAGGACTCGTTTTCAAGTTTTGCGCTCCCGGACTCATTTTCGACGGTATCAAGAGCTTCGGGGCTCGTTTTCATGTTTTGCGCTCCCGACTCTTTTTGGGCGGTACCGAGGGCGCCGAGTCCCGTTTTCATGTTTTGCGCTACAGACTCGTTTCGGGCGGTACCGCGGGTGTCAGGTACCGTTTTCAAGTTTTGCGCTCCCGGACACGTTTTTGGCGGTACCGAAGGCGTCGGGTACCGTTTTCAAGTTTTGCGCTCCCGGACTCGTTTTCGACGGTACCGAGGGCGTAGGGGCTCGTTTTCATGTCTTGCGCTCCTGGACTCTTTTTGAGCGGTACCGAGGGCGCCGTTTCCCGTTTTCATGTTTTGCACTCCCGGACTCGTTTCGGGCGGTACCTAGGGCGTCCGGTACCATTTTCAAGTTTTGCGCTCTTTGACACAATTTTTCCGGTACCAAGGGCGTCGGGGCTCGTTTTCATGTTTTGCGCTCCTAGACACGTTTTTGGCGGTATCGAGGGCGTCGGGTACCGTTTTCAAGTTTTGCGCTCCCGGACTCATTTTCGACGGTACCGAGGGTTTGGGGCCTGTTTTTATATTTTACGCTCCCGGACTCTTTTTGGGCGTTACCGAGGGTGTCGGGGCTCATTTTCAAGTTTTGCGCTCGCGGACACGTTTTTGGCGGTACCGAGGGTGTCCGGTGCCGTTTTCATGTTTTGTGCTCCCGACACTTTTTGGGCGTTACCGAGGACGCTAGGTCCCGTTTTCATGTTTTGTGCTCCCGGACTCATTTCGGGCGGCACCGAGGGCGTCGGGTCCCGTTTTCATGTTTTGTGCTCCCAGACACGTTTTTGGTGATACCGAGGGCGACGGGTCCCGTTTTCATGTTTTGTGCTCCCGAACACTTTTTGGGCGTTACCGAGGGCGCTAGGTTCCGTTTTTAAGTTTTGCGCAACCTGACCCATTTTGGGCGGCACCGAGGGCGCCGGATACCATTTTCATGTTTTGCGCTCCTTGACTCATTTTCGACGGTAGCGAGGACCTTGGGTCCCGTTGGCATATTTTGCACTCCGGACACGTTTTTGGCGGTAACGAGAGCGTCGGGGCTCGTTTTCATGTTTTGCTCTCCCGGACTCGTTTCGGGCGGTACCAAGGCGTCAGGTCCTGTTTTCATATTTTGCGCTCTCGGACTCGTTTCGGGCGGTACCGCAGTCATCAGGTACCGTTTTCAAATTTTGCCCTCCCGGACATTATTTTGGCGGAACCGAGGGTGTCGGGTACCGTTTTTAAGTTTTGCGTTCCCGGACTTATTTTTGACGGTACCGAGGGCGTCGGGGCTCGTTTTCATGTTTTGCGGTCCCAAACTTTTTTGGGCGTTATCGAGGGCGTCGGGGCTCATTTTCAAGTTTAACGCTCCCGGACACGTTTTTGGCGGTACCGCGGGCGTCGGATACCATTTTCAAGTTTTGCGCTCCCGGACTCGTTTTCCACGGTACCGAGGGAGTCGGGGCTCGTTTTCATGTTTTGCGGTACCGGACTCTTTTTGGGCGGTATCGAGGCCGTCGGGACTCGTTTTCAAGTTTTGCGCTCCCGAACACGTTTTTGACGGCACCGAGGGCGTCGGGGGCTCGTTCTCATGTTTTTTGCTCCCGGATACTTTTTGGGCAGTACCGAGGCCGTCAGGGCTCGTTTTCAAGTTTTGCGCTCCCGGACACGTTTTTTGCGGTACCGAGGGCGTCGGGTCCCGTTTTCATATTTTGCGCTCCCCGATTCGTTTTGGGCGGTACCGCGGGCGTCAGGTATCGTTTTCATGTTTTGCGCTCCAAGACACGTTTTTGGCGGTACCGAGGGAGTCGGGTCCCATTTTCATGTTTTGCGTTCCCCGACTCTTTTTCGACAGTGCCGAGGCCGTGGGGGCTCGTTTTCATGGTTTGCGCTCCTGGTCTCTTTTTAGGCGTTACCGAGGGCGCCAGGTCCCGTTTTCATGTTTTCGACGGTAGCGATAACCTTGGGTCCCGTTGGCATATTTTGCGCTCCCGGACACGTTTTCGGCGGAACCAAGGGCGTCAGGTACCGTTTTCAAGTTTTGCGCTCCCGGACACATTTCGACTGTACCGAGGGCGTCGGGGCTCGTTTTCATGTTTTGATGTACCAGACTCTTTTTGGGCGGTATCGAGGCCGTCAGGACTCGTTTTCAAGTTTTGCCTTCCCGAACACATTTTCGACGGTACCGAGGGCGTCGGGGCTCGTTGTCATGTTTTGCGCTTCCGGACTCTTTAGGGCGTTACCGAGGGCATCGGGTCCCGTTTTCATGTTTTGCGCTCCCCGACACTTTTTGGGCGTTACCGAGGGCGTCGGGTCCCGTTTTCATGTTTTGTGCTCTCGGACTCGTTTCGGGCGGTGCCGAGGGCTTCGGGTCCCGTTTTCATGTTTTAGGCTCCCAGACTCGTTTTCGACGGTAGCGAGGACCTTGGGTCCCGTTGGGATATTTTGCGCTGCCGGACACGTTTTTGGCGGTACCGAGGGCGTCAGGGCTCGTTTTCATATTTTGTGCTCCCGGATTCTTTTTGGGCGGTTCCGAGGGCGCCGGGTCCCGTTTTCATATTTTGCACTCCCGGACTCGTTTCGGGCGGTACCACGGGCGTCAGGTACCGTTTTCATGTTTTGCGCACACGACACGTTTTTTTCGGTAACGAGGACCTTGGGTCCCGTTGGCATATTTTGCACTTCCGGACACATTTTTGGCGGTAACGAGAGCGTCGGGTCTCGTTTTCATGTTTTGCGCTCCTGGACTCGTTTCGGGCGGTACCGCGGGCGTCAGGTACCATTTTCAATTGTTGCGATCCCGGACTCGTTTTTGACGGTACCGAAGGCGTCGGGGCTTGTTTTCATGTTTTGCGCTCCCGGACTCGTTTCGGGCGGTACCGAGGGCGCCGGGTCCCGTTTTCATGTTTTGCGCTACCGGACTCGTTTTGGGCGGTACCGCGGGCGTCAAGTAACGTTTTTTAGTTTTGCGCTCCCGACTCATTTTCGACGAAACTAAATGCGTCGGGGCTCGTTTTCATGTTTTGCGCACCCGAACGCGGACGTCGGGTACCGTTTTCAAGTTTTGCGCTCCCGGAATCATTTTCGACTGTACTAAGGGCGTCGGGGCTCGTTTTCAAGTTTTAAGGTACCAGACTCTTTTTGGGGCGGTATCGAGGCCGTTGGGACTCGTTTTCATGTTTTTCCCTCTCGGACTCGTTTTCGACGGTACCGGGGCATCGGGGCTCGTTTTCATGTTTTTGTGCTCCCGGACTCTTTTTGGGCGATACCAAAGACGTCGGGGCTCATTTTTAAGTTTTGCGCTACCGGACACGTTTTTGGCGGTACCGAGGGCGTCGGGGCTCGTTTTCAAGTTTTGCGCTCTCAGAGATCTTTTTGGAGTTACCGAGGTCGTCGGGACTCGTTTTCAAGTTTTCCGCTCCCGGACTCGTTTTCGACGGTATCGAGGGTGAGGGGCTCGTTTTCATGTTTTGTGCACCCGGACACTTTTTGGGAGTTACCGAGGGCGTCATGTCCTGTTTATATGTTTTGCAATCTCAGACTCTTTTTGGGCGTTACCGAGGGCGTCAGGTACCGTTTTCAAGTTTTGCGCTCTCGGACACGTTTTTTGCGGTACCGAGGGCGTCAGGTACCGTTTTCAAGTTTTGCACTCCCGAACTCGTTTTCGACGGTATCGAGGGCATTGGGGCTTGTTTTCATGTTTTGCGCTCCCGGACTCTTTTTGAGCGTTACCGAGGGCGCCAGGTCCCGTTTTCATGTTTTGTGCTCCCGGACTCGTTTCAGGCGGGCAGAGGCGCGGGTCCGATTTTCATGTTTTGCGCTCCCGGAAACATTTTTAGCAGTACCGAGGGCGTTGGGTCCTGTTTTCATATTTTTGGCTCCCGGACTCGTTTCGGGCGGTACCGAGGGCGCCAGATCCCGTTTTCATGTTTTGCGCTCCCGGACACGTTTTTGGCGGTACCGAGGGTGTCGGGTTCCGTTTTCATGTTTTGCGCTCCCGGATTATTTTTGGGCGTTACCGAGGGCGTCGGGTCCCGTTTTCATTTTTTGCGCTCCCGGACTCATTTCGTGCTGTACCGAGGGCGCCGGATCCCGTTTTCATGTTTTGCGCTCCCAGATTCGTTTTCGACGGTAGCGATGACCTTGGGTCCCGTTGGCATATTTTGCGTTCTCGGACACGTTTTTGGCGGTACAAAGGGCGTCGTGGCTCATTTTCATGTATTGCGCTCCCGTACTCATTTTGGCGGTATTGCGGGCGTCAGGTAGTCTTTTTAATTTTTGCGCTCCCGGACACGTTTTTGGCGGTACCAAGGGCGTCAGGTACTGTTTTCATGTTTTGCGCTCCCGGACTCGTTTTCGACGGTACCGAGGTCGTCGGGGCTCATTTTCATGTTTTGAGGTACCAAACTCTTTTTGGGCGGTATCGAGGCCGTCGAGACTCGTTTGCAAGTTTTGCCTTCCCGGACACATTTTCGACGGTACCGAGGGCGTCGGGGCTCGTTTTCATGTTTTGCGCTCCCGGACTCTTTTGGGCGTTACCGAGGGCGTCGGGTTCCGTTTTCATGTTTTGTGCTCCCGGACTCGTTTCGGGCGGTACCGTGTGCGTCAGGTACCGTATTCATGTTTTGCGCTCCCGGACTCGTTTTCGACGGTACCGAGGGCGTCGTGGCTCATTTTCATGTTTTGCGCTTCCAGACTCTTTTTGGGCGGTACCGAGGGCGCCGAGTCCCGTTTTCATGTTTTGCGCTCCCGAACTCGTTTCGGGCGGTACCGCGTGCGTCAGGTACCGTTTTCAAGTTTTGCTTTCCCAGACACGTTGTGGGCGGTACCGAGGGCGACGGGTACCGTTTTCAAGTTTTGCGCTACCGGACTCATTTTTTACGGTACCAAGGGCGCCGGGGTTCGTTTTCATGTTTTGCGCTCTCAGACTCTTTTTGGGCGGTACCGAGGGCGCCGAGTTCCGTTTTCATGTGTTGCGCGCCCGGACTCGTTTCGGGCGGTACCACGGGCGTTAGGTACCGTTTTCATGTTTTGCGCACACGGACACGTTTTTTCCGGTAACGAGGACCTTGGGTCCCTTGGCATATTTTGCACTTCCGGACACGTTTTTGGCAGTAACGAGAGCGTCGGGTCTCGTTTTCATGTTTTGCGCTCTTGGACTCGTTTCAGGCGGTACCGCGGGCGTCAGGTACCATTTTCAATTGTTGCGCTCCCGGACTCGTTTTTGACGGTACCGAAGGCGTCGGGGCTTGTTTTCATGTTTTGAGCTCCCAGACTCATTTCGGGTGGTACCGCGTACGTCGGGTACCGTTTTCAAGTTTTGCGCTCCCGAACTCGTTTTCGACGGTACAGAGGGTGTCAGGGCTCATTTCAATTTTTTGAGGTACCAGACTCTTTTTGGGCGGTAGCGAGTGCGCCGTGTCCCGTTTTCATATTTTGCGCAACCGGACTCGTTTTGGGCGGTACCGAGGGCGTCTGATCTCGGTTTCATGTTTTGCGCTCCCGGACTCGTTTTCGACAGTAGCGAGGACTTTATGCCCGTTGGCATATTTTGCACTCACGGACACGTTTTTGGCTGTAATGAGAGCGTCGGGGTTCGTTTTCATATTTTGCGCAATCGGACTTGTTTCGAGCGGTACCGAGGGCGCCGGATCCCATTTTCATGTTTTGCGCTCCCAAATTCGTTTTCAACGATAGCGATGACCTTGGGTCCCATTGGCATATTTTGCGCTCACTGACACATTTTTGGCGATATCGTGGGCGTCGGGGCTTGTTTTCATTTTTGTGCTCCCAAACTCATTTGTGACGGTACCGAAGGCGTCGGGCTCGTTTTCATGTTTTGCGCTCCCGGACTCATTTCGGGAGGTACCGCGGGCGTCGGGTACCGTTTTCAAGTTTTGCGCACCCGGACTCATTTTCGACGTTACCGAGGGTGTCGGGGCTCATTTTCATGTTTTGAGGTACCAGACTCTTTTTGGGCGGTACCGAAGCCGTCGGGGCTCGTTTTCAAGTTTTGCGCTCCCGGACATGTGTTTGGCGGTACCGAGGGCGTCGGGTCTCTTTTTCATGTTTTATGCTCCCGGACACTTTTTGTGCGTTACCGAGGGCGTCGGGTCTCGTTTTCAAGTTTAGCGCTCCCGGACTCGTTTTCGACGGTACCGAGGGCGTCGGGGCTCGTTTTCATGTTTTGCGCTCCCGTACTCTTTTTAGGTGTTACCGAGGGCGTCGGGGCTCGTTTTCAAGTTTTGCGCTCCTGGACACGTTTTTGGCGGTACCGAGGGCGTCGGGTCCTGTTTTCAAGTTTTGCGCTTACGAACACTTTTTGGGCGCCGTGGCTCGTTTTCGACGGTACCGAGGGCGTCAGGCTCGTTTTCAAGTTTTGCGGTACCAGACTCTTTTTGGCCGGTATCGAGGCCGTCCAGGCTCGTTTTCAAGTTTTGCGCTCCCGAACACGTTTTTGGCGGTACCGAGGGAGTCGGGTCCAGTTTTCATGTTTTGCGCTCCTCACCTCGTTTTAGACAGTACCGAGGCCGTCAGGGCTTGATTTTATGTTTTGCGCTCCCGAACTCTTTCTGGGCGTTACCGAGGGCGCCGGGTCCTGTTTTCATGTTTTGCGCTCCCGTACTAGTTTCGGGCGGTACCGAGTGCGTCGGGTACCGTTTTCAAGTTTTTCGCTCCCAGACTCATTTGTGACGGTACCGAAGGCGTCGGGGCTCATTTTCATGTTTTGCGCTCCCGGACTCATTTCCAACGATATCGCGGGCGTCGGGTACCGTTTTCAAGTTTTGCGCTCCCGAACTCGTTTTCGACGTTACCGAGGGTGTTGGGGGCTCATTTTCATGTTTTGAGGTACCAGACTCTTTTTGGGCGGTACCGAAGCCGTCGGGGCTCGTTTTCAAGTTTTGCGCTCCCGGACATGTGTTTGGCGGTACCGAGGGCGTCGGGTCTCTTTTTCATGTTTTATGCTCCCGGACTCTTTTTGTGCGTTTCCGAGGGCGTCCGGTCTCGTTTTCATGTTTTGCGCTCCCGGACTCGTTTTCGACGGTAGCGAGGACCTTGGGTCCCGTTGGCATATTTTGCGCTCCCGGACACGTTTTTGGCGGTACCGAGGGCGTCGGGGATCCTTTTCATATTTTGCGCTCTTGGACTCATTTCGGGCGGTACACGCGGGCGTCAGGTAACGTTTTCAAGTTTTGCGCTCCCCGACTCGTTTTTTGCGGTTCCGAGGGCGTCGGGTACCGTTTTCAAGTTTTGCGCTCCCGGACTCATTTTCGACGGTACTAGGGCGTAGGGGTTCGTTTTCATGTCTTGCGCTCCCGGACTCTTTAGGGCGTTACCGAGGGCGTCGGGTCCCGTTTTCATGTTTTGCGCTCCCCGACACTTTTTGGGCGTTACCGAGGGCGTCGGGTCCCGTTTTCATGTTTTGTGCTCTCGGACTCGTTTCGGGCGGTGTCGAGGGCTTCGGGTCTCGTTTTCATGTTTTAGGCTCCCAGACTCGTTTTCGACGGTAGCGAGGACCTTGGGTCCCGTTGGCATATTTTGCGCTCCCGGACACGTTTTGGGCGGTACTGCGGGCGTCGGGGCTCATTTCATGTTTTGCGCTCCCGAACTATTTTTGGGCGGAACCGAGGGCGCCGGTTCCCGTTTTCATGATTTGCGCTCCCGGACTCGTTTCGAAAGATCTGCATGAGCATCGAGTACCGTTTTCAAGTTTTGCGCTCCCGGACTAATTGTTGGCGGTACCGAGGGCGTCAGGTACCGTTTTTCAAGTTTTGCGCTCCTGGACTAATTGTTGGCGGTACCGAGGGCGTCAGGTACCGTTTTTCAAGTTTTGCGCTCCTGGACTCGTTTTCGGCGGTACCGAGGGCGTCAGGTACCGTTTTCAAGTTTTGCCCTCCCAGACTCATTTTCAACGGTACCGAGGGCGTCAGGGCTCGTTTTCATGTTTTGCGCTCCCGGACTCTTTTTGGGCGGTACCGAATCCGTCGGGGCTCGTATTCAAGTTTTGAGCTCTCGGACATGTGTTTGGCGGTACCGAGGGCGTCGGGTCTCTTTTTCATGTTTTGCGCTCCCGGACTATTTTTGGGCGTTACCGAGGGCGTCGGGTCCCGTTTTCATTTTTTGCGCTCCCGGACTCATTTGGGGCTGTACCGAGGGCGCCGGATCCCGTTTTCATGTTTTGCGCTCCCAGACTCGTTTTCGACGGTAGCGATGACCTTGGGTCCCGTTTTCAGGTTTTTCGCTCCTGCTATCTTTTTGCGCGTTACCGAGGGCGCTAGGTCCCGTTTTCATGTTTTGTGCTCCCGAACTCGTTTCGGGCAGTACCGAGGGCGCCGGATCCAGTTTTCATGTTTTGCGCTCACGGACTCGTTTTCGACGGTACCTAGGGCGTCTAGCTCGTTTTCATGTTTTAGGCTCCCAGACTCTTTTTGGGCGGTACCGAAGTCGTCGAGGCTAGTTTTCAAGTTTTGCGCTCCAGGACTCTTTTCGGGCGTTACCGAGGGCGCCAGATCCCGTTTTCATGTTTTGTGCTCTAGGACTCATTTTCGACGGTAGCGAGGACCTTGGGTCCCGTTGGCATATTTTGGCGCTCCCGGACACATTTTTGGCGATACCGAGGGCGTTGGATCAAGTTTTAATGTTTTGCGCTCCCGGACTCTTTTCGGGCGGTACCGAGGGCGATGGGTCTCGTTTTTATTTTTTGTGCTCCCGGACACGTTTCAGGCAGTACGCGGGCGTCAGGTACCGTTTTCATGTTTTGCGCTCCCAGACACGTTTTTGGTGGTACCGGGGGCGTCGGGTACCGTTTTCAAGTTTTGCGCTCCCAAACTCGTTTTCGACGGTACCGACGACGTCGGGGCTCGTTTTCATGTTTTGCGCTCCAGGACTCTTTTTGGGCGTTACCGAGGGCGTCAGGTCTAGTTTTCAATTTTTGCGCTCCCGGACATGTTTTTGGCGGTACCGAGGGCGTCAGGCTCGTTTTGGTGTTTTGCCCTCCCAGACTCTTTTTGGGCGTTACCGAGGGCGTATGGGCTCGTTTTCATTTTTTGCGCTCCCGGACTCTTTTTGGGCCTTACCGAGGGCGTCAGGGATCGTTTTCAAGTTTTGTGCTCACAGACACGTTTTTGGCGGTACCTAGGGTTCGGGTCCCGTTTTCATGTTTTGCGCTCCCGGACTCTTTTTGGGCGTTACCGAGGGTGTCGGGGCTCGTTTTCAAGTTTTGCGCTCCCGGACACGTTTTTGGCGGTACCGAGGGAGTCGGGACTCGTTTTCATGTTTTGCGCTCCCAGACTCTTTTTGGGCGGAACCGTCGGCGCCGGGTCCCGTTTTCATGTTTTGCGCTCCCGGAATCGTTTCGGGCGGTACCGCGGGCGTCAGGTACCGTTTTCTAGTTTTGCGCTCTCTGACTCATTTTTGGTCGTTACCGACGGCGTCAGGTCCCATTTTCATATTTTTCGCTCCTGGTCTCTTTTTGCGCGTTACCGAGGGCGCCAGGTCCCGTTTCCATGTTTTGTGCTCCCGGAGTCGTTTCGGGCAGTACCGAGGGCTCCAGATCAAGTTTTCATGTTTTGCGCTCCCGGACTCGTTTTCGACGTTACTTCGGGCGTCGAGCTCGTTTTCATGTTTTGGGCTCCCAGACTCTTTTTGGGCGGTACCGAGGGCGCCAGATCCCGTTTTCATGTTTTGCACTCCAGGACTCATTTTCAGGCAGTATCGAGGGCGCCAGGTCCCGTTTTCATGTGTTGCGCTCCCGGACTCATTTCGGGCGGTACCGAGGGCGCCGGATCCCGTTTTCATGTTTTGCGCTCCCGGACACGTTTTTGGTGGTACCGAAGGCGTCGGGGCTCATTTTCATGTTTTGCGCTCACGGACTCTTTTTGGCTGTACCGTGGGCGTCAAGTCTTGTTTTCATGTTTTGCGAGCCGGACTCATTTCGGGCGATCTGCGGCGTCGGTGCGTTTAAAAGATTTGCGCTCCCGGACACGTTTTTTGCGGTACCGAGGGCGTCAGGTACCATTTAAGTTTTGCGCTCCCGTTCTCGATTTCGACGGTACCGAGGGAGTCGGGGCTCGTTTTCAAGTTTTTCCCTCCCGGACTCTTTTTGGGCGATACCGGGGGCGTCGGGGCTCATTTTCAAGTTTTACGCTCCCGGACACGTTTTTGGCGGTACCAAGGGCGTCGGGTCCCGTTTGCATGTTTTGCGCTTACGAACTCTTTTTGGGCGTCGGGGCTCGTTTTCAACAGTACCGAGGGCGTCGAGGCTCGTATTCATGTTTTGCGGTACCAGAGTCTTTTTGGGCGGTATTGAGGCCGTTAGAACTCATTTTCAAGTTTTGCGCTCCCGAACAGATTTTTGGCGGTACCGAGGGAGTCGGGTCCCATTTTCATGTTTTGCGCTACTAGACTCTTTTTGGGCGTTACCGAGGGCGCCGAGTCCGGTTTTCATGTTTTGCGCTCCCGGACTAGTTTGGGGCGGTACCGAGGAAATCATGTAACCTTTTCAAGTTTTTCGCTCCCAGACTCATTTTCGACGGTACCGAAGGCGTCGAGACACGATTTCATGTTTTGCGCTCCCGAACTCGTTTTGGGCGGTACCGCGGGCGTCGGGTACCGTCGGGTACACGGACTTGTTTTCGACGGTACCGTGGGCGTCGAGGCTCGTTTTCAAGTTTTTCCCTCCCGAACTCTTTTTGGGCGGTACCGAAGCCGTCGGGGCTCGTTTTCAAGTTTTGCGCTCCCGGACACGTGTTTTGCGGTACCGAGGGCGTCAGGTCCCTTTTTCATGTTTTGCGCTACCGAACTCTTTTTGGGCGTTACCTAGGACGCCGGGTCTAGTTTTCATGTTTTGCGCTCCCGACTCGTTTCGGGCGGAACCGAGGGCGTCGTGTCCCGTTTTCTTGTTTTGCACTCCCTGACTCGTTTTCGACGGTAGCGAGGACCTTGGGTCCCGTTGGCATATTTTGCGCTCCCAGACACGTTTTTGGTGGTACCGAGGGCGTCGGGGCTCATTTTCATGTTTTGCGCTCCCGGTCTCGTTTCGGGCGGTACCGAGGACGTCGAGTCTCGTTTTCATGTTTTGCGCTCCCGGACACGTTTTTGTGGTACCGAGGGCGTCGGGTACCGTTTCCAAGTTTTGCGCTCCCGGACTCATTTTCGACGGTACCGAGGGCGTCGGGACTCGTTTTCATGTTTTGCGCTCCCAGACTCTTTTTGGGCGGAACCGAGGGCGTCGAGTCCCCTTTTCATGTTTTGCGCTCCCGGACTCGTTTCGGGCGATGCGCGGCGTCCGTGTGCACCGTTTTCAAGTTTTGCGCTCCGGACTCGTCTCTTTTTGGGCGATATCGAGGCCGTCGGGACTCGCTTTCAAATTTCGCGCTTACGAACTTGTTTTCGACGGTACCGAGGGCGTCAGGGCTCGTTTTCATGTTTTGGGCTCCCAGACACATTTTTGCGGTACCAAGGGCGTCGGCTCGTTTTCAAGTTTTGCGCTCCCGGAAATGTTTATGGCGGTACCGAGGCCGTCAGACTCGTTTTCAAGTTTTGCGCTCGGGACCCGTTTTCGACGGTACCGAGGTCGTCGGGGCTCGTTTTCAAGTTTTGCGCTACCGGACATATTTTTGTCGGTATCGAGGGCGTCAGGGCTCGTTTTCAAGTTTTGCGCACCCGGACACGTTTTTGGCGGTCCCGAGGGCGTTGGGTACCATTTTCAAATTTTGCGCTCCCAAACTCGTTTTCGACGGTACCGAGAGCGTCGGGGCTCGTTTTCATGTTTTGCGCTCCCAGACTCTTTTTGGGTGTTACCGAGGGCGTCAGGTCCAATTTTCATGTTTTGCGCTTCCGGACTCTTTTTCCGCGTTCCCGAGGGCGTCGGGTCCTGTTTTCATGTGTTGCGATGCCGGACACGTTTTTGACGATACCGGGGGCATCGGGTCCCGTTTTCATGTTTTGCGCTCCCGGACTCGTTTTCGACGTTAGCGAGGGCGCCGGGTCCCGTTTGCATGTTTTGCGCTCCCGGACTCATTTTCAGGTAGTATCGCGGGCGTCAGGTACCGTTTTCAAGTTTTCGCTCACGAACACGTTTTTGGCGGTATTGAGGGCGTCGGGGCTTGTTATCAAGTTTTGCGCTCCCACACACATTTTTTGCGGTACCAAGGGCGTCAGGGCTAGTTTTCATGTTTTACGCTTACGGTCTCTTTTATGGCGGTACCGAGGGCATCGGGGCTCGTTTTCATTTTTTGCGCTCCCGGACTCTTTTTTGGCGTTACCGAGGTCGCTGGGTCCCGTTTTAATGGTTTGCGCTCCCGGACTCGTTTCGGGCGGTACCGCGGGCGTTAGGTACCGCTTTCAAGTTTTACGCTCCCGAACTCGTTTTTGACGGTACCGAGGGTGTCGGGGCTTGTTTTCATGTTTTGCGCTCCCGTACTCTTTTTGGGCGTTACCGAGGGTGCCAGGTCCCGTTTTCAGTTTTTACGCTCCCGGACTCGTTTTCGACGGTATCGAGGGCGTCGGGGCTCGTTTTCATGTTTTGCGCTCCCGGAATCTTTTTGGGCGTTACTGAGGGCGGCGGGGCTCGTTTTCAAGTTTTGCGCTCCCGGACTCATTTTTGGCATTACCGAGGGCGTCGGGGCTCGTTTTATGTTTTGCGCCCCGGACTCTTTTTAGGCGTTACCGAGGGCGTCTGGGCTCATTTTCAAGTTTTTCTCTCCCAGACACGTTTTCGCCGGTACCGAGGACGTCGTGGCTCGTTTTCATGTTTTGCACTCTCTGAGCCTTTTTGGCGGTACCGAGGCGTCGGGGCTCGTTTTTAATTTTTGTGCTCCCCGACACATTTTTGGCGGTATCGAGGGCGTCGGGTACCGTTTTCAAATTTTACGCTCCCAGACTCATTTTCGACGGTACGAAGGGCGTTATGGCTCGTTTTCATGTTTTGCGCTCCGGACTCTTTTTGGTTGTTACTGAGGGCGTCGGGTCCAGTTTTCATGTTTTGTGCTCCCGAACTCGTTTCGGGCGGTCGAGGGCGCCGGGTCCCGTTTTCATGTTTTACGCTCCCAGACTCGTTTTCGACGGTAGCGAGGACCTTGGGTCCCGTTGGCATATTTTGCGCTCCCGGACACGTTTTTTACGGTACCGACGACGTCGGGTCTCATTTTCATGTTTTGTGCTCCCGGAATCTTTGTGGGCGGTACCGAGGGCGCCGGGTCCCGTTTTCATGTTTTGCGCTCCCAGACTCATTTTCCGGCGGTACCGTGGGCGTCACGTACCGTTTTCAAGTTTTGCGCTCCCGGACTCGTTTTCGACGGTATCGAGGGCGTCGGGTCTCGTTTTCATGTTTTATGCTCCCGAACTCTTTTTGGGCAGTACCGTGTCCATCTGGGCTCGTTTTCAAGTTTTGCGCTCCCGGACACGTTTTTGGCGGTACCGAGGGCGTCGTGCACCGTTTTCAAGTTTTGCGCTCCCGGACTCATTTTCGACGGTACCGAGGGCGTTAGGGCTCGTTTTCATGTTTTGCGCTCCCGGACTCTTTTTGGGCGTTATCGAGGGCATCAGGGCTCGTTTTCAAGTTTTGGAGCTCCCTGACACGTTTTTGGCGGTACCGAGGGCGTCGGGGCTCGTTTTCATGTTTTGCGCTCCCGAACTCGTTTCAGGCGGTACCGAGGGCGTCAGGTACCGTTTTCAAGTTTTGCGCTCCCAGACTCGTTTTCGACGGTACCGAGGGCGTCGAGGCTCGTTTTCTTGTTTTGTGCTCCCGCACTCTTTTTGAGCGATACTGAGGCCGTCGGGGCTCGTTTTCAAGTTTTGCGCTCCCGAACACGTTTTTGCCTGTACCGAGGGCGTCGGGTACTGTTTTCAAGTTTTGCTCTCCCGGACTCGTTTTCGATGGTACCGAGGGCGTCGGGGCTCGTTTTCTTGTTTTGCACTCCAGTACTCTTTTTGGGCGTTATCGAGGGTGTGGGGGCGCGTTTTCAAGTTTTGCATTCCTGGACATGTTTTTGGCGGTACCGAGGGCGTCGGGTCCCGTTTTCATGTTTTGCGCTCCCGGACAAGTTTTTGGCGGTACCGAGGCCGTCAGGACTCGTTTTCAAGTTTTGCGCTCCCGGACTCGTTTTCGACGGTACCGAGGGCGTGAGGGTTTGTTTTCATGTTTTGCTCTCCCGACTCTTTTTGGGCGCTACCGAGGCCGTCGGGGCTCGTTTTCAAGTTTTGCGCTCCCGGACACGTTTTTTGCGGTACCGAGGGCGTCGGGGCTCGTTTTCAAGTTTTGCGCTCACGAACACGTTTTTGGCTGTACTGAGGGCGTTGAGTACTGTTTTCAAGTTTTGTGCTCCCGGACTCGTTTTCGATGGTACCGAGGGCGTCGGGGCTCGTTTTCATATTTAGAGGGGAAAAGCGGAGAGGGATGATGATTTTTATAACTGTGGACCATTATCTTTCATCATTATTCTAATAATTACTTTTTCAATGCTAAACATTAGCTCTATTTGAAAATAACATTTTTCAATTACCTTTCATATTATTATTCTTTATAGTAATCTTCATTAGAATTTCCAACTACCACTCTACTTAGGGTTAGCAAAAGAATTTGTGGCTCGCTCGTGATTCATTTGGGATCGACTCGCTATTAGCCTGTTCGTTAATGGTTGGATCCATTAACAAATTATTATATCAAATTTGTGTGAAATATATTATTATTAGTTATTTTAATAATTTTTGTATAAATTTTAATATAAAATATTATTAACTATTAAATATTCCTTAACGAACTAGTTTGGTTAGCTCGTTAATTTAACAAGTTGATCTAAAACCAAAACATTTAGCTCAGAAGTATTTAGCGAGCCAATTTGACTCGGCTCTACTCATTTATAACCCTAACTCTACTAAATACTAATGCAATTCCATATATTGCTGTAGACAATACAAAATATGAAAATAACTTGTTTTGGTTCAAAAGTTAATTTTTGTTATATACATGCTAAGTCACGGGCTTAAGATTGGTAGCTTTAAACTACAACTTCTGGAGAATAATTATGTTAAATCTATTGGCGCTGGCGCAAAAAGAAAAAAAATAAAATAATAAATATTCAACGCACCGAGTAAATTTATATTCTCGAGGATTACCCTTTTTTCTTGCAATTGAGCCCAATTTTGTCTTAAGTAGGATATTAATGAGTAGGGTCGGGTTGGATTTTAGTCGGTTCACATTATTTTATTATTTTTTGTCTCGATCCGAATTTAATCCGTTTAAATTCAAATAATTTTTTTGACTCATATCCAAACCGATTGGATCAAGGATCAACCCGACCCGATCCGTGTAGAATAATTAAATATTTATTAATTATTTTTATATAATTTAAAATAATTAAATATTAATTAATTTATAATTAATCTTAATTAGTATATAATTAGTGTATATTTAAGTTTTAATTAGTATTAAATCATAAAATTACTTTAAAAAGCATAATTAATCGATACCCGACTCATTTATTTTCGGATCGTGTCAGGTCGGATCAGATTAACCCATTGGGTCAGGTCAACAATTGGCACCCCTAGTCTTACCGGATGACCCGAAGATGAATTAATGATTTACTTATTGAATTAGTTCGATTAATAACTACTTGCTAATCAAATGGGCTATTTTGGGTGCCCTATAAAACAGATTTTCTTGGTAAATAAAGTAAAAATAAGGAAATGATATGAGGATCCTTTATTTTTTGCGATAGTAGTCTGAACCGTGTTTGAAACTCAATCCCTGGTGCCGGAATCGAATTTCAAACACGATCCCAGGTAATTTTTTTACATTTGGTTATTTATTTATAGTAAAAATCAAACACGAAGTATAAACCGAGAATTATAATGTGAAACATAAACACAATAGTAGATTGTTCTAAAATATCATTAAAAAATAAAATATTACAACAACAATTAAAATCAAAATGTTCTAGCAATCTAAATAATAAAATATAAACACTACATCCTTAAATATAAATCATGTTCTTGTCGAATAACCTCGGTCTCAAGTTGAAAGTCTGTTGATACGACCTTTCATTTCATCAAATAACCATTGGAATACGTATCTTCCTTCTCCTTCCTTTATTGATTTTTGCTAGATCTGGTTTGATGATTGAACTATTGTACATTGACCAATCTCGCTTATTGCCATAATTACACCAATGATCGGACCGTTGAACATGAAAATTAGTGATTTTTAATTTAACTCGGATTTTGTACTGAACTGCTGACCGACACCAAATTATTCGTCAATTCTAGGTGGTTTGCGAAAATAAGGGTCATCTGCATATGACATTGGTGTATTATCAGCAAATTATGCACACTGGTGCTTTATTCCCTGGTTAATGAAAGGAACAAACATTTACCACTCTTTAACTATTTTTTTGATATCTATCTCATCCTCAAATTCATCCATAGTTATATCTGTTGCATAATGGATGTCATCCTCCTCGACATCCAGGTGTCACTCTTATTCTTCCTTATCCTCATCCACATTATGTATTAGGACATGGGTAGGATGCTCCCGAGCTCAGGAGTAAGTTCTTTCCTCAGTCAAGACAGTGCTATTACTTTCAGAAATACTAGTCGGACACAGATCATAGTGATCAGAACTGAATATTAGTTGAGATTCAACTACTAGCTCAAATATTTTATACCCGAGTATTTGGTAGCGAGTTATTGTTTTAATCATTCCCCAAATTTTCTCAGAAACTACCCCAAATAAACTATAAAAAAACCAACTGAACCTAATTGGGCATTGTTGATTCGTGCACTAATGGTGATGTTGAAATGATTAGGGAGCAATTTTAAACCAACATGAATCTGTCTCTTCAAGTCATAAATACTAATTGTCTCTTTGCCAGAAAATGTGCACACGGCACGAATATCATAACTCGTGCCGGTTGAAGCGTTTAGAATTTATCCTCCATAATACACATTGATCAGCAACATAGTCTTCTCTATAATATGAACGATAACCCCTACTGTTAGTGTATTTTAATTCTACAGTAAAAATTAATAACCCAAATAGAAATAAAAATATACAATATAGATGAGAAGAGAGTACTAAATACGGATCTGAATTGGATCTATAAAAAATATACACTTTCAATTGAAGCTACTGCAATAGTAATAATGACGATTTTGAAAAAAAAAAAATAGGCTGGAGGAAGAAAAATGAGAAGATTGCTGGGTATATGATAATATATAAATAAATTATCTAAAATCAAGTTTAAAACTTGGTCCATACTTTGTGATACTTTTTAATGCAAATAAATAAGCAAACGTATTTTTTTTTTACCTAGGACCGAGTTTGAAATTCGGTCCCGATATCTGAAATTGAGTTTCAAACTCGATCCAGATAACTGCCACAAAAATACAAGAGTCCTCATGCCATTTCCTTTTTTTTTTATTTTATTTACCAAAAAAAATAACCTCCCTATAAAAATTATAAACATGTGGGTCCCGTGCGTTAGTGATAGTGGGATATACAGGGTGAATACAAGAAATACTGTATCCTTATTCATATAAAAATTTAATTGTACCCTCACTTTCCCTCCTCTCACCTCCTTTTCACTTCTGACAACAAAGCACCATATTCTATTTATTAATTATTAATGTTAAAATTCGCTAATATAAATTGATATATTAATTATATTTCATTGGATGACAATGAAATAGTTCGAGACTTTAAATCCAAAAAAAGTAAACACAATACTGTAATTTATGATAAATCTTGTAAGTTAGGATCTTGAAATTGACAAAATATTAATATTCTCAGAGGTACGCTGGCAGAACCAGAAGAAATACAAACATAACAACAGAAATTGAGAGAAATTCGTCACAAAACCCCGCCTTTTTTTAATTTAATGAAATATATTTCAAAACTAAAGATCTAATTATAAACAAGGAAGTCAGGAAGAGCAAAACCAGTGCGTACCAGTAAAAAGATGGGGGTAAAGTGTGTTCTGCTAATCGGTTCTTTACTCATCTTCTTGTTCCATTTTCGTTTCCTTACTGTAATTGCATCATTTTGTTTTTTCTGGCACCCTTATATATTTTTGTACATCTAGATCACAATCTTTGTGATCAATATCAATGAAATTTGAGGACTAAACTCTCATTTTTTTTCTCAAAAATAAAAAAACTAAAGATCTAATTATTGTTAAAATATACTTCACAAAAGGAATAAAGAGTAATAATTTATTTTCCTTCCACTTGTAGCAGCTTATAACATATTTTTTCATAATTCTTTATTCTGTTAGGGATTGAAAAGATTATGGGTCGTTCATTTTAAGTGAAAAGACATTAAGTTGTGCTTTAAAGTTCGAAAATATAAATTAAAAGAGGAGAGGATTAACTTTATATTTTTTGGGACCGACTAACAATCTCCTAAAAAATCTCCTACCTAATTTTTTTATTTTTTTAAAAAAAAGTACATCCTCCATAATTAACTCTTTATTTTTCATAAAAAAATACATCTATCTACAAGAGTGTGTCAAATAATCAAATCAAATATTTATATAAATGAGGCATCTATTTATATAGATTCAGATTGTCAATAACAAATAAAAAGAGAGAGAAAAGGTCTCGAAAAACAAAGTCCTGTGGGAGAAAAGTAAATGACAGTAACAAAAGAGAAAAGAGATGAATATAAAAAAAAATATTAGGAAAACAAGGAAATATATGAAATAAAAGAGAAAAAAAACTTAGGAAATAAAAAATATATATTTATATAAGTAATTAGATATTTAGATAAGAAAAATAATAATATCATTTGAGTTATAGAAAAGAAATAGATGAGAGATTTTCTGAGAGATTGAGAAAGAGGAAGAAAAACTTTTTCTTTTAATTTTTTTTGAAACTTTCACAACGGTTATGAAGTGATGAATATATATCAAATTCTCAACCTCTAAGTAGAGGGCTCTAAGATTTTTTCTAACCAACTATATTACCATCCGTTCTTAAAGATTAATTTTTTAACCCTTCAATTTAAAAGAAAGAAGAAGAGAGATAACTTCTTCTAAAAATAAATAAAAGATTCTCCCTATTCATCCTTCCTCACCTCCTCTCTTATCAAATAATTTTGAGAATTATAAATTCTATCCCCTTTTTTTTATTGAATTCATATTCAGTGAAATACTTCACTGTGTGATGGACAGTAACTTTAATCTCAACCATTTATCTGCTACCTAAAATCTGCCCAACTTCTATCTTTCTGCTCGTGATTGAAATTTAATACTCCATTTGCCCACTTCACCTGATGAGGTACCCAAAAGATACAAAGATTATTATATTTAATTATCTAAATAATTTTAATTTTAATAATAATAATGATAATTAAAATTTTAAAAATACGAATGACAACGCGGTAGTGACAATGACGCTTTGTATTTACGTGACTGTCAGTGTTTTTTTTTGTACTTTATAGTTAACTTTTGCACAAAAAACAAAACAATCAGCGCCACTAGGAGTGATGTTCTCCCGGCAACGTCAATTCTCCCTTTCAAAATCAATTAGGAAGATATCGGAAAAGTAAAAAAAAATACGTCATTTCTAATAACGTCTTTGCCAAATTAAAATTATTTAGATAATTAAATATAAAAGTCACAACGGAGTATATGTTTCCCTTTTTCATTCCCACCTTTCCATTCACTCCTATCTAATTCGGGAGCGCGCAATAAAAATTGAGATATGCACAAACTCAGATTCTACAACATTTAAAAATTTTAATTATAAAATGACGTAATTATCAGATTAAAAAAGTCTCCCTCTCCTGTGGGACGGGAGCTGCTCAAGTGGCCATACTCGCATCGGATAAGAGGGCAATAGGCAACTGCCGATCGGTCGGAGAACGACGGAGAGGAATCAGAAACGGTCAGATGGAGAAGAGGGAATTAGGTAACACGGGACTAAAGGTGAGCGTTGTCGGCTTCGGCGCCTCCCCTCTCGGCCACGTGTTTGGCGATGTGCCCCTTTCTGTTGCCATTGCTTCCGTCCGTCGAGCTCTCGACCTTGGAATCAACTTCTTTGACACCTCTCCGTCCGTACACGCGCAACTCTGAATTCTTTTTCTTTTAGATTTGTTAGTTGGTGCTATATTTTTGGGAATTATCAAAGTTCCAGCACTGACGAAAAAAAATTGTATTATTGTCTGCCAATGAGTGAGTTCCCTTTTGAGTGCCTACAGTAGAGACCTTTTTTGGTAGGTTTGTGCTTGGTTTTGTTTTGGCCTTCTGCCCTACAAATACAGTTCAGTTTGGCTGTATATTCTAAGTTAAATTTTGTTCAGTTAATTTGAGCTTTGAGTTTCTCGAGTTCAGGGTTGGTAGAATTAAACTGGTACAATCCCCAGGTTTAGTTAATTGGTCTTGCAATGCACACACTTTTTTGAGTGATTATCGGGCGTGTGTGTATGCAGTTAAAAATTAATTCCTTAGAAGCATTCCCTGTACCAACAACCAAAACAAAAGGAGAAAAAGGATGATATCTGCTGGTACAGAGAATATGTTCCACATACAACCTTTCAAAATGCTACCAGTAGCTAGATTTTCAATTTTTATGTGTTAGAGTAAATCATATCTTTAATCTCACAAATTTTTTCTGAAATGACATTGTTTGTTTACTATTTTTTAAGGTACTATGGGGGCACAGTTTCTGAGTCAGTATTGGGAGAGTGTCTCAAGGCAATTGGTGTACTGCGAGACCAGATCATAGTCTCAACAAAATGCGGTCGATACAGTGAGGGCTTTGATTTTAGTGCTGAGCGAGTAACCCATTCTATTGATGAGAGCCTCACCAGGCTTGGTCTTGATTATGTTGACATCCTACATTGCCATGACATTGAATTTGTATCACTTGATCAGGTAAATTTTATTATATTTTTGTACTAGGAATTTCTGCTTTTGTTGGTTACTTCCTGCTAATTGGCAAGTTGTAGGTTGGGCAATGGGCATAAATAATGAGACTATTGAAGCATATTAGAGATCAAGCTCTGGAAAGTGAGAATATCAATACCATTTGCTTAGCATTATGGTCTATGGTGATTATGTCGGGTAAAGATACATCTGTCGTGTATCCTGGTAGGCTGGTACAATCATGTCTACCAGTAAGGTCCAATTGCCTTTATCGTATATCCTGGTACAATCATGTGCTGGTATGATAGTCCTGGACTCAATTTAACAAGTTCAGTGCACAGTATCTCTATAATTTTCTGCATTGTATCATCTGATATGAATAGAATTTCCAGCATTCCTAATTTTTATTTTATCTTAGATTGTAAATGAGACAATCCCAGCACTCCAAAAGATAAAAGAGAAAGGAAAGGCTCGGTTCATTGGCATCACTGGGCTCCCACTTAATATCTACACTTATGTGCTAGACCGGGTCCCACCTGGCACAGTCGATGTGATTCTTTCTTATTGCCATTTTGGGATCAATGATTCTACTATCGTGGATTTGATTCCCTATTTAAAGAGCAAAGGTGTGGGTGTGATTACTGCTTCCCCTTTGGCCATGGGCCTTTTAACTGACAGTGGACCACCTTCCTGGCACCCTGCATCTGATGAATTGAAGGTGCACTCTGGATTCTTTTTTTTTTGGTTACTATATGCACTGCCTTGTAAATTTACAGTCCACTCAGGGAAGTGATACAGACTGATTTGTCATTTTGTGGAAGTTATAACATCCTTTTTTAGTCTGTATTATTATTATTATTATTATTATTTTGTTATTTATCCTTGAAATTGAATATTAGATACGTTTAAAAAGCTTCCACTTATATTGTAGGATGGTAATTATTAGATAATATCAGACCAAGTAATATACATAAAGAGCATTATTTCAATATAAAATTGCTGGATAAAAATAGCATAAAATTACTTGTATATAAAAATTTAAGGCAGCAGTGTTGTGCTTAATAATGCCAAAACATTTGGGGGCCAACATATTGAAGATAAATTCTCTAGCTGCTTCAGGCAAATTTGTATCTTATATAAGGTCATAATATTCCATCTCTTTACTCTTTTCAGAGTGCATGCAAAGTGGCTGCAGAACATTGCAAAAAGAAGGGGAAAAAGATTACGAAAATAGCCATGCAGTATAGCTTGTTAAACAAAGACATCTCAACTGTGCTTGTTGGAATGAACTCTCCTGCTCAGGTCTCATCTTTTGCCTTTTTCATAGTAATTTTACTCGGTTCTCTCAGGCCCAAAATTTAACTGGAATTGACTAACACCATATATGTATCCTTTACAAATGTAATAAACACTAATAATGAGATCTTAACAGGTTGAAGAGAATGTAGCAGCTGCGCTTGAGTTATCCAGCAATGGGATCGACAAAGAGCTACTTAGTGAACTGGAGAACATCCTGGAGCCTGTTAAGAACCAGACCTGGCCAAGCGGCATTCAACAAAGCTAAGGTCTGAAAGTTCAAAGTTTTTATGAAAACAGAAACCACATCAAGTCAAGCAATAAAGACGTTTCACGTCTGCTTATTTTGAATTTTTGAGTCTCTCTGTTGTTGGTTAATAGATTACTGGCCCTATGATTGAAAGAAAAATTGAACAAGTTGAAATTATTTTGTGTGTGAATTTAATGCGTTGTGCTAAAGAAGTGTAAAATACTGATGAATACAAACGATACGCTATTTGACTATTTGGTAATGTGATGATTCAAAATCGTTCACGTCATCGACAAATTGACCCTTTTTAATAATGATGAAATGTCACGTCTGAACATGCATTTGACAAGATGTAACATGGAAACATTGTGTATGCCAGAGAGGACAAACGAATATTTTGAGACTATCAAGCTAGGCTTTGAGCAAGTCAGGCAGCTGGGTCTAATCCTCCCCTTCACTTATTAACGAATGCACGCTCAAATGGAGGGAATTTAAATCTGGTTTTGGGGGGGGGTTAAGTTTCATAACTTTTAAATATTTATAAATAATTTTCTTCAGTGGATATATCCTTCTACATGTGGCATTGGGTGTTAGTGTGCACATTGTTTTAAAATGCGGCCGCATGGCCGCATATGCGGTGTGATGCCGCATGCATAAAAGTATGCATCCGCATATTCAACAATATGCGTTATTTTTTAAAATATTTATCGTATTAAATCTATAAATTAATTATATGATATTTTTCATGTAAAATATTCAAAATTAAATTAATGTTTTATTATATATTTTTATTTTATATTAAAATTCTTTAAAAATAAATGATTAATTTAAATATTATAAGATTTTTTAGAATACATATCTGCATACTGAATCGCATATGCACATATATATTGTATATGCACTATGTAATTGTAACCACATATTGAAATCAGCGTTTAAAAAAAAAGAGTGTAAATTTAAGTCTGGTAATTGCCGCTGGTACGTACTAGTATATAATTTATATTCTATTTGATAATTTGTACAATATTATGTATGTCGTCACTGACACATAAGCTAGCGGCGACGTAGCAGTATTTTAGAAGACTCAAGAGACTAAACTGTTTCTAACAAATAAAATTATTTTCATATATGTTAATGCTGCAAATGCTTATTTTATTTGGGCTTATAAGGCCCATATATATAATACAACTCCGAAATATATTTGACTAGAAGACTTGATCTTTCCTAAATTATAACGACTTTTTAACAAATAAACAGATGACAGAATACTTCTTGCATAATAGAGGTAGCAGAAATACCGGACAGAAATTTTTAATGTCGATATGTCAATCATATTATTTTTTTGGAAATTCTAGCGAACATCCAATTGTTTTTGGGAAATTTTTAATGTTGATACGTCAATCATATTTTTTTTTTGGGAAGCTTATATACTGATGCCATCGTCTATACCATCATACCAAATTTATTATTCATATTATTGACTTCGTTATGTAACATATTTTGTATAATACTTTATTCAACTTAAATGAGTTATTATTCAGATTAGTGGTACTTAAATAATAATGAAAATAATATAAAAATAAGTTCTATCTTGTTAACATGAATAATAAATCATTTAATATGGATTACAAAATTGGTATCAATGATGGTATCTCCCAAACATTTCCTTTGAGAAATACTATTCAAATTAAAAATGAAAATTATAGATGCGTTTTCTAACCATCTAGACAAAGTGAATATCAAATTTGAATTAGTTTAGAATTTGAATAATTTGAATAGTCATTCATTATAAATTATTAATATTATATCGTTAAGAAATTAAAACTATTTGATGAAAGATGTTTTTCAAATTGACCAAACTTGATACATATTCCTAATAATTTTGTAATTTGAACAATATTTCGTAAAAATGTGTACATAAAATTTAATGCGCAGAAATTTTATGCAAAGTAAACTCTGGATTTATACTAGAACTACCTTTTTGCCCTTTTTAGAATAGTAAAATACTTCCAAAAGATGAATGAACTTTTAAACCGCTTAATTGCTGCGTACATTCTGTCTGCATCTGATTTGTCCACCTTCAAATTTCAATCATTCCATGCGGCATTTATTGTGCGCTTTTCTTCGTTGCACTATTATTATTATTATTATTATTATTATTATTATTATTATTATTATTATTAATTATTATTATTATTAATTATTATTATTATTAATTATTATTAATTATTATTATTAATTATTATTATTATTATTTTATTATTTTATTATTTTTATTTTTATTTTTGAAATATTGACAGAGGCTGCCAACAGAGATACATTGCACTATTATTGTTTCTTTTCAAGTTTTTATCAAGAAATACAAGAAGAACATATGTATTTCTCACAAGGCAGAGGGACATGAGAAAGGATTCAATTACTATTTTTTTAGTGTCCATGATGTCTATTTATTTATTTATTTATGTATAAATTTAAAAATGTGAACATTTAGATGTATTATTTATCATCTCAATTGTATATATATGAAAAATAAAAAAATTAACATTATTTGAATAGCAAGTAACGTGTCTAAATTGTAAAATTTGGTCCGTTGATTTTATTAACACTTGATGCCTATATAAATAATATCAAAATGATATATTTTTTGGTATACATATATAAGATGATATTTACAAAATATTCTTTCAATTAGTTTTGTTATTTAAGAATTTAAATGATAATTATTTGATATTTAATTTTAATGACACCGATGTGGCACCAAAATGATGGTAATTGGATCCTTTCTCGAGGGACATATCGTCTATAGTTTATTAGTTAGTCAATTACTTGGTTGCACAAGAAAATTAACTTAATTGCGGTCAGAAATCTTCAAGACGAAATCTGATTAAATTCCAATCCCCACCTGCAATACGGTTTAGATGTTAATTATCAACAAATATTTTTTTCTTAATATGACTATCATCCTTTGTTTTGATGGTCGAATTTCCATAGAATAAGTGTTCTGCAATAAAGTCAAGGATGATTTTGAAACTACGCAAATTATTGTCCTCTAGAATTGTTGTTTTTAAATTTCTTTTGCTAATGTTGTAGCTCTTAATTTACAGACACAACACATTTTTTTTTTCTGTAGTTCTAAATATGACTTTTACAATTTAAATTAAATTTAAATAATTCATTTCAGCTTTAATTTTATCAAATTGGTTTTCCATTATCACTTAAATTTTTGAATTTTTTGAACTCGATGATTATTATCATTATCATCTTTATTTATTTATATATTATTATTATTATTATTATTATTATTATTATTTTCTTTTTCTTCCATCATATTCATTATTATCACTGATATTTGAGATCTTTGATCTTATGTTTTCTGATTGAGTTTCATTTCTAGCCTACCCCAATTTATTTGGGATTAAAGGCTTTGTTGTTGTTGATGATGATTATTATAATTTGAGTCATATAATTATGATAATATCATCTTTTACTTCATTATTATTTCACTACTACTGAAAAAGACTTTTGTAGTCCTATTTAATAGCGGTTATATAATAGAACAGCTATAAAAAACATTAATAGCGGTTGTTTAATTGCAACCGCTATTAAAGGGTACCTTTAATAGCGGTTGTTCAAAAACCGCAATTAAAGGACTTTAATAGCGGTTGTTCAATAGCAACCGCTATAAAAAGGTCCTGCGAATATACACTACTGTCCACAGATCACCAATATATTTTTTAATCTACAACGTCCATTTTAATCGATCCAACGCTCAGAAATCACTCAGAAAATTCCCACGGATTCATCCCCCTCTTACCTATATATATACCACTCTTCAACTCCCATTCATCTCTCATTTTTTCTTCATCTTCCCAATTTCTCAAAATTCAAACACAAAATATCAAACAAAAAGTTCAAGATTAAAAAAAAATAGGACAGATTTTTATTTTGTTCTTTTTAATTTTATTTGTTTATTCTTTCTTTTTAATTTTTTGTTCAAATTTCGAATTTAAATTATTTTTTTTCAAATTTTGTGTTCAAATTACTTTTCTGTTTTAAATTTTATATTTAGATTGTGATCAAATTTAAAACTCAAATTATTTTTATGTTCTAAATTTTTTGTTCAAATTATTTTCGATTCTAAATTTTTTGTTCAAATTAGTTTTAAAATTTGTGTTTCAGAATGAAAAAAATAAAAAAAATTAAAAGATGACAGATGTGACAGTTGTATAGCTATCACATCATCAGCATTTTTTTTTTAATTCGGCACAACCCTTTAATAGCGGTTGTTATATAACAACCGCTATTAAAGCATACCCATTAATAACGGTTGTTGCATAAAACTGTTATTAAAGGGTGCATTTAATAGCGGTTGTTATATAACAACCGCTATTAAAGCATACCCATTAATAACGGTTGTTGCATAAAACTGTTATTAAAGGTGCATTTAATAGCGGTTGTTATAGGGTATTCTTTAATAGCGGTTCTCAAGACTTTTTATAGCATCCCTCATTAACCGTCCTTATGGATCGCTATAAAATATGATTTTTGATCGCTATTAAAGACAGATTGTGTAGTACTGTTTATTTATTCTCTGTTTGTAATCCAACTTGCATTGAACTGCCATTCTTTAGTTTTCTGAATAATGCATGCATGCGTTTTGATTATTGTTAGTCGTGCCATCTGTATGACAACAAAAGGTGGTTAACACCCAATCACATCACTCTCAGCTCACTTAAGCAATTCGAATAATGTATGTATAATTAGAAAACAGCAACCCATATGACAAGCTGCTTTACTCCCACAACTTTTAGTATAATTATTGATCAATTTCTTAAAGAAAATAAATGCATATTCCCACAAGATGGGCTTGATTGCTTGATTATTGTTAGTTAGGGCCAAAGTGATGTTTCCATCAATCACTATACCAAATTAATTAGTTAGCTCCATTAACTCTATTAAGCATAACTAAGTTTTTTTTATCCTGAAAATGGAGTCAAAACTCCCAAATTTATTAATCTGTAAAGTTACATTGATAACGAATGCATGAACTTGTAAATTATAGATTTAAGAAAAATAAAATAAAAACAAGCCATAGAAAGTAAATAAAAACTTTCAAATTAACTAAATGTTAATCATTATGTGAATCAAAATCTATATTCTTGCGCATCGATCATTCTCGCTAGATAGCAAAGAAAGTCATCACTTTCATTCTCTTCCAATGCATGTCCTCATTTGTGTTAAGCATTAAATGGTAATCCCCTCTTCTATACTTGTGGAAATGGATTGGTGGTTTTGAGCTACATCATGAATATATTGGCATACTTCTCTTATGAATTGGCATCATGTGAATAGATGGCCAAAGCTTTCGTCATCGTTGAAACACATGTGGCAGGTATTGACCAATTATCAATCTCTTCGCTTCAAATTATCCACCATTTGAATTGTATTTCTTAACATCAATCAAATGAAAATTGATACTCCGGGGGGGGGGGGGGGGGGTGTTTTTATTTTCCAAAGGTTCGGTAATGAAGTCCTTATGGCTGGAGAATTTTATATGAATTTGTAATATGAGTTAGCTGTAAAATCTCTTCCTCTAATCCATTGTTTATCTCTCTGGTCTTGTAAATTGACATTCATTAATGTCACTCTTAATTGTTGTATCTGCGTGGAAAATTTTGGTGACTCATTGAGGAACGATAATTGTCATTGACATTCTTAATTCATTTCCTCTACCGTGCAGCCATTCTGTGTTGAATTAAGATATAATGTTGGATATGCTTGCCGCAAAGGACATTAATCCAACCAACAGTCCCCCAAAAAGCATAGCTATAGTTGATTATTACTTGTTAAATTAATTATTAGTTTGTTGAATATTAAAATGTTAAGTGCAATCTGTGTGCTCATTTCTTATTGCCTTCAACATCTAGATTGCATGTACCCATGAAATAGAAAGAAAAATTGTAACTGTATTATATTTATCTGAATATATTACGGAGTTGTTATTGTTAGCGGTTCCAAATATATATATAAGAGAAGGGTAAGTAGCAATTATATTATATGACATTTAAACGACAGAAAACGATTAAAAAGAAGAAGATAAAAATGCATGTTGGCGTTGCCATCAGAACGTGCTACATGGCCAAAACAGCAAACAAGAAAAGCGAAAACCTCGTGCCTATTTTCAATTTCCACTTGAACAATCAAATACCAAATTTTTTCATGTGCTTTCTTTATGAGGGAATGATGGATTGATATCATATGATCAATATTGATATTGTTCAAGTATTTTGTATATATATTTGTATTTTTTCTTGCTGCTATATTGGAACTCATATAATGCAATAATTTTATTCAACTTAAATTCTAATAACATAAATAATAATTCATTAATTTGAATGATAGAAAACTGTAGAAATGAATTGACTTACTAAAGTCATTATTAATATGAAAAATAACATGGTTAATTTGAATTAATATATATACTTATTGCAGCATCTACGGACATATCAACTTCTTTTTTAGTAGTAACTTAAAAAGATTAATAAAAAAATAAAGGCCTGATCCTTATTTTTTATTAAAAGAAAGAAAACAAAAAACTTGTGAGCCGTAATGCTCAATTCTAAACTATATATACATAGTGAACACAATAAGCATGTATCTGTGTGAAGAAGTAAAACATAAATTAACGAACAGGAGAAATTTTAACTGCAAAGAAAATTCAATTCAGCCATGTCATGTGACTTCCTGTCATGTATTATTAGAAGCTTCTATTATGAACGAGAGCAATCTTTGTCCGTTCGCGTGTCATATTGAAAAGCGCTTAGTGGAGAAAATAATGGGAATTGTTACAGCTGTACGTATACGTATAACAGGGCCAGGTATTGTTTTAAAAAAAACCGTCCGGTAAAATCCGATCCGCGGAATTTATCTCCATACGATCCGTTCCGTGTCCAAATCCGTCTAAATCTGTGCCCGTTCAAACTCATGGGTCTAAAATGGGTGCAAGCAATTTTTTTTTGAAAAAAACCGTGTAAGACGCGCCCTACCCGTTCTAACTCATAAAAACCCGACCCGACCGTGAAATCTAGGAAACCCGCCTCATGAAACTCGACCCGAACCCATTTAAACTCGGAAAAATAAAAAAAAACTGTTAAAATTAAAAAAAAATTGAAAAAAAATAATATTTCACCTCAATTTTTTTTTCATCTCAATTTTTTAGTATTTTTTAATATTTTATTTCCATTACATAATTAGTTTATCATTTTATTCGAATTTTTAAAGCTTTTATTTGAATTTGAACTTAATTTTTTGGAGTCGTAAAAAAATGATTTTTTTCGTCAAGAATATTAATGGTTATATATTTTTAATAATTTTAATGTTTTTTTATTTTTAAAATTTATTTAGATTTTTTAGTTACTTTTGAATTTTGAAAAAAAAAATTAAAAAAAAAATGATCCGATCCGTCCTGCCCCGCCGACCCGTCCGACCCGACGGGTCTAGCACATATCGCTGTCACACCTCCAAATCTGACCCATGATAATCCATCCCGTCAAACCCGTTAACCCATCCTGATCCGTCCCGACCGGACCCATCACGTTTTTAATTCACTATTACCAGGTATATAGAGTGCACCCACAATGTTAAATTAGGTGGCCAGTGTACAGAGAAAATATATTCTTGTCGTGTTTAGATTGGTGGTAGTTGCCACAGCCACATCTTACTTTAAGAGGTGAGAGAGAGACAGAGACAGACAGAGATTAGAGATGCATAATTAATCCACTGATTGGGGTTTCTGAGGGGCCTCGGATCAAGCTATTTGAATATGTCTCGCATCTCCGATCGGAGTCGTTTTCTTTATTAAATTAGTTTTCCATTGTTTTTTTTTTCTTTTGAATTAGGAGCTTCAGTCAATTTTGAATTAATTATGGATTCTGGTTTAATATGAGAGAGACACCGAATTCAGACCCGCACATTTGCGATACCAGAATATTTTTCAAGTATAGAACAAAAGTATCTAAATTACGGATGGTTAGATTAATGACATCTAATACCATGATTATTAACAATTAACAAGAAGGAAATCTATCAGCTCATTAAATTATAAACCATGATTTGTGCTCCACAAGTTATGCAAAAGATCAAAATGGTGACTGAAATTACTACAACTAAATCATGAATAGTATGAGACGGAGTAAAAAAAATTGTATTGTTTTAAATAATGGCATGCATAAGTTTCAAATTTAATTACTTTTACAATTTAGTTGAACTATTTAAAATTAAAACTCAATCATACATTGAGTATACTGTCCATAGATATATTACTTCCGGTTAACAAGCAAAAGTGAAGTTTGTGAATTTCAGATTTATTCTTCTTTTGTCACGGGCATGATCAAACGTTGAACAGTACCAGACTGAAAATAGACTAACTATTATGATTTGTTTTCATGAATGTAAACTCTATATGAGTATAATATATACATATGGAAAGGCACGTTATTTCAGTGTTGAATAAAAAATATTTTTTTTTGAGATAAATGATGGAATCGAAGCCATCGCCAACGAACTATAAATGTTAATAGAAAATTCTATTTGAATTTGAACTGGGTAAATACAATAAATACATGATTGATATTGAGTTGGAGCATGATGTTATGCATAATACGAACTGCTCCGTGCTACGGATTATTTTTTTATTTTTAAAATTAAAATAATTGATCTGAATCACTCACAATATTTTTCATATGAAAATCTAGTTGGATCCTAATTTTTATAATTATTTTTTATTATTTTCCTAAATAGTTAGAAAATCATTTGATTTAATTATTATGAGTCATTCAAAGAAGAGATTTTCCTAACTATCTAAAAAATAATAATTTTTTTGACCCGATTGTATTTTCATATGAAATCACTTTGAACAGTTCTGATAGACCAAAAAAATTATACATAATACATGACAATCCATACTATATATAGCGTCATAACTCACCCATCAATATTTATATTATAAATTGAAAATAGATATAATAAACAGAAAATAAATTATTCTTAGAAATTAGCCTGGTCAATATTTAATTGGTAATGGATTAAAAATAATATAAAACTTTTGGTGGGAGACTTTTCGCGGCATGAATTTTTAGAGAGATATCACCTCTTTCTGGAAGTTGTTGAGTACATCTAGAGGTGACGGAATTCAACTCCGAACCGAGAAACTTGTCCGACTCATCTGGACTCGATATGATTTAAAATTCAAAATAATTTGACACTGGATGATCTGATACCTGACTCGACCCGATTTGATACGATCTGAAACCAAAATGACCCAACACTAGATGATTCGATATCCAACCCGACACAACCTGAAACCCAAAATAACTTGATACTAGACCCAATACTCGACCTGACCCGACTTGATATGACATGAAATCTGAAATGACCCAACACTAGATGATCCGATACTCGACCCGACTCGACTTGATACGACCCAAAACCCGAAATGATCCGACACTAGATGATCTAATACTCGACCCAACCCGATCTGATACGACTTAAAATCCGAAATGACCTGATCTGAATAATTCATATATATCTAGTCTTCCATCAATTCATTTGAAAATTAACGGTTATAGATTATTTGTTTGAATATATTCACAATACAACATCAAAATTACAACAAAAATGAACTGTAGCTTACTTTCATGATACATACTTTTACTTATTTTTTTTATAATTTTTTAACCTATTTATTTTATTTTTAAATATTTTTTCTAAATTATATTCGCCCCGTGTGAGATCCATGGGTGATCCAGATCCTTGAAAAACTCGATCCTAGCAAGAATCAAATTTGAAGTTTCTCAAAATGACCCTCTCTAACCGCTCTAACCTGGACCGTCCAATCCGTGTTCACCCTTGACCCGTGACTCATCCTTACCCTTGAACCGATCGGGGTTTGGACCATACCAGACCAAACGATCCGTCTCGTTGTCAAGTCTCTAATAGAAATCCGAAATGATCCGACACTAGATGACCCAACCTAATACGACCTGAAAACTGAAATGACTCGATAACCGACCTGATCTGACTCGAAATCCGAAATGACCCGACACTAGATGACCCTATAACCGATCCAACCCGACCTAATATAACCCAAAATCTGAAATGACCCAATATTAAATAATCCGATACTCGATCCGACCCAACCCGACCCGATCAGACTCGTAACCCGACAATCTTACTAAGTCAAATTGATCCGATCCAACCCGACCCAATTACCACCTAAACACCTATTCATTTTCAAACACGCAATATATTTTTATATTAGATCTTATGAAGATAGGACAATTGTTTTAATGACATCTTTTTGCTTTGCGTAAAATTTATTACAGAGGTAAAGTATCAAATGGTCAGTGGCGAAACAGTGGCGGACAGGATTTTAATAGGGAGGATAATTATCGGATTCAAACTCATTAATTAATTGGGTAATAAATAAAAAATTAATAATTTAATATATATTCTTATCTAATAAAAAATATTAAAATAATGATATTTTATATATTAAAAATAATAACAAAATAAAACTCAAAATAATAGATAATCAAATTGATAAAGAAAATTTTCATCTACAGAACTTTATATTTTGATATATGTTTGCATAATTATTTCATTATGTACGATATTAAATATTTTTTCTCAATAAAAATAATCAGATAATTTAGGGGGCAAAAAAAAATGTTCAGGGGGAACAAATTACTAAAAATCACTATTTTTCAACTTCCCCTCTGGACTCATATGGATCCGCCCCTGCAATTCAAGTTACAAATAGGCATCTAATAGTTAAAAAAAATAGCATTATATTATCTTAATTAATTTCATGACACATTCTTGTTCAGCAAGCGTCCAATGTTCTCGCAAATAACAATGAAAGAATCAACTTTGATTTAATGCTCTTAATAGGTACGTGTAACCGGCCCACATGCCCTTTCTTTTCTTTTAATGATGGATGAAATTTTGGTACATCTTTATTTAGACTATGCAATTTCTCCTTTTGTAGGATCCGTTTTGCTTTGCATCACGCAAGAAACTTTAATAGTATTGCTAAAAAATCAGTCCCAAATTATTATAAATCCAACGGTTTGGACAATATATATTCTATCGGAACAACCGCCTACTGGTAAATATGGGTAATCATGTGCACAGGCCCTGATTTATCTATTTTATGGGATGGCGGCTGGGGGCCGTGCAATATCTAATTAGTAATATGGAATAGGACGGTTAGAAATGGCAAAGATGATGTATATTTTTCCCGTGAGAGATTGTAGGGTTGATATATATATATATATAAGTTATTTATAGAAAAAGCAATATCAATTTTTGAATCTATTTGAATAGGTCCAGTCGATTTCAATTTGAACTTAGTAAAAATATTCAATGGCTAAATAAGCTTTGTACATAATAGAATTTTAAACCATTTTGAAAACACAAGGAGAGATCGATAGAAGCCCGATCAAGATTGACATGGAAGAAGATGATAAAATTTTTTTGGGGAAATATATGAAATATTCAAAGAGCTAATTTTGAATAGAAGTACATGAGAGTTTACGATACACGTATCAAAAATACAATTTTGGAACTCTAGGAACTAGGGTTTATGAGTACTGTCATAGGTTTTAGGTTTTCAGATTTCATTTGTAACGAAGGACATAAATTTAGGATTTAGATTCATACAATTTATAGTGTAGTTTTATTATTATTATTCTTATTATAATTGTTACTATTATTATTGATATTATTATTATTATTATTGTTACTATTATAACTATCTACTTTGGTCTTCATAACTCTAGTTAGATTTCTATTGCTGTTGCAAATAAGCTGATTACGATTTTTTTTATTTGACTTGATTCGGGTCGTTCCATTAAATTTAGTTTCAAAATTTAACATTGGTTAATATTTATTACCACATTAATTGATACTAGCATAGAACGCGCCCGTTGAGCGGACTCTCTTAATTTTAAAAAATATTTATAACTAATACTAATTTTATTATAATTAAATAATATATTTTACTTAAATATAATTAATGTCTAAATCAATCACAAAGTCTCTTAAATTATTAAATAAATTTAATTTATTATTTAATAAAATATGATGTATAAATATAATATTTTTTCTTAATAAGGCTGTACAATGTGTAGTTTTTTTTTAAATAGAATCTAACAGTAATTGATATTTAATTATTTGATATACAACTCTTGCTTACAAAATAATTATATTTAATATTAATTTTATTATAAATATATTTTAGTTAGATATAATTTATATCTAAATCTATTATAAAGGCTCTTAAATTTTTAAATAAAATTTGATATTCTAAAATAATTGGTGGTAGTATTTATCAAAAATACAAGTTTACACAAATTTAGACAAGTTAGAAAAAAATTAGTTTGGTAGATAGCAAATTTCCTACAAATTTATATAAGAATCGAATCAAAATGATAGTGCAAGAACACAATAATGAAGTCCAATGGTAAATGTAAATATAGTGAAAAAAATATTATGAGAAATAAACTAAATATTAATTGCAAAAAAAAAAAAATTGATGTAAGACAATAGACCTCAACTTTGAACAAAAAAAATATAACTTTTTAGAAAGGGTGGGGATCACTTGACAATGGGTTATTTTGACAATCTTGATAGTAGATTTTTAAATAAATAATAAAAAAAAATTAAAAATTAAAATCTTATGAATATATTCTTCTACTTCAGATTGATAGTGATTCAAATTTCATGTAATTTCATTATCGTTTGATACTTTATCAAGGACCATCAAAATTTTATATAATTTCAGTTATAATTTGATGGACTATCAAATGATAATAAAATTATATGAAATTTAAATCACCATCAATCTATAAGTAGAAGAACATATACAAAAGATATTTTCATATTTATTTAAAAATTCATTGTCAAGATAACCATTGTCAAGTGATCCTTTCTCTTTAGAAAGCATAGAATGTGAAGTACCAATAAATGTAAGTGTAAATTTTAGAGAATATAAGATATGATAACGAATTTCGGTTATAGTAACCTACGTCTCGTTTCACTAACAAAACACCACTTTATTACAAAAAAAATATTTTACAATTAGAAACTTTAGTTTCTTTACAAAATAAGTGCAAGAAGACTAAAAATAAACCTAACAAAATAAAATACAATAAAGAGCACTCAATGCTTAGAAAAAAAGCAGCTAATAAATCTGTAGAGAAAATTGAGCCAAAACTCAAAAATGAGAGCTAAACAATACTCCAAAATTTTTACAAGATCTCTAATAGATTTGGATAATACAAGATCTTAGTTTCTTATGTTTGCAAGGAGATAATGAAAGTGCTCTTTGTTAGGTATGGATTGAGTGCTCGGATTGCTTAGAATTATGAAAGTTTGATCGGTTTAGGCAATCATGAAGCAGCACAATAAATAGAGCTCTTAATAGAAAATAGTTGGTATTTTCTATAGAAAACCATTATAACGGTTCAAGAGCTGTTATAAAGTTTCTTAATTTTGAATCTTGAGTTTTCAAGAATACTTCTTGTCAAAACTTTTTGTAATATTATAACAGCTTCGAAATGAATAACATGAACCGTTATAATGGTAACAGAAAATGTTGAATATTTTATAAAATATTAACAATGATTTGACTAATCTTTGACAAAATCAATTGAAATTCAGAATCATTATAATGATTCGAATGAAGCGTTCAAACACTTTATGAATCGTTATATAACGATACAATTTGTTAACTTTGTGATTTCTCTGCCTTTAGAAAATGTAGAAAAATTAAGTGTAGAATTATGAAACATTACAATGATTTAATGTGGCAGATAGCACTTTATTTGCAATATTTATGAAGAAACATAAAATTTTGAATTATACCTTTATATGATTGAGATTCTATATTTTCGTGAAACTTCTTCACTTGTCTTGAGCATTTGTAGACTTGGTTTCTTCAAGCATCAATAGTATCCTACAAACATATCTTAAAATAACTTGTTAAATTCAATTATATTTTACAAAATAATAAAATTAAAAAAATTATTAAGCACAACAAAATTAATTCATTATTTAATAAAAGACAATGTATAAAATATTTTTTTTTGAGTAAGATTGTATATGCGTAGTTTAATTTTTTATAATAAAATTTAATAATAATTGATGTTTAATTTATTTGATATATAGTTTTTTTAGATCTCCTATAAATATATGATAAAAATAATAAATAAAATAGAGAGAAAAAATGAGTTTGACTGAAATCTGAATCACTTTTAAAAAATTAATCAATCTGAATCATAAATTGAATATAGATATTTCTATAATTACACATTATCTGATAACACTATTAGACGCCTCCAATATATACGCTATTTATAATATAGTATAGATATAGATAAAAATTATTTATATATTAGTTGAAATTAGGTTGCATAATAAATAAATAAAAACTCGTGAAATACAGTCTTATACAGTTAATTAGGGTCGAGTCAATCGTGACCTCTTCGGATCAGAAAGTTCGTATCTGTTGGACTCGACTAAATAAAATTATATAAATAATGTTGATTTGATCAGAATCGACCTATCCCATTTAATGAAAATAATGAAAATTGTCGAATTTTTCTTTCGTTCATTGAAAATCAACCGGCAGAATCGGTTTTTGAAAAAAAAATGCATGTAATATATACGAAAATGTAGGAAGCAAACTTAATATATATATATATATATATATATATATATATATATATATAGAGTGATGCTATGGTGCTTGCGAAGCAAAAAAAAAATTTGTGCTTGGCGTCCGTATCTCGAATTTATAAGTTCAAACGGCCGATCCAAACCGTTGAACATCATCTTCATATTGAAATATCCTTGGAGATCAAATTTTATATATTTTTGATATTTTTTAGATTGTACAAAGTCGCTAGTTTTGGATGGTGCAGAAATCTTTAGATCAACAAACTTTGTACCCATTTAAAAAATAGCAAAAAATTTCAAACAAATATAAAATTTGATCTCCAAGGATATTTCAATATGAAGATGATGTTCAACGGTTTGAATCGGCCGTTTGAACTTTTAAATTTGAGATACTGGACGCGTAAGCACAAAAGATTTTTTGCTTCATGCGAACCATATGCATCACTCATATATATATATATATATATATATAACAAACTGTGAAAGGTTCCTCTCAAACACCTAACATAATATTGTACTTAATTAATGTTACAAAGTTTCAGTTCGCAGTTTTTTTTGTATATAATAATTATATTATTAATAATAATAATGATAAAAGCAAAATTTGAAATATATGAATGGCAGCGCGTCGCTGGCAGTGACGTCTTTAAGTAAACGCGCCACTGGTAGTGGCGTCTTTGTAAACGCGCCACTGACAGTGACATCTTTGGTGACGGTAGATGTTGATCCAACGACAATGGATCGTGATCAGGATGAGCAAGAGCAAACGCGTCACTGCCATGACGCGTTTACACTGTTTTACATAAAGACGCTATTGACAGTGGCGCGTTTGCTCTGCGCCACTTCTAATGACGCGTTGCCATTTGTAGATTTTAAATTTTGCTTTTATCACTCTTATTATTAATAATATAATTATTAAAATTATTAAATACAATAAAAACTGTCCAGTTCGTATGATGTACTTAGAAGTTGGAACCTAATTAGGGGTGTCAGAATCCGACCCGATCCGACATGGCCCGAAAATAAATGAGTCGGATATGAGTTTAATTTTTTGACCCGAATCGGGTCGGGTCGGGTTCGGGTCAACCCGACCCGACCTGATTAATTATATTTTTTGAACTAATTTTATGATTTAGTACTAATTAAAACTTAAATATATACACTAATTAAGATTAATTATAAATTAAATTATATTTTATTACTTAAAATTATATAAAAATAATTAATAAATATTTAATTATTTTATACGAGTCGGGTCAGGTCGACCCATGACCCATCGGGTCGGATATTGGTCAAAAAAATTTAATCCGAATTTAATCGAATCGGGTAAAAAAAATAAAATAATATGACCTAATTCGAACCCGACCCGACCCGACCCATTAACACCCCTGTAGATTCTATTTCTGTGCGCATAATACAGGTATCTATTTGCCCGACAATTTGCTTGGCACTTCAACAGTTCTACTGAATGTTTTGATCGCATTTCGTGAACTTTTAGGTGAAAATGTTATGATCGATAGCAACAAACGTCGAATTTATTTTAAGATGAAAATGCAATTGGACAGATAGCGGTCACATGCTCTTCAGTCTTCAATTTAATGCCTAATGAACAAATAGTACCCAAAAATAATGACAAAAAAATTGTGCTTTGATGCCAAACTTTCACTGGCGAATTTATTAGCTCCATCTTGACATTTTGGAGATAAAAGAATATTCTGTACTTTACAAAACTATATAAGATCAATAATTCGTTCATAAAGTATTATTAAAAATATATATTTAGAAAATTGATCCAATCACAGTTCGATTTCATTATCATATTTTAAGGTATATTTGACAAATTAAAAATTGTTACGGTTCATCTCATAATAAATTAAGAGCAAAGCTAGTATAAGCTTAAACTTATCAAACTCTTTAATGAGCTTGATTCAAAAATATACCTCCACATATCCAAATTTTGGTTTATATAGCTGAATAAAATTTTCTTATCAAAATTTCACAGGATACAATTTTTTTTCAGTTTTAGAACTTTTCAAGCATTTAGTTTTATTTTTTAAATTAGCTATTTTATATGCAAATCATTCATTATTTTATTATTATTTCAGACTCATTCAAAAATCGAAATAAATGCTTAAAAAATTCTAAAAATAATTTTTTTATGCCATGAAATTTTGATATAAAATATTTATTGAGCTATATAAATCAAAATTTGAAGATGTAGAAGTATATTTTTTGAATCAAGCTCACCAAAGGATTGGTGAGTTTAAGCTCATGGTAGCTTTGCACATTTAATTAATTTTCATTTAAGATCGTCCAACAACATTATTACAGTATTAAAATAATATATAAGAATTAAAAACGCTGACAACATTCAGTTTAAAAATATTTTGTTGTTAAGATTAAAACTGATAATTTGGTTTTCAACAATATAAAGTATGGAAATTTGAACCCAAATTACTAGACTAGAGTACTGTTGTGATACAAATTGCTTTATATAACATTTTTTTCGTTATTAATAATATTACATAACACGTCACACCTCATTAGGGCGAATTGAAGATATGAAGTAAGTCTGGGCACACAAGCAAATCAACATTTAAATTTTCAATCAAGTCCGGGCATAATTAATATTTAAGCTATATTTTTTATCAATTTAAAATAAAGTTTTAGTATTTTGAGAGTTTTGTTTTTTGAAAAAAAATCATACACGCGATAAAACAAAATAACAAAAAATGGCAATTTTTAATAAAAAAAAAACACAACTACTTAAGAAACTTTCAAAAATTCAATTCGATATTTTTCTTGAAAACCCTTTTATAATACGTTTTTACAAATTAGAATAGATTTTCCAACATTTTTAATTAATTAATTAATAATTAACTTCTAAATTGAATTTTTAGTGGTAATTGGATTAAGAGATTATATATTTAATTTTGTAATTATTTTGTTGGAGATGAATTTAGTTTTCTACAATTTCGAAAGGTTTAAAAAAATCAATGACTGAAGGAAAAACTAAATCGAAATATGAATGACACGAAGGAAAGAAAAGGAAAGCACACAAAAACAATAAATTCGGAATCTAAAACTAGTTTGACCGTGGGCACACGCGGGCTTCCCAGCTGGAATGGGGACTGGAATCCGAGTACTATAAGATTTTATTTGCTTTTTTATTATTAAATACGGTGTAGATCCGGCAACTTGTTTTCTCTAGCTAGCAAACCCGTTAAAAAATTAACAAAATTTAGGCCATGAGGAGGAGTGAACTAGAAGTAAATAGTAAATACCAACAAATGAATGACTGCGCATTCTTCTATGAATAGACTAAAACCAAAGCAAGAAATGTAATTGACTTGGACATAAAAGAAGGGGCAAGAGAACCAAAGTTAGGTCAAACTCACATGATACACACCACGCCTTCCTAAACTAATTCCGGTTTTGGTTTCACTGGTAACCCTAAAAGGAGAAGGGAATGGAAGAACCAGTTAACTATTTACATAGAAGGTGTCAAATATTGCAAATCATTGACTAACTGCCCCAGTTCTATGGGTCGCAAACCCACCAATATTTTAAGAAAAAAAATATATAATTTCCCTATTAATTCCTCACAAGTTCTCCCACCGTGAATGTAAAATGGGTCCCTTATAAAGTTAAAAGTGTATGAAGCCCGCATGTGATCATAGTGGAGAAATAGAGGGGCGATGCTGGGAAACTATATCAGAGTTCATATTTTAATTTCCCTATTTTTATTATTTTTTTGTTCGTTCTCCAGCTACCTTTGCTTCTCTTCATAAAAGCCCCCATTTACACCGCAGAACCCCAAACTAAACCAATACAACAACTCCTCATTCCCCCTCTCTTTTGCTTTTTCTCTGCACTGTCTCATGGAAGAACCACTTACAGTTGCACAAGATTCTGAGACCAACTCCACCACCTCCACCTCCTCTTCTTCAACCTCTCCAAATAATGACATACAAACTAAAACTAGCGCCAAAAAGAAAGGTACAAAGCGCAAGATGACCCAACGAACCGAAATAGAATCATCTGGAAACCCCAGTTCATGCAATTGCCGATCGCCGCCTGAAGGCCAAACAGAAAACTCTGAAGAAAATGTAAGCAACTCCACTATCTGCAACTGCCAGCAGTCACCAAAAAAGCGTAGTAGTAGTGAGGGAAAGCACCCGGAGTACCATGGGGTGCGCATGCGCAGCTGGGGCAAGTGGGTGTCTGAAATTCGTGAGCCGAGGAAGAAGTCACGTATTTGGCTGGGGACGTTTAGTACAGCCGAAATGGCAGCTCGGGCGCATGATGTGGCTGCAATGGCCATCAAGGGCCGGTCGGCACAGCTAAACTTCCCCGAACTTGCACATGAGTTGCCACGGGCAGCTTCTGCTGCACCCAAAGATGTTCAAGCAGCAGCGGCATTGGCCGCAACAATGGTGGATATTGTCCACACAGGATCCCAGGGAAGTGGAAGTGGCAGTGGCAGCACAGAGGAAATGGAGAGCTCCAGCTGCTCCGAACCGGAGAAGGAGGCGGGTTGCAATGAGGAAGCGCTTTTTGACCTGCCGGATCTTCTATACGATCTGAGAAATGGTTACTGCTGTTTCTCTCCCTCTTCAACTGGTTCTTCTTCTTGGATTGATTCAGCGGAGGATGTGGGGATTGGGTTCTTCAGACTAGAGGAGCCATCCCTTTGGGATTATTGATCTGCTTGCTCCATTAATGCTTTTTTAACAAATAATTAATAGAGGTATCCATTTTCATACTATTTCTCAGGTAATCAATACAAACATAAGGGTAAAATAAAAGAACTTCAACTATAATCATGGTGATCTGTGCTTGACTGATTGTGATCATTTCAGTTTCTGAGATGCATGGCAGCAAATTTTCAGAATTAAATCATTGTATTAAGTATCGGAGGAATGCTATTGTCGCATATTTTTAGGCATTTTTAATTTGTGGCCTTTTTATCCTCCTCTGTCGTTTATTTTTGGAAGATGACAAATGGATACCTCCATTTATTAGGAAAGGAGAGTTTGTCTAAGTTTTTTTCATGTTTTTCTGGAAATGTTTCAGAAATTATCTCTAGGAAGGAAGTTAAAGTCCGAAAGGAATCTATCCAGTGAGGTAGTTTTTTTCTTTTCTTTATTTAGATGGTTTCTTTTTGTGGGGTCAATCTTATTACACAGTATCAGTTCTTTGGAAAGGTTGCAAGCAAGTGTTTTCTTCTTTTGCCTCTGAATTCCAAACTGTAGTTTAGTATTTCTATTGGTACTTAATTACTTATCAAATTTCTTGTGATTCTGATATCCCTTCGATTACATTTGGACGGGAGAAAATGAAATTACGTGAAAAAGAAAATATTTATATTTGTTTTATTCTATAATGTCTGTTGCACTTGTACTAAAACATCACGTTGATCAACTTCTTAGAAAATATCATGCAATTAATATGCAAAGTCGATCCAAGCCACGCTTCAACAGTATGCCAAAAACTTAATTTTATTCGGTACAAGAAATGTCTTTTGATCATCCAAGGCGAGAAAAAAAAATGTTGAATTCCTCAATTCTCAAAAATTGTCCAGAATGGTATCTCAAATAAAATATTTCTTGTGGCCATTGGAGCAATTTCTTGCGCGCTGCAAAATTTGTACTTTTTTATTGAAGAAATAGTTAATTAAGGAGAAGTCGATGTGTAGGCTGTAGCTATCTTTTAGTCACAGTTTAAATTACCAAAATTTGCACAGTCAATGTTTTTTTTTTTTTTTGGGAGACTAACGAGCGTGACGTAGCAGATCCTTTCTAACAGTACGGACTTAAAAAAAATGAACAATATTAATATCATTATGCATTTGTTTATTGTTATATTTGAAAGCGTTTTCCAAAGGAAAATTGAGACAAGCACACACACAAACACAACTTTCTTTTTTGTTTCTTTTTTTTTAAGGTTTTAGTGGTCTTAACTTTTTTTATATAAATATTATTAACAAACGCTGGAACTTAAATTTACTATTTCTTATGAAAAAAACATTTTCTTAATCACTGAATCAGATTTGACACTCCACTCATTCACTTTTAGCAATAGTATTTTTTTCCATTTCTTTTGAGTTAATATTCTGATAGGTCACTAAACTTCAATGTTTATATATATTTAATTATTTAATTTTTATTTTTCCATTTTTAGTCACTGAATTTTGATGTTATCCATATTTGTTCACTCCCATTAGTTTTTTCATTCAAAAATAATTAAAAACCTATTGAAAAAACAAATATAATTTTATTTTATTTCAATTAGTTTTGGCAACAAATATAATATTATTTCAATTATTTTTTAATGAAAAAACTAATGAGAGTGATCAAATTTGAATAAACATTAAAGTTCAGTAATTAAAAATGAATAAATAAAAATTTAATGATTAAATATGAATAAACATCGAAGTTCAGTGATCTATTACAAAATTAACCCATTTCTTTTAGTACACTTTAAGATACAAGTCGACCAATTTATACATGAACTGTCTAAATGAAGCCTCTAAAATACATATTCTTCATAGAACTAAAACCTGATCATTCACTCTGAAGTATGAACGTCTTGTTCTATGCTCTTTTTTAACGCTCGACTCAGTTGACTGTTCTACATCCACTCATAGTTATTTAAACGGATTATTCTGTATCTAGATACTTTTTAACATAACGTTTTAGACGATTTTAGAGTGTTTAAGTACACAACATTTTACAATTTTATTAATTAAACAAACTAAATATATATCTTCCTTTTCGAAAAAAAGTTGAATGTACGTGTATCCAAACATAAATCGGTGTATTACAAACGAAAATGGGAATTAACTAAGATGACTCTTACGAGGCCATGCCTTCAATTCTCTAGTTCTTTATGGACATAGAAGGAAAATAAAAAGGTAAAAGGGTCCTAGATTCATTTAAAAAAAAAAAGCAAAAAGAAAAAAACAAAAATAAACAACAACACCACCACCAATAAACATGGATCGGTAAATTGTAACCACTAAAGGACCACCCTAAAAGCTCTATTCATTTAATCAAGTACCGAAACAAAAGGTATCATTTTTCTCATTATTGAAGAGGATGAATCTGATAATCCTACAAACTTCTGGACGGTCTGATGAAAAATGGGACGAATATCTGAGTTGGGATATTTTTTTTATGAAATCTGAATTGAGATATTGGAGGGACTAGTGTTCTAAATTTGTGTTGTATCGTATCGTGTCGTGTTAAAACACGCCGTATCTCGTGCCGTGTTGTGCCGTATCGTTCTATATTTTTATTTTTTTCGTATCATATCATGTCGTATTTAAAAATGATAGAGAGGTGGACACGACACGGTTATGACACGGCATGAATAAGGCATATCGTGCCAACTGTGACATGTTTAATCATATCGTGTCCAATTATGTCATTTGATTTCTTTTTAAATAAAAAATAATGACTCTATTAACCCAACTTGAATCATTAGATTAAAACCAATGAATAAGATTTATTTAAATAATACTCCTAAAATTTAAAACCTTCCGGTTTAATTAGTTTGATCTATTTTAATTGAATAATAAAGATTATAAAACTTTTAAGTATACATGATTAGTATTTTTTTAATTTTGAAGACTTTGAATAAACCGATCCAACATACAATTAGATCATATTCATCGTATGATAGGATATACCTATGTTTTTGTATCGTGTCGTGCTCTCGTGTCATGTCTAAATCATATACCGTGTCTTCTCATTGTTTTCCTTTGTTTAGTTATTTTTTAAAATTAAATAGGCTTCAATAAATCATGACATATATTATTTTTCATATACTACTCTCGGGATTTATTTAGTTATTATTATTTAGCTATCAATTTTAATAATTTTTGATATTTTAATTCCTCTTTAAATAATATAATTTTGATTTCACCGAATAAACTGAAAAACATTTCGGTTTATTCGATTTTCGGTTTATTCGGTTGATATTTTTAGAAGTTTGGTTCGGTTCATAATTTGACAAACCGAAAAAAACTTCAGATGCATCTAATTATTTCGGTTTGAACCGATCCGACAGTTTGCACACCACTAGGGATATTGGAGGGACTAGTGTTCTAAATTTGTGCCGTATCATATCGTGTCGTTTTAAAACACGTCGTATCTCGTGTCGTGTTGTGTTTTTATTTTTTCATATCATGCCATGTCGTGTTTAAAAATGATAGAAAGGCGGCACGATACGGTTATGACACGGCATGAATAAGGCACGTACGTGATATGCTTAATCATATTGTGTCCAATTATGTCATTTGATTTCTTTGTAAATAAAAAATAATGACTCTATTAACCCAACTTGAATCATTAGATTAAAATCAATGAATAAGATTTGTTTAAATAATACTCCTAAAATTTAAAACCTTCCGGTTTAATTAGTTGATCTATTTTAATTGAATAATAAAAATTATAAAACTTTTAAGTATACATGATTAGTATTTTTTTAATTTTGAAGACTTTGAATAAACCAATTCAATATACAATTAGATCATATTCATCGTATGATAGGATATACCCATATTTTTGTATCGTGTCTAAATCATGTACCGTGTCGTGCCAACTTTTTAAAAAATCAGATACGGTATAATTAAATCATATATCTAAAACCATGTTGTGCCATGTCTTGCTATGCCGAATAGTCGTGTTGTGTCGCTTCTTAGACCATATCGTTTTATGCCGTATCAATCACGATAGGTACAAATTTAGAACTCTAAAAGTACCTATCTTTCCCCATAAATAAAAGGCAAATCCAGAAACGAATCTAGGATCCGATCGAACCTATTTCTTCCGCCACTTCTAAGGTTGATCCCCTTCGCCTTCATCATGTGATGTCATTCTCTCGTATTGGGATCTAATCATCTAATTATTTTTCTGGAAGTTACCATACAACACAGGATGCGAAACTTGTTAAACAATTGATAGGAATATCGAGAAAAATGGTGAGGAAGCACACTGCACACTGCACACCACACCTCTTCGTTTCATTAATTGTCCACCAAATTCTACAATACCGAGTACCGATCCATGTAACTCTACTGTGCAGTCAAGAGGCAGTGTTTTCTTCTCATTGTTTTCCATTGTTTAATTTTTTTTTTTTAATTAAATAGACTCCAATAAATCATGACATATATTATTTTTCATATACCGCTCTCGGAATTTATTTAGTTATTATTATTTTTGGTTTCTGCATATAGAGTCTTTAGAATGAGTAGGGGAAAAAAATTAAAGTTTCCAGAGTAATAGAGGAAAAAATTTAAGTTTCAAGAAAGTTGGTTGCTTACGTACATTACTAGAATTGTTGTTATTATCGTGAAAGAAAAAACGCTTGTTCCGTAGACTCAAGCACGGAAAAAACGTCATTTCCGTGAATTATCCACGGAAAGACTTCCACGGTACTTTCATCGCCAGAACAAATATTATTTCCGTAGAATACCACGGAGATAATCATTTTCTGAGGAATTAATCATGAAAATGATTCTACGAAAATAATTTCACGTCTCATGGTTCTTACTTCCACGGAAATAACTTTAACAAGTCACGAAATAATTCTATTCATCCACATTATTATTTTTCTATTATTAATTAATTTACGCAGATTTTAAAAAAAATACAATAGGTAAACCCATTATTTCTGTCAGTAAAAGCCATTATTTCTGGCAATAACACCACATTATTTGTTCAGTAACACCACATTATTTTTGTCTGTAACGCGAATTATTTCTGTTAGTAACTTTTGATTATTACTATCGGTAACGTGAATTGTTTTGTTTTTCAATTGTCAAGTGATGATAAATTAAAATAATCAAGCATTGAAAATAACTTCAGAAAAATAATATAGCATATAAAAACAATAATTAGAAGTACACCAAATCAGAAAATACATGTATTGAACTGCCAAAATATAAACCCTTATATCAACTGCTATATTGCTATAATTGAAAAGCATATGATGTCCTTGAGTTGGCTGAGAAACGAGACTATGACCCTACAAGCACAACATACAGTGAACAATAAAAATTAATATTGTGAAACATCAAAACCTTATTTGTTTGCATTCAATTCTCACTATAGAAAGCTGAAAATTCACCTGAGGTAAAGCTACATGCATCCTCATAGCTCTTTGAAATGACTGAGGAATGGGACCATGATGATCTTATGAGTGAAATTAGTAATATAAATTTGTATGTTATCAACAAAGCAGTACCTCCCAATAATTGTCTTAAATTCAGTCTTTGTTATCTGAAAAGTAGGATGTTGAACTCCCAACAAAGCAGTACCTCCTAATATCAAATTTAAGAAAACAAAATAGGTTTCTGGATGTTTGATTTGGACAAAAGAGAAAAATTAGAGGTGTAACAAGATAGAGATAGAAGAGCCAATAAATATTAATTATCTGATTTATTTCTTCTATTAGAAGAGCAAATATGACACCAACTGTAAAAATAAAATTAGAGTCATTATTTCTGTGAGTAATGTCAATATTTCTGTGAGTAATGTCAATATTTCTGTAAAAAATATTTAAGTTATGTAGTTATGCCAATATAGATACCCAATATAGATAGAATTAGGACTTTGATGACTTTAACAAGATAAAATTAATGAATAAATAATTATCATAAAAAACGGTTTGCAATTAAGAATTTGACATCTCCAGTAGCAGTACCCAAAGCAACAAGGACAATATTTTTCTTCTTACCCTGAAAATAAGTTAACTTTTGAATCATAATTGAGGTTCATCAAAATTTTACTGAGAGAAAAAATATCATCACAAGTACTTTCTTTCTTCCATTAGAGCACGTAATGCAAGAGTAGACGACAGCTGAGTCGGGATCCTTCCAATCAGCCACGATTTCTCCAGAGCTCATATCCCATACCTAAAAATTAAAGAATATTAAACAAATTTCAGAAAATTACAGTCAAATTAAGCACAAATTTGAAACGAATTGTGGAAAAAAAATGAAGCTCGCACCTTTAAGGTTGATTCGGGAGAGAGAGCGGTGAAGTATCGACCGTCCAGCGAGAAAGAGTTGGATTGTTTCATATTCTTGAGAAAGGGAGAGAAGAGACGGAGGAGGTGGAGGGTTTGGTTTTGGTTAGAGAACGGAGGAGGTGAGGAGAGGACGATGAAAGATGCGACATCTCCAAATTTTGGGTGAACTAAAAAGAAAACAGAGATCCAATCGATTCTTAAAAAGGATTGGAGTAAAACAGGCGACATCTCCAAATTTTTTGGTGGATTGTCAATTCATTTTGGCGGAGATTGAAATTTCATTTAGGTTAAAGAAAGAAATTATTATGGCTGAAAATGAAAGAGGCGGAAAAATAAATTGGAAAAAAATGGTGTGACATAGTAGAGTATTTTCGTGAAAGCCTGTACTTATTTCCGTGAAATAGAGAGTTCTGAAGTATTTCCGTGAAAAAGTAGACTATATTCCGTGAATTTTATTTCTGTGTAAATTTCTTCCGTGGACTTGTCTACAAAAATATGAGCGCCACGTGTCAATCTCCTTATTTCCGTAGAACCCAAATTTATCACGGAAAAAACATCAACTAACCACGGTAATAACTCAAATTCTAGTAGTGGTACGAAGGCGACTGGCTTCAAAAAATTTACTGGCAGTCCACGAGTCCAGCAAAATTAGAATAATCTAATTAAACTAATTTGTCAACACAAATAAAAATATTGTCATTTTTAGAGCTTTTTAAATTAGAACGAACTAGTTCTTGATGCACTTGACAGGAAGTTCCTTTCTAATTGCAATGTAATAAAAGACATCATTTGACACTTCTTTATCGAACAATATTGTCATGAAAATATTGAAGTTTTAATTAATTAAAATCCTTAGATATGATCCTTGCTAGATACATACGAATTTACAAATGTTCTAGTTGGACTCATATTTAAAAATTCCTCCGATTTCCCAGCCGAAATGGAGAAGTGTGGGAAAGCACATTTAAATATGCTGCTATATAAAATTATAAATACTTCAATTCCATGGTGTGATATTATGCAGCTATAAAGCTGTAAAAGGAACAAAGAATTACTTGGCTTCTACGGCTACTGTTCTTCCATTTTCCATGTTGATTGGAGAATTTGGTACATTTCTGCAGCGGGGCATTTTGGGCCATGTGATTTCCCAAATAAGACAAAGCTGAGAGCTCCTTTTTCTTTTCTTGTGGGTGTAGGCGTGTAGCAGAGTAAGGGTGTGTATTCCCCAACTAATTGTGAGCTTTGTTTCATGAAATTAAAATAGACAGGGTATTAAAAGCATGTTGTTATATTAAATCACATTAAAGGTGATTTGCCAACGACCAAAGCAGATCTGTATCAATTAATTTCCAACCTCACCTCCTTAATTCGGACCTTAAAAAACAACTTGGGATCTCTATTCTACTGTAGAGAAAAAAGGAGTCGTATGAACTATTCTTTAACAATTGTTAGACAAATTGGCAGTTTGCAAACTGCATATTTTAACATGATTTTCTTGGAATCAAATGACGGGGTTTTAATTAGTCCCCCTTATTTAGTAGCCACTCCAAGCTATCTAATTAGTTTGCCAATTTTCAACTGTGGTGGGCCAAGTTTTTTGTACCTTTAGGGCCTGTTCGACGTGTTTATTGTATGCGTGGGAAAAAAAATTGAGTCTGAGCGAAATTTTTTCCCCACACACAAGTAAAATTTAGTTCAAAATCTTTACCAATTTCCGTTCCCACTCGTTGGCCGAACAGACCCTTAACTCGCTATATCTTTGTAACAAACATTATTTCAAATATTCTGCAAATGTATGATATTTTTTATTAATTGTTAACTTTGTCCATCCCATCGATAAATATCAAACACAGGATTACCAACTTTCAAATAAAAAAAATTCTATAAAATATAGAGATCAAATTAAGTGGTGATTATATTAAAAATACCGCTAAATTATTTAAGAAATTCGTAATTTTTGAATCACCACAAAAATCGTACCGAGTCAAAAAGATATCTGGATAAAAGATTACAAGTTTACAATAATACTTCAAATAAAAAGCTACTACATTAAAAATGTCATATTGCAACCTAAAATATTCATAGAGATACAAACAAAAAAGTATGACTAGCTTACATATCTCTTTATTCCAGTTTTCGGCCTAATATATTTCCAAAAGAAAAAAAGAAAAAAGAAAAAAAGGTCCGTTAGTTGGGGAATGGGGTCAGAATCTGGTGTTCGTTTGAAAAATGAGCAGCATTCTGTTTGTAAATCCGATAATAATGAATATCTTAAAAAGCACATGCATAAATTTCGGAGAAATGAAATACATATTTACCGTCCGATCCCGACGAGTAGGAAGTTACTTATTTTTTTTACGAGCAGCGGATCTCGTCGCAGGGAATGGAAGCTAATTAGGGACACGGTGAGATTTTTCTGTAGAGAGTTTTCAAACGTTAATCATAACGGCTGTGGGAAGTTTAAACACGAATTTTAATGCATGAAGGTTCATTATTATTAAATCATAACCGTTGATATCTGATCAAACGGATCAGATCAAAAATACACCACCTAAAGAGTTTTTTTTGCGCTTCAGAAGACGTGATTTCGCTTTAGGGGATCCGTAATTGGGACCATTGAGGTCTTATGCTAAAAACAAAACAAAATGAATTTCTTAATTTATCATGAGCTTAAGAATTTTGCAGTAAAAAGGAATAAGAAGAAGAGAACTTTATTACGAGATCTACATCATTTTTTCTTTTCTAAAAGGATGTTAATTGAATAGACACGTTAACCACGATATATATTTCATTTTCTTCTCTATTATTCCCCCTTTTTTGGCTTAATGCACGAATTTTGTTTTTTTTTTTTTTTGTGTGTGTAGCTGACCTCTGTATCGACTTTGTTGCAGGGACACGAGAATATGCATATCACCCAATATATGAAATTAACACACCTAAGGCTTAATGCACCATATAAATTAATTTACATGTTATATTTGAAGTTATTTAGCGATTATGCTCAATTAACAAAGACATAATTTGTAAATAGCTGTTTTGGAATGGTGCAAAAAATTTCATAGCAAATAGTGGATAACAAAGCTAATGGGTGCTATCTTTTTTAGCATGTTTGGTTATTTTAGCTCGTATTTGTAAGTTATAAACAAAATAGAGTAAATATTCAATAAAAGAGGACAATTAACAGGAAAATAAGAGGATAATGATAACAAAAGCATGTGACAAATGACAACCATGACACAATTCAATTATTGTTAAAGCTTTTTTTAGAGAGAAAATAAGAATCTAACTCATAAATTTCATTTTTGTGTTTATGGGAGCTTGAATTCATGATTTCTTTGAGCTATTCTAGTTAGCTATCACTTGAGCTGCTAAAATATTTATTTGTTAAAACTTTCTTAATATTTAGATAGACCTTATATGAAATTTGACTCAAAAAGACCAATTTTAAGTTTGTGCAGGAGTAAACAGAAAATAAAAATAAAAATTTAATTTTAACCTATGCAGATGGAATAATTAGTTATAAATTTTATAATTAATAATTTAACCGGCTTCAATAAAAAAAACATAGAAAAAACCTTAGAAATCTTGATTTAATATTTTTTTACCCATAAAAATCGCACGTGATATCCAAACCTTAATTTCAGGAAACTAATTACACCAGAAATTTTTTTAATGCATACACTCAAATAAAAATTGTTATGTAAATAACCAAAATAGGGTCGCATGACTCGTTATAGATTTTGCCATTGAAAGACGAAACAATAAAAAATATGGAGTGTCCAAGAAGATATTCCTCGAGAAGTTTCCTTTGGGCCATGCTTGTAATAAATGTCCTTGCGTAAAAGGTGCATAGCTGCCCAACGGATCAAAATCTGCCGTTTTTATTAGAGAATAAGAGAGTTTTATTATTTTATCTAAAAAAAAAATTAATTTAAAAATAAAAAGTTATAGATATATTTTTTATTTATAGATTGATATATTATTAAATTTCATGTCATTCTATTGAGGTTTGATTGTTCATTAAAAACCGTTAATTTAAAATTATTACAAACATTAATAAAAGATCATTAAATTTGATAAATTTTGATGAAATATAAAATATTAATATAATTGCAAAAAAAAATTATAGACTATCAATATACAAGTAAAAAATATATTTATAAAAATTTATATTTTTAGAATATTTTTTTTATATTTTTTTGAATGGAATAATAAAACATTCTTATTCTCCAAAAATAATAGCAGATTTTGATCCTGCCCCAACCCCAATCCTGGCACGAGACTTTTCCTTGGGAAAGTTATTTGACAGTTTTTTTTTCTCATTATCAATCAAACTAAAAGGATATAAATGCAAATAAATTGCAAAAGAAATGACCAAATATTGTCAAGTGATATTAAAGCATAATAACACGTTTAAGAGAAATCTGGGGTTTAATGATATCAAAGGAAACAATGAAATTTGCTGCTGTTTGGATCCACGAGCATAATTCTGCTCTTCGGAATCTAACATCGAGAGTTTATTTGATCTTCTTTTAAAAAAAAAAATTATAGCTACTCTTTAGTGCTTTTTTGAAGAGAATAGACACTACTCGTGCACTCGAAGAGCAGATAATTATTCCTGAAAAGAGACCATATGACTGTATCAAATGTCAATGGATCAGATCTAAAGGATCTAAATACAGTAAAATGTAAATGCGAATTCATATTCAATTAAAATTTAAAGATTTAAATAACCAAATAATAAAATATATGTTAAAATGAATACAATATGTAAAACTTACATCATAGAGTATAACTTATATAATATATTTAAAACAAATCAATGTCATGTAGTTACAATTATGATTATGAATTTTATTATAGAAAAAATGATTATTATCATGTGTAAATTACTATTAAAAACTTAAAAATTAATTTTTTTACCATGTTTACGACATATTCGGATCATATGGGATCCAAGTTCAAATTAAAAAAAATAAAAAATGGAGTTTTTTTCAAAATACATTTTATAATTTTTTAAGAGAAAATTGATTATTTGCCACTCTTAAATCCATTTAAGAAAAGCCACAATATAATTAGAAACCTTGGTAATACAACTCTAAACTTGATTAAATTTTAAATTTGCCACAAATACATAATGAATCTTTTTAATTTGTTTCTTAACTAAACTACCCTTGTCAATTATTTTGAATATATTGTTTCTCTCAGTCAGATCAAGTAAAATAGAATCAATCTTTTTCTCTTTTTGAAAAACAACCGAAATGCTAGCTAGCGCCACCTCCATTGCTTCGCCGGCCCTCCACCAACTCTCTATATTAATTTCCTTCGCCAAATTTAAATTGCCTCTCAGTTGTTTAGCATTTGAATAGGGCAGTTGTTGCTTAATTAAGGCTTGCTTACGAAGTACGTATTTTACTGTAACTAGAAAACAAAGACATGATACTCATTTACCAAGTACTTATTTATCAAGTGCTGCTTAAATAGGGCTTCCTTAGCATTTGAAAATTTTAAACTTCCTTAATTAAGATAGTATACTCATGGTCCTGTAAATGGAATTTAACTCATTGTTCTTTGCATAGGTCCAATATAAAAATTTTGTGGCTTTATTAAATTCATAACATATCCGATATATTAAAAATTATATAATCGATGATATCTCTTTCCTAAAATATATCATTTTGCTAAAGAATCTACTAAATTTAAAACTTATATATAGAGAGAGAGTAAAGATAGCGTGAGCTTAAATTTATAGAGGTCTTTCGTGAACTTAACTCAAAAACTACATCAAATTATCTTCAAATTTTAATTTTTCATATGAAAATCTCGTCGGATGCAAATTTTAGGGTGTATCAAGTTTTCTAAGTCATCGTTTTTAATTTTTAAAATGTACAAACATTAAATATTTTATTATTATTATTAGAGATGATTTACAAATTTTAAAAATGAGGACTTAAAAAACTTAAAACACCTCAAACTTTTGCATCCTATAAATTTTCATATGAAAAATTTAATGAGCATGATAAATTAAAATTTGGAGATGATTTGATATTTTTTTGAGTTAATCTCACAGAAGATTTCTATGAGCTTAAGAGCACGCTAGATTTACTATATATGAGTAAAGATACCGTGATCTTAAACTCACAGAGACTTTTCATGAGCTTAACTCAAAAAGTACATTAATTCATCTTCAATTTTTGATTTACTATATATTCACAGAGATCTTCCGTGAGTTTAACTCAAAAAGTACTCAAAAAGAGCACGCTAGATTTACTATATATATAAAGTCTAAAATGTAATACGTTGCACGGATGCATCTATGCACCACGTCAAAATCTCAAATTTTAAGTTAAAAATAACCGATCCGAATCGTTCGATTTGTTCTCTATATCAAACTCTTATAGAAAATTAAATTATATATATATATATATATATATATATATATATATAGAGAGAGAGAGAGAGAGAGTGGAGATACCGTGAGCTTAAGCTCACGGAGGCCTTCCGTGAGCTTAACTCAAAAAATATATCAAATCATCTCGAAATTTTAATTTATCATTCTCATTAAATTCTTTATATGAAAATCTCATGGGATGCAAAAATTTGGAGCGTTTTGAGCTTTTTAAGTCACCATTTTTAATTTTTTAAAATCAGATCTAAAAATAATAATAATATATTCAATACTTGAACATCATTTTAAAAAATTAAAAACGGTGACTTAAAAAACTCAAAACGCTCCAAATTTTTGCATCCCATGAGATTTTCATATAAAGAATTTAATGAGAATGATAAATTAAAATTTCGAGATGATTTGATATGTTTTTTGAGTTAATCTCACGGAAGGCCTCCGTGAGCTTAAGCTCACGGTATCTCCACTCTATATATATATATATTTAAGTTTTTGGAAAGAATAAAATCATCACTATTGGAAGATTCAAAATCTTCAAATCAAGCATCATTCTCTTAGCCCAAAAAAAATTCAAAAAATATAAAATTTAATTTTCTATAAGAGTTGATATGGAGAATAAATTGAACGATTCGGATCGGTCATTTTTATCATGAAGTTTGAGATTTTGACGTAGTGCACAGACACATTCACACAGCATGTTGCATTTTAGACTCTCTCTCTCTCTATATATATATATATATAGAGAGAGAGAGAGAGAGCGTGGTTGTGGTGCTTCATGAAGTATAAAATCTCTCGTGTTTTGTGTCAATATCTCAAATTTAAAAGTCCAAACAGCTGATCTAAACCATTGAACATGATCTTCATATTAAAATATCTCCGAGATCAAATTTTATATATTTTTTAAACTTTTTGCTATTTTTTCGTTGAATGAAAAATCACTAGTATTGGATAGTGTAGAAATCATTAGATCAATAAACTTTGTACCCATCTAAAAAAATAGCAACAAATTTCACAAAAATATAAATTTTGATCTACAAAGATATTACAATATGAAGATAATATTCAACGATTTGGATTGCTCATTTGGACTTTTAAATTTAAAATGCAGACATAAAGTATGAAAAGTTTTGTGCTTTAGAAAGCACCATGGCCTCACTATATATATATATATATAGAGAGAGAGAGAGAGAGAGAGTAAAGATACCGTGAGCTTAACTCAAAAAAATATCAAATCATCTCTAAATTTTAATTTATCATGCTCATTAAATTTTTATATAAAAATCTTATGGGATGCAAAAATTTGGAACATTTTGAGCTTTTTAAATCATCATTTTTAATTTTTAAAAATGATGTTGAAAGATTGAATATATTATTATTATTTTTGAAGCTCATTTTCAAAAATCAAAAACCATCACTAAAAAATCTCAAAACACTTCATTTTTTTGCATCCCACAAGATTTTCATATAAAAAATTTAATGAGCATGTAAATTAAAATTTAGAGATTATTTGATATACTTTTTGAGTTAAGCTCAAAGATACCGTGAGCTTAACTAAAAAGTATATCAAATCATCTCCAAATTTTAATTTATCATACTCATTAATTTTTTTATATGAAAATCTTGTGGGATCCAAAATTTAGAGTGTTTTGAGCTTTTTCAGTCACCGATTTTAATTTTTTAAAATGATGTTCAAGTATTGAATATATTATTATTATTTTTAGAGCTGATTTTTAAAAATTAAAAACTATGACTTAAAAAGGTCAAAACACTCCAAATTTTTGCATCCCAAAATATTTTTATGTAAAGAATTTAATGAGCATGATAAATTAAAATTTGAAGATGATTTGATATACTTTTTGAGTTAAGCTCACGGTATCTTTACTCTCTCTCTCTCTCTCTATATATATATATATAGAGAGAGAGAGAGAGTATGGCTCCAGTGATTTCATAAGCATTTCGAGCCGAAACGCCTACAGCTCAAATTTTAAAATCTCACGCCCAAAATTTTAATTTAAATATTTTGAAAGATTCTACATATTATAATTTTATAGATTAGTTTACTTTGCATAATGATTTTTAAAAGAGAGCTCTAAAAACAATTAAAAATATTAATTTTTGAAGGTCGGGTGTTGTCACTTTTCAATAATCATTAAGCAAACTAACTCCAAACATGATGAAAAATAACAATCTACAGAAATTTTTAAGCTATTTAAATTAAAATTTCGAACATGGGATTAAAATTTTTTACCTATAAGTATTTGGTTGAAGTGTTTATGGAATCATCGTAGTTAGATTCTCTCTATATAGAAAGAGAAAAGTTATGATTAATGTATAAAAATTATCGATTAATTATATTTACTTCCTACTTTGTTTGTTATCATAACTTTTTCTAGTTATTTTTTTTACATTGTTAGTGATGATTGTAGTGATATAAACTTTACGCTCCTCTAAATTTAAAGCGCTCAAAATAAAGCATTTTAAAGTAACTAAATTATAATTTATTGAAAATAATTGTCAAACACAGAACCAATTAGCTAGTTGGAGTTCTCCCTCTTAGTTATTATTAATAAATTTAATAAAAAAATTGAAATCAAGCATTTGCGCATAAAATGAAACAATTCATTATTTTTTTTTTGAAATTATATTTACACCCAACTTAATTACACATAAGATATTCCTTTTTGATATAAAAAAAACATTGGCAATACTGCATGTATATATTAGTCTATAATGATGAATCAGTGTCACCTCTTTTGTGTCGGATAACAAAAATAAATGGCACTAAATTTCTAAAAAAATCGACACCGATGTTCTACTAGTGTGATTTTTACAAAAAAAAAATGATACTAAAATTTACTGATTCATTGGTGTCAGATTTTATAAAAAACTTACACCAAATTTACACTTTTTTTATAAAAAAAATTAACACTAATGAGTCAATAAAAGTTTGTTTTCCTTTTTGTATAAAAATCCGACATCATAAGTGTAAAAGCTAGTGTCAATTTTGATTGTAGAAGTATTAGTATCGAATTTTTATAAAAATCCACACTAAATTTATATTTTTAGTGTTATTTTTTTATAAAAATCTGACACTAATGAGTCAGTAAAACAAATTTATTTTTTTAGTGTTGATTTTTTTAATAACTCATATTAAAACTTTTTTCATCTTTTTTCTTTTAAATTTAACTATATAATTCAAAATTATGATATTTGAACATATATTGTGATATTTAACCAATTTCATCTTATTTCATAATTAGTAGAGCTTCTACCATAAAGTAATTTCATTGTAGCTATTAATTAGCATTTTTTATTTATTGGATCAATCAACTTATCAACTTCAAATTTACGAAAATTTAACACATAATTTTTTTTAGAGAATATTAAAAACTTAACAGTATAGATGAAAGATTTTTAAAATACATGAATATCTACATTCTTTCATAAGTAATGTCATCTCATGTTACTTACACATATATAATTTATATAAAAACTTACATCTTTTCAATTGTTTTAGTTATTTCTATGAAAATAAATCGTATTAATGCATTCAAATTTACTAAAATATGTTTTTTTACAAATTTTTGCATATTTTTAACATTATATACTTAATGAAACTGCACATACATGCACTGTCCAATTAAAAATTTATTAATCGATGGCATTTTAATGACTATTTAAGTTCAAATCTTGTAAAATAGATAATTAGCTGATGAACAATAATATAGATGAAATTAGTGACAACCAAAAATTATAAACTAATATCATTATCAAATGTTATGATAAATTTCTGCTAAAAATCCAACACTAATGTTAAAAATATGAAAAACTAGTTATTTTTCCCGCCTATTATATTCAAAATGATTATTGTTGAATTTTTAATTAATTTGACACTAAAAGTTTCAACCAATAGGAATTTAAAAATGATGCACATACAGATTTGAACTCTTATTATATTTATCGTTCATTCTCTACTTTGTTCGTATCTCCCGATCAAACAAACCTTCCAATATATAATCTAGCCTCTTTCTATTTTATGTTTTCCTTCTATTCATTTTAAAACTCAGATTAAGGACAAGAGATAAGAGATAGAGAAAGAATGAAGATGAGATCAAATGGCAAAATCAAAATCCAAACACAACAATCTCAAATTGCCATAACTTTTGATAGAAAACTCCGATTAAACATCCTACATGATCATAAAAAGCTCGCGATGAGATCTATAATATATCGCTTTTATGGCAACTTTTAGGACAAAAAAAAAGTAATTTGAGGCCTCAAAAAAGCATTTAATGTTTTAAGAATCTATTCTTTCATTATTTTTTTAAATTTTTTTCTCAACAATTGTTTAAAATTCTACATATTCTAGTTCGTTCTCATCATATACAATTGTATTTAGTAGCATTTATGTTTTTTTAATTAGTTTTTTTTTTAGTTTTTTTTTTGTGTATGATTATTTACAAAAACTAATAATTTCATTGTTTTCTAAAATATATATATATATATATATATATAACGAATAGTGTCAGATTTTCTTAATTAAATGTCTGACACTTAATAAAATAATTAGTATCAGTTTTTTTATAAAAAATGATACTGAATTTAATAAATATCCGAGACTATTTTTCATAGTTAGTGTCGTTTTTTCCTTAAAAATTTGATACTAATTAATTGTAATTAGTGTCAGATTTTTTTTCCATTACGTCAACATTACAATTAGTGTCGGATCAAAAGTCCGATACTAATTATCATTTTGAACTAGTGATGAAAATCTAGAATGATGTGTTTAGTATTTGTATCTATCGAAAAGCAATAAAATTAATTATATACCTTTCATTCATTTTATATTTTACAATTCCTACATGTTTGACTAGAGGTAGCGTGGGCCGTGGCACTATCACTGCGTAGTCATACAGTACCCGATCTTTTCAGATATTTTTAAACTAATTATTAGAATAATTCTATTTTTAGTAATAAGATTGATTAAATCAAAATTTTAAAAATATGAATGACAGTATGTCATTGTCAGTGGCGTTGTGCAAACGCGCCAGTCTGATTGGCATGTTTGAGCAAAGACACCACTGAGAGATGCGTCAATGGGAGAACGTGTCACTCCCACTTGCATGGTTGTATTTTTTTTATAAAATAACTGAAACTTAAAAAAAATTAAAGACGTCATTGCCAATGACGCGTTTGCATCATATTTTTAAATTTTTTATTTAATTACTCTTATCATTAAAAATATAATTATTCAAATAATTAATTAAAAAATTATGTTATCTTTTCAAGCATACGGCTCCATATTTTAATTAGGGAAGGGATTACTTGACAATGGTTATCTTAACAATCTTGATAATAAATTTTCAAATAAATACGAAAAAATTCTTAAAAATAGAAAAAACTTTATGAATATGTTCTTCTACTTATAGATTGATGGTGATTCAAATTTCAGTAATTTTATTACCGTTTGGTAGTCCACCAAAGACCGTTAAATTATAATAATTATAAATTATATAAAATTTTAATAGTCCTTGATGGAGTATCAAACGATAATGAAATTATAAATTTAAATTACTATCAATCTATAAGTAGAAGAACATATCAAGAAGGATTTTCTATTTTAAATTTTTTTTAGTATTTATTTGAAAAATCATTGTCAAAATTGTCAAATAACCCATTGTGTGTGTGTGTGTGTGTGTTTTTTTTTTAATTAAGTTATACTTAGTGAGACTCGAGACTGGTTACGAACCGTTCTTTGAAGTTCTCGATAGAGAAAGGCAGAGTCAGCTCGGTTAACATTGTGTGTGTGTGTGTGTGTGTTTCCATATTTCCTTTCTGTCATCTGTTGGGAATTAGACTCGCCATCTCATATTTGCATTCTGTCTTGGCCAACCGCGCGCCTCAGTATGTCATAAACAAACAAACCGGCCTGTGTTGGCCGAGTGCAGTGCGAGTCTACACCCGCAACAGTGCAGAACAGTATCCTTGGCACCCTCGCTTGTCTCATATCATTGGCCACCGGCCACACCAATTATTAAGGAATCAGACGACTGAGATGAATGGTACGGCTTTTACTTTTATTTCTTTCTTTCTTTCTCTCGACATCTACACTCTGTTTCTTTTGTTTTATCTGCATTGCTTAAGTTAAACTATATATATATATATATTATGAAAACGTTTGTATTTCAGTTGATATACAAACGGATTAAAAAATATATTCTAAAATTTAAAAAAAATAATTTATAGTTTTCATTAAATTCTCCATATGAAAACCTTATGGGATACAAAAATTTGGAGTGTTTTGAGATTTTTAAGTCACTCTTTTGAATTTTTGAAAAAAAAACACAAATATTAAATATTTATTATTATTTTTAGAGTTATTTTTTAAAAAATTCAAAATAGTGGCTTAAAAAACTCAAAACACTCTAAATTTTTGTATCCCATAAGGTTTTTATATGAAAAAATTAATGAAAATCATAAATTAAAATTTTTGAGATTTTAAAATATAGTTTTTGATCCGTTTTCATATCGGTTGAAATGCAAACGTTTTCACAATAGTGTGTGTGTATATATATATATATCAGTGGTTATTGAATGGTTAAAAAGTTATATTCATATTTTTGAGATTAAATTATATAGCTCCGTAACCTTGTTATATATTAAATTTTATATAACAATATCAGGATTTGAATATGCTTAAGATAGTAGAGAGATGAGATCTATTTTATACCATCTGTACTATGTCTACGGTTCAACTGTATTCATACTTGATCAAAAAAAAAATCAATCTAACCTTGAAGAATTTAATGACTAAGAACATAAGATCAAAGGCTGATCTAGATGGTGAAAATGGAGTTCAATGCCTTCAAAATTTCCCCCAAATTGCACAAATGCATATGATTCCATAATTGCAATTTTATATTTATTTTCTGACCATGATACAAATATCAAAATTGAGTAATACAATTCAAAAATTGTCTCCGTTTTTTGGGATAATCACCCCCGCAAAGTTCATAGCCGGTATTTATGTGACTATATTGTACTGAGAAAAAACAGACATGGACTTTCATTGAACTAATTAGGGTCAATAACTCAATATCTTATAATTCCATAAATTTTTAATTGAATTTGAAAAAAAAATCATCTATTCGAACGCCATATTTTATGGTAGAATTTATTTTACACAAAATAACAATTAATAAATAGTATAAATTAATAATCATATAATTCTCGATTAGAAAATAATTGTCATCCATAATAATTTATTTTACATCAGCGCCCGTGAAGTAGTGATGCAGAAAGAAAGCGATCGATGGAGCCGAAGTATCACGTACCGATGTACGTATATGCAATTACGCATGCCAATATGCCATGCATGACCCGTATATACACTAATTTTTAATAAATTAATGTCACATCGTACGTATTTGGTCCCTGAAAAATATCGGTTTGTCCTGCCTCTATCTACGCCGGTTCATTTCATCTCCTTTTGTTTTCTGACTAGACAATTACGTTCCTCTCAAATTTAAAAGAGAGTCGTCGAGTCTATTACAGACACAAAATCGTAAGTCACATCTCACCTCTGTGGTGCGTGCACCTTTTATTGCTATGATTTAACTTTTGATTTTAGCGCTTTAACGTACTATTGATGCATTAATTTTAGTGGAGTTTAACGAAACTATATATACTTTCATGTTTCTTTGGTCTCAGCAAATTTGAAAAGTACTGGTTAGTTAAAATTCCTTTGCACAAAGCTTTAAGTCTACCAACAATAGCTTGATAAGTAAGTTGAATCACCCCCCAGGCCCCCACCACCCCAAAAAGGAAGAAAAGAAAAGAAAAAAAATAAGGTTCAATCTTAGTGGAGACAAAAAGATACGCATCAATAGATGATAGCTTTAGTTTTTTTTTTCTTTTAGTAGAATGTCACTCAACTTTATATCATTTTGTTCCGAAAATTTTTTATTTTAAAAATATTATTGTTTTTTCACTGAACTAGCATGATTGCTCATTTTTTCGACCAAATAGAAAGAACCGAGAAAACAACTTGGTCCCTAAATTTTTTTTCTTAGGGGACCAATTTTTTGTCGGTTCCTCCATTTTTTTATAAATAGAGAACAAATAATGTTCTCTCTTAGGAACCGAATTTTTTCGGTCCCTCCAATTTTTCTATATAAAAAAATTAAAAGAATCTGTATAATATATATAAATGATTATGATAAATTATTGTTCAATATTTTAAATTTGTACTATTAAACATTAGGTCATAAAAATATATATCCATTAATCTTTAATTAAGTATACCTTTAATTTATTTTTCTTTCATATTTCATTGATTTTTTTCTTTCATATTTCACCGAGATTAACTTCGAAATTGAATAAGAAAAAAAAAGCACAAAACATTAATTAATTAAGATGTATCCTACAGTAGAGACATCTTACAATATGATATGGAGAGGACGGTAAAGAGTAGTTGCTGATCTTTTCAAAAGTTATGTATTTTTTTATGAACCATTTTTTTTAAAACATTTACTTCTCTTATTCAATTTCTAAGTTAATCCCGGTGAAATATTAAAGAAAAAAATAGTGAAATATGAAAAAATCATAGATATACTTAATTAAAATTTTAATAGATATAATATTTTTTATGAATCAATGTATAATAGTATAAGTTTAAAAATTAATCTATAATTGTCATAATCATTTATAGATAAAAAATTGGAGGGACCGAAAAATGAACAATATTTTTCTTTTTCTTTTTGCTGTTTATATAAAAATAATTGGGGGGGGCGAAAAATTCCTTCCCTAAGAGAAAGGATTTTTTTTCTTTCTGTTTATAAAAAAATGGAGTGACTGAGAAAAAAAACTTAAAAACCGAGTTATTTTCTCGGTTCTTTCCATTTGATCGAAAAATGAACAATCATGGTAGTTTCAGCGAAAAAATAATATTTTTCTAAAAATTAAAAAGTTTGTTTTGTTCCTCGTCTGATCACTTCGATATTTCAAATCAAATCATGCAAGTATTATTAATAATTACTTTCCAAATTTGTTGGTTTCCTAAAGCATTCCTATTACTACACTGAAATAAATGGTTATACTTAGCGACTTATGTTACCTGATTCTTTATATATCCAGCCAAATAAACGCAGATTTTTTTGTTTTGGTAAATAAAATAAAAAATAGGGAAGTGGTATGATTGCAGTTGAAATATGCACCCATAGTCAGATCCGGGTTTCAAATTCGATCCCAGGAGCTAGAACCGAATTTGAAACTCGGTCCCAGTTTTTTTTTTAATTTTAAAGTTTTGATTAAAAATTTTTTGAAAATTTTCAAACACTTCAACGTGGTTTATGATTAAGTTTTGATTAATTTTTTTATACATTTGTCAGAAAATTAATACGTAAGGCACAACTGAGTAATAAAAATTATTATAAATGAATATAGGTCGTAAATACTAGTATTTTATTTTGTACATAATTTATAATTTTAATATGATATAAATATATTTTAAAAATTATTTTCTTACTTTTAGTACACAAATAATATAATAAAATATTAATATTTTAATAACAGAATAAAATATATAATTTTCATGAATAATACGAAAAAATACCTTATTATTTGAAAATTTTAGAAAATCAGAAATAATATATAAAGATGAGCAAAAATTTTCAAAAATCTTGCTACTATGAATTAAAATGTCTATAGAAATAGTGGTCACCTCCCTGATCGATTTTTTTTTAAAATCATCATTGTAATTATGTATATTTTCAAAAGAAGATAAAAAAAATATTTATTAGTATAATTTTATTATCTATCAAATAATTATTTATATTTGATCAAATAAATTAAAAAATATATCAATAAATTATTTTTATTAGCCAGGTCCCTAGCTTAATTTATTAACGATAATTCGCTCCATCCTTGCTTGAATGACTTGACCATTGTTTTGCTACATGAAAAAAATATAAATGCACTAATTAACCATTATACAATCTATATATAGCAATTTAAAAATTTATTAAGAAGAAACCAATTTTTAATTAATTATTAAATATATAACAATTTGCTTTGATCCTATATAACATATGTTTGGAAAAATTCCAAAAAAAATTAATCAAAACATCAAAATTTTGTTAAAAAAAAACTGAAAGCGAATTTCAAATTCGGTCCCAGCTCTTTGAGACCAAATTTAAAACTCGAATCGGACTATGAATCCACATTTTAACTGCAATCTTATCATTTTCTTATTTTTTTTATTTTATTTACCAAAAGAAAAAAAATCTGAAATAAACGTGTGTATTGGATGTTAGTTTTGAGCAAGATGTATGGCGTATCGATTATTTTAATCAATTTAACCGATTGGATTCGGTCATCGACACAGTCGTATAATAGTCGGAATTCGGTCAAACACATTGGGTGCATCTTCGATGGGAGCAACACGAATTGTCACATGCTTTGTGTTAGTAACAACTTCGGATATATGTAGTTATATACTATGGATCATTTGGCCTTTAATTATTTTTTATTCGATACCACACATTATTTTATTAATACAATATTTTAACTTTATATATTTATAAATAATATTATATTATTAATTTATTATACATAGCCATAAAATATTAATTTATTAAACCGTAACGCCGAATGCACATCGAATGAGCACATATATAATTCATAATTGTTTTGAACAATTAATATGCATATTTTTACAATCTATTTTTTTTAAATATAGAAATGTAAGCATATTTTTGAAGAATTTTTTTAGTTATAGATGACAAGTGACCCCCCTTTGGACCCATGTGGCTCCACCCCAGGAATGGTTTGGGCCCCTAAACGGCTACACCCCTTATTTTCGTTTTTCGTTTTTTGATCTGAAATAACTAGTTAAACTGCTCTTATAATTGATTGATTAGTTTAATTAAATATTCTAAAATTTATGTCTTACTAGATTTCTAATATAAATACATTATCATTAGTAATCTTTGTTATCTTGTGAATAAATTAATCGCCAGACACATATAGAAAAATGATAAGAAAATAAAATAAAAAGATTATCTGATTATTTAACCGATACAGCTAAAGTAGACGTGTACAACTATTTTTCATTGTACATTTCAGCTTCCGAAAACTATTGCTGTTCTTGTATTAATTGCATATACTATTACATATTTTAAATTAAACTCTATTTTCGAAGACTATCAAAATAAAGAATTATTAGTTGATCATTTTCTTCAGATAATTAAGTGATCAGGGACTAAAATCAGAAATTATTTAAAAAATTCTTTTGAGCTTAATTAAATTATTGTCAGATTGTTGGGTCTTAGTTTGAATTATCTCCAAGTCGAACTGTTGTGGATTTTGAATTGAGTGTTGGATTTTGAGTTGTGTTGGTTGAATTGACATTATCAATTTTTTTATATAAGATAGATAGACAGTCAAACTCTTAAATTTTTCATTCAGATTTTGAATCTGCAATCATTCAAGTGGAGAGCATTTTCTTTCGCCATTAGATCAAAAGCTAGTTTGGATGTTATGAATCTTGGATTGAGTGTTTGATTTTGAGTTGAGTTCAATTCTTTCTCGATTTGATCTCAATTAAGCGGGCTCAGACTTCAGACCTCAAGTTAAATCAGGTTTTAAAATTGTATGTTTGAGTTAGCATTCAAACAAACTTGCAAGTTAAATCGGTTTTAGGACAGCTTCAATCCCCGTCTATACAGATTATGAATGCAAGTTGATCAAACCGGACATTCAGGTTAATTAGATACATGGGTCAAGTTCGGATTTGGACAAGGCATATACATGTCTCCTTTTTTTTTTGATTGAATATACATGTCTCCTTTCGCCTCCCCTATATGCAATGGATTTCATTTCAATGAACGTGTTAAACATTTACAAGGAGAAAACTAATGTCGTCCGACTTATAATTAAGCCATGCTTAATCATTTTTCATTGCTATCAATAATACTCAAATAATACATATTTTATATAAAATGTGAGGAGGGTTCATATGCTTTTATTTTATAATACAAAAAATTTGAAACTTAAATAGTAAAATAAAACTTTTAAATGTGATATATATTATTTTCTCTCGATACACATAAGAAATAATGTCTCGACTTCATCTTATATGAATCAATTAGTTAAAATTTCAACATCCAGAAAGACGTTTTTTCCTGATCTATATCTCAAAAATATAAATAATACACAAAGGCGCATTTTACCATATTCTTCTTTCTTATATATGAGTAGTATTAATGTGAAAAACAAAAGGATTTGACGTATTTGGAGTGTTGGTTATAATTACAAAAATAATAATTTATGGGAGCTCATGTAGCGATATACACAATATCATCGTCGATAAGCGACTCAAGCGGTCCAGTGATTTTACTTTTACAATTATATTTATGCATCTTGTCTCTTTATATATACATATTAATCTTGTTATGTTACACATTATTGCTATTAGGTTGGTGAGTGAGAGCGGAATTAAAGAGGGCAGAGAGGTCATGAACCAGATGATTTATTATATGTACATTATTATTTCTATTAAGTTGAATCTAATTTTATTTATTATGAATATTAATTTTATAATGTTGCACTTTATATTTTTTATTTTTATTATGCACATTAATTATATTATGTTGTTGCATCTAATTTTATATATCCACATTATTTTTTATTATTCACTTTAATTACATTGTTGTGCATATTATCTCTTACATATTGTATGTAATTTTATTATCTCTTTTGTGCATTACAAAAAGAATTACATGCAATATAAAAATGTGCACTATTAAATTAAATAATTTTAATATAATAAAAATAATATGCATAAAAAATAATTTAAATAATTTGAGGAGGCCAAGTTACAAATCTCCATTACAAAAAGGAAAGGCTGACGCACGTGTGTCCTGGGTGATCTTGTGACCTCCAATTAATCTGATACTTTCCTCACAAAAAAAAAAAAAAAAAATCTGAAACCACCTAATTTGGTGATGTTTACTCGTCATACATTCTGACATTAGGATTCCTCACGGAATATCTTGTCCAAGAGGAAGAAAACAATGCCAATGATAATAAAATCCTATAAAATCGGAGCAAAATGACAAAAGAAACGTGCAACACATACGGACAGGGAGACGATTATTTTCAATCAAACAAAAAAATTTCATCAGGGATCTTAATTCATTTTTTATAAAAACTGCGAAGCTAAAAATATCGAGATATTTTGGTCTGTTGAATATTGACTGTTTGACAATAGCGATGTAAATATATATATATATATATATCGAGATTGAAATTCAAAATGAGATGGAAGTTTTACACTCATTATTCGGTGCCTAACATGTGACAATATCAATTTTGTTATTTGACAGTTAAAATACCCTTAAACCCATTAATTCGGTCTTTTCAAAAAAATCATTAATTGGAATTCAAAACTCGTGAATAATTCATTTTTTTACTTTTAACGTATTATTTCATGAATAATTTGTTATTGTAATATATAATGTGTTTTTTATAAAAAACGTTTTATTCACAAAAAATATATTATATAATATTTTAAATGATATTTTAAATGATATTTTATATTCTTTTTTATATATTTTTAAATATTTAACATTCTAATATAATATATTATTTATATTATACGGAATAAATTATTCCTAAATTATATCCGGATTTCAAATTTTTTTTTATCTGGCTGAACGTTCCCAAATCATGAATTTGTTAATATTATCACTACTTGCACAACTAGGTAGAATTCGTGTAATATTCTTTGAATTATTAACATTTCATTAGGCGCACGTGTAGTAGTACGAAATACAGCCTGGGCTTGTAACGGTAAATTTTGAGTGAATGTAAACTCGTCCTCGTGAATATGATCTTAAATTTAAGGTAAAATTGGATATATATCCCTCAACATATTTTAATTTGGATATTTACTCTTCAAATTTTGAAAATTAGATATTTATCTCTCAAAATGTCAAAATCTTGGATATTTATCCATAACTACTATTATCCTCATAGAAATTTAATTATAATTAATTAAAATTATAATAGAACAAAAATATCCTTATTTTTATTCCCGTTATTTACTTAAATCTACAACAATCTTTTTAAATAGTCTTGCCCTTTTATTTTCTTATGAATTTCACAAGCTCAAAAGGGATAATCAGCAACTTTCAGCACAACCATTAGCCTCCCTAAAAGACTAATCGATCTCCAACAGAATCTCCTCCCGAAAACACATGTGGCTGAATCTTCTAGATCTTAAATGTGAAGAAAAATATATGTGTTTGTTGAGAGTTTTAGATTTGATAAGTGGAGAAAATTAAAGTTGAAATTCATACTATTCAACTTGATCAGATGGTAAAGATAAAATTAAAGCTTTTCAATTTGCTAGATCTCAACAAAATTGAGGCGAATTTGTTGACTGATAAAGGGTATTTTATCATTTTATAATTTTAATTAATTAATTGTTAATTTGATTTTTACGAGGTATTTTATAATTTTGGGTAAATATTCAAGATTTTGATATTTTGAGGGATAAATATCTAATTTTTAAATTTGAAGGGATGAATATCTAAATTGGAAAGTATTAAGGGTATATACCTAATTTTGCCTAAATATAACATATTTGAGTTCAAACTCATCTCATGCTTGATTACATCATATCAAAATTTGGATCTATGAGGTACAAAGTTTGAGCTGGATGCGAGAAACCTCGGAGAAAAATTAACGGACGTCAGAGTGGCCAAGGAGAAGAAATAGAGATGGAATGGAAAGAGTATGTAAATATGAGTGGTCCTTTTATGAATTAATATTTTAATAATATAAATTTGAGTAAATCATAATTGTTGGTGTTAGAGGCGGAACTAGGGGGTCAGTCTGGGCAAGGACTCCCCTTGTCCGTTAAATATATCTACAAAACTCAAAATATTTATCTAAAAAATATTTTTCTACCATTAATTTTCTTTGACCAGGTCAATTGGTTAATCCTCATTCAATAATATACAATCGATAGAAATAATTTCTCTTTTCGTTATCACATTAATCAATCCATAATGATTCTTTCGTTGATTAATAATTAAATCACAATTAGTTATAGACTTTATTCAGTCATCTATAACATATTCTCGTGTTGCTCATAATGAACGCGCCTAAGGGGTAGTTTACAAAACTTTGCAATCAACACACCATTTTTGCTTAATTTAGCAATTTCGAGTTCGAACCACAATTCAATTCACTTCTCACAAATACCAAAGCAATTAAGACGAGAAGAGAAAAAGTAAGATGATATAAAATTTAACGGAGTTCGGCTAATGAATGACGTCTATGTCTTTGAGACTCACAACTATGGACATTCGGATTGTGCCGCACAAAGATATAATCATCAGTTGCTTACATTAAGTAAATGGGCAGTTGAGGCCTATAAAAAATGAGCATTACGCTAAAAAATAAAGTTGAACACATAACTCTAAGAGAATCAACTCAATGTGTATTTTGCAAATGGAAGTGTTGGTACTCAAATGAGGAGGTCAAACCTTTTAATGGATTTTGAAAGCCATCTAAAATTATCAAGCTAAGTCGTTGCAACTCTAAGATATCGCATAACGAAGCTCTGAGAAAAAAATTCTCAAAATTTAACTAAGTACTGAAGTCTTGATTTAGTACTAATTTATTTTGTTATAATGGCTTTGAGGCCATTATGATGGTTTTTAAACCATTCCATAACAGAGCTATCAGTTTTTCAATTTCAAAATTTTCGCTAAGTTAAGAACTATGAGGCTTAGTACTGATCTAATGGCTCCTGACAACACATTAAGTCAATGAATATTTTTCTTATTATTTTAACTTGTTTAGGCACAAGTTTACTTGATCAAATTCACAAATAAAAGTTGGGATGAACCTAACCTAGTTCAAGCATTAAGGACTTATCTTGATATGTCTTTCTTAAAAGGTCATATTTTTTTTATTGATAACTCCGATTGGGATATACTACGCGATTAAGGAAAACTTACGATGGAATTTATGTGTGTTCTTAGATAAAACCCAAAATGCCGCTTTTCAGAGTCATAAAAAATCATTTGATGCCTAAAAATACCACATGAAACTTTTTAACAATAAAATTCTAAAATTCTAAATTAATTGTTTTTGCAAATCATCAAACAAAATAAATGAAAAATTACTCAGACAAATAACTTATTTATGAATTAATTGTGGGCTAACATAACCATTGTATCGTTCTCTATATAAACATAAGCCCGATATTTGTACATGGTATAAAAAATGAGAAAATGATAAAAGGCAGCCTCTAAATATTTAAATCTTGCTTCCATATTTGTATACTTACATTCCAAATATATGTCCAATATAATTATCCGTTAGATATTACGAAGCTATATTACCAGTCACTTCCATGTACGGCAATAGAAGTCTAATTATTTCTAATTTAATTTACTTTATTTTGCAGTAACTCAAATTCGTAACAATAAGCCCAACCATTCCTCTTATAACTTAAAATTATACTTCTGTTCCAATTCTCTCTCGTCTCTTCCCATGTAACACTCTTTTTTTTTCTGCCTAAATTGCTCCTTTGATTTGACAAGATGAGGCAACAAGGACTTATTAACTTAACGAGTCAAACTCATACAGGGACGGAGCTACTCCCTAGAATTGGGGTCCCAGGACCCCACTGAAAAAATATTTTTACTAGAGACCTCAGTAAAAAAAATAATAAGAACCCCAGAGAAAATAAAGCTAGGACCCCAAATGACTATATATATTTTAGAACGCAAGCATGCAGACGGTCATATAACCGTCCAGTTTATTCCCGACTAATACGGCAACACCACATACGCAGCATCAAATCTTAGCCGTACAAAATCACAGAAATTGACAATGTTTCATTCGACCTATGTGAGATGCAGTTGTCCATGTTGTTACTCACTGAAATTCCTCCAGCCGTATAAAATCGCTCTTAGTTAGGCGATTGGACAGTTCGGGTGAAGCAGTGGAACATTTTGTATTAAATTAAATTATTTATTTGTGAATTGTTGTTGGTGTATTAAATTTTATGACAATAAATTATCACTAAAAAATTTATGGGACCCCACTGAGTCAAAATTCTAGCTACGCCACTGAACTCATATTCAGCTTATTAGCTTAACGAGTCTAGCTGATACTCTGAGTGATGACGCAAGGTGACCTACCCATTGGACCTCTCTACTAATCATTTTTTTATCCCATCACTAATTGATATCAACTTGACCTCCACATTCCAATTACAAATTTTCGAAAATTTTGATACATACCAGAATTAGTCTATAAATAAATAAACTGAAACAATTATTGTCGCCTTTTTCAAATAAAACCAACACAAATAACGATGTAGATCTATTTTAGGCTTTTAGCAAAAGCTATATATAATTGGAGTATATAATCCAGCCAAAAGTTTACATGCATAAATTAAATTTTTTTTTCTTTTTTAGAAGACTGAAAACAATTAAAAATAGAAAGGAAATTACGTCGAAGCCATACCAATATAACCCTGATTCAATTATTATCAGAAATCAGATAGCATGTTTTCGAAAATTTCACACAACAATCATGCTAGATTTCAACTGCAATCACTATAACATTACATGTTCCTGCGTGAAGCAAAGCTGAATAAAAAAGGCAGTTGCCAGGGCCGGAGATTGAGTGCAAATTACCCCACTGAAATTTGCAAATTTACTTTATATATATATAACAAATTAGATGATTTTCTAACTAATTCTTTAAAAATAATACTAGTTGACACCAGTAAAAATATTTTCTCCCTTCTCCGCCACTGAAAGTTGTGGTTGGTAATGGAATGAATGCATGGTTCGGGGAAGAGTTCCATGTACTACTTGAACAGAATTTTTAATAGCTTCTTTATTGTGATAAAAAACTGTGACGAAAGGCCAGATCACATATGCCAAAAATGAATAATATCGGCCTTAGTAATGCTTTATTTATGACTTCACCCTTTGGGGGCCCTCAAGGGTTAGACTATATTCTGACAGCATTTAAATTAACCTTCATAAACTGCGCCTAGATTCTGAATTCTTTCTCTGGCAATTATTAAAGCCATATTCTTCAGGGAACTTTGTTTTAAAGGCACTTAGTCTCAATTTTCTTTTTTCTAATTTATATATAGAATCTAATCTCTAGATAAAGTTATTTAATTGAAGACATTTCAGGAGCTAATTTCTTCACATACATACAATAGAAGAAACAAATCCATCAGGCACGCAACAAAAGAAAATTACTAGTGGTGTCATATTGAATCGGTTATTTTCTTATTGCCTAAAAACAACTAATTCATAGGAGACCTTGTTTCATGATTTTCAAATTCTCAGTCGTGTCAGATCAGGTGACAGCTGGCCTCCATCTAAGTGTTTTGCACTAATCCCATCCATGTAAGAACTTTTCAATTCTGTAAACTATAATTTCTGGTAAGTTCTGACAATCAAAGGTTAGTGGCTCAGCGAATGAGAATTTTAACTGCAACCCCCCTATCCCGGTAGATCCATATATGTGAAGGATAATCATGCTAAATTGTTTATTTGTGGCAACAGTAGTATTTGCACATGTCAGTATAGTTGCAATATGGTCTTGAGTTATTATATAGTGATAAAAATGCGACATCTCATATTAAATGAGGCATGAAATCGGCTACCTAACTTGGTATGACTATTGCCTCAAGGGTATTTCTTGCAATGATTTCAGAATTAAGATGGTACGTGCAAACTACTCCAGTTTCGCATGCAGCACACGATTTTTTTCAAAATGATTATTTTGCACAAATAGCATGCAATGGAATTTTTATTCGATTTTATGAGCTCATGTTTGCAAGTAAACAAAAGATGTATCCAAAGTAACCAACAAAAGGCACCGCCTCTTTGCTGATGGAATTTGTTCTCCTCCTTTGACAAGATTCCTTTCTAATACTATGCACATTTTTCTCGTCTACTTTATTAATAGAGGTAAGGTGAGTGAAGTTTCCGAAAGCTCAAAATGAATTATTACATTGTCCTTGCGAATACTTATAATGCTGTATGAATGTATGATTAATTACTATCCAGTACAAATGGTTGTACCAACGAACTACCAGACATTTTGGTACAGTGGCGTATAGCTCAGTGAGGTTCCCTAGTTGTCCTGTTCGGCTGTTCCCAAATAGGACAAGGGTTCCCACTCCCACAATTTTAGATCATTAACCTCAAATTCTGCCGAAAATAATTACTAAACCTCTATTTTTTTTATTGAGGCACAAAAACTTTCGATGGTGTCTCAATTGTCTGTCTCAGGGCATCTCTCTTTTTCTCAAAATTTCAACTTAATTGCATGGAGGTATTTTGTTTAGTTATATGAATCTCTACTCCTTATTAAACACGTAAGTATTCTGATCATATAACAGTTCAGATTTTTTTATTTAATTTTTAGAGCTAATATCTGTCGTCGGATTGAGTTATTCGTCAAATACTATCTCTATGGTCATTTGTGTTGAAATTATAATTTTCTCTCAATTTTGATTGTTACACAAAATGCTGCATAATTTAGAAGTACAATTGATCTATTTTATTTTTTTCTTAGATTGTCATCAGATATGAACTTCGAGTTCGTTTGACAAATCAAGGAATAGCTTTTGAAGAGTGATAATTTTGGAAGAATGATAGAATAGTGTCTTTTTAGAAGAGTGGTAGAAGAGTGGTATTCTTGACTATTCAGAAAAGCAAAAATATCGTTTGACAGTTGTTAATCAGAATAGTTAAAATATGGATAATTGTGATACTAACAATGATGATGATAATAAAAATAATAATAATAATAATATTAATAATAATAGTAACAATAATAATAATATAATAATAAAATAATAATAATAATAATAATCCATAATCATAATAAATAATCATATTCATAGTTGTAATCATAATAATATAATTAAAATATAAACATAATCATAATATAACAATATAATAATAAAACTTATAATTATAATCATAATCATAATCATATAATCATAATATAATAATATAATAATAAAATTATAATCATAATAATAATAATAAATAATTGTAATTATAATAATATAATCATAATCATAATAATAAATAATTGTAATTATAATAATATAATCATAATATAATAATATAATACAACATAATAAAATAATAATAATCATAGTCATAATTATAATAATATAATCATTAATAAAATATAATAATATAATAATCATAAATAATCATAATTATAACAATATAACCATAATCATAATATAATATAATAATAATAACAAAATTATAATAATAATACAATAATAATAAATAATCATGATCATAATAATATAATAATAAAATAATCATATAATCATATTTATATTCATAATATAATAATATAATACTAAAATCATAATTATTATAATATTATAATAAAAATAAATAATATAAATTAAATAATATAATAATACTAACAAATGATGATAATATATAATAATAATTATTATTATAATAATATAGTAATACTAGTAGTGATGATAATATAATAAGAGTGAGGATTCATTGACAATGGGTTTTTTTGATAACCTTAATAATGGACCTCTAAATAAATATAAAAAATCTTAAAATGGAAAAAAGTTTATAGATGTATTTTTCTACCTTTAGATTGATGGTCAAATTTCATGCAATTGCATTATTGTTTGATAGTCCATCAAAGACCGTTAATTTGGAACCGTTGCAAATTATATAAAAATTTGATGGTCTTTGATGGACTATCAAACGATAATTAAATTGCATGAAATTTGAATGACCATCAATCTAAAGGTAGAATAACACATCTATAAACTTTTTTTCATTTTTAAGATTTTTTTTTGTATTTATTTAGAGGTTCATTGTCAAGGTTGTCAAAATAACCCATTGTCAACCAATCCCTTCTCATATAATACTAATAATCATAATCATAATTTAATAATATAATAATAATAATAATAAATAATATAATCATAATATTAATATTAATATAATAATAAATTATAATCATAATATAATATAATATTAAATTATAATCATAATCATAATATAATAATATAATAATAATAAATCATAATCATAATATAATAATATAATATAATATAATCAAACAATAATCGTTATTCTGACGAGAGCTAATCCGATATACCACCTATAACTTGATATACCGGATTAACATTTTTCCGCACTCTTCTACTTAGTCTAAAATATATTTGGCAAATTAATTTGTCGGAATAACAATTTTATTACTACTTTTTGCTATTCCATGGAGTGCTAAACAAACTTAACTTTCCTTAAATTCTAAATGTCAATTTTCCTCAATTATGCATTTATTTTACATTAAGTATGTATCAGTATACGGATAAAATACTAGTATTATATTGTCAGTGAAGTGACTTCTCTCATCCAGTATAGAAATCAGCTTGTTTTGTCACATTGTTAGCAAACCAGTGCATGGAATTGACAGGGTTTTTTAACGTGTACAGTATGGATACCGTTCACCATCCGACTGAAACGAGTTGCAGAACGTTCACTGTACCACTCTCTACCAATACCAAAATCGGTTAAAACAAATAGTACCATGGATGTTCCCTACTTTGTATCAACACCACAACTTGCTGAAGGACAGATACCAGAAATCTGTTCCAGCATAATGATCTTTGTTTGACATGGATATTAAAAAGCTTCTCATGTGACTATTATTTTCTTCTTTTCCATACAGAATCGGAGGCCTATGATCTAGTTTACTCCAAAGAAAACAAAGGACAGCAAGTTACTGTCTTTCACAGGAACAGCACAAAACGTACCTCCATCAAAGTAGTTACATATATAAAAACGACATGTACATAATTGTTCAACATTAGTATCAGAGTTAATGTCAGGGACTGAACACATTCAATATCTGTCATGTTACTCATGTATTAGTCTGTCACCGACTAGTCTCCATAAACATTTATACTACCACTGTATGACATATGCTCTTTGCAAATACCCATATCTGTTTAATGTTTTATACATGTCCATCTTTTTTATTATTTTTAGTTCTTAAACACCCAGCATGACATGGGTGTTTAACTGTTCATCCACTTTGGCCTGTAAATTCGGGGGAAAATATGGCTTGCAAATCTGAAAGTTAGTAAGTAGCCTGTCCTGACGGTTGACAGAATAGCATGGGGCAAGGTAAGGCGCATAAGTGCAGCGTCAAGTTTTGATTTCTTTTACATTATATTAAAAAAAAAAAGGAAAACAAGCACCTCATGATATCTTTTATTATATATCACTGGAGAGCGGAAGAGACTGGATTTTCTAAAACGGAGAGGAGAAAACATAATTTTTAGCTTGGAAACTGGAAAATAAATGCTGCCCAAAACCTGAACTTTATGGTACAAGAGCCGAACGCTTATCCCTCCATGAGTATATGAGACACGGTCCCTACACTAGTTTATCTTCATTTTAGTCATTTAGAACCCGTAACGGCATCACTGTACCTTCGTCCAGAAAATGAGCAAAGAAATATATAGAAAAATAATAATAAGAAGAAGAACTTGTTCACTCGACCAGAATGGTTAATGCTTTACGTCCAGCTACAATGAATACAGAAAATAGACACCGGTACATATCAAAATATAGAAAAGTATAAACGGGCTTGTTTGGTTGACTCTAGTGTGACGACTGGTGAGAGAGGTCAAATTTCATTTTCATATGTAAGAGCAACAGAGGCCATCATTGCTGTGACAAATTAGCCATACTGGTAAAATTAAGTATCTAGCACCTTCCAAAATACTAGTAAAACTAAAAAAATCAAAAGACGAGCAAACACAGTTGACGTGTTCAGGCAATCTCTTATAGCTATTTATCTACTGCTGCTGCCATCCTTTTGTTCTTTCAATACTGGATTTTTTTTTTTTATCAAACTGAAGTCGATTACTGGAGCTCTGAAGAATTCACTGTTCAATAACTAATATCCAATTTACAGGTACAAATGCTGTCCAAAATCAGAAAAAGAACCTACACAACATATGACCAACTATGCTGGTGCTAAATCTAACTAAATCACATGATGCACCAGAACCACAACTCCGGCCATTGAGACACTAGCTCTATCTGATCCTTCTCTAGTTAAAACCGCTACCACGAAATTACAGAACAATGCTGATACTAATATAGAAGAGACTTAGATTTACAAAGACCACCTTGGCCAGCCTACTATGTATTAAATTAGGTTGTACCAATAGAACGAATAGTTGCTATCTCTGTTGTTGCACTAGATATATTTTTGTTTCTATTTCAACTGATACAAATATTATATATATCTCTTGCAGCCAATGATCAAATGTAGATTGGCTTCACATCACTGGGCCCAAAAGTCCCACCACAGGTGGGGCACTTGCGTTGACGTTTCTCAAGGGACTTTTGAATGCATCGATTGCAAAAGAGATGATAACATTTTGTAATCACAACCTAAAATTAAAGAGAATTTTGAGTTTGTTTGGTTAGGAAAATCTTGTTAAAACAACTAAAGGTAATGAAGAATGTAATTCCCATAAAGAGGGGACTTTTCTAACAGGAGTCACTATACCCCTCCCCATTTGCGTTGACACCAGCAAGCATTGGCTATAGTTTCTTCACACATCTAAAATAACTTGAAATGTTTAACAACATATCTGCAACTCCTCATTAGTACATTACTGCATGATACACATACAAACTGAGACCTTTAGGTAGACTTTCAATAGGTTTTGAATTTTCTAAACATAGTTGCAATTTATTGTCCTATCAAATAACAAATATGCAACAACTCTTCAACTTACTGATAGTACACAACCATGTTATCTAACCAACAGAAAAAACTTGTACACATACCTTGACGTTGGGAAGGGAAATAAAAAGTACAGTTATTAATTAGTATTGGCAGCACTTCTCATTCCAAAGGAAAATATTGTGTGTAATTTTCATAATAGCCTTATTAATATTGCATGTTATAAAAATGGTAATATTATATGTTTGTTTGTAAAATATTGGCAGTGCTACTTGTTGCAGGAAAAGAGTTCAATATGATAGATATTACCTCTTTCTGATGGTCACAGCAGACGCTGCATTTGAGTATTCCCCTCAACTCACGAACCTCCTCTTTGAGCTTTCTCACACCCGACCCCTCAGCCCTCTCTCTAAGGTAGGATAACTTTCTGGTTTCTACTTCCAAATCATCTTCTAGTCTTTTCTTACAAAACCTGATTCAAAAGATAACAGCACAAAGTGAACTTACAGTCAGTATTACTAACTTGACAACTCGACCTTCAACTTAAATGATCATAGAATTATGCTCCAAAAGCAGGGCGAGGGGGGTATATATACATGTTTCTCTTGTGCTTCCAATAGAACTTCAGCTGAAAAGCTACCAGTCCAAATGTTCATTTTTCATGCTCGAAATTTCAATTTAAACTCAATAAAATCTTTATATCATAACCTTATAGAATACTAATTTTTACCATGTTTGAAATTATTTTACTATGCTTAATGATTTTTGAAAGATAACCCTAAAATAAAAGAAAAATACAAAAATTTATATGTCAAAAAGGGTCATTTTTTAAAAATCATTAAGCATAGTAAATAATTTCAAACATGATAAAAATTAGTATTCTACAAGATTATGATATAAAGATTTTATTGAGCTACATAAATTAAAATTTCGAGCACAAAAAATTAAAATTTGGACTAGTAGTGTTTCGACAGAAGTGTTACTGGAAGCACAATAGACAAACTCCCTCTCTCTATATATATATAGATGCATTATGGTGCTTTGCAAAGCAAAAAACCGTTTTTTCTTCCGCATGATATTTTATATCCCGGCGGCTCAAACAGTAAATCTATGATGCTCAATAATTTAGTTATATTAAAATCTTGTGGGATATTAAATTTCATGATTTTTTGAGCTTTCTAGCTATTTTTTAAATTATTTTAAAAATAACCTTGTTTAACATGAGAATAGCTTATTCCATGACTGTTTTTAAAAATAATTTAAAAAATGACTAGAAAGCTAAAAAAAATCATGAAATTTAATATCCCATAAAATTTTAACATTTAGAAATTATTGAGCAACTTAGATTTATGGTTTGGGCCGTCGGGATATGAAATATCATGCCAAAACAACAACGATTTTTTGCTTTGCAAAGCACCATAGCCATCTCTCTCTCTCTATATATATATATATATATATAGTTAGACTATTGTGAAAACGTTTGCATTTCGAGCCCAAGTGCATACGGCTCAAATTTTATCGTAACACGTCTAAAATTCAAAATTATCATTCTCATTAAATTCTTCATATCAAAATATTGGGGGATACAAAAATTTAGGGTATTTCGAGTTTTCTAAGTATTTGTTTTGGATTTTTGAAAATCAACAACAACAATTCAATATTTTATTATTATTTTAGTGCTGATTTTCAAAAATCCAAAACAAATACTTAGAAAACTCGAAATATCCCAAATTTTTGTATCCCCTAATATTTTGATATGAAGAATTTAATGAGAATGATAATTTTGAATTTCGGACGTGTTACGATAAAATTTGAGCCGTATGCACTTGGGCTCGAAATGCAAACGTTTTCACAATAGTCTAACTCTATATATATATATATATATATAATTGCAGATACGGATACATATGACACAATTGGCAATATGGAAAATAAAACCGCCCCCAAAATGCAGATACAAAAAAGGAAACACCATAATTGTTACAAGACATCAGACATGAACACAGATGCACTCTAACCCTAATGTCAAAGATTAGATTACCAATACTTAATATTCATCAACAGTAAGACGACTTCTGTTGAAAGGATTTATATTATTATTATTGTCTATGCTCCTAATGTTCTTATGTGAATATTACTATATTTATCTGAGTTATAAACAGCTTGTACTGAGGCACTAGCATTATTTGCAAGAAAGAGGTTATACATGCATGTCATATGTTTCCCTTATTGCAGCTTTCAAGGTGACTTAACCTGGAGTAAATTAAATTCACATGGAAGGACATTAATGTGCATCTCACTTTGAGCTACCTCTTTTCTCAAGTTTATTTTTGCTAGTGGAAGTCAACACTTCTTTTATATTGGATTGGCACTTTGATTTTCCAGTCTACCACTTTCATCTAGCTCAAATGATCATTTAAATATATACAAGATCTCAGAAATTCATCAAAATTGACAAAATTCATAGCCAGACTAACACAAGTTTAACACTAAATTTGACTATTGCTAGAGAGGAGGAATATTATGCAGTGCCAATGGTCCAATATGGGATCAGAAAGGGAAACATTCCACATCACCAGATAAGACCCTAAATGACTGCTCAGTGGTGAAGGACAATTGTTCATAGCTAGCATTTTAGCTGACCTTTACTTATACAAAGTTTCAACTAATCACATGTATAAAGTAGTACCTCTCCTTGTCTAACTCTATAAGCAGTTCAGCCTCTTGTGTCCGACTCTTCTCCAATTTTGAAAGAACATCTTCTGCTGATCGCCGCAACTTTTGAGACTCAGCCTGCACATCAACTAGTTTTCTTTGTGTATTTCCTAAAGAGGTAGACAATTGCAACTTATCCTGTTCGAGCTTGGTAAGTTGTTCTGAAAGAGCTTTCAACTGCAAAATGAAAAAGAACAATCAAAGAAGAAATTTGTATCGTCTTCAAGCAGAATAAGAATACAAGTAGAAGGTTGATTTCCCTGCAAAAAGTGATTGTGAAAGGATTGCTGAACTGATGCAGTGTATATATTTTCAGATGTACATAATTTTTAATATACATTGTATTAAATTTAAGATCTTTCCATTGACCATACTATAGAGGTAGGTAATGGAGCCTCCACCAGGTGGGTAATATTAAAACCATCATCCAACCCCACATTCTGTTGATGGATACAGATGGTCATTGAATTCAAAACCACATTCACACTAATACAAAGGATACGGAATTAGATTGAATGAAACAATGTACATAGATTTATGCCCCTAGAAAGATGCATTTATACAATCATAACATACAAATTTTGAATTAATAATGTGATAACTCGCACGTATTATTTGACTTGAATATGGATAACAATTGTGCAAATGTTAGTCCTAAACCCTCAACCCTAAACCCTTTATATATAATATATAAGGTGGATAGCCTACTATGTAAATTTCATTAAATAAAATTGAAAAAGAGTTGATACAGATTAGATAGAAGAAAAAGGAAAAAAAAATAGAAAGAAAGAAATCGGATGAATTGAAATACAAGCATAACCATAGCAAGGTAGAATAAAATAAAAAGGAAATGAAATAGCAGCTTGACATGTCGCATCGACTATAGACTGGCCCATTACACCTTTCTCTCCATCAGCTAAGATTGTAGTAGGTGGCCTCCCTTTGACTGGCAGGAGTGTACAGAGCCGGAGATATTTAGGGTTTAAGAAAAGAGAGAAGGGATGATGAGAGTAGCTGGCTAGGGTAACAAAAAAAAAGAGCGGGGGGAGTTTGCTAATCAAATGGTACCAGTTGGTATCAGTTGGGCAACTCACAAAGAATAGGAGCAGCAAGATGCCAAGGTAAAACCCATCAGCACAATACAAAGACATCACATCACCAGTACGAACTGGTACTGGTTTGTTAGCAGCGGCAATGTTGAGAGGAGTCTGAGAAGTTCCACACAAGGGTTTGAAAAAAAAGGAAAAGGGTATCAACAACAAAAGAGACACCACAAACTCTTCAACGAAGGTAACAGTTCAGCGGGATAGATAGTTTAAAAGGGGTAGCAGAAGCACACCTCACTAACCCTAGTGGCCTAGTCCCTATACCGTAACAAGGGCAGCACAAAATCCTTTGGCCAGCAACAAAATAACCCACAAGCCCACAGATCATACCAGTAAGGCGGCCAAGGACCAAAGAAGAAAAAACCTCTGGTGAGCCGTGGAACAGAGAGGGGTAAAGGTGAGTTGGCGGAGGCGGCACGCCAGAGAGGGGGGAAAGCAGATCATAGCTAGAGAGTGAGTGGTTGTTAGGAATGACAGCAGTTTCAGAGAGAACCCCTATATATGTTCCATTAAGAGGAGTTGACATCTGCTGAGGGGGTTGATGCTGCTTGGGGTGGGGGGGGGGGGGGGGGGGTTGAGGTGGTTGACGCCGTTGTTGTCGTCGCTGTCCAAGTGAAATCGTCAGCGTAGGTAAAGGGAGGAGCTAGGTCGCTTGTATTTCAAAGAGAAAAGAGATAAGAAGGTAGCAAGAGAGGCGAGGAGAGGAGAAAAAGAAGAAGGGGTCTGGGAGGAGGAAGAAGTGGGGCAGATGTAGGAGCAGGGGCAGGGGCAGGGGCAGGGGGAGGCCGGCAGCGCCGCCTCCCCTTCCTAGGGTTTTCAAATTCTGTTTCTTTTTTGCCTAGAGAGAGATGGAGTGGTTTTCCATAACTAATATATAACATATTAATATTTGCATGATTAACCACGCTGCGCTGCTAATTAAAAAAATCAGATAGATAATATTCACTCAAAATTTTAACCAACTCCTTTTTGACTCGGAAAGGGTCCAACCGTCCAAGTACTTTATACATGATTACCTGGTAGTCGAAATAAAATATTATTTCATCATTTGATGGTTTTTACCTGATCTTCCAATAGTATGATTTTTCCCTTGTACAAATCCAACAAAGAGTTTGCATGTTGCATCTTTTTTTGCAAGGTTTGAACTTCCAGACGTGATGCTTCTTGCATCTGTTTAGCTTGGACTCCCTCCATAACCAGCTGCAGAAGTAATCACATCAGAGCAAATTTTCCCCATGACTAAATAATAACATATAGGACCATGAGATAAACTTGTAATTATCTAACGTCTTATTAGCTACCATACCACCAAAGCACCATGGTACAATACACTTTGATTACATAACAAAGCCATATCACCAGTAAATCTGTACTGCAAGGAACCTAACCCTCAGTAACCAAACTTGCAAGAAATGACAAATGTAAGAAAAAAAGTACCTTAATGTTATGATCATCTCTCTCAATAATTTGCTGAAGCAATTGTTGATTTGTCGTCTGTACGTCTTCATATGCTTGACCAATACTCTATAAGAGATGTAAAAAATGAGAAACAAACGAATAGTCCTTAAATAACCTACTTCAAATATAAAGAAGACACAAAAACTTTTAAAAGTACTGCAAGTCCAAACCTCAATTTCAGAAAGATATGCATCCCCCTCCTCGTGCTTCGACTGCCGAGTCACAGACAATGCATCCATCTCCCTGTATTTAAATATGTAATAATTGGTACCAATATAATACAATAATAAGCTTTCTAAATATTGACAACAAAGATCAAAAGAAAACTAGTGGACCTTCTGGAAGCTTCTAGCTTCTGTCTAAGTTCTGTGATCTCAGCTTCAGCAGCTAGAAGTTTCTGCTGAGATAAAGCCTCAGCTTCATTTGCTTCTTTGACTCTCATCTCCAAAATGTGCTCATCAAGAGACATTTTAAGGCTCTCAGCATGAGCCCATGCTTCATATTCCTTTTCTTTCAACTCTATCACATCTCTGTCACAACACAAGTCAACTTAAGCTTCAAAACTGAACATAAGAGAATCAAAGTTCAAATAAATGGTCAGATCAATTTTTCTAAAAGTGAGATGGCTCCTCTTAACTTGGATCAAACAGAAAGTATCAGTTTTGTTAACATTTTAGGACATAAATTAACAAAATTACCAATTACATATCTAGGAGTTCTCTTACATAGGAGAAAATACAAAAAAAAAAAAAAAAAAGCATTGGGATATTTCTAATAATAAAATAGAGAAAAGAATGAGTAGTTGGAAAGGTAAATTATTATCTTATTTTTTTGAATGCTGTTTTATCAGCAATCCAATTTTTTGGATGTCTGTTTTGTTTTTCAAAGTTCCTGTTAATGTAAGAAAACAAATTGATAGGATGAAGAGAATTTTTATGGTCAAGAAAAAAGCTCTTTAGAGGAAAAATATAGTTTAGTTTCTTTAAAGAGCAAGGAGGATTAGGAGTGAAAAATTTTGGATTTAACAAATAGGGCTTTATACAAAAATGTTCAAGGTTTATGGAAAGATATAACATATAGATTTAGTAATAGTTCTACAGGCTCTTTTCCACCTTCCTGGGAAAATGTTTATAAAGAATAAATTACTAATGTAGGGATTAATAAAATTTTGGGTAATAGTACTAATATTTTATTTTGGTACGACAATTGGACAGGTAAATGTTCTTTTAAAGTATTAGATTCTGAACTGATTGATATTTATGATAATCCTTTAGAAACTGTTACTCAAATATTTAATGATGGTATTTGTTATTTCCAATTCAAAAGACAGCTTACTGGCTATTCGAGTTCTCAGCTTCATTTAATCCTTCAAAAATTTAGATTCAGTTGCATGGAAATGAGACAGAAATGAGGTTTTTTCAGTGCAATACTGCAGTCCTATTGCAACTGGTTAGAATATTCCTGAGATGAATTTTCAAATGACAGCAGGCAAAAATATCCGTAAAAATTAAAACATTTATGTGGTTAGTTCAAATGAAGAAATTACTTACGAAAGATAATTTGATTAAGGATCGCAAGGAGATCCTCATTGTGTTCTTTGTAATAATTTAGAATCTGTTGATTTGTTTACATGCCCCTTTATATTTCAAAATTGCTGTTGGATTGCAAATTATAGTAATTTCACATTTGACTTTTACTGTTCATGAAATTTGGAATATAGATAATCTAATTTCTTTAGAAGATAGGAAATTAGTAGAGTTAGTTAGGGCTGCTGCTATATGGTCCCTACATTTAGAAAGGAACAGAATTAAATTCAGGAGGTTTAGGTGTAAACCATTGAGAGCTATGGGTTCCACAACAATACATTTGATTAGATATTGGTGCCAGAGCAGAAATAACACTCCCATTTGAAAATTCAATGAATATTACCTGGAGATGTAGATGTACCTTTTCGGTTAGATTATATTGTTATATACTTATATTAGTTTAAATTATTTGTGTAATATTTTAAAAGATTAGTTGTCAAAAAAGGAAAGAAGGATAATGGTAGTAAGATGATTAATCATGTAAAGAATCAACTGAATATAGGTCTCTCAAAGACCTGGGTGTAGATTTACAACAGGGCAAGTAAAGAGGATTATGATAAAATGAATAATAATCTGGTGAGGAGATGCTCTTGCTGGCATCTGTGGGATGAATTTTATTGAGTTGACTGGTTGAAATTTGTGTTTATAACTTATGGTACCAGGCTTTGGTATGAAGCTGCAGTAGAACATTTGTACGTGTAAGTGTAGAATTTAACTGGTACCGGTTGCAGTAATTTTGAACAGTTTTTTCAATATAAAGCATGTGGCTACCCCACTATTTCAAAATAAATAAATAAATAAAATAATCATCCGGCAACTATACCTTGGATCAATGGATTCTTGTTTAAAGGCTTCAAGAAATAACTTCAACTCACAGGTTGTCTGCCTTGTATCATGAGCCTGAAAGAAAAATGAATAAAACAAGGTGGGCGCAACAAGAATCATAACATGATAGAAGTACTTTGCCACATTGAATCCACCAACAAGAACTGATACAAAAAGATACATATCAAAGACCCCCCACACCAAATTAAATATTGTGAACAAGTTGATATAACCATCCAAGATGGTTATATTAGGAAATAGAAAATGGATCCATCTGAGACGGTTATTAGGAAATAGAAAATGAAGTGCAAGAAAAAAGAAAAGTTGCATGCTTAAGTTGCTACATCACATGAGTGACAGCCGGTAGAAGCCAACTCCTAGCTAACAAAATCAAGTTGGTTCATCTAAAATGGCATAGACTAATAGTGTACAGAATTAAATGAATGGTACCTTGGCTTTCAACTTCTTTATTTCTGAATCAGCAACAGAAACTCTATTACATAAAGCTTTGAACTCATTTTCCTGTGTAATGAATAAAATAAATAGATTAAGACTACCAAAGCAAATTTAATTGCTGTATATAATTTATTCAAAAACCTTACCTTCCGCTTCAACATGCTAGAAAGTGATTGTACTTCGGCTCGCAACAAGTGCAGATCAGAAGCAGCTTCTTTATACTTGTTCAGTTCACTTTGCACTATGGCCATTTCATTAGGCAGCGATGACACTAGTGCCTTGAACTCTACTATAATCTGCTTCCTGCCTGATATGCCAAATGCAGAGTACTTCAAAGTGCAAATATCCAAGAATGAAGGACCAATACAGGCTACCACAGTACACAGTAAAAAAAATGTGTCTACCAAAGTTAAACCAGCTCACATTGAGATCTGAACTTGTATTCTTGGCATTCAAATGCCAAATGCAAGAATGACATATTTCTACCAAATATAATTGTAAAGTTGCAAAGTACTACAGCAAGTTCAAAAACCTGGTTCTCTCAATGCCTCTTCAAGCTTTCTCTCCATTACAGCTCTTTCATCAGCTAGTTTATGCAAACTCCACTCAAGCTCAGAAAATCTAGACTCATAATATGAATTCTTCCTCTGACAAATATCTCCTACGTTAGCCTCGAGTGACAACTCCTTTTCTTGCCAAAAAAATTTATCTTTCTCAATCTGATAGGAAAAAGTTAGAACAATTAAAAATAGGCACAAAAGTTACAAGTTCTCCCAAACCCCTTAACAACATCAACCAGTGAACTACCTGCAGTTTCTCCGCTACAACACGGAAATGCTCTGCTTCAGACTGTGACCTTGTCAATTGCTCATTTAGTAACTGGTACGTGGAGGTTGCCAATATGACATTCAAATCCACCACAGTGTTCTGCAAATAAAATATGAAATCATATAATTTTGTCCAGACAGAGAAGTGAAACTAATGCCACCAACTCAAATTGACATCAGCATAAGAATTATTCACTAGTTTTTCATGGTTGACATCTCAAGATAGTAGTTATTGTGCGAACACTGCATCAATATCAAAACCGGACAACTACAAATAGAGATGCAAGGGCCCAGACTAACCTGCTCATGCCAGCAAGGAAGATTGGTTATTATGTGGGTAGGTTCTAATTATTAAAGCTCATGCCCAGCAAGGAGAGGTTTACCCAAACCAGTGGTACCAGGGAAAAGGACGTTAAATATGAGGTATAAGAACCAGAATGCAGTGTGCCACCTACGGAGCGAGGAACAACCTGTGTAGTCGGATTAATTGGGTTGGAATGAAGAACTCTTTTAATGAATGAACTTAATTTCTTGGATCTTAATATAAAATACATCAATATTTAATACTAATAATTAGATTTGACTAATGCATTATACGTAAATTGTTTAATTGTATTCAATGTTTTACAACATAGCTAACTTACAATGAATGATTAGTAACAAGGATTAGATGATATTTTATTTTTCTTATGTTGGACAGCATGATGAGTAAAATAGTGTGCTTGCCATGTTGTCTACCACACAGTTGACAACATAATGGCTGAACAGCAAAACTAGGAAGAAACAAATTCGGGCCTATAAGTTTCTCTGGTCCATATATCAAATGGTCAAAGTTCGCCAAATAAATAGTAGAAGACTCTTCCCCCAACCCAAGGAGAGATGCTCATTGTAGTTTCATTCCACTGCCCTTATTTTTTCTTCAAAGAAATGCAAAATGCCAGCTAACATCCTACAATTTTCACCATGCCATATTGTAGGTAACATTCGATTAGGAACATGTATACCAGATCACAGTTCACACCCCTCTGGAAGATTTCTGGTAAACTAGGGCTAGACTTTCCGAAAGCCAAGACTTAGAAACAAACCTGGCCCATCGACATCCTTAAATGTAACCAACATTGTACCTTGCAATGCCTAAATTGAGTAAAGAGAAAGTTCAAAACTATAGCTATGGTGTATGATATCACAATAGTATGTTCCAACTGGCTGAATGACTGATCATTGGAACCTTAATGGGGCGTTTGGTTTGCACCATTGACCAGAATTCAATGTCATCACTCATCAGTATTAAAATTCATTCCTTTACAGTGTTTGGTCAAAATGTCAAGGATTGGATATAATAAACAGCGATTACCATGGGATCAAGATTTTCAGTATAATCAAATAAAATTATACTGAAGTTTAGTTTTTCATGTAGCCAAATCAAATTTCATGATCACTCCCAAATAATGTGTGCTACTTTGTTAGATTTCTATCTTGGGAGTTGTTATTCATGGCGGCAATTTTATTTTTACTCTTTTAACATGTGAATTGCCATTTTTTAGTTGTCACCTATTAAGATCATAAAACTAATATTAAAGTAATATGATTGGAACATAAAAATGGATTCACTTATCTCATATGATGTTTTCTTAATTCATTATATTTTCTTGTTTGGAAAGAATGACCAATTCCCTTTTTTGCCTTAATGTTTATAGATACTAAGCAGTATATAATTTTAAAAGCAATAGCTAGCCAAAACCAAACAAAGTAACACCACATTACCAGGAATAAGAATTCCTTGGAATGACATCCCCTAGAATTCGAGCATTCCTTGAAATCAAATAAAGAAAGAACCAAACGCCACCAAAAGACTCACAGGCACACAACATTAGCTAGTGCATAATTTGTCTTCCCGCTTCTCCACTCTTTTTCTAGTCAGTCCATCCTTACAACTTCAATGCGAAAAAGCTAGTATTTGGGTGAGTTCACATCTACTGCACTTGGATGATGGCACACAGTTGCCACAGTACCATGTGGGGCACCGGTTGAGTTCAAATGGCTAGACTGCCAGCAGATGTTATAGATAACATATTTGTTATTTTCAATGGGGCCCACTTGTTATCCAGTTTGTTTTGTTATTTTTCAAAGTGGTTTTCCTGTCATCCAGCACATTTTGGATTGGAGATGCCGTAACACTTTAGGGCAGCGTCGAGTTTACAGTAAGGTTATCAACACAATCACTAAAGCAGAGACAAAAATATAATAGACTCCTTGGCTGTCAGTTTTTGGAGCCTAAATATAAGCATAAAAACTGCAACAGCTAACTTGTAGATGAAGACTTAGGACAATGAAACAACAAAGGCCAGATGTTTCAGACTCGTAAAAATTCTAATTTGACCAACAGTACAAACCTTTAAATAAGCCAAATTTTTCAGTGTTTCTACTCTCTCCTCGTGGAGTCTCCTAATATTCTCCAATCTCTCAGATACAAGATTCTGCAAATGTATCAATGGAAAGTCAATCAACCAGTAAAATATAAATTTTCTCTGTATTTATAATACCAATAACAACAAGTGCAGGTGACAACAGCAGCATACCAATAGTGCACAGTAACAACACCAACAGAGAGTGGACCCCAATACAAGATGGAAAATAAGTAGAGCTTAACATGTCCTAAAACTGGTTCAGAGATCTACATAATACTAGCAGCACCTGAGGTACAATGTTGGTTCCATCTACCTGATATGCTATGTTTAGATATCTTCGACAACCAGAAAGCAATTAACAATACTATATCAACAGGATGATTATAAAATACCATTTGTTCCCTATAAGTTGCTTCAAGATTTTCCAATTCTTTTTGTTTATCCCTTGGACTATCTCCATTCACACGCTTATTCCCCACTACAGGGAAGAGAAGAGGTGCATTTTGCGAGACATCTTCTTTCTTGAGAGCAGCTAGCCTAGCATTGGTCTCTTCCAGCTCAGAGATAGTACATGTGAACTCCTCTTCATTACATATAACAAGCTAGATGTTAGTGTCAGCCTTGATTCCATTTTATTCTTTAAATGAGAACTGTAATGATAATGTATTTTCCAATGAAAAATTAAGCTCTAGTATCACTTAGGAAATAGCACAACACAAAAGCAACACGAGTATAACATCAAAACTATTAAATATTACAAGAAGAGAAGTGTCAAAAAATGTTTGGATGCAGTTGACAATTTTAACAACTACGCAGGAAAAAAAATCACAAGTTATTGCAATCAATCTTTTCAAGTGATTATGCACAACAATATTCTTAAGAAGGGTACCTCTTAATCTTCTCAACTCAGCTTTATTTTGAATACTGTGATCTCTCTGACTCTGGATTTTCTTCCAAAGCTCTGTGTGTCTCAAATGAACATCATCCATTTGTTGAAGAGCAATATCAAGCTCATCCAATTCACTAATAGTATTTGTATTAACTGAAGAAAAAAATAATACTGAAGTTAGGAGAGATCTAGTGTCATCTAAATTCAGTATTCTCAAGGAAGTGCAATTAGCAGAAATTAATAAAGTACCAGTAACGACTAAATCTCAACAGAACATCCCTTTAAACCAGTACAAGCACATACAAATAGTAACCATGCATCAACACTTATCTCACCAATCTAAGTTAAAAACATCAAGACTAGTAATCTTACATTTCTCAGTAACCAAATCAAGAAGACAAGTGGTTAATTTCCTGCTTTGGGACCATCCTCTTTGGAGCGAAATTGAAGCCTCTTTCATTACATGACCAATTGACGGTAACGAGTTGTCAGTTTGATATGGAGACCCAGAGCCTGAACTCTCTGCAGTACCACTCTGCATGATTCTACTCACAAAATCCTCCTCCATTGAAGAATAGGCCTCCTCTGAGGTAGAAGATACTCCATCTAGCCTCACAAATTAAAAAAAAAAAAAAAAAAGGATAAGAAATAGTTCATTGAGTGCACCAAATGGATATAGTGTGCTTACTCAGACAAGGATAAGTCAGAATTGCTACAGCAATTGGATGAAACCTGTAGTCAGAAGCTGTATTTGTGATTTTTTAAGTAGAACTTTAGTTCAGATTATGAATTAAAAAATAAACTAAAAATACCAACCATATATTTGTATGTTACAAGGTATGCATAATAAAATTTCATCAGCACCATGATAATACCAACCATACATATAGTGCTGCACCTACAACCATAGTAACAAGATTCGCGAATAATTCGTTTTTCACCCATAGCCAGATGTTTCACGAATAATTCGTTAGTTTAATATACAATGCGTTTTTTGGTCAAAAAAACGTTTTATTCACGAATTATTCGGCAAAAAAACACATTATATATTATTTTATATGGAATTTTATAGTTTTTAATATATTTTTAATATTTTATCATTATAATATATATTTTATTTATATTATATGAAACGAACTATTCCCGAATTATACCCGTATTATACCCGAACGTCGAATTTTTGACCTCGCCAAACGTTTCCCGAATCACGAACTTGTCACTATGCCTACAACAAGGTTGCTCTCCAATTTGCATAGATGCACATAATGAAATTAAAGCACCTATTATATGACATCAAAAGAATAGAAATCCAGAATTGTGGTTTATAGGCTTTACGCAACTAAAACATAAATGACTTACCAAGTTCAGGGTAGATGGATCGACCTCTGCCAAAATCATATGATGCCATATTACCAACCAACTGTAGCAAAATCCACAAATTTTCAAATTAAATTTATGACGCCTGGTCATGGATATATTATAAATAGTTTTCTGATGTATGCTCTGCAAGCTACAAAATATCATAGATAACCTACACGATAACAAGTAGCTAAATCCAAGTAGTGGCCTAGCAGCACTAAAGTAGACACATAAGAAGCAGAGTTGTAATGTTGTCCCCTAAAAGGTTTTGATGTTATGAATTCCCTCATCCCTAGAAAATACAACATGAAAAATGATCTAACACACTAATTGTGGCTGGGGTGCTGATCCTTTTCCTAAAGAAATAACTAGTTAGGAGGGGCTTCACACATTCTCAAACTGTCAAACATATGGCAAGCACAAGCATTCATATTTCCAAATTCACTCTTAATCAATAATATTCATCAGAGGATAAAAATAGCACTAAATCATTAAAAAAAATTCACCACTTGATGTGATTCCTTGAGCAGAAATAGGGTTTTATGGTGTGTCTTCTGCTTCTCCCTTAACTCAATGTATTTGCCCTCAAGTGCACAGCATTCCATCTTTCTTGCCTCTAGTTGCTCCATGAGTTTTTGGTTTTTGTACTTGAGCACAGACAGATCAAGCTACATCAATCAAAAAGCAATATTATATTATGTCAGTTTGCCTAATTAGAAGATAACATGTATATTAAAAAAATTGAAGACTACACAACAAATAACTACCATAACCATAGTTTCTAAATAGCCCATTGTCGCACCTCTAATAGCTTTTCAGAGACAAAGCTATGCCAATTGAAAAAAACTGACAAATTGCAGCTATATAATAGACATTTCAGTGATTGAATAAAGTAGAACATTCTCAGAATCCTATTTTTTTATTTGGTATCAGAGCTAGGGTTAGCCAGAGAAAAAAAAAAGGAATCGCGACCAGCAGATCGCGTCCCCGCGTGTCTCTGTCGCCCGGCCGATCACTCTCCATCCCGTCGCCGCCGCTCCAGCCCGTCGCCGCCGCCGTCTTTCCTGCTCGCGTCGCCAGGGCCAAGACTCCTGTTCGTGGCTGTCTGACTTAATTTGTGTATCACCTGTTTGTTATTTCCCTCTCGTGTTTTCTCTTCTTGAGTTTGTTTTTTTTTGGGGTGAATTTGTTCTTCTCGGGTGAGTTTGCTTTGAGAGTTGGGTGCAAATGGATCGCATATTATTTGATTTTATTTGAGTTCGAATTCGAATAACAATGATATGAATCCATTTTTAAATATTGATATTTTTAAATATGAATTTAGGTATGAATATTTTTTTATCAAATATGAATATGAATATAATTTTTAATTTAAAATATAATATGAATTTGAATACGGATAATTATCCAGATTCAAATATATTTAAAATTTATATATATATATGGATAAAAGATTCATTATATATTTTTTAATTTAATTTTTAATGTAGATTACAAATTCAGCTAAAATTATACATAATTAGTTTATATATTATATTTTTATAATTTTAATATATTTTGACTAATATTTTATTTTTATAGTTTTAACTACTAATTTATAATGATAATTATTGATTAAATCACTAATAATATAATAAAGATAAATAATATAACTTTTATAACTGGTGATCTATAATAAAATTATTATGTAATTATTTTTTAATTATGCTTGTGATATTTTAATTTAGTATCCGAAATATATCTTATTTGTATTTGTATTCGTGTATTATCATATTCATATTCGTATTCGTTTAATATCTAATTTGTATTCGTATCCGAAACTATCCGACCGTATTCGATACGTTTGCACCCCTATCTGAGAGGGTTCATTTGGCACCATTAAATATAGCAAAAAATAGGAATAGCTTTTCTATTCCGACAATTAATTTGCCAAATAAGAAATAAATTAAGGAGAAGTACAGAAGAGCGTTAAACCAGTATTCAAAGCTACATGTGGAATACCGATTAGCTATTGTAGAATAGCGATTATTATTTTATTATTTTGTATTATATTTAGTAGTTAATAGTATTTTATTATATTATTATTATATTATTATATCTCTACTCCTTATTAAGCACGTATGTGTTCCTGATCCTACAACAGTTTAGATTTTTTGTTGAATTTTTAGAGCTAATATTACTCATCAGATTGAGTTATTCATCAAATAATGTTACTATCTCTATGACCATTTGTGTTGAAGTTAGAATTTTTTTCTCAATTTTGTTTGTTACACGAAATGCTATATAATTTAGAGTACAATTGCTCTATTTTATTTTCTTTTTTTCTTAGATTGCCATCAATTATGAATTTTAACTTTCCTTAAACGCTGAATGTTAACTTTCCTCTCAATTTATATTATTTTTGCATTAATTATGTATTCATGATTGAAATTTACATTAATTACTAAATTATTTTTATTTTTATTTCCTTATTTTTCACATGAAGATATGATTTTTATATTTTTGAAAGATATCACCATAGCAACGCACGGGCAAGATACTAGTTATTATATTATTATTGTTATTATTTTATTATTATACTGTGATTATTCTTTTTAATTATATTATTATTATATTATCACCATTATTATTATTATATTATATCATCATCATCATTATTGTTAGTATCATAATTATCAATATTTTCACTGTTTTGATTACAACTGCTAAACGATATTTTTACTCTTCCGTATATTCAAGAATATCACTCTTCAACTAATTTTTCAAAATGACGTTATTCTTCTACCACTCTTCCGAATTATATTTTTTGTCACTATTCCTCAATTTGCCAAACATACCCAAAAAGTTTTGTTCAAGTATCATTTTGATTAATATTAAAAACATAAAAAAAAAAAAGAAAAAAGGAAAAAAAAATGTTATAAGTTGTTTGTGGTATGTGAAAGTATTAATAAATTGAAAGGGTGAGGGTGAGGAGACTTGAATATAAGTGGGATTAATGAAGGTACAAGGTGAACCGATGGAGAAATTATTGCAAAGTTGGATCCAGCAGATGTAAGGACATTACTTGAGCTCTTGAGAGTTAAAAGGAGCCGAAGTCTCGACACATTCAGAATCTATGAAGTTAGATCTCTCACATATGGATATAAATTTGATAGACCGATCACATATCTGAGTTGGTCGCGTCGGATCAAGACGCCCTAGCTATAAGAAATCTTAAAGGATTTCTAATAGGAGAGAAGGAGAAATCGAGATAAGTCATCGTCGAGCAAAACGAGTAGAAGACCACACACATGTTATTGTATACTTGTCTTCTCAACTCTATGGTTTCATCGATTATAGTCACGACGGATGACATTCAAAGTGTGAAAGATATTTGGGCCAAGTTGAGGAGGATCTATGCAGAGGCTAAGAACGATATGAGGGTGTTTCAGATCGGGCATGAGATAAAAGCAGTAGTACATTGAGATAAGTCGATCCAAAAGTATGCCACAGATCTGGAGCGATTATGAGCAGATGATGACTAATTATCACCAACAATATGCTGCAAAGAGGAGAGTAAGATGCACTTTTTGAAGAGGTTGAATTCGACTTTTGAGCGGAGAAGTATGATGTTATTGGATAATGCAAGGATCTCTTCACTTGATGAGCCTATTACGGTTATGTTGTCGGAGGAAAGTCACATGAAGTTGCATTTAAAAGTTAAAGGAGATGTGGGGATGCACTCAACATTGGTGATCTCGAACTCAAGTATGATAGGGGTTTAAGAGGAGACACACATGCTCTTATCTCTATATCCACCACTAGACCATCAGATTGGATAGTAGATTCTGGTGCATCTCGATATGTGACATGTAATGCTAGTGAGTTTTTTTCTTATACTCAACTAGTAATACCAGAGAGTATCCAAACTGCTGATGGTATTGGTACAGCACAACATGTGGTTGATAAAGGTATAGTACACTACATAAGTTTTGTGACTTTGTCCAATGTTTTACATGCCCTTCCTGTCTAATAAATCTATTATTCATTAGTGTCATCATACTCTAACTAAAATGTATTATTACTTTTGATATTCCCAAAGTGATTTTCAAGAAGAAGATGGCATGTCGAAGGCTTGGGGCTGATACATGGCGTAGTGGATTGTAGTATTTGGATTGTGAGAGAATGAAATCGACGTTGATATCTATGATAGAGGGGGTAGGATGAGGAGAATCTGAGATGAGTGTTGAGGTATTGATGCTCGATCACTAACGTATAGGACATTATTCCTTTACTATTTTGATAAATCAGAGCTTCCATGTGATGCATGTGAGTTTGACAAACTTAATAGAATCTCTTATATTAGTTCTAGTCATAGGAGTTCTTATGTTTTTTTATCTAATTCATTTTGATATTTGAGGATCTTGTTCCATGAATTATATGAATAGTTATAAATACCTTGTATATTTTATTTATTATTTTTCTCGTATTACTTGGTTGTATTTGATGAAAAATAAAGAGTGGGGTGTATTGATTATTGCAAAGATTTTTATAGGTTTATTCAGACTTAATATGGGTGATACTGAAGGTGTTGAGGTCTGACAATGGGACAAAGTATATAAATAAAACGTTTGGAGAATACTTATCACCTCAAGGAATATATCATCAGACTATATGTCCAACACATCAGCGCAAATGGAGTAGCAGAAAGGAAGAATATGTCATAAAAACTGTTGGGTTTTGGTCCAACCAAATCCCGTTAAGGCTTAAACTGCGAAAATATCGTAAAATAAAAAATTTACTTCTAACTCAAGCCGATGATTAAAAGAGGTACGCCGGAAATAATACCGAAAGTTCATTTTCTCATCATTCAATGTAAATACCCTTTTAATCCTTTAAGATCTACTCCATGATTGATTTTTAAAATCTTAATCTACTTAATAATTAAAATAGATTAATATAAGATTTTATACCTCGTTTCTAAATTTTAATTGGAATGAAAATCGGCTTGTCTCGGAGTATCACACGTGTGATACCTCTATAAGTTATCCATCAGGACTAACCAGAGAGCGGTTTATTTCTTTTGCCAGAAATACTGTAAATCGTGATTTCTTGCAAAAACACTATTCACCGAGAAAAAAATAAAATAGTACTATTCATGACTCATAGTTATTCTGTTTCACACAAAGGTGCAGAAATACCGCAACTGTCGTAAAAACACTATTCACAATCTTGTGAATTCTGAAACCACAAACCGAGAAAGAGAGAAAATATAACTGAATTAATCAGACACGATATCTCGAAATTAGTGATTTTCTCTCTACCCCTCCATCCTTATTTATAGGCAAATATATGATCACCAAATTACTAAAATACCCTTATGAATAGTAAGGAGGTTATAAAAAGTAAGGAAGTTCTAAAGTGAAAAGACCAAAATAACCTTAGTGGATAAGGATGATGATATGGATGATGTCACGATGATGTCATAGATAATGTCATATATGATGTCATCTAAGGTTCAAATTAATATAATTATTCTGAACAATTATATTTCTTACGGTTGTTGCTTCGATAATTTTATACAACGTGTCGTACACACTTATAAATTAACCGGATTTTTGCTTTTATCATCTCTATGACAAATATAATTTAATTATATCATATATAATTAATTATAACCATCTTATTATTAATTATAAATAATTTATAATTAATCAATAAGATTCTCCAATTAACTCCTATATGGTGTGACACGACAAGATCCGTGTTATATTGGTAAATAGAGTTAAAACTGTTTTAAGTTCTATAATCATAGGAGACATCTGACAGAATGCACTATGACCATTCAATTACACAGATGATGTTGTACTGTACAATATCATGATCCAATAAACTATTTATTTGTGTTAATTATTTTGTCCCATAACTATCAGATCATTTTCAAGGTAGGTGTGTGTCATCCTTGTAAACTTAATATTTTCTTGATCCTGAGTAAATTATCAAATATAATTACTCTTGTAATTATACCGCTAACAGATAATCTTACTCTAACAAGAGGCCCAATGATGCTATAACTTATATAAAGATACGAGGGACAATAGTACTGTTGGCAAACCATCTATTCCTCCACATAAGTTATGTATACCGAAGAGCTATCTTTATAGCCACCTTTTACGGATAGCGTTTGTTAGAAATCACACACATACATATCTTATGTAGGAAAAATGAATACCTCATACTTTAGAAGTTAACACTGAATGAAAATATTAATCACACGCACACAATTCCATTTAATGTTTTATTCGAGATCTGTCAAATGCGATGTTTCTAGAACATATATATATGTGATTAAAATAACAACTCTTTGTCCATGGTCTGTAAAACTTGATCATCATTTAATCTACATACTAATCTGATAACGGTTAATTAGTATTCCTGCTAATTACCTCGGTTAGTGACTTTTAAGAGTATATTCTATATTATAAAGTTCCACAATTCCAGTCATGAACTCGGAATGATTCATAAATTCAATAATACTCAAGGAAACAAAATATCATTTAAATATTCAATTCATGAACAAAGGTTTATATAATAAATTTATCATATTATTAACTTCGAGATTATTACAAACTAACAATCTCCCACTTAAGCTCGGAGTCAATCATATTGAACCCTGCCTTATACAAATCTCTTTATTCTATAAATCTCTCAAATCTAAAGAAAAATCTCACAGCCAATCTCCTATGTGTCTCAAACTCATAGAAGATGTGTGCAACTGGTGTTTGGCTTGAGGTAGAGGTTTTGTAAGTGGATCAGTTGTGTTGTTGACGGTATCAATTTTATAAATCTTTACGTCGCCTCTATTTATGATTTCTCGTATGAGGTGATAAAGTCGCAGGACATGCTTGGATATGGAGTGCGATCTCGATTCCTTGGCTTAAACTATAGCTCCATTGTTATCACAATAAAGATCCACAGGGCCCTGAACACTGGGAACCACTCCTAGTTCACGAAGGAACTTCTTGATCCAGAAACTTTCTTTAGCTGCCTCGGATGCAGCTATGTACTCAGTTTCGGTGGTTGAGTCTGTTGTGGTCTCTTGCTTGGAACTCTTTCAGCTCACAGCACCGCCGTTGAGTATGAACACATAACCAGATTGTGACCTCGAGTCATCTCGGTCAATTTGGAAATTTGCGTCTGTGTAACCACTTACCACGAGCTCCGAATCACCACCGTAGATGAGAAATATATCCTTAGTTATTCTTAAGTACTTAAGGATATTCTTTGCAGCATTCCAATGCTCCATGCCTGGATTAGCCTGTTATATATTCGTCACACTCAAAGCGTACGAGACATCAGGGCGAGTGCACAATATGACGTACATGATAGAGCCAATAACCGAAGCATATGGCACTCTACTCATTATACTTTGCTCATCAATTGTTAAAGGACATTGAGTCTTGCTAAGATGTGCACCATGATTCATTGACAGAAATCATTTCTTGGAATTCTACATGCTGAACCGATTCAGCACTTTTATCAATTCACGTGCTTTGACTCAATCCAATAAGTCTCTTAGATCTATCTCTATAGATCTTTATGCCTAGTATATAGACGGTCTCGCCCAAATCTTTCATTGAGAACGTTTTCTTTAATGGAGATTTGGCTAATTACAACACGGGAATATCATTTCCCATTAAGAGTATATCATCCACATAGAGGATTAGAAAAGAGACGACACTCCCACTAGTTTTCATGTATACATAAGGTTCTTCTTCGCATCTGACGAAGTCAAAATTTTTGACTTCTTCGTCAAATCGAAGATTCCAACTCTGTGATGCTTGCTTTAATCCATAAATGGATCTAAGAAGCTTGCATACCTTTCCAGCATTCTTTGGATTTTCAAAACTCATGAGTTATATGATACATGTCATCTTCTAAATTTTCATTTAGAAAAGTGGTTTTGACATTCATTTGCCATATTTCATAATCATGAAATGCGGTAATTATTAGAAACATCCGAATTGACTTAAACATAGCTACGGGCGAAAAAGTTTCATCATAATCTATGCCGAGAATTTACTTAAAATATTTTGCTACTAGTCGTGCTTTGTAAACAGTCATATTATCATCCATGTCTATTTTTCTTTTAAAAACCCACTTGTTAGCTATGGGTTTTATCCCAACAGGTGGTGCAACTAGGTTTCAAAACCGTGTTGTCATACATGAACTGTATTTCGGATCTCATGGCCTCCAGCCATTTATCAGAGTTGGGTCTATCCACTGCTTTCGCATAGGTCAGATGATCTTCAACATCAAATACTGAGACTTCATGCAGTTTCATGTACCTTTTAGGTGCATAGACTGTCTTATGTGACCTTCGTAGTACTTGTTCTTCAGGTTGTCGAACTTCATCCACATTAGTATGTGAATTTAGTTATGTTTCAACTTTGCGTTGAAGCAGATGAGCTCGGGACTAGAACTTTTCCACAACTATTTGTGGATTTGGTTCTTTCAAATGCTCATTAGTCGAAGAATCAAGTGGTGGGTTTATCTGATCAGTATCAGATATTGTATTGTGTGATGTATCTTGAATTTCTTCAAGTATTACATTACTCCCACTACTTTCTTTTGTGAGAAACTCTTTTTCTAAGAATATACCATGACGAGCAACAATTATCTTGTTCTCGGACTGGTAATAGAAATAATATTCTTTCATTTCCTTAGGATATCCTACAAAAAGCATTTGTCAGCTTTGGATCCAAGTTTGTCACACGTCGGACGTTTGATAAATACCTCGCAACCCCAAATTTTAAGATAAGACATATTTGGTACCTTACCAAATCATAACTCGTATGGAGTCTTTTCTACTGACTTGGATGAAACCCTATTTATTGTTAGTGCAGCAGTTTTTAGTGTATGTCCCCAAAACATTTTTGGGAGTGTTACATTACTCATTATGGAATGAACCATGTCTAACAGAGTTCGATTCTTTCTCTCAGAAATACCGTTCCATTACGGCGTTCCCTGAGGTATGAGTTGTGAGACTATCCCATATTATTTAAGTACATAGTAAACTCATAACTCAAGTATTCACCTCCACGGTCTGACCGTAGGACCTTAATATTTTTATTCATTTAATTTTCTATTTCAATCTTGAATTCCTTAAACTTTTCAAAGGATTCAGACTTATGTCTCATCAAGTAGACATAACCATATCTACTATAATCATTAGTAAATGTGATAAAGTAGCGATCACCATTTCTTATATAAGTACTCATTGGTTCGCATACATATGTGTATATAAGGGCTAATAAGTCACTTGTCATTTCGTCCTTCTTGGAGAAAGACGCTTTGGTCATTTTTCACGTAAATAAGATTCGCACATGTTTAATATTTCAATATTAAAATTACCAAGAAGTCCAACTTCATATAACTTTTTAATATGTTTCTCGTTTATATGACCAAGGCGATAATGTCACATGAAAGTCGTACTTTCATGAGATATTTTGAGTCATTTGTTGTTGTTAAATACAGATTTGTCTATTTTCAGTATCTAAAAATCATTCATCATAAAAGAAGATCCATAATATAACTCATCTTTGTATATAGAACAATCATTGTCCTTTATAACAAAAGAGAAGTCATTCATCTCTAAACAGGAGATTGAAATGATGTTTCTAGAAATACTTAGAATAAAATATACATTTTTAAGTTTCATTATAAACCCGCTTAGGCAAATACAACTCTATGCTTCCGACTGTTACAACTGTAACTTGTGCTCTATTTCCAACTTGGAGTTGTACTTCCTTGTTGCGTAGTTTCCTCCTAGGCCAGTTCAACGAGCGAGTACGAGCGAGCTAGAAACTATACGAGTCAAGTTGACTCGAGTTAGCACCTCACATCCGAGTTAAATGGTCAACTCGTATTCAGATCGCTTATAACTCGAGCCAGCTCGCAACTTGCATATTAGCTCATATAATTGGCTCATGTAACTCGTATTGGCTCATTGACTGAGCTCAAATAGCTCACTGAGCCAAGTGAGCTCATGCGACTTGGATTTGGCGGAGTGAGAAAATGAATGCCAAAAGTAGATCTAGTGCCAAGGATCTGCTAGTAATTATATGGAAGTTTCCTTTCACTTTTGAGATACAAAAAATATTCTCTCTAATACTCGATATACTTCTTAATATCAATGCTACAACCAGCTGCTAACTGTAACTACTATGTAATGTTGTTTGTGTGAGAAATCGCATGTTCAAAATCCAATTGAAAAATCTCTTATAAATACTACTAGTAAATACTAAAAAGCTTATTCCCATACTTGTGTCAAAACAATGTCAATGCAATGCCTTCAATGAGCATCGAATTCAGAAATAAGGATAATAATCATAGCGAAGCCACCTACTTAGGAAATTGATCCTTTCTATCAGATATCGGACTAGAATTTTTAATATTTTGATATAAAGAATCATTATACAACCTATAACACACACAACATAACCTAAACAAAAGTATATATAATGGTAATTACAAGGAAGAGAACAGCAGGCACCCGTATGGATGTTCACAAAAATTGACCCTCAAAAAAGCATCATGTCATCTAATCATCTTTCATGTAAACCTGATGCCGTCTCTTTTGCCCAACCTCCACAAGCAGAATCAAAAGAGCCTCACAGACCTGAGAAGTATCTGCCTCACCAGATGGCTCATCTTTGAGTGAAGAATAGACCATCCATGCATGGTCTAATTTCCTGTCAGGTCGAATGACCACTGACCCAGGCACCTCAGCATCTCGTCTTGTGACCAATCCGTCGCTCTTCTCTCCATACCTATATTGAATGTCCTCTCTAATTCAGTATGGTTCTTCGAATATGCATACTAGACAGCAAAGTCTCAGCAAGCATGACTCTACATGATATATGACAAAATACTCCCCTCAATCTGACCCCTTTACAAATAACAATTTAAGTACGTAAATTTAAGGATCTTGAGTGGGCAACCTAAGTTTCATAGAACATGCAAGCAGGTTATTGTCTTTGAGTAAAGCAATGGCCCATGGAAACAATACAAGTTCATCTCCCTGGCAGATTCAAGTATTTGCCATACCTTATTACGAGTCCTAACGCATAAAACTCCTTGTGTTATTGCATTACACATTAATATATTATATGGAACTCCCTTGTAATCTCATTACGAAGCACGCAAGCTAAACTAACAAGGTAAAAGGAGAAAAGGTATGCAAGACCAGATGGGGAGTATCATTCTGTTGCACATACTGTCAAGGACCTATAGAAAAAAATGAGCTAGAAAGTTTAAAAATAAAAATTTCATGCCTTATTTGAAGGAGCTGGGAGCAAGCAGCCATGGTGGCAGCCAGAGGCACGACAACTGGCAGTCTGGTTGGCTGGCTGTCAGTGAGCGATGGTGCAATAGCAGGGAGCTCAAAATGGGCCACATGGGACAAGGTGGTGAGTGTAGTTGGAGTGATGCCAGCTTCAGTGTGAAAGGAGACTACTGGAAGTTCTTTTGGTAAGGGATGCTTCCTGATGAAGTCCTTCCTTTTCTCATATGTTAGGTCCTCCAATGCCTGCAGGTCACCCTGGGAAGGAAGAAAAAGATTGCCAAATACTTCTGTAATGCATTCAAAATTATCTTGCATACTCAAAATAAACAGGAAGTTGATCATGCAAGAATGATTCTTGAAGAATAGCATGATTCCTGTTTCAGTTTCCACAATTTCTTTTTTTTTTTTAAATTGTTTAAGTCGTCATGTTGGCCCTACCAAATAGACCTCGATCAAATCTTAATCCAGCTAAGCTTCAAACTAAGAATTTTTTTCCTACAAATACCCTTGTAATTATGTATATTTTCAGAAAAATAGAAATTATGCTTATTTTGCCACCCCCCCCCCCCCCACCCCAAACACCAAAGTCTGGATCCGGCCCTGGCTCCCTAATAACCAGGAAACTATAGCTGAGTTGAGAGTTGTGTAAGAGCTAGGTACAGAATTGCTAAAATGGTCATCACTTGATAGTTTGACAACTAAAACAGAACCAACTTAAAATTACTACTATTATCTCATGAACTGATTTAGGGTATTCCTTGCACTTATTAGATAGAATGTCATGTCAGATGAATAGGACTGATAGGAACATCAAATACCTCAGGGTCCAAAATTGAACAGTCTGATTCTTTATGAGCAATTCACATAATTTTCCCATGAGGAGTAGATTAGATACCTTAAGCACTTTGCATATTAGAATTTCCATAATCTTCCTCAGCCTAACATAATCACCAAGCTGTCCCTCTCTTAATATATCAGAAGCCACAGGACTACCTCCATATGGGCTCTGTGTCAGTACCAGTCCAGCAACTTTGTCTCTCAACTCAGACCAGTATAATGATAGAGCAGCAGCTGAGTCTACACCGCCTTTACTGTGTCCTAAAACCATCACCTTCTTCTGGGCACCCCAGTATATCTCCTCTATGTAGTTCTTTACCTCCCTAGCATTTGTTTCAACTGAAGCCTATGCAGGAAACAAATAAGTTCTAATGGTTTCTAATGGAATTTTAATAATGATCATGTTAATTAGCAAAGCCCATTTTTTTTCAAAAAAAAAAGAAAAAAATGGCAGATCCGATATTACAATGTACATCCATACAGGAAAATAATAAGTGTATTATTTTTTTCTATTTATCAAGTTCACTATCCATGTTTAGGCTCAGTCAGAAGTTCAATATCAAAGTTTCCAAAGCAGCTATTTTTTTTAAACATCAAATCATGAAATTAAAAACTTGAACAGCATTGCAGCGCTATTTTCATTGGCCAAAGGTATTCAAACGTGGAACTCACACCTGAAAATGGGAGATATGAATAGACTATTATAAAATTGAAGAAAATATAAATACCTCGCTATGGATTTTAGCAATATGGCAAGCCAAACCCATCTTTGAGAAATATGTCTTTGTCTTAACAAAATACAGGGGTCCATGATTGCTGAATAGACCTGGGAGAGCATATTTCTTAGAATAAACATAAAACATTAAATAAATGTACTAAGAAATGTCATAATTCAAGCCAGGATACCTGGAACCAACAAATAGACAACTGAATTGGGCAATTTGTGCTCAGTCCTCCTGGTGACATGCAAACAAAAGTAGAACCGGGTTTAGCACATTGGACTGAAATAATTATATAATAGTAACAGCCCACTTCCTTTTCTTCTTTTAAATGCAACTCAAAGATAAGATTGGATTTACACCTTATGCCCTCTAATATTTCCAAGAAACGGTTGGTTCCATCTTCAGTTGGGAGCATACTTCTGTCTCTTTGTAGCCATCCAATATCATCTGCTGATCCACGAATCGTCTTTTTAGCCCGATCCACAAGGCTGAATAATAGTTATATTAACAAGCTACTTTTAGTCAACAAAAGAAATTCACAACTAAAAGGAGAGAGGTTCAAGGGGCAGCAGAATGAAGCTCATGAAAAACAAATTCTAACATAATAAAAAAGTTCCAATATCTTGGAAATTGCTCAGGATCTTCTAATATCAGATTTAGACTAATTCAATGAAGCAGATACTTCATCTATCAAAAAAAAAGAATACTGAGGCTCAGGATATTCATACTCTTGAAACAGTGAGGTTCCATTTTGGAAAAAACGTGTTGGCTGCATTAGTTCTGTCCGCTCATTAGTTGGGTTCCCACCAGAACTTGTCTCTCCTTGGTCGTGTATCAATAAATCGGAATTCTTATCACTTCTCGATTCAGAGTTATCAGCACTGACTCTGTTAGATGTGTTGGAAGGGAGTTCTAAAAGTTCATGTCCCTCCTCAGAATTACCTTTATCATCAACATCAAACAAACTAATGAGTAGGTGCAGCTCATTAGTATTATACGAAATAAATTGATTATTTCATAATCTTAAATAATGCGGAAAGAAATTTTTGGGAAGACCAGCACTGCCAACGAATATTTTTAAGATAATTTCCAAGTAAAAGTGAAAAATTATGTACAATAATAGATCAGAAAATAAAATGGTTTTCTCAAGCTCAATTTTCACCAAGTTAAAAATAATCAAGCAATTTAGAAGTGGGACCTTAGTAGTAGAAGGTTCAATAGCGGTTTAGTTGAACTACGTATTTTATTTGCTAACTCTTGTGATCTTTTGGATCTTATTGGTAAAACCCAAATGATATCAGGGATCCTTATCCTCTGACGCTCTGCACTGTATTGGATCTGAAGGTAAGGATCTTTTTGTATGAATCTTAACGAAGTTCTTTACAATTACATACTTATCTGCCCGTCCAAGACAGTACCATTTCAAAAAAGGGCAGAGGATATCAATCCATACATTGGGCTTTACTTAAAATAAATTAATTCCACTTTTGATTATTACTGACAAATATACAGAAATTATGTGTCCAATTATGAGAGGAAAAAAGGATAACTCATTCATTGTATACTTAACCTGAAGTACCAGAGAAACACTGAGTTAAGTATGAAGCTGTCTGTGCAAAATAAGAGGCAGCATCATGTAATGGGGGTATAGGGAGAAATAGCTGGGAGTCACAACCACCATCTCCTGAATAATCATCATCAGCCTATTACAACCAGTTGATTATCAAAACAAGAAAAGAAGAAACAGGAAGTAATGTAAGATTCCAGGCATACATTTCACACCAACCTACTTTTGTTAAAGCCTGAAAATAATGGTTGGGATGAATAAATCATATGCAAAGAATTTAATTCCAGGGAGCTTTAATCCTAAAGCTTATATATCATTCAAGGATGCACATCTTATTCTAAAGCAAAACAAGACATTAAAAAGACTCCCACTAAGTCAATTTACACATATTTTAACAGCCAAAGCATGTTTAAAGGATTCACCTGACAAGAAAAGGGTATATACTTTGTAACACATCGGATTTACTCATTTACAAATAACATTTGAGCTGGTAAGCAAATTGGCCCAGACTACGAGCAATCATTCATAAATATAATTGCTATAAAAAAGATTCAATATTGAAAGAAATGGAACCGATGCTTACAGCTCTAAAGGACCAATTTTTCATAAATATCATTGCTATAAAAAAGATTCAATATTGAAAAAAAAATGGAACCGATGCTTACAGCTACACCAGATGGCTGAGAAGCAGTCGGCCTGTTCATCATTACCAGTACTACTCTAAAGCAAAAGGTCATGGTAAATTGCCCAAGCATATGTAAGGGAATGAGGTCATATACATGCCAAATTAATTTAGTAAAGCACACACAATTTGTATGAGAACAAAGAAGAAGAAAATATGTTCCATATATCATAATAGTGAAAAAGTAAAATTCAACGGATATGGTCTAAAAAAAATTAACTATAGTAAGTTCATATAATCTTTGCCCAAGGTTATCACAAAACATATTTCAGCTAATATGATTAAGAACATTAAAGTTCTATATGTCACTTTGAATAATCAGACTAGCACCAAGCTCTATGGAATCGACCAATCTCGATCAGATCTACTAGTATTTAGCATAGTAGATTCTGATTTGATTCAAAATCTTTAAGAATCCAATACTGTGCAGTTTAATTATTGTTGAGTTATTTAATGTCAAATGACATACGTGACTATTTACAATTCATTTATAAAAAATATTTGTCGCAGAAAGTAAAGCTTGGCAACATGCGTCACCAGCAAATAACCATCAGGCCTCAATTTGTATTAACATTGAACAAAGTCCATAAAAATTGCTCAGCGCTAAATTAGATAGCCTTTTCGTTAAAATAAATGAACAAATTAATGCAATTCCCTCTTATCTATTTCTATCTCTCCATGATCGAGGGATCAGTGCCTATAAATTGCCCAAAAATTGCACTTCAGATTCCATTTTTGTTATGGATTAACTTGCTTTTTCGAAAAGTATAGAAGAGAGAAGACAACCTGAAAGTGTTTTCTTCGTTCCAAAGGGATGGCGCGAGACTTGCGTTCCTTTCTGGCTATCTTCGTTTCTCTATTTCCTTTTTCCTGTACTTCTCAGATTCCGCAATGACGAAAAGGACGTCTCAAAACGGGATAACGCAAAGAGCGCAAAAGTCACGTCACGATTATGTAAAAGCCAAAAGGGGAACTCAGGGGCGGGAGCGACCGAGCGGAATTGCTATCGTCTGAGCGCAGCGAGAGCGTGAGGGTCGTCCGATATGTTTTGAGATTTGTACACTTCATCTTAAAAATCCCCTTGGTAATTCAAGGTCACCGTTCGCTGCAGCGGTTGCTACGCCGAGCGAGGCTGCAAGACAGCCGAGAACACTAGTGCTATGTCACATATTTTTCATATGAGATTAATTTTTATGGTACATCTGGGGTTTAAAATTCACGATCGTAGATATATTTCGGATTAAATAGAATCTATGTTAAACTTAAAATAATTTTGAGATTAATTGATCATTCATCATAATATCATTGGAAACTCTACCATTAAACTTTTAAAATTGTACAATGATAGACAAAATCTCTTCCAAATTGACTACAACTTGATAATTGTATCTATATCCCGTCATTAGGATCAATTTTTTATTAAAATAATATTTTTCCAAAAAAAGTTGCTATAAATATTTGATTTATCACTACCATGCATATCATCCGTAGAAAAAGAATAACAAGGATTGAGAACGAATATGACATGTAGCACCATCATGCATATTATTTGAATTAAAACTACAACATATTTCATTCTCACGAACATTCGGTATTATCCATATAATTTGGGTAAAAAAAGAATGAAATAAAAAAAATTAAATATTATATTGAACAATATTACGAAACAAATAAATATAAATGTTAAAATCAAAGATGAAACACAACAACATATGACACTAGGGCTATGTCACATATCTTTTCATATGAGATTAATAAAATAATATGCCATCACATTAGCAGATGCAACTAAAAGAAGATGCCATCATATTAACAGATGTAATAAAAAAAAGATATCATCTAATTACAGATGCAAATAAAAGAAAATATCAATATTAATTGATGTTAATATTAATAATTACATCAGCAATTAGTTAGCAAAAAAAATATGATAACAAAAAACACATTAGATTTAAGAAAGCAGATGCTAGTGCACATAGTTCCATCAGTACCGTGCCTGCAAAAAAATAATATTTGCTTCAGGGAACAAATGCAAATGACAGTGAATCTTGCATCGGTCTTTTCTGATGTAATCCAATGCTGATGCAAATAAAAAATCGGATGCAATAGATTATCACCATCAAACGTATTTACATTTGTTGTTTGCATCATTTTTCGGATGTTAAAGACCTTTAGCATAAACTTACTGATGTAAATAGAATTTATTGCATTTGATATCTCAGATGTTAATGCGACGCTTTTCTGTAGTGTATTCATGGTGATCATGTGGAAAAGAAATAGGTTGGGGAAAAAAATAAAATGATACAAGTAAAAGAATACATGCGCGGATCTTCCTCAGTAAAAGAGATAAGCTAGAAATATTTTACTTGGTTGAGATTGGTAATGTTTCTTCAAGCTGTGCAGCTTTTGTAGTTTGATTTAATATTAATTTTTACCATCTATAATGAATCGTGGTAATAGTTTCTTAATTTATAGCTTTTTGTTTCATACCGTTGATGCTAAAGCAAGCATTCATGTGATATTGAATGTTTGATGCACCATCAGATATGATAGTGTGCTATACACCTACTATGCACTATGTGTGCATTCTACGCTGCAGCGACGATAGCGAACTGCTACTGCGTATAGCGTGTAGCGACGCTATTGCACATTATCATATATTTGTTCATAATAAATTTTAAATTATCATAATTTGTTCATCCGAACTCCGATTGAAATGATTCAAATTGTATTGAAAAGCTAAGAACAAGACTTACAACATTAGTATATAATCTTAATCACTCCATATAAATTTTGGATCAAATTCCTTTCTTCTCTGTTCTCGACGTTCTGATTTGACTCCAACTTGCATATTTCTCTTGTTTTCTTCGTGAGTTCCCATCTTTACCTAAAATAACAATTAAAATTAGGCAGTACCTTGAACTTAAGTAATTTAAATATAATTTAAACTAAATTAATCTAAAAAGCTTTATTTTGAGACTTAATCTAATCTAAAATTTAGCATTTTAATTAGTTAATCATGAATTATAGTTAATAACATAATGTGTTTGATAGAAAATAACATAGTACATCCTCCTATCTTCCTTATTTGCATTGATACTCATATAGGTGTTTGATCTGTTCACCTGATACATTTATACTATATTTGAGTACAATATAAGAGAAAACCTAACTCATTTGTTTCCTGATACATTTCCATTTCTCTTTTTTTTGTCCTTTTCCAGGAATTCATGAAGCAACCATCTATCCTTCTATTTTTTTCTTGTTGTTACGGTCTGGTTAATTAATTAAAGTGGACTTAATTTTTTAGTTAATTAAAGTGGATCTTAACTTAAAATTTACATTCTTGTACAGAATCAATACCTTCATTATGAATTTTGTGTAATCAGCTCAAATTTATTTACTTCCTGTACTTATGTAAATAATTCCATTACTTAAATTGTCATGCTACGAAGAACACCTCTAGAATTTATGTTGGCACAAGTACCCCTCTATTCTTAAATAATAAATATGTGTTTGACCTTTTAGTTGTAATAACTTTTATGTATTTTTTTTTGTCATATAACAACTTCAGCAATTATCTCTCAAATAATTTCATATCATCTCCTTCCTTGCAACTAATTTTAATTTCATAACTCATTTTTGTAAGTGGCTTCATCAATCATACAAGATACAACTAATGGGCTATGAGAGTCCCAAGTTTTTTTTTATTATTTCTTGAATATTTAGCCGTTTTTCCAACTTATTGTTGCATCTTCAAGATTTTTTTTTTGTTTCTTGAAGGTTTAGCTGTTTTTCCAACTTATTATTGCGTCTTCAAGAATTTTTCTTTTGGCTATTGAAAGGAGGGAAGAATGACGCTTAATTATATAACTTAATTGTTTTTAGGTTCATTTTGCGTAATTCCAAATTTTAAATTATATTTAAGAAAACACTTAATCGCGTTCATTTGTTGATTGCATATTGTTTTATTTTTATTTATAACAGTAATATTTTGCAATCGAGATCTGTCATAAAAAGTTCACCCGCCACATGGTGCGGACGCTGTACTAGTATCATATAACAATCTATATCAATACTATATTATAAAGATCGTACATACTAGAGGCGTATATTAATATTATCAGATAATGTGTAATCATCAAAGTATCCATATTTAATTTATGAATGAGATTTATCGATTTTATAAAAATAATAGTTCAGATTTCACTCTAACTCATTTTTTCTTTATTTTATTTGCTATTTTTTTTATCATGCATTTATAGAAGGTCTATAAAAAAATTATATATCAAATAAATTAGATGTCAACTATTATTACGTTTTATTATAAAAAAACTACACATTATACAATCTTACTCACATAAAGATTTTTTTTAATATTTTGTATATTGTCTTTTTATAAATATTAAATTAATTTTAATTTAAAATTTAAGAGACTTTATAATTAATTTAGCTATAAATTATATCTAAATAATATATATATATATATATAGAACTAATGTGAGATATAATTATTTTATAAAATAAATTATATATTAAATAATTAAATATTAAGTATTATCAAGTTTTATTGAAAAAAACTACACATTATATGACGACATTACTTAGAAAAATATTATTATATTTTATACATATTAAATTATAATTTAAATTTATTTAAAAATTTAAAAGTATTTATAACTGATTTAGATATTAATTATGTTTAAATAAAATATATCATTTAATTATAATAAATATAATTGCTAGATAAGTGCTAGATACAAAAATTTTTGTAAATAGACCGAAGCATTGCTAGACTCCGTTCTAATATTTTTGCAAATAGACCGAAATATGCTAGTTTTTTAAATGGGCAATTTTATATTTTTCCCTTCTTTCAAAAATTTTGAAATAAAATATCCTCCCCTCTAAATTGTTCAACAAAATGCCCTTGTGTACCTTATTATTTTATTTTTTTTCTTTTCCATCTCCATTACTATGCTTTATTTATTTTTTTTCTTTTTCATCTCCATTACTATGCTTTATTTAACATACATTTTCATATGTAATTTTTTTTCATATGATATAGATTTATATTCATGAAATTTTTAAAAATATTATGTATTTAAAAATAATTACAATTTGTGTTTGTTTTTATTCTAGTATGTTTGTATTCATTAATTATATATTTTTAAAATGATCCCTAGATTATTGAATATATTTCAAAATAAATAATAATACTGTTGTTCTAAATATAACAAAGTAATATAAAATAAATGCTTTTCTTTATAAATCTTACAAAATAATAACAGATATAAAAATTTCATTTGAAATATATATTAAATCATTAAGTAAATAAAATAATATACATTAAATGTTAAATTAATTTTGTTAAATAAAATTTATTTTTTATTTTATCACTCATCATATAACATTAGGCTAGGATGACTCAAACGGATAAATTTATGTTTTGCTCTTCTTTCAAAAATTTTAAAACAAAATGCCCTCTTCTCCAAATTAATCAATAAAATGCCTTTATGGATAGTTTTTTTTCTCTTTCATATCCATTATTATGATTTATTTATTTTTTTCTCTTTCATCTCCATTATTATGCTTTATTTATTTTTTTCATTTAGTTTCTTTCATTTACACACATGATTGAATATGTCTTGTTTATTTTTTAATTTATTCTTTTTCATTTATACACTCAAATTTTCATAAAATCTTCATTTATGAAATTTTTAATGATATTATAAATTTATTCAAAAATACATATAATTTGAGTCATCCTAGCTTAATGCTATATAATGAGTGATAAAATAAAAAATAAAATTTATTTAACAATTTTTTTTAACATTTAATGTATATTATTTTATTTAATTAATGATTTAATATATATTCCAAATGCAACTTTTATATCTACTATTATTTTGCAAGATTTATAAAGAAGAACATTTATTTTATATTACTTTGTTATATTTAGACAACAATATTATTATTTATTTTGAAATATATTCAATGATCTAGGTATCATTTTAAAAATATATAATTAATGAATACAAACATACTAGAATAAAAATAAACAAAAATTATAATTATTTTCAAATATATAATATTTTTAAAAATTTCATGAATATAAATCTATATCATATGAAATTCTTTTACATATGAAAATATGTGTTAAATGAAAGAAACTAAATAAAAAAAATAAATAAAGCACAGTAATGTAGATGAAAAAGAAAAAAATAAAAAAATAAGGTACACAAGGATATTTTGTTGAACAATTTAGAGGGAGGGTATTTTATTTCAAAATTTTTGAAAAAAGGACAAAATATAAAATTGCCCTTTTTTAAATAGACCGAAGCATTGCTAGACTTCTTTATAATACGGTTTGAATTTCACCGTAGAGTTTTAGATTTTTCTTTTTGATGAATTCGTAATTTCGTGTGTTTTTTTTAGATTTTTAGAATCGATCTAGTTTGGAAGTTTGGAGTCACATTCACCTCTGTAGAATAGATAAGCATGAACTTTCCAACTCTCATTTGCATAGGCCCACTAAAGTCCGGTCCCCGATGAAACAAAGAACAGGCCCAATGAAACACTACCACCGTTTGTCACGGAGCTGCCCCTCCTTATCTCAACTCAAAGCCACTAAAAACTCTAAAATAGAAACTACAAAAAGTGATAACCGACAAGTCCACCGGCTTAGCCGGTCACCTGCAACGCCTGTTTTGTATTCCCAATTCCCATCCACTGATTCGTCAATCGCCAATACCGCCTCTCTCTCTCTCTCTCATCAAAAACAACGAGCCCATCTAACACAAGGCCACTGTTTCCCAATCTTTAGGAGCCACATCTACCGCCCATTTGAAGGGCCAAGATGCTCTCTTATACAAAACCCCCGACTCGATCCGTGTGCTCCTCTCTCAGCCAATCAGAAACGAGCACTGTCCTCCCCTGATTACGGAGAGGCCCCCTTATAAAAGTCACTTCCAATTCACTTGTGTCCATCCGAAAATATCAAATCCGAGTAGCGTCCCTTCTGCAATCTATAATCTTCTAGCAATTTCTCTTCTGCTATTTGCAACAATGCCCGCAGCACTAAGCGCTAAAACCACCAAGGCCAAATCAATGACGAAACCAGTCAAGGAGAAGAAGGTCAAGGTTGCAAAGGCCGTCTCTCCCCCTTCTCACCCTCCGTATTTCGAGGTGACGTCGTGTCTCCACCTTCTCCCCTTCTCAACTTATCATGACCCGTGTTATCGCTTTTTTCTTATTTGTTTTTGTCTGTATTTTTAGATGATCAAAGATGCAATCATGGCTTTCCATGAGAGGACTGGATCGAGCTCTTATGCCATCGCCAAGCACATGGAGGACAAGTACAAGGGACAACTCCCTGCGAACTTCAAGAAAATTCTCGCCAACCAGTTAAAGGGTTTCGCAACAAAGGGGAAGCTGGTGAAGGTGAAGGCCTCGTTCAAGCTCTCTGAGACTGGGAAGAAAGTGGTCAAGACGGTGAAGGAGAAGAAGTCTGTGGCTGAGAAGGTGAAGAAGTCTGTCGCTGACAAGGTGAAGAAGCCTAAGAAAACAGAGGCTGAGAAGGTTGGTAAAAAGCGCAAGGCACCTGCTGTTGTTGACAAGCCGAAGAAAAAGGCTGCCACTTTGACGAAATCTCCCAAGAAGGTGAAGAAGATTGCGAAGTCTCCGGCCAAGCCTAGGAAGCCGAAGACTATAAAGTCTCCAGCAGCCAAAAAGGCTAGAGTTTCTAAGGCTTGATGGTTTCTTTCTGGTTGTAACCTGGTAGGATTGTATTTTAGGGGTGTTGCTTAGGAAGGATTGTGTAAATTTGGGTGCTAAGTTGGGTTGGCTTTGCTTTGGTTTTTTAGGGGCTTGGCTCGTTCGTATAGCTTTGGTTTTGTCATCTGACTGTGTGCTTGTCTTGTTAAATGAAATGAAAGATCTTCATCTCTACGAAAAGAAAAGTACTTATTTGCATCGTTTTCGTAAGCAATATTAGGACCTTATTTGCATCGTTTCAACTCCAGAACAGTCCAGTCGTTCTAGGTTGCATGAGGAAAGCGATACATTACGAAGAGACTAAAATATAATTAATAGATTCTTTGGAGTCCGGGAACGAACGGTGCTCCACCAGTTAAATTTCTCCCATTTGTAAAGGTTTTTTTTTTTTTGAAAAGATTGTAAATGTTGAAACTACTGTTCTCAAGATAAACCACTTGCTCTTCTGGTTTGGAATACGTGGCATCCATTATCTTCGGATAAAGTCACATTAACTACATGGTGTCAAATTTTTTTTTTTTATCTACACCAACGGCGTCAATTTCCGGTGTTGTTGTTGACGTTGCACGTTACCACAACTGAGCACTTTGCTCTTTATTAGTTCTATATATTGGGCCTTTCGTTTATATTTTTATTGATTATTTTGAATCCTTTATGGACCTCTTTCAGCCGTTCAAAAAGTTCCATTCTTGGGCCTTCTCTTTTGTAATATATTGATTGTTGAACATTGAACATTGAGAAGCCCAATACTAAATCTCTCATATTCCTGGTCATGCATCTTCATCCTTTTCTATTCTTTCTGAGCGAACACATGAAAAAATCTCAGTAGGAACGCAGGTTGCATGCGTTTATTCGCAATTACGCGAAATTATGAGCTAAGAGTTGACTCTGGAGTCTGGTCTCTGGAGATTGCAATACTCAGTTCCAAAAAGAGAAGTAAATATCCATCCAAAAGCGATTCAAACATGAAGCATCTATCTACACAGGAGGTTAAATTCACCAGGCCATGTTCTTTTACCCAGTGATGCAGTTAGTGCACTTGACCTTTCTTCTTCACAGCTACACACTGCTTGTTGCCCAATGCCAATTCAATAATTCCCTTTATCAAATCCCCTCATCTTTTAAAAGTTTAAAACCTCTTTGCAAATCCTTAACTACTTAATAAATTATGCATGACGGCAACACAATCAGACTGTTCTAGAGTCTGTTAGCGCATTTCCTTTGTTAAATGCTCCTAATCTTTACAAAAATAGATGTTTCTTTTTCACTTTTCCCACTTTTCCAATGATTTCCAAGGAGTGCAATGATAAACCATAAAATAAAGCGAGAAGCTTCAAGGTTACAAGCGCACCAAAAAGAGACTAGGAGTATTCACCAAGTGTCCTGTTTGAACCGTCAATTTTTCATGGCAAAATTTATTGTTGTTGAGCTTTCCCCTTCAAGGAAAGAAATAGAAAAAGGAGAAATGTTATAATGCATCTTGCTACTTGCAAATGTTTGAATAACAGACCAACCATGAATTGGCAGTTGTACATACATATTGTCCATTAATATAGAAATGATAGTCAATATTACTAGAATTTCTCTTCAATTTGCAAGTAAACAACAGAGGATGTCATAAACCTTTTACGGATCAATTTGTATGGTGTCATCCATACCAGTAAACTAAAAATTCTTTCAGAAAATATCAAAACATCTCCACAACTGAACAATTTTTCTTTAAATAATTCTTTTGAGAATGACGACCAAACAACTACGCATTCATAATTTAATGGGAGTTGTGAACTGAAATGACTATTTACTAGCCATCCAATAAGACTAACTGCTTTTTTAAAACTTTTCATATTGTTTATTAACATCTCTTTTGGCTCTACTTATTCCTTTTCTTTTTTGTTTATTCAGTCGCTCAATCCTCTCCAACATCTGTACTTTAAGATGATATTGTTTCTAAATTATTTTTTAAACATCTACTTCCAAATTTAGATATAAATATGAGTTTTTTTAGCCTGAACTAAAATTAATTTTATTTTCCACGGAAAAATATTACTGTTGAGCTTTCCCCTTCAATGAAGGAAGTATAAAAAAATTGAGAAATCTTGTAATGCATCGTGCTACTCGCAAACTTTTCAATAACCGACCACCCACGCCCACGAATTGGCAGTTGTACATCATATATTGTCCATGAATAGAGAAATGATGGTCAATATTGCAAGGATTTGTATCTTCAACTTGCAAAGTAAACAACAGAGAATGTCCAGAACCTTTTACGGATCAATTTGCATCGTGTCATCCAACTATTGAAGTAAAATTGAAGTTTTTTTGAGTAAAAAAAAGTAAAGTAAAATTGCAGTTCTTCCAGAAAAACCTCTCCATTTCTGTGCATGAAGCGTTTTCTGCATGCTATGCAATAATAGAGACAACAAAACAATTTAACATCCATTAGTGAACCGGAACTAATGACTATTTATTAGTCATCCGATAAGATTAATTGATTTCTTATAATATTTATATATTTCTTTTCACGAAAAAAATACACTGAACCAAATGTCACGCAGTTAAATTTAAATCAAGCACTTAAGGATAATTACAAAGCACGCAGTTAATCAGTCCAGTTCCAAAGGTAATATGTTTTCCATGTTGAGTAGATACCAGGTAGGTGGTGGATATACTTGCAAGTTGCAGCAGGATCACTGTAAAGATATAATTATTAATTAATTGATGTCACTCTTTGAAAATTCCTATAAATAAATCATGATATTTGTTGAGGAAATATAGAGTGGGGACATTTGACCAATTTGCTACCAAACTATCCCCCACATTGTGATCAGAAAGTGTTTAATTAAATTCTGAAACCCCGCACTAGAGAAGAAAATATCTGATTACCTATCAGCTATGTAACATTGAAAGCAAACCAAAGTAGAGATTAAACTAAAGGATAATCCAATTAGGATTGTAAGAAAAAAATTGTAGTTTGTGGTTCATTTATATTTGGTTTGCAAAAAAAATCATAATAAATTCATACAATATCAGTTCAAAATTATTTTTGAATCAAATCAGTTCGATTCAAATTTCACAAACTAATGAACTTTAAATCTTAATGATGTTTGAATCATTCAATATTTGAGAAAATATTTAAATTCTAGATCTTTGTTGATGAATTCTAATTTTATATGATAATATAGACTTTTAGTTAGTTGAAAGTCAGCCATACATTGTAGAATGAAGAATTCAGCATTAGTGAAAGATAAATATATTTTAATATCAAGCTCCACACATTTAATTTTTTAACTCAATTTCAAACTATTACGAATCAAATCAAACTAATTCAAATTTAAACAAATTCAAATTCAAATTCGTATTATAATAAAAATTATATATTTATTTCAAATCAAACTAATTTGATTATATTTAAAATCAAACTCAAACACTAACTATAAATAAAATCCAATTTATTTGCGGCCGACCCAATCCAGCTTTACAAAATAAAAGGAAGATAAGGAAAACCGACACAGTAAACTGTTCCCCATTTCTTTTTGATGGAAATAGATAAGTGAGAAGACAGAGAGGTGGCGAGTGGAGGGGATGTTGAGATCGGTGACGAGTGGGCCCGCAAAAAGCGCACAACTTTTACCTCCTACGTTTTTAGATTTGGTGGTTTGGAATGTTAGTCCCTTTCTTTATCTCTCTCCAGCTTCTGTTGTTTCTTTTTTGCTGAGGAGGATGAAGAGGATGAAAAAGGTGAGCTTGCGCCATCATGGGTGTTCCGTGTCCATGTAGGCTGGGTTGGGTCACCGCCCTGCGCCCAACCTTTCCTGGACAGAATTTTTTTATTTTAATAAATAAAATAAATAAATATAGCAAACTGACAATGTCTCTCCTCACTTTTGTATAAATAGTCAGATTCGAGTTTGAAACTCGGGTCCGTTTTTTTTTTGTTTTACATAGAAACGAAAAAAAACAAACTCGGGTCCGGATAAATTTTTTTTTTTTACGTTTGTGTGTTATATTAAAAATAAAACACAACAGTCAGTAGATTGATCTAAAATATTGCAACAAAATTAAAATAGGTCTGCAATTGCCAGTTCTCTTTCTCTCCATAATTTATTATAACTCGGTTGTACTGTGGGAAACTTTTGTCTAACCAAACCCTTTACTTCTTTAAATGTCATTTCTAAGTTGTCTCTCAACCGATTCTTAATAATATCTGCTATCATTCTGGAAGTCATCTGACTGTGGTCCGCTCTAGTAGCATTGCCAAAATAAGAGTGCTCAAGAGGATTTGTTTTGATCTCCCAAATACCCGTTATATTGGGTGTGACATACATCCTCCATAAACAGTTAGAATTTTTATATTTCATTACTAATTTTGATTTGCTGCTATTTGTTACCTCTAATTCTATATTCTGTTGAACATGAAAATCAGCGATTTTCACTTTCAACTCGATTTCAATCTTGTATCGAATCGTCGACCGACACCAAATTGTTCATCAATTCTAGGTGGTTTGCGAAAATAAGGCTCGCATGCATACGACATTGGCGTATTATCGACAAATTGTGCACACGGTGCTTCATTCCCCGATTGATAAAAGGAACAGACATTTGCCACTCTCTAACTATTTCTTCGACATCTACCGCATCATCGCTTTCATCAATATTTATATTCTGTTGCATCCTGGATGTCATCCTCCTCGACATCCAGGTGCCACTCTTCCTCTTCGTCATCCTCATCCACATCCACATCCATATCCACATCCACATTTTGTACCGAAACACGGGATGGTCGCTGCTCTCGAGCTCGGGAGTGGGTTCTTTCCTCAGCCATTACTGGATTACTACTTCCAGGAATACTAGTTAGATCATAGTTATCAGAACTGGATATTGGTTCGGATTTAACTACTAGCTCCAGTGTTTTATACCTGGGTAAGTGGTACATAGCTGTTGTTTTAATCATTCCCCAAATTTCATCAGAAATAACCCCAAATAAGCTATAAAAAAACCGCTCGAACCTGCTGGGGCAGTGTTGATCCGTGCACTAATGCTGATATTGAATTGGCCAGGGAGCAGCTCCAAACCAGCATGAATCTGCTTCTTCAAGTCACGAAAATTGATTGTCTCGTCGGCAGAAAATGTGCACGTGGCTTGAATATCGTAATCCGTTCCATGAGAAGTTTTCAAGATTTGACCTCCGTGATACACATTGATCAGCAACATTTTCGTCTCTACAGTATGAACGATAAACCCTATTATTAGTATATTTTAATTTTACAACAAAAATTAATAGTCCAAATAGAAAAAAAAACATACAACGTTGATGACACGAGAGTGGTGAATACGGATCAAACCTGGATCTGTCGAAAAATAAATTTCCAGTTTGAAGCTCTTGTAACAGTAACAATGGCGATTTTGAAGAAATTGTTAGCTGAAGGAAGATGAAGAAGAAATATACTGGGTGTGCTATATAATAGCATGATGTTGGGACCGAGTTTAAAACTCGGTTCCAGGTGTACTGGGCCGAGTTTAAAACTCGGTCCATACACCTGCAATTTTCAAATATACTGGGTGTGTTTATTTTAATTTTTGTTGTAATATTTTAGATCAATCTACTGACTATTGTGTTTTATTTTTAATATAACACACAAACGTAAAAAAAAAACCCGGACCCGAGTTTCAAACTCGGATTTGGCTATTTATGCAAAAATGAGGAGAGAAATGACCAGTTTGCTATATTTATTTGTTTTATTTACTAAAATAAAAAAAATCTGTTTCCTGGAGCAACGCGTAGAGCGAGAACAGTCAAGTGTTTTGCAAATTAGAAGAAATATTTTGGGTCATTTAGTAAAATATTTGAAAAGGATAAAAAGAAAAAGGTATATATATATATATTAATATTCGTGGATAAAGTGTTAAATAATCAAATTCATTGAGTTTAGAACACGTATATGTATTTTAATGCTATTTTCTTTGTTCTTTAATTTTCTATCATGATTTGATAATCTATTGACAAAATTGTCAATATATTCATGTTAAGTGTATCTAAATAAACCTTCTTTTAATGCAAAATTTTAATTTATTAATTAAAATAAAACAAAAATTTGAAGTTCAACGAATAAGTTTACAGCAATAATTGAAACAAGCTTATCTCCGCCTAGGCCCGCGCCGGTCCCCTTCTTTCTTCCCCGCATGGGCGTAACTTTCTTTGCATAGTGGATTTTTCATTTTTTTAATCTTTTTTCTCGATTGGGGCAAGAGGATTCTAGGCTTAAGAGTACTGTTAAAGGGTTTCATCTCTTCTAGAGTTGGCGGTGAGAGTCTTTCATCCAATGGCTATCAGATTGTAGTTCAGGGAGAATTAGATTAGCACGTCGGTTTAAAAGGTGATGATGACCAAATTGATGGATCTAGCATGCGTGTGATTTGGCGGCAGTTGGGATGGTCGGAATACTACGGCAAGGAAGAAAGACATGAGCTACTGTCAGGAGAAAGATGGAAAAAAAATAGGGCTATTCAACCAAAGCTTAGAGCATCATATTGATGCCGATTGTCAAAATTAAGTTTTTATGTCACGTTATTAAATTGACAATTCAGTTTAAGAGTGACATCCTTGAATAAAATAAAATTATTAAAATGACACTGACGTAATTAATTTTCTATTTCTCTGCTGACGTGGCTTGTCAAATGGACTGTCAAATTTAGATAATTGTCTAATTTTGTTTAGTCTCTGCATTCCTAAAATTCAAATGACAATTGTCAAATGAGATTTGACAATCAATTTGACAATGGAATGTTGATGCTCTTATTTGTCATTTATCTTATTCGTATTGTATCTAAAAAAAGATATAAAATAAAGTTTTATAAATTATTCAATATGATATTATGGATAAGAATATTTTTCGCTAACTTATATAACATACTCATTATCTCTAAAGTAAATTATATAAATATATATAGATAAAATATTTACAAAATATAATAATTTATTTTATATTTTAATAATAATTAAATTAAATTAAAATTAGTATATATATTTTTTATGACAATTAAGATAAAAAATTATATAATTTTTATTATATCTAAAGCATTGTTGATTATTGTACTTTATTATTATATTTATTTGATGATATTTATTTATTTATTTAAATCATATATTTTTTGCATTAATTATCATTATTTTTATCTGATCTATGGTCACTTTTTCGTTATTTGAAATTCTTAATAGGTAAAGGTAAGGTAAGGATAAATTTATTTTTTAACGAAAAATGATAGAATATGGATAAAAAATTAATAGATATGAATATAAAAAAATGAGTTTTTGTATATTCTTTAATTTTAACCAATCTGTAATGTGATCATCTACTTGTGATCTATATAACTTATTGTAGATAAATGTAAGTTGGAAGCATAGACCTCCACCTTTTTAATAAAAAAAATATGAATATAAAAATATTTTTATACGTACTTTATCCTATTCTACACATTGACAATCCAAAAAAAAACAATATATTTGATTTCTTCCGATAGTTACCTTTCTTTTCATCTCAGGCAGTTCCTTCTCTTTTTCCTCAATGTCTGCATTGGCCTTAGTTGTCTTTTTTACTTTTTTTTTCTTTATGACTATGTTTGTATTTTTAATTTCTATCTTTTTTTTTCTTGTATTTTAACTATTATGTTTTTCTCTAATTTTTAATGTTTTTATTATTTTTTGTGACGGATCGATGCTTCAAAGTAAGATTTTTATCATTTTTTAGTTTGTTTTGAACAAGATTAAGAGTTCAGATGAACATTTAATTTTTACTTCATTGTGACAGAATGATTTTAGTATATTTATTTTGTATCTCTTGGCCTAATATAAAATGAATTCTAACAATTATAATATTTCATGTGAACTGGGTTCTTGTGTACAAAAAATATCTCTGATTTAAATTCGACATTTGGTTCTTACATTCAAATATAAATACAAAAAGCAACGAAACTAGATACACCAAATGTTTGGGGTTGTGACCAGGGGCGGATGCAGGATTTTGGTCAGGGGGTCAATAATCGGATTCAGTAGCTTATCGGATTTAAATCCATTAACTAATCGGGTACTAAATAAAAATATTAAAATAATATCTTTATATATTAAAAATAATAAAAAATAAAAGTTAAAATAATAAATAATCATAGCAATAAAGAAAATTTTCTTCTACAAGGCTTTATATTTTAAAAAATTTACATAATTTTTTCATTATCTGATATTAAATATTTTTTCTCAATGAAAAATAATCGGATAAAATATTAACCTAAAAGTACTATTTTTCAAAATCCAGGGGGGGTCAACTGACCCCCCTGGCCATAGCTATATCCGCCCCTGGTTGTGACACCGCAATCCTTCTCTCTTAAAAAAAGGGTTGGAATTTGAGTTCTCACCAGTGCCATTGTCAGCGGCCATATGTGTGGTCCTTTTATTGTGATAAAAACGCATGAGCTTTTTCAAAAATATCAGGAAGATAAGTATGATATGTTATTAGAGAAGAGATCACTTGACAATGGTTATTTTAATACTTTTAACAATGAATTTTAAAATAAATATAATTTTTTTTAAAAATAGAATTTTTTTTTATAGATATATTATTAGACTTATAGATATAATTGATAGTGATTCAAATTTTATGCAATTTTATTGTTGTTTGATAGTCCATTAAAGACCATTAAATTGAATCATTGCAAAGTGCATAACATTTTGATGAACTTTGATGGACTAGCAAACAATAATGAAATTACATAAAATTTTAATCACCATCAATCTATAAAAAGAAGAACATATATATATTTTAAATTTTTTTATATTTATTTAAAAACTCATTATACAAATTGTCGAGATAACTCATTGACAAGGATCCCTACCCACGTAATTATTGACCAAGCCCCCTGGATTAAAAGAGAATAATTTATATTTACTCATAAGTAGATCTGGTCCTACCGTTTTAATTATGCCCATTAATGTCTTTTAATTAATTAATCTTTTTTTAATCTTTTTAATTTTTTTTTGTGAATATCTATGAAGCGCGTTATTAATTTTCAATTGAACCCAATTATATAGTACGGAATGTACGCTGTCTATTGGATATTCATACACAAACCTTTGTAAATCACATTTTTAACACAGAACAATCTCAATAAAAAGAAAAAAATGTTTTAGTTTTATGAATCAAATAAGATATAGAAAATTTGCGCGCTCCCACCTCATCATTTAAGAAAATATGTTTTAGTGAGAAGAGAACAAACGAACACATGTCAAATTCAAGACATTGAGAGCAAGTTGGCTTTGCATGCGGCAAGTTGGCTTAGAAATGGTAACGGTTTGGATTTGTGTCATGTCTAAACTCCCAAGTCCAACTTTTCGTCCAAAATATTAGATTCAGCTCGTTCAGTCTTTTTCATAGTAGTTGAAAATTGAGTCATGGTCTCATGGACCATCCTATTACATTTTTGGTTAGGCTACTTGGCTACGATCAGTTCCAAATCATTAAATTCCGTCAAATAAATGAAAACGTATTCTCCGCAATATTGAGTATTTGAGTTGTTTACAAATTATATATATATTTTTGGCTATAGATGATTTCATTCCACAATATAATTTTAATCTCAACGATACACAGGACATATTTTTATGAGATAAAACCCAAGCCATATATGATCATATAAAACAAAAAAATATTGGTGCTTAAAATGATGGATCAAAATGACAAATGATAATTTTTTTGTTTAATATTAGCCATATATGTAGATATATATAGAGAGAGTTAGGCTATGGTGCTATGCATAGTACGGATCAACTCTGTGCTATAAACTGGTTCTTTATTCTTAAAGTCTAAATAGTTGATCCGAACCGTTCAAAATATTTTTCATATAAATATCTAGTTGGGATCAAATTTTATATTTTTTAGATTTTTTTTCCTAATTTTAGATAGTTAGAAAATCAATCATTTTGGATAACTCATAATAATTAAATCAAGTGATTTTCTAACTATTTAAAAAAATAGTACAAAAATCTAAAAAAAATATAAATTTGGTCCCAACTAGATATTCATATGAAAAATATTTTGAACGGTTCAGATCGACCATTTGAACTTCGAGAATGAAGAACTGATCCATAGCACGGAGTTGATCCATGCTATGCATAACACCATAGCCCAACTCTCTCTCTCTACGGTGCTACGCTTAGCACGAATGGCCCGTGTGCTACGCGGAAGAAGGACACGAGAGATCCCTCTAAGTGTGCATTGGGGTATATTTGTATAAATTTGGAATGCACATTTAAAGGTTTTAGAGATTGTGGGGTCTTTAAGATTCCAATGGGCGCAAGCCCCCATTGTTAATTACCCTGGGCTTTGAACCCGAGGAATCTCTGATTAAGAAAAAGAAAATAAACAGAATAGTTAAGCAATTTTAAGTGGTCGCTGTGAATAATGGCAGGGAAGATATGAACTTTTCAAGGTAGTTTACACCTTGTGAATTGACTTTTTATTTTTTTTATTGATAAAATGATTTAGTTTTTATTTATTTATTATTTGAACTTATCTTATTTAAATTTATTTAGTCTTGAATGTTGAGATTTATTTTTATTTTAGATTAAGGTTGGTTTAATTCTAAAATTGATTTTTTTTATTTGATAAGAAGAAAAAAAGTTTTTTATTTATTATTATTATTATTAGTTATGTTTTTTATTTATTTATTGATATCTAAATTTATTTAATTTTGAAGATTGAGAGTTACTTTTTATTTATTTTTTTTTATGATATTTATTTTAGGTCAATGTTGATTTAGTTTTTAAATTGAATTTATCTTTATTTTAGGTGAATGTTGATTTATTTTAAATGAATGTTGATTTAGTCTTTTACTTTTTTATTTATGTATTTATTTATTTAATTTATTTTTATTTAAATTTTATTTAATTTCGAATAAGAGTTATATTTATTTTATTTTTTCATTTTTTATTCATTATATATTTAATTTTATTTATTTTTGTATTTAGAATTACTTAATTTAGAATTTAATTTCATGAATAAGAATTATATTTATTTATTTATTTTAAGAAAACTTTTATCTTATTATTTTTTTATGTTATTTATTTTTATTATATATTTTCAATGAAAGCACTTTAATATATTTTTTTATTTTCAACAGCAAAGAAAATACGATCAGTCGGGGATTATTTTTTATTTTTTGAGAAAATATATTATTAACATACTAATTTTATTTGAAAAAAATATCAATGGTAATGTTATGAACAACTTTTATTTTGAATATGTTTTAATTTGAATCCTTTAAAATATTGTTTTGGGAGGAATATTAGAAACGGACAAATCTGAAAACTTACGAAGACTTCAGCAGATAATACTGTTTTTTGATTTTTTTTAGAGTAAAATGAGTTAATAACATACTGATTTTATTTAACAGAAATATGAAATAGGATGTTACGAACAACGTTTATGTTGAACACTTTTCATTTTGAGCACTTTAAAGTACTGTTTCGAGCAAAATACCAACAGAGGACGGTTCTGAAAATCAGGAGCTATCATGATTGTTTTGCATATTTGAAAGGTATTTACAACTTATTTTTGTATGAAATTTTTGTAAAATCTCATCTTAATATGTATTCCAAGAATATAAAATAATATATACATGTCACATTGACGGATCGGTATAGTTTTTTATTTCTTTTCTGATAAAGGATTGAACTGGACAGCTGAGGATATTTTGAACATTTAAAAAAAATCTACTTAAGAAAATATTTCAGAAAAATCATGAACCTTTTAAGAAGTATATTTGTAATAACTTTCATGTTGAAAATATTTTTATTTAAAACTATCTTAAATGAGTTTTAAAAGGATTTTATATTCAACGAAAAAATTAACTAGGATGAACATATTTTTTATATATTTTTTTGAAAGTATTTTCTTTTAAAATATTATTTTTTATATTTTGATATAACAAAATTAGTATCATATCACTCTAAAACTCGACACACACAACTTTGTCAAGCCGGCACCAAAGTTTCAAAGAGTTCTATGATTTATCGGAATAAAAAACTATTTTTTATACTTTTAACAAATTACTCGATTTTTATTTTAGAAAGGCTAACACTCACGGCTCTTATTAAGCCGGCACTAGCATTATAAAACTTTGAAACCCGACACACACAGCTTTGTCAAGCCGGCACCAAGGCTTCAAAGAGTTTTTATATTATTATACTACTAACCAGATTATTATAATCTACTAGCTAAGGACTCATAAATTCATATAAAATCATACGAAACTCCAAAAATTATGAACATTTACAGAGAGATGCAATATAACTAGATCTAGATGCTCACAAAATTTTAATTAAATCGGAGTAGCAGAGATATGATTTTTTATTTTCGAGTCAGACTAGGGGCAAAAGAGGAAAATGCTGTACCAGTATTTGCTGATTTTCAGATCTAAAAAAGCTATAACTTTTTACATAAAAATCAAAAAAATATAAAATCAGTTTCTATAGATTCATATGACTTATTTCTACAAGATCTGAAAGTTTTGTAAGATTTGGAGTAGATCTCATCCCATTTTTCATTTTATTGCATTTTCAGCCATTTTAGGGCTGATTTTGCGTTTACAAGGGATTCATTGATCTTAAACGGTTTAAATACATCATTTAGCTTCAATCTAACATTCAATGATGTTTGTATGCAGATTTGAGCCAAAAGGAAAGAAAGAAAATAAAAAAGATCGAATTGCAACATAAGAACATCAAGAAAAAGAAGAAAAATCGATATTGCACATGAAAAATTTCATCTTTATTGCACGGATTAAAATTACAAGCTCCAATACACTCTTGATATCTATATTTACAGAAGAGAGACCTACCTAGACCTAATTTGTAGCTTGAGTAGAAGAGGAATTGATTGAATCTTGTATCTTTGGGCTTGATTTTGATCTCAATTCAAAGATTGGATCTTATTTTGTATCTAATTTGAGCTTCAATTGGTTTTGACAGCGTTTTGGATTAGCATTCAGCTTGGGATGGGTTGTGTCTTGTGTTTGAAGGAGGAGAGGGGTTTATATAGGCCTAAGGGGTGGTAGATGGGTGTATGAGATCGGTTTGACTTTTCTTTGACCAATTTATGCACCAACTCCTTTCATTCATCTTCTCATACTCTTCTGAACGTTTTGTGGTGTATTAGACCAGTTCTAAGTGTTTTAAATGTGCTCTAACAGCTGAGAGGACAAGTGGGGCACAAGTGGAGTTTGTTATGTTTGCTGAAAATTTACAAATTTACCATCTCTAACCACCACTTGTTCACCAGATGATTCTAGGGACTTCTAGAAGGTTGTAGAGCTTAAAATATGTTCTTGCCACTCCCTTCCTGCATTTTAGACCTTGCCGGATCCCAATTATGCACCCGAGACCCGTTTTTGCCTTCAAACCCGATTTCAAGCCTCATAATCGTTCTCCTTCATTTCTTCACCATTTCTTGTGTTTCAAAGCTTGATTAGCATCTAATTGATCCCAGGAATTGATCTATAATGTTTATTCAATTAATAGAATGCTCTGGTATAGAGTTTGACCAACTCGGTTTTTGACCCGATTTGCGAGTTTGTGGTCTCACCAATTTAAAGCTTATGAAATTCAACCAAGCCCTCAAACAATCTCTTGTGACCATGGAAAAGGTGTTTGAAGTGTCAATTTGATCAATTATGGCTCGGATTACTCGATTTCATTTTTGGATCGGAAACTTTCCCTTCCGTTTTCTCCCAAATCGCTCAACCATTTTGCATGTTCTTTATCTCATTGTGTTCTCCTCTCCGTGCTCTTTCCAACGGTATATAATATGTGGGTTTTCGTCGCACGGGAGCACCATCACCATTTTTGAATTTTACACCATGGAGAGACTCGGGGTTACTGTAGCATTGGCATTTTCGAATTTAGCCCCTCTCCATTTTGATTTTTAATTAGAGCCCTCCATTTGCTGATTTTCTTATTTCTCCTTTGCTTTTAAATTGTTTCTCAAAGATCTCTTTGTCCAAATTGCACCAAAATTTGCTCAAATATTCCTTGAAATATAAAAAAATTTATGGTAATTTTTATTTACCATTTTACCCCTTTTTCAAGCATCAATTAATTTTTAACGCTTGATTAATTAATTTTTCATTATATTAATCGATAATTTGGAATTTCTTTGACTTCTGTAACTCCAAAAATATCAAGTAATATATGAAAATTCTCAGAATTTTATGGAGAATTTGATTTTGCCATAAAATTTGAGTTTTGAGATTTTAGGTTTCGAAGAGGTTTTCGATTTGAATTTGTAGAGCTTCAGCATTTAATTCTTTTCTTAGGAATTTTGATTTTTGAGCATTTCACTGAATTCTTCTTTTTTCGTGGTGCTTCTGGACTTGAATTAAGTCTCTTCGGGCTTTTAAAATTTCTCCTTAAATTTTTGAATATTTTATCCCAAATTACTTTTTTTTAATTCCCCGAATTTTCAAGGGTAAACAGCTACGAACCGTTTCTCCGTCTTCAAAGTTTAAATAGTCGATCCAATCGGTCAAAATATTTTTCATATGAAAATTTAGTTGGAGACCAAATTTTATATTTTTTAGAATTTATTTACTATTTTTTAAGATAGCTAAAAAAAATCACTTGATTTAATTATTATGAGTCATTCAAAAGGAGTCATTTTCTATCTATCTTAAAAAATAGTAAAAAAAATTCTAAAATTTGATCTCCAACTAGATTTTCATATGAAAAACATATTTTGACCGGTCGGATCAACCATTTAAATTTTAAAGATGGAGAAACTGTCCGTAGCACACAGACCATCCGTGCTACGTGTAGCACCGTAGCCAAACTCTCTCTCTCTCTCTCTCTCTCTATATATATATATATATATATATATATATATATATATATATATATATATATATATATATATATATAGTTGGGCTATGGTGCTATGCATAACACGGATCGACTCCGTGCTATGGATCGACTCTTCATTCCCAAAGTCTAAATGGTCGATCCAAACCATTCAATATATATATATATATATATATATATATATATAGAGAGAGAGAGAGAGAGAGAGAGAGAGAGAGAGAGAGAGAGAGAGAGTTATGCTATGGTTAGTTATGAAGTTTAAAATATTTTTGTACTTCACGTTGTATCTCTCATTTCTAAATACAAAATATCGATCCAACCTTCAAAGTGTTCTCCATATTAAAATATATTTGAATACCAAATTTCATATCTTTTAGAAATTTTTTTCTATTTTTTATGGGTTAGAAAATCGTTCTTATTGAAAATTATAAGTTCACTGTATTTTTAACCCCTCAAAAAAAATAGAAAAAAATTCTTGATATGGAGAAAATTTTGAATGGTGAGATTAATACTTTGAATTCGAAAATGAGAGATACGATGTGAAGTACAAAAATATTTTGTACTTCACGACTAATCGTAGTATAACTCTCTCTCTCTCTCTCTCTCTATATATATATATATATATATATATCCGACTATGGTGTTTTACAAAGCATAGAGGTGTTGTGTGTTTTGCGCTTTATTTTTAATTTCAAGTCAGAAATAATCGATATGAACCATTCAATTTAATCTTCATATTAAAATCTATTAGTAAACCAAATTTTATATTTTTTAGAATTTGTTTGCTATTTTTTCTGATGAGAAAAAATGACTTGATTTGAGAATTCTGGTTCATCCAAAAATGACGGTTTCCCCCCTATCCAAAAAAATAACAAATAAATTCCAAAAAAAATATAAAATTTAGTTTATTAATAAATTTTGATACGGAGATTAGATTGAGCAGTTTTAATCGATCATTTCTGACTTAAAATTAATAATAAAGCGTAAAACACACAACGCTCTTGTCCTTTGTAAAACACCATAACCTAATTCTCTCTCTCTATATATAAACAACATAAGAAAAATCAGAATAACTATACCAAAAAAACATATAATTTAATACATAATGGAAATCAACTGCACGTTGTAAGTGATTTCTCAATCTTAGATATCTTATGAATTGTAGTGATTTAACACAATCGACTGCAAGATGCGAGTTATTTACTATTCTCATCAATTTCAAATGATCGACCGAATTATATAAATGTTTTTAGGTGGACGACTAATTGATTGTGCTGCCATTACTATATAATTATCATCTAAGTGCAGCCTTCTCTGTACAACAGTACAAGTATTTATTCCTTAGTTAACAAATGTACCTTTTCACATGCAATATACCTTGTTACGCAATTAATTCACTAATCTTATATTTTTCTTAATCTATTTGTATCCACATGTAAAGTCTTTTCCGGTTTTAGTGATGACCCTAGCAACAATCATTATGTTTCTTTTCTGATTTATTTATTTTATTCAGTACTGATGTCGATACACTCGAGTTTAATGAACCACAATAATTTGTGCTTCATTTTTGTTTTGCGATGATCCCGTAAACAACCATTACCCAATCAAGGATTTCGATGGAAAATTTATCTTAAATTTTCAATATTCATAGAAGCCATTGCCCTTTCTTTTTTCCCCTTGCAAGCCTAGGATTCATAAACCAACTAATGTGTTATTTATTTTTTATATAAAAAAACCCTCTCTAGCTTGTTCTTTTTATTCTAAAATGGATTTGAAAAACATGAGTAAACGATTAGTCAATAATTACGACTATCTTAGTTATAAAAGGGTAATTAATAGTCATCTTATTTAGGATATAAATTATCAAATTGGGCCATTCTAAACGATCTTTGAAAAAATCTCCTGGGGTCTTTTGGGTAGATTGAGCTGCTTTACAGAGACTAAAAAAAATGTGAAATTCAAAGTTGAAAAGATACTTCTTCGTTCCTTCAATATATTATTTGTTTCTATGTCGAACTTCTTGTTTATCTTGTACGTTAAGGATCTTTTTTTTTTTTTTGCGTTCGTCATATCCATAGTAAAGCGACACGTGCACCTACTAGCACATAATGTGAAGTCGTTTTCCATAGATCAGTTCAGTCTGAGGCTTCTTTCTTGTATTATCTCTGGGCCTAATATTTAATCTTTACGGAGAGATATAATTATAATGTGTACTTAAATCGTGCGAAAAACACTATCGCAAAAAAGAAGAAGAAAGATTTCATTGACGATTAATTATTATTGTAATTAATAACGGTTATATAACCGTGGTAGATAACCACAATCACAAAAAAAGCTTCACTAATGGTTAATTATTGTAATTAATAATGGTTACATGACGGGTTACTAAAGATACTAAATAACCATTACAAAGCTACAATGTTTACAAAAGTATCTTACACAAGTTTGTAATGGTTTGGAACCATTAGAAATGAATGACGAACAGTAACAATTTTATATTGTAAAACTGTTATAGGTTCGTTCGTTCTGATAACGGTTCTACAAACGAATCGTTACAGATTGTATATAAACTATAATAACTTTTCTTAAAGCAAATCGTTAGAAATTTTTCGTTATGAATAACCTTTTTATTTTATATTTATTTATTCTTTGGATAGTAGAACCGTTACAGAATAGTAATTTTTTTTAATGATTGCACTGTTTATTGTGACTAGCCCGTATATTACTATCCATATATAATTTATATCATCAATTACCATTAGTTGCTACATATATCAATAATAGATAAACATATATTTATAACAAAAAAACATATTGCATATATATATATATATATATAGAGAGAGAGAGAGAGAGAGAGGGTTATGGTGCTTCATGGAGCACCGAACCTCTTATACTTTACGTTCGTATTTCAAATTTAAAAATTCAAATGACCGATCTAAACCATTGAACATGATCTTCATATTGAAATACCTTTCGAGATCAAATTTTATAATTTTATAATTTTTTTTGCTATTTTTTAGATGGATACAAAATCACTAGTTTTGGATAGTGCAGAAATCGTTAGATCAACAAACTTTGTACCCATCTAAAAAATATAAAATTTGATCTCAAAAGATATTTCAATATTAAGATCATGTTCAATGGTTTGAATTGACCATTTGAACTTTTAAATTCGAGATACGAACGTGAAGTACAAGAGGTTTGGTGCTCCATGTACACCCTAACATATATATATATATAAATAGAAAGAATAAATAAATAAATATATTCACAAAATATATTATAAAGCCCAAACATATTGTTAGAAATGTATTCTACAATTAAAATCTTCATTTCTTCGATTACATTTACGGGATATGATTTTAGAGCCTTTTGAATAGTCTATAAAAATAAATTAACAACACTTTATTTATAGCTTTTGAATTAGAATGAAATATTAAAATAAAAAATATATTAGAATATATATATATTTCATACCTTTGGCCAACCCTCAAAAGGATAAGTGATGATAATTTCATGCATTAATCTCATTACGTAGTAACCGCACTCTTTACCGCTCGACCGTTTTAGACTCTACATTTGTTAAATAAATAAATAATTCAATAACACCACATGACATCCAAGCCCTTATAATTAATTTGTGAACAAAGTCAGAAATTACCTTAATTTATGAATATGAGAACTTAACGTTCGGCAAGTTCTCACCCTTTTGCATTCAATAATATCTTAACGTGCTACAATATATAACTACAGTCAGCATAATTAATTTGCATATATTGAGATTATTGGAAAATTTAAAAAATACTTACGTAGTCAATGCTATCTTGAGATTCTTCACTTTGAAATAAGTACCATTTAGGGAATCCACAAGATAAACAATTAAATTCATGAGATTCACGATTATGACATACCAATTATTCCTGTATTTTAATTTTTAATATTAAGTTACTATTTTATTTCATATTAGTTATCAGCTATATATAAATAAAGTAAAAAATAAATTAATTAAGTTTTGTAAGTTGATTTTCTAACCCCTGAATGTACGATAAAAATATGAATGAGTTTGGATCATCGACACCTGAGAAAAAAATAACTATATAATTTGTTGTTGCCTTGAATTTGCTTCTCAAATTCGTCTCTGAGCAGCAATGAGCAGCGATACAGATCAAGAAATAAATATCTATCAATTATGAATTTCTTACAACATTTCACACAAATCCTACACATGTATTACATGATTGTGCCACAAATTATTACTATATATGAAATATATCAAGTTAATTAGATGCTTCTTATAGGCATGCAATTTTTAGAATGGAGATGTTGAGCCAACCATCCTTGAAGTCGTCAATGATGTCGGGCACCGCCATTATGATCTTACCTTTGACCCCAAAAATATCATTTGGTATGTCTATCTCAAGTCCAGAGATGTCGGCGGGTTGAGACATCAACGTTTGACAGAGAAGAGAAGAGGAATTATTGAGGTCCTTCATGATCGCCTCATCGAGAAGTGGTTCCTGGCAAAGAATTGATGACACACATATCAACGAGACTCTCTTCTTCGGGGCATGTTTCTTTGGTGTGATTTTCTACATGTAGTAAAAAATATTAGCAATAAATTTTAAAATCAAAATAAAATGTGGACATATGATTTAATTTATTACCGGCTCCACCAACTAAACTAGTTTTATTGGCCAAATGAGAGGAGTCTAGATCAGGTCACCAATCTAATCCTTGTTGTCTATAGAAAATATAATGATGACATATTTACAGCCTTGAACAACATAGTCGAAGGTGATCTTGACCTGATCTTGCAAAAGAGGAATGCCATGCACGACAACATTCTCACCAGATGGAAGAACCTTTTCGAAAGCTACCTTAATTCTACCTTTCGATCTTTGAACTTAAAGTGCGTATGACATTGATTTCTAAAATTAAAAGTATTTATGTCAAGCATCTGTCGTGCACACATCTTATTGGAGCTCACCTGATCAGTCAGGGGACAATAGGATTCTTGAGGAGAGATGATCGGAGGAACAACACACATTTCCCTTTGAGCATTTGTAAAATATGATTTCAATTGTTTGGTGAATTTCATTATAAGCTGCTCCCTCTACTTCGTCAATGTCTCATCTGATTCCTTATTCACCATCTCATTCAGTGTCTTCTGAGACACACAATTGAATTAAGACGACCTCCTCCTCCTCTTTTCATAGAGGGTGGATGCGGTAGAATATGTGGAGCATCCTCTCAGCCTCACCGAATGTTTCTTTTTCCCAATCAAAACACTCAAGATGTCATCATGCCAATCTGGCTCAAATAATCCTTGAGACGCTTCGTCGATCAAGTGTTCCTGTCACGAATAAATAGAAGTTCACGATAGAATAAAATTTATAATTAATTGGAACAAATTCAAGAACATATCACTCGTTGAAGGACCTCTCTTGCATCTTGGTCAGAGATTTCGTAAACTCTCTCTTTGCTGGTATGTTTTGCCCATGCCATGAACCATCTGAAACTCTTTGAATCCTTTGTTGAACTGATTCCTGACGAGAATGAATTCGATGAAAAAATGTCCGTCTCCTTTCATTTTTTTCACTACACCTTATACCCAGCCGACCGAGTCTATGAGGATGTTTATTTTCCTTCCTTGCTATCTGTCCTTGTGCACTCTTCTTCTATTGATAGATTTAAAAATTATTATTAGTACATGGTAGATAATATTATAAGATTCTAATGATTTAATCTATTAGGAAGATTTTTACACTACCTTAAATTCATCAGTGTCATTCTACTTCTTAAACTTTTTCCATTAGTCTGGTGTGATATTGAATTCGGCACATAAAGTTAATTATCATCACGTATTACTATTTAATTCTACCAAACTAAATACAACAATAGCGAAAAGGAGAAGAGAGCCAGATTAATAATCTTGAGAGATAGAGGAGAAGAAAAGAGTGCTGGATTGCAAGAACAAACAACAAACCACCCACGTCTGATCAGAAAAAAAAAATATTTGCACGAAATAAGAAATCAAGGCTCCAGAGAAGTTTATTACCTTTTATTAGCTTAATTTTGCATAAAATCAGAAATCTTTTATTAGTTTAATTTTGAGCAGTTTATTCTAGAAATCAAGACTCCAGATAAGTAATAACAACCGCTGATTATCATTTATCAGTTTCATTGAAGTCTATAGAACAACAAGATGAAATTAAAATTAAATAGGAGCATAAAATAAAATAGTATTGTACCACATATAGAACTCAACATGAATAGAGAGCTGGATGTAAGAAATTGATCGAGCTTGTGCAGCCACTGAGAGAGAGAGAGAGAGATAATAGAGATAGAGAAAAAAATCGCTTATATATAATAACCCTAAACTTTATAACGATTCTAGGCAAAAAATGTTATAAATTTTAATATTCAGTAATGGTTCTTTTGAAGAACTGTTATAAAGTAATTTCACTAGTACTATTGTGACAACCAACTGTTATAAACTCCCTTCTGACATCTCCCGATCAACTTTAACTCCTCATTTTAATGATTTATATTATGAACAATTACTAAAGTATTCACAAGAGTTACAAAAATACCATTGGATGTCTATTAGTAACCTTTTTTTTTTTTTATAAAAATCGTTATTAAAGGGTAGTTGCTAAAGTTTTTTGTGGTAGTGAAACATTTAAAAAAAAATAAATGCAAAAATTTCTTTAGCGTGAACCTTATTTCAAAAACAAATTAATTGTAAAAAATACTTATTAGGGATTTTTTTGATAGTTATCTGATTTAAATATTTTATTTTTGAGTTTGAGGAAAAATATTTAAATTAGTCTGCATGTATTTGGAAACTTTATATTTTACATTTAAATTGGAAAATTGGATTTCTTTTGATAGTAAAAACAAGATGGACCTTCTGAAAGTAGATTTTAAGTTATCTTAAAAATTGAAACTGAGCATATGTACAATTAATTAAAAACATGGAATGATTATATCTCGAGCTTTTTGATGATTGACAATTTCAGAGGGGCAAATATAAAAAAAATTAAACTACGCGTATGCAAAATTCAAAAAATGGAATGATTATATATATAGATTTTTTTTGTTAAATAAAATAAAAAAAAAGAAAATTATAAGATTTCAGTGAAAATGTTCATTCATAGCATATTGTTATATAAAATTTGAAACTCAGTCCCAGTTTTTTTTTTATAAAATTTTGATATTTTGATTAATTTTTTTTGAAACTTTTCCAAACATATGTTATATAGGATCCAAGCATATTGTTATATATTTAATAATCAATAAAAAAATAATGATTTTTCTTAATACTTTTTCATATTGCTATATACAGATTGTATAATGGTTAATTAATGTATTTATATTTTTTTCTTGTAGTAAATAAATGGACAAGTCATTCAAGTAAGGATGGGCGAATTACTGTTAATAAATTAAGCTAGAGAGTTGGCTAATATAAAAATAATAATTTATTGATATAATATTTAAATTTAAACATACATTGAAGAACATGTAAATATAAGTATATTTGTCGATCAAATATAAATAAGTATTTCATATATAATAAAATTATATCAATAAATATTTTTTTTTATTTTTTTTTCAAATTATACATAATTGCAATGATGATTTAAAAATAAATTCAATCAAGGGGAGCCATTGTTCCTACTCCTTTCTACTCATTTTAATCCATAGTAGCAAGATTTTTGAATATTTTTGCATATCTTTCTATCTTATGTCTGATTTTGCTGAATTTTTTAAATAATATGGTATTTTTTGTATTATTCATGAAAATTATATATTTTATTTTATTATTAAAATATTACTATTTTTATTATATTATTTTTTTAATAAAAGTTATAAAATATTTTTTAAAATATATTTATATCATATTGAAATAATGAATTACGTACAGAATAAAATACTAGTATTTATAGCCTGTATTCATTTGTAATAATTTTCGTTGTGCAGCTGGACCTTACGTATTAATTTTCTGACAAATGTATATGTGATATGGGCCACGTTGAAGTGTTTGAAAAAGTTAAAAAAAATTAATTAAAAAAGACTGAGACTGAGTTTCAAATTCGGTCCTAACTAACTAGGATCGAATTTAAAACTTGAGTCTGACTATGAGTGCATATTTCCATGAAAATCATACCAGTTCCTTTTTTTTTTAATTTGATTTACCCAAAAAAAAATCTGTTATATATATCTCTAGCTTTTTGGTTGTTGATAACTTCACAAGAGCAATATATGAAAATATTGACGAATAAATTATACCAATCGAGGGATTATCATACAACTCACAATGCCAAAAGACACCTTTTGCAGCGCACTATTTATAGCGATTTTTAGAAAAAAACCCGCTGTAAACGGCTTTACAGCGGTTGTTAACAGAAAACCGCTGCTAAATTTACAATGATTTTAGCTGAAAACCGCTGTAAATGAGTTCCATTACCTGCAAGAGATTTATATCTATGTGGTAACAATCAATATATGTATATGTATGTAGGTGTTGCAAGAATTTAATGGATTCCATTACCTGCAGGAGATTTAAGATTATGGATCCTGTCTTGTGCTCGCCTGAGCTAATGAAGGAGGATCATGATAAAACAACGAGGAGATACGTGTTACGAGTTGCAGAGTTTACGAAGGATGACAAATACATCTTTTTATCGTATATACAGGAGTAAGAAATACTCGATCTTATTTTAAAACCCTAGTTAATTAGCCTTTATATATATTTTTTGCATCTAATTAAATTTGTATATTTGTATAATTTAATTATAGCAAACATTGAATTCTTCTTATTGTGCATGACCATAGATGCACGTTGTATTATGCGAATTTAATGAATCTCATAGTCAATCCTTCGAGAGTTTGTTCTGAATGCGTAAATATTCTCATACTTAGTTCAATTTTTAAATATTTGTACAAATATTAAAAATTCACTTGTAGGGGGTGCAAGCGTTATTGGCAACTGCGCAACTCAAGTAAACTTGTGGGAGTAAATGATCCATTGGTTTTTCGACAGATTCTGGTGTAGTTACCTATTATATAATTAGCGTTATGATTAATTATAATTAATTAGGTCTTTGTACATGCATGCATAATTATGTGTATTAACATGTTATTGTTATATTTTTAATTATTATTAGTGCCCTACACAACCTAGCGGCATCGAGTGCGGGTATTATGTCATGGGGAACATGATTGAAATCATCAAGAATTACCCGTTGGATTATTTTCCCAAGGTGAGTATAAATTAATTTATACATAGTTAAATTTATTAGTTTTTTCAATATATATTTACGTACTAATCATTTTCTTTTTTCAGAGCATCAAAAGCTACAACCCTTTGACACCGACCGAGTACGAGGAAGTAAAACAAATTTGGGTTGAGTTTGTGATTTCTATATTTTGACATTTTTTATTATTTAGTTTTAATATTTTATAAATATTTATTATATTTTATTGTATTATGTAGTATTATACGTGTATGTTAGATAAATTAGTTAATTAGATGTAGTTAATTAGTAATTAAATGTAGTTATTATTATTTTTATGAAAATATATGTGATGGAAATATTATATATGGCTAGCATATATGGCTAATCACAGAAATAAAAAAAATTTACAGTCATAAAAACCGCTGCAAAATTATTTTTACCTTCAAAACCGCTGTAAATGGTCAAATTTACATCACTTTTTATGAAAAAAATTCAAAAAAACTTTATAGTGATTTTTATAGAACTGCTGTAAATGGTATTTTGTAGCGGTTGTTTTATAAGAACCGTTGTAAACGGTTTGCAGCGATTTTCAACAAAACCACTGTTAAATTTTGTAGCGTTTTCAATAATAGCGGTTGTAAAACCGCTGCTAACTGGGGAAATAACCGCTGAAAAAACTTTTTTGTGGTGTAGTGACTGTTCAATTCAAAATTAATGATTTTTACTGCTAGAGAAATATGACAAGTACTCTTTTTTATGGTAGCTGTTAGTATGGAGATCCTATCGTGTGGACAAGAGGACTGATATGTTTATTAATTTCTATGGCATTTTTATGCTGCAATTTGTTCTTTTCTATTATTTATCATACTATAATTTATTATAGAAAAAAAAAATACTTGAATGTTTCCAACATGGTGCTCCCAATTACCTCTATCACCTATGATAAAAGGGACCTCATAAAAAGCAAAATCGTGAGGTCAGTACGTAGGTGATTGCGAATGAAATGAATGGGCATTGTAAGGGTACTGTATCACTACCCTTTTATTATAATTCGTTTAAAGGAAAGCTAAATATTTTATACGGTTGATATTTCAAGCTAAAAGAGGATCTATTTTAGACGTTCAATTAATGTCATGTACAAATCTTAATGCAAGTCGAATCACAAAGGATAACTAATTGTGATAGATAAGTGTTAAGAAGAATTGTTTTTTTTTTAAAATCGTTTTTATGGATTATAGATTTTTATTTTTATTTTTTTTTGACGAAGGATACAGAAATTCTTAGGATGAATTCATTTTTTTTTAATTAGAAGAATGTGTGAACAATATTATTTCTCTTTCAAGAATAGTTGTTAAAGAAGTACTATAAATATATACACTGCATTTATGGGTTTTATTTTTTGCTAATTTTGTCGACATTATTATTGTGCTTTCTTTTTGTCAATTCGTGGTCGTTAATTCATTAATTAAACACATAAAAAAAATCAATAGCTCAGTAGAATTTCAACTGACAAACGAACTTTCAAATTGCGTCAACTTTCATCATGAGTACTTGTGTGCTCCTTCTGATACAAAATACTTCATAAAAAATTGAAACAGCAGTAGTCCGTTCATTTTCCTCTGGAGATATGCTGGGGTAAAATAATTTTGAAGCTAATGCGTAATTTTCCAATCGGTGATTAACTGATTACTCATTAGTTATTATTTGTGTCAGTAAGTTGAGGCTAAGTGGTGCAAGGTCAGTACAGCGTGGTAGCCTTTAGATTAATTTAACTATCCGTAGTCTGTCATAATCATCAGATTAGTACAAACAATGAGGGCGACATTCCAATAGGGTCGGCATCTTTATTAATAAATTTCTAATTTTCTGGTAGAAGAGCTAAGGTCACCAAGCCTTGCCGTTAAAAAGTAATAGAATGTTACATCTATAGTTTACTTTGCTTGTTTCGATGCAAATGATACAATTAAATGTGCTTCGGAACTTAAGTTTTTTTTTTCAGTCTAACCCTATAAAAATAAATATTATACATATATCCTTGTTTTAAAAAAAAATTGGCATGAATATGTCTATTTTCTAAACATTAGCGTTCACAATTCAATTCAAATGCCACCATTCAGGAAAATAAAGATTTGCAGACGAGGCTCAAATCAAATATAAAAATTGATAAGTTTTCTAAATGCCTCTGAATGCTTAGCGTTCAGATATAATATGTGAACGCTCAGAGTTTAGACTTTGAAGTCTAGACTCTAGTGTTCAGAGGCATTTAGAAAACTTGTCAGGTTATATCTGAACACTAGAGTTCATATTCTAGAGTCTAGACTCTGGCGTTGTGTTTTGAAAACTTATCAATTTTTTTTTTTTTGCAAAAGTGCAAATCTCTATTTCACTGAACGGTGACGTTTGGATTGAGTTATAAATGCCGACATTTAGAAAATTGACATATTTGTGTCAAATTTTTGAAATCAAAGATATACATGTAATACTTATTTTTTATAGGGTTAAACATAAAAATAATTCCGAAACTTAACATACTAATTGAGAAATTACTCATGAATTTTATTGAAAATTGGGAAAAAAACATTGTAAAAAATTAAGTATAATTCTCTACGGGTGTGTTTGGATGGTGAAAATATTAGTACAAGAATAACACTGTTTGAGTTAGTAGTTGAGAATAGTGTGAGATTAGTGATATCTCGGAAAATATGAAAAAAATGCTAATTTTTACTATTCTGGGTTAGTAAAATATTGTTTGGATAGTAACTTGAGAACAATGAAGAGAATAATTAAAATAATTAATTATTTTTTAGTATTTTATTTAATAATATTATTTATTTAATATTACTCCATACTAATATAATTTTTTTATTATTTTCACTACTCTCATAACAATTAATTCACTAACCCAACGTTCTTTATGAGTTAGTGGATTAATACCGTATTGCTGTTATTTTCAATTTTATTTTTATATTTAAATGATTGTTAACTTGAGAACAACAATGTTATCTGAAAACAATATTATTCTGCACCGTCCAAAAGAGTTGCACTGGGAAAGGGCAGACGTGAAAGAGTTGCAGCATTAAATTCAGGACCGTGGCAAACCCACACGGTTCCCCGCAAACCTCAATCCCCGACCAATTATGCGCATGATGTTAACGTAATTAATGTTCTTTCTTTATAAGTCTTCTGCGACAACATATATGTTTCTTTGTGTGTAACGAACAGATGAATCAGGCAACTCACTGTTTTGTTGTGAAAATGTAACCTGTAGCAATAGCGGCGAGTGCTCTCTGCGCAACAGAAGGCTCTCACAAAAGTATATACCTAATACCGCTGTGAAAAAGAATTTCCGAAAGGTGCTTGCTACATTTTTGGGCTAAAAAAATGTGAGAAAGAAAGAGAGAGAACACTGAAGGGGAAGGGAGAGGAACTGAGAATCTGAGATGGTTGAGGTAGGAGCGAGTGACGTCAACAAGGGTGGGAGCAGGCAGTTTCATTCCATCAACCCACGCGCAATCGAATGCGGGCCACACTCTATCTCTTCTTTTTCTTATTATTTTATAAACTCCCCCTTCTCTTTCCCCTCTCCCTCTCCCTCTCCCTCTCCCTCTCCGTCTTAATTCTATACATTTCCTCCATCCATCCCACCTTCATATACTGCTCCCCAGCACTCAAGCTAGCACTGTAATTAGAGCATTAGTATTGTACGTAAACTTCAGAAGGGAAGCTTAGCAACTACTAGTAATTAAGGTGAGTTTCTCAAGTCTATCCAATTAATTATCTTGTTTCTTGTTAACTTGTGCGCAAGTACTCATGTGTATATATATACATACCGTATACGCTTGTTTGATCTTGTTTCATTTAGTTTCTTAGGAAATTGGTATGTATATGCCCGGTCTTTTTTGTTAATGGTTTTATAATATTGTTCCCTTGGCTAGTTGATGAATAGTACGTATGTTTCGTCTTATAATTTCTAGGGTTTCGTAAAATATGCATTAATTGCATAAGGGTATCATGCCAAACTGCTTAAAATTTCTTCATTTTTTTTTGCCACAAATTGAGGGTTTTCTTGTTATGTCGTAGCATTAAAATTTATCGATTTGTGCACAAAATGCACGTTTCATTTATATGGATAAATTTTTCGGGTTTGATGTCATTGTCAAATCATTACATATTTTTTCTCCGCGCGTTGTCAAACTTTGGACCTTTGAAAAACTAATTAACATGGGCTCAGTTGAATGTATTTGAAGCTAAACTCTTCTTTATAGTCTTTTCATTGAATTGCAAGAAGGTTTAATGCATTCAACTGATATTAACAAAATCACTTTCTTATGAAGAACTTAGATAACATAACAGAAAATTTCATAATAGTTCATAATTATGTCATTATACATAACTGGTATCACTAGTATCAGACTATTAGTAAATCATTCATAGTGATCTTGACCGAATATGACATTCAGGATGAATCTAATAATGCTAAACAATAAATTTTGAATCATTATATATTACCCAGAATTTGAGTTCTCTTTGCTTGCTTACTGAATTCATCGAAATAAATATATGATGTTCTACCATGGGATTGGTATGGTGAACCGTATGTTTTGATATGTTGGATGGAAATGATCTAAACCGGAACAATGCTATCAAGAACTAGCGTGTGTGTGCATTAATAATGGTCACTGGAAATTGTGCGTGTGGGTGTGTATATATTAATAATGGTGTTTGTATATATATATATATTCAATAAACCTATATTCGATTCTATACAAATATGTCTGATTTTGTACATTTCTGAGTTCCTGTGTGTTTGTGCGTGGGATCCTTAATTATATTTATTTTTTGGCTTATATATATTCTTTTTGAAATATATTTGATATATCCACTAAAATATGTTCTCCTCAATATATATAAATAATACCTTTCTTGTAATTATTTTAATCTACTTCCACTATCTACCAAAACATGCATGTTATTTTCTCAATCATCACATACTCACAAACTTCTTCATGAAGAATGCAATAATTGTACAAGACTAGTTTTTTTCCCCTCTCTTTTGCTGAAACTGTAGATGGCTTTCAAGTCTCACTCTGTATATAGCTTAAGCTAATCAGTGAAGTAAAACAGTTTCTCAAGTTAAAAAGTATTCTCAGAGGATTTCCTACTTTTTCCCGTTTCTTCTGCATCAAAGATTTATATACTGCATTTCTGCGCATATAACTTTCTTATCCCAAATGAATGATCATGAATAACAGAATGCTTCTCTTGACTCCCAAATCAAGTTTATACAAATAATTAATTGCAGCACATACTTCAATAGAACAGAAAAGGTGCATGATTGCTGCTATTATTTCTATTATGCATCATATATCCTATTCATCATTTTGCTCCTATTCAGCACTTATCACTCTCTCTCGCTCTCAACCCCACAAAAAAAAGTTGATTAAAACCGTGACTATTGACGCACCTCAAAGCACCAGTCTCCTGGAAGATCTTTCTCTCTTTCATGTCCTTTCGATCATATTATATGATACAGTTAGAGTTTGCGCTTAGTTAGTGTCAAGTAAATCCTAGACAAACGAACAATATGGTCAGAGGCCGTGCAGAGAAAAAGGCTCGCGCTGCCTTTTTATCTAATGCCTCCTTCCACCTCCCGTTTGTTTTCTTTTTGTTTCCATACATACCACCTTTTCTTCTTTAGAGCATGCATGGTAGCGCATGCTCCATTTTTCTAGTGGACGTCAGCCCCCTGCCTTCCCCCTTTTTGTTTTCTCACGCACATATATTCTCTTGAAATCCCTTTCTCCGTCAATTGTGTATATACGGTTTCCATCGCGATCCTTTATTTCTTCGTGGGTTGATCCATAAGAGAAGTTCTTTTTTTTCCCCCACATAAAAACAGTGTATTGCATGCATATAAAAGAATGAAGTGATGGGCAACCAAATGAGTACTCATATATACTTAACTTGTCAAAAAGAGTTGATCACATGTATGGAAAGAGGGCAAAATATGCATGATTTTGATCATATCGATCTACACTTTCTCGATCTTCGGTTGGTAGGCTTCATATTAACATAAAAATAACATACAGGTAGGCATTCTGAATTCTGAAAGATATCTTGAAGTGTTCGCTAAATGATAGTAGTCTATTTAACTAAATAAGTCAACTTTCTTCAGTTGAAGTTGTAGAGAAATCCAAGGTATATAGCATATTTACTGATATCATTATTAATTTACCTTATTATCTAGCTTAAATGAATTATTATTCAGATTAATGAGTTCATCAACTTACTTTGTATAGCATTTTATTTTTCAATCTGATATATTATTTTGGTTAGTGGTACTGTGCTAATTAAGTCAAATAATAAAATACTATACATAATCTAAATATAATTTATTTTAAGCTGAATATAATGAATTTATCAGTGTTTATATCAATCATAAAATCAAATGTTAAGCTGAATAATAAGGAATTTAGCTTCAATGTCAATTGGGTTTAAATGTCTTCTTTATACAAAAGTTGAGATATTTTAAGCATGTGCGATGTCTTCTTTTTTACAAAAGTTCTGATATTTTAATATATATCTTAATATATTTTATTCATTATAATATATTAATACATGATCGGCAAGTGGAGACAACTATGTTTATTTTTGTCCTCCCAGATTTATAATGCATTTCTTTAGTTATTAGTTAATTTGTTTATATAGTTAATTTCTACTACAGTATTCTAAAAAAATAGTAATCACCTATTTCTTAATATTAATTAATATTGACAAAAATAACATGTTTTCCCATGAAATTCTAGAACAACTGATAGTATGGAAGGCGAATTTTCATCTATTTTCTCAATTGTAGTAATCATATTTTTGTAGATTTTTCAAAAAAGAAAATCATATTTTGTAGATTAAATCTTGCACGTGTTCTCTCATTTCACCATTGGTGTGACAAAATCATCACGAGGACTGGACCATGTCTCTAGACTCTTAGTTCATGTTCAGACTTTTATATGACTACAAAAATTTAACATGGAAGTGACCCACGAAAATATTGTCTCCAGAGCCTAGCTAGTAGTCTAGACTCAGGACTCCGATGACTGACAGGAAAAGAAACAAACAAAATAATAATAGCCCACTTTTATCTCGGTAAAAGTAAAGTACAAGTGCCTTCCTTCAACATATTGTATACTATGATAAATAGGATGTCTTGTAGCGGGTCAGAGTCCATTGAAATATTATTTGGACACCAAATATATGACATAGCATTCAAAAAATATTTGGTGAGGTCAAAATTTCATGATTTGGGTATAATTAGAAAATAATTTATTCCATATAATATAAATAAAAAATATTAAAATTTTAAAATTTTAAAATATACAAAAAATATAAAATTTCATTTAGAATAATATATAATGTGTTATATTCGCGAATAATTCATGAAACATCCAATTATGAATAAAAAAATTATTAGTGAATAATTCATGAATTATGTTACTATGACATATGGTGTCATTTGTTCAGTGATTTGTAAAACAACAGATCCATCTATAATATAATATAGAGGAAATGAACTAGCTAGCTGATTACTATAATACTATAATAGTATATATGATCTCAAGTCATCCAAAATTAGGGGGCTAACAAAATTAGAGGTGCTGAAATAAAAAATCATTATAATTATACTATAAAATATAATAAATCTTTGATAGTTAAGCTAATTTTCATTTTATTTTTAGTGGGTTGCGATCGGTCCTCATTAATATTTGTTATTGATCCTCTCCCCTCTAACAATAAGAACAAAAAAGGGGGCCAAAAAGAAAAGAAAATAAAGCATAGAGAGAAAAAGGCATTTTAGGCAACTAGAAATATTAATTACTTGTTACATTTTTAGTATGATGGTTAAAACTCAAAAACTGATCCATCCATTTTATGCACGAGCTTTGAATATATAACTCATGGACGCAATCAATTTAAACTACTTGACACATTAATTTTATGATAAATTCTTTATGCAGATGGAATCAATGGAATCATGCGTTCCTCCTGGATTTAGGTTCCATCCGACGGATGAAGAGCTTGTTGGTTATTACCTTAAGAAGAAGGTGGCTTCTCAAAAGATTGATCTTGATGTTATCAAAGACATTGATCTATACAGAATAGAGCCGTGGGACCTCCAAGGTTAGCATATTTCATATATATATATATATATGAAAACGAATGCATATATATATAGAGAGAGAGAATTTAGTTACGGTGCTACGCGTAGCATGGATGGCTCGTGTACTACAGACTGTTTCTCCGTCTATAAAGTTCAAATAGTCGTTCCGACCGGTCAAAATATTTTTCATATAAAAATCTAGTTAGGGATCAATGTTATATTTTTTAGAATTTTTTTACTAATTTTTAAGATAACTAAAAAATTACTTGATTAAATTATTATGAGTCATTCAAAATGAGTCATTTTCTAACTATCTTAAAAAATAGTAAAAAAATGCTAATAGATTTTAGTATGAAGCGCATATATAATTAATTAAGAAACCAAATGTACATGAAAAAAGACGCACTGTACTTTCAAATGCTAGGCATTTTTGAGTTGAGATGAAAGTAACAACTGATTTCCTCCTTTTGATTGACAACACATAACCATTTTTCTGTTTTCTGTGCTTACCGATCATTATTTGATTCATGATCATGGATCAGCAGCATTTGTTTGTTTTAGAAAGAAAATTTATAATGCATGCAAGCATATTGATGATCATATTTTATAAAATCCATGGATTTCTGCTTGCAGAGATATGTAGGATTGGGTATGAAGAACAAAGCGACTGGTACTTCTTTAGTCACAAAGATCGAAAGTATCCAACCGGAACGAGGACAAACCGGGCGACGCTGGCAGGGTTTTGGAAAGCAACGGGACGGGACAAGGCTGTTCATGAGAAAAACCAGCTGATTGGCATGAGAAAAACCTTGGTCTTCTATAAAGGAAGAGCACCTAATGGACAGAAGACAGACTGGATTATGCATGAGTACAGGCTTGAGACAGATGAGAATGCAGCCCCGCAGGTAACTAAGTTTCGAAATTATATATATATATATATAGAAAGAGAGACATTATTAAGACTAAAATGTCCGATATCAGCAAGGAGACAAAAGAATAGAGATGAATGGCATTAAATCTTACATATTGGTTAGCTCTGTATATACAGTTGAATGTCTGTTTTGTGTGGGTCAAATGGAAAGGAATTCTAGAGACTACAATGTAATTGCTCCTTCCAGTAATCTAGCTAGTCTACAATATTCATTGATTTCTTCTAACGACAAGCCAGTGAAGTTAATTTTATATTTTAAAAAAAAGTTCACAAAAGTTCTCCAAACTTTCTTAATAAAGTGTTTAAGTTTACTCGCTCTAAGAGAAATATCTTTTCTTTTATGAAGTGAAAACATTTATATTTCAGCCTATATGCAAACGTTTCAAAAAATATATTTTAAAATCTTAAAAATTTTAATTTATGGTTTCATTATATTTTTCATATGAATATTTTGTGGGATACAAAAATTCGGAGTGTTTTGAGTTTTTTAAATCATTTTTCTGAATTTTTGAAAAAATAACACAAACATAAAATATTAATTATTATTTTTAGATCTATTTTTTTTTTAAATTCAAAAGAATGACTTAAAAAACTCAAAATTTTTGTATCCCATAATTTTTTCATATGATGAATTTAATGAAAATCATAAATTAAATTTTTTGATACTTTAAAATATATTTTTTGATGTGTTTATATATCGGCTGAAATATAAATGTTTTCACAATAATCCATCTCTCTATATATATATAATCTACAAGATGTACTAATGCATTATTTATATATGAGTGCATTAATTGTTGCATTGACATCCAAAATATATGTTAAAAATTTGTCACTTCGTACATATGTTGAAGGAATCTGCTTCTTGCTACGACTTATAAAGGTGTCACAAACATAATTTGCATTATCGCTTATACGAAATGGGGGGAAAAATCGATTTCTATTGCACGTACAGGAAATTAAGTTAAAAAATGAATACGACAACTAGTTCATATGTACCAAGAATTTTTTATATATAAAAAGAGCAGTCCTTATGGATAAATGAATTATACAGGTACTTTTGTAGAAATTCATTTTGCTATGGCTGAATTTATTTATTTAACCATTTTTATCTTTGTATGTATAAAAGTGTTAGTATATCCTTATTTATTTTGGTTAAAGATCACGTACAATATTAATATTTCTTTTTTTTTTTAAAAAAAAAGAGATTTGTTATTCATGTGGATCTTGTTTCACATTGTTTCACAGGAAGAAGGCTGGGTTGTTTGTCGAGCTTTCAAAAAGCGAATGGCTTGTCCTTCCAGAGGTGTTAGCGACATGTGGGTCTCCAGCTACTCAATCATTCCTGATCATCGCCTTGATTATCTACAAAACCAAACTAAAACATCTTTACTTGGCAAAAAAGAGAGCGAACTTGACAACCTAAGCTTCTTAGCACACCCAAATAACTTTGTGCAACTGCCAGAGTTAGATGTCAATGCACAATTGCACAATTTACCATCACTCTCGACGGTTAACAACCTTGTTGAAGAACAATCAAATGTAGCAAGATCGATGCCTGGTGTGACAGATTGGAGAGCACTCGACAAATTTGTCGCCTCACAATTGAGCCCTGAAGAAAATTTTGGTACCGATCAAACCCCATCAGTCAGTGGCACATGTAATGAATCAGAGGAGGTTGCATTTCTGTTGTTACAAGGAGAACAGGATGAGTTCGGCTCATTCAATGAGTTGTTGAGCTCAGATGCATCACATTGTTTGGTCTAATTGAATCTGTATTGTTTTTTATTTTTATTTTTTTATTGGTGTGATGTTTGGCATGTCAATTCCCGTTAAGTGGGAATTGCAGATCAGTGAGCTCTCCTATGTGCATTGAGCTCCTCTTTTACAATGTGCCTAATAATAGTATTGCGCTGTTAATGAATATCGTTATATAAATAGATTCTAGTCTCAATGTGATGGAACCTTTCCGGCCCTCTCCCCTCCGTTTTGCTTGAATTAATTCAATTCAACTTTAACAAAGTACAAATAGAGAAAAGCCCAATTAAACCGACAGGAGTCATTAATTATGGGCTTAGAGCCTTAGACCTTCTTCGAAACCTCTAAAAAGAAAAGGTTATCCGATCATGGCGTGGGCTTGGATAAATCTGAACTCTTTCTTCTGATTGTGACTGTTCAGATTAATAGCTGATCTGTGCCTGGTCAATGTGGTGACGTGGCAGCGCCGAAAGTTCTAGAATCGCTTTTCGTGGCACAATTTGGATTCGTCATTAGAGTTCTGCTCTCTACCGACTTGTCAAAAACGGGATTCTTGCTCAATACTACACGCGTCCGTCCTGGCCCTAGGTGACAAGGTCCCCTACCATACCCTCTCTGTTAACCGTCCATTCTGCCTCGTGATTCGCGCACCTCGTACGCGGCCATTGGCGGGCATCTCTTTTGCCTCTCATTCTAAGCCCACCACGGTTTGCAACGCATCACTTCAATGCGAAGCTCCTCCCTACTTTCAGCTTGAATGCGTTATCCTCTTGCCATTAAGGCTTCTATCATTTCCTCTCTAGCTTTACCCAATTCACACACCATCGCCTTGAGTTCGTTCTCTCTCCCTCTCAGCTTGTGTGCGCCATGGAGCTCGATCTGGCTCTGCTGCTCCGGTTAGCTTGGACGGCGGCGATTGTCCCAGTTGTAGTCGCCTCGCTTCCTCTGCCTTTTTTCGGATTTTTTCACCGGCTTGTGATGGATTTCGCTTCCAGGGGAAAGATTGTCAAGGGCTCTACTGTGAGTCGACTATCTCTCCCTTGTCCTCTATATATACACATAACACGGCCATCAGCTAGTGATTCTAATTACTAATTTATTTAGGAAAATTGAAAACAAATTCCAAAATAATAAGTGAGCAGCTTATTGTTGCCGCTTCCTATGGTTGATATTGTTGCGTTTATTTTAGTAATGTGGCCAATTGAATCTGCCCTCTTAATTGAGTATATAGTTCCGAAGTACTAATATTAGTAATTTGGTTGCTTTTTGATTATTCTAGTCTTGGGTTGAATGATTTTTTTTTAATGAAAATATAGGTAACTTGAAGCTAAGGTTTTCAGCCTCATTTTGCTTGGTACAGATATATGTTATTTCCAGATCATTTTTCAATCTTCTAAGATATCTTTTGATGCCCATTGCAGAGATTCACTGTTCCACAGAGATTCTTCTTGCATTTCTACATTATAGCAGTAATTCTGACAACATGTTTACTAATTCCTACATGGTTTTATGCATATACTGAAATGACACCTTTGTTCCCTGAGCCGTGGAGTTATTCCACCATTACCAGTCACTTGACAGGAGGCTCGCACATTTTCTCATTCAACAAGGCACGTTCACCTACTTTGAGCCAGAAATACAAGGTCTGGCAAACTGTCTTTTTGTTGTTACTCATGGAAGTTCAGGCTTTGAGACGAGTGCACGAAACTTTGAATGTCTTCCATTATAGCCCTTCAGCTAGGATGCATATTTTCGGCTATTTCACTGGACTGTTGTAAGTTTTGCTTCTTTTGTTATTTTTATATGTCCAGCAAGTGGCACCTTTTGTTGGAATTTAAGCAAATGACAGCCAATATACTGTTGTATAATTTGATGGAAATGATGTACTCTGTATTAAATACCAAAACCTAGCCTTATTTCTGGTGATCTCTTTGGTAGTTCCCTAAAGATGAATTAAACCAAAAGTCTAAAGCAATTTGTGTTTTTGCTTGAATTTGAAATTTTACGTCGACTATTGTTAAAAATGGATAAAAATTTGACTTTCTTCTGCTTGAGTCTTGTTTATAATTTTCAAATAATCTAAAATTATTTTGGCACAGATTTGAAATATGGAGAAAATATATTTATTCACATTATACATTAAAAAATTAAAACTATTGTGGTTCAATTTTCTGAAACACATTTGTCTGAACATGTCTTCTATTTTGAGAAACTGTTTGTCTTAGTTATGGTCTGCTGATATTACTGTGACTTATTACTAGCTCTTCTCCTGTACTTGTACTGTGATAATACAATATGATATTATGACGATAAGTGCATGATCGTCTAAGAATAGTTAGGTGGGTACAATTTATTACTGTGAAGTGTGCTGAGATTTTTATTTTCAAAATTAGTGTTTGTGCTGATTGTTCATATAATAAGTATAACATATATGAAAAAATATGGAACATTTCTTTATCAGATTTATGTTTTTATTTTCAACTATATAAACTAAAGTTTGCTCTTTTTTTTTTCGAGCTTTTATGTGATGGCACCTATCTCTCTGGCAAGCCCATGCATACTAGAGGTAGAACATTTTCTTCGTGGTCAAATAGCAGAGTTTATTGTGAAAGGTCGGGATAGGATGCCGGACCTTAGAATTGACCCGCCAGGGTTGGTTAGGCCTCTTCTTAGCTTAGGATGGTGCCAGTGGGTTGGGGCAGCAATCTTTTTCTGGGGCTGGCTTCATCAATTTCGATGCCATTCTATTCTGGTAAGCTCTTTTCCTTTCGAGCCTAGAAACAAATGTAGTAGTGGTTTATAAACACAAAGAAGACACTCCTCTATCAGTATTTGAATAAATGTTTTTTCTACCATGTTTAGAACTAACAAGTGATACTATAGTTGACCATTAGCATGATAAATACCTTATTAAAAAAGGTTCTCAGTACTATTAATGAAATGATATACTGAGCTAAATGAACAGGAGTGTCATCCAAATAAATTTGGTAAAATTCTCAATGTTTAGCAGCAGTACATTGAGGTACTATGTTTGCATATTAAGGTGGCTTTATTTCTGATAATGGTTAATTGTGCTTTTCTCATATTAGTGATATCCATGCAAAAACTGCCGATGGTAAAGGACATGAACTTGAACAAATCAGTAATTTATTTGGATGGCTATTTTTTTTTAATTTAAGAAGTTATAACTAAACTTTGGTCATAACAAATTCTTAGGGTTTCATTTGAGAATGTTTCATACTACTTTTTGTTTTCTTTCTGAAAGTTATGAGAATGTTATTATGGTATTTACATTGAAAAAACAAAACTAGTTTTATCTTGTTGATATCATTACTATGGTAAAGGCCCTGCTTTGGGGTCAAAGGGGCAGTTACTAGTACCCAAGTTGGGTCACAGGAGCCTACTTAAGTTTTCAACAAGCACTTCAATTAATGCTAATATATTGTTATTTTAATTTATCATGTATAAGCATACTTAAACATTTATTGTGCTTGACCTGTTTTAAAGCTGGTTCAACACTCTGAAGGCATTTTTGATGGTAGTGCCATAGTTTTTTTTTTACCATGCAATAAATAAGAAGCCTATAGCACATTCCAACAGCAGATTTTGATTTCTTTGTTCTGTTTTTGAAGTTGCATTCCTTCTATTCTTAGTCCGATTACTTTCAATCTCATTGTCTTTCTTTTATGTGGCAGGGTTCATTGCGTGAAAACAATGGAGCAGATGAATACGTTATTCCTTACGGTGATTGGTTTAACTATGTCTCCTGCCCACATTACTTTGCTGAAATAGTAAGTGTTCGGTATTTCCTTTTTAATTGAGACATCAAGTTTAACTTCCGTTTAAATAAGTTCCATACAAATTATATCAAATTGAACAAATCATTCCTTAAAGCATGATCATTATCCCATTCTTGCTCGAGTCTCTACTTTGTACCAAAATGCTCATGTTGTTAACATATCTTCAAAGGTGGGCAAAGTGAATTCGTTTCCACATGGTCATGACATTAGTATTGTAATCTATGACTAGTTGTCGTGTCCGATAACATAAGGTTATTCATATTGGCTGGAATTCCCTGTGAATTTTTTTTCCTTGTAGTTGAACAGGCCCTTTAGTTAGTCCTAAAAGTTAATAGGTGTTTCCTATTTCGGCTCAGAAGAGTTTGGATATGTCTATATTTGTACCAAGATGCTGCTTTATTCACCTCGTGTTGGTCCCTGGAATTATATATGTTTCCCGTTAGCCCACTGAACACTAGCATTTCCCAGTCTAGTCCTGGTACTTTTGATTGATTCCTATTTGAACCCCACAAGTAAAAGATCTCATGTATGTTATCAAGTCCAGAACAAAAGGGCATTCCCAAGTGTTCAAAGACCACAAAAGCAGCATAGGGCCAAGTGTTGTTTTTCATGGAAAAATATTCATGAAATTGCCGCAAAACATAGGGCCAAGTGGTCAACACATTTCTTTTTCATGTAGTAACCCCTTCTTCAAAATTCCGCACGCTGACCTTATGTCACCTTTTAAAGGAATGTTAATGGCATGAAAAATTGATACAAGTTGGACAATTTAGTTACCAGAATGGGAGTTTTGGAACTTTTGGAACCCAAATGGAAGGAGTGTGAAGGGATTATTTGAGAAATCTCTTATACATTTTTTATTCTATTATTATCTTCTTTTCTTTCATTTTTTTTTCATTTTGCACCTATAATTGTCTGAAAGTCTGCTGTCTGTCTGGTTCCTAGCAGAAAAGTTGGAACCAGCAGGTGTGGTGGCCATGGCACCTTTCATATGGAGTTAAGGATGAGTTTTAGTTGCTGTTATAGTAATATGTCTTAACCAGTAACCACTTGGTGCTATGTACAACTGTAATCACTTTAGTTTTGCAAAAGAAACTTATTTACTTGTAATTCCTGGATTACTATGATTCAAGTATGTATATAAGCTGATAATGACAACCATGCTTGCTGCATCTGTTTCCTTTCAAGGTCATATATGCCGGTATCTTAGTGGCTAGTGGAGGGCTTGACATAACTGTCTGGCTGATTTTCATATTTGTGGTATGTTTTATGCTCTATATCTGACACTTGCTTTCTCTGCATTGAACAAACACCAAATTTTCTTTGTCATTTGGTCCTCACTTGTTTGTTATCTTTAACAGGTTGCAAACCTAAGCTTTGCTGCTGCAGAAACCCATAGATGGTATAAGCAGAAGTTTGAAGACTACCCTCGCACTCGTCGTGCCATAATTCCATTCGTGTATTAGAGTTCTATTTTATAATATAAAAAGAATCTTCAAAATCCCCTTGTGTATTATTTGATTGATAAGGAAAATTTAGCATTCCATTTTGGATGGACCAAGTCCAGCAAAATTTTCTGTGCTGGATGCGGTCAGGCCCTGGCTTCCAAGTCGCACATGTGATGAGGGATGACTTGTGTGGCCTAAATTGCATATTGTAGTTTTAATTGTTACGGGAGTTGGAATATTTGAGAGAAATAAAATGTTAATACTCAACTTTTATATCTCATTTTATACCCTAACTATCTTAACTAATCTAATTACTTTTTAACTATTATTCAATTTAGATTTGAAAGAAAAATAAAAAAAGAACATAGATCATGTATTTGATCAGTTTGAACCAAAGCCCAATAGTATTTCCTTCATCTTTGAGAGTTACCTTTCATGCTATGTATCGTTGAAAAATTAACAATAAGGAGAATAATGAGTTAAATTACACATTAAATAAATCAATGATTTGAGAAATGAAAAATTAACAATAAGGAGAATAATGAGTTAAATTACACATTAAATAAATCAATGATTTGAGAAAAACCTAGGGAGAGTATTTCGGTTAGAAATTCGATTGGAGAAATTTAATGTGGGTAAATGTTAATCGATTGATAAAATATTTTCTCTAGACCAATAAAAAGATATGTGAAGCTTTAAATAAGTGCTTTAATATTTTAAGTGTTTGGATCATTATTTTACTTCTCATGTACAAAGAGAATGTGTTGAACTCATATTTTAAAGCTCGGTTGATTAAGAAGTGAAACTAGATCAATTTTTGGGGGGTGAGAAGATAAAATTTGACTATTCATTCAAATGAATTGGTTGAGAGATAGGAGAGAACACAAAAAAATATTTTATTACACTAAATATATGTGCATCAAACTTAGTATAATAGATATGAAGACTTAATTGTACTAGGTATAAAATATTATTATATAAATTATAAAGACTTGATTGTAATATTGAGAATTGAGATTGAAAAAATTTTAACACAAAACTAACAGAGATTATATTGTTTGTACTAATAAAAATTAAGACTAAACTATAAAATATATTTTGAGTGATATATTAATATATATTTTAGTCAGTATATACACTACGTATTAAAGCATTTATGTAATATATATTTAGATTTATTTACAATAGTGAAAATTAACTAAACTACAAATTATATTCTGAATGATACATTAAGATGTGTTATGGTAGATATTAAGACTTATTTATATTAAATATTAAATCTATTTTTTCCATAATTATTTTAAAATTATTATTTTGTGTTAGATATCTATTATATATTATTGACAATATTATTACTTAATGATATGGGATATAAAGATAATTTTTATTATTTATTAAAATTATTTTTTATAAATATAAATTATAAGGTCTTAAGATATTAAAAAAATACTAAATATATTTTTCAATTGTAAGGCCTTAGTTAAGATAATAAGAATATCTATATTCAGAAAAATTATAAAAATTTAAATCCTTTAAAGTAAAATATGACTTATTAATCAGTATTAAAAATTTAATTGTTAAGTCTTAAAATAAGAACAATTAGACATAGAGATTTGACTCTATGAGTGTTTGATAAATATTTTTTGAATTATATATTATTTAAAGTTAAAAGTAAGATTTGTGTTAATATATATTAAGATATCAGATGAATGATCTTAAGACTTCTAATGCTAAATTTTATGACTTTATTTATGAGATTTTATATCGAATATAAATTACTTAAAAATATTATTTTAGATAAAGTTTATTAAGACTTCATTTCTTAGTTGTTATATTAGATATAAAAATTTGGTATATATAATGTTCAATAAATATTCAAGATTTTTATATCCTTTAAAACTAAAAAAAACTTATAACATTATATATTAAGACATCATATGACAACTCTTAAAACTTTAAATATTAGATATTAAGATTTTGAATATCGTCCATAGAACAGTCTACAGAGTTTTAGAAGAGTTGTTATTGTTTAGTGAGTAGTTTGACTTCATCGGATGGTTATTTATACCTTTATGTAACAGCGGACATTATATCCTTATTGTTATCGGTTTATCTAAGATAGAAATTCAATTGTATAACTCTTTGGATATTCAAATAAGAGAGTACATAATTATTGTTGACTTAGATTTTAAGACATTATAGTTTAGAGATACAGACTTATTCATATTCTGATGATTTTTTAAATATAAATTTGAAGTTCAAAATTATGACTTATAATATTTGATATTAAGACGTCATTTTGTGTGTGTTAAGACTTGAAACATTTGATTTTAGTACATTAAAGTATAGGTATATAGATTTATTCATATTCTGATGGATACTCAAATATAAATTTTAAGTTCAAAATATGATTCGTAATATTAAATATTATGACGTCGTATTTTTCGTGTTAAGACTTAAGATATTCAATTTTAAGATAATGAGATTCAAATATAAATACTTATCAATATACTGATTGTCGTCTAAATATAAATTTTAGTTCAAAATATAATTTATAATATTAGATATTAAGACGTCGTATTTCTCTTATTTAGATTTTGAGACATTAAGTTTTGAGACATTAAGTTTTAAGAGATTGAGTTTCATATATACTTGTTTATATATTGAGTTTCATATATAAATACTTGTCTATATCTTGATTGTCGTCTAAATATAAATTTAAGTTTAAAATATGACTTGATATATTAGATATTATAACTTTGTTTCTCTAGTATTAAGACTTAATACTTTCGATATTAAAACTTCGATGATCTTCTGCAGACAGATGATCTGTTGATATTCGAGAACGTGGTCAACGTGATTAACGATTTTTTCAGTTGAGATACGAATCAGAGTATAGATCTGAAGTACAGTTAGTTGGTATCTTAATTGTTACTGGAGTTGGAATATTTGAGAGACAAAATGTTTTTAAGCCACAAAAGGCGACATTTGAACTAGATCCTAACTCTACTCCTGAATATAGCAGTATAGCTGGTGTTTCGCAAATCAGACGATTTCTCTTCTTCTCCGTTGATGTTAATGCCAAATTTCCATATTGTTTTGGGAAGGCCCAAATACTTTTTCCCCTGAATAAAAGTGGATATTGATCCACCTATTTCTTTGGAATCAGAGAAAAAACGTAGACGTGTTGATATTAAACCACTCGTATTAAGCACTAGTACAAGATCAGTCTATTCCTAACCAAACTAGATACTACTGCCTGGTAAGTAGGGTTGTAAGAAAATTTTAAAATTCGTAATTCGTTTGGTGTTTGATTTAATTTTAGTTCGAATTCAGTTCGTTCGATTAAAATTTTTATCAGTTTAATTTGTGTTCGGTCGATATTTTATACTAAAATAGTTTGAGTTCGATTCGTAATAGTTCATTATGTAATTATTTCTATATATTTTTAACTATTTAGTCAATAATGTAATATAATTATTTTATTATAATATTAATAAGATATTATTAATTTATTATTGAATTAATAAATATTAGTTATTTTTTAATTTTACTATAAAATTAATAAAATATTAATTATTTATTTGTGATAATATAAAAATAAATATTAAAATTAAAATAATTGAGTTCGCTTAGAGTTCGATTTCAATTTGAGTTCGATTTAACTCGAGTTCGATTTAGTTCGAGTTCTATTTAGTTCAAATTCGATTTAGTTCGAGTTCTATTTAGTTCAAATTCGATTTAGTTCGAAATGATTTCAAATTAAACTCAAATTGTAGCTTGTTCGTTCGAATTCAATTTGTTTGCAGCCTACTGGTAAGTGGGAACTAAAGAAAACAAAAGAAACAAGCCATAGATTAATATTCCCATACTGACATCAGATTCAACAAAAAGAAAAAGCTAAAAGAATGCTAATCCAGTAACTTGCAGTCCTATAATTTGAATTAATATAGAGTGATTTCACAGCAATATTGAGATGGAAACGTGTACTGATGACTTGATGTTATTGTTACCCGTATTTTTAATGTAGAAGATTTCAAATTAAAAGCTCGACACGCATTTCTAGAGTGACTGTGAAAAACTTAGGGCTAAATGGGCTCTTTGACCTTTGGGCTAATACCATATTTCATTACAATATATAACCCATGCGACTCGACAATAGATCCTATTTAAACGGATGGCAAGTTATCTCACGTACTACGCATTTTAGTATTTCTGTATCTGATTTTGGGTAATATTGACATATAGAAAAGAAGGGGTGAATGGGGAGAAGAGGAGAAAAAGTCCCCATTTTGCTCGGGAGTTTAAATTGAAGGGGATAAAGGTGAGAATTGAGAATATATTAAAGGAAAGAATTTATCCAATATCCAAAGTTTATTCACCATCAAATTGGAAAGTTAAAAAAATTACTCCTTTTTGGAAGTAAAGTGATATCAAAGCGAAATGAAAACTAAATCACTTTTAAATTGTTGATGTTTGGTAGAATGGTAAAGTGTAGTAATTAGATGAAATAGTGTAAATTAAAAAAAATAGAATACGATATTAAAATAAAAATTATTTGAACAGACCATAATACCCTAATGCGTTATGTTGGAATGTTGGGTGGCTTCTTAGAATCCCAATAAAAAAAGATGTAAATTACATAAGAAACAAAATGACATTTGAATAATAACATTAATATTAATAAAACAACAAATTAGGATTTAAGTTAGATGTTGGTTTTTTTACTTTGTTCAGAAGCAAAAAAAAATATAAAATTTGAGGTGCTGGTTCTAAATTATAATTGTTGGTTTTGTTTCAAAATAAAATGTTGTTTATCTATCTATAATTTTTTTTATTAGTATAGTTCTGAAGGACCTTTGTTTTCATTAGATAAAAATATTAATAAGTGATCCATTAACTTAAAAGAAGCAATAGAGGTGCTTTAACTTTGATGAAGTAAAATCCACCCTGAAATTAACTTACATCACTTCACATATGTTTGAAAAGAGATATGGATTTACTGCATCTAACAATGAAGTTAAGGCCTTTGTCCCTTCCTTTCCGTGCGTGCCCCCCCCCCCCCCCCCCCAAAAAAAAAAAAAAACTCAGGAGCACACTGTAGTGCTGTTTATTTAAAGTTGACACTGAAAACCCACATCGTATTTGACTCTTATTATAATGAAATAATGAAATAATAATATATATGACAAATAAGATTGTTGGACAATATGTGAGACAAATATTGAAAATTATTCATTAAAAAGTACCACAGTACAGAAATTACCATGAAATTATTTTACATTATTTTAAAAAAACAAATATCTATGTTTTTCGAATAAAAATGACAAGACTATCTAAAATAAGTATGCTTGGATATATATAGATGTATAGTCTGAACATGCAAATGAAGATATTGCATTGTAAATTCAGGTAAGAAATAAAATTGATTTGTGCCGGTCTCGTGATGTAAGTGATCGATAATTTCAAAATACTATAGCCTAGTTGCCATTTTTTTCCTTTAATTTTAATATCAGTAGCTTATTATAACTATATTCTTTGTCTCTGTTCTCGTTGCAAACAAAAATGGATCAGGATCCGATTCTACTGCAATAGTTGAGATATGACAGTCGGCTGTTATAAAATTCGGACGACCCATCTCAAAATAAACGAACAGAATTTAACACTACAACATAAATTTTCTGATCTTAAACAATACTCATTTAACAACGATTATACATTAAATTCTTTATTAAAATGGCCCAGTGACATCATTGTAATATTATAATATTGAGAATTTATTTAACAACGGTTTATAATAAAATATTATTAAAATAGCAGCAAAATAATTTAGCAACGGTTTCTTAAAGGAACTATTGTTAAACACTGCCTTTAACAATGATTTTGTGCCTATAACCATTGTTAAATGGTGCGTTTAGCAACGGTTCTTTCTAGAAATCGTTGCTAAATGGTTCTGTTATTTTTTTGGGTCTGATATTTATTTTTTTGCTTCCACCAATAACATTTACTCCCATAGATTAACCATTTCACCGTTCGTTAATCCCAATCCAATGTTCTAAAAAAAAATTAAAAACTAAAATCTCATGTTTACCAACCATTTTTCATCTGTTTTCATATATAAAAATAAAGATGAGAGAGAGACAGAGAGAAAAAGAAGAGAGACGAGATACAAAAGAAATAAAAATCGAAATCCGACCATCTCAACTTCAAATGGCCATAACTTTTGATAGGAAACTCTGATTGAGGCGTTCTACGCAGCCACGAAAAACTAACGATAAGATCTACAGGGTCATGCTTATGCCAATGCCGTCACTTTTGGGGCCAAAAAACCTCGTTTTCAAACTCAAAAATGCATTTGAAGTTTTTTTTTCTGTTTTTTCTTAGAAATTATTTAGGTTTTCATATTATTGTATGAGCAAGATGAGTAAATATTTTTTCATTTCATGAATAATTATATTTATTTTATATTAATTATTGAATGAATAATATATAATAATATTTGTTCTTATCTAATCAATATGACTCCATATTTATTATTTACTGTTAATCAGTACGACTCAATATCAATCTAACTCGTACCTTTTCAAGAAAGTTAAATTTAAAAAAATATCTTTAGCAACAGTTTTTAACTAATAACCGTTGTTAAAGATATTTTTTAATTTTTTTTTAAAATAACGTTGCTAAGGTACCTTTAACAACGGTTTTTATTTAAAAATGGTTGTTAAATGACCCTTTAACAATGATTTTTAAATAAGAATCGTTATTAATTATCTTCCAAAAATAATTTTAACAACGGTTGTTTAAACTTTTTTCTGACACCTTTTACTAACGGTTCAATAACCGTTGTTAAACTTAGTCAATAATCGTTGTCAAAGTTTTTTTTTCTCCGATAGTGTAATTTATAGGGGAGGTTTAATATTCTTTTGTGAGCTTCAACAAACATATGCACGATGGTAACCGGCTGTCATAGTCAACTATGACAACAAATGTATTTTCAAATAGACTAAATAGTCTTTGTTAAATATAATCAGGGATATGCTAGGTGAGTAGATGAGATTACAGGCATTAATCGCTTGCGTTAATGGATACATAAAAAGAAACGCACCACAAAAGGAATATATAGATTTAGATTAATAAATAGCTCATAGAGAAGTGATAAACATCTAAATTGGAAGGTGGAAAACCTTTATTTCAAAAAATAAAAAAGAAGAAAGGCAAAACAATCGTGCAAGGACGCTTTGGGCTCTTGACTGTGGATGACGGACACTTGGGTCTACTATACAATCTTCAGTTATGTATTGTGTAGCAGGTAACTACTTGTTATGGTGAAAAGCAAAACAATTCCTTTTTATACAGAGTTTATTTCTGTCATATATATATATATATATATTGTGTGTTTTTGAAGCGTAGATCTTGAATATATTAAGTACGGTTTATTTTTTATTTAATAATTATACAAATGATTATGTCTAAATTGGAGGAACCAAACCTGATGATATACGTAAAAAAGAAGAGAAAAAAATGGATTTATTAGAGATTTTTTTCTGATATATTTTATCAGTATATCAGATTTTAGTGAAGGACGGGAATTTAGTAACAATACATTAATTTCACAACATTTTTCAATCGTAAAAATCAATTTATATTTCAAGACCTCATCTTGAAATTTTCAATGTGTAATAATAAAAACTCAACAAATAAAATGAAATATTATATAGAGTTGTGTTATGGTGCTATACATAGCACAAATCATTTCGTGATATAGATCAATTCTTCCTTTTTAAAATCTAAATGGTCGATTCGAACATCTCAAAATATTTTTCCATCAAATTATATATTTTTTAAAATTTTTTATTATTTTTTAAGATAGTTAGAAAATTAATTGATTTAATTATTATGAGCCATCTAAAATGAGTAATTTTCTAACTATCTAAAAAATAATTAGATAGTATGAAAATTCTAAAAAAATACAAAATTTAATCTCTAACTAAATATTCAAATAAAAACATTTTAAGTAGTTCAGATTAATCATTTTGACTTTGAAAATGATAAATTGATCAATAATACGGAATTAATCCGTACAATGCATAATCATAGCCAACTTATGTTATATATTACACCTTTCGGCGACGCTACACAAAACTTGGGTTGATTTGTTACATCAAAAAGCAACACGGCCAAATTTCAGCACAAATCCAGCCTATCTTTCCTTATCTCTTATCAGCTATCAACCTCAGTCACTAATTTTAAAAGCAAAAGAGGAGACTTTAATTAATTGAAAGCCGCAAAATAAGAATATATTTGGGGTAGCCATTTGCGTAATTTCATGAACTGCTGATGGAAGACATGATCCCTGTTTTCATCGATCGGTGATATAATATTTTGCATTATTTCAGTTTCTTTTTTTCTTTTTTCTCTCTCAGGGGCTCCTTTGTCAGCATTATCCATTGAATTAATTATTTCATCCTAATAGTATGATCAGTCCATTCACACATTTGTCCGGACTGAACTATAGTAGGAAGGTTATCTCAAATTTAAATTAAAAAGTGAACTAGCTAGTAGGTAGGAGTTGAAACTGATAAACAAAGAGACAAATGCAAGTATTTCGTGTTTATCAGACCTCTCCGATGATAATTAGTATTTGAATTTCGGATATAGAGAGATCAGAGAGAGTACAATTTTGAGTCTGTGATATAGTGATAGAGATAATTAAAAAATAAATCATTATTTATCACCCATCGAAAGACAGTAAAGAAATCTTCGAAAATCAAATTGAGAGATGAATATACAATGAACTTAAAATTATACTAAAACATATCTATAATTTAAATTTTTTTAATGGTTCATATATTTGGAATAAAATTAGAGGATGCCGGATAGTTAAACATCTTACAAGTATAAATAAAAAATAATAATTTCTATTAATTTGCTTAAATCATGAAGAATTGATAGATCGTCGCACCTCTTCCCTCCGTTGCTAATCACATGAAATGTTAATTATTAGAAAGTAATCACTTGTCGCAAATTAATACTTCGCCGAGTTTCCAAGGCCGAATATATGAAACTCAGAAGAACATTTTCACGTCATAAATGCTCATGGTAGTAAGTTAGCAATTCAAAAAGAGAGATGAAAGCAAAATAAGTTGGGAGTATGATTACGAAGAAGCGTCGTCCCTAGATATTGAAGAAAAAAAAAATGAAAGATTGATGAAGGAGACTGCTGCCTCCCCTGCCACCTCTCTTTTCTTCTTTCTCCCTCCTTCTCTCTCCCTTTCTTCTTCTTCCTCCTCCGTCATCCATCTCGCTCGCCTTCTCTCTTGATCTGGTGATTTCTTCTTCCTCCGCGCCATGCTGCCACCCTCATCATCGAGCTTTTCTTCTCTTGCACCATCATATCTGGTTGTCGTCTTCACTGTCACCGGTCTCTCCTCTCTATTCTTCTCATGGATTCTTGATATTTTCTTTTGAGTCCGTGCTCTAAATTATTTGACCTTTCAACCTTGACCTTTAAACCTTATTTTCTTTTGTAACATTTTCAACTATAATCAGATACAACTCTCAAACCTTTTAGTTCTTCACTGAAACGAAAAAAAAAAAGAAGATAAAATGACACATATTCAATAAGATCTTCTCTATAGTATTGTATCTGCGCAAATTTGAGAAGAACTCTATAAGAGATTCTATTGACAGTCCTAGTGAGAAATTCAAATGAAGCAAGTGTCCATTTTAAATTTCATTTAGCAGCTCAAATTGTATCTTGGAATTTTCTAATTTAGTTAGCTAGGTGGATTAATACTCTTATAATTTATTGTTTAATTGTTGTAATCGACTCTGTTAAATGAAATTATCCTACGGAATTTGAATTCAAAAACAATAATAAGTTGGGACTCGGGAGAGCATTTTATCGAGACAGGTGCAATTAAAGTTTCATCGACTTTGCAGTTTCCACAGTGGACTATGCACGGCATATTGTGAACGACTTTAGATTGTCTAGTGCACTACACCGAGTAATGCGGTCTAGAACGGGTCGGAGCTCAAACTTCTCACAAGTCACAGCTAAATCACACAGAACATACATTTTTTATATTTCATTTGATACTTGTTTTTTGATCGGAAAGATGAGAATTAAGCTCTCAAATTTCATAATTATTCATAAGGACCTCCCATTTGGGTTTTGAACCCACAAACTTTGATACTTTTTTTTCAATTTGATTAGTCTATAAATATTCGATACATAGTCAATTATCAAAGTTATCAAATTAAGATGATTGTCTATATATATCCTTCTTCAATGTATATTTACAGGACAATAAAATTTACAAATTACAATATTATTTTCATCTACAATTATACATGAAGAAATATATTTATTTTATCTTATTATTTAATATAAGATCTTCCATTTTATCAAAAAGATATAACATTTGATTTATAAATTATGGCCTTAGATGAAAATTTACTCCATTAATAAATCCAATTAATTAATACAATTATAATGAAATATATATAACTAAGGTAAAGTGATAAGTACTATTTTAATTATTATTGTATAAAAGACTAAATAGTAAAAAAAAAAGATAGTGTCATCACGATTTTCATCCAAAAATGTTATAGCGGGGCTATAGCGGACACTACAAAAGCTATTGAAACCTTTAATATCTATAAAATTAGAGATTTGATTTATAGTTTAATATGTATGATAAGCTAATTAAAAATTGAATTGCATAATTATAATGAAACGTTGAGAAGAACATTAGATGAAATTGGTCATGTTGCAGAAATTTGAAAAGTAAATCGAGTAAATATACAGTATAGGGAACAACTAAATGATAATTTCAAAATAACGAAACAACTGCTTTACCAGACGATCAGCTATACATAACTATAATTTTCTCTATTTTGTTTGACCGCGCAGAGGTTAATGTCCAAGAAAACCACAGCCTAACATAACAATACAATAACCAACTATTTAAATCAACGTATGGTCTTCATGCCAAATTGGTTGAGAAATTTGTGAACATATAGCTTGGATATGCAATATAAAATTATAATAGAAAGAAATATGATTTAAAAGTTTATATGTCAAAATTGAATATTTTGTTGAAATATTTTCATTCTTGTTCAACTCGGAGTTGTGTCAATGAATACGACAATAATATGAGCTTGAGCTAAAAAATAGATTTAAAAGCTTAATTTAAAATTTTGTAAGTGTTGGAATTATTTAATTTAATCATTAAATTAAATTAATTTTAATAATTTTATGTGCATATATGTGATATAATTATATATTAAACTTATGGACTATCAATTGATCAAAATCTGAATTAAAGTGATCAAATTTAGTAAATTATCGGGTAATATATATGTGATGAGAATCAGGTCCTTAATGTGTAGAAAGCGCATTTATAATTTTATAATTCAGTGATAGTCTGAATTTTTATAAAATTACGATTAATGTTATCAAGCTATTAGCCCCTAGAGAAGGCAACTGAACACATGTACAATTGTCAAAAATTGGATACCCGAATGGTTATGATTTTTGTTTCATACAAAATCAACTAAATGGACATCTCCATTTATTGAGTTAAATGGACAGGAAATATGAAATTTTAAATTGTTGATTTTTGAATTTGGGATCACCAATAAATTCAATTAGCTAATTCTATTGGCCAAGTTATAATATATCGCAAATGGACTTGATAAAATCAGTTGTCCATAAAGGAAACATAATTAAATTGGTCGGTAGAATTAATTAATGCCATTTGCATTCGGATAAGATAAACAAGCCAATTTAGCAATGTGGCATTCACTAATTGGTCTTTACAAGATAAAATTGAGTAAACCCACATGATTAAGTCGGTTGACGAATGTTATAAATAGCCATGAAATAGTGTTATGGCGATATACCATAAGAATCATATACATGCTCAAGTACAGACAGATAGGTATGTACGGTACAATCAGTCGGTTAGACAAATAGGCATGTACGGTATAATACAGTCAGTCAAACAGATATGCATGTAAGGTACAGTAAAGTCAGTTAGTATTTTAAAGTTTTCAAAATAAGATACAAAACCGTTTAGATTTTCAGCTATGTATCTATTTCTCTTAATCTATACATCGATCTTAAGAAAGATCACTGCACGGATTAAGTAACTTAGTGATAATTATATATCTCTGAAAGCTTAATATTATGAAATTAGATATTTTTAAATTTAAATTAGATACTTCACTAGAATGATCTTGGGAACTGGGAACTTGGTCCAAAGATAATTTGAATAGCAAGTTCCATGGTATTAGAGCGGACTCCAGATGAATCATTAAATTTTTTGACAATTTTGAGAATTTTCAGTAATTTTATTAAGTTTTAAGTTAAGGCTGATTTTATAATTATGTTATGGTAATTTATTTTGAAAAATGTTCTTTCTACCGTTTCAAATATGAAAGGTCACGATTAAGGTACATGTTACAACAATTTAGATAAACGTTGCAACGGTTAGGAAAATTTTAGTAATTAATATAATAATTATGCATTAAATTAAAATTTTGATTATAAAACCAGCATTATAATAATTAAGTTTAATATGTTCAATTTTCAGATAACATTAAATCATTATAAAAGTTATTTTATAGATATATATTAATAATAATTAATTAAGGTATAATTTTACTATACCAATGTAAGCAACCATACATGTATTAATTATTTTCTGACATATACACAGTTAGTATACAAATAGCAAAATATAATTATTAGACTGGTCCAAAGGAAGGACAATAATAATAATAATTATTATTTTATATATATTATTGTGGTAATAAATGAGTAATGGTTATTAAGTTTTGTATGTGATTAGTTAATCGGTTCAAAGGAATATTAGCTAATTGTTATACTCTGAACCATGATATTTGATTACTACACCTAATTATCTAAGGATAGTAACTGACTCCAAATAGTACTTACTATTTGAGTATAATTAGTTGATGGAGTTTATCTTTATATTGATTTCATATTATATTTTGATTTTAAGATAATTTATTTATAAAATTTATGATTATTGTAGATCTGAAATCATAATTCAGTATTTGAATAAAATTTTAAGTTTGAATAAATATGTTAAGATTATATATATATAAAAATAAATTAATTTCATTAACATCTCACCAAAGTGAGCTATCTTAGTACAATTGATTTTATTTTTAAAATATAAAAGAATTTTATAATGTCCATGTGACAAGTATAATATTTGATCGGCTCAAAGGAAAATCAATATTAATTAAATGTTGCATGTACATTTTTTTAGTAATAAGTGCAATGATAATTATTTAGTTTTACATGTGATTAATTAATCGGCCCAAAAGAAGCTTAATTGTTTGACATATTAATTTGTTATTAGTATTTAATTACTATAATGGGATACTATAAAAATTAGTATTTTATCTGTAAGACAAATTATTAACAAAATACAATATCTTGCTATAAAATTTATCTTTATTTAAATTTTAATAGAGTATATAGTATTTAATTATTATTCTCAATTTAAGTTAAGGATTATAGTTAAAGATTATTTTAGCATTCAGATTCACTTTATATGTAGTTAAGATATACTTCAATGAATGAAGAAAGAATTTATTAAAATTTATCATATATTTCATTGTAATTATATATGATCATGAACTAGGACCGTTCACAAAGTATATATATAAGACAGTATAGTAAATGTAATTTAGAATATTTTCCTAATCCCACAATAAAATTTATTTTGAGATATGCATAGTTCTGTCAAGATATTGTTTTTGCGGAGGAAATTTTTGATATTATCTTAAAAATTATTATTTGGATGACGATCCTAATGTTATTCAAAACATTGAAGATAATAATAAAGTTCAAACTTTAATATCGTAATAATATATGTCATTAAAGGTATATGAGTTCTTTATTTGAAATATTTTGAAAGAACTCTTTCAATATTAAAATGACATTAGTTATACATTCCGATCTCAATAATAATCAGGTATTTATCAAATTTGATTATCTCATTTGATATTGAGAAAAAAATTTGATTGATGAATATATTATAGGTGAAGTGAGAGTAAAGTTATTTCTTGATTTTATGACATATTACTTCATAGTTATGATATAGATATATTATAAGATATCAAGAGATTTTTATTCCTATTCAGATACTCTAAAATGGAAAATCTTGATATTGCACATTTATAAACTATATCGAAAGGATTTTAAGAAATATTTCATTCAGAATTTTTAATCAAAAAATATTAATAGAGATAATTCATAATTTCAATTTTAGTGCTATATGATAATTCAAAAGTATTGCTAGAATAATATTTAATCAATTCAGGAATGAATTAATTAATTGCAGCCAAATAAGATTTATATTATTTAAGGAGAATAATAAACTACGTATTCATAATCGATAGTTTGAGATCATTTCGTATACCAACTTTGATTTAAATAGATGCCATTATAGTATATATTATATATTATAAGATATTTATTTTATAATATAACTGTCAAAGATTTATCAGCGGCCGCATTAAGTGCACGAAAATTTTATTACCACTAAAATTATTTATGTGATAATAAATCTATAGTTATATTTTAACAATAAAACTTAATAGAGTTAACTATTTAGAATCAAGTTCTGTATAGAAGGTAATATTTATAATGGGTAGTTGTCTATCGAGCAAATTTGTATAAATTCTAGTATAGTTTAAAGGATTGTCACTCGAAAGGTTTTAATAATCATTCTGCTGATATGGGTGTCATACTAATTAATGATATCCAATTTCAGTGAAAGTTTATATTTTTTTCTTGAAAGACATATAGTTTTTATTTTAAGGTTTCAAAATTTTCAGATTTCAGATTTAAGGAAAATTTCTATAGAAATAAAGTTTCAGTTTATTCACATTCTAAGTATATTAAAATTGATCTCACTAAGTTTAAGGTGACTCAAGTTGAAAATAGACATATGGATCATATTACATATAATTTCCATGTTATATACTTTATTCATGATTTATGTTATTCAATTATATTTATATTATAATTTATGTCAGTTAAGTCTTGAAAACCTTAGACGGATAATATTATAAACTATACATTGTACAATCTTACTCAGAAAAGATAATATTTTGTATATTATTTTTTATTAAATGATAAATTAATTTAATTTAGAATTTTAAAACCTTTATAATTGATTTAGGTATAAAATATATCTAAGTAATATTATTTATTTATAATAAAATTAATGTTAAAAATAATTATACATCAAATAAATTAAATATCAGTTATTATCAAGTTTTATTATAAAAGCTACACATTATACAGTCATACTCAAAAATATTATATTTTATATATTATTTTATAAAATAATAAATTCATTTTATTAAGAATTCAAGGGTTTTTATAATATATTTAAATAAAAATATATTATTTATTTATAATAAAATTAATATTAAAAATATTTTTAAATTAAGATGGTTTGTACAAGGGCGAATTCTGCTATAAAAATAAATTGCAAACGAATGGAATGAAACTTTGCCAATGTACGTACAAGAAACAAGGTATATATCCAAGCCAAGTGCAAGCGAATTGAGAGGAATAAAGATCAACCAACACCAAGCAAATCGTGTGACAGAAGCTACGTTTCACGACGCGAGTAATAACACCACATTCCTTTGTCATTCTAAAATTTATTGCGCTAGGCATTAATTAAGGAGAGCTGCTTTTTGTGTACATCATTGATACTTTCGAACTGCGCTTTTTTGTTTGGCGAAACTTGACTATAATATTTAGATCACGATGATAGAATGGAACGACGCGTTATAATTCATAATGGCTTCAACTCTCGGTTGTCTGATAATTAATTATGAAGAAAGATCCTTTCGTTTTTCAGGGGCTTAATTATATCGTTATCAATAGTAAACAAGAAGATTAATTGTCCAATAATTTTGTCTTTTGATGTATATCAGGTTTTCCTATGTCGAAGTATTACAGGAAATGGGTGTGTGTGAACGTACGTGTATAGTTTCGTTTATGTACTGACGTTGCCCAATAAACTATAGATATCAAATTGTTGCAAAAAAATAAAATTAACCATTTTTACCATCTTTTGGATTTTTCCAAGATTAGCCTAAAATAATAATAAATTAAAATGTTTGCATACTAATAACGCCCTCTTTAAAAAAAAATCCAGGAGCTAGTTACAAATTTCTAAAAATGCAAGCTAAGTGATGATATTTCTGAAATTCTTATTGATATAATACAATATGCGCATTTATAATTAAAGAGTTAACCACAATTTACTGGATTATTTTGAATAAATAAATGAGCAGGATGGTACATATAGAGACGTTATTCATAATATCATATGACTAGAAAATTGACACAAGATAAAAGTTGTTTGAGGATCTCGGAATATTGCAGTGTCAGCAATATTCGTGTCATTGTTAAGTATAATGCATTTTGCTAGGTGTTGTTTATAATTTATGGAGTTAAAGAAAATTTAATTTGATGGCCAACGTGATTCATCATTGTCATACCCAGAAGGATAGAACAAAAAGAAGTTTAATATGCCATATAATGTTATCGACATGACAACTTTTGAAGCATAATTGTTAAACATATAATTGAATTTTATGTGATATTAAATAAAAAGACACAGAGATGACCTTCTCAATAAAAAATATGTATTACATGTGTAATATGATAAACTAAAAAAAATTTGAACAAAAATGAGCCGATTTATCAGTAATTTGTAGAATAGAACTTGGTAGCTTCTAGTAGCATGGACTCTAGATGCTCTTAACTCAAAAAAAATATCTATCTAATTACATCTAAATTATGATTTATGTTGCCCTATAAGTCAAATATGATTTTTGCACTTTGAACCATTAGTAATGGCTTAGCACATCTTCAAAAAATTATTAAGACACGGAAAACTATCCAAAAAAGTTAGAGTATGGCGTTAAGCCAATGCTACCAAGTCATTCAATGACTCACTAGTCATTAGTAACGACTCACCATATCAAAGGCACAGATTGCTCAAGATCAATCAAGATTATTTTTTTTTCTGCGAACAAATCCTTGCTAAGCTGTTAGTAACGGCTTAACACGAAAAATCTCAGTCAACACAATTTTCTGAATTGTATTTAATATTGCTCAGTTCTTTCTTATTCCAACTTGAAACTTTCAAATTCTCAATATTCTCTAAGCACACTGAGCACATAATCTTGAGCCATACAATCTTGAGTCTTATAGTTAAATCAAAATCATCTTTCATCGAAGATCTAAAGACAAAATTTTGGATATTTATCCGTAACTAGTATTATCCTCATAAAAATTAAATTAACAATTAATTAAAATTATAATAAAACAAAAATACTCCTTGCGATGATTCAAGATATTTTATTTATACGTAAATCTTCTTGCTAATTTTATTACTTCAGCAATGCACAAAATCATCACAAATCATAATTATAGAACTGTTTTGATCGCTATAAATATAAATCTCATTAGGTAGGCATCAGTTACGATCAAGTCTGATTTGTATAAGTTTTGGATTGTGTCAATTCCAATTCATAGAAATTTGTTGCTTTATTTGAGACCGTATTTATACATAGTTGGAGATCAAGGAGAGAGAGTAAGGATAAGTAGTAATATAGAAACAATATAATGTGCATTGAAAATAAAATAATTCAATGCATCATAATTGATTTTGTTGTAATGCAAGTTGTATAGATGACGAAAAAATATAGAGGAGTATTTTTGTCCTATTATAATTTTAATTTATTACTAATTTGATTTTTATGAGGATAATATTAGTTATGGGTAAATATCCACAGTTTTGACATTTTTAGGGATAAATATCTTAAATTTAAAAGGGTAAATATCCAAATTTAGATGTGTTGAGAGGTATATATTTAATTTTGCCTTTAATATTTCATCAAAGGTCATCAATATTATATAATAATTTTATTGATTTAAATTTAATAATATTTGATGGTATACCAAATGACACCTCAAACGTAGAAAACTTAAAACACAATTAATTTATAAATTTAGAAAAATATACTTATAATTTTTTTAAGTTTTTTATGAATTTGTATAAAGTTGGTTGTTAAAATTGTCAAAAATAAATAGTTGTCAAAGTATTCCATCCATATATTTTTTATGCTAGTTGATGCTTGGGTAGTGTATCGAATGAGTAAATTCTTTACTTGGTTTGAGAAACTTCTTCTGAAATTGTTTCTAGAGTCAAATATTAATTTTCCTACACATGTCACATCTAATTTTAATGTATATCCATTTAGTATTTCGAACAATGATTGAAGGTTTCATCGCTGTGTTGCGCGCATTGTTGACCTTTTTGTTATTAATTTATTATTTAATGAAGTGAAGGAAAATATGACTTGCAATAAATGGTCAACCTGATCTTAAAATTTTAGTCGAACAATGAATTTTATTTCCAATTTCTATCATAGAGTTGTAACTTTTCATCCAATTAAAACAAAATTACACCAATTTCATCTGAAATATCTTCTTCAAAAAGAAAATATATTACACAAGATCTTACGCACCAGTTAAGCCTACATCAAACAATGGGGAGGGATCCTGTTATTTTGAAAATTTTGATAATGAATTTTTAAATAAATATTAAAAAATTAAAAATAAAATTTTAAATCAATATTAAAAATCTTAAAAAGAAAAAAATTATGGATATGATTTTTTACTTGTAGATTGATAATGTTTCAAATTTAATGGAATTTCATTATCATTTGATAATCCATCAAAAAATATTTAATTAAATCTGCTACAAATAATATGAAATTTTATGATATTTGATGCACTATAAAATTAAAAATATATAAGTAAAAAATATATATATTTTAATTTTATTATTTTTCTATTTTAAGTCTGAAACTTGAAACTTATTCCCTACTTTGAAGTCTCAAACTTGAAATTTATGGTTAATTAAACCCGGCGGTATCATCCTCTCAGCTTTTGCTTCCTGGGGTGGGAATGGGATCGCCACTTAATATGTTTTCTGTTCTCTGGCAGACAAGGACACAATGATTGGCTCCGCGCCAATGTTTCTGCTCTGCTCTGGTGCATTTAGTACGTTACGATTCATTAGGGTGTCATTACACGGTAAATAAGAGCCACTTGTTACCCACGTGCTCAGATTCAGATCAATGCCTCCATAACGACAACAACAGGGTCTACTCGATGATAAAAGAGCACAGTAACGTACCATTAAACGGCTAGTACTGGCAGAGCTCAGTTAGGTTTGCAGTTTCCCAGCCGGAATCTTCGCAATTTTTGCCTCTTCTCCCCTGCTTTGACCACATTAAGTCTGCTTTTAGGGGCAGGATTAGAATAGTGCTATTGGGGACAAGAAGGAATAACATTGGCAACGATAAATTAATTATCATTACAGCAGCTGGAAGGCAAATTAATGGGTACAGATGCACAGTATATATCAGGGCGGAGCGGTTTTAATTGCAACCAACCAAATTATTTAGTTTATGAGCAATTATTTTATTGCATATAATTCTATTTTTATAGTACATTCATTTAATATTTTTTAAATGTTGTAACAAAATATTTAAATTCTTGATGTCCTAAAAATTTAGATAAACTATATGTTAAAATTTTGAATTAATTTGAATTGACTCATCGGATGGATTAATTTAAAATTATTTAATGAAATGCTAAACATTTTGTAAATTTTAAGTAGTGGAAAATAAATATATAGTATCCACCAATATTCGATTCTTAATCGAATATAGTAAAGTAAAATATATATGGTTCGACATAAAATTTCTTTTTCCATGATATTTTCAAGAACGGAATCTAATTTACACTATTTACAATTTAATAATGAATCACTGAAATAATAAAGTAAAGATGTATATTGTAACTATATTTTTATTTTTTTTTATTTTGAAATTGGACTTAAATTTTTTTTTTTTTTTTACATAGAGTACCTCGCATGTTCATATGTATAATGTGTTGGTATGTCTCTCCTGCCTGCACTTATGCACTGCCCCATAATCATAACCGTAGCCATATGATCACATGGTCTCTTCTGAAATTTAAAAAATACAATAACTAATTTCGGAGGCGCGGAGACACTTTTTATGCACGGCATCAAAATCCAGTAAAAAAAATAATATCAGGTCAAGCCCCAGCAAATCCAACCAATTAACACATTGGGGCTCGTAACCCGTTTCAAAAGTTAACGTTAACCAGTAAATTATTACCCCATTAGTTGATATTTTAATGCATTCTTCCCATTTGTGATTTTAAGAACTAGCCTCGAAGACATCAAAGGAGGGAAACCCAACCACTCCCGTCCAAAAACCCTCTCCCCTCAAGATTCTTCTCTCATCTGCTCTCTTCCTGTTGTCAATGCTCTAGTGCTCTCTCTCTTCTCCTTTCTCTGCCTCACCAGTCACCACTTCACAAAAAAATGCTCTTCTTCCTCTCCACATGAGTGTGACAATAGCTCTATTCTTTCGCACATTTGCCATTTCTGAGCTAAGCATTACCTTCTTCAAGCTATAGCATGATTCCTTTACAGCTTTGTCTCCATTTTCTCCTCCTCTTCCCCTACTTCCTATACGCTGCCACTCCGCCGGGTAACCAGACGCGTGGCGTTCAGTCAGAAATCGACGCTCTGACAGATTTCAGGCAGGCTTTACACGACCCGGCGGCGGCGCTGTCGACGTGGGACCCATCCGATGCCTCTGCCCCTTGCTCCTGGCGCGGGATCGCCTGCTCTGGTGGCCGAGTTGTGCAGCTCCTCCTTCCTCGGCTCCGGCTCTCAGGTCCCATTTCCGAGCGCATCTCCGACCTCTCCTACCTTCAAAAGATAAGTCTTCGATCTAACTCCTTCTCTGGACCCCTTCCACTTACCCTGTCTCACCTCCCTCGCCTGAGATCCATTTTTCTCCAGTTCAACTCCCTCTCCGGTCCTATCCCCTCCTCCCTCCTCTCAAACATCTCCACTCTTCAGATTTTTGACGCTTCAAGTAACATGCTGACTGGACCCGTCCCTTCTTCCCTGCCCCCATACCTCCGGTACCTCGACCTCTCCTCCAACACCTTCACTGGACAAATTCCATCCAACCTTTCTAGTTCTGCACCCGGTCTCCAATTTTTAAACCTCTCCTTCAACCGGCTGCGTGGCACCATTCCACCATCTCTAGGACTCCTCAAAGACCTTCATTACCTTTGGTTGGATTGGAACCTTTTAGAAGGAACCATACCGGCTGCCATTGCCAACTGCACCTCCCTCTTCCATCTCAGTCTACAAGGGAATAAGCTGAGAGGCATTCTTCCAGGCGCAATTCCCTCCATTCCCTCTCTACAAGTTCTCACTCTCAGCCATAACCAATTTTCAGGCTCTATACCAGACACCATATTTCGGACTGGGACAAATTCTTCTCTACGTATTGTACAGCTTGCTTACAATGTCTTCACTGAGTTGCCCGTGGTTGCTTCGGTTAGTTCTACTCTTCAGGTTCTTGATTTCCAGGAAAATAAACTCTCAGGCCCATTCCCTACATGGTTAACCACCAGCTCTGGGCTCACTATTCTTGATATATCTGGAAACAACTTCTCAGGTCCGATTTCACCACAAGTGGGCCAGTTAATTGCATTAGAAGAGCTCCGGCTGGGGCAAAATACCTTCTCTGGTTCAATCCCAGCTGAAGTTGCAAGATGCGGTGCTCTTCAAACTCTTGATCTTGAACAGAATCAACTCTCCGGTGAGATACCCGTGTCTATAGGGAGTTTAAATTCGCTCAAAAGTATTTATCTAAGGGAGAATGATTTGTCAGGTGGCATTCCCACTAGTCTAAGCAATCTCTCCAAGCTGGAGACCCTGACACTTGGCCAGAACCGCCTCACCGGCGTTCTCCCTGACAGTTTGTTCCAGCTTGCTAACCTGACATTTTTAGATGTCAGTGGTAACAACCTCAATGGTAGCATACCATCTAGCATTGGAAACCTTACAGCTTTACAATCTTTGAATTTGAGCAGTAACAGCTTCTCTGGCCAAATTCCACCATCAATTGGTTCTCTCGTTAACTTGCAGTCTCTGGACCTCTCTAACCAGAAACACCTATCTGGAAATGTTCCAGCAGAGATTTTTGGTTTGCCAAACCTTCAATATGTGTCACTTGCCGGTAATTCATTTTCTGGTGATTTACCAGAGGGATTCAGTAGCCTCTGGAGTTTGCGGAAGCTCAACCTAACAGCCAATTCCTTCTCAGGCTCTGTTCCAGTGACATATGGCTACCTTGAGTTTCTTTCAGTTCTCTCTCTTTCGCACAACCATATTACCGGTGAAATCCCACCTGAGCTGGCCAATTGCTCCAACCTCACTGTTCTTCAATTAAGAGGAAATAAGTTATCAGGCTCCATTCCACCGGATCTCTCTCACCTTGCTGATTTAGAGGTGCTTGACCTGGGTAAAAATGCCCTTTCCGGTGAAATACCAACGGAAATCTCCAATTGCTCATCACTTGTTGTGCTTAAACTTGATAGCAACCATATAACTGGAGAAATACCATCGTCCCTCTCTAATCTGTCCAAATTGAAAACCATTGACCTTGCCTCGAACAACCTAACAGGTTCCATTCCTTCTGCTCTGGCTCAAATCTCAGGCTTAACCTATTTTAATGTGTCAAACAATGAGCTTAGTGGTGAAATTCCGTCAATAGTAGGTTCCCGGTTCGGGGTTCCATCAGCATTTATGGGAAATCCAAACCTCTGTGGCTCACCACTCGAGACTGAGTGTTCTGACACTAAGAAGCGGCATGAAAGAAAGAAAATAGAGCGCTTAGTTCTTTTCATTGGTGTTGCTGCAGCGGCATTACTCCTCATACTTTCTCTTTGCTGCTGCTGCGTGTTTACTCTAGTGAGATGGAGACGGCGATTCCTGGACAACCAGAATGGGGTAAAAAAGCGACGCAGCCCGGGAAGGGGCAGTGGGTCCAGCACTGGAACTGAAGCTGGTGCATTGCCACCTAAGCTGATTATGTTTAACAACCGCATAACTTATGCTGATACATTAGAGGCGACACGACAGTTTGATGAGGAAAACGTACTGAGCCGGGGTCGGCACGGGCTGGTTTTCAAGGCATGCTACTCTGACGGAACTGTTTTATCCATTCTAAGGCTCCCTTCCACCTCGGCTGATGGTGCTGTCGTGATTGAAGAGGGGGCATTTAGAAAAGAGGCCGAATCTCTAGGGAAAGTGAAGCACCGCAACCTGACTGTGCTCAGGGGATACTATGCAGGACCCCCTCCAGATGTTAGATTGCTGGTCTATGATTACATGCCAAATGGCAACCTTGCTACCCTGCTCCAGGAAGCATCACACCAGGATGGTCATATCCTCAACTGGCCAATGCGCCACCTGATTGCTCTTGGTGTGGCTCGTGGGCTTGCCTTCTTGCATCAGTCTGGTGTAATTCATGGGGATGTCAAACCTCAAAATATTTTGTTCGATGCCGATTTTGAGCCTCATTTGTCAGACTTTGGCCTCGAGCCGATTGTAGTTACTGCCGGGGCAGCTGCTGCAGCAGCAGCATCCACGTCAGCAACACCTGTGGGGTCATTGGGATATGTGGCTCCAGATGCTGCAGCAGCAGGACAAGCCACTAAGGAAGGTGATGTGTATACTTTTGGAATTGTGTTATTGGAGCTGTTAACAGGTCGGCGACCTGGCATGTTTGAAGGTGAAGAGGAGGATATAGTCAAGTGGGTGAAGCGGCAGCTGCAGAGGGGGCAAATTTCTGAACTATTGGAGCCGGGTTTGCTCGAGCTGGACCCAGAGTCTGCAGAGTGGGAGGAATTCCTGCTTGGTGTGAAAGTGGGTTTGTTGTGCACGGCACCTGATCCACTTGATCGGCCAGCTATGACAGATGTTGTGTTCATGCTGGAGGGCTGCCGCGTGGGGCCTGATATACCTTCATCTGCTGATCCCACCTCTCAGCATTCACCCGCCTGAAAAGATTGTTCGCATGTTCAGAAGGCTGACTAGTGACTATTGTTGTTAATTTCCTTTCAGAAAATTCTTTCAGATGGAGAGCTAGATTTGTACTAATTTTTAATTTTCCATATTATCAGTTCTTTGCGTTTATTATTCCTTTTCGTGAGACTGATTATTGATATGGTGGAAAAAGAAATGAAAGACATTTACACTCCTTTAAAGACTAAAAGAGAAACGCACAATTACTCGAATGAGGCACGGGCCCATCTGCTGAAGAACAGGGACATAGTGCGTGGCAAATTGACTACTTTGGGACCCATGAAAGTTTGATATTTTCCCGCTAAAAGTAGCCGTTGGGAAGAATCAAGGTGCACTGTCTTTTTACCCGGGTATATCGGATGGGTGGGGTTGTCTGAATTTACTCTGGAGCTATAAAGAGACTTTAAATTTCTATTTTAACATGTGGAGGTCAGGAAGTGGTCCTGGCAGTGCCAATCATTCTCCCATGTGGAGCTTTGTCTCCGTTGGATGATCCCATCTCAACGGCTACTGATCTTGTTTGTATTGTACTATTATGTGGGGCTCTTGGGGAATAATGGAAGAAGGGACTTTTGGGTTTCATTTTTTTATTTTTTGTATTCCAACTCTATTCATTGAAAAAGGATAAGAATGCAATGATCTTAAGTGAAGTGAAAGTTGGACCATGTCTTCTTGTTCGATTGCTCCTGTATCATTAGGCTTCCACTTCCCGTGCTTTTAGATTTGTGTTTTTGTATGTCTTGTACTGTTGTACATATGACTCTTCTTGCTTTTAATATTGCCAATAGAAACAAGAGTACTTAGTTGACCGTTTAATCAAAGCCGAAGTATATTGCTCTTGTCATATGCATAAGAAACGTTTCGGAACAAGTTTTTTTTTTTGTCAGGTTAAGTGCACGATCGTGTTGTCTGATTTGGAGTTGACAACATAACATGGCTTCAAGGGAAAAAAATGACCCAATGCCAGCTCTATGGACCCTTAATCAACTTCAGTCAACTGTCCTTCTTCTTGAAAGAAACGGCTAGAAAAGAAAGTGAAAATTGGGACAAATAAATGATAGATGATGTTGGTTTATAGTTGAATAAAAAAATACCCAAATTGTTTTTTTTTCTTTTACAGATATTCGTACAAACCTTTTTTTTTTAATGCACTTGCAATATCACGTCTGATGATAGGTGAAAATTTCATTTAGAATACAGCACCTGGTAATAACCTACAAAATTGGAGTGATTTACAACAGATGATGTCTGATAAGTGCCATCTATTGCAACATGGGAAACTTTTGTTAGAGATGGGATAGTATGTTGTGCGTCCCTTTAGGTAATCTGGATTTAAAGTTAAAAAAAATTATTTGCTGCATTTATCCCCTATGTACCATCTAGCCTTCTAGCAATGTTGCTCATAATATTGTTGTCTTAATGATACACTGGGCAGGAAAACTCAACGAGAAGGAATGGATAAGTTACTCAGCATGTGGCATCCCACCTGCAAAAATTCACGTCACGCTGGATGCTCTGAAGCACTGATGCCATAAAAGAAATTACCAGGGGCATTTTAGTAACTATGGTTCATTTGACAAATCAAGGAATAGGTTTGAAAGAGTGATATTTTTGACTATTCGAAATAGCGAAAATATCATTTCAAACTTGTTAATCAGAATAGTTAAAATATGAATAATTATGATACTAACAATGATGATGATAATAAAATAATAGTACAATAATAATAATTATAATAATTATTATAAAATAATCATAATAATCATAATCCATAATCATAATCATAATAAATAATAATATTCATAGTTATAATCATAATAATATAATAAAATATAAACATAATCATAATATAATAATATAATAATAAAAATTATAATTATAATCATAATCATAATAATATAATAATCATAATAAATAATCATAATTTTAATAATATAATCATAATATAAAAATATAATACAACATAATCAAATCATAATCATAATCATGATAATAATAATCATAAATAATAATGATATAATGATATAATCATAATCATAATATAATAATAATAATTATTATAATAATTATAAATAAATAATTGTAATCATAATAATATAATAATAATATAATCATAACTATAATCATAATATAATAATATAATACAACATAATAAAATAATAATAATAAAATTATAATCATAATCATAATAATAATAAATAATTATAATTATAATAATAATAATATAATAATATAATACTAAAATTATATTTATTATAATATAACAATAATAAATAATAATAAAATAAATAATATTATAATACTAATAAAGTGATGATAATGTATAATAATACCAATCATTATAATAACATAATATAATAATACTAATAGTGATGATAATAATAATATAATCATAATCATAATCATAATTTAATAATGTAATAATATTATTAAATAATAATCATAATATTAATATAATAATAAATTATAATCATAATATAAATATAATAATATTATAATAATAAATCATAATCATAATATAATAATACAATAATAATAAATCAAAATCATAATCATAATCATAATATAATAATATAATATAACATAATCAAATAATAATCGTTATTCGATAGAGCTAATCCGGTATACTACCTATAACTTGGTATACCGGATTAGCATTCTTCCACACTCTTCTACTTAGTTTAAAATTCGTTTGACAAATTAATTCGTCAGAATAATAATTCTATTTTTTGCTTTTTGTTATTTCATGCATTGCCAAATATATTCTACTAGCAATACACCTGTGCGTTGCAGTGGATTCTTTTATTTAAACATAAAAATATTATAAGATAATAAAAATTTACATTGATCTAACACTAAAATATAAATTCATTAAATTATTTCAGCATATATTATCACCATTAATTTCTTACCAAACATGTATAAGATTACTAATCATAGCGCATACCTTAAGTCTTAAATCAATTTTTTATATCATAACATAAATAGAAAGATATTGAGTATTCTAATTTATAAATGAAAATAATAGTATAGATGAGAAAGGAATGAAGAGAAAGAGGGGATCAATGAACGCGATTACATACGTTCGATCAATCAAAAATAGATATTATCCGTCTAATTGAGAGATAAAATGGATATAATAAAAAATACTATGATAAAAAATGGATCCTCCAATTCTTAATTGTTTTATATAATAGTTTAGATATGAATATGTTTAAGTTTCATCTGGAGGATAATGCCTTTGCACTGGAAATATTCAATATAAAAAGGAGCCTGGATTTTGGTCTAAGATTCTGCAGGGGTCCTTTAAATCAGATAATTAAAGGGAGAATACCGCGTCTAGGTTGCATCTGAGTTGGTACATGCTGAGTTTGTACTAATCTGGAATGTTACAAGCCGGATTCATAGTTGTGGGTTTCTTTATTTTGGTTTGGCAATATTTTATAATTTTGGATTGGATTCATAGTTGTGGGTTTCTTTATTTTGGTTTGGCAATATTTTATAATTTTGGATTTGATTGAGGAGATGGCATTAGGTACTGATTATTGTCAGAGGGATGTTGGTGTATTTGTTCTTCAAGAATACAAACTAGGTGCTTAAATCTTGGTCCAAGGGAGATGTGACTTGAATTTCAGTCAATACTGATCCATGCCGTTTATTTCAAAAAAAATCAATGCCGTTGTGGTACCAGAAGAAGAATCATTTTATTAGAACCATCTGTTTGCAATTTTTCTAAGTTGAACATGCATTTTGTTTATAAAGATAAATGATATTCTTGCTGCCAAAATATTTTAGTAATATCTTAATATATGGACAAAATGTAGACATGAATACTGTAATGTCCGAATTCCAGCTTGTCACCTTCTTCTACAATTAGCTCCAGCTTGTTTAGTTCTGAAAAGAGTATAGACAAATAATTCTCTGGCAAAACCGCATGCTGTAAACAGTTATTTACCTTCCTACATGTCGCATACCATTCAATGTACCCTTGCATTAAAATTATTATTTTTTCCCCTTAGATCTACTCTATGTAATTATGAATGAATAAATGACTGATGTACTTTGAGTTAGCAAGGGGTACCAGACATTCTACAAATTAATTTTTTGTTAAGAACTTGAGATCCAGCAATAAATATATTTCACTTCTCAGTGCTAATTTATCAAAGATGCATTGAAGTTGGTTTGTTTTCTGTTTGTGTTCTCTTCTCGTCACTAGATTTTTATGACAAAATTGATGATGGGTTTTCTTTATTAAAGCATGCAGTTCAAGTGATAATAATTTCTTTTTGATATTGAAGATTTCGTCAATTTTAGCATTTAATACTTTTTATATGTCTCTTGGTACAATTGAATTTGCATCTCTTCTTGAAGATATGAGATCCATCATAATCTGTGTTAAATTTGTGGTTTTAGCTATAATTTTTTTTAGTGACAGAGAAATGAACAAATGCGAGATTGAAAATTTTTGTCACTAATATTTTTTTAGTGACAGAGAAATTGACAAATGCGAGGTTGTAACCTAAATCTGTGTTAGATTTGCAGTTAAAAATTATTTAAATTTTAGATCCTTATTTGTGCTAACGTGATATATGTATTATGTAGGCAATTTTGGAGGAAATACTTTATTCATTATGCATGTAATCATTAAAAAAAAAAGATTACGCCTACAGACTTCAATTTTAAAATAGAAACAACAAAAAGAACTATTATGACTAAATATCTAAAAGACCTGTATATGTATTAAAATTTAGTATTTGATTTAGATTTATAATCATGTAGAGGGTGATTTAAAGTATATTTTATTTATTGAGAACACAAATGAAAATTTTTGTAACAGAAGCACCAAACTTTTGGTAGCTCATCTGATCAGAACTATTATCATTTATTAATTTTAGATTGAAAAATATTGATTAAACCCAATGTGACATGTCGTTGCTGGATTTCAAGGATGCTAACTAGGGGGAGCGCATTGCTGCTGCCTAGCAAATGCATCACAACTTACAGTTTTTCTCATGTGACAGAGTCACGAACCAACAAAAAACCTCCACAATTAAATCTTTCAACTCACCCCCAGCAGTGAATTTTATTATCCCCATTACCATTACCAAAACATGCAAGAAATAATACGCAAGAGAACGTAAATGTAAAGGGTGTACCTGCTACTGCCCTCGTGGATTATAACTGCAGCTTGATGTGGAAGAGGTAAGACGAAATAAATACACATGAGTTGTTTGGTAGAAATTCAGGGCACAAACATGCATGCATGTATAATTAAATTTCACCATGAATATGCCTGCGTTCCCTTCATAACGAAGTATGGGCGCGTTCCTAATGGTTTAATACATATACCTCTATGTATGACATCAGTTGAGAGAGGAGTGATGCCAAAATTAATTCCAAGGTTCACAATTATAATGTATCAGTTTTAATTTTCCTAGTAGGAAGTCCGAGTTGTTGGCAACAGTTCAGAAATTCAAGTGGTAGACACTGTGAGCACTGGTTCAAACTGTACCCAGATCTAGATCTTTGGTACAACTAATATTTCCTTTCTTTTCAGTTTTGTCCTTTTAAGATGGTACTGTTTTTGGAGTACGGATGGGAGCACAAAGTTCTGATTGGAATATAACTTAGCGTTAACCTATTATATTATCACAACTTATTTGCTAATTCTAAGTAAATGTGTCGTACTAAAAGGAAGAGAATAAACTGATCAAAAGTTGCTCGCTGTCGCTGGGTAAGAAAAAAAGAAGTGCACATTATTTGTTGTGTCCCCATTAGAATAAGTAGATGATTTTATCTGCATCTTGCATTACTGCTCATACATTATAGACACTAATTGCTCATCAATTAATTCATTTTTAATTGCTCTACCAGCGCAGATTTATTGTTGATATATACCGCCATATCATATAAGAATTCAAATCTCACAGCAATTATTAGTAGGATATCATAGAATGTGATTCAATGGAAGTCATCCTAAATCCTTCAGAAGTTGAGCATTAATAACCTCAACAATTTGTCCGGGACCCACACATCCATACCGGAACTGGTACAAATACGTGTAGCAGATACAACACTGATACAACAGGTGCCAACTACCAGAACAACCCCAACAATCACAAAATAGAACAATTACAGCCTTAAAGAGAATAATCTTGCACACAAGTTGGATTTCGAAAAATTAAAAACAGAATCGACTAATGCATACAATCAACCAACCAACAATAGAGTAAAAAATATTATCACGTTTAGATTGAGTCTAGCAAACACACAAGAGATAAAGTAGTTTGGCCGAACCTACAACATCAGAAGACAAACGACCAACAAACTTACTATAAATCAAAGATATTATAAAAATATTTCAATTACCAAAATAAATAATCACTCTATCTCTATTGTCCTCACTCTCTCTTTTCTATTCTCTCATTTCACTCTCTTTTGTTTAAGACATACAAAAAAGAAGCAGCCGTCAACCACAATTCTATTGTAGCAATCATAATTTTTCAACAACTCTCTCAGTCCAAGATGGAAGAGTTCAAGAAAATATAAATAGTTCAAAAGTTGAAAGATGAACTAGATTGAATTTGAATCTAAAAAACTCAACACAATTATTTGTTGGATAGAAAAGAAGGACAATGAGTTACAATCTCAGCTGTAATTGGTGCCTCTTTTCAGTTCAGGGGTTGCCAGTACAGCTGCAAGCTCTCAGATCTCTTGCACTAACGGTAAGCCACTAGTAAAGAACAAAAAGACAGCAATATGGGGCTCCAGTAGTAAAGAGGATACTGATATCTCATTACAATGCTGCTCAGTGTCTCCTGAATAAAAATATGGATGCAAATGCTGGTCACAACTCTGGTCATACGTACATTCCCAATATAATAGTGCCAGATGAAGACCATACCAACTGCAGATGATGTTGTGTACCCGACCAGGATTACTCACATGACAGGAAAAAAGCCTATATATATATATATGAAGAATTGAAGATTCAGTGCTGATCATGGAGGCCCAATGGGTTCAATACCAATGTGATCAGGCGCCCTGGAGTTGCTCGCAAGTCACAAGTGTAATGTTTTATTGCATATCATTCCTTTTCATTGTATTAAAAGACAGATTTTGTTATATATAATAATTATAAAAATTATATTATTAATAATAAGAGTGATAAAAGTAAAATTTTAAAACTACAAATGGCAGCGTGCCACTTTATCGCATGTAGGCGCGTTTGCCTGAAAACGGGTTTTATAAATACACGCACAGATAAATACATACGCGTTGGTATATGTAGGAGACAAACGCGTCACTGGCAGTGACGTGCTTCAGTAAAGACGCCACTAACAGTGACGCGCTGCCATTCGTAGATTTAAAATTTTGTTTTTATCACTCTTATTATTAATATCATGATTTTTATAATTATTATATTTAAAAAAAATCTGATTAAAAGAATATTTATCTCCTACTAAAATATATAAATTAGTCTTTATTTTTTTAATGGATTTACATCCTAAAGTTTTGTTGCATGTCATTCTTCATTGTGTTCAAAGGGTTTGTTGGCAAATGGCAAACGTTGTTGGTCCTGTACAAGTTATGTTCCGATTAGGCTACATCTCTTTTACAAGACCTATATATATGGTGTTTATGTTTGATAAAGTTGGTTGACTTTTACTATCTGTCGAGTGCCGATACAGCACATGTCTAAAATATGGCGACATTTGCCCAACACTTTAAGTTAACAGATGAAAAGATAATACCGTTAGATACAGCACGTGGTAGATGATGTTCGTAAAAATAGTAATTAGTAACTATTTCAATTACATTTAGAAAAGTGATAAGCTTTGAACTTTTCACGCGACATGGTTGTTTGTTCGCCTGCAACAATTGATCACAGAGCTACAGACCAATTTAAAATGCCAAAAGTTGTTGAAAGATGAAATTGTACCTCTAAAAAGTCTGTTAAAGTTACAGAATACATTAAATGGGCAATGCTTAATAAATATTTTTGTAAGATTTTACTTGGAACGCTGTTTTTTTTAACCTTTACAGCGGCTGCCAAATCTAATTTTCATAAAAAATATATATAAATTACATCCATCAACTCACAACTACATAAAAAAATAATATTGTTTTTGATCAAAAAAATACTGTTTAGATGCACAATAATAAAACATTTAAACACGTAACAACATCAAACAACATTGTTTAGATATCTACACATCTAAACACACAATGTCTCTTCTCTAAATATCTACACATCTAAACACACAATATCTCTTCTCTAAATATCTACACATTTATTTATGCTCTCAGTCCCTTTTTTAAGGTGCCGAATAAGAAGAAAATTTTTTATTCCATTCTGAGTTTTGACAGCAGTTGTTAAACACTTATACCTCTCTTTTAAGAGCATATTAGGTGAGTTAACGATGACCTTCATGGATCGACCCGTCCCGATCCGATCCGTGTAAAATAATTAATTATTTATTAATTATTTTTTTAAAATTTTAAGTAATAAAATATTGATTAATTTATATTTAATATTAATTAGTATATACTAGCTATATACTACGTTATAAAGAGAATTTTTATTTAAATATTAAAATATTATAAGATAAAAAATTCACATTTATCTAATATTTAGTTATAAATTCACCAAATTATAGAGAAAACCTATAATAAAGACTATATTTAATCTTGGATGAGATTTTTGCACAATATGAGTTAATGATTCATGATATTTATGGTAAGAAAAGTAAATTATTCTAACATATATTATCACCATTAATTTCTTACCAAATATGCACAAGGTTGCTAAATAAAAAAATAAAAATTATGGAAATAATTGTATATAAGGGAAAGAAATGGAGAGAAAGAGGGGATCAATGGACGCGATCACATACGTTCGATCAACCAACAATAAATATTATCCGTCTAATTGAGGGATAAAATGAGTATAATAAAAAATTACCATGACAAAAAATGGACCCTCCAATTCTTAGATGCTTTATATAATAGTATAGATTTAAGTTTTAATTAGTACTAAATCATAAAATTACTTCAAAAAACATAATTAATCGGTCAGTTCGAGTTGACCTGAATCCAACCCAATTCGAATCAAAAAATTAAACCCATACCCGACCCATTTATCTTCGAATCATATTGGATCGATCAGGGTCGGTCAATAATTGACACCCCTACTTATAATATGAAATGTGATAACTTATTAAAAAATCAGATCACTTTTCATCTTTCTCAAATTTTAATTTAAACTTAACATATTTTTTTAATATCACAATTCAATCATATTTTTATTTTATGATGATTTATAAATTAAATTCATATTTCATCTAAGAATATTTATTTTCACCTTTTTCATAGATAAAATCATAAAAATAATGAAGAAGATTTATTTTATGTAAGGGACGAAGAATTTTTATGGTCAATGAATGAATGACTCTTTCACAAACTTGTATCGAGAAAGAAATCATATTAGTAATATAATAATTAATTATGTGTGCAATTTATTGATACAATTTTTCTAAATGAAAAGAAAAGATAAAATGTTTGAACTTTATATTTTTTTAATGAAAAGCAATTATAACTCTTTCATATATTAAATTAAGATAAATTAATATGTATGCATTATATTTTGGCTAACATATTGTACACTTAAAATTTAAAATTTTGCATAAAATATTTAATATAGTAAATTAATAATATATTTTTTTAGAAAATTAACTTTTACCATTTATATAAACTTTCATAATTTTAATTATATATTAAAGGTGAACATTTTTAAGATAATAAAATTAATATTTTTTGTTATTTAGATGATTCTAAAAAAATTAAAATGATAAAAGGTGACATTTATTAGATTTTATATAAGTTATTATATCAATAATTTAAATGCAAAGAATTTTATATTATGAATAATTATTACATCTGCCTTATACAAAAAAAATTATTTAAATTAATAATTTATTTTAATTAATATTAGACATAAATTTCTGAGTCCGTCGCTTCTCCCCACCTTGGTGGCGGCGCTAAGGTTTGGCATATTGCCTTTTTTTTTTCTTTTGCGCGACTCGCTCTCTCGTCTTTTCATCTCCCTCCCTCCCTCCCTCTCTGTACTAGGAACGCTGTTGATGATGCAGAATCGGACAGGAAGCAAGGTTGGGTTATAGAAGGAAAGCTACTAGTGTCGGAACCTTTATCTAAACTAAATAGCAGTGTTCTCTTCTAAATTATGCACCAATAAGACATATTTGATCAAATATCAGTCAGTGCTGATCCAACTGTTGAATATGATTAGCAGATGATCAGCGACATGTTGCTATTAAGTGCTATTTAACTATTATCTTATTTATGGGGCAGCCATGCGAGATTTCAAGGTAAGATACAAGAAACTTGATTGTTTATACTATTGTTCCGATGTTCCGTGATTGCAGGATTCCCTTGTAAAGTCGAACATAACTTTTCACCTACCGAAAGAACTTTTTCAAAATCCGCAAGTTGTTTGCTGTTGTTTGCTAGGAACAACATATAAATATCACCATAAATGAAAAAAAATAACATAACCTTGTACCACCTCTGTTCCGTGATTGCAGGATTCCCTTGTACAGAAATGATGCTCTTTGTTTGATCAAAAAATAGACTTAATATTATAGCAAAAAGTAACAAGAAGAGTAATAAAAAACACTTGTTTCCAAAAGAGAATTAACACTCGGAACAAGCTAATTGTAGTAATCTCAGTGGATACATCTCAGAAGTACCAGTTTATGTACCTTTATTGAGCAAAAAAAAGGAACTCTACCAGAAGTACAGACATACAACGAACATGTAGAAGAGAATAGAACAAATAGTATGGAAATACAACTAGTAGAAACCTTAAAATTTGGCCACCTCAAGAATTCAAGCAGAGCATAGCACAGTATTCAACCATACCCTTAAAGCATCTCAAATTGAATTAGTCGGCTCTTGACTGGCCAGCACGAGAAGAGAGAATAATACCGACAATGAGACCGTAGAGTGCAAGTGCCTCGGCAAAGATGAGGATAAGAATCATTCCAACAAAAAGCTTAGGTTGCTGCGCATTGGCCCTGTAACAATGAGCAACAGACAATATTAATACAATGTAGTTTAGGTAGTTCATCATCATCATCATCTCTTTTTTATCTTTGAGATCTCTGATCCCTGTGATTTTGGATTGGTTTCATTTCTAGCCTATCACAATTCATTTGGGATTAAAGGCTTTTTTCTTCTTCTTGTTGTTGTTCTAGTTTAGGTAGTTCCTTATATATAATATAAGAACTCTAAGAAAAAAGTGAGAATGAGAATCAAATGAAAACAGAATGGAATATACAACCAACTCAGCTCTATTTCAATACTCAAGTATTGAGATGGACCAATACATCGTAGATGAATCAAAGATAATTTTTTTAGTATTGGGACAGATATCGTACCACCTGAATGAATCTTTTTTATCTTAAAATTGTACCTGAGGAAAATTTCATCTGGAAAGATACTGCATTACACTGCTAACAGTAGCAGTCGTATCAAAAAATGTCAAATGAATCCTCATGCAGATATAATCTTATGCTAACCCAATATTCTATATCTATCATATTATTTGTATCAGATACTATTGAATATGGATATGCATCACATAGCTAGCCTATCTGATTATTTTTAATCATTTTGGCACACTTATACAGTTTCATATATGGTTGGATACATTTGGATATGCCACCTTTGAAGGAAAGATATTGGGAAATATTTACAACCAGATATGGCAAAGAAAAATACTAGGCAGGACTCCACAAATCTTATCACTAGCTGTACAGTGTTCCAAAACCCGATGTTCGAGGAACAGAGAAAGACCAACTTCTTGTATTTATTTGTTTTATACATTTGAAGAATGTGAAGTCATCATATCACATCAGATATGATAACAATATCCATATCCATGCAACATAGTAGTAACCCCAATAATTATAGCCTGGTTTCTGGTTCTTAATAGAGATCTAGAGAACATACCTCACAGAAACTAAGTCAAAAAATAAATAATCAAAATTCAATCAACCAGAAAAGCATCAGCCGTACCTGACACCAGCATCACCAACAATGCCGATGGCCATACCAGCTGAGAGACCCGCAAGACCACAAGCAAGACCAGAGGAGAGGTGAGCATAGCCATCAAAGAGGTAGTAAGATTTGGCCTTAGGGTTAATGCCAGTACTGATGATAACAGCAATAATAAGACCGTAAATACCGAGGACACCAGCCATGACCACTGGCACAATTGACTTCATCACCAGCTCAGGTCTCATCACTCCCATCGATGCAACTCCCACACCACTCTTTGCTGTCCCATAGGCAGCTCCCATGCCTACATTTAAGGAAAAAATAAATAAAGAATAATATGTGAAATGGCTGACAAGTTACAAAACCAATGTTAAATAATTCAAACGACAAATAAAGAGAACTAAGAGGAATGGTAATCAAATATCAGCTTCAGATGAACTAACTTTGGTAGCTTGATCCTCATAATAAAAGTTGCTGCTATCAAATAAGCAGAAAAATTGCGGGGCTAAAATTTACCCAGCAAAATGAAGCTAATTAATAGTTTTAACTGCCGCATGAATGCAATTAGAAACAGTCTATCATTAGAGTTAATAAAAAAATGCTCAAACTTTTATCATCCTGACCTACTGTGCACAAAAGAGGTCAGAAATGATGTTATAAAAGAAATTTAAAGCGACTGTCCAGAATAATCACAGAATCTCAGCCCTATTTGGCTGTAATAGCTCTAAAAAGTGCTCGTCCGAGCTGCACTTCCCATATAAAACATAACATTATGATAAAACTATGTGCGACATATTTTTTTTTTTAAAAAGAGAGCCTAAAGTTCTAAAATAAATAATAAACTTAATGTAACGGGTGATACCGATCAATGCATCCCAATTTCATAGATTTCTTGAAATAAATCTAAAAGATAAAAAAAAGTCAGACTATGATCCCAATCCATTATCAGTCCGTGAAAATCGTCATTGTCTGATCGATTCAGAAATGGTAAAAACCCAATAAAAGATAGATCAATCGCCTGATTACAGATTTAATTTCTGAAGATAAGGCCGGGTAGCATACTCACATGAGAAAACGAGCGCCGCGGCAGCTCCAAGGAAGCCGAAGAAAGGCGCAGTCTCATCACCGCTAAAAGTAGAAGACATATTCGCCGGCACAGATGGGACGGTGATCGCCTGATTGGATCGGATCGAAGTCTTACGAGGGAGGAGAAGGGAGAATCAGACACTTTTTCAGATCCCGATTTTTTCCTTGATGAACGTGATTTATAGGTGCCTATCACGATAGGCTCTAGCTTGATCGTGCCAATCTATAGATGGCAAAGCCCAGCCCATATATATCGTCTAATCCAACTCGGTGAAATTTTGGAACGAGGCCTTTTAATTTTCAACATTTTGTTTTTTTTTTAATTCTTTTCGTTAAATGGTTGAAAGGAAAGATTCTCATGTTCCTAGGAATATGATGTCTTCAATCAAAAGGTTTTGTGCATCAACAACGGATTATGCTCTCTGGCTTATGTATAATGCACGTTTAATTATATTATATTACACATTATTTTTATTAGAATTTTAGAATTTTCATGCAGAATCTTGTATGTTAGATTTTATATCTATTATATAACAAATAGAAGTATAAAATATTAAAAAAAAAGAAGGTGGTCTATTTTATAAGTACATTTGTGCAAGTTTGAATCTCAATAAATGCATATTATTTTTCTAAATTTTTTATTTTTTTTATTTTTTATAATATATACCATATATGAGTATTTTTTTTTTAGATTTTCTCTGATACATATCGAGTTTTTCATCCTTTTTGCCCTCATAACTTCACAAAAAAATTCGTACAATTTTATATAAATAATAATAATTATGTTTTTTATAAATTATTGAATTAACCCTCTAATTTGAATATTCTGAGGTACTAATTTTGCCAAAACTTCATAAGGGTGCATTCAAAACTGATGTTTAAACAAATTATTTACTTTTTTAATATTTTGGCCTTGTTTCTTTACATTATTTCGTGCAAAAAAATATAAACACTCATAATTATGTCAGTTATAAGATTTTTCATCTAACATATCAATGCGAACGTTCAACAACACTAATGTTGCATTAAGCTTAATTCTAATGAATTAAAAACTTCTATTTGAACAAGTTATTTGATTTTTTCTTCATTTTTGACCTCATAATAGCACAACATTTCGTGAAATATCATACAAATACTCCTAGTAATGTCTACTAACTGTTTTTATGCTTAAATCTTTAATAAAAAAGTCCTATGATTGTATTTTCAAACAAAATATAGCTCAGATGATTTAAAATTTATTGCATCAACAAGTTGTCTGAGTTTTTAATTATTTTTGTCTTCATAACAGCATATTGAGTCATGTAGTCTGCATACTTAGCCACGCAAATAATATATTATGTCACATAGATCGAATATTGAATTAAAATTACATATTATTCTAAGTACAATATGACCATCATATATATATATATATATATAGAGTGGAGGCCTTCCGTGAGCTTAACTCAAAAAACATATCAAATCATTTTGAAATTTTAATTTATCATTCTCATTAAATTCTTTATATGAAAATCTCATGGGATGCAAAAATTTGGAGCGTTTTGAGGTTTTTAAGTTGTGGTTTTTAATTTTTGAAAATCAGCTCTAAAAATAATAATAATATATTCAATACTTGATCTATATATATATATATATATACGGACGCATTTTAAAGACTAGTGGATTGTGCTTTGCTTTTTTAAATTAAACTGATTTCACTTATGCCTTCGATTGTGGCATTGGTTCTCAAATTCTGATAATTGAAAACTCACATGCAACTTTTTAGTCGATAGAAGAGTAAAAAAATTATTATCAAAACATACATGTACCTGGTCTATTTAACTTCAATGCGCCATCTAAAGTTATAAATAAAAGATATGTATAAGTCATGCTCTGCAAGTAAGATAAAAGATTCACACAAATTTTTTTTTAAAGTTGTCTTTATTTTCTTTTCAACGGTTTAATACTCCCTTCCATATAAGCTTTTTCCTCTTCTCCCTTCATGCTCAATTATTTCTCTAACTCTACCTTGTCTTTTTCTCTCAAAAAAGTTGAAATGGCTAGCTCAAGACAAGAAATATCAAAGAAATTAACTAAAAATGCAAAACCAAATACGTCTCTCGACAATTTATTGTGCTCCTGAATTCTGATTTTACTTATGGAAATATGGTTAATGAGTTACGATAAACTCTCTAGTTTCTACAATGTTATAAAAAGAGAAGTAATGTTTATTTTTACCTCATTTTTTTCACTAGTGTGCATTATAGTAAATAATGATCATTTTTGAAAAAAGGTAAATGAAATTGATTGATAGTCCAATAAATATATGTTCTTTTAATTATAAATTGATGATCATTTAAATTTCAAAGAAGGGGAACAAATGTTGCGACAATATAATTTCATTATAGTTTGATAGTTCATCAAATGTTCTTAAATTTGAACCGTTATAAATTGTATGAAAATTTGATGAACTATTAAATAATAATAAAATTATATAAAATTTGAATTATCATCAATCTATAGGTAGAAGAACATATATATAAATTTATTTTCATTTTTAATTTCTTTTGTATTTATTTGAACATCCATTGTCAAAATTATCAAAATAATTCATTGTCAACCGATCCCTTCTCTTGTAATATTTCTTGCCTCATATTTTATCAAATTATTCAAAGTTATTTTAAATGATATCTTCTATTGATTTCTGTTATTATGTTTCTAAGTTTAAGCATTTATGTCATGAAATACAAACAAACAATCAACACAAATGCATTAATATAATAATTTAGTTTGTCTATTTGAGTTCTATATCATTTTTCTCACCTCATTTATGCACATAGTAATAAAAGTATATAAAATTATTTTGAATGTTATCTTCTATTCATTTATCTTATTAGCTATGCAAACTCAAATTTTTTGAAACAAAAATGAACACCAATGTATTATACAACATTTCAGTTAGTCTATTTATATTTTATATCATTTTTTACCTCATTTATATACATAATATCCTCAAAAAGAACTGACTCCATTGGAATGGGTAGCAAAATCTCTCAAATAAATCCCAAAAAAAGAAAGAAAAACTGAAAAATTCCAAGGAGTCCTAACCAAAACACTACCCAACTCACATGAAGGTGTGGTGAAGTACGTCTGTCATCATGTAGGAGTGCCTCTAGCACTCTCTCAAAGAAAAGTCTGTACCTACAACCTAAATCCCACAACCACTGTGAAAACGTGAATAATTTAAAATTACTCGATACAGATTTAGATCCAATCTTAAAATTTGATTTTCTTTCCTAGATATACTAATGAGCGGATATCAACTCGAAATCTGGTTCAGTTCATATTCGACTCAGTTCAACTAGTGTCCAGTACAAATTCGATTCGAAAAATATCCAAACTCCGAAAAGAATCCAGTGTCTAACTCAAAAAAATCCAATCGAGCTGATGAGTGGATACTCAACTTAGTTTGACGGCTACTCGGTTTTTGTGCCATAGATCACATTCCGTAAATATTAGAACTTTTAACTAAAAATAATATTTAATTGAATCAATACTAAGAAAAATAACTCAAAAATTAATCAAATAAAATCTGAAAATAAAATATATGACACTAATGAAAAAAAAATTGCTCTAAACTTCACATGTACTTTGTCATACCGAATTTGAGACTGATAATATAATCTCTAAGTTTTACATGTACTCTCATATCAAACATCATTTAAAATACCCTCCGAACTATCCTCCAATGTTCACATGCTCGTATCAAAATACCTGCCAAAGTTCAAAATATCAGAAAATCTAGAAGTAAATAAATACTAATAAATTTGTTAATGATTATAAAAATAACCCTCAAAACATTCCTAATTATAAAATAGACTAGAGTTATCAATGTCATGAACCAAATTTCAAGCCTAGACGATATACTCAACAGCAACATTCCTAAATTGTATTTTCTGATGCTTGGTACTAAACCTGCTAAAAAAAATTATGTCAGTCCAAACTATACTCAACACACTAGAGTCACTTATCATTGTTAAAAAATATGTAAGGCATAGGATGCAGGATCTAGCTCCCAGAACACCCTGCTCCTTTGTCATTAAAACGGCAAGTATTATAACCCTACTAATTGAACTCCTAAATTATGAAATAAAGCCATAAAATTGAACCCACCAAACAATAGAAGGTAACAAGGAAAAACGGGTAGCTTCAATTAGAAGTATGTAAGATGACTGTCTAGACATGGTATATAAGATCTTATATAAAGTAAAAGTATACAAGGAAAAATAGGTACCTAAATAGACTGGAGAAGATAGGGCTGAATAAAAAAGCTCGAGCTCGTGGTTCATTTCAGACTCGACTCGAGCTCGAGCTAATATGACTCGAGCTATTTTGGCTTGAGCTAATCTGGCTTGATAAATGAGTTGAGTTTGAGTTGGGGTTGGCTCGACTCGTAGCTCGATTCAGCTCGAATAATAATAGTTTATATGTTTTATTTTTCTGCTAAACTTTAATCTGATAATTCATCTCTCATTATCTCATCATCTCAGTTGCTTAACGACTTCTCGTACTTACTCATGACTCGGCTTATATATCTAACTCGATAGTTTTCTTACTGGTCCATCCATTCAAATTATTACAATAAATATTTTATTAAAATATAATTTATTGATATAATATTTTTTTACTAACTCATGTATCATTTTAATTTTTAAATAAATATAAAAAATCTTAAAATATTATAAATATGTCCTTTTATTTGTAAATTGATAGCGTTTTAAATTTCATGCAATTTCATTATCATTTGATGATTTTTTATGCATAAAAACTATCAAATTATAATTGTTACAAATTATATAAAATTTTGATGATTTTTGATGAAGTATCACCTGATAATGAAATTGTATAGAATTAAAATATTATTAATTTATAAATAAATAATATATTTATAAATATCTTTTATTTTAAAATATTTTTAATATTTATTATTAAGATCGTCGAAATAACTCATTATCCAGTGATCCCACCTTTCTAAAATACGGAACGTGACAATAATTAATTGGTCTGTTGACAGGGAATTTTTATACACGCTTCCTGTAGAAGTCCGATCAAAATTTCTCCCACATTTCCAGAATCTTCCTCTCTTTTCCAGTCCGCCTAACTTCCACGCGACCCATCTTCTTATTCTTCTCCTTCGTCTCGCGGTGTGCCAATGTACATCTTTGTCGTCTAGTTTCGTTTGATCGTACCTCAGTAATGCCCAAGTCACTTTTTCAAACTCTCTTCTCTTTTAGATGACGAACTGAAATGTAATGAGGAACCGATATAAATGGTTCAAGATCTCAGGATCATATTTTTATGCTTTATTTATTGTATTTTTTTTTCTTGAAAATAGTGGTACCTTTTACCGGTTTCTTTGAGGCTTTCATACTGAAAGAATAGCCGTTTGCATAACTTAGGAGGCTCCAGTACGTAATAGTTCACAAATTATCTAGGAGATTCAACTCACATCAATCTTCCTTTAGTTTCATGAAGAACAGTAATAGCACTGTGCTGTTACATGAATCACGATTTTATTTAATTAATTGCAATTTCCTTGTTAACAGGAAATTTGGAGGATAAAATCGGAGCTGTAGTCAAGATGGTAAGACACCAATTTTGTCTATTCAAGTATTGTCTTGAATGCATGTTGTTCCATATTACTAGTTGAAGAGCACTATATAGTATGAAAGGGAGGAGGGCTTGAGGGACAGCCCCTTTCCTGACTATTGATATAAGCACCATAATTTCTAAGAATAATGGAATTGATATCCTGTGTATTGCTCTAGTATATAGCTAGTCTGATTTTTGTCTGTACAAATTAGCATTGTGCTCATTACATTTGGAGATAAAAAATAATTTTGGGGATAAATAGATTCTGTGTAATGATGCATCTTATAAGCCAAGACTAATGCTAGGGTCAGTCTGAAGGGTTATTTATGTTTGATTGAGGGTTTTGAATAAATGGAGCAGTATAGTAGGTCTTATGGTAAAGGATGTACTCTTTTGACATTACAATAATCTGTGGTTAGATCGTATAATATTGCTTTTATGAAAAAAATGAGTTTTTTGTGTAATTAGGTTTTTCTTCTTACTGTTTTTGATGTTTGAATTCATTGTAATTCTACATACATATATGCTAACCCCTTTAATCTCCATAATCAAAATTTTAGTTTTTTGGGCGCTTTCTTCTTGGTGGAAATTCTTTTGAGCAGACATACCATTGTTATCCGTCATCCTTTATTGATAAGGTTTGGTTTTCTTTACATTATTTATTAATATACTTTTATTAGATTTAGCTACAATGTACTTTCCTTTAAGCTAATCTGCAATATAAAACAACATTTTTCTTTCTTTCTGATTATTGAAGTTCCAATTTGTCCCTTTGATTTGATTAGCGATTTTGTTTGTATATGCAGCCCAACCTTGAAGTTGGTGATAAAGGTACAGCTCAGCAGCTTGTGTTTTGGTTGCTGTCTTTTATGTTTCTGAAGATGATAAAATTTATATAGATAAACATTTTCTGTGCTTCTCCTGAATGCAGTTATCATGCCCCCGTCCGCTCTTGATCGTCTAGGTAAGTTGCTTCATCATTTTGTTTTCTTGAGAATAGTAATGACATATACAGAGGATTGCCTATCACTAGCTGGTATCAGATTGTAGCATGGCGCTCTGAGAATTAATTAGTGGAGCTTAAACTACAACTACTGAAGATTTAATTTTCTTTATGATTTATTTTGCAGCATTTTTGCACATTCAATACCCTATGCTTTTTGAATTACACAATGATGCCACTAACAAAACTTCACACTGCGGTGTTCTGGAATTTGTGGCAGAAGAAGGGATGATCTATATGCCTTATTGGGTAAGCTTTTTTCTTCAATACATAAGTGACATTAGGATGTGTCAACCATTAAATTATGTTATTTGGTAGAAGAAAATGATGCATGTACTAATTGAAGGAAGATATTTTATAGAAAAAGCCATTATTATGTTTCAATTATTTTGTTTCAGATGATGCAAAACATGCTCCTACAAGAGGGAGACATTGTCCGGGTGAAGAATGCAACCTTGCCCAAGGGGACTTATGTTAAACTCCGACCTCACACAATGGATTTCCTTGATATTTCAAACCCTAAAGCAATGTTAGTAAGCTTCAGCATTGCTTATGTAACTCTACTTGTTTTATGTTTTAATCTCTATTCTATTATGCACAAACGTCATTGCTGAGTACATCAGCATCTTACATACATCATTAGCAAGTGATGTGCAAAATAAAATAAAGGCTTAATTTACAGAAGATTGCTAACCTGTTTCTAACATTATTATAATAACTGGATGAAAAAAAGAATGTGCTCTGATATGAAGATTGAAGATATGAGAAATGTTGGATGCTATTCAGAGACAAGTTGAAGAAAATATATATCACGCCCAAGCTTTTAAAAAACTTCGTTTTAACCGTTTAAAAAATTCCGTTTTAACTTCATCAAAATCTTTAATATTAAGTAAAAAAATTTCGTTTAAACCGTTAAAACCGTTAAAAGCTGTTAAATAGCCCCGTTTAAACCGTTTTAGCTCGAAATTATTGTCTTACTGTAAAAGCCGTGAAACGTTTTTTAAAAGTTATGATCACGCCTCTAGTCAACACCCCAAACTGCCACCACAATCACTGACAAATCCCCTATAAGCACTGAATCCGTGAGGCCTGCGGGCAGTGACAGACTGACGGTGGAGGAAACAGAAGGGCAAAACCTGGGGCTCTGCATCACTACCTGTAAAAAATATTACAATCAAATAATGGGTATGATGTGCGAAAATGTCTTTACAATTAATATATGTGTATCATTTTGTCTTTGTGAAGCTTGGAGACCACTCTTAGGAGCTTCTCATGCCTAACCTCTGGGGACTGTATAATGGTTGCTTATAACAACAAAAAGTACTATATTGATATTATTGAGACCAAGCCAGCTCCTGCAGTTAGTATTATTGAGACAGATTGTGAGGTTGATTTTGCGCCTCCTCTTGACTACAAAGAGCCCGTAAGGCATTCTATCAGTAATCCATCAGGCAAAGGTAAGGAGTGAGCCCCCCCAAAGTCTATTATCCAAGTTAGCTTTTTATTCTGCAAGAGATATATGCCTGCAGACATAGGACTATAATGCCTGTGCGGTGTACTTGTGAGGCCAAACAAATTAGTAGTTTTAGGGATTAAGAAGAAGCTGCATGAAATTCCAAGAATTACTGTTGTGATGTTCTTCCATTGATTGTTCAGTCATCATTTATTTTGTTGAATGGGAAGGGCTAAATACCCCCATCCATGCTTTCTGTCCATGTGGATTGCATTTATGGCATCTTAGTACCATACCAGAAGGTAAGGCATTTGTCAGTCTAATTTTCTTTTCTTAATTTTTTTTTCTAAACACTGGTTTCTACTGATAAAGAAGCTCCAGCTGAGAGAGAGCCAGAACCAAAATTTACTCCTTTCACCGGTGGTGGTAAGAGGTTGGATGGGAAACCCACAAAACAACAAGTTACACCAGCAACGACTCCAGCCAAGAACATCCAGGTTGGCTCAGACAGGAAACAGCAGAATACAATTGCTGGTTCTGCACAGAATAGTGGGCCAATACGTCAGAAAGCTGGAAAGCTAGTTTTTGGTTCAAGTGCAAACAGTAGTTCCTTGAAAGGAACACAAAAGGTATTGTTCTACTTGTTCATTGTGTTAAATTTTATCATGGTTTTAGGTTAACAAATTGCTTATGTGATGCAAGTCCTTGGATTGTTTTATTGTATACTGCTATTGTTTTTGTATAATCGAACTATTACTATTGTGTTTGATTCTTAATTGTAGGTTTCTGCAAAAGAAAAGGAGCAAGAGGCAACTAAGAAAGAAGAAACTAAATTCCAAGCATTTACTGGGAAGAAATATTCCTTAAAAGGTTAAATACTTTAGTAAATTATTGTATATGATCTAAGATATAGGTCTTTTGCATATTTTCTGGTATGTGTGCTGACTTTGTGGTATGTGGTTCGTGGTTACACTTGCATCCTGGAAAAGTATATAAAATTGTACTGGTTAAAAGGGAAAACTGGATGCTTAATATGTCGTAAAGCAATAGCAGCAGAAATGGGATGGTTAAAAATATCAGAAGGTACTTCGTGACCCCGTGAAATAGATTGGTGGCATTTTTTGCTCGTGTTTGGAAAGCTTCATCTCAATAAGCTAGTGTTGATGTGTTAAGCCTAATTGTGTTGCTCTGACATTTCAGCCTGTTATGCTGTGTAGATAGCAGCTAGCCCTTCAAAATTATTAATAGTGGCCACTGAACAACTTATAGCGCATGGTTTATAATGTCAGGTCTAGTAGTTTGTCCAAATACTTTCAGTTTTTTATATATATAATATTTATAATAATTATATTATTAATAATAAGAGATGAAATTAAAATTTTAAAAATACGAATGGCAGATGCACCACTGGCAGTGGCTCATTTACACCTTTCATTTTTTTTTAAGTCTGGCGCAACACCAGTGGGAAAACGTCACTTTGACGTCTTTCACTTTTTTTTTAAAAAAACACACTGAAAAGTAAAAAAAAAATTAAAGACGTCACTGTCAGTGGCATCTTTGTAACGCGTCACTGTTTAGTGACGCGCTGTCATTCGTATTTTTAAAAATTTAAATTCATCACTTTTATTATTAATAATATAATTGTTATAAATATTATATAAAAAAAAAGCTGAAATACTTTTATGGGGCTATATAGAAATAGCATCTAAGAAGGCTACGTTTGACATTAATGCTGTGCATCTTTGGATGTAAATTGGCTCAGCATTGAATGAAGTAGAAAGAGTGAGAACCGGCGGTTGGGCCTAATTAATGAGTCCATTAGACATCAATGCAACATATCCTCTTCTACTGTGATTTACAATTTCCCTATTATAGAATTAGAAATTTGGATCCAATTACTTTTCCTTTTTACGGGAAGGTTGATGATAATAGCATAAAAGAATTTGAAGCTATCATGGAACTAGATCCAAATTATAATATTGGTGTCCGATCTATGTTTTAGAAAAAAATGAAACAAAAGAGAAGACTACAGAAAATATGTACAAAACCAAAATGCATCAAGCCATCATGGAACTAGATCGAAATTATAATATGATGCGTCCATGTTTTAGAAAAGTTGAAACAAAAGAGTGAAAGACTACTGATAAAATGTTAGTTTTAATCAGAAAGACGGGACTAAAAGCTATATCGTTGCATGGAGTGTCTGAATAAGACGGGATGAATTTAATCAGAAAGAAAAGGACTAGATTACTAAGACTAGTTATGTTTACGGCAGCCATTGGGATTCAAAGACTAGGTTAGTTTTTTCAGAATCTCAAAAATAAATTTGATTCAAATAGACTAGGTTCCCCTCAAACTTTTGCATATTAAAAAAGTTCATTAACTTTCAGTAACCACTGTTTAAAATAATCATTATTGAAAGTTATCTTTAGCAATGATTCCTTCAAATAACCATTATTGAAGGCAACTTTCAGTAACGGTTGTAACTTATTTCAAGAACCATTATTAAAAGTTGCCGAACATTTTTGACATTTCCTGGTACCCCTTTAGAAGCGGTTCTTGTCTTTCATCAATTTTTTTGAGTAAAAATGAGAGTTTAAAATTAGAGTGATGTTATGGTGCTTCATGAAGTATAAAAATCTCTCGTGCTTTATCTTTGTATCTCAGATTTAAAAGGCTAGATGATCGATCCAAATCATTGGACATGAAATAGATTTGGAGATCATATTTTATATCTTCTTCAAATTTTTTTGCTATTTTTAGAGGGTACAAAAGTTTGTTGATCCAATAATTTTTGAACCATCCAATACTAATGATTTTTCACCCATTTAATAAAATAACAATTTTTTTTTAAAAAATATAAAATTTGTTTTTCAAAGATATCTCAATATAAAAATCATGTTCAATATTTGTATCAACTATTTGGATTTTTAAATTTGAGATACAGATGTGAAGTATGAGAAATTTTATACTTCACGAAATACACAACCTCACTCATCTAAACTATTCAACTTTCTAAATGTTCATTAAGGATTTTTTATCCGAGTTTCGAAATTGTAACCTCTAACATAGAACATAATTTTTTTGTCACTAGATCAAAAATCTAGTTCTTTCATTAAAATTTTGAAAATGCCACTATCTTTTTTTAGTAACTGTTATCACCATAAAATAATACTAAATGAGAGTTGCTAAAATTCTCGAGCATCATATAGATATTTATAGTGAAATTTGTCTCTATGCCCCTTTAAAACTTTAAAATTATCAAAATATTACTCCGGAATTCACTGTTACTCTAATATCATTCCAAAATCATTTTAAATGTCAAAATGCCACCAATAATTAATATATTCAATTATATCCATCCCCACCCCCACCAAAACCATTTTAATTGTCTATATTTCCTACTGGTATCTCACAGTAGAGCAACAGTGAGATATGTATGCCAGAGGAACCAAATAGCTAAGGGCACAAGTTGTTTGATGCTAATAAGTTGAATTCAGTAAAGCCAAAAGGCTAACAACGTTGTAGCTCTTGCTGAAAAAAGCAAAGAAAAAAGAAGACAAGTCCAGCGGTGAAAACATTACTGGTGCATCCCAATAGCAAAATTGAGACCGAGTATAATGGTAGAGATTGGCATGCAGACGCAGTAAAGAAATGAAGAGAAGAAGAATGGAAAAATACCTTTTGAGTTTTGACCAATGTACTTGGGCCTCCTCAGGCACTCTCTGTACAACTAGAGCATAAACATAATTTGCAGTAGGAAATAAATTAGATTCCAACACAAGATGTACAGTTGGAATCAGGATTCAATCAGTGAGGTCCCATAGAGATATGAAAATATTTGAACGGGTCAATTTATCTCGTGAAAATCCATAGTCGTAACCCTTTCTAGTCTGGACTGTGCCTAACTCGTGGGTAATCCGAGCCCGAAAAAACCCGGCCCTAATAAGATTGGATCGGAGTTTTTCATATTGGGGTCTTCTATTCGGTTCCACCGTAACTCGTGACCCGTCAAAATCCGGATCACTCTAAACCCGTTCCGAACCGCCCAACCCATTCTTAACCAACCTAAACCCGCTTCCACCCACCATAACCCCTTTAACCCGTTTGAACTAGTGGTTTGAAGACGGTCTGGTCCAAACCCGGACGGTCCACGGTCCCACACGATCCACGGTCCATGGTCCCGCACAGTCCACACGAGCCGGCCCTAGGCGGTCCAAATTCGAAAAAAACGAACCCGTCCCATTGTTGGCCCCCGGGGGCCGGACCCCCACGGGACGGCCCACGGTCCGATCCGAATTTTTTTTTATAAATTAGAAAAAATAATAATTTATCATATTTTTTTAATAATAATTTTTAACTAATTCGAATAATTATTTTTAATTATTTAAAAATATAGTACTAAAAAATTAAAAAAATTACAAAAAAATAAAATTTCAGAAAATTATAAAAAATAATAAAAGTTGAAAAATAAATTTATTAATTTTTAAATAATAATTTTTATCGAATTAATTATGTATTTTTTTAATAATTTAAAAATCAAATAATACAAAAAATCGGGGGTCTGGTCCACGGTCCCGCCCCGTCACTTGGCCCACGGTCCCGGTCCATGGGTCGGCACGGTCCATTTTCGGGTGAAGGAGGACCGAACCACCGTTGGACCGGACCGTGATAGGAGACGCACGGACGGTCCCACGGTCCGGTCCACGGCCACGGTCCGGCCACGGTCCGATCCGGCCATAGTCCGGTCCACGGTCACGGTCCGGCCATGATCCGGTCCACGGTCACGGTCCGGGACGGGTTGGACCGTCCGATCCATTTCAAACCACTAGTTTGAACCCATCTAAATCCGTCCGAAATCCATGCCCAACCTGAACTAACCCCCAAACCCGGACCCGATCCCCTCAACCCACCCCACAACCACCCCCATTCCCCACCCGGCCCTTCCCTCCCCCTACCCGTACTGGATTTCCCAGGCCGAAACCAAACCCCACGGTGCACACATCAAAGCTATTTTATTTCAAATCAATTTTCTTTATTTTTTTTTCAAATTTAATAAAAAAAATAAAAAAATATATCAAAAAATTTGGGAAAAAAAACCATGTGAACCCATGATGGATGAACCAGACCTCTTCGTGCACGACCCGTCCTAACCCGTAGGGGTCTAATTCGCAAGGGTTTAACATGAGTTGGATCGGGAGTTTCTCATTTTGAACCGCTCTAATCTGGATTGTCCGATCCGTACTCACCCTTAACTCGTGACCCGTCCTTACCCTTGGACCGAAGGGGAGGGGATTTGGATCGAACAAGACCGGCCCATTCCGTTTTTAATGTTCTAGATCCGACATATATTTTTAATGTAGTAGGGAAGAAAAGACATAAATTTTGTAACTAGAAGTGTGTAGAAAACTGGCAAGTGAAATAATATTAATATGAAAGAGAGGGATATATGTGGATGACATTGTCGGCTAGCTCCGGAGGCAACAAGCTCTAAAGAGAGATTTATTTCTTTTTTTTTTCTCAGTTCTCAAAGAGGTATAACAATTAAAATGATTTTGATGGGGGTGGGGATGGGGTGAGACTGGGTATAATTGAAAATATCAATTATTGGTGATATTTTGATAATTAAAGTAGTTTTAAAGTGACATTAGAGCAACAATGAATTTGAGAGTGATATTTTAATAATTTTAAAATTTTAAAGTGATATTGAGACATATTTCTCATATTTATAAGCTTTAGAAATCAATAAAGTACAAGTGAAAATTGAGGCCAATATTATCATTGAAAAAGAAAGAGAAATTTGAGAATGTAAAACTGAATGTTTACATTAGAGATGTCAATGGGTCAAGTTGTGTCGGGTTATCATTATTTTATTATGTTTTTTGATCCGATTCGAGCTGTTTAAATTTGGATAAAAAATAATAATTTATAATTAATCTTAATTATTATATAATTAGTGTATATTTAAACTTTAATTAATATTAAATCATAAAATTATTTCAAAAAAAAAAAATGGGTTGGATCGATCCATATCCTACCCTGACCCGTGATAAATCAAAAAATCTTGATCCATATCCGATCCATTTATTTTCGAGTCGGGACGGGTTTGGATTGGGTCAGATTGATCCATTGAGTCGGATCAAGTTTTGACGCCCCTAATTTTCATAAAGCAATTAATTGCAATTGTACTAGTTTTGACTAGGCATTGTCCTTAAGGGATGAGTTGGGCTTCTCAAGAGCCGGGTCTAGTGGGCCTATGAGAGGGTCGGGTTTAAAGGGTTTGATTTTTAAGGGGTGAGTCCGCCCGATCTTTGAGAAGCTCGGCTCTTATTAAGTCTTTCGGACTCTAAGGGTCGGGTAAGAGCCGAATAAGGGTCAACGGTAAGAACTTGATATATATATATATATATATATATATATATATTGATTATATATTTTCAATGTTAATTTATATTTATATAATAATATTAAATTATGTTTTTAGTATTGACATTTTATTTAATTTTTTCTATTTTTTAAGTATAATTAATATACAATACAAAATATTAAAGAAAAAGTTTAAAAGAATCCAGATTTGATAAAAATCAAATTAGAAGAACTTATTTTTTAAAATTTAATCCGATCCTTATTATTAAAAAGCACTTGACTGAACTTGTGAGAGCTAAGTAAGAATCAGATTTGTTAAAGATCCGATCAGACTCGATTCAAGAGCGGATGAACTATTCTAGTTTTGACTCCCTTTAATATGGTAGTTGCAATAACAAATGTCAGATTGGTGTCATGCATCCAAATTGAATTGGTCCACGTTCTCGAGTTCTGTAGTACTATGATATAGAGTGGGCAGCTATAGGGGGATGGAGAGGGAAGAGAAAGATGGACCCGTAGTGATCACTTCGAGATTCGTGCTAATATTTTAAAATTCGAGTTAGCACGAATCTCGAAATGATCGAACGGACCACGTGCTGCGCCGCCGCACCGTGCCGCGCGACAGCAGATCTGGTTCCAGAGAAAGATGGGTAGTGATTAGAATCACGAGACCCGTTCGAAATGAAGTCACGGGCAATACTCATGTGTTATATGATCTAACATCATGAATTTAATTTTAATTAAGATATAATTCAAATATTTTTACATCACACATCACAGTAAATTTGTTTTAATTTCATATTTTAAAAAACCGATCTATTTAATTCATAAAATATTGGCTAATTTATCTATTTGAATTAAAGACTACATAATTTCATATTAACAATTAATATTACATCATGAAAGAGAAAAGACTTGAAAGTTCGAATTAAAAATTTAGAATCACAATAAATATTTAAATTATAATTTTATTGGATTAACAAATTTCATATGCACACTAACCTGTGAAAGTATGAAAATATGGAAGAGAGAATAAACTGGTAAACCCAGACACTTTTTTGGAGTTGTCGGAAATGTTAGGTCTTAAGAGTTTTCCTTAAAAAAATGATGAAGAAATAAAAGGCAAGATAACTCCAAAACTGTAGGAGATAAAAAATACTTGATTGATGTGAATATTTTGAAGGTGAACAGATTTTGGATTTCATAATTATTTTTTATTCTTATTTCAGTGCAATCTTTTTATCAATAAATAAGATAATACTAATACTTCATTGAAGCAAAAATAATAAAACTAAATATTGAATGTACCCAAATGTCAATGGAACTTCATAAAATTTTGAGACAATGAGGTCCAATAATGTAATTCTAAGTAAAATTGAATCGGATTAATTACTTAATGTACACAGAAACATAGAAAATTAACTATATACAATAAACTTTTTTTATAAAAAATAATAATATTATATAAATAAGTTGAGGACATTAAACTTATTTGAACTATATCAGCCAACCACTGCATATGAGTGAGTATATCATTCAGCCACTGCATATGGGTGAGTTGAACGAGTTTTAGGAAACAATAATAATGTTCTTCTTGCTCTTTTACATGATAAAGAAAAGTCTTCTGATGATGACCCTGACCCTGAAAACAGAAAAAGTTGCGTTCCTGTTTTGACTGCAGGCGACCCTATAAGGTAGGCCCAAACTCTAAAAAGTAAAGGAAATATGTAACCCTTGATTTCTTGTTGATATCACATCTCACACAACGCAATATATATAGAGTGACACATTGACACTGTGGCTTTCCTACTTTTTTAGTTATTACAAAAAGGTCAAATTTGTGAGTTATAGAACCGCAAGGGCACTTTTTAGCTTTGATCTTATATTGAATGATTGTTGGTCATTTAGGTGGATTTAATTAGCGGATTATTTTCTGGTAGTGAGATTTGTTTAGAAATTCGGTAGGATAAAATGCCATCATTGGGCCTCATATGACTCTGCTGCGGTATGTGATCCTTTCCTATTTTTGATCTCACAGTTGGTACCATTTATAACATTTTCTGATGTCGACTGTTCACTCATAGTATCATACGCCTCATATTTCATAGTACATGTTGCTTGTTGGTGTATTTAGCAGCTGGTGAAAGTTGGTATTTCCAGTACCAGCACACCCCTTGCTAACAAAGAACAATTTTATTAAGTATTATGTAATTCTTAAAACTCAAGAGGGCTGTATTGGAAATGGACAACCCTTGCTAAAATAATGGTACATGTTGTTAGAGGTGGAAGCAATGTCCGGGTTAAAGAAAATGGGTGTTCTGATCAAGAGAAAATTTATTTTTTACTACACCAAGAAGGAGAAGAAGAAACTTTATTTTTCGGTGAATCAGCGAGGTGTCTGAGCGCCATACCTACATTGATTCCACTCCTCCATGTTGTTGGTACTAGATTCAAATTTTTGCAACAGCTTTTGAACTGTCAAGGAGTGTTTGGCACTTAATGGAATAGCAAAAAATTGGAATAGAATAGTTATTCCAATGAATTAATTTGCCAAATGAATTTTAGACTAAGTAAAAGAGTGCGGAATAGTGTTAATCCGGTATACCAACTTATAGGTGGAATACCGGATTAGCTCTCGTCGAATAGCGATTATTATTTGATTATATTATATTATGATTATGATTAAGATTTAGTATTATTATATTATTATATTATATTTATGATTATAATTTATTATTATATTAATATTATGATTATTATCATTATATTATTATTATTAAATTATTATTATCATTATTATTATTATATTATCATTACCATTAGTATTATTATATTATTTATTATTATTATTATAAATATAATTTTAATATTATATTATTATATTATGAATATAAATATAATTATTATGATCAAGATTATTTATTATTATATTATTATATTATGATGATTATGATTTATGATTATTAATACTTATCATTATTTTATTATGTTGTATTATATTATTATATGTTGATTATAGTGATGATTAATTTCTTATTATATTATTATAATTATAATTATTTATAATTATTTTTATGATTATGATTATATTTTTATTATTATATTATTATGATTATGATTATGGTTATATTATTATGATTATGACTATAATTATTATTATCATGATTATGATTATGATTATTATATTATGATTATATTATTAAAATTATGATTATTTATTATTATTATATTATTATAATTATGATTACTTATTATTATTATATTATTATAATTATGATTGTAATTATAATTTTTTATTATTATATTACTATATTATGATTATGTTTATATTTTTATTATATTACTATTATAATATTATTATTTATTATGATTATTTTTTATTACTTTATTATTATTATTATCTTACTATTATGATTATTATTTTACTATTATTATTATCATCATCATCATTATTAGTATCATAATTATTCATATTTTAACTATTCTGAGTAACAACTGTCAAACGATATTTTCACTCTTCCGAATAGTCAAGAATACCACTCTTTCAAAAAAAAATATTATTCTATCACTCTTCCAAAACTATTCCTTAATTTGCCAAACGGACCCTCAGTAATCTATTACAGGCCAACCATGAAATGTGTACAGAAATACACATTACTAATAGTAGCTTAAGAGAGGATATATGGGCAGTAAATTTTTCTGTAAGATTTCAATTAACATCAAGTTATATGCTCTTCTTTCCCAATTGTATGCCACATACTTGTTCCGTCAGATTAAATATTTAGTCTTGTCACTACTCAATATGTCAGCACTGCTGACTGACATGACTAGCATGGATACTGTGGCGAAGAAAGATGATGGAATGATGACAGTGAAGGAATGACAAGGAGAAGACAGGAATAGGTGGAGAGAGGAGGCGGAGGAGGAAGAGAAGAAGGATAGTGCACAAGCGGAAGGAACAACGAAGTTTAAATCAAATAGAGGTAGGTTAGCGGTTATAACTGTCTGAAGCTCGTCTCTAGTTAACGGGTGAAAGAAAGTGTAGTTATCAGGCGAAACTGGAGAGAAGACATTATAGTGATTTTCGATTATAATTCGATTAGTTTGTTATATAATTGATTAGCAATGTATAGGATAGACTATAAATAGCTAGGATTGATGTAATTCAGACTGTTGTTGAATAAGAAACATTTCAATTCATTCTTTCATTTTTTTTATTTTGTTTTGTCTTTTATTCAGTTTCACTAAATCCTTGAAAATCGGATTACATTGATCAGAATTTGAGATAAATTGAGTTGTGCTCCATTATTATGATCATAAGATCATAACACAATAACCATTTGTTCAATGGAGCGTACAATACTTAGTAACTCCCTCCCTGCCAGTTGCTTATAATTTGGTTACATTTGCATCACAACATTTTAATTTACTTCGCATATATTTTTTGTGCAAATAAATTAAGGTTTACGACTAACTCTTTTTTCAGGCATATTACTCATTCACTTTTAAAGAAGACAACAAAACCACCTAAGTTCTAAGTCGTGGCTCTTAAATACGATACACCAGTTCTAAACTAATGAACTGTTAAAAATATTTGTATGTTTACATATTATGAAGGAACTTATGTGCTAATACGTTATTATAGAATAATCTAGAGGGTTAATGGTAAAAGTGTGTTATAGCTCTATATAAGCCCAAAAGACTGTTCAATAAAATATTTTTTCTCTTTTAACTCACATTTCTACTTGGTATCAGAGCTCAGGAAAAACTAGGGGTGTCAATTATCGACCCGACTCAATGGGTTAACCCAATCCGATCTGACATGATCCGAAAATAAATGGGTCGGGTGTGGGTTTAATTTTTTTGACCCGAATAGGATTGGGTCGGGTTCGGGTTAACCCAACCCGACCCGATTAATTATAATTTTTGAAGTAATTTTATGATTTAGTACTAATTAAAGCTTAAAATTACACTAATTATATACTAATTAAGATTAATTATAAATTAATTAATATTTAATTGCTTAAAATTATAAAAAAATAATTAATAAATAATTAATTATTTTACACGGGTCGGTCGGGTCGGGTATGAGTTAAGATTTTTTGACCCGAATTTAATCGGGTCGGGTCAAAAATAATAATAAAATAATATGACCCGACCCGACCCATTGACACCCCTAGGAAAAACCCTAGCCACCATAATTCCATGCTATAGTAACTCGCTACAGTTCTGCCCCACGCTACAGTAACCACACACGATCTCTTTTCCAACAGCAACACAAATCCTAGCCTCGTTTTGTTCTATTGTGATTGATTCGGCCGGCATGTGGGCATTACCCCACGATATCCGTTGGAGTGTTTGATCGGTTGTAGATTTCGGTTTTGATGGTTGATTAGATTAAGATCGGGTTAAGGAGGAAATGAGTTGGATATAAATTTTGAGGAAGAAGAAAGGGGACTTGACTCGAATCGATGGTAGAGGACACGATAGGCAAGGGCAAGGGTAAGAACCCTATGAAGGATATTTTGGGGAAACTAGATGCATCAGAGATTTTGATATTGATGCAAGCTTTCGGTGTGGCCACAAGTGAAAGAGTGCACCGAGGCCAGTCTTGAGAGTGGAGCTTCCGATGGTTGATACAAAACTTGAGGGGCTAGCGTCATATCAGAGCTGGTCTCGTCGGGAAAGATACACTATTATAGGGAAGGATTTAGAGGAGTTTTTGACCGGAGAGAAGGTAGAGACAACTGAGTGTACTCCGAGAAGAGTTGAATGCAAGTCCACTCACATGATTGTATATACATCTAGCTTCTGAGTTCGATGGCTCCCTCTATTGCATTCACAATGTATGACATGGAGCAGGTCAGAGATATCTGGGAGAAGCTCAATAGGACCTATGATGGAGTAGGAAACAACTTGAGGGTTTATTAGATTAAGAGAGATCTCTACGATAGTTCAAGGAGAGAGGAATGTGCAAAAGTATGCCATAGAACTGAAGCGCTCGTGGTTAGATCACGACCACCATAGATCTCATGTAGGTTGTAGCAATCTTACGTGCAAAATATTAGAGTTTTGCATGTAGGATATGAACATCGGGTTCCTTCAGAGTCTAACACCAACATTCGAGCATAGGTCCACTATGTTACTGGCCCAGCCGAGGGTTCCCTCATTTGAGGAGGCGATCTCGGTCATGATTCAGGAGGAGAGCCGGATGATGCTACAAACTAGAGCAGGGACTTCCTAAGGTTCTAACAATCTCTAAAATGGGCAACACCGAGTTCAGAGGGGAGACTCGGGAGTACTACAATTATGGTGAGGTAGGCCATTTGAAGATAGCTTGCACTAAACCGCTAGGGGGACATGAGTTCAGTTGATCGTGGTCAATCTGGAGGTCATAGTCGAGGCCGTGGTGGTCGCAGAGGTAGTGGGAGTGAATGCTACAAGACAAATATGATAGTAGCATATGAAGATGAAGAAGGGGGTGTGATAAGTGTGGATTTCTATATTGGGAAAGTCACTTCTGGACATGCTGTTGAGAAAGTAGAGGCGAGTGATGGAAAGAGTATGGCGAATGGCGCATCCACCTCATCTTCATCTAAGGATAACTTCGCTTCTTATGCTCATTCAGCCTCAGATACTTGTGATGTATACACTCTTGTCTCCATATCCACTACTAGATGACCAGAGTTGATAGTTGATTCTGGTGAATCCAGACATGTGACGAGTGTTGCTAGGGGGTTTTCTTCTTACACTCACCTGACTGTCTTAGAGAGCATTTAAATGGCCAATGGCACGACCCAGCTCGTGATCAGTAAAGGTACGGTCCGATGTACCAACTCTTTAACTCTGTCCAATATTTTGCATGTTCCTTTCTTTTCTGTGAACCTCTTATCCATAAGTGTCATTATTCTTCAATAAAAAAATATTCTATTTTGACATTTCTAAGGTGTTCTTTCAAGAAAAGAGGACAAGCATGTGACTTGGGATTGACACGTGACATAGTGGCTTATGATACTTGAATAGAGAGGGATGGACTCAGCCCTTTCATCTATTGTAGAGAGACGAGGAGGAGTTGGGAGAAGTGTGGAGGATTTATTGTTACTTCACCACAAACGTTTAAGTCATCATTCTTTTAGTCTTTTGAGTCGATTGTATCCCATTTTATTTGAAAAAGCTAATAAAGATAGACCTGTGCGTGATGCTTGTGAGTTTAGGTGTTTAATATACTAGAATTTAATATGCTAGTTTTAGGATTAGGAGTTTAGGTGTTTTTGATCTGATACATTCTGACGTATGAGAACCTTATCCAACAACTATGGTGAATTAATTTAGATATTTTATAATTTTTATTGATTATTTTTCTTGTGGTATAGTACCTCCGGCGCCGATTATGCCAAATGCGCCAGTTGTGTCAAGTCCCTTGTCAGTGTCTTCCTCGATTCTTGAGACACTTACACCATCCACCTCAGACTTAGAATATATAGATGATATATTTTCTATTCTTACTTCTTCCACCCCCTTTCGGTACGATGAACCGCTAGCAGCAATGTGAGGGTTCCCTCTGATCGTTATGGGTTCTCATGTGTCCTACATGATATTGCTCAGTTTGTCACTTATTCTCACGTATTACATGTACATGGAGTATTCATTGTATTTTTGGACACTTTTTTTATCCCTAAGTGTTGGCAAGTTATTAAGGAGGATCTAAAGTGAAAAAAGCCATGTTGGACGAACTTGGGGCACTTGATAAGAATAAAATCTAGGAGCTTGTGTCCCTACCGACAAGTAAGAAGACTATTGGATGCAATTGAGTTCTCATTGTGAAGTAAAGCCCAAAGAGTTATGTTGAACGTTACAAAGCCTGGTCGATGGAAAAGAGGTATAATCAGACCTATGACATTGTCTTTGATGAGATCTTTGCACTGTGGTGAAGATGAACACAGTACGAACACTGGTCTCTTTGGTCGCAAATGAAGGGTGGAAATTATACCCACTCGACGTGAAGAACGTATTTTCTTCACAGTGACTTATTGGGAGATGTGTATATGGAGGAGCCATCAAGTTTTTGTGAAGCCTTACCAAATCCAAAACAATAAAATAAAAAAATCTATGATGAATAAAATCATGTATAAAAGATACACAGTAATAATATAAAATTCAGAAAAATATTTGAATACTTGAGAACAAAACCCAAAGATCAAAAAAATTATTATGAAAATATAAATAATTTAATTTCAAACTAAATAGAGAACACAAAATATGTTAATTGACTGAAATTGAAGATAGAATAAAATAATAATAATATTTCAAAAATTAAAATCGAGACTTGAAATAAAAATATATTGACAAAAATAATAATAATGATGATGACTAATTAGTTAATGAAAAATTAAGTTACTGAAACCTAGAGTTAAAATTAAAGAATATGAATTTAATAAATATTATCAAGATTAATAATCAAATTGATAGGAAGATAAATAATTGATCAAATAAATTTCTAAGAATCAAATTGTTTAATTAAAATGGATGTAAACTTTCAATCTGCTATATCGAAATGATCTGTAACACACATGTATGAACTGCCACGACATATCCCTCTCCCTACTCCTGTCTTTTATTTTTTTCTTCTCCCTCACCGCATTGTCCCATCAGATCTCTCTTTTTCCAGTTTTTAGTAATAATAAGTTTTATTAAATTAATATTATTAAAAATAAGAGTGAGAAACGTAAAATTTCAAATATACGAATGGCAGCGGGCCACTGCCAGTGGCGCGTTTCATTATTTTTAAGAAACGCGTCACTGGCAGTGGTACGTTGCTTCTTATATATACAAAACGCGCAGCGCCTCTCCATCTCACTTGCGCGGGGTTTGAACGAAACGCGCCACTGCCAATGGCGTGTTTCTTAAAAATAATGAAACGCGTCACTGCCAAGTGACGCGCTGCCATTCGTATATTTAAAATTTTACATTTCTCTCTCTTATTTTTAATAATATTAATTTAATAAAACTTATTATTACTAAAAACCGCTCTTTTTCCCCTCATTTCCTTCCCTCCCGTGACTCCCTATCTTCTCCTTGACTTCCCTCCTCCTCTCTCCCTGTTCTCTGTCTCTCTCAGAGAGATCACTTTCTCTCACTCATACTTCCTCAGTCGTGTCACCTCACCTGTCGCATGTGCCTCTGTCCTCACTCTCTCTCTCTGCCCTCTCCTTAAATAACCTGAGCAACGCCCCCTCTATCTATCGTTTGGGTTCTCATGCATTGAGAAGTAGCCACAAGAAAAGAAACTGATAAGAACAGATAAGCGGTTTAATGGACAATAAGAATCTGAGAGAGAGGAGACGATGGTCGGGAGTTAGGAGGAGCAACCCTCACCTCATTTCCCTTGCTTGCTGGTTCTATGTTGCTTGTTGTTCACTGTGATTAACTATACCGGTAAACCCTATTCGAGACCGCCCTTTTTCTTGCGTGAAATTAGCTTGTTGGTTGCTTGATCTTTGAATTTCTTGCTTGCTTGTGTGCTGAAATTCTGTTTGAATGATGTTGATTTGTTTGTTACTGGGAGTACACCTCACCCCTTGAGATCCTCCCAAAATGGGTTGTGGTCCAAGGGTGAGTTTTGTACCTTATTGGTCAGTTGAATGCTGATTTTCATTAAATTATGGGGGCTAATATTGGCTTGGTCTGAATAAATATTGGGTAGGGTTTGATACTGATAATTTTGGTTGATACATGCTTGATTTTAATTGTTGCTAGCCTAAAGTTGAAACTGGTAAAAGAACCTGATAAATGCTTGACCTAGCTAACCCTGATCCTTACCTCAATTGTACTATTTGCTTATCTGTTTCTGTCTTGTTGATCTATAGCATTGTGTTGAGGCTCTTTCTTGTTCGATTTTTGGCTCGAAAACTGGTATTTGAACTAATATACTACACTTGACCCGCTTATCCCTTTTAATATGGTGTTGTTTCTATCACTGATTCTGACACTGTTTTATCGATTTTGGCTCTTTGAACCTTAGGAATAGACTTACCATGTTGTTGCCCTTTGTCTGGTACTGTACAAATGGTTGGCTTGTGACCTTGTGCTTTTCTGACCCTGTCTCTGCTATATATCAATACTAGTTGCTTATTTTGTTTGCTGCTATTTGAGCTGATTGTTATTATGTTCTTTCGTGATGTCTTAAGTGTTGATGGCCTAGTTCCTGAAATTGCTAGTTCTGACATGGTCCCTATTTTTGAGCCAGTTTGATAGTTCTCGATTTACTGGTTTGCAATGTGCTATTATGGTTGCTGGTATACTAGTTTTTGGTTGTTAGGTCCTTGTATGCTGGTTTAGAGCTCCTGTTGCCCTTGTGTGTTCTTGTAGCTTGCTTGTGATGACATCAATGCTGGTTTGGGATTTTTAAATTAGTTGGGAGCTTAGGAAAAAATTGAACCGAAAAATAATATTGGCTTAGTTCTAAACCAATAAACTGGATGTAATAATTCAAATTATATTGAGCCAACAAAGGGATTAAAGCTAACTTAAAATTTAAATTAGGATTAGTGTAAGTATAATAAGGCCCAATATTAAAAGTTTTAAGATAACTAAAAGTGATTAATTTAAAATGTGACAAATTAAATTGATACTGTCCCAAAAGGTTCTGTGACATCATGGACTAATACGTAAATTCAAAGAATCGAGAGATGATTTCATTATCTGCTTTTATTTATAAATTGAATAGATACGATGAGTTATAATGCAGCCTATGATTCCGAACATTAAAACACCAACATCTTTAATATTAAAAATGTTAATTGAATTAGTGAGTTTGTTTGAATTCTTTTGTTGTGTGCTTTCACCGTTTCTATTTTCTCGTGTTTATATAGATGTATAGATATATGTGCATAATCTAAATAAGTTTGATCTTAATAATAAATATAAATAATTTTATATGTGAAATTCTAAATATCAAATATAATTGTGAAATAATTAAAAGATAATAACATTAATGAGATATTAATTATTAAGTGTATTCATTTATATAAAAGCAATTAGTTAGTTATTTTCGAAATCATACCAGTTAGATTATAATTAGTATGAAATAATTAAATAAAAATTTCCCAAGTTTAATTAGTGAAAAGTTGTACATAAATGAAAATATAATTTTCCTTTAGGAGTTATAATATAAGATTTATAGAAAAAAATTATTATGATAAAAACTACATATCTAAAGTTAAATATAAAATTAACTAATATAAATCTTGAAATGTGAATAATGAATTTATATCTTCTTTGAATTAAATAATAATAATAAATATAATATAATAAAAAATTATATATTAATTAATTTCTCTATTTTTAACAAAATCAATATTAAATACATAATATAAATATAATATATGAATTAATTTTTATATTTTTAAGTATTAAAGATAATATTATTGTATTACTAAGAAAGTATTATTTATTAGTTATTTCCTCTATTTTAGTGCAATTGTAATTAAATGCATGAATAATATTTTTTATTTGCTTAGTTGTTGTAATTATGTTGTAATGATTTTGTTTAATTCACCGCTCGTCTTATGACAAACGACACAAGCATCGACTTAAACATCGCAATCCATTATAATTAAGAACCATAAATACATTAACGCTTCCGCATATCTAATATACCACTGAACTTACTTAAGCTATGAATATAATAAAAGAAAAAAGAAATTAAAAAGTTTCTCGACACCTCATGAGAGGCGGGTCGGATGGTCTTAGACTCCTAGTCATTGGAAGCTAGGTATAACCAAATTAATGGGTTATATATGGTGTCAATTTCGTCCGTGGGATCCCTTTATCTGAATATACTAGAGTACCGATGCTTGACGGTTATTTATCGGGTCTCATCACTTTATGAGTTCGGTAAAGTGTTTGGCAGTGCCATGAGTATTTTTTATTTTGATCAATATTACTACTATTAATTATTGTTATTATTATATTTTCCAAATTGAATTGCATTTTGGATCTAGGGTAGGAGAACAAGCGAACTGCATTTTGATAACTCAGCTCAGCAACTTTTTCTTTTGGCATCTCAAGTAGCATCGACACAAACTCCAACACCTATGACAATTTTCAAGAGGCTCACTTAGTCGTGATCAGAAAATATTGCAAATCATTATCAAAATGCAATCTTACATTGTGAATGTTTGCTGGATGATTTAGAGAGGCGGATTTGTCTCCTTCATTTGGCATGTCCTCTTGAGAGACGGGTATCAACGATTCCTTTCTGCAGTTGGATAACCCATCAAGGATAGGGCTGCAAACGAGTTGAGTTTGAATGAGTTGGGCTTAGCTCAAACTCGACTCATGAAAATTTGAGTCGAGTCGAGTTCATGAAACACTTCGAGCTGAAAAACTTAGCTCAAGCTCAGCTCGTTATCATTCGAGCTAACTCACGAGCCAATACATATACGTTGACTAAATTTGATATTTAGATTTAGTATATCTACGAGCTATAAAGTTGATACATCTATAATATCGATATATGAGTTGGTACAAAATTGTATATTAACAAACTATGTTTTCAATAACATCTTTGTTGCACTAATTTAAACAGATGAACCAGTACAAAAAACTATCGAGTCATATATACAAGTCGAGTCACTAGCGAGTAAGAAAAATTCTTAAACTGCTGAGATATTGAAATGATGAGAAATAATGAGAGATAAATTATTAGATTAGGATTTGACAAAAAAGAGAGCACATAAACTATTATTATTCGAGCCGAGTCGAGCCACGAGCCACGAGCCGAGCCAACTCCAACTGAAACTCGTATCATTTAACGATTGAGTCAGAATAGCTCAAACCAAATTAGCTCGAGTCAAATTAGCTCGAGCCCGAGCTAAGACCGAACTGAGCCACAAGCTCGAGTTTTTTTATGCAGCCCTAATCAGAGGCATCAGTTTCTATCAGAATTCTATTCTTTGGTACCTAAAAACAAAAAATAAAAAAGTTTTAGCAGCATGATCTTCATTTACTTTCCTTTTATTTTGTTTATTGTCTTTAATGGTGGTAGGGTGTTGGGAAAGGCAGTGAAACTTACAGAATTTAGCATCTTCTTCACCTTATGTTCTTTCATGGAAGTGAGGAACCCCGAAAATGAAAAGTAGGAACCTAGATCTGAAAGTTCAGGCACCATTTCTGCAGATCCCATGCATGAATGAAGAATTACACCTGCTGGGAAAGGCCCCATTTGTCTGTCAAACAAAAAATTATAATTAGACAGCTACATATCACTCAAAATATGTATAAATTCTAATTAACTATAACTGACTTCAAAATTTCCAAGAGGTCCCCCAAAGGCACGTACGCAGTGGACAGAAACAGGTCTATGTAGTTCCTTAGCAATCTCCAGTTGTTGCTGAAAAACTATAATCTATAATCTCGATGCAAAATCAACGACTCTGAAAAGTTTTGAACTCAATTTTTAGTTCAAAAGACTTTGAACCTCCTCACCTCTAATTTTCTGAGCCTCTTATAAGACATGACCAAAGTTATAATAAACTGTTAATTCAATAGACCAGTAAAAAAAACAGATGAAAAAATTCTTCAAAATTTTAAAATATTCTTTTCAGAGCTGTTCAATTTTGAACAGCCCAGCTTGTCACTTATTATTTCCCTCTTTTGCATGGCTCAATCTCCTAATTCCAAAAGGTAATAATTTTCCAACACCTGTAAGTTTCAGGAATCAAATTCTCTAACTAGGTCGAGTGAACATCTTCTGTTTTTTTTTTTTCTGATCTTTTCCCATAGTAAGTACAAAAGATGAAGCTAAAAATACCTCAGATACTCCATTGACTGAGAAACACACTAAGCCGGAGTTGATGGCTGTACGGATGAGGTGGGGAGCAACGGCTGCGATGCGTGTGTCTTGGAGGTGGCAGTGTGCGTGTCGAATAGCCTCACCCCGTCCGATTATATTTATTAACGGTTAATAGCCTCGTATATCAAAATTCGCGTTTAGACTTTCTCACAGTCGTTGTGATTTCCTTGAGCCATTATAATTTCTTTGCGGAGATCTCCATACGAAAAATATCCACAGAAAATACCGATCCCACCCCTCCCACACGACTCGTCTCTCTCGCTCCGTTCTCGTGTGTTGCTCTTGCGCCGAGGAAGAACACAGTAAGATTTCTAATCTAGGCCTACATGGAATTTCAAAATGGATCAAAATTCAAAACCCAACAGCATTCAGAAAAGCCCAGTTACTTTTTTTCCCACGGTCTCTGAACCAATTATACCGGTTGGTACAGGGCCTGAACTTTAAACAGTATAACTCTTTTTTGTTGGGTTTTCAGATTTGGGAGGGATATATCAGTTGACAATGACTATTTTGACAACCAATGGATATTTAAATAAAGGAAAGGGATCACTTGACAATGATTATCTTGACAAATTTGATAATGAATTTTTAAATAAATACGAAAAAAAATTTAAAAATAGAAAAAAATCTTATAAATATGTTTTTATACTTAGATTGGTGATGATTTAAATTTTATGCAATTTCATTATCATTTGATAGTCCATCAAAGATTGTCAAATTATAATCATTGTAAATTATATAAAATTTTGATAGTCTTTGATGGAACATCAAACAATAATAAAATTACATAAAATTTGAATCATCATCAATCTATATGTAGAATAACATATTCATAAGTTTTTTTTTCTATTTTTAAGATTTTTTTCTTATTTCTTTGAAATCCATTGTCAAGATTGTCAAATAACCCACTGTCAAGTGATCCCCACTCAATAAATTAGAAAAAAATTTAAAAATAGAAAAAGTTTATAAATATGTCGTTTTACTTATAGTTTGATAATGATTCAAATTTTGTGTCATTTTATTTTTGTTTGATAGTCTATCAAAAACTGTTGCACAAAATTTTGTTGATCTTTGATGTACTATGAAATGATAATGGACTTTTATGAAATTTGAATCATTATCAATCTGTAAATAATAGAATATATCGATAATTTATTTATTTTTGAGATTTATTTTATATTTATATGAAAATTTATTGTCAAGACTGTCAAAATAACCCTTTAAGTTTTTAATATCCATATACAACACATGCATTAACCAACCGTTAATATTTCCGAGTACTACATATAACACATAATGCAACAATATTTTAACAAAACAACAGTAATAATTTGAATTTTGATTAAAATAGAAACCAGAAAAGTAATTAATTTCAGTAGATTAAATAAATAAATAAATAATTTCAGAACTGAAGAGACTAAAATTTTACCGGGGGGAGATGCTATTTAGCAGGTGGCAATTTTTTCGCTACATTTTCCTTCTCAACGATAGTCTACAAAAACATGTGAAAAAAACAATAACAGCTTCAGATATAATTAGATGATGATGTTAGAAGGATTCCCCTGTGGAATCATTACAGCGAGAATCTCGCAATAATTGATCATAGTGGCATCTAATCTTATCCTACTCACAGAAATTGCAATTGGTTGGAACTTGGGAGCAAACCACCAGTGCAGATTTGGGGGGGCGGGGCGGGGGCGGGGGCTGCCAGACTGCCAGTGGACTGAGACGATAGCGCAAGCGCAACAAAAACGATAATCATTGTGCATCTAAACAAGATGTTATGTCTACGGACTTCACGTGTTGGCATGCATGATTGGATATGAGCTATGTCAGGCCACATTTCTTAGCAGTTTTTCTGGATGCTACATTTTTGTTCACGAATGAGGCCATCTTATTTCCTTTTCCATCAACTGCTCACTCGTCAGAATTTGAACAGCCTAAATAATAAAATGTGCCAGACAAGATTATATCGACTGTACAAAAGATACGGTCCTTTCCATCCCTCCCCCTTAACCATTTCATAAAGACTTATTTAAGAATTGACTATTTATATGTTAATTACGCTTTGGTATGCTAAATAAATAACAATATTCTTACGGACAAATATCAATATTTATCGATGCTTGTTTCTTTTCTAAATAGGCTATATATTTATTATCATTACTTAATTCTGTATAACGAGCCAAGAAAAACTAATCCTTGTTGTTGCTATACAAGATGCTTCTCCATTCTCCAATAATTAATGTATCCGTAATTGTGCAGGGTCCACAAACTAAAGGCTGCATTAGTATTGTTTCGCCCGTACTTCGTGTGATGTAACCCATTTTCCACAGAATCATTTATGAATAGATCTGGATCCGACTAAGGTGGGAACATATCTCACATCCATTATAACATATGAACTCGTGATAAAATTTAGCCTCTAACCGTTATAATGGAATAAATCATTTGTGTATAAAAATTAATCAAAAAACTCTAGAATAAATTTCCCTCATATCCATTGTAATGGATCTTACATCCGTTGCAATAGTTAACCTAGCTAGGGTTACTATGACCTAACCGTTACAACGAATACTGTCGATTTCTTATTGATTTTGATGTATCTCTATATATACATCTTTCTTCGACCCAGAACTCGATGAATTTTTGATAGCTAAACCCTAGCCGTCAACTTGTCTGAGTGCAAACCTTCATTCTCTATTGTCTAAATCTCAATGTTACTTTGAATACATCATTTAGAGTGTTAATAAAATTAGTTATTGATTGCTCTTTTAGTGAGACTTGTGTCTTCATGCCCCATTTATTTCAGTTGGCCTGATAACTGTTCGTTTACTTGGTGTAAGGATCGTGGTTCATAGTTATAAGACTTTTATTATAGTGACTTGGTACAATCGACTGTTGGTGATTATGAATTTTGAAGACGTAGGCTCGTTATAGCTAAACTATATTACATCTTATATTCTTTCTCTTCTCTCTTTACTTTCTTTAATTTATTTATTTTTCTGTGGTGTGTTAATTTAATACTAGATCCCTTAGAAAAAAAAAACAAAGTAGTATCATAGTAGGTTGTATGAAATTCACTAAATAACTCCAACGAGATTTGTGAAAGAGTCTCCGATCTTTGGCCAAACCACAAAAAAACATTAGTCACTTTAAAACAACACCATGACCAATTACTTAAATATATTGAAATTTTGTGATGTTATAGAAAAAATACTATGTACCAAAATATAATTCATAATACCAATATACTTACAACTGAGTTCTAATTGTAAAACAAGAAAAATAATAGTGTTGTAAATGTCATCCTAATTCTATTATTGAGGGTATAACCTTATTTTATTTGATAATATGATAATTGCAAATAAAATATGGAATGCCTTGATTATAAGTTATGAGGACAATTCATAAATTAAAAATACAAAAAAAATATCGGACTTGAGATCAAATTTGAGAACTTTATATTAGAGGATGGTGAGACCATAGAAAAAATATATAATAGACTTATGCATATTCAAAATAAATTTGATGAATTGGGAGAAATATTATCTAACGGAAAAATTATAGAAAAAAATTTGCGCATGATGTTTAGAAAATCGAGATGGAAAGGCTACGTAATCACATTGGAGGCAATTCAAGGGGGTGCACACCATTTTCACGTCAAACAAGGTGTATGCTCACTTGAGAAGTTTTAAGGAAACCCTAAAATAAGTCGATGAGCCCAAACATGCATCAAAAGCTATAACATTCCTAGCTCACAATCAATCAAGCATCTCTAACTATCATTTCACAGCTGACTCCTTTGTGCAAAGATTTGATCACGAATCTTCAAAGGACACACTTCTTCTCTCTAAAATGTTCCAAGACATGCTGACAACAAGGAATGAGAGGAAAAAAATCAAAAAGTGGTGTGCTTCGCTTGTCACCGGGAAGATCTCATAACACGAGTTGAAGAAGGTCACTCCACAATTGATATTGATGGGATCATAGCTAGTAAGAACATCTTAGATAGCAAGATAATCAAGCTACTGAGGAACATAGTCATGTCCAAAAATAAAAGCTCGAGTTACAGCAACGGACTAGCACATCCACTTCTTCGCTTGGGCCAAATGAGATATTTTTCAACCTCTTTTATGATAATGATGGCTATGACTTTGATGAAAGACATGCAATAGAAGATTCAAGCAATTCTTTGAGTAATGATATAAATTATAATTAATACTTGATGAAACAAATAAAGTCATACTCATAAAGAAAAAGTTAATTGAGGAATTAGATGCACAAATTATTGAGCTCGACTCTAAGATAAAAGAAGATGAGACTCAAATTAAAAAGCTAACAAATTAAAATAATTATGAGTCACATTTAGGTGAGATAGATCTATTAGAAATAAAATTATAAAATCTATAATAGGTCAATATAAGTATGCATATAGAAGAAATAGGAATATAAACAATCATTAAGGTAATAGGGGTGTTACACTAAATATCTTCTTTGATTTGTCGATTTGCAAAATAATCTTGAATTTTATAATTTGCCTTGTTTGAGTTTTGTGTAGGGATTAATATGTAAATGGATTAATGCACAAGAACTAAGACTAATGATGGGATACAAGAGCTTGATCAAGATTGCATTAGGCTTAAGTTTAGTTAGACTCAAACTGGGTTGAATTGGTCAAGATAAATTGAGCTTAAACAACAGAGAAATGCTTCTGCCCCGTGAATCGTTATAACTGTTCAGTAATCGTTATAACGGTTCATCTCAATACTAAAAAATATTCTAAGGCAGAAAAATTCATATAGAAACCAGAGCGTATCGTTATGTAACGATTCAGTAATTGTTACAATGATTAATGAAACGTATAACGATTCAGTGAATCGTTATAACATTTCAGCTCAATTGATCCAACGACTATTTTTTCTAAACCGTTATAACGGTTAAGACTGAAAAATAGTTTCTTCAGCTATTTTAGAAGATCTATTTTAAAATGATCACCTCTCTCACTAATTGTAATAAGATCCATCTAGCTAAATCATTACTCAAGAGAGGTTACTAGTCATATACAAAGTGAGAGAGATAATTCAAGAGATTGAAACACTCAATTAGCTAAATTCTTGTTTAAGCTCAATCTAACTTCTCATATTATCCCAACTTGATCCTTCGTGATCTTCTTGTAAACGTTCTCTTGAGCTATAATGCTCACCCTTTTTGAGTTGTAGTGCTCATCTTTTTGAGTGTGTTGTCACTCACTTCTTGTGTTTGAGTGTGTTGTCACTCACGTTACCGATAAGCTTGGCAACCCATTTTTGTGTAAGGGACCAAATTTTATAAGTGTAAAAACTATTTTTAGTATTTCGGCTCAATTTCAATTGTTGGAGGTTGAGAGTTCCGGAGATGTAGGCATTTTTAAGCCGAACTCCGTTACATCTTGTGTTCTTGTTTGATATTTTCTTTTCTTTTCTCGCATTTCTTTGTTTGCTATATTCTTATGAGAATTGAATCGTATTAAATTGTATTCTGCTGCCATTACACTTGAACATAAGCCCCAAATCGGTTTATACATTTCTACCTTAGGTTTTTTACATTTTTGTATTATTTTGACCTTTTAATATCATCATCCTACGGCTATCAAGGGGCATATTTAATTCTAATTGGTCAAATAAAATTTATTTTAGAGGTTCAGATGGTTGGTTTTACAAACTTAAAGATCAACATGTGTCACAAAATCAGGCTCAATTTATTGAGTCACAAAGAGATGTTCCCCAACATCTATGAAAGTCAAAAATAAATGTTAAAAATATGAATATCTCAAAGGATTCAAGAACTCAAGTTTAAGAATTGAAAAATTCATACAAGTCTCATTTTATTCAAAGTAAACATAAAATATACTCAAAGATATTAAATAATTATTTTTGTCATTTGGGTCATATTTTTATTTAATGAAAACTTAGAAAGGAAAGTAATAAAACAAATATTATTTGGTTTATTAAGTCAAAAGAGTAAGGATTTGTTTTGAAAATTCTCCAAATTTAAATAGCCATATATTAAGGGGGTTTAAATTAATTTATGCTCATTTATTTAAGAAAATGCTTGAATTTCTAAATTAAATTTATTTAATAGACATAATTATATTTTAGGAGTGCATATAGGACTAAATATACTGTTAGCATATCACATAATTACTTTGACTTGAGTGCGATATTCAAATTCCTTGTCAAAATGCCTAAACAACATATATATCTCCTATCTTTTGTAACGGTTACAATAATTGTTACTATGGATTAAATCAGGTTAGTTCAAAAAGTTACTAAAAATCTTTAGAGAAAAATATGTTCAATCCGTTGTCAACGGATAAGTATATGTTACAACAAATAAGTTTGAATTCATATGGACATTAATGTGCACATCCATTGTACCAGATTACCCAATCATTGCAAAAAAAAAAATAGAATATTGACCTATTAAATGCATCTTCAAATCCGGCCAGTAAAGAAAGGGTCGCGTCTTTTCCTTCTTTCTTTTCTTCTCCAACTGACCCATTTCTCTTCTTTCCTCCTATTTTTCCATTATTTCTCTCTCTAACCCTCTCTTTTGATCTTTCTTGTCGGGCCACCATTTCCTTCATGATACCATCTTTCTCATCTCCTCCCCTCTTTCACGTCCTCTCTTCTATTTCCTTCTCTCATCTCTCCTTGGCCACTCTATAAAACTTAAGCTGAAAACCAAGAAAGTGATTCAAAGTACTCCACTGCCCAAATCATAAAATAAACTTTGAATTCTTGCTCACGATGAAGTTCTCATGCCGGTCATGCACTTCTTTTGAGTTTTCACGAAATTTAAAAAAAATGCACTTTAAGCCCTCTCTTTTGTACTCTTGACAAAATGACTCATAAAAGGGACAGAGAGGTAGCCCAGCCAACCAATACCCGTGGGGAATCCTCTACTTGGTCTGGACTATCCTGAATGGACATGATCATAGTCCGTACCAATCGGTACATATTCAGGGATGCCTAAGTCTTTACCAATTATATGGGATAGTTTTAAAAACATCGGGTATCGATCGGGCTCTTTAAAAAAAATTGAGGCAATTCAGGAGCAAGAGAGCACCCGATTAGACCAATACTTAGAGCATTGGGGTTAGTATCATTTTCTTAGAATTAACGACCTTATATCACTATAAATGATTAAACTTTTCTATGTCAATCTTTAATTTCATAACGACTCATTCTATGTAACCTCCTATTTGTTTGGTTGTCCCTTGAGCTCATCATGGTAATCTGGCCCGATATTTGAATATTATCAATAAGGGTGATGAGACATACTCGCTTTGGGGTTGGCCAACAATTACACATGAGGATGCTGATCCCTATAGGGAGTGGATCGCTAACAAGCCTCCCTATGTCATTCGTCTTCCAGCTCTTCACCTCTTGATTTTTGCCTTTATCAACAACATTCTCACTCCTAAGTCTACAATAAAGACAAATATAAAATAAAATATCATCTTCTATATGCGACATTTGATATCTCTTTATGATATCAAGATCAACATTCCCTACATCCTCCTCAGGTACATGCACACCACGTTCACAAGTAAGAACTATTTCTTACCCTATTTATCGCTCATTCATCAAATATTTCGGTGCCACCTGATTGAACTGTCCCCCCCCGACAATATCTAAAAAGCTCAGACTACCCACAAATATTTATGATGAGCTTACCAATTTTAGGGTGGCAATGATTGTTGACAACTGTAGACCCATCATGGTTCCAGAACTCCAGCCAATCAATGACTAGATTTTTGCATCGAATACCTTGCCCAATTAATATTAGGATCCAACCGACCCCAAACCCGAGGCTCACATTGCTCCTCCACTTACATTCTATCAGGCTTCTTCATCTGGGGCATTTGTTAGCTTGTTGCCCTCTGATGACACTAATTAATAGTTGCATTGGCTTTGCTCCTAATTCTCTACCTTCACCACTGATTATCAAGGGATTAAGGCTGATGTGTACAACCGTCTGGACTCGATTGAGACAGCGCAACATGACTTGATAGTTCGAGGGTTCTCCACTATGGTGCAGGTACTAGTTCTTTTGACGGGCATGATGATGACGGTGATGATGATGCTCCTAACTCGACCGTTGGTGTTAATGGTGATGTTGCTATCATGGAGGGGTAGCTATTTTTAGGACATCTTATATTTTCTTGTATTTTTTCGATTTAGCTTGAGAGCTTATGAATTTTTGCTATGTGATATATTTGCTTGATTCCTATACTTGCTATTTAGGGCTACTCTACTTGATATATTTAGGGTTTTGATGTTATGCATGTTGTGGTTGGATGCTTGATTTGACATATTATATTTATGCTTGTTGGTTACATGAGCTTGATGATTTCTCTATTTGATTTGATTTCTCTATGTCTTAATTACAAAATTATAGAATTAAGGGGATACTGCATATTTTAAGAGGGGAGTTTTGCCAAATTTTCTTTTCCTTTCTCTGATTTTATTTTTCATATCTTGAGGGAGAGCTTTGACATAAATATCATTTTTAAATTTCATCTAGATATTATGCATTCTCAAAATAATATTATACATCTATGTGATTATTTTGCAAATTATCAAAAGAGAGAGATTATTGTTATAAATAATTTTTAAAATTATATAAAATTATTTTTACCAATTTATAAAATAATTATGTAAATATTTAATAATTTCTTAAGTTTGTGTAATGTAGATACGGAGCATAAGCAAAAGAATATATGCATGAAGATCTCAAGATATAGTTTGGTTAGATTAAAATTATAATTATTAAAAGTAATCAAAATAGTTTTGAGATTAAACATGTCAAATATAAGCCTTTATACCCTAACTGTTGTAATAGAACTCCTAATTGTTGTAACAATTTGAATCAGTTATGTATAAATTTTATCCAAATTACTCTAGAATCTTTTTATATCCTAACCATTATAATGGATCATAATATCCGTTATAATGGAATAAATCATTTGTATAAAAAATTTGATAAAAAAACTCTAAAATAAATCTCTCTCATATTCTTTGTAATAAATCTTACATTTGTTGTAACGGTTAACCTAGCATGGGTTATCATGACCTAATCGTTACAATGGATATTGTCGATTTCTTATTGATTTTAATGGATCTCTATATATACACCTTCATTCTACTCAAAACTCAATGAATTTTTTTATAGTCAAATCCTAACCGTCAATTTGCTTGAGTGTAAATCTTTATTGTCTACTATCCAAGTCTTAAGGCTTTTAAATACTTCCTTTAGAGTGTCGGTAAAGTTAGTTCTTGATTATTTTATTAGTGAGATTTTGTCTTCACGTCCCATTTGTTTCAGTTGGCCGACGACTGTCCGTTTACTTAATATAAGGGACCATGGTTCACAATTATAAGACTTTTATTATAGTAACTCGGCGCAATCAACTCTTGGTGATTGTGGGTTTCGGAGATGTAGGCTCGTTATAACTGAACTATGTTACGTCTTATATTTTATTTCTCTTCTCTCTTTACTTTCTTAACTTTATTTATTTTTCTATAGTGTGTGAATTTAATACTAGACCTCTTATGGAAAATCAAATAAAAAAATATAATAGAAAAAAATAGATTTATTCTTCAACTTATAGGTTAATTATATTTCAAATTTTATATAATTTAGTTATCATTTGATAGTCTCTTAAAGATTATCAAATTTTATATAATTTACAATGGTTATAATTTAAAAATATTTGATGAACCATTAAATGATAACTAAAGTGTATGAAATTTCAAATATTTTCAATCTATAAAATAAATAATACATAATTATATATGGAGTTGTGTTATGTTACTTTCTAATGCACCATAATAGTGTGTTTTAGATCTAAATCTCTAATTTCAAAGAATATATATATATATATATAGAGAGAGAGAGAGAGATTGAGTGAGAGAGTAAAGATACCGTGAGTTTAACTCAAAAAGTACATCAAATCATCTCTAAATTTTAATTTATCATGCTCATTAAATTTTTTATATGAAAATTTTATGGGATGCAAAAATTTAGAGTGTTTTGAGCTTTTTAAGTCATGGCTTTTAATTTTTAAAAATTAGTTCTAAAAATAATAATAAAATATTTAATGTTTGAACATCATTTTTAAAAATTAAAAACGGTGACTTAAAAAACTCAAAACACTGTAAATTTTTGTATCCCTTAATATTTTCATATAAAAAATTTAATGAGCATGATAAATTAAAATTTAGATATAATTTGATATACTTTTTGAGTTAAGCTCATAGAAGGCCTCTATGAGCTGAAGCTCGAGGTATCTTTACTCTCTCTCTCTCTATATATATATATATATATATATATATATATATATATATATAGTCTATGGTGCTTCGTAAACAGAAAGTCTCTCATGCTTCCCGTCCGTATCTCAAATTTGAAGGGCCAAATTGCCGATCCAAATCATTGAACATAATTTTCATATTAAAATAACTTTGGAGATTAAATTTTATATTTTTTTGAATTTGTTTGCTATTTTTTAGATGGGTACAAAGTTTATTGATCTAGATTTCTTTTTACACAAGATCACTCTCTCTCTCTACATATATATATATATATATATATATATATATATATATATATATGGTTGGACTACGATGCTATAAGTTGTACAAATGCTTGTGTGCTATAGATTATTTTTCCATTTTTAAGTTTAAATAATCAATCTGACCTCTCAAAATGATTTTCATATGAATAATCTAGTTGTAAATCAAATTTTATATTTGGTTGAATTTTCTACTATATTTTTAAACAGTTAGAAAATCATTTCTTTTGAATGGCTTATAATCATTAAATCAAGTAGATTCTCATATAAAATGATCATAGCACGAGGACAATTTATACTATATAGAATAAATAAACGATCGTAGCACAGAGACCTATTGAGTACTCCACACCAGTACGTGCATTACTGATTGTATCACCATTATTGGAATCATTTTCATAGATCTACAAAATAAAATAAATTATTATTAAAATTACTCAAATAATTTTTATACAATAATAGTTTTTAAATAAATTTTGCTAAAAATTTCGTACAATGCATGTATTAATAATAATTAGTAATAAATATTTTTTTATTAATTAAAATATTTCATAATAACAGTGTAACAGATTATTGTACTTTTCTTTTTGATGAAAAAATGGAGATCAAGTCTCTAAATTTTATTTATGATGGATTACACAAGTTGTGTTATCCTAATGAGTACATAGTTAGTTCTTCATATAGATATGCTGAAATATGATGGGGGGAGAGGGTGCATTCTACTTTCAATGTCAATCGGATTGGGTTGTGTTAGGGCTAACTCCAACATAGGTTTTTATCCAGTTTGTTATCTCCTCAAGAATGATATTTGTGATGTTCTCTGGGCTTCACTGCTGCTCCTGAAAAATTCTTCTGCACTTTTCCTTCCAAATGTTGTAGCAGAATGTAACTTGAACCGTTTTCCAGAGTGCTCCTTCTTCGGATATGATTAGCTGGCTAAATTGGCCTCGTATAAACAATTCTACTGGCTCTTGTTGTATATCGATGATTAGGAGCTGTCGAACTTTGTTTGTGTACCAGCATTGAGAGAACATGTGCTTCACTGTTTCAGTAGCTTGTTTGCATAAGCAGCACCTATTCGATATTGCCCTTCCTCTCTTGATTAGGTTATCAATTGTACGAATCTTATTTTTTTAGCTCCAACCAGATGAATATCTGGGCCTTAGGTGGGACATGTATTTTCCATACAATGGCTATGTCCTGCTTCGTGCTGGCCTGACATTTGATGAATTTGTATGCTGATTTGATGGTGAAGATCAACTTGCTATTCCAGCGCCATTCGGTTTTGTCTAGTTGATCATCAAGGTGAATGCTTTGCAGCTGATTGAGCAAATGTATTTGTTCCTGTTGCGTAGTGTTTGATAAGTGAGCTTGCGTCGCATCGAGACCCCAATTATGGTGTTCTTGCATTTGTTGCACTATGTGATGTGTGTTGTGCATGAAAGAGTAAAGCGTCGGATAGTCATACTTAGTCATTCCTTGCAGCCAGTTACTATTCCAGAAGTTTGTAGTTCGACCGTTGTGGACCAAAATTGTTATCGATGCTATGAATATAAGGTAGACCTATTTTAGGGATTTCCAAAATATCATTGCGTTCGATAATTCCCACGGTCTAGCATCCTGTGATCCGATTTGTAGGCACCATCTATTATTTGGGTGGGTCCAACACCATAGCCATTTGATCTTGAATGTCTTGTTCATGGCGCTTAGATTTATGACCCCTAGTCTACCTTAGTCTTTTGGGGTTGTGATGTCTCGCCAATTGGTTAGTGCCGAGAAGCCATTGGTTTGGAGGGTTGGTTTATTCCCTTGCCATAAAAACCACCTTCCTATTTTGTCTATCTATTTTATTACACCTTTCGACAACATGAGAACCGTCATGAAGTATATTGGCATAGTAGACTATACAGTCTGCACTAGGATTAGTCGGCCCGATATTGATAATAGAGAGCCTTTCCAACCTGGCAGTCTGTTTGCAATTTTCTGGACTAGTTGCTCATAATCTGCAATGCTCAACTTTTTGTTGGAGAGAGGGAGCCCCATATACATGAAAGGAAAGGTGGTAGCTGAGCAGCCAATGATATGACTGAGTTTTTGTGTCTCTTCTTCTTGCCCTGTGGTTAACAATAATTGTGATTTTTCTAAATTAATTGTGAGACCATAGTGTTGATTTTCTGTGAGTATTAATTTGAGACAGTTGGATGGAAAATAGTTATATTAACTTGTACTCCTACTGTACAGTTGCGTATCTATTTATATCCTATGCTAAACGGAAAGAAAATAAATGGTAATAAAAGTTACCGTTGGACTGTTGCCTATACATGTTGCCTAATTACAAGGAAAAAAGCAACCCTTCTATGATTATTACATTATAGATGTTAGATGGCATATTTCCTATTTAGCCAATGACGAAAATACCCTCACGGGTCTGAGGCTAATTAATTACACCGTAATTACTTCTCATTTCTCAACACTCCCCCTCAAACTAGGATGGTAGATATCGTATAATCCTAGTTTGCGTGAAATATTTTCAAATGGCTTAATGCTTAATCCTTTCATGAGAATGTCGGCCAATTGATCTTCACTTCTAACAAATGGAGTCTCGATCTCCTTTGATTGCACTTTTTCTCTAATAAAGTGACAATCAACCTCAATGTGTTTAGTACGCTCGTGAAAGACGGGATTTGATGCAATATGCCTTGCCGATTGATTATCACAGAACATCTTCATCGGTTCCTCAATTTTAATGTTAAGGTCGGTTAGCATTTGCTTCATCCATATTAATTCACTTGCGGTGGATGCCATTGCCCTATATTCCGCTTCCGCGCTAGATCGAGCCACGACATTTTGCTTCTTGCTTTTCCATGTGACTAGATTAACGCCCACAAACGTGCAAAAGCCGGTAGTTGATTTTCTATCAAAGCTTCCCGCCCAATCTGCGTCGGAATAGCCACATACAGCATTAGTGTTATTTTTTCTCATCCAAATTTCCTTACCGGGAGACCTTTTTAGATACCTTAATATTCTATTAACGGCATCTAGGTGTGGTGTCCTTGGTGAATGCATAAATTTACTTATTTGGCTTACGGCGAATGACAAGTCGGGTCGGGTGACGGTTAAATAAATTAATTTTCCTATGAGCCTTTGGAAGTGGTGTATATCTTCCAATGGCTCACCATCCTCGGTATTTAATTTAACATTTGGATCAATTGGGGTCGATATTGGCTTACACCCTAACTTTCCGATTTCTTTAAGCAAGTCAAGCACATATTTTCTTTGGGATATAAATAGCCCTTTTTGTGAGTGAGCAATTTCTATTCCAAGAAAATATTTTAGTTTACCCAAGTCCTTTATATCAAATTTTTGTTTAAGGTCTTGTTTAATGCCATCAATTTCCACTTGATTATCACCGGTTATGATTAAGTCATCAACATAGACTAAGACAATGGTTATACCGTTGAAATTATTCTTGATAAATAAGGACGAATCGGCACCACCAATTTTAAAATTATGAGAGATTAAAAAATTACTAAGTTTGCCATACCATGCCCTTGGAGATTGCTTTAGTCCATAAATCGATTTTTTTAACCTACAAACAAGATTAGGAACATTCTCTTTTCTATGGCCAGGTGGAAGGTTCATATACACTTCTTCTTCAAGTGTTCCTTGAAGAAAAGCATTATTTACATCCATTTGGTGAAGAGTCCAACCATTATTTACCGCAATTGATAGTAAAATTCGAACGGTGTTCATTTTTGCAACCGGTGCGAAGGTTTCATGGTAATCAATACCATAGGTTTGGGTATACCCTTTGGCCACTAATCTTGCCTTATACCGTTCTATGGTACCATCACTACGGTATTTAATTTTATACACCCACTTACAACCAACCGGTTTTTTTGTCTTTGGTAGAAAACATATTTCCCACGTTTGGTTTTTTTCTAAAGCATGGAGTTCTTCATCCATTGCTTTGCACCACTTTGGATCAAGTTTCGCTATCTCAAAAAAACGTAGTGATCATTAGTGATGTTATCATATGAAATGTAATCTTGAATTGGATATTGTACCGAATACGTGACAAAGTCATTCAACCTTGATGAAGGTTGAGTTTGTCGGCTTGATCTTCTCACGGACACTTCATCATCTTGAGTTTCTTCTATAAGGTCTTCTATCTCGGCCTCTCCTTGCGATGGTATATTGTCTCCACTTTCTTGACCACCTACATGAATATGATTTTCTACAAAAATCTCTCTTCCTCCTAGGTTAGTGTTACAAGGTAGCATAAAATCATTTGAGGAGTATTGATCACAATACCTTTCTTCAATTGTTTTGTAAAAGGGTTCGTTCTCAAGAAAGAATACATTTCTAGAAATGTAAAGTTTTTTATTTTTTGGATCGTAACACTTATATCCCTTTTTTTGAGACGAGTACCCCAAAAAAATAGTTTTAATTGATGTAAAATCTAATTTATCTAATCTATTTTTATGGACAAAACAAACACAACCAAATACTTTTAAATGCTCTAGGTCGATTTTTCTTCCATAAAGAATTTCATAAGGGCTTTTAAGAAGTAAGTTGGTGCTAGGTAATCTATTTATTAAATATATCGCGGTGAGAATGGCTTCCGACCAAAAAAATTTTGGAACGTTATTTTGAAAAAGAAGAGTTCTTGTCATTTCAAGTAAATGACGATTTTTACGTTCGGATACCTCGTTTTGCTGTGGTGTATAAACGCACGTGGTTTGATGAATGATACCCCTTGAACTTGTAAAATTTGAGAAATTTTGATTAATAAATTCCGTTCCGTTATCCGTTCTAAGGGTTTTAATTTTTTTGTCAAATTGTGTTTCTACTAAGTTTGTGAATGTTTGAAAATGAGTGAACACTTCACTTTTATTTTTCATGAGGTATAGCCATGTTGTTTTTGAGAAATCATCGATAAAAATAACAAAATATCTATACTCATTGTAAGCGGTCACAGGAGCCGGACCCCATACATCGGAATGTACAAGTTCAAATATTTCATTGCTTTTAGAGCTAGAGGTACAAAAAGAAAGTTTTGTATGTTTTGCAAGTTTACAAACTTCACACATGCTACAATAATCTTTAGAAAATCAAACATATAATTTAAAATTTTATCGGATGGATGTCTCACTCGTTTGTGCCAAAGTTCACTTAAATTATCATTTTTTTTACTATTGAAAATAGACTTGTTGCTATCCAAAAGGTATAAGCCATTTTCTAGATGTCCTTCACCAATCGTCTCCTTGGTGATTAAATCCTGAAAAATCACAATTTTTTCTTTAAAAATTATTTCACAGTTTAATTCTTTAGAAAGCTTGCTAATAGATAAAAGATTAACCGAACAATTCTCAACATAAAATACATCTTGAAGATATTTTTTTAAAAAACGCTAATCATACCCCATCCTTTAATCTTAATCCGTTCATTATTTGCAACCGTAAAATATTGATCACTTATTAGGTTATGATAATTTTTTAGCAATGATTGGTTACCTGTCATATGATCAGTGGTCCCCGAATCAAGTACCCACTTAATATAACTCTGTGATTTATTTTTTGTACTAAGCCCTATAATTAAGCAATTATTTTTGTTAAACCTTTCTAAACCAGAACAAATGCTGTTAATACTATTATTTTCAGGTTTTGGGCTGATTCTATTATTTTTTCTTACTCCAACCAGGTAGTTGGGCTTAATGGGCCAGCTAGATTTTTTTGGAATAATTAGAGAGTGAACCTGGGCCGGTTGCTGTTTTCCGGCTTAATAAGGATGAGAGAAGAGCTTCTAGACGGTCGAGTCGCTCTCCTTCGCTCTGACTCGATTTTGCCTCTTCTGTGTCGCCCTTAATCGATGTCAGTCCCCTTTTTTCTTCTCCGCCGTCTAGGTTTTTTGGAAAAAACCTTCTCCGCGCCGCCTCAGTCTGGTTCCTCTTTGGTCGGAGATGGGGATGAAGGATCCAACACTTCTCTTGAGTATGGCCTTCCCGTTTGCAATGGGAGCACCTATCAGCCTCCCTTTTGCCTTTGCCTTTGCCGACACCGGAGTGCTGAGCTGAGAAGGCATGCGCCTCTGGCTTCGGGTTCGAGTCAGAGGCCATTGCAACTCGCCGAGTAGCCTCCTGTCTGACAAGAGCTGTTACACTGTCAAAGCTCAGTTTTTCTGTTGAGAGAAGAATCTGTGCTCGAATCGGCTCATAGCTTGAGTCAAGGGCAGCTAGGAAGGTGTACACCCGATCAGTTTCCTCCCTCTCTTGGAGAACATTCAGGTCAGTCGTTGGAGGCCTGTACAGTTTTAATTCTTCGTATTTGGCTCTTACAAATCCGATTAATTCGGATACTTCTCTGGTTTCTTGCTGAATTTGGGCAATTTCTTTCTTGGGCTGATAGATTTGTGAATGGCTGTATTTATTGCTGAATTGGGTTTCGATGGCCTGCCAGAGCTCTAGGGCTGTCTCACTGTAGAAAGTTTCAGACATTTTTGGCTCTAAAGAATTTGTGATTAAAGTCATTACTTGACTATCAATCATATCCCATTCATCTTGAGCCTCGACTCCTTCACTTGGTCTTACTCTACTCCCATTGACATACCCAAGCAACCCTTTCCCTTTGAGGGTTACTTTGGCGACTTTTGCCCATGAATGTAATTCTTGCCATTAAGAGGAGCATTGGTCAGTTTTTGTGAGGCATTAAAATCTGCATTTGGCTTAAAATAGTAGAAATTTGAGTTTGGTTTGGCTGTGGAAAGGTGAATATCCCTTCTTGTGTCATTTCTGGTTTCTTCTCAGTTTACTGGTAAGGATTTGCCTTGTTCTGGTATTTCTCTGAACAGATTGCTTGATATTGAACAGATACAGCTTGACTTGCCTTTTCGATTAGTCTGGTATGTTGCCTTGTTGCCTTGTTTTGGTTCTTGATGTTCTGCTGATTTCTTGAACAGATATAGCTTGACTCTTTTGCTGGTTTTGGTAAGAACAGATATCACACTTATTGGTTTGGTTTTGCTGATCTCTGGTACTGGTACCAGTTTTTCCTTTGCTGGTATAATTTTGCTGTTATCTGGTATGTTCTGATTCTTTCAGCAGTATCTGATGGCTGCTTGCTGATTTTTCTGACTGGTACTGCTATTTGCTCCTGATGCTTGCACCAGTTGAGTGGATTCAATGTCAGTCAGTTGTTGCCCCCTCTTTTTGCACTTGAGGATTTTCTGATCCTTTGAATCAGTTTTGGATGTTGCTGCAGTTTGATTGTTTGCGGAATTGAGACATGATTAAAGAACCTGCTCTGATACCATGTTGATTTTCTGTGAGTATTAATTTGAGACAGTTGGATGGAAAATAGTTATATTAACTTGTACTCCTACTGTACAGTTGCGTATCTATTTATATCCTATGCTAAACGGAAAGAAAATAAACGGTAATAAAAGTTACCGTTGGACTGTTGCCTATACATGTTGCCTAATTACAAGGAAAAAAGCAACCCTTCTATGATTATTACATTATAGATGTTGGATGGCATATTTCCTATTTAGCCAATGACGAAAATATCCTTACGGGTCTGAGGCTAATTAATTACACCGTAATTACTTCTCATTTCTCAACACATAGAGGCGCCCAAATTCATCCAGAACCATTTTGATGAATCTTAATTGTTGTTGTTCCGGCTTGAGGAGTAGCAATGTGTCATCTGCATAAAGTAAGCAAGTCCTACATTCTGGGAAGGGCGGTTGGAGCAGTCCTTCTCGTGTAAGCCTAGTTATCCATTTATTTAGGAAGTCCATTACTATGATGAAGAGATAGGGGGCCAAGAGTTTACCTTACCGGACACCTCTGGATAGCTTGATGCTTTTCCCCGCCACTGAGTTGAGAATTACTCTTGAAGTACCCTGGAGGATTGCTCTCTGGATAAGTGCAGCCCATTCTATCGGGAATCCTTTTGCCTTTAATATCTGATCAATGAAATTCCAGGATATCATGTCGAAAGCTTTGTATATGTCTGCTTTGAGAAGTGTTATTGGCTGGTGCTGCATTTTAGCTCGTGCGATGATCTCCTGTGCATATATGAATATCCCTCCGTAATATTTCTTCCTGGCACAAAATTTTCTGCATTGGTGAAACTGTATGCCTTTTATTCCATTGGCCATGATTTTTGAGAAGATTTTATGTATTGAATTGATTAGACTGATGGGTTTAAAGTCTTCCGGGCTTTGTGCATCAGTTTTTTTTAGTATGAGCACTATAAAGGAATCATTAAGGGGGTTAAGTGTGGTTTGCTCATTATGCAGTATTGTAACAGATTACTATACTTTTATTAACTAAAATTATATTATTAAAAAAATTACCTTAGGCCGAACACATGCCTGAATACATTAATCTTTCTCTCTTATCTCATCGACTACCGGGCAAACATAGGTACAACTTTTTTTTTGTTAATGTATATATATATATGGAATGGGACGGGATTTCTAGTGACGTCCCAACCCTTTGGACCTAATTAGCTAGTGCGTCCTTTGTTATAGGACGTGACTAGATAGTGCGTCTCTTGTTATGGGACGTGTTGGTATTGTTCTAAATCATGTCTACCGTGGTTGAGTATGATACGGAATAATACGGTTCGAAAGTGGTACGATACAGTTATCAGGCATGGTACAACACGATTTTGGATCATTGCTTTAATCGTACCGCGTCTGATTTTTAAAAAATCAGCTTGGTACGACATACAATGGTACATAATCTAAATACGACACGAAAACACGACACGACATGAAATAAAAATACCATACGATAAGACATGAATTTAGTATTTTACAATTTTGACATCAAGTCCAAGGGCATGTTCCCAACTTTAGCCTTCAGTGATATTTTTAACGTTATGGTATTCATAGTAGCTTCTGAATCATGTTTCAGTGCAGCTAACAGGGTCTAAGTGAAAAAAATGAGATTGGATGAGAACATATTTCAGGTTCTGATTTTATTGAAGGATTGGAACAATGCAGAAAATATGCTTAAATCATGAATATACTCAATTGATTAAGAAGAAGTTACCACTGCATTAAATTATGACCCAAATGAAAAGATGTCAGATATGAACTAGCATGTGAGGAAGAAGGTCTATTTACGACATACTCAAATTCATATATATATATATATATAATTGTGAAGAATATGATTATATATTATTAAAACACATTTATCAAGATTAAGACGTATTTAATACGATTAAGACATATTTATCATGATCAAGTCATGTTAAATTGCATAAACACGGTATGATTATACACAACACAATTAGACACAACACGATTAAGTATGGTACGGTAGACACGACGTGCCTTATTCGTGCCGTGCCATAATCGTATTGTGCCGCCCCTTTATTAATTTTAGACACGACACGACACAATACGAAAAAAATAAAAAAATAAAAATACACGGTACGACACGTGACACAGCGTGTTTTAACACGAAACAACACAAATTTTGAACACTATGTGTCGGGTGTGTCCTCAGATATGGGACGGACTTCGTAACTGCGTTTCATGAGCTTTTGGAACAGACTCCGTCCAGCCTATATCTCGCAATATAACCAATGGTGATCTGATTATTTAATTCTGTTTTAATTTTGGTTTATTAAAAAAAACGGAACTTTGAGACGCATTAATTTGACCAGTCTTCTGTGCTTAGTCATGTCAGTCTCCATTTCTTTATTATCAGTTCTACTGATATTTTTGTCCGTAAATATCAGTAGAACTCTGAGACGCATTTTAAAATGTACAAATCACAAACTACTATATATATTTCCAGTTTTAGATATAGAAAAAATTAAGAAAAAACATCATAGATCTGCTGCCCCAACTGAGAAGACTATTATTAAACGGCATTATCCTTGAAATGATAGTCTCTGTTCTTTGTTTGTCAACTTGACTAATTAAACGGTATTGTCCTTGAAAACGAAAATCATATAGCTTTCATCAAATGATACCATATGGCAATCAGGTAGCACTTAGTTGAGTAGTTACTAAAGGAAAAGACAAGAATATATAGAATGTGGCTACGGTGCTACGGATCGTTTTTTCGTCTTTAAAGTTTAAATGATCGATCTGATCGGTCAAAATAATTTTCTTATGAAAACTTAGTTGTAGATCAAATTTTATTATTTTGTAAGATAGTTAAAAAATTATTCTTTTTAAATAACTCATAATAATTAAATCAACTTATTTTCTAACTATATTAAAAAATATAAAAAAATTATAAAAATTACAATATTTGATCTACAATTAAATTTTCGTATGAAATTTATTTTGACCGGTTAAATCTTGACTATTTGAATTTTAAAGATAAGGAAACGATCTGTCAATATGTAGCACGCTAGCCCAACTCATCCACCATTCAATAAATTAGTTAGTCAAAGAAGCACCTGTATGATAAGATAGCTAGTTAAGGAAAGAAACGTCCAGTTCTTTCGAGGTGCTGTTTTTAACTTTGCAAGTCCTAATTGTCACAGCCTCATGGTACTGAAAAGCACTCGTAGAAATTGTCAGTATACTGTCAAAAATGTTTTAGCGGATTCTATAAAAGGATTAGAAACTTTAATGCCAAATAATAACTATTCTTTTCTCATCCTCTTCATCTCTCTACTCTCTAGCTCCCTCTGTCTTCCCCTAATCCTCAGGGAAGAACACATATAAACTGAGAATGAAGAAGCTCAAGTCATCCATGAAAACTTTCCAAGAATCCATCAACAGTTTAAATCCCATTAGTCCTATCTGCTTACAAGAAGGAAGAACTCTATCTTTCAGAGAAGTACTCCAGGACAACTCTGGTTCTACTTCCTCTTCTTCCGCTTCTTCAATGAAATGCCAAACCAATCCTGTATCCTCAGAAAGGTTCTTCTTCTCACCGCACAAAACCAAAGATATAATGGAAGAATACAAATCTGAGAGAAAATCTCCGAGGAAACTCAGCTTAAGCAACAAAACCAAGTTATCCTTTTCAAATGATAGTATGATGATGGCGATGGAATCATACAACCCATACCAAGATTTCAGGAAGTCAATGGAGGAGATGGTCGAGGTACATCAGCTCAGGGAGTGGGCACAGTTGAATGAACTGTTGCACTGTTACTTTAGGTTGAATGACAAGAAAACTCATAAGGTGATTGTAATTGCTTTTGTAGATTTGCTGATACACATGATATCAAGAGATAATGAGGGTTTGTATGCTTCCTTGCCCCTCACATTTTGCCTTGATATGCTCTAATCGATCTAGATGTAAGAAAGTAATGATTGTCACATGTTGTATGTACTAGCTAGTGAATCAGCCTCTTTTCTGATATGTTGTCATCAGCATGAATGGGGTAATTATATTGAATCAAACCTATATATATATAGAGAAAAAAAAGTATATCTATAGTAGAAAACTCAGCTGGATGAATCTGCCCAGGATTACTGGCTTGCTGCCTCTTTACATGCTACATCAAAAATTCAGAATGGACGAATAATGCATCATTTTGCAGCACGTTTAATTTGATTTTAGTTCGTAATTCTGTTAGATGGAATGCCGGGGCCACCATGCCCGTTGTACCTGTTCATAGGCCGCGTGAAAATTTTCACCCGTTGTACCTGTTCAATATGAATATACGATAAACTTTTACATATTTCGATAAATGTCCGGTATCAAATATGCACCGGCTTCTATTGTGTGTGTATATGTGTGTTTGTTGGTTGTGGGTGGTTTATCGACATATTGATTTAGGGTTAATTTGAAATTTTGCTACTGGATATTATATATATGATGATGGTCCAACATCATTGTTCCATCTAACTAGCTAGCTATAGATGAACAAGATTTGCAACTTCCTTACCAACAAATTAATACTTCAAGTTCAAATTAAATGTCGATTTGGAACTGCTGAGCCAGAAATTAACGCAAGCATAGCCCAAAGATAATGCGAGCTAGATCGAATAGTACCGGTACAGCGTTAATTTAGAATTAAAAGAAAAGGATGAATACAAAAATGAGAATTAGAAAATGGGCGCACATTATTTTTGTTGAGTAAAGAAATAGACATTTAATTGATTGATATAATTGGGAGTAATGCATGCATGATATTAACATTTCCAATACATGTAAAGACGCTTGATTACCTATTGTACTTGAGACCTAAGAGTAACACATAATTAATGCACATAATGATCTCCAAATTAATACATAACTATATATAAATAGTTAAATACACATAATTATATAATTGGGCAGGACAAGGTTATAGTGCCTATATTATCCGATTTTTTTAAATAAGCAAAAATGTATATTTAAATTTAAAAAAAAATCGGCCAACTTAGGATGAATTTTGAGATATAAGCTAGTCGTCAGAGGTTAATTCGTCCCCAGAACTTGAGATCGTCCCAGCCGATTGCGTCCCTAGAGCTACATAATGAATTGAAAAAGAAAAAAAAAAAAAAAGTCGGGTCGCCCTAGCGAAACACGTACCCAGGCTGGGGTCGAGTCAAACTACAACGTCCGCAGAATAAAACAGAAAAAAAAAAAGAAACTCTGAGATCGGACTAGGCTATAACGTCCCCAGACCAATAATTGGTATGACGAATAATCAGCGATTAAAAAAAAATAGGAAACAATTCCTCCGATTAATTTTTTTTTAGCGAAACAAAAAATTAAAACAGCAAATGAAAATGATGCAAGAATGAAAATTGATTGTTCTTTTTGTATTGAAGTTTTTTTTTATGTCATATGCATATTAGTTTACTAGTTCTAAATTTTCATTGCTATTTAAATGTTTGCCTATAAAATTTAATGTAATTGATATTTTTGTCAGTTCTATTGAATAATCATCATTGTTTATAATTAACAATATAAAACATATCCAATGGTTGAAGTTTGCAAATTTAAACAAAAAGAGAAAAAAAACAGTTGCTACTGTTTAATACCCATGACTATTAGCATCAATCCTCCTCTTTATAAATAAAATTAAACAAAGCATATGAATTTAACTTATCCAAAAAGTATGTAAATATTTCAAATAATTATCCAAAAGGTATGTAATATTAGCTTCAATCCTCCACGACCGTTGAAATATTCCTCATTGGAATAATTAAAGGCCTAATGAATAAATGTCAAAGCAAAAAGAAAATTAAAGTACTTTATTTTTTTCTTCCTTTAGCATTTCAAAAGTACTTTAAAATGAGATAATCAGATTATAAACAATGATGATTAGTTTTCCAACTCCTACTTTTTTAATCTTTTTTAAACTAATATGCATATGACATAAAAAAAAATTCAATATAAAAAGAACAATCAATTTTCATTCTTGCATCATTTTCATTTGTTGTTTTATTTTTTTGTTTCAAGTGAACAGAAAAAAAAATAATCGGAGGAATTGTTTCCTATTTTTGTTTTAATCCCTGAATTATTGATGATACCAATTATTGGGTCTGGGGACGTTATAACCTGGTTCCATCTTAGAGTTCTTTTTTCTGTTTTATTCTGGGGACGTTGTAGGTTGACTCGACCCCAGCCTGAGGACGTGTTTCTCTGGAGCGACCCGACTTTTTTATTTTATTTTTTTCAATTCATTATGTAACTCTAGGTCCGGCCCCCGGGGGGCAACGGTGGGACGGGTTCGGTTTTTCGAATTTGTACCGTCTTGAACCGGACCGTGCGGGACCGTGGACCGTCCGGATTTGGACCGGACCGTCTTCAATACTCTAGCTGGGATGACCCCAAGTTCTGGGGGACGAATTGACCTCTGACAACCAGCTTATATCTCAAAATTCATCCTACATTGGCCTATTTTTTTAATTTGAATATACATTTTGCTTATTTTAAAAAATCGGCTATATTATAGCCATTCCCTAAATTATCTGTAAATTAATGCACTATATACATTTCTTACATACAAAAAATAACAAAAGTGGATGGAAGTTATGCAGTTAATAAAATTAATATGCTCTGAAGAAATATAAATTATTTCACAGAAAGTGGTACATATACCACCAGTTTCATTGAGAAACATATAGTTCATATAGTACCACAACCGGATACCTGGTTTAACAGACCTAAGTATTGAATTGAAACTACTGCATTATCTAAGTTGCAAGGAGTTTGTATTAGCTGGTAAAATATTGTGAACAATATTCTCATAATCACTTCTCTTAATTAAACAGAAATAATATACTAATGCTATTATTGACCCTCCCAAAGCCTTAACACTTTCACACTGGCCACCATTAAAAATTAAACTATTTCTTTCTTTTCAAATAACCCACAAAAGTACCTCTTACCGGTTCACATAATTTGAGATTTTTATATGGTATACCAGCATCCATCTGCCATACCTCTTACAAATTCCATAAACAACTTGAAACTGAACAATGAAGAAAGAGATGTTCCCCAAATTCACTGGCATCACAGAAAATACATTTATTATCTTCTTGCCGACACTTTTTTTTTCTCAAATTATCCTTAGTTAGAATTCTAATTTTTTTCACTAATCATAGAAATATTTTAATTTTTAATGGAATATGGGCTGATCAGGTAATATTGTATTGTGGATTGTTATCTCCCCCAAACTCTAATCATATATAACTTGAATGTGTAGTGAAAATCCCTTGACCTGTCCATCTCCAAATAATTTTATCCTCATGAAGTCCTAAACTAACATTAACAATTTGATTATATAAATTATATAATTGATCTCTAAGTGTTGAACTGAGACATCTATTAAAATGTAAGTAAAATCTATTATAGTCTGGCTTGAGACATTTTTACATTCTGATCTGTTGCTAAGACAAAAAATAAGAGAAATTGAGATTGTAAGGCACAATCATTAGCCCTCTATCTTTTCAAAATAATATATTTTGGCCATTGCTAATTTGTTTATTGATGCTAGTGTTAAAAAAATTTAATTCTTTGTTTACTTTCTTCCGAAAGATAGAAACATTTACTAAAGATCTTCTGTTTTAATATCTTATTTTTATAATTCTTTTCCAAAGACCCTTTTCATTAGGGTCATTAAGAAATATAGATTATTTGAGCTAGCCGGACGTTCAATATTTAAATTATGACACATGGAACCAAGAAAATGTCAAAACTTTGCATTTCTAAAATTTTACTGTTTGATTCAGATGAAACTTTACTGGAACAAGTTGAGATACAAAGCAATTACGAGTTTCCCATAGCATGGTCTTAAGAGTTGGAAGTCAAAATTGAAAGATGAAGATAAATATGAATTTTTGACTAGTGATAAAGTGTATTTAACATTGTCTTTTTATTTCCTACGTTATCATTTCCACATAGGTTTCACGTACTGTAAATCTTTAGAGGCCCGTTTTTTATTTGAGAAGATATTCAATACGGTTCGTCTTAACTAGGTGTTACACCTCAAAGCTACATCTTACCATCATTATTGGTGTTCTTGTTTTCTATATATTTATTTATGAATAAATTTAAAAATATGAACTGCTCAATGTATTATATATCGTGTCAATTATGTGTATATGAAAAATCATAAAATTTTAACTTCATTTGAATAGCCATTAAGTAATGAGACTAAAGTATAAAATTTGATTCATTAATTTTATTTATGCTTGATGCATATATAAATAATATTAAAATGATATACATTTTTATATTTATAAAATATTCTTTCAATTAATTTTGTTATTTAAAAATATAAATAATTATTATTTGATATTTAATTTTAAGAGTACCATGTGACGCCAAAAAATAATGGTAATTTGATATCTTCTCTTTTCATTTATAGTGGAGAAATGTTGGGGACAATATTAAGGTCATTTGATATTTTTCCTTTCTGATAAACCAACAGAAGACCCAAATATTTTTCCTTTCTGATTAACGAAAGGCCCAAATATTTCATGGTCTGAAATTAATTAATAGCATCCATATAGAATTCAGAACGAAATAATAAAATCAATGATGACGAAATAGGTTAGTTTTGACACCATTTCATTTTAAAATGAAACACTTCTAAGTTGTGCTCAACTATTTCATTATTGAGACGGAACAATATTTCTTGACCGTTCCGTTCCGTTTGTCATGAAACAAAATCGTGAAACGGTCAAATGCATGATCATTGACACCCCGTATAATGTATAAATAAGCCTAGCTATGAAGCTTGTGTATTGGCTGAGTGAGAGAAATATGATGAATGACCTAATTGATTTGTACCAGTAAAGTTCAGCGCTGACTCCAACAATATGAATGTGTACAATCTTTATCTAATAGTAGACCGTTCGTCTACTACTTTAAAAAAAAGCATACAGTCTTTCATCATCATATTTCAAAAGACAAGAAAATGACAAAATTATGCATTTCTGAAAATTTACTGCAGTGAAATGTGCAGTTTTTCATCATCACAAGTGAAAGACAAGAAAATGACAAAATTATTCACTTCGTAGATGTAGCAAAATGACACTCGCGAGCGTACCCCCACCTCAGTGTATAGTTGGTAGTGAATATTTCAGATGCTTAAACCAACAATTCTGAATCAAGTACACAGGAAAAAACCAACGGCTTCCAAACAAGCAAACTCCGAATCTCAGATGAAAAATTTTTGCTTGATAAACTCCTATGTATGGCTCGATACAAGCAGAAAATTGGCTTCGCAAACTGCTCTCTCCAGATGACTCTGCCCCAAAACTTTAAATAGTTTAAAAGCTGTTGGCATTTTTCTGAAAATTGACAGTACGTAGTCATGCAAGACTTGCAAAGATCAGAATATACATGTCATACTTCTTGTCAATCAACTGGTTCGATAGCACTTTACAATTTGCTATCCTTTTTCCGATGGAATCATTAAACCAGAACCTAATTATAACTCGAAACACCTCAGAACCTTCGGAACTAACTTTTATAACGTAGTAAAAAGATTAATGCATTAACTGAAAATCCAGTTTTTTAATAATTATTATTATTAAATTAATATTATTAAAAATAAAAGTGAGAACTGTAAAATTTCAAATGGCAGCGTGCCACTAGCAGTGGCGCGTTAATAATAATAATTATTATTAAAAATAAGAGTGAGAACTGTAAAAATTTCAAATGGCAGCGTGCCACTGTCAGTGGCGTGTTTGAACCGCGCCACTGCTAGTGGCGTTGAACCGCGCCACTAGTGGCGTTGAGACCAAACGCGCTACTACCAATGGCACATTGAATCCGAAATTGCATCAATACCCGTGGTAATCCCGCCACGTCTAGATCTCGTGGAGGTATCCATTTTAAGAGGCATGCCAGCATCCTCAAAATGCCCCTAGCAATCGGAGAGCGTAATCTTTCCAAACCGTCTCCATCCCCTGGTGACCGTCCATCGACGACCTTCAGTGCAGTCTTAGTAACTCTAGTGATCTATTAATTGCACATTTGATCACATATACATTAATTATTATCGATTAGTGCATATAGATATATAAATTTTATAAATTTTAATATATCGTGCGCTGTCTGTGAGGTACGTGTGGAATATAGCCCACGTCAGGGATCTCCGCCGATATGGTATAGGAAGGTACCATATCACTCGGCTCAAGTGGAGCGCTAGAGGCTCCATAGACATCAAACCACTATCGATACCTCCTATAATCATCCGCATCCCACTCTTTTTCATCCGGATCTCGTGGAGGCAGCTCATCCCATATGTCCACATACGCCTGATGATGTTGTCTCCAGTTTATATTTTTTTTTTAATCCAAGCTCGGATAATTTTTTATGTTCCTCCACAAATGAGCTGTAAAAATAGTTAGTATAAATTTGTAAATAGTTAGTATAAGAAATAATAAATACAAAATTATATATTTTTAGTATATATGGTAGAATACCTTAGGAAACGGAGGCGGTACTGACTGAAGTAAGCCGAACAGTCGCCCCACTCGCTCTGGATAGTACCACTCCACTACGGAAAATAAATAAGTGGAAGCCGACAAGTGTACGAGTCAACACAATCATCTACGCATGTCGGCAATAAATGGCGTACTAACTCGTACGGCCTCCAATTAACATGCTTGTGAGGCAACATAATCAGCTGATCCCTGACGTACTTCACAACGACGTGTGATGGATTGCGGTACCTTTCTTATCGAGCGTCCATTTCCTATTATCAGTTTAAATTATGATTAGTGATTACACATATATTTTCATTGATTGATTGATTTAATTTTTACCTACCAAAAGGCGCACAACTATCGCGATCCGGTGTACCCCGATCACTGAAAAATGAATGCCTCTGAGGCGGGTAATGGACGAGCTGGGGGCAAACGCGTCTAGTTCCACAACATCAATAAAAGCCACTGATCACCAATGCTCATTGTCAATCCCTGGCATGCCACATCAAGACGCCGATATAAATAACCAAGTACCACAGCGCCCCTATTTCTTTTTTCACCGAATTGTAAATCTTCCTGTAAATTAAATGTTAGTGCTTAAAATTATATAATTATGAAAGATAAATTATTTTAAAACCCTTACCATCAAAATCGGTAGAAGAAATGCTAGTATAGAGTTTCCATTATTGTCGGGGAAGACGCCAACTCCAGAGCAAAGCCGACCGCATATCGATCAAGACCCTGATGATCGTCAGCCTCTGGAGCGTGATCAAAGTGGGACCGTAACTCTCGAAGGAAAATAGAACGTCTGTAAAATTTTATATTTAGTTTAATCATAATTTGTGAACAAAAAATAATGAAGTTCATGTATAATTTAATCAATTACCTCTCATCCTTGCAGAATGCTAATATATCATCCTGCCCAAATAATTGATGGATGTATGTCGAGAAATCTCTGTCGGTATATCCTGTCACCGGCTCACTAATGGTGGATAAACCCCACAGACATGTGACGTCCTAAAAAATATTCATTACTATAATTTTTTTAATACTAATAAAATTAATAATATTTGACTATTTACCTCTAGAGTCACAGTCATCTCGCCAAAATTGAAGTGAAACGTGTGAGTTTCTAGCCTCCAAAACTCTATTAACGCGCTCAATAAACCCGTATCAATTTTCAAGTTACGGGCCTCCGCTTTTTGAATATAAATCTCACGTAGCATGTCGAGATGAAGAAATCTCATACCTCACAACCTACCCTGAATGTGCGAGATGTATGGTATCGTTGGGCGGTGAATGCGAAAACGAATGACATTCCCATCTCTCTGTAATTTTCATTTCATAATTAGTTTCTCATATATATGTATTTTATTATTATTATTATTTTAAATATAATGTACCTCTGCCTGACTATAGTGTGTCTGATGTTTATCTTCACATAGATAAACGAACATTTATATTTCGTTGTCGCTTGCCATTATCTAGGACAAAAATTATTTCATAATTAATTTATAATTAATTTATAATTAATTTATAATTAATTTATAATTATTTATAATTATTCTATATTAAATAATAAATAAATTCTATAATTAAAAACTAATTTATTCTATAATTAAATTATATTCAAAAATTAATCTATAAATAAAAGTTATTAATCTATTCTACAATTAAAGCCTAATTAAATATATATTATTCTATAATTAAATCAATAATTAATCTATAATTAAATTATAATTAATCTATAATTAACAATTATAATTAATTAATATAATTATATAATTCTATAATTAATTAATTAATATATTATAAGTGAGAACCCTAAAATTTCAAATATACGCTCCTCTTTCTTCCTCTTTCTCTCTGCTTTTCCATCTCTTCTTTTATATTTCTTTCATAAAAATAAGGAAACGCGTCTTTCTCTCGCTTTTTCGTTATTTGAAATTTTATGTTTCTCACTCTTATTTTTAATAATATTAATTTAATAAAACTTATTATTACTAAAAATTGCCCGAACGCACAGATAAGCATATGCGCGTTTGGTTTATATAATAGGCAAACGCGCCACTGTCAGTGGTGCGTTTCATATGGAATGCGCCATTGGCTGTGGCGCGTTTGGTCTCAACGCCACTGGCGGTGGCGCGGTTTAAACGCGCCATCGGCGCGTTTAAACGCGCTTATCGCAATGCGCGCATTCGTATATTTAAAATTTTACAGTTCTCACTCTTATTTTTAATAATATTAATTTAATAATAATTATTATTAAAAGAACTGCTCAAAAGCGCATAATATATATACAGGGAGATTTACATGATGAGATGATAAATTACCTATTTCTTTATTCATGGAATTTGTGTTACATTAATCCAAATGCAAGTTCTAAGCTCGTAGAGGCTCTGTAGTGGAAATTTGTCTTATTTGAAGACACAAAATAGATCAAACTAGAAGTCACAGACTCAAAACCAAGATTAATTGATGGATTTTAATTTTATGAGTGTTTCAAATTGAAAAATTGTATTCCCCATTTCGTCATAAAATAAAATTCAGAATTAGCTGTTGAAAAACTGCGCAAAGATCATGACAGAACATTAATCTAAAGTTTGGCCTTTTCTTTTCGAAAATCTATATATATATATATATATATATATATATATATATCATATTCTCAATTCTCACTCGTAGACTTGAATATAATTTGAATGGGATTTGGGGGGTATTAAATAAACAATTTGAATTTCTTGATCATACTAGCTTGGTCAACTCTTTTCTAGTTCATTGGTCTGAGAGAGAGAGAGAGAGCAAGGCTTTAACTGCCTAAGCGCCTAGCTAGATGAGGATTGAGGAGCATTAGATTTCATCATTTATCAGTTGGTTTCTACAAAAATCAAAGAGGAGCGTGGTGGACCAGGCAAAACAACATTCCTATTGGCTCAGCTTTTTCTCAGAGAAATAAAAAAAAAAAAAAGCTGGTGATATACAGTTTGATTCCCTTTTCTATACCCGGCCACACTGGTGACTGGTCCAGGTCCAGGGACTAATAATTGGGCTTTTCAGTCTCAGAGACAGAAAGTATTCAACGCACTCGTCGTAGATAACCGGGTCCGGACGAGAAATATCCAAGAAAATCGAAGTCATGGATCAAAGTTATTAATAATATATTTCAATAATATCACTGAGTACTTTTTTTCTTTTTTTTTTTTTGGTTTTGGTGTAGGGGCCTAGGGGAGAGGGGTTGGATTCTTCTTGACAAATTTTCTGCCAGTAAGAATAAACTTAATTTTGTACTTACACATATATGAACATGAATTAGGTAATTGATTTTTTTTTCAATATAGTCTTTGTCGGATTTTGAGCTAGGAGATTAATATATTATATCGTGTTTATTATGATTCTTTTTAGTACTCTGCTTCGGAAGCAAAGTAAAAATGGAACGACGATTTATTCATAATTGTTAATTTATTCAGTCAACATTCAAAATATATAAGCTCCCATGAACTATATCTTGAATTAACAACAATACAAGTATCCGATTGTTTGATTTTGTCCCCTTTTATCATATAGAACTATTCTATCTAATCCTCTGTATATTCTTAATATATAAAAGAGAGTTAAATTTTTAAAATTTTCAAACATATCACATCATCACTCTTCTCCATCATTGATTTTAATTATATTTTTTCATCTACTTAAATTCAATAATTCATATAGAGTTTTTCTCTCTCCTCATTTAAAACATATAGGTGTGATATACTTGATCTTAAATTTAACTCTTAATATGATCCTCTTTTTTAGCATTATTCTTTAAACATTATCACACTTAATCATATTATTATTATTATTATTATTATTATTATTATTATTATTATTATTATTATTATATGCATCTTTAGTACTTCAAAAAATATGTTAAATTTTTCTTAATGTCAATTTTTTATTGAATTATTTATTTTTTTATATTTAATTATTTATTTGAGAATTATTTTGTCAAGACAAAACCCGAATTGAAGCTAGTTGAACTATGTAAATACTGTGGCATGTTTGTCTTCTTCTTTTTTTAACTCAAGAAGAGTTAGTGCATTAATTAGACAAAAATATAACGAACTAAAATGGCTAATATGGGTGATGCATACAGGGAATTACAGTGCAGTACAACTACATTTCCATGCTACGGTGTAGGGATCGAATACCAATACCGCTACGGATACGGATCCGTTTTAAAATTTCAGCTAGAAATACAAATATGTATAAATGTCATAAGTGAATTTATGAATACAGATACAAATACAAATAGAAACAAATATAAACGGGAATAGAATATTAAATTGACACGAATATAAATAATATTCAGATATAGTTGAAGACGAATGTAAAACTTGCACAAGTTTTATAAGAATAACTGAAATGTATCATAAAATATTTTTTTAATACTATTATTTTAGAACGATATTTAAAAATTATTAAAATACTATAATTCAAAATATCTATCTATTATAATGGTACATAATATAATCTTTTTCATAATATATACTTTAAATAATATAATATATATCTATATGCGGATAAGAATAATTAAGACTTAAGATGACTTACGGTGTTTTACAATGCCAAAAAAGGTTATTGCTTCGGCAAGAGATTTTATATCCCGACGGCTCAAATAATCAATCTAAATTGCTCAATAATTTTTTATGTCAAAATCTTATGAGGTGTTAAATTTTATGATTTTTTTATCTTTTTAGTTATTTTTTAAATTATTTTTAAAAATAATCTTGAAATAGATCATTTTTTATGTTAAACAAAGATGTTTTTACAAATAATTTAAAAAGTACCTAGAAAGATTAAAAAAATTATAAAATTTAATATCTAATAAGATTTTGACATAAAAAAATTATTGAAAAATTTAGATTGACCGTTTGAATCACTGAGATATAAAATCTTTTACTAAAATAATAACCATTTTTGCTTTATAATGCACCATAATGTATCTCAAGACTTATAATCTATTTGTATATGTATCTATGTGAATATCCTCATCTTAATGAATATGGAATTACGGATTAATTACGAAACAGATATTATATGTTTCGTTTTCATGTAGTGCATAAAATCATCATCAAGAATACTAGTTAAACACCAAAGAAAAGACCAAAAAAAGCAACCGATCATGATATCTATTGTATAGCACCTAAACTATTAATGATGTCATGCACCCATTAAAAGCCCGAAACATTAAGTCCAACTATTAGATCCCAAAGCCCATTTGGAATCCTATATAGTAAGCCCCTCTTCTTCTTTCAACTAATTCTCAACATCCATGTTTGGAAGACCGCAAGATAGTTCGTTTCAATTTTAGTTTTCATCGATGGCAATATGGATTGGGCTTTGAAGAGTTGTCCCGGGCTGGGTTTTTATGTGAAATCCGGTTAGAAAAACATGTTTTGTTCTTCTTGCATCCTTAAGCTCTTTCAACGTTAGAACTATAAGGTTTTGCCTATTCCAATTCGGCATCTGTAAGTAGGATAGTGATAAAAGTATCACGTCTCGTGTAAGTACGAATATAAATATGTATTTGCGTCTAAATATGTTTGTACGTGACGTGTTCACATGTCACACGTGTTATATTATTAAATGTGTGTGATTAATATATAAATAATTTTGATATATTTAAATACACATATCTAACACATTGAACACGAATACACATGTCTAACACATTTACATGTACATATAAAAAAGGTAATCATTTTATATTACAAAAAGTATACATTTTATATTATTCATAATACTTCATTCCTTAAAATGTTTCAAATATTGTACTAATAATTTTTTTAAGTTTTTAATTTTATCTACGATTTAACATAGCCAGTCCCTAGTCTAAAAAAAGAGAAAAATAAAAAATTTATTCTTTGATTAAACTTGTAAAATTTTAAATCAAGATTAAAACTAATTTGTTATCATTTTGTAATTTTTCATGATTTTTCTTATATATTTTTTCAATTTTATTCTAATTTTGTTGAATTATACGTACTACAAGTATTGATACAAGTCAAATATATGTAAATATGCACATATTTAATATGACATACTAGACGTGTCATGTATCTTAGACGTGCGTGTTGAGATTTTTAAATTTTTAGCACATTAAAACACACACGTCCAAATACTTAAATACGTATTAACACGATACGTTTTGTGTTGAACAAATCACATATTTACACGTGATATGTAGGACACACGTTTGTTAGTAGCCTAAAGTAAATTAGACCAACCTTGAGGAAATTAAGAAGTGCCAGCAGTCGCTTCGCACCTTATTGTTCTTGATCAGCAGGACAAAATCCATTACTTAGTGAACTTTTTTCCGGTTTCAAATTTTCAAATAGTTTTTGTTTTGTTCGCTCAATGCATGGTGGCGAAGAACTAGTGATCCATTGTTGTGGTGTGGAGCATATGTCGGATGCTTGTTTACTTAATTCGTACTGATTGTTTTATTGGAAATATTGTTGTGATAAAGAACATGCGTTGGATGCTCATAGGTGTCAATGTGTCACTGATATTACGGGGTTCTTTTTGCAAGCCCAGGGGCGGATTTATCTTGGGCCATGACTTGTCCTTGGATTTTGAAAAACAGTATTTTTCGGTAATATTTTCAGTAATTTATTTTTTCTAAAAAAAAATTATTTTCTTGAATTGTCTGATTAATTTTATTGAGAAAAATATATTTAATAGTGATAGTCCTCGAAAGTCCTAGGATTGTGGTATTGAAAGATCAAAATAGTACAAGAATGTAAAGAAACTAAGGTAGAAATATATAAATCGATTTGGGGCTTAATGTTCAAGTGTAATGACAGAGGAATACTATTTAAATCAATTCAATTCTCACAAGAATATAGCAATCAAGGAAATATGAGAAAAGAAAAGTAAAGATAAAATAAGAACACAAGATGTAACAGAGTTCGGCTTTAACAATGTCTACGTCTCCGGGATCCTCAACCTCCAACAATTGAGGTTGAGCCGATATATTAAAAAAAGTTTTTATACTTGTAGAACTTGGTCCCTTACACAAAAATGGGTTACCAAGTCTATCAGTAACACGAGTGACAATACACTCAAAAACGTGAGTGACAACACACTCAAAAATAAGAAGTGAGCACTACAGCTCGAAAGGAGTTGAGCACAACAGCTCAAGAAAATGTTTTCAAGAAGATAACGAATGATCAAGTTAGGAGAATACAGAGAAGCTAGATTGAGCTTGAACAAAGATTTGGCTAATTGAGTGTATCAATATCTTGAGTTATCTCTCTCTTGAATATGGCTAGTAAGCTCCCTGGAGTAATGATTTTGCTAGATAGATCGGCATCATACAATCAGTGAGAGAGGTGATCTTTTTTTAAAATAGATCTTCAGAAACAGCTAAAGAAACTATTTTCGGCATGAACCGTTATAACGGTTTGGGAATCGTTATAACGGTTTAGAAAGAATAGTTGTTGGATCAATTGAGCTGAAACGTTATAATGATTACTGAATCGTTACATAACGATACACTTTGGTTTCTTTGAGAATTTTCTGCCTTAGAATATTTTTGAGTATTGAGATGAACCGTTATAATGATTACTGAATTGTTATAACGATTTACTGGGCATAAGTATTTTACTCTATTGTTTAAACTCAATTTATCTTGACCAATTCAACTCAGTTTAAGTCTATCTAAACCTAAGCCTAATGCAGTCTTGATTTAGCTCTTATGTCACATCATTAGTCTTGGTTCTTGTGCACTAATCCATTTACAAGTTAATTCTTGTATAAAACTTAAACAAGGCAAATTGTAAAATTCAAGATTATTTTGTAAATCGACAAATCAAAGAAGATGTGAAGTGTAACAAATAGCATGCATAATGAAATAATTATGCAAAGATATCAAAATATAAAGTTCCGTAGACGAAAACTTTCTTCATCAACTTGATTATCTATTACTTTGAGCTTTATTTTGTTATTATTTCAATATATAAAATGTTATTATTTTAATATTTTTTATTAGATAAGAAAATATATTAAATTATTAATTTTTTATTTAGTACCGATTAGTTAATGGATTTAAATCCGATAAACTATTATAATCCGATAATTGTCCCACCTAATCAAAATATTGTATCGGCCCTGTAAGGCGTATAATTTTTATTTTTTTGTGTAATTTTTTGTTTTAGGACATTTTTGTAGTTTTTTTTGGATGGAGGGCTTTCAATTTTGTTGGAACAAATGTGTCATTTAATAGGGCCGTGTCGGTGAGTCCTTGGGATTTTTATAGGGCCGTGTCGGTAAGAATAAAATATTGGTTGTCCGTCTATAAATTGTTGATTTCGAATTTATAGCCTAATAATAGTAATTAATATTGGATACATTTTCAGACCATATTAGCAAAAATTTATAATTATAAGATTAGACTAATATATTTCTTATTTCTTCTATCAATATTATAATTGTTTAAACAATGAAGATGCATGTTTATCTTTTTTTTTTTTAAATAAAACATAAGCGTTCAATAAAGTAGAGTTCAGACGAAGGTAGGTAGGAGAGAACAAAACTTAATATAATCTAATGAAGCTTGAACTTTAATATATAGAAGCTATAGAGAATTTATTAGAAATATTCGATTTGCAATATAATCGAATATTTTTCATGTGCTGATGTGGAAATGTCGAAAATGACAAAAGATCAAGAATACTTGTTGGATTTTTGCATTCAAAAAAACCAACGGAGGAGAATATATATCCATAGCGCCATTTATAATATAAATAATGATTTCGACACACTGAAGGCACATGTTCGAACTCAACAAAATAATTCCGGCCAGATATTAAAAAAGTGCTCGTGTTTTGTTACCAATAAAATAAGTATGTGAATATAATAATCACAATTAAAAAGGCAAAAGTATTGCCTGATTAACTAATTAAACAACGAGGTTGCAATCCATTGATATATATTTTTTTTAATTTTACATAAGGTTGTAGTTTTGAAACCCGATATGAGGTCATTTATATATACATAATACATTTAAGGATAGCACAGAATCTCATATTTTATTAAATAGAGACATTAGAAAAAAGAATTATAAATATGATGTTGACCTTATAGATTGATTATGGGGATTGACGCGTAAAAATATTGTATTTCATCAAAATATAAATGTTGAAAAATGTTTTTGTGTCAAAAAGTTTATTTAAGTTTCACAATAAATTCTACATATCAAAATCTCATAGGGTGTCTTTTTTATTTTTAAACTTTGTTACGATTTTTCAAGTTCTGATAGATAAAAATAAGAGAAAATAAAATTATTTTCATATATAAAAATTATCATTTTTAAAAAAAATCTGGAAAATTAGATAAAAATACTCAAAGATAGTAAAATTCAGTGTTCTACAAGATTTTTGATATATGAATTTATTATCAGATAAATTGACATTTCGGATATGAGATAATTTTGAGTTAATTATATTGAAGACGTTAATTATATTGTAGTCGAAATATCGACATTTGTAATCCAGCATAATTCTTGATTTTGTATTACACATTGGAAATCAATTTTAAATAAAGGGAAATGTATAATAGATTAATTTATGAGTGAAGCTATTGTGTTTCACGAAACACAGTGGGAGGTAGTAAATTATTTTTAAAAAGTATAAAATTTAGTTTACTAATACATTTTTATATAGAAATTAATTTGAATGATTTAGATAGATCATATCTAGTTTGAAATTATATATTTGAATTTAAATCACACTAATCACTGTTATTCAATCGGACTCATCTCAGCGCCCTAACAAAATCATTTTTTTATTATAATCACTACTTCACACCCGCCAATTAAAAGTACAAGAGGGACAAAATCATGCTTGAAGACACCAGTTTTATTAATTTATAAAAGGAGGACAACAAACACAGCCCACAGATTAACACCATAAAATAACTAAGTTGCAGTTCTCTATATCAGATTTTTCAGGAGAATTTTGTAACATCGTCAACCCAAGCACTTGAATTTCAAGACATCAAACCAAATACGTAGAATTAATTAGAGCGTAAACCATCAACATCAGAACAAACCGCAGACGAATTCTGACTTCAACACATCGCATTAAGTCAGAAACAATGAAAAACCAGTATTTGCATTCTATGATAAGGATTGATCCTCAAAAAAGTTGGCCATTCCACGTTGGATTTCTTGAGGTTCCATGTCAAATCATTCTTCTCACTGGAATTTGGATGGCTTGGAGAAAAACAAGAAGTTTAGTTGGCAGGTCACAACTTAAAAAAAAATCTTTTGAAGAAAACAACCATTTCATTTTTTCATTAAAAAGAAGAAAAATTATAAAAAAAACGAAGATAGAAAAAAAAAATGAGAATTTACAAAAAAAAATAATAAGCATTTTCTGTTGCCTCCCCCGCCTAGGATTTCTTCTTTTCTTTTTTGTTGCCTTTCGCCTCCCCCCTTTTTGCTCTTTCGGGGGCTCCTTAAGGGCTTGTTCGGCATTTACTGTTTATCTTGGAAAAAAAATCATCTCAGGACTATTTTTTTTCCCTATCGTCTACAGTAAAATTAGTTCAAAACCCACACCTCATACTCATTCCCACTGTGCAGCCGAACAGGCCCTAAGATATGTTACATTTTGTCGGCGGATATTTAAGGCACAATTTTTTTGTGTACTTGATGTATAATAACCTAGTCTAATTCAATTTGAAGACCAACTTCATTTCCATTAATAAATTGCTAAAAACTTTGAACCATTAGTGCCTTATATAGTGGTAACTTGTAACAGAAAGTGGTAAATGTTACCTGGTGTTGAAAAGTAAAATCTCTTCAACAAAGCTTTAAAGCAGTGTGTTATGTAAGTATGTAGGGCTATCATAATTAGGTAAGATTTTTTAAAAATTTCTTGTTGGATATAAAGAAAAAAAAATGATTTTGTTCAATCGGACTCATCTCAGCGCCCTAACGTATACAATATATATACGTTATTTTTTATATGTATTTTTTAGAGTTAGTTGGCAATAGACACCCACCAACCAATTTGTTTAATTAAAAGAAGTTTACAACTTACATCATATATGCAAAGAAAAGAGGAAAAGAAACATATAGAATACGCAATTACAAAACTCTCCTACAGATTAGTAAAAATCATGTCACTGATGTTTTTCTTCCAATTATACTTCTCTTACAAGAACACCTAAATATCATACTTAATTTTAAATATACAAACACACATGATCATTTTAGTTCTTTCCGCAATGTTCAAGATCCTTTCTTTTTGGCAGATGATGGCAGATGAAGACGAAGGTGGAGCAACTCAAATTTAAACGTCTGCAAAAGCACCCATCCAGATATCAAATGAAGTTCAACATCCTGATCCCGATAATTTCCTATTACAAACATAACTTTATATGAAATAGAATTTTGTTCATAAACTTGGTAATGTAAGATCTTTGTTACATGCGAGCTAGGTGACACACATATAGGCTAACAATCTAGAAACGAGCAAATATCAGTTATTACTCGCATCTGAACGTAAGTACAGAAAACTAATTTAACAAATAAATAAAATTTGATTGTATAATTTTGACTTTCCTAATTATTTGGTGTCAGAAAACTACGCAAGATCGAGAAATTTGTACTACAATTTGTTTCTATAGAAGACGGATCAGGAAAATGATTTCCATTTCATCATTATACAAGTAACATTATAGATTTATAGTGCCAAAATTTTTACATTATAATGCCAAAATTGTCATACAGCTTTTCATGCAAATAGTCAAACACAGAAGGCCTTATGCTGGATTTATATTACATAACGCTCTGACAATAAAAAGCAAATATCTATCTGCACTATAACAGAAGAAAATAGGTAACCTACTACATTGTACAAAACCACCAGTAACACTGCATGACACTCTGGTACGTACCCAGTTACCAAGATAGCATTATATACCAACCTGTATTGTAAAAACCTACAGGATGGAACAAGAATTCGGGTTCTCCTCAACACTTCTCACAAAGTACTGACTGGTCATGTAAGGGTTGTACTGAGCAGTCATGTAAGGGTTGTACTGAGCAGTCATGTAAGGATTGTATGCCCGGTAAGTGTTCATGAGATGCTGGTAATTCTGGTACATGAGCTCATTCGGCTCGATGACTTTCTTTTTCTCCTCGACTTCCTTTTTGTTCTCCTCTTTCTTTTCTTCTTCCTTTTTACCCTCCTCTTTTTTTGGTTCTTCTCCTTTTTTGGACTCTTCTTTTTTGGGCTCTTCTTTCTTTTCTTCTTCCTTCTTTCCCTCTTCTTTCTTGGCCTCTTCCTTCTTCTCTTCCTTCTTCTCTTCTTTTTTCTCTTCCTTTTTCTCTTTTTTTTTCTCTTCCTTTTTCTCTTCTTTTTTCTCAGGTTCTTTAGCGGGTCCTATCGAGTCGATACTCGCAGGCCAGAATTTCCTTAATTTACTGACAACTGCAACAGGATCAACCGGTCCGATCACAATCAACTTCTTATCCTTCATGTTCATCTCAATAGAATCAATGCCTGTTTGATTAAATTAAGAAAAAGGAACCACAATAAGTAAAGTGGATTTATGTCATCTAATTTCATCCTGAACAATTTTATGTGTTCCACAAATATTGAAGCAAGAAAATAAATGGTACCATGAAGGGTCGCTACAGCCTTTAACGCCTTCTGCTTTTCCTTGTTGTCATGCAAATCCAAGCGGACAACCATTTTCTGCCAGAAGAAAAAAGCAAGTTGTTCAATCACTTTATAAAACTTTCTGAAGTAAAGTACACTTGCAACACCCACATATATAAATTATTTTACCAAGTTTATTAAAATCAAAGGGTAATAGTCTGAACCTTCACTAATTAATCGCTAAACCATGTATTTTGTCAAACCGAGCCTTGATAAAAAAAAATTAATAAGAACTAGGTGAAAAAAGGAGAAAAAAAGTTCATCTCAAAATTTATTATTTCCTGTCCACATCACAAAAGGATATGTGTTCCAATGCATTTTCCTGAAAACACTGGAATGCTCAATGAATTCCACATACTAGTTTCATCATCAAAAGCGCCTCTATCAATTTACAATCATAGTAATTACGGCTCTAAGAAAAAACAGGGAAAATAAAACATACAATTTCTATCTGGATAATTACGTGTTATTTCCTTTATCCACTATAATTTATAGAAGAGACGCCCCTATGATTTCTCTGAACAAGTATTTTTCTCCACCCTCAACAGAAGAGAACACAATCAAATAAAACAAAAAACAAGAAGAAATGTCTGAATGCAACTACCAGTGGTTTCAATGGAAAAGGAGCACACTTGAGATCTAATCGACAGTAAATGGAGCCGAATTGAAGAGATCTAGTCACGTGCTACAACAAAACAGGATTTGGGAATGGCAAAGAAACTGTTCTTTTTTTTTAATCAAAGACAGTAATTTGATTATTTAAAACAATTAGTGCTAACTTTAGTTCTCACTGCCACTACAGATGGAGCCGTTTTGGAAGAACCTACCTAGCCAACAGGATAATAGAGTAATAAACCCAGTTGATATGCTAATCTATATTCAGTGGTTGATCCACGGAATCAGTACAGAATCGGAAAGTTTTCCATTACAAGATCAAACTAGACTTCAAACTTTAAAGAGAGTAAGTACGAACAAAAAAAATGAAATAAATAAAAGGAGATAGAATGAAAATCGAACCTTCATTTCTGGAGTTTGTACTGAGATCTCGCGAGCAAGCACTCAAATTTAAATTTAAGTAGGAGCGAGAGTAGATTGGAAAAATGCAATGGGGGTTGTTAGTAGGAGAGAAGAGGAGATGCAGTGAAAAAAGTAGTAAGAGAAATTAGGCGGAGGAATGAAGAGGTAATACATCCATCCGACCATCCATCTAGAATAAGAAATATTTGAGAGAGAGAGCGAGCGAACGGACACTGAATAAATTCTATAATTAATAATAATAACCTAAAAACTAAATTTTAATATCAAAAATTAGAGCGCATCACTATAAATGATGCATAAAAAATATCACCACACTGATATATTTATAAAAGAAGTTATTTAAAATGACATTTTTTTCTGATTTTGACTGAAAAAAAAAACAAAAAGAGAAATGAGCTCGCGTGTAGTAATAAGTAAGAGTGCGTCATTCTCACTTGCGTATATATATTTTTTAAATTAAAAATTAAAAAAAAACTCACGAGAAATGATGTGTTTTTAGACATATGCACTTTAATTGTTAATATTAAAATTAAAATTTTTATAATATTATTATTAATAATAAAATTTATTAAATAAATTATTAGATTAAAAAATCGGTGGCGAATTGGTGTTTGGTCTGACGTGGTAATGAATGGGACAGGACCAATATCGGATCCGGGTTCGTCTCTTTTGCGATACACTAATTGCAAGGAGGTAAATCACGACCGTCCATTCAAGATCGGAAAGCAGATAGCCCCGGGAGTTACTCGGTTACTGAAACTGTCATTCCGTAATAATTATTAAGGAGCCCAAAACAGTCTTCTGAGGACTGTTGTCACCGTCCCTAGGTTCCACGGTCTGGGTCCAATCTGATCCCCTTTCTGTATAAATAGTGGAATGGTTACAGGAAAGGTAAAAGCTATCCTCCTTTTTTTTATTAACCTGCCAAAATAGAAAAATATTATAAAATAGTCAGATTCAGGTTAACTAAAGTAACGGTTTAGTGGGTTATACATTTTTTAAGAAAAATAAAACTCATTTACAAAGATTGCTTACTTTACAGATTAAAATATTTTTTTTTCATAAAAAAATCAGTGTCAGGAAATCTTTTGGATTATTTTATACAATAAGAAACTATATAATAGAATTAATATGATATTGAACTTACTAAATAAGCTTTGTGAGTTTAACCTAAAAATAGTCAGATTGGCCAAAAGTTATTTTCATAATAAAATTTCAACGTCAGGAACAATTTTAAAAAATTACTTGAATTTGTCAACTTGATTCATTTGTTAAATGATTAAATGGGATAAAGGAATTGTTCCTTTAACAGCAAAAGAAAGAAGCTCAATTGGTGAGGCGCGCTGTTCTCAGAAAAAAAATTGGTACAGAGAATCAGCAGATGGATTTTGTACTGCGCGCAGAAAAGACGAGTCAGACCAGCTAGCAGAGAGCCAGAGAGTCGGGTGGGGTAGTGGCGTACAGCGTACTGGTATACTGGTAACTGGTTGGAGATAATATGAGAGTAGAGACCGTAGAGTACGCGATCTTTTTATTTTTAAAAATCTTTTATTGTTTTATTAACTTGTTCAATCACATGACAATACTCACTACCGGTATCTCACTGATAATAAAAAAAATTGCAGTATGAATGAGACTAATCGACTATGGACCCGGATCCACTGGGGCAACGGGTTAGAGTAGACCTGATGACGTGCCATCTACAAGGGATGATCATGATGAAGGCTGCTCCAAGCCTCAAACTGATGGAGTTTTGGATTGTTCGCTTTATTCGCACCGCGGGTCCCTGTCAAACATCAAATTCATTCTCTCTCTTATCATCTCATTTACTCTCATCTCCAGTTCAACACGTCATTAGATTGAGGCATTGAGCCATACCAGCCGAGAGCAATAACCGGAGAAGAGCCCTAACCCAAAAGGCCAAAACCAAATCAGTTTGCAGATTTTACCTCTTATGCTTTATTCCTCCCAAAAAGAGTCTTTATTTTGCACGAAAGAATCAATGAATAATAACCAATCTGTCAAAACAGTACCTTCGGACACGACTCAAAAAAAAATGAATAGTATATATGTCATAATGTCAATATATCAGAGTATCAGACAGGCGCCAGCTGAAGAGAAGATAAAACGTATTTTTATATCTTGTATTTGGACATTATGGAGCAACCAAAATAACTCTGCCCTTCATTAAATTAATCATATCAGACGAACCGCAAGACCAGAGTTAGATTGAAAGTTCTGATTCACAAAATGGTGAAGGCCGATATCTTTCCATGACATTCCAACCAGAACCAGACGAGTCGTTTTCATTTACAGGTTTTTGCATAGTTCTTCAAAAGGAAGATATAGTTGCGTAATGTTAGGTTGTACTATATGTCTATATCTGGTGTAGGCAATTAATCATATATATTCGATCATTTCAATCATCATTCGTCTGGTAGAATATCGGATCGACCTGTTCTTTTGTCATTTTGATTGGTCGTTCAAAATTAGTTTGAAAAGACACTTATGAAATAATACATTAATATACCCGCAACAAATAATTAATTGTAAATTTAAATATTAGAGAGTTCACAATTAAAATAGAAAATTTCAAGCATAAAAAATTGATTTTGGAAGTGCAAATACTAATATTAATTTTAAATGGGAAAGGATTAAAATATAAAAACGTAACTATAAAATTTGAGCATCAGAGAATTAAAATTGAAGTACCTGAAAATTCAAATTTATCATCTTAAATTGTTCAAATAGTGTGTGTACATCAGAAATACATATATACAATAATACATTCATAACGGATGTAGCCGGATAGAAATTCTTATTTTCTGTTATTCAGCACGTGGATCGTTGAATTTCCTCCTGATTCAAGTAAGTATAAATTTCAAAATGATCCAACAATACATCTGCTGTGTAGTATGATGCTGCGAACCAAATGATCAAATTCATCTGGGCAGGTATAAACATTTGTCTATTGATCACTTGCAGAGACACACTCCACGTGGAGGCAGGCTAGGCACGTGAGATATGGACGAAGATGTCTTTGAATTAATTTTCACACGGCACTACCAATAAATGATGATAAAATAGAATAGGAGAGACAGAGATTCAAGGATTATTGGTAGGAGTGTTAATGGTTCGGGTCGGGTCGGTTCGGGTCGGGTCATATTATTTCATTATTATTTTTATTTGATCCGAACTCAACCTGATTAAATTCGAATAAAAAAATCTTGACTCATATCTGACCCGTATAAAATAATTAAATATTTATTAATTATACTTATATAATTTTAAATAATAAAATATTAATTAATTTATAATTAATCTTAATTACTGTATAATTTCTCTACTTTTTTTATTTTTTATTCTTAAATTATCATCAATTATAAATTTTAACTTTTCTTAAATTCTGAATATCAACTTTTTCTCTCAATTCTATATTTATTTTACATTAATTATGTATTTATGATTATATTTATATTAATTACTAAATTATCTTTATTTTTATTTTTTTCACATAAAAATATAATTTTTATATTTTTAAAAAAGGACGCACGGAAACTAGTATTAATTGGAGCCCTTTTGTTTTGTCCGGATGTAAGTGCAATCCACTCATCATTTTTTGTAATTTCTTAAAGTGCACTTGTTACTATTTTATTAGTAAAACTGTAAAAGCCAAAATCAATCGCTCAATGGATGTCCTTGTTAGTTTTATTTATTAGGTTCATTATATTAATTGTTGCGAAATTGCGACTTCTTCTACTTGTATGATTTTGAAGCTGGTCCGGAAAAGTTGACATGCATGTTCCAATGGGGTATATACGTGGCTGCAACAAAAGTTCGAAGTTTATAATTCATTTGATGTTTTATTTTATTTTAGTTCGAGTTTGATTTTTTTGACAATTTGATTCGAGTTTGATTTGATAATTTTTTAATGAACTAGTTATAGTTTAATTCATAATAGCTCGATATGTAATTATTTACATATATTTTTTTAACTATTTAATCAATAATATATATAATGATATAATTATTTTCTTATAAAATTAAAAGGATATTATTAACTTATTATTAAATTATTAAATTTTAATATTTTTTTCAAATTTTAATATAAAATTAATAAAATATTAATTATTTTAGCACTAATTATTTATCATAATATAAAAATAAATGAAAAAACTAAAATAATTGAGTTCGTTTAGAGTTTGATTTCAGTTCGAGATCGATTTAGCTCGAGTTCAATTTAGTTTGAGTTCGATTTAGTTCAGAATGATTTAGAATCAAACTCAAACATTAGCTAGTTCGATCGAATTTAATTCATTTGCAGCGCTACACGTGACCAAAAAAAAGAATGTTGTGACTATATAATAAGCAGAGCAATGTATGCATCTACATATGCTACATTAATGACGTATCATGATACTAAGTTAAAAGAGGGCCGTCGGAAAATGAATTATCATAATATTTTAAAAAAATAACATGAATGGGATTCAAATTTATGAGGGTGATAAGAAGTGGATTTAAGTATATATTTGTACTAACATTTATGATGGTCAATATCTCCCATTAATATTTTAATTATAGATACTATATTGATAAATTTTGTAGTAACATATTTAATTTTGTACTATATAATAAATTTATGCATATGAATCCCATAAATTTCTTATATAATATTTTACTTTTGAAATTCATTATTCTGCTGTGAAATATATTGTTGTGTCAATTTAGCAATTTCTTAAGTTCCTTAGTGATTGAAAGAGAACTAAATTTTAATCATTTTATGTATTACAAAAGTAGCAAATAGATAATACAATCCTTGTATCTTCTTCAGGAGAAATACTTTATAAAATAATTTCTTTGTCCACTCCTTAGGTGATACAATGAATGTGCAAAAAAAATAAAATAAGTTAAAATAATTCAGCCCATACAATTTTTGAAAATGACTAATATTATTAAGCATAAAATTTCTTCTCAAGAAAATAATTATGTTATTTTTTTAATTTGTACTTTCAAAAATTTGACCTAGAAAAAAATTAATATTGTGGTACAATAATTTTTGCATAGGCTAAAACATTGATATATACATTGAGTTCAATTTAGATAATTTAATAAAATAGTTTTGTAGACCTTTTTACTTTCGAACATTAAAAATATATTGAATAAATAAATAAATAAATATATTGAAATATTATGATTTAATATTTTTTTAAAATTTAATATGATAATATAAATTAATATTTTATTATTATTGAATCCTATTTAAAAAATTTCTGGGTCCGTCGGTGAATATGACATATGTATATTTTATTTATATAAAAATGTGATTAAGTATATATTTAATTGGTAATCAGGTGACTTATGACATCATCAAATGAATTCCTTTTCATCATATAGACCGATATCAAACTATCAATCGGTTCAATCAAATTTCTTAAAAACTCCCAAACGCTCAATACGTAAAAAGTGTTTTTGTTGCTCAAGAGAACAATCAATTGCCAAGTAGTACCAAGGACGACACTAAACAAGCAGAATAGTGGTGGTGCACGAGGTAAATCCCCTCATTTATAGGGGAGATTGGAGCAAAATTCTTCAATTATTGAGATTGGTTTTGTATAATCTACTTTTTTCTAAATAAAAAGTAAGATTTTGTTATTTAAATTTCAGTTGTTAGTTAAAATGAATGGATCGATCCAACTCATTTTATGTTTTATTTGGAATTTTTCGATTTCATTTAGATAATCTTATTCAGTCATTTTATTTCAAATATCATAATTAGAATAAAAAAAAGGCTATGATGCTATGCATAGCACAAATTACCCTTCGTATTTTGAATAAGTTGTTTATTTTTAAAATTAAAATAATTGATAAAAATTGCTCAAAATAATTTTCATATAAATATCTATTTATAGATCAAATTTTATATTTTTTTAGATAGTTAGAAATTACTTCTTTTGAATGATTCATGATAATTAAATCAAATAATTTTTAACTATCTAAAAAATATTATAAAAATATAAAATCTACAATTAGATATTTATATAGAAATCATTTTAAGTGGTTCGAATCAACTATTTATATTTTAAAAATAAAAAATAATCTATAACATAAAACCAATTTGTGTTATGCATGATCAACTTTTTAAATGTGAATTCATTAAAAAATTTCAATGTGAATTCATTAAAAAATTATAAAATTTATATGTGTATTACGGATTGGATTATGATCATATTTTGGATAATAATATTAAAAGGGAAGAGATCACTTGACAAAGGTTATTTTGACAATCTTAGGAATAGATTTTCAAATAAATATGAAAAAAATCTTAAAAATAGAAAGGTATGTTTTCTACTTATAGATTGATGATGATTCAATTTTATATAATTTTATTATCGTTTGATAGTCCATCAAAATCATTAATTTAGAATCGTTGCAAAGTATATAATATTTTGATGATCTTTGATGGACTAGCAAACAATAATGAAATTATATGAAATTTTAATCACCATCAATTTATAAGTAGAAGAAAATATCTATAAAGTTCTTTTTGTTTTTAATTTTTTCTTCAAATTTATTTGGAGATCTATTGTCAAGGAATCCTTTTTCATATTATAAATAGTCTAATTCATACATAACATGAGAAAACTATCATGTTATCTTAAAATTATTTCAAACGTAGCAACAATCATAATTCATATTTATCATTATAGCAATCTTAAAATTATTTATTCCAATCATACACATAACTGGTATTACAACTGCTTGTTCCAACATCCAAAATGTACAATAATCATTAAATAATATAATAAAATCTATTTAATTAATATAATAATTATTATTCGACTTCATGAATCAATATAAAATGAAATATAAATATTGCTCTTCAATTTAAACTAAATTGGACATATCTATTTTACTAATTAACCTATAAAATAATTTTATTTATTTATCAATTTATAGCCGATTCGAATTCAAATCTTAAAAGATTCAAATACGAATCCATTAAATTAAATGGATCATTTTGTAAAATTTATATGTAGATTTAATAAATAACAAGGATCCATTGGATCCATTTATACAGCTTCGATTGGATTTTCGAATTATAAATATTCATTGATAGCCATATCTACAATCAACCGCTTTTGTTTGCCCAATCAGCTTAATAGCTTATCAGTCCAGAAAGAATATACAAATAGGAGACGGAGCTGTTTGTCCGTATGTGTACACCACCCGTTACCTTTTTGAATTTCCTGATGAGCACTTGTAATATTTTATTATTTTTATAAAATCATTCGAGCAAATCAACTCGTCCCATCCAATGGATATGTATCTCCCAGCTAGTTGATTTTTATTTCAATAAATAAAAAATATTGTCGCTTTTTTTATCTGGACACAATTCCAAAGAACTTCTCTTTCTTCGGAATTTTTTCCGCAATTGATTAAACCGTAAATTTGTCAAAAAACTTATGATACTGTAATATATAGGTTTTGAACGAATAGCAAAGAAGTCGTTTATAATTACATTATACAAACTATCATTATCATTTTCATGTGTAAAATATTGAAGTTATTATATGATCTTTGAAAATTTTAAATTCGATCAAATTATTCACAATTTATCATGTAGTGATAAAATGATTTTTTTTTTATCTATAATAGCGTCTAGTTTTTTTAGCACTAGAACTAATAGAAATGCAATCATCAAATAATACAAATGACAAAAGTATAATTATTCGTGATATCAAATATCAATCAGATTAATTATAGATTTATCTTTTCAGTCATAAATTAATTAAAATATATTATATTTAGAGAAGAGATCAGTTGACAATGGGTTATTTTGACAACCTTGACAATTGATCTCTAAAAAATTATAAAAAAACTTAAAAATAGAAAATTTTTTATAGATGCGTTCTTCTACCTTCTGATTGATGGCCATTCAAATTTCATGTAATTTTATTATCGTTTGGTAGTCCATCAAAGACCATCAAATTTTCATATAATTTATAACGGTTTCAATTTAATGATTTTTGATGGACTATCAAACGATAATGTAATTGCATGAAATTTGAATGACCATCAATCTAAAGGTAGAAGAATATATCTATAATTTGTTTTTAAGATTTTTTTTAGAGATCCATTGTCAAAGTTGTCAAAATAACCCATTGTCAACTTATCTCTTCTCTTATATTTATGCAAAATTATAAATTAGTTATACTTTTAAGGAATAAATATATCATTATGATATTGATGCGAAATTAATGTTTGTTCCATCAAAATGGTGTCGATGTGAACCTTTATGAAGTAAAATGATACATTTGAAATTTTGAGGATCAAATGAAAGCCAAAGCAACAAGTGTCAAGGGTTCCTCAGCAAAGAGAATTACCTTGGTCACCAGATTAACCGGTGATGCTCAATTAATCTAATACATGTTTTACAATTCTAATAAATAATATTATTAAAATAAATTTCAAGAATATTATTAAAATTATGAAGATAATCAGTCGTCATACAATATCTGCTCGTACGAATTGGCTGAAACGATTGAAACACGATCAAATGTCCCCAGATAAATGAAAATATCTAAAAAATTGAAGAATAAATAACATGGAAAATTCTTTCACATTTCGTTTGAAATCCAGTTTGAACATTCTCCACCATATAAAAAGGTAATATTTTTGTCTGCCTCGCCAATATATTTCAGAATATCTCACGTAAAACGAAAAAGACAATTTATTTTTGGTTCCGTTCGATGACTAAAATAAAGAGCAAATCTCTCTGAAAAATTAAAAGGTTACAGATTTCAGAATTCTGATATACTGATATTTACTACTTATAAATACAATAAATTTTTCATTGTGTATTAGAATTTAACGTTATTATACTTTTTAAAAAGTTCACAAAGTTTTCTATAATATACTAACATTTCATAAATTTTAAAGTAGCAAATAAAAAACAAATCGCTCTGAAATATTGAAAGCTCACAGATTTTAGTCTGATATACTGATATTTGTTATTTATAATAACCCAGTTCGGAAAGAAAGTATTATTCAAACCGAAGAACGACAATTTGTTAAGTTTCTTACTTAGACGGTAAAATTTTCTCTCTTCAAGATTTTGCGTCAGAAGGGTATCAATTGTTTGATGCGTGAAGTTTTTAAGTGCTAACTAGACGAGACAACTTAATTCATATATATATATATAGTAAAGATACCGTGAGCTTAAGCTCACGAAGATCTTCCGTGAGCTTAACTCAAAAAATATATTAAATCATCTCAAAATTTTAATTTATCATTCTCATTAAATTCTTTATATGAAAATCTATTGGGATGCAAAAATTTGGAGTGTTTTGAGTTTTTTAAGTCATGGTTTTTAATTTTTGAAAATCAACTCTAAAAAAATAATAACATATTTAATATTTAAACATCATTTTTAAAAATTAAAAACGATAACTTAAAACCTCAAAACACTTCAAATTTGTGTATCCCATGAGATTTTCATATAAATTTTGTACTGAAGATGATAAATTAAAATTTTGAGATGATTTGATATATTTTTTGAGTTAAGTTCACGGAAGGCCTCCGTGAGCTTAAGCTCACGATATCTTTACTATATATATATATATATATATATAATTAGGCTATGGTACTTTGCAAAGCACAAAAGCGTTGTGTGCTTTGCGCTCTATTTTTAATTTTAAGTCAGAAATGATCGATCCAAACCACTAAATCTAATCTCCATATCAAAATCTATTAGTAAACCAAATTTTATATTTTTTGGAATTTATTTGCTATTTTTTTGGATAGGGGGGAAACCGTCATTTTTGAATGAACCAAAATTGTCCAGATCAAGTCATTTTCTCCTCATCAGAAAAAATAGCAAAAAATTCTAAAAAATATAAAATTTGGTTTACTAATAGATTTTTATATGAAGATTAGATTGAACGGTTCAGATCGATCATTTCTGACTTGAAATTAAAAATAGAGCGCAATGCACACAACGTCTATGTGCTTTGCAAAACACCATAGTCAGACTATATATATATATATATATATATATATATATATATATATATATATATATAGAGAGAGAGAGAGAGAGAGAGAGAGAGAGAGAGAGAGAGATAGAGAGAGAGAGAGAATTAGGCTATTGTGCTTTGCAAAGCACAAGAACGTTGTGTACTTTGTGCTCTATTAAATTTTAAGTCAGAAATGATTGATCCAAACCTCTCAATCTAATCTCCATATCCAAATCTATTAGTAAACCAAATTTTATATTTTTTGGAATTCATTTGCTATTTTTTGGATAGGGAGAAAATCGTCATTTTTGGATGAACCAGAATTCTCAGATCAAGTCATTTTTCTCCTCACCAGAAAAAATAGCAAAAAAAAATTTAAAAAAAAATATAAATTTTGGTTTACTAATAGATTTTGATATGAATATTAGATTGAACGGTTCAGATCAGTCATTTCTGACTTAAAATTAAGAATAGAGTGCAAAGCACACAACGCCTCTGTGCTTTGCAAAGCACCATAATCGGACTATATATATATATAGTAAAGATACCGTGAACTTAAACTCACAGAGGCATTCCATGAGCTTAACTCAAAATATATATATATATATCAAATCATCTTCAAATTTTAATTTATCATGCTCATTAAATTCTTTATATGAAAATCTTATATGATGCAAAAATTTAGAGTGTTTAGAGTTTTTTAAGACAGTTTTTTAATTTTTGAAAATTAGCTCTAAAAATAATAATAAAATAATAAATATTTTAACATAATTTTTAAAAATGAAAAACGATGACTAAAAAAACTCAAAACACTCCAATTTTTTGCATCCCACGAGATTTTCATATAAGGAATTTATTGAGCATGATAAGTTAAAATTTAAAAATGATTTCATATACTTTTTGAGTTAAGCTCACGGAAGGCATCTGTGAGCTTAAACTCATAGTATCTTTACTATATATATATATATGTATATATATATAGTAAAGCTAGCATGCTCCTAGGAGCACAGAACTCTTTCGTGATCTAGCTCAAAAAATATATCAAATGATCTCCAAATTTTGATTTATCACTCTCATTAAATTCTTCATATTGAAATCTTATGAGGTATAAAAATTTGGGGCGTTTTGAGTTTTCTAATTCACTCTTTTTAATTTTTAAAAATAATGTACAAACATTAAATATTTTATTATTTTTTTTAGAGTTGATTTTCAAAAATTAAAAAGAGTGAATTAGAAAATTCAAAACACCTCAAAATTTTGCGCCCCATGTGATTTCAATATGAAAAATTTAATGAGGGTGATAAATTAAAATTTAGAGATTATTTGATATATTTTTTGAGCTATGATCAGAGAGAGACTTCGTGTTTCTAGAAGCACGCTAGCTTTACTATATATATATTAATAAAAATAAGGCTTGCATTAATTCTGGTATATAACATTTTTTGTATGTCATTTGCATGACTTAAATATGCGTCACTCTGCAATGATATTAAAAAAAATAGGTATTAATTATAAAAAAAAATATATTAGAGTTGAAACCTGCCCTTTGCTGCGGATTTAGGACTCGTAGATAATAAAAAAGAAAAGAAAACAAAATCTCAATATAATTAGACAACAAAGATAATATAACAATCCAAAGGAAAAATATTACCAATAAGAAAATAAATAGTAATAATCAACGATTTAAAAAGAAATATTTATCTGGAAAAGGAGTTGAAAAGGGTCATGCTTCAGTCATGTTCAAATATTACAAATGAAGGTATAAATAGTGAAAATCAAGGCAATAAAAAATGCAATGAATAATTATTTCAAGCATCATATATTTCATCATCAAGAATTATTCTTAAAGAATTAAAAATTTCACTCAACCAATTAATTTTACAGTTTTACCACATTGGAAAGAGAAGATCTGAGGACAAATTAATTGTCAATAAATACAAGCAAGAGTAAAAAAAGACATTAATTACGTAATTACAAATATGTGTATAGTTTTATTCGTGACATGTGAGGAAAAAGAGAATATCTATCATTCTTTTTGGAGATATAATTTGTTTTTCCATTTTATTATGAAAGTCTCAATGGCATTTATTTTAGGAAATAATTCGCCGACTATATTTATCAGAAATTAAATCACCTCTTAGAGGAGTCTGGGGGTAAATTCAAAGGGTTTTGAACCCAAAAATTAGTTCAAAATCACTCTCATCCGTTGATTTTGTATCGAGATTCGTATTTTTTATTTTTCAAAATTTTCTCTCATCTATTTTACGAATCTCAATGTAAAATCAATAGATAAAAAAGTTTTGAATTAATTTTTAGATTCACTACCTTTTGAACCTAACCCAGACCTCTCCCGGAGAGCGATCTCCAATTCCAGAAACTTTTTTACTTTTGAATTTTACGTTTAGTAATTTTATTTGCTTTTATGATTCAGCGGCACTCTTACGGTGTACCTTTTTGGATGGGAATAAATTTTAGTGGTCCAATCAATCTTAAAAAAAATATTCAATCTGCGTAAGAAAATAATTGATAGTTATCACTTACCCCTGGTTGATGAGAGATTGAGAAATATCAACGTATCCAAATTCAAGAACCCCAGGAATTTTTCTTGAACCGGGATGTCATTTTGTCCGAATCCATTGATCCAAGAGAAAATCGCACCAATCTGGATTGCTCCTTGACCTGTTGATCAGGGTCAAGTTGTTCTATACACGCAATCAAATCCCTCCATTTATGTTTTCTACCACCTTTTGTCCTGGATTTAATAGAGTCATGCCTAACTGGCTTACTGAATTACATGTTTACATTGCTCTCAATAAGCTAGTTTCATGAAAATTCTGTGTCCAAATGGATCGTCTCAAATTTTGTTTTTGGAGTGAATTCCTGGACCAGTATAGTCTCACTATTATTTTTTTTTCAAATTGAATGTAGGTTATTTCGGTGAAATCGTTACATCTGGTTGAAACGCTCGACCCAATATATTCAGAAAATATTATTGATGTGTTTATAACTAGCTATAAAGGTAACCTTCTTGAGAAAACTACATTTAACTAGTACACTGTCAACAATTACTACAATTGCATGGTATGTTATTGTTAGATTTTTTTAATTCAAATAACAAACTAAATGTTTACGCTAATTTTAAATTAAACTTTTTAAATTAATATCATTTTCCTCTTTTTTTTTTAACATTAAAGGGCATAGCTAGGCAACCATTTAATTAATAATAAAAGATTATAAGTTGTACCTCCTATATTGTATTAGTTTGAATTACTTTTTTTTTGTATCTAAGTGCATGTATGTTAGTGTATAATCTAGGAGCGAATAATTTCTAATGGAATTTTATTTTAGTTCATGTATTTGGATGATTTGCATATAATATATCTCATTTTGTTCCTTGGGTGTTCATTATTTATATATCTTTCAAGTTGGACTTGAAATGTGAGATTATATATGTTAAAATAATGATAACTCTAATATTATTAATTATTTAAGTGTAATAAATAATATTAAAGGATTAATGTGTAGATTAAATGATCATACGACAAATATTATTGACTTAATTACACAAAACAGAACTAAAACAGCATGAGATGTGAGTGGAGAAATGGTGGAGAGTAAAGAATTTAGAATGTAGATAGTGGTAAAGAGAAAAAGAAGAAATGTTTAAGAACGGATCATGTTCGGCCGCCTCCACAGTGACTTCCCCCACCATAGAAACTTCTTGAAGGCTAGGGTTTCTCTTTTTCCTTTTTTTTTTGTCAACAGATAATTTTCAATGGGCAGAGAATTTTGTATATCCTCACAATTTTCAAGATAATTATTTTCAAGCGATAAAAGGGATGTTTTTTATGGGCAGATAATAATTACTCAAATTTTTAAGAATGGTATAGCCACTTAAACTTTTTTTCTTTTTAATGTTCTTATTACAAATTAATTTTATTGATCTGATAAAAACCTTTGAGTAAGCTTAGACGTACTTCAGAGTTCAGATCCCCCCCCCACCCCCAAAAAAAAAAAAAAGAAGAAGAAGAAGAAATTGGATGATTTATGAAGTCAAAACCAAATGGTGAAATGGGCAAACTACGGCCTAGTTAGCAAAGCCCAAGGCGTTGTTGTTTGGTTTTATCTAATACATGCGGTTGCCTAGTAGGCCTCATTTCTAAGTTCTACTGTTGAATTATTTAGTTTTAGATCTAGTGATCGCGTTTTGTCCCAAGCTATCCGTTCAATTACTCTCAAGTATTCGAAATGGGAGGTGGGAAGGTTCATAGCTTTTTAAATTAAAAATTGAGTTCAAAGTTTTTTAGAGTCGTTGATTTTGCATCGAGATTCGTAATAACTATTGAAAGTATGAATTTTGAATTTAAATTTTATTAAAAGTACGAATTTCGATGCAAAATCAACGGCTCTTAAAAGATTTTGAATCCAATTTTTAGTTCAAAGGGTTTTGAACCTCCCCACCTCCTTTGAAATGATGCTTCTTGATGAGGGAGAATGAAAGATATTATATAGAGGGTGAGTGTCGATTTATCTGTTTTGAACTAGCCTGCTTCTTCTTGTTTATTTTTTTATTGTTATTATTATTGTTATTTTTATTATTATTATTTGTTATTATTAATGTTATTATTGATTTTTGATAAAGAAAATAGTCCATTTTCTGTTTTCTGTTGGTTTAGCTATATTTTTCAGTGAACTCTGAAATCTGAATGTTCTTAAATAAAATAAAATCTGATCTGCTTTATCAAGAAAAAGAGAGAAAATTTTACACAGTTCACATCAAGCTTTATTAGACTATCTCGTTTGAAACAAAGCGACTTAGATTTGTTTGTTACACATTTTGTCTGGTTTACTCCTATTTCAGTTTATTTTTTATTTTTCTGGTACAGTTGGTTTCGTTTGCAGATGGAAGGGCGCACAAAGGGTATAAACCTTCTTTCAAAAAGTCATATGGACACCCTAAAGTTATTAGGGGTGTCAACAGTTTGCCCATTCATTTCATAGCAAATGGAACGGAACAGTCAAAGAATTTTATTTCGTTTCATTAGCAAACGGTTAATGTAAATAATTTTTTTCGTCTTTAGAATGAAATGATTAATGAAATTAACCTGTTTCATGATCATCTCTTTCATTGTTTCGTTCGACATTTCATAGGGCTGCTATAAATTACATTACAAATGATGTTTTGTGGTGAAAACCCTATTCGATCACTTGGTGCTTGCCTGCTTTGTATGTACTTTTACTGTCTTTGTATGCAAGTTTTGCTCTTGTTGTGTTTGCTTTTAAGGATGACTGATTCAGATTTTGTTATTTTTGAACATGATATTTCTGATGATGATAAGTCCTCTTGAACTTGATTTTTTTGTTAGTAATTTTGCACTTATTAAAATTGAAATTGTAAAGGCACTTGTCAGTAAAGCCTTATTTTGCACCTATTTTTTAAAGGCACTTGTCAGTATGTCAGTATCAAGATAAGATTGAAAATGAGCACTTATTTTGCACCTAATTTGTAGTCAATATGCCTTCCCTACTTGTTACTTGGCTTGTTAGTTCTTGCCTTTATAGTTTGTTAATTGTCAGCTTATTGGTTTGTTGTCTTGTTACCTTATAGTTATAGCATAAAGTGTTAGTAACTGTTTGGCTCTTTGGATCTCAAGCAATGACTTTAGATGATGATAGAGATTTTAAATGTTTGTATATTTAACTATTAGTTGAGATTGATAATATGTGAGAAAATAGCTTGAGATCTGAGTTGAGATTAAAGAGTACTTAGTATAGTTTAGGTATTTGAATGTTTTAATCTGGTTGGATGTTGTAATATACAATATGTGGGTAATATTTAAGAAATTAGCTTGAGATCTAGGTTGTAATATGGAAGGTATTGTGATGTTTTAGTTACTTAATGATTGTTGTTGATTATTAGCTTGTTGATATTGATTACTGAAATTTGGCTTGTAATGTGCAAAACTTTGATTGCCCAAACTTTGGCTTGTAATATGTAAAATATGATTATAAGAATTTGACTTGATAGATTATTAATTGATATTTGAATTTGGTTTGAGATATGGCTTGTAAATTATTTATTAGTATTTGTAGTATTTTATAAATGATCTTGATCGTTTATTTCGTTTGAATCAATGAAACAGCTAATGCAATAAAATTTATTTTCATCTCCTCAATGTAACAATTAATGTAAAAAAAATACCGTCTCTTAAATGAAACAGTTAACATAAATGTTAATTTTCATGATCGTTATACACATTAGACACCCTTATATATCATTCTTCCTTCTCATTTTTAATTTTAAATATTTAAAATTCTCCTTGTTAATAGAAAAAATATTTTTTTCTTATTGTCAACAAACAAAATATATGATTTTTCTTTCTAGAAGAAGTGATAAATATGCATTGTTTAGTGTGGTAAAATATTGGAGTTAATAATCATTGGAATTCTATCGTGATGGTTAAAAAAACCAAATTATAGGAACTTTTTTTTTGGTCCAAAAACCTATTATTGCTGAGAAAAAAAAAAAAAAAATGATTTTATGCGACTCTGGAATTTGAATATTAAAACAATTACCATTTAAAGTTTAAATTTAGAATAACGCCATCATAAATTCAAACTAATTTAAAATTTTAAAGTTATTTATATATATATAAATAAAAATAAAAACTATAAAAGAAAAAAATATTTAAAACATTACTAAAATAGAAGGACCATAGACTGGGTCCGAACCTAAAAAAAAGTTGGATCGCAGACCTAGTCAGCGGCTTAAGTGTAAGTATTAACTTTCAATACTCATAACTTTTTCATCATTTATTGAAATTTAACGTTATTATAATTTTTAAAAAGGTCACAAAGTTCTCTATAACATACTAAAAATTCATAATTCTAAAGTAGCCAATAAAGAGCAAATCGCTCTGAAATATTGAAAGGTTGCATATTTTAGAATTCTTATATACTGATATTTGCTACTTATAAATACAATAACTTTTATACATTTATCCAATTAATGAGTTCTTATACTTTATGAAAACTTTATTGAAATATCTATAACATCTGTATGAAAATAGCAACAGATAATAGAGAAGTCTGAATATCAATTACTGCAGGCCACAAAAGATTACAAAGACTTATATAACATTATATTTAGTATTTATCTTAATTATTTTATTGATATTATCAAATATAATTTTAGTTATAATTTTAAATATAATTTTAATTAATTTTAACTATTTATATGAATAAATAACTAAAATTATATTTAAATTTTTAACTAAAAATATAAATATAATTTTAATTATTTTATATATATAATGAGTTGTGGGTTGAATAATTTCTAAGTCTTTGCTAATGAGCTAAAAATTTGATCTTTAAACGATTATAAATTTTGATAGAAAAGTCCGATCGGGACGTTTAAATACAATCCGAAAATCTCGGAAAATATCTATCTACTAGCTCAATTGAAGGGTGTGAGTCAGGCTTGTGTCATTCTAATTTGAACTGAAGAGCGTGAGTTAGGCTTGCACCCTTCAATGTTGGTTGGACGTGGTCAGCTGTCGAGCATGAAAAATATACTTTGAAGAGCGTAAGCCCGATTGTGTCCTTTCCATAGCCCTATGTGAAAATAAATTCAGGACGTAAACTTTGATGAAAATATTATGATGGGATGACCCTTTAAGAAAAAAATCCTCAAAAATTCTTACATGAAGATTCACATCCATTGATTATGTAATTGCTATCTACTACATTAAAAGTTAACTAAATATCATATTCATTTGACTACATATATGATAATTCTTAATTTCATATTTAACTATAAAATAAGAGTTGGTCTATAGTGCTACGCACAACAGAGATCGCCACTATGCTATGGATTGATTATTTATTTTCAAAGTCTAAATAGTCGATCCTAACCACTCAAAATAATTTTCGTATGAATATCTAGTTGTAGATTAAATTAGGTATATCTAAAGAGCAAATGAATGATATGTTAACAAAATATCAAGCAGCATATTTATAAAACAGAGATTGATCATTTGATAATAATTATCTTGATAATTTTGATAATGAGATTTTAAATAAATTTAAAATTTTTAGAAAAGCCCTAATCACCCTTCAGAATGCGCTCTAGTCTAAGGGTCCGTTTGGCAAATCAAGGAATAGCTTTGGAAGAGTGGTAATTTTGGAAGAGTGATAGAATAGTAATTTTTTTAGAAGAGTGGTAGAAGAGTAATATTCTTGACTATTCGGAAGAGCGAAAATATCGTTTGGCAGTTGTTACTCAGAATAGTTAAAATATGAATAATTATGATACTAATAATGATGATGATAATAATAATAGTAAAATAATAATCATAATAGTAAGATAATAATAATAATAAAGTAATAAAAATAATCATAATAAATAATAATATTATAATAGTGATATAATAAAAATATAAACATAATTATAATATAGTAATATAATAATAAAAATTATAATTAAAATCATATTATAATAATATAATAATAATAAGTAATCATAATTTTAATAATATAATCATAATATAATAAACATAATCATAATCATGATAATAATAATTATAGTCATAATCATAATAATATAACCATAATCATAATCACAATAATATAATAATAAAAATATAATCATAATCATAAAATAATTATAAATAATTATAATTATAATAATATAATAATAAATTAATCATAACTATAATTAACATATAATAATATAATACAACATCATAAAATAATAATAAAGTAATAAAAATAATCATAATAAATAATAATATTATAATAGTAATATAATAAAAATATAAACATAATCATAATATAGTAATATAATAATAAAAAATTATAATTACAACAATAATTATAATAATATAATAATAAGTAATCATAATTTTAATAATATAATCATAATATAATAATCATAATCATAATCATGATAATAATAATTATAGTCATAATTATAATCATAATCATAATCATAATAATATAATAATAAAAATATAATCATAATCATAAAAATAATTATAATTATAATAATATAATAATAAATTAATCATCACTATAATCTACATATAATAATATAATACAACATAATAAAATTATAATAACTACTAATAATCATAATCATCATAATATAATAATATAATAATAGATAATCTTGATCATAATAATATAATAATAAAATAATCATATTAATATTCATAATATAATAATATAATATTAAAATTATATATATAATAATAATAAATAATATAATAATACTAATGGTAACGATAATATAATAACAATAATGATAATAATAATTTAATAATAATAATATAATGATAATAATAATAATAATAAATAATAATCATAATATTAATATAATAATAAATTATAATCATAAATATAATATAATAATATAATAATACTAAATCTTAATCATAATCATAATATAATATAATTAAACAATAATCGCTATTCCGACGGGAGCTAATCCCAGGTATTCCACCTATAAGTTGGTATACCGGATTAGCACTATTCTCACACTCTTCTACTTAGTCTAAAATTCGTTTGGCAAATTAATTCGTCGGAATAGCTATTCTATTCCAACTTTTTGCTATTCCATTGAGTGCCAAACACTCCCTAAAAGTGGAAAGGCTGCATCATCGTTCTCTGCTTCTGTGAGTATCAGATAGAAAACTTTCTGTAGCAATCGGTCCACCTTTTTTTAGAAAAAAATAGAAATAGAAAATTATTTACATATATATTGAACTTATAATTTGATTATCTTTTAAATTTCAGGAAATTAATTGTTGTTTATTTGTCAATCAAAGATTACTAAATTGAAATCATTGTATATTGTATGAAATTTTAATAATTTTTGATACACCAAAAAAGAACATTTAAATTTATGAAATTTGAAATCTATTCATCATGTGATATATCATTTAAATCGGTTACAAATTTGATACTAGTACCGACAATTATCGATCCTTCATAATGGTTCTCTCCATAATATACCCATCGAGTGTACTGTTATTTAAATCCATGCATAGTTAAATGATTCTTTATATCTTTGACATTCAAAAATCTACGTACATTCTGACAAATCCGACACAAACAAATTAAGAACTGTCTGATTATCCCTTTAACTCATATTTTCAGTGACACGATTTAAAAGTTTTTCAATACCTCTTAAATATTCAAGTGTCTCTCTGATTCCACACATCTATCGGCTATAATCCATCTGAAGAAAAAAAATAACATACACTCATGTCAAATTTGAATTTAGGGTTTAAGTTATGCGTTTTAGGATTTAGATTACAGTGGTAAAACGATTTCTGAAATCTGACACTCTTAAGCCACAATTACCAGAATCAGTCCAAAGAAACCCGTGCTCAGCCCCCAAGTCAACCATAACCGAAACCAAGCAAGCATACAACATAGAAATCGAGCAAGTCAAGCAAACCAACATTACATAAGTCAAGCAAAAAGGCAGTTAGTAAATTGGTGCTATCTAAACCCTTTTCTCTTGTAGTGGATGTTAACGTGATTAAAATAGAAAAAAAAATATGTGCACGAGGAAAGTAAAATCCTTCATTGCTGATTTGCTGAGTAGAGAGAAAGATGATATGATGCCACAGACATTACTTGTTTCCTCCGTCAATTGTGCTATAGACTGAAAATTTGAGAAAACGAAATTTGAGAACCATAGACTTAGTACAAATATTAATCAGTTGTCAATCTATACTTTATAGATTGACGCAAGTTAACATTCCGAATAATAAAGACTAAAAGTATTAAAACGTGACAACACGCAATATAATGTCTTATTTACGTGCATAAACACATTACGGTAAATATATATATCTAGATGTGACATAAAATGAGCTTATCAATTATTTTTCTATATTTAATTTCACCTTAAAATTTATTTTGCATAGTGTATGCTCTCTCTTTATTTTTAATATGTCATTTTAACTTAAAAAATAATTTGGTCACATGACATGATTAAAATACAGCATCTTTTTTAAACATCACACCGTGTCGTTTTTAGATTACTAACCAACCCTGTCGTTTTTTAATTTGTCATTTTACCTTAAAAAACACAAATACGAAAAAAATCTGCTTGATGTTGATATTCATGATGTGGAGAGAGGTAGGTAGGTATGAACGCAGCCATTAAATTAGGGATGAGCGGTCGAGATCGATGAAAGCTCTCCTTCACTATGATTCTATGAACTTCCCGATTGAATGCAATCAGCACCTACCCACTGGAATGGTAGAATATCAACATCCTCGTAATCAGAAGTGTGTATATATTCCAGCTGTCACCGTTTTGATAAGAGAAACTAATTTGGTGCCATTTGCATGTCTTGGAGCACAGCTCCTTCTGGCACTTAAGTGTGATTGGCTTTGAAAACGAAATGGCCGTTATCCGCTTAAATCACGGAATATAATATATAATATTAATATACGGATAATGTTGCACATGTGAGTACGTATATATCAGACAAATAAAAAGATGATATTAAGTGCATGCAAATTAAAATATATATCTGACGAATGATTTTTGACGGTGCACTATTTCAACCTATATTTGGTTTTCAAAATCACGGGTAAACCAATAAATTATGTATAAAAAATAAATGTGTATGGAACCTATACGAACTCGGATAAGCATGAACTCAAGACAAGTTCGAAATTTTACATTATTAATTTATATTAATGAGAATCAGTCTTTAATTTAATGATAAAAGACAACACTTCAGTGTGAGATATTATGAGTTTGAAATCTAGATGAAATGTCTTTATGACAATTATAAAATTTGAGAGATTGACTCTCATCTTTCCAATAAAAAAAATTACATTCATAAATGACGTGGTGCGTTGACAATTTTTTTTTTATTTTTTTAAGAGAACAGATTTGTTTTCTCAAATCTGGTATGATTGGGGATCGAGATAAAAATTTGCTCTTTAAAGGGATTAATTTATCTCGCCCCTTTATATTTATCTCATTTTATGAAGTACAAAATAATGAAAAAGAATTAAAATGTGAAGGAACCGAGATTTGAAAAAAAACAATCATCTAGATCCTAAAAATAAAATAAGGTGCATTGAGAATTGACATTTGTTTGTATATTTTTATTTCCAAACCCAATTTCAAATACGCTGGAAAAGTTCTATTATATGAACGAAGTTGATGAACCTGACAGTTCGGTCTAGCAGAACATTATATAGGTCTCATTGCAAATTAAATCAGATAAAAACCAGGCATAAATCCTAACGCAAGCATATCTAGGAATTTGAAACCAGCTGGATGGAATGATTCATAATTCAGTGATTGGCTGAAGTGAACTTTTCCTCGAGTCACTTTCTCTTACTTTTTCTTTTTTAGAATACTTTCTCTTACTTTCAATGCAAATTACAAAGGAACAAAAGGCTGAGATAAACGTAAGCAAATACAAAAGCCGAGGAATGAAGTCCAGTAAAAATGGCTGAAAGATGCAAATGTGTGTCCCAAGATGATAATTTCCAGAATAAGATTGTGTTCTTCACACATAGATAAAAAAAATACTGGCCTGTTTAAAGGTTCTCCTAATTATGGTCGGGCCTTTTTATGAAGAAAAAAATAAAATGTCCTCGTTAAATGTTCATCAATTTTTATGACTGAAAAATGAAAAAAAAACTAAAGCGCATGGGACCCTGTTGAGGTTTTGGATTTTGTGGAAGTATTTATGTAAGTAGAGCAAAAGAAGGATGAACTGAAATTTATTGTATTATTTCTCTCTTTAAAACATATAAGTTTTTATATATTTATAAAATTTTAACTAGTCATTACTGTAACTTTTATTATAGCAACAATAATCCTAGCTACTAGACTAATGATGACTTTCTTCAACAGTATAAAAGGTACACTCACTTTTTTATTTTATTTTATATTTTCTAATTCTCTATTTATTCTCGACAGACCCACATATAATGTTATTGAGGAAAATAGAGGGACGATATTGTGGACACTGTACAGCGTCTTTTATGAAAATGTTCCAACGCTATAGTTGTGACTTGTGAAGACAGAAATTTTAATTTATGACAAATGATATCAAGCACTGTTGCAGTTCTATCTGAATTTATGATTTATTATTCAAATAAAAAATATTTTAAGCATCATTTCTTCATTTACCGAGTAGCTAAGCTAGCCCTGTATATATGTTTGATTGTTTTCCCACGCATAACTACTTGCTGACAAAGGAGGAAAAAAACACTAGAATTCCTCAAAGAATATTTATTGAGATACTACTCCCACAACTACAAGTTCATAACAATAAATTAAATCTCCACTTCTCCGCGCAAGTATTCGATACGTAAAGAATCAATAAATGTCCGAGTGTTGCTGTTAGGACTAAAAATGAGTTGAGTTTAGGTGAGATGGGTTTAATTTAAATTCGGATTATAAAAATTTTAATTGAGTCGAGTTCGTAAACGTTTTGAGTTGAAAGATTAAGCTCAAGCTTGGCTCATTATAATTTGATCTAGCTCACAAATCAATGCATATACGTTGACTCAGTTTGATATTTATATTTAGTATATCTATAAACTATAAATTCAATATACCTACAAAAATGATACATGAGTTATTATAAAATTAATATATCAACAAACTATATTTACAATAAAATCTTTGCTACACTAATTTAAATGGATGGACTAGTAAAAAAAATATCGAGTCAGATATATGAGTCAAGTCACGAGTGAGTAGAGAAGTTGTTAATCTGATGAGATTGTGAAATGATGAAAGATAGTGAGAGATGAATTATTAGATTATAGTTTAGGAGAAAAGAAAACATATAAACTATATTCGAGCCGAGTCGAGCTACAACCTGAGTCAATTCAAATTAAACTCAATTTGTTTAACTATCGAGTCAAATTAGTTTGAATCAGATTAACTCAAATTAGATCAGTTCAAACTAGATTAGCTCGAATCCGAGTTGAAGGGAGGTGAGTCAGCCCGAGCTTTTTTTTGCCTACTCGTGGTTTTCTTTATTCCTTTTATTCTACTACTACAGAAAAATGATTTTGTAGCCTTATTTAATAGCGGTTATATAATAGAACAACTATAAAAGTCATTAATAATGATTATTTAATATCAACCGCTATTAAAACTGAGCTTTTATAGCGGTTGCTATTAAACAACCGCTATTAAACCTTTTATAGTGGTTCTACTAAAGAGCCGCTATTAAAGGGCACCTTTAATAGCGGTCCCTCCAAAAAACCGCTATTAAAGGTTAACAATAGCAACCGCTATAAAATGGGTCCTACAAATATGCTCCATTGTCCACGGATCTTCAATATATTTTTTAATCTACAGCGTCCATTTTAATCGATCCAACGCTCAGAAATCACTCAGAAAATTTTCACGGATTCATCACTTTCTTATCTATATATATAACACTCTTCACCCCCCATTCATCTCTCATTTTCTCTTCATCTTCCCAATTTCTCAAAATTCAAACACAAAATATCAAATAGATTTTTTGTTTTGTTCTTTTTAAATTTATTTGTTTATTATTTCTTTTTAATTTTCTTTTTAAATTTTATGTTCAAATTTCGAATTCAAATTATATTTTTTTAAATTTTAAATTCAAATTACTTTTCTGTTTTAAATTTATATTCAAATTGTGATCAAATTTAAAACTCAAATTATTTTTATGTTCTAAATTTTCTGTTGAAATTATTTTCGATTCTAAATTTTTTATTCAAATTAGTTTTTAAATTTTGAATTTAAAATTTGTATTTTAGAATGAAAAATAAAAAAATTAAAAGCTAACGGATGTGATAACTGTACAGCAGTCACATCAGTGAGCATTTTTTTAAAATTCGGCACAACCCTTTAATAACGATTATTATATAACAACCGCTATTAAAAACTATTTTCTAATAGCAGTTCTCAAAATTTTTTATAGCACCCCAGCCTCTTTGGACCGCTATAAAATCTCATTTTTAACCGCTATGAAAAGCCGATTGTGTAGTAATGTTCATTGGTTTCGTAGCACCACACGAACGAGAGGACCTTTTCATAAAAAAAAAACGAGAGGACCCATCTTTTTTTTTTTGAGGAAAGAGGACCCATCTGTCTACACCAAATGGTTACGTGCATCCATTCATGATGAAAAATGAGTATATCCACCACACAGTTCATTAATTTCAGAGAAAGACTATGTGCCTCCTTTTGTCACCTCATTAGTCTCTTCCACCTTCGATATATCTATAACAGCTATATATCCTCCCTATCTTCCAAGGCTCCAACCAAACCTCACAAAAATCCACTTGAAAATTTAGAATGAGCAACCATGACAAGGGAAAGAAGGGACGCAAGTCTCATTCCCTCTTCCCCCTTGGCTGCATCTGCAAGGACATGAAGTCAGTCTCGGTATGTGTGCCCGGTACAACTGAAATGATAAACAAGTCGTCTTTTTGCAAAAACAACAATCGTCTCTCATCCACAGGATCATTGACTCTTCCTTCCATTATCTCCAATCCTTCTCACAAAGGAATCGGGGAGAGAGAGAATAAACAGGAGAGCCTTGCTAACACGCCGAGTTTCTCCAGCCTTTTACGTGAACTCAACGAGCTGGAGCAAAGTGTCAAGGAGTGGGGAGGGAACAACAAATATCCTTCTTCTCCTCCTTCATTCTCTCCTAGTGACAAGAGCAAGGAGAGAATTGGAGCAGCGGGGAGATTAGAGGAGAGCATTGTGGTGGTTAAGGAATCCGATGACCCGCTCGATGATTTTAAGAAGTCGATGCTGCAGATGATTGTCCAGAATGAGATTGAAGGCAAAGATGAGATGGAGGAGCTTCTGCACAGATTTCTTCTCTTGAATTCTTTAGAAAATCACGATGTAATCATTCGGGCGTTCGCAGAGTTATGGGAGGAGGTTTTCTGTGAAGTTGAGGAGACAGCCTAAATTGCTACCAGATTGGGATGGGTGCGGCCTTTTGCAGATTTAATTAGGCATTTGCACTAATTAACATTTACTATTAGTTGCTGAATGTACGTAATGAGAGATTTGGATGAAAGGTTCTTTCAACAAGATTTGGCTACATAATTAAGACGATTGCTCAGTTTCATACATCTTCGCTTAGAAACTATTTCATTTCTGCAAAATTATTTTCCTCTTTTGTTATTTTTTTATATTATATTTGACGAAAGAATAATATAAGCTGAACAATTGTATTAATTGTATGCTTGAATGTTGATGCAAACGTCGAACTGGTAAAGACGGTTGAGCCCAGGACAGGCGATCCTGTTTTTCCTGCGTAGTGATCAGAGCCATCAGCCATTAATATTATTAAGCAATCAAGCAGATTTACGATAGCATTTTAGAATATTGTTAACTATTTTTTTTTTTTTTTTCAATTCTGAAACATCTAGACCGTGGGGGTCATGAAACCATTTATAAGAAACTGAATATATAATTAGGATCTCTATCTATAATTTTTTTATTAAATACGTATATTATGATATACATTTTAGATTTTTTTTATTGATTTTTAGAGCTAATATTAATCATTGGATTGAGTTATTTGTCAAATAATATTACTATTTTTATGACAATTTGTGTTGAAGTTATAATTTTCTCTCAATTTTGATTGTTACACGAAATATTGTATAATTTAGAAGTGCAATTATTTTACTTTGTTTCCTTTTTTTCTTAGATTGCCATCAATTATGAATATCAACTTTTTTAAATTCTAAATATTAATTTTTCTCTAAATTCTATATTTATTTTACATTAATTATGTACTAATGATTGAAATTTATATTAATTACTAAATTATTTTTATTTTTATTTCCTTTATTTTCACATAAAAATATGAATTTTTATATTTTTAAAAAACTTCAAGGTAACAATGCACGACCAATATACTAGTATTATCTGATTCTAAGGAGAGGCTAACTGAACCAGCACCACTTGTTTACAATTTCATGCCTTCTTAGGATATATTATCTAATTAAAGGAACATGTCTTGGTACATGGGGCGTTCAAAATTTCAGGATAATTTAGTTTTTTTTTTTTTATAATTTCCTATTATTCTTTCAGAAACAGAGATTACCTTTAGCAAACGTCTGATGGTTGACACTAAGATACAATTCAGCAAAACTCGCTTTTCTGTTTCAACCCTTGCAACAGCTATTGAATTACCTGTAAGCCCAGCGCTCTCAATTAATTTAGCTTGAAGGACCGACGAGTACCAAATAGCGTATTTACTATTTACTGACAATAATTACAAAGCCATGACAACTTCAGGTTGCTCGGTGCTAAATACGAACCCATTAGTTAAATCACCGTTACAGTAACCTTTTATGAGATCAAAATTTTTAAGCTTCACGTGCAAAATTGCAAAATTTGTGGGCTTCTTCACAGGATTGTGGAAAGGGGGGCCTGCTGGTAGCTACCAGCTTGGAAGAAACCAACAAATTACACATATCGGACTATGTGAGGAGCTTGCTTCTGGTTGTTGGAAAGTTTTGCGTGTTCGTATTACACCGAAATATTTCTCATTTCTTATCAATTTGGACTGTATTGCATTCTTTCAACAATGAAAAGATAAAACTTCCAAGTTCAACCAAAGAAATATTCACAGTTTACCATTGAACGGTGCAGACTAAGAATATAGTGTAAGACACCAAAATTTTGTTAATGATTAGAAATAGTATAATATCTAATTAGTTCACACATCTTTAGTACGAGACACACATCTTTAATACTACAAATTCACATCCGTTGTCATACATTTTTCTGTGGTAGGTTACTGTCATAGAAAATTTGTGTCTATGCAAATGGGATCAACTAAATAATAACATACTCCGGAATCTAAATTTGAGCCGTTTAAACTCAATCAGACAGTGTAAAAACTATGACATCTTACTGTCATAGTTATTTTTTATGACAGCAGATACAAATCTTGGTATTGCTATTTAGTATCAACCATACAGTACAACAGAGACTGCTGCATAGGACAGAAAATACAAGTTTCTACTTGGGGACCAGACCGGGAGATGGGAATCACGTGTACCTTTTTAGTATTTATAAATGTTGGAGACGCTACAATCAGGCCCCCTTCTCCAATTAACTGTAGTGTGTGAATGACTTCCCCCTCTAATCCAATGCACCTGTAGTTAAATGTCCAAACTTCAAAAGAAAAGAAAAGAAAAGAAAACAGTTGCTGCTTTATTAATTTGGTACTGGTATGGTATCTGGATAAGAATATGCTATATTATTTGGTCATGTCAGATGTTTTGCATCTCCCATGGATGTGTTGGGAAGGGAAAAAATAAGCAGTACCTTGCTGGTCTGAACATTAAGCAGATTGAAACCAGCACCAATTAGGTGATATACTACAATGATTCAAAATCACCCTGAATAATCTATTCATGGGACACAATCAAATCCCACTCTTTTCTGACCACCAACCATATCCTTAGATTACATCATCAACTAAGAAACCTGACTAAACAAAGTGATATAAACATAACATCTCATGACATACAAGATCCAAAAGTTCAGGATCATGGAAGTACTCAAAAAGTACATTTTTTACACTTGTCTCAAAGCAAATTTGCAATGTCAATGATTAGGCCAAAATAATTCAAAATGGAAAATAATTCACTTGAATCTTATGCAGGTTCCGATAAGCAAAGAAACACAATAACAAGCTCAGCAGAGTTCATTCAGCAAAGCCATTGCTCACAGTGTTTCTTGTACTGTTCGTGCAAAAAATATGGATTATTAACTATTAAGATTTCAAACCAAAATGTTTGCTTTTTAAATGTGAATTTGATTCTATTATGTGGAGAACAATGTAGATTATTGTATTATGACTGTACAAAATGAAGATTGTCTTGATTGAAAATGATTACATCTGTGGGACACTTCATTACAGAGATAGTAATAACGCTCCATATACATTTCCTCCATAGGTGACAACAACAAACAACAGAGCATTTAATCTCAAATAAATTGAGATAAACTAAAAATAAAACCCCATCTAAAATCACAGAGATCATAGATCTCAAAAAAAAAAAAAAATCAATGATAGTAATAGTGATAATGATAATTACAATGCTGATGAGGATGATAATAATATAATAATAATGATGATGATATAATAATAATAATAATACTAGTAGCAATAGTGATAGTAATAATAATATTAATAATAATGATAGTCCTAATAAGAATAATTATAATAAATCTATACTATAAGTCATACTTGTGAATTCTAAAAATCCTAAAATCCTAAATGCTAAATCCTAAAAACTAATACTGAAAATCTAATAATCTAATAATTTGAAGCCTATAACTCTATTACTATACTCGAACTCCTAAATTATATATGATCCTTATTATTGTCATCATCATTATTATCTACCATGATTTTCAAGATTGCAGTCGGGTTCGTTTCAACATGTTGTAGGTTATGTGTGATCCATGTATTAATAGACAGATTTTTTTATACAGGAAAAAAATATCAAGCAGAGAAAAAAGAAAGGAAATAAAAACACAAACATTTTCTTCTATCATATTTTATCTTGAATATAAGCAGAGTAGAACACTGTCAAAGCACCCAGAGATAGTTAAGAGAAGTCTACACGGCACCAACTTTTTAATATTATACAACCGAATACCTGCACAATAGAATAATTTTACAATCTATTTTGAGATGACAGCAGATAAATTACTTTAAGAAAATCACTGACCAAAAACACAAGCAAAGAGAAAAGCAGAGCCGAATCCAATGGCATCACCAACTCCTTTTGTTTCAGCTGATTGCATTAGATAATATGTCTTCAAGAAAACAAAAAAAGGATGTCATATCAGGCACTATAAAATAGACAAAGTTATAAGTTCAGTAAATTAGGTTAAAATTAATGATTTGTAATTGTATAAGCATATACTCCCTTATTCCCTTTGTTTCAGCTGATTGCATATGTTAATATGCCTTGAACTAAACAAATAAGATATGCCATTTTAAGCACTATAAATAAACACAGGTTAGAATTAGGTTAACCAGGTTAATGTTCATGATTTGTAATTTCACAAACATATTAATTAAAAAAGCCAATCAACAAGGTGACAGCCTAGGCATTGGCTGGAGAATGTAGAAAGGTAACGAAGGGAGGATGGAGGAATGGAATCAGAAAAATGTGGACATTGCTGTCGACTTCGCGACTTCGCTAGGTGGATTTTGTTCAAGGGTACAAAGATTACTGCTATACTATGAAAAGGGAGTCTGTAGTACTCCAGCGTGGAGTAACAGTCTATAACTGTCTGCAGTCACTGTAGCAAAGACTTAAATTTACGAGAATTAAAAACGAACTCTTTACATCTGTAAATTTGAGGGGGATGAGTTGGAGAAGGGAGGAGGAGGAGTTTGTGAGAGAAACTGCATGTCGACTCGTATCCGTCCCGCCTGATACGAGAAATCCAACCCAATCAAACACCTTAGAACTACGGTGGACAAAAGAACTTGGTCTTGAGCCCAGTACACATGTAAGTCTTGTTTTTATCATAGGAGGATTTCAGGAAACTCAGAAAGTATATAAACAACTGTGATAGTGTCATACTAAACAAAATTATAAATATGTTATTTATACTTCACGTATGTTGTATATCGAAATTGGTATAACTGTTTGGGATAATTTTTTATATACCCTTCAAGTTTAATCATTTTCTTATTTCTTCATCTACACTTCAATGTCTTTTTATTTACCTTCCAACTTATATAATAATTTTTTATTTCTCCTCCTACACTTCAATATCTTTTTATCTACCTTCCAACTCATGTAATAATTTCTTATATACTCTTGAGTTAGCATCATTAATTTAATTTAATAGTGTTAATGCCCAATAAAAAAGAAAAAAAAAACTAATATATGCTCATCTCTTTATTTTTTTTTTTTTCTCGTCTCTTATGAATTCCAGACTCTCATAGATAACTTGACACGAGAAACCCAACGACTCCCCGTTTTAACATATCTACAATCTTCTTTTGAACTAAATCCTTCAATATTTTTTCTCCTCATGTTATAACATGATAAATATCTCATTTTTTTTATCAACAGATACTGATTATATGAAAGGGAGGGATGACTTGACAATGACTATTTTGACAATCTTAATAATGACTTTTTAAATAAATATGAAAAAATCTTAAAAATAAGAAAAAAATTATAGATACTTTCTTTTACTTATAGTCTGACAATGTTTTAAATTTTATGTAATTTCATTATTGTTTGATAGTCCATCAAAGACCGTTAAATTATAATCATTGCTAATTATATAAAATATTGATGGACTATCAAACGATAATGAAATTATATGAAATTTGAAACATTATCAATTTATAAATAAATAAATAAATCTATTGATTTTTTTTTTTAAGATTTTTTTTATTTAAAAATTCATTGACAAGATTGTCCAAAATAACCCATTGTTAAGGATCCCTCCCCTTATATAAAACAAGTATTTAGCTTTAAGATTTGTACAAGAACACTTTTAAGTAAATCATACATTATCTTCAACTCTTTTAATAATAATTACAGGTCATTAACAAAAGAATAAGTGTCTCAGCACCAATCCGGTTAGAGAAATTTTTAGAAAATTGAAGTGCATCACTGCAGCAATGATATGCAAGGATTTTCCATTATTATACTTTCAAAAACGAAATAATTTCCAAATTGACTTATATCTATGAACTAACCAATATTAACTTATGATGCTAAAACAACGTCATGATTCAGTGTACTGCATTTCTGTGGAAGTTAGATATGCAGCAAACACATGTGACAGATTCACAAAATTAAGTTGAAAAATAAAGATAAAGAATTATTTTGATTTTTTTTTCTTTTGATTGTTTGCACTCTGCGACACAATCAAATGAGAAAAGCTAGAGAAAAAATGAACGCAGATGAGATTAATGAGGAAAACAGAAAAGGATATAATCGTTTTTTTTTTCTTTTTACTTAACAATTAATCATAGTTGTATAAGAGTTAATCGTAGTTAATTTGGTTCTATTAATTTAAGAGAAATGTAAAATATTCAAATACAGAGAGAGAAAAAAAAATCGGTCAAGACTTGAAAGGTATAAGAGAAATTAAGCCGAAAAGGAGATGTTTGATAAAGTGCTGCCAAGCTTGGAGGAAATAAATTTTTGAGAATGAGGAACTCTGATAATGGGTTCTAATTTGTGGGCCGGAACAAAAATAGTGAAACTGTGGTGAACTTATCCAGTGCGCTTAGATTTTAAATCTTGTAATGAGGTTTAAAGCGGGCTTTTCATTTTTTTTAGGTCGAAATTAAGTGGATATAACTTGTGAAGGAACTAATTAACTTAATTTATAGTAAAACTAGAAACTAATTAACCTATTGATAACCAGAATTCATGTTTTTCATTTTTCGACTTTCTGGAAAAAAAAAACGAGGTCCAAACCTCAAATAAATATATTACAGATTGTGTGTGAGCGTGGTGCCTACGGGCGTTTTTTTTTTTTAAAAAAAATCAGATCCAACGGTCTAGATCCGTCATAAACCGTATTGACCGATCACACTAAACGGCAGTTTTTTTATATATAATTATTATAATAATTATATTATTAATAATAAGAATCATAAAAGTAAAATTTAAAATCTACAAATGGCAGCACATCACTGATAGTGGCGTCTTTAAGTAACGCGCCACTAGTAATGACGTCTTTGGTGGTTGATCGACAGTAATAATGTTGATCCAACGATAATGGATCATGATCAGGGATGAAGCAAAGTAAATGTGTCACATCGACAACGATACGTTTTACATTATTTTATACAAAGAAAGCGTCATTGACGATTAGCGCGTTGCTCCACGCCATCATCATGATGCATTTATTCCGCACCAATGTTAGTGACGCGCTCTCATTCGTAGATTTCAAAATTTATTTTTAATCACTCTTATTATTAATAATATAATTTTTATATTAATTAAAAATAAAGTGCACTAAACGGAGAGGTCTAGCCGTCTAGACTAGCTGTACCTGTACGAGGGTGTATTGAAGTCGTAACTCCCAACACACGCAACAAATTGTTCCGATCAGAATGAAATATACTGACATCATTTTAAATTTTTAATTACCTTTTACTTGATCTGATTCTGAGCTCTTTCGTTTCATCCGTCCTCGAACCATTTTTGCTTCATCTTTGCTCAAGAGTCAAGGGCAAAGAATCAGTGCCTTTCTCGAAATCCACGCCCCCTATCGATTTTCCTTCTTTACGACTCATTGCAGTTTCTCTCGCTCTCTTTCTTTATTACTCTCGAGCGCTCCGGAGTAGCAAGCACCTCAGCCGCCGCCGCTTGCTTGAAATATGGCTCTACCTTACCTAGAATTGGTTTTAGGTATGCTCGATTCTTTCTAGCTGTTACGCGATTTTCAATTCCAGTCAGTCTACTGCCTGGTATAATTTGCCTGGAAGATAAGATGTAAGAAGGCATATGTCTGAGATTTAGAAATTGCCTTTGTTTCGTGTTAGAAGGGATCCAACTGCACTTAAGTCTGGATTAGTCTTTTTGACAGGAAGGAGTAACAGAACGTTTCAGCACTTCAACCCCTTTTATGTTAATTGGCTACTACCTTGGTCACTATCTGAGTTTAGATATTAGCAGGGTGAAGTAAAGCTCACAAGGTCAATAGCCTGCTTGTTGAAATTCCGAGCCAGCTCTTGTGTTACGGGTGTTGATATTTTAACATCTTTTTGCAGGGTTCATGATCCTAATGTACATTTTTGAGACATATTTGGATATAAGACAACATAGTGCACTTAAGCTGCCGACGCTACCTCGACCACTTGAAGGAGTTGTTAGTCAAGAAAAATTTGAGAGATCTAGGTCTTATAGTCTTGACAAAAGGTATCTTTTGAATTGTATTTGTTCATACTTCTGCAAAGTCGTTGGCTTTACCTTAGATTTACTTTGACATGTGTATCTTTGAATTTTCAGTAACTTCCATTTTGTCCACGAAGCTATAACCATATTGATGGATACTGCAATATTGTACTATGGGCTTCTACCTTTGTTTTGGATGGTAATATATTGATGAAATTATACACTGGCATCTGTGTTCCTTCTTGCTTCTTATTAGATATTTAGTTATTAATGTGTTTATCATGCAGAAATCTGGAGAGTTTGTGACGCGCACAGGCCTAAATCCTGAGAATGAAATAATACATACACTTTCCTTTTTGGCTGGTGTCATGATTTGGTCACAGGTACCTAGTTGCATATCTTTAATAACCCAGCTTGCAATTAGTTTATATAACTATAGTAGTTCATTTGTGCACTGTAAAACATTGAACATTCTTCTTGTTGGAAATCAGGTGATTGAGCCTCATTAGGAAGTTGTAACATGTTATATCTTAACATGAGAAATAATACGCTCCAATATGATGCTATTACTGAATATGAAGTCCATGGCTGATATTGGTGGTATTATGTATTCATCCATTGATGCAGACCTTTGGGGTTGTATAACATGGGCTCCCTGAATTAGAACTTCTTGCCTATCTAACTTGTTATGCCAGATTGTTCTTGTTGTAATTTTAGTATTTGACATTGGGTGTGCATAACTTGTGCATTTGACAGATCACGGACTTGCCATTTTCCCTTTATTCTACTTTTGTAATTGAGGCACGCCATGGATTCAACAAGGTTAGTCCATTACCATTCTGTCTGGTCTATGTAGTTCTTAACTTCTTCCGACGATAATCACCTCATGATATATATCTTACATTTCCTTCTGTAGCAAACCATATGGCTTTTCATTAGAGATATGATCAAAGGAATCTTTCTTTCCATTTTACTGGGTACACCTATAGTTGCTGCAATTATTTACATTGTGCAGGTATGTATTTGTCATACATGGATGCTTGTTCAATGACAGCAGTTTGGTTGTATTTTTATTTTATCAATCGATTTTCACAATTTCACCAGATAGGAGGTCCATACTTGGCAATTTATCTCTGGGGCTTTATTTTTGTACTTGCAATTGTGATGATGACATTGTATCCTGTACTAATTGCTCCTATTTTCAACAAATTCACTCCAGTAAGTCATTTTCTTGCATTCAAATTTAGAATTGCATTGTTTGTATGTACTAATTCACATTTTGGAATGTCTATCTCAATATGAATTTAGCTTCCTGATGGAGAACTTAGGCAGAAGATAGAGAATCTAGCAGCCTCCCTCAAGTTCCCTCTTAAAAAGCTATTTGTAGTTGATGGATCTACTCGGTCAAGTCATAGCAATGTAAGATTCTGCTTATCAGACCCATCTTTTTTTTTTTAGGTTCTTGGATCTAATATGTATGTTGTTTTGTTAATAGGCTTATATGTATGGATTTTTCAAGAACAAACGCATTGTTCTCTATGATACATTAATTCAGCAGGTTTGTATATGATTTGATAAATTAACATTGAATGTTAACTTGTAGAGATGCTCTTTTTCAGCTTTTAGGATATCTTATTATTACATGCTGTTCACTGAATTAATATTGTAGTGTTCAAATGAAGAAGAAATAGTAGCAGTGATAGCTCATGAATTAGGCCACTGGAAGCTCAACCATACATTATATTCCTTCATTGCTGTCCAGGTAAGCTTTTTACCATATTTTGAGAGTATTTCAATTCTTCACAACTCCTTGGTGAAGGAGAAATGGTTACCTGTAGAGGTGGCAGAACCCGACCCGACCCGACAAACCCGCCCGACCCGCCCGGACCCGAACCCGACCCGACCCGATTTTTTAAGAAAGTCAAACTGACCCGACCCGACCCGAACCCGACCTGACCCGACCCGACCCGAGATCAAATGGCCTTCAATCCAATCGAAATCTATCAACGATCTGAAAAACCACAACATGTAAATTGACCCGACCCGACCCTGACCCGACCCGACCCGACCCGATTTCTTCCAGAAAGTCAAACTGACCCGACCCGCCTGACCCGAACCCGAACCCGACCCGACCCGCCCGATTGCCACCTCTAGTTACCTGCAATACTTGATTGGTATAAAACTAAACAGGAGATTGCTTTGTCTCCTTGTTAGTTCTAGTAACTACTAGTTAAAGTGGTATAGTTCTAATTCTTTGAGCAGATCCTTACATTTCTGCAATTTGGAGGGTATGCTCTGGTGAGGAACTCAAAAGATCTTTACGAAAGCTTTGGTTTTGAGACGCAACCTGTGATTATTGGCCTTATTATATTTCAAGTATATATTTTTTTCTCTTTGTGCTGTTATCTATTACTTGTCAAATTAGTATGATATGGAATCAGGATTGCTTATGTTATTTGTTTGTAATTATGTAGCACACAATAATACCACTGCAGCACCTTGTTGGCTTTGGTCTTAACCTTGTTAGCAGAGCATTTGAATTTCAGGTTTGTTCTTTACTTTCATTTTTTATGCAATCAAACCACATTTGAAACATACTTTTACTCTTTCAATATAATTTCAGGCTGATGCTTTTGCAAAGAAATTGGGATATTCAACATCACTTCGAGCTGCTCTTGTGAAGTTGCAGGTGAACAATATTTAATTATTTTCTATTCTTTTCAGCATTTAAATCCATGGATGGTCATTTCGAGTTGATTAAAAATTTATTTGTGAAACCAGGAAGAAAATTTGTCAGCCATGAACACTGATCCATGGTACTCAGCTTATCACTACTCACATCCTCCTCTTGTTGAAAGGTTGTCTGCTATAGAGGATTCTGATAGTAAAAAGGAAGATTAAGTGTTTCTTAAAATTTGTATTGATTAATATCAACGAGAACTTGGAATGAAGTCTAATGAGCTAGCAACTTAGTAATAGTTCATAGTAGATTTTAGATTACAAATGGTAGTTCATTTTGGTGTTTCAATTCTGTGAGAAATAATTGTGGATTCATACCAATATTTGTGACAAAGATCAATAAGCTCAATAACTATTTTTCACGTAAATCAAGCTCTGGCAAGTTAGTTGTAATTGTGGTTTTAGAGGTGGAAATCGGGCTGATGGGTTATTGTGATTTTTGATAATTGTTGTGTGCTAGATCAGATTTCTATTAATCCCAGACATCCGGATTGGATATGAATTGGGTGGACCGGAGGAGTTTTTTTTAGTTGAATTAGATTTGCTACTTCTAAAAGTAGCATCATGAGAGATTTCTTATGTTCATTTTACTTGAGAAAATTTATCTGATTAAAGGTTGATTATGGACGGGACCATTTGATTTACAGAGCTATTACTGAGTCATAGGTTGAATAGAATTGGGTCAGATTGGATGTGTCCTTCGGGTTCCATGGAAATTTATCATCTCTATTAAGTGGCTTTGCTTCTGGTGAAAGCTTGATCTTTCATTTGAACGGAAGCGATTTTAGCTTTATTTTTAATTTATTTTTTCATTTGCCTTTAATTTATCGATCTGAAATTTGCAGCATTAACCAGTTGGTCCTGGGATATTTCGTTCCAAAACAAGAGGAAAATTCTAAGTTGTGGCAAAATCATAGCATAAATAAGTAATATTAATATTTCTATCTAGATATTTATAGAGTAAATAAATAAATAGAACAAATGATAATATTGATATTGAACGAGTATAATTTTTAAATTACTATTCAAAATATATTTCATACAATGAATTATTAAATTAAGCAATACATATCATTTTCTGTCAAGCGCATTCCCTTATTAATTAAAGTCCATGATGAATTAATTGAAATGTTAAAATTTAAATTAGATTAAGTCTCAAAATAAAGTTTTTTAGGTTAATTTAGTTTAAGTTATATTTAAATTTCTCAAGTTCAAGATATGTCTAGTTTTAGTTGTTATTTCAGATAAAAAAGAGAATTTAAGAAGAAAGCAAGAGATATGTAATTCAGGGTCAAATCAGAACGTTGATAACAAAGAAAAAAATATCCAAAATTTATAAGGAGTAATTAAGATTATATGCCAATATTTTAAATCTTGTTCTTAATTTTTCAACGTACTTTCACTTTAATTGGAGTTTGGATGAAAAAATTATGTTCATTTAAAATTTATTGTGAATAAATATACGATAGCGTGCAATAGTGCCGCTATACACTATACGCGATAGCGGTTCACTATTGCCGCTATAGCACAAATGCATTGTAGGTGTATAATATATCATCGTTATAGCGCAAATAACACACAACATAGTATAGATGTATAATATAGCGCGCTATTTAGAACACTATTTAAATCTCTTCATTTTCTTTTTTGATCTACTCATTTGTGTATAATATGGAGGTCTAGAGAAGAAGAGACATTTTAGTAAAAAAAAAAATCAGAAAAAGAAAATACTTTGCCGTCGCAAAACGATTCAAATAGAAGAAGCGATAGATTGGAGAAGGTGGCCAAGTTGTTGGGCACGATAAGAATTGGGTCCAAATATAACTCGCTTTGTATTTTAAAAATGCAAGGGGGACCATAGCTCAGTTAATTAGAATGAAGCTCCGCCACTACTCACAAAGTGATAAAATTCTCTCATTTATATTATCACTTTTTCTTGAACAAAAAAGTCCAACTGGCAACCTTAGGTTACGATAAGCTTCTATTTACTTTTAATCAGCTCTTCACTCGCAAAAAGATATTACTCCAAGAAGAGGGATTAAATAATCATGATTATTCGTGTCACAACGGTGTCTATAAAATTTAATATAAAATTATTATTATTTAAACTTATTGAAGGAAATAAAATTTCTCCATTACAGTTTTTTCAGTAAATTATTTGAGCAAAAGTAAATAAAATTAGTCATTGACATGTTTAACTTCAAAAGTTGCATGATGTAAACTGCACGTCAGAAAATCTACCTCCAACATATATTTCCCTTGTAATATGCACCACAAATTAACCAACAACAACAAAAAAGTCATGGGACACTAATCCATGAGGCCCAGAGCCACCCCTCTAGAGGGAGAAGCAAGCCAACCAAAAGAAAAAAATGGCATCCTTTCTCAGACCAAATTCGACCTGCCACCCCAAATCCACCCTATTCACAGCATCTCCACAACAAATTTCTCGCCGGCACTGGTGCAAAGTTTCACTGAAAGCCAAAAAACAGGGACAATCAGAGAGCATTGAGAGTTCTCAATCAGAGAACGCAGTTCTTAAGGTGGCATGGTATGGCTCAGAGCTCCTTGGCATAGCTGCATCATTCTTCAGGCCGGGTTCTTCGACAGAGACATTAGATGAAAGCACAAGGGATGGAACTGAGGTGGAGTGTTGTGGCCGGTCTCAAGTGGTAGAGGCCATCAAGGAGGATTTTGAGAGGTCCGATTTCGTCACAGGTTCAAGATGCATAGATCCCAATATAATCGGCAAAAACTCACTAATATTTTAGTTTGGTTCCTGGTGCATGCCATGAATGCCATTGATCAGGCACCAGAAGCTCACTAGCATAAAAAAACACAAACATCATGGTTTCTAATTTTTCTGTGGCTTCTTTTGAGAGCAGACACACTTTTCCGTAAACATACTAACAGTACAAAAGGTACACTCTGACAGTTGTACCATGGAATGAGCCCTTGCAACTTCCAGTTCCAGGTTTGGCATCTGAGCAACATCAATTTAAAATTACTAGTGCGTTGAAAGAAAAAGAGAGTTCATATCTAATGAACTTTTGATGTACAAAGTTAGTAGAAGGAAAACTGTGTAATTAAAAATGGGACTTAAAAACAATTTGGCCTGAAGGATCGAAATATTTTTTCCATGATGTTTGTTGGCTTTTCCAGGAAACTTAAATCTTGCAGCATATGAAGATGACTGTGAATTTGCTCAAATTTTGGATCCCTGAAATTAAACGGAACTGCTCAAATTTTGGATCCCTGCTAGAAAAATCTAGTATGAATCTCATGAAATGGGAGGACCATGAGGTAAAATCAATTAATTTATTATAAAAACCAGTCTAATTATTAGTTCACTAAAATTTTAGGTGCATTTTGTTGCAGGATAAATCAATTGGACACTGGCGTTTTAGCTGTGTAATGTCATTCCCTTGGAGACCTATTCTTTCTGGTACCAGTTGATTACTTTTGTCCTTTACAACTAGTTTGTCATGCCTTATTGCTCATACTAGCTATAATCTTCGTTTTCAGCTACTGGGTACACAGAATACTATTTTGATGCCCAATCAGGCAGAATATGCAGGTAATACTTTTTTTTTTAAAAAGTAGATGCAGGTAATACTCTTAAACCATTGTTTTTTTTTAATTGTTATTCAAGTTCTGCTACTGTAGTTTTCTAATTTCAACTTTAATTTCAGGCATGTTGAGCACTGGAATGTTCCCAAAATGGCATTACTGAAGCAAATTTTCAGGTCAAGCCTCTGGGTCTGGGAGAGATTTTTTATTTTAATAAATAAAATAAATAAATATAGCAAATTGTATACCTCTCTCTTCACTTTTGCGTTTATAGTCAGACTCGAGTTTGAAACTCGGGTCCGATTTTTTTTTTTTTTTGAAAACGTAAAAAAAAAAAAAAATACGGACCCGAATTTGAAACTCGGATCCAACTATCCCATTTCCATTTATAGCACCTCCCTCTCCCCTCTCTCTCCCCTCTCTCCCCTCCCTTCTCCTCTCTTCAAAAAATACTAAAATTTTTTTACCCCAATTTTTTAGATTTAATTCATTTTTGCTCCAATTTATAAACCGTTTGTGCGAAACTTTTTATCGTTAGAAGGAGAGTCGGAAAAACCCATCGATTCATCAATTTGATCGTCATTTCAAAGGTAATTTTTGATTTTAAATTTAAATCCGAATTTATCAAAATTAGTAATTTTGATAGATTTAATTAGTATAATTATAGTAATAATTGAAATATAGTTAATATAGTTTGATTTAGTTGATTTGTGTTGATTTTTTGTGTTAATTTTAAAATATGTTATTGTAATTAGTTTAATTGTGTATTAACACTAATGAGGCTAATTATTTTAAATTTGTTAGATTAAATTTGGTCAAATACTGTTAATTATATGTACATTGGTTAATTATGTGAAATTATTCAATTATACCAAATTATACTGAGCTATTCCAAATTATACAAAAATTATACCAAAATTACATTTTTTTTTAAATAATTGTAGTGAAAATGGAGTATCCGCAACTGCTTGTCGTGCCTGAAAATAAACATAAGTCGCAGAAGGTCAGAACCGATGTAAGTATTCTTTATCGTATAATATGGAAAAATATACACCTGACCCGGGGCCGGAGTCGACGACTGATGAGTTTGACTTTTTACAAGGAGATTTTATGTCGTACTCTCAGCTCATGAGTCAGATGAGTCTCGATCCGAGTGTTGGGACCTCCGGTATCTAATATGATGCTCCGTGCGCGTCATCGTATGACACTCCTGGTCCGTCCACCCGAGTGCCCGAGACGCAGGCACCATCGGCCGAGAGACACGTATAGTCCGTCTCTCATTCGGAGGATGTTTCGTAGGCGTTGATGTATTTTTTTTAGAATGTTGTTTGTATCGACTTTTTTAGACTGTTCTTATATATATATATTTACATTGACTTTATATCAATTTTTTACATTACCATAATAATTTTTAAATCATTAACAATAGAAAAATAATAATAATTTTTATATAACATAATAATCATTTATCCAATATAATTTCATATCACATAATAATCATTTACATAACATAATTAATTTCATATAACATAATAACTAACTAACTTAATAATATTGAAAACGTAAAAAAAAAAAATTACCCGGTTCCGAGTTTGAAACTCGGGTCCGGTTTTTTTTCTTTCGTTTGTGTGTAAAAAAAAAATCCGGACCTGAATTTTAAACTCGGGTCTGACTATAAATGTAAAAATGAAGAGAGATGACAAATTTGCTATATTTATTTATTTTATTTACTAAAATAAAAAAATGCCTCTGGGAGAGGCGATGAATGAACCAGCTTGCGTACCAGTATGTCAGATATTTAGCTAGGTATTTGTGAATAGTGGTGCTCTGATTGCAGTGAAACTAGAGGACGGTCAAATATAATTAGGGTGGGAATCTCCACACGTATAATTATATAACAAAATTTATATATTATTGAGGGAGCGATTTGGACAGTAATCGAGAGATCAATAAGATTATATGGAGGTATTATTCGATGATCTTCATCGTTCTATATCGGCTGGTCAATTCATATTACAAAATCTATAAAAAAATTAAATAATAATTTTATTATTATGTTGCTAATTTATATGTTATAGGTGCACAGTTGCAGCACTAATATAATAATTTTCAAGAAAAAAAAGTTAAAAAATCTGAAACATATAAATCAATAAACTTGACTCTGTTATTGAAAATCAATTAAACTTTTTGAAGGCCCTAAACCAAGAGTACTTTCCAATTTGGTTCGGAATAAATGGGCCAGGTGTGTCTACTGACATTACATCGCCGCCATCGTGAGAACGAAGCTTTCGTCCCAGTAAATCCAGACCGTCCATTCTGATGTTGCGCTGCACATGACATAAACAGGTTTTAGGGTTTCCTCTCTGGTATTTATAATCTCAAGCGGAGTTGCCGAAATCATTCCCAAATTGAACTCCTTCCATCGGTCTCTGCTGCCTCGTCTTTTTCCCCCTTTCGTCAATCTTTTGGCTTTTTTATTATATCACTTTTACATTGTTATTTCGTCGATTATTTTTTTTCCCACGGAGTTCGTCTCGTCTGAATCAAATGTGTTTATTGTTCTCTTCTTTCTGTAATGATGAATAAACTTTGTCGTGTTTCTGATTACATTGTGACTGAGAAACTAATCCGCTGGATCTGCAATTAATTCTATTTGAATTTGTTTTTCTTATTTAAACTGGGTTTTTTTCAATTTTTTTTATAAATCAATCACTATGATGAATTGTGGTAAACTTAGCATGTCAGACCTCAGATATACTACGGTATCAATGAGATTATACATATTTCGGAGCTAAATCTCTGTCAATAACTGGACAGCTTTATTTAAATACATATATTTCAATTGGATAAATTACTCTCATGTTTAAAAAAACTTGCGTCTTTACTTGAATTAAGCTCTCATCTTTCAGCAGTAAAGAAAATTTACCTAGGAACGTAAATTGCATAAATTACAAAGGACGTGGAAAAATGATGATTTTCAACGAGTCGTCTACACCAAACAAATGGAAAAGATTTCCAAAAATCTTGGATTTTAATTTGATCAGCCTTTTACAAAAATATATACACAAGCCTATCAACTATCTCATCAGCAGGAAGTCGAAGCACACTACTAGCATTTCCATGATTCTAACTTCAAACTCTCTTATCATGGAAATCTTCAATAGATAAAACATTACAAAGCAAGGTTGGCTTCTCTCTTCAAAAAAGCCTCTACAGAGGACCGATTCAGGCGAACCTAAAATTGATGGCCCTACCCTATACTATACATACTTTTTCAGCCCAACATATCACATATCCATGGTTGCCTTTAGTGCCACTTTTTTTTGCTTTTTATCCTGCAAACATAAAATCATATTTAGTAGTCTGAAAAGGATGAATATGATTTTTTACTAGTAATTGCTGAGCTTTAGTGAACTTACAGATAGGAAGTGGACTCATGGGCCTATCAGGTTGGAATAAGCTATCAGCAGCTCCAAATTGAAGCTCATTAGAACCGTCATATGTTGATAACAGTTTCCTCTGCATTACACAATATTGGTTGGACAATGAGGTCGTGATTTTAAATCACAGCTCTGGACATTATGTTCTAGAAATAACAAACAACAGCATAACCTGATATGGTCAAAATTAACGCAAGAATAAAAAGTGCAGGGAGCTTACATGATCCTCAAAATCAGGACTAGTCAAGTTGATTGACAGATTGCGCATCAGCAAAAGAGTCTACATAAATAAAATACAAAAAAAATTCAACGAACCACTACTGGCAAGAATAGTAAAATTGAGTTCAAACTGATCCAGCATCAGTATCATTTAATAATAAAAATGACTGTCAGTATTATGCATACCGTCTCCACATCAATAGGATCCATCTCCTTCAGCATCTGCAAATGCCCGGAGCAGCTGGGGTCAAATATGCTGCCTAAGAAGCTGTACACCTGGGCAAAATCTGGCATAACTATTTACAAACAAATTGACACAAAAAACAAAACAAATTAGAACTATGCAAACGTTTCATGCATATTAAAAGAAGTAAATTAACGGTCCTACAAGAAAGATAAAATAAGCATTTTGTTGGACAAAGGGCACTTCAACAATAAACAATATATAATCTGAGTTCCAATTAATAAATGCATCTGGGACCTTAAATTGACCATTAAATATTTCAGAATCATTTCAAGAAAGGTAGAACATAACAAAAGAATTGAACTATAAGACTCTAATTTTTTTTTTAGTTATCTTTGAGAACGTCATGAGTTATAGGCTTAAATAAAATGTTGTTGCATATTATTATTTTCCCCAAAGAGTGATTCTACATATAAAGTTTGATTAATGGTTGACATTTTGTAAATGTTTTAATTAGTGAACTAAAGAAGCTGGTAACACCATTTTTTGGATATTGATGAAGCATCTTAGCCCTTCACAGATAATACTCGTGTACAAATGACCATAAACAGCATACTTATGTATATACAATGATTACGGATTTGAAAAACAATTCCAATAAACAAAGGATTTGGAGTTCATAGATATACTAACCATGAAGTGATGGAACGTGATTTATTTGATAATTTGTACTACTTGAACAGAAATTATTTGTCCTGATTTCCGCACCTGTTCCATCCTCTGCATGATAGAGCAAGTTCATTCAAAAATCATTGCTAACATCATAATCCATCAATTTGGGTTTATAAGAGAGGCAGTGTGCATGTGTGTATGTGTCAGAGAGAGAGACCATTGACAGCATGAGATGCAGCAATAGGTTGAACAGAGCTGTGGGCCCAAGAAGACACAGTTGCAAAACCAGGCTCTATGACACATGAGGATGATCCTTGCAAGGGCATTGGAGGTTGGGATAACAGACCTGAGGAATTTAAAAATTTTTAAGCAAATCAGAATTTTTAACTAAAATGTCTGAAAGAATTCCAAATGAAAAGAGTATTCTTATGATGACAGGAAGTATGTAAGACTAACTGTTTTTGGATGCTTTCTGAGGATAAGGATGTGCCGCTTTACGCTTAGGTCGAGGAGGTGGAACATGGTCACTTGTCCCATTTTTTTGAACCTTTAGGAAGTATTTCTGTGCATGACTCCTTATCTGTAAAAGTCATGTTTACAGTTAGAAACTATCACATGGAAAAAAAAATTGCATACAGATAAACAAACTGGCATTACTTAACAATTGACATCTTAGAATGATAAAATCCACAAAAACATTGAAAGGACCGGAAACATCTTATCATGCTTTAGTAAGCGGAATCATTAAAGTATAAAGATACCTGGATGACAGTCTTTGAACCAACAAATGCTTCGATCTTTTTCCAGTCACGGTCAAAACTGCACATGGGTACATCAAAGAATCACATTACTTTAAATTAACATTTACAAGTAAGTGAAAAAAAAGGAGGGAATTTTTTTTTCTGCCACTCTAAAACACTCAATTTAGCAAATTGCCACTTCAAAATCTTAAATTAGATAATTGCCACTCCAAACTCATAAAATTTAGCAAATTGCCACAATTATACGTTTTATCTACATATTTAACTAAAAATATTCTGAAAATTAATGTATAATAAACATATTTCAGTATTTCCATGTTTGCCCTTTAATCCCAACCATTTAATTCATCCCTTCCATCCCACGATCTGTGAAACCTGTTGACCTGCTATGTTTACTCCATCGACGATCTCCAATTCAGCAATGGCAACCAAGCCTCTCATCGCCACTCCATTCCTTCTTCTTTGTGGTCCTCATCACAATCTCTAGCACCACTTTCACGTCGCCATCGTCTGAGAATCTGGTGGCCGAGCTCCAATCCCTCCGAGCCAATTCCCCTCTGGTGTCCAACATCTGACCTCTTGAAAAAAAAACTGGCTCAACTTTGCTTCGCACTGGAATCCTTGTCACTTCACCCCTCAAAATCAGATGGGAGTATGATTGATTCACCGAAAGACGGGAAATTTTGACCCGTAGTCAGGTTTGCATCGAGAAAAAACAAACGACTTGTGGAGGGCTAGTACAGTGAAAGAAAATAGTAAGAAAGATTGAGAAATCAAAGCTTTTGAACTGGCTCAACTTCCAATCCCTCTGAACCAATTTCATACAGCCCTTATGAGCTTAGCCTTGTTGTTAGCAATAAAAATGGAGGCCAGGCATTGAGGGGATACACGTGTCTTTCTGACAAAGGAGAGTGCATACAGTTTAAATGAAGAAGCCTTATCAGCTTATATAAAGCTGAGTGCAAATATGCATCTCTCTAACAAAAAAGTTTTTCCACTGGGTGTTAATCTAGCGAGAGCAATTCATTTAGGAGGGTGTTTTAGTCACTATTTAAATTATTTATATTTTAAGAATATTTTTAATCAAATATGTAGACGAATGATGTAATTGTGGCAATTTACTAAATTCAATGAGTTTGGAGTGGCAATTAGTTAATTTAATATTTTGAAGTGGCAATTTCCTAAATTCAGTATCCCCTGAAATATATATATATATATATATATAGAGTGAGGCTATGGTGCTTCGCGAATCACAAAATCTCTCGTTCTTCGCGTCCGTATCTCGAATTTGAAAGTTCAAATGACCGATCCAAACCGTTAAACATCATCTTCATATTGAAATATCTTTGGAGATCAAAATTTATATTTTTTTGAAAATTTTTACTATTTTGTACCTATCTAAAAAATAGTAAAAAATTCAAAAAAATATAAAATTTAATCTCTAAAGATAGTTCAATATAAAGATCATGTTCAACGATTTAGATCGGTTGTTTGAACTTTCAAATTTGAGATATGGATGCGAAGCATAAGAGGCTTTGTGCTTCGTGAAGCACCATAGCCTCACTCTCTCTATATATAGTGAGGTTATGTTGTTTCGCGTCCGTATTTCAAATTTAAAAGTCCAAACAGCCGATCCAAATTCTGTTAAACATGATCTTCACATTGAAATATCTTTGAAATCAAATTATATATATTTTTTTGAATTTTTTAGATGCATGAAAAATAAATAGTATTGAATGGCACAAAAATAATTAGATCAGTAAATTTTATATCATCTAAAAAATAGCAAACAAAATTAATAAAAATATATAAATTTGATCTGAATTTTTTTTTTCAATATGAAGATCATGTTAATGGTTTGGATCGGCTGAGAGCATTGGAGCCTTGCTCTATGAAATTTGGCTAACTAACGACGAAATTAGTGAAGAGTACCGTGAAGAAAAATTTTAATTACTGACAACACAGTTTTCTTTCCGTAATTAGCATAAGGGGAAAACGAAACAAACTACGCCAAGTTACAGAAGACGGTTTTATTGGATTGCCAGATTCTCTATTCCCAGATTGAATCTTGAATCTCAAAATATCAACAAAAAGTCTACAAACAAGATTGAAACAATTCATCCTGATCTAAAACAGACCACAAACTACCCCAAAACAAAATTCAAATCAGAAAAACACAAAGGAAATCACATAATAGATAGTTTAAACTGAGACAGAGAGAGGGAGTAAAAACCCTTACAGCTGAAGTGCTTCCAGAAATTTATCGTGCTCCTGATCAGTCCAGCTTTCTCTCGACTTAGTAATCGTATAAGGCTTCCGTATCTTCTTGCTCAGATCCTCTGCCGCCGCTACAGCCGCAGCAGCCGTGGGACTAGTTACCGTTCCAGGCAAAGCCATGCCTAAGACGCTACTACTCCCCTGCTGCTGCTGTTGTTGCTGCCTAGGCGAAGATAGTAACGGAGCGCCGCCTGTTGAGCTACCGCCGCCGTCCGAAGGAGGGTTAACAGAGACCATAAAAAAGATTTCGATTCGGATTCGGATTCGGATTCGGATTAGGACGACACCGTGTCAGGTGGAGATGTGCTCTCTGTGTGTATCCGGTCTTGTCCTCTTTTTCTCTCTTTCTCTACTAATTTTTTTAAGTTTATATTTTGTGGTGAGATGGCGACGTGTCAGGTCGAGGTGTGCTATCTGTGCTTGCTTATTATGTTATGTGGTTGAATGTGCGGCTTGGCTTCAAGCACCACCCAGCCAATAACCGAGAATTTCTCCACGCATCTTCTCTACGACCATTTACAAAATACAACGCTCTGCGGCTCTCATTCAGAAATTTAGGTAGCGATAAACTTTGACCAGCAGTTCTTCATTTGTTAAGAATTGGTAAATCGGCGTGTGATACTTGATGTGGCCATACCGTTGCTGTACTTCCACTGGTGGGCCCACCAACTGTATTATTAATTTATTATTGTGTAGCCATTTACTCTTTGGTGCATACTCTTCAGAATTTTCTATACTCTAAATTGGCAATCAGATGTCAATTATACACTCTACAAAGATTGGTAACGTACTAACATCCGCACGTTGTGAAGAGTTTGTTCGAGCCTGAGATCACATTTCTGATGTGTTAGATTTGAGATCACATTTCTGATGTGTTAGATTAGGACGGAGGAAGGTTAATATTAGTATTATTTATATTTGATACCTTTCTGGAATCTGGGGTCCATACGGGGACAATATTATTTATTCTCCACCGTATCATATGAATCGTATGATCCACTGTGATTGCGGGTAGTGCAAGAGGGGGAAAAACCATTCCACTGTTCTTTCGTTGGATCGGAGAATTACACAAGGTTTTAAAGTACTACTATTTTATTATTATAATCTTTATAATTAGCAATTTACAACAGATTATTAATAACATGACTTGGATTTTAATGTTTGTGTTCTAAATAATACATGTAATATAATATCCATGTCGATTTTATGGATAATATGGATACGAACTTTAACTATCAACCCATTGTGTCATTTCACCCGTTTTGTTTAATGTATGCAGTACGCCAACGAATCTTTGGGACATATGATATGCCCCTTTGGATTCGCGGGTTTCAACAAATAATAATTCACCCAATATTCCATTAATCTCAACAAATAAAAATTGATAAATCCGTTACTCCCTCCCGGATTAAATTCGACAAAAAGCTTTTCGGTTTATATATTTTTTTTAAATCGCATACCAAAATTTATTGGACAAATTCATTTTACTTGATATAAATAAAAAATTATAATAAAGATAATTTAAATATATTTATGTTCTATAGGTTCTATTTAATTATTTATTTCTTCTATTATTTTTTATAACTATTGATATTTTTTTATTTCACTCTAACTAATATAATTTCAGTTTAATCAAATAAACCGAATATTCAATTTTTAATTTATTCGATTGATATTTTATAAATTTGATTCGTGCATAATTTGACAAATCAAATAAAAATTTCAATGCATACATTCTTTTTCGGTTTGTAATAAATAGGGCTGCAAGAAATATTCAAAGTTCGTAGTTCGTTCGTGTTCGATTCGAAAAAAGTTCGAAAAAAATTCGTTTGATTCTAGTTCGAAATTAATTTCAAATCAAACTGATTCGATTCGAAATTATATCGAATCAAACTCAAACCATGGTGAGTTCGTTCAAAATATGATATTAAATTGACATTTTTTATATTTGATTCTGTTATTTTGATATGAATTGTGGAATTTGTTCACCTAATAATTTTATTTCGAACTATTAACGAATCGAACAATTCGAACTTTTAACGAATCGAACTTCTAACTATGATTTGAGTTTGAAATCGTCTATCTATTTCAATCAAATAGTTGAAATAGGTTTCAAATCAAACAACCGATTGCATGGGAATAAACAGATTGCATGGGATAACAGTGTGTTAATCCCAAGCCCGCAAGCTCAATTGGCACTTCATTGATTAAAACCAAAGAGCATATTAGAGTCCAATATGGCCTTTTAAAGTCCGGAAAAGAACTTACCTCAGAAAAAGGATTTTACAACCGGAAAAGAACAATCAAAACGCATATTAGAGGGAAAGGATTTTACAAGATGAATGCGGCCTTATTTTATTTTTCCAATATTGGGCCATCAATTCTGCTTGTGTTAATAACCTCTTATCCTTCATTGGATTCACTGTTGAGCGTATGAATTGGGTCAGTAGCCGAGCTTGAGTGGAAGCTTAGAGGGGCTGGTCAACACTTATGATAGAGTATAATCATTTTATATTAAAAATGTTAATATTAAGTTAACGTCAGATGAAGAAAATAAACCTTGATAAAACATCTAAAAATAACAATTAGAAATGTTGGACTAGAAATGCTTAATAAGAGAAGGAAAATAATGAGTTTGAGTAGAATTAAGAGGGGGCATATTAAAATTTTAAAAATAAATGATACAAATATATACTCATGTCTCACATATTTTTCCAAGGGTTTTTTTTTTTATTGGGGGGGGGGGGGGGGGGCTAGCGCTCAATTTGCTTCAAAGAAGCTCAGCCTATGAATGAGGTAAATTATTTTTGACATTGTATTAACTTCAGAATTGATGTTTTTCTTCAATTAATTTTAGTACTAAAATATCAATTTAAAATTTTGCAAAACTAAAATATGGCGATGGGATTGCATTTGGCACGGTCTCGGTCGCATGGAGTCAAAAGGAGAGGAGCGGGTCGTGAGGGAGGGAGAGTAGACCCAAATATATATATATATATATATAAGAAAAGAGAAAATATTGGTTTTAAGAACCAAGTTAATTTTTTTAGACCTTAGTAAAGTAGTGAGAGCAGGAGAAAGACAACAAAGAAAAAAAAATGAAAATATCATCCAACTTTATTTTTTTTATAATTCTAGCCATGACCAGCTAGAATTATATTAATAACAGAAAAAATGTACATCCCTCTGTAGGTAGGGCCTTAAGTACAAATACAATTACTCATATATTATAGAGAATCTGTTGTAATTAAAATGGTAATTTAAAGTCGCGGTTAATTATTTTATTTTTTCCAACATATTTAGATTGTTATCTAAAATTTTTTTTCCAAGATATGTACTAAAATGGTAATTCAAATATGTTTTTCCAACATATTTAATATCTATGATCTCTATATTTTCGGATTGGATTTCGTTTATAATTTATCCCAATTTATTTGAAATTAAAGACTTTGTTGTTGTTGTTGTACTTAGATTATTATCTAACTAAAGAACTTGTAAATGTCGCGGCTAATGGGAGTCCTTAATACTTATATATTTACTATTAGAAACACGTCTGTTGTACGACACCCTTTATTTTAAAAATAGTTGTACATGGCATAATTTTATTGTAATCAAATGCTACATTTACTTAGATATAGTTAAAATAAATAGAAGGACCCTTACATTTCGAGATCAAATCAATCCATGAATTAAAATTACTCGTTAACAAATTAGAGATTCAAGCAATTGATTCGTTATAGAATCCCAATCCACAGTGTAATGGTTGTTTCTCTTAAATCATTTATCAAATTTATCTTCAAAAGTCAATTATATTTATCCAATCAACAATTTCCGTTCTCTTCAAAAATAATATTATATTCACAAAAATACTCTCCAACCCAACTTGATACCCTGCAAAGATCTTGCGCTTTTACAGCTGTGATTTTTAAACATTTTAAAAATCATAAAAAAACAAAGCTCACATCAAATTTTTGGTTAATAAAATCCACATCGAGTTAGTTCGCAAAAAGTATTTGCATATTATTTCTTGAAAATAAGCAATTCCAAAAGACTCATTCATTCCGTCATTCGTGACATGATTTCCTACGGATATATGCATTTTAATAATAATAATAGAGTTAGCTATGGTGCTACGTGTAGTTAATGATCAAATTTGTTACAGACTCAAAAATATAGTTAAATTATTTTTAAATTTTAATTTATGGATTTCAATGAATTCTTTATATCAAAATATGCTGAGATATAATTTTTTTTCTATTTTTGAATTTTTTAAGTATTAATATTGAATTTTTAAAAATGACCTAGAAAATATATATTATTTTATTTTTATTATTGAGTCATCTTAAAAAAATCCAAAACTAATAATTAGAAAGTTAAAAAATAGAATTTTTTTTATATCCCATCATATTTTGATATAAAGAATTTATTGAGACCCATAAATCAAAATTTAAAAATGATTTAACTATATTTTTTAGTCCGTAGCAAATTTGATCATTAACTACGCATAGCATCATAGCCTAACTAATAATAATAATAATAATAATAATAATAATAATAATAATAATAATAATAATAATAATAATAAGAATAATAATAAGAATAAATCTAAGGAGAAAACTCTAAAAAAAGGAGCGAAAATTTTTTTGTGGCATCAAGCTTTTTTTCGAGTGAATCTGCAAAATAAAGTATCTTACTGGGTTGATATACCGTCCAATTCGACACATAATATAAGTAACTTTTATTGAATAATGGATAAAAAAATAAATTTCACAGATATAAAATTAATTAAGAATATATATATATATATATATATATATATTAAAAATAGTTGACTCAAAATAATCCTGCAATAAGAGTTTCTAGAATAATTAAATTTGTGTTGGTACCGTTGTCTTAATTTGTACTACAGATTTGAAGGAGAGGTACTTCGAACATTTAATATTAGATGCTGAACAAAATGAACAAATATATTTCTTATATGATTTATAATATAGTAAATATATTTTTTTAGTAAAAAAATAGTCTAAATTATTCAAACTTTAAATGTTCATAAATAACTGAATTTCGAACATGCAACCTCCTACGCAAAGAATATTGCTTTTGGCACTGGACTAAGGCTGGTTCTCAGTGCATATAGCATAATTAAAAATCATGCATCTTTAACTATTTTATTTTCTTTTCTTGAAAACAGATTGGTACTCACATTAAGGGAGAGTTTTTTACAACCTTAGTTCATTAGATGAATCTCCAAGTAGGACAAATATATGGTAAAATACTAAAAAGATTAACTACGTTAACTTTCCATTAGTCAATATTCTTTTTCTCAGCAAAACGCCCCTTTAATTATATCATATTCTCCTAGATACATGACAAAAACACAACTTGATTATTGTAGTATAAAATAGATAGCATTTAATTTGATACATGTAATTAAGTATATATTGAGCGATACAGAAATATAAAAACAATAGCTCAAATAAAAAGTTTATCGGATGCATAACATATATACATGGTTAATTTTATTCCAAGTATATGCGGCGGCATCAATAATTAGTTACAAACTCGTACAATATTCATAACATATCTAGAGACTTGAGTACTAACCCTACAGTCTCGGACCTCTAGTTTTGTCCCACAGGACTGTGGGCCCAGGCAACCCCTCCCAACTTCTGTAATAGGGTGTAACCTGTGACATCAAAATGTTGATGAAGGTATAAGGTCGATGATGTTGTCATTTTAAGCGATGGAGACATCACGGGTCCAGGGGAGGTTACATCTCCATTATTGGTGGTGCAGAATGTACCATTAAAAGTGAAGCAAGCCCTATCGTACAATGAATCCCCGTTGAGCTGGGAAGTTGCAGTCTTGTATTCTTTATTTTACCTTTTTTTTTTTGTTTCAGCTAGGTTTCTGACTAGACCAGTTTAAGGTCTCTTCATTTCTTCCTCACTTGTGGGAAAATCCCAGCAAATTAAATTGATTTTTACTGTGCGCGTAGAAAAAAAATTTCAGACTCAATTTTTTCCCACGCATACAGTAACAACACCGAACAGGACCTAAGTGAGATATTACAATCATTGTTACTGACCCTAACCTCCATAGGCCCGGTTTGGATCTCTTGTTGCAGTACCATTGCTATAGTTTCTGTAATGGGTTAATTGTTAAATTCGGAAATTCGTAAGGGATCATATTTATGTCTCCTTTTCTTATATATATATTCAAGTAAAAGCCGTTTAAAAAGTCTCTTTTTTTAGATAATCATTTTTGCAATTTGCGTCCAGAAAAGTGACAATAGTTGCTTGAACATCATGCTTTGCTAAATAGTTTTGAGCTTTTAATTTAATTTTGTTATGTTAGAAGTTTGGCATGTATCGTACGAGGTCAATTATTTCTACTTGTTTGGTCCAGATTTTCTGATTGAAAAATTGTTCAGTCACGACTTTCGTTCGTATCATCATTGGATTTTATACGTACATTTTAAGGTCGTTTTCTACATATTCGCTCTTAATTGTTTTTTCATTCTATTGATCAAATCGTATTTCAAAATAATAGAACTTATATATTGAAATGTAATTCTTCAAAATTAAAGTGAAACTAAAATTAAATGGGTATCAATAATTTAATCAATAAAGGTAGATTATGGTTAGAAAGTAGTACTATTCTTTTTTAGCACACTACTACAATTAGATCAATTGAAATGAAAATTATAACTTTGGTAATTTTTTAGTGTACAACACGTAATGTTTCTTATTTATTAAATCTTACATTTGTATCACTCTAGAGTCTAGAGGATAGAGAGACTTCCTTCACACATAGAGGAAATACTTTTAGAGGAGGCTGCTCGTTTAGAGGAAGGATAAACTATAAGGACCCCCAGTCCAATATCTGAATGAGGCAAAACTCAATTTTTTTATTGATACTGCATACTTTGGATGCGGTGAAATGGTGTTATTTATTCTTTTCTGCTACTGTTGCTTTTGGATTGTCAAACTATTGGTTTTAGTTTCATGTGTTTAGGTATTCAGTAATTCTATTATTTTGTTTTAGTAGCCTATTGATTCAGTAATCCACTTTCTTTTAAAAAAATCAATAAATATAGATATGTATACATTAACTTAACATTCGTTGTAACTTTTTAAAAGGAGGCAAAAATAATGAGTAAATTGTTACAACAAATTTGTTGTTAGTGGACTCACTTGCATGCCTACAATGTAAAGAAGATAAATCAGTTTAACCCAATAAAATCATTTAAGTTGGCCGAGTCAGTGTGAACAAGTAATATTTGAATACACTTATAAAATCTTATTATCCATGAAATATTTCATTTTTTTCTAAAGAGTTGCTATGCATGTATTTAGAGGTTTTCTATGTTGCGTGTAAGAAATGATAACTTATGTAAATTTTACTTTCGACGAAAATACATGAGAAAGTATGGATGCAAAAGTTTATATATTGTATACTATTTATGAATGTATGTATTTCATAAATAAATATATAGTTCTCAAGATATTAAATAAAATGGACGTTCTAACAATCCCTATAAAAATCTCCCATAAAATTTCCTCGACACTTTTAAGTTTCTATATGAACACCCTGAATGTATGAAAAATCATTTTCAAACATCATCTTTTCAGGAATCACCTTAATCAACAATTAAGCACGTGTAAATTAGTCCAATGATATTTAATTTAGAATTAAACATGTGCTAAAATCTCTTAGTTTTTTAACATACACACAGTAGTTGTGAATATATTTTATTTTCAATATGAATACCCATGATGATAGACATGGGCGGATCCACAGTAGCCTAGGGGGGGGGAGCGCCCCCCCTGGATTTTGAAAAACAGTGCTTTTCGGTAATATTTTCAGTAGTTTGCCCCCCCTGGAAATTTTTTTTGCCCCCCCTGGATTGTCTGATTAATTTTATTGAAAAAAATATTTAATATCATGTATAATGAAATAATTATGGAAAAATATCAAAATATAAAGTTTTATAGATGAAAATTTTCTTCATCAACTTCATTATCTATTACTTTGAGCTTTATTTTATTGTTATTTTTAATATATAAAATGTTATTATTCTAATAAATTTTTTATTAGGTAAGAATATATATTAAATTATTATTTTTTATTTAGTACCCGATTAGTTAATGGATTTAAATCCGATAAGCTATTACAATCTGATATTTGCCCCCCTCCCTGACTAAAATCCTGCATCCGCCCATGATGATAGATATAAACATACATGATAATATGTATGAACATCTCGAGCAGATTAAAATTCATTATTAATAATAATTAGCGTTCTACACCCTACGTGTCTAGCCACTCATTTGAAAAATATACAAAATACTAATATGAATGTTCATACTTGAAATGGGCAGTATTTATATCTAACTAATGAGTATTCATATTTAGTTATTTGGGTGTTTATATATGATCGTGAAATATAAAAACTAATCAAAATAAAAATATTGTTGAAAATGAAAAATTAGAAGAAAAAACAGTTTGGAACGGATTTGAGAATAAAAATATTACGGAAAATAAAAAATTAAAAGAAAAAACAGTTGGGGACATATTTGACATATATTTGTGGGTTAGAAAGTATTTCCAATAATTAATTATATGTACCCGCTACACCAGCGGTAAGATAATTCAGTATGATGTAGACATTTCAATGTGGGGAGTTTCATCGAAGCTAACAAAATTTGCATCTCCACGTAGGGTGGTATTCATCAGTAGCATTCAACCTTTCAACATATAATAATTGGATAAACCCCACGTAGGGTGGTATTCATCAGTACACAACGGATGAACGGTTGAATAAGCTGATAAGTACCTGTGCTCTAACGGCGCAGAACGGAACTAGGTTGTAATTAAAATCATTTTAAAAAGTTCCTTTTATTTTGCTTTAAATATATTAGTCTTTATTTTTAAATAAAAACATGCACCTAATTTTGACCCTATACAAAAAAAAATCATTTTTTTTCTCAATTATATAACTTAATACTTTAGGCACCTGAGTTTGGAGAAGAAGAGGAGAAAAGAGAAGAGAATAGATGTAAGATGAGTATTATTACATTCCAAAATAGGATGGTGTAATTTCTTGGAAAATGAATAAAGAAATTCACCCCCATTTTCCTGCATACCTCTCCATTCACTATTTAAAATAAAAACTCAGGAATAAGGTGAAGAATTGTTCTTCCTTTCCTTCTCCCCTCCTCCATTCACCTTCTCTGGAGCATAACCAGAGTCGGTGATTTTATGATAAATAAGCAATAAATTTTCTAAGTAACTCCAGTCTCATATGTCCCTTATTTAAATGAAGGACATCTTTGCGTTTTTATAATAATGAGAGATTTTTTTATCATTAATTTAATGACGGACTTTTTAAAGTAATATTGTCTTAAATATTTTCCTTTAAAAAGTAATGTCTTAAAAGATAAAAAAAAATTGAAGCCATCATACTATTTGTGCTGTTAATATATTCAATACGATGGAGCCTTCCTATTTGATAGATTTTGAAGGAAAATATTTATTAATATGGACTAAAATGAAAAAAACCCAGCAATTGTCAAATATATTTTGTAGTTCGATTAGAATTCTCTACCAAAATATTCATAAGCTGTTGCATATTTGAATTCTATTTTTTTATTCATTAATGATTGAGTCTGACTTTGTTTGTGAATATAATATATTTGATTTGCTTCTCCATATAAACCGGAGTGTTAATTAAGTAATCGCTTGCAAACACCAATGGGAGATGAAACCAGGAACAGGGTTGGGGATATCAGTTCTTCGATCCAAAAAAGAGAGAGATGAAAACAGGAGAGATGGGTTCAGATGCACTCATAGAAAATATATCATAAAATGGAACTCAAAACATCGCTGTGTAACGGTGTTATGGGTTTGCAGATTGGTGAGGATGGTAGCTGTTACAGTTCTGGTTGGAGACCGTTCATTATCAGTCACTAACAAGCTTGATTTGGTATAAGAAAAGGTTAGGAAGTAAATATTTTCCAGCTAAAAAAAAAAACAACTTTACAAAAGTGGTTGGCTTTGTGTGGCTGTGCGCTAGAGAACTTGGTAAATTTGATTGTTTGGAACATGAAACTTTCGACTTAATTTATTAATTCAGTAACATGCATCATGGACTTGTAGTGCACATGTACCAGCAGTTATGTACTTGATAGCCTTTCAAATTTCAATACGCTGACCGTTGAGGCGTTAATTAAATATTGGATAACGTATACCTAAAAATACTGAATGGAGATTCTAGTGTTTTAAAAACGAGGTTGGATTGAGTCGGATCGGGATGAGAGGAACGACATCTCCAAAAAAAAAAAATCCAGGTGGAGTGCTTTTGATCTGATCCGTTCAATCAGAGATTAACGGTTCTGATTTAACAATAATAAATCATGTGCATCAAAATTCGTGTTTAAACTTCTTCATAGTCATTGTGATTAAAATAAGCCGTTGTAATTAATTTTTAAAAACTCTCCACAAAAAATTATCTCCAGAGAATACTCACCCGGGATGGGACGGGTTTCCATGGGTCGACAGGTTTTGGCGGGATGGGTCAACGGGTTAGCACAGGTCCATTTTGAGGGGTTCGGGTCGGTTTTTTTTTTTCAATTTTTTTCTAAATTTCAAAAGTAACCCAATAAAATCCAAATAAATTCTCAAACATTCTGAAAATTGAAAAATAATTATTTTTATATAACCTTGACCAAATTTTTTTAATTTTTTCATATTTTTTTAAATTTTTTTGAAACTTTTGAATTTTTTTATTTTTTTGGGTTTACCGGGTATTGGGTCGGGTCTGCACAAGTTTTCCGGGTCGGTTCGGGGCGGGGTCGGGTTTTTATGGGTCCAACGGGTCGGATCAGGTCTAAAGAGAGTCGGGTCCAAGATAGATTTTTTCAAAAAAAAAATTTGCCCGCACCCGTTCTAAACCCATCGGTTCTAACGAATACGGATTTTCATGAGTTGGACCACGGGATGGGTCGGATCGCGAGACAGATCCAACGAATCGGGTCTAGACCCGTCAGATTATTTTATAACACTAGGCGATTGCATTTTTATTTTTCTTGAGACCACGATTTTAAAAGATTTATTTTATTAATTTGTTTAGCTTGTTAAGTTGTTATACAATATTTTATTTGTTTAGTGATGTATTGTAAATCTATTTATCATTTGAATATTGTATACGAAGATTGCGGTGTGAGTGAAATATTCATGTACTAAATGATTAATCGACCCGGCCTGTTGCCTTCAACAACAATAAAGTCTTCAAATCTCAAATAAAATTGGGATTAACACATCTTTACCGATTGCCATCTGTTGGGTTTTAGATCCAATTCAGTCTTGGTCCATTTTTATAACTCTTAACTCTTATTTATTTTCTTGACATCTTTATTTCTATTGTGACCGTTGCTGAAAAATTAGAATTATTACAATATTTGTGGCTAGTGACTGTTTCTTTTTGTATGTCTTAAACAAAAAGAAAAAAGAAAGAGAGAATATAATAGATAGAAAAGGTAGATATAGAAGTGATTATTTATTCTAATAATTGAAATACTTTTATATTTTTTTGATTTATAATAAATTTGTTAGTCGTTTGCCTCCTAATGGAGTAGACTCAACCAAACTATTTTATCTCTTATATCTTCTATTATATGTTTTTTATGTACTTTTTTTGACTCGATCTATCATATGATAATATCTCTTAGTTTATTGTGATTGATTAGATTCATTAGTTTTATTTCTAATTTTTCAGAATTTTCTTGTTGTGCGGGTTCTTGATTGTTTGTAGCTGTTTTTGGTAGTTGATACTAGTATCAGTATTGTACCCACTGAACAGTTTGTACCAATCCAGATTTTTGTATAACACCATCTCTTTGATCAACTTATCTATTGTCAAAAGTTTATTTAAAGAACCTAACCATACAAACACCTTCATTCCTGGAGGTGCTTTAATTTTCCAAATCATGTGAATACGACTCTTAAATTAAGGGAAAATTAGTTTTTTGCCACTATAAAGTTTTAAATTTAGGTTTTTGCCACTACAAAAATCTAATTCAGAAATTTACCATTACAAAATTGAATTATTCTTAAATTTGCCATTATGTATATTTAATCACAATTAAAAAAATAAAATTTTCCTTAATACCAATTATACCCTCCATCTCCATCTGTTTTTAGTACCGATAGATAGGAAATGAACTCTTCGACGGAAAAAAAAAATAAACCCTAAAATCAGATTCCCTTGGTGCTGCCTCCCCTGTAGCTCGGCCTCCCCCTGGTTGAACTTCCACTACAGCATATCCTACTGCACCTGAATTTCCAAAACCAACACTGTGCCATCAAAATGAACAGAAAAACGGATAAAAAGTTGAACGGAGAGACATATGATAGAAAGCAATCAATTGAGGAAAAAGAAAAAAAAAAACAAAATGACGAGGGGGGGGGGTTGGATTCAATTTGTCATTGCCAAAAATGGCAAATTATAGGATGGTTTCAATTGGTTCCATGCATAAACAAAGGCGAAACTTGGGATCGAGGATCGGGTGGTACGCAGTGGAACCAATTGAAAACTCTAAAAAGTCTAGCGCAAACACGTACTTGGTACTGGGTACTAGGGCCTATTTATCTAATCATCTGGCATGGCAAATGTCCAATCTCATGTTCTCCTCTCTGTGCTGTGTTGTGATGTGCTGTACTTTTTCTATCGGGTGCTAAAACAGATGGAGATGGAGGGTATAATTGGTATTAAGGAAAATTTTATTTTTTTAATTGTGATTAAATATACATAATGGCAAATTTAAGAATAATCCAATTTTATAATGGTAAATTTCTAAATTAGATTTTTGTAGTGGTAAAAACCTAAATTTAAAACTTTATAATAATCACTTTCTCAGAACTGGCAAAACGTAGCAACCCAAATAAAGAGAGTGAGATACTTCAATTGAGAAATTATCAAACATAATGAGCAGAGGGGGGAGCTATGGAGGTGGCAAGAGCTCTCTTAGCTACCTCTTTGAACCAGAGGAGACTAATAAAACCCCGACAAACTCATCAGCAAAACACGCTCAAAAATCTCAGGCCAAGAACCATGAAAAGTCAGATGAAGGCAATCAAACTGGAACTCCTGCGTCGAAGTCAGGGGAGAAGCCTCAGAAGAAAGAAGACAGCAAGAAACAGGTAGTACAAGAAGGTAACAAACCGCAGAAACAAGCAGCCAGCGGCGCCGTTTACTTTTACACTGTAAATATCTCTTGCCTCTTGGATTATAGATAGTTCCACTGTACTTAATTCTATGATTGTTTCTAGTTGATTTTGCTTTTCAAGCTCTTGAAGACAAGAAATTCCAGAATCTAATTGTTCATTCTTCTTTTTTTCCAGGGTCGTCCATCGACAAAAGTTAATTCGGTTCCGGGAGGGCGCTCCTCTCTCGGATACCTCTTCGGAGACAGCTGATCTCAACATTGGATGAATGAACACATGAAGCTTTCAAATTGGTGTCAATTTATTCCAAGTTCAAACTAAGAATGTTTTTTTAACGGTTCTGTGAATTATATAATGGCAAAATGGTTTTGCCAGTATAATATTTATGTATTATGTGTGGTACGATTATGGCCCGAGTCCATAGCATACCATGGATAACTTTGATTGTGGGTTTTACTTTAATAATATTAGTAAACTTATCTGTTCTTACGCGTAGACTCTTATATTTATAATATTTTTTTATAATAACCAGCATTAACATAAATTATTGAAGTAATAATTTTTTTCATATTTTTTACAACAACCAACATTTATTAATGAAGGAATAAAATTTGTGACGAGATGAAACTTATACTTTAACTATTTAAATTGATATAAGGACATTGTATTTACTAAAAATCACATTTCTGTTTAAGTTGAAAACAGAGAATGAAAGATGACATCAATGGAAGATAGTTTGTATATAAATTGATATGAGGACATTATATTTACTAAAATCACATTTCTGGTGAAGTTGAAAAAAAAAAGAGAATGAAAGTTAGGATCGGGTTTAGACGGGTTGAATGAGGCGGGTCGGATCGGTTTTGGATGGGGCAGATTTGGTTGAGCTTTTTTTAGAACGTTCGACTACAACTCGTCTTAGGACCATGGATTGACCTGTCCATGAATTTAGATAGGTTTGACCTCGAATTGGATTAGATTGTGTCGCAGCTTCGGATTTGACGGATCGAATTGGACCTGGTTTTTTCATAACACAACTTGTGTATATGTGATTTATTTCTTGGATGTCAAGTGAGTGCTATATTTTAAAGCTAATATAAAATCTGTATTTATAATTTCTTCACAAACAATTGTTCGACCTAGTGAAAAGTTGATACCTGACCATGTGCAATTTTGCACATTTAATCGTACATAAGCGACATTGTCGGATATTGTGTGGCAAGGGTGGTGAGCAACAGAGCAAGGCGATATACAGTCCACATATTAAGACTTTTCCGGATTTCTTGTGGCATAGAGCATGATGTGTTCATATATTAAGTTGGTCGCATGTAGTAGTCTTCACACACATATGCAGCCGTGCAGACCTCGTTTTATAATACTAATTAATATAGTTTAACTGCTAAAAAAAATGTAAAAAAGGAAAAACAGAAAAGCAGATTAACAGATGAATGATGCTATGGTTTTATCCATGGCATCTCCATTATTTGTACAGGCACCGATAGCCAACAATTTCACACATGCAAACCAACATGTTAAACAACTTCCTTACATGCAAACCAATACACACACTCTTATCTGGCATTTGTTTGTCACCAACTGAAGCTGATAGATTCATAGTGAAGATTATTAGCCAGCCCTGATGAGCAGACAGCTGCCACTTCATGCCGCATCCCGGTGGGCCCACTAGCCATGACTCCAACATTTTCATCTTCATTTGCCAGTAAAATCACTGCAATACACAGTAAATAAATGACTCTGTCAACATAATTACATAAAAGAGGCCCTTCATAATCTGATGGCTATGAAAATGAGAATTGCATACTTTTTAGGTTAGGCCTTCCACCGTAGTGCACATTTGTAGCTTTAACCAGTGATTCTTGCGGCAAACTCTCCATTTCTTTATCAGAACAATGGTACCATGAACTAGGGGAAGTCATTGGAGTTGGCAAATCCAAACTCTTAATCTGTTTTGCGGCCTTTAAATTTTCCCTCTTGCTTTTTAGGAATGGGACAGTGCAGGCAACCACAATAGAAATGCACATAAAGAGCAGTTGCAAAACAGTCAATGAGCTTAGTGAATATATTTTTCCTGTATTTTTGTCAATCGGATAGATGTAAAATCGTTGGACGATACCAAGTAGTAGAAGAAAAGCAACAAAGGAAGAGGAGATTATCATAGCCAAACAGAACCAGCTGTTTGGACCGAGGACTGGAGAGATGGGAATGTGTGATGGTTTCGGTTTGAAGCAGATCGTACGGATCAGTGTCTGTTCGTCACTGATAGGAGCCTCTTTCTCTCTCGTTACATAAGCCTCTATCCTTAGACTTAGGCGTGACAAGTCAGAGACATTGCCGCTGACTGGTAGGAGGAGATCAAGCATTGTGAGGTCCATTGAATTCTTAAAGGCACAAATTAATAGGAGATTTGGGGTTGGGATATTAAGAGTATTGCTTCGGTGGATAAACTCACGAATGATTGAGATGAAAGGGGTGATGCCACTGCCACCGCTGATCATCACCATAGACTTGTACCTGTAGAGACAGATTAGCTTTAATTAAAACCCTTGGCTGGATGTTGTTGAAAATATAAACTTAATTAATATTTTCTTGAAGTTTGTTGTCCAATCAATAGAATTTAAGACTGATTCATTAGAAATTTTGACAGATCATCCGAACTTTATTTTAGGTATATAAATTATAAATTTAAAGCTCTTTAAGTCTAATTTTTAATGGTTCAAGTTTCAAGTCGATTGGAGTTTTCTAGAGAAAGTTATGACAGTTTTAATAGAGATGGGTCAGATTTGACTGGACTGCTTAGTTTTCTGTTTTCTATATTTATTATGAATTCTAGAATTTTCTTTTGATGTTTTGGCTCTATAAATAGAGTTGTAATCTGTTGCTTTGTAAGACAATGTAAGAGAGATAATATAATAGAGAATTACAAAGAGTTTTTCAGATAAGAACTTGTTTGTTTTCTCCATCTCTTCTCTCTACCACTATATGAATTGTATCCACTATTAAATATACTCAACAAATTGGTATCAGAGCCATGGTCAATAACGGTGCAACCATTAGAGGTGTCGGGCATGTATCATGCTTGCGACTTTCGAAGACTAACTACGAAAATTGGTGCATACACATGAAGGCGCTACTCGGCTCGCAAGATGTGTGGGAAGTCGTTGAGCTTGGCTATACCGAACATGCGACCTTGCAAGGCTTGACGAATAATCAAGTGAAAGAGTTGAAGGAGTCACGCAAGAAAGACAAAATCGCGCTCTACTTGATGTACCAGGCGGTTAATGAGTCGGGCTTTGAGAAGATAGCCGGTGCGAAGACTTCAAAAGAAGCATGGGAGACTCTTGAAAAGGCATACAAAGGAGCGAACCGAGTGAAGCAAGTTCGGTTACAAACACTTAGAGGTGAGTTTGAAACTTTAAGAATGAAAGAGTCGGAAGGTGTATCAGATTATATCACAAGGGTAGAAATGGTGGTGAACCAACTCAAAAGAAATGGTGAAGAGATAAGTGAAAATAGAGTAGTAGAGAAAATATTAAGGTAATTAACCAATGATTTTGAGAATGTTGTGTGTGTCATAGAAGAGTCTAAAAATTTGGCAGAAATGACGGTGGATGAGCTCTCAAGTTCATTAGAGACACATGAAAAAAGAAAAAAAAAGAAGAAGCAAGAGGTGTTAGGGGAAACACTTCAAGCTAAGGTAACATTAAAAGAAGACAAGTCGGAAAAAGGTGAAGGTGATTGTGGAAGAGGCTGTGGTGGCTTTAGAGGTCGAGGTAGAGGTCGCGGTAGAGGCCGTGGTAGAGGACAAGAAGAGAACAAGAAAGAGAAGAACCAATCGATCTCATACGGCGGAGACTGAGGTCGAGGAAGAGGAATATCAAGTAAGTACAATGTTCAATGTTACTTTTACAAAAAGTATGATCATTATGCAGCGGAGTGTTATTACAATGAAAAGAAAGATGATGAGAAAAAAGAAGAGAAAGGAGGTGATGGTGTGGTATTACTAGCAAGCAAGGAGGTCGACTCCAACAACAAGTCGGTGTGGTATTTGGATACCGGTGCAAGCAATCATATGTGTGGCTACAAGCACATGTTTATCAAGATAGAGGAGATTGTAGAAGGCCATGTATCATTTGGAGATGCCTCAAAAGTGAAAGTTAAAGGCCAATGTGAAATTCTTATTCAGTGTAAAGATGGAAATGAGAGGTTTATCTCTAATGTTTATTATGTGTCGGATATGAAGAGTAATATTTTGAGTTTGGGATAATTATTAGAATGTGGTTACACGGTTTTTATGAAAGAAAAAATACTTTATTTGAGAGACCAAGATAATCGGTTGCTAGCTCAAGTAGAAATGATCAAAAATCGCATGTTTAAGTTGAATTTGGTGAATGTTCAAGCAAGTTGTTTAAAGACATGTGTAGAAGATATGATTTGGTTGTGGCATTTATGGTTTGAACATCTTAATTTTAATTGTTTGAGGCAATTATCAAATAAAAGAATGGTGAAAAATATATCACACATAGACCATAGTGACAAATTATGTGAAGATTGTGTGTTAAGAAAGCACCCAAGAAATTCTTTTCCAAAAGAAGCAAGTTATCGTGCAAAGAAGGTGCTTGAATTGGTTCATACCGATATTTGTGGCCCAGTAACCCCTAATTCACTTGGTAAATACTGGTACTTTATTACCTTTATTGATGACTTTTCTCGAAGAACTTGGGTATATTTTTTAAAGGAGAAATCTGAAGCATTTTTTATTTTTAAGAAGTTTAAGGTGCTTATTGAAAATTTAAGTGGTGAATGCATAAAAACTTTGAGATCCGATAGAGGCGGTGAATTTACATCAAAGGAGTTTGTGAATTTTTGTGAACAAAAAGGTATTAGAAGGTTCTTAACGCCCCTTATTCACCTCAACAAAATGGAGTGGTGGAAAAAAAAAATCGGACCATACTCGACATGGTTCGAAGCATGTTAAAGAGCAAAAATATGCCGAATGAATTTTGGGCCCAAGCAGTGAGGTGTGCGGTTTACTTGCAAAATCGATGTCCTATGGTGAGTTTGGAGAATATTACCCCACAAGAAGCATGGTGCGGTGTGAAACCATCAGTAGCTCATTTGAAGGTGTTCGGAAGTGTGGCTTATGCTCACGTTCCAGATCAAAAGCACACAAAACTTGATGACAAGAGCAAGAAGCTGATTTTTATTGGCTATGATGAGAAATCTAAGGCATACAATCTTTATGATCCGCTTACTAAAAAGGTACATGTGAGTTGTTATGTGCAGGTCAATGAAGAAAGCATGTGGAATTGGAGTTCCATGGAGGAGATATCTCATGAAGAAGGAAAAGAAGCGGCATCAATAATTATCTCTACACCGACAAGCACAACTACATCGACAACAACACAAGCTGAACCATCTTCACATTTATCCGATGATGAAGATGAGCCAAGGACACCAAAGACAAGGAATTTACGAGAAATATACGAGATGACAAGTGAATTATATTTGGTGTGTCTTTTGGCGGATGCGGAGGACATCACATTCGAGCAAGCCGTAAAAGATGAGAAGTGGCAAGCCGCTATGCAAGAGGAGATGAAAGCAATCGAGAAAAATGACACTTAGGAACTTGCGACGTTGCCCAAGGGTCACAAGTCGATTGGTGTTAAATGGGTTTATAAGAAAAAGATGAATGCGCAAGGTGAGGTTGAAAGATACAAGGCGAGAATAGTGCCGAAAGGGTACAAGCAAAAGGTAGGGATTGATTATGAAAAGGTGTTTGTCCCAGTAGCAAGAATGGAGACAATCCGACTACTAATCTCGTTGGCGGCTCAAAACAAATGGAGCATTTTTCAAATGGACGTGAAATCGGCATTTCTAAATGGAGTGCTTGAAGAAGAAGTCTACATCGAGCAACCTTCCGGTTATGTGAAAGTTGACAAATAGCACATGGTGTTGAAGTTAAAGAAGGCGTTGTACGGGTTGAAGCAAGGACCAAGGTCATGGAACACTCGAATTGATGCATACTTCAAGGAGCATGGGTTTGTGCAATGCCCATATGAACATGCACTATATTTGAAGGTACAAAAAGATGATATTTTATTTGTGGCATTGTATGTAGATGATTTAATTTTTACAGAAAATAATAGAGATATGATTGAGAAATTTAAGTTAGAAATGACAAAGGAGTTTGAGATGACCGATTTGGGTCTCATATCTTATTTTTTGGGGTTAGAAGTGAGACAAGAAAATTCTGGAATTTTTGTTTCACAAGAAACATATACAAAGGAGATTTTAAAGAAGTTTAAGATGGATGAATGTAATTCCGTAAATATTCCGGTTGAGAGTGGGACAAAATTGTCTCGATATGATGAAGGAAAAGCGGTTGACGCAACACTATATAGAAGCTTGGTTGGAAGCTTGCGTTATTTGACGTGCACAAGGCCGGATATTGTTTATGGAATTGGCTTAGTGAGCCGATATATGGAGGAGCCGAAAATGACGCATTGGAAAGCCGTAAAGCAAATTCTTCGCTATGTCAAAGGTACATTATCTCATGACTTATTTTATTCTCATACTAATGAGTTTGATCTTGTTGGATATTCCGATAGTGATTGGAGTGGAAATTTAGATGATCGGAAGAACACTTTGGGTTTTATATTTTTCATGGGAAGCACGTCATTTACATGGTTCTCTAAGAAGCAACCTATTGTTACTTTGTCCACATGTGAAGCGGAATATGTTGCCGCATCTTCTTGCGTATGTCATTCTTTTTGGCTACGTAAGTTACTAAAGGAGATGAACTTTTCTCAAGAGAAGGCGACGAAGAGTGGATAACAAGTCGGCAATTGAGTTGGCGAAAAATCCGGTGCATCATGAAAGGAGCAAGCACATAGATGTGTGTTTTCACTTCATACGAGAACATATGAAGAATGACGATGTGGAGATGACTCATGTGGCGAGTCGTGATCAAGTGGCGGACATATTCACCAAACCACTACCGGCAGAACTCTTCAATAAGTTCAAGAAGTTGCTCGGGATGTAAGTCAGAAATAATTAAGTTTAAGAGTAGATGTTGAAAATATAAACTTAATTAATATTTTCTTGAAGTTTGTTATCCAGTCAATAGAATTTAATGCTGATTCATTAGAAATTTTGACAGACCTTCCGAACCTTGTTTTAGGTATATGAGCTATGGATTTAAAGCTCTTTAAGTCTAGTTTTTAATGGTTCAAGTTTCAAGTCGATTGGAGTTTTCTAGAGAAAGTTATAACTGTTTTAATAGAGATGGGTCAGATTTGACTGGGCTGCTTAGTTTTCTGTTTTCTATATTTGTTACGAATTCTAGAGTTTTCTTTTGATGTTTTGGCTCTATAAATAGAGTTGTAATCTGTTGTTTTGTAAGACAATGTAAGAGAAATAATATAATAGAGAATTATAAAGAGTTTTTTAGATAAAACTTATTTGTTTTTTCCATCTCTTCTCTCTGCCACTATATGAATTATATCCACTATTAAATATACTCAACAGATGTTGCAGGGATTAATCTTAAGAGAGAGAATTTGTAATGAACCTCAAGAAATCAACGGAAATTGGGCTATATGGCCCCTCAACTGAGATGTCGAGGCCATCGAGTGTGGCATGTGATGAAAGCTGTCTGTACAACTTCTGCGTCCAGCTTCCTTCTTTTTTTATGATGACACTAAGCCTCTGGGGTTCCAAATTGCTGCTTGAAGAAATAGTAAATGGATGCCATTGGAGACGCGAAACACTTGGAACATTGATGAATATTGTGCTCAAGGGATTGCAGCTCAACCCTACACAAGATATCACATTATTAACAACTATATTATAAGTGATTGTCCACAAAATTTTCATGTTTGTACCCATACATTAATTGAACTTACTGCGTGAATATATTAAACATATGGTTTTTCCTAATTTATCTAACTAATGGTGAGGCATGATATATATCTGTAGTTTCTAATCATCAAGTGAAATACCGACACACTAATATTCATAGAACTCAAACATCATTATTCTGATTGATATATGTGTGTCTAATTGTCCAAAAAGTAATAAATAAACTAAATCTCCCAACCAAGTAAATTATGTCCTTTTTTACGTTTAATGACAAAATTTCTTGCCTGGGCTCTTGGAGAAGTTGAGTTCAATTCCTTCGGATGGCAGGAGCCGGGCTGAGACAAGTTGCACTCTGGTCCGTGATTGCATGAACCGCAAGTACCGGTCAATCATAAATAGGTAAACTCCTGGGAGAATTTGGCAAAAGAAACTCATGCCGACATGAAGCATGTATAAGAAGATAAATATGATGTAGAGCTGGTGGGTGTAGAAAAACAGCTCAAACTTGCTACGCCTTATGCGAGGCAAGGTGGTGACCCACAAGGCTAAGCCTGCGAGCAAGGCTAATTCTCCAGGTACATTAGCAATATCGGTCTTGCTCCATTTTATCAGCTGCAGTTAAATTTTGGCAAAAGAATACATGAAAATGGAATTTATGGATTCCATAGGTGTTCATGAAATATCTTTTTGCATAATTTTATGATATTCTTTTTATTCGCAGCTACACGGTTTGTTCAATATTAATTATTTAAAAGGTTTCTCAGTTAATATCTTCTATGTTCAATGTATCGTTCAAATTAAACTGTTAACATATATGCATAAGAAACAAAAGAACATAACAATTATATTGACAAATGTGTGGTAATAATACAAAGAAACAAAGTAAGGAATTAGTAATTACAAAAGGTAAATATAATTTTGAATTGTAGTACTACTAAAACCCAATTACCTCATCTAATTGGTTCATGGAAGCCCAGAAGATGAAGTAGCAGAGACCATGAGCAGTAAATAGCACCATGACGATATGTCCCAACCATATGTGGTACTTGATGCTCGAGTCTGATGTGAGGCCAATCAATGGTAGAAGAGAGGAAATTCTGGTAACTGGAAAGAACAGAAAAGCACAGCATAGGTGGCCAATTAGACCAAGACGCAGTCCCACGTTTTCCAGCTTAGCTTGCCACCTGAATATTAAGAAAAATTCTTAATTATGTAATTAATAATTTAGTTACACATAGATTTCGTGCAATAGATCATGAAGTTCTTATTTTTGTCTGTTCCTTACATATGCATGTTTGTTTGTTACATGCAAAAAGAGGAGTGATCTCTTACATTTTTTCTGAACCGTGCACTTTCAATTTGGGGAAGGTAACCTTCAAATAGGTCGAAAAGCACCATACCAAGAGTGCCAGAAACATAAGACTGAAGGTCAGCTCAATTCCTGAAACGACACCTTGTGGCCCCCTTATAAGTACTGGCCTCTTCCATGCAGCTAGATATGAATTGTACCAGCTTCTGTCAAAAGGGAAAAAAATAAGACACAACGAAATAGTGCATGACCATTTCTTCATGCCAGCCCGAACTTCTAGCTGTTCAAAGCGAAACTCCTAAAAGTTCGAGGTATATACCTGTGATTTTCTTTGTAGCCAGTTTTCTCGCGCAAATGCAGATATATGCACCCAAGAACAGCAACAAACATCATAGGAAACGCATATACCAAAATATTGGTTCCTGTCATATGAAAAACAAATGGTTATTCCTTTCTTTTGGCATACATATATGACATTATTTATTAGATAAAAAAGTGTTAAAACCTTGTCTGCCGAAGTAAGTAGAGTTGGTATCAGCATAAAGTTTCGGTGACCATGTCGACCTGAAATTATTCGTCGGCCTTATCGCCCAAAGGAAAATCCAGCCAGCGAATACCAGTGCCAGAAATATCTTCATTACTTTCAGAAACGCTACTTTGTCAATGGCTTGCGTTGAAGACCGCATGGAAGAGGTGCCGGACACTGTGTTACTATTCATGATTATAATTCAATGTTTCAGCTATATTTTGCTTTGCTTTGTTTTGGTGCTCTTGCTTTGAGGAGGGCGTTCCTTCTTATAGGGTTGATATGGACTGAAAGGCATGCTTCATGCATGTCCTCCATCCGTTTAGAAAATTGCCTCTTTCATGCTGCCACCATTGTGGCAAGACAGCGATATGCAATTCTTCATTTTTTCTTAGCCTCAGAATTTAGTGATGACATGCACAAGCTATTCTTTAAACTTTTTTTTTATAACAGTTTGCGCACCTTGTGAACAGCCCCTAATTGTTCATATTTCGTCAATGGTGAACTTTGTTTGTTGAAAATAATTCACTTTCTTAATAAATCGCATCAAGCCTAAGTCGAAGCTGATAACAAGTGTTGATGATGGTGCATCATCGGGGAAATTATATGATAGTTATAATCATAGTCGATTTAGATCGTGCATTATGGGGGACATGATACCGGTGGTCTTCTTTATTTTTTTATCCTTAAAATGGAAGTCAATTGCCATGATTGTTGGATTAACAATTATTAGAGAATTCTCTCAATGTTTGGGGGTCAACTTATATTGCTTTAGGTTACTGTTTCAATTTTATTGCTCCACTAGTTCGATTTATCTCCAATAAATGAGAAGAAAATTAAAAGAAGAATAAATGTTTCCTTGCTCCACGTCGTCGGGGAATCTTTTCCTGCTTAATCTGGAAATGGTGCGATGAATCATTTATGTGCTACGTATATATGATCAGCTTCGTCTTATGAATTATTTTTTCATTATTAAAATCTAAATAATCTATTTAATCGCTCATAATAATTTTCATATGAAAATTAAATTGTAGACTAAATTTTATATTTTTAATTTTTTACTATTTTTTAGCTAGTACAAAATCACTTAATTTAATTATTATAAATCATTCAAAAGAAGTGATTTTTCAACTGTCTAAAAAATAATGAAAATTCAAAAAAAATATATTATTTGATGTATATAATTGAATTTTCCATATGAAAATAATTTTGAGTGATTCAAATCAGTCATTTAGAATTTGAAAATGAATAAACAATTTATAGCACAAAGTTGTTATGTGCTATGCATAGCATCATAATTCAGTACGTTCAATTTTCATTGAAATATAATAATAATAATAATAATAATAATAATAACATGATGATGAAAAATTCACCAAATCTGACCGATCTTGACCTTAATTACCAGTAATTAAATCAAATGTACATGATCATTGCTGGTTAAATATTTGAATGCGAAGTCATCGATCAGTCAACAAACCATATGTTAAACCGTGAAAATTAATTAAACAATAATAATAATTAAGAGAATAATTCAAATGATTTAGCATAAATTAATAAATAACTTGAACTAATAATTAAGGATATATATATATATATAAATAAAAAAATAAAATAAACATAAAATAAACATAAATCGATAAATAAAGCTAAATGAGAGTAGATATCTAATAATAGAACCAAAGATCAAATTAAAAGTTATAAAGATATAAATTTCGTAATATCAAATTCAATAACTAACACAAATCATGTTGATCTAATTTAAATTAAAGAAATAGCATTTATAATGAAATCTAAAATATGAAAGTCAAACTCGTCTCTTAAAACATAAAATAATAATAATAATAATAATAATAATAATAATAATAATAATAATAATAATAATAATAATTAAAAGAAGAATTGTCACACGCCGAAAATAAATGAATCGGATTAGGGGTGCTTAATCCCGCCACGTACGCACGACGAAACGCGCGTACGAAAGGCTAAATTAATAATATAAGATAAATCTCAGAATAAACAAACAATAATAAATATAAATACATGACCATACAGTCTAGAATGAACAAAGAGTATACAACGCCTACATAGGCGGGGCTAGCTCCATCGGAATGGGCAGCAAATCTCTCAAATAAAAACCCAAAGGAAAGAAGTAAAACTCGAAACCCGATAGATCCTAATCTACTACCCGGCTCACGTGCACATGCAGCGAAGCATCTCTGTCATCGCGCAGGACTGTCCCTAGCACTCGCTCCAAGAAAATTCTGAACCTGAAATACCTGGATCCCACAACCACCGTGGAAACGTGAGTAATTTTAAAAATTACTCAGTACGGATTTAGATCCAGCCTTAAGATTTGATCTTCTTTCTTAGACTGGACCCAACACCGATACTGATATTTTAAATGCAACAGTTATCTATTTAAATAGTAAAATTATAGTTAATATGTCTCTTTAACAATTCGCTATGATACAATGACATGCAATGATGAGATAAACACAAATTATAAAAATCAGTGGATAATAATATAATATATAGTAAATATATATATAAGATACGAGATTTAAAGCACTCGTATATATATAACCCAGTTGCAGATCATCAGTCCATCCACAAGCGGGCACGTGGTCGAGTAAGCGGGCGCCAATGCCCTGAATACCCTGGGAAATTTCGGCCTCCCGGAGCGATAACGCCCTAGGAGAGTGACGGCTAAAAGCACGTACTCGGTATTCTGAATCTGATGATCCACCTCACAAAATAATAATAATAATAATATGAACAAAGAGATTTAATATTTATGCTTTCAGTTGCCATATCGTCAAAGAAGGTAACAACCCAGGAAATAATAAATCAGAAACTAATACAAAAAGAAGCCTACACTGTACCAACAAAGGATCAGAGGACCGCATCCCGAAAATAATGACAAAATGAAATATAATACAGATGGGAGCCTACACTGTACCAACCTGGGGCCAGAGGACCGCATCCCAAAGGGGAGCCTACACTGTACCAACCAGGGGCCAGAGGACCGCATCCCGAGAAATGACAAAATGACAGATAATACAAATGAGAGCCTACACTGTACCCACTAGGGGCCAGAGGACCGCATCCCGAGAAATAACAAAGCAGGGTAGAATCCAGACTCAGATATGGATGCCCACACTAAACACTAAAAGACATGGTATCCTAATCGCTCAAATTTGGATTAAAAATTTTAATCATATTAAGAATATTAAAAGTATAATATTGATCAAAAGAAAAATACTCTGGCACGGCCGAGCCCGTCAAATGACGGGGTCGGTGGATAACCGACAAGCAAAGGTGCGCAGTGTATATACGGACCAAATGAATATAACCCGCCGATGCAGTTATACAAGGCAACCTCGTGACCGAGATCACCCGCCCGCCTCTCAACACTTTCCCATGCATTTTGCATGATTAATTACCTAACTAAATTTATAATTAATGATATTAATAATATTAATCTACTAATTATAATCTATAACTTTATTTATTTAACTCTAACAAAATCCTATCTCGGGACTATTTCCCGAGTCCTACTCATATCCTGTCTACATGAAATATGATATGATATGACATGCGAATGCGGGTATGTCTCGAATATGCTGGTCAATTTACCGGATGCAAATGACAGGTCAGATTTAAGTCTCTAATCATTTTTGGTCAAAAAACACCGCAATTCAGGTTTATTTTAAAACAGTTTTATTTTCGGTTTGGATTCCTAATTCTAAATAGAGAAAATCAAATCCCAGGAAACCGTACCTGAGAGTAATTGGGTTAGGTCAGAACGTCAAATTGCTAAGTCTCGGGTGGCGCATCACGATCTTGTCAGATGAGCCGTCTCATCTTGAGTGTATTCGTTTGTCGGCTCGTCAAGATATTTTTCGAAAACCTATGAAGTCAGAAATATATTAAATTGGCGAGTACCCTATTCACATTGGGTCTGGTTTGGTCAAGGTATACCGGACCCTCAATTGAAATTATCATATTTAAGTTCGTATTTTAAGATTTTATTTATTTTGATTTAATATAATTGATTTAAATTTTATTTTGATTAATTAAGCTAATTAATTATTATCACTTATTTAAATTAAATTTATAATTAGAATAATTATTTATTTAGGAATAGAGAAATTGATTAATATATAATGTTTGTATATTTAGTATTACTCTTATTAATTTAAAATAGAGAAATTAATTAATATATATATATATATATTATAATATTATTATTCTTATCAATTAAAAATAGAGAAATTGATTAATATATACTTTATATTATAGATTATTATCATATCTCAATTATTACTTTAAAATTCCTACTTATTTGTATTATACTCTTTAATTACATTTTATTTTATATGTTTATGTTATTTTCATAAATTAGAAATTATACTATATAAAACTAGAATTAAAATAAAAATTAAATGAAAGTAATTAAATTTAATTAAACTTAATTTTAAATTAAATATTTTTATTTATTTAAACGTGTTGGTGTTTTAATGTGTTTGGGATCATAGGTTGCCTCCGAAACCACTGTATCTGTTCGGATTTTCATTATTGAGGCAGATCGTGTAATCATCTCCCATATTCATCTTTAAGTATTAATTAATTTTTAGTTGCGCACGTTTCAGTTTACGGCACTCGCTAATTAATTAATTACACTTTTAGCCCGCTTATACCTTTCGGCCCATAAAACTAAAATCGATTAAAAATTCATCCCGCATGTTATTCACTTTAGCCCATTCAATAAAACTTATCAAAACTGAACCGTCATAAGATCCATCGAGCCATTTATGCGCATATAACTCTATAGTTAGAGTTACACCAAACCACCCTCTCCTCGGCGAGTGCGACCACCACGCAGCCAGGGGGAAGTCGGACGGAGCTCGACCCTCAATCACCCTTTGCTGCCGCTATCAATCTGGTAACACTTTTCTTTTAGTCGTGTGGGACTTGTGCGGCCAAGAGAGCCGTGCTTTCTGTGCTGCTCTGATGGTTTTCTGTACTATATGGTATTCCTGTATGCAATTATTCGTATTACATTATGAATTACGACCATTGACAAGATAAGTATTGTAAATTTTGGCGAAATGAAGTATGCATTGTGAAACCGCACAATGCAATTTTCTTGAATGACCTCAAACTGTTCGATGAATTGCCTATGAGAACTATACTGCATGAAAGTTTCTAACAAACTAAAATTTGGTCTGGGATGGTCTATTTTTCTTCCTTGACTAACTATTCAATTCTCTTCGTAAATATGAAATTCTATTCAATAGGAAAATCAATCTAGTTACGGATATTCAATGTGTCATCCACTTCGGACAAGAGGTTAAAGAAAAAAAAACATCCATTAAATAACATTAATAAGACTTAGTTGATTAAAGAAATACATTTGTGTAATTATGATTAAGATAATTACGTGACTAAGATGAACTGAAGTTAGTTGAGCAAAGTGAAATAGAATAATTAGATTAATTAATTTAACTATAATTATCTAAGTAATTTGTGTTAAATTAAAGTTGGAAAGAATAATAATGATAAACAAAATCAAATTAATTAAGTTAGCAGTTAAAATATTTTAATCCAATTAAAGAAATAGGTTACAATAATAAAGATTTATTAACAAATTAATTATTATAATTATAATTAATAATTAAGTGATTAAATTAAATTATATGTGATTAATCCAAATATGTTAAACTAGTTGCATTAATTAAAAGAATCATAAACATTAAAACACCAACACATTAATAAAACAATAATAATTTTCTTAAATTAGTTTACTTCTTTTTATTTTTAATTTTTCTTTTAAGTTTTCCTTTTTAATTTATTTTAAACTATTTTTTTAATTTATGAAATATAATGTTAAATATATATATACATAATAATAAAAGCAATTGATAAGAATAGTAATTAGGATATAATGAATATATATTAGTATATATATATATATATATATATATATATATAGTGGAGATACTAGTGAGCTTAAGCTCACGGAGGCCTTCCGTGAGCTTAACTCAAAAAACATATTAAATCATTTCGAAATTTTAATTTATCATTCTCATTAAATTGTTTATATGAAAATCTCATGGGATACAAAAATTAGGAGCGTTTTGAGCTTTTTAAGTCACTGTTTTTAATTTTTGAAAATCAGCTCTAAAAATAATAATAATATATTCAATACTTGAACATCATTTTAAAAAATTAAAAACGGTGACTTAAAAAGCTCAAAACGCTCCAAATTTTTTCATTCCATGAGATTTTCATATAAACAATTTAATGAGAATGATAAATTAAAATTTTGAGATGATTTGATTTATTTTTTGAGAAGCTCACGGTATCTCCACTCTATATATATATATATATATTATATTAATCAATTTCTCTATTTTTAGATTTAAAAGAATATTATAGATAAATAATATATATAATAAAAAAATATATATTAATTAAATCTTTTGTTTTTGAATAAACAAAAGAATATTAGAATTTAGTATTATATATAAGATATAATATATATAAATCAATTTCTCTACTTTTAAAATAAATAAAAGAATATATGAAAATATAATATTATCTATGTATAATATATATTAATTAATTCCTCTATTTTTAATATAAATAAAATATTATTAAAATATAATATTATATATATAATATATATATTAATCAATTTCTCTATTTTAATAATTGAATAACATTAATTAATATATATAAATAACTATTAATCAATTTCTCTATTTAATAATAGAATAATATTAATAAATATATAAATACATAAATATATATTAATCAATTTCTCTATTTTTAATAAGAACAATATTAAGTATATAATATTATATATTAATCAATTTCTCTATTTTTAATTAATTAATTATCCTAATTAAAATTAAATTAATTAAGGGATAACATTAAGTTAACTTATTTAATTTAAATAAATTAAATCAGTTACGTTAATCAAAATAAATATAATCTTAAAACACGAACATAAATAATAATGCTCCTGTCTCCGAGTCCGGTATACCCTGACCTAACTAGACGCAACGCGAATAGGATACTCGTCAATTTAATTTATTTTGACTTTATAGGTTCTCGGAAATATCTTGACGACCCGACAATCACGTACACTCAGGATGAGACGGTTGACGAGATCATGGGCCCCACCGGAGACCGAGCAATCAGACGTTATCAGCCTTGCCAAAATATTCAGGTGCGGATTGCACTGAGATTTATGATTTCTTAGGATATGACTTTAAAATATTATTTTCTTTTCTTTTGATATTGAGACTTGTTCATATCATCCGCATTTCATTTTCTATGCATTTCATTTTGATCATTAATTAGACAAATCTTTAAGGTTAATTAGCTGTAGGATAGATTATCCTAGATAGAGAAATTAATATTTAATAGTTTAATATAATTAGTTATAGGATAGATTATCTTAGATAGAGTAATTAGTATTTAATAATTTAATATAATTAGTTATAGGATAGATTATCCTAGATAGAGAAATTAGTATTTAATAGTTTAATATAATTAGTTATTGGATAGATTATCTTAGATAGAGTAATTAGTATTTAATAATTTAATATAATTAGTTATAGGATAGATTATCCTAGATAGAGTAAGTAGTATTTAATAATTTAATATAATTAGTTACATGATAGATTATTTAGGATAGATTATCTTTGATATAGTAATTAGTATTTAAAAATTTATATTGGTATTAATTAAGTACCTTAAAATTTTATTATGTAAATAATTTGATTTTTATTAACTGGATTATTATATTGATCAAAATAAGCTTAATCGAATTATTACTAAATTGAATTAAGATTTGAATTTGCATATTTTTTGTTTTCTATAACTTGTACGTGGTTATGAAACTCAAGGAATATTTTAAGTTAAAAATGAATATCCAAATTTGGGTTTGGGAAGAGTGTCAGTACCGGCTCGATTTCATAAGTAAAATACACTTTAAATTTATTATAAATGAGCTATTCCGTGGTTACAGTGATTATTTTATCACTTTATATTTAGCAGTGACTATTTTGTCACTTTATATTTGTTCGTGATTGATTCACTTTATTTCATATTATTTTCGGATAGTCTCCTCAAATTTGAATTATATATTGATAGAAATCGAGTCATTGTTCGTTTCATTATAGTAAGGGACTGAGCGGGATAGATTAGGGATGGTTTTGATAGTGAATGACACTCTCTTCTATAGAGCGGGCTCTCTTCTATAGAACACTGGTTGAGGTCGGTTCTTTCTGAAAAGAATTTATTCCGCAAAGTCATTTCGTGTGATATGGGAGTTTGAACCCGTACCCATTATATTATAATATCTCAGAATTATTCATTTTGGATTTATCCTTGATTTAAAATATTCATGACATTCAAGTAGTACATTTTTATAAACTCTTTTGGGTTCTTTTTATACTATACTCAGAACAAAATTAATTCAATTTAATTATTAAAACTCAAATTTTATGTATTATTATGTTTCTGTAATATTTATTATAAAAATAAATTTTTTAATGGTTTTAAGTCTAAGCCTAGAGATTTATAACATCTCGGTGCTGGACCTAAAACCGTACTGAGTGATTTATCACTCACGTTTCCACGGTGGTTGTGGGGTCCAGGTTTTACAGGAGTGGGATCGAGTTTTTGATGAGAGTGCTAGGTGCAGTCCTGCGTGGTGACAGAGATGCCTCGCCGCTTCCGCTTGTGAGCAGGGTAGTGGATTAGGATCTATCGGGTTTCGAGTTTTTATTTCTTCTTTTGGGTTTTTATTTGAGAGATTGCTGTCCATTCCGATGGAGCTAGCCCCGCCGATGTAGGCGTTGTATTCTCTTTGTTCATTCTAGACTGTATGGTCATGTATATTTTATTATTATTGTTTTATTTATTCTGTGATTTTCTTATTTTATTCATTTAGCCTTTCGTACGCACGTCTCGTCGTGCGTACGTGGCGGGATTAAACACCCCTGATCCGATTCATTTATTTCTGGGTGTGACACCATATATATTTGGTATTAATACATTGCAATATGCGAGTACTTTAGGTTTTATTAATTTATGATTTATTTCTCAGAAGTTCTCCGACATGCATAGCCAAGTTTCTCGATCGATCCCAGACTATTTATAATTCAGCTACACCTTGGTATTCGCAGTTATATATTATTTACAGTTTATAGTGAAACAAAGGCGCAATTTGCTCGATAGTTTATAAGGTTTATTTTACAAAATTAATGTATATGTATATCCTGCAAATACAAGTCTGGAACAGATGAATTGTGAATCCGACACCAAAATGGCAAAATATATACACCGTAAGTTCGGGGAGAAGAGGTTCCTCTTTAAAGGAGGCCACAGACCCGCAGCCAACATTATCTATTTCGATTTGAAATAGGGTGCTGATACTCAGATTACTGATAAACTGGATTTTGGTAAAGAAAATAATTATATTTTATAAAATTGTTATATTTATAAAATTTGAGATGATAAAGATTTATTATGGGCAACTTGGCAACTCGGCTAAGAAATATTTTTGTTGATAAAAATTTATACTATCAATTTGCTGACAAAAAAATTATCAATACTTTTTGAGTTAATTCACGGTATCTTTACTCTCTCTCTCTTTATATATATATAGCCTTGTTCACGGTATCTTTATTCTCTCTCTTAATGAATGGTTTAAATTTTGTACATAAACAAATTAATAATCAACTATTCTAAAGTTTTTAAAAGAAAATTATCTACATGTATAATTTAAAAAATTGTTATATTTTATAAATTACATTTTATTAAATAATAAATTTAATAGTCTTTACAATTGATTTAGATATAAATTATATCTAAATAAAATATATTATTTATTTATAACAAAAAATATAAATATTTTAAAAAAGAAAATTATTATCTTTCACAAATTATATTTTATTTACTAATAATTTAATTTTATTTATAAATTTGATTGTCTTTATAATTGACTTGATATAAATTATATCTAAATAAAATATATTATTTATTTATGATAAAAATATACAAATATTTCTGAAAGTAAAAGAGTCTCACACAACAAATATTTTTTTCTAGTAGCTAAAAAAATCAGTACATATACTTTATTATAAATAGTATAGATATAGAAAATAATATTAAATTTAGAGAAATAATAATGATTAAATAAATAAACAATAATTGACTTTGTCTTCACCTTGCACTGACAATTAATACTATGGCATAGGGGTGTCAATTATTGATCCGATCCGATCCGAACCTAACCTGACTTGACATGACCCGAAGATAAATAGATCAGATATATTTTTTAAAGTTATTTTGTGATTTAGTAAGTTTAAATATACTAATTATACACTAATTAAGATTAATTATAAATTAATTAATATTTTATTACTTAAAATTATATAAAATAATTAATAAATGATTAAATAAATAAACAAGAATTGACGTTCTCTTCACCTTGCGCTGACGATTTAATACTATGGCATAATGGATGGGAAGTGAATCCGCCGCTCTTCAGGAATGCGAACAAGATTCAACTCTTCAAATTTAACAGACAAAAATCATCAAAAAGTAATCATGTGAATCTCAAATCATTAAAGAGTAATTATGAAAATATCAGAGAATGTTGACTGTTGAGGGAAGATATGCACGTGCCTGCATGCGCCGCCTTATAACTGCCACACTCCGGTCATGGTGGCACCATACGTTGCGTGACCACGTAATACTTTAGAAAAAAATATGTTGCCGTTCCTTCGATTTAAAAATATTAAAGAAATCCAATTATACACATATGGACTCCACGCATTTAGGTGCACTTGTCCTTGCCTAATATTTTTTTTTATCAAAAAGATGATATACAAGTTCTTAAATTTTATAATTGTGAGGATCATCATCCGGATTTCCTTGCCCAATATTTGAAGTCAGTCGTTCCTAAAGCACCTTTTCACCTCCTATCTGCAATCTAATTAATGTTTTGGCTCTGGAGATAAATAACTTGTTAATTCCTTTAATTTACTTCTATTTTGTAGTCAGGGCAGATTCAGGGGCGGACCCAGGGTTATCCAGGGGGGCACGTGCCTCCCTGGATTTTGAAAAATAGTATTTTCGGTAATGTTTTCGGTAATTTGTCCCCTCTGGAAATTTTTTTTGCCCCCCTGAATTGTCTGGTTATTTTTATTGAGAAAAAATATTTAATACCGTGCATAATGAAATAATTATGCAAAGATATCAAAATATAAAGTTTCTTAGTCGAAAACTTTCTTCATCAACTTGATTATCTATTACTTTGAGCTTTATTTTATTGTTATTTTAATATATAAAATGTTATTATTTAATAAAAAATTTATTAGTTAAGTATATATATTAAATTATTAATTTTTTATTTAGTACCCGATTAGTTAATGGGTTTAAACCCGATAAGCAATCAAAATCCTAGATCTGCCACTGGCCAGATCTAATACTGGCCAAGCCTAGGTAAGTGCCTAGACTTGTATATGAAAATTAATTGAAAAGATCTATAATTTGTCCTTTAAATTGAAATTAATATACATAAAATATATAAGAGTGCCTAGGCTTATCAAAAAAAAATTAATCTAAGTTTTAGATTATTATTACACATAAAAATTGTGCCTAGACTTCTTTGGAGGTCTAGATCCGCCACTGTTTGTAGTCCTATCTTGCTAGGAGATGTTGCATTTTAATCGGGCTTGATAGCATAATTTTCATGCCCTTTATACATTTCGCACATGACTGGATTTATATGGTAACAGGGTTTCAGAATTTTTTATAATAATATTTTTTCAGAAAAAATAAAATATATATTTTTAATCGAAGAAAATTCTTAATTTTTGAACCCCTACAAAAAATCAAGATTTTAATCCTCCTGTACCAAAGTCTGGCTCCGCTGACAAGAACTAGTGTCGATGCACAAGACATTCTTTTCCTTTATTAATTTATCTGTGTTTCTCAGGATTGAATTAATGGCAATACAACTATACAAGGCATTTTTTATTTCTTATGTTCCAATATATTTTGATCTCATTTTGTATAATTGTCTGCTGTTGCGTCCAGGTTCATTCATGAGAAATGAAGATGAAGACTCTTTGATAAGAAAACCACTAAATTTACATGATGAAGCCTAAAAAAAGGAAACAATCAATAAAGTGAAGATGCGACTTGCTAATTGATCCGCAATTTTCTTTACAAAACAGGTGTCTCCAATAGTAAATCTATATGACTGAGCCCAGCTCAGGTAAAATCAATTTTGGGCTTTGATTATTGGGCTCTATGTGCACTGGGCCTTTTCTGCGAAGGTGAACGAAATCCTTTAGCATCTGAATTGTCAGATCATTGATTAACATTTATAATTTTCATGTAGCATATCAGATCCGTAACGGTCCAGATTAATCTCTGTATAGAAAATCTCTGTAGAGGATTCTGAGTCTCTGACCCTGCGAAGGCACTCCATTTTAGAGGTGTGCAAACAAACAGTCTTTTCAGTTCAAACCAAAATTATGTATTTGAATTTTTTTTTTCAGTTTATCAAATTATGAATCGAATCAAATTTTTTAAATATCAACGGAATAAATCAAAATTAAATAATTTTAAATTTTATTCGACTAAATTAAAATTATATTATTTAAAAATATATAAAAATACCAAAAGTTATAAAATTAATAAAAAAATAAGTAATTAAAAAAAACAAAATAAAATATATTAAAAATAAATATAATTCTATAAAATAAAATTATATGATAAATTTTAGACTATTCATTTTTATCCGATTTAAAGAATAAAAATAAATTAACTACAATTTTTAACTAAACTGTAAATTTTAAACTGAAAAATTAAACTAAATAATTTAAAATTAAACCGACCGTTGCACACCTCTAACCCATTCTGGGTCCAAATTTCTAAATCTGGAGAAGAATAAGATCATGTTATTTATTTCAATCAAATAGAAAAAAAATATAGATACATTTTTTTACTTATAGATTGATAATCTGTTAAATTTCATATAATTTTATTAACGTTTGTTAATCTATCAAAAACCGTTAATTTGAAATCATTATAAATATCAGTGAAATACCGTTAAGTTTGATAATCTTTGATGAAGTATCAAATATTAATAAAATTACATAAAATTTGACGGACTATAAATCTACAAATAAAAAATATATCTATAATTTTTTTTATTTTTCGTATTTTTTCTATTATTTTAAAATAAATAACAGATACTATTCTTCCCAAAAAATAACAGCTTACCTTCTCTCGCAAGTTAAGACCAACTGATTCCCACCTCTCTGCGTCGCTTTATTTGCTTCCGATCAGACGAAGCGCATCATTTCGATTTTTTTGGAAGGTTCTTACCTCACCGGTTTAAGCTTTTCTTTTTACAGCCAGCTTCATCTTAAAACTTTAATGCTAGGTACATATTTCCTCTTTTAGTACTTGAATGACCTGTTGAAACTTGAAAGCCACTCCTTCAGATAATGAATCATGTTTAATTGTTTTTTTCTCCTCTTTTCATATAATATAATTGCTGCCAAGAAGGCTATAATGCAACACTGATCTTAGATTTATCAGTCAACATATCTGTCTCCTTAGTTATTTGATAATCTAGAATTAGAAGTCTGTAATTATTCATGTTTCGTTTTGTTTTGCGAAATGGCTGCTGACAGTAGATCTTTGCTTAATTTCACATTATCTTCTTCCTTGCACTATTGGACATAATCCTGTTCTAATTTTGAGTATGTTTGCGACAGATGATATAATTGCTAAGACAAACTGAAAGAGATAATGAATAGAGCAAACAAGCTACTAAGTAGCTCATACCTCAGTGCCACCAACAGTTGCTTCAGAGAAAAAACAATCAAACCTTATGCTGCCTTAATTAATCCAACAGATTTGATCAATCAAAGACCTGAAAAGCCCCAAACTCTTGCCTCACATTCTGCATGGCAGAAGGCTAAAGTCCCTCATCTCTACTCTCTACAAACCCACAAAAGATCCTTCAGAAAAAAACCTGTTTCTGTCACGAAAGAGTATTTTCCCCGCTACACTCACCTTTACAACCTACCACAGGTCCTTCTCATCAAATGATCAGCCAAACAACTCAGATGATGGTACCAAATGGACTGACTTCCTTGATAAGGCATACTGGTCTACTGCAGATGCCACCTCAGCTGTCAACAACAAAGCTAAAGAGATATCTGACTCGATCATGCCGCATCTGCAACAATTGTATAAATCAAACCAAATTTGGAGAAAGTGATTGGACCAGTTGCTGGAACAATTGTACAATAGTTAGCATGGAAGCATTTTTTTTTATTGGCATTGTTAGCTTAGAATTTGGATGTTTGCTGAAATTTCGAGGTGAAAGAGAATGAATATCATCTTTGTTTGTTTGTTCGGCAGAATAGGTGGAATGGGATTGGGAATAGAATTTGAACCAAAAAGAAAGTTATTGTGCGGATGGGAAAAAAAAATCATTGTGAGGTTCTGTTCGTTTGCATCTGAGGGCATGGGATTACATGAGTTTTACAGCCCAAAAATGGATCTTTTCCCAGCTTCGTTCGGTGGACATTTCTGAAACAAATGGGGAATGGAAAAAAAAAAAACTCCAGCTACGGACCCTTGTCTTCATAGTTTGTTGGGAAAAAGATAATTTAATCGGATCAATTTTTCTTTCCCAAAGCCAGAGAAACGTGAATGAGAATTTGAAAATTGACTTTAGCAGAACCGTGCTCATCGAATTCTCTCAAGTCTCGTTCGGAGCGTAGCCACGTCCGTGGGAAAAAAAAATTATTCAGACCAAATTTTTTTCACCTGCAGAAACAATAAAACTTAATACAAATTTTATATTCATTTTCGGACGTGGACTACTTCCGAACGCACCCTCAGAATCTATTCGGATGTTCAAATTTTAGGGCCTGTTCGGCACAGTTACTGTGCGTGTGGGAAAAAAAAATTGAGTCTGAGTGAATTTTTTTTTTCCCGCACGCACAGTAAAAATCAGTTCAATTTTGCGGAATTTTCCAAGCATGAAGAGAAAACGAATAGGCCTTAGTGAGAAATGTATGGGTTTCTCAACACATGGGTTGCATTTTCAATGAACCGTTTGACAGCAAAGAAAAAAATTTCTGGGTTGGACTAACTTTCCTATTTTTACCCACCATTCCAATACAAAATGATGGGAAAAAACTATCTACTCCGATCAAAAAAAAATTTCCCAACTGTTGTCTTATCAACTGGGAACCCAATACCACATGGAGGGAATTCACACCCATTTTAATTATTTCCTATGTGGTGGGCAACAAACGAACAGGGTCTCACTGAAAAAAGATCTGTCAAACAGAGTCTGAGTAAATTTATTATTTCCCACGCGCACAGTTGAAGGCCGGATTTAATAGTTTGTGGGCCGGATTTTAATGCATGGGAAAATAATTTGATACTGACCCAATCAATGTATTTTATTCTGGAGCTTGGGAAATAGTTAGGTCTACAAGAAAAGTTCATAATTAGTTTGATATTCATTTTGATTTTAGTTTGAGTTCGGTTTATTTGATTAGATTTTTTTGTCAGCTCAATTTGATTTCACTTTGATATATTTTTTTAATGAACTAGTTTGAGTGCGATTTGTAATAGTTCAATATGTAGTTATTTATATATTTTTTTAACTATTTAGTCAATAATATATGTAATAATATAATTATTTTATTATAAAATGAATAAAACATTATTAATTTATTATTAAATTAATAAAACATTATTAATTTATTATTATATTAATAAAACATTATTAATTTAATAATAAATATTATTAAATTAATAAATATTAGTTATTTTTTTAAATGCTAATATGAAATTAATAAAATATTAATTATTTTAGATTTAATTATTTATGATAATATGAAAAATAAATGTGAAAATTAAAATAATTGAGTTCATTTAGAGTTTGATTTCAATTCGAATTTAATTTAGCTCAAGTTCAATTTAGTTCAAATTTGATTTAGTTCAAATTTGATTTCAAATTAAATTCAAATAGTATTTAGTTCGATCGAATTCCATTTTGCAGCCCTAAAAATAACAATTCGCTAATTTTATTCGTCCCTCATAGGATGTGATGCTGGAGTTTTTTGAATGCACTAGTTTTAAATAATTATCTTTATTATATATTTCTTTCAGAGCTCCAGTAGAACTGTCAGAGCTAAAGGGAACATGAGTGCTGATCCATTGTTGCGCAGTATCGTGCAGCGCAGCACGTGATCTATTCGATTAATTTGAGATTTGAGTTAGTATTTCGAAACTCGAGTTAGCACAAATTTCGAAGTGATCGAACGGATCACGTAATGTGTTGCTGGATGCTGCACAACAGTAGATATGAATTCAAGGCAAAATGAACATTATCTACAACTGTCTACCAACCTCAGTAGTCATTCAAATTTTGAGCACAGTTGTTATTATTAGTTGGTACCAGACCGTCCTTAAATACTAAGGGAGTGTTTGGCAATTAATGGAATAGTAAAAAGTTGGAATAGAATAGTTATTCCGACGAATTAATTTGCCAAACGAATTTTAGACTAAATAGAAGAGTGCGGAATAGTGCTAATCCGGTATACCAACTTATAGGTGGAATACTTGGATTAGCTCTCGTCGGAATAGCGATTATTATTTGATTATGATGTATTATATTATTATATTATGATTATGATTAAGATTTAGTATTATTATATTATTATATTATATTTATGATTATAATTTATGATTATATTAATATTATGATTATTATTTATTATTATTATTATCATTATTATTATTATTAAATTATTATTATCATTATTGTTATTATATTATCGTTACCATTAGTATTATTATTATATTTATTATTATTATAACTATAATTTTAATATTATATTATTATATTATGAATATAAATATAATTATTTTATTATTATTATATTATTATGATCAAGATTATTTATTATTATATTATTATATTATGATGATTATGATTATGATTATGATTATTATACTTATTATTATTTTATTATGTATTATATTATTATATGTTGATTATAGTGATTATTAATTTATTATTATATTATTATAATTATAATTATTTTTAATTATTTTTATGATTATGATTATATTTTTATTATTATATTATTATGATTATGATTATGGTTATATTATTATGATTATGACTATAATTATTATTATCATGATTATGATTATGATTATTATATTATGATTATATTATTAAAATTATGATTACTTATTATTATTATATTATTATAATTATAATTATTTATAATTATTTTTATGATGATGATTATATTTTTATTATTATATTATTATGATTATGATTATGGTTATATTATTATGATTATGACTATAATTATTATTATCATGATTATGATTATGATTATTATATTATGATTATATTATTAAAATTATGATTACTTATTATTATATTATTATAATTATGATTGTAATTATAATTTTTTTATTATTATATTACTATATTATGATTATGTTTATATTTTTATTATATTACTATTATAATATTATTATTTATTATGATTATTTTTTATTAATTTATTATTATTATTATCTTACTATTATGATTATTATTTTACTATTATTATTATCATCATCATTATTAGTATCATAATTATTCATATTTTAACTATTCTGAGTAACAACTGTCAAACGATATTTTCGCTCTTCCGAATAGTCAAGAATACCACTCTTCTACCACTCTTCCAAAAAAATACTATTCTATCACTCTTCCAAAATTACCACTCTTCCAAAGCTATTTCTTGATTTGCCAAACGGACCCTAAGTTATTTATGCATTCATTTTAAGTTTGGAAGATCCACCGTCGACGTGATAGTGACTTGTAATTCAAACTATGCCTAAGAAAACTTCTAATAGGCGGTTTGGATTGTCAATGGTTAAAATATAAATGTCTGTCTGGATTAATTATCTCATTCACGTTGATTTGTCAATGGTTAAAATATAAATGTTTTTGCTTTTTTGTAAATAATTTATTTTTCATATATAACCTGATGTTTCACGAATAATTCGTCAATTTAATATATAATACGTTTTTTATCAAAAAATATTTTATTCGTGAATTATTCAGCAAAAAATATATTATATATTATTTTATATGAAATTTTATAATTTATTATTATAATATATATTTTATGTATATTATATAAAACAAATTATTTCTAAATTATATCAGTATTATATCCAAACGTCAAATTTTTAATATCGTCGAATATTTACTGAATCATAAACTTATTAATATGTTCACCACTCACCAACCTCCAAAAATTTATGAGGTGCTTGCACGCTCCACCACAGACACGTTACACAAAGAAGATGCTGTTGACAAAGAAATAAATATAGTTTAGCACTACTGTATGTTTACACCTTTTAACCACACAGGTTAAAAAATGAAACATCACAAAGTCACAGAGCTAAACAAATAATTAAGGAACATTGAAAAAAAAATGTCGTAAAGACTAGAGATGAACTACACTGAAGTGATTTAAGTTGCAGTGATGAGCCGTAGATCTAATTTAGACAGGGACGGATTCAAAGTAGGCGCCAGCCGGCGCCTGTCACCCCCTCGGTTCACTAAAAATAAAGATCGTATGATAAAAAATAAATTTTTTTAACCCGAATATTCTATTTATTTGAACCGGGCACCTCTATTGATTTTTTCTGGCTCCGCCCCTGAATTTAGACGATAAAAGGTCTTGTACTATTACAATGAGATGTAAGTTCAAGTTTTGAAAAAGACATTTTGAAAGAAATAAATACAGGAAATGACAGGAGCTTTTATTTTAAAAAAGGTTAAAAAGGAGTAAAGTTATATTGTCTTCATAAATAAAGTTAAATCACTATTTTTTGTGTTGAAAATTTTACCCTTATTGATGCTATTTATCAGGTAAATTTATTTCTATTGTTTAATATTACAAAATATTTACGTTATTAAAGTGATTTAAATTTTTATTCTGTTTAAAGAAATAAAATATTTGTACTTCATTTTTTTTTAAAATTAGTGGCATATCGTCTTTACAATCAATCATATTAAATATTGAGCGATTCTACCATGCATTAAAAATTTTGATAGTTGTTGTATTTAGATGAATCGTAACTATTAATATCAGTCATACCATTCTTTTGTTATATAAAATTTGTTCCATAGCAGAATCAATCTTTTTCCCCTCAATTTTATGACAAAGAGGATAATAATAAGATGCACAGATTATTATCTTAGTATTTTGAATGAATAGACGAATTAAATGGATCCTTAATTCTTCTCTATTAATTATTTGCAAACATTTGAATCTGATGAATTATTTCGGAATCGTTCAGAGAGTTTTATTTTAAGTTGATTTTAAAATATGTACAATTCTTATATATAACATTATAAGAAAACAAACTATTCCAACGTTGTGAAGATAAATCACAAATTTTGATCATCATTCATCATCATGTCAGAGAATAAATCAACGAAATTGTGCCTCAATTTCTCAGTTCACCATCACATGGTAGAGTACCGACTAGGGCTGCACAAAAAAGCTCGGGCTCGTGGCTCAGCTCGGGCTCGAGCTAATCTGGCTCGAGTTAAAATGACTCGAGCTAATTTGGCTCGAGCTAATCTGACTCGGTAGTTAAATGAGCCGAGTTTGAGTTGGGGTCGGCTCGGCTCGTGGCTCGACTCAGCTCGAATAAAAAATAATTTATATATTTTTTTTTTTGCCGAACTCTAATCCGATAACTCTTCTCTCATCATCTCTCACCACCTCACCATGTCAGCGGCTTAAAGACGTCTCTTACTCGATCGTAATTAGATTCGTATATCTAACTCGATAGTTTTTTGTTGGTCCATCCATTCAAATTAATGCAGCGAAGATGTCATTGAAAAAATAGTTTGTTGATATACTATTTTTTTAGCAATTCTCATAACAATTTTCTAGATATACCAACCTTATAGTTTGTAGATGTATTAAATCTAAATATCAAATTGAGTCAACGCACATGCATTGGCTCGTGAGCCAGCTCGCGAGCTAACTCGAATAGTAACGAGCCGAGTTTGAGCTAGGTTTTTCAGCTCGAACCGTTTTACGAGCTCGGCTCGACTCGACTCGAATTTTCATGAGCCGAGCTTGAGTTAAGCCCAACTCAGCTCGACTCGACTCGTTTGCAGCCCTAGTACCGACCTATAAACAGGTCATAATCAACAATGGTCAGATGGAATTAGAGGCAGTTGCATAATGATATTAGTCAAATTTTATTAAGTGGGGTTAGTTACAAGCGCTAATCTCATTGTAGAAGAATCTTTTCATCTTAATCAATTATCAAGGGAAAGTCCTTCATCCCCTTTGTTAATTAAGGCGTACTCGTTGAAACACTGCTATCTATCAATCAATCAATCTTATTAATTTCCATCTACGTAGTAGGATAGTGATAAGTTTTTGATTCGGAAAATGTTCAGCGAGGTCAAAAATTCGACGTTCGGGTATAATACAGATATAATTTAGGAATAATTTGTTTTATAGAATATAAATAAAATATATATTATAATGATAAAGTATAGAAAATATATTAAAAATTATAAAATTTTATATAAAATAATATATAATATTTTTTGTCGAATAATTCGTGAATAAAACATTTTTTTTAATCAAAAAATATATTGTATATTAAACTGACGAATTATTCATGAAATATCCGGTTATAATTAAAAAATAAATTATTGGTAAATAATTCGGAAATCTGATTAGTAGCACAAACGCGAGCAGATCGCACATTTACTAATTGACTGCACATGGACGGTGTCCCTTTTACTGACGATCGAAGGGATTGAAATTTGAAAAAAGCATTAAAATTTAAAATTTCTGCTGTGGTTCGTCAGTCCATGAGAGACCTTCAAAATGAAATCAACGGCCCCTTGCAACATGCACAGACGGAGTCACGGAGGAAGAGAAGGGAAGAGAAGAAGGGGACCAGTAAATTAATTAAAACGAGGAAAAAAGTCAAGGACAGGGAATGACGTGCGGGCCCCACTGATTGACTCGGATGACTCGCACGATTGTCCTTACTCGATACTCTATTTTATCTCGTACTCAACACGCGCATTCTTAAATCTTAATTAATCACATGCACTTGCTCTGACGATGGATATGCTTAACCATTTTCTAAAATAATCGTATACCAAAACCACGTTTGGTAAATTTAATAATTGTTATCTGAATTAATTACAATTTATATATAGAAAAATATAAGAAGCCAGATGCTCGAATATTTTGGGCCAGACAAGAACACGAACATACTTTATTACTTGTAGTTAATATAGGTATTATTACGATTGGATTTTCAAAATCTGATTTTCGAATTTTCTAAGTTCACCAACATAAATTTACACGTGCTAATTGGATCTCTTTGTGGTTTTTTATAATCATTATTTTTCTCGTGAACAAATCAGCAGGTTTGTAAACCAGTAATAACTCAAGACAACATCTTAAACTCCATATTCTAGTACAATATATTCAATTTAAATAATACAATATATACTTCTTTTTAAAGAAACATATAATATGTAAAATTAAGCAAAACATTGCAAAATATAATTCATCTATTATTTCATGAGAACAAACACTAACTGAAAATCAAATAAATAAAGTAATTGTTATCACATTAAGTGATTTATGTGTCTTCATGTCAAGCATCAATTAATTCGCTCAAAAAATGCTACATAAATAATCAAGCTCAAATAATTTTAAATTGATTGTGTTTTTGTTAGGCGTTACATGCAAGGAAAAAAAAACTCTTAAAAGTCGTCGAATTTTATATTCCCTTGTAGAAACTTTCAAGTGACGTACCATGTTACGTTTCCTGTGTACACGTTTTACTATTTCGGAGAAGATATGTAACTGTGCTCAAGAATAATATTTCTCCCTTAAATATTATCTTATTCTTTTGTGTGACGGTTTGGAAAATAGTAGATTTATGCACTGAAAGCAGGCAAACTTTCATGTTCACAATTTTGCAAGAAAACTTATAATTGTTGTTTTTTGCGTTAGACAATATAATAAATAAGCGTGCTTAGCACGGCCAAATTTTTCAGTAAGAGGAGGTCGGAAGCCACCAAATGGGAAAATATGATAAAAGCAATCTCACAAATGTGCCACTAAACACTACATGATTTTTTTTTAAGAGAAGGGATCACTTCACAATTACTATCTTGACAATCTTGACAATGGATCGTCAAATAAATACCAAAAATTTAAAAACATAGAAAAAAAAATTATACTTATATATTGAAAGTGATTTAAATTTCATGTAATTTCATTATCGTTTGATAATACATCAAAGACCGTTAAATTAGAACTGTTACAAATTACATAACATTTTGATAGTTTTTGATGAACTATCAAACGAATAATGAAATTACATTAAATTTTAATCACCATCAATATGTAAGTAAAAGAACGTCTCTATAATTTTTTTCAAACTTTAATTTTTTTTTAAACTAGATTATCAAGATAACCCATTGTCGAGGGATCCATTCCTTTTTTTTAATTTTAATGTACATTTAAAAGAAATGTAGCTACATGAACTGAATACCAAAGTTAGAAAAGTAAATTTCTAACAACAGAATATTACGAACAAATTACTTGCATGTGAATCCTCCCCCATACCCCATTCCTTTCCAGTCCCATACTCCCATTGCCCATTGGCACGCAATACCAACATATATCTTATTTTTCAATACCTGAATAACTGAATTCAAACATACTTAATACTTCTTTTTATTTGTTTTTGGGGGGCTACTCAATAGTAATCGCATACAATCAGTTGTACTGCTCTGGTTTCTGTGAACAGCTACCTCTGCTCACTTTAGCAGGTGATAAAAGTCTCTTTTATATCCATGGTGCAGTGCGCCAGGGCCCAGGGTATTCACGTCTCATAGCATACAATACACTAAAAACAAAACAGAACTCTATACTGTGGCCCATTTCGGTGCATGATTCTTGTGACACATCCATATACACAACATATCTAACCTCCTTTCTCTCGTGACTCAACCAAACCCATCAACTTTTTTAGGTAATCACATGCCTTACAGAAATTCAATTAAACCCCACAAGCCCCTTCTTTTTGGCGTCAACTTTCTCTTTTCTCACTTGGATATATACCTCAGCTGGGACACACAGGTCCATGCTAGACTGTGTACTTTGAGAATCTTTTAGAAAGGAGCTCCATGTTCTTTTTTTTTTTTCTCAATTCGCATTACCAGGAAACCCCACCTAAAGAATTTCTAGAAACCTAAAATTTTATCTAAAAGAAAGGCAAATTAAAAAAAAAGAAGTGCAAGTGTAGACCTAAATCTGACTGAACTCGCCTTCCCTACATACTCCTACGTCGATGGTCATGGTGCTCCTGCCACCGCCCGGTGTGCTCACCACCCGACAGCAATTCCTTCTAGGAGACTGCAAATTCATGTAAAAATAGTATTAAATAACAAACTAGCATTAAATAATACCATAAAACAGAGAAATGGGACAGAGACAGTTCCAGAAGACAACATTTGTTGTAAACTAGTAAGCCCGAATGTGGTCAAGGTCAAACAAAACGAGTTAAAAGAGGAATTATTTACCCGGTCCCACAATCCAGGGTCTGGTTTTTTGTACACAACAATGGAGTCCAGTATCTGAGCCGGGTCAGCAATCCTCCACCGGCAGGTCGGCCGCTCAGTACGGTTGAGATCATACCGTATCACAGTGGTACGCTTGGCTGAATCGAACCTTGCATCAGACATGTAATACACATATGGCTTCTGGCATGGGTTTCGAGCCACAGGACGCGTATTGAAAGCATATGCAGTATAATCAGCCCGGCGGTACCAGTTCAAGAATGTCCGTGCCGGCATTTCCATTTCTCTTGGGGACATGACCCCTCTCACCACCTGCACTGCAAAACCCCATGAAACCGACACTGTCCACCGGTGAACCTTATCATAGCAAATTGATTGTTGCATTACACCAGCAGCGTCCAGCTTCACAGGCCCTGCAAATAGTTTCCTCAGAGCAAGAGCCCGAGTGGAAGAGTCCGGAAAGATCGGCTGCACGACATCAAGGTGGTGGAGGGAAATCAATGGGGCCACTGGGTGTGCCAAAAGAAGCCCCAGTAAGTCACCATACACATCATATTGGTGAAATCCTGGGTGCCGGGTTAGTGGCACTCCCAATTCAGCCATGCATGCCTGAATCCGATCATCGCTTCCATACAGTGTTGGGTATCGATTAAGGCACCCATCTTGCATTGCAGCAATCGCCTGAGCCAGCGGTCGGCTGATTGCGAAGCCACCACCGCCATAAGCCATATTGTACGAAAAATAGATGTTTTGCAAATGACTCTCAGAATTTGATCCGATGTAGTACATCTGATGGTGGTCAAACTTGGCGAGGGTTTTGACGAGGTTGTCAGGGAGGAAGATAGTGTCCTCATCGCCCATGACAAACCACCTCACATTGGGAAGAGAGAGGCGGTATGTCTCAGAGACAATTCGGGAGAGGCGGATTGCTGATCGGTGGCCCTGCCGGCGAGTGTAGGGGAATCTTGATGTGTTTGAGGAGAGCCTGAGCATGGGGAGGCCAAGCCGGTGAGGCGGGACAGTAGAATTGAACTCACTCACGGGCTTGTCTAGCCAGACAAAGCCCCGCATTCGGTCGGGCTGCCACCAGACCTTGATGTATTCTTTCCTCTTGTCCCAGAGACGAGCCGAGGCAGCAATGCCGAAGACTATGTGCTGTAGCCCTGTCTCAGCAAATTTCGTTTTGAAAATTCTTGACTCGTTGATGAAGGAGATGCGATTGGTCGCGACACGACTGAAGTCAGATGCGGTGGTGGTGCTCGGACAAGGTTCAGATGATGAATAGCTATTGGCGGAGGAGAGAACGAGGTTTAATGTGTACAAGAAATAAAGAGATAAGAGGGCAAGGAGAAGGTACAGCATCAGACGGCGCCGATGTGGGCATGGGTCGGCGATGACGTCTTTGTAACCCGATAACCCGTTGTGGTACTTCATTTTGTCTACCATTGTTGGATTTTGTTCGCGATCGGAGAGGGGCAGAAGGGGGAGCAGAGCTGAAGGAAGCTGGAGTTCGATTTAATCTAGGGAAGATAGCCACAGCCCAAAGCCCAAAGGGGTGCTGAAGTGAACAAAAGGGAAGAGGGATTGAGTTTGAGGCGGGAGAAAGTGCCAAAGGGGAGAGAGATGGCGTGGTGGGTACCAGGTGCGCACCACCCTCCTAGGAATAGCTCCTCTGTTTGATTCTGATTAGAAAATAGAAATATTACTTGGGTTTTTATTCTTTGGGATACTGGACGCCTCCGGTACCTCCACAAGTTTTTTTTTTTCGATAATTACCCGTAGGGTACCTCCTCAAGTTAAATCATTTTCACTTTTTCAGAGTTCAGACTAATCTACTTTTCTCAGGTCTTATCTGCGTTTGGACGACTGAAGAATAGTAATTTTTTGGATTAGTTATTATTTTTATTTGCTATTTTATGTTTGAATGAAAAAATAATTTTTTAAGTAGATAAGGTTAGTAGCTATTTTATAAATATAACAAATAAGTTGATTTAGCTACTACTTTAAATTTTAGATTAGTGACTATTTTCACTAACATGTTTCTTCATCCAAACACACAGAAACTTATTTGGCACTTTATGAAATAGCAAAAAGTAAGAATGGTATTACTTTTTCAATGAATTAATTTGTCAAATGAATTTTAAATTAAGTAGAAGAGTGTTAATCCGATATATTAAGTTATAGGTAGTATATCGGATTAGCTCTCGTCGGAACAACCACTATTGTTTGATTATGTTGTATTATATTATTATATTATGATTATGATTATAATTTATTATATTAGTATTATTAGTATTATTATTTATTATTGTTATATTATTTAGTATTATTATATTATTATTTATTATTTAGTTACGTTGTATTATATTATTATATTATGATTATGATTATAATTATTTAATATTATTATATTATCATGCTTATGATTATATTTGCAATTATAATATTATTATATTATAATTATGAATATATTTTTATTATATTATTATAATTATGAATATGATTATTATTATTTATTATGATTATGATTATGATGTTTTATTATTATTATATTATGATTCTTATATTATTATTTACTATTATTGTTATTACCAACATCATCATTATTAGTATCATAATTATTCATATTTTAACTATTCTGATCAACTACTGTCAAATAATATTTTCGTTCTTTCGAATAGTCAAAAATATCACTCTTCCAAAATGACATTATTTTATTACTCTTCCAAATCTATTTTTTGATTTGCCAAATGAACTTTGTTGTTCCATTTTATTCTTCTTCTTTTGGTATTCTTATTAATACTGTGAGGACACAATAATCTTTTTTATTTTACGGTTAAAATTATGAATAAATTCTACAAAGTCTTTTTATGTATATTCACGAGTATTACACATGTAATTAACAAGTGTCGTCGGCTTATTAATTAATGTCAGTGGACAAATCATCATGTATGGTGTAATTGGGTGCGTTTCATTTCGTGGTTTTAAAAGTGGCAAAATTCAATTGACCATCTAATTAATTTTCAAAACCGTATTTTTATTTGATTTAATAACCTCTTCTCCATCAAAATTTCAATTTTAACGTTCTCCGACTCCATAAAGCTAGTTTTGAAAAGAATCAAGTATTATTACTTTCGCTAAAGTTGGTATTATTTTTACTTCAATTTTAATATTAGTTTATATTACTTTCGAAAAATTCTTTTAAATACTAATTGTTCATATTTACTCTCAATGATCTTGTAATATTAGATGTCTAGTGAATTTTTTAATAGTTTATGATTATTTTTCCACTGTAAGCTCTATACAAATTTAGAAACAGTAGTGATTTTGGTAGTTTTATGGTCTTTAAAAGGAATGTGAATTCTTATTACCTATTATCTAACTACACATCCTTAATATTATCGGATAATGTATAATTACTGAAATATCCATATTTCTATTTACAGTTGAGATCCATTAATTTTATAAAAATGACGGTTTAGATTTTAATCAAATTCATTTTTCTTTTTCATTATTTTTATTATTTTTTACCATGCATTTATAGGTCTAAAGAATTATGTATCTAATAAATTTAAACATCAACTATGATTAAATTTTATTATAAAAAATAAAACTATGCTTTGTACAATCTTACTCTGAAAATAATTTATTATATTTTATACATTATCTTTTTATTAATAATAAATTATTTTTATTTAAAAAATTTAAAAGTCTTTCTAATTGATTTAGATATGAATTATAACTAAGTAAAATATGATTCGCATAACGAACAAATTCTATGCTAGTAATGTAAAAGATATGTGAGTTTATTTAAGATAGCTAAAAAAAATCTTTAAACCATATGTTTTTTAGTTTCAGTTTGTCAATTCTTAAATAAAAAAATGTGCACATTCCATTTTCAAACAAATAAGTAACTAACATATGTTTATAAAAAAACATAAAAATCTGACCAATTGAATGATACTTGATTCATCCATCATGCACGGAGCGTTTTGACGAGGAAAATGTTTCACGGATGCACTTGTTGGCACCGTTATTCATATATAGTTGTTCACCGTTATTCACCGTTATGCACATTATATAAAATTATTATGTATGTTAATGATATTATTATATCATTCATTTTGTATAGTACTTAATTGATACTACTAATATGCATAATAACTCATTTAATGTGTACAATTATAGTACTATATAAAATAAGTGATATAATAAAATTGTTAATATACATAATAACTCCATTTAGAATTATAATATCAATAAACATATCTGTATAACAGCTCCATTTTACAATACTAAGAGCATCCGCATCGGTGCCGATTGTCAAAATTATTTTTTTATGCCACATCATCAAATTGACAATTCATTTTAAGAGTGGCATCCCTGAATATAATGAAATTGTCAAAATGACACTTTCGTAATTAATTTTCTGCTCTTATATCAAATGGATCGTCAAATTTAGACAATTGTCTAATTTTGCCTGTAGTCTCAGCATCCTGAAATTTAAATGACAATTGTCAAATGAGATTTGACACAATTTGACATGACAATTTGAAATTTGAGCCGGTTTCAATAGCCGGTTTCATGCTGAAATTTTCTTATGGTCCGATATGGCCACAACTCAAAACTAGAACCGCAGAGGTGAGAATACAAGTGAAATAAGAAAAAAAAAATGGCGCTTATGCTATATGTAGACTGATTGAAATGATCTGCCATTATTTATTTTCTAAAATCTTTAAGAGTAATATTATGCTATTTTAAGATGATTGGAAAAAATGGTGTCTTGTTATGCTATACGCAAACTAATTAAAAGTATAGAATATGCAACTAAGAATCGTTAATTTGTCAGCTTCTTATCAATTTAGGATTCATTCTTTTTTTTTTTCATTTTGACGAAGAATTAATGCATTCAGCTTTAATTGTTAGATTGAGAATTTGGGTTGCTTGTGATGCAGTTCAGCAATTGAATTCCTGTTAGTGTGGTTCGGCTTGTTTCAGACGTGTCGTATATATGGTGAGTTTTTTGGATCCGTTTTCAAAAAAAAAAAAGGTATACATAAATTTCCAATTATGACAAACGAAAGAGTCAAGTGTGAGAACCTAATTAAGACAACTAGAATAATGATATATATATTCTCCAGTTCCTTCAACTGGAGGTCACCTGGATGTCATACTTTAGAGAATAGGTTTAGGTTTCTGTTTCCAGAAATGGAGAGGGTTGGCCCTTTTGATTTAGAAGTTTTCACAAAATTTAGTGCATCTGTCAAAAGTGGTTACAGTTACTTGCCATTAGCTAACAAACTTCTTATTTATAGTTGTTTTGGAAGATTGCAAGCAAAGGAAATTGGTTATAATCCCTCATTTTCATGCGGGGCTTGAAATTAATGTCACTTTCTATTGCCTTTCATTGTAGTAGTGGATACGATTCAAAGGTTTGGGTTTCTGGTGTAATGTAATCAAGTGATTTGCTCCGTGACTGATGAAACTGTGCGTACACACGCAGATTTGGACTGGTGAAATTTCGTAAATTTACTAATTCACTGAGAGGTTTATCATTTATGTTTATATGTTTCTAGCTTTTAGTTGCAAAGAACTTGACGACATCAAGAGCGGTTCTCTTGTCATGGAACTAAAATTATCCGCAAAAAGAAATTTCCTCAAAAACAAAAAGTCGTTTCACTAGTTAATAATTTTAGAAACAAGAAATTAAAAAAATGTTTTGCTCAAATTATAGAAATTAGTACATATTGCAAAAATACACTCCATATTCATGACAAACTAATTTTGTGCAAAACAAAACTTCTCCAAAAAAATATCTTATTACAAAATTTCCTAAAATTCCTTTAGTCAACAGAGGATGTATGTGTTGCGGGGCGGCTGCCCCCTGGATTTTAAAAAATAATGCTTTTAGATAATATTTTCGGTAATCTGTTGTCCCCCTGAATTATCTGATTATTTTTATTAAGAAAAAAAAATTTCATATCATGCATAATGAAATAATTATGCAAAGATGTCAAAATATAAAGTTTCATAGAGGAAAACTTTATTCATCAATTTCATTATCTATTACTTTCAACTTTATTTTATTTTTATTATTATTTTTAATATATAAAATGTTATTATTTTAATAGTTTTTTATTAAATAAGAATATATATTAAATTTTTTTTATTTAGTATCCGATTAGTTAATGGGTTTGAACCCGATAAACTATTACAATTCGATAATTGTCTCCCCTACCAAAATTCTGCATCTGCCCCGACCTTTGGTACTGACAACCCTTTATTATGGCTGAAGGCCTCAAAACAGTTTTAGCTCCATTATATATCTTGATTTGAAAAATATATTTTTGCACTTCTCCCAGAGATCAGAAACAAGTCAAGAACTCGGAAGCATTTTCCCAGAGAGAAGAAAATCTAGTTAATGCATAATGGATGGAAGGCAAGCCTTGGTTAAATCCAAACCTTGTCAATACATGTCACACAATAAATTTTTTTTTTTTTTTACTTCTGTTCCCAGTCTTTTTGTTATTGATGCTCTGAAACAATATCTTAAGAAAAAAGAACAGTTAATGACATTATGTTTTACTGTACACCATCTATGGCAAATTTACTGACATGGTGAACATGCTTATTTAATTAAGGTGAGTTGGGTAGAGTACTGATGGTGCACACTGCAGAGACTCCTCAAATGCATTGGCTTGAAGAAATGCTTGTCCTGCATATTTGTCCCAATTTCTCTTAACTGTACAAAGCAGGACAGACAGTACAATAATTGCAAATAAAATAACATCTATGGAAACAAACTCACTATAACAGCACATTGTGGGTGGCTCACTGATGAAAGATAGGTAGAACATCTTTTCCAGATCTGAAGAAAAAAATCAAGCTAACTTGAATAAGAACCAGTAGGTGCTGCTAGACTTCAGATAGATAGTCACATAATTTACGTCTAATGGCCTGGTAGAATGGAGCAGGTGCTTAACATATGGCCCATTGAGACTTGCATCACTTAAGTTGCTAGATTTTTTTCAGCACAATGAAGTCCTGAAATCTTGGCTCCTCTTCATAACTTTATTCATCTCCCCACACCCTTCTCTCTCCTCCTCCAAGCTAGCATTTGCCAGTAAATGAAATTCATTCAATTACAAAAATCGATAAGTATTTCAAGTATGATGTCAATAAAATAATTAAAATCGATGAGAAATTTTTCTGGGAGGTTTATGAAAGAATACATCTAGTTAACACCATTTACATGGCAAAGCTTGATCAAGTCCAATCTTTTCCTCACTACCTTTTTAATGATTCTACAGACATATCCATAAACTCTGCAAAAAGATTGGACAAATAAAAAATTGATCTCAAATGATTTATAATACTTTTCCAAGCAGAACCTCCTTCAAATATACAACAGCTCTCAAATCATCATATCTTGCATAGAAATTTTTTGTTCATATCCATGGATGTCTGACCGGGGTTCTTAATAAATTGTGGAGACAAAAGTTAGGATAAAATGAAAACTTGAACAAGTTGTACTAGAGCATAGTGTCTGTAATTATCCAGTTTAAATTAACCGCCTTCAAAATCCAAAGCATTTGGGGGCATTAATTGGATTAAGATGCATCAAATCAGGCTGGTTCAAATTGTGGTTAAAATTACTGCTTAGTTCATTGATTTGGTAAACTGAACTTCTGAGCTAGAAGTTCCAGAATTGCACAAACAACACTGATTCCTGCAAAAGGCCAAATAAACTAATAAATTTAAAAAGAACCTACATTGTGAAATTAAGCATATATAGCCAATTTGGCAAGATCAAACATCCGTTTACCAAATTTTTCTTCAATTTTAACCAAGCACAGCCAAAGAGTAAATAGATAAAATAAAGTGACAAAAAAGCAGAAATTTGGTATATATTATATAATTGTTACCTGAGCTTGAATTCAGGTACATTGTACAAAGGTCACAAAGGATGAGTTACCAATATAGTTAATTGCTGCACTATTCTCAAAATAATATGACGCATTATAAAAACATCTGCCCTCCTTGGAAATCCCTTTCTGAGACTTGGACCATACCATCGCTTCTGGTCTCACATACCCTATAAATGGTACAACATAAATGAAAATAAACAAATCTAAAAATCATGATCCCGGATCACCACCAAATTAGGGAAAGTATCACCAATCAATTTTGAAAAAAAAAGTATGCTACTTGTTAAAAAAAATGTCATTTATATGCGCATATCAACATGTCCTATTAATTTTTCAGGTTGTAGGTGCGTAGCACGTGTATGCAATATTAGCCTTCAATATTGTTTTCATCAGAGATTATCAGACCATTACATTGTTTTCATGGTAGATTATCACGAGTTTTGGCTCACAAAAGGAAAGTTGAATTTTATTCTATAATTCCATTAATGTAGAGTAAGAAGCACAGTTCTGATTGTGAAGTTACTTGGAAGTTGGGACTCAGTATGTACCAAATTCCAAGTTAGGCTAACCTTTTCTCTTAGTCAAGTCTCATTATTACCTCAACCGCACAGTTGAGCTCTAACACGAGCTATTCCTGATTGATCCGTCAGAATAACTCTTAAATTCCAGTTTATATTGCAACTAACACTGTATCTACACTAGTTCATTAAAAAGTTATCAAATTGAACTTGAATTGAATTGACAAAAAAATTATAATCAAATGAACAAAATTCGAGCTAAAATTGAATCGAACACTGAACGAATTTGTTAGTATATTCTACTAGTATTGTATTATTTATAGTCTCGTTTTAACACATAAATTCATCAAAATATAAAAAATTAAATTAAATATCATTTTTTAATATTATTATCACTGCGATTTTAAAACTTTATGACATAAGTTACGCATAAAGAAGAATACAAATACATTAAAATAATATTTTTTTAAATTACTTTGTTGGACTTTTACATCATATTTGTTGTCTCATTTCAATAAATAAAATTATTTTGAGTGATATAATCTATAGATTTATATTATAATCATAGCATGTTCAAACTTTTGTGATGCAAATTGTGTAAAAATACTAACATAAATGTATTAAAATCTTACCTCTTCTATCAGTTTTTTTTAAGTTTTATTTCATTTGTAACCTTATTTCAACGCAGAAAATCAATAAAATAGATAAACTTATTTCAAATTTTATCTTCTATTGTTATACATTATTGTCATTGTGATCTCAATGCTTTAAACATGAGTTGCGCAAGAGGATAAATATAAATAAAATAAAATAATACTTTTTCTATTAGTCCATTTGAGATTTTTTTATTATTTATAGTCCTATTTCAATTCATAAAATCATCAAAATACATCAATTTATTTGGAATGAAGTCTTCTATTAGTTTATATTATAATCATTATGTGCTAGAGCCTTTATGATATGAATTGTGATGAAAGATTAACACAAATATATTAGAACAATACTTCAGCTGTTAGTCTATTTCAGTAGTTTTGTATCATTCATAACCTCATTTCTGTTGGGTTTTGGAATGCCCAAATTCCGTTAATGCTCAAGCTGCGGAAAGATCGTAGAACAAAAATTTTACTTCTACTTCGGATAATTACCGAGAGATACAGACATTTAATCCTTTACAAAAGACGATAAAATATTATTTTACTTCTAACTTAAACTTAGGGTTAAAGTGGTATGTCGGATGATTACCGAGAGATACACACCTCTTTAAACCTTTATTGATCTACTCCATGATTGATTTCTAAAACATTAATCTACTTAACAATTAAATAGATTAATATAAGATGTTATACCTCGCTTCTAAATTTCAATTGGAATGAAAATCGGCTTGTTTCGGAGCACCAAACGTCTGATGCCTCTGTAGGTTATCCACCAGGACTGACCAGATAGCGGCTTATTTCTTTTGCCAGAAATACCATAAACCACGGTTTCTCGCAAAAACACTATTCACCGAGAAAAAGATGAAATAATACTATTCACGACTCGTAGTTATTCTATTTCACAAATGTGCAGAAATATCGCAACTTTCGTGAAAACACTATTCACCGATCCCGTGAATTTTGAAACAACCGTATACCGAGAGAGAGAAAGTAGAACTGATTTGGTGTAGCTTTCTCTCTCACCCCACCCCTCTATTTATAGAAAATGTGGAATTGCCAAATTACCAAAATGCCCTCATGAATAGTAGGGAGGTTCCAAAATAAAAAGACCAAAATACCTTTAAAGTTCATCCAATTTACCAAAATGCCATTGGGCTTTTGGCCAAATTACCGAAATACCCTTGGGCTTTTGGATAAATTACCAAAATAACCTTTTGAGGTCGGCATGGGCTTTTCATGGGCCTTTTTTATTTTGGGCTTTTAATTATTAATTAAGGCTTTAATCATTAATGGGCTTTTGGCCCATAATTAAAATCCATAATTAATATTTAAAATATAAATCAAATATATATAATTGTCATGTACAATTATATTTTTCTCGGTTGTTGTTTCGGCGAATTTATACGACGTGTCCAACACGTTATAAATTCAATCTGATTTTTGCTTCTTGTCATCTTTATGATAAATATAATTATATCATATATAATTAATCATAACTATGTTATTATTAATTATAACTAATTTATAATTAATCAATAAGATTCTCCAATTAACTCCTATACGGTGTGACCCGACAGGATCCGTGTTATATTGGTAAATAAAGTTAAAACCATTTTAACTTCTATAATCATAGGAGGCATCTGGCAGAATGCACTATGACCATCCAATTACACAGATGATGATGTACTGTATAATATCATGATCCAGTAAACTATTTACTTGTGTTTAATTCTTTTGTCTCATAGCTATCAGATCAGTTTCAAGGTAGATATGTGTCATCCTTACAAACTTAATCTTTTCTTGATCCTGAGTACATTATCAAATATAATTACTCTTGTAATTATACTGCTAGCAGATAATATTACTCTATCAAGGGGCCCAGTGATGCTATAATTCGTATAGAAATACGAGAGACAATAGTACTTTTGATAAATCATCTCTTCCTCCGCATAAGTTATATATACCGAAGAGGTACCTTTATAGCCACCTTTTACGGATAACGTTTGATAGAAATCACACACATACATATCTTATGTAGGAAAGATGAATATCTCATACTTTAGAATTTAACACTGAAAGAAAATAATAATGACACGAACACAATTCCATTTAATGTTTTCATTCGGGGTCTATCAAATACGATGTTCCTAGAATATCTATCTATGTGATTAAAATGACAATTCTTTGTCTATGGTCTGTAAAACTTGACCATCATTTAATCCACATACTAACCTGATAACGGTTAATTAGTGTTCCTCCTAATTACCTTGGTTAGTGACTTTTAAGAGTATATTCTATATTATGAAGTTTCACAATTCCAGTCATGAACTCGGAATGATTCATAAATTCAATAATACTTAAGGAAACAAAATATCATTTAAATATCTAATTCATGAACAAAGCTTTATATAACAAATTTATCGTATTATTGATTTCAAGATTATTACAAACTAACAATTTCAACATATAAATTTATCAAAATATAAAAAGTTATTTTAAATTTTGTCTTCTATTATTATGCTTTATTAATGCTACGATCTCAATGCTTTATGACACGAGTTGCACACAAAGATAAATATAAATGCTCTAAAATAATTCATCCGTCAGTCTATTTAAGTTTTTTAATAACTTGAAATCTCATCTTAACATATAAAATCACTAAAATACACACAATTATTTTGAATGATGACATCTATTAAGTTATATTATAATCATTATGTGTTCAAGACTTTATGACTTGAATTATGAAGAAAGATTAACACAAATGTATTAAAATTATATTTCATTTGATAGTCTATTCTAGTAGTTTTGTATCACCCATCATCTGTAGCCTCATTTTAACACATAAAATCACAAAGAATACATAAAATTAATTTAAAATTTGTATTATAATGTTTTACATTATTATCACTGCGTTCTTAAGGCTTTATGATATAAGTTACACACAAAGGGGAATACAAATGAATTGAAATAATACTATTTTCCATTCAAGTTTTATTTTATTTGTAGCCTTATTTAAACAGATAAAATCACCAAAATATACACAATTATTGTGAATGTCATCTTCTATTGGTTTATATTATAATCATCATGAGTTTAATGTTTTATCACATGGTTGGGTATAAAATGAATGCAAATGCAAAAAAAATAATATTTTTTTATTTTTTTATTTCACTTTTGTTTTATTTTTTGTAGTCGCAATTTAACACATGAAATCATCAAAGATACACCAAGTTATTTTAATTATTGTCTTCTATTAATGTACATTATTTTCATTATGAGCTCAAGGCTTTATGACATGAGTTGCATAAAATGAAAACAAATGAATTAAATTAATATTTTTTTATTAGTTTATTCAAAATTTTCTATAATTTATTGCCTCTTTTCAAAATATTTACCAAAATACACAAAAGTTGCTTCTAATGATGTCTTCTATTGGTTTATATTATAATATTTGTATGTTAAAGTCTTTTATGACATAAGTTTTAATGAAAGTTTAAAATAAATACATTAAAATAGTATTTCATATGCTAGATTACCTTTTTTTTCCTCATTTTCGCTTATTATTCCAATAGTTTTTTAATCATTCGTATTCTCATTTCAACATATAAAATCATCAAAATTAAGAAAATTATTTTAAATCTTGTCTTTAATTGTTATACTTTATTATCACTGTGATCTCAATGCTTTATGATACGAATCATGCACAAAGATGAATATTATTGCATTAAAATAATACTTATTGTGTTATTCTATTTGAGTTTTATTAACACATAAAAACAATAAAATACACAAAATTATTTTAAATAATATCTTCAATTAATTTATATTATAATAATTATATGCTAGAACCTTTATGATATGAATTACGATGAAAGATTAACACAAATGCATTACAATAATACTTCATCTATTAGTTTATTTCAGTAATTTTGTATCATTCGTAGCATCATTTCAACACATATATTCAACAAAATATAGATTTTGAATATTATTTTATATTATTATACTTTATTATTATTCTGATCTCAATATTTTATGACATGAGCTGTGCACAAAAATGAATATAAATATTTTAAAATAATATTCTATCTGTTAGTCTGTTCGAGTTTTCCTTTATTTGTTAACTCATTTCAACGAATAACATCATCAAAATTTATGAAGTTATTTTAAATGATATTTTATATTAATTTATATTATAATCATTGCGTGCACGAGTCTTTATGACACAAATTATACCGAAAGATTAATACAAATGCACTAAAATAGTACCTTTTTCTATTATTCTATTCAATTTTTATCCCATTCATAACCTCATTTTGATACGTAAAATCACCAAAATACACAAAGTTATTTTGAATGATATATTTTATCATTTTATATTAATCATTGCATGTATGTGTCTTTATGACCTGAATTACAATGAAAGATTAACACAAATGTATTAAAATATACTTCACTTGTTAATCTATTTTAGAAGTTTTGTTTCATTCGTACTCTCATTTTAACATATAAATTTATCAAATTACATAAAGTTATTTTGAATATTGTCTTTTATCATTTTATATTATTATCACTTTGATTTTAAAGTTTTAAAACATGATTCTCGAGTTCTACCTTAAATTCATTTCATTTCTCTAAATGATGTTTGCCTGCATCCTTTGGCTTTTGAAAATGAGCTCCACCGTACACAGTCTAGCAATAGTTCTCATTACAACCATAGAGCACTCTCAGCCTTATTTAAATCCTTAGATATGTGGGATTTCAAAAGGGATCTAAGAGTTTCACTAGGAATAAGACTTTCTATACTGTGAAAAGAATAAGTGCTAGGGTTTTTCGATAAATGCTCTTCTATGAAGCTTGCATCAGAAACCATATCTTCGGATGAGTATAACTGTGAGGTAAGAAGATTCGGATGAATATACTCATTGATGATTTTAAGCGGAACATCTATATTACAAAGACACATGTATATATTTTTGGAATATATCTTGGTAGGTAAAGAACTGTGGTGATGAAATTATTGTGGATCGCCTATCTCTTCGTCTAAAGTCTTGCATTCTTTATTATTTTCTGCTTCTTTGTACGACGGGTCAAGAAAATCTGACCAAAGAAGGGAAACTATATGGTTACCTTGGGAATTCTATGGTAGAACAGTAAAAAAAGAAAGTATAAGAGAAGTGATTTTGATAGATGTGGTTTTATCATTATGTGTATCTTATTTTCCACTTGTAAATTATTATGCACAAAAATGAATATAATGAATTAAAATATTTTTTTATTTTAATCTATTTAATTTTTTATCATTTGTATCTTCATTTCAATACATAAAATCATCAAAATATACAAAACTATTTTGATTGATGTCTTCTACTGATTTATATTATAATCATTGCGTGCTTAAGTCTTTATAACATGTATTACGTAGAAAGATTAACACGGATGCATTAAAACTATACTTCTTTTGTAAATCTATTCAATTTTTATATTATTTATAGCCTCATTTATGATGCATAAAATCATCAAAATACACAAAGTTCTTTTGAATATTATCTTTCATTGCTTTCCATTATTATTACTGTGATATCAAGGCTTTGTGACATGATTTGCGAAAAAAAATATTACAAAATAAATTCAAATATTATATCTTCTCATTTGTCTCTACAAGTTATTTTATTTGTAGCCTCATATTGGTACATAAAAAAAATCAAAATATAAGATTTTTTTATTATCGACTTCTATCAGTTTCTTTTATAATCATAGTGAGGTCGTACAACAATTCCATGAACATCAGGAAATCATTAAGAAGAGAATGGACAATTTAATCAAATCATGATTAATTGGGGGTTGCGCATGGACAAGCTATTTACGTGCGCAATTTCTCTTTCAATCGGATGGATTAAATTAAATAGCGGCTTTACAACTAACAAAGCATTTTTTTGGCAGTTTTGATTGAAACAATTTCAATGTGAAGCTGCGATCAGAACGTCAAATCTCAATTATATGGGTGTGTTTCGATGGTGAAATAATTAGTGTAAGAATAATACTATTTGGGTTAGTAGTTGAGAATAGTGTGAGATTAGTGATATCTCGGGAAAATATGAGAAGAGTGCTAATTTTTACTATTCAGGATTAGTAAAATATTGTTTGGATAGAAACGTAAAAACAGTGGAGAGAATAGTTAAAATAATTAATTATTTTTTTAGTATTTTATTTAATAATAATATTTATTTAATACTACTCCATATTAATATAAAAAAAAAAATATTATTATTTTCACAACCTTCATGGATACTAATCCGCTAATCCAACGTTTTCTATGGGTTAGCGGATTAGCATTATTTTGCTGCTTTTTTTATTTCAATTTTGTGTTTGGATGGTTGCTAATTCGAAAACAGTACTGTTATTTTCAGAACAATGTTCTACACCATCCAAATACACCCTATAAGAATTGATAAGATATGCACAAATCTCAATAACATTTTCTCCCAAGCATAAACACTAAAATATATAAATTTAATTCTAACAATTGTCAGGACATATATAGCTTTAATTATACTTGTCTTGTTGATTCGCAGTACATATGTTCTGGGAGGATCCTCTCCATTGCATGGCTGATATTGAAGGATCCCTGACACTTTCAGATGGAGACGTGTGGCACGACTTCTATCACGATGGTATAGCTTGAAAAGTTTCTTACGCACTATGTTCAAATGACATGTATACAAAAATCGAATAGATAATCGACAAATTTTTTTAATATATTATATTCATTTTTGTACTCAACTTATATCATAAAGTTATTAAATTATAGAGATAATAATATGAAATAAAAAAAACAACATTTAATTTTATGTATTTTAATAATTTTATATGTTGAAAATAAGCTAAAAATGATAGAAAATTATAATAATGGACTAACAAATTAAGTACTATTTTAATGCATTTGTGGCATAACGATATGAGCTCGTAACGATTGTAATATAAATTAATAAAAGGCATCATTCAAAATATACATATGTACTTTAGTGATTTTATGTGTTGAAATTAGACAACCATGCAATAATAAAAATAACTCGAATAGACAATTAAAAATATTTTTTAATTCATTTATATTTGTCTTTGTATGCAACTCAAGTCATAAAGCACTGAGATCATGGTGATAATAATGTGTAACAATAGAAGATCAAATTAAAAAATATATATTTTTAGTGATTTTATGCATTAAAATGTGAATACAAATGAAATAAAACTTTAAAAAAGTAACAAAAAAATATTATTTTTATGTATTTGTGTTATGTATAACAATATAAGATAATATTCAAAATAACTTTGTATATTTTGATTATTTTATTTATTAAAATGAATCTACAAATAATACAAAACTCAAAGAGAGTAACAAAAAAATTAATGTATTTATATTCATCATTATGCGTGACTCATGTCATAAAGCTTATGACCACGTGGTGATTATAATAGAGATTGATAGAAAATAACATTCAAAATAACTTCGTGTATTTTATGTTTTTATGTATCAAAATGAGGATATAAATGAAATAAAAATTGATTAGACAAAGAGAAGATATACCATTTTAATTCATTTGCAGTATTTTTTGTTCGCAAATCATGTAATAAAGTCTTGATATCGAAGTGATGATAATACAAATAATAGAAGACAATATTCAAATAATTTTATATTTTTTGGTGATTTTATGTATCAAAATGAGGTTACAAATAATAAAATTGAATAAATTTACACAAGAAGTATAATTTTAATGCATTTGTGTTAATATTTTCGTGCAACTCGTGCCATAAAAGCTCAAGCACGCAACAATTAATATAATCCTCCAGAAGACAACATTCAAATAAATTTATATATTTTGATGATTTTTGTGTTAAAATGAATCTACAAATAATAAAAATATTAAATAGATTAAAATAAAAAGTATTATTTTAATTCATTAATATTCATCTTTGTATGTAAAATCATATTTTAAACCATATAACCAGAGTAATAAAATAAAATGATAAAAAATAATATTTAAAATAATTTATATATTTTAATAATTTTATGTGTTAAAATTATGTTACAAATTATACAAAACTATTAGAATATATTAACAAATGTAGTATGTTTTAGGCAAAATTAGATATATATACCCCTCAACACATCCTAATTTGGATATTTACCCCTTCAAATTTGAAAATTGGGTATTTATTCTTGAAAATGTCTAAAACTTGGATATTTGCACATAACTAGTATTATCATCATAAAATTTAATTAACAATTATTAAAATTATAATAAAATAAAAATACCCCTCTGATGATTCAAGGTATTTTCATTTATATATAAATCTTCTTACTAATTTTATTAATTCAGCAATGCACAAAATCATAATTATGAAATTATTTTTATCGCTAACAATATCAATCTCATTGGTAGACACTAGTTATGGTCAGGTATGATTCGTACCAGTTTTGAATTGTGTTAATTCTAGTTCATAGAAATATGTTACTTTATTTGAGGTTACATTTACGTACAGTTAGAGCTCAAAGAGAGAGAGTAAGGGTAAGTAGTAATATAGTAGCATCACAATATACAAAGCAAAATGAAATAGTTTAATGCATCATCATTAGTTTTGTTGCAGTGCAAACTTTACTGATAACAAAAAAAATATAATTTTATCTTATTATAATTTTAATTTATTGTTAATTTGATTTTATGAGGATAAAACTAAATTACTATTTGTACTGAACGAATAATAGCATCATCGTTATGATATGTGATTGAGTCATACTTTTTATTATTTGAATCAAAGATATTTGTTGATTGTTAAATCTCTGCTGACTGCTAGTGGTTTCATTATGCTAATTGATATATTTAAAGTTTGAAACACATTTCATGTTAGGTTGGCTGGTATATATATTGTTTTAACTTCTGTAGAAATTCTCTTCGGCGAGGTTTGAACTAATATTTGGGCTAATCCTATGGCCCATTAATAAAAGAAGCCTTTTCGCATCATTTATATATGGTTTTAGATTCAGAAATTTTTATAAACTTTGTTCTCGCCTTTTGAACAATTGGGCTCGACCTTAAAATTAATTCCTGATTGCTCAAATCTTTTAAACCTTATTGCCTAACCATCCCTGTAATCTGTTTGGATTAGACATGTTTTAAAATGAGAGAGGGTTTGAATTAGCCATCGTATCTTGATTTGGAAGAAACGTAGAAGAAACGTATCATGTGATAATTTTTTTATATTAGAGATCAAGTTCAGCACTTAATTATTTTAAGGTGCTAATATCCTCTCTCCATAATTATTAATAGGAAAAAAAAACAGAAGGGAAAAAAAGCAATGTATTCTAGTTTTTGAACTGCTTGAGTTGTAAATTTGACAAATATTATATTTACCACCAAGCCCTTACTGTTCAACAACTTTAATTGGTTGATTCCATATAAATCTAAATAAAAAATATATACTTTTGTACTAAATTAAGTGCGCATTCTGAAACTTCTAAGTGCATTTTTTTGTAATAACAAAAAAAAATGTATACTATGAATGTTTCAAATGTGAAAACTCAAAAATAAAAAGTCTGTATTTTACAAGAATCGATCATAATCTTTGTCAAAAAAATAAGTGTGTGTTATGAATTGATTTTTTACTCCCAGTAGCTAAATACAATTTTTGATAGGCGAATTAAAGTATACTAATAGAAAAAAGTATATTTTACGATAAATTAAATTACAGCTAAAAATCTAATATCAGAACTATTTGAGGCGTGTGAACTAGATGTCTCATAGAATCATTAGCAGAGTCAGAAATATTTTTTATGGGATTCACTAATTTTTAAAATAAAAATATTATATTAAATTAAAAATTTTCAGGCATCATCACATATGCATACATCAATTCTTGTACATATGTAACATAACTTTGATTTATAAATAAAAAATCACAAGCAATAGTTTAAACAAACAATAAATGAAATGTTAAAGGTTAAAAATTATCATATTTTTTTCAGTGATATATTCTAACTATGTTCATTAATTATTAATGAATTGAACTCTTCGAGATTTCATTTTTTGAATCCAATGTAAGATGATATCATTAATAATCTCTTCAAAAAAATTCTTTCGTTTTTTTTTTTGAAAAAGAAAAAGCATCAAAACAATGGTGCCGGCTTCCATTACTTTTCGAAAGCAAGTAGACTTACAAGCATACAATTTATAAGAAATAAATCATAGCAAAGAAGGAGCACTATCCTATGGAACTAAAAAGCTATACTATCACGGAAAGACACAACCAAGTATTAGCATTATTAACACTATAGAAAGCAGAAAATGAGGCTTAGCACAAGAAAACAAAACACTATATAACAAGTCTTCAACCAAATGCTGGTACGTTTCAGTCCAAAAGATCCTCGTCCTCAGCCATATCAGACAATGGCACACCATCAAGCTGAGAAACCCCCTGGCAGGAATCGAAAGAACAACCATAGAAGGCTACGATGTGGGAACAACATCAACCACCAACAAATGCTTCAAACCAGAAGGAGAACCTATCCAACAGTTATAAAGATGCAAAATATGATAATAAAGATTGGCAGCTCGGGAACCCGAAGAAGATTTAAAAATCCTCTTGTTTCATTACAACCAAATAACCTAAAGGCTAGCTGTTAATAAAGTACCCCAAGACTGAAAATTAGATAATGGTAAACAAGAGGTCCAACAATCCAGTAGAGATGAGATACACAAATGTCTCCGTTGTGGATGGGAAGCAAGTAATTTAGACCAGAAATCAAAAATAAAAAAAAACAGAGAAAGAAAAGATGATCCACCGACTCTGGGGATTTGCAAAACACACAAGAATAATCATCCAACCATCCACATTTTCATAAATTATCTTTAGTCAATATTCTGTTATGCAAGGCCATCCATAAAAATAATTTATTCTTAAGGAGAATTTTAAGTGCCCAATCGATTTATGTAAATCAATCTTAACTCCCCAAAACATAAAAAATGGTACATAAACTTAATAGAATAAATTCCATTGGCCTCCCACAGCCAAATGGCTAAATCATTATCCTGAGAAAAGGATAATGAGTTAAGAATATTAAACATTTGAGCATTTTCTTATCTCATAGCAATACTAACACCTCTCGTGAGACGAAGACTAATATGTCCCTCATTCCAAACCTCACAAAGAGAGAGAGAGAGAAGATTTAGTTTTTGCAAAGACTAAAGGAAACTTTAATGATAAAGGATAATCATTATTCCAATTATCCATCCAGAAATTAATAGAGTGACCATTATCTACTATACGTTTAGCACCTAATAATAAAAAATGAGAAACAAAATTAACCGCCTTCAAAAAATTGAAAAAGCAAGAAGAATCAGAATATTTAAAACAAATGATGGATTGTCAAAGGCCAACTTCATTCATATACTTATATTTCCAAAATCATTTATAAATGAAGATAATATTCATATGTTTCAAATTTAATACCCCCTAGCCCCCAACATCTTTAGGTCGACAAACAATCGCCCAATTAACCAAATAATATTTTTTACGAAGAAGATCTGGACCAGACCAAAGAAAACGTTTGAGAATATGATCAATCTTAGTAAGAACCCAAATGGGAATTTTAAAAAGTGTAAGATAATAAAGATAAATAATAGATAAAATAGATTTGAGAAGAACTAATCGACCCCCTAAAGAGAGGAGCTTTCTTTCCAAGTTGGGAGTTTTTTACTAATTTTATCAATTAAAGATTGACATTCATGGCGAGAAGGTTGTTCCCAATGCAAAGATAAACCCAAATATTTTATGGGTAAAGAACTCAATTTATAATTAAGTTGAAGAGCAAAATTAGAAGCCAAATGCGAGAAAATATTAAGGGTGACCAATTTATATTTATTAAAATTTATCTTTAGCTCGGAAAGCCCTTCGAAACCCCTAAGCGCCCATTTAATCCTCTCAATCATTAAGTAATTAGCTTGAATAAATTATAATGTATCATCAGCGTATTGTAAGTTCATCAACTTTTTACCATTTAAAATAGGAGGTCCTAATCCTGCAAAATGCCCCAATTCCACCCCTTTAGAAAGAATTTTATTAAGATTTTCAACCGCCAATAAGAATAGATAAGGGGACAAGGGGTCACCCTGCCGAACCCCTTTCAACACTCAAAATATATACCTGGAACGCCATTAAAGAGCACCGCACTATGTCCACCCCATAGTATGGATTTCATCCATTTAACTCATTTATGATCAAAACCCCGTTGTTTAAATATATTTAAAAGGTAAGTCCAATTGACATTATCAAAAGTCTTCTCAAAGTCTAATTTAAGTAAAAGACCAGGTTCTTTAGACTTATGCACAAAATGTAAGAATTTATGAGCTGTAATTACATTATCCATAATATTATGACCTTTAAGGAAAGCATATTGATTCATCCCAATGAGTCTATCTAAAATCGGATGTAAACGGGAAGTTAATACTTTCGTAAAAATTTTTAAACAACAATTATGTAAACTAATCGGACAAAAATCTTTAATTATTGAAGCATCAACCACATTAGTGATTAAACAAATCACAACCCTATTAAAATTTAGCAATATCCAACTGATGATGATAAAAGACAGAAAATAAGTGCACAATATCATGCTTAAGTAAATCTCAAATGTTTTGATAGAATAAAATAGAAAAACCATGAGGACCCGGAGCTTTATTGGGATTCATAGAAAAAAATGATAGTTTCTTTTTCGATATAAGTCACCAAATAATTATTCATTCATTGATCACACAATTTCTTAATCCCAATCATAGGCCGAATTCACATCATGAATTTAATTTTAGTTATGATATAATTCAAATATTTCACATCGCAACAAATTTATTCTAATTTAATATTTTAGAAAAATCAATTTACTTAATTCATGAAATATAATCAGGCTAATTTATATATTTGAATTAATATTTTCTAATTTCAATAATACCATATCATAAAAGAGAAAATACTTAGAAATTTGAATTAAAAATTGAGAATCACTATAAAAATCTAAATTATAATTTTATTGGCTTAAAAACAAAAATCACCAAATGATATAAATATTATTTCGAATATTATTTTTCTGATTTTTATCTTTTATGCACAATCTGTGAAAAAAAGTGTGAAAATGAATGAGAGAATAAACTGATAAACGCAAACGCTTTTTTTTTCTTGGACTGATTTGTCCGAAAGGTGGTATTTCCAGAGAGTTCATCATTTTTTAAAAAAAAAATGATGAAGAGTAAATAAACGGCAAAGTGGCTCCAAAATCACATGAGGCCAAAAGACTTGGCTGATGAGAGTGCTTTTTTTTTTTACGATACAAGGGGAAGAAATTTAGATTTATTTTTATTTTTATTTTAATGCTAGCTTTTTTTGGATAAAAAAATAATATTTGTCTTAGGTTGTACAGGGAAGCTCACAATGGGCCAAAGACATTGCACAAATAGTGGAGTGGTAATACTTTATTGAAGACTATAAAACCAAATACTAAGTGTACTTCACAAGATTTTTAGATAATATGGTTCAATAATATAATTTGAAGTAAAATTAAATGGGTTCATTTATTTAAATACATAAAAATAACTATATATAATAAAAATTTCTATAAAAGTAGTAGGGGCATGAACCACATAAATCCGCCACCTAGAATGATGAAATTATCAGTATTTGGAAAAAGGGCAAAGAGGTGGTTACACCAACCATTATTCTCTCAAAAAAAGTCAACAAGGCATTGAGCATCTTTCCCTTGAAGTCGATGCGTACAAAATACGGGATGTCACGTTATTTTGTTGGATGTCATTTGCTTAACGCAATTATCGGCACACATTTCCTTGCTTAGATTATAGTTATTTTTCTGTAAATAATTTGTTTGCTGCTCCCATTTCTTACTCAGGACAGCGCCTATGGACTGAAATTATAGTCATATAATTCATAAATTATTTATTTTTTATTCATAACCGAATATTTCATGAATAATTCATCAGTTTAATATGCATTATATTTTTTTGTAAAAAAATATTTTATTTCGTGAATTATTTGGTAAAAAAATATTATATATTATTATAAACGAAAATTTATATTTTTAAAATATTATTATTATAATATATATATTATTTATACAATATGAAAGAAACTTTTTCGAATTATACCCGAACGTTGAACCTCATTGAATATTTTCCGAATTACAAACTTATTACTATGATTGAAACTAGAGGTGACAATCGGGTGGGGCGGGTTGGATCGTGTCAGGTTTGATATTTTGGAAGAAATCGATTCCGACTGGGCCGGGTTAGGTCGAATCGAGTCAATACATATGTTGTGTTTTTCTCAGATCATCGATTGATTTCGATTGGATTACATGTGATTTGTTCTCGGGTTGGGTCAGGTCGGGATTCGGATTAGGTCGGAGCAGTTTGATTTTTTAAAAAAATTAAGTCGGATTGGGTTCAGATCCGACCGAATCAGATAAAGTTTCCAACTGAAACAAAAAGAATGGAACACAATTTTTTTTTCTGAACGAAAATGTCCTCCGTTGATTCTTCTTCCTATTAATTACTGATCTTCATTAATTGGTAATTACATAAATAATTTCTTGCCAACTTTTTAAAACTACTTAATTCTTATAACCCATTACTTGAGTACAGTTCTCTCCGTTACTCTCATCTCCAAAATTTTTAAAGACCTTTTCATTGAATAATGAAATTATGTCCTGATTTAAATATCTTCAAAACGGAAAAATGTCAATTAATAATTAATAAGTATGGAGTCCGGAATTAAGCTTTCGTCAAACAACGTTAATAATTAAAAAGTATAATTGAATTCCAACGAATATCTTACTAGTTGCTCCTAATGAAATAAATAATGCAGTTGAAACTACTTGGCTAAAGAAGATGAAATAAAAGTAATTTTTATTGAAGTACACCAAATAAAAGGGGACTTTCGTTGCTCCCATCAGTTTGTCACTTAATACTAACCCATGCGTAAGGTCTATGTCATGGTCTCCATCAGAATTTTCATGAGGTAGACGGTAAGAGAATGACTTCACTTTTCACTAGTTTCTCCTTACTAGCAATATATCTAAGCGTTGGAGCAGACTCTTTATTTAAACATAAAAATGTTATAAGATAAAAAAATTAACATTGATTTAATATTAAATTATAAATTCACCAAATTATAGAAAAAATCTATTATAAAAATTAAATTTAATCTTAGATGTAATTTTCTGTACAATATGAGTTAATGATTCATAATATTTATGGTTAGAAAAGTGAATTATTCCAGCATATATTATCACAATTAATTTCTTACCAAACATGTACAAAGTTGCTAATCATAACGCATACCTTAAGTTTTAAATTAATTTTTTATATCATAACATAAATAGAAAGATATTGAGTATTCTAATTTGTAAATCATGTACATAAATGAAAATAATAATATATGAGAAATAAATGGAGAGAAAGAGGGGATCAATAAACGCGATTACATATGTTCGATTAACCAAAAATAGATATTATCCGTTTAACTGAGAGATAAAATGTTAATTTATAATAATCTTGAAGTCAATAATACGATAAATTTGTTATATAAAATTTTGTTCATGAATTGGATATTTAAACGATATTTTATTTCCTTGAGTATTATTGAATTTATGAATCATTCCGAGTTCATGACTGAAATTGTGAAACTTCATAATATAGAATATACTCTTAAAAGTCACTAACCAAGGTAATTAGTATGAACACTAATTAACCGCTATCAGGTTAGTATGTGGATTAAATGATGGTCAAGTTTTACATATCATAGACAAAGAGTTGTCATTTTAATCACATAGATAGATGTTGTAGGAACATCGTATTTGATAGACCCCAAATGAAACATTAAATGTAATTGTGTTTGTGTCATTAATGTTTTCGTTCAGTGTTAAATTCTAAAGTATGAGGTATTCATCTTTCCTACATAAGATATATATGTGTGTAATTTTTATTAAATGTTATCCATAAAAAATAGTTATAAAGGTATCTATTTGAGTTGTGATATCATTAATAAAATATATATTATCTAATATTAAATTCATATCTTATCCGAATCCGGTTTTAAATTCAGTTACATTTTTCATGGGTTGGGGTAGTGTATTAAAAATACCCGACCGGTCGACCCGACCCGTCCGACCGTGGCCGCGACCCGCCCGACCCGTCCCGTGCTCAAACCCGTCGGACCGTGACCCATTAGAACCGACGGGTCTAGCACGGCGCGGCAAAAAAATTTGAAAAAAACCCGTCTTAGACCCGACCGTTTTAGACCGTCCCGACCCGACCCGACCCGCCAAACCCGGGATAACCCGTGCCCGACCCGCCCCGACCCGACCCGGAAACCCGGGAATAAAACCCGGAAACCCGGAATAAAACCCGTCCGACCCGACCCACTTTACCCGTCCCGACCCGACCGTCAGGCCGTTAAACCCGCCGTAATTCAAAAAAATTCAAAAAAATTCAAAAAATTCAAAAAAAATCGGAAAAAATCAGAAAAAAATAAAAAATCATAATTCAAATTTTTTTCCTATAAATACCACCCCATTTCATCTCATATCCTCACACAAACAACTTCACTCTATCTCTCTTCTCAATTCTCCAAACCAAACTCTCTCTCGTTAATTCGTTAATCTTTTGATATTAGCAATTCTCTAATTATATTATTATAGTAATTTTGTTACATTATCCAGAAAAAAATTAAAAATATTTATATTAGTGTTATTTAGTTATTATTGTCAATTTAGCAATTCGTTATATTATTTATCGTTAATTCGTCTTAAAATTTCGGGCTTTCGACAATCTTTCGATTCCGACAAAAAAAAGGTTAGTTATTACTTATTAGTATATATTATATTTTATAATTAGTAATTTATAATTAGTTTATATTTTTTAGTAATTAGTTTTTTAAATAAATATTTGCACTCTTTTTTTGTCATTCGTTTCTTTTAATTCGTTTTTATTACATTCTTTATTTTTTTGTAATTACTTATATTTTTAATTTATAATAATTAGTTATTTTTTATAAAATATTATTTAATGATTAAGTTTTTTAAATAAATATTTACATTCTTTAATTTTTTTATCATTAGTTTATTTTAATTAGTTTTTTTTGTTATATTCTTTATTTTTTGTTACATTATTTATTTATCATTGTTTTTCTATTATATATTCTTTTTTTTGTTACATTGTTTTTTATCATTTTTTTTTGTCAATTTAGCATTCATTATATTTTTTTTAATATTTTTTTAGCAATATCAAATGGCATCTCCCAATCCTCTCAAGCCGAAGAAATGGCACATCGATTGAGCGTTGAAATTTTTGGTGAAGAAATGCCACGTTCTAACCCTCAGAACCCATACTATCAACAAAATCCTAACCCTCGCATCCTTATTATCAACAAATTCCATACAACAATATTATCCATCACAACCACATGTTGATCCTAATTACAACCCGCAAATCACTTCCTTTAGTGCTTGGGACAAGGTTCGACCTCATTTCCGTCAAGTTCTCAATATCCGTCAAGTTCTAATCAATATCCGCCAAGTTCCCGATATAATACCGATGCAACAATTAGTGGTGGACTTCCACCGTTACATCCAACGAGTGCGGGATGTTCCACACCAACACCCGACTCAAGTGTCCGGAATCCCCGATCGAATCGGAGTGACAAGAGAAGGAAGAGAGCTCCCCAACTTATGATGCACCTTGGTGGCGCTATTATGAACAAACTTTAGGTCCCGAGACGGTGTTCTAATCAATGCACGATGTAAGGTAAGTAATTGCAAAACTTCGTACAATTATGTAATAAAAAATGGTTTAAGTCAATTTAAAAAACATGCCGATAAACATATAGCAAAAAATGAAGAACCCCAAGAAAGACCCGATACCGTATGGTACAAAGTTGTTTGAACTCGGACGGTACTAGAACTCTTGTCAAATATGACGAAAAAAAATGTTAAATGAGTTTGCTCGATACATAGCAAAAAAAGAACAACCAATAAGTATGGCATATTGTACCGATTTTGCTCGATTGGTAATTAGAGGTTGTGGTCAACCATTATACAAAAGGTTTCATCATAACAAAATGGTATACGAGTTAAAAAAACAATATGTTGAACGAAAAAGTGAATTATTGGCCATATTTGCGGTTGCAACAAATAAAATATCAATTACATCGATATATGGACCGCCGGTAAACATGGTCTTAGTTATAGTTGTGTTACCGCCCATTATATTGATCATGATTGGATTTTACAAAAAAGAGTATTAAGTTTTCGAACCATGAATTATCCGCTTTACATTTAAATTATTTATCAATCCATTATAAATGTATTGCATGAGTATAATTTGAAAAGAGATTTAGAGAACAAAATATTTTCAATTTCTTTTGATAATGCAAGCAACAATATTAAATCTATTGATTATTTTACACGTGCACTAAACCCAATTTTGGATGGTAGAATGTTTCACCAAAAATGTGCATGTCATATTCTTAGTTTAAGCTGTTAAGGCGGGTTTGAAGACAACTTCCGTCAATAATTTAATTTGTAAATTTAAAGATGGTCTTCATCATATTTATTCTAACAATATAAGAAAACAAGATTTTCATGCCTTGTGTGGACGATTAAATTTGAGCAAGTTAAGAGTACGAGTGGGACATAGATACACGTTGGAATTCAACATATAGAATGATACACGTGTCCTTCCATACAAACATGCTATAAGTGAGATCCTACGTAATTCACCCGAGGGATTACCCTTATTATGCTCCATGGAAGAATGGGATCAACTCGAACAACTTCACACATTTTTAGAAGTTTTTTCAACGCATGTAGTTCAACTATCATGCTCGTACATACCATCCGCTCATCAATTGCTTGAACATCTCTATTTGATATCCAAGGTTTGTTTTTTTCGTCTTGTATTTATTTCGTTACAAATTTTAAGTTATTTCATTACTAATTTATTTTATTTTTTTCAAGGTGTACCATGATTTTGAGAATATAGATCTTCGTCGAATCGCGGATGACGTGCACGGTGACTCACTCTGTCACCAATTATAGAAGCCATGAGAGAGAAATTCCTAAAATATTGGGATGAAGTTCCTCTCGTTACAATTCTTGCAAAGCTGTCTCCATCCTTCATTCAAGAAGAAGTATACTATAAGATTGCTTGAACGGTATAAGAAGAATTTAAATTTACCACATATCGGGGAGGAACAACGTGTGACATCCGCATTGGAAGAAATGTTTCAACTATACAACACCCAACTTCATTCAAACCAAACGAATCATCCATCTTCTTCGAATCCTCGTAATATTAGGTACTAAATTCTAACATATTTACAATATTCAAATTCATTATATTATTATAATATTGTGAGACTAATATTTTTTTAAATATGTTAGGAGCAATAGTCGGTCTGCATTATTGCGAGACTTGGAGGAAGATGACGACTCACAAATGCAAACTAATATGAATGAATTAGTTAGCTATTGTTTAGGAAGTATGGAACATGACGGTATTGACATCCTCGGTTATTGGAAGAGGAATGAAAATGCATATCCAACTCTCGCCATGATGGCACGTGATATATTTGCCGTGCCGTGTCAACCGTCCTTAGAATCTGTTTTAGTTCGTGAAACGGGATACTAACGATAAACGCAACGATTGGGTGCAAAGACATTCGAACGACTCGTATGCTTGAAAGATTGGTTTGATGCGAACAACGTAATCAACATGCACCGTAGAACAATCATCCGGTGAATTTATGACGATGACGAGATGGAGACTCGGATGGTATGCCCGAAAATGAGCTATGGTATATGAACTCGAATATTTAGATGGTATTTTTAAACACTTATATTTTATATTTTTTCCCTATTTTTAAATTTTTTCTATTTTACAATCCTTATTTGATTTTTTTCAATAAACTTTACTAACGAATAAAAAGTTAGAACTCCGTCTATGTATTACATAGCGGGTCCCAAGCCGGAATAAAGGAGGAGGGTAACTTTATTTATAATTATTTTCGATTTTCTTTAATTTATTTAATTTTATTTGATTATTTTTGAACTTTGAAAAAAAATGACAAAAAAATAAAATAATTTTATTATATCATTTAAAATTTTATTTCAATTATTTTAAGTCATATCATTTAAGATTTTATTTAATTTTTCAATAATTATTTTCGATTTTTTATAATTTATTTTAATTTTTGTTGATTATTTTCAAACTTTGAAAAAAAATGACAACAAAATAAAATAATTTATTTATATCATTTAAAATTTTATTTCAATTTATTTTAAGTCATATCATTTAATTTTTCAATAATTATTTTCGGTTTTTATAATTTTTTATAATTTATTTGATTATTTTTGAATTTTGAAAAAAAAGACAAAATAAATAAAATAAAATTTATTGGTCAAGAATATAAGTTTTATTTTTTTTAATATTTTTAGTGTTTATTTTTGATTTTTTCGGATTTTTTTAGAATTTATTTGGATTTTTCAGAATTTAAAAAAAAAAAATTTTTTTTGACCCGCCGACCCGTCCCACCCGTCCCGACCCGCCCCGGCGTTGGACCCGCCCCGTCCCGACCCGCCGACCCGTCCAACCCGACGGGTCTAGGACGGGTCGCGGCCAAACCCCCCGAATTGGACCCGTGCTAACCCGCCCCGCCGTAACCCGTTGACCCGTCCCGACCCGTCCCGTCAAAACCCGCCGACCCGCCATAACCCGTCCCGACCCGACCCGACCCGTCCCGATTTTAATACACTAGGTTGGGGACTTGGGGGTTCTAAGGGCTTCAGTGTCAGTTTTGAGTTCTCTTACAGTTACCCCGCCAACTTGGCAATTGCCCTTGCAAGTCCCAATGTCCTTTCCAGCAGTACTTCTTTCAGTAATAGTTGAGTTGATAAGGCCTTTCGTATGTGTAATTTACTAATTTTATAGCGTGGGAGGAGAACCACGAAAAAGTCGCTTTCTCTAAAAAGTATCCCCTTGTTGTCCAGGCGACAAGTAGGGCTACTGGAACGTGACATCGTCCTTCCCCGGGACTCGGTTCATCAAAATAATATTAATTAATTCATCAAAATAACAATCCTATCTCTATTTTTTATTATTTTATAGAGTGTCAACTGAACTCTAAAAGAAATTCCAGGGCTCAATTCCTTGGCTTAAGTAACTAACCTTTATTTAAAGGTAAGATATGAACAGCAAGGCCAGTTTCCTGATTCTTTCTTTTGGTGGTCCACAAGTAACACCACTGAATTTAACGATACATGGAATCAGGAACTAGGAAGCACTAAGCACAACCCAGCCGTTGTCTCCAAGCGACGTCAGACATTAAAAAACAGAAAAGAAAGCAAAAATTTTAAAATTGTGTTGTACGCGAAATCGAGGAGCGTCTTCGGGTGCTCCAGAGCAGAGCCCTGCTCAGCGCAAAAATGAGTAGCAGATTCCAGTGTTTTTTTACTAGGACAATTTTTGAATAAATATAATTATTTTAAAATAAATGCGAATATACATATTCCTTCAGGAATGCACTTAGGATTTTCCCCATAGAAAATGACCAAATGAAGATAAGAGCAAAAGCGATAGCGTGCCTATTATATGATTATATTCAACTAGGAAGAATTGCGGGTTCAAGTAGTCAAGTACTCATATATTTCTACGAACACTAAGTTTTTTTATGCTTCTAACTCAAAAATATTTTTAATCATTTTTGAACTTCATTTTATTTTTTTTAATAAATTTTTTATATTAAGATTTCATGAGATAGAAAAAAAATATTTTTTGAGTTTTTTAAGTACTTATTTTGGATTTTTTAAAGTAATTTATTTTCAAATGTAAAGATTGACATTATCATTTTAGTTTCATCTTAAAAATATATAAAATGAATATTTATAAAACTTAAAAAATGATAAATTTAGGTATCCTATAAGTTTTTGATACAAAAAATTTATTGAGAGAGAAAAATTAGAATTTAGATATGATTAGGTATGTTTTTTAGTTAACCCCTCTATGCTCTTAGGAACATCCTAACTTTACTCTCTCCATATTTTTACTATATAAATAAAGAGAGATGAGGGTTTAAATGCCTCAATTTCTGTTGTCTCAATTATGTCTTAATTTTTTAATTTTTAATAACTCAAAATTTAAAACTTAAAAATAAATAGCTTATAAAAAAATACACCAATATGACTAATTTCTAGTCATTGATTTTATAACTTAATTTATATCAAATGAAAATGAAAACAATGAATAATTTTTGTGTGTGTAAGAAGAAAATATAATATAGACTAAATTTAATGATTTTATTTTGATATTTCAGTTTTAAAATTTTGAGATATTAAAAATTTTAAAAACGAAAGTATAATTGAGACATAAAAATATAAGGTATTTGAATCCTTCTCAATCCTGAGCGTGGAGGCAATCGAAAAATTGTAAGGAATTTGATGAAAATATTAAAAAAAAGAGATAAATATCGTTATATGATTTGAATTTCTTTTAGGTGCGGCCTCTACACCCCGTAAATCCCGCATTGCTTTAATATAAGAAAAGATTGAACATATTTTGCCCAAATCTAAACTCTTCCATTTCCTGACTCCACCTCTCGAAATACATCAATATAATACATCTTCATATTTAAGTCTTCATTACTTAAATATAGTACAAGTCAAACTAGGACAATATTGAAATTAGTTACTTTTCCCACAAAAATGTTAATATTTTCATTAATTGATTTATGATATTTTATGAATAAGCAATTAAATTCTAAAATTATTTAGATATACGCTACATCTAAATGAGCAGTATTTTTTTAATTTGAAATAATATTTTTGAAATATAAATAGATTTTTTTTATCGAAACTGAATATATGATAGATTCATTGAGAAATTTGATGATGGCGTTTTGTGGATTTTTTTCTTCTCAATAACAAAATCTCATCAGTAAAGATATTAGATAGATTTTAGATTTCTTTGCTGTTGATATCATACAACTTATGTTATTTGCTTGTGATTTAGTTTATTCATTTAATTTGTAAATATTATATATAGGTTAATTCTATTATAGATCAGAATAATTTTGAACCGTTCATTTCTTCTGATCAGATGGTTAATAATAATTGGTTTGGCGCTATTTTACAAGGAATGAATGAGCGAGCTAACTTCATCCCTTATGAGAAAATTAAGGGTATCTAAGGCTGATCCATATAAGACCGTCTCTTATATGTATATATATTTTTCCTTATTTTTTTCGTAGCTGTATACTTATGGGGGTTCGATTTGATAAAACTAGAATATTTTTTTTATTGTTACTCGGTCAATTACATTTGCTCTCTCGTTTGTATAACAATACAATCTAAAATTACATTACTGATTATATTTACAAATCACAGATACTAGTAATCACACACAGATTATATTTCTAAATTGCTTACATTCGTCACTCCCCTCAAGTTGGAGCATACATATCACAAATGCCCAACTTGTCCAGCACATAATGAAATTATTATTTTCCAAGAGAATTGGTGAATATATCGGCTAATTACTCCTATAATCGAGGGTCTACAGCAGAAAATACCACCACATTGAATCTAATCTCAGACAAAATGAAAATCTAATTCGATATGCTTCTTTTTTCGTGAAACACAAAATTAGTTGCTATATGAACTGCTGGCTATCACGAAGTAATTTCATTGGATGGTAAAATGAGAAATATCAAGTATTGAAGGAAAGATTTCAGTCAAATCAACTCACAAGTGGCATTAGCCATAGATCTGTACTCTATCTCTACAGATGTTCGTGACACTGATGATTATTTCTTAGTTTTTCAAGAGACAGTGGATTGACCAAGCAACACAAAGTACTCACTTAAAGATCATCTGATTAATGGGCAACTTGCCCAATCAGAATTATAATAAGCAGTTAATTGCAAGTCACCATTATTTCTAAGAACAATCCTTTGACCTGGATTTTCTTTCAAAAATCTTAAAACGCAAAGAGTTGTATCATAGTGCGATTGGAGCGGATTTTGCATAAAATGGGCCAAAATATGAACCGAATAACACAATTTTAGTTTTATGATTGTCAAATAAATAAGACGCCCAACTAAACACCTATACTTCTTAGGTCAACCATCATATGCCACAATTTGATTCTGCCAGATGATGATTTTGCTCAATTGGAGTTCCAGTAGGCTTGGTACTAAGAAGTTTGGACTCAGCCAACATATCCATCACATATTTACGCTGACACAAGAAGAAACCAGTCAGTTCTCTTATAATTTTGATGCCCAAAAAAATACTTCAACGCTCCTAAATTCTTCATATGAAATATTATACTCATATACTCCTTGAACTCATAAATTGCATCACTATTGTTGCTTGCAACAACCAGATAATCCACTGATCCACATACACTAGTATCACAAGAAAAATATTGCTCTTATGATAAGTAAACAGTGAGTAATCGATTTTTGATTGAACAAAACCATAAGCTTCAAGTATTTTTCAGCTTCGAGAACCGTATACGAGGAGTTTGATGCAGCCTATAGATTGATTTGCAAATGTGGCAGACCTTTCTAGGTTGAGAATGAGAAAAAACAGGCGGCAATCACATGTATACCTCATCATGGAGATCACGATGCAGAAAAATATTATGCACATTCATTTGGTGTAATTCTCAACCTTTGATAACTGCAACAGCTAAAAACTATGTTACTCGGATACTTCCCTAACTTATCGAATAAGTATCGGATACACGTCCGATACGGGGGTGTGTCCGATACAGTGTGGGTGCGTATCCAATACGCCACATGGCGTATCAGATTATTTTATTCACTCTGACCAGCGGATTCGGTCTCCGATATGCCCCGATATATCTCGATACTTCCCGACACGTCTCCGATACCTTCTGATACATCTATGATACCTTTCGATACATCTCTGATACGCCCCGATATGTCTTCGATACATCCCTACGTCTTTGATACAATGTAATTATTTTTTTCCTTTATTTTATTCACTTTTAAGAAAACTTTTATCACATATCTTTTTTTCTTTTTTATAATCACTGATAAAATTATAAATCCATCTCAAATTCTTTAAATTTTTTTATCATAATACAATAAATTATTTTTTATATATTATATATAAATATTTTTTATTATTATATATAGTTGCATTCGTATCCTGTATTTTTTAAATTTTATGTATCGCCGCACCCGCACCATATCTGATATGATACCCGCACCCATATAACACATGTTAAAAATGTGTTACTAATCAATTTTTGCAACCAAAGCAAATATTTTAGTGTAATCTAGCCCCTACACTTGGCGGTTTTCAAGAGCAACTAGTCGAGTTTTGTATCGCTCAATCCATCTATCAACATGGTATTTAATGTGATATACCCACTTACAACCTATTAGAATTTTGTCAGGAGGTAAATCCTACAAAGTTCAAATTTTATTTAGTTTTAGTGCATATATTTCAGCTTGCAAGGCAGCACACTGATTACTATCTTAAACTACCACACCAAAATGATAATGCTCATTATCTTTAATAACTACAGCTGATTTTTTTTTTGTGTCATAAAAAACTTATTACAATTCACATAAGAGCTATGGGATAAGAAGTATCATGTGGGATAAGAGAGATGAATCACATCTAGTAGTGTAGCATATATAGTGATGAAGCCGAGTAAGAGGCCTTCTCACACATTGTCCATGTTTTTTTTCTTAAACTGGGTATACATATGGAACTTCTACTTTGAGTTTACTACTAGATGTGATTCATCTCAGAAGGTCTCTGAAAGCACCGGTTCAGATTCTTCTTGCTCATTCTCAGAACCACTCTCCCTTACTACTTACTTCATATTCTCTTCTAAGTGTTCAAAACCATCATCACCAAAATGTACTTCAAGCATTCTCTTTGCTATGTCATGTTTGTCAATGACAATAATCTTGACATGTTTCTTGTAAACAAAGAAAAAATTACTTTCATAAAATACTACATCCCTTAGTATGACATACTCTCCTATATCATAAACATGTCACTCTTTCTTTCCAAATGATATTCAACAAACATACATTTTCTACTCCTAATTTCAAATTTATCAAAATTATTTGACTAGTTGAAGTTAAAGCACAAACAACCAAATACTCACACATGTGAGTACACAGGTGACTTGCTAAATAAAAGCTCATAAGGTATTTTATTCTATAAGATTTGACTAGGTGTTCTATTAATTTGATATGCAGTGGTTAGAACACATTCACCCCAAAATTTAAGAGGTAAGTGAGCTTGAAACCTTAACATTTGTGCCACATTGAGTATATGTCAATGCTTTCTTTTTACCCTTCTATTATGTTGAGGTGTATACACATACAAGGTATGGTATAAGATCTCATTTTTATTGTAATGATGCTTTACAAATTTTATTTGAAACTCAAGATTATTATCACTTCTCACACACTTTATAGAATTTGCTAAATTGTGTTTTCACCATTTTATAAAAGGATATATTAGCAAATTAGAAGTTTCTTTCTTTTGTGTCATCAAATATAACAAAACAACACAAGTAAAATCATTAACAAGTATCAGAAAATAATGAGCACAACATTGAGAGGCAACATGATATGGATCCTAAATATCATAATATATCAAACAATTCAACAACTTTATTCAAACTTTTAGGAAATACATTTCTAGTTTGCTTAGCCTATATGTATATCTCACATGCTATTTTAGAATTACAACTATCATTTCTTATATAAGGAAAAAAACTATGTTATTTGAGCTAACATGTGCCCCATACATTGATGCCATAACTCATACGCTTTACCTTTGCTCACATTACATGTTTATGCTAAAACCACTGAAAAATAGAAGTATATTTCATTTCTCATCTCACCCATACCTATCAGCATCCTCGAAGTGTGGTCATGTACAACATATAACTCATCAATAAATATAATAATACATCTATTATCTTTGATCAAAGTGAATCATATTATAATTCGAAGAAGGTACATATAACACTCAAGTCATACCCAATTTCGCTTTCCAAACACACTGATCTTTCTTATTAAGTGACTGTTTGTTCACCATTTGAAAACACTACTAATGACGGTGTCACTTGATGTACATCTTTCAAGTAATTTCGATCACTAGTCATATGGTAAGATGCTTCCTTGTCAAGCAGACAATTGGTTTCAGGAGGCTTATCGTACATTTTTTCTTCAGCACCGCTCGAGCTTTGCTATGATCTGCTTCACTTGAGTACTAGTCATTTTAATATCTGAAATTGTGAATGGTCTCCACTGTAGGTCAGAGTTGCACCGGTATTGACAGATATGGCGTTGGCTGATGCATGCCCTCGACCTTTACCTCTTCCTTCACGATAATTGTCACGTCCACCGCGTCCTCCACGACGCTAGGATTTTGATTAGGGGGGAGGCCTTCAAATCCATTAACTAATCAAGTACTAAATAAAAAAAAATAATAATTTAATATATATACTTAACTAATAATTTTTTTTATTAAATAATAATATTTTATATATTAAAATAACAATAAAATAAAGCTCAAAGTAATAGATAATCAAGTTGATGAAGAAAGTTTTCGACTAAGGAACTTTATATTTTGATATCTTTGCATAATTATTTCATTATGCATGGTATTAAATATTTTTTTCTCAATAAAAATAACCAGACAATTCAAGGGGGCGGCAAAAAAAAATTTCCGGTGGGGGGCACGTGCCGAAAACATTACCGAAAAGCACTATTTTTCAAAATCCGGGGGGCACCGTGTATCCCTAGTTTTCATGTCCTATTTTACCATAATGAGCACATATTAATTTATCGCATGTTCCACCTTTCTACTGGTTGTTGCTCTGTCCCGTTGAGATGCACAACAAATCTCATAGCGTTATTACTTTCTTTCATTTTGACCTCTTACAACATATCTGTTTCTCCTCCTGCACCACTATGGAGTAAACATTGCTCAAGTTTGCCAATGAATCCATACTCAGGATATTGGTTCGAACTATCCCAAAAATTAAGTCATCGAAACCCATAAAAAACTGATGGATCTTTTCTTCTTCTTTTTTTCTTTGAAGAGCTTGGCAGTCACGTTGCAAGTGTGATGTCACGCATTTATATACACATTTGAACCCCTGATTGTGTCTAAAATTAGATTAAAACTCTCAATCTCATATCTTGTTTTACTGTATATGCATGTTGAGGTTCGTTGACCAGGTAGTGACCAGTTAGGATTCGCGCAACCAGAGAAAAAACCGGTCTTTAGGAATAGTCGTGACTTATCTGAGTCCATACGAGTCGTATGGTCCAGATCCGAGTGGATCCGACCCGTATCCCTAAGAACTATTATTTTATAAAAATCAAAACACAAAATATTTAGTTATTGTTTTTTTTGTTTAATCTATTTTACATTTATAACAAAAAACTAGAACAAACCCTTCATTTTTATTTATTGGTATATTTAGAGATCCGAGCAGTGTAAATTCAATAATTATCTCATTCTCGTGCGTATCGACCCCTTTACTATATCAACGTAAGCCGTGCGCTTGCGGTCAAACCAAAGTAGTATAAGGATATTATAAATTTTAAGAGCCTCGACCGCGCGCGAACCAAAGTGCACCCACCATATGTGCAAATTGGAACACAAGTATAGCTACACAGCTCGTCCCACATCCCCTTGAGACGGGTGTAGTAACTTGCGATAGATTGCCCATGTTGCTTGGTTGTGGCAATGTCTGTCTTTAACTGGTGGATACGAGGTGCATTACCAACAGAAAAATATTATCTCAAGACATCCTAAAGTTCTTTGAAAGTATCAAAATATATCACACTCGGTTAGAGGGCATGATCAATAGAATTAAAGAGCCAAGAAATCATCATGGAGTTGCACATCTCCCACAAATCGGCCTTATGTTCTCCTGCTTCGGCTTGATAGCAGAACCATCAATAAACCCCAACTTATTCTTGACACAATGTATTTTTCATGGCCTTAACTCATATGTCATAGTTTTCTCCTTTTAAGACACATGAGCTAATTATCAAACCTGAGTTATCTGATGAAGTCAAATAAAAAGGTGATGTACTATCAATGAATTTCTTGACAGAATGATGGACATGATTCTCTGTCGGTTTGGCCATCTCAACTCTGATTTGTTGATACAGTACCTGCCCGTCAGCTACAGTACCCGAGCCGTGAATGAAAATTCAGTAAAATTTGTGACAGCACCAGAGCAATGGCGGCTCTGATATCATGATAAAAACTAGAATCTTTTTTTATTGTTATTCTGTCAATTACATTTGTTCTCTCCTTTATATAACAGCACAACCCTAAATTATATTCCTTAATTACTTATTATATTTCCAAGATACTAGTAATCACACACAGATTATATATATTCTTAAATTGGTTACATTCTCTATACAAACCTTTTTTAAAGTAACTTAATGATCAAATAATAAATAATTATAATTATTTTTATATTTATTAATACTATTATGACGTCTGATTGCAGTGTTTTCTTTGTAGAAGAGCTAGCAAGGGCCTACATCCGTCTTAATAATAATGCCCAAATATAATGTTGGTTAAAATTTAATTTAAGACAAATTATATTATAGATTAGAAAGAAGTATCGTTCATTTGTTAATCAATAATAAAAATTTCACTCATCAATTCCCTTCTTTATTCACATCGAAAAAAAAAACTATCTTTAACCATCCGATACTTAATTTATTGAACAGTTCAAAATTATTTTAATTTATAGCAGAATCTCTTGTAATTTAAATTCTCTACGACGAATTGTCCCTTTGGTAATAAATCAAAACGATGGCTTGCGTTATGTGAAAGTGAAAGTATTCGACTAATCATTTAGTACCGTGTTTGATGCGGTTGCATGCAACTAACCAGTGGTGGATATGTACATAGGCAAGCTCAGGCCAGTGTCTGAGTTTGAATTCTGAAAATAAGTTATTTAGTAGTAAGCTTCTATTTTGAGTCCATAAAAAATATAGATGAAATTGTCTTGACGCCTGAGGTTCATTGGAGAATTGGACCTCCCATCTCATGTGTAAATTAGTGTGCACATGCTTGTTTCACAAGCTGGCTCCCCCCTGCATGCAACTCAAATGCTTATTTAATTGATTGTAGAGATGGCTAACTTTTACAATCTTTTAGATAAGTCAAGTAGAATTAGACATTGGCTGGACAATCAAACTTCAATAAATTTGCTCACCGTGTTATTTAGAATTATTTTATATCTAATTTATAACGACCTTGAAATGATTTGTCATAGTGGATAAAAGTATATATGCAATTACACACCGCTCTCTCTCTCTCTCTCTCTGTCTATGAAGTCTGCCATGGCCCACGGCTACTGAGTCAGAGTCAGAGGCACAGCTCCGCTTCTCGGCTGTAGGCTAGCAAGTATATAAGTAGGTGATAAGGCGATAAGTAGCAGCTAATCATCGGATTCCCTGTTTCATACGCAATCATGTCAAGTCATAATTCATAACACGAAAGACGACGACAACGCTCCGACCCAGCAGCGTGGTGGGAATTACTAGAATCTGTCTTTTCCCCCTCCCCTTGCCCTCCTCTCTCTCTTCGATGGCCGCTTCCTCCCACCTCAAAACCCAGACCCAGACCCAGACCCAAGCCCCAATCCAAGCCCATTCCCATTCCCACTCCCACTCCCACTCCGCCAAACCCAAGCGCCGCAAGCGCCGAGAAACCGTCATCTCCGCCAACGCCTCTGCCCCTGCCTCCTCCTCCTCTCCTTCCCCGTCGACACAGCTGCCGCATCTTCATTCTTCTCACATCGTCTCCTCTGACGCCAACTGGTGTTGCGCGCCTACCTCTGCCCCTTCTACTCCCCCTCCTCCGCATCACAGTCGGACTGCGATCCCCTCTCAGACTGAACCTGATCCGGCGATCTCTGACGCAACGCAGTCTGTTCTCTCTCAGTCCCCATCTCGCTGCTGGGCCCCACCTGCAATGGATCCGCACCAACCCGCCACGTCCTTCCCTGCTTACCCCACCTACCCTTCGAGTTACTCCAAGTTCAATTCGGCGCTTAACGCTGGTTTGCTCAACCCCATGTCACCGCCTCCATTGCCACTGGACAAGACTAGGTCGAGCCCCACTCTTTTTGACATGATGACAAATGAGCAAGAATATCATCCCCGTGGGCCCGCCACTGGGATCGGCAATCAGATTCCACCTCCGATGCCTTCAGGACCTGCTCGAGCACAGGACCGGCAATTGCTTCTCCAGGAGCGTGTGGCCGAGTTGCTTGGCAACTGCAGTCCTAGCAACCAGTTCAATGACCCTGATTCAAGCGATGTTCGCCTCACACTTACTTCGAAAGATGGGCTTACGGTCTCATTAAATGTGCATCGGCATATACTTGTTGCACATAGCCGATTTTTCGCCGCAAAATTGTCAGACCGGTGGTCAAAGCAGCAGAGATCTCTTCCCCACCTTGTAGAGATCTCAGATTGTGATGATGTTGAGGTCTATATAGAGACACTTCGTCTCATGTATTGTAAAGATCTCCGTCGGCAACTCATGAAAGAGGAAGTCTCAAAAGTGCTAGGCATTCTTAAGGTACATTAATTACAGTAGCATTTATAATACTTTGTTTTATACCATTCTAATCAATTCTAATTTGTGTGTTATTTTCAATTGGGTAGGTATCAGCAGCTATTGTGTTTGATGCAGGAGTGCTATCGTGTTTGGAGTACCTTGAGGCGGCACCATGGGCTGAAGATGATGATGAAAAGGTCGCAGCATTGCTGACTCAACTACATCTAGAAAACTCAGGAGCTGGGGAGGTGTTGAAACGAGTCTCCCTTGAAGCGGCCACTTCTTTTTCAGCTGAGGAGGCAAATGGATTTGGAAATGGGAGTGGCCATGGAAATGGAAGTACCAACAGTAGTGGGGAAGAGATTTTAGTTCGGTTGCTCCAGGTGGTGTTGGAAGGCAAGGACGAGAAGGCGAGGCGGGAGATGAAGGGTTTAGTGTCAAAAATGCTCAGGGAAAGCAATAGTTCATATAATAGCAGAGGCAGTGGTGCTCCCTCAAGCAGTGACCTTAGCAAGGAATCCCTATATTCTGCTTGTGACAGCTGTATCAAACTTCTTCACAATCACTTTACACAAGCTGCTGCATCTGATCTTTCTGAGGCTGCACAAATTGCTCGTCAGGCTGACAATCTGCACTGGATGCTTGACATTTTGATAGATCGGCAAATAGCTGATGACTTTTTGCGGACGTGGGCAGCACAGACTGAACTGGCAGAAATGCATCCAAAGGTTCCAGCAATCCACCGGTATGAGGTGAGTCGTGTCACTGCACGGTTATTCGTTGGTGTGGGAAAGGGGCAGATATTGGTCTCAAAAGAGGCCCGTTGCCTTCTTTTAAAGACTTGGCTAGAACCATTCTATGAGGATTTTGGATGGATGAGGCGAGCATGCAAAGGGCTTGATAGGCACTTAATTGAGGATGGATTGGCTAACACAATTCTGACACTGCCACTAGCAATGCAACAGGAGATATTGCTGGCATGGTTTGATCGGTTTCTAAATTCTGGTGAAGACTGCCCAAATATACAGAGAGGCTTTGAGGTGTGGTGGCGGAGGGCTTTCTGGAAGAGAAATGGAGATACCGAACAGCCCCCTCGACTTCGCATTACTGCAGTTGAGAATTCGTGATGAGTTGCTAGGTCAATTAATTGATTCTCTTTTCTTTTTGGTTTTGTTTTCAGGTTTTGAATCAGGGTGATTGTTACTGTACTTGAGGTTATGATTTTAGTTTTAACTCGTGTACGAACTTTTTAGTTTTCTATTATTCTCTGCACGATCCAACAACCATTTTTGTTGAAAACTTGAAAGATGGATGCACTGAAAGAAGAAAAGTTGGGTTGGGACATAGCAGTTCTGGATATGCTGTCAGCTTCTGTAATTACATGTCCTAATATATTACACTAAAATGATTATCCTGGTAACCTTAATTGTTAGGTACTGCTCTGAGACTGATAGAATGTGGTGATTTTATAGTGAAGGTTCTGATTCCCTAAATTGGGATTTGGTCAAATTGTTCAATGTCCTAACTTGCATCCGTTCTAATTTAGCTATTAGGAGAACATGACTGGAGTAGTGTAGCACATGGCTCTTTGTTATATATTGATTGTGTTGTACAAGCATTGGCAAATAGGACTAAACAGGATTCTTGTACTGAAAAAAATTTCCCACAAAAGAACAAAGATGCAGGAAATGATGCTGGGAGATATCCAAGAACTAGAAAAATTGGATAATCAATATTACTTAAGAAAGTAATTGTTGCTTTATTTTTTATCACTTTGTTTTAGTCAGCCTTAGGGAACCCAAGTACAGAACCTCAAGGATATGTTTATTTTCAATGGACATGTTTGGCCTAATGATAAGCAAAAGCTATGAGGTTCTGGGGGTTCTTTTTATGCACCATGATAATAGATTGCGATAGCATGATTGTCACATGAAAGATGAAACTTTTAGTGCAAGCACCAAGTGTGTTAGTAAGCAAAAAGTAAAACGTTCAAGGTCATTTTGCGCATCATATTTATAGATTGTGATCCCACTGTGGTCATGAAAATGTAATTCATGCATCCATTAAGTTCGAAAGATAGGTAAGCTGATGGTACCAGATGGTTACCTGCCACCAATGATTTAATTTTCTGCCTGTATATGGTGCTACTTTTGGTGGACAATGGGTTTGAGCAACATGGATCAGGTCCGTGCTCTTTTTTTTTTGTATCACATTTCTTCCTAGTAAGAAGATGAAAATTATTAGACGAGCATTTAATCATCTTTTGTAGAAAATGCTAAAACATAATAACATAATAGCTGCAGTGTCTGATCAAGCATGCTTTGTACCAATAGAACTTTTAGCTACTGGCTACTGCTATAACAACATAGTAAACATAGTTATCAAACCATTGTTTACCATCAGAACTTTTATACTACTGCTATGACCATCCATCAGTAGCCGTTACAAGGCGCCAGTGACCCATCGAGAAGTAGCAATAAGTATGAAGAGTTATCAGAGCAGGGGGTGGAGAGAGGTCGGAGGAGGGCATAGGATGTTGCAGGAAGTGGGGATTGGAGATCATTTTCAAATTGCCTGGAAATCGCCTGGGACTTGTTGATCGACAACATAGTTAAATACAAGTCCCATCGCCTGGGACTTGTTGATCTAGTTTTACAATTAATAGGCTAAATTTGCTGCCTCGTAGATTCTTTATTTTATTGAAAATTTTGTAACAGTTCTTTTATTTCGACATAGCACCAGTATTTTAAAGCCAACTAGCTGAGAGAAAATATTTTTTCTTTTTGACCTTCATTGCAGAAATTTAAATTTGGTCCAATTTTGAAATACCAAATTAGTCCTCAAGCTTCTCTAGAAAAGGTTCACCCTTGGTAGGTCCTTCTGATTGCCTTTGGTGCTACCTGAGAGACAACCAATGATCCCGGTCTCCTGAGTAATTGTATTTGTTAACAAGTATTAGTGTGCACACTGCAGTTTGGCACCGATAATCACACTACATAATTTGCTTCGTTCAATGTCCAATTATTTTAGCATCAAGTTAATAAAATTGAACATGAATTATAATAATTTTCTGTTGCTAGAATGGAACTTGTATTGGGTGTAGATAACAAATCTTCATCATAAATTTCTGTTGCCGGTACAATCAACAGAAGCAACAGTTAATCTCGATACTATGCTTTTGACTTCTGAAATTACTTCTGTAAAGAGTAAGTTGACCCCTTGATTGTTATTGTAAGTGTTATTCAGTGAATGAGCCTATACAAATCAAGTTTCTCTTGCAGTTTGGTAATTTATTTTTGCTAATTGGTACAGACTACAGAGATACGACACACTCAGTGAATGATTTTATTTTTAGGTCATTGCAGGGGCATAACAGTATTTAGAAGGCTGGCGCAGGAGGTTTTGTGCTGGTAAATGCTGCAGCAACAGCTTGAAAATTTGGTTAATTTGATACAAACATCTCTCCCAATCAGATGGAAATTGCAAGAGGAGAAACATGAGAGTGATTTTGCTTTTGAGCAAATTCTTCAATTTTAGTCAACTATATCTATTGAAGGCTCTGAACGGCTTGCAGTTATGAAGTTTGTTCACTTCAATGGAAAAGAACCGAGTAAACAGAGTTGATATGAATTCAACTTTTGTGTTTGGAAATCAGAATCGATGGAGAAGAATTATCAGGATAGATTTATAAGTAGCAGTTTGGTTCAATTTTTCATTATTATCATTATTAGAGTTTGAGCAGGACATGAAAAATATAAAGCACCATTACTAAAAAGAAGAGAGAGGAAAGTAGAGCATGATAAAGAAGAAAAAAATATACTTAATCAGGTCTTTTTGACATTGCTGATGTCGCCAAACAGCATACTTTCCATCACTGAACATAACAAGGAAGAAGGGGAAAAAAGATCCTTCATGCTTTTTGCTGATCCATACACATCTCTGTGCTTTGCACGAGATTTCATGGTGTGATTTCAGAGAAAATTTCGAATTGAATGAATGTTCTAGTCTATCATTCTTCCCTTTCAATACTATTGTTCAATTCTTAATAGCTTCATTATGACGAACAGGTTAAAGATAAGGAAACATGTCCAAACAAATCATGGATATCATTCAAACTATCAAAGTATAAAAAAATGAGAAAAAAAAACTTCTAGCTAATTCACTTGAAATGGCATAGTTGAAACTATTTTGCATGATTACAGCAAACGGTTAATGAACATCATTACACCCCATTTTGTAAAACCGATCAACAAGAACAGAATAATCTCCTGGGAAGAAATGTTACTACTGGCTCTCCATCTCACGTAAAGCAAAGCCTTTTATATACATTTAAATTGGTATCTTATTTTTAAAATTTGAGAGCCTTGACTTCATCTTTTTATATAAAGTAGCTTGTTTTTTTTTGTTCTGTAAGAAATGGAATTCGTGAAAATTCATACATTGCAGCTGGAGAGCAATTTTCTAGATCTATATTATTTTCTTTTCAAGATTCAAATAAGCAATATATAAGTCTGTTTTTGCAAAAATACATGTTGCTATCATGACAATAATGGAAACAGCATAAAGATCTCTTTCATCGCATAGGAGGATACCATCCTTACAGATAACGTAAGGATGGTGTCATGCTTTTTCACCCAAAAACCATATCAAAAGAAGCTTTCGCTTGATCTTCTGCATATCTCAAGAAAATCACATCTAGATTCTTTATTTTTACGATTTCAATATTTATTCTGCATATGGAGTCGACAAATTATGTGCAATCATCAAATGCTGACTTGGAAGCAACTGAACTAGAAAATAAAATATTTCAGAAAACGAAAGCAAAACAAAACCAAAAAGAGAGAGGTTGAGCAGAGGAAGAGACGACAGGTATCGGACATTTTAGCAACACCCGATAGAAGAGGACCAATGTCAGCTATTTATTTTATTTTTTTATACTAACATTTTTCAGACTTGACTATTAAACTTTAACAGGTATAATTTCAGGGATATAATGGCCAATTTACACTCTTGTGTGCACTCTTTTGATGACTTACAGAATGGTTTAAATAACTTATATGACATAATGATGATCGAATTTTCAGTCAGCGTTTTTTTTTTTTTGACAAACTTGGTTAATCAGTGATACTAATATGAGAAGGGTAATGTCATCAGTATTTTGTGCGACAAGATACCATAAATTTAATTTTGTGCCATAAGATAATATAAATTTAATTTTTCATTTAAAATTTAAAATTTCATATTCAAATTTGAAATCAAAATCATTGTTTATATTCATGTCAGGGGTATGTTTGTAAATGTTTATGTTTTTAAAGTTCATATCATATTAGATCAAGTGGTCTAAAAATAAATGAATATAATTAACTATAATTGATTAATTTTACTATATCCATTTTTATGTCACCTGATTTAGTATGAAATGAACTTAAAAAATCATAAAAATTTATAAGCATACATCTCACATGAATATACAAGATCAACGGCTTTAATTTCAAATTTAAATATGAAAATTTAAATTTTAAATAAAAAAAATAAATTTGTGGTATCTTGTGGAATAAAAAGTTGACGATATTAGAACCATATATTATTATTTCAAATAATAGACTTGTCTTGGCAATATATTGTTGACTATATCGTCTTTTTAATTCGAAGGACTGAGCACCTACCCCGAACGCAATGATGAAATAGCAGATTATGTATCAAACCATAACCTACATTTAATCTCTTCCCCCTAGCTAGGTGGCCTAAGAATTTCTACCTTTAATACAATGTTTTCTCTTCCTATATATTTTCTGTGGTCAATGAGATCCACAGAAAATGTAAGAAAAAGGTATCCGATAATATCGGAGGATGGAATATAGTGGCCCTCAATACCGCTCATAATTCTTTGAACATTCATTTCGTCCTAATATCAATTGAGATTTGATAACAATCAGTACGTCAATTTTGATTACCTCCCCCATCGTGTAGTGAAATGGAAGGAATGAGGATTGATGCAAAGCTTGGAATAATTCAAGATAAGGGGCCCTCTGAAAAAATGGGCTCATTTGGGCCCAATATTTGAAATTAAGGAATTATTGCCGACTCGTGTTACACGATTGGCGGCGTAATCTGGAAGAGATAATGATAGAAGGGATTCAATTACACACACACACACACACACACACATCTTTACCATAAAATCTAAACCACTCATCTTGAGATGTCAATCAAATCAGATCGGACTCCAAAATTTCCCCTTGACTTTCGTTTTCCCTTCTCCACCTTTAAGAGAGGGAGTCTCTCCGACAAGCCACAAGTCCTCTCGGCGCTGCTCTCAACGTGCAAAATTTTCCTCCGACTTTCTTGTCGCGTCCTCATCCTCTCCAACGATTGTGTGCCAAATTATGCCAAAAAGAGTGGGATGAAGGAAGAATTTGATGCAACAATGTTAGCATTGTACTGATTTTTTAGTAAATGTCCGAGGCAGTATTGACAAATTCATGTAAACATCAAATAAGCCAACAAAAATACAATTTATATAGCATTGCAATCAAGTGCCACATGAGCAACAGTACACTGAAAAGATAAATAAGTAAATAAAATAAATTGAATTCAAAGCTTCTAGCCTAAATTAGCACGATTTGAGCAAAACTTAATAACAGTATGGAGACAAAAAAAAAAAAAAGATGATCCGAAATCAGACAATCCGAAACCCGATCCGATCTGAAGCCGAATGATCCGAAATCTGAGATAACCTGAGATCAATCAAACAATTCGAAACTCGACCAGATCCGATTCCGAACGACCTGAAATCCGAGATGACTCAAAATTAGAAAATCCAAAACTTGACCCAATCTGAATCCGAATGACCTGAAATTCGGGATGACCCGAGATTAAACGACCTGAAATCCGACTCAACCTAACCCAATTTTGAAAATTTTAAATATGATTGAACTACAATTAGAAGTGATGTCTTATCTCAATCATTCCACAGTATATATTGTGCTATATATATATATATCTAATTTTTTTAAAATTATACCGTATAAATATCAAACATCCCTTTATAAATTCAACTTGTATTTGTACTAATTCCATATTGAATTAGTAAATTATTCACACAAATTAAAAAATAATATAATAATATAATAATTGTATGAATTATTAATGCCGAGGTATAAGTGCGAGGAGCCAAATGAAATATCGTGTGTATTTTTTTTTTGAGATTTTTATATTAATATTCTTTTAATAAGTTATTTATTTAGCTTTATATATAACATTTCAAGATGCTATATTCTGTTAAATTGAGTATTGTGAGAATTACCAATTATATTATGTTAATCGTTCGAGTTGTATAAGTATGAAGATTAATCTAAAAGTAGTTATCAATTATATCATATTTTTAGTTTGTTAATAAAACAAATGAAATATGTCTACCAAAAACTGATCTGAGTAGACCTAAAATATAGCCAATGTACTTGTTTATTCACGACAAGCACCTTTTATGTACTTGTTTATTCATTTTATTCTCCAACAGGTATTAAGTTCACTTTCTAAAATGTCACAAAACTTTTAATTTTTGGTTTTAAGATTTCTTTATGTAATTAAAATTTTATTTGTGACGAGATGAATCTACTAAATCTATTATTGATTTATAGTAACAACGACATTGATTTGTTAATGTTAATTAAATTCTCTCAGAAGATATGAGATTTTTCGAATTTGCTTTTGGATGATTTAATAGTCACTGAATTTTTTTAATATGGATATACTATTTTTTTTTCATTGTAATGGAAATAAAACTGTAAACTTTCACATATAAGAGTTGCAACGAAAATTAAAATTATAGTTGGTTTTTAGTGCCAAAACATATGCAACTGTTTTATTTCCTATGTTTGTTTGACTTTCTATTTATTTCTTTTTAATTGGAATATATAATTGGAGCAAGGTGTGGCGCTGATGATGAATTTATATAGTACAATCATAAGAGCAATCAAAAAGTGTGTGGACTTCATCTCTCTTCGTTGATGTTTTTATATTAGTAGATGTAAATAATTCGTTCGAGTAATATAAATAACCTGCAAATTTACTATAAATATCATCAGAGAGATGAAGACGCATCACTACTATTGTATTTAGTACATTACATTTATCATAATATGTTTATATATTAAATATAAATAGTTGATTAAGAAATCTAGATAACTCATTTGATATAAATAGTATCGAAAGGAGCATACCATTCAATATGTGTTGACGTATTGTTGACTTTGTATTAATTTATTAAAGTTAGCTTGGTGATATTTTTGAGATAAAGCGAGACTATAAACTATTGGTCCAAATTGATACATTAGGTCAACTATCAGATCAATTTCAAACAACCACAAATAGAATAATAACAACCCCAAATAAAATAATCTCGCACATAAATTAGATCTCAAAAAATTAAAATTAAAATCGACCGATGCATACAATCAACCAATCATAATAAAGTAAAAGATATTACTACGGAATAGATCAAGTTCAACAATCACACAAGAGATAAGGTGGTTCGACTGAGCCTACTTCATTGAAAGACAAACGACCAACAAACTTACTATAAATCAAGGAGATTATAAGAAATTACAAAAATATTTCAATTACTAGATCAAATAATCACTCTATCTCTATATTTCTCTCTTTTCTATTATCTCCTCTCACTCTCTTTTGTTCAAGACATACAAGGAGGAGGAGTCACCAGCCACGAAATACCGTAGCAATCTTAATTTTTCAGCAACACACCTCAAGAGGGAAGGGGTCGAGAAAATAAATAGAGTCAAGAGTTAGAAGATCACAGGATAGATCAAGTTCAACAAGCACATAAGAGGTAAAGTGGTTCGGCCGAGTCTACTCCACCGGGAGTCAAACGACTAACAAACTTACTATAAATTAAGGAGACTATAAAAAATTACTAAAATATTTCAATTACTAGAACAAACAATTACTCTCTCTCTCTACCTTCCTCACTCTCTCTTTTTTATTTTCTCCTCCCATTCTTTTTTACTCAAGGCATATATGGAACAATCATTAAATATAAAATACTGTAGTAATACTAACTTTTCAGCAGCACACCTCAAGAGGGAAGAGAAAGAGGGAAAAGGTCGAGAGAATAAATAGAGTCCAAAAATTAAAGAATGAACCAAGAATGAATTTAAACCTAAAAAATCTAACATCAACCTCCTAAAAAATAACCCAACAAATTGCATAATTTATTCTTTGGACTAGCCATTAGATTGGCCAGTTGATAAGATTATTTTCTTCTGCTAGGTACATAAAGATTATTTTCTATTTATTCAAGTTAGAGTACAATAAGATATCGTTAGCCAGTTGATATGGTTGGATCTTGACCTCTGATTTTTTTTTACTTGAAAATTAATTTCTTGCTGGTTTGAGATCATTTCTCGATTGGCTAGAACCTAGAGGCTAACTTTCTGATCTCAAACCTCCTCTGGTTTGCCACAACAGCACAACTGGTAATAAATTAATTGATTGGCCAATGCGATGTTTCTTATTTTATTTCTTCAATTGGGTCATGAAGTATAATATCTTCCACTTGCAGAGTTACAGTTTGAATAAATACATATATGAGACATTAATTTTCATTTTTCTACAAGTTTGCATATCCTTCAGTGCAACGTCTTGCTCCAACACCTATCAAAAATAATTTTTTGGTCGGTTAGCGGAATAATCAAAATTTATTCCGTCTAATTAAGTCAAATTTGATTTGATAGGAGTTGGAACTCCCTGCACCCTTTTGAAAAACACCCGTTCATGCTACGAATGCATCCAATTATTTCCTTTTTTTTCTTTGTTTTCCCCAGTCATGACTCAAGTGTCGATTCTCATTGGAAATCTGCAAAAAAAAAAAAGAAAAAGAAAGAAAGAAAGAAAGAAAGAAAGCTGTTTTTAGGTGATTGATAGATAAAATTCATAAAGAACTCACGCCGACATTCCTTTAAATAAATTTTTAGTATATGGTTCTCAACAAACCACGCCTAGGGTTCATGACAAGTTGCACATATTTTTTGGAAGAACGCGCTTGTTAATCAAGTTCGAGGGAAGGAATCCTCTAACGCGGATCGATAGATTTTATCTATTTGCTTGTTATGGTTTGCATATAAAAGACATAATTCTGAGGTAAAGTTTGGCTGTAGTTGTTATATTTGAGATGAAAATAACATGTGTGGGTGTACTCTAATTCCTGTTCCGTTCCTTTCGTAAATGTTGATCTTGGACAACGCAAAGTAACACTTACAAAGATATTAAATTATGAATAAGTATAAAATGCCTTATGTTTTGTCTTTAATGTATTAATGTGTTGGCGGTAGATAAATGTGTTGATTGTTTTTTTCATAAATGGTTGACTGTTTAAATTTTTATCAGTAATTTTATTGTATAAATTTTTATCAACAATAATATTTCATGACCGAACTGTTCGTATATAAATTTTTATCAGTAAATTGATTGTACAAATTTTATCAATGATAATATTTTCTAATTAAATTGTCCGTATGTAAATTTTTATCGGTAAATTGATTGTACAAATTTTATCAATGATAATATTTTTTAATTAAATTGTCCGTATGTAAATTTTTATCAGTAAATTGATTGTACAAATTTTTACCAACAATAATATTTCTGACCGAACTGTCCGCATATAAATTTTTATCAATAAATTAATTGTACAAATTTTTATCATCAATAATATTCTTTAACCAAATCACCCGCGGTAAATCTTGAGCATTCCAATTTTTTTTCAATATGACAATTATATATATATAATATAATTTTCTTGACCAAAATCCAACTCATCCATAACTGTTTGAGCAAAATCTGAGATATAATATCACCGTCCTTAAATTATGTCCTCTTCATATGTTTGAAGTATTCCTAGAGATGATGCACTCGAACTGAAATCTTATTTTTCTACCGCGCATAACAGCACTGTACGGCTCCTGAGCCGTTTGATTTTTTAGAGATGTGTGAAAGAAAATTAACCGAATTTGAAGAATGAAGGGTCATGCATCTGAACGAGTTGTGAATTGAGAGCGGGGAGGTACAAAGGGTTTTGAACCAAAAAATTGATTTAAAGTTCTCTGAAGCTGTTAATTTACATTGAGATTCGTATTTTTAATAAATTTTAAATTTTAAATTTATATTTTCAATCATAATTATGAATCTAGATACAAAATTAACGGCTCCAAAGGATTTTGAACCTGAACCAATTTTTTTTTCAAATCCCTTTGTACCTCCCACTTCCTTGTGAATTTGCTTTTCAATGCCATCCCAATTGGCATTTAATTCGCCAAATTTGAGAAGTTTCAGTGTGGTTATTCCTTCCGAATTAAAGCTTTTCTCCGTTCCTGCTTGTTTTAAATAGTTATCAGTAGAACCCGTCCTAATCTTGAATTGTCGCATCAGAGACCACAAAAAATACAATATGCTAACCTGCCTCTTGGTAGATTATCAGTAAAAAACAAAAACATTCAAATGGAAGTAAAAAACTAAGAACAAGAAGAACAAATTCAATTGTAAATTAATGCCTAAAGCCACCTTAGAAAATGGGTCTCTTCAAACTTTAGAATTCCAACATGATATTCTTTCATGGCCGAAAAAGCAACTTATCCTAACAGACTAAACAGCTGTCTATTCCCAAATCCAGAGATCAGAAATTCTGGCTAAATCGGCATGGCTGGGCAGCCCAAATTTCGATTCCAAGTTTGTGGAATCAGAGTATGTACAGAAAACTCAGCAAGTAACTCTCTCCCTATTTCCCTATTTTTTTTTTCTTCTGCTTACTAGCTATATACAAGTAACCATCCTTAATTCGACTAATAGCCGGCGCCGAGCAATTCATGAGGCCGGAAGAGAATTGGGCTCGGCAAGGGCGAAGAAGGCAATGATGGGAAAAAATAATCATAATCCAAGATTTCTGTGGTACCAGCTGAACCCATTGTACCGGTCATACCACCAGTAACTGAGCTGAGGACCACACTACCCATTTCATCTGGGATGAGTTTTGCACGGCATAGCGGGCACGTGTGCTGATCATGCTCCATCCAACGGTCGAGGCAGCCACGGTGAAAGACATGGCAGCAATTAGTTAGCCGTCTTACCTCCTCACAACCCGCTATATCATGCAAGCACACGGCACAGCATACTGCATCGGCCTTAGAATCCAACTCCTCAAATTTGATGACAGGCAAAACATCCTCGATCAGCACCGAAGGCACTGACTTGAATTCAGGCCGGCGGTGTTCGAGACTCGTGGATGCCACGTGTCCCTGCACAGTGGGCTCATCAATTTCCAACAAGTCGCCGAGGCCGACGGCACAAAAAACCCATAAAAGGAACCGCCGCATAGCACCAAGCAGCAAGAGAAGGTGCAGCGCCGGTTTCGGCAAGAGCATGTCGGAGTAACCTACAGGGAAGCCCATTGGTTTGTGTTTCAAATTGCCTCCAAGCTCCTCTCTTGGTAGCGTTTTGGTATTTTTGCTTGGGTGTGTTTCTCTTCTCTTTTGTGTGTAGATGCTTGTGATTGAGGAATGAGAGGCTTAGGTTTGTGGGATTATATAAATGTATGAGGAGAGAGGAGGCAATGACGCGGAAAGGTCATGTACTCATGTGAGGGGGGATTGATCATAGGATTGGACTCAGAGTTGAATGGAATAATAATGCGATGGTTTGGTGATTTGGTAGCACTTGGAAGCCTTCTAGAGAAAGTTCCATGAAATTAAAAAAATGTAATGGGTTGGGAACGAAAATATTTTATGATGATGGCTACGAGAAAATAATGACGAGAGGGGATGATGGATCAGATGTGCTGAGGTCTAGATATTTAGATAATTTCATCATTAAATAAATGGATCAGATGTGCTGAGGTATATTTCAATGTGCATCCATGGTTGGCGAGGATCCTTCATTTATGTTTGAGGAAGGTGCTTGGTCGGTTCAGGGATGACCCAAGTGGTTCCCTACACGCTTCGTCAAACCAGACAATTGGGTCGTACCAAGTTAAATAGTCCCGGATCCGGAGGACATGAAAATTAAAATAGGGGTATGCTAACTTTTCTTTGTAAAATTCTTTCAAAAATCTCTCTGATTTTTTAACACGTATGTAACAAGTATAAAACACACTTTAGTTTCAGTACAAACACCCTATATTAACATATATGAATATTTAAGCGGATCAAAAACTATTCTCAAGAATGATGAGCGTCCTATATTTTACATATTCAACATCTTTATTTAGGATCTATTTAACAAATTAAGAAATAGTTTTGAAAAAGTGATAGTTTTAAAAGAGTAACATAATAGTGTCATTTGGAAAGAGGGATAGATGAATGATATTTTTGACTATTCAGAATAGTAAAAATATCGTTTGATAGTTATTAATCAGAATAGTTAAAATATTATTAATTATGATATTAACAATGATGATGTTGATAATTATAAAAGAAAATAATATTATAATAAAATATAATTAAATCATAATCATAATAATATAATAATAATAAATATTCAATGTTTGTTTTATTTTTTTAATTTCAAAAGAGTAAATTAAAAAACTTAAAACACTATAAATTTTTGTATCCCACAAGATTTTCATACAAAATTTTTAATGAAAATAATAAATAAATTTTTTTGAGATTTTAAAATATAATTTATTCATTTGCATATCAGCTGAAATGTAAACGCTTTCACGATAATATATATATATATATATATATATATATATATATATATATATATATATATATATACGTAGAGATAGACTATTGTGAAAATATTTGCATTTTAGCCGATATACAACCGGATAAAAAACTATATTTTAAATTTTAAAAAAATAATTTATATTTTTATTAAATTATTCATATAAAAACCTTGTGGGATACAAAAATTTGGAGTGTTTTGAGATTTTTAAGTCACTCTTTTGAATTTTTGAAAAAAGAACACAAACATTGAATATTTATTATTATTTTTAGAGCTATTTTTCAAAAATTCAAAAGAATGACTTAAAAAACTCAAAACACTCCAAATTTTTGTATCCCACTAGGTTTTCATATGAAAAATTTAATGAAAATCATAAATTAAAATTTTTGAGATTTTTGATCCGTTTGCATATCGGCTGAAATACAAACGTTTTCAAAATAGTCTACCTCTATATACATATATATATATAGAGAGAGAGAATAAAGATAACGTGAGCTTAATCTCACGGAGGCTTTCCGTGAGTTTAACTAAAAGCATATCAAATCATATTTAAATTTTAATTTATCGTGCTCATTAAATTCTTTATATAAAAATCTTGTATGATGTAAAAATTTAGAGTGTTTTGAGTTTTTTAAGATATATTTTTTAATTTTTAAAAATTAGCTCTAAAAAATAATAAAATAATTAATGTTTGAACATCACTTTTAAAAATAAAAAATTATGACTTAAAAATCTCAAAACACTCTAAATTTTTACATCCCATAATATTTTCTTATAAAAATTTAATGAGTATGATAAATTAAAATTTAAAAATTATTTGATATATTTTTTGAGTTAAATTCATAAAAAACCTTCATGAATTTAAGCTAACTTTACCTGTTTTGTTGTGATCGTTTTAGTTTCGTTTCGTGACCCGTATGTTAGCTAATTGGAATGAAAATGACGCTTCTATCAGAAAAGACATACTTTTATTAAATGCCGACAAATTCACCTCTCCATTCAATAAAGTAGATCTTTATGTTCCTCTAAAGTTGTGCACAAACATTTAGAGAAAAAATATTATAATTTAACATCTGGAAAAATGAATTAGTGAGTTATCGATTGGTAATTTACATCCTAGTAGAAATTTAGTAGCAGTTCATAAACCGACTTAATTTTTCTAGAGATAAATTACGCTACTTTGTAAAGTAAAATGAATATTTTATTTCAGCATCAAATATTATATATTAACAGTTTAAATAAGCGATCTAAGTTGGTTAATAATTTTTTTATATTAAAATCTTATAGAATATTAAATTTAATTAGTTTTTGAGTTTTTGAGTTTTTTTTTAAATTAACACAAAGAGACTATTTTTTATATTAAACAGGGCTATTTTTTATAAAAATATCTAGAAAATTAAAACAAATAATAAAATTTGATATCTCACAGGACTTTGACATAAAAAAATTATAAAGCAAATTAAATCTAATGTCGAAGCAAAATACTCATTTTGTTTTTCAAAACCACCGTAATCCATCTCAATTTCTTATTATAAATTTATATATATGGTTGTGTTGTCTGAACCAAATGGATAGAACAACTGTTGATATTGAGAGAGAAATGATGAACTGATTTTCATTGAATAAAATCTTCTAATCTTACAAGTATACATCGGAAGTATATATATATATATATATACATACATGAGCCTCTAACGATAGCCTGTCTCTAACTTTCATATACTAAATATGGTTAAGAATTGAGTGGCTTTATTTGAATAGTACCGTTGCTCTTCTAGTTTTTAATTTTTGGCCAGTGATAAATTAAATCCAAACAGATCTAGGACTCAATAAATTAAAACTCCTAATTAATATAATTTCTCAATACTGCCCCTCAAGTCGGGTTGGTATAAATTTATCGAGCCTAACTTTCTTCAATAACTTGCTTCGTCAAGTGCTTTCATGAAGAAATCTGTTAATTATTCATTGCTGCTCGTTTATTGCAATAAATCTTCATGGCTCATTTGCATTCAATCTTTATGTAATGGAGTAAATATTTAATTCAGGTTAGCTCGTTTATCGTAAATATCATGGCTCGGTACTCAAGTTCAGCGCTTAATCTTACTACAACATTATGTTTTTTGATTTTTCATGTTATAAGATTGCTACCTACAAAAGTGCAAAACTCTACGGTTGATTTTCTATCATAGCTAACAGCCTGCATCAGAAAAATCGATCACATAATTAGTCCATTTTTTCTTCATTAGGATTCCTTGACCCAGAGCATCTTTGAGGGCCCTATGTATCATATCAATGATATCCAAGTGACTGATATGGTATTAATTGGATAATCTTCTAATAGGAACAATTAGGAGTAAGTATATTAATTTTCACAAAATTATAAGTAGTTATGGGACAATAGCATGCATGAATTGACTTATAACACTAATATCAAATGAAATATGAGGTCTAGTAAGAATTGGATAAATTAATTTACATACTATTTTTTGATATTATCCTATGTCAACTAGTGTTTTATCATCTTTCGGTCCAAGTTTAATCTTGGTTTTGCGGTATCAACAGATTTAGCTCCTAATTTGCCAATTTCTTTTAATATGTCAGAATATATTTTTCTGAGATAGAAATAACCCCTTGATCGAAGTCATTATTTCTATTAAAAAAATGATAATAAAAGTTCTCCTAATTTTTGATATAAAAGTTCTCTTTTAAATATTATTTAACCATTTTAATTCCTTTATTATTATTCATGATTATGATTATGTTATAACATAAATCAGAATAATAATGATAGAATATTAAGAATATTTGACAAACAAAAAGAAATCTGTTGTGTTTTTAGTAAAAAAATAATTTTTAAAGAGAGAAACTTAGTTTGGCATATCACACTTTTGAAGATTATTTTAATCCATAATTATCTTCTTTAATTTGCATGTTAAAAATGTATTTGATGCATTTTTATGGTCAGGAGGAAGATTCATGTAGACTTCTTCGTCTAAAATTCTTTGAAGGAACATATTTTTCACGTCCATTTGAAATAAGATTCACCCTTAATTGGTAGCTATCAATAATAAAATTCTCATCGTGTTCATTTTGACTACTAGTGTAAAGATTTTTTGATGATCTATATCATATGTTTGGGTGAATCTTTTGACTATTAATCTAGTCTTATATCTTTTGATTGAACCATCACAATTGTATTTGACTTTATATACACATTTATAACCTATGAATTTTTTTATTTGATAATTTGATCACATTCCAAGTGATATTTTTTTACAGGCTTGGAGTTCTTCCATAGTCTTATACTAAATTAGATTTATGTTGGCTTCATCAAAATTAATTGGTTTAATTTGCTTAGTAATTTCCTTAACCTTATTACAGACCAAGTTTGTCGAGTAGACCTTCTCAAGGCAATTTCTTCATCTTGGACCGGCTCTTGACTTGACTCTTCATCGGTTCATTTTCTTTATTTTCTCCTCATGAAGAAATTGTACTTGTTTTACCCATTTGTTCCTCTTCCGCATGCTCAACCAATTCTTCATTTATTTCTCAAGAAAAAAATATAAGAACATGTGGCAATAATATTGTTGGTTGATCATGCAAGTTTATTTGACTACTTTTTTGGTCATTTGATGGATAATGTGTTTCATTCTCAATAAACAAAACATCTCGTAAAAAAAATTATAATTTTCTCGATCAGAATATTTATATCATTTTTTGAAGAGTATCATAAAAATTATTTTAATCAAATTTCAATCTAATTTGTCATTTCTTTTTATAAATGTATAACAAATATACCTACAACATTTAACATGATCAAGATTAATTTTTTACCTTTAAGAACTTCTAATGGACTCATATTTTTACCTTTGATATGAGCTCAATAATTTTAAGTTTTTTTAATTTTAGTCTCACATTCCTTTATCTTTGCTATGAGCTCAACAATTTATGCATTTAAATCCCCAATTATTTTTCCTTATGATTATGACTTTGTTTGCTTCATCGGGCATTTATTGTAACCTATCATAATTTTGGCATTTTATCCCATCATTCAAAGAAATACTTAAATCATCTATTTTATGCATTTCATCAAAATCATAATTATCACTATCATTAAAAAGATTTAAGAGTTCCTCATTTTCCCCAAGTGGAGAAGTGGACGGACTAGCTTGTTGTTGTGACTTGAGCCCCTTATTCTTGGACGTGGTTATGTTTATCAGTAGTTCGATTGTCTTGTCGTATGAGATATTCTTGCTAGAAATGATCCCATCAATGTTAATTGTGGAGGGGCCTTCTTCAATCTGTGTCATGAAAGCTAACTTTAGTTCCTTTTCATCTTCTGACTCTGCACCTAAGTTGTCGGTGTCATGTCATTAGACTCACCGCTCCATATTAGTTGTATAGCCTTTATCGTCTTGCGGTCTTGCCTCCCCTCAACTTATTTATTTTTTAAATGGGGGTAGAACTTGAATCATGTTTGGATGGTGTACCCTTCCCTGTGACAAGGGAAGCACGCTATCTTATGATTTTCTTCCCCCGTTCTTTATTTTACTTCTGCTCGAAGAAGTGTATTTTTTGAAGATTTGTGATCAAGTCATTGCACAATGACATCAATTATGAATTGAGAATTGGATGTATTCGGGTGATTATGCGCAGAAAATGCTATTAGTTTGGATGCATATATGGGCTCACCTGCTTGCTGTAAGGTTTCTTCAAAACTCCTTAAGTGAACATTAAACCTCATCCGATGTGTGAAGGCGCTTGTACTCCTTATATTGCTTCTAGGGCGCTCACATAGCCTTCCAATCCCGATCTTTTGAGAATCACACACAATAATTTTCTTATAACTTTTCATTTAGATAGTGTTTCTCTTAATTCACTAAACTCATTTTTGTATATGTATAAGTCTAGTATACATATTTTTTATGATTTCACCATCTTCTAACCTAAAGTTCTCAAATTTGATCTCAAATCTGATAATTTTGATCTTTTTAATTTATGAATTTCCTTTATATCTTGTAATCAGGGCATTTCACATTTCATTTACATTGATCATGTTATCGAACAAGAAGGCTACTCTCTCACTTACCAAGTTTAAAATAGCATTTATGACATTATTATTTTCTCTTTTTACATTAGAGACTCGATTGTAAGTATATTGATATCCAGGTTATATTTTGGTACATAACTTTTTTCTACAACCCTCCTAAATTTCTAATATATTCAGATAGTTAATCATAAGATATGTTACAACGGATATGTAAGGGATTTGCTATTGAACTTTTTGGTCAAATTTTATATACAAATTATTAAATTCATTATTAGGATTCATTATAATATTTAAACAATGAAATTCTTTTCTGAGTTCATCCGTTATAATGGATAAGAGATCGGTTGCAATAGCTAAAATATGTTTTCGTTCTGGAATAATTTGGACAAAATTTGTACATACTCGATTTAATCTGTTACAATGGTTAGGAGTTCCGTTATAATGGTAAAAATATAAGTACCTCTATTTGATTGGTTTAATCTCAAGTCTACTTTAGTTATCTTTAATTATTATAATTTTAATATGACAAAACTTAATCTTGAGATCTTCATATATGAATTTTCCGCTTAATCTCAATATTTGTCTCTCATAAAAACTATAAGAAATTATTAAATAATTATAAATTAGCAAATGTCATGTTATATAATTTTATGAGTTATTTACAGCAACACAAAGAAGTACTAGTCAAAGTCTAGACTCAATGATGAAAGCTTTATCAATTATAAAATATGATAGATTATTGAACTATGATAACTTATCAGTTCCAGTTTAAAAAAATTCACCTAAATACATAATTTAAGATTGTACAGTTAGTATTAAAAAATATAATTAGTGTCTGACTTTTAAGAAAATTCGACATCAAATCTCATATTTCAAACATAAAAGATAAGAAAAAATTTAGTGTCGATTTTTTTATAAAATTATGACATAATATTTCGACAATCGAAATCGACATTGATGAATTAGTAAATTTTAATGTCGAATTTGTATAAAAATTGGCACTAATTGTGTACTATTAGCATCAATTTTCTTTTAAAAAATGGATAGTGAAGAGTCATAAGAATTTTAATATCATTTTTCTATTAAAAATAACACTTGTTCTCTCAAATGTTATTGTTTTTTTTAAAAGACAGTAAAAGTAGATAATCATTGTCGAATTGAGTAAAAATCTGATACTGATATTTTTAGTGTTGCATAGTCCGATACTAATGTGCCGCATTGATCTTCTTTGTTAACTAGTGAAACGTAATATTAATCTTTAAATTTCATACTGTACTTCTTAAATCTGAAAAACGATTAGCAGTTTCACACTTAGACAAAAACTCTAAATTTTAAATTTAATTTTAAAGAAAAATATTTTTTTATTTATGAAATTATTTTTCAAACAATAGAATAACTGGATATATGAAAAAAAAATGAAAGATTATATTAGTTACGAATATATAATATATCACTTTTAGAAATTTAAAATAAAAATCATATTTTTTTTGAACTATAATTATAAGTTTTAGATGTTTTATAGCATTAAACTTTGACTCTATAATTATCTATTTTAATATAACTTAGTTTGTGGATCACTATATTTTGTAATTCAAGGAAACATAAATTGAGACATCTAATTTAAAAATTTTAGAAATTACACGATTCTCCCAATTTAACAGGTGTAAATTTACTCTTGCTCGCTCGAAAATTTTGAAGCATAATCCTTTGGACATCATACATATTTTTTGAAACTACGAAGCTGAATTTTTCAATAATGAAATGTTGCAGACTAGAAGTTATTTATATTGCGAAAAATTGAAAAATAAAAATGTAATGAATTTGAATATAATGTGAGCGCAACGGGACAAAAAAGAAACATAAAGGTAAATTTCATCAATGTGCTATGATACTTAAATTTGAAAATAATTTTGTAACTAATTAAGTATGAACAAAATTCGAATTTATCAAGATGCTTGATAGTTGATTGACAACCATTCAGTTTTCAAGTTACTTCAGATGTAATACACAATAAGTCAACAACTTATGATAATTATAGATAGTACATCCACGATTTCACGTTTTTCTTATGTTAACCATTATGTTTGCTATGATAATTGTAAATTAGTTTGTTATCATAGCTTCAGTCAAAATCGATGAATACATGAAAGCTGTTGGATCAGATGTTATCGGAGCCGTCCGATCACAAATAAACGTTGAAGAAATTATCCCAAAAATTTCGAACTCCATAACCAATAACCATACAGTCGCAGTCATATATACCTGGAAGAACTGGCACGTGCCATTAGCGGCCCATAACGTGCCATCATGGAAAATTTGTCCTCTTTTTTGAGAGGCCCCGCCAGTTTTGTTTTATTTACCTCTCTCAATTGCCCCTGCCAATTATTTAGTTTTCTATTTTCCTTTTTGTTTCCTCTTTTTTTTTTTTGGTATTTACATGGCTGGTAGAGTAGGTGGCCCTTCGATTTTCTTTTCTCTTTCGATTGTCACAGTTAGGGCCGCAAATGAATCGAATTGAACACAATCTAAATCGAGTTGAGTTAACTCGAAATAAAATTAAATCGAGCAAAGGATCAAATCTAACAAAAATCAAGCCGTATTGACTCAAACTCAAGCTGAGATCGAGCTCTAAACATGCTCAATCACTATAATTTTTTATACAATCATAAGAACTTAAGAGTTGAAATAACTAGTATTTTATTAATATTATAATAAAATTGAAAAAAATAATAATAAATATTTTTTTATTATCATAAATAATTATAACATAAATATACTTTTTTCCAAACTTTTAGATTATATTGATTAATTTTATCTATATTTTATTAATTTTATAACTAAAATATATTAAATTAAGTAATATTAAGCTATTTCTGAGTCAGATCTAGCTGAGCGATTGAAAAAAATAATGAATTTGAAATTGAGCCTAGCTAATAAAAAATCAAACAGAACTCAAACGAGCAACTGAGTCTCGAACTTTTCATGCATCTCTATTTATAAGGAAAAATGGAAAGAAAAAGAGAAATAATAATAGACGGAACTAGTTATTTGAAAATGGTCCGGTCTTGGCCGGTCCGGTTCAAACTCGGACGGTCACACGGTCCCGCATGATCCATGATCCACGGTCCACACAGGTCGGTGAAAAAACCGAACATGTCCCACCGTTGGCCTCGGGGGCGGACCCCCACGGGACGGGATGGGCACGGTCCGGTCCAATTTTTTTTTTCTATGAATTGGGAAAAATAATAATTTATCATATTTTTTTTAATAATAATTTTTAACTAATTCAAATTATTATTTTTAATTGTTTAAAAATCTAATAGTACTAAAAAATTAAAAAACTTCCAAAAAATAAAATTTTAGAAAATTGTAAAAAATAATAAAAGTTCAAAAATAAATTTATTAATTTTTAAATAATAATTTTCATCGAATTAATTATATATTTTTTTAATAATTTAAAAATCAAAAAATACTAAAAAAATATAAAATACCAAAAATTATAAAAAGTGGTAAAATAAAATTGTGAGGGGTTTGTATTATCAACTACATCTTCATCAAAAATATTCACACTCAACCGGTGCATAAAATCATCTATGGGATTAGAAGGATTTGCCATTTTTATAAAAAAAAATTGATGAAAAAAATATAAGAAAAAACATTTACTTAAAAAATAAATAAACATTCTAAATAAAATTCTAACAAAAAATCGAATCTCACATAATAAATAAGAAGTTGTTATTGTTAAGACTCTCAGCGAGATTCTTAGCAAGAAGTAGAATCTAGCTCTGCTAAGACTCTCAGTGAGATTCTCAGCAACGAGCAGACACAGGCTACGATTTAAGAAATGGTGAGTACCGAACGAGGGTCCGGTCGGGACGGTCCATGGTCCCGTACGGTCGGGTCCATGGGTCCGTACGGTCTATTTTCGGGTGAAAGGAGAATCGACCCACCGTTGGACCAGACTGTGGTAAAGCACGGGACGGTCCACGGCCCGGTCCACGATCACGGTCCGATTCGGGATGGGTTAGACCGTCCGGTTCATTTCAAAACTCTATACGGAATGAGCATTGAAATCGGGACGGGTCGGGTCCAAGGGTGTGGCGGGTCGGTGGGTCAAATTGTTTTTCTAAAATTTTGAAAAATTGAAAAATCGTTATAACGGTTCAGTAAATCGTTGCAACGATTTATGAAATCGTTACAACGATTTATGAAACGTTATAACGATTCATTGAACCGTTATATCAATTCATTGAATCGTTATAAAGATTTATGAATCGTTGCTCAATTGATCCAACGGCTGCTATTCTTTTAAACCGTTATAACGATTCCCAAACCATTATAACAGTTTAGGCCGAAAATAATTTCTTCAGCTTGTTTCAGAAGATCTATTTTAAAAAGGATCACCTCTCTCACTAATATGACTTAAAATAAATTGAAATAAAATTTTAAATGAAATAATTTAAGTAAAAAATTAAATAAAATCTTAAAGAATTGGAATAAAATGATAGAACTTTAAAAAATTGAGAAAAAATTTAAATATTATAAAAATTAAAATAAATGGGTTAAAAATAAAGTTTATCTCCTCTTTTATTCCGGACTTGGACCAACTATGTAATACATAGGTGGAGTTCTAACTTTTTTTAGTTAGTAAAGTTTATTAAAAAATCAAATAAGGATTGTAAATGCTAGAAAAATAATAAAAATGGGAAAAATAAAGAATATAAGTGTTTAAAAATACCATCTAAAAATTTGAGTTCATATACCATAGATCATTTTCTGGACATACCATCTGAGTCTTCATCTGGTTCTGTCATAAATTCACCGGATGATTGTTCTACGGGTGTATGTTGATTACGTTGTTCTACATCAAACCAATCTTTCAAGCATACGAGTCGTTCAAATGTCTTTGCACCCAATCTGTTGCGTTTATCTGTTAGTATCCTGTTTGTTGAACTAAAATAGGATTCGGAAGGGACGGTTGACACGGGCACGTCAAATATATCACGTGTCATCATGGCGAGAGTTGATATGCAGTTTCATTCCTCTTCTAATAACCGAGAATGTCAATACCGTCGGGTTCCATACTTCCTATACAATAGCTAACTAATTCATACATATTTGTTTGCATTTGTAGTCGTCATCTTCCTTCAAGTCTCGCAATAATGCAGACCGACTATTGTTCTTGATATATTTCAAAAAATAAAAAATATTAGTCTCACAATATTATAATAATATAATGAGTTCAAATATTATAAATATATTAGATTTTAGTACCTAATATTACGAGGATTTGAAGAAGATGAATGATTCGTTTGGTTTGTATGAAGTTGCGTGTTGTATAGGTTGAACATTTCTTCCAATGCGGATGTCACATGTCGTTCCTCCCCGATATGTGGTAAATTTAGATTCTTCTTATACCGATCAAGCAATCTTATATAGTATACTTCTTATTGAATGAAGGATAAAGATAATTGACAATAATTGTAATGAGAGGAACTTCGTCCCAATATTTTAGGAATTTCTCTCTCATGACTTCTATAATTGGTGATAGAGGCGAGTCATCGTGCACATCCTCCGCGTTTCGACGAAGATCTATATTCTCAAAATCATAATACACCTTGAAAAAATAAAATAAATTAGTAATGAAATAATTTAAAATTTATAACGAAAAAAATACAAGACGAAAAAAAATAAATCTTAGATATCAAATAGAGATGTTGAAGCAATTGATGTGCGAATGATATGTACAAGCATGATAATTAGACGATTGCATTGAAGAAAACTTCTAAAATGTGTGTGAATCTGAATTGAGAAACTTATAAGTTTTTCACTAAGCGTCAAATAATTTTTCACTAAGCATCAAAATGAAGAAATATGAACATCTGAATCTGGACTGAGAGTGTCAGAATCAGAGTTCGGACCTTTTGACTTTGTTTCAAATTTGGGTTTCGGACCTTCCAATTTCTTTCTCAGAATATTTCAACGACCTCTGGAAGCTGTTGCCATCCTGCTCCTTTTCGCTTGCTAGTTCATGATAAATACTAGTCATCATTTTATTTTGGTAATGTATGTAATAGTGGTTTGAAATGGACCGGACAGTCCAATTCATTCCGGACCGGATTATGACCATGGATCGTGGACCGTGAGGGACCATTAATGGTGGGTTGGTATTCCTTCATCCGAAAATGAATCGTGCCGACTCATAATCGGACCGGACCGTGGATCGTGCGGGACCGTGGACCGGACCTCCGGACTATCTCCCGGACCGAACCCCCTGCCACCCCCTTCCCCCTCAAACCCTTCCAAATTTTATAATTTTTGATATTTTTATAATTTTTTTGTATTATTTGATTTTAAAATTATTAAAAAATACATAATTAATTCGATGAAAATTATTATATTAAAAATTAATAAATTTATTTTTCAACTTTTATTATTTTTATAATTTTCTAAAATTTTAATTTTTTATAATTTTTTTAATTTTTTAGTACTATTAGATTTTTAAATAATTAAAAATAATAATTCGAATTAGTTAAAAATTATTATTAAAAAAATATGATAAATTATTATTTTTTCTAATTTATAAAAATATATATATATATTTCGGACCGGACCGTGGACCGTCCCGTCTTGTCCCGTGGGGGTCCGGCCACCGGAGGTCAACGGTGAGACGAGTTTATTTTTTTTTGAATTTAGACCGTCTAAGACAAGCCGTGTGGACCGTGTAGGACCGTGGACCGTCCGAGTTTGAACCAAACTGGTCCGGACCGGACCGTCTTCAAACCACTAGTTTGTGACTCTTTTGTTTCTACTTCCCTCTGTCAAAACTTCATCAATTGTATTTGTTATTAGTTGGAGACAATTGCAATCTTTTTGTTGGATTGTGTTTACACATAAGCTCTTACATTCATGCACTTAATTGTACATAGTAAACGTGCGCAAATTCCAATATTTGTGTTCTTTTATATAATTTTCCTCTCTGATGATGCTATAAGAGTAGGGTATCAATTTTTGATCTTATTCGATCTGAATTCGACTTGTTTTGATATTATTTGAAAATAAATGAGTCGGATATGGATTTATTTATTTTTATCTGAATCGGGATGTGTTGGATTCCGGTCAACCCGAACTGATTAATTATGTTTTTTAAAATAAATTATAATTTAGTACTAATTAAAGTTTAAATATACACCAATTATATACTAATTAAAATTAATTATAAATTAATTAATATTTAATTAGTTAAAATTATATAAAAATAATTAATAAATAATTATTTATTTTATACGTATTGGGTCAGATCGACCCGTGACCGATCAGATTCGAATTGAGTCAAAAAAAGATAATAAAATAATATGATCCTACCCGAACGTGATCCGACCTGACCAGACCTATTGACACCCCTACTAAAATCCATTTTGATGCTTAGTGATAGACGATTAAATTAAAATGGGGTCCAAGATTTTGTTTTAATCTCACAAGATAAGATTTCTATCCTAATAAATTTTTTATTCACCTAGTTAGCATAACTAATCCACGATAATTTACGCCGAGCATTAATTTTTATCCAATATTCTCATTTCTCAATCAGTTCCGGACATTTAATATGTTAATACCTTTCAACAAACCTGGCCCCTGTGTCCATTTATGTTCTGACAACATCAGTGTCAGAAGTGATATTACATATGTAAAAGAAGTGTTATTTCCAACATTGCATCGCAATTTAGTCAAACGATGAGATATGAGACAAAACAGGACGACCCCACAAACTTCACAACATTTTAATCGTGAATAACAGTTTTTCAATTCTATAATTTTGTAAATTGATTTTTCCTCAGATAATTTTTTTTGTGATGTAGTGAGAAAGTATGTTCATCTTCTCTACGTAAAACAACTACAAAATCAAATGAATTTACGGGCAGTTCATCTTTAAAAAAAATGAATTCAATTGTACTCTAATATTTTTTTTAAGATTTTTCTCTGTTAATATGATTATTTTATTTTGGAATGAAACTCATTACATTTAATGAAAAGAGATACACATGAATATATGAATCATTCGACGAATATAAAATAAACGATGTGATAGTTTTTAGAGATCTTGAAACTTATCTGTATTGAGTATATCAATTGCCCTCGATTCCTATGATTTATGTTATTGCTTATTTCATCTCCATCAAGGTCAAGGTTCTGTTCTGACAAATCAAAGTCCTGAGAAAAAAAAATACTAAAAAAAAAGTCTAAGTTATCCATTTTTTTAATTGTCCGTAAAAAATTCTATTCAAATTTTAAATACTGAGAAAAAAATTTAATTTTAATTTTTATTGGCACAGGAAATTCTAGCTGTCCATGAATTCGTTTGGAATGAACTTCTAATTATGACATGAGTTAAATATACAAGCTCGTCGATGATTGCAATTGATGGTGTAATTCAGGAAATGTACATTTCTCCGTTGATCGCTCTTTTGTTTTTATTCTGCGAGCTTTCATTTCTCGGGAAAAATTCTTAGTGAGGGATTAGGGGCTGATGTAGAATCATTATTTTGTTAACATTATCACAGAAAATAATATTAATAATGATTTTTAAAAGATATTAGTAACGGTACAACCGTTACTGATAGCATAATATCAAAAGGTTTATAACAATTATTAATAAAAAGCAGTATACTACTCATAATCTACGTCATGACATCTTTTTTGTCCATCTCTAGTAAATATTTTTTTGTAAAAAATCATTATTGAAGATCATCTTTAACAATTTTATTTAAAAATCATGAATATATAAAGAACACGCCATCTATAAAGAATATACACATATATAAATAAAGAAATATAAATACATCTTACTCATACAATAATATAAAAATTTATATAATTTCTAAGAAAAATATAAAAAGATCTTAAAATTTTCAACGCTATTTTGAGGCATCATAGGAGATTTTTTTGGCCTCGAAAACTATCATAACTGAGTTTTCTCTTAAAGGTTGTGATAATTTGAAGTTGAAATGCTAAATTTTGATTGTGCCTTCATATTTTATTTTTCTGTTTTTCTTTCTTTCACTCTACCTTTCAACATCTCTCTTAATTTTTTAGATCTGAGTTTTGAAAATAATAGGAGGGAGAAGATGAAACATAAAGTGACACTACCAGAAAAATTGGATTTAGAAACGGTTATTTAGAACCGGTTTTTAAAAAACAGTGTTAAATGATAAGTGTGGCGTATTTATATATTTTATTATAATTATTAGAACCGGTTTTGTTTAACAACCGGTGTTAACTTTTTTTAATTAAAACCGGTTTTATAATAACCGGTTCTATTGCATTTTATTACAACCGGTTGTAAGAAAACCGGTTCTAATTAGAATGGTTTTAGAACCGGTTTTATTAAAACCGGTTTTAAAACTATAATTTTAGAACCGGTTTTCATAAAACCGGTTCTAAAATTTTTATTTTAAAACCGGTTTTCATAAAACCGGTTCTAAAATTATTATTTTAAAACCGGTTTTGTTAAAAACCGATTTTAATTGAAAAACAAATTATTCCCATTTTAAAAAACCGGTTCTAAATTAATATTAGGGTTATTTATCACACCCTCGTCTCACAGCGCCGCTCTTTCATCTTCATTTTCACTATCCACCATTAGAAGCTCTCTGTTCCATCTGTTCCGAGCTGCAACAACATCCACTTACTGATTAATATTTTGAGATCTTTTAAAGGTAATTTTTCTATATATAATTTAAATTTAAGTTCATCTTCTTATTTTCTTATTTAAGGTCATCCTTGTTAAATTTTAACACCCATTAATTTGCATAATTAATGCATAAATTGATTACATATATATAAATAAAATTATATATGTGTAATTGATAGTATTGTCATATAAGACCAAACTACCGGAATTTTTATTAATTTAGGTCCATACTGTTCGGGATTAATCCAATAGGGATTAATCCCGAATAGTCCCCGATTTGGGATCGTTTGAATACTTTGTCTCATTTAGGATAGTGAACATATACTAGCTATAATTTGGTGTTTGAAAAAAATTTGGTTAGTATTTTCCCTAATGTTCCTACGTGTACGTACGTATATGAAAATTTACGTTGACGTACTCGGGGAGCATAGGGGAAATGTTTTAAATTTTTTTCAAACATCAAATTAGCTTGTATATGTTTACTAATGAGACAAAGTATTTAAAAAGTGAGTTAAGGTGGTTGGCCGGCCTAGAATTAGACTTTAAATCGAAACCCTAAATTCTAAACCCTAATTGTGAGATTGATGTTTTTTTTTACGGATGGATCGCAATACTTGGATGTATAAAATCAAAAGGAATACAATTGAATATTTGAGGGGAATTGATGAATTTTTGGAATGTGCCTCGAAGATATGAGAAATAGGGGTGCACGAACACTTGTTTGTCCTTGTGAAGATTGTCAAAATTTACGAAGATTTGGAAATATCAAACAAGTGAGAGATCATTTAATTCGTCGTGGGTTTATGGATCGATACACCCGATGGGTACGGCATGGAGAAAATATTGAAACTGAAAATAGTAGAAATTATGAGAATATTGTACGAGATGAATCCGAGGTGATGACTTAAATTTAGACAATGATGAATGGGATGTATTGGAGAATGAAAATGTGAGAAATCGAGAAAATATAGACAATGTAGAAAGTGAACAATTGGATGAAATTATGAATGATATTGCAATGGATTTTGTCGATATTCCCGAAATTTTTAAAAATTTGGGTAATGATTCCAATGTGCCATTATTTCCGGTTGTACAAAATTTACGAAAATATCTCAGCTTTTAAATTGTATAACCCGAAAGCTAAAAACGGATGGAGCGATAAAAGTTTTACCTCTTTATTAGAACTTCTAAGAGAAATGCTTCCGAAAAATAATTTAATACCGGACTCCACATATAGAGCGAAGAAATTATTATGTCCCTTGAGTATGGAAGTTGAGAGAATTCATGCATGTCCGAATGATTGCATATTATATCGAAATGAGTACAATGATTTGGATAAGTGTCCGAAATGTAACGCTTCACGGTACAAACCGAGAGATAATGAAATAGAAGTTCGAAACGACCAAAAGAAAAAAAAGTGTTATGGTATTTACCAGCTTATTCCAAGATTTCAGCGTCTATTTGCAAACTCAAAAGACGCTCAATTATTACGATGGCATGTGGATGGCAGAAAAGATGATGGAATGCTCCGTCACCCTGGGGACTCTCCCGAATGGAGAAACATTAACATAATATTTAAGGATTTTGGCGATGAACCAAGAAATTTACGATTAGGGTTATGTACAGACGGGATGAACCCTTATGGCCTTATGAGTAGTGGTAACACAACATGGCCTGTTTTATTGTGTATTTATAATCTCCCCCCCTGGTTATGCATGAAAAGAAAATACATAATGTTGTCGTTGTTGATTTCAGGTCCAAAACAACCTGGTAATGATATAGATATATACTTGGCTCCATTATTGGAGGATCTGAATAAATTATGGAAAGATGGTGTGAGAATATTTGATGCCTATTTAAAAGAATATTTCATCCTTCGTGCGCTTATTTTTTGCACGATTAATGATTTTCCCGCCTATGGTAACTTATCGGGTCATAGAACAAAAGGAGCAAAAGCGTGTCCAATTTGTGGAGAAGAGACTCGTACGATACGATTGAAAAACTGTGGAAAAAATGTTTATTTGGGACACCGTAGATTTCTTAATCATAATCACCCCTACCGACGGAAGAAGAAAGCTTTTGATGGTACGGTTGAGCTGGAGAAAGCACCAATATCATTATCCGGAAAACAAATATATTCTATTGTGAAAGATATAAATGTCCAATTAGGTAAGAAGTTTCAAAAGAATATCCCTAACGGTGTTTGGAAAAAGAAATCTGTATTTTGGGAGCTTCCTTATTGGCCGTATTTGGATGTTAGACATTGTTTGGATGGAATGCATATTATTAAGAATATTTGTGAAAGTTTGGTTGGGACTCTATTGAATATTCAAGGGAAAACGAAAGACGGGGTAAATGCAAGAAAAGACATGGTTGCTATGGGAATTCGGCCAGAGCTAGCACCACAAGAACATGAAAAACGAAACTACTTACCCCCAGCGTGTTATACATTATCGAAGAAGGAGAAAATTAGTTTGTTGGAGTGTCTAAAGTCGATTAAGGTTCCATCCGGTTATTCCTCGAATATCTCCAAAAAAGTTTCGATGAATGATCTAAAGTTGATTGGTATGAAGTCACATGATTGTCACGTTTTGTTGACACATCTACTTCCGGTTGCAATCCGAGGAATTCTCCCCCAAAATGTCAGACATTCTATCAATAAATTATGTTTTTTCTATAACTCGATCTGCTCGAAAGTGCTTGATCCCGTCACGCTTGGCGAACTACAGTCAGATATCGTGGTTACCTTATGCGAGTTAGAAATGTATTTTCCGGTGTCATTTTTTGACATAATGATTCATTTAACTGTTCATCTCGTGAGAGAAATACGATTATGCGGTCCTATGTTTTTACGGTATATGTATCCATTTGAGAGAGCTATGGGTCAATTAAAAGGATTAGTCCGAAGCCGATCTAGACCCGAAGGAAGCATAGTTGAAGGATATATTGCGAAGAGGTTATTGAGTTTTATACCGCTTATCTAGAAGGAGTTGAACCGATTGGTCTCCCTAAGTCTCGACATGAGGGTAGACTCCAAGGTGTTGGCACAATCGGATATAAATTGGTAACGGTTGGTCTTGAATTGCGACAAAAAGCATATCTTAAGGTCCTACAACAACTCGCTCTTGTGGCTCCTTACGTGAATGAGCATTTAGCGCTTATAAGAGAAAATAATCCTTTGAAAGATGAAATCTGGGTCATCAACGAACATAATTTAAAATTTATAAAATGGTTTACCGACGAGAGTAAATTCTCGGATATCCGACACAATCGATGAAACAGCTTAAATGGTTAGCATATGGCCCAAAGTGCGATGGTGCATACTTATCAAGGGTACGACATGAATGGTTTTAACTGGTATACTAAGAAACAAGATGAAAAAAGTACCGTTCAAAATAGCGAGTCACGTAGTTGCTATATCCTAGGATGAAGACATGTCAATGTCATATTACGGGTGGATTGAGGAAATATGGGAGTTAGATTTTATGAAATTTAGGATTCCTTTATTTTTGTGTAAATGGATTGAAAATCGACGTGGCGTAAAGAAAGATAAAGAAGGTTTTATCTCTGTTGATTTCAACCGATTAGGTTATCAGCATGATCCTTTTATACTAGCAAATAGAGAAGCAAAACAAGTGTTTTATATCACTGATCCAAATAGATAAAAAATGGCATGTTGTTCTTCCGGGCAAAAGACGTATTGTAGGTGTTGGAGATGTTGTTGACGAAGATGAATATGATCATTTTGATGAAATACCACCATTTTCTACAGGTTTCAAATCTGTACCCGTCACTGATAATGATGAGACAAATTATTTGCGTTCGGATCACGAAGAAGGTGTGTGGGTCAAAGGAAAATCGAACAAAAAGAAATCTTAATGTGAGTTAATATATTTCACTTGTAAATTCATCATTTATCATTTTATATGATTATATTACTTGAATTATTTTTTTAAATAATGCGATGAAAAATGAGAAAATGACGCGCGATGAATCTTACTATGTTGTTTATGTATAATTTATTTATAGTTTTATTGAGTATTTTGTTATTAATTATGTTGTACTATTTATTATATATGAATGTAATCGGCTCTAATTCTTAATTGTGTTGTATTATTTATTATATATGAATGCTAAATTATAATGGATGTATAACTATTTATTTTGTATAATTTATATAACTATTTATGTTGTATAATTTATATTTTAAATATATATATAACTATTTATTTTGTATAATTTATATTTTAAATATATATATAACTATTTACTTTGTATAATTTATATTTTAAATATGTATATAACTATTTACTTTGTATAATTTATATTTTAAATATATATATTTAACTAATTATATTTTAAATATATATATATATATATAAAATATAAAAACCGAAACCGAAATTCATTTGGAACCTAGGTTACTTGCATAACCGGATTTGAAATTCCATTTAGAACCTAGGTTATTCAAATAACCGGTTCTAATTGAATTCCAATTAAATAGGAATTCTTTAGAATATTTAATATTTTAAATATTAATTAGATTTACTTATTTCAAATAATTTATTGATTTTAAATTATTATAATATCCGGTTTAAATGGAATTCAATAAACGTATTTAAACCGATTTCTAAACCGATTCTAATTGAAATTCTCAATTAGAACCGGTTTTGGAAATAACCTAGGTTCTAAATTCTAAATTGGAATTCCAATTAGAACCTGTTATTTGCAAAACCTAATTGGTTCTAATGGTGTGTTTTTAGCACCGGTTTTGTAAATAACCTAGGTTCTAATTGGAATTCAATTAAACCTAATGGTGTTATTCAAATAACCTGGTTCTAATTGTTCATTCGAAAACAAATTAAACCCTTTCTTCTCATTCTTCCTTTCTTCTCATTCTTCCCAAATTTGAGAACCCGAAACCTCATTTTTCCTCTCCTCCATTAAACCCTAAACCTCATTTTTCCTCTCCTCTTTCCTCCATTAAACCCTAGCCGAGAATCTCTTTCCTCCATTAGACCCGAAGGAAGCCGATCCGCCCTTGTGCTTCTCCGCTGCCCCTTGTGTTTCTCCGCTGCCTCTTGTGTGTAAGGTAACAAATATTCTTTTATTTCATAATTTGTGTGGTGTCAACCTTATAATGCGAAATCAGTAGATTAATGGTCAGTTAATAGTAATTAAGCCATTTGTATAGTCAAAACTTCATAATTATAGCTTAAATTTTACAATTAGGTTTTTATCTCTATGTAGAATAAAAATATAAAATAAAATTTATGTGTAAAATTAATTACTGTTATCGGTAAATAAAATATAAATTAAATTTATTTGTAATTGTTATTTGTTTACTCTTATCAACCATAGTTCAAAATTTCAAAACCCTAATTGGATATCATAATATATCTAAAAATTTATTATAAATATACTAATTGAATTTTTTATAATTTTATATAGTACTTTGACAATAATGGAAGAAGGAACGGAAAAAGATCAAGAACATCTTTGTCGGGTTTTCGCGGGAGTAAAAGAGTTGATGAGAGACATATTGAGTTTAGAAGTGACGGCGTACATCGATTGGTGATAATGCATCAAAATTTGTGAATTATTATGCTATCTTGGTAAGAGATCGGGTGCCATGCACAATTCAAAGTTGGAAGCATGTCAATGTAGAGCTTAAAAATGAGCTTTGGAATGAAATTAAGGTATCTCCTAAATCATACACCCTAAACCCTAAACCCTAAATCATACATTAGTTATTACTATATTTATGCACTAATTTATTTGTTTATTTCAGGAATGGTGGAACATAAAGGACGATACGAATAAAAGAAAAGTCCTAGTGTTAATGGGTGCGCGTTGGAAATCTTGGAAAACTAGATTGGTGAGAGAATACATCACCAATGCAGATCCGAAAAAACTGAAGACTCCGTGTGATGACTTCAATATCACATTGGAGCAGTGGGAAGAGTTTGTGAATCAAAAAGCCAGCGATGAGTTTAAGGTAACCAAAAAATCTTTCTAATGTAATATTTGTCCATTAGTATTGACATGCGATAAGTGCGATTAGTATTAACCAAAAAAATTTTCTAATGTAATAATATTTTTCAATTTGTATTGACAGGCGATAAGTGCGCAAGCACGAATAAATGCTGAAAAGAATTTACATCCTCACAGACTAGGTTCGGGGGGTTATAACACCGCCGAGAAAAAATGGAAGGAGAGCGACGTTGTTTCATCGTCCTCATCCTCCTCGGGCATCACTTCAAAAGCCGACCTTAGAACCTTTAGATGGTGCATGGCTAGGTCAAAGCCGACAGCCGAGGGAACTTATGAAATTGTGAATCCGGCGACTAAAGAAGTACTTCAACGAGCAGTATGTATAAAAAATCATTCAAAATATGTACATGTTACTTGTTATGAAATGTTAGATATCATATCGATTGAAATACTTGAATGAAATGTTATATACGCTATAATGACAGAATCGATAATTCAAGAAGGATCATTTCAGTGGACCGCTATAATGACGTCTTGACCAGTTCCATTGGGACGGCTGAGCATCCGGGGAGATTGAGAGGATTTGGTGGCGCCGGTGTGAAAACTGTGTACGGAAAGGGGTCGAAAGGGAATGCTTCTCACGCTGAATGCATCAGCAAAGCTGAGTTCAATGAGTTATTGGGACAACAAAGGGCGGAGATGACAGCGCAGTTTAATGATTTATTTCAGAGAATGGTGAGACAAATACCGGCTGATTCGGTATGTATACCACCTTCCACGGATGAAGTTATCCTCCCGACTCAAGGTAGCTCCAATACCATACATCCGCTTCGGAATATCAAGGTCAATTTATTTATATATTTATTCTCAATTAATCTAAGTTTTGAATGATTACTGAAGTATAATTCATGTACTTAACAATTAATTATTTTTTTATTTCAGGAATCTACACCCTGCAAATTCCTTGTTGAGATAGATAATAAACGATATGAGGCGGCAATCGGGAGGATTATTCCGACTGGACTCGCCGAGTATATGCACGGCTCTCCGGTCTTACTCGATGAGGTCCGTGTTACTCCCGATGAGGTTAAAGATGGATTTCAAAGACATTTGTGTTCCGTTTCCGCCGCCAAATGGACCGGAGTGGCTCGGTGAGCTTGTTGGATTCTTTATCAAATGGCCTATACACCTTATCGAGCTTTGTGAGGTATTTATTTATTTATCTCTATAATTTTAAAATTCATAAATTATTTGTTCACTAATATGTTTAAATGCGGGATAATACACCAAAGAAATCTATGTCCAACAAGAAAAAAATATTCGAGCGAACCAATTTTAAAATCTCGTAGAGAGTCGCTTCTTGATGATGACACCTTACAACGTCTTTCTAGACGTTCATTATTTCTATATAAGGTGATTATGATGCGATCCGTTAGTACGACTTATTTTCCTATCGCATTCTCGGAGCTATTCTTCTACGATGGTGATGCTTATGTATACGTGACGGATATCATCGAGCTTTTTAAGGATGAATGGCTCAATATCTCGATTCTACGATTTTCTCGTATGTAAGAATAGAATCATAATATTTCTTTTAGCATTGTAATAATTATTTTAAGACTAATTATTGTATATATTGTAGGGTTTCCCATGATACGTGCAAGAGTTTCTTAATTGACAATTGTAAATTTATCGATCCATATTTTTGCACGGAAACACAAATTCAAAGTGATATTGAGCGCACAGTCAATTATTTGGGGCAATGCTTTGTTAAATGCGAGAATCCAAACTCCTACATGTTTCTTCCGTACATTGAAAGGTTAGAACTTCAAAACTTAATTCATTTGCTTATTTATTTATTGCTTAATTGCTTAATCTCTCCATATTAATACATATACATTGTAGGGGGCATTGGATTCTTTTGATTGTGCGGCTCAAACCCTCTGTTGTTTATGTCGTGGACTCATTGAATCGTAAAGATGAAACATATATTATCCAACCAAATATTAAATACGTAAGTTTTTTCTATTATCTTTGATAATTTATTATGTACTTGTAATTGATAACTCATATCATTGTTTTATAAGGGCCTTACGCTATTATTGGATTGAAAAACAATTCGCTCAAGAAAAAAAAAACTCAAGTTCACTTGGAAAACGATTCGTTTGTAATTCCAAAATTTAAATGATTTAATTTTTTTCGTGTGTGTAATTTCTAACTTTAAATGATTGTTATATAAGGGTCTTACGCTATTATTTCATTTTTTTCCTTGTAACATTTTAGAGTCCAAACCAACCAAGCGGTAAAGAGTGCGGCTATTATGTTATGAAATCGATGCATAATATAATAACTACATATTCTAGCAACAAAAATTTACCACGGTATAAAAAATAAACTTCATATTAATCTTTAATTCTCTTACATATTTGTTTGCTTAATCAAACCAATGAAATTTTAATTTTTTAATAGGCTATCAAACCAGGCTCCTCAATCTTATCCACTGAAAAGATATCGAAGAAATTAAGGAGATGGTTGTAAATTATATTGCATCTAATATTTGATAATTTTTTTATATTTTTTTCTTTATTTGTAATGTTTAGTTACTTATATGATATTGATCAGTTATTTAGTGAGTTATACTTGTGTTATATTTTTGTGTTATATTTGTATGTGTTTGTTTATATATATGGTGGTATATGGACCGATCCACGAAAAATAAAAAATTTATTAAAAAAAAAATATATGTTTAGAGCCTAGGTTATTCAAAGAAACCGGTTTTAATGTGGTATCGCGAGTAAAATAGAACCGGTTATTGAATAACCGGTTTTAATGGAAGAAGTAAATTAGAACCGGTTATGGGATAACCGGTTTTAAATGAAATCAATTAGCACCGTTACAGGATAATAACCGGTTTTAAATGAAGTAAAATAGAACCGGTTATTGAATAACCGGTTTTAATGGAAGGAGTAAATTAGAACCGGTTATGGGATAACCGGTTTTAAATGAAATCAATTAGCACCGGTTATAGATAACCGGTTTTAAATGAAGTAAAATAGAACCGGTTATTGAATAACCGGTTTTAATTGTTCAAAATAAATTAGCACCGATTTTGTTAAACCGGTTTTAAATATTTTATTTTAACACCGGTTATAAACCTTTAGCACCGCTTACTTTTATAACCGGTTTATAACCGGTACTAAATTGTTCATAAAACCGGTTTTAATTCTTTTTAGGGAGAAAGTTTTGATCTCTGGTAGTAAGTTCCTTAGTGAATATGATGACGAATTGATCTAAACATTTTACCAAGGTAGTCTCGATGTCCATGGATTGATATCCATTTCGATGCGTTTGGTACGTTTGTGGAAGAAGATATTAGGTGCTGTTGTGGCCCGTTTGATTTCTAAGGACCAGACAAAACAGGAGCTTGAAATTATTATCTTACATCTGAATAAGTGGATGAGAATGAAATCTGTAGGCGGAGTCTTGGTTTTTTTGATAATTTCTCATATAATGAACTCCTCCATTACATCTAATATCCTCTATTTCTATTCAAGTCAAACACTAAAATGGATTCTTCCATTTTGCTCCCACCATCAGGTGCGCACCATCTAAAGTCTGAACTCAGCCCATACATTAAATGCTGCACCGATATTTTAAAGTATTTATTTGTTATTTAATTGTGATAAGCCTAGAGTTTTCTAATTCTGGGTCTTCAATATGAATGATCTATTATAATAAAAATACTCAGGAACAAAGTGATCATATTATATTATTCATGAACTAAACATTATTACATTGATTCTTGATCACTAACACTATCAATTGAGGCATAATTACTTCATTTTACTTGTTTAACCTCAAGATTAACTTTATCACATTAATATTTTGTTAATCCTAATTTATATTTTCTTGATGCTATCTAGCACTTGTCCACTTCACACATTCTTCGATCTTATAATTTTGACACATTCTTCAATTTTATAATTTTGAACTTGCAAACTGCAATATTTTTCTACATTTTTTTTTTGTAAAATTCAAGTTTTGTACTGTTTTACAAATATTGAGGCACAAAATTAACATAGAACTTGCAATCTAAGTTTTCTCAATTTCAAAAATTATTTAGTGAATTTTTAACTCAAATATAAAATTATAAGAATTCTTTATTGAGAAGCTTTCAACTGCCTCAATTTTTGTGCCTAAATCATACCTCTACTTTTTAAATTTCGAATAATTCAAAATTTAAAGTGAAATATCAAAATAAGATCATTACATTTTAATTATATTATATTTTTTCTTACACATAAAAAATTCATTTTTTTCACTTTCATTTTATGTAAATCAACAACTTATAAAAATTAATGTCCAAAAATTAATCATATTAGTATATTTTTTTATAAGCCCTTGATGTCACATAAAATAATATTCAAACGTCATAGTTTTTAATCTATACATAAATAAAATGATCTAGATCAAATCTAATGATTTTATTTTGATATTTCAGTTTTAGATTTTTGAGTTATTAAAAATTAAAAAAAAATAAAGACACAATTAAGACACAAAAATTTTGAGACATTTGAATTATTTTAATCTTTCAAAAAAAATACAATTCCAATTGTTCATCAAGTACGTTTGATCTCTCAATAATCTTTTCTCAAAATCCAATAGAGAGATGAAGAGAAACGATCAATAAAATTCTTCTCCAATTGCATAATCCAAAGCTTTAGAAAATTTTATATAGAGAAGAGAGAGAAAACATATTGTATTATCTTTTTTTGGCTCTCTCTCTTCATTCTCAGATATGTAATTTAATCCTTTTTTAATACATTAATTTCCAATTGAAAAACTAAAGAGTCAATATACAATTTTATAAGTAGTCATCTCTCCACTAGAAATCTCTAGTGAAATTGATTTCCCTCTCCTCCGTCATCTCTCTTCTTCTCTACTTTTATAATACTGAATTCTAAAGTTTATCGCTTTGTTCGATTTTTCATTTTTCCGTTTGTCTTTTTGTCACTCTTTTTATTTTAAAAAGAGTTTTTCCATTTGAGTTGTTGTATTTTGAGATACTCAAGAAGAAAAAAAATGTTTCAACTTCAATAAATTCAAATATTGATTCAAGATTTAAAATCTTGCGAAATGTGTAACAACTTGTATGATCCAGTCAAGGCCAAACACAATGATATTCATCACGGTCAGATGCTTGAAAATGAATTTTAAGCTTCTTCGAAATTTATTTCTCTATATATATTGGAGACAAAATCATTTAGATTATTTTAGTGTATAACTTAATTTAGAGTTTATTTTATATTTATATTTTTTTTAATTTTAGATCAAAGAATTTTTTTCTTTATTTTATGGATGTAACCATTTCATTTGAATAAAATTAATTATCCATGGACTTTAATGTTAAAAAAAAAATACAACCATAATGATATTTGTGTCAACCGTTGTAAACGGTTTCTTCTCTGGTTGAATCAAATAGTAGAACCGTTGCAATATTTGTTTCACAGTTTTTACTTCCTCTTTTCCACTTTTCTGTATTTTGGATTTATGCATAAACTTTTATATCGTTAGATTAATGATTCGACTTGTTTAATAATAATCCAACAGAAATATCATGATAACGCATTTTATTTAGATGTCTTTGTCCATAATGAATTAAACTCGTATATCATGGTAAAAAAAAACGATATCCATCACCATTTATGTTGTTGAATTTGTTGTTTACATCAACTACTTTCTGAAAACAAAACAAACGCGAGTTGGACACATTAGCACACAATGAACTCTAATTAGTGCACCCAAGAGCAAAGTGTTAGTATATTAAGGTGTGGTTAATAATTATGAGACAAATTTATTTAGGAATAATTAATTAAAGGATGCATCTAGATATATTTGAATTTTGATGGAAAATTCAGTTATCCAAATTTATTATTTTATATCTCAAATATTATCTCATATTTTATAAAAGGTTCATGTCATGAAAATTTTGGACACTCATAGCAATTTCGTCCACAAAATAAATCAGAAAATCGTTGAAGGAAAAATACGTCATCATCACGTCTAAGAAAAATCTTTAAAAATAAGTACAAACGGTTCCGTTTCAAAATGTTTACTCTTCAAAACTATGAGTTCTAACTTATATTTTTGCTATTTAATAAAATATATTATGTTTAAACATATTTTATATTACGAAGATGTGCAAAAATTCAGGATCAAACAAGAATTTTCTGTTATTCAAATTGAAAACTATTTTAAAATTAATTTTTTTATTATAAAAAATTGATATTTTGAGTATATATATATATATATATATATACTAGCTATATACCCGCGCGTTGCAGCAAACTTTTTTATTTAAACATTAAAATATTATAAGATAAAAAAATTCATATTTATCTAATATTAAATTATAAATTCACCAAATTATAGAGAAAACCTATAATAAAGACTATATTTAATCTTGGATGAGATTTTTGCACAATATGAGTTAATGATTTATGATTTTTATGGCAAGAAAAGTAAATTATTCTAACATATATTATCACCATTAATTTCTTACCAAATATGCACAAGGTTGCTAAATAAAAAAATAATAGTATGGAAATAATAGTATATAAGGGAAAGAAATGGAGAGAAAGAGGGGATCAATGAACGCGATCACATACATTCGATCAACAAAAATAAATATTATCCGTCTAATTGAGGGATAAAATGGGTATAATAAAAAATTATCATAACAAAAAATGGACCCTCCAATTCTTAGATGTTTTATATAATAGTATATATATATAAGAAATATATTTTTATAATTTCCTGAATCAAACGAGCTGGTACTTTCTTCCCACGAGCTAGCTAGTTCCGCAATTGAATGCAACTGTGCAAGTAGTCATTAGAAATTTAGCACTCTTGCAATACAAAATATAATTATATAGCAATAGTTATTAGATCTTGGTATATAAGACGTTACCATTCAAGTAAAATCTATTTGTAAACATGTTATTGACGGTGCAGAAAATTTTTGTAACGGGGTATATATTCATATTAAAAATTGTACTATTTAAAATCTAAACGCAATCAAAAATAAAAGGAACGGGTCAAAATTGCACACAGGAGGAAATTTTGCTTCTGACTCCCCAGAGTTAAAAATTAGTGTTAGATAATTAGATTGTTACGTATTGAAATAAAATAATGCAGTATTAATAATTCACTAACTCACATGTTGGAATCATAATCATAATGTCATTCATTATAGTCCCAAAAACAACTGATTGCCATAGACCCATAGTCATCTACGACGGATTTCCTTTTCCGACGCATCTCAGCATTAATTCGTAAAATCTGGATAACTGTCGATGTACAAACGAAGCACGATAAAATGACAGTACGAGGGTTTTTATATAGAATTTTTTGGCATTTCCAGGCTTCCAGCTGGGTTCCTCTTTAAAAGTGGGAGTACCTTTTTATCCGTCAGCACTCAGCACAGGGAAATCACATGCAAATGCAATACAAAAAGATCCAAGTACGAGTTCTCTTTAATTATTTTCAATTAGTATGCCCGATTTTGTGATGCCTTTAAACTACGGATGATTTGCAAGGGACACAGTAAGCTTCCAAGCCCCACTGATTTTTTCATCCAATAATTTAATTAATTATATTATTAATAAAAAAATTAAAAATTTTAATTTTAATACCAAAAAATAAGAATGCAACGTGCTACTGACAGTCGTCAATGAGACTGATGTGTTTGTACAAAGACACTACTTCTAATGGTATCTTTTGTTTATTTTTACTTTGATATTCATACTTAAATAGCCAATATTCAAATCTTTAATGCAACTTTGTTTTCCCCAACTGAAAATAAAAAAAAAATTAAAAATGCTGCTGGACAAAATATCAAAATTATAATTTTTACTTTGATATTCACTGCCAGGGCACGCTATCATTCTTAGTACTAAAATTATGATTTTTAAATTTTTATTTTAATAATTCTATTAATTAAATTATTAGATGAAAGAATCAGTGTCCAAACCCTCTGATTGAAGGCGCATAGCCAAGTACTAGTCTTTAATAAGGATTAACTGGGTATCAGGGATAAATTTCACAGAAATTATATATTAGAATTAAAATTTATTATATATTTTTATTATATATTTTGTAAATTTGCATCTCAGTTCTCTATCCTAAAATTTTAATTCCGCCTCTAAGGAATCATAAATCACAATGCTGAATGCCTACATATACGGTTTGAAGACCCTTTTTGTACTGTGCAGCTTCACATATATATTGAAACTAACTTTATGTCCATACAATTTTTATATAATTTCTAGTGCAAAAGAGCTTATTACCATCGATTTTCATTAGAATTAGAAATTAAAGAAAACAGTATTTATTTGATGACAAAAAGTAATATTATTTGTATAAAAGATGTAGATTTTGAAATCTGACTAGTAGATCATTTATAGTCATTAAAATTTTAAATGAATTGAACCAATTTTTACCTCGAGAAAAACGAAGAAATTAGTATCAGTTGTACAAAAGATAAATGAATGGATCCTCACCAAATTAATATATCTAAATATTACTACTAACAATCTCATCATAACATCGAAAACAGAATAAATGTAGTAAAATCAGGAATCAGTTTTTGGTCTAATAGCAAAGATAATATTTTATGTGTGAGAGATAGTATATTTGAAACTTTGATGGTGATCCTTCATAAATAATTAAAAAGATAGATAATTTAAACTCTCATCTTCACTAAAAAAAGATAAATGATTCAAAATTACCAAGGTACTTAAAAGAGCTTAACTAAAAACAAATAAATCTATTTCAAATGATAAATCAAACTATCGAAAACAATCTACACCATGAATACTAAATTTATAAAATTGAGTCATAGTGAAGTCCGCCTTTCGGTGTCCATTCACATCCACCTTTGAATACACGTTATTAACAAATGCAACATAAATGTTAATGTATAAGTAGTTCGTGTTAATATATATTAAGCCTATCACAGAAATACAATTCTTCAAAGAAATAAACAAGTTTATGAGATAATTTTATCAACGAATATGTATAAATTCTAAGATATAACAACTTCATGTTATAATATAACAAGTCAATCATAATAACAAAATTACTTGATTACCTAATTTACTATAACATATATTTTTTTCATTCATTTCAATATATAAAGATTTCATTTAAAAGAAATTATTTTAGTTTATGTATATATATATACATACAAAATTTTGGTAATTTCTAGCATATAAAAATATCATTGTTTAAAGTTAATATATAATATTTTTAGTTTAACACTTTTTTTAGAATAATGTACAAATTAGTGCATCACACCATCTAGTAGATACTAGAGGGCAGATTCTAAATATTTTTTGTTATAAACTTCTAATTCATTTATTATAAAATTAAGCAGTCAGAAATTTGAAAGTTATATATTTTAATACATTTGCTTTTATCATTTTTTAACTGTTTGACTTTGTGCTAAAAAAATCATAATTTATAATATAAGCGCATTATTCATGATATTGATCGGTTTCAGTGATTTTGATTTGTCATCTGAAATAAATTTGATAGATTTTTTTTAGTCAAACCCGTCAAAAAATTTATTAGCTTAAGCTCATCCTCACTTTAATCCAATTAAATAAGAGTAAAACTGAAGTACTTTCTAGAAGAAGTTCATGCTCTAAACTCAAAAATATATTTAATTATTTTTAAATTTTGATTTTCTCTGTAAATAAATTAATTATAAGCGGAGAGAGACATGCATAGAAAGGACAACGTGAGAGAGCAGAGAAGCAGACATAAAGAATGAATGAATTATAAGATCTTTAGCGGTAGAGCTGCACAAAAAAAGTTCCACTTTGTAGTTCAGTTCGGGTTTAGCTAATCTGATTTGAACTATTTTGACTCGAGCTAATCTAGTTTGATAGTTAAATGAGTTGAGTTTGAGTTAAGATTAGCTCAACTCATGGCTCGAATTAGTTCGAATAATAATATTTTATATTTTTTGTTAAATCTTAATCCGATAATTCATCTCTCGTTATCTCTCATCATATTACCATCTCAGCGGCTTAATGATTTTTTTACTCACTCATAACTCATCTCGTATATCTAACTCGATAGTTTTTTGCTGGTTCATCTGTTCAAATTAGTGCGGTCAAAATGTAATTAAAAACATAGTTTGTTGATATATCAATTTCGTACCAACTCATGCATCAGTCTTGTAGATGTATCGACTTTGTAGTTTATAGATGTACTAAATTTAAATGTCAAACCGAGTCAACGTACATGCATTGACTCGTAAGCCAGCTCACGAGCTAGCTCGAATAGTAACGAGTCAAGTTTGAGCTAGATTTTTCAGCTCGAAGTATTTCACGAACTCGACTCGACTCGACTCGAACTTTCACGAACCGAATTTGAGCTAAACCCGACTCGCTCGAACTCGACTTATTTGCAGCCCTAAATAGATAACCAATTAAAGTAAACTCCACAACCACTAAGTTTTGATAATTGGCGGTGAATTTATATTGTTGTTGGTGTACTTGCGTGCATCAATTTTTACCAGCTGCCAAAAGGTTGATGCACCATCCTATAAAGTAGAAGCTAGTCATTTTAACAAATTAAATTATGAACATAGATACGCAGAAAATACTATAAATGTATTCTAACATAATTTTGTATGTACTGGCTTGGCCGTTTGATTTAGCATAAATAAATTTAAGGATAATATAGTCAAAGGAAATTTGTATTTTTAATTATTTTGGTATATAACGTCCAAGTGGTTAAAAAGGAAAAAACATGAGCTGAAAAAAAAACCAACTGCTCTATTTTTTTCGATAAAAGCAGCATTAACTGTCTGTTTTCATTTCTTTTCGGAAACATCAAAGTAGCAAGTGATACATTAAAATATATATGCGCACAGGAACACTTTCTATGTATAGCAAGTTTTAGTAATTACTACTATAATGCATTCAGTGTGTTTGTTTAGGTTTGTACTAAATCAAGTATATGCATCAAATATTATGCCTAAAATATGCTAGAATGCATTTAAATTGTATTTGATTTTTTTATAAATGATTTTGATAAAATTGGGATAGATAAGATCGTAAACTCATTCAAAGACGACCTTTACCTTATAACTTGAAATTCTGCAAGAATAAAGTTTGTCCTAAATAACAAATTTCTGGTAGTATAAAGTTTGTTAATTGTTACTTGCAATTTGTGCTACATAAAATATTACATATTATGCATAAAAGTTCCGCTAGAATGCATTTACAACGCAATTTGTGTTTTTTGTTCAAGTTTCTTTTGATAATCTAGGAAACATTTAAGATACTAAAATCAACAAGATTGATATGCAATCTTCAACTTAGTTTCATTAAAATTGACCGATCTTATTTATGTTTTTCAAACTCATCTTTCCTAGAGTTCATTATATGAGAAATTATGGGCTAGTGCCCATAATTTAAATGCGTTTATTTTTTATATCTTCTTTATCTCGGACCGGACCCCAAAGGCCCAAGGCATGCAAGGACCTACTGATCACCCTTGTAATTTTCTTTTGAAGCGTCCGATTCATAGAAAGTCAAGGGACACACAGTGCCCTTCCAGAAAACCATGTTAAACGGATTCATATTACAAGCAGATCCCCAAAAATGAAGCAACCGGAAAAGTAGGAGAAAGGCACGGTGCCAGTACAAAAAGTAGGCAAGAAAAACTTACAAGTTAGAATCAGGGATCAAACATTAGATTGGCTTTTGTCACCTATCTCATTCAAAGATCATTGTATTCAAAATCGCCAGTTTTTATTAATAATAATTATTATTAAATTAATATTATTAAAAATAAGAGTGAAAGTAAAATTTCAAATATGTATTCAAAATCGCAAACCCCGCGCAAGTGAGATGGAGAGGCTTATATAAAAACAACCCTAAATCGCGTTTCATAAAAATAATGAAACAATAGTATATTTGAAATTTTACATTTCCACTCTTATTTTTAATAATATTAATTTAATAAAACTTATTATTACTAAAAACTGCAAAATCGCACAAGACTTCAACCCTAAACGGGCAGACATCAACCCTAAATTAGACAATACTACAATCCAAAATCATACTGGGACGATTCTATTTCTAGCTAATCTCCTACCCCCATATATATCTCACAATCTATTATATATTTCTTGGATGGATTGTGCTTTGAAACAATTATATATCAAATTCTTAATATATATAAAAATAGTTAACCTTTCAAACTTTTTAAATATACTACATCATCACTTTTCTCCAACTATTGATGTTCTTTAATTCTTTAAATCTTCTTGAATCTAAAATTCATATAAAATAGTTTCTCTCTCCTCATTTAAAATAATGTGTGTAATATATTTAAAATAAAACTTAACTCTTAAAATGATTTAATTTTTTATATGATCATTTATAAATTATTATGTGTTTAATTATATTATTTATGATTATAAAAATTATTACTGTAATTATCATTATTATTTAGTATTTAAAATATTGTGTTTAAATTTTTATTAATATAAAATTTTATATTATTAATTTAAAGACAATATTATTGGAGCTAAATCGAAATTGCTCTAGTTTAATAGTGTACGAACTACGCAGTCGTTCTTTTTAGTTGTTAATAAATCTGATGACGGAGAGGACACGATATTATTAGAAAGAAACAAAGGAAAAAGAGATAAATGAGCACTGGATCGGAAATTTCAGTGATATTTCTATGGAAGATATGGTTTCCCCTTCAATAATTTTCTCAATCAACTAAACTTTCAGATGGATAAGTGATAGCAAGGAAATGTTTCTAAAGTGAAAATCAAAGTCTAAACCCAAGACTTACGTCGCTTGTACCAATTTGACTTGACTGCCCAAGATATTTCAGGTGCGGTCGCCTTTATTCAGGTCCGCAAGATATTTTGACTGAACATTTACATTTGAAAAATCTAATTTGGGACTTAATTTTATATTTTTAATTTTTTTTTTATTTTTTAGATAGTTTGAAAATTACTTAATTTGATTGTTATGAGTTGTTCAAAAAAAAGTGATTTTCTAACTATAAAAAATTCTAAAAAATTCTTAAAAATAGATCTCCAACTAGATTTTATATGGAAAACATTTGGAGCATTTCGATCGACCATTTAGAACTTGAGAAAGAAAAACAATCCATAGCATGGATACAATTTGTGTTATGTATAGTACTAGTCTAATTCTCTCTCTCTTATATAGTCCGACTATGGTGTTTTGTAAAGCACAAAGACGTTGTGTGCTTTGAGCTCTATTTTTAATTTCAATTTAGAAATAATCGATCCAAATCGTTCAATCTAATCTTCATATCAAAATCTATTAGTAAACCAAATTTTATATTATTTTTTTTTTTTGCTTTTTTTCTGGTGAGGATAAAATAATTTGATCTGAAAATTCTGGTTCATCCAAAAATGACGGTTTTTCCCCTATCCAAAAAAATAGCAAATGAATTCCAAAAAATATAAAATTTGATTTACTAATAGAATTTGTATGGAGATTACATTGAGCGTTTGGATCGATCGTTTCTAACTTAAAATTAATAATAGAGTGCAAAGCACACAACGCTCTTGTGCTTTGTAAAGCACCATAGTCTATATATATATATATATAGAGAGAGAGAGAGAGAGAGAGAGAGTCTGACTATGGCGCTTTGCAAAACACAAAGGCGTTGTGTGCTTTGCATTCTATTTTTAATTTTAAGTCAGAAATAATCGATCCGAACTATTCAATCTAATCTTCATATAAAAATCTATTAGTAAACTAAATTTTATATTTTTTTTGCTATTTTTTCTGACGAAGAGAAAAATGACTTGATCTGAGAATTCTGGTTCATCTAAAAATGATGGTTTTTCCTCTATCAAAAAAATAGCAAATAAATTCTAAAAAATATATAATTTGTTTTACTAATATATTTTGATATGGAGATTAGATTGAGCGGTTTGGATCGATTATTTTTTACTTAAAATTAAAAATAGAGCACAAAGCACACAACGCTTTTGTGCTTTGCAAAATACCATAGCCTAATTCTATATATTATGTATATATATAATTTATTGGGAACTCCAGCTTAACTTAAAAGTATATTTAATTATTTTTAAATTATTATTTAAATTGCTTAATAAATTTTTTATATAAAAAGTTTATGAAACACAAAATTTTTTATTTTTGACCTTCTTAAATATCTGATTAATTTTTTTTAGGATGACTTAAAATATTAACGAATAATGAGTATTAGCATATGAAAATAGATCTATTTAAAAAAAGACAAAAACAAACTTTTAAAAAACATAATTTATATTCTCAGATTTTTTATATAATAATTTTCATTTAAAATTATTAATATTAACTTTTTAATTATCAAAATTTATAAAAAAATATCTATAATTGAGAATAAAAACTTTCGTACGTTAATTGAGTGCAAATTGGATACAAATAATAATATCTCATATAATTTGAAATGAACCGCATACTGGCACTGAAAAGCGATGCACCTCTCAGGCTCTCACCGTGGGACCCCGCACCGAGATTAAAATTTTTTTTTTTTTCCATGAACTTCATTACTTCGGGTCAATACTTACGCAAAAACAAAAAAAAAAAATAAAAGAAGGTAGAAGTTGCACCAATTTAAAACTCGGTTTTAGAGATTAAACTCGGATCTGACTATATCATATAAATTCCGAAATGATCAGACCAATTTGCTAATTTTACTTATTTTATTTATCAAAAATAGAAAATCTGAAAAGTCACCCTGTGAAATTTAAGACCAATACTTCCGATCCCAACTATTGGTCAAACTAAAAATGCACTTGAGCGCTTCCACGTGAAGATCTTTGATTTATAGCAAAAAAAACAGATGCATTTCACACAGAAGATGGTTCATAACTTATCAATTATTGATTTGATTTGATCCGACATGATCTGAATATAAATAAATTAGATATAGATCTAATTTTTTTATCTGAATTAGGTCGGATCGAATTCGGATCAATCCGACCTGATTAATTATATTTTTAAAGTAATTTTATGATTTAGTATTTATTAAATCTTAAATATATTTTAATTATATAATAATTAAGATTAATTATAAATTAATTAATATTTAATTACTTAAAATAATATAAAAATAATTAATTATTTTACATAGGTCGGGTATGTATCAAAAAATTTTGATCCGAATGTAATCAGGTCGGGTTAAGAAAAAAAAATAATAATAATGACCTAATCCAAACCCGACCCAACACGACCCATTAACACCTCTATTTATAACTAATTAGAATGAGAAATTTTAGATAGATATTTGAAGTTGGATAATTTAGACTTCTCTGTTTTGCCTAAAAAAATCATATTCATACTACTTTATTATGAAAAAGAACTAAATTAAGTTAGCAAATACTTTCTTTTCAAGATAAATGAGATTAATTCACTCAATTCTAAATACTTGAAAGAATTTTTAAAAATTATTTTTTTATCAGAAAGATATTAAACTCTCAAATTTTATAAGATTTTTTATCCAAATTTTGAATTCACGGTCTCTCACAAAGAGAGTTCTGTCTATTTTTCACTCCATAAAGGCTGGTTCTTAACTTTCAAAAATTATTCTCTTCCGGTATAATCATATTATCAATTTTAACCTCAACTTTATCTAAAGCAAATAAATAAACAAAAATTAATTGGGAGACTTTATGGGAGACTTTAGTTGACCCACCGAAATTAATTGGGAGACTTTAGTTGACCCACCGAAATTAATTGGGAGACTTTAGTTGACCCAACGAAATTATTTTCCTTTATTCAAATCCGTGGGGACCCACCAAATTAATTGGGAGACTTTATCTTGGTTGGAATAACCATTATTTCTCCATTTCATAGAAGCACAATATGCCCCAGTAATTGAACACCCTTAAATTAGATCTGTACGGTATCTATAGAGAAATATTGACTGGGAGTTTCTGAATAATTCTTATGCAAATTAACAAGTTGTAGTTCCAATACTAAACCAGCAACATTAAAACTCGATTCACATGTTGACATGCTGGCCGTAGTTAACAATTATAATAATCCCGTATAAAAAGAAATTTCAAAATCATCATTAGCTGATGCAATTAATATTTGGAAATACATGGTTGTACTCAGACTTGGTTCTAGGGTGTCAATCATATTTTTTTTATCTATTTATTCAATTCATACAGTATTTGATAATATGAGTATAGATAAAGTTTTTTTCATTGACTTATTTAATATGAATATCGATAAAAAAATCCCATCAAGTAGATAAATAAGGGTATAGATAAATATCATTTCATACTCATTTCCCATAAATTATTTAAAAAAATAACTCATATTATTTCCAATATAATCTGATGTAATACTTCTTTCCCTATGTTAGTTTTGTGAGTTAGTTACTATAAATTATGAATTATAATTATTATTTTTTACATATTCACTATCTAATAAATTATAATATTTGAATACTATTTAGTAGAGTATTTTTTAATGATAGAATGGGATAACGCAAGATTTTTATTTTACTCAAGATGATAATTTTATTTTTAACACGTTTTGTTCTCTAGTTAGGCTGGCAATAGTTGCTATAGGAGTTCTATATTTATATAGATATAGAATATATATCATTTGATGTGTTTACTATATCCATATAATAAAAATACATCTTTAGCAACGATTGTCAGTCATTGTTAATGGATATTCTTATTTATATGGATATAGAATATATATTATTAGATGTGTTATCTATATCCATAAATATGTATGGTATCCATGTTAAAGCTTGTATTTTATTTATTTATTTATTTTGAAATGACTCAAATTGAAATTGATTATATAGTTATATTTTGATTTTAAATTAGTAAAATAAAGATATATTTATTTGAAAGGAATGAGTTCAGATATTTTTTTTATAATCTTGATTAACTAATTAGTATGTTAATATTATTTATTTTCATTAGCATCTATTATTGTTTTATTTATTTTAATAGATAATGATAAGGTATGAATAATTTTTATTTAAATTGATAAACAAGGAGTATATATAAAAATATTTTTATATGGATATGGTGATGTCTTGTGTCCATTAACTAGGGTTGTTCAAATGAGCGAGCTAAGTTGAGTCAGAGGTAATTCAAAATCGAGTCAGCATTTAGACGAGCTGAACAAGCAAGTTTAATCTGAGTTGTCAGCCTAGCTCGTATTCAGCTTGTGTATGGCTCGAACCAGCTCGAGAGCTCGTCGAGTTGGTTCATTTTTGTGTTTTAATTTGTCAATTAATTTCAAAATAAAAACTGAAATTAGAACAGACGATAAAATAAAATAAATAACAAACAAATTGCATAATAGATACATAAATTATATAACAATAAATAAATAAATTACAAAACCAAATAATGTTAAATAATTCAAATGATATTTAAATAAAAATATAAAATACGACAGACTCAAGTATACGAGCCAGTTGACGAGTTATCGAGCGAACCAACCCTAACTCGTAATCGAATCAGAAAATATGTGAAACAATTAACTCGAGGGTGATTTAGCTCGAGTCAAATTTAACTCCAATTATGATGAGATAAAATTCGAACGAACTACTGACGAATCACGAGACAGAAGTTATTAGTCGAGCCTTACCATTAACATTCCTATTGGTTTCCAAAACACAAGTCAATCATCCTGACCAATTGACCACGCTCGACAGACAATGAACATAATAATAATACAAGTTACAAGAAAGAAAGAGAACCATCCCACTTTCTCCTCCACTTCTCAGTCCAGAAGCAAAATAAAAATCCCCAAATCACCATGAATCCTTACTTTCCAGTACTAGTTTCATTTCTGTTAGTTATAACCCATGGCAATTCTCAGTCACCAGCAGCACCGGAAGGTTTCAACTGCTCGGCAAACCGCAGCATCTACCCATGCCAGGCCTATGGACTATACAGAGCTGGGTTGACCCAGGGGCCACAGGATCTGGTCTCAGTCGGGGACCTCTTTGGTGTAAGCCGCCTCATGGTAGCCCGGGCAAGCAACCTCACCACATCAACCACCCCTCAAATCGGTGAACCACTACTCATCCCCTTCACCTGTGATTGCCTTCCTGCTTATAACCGGTCTTACTACCTGGTAGCTTACCAGATAAACTCCGGCGACACATACTACCTAGTATCCACAACAAAGTTCCAAAACTTAACTCAGTACCAGGCGGTGGAGATAGTAAATCCAACCCTGGTACCGACCGACCTTCAAATCGGAGTCATGGTGAATTTTCCAATGTTTTGCCAGTGTCCAAGTTCAACTGACAACTTTACCAATTTGGTCACCTATGTGATGCAACCATCAGATAATTACAGCTCTGTAGCAGCCAACTTCGGAACCGATGTGCAGTCTTTAGTTACACTGAATGGTGCTGAAAATAAGAGCGCTGAATTCGCTACCATTGTTGTTCCACTGAGGCAGAATCCACCACCTATACTGTTGAATAGTAGATCACAAGAGCCTGCCGCAGCTCCAGCTCCTGCAGTAGTTGTGCAGAAGAAAGATAGAAACGGTGTGATTACTGGATTAGCGGTTTCTCTGGGAATTGTGGGGGCACTATTTCTTTTCATGGTGATACTATTGGCTTGTGCATGGAGATCCTTTGTTCTGAGAAAAAAGATGTCAGAGGAAAATGGAGGGAAAGGAACCGCCGAGCCACAATTCAGAAGAAATGAGTCTGGAGTGAAGCTGATGACTGATATAACAGAGTGGCTAGATAAGTACAAAGTGTTCCAGTTAGAGGAGTTGAAGGAGGCTACGGCCAATTTTGATTCTGACCATCTGATTCAGGGGACGGTGTACATGGGTAACGTCGACGGGGAGACCTTAGCGGTGAAGAAGATGAAATGGAACGCCTGTGAAGAGCTCAAGATACTTCAGAAGGTTAGTATTTCATTTATTGTTGTTTTAATGTTTTCCTTTTTGAACCAGGATATTGATTAGTTTTGCTTCACAATTAGCAACTTTTCTCGCACCAGTTTGCCAAAAAGATGTCTGATTCGTTTTGTGACCATTGATGCGCTAAACCTTGACTATTACCAGATGTCAGATGTTGATATCTTTTTCTATCTTTTTTTTTTCTCTGAGAGAACCTCTTTTAATCTTTGTCTTTTCGAATAAAATGCGTTTGAAAATGTTGACTATTTGAGCAACCAAATTCATGGGTTTGATCAAGTGTTCCATTATAAATTGTGATTTGTGACCTTTACCCACAACAAGCGAAAATTGCGACCAATCTATCGTACTAGACCTTGACTATAGACAGCACCCATGGCCCAATACAGACTCCCATTTTAACATTAGTGTACTTTTTCCAAACGACAAATTATTATGATCACACGTACCGTTAGGTAAGACGCCGTATAAACTTTTGTTATATTTAAGAAAAAAACAGGCTGACTGATAGCTCCGTTTTTCAGTCAAATAGTGAGTTCATATTTTGGTAGCTTACTCGGTACTTTGCCTTTATATCTGGTAAAAGAAAATTCCAATTTTTTTCTCAAAATAATGTCGTAGGTGAACCACACCAATCTGGTAAAGCTTGAAGGCTTCTGTGTTGATTCTGAGTCAGGCACTTGTTACTTGGTCTACGAGTTCTTAGAGAATGGGTCACTCGACATGTGGATTCATGACCCAGCATCTTCACACAAGCTCGATTGGCGAACCAGATTACGGATTGCCTTGGACCTTGCTCACGGGTTACAATACATCCACGAGCATACATTTCCTCGTGTTGTGCACAAGGACATCAAGAGTAGTAATGTGCTCCTCGACTCAAGACTACACGCTAAGATTGCAAACTTTGGCCTTGCTAAAACTGGCCATAATGCTGTCACGACTCATATCATTGGCACTCAGGTATATATAGTCTATTGATCTAGTCTATAGTCAAAATTGACTTGTTACTGGTATGTTCCTGATACTACTTAATGTTTAACTGAATTCTATGGATCATGATAAGTAAATCGGTAAACGAAATGTTCATCATTTGTCAGATTTTACCTACATTAAGCCATCCTATTTGCCTGTTTAATCAATTGCTTATTTGAAACTACAAAGTTAACTTCTCAACTATAAGAATTTCTCATCTATTTACAGGGTTATATAGCACCGGAATACTTGGCTGATGGGCTCGTAACCACAAAAATGGACGTCTTCGCATATGGTATCGTGCTTTTGGAGCTCTTGTCAGGCAAAGAGGCAGTCAATGCCGAAGGAGAGACCTTATGGGTGGAGGCTGAGAAGACAATCTTCAATTCCCAGGATTGGAAGAAAGAAGCAAAGATCCGAGAGTATATGGACCCAGCTCTAGTGGAGCAATCGTGTCCGCTAGATAGCGTGGCAAGTGTTATTAATGTTGCCAAAGCATGCTTGCAGAAGGATCCGGCTAAGAGACCGAGCATGGTAGAGGTGGCCTACACCCTTTGCAAGGCCGATGAGACATTTGCGGATTATTCAGGGGAAAGTTTGTCACTGGTAGGTGACTCCGATGTCTTTGCACGTTGAGTATGTTTTGCTTCTTTTTACCTGTAAATAATGAGGTTTTACTAGAGAAATAAGAGTTCTGTGTTATCATCGATTTGCAAGTAATAATAGTCTAAAGTAGTCATTGCTATGTACAATTTATTATTATCAGGATCTAAGTGTTGCTTTTCAGTATATACGTATTTCAAAGACTGGAGAATCAATAAAATACTATGTTTTGGTGTAAATTTTTTCAGGATAATAGTTAGTAGTTACTACTGCGATTTAGCCCTCTACTTTTCCATGAAAGCTTTCGTTGGAAATATATCTCTATCTGCTCTGTCGTGTAATGTGTGCCACCTGCCCGTCTAAATACGCAAGCCCTTGAACAATAGTTTGAATATTCCAAAATCCAGCCCTAGTAAATTTGGACAAGGTAATGGACATTGACAAGTTTACACCATTGACAGAAACATATAGAAACTAATTAATGAGAATTTCTACATTGGATATATCTAGTTACATTCAACTTTTCTCAATTCTTACTGTATTATTTCTAAAAAAAATATCATTCAAATTAAAACAATTATAACTATAAATGTATTTCTAATTATATTAGATACGACGCGTATCAAATTTAGTTAGTTTTTTTCATATGGGTCATTAGAAGTTGTTTACTAAGAGTTTTAAATAATTTGATAAAAGACTATTTTTTTCAAGTTGACTTCAATTTGCTACATGTTCTGTACAAATAATTGATAATTCATCTACAATTTTAATTTCATAATTTCGATGATATTTTCTAAAAGTTTATAATCGTAAGTGTTTGGAGGTACCATAAAAGTTGAATGTACTTTTTATATTAATTAATGTTGATGCTTGAATACAAGAATTTACAGATAATAATGTCTGTTGCGGTAATTTCATGGTAAACATCAATCAATATAACATGTATTGACTTATATGTAATAAATATATATTATATAATAGACTGTCAAATTATATCTGTTATGAAGTGATCAAATTATGTATTATTAGTTGGATTTAATATATATCATGAGAAATGAGCTCTTTAATGTGTAGAATGTGTATTAATAACTTTATGATTTAGTGATGGTCTAAATTATATAAAATTTGATAATAATATAATTATGTTATTGGTCGCTGGAGAACACAATTATATACAGTTTTCTGATTAAGCAACAAACCTGTTATGAGAGGATTTAGATCTAATATTGACCCGCTTAAGAAATAACTACCTCATTAGTATGGGCGTCCATATATACGGAGGAGATCATTGATTTTCGAAATGATTCTCTCATTCTTCATTTTCTGGCACTTTTTTGTTTTCCAATAGAAATCCATCTCTCAAGATAGAGTTCCAAAAGAGATAAAAATTGTCTGTGCCAGTCCTCTCAATCGCTCCATCGGATTAGAGGAAGATCACTAAAAGACTTAAAGAATTTGATGATCAACGAATTGTATCTCTCTGAAAGATCGACAACATTAATTAAGATAATTTAATTTATAATTAAAGAATTCATTAGAAGAGACAGCCTAAAAAAAATGTAACAAAACTTTCATGTGAGATTTCGAGTTTTCCACCGAGTGGGATCGAAATTTGGGTATGTCCATGTCCACCGAACCGCTTGTATCTGGTGGGCCTGGATGGGTCCAACGCACTACCACTAGGCTGTCATTTTTCAGATTTTAATAGGATGACCTAGATTTCCCATATATAACTAAGACTGTCATAGAGTAACGAAAAAATTTTATTCGATAAATTAAAGAATTTTTTTATTTATATCTATATCCGATAATTTAACAAACATAAAACTTTATCATACTTATATTATCTTATATACAATACAGATCGGATAAACAACTAAATAGTTTTCAAAATAGAAAAGAATGTAATATAATTAGAATTGAAAAAAATATAATATAATTATCTATTCCCGTTATCCATACTTCAATAATAAATAACGGATATGAAATAACTTTTACCTGTATCCTTATCTGATAAGTTAACGAAAAATTTTCTTATCCATACCCATATCCGATAACTTAAACAAAAATAAAATTTTATCTATACCGGTCTTATTAAATACGATACATATTAAATAAATGACCAAAAAAATTTTATTGACAACCTACATATGACCAAACATTTGAGCTTTGAAAAATTAAAACTTCTACAATTTATATATATTTTGTACAGATTCCTCACAATGCGTTTTCACATTTGTCGGTGACCAACATTTTATCTTTCAATTAAATAAATTCTTATTTTACATTTAGTCATTATCTCTTTGTACTTCTAAATATAAATGAATATTTTATGCTATAATGTGTATTTTAAATTGTCATCCAAATTTTGGACAATAAATGTTAGAAAGTAAGTATAATTATAATTAAATAAACTGAATAAATAGAGGTTAGAAAATAGAATACTAGTTTGGAGAATTATTGAAGGTTATAAATTATTTGTTATACATAGTGAATTTAATGAAATTCACCGCGTTATATTTTATTTAATTGTACTTTATATTAAATCTGTTATTCAATTCTTTTAAAATATTAATATTCTCTTCCACCGTTCAATGAAATTTGAACCTGTAGTGATTTGACCATGTTATATTAATATTAATAAAAGCGTGCGGTTTATTATGATTAAGGAATTCAATTCTTTGTCTTTTTGTCACCAGCTAAGAATGAGAAACTTACCGATTAAAGTTACGCATAGTATATCCAATCAACTATAACCAATATCAAACAAAGGTCGATAATTTGCATCAACAAATGCTCTTAAATAGATGATTAACAGTGGACATAGGAGGTCAGCCTACATCCGTTCTCACATCAAATTATAGGGGAAGGGTCAAATTCAAAATTTATACTATTTAGTATGAAAATATAATTTATTCTCAAGTAAGAGGGGGCCAATAACGAAAAATTAATCAAAACTCCATTAAAATTAACCTTATATTTTATATAAATTTGGATGAGTAAGGGGGGCAGCACCCATTTTCGGCTACACAAAGCTCCGTCCATGATCCCATTAATACATCAAAATCTTTATATTATTTATGACCAAAATATTGTGTTGATACCATTAATAAAATTAATTATTTGAATCCAAATCTTAAATCATGTTACCAAGTTGATGTATTAATATTAATTGAAATTTCACAACAATAAATCGTTGTACGTGCTGTCTAACAAATTCGAATTAAATTGATTTTGGTGCATACTTTTTTGTACCGCATTATAACGTTTTTTTTTATATATATGTTTTAAATTTTGTTTCATGAGCTTATAAAAATTTTATATTAATTTGCACTATGTGATAGAAGTGGATTTTAGTACTGCATGTTTTGTGAAAGAAATTGAATGCATTTGTTTCATTGTTTTCTGTAAATGCAATTCAATGACTTGAATGTATGACTTGGATCGTTTTATTTTTTTCGTTTCATGTGCCTTTTATATTGGATTAGCTTATGCAACTGTTCATGTTGCTAAGGTGTCTCCCAAGAGCCGTGGTTTGTGCTGGGGCCCTGGCCTAATGATACACACACTGAAAACAAATCTATGGCCCATGTGAAAGCATCTCTCTTTTCTTTCAATCTCAATGCATGTACTATGTGTGCTGTAGAGATGGCAATATGATGGGTTGGATCGGATTTGGATTTGAAAATCGGATTAGTTTAACTTTCTCAAAGAAATTGAATAGGAACGGGTTAGATTAATTTATATATTAATTTGTTTTAGATTTAAAATTGATTTTGATCGGATTGTAAGTTATCTGATCTCGAATTGGATCAAATTCATATTCAGATCAAATCAAATTAATTTAATATTTTTTAAAATCAGATCAAAATAAATTTAAATCAGAACAAATTGAATAAATTTTTCAGAGTAGATATGCCACCACTAAATCATCATGCATCCCTAGAAAGAGATGTTTAACAGTTTTAAGTGATAAGCGACGAGATAAGATAACGACCTTGTGTTTGTGTGTGAGCCATATTTGACTGGAATCCAAAACGCCTTTCTAGATCCAATTTCCCAAGGCGACCCTCTGCATGATATATATATTATTATTTTCATTATGCATGTTTTGAAACTTTAAGAGGGTCATGATATGCGCACATGTTTTGATTTCGGTTCCAATAGGCTCGATACAACTCAAATGAGTTGTCATCAGGCAACAGCCCACCAGCTATTAATTGGGGAAAGAAAGAAACGAGAAAAACAATATAAAAACTGAAATGCTCTTCTCCAGTTAAGTTATGGGTGGATTCAACTATTATCCTTGATCATATTTGCTGAACTTAATTAGCTAATGTATATCCATAATTTGATAAATAAGTTGATCTGAACTTATATGGATGATAAAAATATCACAACGTCGATTTTATATGTAATTTTGAGAATACTTTGCTAGCTGACAAGAATGGAGTTAAGAGATTTTTCAAAATATGGCACAAACAAAAAATTGAAATCTATATATTATAACGAGACACAATGAATACAAGTAGAATTTTCTTAATTGGAATCAACATTGAATTTTCTATTTTGTACAATTAGAAATGTATAATTCTTAACATATAAAAATGATTAAATTTTCAAACTTTTCAAGTATGTCACATCATCACTCTCTTCCACCATTGATTTTGTTTAAATCTTTTCATCTACTTGAATCTAATAATTTATATATAGTTTTTCTCTCTCTCATTTAAAATAGATGAGCATGATATACTTGAGATAAAATTTAACTCTTAACATGATCTAATCTTTTTTAGTTTTATTCTTTAAAGATTGTCATATTTAATTATATTATATTGTTATATGCACTTTTAGTATTTTTAAAAAATATGTTCAAAATTTTCTTAATGTGAATTTTTTGTTGAATATATCTATTTTTTTATATTTTAATTATTTATTTGAGAACTATTTTGTTGGACGAAACTCAAATCATAGCTCTAGTTCAACTAAATTATTAAAGCAATAATATCTTAAGAGCCCCCTTGAACCATTGATTAATGATAAGTTGGTCTTTGAACTTTGACAAATGACCACCGGCTAGTAATTTGCTATCTAATACTCAATTATAAAGTATAAGTTCCTAAATACTCTTGCATGCCTATAGTATAATATTTAAATATTTACGTTATATATATTTTTTAATTTGTAAAAAGATATTAACTATCTAAAATTTATTGACACTATTCTAAAAATAAAGATATGTTTGCTATTTTGATTTTATTTATTTGTATCTTTATACAGTTCCATATATACTTAAATTTGATATATATTTGCGTAGTACTAAAATTGATAAATTAATTATTTTTATTTTTATAATACTTTGCAATTTTTAACATCAAGTTTAATTCATAAATACATTCTTACTTCATAATATTTGTTGCCTTTTTATATTTAAATAAACAATGTGTTATCAATTTTACTTATTTATATAACTATATCTTTCATAAAGATAGAACAGAAATGCCAAACATATCTTGTACTATCAATATTTAGTTAGGTGCTAATAATTTCTTGAATAGTTAATAATTTTTACAAATTACAATTTTTTTAGAATGTTTATATTCAAATATTATATTATATATAAGCGTATTTTGATCATTTTATATTTTAAAATTGAACATAAAATAATAAATAAACAGTCGAGGATTATGTATAATTTAAGATGTTTGTCTAAATTAAAAATTCGGTGGATCTGATCTGAGACATTATCCCACTCGTAGAAGTTGAATTCTCCGCATTTAAGTTTGCTATTTTTGTTAGATACATTTATTTGTTGTTGCAAGGGATTTGAATTCGGATCTCGTAAAATCCGATCCATTCGACCACCAATCTTTTACCACTGGAGGAATCAGAAATGCAGTGAATGATTCTTTCCTTTGTTCTTCATTTCTTGGTGCCCAGGGCTAGCGGCTAGCGCACTATTCAAAACCCCTCTTCTTCTAGAAAACCGAAAAATAAATAAAACAAATTAAAAATAAATAAATCTCCTTTGTGTTGTGCCTGTAGAACGCTTCCCTCAGTCATCGTTGACTACGCGTCATAAAAGATAATTTTTTTCTCGCTCAAACCCCTTCCAATTACAAATCTCTTTCACCTTGAACTTCCGTTTTTGGATCGAATCGAGTTTGGCGAAAGAGCAATGGCGTCCCAGGAGTCCCTCGAAAAGATGCAGGTCCGACAGAACTATCGCAACTTGTGGCACACGGATCTCATGAGCACGATCAAGGCCGACTTCCCTTGTACGGTTCCTTTTCAATCAAAAATTCGTTTCTTTATACTGATATGATGCTCTAGCGTTATTGCAATTACTAGATATTTCTGGTTGTGCTGGTTATTTAATTATTGTTATTTTCTTTTTGCAGTTTGCTGCCTGTCGCTATGGTGGTAAGAGTCTGATCTATTCTTTTTCTTTTAATTTTATTTCCTGTTATTGCTGATTTTAAGCATTGCTATATTACTCGCTTCCAATAGAATATGAAGAAACCTATAGCGAATTTTTAATGTCTGCTTCTAAGCGAATTATTCAAGCAAATGCTAGTTTGTTCAGAATCTGAAATTAATATGTCGATTTTTGTACTATTTGGAATCTTGTACAAATTAATTTGCTTGCTTGATTCAAACAGCTTATATATAACCCACCAATCCATTTCATATATATTGTTGAACCCAATTGGGTCTACTAGCTCTAGCAGTAATGGCAATGAGTTTATTTGGGTTTGTATTTCTACACATGTTAAGACAGTTTGTTTTGTTCAGATTGGAATGATATTCTACCTTTTGCAATATTTGCAAGTTAATAAGACCATCAGGAGTATAATGCATGTGCAGATTTTTCTTGTTATCGCATATATTTAGGAAAATGATTAATTCTTTCATAGCATGAAAATTTAGATATCAGCCAATCTTTATCTTTTTTTTTTGGATGTCATTATTTTTGTGCATAAATGAATATACTGATTGTATAAATTTTTTGGTTAATATGAACTGGTCACCATCATTTAAAATTCACTAAAATATTTACATGTTTCTTTTCAGTGGGCCATGTGTATCTTATATGCTCCGGAAAAGAGCTCTTTACAATGATATGTCAAGGTAAAAACACATTAAATTAATATGCACCACAGATTGCCTGTTTTTTGTTTACTATTTTTTTAACTAAAGTTAGTTAAGTTAATTCATCTCATCTCCTGACAGGTATACATGTTGTGCTGGCTATCTTCCCTGTAGCGGGAGGTGTGGTGAAAGTAAATGTCCTGAGTTTTGCCTTGCTACTGAGGTAAATTTGCCAATTCAACTCTTGTTCTAAAAATTGATTGAGGCAATTCTCATATTTGTTTTTTCTTTAAATAATCTTTAACTAATTAACATTTGTATTGCACATGAATCATGAACTATATTAAGTTACAAGTGAGCCAGTGGAAATATTAATGCATAATTCTAAAAATAACAAAAGTAAAAAGGTTATAGATTAGTTGAGAGCTAAGTCTAGCTTTATAACAAAGAAGTGGAAATAAACCAATTTAGAATTGACTCTAGTTTAACACAATTAACTTACTACAACATACTCCTGCTTTATATTGCAAGAGAGTTGAATTATTGGTCCCTCAACATTTTTAAGAGCCAAACTGGTGTCTGTATGACAAAAGGATGAAAGATGGTTTAGGATTAAACATGGAGGGCTTGTTTGGTAGATCATTTTTCTTCCGGAATTGAGCGGAAGAGCGTTATTCTATAAGAAAGCTTCTTTCACTTAATTCTAAATTTTTCATATGGCGTTTGGTAGCATCCTTTAGAAACAAGAAGAAAACCATCATGAAAATAAATGCTTTTATAATACTGGAAGCATCTCAATTACTAAAATGTCCCTTCTGTATAAATGAAGCTGATCACGTAAACACAGCAACAACAAGATAACAGTAACAATATTAGGACCATACAAAAAATATTTTCTCATATCTTGAGACAGCAAAAAGAAGAAATATCTCAAGAATATTCAAATTTCTGAGCCTCTGATTTTGACTTTGCCTATATACCCATAAGGCACCAGTCAATGTTGCTCTAAATATATCCCCTCCATGAGTGTCATCAACTTCCAGATAAGGCACCAGTCAATGTTGCTCTAATATATCCCTTCCATGAGTGTCATCAACTTCAGATTGGTCTGATTGATCCATTTGCATATTTCTGGAACAAATCCCAGATACACTGCAAAAGAAGTTTGTGAAAGACATTAGTGCAAAATTTTGATCTCATGAAAAAAAAATGCAAACTAAACTTGTACAGCCACACACAAACACAAATATAAAGTAAATTTGTTATTATACTGAGTTTGCTAAATATGCAGTAATAGCAACTTCATCTCATATTTTTCATGGTACTGCCTTGTATCTCTGAACTGAAGTACATAACAGCATTGTATATGAGCTATGAAGAGTGCTTTGTCATATTCAGTATCATTCAGTACCAGAAAGTCAAAGTTTAATCATGCTCACTGGTAATTCACTTTTTTCTCGATTTTTCCGTTGGAGGTCATAGGCTAATCCTGCTCACTGGTAAAAACTTGGTGCAGTACCTTGTAAAGTCATTATAAGCTCTGAATGGCCTTTGACTAATACTGACGAAGTAATATGAGAGAAATATAAAGAGAAATTTCAGTGTGCCTCTTTCAATCTAATAAGCTCATAATACTAAAGAGTAAACATTCATTTTTTGTCTATTTTAATCAATTTCTCCTAAATCTCAATGATTTAGTTACGATAATATAAAATCATAATAAGAGACATGATTAACTTGATTTTCAACAAAAATACTTTGGATTCAACTAGACAAGAAGATCGCTACCTTTTTATAGCTTGTTATTTGTCGTATGGAGGGCTCAGAGTGTGTGCTAATACAAAGATTTGTAAGAACAATTTCTTGTTGTACCTTCTTGCATAGATTAAACCAATCAATTAGACTTCCCTCTCTGCCAGCACCATCGCCACCAACCACGCCATTTCCCGATAGAGCTTCGGAAGATCAACAAAGAAATTGTAGTGAGGGTCAAAATGAAGCTTAATAGATAGAGAAGAGCATTCTTAATCCTAATAGAGGACAAGATGTGGAAAATAAAGATGCTGAAGTTGAGAAATCGTTGTACAAGTCGGTGCTGTGATTTTCCCATTCCCTCTTTGTTCTCGGAAATAATGGGATCAAGCAAACGGCAGCGGAAGAGAGAAATAATAAAATAAACAGGAACAAGAAGAAAGGGGTTATTTTCGTCATGAATAAAGAGAGGATTTTCACTTTCTTCCGGAAGATACACTCTTCCACCGATTTGGTGAAAGAAAATATTCCATTTTTTTCATAGAATTTTTGTCTTATTTCACAGGAATTTGGTAAGTTTCTTCTGGAATAACTCATCTTCAGCTAATTCCAGAAGAAACATGCACACCAAACAAGCCCGGAAGAAACAAACTCTGGTCTAGTTATTTCTTCAAGTGGAACCGTATAGCCATGCTAGAACATGTATTGGTATTAGTCAAGTAAATTAACCCAGTAATTAGCCAAATGACTTATGAGTTAACTTTTTGAACGATCAAGGACCAGTTTGGTTCTTTTAGGAACTTCAGAAGTAATTTTGTGCATTGCCCCTTTCTTCTATTTTCCTTCTTTTTAGATTACCTGTAGCTTTGGTAATTTATTTTTGTCTACTAGTGGAAAAGTTCTTTTTTAAGTTCTGTCTCTGAGAATAATTGATGAAATGGTAGAGGCAACATGAACTAATTATTCCTTTTTTTGGCCTTTTTCTTCTGGCAACATGAACTAATTATCCCCTTGCAGGTAAATTCGGGATATATAATAAGAGCTAGCTTATAACATCTTTTGATCCATTTGAACTCCTCCCTATTATTTTATCTCAAATAGAACACATTTTTATTTGACTAATCTTGAGTAAGAGTTGGCATATCTTATATAAAAGGGTTTAATTTTTCTAGCTTTCTTGTTAACATAAAAGTAAAAACCATTGTTGTTAGATTGCTCTATTTAATAGACTAAATAAAATAAGACTCTGATAGCACTTGGTAATTCAGGTGTTGTGTTGCTTTGGCAATTCGGTTGCTTCGACCCGTTTTCTACTGCAAGATGAGTTCAACATCCAGACTACCAAGTGTGATAATTGCATTATTGTATGTCTCTGTACATTCTTCTGTATATAATAGAAATTTCTTTTTTTTTTTTTTCACTCTAAAACTGTTCCCTGCCTCTGTTACTGCAGGGATTTATGTTCTTTCTCCAACAACTTGCATGCATTTGTTCTATTATTGCTTGCTTAGTTGGGAGTGAGGAACTTTCAGAACTCTCTCAGATTCTCAACTGCATTTCTGACTTTGTCTACTGGACGTAAGTTAATTTTCCATTATTATCTATTAAGTGCTTTTGTCCTAAGGTTTATATGTATGATCTTGTGAACTTCTCATGAGTTTGTACTTTGTACCCTTGGAAATTTTTTGCATAAAGTCCGTTTTCATACATGCAAAGATCAGTGTGATTTAAGATGGAACAAGATGAGCTAATTTATGCCATTTTAAGGATGCCTCCATATGGCAGTATAAAGTTGTTTGTTACCATTACTTCAGTTGCTGTTTTTTCTCGTACAGATGCTGATAAACTGTCTGTATTTGTTTTGCAGGGTTTGCGCATGCATGCAGGTACTAAAATTGTTTTCCTATTATTAAGTGTGGTTGGTTTCATCTTTGTCCTTTATGAATCCAACTTAGGAAAGAATTGAGAAAATAAGACTTTTTATGAAGTACCGATTAAAACTAGTGGACAATTTGCAGACACAACACAAGGTAGAGCTGGACAAGAGGGATGGCAAATTCGGCCCACCTGGTGTGATGGCTGTGCCACCATTTCAACAGATGTCTCGCATAGACCAACCAGTCCCGCCTCCGGCCAATTATGGTGCACCGCCACAGGCATATGGCCAGCCTTATGGCTACCCACCACCACAGGGACCAGCTCCAGTTTACCCGCCACCAGGGTATCCCTCCCAGCCTCAGGCCTACCCACCACCTGCATACTATCCCAAGTAGAGATGATAAGTTTGAAGTGAACTTTTGATTGGCAAGGCAGATGTTTATGCATTTACATATCATCCTTTTTGTTTTGCGTTGTGTCAGCTTCCTGAAGTTCTTCAATGGGATTGGGTTCTGGTATAGGTGACAAGCAATTGTGTCCATTATTCTGAGATACACTTTATTATTGACTGGTTGATTCTGGGATGGCATTTCCATGTCAGCGAGCTAGTTTCTTTTGTGATATGCATGTCTTGCTCATGTGCTCCGTGTTGTTTCTGGATGTGTAGATATTGTTCTTATGTCTTATCCTATATCATCTTAGGTTGAGAAATTGTGTATTATACACCTAAACCACCGATGTTATGTAGTGTTGCTTTTATATGCGTTTAATTGTTGTTTAGTTTCAGTTTAAACCAAAATTAGTGTTCTTTCTTTGCAGTTGAGTTATTTGGTTGAAGATAAAAATCAAGGGTTTTATGCAGTTTACGATGAGAACAATCTAGATGCATATTTATTAACAAAAATTTGGTGCACGTCCGTTTACGTGAAGAATTGAAAAGGCGCACGATCAATTTTCCAAAACGAGAGAAAGAGTTTAACAGCCTAAAAAATAATCGTCTATTGGAGGATTTAGAGGAAACAAGAGGCTGTAAACTATGCTACGTTTACTAGAAAGAAACACACACATCTCATAGTCTTATCACCTTTTTTGCCAATCCACCGTTTTTCCTTTTAAGGATATATCTATTTGCCAATTGAAACTTTATGATTGTTAAAGATTATCTATTAAACTATTTTTTTATTTGCATAATGTCTCTATCGTTAGTATTTATATTTTGTCATTTAACAAATAAACAACAACTACAATTAATAAATAAAGGGGGTGAAAAAGTGGTAGACAGTAATACAGTACTGGTGAAAGTAAGACCATTTAGTTGCGTCCCATGTCTATTTTTCAGAACCGCAATTCAACTAGAAAATTAATTATTACGTGCACGCGCGTGATGCTTTCAATGAACAAGTTGGTACCATGCACATGACTTTATTCAGTAGTCCATACCGCTATATTGACAAAGAAAAAATACTTGCTCCATTGGAGAGCAATGAACGGTGTTCTGAGATCTTTCTGATTCTCGCAGAACGAGATGTACTGTTGTACAAGTGCAAACGATTCCAACTGGAAGTCTGGAACTTGTTAATTCTTGCTCTAGTTTGGTATTTTGAATGCTAATAGAGTCGAAATTAATTGTGAGTTGAATTTCTCCTAGTCGGGGGCTGCATTGGGCACAAGTTAAACTCCGTGGTTTGTATTTGAATAAACAAAAAGTTATAATCTAGTTCATTAAAAATCAACTCATCACTGTTAGGTGGCCTTATAAAAATGAGAAATAATTATGCATGTGAAATAATTACTTTTTAAGAATTATCTATTATATTGCATACATAAATATATATCATATTCTATTCAATTGAAACCATAAAAATCAGTTGTTTTAGTACAGAGTTCGCCACATCCACCGTAACATTTTTTCTTTATTCTGGCTTGAAACTGGCTGTGCAAAAACTAGTCCACACAGACGAAGTTTCTATTCAACTAAAGCAAGTTTTTTTTTTTTAAAAAAAAATTAGATTTTAGGAAAAAGAGCTAAGTCCATATTTTCCATTATCATAAGTAATTTAAATGTTTTGAATTTTATAATAAGTTGATTATGAAAAGGTTAATTGTCAAGAGAAGGTGTTTACTGGTACAAGCTAGAAGAACTGCCGATTGGAGATCAATTGCAAAAAGGATGGACAAATGAATTAAATGTAGTTTAGTTTGGCTTATGTTGAAAATCTTACTGAGTATCAAGGTGCGGTGTCAAGACTATTGTTTTTTAATGAAACAGGTGGTACTAACACTAATTTCAAAAAAAAAAAAAAAAGATTATGAGCTAGTTTAAAATTGAGCAAGTGAGCCACAAGTTGTGGCTTAAACGTGTACTCTATTCAAAAGCAATATACTTTTGAGTTAGCATTCTAACAGAAACCAGAAACGATCGATAGGGAGTGTCCGGTTCAAATAAATAGAATATTCAAATAAAAAAAAATTTATTTTTTATCATACAACCTCTATTTTTCAGTGAACCGAGGGGTGCCGAACGAACGCCTACCTTAGATCCGACATGCATACTAGTTAGTGTAAATTGTAATCCTCCAACTGTGAACAATAACTTGATGTTATCCAAAATCTAACATCCAGTCATCACAAATTATTGGATATTTTTCGCATTTAAGACTGTAAATCAAGCAAGTTGAGCATGTGCAGGTGGCCTCTTTAAATTTTGTGGGATATACATAACAAGACTTCATATGTCCCACCTTTTATGAATTGTGGTGGCTAATGTCCAAAGAGAAGATCAATATGCGAATTAGGGAGCCTAATTATTTGTATATATGCAAGTTAGGTACAAAGTTTGGTAAGTAGCAGCAAAGATGATTGCATGGGGAAGAATAATTGGTCGAATGTTAGCAGTAGAAAAATATCATTGGACTACCCTGTCAAAATTAGTTTCTTCTAGAACAGATTGATTGCTTATGACACCTTCCATGCTTCTATATTCCATAAAAAAAAATGATTCCGAAACTTCAACATACGAGTGCAAATTGATAACGATTTTTTTCCTTTAGCAATGTCGAATTTTCTGTTATTTATTTTTTTCAATACAACTTCAACTATTAATAGTAAGATCTTTGAGCTCAATATTAAAGTTTACTAAGAAAAATGAGGAATACAAAATGGACATTGTTACTCACAAGGTTGAGTTAGAAATTAAAAATTCATATTATTTATTGCAGTGTACCTGCTTATAAGAAGGATTCGTTTGTCCACGTAAAGAGATGTGGATATTTAGTGGCATTTAATGGCTGGCCCAAGATTCTTCAATTGTAGATCATTTGGGAATAAATACTCTTTACAACTACCATCTACTGCAATGACCATCTTTGGTAACTTTGCGTTAAATTTACATTATGATGGCGGAAAAATCAAAGATGTATCATTTGTGATTCTTTATAGCAATGAAACAAAGGCAATTTTAAGTGTACTCATCCATATCAAATTTTATTTACTCCATGCGCTGAAGCAGTGCTTTTAAGAAATAAGGGCATCAACACCATTCTTATATCAATCGCTACCTATCAAGCACCATAGGAAGTGGGAATATCCACACACAGTCACAAATGAGCAATTTGAAAAAGAAATGAAGCAAGACCAAATCAATGGCAGCCTCCTTGTCACTTACAACTTGTGTAAAGTGGGTCATACTCATACATACGCGCTCAAAGTTTGTGACACAGCTTTTAAATGATTAAAGAAAGTAATGATATAATAATAAGAAATTCGGCCCTTTCTAACTGCATTAATTACGGAATTACATCAAACACAAAGCCATATATCCTCATCACATTCTTTCTTTACTCCCCAATCACCGTTCACATCTCTATAACGCACCCAATATCAAAATGACAGCTCATCCGGTCATCTCAAATCTCTAAACAGGAACCATAATACATTGACACTTACCCAAATCACAATGCAATTAAATGTTCTCAGCAACGAAAGAAAATAACGAAAATAAATTTTACTTTTCATATCATATATCTCCTTGGTAACAATAGAAATAACAAGGTGGTCGACTTAAATGATAATTGACAAAAGTTATTGCTACCAGCAATCAATCACCACGCCTATAATCAATTGTAGAAAAAGAAAAAGAAATAAAGACAGCAAAGTAAATTAAGAAAACAATTTCGACATGGTGGTGGTAGAAGTTGGTGAGAACAATAAAAGAGAGATAAAGTCGCGTCAGGTTAACGCCAAGCAGATGCCATGGTTAGGATCCGACCCGCCCACCCGAACCCGATACATCCTGATTCCTCCTGCACCATGAAACCGTGATTAGGTCGAACTGAATTAAGCCGGGCACGAAGATGGTCGGCAATGGCAGGTCCGAGAGGAATCTGACCCAACCCGGCCATGCTCATGCGGGCTCGCCACTTGCCGAGCACCTCACACCGCTCAACCCGCTCCTCACCTTCCTTTGACACCAAATTGATAGCTTTACGTGCCAAGGCTGCTTCTACCTGAGTCCTCTCCATGCTATCCCGACCAAATGTCAGCTCTAGAGAATCCAGGATTGCTCCATAGTAACTACACGCCTCGGAAAAACGTGTGGTAAATGGTGCCGTATTGCCATTCATCTCCTGCTCGACAAGTGTAACCACATTGGGCCCAAGAGAATGGACCCGGCGAAGTAGTTCATCGCGAGGGTTTGCAGGAGTGACGCTCTCGTCTGGCACCCGTGAGAGAACAAATGCAAGGTTTACTGCCAATGTTTCACCTGGCTCACATCCTAAAAGTAAGCGGTCCATCTCTGAAACTCGACATGGCACAATGTTGAACCTGAGATCAACTCCTGCACGCTCCGCTACCTTTTTCAACCGCTCCCCGACTGATTTGGTGTTAACAGAGGCAGCTGGTGTGAAGGGGGAAGTGGGGTCCAATACAACTGTGATTTTGAAAATCACATTCCTTCTTCCCTCACCGAGGGCTTGTATGAGGCTGGCGTGCTGAGAGCCGGTGCCAATGTCAAAGTCAATTAAATGGAGTTGTAAACCTTCCGTGGCCCTAAGAATAGCAAGGTTAGCGGCAAGAAGCCCAAGCTTGAAGCAGGGAGATGTGTCATGCAATAGTTGTGTTGCCGCTCTTTGCGCCGGGCCGCACAATTCGGCAATTGGATTCCCTGCCAGTAATTGAGTTGCCATTGAAGAGTTTATGCGAGCAGCCAGGGAGGTAACCATCATCCCTGTTAGTCGCTGCTCTGTACCACCATTGGGGTTGGCATTCCTTTTTAAGACAGCCATGTTGGCAAAAGCCAATTCTAGATTCCTGTCGGCAATGGCTGTGGCAGTGTCAGAGAGCAACTGTCGGGGAGAAGTTGCTGAAACTGGAGGTGAATAGGAGGCACAGGAGGATGCAGTGGAGGAAGAGGAATTAGACGGGGAAGAGGATAGGGTCTGGTTCTGAGCAGTGCCGATCACCGGCAATTGCAGCACCTGTGGAGATGGTGGAGAAGGAGTTGATATCTCCAATATTTGTTGTATGGTCTCGCCCCACTGAGAATTGGTAATCACCGAGCCAGACACACTAGGCTCATCTTCTTCATCATCGCATAAGAGCTGTCTCTCAAGCTCCTTTAGTTGGTTCCGCACAGAGTCATTAACCGGTGCTGGAGAGGGAGTTGCGAAGGTGAACCCCACCGGGTTCCTGTTAATATTCATATTCATATTCATATTCAAATTTGAATTTGAATACATGTCCTTATGGGCATGCATGCTCATATTCCTATACATATTTCTATTCATATTCATACTCGTGTTCAAAATCGTTTCTCTCCGTTGCGGCCGGGGCAAGAAGCCTGGATGAGAATTGAGAGAGGAGAAGGAGGACGCCGAAGTCAGGCTCCCCAGGTCAGAACTGCCGGAGAATATGGAGGGAGAAAGAAGAGGAGAGACAGGGGATGGTACCGGTGCCTGTACAGGCGAATCCATGAGCGTCTTCTGCCTCACCGCTCTCAAAAGCAGAGCTTGTTGTAGTAGCGTTTGCTGATTTTGCCTCTCCATATCTGCGAAACTCCTCTTCAACATCCCTCCACCGGCGGCGCCACCACCGTCCGATGGGCCTTGGAGAGGGAGCTGGACAGAGGACCCTGCTCCGTAGCCGTATGATCCCCAGAGAGGATCCTGCCATGGTGATCCGGGCTCCATGTCTAATTAAAGAGAGAACCAAGGGGAGAAGGAGAATCTAAGAATTGCAAAGAGAGAGAAGCAATAGAAGAGTGAAACAGAATCTAAGAATTACAGAGATCGCTACTCATCTCTTGAAGCAGCTTTCTGCCATTCAATCAAATCAGCTGACCCTCTCCTATTAAAAATCCTGCTCCTTTTCTTAGTTTTTATACGACCCTCAGCTTTAAAAAAATAAATAAATAAACTGGAGACGAATGGAACAGAGTTTTAGCCTTTTAGGTTTTATGCCTCGTTCCGTACGTTTATAACGGAGAGGATGTGAATCGGACTTCTCTCGTGTCTTGTGAGATCGTCGTTTCGCGTTGTTATTTAATATTGATATTGTTTGATAATACTATTATGATGCTGTAATTAATGAGCTAAGCGAGCGTTGGGATGGTGTGAACTGTTAAGAAAAGGTCTTAAATATATTCAAAGAAAGGAAATGGCGTAAATGGCACCACCACGCCTCCCGCTTCCACAAAAACCGGTCATGACCGGTGAAGCCGTGAAGGGCACCGACACCAGTCGGTGAGCGCGTTTCTTCTCGTGTTCCCTTGATTTCAAAATTGGGGGAGCCCTCGTGACGTTGGCGCTGTCCAAGCCACAGGAAAAAAAACCCAGGCGGTCCAGCTCAGATCACCTTCGGACGATTTTGCCCTTCCTGTTATCCCGTATTCATTCTTTTTGCGCTCACTATCTCGTATCTCGTACAAAGTATCCGTGGGCTATTTTGTCAGTTCCGATGGCAATGTTTTTCTTTTTTCCTTTTACTAGGTACAACTTTACAAGTAACAATTCTATGAGAAGATCGCGTGTATAAGTGAGGTGGAATTAGTTAGAAACCAACAAATCCATCTACCCAACTCCTCGCCGTCGTGTCCGGGTCGTATTGGGCGGTACCTGTGGGCCACTATGAAGCTTGCTTATATAGTGATTTACGATGGAAGGAACAAGTTGTTAACAACCTAAACACCGCCGTGCTGTTCGGTGACACGGATTAATTAATTAACAGTTAATTAATAAATAAATAGACAAATTGTTGTCCGTTCCAATGGTACATGCGTGTTGCGTCCAATACAACAGTTATTCACTTTTTTATGCATGTAAATTTATGATGAGGGATCCGATGCTCATGAGCATTAGTGTTTGTTATGTTTATTTATTTATATATATTTAAAATTAAAAATTTGAACTGTTAGATATATTCTAAATTATCTCAATTGTATATATACATTTAAAATTAAAAATTTGAACTGTTAGATATATTCTAAATTATCTCAAATATATATATATTTAAAATTTTCAACTTTATTTCGTTAGCTATCAAAAGAGGTGGGATAAATAATAAAATTTGGATCGTGGATTTTAATAATGTTTGATGCAGTGGTGGATCTAAGGGGGCTTGCCCCTCCCCCATTTTTTTTAGAAATGTCCAAAAAATATATATAATTTTATAAAAAAAATTAGAAATTTATATGCCTGGTTCCTCCTAATTTTTTTTTCTTTGTGGTGAATGTTTGACCCTCCTTCTCTCACCCCTCCAATCTAAAATTCTACTCCGCCCCTGACTTGATGTATATATAAATGAAGTAAATTTTCATGTACACACATAACATGATGTATAAAAATATTTAATCAATTAGTTTTGTTATTTTAAACTTCAAAATAATTGTTTGAAATTTAGTTTAATTGACAGTGACGTGGCATCCAATGCTAAATCCCTCCTCAAAATTTATTAGAACCGAGCCCACTTTTTACACCCATTCTGTTTATCATTTTTAAACATTATCATCTGATTTTATTTTTTATGATCGAGAAATTTGATTATAATATACATTATTAGTTTCTTCTAATCAAAACAATACTTCTGTAACGTAAGATTTTTAACGGGATGAGAAACTCGTAAAAATTTTCATCATATTTCATGAAAATTTCATCAAAAAACCAAGCCACGCTAATGTTAATAATTGTCTACCAATAGTTATAATAAATTTTACACCACTATTTGTTGTAACGTATGGCCAATATGAACCAGGCGCATTATATATAAAATGAAAAAGCTGTATATATTTTCATATCAAACAGATTATAAAAAAAAAGATAAAAACAAATAAGAGGGCGGGATAAAATATGTTAATGGAACTAAAAGTATATATTTTGTTCACTTTTCATTTCAAACTATATTTTTGGCACACGTTTGCTCAAGGAAGTCCATGCGCATTGCTTTAATTCTTCAGAAATGATCAATAATATTCTTTGATACGAATTGTCTAATAATAGGTATCAAGCCAATGAAAGAAAACTCTCGAACTATTATTATTATTATTATTATTATTATTATTGTTGGTAGTATTTATATAATAATAGAATTAATTAATAATGATAATAATTATAAATATTTATATAAAGCCTTCAAAAGTAAACAAGGATGGAAAAAAAAATAATAAATCTCTAGGACTTGGTCTTCAACAATGACAACGAACTTAAACTATCTTTTAACAACTTGTCTTTAATTAACCTCGTATAACAAAACATGTATTCTACTTAATTAGATTCAACGGTTGTTCTTTTTGTTAAATTTGCCTAGACTTTTTCTGTTCTATGGATTTAGCAATGGAAAAAAATCTATGGATGTTTTTTTTTTTGCTAACGAAGTGGCACCTAAACCATAGAGGTTTATAGAGAGTTAATCATAAATAGTCCATTCCAATTAATTTATGATATTAGTAGCCTTAATTGGAAATATTAGCTTTTTTCAACATTAAAGGCTCATAGAGAAACTAATTTCAATAGAGATGATTACATCGAAAGGAAAAAAAGAATTCCTTCAATTTAAAACTAAATAATACAAAATATCTAATACAGTTGAGTTTTCTACCTTATAAGATATTGGAAATCTCAATTCATCTTGCCACACATCAAAGTCACAAAGACCGCCACAGAGAAAGAATAAATAAATAAATAATATGAGAGTGAATTTTATTTCCCATGTAAACAGCGACGAACAGTGACAAATATATGATGTCCAAACAGATCCTGAAATTTTTATTGAAAAATAAAATACATTCTCCGGGAGAACAATAACCAAGTTTTCACTGACAAAAAGGTTCTATAAATTCAAATTGTCTAAAGCCCAATTACAATTATCGGGAGGGGGCAGTTTTCGCGCATATATCGTAGCTAATCCGAGTAAGCTCAGGGCATATAAAATTATCTCTAAGATTTAATTTATATCCCTCAATAAATTCATTGTAACAAAATTTTTTTTTGATATTTTAAGTATTTATTTTGAATTTTTTTAAAGGTGGCCTACGTTCATTTACAAATATTGTTTATTTCGTTAATATTTTAGATCCATTTAAAAAAAATCTAAAATTTACTTGAAATTTGTATACCAAAATATTTTGATATGGAAAATGTATTCAACTATATAAATCAAAATTTAGAAATAACCATTTGGTATACCTTTTGAGTTGCACTCATAAAAGACATCTATAAATTTAATCTCACACTATCTAACCCTATTAAAAATGAAATTCAAACGATGAAAATTTATATTTTTTTGGACAACAAAAAAAATAAAGTAAACGTGAGGAATGAGGCGGAAAATAATTTGAAAGGTTCGTCTAAACGTCTTAGTTTAAGCTCACTGTTTCAACGTCGTTACTCTTCTTTTCACAGAGGAGAAAGGGCTTCCGGATTTAAACATCGATTAATCTGAAATTTTATTTATTATTTAATCAGTAAAGAAATTTTAGAATGACATGTCAACAAATAACAAAGAATGATCAGATGACTTGGTTTTTAAAAGATTATAATTAAATAAGTAAACGATATTAATAATATCAAAAATAATAGAACATAATCCTTCTATGAAATAGAAAAGAGAAATGCACTCTTACAATTTCTTTACGAAAATAACTTCATTCAGTTTGATATGCGAAAAGGCTTAACATAAGCATATCTTTGCAGCGTATCTACAATTTTTCCAATAAAAAATTATATATATACAAATACAACACGATGTACGGATGTGCTCGTGCCAGGGGGCGGATGCACGGTGTATCGAGGGGCATTTTGAAAAACAGATCCAATACTTTCGTTAGTTTGCCCCCCCTGGAAAATTTTTTTGCAAAATTTTATTGAGAAAAAATATTTAATATCATATATTTAATTATGCAAAGATATCAAAATATAAAGTTTTATAGATGAAAATTTTCTTCATCAACTTGATTATCTATTACTTTGAATTTTATTGTTATTTTTAATATATAAAATGTTATTATTCTAATAATTTTTTTATTAGGTAAGAATATATATTAAATTATTATTTTTTTATTTAGTATCCGATTAGTTAATGGATTTAAACCGATAAGCTATTACTCTCATGCACCACATCAAAATCTCAAACTTCAAATTAAAAATAAATCTAAACCATTCAATTTATTCTCTATATCAGACTCTCATAGAAAATAAAATTTTATATTTTTAAAAATTATTTGTTATTTTTTGGTAGGAAGAAAATCATCACTATTGGACGATCTAAAATTTTCAAATCAAGCAATTTTCTCTGGACAAAAAAAGCAAATAAGTTTCAAAAAATATAAAATTTAATTTTCTACAAGAGTTTAATATGAAGAATAAATTGAAAGGCCCAGATCAATCATTTTTAACTTTAAGTTTGAGATTTTGATGTGGTGCACAGATATATCCGTGCAACACGTTGTATTTTAGATTTCATCTCTCCCTCTCTCTTTCTCTCTCTCTCTCTATATATATGAAGTCTAAAATACAACGCGCTGCACGGATGCGCCCGTGCACAACGTAAAAATCATAATTTTTAAGTTAAAAATGACTGATCTGTACCGTTCAATATATTCTCCATATTAAACTCTTATAGAAAAATCAAATTTCACATTTTTTAAAATTTTTTTTGCTATATTTTTGGATAGGAAGAAAATCGTTACTATTGGACAATCTAAAATTCTCAAATCAAGTAACTTTCTCTAAATAGCAAAAAATTCAAAAAATATAAAATTTGATTTTCTACAAGAATTTGATATGAAGAATAAATTGAGCGGTTCGGATTAGTCATTTTTAACTTAAAATTTGAGATTTTGACGCGGTGCACGGACATACCCGTCCAAGGCATTGCATTTTAGACTAGATATTCATACAAAAATCATTTTATATGATTGGATCGACCATTTGAACTTTACACAAGAGTGATCCATACTATCATAGCCATAGCCCAACTCTATATATATTACACAAAATTTTGTTTGAATTTAATAAAAAAAATTTTTTTTTTCACAATTCGGGTGATCTAAGAACAACTGAAATTAAAAAACGGTATAGGTAGGACAATAAAATGTATTCAATGTTAAACTTGTTTTGTTAGGAAAAAAATTATCACATAAAATCAATAAATTCAGGGAAAAACAGAAGGGCAAAAACGTAAAAGAAAACTTGCATTGACGCCTGATATAAAATTATGCAAATTCAATTAGTTTTATCTCAACCGTTAAAAGACTTTTCTCAGTCTTAACTTCGTTGCCGTGTTATTATATTGTTGTAATTAATACTTTCATTTGCTTCTTTATTAAGGAGCAAAACTTGATGAAAATTTGAAACTTTCAGTGATAACTTAATATAAGATATAAGATAAGCAGTGCCCTTTGTTTTAGCAATGCAGCTTAACTATTGTGGTCAATATAATATATTAATATCCATGGAGTACTTAATTGGTTCTTTGTAGTGCAATCATAGTTGTTTTATTAGTCGAACCATACAATAGAATGTATTTCTAAATCCTAATGGATACAACTCTGATGATAGTCAAAATCGCTGTGACACATGAGGTTTACATAATCAGTGTCCGCAAGAGATCAACAAGAATTACCAGTTACCTGCTGGAATGGGACCAGGGGCGCCACAGCCTACAGGCTGCAAGTAAACAAATACGAATGTTCAGCGTAAAGCCGTTAATGCAATGGGATGTGGGTCCCACCCACAGATTCGTAACCTCATAGTCAATTAGTCATTCATATATATGATGTATTATTATTATTATATGAAGAGTGATATATCCTGATCTTAATTTGATCTCTGCCCACAACGAAAGGCCATCTGATGACTGATCAATAGTAAGGGACCCACCAAACTACCGTGGTGGGGCCGTGGCCCAATGGCCCATCATTCCATCAAGTCCCTTCCTAGCTGTACGGAAGCATTCATTCGTCCTCCAAAATATCTGATCTATGATTCTAATCCCCTCGGCGGCTCGGCCTCGGCTCATCCTTCTTCTTTCTACACTTATTTTAATAATTATAATTATTACAATTATAATCTATTTATTAATTAACAATATAATTTAGTGATATTTCTGATTTATGATCTCTAATTAATTATGTATTTTGTACATATTTTACATATTTGCATCATTAGCAAATATATATTTTCGATTAAAAATCAGTTAGAAAAAAATCATCATTTGGTCCAACTTTTAAAAAAAAATAATACTTCAACTTTTAAAATATATATTTTTAAATAGACTAAATTAATTTAACTTAAAAAACAAATTTGTCTCTTGCTATATTTTTTTTTTTTGCTGATGTCGATCTTTTTGCTGGCCATATGGAATTAAACACGCCACATGAATTTGTAACTCACAGCACCATTTTAAATCATGTCTAAATTGGTTTATCATTAGAACCCAATATCCCTAAAAGGAAAAAATCAAATCAAATCGCCATTTCGAGGTCCAAAATTGATTTACCATACAAAAGTTTTCAATATTGACAAAGTATTTCCAACCAAATCAACGTTACAAAATATTAAGCATCGTTGACTAGAAATCCAAATCAAAATCAAGCATTCTGACGCAGTATAGAAGCTGGGCAAACACAGTCAACAAACGAAACATGTAACTTCTTCTTTTTTTTAAAAAAAAAAAGGCTTAATATATTGTGCGCACAAACATAGGAAGCTGATATTTTGCTTTAAATCCCTGTATTGTGTTATGATTACTCCAAAACTAAGACCATTTCTATTAAATTAATTAATCATAATAATTATTTGGAATAAATAATTATAAAAAATTGTAGTAAAAAAAATAACGATAGCGAAAATGTATTAATTTAATTATGGTACTTCTCATCGGGCTTTTTTGTTAAAAAAAACGGTACTTCTTATGTGGGCACCCGCTTCCACTTAAATAAAATAATACAATTTTGTTTATAGTAATGCGATATCCAGAGAACTACAAACCAATAGATTATAAATGCCGTATAAATTCGCAAATTCAGTTATTTTTTAAAACAAAAAAAATAAGAAAAAAAGAAACAACTTGGGACAGTTTCTCATTGATCTCAATGGCATGATTAACGTTGAAAATTGCAATATATAATATTAGACTTAGAATAATTAAATTCATAATACCTTTTGAAAAAATTCTCAAACAGAAAACGTATTTGATCAGCAGAAGTCCAAAGTGGATTTAGCGGGAAGTCAAATATTGATAGAAGATTTTAAGCTCGGTTTGTCATGGCAAACAATATAATTATTATCAGCAAATTATAATAAAAAGACTAATTTGATTTTTTTTTTTTTTAGAAAGCTAAAGGGCTAATTTAAACCTTTTTAAAATTTAAGGTTCAAGTTGTATTAAAAAGTTTAAGAACCAATTTAATTTTTTAGAAAATGTTTGAGGATCAAATGATGATTTTTGTTTTTCCAAATCTGTTAACAAGTAGGTAAATGATGAGTTGGGATTGGGATGTTCGTAAGATGGTTACAGTTTGTGTTCTCCGAAATGTTTAAGGAACCTGTATCAATTGAGAGTTTTCAGAATTTGTTCGTAAAATGTTTTTTCTTCAAGGATATTTAAAAAAATGTTTGATTATAAACTTTGTATTTCAGTCAAAATGCAAAAATGGTTCAAATTATATATTGCTTTCTAGATTTTCCAATTATATTCAATCTCAATTTTTTTTTAAAATTATATTAGTTCCGGTTTTAAAAAATTAAAAAATTAGTACAGGTTCCAAAATATATAAAATTTGACGCCTTAAGCTACTTGATATGTAAAAAGTATGATTCAAATTATTTATATTAACGCCAAAATGTAAATTATAAAATAATACGACTCTCATTCAATAATTGATTTTGGTTTGATATATTTTATATTTCTTCTACATTTTAACCTAATTGACTGTGATGAAAATTAATTATATACTTAGCAAGTTATTATGTAATTTTGTTTAAACAATATGAGGTTGATATAAATCATTGGACACGATATAGCCAATTGGTGTCCTTTTCAATTATATAAAATTCTTTAGACTATCAAAAACATCAATATCTCTTATTTCAAGTAAATAGTTAACAGTAATGCCAATTAGAACAGCACAAGTAATAAATGATTTCATATCTTTACGAAAAGACAATAATAAAAATCCCTCAAGATGTATCTGAAAAAAAAATAGAATTAGGTTGGGCTTTTTTATTTCAAAATGAAAAATCGTATGGATGTTCTTATCTCTGACTTATGCATGTTCTTATTTGCTAGCTATTTATGACATATAGGGTATGTTTGGATGGTGTAGAATAGCATTGTTGTGGTAATAACAATATTGTTTTTGAGTTAACAACCATCCAAACACAAAACTGAAATCGAGAATAGCAGCAGAGCAGTGCTAATCCGCTAATCCATAGAAAACGTTGGGTTAACGGATTGGTGTCCATGAGGGTAGTGAAAATAATAAGAAATTAATTTTTTCTTTTATATTAGTATGGAGTAGTATTAAATAATAATAATTATTAAATAAAATACTAAAAAATAATTAATTATTTTAACTATTCTCTCCACTGTTCTCAAGTTACCATCCAAACAATATTTAACTAACCCGGAATAGTAAAAATTATCATTGTTCTTACATTTTTCGAGATATCACTAACCTCACACTATTCTCAACTACTAACCCAAACAGTGCTATTCTTTCACTAATCCCTTCACCATCCAAACACACCCATAGAAAGTACCATCTACGGAGCGAGATGATCAAGTAATTATATGTTACTGAGAAATTAGGCTATGGTGCTTTATAAAATACAAGAGTGTTGTGTGCTTTGCGTTTTATTATTAATTTTAAGTCAAAAAATGATCGATCCAAACCTCTCAATCTAATATCCATATCAAAATCTATTAGTAAACCAAATTTTATATTTTTTGGAATTCATTTGCTATTTTTTTGGATAGAGAGAAACCGTCATTTTTTGATGAATTAGAATTCTCAGATCAAATTATTTTCTCCTAATCAGAAAAAATAGCAACAAAATTTTAAAAAATATAAAATTTAATTTACTAATAGATTTTGATATAAATATTAGATTGAACAGTTTGAATTGATTATTTCTAATTAAAAATAAAGTGTAAAACACACAATGCCATAGTCAGACTCTATTACTGAGAAAAGTAACAAGAGGGGGAAAATTTTGGCCAACAAACAGAAAAATCCAATGGAATGAAAAATGGATTTATGAACTGGAGGCCAGGAACTCAAGTGGCTAGCTATCTTCTCTCTTTCATATTTCATAATCTCAGAAATAACTAAATTCAACAACGTCCATTAATTGCATGTGGAATTAACATGACATATGAAACACTTATTTAGCCCTCTGCTCCGTCCAAAATTTATGAACATCCCCAAATTAAACTTATTGCACGGAATCCTCCGTCCAATTAATATTGCAGATCACCATTAATTTCGTCAAATTCAATCAAGTTCTACAGGCATTTAATATTTCAAAAATTAAGGTTGCTATTTCAAAAGTATTTATTGCTGTAGCAATAAATACTTTTTATATCTACACTAGCGTACAGCTATTTTGGGCAACCCATATGCAAAATAATATGGTGATTGGAATTGACGGTTTGGATTTATTTACCTCCCACTGCATCGTGCACAGTACCAGAGTTTATTATTATAGAAAAAATAATATGGTTTGAGCACACTTAAATTAATCTAAATAAATTAGACATTTCAAAAAAAATTTCTAGCATTCTGGTCTACATGATATATTTAATTGCATATTTAAATATGATCAGGGATCACCTGATAATGAGTTATTTTGAAAATAGAAAAAACTTATAGATCAATAGTGTTTTTAATTTTACGCAATTTAGTTCAGTAGTGTTTTTAATTTTACACAATTTAGTTATCTTTGATGGTCAATCAAAGATCATTAAATTATAATCATTGCAAATTCTATAAAATTTTGCTGGTTTTTCATGGATTATCAACAAACAACAACAACAACAGTCTTTAGTGGAATAGAAATAAAATCGATCCGAATCATAGAGATAAAAAATCTCAAAGACCAAAATAGTGATCCCTACCCATTAAAATATTTCAGGTAACAGTATGCATCTTTCCTGTCAATAAAAAAAAGTAGAAGCATTCCTAGATTTTAACACGTTATTGTTTAACACACTTTTGTTACTATATTCACAAAGTTTTATATATACTAAGGGTATGTTTGGCACTCAATGGAATAACAAAAAATTAGAATAGAATTGCTATTCTGACGAATTAATTTGTCAAACGAATTTTAAATAAAAGAGTGCGGAAAAGTGCTAATCCGGTATACCAAGTTATAGGTGGTATACCGAATTATCTCTCGTCGGAATAGCAATTATTGTTTGATTATGTTGTATTATATTATTATATTATGATTATGGTTATAATTTATTAGTATTATCTTATATTATAATTTATTATTATATTAATATTATGATTATTATTTTTCATCATCACTATTAGTATTATAATATTATTTATTATTATGATTATTTTATTATTATATTATTATAATTATGATTATTTATTATTATGATATTATTATTATTATTATTATATTATAATTATGATTATTTATTATTATGATTATTTAATTATTATATTATTATGATTATGATTATTTATTATTATGATTATTTATTTTTATATTATTATATTTTGATTATGATTATATTATGATTATATTATTATATTATTATTACAGTGATGATTATATTATTATTATATTATAATGATTACAATTATTTATTATTATTATGATTATGATTATAATTATAATTTTTTATTATTATATTATTTTATTATGACTATGATTATGATTATTATTCAATTATGTTATATTATATTATGATTATGATTATAATTATATATTTTTATTATATTATTATATTATATTATGATTATATTTTTATTTTTATTATATTATTATGATTATAACTATGAATATTATTATTTTTTATGATTATGATTATTTTATTATTAACATCATTATTATTATATCATTATTTTTTTATTATCATAAGCATTGTTAGTATCATAATTATTCATATTTTATCTATTTTGATTTAAACTGACAAACAATATTTTCCGCTCTTCCGAATAGTAAAAAAAACCACTCTTCTACCCCTCTTTCAAAAAGACTTTATTGTATCACTCTTCCGAAATCACTACTATTCTAAAACTATTCCTTGATTTGCCAAACTAACCCTAAATGAACTCCGACCATTTTCATCTTTCAACAACAACAAAAAAACATAAGTTTTTAGATGGATTTTTATTTTCACTTAATAAGTTGTTGAACTTTTAAAAATGGCTACATTAATACCGAAACTCCTAAAAAAAAACTGTCCGACAAAATGCTCTTTTTCAAAAGGTCAGGTGCACCAAGTTTTCAGTACACCAATAGAGTACATGACAGTTAAAAAACATCAAATTTATCGTTAGAATTAAGTCCAATGAACAACTTATCTTTCTAGAAGTGCAGAAATTGATTTGGACATTTATTTTTCTTCAAAAAAGCTAAACTTCAAAATAAAAAAATATTTGATGAAAGACTAAATATTTAAATCAATCCAAAAATTGATTCATCTCTTATCTAAATAATTTTAAAGCCACCAAACTTCATCGTAAATTTCTTTTTAATTATTTGATTAAAACTAGGTGCATTTTAAATTAGTCCAAATTTTATATACGCCACGTCTAATTAACTACTAATATTCTTTACAATTCTAGTTTTATTTATTTATATTTAAGTACCATAATTGTCGATATATTAATGAAAGTTGAATGTATACTACAATCATTATTTTGAAATAGTTGAAAAATCATTTCTTTTGTCAAAAATTAGCTGGAGTAATTTCAACGTTTGGAGATAAAAAGTAATGCAACGAATATCTTAAGAGAACCGTCTTTTAAAAAAATGGCAGTAAAATGATTGGGGAAAATAATATACTGACAAATTTCTTTATTTAATTCCTCTCTTAGCATATCAGACAAATTCGTGCAGGACTCGTATATATAGTATGTAGCATTTGTGTATTACCTTTTCCAAAAGAAACTGTCACCTTCAAAAACTTCTCGTGAGGCGAATCAAATGATGAAAATGCGTTTTTCTACCCACTATATGGTGTGTAGCATTGAGGATCTTAATATATGAGTATTTTTTTATAGCATTTCATGATAGAGTAATTGTTTAAAATTATAATGGTTTTTAAGTTTATGTGACGGGCCGTTTAAATTCAATTTTCAATTTAAATTCATAAAGGCTAATTTAATCTGAACAGTTTTGATCTGTAAAGTATTATAAATTATTTGAATTTGATCTGAATTCAGAAAGATGTCTCAAAATTAAGATTTGAACAAATAGTATTCGACTAGTTTTATTATATTTTTATAATTTTATATTTGAATTTAGTACATTTTTGTGATCTTTCCACGAAAAAAATCATTTTGAAACACAAAAACGTTCTAGAATTTTTCTTGCATTTAATAATTAGAGATTATATATTTTATTTTATTTTCATTAGCGTGAGACTACAAACATTTAGATGACCATGAGGTTCAGATTCTACCCACTGATTTATTTATTTAATAATTTAAATAATCTAATTATTAATAATAATAAAATAAAATTTTAATAGTAGGAATGACAGCGCATCACTATTAGTGGTGTTTGGGAAATATTTCATTCTGACTGACACGTTTGTTGGAGTGCGCCACTCTCATTGGCGCATATTTTTTTAATATAGATTCAAATGTTAAATTATAAATTGATTCAAACTTGTGTGTACATTTTTTTTGTTGTCCAATGAGAGTGCACAACTCTCACCGGTGCAATTTTTTTTTTTTTTTTAAGCTAAATGTATCCAAAAATAATTAAAAAAAGACGTCATTTTCAATGACCTTTTTTCAAATATCAATGACGCATTGTTATTTTATTATTATTATTATTAATAATTATTATTATATTTATTCATATTTTTAAATGAATAATTCAGTGGATTCTACCACCCAATTTTCGGCCTAAGAATTGACCCTATTTATTTCTTTAATGTTGCCATGTGTGTCACCACCGCACGCAAAATTGAACCACATCCACGTAACATCTGCCTTTTTCTTCTTATCTCCTTTATTGCTGAGAAGTGAGAACTCGATCACGTCGAGGCCAATTTTATATTTTGCTCCGTTTTTGAAAAAAAAAATTAAAATAAGTTACTTTTTTGAATTATTAAAAAAATGTTCTTATATATACTTTACTCCCATCTCTTCCTCTTCATCCACGTTATCTTCATTTTACCTTAACTTCGAAATGATTAATAAAAATACTTCTATTTATAATTTTCATTTATTCGCTCAAAATTTCACGTAATAAAGTCACATACGAAATAAACTTTCACATAAAAATTTAAATCATACTATATTATTAAATATTGATAGTTCTTGTTAATATATAGCTTTATCATTTGATATATTATATTTTACTTGTGAAATTATTATATTTCTATTCTATAATATCACCTCTTAGAAGTTGTAATATATTTAATGACTCTTGAGAATTTGATAACACACCAAGGACTCTTTTATTTATATATATATAGAGAGAGAGAGAGAGAGAATGAGAGAGAGAGAGAGTTGGCTATATATATGTATAATATGAATGAACGCAAATTAGAATGAAAACTTTCAGTTCAATTATCAAATGATCAAGAAACTTAAAATATACCACATCCTCTCAGATGTGATATTTTAGATAAGAAGTGTAATTATTTCATCAATAAAATTTAATATATTAAATGATAAAACTATATATGTTTCTGAATTTATAATATTTTTCTTGGTACAAATATGAAAAGCGGGAATAATGACATACCTAGTACATATTATAATAGCAAAAGTCAAAGTTTGATGCCAAAAATATTTGCTTTTTTTCTTATTTATGACACACGTATTAGGCTCAAATAGAAAAAAATGTAAATATTCTAAAAATATAATATAATTATAGATTTTCCTATATTAAAATTTATGTCTTACGAAATTTAATTTGACTGTGTAAACAAAAAATAAAATAAAAATATTTTAGATTAATCATTTTGATGGAAAAGTAAAGAGAATAAATATAGATGAAGGATATAAAGGAGAAGAAAAAACCACAAGAATATTTTTTGAATATTAAAAAAAGATTATAATTTATTTGAAATTTTCAAATAAAGGGACCAAATATAAAGTTGCTCTAACATCACTATCCATAATTCCAGCTGTACGGAAATCGGCGCTCTATATAGATGTAGTCCCCGCAGCTACGATCTTTAATATTTTGGTGGTATCCACATCAATGCATTACTCATCTTCAATCAAGAAATTGGTTAGGTAAGAGATATATGAATAAATATAAAATGTATTAAGTTTTACCTCTTAATATATTGATGTATTGGCGGTAAACAAATATGTTGATCGAAGTTTTAATAAAGAGCTGATCATACAAATTTTTATCAGTAATTTTATTGTACATATTATTATCAACAATAATATTCCTTGATCGAAATGCTCGTAGGGGTATGCAAACATATCTGTTTAATTGATTTTGAACCGAACCATTAAATTTTAGACTATTTGATTCAGTTTTTCAGTTTAACAATTTCTGTTCGGTAAATTTTTTTAGCAAATTCAGTTTTTGCTCTTTGGTTCAATTTTGATTTTTCTAAATCGGATAAACAAAATAAACTGAATAGTCCAAAAATTATCAAAATTTTATTTTACTTGATATAAATAAGGATTATATCAAAGATAATCCGAATATATTTATTTTCTATAAGTTTTATTTAGTCAATTTCTTTTATTGTTTAAACTATTAGTTTCTTCTATCAATTCTTATAATTTTTGATATTTTTATTCCTCCTTAAATAATATAATTTCAGTTTAACTGAATAAACCGAAAAAATTCAGTTTATTCGGTTGATATTTTTAGAAATTTGGTTAAGTTCATAATTATTTTGGTTTGAACCGAACCGACCGCTTGCAAACTCTTAACTGCTCGCACAAATTTTTTACCAATAAATTAATTATGCAAAATTTTACCAGCAATAATATTCTCTGACCGAACTGCTCACATGTAAATTTTTTATCAGAAAATTAATTGTGTAAATTTTTAACAACAATAATATTCACTCCGAACTAACTACAACAATAAATCTTTGCCATCTCAATTTTTTTCAATATAACAATTATATAAAATATAATACACTTCTTTACTAAAATCCAACTCATCCATAACCTTGGTGGCAAAACAGGGAGCGTTATATCACTACCGATATATATATATATATATATATATATATATATAGTAAAGATATCGTGAGATTAAGATTACGGAGGACTTCCGTAAGGTTAACTCAAAAAGCATATCAAATCGTCTCTAAATTTTAATTTATCATTCTCATTAAATTTTTTATATAAAAATCTTATGGGATGTAAAATTTTGATGTGTTTTGAGCTTTTAAGTCATGATTTTTAATTTTTAAAAATCATCTCTAAAAATAATAATAATATATTCAATACTTGAACATCATTTAAAAAAATTAAAAACGGTGAGTTAAAAAACTCAAAACAATCTAAATTTTTGCATCCCATAAGATTTTCATATAAACAATTTAATGAGGATGATAAATTAAAATTTAGAGATGATTTGATATATTTTTTGAGTTAAGCTCACGGTATCTTTACTATATATATAGAGTAAAACTAGCGTACTCCTAGGAGCACGGAGCCCTTATGTGATTCTAACTCAAAAAATATATCAAATGATCTTTAAATTTTGATTTATCACTATCATTAAATTCTTCATTTTGAAATCTTATGGGGTACAAAAATTTGGGATGTTTCAAGTTTTCTAAGTCAATCTTTTCAATTTTTGAAAATTTACTCTAAAAATAATAATAAAATATTTAATGTTTGTATATTATTTTTAAAAATTGAATAGAGCGACTTTGAAAACTCAAAACACCCCGAATTTTGTACCCCATAAGATTTCAATATGAAAAAATTTAATGAGAGTGATAAATCAAAATTTGGAGATTATTTTATATATTTTTTGAGCTAGGATTATGGAGGGACTCCGTACTCCTAGGAGCACGCTAGTTTACTCTCTCTCTCTCTCTCTCTCTATATATCTATATATATATATATATATATGGAGACCTTACGATATTTCCCGAAGCAAAAAAATATTTTGCTTTAGTTTCAAATCTCATATATCAAAAGTTTAAAATATCAATCTAATTAATCCATAATAATGTAGATATTAAAAACTTATTGAATACCAAATTTTACTATTTTTGGAGCTTTATAACTTTTTTTTTGGATTTTTGAAAGATGATAATTTTATAGGTGCACCTATCATTATTTTATTATTATTTTTGGGACATTTTTAAAAATCTGAAAAAAATAGTTAGAAAGCTTCAAATATAATCAAAATTGATATTCAACAATATTTAAATATATAGTTTATGTTGGGTGAATTAAATTTTAATTTTAACTTTGATTTTGTGAGATTTTTTAGGCCGAATCATTAGATGTATTAAATATTTTTGTGGAGTGATAAATTATAATGAAAATATTAAAATCTTTAAAATAATAGCACATCCGCTACACTAAAAAAATATAATTGTTGATATCTTTTTCCTAAAAAATATTATTTTACTAAAAAAATTATAAAATTTTAAATTTAACTATATGTTTTTTAAAAAAAGCTATAATTAACTTTATTTAGCTACCGATACGATTTAAAGGCGATATGTGCTCGATTTTCCCATCCCTTGCTACACTTACTACTACTCTTGATAGTCTTCCATGCCCTGTATAAAAGCAATTAGTTAATTATATTTGCTTTCTACTTTATTTATTATCATACTTTATAACGAAATATGAAAAAAATAGATTTTTAATGTAAAAATATTGCAATATAGAAGTAGCCGCCAGCAATATATTAGTTTTTAGTTATGATCATACTAGTGAGTGCGTGCAAGAAAATGCAGATAATTTATTATTTGTTAGTGTTTCTTACATTTTATACCAAGTTTTATTCCAATCCTTTCCAAATTCCAACCGAGCTCTTAGAGTTGGTCCCGTCAATTGAGTAAGATCAATGCTAACAGTACAACGTCCCGCTCAATGTAAAATATGTCAATAACCAAATTTTTACTGCTGAAAACATTATTTTGGTTATTTTGTTTCGAATTTGTCAATATTAATTCCACTTGAATGAAAATTTACTATATTAATTGTAGATTACATTTGAATTTTGATGTTAGGCGAACTGACTAAATTGCTTTGTACTAAACAAATATAATAAAATTCACTAGTGGGATGGTCTTTCAGTTCCTGTCAACCGACCGAACAAAGTACAAACACAACCATCCAAGAAGGATGAAATGGAATAATTATCTGTGCCACCGTTCTTCCAATCCAATGCCAGTCAAAACGCACCATAACCAGAGGTCCAGACTCCAGAGCCAGCATTGTCACATCCCTGTTGCTTCTCCATACTTTTGTCATACGTAAACAATTACAAGTTTAAATTTGCGGTGGAAGCCCTTGGCCCGGTTCTGGGGTACTTTTCTGCGCGGTTTTAAATTGGGTGTACTTGAATCATACTTAAAAAGTTAGATAAGAGTGTCATTTGAATATGATAATAAAACTTATTTAATTAATTTCTTTAAATCTCATCTGAACCGTTTAAATTAATCTGACGAACATAATAAAATATCATACTTTCTCTATCATAGAGAATCCTGATCATGAACAATGCCTCAGCTCCTGAGAACACTCAATTATTGACACATCTTTGAGAAATTGACGAGCGGGACCCAACAAATTCACGGGTCATGAAATACCTTGTAACGTTTTTTTCCCTTCTCTTTGATGAAAATTTTGCAACAGTTGAAGTGGGGTCGAGATGATTGAAGAAGTGATTGTACCGGTATGAAGTGGGGTTGAGATTATTGAGAACTGTGCAACAGTTAAACCAGTATGAAGCTGCCCATATTTAGAAAAAACAAACAATGATCGTACCCCCTTACATTGTTTTGCTCATTTTGATGTGAAACCCAGGATCCATTCTTTCAAAATAAAGAAAGAAACCAAAATTGCTGTCAAATATGTTCAAATATTACGAGAAAAGGTGTCAGGAAAAAAAAAGTAAAGCACTGAACCACGCAGCAACTTTTAACGAACACAGCAGAAAGATACTCATCAGAAGAGATTTATTTCAATTAGTAATACCTAAATAAGCGAGAAGAAGGTAAAAAGAGAAACATAAAGATGCACACAAAATGAAGTGTAAATATGAAACACTCGAACTAGAATTAAGTTATAGAACACACAGAAATCCTTCCCAAGAAATCGATTGAGATTCACAAATAGTGAAGTCAAGCAAACCAAATTTCTTCAGCATGCAAAATAAAAGAAAATTAAGTTAAACCAGTGAAGCACCACCACAGAAATCTTAATTAAGACACAATACTGGCAATCTATAACACCCAGTTTAACAACTAACGACAAAGTCAGATCAACTACACCATAAGAACCTAAAACCATCATTTAAGCCAACATTAGGCGAGTTGTGGTGGATACTGCTTGGCTTGCTGTCGCACCCTCTTGCTATACTCAACACGATCCTAACAAATTAAACATCCAGTGAAAAGACAATCAACAATTAGTGCCAAGTTTTAACAGTTGTACTACGTATAACAAAATATTGTTGAATTAAGAGTAATGACCTGCATGTAGATATGATAGCCGTCTGTCTGGGCTGGATCACTAGGATTTGGCTGATCAAGCAGGTCTTGTATTCCCACCAGAATCTGCTTCACTGTAATGGCAGGTCTCCATCCCTGATATATTCATTTGATAGATGTATCACATAACTTTCACATGGATGTACAAGTAAAAAAATGATTGATACCTGTTGACCCAGCATTGTTTTATTGAGCAAGGATGACTGGAGTAAACGGTCAGGTCTGGTTTGGGAACATATTAAAGTGCTGATAGGTTATTGTACCTGATTCCTTTATGTTTCTTCATGCTGAAATACTAAAAAGGTCTTGGTCCCAATTTTCTCATTGAAAATATATATTATTACAAAGAAAAAAAAATACTAGTACAACATGTATATGAGGCAAATTTTAGATAATTTGCCATGTTGGCTAACCTACTTTCTTCACATTGCAATGAACCGAGTCAAACCTCTACCCTTATATAATATTCTTAATAAAAAACCAACTCACTAGCATCACATGTATACACAGTGCCCAAATTCATAATTCATAAAACAACAGTGTAGAGAAAGGCAGATGACAGGACTTCAAAATGACACAGATTCACAGAACTAAAATTGCACTTCTCTTTTAACTCTCAGAAAGAATGGTTTAAAACTTACATAATCTTCATTCAAGATGGAAAGGCAAACAGTGCCAGAAGGGTAGACATTAGGATGGAAGAATCCTTGTGGGAACTTGCACTTTGGAGGCTTACTAGGATAGTCCTCGGAGAAATGTAGGGTTAACGGGTACAACCCCCCTTCCCAATCAGTCTGCACAACATCAAACAAAATTTCATTGTTGAAGGTAAAACAAGTTGCACAAGAGCACTGATGTGCGTCAATATGTACTTGACAAGAAGCAAATTCAAGGATATTATTTTTTTTTTCTGAAAAAGCAATTGAAACAGAGGGTGTCATAATATTTATTTACTATGTATTTGTACAATTAGTAGAATTAGTATTCATCACATGCTTGTCACAACTGACGTGCAAAGTAGCATCTTATGGCATCTGGTAGAGAATATCTATGACTTAAATATAAATGTGTAGTCGACCTTTAGAAATTGATGCAAAAAAATAAAGCTGGTAGCTGCAATCTATTTGTCTGTAAAAGGAAATGAGATTCAATAATATTCATCCACATTAACAGGTAAAGTCAATGCTTTTTTGAACAGTATTCAACCCCAATTTGGCTTTCTTTTCAGCATCGTTTATTATGTATTTTTAGCTAAACATTTCGGGGCATTGTAGTTCTCTAGCCCTTTGGAATTCAAAGAGAGCAAGCTTTTCTTATCCATGGAAGAGATATAAAAAAATACCGAAATGACTGTTCACCCCGATCAGATATAATGTCCCCACAATTGAGTATTACCCCTTGGTTATGGCACACATCTCAATCTATAAATGATAATGTACAACAGATACATCTAGATAGCGGTTGATCATACAGAATATGTTATACATAGTTTACTAAGATATGAGGTCTATAATAACTTGGGTGATTCAATAGTATTGGAAGCGTCTGAAACACATCTACTTTATGCAGAAATCGATTCCACTTAAGGGGACTTCCCTTAACTTTGAGAATTTTAATAACAAAACAATTCCGAAATCCGTGCAGAGTATCAATATACTAAAATAGAATGTTCCATACACAACTAGATCAAGACAACAAGTTCTAAAAACCGATCAAACCGCGCATAATTCTCAGAGGATAGAAAATAAATTACCCCTTGTTTGCCAGGTATGAAGCAATTCCAGATCATGAGGTTGAGCGATCCATCTGGCAACGTCTCAGGCCTCGCCACAAAACCCTACAACAGAGTAATTTTTACAAAAATTAAACAAACAACCCTTTTTGAAGAAAAAAAAAAGAACTAAAATCAACGGGAGGGAGGAAAACATGGGGGTGATTCTTGCGCCAGGACTTGCGCTCTTCTGTGAGCCGACCACGAGCGATACCGCCTGACATCAGCAAACAGAATTTTCCGCGTGAATTGGTGGTTTTTGCGTTTTTCTCTGAAGAGAAGTTTATGAAAGAAAAGGGAAGACGAACGACTGGATTACAGATGACGAAAGGAAAAGGAAAGTAGGAATATGTGCGGGACTGCTGGCCAAAATGCAAATCCTCGGCTGTCGTATTAAATGTGATAAGATGAGAATTAATTTGAGGAAGGAGATTCTAGGTGTAAGTGGGTCGGGTTTTGATAGATTAAATCCGAATTATTATCATCGGATCAGTGTGTAATTAATTAATTAATAATACAAATATTTAATTCAGGTTTCAACTTGAGTGGTTAAATTTTACAGATTCGATGGGTTTGTTTTAAGAAATTGATTGTAGACAAATATAAGTAAAACTAAGTTACAATAAAAGTGCAATGACAAAATCAACATACACCGATTAAAAGTAAAAATAAAATAAATTTCAATTATTATTTTTTAAATATTTATTATTTTTATATTAATATTATTATCAAAGTGAAAGGAAATAAATTATTTGGAAAAACTATAATGTTCAATTGTTGGGTTGGATTTTATTCAACATTTTTTTTTACCAAATCCATAATTAAATTTTAATTGCGGGGTTGCTCAAAATTTAATCCATATGCGAACAATTAAAAAAAAATCTGCATTTTTCGGTATTGTATCAGTTGACCAGTCATGTTGGACTTGGTCAGATTAACCGAATTAAACTCAAACCCCTAAATTTGTCCCTAGCAGCAGAAGTGGATGGAAGTGGAGTGAATGGGCCAATTGACCCCCATTTATTATTCAAAATTCACTAATTAATATATAATTTTATTATATTTTTTTATGAGAATTAATAAATTTATCATTACTGATCCCATATATTTATAATTGTTTTACACTATTGGCCTCATATATCAAAAAGTTATATAAATTGAGTAATAATTATTTTATATAATATAAAGATCCAAAATATTAACCCCATACAAATAGATCCTGCTTCTGTCCTGCGTAGGAGTGAGTTCTGAAAATGACACGCATAATTAAACATGTTACGGTGTAAGTGATTAGGCCTGACTTCACTAGTTATATCATAATACATTACTAAATATTACAATACACAATGTTATGACTCTTATGTCTATTATAACATTACATTACGAAATTATCTAGACACGTCACGTTATATCATGAAACACGATACAATTATTTTTCACATTTTCTTTATTTTATATAAATGTTATTTTTTTCATAAGTTAAAGTTTTCTTTAAAATAAAAAAGTGCAGTCGAAAAATCATTTCCAACAGTGTTTAAAAATGACATCATATAACATGTGGTACATGGGTCTCATTGCAGATTGACGCACGATGTTATTTAATCATGTCGTATAAACGTATTTTATATGTGTTTGTTTTTATAAGTGCGACGTATTTTCCTTTTTATCTTGTTGGTACAACAATATCATGTGAAAAAAGTTATTTTAATCACTTCAAAATACATCACGTGATAAAAAATTAAAAACAAACTATATTATTTTTACCGCACGTTATGAAATGGCTTATTTTTTATTCACCCGAACTGCCATAGGCTAGATTCATTGTTGGGCTGTGACTTACGGCTTTTGATCTGCTATAAGCCTATAAGAGGTTAGTATGCGTAATACAAACCAAAGTATAGAAAATGAAAAACTTGATTCTTTAATTTTATTTTGCTAGGAGGATTTAATGTCATAACTTTTGTGTGCCGCAAGATATCATTTTTTATTTTTCAATTTATATTTAAAATTTGACACTCAAAGATATATGCTCAAAAATTTTCATGATTTTTTGAACTCATTTTATATTAAATCAAATGATAATAAAATGAATTAATCTAGTTAACTCTTTTTAACGGATACAAAAATTCAAATACGATTAATTAATTAATTACCAAAGTGGATACGAGTTCAAAATATTTGAGATGACAGGATATATGGGTCATAGGCCCTCACAAGAGTTCAAATTTATAGCTCATACAGTAGCCCATAAAAAATCCTCCCATTCGGACTATGGACCATATACACTTTGATTTGTTTATTCACTTTCTTTATTTCCATGCTGGATTCGCGGCGATCATCCAGATTCCAGACACAAATTAGTATTAACATTTAGCATTAAATATAGATTGATTTATAACATATAAAATGAATTAAATTTCTAGAATTTTTTTTTTGCTGTGTTACATCATTAATATTCTTTATCATTGATTTAGTTTAAATTTTTTCACCTACTTTGATCTAATAACTCGTATATATTTTTCTCTCACCTCATTTAAATTTAAAATAAATCGGTTAATATATCTAAAGTAAAATTTAATTCTCAAAATAATTTCAAAGTTTTGCACCATCATCTATAAATTATAATTTATTTAATTGTTGAGAAGGGTTTTAATGCCATAACTTTTATATACCAAAAATTGGTTCAAAGCCTCTCTCATCTAGAGTCCAAGACGGTCCAAACGATCCGTCCAAGGCGGTCCAAATTCGAAAAAAAACGAACCCGTCCCACCGTTGGCCCCCCACAGTGGGACCCCACGACGGTCCCGGTCGGTCCACTGGTCCGTCCTGGTCCAAACTTTTTTTTATAAATTGAAAAAAATAATAATTTATCATATTTTTAACTAATTCGAATTATTATTTTTAATTGTTTAACTAATTCGAATTATCTATTAAATTTAAGGAAAAATAAAATATTATTTTTCATTATTCATATTATTGTAGAGAATTTAAGTAACATATAACTGATATAGTTTTTCTCGTAAGTTAGTTCAAAAATATTTATGGTCAAATATATTGTGGCGGCATGGGAAAATCATTTCAAATAAAGAATGATAAAAAAAAATGTGTAGAACAAAACACCATATCTTGCTCCCTTTTCAAATATAAATACATTAGTAGTACCGAAACTGACATACACGTATTGTCATTGGTTTTATCATCAATAATGACTTTATTATTTATTCTAGGTGAGTTTTGTTTCATCCTAACAATTTCATCATTCAACTTTTTTTTAATGCTGTATTACTCAATTTAAATGAATTATTTTTTAAATGAATTATTTTTTACATTAATGATATTTAAGCTGATAAAAAAATTTGATTTCAATCATATTTCAATATCGAAAATGACAGTATTTTTTTCATATTTTATAATAATAAAAATACAAAATATTGATATAAAAATAAGAGGAACGTAAAAAGAGACTGTCATTCTTTCAGATCATATATTTTTCATAGCACTTCTTTGTCCTTGGTTCCTAAATAATAATAATAATAATAATAATAATAATAATTTGAAGCAATACCTACAAAAGCCTCTATTAAAACATGTAATTTGATTCTTGATACTTGCATGATCTGCTAGCATTTCATGAATCGATAATCTTCTTAAATCTTCTAATTATGTGCAAGGAATAGGTGATAAGTCATATGTGGCATTTATTAATTGAAAAGATAACGGGAGATGTATCTTAATTAGTTGAAAAGTAAATGCCACATGTCATCTAGTAATTGGCTACGCTCTATGGGGGGTCCGGGTGGGGGAGGGTTCGGTCCGGTCCGGTTCACGGTCCCCGCGATCCACGGTCGGTCGGTCGGTCCACGGTCCGGTCCGATCTGGTCCACGGTCCGGCACGGGATGGGTCGGCACGGTCCATTTTCGGGTGAAGGGAGGACCGACCCACCGTTGGACCGGACCGTGGCCGGGCACGGTCCGGCCACGGTCCGGTCCACGGTCACGGTCCGGTCCGGGACGGGTCGGACCGTGCGGTCCATTTCAATACTATACTCTCATCCATTGATTTTGTATTGAAATTCATATTTTTATTAGTTCAAAGTTTTTTCTCACTTATTTATGAATCTCGATACAAAATCAATGGATGAAAGGGGATTTGAATCAATTTTTTAGTTCAAAACTCTTTGAACCTACCCGTTCCCTTTGTTGTGAAGTATTCTTTGATCTGCAAATTTTTGTTTCTGATTATACTCCACACTTGTTGATTTGTTTTAAAACTGTAAACATAATGCACTAACAGTGAAACAAATGGAGAGGTGAAAAAGCAGGACTAGAAGATAGGAGAACTGGAACAGTGATGCCTTCTCACGCCAATATGCAACTGATGTAAATATTTGTCCCTTGCTCAAATAATACTGTCCCATAATTACTTGAATATTGCAACTCCAGTTTATGTTTCTGTTTCTTTATGGCATTTTAAATGGATTTTTATTGCTATAGATATCTCTTTCTTTTGTTGTGCATCTTGATGTTAATTGGAGCTTTTGATTTCTTTCGGACATGGCCACACATTGAAACACTTAATTCAGAGATTTTTATTGAACATGTCCAACCACTTACAATAACATTTTAGTCTTATGACATGTATCCCTCCATAAAGGGTGATTATCCCTCCATCTAGCAGTTAGTTCCAATATGCCTTTTTCATATTGTTAGTTACAAATGTTGTAATTGATTCTAAAATTTAACCGATTGAAAAAAAAATGAATCTTCTTTTTGCCAGTGTTAATATTTAAGCTTCTTTTCTTGTTGTTTTTACAAATATAGATAACATCGGTTATTGTAAATTTAATTTTGCTCTAAATTAAAATTTAACAGATTTCAATATGTTGTATTTGGAACAATTGCAACGCACTGACAATATATTAGTTTTAATTTAATTGTGTTAAACATCCATTACGATCCACAGGACATCCATCTAATTTTTTGTTAGCCAAAATGAAAGTTCACTGAATACCCACACAATCTCAATTGCGTACATAGTGGCGGGGTATCAACTGACATCTCTGATCATTTTTTTTTTAAATACTCTTATAATTATGTCTGCTTTCAGAAAATTTAAAAATATTTATATCGATTTTTTTTTAATTTGAACCTTCTAAAAAAAATCAACTTTTAACCCACTACATCCAAGTCTGACTGCACCCTCAAACTACTGGTCACCTACACTAATTGCCCGGTTTTGGCACAAAAAATTTAATATAGAGTCAAAATTCTAGAGCAAAATATCGGACTGGCTGATTAAAAAAATAAAGCATAAAGTACTAATTGTAAAACCCGCCTTATTTGTAAAAATGTTGGTATAACAAAAGGAAAAAAATAAAAGAAAAACAAAAAATCAGAATATCTTCTATGACTTGGAGCAACGGTTTGGAAAAGGTCTCTGAGGAAAATTAATTGGTGTAGTTAACTTAACTAGGTAAATTAATTAACTAAGATAGGAAATTGAATTCATAACAATATTCTTTTCCGAATTTGTCAATGATTACAAATTTATTGTGGTCGCCGTGTGCCATCCAATGAGACCATGGAAGCTGGGCATTCATTACAGGTGGAGACAAGGACGAAATCACAAAAGCTACATGGAGTCATAATAATCCTAATCAACGTCTTTAACAAAAGAAAGGTCCTAATCAATGTAAGTCTTGATAGAAACAGAACTTGAATGAAGTCCAATTTCGGAACAACTAGTAGAATAAATAGAGAATTACGGTTCGTCTGTGCATCTTTAATTCTGACCCGTAAGTTTAAAAGGGCAACATAGTAATTTTCATTAACCAAAATAAATTTAGATTATATTAGTTACTCCACAAATTTATAATAGCGACCCTAGCCCAGTGCCCCCTCTATCTTCCACCTTGTTCCCCCTTTTTTCTATGACATCTACCGTTATAGTTTTTTATATCAATAACTATGAGCCCACAAATACAAAAATCCTTGGTTATTAAATCTCATCCGTCTAAACAAATTTGATGGCAACAAAAAAGTACAACAGCTTCTTCCTACCATAGTTATTATGGCAGTAATTATAGAAGTGGCAAAATTTGACTCGATCTGAGAAATTCATCTAAACTCAAATTCGACTTGAGAAATCTATTTGGACTCAAACCCTACCAAAACCGACTTAAAGTCAAACTTTACCAACTGAGTAAAGATCAAATGATCTATAATCCAATCGAAATTGAATTAAAATTTGAAAAAAATCAACATATAAATTGGTCTGACCCTGCCCAACCCAACTCGACCTAATTTCTTTCAGAAGTTCAAGTTGAGTCGATCCAACCCATTCGAACCCGACCCACCCCTCCCGATTGCCACTTCTAGCAACAGATACAGAACCCCCTTCTCCCTTCGTATGTAGGGTTTCTCATCAATGTCGTTGTCAATGAACCCATGCCACCGTAACTTTACAACTAGGGGTGTGTAAAGAGATAAGTTTAATTGGTTTTGAACTGAACGGTTAAATTTTAATTATTTAAGTTGATTTTAATTCAAAATTTTTGGTTCGAATGAAAATTTTTGCTAATTTAATTTTTGTTTTTTTGGTTTGATTTATGTTTTTCAAAATCGGATAAATCGAATAAATCAATAGTCCAAAACTTATCAAATAAATTCATTTTACTTGATATAAATAAGGATCATATCAATTTTGATAGGTTTTATTTAGTTATTTATTTTATTTTTTAAACTATTTATTTCTTCAATCAATTTTTATACCTATCAATATTTTTCATTTCTCTTTAACTAATATAATTTTAATTTAATCAAATAAACTGAATAAAATTTTAATTTATTCAGTTGATATTTTCATGAATTTAAGCCGATTTAGTAATATAACAAAAAGGTGCATGTAGTATTCTCATTCTACAAAAAGGTGCATTTAGTAATATTCTCATTCTATTGCTTGAAGCAAGAGCATGGCTCTCTCTCCATGGCCTAGCTCAGACCACCTCTACCTCTTGTGCCGTTGATCCGATCTTGTTCTCGAAGTCATTCCAAATTTTGATAGAAAACTATTCATTTATTTTAGATGAGAATTAATTGACAACTAATTACTTTGACAAATATAAACCATTATTAATTGGCACTGAAGTTCTATAAACCTTAAAATACATTCAAGATTGTAATTTTTTTTTGAAAATATGTTACCAAAGTTTAAGATATTTTTATGAATTTATTTGAAAATGTACTTATATTGTGAATTTATAGATTAAAATTGTTTCAAGTCTCATGCAAATTAATTACTCTGATAAATTTAGACCACTATAAATATTATGGATTTTCGATAATCTTCTGTATAGTTTCAAATGACATTCAAGTTTTATGAAATTTGAAGTAAAATCAATTTATAAGTTCATGAAATATTTGATAAACTTTATCTATTTTTAAACACGTGAATTGAAATTTTAAAAATATATAATTTTTTAATTACTAGTTTGCAGAATTTATATGCATGGCTTTTACATTCAAATCAAATTATAAATACAAGCCGTTAACTTGTCCACTTCCATTTATGATTTTTTTTTTGCGATTTTTTTTTCATAACTTACTTGGAAAAGGGAAGAAATGTTACAAAAATGATTTGAGGTAATTAACATGTTAGGAAACTTTTCTAAAACTAATTTTATGCATATCTAAAAAAAAATGCATATTCAAGCTGCTTACGCTTCAAAATTCAGTGAATCATAGGTGCAGGATTAATCCAATTAATGAAGAGGAGCCAAACCGAAAATCTGTTGTTGCAGTCCCGACATAATTAATGTTTCTTCAAAAGAAAAAAAAAGAATAATTAATGTGTACATCTCGATACCCACAAATTCTCCAGGTGGCATTTATCATCTATTAGAATGATCCGAGTTTTTTGGACCAGCTAGGATGGTCCGAAAAAATTCAGATCATATTTTTTGCTAGCATGGTCTGAATTTTTAATTCGGACCAAATTGGATGATCCGGAAAAAAAAGTTGAGCTAGATTTTTTTTTTTACAGCAGAGCATCAATTACTATTCAAATATTTTTTTTCATATTATGTCACTAATTTTCTTTGGTCCATTTGATCAGAGAAGAGCAAACCAGATGTTAGTGCTAGAAAACATAGCTAACTTGTCTTTCTTATTATACGCTGGAGTAATTTATCAACACCTGGTCTGATATCTTTTAAAAGTTATGAAAACCTATGATATTGGCAGATGTATTACGGTATAACTATCCGATCAGATCCGACAAAAATCAATTGGGAAAGGAAGAGGATGATAAGAATTTCAATAGTAATCGATGAAATGGAAAGTCATATTAGCAGACTTCCGAGCCGAGGAAGATGACGATCAAGGAGGAGATAGTTTATTAATTATGTTCAAGTAATTGATCAATAGACTTTGTTTAATTTTTATGTTTATATGAATTTATCATGTTTAATTTTTATATTTGTGTAAATTTTTTATATTTACTTTTTATATTTGTATGTTCATGTTTAATTTTTAAAGATAATTTTTTTATTTAGTGTGATAACATAATAACTATTTAATTTTTAATTTACTTATAAAAACAATTAGTGTATAACAAAAAAATTAATTAGTGTGAATGATAATTGATACTCTGCTATAAAGAAAATTAATATGAGTTTTTTTTCTAGCCACCCGAAATAAATAAGAAAAATTAAAAATCTGGTCCTAATTTATTTTCCGAGCCACCTAGTTAACCAAAAAAAAAAATCGGACTATTCTAGTAGATGTCAAAATAAATTCAATCATGCTAAAACATGTGAAATATTTTTTCACTTTTAAAAAATTATTGAACTAATTATCAGCCTAGTGTAATGTGCAAATGTATTTTATTAAGGGCGGAGCTGACTTTGTCGCAGTGGATTAAAAATTAGATTTTTTTAAGTCAAAATTTAGAATTAGTCTTCATTATAAATATATTTTTTATTATTTGAAAATATACTTAAAAAAATCTGGTCGAAGGTATTTGACGCCTGACACCATGTAGATCGGCCATGTTATATATATATATATATATATATATATTGAGTTGGGCTATGGTGCTATGTATAGTACAGATTGTTTCCTGATTATGGATCGGTTCTTCGTTATTAAAATGTAAATGGTCGATCCAACCGTACAAAATAATTTTCATATGAATATCTCGACGTAGACCAAATTTTATATTTTTTAGAATTTTTTTACTATTTTTTAAAATAATTAGAAAATCATCTCTTTTGAATGACTCATAATAACTAAATCAAGTGATTTTCTAATTATCTTAAAAAATAGTAAAAAAATTTAAAAAAATATAAAATTTAGTATACATTGAGATATTCATATAAAAATCATTTTGTATGGTTCGGATTGACCATTTACACTTTGATAACGAAGAACCGATCCATAACACGGGGTGATCCGTGCTATACATAGCACCATAGCCCAACTATAAATAATACTTTTACACTCACATTAAGGGGAAAAACACTGTATAAATAAATAATACTTTTACACTCACATTAAGGGGAAAAAACACTGTATAATTAAGATGACATGTTTAAGTCCACATTGAACATGCATGTCTATACGAAACGATACATTAATTAGGCCGGCGCGTACATGATCCTGAGTCCTGATACTCCTGATATGTACGTAGCAAACCAACATGATCATCACAATGTATTCTATTGTGTGTGTTTTTCTTAACTGTACCACAGGCTGTTAATTTCTGCTTGAGTCTCTCTGATTGTAGCTGTAGGCACTTGAGTTGTTGTTATTTAAAAGACGTTTCTTTTTAAATTAATTACGTCGAGAAAACTTAAGTCAGAAAGACATCAATTAATGGAATTTAAATTAAAACTTTCAAATATAAGAAGATTTTGAATTGAAGGAAACTTACGCATAATTAATTAATGTCAATTTAAAATACCAAGCAATATATACACGTTACATGCATATATTAATATTTTTTATACTACTTTAAAAAAATATTTTTTCGGTTATATATACACCATCAATAAAGGAAAGAAAGGGAGAAAAATAGAATTACATTACACGGGTACATGATAAATATCTGAAGTTAATTGAATGGATGAACAGTGGAGCGGCATAATTAATTAAGAACTATATAACTTAATTATCTTTATAAAGTTTCGATCTATATATTGCTTCATTACTTAAAAAGACTTAGCTATCGGCGTGTGTTTGTGTATATATATATATATAGAGTGGAGATAGCGTGAGCTTAAGCTCACGGAGGCCTTCCGTGAGCTTAACTCAAAAAACATATTAAATTATCTTAAAATTTTAATTTATCATTCTCATTAAATTCTTTATATGAAAATCTCATGGGATGCAAAAATTTGGAGCGTTTTGAGCTTTTTAAGTCACCTTTTTTAATTTTTGAAAATCAGCTCTAAAAATAATAATAATATATTCAATACTTGAACATCATTTTCAAAAATTAAAAACGGCGACTTAAAAAGCTCAAAACGCTCCAAATTTTAGCATCCCATGAGATTTTCATATAAAGAATTTAATGAGAATGATAAATTAAAATTTCGAGATGATTTAATATGTTTTTTGAGTTAAGCTCACGAGAAGGCCTCCGTGAGCTTAAGCTCACGCTATCTCCACTCTCTATATATATATATATATATATATATATATATATATATATAAAGAGTTAAATTATCATGAAAATATTTGCATTTTGAGCCCAAGTGCTTACGACTCAAATTTTATCATAACACGTCTGAAATTTAAAATTATCATTCTCATTAAATTTTTCATATCAAAATATTGAGGGATATAAACATTTGGGGTATTTCGAGTTTTCTAAGTATTTGTTTTGAATTTTTGAAAATCAACAACAAGAATTTAATATTTTATTATTATTTTAGTGCTGATTTTTAAAAATCCAAAAAAAAAATAAATAGAAAACTCGAAATACCCCAAATTTTTATATCCTCTAATATTTTAATATGAAGAATTTAATGAGAATGATATTTTTGAATTTCAGACGTGTTACGATAAAATTTGAGCCGTATGCACTTAGGCTCAAAATACAAACGTTTTCACAATAGCCCGTCCACTAATATATATATATATATATATACTTGGGCTATGGTGCTATGCATAGCACGGATCGCCCCGGTGCTATGGATTGGTTCTTCATTTTTAAAGTTTAAATGGTCGATCCGAACCATACTAAATTTTATATTTTTTTAGAATTTTTTTTACTATTTTTTAAGATAGTTAGAAAATCACTTGATTTAGTTATAATGAGCCATTCAAAAGAGGTGATTTTTTAGCTATCTTAAAAATAGTAAAAAAAATTAAAAAATATACAATTTGGTCTACGTCAAGATATTCATACGAAAATTATTTTGTACGGTTGAATTGATCATTTACACTTTGATAACGAATAACCAATCCATAGCCGGGGGCGATCCGTGCTATGCATAGTACCATAACCCAACTCATATATATATATAAACAACAATAAAGTCTTTAGACCCGAGTTAATTAAAATAGGCTAGAAATGAAATCTAATGTATATCGACCATCACAAAAATCAAAATAAATAGGTATATACTAGTAGTAATAATATTCATGGTCATAGTAATTGTAATAGTAATAGTACGTACGAGCAATAGTAGTACTAATAATAATATGTCAATAATAATCATAATAATCATAGTATGTCGACTCTACAAAGTCTACGAGTCTAAATCTCAAAACCTAAATTTTGAGTTCTAAATTAAAAGTTTGAGAACCTAAAGCCTATAATCTTACTTTTAAACTCTAATTTCTAGAATGAGATTTTTGTACGTGGATCGTCAACTTTTACATGCTGCTATTCAAAACCAACTCTTGAATATATCTCATTTCTTCAAGTCCTTTCTATAGATAGCTTCCTCCCATATTAGTCATGGTTATCTTTGCCTCTTTATGTGCTTTGAAGATGACTTAGAAGTCCGTTATTTACTGATATCTGAGGTCTCTGTTGAAAACCATCGCATGTTTTTTTGAATAAGCTTCTCTTTGATCGATGTTATCCCCATCTTTTCATGTGTAACACTGTTTTGATTTGGTCTCTCCTTTATATGACAAAAAGTACGTCCACCATAACATACGTATTTCTGCTGCACTTAATAAAAAAATGCATCTTATGTGTATGTTCGATCTTCAATTAATAAATGCATCTTCTGTGTTTGTTCGATCTTCAATTAATATGATTTTGTTCGATCTTCAATTTGTAGATTACATTTTTTTTACCTTGCTGGTTCACATTTCAGTTCCATGAATAATTAACTTAAATTATTTGTTTTCAATATATATTAAATAAAATGAATCCAACTTAATTAATATAAATTGACTAAATATCAATCTTTAACATTATATATGTTGGAAAATAATTATCCAAAGTCAATATTTTCTATGGCTAGAACATCAAAGTACATTTAACATAATTGACTTTATTTAATATATGTAACAATTATTATCAAAATAAAATTAAAAATTCGAAAGCTGATCTTAACTAACCTAATGTATACTAAAATTTTCATGAATTTTCTAATTCTACACCATATTCTTTTAGTTTTCTAAATCTTTTGATCGAATTTTCAGAATAACGACTTCGTATATGTAACCTAATTTAATACGTACATAATGCATAATTATTTGATAATTTTCCCAATAGACCATACTATTAGTGCGCTTCTTTTTATGTCATCGAAAAACACTCTCGCTTTATTTGTAAAAAAAATAGGGATAATTCACCATTTGATACTTAAACTTTTAACAAAAAATCAAGTTGGTCTCTAAACATTTAATTGTATCAAGTTGGTCCTTGAATTTTTTTTTAAAAATATCAAATTAGTCCTTAAACTACTTCATAAAAAAATAAATTGATCCTAAAACTTTAAAATACACCAAATATAAATATAAGAACCAAACTGGTCCCTGAACTTTAAGAAAAATTTAACTAGTTCTCGAACGTTAAATTAATATTATTTTTTATTTTTTTAAGTTTAAATAAAATATAAATAAACATACTTTATTAAGAAAGAATAAAGTTATCAGGCGACGAGTCATATTTTGAGTCGATTGACATCAGCCTTTTTCGGATATCGAGTCAGTTTTAGGTGGAGTTGGCAATCAGACGAGTCTGGGTCGGATTAGTGTTGAGTAAATTTATATGTTGACTTTTTTGAGATCTTGAGTTGATTTCAATTGGATTTCATGTCTTTTATTCTCGGATCGGATCATATTGAATCAGTTTGACTTTTTTTAAGATAAATTTAATTTTTTTTATTGAAAGTACAGGCATCGAATAGTGAATTAATGCCCCCCCTCCCCCCCCCCCCAAAAAAAAAAGTGGGTTGTTTTTCGATGGGGCCCACAATCACAAGTGGGAGAATATGGGTCGCGGGTGCATATTATAGCGTGCTGCATCAGTATCAAATTAAAAAAAATGTTATAACTTGTCAAATTATATTTAATGTTTTTTTAAGAAATGAATAAAATGATCTCTTACATGCTTGCTTGGTATATACTTGGACGTGTCGTGTTCAATGCACAAATCCCTTGACACAACTACACAATGACTTGCACGAGCAAGGCACGGTAGTGGTGCGTGAAAGTACACATACGGTATTTGTGCTGTGCTTTCATATATGTACATCGTGTGGTATTTAAGTGTTAGGTGACTTTGTTAATATACACTCGCCGTGGACAGATAAAAAGCAGTGAGATATGTTATGGATATTTTTTGAACTGAACGACTTATGAGTTATCTTTATTTATAAAAAAATGGTTAGCGCACGAAGTTCATCTTTTAAGCATACAAAATCAGTTCTTCGGGTTGTGGATGCTGATAAATTATGCAGTTTTAGTGCCAGTTAGACGAAGGGGCATGGCAACGTTTTATTGGAACTGAATCATTTAAATGGTGGAACATGTCGCTTCAGACATCGCTAATTCGAAATTGATGTATTTAATCAAGCTGAATCGAACAAATCAGCTAGTGGGAAGAAAAGCTATTTATAAGGACCAACTGGTGCTGGGAGCCTGGGACCACTGGTGGGGTGGTTCAATCAAAGCCTTGAAAGCCCACTGGAATTTAGATTCGTTCAAGAAGGTGATACTGACAAGTGACAAGTTCGTCATTTCACTGGTGGGTTCTGCCCCTCGTTGCATTTCATATTCAAATCGACGGTAATCACATTAAACTAGCTCATTATGAGCTGTTTCTGTAGCATGAAATTAAAAATGGTTAATCTTGCCTAGCACGCTGCAACCAGCGCCCAGAACAACGCTGCATCGGCATAAAATATCAAATGACAGCATTGCACAGTCAACCTGGAGCACACAAAGATAGCAAGGTCCAGCGTACGCGGAAAAAATAAGGGCAAGAATGCATATTGCTTCACGACCGCGCTCGGACGGCGGTCGGAGCGTGGCGGAACCACGCCGGCGGCATCCGGCGTGGCGGAACCACGCTTAGGCGGCGGCGGAGCGTGGCGGAACCACGCCGAGGTCGCGTCCGGTGCGTGGCGGAACCACGCCACGGCTAATCCGGTGCGTGGCGGAACCACGTCACGGCTAGTCCGGTGCGTGGCGGAACCACGCTTAGGCTGCGTCCGGTGCGTGGCGGAACCACGCTAAGGCTGCGTCCGGTGCGTCGGGGCGTGGCGGAACGACGCCAAGGCTGCGTCCGGTGCGTGGAGGAACCACGCCACAGCTACGTCCGGTGCGTGGCGGAACCACACTTAGGCTGCGTCCGGTGCGTGGCAGAACCACGCTAAGGCTGCGTCCGGTGCGTCGGAGCGTGGCAGAACCACACTCGGTTGGAGCATGGCAGAACCACGCTAAGGCGGCGGTCGGGACGTGCCAGAACCACGCTCGATCGGCGCTCAAATTTCGGGGGGTGGGTCACCAAAAGCCATCATTCCATATCGCTAATGTATGTCGTGTCACAACGATTGAAGGGGGAGCGTGCGCCTTGGCGCTCAATCGTTGCCACATCCCTTATGAAATCCTCCACCTCCTAATAGGGATAATATGATTTTTCCCTCCAGCGGCACGTGAATACTACCATCGCCATTTCCCCTCGCCGGACGGCGTCCGGCGGGCGTGGCCGTGTCCGAAAACACCACCCATTCCGAAATCCTTCCCCCTAATAGGGATAATATGATTTTTCCCACCGTGAAGACGTGAATACTACCATCCTGGCCATTTCCCCTCGCCGGACGACGTCCGGCGGGGCGTGGCCATGTCCGAGGCACAGCGCATAACCACCCATTCCGAAATCCTTCCTCCTAATAGGGATAATATGATTTTTCTCACTAGCAGCACGTGAATACTACCATCCCGGCCATTTCCCCCTCGCCGGACGGCGTCCGGCGCGGCGTGGCCATGTCCGAGGCACGCGCATCACCACCCATTCCGAAATCCTTCCCCCTAATAGGGATAATATGATTTTTCCCACCAAAGACCACGTGAATACTACCATCCTGGCCATTTCCCCCTCGCCGGACGGCGTCCGGGTGGGGCGTGGCCATGTCTGACTGGTTGCTGAATTTCCATGTTTATTTATATTTAATCACTGAATTTTCATTTATTTGCTTTTTGTCACTAAATTTTAATGTTTATTCATATTTGATTACTCTCATTAGTTTTTTTATTTAAAAATAATTAACATAAATTATATTTATTGTCAAGACTAATTGAAATAAAAATAGATAAATGAAATAAAATTATATTTATTTTTTCATTATTTTCTTATTAATTTTTAATAAAAAATAATAAAAATGATCAAATATGAATAAATATTAAAATTCAGTGACTAAAAACAAATAAATAAAAATTCAATGACTAAATATGAATAAATATCGAAATTATCTGTAAGATTAATCCAATTAAAAACGGAACCAAGAGAAAGGAGAGGAGTAGAGTGAAGGTGTAATATTTTTATTGCGTACCAGAAATTTAACCGCGTCAAGGGTGAGGGAGAGCCAATAGAATGGAGGCACATTTAATGAGAGGGGAGAACCGAGGCGACTGGCGAGCTAGGGCCAACGGCCAAGTTGCAAAAGATCACAGAGTGCGTGACACGTGTCTACATCTGTGTGGGGTTTTGTACGGACTGGCAAGGAGGATGCCGACCGCTTCCCAACCCTCGTACTGGGTGGGCCCCTCTGCGATTGGGATTGGCTGATGTAATGACTATAATATTCGTTTCCGCAGGGTCCGGGTCCCCCACTCTCCTAGGCTCCCAGCTCGCACAACTTGTGAATCATGTGATATTTACTATCGTTTGGGTTTGGCACCTCAGATATATACAAGCAGCAGTGATATCATAGCTATGTGTCCATCTTTTAAAAATAACCGACGCTTATTTTAGATGATGAAGTCCGTGTCGATTTTCTTGTCATCCGATACGGTTATTTTTAAAAGAATCTTATTTTTGATTTTTTTTACTATTTTTTAGATAGATAGAAAATTACTAGTATTGGATGATTTAGAAATCGTTAGATCAGTAAATTTTATACCCATTTAAAAATAGCTAAAAATTCAAAAAAAATATAAAATTTGATCTCTAAAGATATTTTAATATGAATATCATGTTTAACGGTTTAAATCGACCATTTGAACTTTCAAGTTCGAGATACATACATGAAACACATAAGGTTTTTGTGCTTCACGAAGCACCGTAGCCTCTCTCTCTCTCTCTCTCTATATATATATATATATATATAGTTAGGCTATGATGCTATGCATAACACGGATTACTTCCTATGCTATGGATAATTTCTTCATCCTCAAAATCTAAATGATGTATCTGAAACGCTAAAAATGATTTATATATGAAAAATTAGTTCGGGACCAAGTTTTATATATTTTTTTGAATTTATTTATTATTTTATAAGATAGTTTAAAAATCACCTGATTTAATTATTATGAACCATTCAAAAGGGAGGATTGTCAAACTATCTTAAAAAATAGTAAAAATATAAAAATATATAAAATTTGGTCACGAACTAATTTTTCATATGCAATCATTTTGAGTGGTTTGGATCGATCATTTAGTCTTTGAGGACGAAGATATGATCCATAGCACACGAACGATCCGTGTTATGCATAGCACCATAGTACAACTATATATATATATCCGACTATGGTGCTTTGTAAAGCATAGAGGCGATGTGTGTTTTGCGCTCTATTCTTAATTTTAAGTCAGAAATGACTAATCTGAACCATTCAATCTAATTTTCATATCAAAATCTATAAGTAAACCAAAATTTGTATTTTTTTAAATTTTTTTGCTATTTTTTCTGTGAGTAGAAAAATGACTTGATCTGAGAATTCAGGTTCATCCAAAAATGATTTTTCCCTATCCAAAAAAATATCAAATGAATTCCAAAAAATATAAAATTTATTTACTAATAAATTTTGATATGGAAATTAGATTGAGCGGTTTGAATCGATCATTTCTGACTTAAAGCGTTTATTTGGACCATCTCCATGTTCTCCTCAGCCTGATGTAACTATTATTTTTTTTTTCTTTCCGATCTTAGCAAAAGATATAAGGGGATGGACCACGTACCCTTTCTCTTTTGCCAGGTGCAACTAGCAGAGATGCCAAACGGTTTTTTTATTGAGAAATTTAAAATATAGTCCATGAGTGAATTAAATATATAATAGATCAAATTAGATAAACTTATTTTTACTTTCTAGAATATTACAACACCAATAATAAATAATTAGAAAACTCTAAAAACAAAACGTATCTTAGGATATTTTTATTTATGAAATTTTTAACGTGCACAATTTAAAATTTCAGATATGGTAATATATATTTTGAGTCGCATGCACTTTCAAACCTAAGTGCAAATATTTTCACATTATTATTTATGTATGGGTTTGTCAACACGGACATATTGGTTCGCTTGGCAAATCAAGGAATAGATTTGGAAGAGTGATAAAATAGTGTTATTTTGGAAAATTAATATTTTTGACTATTCGGAAGAGCGAAAATATTGTTTGGCTGTTGTTTATCAGAATAGTTAAAATATAAATAATTATGATACTAACAATGATGATGACAATAATAAATAATAATAATAATATAATAATAAATATGATATGATAATAAAATAATAATCATAATATAATAATATAATATATTCATTATCATAATATAATAATATAATATATAATAAAAAAATATAAGAAAATAATCATAATCATAATAAATAATAATAACCATATTCGTAATCATAGTAATATAATAATATAACCATAATCATAATATAATAATATAATAAAAATTATAATCATAATAATCATAATATTATAAAAATAAATAATCATAATCATACTAATATAATAATAATATAATCATAATTATAATCATAACATAATAATATAATACAACATAATTAAATAATAATAATAATAAATAATAATCATAGTAGTAATCATAATAATATAATCATAAATATTATATAATAATATAGTAATGATATAATCATAATATAATAATATAATAATAAAAATCATAATCATAATAATATAATAATACTAACGGTGATGATAATATGATAATAAATAATAATAATATAATAATATTAACATTGATGAATAATATAATAATAATAATAATAGTAATAATATAATAATACTATTATTGATGATAATATAAGAATAATAACATAATCATAATATAATCATAAGCATAATAATAATAATATAATAATTATAATAGTAATATCATCATAATAATAATATAATACTAAGTAGAATATCATCATTATATTATGATTTTGATTATATTATTATATTATAATTATTATTTTACTATTAGTATTATCATTATCATCATCATTATTAATATCATAATTAATTCATATTTTAATTATTCTAATTAACAATTGTCAAATAATACTTTCACTCTTTTAAATAGTCAAAAATATCACTCTTCTATCCTTCTTTTTAAAAAATACACTATTCGATCGCTCTTCTAAAATTACCATTTTCTCAAGATTATTCCTTAATTTATCAAATAAACTCTTAAAGTGTGTAGTTTAAAATGAGAAACCGAAGGATGTAAAAAATAAAAAGTCTTTATCGTGGTAAAGGATATGCAACTTGGAAGGCGTCTCAGCAGGACAGCCAACCACAATCATTAATCGTGACAATTTTCAGATCCACCTATCATGTGTTTGATTTTTGTAGGTACAAAGACAACAATAATATATTTATACTTTTGTGGGGCGAGTTATGGTCTTATGGACGAGCACCAAGTCACCAACCCTCTATGACGTATAAAGGAGGGATCACACTAGGGCTGGGCAAAAAGCTCGCGACTCGTTCGGAATTTAGCTCGAAAATAACTCGTTCAAATTCAACTCGAGCTGAATCGTTGATTCAGCTTGAGCTATCCTGACTCGTATAAAAACTGAATCGAGTACGAATTGGGTCTGGCTCGTTCGGTAACTCGCTCGTATTTTAACTCTTTTATTAATGTGCTGTGAAATTGTGTAATATGTATGTAAATATTTGTATAATTATCATTTGTAGACTTGTATGTGAAATTGTATGTGAAACATGTGACTTGTATGTGAAATTGTCCCATTATACGAGTTGGTTGCGAGCTTACTTGGCCAATTATATGAGCTAATATGCGAGTTACGAGCTAGCTCGAGTTATAAGCGAGCTGAATATGAGTTGACCATTTAGCTCGGATGTGAGATGCTAACTCGAGTCAACTCGACTCGTATAGTTTTTAGCTCAAATACGAGTTAGTGCCAGCTCGCTCATACTCGCTCGTTGAATGGGCCTAGATCACACTCAGAGAGAGTCCTTGACTTTTTGAGCAACTGAGAAACTGACTACTGAGTAGTGACTCCGGAGAAGTGATCGCCAACTAACTTTACATGACCCGGCACTGGAAGTTACAAAATAACGGCCGCTGAGATATCGAACTAAGGGTGGAAATTGGAAAAGAGAAGAGAACGGATGCTCGTTTTTACTTACTTTTCCAAAACAACCATTTCTTAATGCGATCTTTCTGTGTGCGTTTAAGTTATCCGCATTTCTTTCTTTTTCAATTTTCTCACGATTTTTTTTTTACTCCAATTGGAAAGGAACAAAATGTGAAAATGGCGGTCCCTTTCAGCTCCGACCCCAGGCTTTCATTTCTAAAATTTCTTCGCCTGGGAGGAACGAATTAGGAAAGAAACCAGGCGATCCATCGTTGCCATCGACGCCGCACTTCTCCTTTCTCTCTGCTTCAAAATAAAGGATCCTTGTTGTGGAAAAAAGGACCCCACTTCGTTTTTCCCATTTTTGGTGAGTGAGTTCTGTTGCCTAATAAAACAAGATCTAACTTAGCTAACCCCTTATCCTTCCCCCTCTCTTTTCTTCTTCACACATCAATTATTAATCTGGCAATATTATTTTATTTCAGTTTTTCCTCCTCTTGCCCTATTAGGGTAATTAAGTAAGAGGAAGAGGTTGGGAAAGAGTGCTGGAGTAGAAAATGGTGAGGGGAAAGACTCAGATGAAACGGATCGAGAACCCGACGAGCCGCCAGGTGACCTTCTCCAAGCGGCGAAGCGGGCTCCTCAAGAAGGCGTTTGAGTTGTCAGTGCTGTGTGATGCTGAGGTCGGATTGATCGTTTTCTCCCCCCGGGGAAAGCTCTACGAGTTCTCCAGCACAAGGTACGACTTTAGTTCCCTTTTCTCTTTAATTTGTTCTACGCTTCTTTGGTGCTAGATATTCGCTGGCTGTGTTTCCTTTCTGTGTTACTTTGTTTTCAAACTGTAGATCATTGGAGTCGATGATTTCATCTGAGATCCGTTCAATTTTTGCAACATTACAGTTTGAGGAGAGTGCTACATGTTACTAAAATAATTAAAATGAAACTACTTTAATTCTTCGTTTTGAATTTCCTCGCTTTATTCATTGCGGGATAACTTTATCCAACGGTTCAAGCAGTTTTCTTTTGTATTTCCTTCATGAGATACGTAGCTATATCTTTTTACTTGTTTCTACAAGCGTTTTATATCCAAAAAGAAATTATATCATTTTGTTTTGTAAATTAATTATAGTACATAAATCCGTACAGCGCACGTCTTAAGTTCTTGATTTTCGAAATTCTAGTTTTGTTGTTTCCATTTGGCTCTTGATATGAATTGTAAAGGAGTAGTACATGAACCCGTGCCCCTCACTGCTCTCTTGATTGTTGAAAATTTAAATTTGCTCTCCCCATTCTCTATTGATAATTAAGATTCCGAAACTGCATATTTGCGAGGATAAATCCAAGCCTAGATTTTTTAGGTTCTTGCTTTGGTCAGAGACCGTTCCTTTTATGGTACTATCTAGTCCAACCTACAGTTTTTCCTTCTTCTTTATGCCTTGAAAAGGAATGGAATTTATTGCTCTATTGTGAACTTGGTATATACTTCAAACTTACAATGATCGATGAAACTTTAATTGTTTGTTCTTCATAAAATATAGAAATATAGTACAATACAGTTCGGTTAGACTATCTGTTGATCACTAGTAACCAGTAGATAGTTTTTGCTTGTTCACTTGTACTGTATATACCGTTTTTTTTTGCACCGCTCCCTTCCATAGGAGAAAAGACGATGCCATAACAAATACGAACTCCAGCAAATTTGTATATTCTGCAATAGTACGATGTACAAATTATAATACTGGTCCTTGTACTAGCAAATAACACACAAAGGAAGAAAAATATCCTTTCATCATACACAAAATGGAGATGCCTGTACTCAAAATTTTTCTCTTGCTTAATTAATTACAGTATTACACCACAAATATTGTAACTGAGAACAAACGGAGATGCCGGTAATAGATATAATACCAATTATAAATGAAAATAAATGGAAATGTGACTAGTAGATATTTAGTAACATACAACTTTATCAAATACATGGCAAGACAACTGTCTGAATATATGAAGTTTAGCCAGACCACAAGAAATGAATAAATCGCTGAAAACACTAGGTGGATAGAAAGTGGGCTTTTCTGAAGAGATAATTTGTTTTTTTTTTTTCAAGTAACTGAAGAAATATTTTTGAAATGAATTATAACAAATACAACATAAATTTGTATTACAGTGCTACCACTTACCGATCACTTTAAAGATCATCCTACAATTTTTTTTTAGCATGAAATGTGGGTCAAATTAAGTTTTTCATCACATATCCAGTGCTGGCACTGGCATCCCACGAAGAAGACCTGATTAAGTCGCTAAACTAGATGTTTTTCATCATCCATTTTTCAATAGTTAATATAAATATATTAATAAAATTAGTTATGTTGTATTATGAAATATGTGAAAATCTAAATTTATCAGGTGCGCTCAAACAGATATAATAACTCAGAAAAGAAATAAAAAGCTGGTACAAAATGTTAAATCACATGAGATCATGTGCCAAGCAGCATAATCTTAACTCTAGATCTACAGTTAAAGTTTTCTGAATAAAAATGTTAAACAACCCCCATTGCATTGAAAAATTTCAAAAAAATTGAATAAACATGTTCCGTGGGAGATTTAATTGATAGGAAATAAATAATTCATATGAGGATGATTCGTTTGGTGGTACGTATGAAATAATTTTTTTGCTAATGTTTACTGCATCAACAAATGTTCAGGCTTCTCTGCAACAACTGATTTGTATAATGATATGTATTTAACTTTACTATATCCACTTTTATTTTCAAATTAAGGCATTTTTCTATTGTTCCACTTAAGAATCAATACAATAAAACTCTGTGCTTTCTTTTTTTTGGATGAAAACTATGTTCCTGCCTCAAATTTTATCGATGATGATAATTTTTACATGGCGTAAAAACGAACAATTAATGGCCTTCGGTGAAGAGGCGATGTGAGGCACGACAACTCTTTGTGTTCTTTTTTCTTTCCTTTTTTGTTGTTTTTTCTTACCAAAAGCCAGTGAAATAACTGTGTGCTGCATTGCTTAATAATTTGATCAGTAACCCTTTTATAAGGGCACAATTGGACATAAGAGAAAATGATATTATACTGGTCGTTACTTTTGAATGTTAATACCAACTTGTTATGAGCAAAATTTATTTTCATCCTTTCTTGGAGAAAGCTCGTATGCAGGCTGAACATCACGGAAATCCATATATATATTTATGGCAACAAAATGAGATAAAAAACTTAGTGGAAGTTAAATTATGTTCATTTAATTTGCTCCATTAATTTCACATCTTTAGATGTTAGAGACCACTGATTATTATATCTTATAATATAAATAATTCAATTATTATTAATAATAATGGAATTTTTTTTAATAGTTGGAATGGTAGCGCGCCATTGGTGCTTTGTAAGTGCGCCACTGAGATTGACGCGTTTGACAAAGACGCCACTCCCAGTGACGTCTTCTTTTTTTCTCCTCTTTCCCACCGATTTTGTTATATAAAATAATATTAAAATTGGAATGTTCAATGCATTTGGGTTTGGCGCTAGTGGGAGTGCACCGCTCCCACTCGCGTGGATCTTTTTTTTTAAAAAACCTAAAAATAATAAAAAAAAACGCCACTCGTGTGCTGCCATTCTTATTATAAAAAAATTATTTTATTATTATTATTAATAATTGAATTATTCATATTATTAAATGCAATACCGAGTGTTTAGAGAGACCGCACATTGGCTCACAGTTAAATTACTGAATTTTAATTATCCTTCATATTTTTTAATGGTAATAGTTTAAATTCAATTCTAACTGTTTGATCAAAAATATTATGGACGATAACAGTTTATAAGTATTTTATTATTTTTCCTTGAATCCAGTAACTATAGTTCTAATATATATGCACACTGTTTTTTATTTGTGTTTTGTCTGACTTGTACTTTTTATTTCCTCAGCATGTCAAAGACAATTGAGAGGTACAAATTAAGTCATTCAAAAGAAAGTGCCAATCATCACAAAAGAGCCACTGAGCAAAACATACAGGTACATGTTCCTCAAACTAAATATAGATTTCTTACTTTTAATGATAAAAAATATATACTGCTTAGTAAAAAGAAAACCAAATACAATTCATGTTTAGTAAATATAACTTTTGCGATAAAAAAAATTACAACAAGCTTTGTTCATAAATGTTGCCTAGTTTTAACAAATCTTTTTTATACTAACAAGTATGCTGATTAATTATGCTTGCTGGATTGGTAAACCCCAGAAAAAAATTACCTGCATCACAATTATCTTTTATGAGCATCAACTAATATTTAAGAGCTAAACTCTCATCTTTCCATAAAAAAATTATCACAATTAACTTAGTTAGAAGAATACTCAATTGGTACCACATCGTTCCTAATGAAATCAAATGATAATTTTTTGACGCTTTCTACTTTCAAATAATTAATGAAATTAGCAGCTTGATTGGTATTGATATGTATTATGGAACACCAATAGTTATACTATCTAGATAAACACCTGAAGATTATCAAAACCAACATAATTAGTATTTTGGTGCCTGGCCGTCAACAAGTTCTATCACTGATAATATTTAACATATATGTAAATTAATTATATAATAGAAAAGATATTCTGTTCTTTGTATTTTCTAGTTTAAGCTCGAAACTCACAGTCAGAAGTCGACGCCCTTTTGGTGCCCTTTTGGTGCCCATATTGCCGGACTTTAAATCTCTTTAATTAATCGAATTTGTCTTATCCATTATAAAACAAAACAATTAGGAGCAGTTTGATTTCCTAAGATTATCAATAATAATTTGTGTTCCTATAATTTGTGACTATTATCCTTGTGTTACTATTATCAATGTATGTTCTTTCAAATGAAATGGTGATCTTTTATTTATATCTAGTCCTTAAATAATAAATATCATTTGCAAAACCAGAAGCCTAAATGTTGCAGCTTGTAATGTTCATTGCTTTTTTTTTTTGGTAAGAAAGATGAGAGTCAAGTCCTTAAAAATTATAAATATTTAGAAAGGACTTCATTCAGATTTCAAACTCGTAACCTTCCATATATGAGGTATTGCCTCTTGCAATGTTCGTTGTTGTGTAGACGCTCCATATCGATAAAAAAATCCAATCATAACTATCTTCAATGTAATATCAATGCAGTTATTAATAATATTTGAGACATTTAGCATATAAATACTTTTGAAAGTACATATATGTATAGCTCTTAATTAGGTTTACTACCAACCTGCCAAGAAAGGTTACATGCAAACAGAATTACACCCCACTATACTTTTTCAATGGGACAATATATGGTGCCATAATTTTTTCCATACGAGTGAGAATCATAATTAAATACACAATTACTCACAAACATCAAGTTCAAGTAAATCAAATTCAAGTCAGCTGACCTGCATACCCAGGTTCAAGACAAGTAATATAATCCCCATATCTCAACCGATACTGGACCAATTTATGTATATACATGGAGAGCTTGTTTTTCAAAATCAGGTTGCGATCCTCGATCTTCATACAGAATTTTTATAAAATTCAGTTCAGTAAGATTCACAGTGCATTCTACATAAAAATGTATTTGTGGCATCATATCAAATTCGTCTAAGAAAATTCCAGAGAACAATTTAATTGAAAACTAAACAAAATGACACATTCATATCATTTATTTGTACTATGCATAGGATTAAAATTTAAAGATACAACAAACAAACAATATTCAATATGTAACAACAACAACAACAACAAAGCCTTTAATCCCAAATAAGTTGGGGTAGGGTAGAGATGAAACCCAACCGGAAAGTATAAGATCAAAGATCTCAAATATCAATGATATTAGTGATGATAATGAAAAAAATAATAATAAATAAATAAATAAAAATAAATAAATAAATAAAAATGAGAATGATAATGGTGATGACAATATGATAATAATAATGATGATAATGATGCTGATAATATGCTAATAATAATAATAATAATAATAATAATAATAATAGTACAATAAACCTCTAATTTAAAATATATTTTTAAATCCAAAATATAATAATAATAATAATAGTACAATAAACCTCTATTTTAAAATATATTTCTAAATCCTAAATTCTAAAACCTAAAATCTAAAAATCTAAGATCTGAAATACAAATCAAGTTCCATTTTTTAGAATTCAAACAATTCACATAATTTAGATCAGTGATTCATATTTCAAGTCATAAGTAATCAGTCCACAAAAATAAATAGAATTAAATACAAGTTATAAACAAGTATATTACTTTATATGAATACAATTCTGATTTATGACTCAATCGATTGTGATACTTAAATCATATCACGATGAGCTCTATTCAGAATTCGAACTGCAATGATATGGATTAATATATTAACAAAATTGTTTTTTTTTTCATTTATTTTTCTCTTTCCTTTTAATCTCTTTTTTTTCCTGTTTTCCTTTCTTTTCTGTTTCTGTTTCCTTCTTTCCTTCATTTTTCATTCATCCAGAGAGAAACACCAATTTAAGGTGATTAACTGACTCCCTCCTAACTCGCGGTCATGTACCTCACCGTAGACAACATGAGGTGACCCTTTAACTTTCTTAAATCATAAAATTGTCCATACATATTACTTAAATTTTGAGATGTTAGACAACAAAAATATTAGTTTGAACTCCCATGGCATTTGTAATTCCAACTTAATTAGTTCTTTTAGAATTATGTCTACAATACAAAACATATTCCCCCTGGCTTCTTCTAAAGCCAACATACAAGTTGTAGAACGCAGAATTTTCATGATATGAATGGGGAATTCAATCTATAGGTGAAAACATGAAAACATAGATGATTTATAATTTAAGACCAGACGTATTTACTTTTTGATAATTATTTCTCGACTAGTTTACTTTGTTTGACAAAACTGACGGAAATATTGTAGCTGGAAATGAAAATCTAACCTGGTTTTCCATAATGAATGTCGTTTTAATGGGGTGATATATTAATACTTTTGTATGTTAAATAGATTATCAAAAAAAAAAGGATTACAGAAAAGATTACAATAGTTCCAGCTGACAAGGAATGATACAAAATGTTTATAATTTAGTCGTCTTCACTCACACAGAATCCTTTAAAAAAAGGCAGTAAAAAAAAACCCTAGTTGCCATTAGGTGGGAGAGGCTGATGATGCCACATGGATGTAGTCTCTTCCTGCAATCTTCATTCTTCTCTCTCCCCTCTAATCCTAATGGCCTCATCATTTTTATATCCTCTATTCATTTTCATTTTCGTTATTACAAGCTGAAAATATAGTCAATTTGCACATTCAAACCAGAAGCAAATGGAAGAGAACTACTTCAAGCTATTTTTTTTTAAAAAAAGGAAAATTACAAGCACAAAAAGTTTTGGGAGCTCCAATTTTAATGTTCATAAGCATTCACACTCTTCTAAAAAAAAGCATATATACTTCAGCATTAATTTATTTTCTAATTTTATCATAGTAGTTTTCATTAACATAGTTGTATGAAAAATGCAGTATAGATAGATTGATGTAATTTTGGTTTAAAAATTCATCTTATATTTTTTTTGTTATTAATAAAATATTTGCCCATGGTCTTTGAGAGTTCCAAAAAAAAGGGGAAAGATACCACCAAGGGTGATACTACAAGAACCATCTCATAAGCGATAAAGCACAGCCTTATGCATGACCCTTGGCCTAGAACTAAGAACAGGGTGTCACTCTATAGCTAGCATGCATTCCATCACGACTTGTATTGTGATGATAGGCATCATCCTTTAATTTTCTCTGGTACTGTTTTCCATCCTAAAAATTAATCAGGCTGTCATAAGCCTAGTCTGTAATTCAATTCTAAGTGCTGTCCTCAGGGTGCGGGCATGATTTCTGGGTGCATCTACGTCAGCAACAGCATTTGTGCATCATGGGTTGTGATCACATGTGTTTGTTGGTAGTGACCTGCTGTAATTTGATTATAAAATTAAAATACTATTCACTGGATATATATCTGCATTCTTGTACATTTATACTTATGAATTAATTTAAGAAGGACTGAAGATAAATGACTTACAACAGATAATGTTGTTCCAATACCTGAACAAAAAGCTACTACGGTATTGGTTTTACATCCCAGAGAGACCATAATCAGAATGCCATTGTTTTTGGTTGCAGAAATTTCTTTATAACTTGGATATAGATATCGTGGCCCTAGTAAAATAATTTAGTGTCATTTTCTGGTTTGCGTAGTCGCTTAATGAACCTATAAGACGTAAAATAAAAGATGAACTTGTTCACAGCGACTCAGTCTACAGGCATGAGAAGATACCGACCTCATAGCAGCATAACCACAGAAACTTCTGATCTAATGGGCGCTACAATTGAACTCCATTCTGCATCCAGTGTGGTTCCTTCAATCAAGTTCTGTTGACATGTATGAAACCCTAAAATTTTCCTGGTCTACCATCTAACTTAGGAGAAAAGGCAATAATAAAGATCAGTCACAATACAAGTCGTGATGGAAATTAAAAGATGATGAGTTACTGTATACACTGAATCATATGCCAAAACTCTTAATTGTGTATACAGTAAATCAAATCAAATTATAATCACTTTGATGCTTCAAAACAATTTGACTATGTTCTCTTATAAGGATAAGATTAGCTTTTTGCACTGTTCTTCAAATGTTGTTGTAATACCCTTTATCATAGTCAGTAGTAGTGCTGCTGGTGTTTCTAAAATTTATCAGATGTAACCTTTTATCATAGTCAGTAGTAGTGCTGCTGGTGTTTCTAAAATTTATCAGATGTATATATCACCAACAGTTGCAAATGAGGAATTTTACTACCATTCATTTGGAAATGATCACCCTTTATTTCATTTCTTGGGGCATACAAGTATAACTTAATTATGTTTATGAATTTCATATGCACTGTAGCAACTGAAGGCCGAAACAGTTGCCTTACAGAAGAAGATAGAATTTCTTGAGGCTTCAAGAAAGTAAGATCACACTTATCTTTTTCTCTTTTGAATATGAGAGTTACACTTTTGCGATATTAACACTTACTCTTTCCATTAGAAAATTATTAGCTGAGAACCTAGATTCATGTTCAATTGAAGAGTTGCATCAAATTGAAGCAAAAATTGAGCAAAGCCTACAAAAAATCAGAGGAAAAAGGTATATATTTGTCTGAAATATATATTCCTCTTTAACATTTTAACTTTTAATTCAATTAAGGTACCTGACATCTATTGCACTGTTTTACCAGAACCATCTTCTCGAGGATCAGATAGCAAAACTAAGGGAAAAGGTAACTTACAAAGCTCTCCTTTGTGAGGTCTTTAATAAACATTACTTTAGATCAGTAACATTATGAGCTATAAATATGTTCAATTTCAGCAAACAGGTCTTCTTAGAGAAAATGAAGTATTACGTCAAAAAGTGGAAGAACAGGTAGTTAATCCTTTTGTTTATTACTCTTGATTTTTTTTAACTCCTATAAGTAAGTTTCCTGAACAGTCCAACTTAAGAATGCAGTCGTAGATTAAGCAAATATTAGGAAGTGAGAAATTGCCATATTGATTTCCAGAAAAACCACTCGATTTCAAATTTTAAATTGTCCTAATAAAGATAATTTGTAATTCCAAGTTATCTATTTTCCTATCCCCTTTTTGTATCTCCAATTAGTAATTTAGCCAAAAAAAGAAAAGAAAATACACTACATGTGTTAAGCTATTTGTCACATGACATCTTAAGTTTTTACACTAAAATCACTCGAAAAACCAGTCGATTTCACCGACTTTAGGGAGCATGAGGGGCAGGCACCTCCAGCCCCCCTAGTTCGACCCATGAGTGGGGAGGTCCTCAAATTATGTTATATATTATGATCAAATGATATGATAAACAATGCCTCAAAAGACTTAAGTGATTTTGTCATAACAATGGATAAAGATGCTATTTGTTTTGCAATGATGTAGTGCAAGGTACAACTGACTAGAGAAAAGATGGCTCCTGTGGCTGAAGAAGTGCAAAAATTTGAGGTGGAGACAGAGTTGCATATTGGGTGGCCACCTATCAGAACACCAGTGACAGATAAAGCAGCCGAGAAGCAGACTGAATAAATTGACATTAGTAAACCAAGATGGCAACCTTTTAAGAGCTAAGGAGAACTGATATGTTGCGTATGCCAAGCCATCATTTGACATTTTTTCTTTAATTCAATGAGAAACAAGTAAACAATAGAGCATAAAATAGTATTGGTTGTAATAAAGAAGAATTGTGATGAAAAGCACCCAAAAATATTGGAGATTACTTATGAAAACAAGGTTCAAAATGTAAAGTGGCTAGGTGTGGTTGTTTATTCTATGCAGCCACTGTGTCAACCTAATATATGACGAAGCTTGAATTTGACAACTCTGTATTGTAGAGATAAAACTTGAAACAGCCGTAATCTCTGTTAAATGAAAAATAAGGATAGCTATATCCAGGAAATTATAGTAGATTTACATCTAGTCAACAAGTAGATTTACATCTTTACACACGTGTTTGAGTGTGTCTTCTATATACTGTATACATACAAAATAATTTAGATCTTTGCTTTGACATGTAGAGTATGGAATCTACATAATACAAACCCGTCAATCCAAACCACTAATAAACGTTACAGAATTCAAATGCGTCTTATATAAATGTAAGATTAGGGACTATAAATGTATCTCATCCTGGCTGCACGTGCAGAACTAACAGTGAGCACCTGCCGTGCATTGATTTTGCAATTTTTTGTTAATCAAACTTGTTTGATTAGAAAATTGGGATATTTTGTAATGAAATTGGTGAAAGGTATCTAGATAAAAAAAGGGGATATTTCGGGCCAAAGATGGGGTTCAATTATAAAAAGCTTTTGCACATGTCGATCAATTATTATTATTATTTTGACTGAAGGTATAATTCGGGCTTTTTTATTTCTTTGAGATTATTCTAGTTAGTTATCACTTAAACTATTAAATTGTTTTCACCTTCTTTGATTGTTATATCAACTTTTAAGACATGCACTTAATTCTTCTCCTTCAATTCAATTTCTATTGTTATAAGATAGTGCTACCCTCAGTACTTAATTGGTACTAATTGGAGTATGACGTGCTAATTGTTCTGATTAACCGCTGGTAGTCTACTAACTTTGGTAGACTACAAAGAATATTATTGAGCTCAACATCTGAAAGACAGGAGGATATGTTGAAATGCATTAACGACTGGAAGAGCAAGACGGTGCAGAAATTAATGTCAATGGTATAATTTAAGTTTATGCATGATACTTCCATGTACATTTTAAGAATCGAGATATTTTTTATTTCCAGCAAAATGTGTGTTTCATTTCTCAATTCTTTTGCAGCAATCCCTAATGACAAAAAAAAAAGATTTACTGAATTTGTTGGAGCTAAGGAAAAAATATCTTCATTAAAAATATGCTAATTTGGGATTAACTTGTGGTTCTTATTTCAAATAAATAGTAATGTCATTTTTATAATGTTGATACAAGAGTAATTTAAGGAGAAATTATAGATTAGTGACCAAATACAATAATTTAGTAGTAATTTTGTCTAGTGACTAAGAGCAATACTTTTAATTACTGACCCACAGTGAAAGCAATCCTCTAAGTTGGGTAAAGCCTTTATACAATCGGTTTCCCTGTTGTTAATATTTTAATGACAGAAGGAGCCATTATGCATTAACATATTCTCTCATGAGGTTTTTAGTGAAGACCGAAATCAAACGATTCAGTTGATAACTTAATTTTCTTGAAAGATATTCTAATATGAGTCAAATTGTTCTGCTCTGGTGCGACTGTAGTGTAGACTATTCTAATATTCACTTTAGAAAACTTTATATATTAAATTCTTAATAAATGTTATGACAACCGGACCGTGATGTGTAATATAATAAACTCTGGGCGTCTGTGTAATCGCTTATATACGTAGTTCCAATGGGCCAGTTCTTTTCTCCTACACGCAATTAGGCCCAATAATATAGAAATACCCAACAATTACTGGGCCGAGAACTAGAAGACGAGCCGTTTTTTCTTTTAATTAATTTTTGGTATTTGCCAAGTTTCAGTTGGAGATTCAGACATTGAAGGTTAATAATTAACAAAAACAAGATATTCCACACGAAATCTTCAACTATTTTATGTTGAAGCAACTTTGGGCATCATTGGCATTTTACTTTTACCCTGTTCCTGTCTCCTGAAATATAGGCCGTTAATTATGAAGAGGAAGCTATGTGAAAAAAAAAGCTAAAGTCAAGGCTGGAGACCTGCAAAAAATTGCAAATAATTGCCTCAATTGATGATTCATATTTATACGAGAAATATCTTATGTAAATTTGAATCAACAATTGGGGCAATTATTTGCAATTTTTCTCTGCATGGCGCTGGAATCACAGATACATGAAGACTTGCGTAAAGGTTATATGATCTTTGTAAAAGGAAAATTAAAGACAGACTCTGAACATAAACAGTGGTCAATCAATTGTTACTAAGGCAACAGCTACACAATATTCATATCATTAGCCTGATTAATCCAAACAGCTGTTCTGAAGCCAAAAAATGTGTACATCCAAAAAAAGGGAAAAAACCCAATTGATCTTATATTATAAACTTTGCAAAAAATAATGGAAAAGCAAAAAAAAACACAATTAATGTTCAAACTCATCCTCAAGTGATGGTTTTGTGCGGGCTTCAGTTGCAGTCGGTGCTCTGACATGCCCCACCATTGACACACGCAATGCTTCTTCTTCATATGCTCTTCTCTCCATTTCAGCCAACAAAACCCTTTTTCTTCTGATACTTACCAATGCTACAACCAACAACCCTATAAGTGCCGCCCCTGCTGTACCGACTATAATCCCCATTGCTACCAGCTTCCATGTGCTCACTTTTGTACCATTCTCGCTGACTTCCCCATCAAAATCCTCCTCCATAAGTGCAAAGTGGCCTTGTTGCCATGTAATGCACACATTATTCCATGGCTGGCTTGTTATGCTTATGTTGCCGTCTAATTGAAACACAACACAACGTGCATTTTTCACCAGTTGGGCTTCTACAAGTACCGAGAAGTTCACAATTATTGGTGTTTTCCTAACAAAGATGTTAAGGTTAGCTAAGGAGCTATGAAACGTTGTTGCATTGTAGAAAAGAAGGCCCAGAACAGGAGATACAAGCCGTAACCTCGTGTTTGTGCTAACGTAATTCTCGAACATTGAAGAGAACTTTCCCATGTCTTCACGAGTGACAATTAGGTGCCTAACATGTGGTTGAGCAATGATTCCGGATGGTATAGTAAATTCACCAAATGAATCACCGTACCGCCAAAGACTTCCAGTTCGGTACCTGACTGCCTCTGCTGAAATTCCAGAAAGGCTTGGAGGCAGTGAGAGACTGTAATGAACACCTGTCTTCTGATGCTTCTGAGAATGGTAAGATCGTATGGCAGCATCTCTGACAATTTGGTCAATTAGCGAAGTGTATTCAATTTTGCGAGCCAATGCATGACGTAGAAAAAAAAGAAACAACAGAGCAGTAATGCTCATTGATGCTCTCTGGTAAAGATATTTCCTTCTTGGTAAACAAAATAGGTAAAGATTTGTCAGATGAAACATAGACCACTTCTACTGTTAGTGGTTAGTTAAGAGAGAGGGGAGGATGGGGTTGTGAGCAGGATGAGCAAGCATGATTAGAGGTAATGGGTTTGAATATTTTTTTCAAAAAAAGAGCCGGCACTCTCAAGTCCCATTGGGTGCTTGGCACGTGATTAGGTTCTTCAGAATTTGAACTTCTGTAAGAGCCAGGTGTAAAAATCTGTGTTGCTGCATTGAGATCAGCTAAAACATTATATATGTTTGAACAAACACAACTTTTAATTTACAGCTTGGCATGACACAGAAAATACATGCAAGGTCCTTTTGAGGAATTGATGATTGTGGCCTGGAGAAGGGGAGGGGGGCAAGAAAGGTGGGTAGCATAGATTGGATGAAACACAAGTTGCCTCATCTTTTAGGAGAAAGGCTTGTGCTACTTCCCTCTTGAGGAAATCATTGTTTCAAAGGCATGCTCGCATCCCACTGAATCAAGACCGTTTGCTTGTTAATTATTATTCTATTATTATTATTTTTTTTTGATACTCATTAGCAGGTCCTAAGAAGTAAGAATACGTTATGCTCGTACTTGATAACTTGCAAGCTGGATCAAACAGAATCTTTACACTGAAATTCCTTCTAGATTAAATTGAAAGCACAAATTTGTATACATTTCATAAACCCTATATCGTTCCAATTGATTATGAATGCCATACTAAACTTGGTGTAATACCAACTTTTTTGTCCTAACTGTATTTGTAATTTTATTAGTTATGATATTCTATATTAGTTTTTTTTGAATGGTATTATTAATTATATTTCAGAACTGAGGTGTTTGCGCAAAATATTTGAGTTTAGATAGAAGAGTAATTTAGTTTATATATATATATATATATGAGTGGAGATACCGTGAACTTAAGCTCACGGAGGCCTTCCGTGAGCTTAACTCAAAAAACATATCAAATCATTTTAAAATTTTAATTTATCATTCTCATTAAATTCTTTATATGAAAATCTCATGGGATGCAAAAATTTGGAGCGTTTTGAGGTTTTTAAGTTGTGGTTTTTAATTTTTGAAAATCAGCTCTAAAAATAATAATAATATATTCAATACTTGAACATCATTTTAAAAAATTAAAAACGGTGACTTAAAAAGCTCAAAACACTCTAAATTTTTGCATCCCACAAGATTTTTATATAAAAAAATTAATGAGAATGATAAATTAAAATTTCGAGATGATTTAATATGCTTTTTGAGTTAAGCTCACGGAAGGTCTCCGTGAGCTTAAGCTCACGGTATCTCCACTCATATATATATATATATATATATTTATAAAATGTTCAAATGAAGATAAGGAAATAGAGGAAAAACTTTGAGTTGAGTTTCGTTGGAGAAATAAGTTATTTTATTGTTTTGAAAGAAAATAGACTATTTTAGAAGTTGGATGGGTAAATTGACGATGGATTTAATTTCATGCAGTATAAGATCAGAGAAGTATTAGGTTAGGTCCAGACGTCCAGTACCCAAAAAGTTTGTGGCCTTTGGGTGTGAGCACAAGAAAGCCCATGTAAGGGCAGGGAACTAGGGGAGTGCAGACTTTTGATGAATTTAATAGCCCAATTAACATAAACTGGAAATGAATCTGCTGCTTCAGATTCGAGAGCGGTTCCTGTTCTTTAATTTTGATTTGTCTCCAAAAATATCAAATCAGCTCTTATTGTCGGATTTTGAAGAGCAAGGTCCTGCTCGCGTATCTGAAAAGCACCAGATTTCGTCGCGTATAAATTGTAAACAAATTAGAAATGTGATAACAGGAGCAGGAAGAAAGAAGAGCGAGAACAGAGACCCATTCTTAATTTCAGAACTTTAAACTTGACATTATAATTAATCATGGCAGCAAACTTGTACATAAACAAAAGACCCATTCTTATGTAACTCTAGTTAGGACTGCCATTCGTCGATCAAAATCAAGGTCGAGCACGTGCATGGATGCAATATTGCAATGTGTTCATCCGACACAGATGTGTCACTGACAAAGTGACAATAATAAAAACTAAACCATCTATTTTCCCTAGCAATTGCTATTTTGCTTCCCAATTTTTTCAAAAATTCCACCTTCCCTATTAATACAAGAAATTCCTAAAATCCTGATGGATGCAAAAAACAAAATAAACAAAATAAATCTGGTGTCAGACTTCATTTTAATTTTAAGATCTTGGTCTATATGACAGTTGGCCTGACGTAGTGTGGCGCAGTCCGCCGCTGCTTTGTTGGCCTTGCAACTTTCAGAAACCTAAAATAATAAAATATATAGTGCCCCAATTCTGCTCTAGGATTATTGATTATTTGGGTTTTGATAAAAAAATGAATTGTATTTTATATAATTGTTATTTTGATAGAATTTGAGATGATAAAAATATACTGTGACAAACTCAATCAATTTATATTATTGCTGATAAAAAAATACATCATTAATTTTGTTGCTAAAAATTTATACGATGGTCAATTTATAAAATACTAAACATACTTCATTTAATTTATATTTTGACCGATAACACATTTAACTGGATACTATATATTTATTCTAATAACAAAGGAGGTGGTGCATCTTCACGAAAGATAAGAGCAATCAATGAATTACATGGATCAATCAATGACAAGTAATTCATCGGTTAAATTACATGGATCAATCAATGACAAGTAATTCCGCTAATTAAGTGCAATTATCAACATATCCTACTTTAGAGTTCTTGAAATGGCCCCCCTTTTTATTTCTTGTTTTTCGAGATATTTGGGGCCCAGCTATTGGACTACTCGGTAGAAAGTTTGTACGCTTTACGAGGTGCGTGATTAAAATAATGAACAAATAATGGTGCAACATTGATTTAGAAAACGACGTGTCAATGTACGGACAGTTCAATAGTTTTATGACTTGTGTCCAGTTGTCAATCCCTATGATTTGCTGGTTCCTTTGAACGCTGCTATCCAAGTCCATCGATATTAAAATTAATACATGTGAAATTCGTAAAGATGATTTAATTATGCCAAAATTAAAATAGTTAGCAACATGAGCTAAGTTAAATAAATCATGCGTTATCAGCAATTGTAGCAAATGGCAATCAGCTTGCCTGCCACTTACTCGAAAAAGTATATTAATTAGATGAAGTACCTAAAAATCAATTAGTTTGTCCACACTTGGTGGGTTGTAGATTTCAAATTAGAGCATTGCAATTCTTTAACCGATTTTTTTATTTCATCAAAATAATATTCAAAATTAAAAATATAGATAATCAGAAACGAAATTTGAGATGTAGTTGCGCCGGTATTTTTCTTCACTTTTAATATAATAATTTAAAATATACTATATTTTATTAGAGACCGTGTTTAAAATAGAGGTTTGAAGACGGGACGGGGCGGTCTGGTCCGGGTGAAACCCCGGGTTACGGGTGAGCACGGATCATGGGTGACGGGTGAGGACAACTGCGGTGGGACGGGTTTGAACGGTCCAAAACTAGAAAATCCCGGTCCGATCCGTGTTGGACCCCTGCGGATAGGACCTCATGGGTCGGGACGGATAGGTCAGGGGGTGGGGACGGGCCGTTTTTTTTTTTTAATTTCACAAAAAAAATAAACAGCCAAAAACTCCAAAAATTCAAAAAAAATTCAGAAATTTCCAAAAAATAATCAGAAAATTTTCAAAAAATAATAGAAGTTAAAAAATTTAATCATGATATTTTATATAATTTTTTTAACTAATTCAATTTTATTAATTCTAATTGTTTAAAAATGAAATTAAATTTAAAAAGTTCTAAAGCTGAGGACGTATAACGAAAGAGACAGTCTCTAATAAAAAATAATATTCTTTAAATTATTATATTAACAGTGAAAAGTACAATAGAGTTGTCGAATAGAATTACGGTCCACCTACATTTCAAATTCCATTTCTGATTTTCCTATATTTTTATTTTTAATATTAATTTTCTTAAATAAAAAAATCAGATTCTTTAATGTATAACTGCCTGTGAGTATAATCTCAGTATCTGTTCGTTCTTAGTAAAAAAATAAAAATAAAAATAAAAAGTCCACTCGTGCACAATGTATTGGAATCCAATTCCCATGTTTTCTTCAGCATTTAGTTATTATTCATAAAAATCAGATCATTTCATATATAGTACCACGATCAACAGTTTATTTTTGTGTGTCTTCACATAGATTACATACTCGAAGGACGCTGATTGAAATCATTTTTTTTTGAAATAGCTGTTTATTCCGTGTTCTATGTTCTCAGGGCTTGCTTCAGCCCATACAGTCCCTTCTTCATTCTGAGCACTTTGTACTCCTTTTCGGATTTCATATATTCAAGGGGTTGTTTGATATACACCTCATCTTCAAGTACTCCATTCAATAATGTTGACTTAATGTTCATCTGATGTACCGACATTCATTTTGTGCAGCTTATGATATTAGTAGCCGAATTATCACCATTTGTGTTACTGGTACAAACGCCTCATTATAGTCGATCTTGACCTTTTGTCGATATCGTTTGACTATTAGTCTCGTCTTTGCGCATTTCAAATGTGCCATAAAGGGTCATTTTCTTTTTGTACACTCACTTGACACCAATCATCTTGTTTCATTGACTGACACGTTTGAGAATGTGGTGTGCGCGATAGAGGAGTCAAAAGACTTGAACAAGTTAATAGTTGATGAACTCATCAGCTCACTCTTAGTAATATAATTAATGTCTAAATAAATAAAAAGACTTTGATGGACTAAATTGTTATATACCAAAACATAAGGTTAGTGGTATAAAATTGATCAAATCTTATAGTATTTAGATTAAATTAGAATTAAAAATATATAAGTTCATGATACTGCCCTATTTTAGTGTTTAAGTACAGGTATGAGAAGAATCAAGCTAAATCGACCCCAAATCAGAGCTCGGGACTTCAAGTAGAGCCAAAATAGTATAAATTCCACATATTTGCGGGCCGCAAAGATCTACACAGAGAAGTTCAGAAATATTTATGACTCACAAAGATTTCTTGTTAACCGTTTTGTACATGGTTTTATGGGTCGTAAAGATTTGATCCGAAGCCAGAAATGCTAAATTTAGTATGACGGTTATTTTAGGTTTTGGACAAATTAAATAAGTGGGATTTAATTTTTTTTCTCTCTTGTGGGATGTGGAAGAGAGCAGTTTGAAAGTTTTTAGAGAGAGAAAAAGAGACAGTGGCTAGAGAGAGAAGGAAGGAGAAGGAGGAGGAGATCTTCACCATTGATTCTTCTCGGTTTTTCTATCATTTTTCTTTGTTCTTATTTTTCATGCATATTCTTATATTTGTTTCTGCCATGAGAGGCTAAACACCTCTCTAGGGTTAGGGTTGTAACATAAAACTTGCTTACTCGCTTTAGAATTTGTTAAGTTAATTATTTGTTATTATTGTTTCTTTCTATTTTCATTATTATCTTAGGGTTTTGGTTTAAGATTGTGGAATTGAAGACTTGAACCCCGATCAAAAAGAAACATTTAAGTAGTAATAAAAAACTAAAAAGTGAGATTAATTGCTTAGAGGATTGTTGTAGATTGCGCCAAATTATCTTATGAAATACTTAATTGAGAAGTAATTTATTTAGTACAACACAACCAAATATGAACTTTAGGTCCTAGTTCGGTGAAAGATTAATGTAAGATTAAGTCTTAATTGCCCTAGGTATGATGTCAACCTAAGAAATTAGTTCTTAACACCACATTTGTATGATAAAAATTTATAATAATTAAATAATTAAATTAACAAATAAATTTATTTTCATGAGTGAGTGTATTGTAGACCCATTAACCCTAGGTCTCTCGTATTAATCTTTAAAAATTTTTAGAACTGCACCCTTTTTATTTGATTGTTCAATTAATTAGTTTCTTAATCAAACCATTAATCAAACAAATAACCTTTTGAATACTTAGGATTAAAATTGCTAGGTTTAGAATTAGTAAACGTTGTCCCTGTGGATTCGATACTTTAAGTACTACTTCGCACAAATTATACTTGTAACTATCATTTTTCTTAGTGCTAAAGGTTTAAAACTTGCACCACACTATTATTCTCACATCATACTCTTAAAATTATAAATTAATTTAATTCAATGTGTACGTAGAAGACAATGTACAATACATAAATAATTATTCTTTTCTGAGTAAAATTATACAATGTGTACGTAGTTTTTTTATAATAAAACTTAATAATAGTTGATGTTTAATTTTCTTTTTCATTATAACAAATACTAAATATTATATATAGTTTTGCAATTTTGATGGTTTTTTTAGTCAGAAAGATGAACATAATTTAGTAACCACACAAGTACAAGGAGATTTTCTAATGCAGAGATATAAAAAATAATTAAAAACTACGTAGATGATTGAATTGTAGGGATTCGGAATGCCCAAATCCCATTAATGCTCAAGCTACGGAAAGACCGTAGAACAAAAATTTTACTTTTACTTAAGTTAGGGATTAAAGTATGTCGGATAATTACCGAGAGATACAGACATTTAATCCTTTATAAAAGACGGTAAAATATTATTTTACTTCTAACTTAAGCTTAGGGTTAAAGTGGTATGTCGGATGATTACCGAGAGATACACACCTCTTTAAACCTTTATTGATCTACTCTATGATTGATTTCTAAAATATTAATCTACTTAACAATTAAATAGATTAATATAAGATGTTATACCTCGCTTCCAAATTTCAATTGGAATGAAAATCGGCTTGTCTCGGAGCACCAAATGTCTGATGCCTCTGTAGGTTATCCACCAGGACTAACCCGATTTGGTTCAATAATTTGGTAAAGTTGAGGATTGGATGAGAAAACTGAACTTAACTGTACCATTTATCGAAGTCATCACTCAAATGCTCGCTTATGCCAAATGCTTAAAAGAAATTATGTCAAAAAATAAGAGACTTAAAGAGGTTAAAACGGTAACTTTTGAATAACTTGCCTCCAAAATTTAAGGACCCTGAGAGTTTTACCATACCTTGTTCCTTAGGAAATATCAAATTTAAAAATACATTGTGTGACCTAGGAGTAAGTGTTAGTCTTATGCCAAGATCAATTTTTGAAAGGTTGGAAATTGGAGACTTGAAACAAACCAATATCTCATTGCAAATGACAGATGGATCTGTTAGGCTCCCCATTGAAATTCTAGAGGGCATTCCCATCTAAGTCGGAAAGTTCTTCATCCCAATTGATTTTGTTGTTTATGATATGAAGGAAAATCCTTATATACTAATTATTTTAGGTCGTACATTCCTAATCACAGCTGGTGCAAAAATTAATGTTAAATGTGAAAAAAATTTCCTAAATTTTGGAAAGGAGAAAGTGGAATTATTGCAATAAAAATTAATGATAATACTCTTTCTAATGATTCTTGTTGTAGGGTTGAAGTCTTTAATCTCCTGACAGAGGAGAAACACAATGAGTTTATGAAGGAAGAATCGGGAAAAATAGTGATAAAGCACGATGACTCAGTGAGCACTGGTAGGGCAAAAGATAAGGGCTTTCAGACAGCGCATAAAAGATTACAAATGATATGTAAAACTGACTAGCTGAGTGCTCTCAAAGTGAAAAAGAAGTGGGTTTGTTGTGGACGAAAAAGACGAAGTGAGGAGGGATTGAGCCATTCTCTCTCTTTCTCTCCAAACCTGAGCCCTCGCCTAGCGATTGAGGCACCCGCCTCAACCCCGCCCGCCTCCATTGTCTTCTTCCATCTTAAGTTCTTTCTACCTTTCTTTTCTTTCTTCTTGCTATATCACGCATTGAGGACAATGCTTGACTTAAGTTTGGGGGGGGGGGTATTTGAAACTTACTTGTATCTGCATGATATGTAGTTGTTATTATTGTTAATTGAGATTGTTACAATTTTTTTTAGAAATTCAAATTTTAGTGAGTAATTTTGCAAAATTTTTTGAAAAATCCTAAGGGAAATTTTGGCAAAAGAGTAGTCTTGTTGGAAATTTTGGGAAACTGATACGGAAATATACAAACTTTTCTAAAATAACATGTGGTGAATGAAAAAAGTTCTCGGATCCGAAAAATCAGAAAGATATGCCATAGGAAGTTTTTAGAATGATGAGTGTTTAAGAATTGACGTCCTCCCAAATTTTTTTATCAAACCTTGGAAATCCAATTTGTTTGTTTATTTTAAATGAAAAACCTAATTAAGAAATAGTGCTTATGGCAAGTGTCGACCAGTGCTTCTGAAAAAAAAATCAAAAGGACCTGAAAATCAATATGCAAATCTTTAGAAGGTTCAAATTATCGAGGCACCATAGTTAAGAGTACACATACCGTGACATTCGTAAACAAATAAAAATAAAAATTCTGATTTAAATAAGATCAAATGAAGTCTTAAATGTGCTAGGGTGGTATTATGGAACTCTCTAACCCCCAACACGATATGGGGCAGCCTCATGTGCGCATTCAGGGTTTCTTAATAAAGATTTGAGCTACAAAACAATAACCCGCGCGAGGTTCATGATTAACACTGTAATTTTTCTTTTTTTTTTTATGGATTTTCTTGGTTTCATTTCATAGTTGAGGGGAAGAAAAAACTTAAGTATTCATCATTTTTGGAAAGATTCTAGAGCATTACATTGAAAGTAGGAGTCTCAGGTAAAACTCCTCGAGTAAAAAACACCACGCGTGAAGTCAGAAATAACGAACAATTCCCAAAGCTTTTCCCAAAACTCCAATTAATGGCTGAATAAATTTGAAAGGATTTGTCTTAGGGTTAGTCACCTCTTTTTCAAACAACCCACGACCTTTTGCATATAGGTTAGATTTTCTTGGAACTTGACTTAGTTTAGAGATGTACCCTAGGTCTCCGACTGAATCTTGCTTAGGGACAAGCAATGTTTAAGTTTGGGGGAATTTGATAATCCTTAATTATATATTATATTCAATTAGGGTTTAAAGTATGTCGGATGATTACCGAGAGATACACACATTTTAATCATTTACAAAAGAGAGTAAAATATTATTTTACTTCTAACTTAAGCGAAGAGTTAAAGCGGTATGTTGGATGATTACCGAGAGATACACATCTCTTTAAACCTGTATATATCTACTCCAAGATTGATTTTTAAAATATTAATCTACTTAACAATTAAATATATTAATATAAAATTTTATACCTCGTTTCCAAATTTTAATTGGAATGAAAATCGGCTTGTCTCGGAGTATCACACGTATGACACCTCTGTAGGTTATTCACCAGGACTGATTAGAGAGCGGCTTATTTCTTTTGCCAGAAATACCGTAAACTGCAGTTTCTCGCAAAAAATACTATTCATTGAGAAAAAGACAAAATAGTACTATTCACGACTCATAGTTATTATGTTTCACAAATGTACAAAAATATCGCAACTTATGTCATTACTTATTTTGTAAGAATATAAAGTTGACCAAAATTACTAAAATGTCATTACTTATTTTGCATGAATATAAAGTTGGCCAAATTTACAAGTTTTCCATTGGGCTATTTTGGGCCTTTTTGATTTTGGGCTTTTTTGGGCCTTTTTTTATTTTGGGCTTTTTTGGGCGTTTTTTTTTATTTTGGGATTTTAATTATTAGTTAAGGATTTAATTATTAATGGGATTTCAACCCAAAATTGAAACCCATAATTAACTTTTAAAATCCAAATCAAATATATATATATATATATATATATATATAATTATCATGTACAATTATATTTGTCTCGATTATTGTTTCGGTAAATTTATACGATGTGTCCAACACGTTATAAATTCAATCTGGTTTTTTATTTTTGTCATCTCTATGACAAATATAATTTACTTATATAATATATAATTAATTATAACCATCTTATTATTAATTATAAATAATTTATAATTAATCAATAAGATTCTGCGATCAACTCCTATATGGTGTGACATGACAAGATCCGTGTTATGTTGGTAAATAGAGTTAAAATCATTTTAACCTCTATAATCATAGGAGATATCTGACAGAATACACTATGACCATCCAATTAAACAGATGATGCTATACTATACAATATCCGATCAGTTTCAAGGTAGGTATGTGTCATCCTTACAAAGTTAATCTTTTCTTGATCCTGAGTCAATTATCAAATATAATTACTCTTGTAATTATACTGCTAGTAGATAATCTTACTCTATCAAGGGGCCCAGTGATGCTATAACTAGTATAGAGATACGAGGGACAATAGTACTTTTGGCAAACCATCTCTTCCTCCGCATAAGTTATGTATACCGAAGATCTACCTTTATAGCCACCTTTTACGGATAACGTTTGCACACACATACATATCTTATGTAGGAAAGATGAATACCTCATACTTTAGAATTTAACACTGAATGAAAGAATTAATGACACAAATACAATTTCATTTAATGTTTCATTCGGGGTTTGTCAAATACGATGTTCCTAGAACATCTATCTATGTGATTAAAATGATAACTCTTTGTCTATGGTCTCTAAAACTTGACCATCATTTAATCCACATACTAAGCTGATAGCGGTTAATTAGTTTTTCTGCTTATTATCTCGGTTAGTGACTTTTTAAGAGTATATTCTATATTATGAAGTTTCATAATTCCACTCATGAACTCGGAATGATTGATAAATTCAATAATACTCAAGAAAACAAAATATCATTTAAATATCCAATTCATGAACAAAGCTTTATATAAAAATTTATCGTATTATTGATTTCAAGATTATTACAAACTAACACCATGTGCAATGTATTAAATCCGTGACACCTCATGAGCAGTGCTTGGCTCGTCGCTCGGTACCAAGTATTGACGATGATGTTAGAGGGTTAGCTGGCATAGCTCCTTGGTCTCAAAAGAATAGCAAGCCTCACAATGCAGTCAACCCAACTACCACTCGCATCAAATGAAATATAGATACAAAACAAATGGAGGGAGATAGGAAATATGAAAATCCCTAAACCCTGAAACCATCAACTGATGTCTTCGGTGATCGATCGAACAGACGGTGTTTCTTAAATGTGATGATAGAAAGCAGTTACGGGCTATAAGCCAAAAAGAAAATTGATCCCTATCATATACTCGAAAATACATCGGCCTAGACCAATCTGGTTTGACGTCATTCAACCCATACCATTGTTTAAGTAAGTACTTTTAAATTAGTTTACTATCACTTTTAAATCATATTGGATTCTTAACTATTGTGTTTAATAACTTATAACTTAAATTTGAATTTTTATAATATTTATTATTTTTAGATTTATTTCTAAACTCTCAGTGCTAATTTGAATTAATCAACTGTGCTAAATAAGATATTAATCCCGTTAAATATAACTTATATTTCTTTAATTTATATTATACCTTTTCAAAACTAATTATCTTAATAAATATTTAGTAAATACTCTTATTACAATGTAATTATGTATTTAAAGATTAATTAATAATATTTAGCTCTATAGTATAATTAAAGACATTATTTAAACTTTATTATTATTTTACTAATTCTATCAATTTTTTTAATCAAGATAATCTATCATATTTAATCTATTTTTAATTTTTAAGCAATTTGATTAACAACTTACAAATGAAATGCATATGAAATGGATACAAACAATTCTAATATTATGAAATACAAATAAAGTCATATCTAAAGAAATCATAAATCTGAGTGCAATCCGCACCTGAATATTTTGACAAGGCTGGCATCGTCGGACTACTTGGTCTCCGGTGGGGTGTATGATCTCGTCAGCTATCTCATTACGAGTGCACTTGATTGTCAGCTCATTTTTCGAGAACCTATGAAGTCAAAATAAATTAAATCGACGAGTATCTTATTCACGTTGGGTCTGGTTAGATCAGGGTATACCAGACTCGGAGACAGGCACATTATTATTTAAAGTTTATAATTAAATTATATTTATTTTAATTAACGTATATAATTTAATTTAATTTAGATTTTGTGCAACCCTTTTTCGTGCCTTTCACCGCTGAAAAGAGAAACTGGACGATGAATTGCGTAAGAATGATAAGGAAATCCCTCTAAGTGTGCATTGGAGTATATTTATATGAATTTGAAATGCACATTTAAATATTTTTAAAGATTGTAGGGTTTTTAAAATTCCAAGTGAATAATTAAATCGGATTAGGGGTGATTAATCCCCGAAATAATACGTACGCACGACGAGACGTGCGTACGAAAGACGTGCGTACGAAAGCTAAATGAATAAAATAAGATAAATCTCGAATAAACAAAACAATAATAAATATAAATACATGACCATACGATCCCGAATGAACAAAGAGTATACAACGCCTCGCATAGCGAAGCGAGACTAGCTCCATCGGAATGGGCGAAAAATCTCTCAAATAAAAACCCAAAAGAAAGAAATAAAACTCAAAACCCGATGGATCCTATCCAACTACCCGCTCACATGCAAATGCACGAAGCATCTCTGTCATCGCGCGCAGATTGTCCCTAGCACTCGCTCGAAGAAAAATCCCGAACACGAAATACCTGGATCCCACAACCACCGTGAAAACGTGAGTAATTTTAAAAATTACTCAGTGCACGGATTTAGATCCAACCTTAAGATTTGATCTTCTTTCCTAGACTGGACTCAAAAACCGATACTGATATTTGAAATGCAATAGTTATCTATTTAAATAGTAAAATTATAGTTAATACGTCTCTTTAACAATTCGCTATGATGCGATGACATGCAATGACGATAAACACAAATTATAAAAATCATGGATAATAATATAATATATAATAAATATATATATAAGATACGAGATTTAAAGCACCCGTATATATATAACCCAGTTGCAGATCATCAGTCCATCCACAAGCGGGCACGTGGTCGGGTCCTGGACTTGTGACTTACCTAAGCGGGCACGTATTCGGGCCCAACTTACAAACTTAGGATTTTCGAGTAAGCGGGCGCCAATGCCCTGAATACCCTGGAAAATTCGGCCTCCCGGAGCGATAACGCCCTAGGAGAGTGACGGCTAAAAGCACGTACTCGGTATTCTGAATCTGATGATCCACCTCACAGAATAATAATAATATAATAAAACAAAATGGATTAAGAAGTTATGCTTTCAGTTGCCATATCGTCAAAAGGAGATAACTACCCAGGAAATAACAAATCGAAAACTAATACAAATGAGAGCCTACACTGTACCAACCAAAGGCCAGAGGACCGCATCCCGAAAAATGACAAAATGAAATATAATACGAGATGGGAGCCTACATTGTACCAACCTGGGGCCGAGAGGACCGCATCCCAAAGGGGAAGCCTACACTGTACCAACCAGGGGCCAGAGACCGCATCCCGAGAAATGACAAAATGACATATGATACAAATGAGAGCCTACACTATACCAACTAAGGGCCAGAGGATCGCATCCCGAGAAATAACAAAATAGGGTAGAATCCAGACTCGGATATGGCCGCCCACACTAAACACTGAAAGACATGGTATCCTAATCGCTCAAATTTGGATTAAAAAATCTTAATCATATTAAGAATAGTAAAAATATAATATTGATCAAAAGAAAAACACTGGCACGGCCAAACCCGCCAAATGACGGGGTCGGTGGATAACCGAAAGCAAGCAAAGGTGCGCGAAGTATATACGGACACCAGGGAAATGTAACCGTTGATGCGGTTATACAAGACAACCTCGGATCGAGATCACCCGCCCGCCTCTCTCAAGCACTTTCCCATGCATTTTGCATGATTAATTTCCTAACTTAATTTATAATTAATGATATTAATAATATTAATCTACTAATTATAATCTATAACTTTATTTATTTAACTCTAACATAATCCTATCTCGGACTATTTCCCGAATCCTACTCCTATCTTGTCTACATGCATCATGATATGATATGGCATGCGAATGCGGGTAGGCCCCGAAATGTTTGGTCAATTACCGAATGCATATGACAGTTCAAAATTTGGTCTCTAATCAATTTTGGTAAGAAAATATCGCAGTTCAGATTTATTTTAAAAATATTTTATTTTCGGTTTGGATTCCAAATTCTGAAGAAAGGAAATCAAATCCCAAATAATTTGATCAGGTCGGTAGCGTCAAATTGCTTAGTCTCCGGTGAAGCTCACGATCTCGTCAACCGTCTCATCCTGATGGTACTCGTTGGTTGGCTCGTCACGATAAGATTCGAGAACCTATGAAGTCAAAATAGATTAAATCACGAGTATCCTATTCACGTTTGGTCTAGATAGATCAAGGTATACCAGACTCTGAATCATGATTATTATTATTTAGTGTTCGTGTTTTGAAATTATATTTATTTCCATTAATGTAGTTAACTTAATTTATTTAGATTAATTAAGTTAGATTAATGTTATCACTTAATTAATTTAATTATAATTAGAATAATTAATTATTTAGAAATAGAGAAATTGATTAATATATAATATTATATAATTAATATTATTCTTATTAAAAATAGATAAATTAAATTGATTAATATATATATATATATATATATATATATATTTATTAATATTATTCCATTATTAATTAGAGAAATTGATTAATATATATTTATATATATTATTAATTAATGTTATTCAATTATTAAAATAGAGAAATTGATTAATATATATTTTATATTATAAATTATTATTATACTTTAGTTATTATTTTATAACCCCTAATTATTTATATCATATTCTTTAATTATATCTCATTTCATATTTTAATATTATTTTCATTAATTAGAAAATATATTATATAAAACTAAAATTAAAAATCAAAATCAAAATGAAAGAAAAGAAATTCAATTAAACTTAAATTTAATTAATGTTTTTATTTAATTTAAAATGTGTTGGTGTTTTAATGTGTTTGGGATCATAGACTGCCTCCGAAACCACTATATCTGTTCGGATTTTCATTATTGAGGCAGATCATGTAATCATCTCCCATATTTCACTATAAGTATTAATTAATTATTAGTTGCGCATGTTTTTAAATTTACGGCACTTGCTAATAAATTAATTTATTTATTATCCAATTTAACCTTTCGACCCACTTGGTTTAGATCAATTAATTCTCGAATCCGTTTAGATATAATTACCCGCCAAGGTTTATTTTGTGCATATAACCCTAGAAAAGGTGTTATTACCATAAAATATCATTTTGTCCCTTAGGCTTTGTAATTTTCATAAACGAGTCAAAAGGGGCGAAATCGGCATCAACAACCTAGTGGCTTAAGCCAACAACACAAGCAACAATTCGGTATATAGCAACTATAGAATCAATGCAACAATAAGTATAGGGAAGGGGACAAATTGGCACTATCGCGCTACAGAGGGGAGCAAAGGCCTCGCTTCACTGGTACCGAATGGTACCAGTGCACCAAAGCACCGAAGGTAAGAATATTTTAGTACCGGTCTGGTACCGTAACATAAACTCACACCAGCAACCGAAAGGAAAAGGGGTTTACTGGTATAACAGTTCAGATCAGCAAGTATCAGACAACACAAATCAAACATCAGGAAAACAATTAGTAACAATCTCTCAAGCAAAAAGGCAGCAAACAGACAACCGCACAAGCAAATGCAAAGCACGAGCTCAGCTCGGCACACGGCCCACACGGCCGGTCAATAAGAGGAAAGAGGTTACCGATCTGGCCTGAGGTAGCCAAAATAAGGAGGTCGGTCGGGATTGCGCCCGGCTTGGCTTAGGGCAACAACAAGGGTGGTAAGCGGCGGCCAAGACAAAGCCCCGGAGGCGAGGGCTAGGGCCCGCAACGCTGACGATGGGAGGCGGCCTGAAATCTGTGGGACCCGACTAAGAGAGGCACCGGGTGGGGCGCTGGGTCGGTGGCGAGTCCGGTCGGCGACCGTGCGCAAGTAGGGCTCGTTCAAGTGAACTGGGTGGGTGAGAGAGGGAGGTCCTCTGAGGGGGATTTTCACGGAAGCAAAGAGAGGAAGAGAAATCGGGGGAAAAGAAAAGAAGAAGGGAAAGTAGTCGGGCCGGGGAAAAAGAAGAGAGAGAGAGAGAGGAAAGAAAAGAAAGAAAAGAAGGAAAAGAAAGAAAAGAAAGGAAAAGAGGAAGCTTGAAGCACTAATTAATTTATTTATTATCTTAATTATCATTATTTCTTAATTTAATTTTCACGGTTTAACACAAGATATGAAGCTTGAAGCACTATGCCAGCTCAACACCAAGGACTGATTATCAGAAGGACGGAGAATATTTTGATCGTTTTTAAGTGATCTTCTATATCATAAATGTGAAGCACTATGCCAGCTCATGGACCTAGGCATTCAGATATCTCGATGATCCATATAGAGACACTGAATGAAATCCTGAGATATGAGATATTGAGTTAAGACTACTTACCAACTCAAGTATCAAGATCAGGGTGAATCTTTTAAGATATAAGATGTTAACGCAAGCGCTCTGCCCGCTCAACATCAAGATCTGATGAATCAGAAAGATGAGATTTTGCCCTTTTTTGGTCTTTACTGATTTTCTAAATTATAAATGCGAAGCGTTGCGTCAATTCATAAATCTTGACATTCAAAGTCAAGATGAGATGTTATAAACAAGTTTTGTTTTTTATACTTTTTATTTTGAGCACATTAAAATGTTGTTTTGAGCAAAATAACAGCAGATGATGGTTCTGAAAATTGGTAGTTATCAGGATTATTTCTCGTGTTTGAAAGGTATTTACAGCGTATTTTTGTATACAAATTTATGTACAAGCTCATCTTAATATGTAATTTAATAATATAAAATAATATATACACATTACATTGACAGATCTATACAGTTTTTTAATTCTTTTATGATAAAGACCTGAACTGGACAGTTGAGAATATTTTGAATATTTTTAAAGAATCTACTTAAGAAAATACTTCAGAAAAATTATGAACCTTTTAAGAAAGATATTTTTAATAACTTTTATTTTTATAATATTTTTATTTAAGACTATCTTAAATGAGTTTTAAAAGAATTTTATTCAACTGAAAAGTAAACTAGAATGAATATATTTTCTTGAAAGGGTTTTATTTTAGAATATTATTTTTATATTTTGATATAATAATATTAGTATCATATCACTCTAAAACTCGACACACAAATATTTATCAAGCTGACACCAATGTTTCAAAGAGTTCTATAATTTATTGGAATAAAAGCTTATTTTTATACTTTTAACAAATTATTCATTTTTTATTTTAGAAAGACTAACACACACTGCTCTTATCAAACTGGCACAAGCATTATAAAATTTTGAAACCCAACACACAAAAATTTTCATGTTGACACCAAGGCTTCAAAGAATTTTTATATTATTTTACTACTAATCAAAATATTATAATTTGCTGGTCAAGAATTCAGAAATTCATACAAAATTGTCAGATGCTCCAAAAATTATGAAATTTTATAAAGAGATGCATTTTAACTAGATCTAGATTCTCACAAAATTTCAATTAAATCGGAGTAGGAGATGTATGATTTTTTATTTTCGAATCAGACCAGTGGCAAAAAAGAAAAATGTTGTACCAACATTTGCTATTTTTCAGATTTAAAAAAGTTATAACTTTTTACTGAAAAATCAAAAAAATATAAAATCAGTTTATATAGATTCATATAAATATTTCTATGAGATCTGAAAGTTTCATTAGATTTAGCGTAGATCTCGTGCTATTTTTTTATTGTATTTTCAGTCATTTTAGGGCTGATTTTGTGTTTACAAGGGATTCATGGATTTTAAATGGTTTAAATGCATTACTTAGCCTCCATATAGCATTTAATGATGTTTGTATGCAGATTTGAGTTAAAATAAAAAAGGGAAAAAAATCAAATTAGAACATAAAACATCAAACAAAAGAAGAGAAATCGATATTGCACATCAAAATTTCATCTTTATTGCTCAAATCAGAATTACAAGCTCCAATACACTCTTTATATCTATATTTACTTGATAGAGACCTACCTAGATCTAATTTGTAGCTTGAGTAGGAATGAAATTGATTAAATCTTATATCTTTGGGTTTGGTTTTGATCTCAAGTCAAAGATTGAATTTTATTTTGTGTCTAATTTGAGTTTTAATTATTTTTGGCAGCATTTTGGATTAACATTCAGCTTGAGATAGGTTGTGTGTTTTTGTGTTTGAATGAGGAGAGAAGTTTATATAGGTCTATGGGGTAGTACATGAATTTATGAGATCGATTTGACTTTTTCTTGGACCAATTCATGCACCAACTCCCTTCATTCATGTTCCCATATTCTTTTGAACGTTTTGTAGTGTATTAGATAAGTTCTAAATGTTTTAAATATGTTCTAACAGCTGAGAGCACAAGTGAGGCATAAATGGAGTTTGTTATGTTTGTTAAAAAATTACAAATTTATCATCCCCAACCACTACTTAGTAACCAGATGATTCAAGGGACTTCTAGAAGGTTTTAGAGATCCAAATACATTCTTGTCACTCCCTTCCTGCATTTTAGATATTGTCGGATCCTAATTATGCACCGAGATACATTTTTGCTTTCAAACCTGATTTCAATCCCCATATCCGTTCTCCTTCATTTCTTCACAATTTCTCGTGTTTCAAACCTTGATTAGCAACTAATTGATCCCAGAAAATTATCTACAATGTTTATTTAATCAATATGATACTCTGGTATAGAGTTTGACGAACTCAGTTTTTGACCTGATTTGTGAGTTCATAGTCTTACCAATTTGAAGCTTTTGAAATTCAACCAAGCTCTCAAATAATCTCTTATGACTATGGAGAAGGTATTTGAAGTGACAATTTGATAAATTATGGCTCAGATTGTTTGATTTCATTTTTGGATCAGAAATTTTTCCTTCAATTTTCTCCCAAACCACTCAATCATTTTGCGAGTTCTTCTTCTCTTTGTGTTCTTCTATCCGTGCTCTTTCCAACGGTATATAATATATGAATTTTCATCGCACGGGACCAGTTTCACCATTTTCAGATTAGGGCCCTCTCCATTTTGATTTTTAATTGGACCCCTCCATTTGCTGATTTTTCTAATTTCTCTTTTTCTTTTAAATTATTTCTCAAAGATCCCTTTGTCCAAATTATACCAAAATTTTCTCAAATATTCCTTGAAATACAAAAAAAATTATGATAATTTTTATTTATCATTACCCCCCTTAATCAAGCATCAATTAATTTTTAATGCTTAATCAACTAATTATTCATTATATTAATTGATAATTTGAAATTTCTTTGACTTTCGTAACTCCAAAAATATCAAGTAATATATGAAAATTCTCAGAATTTTATTTTACCATAAAATTTGAGTTTTTTGATTTTAGATTTCGAAGAGATTTTCGATTTGAATTTCTAAGTCTTTGGCGTTTAATTTTTTCTTAAGAATTTTAATTTTTGAGCATTTCTATGAAACTTTTTTTTCCTTAGTGCTTCTGGACTTGAATTAAGCCTCTTTGGGCTTTTAAAATTTCTCCTTGAATTTTTTAATATTTTGTTCCATGTTGCTTTTTTAATTTCTCAAATTTTTGGGGGTAAACAGATTTATTAAGTTAACTTAACTTTATTTAGAAATAGAAAAATAAATTAATATATCATATTATATAATTAATATTATTATTCTTAAAAATAGAAAAAATAATCAATATATATTTGTAGTACTTATTATTAAATTTTTTGTTTTTATTTGTATTATAAAAAATAGAGAAATCGATTAATATATATATTTTATAATATTTATTATTATTATTCTTATTATTTAAAAATAGAGAAATTGATTAATATATATTATGATACAAATTATTATTATATTTTAACTATTATTTTATAATTCTTAATTATTTATATTATATTCTTTAATTATGTTTTATTTTATATATAGTATTATGTTTATAATTTAAAATTTAAGTTATATGAAAATAAAATAGAAGTGAAAGAAATTAAGAACACTCAATTCAATTAAATTTAATTTAATTAAACATTTTTATCTTACTAACTATGTTGGTGTTTTAGTGTTTTTGGGATAATAGACTCCCTTATATAACTCATGGTATTTGTTCAATTATAAATAAAGGCAGATCATATAATCATTTCCTGTATTTTCTTTAAGTATTAATTAATTATTAGAAATTACCATTTTTAATTAATGGCATTTGTCTAACTAATTAATTAAACTTTTAGCCCTCGTATACCTTTTGACCAACTTAGCTTAGATTAAATTATTTTTCGGCCCACTTTATCATTTCAGTTGTCTGTTTAGGTTTAACTTTGCGCATACAACTCCCTTATAAAGAGTTATTACCATAAATTCATTTAGACTCTCATTTTTATTAGATTTCATAATTTGGTCCTAGACAAGAAATACCACCACTACAGAAAAATGACTTTTCGCATCGGCTTTTAACATTCGCATCAGCTTTTGAAAACATTCGCATCGGTACAGGGGCTGGTATAACAAGCCATAAGCTACCCATATCGATAATCAAGCCCCACATGTAGCAACAAGTTTAGATTTGGGTTAAGGACAGTACGAGGCTCTCAACAACATCATCATCATATCTAATAGCAAATTGAGCAAGTAATCGAGAAACACAGGCAAGACAAAACAAGCATTGAAAAAAAATAGAAAAACCAATATAAATGCTAGAAAAATATTAAAAATAAATAAAATAAATAAAAAAGGTTTAGAAATACCATCTAGAAGTTGGGGTTCATATACCATAGATCATTTTCTGGAATATCATATGAGTCTCCATCCGGTTCAGTCATAAATTCACCGGATGATGGTGTTTCAACGGGTGCATGTTGATTGCGTTGTTCTACATCAAACCAATATTTCAAGCATATGAGTCGAAAGTCTTTGCACCAAATCTACTGCGTTTATCTGTTAGTATCCTGTTTGCTGAACTAAAACATGATTCAGAAGGGACGGTTGACACAGGCACGACAAATATGTGGTGGGCCATCATGGCAAGAGTTGGATATACAATTTCATTCCTCTTCCAATAACTGAGGATGTCAATATCGTCGGGTTTTATGCTTCATAAACAATAGCTAACTAACTCATTCATATTTTTTTTGCATTTGTGAGTTGTCATCTTTCTCCAAATCTCGTAATAATGCAGACCGACTATTGCTCCTAATATGATTCAAAAAATATAAAAATAAAAGTCTCACAATAATATAATGAGTTATAGTATTGTAAATATGTTAGATTTTAGTATCTAATATTACGAGGATTCGAAGAAGATGATTGATTCATTTGGTTCGCATAAAGTTGTGTGTTATATAAGTTGAATATTTCTTCCAATGCAGAGGTAATACGTTTCCTCCCCGGTATGTGGTAAATTTAGATTCTTCTTATACCGTTCAAGCAATCTTATGGTATACTTCTTCTTGAATGAAAGATAAAGACAATTGGTGACAACTGTAACGAGAGAGATTTATTCCTAATATTTCAAGAATTAGTCTCTCATGGCTTCTATAATCAGTGAAAGAGGAGAATCCCTATGCACATCCTCCGCAATTCGATGAAGTTCTATATCCTCCAAGTCATGATACACCTTAAAAATAATAAAATAAATTAGTAATTAAATTAATTTAAATTTATAACGAAATAAATATAAAGATGAAAAAAAACCTTGGAGATCAAATAAAAATGTTGAAGCAACAGATGCGCAGATGGCGTGTATTATATGTCGGGGGAGCTCTCTTCCTTCTCCTGTCGTTTCTAGATTCGATCGGTGATTTCAGAAAGCTTGAGTCGGATATTGGTGTGGAACATTTTGAACTCGTTGTATATAGAGGTAGACGTCCAGCACTAGTTGTTGTATTAGTGTTATATTGGAAACTTGAGGGATATGAGGTCGAATCTTGTCCGGCACTAAAGAAAGTGATTGCGAGTTGTAATTAAGATCAACCTACAGTTGTGATGGATAATATTGTAGTGGAATTTGTTGATAATATAGATGTGAAGTGTTAGGATTTTGTTGATAGTATGGGTGTGGAGGGATAGAAGTTTGATCACTTAAATGTTCACTAAAAATTTCAACGCTCAATCGATGTGCCATTTATTCGGCATGAGATCGATTGAGAGATGCCATTTGATATTTCTAAAAAAATATTAAAAAATTTAAAAAATGTTCAAAATATAAAAAAACTAATTATTATAAATTAAAAATGCAACTAATTTATAGAATGTACAAAAGAAATTAAATGAAACTAATTACAAAAAAATAAAGAATATAACAAAAAGTAATTAAAAATAAACTAATGATAAAAAAATAAATGGGAGATGCCATTTGATATTGCTAAAAAAAATCTAACATTAAACAAATTTATAGAATTTACGAAATATAAAAAGGAACTAATTATAAATATGAAAGAAACTAATTTAAAGAATGTATAAAAGAAATTAAAAGAAACTAATGATAAAACATAAATAATGTAAATGTATAAAAAACTAATTATTACAAAAAATAACATAAACTAATTAGAAGATACGAATTATAAAAAAATAATGTATAAAGTATAACTAAATTTTTTTCATCGGAATCGAAAGATTGCCAAAACTTTAAAACCGTTACTTTCAGAATGATAAATTGACAATAATAAATAAATAACACTAATATAAATATTTTAGATTTTTTGTTCTGAATAATATAACTAGATTACCATAATAATATAATTAGAGAATTACTAACATATAACGAATTAACGAGAGAGAGTTTGGTTTGGAGAATTGAGAAGAGAGAGATTGGTTTTGTGTGAGGATAAGAGATGAAATGACGTGGTATTTATAGGGAAAATTTTGAAGGGTGAATTTTATTTTTACTTTTTTGAATTTTTGTCGGTAATGGGTCGGGTTTAATAAGTCCTTACGGGTCGGGCGTGTAAAGTGGGTCGGGTCGGGGGCGGTTTGCACGGGTTGGGCGGCAAGGGCGGATCCATAGTATTCCAGCTTTTTCGGGTCGAGTCGGGGGTGATTTTTAAAAATAGTCCTTTTCGGTAATTTGCCCCCCCCCCCCGAAAATTTGTTTTGCCCACCTGAATTGTTTAATTAATTTTATTAATAAAAAATATTTAATATCGTGCATAATAAAATAATTAAAATAATTATGTAAAGATATCAAAATATAAAATTCCGTAGACGAAAACTCTCTTCATCAACTTGATTATCTATTATTTTGAGCTTTATTTTGTTGTTATTTTTAATATATAAAATGTCATTATTTTAATAATTTTTTATTAGGTAAGGATATATATTAAATTATTAATTTTTTATTTAGTACCCGATTAATTAATGAGTTTGAACCCATAAGCTATTACAATCCGATAATTGCTCCCCTGACCAAAATCCTGCATCCGCCCCTATTAGATGGATCGGGTCCAAGAAGGGTTTATAAATTTTTTTTTTGTCTGCACCTGTTCTAGACCCGTCGGTTCTAACGGATCACGGGTCCAACGGATTGGGTCACGTATCGGGGCGGATCAGGTTATGGCCACAGATCTAGTGGGTCGGATCTGACCTGCGCGGAGTTTTTTTGAACATACTTTACAGGTTGTATATTCCAAATTAGAGTATTTCAATTCTTTAATGTATAATTCCCTCGTGAATATTATCTTAATTTCTGTTCTGTGTTAATTTGCTTAAAAAAAGAAGAAGAAAGAGGTCCACCCGTGCGCAATGTACTGGAATCCAATCCCCATGTTTTGTTGAGAAAGAGTCTCAGGCACTTTTGAGCGTTGAGAACTGGACTCCTCCGAAACTGCAATCATTGAACATTAATGGAACTGCAATGCACAGATAAAATGTGCTCTTTTTTAGTGTTTTTTTTTTCATTATCCACTATCAGAACAAGTCTTTTGAATCAATTATATAAATAATTTAGCATCGGTTATATAATCAGTTCTAAAACTATGTATTGCTAAAGATTTAAAAACTGGCATTAAAAAGGGTTGCTAGTTTTAATATTTAGAACCAAATTTGAACTCATAATTGACTCTCAAGGAATTTCTTTAGAGCCGATTATGAGTATAAAACTAACTCTAAAGGTTAGTGCTATTTTTTAGAATCTTTTGGAAATGATTTTTGAAGAAAACATACTTTAATTCAAGTAACAAATAGAAACTTTTTTTTTCAAATATCAACTTTAATTCAAATAAAATGGGATTCGGAAATGATTTTTTTGAAGAAAATCAACTTTAATTAAAATAACGAGCCTTTTAGAAATAATTTTCTTCAAAAACTGACCTTAATTCAAATAATCCTAGAATTGGTTTTAATTCATTTACAGCAGAAACCAGATGATTTTAATTCATTTACGATAAAAACCAATAGTTCTGATTTATTATTTTATTTCTCTAAATTTTGATTAAATAGTTTTAATCATCATCATTAACTAATAAGATATATTTTATTAACAAAATGATTACATATAATTTACATACGAAGAAAAATCTGAAAATTTAAATATATATTTCAAATTTTAAATCGTGTTTTTGAGGTTCAAGATGATATTTTTAGGCCCTAAAAATCACTATAATGACATTAGCATTAACTCTATAGATCTCGTTATAATTTTTTGTGACAGTGTAGAACGCCTCAATTGGATTTTTTTATCAAAAATATGGCCATTTGAAGTTGAGATCGTCGGATTTTGAATTTAAGTTTTTTATTCTTTTTTTAATCTTATCTTTCTCTATCCCTCACATCTTTTTATATATGAAACATGGAAGATGGAGATTGATAATTCATAGGATTTAGATTCTTGAAAGATATAACAATTTGTGGGAGTAAAAGTTGAAATTCTATTGGTTGATGCAATTATGTCAGAGAATTTCTTTAGAGCCGATTTAAAAAATTTTAGAGCCTATTTTTTGCTCTAAAGGTGTTATTAAAATTCAATGTCAAAGAAATCTAGTTTAAAAATGGTTTTTAAAAATATAATGTTTAGAGCCGTTTAGAGCCGATTTTTGTCTTGTGTACAAAAAAAAAAGGTGCTGAAATAGAGCTTCCAACTCGACTTTTATGAAAACTATCTCTAAGTCTCATCTACTAATGATACTGTTATCATTAGAACCTGTTATTTTATAAAAAATCAGTTATAAAATATTTTATTCAAATTACCACACTGCCATTCAACCCTTTTAGAATCAGTTTTCTATTTAACAGGAACTAAATGGACGTTTCTACAGATCTTTTTTCTGATAATAATGTGGCTGAGCTAATTAAGGTATTTCATTAATGATTTTCTGCTTTGCTTATTGCTATTGGAAATAATGAATGTGAAAATTAAAATACCAATATGAGAAATAGGAACTCTTTGTTTCTACAATGCCTGTGTATTATGATACGATCCCAATTCACATAACATTGAATTAAGGCCTGGACATTCAATTTTACCATATTATATTTTGATTGGCTTAATTTGTACGTACATCACATGCGTTGCTATGTGTATGACATCTTTCAATTTAGGAGTTTTTTGAGAAAATTGAATACGGCATCAAATGAAGGAAATTTATGAATTTAAAATTAAGGGAAATTCAGGAAGTTTTATTATTTATTAGCAAAAGGGCTAACTTGCTAGTTTCATGTTGCCATATATACTTTACTTCGAAATAGACCAAAAGTAAAAAAAACATAACAACAACAAAATAGATTCGAAAATATAAAGTCAGTTCCTTTTTTCACCCAACAAATAGGATTTATAAATTTGGATTCTCATCACGAATTTTATATTTTGGAATGTGTAGTTCACACAGCAATGAAAGTTATACAATGGATTCTAAAACTATGCGTTACAAAAAAAAAAAAAAAAAACGTGATGGGGGTTGAGGATTTGGCCCAGTATAAACTGATTCGACTATAATCTGTTTTTCATTCCTTGTTCTGTTTGATCAAATATTCCGCCCAGATGGCTCATGGCTGGGCTTCTATATCTTAGAGTTTTAACGACGCAAGCATTTTCTCAAGCATAGAGTGTGTAGTTTAAGTTGTGACAGGAATTAAACTCTATAATGCCTTTCTGAAGTCTAATTATCTAGCTATGCATACCTTGTAGTCACGGAGTATATGTAGCCCGAGGAAATGGATTGAAAAGAAGAGCATGGAGAGATCTCCAGTTGCTTTCTGTTGCAAGAACTGAGGCTAGCAGTTAGGTTATTTGATTGCAAGTCACATGCTGCAGCTCGTGCTTTAAAATTCACATGCTGCACTAGACCATTAACGTAATCAGGAAACATTGCCTTAAAATTTAGCAAAGGTTACTTCAAATGAAACCGACATAACCTCTAACAAAGAACCAATATTTCAAAGAGAGGGCCCGTTCATCAATTACTTCAGATGTTGATTCATGAAGAATTCTGATCTTCTTCATGGAAAATAAATGTCATAGAAAATGTAAACAATGAGTTGACAAAGCTCTAATTGATGCTTCCACTACAATCTCCATCATCAAGTGCAACTTCGCCTTTAAAACAATAAAAGTAGCTTTTCTCTAGCCATATTCCACTTCTCCGATGAGACGACCCCTCGAGCACTTTTATGATTTGGTTAACAAATTTCCTTTTTGTTTCTTTAAATCGCTATTGCAAGACTAGATCGTGTACTAATAGTGTGAAAAATACATCTTGATGCTTTTACTCTTTTCCAAGTCTATTCGAAAGCTTCAAGAAATTAGGATTTGCCCATACACCTCAACTTTTTAAATGTTGACACTACTATAGAAAAAAGACTTTTGTAACCCTATTTAATAACGGTTATATAATAGAACAACTACAAAAGATATTAATAACGGTTGTTTAATGGCAATCACTATAAAAACTGAGCTTTTATAACGGTTGCTATTAAACAACTGCTATTAAAGCTTTTTATAGTGGTTCTACTAAAGAGCCGCTATTAAAGAGTACCTTTAATAGCGGTCCCTCCAAAAAACCGCAATTAAAGGTCAAGGTTGTTCAATAGCAACCGCTATAAAAAGTGTCCTGCGAATATGCATCACTGTCCACGGATCGTCAATATATTTTTTAATCTACAATGTCCATTTTAATCGATCCAACGCTTAGAAATCACTCAGAAAATTCTCACGGATTCATCCCTCTCTTACCTATATATATACCACTCTTCACCCCCATTCATCTCTCATTTTCTCTTCATCTTCCCAATTTCTCAAAATTCAAACACAAAATATCAAACAAAAAGTTCAGTTTAAAAAAAATTAGGACATATGTTTTATTTTGTTCTTTCTAAATTTATTTGTTTATTCTTTTTTTTTAATTTTCTGTTGAAATTTTTTGTTCAAATTTCGAATTCAAATTATTTTTTTTTCAAATTTTGTGTCCAAATTTTGAATTCAAATTACTTTTCTGTTTTAAATTTTATATTCAAATTGTGATCAAATTTAAAACTCAAATTATTTTTATGTTCTAAATTTTCATTTCAAATTATTTTTAATTCTAAATTTTTTGTTCAAATTAGTTTTTAAATTTTGAATTTAAAATTTGTGATTCAGAATGAAAAAAATAAAAAAATAAAAAGCTGACGGATGTGACGATTGTATAGGGCGTTGCATTAGAACTACTATTAAAGGGTGTCTTTAATAGCGGTTGTTATATAACAACCTATATTAAAGGGTATTCTTTAATAGCGATTCTCAAGACTTTTTATAGCATCCCTCATTAACAGCCCCCTTGGACCGCTATAAAATATAGTTTTTGACCGCTATTAAAAGTAGATTGTGTAGTAGTGCGATATTCTAAATTCTACGACCAAATTGAATAATTGAAAGGTATCCATAATTCAAAATATTGTTGGATAAGGAATAATTTATATCATTGAGAAATTTTCTATATATTTTATTCCGGCCCTTTTCTAGATAATCTAAAATCCTTTAAAGAATGAATATATCTCTATCATATGTGCACGCGCGCACACATATATAGAGTGAGAGTGAGTGAAGCACAAAATCTTCTATATTTTGCGTCCTATTTTGAATTTAGAAGTCCATATAGTTGATCCAAATTGTTAAAGATGATCTTCATATCAAAATATTTTTGAGATTAAATTATATATATTTTTAATTATTTTGTTATTTTTTAATTAAGTAAAAAAATCACTAACATTGAATGACCTAGAAATCATTAGATCAACAAATTTGCTACCCATTTAAAAAATTAGCAAAAGATATTTTAATATTAAGATTAGAGGTGTCAATTATTGACTCTAATCGGGTCGGGTCGGTCGGGTCAACCGAGCCGACCCGATTAATTATATTTTTTAAGTAATTTTATGATTTAGTTCTAACTAAACCTTAAATATACAATAATTTTACACTAATTAAGATTAATAATGAATTAATTAATATTTTATTACTTAAAATTATATTAAAAAAATAGTAAATATATAATTATTTTACACAGGTCGGGTCGACCCGTGACCTATCGGATCGGGTATGGTTCAAGATTTTTTGACTTGAATTTAATCGGATTGGGTTCGGGTCAGGTACAAAAAAATAATAAAATAATATGACCCGACCCGACCCATTAACACCCCTAATTATGATCATGTTCAACATTTTGGACTTTTAAATTTGAGATATGGACACGAAACACAAGAGATTATATATATATATATGTGAAGAGAGTAAAACTAATATGCTCCTATGAGTATGGAGCTCCTGTGTGATCCTAACTCAAAAATATTAAATATTTTTCTAATTTATTTTTTCACTCTCATTAAATTATTTTATATTGAAATTTTTCGGGTACAAAAATTTGAAATATTTTGAGTTTTCTAAGTCAATGTTTTTAAGTTTTAAAAATATTGTACAAATATTAAATATTTTATTATTTTTTAGAGGTAATTTTTAAAAATTAAAAAGACCTTCAATTTTTTATTTCATATGAAGAATTTAATGAGAGTAATAAATTAAAATTTACAGATCATTTGAAGCACTTTTTGAGTTAGGATCATGGAGGATTTCATGATCCTAGGAGCAAGCTAGTTTTACTATAAATATTTGGGTTATGATGTTTTGAATAGTACGATAGTCTTGATGCTATGGATCAATTCATCATTCTCAAATTCTAAATTATTGAACTAAACTGTTCAAAATGGTTTACATATGAAAATCTAGTTGGGATCAAATTTTATATATTTTTTAAATTTTTTAGTATTTTTAAAGATAGTTTGAAAATCATTTTGAGCACCATAGCCAACTCTCTTATGATCTCTGATAAAATTTCAATATTGGATCGTATGGCAGTAAAATCAGCATTTAGGAATTCTGCAATTAAGAATTTGAGCCCGCATGACATTGGCAATATTCATTCGGTTAGCAATTCGATCGTTTAACTTTACCTCAATCTTTGTTTTTTTTGTAAAATGTATAGTTTGAACTGTCTAAAGAAAATTTTCCAACATTATAATATTTTATGAACAGTAGAAAAAGGACAGCTTCTAAACCGTTAATTTATCAGAATAATTATGCCAATTATCCAATAACTAATGATTTTCTCCTGAAAAATGGGCAATTAAGTTAACAAAAAAAGAATTGTAGTGTACATTTCACTTTTATGGTACATCTTTTGATAAATACTGCTCAAATGAAAATTTCAAAGTAAAAAATTGTGTCCTCATAGAATATATATCAAATTTGAAATAATTTAAAGACTAACTGATTATTGATCATAATATTGTTTAAACTTCACCATTAAAATTATAATATTGTAAGATGACCAGCGAAATCTCTTTTAAATTTACTAGATTTTCTTATGTCATTAGAAATATATCTATGATTTTGAATTTTTGAACAGTATTTTTAAAAAGATATATCACAAAAATTGGATGTAAATTAAAATTACTCAATAAGATGAAATTAATTATTATGCAATTAGATTGTACGTATATATCTTGTGAAATGCTGTCTGTACTTTGTACACAGAAATATATGATGTTTTGGACTAGCTATTTAGTTCACAACATGGTAATTTTCATTGCAGAAGGAAATTAGCAAGCCCAATTTCCAAATGTGCACAAGATAAGGGAATTTAGAATAGTCATCAGCGATTTTCTGTATTAATTTATATCTTCTCTAAATTCCTTAAATAGGAATTTGATATTCCACTTGTGATCATAAAATTTACTTCAGGTACTATACGTTTCCTGTAAATTCTTAAGAAAAAAAAAAGCATTACGTAATATCAGACAAGAAAATACCAAACCTGTTTAATTAATTACCTCATACAGACGAGAGATCAAAATACTCTTGACTTCTCTAAATTAAAAATTGCATTGTTGCTTCAGTTCCAAATTGAGAGCCAAGCCCTTAGAACATGTTGGCGTTGAATTGGAACATACTAGGCGCAGGTCTAAAGGCTCAGACTCTCAAACTTAGCAACTCAGAGTGGCTACACGTTAGCTGTGCCATTGACAGAATATTACGAATCCTAGCTACTTGAAAGAGATATCTAACTACCCCATTTCGCAAGTATCTCCACCTCACATGATCGACGCGCGCGCGCGCGCGCGCATATATATATATATATCTATAGAGCAGATATGAGAAACCTATGTATGTATGCCTCATGCTTTCGGCACGCCTATACTACAAATGCAATATTATACTATATAAATATATAATCAGATAGCTAGATCATGTAGCTTTGCTTTTGATCAAATTACCGTTCGAAAATAATTGATCCGATTTTACCATACAATAGAAAATCACAATATTAACCTGGATGAGTTCATTTTCCCCGTACCCGACTAATGGAGTCAATATAACAAGGAGGGAGAACATTTGCCGCAACTAACCCTAGAAATGTTTTACGGTGGTGGTCCTGTTGGTACGATATTAAAGTACAAAGAAGACATAGGGTTTCAAGTTTTCAAATATAGGGTGAGTGTGAGAGCAACTTTGGAAAATGACATTATGAGCTGATTCCTGTGAGGTGGATTCCATTGAAAAGGAAAAGACATGGAATTAGCATTGATGTTCCATCCACTGCTTGTTTTTCTCTAATATATAGATTCAATGTACTTGTTGAAGCAACCTGAGATGAGATCTTACTATCTTATTGATACAAAAAAAAAAGATATCACAATCTTAATTATTTATTACCAAGGAGTTACATGATCAACGCGCACATATATATACACTTTGCAGATTGAAAGTATTATTAATTATGATTACTCCATTCACTTCCTTCTTTGCTTTTTAAATGAAGAAATTGATGAAAAAAAAGAAAGTGATGCTTTTTAAATGAACAAATTGTATTAAAAAATAGTAGAGAAATTAAGTATAAAATAAAAGAGAGGAAATTAGGTTTCAATTATAATATATTGTTTTGACAATTTTCAAATCAACCAAAAAAATTGTCTGTACAAGTAGAGACAGTTTTAAATTATATGATCCTTTATAGTTTATCATGTGTTTAATTATATTTTTTATAATAATAATTATTATTATAATTATTTCATACATGTTTTGCATTTAAAAAAAAATATATGTTTAAATGTTCGCCAATGTGAAATTTTATTAAATATATTTAAAATTTTATATTTTTAATTATTCATGTGAGAATTATATTAAGCCTAGTTATGGTCCCTGTTTTGTAGAAAAAAATGAATAGAGATTATTAAAGCAATGGAAGAGGGTCTTATATCTTCTGATGTTAATATCTCTGTAACAATATATTCAATGTATTTTGATCATAGTACATTAATTTATAAGTTACGAAAAATAGCATTCAATTGCTAATTTTATTTATTTGATTATAAAAGTTAATTAAGATCTGGAATATATTTCCATGCACGGAATTTGATGTTTGAAAATTTAAATTATCGTGCATTACATTGGTAGGTACTTCGGCTTGAGATCTTGTAATGCCATTTACATTAATATTTCTAATTTTCTTTTAGTATTCAAGAAATTTTATAATTAATTAGGACCTTATACAATCATAAGGTAGATAATATTATATAGAAAAATATTGATAGATCTTGATTCATAGATCCTTAATTTCAATTAATTTCTTTAATACTCATGCTTTTATATGGCTTGATCAAGTACTAAATGATTCTTTCGCCATTAATTGAATTGTAGTTGTCAAGTCATTTGGTAACTGATAAATTTTATACCAAATTTGATCACCATTTATGTATTTCTGTATTTCAATTAAATAGTAAGATAATCAAATTTGATCAACATTGAATTATCACTCTATCGCATAAAAAAATGTATTTTTTTAAGACAATTATATGCGACATATTGACAAATTCAGGTACATATGCCAAATAACATTTTGGCCTTCTGATTTTCTTAATGTATTTTAGAAATGAAGATATAGATGAACTTTCCAACTTTAAATGTTTGTACATACTCATTTCTGTAGGAAATTGTGAAGATTTTTTTTTTTTTTTTTACAAAACAGGCATGAAATAAGTAGAGGAAATATATGGTGATGCAGGGCCCTTTGTTCTCAGTCATCGCTATTGCATTAATGAGTGTTTTTTCTTTGAGAAAGAGGCAACCCCACCCACTACATGCCAGCACTTTCCTTTAATTAGCTACCTCTCCAACCTTTTGAATTATGTGTTACTTCCTCTGCTTGTATACAAAACCGACCTTACCTTACCTTACAAATTCATGGCACACTGCAGTGAGTCAATACCCAAGTAGTAACTGTGCCAAAAATATAAAAAATAGCAAGAGAAAGGAAAGACCAGATTCCTTAGTACAAGGAATGTAAGATCTGGGTTCCAAAACTAAGTTTAATTGGCCTAACTAAGCTAAGAGAATGTCAATTGGCTAAATCAGTTCCTTCTTTTCTTATATATTGAAAAAAACTTCTTCTTGTTTGTTTTGGTTTGGGCTGTGGAAACAATAGCGATTTCGTTCTGTAGTTCCTATATGTAAGAGAGACAGAAAGTTCTTGTTTCACTTTAATTAAGACATTATATTGTGAGAAAATGAGAACCAATGATAATAGCTCAAATGCGGAGGCGAGACTAATTAATTAAGAAGTCTTTGGTTGAATTTTACTTCATTAATACAAATTAATTTGATAAAAAAAATTAGTAAATTATGTCTACGATACATAAAAAAAATACAAATTTTATTAAGAGAAGACTAATTTGTAGGTAACATTAACACTATATATGTATATACAGAGTCGATAATATGTTTATATTGCAGCTAATCCAGAAAACATTAAGGATTTGTTTGGCAATGCATGAAATAGCAATGCATCAAATTAATTTGTCAAACGAATTTTTGACTAAGTAGAAGAGTGCAGAAGAGTGCTAAACCGGTATACCAAGTTATAGGTAGTATACCGGATTAACTCTCGTCGGAATAGCAATTATTGTTTGATTATGTTGTATTATATTATTATATTATGATTATAATTATAATTTATTATTATTATTATATTATTATATTATGATTACGATTATGATTTATTATTATTATATTATTATATTATATTATGATTATAATTTATTATTATATTAATATTATGATTATTATTTATTATTATATTATTATTAAATTATGATTATGATTATGATTATTATATTATCATCACTATTAGTATTATTATATTATGTTATTATACATTATCATCACTGTTAGTATTATAATATTATTTATTTTATTATTTATTTTATTATTATTATATTATGAATATAAATATGATTATTATATTATTATTATTATATTATTATGATTATGATTATAATTTTATTATTATTATATTATGATTATGGTTATATTATTATTATTATATTATTATGATTATGACTATGATTATTATTACTTATTATTTTATTATGTTGTATTATATTATTATATTATGATTATGTTATTATTATTATATTATTATGATTATAATTATTTATTATTATGATTATTATTTGATTATATTATATTATATTATGATATTATGATTATTTATTATTATATTATTATGATTATAATATTAATTATTATTATATTATTATATTATGATTATGTTTATATTTTTATTATATTATTATGATTACAACTATGAATATTGTTATTTATTATGATTATAATTATGGATTATGATTATTATTATTGTACTATTATTTTTATTATCATCATCATTATTAGTATCATAATTATCTAGATTTTAATTATTCTGATTAACAACTGTCAAATAATATTTTCGCTCTTCCGAATAGTCAAGAATATCACTCTTCCAAAAAAATACTATTCTATCATTCTTTTAAAATTATCACTATTCCAAAACTATTCGTTGATTTGCCAAACTAACCCTAATTAAATTACTTCATCCAGAATCAATTTGGAGTTTGCTGTCCATAGAAGATCTGCAGATGAAAACGAGTTAATTTTCTTTTTTTGTTCTGCTGCGAAGTGAAAGTGAAAAAGAGTGAGAATATGGGGCGTGAATTCTGTGACAATTCAAAGAGAAGGAACCAAAAGCCGACACGTATCACGTGATTTTTCTACAGCACAATTTTTACCTAGGAAAGGTCAGTTCAACCTAGTCAGTAGAACCTAGTAATTTCAGAAATCACATCCATCAAAATTCTCTCTTATCAGGTGAATTTATTCGAGTTCTACCCATGCAAAGTGTCAAATTTAGTCTTTTTGGTTGAATACCCTTCAATGTATTTTTATTGTGGCTACGCAGATGAATGAGAGGACAATGAACAATTATGCCGATGCGCTTTAATTGTACGCTTTTTTTTTTTTTTTTGACAAAGCCCATATGCACATACGCACACAAACCCCATCCATACTCTCAGGCATGAGGCTTGAACCCCTGTCCTCTCTTAAGAGGGCTAATGCCACTATCAACTGCTCTAAGCATCGGTGACTTTAATTGTACGCAAGTACAGAGTGTAACATAAAAAATTAAAATTATTCTAGAATTTAATTACTTTCTTAAGCTGACAATTGATGAGGAACTTTTTGCTAATTTGAGCATGTCATAGCGTGCACTATGAGAAATCCAATAAAATTTTCCTGGTGAAGCTATATTTGTTATCTGGAAAAATACAATAAGAAAATGAAGGACAATATTTCACCTCCAAGTTGATTTCGTTTTTATTACTTTAACAGAGCTCTACTAGCATGTTCTATCTACAATTCAATCGAAACATTAATGGCTAAAATTTTATTCTTCATGCTTGAACGTTAATCCAAATAGCTCAGATAAATCTAAATATAAAAACTTTTAGAATATTTTTACCATTTAAGAATCTTCTTAATATTATTATTTATTTTTGAATGAAGATCCTATTTGATATTCAATAATTAGTACTTTTTTCTATTATTTAAGGCAGTCTTATAAAATCATTAAAAAGGAAAAAATCTTAAAGATTGAAAGTTCGTATTCTGAAAGTTTTTTTATAAGAAGATTTCATTGAACTATTCGGATTGACATTTGTTTCTTTTGTTTTTTTTAAAGTAGACTTTTGCTACTTTAATCTTTTATTAAAAACAAAAAGATTTACATGACTAGATGAAAGGGAGTTGATATACATTATAGTACATTTTTCTATTCTATTCCAATTAGTCGTCGTATGCTATATCTCTATGTACAATTATATCATTAATGTCAAAGGTGATATATCATTTTTTTTTCAAATATCCATCGATTTTTTTCTCTTTCCGTATGTTCCATAATTAAATCGACGTTTTGTAAAAAATAAAAATGGAACCCATAATACTTTGGACCGGAAAAGATGAAAGAATATTAGCGTGTGTCTAAAAAGAAGGGATCTCCTTATATGGAAGGTTTTGATTTAGTCTAAAAAAGAAGGGGCAATTTTATATTTTGCCCTTCTTTCAAAAATTTTGAAATAAAATACCCTCCCCTCTAAATTATTCAACAAAATGCCCTTGTGTACTTATTTTTCTATTTTTTTTTTCTTTTCCATCTCCATTACTATGCTTTATTTATTTTTTCATTTAGTTTCTTTCATTTAACATACATTTTCATATATCAATTTTTTTTCATATGATATAGATTTATATTCATGAATTTTTTAAAAATATTATGTATTTAAAAATAATTATAATTTGTGTTTGTTTTTATTCTAGTATGTTTGTATTCATTAATTATATATTTTTAAAATGATCCCTAGATTATTGAATATATTTCACAATAAATAATAATACCGTTGTTCTAAATATAATAAAGTAATATAAAATAAATGTTCTTCTTTATAAATCTTGCAAAATAATAACAGATATAAAAATTACATTTGAAACATATATTAAATCATTAAGTAAATAAAATAATATACATTAAATGTTAAATTTATTTTTTTAAATAAATTTTATTTTTTATTTTATCACTCATCATATAGCATTAGACTAGGATGACTCAAACGGGCAATTTTATGTTTTGTTGTTCTTTCAAAAACTTTAAAATAAAATGCCCTCTTCTCCAAATTATTCAATAAAATGCCCTTTTGGATAGTTTATTCTCTTTCATCTCCATTATTATGCTTTATTTATTTTTTTCTCTTTCATCTCCATTATTATGCTTTATTTATTTTTTTCATTTAGTTTCTTTCATTTACACACATATTTTCATATAAAATAATTAACAATATGTCTTGTTTATTTTTTAATTTATTCTTTTTCATTTATACACTCAAATTTTCATAAAATATTCATTTATGAAATTTTTAATGATATTATAAATTTATTCAAAAATACGTATAATTTGAGTCATCCTAGCCTAATGCTATATGATGAGTGATAAAATAAAAAAATAAAATTTATTTAACAAAAATAATTTAACATTTAATGTATATTATTTTATTTACTTAATGATTTAATATATGTTCCAAATGCAATTTTTATATCTGTTATTATTTTGCAAGATTTATAAAGAAGAAAAATTATTTTATATTACTTTGTTATATTTAGAACAATAGTATTATTATTATTTTTGAAATATATTCAATGATCTAGGGATCATTTTAAAAATATATAATTAATGAATACAAACATACTAGAATAAAAATAAACACAAATTATAATTATTTTTAAATATATAATATTTTTAAAATTTTCATGAATATAAATCTATATCATATGAAATTCTTTTACATATGAAAATATATGTTAAATGAAAGAAACTAAATGAAAAAAATAAATAAAGCATAGTAATGGAGATGAAAAAGAAAAAAAATAGAAAAATAAGGTACACAAGGGCATTTTGTTGAACAATTTAGAGGGGAGGGCATTATGTTTCAAAATTTTTGAAAGAAGGGCAAAATATAAAATTGCCCAAAAAAGAAGGGATCACCTGACAAGAATTATTTTGATAAATTTTATAACGATTTTGTAAAAAACAGATGAAATTTTTTTTTAGATATGCTCCGCTGCTTAAAAAAAGGTGAGTATTCCTGATAACTATTTGTTTTGACAATTTTGAGAATCAGCTTTATATAAATTTAAAAATAAAAAGACTTTACAAACACATTATTTGACTTGTAGGTTGATTTTGTTTCAAGTTTGATGTAATTTGAGTGTCACATATTATTCCATCAAAAACAATAAAAAATTATCATATAATTTTGATAATTTTTGATGGAATATCAAATGACACTCAAGTTGCATCAAATTGAAATAAAATCAATACATAAGTTTGAGAATATATTTGAATTTTTTTAGTATTATAATTTTTTATTAATTTATATGAAATTGGTTGTCAAGACTGTAAAAATAAACAGCTTTCAAAGCATCAGTGGATCCACACCATAAGATAATTGTGATTATGTTGAGATTTAATTTTAATCTTTTTTAAAAACGTCAAATATGCCCTGCAGCTTAAAAATAAATCTTACGATCGCATTGAACAAATCTTAGCATAAACATAATGGCCGGATTCTATGGACAAAAAATGATATTTGCTAATCCACACCCATCCCTCCTTTCTCGAATTAAAAACGAAGATCAATGAACAGCAAATTAAGAAAAACACCGCAAAATGCTTTTGGAGAATGTCATGCATATATGCATATTCATGCTATGAAGATTTTGTTAGAATTTTTTATGGCCGTGATTCTTTAGTGAATCTCTAATTATAAATTAAATTATCTTGATCTATGTTGTCGGTCTTCTAAAGAGATACAAATTCGTTGATTATCATACTCCTTCAAGACTTTTAGTGATCTTCCTCTAATCCGATAAAGTGACTGAGATGATCGGCGCGACAGTTTCTTCTCTGATGGATTCTGTTGGAAAGCGAAAAAGGTGCCAGAAAAATAGAGAATGAGGAAATTGATTTTGAAAACCAACAGTCTCACTGTATATAATAAATGCCCATAACTGAGAGCAGTTATTTCTTAGCGGGTCCATATCAGATCAAAATATCTCTTAACAGGTTCGCTGCTTAATAAGAAAATTGTTTATAATTGTGTTCTCCAAAGACCAATAGCATAATTGTATTATTATTAAACATTATATAATTTAGACCATCACTAAATCATAAAGTTATTAATAAACATTCTATATATTAAAGAACTCACTTCTCATGACACATATTAAACCCGATTAATAATATATAATTTGATCACTTCATAACGGATATGATTTGACAGTCTATTATATAATATATATTTATTACATATAAGCTCATACATATTGTAATTAATAATAATTAATTCCAACACATTTTTTCATAAAGTGGAAGAAAGCTTGATCTGATGCATGATAGATTTCGTAACAGTTTTGAATCCTGGTGGAGATTTTTTATAGTCATTTAATGTTGAAACTCTCATGCTTAAGAATTAAGCTAATTGAACTACTTATACGAAGTATAAGTTTACTAACATAACAGCACATTAAATAAATTATCTTGTCATTTATTATTAATATAATATGGAATAAGGAAATCATTTATTAAATCAGTGCTGATTAGTCTAAGAATAATTAGGAGTGATACGGCCTAATATGCTTGGGCCTCATTTCGGTTTAAATCTGCTTCGGATATCTAACAAAACAGCAAATACAGACGCTAACCGCCTGGTGGGATTTCGGTCCCGACAGGGTGGTTACCAGTTTCAGAGAAGTTTATAAATAAAAGACCTAGACCTACTGAGAGAAGGATCACACTTTCGCTATTCACACACACTCACACTCTCCACAGATAAATAAGACTCCGATATACTATACCTATACTGAAGATCAAGAAGCTATATTACAATAGCATAACAGAGGTTCGCCTCTTGTAAGCGGTTATAATTACACATTCAGCAGTCCTTGTTTGATTGTATTTCTTATTCGATCAGTGGGAGCTACTGCAACAATTTAGGTATTAACAATCGCAAAGGATCAATTGTCTTGGAATAGGAAAGGAAAAAGATGTTAGTACTAGTAGAGGCCCTATAGAGCATAGTAGGTGAAAGTTTGGACCACCGCAGGGAAGACAGAGAGCTTGGCCCAAAGCGAAGAACAACGGCATTGTAGTTGTACTAGTCCAATTCTAGTTGGAATTTTCCACTTTGCAATTTTTATTAACCTTTTCCAATTTTAACACGCAGGGATTGTCAGAGTGTTAGCTCATACGTTAAGTCCATTACCCCCCACCGCTTAATTAATTTTGGATTAATTAAGCGACACGGAAAAATCCTACGAATTAATCTGGTGGAAGGAGGAGAAAAATTAATTGCTTAGCTACAGTACTTGGTGCTTTTCTTGTCTCCACTAGTAATATTCCCTCTCAGCTCATTATATTCGACCATCTCCAGCCTCACCCCAAAAAGATACAGTGCAGTACTAGATCTACAGAAGAGGAGAAAAGAGAGAAAAGAGAGGAAAGAGAGGAGGTGAGATCATGGGGCGAGGAAGAGTTGAGCTTAAACGCATCGAGAATAAGATAAATCGCCAAGTGACCTTCTCGAAACGCCGCAACGGCCTCCTGAAGAAGGCCTATGAGCTGTCTGTTCTGTGTGATGCTGAGGTTGCGCTCATAATTTTCTCAAGCCGCGGCAAGCTCTATGAGTTTGGCAGTGCTGGGTAGATTTCACTTATTTCCTTTCTAATTGAAATAAATTAATTCAACTATTGGATCATTCTTCTTCTCTCTCTCTCTCTCTCTCTCTCTCTCTCTCTCCCCTCTCCCTCTTTCGTGATTTCATGGTATTTTGGCTTGTAATAACTCTTTCTTGTAAGCACTGTTTTGGATCTCCTTACAAGTACTATATATTCCCTTAACGGGACTACTGTTTTATCTAAAATGGTCTGATCTTTTGTTTGGTTCTTTTTGGCAGAATTTATTTTATTTTTTTGTAGTTTTCATAGCTTCTTCAGTTTGGTATATAACTAAGTAAAGTTTGTGTCATGATATTTATCTGACGATCTTGTTCTACTTCTTACCTTTGCTACTCTGGTTGTATTTTTCTAGGAGAGTACTGTTTTATCTAAAATAGTTCCATCTTTTCTTCCATCGGGCAACAGAATTTTAATGGTTATTTAGTTTACCATTATTGTGCCCTAGGCTGGAGATCTATTCTTGTTATTCTTTTTCCGTTTCCATGTAAAGTTTGGTCTAAACAAAAAGTTAGCAAGTGTTCAACTCTTTTTTCTTTGGAGGTTTACCCTTTCACTCATTTTTTTCCTCTTTGTTTATATTGAGAGCTGAGGAATTGTGTAGGTTTTGTTCTTTTAGTAATGTCTAACTTCTCTTTTTGAGGGTCTTTTCCTTAGCTCTCTCCTCCACTCTCACCAGATTTAGATTTTAGTGCCTTCGCAATTAGATACTGAATCTCTCACCACCTCTGATCTATAGCCCATTCCTTAACTATGTTTCTCTTTGCTTTACTACACACCTCTCTCTAAACTCCCCCTTCTGATCTCGATCAAGACGAAATGTAATAAAAGAAAGAACCGCCCTTTCTACTTTTAATCCCGAGCTCTCTTATCAGGCTAACTTATGTTGACTTTCTGTTTTTTACACAAGTAAAGTTGATTTTCTTAAAAGTCCTAAATATGTAAGCATTTTATTTGTTGTATCTCATAACTGCAATTTCTTCGGTTGGCTTCTCTCTGTCTATATCTCTATTTTAGATTGTTTGTTTCCTTTCTTTCTTGATGAAACAGTATTTTTTTCACCTTTTTATTTTCCTTTAATTTCCATCTTACATTAAGTGGTAGCTACTCCAAGCAACTGTCAATTACAACTGGAGGAGCTATCAAAGAAAATTATACAGGATATCGTTTTATTTATTGTTCCTTTTTTCAATCAGAAACAATTTAACATTTTTTTCCAATATACATACCATCTACATTTTGTGGGAAGATTTTAGTTGTCTGCATTTAATGTCTTGTTGTATGCTTATCTGTTGATATTCTTATTTTAGACTTATGATTCTATCAAAATAATTAGAAGTTATTGCTAAAATTTGTAAACTTTTATTTTCACTTGAAGATTTGTAGAAGTTACTTTTATGGATTTTTTTTCATGAGCGTCTTCCAGGTTAATTACAGATCGATAACATTTTATTTTAAGAATAGTTTATTTGTGTCCTTAATTTTGTTATCAAATGAGTGTTAATTTGATAATTGTATAGCATTTTGTCATGTCGTTGTTGCTAGCTCATATCATTATTCCCAGAAACAAAAACCACAAATGCCCTCAACTTCAAATTTTCAAGCAATGAACACTAGAAATAACTGAGTAAAACGTCAAGAATTATAATTTTGCCAGCGGAAAGCACCACATCCCAACAAAATGGCCTGCACTGATTCATGATTTCATGACAAGTTGATTCTTGATGACTATTACATTTTATCATATTGATAATTTCTCTGATTTTTGGATTGACATGTGCCTTTTCACTTAATAGCATACCCAAGACTTTGGAGAGGTACCAGCGTACGTGTTTCAACTCACATGACGGTAATGCTGCAATCTGTGAGACACAGGTACATTGTCTGAATGAAGAATAATTTGCAGCAAAATACGCATTTTCTAGAAATACAAGATTAATAACTAATATTGATGAGTCGCCTGTAGCGAATTACAGACTAGCTAGATTCTTCTATAATTTATGTTTTCTGAGAGAAAAAAAACATTTATATAATTTTTTTCCAGAAGAATAGCTACCTTAGTAAATCTGGCTTGTATAAATGAGTGCAGAACTCGAGTCTGCGCCATTTCCAATCAAAAAGTGAATAAAGAAGTAAAACTAAGAATTAGAAAGATAATTTTCTAAGTCTATATGTGGACAGATTTAACAGACTTACATTAAAAAAATTTCAAAATTTTAATCAAATTAATTAATATAAAATTTGTTCTGATTGCGGAAAGAAAGTGGTACACATTTTCCAAAATAGAATTAAATGCAACTCCACATGAAGAATATGTGAAGTAACAAACATTATTTTTAGTAACTATGAAACTGTAAATTTATTGTATGATATTTATTACCAAATTTTATTTGCACTACCCGGTTGGCAGAATCAGAAAAAATATACTATTTTATAAAATTTTGAGACTTATATATAGAGATTTTACACTTCATTCAGCAATCAGTGTGTTCTTCCAATTTGCAGAGCTGGTATCAAGAAATGTCAAAGCTGAAGGCCAAATTAGAGACTCTGCAACGAACTCAGAGGTTTACCTTAGTTTGACTCTACAAATATCATGTCATATGGCATTATTTGGGTTAATTACTTAATCCGAATCATAGTTAAGAACAAGAATTATACATGAAAAAAATTTAATTCCAATACTAACATGGAAAATTTCAGGCTGCAACAAAAGAGATAATGACTGTAACAATGATGAAAATGTGTGGATTTTTGTTACTTTTTTCACCCAAAAAAAAATACAAGTTAAGAAGTTAATTATGATTTTTAATAGGTCACTACTTTTGGGCATTAATATATTGAGTTAAATTAGTTCATTTAATTTGACATGTTAGATGTATTACATGCGCTTACATATGAGCTTGTAAAATGGTTTCAATATATGAAAATAAAAACGCATTTCATATATTATTTTTGAATTTAGGTAAACCTTGAAACCTTTAGCCATGTACAACTAGTTCCAAATATTCAACCTGCATTTTATGCCTCAAATGATTTTAATGGTATCTTTGGTTTGATTTGGAAGGTGTACTGGTCTAAGGAGAGCAGAAAATATCTTTCAAGAGAAGTGGGAGAGCTCCAGTAATTAAATCTGAAAAAAAAAAAAAACTGCATCCTAGGGGTCTAAGTTGGAAGTTTATATGTACATAGAGCAGTCATTTCACACAGGAGATTTGTAGGATATATTTCAAAATGAAAACAAGAGATTAAGTTGTAACGTGATTTTTCTAGTGATATTTTCATGATTGAGTGATTAAACATTATTTTGAAGAGTTCCCCTCAAATTATGTATTAGTTGTATAATTTCACTAATTATGCATATCTACGGACTATGAACTTATCAAGTAAATTAAAATAGAATGTAATGGCCTTATTCACTAAAATAATTTAATTTTATATTATTATGTACTTTTAACACATATCTAATAATTCAATTAAATCATCAGTAAATTTACTTCCTGATCAATAATTGCAACAGTCAAATGTTTATGATGTTTCAATCAGAATTTAAATTTATGAAACTTGCATCAATGTTTAATTTACTAGTTACATTAATGGATATCCTATAAAAATTAAGGAATTTGCTTGGAGAAGACCTTGGTCCTCTCAGTGTTAAGGAACTACAACAACTAGAGCGGCAACTTGAAACAGCTCTTTCGCAAGCTCGACAGAGGAAGGTAAAATCTTATTCATATTTTGGTTCTGGCTTTAAATGAACATAATTGAGACAGAAAACTAATATTTCTTATGCTTATAATAAATCTCAAATAAACTGCAATCCAGACAGAAAAATAATATTGCTTATGCTTATAATAAATCTCAAATAAGATCGGCCTAGGCTACTTTATAAATAACTATATAGACATGGCATACAACAATATTTGCACTCCTATACATAAAAACTAGAAAGAAAAACTGCGGATGAAATTAGGAATTAATGATATGTCATTTTTGCTACCATAGTAAAAATTACCTCTTGAAATTCTGGACAGTTCTTGCAATATATTTGTATATTTTAAATCAAATGTTCTCAAAATCTTGAGCAGAATTATATTTTTGACACACCCCAACATTATTGAAACAGACTCAAATTATGATGGATCAAGTTGAAGAACTTAGCCGGAAGGTACTGAAATTAAGCTTTCTCAGAGTTACTTCAGAACATCAGCTTACACCATTAATTAAGATTTTGTTGAAACGTTTGGAATCTTGGATTGTAATTATTATTATGCTGCTGCTTGCAAAACAACATATTTCTACACAAGTATGTTTTCCTAATAAAAGTTGTAACCAAAATTAGTATGAACTAATGTGTGGTTCTGGTTTTTATCTTTCAATTAAAATGAGTAAACCAAAACCACACCTTAGTTCATACCAAAACCACTAGAGTTATTAAGAAATATACTTTAAGTTCATCTATTTATAGGAAACATATCTCAAGTTTCATATATTTTGAGGGTTATACAGGATCCCTGTCGCATTTTGAAATTATAATATTAAACTAATTAACATTTTTTTACTGCTAATTGATAATTTACAGGAGCGTCAACTTGGCGAAATAAACAAGCAGCTAAAGAGCAGGGTACTTGCATGAGAAACTAAGAATAATTATCTTCAAAAATAAATCATCAATAAATTAATTATTTTTAGTTTCTAATTTACTGATTAAATGTAGCTTGAGGCTGAAGGAGCAGGGTCATTTAGAGCCATTCAAGGTACATGGGGAGCTTCAGATTCCATACTTAATCCTGATGGTGGATTCCCCGTTCAAACTTCTCACTCAAATTCCATGGACTGCGAACCTACCCTTCAAATCGGGTAAAAATTGTAGTGTGATTGTTTTTTATAATTCAATTTAATAAAGAAGAAATTTGTTGAAACAATCAATCACATTTATCATGCATGATTGCGGTATGTGTAGTTGATCTTTTTTTAGGTATCATTTCATGTTATTTTTTTTGTGTCCTGTCATTGATACTATGGATTTCAATTTACATCCATCATGCATGCTTGATGGCATTATTTGTAGTTTTGATCCATTTTTCTGGTATCCTCAAGCTGGATCCCAACAAGCTACCATAAAAAACTATCGCACGGTCATACACATAGTTACAATGGCTGATCGGCTTTGTTTAAATGGCTCAGATTTTATACTATTTAGTTGTGAATCCCACTCGCTTAGACAAAAAATACTATGGCACCACTGTGATATAGAAGAAGTATGGCAACGCAAGTGATTCCTCTTTAAGATGAGTTGAATATATTTTGGGCTTCTTTTCTTTGGGTTTATTTAAGACCACTTGAATTTAATCTGATTGTGGTTTCATAAGATCACCATTAAGAATATTGTAAGTAGGAAGGCCTACTATTTTCCCAGTCATTCCTGTTCCTTCTATGACAAAGAAGAAACCATAGAATGAGGTGCCATCCTGAAATAATGTGTTAGTGACACAGAGACTGGATATTGGCCATGATAATTATTCCATTAACCTATCCAAATATCTAATTCTGTAATCTGGATTTTTAATTTGAAGAAATATGCCTATACTAGTACGTGGGTCCTGGGTACAGGTAAGGCACACTTATATTTCATTTTTTTTGTTAGTAAGCCACTAATAAACAATTAACTCGATCCAATTTCAGGTATCACCAGTTTGTTCCACCTGAGGCTACAATTGCAAGGAACAATGGAGCAGAGAACAACTTCATGCTTGGCTGGGTTCTTTGATTAAGCCTAATAAAAAAGTACTGAAGTTGTGGGGGGGGGGGGGGGGTCGTTGAGCCTCTTAAGCAAGTATTCCAATTATCTTAATATTGACATATCTACTGGTTTGTAGTTTATTCGAACCTAGCTTGCTTTTGGTGTGTTTCAGGCCTTTCAAAAGTGAGCGGTTCAATGCTGAACAATTTATCTATTTATGCACTATGCTATTGGACTTTGTAAAATACACAGTGTGTCTATTTTCATTTTTCCTGCATGGGAAGGTTTAATAATATATGCTGATGTGAGACTTCCATTACTCTGCTTATTATTAGTTTATCAGAGTACATTCAATTGTGAATGACTCTCACGCAATTAGTTTATCAAAATGCATTCAATTCGTTTGTTTCTCACGTGCTTCCTAATTAATTTATCATAGTTTTGTTCCATATTATTCACTACATAGCTTATAATTAATGAATATGTTCGGAGTCCAACTAAAAATATGTGCTAACTAAAAATCATATATGTTAATTTTGAATAATTATCTATTATAATGCATTATTTATTACAATATATATTATAAAATTTTGTTTATATTTGTAAAAATTAAAATACTTTTTATTAGAAAAAAAAACTTTATTTTCTTAGATCGGTGAAGTAAACTCTTGTCACGGTAAATCAGCTAAACAAATATTGAATGGATTAGAAAAATAAATCATGTTATTAGTCACATGGCTTCGTAAATAGTACTTTAATAATTTATTTATTATTTTATTATTAAAATAACTTACCATATGTTAATATGAAATTGATATATTTTAACAATTACATATATTTGTTAATAACGTGAATAATATTAATAATGGTAAGATTGTGTACTTCTACGTTTCCAGTGTGTAATTGAACTTCTAACAGTTAATTTGTCAAATGGAAATTCAATTGAACTTGTTGACAAAATAGGAATAGAAAAATGTAAGCAGAAAAACAACAATAACCTGTTTACATGGTTTAGATCAAAAATCGGTTGGTAAAACCATAACTTCAAAGCATCGGTCTCCGTCCAACAAATCATCTTTCTGTCTTGTGTCTGCAATCTAATTCTATCCAATTTTACAGGCTACTTCTGTAGTGTGGATCGATTGAACTAATATTTACTTTAGTAGAGGACGAAATGCATATGCTTGCCAGCAATGCGATAGGCTATGCCAGTGAAGTCCTGGTAAAAAGGTCCGAGAGAAACAAGATTTGACATGATTAAAATGAGCAAGTTCCATTTTGACAGATTTCAATTTGAGACGTTTCTAATTTGAAGACTTCGGTTTTAATGGTAAGATTTCAACGAGAGCGTTCCATTTGAATAGCAGTAGCAGTTAATTTCAAAGGTAGAGAGGATATGGTTTCACGCCATTCTATACAAGTTTCCTCTAAAACATAATCCATAACAAATTAATGAGTCCAGCACAAAACATACAACTAATCTTAAAATAATTTGATTTGAATGGTTATTTTTTTTGTTTTTCCTTTTTTAACTACCAGCTTACATTTTAAAAAACTGATAGAAAGAAAAAAAAACTGCCCCTTATTACATCCCTTGAAGTGGTCCTGTGTTATATAATCTAGGTTAAAGTGTAGGCCATAACCCTCCCTGCCGAATGAATGATTTAAGAACCATCACTTAAATACGAGCTTATTAGCTTGCAGCCATGAGCACATAGGCAAGGCAATGTGTTGTTCAGTCCTATTTGCTTTTTTTTTTTTTTTCTATCTTTTTTTGGGTTTAGGTGGCGGGGTTTAATTGGCGTGTCAATCACACTTCTATATCGCTACATGAGAGATGCTGTGGTGCTCATGCTCTAGTCTAATTATGCTCAGGACATGACCTGGAGAAGTCCTTGAACGTAATACTTTCAGCCGAATATCCGGGCTGCATTTCCCTAGAAATTGCACGGACAATTTTCACAGAAGAAAGCTGGATTGGAAATTTATTTTTCGTTAGGTTAAATTGTGAGAGCCTGAGAGGCGGCAAGCTTCGGAACGGCTCTAAGTCGGTTTCAATTTTGAACTGGTTAGATTGAGCAAATTACTTGGTTGTTCATCAACAATTAATCTCATATAAATTTTATCCAGGAAATTTACCAGCAGTATGCCACTAAAACCTTGTTATTGAAGAATCAACAAACATTTTATTTGATATCCAAAATTCTCAGCAATTTTATCATATGACCTATATATATGTGTACTATATGAAAATAAAAAATATAATAATAAAATTTCATCAAAATATGTGGAACACGAGCAACTATTATGCAACAAATGTAATTAAGATTATTAGGAAGCAAGCATTTGTTAATATATAGACTAGGTTACTACTTACAAATAGTAGTTGAATGTCCACAATTTTTCCACATGCATCAAGCAGAATTGCAGACTCGGAGTCTTTCTGCCATGATTTCACGCCTATAAATAATCAATGGTAAAGCGCCACAGAAAACCTGAAGTAGAGGTCCGGAGAGCAGTGCTGCTCCCAAACTCCAATGAAGACCAGGTTCTCTCTTTAATTAGTAAGCCCATTATTTCTCGTTTTCAGGCCCACACAAAGAAATCCTGACCCGTTCAATGAATCCATCGTGCTGATATACAGATTTCAATTCCAGCCCATTTTTATATATTATGTAACACTCAGATGTCGCAATTGGGCGGATCGAGACAGGTTCGGATTCAGCGTCGGACAGGTCAGATTGAGTTAATACTGGTAGAAGAAGTCAGGTCACTAAATTTATATGTTCATTTTTTTTTTTCAGATTTTAGATTGATTTTATTTGAATTGTATATCATTTAATTTTATGTTTGGTCATATCGTATTTAAATCGTTTCAGATTATTTTGACTTTCTAAAAATTGAGCTGGATCAAATTTGAATTCAGACCGGATGGATTTCTCATATTAGATTTTTGCAACCTCTAAATACTAACACTTCTAACTTCTAACCTTCTTCATGGGTAGATTGGAATGTTTGCTAGTCTTACTCTTATTATTAACTACAAAATAGTACAGTTGTCGGCTGGTAAAATTTCTAGAATTATCAGCCTATCATGCAATACCTACTAACCTGGCATGGAATCACCCAATCAAAAAGGTTATTCACTTCGATTTCTGAAATTTTTTGCTTGTCAGATATGCGAACTAACATATCTAAGATGATAAACACCGCCTGAGTGACGCCAGAGGAGAGTGGCAAATGAAAATTATGGAAGAAACTAAACGAACTAAACGTGTTAATAATGCAAGTTTAGGTGCTGGTAGCAAGTATTGGACCGTTTCTTGGTAAATCCCAGTTCGATCCATTCCTACAACAGCTTGCAATTAATGAAACGACTGTGTAATACCAGTAATCGCCGTTTCATCATTAAGTGTTAATAATTTTTGGAAATGGCCGAGAACTTAAATTTGTTTGGCCCCCATTTTATTTTGGCTGTTTATCTGAGATTTTATTGGTTCCTCTGCACTGGCAACACCATGGGACCTATAATTTGTTCGTCCTTGGCTTGTGGGGGTGCTTCTTTATTGTTGATATTTAATTCGATGTGCTATAGTACTGTAATTCAATACTGTCTCAGAAAAAATACTGATATTCTTGCACACTATTATATTGTTTGCATAACGATGCAATATAATTGAGTGGTACAATCTATGAATAACAATGATTTAATATTGCAAGACCTGTCGGGCTCTCCCAAATTCCTTCCGGTGACCAAGTTCCTTCCAACCTCTTAAATTCTCTCCTCCTGCTACTCACTTCCTCTCCCTACACTCTCTTCTACACTCCCACTATCTCTCTTAGGGTTTTGCAACCAGTTGGTTCAGTTCAAACTGAACTTTTACTCGATTTATCAAATTATAAACCGAACCGAAGAAACAAAAAAAAAATAAAACCCATAAAGACGACTTTTAAAGGTACATTTAGATTATTAAAAACGTTTTCAAAGGTACTTCTAGAAATATATTGGTCCTCATTAAAAAAATATTCCTAAAGATACCTGGCACTCGGTTAAAACACTACTATAATTTATTGTATTAGTGTATATATGAATTTTAGTAGTGTGAGTGTAACATTGATTGGTATGAGTACTTCAACACGCACGATGATGAACTTCATTTTGAACTATATTTGTGTGCATACGCACATTGATATGACTATATGAGTATGCACATTATAATCATAGACAGAATTAGATATATACCCCTTAATATATTTTAATTTGGATATTTACCCCTTCAAGCTTGAAAATTGGATATTTATCACTTAAAATGTTAAAATCTTGAATATTTATCTACAATTATTATTGTCCTCATAGAAATTAAATTATAATTAATTAAAATTATAATAGAACAAAAGTACCCATCCTTTTATTCCCACTATTTACTTAAATCTACAATAGTTTCTTTAAATAGTCTTGTCCTTTCTTTTCTCATGAATTCTACGAACTCAAAAATGGATAATTAGCAACTTTCGACACAATCATTAGCTTTCCTAAAAGACTGATCGAGCTCCAGTAACCTTCCGAAGACACATGTGACTGGATCTTCTAGATTTTGACTGTGAAGAAAAATGTGTGTGTTTGTTGAGAGTTTCAGAATTGAGAGTTGGAGAAAATTAAAGTTTGAAATTCATACTATTCACTTGATTAAATGGTAAAGATAAATTAATGCTTCTCAATTTGTTAGCTCTCAGCGAATTGTTGGCTGATTGAGGGATATTTTATCCTTTTATAAATTTAATTAATTATTAATTTAATTTTTATGAGGATAATAGTAATTTTGGGTAAATATACAAGATTTTGATATTTTAAAGGATAAATATCTAATTTTTAAGTTTGGAGGGGTAAATATCTAAATTGAAATATGTTAAGGGGTATATATCCAATTGTGCCTAAATTATAATAATGAAACTGTTTCTAAATGTACCATTAGAAATAATTATTAATGAAAAATCATTTCTAAAAGTAATAGAATTTCCTTGATGATTTTTTGAGATATCCTTTAGAAACCAATCCCTCAGAAAATAATTGTTTTTGATAAAAAAACTCAGAAAATAATTTTTAGATTTTCAGAAATAGTTTTATCTGCGAACCGTTTCTAAAGATCATACACCACTTTGACATATTTTTCTCTAATTGTAAAAAGAGATTTTTATTTATAATATTTGCTAAATATTTTATCAATATTTGATAATGCCATTACTCTTCTTCATTAATTGATATCTCGATAACAGTTGCTAATTGAGTTTTTCTAAAGCTTTTTTTTATGATAGTGCGCTGGCATATCTTTTTAAAAAAATATGTATATATAATTGAGTGGTATTGTCCAATTATATTTACTATATTCTGTGATAGAGATGAGAAAACTTTAATAAAGTGGTGTAAATGCAAATTTCTTTACAAATTTCTTACTTTATTCTTCTCGAAAAATGATTTTGATCAGTGGGAATTTCCTCCCCAAGCTCATCAATAAATATACGGTTGCTATTTCTAATTTCTTTTAGTGGCCCTTAGAGTAAAAACCTTGTATTCATAATTTTTTCTTTGTACATGCCTATATATGATTTTAGAACAAAGCAACAGATGCGAATGCTTAAAAATAAAGCTCATATAATTTGTTTTGACAATACCTACTTTAACAACGGGCCACAATGTGGCTATCAACATATGATCCCACAACAATGAAAGGCAAATATTTTGTTGTATTGTAGGGGTGTAGACGGATCAGATACGAACAGATAATAGTTTTATCGTATCTGTTATAAATTTTCGGATACATATGAATTTAAATATGAATATTCTCGGATATATATATATTTAGGATATTCGATGGATATCGGATACGGATCAGATATCAGATGAATACAAATATATTTCGAATATTAAGGAAATTTATTATATGTATCATTCAAAAATAATTACATACTATTTTTTGATAGAATCATAATTATAAAAATTAAATATTAATTATCATTATATTAGTAGTTCAAATATATCAATGAATTATAAAAAAGATAAATTAGCACAAGTTAGATATAAAGTTAGCTAGATTTGTAATGTATGCAAAAAAAAAAAATTAAAAGTATATATGTGATTTTTTTTGGATATGTATTCGTATAATATCGGATTAGATATTTTTGGATAATGTCAGATATTAATGGATAATAGCTAAACGGTCAGATACATATAGATAATAATCAAATCATATTTTTATCTAGTTAAATTTTTTTAGATATGGATAATGATCGGATAATTTTTATTATTTTTCAAATCATATCACCCGAAAATTATATATTTTACTATCTGTTTTTACCTACTGTGTTGTCATTGTTGTGTATTTTTGGCTAATTGGGAATACATTTTCTTCCGGGCACGGTAACTAATTCTAGTGTTAATGGATTGTGTCCAAACAACAAAGCTAACATTCGGGAAAAATTAATTAATTTAATTTCTTAAGTGATAACTTATAATTAGACGATCTCTTGAAATCCAGGTTTAAATTTCTTTTTGGAAGTAAGGTCTAAGCATCAGGATAGTATTTCTATTTTTTTAACAAAATCAGTAGGTTAAATTTCAGTAGACATGATATGATGAGGACTCGTTTAGTCTTCTCGGTCATTTAAAAAATTCAATAAAGCGTTACTGTAAAAAGAAAGAAAGAAAAAGAAGAAAAATGAACTAATAGTTAAAATTAATCTGCCATTCATAGATTGTAATTAATATCATTAATCAATTATCAATTTCAGTGGAAGAATCCCGTCTAAGTTAAAAATCTATAAAGTTTACGATTTAATTATGTTAGGCACACCTTTTTTTATTTTAAAGGACAGCTCCACTGTAGTAATTAACAAATTCAATCCTGCAAGTACAATATTTGAACTCCAAATATATATATGTTATAGCCCAATATGACGAAAACATATTTTTACGAACAAACTTCATAAAAGAAAATTGAAATTTTACAATGAGTAGGTACTCATCCAGACCTTGTAAATTGATGAATTAATAAGCCGATCTATTAATCTGAATGTAATGAAAATATTCTCAGAAGCATCCGAATTCCCTTGTCCTTTGTTGGTAATAGCTGGGCTCGACATAGAGGACAAATCACCTGGCCTGCGTCGATCCATTGATCGATACATGCTTGATGGAACGTGTGATCGCAATTTCCCAGCACTCTGATCTGACTAGTTGGTTCCAAATTCTCCAAGCATACAATGCAGATATGTTTGTCCTCGCTCTGACATTTCTTCCTATCCTTAAATTTATGACTGATGCTCATAAATTCCATTGCTGGTAGCTGCTCTTTGATTGTCGAAGGTGGCGGCAAGGGCTGCTGAACCAGGCCATGGGGTCTGTGGGTTCTATTGCCGGTCCAGCCAGGTAGAAGGCAGGAACTGACATAAGATACTACGAACAAAATTTCAACTCTTATTTGGCTCAAGAATTTGACGAGTAGAAACAAAGGTCTCGGCACTGCAACACAGAAAGACACAAGAGGGACCATGAGATGAAGAAGAAAAGAGAAGATTTTTCAGTTTAATAAAGAGAACAAAAACCGAAGTGATCCTGCCTTCTCAGTTTGTATTAATTATGTGAAGTAGGTGTTTTGAAAATGAGAGATAAGGCGTTAGTTGGACAAAGGGTACAAGAAGAAATCGAGAAGCATGTGCAAACGGTCTCTTTCCTTCTCACACACTACATGAAAAATACAGTTGTTTTGAAGATAAGTCGGTGAGAGGCATGGGTCAAAAGAAAATATGGAAACGTCTATTATTTGCGCGCCATCGCAAATTGACAGAGCCACTACCAGAAAAATTGGATTTAGAAACGGTTATTTAGAACCGGTTTTTAAAAAACAGGTGTTAAATGATAAGTGTGGCGTATTTATATATTTTATTATAATTATTAGAACCGGTTTTGTTTAACAACCGGTGTTAACGTTTTTTAATTAAAACCGGTTTTATAATAACCGGTTCTATTGCATTTTATTACAACCGGTTGTAAGAAAACCGGTTCTAATTAGAATGGTTTTAGAACCGGTTTTATTAAAACCGGTTTTAAAACTATAATTTTAGAACCGGTTTTCATAAAACCGGTTCTAAAATTTTTATTTTAAAACCGGTTTTCATAAAACCGGTTCTAAAATTATTATTTTAAAACCGGTTTTGTTAAAAACCGATTTTAATTGAAAAACAAATTATTCCCATTTTAAAAACCGGTTCTAAATTAATATTAGGGTTATTTATCACACCCTCGTCTCACAAATACCGCTCTTTCATCTTCATTTTCACTATCCACCATTAGAAGCTCTCTGTTCCATCTGTTCCGAGCAACAACATCCACTTACCGATTAATATTTTGAGATCTTTTAAAGGTAATTTTTCTATATATAATTTAAATTTAAGTTCATCTTCTTATTTTCTTATTTAAGGTCATCCTTGTTAAATTTTAACACCCATTAATTTGCATAATTAATGCATAAATTGATTACATATATATAAATAAAATTATATATGTGTAATTGATAGTATTGTCATATAAGACCAAACTACCGGAATTTTTATTAATTTAGGTCCATACTGTTCGGGATTAATCCAATAGGGATTAATCCCGAATAGTCCCCGATTTGGGATCGTTTTTTGAATACTTTGTCTCATTTAGATAGTGAACATATACTAGCTATAATTTGGTGTTTGAAAAAAATTTGGTTAGTATTTTCCCTAATGTTCCTACGTGTACGTACGTATATGAAAATTTACGTTGACGTACTCGGGGAGCATAGGGGAAATGCTGCCGAATTTTTTTCAAACATCAAATTAGCTTGTATATGTTTACTAATGAGACAAAGTATTTAAAAAGTGAGTTAAGGTGGTTGACCGGCCTAGAATTAGACTTTAAATCTGAAACCCTAAATTCTAAACCCTAATTGTGAGATTGATGTTTTTTTTTTTAACGATGGATCGCAATACTTGGATGTATAAAATCAAAAGGAATACAATTGAATATTTGAGGGGAATTGATGAATTTTTGGAATGTGCCTCAGAAGATATGAGAAATAGGGGTGCACGAACACTTGTTTGTCCTTGTGAAGATTGTCAAAATTTACGAAGATTTGGAAATATCAAACAAGTGAGAGATCATTTAATTCGTCGTGGGTTTATGGATCGATACACCCGATGGGTACGGCATGGAGAAAATATTGAAACTGAAAATAGTAGAAATTATGAGAATATTGTACGAGATGAATCCGAAGGTGATGACTTAAATTTAGACAATGATGAATGGGATGTATTGGAGAATGAAAATGTGAGAAATCCAGAAAATATAGACAATGTAGAAAGTGAACAATTGGATGAAATTATGAATGATATTGCAGCGGATTTTGTCGATATTCCTGAAATTTTTAAAAATTTGGGTAATGATTCCAATGTGCCATTATTTCCTAGGTTGTACAAAATTTACGAAAATATCTGCAGCTTTTAAATTGTATAACCCGAAAGCTAAAAACGGATGGAGCGATAAAAGTTTTACCTCTTTATTAGAACTTCTAAGAGAAATGCTTCCGAGAAAATAATTTAATACCGGACTCCACATATAGAGCGAAGAAATTATTATGTCCCTTGAGTATGGAAGTTGAGAGAATTCATGCATGTCCGAATGATTGCATATTATATCGAAATGAGTACAATGATTTGGATAAGTGTCCGAAATGTAACGCTTCACGGTACAAACCGAGAGATAATGAAATAGAAGTTCGAAAACGACCAAGAAAAAAAGTGTTATGGTATTTACCAGTTATTCCAAGATTTCAGCGTCTATTTGCAAACTCAAAAGACGCTCAATTATTACGATGGCATGTGGATGGCAGAAAAGATGATGGAATGCTCCGTCACCCTGGGGACTCTCCAGTCTTACTCGATGAGGTCCGTGTTACTCCCGATGAGGTTAAAGATGGATTTCAGCACATTTGTGTTCCGTTTCCGCCGCCAAATGGACCGGAGTGGCTCGGTGAGCTTGTTGGATTCTTTATCAAATGGCCTATACACCTTATCGAGCTTTGTGAGGTATTTATTTATTTATCTCTATAATTTTAAAATTCATAAATTATTTGTTCACTAATATGTTTAAATGCGGATAATACACCAAAGAAATCTATGTCCAACAAGAAAAAAATATTCGAGCCAGAACCAATTTTAAAATCTCGTAGAGAGTCGCTTCTTGATGATGACACCTTACAACGTCTTTCTAGACGTTCATTATTTCTATATAAGGTGATTATGATGCAGTCCGTTAGTACGACTTATTTTCCTATCGCATTCTCGGAGCTATTCTTCTACGATGGTGATGCTTATGTATACGTGACGGATATCATCGAGCTTTTTAAGGATGAATGGCTCAATATCTCGATTCTACAGATTTTCTGCATGTAAGAATAGAATCATAATATTTCTTTTAGCATTGTAATAATTATTTTAAGACTAATTATTGTATATATTGTAGGGTTTCCCATGATACGTGCAAGAGTTTCTTAATTGACAATTGTAAATTTATCGATCCATATTTTTGCACGGAAACACAAATTCAAAGTGATATTGAGCGCACAATCAATTATTTGGGGCAATGCTTTGTTAAATGCGAGAATCCAAACTCCTACATGTTTCTTCCGTACATTGAAAGGTTAGAACTTCAAAACTTAATTCATTTGCTTATTTATTTATTGCTTAATTGCTTAATTGCTTAATCTCTCCATATTAATACATATACATTGTAGGGGGCATTGGATTCTTTTGATTGTGCGGCTCAAACCCTCTCGTTGTTTATGTCGTGGACTCATTGAATCGTAAAAATGAAACATATATTATCCAACCAAGTATTAAATACGTAAGTTTTTTCTATTATCTTTGATAATTTATTATGTACTTGTAATTGATAACTCATATCATTGTTTTATAAGGGCCTTACGCTATTATTGGATTGAAAAACAATTCGCTCAAGAAAAAAAAACTCAAGTTCACTTGGAAAACGATTCAGTTTGTAATTCCAAAATTTAAATGATTTAATTTTTTTCAGTGTGTAATTTCTAACTTTAAATGATTGTTATATAAGGGTCTTACGCTATTATTTCATTTTTTTCCTTGTAACATTTTAGAGTCCAAACCAACCAAGCGGTAAAGAGTGCGGCTATTATGTTATGAAATCGATGCATAATATAATAACTACATATTCTAGCAACAAAAATTTACCACAGTATAAAAAATAAACTTCATATTAATCTTTAATTCTCTTACATATTTGTTTGCTTAATCAAACCAATGAAATTTTAATTTTTTAATAGGCTATCAAACCAAATCTCTCAATCTTATCCACTTGGAAGATATCGAAGAAATTAAGGAGATGGTTGTAAATTATATTGCATCTAATATTTGATAATTTTTTTATATTTTTTTCTCATTATTTGTAATGTTTAGTTACTTATATGATATTGATCAGTTATTTAGTGAGTTATACTTGTGTTATATTTTTGTGTTATATTTGTATGTGTTTGTTTATATATATGGCTAGTATATGGACCAGTCACAGAAAATAAAAAATTTATTAAAAAAAAAATATATGTTTAGAGCCGGTTATTCAAAGAAACCGGTTTTAATGTGGTATCGCAGAAGTAAAATAGAACCGGTTATTGAATAACCGGTTTTAATGGAAGAAGTAAATTAGAACCGGTTATGGGATAACCGGTTTTAAATGAAATCAATTAGCACCGGTTACAGGATAATAACCGGTTTTAAATGAAGTAAAATAGAACCGGTTATTGAATAACCGGTTTTAATGGAAGGAGTAAATTAGAACCGGTTATGGGATAACCGGTTTTAAATGAAATCAATTAAAAAAATTCAAATAAAACACGGATATTAATGATGCGATGATCGATGGATTAGTAATTAAGGTCAGAGACTTTTTTTATGGTTTTATACTTTTATCGTGTTTGTTGACAGGGGCGGATGCATGTGAGGCTAAGGAGGCAGCTGTTTTTTTTTTTTTTGGATTTTGAAAGATAGTGTTTTTAAATAATATTTTTGGTAATTTGTTTTTTTCTGAAAAAAAAATTGTCCCTCTCTAAATTGTCTAAATTGTCTGATTATTTTTATTGAGAAAAAAATATTTAATATTGTGCATAATGAAATAATTATATAAATATATCAAAAATATAAAGTTCGTAGAGAAAAACTTTCTTCATTAACTTGATTATCTATTATTTTGAGATTTATTTTGTTGTTATTTTTAATGTATAAAATTTTATTATTTTAGTAGTTTTTTATTAAATAAGAATATATATTAAATTATTATTATTTTATTTAGTTCCCGATTAGTTAATGGGTTTAAACCTAATAAGTTATTATAATCCGATAATTATCCCTCTCTATCAAAATCCTACATCCGTCCGTGTTTGTTGACATAGTCCACTTTTCGGCATGATGCCATCTGTCCGGTGGCATTACAAGTCACGAGAGGTTCTGATCTTTTCATGAAATTTTTATTCGATCAGAGTATTTATCTGCTCTTATCGTGGTAATCACATATGTAATGGCTGATATATAGCCTGACAACCAACTTTTGGTAAAGTCCTGATTTTAGTTATTTAGAGGCTGGACACTAGTTCATTTTAGAATGCATAAACGAACACTGATAAAAGAGGTTTCTTACTGATACAGGGTCAGGGTCCAGCCAGTATATATGTAATTACAACGATAAGAGCAGAGAAATACTCAAACACTTTTCATTTTATTTTGGTAAGACGAATAATTTTCTTTCAAAACAGAAAAGCAGAGTAACCCGAATTGATTACCTGGATGACGAAAGCATTCCTCGAATGATTCTACTATATGTTACGATGCACATCAGACCATCTATTCTCCTAATAAATCCCAGTGGTGGGTAGCGTGTAACTGTGAGAAATGGACCAATTGGTCCTGTTTAAGTTGACATTTCAACTGCCTTCTTTTAAGTAAGTTTGTGTGGAGAAACGCGTACCTCCAAATAATAGTTATTGGAGATCTCCAATTGACAATTGCAATTTCATTGAACTGTCGTAGACAGATGTGCGCCACGCCATCCATTCTAAATCGGACGGTTAAGCAAAACTTAATGTCTAAGGGCATGTTAGACTGCTATGGATATGTATATATATTAGAACCAATCTAAATTGTTGGTTTTTAAAATTGATAATTCAGATGATCAGATCTATATACAAGGGTGGAGAAAGAATTCTCAAGTGTGAACAATGAAGATCAATTTTATAATATGTTCCATCCACAAAAGGAATCTGTAATATTTTTGCCCAGAATGATTATGAGAACCGAGCATAGAATATGTTTGAAAAATATAGAGAGCAATTTAAGAATATTAAGGCATTTATATTAAAGCTAGACGGAAGTCTGATTTTGCCCTCTCAACTCTTGCATTTGGTTCGAATTGTCCCTTGCATTTATTTTTTATTTGAATTATCCCCTAAACTATCTGATTTTCGGTTCAAATTACCCTCTAACTATTCAATTTGATTCAGTCTAATCCTACCATATTTTAAATGTTAACTTCATTATTCTTTTCGTGAGTGTTTATTCTCAACTTGAGCAAAGATACATCAGCACATTAATAATGGAGCTAATGATTAAGGAAATAAATAGTTAAATTGAAATTAGATTAACTATTTTAGGGTTAACTTGAACATTTCAGATAGTTCACGGGGCAATTGAACTAAAAATAAGTTCAAGACGTAATTTGAACTGAACGAAATGCAAAAATTTAGTCGCCAAAATCAGACTTTTCTCTTGAAACTAGACAGAAGTTGGTATATAATTTCAGTATTTTTTTTCATTCACTAAAAGTATCGCCTCCGTCTAGATGATACTCTTGAGTGGTATTCAGGCAATTGAAGTGTAAACAAACTCACCATTACGTACACAATCATCTAAACTTTTCATCATATCAAATCACCTCTGAAGTAGGAGTATATATAAAACATAGTTAAGGGATTGGGGAAAATATTGAATGTCTCTGTTTTGCTTAGATTTCACTCCTCGTCTATGACAGATCCGAGATCGTACACACTTTTGTGTGGGGACCCAATAAGTGAAATGCAGAGGCAAAACAAGAACACTAACAATGTCCTACGTAATTATCATACAATTTGTAAGGCTATAATATATTTATGCATATTTTATTATAAAAACAGATAACAAATTTCAAAAATGTATATGCAAACAGAAGGCATGCGTGTTGTCATATACGAATTTGATGAATGTGAGTATGAATAAGAATGATGGTTCATGACCAGAATTTTAATATATAATTAACAAATATAACGTGAGCCTACCTTCACTTAAAAAAAAGGACAAGAGAGGTCACAACCTCCCAGCTGAAGAAGATTACGTTTACGTCTTTTTTTTTCTTCCTATTAAATATTGTGGAGAACTTTCTGAAATTAGAAATATTCGTTTCTTTAATTTAAGAATTCCACCATTTGGTCCTCAATATACTGGTTTATATCTAAATTATATACTGAATTTTTGTTTTGATTGTTGAAAGATAGAATAACAAAACCATGTTTCTTTTTTTCCTTTAAAGAAGATTCATTCTTTGACTACTGTTTCTGAAATTACAGTAAATTTCATTTTTTAGTAAGTAATCCTTGCTTAAACTTTAAAATGAATCTTCAAGTTCTAAAATTATGGCAATCGTCCTTCTATCAAATTTGTTGTGGGATATAGGTATATTAAAAGGTTAGATGAAATCATGTGGTTGCATTATGATGTTGGTATTTATAACATGAAATCAAATAAGTAGGGATGGACATCAATGATCTTTCAGTGTTATTAATGACGTAGATGTTGACGCTGGAAGATATGCGTACGATGTCTATGCTAAAAATAATTCAAGTCTTATCCCACTAAATCTGAGTATTTATGATCGGATCAGTTTTTGAAAAAAAATTGCGATAGAGCGAATAGATATTTGAAAACATTAGGATTAAGATTGAAACATTATAACGCGTTCCTTACCTTAGGTTATGAAATAGTTACAAACGAACGAATATTATTTTCCCACTTATTGTTTTCCACAAATTGCATCCCCGACCTTAATAATTTCATTGAAAAATATTTTATCTACTTCAAAAATGCTTCTCAAACGTACTGTACTCGAGAGAACGAAGGTAACGCGTAAAATTAAAAAAAGAATCCTTTAGATTGAATTTTGGTTTTCAAATGTTATGTTGTGATGCAGGTTTCATATTTCGGATTCATTGTCGCTATCACTGGGTTGTTAACAGTAAATGAGACATTACCTAATCATCAAGAAACGCAATTTGCTTTCAGTCGAGAAGTAAACCCAAGCATAACATCAGGTTTCTTTGACGAGAGGATAACACGTAAATAAATGGAAATGGTCTATTCACAATTTAAGCAGAGCAGATGTATGCACCTCATTTCTGGCAAGAAGTCGCCATCCTATGGCTACTCCACTGCTTTGCTTTTGCTGATCTGGATAACAGTATTTTCATGGAGGTGGCCAATGCAAGTTCCTTACTGACAAACTTTTTCATTTTCTTTTACATTTATTAGAAAATTTTAACGTGGTCCATGTCACATATATGCATTTGTTAGAAAATTAACACGCAAGGCCTAGTTGTGCAACGAAAAATGTTATAAATGAGTACACATCGTAGATATGAGTATTTTATTAAATACGCAATTCATGATTTCAATATGATATAAATATATATTAAAAATTATTTTCTTATTTTTATTACTTAAATAATATAATAAAATATTAATATTTTAATAACAAAACAAAATATGTAATTTTCACAAATAATATGAAAAAAATACCATATAGTTTGTAAAATTCAGTAAAATCATAAATAAGACAGAAAGATGGGCAAAAATATTGGGAAAAGTTGCCGCCCCTTGATTGAAATTTTAAAAAAATCATCATTGTAATTATGTATATTTTTTAAAAAAAAATTATCAGTACAATTATATTATCTATCAAATACTTACTTATATTTGATCGACAAATATAATTATATTTACATGTTCTTCAACTATATGTTTAAATTTAAAAATTATTTCAATGAATTATTTTTTTATTAGCAAACTCCCTAACTTAATATATTAATAGTAATTTGCTCCATCCTTGCTTGGATGGCTTGACCATTGCTTTGCTACAAGAAAATAAAATATAAATGCACTAATTAATCATTAAATAATCTATATATAACAATATAAAAAATTATTAAGAATAACCACCAAATTTTTAATTGATTATTAAGTATATAATAATATGCTTAATAGTTTGGAAAAATTTCAAAAAAAATAATCAAAAATCAAAATTTTGTAAAAAGAAAAAAACTAGAACTGAGTTTCAAATTCAGTCTCAGCTCGAGGATTTGTGACAAAATCAACATTTAGATTATTATATCTTGATTTTAAGTGTACTAAAATTATATATTTTAAATCATTTTCATCACTATTATACTAAATTTTTATATTATATTTATAGCCGCACCCGTATCTGAGGTTTTTGAAAATTTTTGTATCGCTACATCTGAACCGTATCAGATACGATACCTACACCCGTATATAGGGATGACAATGGACTAGGACTAGGTTTATACTAAAAAATTCCTCTCGCCCAACCTACCCGGTTTACGAGCCTAAAATTGATGACCTGGCCAGCCTGTGATGTTTCACATGCCTACCCTCCTGTACCTACCCAGCTCGGCCTAGAGGATTGATTATTGTATTTAAGCTAAAATATTATTAGTGTTAGTTAATTTGATGATTTTATTAGTTATGATAATTAAAATATATCGATTTTTTCGTAGCACAAGTGTATTAGTATGGTAATTAAAATATATAAATTTTTTTGTAGCACAAGTATATATATCCATTGTCCTTCTAATAATTATTTCAAAGAAAACATATCTATTCATACAATCATATCATAACTAAATGCTTAATATAATTTAAGTGATATTAGTGTTATATTAAAATTGTATATAATTTGTAGAATATATTAATATGTATATGTATAAATATAAATAAATTATATATGTATACTACCCGCGCCACGGGCGGGCCTATACATGGAAGCTCGAATGCATGCTGAGCCATATACATGGAAGCTGATATGGGGCTTGAAGGGTATACTGCCACGAGTGCAACTTTTCTTATGGAAAGCTTGCCACGATGGATTGCCTACGGCGGTTGTCATGCATAGAAGAGTTTCTTCAATCAGTCCTACATGTGCAAGATGCCGCGAGGAGAATGAGTTTTTGGTTCACATGCTCTTCTTTTGTCCCAGCTCTAGAGCAGTATGGTTTGGATCAAGGTTGAGTTTGAGGATTGATGGTATCCCCATAAATTTCATACACGCCCTGCGAGCACTATTGGAGGGAAGGAGTTTTGAAGATCAAAGATACATTGCAAACCTTCTATGGTGTGTATGGAAGGCAAGATGTGCAGAGGTCATAGAAGGTATTAAATTTAACCCATACAAAGTGTGCTTGCAAGCCGTAGGGATGGAAAATGCACAAATGGAGCCAGAGACTATACTAGCCCGACAAGAGCATAGCTTTTATCCAGTACATAGTGGTAAATCGATAGTGTTGATTGATGCCTCATGGGTAGGGGTGTCAAACGTACTAAACGACCACGAAAGAGATAGGTTACGTTTAACGTTTCGTTTAAACGACGAAATTTTTTTTTTTTCCGCTGAATGTTTCGTTTACTGAACGTAAGGAGTAATTTTTTCGCTGAACGTTTCGTTTACTGAAACGTTCAAAACGTTTGTAACGTTCAGAATTTTGAACGTCTGAAAAATAACAACCTTTATATTCAAAAACTGCCAAGTTGACATATAACAAACTGCCAAGTTGACATATAACAAAATAACAACCTTTATATTCAAAAAAACTGCCAAGTTGCCATTTGCCAAGTGCTACACTACATATCATACATATCATACATCCAAAACTGCCAAGTTGACATATAACAAAATAACAACCTTTATATTCAAAAAAACTGCCAAGTTGCCATTTGCCAAGTGCTACACAGCCCTACATACATATCATACATCCAAAAAAACTGCCAACTGCCAAGTGCTACACTACATATCATACATCCAAAATGTACTAAGTAAAAGAGTATCCAACATATAATAAAGTTACCATTTACCATTTACCATTTACCAGCTTGTCAGCCACTCTAAAGTTACCATTTGCCATTTGTCAGCTACTCTAAAGCCAACCCAAATCCCAGCTATTTTCTCAGATATACCAATCTCAGCCACAATATACCAATCTCAGCCACAATGGCAACATTATACAAACATTTAAACACATTTATCATCATTGAAAATTCAATGCTAGAGATTTGAGGAGCCAAAGAGACTAACTAACAGTCTCCAGGCTTCAAGGTAATAGGCAACAAACAACAAACAGTAACAGTAACAGTAACAGTAACAGTAACAGTAACAGTAACAGTAACAGTAACAGTAACAAAGTAACAGTGCAGTAACAGTAACAGTTTTTAAGGCAACAAGTAACAAACAACAAGCTTTAAAAAATACCAGTAATTGAACTGATAAACCAGACTGGCACATGTTTAGCTTCCACTGCCACAAATGTTATCATCTAGTACTCCTTCATCAGTGGACCATATGATATTACCAAACATGCCACCATTATCTGCATTAACACACATCAGGTCAAACAAATGACATTAGTATTAGAAAGAGTAAATTAAAGAGTAAATTAAATACCAGTAATGCTAGCACATAACCAATCTTGGGCACATATTAGAGCTTCAATGCTCTCATCATTTAGAGACGATCTAACAGTGCTCAGAATCCTACCAGAAGTACTGAAAGTGGACTCTGACGCCACTGTTGAAATTGGGACAGCCAAGATGTCCCTTGTTAACTTAGCCATAACAGGATATGTTTGGCTTTTCAGTTTCCACCATGTAAGGATGTCAAAGTCATCATCTAAGCTTGTTTCATCAAGTGGGTCATCTAGATATTGATCTAGCTCTGATTTTGTTGTCTCAGTGGTCCTCTTACCACTCAAAAAATCTTTCAAGCCTTTTGTGTCATCGACACTATGTGTTGCACCAGATCCAACCCTAATTATCACAACATCATACAAGAAATCAAGCATCAATTTTAAAATATAAGAACTAAAAGAAATCAAGTCACTGACACTATGTGTTGTACCTCTGAGTTGAGCTGCCAGTTTGATTTTGTGTTGCCCTTGAGTGTGCATTCAAGTATTCTTTGAACAAAGCAAGCAAGCATGCCTTGATGTTGGTCATAAATCTTGCACAATCCTCAGAATGCATCATGTTGTAATAGTACTCAACCACTGCTAACTTGCACCTAGGGTCTAGAACACAAGCAATAGCCAAAAGGGCATTTCCATTGGACCAATACTTGTCCCACTTGGCAAACATTTCTATACTCATTTGAACAACAAAGGGATATGGGCTACTTCTCATTTTCTTAATATTTAGGTAAACCTCACAAAATTCAGGGAAGTACAAATTAAGGGTTGGATATTTGGAACCACTTAGTTTATTTGTGGCATCATAAAAGACTTTCAAGTGCCCAATTATAGCCTGAACATTATCCCAATCTTCTCATAGAGATGGACATGAAATGTACCTTTTATCATAGGTAGCAAATCAGTTAATAGCCTCTTTTAAGTCCAATGCCAACTCCAACATTAAGTAAGTGGAGTTCCATCTTGTCTGCACATCCCAAGCAGGTTTCCTTTGTGGGGCATTAACCTAAGGAAAAAACAAATTTAATTAGACTGAACTAATTGAACTAATTGAATACAAATACAAATACAAGATGAATTTGCACACCTGAGATGCTGCCAAGATGAATTTCTCCATTCTAGATTGTGAATGTCTAATGTATTTCATTGTGGCTCTAATTTTTTGTATCTCTCCATCTAGTACACTCAAACCATCTTGCACAATCAGGTTCAAAATGTGGCATCCACATCTTTGATGAAAGATGGAGCCATCAGCTGGTAAGTGCTTACTAATCTGAGTTGTAGTCAACATTTCTCTTATGGCAGCATCATTAGCAGAAGAGTTATCAAGTACCAAACAAAAAGCCTTTTTATCCACATTCCACAATACCAATTTTTCATATATAGCCTCGTGAAATGTGCTTGAACGGCAAGTGGAGAGGGCAAAGGGATGAAGTTAATAATTCTCTTTCTCAACAAAACAAGTATTATCAATGTAATGACATGTAAGGGACATAAACCCCCTTTCCCTACTCTTACTGGTCCACAAGTCACTTGTAAAACTGAACTTGCAATCTAGTTTACCAAGTATGTCATACAACTTACACTTCTCATCTTCATAAATATTAATGCAATCTGTTCTAATTGTATTTCTTGATGGCATTTTAAAGCAAGGTTGCAGGTCCTTTAAAAATACCTTCAAGAAATGGTGGTTGGCACAGTTAAAAGGGTATTCATGTGCAATCACCATTCTTGCCAAGTTTTTTCTGCTTCTCATTTGGTCAAATACCCAATTAGCAGGACTTGGCTCACCTGCTGATAATAGTAAAATGATTAGTAAAATAATTATTAAATGATATGAATTGAATAATAAAAATTAATGATAACACACCTTGATTAATTACCAAAGATCTTTTGCAATGCATCTCTGGTTTATGCCTCTTCATTATCTTACATCCTTTTTTGATATGATGCAATAATGAACCTAAGGTGCTCCTTGAGTTACCTTGCAAATATTTAGTCGAACAATACTTACAAGTAGCATTATAGCTACCATCACTTTGCTTTGGACCCTTTATGAAATGCTCCCAAACTCGAGAGTATCAGTACATCTCTACTTTTTCTTTTTTGGGTGGTTTCAAGACCAGGTGTCACAGTGCACCAGGGGTCTTCAGTGGTCAATGGGATCCTCAGATCAACTACAATCCTTTGAACCTCATCTTGTTCCATACTAAAAGTTCAAACAAACAAGCAAGTAAGCACCGCAAGTAAAAGTTCAAACAAGCAAGCAAAGAAAGTTCAAGTAAGCAAGCAAGTAAGCACCGGTAAGTGCCGGTACCAAGCAAGCAAGCAAGTATCGGTAAGTGCCATACAAAGCATATTCATCCGAGTCTGGTACAAGCAAGCTTGTTCCATACTAAAAGTTCAAACAAACAAGCAAGTAAGCACTGGTAAGTAAAAGTTCAAACAAGCAAGCAAAGAAAGTTCAAGTAAGCAAGCAAGTAAGCACTGGTAAGTGCCGGTACCAAGCAAGCAAGCAAGTACTGGTAAGTGCCGGTACCAAGCATATTCATCTGAGTCGGTACCAAGCAAGCTTGTTCCATACTAAAAGTTCAAACAAACAAGCAAGTAAGCACTGGTAAGTAAAAGTTCAAGCAAGCAAAGAAAGTTCAAGTAACCAAGCAAAGAAAGGGTAAAGAAAAACATACTCATCTAAGACAAATCGTGCTCACCTCTAAAACATATTCATCCGAGTCGACCATAGCTAAGAAACCCGCATGCAAATGAGTAACAAATGATTAAACAAAACAAATAAAAAATTTCAAAGAAAAAGCAAAATAAAGTATAAGAAATACCCGAAAATTGCTTTCTTGCGTTTTCTTTCTCTTTCTTTCTCTCTCTCTCTCGCCTTTGTTTTTTCTAACTCTCTCTCTTTTTTTTCTTCCTTTCTTTCTGTCATTTTTCTTCCCTTTAGAGACATATATACCCAAGAGTCCCCGATCGAACGAAACGTGTAACTTACACTAAAATGCTAGAAACAAGAAAACGGATCATCGACCACAGGGCCACAACAAGCAATCAAGCATTCAAGCTAGGGTTTTGTGAAAAGAGACAATCGAAATGATGAGGGGAGACGAAGATACGATCGATCATACAGAGAGAGAGAGGGGTCAGGGTCTCAGGGACTCAGGGACTCAGGGACTCAGGGTCAGGGCTCAGGGAGACGAAGATACGATCAGATCACAGAGAGAGAGAGAGAGGGGTTAGGGCAGGGGGAGACGAGACGAAAATACGATCGGATCACAGAGAAAGAGAGGGGAGACGAAGAACCACAGGGCACAGCGGCGCGGCGCCTAGGGTTAAGCATCCTTCTTTTTACATTACCAAGGCGTGACTCCCCTGCAATTCAAAGTATTCTATACAAGTAGAATACTGGACGAAAGAACGAAATTATACGAAACGAAATGGGTTTGTTTCGTGTTTCGTTTCGTTTTCCTAGCGAAATCCCGACTCAGTTTCGTGTTTCGTTTCGCTGAGCCAACGAAACCAAAATTCATTTCGTTTCACGTTTCGTTCGAGCGAAACGAAACGTTGAAACGCAAAATTTCGTTGCGTTGACAGCCCTACTCATGGGACACATCTGGTAAGGCAGGGGCAGGCATTATCCTCTATGACTACAGAGGAAAAATGGTGGAGATACGGTATTTCTCATACAAGGCTGGAGATGCAATGCATGCTGAGACATTAGCAGTAGCTGCAGCAATGGATTAGTACCTTGTGGTTTACGGACTGTAAGAACCTGGTTCAAGAGTTACAGCAGATGGGGGAAATACCTCTTCATTCATGGAGGGAGGAGCAAATTCTCAAGCTCAGGAGCCAAATTCGACAAAGTGCAGTTCAGATCCAGATCAGGTACGCCAGTAGACAGCACCTTGTGGTTTCGCATAATCTGGCAAATTTAGCTCGAAGGGTTGGACGACAATACAGAGGAATACTGACGTCCTCCTTTATGGCAGAGCACTGCATTGCAAATGAGCTAGATCGACGGGTTTTCACAATAGTTCATGATGATGGAGGATAAGAATGAAAACTGGATTGATACAGGGGAGAGAGTCAAGGCAGAGCCTAAAAGTATCAAGAGTTTCGACCAAATCATCTTTAGGCATCCAGAGCCCATCTCCAAACCTTTTCAAGGCTATTTTCAATTATTTGGGTATTTTCTGGTTTTATTTTCTTATTTTATCTTAGTTTCAAGGCTCAGTGTTAGTTCTTTCCGTTTTGTTAGATTTAATTGTAGGCTCTCAGCTATATGTACCAGTATCAGATATGTATGGCCTTTTATGAAACCATGTAATGTTTTAATTTTTAATTAAATATAGCCTACGGGCCTTTCATTAAAAAAAAAAAAAGATTTTCTGAATGTTTGGAGTATCAATGCTATACTATACTCACCACTAAAAATAAGTTATTACAAAAAGAAGGAAACCTAAAAGCTAAACATAAAGGAAACAGATAGGTAAAAAAAATCCTAGAATTTAATCTTCATACTACACTAACATATGTACGAGTTTTCTACTACAACATTTGGAGTCTCCCAATTCTACCACGTCGCATTGTCGCTTCCAATTGTGCTCCACAGCGAGAAAGCATCTACAGCAACAAATGTCCTACAACACTTGTTATCTGAAATTACAATAAATAATGTCAGTTCTAACAATAGAACTACAGAAGACATCGACAGAATGCAGTACAGTGGACTTAACCATAATGATGAGAAGAAACTGATCATGTACTCAAAAGCAAAAAAAAAAAATGTTGCAAGTAGGTATCCAGTATTATAATTGTGTAAAAGTTAACTGAGAACAAGGAGCCCAATTTAAATCAAAGTAACCTAGAGTAAAAACAAAAAACAAAAATGCATCCAACACACTGAAACCAAAGCATACAACAAAAAGTTATGCTGCTGGTCAACTCATGATCCGCAGACAGACAAAGTATTGCCTTATGGTTATAGTGGCAAAAGATGGGGGGCTGCACCATCTTGGTTCTCTATGTTTGTGATTCGGGTAAAGCCTTACATTGGATTTATTAGGTCATCGATTGTTATTTTAGGGTTGGGTCAGCCTCAGGTTGTGCAAGGTGTCAGTTTTCATAGTTCTAGGTTGGTTCTGGTTTAGGTTACTGTCAATCAAGTCTTAATCCAGATCAATTCACATTATTATTGTAATAAACTTGACTGTGGAGATAAGCAGTTTCTAGGGTATAATAAGTTTATAAGTCGAGATTCAACATGCCTGTGGGTCTGATAGGGCTGGAGCCCAGGTTTTGATCTTCTAGAATTTGGGTTTATTAAGTTCTGATAGCTTGATGCAGATTCATCAGTTTTGATTGTAGATTTTTTAAAATAGGTTGACATGGATGAGGGTTAGGTTTAGTCAGGGCTCGGAGTTGAGTCAGTACCCTAGTATTTGCCCACTCTACTCGTGAGGAATTTCAGATAACAGAAAGTATATGTGAGAGTGTAAATAATAGCTTGCTCATATAAATTAAAGTGTTCAAACAAGATAATCAACCACCCAAAGATGGCATCGGTAGGCACCCCATAAACAGTTGCAGCTACTATTGGCAAATCATTGTCGAAATTAGAACAGTTACAACAGACTACTGACGGAAAATATTATATATATTCCAACACAGCCAAATAACATTATCTACAACTACATGTTTCATTCCTTCATCAACTGAAATGAAAAAGAAAAGAAGGCATGGAAGCCTACCATGTCTAACTAAACTCTGAGCAGTTGAACCTTGTTTGCAAAAGCGATCCCAATCCAATCCGGGTGTGCTGCTGACCACTGAAGCTGGTTTATCTCAGCTCCTGCTGAGTAACTCAGCATGGGGTCCACTCCTTCAGGCGGGAGCATTGTGCCTGGTGCGGCAGCTGCTGGGACCTCCCATATCAATGCCTGACCATCATCCCCAGCTGAACATAAGTGTCGTGGTGCCTGCGGGGCCCATGCTAGGGAGTTGACACAGGCACGGTGACGCTGCAGCTCAGCAACAGGAAAGGCAGGAGAGCGGATGTCAAGGATTATGATGCGATCACTGTCCATCTGTAGGGCTGCCATGTACCGAAGGTCGGACTTGTTCCAAGCAAGACGGAGGAGGGGCGTGTCAGGTCGCGGGCTCTCATAGACTATAGTTGAGTGCTCCTTGTCACGTAAGTCAAAGATTCGAACAGAGCCATCAGCTGAGACACTAGCAAAAACACCAGCCTCTCCCCATGCAATGTCATATACCTACCATGTTTTTGCAGGTTAGTTTGGAACATTAAAACAATTACTGGATAGATCTTGGCTGTGTATGGTAGGGTTAGACTGATCAACTATGTTCACCATTGTTTTTCAGAACAGGATATAAAGGTCACTTTTCCCCCTTTATCTTTCTTAAAGGGCTTATATTTTGAACTCCAGGCTTCTGATTAGCCTCCGGTCATTCTAATTCTATCTATATTTAATATACATGGTGTGAACTAATAATATCCATTAATCATGTCTTTATAAGGTTATTATCCATTTAGGTTCTACAAGTAAACGATTATGTCTTCTAGCTTTGTATTCAAAATTTTGGTTCACTCTCAACTATACTATTACTGAGATCTCATGACCAGAAATGTAAATTAGAAAAGGAAAAGGAAGTTCTCTTCACTAGTTATTATATAACATGTGGCATTCTTTCAAATACCAAAACACTAGTTATGTTTTCATTTTGCTTGGCTCATAGCAACTTCGAACATAGAAAACAAAACAATATGGATGTCCTTTTTATTCCTCTTTTCACCAATAGTGTTATAAATGCTTCTGGCATGAATTATCTCTAATAATATTAGCAATTGTTCTATGGTCATTCATGTACCATGGCATGTTTTGGCCCTTAAATTATCCTTGTTAGCTAAAACTGTTCTATTCTCTATTGAAATTCTAGCTGAAACTTCCTCTTTATATAGTCAAGTCCTGAATTTTGTTTTATCTTGATCAGTACTGCTCAAAAGACCAGTGAACATTTCACAGACTGGTACTGTTTTTGGCCAACAAATCAAAATCTGGTTTAAGCAGTAAGGATTGCATGTGAATCACAAAAGAATAAATGAAATTCAAACCAATAGGTTACTACAGCCGTTATACACATGACAGGAATCACGAAAGGGTACCAAAATATTCAAGGATTTCCATCATCACCTCTTTATCATGCGCAATGAGCTGAGTCTCGACAGCCCCACGCTCTATGTCCCACACCGTACACGTGGTATCAATAGATGACGTACCGATCCGCCTTGGCTCGGCATCATTCCAATCAAAAGATGTCAGAGGGGCACAGAAATCGCTGGACTTGCTATTATTAAACACTGACCTGATCTCGCTCTTCCCTGCACCATCCCCGTCATGGTTTACTTGCCAGAGTCGCAAGAAATCGCCAGACGACGCGATCAGGGACGATGTGGAGCCGGGAATTGGCCGGGGGTGGAACATAAGCTTAGTAGCTGGGTACGGGTGGTCAAAGGATAGAGCGGGTTCAGGCCGAAACGCCGTCGATTCCTCGTCAAAAGTCACGATGTCAACCCTGTTGTTGTACTCCTCGAGAAAGGAACCCAGAGCGAGGCGGAAAGGGGCGGAGGCGGAGGAGGAGAAGGCCATGGCGTAGACCGGGTGCGGCGAGTCCAAAGTGTAGGCATTTGGGTTGAGGATGGAGCTGCTCTGCTCCATTCTTGGTTGGACGAAGAGGATCGAGGATCTAAAATTGGGGATTTTTGAGGGGGTATAGGGCAATTTAATCGGAAGAAATCGCTGGGTTGGTAAGCACTCGTCCGAAGGTCAAAGAGGAGGCGAAGACATGGTCAAGAGCACGTGCCCTCTATTTTTCTCTCTTTTTCTCCGGAGAAACGCGAACTAGAAAAGAGAGTTGAAGCCAGGCTGCACAAAAAAGCTCGGGCTCGTGGCTCTCGGGCCAGGTTCAGTTCAGCTCGAAATCTTCGAAATTAATTAAAATGAAATTTAAATATTCTAGAAATTAATCTCCGACTAGTTAAATGAGCCGAGTTTGAGTTGGGGTCATTTCTCATGGCTTCGACTCGCTCGAATAAAAAATAGTTTATATATATTTTTTTGTCGAACTCTAATCCGATAACTCTTCTCTCATCATCTCTCACCATCTCACTATGTCACCGGCTTAAAGACGTTTCTTACTCGCTCGTAATTAGCTTCTTATATCTGACTCGATAGTTTTTTGTTAGTTCATCCATTCAAATTAATGCAGCAAAAATGTCATTGAAAATATAGTTTATTGATATACCAATTTGTACAAATTCTCATACCAATTTTGTAGATGTACCAATCTTATAGTTTGTAGATGTATTAAATCTAAATATTAAATTGAGTCAACGCACATGCATTGGCTCGTGAGTCAGCTCGAATAGTAACGAGCCGAGTTTGAGCTTGAGATTTTCAATCGAAGCGTTTCACGAGCTCACTTTTCGACTCGAATCGAATTTTCATGAGCCGAGCTTGAGTTAAGCCCAGCTCGACTCGACTCGACTCGTTTGCAGCCCTAGTTGAAGCCTTGAAGATATATAAAAATAGAAGGGTGATAATAGTCTCCAATAATTTGTCCCTATACAAAATCCCCAGATATTTGACTGCACGTAATTGGCACGTCAACCAGCGACTTTTCATTTCTGAACCAACGATTTGGACTTTTTTTTTAATAGTTAACGATTGTCGCTGATCTTACCGGCTATTTACATGGAAAGCTTGCTATTTATAATGAGTCATTTTTTTCTATAATTGACTTATTTTGTATCATGACGTTGGTTTCATTAAAATATTTAATTCAAATATTGATAGTACGGTTGTCTTTTAATGATTATTAATTGTTGGTCTCACAGTTATAAATTTTAAGCCGATGATGATAATTATTAATTGTTGATATTATTTACATCAAGCAAAATAATCATTAATATGTACTAAATAAGAATTAAGAAACTTGATATGAAGTTTTTATAGTCCCGTTCTCTTATCTATATATACTAATTACAGTTATAGTTAGTATAAAAATACATCATTAAATATCTCTAGTTAACTACAACGCATCAATACAATAGTCAATGATACCAACAATTAGTGATGTGCTTTGTGATCTGCTCTTTCGTTCCAATGTTATTTATACCAATTATGTGGATTATTAATATTTTATAAATGAACTATTTGCATTAACTATGTGAATATATTATAATAAATGTCACGATGTCATATGCTAAAAATATAATCTCATGACCTGGTCTTTCAGTCATATGCTATTTATACTTATTATATGGGTTATTTATAATTCATGATTATTTATATGAACTATATGAACACATTATTATAATTACTAGTGTTTTAGCATATTATTTTTAGTAAGTAATGTGTCTAACGAGCCATTTACGAGCCCTTTGGTGCATCTATACTATTTATACCTTCATGTGGACTATTTATAAATAATTAATTAGTTTTTTAGATTAAATATAAAAATACATTATTATAACCACTAATATAAAGCAATTTATATTCAAAATTTTGGATATATCATGTGTCTAGGTCTATGGAAAATAAGATATTTTAGGTGTGTTATAACTTATAAGCAACTATTTATATTCTCTTATTTGATTATTAATATAGTTGATATAAAAGTCCTCTTTTGAAAATCTTACAGTTGTAGGTTTCTAATTTTGAACTATTTATAACTGAGAGTTTCATTATTTGTATTAATTTAGATCATTATTAATATTTATTACAACAAGATGTTCATAACTAGTATTTTTCATAGTATTACTTGAGGCATGAATCTATTCATAACTCTAAATAGCCTTACTGATATTTATTGAATTAGTTATTGATAGTGTTAGTACACCAAAAAAACATATAGATTGTTTACAACAAAACTTTTATAATAAAAGCAATGTTATTAGAAAATAATTTTCGTTACAATTGCCAAAAATATTATTTCATTAGACAATGATTAATTACATAAAGAACATATTGAAAAATAGTGTCGGTACACCAATAGATCATAATTGTGACTACATAAGAAGCAAATAAAAATAAAATTCACAACTATAATTATTTTTCTACATAGAGCGATGAAAAAAAGAGGTTTTTTTTTTAAAAAAAAAAAAAAAGGTAATCAATTGAAGCAAAGCTTATTTTGGATTGGTCTGCATCGCCTTCTACTGAAGGTGAAGGTGTGGCAGTGGTGTTGCCTGTGGCCACCGCTTTTTAGTGTACAACACCCTTGTTTTCCAATTTGAGCTCTTTTTGCGCTGCTCAACACTCAAATACAATCAACTTTCAAAAATGAAGGCAATTTCAAGAGAAGATTTGGTTCTTGATCTAAAGAGAAAGAAGAAGAAGAAGAAGAACATAAGCATATCGAGAACTTTAATTAGCAATTGACCATAAAATGTAAGGGAACATAAGCATGTCGAGATTATTAATAATTAACATGAAGGCAGCCGGGTCGACCTCACCTATCCAGATAAGAGGATCTGGCCAGCGGGCACGGCTGCACGGCTGCACAGAGGCTGAGCACAGCCACACAACAACTGATCCTCGAATCAGCTACAGCTCATGTTGGGTTGCCCCTGGCTGTCATCTAGCACGGGCCTCCACAATCACCAATGCTTCAGATAGCTACTCACACTAAGCTTTCCTAATAAATATATAGTTTAATAAAACATAAATATTAAGATACATTACCACAACATGATTTGTTATAAAATGGAATTCAGAAGTCATATATGTACAAACTTGTTCAAGGGAAGCTTGTAGTGCAATGTATAACAACCTAACGGAGTAGCTTTGAAGGCAGGCACGTTGCTTATAGCAACTATAATGGCATGCCATACATTGTCTTTCACATAATTCCTGGCCTACAAAATTTAGAGATACATAATGAATGTTGCTTATTATTTTCATACAGCTTCATAATTTTATCAGAGGTTAGGAGCATGCTTATCAAAACTAAACCAAGCTGCATAATTTTTGCCTTGGAAAGAACAATACCAGTTAGGTGCTTTGACCATCTAATCCAAGTACCACAACTTGTCCTGAGAAAACCTACAAATCATCAAAAAGTAGCATCACTTAACTAAAAGCGTAGGTAGGTAAGAAAATAAAATTCTTGAAAATAATTTATTAATCATCGCTTCTCAATGAGAGTATAAAACATAATTGTACCTCGATTGCCAAGACTCGAGAATTATAAGGCAAAGCCAACAATGTCGATTTCCATTGCTGAGACTCGAGAACGAAGCGATCGCGAGATCGGGGGGCTGCATCGTGGGACCAACCACGCCGACCTTCAGATTGGAACACTGAGGGAACACCTTGAGGCTCCTTCAAGGGCCCAACAAAAGAAATGATCTATTGTTGCATAGCAATAGAAAGCATGCTCATGCTGCTTCGACGACATTTTTATGCCTTCTCTCCGCTCTGGGCAGGAGCGCTAATAGACACATGTGGGGAGAGGAGCAGTGGCCAGGGTTGGCAAAAGGAAGAGAGGGAATGCAGAAAAAGAGAGAAGATAGGGAAGGGAATAAGAACAGAATACATTGATGAGTTGCGTGCTGAAAATGATGAGTTCCCCCGTCCAAATCCTGATCGTTCCAGAGTAAAACATCCAATTATGAAGTGATAAAAGATGAAAAATAAAATCTCGGCCACATGCCGCACTGATCCGATGGTGCAAACGCTTAAATCGCTGAGGAGCCAACATTTTATATCTTCAACACTGCACAAATATGAGCCAGCATCGTAAAAGTTGGCCGTTTATGCCCATAAATCGGGCGATTAGTTGTAGTTAGTTGGGTAAATCGTTCTGATATTTTACTCAGAGTGCATTTTCCGGATATTAATGATTAATTATTCATCAAAAATTCAGGGCTGTTCTTATTTAGGGAACAATGAATTCCCCTCGTTACAATAGCAAGTTGATCAAGAAATTTCAATTTCAAATCCAAATTTATTTCCTTTTTTTATATTTCTTACTGCTGAATTAAAATTATTTCATCTGAGACTGAATCCTCCAGTCTGATAAAAGGTCAGAAGAATAAATTAATCGATTGCACAGCTTTAAGCGGCATCGAGTGAGAGCTAAAATAATCTTCTAATTTTACGTGAGGGGTGCAACATATTAGAACCACCATTTTAATATAAAATCTACGTTAGTACATCTTTATGATATTAAAGAACAAAATGCTAATAGCTGACTTTGATTTTAATTATAACAGAGGGCATTTTTAATGTCTTCGGAAAAGTAGAGAGTACGTAATGGATTTTCTAATTTTAAATTTAAATAATTGATAATAAGTAGCTTTTTTTCCCCTTAACAAATGTAAAATTCCATTTCGTGATAGCTAGCAAAAACTTTTCAATCTGGATCAGAAATTGTGCTTTCCATTTTTATCATCGTCATCAACAACAACACGATGATTCAATATAAATTTTCTACAACATATCAAAAAACTGAATTCGCATCCGCTGTCATACATTTTATATGGTAGCAAAGTGCTAAATTTCTTTTATGTCATGATGAACAAAATTCACAAAAAAAAATATATTACTTCTCTGTCATAGAAAAATTAAAGCAAGTTAATACAGATCCCAAAAAATAATAGTTCCTTTGAACCTTTGATGGAATAAAATGCGGAAGTACTACTCCTGACAAAAGAATTGTTAAAACTGACATATCAGTTGGGCCTTTGATGGAACAAAACAGTACCAGGGGACACACGTATTTTGTTTATGGACTCGTTGAAATTCTTCTTTCTTCCCATTATATGGGCCGAATAAAGCCTTTCTATATTGTCAAACAATTTGGCTAAACACATAAGAGATAAAACCTCAGATGTCAAGGCCTCAAAAAAATTAATGAGCTAGTAACGCAATAACAAGAGAAGTACGAGTTCCGAATTAACTTCTGTAAAACTGTTAAGACTTTACATATTTTTTCCAGCCCTTTTGCTCATTGCAAATAATAATAATAATAAGAAGAAGAAGAAGAAGAAGAAATAGTTTTGAATTTCACACTTCAAATTCCCATCTATTTATGCTTATCCAGTTCATTTGCTGTTTTGCGATTGATTGGTGTGCTTGAAATGTAGAAGCGCTCTAACTACTAATTCAGTCTTGTTCAAATTGCATACCAATTCTTACTTTGAAAAATATTGCAATTAATTAGCAACATTTTTTCATCTTATAGAATATTGATACGGTAAGAACAAAATAGTCCGCATATTGAATTAAAATACAGAACATGTATTTTCTTCCAATTAGTGTAATTATATAGTGTCAAATATACAAATTCAAACAAAGCGATAATTAGTCTTTGGAATTCGCGATGACAAATACTGCATTTGATAAGAGAAGAATATTGTGGCAGATCCTCACGAAATGGAATTCCGGTTTTTGAATTGGGAGGATCCCTTGTCAATGGCTTATTTGGACAATTTTGTCAGTTTACATTTAAATAAATAGCAAAAAAATCTTTAAAATAGGAATATTTTTTATTTATCGATTGAGAGTGTTTCAAATTTCATGGAATTTGATTATCATTTGATAATTCATTAAAGCATGGGCGGATCTTGTGTATACCAGGGGGCAGCTGCTCCCCTGGATTTAGAAAAATAATGTTTTTTTGTAATGTTTTCGGTAATTTATCTCCCTGAAATTTTTTTGTCCCCCTCTGAATTGTGTGATTAATTTTATTGAGAAAAAAATATTTAATATCGTGCATAATGAAATAATTATACAAAGATTTTAAAATATAAAGTTCCGTAGACGAAAACTTTCTTCATCAACTTGATTATCTATTATTTTAAGCTTTATTTTATTATTATTTTTAATATATAAAATATTATTATTTTAATAATTTTTTTATTAGATAAGAATATATATTAAATTATTATTTTTTTATTTAGTACCCGATTAGTTAATGAATTTGAACCCGGTAAACTATTACAATCCGATAATTGTCCCCTTTGATCAAAATCCTGCATCCGCCCCTGCATTAAAGGCCTTTAAAGTTTTATGTAATTTGTAGGTTTTAATTTAATGATTTTTGATAAACTATCGATAATAAAATTACATAAAATTTAAAACACTATCAATATATATATATATATTTTTTAAATATTTTTGTTATTTATTTCAAAATTCATTGTCAAAATTGTCAAGATAAGCCATTTTTAAGGTATCCCTCCCCAAATTGAATTATGATTTGTCCTTTTGTTTAAACAGGTCAAGGCAACTCGCTGATTGGAGACCTTGATTCCAGAAAGCATTGAAGTACTCCTCGTATGTGAAGCTCCTGTAAACAGGAGGATGATCTTCATCCAACAGGCCTTTTGCTGGTTCAATAACAGCATCCATAGAAGGACTGTAGAATGTTGGAACTGAAATTCTCTCGCTTTTGTTGTTTACTATTACCCGATGAAGCACACTCTTGTAAAGGTCATTGCTAAGCGCCTGGTATTAAATTAATTTAAAATAAAAGTTAAGCCTGTAAACATCATACCTTACAAATTGATAAAAGTGATGATGAACCATAAATTGTAACTACTGGCAATTAAGAACGTTTCTGTACCTGCATTTGGTCACCTATGTTGATAATCAAAGCATCCTCTACTGGGTCCACTGCAACCCATTTCCCTTCACGCATTACTTGCAAGCCCGATACGCAATCTTGGAGCAATATTGTGATGGTGTTCGGATCCTTGTGGCCGGGGAGGCCATATGTTAGCTCCGGCTGCGGGCATGGAGGGTAGTAGTTAACCGCCATGTGTTGCGCTTGTTTTCCCATCGCCTCTACCATGTGTTGTTTATCTAAGCCGAGGCTATTAGAAATTGCTTCCAATAGCCTCAAAGCAAGCTCTCTTGCATGTCTTGCATATTCCCCAACCACTTGCCTACATACCAATAAATTATTTTTTTTTTCTGTTTTGATCAATATTTTAGAGTTTATCCATTTTCTTTTATGTACCTGAAATCAGAGGGATTTGATGGCCATTCATGGATGAATTTTTCAAGTGGGTAACAATGAAGCCTCAGAAAATCTCTCCAGTTGCTGACTTTCTCAGTACGTACATTGAAGCTTGTTGATAGCCTGTTTGCTTTCATTGGGTCATCGGAGTACATTTTCATCCTCTCAGACTCTGGTAAATGGAAGAAATCTCTACCAACTCTTAACATTGCTTCAACTAGTGCTTTCGGAATACCATGATTTGTAATCTTTAAGAAAAGACAAGGAACGAAATTGAAATGTTTAAAAGCTGCCGTTACGGAACTTCTTTTGAACATTTCAAAGCATGGCGCAGAACAAATTGCATGCTATTGCAATGATACAGAATTTAAAAAGACAGAATTATTGCAATGAAAAAGAAAGAAACAAATATCAAACAGAACTCATCTGTATATTTACCATGAAGAAACCATCATTCTCGCAAGCTGAACCAATTGCCTTGATAATTTTCCGGTGATTTGGGCCACTGAGCCCTTTCATATCAATAACAGGAATAGATTGCAATGATGAGTCCATCACGTTACGGAGATCAGGTCGGTCACTAGCTGGTCTAATGTAGCTAGAAGAAACTTCGTTTGAATTAGAAACAATGTCCGTTAATAGAACTTTTGGTGCGCTTGGTGCCATGGCAAACCTCAAAATCAGGGGCCAAGGGTTGAGGAATGTAAAATTCAATGTTGATGTGTGTGCTCAATTCAATATTGCTATACATATATACATACCGAAATTAATGTTCGTCAGCGGAGCCGTCATCTATCTAACATATGGTGACACATCAGCTGACCTATGTCTCTCTTTTTTTAACGACCTGATCGACGCGCTACGGTAACGACATCTTTTATTTTCATCCAATGATCAACAACCTGCGCCGATAACATAAACTAAATAAACAACAAAAATAAAATAAAATCAGCTATAAAATTATAGTAACTAATTATTTAACGACGCAATTTGTGTTATAATAATTATGCACATACATAAATCCCACAACCAAACTCGATGGTAATAAGCGGGGCTCTACAGGGCTTATTTTCGCTCACAACCGTTTATGAGTTGTGTGGATCATCCCTTTCGGGTTAACAAAAGGGTCGTTTATAACGTGCACGCCTAAGTAAAATTCTATCAATATCATTTATCAACATCCAATCAATTCAGACAACTCAAATCATCGATCCATATCATAAGTCACATCCAATCAATTCAAATAATACAGGTCATCGACCCATATCATAAGTCACATCCAATCAATTCAGATAATTCAAATCATCGACTCATATCACAAGTCACGTTCAATTAATGCAGACAATTCAGATCAACAACTCATATCACAAGTTAAATGTCAATCAATCTCTAATAACATCATTTAGATCAAGCAAAGTATCAAAATAATAGATAATAATCAAATACAAGTTGTAGAGGAGTCTGGTTATCTTATGCAAAATGATTATGATTCTTGACTCAATACATGATAACGATGTCTAAATTCGTCACGACGACTATGATTCTGAACCCAAATCACGATACCTATTTAAATCGCATTGATATTAATATAATTTATTTTTATTAATTTTCTTTAGGAATTTATTCAACATAATTTGATAACGGTCTTCGCTATAGATGTAGTATACTGAAGACCTAAGTAAATTATCTAGAGTGGGTGTGTGTGAGCTAAGTCGTGAAGGAGCCTCTCGGTAGGTTTAAGCCTTCTATTTATAAGTCTTTTTTGAGACTTGAAGTAGACATGTCGGGACCAAGGTCCAACCAGACGGTTAACTTTTGTACTTACTATTCTTTTTAGAGTATCCTAAGCTAATTTTCAGGCGGGCCAGGGACGGGATGAGGCCCAATTGCATTGGGCTCTATCATTAGCCCTCAAGTTTATTCTTCGGTCAGGTGAGCATAATATATATATTCCAAGCCGATATGTTTCATAATAATGATGCTAATAGGTCTTCATTGCGGTTTCAACCCTCGGGAGTTGTTAGGGGAAATGGTGAAGTTTTTAGTCCTTGAATATTCTCAAAGGTTGTAATCAGGATTCAAGTTCTCGGGTGATCTTAGAGTGTATCATTGTGCCTTAACTCCTCAGGTCCTCAATCATCTCGACTTTCTTTTGCCGCGTTCTTTCCTCGTCTTTCTCACCCGGATCGCATCATCATCATAACCATTTATCAACATGTCTCATGTGTCAGCGTCCTTTCGCTTCTCACGTCAACTGACACAACTCTTGAACTTCCTCTCAATTTTGATAAACTGGAGGTTTCCCTTGACACAACGTTCGATATCGCTTTTTTCTTTTTACCTCTTCTTCATTTTCGTTATCTGCACTGTCTTTATGATTTCTCTCTGTGAATAAACATTTCTTCCTTTAAATGTTTGAATATTCCTATTCAGACCTATTAAGTGATGTCTCTTCTCCTTCCTCTTTTATTTAAACAACTCATTTCCCTCTTCCTTCTTTCTTCCTTTTCTATTATCTTGTTCAAAATCTTCTAACTCTTCTTTACCCTCTATCTTCTTTGAGAGCAAGTTCTCTTCCGACGAGCTCTTTCCTCCCTGAATGATTCCTTTTCGTCCGCATCTTTGACAATAGGAGATTTCTTCTCCAAATTTTGTATTTCTTATCTCCTACATAAGCATGTGATCTAATATTTTTCTAGTTAGCATTAGTGTAATATTTAATTCGATGCATTGCTTTATTTGCCATTTTTATTGTGAATGCCGGGAGTTTCTAATATTTTATGTGCTATGATCCTCACTTAGACAGTAGTAATTTTTCTAACTTTAGATTATTACAAACTAATATAACTTATGATAGTATGATTTACTCTTAATTAGATTTTGTATACTATTTATAGTTAAATATTATAGGAACGTTTAGTTGCTATAACTATATAGTGCCTGAATAATACCAATAATTTTCTAATAATTGGATGATGTTAGTATTTGGACTAAGTATAGAATTTATGTATAGTAATGAGTAGGGTAGATATAATTATTCTTGTAGAGTAATATGGTGTGCTCGGATGTGCTTTTGGGATATAAAACCGATCAGGGAGCTAGCAGTACAATTATTGATACAGTCTCTTTTTCTCGACCTATCTTTTACCCATAGAAATATTTTATGGACATTTCGGTGGAATTATGTCCGGCCGTAAAAATCCATAACCAACCCAAAAATAGTGATTCTAATTGCGGTGGTCATCTTTTTCTTAAAAAATTTAGTGTCACCGCTCAATCTTATGTATCGTCGTCAAAGTCAGATTCTCCGGAGATGAGTAATTCAGCTTTGGAGGATGATACATATGAACCTTTTAGTACTAGTAGCTATGTTATCATGATCAATAACCTCTCCTCAGATGGGATTTGCTATGATATGTTAGTAGCCGAGAATAATTCCGAGAGCTTCTCCTCACTATCTTATACATCTACTTCACTTTATGTAGATTTTATCAGAAATGTCTTCAAAAAACCCAGATTCAACTCATGCTGAGACCGAAGCTCAAGCAGCAGCTCAGGTGAGAAAGGGGAAGGGCAAAACTATAACTTTCTCCTCTAAGAAAATGATAATAAATAAAGGGGAAGATGAAAAAATTATCGGTTCCGCCCACCCTCCTCATGTTATCCTCGGGTCGGGAAAATCTATCAACCTATTATTTTTATATAGGGAGGAAGTCACCGAGTTCAAGAAGAAATGAGCGGCCTCCCAAACCATACCGCTTTCAAAAAAGTCAAAGGAGGTCCGAGTCCATTCTCCCCCGATGATGACAAACAACACTGATTTCGCAGTCTCCTTTGCTACGACTGATGCATTGGTGATATCTACTCCTTGACCGTCATCTCCTCCTCCTTTCAAGACAGTGCAGGCTACTACTCCTGCCCGAAGCGCTTCGCGGCTATAGGTAGAAAGAAAACCTCTCAACTTGAAGATACTGAGGTGGAATCTGATGGCAGTCGATTGAGGACAGATGGCGTCTAAAATCTCACTATTCTCGGCCGAGCCATGAAATTCACGAAAAGCTGGCACCAGGGCGATCCTCCGAGGGGCAATTGTGCATATATGTAGCAGTGTTTGAATTACACGTCCCCTGCCTTAAGCTGAGAGTACAACATCGAGTTTCCTGAGGTGATTTTGGCTCATTATGTCTGAAATATTTATACTACTGGAGTTGAGGCAGTTAATGTTTTGCGAAGATGCAAGATTCAACTATCTCGGCGAAAAGGGCAAAGGTCTCGCTTAGTGTGCTTCGACAACTAGCGTTCGAGCAGACGAGGCTTGAGGATAAAAAGAAGGTCATTAAGATAGAAAGAGAGGCCTGAAATAAGGAAAAGGAAGAATATACACATGTTATCGCCGACCTGAAGGCCAACTTTCTACCACCTCCAATGAAAATGTTAGCCTAGAAAAGCACTTCTTGACTAGGGAATCCAAAGTGAATAAGTTGAGGAGGAAGACGAGTGAGGTCCCCATGTTGAAAGAGGAACTGAACACTCTCCGGTCGTGGCCTTTGCAACCACCAAACTAGCGATGTTGAGTTAGCTTCTTACCACTCTATCCTATGTCTCAGAATTTTATCAATTTAAACCCAAAGAATTTAGAGTTCTTGAGACACCAGTGGACCCTCCGCATTGGCCAATTATGACAGATATCGTGAACGGGATCAACTCATCTTAGAATTCTCCCTGGTCTCAGGAACATACAGTCATAGGCTCTTTGGAACCCCGAGGAAGAGGGAGAAGAAGCAGAGTCAGATAAGAAAGCCACAACTGAGAAAATAGGGACTCAGCAGACCAAGGTGGGGGATATCAAAGAGAAATAATATAGATTCTTTTTATGGAGTATGAATGTTGTATGTCTTTAAGGCCGTACTATGTATGCTGAACTAAATTTATGCAATTACCTTTACTTTTTTTTTTTTTTTGTATGCTTGTCATGTTCTAAATTTCATATATATTTCTTATTCTTATGAATACTTATATTTTGCGGGAATGTGCGACTTCATCGTTTAAAAAAAAATTCTCACGTTCACAACTTCCATTGACTTCCTTATCGAAAATATTACCCTATTAAATGCTGAGAGTCCATATCGACAGCCACCGAGAGCATACTATTGTCGAGACTTATTTTTTCGATATAAAAAACTTATCATTTTTGAAATAAAAAGGTTTGTCTTTTTCAGCATCAAAAAGTTTATCTTTTTCGACAACAAAAAGTTTGTCATTTTTGGCATCAATAAGCTTGTCATTTTCGACATCGATGATCTTATCGTTTTTTATATCAAAAAGCATGTCCTTTTCGATATCGAAAAGCCTATTTCTAATTTTACACATATGAGCGAGAAGATATAAAAAAAATGATAAACATTCACACATATGTCTTAGCTAGTGAAAAATTATTATGGTTTACCAATATCACAGTCATTACATCAAATAAATTTATCATCAAAAGAAAGGATAATATGTATAAAACATAAAAATGATGGAGATGTTCCATATTCCATGCTTGAGGAATAGGATCTCCCTCGGTGGTCTCTAGTTTGAAGGCACTTCCCTCAAATCCTCGCACGACCCGAAAGGGTCCTTCCTATTTCAGATCCAATTTGTCGACTTTTTTTACCCGTTGCTTCCATCCGTCGAAGCACAAGATCTCCATAATGAAAGTACTTTGTGGCCACCCTTTTATCAAATGCAAGCCGCATTTTCCTCTGATATTTCACTCTCCTTCTTTGAGCTTCATTTCTCTTTTCTTGCGCTAGCTCCACTACCAAAATTTTTTCTTCTTCATTACCGATTACATCATAATGCATTACTTAGGGCGACAAAAGCATTGATTCAACCAGAATGATAGCTTCTATGCCGAAGGCTAACTCATACGGGGAAGCATTTTTTCCTTCTCGGGGTGGACCGATATGCCTATAAAACTTCGTCCACAAATTCTGGCGTTTCCCTTACTATCTTCTAGTTTCTTTCTCAAACCATCTATAATGGTTCGAAATGTGTATTCTACATTCTTATTGCTTTGGGGATGCATCACTGAAGCATACTGATTTTTAATTCCCTTATCGATGCACCACTGCTGGAATTCACGAGAGCAAAACTTTAACCCATTATCTGACACTATGATTGATGGTATTATGAAGAGCCATAATATTTATCTTTGTGCGACCCTTTTTCACGCGTTAGATCTCTCTAAGTGTGCATTTTGTGGGTGTTATTATGATTATGAATGCACATTTAGAGATTTTTTAAAGATTGTGAGAACTTTAAGATTCCTGTGGGTACTAGCCCTCACCATTAATTACCCCGGTTATCATCCTCCATGACACCTCTTGGATCTCTAAAAGAAAAATCAAATATCATAAATAAGCAAACATAAGTGGTCGATTAACCATGATGCGCTCTGGTATGGGTGTGGTCTAATGAATGAGTCAGGTTAAGGACTTATGTGATCGACAGTCTAAAACCTGTGGCGTGGGCTTTTATAGGGTAACTGACACACAACCAATTATGCAAAATCAGACTACTCGCGCTAGTCGAACTTGGAATTGGTCTATCAGTAGACTAGAGAAATTAACTCGCTTGCACGTCTCACCGATCTTCTAGATTATGAATATAAAGAACTAAGCCAATTCATGAACCTAGGCATGTTTTTTTGATATAGGGCGACATTCACCCATCTAATCACACAAAATCAAGCTTGAAGCGGGATGCCAACTGGTATTGAGGTTGGTGAATCAGAAAATTAGCGAACTTAACTCATATGCGCATATTATTGATCTTCTAGATTATAAATCTGAAGTACTAAGTCAATTCATGAACCTAGGTGTGTCCTTTTATTACAGGGCGACAAAACCCATCCAATCACACAAAGCTAAGCCTGAAGCACTATGCCAGCTAACCTTGAGGTTGGTGAATCAGAGGACTAGCGATCTTAACTCATATGCACGTCTTAACTGATCTTCTAGATTATGAATCTGAAGCACTAAGCAAATTCATAAACCTAGATGTATCTTTTTAATACAGGGCGACATAACCAATCTAATCACACAAAACCAAGATTGAAGCACTGAGTTAGCTAGTATCGAGGGATGGTGAATCAGGAGATTTAACGAACTTGACTCGTATCCATATCCCACTGATCTTCTAGATTATCATCTCTGCATGATCATCATTCTAATATGATTATTATCATTATATCTACATGATCAACATCTCCGTGTGATCATCATCATCATCATCAACTGATCATCTTACCTAAATAATTATCTATTATTATTATGTCCAATATTCACAAAAGATTTTTCATACTGAAAAATCAAGAAAAATTCATATATTATTCTCTAGTATTTTATATGAATTTTATAAATTTTTATTTACATTTATTTATATTTAAAATTACAAGTCAAACTTAGTTAAAATAGAAATCCATATTACTATGATTTTAATTTTGAATTATTAAAATATTATAACATTATTAAAATAAATTATTTTTATCCTGAAAAATACTATAAAAATAATAGATTTTTAAAAATAAATTGAGTCAATTTAGACTTTAGAAATATTTTCAAAAGATTTATTTACTAATTAAGTTTAATTTTCTATTATTAACATAGTTGGGCTTCAAATGGATTGGGTCAAATCCATTTTTTTTTTTTTTCTTTTTTCTATGAATGGGCCCAATATGATAGCTGGGACGACCTTTTCTGTTTTAATTCTGTTATTTAATGTGGGTTGTTGAATTTACTCTAAGATTAACCCATTATGCGATACACGGCCAAGATGTGTTTGTTATTTCTTTTTAAGTTGCGACTTATAATACATGTTGGATAGCTTTTGAGATTCACTCAAACTCATCAATACTCGTGCAAGCACGTCAAGAGTCGTGTTACTGCATTTCTTTGACTCTCTTGTTGACTGTCTCGTCAAGATCCGTGCTGGTGGTGTCGTCGGCGATCTAGACGGTAGATTCTCGATCGGCCAAGCTTGACAGTGTCGCCTTGCTACAAAGAGTCCATCTACGGTGGCTGATCGGCGATCAAAGAGGTGGTTAGGGCCACACGCTAGTACCACTTGAGATAGATTGGTACCAATCGGTACCGATGAGTTATTCTTGCAATTCCGATCGATTTCAATGGATTTTTCAACAATTCAAAGATTATAATGCATCGTCTATGTATGCTTGAGTGAATTATCATGATTATAACTGCTTAGATTTGCTAATTTCTTATTAAAGCTCAATGAAAGAAAGAAAGGTACAAAATTGAAAATTCAACAAGTGATTATACTGTTATCTCCAAATTCGAGTACAATTACACAAATTTCACTCAATTCAAACTGTAAAGCTCTAAATTCACTCAACACTGAGTTTAAGACTTACCTCAGATGAACAATTCGAGATATAACAACCAAGTTTTCAAGTTAAAAACTAATATCAATCGGTTTCTTGATCCTCTTTGCTTCTCACAATCAATCTCACTCTCAATTGCCTTTCTCTGTTGTGTATATCTCTCAATTGCTCTCTCTCTCTCTCTCTCTCACATTGTTGGTGCTAGAATTGTATGATTTTCGATGCTTATTTCTCAATGGGGTCGATTTATATAAGCAATCTCAAGGGTGCATATGAGAGCTAGGCCATACACCACACAAACACCAGCAATTTAGCTGCTCTGGTCCATGAACATGGTCTCTCACTTTTGTTAGCCTTTCTGTTATGATGTGGACCCCATTTAAAACGAATCTAAAGTGAGTTCTTTGACTGTTGACCAAGTTTGATTCCCTCTTCACTTCTCACTCACTGGTGGAACCATCTAGACCTTCTAGGTGTTATTTATACTCACTTCACTGCATCAAAGTCACCTCTTTGCTCTCTGTCATTGTTGTTCATCTCCAAAGCTTGGAATTTGTCCACCCGATTTCAACTTTTGACTCAAATCACATCTCCTTCATCCAATTGTCAACCTTCATCACCCTAGCAACATCGTGTGAGTGTGCAGTTTAATGCATCAGTTGTAGATTAGATATCAAAACTGCAGCTCAGTCAGTCTGATGCTGCAGCCTTTGCCTGATCTTTAGTTGGAAGTCCCGATCACCGGTGACACCCCTGCATGAATCTCAAGGAAATATCGGTTAAAGGGTCGAAGGGATCATCTGATATGATTTCGATGAGAGTACACAAATCCTGAAGTAGTTGCCGTAAATATTAATGTAATCCAATAGAATCTGCAAGTCGGGGTTTAAGGAGGTTGTTCACAATACATCTTGAGCGTCTATCTCCTTTAACACTGATCTTGAAGCAATCCGACGATTTAAAATAATTCTGGATGTTAGCCCAAGGTAAAAGGAAAAGAAAAAAAAAAGTAAACGTCGGCCTAGTGATTGGGGATTAGTAAAAACAAAAATTTGACCTGGGAAGAGGAATAAACCTGAAAAATGAATAAATGGAAGAGCCCAATTCGTATCTAAGCCCTAAACAAAAAATAATAATTCGGCTAAACCAAATTAGTAACAAAATAATAAAATCATGATGTAAATAAATCATTTGGATGCATTCTCAAAGTTCAAATTAACTCAAATTTATTTCTATTTTTTTTGTTTTTCATAGTATTTTCTTGTATAAAATATTTTATTTTTACAAAGTTTACAATATCTTAATAATTCAAAACTAAAATAATATTTATATGAATTTCTGTTTGATAATGTTTGACTTGGCAAAAAATATAAAATTTATGTAAAATCATAGAAAATAATGTATGAATTTTCTAATATATTTCAGTATAAAAATCTTGGGTGGAAATAAAATAAAAAATAATATAATGATAGAGATGATGGTAGAAATATTTTAATAAATGATAATATGATAATAATAATAATATTTTATGATAAAAGGATAATAATAACAGAAATATATAAGTAATAATACAAATAATAATAGTAAAATACTTTAATAATAAAAAATAAAATAAATGATAATATAATAATAAAAATAATAATGCTTTGATAATAATAGAAAGTATATAGAAATTCTATGATGATAATTACAAAAATGCTTTAACAATTAAAAATATTATGATAATAGAAATAATAGAAAATATATAAATACTTTGATAATGAAAATAAATAAGAATATACAAAGAATAGCATGATAAAAAAAATAAAATACTTTGATAATAAAAGTAAAAAGAGAGAAAGAAAAAATAATAATAATATGGTAAAAATAACAATAATAATAAACAAATTGATAACAAAAATAAAAAAGTATAATAATAATAATAAATAGAATGATAATAAATGATTGCTTAAACCATGACAATAAAAAAAATACTATGATGATAAAAATAATAACTGAATACTATAATAATAAAAGTATAAAAAAAGAAAAAGAGTAATAATACAATAACATATGTATGATAATAAAAAAATAAAAAATATATAAATAACAACATAATAAAACAAAAAAAAGAAATAATATGATGAAGAAAACAATAAAAAAATAACATGATAATAAAAATAAAAAAATAATATGATAAGAAGAATAATAAGGAAAATGACATGACAAAGAACAACATGATAATAAAAAAAGGGTGATAAAATTGAAAGTCAAGATGATGATCACATGATGTGATGGCAAAGATTGGGATGATGACCATATGATGATGATGAGTATGATGAAGATGACAATCATATGAAGAAGATGAAAAGATGAAGAGTTTGACGACAAAGATGATGATTACATGATCATTCAAATGTCAGCTGCCTTATAAAAGTTTATGTTGTTGGTTTTGAACTGCCAAGTTCACAAGTCCTTAACCTGATGTGGATCTTGGACTACCATGTTATAAGTCCATGATCTGATGAGGTAGAAGGTTCAAACTGCCATATTTATAAGTTCATCCTCTAGTACACCTACCTCAATATTGAACCGACTAAGTGTTTCGAGTTTAACTTTGTGTGTATGGTGAACCTAGATTTATGAATCTGCTAAGTGTTTAAAATTCATGATCTAGAGGATCAACAAGATGTGCATGCGGGCCAAATCCGCTAATCTTCTTATTTACCAACCTCAAGATCAGCTGGCATAGCGGTTCAAACTTGATTTTGTGCAATTGGATGGGTAGTGTCGCCCTAGAACTAAATGACACACCTAGGTTTATGAATCAGCTCAGTGCTTTAGATTCATAATCTAAAAGATCAGTGAGATGCTCATGCGGGCCAAATCCGCTAATCCATTGATATACCAACTTCAAGATCGACTAACTTGATTTTGTATGATTGGTCGGGTGTCAGCTACCTTATAAATGCTTATGTTACTGGTTTTGGACTATCAAGTTCACAAGTCCTCAACCTAATGTGGATCTCGAACTGCCATGTTTTAAGTTTATGATCTAATATTTTATCCATTACATAAGATCCCGTATCCCAATATTTTGCGACACTTGATCACTTATATCTGCTTAGCTATTGTATTTGTTTTCTCTTTCAAATCCAGAGGTGCCTCGAAGTTAAAAACCCATAGGGATAATTAACGGTGGGGGCTTGTGTCCATTGAAATCTACAAGAATTTACAATATCTAAAAACTCCTAAATGTGCATTCTATGTTCATGATATATTCTAAATGCACGCTTAGAGGGATTACGTGTCATTCTTCTATAATCCGCCGCTCCGAACTGCGAGGCGTGCGAAAAAGGGCCGCATACTTCTTTATTTAAAATTTGATGTCTCTTGGTTTAATTAAGAAGGTTTCTCTGATTTAAATGGCCAAATGGTGGTCTAACTTCCCTCCCGTGTCTCTTACAACTCAACTATGAAAATTGAAATTATGTCAATTACGATAAAAAATAAAGGGTTAGAATGCTAACATTAAAAATATCATTAGAGATAAGAAACATCATTACTCTTCTTCTATTTATAAATTTGAACTTATTTTAACAAAGAGATCTTTCTGATGAGGAATATAAATTTTTTTCTCTGCAAAAAATGATTTGAGTGACATTTATCGTGATGAGGTAATTTAATGGCAACAACGCACCCAGTTACAGTGGCTACATGAAAATGATGCCAGCACTAAATTTTTCATTCCATTACTTTCTCTAGAAATTGTTCTAATTTAATTACATATCTCCAGGTTGATGGGATGAATTTGTCGGGATCATGATGTAATTAAGAATCATCTTTTTAATTACTATAAACAGCTACTAGGAATAAAAAGCTCCACTTGGGTTACCTTTAATGAGGATATACGGGATGAACATGAAAACGTACTAAGTTCAAAAAATATTTCCCTGCCTGCCTCTTTCTCTGAGGAAAAGATTAAAGCTGCTATATTTTCTATGAATCCCAACAAGGTTCCCGGACCTGATGGGGTTTTCATCTTATTTTATCAAAAGTTGTAGGACATTATTAAACCTAATATAATTCAGTTATATTCTGATTTTTTATCATCACAAGTTGGATATTTCAAAATTCAATAGAGCTTTAATTTGATTATATTCATTGTTGACTCCATATATCAATCTACTTCATATTTAAAGAATATTATAGCTATTTTTTAAAAAAATTACCTTTAACAATGATTTTTAATTAAAAACTATTGCTAAAGGGTTCTTTAACAACAATTATTAGTTAAAAATCCGTTGTAAAAAAATTATTTAACAATATTTTTTAATTAAGAATCATTGCTAAAGAACTTTTAACAACGGTTATTAGTTAAAAATATTACTAAATGACTCTTTAATAATAATTATTAGTTAAAAATTATTATAAAATATTTTTCAAAAATGATTTTAACAACGCGATTTAACAATAATTATTTATATTTTTTTCTAATACCCCTCTTCAATAACGGTTAGGGTTGTCAATGGCACCCTTTTGGCCATTTACCCGATCCGTATCGTACCCGATAAAATGGTTATTTTCGTTAGGTTATCGGGTATGGGTATGGGTAAAAAAAATTTCGTTAACTTATCGGTATGGATATGGGTAAGGGGTTTTCGTTACCCATTATCCATTGGGTAAATTATATAAATATATATACAAGTATAATTATTTTATATTTTTAATAAATATATATAGTTAAATTATATAAATATATATATAGTAATTAGTATATATTTTTATAACAATTGACATGAACAATTATATGATTTATGTAATATCTAAAATGTTAATTATTATTGCACTTTATTAGTATATTTATTTAATGCTATTTATTTATCTAAATCATATAATTTTTCATTGAATTATTTTTATTTTTACCCGTTATCTACCGTTACCCATTCATTACCCAAATTTTTAATGGATAAGGGTAGAGTATGGGTAAAGAAAATTTTAACGGGTATGGGTAAGGAAAATTATAATGATATGGATATGAAAATACCTCTATCCGTACCCTACACTACCCATTGACAACCCTAATAACGGTTAGAGGGTCATTGTTAAATGGTTTTAAATCGTTATTAAATCCAAAATATGTTGTAATGATGTGACTTTACCCAAAATTCTCCCCAATTTGTGAAAGAAATATCCTTGTAAAGATGACATGTTTTTCACTCAAGGATTTGATTTTTGAAAAATCGTAAATAATATGAGATTTTTTTTGTGAAAACTGTGAATATAACAATATCAATTATTATTCCAAACAATAACGCATAAATAGTTTCCACCAAAATAACATGCAAAAAAAAATCTAAGAATGCACGCAACTCTTAATCATAAAAATAGAGATCCCGTTGTGCAATGATCTCTCTAATATATATATATATATAGGCCATGGTGTTTTGCAAAGCACAAGAGTGTTGTGTGCTTTGCGCTCTATTATTAATTTTAAGTAAAAAATGATTGATCCAAACCGCTCAATCTAATCTTCATATCCAAACCAATTAGTAAACCAAATTTTATATTTTTTGGATAGGGGAAAATCATTATTTTTGGATGAATCAGAATTCTCAGATCAAGTCATTTTTCTCCTCACCAGAAAAAATAGCAAAAAAATTAAAAAAAATATAAATTTTGGTTTACTAATAGATTTTGATATAAAAATTAGATTGAACGATTCAGATCGGTCATTTTTGACTTAAAATTAAGAATAAAGCGTAAAACACACAGCGCCTCTGAACTTTACAAAGTACCATAGTCGGACTATATATATTGGAGATAGCGTGAGCTTAAGCTCACGGAGGTCTTCCGTGAGCTTAACTCAAAAAACATATTAAATCATCTCAAAATTTTAATTTATCATTCTCATTAAATTCTTTATATGAAAATCTCATGGGATGCAAAAATTTGGAGCGTTTTGAGCTTTTTAAGTTGTGGTTTTTAATTTTTGAAAATTAGCTCTAATAATAATAATAATATATTCAATACTTGAACATCATTTTAAAAAATTAAAAACCACAACTTAAAAAGCTCAAAATGCTCCAAATTTTTGCATCCCATATTTTCATATATTTAATATATATAAAATTTCGAGATGATTTGATATATAAACTCACGGAAGGCCTCCGTGAGCTTAAGCTATATCTCCATATATATATATATATATAATTCAAGTTCCACCAACGATTACATTAATTATCTTTTTTTTTTGGAATATGGACTCATCATTAATCTCGATATTTATTCCAAGAATAAAGAGTCTGTTTATTAATCCATCAACAATTTTGTACAACAACCTAATCATTTTTTCTTCGCATTTTTTTTGGTAATTAATGGGTCAGTTGTAGGAGTGATAAAAATATTAATGATTCATAATTCTATCGTGTTCGATTCGGTAAAAAATCATAGTTAATTCGTTTAAATTTCAAATCGAAATCAATTCGAATTAAATTGAACCAATTCGAATTAATTTTGAATCGAATTTGAATTCAGTGTAATTCGATCGAAATAGATTTCAAATCTAATGAGTTTGAATCTCAGTAGCATCTCAACCATCTGATGAGTAAAAATATTGAGAATATATATACACATTCGCTACTCTTGGTCTCTCACGCTCAATCCAACTATGAATTTATTTTATGACTACTTTGAAGTTGAGCTATTATTTAGGATTTTTATTTATTAAATTATGAAATTATATTCTATATTCTCTTCTATGAGATTGATACTTTTGTAGAATTGTTATTTAAATTGTATTTAAAAATTTAGTATTGCACAGCAACTTTGAAGTACGGATTTTTTTTTAATTTTCTATAATTAATTTTGAATTGTTATGAATCGAATCGAACTAATTCGAATTATAATGAATTGAATTCCGAATTCACTTTTCAGATCGAAATTAGATATCTAATTCGAATAGAATTAAATTGAATTGATTTCGAATCGAATTGACATGTTGCCGGATTCAATGGAATTCGATTTGTTTACCGACTCTGTTGGCATTCCATTTTATTCAACATAATAGCAGTTACCAACATATTACTGGTTAGCATTTATACCATATAATTGCGCATGCTACGTGTATCTCGAATATTGATGATACTAAATAATGGGTCCGTTCTTCGTTGGCATTTAGTGTTATGCAAATGGAACAGTTCGGTTTGGTCCGGATTAAATTCGGATGGACTATGGATCAGAACGGTCTACGGTCTAACACGGTTTATATAGGACGGATCTAATTGGGTCAAATTTGGAAAAAATCAATCCATCCCATCGGGGCCGGATCATCATGGGTCGGGATGAGATGGGCACTGTCCGATTTGGTCTGGGAGGGTATGTTTTTTTTTTACAAATTCAAAAAACCGCAAAAAATAATAATATATCATAATTTTTTAAATAATTATTTTTAACTAATTCAAATTTTTGTTTTCAATTGTTTAAAAATCGAATAATATAAAAAATTAGAAAATTTCTAAAATTTCATAAAATTCCAGAAAATTTTAAAAATAATAAAAATTGAAAAATAAGTTAATCATATTTTTTAAATAATATTTTTTATTGAATTAATTTTATATTTTTAATTATTTAAAAATTGAATAATGCTCAAAAAATTATCAAAAATTATAAAAGTTATAAAATAAAATTTTTATAATATTTTGAGTTATTCTCCTCTTTTAACCCAGGCATGGGATCGACTATGTAAAAAGAATATAGACGGAGTTATATATTTTTTTTGTTAGTAATATTTTTTTAAAAAAAGAAATTAAAAAAAGCAATTTAAATATTTAAAAAATAGATAAAAAGATTCAAACGGTAAGAAATATTAAACACCTAGAAGTCATTGTCTTGAATCTCACGTGCATCGTCAGAATCATCTTCTAAAGGGATATCGGTATCGCTTTCTTGAGTTTCTATGATGGATGTTGTTGCCTCAATTGTGATATCATGTTGCATTTGATTTTCCACATCAATCTAATTTTTATTGCATGCAAGTTGCTCAAAAATTTTAAACCCAATTTGGTACATTTATTTGTTAGAATCTTATTTGTCGAAATAAAACATAATTCGGAAGGGACAGTGACACGAGCACTATAAATATATCGCGTGTCATCATCGCCAATGTTAGATAGGAAGTTGCATTTCTCTTCCATTACTCCAAGATATCAATTCGATCATCTTTTAGGCTTCCCAAATAATAACTCACTAATTCTTTATTGTTCATTTGTTGATATTCAAAACATTCATTTCTCACAACTCATTTAGCAATCTAGACGAACCATTACTTTTATTCCGATTAAAAAATGAACACAATATAAGTGAATAAATTATGTAGTAATGTAGGTACAAAATATTAAAATTCATACCTAATGTTGCGACAGGTAGTAGAAGGATGATTAGTATTTCACTGGGAGTTATAAATGTTGAACATCTTCTCCAATAAACTATTTATGGTTTTCTTCCTCATTAGTGCATAGATGTAGATTTTATTTGTACATTTGAAGAAATCTTATGATGTATTTTTTCTGGAATTATGGATGAACATAATTTGCGATAATTATCACGGTAGGTACTTTCTCCCAATATTTGAGAAATTTTTTTTCATTGCTTCTACGATTGGAGAAAGAGATGATTCGAGACTTTCTATAGCTTCTATCTCATGATAAATCTTTTGAGCAAAAAGATTATAGAAAAAGATGAGATAGAAAAAAGATAAATGTTTAAATGAACCAAATTAAAAAAAAAAAGATAATTCATTTTGGATATGCGATAAAGATGATGAAGTAACTCATGTGTAGATGGTGTATATGAGCATGATAGTTTGATAGTTACTGTGAAGAAGACACAAGGAAGGATTTTAACTTTTCAAGTTAGTCTTATTCTCCCTCGTAGATAAGCAAATGAATCTACTCGGTTGAGTTACTCAAGCTTTCGGTTATAGCGTGCTTGTAAAGAAAATAACGATGAAATATCTTATAGATTGAGTTCTAATAGGTATCTACATCCCATGATATTCTTAACTTGCTCAAACCTAATTGAGCACGCAAGGCATGAAATTTTATTTTCTTATATTATTTGAAAAAAAATATGGTGAAAACTATTTTTAAATTTTACAATTAATGCATTAACCCCTTGTGTTTTAATACCCGCCTTAATGGTAAGGTGAAGAATATGACAAGCATATTTTTGATAAAATATCTTACCGTCCATGATAGGGTTTAGTGATCGAGTAAAATAACAATTGACTTTATATTATTACTAGCATTATCGAATGAAATCGAAAACAATTTATTTTCTAAATCTCTTTTTAAATTGAATTTTTGTAAAACACTAATAACATATTGGTAAATAATTTGTGCATTATGCGGAAAATTCATGATACGAAAACTTAAAACTTTTTTTTAAAACTCAATTTTCATCAATATAATGGGCAATAACACAATAATAACCAAGATCGTGTTTACTGGCCGTCCAAATATTAGAGGTAATTGAAACTTTATAGTTGGCATATCTAAACTTTGCTAATAAATCATTCTTATGTTCATTATATTATTTTTTAATCTCGGCTACCATTTTCTATGGTGAAATCTCTTATACAATGGTTGGTCACACCCCCGAATAACTAACCGGGCAAAACTTAAGCAATTAACCATATTTATTGGTTATTCTTTTTGGATAATATACCGGACAAACTCACTTAACATTCTTTTTTTATCATATCTTTGATGAGTTCTACTATCATCCGGGTTATAATGCTTTGGACTAAATGAGAGTCTAGTTGTTCTTAGGGTTCCTCATTTTTGACCAAATATTTATCAGCATATATTTTTAATTCATTTAGACCATTTTTCTTATAATATTGGTAAAAAGCTTTGTAATTTTTAACTTTACACCTCCGTTAAGCATGACACCGTTCACATCCTTCATTTGTTCATAAAAGCACTACCATGATGCATCGTAGGAGGGACCATATGTCTTCTTCTTTTCTGATGGTTCCGGTTCCATTGGTGATGATAGTACACTTGAGGTTGGAATTTCTGTGGTAGAGGAGGGTGCAGTCGGAATTTACAATGGAGATTCTTCGGTTATATCATGGAAACTTGAAGTGTATTGAGGATGATACAATGCAGTAAATGTAGGAGTTTATTGAGATTGATAGTTAAGATCTTGCGGTATATACGTTGATTGAGGGTGGAGTGGGAGGTTAACATGTCGTGGATAATATGGAACGTTAGTTTGTAGATTATAATATTGTGTTTGTGAGGGTTTTATATTGTCAACTATATCTTCACAAAAAATATCCACACTTAATCGGTGTATAAAATCATTCACGGAATTAAGAGAAGTTGTCATTTCTATATAAAAAATATAAAACAAAAAAATCAAATTTGATAAAAAAAAGAATATAAGAAAAAATATCTACTTAAAAAATGAATTAATATTTTAAATAAAATTGTAACAAAAAAATAAATTTAACATGATAAATAAATTTATAAAAAAAAATTAACATTCTAAATAGATTTCTCCTTAAAAAAATAAATTTAAAATAAAATAAATTTAACATTCTAAAGTTCTAACAAAAAAAAAACGAATTTAATATTAAATCTAATATTCTAATTCTAAGAAAACTAAAGTATAATATTATAAGAAAAAAATGAATTTAACATTCTAACATAAAAAAAAACTACATTTTAAAATTAATATAACATAAATCTTAAAAGTATGACATAAATCTCATTTAAATAAAACTGAAATTAAATTACAACTAAATTAAGCAAAACTTAAAATAAAATACTAATGATTGAAAGATACAACTAATTAAATTTAAATAAAAGCAATACTAATTTAATCTAATTTCTACAAATAAAAAAATTAAAACTAATTAAAATTAAAAACTAACATTGAATTTGAAATATTATCGCAACGATGGAATCGGAAAATGGTGAAAATTATGCTTCTTCAATTAATTATATTTTTAATGGAATAACAATAAATTAACAATACTAAACTATTTTTTTATTTTTTGGAGTAATAAAATTAAATTTAAGAATTTGAGATTAAATGAAAAATTTGAGAATATGATAGTTTCAGAAGAGAGAGAGAGATGAAAGTTTGATGTATTTTGAGATAAGAATGAAGTGATATTTATAGATATTTTTTTGGGGCGGAATTTTTAGATTTTTTAAATTTTTTTCTAAAAATTAAAAAAAAAGTGTTTTTTTTTAAAGTTGCCTGTTAGGGGTATCTTTGGGGGCTAGCACCTTTTTTTTTTTTCAAATTTTCATGTGTTGGATGGGTTAGGGACGGTCCGATCAGGTCTGGTCTATGAGTTCTTATGGATCAGTTTTGGGTGAAGAGAGAATATGACCATCGCTGGATCGAACAATGATAAGGAACAATTCAGGCACGAGTTTAGATCCAATCTACGGACACGGATCAGTCCGAAACGAATTGAACCGGACGAATTTTTTCATCCACTAATGACATCTCATTCTCAATTTCTCATGATCTTTAATTCATCCTAGCAACTAGCTAGCGTCCACCTGTTTTGCGTGTTCCCAGTATAATATCTCATTTTCATTATCACATAATTGCACGCTCTAAGTATACACGTCCTGACATCGCATATAATATTTTTTATTGGGGTCAATAATTTTATTTTACCAAAATTGGTGCTGATATATAAATATTGTTGCGTATGCCGTAGATATTTGAAAACGGAACAGGACAGGACAGTCCGAATGAAACCTCTTCGGTCATGGGTGAGCACGGATTACAGGTGGGGGGACAAATTTGAGCTGTCTAAAATTAAAAATTCCGATCAGATCCGTATTGGACCTCCACGGATATGACCCTCACGGGACAGGATAGGAGGGTCATGGTGGGTGGGGCAAATCATTTTTTTTAATTTCGTAAAAAAATAAATAAACCACCAAAAACTAAAAAAAAAAATCCAAAAATTTCATAAACGTTATCATTTTATGGTGATAACACCTTGTCAGATAGTAAATCAATGTAGTCAAACTTGATCAAAACATTAGAATGCTTCATTAAGTATTACAACGTTACACTCAACCATTATAACAGTTCATCAAAGTATTTTCAAACTGTTATAACATTATCTAACAAGGGAATGAGGTCTAGCCGTTTGGGTCCAACATGTATCGGGTTCGGGTATCACGGGTCACCCGTCCGGGTTTCACGGGTTTGCACGGCCGGGTACGGATAGCGGGTAAGAGCGTGGCGGGTGAGCGCGGGTCACGGATGAGAGCGGGCAACGGATGAGAAATGGGACGAGTATGACGGTTTTAATTTAAAATTTTTATATCCAATACTTACTAGAATCAGACCATTAACAAATTCGAATCTAATCACGAATCTACCGAAACAGTCCAAGACAGATGATGATGTGAGTTTGCACCGAACAGTTCTATCCGTTCGTTTTTTTTTTTCAAACCTGTGGTATGCCGTCCCTAGGGTGAGATATCAGTACTGGCGTCACTAGATGATGATATCAATACATACATCAGCATGATTTGTTGTAGATGCGTAATGATACCTACTAACCTACAGGGCTACTACATACATTGTACCCAGGTACTAAGACAGTGACCTCTACCAGTCCACACGAGAGCAACTATGCAAGCTTGAATCTTTTATAATGATTATTTCTGGACTTCCACCAGCACATCATTTTTGTTTGAGAAAAAAAAATTAATTCTTTGGAATTATCTGATGGAAAACGTGGCATGACCCTTTTGTACCACTATTTTTCAATATAACAATGATCCTGAAACCACTCTTTTCAAAAGACGATTCGTACAATTCTACATCGAGCAATTGAAACGTTATGCACCGTTATGCTGTCAGATATTGCGCTATTGTAATTTAATTAATGACTGACGGATCAAAATTCTACATCAGGTCACGCGCTCCCATGCCTCAAAATTTTAAGTGCCATTTTAAGGGATGGCACTTAAAATTTAGCATATCCAAAATTATTATATATTAATTTTTCTTGATTTAAAAAATCTACTGACGTCAAGAATCCATTTCCAAATGCCTCATCAGGTCTGAGAAAGCTACCAATTGAAGCCCAAAATTTGATCCCAACATTCGAGTTTCAAGTCCAGAACAATCGTATACCACAAGCACTCTAAAATTCAGCCCAAAATGTTGGCCCAATTAACATTCCCGACGAGACCCTTCGTCCTTGGAAAACCCAACCATTGATGAATGAAAACAATTCACAAGCGATACGCACCATCGATAATTCCATCCTTCTATGCTGTACGACTAGCGTGATCCATTAAAATATTATTTACCCTTCTGACAGGAGAGCTCAACCAGGAGTCACCAGTCCACTAGCTCTGTACCTTGTCCCCTTCAGCATCGTCGCTCACGAGAAATCATTGCCACGCGTCGCCATCTCAGCGGCTTCATCCTTCGTTCCCCTCGTTCGTCCCTACCTCCGACGCACTCCTCCAGTTCGATATTCCAAACGGACCAAACCCCGAATTCAAAATCCTATTTTTTGAAATTTAAAAACAGATTCGGTACCAAACCTCGACCAGTTCTAATGCCTCGCTCGCGCGCTCCAATGTCTCTCTCCTCTCGCTCTTGCGTACGGATCTCCATTGCGGTCTCTTTACAAGAAGCGCCTCCTCCTCTTTACAAAATGCATTCTGTTCTTTCTCTCGTTCCCACCTAGTCCCTTCACCTCCAATTATCTTCTCATGCCTGTTTTTGCTTCATTCCTCCTCCTGATTTTCTCCCTTTCGTGTTCCCTGTCACAGCCGTTGTTCCCCAATCGCTGTGAAGAGAAATGTGGGACCCAGCTAGTCCCCTTTCCTTTCCACCTCAAGTCTTCATGTGGGCCACCGATCAGGGCATTCAAACTATTATGCTCCACGAACTCTTCTCTGTACCTGACATTGGGTCACACCGACTTCCGCATAGTAGATTTTCTTTCTTCAGGTTCCCTCATTCTAGACTACACTATGAACACTTCTTCTTCTTCATCTCTTTCTAGATCTTGTAACCCCTGGTACGCCAACCTCATGCTGTCATCATTATTTAACAAAAGCCCTTTCTTTGCAATTACACCTGATAATATACTTCGTTTGTACGATTGCGAGGATTCCTCCTTGTGCCATAGCAATTGTGGCTCAGTCAGTGCAGCTGGTGAGTGTCCTTTGAACAACCGAACAGAATTTGGGTGTTGCTACCCATTATCCGATGGGAGCGTGTGGAAAACAGGGGATGTTTTTTCTGTTTTCAGTGAGTTTGGCTGTAGAGGGTTCTCAAGTTGGGTTGTAAACCAGTCGACAGCCTTGAGAGGGATTGAGATGGAGTGGGCCACGCCAAAAAGTAATTTGACTGGGGTTGAGTGTGCTGATGGTGCCATTTTGGTGAATGCAACGGCGGTCCATGAAGGAGTTAGGTGCATGTGCGGCACTGGGTTTGTTGGTGATGGTTACGCGCAGGGAGCAGGATGTTACAAAGGTATGTTATTCTTTTAGTTTTTTTTTTTTTTAAATAAAGAAAAGTAGTACCGGAGACTTGAACCCTTGCCATACGCTTCCAATGTTGTGTCAATTTCATTACCAGTACTTGACTTCAAGTAACTCAGTATAATTAGATACAAAGGTACATTCTGTTGATTAACATTTTTATTTTGATTAGTACTTTAGTAGTAATGGCGGGGGATTTGAATTCTTTGACTTCTGCAGTATGTACATTGAGTTTAACTCAACTCCTGCAGTGTGTGCATTGGGTATCAAATTGAACTCATAACAGCTGCTAGAATTTCAAATTCAGGATTTCAATAATAAAACCAACACATTTGAACTTCCAAGTGCCTTTTTGTATTCTAGAGGTCCGTGTGACGTACTCTCTTATTAGTGTAGGAAAAGGCATAACTCTGAACACAATTTCATGTACATTGAACCCACATGCTGCTCTGATATATACATTTACTATGCAGCTTGTAGTGAAGACTCACAAACAAGTGACAGCGATGAATGTTGCCAGGGCAAGTTTTGCACAAAAAGAGCTGCTGTTATTGCTGGTATGTACTTCACAGTGATCATGGCCTTTTGAACTCATCAATAGAGGCAATCCATTTTTCACATGATCATTAAATTTAGCAATGTTAAGTAATACATTTCTACTGATTGAGTTGCTCTAGAACAAATACAACAACACAACAACAACAAAGCCTTTAATCTCAAATAAATTGGGGTAGGCTAGAAATGAAACCCAATCGGAAAGCATAAGATCAAAGATCTCAAATATCAGTGATAATAATGAATATGATGAAAGAAAAAGAAAATAAATAATAATAATAATAATAATAATAAATAAATAAATAAATAAATAAAGATGATAATGATGATGATTGCTCTAGAACAAATAAAAAAAAAATTGTTTAGCATATATATATGATCTCATAATTTTTCCAAAAACAGGATTGGTTATTTCAGCAATTTTTCTGGTAACCGCAGCCGCATTTTACTTTGTACTAAGACAATCGATCAAGAAGGGGAAGTTTGATATGGACCCGTCATGTATTCCAAGCATCTTAAGTAGTGCTTGTACTACACGGCAATTCACATACGAAGAATTAGATGATGCCACAAAAGGGTTTGAGGAACCCAAAAAGCTAGCTGATTTTGTTGAAGAAGGCAGTGTTCATATAGGAACACTTGATGATGGGTCCATAGTGGCAGTGCAGAAAATCAACTATCAGATTCAAGAAAAAGTTGGTCAGCTCTTGCAGAAATTACAGTTCTTGTCCCACATCTCACACCGAAACATAGCTCGAATCATTGGCTTCTGTTTCGAGCCCAACAACTCCGTCCTCGTTGTACATGAACATTTTAAAAATGGTACAGTTGACGAATACTTATCAGGCCAAAGAGGTGAAGGTCTCAGCTGGTACACCAGAATTAACATTGCAACTGAGATGGCAAGTGCACTTGCTTATCTTCAGTGTCTTGAAGTAAGTCCTGTATACCTTAGCGACATTAAGCTTAGTGATATTTACTTTGGTTCAGATTATGAACCCAAAATAGCTGGGTTCAAACTAGTCCGATCTGGCATTGTTAATGGTTCAAATAATTCTGACACTGTGCACAAGTTTGGTTGCCTTTTGGCTGAGCTCATGACTGGTCTGAAACCCGATCTACATGTCTTAGATATGGTGTTAGCTAAAATAAAAGATAAGAGGTTTCATGAGGTACTCGATCCATTTCTCCTATCTAGCAAGCAGCTGCGTGTTGTGTATGAAGAAGTAGAGAAAATGGGCGATCTTGTTTACAGGTTGTTGTCAAGCAGGGAAATTGAGGATGGTGGTGGGATGAATTTGGCTGGAGTTGCGAAGGAACTCGTGGATATTGTAAGGGGAAATATGGGAAGCTCTAGTAGCAGGATCGAGATTTCCTTGGAGGAGACTTTTCCAATTCTAGTCTGCTACAGATGATATCCATGTCACCCGATTCGGGCTTGAGAGTTGGATCCTGTGCAGCACCCGTTAATTAGAACAGAGTTTCCTAGCCGAGTAAGAATAAACTTGATGTTTCTCGGCTTAGAAAGCTTTTGATGTAATGCATTTCTGTGGTATCGTAACCTTGTTTATTTAACTGTGTATGTTTTATGTTTAAATCCTGTAAAAAGAAACGATCAGTTTAATGAACATTTGGTTATGGTTACCAAATTGCTTATATGTAACAATGCTAGAATTTAGAACAATAAAATACATTAAAACCCACATTCAACCTGGTAAGACGTTCTCACCCTTAGACATGTTGTACGGTTATTGTACTAACCAACAAAATTAACATGGGATCAAATGATCACAATTCTAAAATTATTACCATCTACCCAAAGCATAACCAAGAAGGATTGAATAACTCTGACACTTAAAATAAATAAGTTTCAGGCCAATGAAAAGACACCAGCCTCAAATTTTAGTCTCCTCTGTCAGCAAAAGGAGTTACAATGAATGTCAAAATTTGAAACTTTAAGCAAGAAAAAACTTTCTAATATCCTCCCACATAACCACGAGAAAAATCTTCAGTCTTTTCAACGAGGGGAACTAAAGAGGGCACGACTGATGATACCAGTGGCTTCAATGTACCTGTCAACACAACGAGAGATGCAGCTGTTCTCCCCTCCACTTAGACTTGTCCCTGGCTTCGTCACACACTTTGCAAAGCACTTGTTACCTACTGTCTGTCACATTGTGCAGAAAAGAATTAATGGAATTATTAATAGATCTTTGACTGAGTTATTTCTAGAAACAAATCCAACTTGGGTTTTAAAAAAGACATGCAAAATATTTTGTACAGAAAAAACAGATTTTTCATCAAAAGAATCAACTTGGGTTCTATTGTCCTCGAAGTTTTAGAAACAATGTTCTGTCTCCTGCTATTCTTGCGATACCACGCACCATGGTTGTTGAATCATAAAATGTATCATGTATCGTTGTATTTTGTATTGTATTGTGTATCATATATCATTCACTAAGATAAACTAAGCTATTTTTGAAAAACAAAGAAGTTATAGTAAACTAGTAACTAACAAAAAAAATATTAACTAACAAAAGAAACTATCATCATGTTCAAGTTACTAACAAAAGAACATATTAACGAACAAAAGAAACTATCATCATGTTCTAGTGACTAACAAAAGAAGCTATTACCATTTTTACTAACTAAGAATATTAATATCTTTCAAAAAAATATTTTTGAAAAATATTAACTAACAAAAGAAGCTATCATCATGTTCAACAAGAACAATTAAGGATCCGTGCAATCAATTCACAGGAGCACCTAAGTTCATAAGATATTTTAATAATAAACGTGTTCACTTAATTACATATTTTACAATAATAATAATTTAAAAAATGTAAAGACTTATCATCCTATACCAATAATAAGTGTTGAGTGTCAACTGTATAAGAAATAAATATTTTATATTATGGAAAAGTAGAGGGACTAGTATGTAAGATTGCAACTTATCTCTTAAAGGCGTTGATGGCTTTATCGAATGAATTAAGTTACTTTCCATATTTCCCACAGTCGCAACTTTCACAACTTCAGAGCTGACCTAACCTCTGCCGCGTCGCTCCACTCTAGCCCATGCACTGCTCCGCCTCTCTCTGCGTTTCACACCGATCCTCTCGGCACATAGCCTAGTCATGCTGATGGCTCAGATTGCGACTCGGAAATAGTTGTGATCTGATATGATACACATATCGCTCGTCTGTATCACTACAATTCCCACATTCACTGTGCATATGATACACAGGTACGATCTATATCACTGTTCCTCTGGCTCGTACTGAATTGTGTACATATCTCGTATCGTATGATACTAACTACTATGCCACACACTACTAGTGATGCATTATAGCATCTTCTATTCTTCTTAATTTGGGACACCAGTGGACTTCACACTACTAGTGATGCATTATAGCATCTTCTATTCTTCTTAATTTGGGACACCAGTGGACTTCTGATCTAAAGCTCAAAGTCCATATCACAGTCCAAAACTGCAATCTATCCAAGTTAGAAAAGCTTGGCCTCTTTTTGAATCTTAGGGTTAATGATGTTCTTCATGCCTAAGCATCCGGGTGACATGACTTGAGATGATGTCATAACAGAGACCAAGGGAGAAGTAGACATTGAAGTAGAGAGAGGAAAATTCAAGGGGGGCTGCATCCACTGCCATTAATTCTAAACGACCCGATTCAATTTAAGCAGACTAGATTTAGCATTTAGGGGAGTATTTTTTTAATACTTCTATGTGGGTCCCACCAGCCATATTCGCATTGGCATCTTGCTTCCATAGCCAACTAAGGCAGTAGAAGTGAATTAAATGCCAAGGTAATGCAGCCCATGATATTATTTTGGGTGGGGATCCCTTGACAATCAACATCATATAAATTCATAAAAAAATCTTAAAAATAAAGAATTTTATAAACATATTCTTAAACTTATAGATTGATTGTTTTTCAAGTTTCATGCAATTTGAGTGTCATCATCGATATTCCATCAAGTATCATTAAATTTAAACCATTAAAATTGTCATATAATTTTTATGGTCTTTGATGAAATATCAAATTATAGTCACATTGCACCAAACTTGAAACACAATCAATCCACAAACAATCCCCCTCTTTTTGAACCTTAGGGTTTTCCATTTTTTAGATTTTTCATGAATTTATATGAAGCTAGTTGTCAAGATTGTCAAACTAAATAGTTGTCAAGGGATACCACCTTATTATTTTAGCCTTTTAGCAGATTGAATGAGGGGGTAAACAAAGGAATAACATTATCCAATTACAGAAAAGTTGAGCCACATATCCACAAATAAAGTTTCCTGGTTTAAATTCTCTTTTGAACAAGCCTGAGAGTAAGAGCAGAATTTTCAAATTTTATGAAAATATTTCTAAACTATAATTGCAAGCAAGCGAATGCAATAGCTGCTCAATTTTTTTTTTCTTGTTTCTTTATAAAGCATACAGGTCACGAATAACACCCCCATTTCTGCTGATGCAAATGATACTAATTTATTATATTCAATACAATTATAACTACAAGTAACTGGTTATGATATCCACCATTTTGCTAGTATATTTTTAGTAAAAGTGAGATAAAAGACTGACATTAGTTTGGGTTGTAAATTGCCACCCCTTTTCTGCTCCAAACAAATCTTTTATCAGTTCTTAGAACGAAGCACTCGAACTGACAAAGATGTGAACTGATAAGAGCTAAAAAGGTAAGAGAATCATCGAGGAGTTAAACCCAGATTGAGATTCTGGTATAAGTATAAACCCCTGTTCAGTCAACTTAACATTACTAATTCTCAGAAATGCAACTAAAAGCAAATTTTCCACTGTTCATACTTAAACCCTGCAATGAGAGAAATCAGAAAAGAAGTAAAAAAAAATTCGAAGAAAAACAGAAGCAAACCTCAAGGAACTCTTGCGCATAGGCCTGAGCGAGTTGCGCTTTAATCTGATCCATCAATGCATCCGTCGACATGCCTGAGCCCGACGAACTGGACGAAGGAGACGAGAATGTATCCATCGTTTCTCTTGATCTCGCAATCTAGACAAATAGGCGGTGAGGACCTGAGGTGCTTCACCGCTTTGCTTTTGTTTTACGGGAAAGTATTGGTTACTTTGCAGCTGTTGTTTGAAGCACCTGCGATAGAACCCTAAATCGAAAGGTGTTAATTCAAGCCCGAAACTAGAAAATCTCGCGATACGGACTACCATAATCTTGAATAAAATAGCAATTAACAATTTCATGAAGTTGTCTTTCATTGTTAGACGGAGCACGACAGCATGTGCAGATCCAGGATTTCTGCATTTAAAGCCTTTTACACGATACTGACACCGAAGCCGACAGTTTGTAATTCGGCCCAATTATACAAAACAGCATCGAGCTGGTTTCCATGAAAATGTTATATTCTAATTAGGTGAGTGGTCTATTCAATGATATTATTCTCAATGAAAATTTAATTGAAAACACTCGTGAAAAGGCCTCTTTAAAAAAGCACTGTCTATTAGTCCTGCTGTAATTTGCTACATATTTTTCTATTAAAGTGGCTCCAATCTAGCAATACTTTTGGAGCAAAACATATATATATATATATATATATATAGAAACAAATACCCCCGTCTATCTACCCGCCTACCAATCCATCAAAGTCACTGAAAGGGACTTTAAAATCTTAGTTGCAGTCCTTTTTCACAAATATCAGCTACTACTGAAAATCAGTGTCATTCTCGGAACATTAGAAGAAAGCTAGTTCTCCTCTTCTCTCTTCTCTCTGTACAGTGAAAGGTCTCCCGTCTCCATCGTTACAATCACGCGAAAGTGAAATCTGCTCTTAGTTTCCTGCTTTGTCAAGCTGGAAAGTTCTGATTTGAAACATTTTACGCTTGTCATGGCGATGCCTATCATTATTTGGAAATACCTTCCTCGATCATGGTCCTGCCGTCCTGGACCATTAATTAGCATTTCTAAAAAGTGAAGCACTTATTGGAGTCCAATAAAGCGGCCCACTAATCTCCCATTGGGCCCACATTGTATTGGCGGAGTTCTGATTTTAGAAGTGGGCACTTGAATATTCGTTTCAAAACTCCGACTCCACAAAAGATTGTGAAATATATTCACGTTTCTTTAGAGAAAGACCGATCAGATCAGAGTTTAATTATTTTGTATTTATGAAACTTAAATTCATAATATTTTAAAAGCCATCTTAATTAACTATCATTTAAAATATTAGATTATTTTAAAAACTGTAGATCTATAAAAGATTGATCATGATGAATCTTACCCTGTAAGAAGTGGTACAATTTTCATTTTTCACAAGATACTTTAAAATTAAATGCACAATAAAATTCACAGGAAGATAAATTTGGAAATAAAAATGTTCACCACCGGAATATCAGATGTTGGACATCAAAAGATTTAAATATTTGTCCGCGGTATAAATTTATAATCTCATAAAGAGAATCTTCTTTCGTGCCTCGCCGGAGCACAAATGACCGTGATTTTTTATTTAATAATTTATTTAATTGAAGGAATTAAAAAACAGTTTGATCGAATCAATTACAAAAATAAAGACCCCTTTGTGATAGTGATATTTTTGTACAAACATGTTAGTGCTAGTGGTATTGTTTTAAGTGCCACCCTCAGTGACGGATGCTATTTTTAGTATTAAAATTATGAATTTTTTAAATTTTATTATTAAAAATTAGTTTAATAAAATTATTAAATAAAAAATCAGGGCACATATGATTGTAGAATTAATTATAATTATCGTAAAAAGATAACGCACCAATTTGTATTGATTCGGTGTAAAATTCCACTCCATAAAGGTTTAGAGATGGCAGAATAAACTAGTTGTGTATCGTCCGCTGATGCAATGCAAATAAACTGAAGCAGTTACGGAAGCGCGGCCATGTTAGAAGGCACCGTGCTGCACGTAGCATTTGATGAAGAAATGGCAGAAGCACTGCCACATTTGTCTGGCCTTCTACGTAGCAACTAGTAAACGACAAGTCCTTTCGGTGGAAAAAGCTTACAGCAGAATTAAGCCTCGACAGGAGCTACTACTCATGCATGGCATGGCGATGCATGCGGCGCGTAGCCCACCCTCTCTCCCTCTCTCTCCCCCCTCTCAGAAGTAAGCCTGGCTTTCCGACGAAATTCAGAAAAGTAGCCTTGCGCAGTTACACAGGTATACAATAACACGCTACCAACATTTACTGCTCCATTATTTATCATCTTCTTTATTTCTCCAATAGATGCTCTCTTTAAGGGGTGTTGCTTAAATTGTTTTTATATATAATTATTCTTAAATGTAGTCAATAGGGGGCAGATGTATATACATTCGTATAAAAAAGAAGAAATTTTCGATTTTTATTATAATCAGATTGTCATGCATTGTAAGCAGCAACGACAACAAAGATTGAACGCAAGTAAAATTAAAAATTATATATATTGTCTAACTATAATGGGAATACTATTTTTTATAAGCAGCCATCTCTTCGAAATATTCTCCAATGATTATACTTACTCGATCATTTTTATTGTCGAAGAATCTTTTCAAAATTCTGCTTGCACGCTTAATTACATGGTAGATAGAGGATTGCTGAACAAAGTCAAATCAATTAACCTGTGCCGCATATCATTTAATTAAGGGAAGGGATCACTTCACAATGGTTATCATGACAATTTATATATATGCATGTTTTTATTTATATATTCACATTTCTTTATAGACATTGTTGGTTATTGAAGAAAAAAATTAAAATTCAAAAGATTAAAGTCAATTTTAATTAAAATATTTAATTTATGAATATGATATTTCATATAACTACTTTTTTGTAAAAAAAAATAAGGATCTCTACTAACGTTTTTTAAGAAAATCATTACTAAGAGAAGAATATAATTGAAAAATATATATTTTTGATAAAAAAACATATTTAGTAACAGTTCTTAGATAAAACAATTGCTAATTAAATGCTAACATTTAGTAACTATTTTTTATAAGAATCATTACTAAATGCTAATATTTAGTAAAATTTTTAATAATAACATTACTAAATAATGTTATGAAATTTGAAAAACCGTGCGCCTTTATTAATGGTTGATAAATATCTTTATCAACCCCTCCATCTATAACTGTTACTAAATGTAAAATTTAACAAGTAATGTGTTTTCTAATGACATCACATGATCATTTTCTCTCCCTTCATTATTAGTTTGTTCTTTGGTCCGTATAAAAGTTTTCACATGATAAGTTGGGCAATAATGTGTTGTGGATCGTTTTTTTTTTTTTTTAATTTAAATGATCAATCCGATAGCTTTAAAAAAATTCATATCAAAATTTAGTTGAAGATCAAATTTCAAATTTGTTATTTTTGTATTATTTTTATATGGTTAGAAAATTATTTTACTTAATTATTATGAGCTATGAGCGTTCTAAAAGGAGTAGTTTTTTAGCTATATAAAAATATCAATAAATTCTAAAAATATTAAAAAAAATTCTACAACTAGAGTTTTATATGAAAATTATTTTCGATCGGATCGGTCATTTAAAATTAAAAATAAAGAAATAATCTATAACATATAGATTATTGACTACGTTTAACACCATAGCCCAACTCATTACATGACTATTGTATTTTTTTCCAATTATATAAATTAGTTTAAAAAATCATTTTCCAATTTATTGCATGTAAATTGATGATTAACAACTATTCCATTGAAATAATTATCTAATAAATATGTTTCAGGGAAAAAATCCGAAAAAAACTTTCTTTTTAATTAAGTTCTATCATAGAAAACTGAAAATTACATGACAGGTTCAACACAGTCAAAACATTGAAATGATATATATATATATATATATATATATATATATAGAGTGGAGATACCATGAGCTTAAGCTCACGGAGGCTTTCCGTGAGCTTAACTCAAAAAACATATCAAATCATTTCAAAATTTTAATTTATCATTCTCATTAAATTTGGAGCATTTTGAGCTTTTTTAAGTTATGGTTTTTAATTTTTAAAAATCAGCTCTAAAAATAATAATAATATATTCAATACTTGAACATCATTTTAAAAAAATAAAAACGGTGACTTAAAAAGCTCAAAACACTCCAAATTTTTGCATCCCACAAGATTTTTATATAAAAAATTTAATGAGAATGATAAATTAAAATTTCAAGATGATTTAATATGTTTTTTGAGTTAAGCTCACGGTATCTCCACTCTCTCTCTCTCTCTCTATATATATATATATATATATATATATATATATATATGCATCCCATGAGATTTTCATATAAAGAATTTAATGAGAATGATAAATTAAAATTTCGAGATGATTTAATATGTTTTTTGAGTTAAGTTCACGGAAGGCCTCCGTGAGCTTAAGCTCACGCTATCTCCACTCTATATATATATATATATATATATATATATATATATACTTTACTGTTAGAAATAATTAACTTCTGCTTTCGAGTTTTAATGAAGCAGAAAACTTTGAAGAGGGGATAATAATTCGGAAACCCAAATAGCTAAAATCAGTAGAGATAATTTCTTCTTACATTTCTTTCATATATATTAAAATTAGAATTTGAGGTTTCGGAAACCCCAATAGCACCCTTTCTTGGACATTTAAATAAATTTTGTATACTCCATGTTTATCTAAAATTAATATAGAACTTGAAAGTAGATAAAAGGTATGTTACTTCTGTTGGAAATATAAACTAATTCATATTTTATTTAAACTAGCTATATACCTGCGCGTTGCAGCAGACATTTTTATTTAAATAATAAAACATTATAAGATAAAAAAATTCACATTTATCTAATATTAAATTATAAATTCACCAAATTATAGAGAAAACCTATAATAAAGACTATATTTAATCTTGGATAAAATTTTTGCACAATATGAGTTAATGATTCATGATTTTTATGGCAAGAAAAGTAAATTATTCTAACATATATTATCACCATTAATTTCTTACCAAATATGCACAAGGTTGCTAAATAAAATACAATATTATGGAAATAATAGTATATAAGGGAAAGAAATGGAGAGAAAGAGAGGATCAATGGACGCGATCACATACGTTCGATCAACCAAAAATAAATATTATCCGTCTAATTGAGGGATAAAATGGATATAATAAAAAATTACCATGACAAAAAATGGACCCTCCAATTCTTAGATGCTTTATATAATAGTATAGATTAGTTGGAAAAAGCACCCATTCAACAAATTTAAGGCTGATTAATTAGGAATTTTAACAGATCATTTGAACTTTACTTTCAGTGTATAACCTATAGATTTAAATCTCTTGAATTTTAATAGTTCATTTGATCTTTTTTTAGTGGTCTAAGTTTCAAGTTAATTGTAGTTTTTAATAGAAATGTATGACTATGTTAATAGAGATATATTATATTTAACTGGGCTGTATAGTTTTCTATTTTTTATTTATTACGAATTCTGGAATTTTTTTTAATATTTTAGCTCTTTAAAAGATGTTGGGCCTATTATTTTGAAAGAATAAAGGAAGATATAAGAAAAATATTATTAACGGTTTATCATATCAAAGAACTTGTTTGTTTCCTTCATTTCTATCTTCTTCCAAAGAAATAATATCCACTATTAAAAATATATTCAACAAATTGGTATCAGAGCTATGTGCAATTGTGGTGCATCCATTTGAAGTATTGGGCAGACCTCATGCTCGTGTCTTTCAGAGATAAACTATGATAATTGGAGCATACATATGAAGGCACTACTCAAGTCGTAAGATGTTTGGGATATTGTTGAGCATGGCTACACTGAGCATGAAACTATGCATGACTCGACGACTAATGAAACGAAGAAGTTGAAGGATTCATACAAGAAGAACAAAGTCACACTTTACAAGATAGCCAGTGCGAAGACATCAAAAGAACTACGGGAGACTTTCAAAAAGGAATACAAAGGAGTGGACTGAGTAAAGCAAGTTCACTTACAAACACTTAAAAGTGAGTTTGAAACCTTAAAAATAAAAGAGTTGGAAGGTGTGTCAAAATATATCACAAGGATAGAAACGGTGGTGAACCAACTCAAAAGAAATGAATGATGGTAGAATAGTAGAGAAAATATTAAGTTCATTGACCGATTAATTTGAGAATGTAATATGTGTCATTGAAGAGTCTAAAAACTTGGTTGAAATGATGGTGGATGAGCTCTCGAGTTCTTTGAATGCTCATGAATAAGAAAAAAATAAAAAATAAATAAGAGGTGTCGGAGGAAACACTTAAAGCAAAGGCAATACTAAAAGAAGAAAAGTTAAGCAATGATGAAGAAGGCCGCGGAAGAGGACGTGATGATTTTAGAGGTCGAGGAAGAGGTCACGACAGAGGTTATCATAGATGACAAGAAAAAAATAAAAATGAGAAGTACCAAAACATATATAACGGAGATCGAGGTCGTGGAAGAGGAAGGTCAAGTAAGTACAATATATAATATTATTGTTGTAAAATATTTGATCACTATGCAGCAGAATATTATTATAATGAGAAGAAAAATAAAGAAAAAAAAAGATGTTAAAGGAGGTGATGGTATTTTATTGCTAGTGAGCAAAACAGCAGACCCCAATAATGAGTCGATGCGGCACTTAGACACCAATGTAACCATATAAGTGGCTACAATCACATATTTATCAAGATAGAAGAGATTATGGATGATCATGTGTCATTTAGAAGATAAGACTTGGTTGTGATATTTATGGTTTGGACATCTTAATTTTGATGGTTTGAGAAAATTGGCAAATAAAAAAATAGTGAATCATATACTACATATGGACTATGGTGATAAATTTATTGAAGGTTGCGTGTTAGGAAAGAACACAAGAATTTATTTTTTCAAAAGAAGCTAGTTATCATTCCAAGAAGGTGCTCAAATTAGTTCATACCGATATTTATGGTCCACCTCTCTTGAATTTATTTTTTAAAAGAGAAATCAGAAATATTTTATGTTTTTAAGAAGTTCAAGTTGTAAAAAATTTTAGCGGTGCACGCATAAAGGTTTTAAGGCTCGATGAAGGTGCTGAATTTACATCAAAGGAGTTTTGTGTATTTTGTGAAGAGAAAGGTACTAGAAGATTCTTAATGACTTCTTATTCACCTCAAAAAAATGGAGTTATCAAAAGAAACAATCTGAACATTCTTGATATAATTTGAATCATGTTAAAGAGTAAAAATTTGTTGAAAGAATTTTGGATTATAATGGTATGATGTGTGATTTATTTATAAAATCGATGTCCTACAATGAGTTTGGAAAATATTACCTCCATAAGAGGCATGATGTGGTGCTAAACCATTAGTGGCTCATTTAAAATTTTTTGGATGTGTGACTAATGCGTACATTCTGGATAAAGAGTGCACAAAACTTGATAAACAATTACAGCAAGGGGTTGAGATGCCCGTGAGAGGAAATTCTAGATAACAATAAGAAGCCAATTTTTATCGGCCATGATGAGAAGTCTAACGCGTATAATTTTAGGCAAAATTAGATATATATCACTTAACATATTCCAATTTGGATATTTTCTCCTTTAAATTTAAAAATTATGTATTTATCCCTAAAAATTCAAAACATATAATATTTATCCACAACTAGTATTATCCCCATAAAAATTAAATTAATAATAAATTAAAATTATAATAGGATGAAAATAACCCTCTTTTTTTCCATGATCTATATAGCTTGCACCGCCACAAAGCTAGTGACGGTGCATTGAATTGTTTCCTTTGTTATGCGCATTGTGTTAATGTTGTACTGCTATTTATAATTGCTCTCCCTCATTGAGGTCTAACTGTGCATAAATATAATTTCAAAGAAAAATAAAAGATTTTATAATGTGTTTGTGTTATATGAAAAATTTCAAACTTTTAAAATTGAATAGAAATAAAAAGAGTAACAAGCGTAAATTAAACTAGTACTAACTAGAGCCGCTACAAATCAGAATTAATACAAACCAAAACTAGTATGAACAATAACTAGTGCCTGTCAATGAGATTGATTGCGAAAAAATACTTTCATAATTATGATTTTATAATAATTTTATGCATTGTGAAGTAATAAAATTAGCAAGAAGATTTATATATAAATGAAAATACCTTAGATTCATCAAAAAGAGTGTTTTTCCCATTGAAATTTTAATTAATTGTTTATTTTGATTTTTGTGAGGATAAGTATGGGTAATATGCAAGATGTTTGACATTTTGAAGAATAAATTTTAAAATTTAAAATTTAAAGGAGTAAATATTCAAATCGGGATGCGTTGAGGGGTATATACTCAATTTTGACTAATTTTTATGATACTCTTAATAAAAAAGTACATTCAAGTTATAATGTGGATTGGACATCCATTGAGATGTACATGTTACTAAAAAGAGACGTCAACAATAATTTTTATATTAACAAATGCAACTACATCAACCATAGCACAAGATGAATCATTTTCATCTTTATCCGATGGAGAAGATGAGTCAGAAATACTAAAAAAATGAGTTTGCAAGAAATATACGATATGATAAATGAGTTACATTTGGTGTGACTTTTGGCGGATGCGGAGGATATCACCTTCAAATAAAGCCGTAAAAGATGAGATGTGAAATGAGTCGGCAAGAAAAATATGAATGCAAATGAGAAATTAAAAGGTATAAAGTAAGATTGATAGCAAAATGATACAAGTAAAAAACGGAGATTGATTATGATGAATCATTTACCCCGGTAGAAAGAATACAAACTATTAGGCTACTAATTTCATTGGCGACTCAAAATAAGTAGAGGCTTTATTAAATGGATGTGAAATCAATATTTTCAAATGGAGTGCTTGAAGAAGGGGTTTACATTGAATGACCTCTCAGTTATGTATAAGGTGGCTAGGAGTACAAAGTGTTGAAATCAAAGAAGACGTTATGCGGGTTGAAACAAATGCCAATGGCATTAAACACTCAAATTAAAAGAGGTTTTAAAGAAGCTTGAAATGGAAGATTATAATCCTGTTAATATCCGAGTTGAGAGGTACGAAATTGTTCAAATATGATGAAGGCAAGGCAATTGATGCAACATTATATAAAAGTTTGGTTGTGAGTTTGTGCTATCTAACATGTATGAGGCCAGACATTGTGTATGGAGTCAGCTTGATGAGCCGATATATGGAGGAGCCAAAAATGATATATTGAAAAACCATAAAGTGAATTATTCTCTATATGAAAGATACATTATCTCATAGCTTATTTTATTTTCATACTAATGAGTTTGATCTTGATGGATATTCTGATCGTCACTGGAGTGGTGGTTTGAATGATTGAAAGAGCACTTCGGGTTTTATATTTTTTTATGGGTGATATAATATTTATATGGTTATCAAAGAAGCAATCAATAGTTACATAATCAACATGTCAAGCGGAGTATGTTGTCGCATTCTCATGCATATGTGACTCTTTTTGGCTACGCAAGTTACTAAAGGAGATGAACTTTTCGCAAGAAAAGGCAGCGAATATTCAATGTGGATAATAATTTCACAATTGAATTGAGAAAAAAACCTAGTGCATCATGAATGAAGCAAGCATATTGATGTGCTTTTTCATTTTATATGGGAGCATGTGAAGAATGGTGATGTGGAGTGGTGAATCATGATCAAGTGATGGACATATCCACCAAACCATTTCTAGCAGAACTTTTAAAAAAGTTAAAAAATTTTGGTCGGGATGAGAGCAAGAAATAATTAAGTTTAAGACATGATTTTAAAAATATAAACTTAATTAATATTTTATTTAAGTTAGTTGGAAAAAGTACCCGGTCGACAAATTTAAGGTTGATTCATTAAAAATTTTGATAGGTCATTTGAACCTTGTTTTCAATGTATTACTTATGGATTTAAGCTGTTGAAGTCTAGTTTTTTAATGATCTAAGATTAAATGAAGAAAAGAGAGAGACTTGGTGTCCAAAAAAAGAATTCATCCCTTTGCGTAGATTAGATTTGATTGAGTTGCATAGTTTTTTATTTTTTATTTATTATGAATTTTAGACTTTTCTTTTAATATATTAGCTCTATAAAGGGAGTTGTTGTATATTATTTTGGAAGAAAATAAAAGAACATCTAAGAGAAATATTATTAAGATTTTATCATATCAAATAAACTTATTTATTTCCTTTATTTCTACTATCTTCCTTCAAAAGAACAATATCCACAATTAAAAAATATATTCAATAATTTCTTCGCCCCTTTTTCTTTTCTTTTTCTCCGTTCATCATTTTAGAACTAAACTGAAACAAATCATGTCGAGTTGCTACAAAAAAATAGTATTTTATGCATATATCCGACGGCCAACCAATCTATATTGTCAATGAAATATACAAAAGAGTCGAAACAAACGGAGTTAGCTATAGAACCTCAGTACTAAATTATTTTACGATGCATATTTTCTATAATAAATTTATAATTAGATGATACAATTAAACAATTTAAATCAAATAAATGTTCTCTTTGCAACTCCATCAATTAACTACAAGTTTGAACTAATTAAATTAGACATTTTATTGCATTTAACGATTAAACTGAAATCATTTTACAAGGTATAGTAAGCTTTATTAATTTACAAGATCACGTTGATATGTAAAAAGTTCATTAAAAATGGTTTGGATCGACGTCCGTTCAAAACGAAAAAATAAAACTTCACTTATTATTTGTTTTATATATTGTACTGGAGTTAGCTTTTTTGTAAGCCTGATACAATTGATTATGCTTGAACTAATCCTGGTTCGGAGTTTCCAAGTATCGGAGGTCAAAATATATAGTTTGATTTACGAAAGAGATCTCGTAATTAATGCATGCGTTATCCATGCATGGATGATATTCTTAAGCCTAAACCAAATTAAAGCCATTGCCTACAGAAAATTAAGATAAACAATATTGAAATAATGGCAATTTTTTCTTTACTTCTTTTTAGGAAAAGTCCATAGGCAACACAACCTACACGACCAGCAGCAATTAGGCCTCGATTCAGTTTCTCTGGCGGAGACGTGTAATGCTTTTAATCAATTGCAGTGTGCTGTGTTAGCAGACTAGCAGTTGCAGATTCTCATATTAATTTAACAAACTACTGCAGATTAACATATTCATATATAACACCACACAGCAAGAAGAAATCTCTATGAAGTTATTATTTATTATAAGAGATGCTAAAACATATGTAAATTGTTTGCTGTTGATTTCTTCTTTCGGACAAATTTGAGGGCATGATATTAAATATAAAAAAGTGATTTTTTTAACTATCTTAAAAGTTCAAAAAATTCTAACGAATATGAAATTTGATATACAAGTAGATTTTATATGAAAATCAATTTGAGCGGTTAGATCAATAATTTGAATTTTAAAAATTAAGAAAGGATCAGTAGCACACGGCGCATCAGTGCTACGAATAGCACCGCAACCCAACACACACACACACACACACACACACACACACACACACACACATATATATATATATATATATATATATATATATATTAGTTAGTTAGTTAGTTAGTTAGACTATTTTGAATACGTTTGCATTTCGAGCCCAAATGCTTATGGCTCAAATTTTATCGTAACAAGTCCAAAATTCAAAATTATCATTATCATTAAATTATTCATATCAAAATATTGAGGGATACAAAAATTTGGGATATTTTGAGTTTTGTATGTATTTGTTTTGGATTTTTGAAAATCAGCAACAACAATTTAATATTTTATTATTATTTTAGTGCTGATTTTCAAAAATCCAAAATAAATACTTAGAAAACTCGAAATACTCAAAATTTTTGTATCCCTTAATATTTTGATATGAAAAATTTAATGAGAATGATAATTTTAAATTTCGGATGTGTTATGATAAAATTTGAGCAGTATACACTTGAGCTCGAAATGCAAACGTTTTCACAATAGTCTAACTATATATATATATATATATATATATATATATATATATATATCATCCAAAATGAATATCCTATGCAAGTTTACGTTTTCAAAATTTCTTGAAAGTAGAAATTCTCAGTCATGCCTGATTAGGACGGTAAACGACCTGAACGAGCCGAGATAAGACAAGTTTGTGCTCAGTTTATTATCTTAACAAGTCAAACTAGCTCGTTTACTATTTTAGTTACAAACCAAAAGTATTACCTCACAATCAGGTCATGAAGATAATGTACGAGCCGAGCTGGCTTGTTATTAGCTCATTTACTATTAATAATGTTTTACATAAATATTTATTACTAAAATTTATGTGAAAAATTAATGAGAACAAACAACAATGTGTTTTATATATATTTAATACAATAATTTCATACATATGAAACTATAACTATGTAATATACTAAAATTCACAATAGAATTAACATACATAATAAAAAATAATAGTTTAATGAGCCAAATGATTTTTTAGCGAGCTGAGTCAGACCAAGCTCGATCTTTACTCGTTAACTTAACGCGCTTAATGAGCTAGTTCTTTAGTGGATTGGTTAGTCACTAATGAATGAGCAAAATTCGAGCTGATCCGAGCGAGTGACGAACAATCCACGAGCCACGAGTTTTCTCCACACACACTATATATACACACATATACACACACACACACACTAATATCTTGCCCATATGGTGATGTGTTTTAAAATATAATTTTTTTTATCTTCATGTGAAAAGAAAGAAAATAAAAAAGAAGATAATTTAGTAATTAGTATAAATTTCAATCATGAATATATAATTAATGTAAAATAAATAAAAAATTGAGAGAAAAGATGACATTTAGAATTAAAAAAAATAAAATTCATAACTGATGATAATCTAAGAAAAAATAAAATGAAGTAGAGTAATTATATTCCTAAATTGTGTAACATTTCGTGTAACAATAAAAACTGATAGAAAATTATAATTTCAACACAAATTACCATAGAGATAGTAACATCAGTTGATGAATAATTCAATTCGATGACTGATATTATCTTTAAAAATTCAATAAAAAATCTAGACCATTACAATATCAGAACATTTAGAGAGATAGAGAGATGCTATGGTACTTCACAAAGCACAAAATGTCTCCTGCTTCGTATCCGTATCTTGAATTTAAAAGTTCAAACGGCCGATTCAATCTTTTGAACTAGCTCATTAATATGTTATTATTATTATTATATATATATATTTCACGAAAAGTAACTTTGATTATTCAACTATCCTAATATTTTGACTAACTCTTCTTCTAGAAAAAGAAATCCAGTTGAATATGTTGGTAAAAAGAAGCAGTTCTTTGGATATTTTGTACAGTTATAGCTGCAAACCTGAAACACCATACAGCGAGTCTAAAAGATCTCCATCTACTCATTGAGTATCAAGTACTACTCGCCCTACTTCACCACATCATTTGCCAAAGTGCTCCCCATGCTATGTATATTGTTTGTTATAGCCTAATAGGCTTATAGCCGATGCCATCTTATCCAACCAGTTTTATTATCCCTGTGGGTTTTTTTTTTTTGAGGAAATTATTCCTGTGGTTTAAATGCCTCCTTATATTGGAGCCTACTTTCGAATCAGGTAGATAGTACCTGGAACGTTCCAATCAGTATTTGTGCAGTTATTAACTAATACAGGTCGTCAAGTTTGAGATATTCATTGGACCTATGTATGGTCTTGATCGATTTGAGACACTTGAGAGACCACCTTTTGTGTCTCTCTATATATATGCTTATGTTATGTTCTGGTGTTTTGAAAAAGTAAAAGATCATTATTATTTTGACATCAAAATTCATATCCAACGGTTTAAATGGTTAATTTAAATTGTTCAATAATTTTTTATGTCAAAATTTTATGAGATATTAAATTTCATGATTTTTAAACTTTCTAACTATTTTTATATTATTTTTAAAAATAACCTCATTTAAGATAAGAAAATCATCTATTTGAGGGTTGTTTTTAAAAATAATTAAAAATAGCTAAGAAACTCAAAAAAATCATAAAATTTAATATCCTACAAGATTTGATATGAAAAAATATTGAGCAATTTAGATTAGTCATTTGAACCATTGGGATATAAAATTTTATATTAAAATAATAATGAGTTTTTACTTTGTAAAGCATCATAATCTATATATATATATATATATATATATATATATATATTACCTAGAAATTTTTTTAGGATTTTTAAGACATTTAAGGAATCACTTGATTTAATTATTATGAGCCATTCAAAAAGTGTGATTTTCTAACTATCTTAAAAAATAGTAAAAAATCCTGAAAAAAATATAAAATTTGGTCATCAACTAGCTTTTCATATGAAAAATATTTTAACTGGTCGGATCAACTGAAGACGGAGAAATGGTCCGTAGTACATGGGTCATCCATGCTACGTAGCACCATAGCCTCACATGGGTCATATATATATATATCGTAAAAGATATACATATTTTTTTGAGATAAATCTTTCTTCAATTTTCTTACGGTTATAATAAGATATAATATCAAAAGAAGATTTTATTCTTTTTATTCTCATACAATAAATTATAGATTTTTTTCTTAGTTTTTTTAATTATTAGCCAGGTAAAAACCTACTAAACTTGGCTGCGACATTGAACTTTAACGAGCTCATGATAGTTGATAATTAATATCAAAATAAAGTTTAATTGTAAAAGTTTTATGTACTAAAAAATGTTATGTATGTCATAATCTATATTTAATAATATAATTTGATTATAGAGTTCTAAAAAAAAGAAAACATAATGGACATGTAAAGAAAATATATATCTAAACAATCTTATTATTTTAATTCATTTTAGCATTCTCCAACATCTCTACGTATCATTACTTCACACCTCAAGCAACTAATCTAATTCTCTAAACCTTTTAATTGATAATTTTAAGGCTTATAGTCATTTTGATTAAAATGCCTATCGGATATCTAATCCATTACCTCTTTGTGGCTATGCCAATTAGCTAACACTGACGTATAAGGTTATTTTGCTCAACGCATACAATCTTATGTTGTTTACGTTGTACCACATGAATCTATGTCCTCTTAGGTACTTGATGTAGTTGGACAGTATAGGAACAATTTGATTGAGATATGGATCATTTTGCTAGGGAGCCGTTTCATTCAAATTAGAGATGAGACGTTTGGATGATATTTATTTGAAATGATGTGAATTCGTATCTCAGGAGGAGGTATCTTCGATATTATAAGTCATTAGTGTTATGTGTTTCGACATTCAAGCTACTTTATTATCCCAATAAATACATTAATATAAGAATATTTCTATATGGCTACCTATAGCACAGTAAAAGTCGTATATAAACCAGTAAATTTTGACGCCATTCCGTAAATTCTAGACAAAGGTACCTGCACAACTGTACATATTAGTACAAGTTCTCTTTACATTCTGCCACCATAAAGAACTCTTGGACTTTATACCATGCAGCCCCAGAGAGCACAAACCAATTTTTAGTAAAGCCCCATTAAAAGAATAACTTGAGGTTCCATGTTAGAGCTACACCCGTAAGTGTGACAAGGTTTGTACACTAGTACACGCATGCCGTTAGCTATACACTATACAGCTTGTAGCAAAATAGAACGGCAATCCCAATGAAAATACAAGGGAAAAACAACAAACAGAAAACGGAAATTGAGTGAAGAAATAATAAGATCTGACCTGGTGGTGTGCTCCTTAACTGTTAACCTAGTCCTCAAACTCCAATTCTATTAAAGCCTTGTGATGTGCGGAAGGTTGAGCAACCTAGCTAGCGGCATAACACATGCAGAGCATAAGAAAGAGTATAATCCGTCTAAAATTCAAGAAAAGGATATGTGAATATTATATAAATCATAATAGGACGGGTAAATGGGTGATTGAAGATTTCTGTACAGCAAGGAAATGTGGAAAAAACATTGGATATATTGAATCGAAGTTGCTCCAGATACAAATATAAAAATTGTCATCACATGTAGATCTTGATTACGTATTTGACTATCAATCAAGAGAGAAGAACTTACAATTTAATAAAAATAAAAAAAAAATGAAAAAGCCATCCAAAAGAAAAATGTAAAACCAAATTGATCACATCTAGAGAACATACACATAACTAAAATCTATGCTGAATTGCCCTATCATCACAAAACTTATATGATATCTGGATAGAGCACCTATTTAATTGAAAGAGGAGAACATAAAGTTGCCAAAAAATGATCGTTGTTCAAACCTTCTCTTAGTACTCAGGTCAGGTGGGTGGTCGAGCAACTCCAAATGTTAGCATATTCTCACAAATCAAGGTCCAAGGATGAATGCCCTTCTTTTCTTGAAGATGAAGGTGAATCTACTACGGTAGCTGAGGATGGTTCATTCAAACCATGGGAAGACAATTCAAACAAGGGTAGAGGAGATGCAATTGACCTCGATTGCCAATTAGGCATTGTTAGTGATGACACATTAGTGTCATTAGAATTCCCCTCTGATTCAGGACTTTCCAGATTTACCCCAAACAATCTCACTCGTTTTGCTGTTGCCTGTCCACTCCCAACTGGCACAGAATCCAGTACCACTGGCAGGCCTGGTGTCATCGGCTGTGGAGGTCTAGACATGCCAGCACGGAACCACACAAATTGCTGTCCCAGTGCCTGCCTGCTTTGGTGGTGTTCATAGAGTGTTGCTGGTGGTGACTGTGGCAGATAGAAACCACTGTGGCCCCATGAACCAATACTGCGTGGAAATGGAAAGGATGTCAATGGCAACTGCCCCTGAATTCGGGATAAATCATGATTTTCCTCTGACCGACGTTTCCAATCAATGAATAACCTATCGCGAGCTTGTTCCCCTACTCCTCTTCCAAATGAGACAGTATCGCCGGCATCTAACCGCTTCTCCTTCACAAATCGACTCCAACCCTTTGTTATCACATAGCTCTGACTGCTGTTCCAATAGGAATACCGGAATCGCCATGGTTTTCCGGTACAGTCCTCGAAGCTTAACAAGAGACCTTTCTCACCAGATGGCGCATCCAGGGGGAAGTACTTTTCGGCATATTGCTTGGGGATCACAAGCCGGTTGAGTTTTCCCACATCACTCGGTGTCACCACTTTATCAAACATGTGTTCCTTTTCTATGCGTACACCGGCACTTGAACTAACACCAGTTCCAGTCGTGCTGCTTCCAGATCCACTGCCAGACCACCGAAAGGCTGATGAGGACGACGAGGAAGTAGATCCAGGAACCATCAGAGGGATTCGATTTTTGAAAACTGATTCCTCCTGATCTTCCCCTTCTCTTGGATTCCTTCCATGTGGAAACTCCATTTTTTGATTGAAACCAGAAAGTCTATGTATGTGGAAACAGGTTTCCCTTGGAGTAGTACAAAAGCTGCTGTTGTCTGCGTATGTCTATGTATATATAATTTCCCTTATGATTCGTTTTATATATTCATGTCTTTTCAGATCCTCGAAGAACTGGAGAAATAGAGGGAACCAAAGAATGAAACGATTATTTTATAGTTGACTAGGCGAGAAGAGGAGAGTAGGCGAAAACCCATTGACCTTTTTCATAGGAGTTTGATGGGCTGGCTTTCAATTAGGGACTGTGTTCTCGGCACTGCAAAACTGCCCTAGAAACTTCTTGGAAGAAGGCAGTAATTGAGATTTTTAAGGAAATGGGAGAGGGGGGAGAGAGAGGAAAGTTGGGTACTGTAGCTTTATAAAAAAGAAGACTAAAAGAGGCGAAGAGGGTGGCGGGACCCATGAGCTATAGGGTTGGGCTCATGTGAGCGAGTCCTTGTCATCATATATAGGGATTTGGGAGTGAAACATGGCTGGCGATAAGGCACCACACCAAAGCCAGCTGTTCAATGACAGATGAGATAATTGTATAGTATATTATTTACAATAATACACACATGTATTATATTATACGACGCAAGGACAGTACGTGATAGTGGCTCTGCAATATATTATTTAATTTGTTATTTGGACTCTATCGTATGTGGTTCACCGTGAAACAATGTGAAGCTAGCAGCCAGCAATAGTTGAGCAGTAATAAACCATTCAAAGTATCATGTGTAAGAGAGCGAGACATAAACTCAGTAACAGCCTAACAGGTATAGGTTGCTTTGACTTTTGGATAGCACGGGGATTTGTACTAATTGAACCTTGGCCCTACGTTAGGCAGGAGTGAGCAATTGAGCATGAAGGGAAAATGGGAAAAAAAGTTAAATTGTACAAGGGATAAGAGTTTCCACCTGTCCCTCTCCAGTTCAAATTTTATGGGCTGGTATTTTACTCTGAGATGTTGTTCAGCAAAAAATAAATAAACACAACCACTGAACCACATTAAAAAATAAATTAATTCTTGAACATAATTAGAATTTAGTCGAATAGAAAGCTATATTCCTGCTACGATTCCTTAGGAGGTCCAGTAAAATTAATAGTAATAGTGCAGAAAAACAGAAGATTATATTGCTTGTTGCTGCTATTGAATATTGATTGTATTTTTGAAAAATATAAATGTACAATGGTTATATTTGCTATATATATGGATTGTGTACCAACAGTACACTACAGTAATATAAACGGTAATATTACCATTGAGTGATCAATACTTTTCTAGACTTATTTCTGTGCCTATGATGACTTTGAGACCCAATAATAAATCCTATTTATATTTTTATATTTTAACACACCCGCTCAAGTTCGGATTGTAAATATTGATCAATTCTAATTTGACAACATTATCTTCGAATGGAGTGGGTTCCAAACTTTTCGTAAGAATATCCGCAAATTGTTCTTTGCTTCTAACATGCGGAATTTCTATTTCCTTTCTTGCAATTTTTCTCGTATGAAATGGTAATTCACTTCAATATGCTTTGTTCTCTCGTGAAACACCGGATTTGATGCTATATGGCACACCGCTTGATTATCACAAAACATTTTCATTGGTGAATGGGTTGTGATATTCAAATCGGCTAATAGTTGCTTTATCCAAATCATTTCACTTGTGGTTGACGCCATAGCTCGGTATTCGGCCTCGGCACTTGACCTTACTATAACGTTTTGTTTTTTACTCTTCCATGTGACTATATTCCCGCCTACAAATGTGCAATAGCTGGTCGTAGATTTTCTATCAAAACTTTCGGCCCAATCTGCATCGGTATAGCCACATATCTCGTTAGAATTATTATTTTTCATAAGTATTCCCTTTTTCAGGCGTTCTCTTTAAATATTTTAGAATTTTATCAATTGCTTTCAAATGATATGATCGGGGGGAATGTATAAGTTGACTTACTTGACTAACCAAAAAGGTAATATCTGGTCGGGTAACGGTGAGATAAATTAATTTCCCTACTAGCCTTTGATATTGGTTTACATTCTCTAAAGGTTGTCCCTCTTCGGTGTTCAATTTCTTTTTGCGATCCATGGGAGTTGATGATGGCTTACAACCTAACTTTTCGGTTTCTCTAAGCAAGTCAAGTACATACTTCTGTTGTGAAGGAAATAAATTTCCTTGAGAGTGTGCTATCTCAATACCAAAAAAAAATATTTTAAGTAACCAAGGTCTTTAATGTCAAATTTATCTTTTAGTTGTTTCTTGATATGTTGTATACTTTCCTTATTGTTACATGAAATTATGATGTCATCTACGTATACTAATATAACGGTAATGTTTGGTTATTTTACTCTAATGAATAATGAATGATCCGCATTGCTAGTTTTAAAATTGCAGGAAATCAAATGAGAGCTTAGTTTTTCATATCATGCCCGTCGAGATTGTTTCAATCCATAAATCGATTTTATCAACTTACAAGCCAATGTTGCATCTTGTTCTTTCGCGTGGCCGGGTGGTAAGGTCATGTATACATCTTCCTCGAGTGTTCCTTGGGGAAAGACGTTTCTAACATCCATTTGATAGAGGCTCCATCCTTGATTTACCGCAATAGATAATAATATTATAACGGTATTCATTTCTGCCATGGGTGCAAAGGTTTCTTGATAATCAATACCGTATGTTTGTGTATACCCTTTGGATACTAGTCGAGCCTTATATCGCTCTATGGTCCCGTTGCTATTATATTTAATTTTATATACCAATTTGCACCAAACTAATTTTTTATCTTTGGGTATTTATATTATTACCCATATTTTTTTTATTTTCTAAGGCATCCAACTCTTCTTTGATCACCTTACACCATACTGGACAAGCAATTACTTCTTGGTAGGTATTGGGTTCTTGTACCTTAGTTATGAATGTTAGAAACGAAGTAGGTTTAGGTGAGATATTTTTGTATGAAAGGAAATGTTGTATAGGATATTGTACCTTCTACGTAACAGAGTCTTTAAGTCGAGTGGATGATTAAGAAATTTTTGACGATCGTCTTGCCTCAATATCCCCCTCGACGTTATGCTCACTTTCACTTGCTTCCTCTTCTTGAGTGGTTGGCTCAACCTCATTTGGTATTTTTTTTCCTAATTCCCTGTGTTCTATGACATCTAGACCATATAATTATGGCAAAATTGGGTTGGCTTGATCAATGGTATTTGATTTTTCTTGATTTTTACCATATTTTTTTCTTTAAAGAATTGCTCATTTTCAACAAAGATTACGTCTCTAGAAATATAAAATTCCTTATGAATAGGGTCATAATATTTATATCCTTTAGAGTGTGAAGAATATCCTAAGAAAATAGTTTTTTATAAAATTTACATCAAGTTTATATTTCTTTTTAATTTTAACAAAACAAACGCATCCAAAAATTCTTAGATGATCTATATTAATTTTTATTTAAAATAGCACTTCTAATGAAATTTTATTCCCTAATGGTGCACTTGGTAATCTATTTATCAAGTAATTAGCATTTAAAATAGCGTCAGACCAATATACTTTTGGAACATTGTTTTGAAATAATAAAGCCTCTATTACTTCTAAGAGGTGACTATTTTTTCTTTCTGAAATATCATTTTTTTCGGGTGTATTTATATATGTAGTTTGATGTATAATTTTTTTTATCTCTAAATATGTTTGAGAATTTATTATTGACAAATTTGATTCCATTATCCGAACGAAATGTTTTGATTTTCCCATTATAATGGGTTTTGACCCTATTAACAAATTCTTCAAAGAAATTAAAAACTTCTTTTGATTTTAAAAGATATAACCAAGTAGTTCTAGGGAAGTGATCAATAAATATCACAAAGTATTTGAATCCATTATACAAAATTAAGGGGCCGGTCCCCATACGTCGGAGTGAAATAATTCAAGTACTCTGTGAGTTTTACTAGTTGATAAATGAAAAGAAAGTATAGTTTATTTAGCTAATTTGTAAACATCACGATTAATACAAGTTTTCAATGAATGATCAAAAAATGAATTTAAAACTTTATCAGATGGATGTCTTAATCGTTTGTGTCAAAGTCCATGATCATTGCTCTTTGCTAAAACACATTTCTTCTCTTGAGGTTTCAAAACATACATTTTATTTTCAAATACTCTTTCACCAATCATTATCCCAGTCTATTGGTCCTGAAATTTTATGTTTTTAGAAGAAAATATAACGCTATAATTTAATTCTCTTGTTAATTTTGATATTGAAATTAAGTTGGTTGAAAAGAAATTTAGATATAAAATATTTGTAATTTGGGTTGAAAGTAAATTTATTTCCCCTTTACCATTGATCTTTGCCTTCATTCCGTTTGCAACTAGAATAAATTGTACATCCTTATTGGTTCCAATTTTGTTAATATTTTTTTGTTGCAAAATATATGATCGGTTGCCGCGCTATCCAGAATAATTTTATTATTTAGATTGGCACATTTGAACCCCTCTGTCTGACCCGGATGACTCACACTGGTTGGGCTCATCCATTCTTCTCCACATTGGATCGACTGTGGCACTCCCCACTGCATCAAAAACGACGCCAGAGGGATTCTTCTTTTCCTTCGCTGTCGAAAAGCTTTGTGCTTCTTCTTTTTGAAGTTGGGGAAATCCCTTATCCCTCCAATTCTCTCTTTCCCCCTTCCGATTCATGTTGCTCCTTTTTACCCATCTTGCTGGCCTTAGTTCAGGATGAAGGAACTAGTAGGTTTCTTGCTTGTGGCCGAGTTATTTGCAGTGAGTGCACTTGATTTGTGTTATGCCTTTGCCTTTGAAATTAGGGTTTTTTAAAACTTTGTGGTGAGTGCATGAGCTTCGTGCTCCTCTTCTGTGCTGATTTGTGGGCCCCTCATGATAATTCGTCGTGTCTCCTCTTGCTCTATTGGTTCAAAATACACATTGCTAAAAAATATCTTATCATATCCATAATTTTGATTTATGATGGTGATTAAATTCTTTACATATAAGTCTTAGAGAATATAAAAAAAATTCTACTTTGGGAGTTTTCTAAGTATTTATTTTATATTTTTAAAAATAATGTTAAAACATTCAATACTTTAGTGTTATTTTAGTGTTGAATTTGAAAAATATTAAATAAGTACTTAGAAAAAAAAAATAAAAATATAGAAAAGTTTTGCATCTCTAATTATTTTTTTATAAAAATATATATATTGAACATCATAAATTGAAATGTCAAGTATGATAAGATATATTTTGAGCCGTATGTATTTCCAACCAAAATACAAATATTTTTCAAAATAGTTCTTCACTTCCCAATCAATATTTAATTAAAATAATAAACTAAAGGTTACCAAAAGAAAGGACTAGGTCCTTCCCTTATCATACATAAATTAAATCAAGAGTATACACAGTAATTTACAAAATTGAATAAAAATGTAGTGAAAATTTTGCAATATTCGAACTCCCATATAGTTCATTATACCTTTGTATTAAATATCGTATTCATTGAGGTGAAGTGGAAATAAAATTATTTGAAGTTAGAATTAAAAAAATTAAATTTATAAGGATATCTATTATTTTAAAATATCATCAATTGCACAAGGAAAAAGTGTGAAAAAGAGTTGTGATTTTTACTGGAGAAGGACTCGATCAGGAAAAATAAAGGACTCTCTTGACCAGCTGAAATTCGTTTACCGGACTCTGACCCCGTGGGGAGGAAAGATTCCAATCGAGAAGGTGACAGAGAGGTTACAGCCACTGTCAAGTTTTCAACCAAAAAAGAAAGAGAAGGTGAGTGAGAAGAAGAGAGAGAGAGAAAGGTGAGAGAGAGAGAGAGAGAGAGCCTGCTGCCTGCAACATGCTGTTCATAAAGTTGTGATGTAACGGAGGATAATGTGTGACAGTGTGAGTTTGAGATGTCGACTACACCAAACAATCAACTAATTTAATATTAGAAATAAGATAATTTTCAGACGAATCTGCTCACCCTTTACTTGCGTAGGATTGGTCAGTTCTGATTGATGTTCTACGTCTCGATTAAAAGTACATATAATAAAAGCGCATTCGATAACAACTTTCATCAACAAACACAAAAAAATAGGTATGACTATGAGTTATGAGGGTCGAGCTTTTGAACGTTACATGGCCGGTTCGTCGAGAAATATGGTTTTTATCCGGTCTCATTTCAACTTGGTTTGATCTTTTTTTCTTTATAAGAGTCGGATTTGATGAGAATCAAAACTGATCATTAACAAATATGATTTGATTTTTATCAAATCTGATTTTTTTTTTAAACTTGATTCTTGTAAAATATTTTTGTTCTAATTGTATTTAAAAATAAAAAAAATATATTATTTTTCACATTTATAGTTATAAATTTTAGTTTATTTTTTTAATATTTTATGTTGTATTTTAGTTATATTTAAAAATATAAAAAATAATAAAATTCCTTCTAAACTAAGTTCTTATTCATTCATTATCCGACCTTTAAAGTTCAAAGAGTTTGATAAAGATCAAACCTCTCAAGAGTTTAAATACACACCTCAAAAATCAAACCCGAACCCGATTTTCTACATGTCCATTCCAAACTCTACATTCTTAGACGTGTCCTGTCTAGTCTACATATTCATTGATCTTAAAATAACGATCTTTCCTAATCCTACTCATGCGGCTTTATTAATCTAGCCCAGTCTGATCCTAAAATAATAGAAAGCTGGTGTAAAAATTATAAAAAAAAAAATTTATTTATTTTTCAAAATTAAGCTAGATTTAATGAGATATATTGATGTAATAAAGAGAAGGGTATATGGTCATCTTTTTTTTTAATAGCTATTAGCAAAAAAAAAAGTGGATACAAGTATATTGTTCAACTCGGAAACAAATGATCAGTGCGTTAATATTTATATTCATTAATTTTAGTGGGTACATCAATTGATGTCACATTTTTTTAAATTTCAAAAAGTTGCTCAAATGGAAGAAGAAGATTACTAAATTTTTTGCAGAATGTAATATCCCATTCTAATGTAGAAGATTATTTTTCTATTACTTACAAAAAATTCCTTCCTAAAAAACTACTGATTTCAACTAGCTAGCTATTTTGTTAGCGTTGCATCAAATTTTTGTAAGTAAGAAATATGTATGTGGAACCATTCCCGTTAACCTATTTAGTAGGCATAGAGTTGTTACTTTTATCTGATTATCGGCAACGAACTGGATTGAACTGGAATCGATTCAAATCCGATTAGTTTGGATATGATCTGTTTCAAAAATATATCCGACTAAATTATGAGTACGGTTAAGAAATTAATATTTTATATCCCATCCGAACTAGAACCGGAACCGGAATAGATAATAAAATGGGCAGGATATACCCAAAATCAAATCCGACATATACCCATATTAATATCCGATATATATCATAATAATACACATATGTACAATTAATATTATATTATCATAAAAGTAGAGCCAGAGACCAATCAACAACTACGGAAAGAAAATATCATGATGTGTGAGTCTACGCATTTCTTTCCACAAAAATATTTATATGATTTTCGAAAAAAGATTATGATCTATTATATTAATTGTCGAAGATGATTATGCATTTTCTTTAATATGATTTCAAAAACTCATATTTCTCCTTCAAATACCATAGAATAATATTTTTTAGATGGATGACAAATTAATTGAGAATTATTATTTTTATGTTTTTTCATGTTATGTTATATATATAACAATATACTTTTTTCGAAGCATAATTATGTTTATTGTTTCAATTGATATAGTTTATGTGAGATGCTTAAAAAACTATAATTACAGATTCAAGAATAAAGAGATTAAATACTTCACTTTGGATCCAGATCGGACTAGGTACAAACAAGTTAAGGTACCTATATATCTGGAACCGAAACACTAGATCCAAAATATTTTACTATTGGATGTATATTCAGAAGTGACACCGATCCGGTTTGAAAACAATAAATATACGGTTCTAAATTAGATTCCAAATATTTTTAGAATATGAGTATAAATATGATAGTATGTGAATACTACCCGAGCCACAAACACCTCTAAGTAGACATTTTTGTAATCCAAATAATGACTATTATCATAACAGAAATATGTATGATGAAATTATTATTGTTTTTCGTGATATTTCAGTGGGGACAATTATGGAAAATATGCAATTATGGCAGACAAATAAAAGAAAAGTTTCGTAGACTAATATATTTTGGTTCGAAATACTAGCTTGTGCAAAAGAAAAGAAAAATTGACGATGGTGTATAGATGCAACAACATAAATTTTGTAAAGGAGTATTTCTTTTTTTAGGAATTTTAAGGAAAAACTGACTGAGAAGTGTAGGATAGTTTATAAAGGCTCTGTTTTTGAATCCGATAATGTCAGCTTTTTAAAAAAACTTAGTCCTTATAAGTTCGATCAAGTTCTTTTTAATGATAAGAATTAGATTCAGTCTTTTACAAATAGGTCCTTCTAATTTGATTCTTATCAAATCGATCCTTATTCAATCTTTCTCAGACGCTTTAGTATTTTCTATTGTATATTAATTACACTTAAAAAATCCCAAAAAAATAAAATAAATGAAATAAAATGTCAGAATAGAAAAACATAATTTAATATTCTTAAAAAATATAAATTAATATAAAAATACATAATCATGATATATATATATATATATATATATATATATATATATATATATATATATATATCGGTCATTATCCTCCGATCTTTATCCGGTTTTTATCCAACTCTTAAAATCCAAAAACTTGATAATAATCAGACTTCTTAAAATCTGAACTCATCCTTTAAAAATCACATCCTTTAAACTCACACTCTAAAATCTTTTATCAAATCCAACATTCATTTTACTCTCTCATACACCCACTAGCCTCGACCCTTTAAAAAACCCGGCCCGACTATTTAAAGTTATGCCTACGTGAGTGCACATCCCTACAATAGAATAATTGATCTCTCTTCCCCATATGTGGAATTAGTTTTTCAAGGAACCAATCCCTGCTTGCAGTTTTGTCTCGACCCGCACACCGTCCCATTACAAAGTTTTAAACAAAATAAAATGTTTGAGTGTGCCTCTCTGGCTCTCTCACTTAATCAACGGTCTCACGATTTATTGCGCTGACGTCGGTGGCGAATCCCTTACTGACGTTACAGTTTTGGGCATAATAAAAAATGGCCTCGAGGAAGATTTAAGATTATCCTAATACATACGAGATATATATTATATACTATATTGACACTTGAGGTTGTAAAAACTTCTTTTCATTTTATTATTCATTAATATATACTTATCTTTCCAATTTCAAAGATGGCCAAAAGCTGCCCCCACAACGACTGCATTAATCATCAATACCGCTGTAAGCGACCAAACAACTAATAGCGCCCGTCTGATTCATAGAGAGAAGAGATTTGAAAGAAACATCTGAAAGCTACCACTGCGACGGAGACCGTCGGATCACTGCAAGTAAAGCCAGCTGGGTAAAGGAAACAAACCTACCCTCCTAACCTCCCTCCTGCCCCGGCGTCTTCAACCTCAACTTGCTTGAAAACTAAGAGATGCTGAAATAACTAGTTCCCCCGTCTTGTTTTGTGCCGACATGTTTCTTGGTTTCTGCGCAGTTTTAAAAAAAATTGTGGTCTGGAATAGGGATAATTATGAGCTGCAAGTCGCAAGTAACTTAGGGCAACTCTAGTCCAAGAACGATTAAAATTACCTAAAATTCCAGTGAGATCCCGGAGATCAAACTCCCAAGTTGCACATGGTTTTAACTTTTAAACAAGACGGGGTTTATGAGTTATGAGTCTTATGACTATATGCTTGTCAATTAGTCCAGAACGCAGAAGCCCTCTTTCATACTGGGCATAAAATATACAAGGGAGTGGGGAAATGAAATATTTATTTAATTTTGGAGAAAAGTTCTCATCTTAAACCTATACCAGATCATATGAAATTAGGACTGGTATAACAGGGGAAAAAACATAGTACAGTTTGTCTGCTAAATTGAACTAAAAGTTATAGCAGTGCCCATCATATGTTTAAAACTAGATGCCAACAAAAGATTATAGCACTGCCCATCAATAGATTTTAAAGTAACATGATATCAAATCTTTGTTGGTACTGATCTTACTACTTTCTTCATAATATTTATCTTAGATTTCCGTAGGTACTCTGAAAAATATTAGGTTCCCGAACAATAAGCTCCCAAAAGAATAGATTCGTCCTCTTTTTGCTCGAATTACAGTGATATTTTGTACAATATAGGTCCCTTTTAGCTAGTACTAATTCAATTCTTAATTAGGTGTAATTCAACTCCTACCTGTCTAAGAAAGTATAGCAATGCCCATAGTTCGGTAAAATATGTGAACAGATAGGTTTTTTAAATCATATCATTTTACTAATAGAGAGCAAGTAGCATTAGAATGTTAAGTTGTGATCGCGACATTGTCTATAAACAAACTCTGATAAGAACATAATTAGTTGTCAACCATAAAAGCTGACCAGTTATGCAGATAGCGATGCTTGCGGCATGTGCATTGGTTGGCGGGCTGCATACGCATTACCGTTGGATCAGATCTAAATACCATATAATCTGATCTAACTACCAGAAAAAAAAACCTTTAACACTGGTTATATACCCGGTCTTAATGCTAGGGACAAATAAAAGTTTTAACAATCGACACTAAAGTTCTCCCTGAAAATCGGATTCTTCAAAATCTTTAGAATCGGTTTTTAACTAATAACCGGCTCTAATGTTTATTAATTTGTTCTGATATGTTTATAAAGAACATTGAGGCAAAAATCAAGTATCATTATTACATCAAATCTGAAGAACAAACATGATGGCATCAAAATTCTTTAGCAATGAGCAAGCTGCAATTTCCCAACAGATTTGTCTGAACCTTTGCGTAGTGCATATAGAAGACCTTGTGGCAGCTACTGAGTGTTCATCAGTTAATTTCAACCTTAATATTACATAGTTAATTTTAAATTGATTCCCAAGTCTAACTATTCTTCACCCATAATGGAAGCTGTCAAAGTTCAAACAGGCCTTTTTCTGAATGAAAAATTTGTAAATTAAGATTTTTAATGATATTTCAGAACATATTACTTCTGAAAACTCGGATTATAAAATGTTGCAATTTTCTTTTAGAATGGCTACTTCATCTCTCGAAGATGAATGAACTACATAAATTTAAGAAAAGAAAATAATTAATGTCTTTATTTCTTCTTGCGTTTCTGCAGAATGCCGCCATTTGCATCTGGGAATTATGAGATTAGTCCATGAAATTAATTTAGGTGCTAAATTGATTTCTTCATTCTTTTCGATGCACAACAGTATTGTACCTTCATGGCATCTCGAAAAGTATGGAGCTAAGTACTCATTTAAGTTTCTTCGTTCTTTATTATGTAATTATGTCCTACTGAGGGATAGAGATGGAATCATGGAAGCTTGTACTTGAAAAAAGTCTAGGTTCTCTGTTACTAACTTCAATAGCAATCCTTATTACAACTCTCCGATGGATTTACTGGTTGACACTTACACACAAATTATTTATGAAAATTCATTTGTTATTGATTTATAAGCGGGACCTTGTCAGAAAGTTTGTAAGAGAAAATTTTGATTCGCATAAATAGAAACAGTAGTAACAGAACTAGAACTAGGAAGGGATTTTACTATTGGAAGTTTGAACCAAACTGCAATTAGGCTCCCTGCAGTTTTGATGTAGCACAAAGGACATCTAACCAATTGTGAGGTCTTCTTCTTCATCATCGCCTAAAAAGAATTCCTTTCCTTGTGTTTTGGATTTTAGCCCTCTAGGATACGACTCAGTGGTATGCTATATACCCATAACCTCCCACTTTTGTTCCACCCATACTCGCCGTGCCTAAGCCTACACCTACGCTTGCTACTAGTTAGGCACAAACTGGGGAGCTCATGAGCTCCTATTCTACGCACCACGAGATGTGTGCCTTGGGATGTGGCTAGATGACTAAAGTCTGGATAGACTTGAGGAGGTTGTTGGACCAAGCGGATGGACGGGGACCCCTTTTGGATGGTGGAAATTGAGCCTATGAAATGTACCAAAGGAGCATCTCCTGTTATTCTTAGACGACGACTGCAGACAGAAGGGAGATTAGGGCCGTTGGGTCAGAATTCGAAGGTTTAATTTGAGAACAATTTATCTATGTGATTTGATCCACTACTAGCTTGATTAGGAGATTTCATTCTTCTTTCAAAAAAGTCTAAACATATTATTTGTGAATCTAATTTTTTTAAATAAAGAACATGTGTGTGTACTGTGTCCCATTAACTTCATTATTATCCTCGAATAAATATATTTATTCCGTGACTTTAAACTCCTGGATATCTTTCTTGAGTCTAAATTAAAAAATACATTAAATTATCTTCAAATTTTAATTTATCATGCTCATTAAACTTTTCATATGAAAATCTTATGGAATGCAAAAATTTGGAGTGTTTTGAGATTTTTAAGTCATGGTTTTTTAATTTTTAAAAATGATCTCTAAAATTAATAATAATATATTCAATACTTCAATAAAATTGTATAATAAATCACTGAATTAGTGATTAATGTACAAAAAGTAATTAAAAACAAAGTATACTAAAAAAACAGTAAAGAGAAAGAAGAAAAAAATCTAAACTTATTATTTGTGAATCTAGTTTTTTAAATAAAGAACATGTGTGTGTACTGTGTCCCATTAACTTCATTATTATCCTCGAGTAAAGATACCATGACTTTAATCTCATAGATATCTTTCATGAGTCTAAATCAAAAAATATATTAAATTATCTTTAAATTTTAATTTATCATGCTCATTAAACTTTTCATATGAAAATCTTATGGGATGCAAAAATTTGGAGTGTTTTGAGATTTTTAAGTCATGGTTTTTTAATTTTTAAAAATCAGCTCTAAAATTAATAATAATATATTCAATACTTCAATATTATTTTAAAAATTAAAAATGATGACTTCAAAAGCTCAAAACACTTCAAATTTTTGCATCACATAATATTTTCATATAAAGAATTTAATAAGGATGATAAATTAAAATTTGAAAATGATTTAATATACTTTTTGAGTTAATCTCATGGAAGATCCGTGAGCTATCTTTACTCATTATCCTCCTCTTCCCTTCCCTTGTGATATTTCCCCTCACTTACCTTTGATTTCATTTTATATTTTTAGAATTTATTTTTCTTTTATAATAAAAATACTCACAATATTAAAAAAATTATAATTTTAGAAAATTGACCAAATGTTCAAAATTAATATTTATGAAATATATTTATGAACAAATACAATTTATAAAAGTAATTCTTTGAAAACTTGAACTATAGAATATTACATTCGTACTCTTATGAATTTAAATTTTTTCTAGAAGCTTTAGTTTTTTCAATTTAAGGTGTCAAATTATGTTATTTCAAAACATGAAAAAAATATAGTTGATGAAAATACGTGAATGTTTTCTATATATCAAACAACAAAAATTTAATAGCTTAAATTGAAAAATAAGCAATTACAATGTATTCAAAATTTAAAATTGTATAATTTTATTCTTTTATGTTTGAGTTTTGTAGTGTCATCTTTTAAATATTTTTAATTTAAATAAATACTTCGTACATTTGTTTTAAATTATGAAGTCAATTTTTTAATTATGAAATTTCAAATATTATAATTTTTTTAATTTCGAAATTTAAAATAAAAACTGAAAAATGTGAAAATGGAATCCAAAATGAGTGAGGGAAGAAAAAGGGTAATAAATATGTTAATGGGACCCACAAGGATATATTGTTGAAAATTTTAAATGTAAGGATAGTTTGCTTCAATTTTTTTTGGAAAACTAAAGGCAATTTGTAAAATTGTCACAGCCTGATAAGCGTAGTAACATCATTTGCGATTAATTTGTGAATAATTTATTTTTTACTTTTAATCAGATTTTTCATAAATAATTCGTTAGTTTCATATATAATATATTTTTTTGAGGAAAAAATATATTATATAATATTTTAAATGATATTTTATATATTTTAAATATTTAATATTTTAATATATATGTTATTTATATTATATTAAACAAATTGTACCTAAATTATTTCCGAATTTTGAATTATTAATCTCCTCAAACTTTTTTGAATCACGAATTTATTACTATGCTCATAAGATCATTTGCGTCGAAATCAAAGTATGGCCGCTTGAAATCGAGATAGGGAGCATCAATCCTGCTTTATCAAATATCACAATTTTTTTATTTAAAAAAGAGCAATTTGTAAAATGTCTCAGCCAGATAAGATCATTTGCGTCCAAACCAACATATGAAGTATGGTCCACTTTAAAACAAGATAGGGAGCATCAACTCCTGAATTTTCAAATATCACATTTTTTATTTGCAAATATGTTTAATTACTGACATGAATATCATTAAGGCGAGGACATTTTGGCGTGTTCTTCCAGCATATCGGCGAGCATAGAATACATTCACAACGCAACTATATATTTGTACTTGTGACTTTCTGGGAAAAAAAAATTCCGATATGTTATTTGTACATGTGATTGTCTGAATAAGTAGTAGCAGTTTATGAAACAAATCAGTAGCGACACAATTTTTTTATAACTTAATCTTATTAGCGTTGTGATTCAACTGAATCGGAACAAAAACATTTTTTTGAAAAACATAGTGTAACCTCAATCAGATCTGACCGAAATAGTTTTTATATGTATTTTACCATTTTATAATAGAGTGGGGATGCATTGACAATGGGTTATTTTGACAACTTTGACAATGAGCATCTAAATAAATATAAAAAAAATCTTAAAAAAAAAATATTATAGATGTGTTCTTCTATCATTAGATTGATGGTCACTAAAATTTCATGCAATTTCATTATCGTTTCATAGTTCATCAAAGACCATTAAATTAGAGTCATTGTAAATTGTATGAAAATTTGATGATTTTTTATGGACTATCAAACGATAATGAAATTGCATGAAATTTGAATGATCATCAATCTAAAGGTAAAATAACACATCTATAAAAAAAATTTTCATTTTTAAGTTTTTTTTTGTATTTATTTAGAGGTTCATTGTCAAATTTGTCAAAATAACCCATTGTCAACCGATCTCTTCTCTTTATAATATATAGTTTATGACGTTATATTTTAGCTTAAAAGATTTTCTAAAACCCTTTTTAATCCCATTAAATGGCCTATATATTATGGTATTATTATTACCATATTTACGAAACCATATTCATAAAAAAAAAATGTACCCTGAAATGGTTGAGAAATAAACATTTTAAAAAACAAATTACAGAACAATGCTACCGGGCATGTGTAGCATTTATACAATTTTTTAACTATTTTTTTGTACATTTCTAATTATTTTGTAATGAAATGTCCTTCCGTCTTATCTGCGTTTCCTAAAGTTTTATGCTTATCCAATTTTATACCTGTGTACATTTACATTTGTATATCACTTTTTTCTTAGTGCGGAGATTTTTGACAACCTTAATACCGAATTTCAAATAAATTAAAAAAATCTTAAAAATAGAAAACCTTTTGCAAACATGTTATTAGACTTTTTATTATGTTTTATATTCCATACAATTAAAGTGTTATTTAATATTTCATCAAAAAACATTAATTTAGACAATTACAAATATCATATAATTGTGAACATTAAATATCACTAAAGTTACATAAATTTTGGAACACGGCCAATCTAGCTATAAGCCTAAGAATATATTTTCAAATAATTTCTAGTTTTATGTTTTTTGAATTTATTTCAATTCAATGATAGTGATGTAAAAAAATAATGTTTTTTTCCTCAAAAAGAAGAAGGGATCCTCTTCCTTTTTCTTAATGATCATAAAGATTAAAGGTACATTTTTTTAAAATGAAATGTACAGGTATTGAAATTTTTTAATCTTAATAGTAATAAGTTAAGGTATAAACATTTCCATCAAATATTAACACTTCTCAAAAGATATATAATACCATTTTATTTAATGAAAATACAGTTACGTTCCTCTTATCTACATACCGCATTAATTTTGATGTGTAGCATTTATTTTCACCTAAACGGTCATTACTCTTTGAGGATTATTAATTATGAGTAATAAATTTGTTCTTCTAGAACTTGTTTAGAATAATTTACTGCATTGCATAATGTTATACTAGTTGCTTTTAAAAAATCTTTTGAAAAATGAAAATAAGCTCTGCAAACAATAATTAATTCAGCAAGATATTGCACCTACGAAGATCCTTCATTGGGCATTCTCATTCTTTTCCTTGTAATCGATAAAGCAAAAAACGGAAATAGACACCCGGCCTTGTTCCTTTAACTTTGCATGCACCAGAATAACAGAGAAAGGAGCATCTTGGAGAGAGAGGGACAGGAAAAGGAAACAATCAGATGGTAGTTGTTTTCATGCAATGGTTCTGGACTCCTGGTTACTGGTTAGGAGCCAGGTTGGTGATCTCTCTCTCTCTCTATCTATCTATTTCCGTCTCTCTCTAAGAAAAAGCTGCCTCCTCGGGGACCTCCCTCTATCTCTTCAAATTGAGAGACACTTTCCTGTGCATGCATCAACGCTATTATTCTACAAGCAATAACTCCCTTTAATTCCATGTTTAAACCACTCAGGACCACTCAGAAGATAAGATAGCCACCACTGTTACAAGAAGGAAAATAAAATCGAAGCAATGAAAGATGCGTCAGTGTGAACTGTGAAACCCATCACACTAACAAAATCGTCATCAAGCATGCGAATTATTTGATTATCTGATCTGAGTTGAAAGCTCAATATCCATCAACTGTCCTTGAAGCAAATACTGACTAATTTCGATGATATCCCGTGTCCAAATGAGTCCATACAGAAGCAAACAAGCGTCATTAAAGAAGCTGCTGAGGAGATGGGGCTCCCCATCTTGCTAGTACATTAATGCACAGCCAAAACCTTTTCAGGCGCGACTAAAAATGAAAAACCTGTAATTCCTACGGGCTTTCATTAAAAAAAAAAAAAACCTGTAATTCTGTTCGAAGGTTCAGATTTCCTGCGGCATATGTTTCTATCAAATAATAAAACAAAACAACTTTTTAATTTCTTTTTTTATCAAGAATCTTTAGCATCTTGAATTCCGGAATCAGAGGTAGTTTTTTATTGAACTGCTGATTGTTGAATCTATAAGAAATATAAGGGCCTCACAATTGTCCCTTATTAAATGCCATATGAGATCTAAATTCTCACCGACAAATTTTCTTCTGGTTTCTTTCAGTTTAAGTAATTCCTTCCCGTTGCCCGATCCTGGTAGCCCGAATCTGCGACCGTACTCCAAACCTTCCAATATTCACAACCTTCTGAAAATACTTGGCTAAAGATTAATGTAAGATTTTTTTTTAATTGAAATTTCAGTTTGTTGAAATCAAAATGCATAATTATATTTGTTCATTTTATAATATTTCACGCTAAGTATAAACATACAAATTAATATAAACTGCGCTGATGTGTACAACATGTTCGGATCCAGTTCTCATTCCAATAAAAATAATTAGAGATATTTCCATTTTTCTTAAACTTTAATTGGCCATTATCACATTAGAGATGAGAAGAGACTTATTTCCCAAATGAAATGTTGATAGAACGTGACATGCACGTGTAGTCAGTCGATTCAGTACTTAATAGCAATAGGATCGTAAATTGAAGAGAATGGGAGATGGAAAGATGTTACTACATAATTAAAGCCGCGGACATTGGCGTCAATTGGGTAAATAATGAGCATATTAATAGATCATCATTGCGTTAGCAATAAGGAAAGCTTAAAAGGACTTTTCAAATTAATTTGATTTATTCTGCATACTACTTTCATAAATGTCGTAGGTGTTATTATTTAAAAATCTGGTATTATAATTCTTTTTTTAGGCCCGGAAGCTTGGATATTGAGAAACATTACTCGGTGTTGGATATTGAGAAAAAAACGATACAGATAATATCAGTGTCGGACTTTTGTAAGTACCAACTAAAATTAGGATAATTACTGTTGATTTTTACAAAAATCAACACTAAATATTCGTCAATTTTCAGTGTCATTTTTTAAAATTTAATACTTTTTTTTTTTTACTTTTTGTTCAAATTTGAGATTTTAATTAGTGTCGAATTTAAAAAAAATGTCACTAAAAATTTCAACCAATAAAATTTAAAAATGAGTCACCCATGTATTCTAAACTTTCACCCGCTTTTATCATGACCATCAGCATTTTATATTACGTGAGACTCTCTTGATCCAATAAACCTCCTAATTTATAATGCTCGCTTCTATTTTATATCTGATTCATTTTAGAATTCAAGAGAAGTCGAAGAGAATAAGATAGAAAAAGCAGTAGTAGTTGAAAATGGGGTTTGAAGCAAAACCTCAAATTGAGCACCTTGCCCACAAAGGAATTGGAGGAGTCTTAAGTCTTTGGGACTAACTTTTATTTTAAGATTTATTTCAACCATCAGATCAGCATCTGATTATTAATTTTAATATAACTCATTTTCAATCTCATGCCTAATTCCAATCTATATGTTGATATTATGGTTGAATTTTCTTTTTTGAAGTAGTGGACGATTGCCACTGTGATTTCATTCAAGTTTTAAATATTTACAATATTTACATAATATCCGTACAAGAAGAAAAATAAGAAGAAAAGAAAGAGATGTCAGAACCTTACAAGATGGTCAATTATTATAAATCTAAAATTCTAAAACTCTTCAAGAATGCTCATTGCTCCTAATTTTTGTCATAACTCAACGTCGAGGATCACCTTCATAGTTAGGCTATAAGATGTCAGCCTCTTATTTTTGAAGATGCGTCTATTTCTCTCTTTCCATATGTTCCAGCAGACCGATGCGTATTTGCTTGCTACTCCAGAGTTTGCTAGCCTTCCAGCATCCAATGTGCGAGAGAGATATATGACAGAAGATGGAAGTTGGTGATTGTTTGGTAGGATGTCGTTCCAGTCTGTTGTGTGAAGGAGCATGATAAGAAGATGTGATCTATTATTTCCTGCATTATTGAATTACAAAGAACACATGACGTCCCACATGACCAATTTCTTTTTTGCAAATTTTCATTTGTTAGTAGTTTATTTTGCATCATCAACCAGAGAAAGATTTTAATTTTGTTTGGCAGGTGAAGCTTCCAAGGGATATAAGGATAAGGTGGTTGCACACCTGGATTGATAATGAAATCATATGCAGATTTGGAGGAATAGATGCCATTTGATGTTTTCATCCATAAAAGTTATGGTGGGTGATCTGTTGTCATTGTGCATGCTTTAAATAATGGGACGAAGGAGATAAGATCTTTTATGAAGAAAGTAAGTGGGCCTATTAAATTAGAAAGATAATTTATCGAGGTTAATCCTAAGTGCATTCATAAATGCTCGGACCATAATGAGGTAGGTTTTGCTAGGAGTAGCCACAACCAGCGTAGGAGAAGAGAGTAGTTTTGCATCATAAGGTCTAGGATACCAAGCCCCCCGAATTTCTTCGGGAGGCATAAGGCTTTCCATTGTATTAGACAGTGACCCCCCAATTATGATTTGCTTCCTCTCCAAAGAAATCGTCGTGTGATTTGTGTGAGTCTATCGATGATGCCTTAGGGAAGGAGGAATACTTGCATATAGTATATGGGTTGAGCATTCAGGACTGGATTTAGAAGTACTTCTCTCCCTGCCATTGAGAGAGACTTTCCTTTCCAACTCTACAATCTACTTTCTACAGCTTGAACAAGAGGCTGAAAAATCTCATTGGAGGGTCTCTTGTAGGTAAGAGGTAATCCAAGATACGTTAGAGGGAGTGTAAGGGGTTGACATCCCAGGATGTGCCCTACCGTCTGAACATTATGGGAGGGAAGTGAGATTGGGACAAAACCACTCTTCTGGAGATTAATGTGTAGACCTGAGATAGATGCAAAGCGTCGAAGAATGATCATTATCAAATGTAGGTTGTCCGGATGAGCCGGTGTGAAGATAATAGTATCATTAGCAAATTGTAGTAATTCAGTTTTTGCCCATGAGATTCCAATTAGCGCATCTTCTGCCTCGGCCAACATCATGTGGAGAGTTTCTGTAGCCAAAATGAAGAGCATCGGCGAAAGTGGATCTCCTTGTCGTAGGCCCCTTCGATGATAGAATATTTATCCGTAAGATCCGTTAATCTTGACCGAAGAGGATGAGGATATGAGTATGTTATGGATCCATGAGATCCATCATTCCGGGAAGGCCCTTTTTCTCAATAATTGCAGTAGATAGTCCCAAGAAATACTATCGAAAGCTTTTCTAAAATCTATTTTAAGCAAGATGGAGGGTATTTTGTGTGTATGGAGAAATGATAGGGTTTGACGTGCAAGGACAAATGTTTTTGTGATGCGACGACCATTTATGAATGTTGTCTGGTGTGGTGAGATGAGGTGAGGGAGGAAGAGGCGTAGGCGTTCCGCTAGTATTTTTGTTATGATTTTTGGAATTGCAGATAATACACTAATAGGTCGAAAGTCCTCAATTCTAGTTGCACCGGGAGTTTTATGTAAAAGGGTGATGTGGGCTTTGTTAAGGCGCCACAGATCAACTTTATTATCATAAAAGTCATTAAGAATGTCAATAATATCAGTCTTAATGATTTCCCAATAATTCTGAAAGAACTCCGAAGGGAAACCATCCGGGCCACATGCCTTACCCTTTGCTAATTTGAAAATTATGATTTTTATTTCCTCTTCTGTGAAGGGATTTGCTAGAGAAGAGAGATCAATTTCTGATGGCCGTATCAAAGAGTAGTCGAACGATTCTTAACTCGGTGCATTAGTGCCAAGGAGCCCTTTATAGAAATCTGAGAAAGCGTTTAGTATGAGCGGGGTGTGTGTAATTGGATGTATGTTGTTAGGTGTTTGTATTAGGGGTATATAGTTTGTTTTGCGTTTATTGAAAACAATTGCATGAAAATATGTTGTGTTATTGTCTCCTAATCTTAGCCATCTAATGGAGGATCTTTGTTACCACTTTGCTTCTGCTAAACTAGCTAGCTCATAGATATGCGTCTTGAGTCGAATACGTAGGTTTATCTCGATCGTATTTAGTGAGCGCCTCTCCTCTACTAGATCTAGTAGTTACACCACCCATTTAGATCTCACAAGAGCTGTGTTTTTTGTTTGAATTTTTTCCTTTCCCAAAATATTATGGTTGAATTAGACAATGAAATCAAAGTTGATCCCGATAACTTGAAATTTCCCGCTTTTCGTATATAAATAGCTATAATTTCAATGAAAACTTCAATTCAAGCGGTCAAAACTGTAATGGAAAGCTCACAAAAGCCGCAGCAGCCCTTGGTTCAGTCAATGAAGGTAAGCTTGGAACTCCACTATTCATGGTAAAAAAATATTGTTCGGTGCCTTAAAACTCAAGTTGAAATTCTAGATGTGTTTTCATCGGTATCAGATAAATGTTTGACTATATATTATATAAATTATCATTAGTATCGCATCAATTAGTGTTGCACTGATACAGAAAATTCTAGCAATGTAACTCTAATATAAATATAAATAATGATTGGCATAAACGTTAGTGAACTTTATTTTAAACTATACTTATGCATACTTATATGATATAACATGTGTGTGCACATGATACAGAAAATTCTAGCAATGTAACCCTCATCTGTTTTTTTTTTTTTTTTTTTTGCCCTTCTCTGATTTGTGCACTTTGTTATTGCGTCGGACGCTAAGTCTGTGTACTCGTGCAGTGCTTGTTTTAACATGTGTGTGCACATGATACAGAAAATTCTAGCAATGTAACACTCGTCGGGTAATTTTCTTTTAGCATTTCTCTGATTTGTGCACTTTGTTATTGTGTCGGATGCTGAGTCCGTGTACTCGTGCGGTGCTTGTTTTATGTGGTTGTAATTTTAGTCTATTTTTTTAGTATTTTCGGTCAATCTCTTTTTATTGCTGGTTTGAGTTTTTTTCGTTTCAAAATGAAGAAGAAAAAAGCTCCTTTGTAGATAATAACACTACTAAAAAAATTAGAACCAATTATATAAAAGATTTAGCATCGGTTATACAACCGCTTTTAAAATTATGCGTTGCTAAAAGTTTTAGAAACTGATCCTACTTCTAACCTTTAGAGCTAATTTTTGGCTAATAATCGACTCTAAAAAATTTCTTTAGAGCTGAAAACTAAAAAGTTTAGTGCTTATAAGTTTTTTTTTCAAAATCGGCTTTAAATCAATTCTCCATTTAGAATTTAAAAAAAATCGGTTTTAATTCAATTCTCCAATTAGAAATGATTTCAATAAAATCAGCTTAATTCATTTGCTCCAATTAGAGAATGTTTTAACATAAAAATAGGTTTTAATTAAAAATAACAAATAGAAGTGATTTTTGAAGAAAATTGGTTTTAATTCAAGGATTTTGAAAATGATTTTTGAAGAAAATCGGCTTTTTTAGTTCATTTACAACACAAAACAATATGATTTCAATTCATTTACAACATAAACCATTAATTCTGATTTATTATTTTATTTTTAAATAGGTTCTCTAAATTTTGATTAAATAGTTTCAATCATCACCATTGTCTAATAAAATAATTACATACAATTTATATATTAAAAAATTTATCTATACAATTTCTAAGAAAATTCCAAAAAACAAAAAAATAGATCTTAAAATTTTAAATGTTTTTTGAGTTTTAAGATGAGTTTTTGACTCTGAAAATGATTATAACGGCATAAGTCATTAATCTTGTAAATATTATCATATACTTTTTGTGACCGTGTAGAACGCCTCAATCGAAATTTCCTATCAAAAGTTGCGGCGGTTTGAAGTTGAGATAGTTGGATTTCTATTTTAAATTTGTCTTTCTTTCATCCTTTCTCTTATTCTCTTTCTATTTCCCTCATATCTCTTTTATATATGAGACATGAGGATGGAGAGTGATGATCTGTTGAATATAGATTTTTAATTTTTAATTTTTAATTCATTAGATCGGGATGAACAAACGGTAAATTAAAAAAAAATATAATAACTCGTGGGAGCAAAAAAGTGTTAAATAATTGATGCAATTATGTAAGAGGTGCTATTGGTTAGATGGTAGAGTTGGTTATTTTAAAAAGTGTTAAATAATTGATTAGAATTGGTTTTATTAAAAACCGATGTTAAACTAATTTGATTGGAGTCGGTTATTCAAAAAATCGGTGTTAAACTAATTTGTTTAGAGCCGATTTTTTAAAAACTGATGTTAAAATAATTTGATTAGAGCCGGTTTATTTTGTGTAAAAAATGGTGCTAATATAGAGATATCAAATCGGTTTTTGTAAAAACCTAATCTAACTTCCATTACTGTTTTCATTAAAATCCTTTTTTTTAAAAAAAAAAAAAGACGATGCTAAAATATTTTGATAAAATAACTATGCTATCATTTAACTCTTTGAACAACAGTTGCCGGGTAATATCTGTGCAATCAAGTAACACAATTAGACAAAAAAGTTTCTGCATTTTCTACATTTAAAACAAGAAATGATTTGCAATGATGTTGGTTCATTGTCCATTACATATAATAATAATAATTTCAGAAAATCAGTTCATACAGTTGAATTTGGGTTGAGCAGGTTAATTACTTTAATCAGTACAAAAAATGTATTCAAATTTGCAAATTATTATAATACGATAGACATGCAGACAAAAAAAAAATATACTTCCCTTCATTTCTAAAAAAAACGAAAATAAATACTATTAGCGGTCCCAATACAAATTATCAAAGCATCAGTTATATGCCAAACTTAACCACTTGCTGGCATTTGATGCTGCCTAAAAAGGATCTCACTGAAAATAATTGCAACCATGTGGCATTTTAGAACAGAGAACGCACCCCCACCCACCTCTTTTTTTTTCTTTGTTTTTGAGGAAACACCCCACCTCTCCACTCAAGTGACTCAACTGATAAAAACCGTTGAGCCATTGCTGTGAGGTCGCTTTCTTTTCTAATGCCTTGAGGGAATGGAACTGTGGCTCCCACTCTCCTACATCCTGCACGAGAGAGAACGAGAGAGAACGAGAGAGAGAGAGAGAGAGAGAGAGAGAGAGAGAGAGAGAGCTGTCAGCCTCTGCCATATCCATGAACCTTCACAGTATTTTCTCAAAAAAAAAAACTTCACAGTAAAACCTTCTTCATACTGCACCGCTCTCAATTTATCTCTCTTTCCCATGCCCCCTCTCGGGGGAAGAGGAGCACAAAAGAGCTGCAGGAAACCGCAGAGCCAGAAATGGCAGGGGCCTCGAAGTCTTTTTTTTTGAAAGAAATAAAATAACAAGGAAAAATCTATAACAATAGAAAATGGAAACACAAACAGCTGTTTCACTCAGGCTGCCCCAACTCCAATCTTATTTATTTATAAATAATAACATCAAGAAAGTGTACGTCATCTGCATCGAAAGCCATTTGACTATGATTATTAGCTGGTTTTTAGGTAAATTCTGTTTAATATTTTAACATTGTCCCGGACTCGGAATGCTAGCGCGTGTTTATAGCACGTAATAATAGAGCTAAGATTAGGTCGTGGGGTTTTATTAGTGACTCCATGCACCAGGATCGAGAGGTGTAGACAAGCGATATGACATGGTATCTACGAACTATCCTGACTCAGGTTGACCAGTTGCTTTGAAACCTAGTTAATTTGTATTGTATGTTATTCATTAATTCATGCTCTTTAAGTTACTCAAACCATATGCATACGCAATAAATACCGTAGATATGCGGATGTACGATTTGGAAGAGGATCCATAACCTTTTAAATCTATAGATTTTCTTTTAACAAATTTCATTAAAAAAATGAAGTAAACTCTTTTTTTCTCCAATTTGTTAACTGATACTACTAGATTATTCTTATTACTAATTACTAATTTACCACATGACAACTTGAAGAAACCGCATCTCTTTTAATACAATAATATATATATATATACTCATTTCAAATGCAGAAACTTATATATGCGTGCTGGGTTTTTCAGCCCACAATGTGTTTGATGAGATGTTTTAATGAAACTATTTTGTTTTAATGTGTGGTCTCAGTTTAATTTCTGAATTTGTGCTTCCGTTAAAAATTCATGATGGATGATTTGTGTGTCGTAAGTGCGTCGAGTGAAAAAAGATACATGACAATTCTCTGTATGTGCATGTGTGGGTCTCAGTTTGAAAAGTCAGTGATGTTACATTTATATTGCGTGAAATTAAGTGAGAGTACGTGTCGATCGATCTCATGTAAGCGTCGTGATGGTAATGGAGTGTTCAATTTTTGCAGGTTTGTCCTTCATTATGCTTAATTATAAAAGAAACTCACCAATTTAGGTAGCTTAATTTGTTTAAAATTATCTGCACAACATGAAAACAATAATCTCAATCAGCATAACTGTTCAATTTTTCTCCCCACACTTGAAAGACCAACAATTAATTACGGAGTGCTTGACAATGAGGTTGAAGGTGAGCTGCTTGGCCTGATTGAGGAGGAGGTTCTTTTGTCTGCTCTTTAGCCAGACCGTCATGGTGCGCGTGACTAGGTGGTCGATGTGGAGGAGCAGCTGGGAGTGGCGGGTGAGGGCGAGGGTGAGGGAGTGGAGGCGCTTGTGTCGTGAGCCCAACCGCATCAGCAACAGTAAAATCAATTAAAATCAGTAAAAGTAGAAAAAAAAATCAGATACAAGTAGTAGTGAATCTAACCAATAACGACTCACGCCTACTGGATCTAACCTGATGACTGTGTCGTGCACACTGGAGAGGAGACAGAGCACTGTCATGCGAGTTAAGCGACGCGGAGTCGAGGGAATTGAGCACCGTGCACCGTGCGTCGTATGAGTTAAGCGTTGTGTGGATCTAGAGGTTGAGCGTCGTGCCACATCACCGGAGGTTGAGTGCTGCGCGTAACACGTTGGAGGCTTGGAGCCTAGGGCCAGAGCATCGTGACTCGCGAGAACAAGACAGAAGAGAAAGAAAATAGAGTTTGATATTTGGTTTGGCTTTTGGTCTGGACGGCTGGACCCTAATATATTAACTCTCCTTATGAATGGATGAGATTAATCTCAAATTACATCCAACGGTTCAGCTTATGCAACTTATTCACAGATGGGGTCAATTTATTTCATTGACGTCAGTTGTTAAACACCCATCCAATAATACAATTTATGCACGCCAAAAATAAAAATTATAGTAGTGTTTTGGTGGAAAATACCATCTTGCTATTGGTTGCCTTCCCAGGTGAGGCTGCATTCATGTGGATAAAATTTTGGTATGGATGGGGTTTTCAACGCACAACTCAGCGCACAACTCAATGCAAATAAATTTAGTATATTTATTTGCATCTGCTAAGCTGATGTGTATCAGCATAAAAATTTCATATTAATTTGTATCTGCGAGTACCGATGTGCATCGGTATTTTAGTGCATCTCCAAATATTCATTTATTTTTAGGAAAAAAATAACTACACTTACTTGCATCCGCAAACTAGATATAAACATATAGTTGCATCAGCATTTCTAATGTAATATGTGCAAATTAAAATTTTGAGGACGAAATTTTTTTTACTGATGCTAATAAAAAATTACAAATGCAATTGATTATTTCCGAATGTAAATGTGACACTTTTCTGTAGTGTATGAATTTGGTTCATGAGTTAGGAGGGGAGTTTGTCCGGTTTTTCCCAACTTAAGAGCCGGCTCAAAAGACAAACCCACTTGAGATTAATTAAAAGAGAGTTTCCTCTTCAAAATGGAGAGAAGACAACATAAAAGAGACAGCTGCACCCACCAAAAGAGGGAAAATATATGAAGAAGAAAGGAGAAAGAAGAGAGTAGCCATCGAAGTAATGCAATTTCGATCAGTTGTATGTGGTGTGATCCGATGCAGATTTTCGTATGAAATTCATTAGGGTACGACGATGACAAGTTAGATGGATTTGTGGTAATTAAGCTTCTAAGAGATGTAGAAAAGATGTATTTGATAATCCTTTGCGAGATACAAATTAAGATAGTAATGAACTCGAGTTGTTGGTGAATCTACAAAGTTAGAGATGGATGAAACTTTCGCATGTGTGGTGCACAAATGATAAAAATAATTCTTGACGTTTTTTGATATTACGGTTTTCTCGTTAAATAAAAATTTTAATTTGTTTCTCTTTTATTATTTCTATATCTCATTATATTATAATTTCAACTCACAATGTGTTTTGATTAATACAATTTTTTTATTTTTATCGAGTTCCCAACAGTGCGGACAAAACAAGTGTCTTGGCATCTATATTTTAGAATAATGTAGCAGATAAAATTCATATTATTCATAGCGGAATATTTTAAGATTGATTTCTTTTTCTTACAATTAGAAAATCTTTACTAGGTCCTCCCGACACCTTAACTGTTTGTCCATTTGAGTCAGATTAAAGCATTGCAAATTCTTAGCAATATCATATGTATATAACATTGATAATAATAACTTGCTGTTACAGATTTTGTGAATGTATTTAGTCCAATTGAAATCAAACTAACACAAACGGTACATTTTTCATTCGTAGAAATAATTCTAAATTGATCCTTTCAATTTTTAAAGGACCACTTTGCATATAAGCGTGGGACACAATTGCAGTTATTATCACACCTAATGACGCGGAATCTTTAAAATATCACATATATACTTACAAACTAGGAAATTGAGACACTAATAAAGAATTAGTGGGCTTAGATCAGTACAACTTCGTAAATATTATATTACTATATTTGATTGTCATCTTCTAAAGATGAAATAGGAATCTTATCTGTGCTCCATTCTCCATTAATTAAATTAATTAATAAAAAGGTAGTTCAATACAAACACACATATATACGTATGATAAATATCAGCTGGCGCTCGGACATTCTCTTAGTTCCCTAAAAAATAAATAACATACGGTAAAAAAAAATAAATTTTTTTTTGACCAGACACTCTCTACCGATCATTTCTGATTTTTCCCCTATATATATAGGTATGTATGCTAACGTTTTCACTCAATTGATAAATACACCTATCTGTTTCGTAATAGTACGAACGGCAATTCATCTATTCAAAAAGTTAAACAAATTAAACGGATTGGAGAATTAGGAATTAAATTTGGAGATGGACATGCAATTTAATTTTTTTATTGAAAAGATGAGAGTTAAGTTCTCAAATTTCATAATTATCCATAAAGATCTTAATTATCCAGGTTTCAAACTCACGATCTCTCACACGGAATGTTATATTTTTCCATTAAACCAAAGGTTAATTCTTATGCAATTCAATTTTAGAAAGACAAATAATTGGCTCGGTTAATATGTTGTGACAATAAGTTATCGTAATATTTCTCCACACTATATATATACTAATCCAAATATTTCTGTTCAACAAACAATAAAAATTATTGTTTTTATTTTTAGAAGAGGGAAAATATTTTTCGCAGATTCTAAATATATGGTTTATATTTTCGACGCATGAAAAAGGTCCGAGATAAAATATCGGACCCTTTGAACAAATTAATCAATTCAAAAGGACAATTTGGGGATTGTCCATTGGAGAGGAGATGGTTTGAGGGACGGATAGGTTGGGGAAGAAGGGTGTGAGCGAGAGAAAGAAGTATTTGGGAAGAAGAAATGGACCGATGGCTTCTATTTATTCTCTTTCGACGTATAACAAACGCGAAAAAAAAAAGGAAAACAAGATTTTCAACATGTTCATTACAGTTGCAACGCTATAATATTGAATCACACTTAACATCCAACGTCTGATATCCAATCCAAAAAGTAATCCATAAATCGTGTTCATTACAGAATCAGAACATTGGCTGCCTAATGAAGGAGCATGGATATATCTTTTGTGAGATATAAAGTTGCAACATTTCATAAAAAAAAAAAAAAAAAAACTCCCATTAACAGATTATCATAAGTTATTTTTGTTCAGAAAGGTCAAATGCACATTGAAAAATGTAAACTAAGCCCCAAATTAATAACACCTATGTATAGTCTCCTTTTGGCACACAACAATAATAATATAAGAAATAGATATTTATGCAACTTATCATCAAGCAGACCAGCTAGTCCATATACAAAGGATTTGACAACTTATAGAAATATTCTATTAGAATAGACTATCTCAATTTTGTAGTACAAACTTCACATTTTAGAAACTGTTTATCTATGACTAAAAGAACTGTGTTCGATTGGACAAAATAATACTCTACTTTTATCATTTATAACACAAAAGCCATAAATATCTGTGTTTGGCCCCTCAACCCCACCAACATTTTGTCTACTTTCTCGTTGGTCTTTAGTCTGCGAAAAGAATACACTATAGTTAACGTAGCTCTGTTTAGCATGTTCGATAGACAAAACCGATAAAAAGCCTGTATTACTATGATCATTTTTTGTCCCAAATGTACAGACTTCTTTTTTGTTTCTTTTTCTTTTCAGAAATTTCTCCTAGGATAACAAGCAGACAGAGACTGATAAAGCTCCCTATTTCGAAGCGCACGCAAAACTCTGATTTCTTGCCCATTCACCAGCGTTAATCGCGTTAAATTATAATTTAACATAATAAATTGTCCAATACCTGATTGAAGGAAACGTGCATCTAAAAGTAGGCCCAATCGAGGTTTCTGAGCAAAAATATTGCTTCATATGCCATACATCATCGGACCAATTGAAATTGTTTGGGCTTTAGTGATTAATTTGCAGAGATAGCTCTGCTAAACCCATCTACGCTGACCACCTCAAATTAAAAGCCCAAATCATCAGAAAAGCAATCATTATTTCTGTGAAGAGCCGATTTAAAAAATATCAACTCTTGCGGATATAATGAAATTAGATAAACAAACTGAATGACTAATCAAATGATTTGAAGTACTAATGATTGTGATAGGCTAACTAAAGGATGACAGTAAGGGTTCTCTTAATTCAAGAAAAAGAGATCATTGAGGCATTTATTGAATCGAATTCAGACGTCCAAATTACTTGACCTCACACAGAACATGAATCTGAGCCATATAACATAATAATGTTTTATCTCAATTCTCGTTCTAAATTTTCTAGTGAGTTTAAGTACTTATACCATGCGATGTGATGTGGTGTTGATTGACTTTTGAGGCAATTCACGATGCAGTGCAGCTTACCTCTCTTACAATTTACTTCGGTTTAGTTTCACAACCTTAACAACCAACTTAATAAATTCATATAAAATCTTAAAAATGAAAAAAAAATTTATAGATATATACATGTAAATTGATTTCAAATTTGGAGCAATATGAGTGTCCTTTGGTATTCCATCAAATACCACCAAATTTAAGACTGTTAAAATTATCATATAATTTTGATGACATTTGATGAAATGTCAAATTATATTCAAATTACAACAAATTTGCAATGTAATTAATACATAAACTCAAAAATGTGTTTTGTATTTTTTCTATTTTTCAAATTTATTATGAATTTATACTAAATTAATTGTCAAAGTTATCAAACTAAATTGTTGTGAAGGCATCTCCAAACTTTAGTTACAATAATTATTTTATCGTATAACTATATGAATTTATCAAATTTTAAATTTATTTGTTGAATTTTAGAGACATCTAAAATTTAATATATAAAGTTTGGACTATGTGTAATATGATTAAATGTATTAATTACTTTTATTACATATTATTTTAAGTAATATCAGGAGATGCCAAATAAATATGATTAATAAGGTATGGCATGATACATATTTCATTCAGATTTAGATACATATACATATAGAATTAAAGTTAAATTAATTATAATTAATTTAATTAATATAAGTATTAAGTTTGAACTAATATATAATTAAAAATATTATGATTCAACATAAATACACGCTTTAATAAAGTTCTGCCTTCTATTAACTATTCGATCTAAAGCAATCCTCATACGAAAATGCTTCGGCAAGTAAAGATTTTTGTCTCCAAAGTTAACAAGATACATCTGCGTATTGCAACTGAAAAAGTCACACCAACTTGTAAATAAATTGCTAAAATGTTCCAGAACTAATTTTAAAAAAATAATACGAGCTTGTATAGAACGAAAATAAACATATGTAAAAATTTGAACATGCCATATATATATATAATATGTTCAAATTTTTAAAGAGAATTGGCTGCCTTGAAATAACAAAGTGGGTACAATCATGATCAAAAAATATGTTCCAGTTATTCAACTTGTGGTTTTTATCGGGAGGATTAAACTCATTAAAAGTGTGCCTACACATGGAATATATGAATGCCACAATAATTTCTCTCCACACTTGCGGAGCCCACATACAAAATTTCTGTCGTTGGCTCGTTGCCAATCCATAAACCAAGCACATGCTGACATGCATCCAATAATTTCTGAGTACCACGCGTCCTTTTAACCTAAACCCAGAAAACAAAACATAACCTGACGTCTAAACCCCAATTGAAAATTGAAAATTCCAAATTAAAAGCGGTCTCTCCAATCCCATCGACTCAGCACACCGTTATCCAAACCCCCCTCTTCAACGCCTCAATTAAATCCTCACTAGACTGCTGCTTTTCAAAAAGTGAACCAATAGGAAGCAATTGAGAATCAGAAAAGGGGATTAAGATGATACAAGTGGCAATTGTGGCGGAGCTGTTGGAAGAATATACGGTGCTGGTGGCACGAGTTTTGGAACAGCTACTGAACGGCGCGCCATTTCCGAGGCGGATGCGATTACTCATGCTACGGAGCCTCCCGTATGCATCTCCTCCCCAGCCGCTCCCTCCACCGCCCTATGCTGTCTCCATCACCACGCGTGCTGCATTGCTGTAGATTTTTAATTTTGATTTGTTTCCATGTTGTTTCTCGTTTTGTTTTTTTACTCTTGCTTGATTAGTGTACTTGGATGGAGGAATTTTGGTTAATGGTGATGTTGTATATATCGTGGATTTTATTATATTAGACCATAGTTTGTTATTTTTTTAGCTTTAATTTAATGGGGTTATACATGTCTTAATTAATTGTTCGTAAGAAAATCGATCCATGTTTTTTTTAGGGTAATCGATCGATGTTATTTGGGCATCTCTTTGACGACAAGTACGGCTGATATCTGATAACATTTAAGCACAATCTTTGTGCTACTTTTGGTAAACATCTGACTTATTCCAAATTAATAACTTGTTTTTTCTTTGAATAGTTGAATAATGCACGTGTAAATGAATTAGATATGGACGAACAATGATTTTATTGTATGTGTGTCCATTATAATTTCTCAAATACATATTCGAATGTGAATTTGAATATAAATAGTTTAAGATATGAATATAAATATGAATAGTCTCAAATATTCAAATATGATACGATTACGGATAGTCTCATGTACGAATATAGATATGGACGAATATCTGAATACAAATTAGATATCGAACGAATATGAATATGAATACAAATATATTTCGGTTATTAAATAAAAATACTATATGTATCAATTAAAAATAATTATATATTATTTTTTGATAGAATCATTAATTATAAATATTAAAAATAAAATATAAAAATTATATACTAATTATCATTATATTAGTAGTTCAAATATAAATCAATTATAAAAAATACAATACATGAATAAAAATTAAATATAAAATTCATTAAATTTATATTGTACCTTGAAAATCTAATAAAAATATTATATATAATAGAAATTTTTTGAATATGTATTCAGATAGAAACAAATAATATCAAATACGGATATTTTTAAGATAATGTGGAATATTGATGGATAATAACTAAATGATAGGATATACATAGATAATAGTCAAATTATATTCTTATTCATTAATTTTTTTTAATACAGATACGGATATCTTCAGATATGAATATAAATAAAATAAATTTTATTATTTTAAAATAAATTTTATTATTTTTTTAATTATAGATACAGATATCAAACCAGCTGCTTTATGTTATGATATAGAAAATGTATATCAAACAATGAAGAAAATTTAACTGAATCACGGGTCTAGTATAGATGATAATAATTCTCTCTAAGGAGTGATGCAAGTTCAAATCTCAAAAAGACATAAAAAAATAATATATATCGGGTTATGAGAGCTCTAATTAATTCAAAAAAAAAGGAAAAATTCAACGGTTGGATTAGGTTATCCTAAATCATGGAGTTCGTCAGTTCACTGCAAAATGCGTACGTATTACTTGTATTACTCTTCAAAGGAAAAATATCTGGAGCTCATTTTGAAATTGATCCTCCTCATCCAAAATCCAAAAGCGAGGAGAACAATTGATGGAAGTTAAAAGGGTCAAATCAAAACATCCCTATCATATTATAACTATACTAATAGAGTAATAACCAATAGTACATGCTCTGTACTAGAGACGACGATGACTCGAGCTAAATGACGACCTTGTTCGGTACTACAGATAAAGATGCAAGAAATTCCTCCTTAGATATTTAACGGCAAGCGACAAATATAACGTGAGATATTTTTCGAAGATTGTATATTAAATTATTAATTAGATCTAATGGTGTCAACCAGGTGACAGAGCCCTGTTTCAGCTGGGGCATGCGGCACCGTTAGAGATTTGATCACTTTGAGATTTATGCTAACTCGAATCTTAAAGTACTAACTCGAATCTCGAAGTGATCGAACGGATCACGTCTTTGCATTGGCGCGCGAGTGGATCCGGTCCCTGTTTATTGGGGCGGCTGGTTAGAGATTTGCAAGCGGTCTACCGTCCAAGACGGTTCACACGGACCGGTTCTAAATGATTCAAATTCGAAAAAATTGAATCCCGTCTCACATCCGGGGCCGGACCCCACGGGGCGGGACGATCACGTCGATCAGTCCGGTCCATCTTTTTTTTTTACAAATTCAAAAAAATATGAAATTTAAAAAATAAATATATAATATTTTTTAAATAATAATTTTCATTGAATTAATTTTATATTTTTAATTGTTTAAAAATCGAATAATACTCAAAAAATTATCCAAAATTATCAAAAATTATAAAAAGTTGGTTGGGTCACGGTCTGGTCCTCGGTCCCACACGGTCCACGGTCCGATCCGGTCCATGGGTCCGCACGGGACGGCTCTACACGGTCTGGGTTCGGGTGAAGGGAGGACCGGATCACCGTTGGACCGGACAATGGTCCGGTCCAGGACGGGCACGAGTTTGGTCACGGTCCAGTCCAGTCCGGTCCATCCGTCGGTCACAAATCAATCTGGGATAGATTGGACCAGACGATCCATTTCAAACCTCTAGACCTAGTGTAGATATCTTTCAGATACTTTGCATCTTGCATCTTGAAGTTTGAAAATTAATTAAATTATAATATTATAATAAATAAAGCGGAGCTGTGCGAAATTATATTAGTTAGCGGACATTCTTAAAGTTACGTACAGAAACAATCAATGAAAATTTACGAATTAATTATTGCATGTTAATGTTAAAGCCTTTTAATTCTTGCATTAACATTAGACATCAAGGAAACTTTACGTACTGCATATTTTTTAAAATAATTAATGGGGTTCCTATTAACCATAACATATATTACTTTTTATGTCTTTCTCTAGAATTAAATTTGTCATGTCTTAATGCTAGACGTATAATAAATTTTCTACCAATTTGATGTGGTTGAGTATGAATTTTGATTTTCTGTTAAAAAAATATTCATTGTTGGATCCAGTTCACTTCAATCCTTGAGACTAAAATTATATGTTGTAAACGAGAAAAAAAAATAAGATTCTTATCCAATACATAATATAAACAATGATGGCAACAAAATTAATTATTTTTTCAATATTTGACTGAGGTATAGTTAGGAAAAATTTAAAATTAAAAACTCAAATTTGTTAATAATATAATTATCACGAATTTTAATTATTTTAAAATAGTTAATTATATCATGAGCTAGAAGTTTCTATGGAAATTCTGTCTCGAAATATACTTTATCATTTTCAATTTTTCATTTATGTTGTTTAATAAGTTCTTTATATGGGATTAATTTTAGAATTTTTATTTGTTTCAGATTTATGAAATTATCCTCCTTTCATAAGCAACATATATTATTTCATTATTATTATTTTAGTGTTATTTTAAAAATATCTGAAAACATATAGTTAAAAACTCTAAAAATAGAAAACTTTTGTATCATAAAATACTTTGACATGAAATTTTTATTGAGCATAATAAATCAAACTTTCAGACGCCAAAAGATTCAGAGATTTTGGATTTTGACCCGGAGTGCAAACACTTTCATAATATTTCTTCTATAATATAGACAGTCGGCATAAAAATGACAATGAAACAATTTTCGTATAACTTCTAATTTTTTTAATTTACACCTGTTTCTTATTAAGTGTCTCCAGTATTATACGAATGAAATATTTATTTGTCCAAGGATTATAGGTTACGATTCTCAAAGAGCCCAAGTTGCGGCTAGAACCTTCTTCATGCCTTCAAGTCTTGCCAATCTTCTCCTGCAGCATGTGTCCAAACACTGAAGTAAAATAAATACATATTTTTTATGAAATTTTGTAACTAAAATATAGTCTATTTTTTTTATCTTTAATTAGTTATTTCATTGAGACAATATATTTTATTTATTTTGATAAATTTTAATTTATATAATAAAAGTATTTAACTTTTACCTATATAAGTTTGATATACAATTAATTATAATATATAATTATTTAAATTAATATTTAAAATTTTCAGTGTAACAAATATCTTCTAAATATAATATATAGACTCATAAATCATATCATCATAACGAGAAGAGCACAAGAGTCTTTTGACACAATCGAATCGTCTAGCTTCATATATCTCAGCCCAAAATATAGTCGTGGCAAAAAGTGCAAATTTAGGCCTAAGTAATTGATAGGTCAAAAAGGCCCAATTGAACATAATAATTACACTGAGCAGGTACGAACCCAAATAAATAAAATATACATCCAATAAACAAAAACAAAGTATGGTCTGAGATCGAATGATGGAGGAGGGCAAGCTCGAAGCATGATTTAGGATTTGGAGAACTGATTCTAGCGTTCCAACGTGCGCTATATAATGAACAGCAATGGATAATCCCACGAATCAATCTGATGTCTCTTTCCGGCATCTATTGCAATCTCATCAGAACACGGGATAAAGGCACCATAGAATTGATCCTGGTGTGATTCCAAGATTCCAACCCGACAGCAGATATTTTTAAGAGATAGATTATTCATATTCAGCCCCTATCTGATTGTACAGAGTTCATTAAATTATTCTTCAAAATATAAGTCACTCACCAACACAACTAGGGCTGCCAACGGACCAAATCGAAATTCAAATTAAATCGAGATGAACTAAATTGAATTTAAATTAAAATAGAACCAAGATAAAATTAAGTCAAGCTGACTTGAACTCGAGCTGAGGTTGAGCTTTAGACGAGCTCAATTATTATAATTTTCATATAATCATAAATAATTAGAGTTAAAATAACTTACATTTTATTCATTTTGTAATGAAATTTGTAAAGATAAATAATATTTTTAAATTATCATACATAATTATGACATACATAAGCATATTTTTCTATTTTTATTATATCAGTTAATTTATTGATATCTTACTCTTTTTATAAACAAAATATATTAAAATAACTAATATCAAATTATTTACGAGTTGAGTTAAACTGAGTGAGCTGATAAAAAATCAAACTAAACTCAAACCGAATTATTAAAAAATCAAGCCGAACTCGAGTGACACACGAGTCTCCAACTTTTCTTACATCCCGACTTATCCAACGTATATTTGTGTCTACCATATAATAATTCCATAAAGCCCGGGCACGTTTGGCCCCTCACTATCCCACTGAAAATAATTCCTAATGTAATGAAATTGAACTGACGAAACATGATAGCCTAGAGGAATAAAATTCTATCGGAAAAATAAAAGTTGTGAGAAAAAAATAACGAAAAAAACAGAAATGAATACCCGTTGTTTACAAAAAGAAGTAACCTATTGAACATCAATTAGTTTATCAAGAAAATATTAATTAATTTGAAAACAGAAGAATGATGCAGTGACATGTCTCTGTTAAAAATAACAGTAAAAACCTTTTCATTCGCCATTGACGCTTTTGTCTAGAGTGCTAGAAGATGAATTGTCTACTAGGTTGAACTTTTATGCAAGGTGTCAATTATTGTTGGGGGAGAAGTGAGGGAGCAAGGAATAAATAATTATAATTGATCATTAATTTCCTGTCAATTCTATGATCGCTAAAGAAAAAGTCACTTGATTAGGAACTAGAATCTGTACTTTTTGGATAACAAGGAATCAATAAATGACTAAGCATTTCTTGATTGTGAGTTTGCGATACTACGGGCTAGTAATAACAAATTTATTTTTGCCAATCATACTATATTTTTATTAAATTGATAGATAGTTTTTATTTTCTTTCATTTGATATAATTTTAAAAATGGATTGACCATGATCTTAATCAGTGACAAAATGGTTTAAAAATTGTATTAAAAAAATTATACAGATCCGACTCCCTAGCTAGATTACAGAGTACGTATATAATTATGCTCTCTTTTTTCATACTTATTTTATTAGTTCTCGTAGATGTTAATAAATCAATATATTCTTTCCAACTTGCGATGCCACGTCTCGGATAAATTAAGCAAAGTTAGATGCATGATAGATGTTACATGTCGAGACTGTTCGTTATGACATGAATGATGCGACGTTCTGTCCTTAATTACTTTGGACTGTCACAAAAATAAACGGTGAAGATCACAGCTAGAAGCCGAGAATATATAATTCGATGTTTTAAGTAATTTATCCATGTTGAATTATTTAAATCATATATCGTAGAAGCGATCAAGTTTTAAAGTTTTTAAAACATTCTTGGCCATCAATCGATCATTTTTAATCTTTATATTAACCATTAATAATTTCCAATCTTCTTATGGCTGAAATTTATTATTTATTAATAAATTTCATCAACGTATGAGCTATAACTAAATATTGCATGAAACTAATATTTTTTTGAGAAAAAGCATATATAATATTTATCATCATTAATCTAAATTTAAATTTTCTACATGATAGTATTATTTCAATTTAACAGTTAAAATATTCCCGTAATATATATTTCTACATGATAGTATTAGATCAGCAATTAATTATTCGCAATTTTGATCTTGTGGTTCAAATCATTTACCTTACTTGTGGTCATCTAAAATTTTATTTTATATGCTTTTGTAAATTAAGTCTCAAAAACCCCCTACTTTTGTTAATTGTTTGAATGACAGATTCAAATTACGAAACTCCATTACTCGTTCGTAGTAGACCGAACGTCCATACATATACCGATCAATGAACAAATATTGAAAAATGAAATAGAAAAAAATAATATGAATTTCAGATTTTTTTTAAAATAAATATGAGAGTAATTAAGGTTACTCAACTTTAAAATATCTATAAATAATTTCATCCGTATTTCAAATCTTTCAACGCAGAGAATATCGTCATTAGTCCATATTATTATAAAATAATACTATAAACAAAACATAGAATAGGCTAAATCTTATATTGTATTATGTCTTTTTTTTGGGTATCTACATCAATAACTTACAAAGCCTCTATTTATAGGTTAGAGAAAGCAAAAAAAAACTTTCATCATAAATTTGAGAGTTAATACAAAATTAAATCTATAAAAATAATAGGAGGTGGAAAAGATGAAAAATCTATTTATTATTTCATTATATATATATTCTCAAAATTCAAATTTTATTTGGGGTGTGCTAGTTGTTCGCTATAAAAGTTTGCCAAATAATCCGTTAGTTTTTTCATCATACACACAAAAAACATGAACATTTTATTTTTATTATGAACACTCTTGATAATTGATATAAATATCTCATGCAGACTAAAATTCGTTCTTAATAATTATAAGAATCTATATTATATGCGTTATATGTCCTACCAATAGATAAAAACTTGTCAAAAATAAAACATTAAAAGAGAACACAGTGTAGACAAATTTGAGATAGAGCACATACCAAAACATAATTTTAAACATTAATATTGTCCATACTTATACATATGAGTATACATATTCATTTATAGATATATTCATACTTAATTTTTAGGGTGTACGTATCTTATTGTGGAATATACAAACTTATCAAAAATAAAAATATTACTGAAAATGAAAAGTCACAAAAAAAATTAGTTAGGGAACAGATTTGAAGGATAGAATGCAAACCAAAGCAATCATATTGTTCATATTTATATATATAAGTATTTATATTCAATTATAGAGGTGCTCATACTTAGTTGCTGCAGAGTTTGAAGTTTATATATAATGGTGAAATATAAAATTTTGTTCAAAATAATAATATCATTGAAAATAAATAATTAAAAGAAAAAACAATTGACAGGCAGAATTAAGGATAAATTGTTGGGATTAGATTTTTCTCCTTTATTTAACCCTTCTATTGTCAAAAAGCAGCTCATATGAAATTAACAACTAAAATATCTTTGTGGAGTTGCATATAGCTAGCTTTTGAAAAAGTAAAAGATGAATTACGAGTGCAAAGTGCAAACGTAAGAGAGACTGACAATATATAGCAGCTGTTCATTCATAAAATTCAAGCATAAATTCTATTCGATTCTTCATCCGGATGGTAATTATTAACTAAAGGAAAGAAATTAAGAGTCAACAAACGGTACCATTCTATTCGATACTTCATCCGGATGGTAATTATTTCTGCTTTTCCACTGAGCGCAAAGAACAAACAACATGGAATATGTTACTCCTATAATAATAGCTCCCTGTTGCAAGAACTCAAGTTGCCTGTCCTGTATGAGACACCGACACGCATATATTCTCTTTGCAAGCCACTACCCCCTTTCTCTACCTATAAACTTAGGTACACTAGCGAGTTTAACGCTACATTTGCCACTTGCAAGTAGTCTCGAAAAGAAAACATGAAAGTATTTGAACAAAGGCTGGCCAAGGGACGACATCTTGATCTTTCGTTGCAGGTCTGGTTTTATTAATTGTCAAGTTGAAACTACTTAATTTAGTGATGTGAATGCTTCTATACATACATTCGGCTAGCAACAGCATAAATTCTTCTGTATATGTAAGGATGAAGATATCAAATCCATCTGATATTTACTAATAGAACATAGATCAATCTGTAGTTTCCCTTGAGAGCTTTCGTCTGTTGTTATTTATGATTTCCTCGCCTAGAACAGCCTGCGATCCTTTGAAGAATTGCCCGTTTTACATCAAATATATAGCTTAGATTGATAGTTGACACAAATAACATACTTCAGTGTAGTTTTTTTGTCTGTTCCAGTCCTCTAAAATTAACTTTGAACATTAGACCGAAAATAAGATGGTCCCAGTGATTCTGTTATTTTGTGGCAACCAGGTCTTTCTTCAATCCGCTTGCATTAAATAGCTACAAAAAATGATAAATATTATGTGCGAGATGATGAAAAGGACAGTTCGCTTGGAAAGGTTAGGCCATTCAAGGGTTTAAGCTTGTAGTGGGCCCTCTATGCAAATCGATAATTATCATTTCAGAATAAGGTCTTAATCAGGCCCTGTTCTTTAAAAACGCGTTAACTGGGTTTCCATGTTCCACCATCTCAGCTTTCCTGGTATTTCGTCCCCAAAGTCTATGGTCCTAAAAATGGGCTAAAATAGCCCGGGCGGGATGGCAGGGTTTTGGATCGTCTATGGATGTTTTTCGGTCATTGAAGTAGTTCATGTCATGTTAGTAAGACCGTTTTGTCGTCTTTTGTTCTGCTCATGGGTGAGATACATAACTGTTGTCAGAGGTAGTTTACTTTCAATCTGGTAGATATGCTCTTTGATTCCTCTGAGGTTAATTTCTGTATTATAGTGGGTTCTCATGAGTGATACCAGATGTAGGATGGTTCGATTCTAGAGTCCCTACTACGTGTTTGTTGAATTGCGTTAAAGAGAACTATTGAGGCATTTAAGTACCCAAACATAACCTTGAACTGCCATGTCAAATAACTTGGTATCCATGTCGAACTCTAGGTTCACAGCAGAATAATGACAAACCCCCACCTAATCATCACGTATTCATGTTTAAATAGAAAATTCTTGAATTCTTTTTATTGTTTATCCTTGTACTTTCAGATAAGACGTAAATATTTAAATTGTTTCTCATCTTATTCCTCTTTCAGAGAGTGGATCTTAAAGTCAGGATGTGTTGCAGTGGCTGTGAAAGGGTTGTCAAAGATGCTCTGCTGAAAATGAGAGGTGACTTGAGCTCTCTTAATACATCCTCCTTTCTAGCACCATATATGCATATAATGCAGTTACTCGTGTCTTAACAACGAATCATTGTTTTAATTGTATAGGAGTTGATGCAGTAGAAGTTGATGTGCCAATGGAGAAGGTGACAGTAATAGGTTATGTGGACCAGCACAAAGTACTGAAGGAGGTGAGGCGGAAAGGAAAACGAGCTGAGTTCTGGCCGAACCCAGATCTGCCTATGTACTTCACCTGTGCAAATGATTATTTCCGGGATGAAGAATCGTTTAGGGAGAGTTACAACTATTGGAGGCACGGTTATAATGGAGACAAACATGGCCAATTGTCAGCGCCCCCAAGAGGCGAAGACCGTGTCAGTAACATGTTCAATGATGATGATGTAAATGCTTGTGTTGTTATGTGATAAAAAATAAAATCTAAGAGTATGTTACATGTTGGTAAGTTTTTTTTTTTTGAAGTAGCTGGTGATTTACCAGCTAGGTTTTAATAATATTAAAGAAAAAAGTTGTCTTTGTACATGTTGTACATGTTGGTAAGTTATATTCTACTTCCATAAAATTGAAGATGACACTGGAGGTCATTGGGTCCAAACCAGAATTTTTTTAAATTATCCTCATAATTATATATATTCTCAGAAAAAAATAAAAAAATATATGATTGTATTGAAGAAAAAATTTTAATTTTGATCCCTGCTGAAAAAAAAAATCAATTGTTTATCCCTGCGTGAGAGTCGATCCAACCCTCATTGGATCGCTGACTCTGAGGCCCGTGCAAACATTTTCTAACAGTGGGTTTTTGGGGTCCATTGTCAGCAAAAAAATGGCATGCACCAGTGTCAGTGCTAGCTATGGCAATGGATGTGAACTTTTGTCGGTGATTGGTGGGTTGAATAGTGTATTACAACTACACTGTCCTTATTTCAGACTTCTCTTCGTGGCTTTCTTTGATTCAACATACCATATGGTCTAACAAGAAACTGTTAGCTTTTCATTTTGGTATTGATCATGAGTGGAACTGTTGAAGGCACGGTATACTTGCCCGATTTGATAGATTCATATTGTCATATTTTTTTAAACATGCATTGGATTCAACCTAGTTGTATTGAAATAGCTAGTTAGTCGCTAATAGAAGCAAAAACAAAATCAGTTCAAATTAAAGCAAAAAGGACATTTTTATTTCAGCATTAATTATTTACATGTAAAATTACTGCTTTGGCAGCCTAGTATAGGATCAGAGGAAACAGCTTCTTCCATGATTTCTTAATTTTACAAATGGTTAAAGCAGCCGTCAACCGAGAACTTCTGGCCGACTTGATTTCATCATATCTCGTGGATGAGGATGTGATTTTAGAATCTGGTTCGTCCCAGAAGTAAGCTTCCCTTCTCTTTCTCCTAATTGCCGCAAGCACATCATCTCGGTTGCATATTCCCCACACTATTACCTTCTGAGCGTGAAAATCTACATGAACTGAATGTATACCTACATGCCAATTTTAGAGATTCTCATTAAGTTGCAACTAAAGATGTCGTTCTATTTCTTTCTAAGTTGGTTCCTGAAATGCCATTTTAAGTTTACAATTAATAGATCAAAACATGTAAGTGCCTCTTAATCTAGACTTACAATTAATAAACAAGATATTGAAGTACCTCTTAATCTGGAGAGCGCCTTCTTGATCTTATTCTCACATCCATACGAATAAAGAGGCACCTTCATTTCTACAAATTGTGGCTCTATTTTCTTTCCCGCGAGAACAATCTGCATATCCACCATTTTATTGCACTTTATGTAAAATCTTAATTGATCAACTACCAATGTGTTATGTGTATGTCATGCACCCACCCTTTATATAGGACTTCATTTAGTGCTCTTTCACCACATGAGATTGTGGGTTGATGTGGTCGTGGAGGCGGGCGTTGCTCCCACTAATTTGTGCTTTTCCATCGACCCTTTTGTATTATCTAATGAATCAACTTTATAATTTGGCACGGAAAGTGAAGCAAAGTGTGTCATCAGTTTGGAATTGTGGTTTTCTTTTGGATATTGCTGACTTGGTCAGGCTAGGCTACCATGTGATTTGAGGTGTAAAGTGAGTCCGGCGGAGACAAAGAGGGATGCAATCATGTCAGGACGCCATGCTCTGACTAATACATGTCAGTATATTAGAGACTCAGTTGACGCAAGTCTAGATAAGAAAATTGTGAGAACATGCAATATCACAAATTCTTTTTTTTTTGCGTAAGCTTTATTTCTTCTGAAAATTTGTAGTTGTTTTTTAGATAGAATTAAAGTAAAACCACCCTATTTTTCCTTTGTTAGATTATGTTTACTAATTAAAAGTTTTACCTCCTTTAAGATTTGGGAGGCAGTGAAAAAAAAAGTTCACTTTTCGTAAAATAATATTTGCTAAAAATTAAAGTCATAATCTGTTGTATATTATTATTTTTAATTTACTATATATAACAAACAATTTAGGATGTGCTTATTTCAATTGGGTAATTTTAGTGTCCATTAAACTTTTTGTTATTTCTAGCGATTATAGTAAATTCGAGCTTTATGACATTTAAGAAAACTAAAATATAGATATGATTTGGGTTAAATTTTCTACATTTGTCATTTCATTAAACAATAAAAAATTAACATATAGAGTTTCAATGGCTTTACAACAATGATCAATGAAATTTCAAATTGACTTAAATTTGATACACCTTTTATCTATATAATTTACACTTCTACCATTTCAGAGGAGGGCTCAAATGCCTCAATTTTTTGTACCATGATCATGTCTCCATTTGTAAAATTTATAATAACTCAAAATCTTAAACTTATATATCAAAATAAAATTATTAGGTTTAATCTATATTATATTTTCTTCTTACACATATAGATATTTAATTTTCACTTCTATTTTATATAAATCGACAAGTTATAAAAATCAACGTCCAAAAATTAATCATATTAGTGTGTTTTTTACAATGTCTTTGTGTCACATAAAATAATATTTAAATATTATAATTTATAATCTATATATAAATAAAATGATCTAGGTCATAACTAACTATTTTATTTTAATTTTTAGTTTTAAATTTTGAGTTATTAAAAATTTAAAAAGTGAAGACATGATTGAAACAAAAAAATTGATGTATTGAAACCCTCCTCATAATTTCAAATTTTAATGTAAATTTATTTTTTTCAATATATTTATAAGTGTTGGATACAAGCTAAAAACGTAGAAACATATTGTAGAAATTAAACATAAGAAATTTACAAATGAAATTTTGAAATAATGCTTGCATTTCAGCTGAACTCCGCTGAAGATATCAGTCGGAATTGCTCAACATTTCTATGTACCACAATCCCATGGAGTTTCATTTTTTTTTTCTTTTTAAGATTAGTGTACTGTTGTTTCAGATTCGGGAAATGGACAAGAATAATAAAAATAGAAACAATTACATAAGACTATCTTTCAAAAATCTAAAAAGATTGTTGTTGTAAATAAATTTGAAATTATATAACATAATATTTACCAATTTTGCAAAACAATCATATAAAAATTTAATATATTTTTAGAGTTTTATGAAATACAAATATTGAGTTTAACAGAAGAACTCAACATGAAGATTCTAAGACATAATTTTGTTATGTTAGATTTATAATAATCAAAGGTAACTAAAGTGGTATTCAGATTAAACAAGTCAAATAGAGGTATATGTACCCTAACCGTTGCAATGGAACTCTTATCGTTGTAATGGATTAAATGGAGTCTATATAAATTTTGACCAAATTTCTTCAGAACCAAAACATATCCCAACCGTTGCAACGAATCCCTTATCTGTTTGTAAAAGATGATCTCGAGAGAAATTTCATTACTTAACCGTTATAACGGATTAAATCGTCTGTGTATAAAATTTGACCAAAAAACTCAAGAACTATTCCCTCAGACATTTGTTGTAACTGTTCTTAGATTTGTTGTAACTGTTCTTAGATCCGTTGTAATGATTAAATGTGCTAGGATTTTTCTGACCTAACCATTACAACGGATTTTCCCGATTTATTATTGATTTTGTGTATCTCTATATATACACTTGTTTTTCTTCTTAAACTTGACGAATTTCCTCCTTGCAAAATATAACCGTCAAGCTGCCTCAGTGTAATATTTTTTTTCCTCTGTTCTAAACTCAAGACTATTTTATAAAAAATTTTGAGAGTTTGAGAGAAGTTAGTTTTTTATTATTCTCTAGTGAGACTTAGTTCTTCACATCATGTTTGTTTCTTTTGGCTGACAGTTATCATATTACTTGGTGTAAGAGACAAGAGGTTCGTAGTTATAAAAGACTTGTTTATTTTAGTGACTCGGCATAATCGACTGTTGTGATTATGGATTCCGAAGACGTAAACTCATTATAACCAAACTTCATTAAATTATGTAGTTTTTCTCTTTCTCTCTCTAACTTTCATTAAACTTCCTTAAATTTGATACTATACCTTTAGGAAAAAATAAAATGATATCAGAGCATGTTGTATTGAATTGATCAAATGGCACCACCAAGATTTATAAAAGAATATCCAAAAATAAAATAAAAATTATGGCCAAACCACAATGAATTTTTCAGTCATCACTTGAAAAAAAAGAAGCCTTAGATGGGTTAGACGATTTGCAACACATAATCCGTTGTTCACGTTTCATTACTCGGGTGAAGCACCCCACAGTAAGTCAAACCCACTTTACGATGTGCATTCTGACCATCAGACACATTTATACAAAACAAAGGGTTATAGGAGTACTAATCAGAGAATGAATGATAAAACCCAGCCCAACACGACGTTTCCTCACATGAAATAGAAAACTAGTTTGTGCCTTGTTCCCTTCGGATGTTGGGGATTGGAGTTTCAATGTTTGCGCTCGCTCACCCCTCTTATTTTTCGCTGAGAGTTATTTTCTGCTTGGATCTCTTTCTTCGGAAAATTTCTTGAATTTCTTTCTGTCAGTAAGGTATGGGCAAAGATATAGGATAGCAGGTTCTGTGAAACTCAACTAGTCTTTGTCATGGAAGGGAACTACTTCTAACCTTAATATCATAAATTGACTAATGACGCTTTAAATTTAAATTACGTCCCTCAATTATTTTTTAAGTGAACTTGAGATTTTTTTTTTCTTTGAATTGTTTATCATTCCAATAATAGTGTAACACTATGTTATAAATAAATGAAATAAACCTATTTTATTATAGTATATATTGAAGTATCAAGAAAATAAAAAGACTTGTATTTAATGTCGACTGGATAGCATAATCTATATTTTCATGATTTAAAAAGACCACGATGTAAACGCACAAGCTCGAGAGTTGTACGATCAAAAGAATCCAATGGCTCTTACAATTGAATTATGTTTTGTTTTCTAGGAGTGGAGGGTTCCATTTCTGATGCAATGTTCGTAAGTCATTTTTGACAAAATTATCCAATTAAACAGTGTTATTTTAGTTAATATTTGTCCATAAAAATATATGTATGAGCTTTCGTGAAATTAAATAAAATCACTAAAAAATTCGAACAAAGTAAACTATCAACAAGAACAAAGAAAATCACTTAATAAGAACTGAAATGTCAATTAATTATCCACTAATCAGGTTAATCAACTCGAGCAATTATCAATCATACGCTTTACTTGATAAATTATCCATCATAACATAACCAAACAAAAAGTAAATCACTCCAATTAGCCCCGCAAATGTGAAAGCTCTATATATATTATATTCTCATTTTGATTAGATATTCAACCTCAACTATTGGATATTATATTTTCAGGCTAATGATTATTTTTCCTAGGAATATTATTCTATGTTGCACAGATGTGGGTATCATACTAGATACGGTGCGGGTGCGGTAATATAATTTTTTTTTAAATCTAAGATATAAATACAATAATATATATAACAAATTATCGTAAAAATAAAAAAATAGTAACAAATAATTTGATTAATGATGTATATAATAGAAAATATAATGCAGCACAAAGCTAACGTTGGCCTAGTGTTGGCGCATCAGGGATAGAGCTCTCTATCCTCTTTCCAGGGTTTGATCCCCATCCCCAGCGTTTTTTCATTAAATTGAAAGAATTTCTTAGTTAAACCAAGGATCTGGTGCGACCCTATATGTGCTACTATGTGTGTGGTAGGTTCTTTTCTAAGTGAAATTACAAGATCAATTGTGACCCAATTATGTGACAATTTGTGTGGGGTATCAGAAACAAACTAGTAACGTACCCAAAGTGCCACATAGAGTATCATAATGTATCAGGACGTATGAAAGATGGAATCCGCAAGTCAAACTAAATAAAATAATCAGATACATCACGTGGTGTATTCGATACACATCCATACTATATTCGAAATGAATTCATATCGATCTCGTATATGATACTCATTCAGCAAGGTGAGAGGAGTACCCGAGTAACACAGATATTAACCAAGAATGTTTTGGTTGTCTTTCTCATACGTCTCCAACTCCCAATGCTCCCAAGTAGATGAACCTTATATTATTATGAGTGGGGATCCATTGACAATGAGTTATTTTGACAACCTTGACAATGGACCTCTAAATAAATATAAAAAATCTTAAAAATAAAAAAAGTTTATAGGTGTGTTGTTCTACGTTTAGATTGATAGTCATTCAAATTTCATATAATTTCATTATCATTTGATAGTCTATCAAAGCATATCTATAAATATTTTTCCCTTTTTAAGATTTTTTTGAATTTATTTAGAGATTTATTGTTAAGGTTGTCAAAATAACTCATTGTCAACCAATCTCTTCTCTATTATTATTATTTTTTTAAGAAAAGGTGGAACGTTTATTTATTGAAATGAAACAAATATTTTTTTTGTTAGCAAATTAGTTAATCAAAGATTGAAACGATGAGTAAAGTAGTTCATATGATTAATTACGTGATTTCGAAATAGTGACTATTTCTTTAATAATTATATTATTACAATTGACTTACTTCACACTAACATGAATTTATTATATATTAAAATTTATACCTCTTTATTAGCAATGTGATCTCATAAAAATAATTATTTTTTTTGAAGATATTTATTATTATAATTGTCTTAAAATGTAGAAATATTAATTCCAATCAATGCTAAAAACACTCTCAACCTGCTTTATTATTTTATTACTCATCCTTTATCTTTTACCGATACATGGGCAGAGACAAGGGGTCAGGGCTGCGGTGACTCAAATCTCACGAATGTTATATGTCGGAGTAAAAATTTATTATATATTTTTATTTTGTACGATGTATTGATTTCCTTATTTAATGATTTAATGCTAAACATGTATCTCGGCCTCTCTTTATCAAAATCTTGATTTTGCCAGACACGCTACCTTTTCTCATATCATACTACGAAATAATAGATAAAAAGGATTTTAATTAAAAACTGACATTTGACATGCACAAATATATATTTTACTATCTATTTATAAATATTACGTCGTACCATTATAATGCATTTCATTCAGCCCTCACTTCCTATAATTTTTTCTTTAGACGTCGACCCGAGCCAACAGGCTAGCGATCAGGTCAATCAGATTTTATTTAATTCAATGATTCAGATACATTGTCGTCTGCAATTTATATTTGCGTGTTAAGTATCGTTAGATTTGATTTATATTATGTTATTTATATAAATAAAAAAGTATGATATTTAAATATTACTTTTATTTATATATGGATAAAATTTTGTAATATATAAAATATTTTTTATATGATGTAAAGAGTTGGTAAAAAATACACTCATACAATTAATTTTACATAGAGAATGAGTCGTCGAGAATATTCCGAGGGTATTATAATGAATTGACAAATATGTATATCGTGTATTAGTACATGATGTGTTTAATATAAAATGTTTGTGTAATACGTGTTTACGTATTTAGATATACATATTTTAATATATTAAAAATTTAAATACGTACGTTTAAAACACGTGATATGTCTAACCCGTCGAGCAAGACGTATTTGTATTACCAATATTTATCATATGTTGATACTTATGTAGCACATATAAATTTAAAAAATATTAAAAATATAAAAATTCAGAATAATAAATAAAATTTATAAAAATTTAAAAAATTATGAAATACTAGATGAGATGTGTGTTTGTACATGTCAAACACGTCTCACTTACTTCCCTATCCCTAGCAGTTTATGCCAGTCATTGGGCCCGTTTGTCCGAAGCAGCAAGTCAAACTTGGAGTTTCGGGGAACTTAATTCCTAGGCTATAGCAACACGAATCCATAGCAACACACCAAATATCAGAAACTAGGCTCTCTTTGTTCTGATCAGCGATCCACCGCCCCTCGCTTCACAAATTCAAAATCCAAAACCCCACTACCAAAACCCTCTCCGACTCACTCTACCTCTCTCTCTTTATTTCCGGCGGCCATGTCGTCGGGGCCAATCTGCCCATCCCCACCGTCCGTGATAAAAGATCGACGGCTAGGGTTTCTCATATGGCAGTCCATCTCTACCTCCTCCATTTACCTTCTTTCTTCCCTCCTGCTCCTCGCTCTTCCCCTCCGCCGCCACTTCTCCCTATCCGATTTTCTCCTCTCCTTTCTCGCCTTACAAGCTTTTCTTCTCCTCCTATCCTCTTCATTCCTCATTCTGCAGTCTCCCTCTCCGGTACCAGCTGCCTCTCTTCTCGAACTCTTCACTTCTCTCCTCAAATCCGCCTTCAAATGCACCGTTGGCGGCTTCTCTGGCCCGGCTTTTGCTGAAGACTCGGGATCGAGAGCATGGAGATCTCTGAAATCGTTCTTCTTCTTGGTTGTATGCATAGTAGCTGGAATGTTTTCTGTGGTTTCGGCTTGCTGGGACTCGGATGAGGGGTCCTATGCACTGGGGCTGAGAGGGGCTGTGTTTGGGCTGGTTTATGGTGCTCATTATCTCTTTAGGAGGAGATGGATCCTAAAGTTCCCTATTATTCAGGTAATTTCTTCTGTTGTTCCTTGTTTTCTAGCTCAGCTGTATGTATACCTGAAAGGTTTTAGGGAATATAATTTTTGTAGCGTTGCTATTTGATATACGTAACATTGGCACGTGAACTGATTTGACTTGTTGTGTTGAAATGTGCAAATATGCAACTGGTAATGACAAGCCACTTAGTTAAATTTGCATTTCAAATTGTACTTGGATAGTTGGATATGTGTGGACTGAAGTCCACATTTTGTAATGCCTTCTGTAAATTAGCTAATCTTTCTTTAGGGCTTTAGAAAGTTGTCCATTACTGCTTTCTTCGAGTTTATAATTCTCTATAGAATGTTGTTTTATTTAAGAGCTGAATTGATTCTAGGTAAGGCATTTCCATGTGGAATTTAAACTGCTAAGACAATTCTAAATGCTTTCGAAAATATTTTACAAATCAAATGGATTCAATCCACATTGTCAAATGCTGCTGCTAGCCTAAGCTGTGAAAGCAGCTAGAACATTGTTACAAGGCCATTCAATTTGAGGCCCTTTTAATTAACAATTATGTGGTTCATCTCATGGGCACAGTCATAGAAGCAAATGGAAAAATGAAATATTAAACCCAACTAACTTTATCTGATGGTTTCATTGTGCTGACCCCTCTCCCGATATATATGTATTTTTAATTTTTCGTGCAGTGTCCACTTTTCTACAGCTTTAAGAAGGGTTTCTATTTATCTTTTCCCAGAGCTCTGAAGATGTCAGTTCAGGGTTTTGTCTACTCATCCGTGTTCCTTTTATTTGTGCCTGATGAAAATCAAATGGAAGGAACAATAGGTAGATGGGTGAATAACCAGATAAGGCTTTTATTGGGAATCTTCACTGTCTCATTCTGTTGGGAAATGAGCCATCATTTACTCCAGGTGAGCATCCATTGCTCGTCATAAGTGTTTTTTTTTTCTTTATGTGATGTGGGATTAATAAATCAATGGTGACTGTGATTTCCTGAAAATTGTAAATGCTAGCACAGACACATCACCTAATGCAATTGTCGACTTTGGTTAGGCCTGAAATACTATATTCGTCTCTGAGACCCCTTAGAAGTATGGACTCTTCTAATGATGTCGTTCATATTCTTACCATACTGTAGCATAACCTTTTTTTTTAAAAAAAAAATAGTGAACTACTTCAATAGCAAATAGGTTCAATTCACAGATTTCCGTGCTTTTAATATTTCAGGTGGTGCACACAAGGAGGTACATTTTCGCGCCACCACAAGGCTCAGCTGCTGCAGAGACCAACCCCAGTGAAACACTCCTCGATGCTCTTGAACAGAGTCCTCAAAAATCACTTCTACAGAACCTGGCATATCTGGACCTGTGCATGGTCTCTGAGAGCAACAATGAACCATGGCGAAGAGCGGCCTTCTTTGAGGAGAGTGGTGAGACGTATAAACGGCTTGTCAGAGCATGTCTGAGGCCCCTTGAGAATTTCACCTCCAAGCTTGTTGAGGGCCTAGAAGGGACATATGGAGATTGTTCGGATTTGTTTATCGAGCAAATGAGTCTGCCCATGGATTCTCATGCTTATTTAAAGCTCAATGCAGCTTTTGATGATTATGAGGTTGGCTTGGACTGCCATTTGCTTTTATAAATTGGACCCAGCATTTACCATTATTTTCAAAATCCAAGAGTTCTTAAATTTATATTAATAACAAGTCGGCAATTATTATTAACCTTTTTTTATTTATGGAATCAACTGCGCTGATTACTTGGAGAGAGACATATTTGAAAATTGGAACCCATTAAGTTCTCACATGATTGAAGCAAATATAGGATGCCACCTGCAAATGTTATATATTACTTGTGTTATATTATTGCCCTTATGCACTGCTCATTTGATTAGTTGAGGTTCTGGATGATTTTGCACATTGAGCACTGAGAATTATGGTTTGTAGCAAAGTGCCTGAATTTTTGCTGCTTATAGATTTATCATTCCATGGACCTATAAATAAGTATTCAGTTGTATCTGTTTTAGAATTTTGTCAAATTATAATTAGAATGTAGTTGACTTAAAATAAATGAATGACATGCCTGAAATTTAAAGTTGTAACTTAACTCTAATTGCATTGCATTTACCTTGCAAGACAGGAACTTTTTTCTTTTACACTGAAATTAGCTTACCATATTTGCTAATCCCTATGAGAATCTAATATAGTGCTTCCATATGAGACAGATATGTGCATGGTCTGCCAGGAGTTTAGCTGCATTAACTGCACACTCACGCTGTGAAGACCATTATGGAGTCGCTCAGCTGTCTGGTTGCAACACAACTGCAGTTACCACTCTACTGACCTCCCTACTAGCAGTTGAGGCCTGTCTAGGGAAGAAGACTGGCGGGCCTTCCACTTCACAATTCCTAAGCCCCACAACTATGAAATGGGCAACAGTGAGCACTTGTAAGAAAGACCACCGTGTAACTGCAGTGACGGTTAAAAAGCAAGGTGAGTTGCACAACAGGGCTTATGCGATAGCAGATGTATTTACGACCTCTATTTATCGGATTTCGTCAGCATTTGGGGCTGACATGCAAGCAAGTGCGAAAGCCATGGCTTTAGATAGGGACTGGATTAGTGATGGTAAACCCTTGTTTGGTGCACGTGCTGTTCTTGTACAAAAGCTGTTCAATTTCCTTGATCACCGTGCTGTTTGAAGTTGTGGTTCCACCATTGTATTGGGGATCGTTGGCACAAATGAAGAATTTGCAAGTTCATGCGATTATCAATGGAATTTCATTGGCTGTTCAGAGAGGGGGTGCTTTCCTTTTTTGTCATAAATGTCAGAGGATTTTGATGCCACTACAAATTGAATTTCACTGGCTGATCTGGGAGGGTGGAGATATATTTTCTTTTTCTAATTTTTGTCATAACGGAAGTTTACCTTTTCAATATTACTCATTAAAAGGGTTTCATAACGTAAGTTTACCTTTTCAATATTACTCCTTTTTTGTCATGTACGTCGCTTTGATTCGCTACGCTACATTTTCAAAAGTTGAGCACTCCGGAAGACTTCAATTCTTGAATCACTATTTGTGTTCATTGAAATCGTAGCAAATACGTCTTCTCTAGTAAACCGTGGTTTTTCTTTGGAGGCTCAAATATTAACTTAGTTTGTGTCTCAATGTAAACTGTCGTGTATTTCTTTCTTTGGAAATTATGAAAATGTTTCTTTGATAAGTATCACATTTTTCTTCCCTGGAGAACATCTGGACATTGCATTCTGGATTGCTATCCAAAATGTTTTCTTACAGCTCCAGAGGTTTATACTGGCATGACTAACAGATTTGACGTTGAACTTCATCATAATAAACAGTGGGTCTGAATTTCATCAACTATGCTTCTGCTGTGTCATACGATGTTATTAATTAATATTGTATTATAAGAATAATAAATACACGTTTCATCTTTTTTCACTTTTTGTTGTTTTTTTTAGATTTAATTTTGTATTAACTCTCAAATTTATGATGAAAGTTTTCTTTTGCTTTTTTAGCTTATAAATAAAGCTTTGTAAGTTGTTTATGGAGACATAAAAAAACAATATAAAATTTAGTCTCTTCTAATTTTTATTTATAGAATTATTTTATAACATGTTATCAGCATGAATTTTCTCAATTTAAGCTGCAACGAGATTTTATTTTTGATATAAGAAGGTACATCTTCAATTATATTTCATCAATCTTATTATTAGTAATATTTTTATATCTTAGATGAAATTTTTTTATTTTGCATTGAATGTGCGAAATATTTTCATTCTCTAAAGAGAATGATAAAGTTAGTAAAAAATCATTAAAATATCAAGTACATATCAGAAATTTTATTTTATTTGTGCTCTCAATTATTCAATAATCAGAAGTTATTAAAATTTATTAGTATTAATAATTAGAAGTTATTGATATATTTAAAGATCAGAAGTCATTATTGTATTTGATAACTGAAAGTTATCAAATAAATAAATAAAATATCTCCAATATTTAGCTCTCTTAATAACGAAGTTATTATCTTTTTCTTCAATCGTTTTTTTGTCAAACCGCATGTTTAATTAAAATAATGATAACATTTTTATTATGTAGTTCTCATGACAAACCTTACTTAATTTGAGTTCACTTCCTTTGATATATCGAGTAAGAATTATCTCACATGGACTCTCGATGCAGAGATCTACCTTATCACAAATAATCTTGGAGAAACAATAGAAAATAAAAATACAGCCTCCCAACAGGAGCAAGCTAAAACAATGATATTTCTTCATCATCATCTTCATGAGGATTTCAAAGCTGAATATTTGATGGTGAAAGATCCATTAGAATTGTGGAAAATTTAAAAGAAATGTATGACCATAAAAAATAAGTACAATTCTCATTATGAAACTCATTATGAATGGGTTCATTTAAAGTTATAAGATTTTAAATCTGTGAGTGAGTATAATTTTGCAATGTTTCATATAACTTCTGAATTAAAATTATGCGAAAAAAATATTACTGATGAAGACATGCTAGAGAAAACATCTTCTATATTTTATGCTTGAAATTTGCTTCTGCGGCAGTAATATTGAGAGCGTGATTTTAAAATATATTCAGAATTAATATCATGTCTTCTTGTTATGAAACAAAATAATGAGGTTCTAATGAGAAATTATTAATCACGACCCACTAGTTCTAGTTCATTTTCTGAAACAAATGTGACATCATTCTCTAACAAAAATGCATATGACAAGAATGCAGTATCATTTAAAGAAAATCGTGGATGAGGACGTGATCGCGGCCCTAGAAGAGAGCATGGACGTGATCGCGATAATATTTGGTGATGTGATGGACATAATTCTAAATCAAATGAAAATAATACATGGAGATATGAAAAGGGAAAGAACCCATCATCTTCAAAGAAATCTGAAAATAATTGTTATAGATGCGGTATGGAAAAACATTGATCGCGAACATATTATACTCCCAAATATTTAGTTGAATTCTACCAAGCATCCATCAAGAAAAAAGAAAAAAAAAATAGAAACAAATTTCCTTGAAAATGATTCAAGTGATTTTCTTATGGATGTACAACTAGATGTTTCTGATTTCTTTATAAATATTGATGAATAAGTTAATATTACTAATTAATTTTTAATTTTAGTTTTAATAAGTTTAGTTTTTTATTTATATGTTGTAAGTCGATATTTCTTATGAAATAAAATTAATTTTCTTCAATTTGATCTTATATAATTTTTTTCTTCTTGTTTAATTTTGTTCAAAGGAGAAATAATATGATTGAAGACTCCAATTATCTCCCATAGAGACATGTTGCTATAATTTTTGGTATTAGTAATTTAATTGAAGGTTTCAGAAGAGCTTATATTTTATTATATGAAGGAATAAAAATAATTATAAATGATACATTATACTCTAATAAATTCAGAAAAAAATTACTAAATTTTAAAGATATTAGACGTAATGGTTATCATATTAAAATAATGGCTGAGAATGATATTGAGTATCTTCAAATTATATTTAATAAAAATAGTCAGAAGATCATATTGGAAAAACTGAATGCTTTATCCTCTGAATTATATTATATGAATATAAATCTAATAGAATTAAATATGGTCAGTAACCAGAAACTACTTGACATAAAAATATTTACTCTATGACATGACAGATTAGGTCATCCAGATAATATTATGATGAGGAGAATAATTGAAAGTGTAAATGAACATCCCCTAAAGAACCTGAAGATTTTATTATCAAAAGATTTATCATTTACAACATGCTTTCTAGGAAATCTGATATTTAGACCATCTAAAAATAAAATTAACAATGAATCTCCTTCATTTTTCAAAAGAATTCAATGAGATATTTATGGGACTATTTCTACTTCTTGTGGATTATTTAGATATTTTATGATTTTAATTGATGTATCAACTCGATGATCACATATTTATCTATTAGCCATAAGAATTGTTACATTTACTAGACTATTAGCATAAATAATCTAATTAAGAGAAAAAATAGATTATCAAATTTAGAGTATTTGACTTGATAATGCAGTAGAGTTTGTATCTCAATCATTTAATAATTAATTAAAATATTATAACTAATTGCTAGACTATTACTTATGAAATATAATATACCATCTTCTGCATGTAGGTATATTATTTTACATGTTACAATACTTATTTGGCTAAGATCAACTGCATATCATAAATTTTCTCCATTACAATTGGTCTCTGGAAGAGAATTTAATTTGTCCCATCTTAAAATTTTTAGTTGTGCTATGTACGTTTCTATTTCTCAACCACAACGTATAAAAATGATACCACAAAGAAGATTAAAAATTTATATTAGTTTTAACTCTCAATCAATCATTAAATATTTAGAATCATCAACTGGAAATGTTTTTACAGCACGTTTTGCTGATTGTCAATTTGATGAGACAATATTCCTAGTCTTAGGAGGAGAAAGAAAAAAGATGAAAAAATCCAAAGTAACTTGAAATGCATCATCATTATCTTATCTTAATCTCCGAAGCGGTCAATGTGAATTAGAAGTTAAAAATATTATACATTTATAAAGAATAACAAATGAGTTATCAAATACATTTACAGATATAAAAAGAGTGACTAAGTCACATGTACATGTACCAGCTTTAAATGCACCTGCTCAAATTTGATGTAATACCAACGGAGGTTGCTATATAAAGAAAACGTGAAAGACCAATTGGTTTCAAAGATAAAAATCCATGAAAAAGGAAAGAGCAGAATAAAGCAGTTGATACAACTTGAGAGAAGGTTACTAATAGAATCCCAAAAGAGATTGAAAGTAGAATCCCTAAAAATATTAGAAGTAGAATCCCTGAAGAGATTGATAAAGTTTCAGAAGAAACTCAGGTACCCAATGATTATGAGATCTCAATATATGTACATAATGGCAAATTATGGAACCGAAATGAAACACACATTGATGAAATTTTGCATATGCTATAGCAATTGATAAATGAGAAAAATTATGTGCTAAAAACTCTTGAAGAGTGTATGCACAGAAATGATTGGCTAAAATGAAAAGATGCCTTGAAAGATAAATTAGATTCGTTTGAAAAATAAAATATTTTTAGACATATAGTTCTAACCCCCAAATATGTTAATCCTATAGGATACGGGTGGGTATTTGTAATAAAATAAATGAGAAAATAAGATTATGAGATACAAAGTAAGGCTTGTGGCACAAGATTTTACACAAATATCAAGGGTTGATTATGAAGAAACATATTCACCTATAGTGGATGTAATAACTCTCAGATTTCTAATTAGTCTCATAATTACTGAAAATCTTCAAATGTGTCTCATGGATGTAGTCACAGCCTATTTATATAGATCACTTGATAATGATATCTATATGAGAGTCCCTGAAGGATTAAAAATGCCTGAAATATTTAAATTGAAATCTCAAGAAATATATTCTATAAAGTTAAAAAGATCTTTGTATGGACTACAACAGTTGGGTCGAATACGGTATAGTCGACTCAGTGAATATCTTATAAAAGAAGGATATAAACAGATTGAATATTTACATAATGATATTTTTGTTCATCACTCGAACTATATCTAAAAATATTAAAACATTTCAATATGGACAAAGTTCATCATTTAAGTACACTAATAATTGTCTGATCACTTGATATAAAGAAGGATCCTTACCGTCCGCGAGAAAATGATGAAAAATATCTTGGTCTAGAAATATCATATTTAAGTGCAATTAGGGCTTTGATAAACTTGCTAATAATACACGACCTAATATTGCTTTTCTGTAAATGTACTAGCAAGATATAGTTTTGATCCAACATATAGGTATTGAAATTGAATTAAGCATGTATTTTGTTATGTTTGTGGGACACGTGATATGAGACTATTTTATCAAAAATATACAAAGTCAAAATTAGTTGGATATACAGATGCAGGATATTTATCAGATCCACATAAAAATCGATCACAATCTAAATTTGTGTTTACATATGACGATACTGTAATTTTATGCGGTTGATAAAACAGACACTGATGACAACATCATCAAATCATGCTAAATTAATTATTCTATATGATGTTCATCAAGAATGTGTCTGATTAAGATCAATGATCAAACATATTCAGGAGGAATGTGGGCTCAAATCAATCAAACGAAGTCTGACAATACTATATGAAGATAATATAACATATATTGCTCAAATCAAAGAAGACTATATTAAAGATGACATAATAAACACACATCTCGCCAAAATTCTTCTCAACACATGATTTTCAAAAAAAATGGTTTGATAGATGTTTGTCAAATCAAATCATTTGATAATTTGGCAGATCTATTCATAAAATCATTACTAAGAAAATTTTTTGAGTAACTTTCACAGAAAATCGGTATTCGTCGTTTAAAAGATATACATTAAATGAGCGGAAGTATTATATACGTTGCACTTTTTTTCTTCACTAAGTTTGGTCTCACTGGGTTTACTTGATAAGATTTTTAATGAGATAACTTAACTGATTCAGAAGTATCAGTTAATTCAAAGAGGTCTTGAGTACTAAAAATTAATATTTATCCTATAGCACAATATTAACAATGTATATAATATATAATGTATAATATAAGGTAAAACATCTAGTGGTGTTATGGAATAATGAATAGACATTTCATTTTTTTCCCATCCTTTGTTGTTTCTTTTAGATTTAATTTTGTATTAACTCTCAATTTTATGATGAAAATTTTCTTTTGCTTTCTCTAACCTATAAATAAAGTGTTTGTATATTATTGATGGAGACACAAAAACAAAGACATCATACAATCTAAAATTTAGCCTCTTCTGATTTTTATTTATAGCATTATTTTATAACATTCTATTGAATTGACCGCTGGCCTAGGTATAGTGCAAAATTTGGTCCTAATCTTGTTGCTAGAAATTGGTTGTGATAGATTCATAAGTGTTATCAGTTGCGAAATTAAAAATGGCTAATTCTGTTATGAATTAAAATTTTAAAAAATATACATTAAAGATGTAGATATCAAATTGATATTAATGATTATGATATACTTAAATTTGATAACCGTCCACAGAAAAAATCACTCTTAAAAAATTGAAGGACATCAAAAAATTTAATTTTTAATTACTAAAATTATTCAAAGCTATTCGATTTTACTGATTTCCGTGAAGTAATGGAGGCCACCTCCAGCGCCCCTCCGTTTCATCTGCATTGTCTACATCTTAACTACCTTAAAATAATAATTCCTATCCAGAAATAAATAGCATTTGTTCCAATTTTAGTTTAGATTTTTTGCCACAAGAACACGTGTAGTGTGCAGAACGCCTATTTTCTATGAATACACAGAGATGCGGTAGCAAGACTCTTTCCAGCATTTGTTCCAAATCATGCATTCTCCAATCTCCATCAAACTACATGGGAATCACTTGAACTCTTTGTAATTGTACACTGTCTGTAATTGAAGACGTGGACTCGTTCCAAGCTGTGCAGCATCAAGTTGTTCAAATCCAACTCTTTCATTTGGTTCTCTTTCTTCTCCCATCTCTGTCAGATTCTCTATAAGAAAATATCCGGGCCAGATTTTTTAACGGATGGTTCTATAATTTTCAAAGCTTGTACCGTGCCTTGCCTTCCTGCCTTTGCTACGTGGATCAATTGCTCTCTTTTCTAAGTTCCAACACAACGAAGGCCGTGAACGACTCAAACTACTAGCCTGAGTTTGGTTCCTATTTGACAATGTTCAAGGCATTTGGAGGTCCACGTAGCACTTAGGAGCCCAAATAGCCCACAGAAAAACAAAGACCAGAAATATCACTAAATTTGAATGAATTGAATCCAGAGGCTCCAATGTGGTCCACGACTTGCACTTCTCATTCATCCAAATTAATTTCCACCTCAGAAATATCCGCAAACTGATAAGGCGTATTTAAGCCATCTCCTCCGTTTCCCCCTCTAAAATCTCCCCTGATGATGGCCATATGGAGCTCAGACTGGTCTCTTGCTCCCCTCTCCCCCCTCTCTAAATCTCTCACCAAAATCCAACCATCTCTCTCAATTCTCTACACCTCTTCACTTCCGCTCCTCCCTAAAAGGCAGAGAATTCCACATGTCAGCCTCTGCACCGCTTCACCTTTGCTTGAAAATTCATCTCCCAATCTCCAGCGCATTTCCCTACAACCATCTGCAGTCGCAGATATTACAATCTCTAATCATATCATTGGGAGCTTGTGCGAGGATCCTCAGACCGAAGCAATTGCTTTCGAGTACTACAAGAATGCCAGAGACAAACAAAATCTTCAGCCTGATTCAAAGACACTAACAACTCTTTTCAAAAAGCTACTCAAATCCAGGCAATGGAGCTCAATTGGATACCTTATAGAAGATCTCCGATCTCTTAATGTACTTCCGGATGTACCAATGTGCTCCACATTGGTGAGGACCTGTACTAAGGCCCGAAAGTTCAACCTAACAGACTCTTTCTTAGAGGCTGTTGAGACGAGGAATGCGGATGCAGCTATAGCAGCATTTAGTGCTGCATTGCATGGTTACAACAGGCTCTGTATGTACCGTTGCACGATATCATTGTATGACCGTATGAGAGCTGCACAATTGCCATTGGACTCAACCTGCTTCCTTGCGACCATGAAGGCATATCATGCGATCAGAAATTTAGATATGGTGATTTCCCTTTTTCATGAATATAAATTAAACAAATTTGATCCTTCCAGTGATGCAATCGAGATTTACAGAATCTTGTGCAACTCATTGGCAAAAGAAGATAAGCCTTCAGAGGCTCTTGGGTACATGAGACAGATGGAAAAGGAGGGTCTTTCGCCAAGTTCTTCAATTTATTCATCCTTAATAAGTTCATTTGCAGCTAAAAGGGAAGTTGACATGGCTGAGGATTTGTATAATGAAGCACAGGAAAAAGGATTGATGAAAGATACTGAAGTTTGTCAAAAGCTAGTTGTTATGTATGTTGAAGTTGGATTGGTAGAGAAGACTATCAGGGTTGTGAAGAAGATGAAGGAGGCGGGTATGAAGGTATCAGACTGCATCTGTTCTGCAATTGTAAATGGATTTTCCAAGAAAAGGGGCCTCAAAGCTTCTTTAAGATCATTCAATCACCTAATGGCTATAGGATGTGAACCGGGTCAGGTGACCTATGCGTCACTTGTTAATATCTGTTGTCGACTTGGACTGATAACAGAAGCTGAGGATGTTTTCTCAGATATGCTGGAGAAGGGTTTTGATAGATGTGTGATTGCCTATTCTAACATGATTTCCATGTATGGCAAGAGTGGCAAAGCATCAAATGCAATGCAGCTATTGGCAAAAATGAAGCAAAAAGGATGTCAACCTAATGTTTGGGTTTACAATTCTCTCTTAGATATGTACAGCAGACTAATGGATGTAAGAAAAGTTGAGAAATTATGGAAAGAGATGGAAAGGAGAAAAATTAGGCCCGATAAGGTTAGTTACACAAGTGTAATTGGTGCATACAGCAGAATAGGGGAGTTGGATGAATGTATTAGAATGTATCAACAGTTTAAGGCAAATGGAGGAAAGGTGGATAGAGTATTAGCTGGTATAATGGTCGGTGTGTTTTCAAGAAGTAGTAGGTTTGACGATCTCACTGAGCTATTACGAGAAATGAAACATGAAGGGACAGAGATAGATCGAAGGTTGTATGAGTCTGTGTTGAATCGATTGCGTGATGCTGATCTTCAGGTTGTTATACAGTGGCTTGAGAATAACTTCAAACTCAAGGGAGATAAAACATAATCTGCAGAAGAATATGTTTGTGTTTAATCATTAAATTTGATTTCCAATTTCTGAAAGCCATGGGATGGTGCTCTTGAGCTGAAAGAACCAAGTGATTCCTCATTTCTGAAATGGCAGTAGTTGTTGTGATTGCATTAATGACTTTCCAGTTGTAAAGGTTTAATGTACAGGCATCTTTGTTTACAGTATTTTTCTTCTTCTTTTATGATAGGTAGTCATAACCTATTGTAAGTTGTATTGATTATAGACTAACACAGTTTATTCTAGTTCATGCTTTGCCATCACATTAAGAACTATGTTTTGCATCTCCCACAAAATTTGTTGCATAAATGCCGCTCAAAGAGACTACAGAGTATAACGACTGACGGCAAATTTTCTGTTGTCCATCTAGACTGCATTTTTTTTTCAGGGTTAATGTTGGTAATTTTAGAATTAGTTTCTCTTACACATTTTCCGCATCCTACAAAATATTAACTTCTATCAGCAGGACAGTAAAACACCATGGATATTCTACGGCTAAGAGAGGCATTAAAAAGGAGTTGCTGAGTTCAAATTGGTTGAATCTTGGATTGAATAACTGACACAATTTACCCCTCTTTTTAACATTTACTAACGTTTTGTTTCACGTTGAATTGAATGACAGAAAAAATTCCTAAAACAGTATCATAACGTTGAAGAAATGCCAATTTTCTGTCATGGATTTAGATCCTGCGCAAGACGTCATCTGATGCATTCACATACCTGTCATGTTGATGTTGTATAATAAGGAAGCATTTTTTATTTGAGCCTAAATAGACTACTTGTAATAATCCGCAGGCGGATTTAAGAGGGTTACTCGGGGCAGCCCGTCTAATTGAAAAGTAAATTTTAAATTTATTTTTCTTTTCTTTGGAAAAAAAAACTATAGTTGGCTATCATATAAAGTAAGAAATGTTTAATTGAAGCCGTCAATATGATTCCCTGCAAACATATATTAGCTGAAGTTTTAATTTTAACTAGGATGACACACCTGCGCTTCGCGGCGAGGTTGTACACTTTATTGGAGATGGTGTCTATTGTGTTTTGAATTAGTAGTAAACTCAAATGTAACGTAGGTTGACATTTTAACCGCCATTTGAACACGATAAGGAAAAAATATCTATGATATAAAGAGTACGACATTGAAAATCAGAACAGAAAATCATCATATAAGCACTCCTTTCATGTGTCAGTATGAGTTTGAACAATAATTGATGCAATTGCTAACAAAATAACAAATGAATGACATATATCAGCACTGCAAGAACCGCAAGAGAAATATTCACCTACTTTATTAAAACATAGTAAATGCATCTACCAGGTAGAGTAATTAGTAAAAGTTACTTAATTGTCAACAATGGTTGCTTCAATGACTCCTACAGAGAAGAAGACACAAATAAAGAAACCACACTCTAGATCAGTAAGAACTTTTGTGTTTTAAAATTATGAATACCTTCAGAATTAGTAATTATATTTCCCAGATCACCGGTATGACGCACTTCATCCTCTGGCCCACCATGTGTCATTTTATTTGGATTGAAATGAGGTCCTGTATAATTAATGCATCAATTATACTCATGTGAATTCTATTTTTAGAAGTTCATTATAAATATACTGAGCCAAATATGTGAATTATTAGTTGATATCATTTAACAATTAGGCTACGATGTAGCTTTCTAGTACCAGTTAATGCATCACTAACTATCTAGATTAATTAGTTAAAATCTCTTGAGAAATTAAAATATGTAAGGATTAACTATCTAGATTAATGCATCACTTAAGTTTATGCACCGAAGGTTAAGATCAAGCATCATGTTTTTTTGTGTCCTCACCTATACCTGAAATGGTACCAACAGATAAAAAGTTAATAGTTAGGAAATAAATAGAAGTGCTGAATAATACCTTTGAAAATCTTGAATTATTTTTAGAAAATGTGGTAAGTCTTCATACTGCTAAACAATATGCTCTCTTCCAGTTCACGATTCCTCTCCATCCCTCTACCACCTCTTTCTCTCTATAATCTCACGCATCATAGCAAACTCGATCCGAGTCTCAAAATTCTTAGTTTCATTCATAGCCATTTTGTGTTGTAGAAGAAAACACACCCTTAGAAAAACCAGTAAAAATATCTGTACACCTTGTACTAAAAAAGGAAAACAAAGATAAACAATTATAATTAAAAAGAAATTCAAAATGCACTGCCTTAATGTAAAAGAGCATCACCTGAGCAAAAAAAGCAGAATCTGTAATTAAAATGGCATATTACTGTCACCCATGAGCAAATATTTATGAGCAAAATGGTATATCACTGTAATTAAAATCTGTAATTAACTCTTGAAATAGAGCTACCTTACTCAGTTACTCTCTAAATATTCAAATAAGCAAATCTCACTTGTCCTAACTAATAAAATCCATCTCTATACATGATCTCATCGCTAATAATGTATGAAAAACAATGTGGATCAAACATAACTGAGCTCATGAGCTTATAAAAAAAACTAAACATGAAAGATATTTAAGAGATTTGTTAAAATAAAATTGAAGACCTAAGCACTGCAATGCATTTCGAGCAGAAAACATACCATGGTCATCTAAGCCGTCCAATTATGAAGGTTGAGCAATGTTCTGCCTCGCTTCATGTAAGTTGCTGCACAGTTGTTGCTCGTGTGGTCTAGACCCCTTGCATGATCAGTTTTCTGGAAATTCACCCCAAAAATTAGGAAGTTCATTATACGAAAGTTAATAGCAAAATCTAGCAATTGACAGAGCATCAAGAGCATCATATTTTTTATTATATAACTGTTGAATTAGTATGTGCTTTAATTTAACTCAGGATCAGCAACTGTGCTTGCATTTTTCCCCAGTAATCAATCAATTAGTTACCCAAATAAATAAATTCAGCACCATCATCAATCATAAATATGAATGAGTATCATATAAACATATGTGGTCCAAGAAGCAACAATTGTTACCTCACCTGCAGTCGCCCCTGCAGAAGAGAGAAAAAAGAGTATAATCATCAACAATAGGAGTCAGCGACAGGTCCGATCGTCATCATATTTGGTTTTGCCGCATCTTTCCTATCTCTTTAACTGACCTTGTAATTTGCAACTGGAAACTGCACATATTTGCATCTGTATTAAGCTTTATTTGAGATATTGAGAAAACATTTTTTTTTGCTTGGTAGTAAATGGAGGTGTATTCTGCTACACTATTGATAATGTTAACCCTATATCATCAAGCTTGTTCTCTATTCACAAATTGTGCTGCCTTCAAACAGATATTATTTATTTACTGATTGAATTGGAAATTTAAAATTTTTGTATGAGCTATTTACAAAAGTTTAGTCTTTGTAAGGGCACTTTTGACCGTTTCCTTATTGACCTTTGTTTTAACTATGTTATGAGCACGGTATATGAATGTTTGAATTTTATGCAAAGATGATAACTTGTTACTTGTACATCTGACATCTCTTACGGTCATTAGAGATCATAATTCTTTGTTTTTCGAAAAGAGAGAGAGAGAGAGACTTCTCTTCAGATCATAGATCCCATTACTGAATTGATATAAATATGGCGGAATTAATTCTAGCACAACAACACAAACTGAGTTGTGCATAGATTTTCATCTTTTTTATTGCTGATGCCAACTAATATGGTTAATTTGGTCATTTTTTTCCTTTCCAGGAGGGGTTTAATGATATCAATTTTTGGAGATTATCACTGCCTCAAATTGATTTGTAAAAGCAGCGACAATTTGATTACCACTATCTCAATCGACTCCATCACAATTCTGACAAGCAATTGTTCTTCCTATGTGATCATTGAGAATAAAATAAGGTATGTAAAACATTCTTAAGGGTTCATTTGTCTCTCCTTGTTGGATTATCGTATTTTGCAAAATACTGAAGAAGAGGCAACCACCTGGAGCCAGCAATGAAAACCCTAGCACCGACGAAGAATCAAGCGAGTGCCAATCGCCTCAACGTCGGATGATGTGGCGGCACCCTCTGGAGAAGAATAATAGCACGGCAGAAGCCATGATTGCAGAAGGGGAAGCCGGGTCCAATAGAACAAGGCAGGACTCGGTACCCACAAAGGAGGAAAAAGGAGCACGAAAGAAGAAATCTATGAGGGAGCAACGCACAGAGAAGAGACGAGAAGGGATATCAATACGGAGAAAGAGTGTAAGAGGATCTCCAATGCGGTTCTAAATCTTTTATTATTATCATATTATATTTAATTAAAGAAATTACTAATTAAAATTAATACTCTTCAATGTAAAAACATCTCTAAATTTTATTTATACCAAGTTATTTAATGAAAATAAAAAAATAAAATAAATTAGCAAAAATAATTTCCAATACTAAATTAAATGAGTTGCTAATATATATGGCAATTAAAAATGAGTTGCTAAATTAAAAACTATAATTAAAATTTCTAAATTAAAAATTATTTTTTCAATATAATTAAAATTTCTAAATTAAAAATTACTTTTAATCAATACTAAAATTAAAAAGAGACGATGGGTCCTACCTCGCCCTTCATCGGATTCCTTAGATCGTGAAAAAAGAGCGCCTCCACTATTAGTTCATCTACTCAAATGTTTTTTCCTCTTTTTGGAAATCCAAATTACATCTTTATATTCCCTTGATATTTGATATCTCTAACTTTTATTGCAAATCTTAGTGCTGCAGAGTATAATTTTTTTGCCCAATTTTTAATTTTCTAATCTTTGTAGATACAAAAAAATAAAAAATCCTTCATTCTTGGTCTAAACACTGGTACCGATTTTGTGATTTGGTACCGATTGGAGTAGAATACACTGGTTGAATTAGAATTTTGTGTTTTCAAGTTACATGTTTCAGACGCTCGATCAGTAATTACTACTTAAATTCAATTTCTGAGAAAATGATGTCATTAATTCGAGAGAAGAAATTAGATAGCATGGTTGGTAAGAGGTCTCTTCTACCCACTGCTCCTAAAATAATCTATCTATGTGGAAATGTCGGCAGCGGTACATTTCTATGCCATTATTTTTTATTTGTCTATTGTTTTGCTTCAACTTTAGAGTAGCGGTGATCAATCTAGCAATTTTGTTGTCAGAGAAGACGATGCTTATGGACATGTTTTATGGTGCTACCCAAGGTATTGTTCAGTATAGAAGGCGATTTCACTTTCATGAGGTAAATAAAGAACTTTCAATGTTTAATTTAAATCAAAATGTGGCAGTTTCAAATTTTTAATTAATTAAATCTAGAAGGTACATGTCCTCGTCTATAATAGTGTAAATGTATATAGGCTATGCTATAGATACATGAACACATGCACGGGGTATGGAGAAAAGAAAGAGAGGACAAAGTGCAAGCTACTAATGAGAACTTGGATGGGCGATTCAGGTGGATAGCTAGCCTTCCTTTAGAATTTAGATGCGAAGGTTAAAGAGTGGTTCAAGAAAAATATATTTTTTCTGCTATTGCTGATAAGTTCCTAATTGATAGACTCTCTAACACATGCGGTGCTAGTCTTTTTTGCTTTAATGAGATTTATGTTGGTACAAGATGCAGACCTTTGCAAATTCAATTTATTTTTTTATAGACAAGATTAACTACTATTGCTTTAATAATCCTTCATTCTTGGTCTAAACATATTGTAGATGTCTTTGCAATAGTAGATTATTGAGCACATACACATTACTTGACGCCACCAGTAATAGAGCTCCTAAGGAGCTGAATCATTTATGGGCATTGCACATGCTGTATTATATTCATTCATTTTCTGATGTATAGCTTCTTTTTGTTGGTTAATGATGACAGGATGGGATGCAAAAGGAGATATTTCTAGACATTTTGGCCAAGTTGGAAGACAATAGCAAGAATGTTCATGTGGGCAGCGACACTGATTACTGCCATTTTATTTCCAATGATAAAGCCGACTAAGTGACTTCATATTAATGTTATCATCTTTTACTGTTATATTATTATAATTCTACTATTGACAACTAAAATGTCAATTATAATAGTAATCATCATTATCATACTTAACTGGTATTAATTTTCCCAGTATTCACTTTTTTATTTTAGGTAAGTAAAGTTTCTTAATTTATTGACATAATATGAAATATTCATTACTTCTGGCCTCCAAAATTTTACAAATAAGGCTAACTTTGAGTTGGTATGGCAAAAAGTCTACAATGAAGTTGGAGTTTGTGTCACTTTCATTGTTCTTCCAGCGATGTTTGGTAGGTGATTCTGGCAAGATTTTGTTGGGGAGTTGTCAACTTTTGCATTTAGTGAAAAATATGCTGATACTAGAGTTGCTTTTTATGTGGCAGGCCTTTGGAGGTTGTGGAGAGCTGTAATGAGGTGGCAAATTTTAATTTTGAGTACATATGTGGAAGACCTGTAATTTCAGTAATATAGCTCATGCATTCTCCTTTCTATTTACAATTCAGTCTGTGAAGTACCAACTTATCATTTCAAGATGTAAAATTTTCAAGTTGGGGAAGCATATTACATAGCAGTAGCTAAGATATGCTTCTTTGACCTCAACCTGATATGCTGACACATCATTTTCTTTTTTACTAGGCCTCTTAATGTTATCTTTCACTTCTCTTTTTTACTAGGCCTCAACATGATCTCTACCTTCACTTTCACAGGTTCTGGCAAATCTTCTAGCCCCATCAATCGTGCAATTACGCTTGGTATTCTTAGCTTGCCATGTTCAGATTTCCCTCTGGCAGGATTATTGTAATTAAAATTTTTGAAATTTCTATTGCTGGTATTTTCTAATAGATGGTTCTCTTTCTTGGTGTTTACACTTGTACCACTGTTCGCGGACCTTTGGTAAGAACTCGAGCTCTTCTTGTCCGAATTCAACTTGCTTTGTTTCGTTCACTTGCTTCTGAAACCTTTCTCAATTTCTTCTTTATCTTTAAGCGATAAAACCTAATTTTTATTGGTGTGCCAATCACTAGTTGGATCAGGTTGTACTTCCTGGATTGTTATGATTTGTTGTGTGGTATGACTTACTTTGATGTTGACTTTAACTGGTATGACTTTATTTTTCTATTAAAGAGTGATTGTGATGCAGTTGTTTAGTTTTTTTTTAACTAGTATGACTTTACTTTAATGTTATGACTTTAATTTAGTTTTTTTTTGTCTAAGGAGAGCTCATGTTGGCTTATATTCTATGTTTTTTCGTTTTCTTAAATGTGATTCGTTACACAGAACTGATTTCTTCCCTCATTTATTTCTTAACAAGTATAAACATTAAATATGAAATTATAAACACCGCAAGAACATATGAACACCTAAATGTACATAAGTATACTTGACAAATATAAACATCAAACATAGAATTATAAACACCAGAGACATATATATGAATACCTAAAAATATATGAATATTCCTTGACAAATATAAACACCGTAGGCACATATATGAACACCTAAAAAATACATGAGTATTATTGACAAATATAAACACCGTAGGCATATATATGAGCACCTAAAAATACACGAATATTCTTGATAAACAAACACAAAATATGGAATTATAAACACCGCGGGCACATATATGAACACCTAAAAATACATGAGTATTCTTGACAAATATAAACACACAACATGAAATTATACATGGGTATTTATAGAGGTGGCAATCGGGCGGGTTAGTTTGACCTTTTGGAAGAAATCAGATCGGCCAAGTCGGGTTAATTTATATGTTGATTTTTTTTTCAGTTTTAAGATTGATTTTGATCAGATTACAAGTCATTTGTTCTCGGGTCGGGTCCGGATCGGGTTGGTCATTTTGATTTATTTAAAAGATCAGATCGAGTCAAGTTCGGACACGAACGGGTCAAAAGTGTTTCTCAGATCGGGTCGGATTCTACCACCTCTAAATATTTATCACAAATATAAACACAAAATATGAAATTATAAACACCACAAAAACATATATGGACACCAAGCTTTTAAAAAATGAAAAGTTTTAACTATTTTAACGGTTTTGATAGACTTTGGCGTTAAGTTTTTGAGAAAAAATAGATTTAATGAGTTTTTTGTGATTTAACCGTTTTATCTCACGTTAAAATCATTAAAATCGTTAATTTAAAAAAATGCATTTAATGACTGAAATTTTTTTATTTTAAATCTTAATAGTTTGTGACTCTAAAATTTTTATTTTTTATTTTTTGGATGTAAATTAAGGCCCTAATAAAAATAGAAAATAAATACATCATGTAATAGTTTAATATAATTTAAGATTTTTAACTTTTAAGTACTTAATTAATATTATAATTATTATTATTACTTAATTTTGTTAATTATTAAGTACTAATGATATGAGAATGCATTTTTTATCCTTTTTAAATATCAATTAATAGGTAAATAATGATTGATCATTTTTTAATTTAATGGTCGTGTAAAACCGTTAACTGATCACTTCACCGTTAAGAGCCGTGAAATATTTTTTAAAAGCTTGATGGACACCTAAAGTACACGTATATTCTTGATAAATATAAACACCATACATGAAATTATGAACATGAAATTTAAATATGAACACCTAAAAATATGAACAAATATGAGATTCTTGACAAAATTTTGCACATATATGAACACCTAAAAATACAGGAGTATTCTTGACAAATATAAATATTAAACATGAAATTTTGTAGAAATTCATTAAAAATATAAGCACCTTGTTTCAAATTATAAACACTAAATTCACATTTATAAACATAAATTCCGCACGGATTCATTGGAATTATAAACCTAGTTTGAAAATATGAACACTCTGGTTACATTTATACATAAAGTATCACTGAAATAATATAATGGATAGTGCGTAGTTAGTGCATATGTGTCTAAAGAATAGGAATGGATAGGGCAATGTTTTTTTCCAACGTGAAGCACGTGCGTCCTAAGAATAGAAAAGCAAACTGTGTTTAATAGAATGGATAGCGCGTAGTTAGTTAGGGGGATGCGGACAGGGGATTGAGTTAGGGGTACTCTTAGCAGTACCCAATTAAAAATTAATAATGACAAAACTCAATAGAAACTCTCGTTAATATACTCAAGGGAAGCGACAAGAACGAAGCAATCAATAAGCCGTCTCTAAACGCGTTTAACTACCCGTGCAGCATTTAGCGTAACAGATATAAATAAAACTAATTAAGTAACTCAACATCAAAATCACACAACTAAAAGCATAGACGATCCGCCAATTGATTTCCTATGCAGCCTCTATCTGCTACACAAAATACTGAACCCATTCAGAAACGCATCGGGACCCGACACACAAACACACAATAAAATAACGGAGCAAACGGTCAAAACATGGTAAAAAATTTTACATATCTTGCACCGATCCTAAAGTAAATCAACGGTTGGAAATAACTTGTCGACGTGTATCGCTTAAGAGCTCACCGTTCTTCCCCCACTTTAAGGGGATGTATTAAGTTGGTGTCCTTTCCCAAAAGATATCAAAATGGTCATTATGTTAGAACAAAGTAAAAAAAAAAGGATTCGCAACAAAGTTAATTCTTTACAAAAAGCTGTATAACGTCCATTATTTTACGTCAAATCATATATAAAAAAGATAGCTCATCTCAATATAAGCGACCCAATTTTAATATTTCGTTATACGACCAAATTGACTCTCTTTATTTTCATCTGTCACTGTTTTTCAGGGAGGGCAAACTACCGAAAAGCACTGTTTTTCAAAATCCGGGGGGGGTCACTGCCCCCCCTGGACAACTGTGGATCCGCCACTGTCTGTGGATGTTAGAAGAAGAAAAATCGTATAAGAGAAGGGTGGAATCGTTTTTACCCCAGGGTTGATAAGGCAGCATCAGCAGGGGAGTAGCACTGGGAGGTGGCGGGGGCTTGAGAAGAGGCGAATCGCCAGCGACGGCAGACAGCACGGAAGCGGAAGTAATCGGCGAGGGAGGTGACCTTTTCACCTTTCATCGATTACCTGGAGGAGATCCGGCGGTAGAGAACTCCAATCAGGACCCATCGTCGCCGGATTGCTGTTTGGCGAAACAATCGCTCTCAACCGAGAGTTCGAGACGAAGATGAGGGGGCGGAGGGTGAGTGTCCTCAGACAGATTCTGGGATAGTTTTCAAATATTAATTATAACGGCTCATTTTAATTCAACAGCCGTAAAAAAATTTAAATATAAATTTTAATATATAAAAAAATTATTGTTCTTAATCGAGACCGTTGATCTCAGATCAAACGATGAGATCAAAAATACTTTATCATTTCAGGGGGCGGAAAGCATGTATATGTATCATTTCTGTATTTAGGTTGTGACCGGTCTGAGTTTCAAGATAATCTTGCCGATTTTTTTATTAATAATAAAATATAAATTTAAAAACACCAATATAATAGTGGATATGAGTTTTTTACGGATATAATAATTACGTTTTGATAAACGCGTCCCATCATTTCCGGTACGTCTTTGTTAAAGGCGTTCCTAACTCTGACCAGAACAACTATTTTTTTTTCATTTTTCTATGTTGTATTAGCTGTTCTTAAAAAAATTATTTGGTTGAGGACGCCTTTAGCAAAAGCGTCCTGGTCGGGCTGGGGACGCTTTAACAAAGACGTACCGGTAAAGATTGGGACGCGTTTGTCAAAGACGTAATTGTTATATCCGTAAAAAACTCACATTCACTGTCATACTCATGTTTTTAAATTTTTATTTTATTATTAATAAAAAAATCGGTAATCTTTATCTGCAGTAGTATTGAGACTTGAGAGCAGTGACAGTGAGATGACAATGATATTCGTACATGCATAATTTTCATCTTGATCTGCAGCGGTATTGAGAGCAATGACAGTGAGATGACAATGATTCGTAGATGCATAAGTTTCAAAGGACGCGGTTAGCGGTATTTCTCTTTGTGTTACAAATTTGTAACTATTTTCTACCACACGTGGTACATACATGGTACATGGATTATGGATATGATATAGCATGCACTGATGCAGATGAGAGATTTCAATAATGATGCTAATATAAAGCTGAAAATGTGCATTCTGATCTCTTGTATCATGTTTTACTTTATATGTTTATTTTGTAAAATTATTTTGTATTGACAGATACATGCATAATTCGCTCGGATAATATTCAACAAGACTCAGTTATAGATATATGCTTCTTAGTAGGGTCTCTTTTGTGTGTTTTTTTTGTCCCATTTTCTCTCTATCATTGGACAACTTTTCAAAATACCAATCAGCTTTAATGTCATGAACATTTTATATTATGAATACATTCTTTTTGATTAAATGATAACTAAAATACCAACTTATGCCATAACTGAGTTTGTTACTAATTCAAAACACAATAGCTGCCAACTCCAACAAAACGTACAACTCATCGTTGCAATAAAAGTATATATTACTAGCAATGTACTCGTTGCAACATAGTATTTTTTATATCTATTTTAATTTGCTTTAGAATAAAAAAATATGATACCAAAATATTGAATGTGTTGTATTATGAAAATTACAAAATCGATATAATTTCGGAGCAAACAAGAGCTTACTTCAGAACTTGAGATGAATTTGATACTACATATAAAAATAATAGAATAAAATAAAAATAAAAAGATTTTTATTAACAGAATAATATAAATTAATTAATAATAGCATATTAAATAGTTTTTATTTAAAAAACTGAATGATAATTGATGGTTAATTTTTTTAGGCCTTCTATAATGCATAACAAAATAGCAAATAAATGAAGAGAAAAAATAACATTAGCTTAGATTCGGAGAGTGAGTTTTTGAAAATATTAATTCATATCATTTAACTAGGACATTTTGGTCAATCAAAAAAGACTGAACATCAATGGTTGTGTCCATTAAATACATTCTTATAAGTATAGATTTGTGTCTTAAATTTGACGTAGTTGATACTTCATAAAATTTATTAAATATGAAATAATTTTCAAGATAGGAAGTTAGCCGTTGTCAACAACTTTTCACCATTATATCGTTATTATGAAATAGTAAAATATGATTTTGGGCTCTTTTGTAAATCCTTTTTGTTCTCTTATTCTTTTATGTCCCTTTATGCGGTCCCTACCGTACTCTATACCGATGCTGAAATTCAAAGGCTACGGTCCTTTTCTTCAAAACAAATGCTGAAATTCACTATGGTCCGTTTGGCAAATTAAGGAATAGCTTTGGAAGAGTGATAGAATAGTATTTTTTGGAAGAGTGGTAGAAAAGTGGTATTCTTGACTATTCGGAAGAGCAAAAATATCGTTTGTCAGTTGTTACTCGAAATAGTTAAAATATGAATAATTATGATACTAATAATGATGATGATAATAATAATAATAATAATAATAGTAAAATAATAATCACAATAGTAAGATAATAATAATAATAAAGTAATAAAAAATAATCATAATAAATAATAATATTATAATAGTAATATAATAAAAATATAAACATAATCACAATATAGTAATATAATAATAAAAAATTATAATTACAATCATAATTATAATAATAATATAATAATAAGTAATCATAATTTTAATAATATCATCATAATATAATAATCATAATCATAATCATGATAATAATAATTATAGTCATAATCATAATAATATAACCATAATCATAATCATAATAATATAATAATAAAAATATAATCATAATCATAAAAATAATTATAAATAATTATAATTATAATAATATAATAATAAATTAATCATAAATATAATCAACATATAATAATATAATACAACATAATAAATTAATAATAAATTAAAAAAAAAATCATAATAAATAATAATATTATAATAGTAATATAATAAAAATATAAACATAATCATAATATAGTAATATAATAATAATAAATTATAATTACAATCATAATTATAATAATATAATAATAATAAGTAATCATAATTTTAATAATATAATCATAATCATGATCATGATAATAATAATTATAGTCATGATCATAATAATATAACCATAATCATAATTATAATAATATAATAATAAAAATATAATCATAATCATAAAAATAATTATAAATAATTTTAATTTTAATAATATAATAATAAATTAATCATAAATATAATCAACATATAATAATATAATACAACATAATAAAATAATAATAAAGTAATAATAATCATAATTATAATCATCATAATATAATAATATAATAATAAATAATCTTGATCATAATAATATAATAATAAAATAATTATATTTATATTCATAATATAATAATATAATTTCAAAATTATATTTATAATAATAATAAATAATATAATAATACTAATGGTCACGATAATATAATAAAAATAATGATAATAATAATTTAATAATAATAATAAATAATAATCATAATATTAATATAATAATAAATTATAATCATAAATATAATATAATAATATAATAATATAATAATACTAAATCTTAATCATAATCATAATATAATAATATAATATAATATCAAACAATAATCGCTATTCCGACGAGAGCTAATCCGGTATTCCACCTAATTTGGTATACCAGATTAGCACTATTCCGCACTCTTCTACTTAGTCTAAAATTCGTTTGGCAAATTAATTCGTCGGAATAGCTATTCTATTCTAATTTTTTGCTATTCCATTGAGTGCCAAACACTCCCATATATTATAACGAAATCATGCAGATGTACAGTTCTGTATAATAATAAATAGTAAGAAGTTAAGAGAGAAATACAATGCTAATGTAAACCATGCAGGCACGTTGATTTTGTAACTCGAACAAATAATCAAAAATAGAATCGTTGCAGTTTATTTTAATAATTAAAAAATAAACAGGTAATATCTAAGTATGATAATGCATTCAATAGATTATTTTACATCAATTGCTCTATTTGACAATTGATATTTGATTGAAATCTCATAGCATATTTTCATTATATTTGCATTGAGTATTTGACTTAGTTTATCCATTCTTTCACTACTTGTTTCTAAGTCAACTCTTTTGTAGGAAAATTGCTATTTATCAAACCGATCTTTCAACAACTTGTCTATACTAGTGTAAACTTATATTTTGGTAAATACCATCAATAATTAACTTAAAATATCATACCCTTTATATGAACATTATACGATAAATTTTGCACAAAACATCATACAAATTTGCTAAAAACTTATGTTTAAATAAGTTATTTATATTTTTTGATCATTTTAGCCTCATTTTTACATATAATTTCGTACAAATTAATGAAAAACATCCTAATTAGGTCTCTTATAGGATTTTTCAATTAACATTTCAATATGAATATTCTACGACACTAATTTTGTATAAACTTAATTATGATGCATTAAAAACTGCTGTCTTTTTTTTTTATAAAATAAATAAACTACTCTCTAACAAGTTGTTCGACGTCATCATTTCTCATAACTACACTGAAATTTGTTCAAATTTATATAAATACTCCTAATTATGTCTATTATAATATTTTCTAATCAACACTTTAATATGAAGATTCTACGATACTAATTTTGTACAAAACTTAATTCAGATGCATTAAAAACTATTGTTTAAATAAGTTGTTTGAGTTTTTAATTATTTTTTGCCCCATAACTGAATATATAAATTCATGTAAATTCATATAGATAGTCTAAATATTTTATTATATATTTTAATAATTAAATAAAAAACAAAAAAATTTACATTACTAATTTTGCGCAAAATTTAATTCGGATATATTAAAAACAGCTTTTTATACAAATTGTTTGGGTTTTCATCATTTTTATCTCATAACTACAAATAATTCACGTAAAATTCATATAAACAATCCTACCTAAATCTATTAATGATTTTCTAATTAACTTCAATATGAAGATTCTACGATATAAATTTTTCACAAAACTAAATTCAAATACATTAAAAATTGTTGCTTAAATAAGTTATTTTGTGTTTTTAATCATTTAGGCCATATTTTTTAACCCAATTTCATGCAAATTAATATAAATACTCTTATTTTATCTATTATTAGATTTTTCAATTAATACTTCAGTATGAACCTTCTAAGACACTAATTTTATATAAAACTTAATTATGATGCATTAAAAATAACAGTCTTTTTTGATAAAATTAAAAAAAAAAGTCTATTGTCTAAACAAATTGTTTGACTTTTTCATTACTTTTAGCTTCATAACTACATAGTAATTTGTGCAGATTCATATAAATACTCTTAATTATGTTTATCGTCAGATGGTGAAAAATAATAAAAATACTCTCAATTATGTCTATTATAAGATTTCTCAATTAATAATTCAATATGAACATTCTACGATATAAATTTTTCACAAAACATAGCTCAGATGTATTAAAAACCCTTGCTTAACTCAGATGCATTAAAAACCCTTGCTTAAAAAAGTTGTTTGGTTTTTTAATAATTTTTCGTCTCATAACTGCACATAAATTTATGAAATTGATATGGGTACTTCTAATATTGTCTAATATTTTTATAATTAAATATTCAATATAAGTATTATGCGATACTAATTTTACAAAAACCTAATTTGAATACATTGAAAATTATTGTTTAAATAAGTTATTTGTGTTATTCATCACTTTTGACCTCATAACTGCACAGAAATTCATAAAATTCATATAAATAATCCTAATTATCTATATTAAAAATTTATCTAATTAATTTTTTATTATGAACATTCTACGATACTAATTTTATATAAAACAAAATATAGATGCATTAAAAACTGCTGTTTAAATAAGTTGTTTGTGTTTTTAATATTTTGACATCGTTTCTCAATATAATTCTGAGCAAAATAATATAAATACTCATAATAATGCATGTTATAAGATTTTTCATTTAACACTTCAATATGAACATTCGACGATATTAATTTTGCACAAAAATTAATTTTGATGCATTAAAAACTATTATTTAAACGAGTTGTTTGTCTTTTTCATCATTGTTTGCCTCAAAATTGCACATAATTTTATACAAATTAATATAAATACTCCTAATTATGTTTAATATTAGATTTTCTAATTTATACTTCGATATGAATATTCTACGATACTAATTTTGCATAAAACTTAATCCCGATGCATTAAAAACTATTGTTAAAAAAATTGTTTGAGTTTTACATCATTTCTGATCTCATAACTACAAAAATTTTGTGCAAATTCAAATGGATAATCCTAATAATGTCTATTAACTTTTTTATGATTAATTCTTCAATGTGAATATTCTACGACAGTATTTTTGACACAAAACTTAACTCAAATGCATTAAAAATCATTACTTAGACAAGTTGTTTGATTTATTTTAATAACTTTTGGCCTCATAAATTTGTGAAAATTCAAATGGATACTCAGAATATTGTCTATTACACGTATTCATAATTAAAATATCAATATAAATATTTTACGACACTAATTTTACATAAAAATTAATTATGATGCATGAAAAATTGTTGTTTAAACAAGTTGTATGAATTTTTCATCATTTTTACCCCCATGACTACACAAAAATTTCGTGCAAATTCCTATATATAATCATAATTATGTCTTTTATAAATTGTTCAATTAAAACGTTAAAATGAATAATCTAAGACATTAATTTTTCCCAAAACTTCATCCAGATGCATTAAAAACTGTTATTTAAATAAGTTAATATTTTGGCCTCATTTCTTCATATTATTTCATGCACAAAAATATAAACACTCTCAATTATGTCTGTTATAAAAATTTTCATTTAACATTTCAATACAAACATTCTACAATACTAAGTTTACACTAAAATTAATTTTGATTCATTAAAAGCTACTATTTAAACCAGTTATTTGATTTTTTTTCTTCATTTTTTAACACATAACTGCTCAAAAAATTGTGAAAAGTTATACATATATTACTAATAATGTATTAATTGTTTTTATACTAAACTCCTCAATGTAAATATTCTATGACTGTATTTTCGTACAAAAATAGCTTAGATGATTTAAAAATTATTGCTTCAACAAGTTGTTTGAGTTTTTAATAATTTTTTGCCTCATAACAACACTTAAATTGATGTAAATTCATATGGATACTTGGAATATTGTCTATTATACATTTTCATAATTAAATGTTCAATATAAAGATTCTATGACTCTAATTTTGCATAAATTTAATTTAGATGCATTAAAAATTGTTGTTTAAACAAGTTGTATGAGTTTTTCATCATTTTTTCCCTCATAATTATATAAAAAAATTGTGCAAATTCAAGTAACAAATCATAATTATGTCTTTTATAAATTATTCAATTAACCCTTGAATTTGAATAATCTGAGATACTAATTTTGCCAAAACCTCGTAAGGATACATTAAAAACTCATGTCTAAATAAAATTATTTATGTTTTTAATATTTTGGCCTCGTTTCTTCACATTATTTTGAGCAAAATAATATAAAAAACTAATATTTATGTATGTTATAGGATTGTTCATTTAATATTTCAATATAAAAATTCTACAACACTAATTTTGCACAACGCTTAATTCTAATTCATTAAAAACTGTTATTTGAACCAGTTATTTGACTTTTTGTTCATTTTTAACCTCATAACTGCACAAAAGTTCATCAAAAGTCATATGGATACTACTAATAATGTCTATTAACTATTTTTATGCTTAAGTCTTCAATGTGAATATTCTATGACTATATTTTCACACAAAACATAGCTCGGATGAATTAAAAATTATTGCTTCAATAAGTTATTTGAGTTTTTAATCATTTTTGGTTTTATAACAACACATAAATTCATATAAATTCAAATAGATACTCAGAATATTATCTATTATATGATTTCATAATTAAATGTTCAATATAAAGATTCTACGACCGTAATTTTACATAAAATTTAATTTTGATGCATTAAAAACTATTATTTAAATAAGTTGTATGAGTTTTTCATCATTTTTGCCCTCATAACTACACAAAAATTTATTGCAAATTTGTATAAATAAAAATAATTTTGTCTTTTATAAATTATTCAATTAATCCCATAATTTGAATATTCTGAGCTACTAATTTTGCCAAAATTTCGTAAGGATGCATTAAAACTGATTTTTAAATAAATTATGGCCTCGTTTCTTCATATTATTTTATGTAAAAAAATATAAACACTCCTAATTATGTTAGTTATAAGATTTTTATTTAAAATTTCAATATGAATAATATTCTACAACACTAATATTGCACTAACGGCACAATATTTCACGAAAAGTCATACAAATACTTCTAAACACTCCTATTTGATTTTTTCATCATTTTTTTTATCTCATAACAACATAATATTTCATAAAAAGTCATACAAATACTTCTAATAATGTCTATTAATTTTTTTATGCTTAACTCTTCAAAGTGAAAATCCTACGACAGTAGTCTCACCCAAAACATAGCTGAGATGATTTAAAGATTGTTGCTTCAACAAATTATTTGAGTTTTTAATCATTTTTTACCTCATAACAGCACATAAATTCATCCAAATTTGTATGAAAACTCCGAATATTATTTATTATATGTTTTCATAATAAAACGTTCAAAATAAAGATACTACGATACTAATTTTACATAAAAATTATTTTGGATGCACTAATAACTTATGTTTAAATAAGTTGTATGTGTTTTTCATCATTTTTGTCCCCATAACTACACAAAATTTTTTGTGAAAATTCATATAAATAATCATAATTATGTATTTAAAACAATTGTTTGGACACATTTAAAACTATTGTTTAAACAAATTATATGAGTTTTTCATCATTTTTGCCCTCATAACTACACAAAAAGTTCATGCAAATACATATAAATAATAATAATTATGTATTTTATAAATTATTCAATTAACCCTCTAATTTGAATATTCTGAGATACTAATTTTGCCAAAACATCATAAGGGTGCATTCAAAACTGATGTTTAAACAAATTATTTACTTTTTTAATATTTTGAACTCGTTTCTTCACATTATTTCGTGCAAAAAAATATAAACACTCCTAATTATGTCAGTTATAAGATTTTTCATTTAACATTTCAATATGATCATTCTACAACACTAATGTTGCATTAAACTTAATTCTAATGCATTAAAAAAATGCTATTTGACTTTTTCTTCATTTTTGACCTCATAACATCACAACATTTCGTGAAAAGTCATACAAATACTCCTAATAATGTCTATTAACTGTTTTTCAGTTTAACTGTTCAATATGAAGATTCAATGATTGTAGTTTCACACAAAACATAGCTCAGATGATTTAAAAATTGTTGCCTCAACAAGTTGTTTGTGTTTTTAATCTTTTTTTGCCACATAACAACACATAAATTCATGCAAATTCTTATGAAAACTCTGAATATTATGTATTATATGTTTTCATTGTTAAATGTGCAATATAAAGATTCCACGATACTAATTTTGCATATAACTTATTTTGGATGCTTTAAAACTATTGTTTAAACAAGTTGTATGATTTTTTAATCATTTTTTAATCATTATTCAATTAACTCTCTAATTTGAATATTCTGAGATACTAATTTTGCCAAAACTTCATAAGGGTGTATTCAAAACTGATGTTTAAACAAATTATTTACTTTTTTAATATTTTGGCCTCGTTTCTTCACATTATTTCATGCAAAAAAAAATATAAACACTCCTAATTATGTCAGTTATAAGATTTTTCATCTAACATTTCAATGTGAACGTTCTACAACACTAATGTTGCATTAAGCTTAATTCTAATGCATTAAAAACTACTAGTTGAACAAATTATTTGATTTTTCTTCATTTTTGATCTCATAACAGCACAACATTTCGTGAAATATCATACAAAAACTCCTAAAAATATCTACTAATTGTTTTTATGCTTAACTCTTCAATAAGAAAATCCTATGATTGTATTTTGAAACAAAACATAGCTCAGATGATTTAAAAATTATTGCATCAACAAGTTGTCTGAGTTTTTAATCATTTTTTCCTCCTAATAGCACATAAATTCATAAATTCATATGGATAATTCGAATATTGTCTATTATACATTTTCATTATTAAATTTTCAATATAAAGATTCTACGATACAAATTTTACTTAAAACTTAATTTGGATACCTAAAAACTATTATTTAAATATGTTGTATGAGTTTTTCATCATTTTTGCCCTCTTAACTACATAAAAAGTTTGTGCAAATTCATATAAATAATAATAATTATGTCTTTTTATAAATTATTCAATTAACCCTATAATTTGAATATTCGAGATACTAATTTTACCAAATTTCATAAGGATGCATTCAAAACGATGTTTAAACAAATTATTTACTTTTTAATATTTTGGCCTCGTTTCTTCACATTATTTCGTGCAAAAAAATATAAACACTCCTATTTATGTCAGTTATAAAATTTTTCATTTAACATTTCAATATGATCATTCTACAACACTAATGTTGCATTAAGCTTAATTCTCATGCTTTAAAAAACAGTTATTTGACTTTTTCTTCATTTTTTAACTCATAACAGCACAATATTTCATGAAAAGTCATATAAATACTCCTAATAATGTTTATTAATTATTTTTCAATTTAACTCTTCAAAATGAAAAATCCTATGATTGTAGTTTCACACAAAACATAGCTTAGATGATTTAAAAATTATTGCCTCAACAAGTTATTTGAGTTTTTAATCATTTTTTGTCACATAACAACACATAAATTCATAGAAATTCATATAGAAACTATGAATATTGTCTATTATACGTTTTCATTGTTAAATATGCAATATAAAGATTCTACGATACTAATTTTGCATAACACTTAATTTTGATGCATTAAAAACCACTGTTTAAACAAGTTATATGATTTTTAATCATTTTTGCCCTCATAACTACACAAAAAGATCATGAAAATTGATATAAATAATAAATATTATTTATTTTATAAATTATTCAATTAACCCTCTAATTTGAATATTCTGAGATATTAATTTTGTCAAAACTTCATAAGGGTGTATTCAAAACAAATTTTAAATAAATTATTTAGTTTTTTAATATATTGGCCTCGTTTCATCACATTATTTCATGCAAAAAATATAAACACTACTAATTATGTCAGTTATAAGATTTTTATTTAACATTTCGATATGACCATTCTACCATACTAATGTTGCATTAAGCTTAATTCTAATGCATTAAAAACTACTATTTGAACAAGTTATTTGACTTTTTCTTCATTTTTGACCACATAACAGTACAACATTTCATGAAATGTCATACAAATACTCCTAATAATGTCTACTAATTGTTTTTATGCTGAACTCTTCAACAAGAAAATCCTATGATTGTATTTTCAAACAAAACAGAGCTCAGATGATTTAAAAATTATTGCATCAACAAGTTGTCTGAGTTTTTAATCATTTTGTCCCTCCTAACAGCACATAAATTCGTGCAAATTCATATGGATAATCCGAATATTGTCTATTATACATTTTCATTATTAAATTCTCAATATAAAGATTCTACAATACAAATTTTACATAAAACTTAATTTGGATGGATTAAAAATTGCTGTTTAAACATGTTGTATTAGTTTTTCATCATTTTTGCCCACATAACTACACAAAATGTTCGTGCGAATTTATATAAATAATAATAATTATGTCTTTTTATAAATTATTCAATTAACCCTCTAATTTGAATATTCTAAGATACTAATTTTGCCAAAACTTTATAAGGGTGCATTCAAAACTGATGTTTAAACAAATTATTTACCTTTTTAATATTTTGGCCTTGTTTCTTCACATTATTTCATGCAAAAAAAATATAAACACTCCTAATTATGTCAGTTTTAAGATTTTTCATCTAACTTTTCAATGCGAACGTTCTACAACACTAATGTTGCATTAAGCTTAATTCTAATGCATTAAAAACTACTATTTGAACAATTTATTTTACTTTTTCTTCATTTTTGACTTCAAAACTGCAGAACATTTCGTAAAATATCATACAAATACTCATAATAATGTCTAATAACCATTTTTATGCTTAACTCTTCAACAAGAAAATCCTATGATTGTATTTTCAAACAAAACATAGCTCAGATGATTTAAAAATTATTGCATCAACAAGTTGTCTGAGTTTTTAATCAGTTTTGCCCTCCTAACATCATATAAATTCGTACAAATTCATATGGATAATTTGAATATTGTCTATTATACATTTTCATTATTAAATTTTCAATATAAACATTCTACGATACAAATTTTATATAAAACTTAATTTGAATGTCTAAAAAAATGCTGTTTAAATATATTGTATGAGTTTTTCATCATTTTTTCCCTCTTATCTACATAAAAAGTTTGTGCAAATTCATATAAATAATAATAATAATGTATTTTTATAAATTATTCAATTAACCTTCTAATTTGAATATTTTGAGATACTAATTTTGCCAAAATTTCATAAAGGTGCATTCAAAACTGATGTTTAAACAAATTATTTACTTTGTTAAATATTTTGGTCTCGTTTCTTCACATTATTTCGTGCAAAAAATATAAACACTCCTATTTATGTCAGTTATAAAATATTTCATCTAACATTTCAATGCGAACGTTCTACAACACTAATGTTGCATTAAACTTAATTCTCATGTTTTAAAAAATTGCTATTTGACTTTGTCCTCATTTTTGAACTTATAACAGCACAACATTTCGTGAAAAGTCATATAAATACTTCTAATAATGTTTATTAACCGTTTTTCAATTTAATTCTTCAATATAAAAATTCTATGATTGTAGTTCCACACAAAACATAGCTCAGATGATTTAAAAATTGTTGCCTCAACTAGTTGTTTGAGTTTTTAATCATTTTTTATCACATAACAACACATAAATTCATGCAAATTCATATGAAAACTCTGAATATTGTCTATTATATGTTTTCATTGTTAAATATGCAATATAAAGATTTTACGATACTAATTTTGCATAACACTTAATTTTGATACATTAAAAACCGTTGTTTAAACAAGTTGTATGATTTTTTAATCATTTTTGTCTCATAACTACACAAAAGATCATAAAAATTGATATAAATAATAAATATTATTTATTTTATAAATTATTCAATTAACCTCTAATTTGAATATTCTGAGATACTAATTTTGTCAATTCTGAGATAATATCTATAACAAAGTATTAACAGCAACATCTAAGAGAGCCTAAAATCTGAAAACAGAGCAACTAAAAACATCTCACAAGTGCGTTTCTATCAAGCACTATTATTCCCAGAACTTAAAAAAAATGACTTTACAAAAGAAACAAAAAAGAAGATCAGATTTTCTACCTCATAAGCCTGCCAAAGAAAAATCTTCTAACAGCTAAACAAGGCTTGGCTGGAACCACATAGCTGGTGCAGCCGGCCAAAGCCGTGGTTGCTCACCAAGGTCAGGTACCATCAGCTTAGGCTGGCTCTTACCCAGCTTGGTAAAATAGATCCCATAACATGATTCATCCTCATCTTTACCTGCAGATGGTGCACAGACACACTCCATGTACATACAATTGCCAGCAAGAGAATCCCACTCATCAGAGCAGACAGCCAAGCAGAGGTGGTTATCTCCATAGAAGATGGTTGTGTCGCTTGTTCCATGACCTGCTGTAGCCCTCCCTGATCCCTTAGAAGCTGATACAGCTCAATTATTTGACTCAGGCCCTCCTCAGTGCCATTAGCATCATTAGATGGGTCATCTTGATCTTCTTCAGCTCCTGCTTCTCCTTCTCCCATTGCTTCTTCTTCAACTTGATGGACAACAACCATGTAAACCCCCAATTTCCCTTCCAGCATAAGCTTTGTTACAGATTGCAACTCTGGTGGGAGAGAGAACTCAATCCTCTTCTGAGGATTGTTTAGGTCATAAACCCTCATCACTCCCTCATGAGAAAGCAAATAGAACCGTCCATCATGGAAAGTCACATCTGTGAACTTTTCGGTTCGTATATCCGCAGGATGCACGTTGACCATAGTCCAGCACGGGTCATTGACCCGACAGAAGAAGATCCGACAGGTCCTCTGAAGGAACACCATTATCACACAATTCGGATCAGTCAGATCGGTAGAGAAAAACAATTTGCTGATAACAAAATTACCCATGTACGGCACAAACCAGTAGTGAGCCTCATACCGGCAATTGTCATTGTTAACCCCAAAAATCTTGACCGGAGTGGTAAAGGGAGGAAGCTGGATACGGGCGCGAGTTAACGGGTTCAATAAGAAAACCTCCGTACCTCCAGTCGCCACAAGCACAAGCCAACCGCGGTAGGAGGCGCAGCACATCTTGCCAATGGTCTCGGGAAGGTGGAGCTTGTGCATCTTAGATTGCCAGAGGTCGTAGAAGAGGCGGATCCCGTCGTCCTTTCTTGGCTGCCAACCCTCTGTGTGGTACTTGTTGGCGTCATCTGGATCGGGGTAGTATGGAATCATGAGCCATGGGAGCTGGGGAGGGAGATGGAGCGGCTTTGGAAGAGAGGCGGAGCGCCATGGTGCGCACACCGCGCGAAATCGAACGAAGTCGGTGATGGATTTGACCTTGTCTGAGATGAGCTGAACAACGACAGTAGGGAGGCCATGGGCCCAATCGCGAACAGTAAATGGGGAAACTTCCATTTGGAGAGGGATTTGTTTATAATCGATTATCTAATTGTTTGTTTATTTTGAGAAAAAGATAAACAATTAAGATGGGTGAGAGAGCCGAGGGCGGTGGGAGGAGAGTTTATCGGCGGATGTTAAGCAAAACACAAGATTACATCTTTCTACTCGGGGTCGGACTGTTCGGAAGTAGCCTAAGCCTAAGGCATTGGAAAATTTTTGGGTAGGCACGGATTCCAATCATGATGATTTATGATTTATGAGTTCTCAGACACCGGCGTTCGCGAGTGGGAAAAAAATAATTAGATACAAGTGAATTAATTTGTTTCCTTATTTTTGTGAAGAGATGAGAACGTAGAAGGGAAAAATGGCCCAATCCTAGCTCTCAAAGAAAAGCATCCGAACAGGTGTCGAATTTTTTTACCAGATGCGCTGAAAAACCCACCAAAACCCATAAAATGGAAAGAAACGAAGGCCTTCATGTCTTTAATGTGAATGGTGTTTGGGCCGAAAAAAAACTCAATTTATAGTAGGTTTATTAAACTCGTTAAGTTAGTGTGTTAAGTTTGAGATTTAGCTAGTACTATTCATTAAGCTTAATAAATTATTAATATTTATTATTTTTTTATAATTTTTTAGTATAATAAATAGTTTATAGTATGACATGTGTTTAAATTATTATATCAAATTTGTATAAAATATATTGTTATTAATTATTTTATTATTTTTTATAAGTTTCAATATAAAATATCTCATAAAAATATTTTTAATAATTAAATAAGTCTTAGCAGATTTTATCGAGCTAATTTATTATTTTGTTAAGAGTTAATCTCAATTCAAGACTTTTGTGTGGGAAGTATTTAACAACCTAACAACCTAAAAGCTAGCTCAGCTTGTTGTGAGCCCTAAATGATGCGCATTAAATTCTCATCGTTGGATTAATTTTAGTTCTATTTATTTCGTGTGCATTTAATTCTCCGACGGTTGTTAATCTGCATAAATAAGGACGCATCATGAAAGAAGCGTAAAGGATGATTTTCGTCCACAGATTTTCTTTCAACATTTAACCTTTTCTTTAATCTTATAACCTCCCCTTAAAAGGGGGGAGAAATGCTGGCTCCTCAGCAATTTGGAGCTCAGGACCGTCAGATTTAAGAGCTGGGCGGTTTGGATTTAGCTTGGGTTTTTCTTTCGCTTTTTTATTCGTACTTTCATACCGGACGAACGAGATTCGATCGGATTTATACGATACGGTTGTGGACCATAGATTATGGTTCTCTCTCTCGATCCATCTACCGATCTCATTGCGATTCACTCCCTACTCCTTCCTTTATCCGAGAAAAAAGTGTGTAAACCCTAGGCGTCGCCGCGCACCGTTGGCCTCTCCGCCACCCGATTCAAGTCACATCTCCACCATCTGTTACTCGCGCCGCCCCTTAACCCGTCTCCTTTCGACCCCTCTCCTCTTTGCGAGCCCGGGTGCCATTGGCGGCCCGTAAATCTCGCTCTCCTCTTGCTATCGCTCTCTCAAGATCTGATTTGAGCCATTGTTGTTTTATTTCTTCGGGTGCTTCGGTGGAGGCAAACAAGATATAGCAGGCGCCAATGCCACCGCCGACGTCATGACCGAGGAGAAGTGCCGACTCTCTCCCGAACCTCTTCTCCTCAAGGGCGCTTTGTCTTGCCGTAGGTGAGATGAATGTGACCTACCAATTTTTCAAGACTTTGATTTAAAGGTAGGTTTCTCCTTTTCTCACTTCTTTAGTTAACTTTTTTTCATACTTGTCGAAATTCTTTATTTTAAGAGTATTGAGAAAACTACACAATTTTTAGGAACCCTCATAGTCATTTCATTTTATATATAGTATATTTTCATATTCCTTGCTTGTGATCAAGTGAAAGTGATAATTCACCACCTGGTTGGCTTAAGCATCCTCCCCGAACAATCAAAGATATACTAAATTATAGATGAAGTGATGAAACAAGAAAGCACTTGATTGAATTGATGGAAACTTTCATCTGGATGAGGAACCTTTATTGTACTAAGTTAAGTCTTTACATGTATCTTAGTATCTATATTTGGAATTTATAATTGTACTAACACATATAAAATTACTTATATTTTAATTAATTTACTTGAATCAACTGAAGCAATGGGAAGAGTGCTAATAATGGTGATTATGTCAACGCCAGGGGTAGACCACGAAGAGGTAGAGGTAGAGGGGCTGGTGTATCACTCAAAAAGGTAGAGGTATGATTATTTCATGTCTATGATTTATATTGGAAAGTCTACATTGATTGTGCCGTATGAGAATCGTAGAAATCTAAACCTGAACATGCATATTTGATCAATAGCTCTTATCATTTATCAATATGCTGGCTAATTTATGCAATTTGATACAAAATTTGTCCAATATATATCCATGTGCCTCTTTGAGCATATTTCTATTATTATTTACGTTGTGGTTGATGTGTTCGAGTGTGTATCATACTCTACCATGCAAACATCAAGAAACAATATCTTTTTGTATGAAGGAAAATTATAACATTAGTTATAATTTTTGCCTAATTTAGGTTAATTTCAATTTATAGTTGAGGATCTAGATTGTCAGATCTTTATTACATTGAAAAACTAAGAACTGGTGCCAGATTTATGCTTATTGTAGGCTAATGTTTGTAGGTGCCAGATTTATGTGTGTTCTATTATAATTAAGTTTGATCTCTATAAAATACTCTTCAAAAATTTTATGCTTATATATTTCTATTTTGACAATAATCTTTGGGTAGATACTGAAGTTTATAAATGATTTGCACAACTGCAACCAACTAACCAGATATCTGATTTTTCATAACTAAGTGACATTTCAATGCTTATTTGTTTAGGTTCAAGGAACATTAAGTATATTGCTAGGATCCATCTTGACCTTTGGTCTTGCCCGGTACCCTTACTCTGAGTTTGAGCTCCTTGCGGAAGAACTCATGAGTGATTCCTTGACGGATGCAAACTAGGAATGCAGCAAGTATATGAAAAAGAATAAATAAGAAATACTACATTACTGCTGGATGACATTAGTTATTTCTTTGATCCAAACTTAAATTAGTGGAATTCTAAATTTTTAATTTTGGTTTAAAAAATGGCAGATACAAAGGTTTTGGGTGGGTTGCGGATGTTGGTAAAAATATTATTAATGTGGAATGCTAATATGATGATTGATGGTGGTGATGAATCCATACTGGCAACGTCTTTGCTCAAAGCGAGTGATTTGATAGTTTTGAAGATAAACAGTGTCAGTCTTCTTATTTCTAATAGCTAATTCAAATTTTTATTATTTTTTTCTGAATCAAGTCACTGAGAATTAATCTTCTTTGAGCATATACCTAATTGTTATATCTGGTAGAACCGTAGCAGGATAAATAGTGGAGATAAGGGGATAAATAAGTCTTATTTCAGATATATCTACAAGAATGTTGCATTATTTCACCTATTATGTGTAAATTATGCCATGGAAGGTTTTGATATATATGCATATACCAGTTCTTTGCTGGTGAGGATATTGAAGTCATTGTCTATGTCTCTGTATATTTTTTAATATATATAATATTTTGGTTGTCTGAGCATAATGAGAGTGTGCTTTTGATCTGGGATAAAATATTTTGAGCATAATGAGAGTGTGCTTTTGATCTGGGATAAAATATTTTATGTATACATGAGGGATTCTATGTTTAAGATGAGTACATTGATGTAAAATTCTTTTATTGTTCATCTACAAGACTTGATAGTGAACTCTTTAACTATACATGAAGCATCGCTTATACGTTTTGGTGCACTGGATCTGGAATGGTTTTTGTCCATGATATTAAATAAATAGATATCACCTCTCTGCGCGTACAAACCCGCCGCGAAGCGCGGGGGTGAAATCCTAGTTAAATTAAATTTCCAACACAATAAATATAGCAGGATCTATGTATTATAACATCAGAAATGACTTGCGCAATAATAATATTTGTTCCACGCAAGAAGTCATATCTTTGTTTTTATTATTATTATTATTATTATTATTATTATTATTATTATTATTATTATTACTACGACGCAAATTTGTTTTAAGTTCATACAAATTTGGTGCCTTGTCCCAATTTCAAATCGTCCTCTACGTATCGAAGTACGTACCAATTAGAACCTTTGGCGAATTGCAAATCGGACCCTCTCTAGCGGCCTTGACGATCACCACTTCTGGTATTTTAGGTATGTTATGTCGTATACATACAATTTTTTTCTGAGTTTTCTTCATTTATTGATTACTAGCAACTGGCTATATACCCGCGCGTTGCAGCAAACTATTTTATTTAAATATTAAAATATTATAAGATAAAAAAATTCACATTAATCTAATATTAAATTATAAATTCACCAAATTATAGAGAAAATCTATAATAAAAACTATATTTTATTTTGGATGAGATTTCTGCACAATATGAGTTAATGATTCATTATTTTTATGGCAAGAAAAGTAAATTATTCTAACATATATTATCATTATTAATTTCTTACCAAATATGCACAAGGTTGCTAAATAAAAAAAACAATAGTATATAAGGGAAAGAAATGGAGAGAAAGAGGGGATCGATGGACGCGATCACATACGTTCGATCAACCAAAAATAAATATTATCCGTCTAATTGAGGGATAAAATGGGTATAATAAAAAATACCATGATAAAAAATGGACCCTCCAATTCTTAGATGCTTTATATAATAGTATAGATATACCCACGCGTTGCAGCAGACTCTTTTATTTAAATATGAAAATATTATAAGATAAAAAAATTCACATTAATCTAATATTAAATTATAAATTCACCAAATTATAGAGAAAACTTATAATAAATATCATATTTAATCTTGGATGAGATTTTCTGCACAATATAAGTTAATAATTCATGATGTTTATGGTAAGAAAAATGAATTATTTCAACATCTATTATCACCATTAATTTCTTATCAAATATGTACAAAATTACTAATCATAGCGCATACCTTAAGCCTTAAATTAAATTTTTATATCATAACATAAATAGAAAGATATTGAGAATTCTAATTTACAAATCATGTGCATAAATGAAAATAATAGTATAGATGAGAAATAAATGGAGAGAAAGAGGGGATAAATGAACGCGATTATATATGTTCGATCAACTAAAAATATATATTATCCGTCTAATTGAGGATAAAATGAATATAATAAAAAAATATCATGATAAAAAATGGACTCTTTAATTCTTAACTACTTTATATAATAGTATAAATTTGGTTTGACAAGACAACAAATCTTTTTTATTTGAAGTTGCCTGGCTATGTTATCTTCATTCACTGTTTTGGTGGTGTTTTGAAATTTCTCTCGAGTATTTTAATTAATTGATATAATTGATTTACTTGATTAATCGGCAACAAAGGCTCTTTATTATGCTTGTTTCGCATCTAGTTTAAACGTTAATCCACAAGAAATATTTTTTTAAAAAAAAAGATACTGATTGTTTATTCACCTGGATATAACTTCATACTACTATGTGATCATAGTGTCTATGTATTTTTTTTTTTTACTAATGTTATAACTGTCATTGTTATGATTATGCATTTTATATATTTGATCACACAATGACGCACATGGCGTTGGGATGGACTATGTTCTCCGAGAATTAACTATGTAGAGGTTTGTAATTAAAATTTCTAAAGAAATTACAAATTTATTTTTTTACTATGCTAAAAGTGCAGATTTTTTCTTTTGGTAAATAAAATAAAAAAAATAGAGAAGTGATATGATTGCAGTTAAAATATTCACCCATAGTCAGATCTGAGTTTCACATTCGGTTCCAGAGAGCTGGGACCGAATTTGAAACTCGGTCCCAATTTTTTTTTTTTTTACAAAATTTAGAAGTTTTGATTACTTTTTTTTTTTAAAAAAAAATTCAAACACTTCAACATGGTCCATGATTAAGTTTTGATTAAATTTTTTATACATTTGTTAGATAATTAATACGTAAGACACAGTTGCGTTATGAAAATTATTACAAATGAATATAAGTCGTAAATACTAGTATTTTATTATGTACACAATTTATTATTTCAATATGATATAAATATATTTTAAAAATTCTTTTCTTACCTTTATTACACAAATAATATAATAAAATATTAATATTTTAATAACAAAACAAAATATATAATTTCCATGAATAATACGAAAAAATACCATATCATTTGAAAAATTCAGCAAAATAAAAAATAAGATAGAAATATGGGCAAAAATATATAAAAATCTTGCTACTATGGATTAAAATGAGTAGGAACAAGTAGGAACAATGATTACCCCTGATCAAAATTTTTTAAAAAATCATCTTTGTAATTATGTATATTTTTAAAAGAAAATAAAAAGATATTTACTAGTATAATTTTATTATCTATCAAATACTTATTTATATTTGATCAAATAAATTTAAAAAAATATATCAATAAATTATTTTTATTAGCTAGCTCCTTAGCTTAATTTATTAACGGTAATTCACTCCATCCTTGTTTGAATGACTTGACCATTGATTTGTTACGGAAAAAAAATATAAATGCACTAATTAACCATTATACAATCTATATATAGAAATATGAAAAATTATTAAGAAGAAACTAAAATTTTAATTAATTATTAAATATATATGTTTACCCTTGAAAATCTCAAGGATAAAGCAGCTGAACAATTAAGGATAAATATCAATTATCAGTGATTAATCATAAGAAAAATGAGAGAAAGACAAGAAAGATGGTCCACCAGTCAGAAGAAGTCGCTGCTGAGCTCCGAAAAAAGTCTATTTGTCCCACAAGAAAATTTGGGATAAAAAGGAAGGGTATAAATATCCACCATTCACTGTCCACTCGGTGTGGGTGACAGCCGAGAGACTCAAGAGAGAAAAGAGATCTCTTGGGTGTCACCCATGTGATTATTTTTCTCTAACAAGCGGGACCTACCTGACAATCCCACACAAGCAGCTTCAACAGCCTAAACCTAGCCTACCCACTAAATCTAATCAAGCCGAACAAAGATTAAGCATTAATCCCACAAGGAAATTTTTGACAAGGGTCGGAAGTATAAAAGCCTACCACCTCCTGTTCATTCGAGATGGATGACCATCGGGAGATTCAGAAGAGAGATCTCTTGAGGGGTCATCCATTTGATTATTATTCACTGACATGTGGGTCTCACACCTCAGTGATAGACATCAAGGAAAGACGAGATCAAATCCCAAATTAAACCCTCAGAGCAAACCCTAAGAAGGACTGAAGCAGTACAATCCATGTACAACAAAAACTGTGTCAATGTCAAGCCAGTATTTTGATATAGCCAATCACAAGAAATTTCAATGTGATTTTTCTTTCAAGGCTGACCAGGTGCCAATGTTGCAAACACCTGATCAAGCCAAGATTTGTGTGAATTGTTGATAAGTAATCAGTTGTTGATCAAATCACCTTCATGAACATGGATTGAAAGTCAATTTCACAAGACTGACCAGATGCCAATGTTGCAAACATTTGATCAAGTCTAGATTTGTATCAATTGTTGACATGTAATCAATTGTTGATCAAGTCAAACCCTAATAAATATCAATATAAGTCTAATTGGTGTTTAATTAGATAACAAAGTAGTAAGGTAACAAAGGAGCACCAGGGTAACAAAGGAGCACCAGGGTGGGAGCTCAGCTAATATGCCGGCCTTGGGTCGTGCGCGCGTCGGACCAGAGATTAGACAGAGGTGAGGGGGTCCCAAATGAGGGGTTGTAGGTGTCGCCTCACCGGTGTAGCGGACGGGATCGAAGAAGGAGGCCGAGTAGAGGGTCATGCATGAGGCGCCAAGAAGCGTTCGATATCCGTCGCCTGGTATCGCTTGGGATTTGAAAATGAGAAGGTAGACTAGGGTGTTGGCTATAGAGGAGAAGAGACAGAAAAAAATGGGAGATGGGTTGGTTTCGTGAGTTTTTGAGAGGAAGGGGAGCTCGGACCAGATGAGAGCAAAAAGGGGAGGGGATTGTGCAGGGTACGGAGAAATCAAAGAAAGTGAAAGCTCTCTCTTTGTTTGGAAGAAATAAAAGGGGAAAAAGGGAGACATGGAAGTGACAGAAGGCGAGGGAAAGGACAGAGGTGAGGAAAGGATAAATGGGTAAGATGGAACCGGAGTGAGGGAGATCTCCTCCCTGGTGGTGCTGATCGGGAGCAAGGACAAGGTATTTGAGAGAGCGGCGAGTCGCGGAGAAAAATATGAATTATATATTTTAATATCTAGTTAAGTTTTGAGCGAGCTGATATGCATCAGCATTTAAATAAAATTAGTATATTTATTTATATGTGCTAAGCTATGTGCATTAGTATAAAAAATATTATATTTATTTATATCTGTGAGTACTGATGTGTCAGCATTTAATTGCATCTCCACTCATTCATTTTCAGAAAAAAAATTATACTTACTTACATCCGCAAAATAGATATAAATTTATACTTGTATTAGATTTTCTAATGTAATATATTCAAATCAAAATTTCAAAGTTGATTTTTTTTTTCTGATGTTAATAAAAAATGTATATATCCAATTGATCCTTTGTGAATGTAAATGTGACACCCTCCTATAGTGAGAGAGGAAAACAAAATTATTATTGCAAATCATTTATATTGGCCTAGTAATTGAGAATTGGGAAGAAGTTGATGGAGCTTGTATCCATCATCTGCTCTGGATCAGGAGGAAACTCAGACCAGGCATGGTGGTGATGAGACAATATATCCCTTATCTTTCGAGTTCCACTCACTATCGACAAAATGGCTTCTTGCTTCCACTGTGCGAACAATTCGACGGACACTGGTACTGGCTCCTCTCTCGTGTACTCACTACGCCGTAAAACAAAACCGCTCGTAAACCCATTTACACGGTTGTTAGCTAAAAACCGCTTGTAAACCCATTTACGACGGTTTTTAGCTAACAACCGCTTGTAAACTTAGCAAATGTTTTCTTTTAACAACCGTTGTAAACTCATTTACGCGGTTTTTAATCGAAAACCGCTGTAAATAATTTTTATTTTAGAAAAGTTCTTTTCTCACGGGATCCAAACCTTTCCCCCTTTTCCCCCTTTCCCCTTTCCCCACGCCTCCATTAATGTGGAAAACCTAGTCACTACATCGCCGCCTCGCCTCGCCGCCTCGCCCGCCTCCTTCCCGCCTCGCCTCCTCGCGCGTCGCCTCGCCCGCCTCGCGCGTCGCCTCGCCCCTGCCGCGCTTGCGCCGCCTCGCCTCGCCCGCCTCACGCGCGCCTCGCCTCGTCGCGCCTCGCCCGCGCGCCGCCGCCTCGCCTTCGCCGCCATTGCTGCGTGCCTCGCTTGTCCCGCCGCCGCCCGCCCGCCCGCCGCGTCATTGCTTGCTCGCTTAGCCGCTTGCTGCCCGCCTCGCCTTGTTTTGATATTTTTTATCAAGTTTATAGCATTTATGATGAACGGTGTCAATCCTTCAATTTCTATTCTTGCTTTCCTAAATTTTCTTTTTCTCTTCGTTAGTTAGCTAGCTTGAAGTAGTTATGTATTTGGTTCAAAGCTTGAATCTTGGAAGAGATGGAGATCAGAGAGGTTGATGACATGGGTGTATATATAGATGACAAGGTTAAGACGGTTTGGATGGTGTTATTATTTATAAACTAATTAGTTTCCTTATTTCAAGATGAAAAACCCGTTCGAAAGAGATGATATTTTGGATATTTGAAAATTGAAACTGAAATTCGTTGGAGGGGTGCAGCAGATGGTCTGTGAGATCCGGTCGAGTCTGTAGAGAAGGGTATTGTTGGTATTTTTTAATTTTATATTTTTTTAATTTTGATTAAATATGTATAATAGTAAATTTAAAAGTAAATGAGATTTGGAGTGGCAAATTTCTTAATTAAAACTTTGAAATAGTAAATTTTTAAATTTGAAAATTGTAATGGCAAATAACTAAGTTTCCCATATTTTAATGGACAAGTGTAATTTCTGACAAAAAAATATGGAGCGTAGATGAGTGGTACTTTAAAAAAAAACTCAAAAAAAAAAAAGTGCAGAAGAGTGGTATTTTAGAACTGCAAACATGTTGTTAATTAGGTCTGAATTCCAATAATTCTCAAAAGTCCAAATTAATCAAAAAAAGTTCCTTTTCTTTCTATCAGTCAATCATTATTTTCATATTTATCTCATGTTTTACCAAATCTGTTTCAATCAGTACTAGAGTGCAATTCTTTTATATTGCTAATCGATATTTCCATAACTAATGCTGTAAGTTTGGTTTTTCGTTGGAAGAAATAATTTCTTATTGGAGTACAATAAGAAATATTTTTTTTTTCATAAAGTTGGAGGCAACTTCCAATGTGAATGTAGATTAAGTTCTAACCAACTATTGTAGATTAAGTTCTCGTTTGTTCATGGATATCAAAAGAAGATTTTGAATGGACGAAAATACAAATTATATGTCTTTTTCTTTTATCTAACAGCTAACAAGTGCGAAACAAGTTCCATAGTCATAGAGATAAAAAAATGGACATATATTATTACCACGTGAAAAGAAAAAGATTTCAATTATAAAATGAAATAGTTGCATCCCGGTTTAATTATTATACTTACGAAATATATTTGAAAAGTCATTTAATCAACCGATGCGGTGTTGCCATGTAGATGTTCTTGTGTAAATTTTTTTTCTATTTTGATCGATACATTTGATATGCAATATAAGAAAATTAATTGTAAAATATTGAAAACTTCTGCATGCACGCGCGTATGAACGACAACGTTATTGATCATATATTATATATCAATTTGATTTAAAAAGTTTCAATCTGCATAAAACAGATGCATAACAAACGCAGAACAAAAAATTGAAGGCATTTGAATAGTTAGAAAGTCCATGAGCTTTATATATACATGATCAAGTGACCAAGTAATGAGCAAGCAACAAGACATCGGCATTTTCCAAGTTATACAAGGAAAAAAAGTAAAAACAAACTTGGGCACAAACGCCCGTGCAGCAGAGGAAACATACGCATTCCCTCTTGAAAAAAACAAGATTTGCTAAAACCACCAAGAGAAAAGTGCCTGCGGTCACCAATTAATAACGTACAAAAAGAGGAAAAAATCAAGATATTTGATTAGTCAATTGATCTTCCTACGGCTACCATGAGACCAAATCCTTCAAGCAAATAACTGGTTGGGCTAGTGAGGCAGTCCGATGTTGGACCAGGTGCCATTGACGATCTAAGCCCTCAAAAGCTTCTTTTCTTCAAGCCCAGAGATCTGAAGGAACCCTTAGACGATGCTTTCTTCATAATTGCACCTTTTGCCGGATGCTTAGGTGACAAGGATTTATGCCGATCTAATCCGCCAGCATAACTCCTGCAATTTTGTATCCTCTTGCTGTACAACCTCTCCGGCTTAACCAAATCCTCGAAGTTTATTGCATTTGATAGAGAAGTGAAGGACTGCGACTTCCCATCGAAGAACTTGGACAAACTCCTCCTGGAATTCAACAATAACAATCATGATTATTAGTTAATTATAAGCAGGTAAATAATTCGTGCTATATAAATTTGGAATTTTACAGAACAGAAGATATGGGGATGAGCATGTGACATACTTGATAGGGAGATCAGAGAGGAGATCAGACATCTCAAAGAGTGGTCCCTCGTTGAATTGATCGTTTGTTGAAGGTGGCTGAAAAGAGGAGGAAAGCGAAGAATTTGATGAGCTAGCATCATCAGTCACTTCAGATGAGGCTGATGAACCCACAGAATTGCTGGAATCCTCATGGTCCGAGAAAGACGACATGGACCCGATATCATCTTCCTGTTCATCCATCCGTGGCATGATCATAACTGCCTCCATATGTTGCATAGAGAGGAGAGGAGCAATCACTAAGGAATTGAACAGAGAAACAGAGACTGGAAAAGGAGAATTCTAAAGTACGAATGAATTGAACTGTTGGTTTGTTTTTAGCGGAGTGCGCTCTTTGTTGAAAGTTGGAGGGAGGAGAGGCAAAGGGGCATTAGAAGGGGATGGGATACCATGTATTTTGGACTTGGCGCAGGAGGAGGTTGGTTCTATAACAGGACGAGTGTGGGGATAAGAATGGGCGAGAGAGAGAGAGACAGAGACAGAGAGTCAAGACTAAGCGCTAGCTGCTCGCTGGATGGAAGAAATAAATTTCAGATTCGGCGTTATCCACTCGTGTTTGCTTTCCCTCCCTTTTTATTTTATGATGATATTTTAATTCCGAATTAATTTTCTTTTGGTACTGGCCACTGGGGAAGGGAGACGGGACAGCGGATAAGGCTTCCACATCGCTTCCCCTATCGCCAAAAGAGTCGCTAGCGGTAAATTTAGCATTGACGACGCTTTACTCATGTAATCATATTCATCAGATTCAGACACGCTTTACTCATGTCGGGTGGCGGATCCAAATAGTAATCCCTTTTCCGCCCTCTTCGGCAACCGGCTGCTTTATCCTTACTTTCTGATATTTATTTCTGTATTAACAAAATATACTAATTGCTTTTTGCTGTTAATCTAATGTCAAATATAATAGGAATTTCCCTACCGCTAATGTAAAAAAATGACTTCATTTGATGTTGCGTCTTATAATTGCAATTGCAGGTACTGCACTTGTTTTTTTAAGAGAGATCTCAAGTTAATGGTTATTGGTTCGCGTTGTGTTTATTTATTTATACATTTAGATAGATAAAAATAAATATATATGTATTATAAGTCATCTCAATTATATATATATATATATATATATATATATATATATAATCCGATTTTTAATTTTAAGTTAGAAATAATCGATCGAACCGTTTAATCTAATTTTCATATTAAAATCTATTAGTAAACCAAATCACACAACGCACTAGTGCTTTGCAAAGCACCATAGCCTAATTTTAATTTTAAGTTAGAAATAATCGATCTTTGAACCGTTCAATCTAATTTCAAGTCGATATCAAAATCTATTAGTAAACCAAATTTATATTTTTAGAATTTTTTTTGCTATTTTTTCTGATGAGAGAAAAGTGACTTGATCTCGAGAATTATTCATCAAAAAATGGTTTCCCCCCTATCCAAAAAAAAAGCAAATAAATTTAAAAAATATAAAATTTGGTTTACTAATAGATTTTGATATGGAGATTAGATTGAGTGGTTTTGATCGATCATTTCTTATTTAAAAATTAACAATAGAGCGCAAAACACACAACGCTTTTGTAATCTTTACAAAACCACTAACCTAAGTTTATATATATATATATATATATATATATATATATATATATATAGAGTGGAGATAGCGTGAGCTTAAACTCACGGAGGCCTTCCGTGAACTTAACTCAAAAAACATATTAAATTATCTTAAAATTTTAATTTATCATTCTCATTAAATTCTTTATATGAAAATCTCATGGGATGCAAAAATTTGGAGTGTTTTGAGCTTTTTAAGTCACCATTTTTAATTTTTGAAAATCATGTTAAAAATAATAATAATATATTCAATACTTTAACATCATTTTCAAAAATTAAAAACGGCAACTTAAAAAGCTCAAAACGCTCCAAATTTTTGCATCCCATGAGATTTTCATATAAAGAATTTAATGAGAATGATAAATTAAAATTTTGAGATGATTTAATATGTTTTTTGAGTTAAGCTCACGGAAGGCCTCCGTGAGCTTAAGCTCACGCTATCTCCACTCTATATATATATATATATATATATATATATATATATATATAGTCCGTCTATGGTGTTTTGCAAAGCACAGAGGCGTTGTGTGCTTTGCGTTCTATTTTTAATTTCAAGTCAGAAATAATCGATCCAAACCGTTCAATCTAATCTTCATATAAAAATCTATTAGTAAACCAAATTTTATATTTTTTAGAATTTTTTTTGCTATTTTTCTGATGAGGAGAAAAGTGACTTGATCTGAGAATTACGTTCATCCAAAAAAATAGCAAATAAATTCCAAAAAATATAAAATTTGGTTTACTAATAGATTTTGATATGGAGATTAGATTGAGCGGTTTGGATCAATCATTTTTGACTTAAAATTAAAAATAGAGCGCAAAACACACAACGCTTTTGTACTTTGCAAAGTCCCATAGCCTAATTATATATATATATAGAGAGAGAGAGAGATCTTACGGTGCTTAGCGAAGCAAAGAGGCGTTTTACTTCGGCCTAAAAAATCTCAAAAAATTAAAGTTCAAATTGGAAATCTAATTCACCTAACATAAACTACATATTTAAATATTATCGAATATCAAATTTGATTACATTTGGAGCTTTTTAACTATTTTTCGGATTTTTAAAAAATGTCATAATAATAATAATAAAATAATGATAGGTGTACCTATAAAATTATCATCTTTTAAAAATTTAAGAAAATAGTTACAAATCTTCAAAAATAGTAAAATTTGGTATTAAATAAATTTTCAATATCTAGATTATTATGGATTAATTAGATTGATATTTTGAGTTTTCAGTATATGAAATTTGAAACTGAAGTAAAACCTCTATGAGATTTGAAACACACACACACACACACACACACACACACACATATATATATATATATATATATATATATATATGAAGTAAAATATCTCTTTTAATTTATCATTCTCATTAAATTCTTTATATAAAAATCTTGTGTGGATGCAAAAATTTGAAGTGTTTTGAGCTTTTTATATCGTAAGGACTCCACACACACACACACACACACACACATATATATATATATATATTCAACATTATTTGTTTCATTAGCCATCAAAAGAGGGACTTAAATTATAAATTTTAATTGTTGATTTCATAAACGCTTGTATATATAAATGATGTTATAATGATGTATTTAGAAAATTAAAAGTCTTGATGGCTAACGAAATAAGAAACTTCTATTAAAAAAACATATTTTTTTTTGGAAAAGTGATACATCTAAACAAAGTTTCATAATTTTGAATTTTAATATTTTATAAAATAAAAAATTAAAGTTAACGGTGATAGATTAATTCTAATGCATGCACATTTTTATACGCTTTGATCCTAGCTAAACTAAATAAAATAATAAAATCAACGATTCGAATACGTTCTGTTCATTTCAAGCTCTAAACAATAATATTTAATAATCAAAAGAGCCGTCTCTCCAAAAAAAAAAAATAGCCGCCCTTTCCATGAGAAATTTTGGGAGAGAGAATTAATTTGTCTCTTCCTCTCGTCATCTCTCTTCTTCTTTATTTTTTTTATTGATGGTCTTCTTGTTTTATCACTTTATTTGACTTTTTTATTTTTTCATCTGTTTTTTCGTCGCTTTTTTATTATATATTTTTTTCACTTTGAGATGTTATACTTTTGAGATACTAAGAAAAAAAGTTTTACTTCAACTATAATAAATTCAAGATTTAAAGTCTTGTGATGTGCTTAACGACTCATATGATCCAATAAAAATCAAACAAAATGATATTCATCATAGCTGATTACTGGAAAATGAAATTTAGGTTTCTTTAAAAAAATTCTCTCTATGTGTATTGAAGACAAAATCATTTAAACTATTTCAATAGATGGCTTAATTTAGAGTTAATTTTATATTTTGTATCATTTGATTTTATGTCAAAAAGTTTTTATTTTTTATAGATGTAATCATATTTTTTGAATGAAATTAGTTTCTTATGGACTTCGTTGTTCAAAAAATAATAATATTTAATAATAATGACAACTCAGTTACATTAAAATTCTCCTCTTTTAATGCACATAAAAAACTCAAATACCCTTTTTTTATGTCTCCAACATATTCGTGTAAAACGTAGGTCGCGTGTATCTAGATTGCTACCAATTTCCCATTAAAAGGAAGTTCCAATGAAATTTGAGCCACCAAAACACTGCCATAGGCTAATTGGCAATTCATTATAGTAGATAATAAATGACACAATCGACCTAAGATGTGCTATTAATTTATGCGGTACCTACTACCAAAATCGAATATTATTTTAAACACAATATCACATCTACAGGTCACCATATAAGAGATAAATAGCACAACAGTAATCGAAAATAACCAACCACATCTTCTTTTATCATTAATTTAACAAACCAATTAAATCGCATCCAAATCTTCAACCTTGACTTGCCTTTCCAGATCGGTGACGAAGGGGCCGAAGGGCCCATAAGAGTTGAGAAAGTATTAGTGGCCTTTATCCTATCTGGGCCCACGTCGTCCTGTGTGAACCTTAGGTGGCAAGGGGATAACTTTTGATTTGTCAAGGAAAGGGACATTTTTCATCGATGGAAATAAACAATAAAAATGAAAGAGCAGAAGCAATAAAGCGGTCAGGGGTGTGCAAACGGTCGGTTCGGTTCAAACCGAAATAATTATATATATCTGAATTTTTTTCGGTTTGTCAAATTATGAACCGAATCAAATTTTTAAAAATATTAATTGAATAAACCGAAAACCGAATAAACTATTTTTTTCGGTTAAATCGAAATTATATTATTTAAAGAGAAATAAAAATATCAAAAATTATTAAAATTGATAGAAGAAACAAATAGTTTGAAAGATAAAAGAAATAACTAAATAAAATTTATAGAAAATAAATATATTCAGATTATTTTTGATATAATTCTTATTTATATCAAGTAAAATAAAATTATTTGATAAATTTTGACTATTCGGTTTATCCGATTTAGAAAAACCAAAACCGAACCAAAGTACAAAAACCGAATTAGCTAAAATTTTCAACCGAACCGAAATTTTTAAATCGAAAAACCGAACCAAATAGTCCAAAATTTAACGGTTCGGTTCAAAACTAATTAAACCGATCCGTTTGCACACTCCTAAAAGCGGGCAATCTTGTGTGACGAGGAAATTAGCCACGTGGAACAGATTATCTCCTTTTCAAATCCACATTAGATTTCCATATAAAAGTGAAGCCACTAGTTTATTGTGTAATTATAACAGATTCTATTTGTTTTTGGAATATGCCAACCATCTACAAAAGAGTTCACATCTTCGACAGTGGGAGAAGCAATCGAACATGTTTTTTTCCGTTGAACATTTTTTTGTAAAATAATAAATTATTGCACAAAGTTTGGTAAAAATAATATAAATTCGATAGATATTCGTAAAGAAACAATTAGTAAAGAATTAATTCCAAGACTTAAAACAACTAAATCTGTATTTGAAAAGAGAGGACAATTATTATATAACATAATTATATTTAAATAATATATTTTTTAATAACATATACAAAATGATTTTTACCCATATCTATACTCGTTTACTTAATGAAAAAAATTTATATTAATATTAAATAAGTTAATGAAAATACATATTTGCTCATACTCATTTTATCGAATACGATACTAATTGATTAAATGAGTAGATACGTTAATAGTTGGACAATAATGAAGCTGTAGTAACGTTTCTATTAGACATTCTAGAATGAATAAATTTTAAATAAAAACGTTGTTATATCTCTATTTCTACTCCTTATTAAACACGTAAAAGTGAGCAGGAATTAATTAATCGGACAAGATAACTACGATCTTAGTGGCTAAGCTGCTGAGGTGTCCACTCTTAGTTGACCAATTCATAAGAAACGAAGGGACCCGGAAAACTTCATAGTATTGGTAAAGTGTACTAGTTGGAATTATGCTCCAGGAAACATTGCCTGTTGAGTGTTGGGTTTACATTTTCTTATTTGAAAAATTAGTTCTGTGTCGGCACTTTTTCGGTCCAAAGGGGCCCGGACTCTTTAGCAGCCGACAGTCTTTACGGAGCCCACATTTTTCTGTAACACATTTCATGCAGTGAAATATGCAGCATCTTCATGACAGGCGGGTCTCGTCTAACTTCTAGGCTGGTGAGCTTTCTCTCGTCCCATCGTAACAGAATTAATTACAGAGAATCATAGTAACACTTCTTTTCTCAATCAGTCGCAGACTCTGGCCCCACCGGAGAAAAAGAATTCGGCTCATATAAAATTCAAATTCAAATTCTACGTAGGAGCGAGCGCTGACTATATTCCGAATGATCAGGCATATTAGATCAATTTTTTTTTTTTTGAAAGAAATCGGATCTGATTAATTTATATATTATGTTTTTTTTTAGATTTTTGATAAATTTTGATTGGATTGCAGATTATTTGATTTCGGATCGGTTTGGATCGAGTTGGGACAGATCCGATCAGGTCATATTCGAATCATATTAGTTTAAATTTTTTAAAAAATATTAAATCGGATCAGATTTGAATCTGAACGGGTCAGACTTCGATTTCTTCACCTCTAGATATGACAAATAAAATTTTCCGTTTGAAGAATGTCCCAAAATATGGAACGCCGTTTTTAAAGTAAAGAAGTTATTATAAAATTTATAGACTGAAACCATATTAGTTAATTGAACTTGATCACAAGACTGCTTTTGTTTCATCTTGACACTTTCATTTATAACAGGCATACTAAATTTTGATATGTTTTCTCGTAATAAACGTTTATATGTTTTGTCATTGTCAAATTTATTTAGTTGTCAATATACCACTTTCTTATAAAACAATGCCTCTTATTATTTTCACAATTCGTGTTCTTGCAACTGTCTATTGTTAATATTATTATTAATAAAAAACATAATGGTAATGAATATATCCCTTTCTCGCAGTTAAGAGGGATTTTTATAAAAGAAATTTATAAGCTTTTAAAAAACTTCATTTTAACTATATAAACTCTGTTTTAACTTCATCAATTTTTTAATGTTAAGTAAAAAAAACTCACTTATACTGTTAAAATTATTAAAAATCGTTAAATAATCTTGTTTAAACTGTTTTAACTCAAAATTATTAACTTGTTGTTAAGATTTATAAAACATTTTTTTAACTTGAAATTTTATGAAATTCAAACTTTGTTACTTATATCCTTTCTGACAAATTTATGAAACTCAAACATTTTAAATCTCGCAAACTTTTGATATTCCTCAATTATGCTATCAGAACAGAATTTTATTTCATGAAAAATAGTTACATGTTACAATAATCATTGCACAATGTCAATTTTTTACAACATTGATGAATAATAAAAGATAAAAATAATCAAGTTACATAAGGAACCGTAATGAATAATCGAATATCAGTAATCAGACCAAAGTAAGTGTTAGGAAAAAAAAGAAAGAATGAAAAAGGCCGAACTCCCCCACTCATAAAATCTCTTCCCCACTTCAAAGCCCTCTTTTTTTACCCAAGTTCAAAGCCCATTGAAGCGCTATACAGTGTTCACCTCATTAATATAGCCATATTCCTCTGATATAAACCCACCCAAGATAAGTAGGTGCGAGACCTGAACATTGTTTTTACCAATTGCAGAAACCCATGCGCAACTAACTTGCCAGAAAAGTTTTTGCACGGCTGATCAGTTGAGATCTCCTCTTGCGTTGTAACCATCTTTTCATCAACTTTTTTCATTCTGGCATAAACAGGACCCTTGACTCTGTGTTTAACCACCTCATTATAGTTTGTTTCCGGATTCAAATGGATGGTTATTTTCTTGGGAGGCTCCATTTGGTAGTAAAATGTCTTAGCCCCGGAGCCTCTTCTTGAAACGCACAGGTCGTGATTAACATTAGGTTTCTCCTCATAAAAATCTAATTTGGAAGTATGTGGACTGTGATTATGATATTGATCTTGATCTTCCTGGTAACGGTCTTGAGAACTGATACTGATAATTAAATTGGCTCCGAAATCGTCGGGTTGAGACTGTGAGAAGATTGGCTTGAGCTCGACTTCATCCTCTGTGTCAGCTCCATTGGTCGAGCGACCAGTTTCTGCTGCAATCTGACTCCGAGTTAATCAACAAGCACTTAATTACAATAGTAATATTTTCCTTCAATTGATTTGCATATTCCTTTTTCTACTTGCACCATTTGTTGCAATAATTATTTACTTAGCCCTTAAAACTATAGTTCATTTTCAGGCCAAGATATTCCAAGATTATCCGAATGAGTGGTATTTTTCTGGGTCAGGCCCAAAATTATTACACATCTCGCTCCTCAATTTATGTTGCATTTGCTAATTGTTTTCCGGATTAGTTCAAAACATCGTATTCTATTTGTTGGTTTATGTTTCTCAGTCAAATCTAAATTTCTTAGTATTGATCATTGAGAAAATTATGAGACTAATTGAGGTAATAATGCAGTAACGGTAACATTAACAAAGCATACCTTCAACATCGCTAGCTTCAACAAGACCAGAATCAGTGGCTTTTGTCTGGTTGCACTTTTCCTGTTCCAAGAATATCTAGTAGTTGGGAATTAAGGAAGAGGAAGATGGTTACAGAAGGAAGTGGAAAGTGGAAACGCTTGTTTTCAAGGATCAAAAAGTTAAATATTATTATAAAAAAAGATTACTACGTACCTCCCCCAATTCATTGTTTGTCACATTTCCTGCACTTGTCACATGCTTATCTTCCTTGAATTCCTCCTCCAAATCACCAATATCTATCGATTTGGCTGTATCGTTCACTCTTCCTGACTTAAATATGAAGCCAGATGTGGATCCTAAAGAATCTGTAGGAAATTGGAATGGCTCATTTTTCATTTTATTGTGTTCAAACATAAATGAAAATTCATCCAAGTGAGAGCTGCCTCCAGGCCATGGGTTATTCTGGGTCGGGTTATTTATTAGTTCTTGCGAAGCAGATGCAACTGATAGGATCTCTTGCAAGGCATCCACCTGTTTGTTATTGTTGTATTGATTTATTCCACAGTGAAGGGCTGCTGTATTAGTTAAATCCAAATCAGAGAAATCATCAAACTCCAATGCAGGGAGGGAGAGTCTATGTTGTATTCTCGCACACTCATTTGTCATGTTCACCTGTTAATTGTAAGATAAAATTTCCACATTTAGCTAATTCAAAAAAAAAAATCCACATTTAGCGGCTTTTTGATGAACTTGATCAGCCTATATATAGATGGGGCAACGACTTAACCGCTGAGGATCGTACAAGAAGTCAGTACTAATAAAACTTTAGATTTACACTACACTATTGCTGGGGGATGCAAGCATAATTACTAATTGATATATACACACTTTTGGTTTTGATAATTTCCTAAACGAAATATTACATATTCTTAGCCCTTAAAAGTCATCACTGCAAAAGCAAAGATTGATTTGATGAGCTCCCTAATGGATATTTGATGAACTCATGTTTGCTTCCTAATGGATATTTGGTCAAAACTCGTGTTTGCTATTATACCTTGGAAGGAAAGCATGGGAAACCTGTAGGACCAATGGATGAACAAGTTGTCGCATCAAACACATCTTCAGACAGGAACTGCATCCACTTGCCATCATCAGGGGCACCAGCATTGACCGGATCAAATTTTGGAAACATTGCCGGCGGTCTCATCTCAGGTGGAAACGAGTAGCTAGAACTCTCTAGATCTTCTCCCCTACAATCAGCAGAGATCTCTAACGTTGGTGAAGAGTGATCATAACTCATCCATCCTGTCTGATCTAAGCAAGGAGCTGGAGCTCCATAGTGCTCAATTATCTTAGGTCCTGGTGCGCTTTTTTTGAACACTCTGCATAGCGCACATGTATCCTAGAAATAACAATATATTGAGTTTTTCAGGCGAAAAACAAAGAGAAGACATAACATTTAGGATTGCAATCATGTTATACAACACATATGAACTATGAAGGATTACCATATTAAGGCTGGGACTATTTTGGAAAAATATGAAATGCTCTCAACCATTCTCCACCAACTCTCTTACCATAACTGAAAAATAGGCCCCCTAAAAAGCTACAGCGCGTGAGACCCGTCTGTCAGTTTTGGTGGGTGAAATGGGGGGACAGTATTAGAGGCACTGAATCACTGTCCGGACTATTTTATGACCTAGTCAAGCCATGACTCACATTAATTGAGCTATGTATAAATACGTGTACAGATTTTGGTACACCAGAATTACTCAATTTTAAAGTAAATGAATAGCTCATATGCATCAACAAAAGTGTCTGTGTAAACCTGTAAACCAGAGGCGGGGCAGTCGCATTCTCGCTCATCAAGACGGTATTCATGCATGACCCAATCCGTCCTGGATCCATGAGGAGCTCGGCCTCGGTAATACACCAGTGTTTTCTTCGTACCCACCTCTCTTTTCTGGGAGTTGACCTTGCGGTCTTTACCAGTTGCCTTCCAGTATCCAGATTGTGTGGCTCGGTTTGTTCGAGAGCCATTGGGGTACTTGCGATCTCTGGGGCTAAAGAAATACCACTCTAGATCCTTGCTTGGCAGGAATGATTTTTCTGATATTAAATATGAAAGAACTTCGATTAGGATTATAAATGTCAAAACATGAAAATTGAAATGCATCCATTTCTGCAATCTGCAGGACAACTGACCAAGAATATTTTCAGCAATTCTCGTTACAAAAGGACTGTATGTCTGTATTGCTATTTTTTTCTTTTTCTTTTTTTTGTAATTTTGTTTTGCCTTGTAGTTCGAATTTGTGGCGTCTTTTTTCAACATTGTTTTGTTGCACATATAATAAACCTGCAGCTATCTAATGTACTGAGCTTTACCTGTAGATTACGAAATTTCACATCATGGAGACTATTTTTCCATATTTCACATTTATATATATATTTTTTGAAAAAAAAATGCTTATATAAATGTGTAACTAGCTTAACTTTCTTTTAAGATAAGAGGGCTATTCAAAATTCCCTGAACTTCGTTTATTTTCAAAAAAAAAATAGAAGTCTAGAACTATATTGGTCCCACACTGACATACTTTTTTGTCTTCATTGAGATAAAAAGAGCAAAGCGAAGTTCCTATATCTATTCGAAAGGGACAAAAGACGAAAGCTATAATGAAACAACAAAAAGAACACTAACAAAAAGATAAAAAAGAAGATATAATGGACCATCCTCAGTTTTTTTCAACTCTGTGTGAGAATGATGCATGAAAAATGTTTGATTCTTTCATGTCGGTGATTAAAATGTGGCCTGAAAGATGTTTAACGTGTCACGATTCCATGAACTTCATCATACCAGTTGAAAATAGGGTTCCTACTTTTATTTTCCTTTAAGAATTCTAGAGAAAGGCTTCTCTTTATCTAAATAAGGAAACAAGGAACAGAAGGCAGCTTTTATATATAGCTTTACCTTCATATTACTTTGAAGGCTAATACTCACATAAAATTGTGTAAATTAGGACAAAAAAATGTAATATGCTTGCCATGCACGATGTTGTGGAAAAACTTAATGAAGACATATATAGATGATTTGAACCCCAAAATACAATTAATGCGTTAATTACAAATAGCAAGAATTGCTTCTTATTCCTTTTATAATTGAATTCTAATTAGGAATCTTCTTGTAATTTATCCTCTGAATCTTATGTTTAAAAAATCGTTATAGCTAGGCATCAAATGGATGGTTGAAGTGTAATCGAAGGAAAGTTTATGGTTCCTGCCTTGAATAGGAAAAGAACTCAGAATTTTTTTTTCATTCAAAATATGAATATGGTTAATTATGCATAATATTCAGCACATAAATATTATATATAAATGCAGATACATATATAGGCGCGCTTTTAGGCATTCTGTAATATTCTTGATAATGCATGATGATGAAATTATTTGAAAGGCATAAGATTAACATATATATTATTGTATTAATAGCAAAAGAAAAGAACAGACTGTACCTGGTAAATCCCACGGTTCGCATTTGTAGAGATCAACCTCCGGAATGATCTCCAGCTCAAGTGGCTTCCTGTTGATTTTTCTCTTCAAATAATACATGATAAGTTCTTCATCAGTCGGGTGAAACCTGAACCCAGGTGGTAAACTCACTGGTGACATTTTCTCCTATTATAATCTCCTTCCTTCAACCTTTCTAATCAACAGCACTGTCAGAAAGGTTTCTATCAAACACAAGAAAAACCTTCTTTCTGTTTGTGGTGCTTCTTATATACTAACACAAAATTACTGCTAAAAAGAAAATAAATGTTAGTAACCTATGAAATATTAGATAGAAGTTATGAAAAGAGTGTCAAGGATGGAGCTAGAGACCTAATTAGGTAAACAATATGGGGGAGAAGAAGAACCAATGAGAAAGGGGGGAGCTTGGCGATGCTTCTAAATGACTTTATAAAGAACTGTGATGAATATCTTTTCTGTTTAATTGTCTGGAGATTCTCATTATCGTCCTGTAGAAGCTCTCGCTTTTATTTTGCTTTTTTCTGTCTTTTTTTCTTGTCGCTTTACGTCAATGTATTGATATGCTCAAACCAGACCCCCTGCAGCCACGCTACAAGCATACGTGTCAGGACTTAATTTGCTGGTTTGTGGGTCCAAAGAAAATTATTGACTAGACGGCTCAAATAACAATAAGCCACTGACATCAGTTTCACACGCTTCCCGATGTTGATTTGAATCTAGCTACGAGGTTGTTAGAACTATTTCAAGTGTTAATTAGTGAGATCACTTAGTTAATTTTCAGCAACGTTTTTGGCTTCTCACTTAATAAATATATAGTACACAAGTACTGAGCTTGGAGCAAATTGAAGTTATTCTTGTTTCATTAATTATCTCAAAATTGTCCAGCTAGCCCACAATTGATTCTTAATAATGAATATATATATATATATATATATATATATATGGGGAACCAGATTTTTCTAGTAATGCTCTCCTCCTATCACACATCTAAAACTCAAATGAGGTACTTTATGGATATTTAAAGTTTGATAGCTTAGAATTTTTTTTCTTTATTTCAAAAAAAAATAATGAACATATATGATATGACTATTATCCTTATTTATTAAATATGATAAATTGATGTAATTTATCAAAATTTGTTACTTATCATAATGCTTAAAGATGATAATTTTTATCAGCTTTTTATCAAAGACAAAAATTATCAAATTTGCTACGCAAAAAAAAGACTAATAAATTAATGATACATGCTCCATTTTTTTTATTTCGATTAGTTTTCACAATGTTTATCTTACAACTTAAATGATATATCATATGTAATTATAACATATATACTAGAACAGAATTAATATCGATATTTTTATTCCTATATATCTGTATATTGAGCAATGTATATATATTCTTATATCTTAACACTTAACAGTCAATTACTAATTCGATGTTTTTAGTCCTGTATATAATTAATGAAGAAAGTTTTTCGCTCCAACGTGCGGTTACATGATATTAATTAAAGCTATCATCCTAGGGTTTCATACTATTGAGAGGGCTTATTTGTAGGTTATACCAAACAAGAATTAAACCTTTTGGAAACTAGGTAACAAATATGCAATGTTCACGGCGAATTGTCCTAGCTATTTGATCCCTCTTTTTTTTGGTAATTATGTTCTGATAAATAAAACTCACGTCCAACATAAATCGTGGCCAATTAATCTGACTCGTTAAACAAGAAATATATGTATAATTTATAATCACGTAACATGACATAAACCGTGTGTGTGTGTGTGTGTGTGTGTATCACAATAATTAATTTATTATTTGAGTGTTCTTATTCTATATATATCATGAGCCTATGTACATATCTATATTTTCCTGGAATAGAAACACATAAAGGATATTAATTGTAATTAAATAGGTTAGTTCCTTGTTGATATTATTAAATTAATTTGGTGCATATAACCTAATAATTTTATCAATTGCCGAAGAGAAATTATAATTAAAAAGGAATTACCTGAATATATTGATTGCCTGATTGTGATTAGCAGGAGTTGCATGAAGCAACAAAAAGAAATATTGCTTCCTACTAATCAAGTACAGAAATGATTCCTACTAATTCTCACAAGTATTCATGTATAACGTAGCAGTAATTAATAAATTAAAAAGTTACCAAATTATGTAGGTACGACAAAAAAAAAGTTCCATATTTAGTTGTAAAATCTTTTAACGCTATTAATTAAGCACCTGTTAAATACTAAATTAGTAAGTGCATTGCTTGAAAAACACAAAAGAAAAGAAACAGGGATGATACAAACGAGCTATATATGCTTCATACATTCCTCGTGACATTACTGTTTTGCTTGAGTTGGCCCCCACCAATCCTCTTCCATATTCCAGGCCTCTTTCTCTCTGCATCTTCCATTAAATTATCTTGGGTGCCTTTCCTCCTTTTTGAGTTTATTCTTCTCCTCCAACTGAGCATAACCAACTGCTGTGCTACTACTTATTATATTAATTTCTCAATTTCTTATCCATTGTAGGAATTGTTTCAATTTTTTTTTTTTTTGCTAACATTGTGTTTTCGACTTCACAAATATAGTTACTAAATCAAAGAATTAATTACCTAATTATGGGTAGATGCGTTAACAATTTCATGCAATGCATGTCACTTTTCTCAAAATGACATTAAAGAGTCGTTTTCCCTATTAATTAATTAAGAAAGAAGAAAAAAAGAAAGATAAAAGGGTCCGATATATGTATGAAACTCTGAATCAAAGTAATCTTGTGTCATATGTTTTGTATCAAGACAAGGAATTAAGAACACAAAAGGTCAATACTAATTGTGTACGAGACATCAAAAATGAAAATAAAAAACGGAATGTTGTTGCTAACCGCATGTGACAAACTATAATATACATGGAATATTAAGTGGACGGTATTGGGATCGATACTTGAGTGCGAAATTGCTATAACGGCTGCGTCTAAAAGTGGCAAAAGGAAGTTCTTTACCTGAGCCTTAGAAAATTGCTTGATAGGTGACAGCTACATTGTCGTAGTATTTTTAACAATGAACTATATATATCTACTCTCCTCTATTACATATGTAATTATTATCCGGATTCGAGAATCCTAGTTTATTATTAAAATTTCTTCATCAAAGTGAGCTCGTTAGATGAATTCTAATATTAGAATTATGTTTCTACCATATAATTTTAAAGCTATAATGATAAAGATTCAATGACTTTGTGATGAATGATCAATCAAAATTAAATTATTTCAAAATTGTTACATATTAATTATATGAGCCATATATTAGAAAGAAACATCTATAATTTTATTTTTTTCATTTGAACAAAATTTCTTTAAAAAAATATACCGTAAGGATTGGAATTAAATGAGGTGCAAAAACCCGTATGCGTTATACCAACATTTAAGGGTGTGTTTTGGATTCCAACGGAATAGCACTAACCCAGGAATTATATACTATTCTCAATGAAGACGCAATCCTAACATCAAATTGCTAATACAAAAAGTTGAGGTTAGTTGCTAACCTACTAAACCAATGAAAACATGATTTAGTAACTATTCTTATTCTTATATAAGAGAGATGAAAAAAATAGTCATTTATTTTTTATTCATTTCTTTTCATCAGTACAACTATTACTATATCATCCAAATCGTGTAAGTAATAAATAATAATCAATAAAATAATAATCAATAGTATTAAAAATAATAATTAATAATATAAAAATAATATTAAATAAATATTAAACAAGATAATAATATGGAATAATTTTTTTAGTATTAAATAAAATAATAATCAATAATAATATTAAATAAAATAATAGTAAAAAATCAGTATAAATAAAATAATAAATCATAATAAATAAAATAATAATCATAAGTATTAAATAAAATGATGACTAATAATAAATGATGACTAATAATAAATAATGATATGAAATAATAATACGGAATAACATTTAAGAAATTTACGGTAAAAATACACTATAACCAACTACTAACTCAAAAGATATTATTCTTGTACTAACCCTTCCACCATCCAAAAGCACACTAAATTTATGGTAAAAATATAACATTTAAGAGGTAGTGTTTCAATTATAGTACGCAACGAATATATTTTTGTTTCATATATGAAATTTTTAAATGATGTTCATTACCAATATATAATCTGTGCATGTAGCAATGTATGGGCAGGGCAGGTTACTAGCTATGTAAGTAGTTATGTAAATATTTCCCACTGCTTACCGTTAAAGTATCGCCTACTTAATTTTTGTGGGAACGGGGTATGCATCCACCTAAAGATGGCCAACCAAAAATCAGTACTTGTACAAACCGGAGATTTTTCGTCAATTTACATGCAACCCTTTTATTTCCGAAAAGGGAAAAGAACCTCAAAGGCTGATCAAAGAATAAAAAAGAAAAATATTCGGCAGATGCACAGATTGATACATGAATTGATGGGATACACGAATTGATTTGTATATAAGCATTTATTTTTTTCCATTTTGCATTTAATTTTTTATATCATGCATTTTATTTATGTATCGCTCGATTGTGCTTTCATTCTCTCCTCCTAGATCGGAGTCGATTCATGTCCGATTCTCGTATCTCTCGATCGCATTTTCTCGCTTATGTATAATATGTACTAGGATTGTAATCCGGATTTTGCGTCGGCAAAAAAAATAATTATTCAAAAGCACATACTAAAAATAAATAAATAACTAAAAAATATTAACCGCTCAAAAGTAAAAATCTTCAACCATTATTAATAATATACTATGATATTTTCATCAAAAAGTAATAGTCTAATAATAAAATTGTTATATATATGTTTTGTATATTTTTTTTTTTGCAATTATCTTCACTGTATATAAAAGAAAAATAGTAGATATCACTTGACAACATAGACTTCCATGCTAGAAGAGTTAAAAAAATACATATGACGTGAAAGAATGTAAAAAAAGAATAAAGGTGTATAAGTTGAAATACGATTTAAATTAAGATCGATGCTGAAAAAACAATAAACAATCACACAATACGAAAATGTATGAATGTTCATGTGATGTTCAAATAACATAAGATAATTATAACAATATAAAAAGTTATTATATTCCCACATGAGCCCAAAAAAAGGCTAGGAGAAGGAATCTTCAAGCAGTGAAATCAAAACATTAACTATGTTTGATTGATTTAAACGGACAAATAGCTTTTCATATTTGCAGGCCTTAAAGAGACTAAGTTCGAAAAATACGAACTGACAATATAAATGCATGGATTAATATTTAGTTTGATCTTAACCATCCAATGAAGGCTAACAAATAAAAATAATAATTTTATTTTGAATTTCCAACGTGGCATAGCTGGGGGTGCAAGGAAATCCAACACTCTTTCTAAAGTATGAATTAATTTAGTCATGCATATTGTATATTATTTTTATTAGGTTGCATCTAGTTTTCTTTATTATATACATTAATTATGTTATGCTGCACATTATTTATGTTATGTTGTATCTTTTTTATTATGCACATTGATTATATTTTATTGCATCTTATTTTTTATTAAATACATTAATTATGTTTTATTGGACATTATTTATGTTATATTGTACACAATTTTTTTATTATGCACATTAATGCTTTTATACTGGACATTATTTATGTTATATTGCGTGTAACTATTTTTATTATGCACAAGGAGAAGAAAGAACAAAATTATATACAATATAATAAAATTAATGTTCAGTACGACATAATTTAAAGTGCATAAGAAAAGAAATCAAATACAATGTAACAAAAATAATGTACATCATAACATATTTAATGTGTATAATACAATAAAGTAGATACAACCTAATCAAAATAATGTGTATAAAAGAAATAAAATGCAACATGACATAATTAATATTCATATTAAATGAAATTAGATGATATGAATGGACTGGATGATCGGTTTGTGACCTCTTTGTCATCTCTTGTTGCGCTCTCACTCGCCAACCTAATAGAAATAACATGTAAAATAATAGAATTAATGTGCATAATAAAAAAAAATTAGATGCGACATAACAAAATCAATGATTATAGTAAATGAAATTAGATGATATAATTAGATCGAATGGCCGGTCCATGACCTCTTTGTCCTCTTTCGTTCGCATTTTTCACTCTCCAACTTAATGAAAATAATATATAAAAAACTTAATGAAAATAATATATAAAATCAGATAACTCATGTGCATAATATAAAAAATTTAAATGCAGAAATAAATTCACGAGAATTACAATCACTGGGAGCGAAGGCATGTGTGGATGGGTGAGCAATCGCGTATCGAGGAGCGTATCAATGCTCATATTGTTATATCAGCTGATCCCAAAAAAAAGAAAAAAAAAATGAAGAAGGGAACTGAAGGAAAATGGGCTATTATTTCTAGGTGTTAATTGAATCCTAACTAACGTCCGCTACAAACAGATTGATAATTGTACTTACGGAAATTGTTAGAATGATATTCTCTATATTACCATCTCATTCGTTGATATAACACGCACAATATTAGCTTATAAACTATGAGTTATGTAAATTTGCAGTACAAGTTTTTTGTTTTCGTAAAAAGAAGTAATTTGAATTTATTGGCGGGGCGTACATAGAGTAGTCATGCTCAAGCTGGTACCGGGCTTAAATTTCAAAGATGACTATAAAATACTGTATTTTCTAGTTGGGCATGTAAAAATATTGCTCATATATTACTTGTACCTAGACTTATTTTGCAACAATGGGTTAAGTTATATTATTCCAATAAGTGCATATTTGTTAAATTTTTAGATCCACCACTAATCCATACCCACTACATTAATTGGTCTTGACAATATTCACAATGACTTTGCTTTGAAGCATATTAACAAGAGTTAAGTTATGGTGCTACGTGTAGTTAATGAATCAAATTTGTTATTGATTAAAAAATATAGATAAATCATTTCTAAATCTTGATTTATGGATCTCAATAAAAAAAAATTATATCAAAATATGATGAGATATAAAAAAATTCTATTTTTTTATTTTTTAAGTATTAGTTTTGAATTTATTTTAAGATGATTCAATAATAATAATAAAATAATATATATTTTCTAGATCATTTTTAAAAATCCAAAACTAATACCCGTAAGTCGGTGGTCAATCTTTTAAGTGTATCTATCTATCTATCTAACATCATCATCATCGTCATTCTATAAATCCTCAAGGAATATACTGTTCATCCACAGTTGTGAAGAAATTTCATCTTTACCCTTCATCTCATTTTTATCGCTTATCAACCGTACGATTCGACGTGGAATTTTCTTTTGTGACAACTTCCATCATCATAAAACCATATATATTTTTCTTGAAGTGGCAGAATCATGATACCCAAGGCCCCAATAGAACTCAAAATAGGCCCCAAACAACTCGACCTGGACCCACAATGCTGGAATTGAACTTCATACCAATTCGAGTTAAACTTGGACAGATCAGGAATGGCCGAGATAGGCCCGTAGAAATTGCAATGAACTCGAACTTAGCAGGTGGGCCAAAAGATGTCCCTCAAGCCTATTTCTTAAAATATTGTTTCCTACTGGCTTAATTGGACTATTTAGTACAAAATCTCTGCATCGTTGAATCCCACTTTTGAAGAATATCCAAGGGGAAAATTTAGATCGTCTTCTACAAGGAATTCCATGTTTATGGAATGTTACACAATAAATTCAGGCCGTTTATTTATTTTTAGATTTAACTGTTTATAGTTCAAAGATAAAATAAATGATCAAGATGTGCATGAAATTAACTCTCTAATTACATTTCAAAAAGTCTGTAGAATTTAGTGAAAAAGCTTTTTTTTAACAGTAGAGATTGAGAACTTAAACTTTTGCCAAGTTTGCATTTAGAGTCATGTTTAGCTCGTAGCTTCTACCTCACTCGTTTTTGGATCCTATTTGTGGCCCAAGTTTTATTTGTTCGAACAGTATTTTTACTAGCTTGATAACTAATTCACTTTGATTGGCTTACTTACAAACTCAAATGAAAATTGCTTGATGTGCGATTATATTATTCTGTTTGAAATATTTAGTCATTAATATAAACTAGTTAGGTACCCGTACGTTGCGGCGATCATCTTCATGAATTCAATTTTTTTTTCAAATATATAATAATTTTAGAATGTAAATATATAAAAGCATCTCACACCAACATTGATACATTATATAATAAAAAACAAAATTACATTAAAAACATCAAAGCAACAACTAATTTGCAAACTTCTATATTTCAGATTGTTATGCTTGGTAAGTAATCATAATTAAAAGGAAGTTTCACAATCAAGAAAGCTTCAGAATCAAGAAAAGATTCTAACAAATATTGTTTCCTTTTATGACATATCATATGCAATCAAAGAATAATGTAGCAAATAATGAGAAAATTTTGAAATTTTTTACCTAATTGTCTATTTCAAATTAGCAATTAATGCACTACAAATATGCTATAATGTCTCTAATTTTATTTTGTGGATCTTAATCATTTATTAGGATGACCAATTATAATATCACGTCGCTGAAATCAAGTACAATGCAATTTTAAATGAAATATATATAATATATTATGAAACAACAATGAAAGATGCCAAAATAAAATAATTCTTTAGTTTCCCTGCAGTGATCCAATGCAAGTGTGTTCTGATTAAAGCTTTAAAGCTCAAAATTGAGGGCATTTAAAAAGAAAAATACCTCCAAGAGGCGAGAACAGATGGTCCGCCCAACAAATAGCCTATGACGATGGTGGGCTAGGCTCTCTTCTACCCCTTCTGTAAACAAATCATATATCATCACAATTAACTCAGCAATTGTCAAACATGAAAAAAGTTCCACCTCTTGTAATTGAAATTCTACAATAAATCTTGTAATGAAAATAAAGCGAGGAAAAAGTAGGACTCTCATACTGATTAGTGTAATGGACTCTCATACATTAAGAATAAAATTATAAAATACCACAATTAAAGCATCAGACTTTCGGTTTACACACAGAATGTAAGTGTACATTAAGATTTTAAAAGATAAATCATTTTCTTTAAAGCAGATGGCAAGAGAAAACATATAAGACAAAGGTGCACTGAGATTCCAGCTTTGTAAATATAGTTTGAGCTTAAAGGGGGGGGGGGGGGCATTTAGAGATGGCAGTAGGACTCAGAATGTAATCAATAACTTGAATGCTATTTCTATGTACGACCCCACCTTAGCATATGTTGGAATTCATAGATTCATACAATAATTCAACCAAATCAATTAAAACTTTACTGAATTTCATAATTGAGAGCTAAAACATATTCCATAATGTAATAAAAAAAAGTACCTGAAAAGAAGCTCATCTTTGGATTGTGGGATTAAAAATCAAGTGTTTTTATGGTACATCATGACTTCTCCTAATGTATGCACATAAACAAAACTAATTAGCAAATTAAAAATATATTTGCACAATTTTCATAAAAAAATAGATTTGCACAACTTTCATAAAAAAAATAAGAAAAGTAATTGTCCAGTTGTTTTGGACAGACAGGTACACACACTATGATTGGTACCATACTTTTTGCGCCCGGTCCTTTCTATTTTTGTTGGGTCAGACAAATATGATCTCCACATGAAGTCTTCCAATATATTCACTTAACATTGAGACATCAGATTCCCAACAAAATTTGATTCTGAATTTAATCCACAAATATAAGGATCGAAACATCAGAATCTTACTACATAATAGAGTTTCATAGAACTTTTCATACGAGCATCACATTTTCAGTAAAGCTGCACAGGAATTGAAAGGTGCCATATAGTTCATACATGTTGGTTTTGTGTCTGCTCAGAAATGGGTGATTGAATAAAATTCACAGTCACATAAATCAGAAATTTGAAAGAAATGACTCCCTCATTGTAGAGTGATCCTTTTAGTGTCGAAATTGTTATGGAATATGCACAGTGCAAGCTCCCACAAAGGTCTGCTATAACACTTTGATTGCTTCACCATGAAAAAATAGAAATTAAAAAATAAGCAACAAAAAGAGGATCAGAAATATGAAGGACACGGTTTAATTATTTATGGCTGCATCAAAATTGAAAAATGAGTAAAAGGTTCTACATTTTTCTACTGCTCTGAAATTATTTGAGTAAACGATTTGATTCTCCTATATTTTGAAATGGTACTATGATTTTTCTTTTTATTAAATATTAAATTCTGAATCTTCAATTTATAAGTGAAAAGGCAGTTTAAACAACCTTTAGAATCAGGAAAATACCAAGAGCAAGTTTGCTGTAAGAAAGAGGTGAATTGAAAGTGGATGCAGGCCAAAACAATATGCAACTTTTTTCTAATATAAGGTAAAGAAATAGACATTATATAAACCGGTACAACTATTTTTTTATCTGAAACCAAATATCTATACAGATATTTCCAAATTTCAAATGCCTAAGCAGCTCTTAATTCCTTGCTCATATTTGTCAAGCACAGGGATTGTGTCCATCAATCCATCTTCTATTTGCTTTCTGCATAAACAAATAAAAGTTTATCTCAGACATACATAATGAGGGTTAAGGTGCAAACTTGGTTAGAGAAACCTACATAATGAAATGAGCAACAGTGACTAGCCTATCAGAGGGCAGTTCAAAATTGCTTGTTTCTATACGGTTTCCAATATCTGAAAATTACCTGCACAATTACAATTGATAAACGGCGATAGTGTCCCCTCTAACAATGTAATGTGAGTTAACGAATATCGTGAGGGAAGAAGATCGCTAGAAGGTAGTGAAAGAAGGTGTACGGATGACCTGTTTGTCTCCCCATGGGCAGGCAAATGCTCGCTCGAGCATGGTTCGATTGGAGGCAACGCACGCCAGAGCTGACAGACGCAAGTGGATCGCACCAGGTCACGTGGCGGGAGGCGCTCCACGATTGACTGGAGAAGGTCGCCGAATGAGAGCGCCGTGAATGGATTTTTTACTTAAACAGCCAAAAACAAATCTTAACTACAGAAACAGTCTAGCAAATTTATTTTCACAAACGGCCTAACAAAGGGCGTGAGTTGAACTCACGCCCTTAAAACGCTATTTTCTCTGCCCGCCCGCTGCCCAAACAAAAGAGAGCAAAATGACCCAAAGGACGTGAGTTGAACTCACGCCCTTTAAATCCACATATCGCATTTATATCAAATTTTTTTTCACTTTCGGTGGTTTTGAAAGATAACAACCAGAGCACATCAACATCTAAAGGGCGTGAGTTCAACTCACGCCCTTTGTGTCTTTGGGCAGTGTTCGGGCAGATAAAATGGAGATTTAAGGGCGTGAGTTCAACTCACGCCCTTAGTTAGGCCGTTTGTGAAAATAACTTGCCTCTAAGGCCGGTTCTGTAGATAACATTGATTATTAGGCTCTTTAAGTAAAAACTCCCCGTGAATTCAGAGTTCATCTAAGAGAGGGCTTGGAGGAAGCTCGATCTTCTTGTGGAGGGGCATCCGAACTTAAAGGTGGAGACGCAGGATACGAAGTGCGGATAGGCACATAGGCGAGAGAGAGAGGGAGCAAAAGCGAGACAATGGAAAAGAAGAGAAGCGACGCAATTTAGATTTTAGAGCGAGCGAAATCGAAAACGACAGAATATTTTAATCAATGGAGAGAGTCGCGAAACAGAGATGATCTCAATCGTTAAAATGAAATTAATTTAATCATAGTCATTGTACAAAGAATAAAATAGATATTATAAAAAAAAATATCATGACAAAAACTGAACTTTTCAGTGCTTAGTTGCTTTATATAATAGTATAGATATAAATAAATAAATAAATAATTTAATAGATATTTGTTTAACAAGAAAACATGATCCAGGGTAATGAATTTGCATAAGAATTTGGCTTGCTATTTCATTTTGTCAAGGGTGCATTTCAACTAAGTAACATTGTGGGAATAGTTTTTAATCTAGTTAAGATAATATCTTGATAGAGATGTTACTGGTTTAAAACCAGAATGAAAAATCTTATAAACATAATAGTTAAGATAAGAACTTGATCCTTATCTTTACTAAAAAAAAAAAAAACTAAGTACCATTGTGCCCTTTTTTCCTATTATATAACTGGCAGCAAGCATCAAAGTTTTCTCAACTGTAAAATTATTATTATGTGCTGGTAAGTTGCATAAAACCGAAGTATCAAGTGGTAATGGTAGGAGTGCCTAACATTGATCAAAACCAATGAATAAAATTTCCTACGTAAGATAACAAATAAGCTTTCAAAATAAAATAGATCGTATCAAATAACCTTCTTGATTTATTTTATAAAAAATTAAAACAACTTAACAAATACAAGCTTATTTAACTTGACATTTGTCGTTGAGCTGACAACATAAAAAAAAATAGCAGATTTTGATCGAAGAGGCGAAATGTCCAGAAACAAAAGTCGAGACAACTCTCGCTTCTTTTGGTCGGTGTCTTCAGTTCACACTTCACACATCGCTCTTCTCCTCTACTTCATTCCGTTCAACCCCCTGGCAAAATCAAACTACATTTCTTCTTTCCACATCTATCGGTGCAAACACTAATAACCACCTTTATTATGGGGAGCCCAATGCCGTTGTCAGATCTCCACCGTCCCTCCCCTCTCCTGCTCCATTTGTTCCTCCTGGTCTCAACTCTCCTCTCCCGAGCCAGGGCCCACCAGAGATCCTCCAGCTACTCCTCCTCAGCCCTCACTGAGTGGCGACCTGCAAGAGCCTCCTATTACGCTGCCGATCCAGAAGATGCCATTGGTATTTTCACCACACGATAATTTTTTCTTTAGAAAATGTGTTATACGATCCTATAATTATTATGTAATTTTCTTTTGTTAACAGATGGTGCGTGTGGATTTGGGAATTTGGGGAGCGAAGGTTACGGCATGGCAACAGCTGGCCTCAGTGAGGCTTTGTTTGAAAAGGGAGCAGCATGTGGTGGCTGCTATGAGGTTAGGTGTGTGTCTCAGCTGAAATACTGCTTGCCTGGTACTTCAATTGTGATCACGGCCACAAACTTTTGCGCGCCCAATTATGGTCTCCCTGCTGATGCCGGCGGTGTCTGCAATCCTCCGAATCACCATTTGTTGCTCCCTATCCAGGCTTTTGAGAAGATTGCCATTTGGAAGGCTGGTGTCATGCCAATTGAGTACCGAAGGTATCTGTTAAAAGATATATATTTTTAATTTGATCTACATACTTTTTTGTTTTGTTTTTGTTAAGGTCTAGTGTGCTAGTTATCAGTAAAATAAGACAAAGAAGATGTTAATGGTTTGAAATCAAGAACTATCAAATCAAATGAAACTTAATTGTTGTATTACGAGGGAAAAAATAGTCTCCTCTTTTTGGCTAATAAATGTTAGAGAGGAAAGGATAAACAGACAATAACAAATTGACAAAGTCACAAAAGTTATGCTCAAATTGAGAAAAGGCGGCGGTCCAAAACAAAAAAGGTGGATGTCTCAATTCAAATTCTTGCATTTTTCATTGCAAGTTTGCATTCACTTTTCTAAATGCCCATAAATCAACAGGTAAACATTTGTTCCAATCCTAAATTTAAATATTTGGATATGGCCATATGGGGACCCCCAGTAATGAAGAGAGATTTTGTCTTGTTACATACTGAGCTATCATTTCTGGTACCTATTTAGGTTTGTCCATTTAAGCAGGAATAAGCATCTACCATTAGCCTGTGAGTCCCCAATTGAAAGGGATAGTTGCCTTTCATTTAATAATTTAGGCCACATATCATCCAATGCCTTATTAAGTAGGTGAAGCTGGCGACAACGTTTAATTTGATGTTTGGTATTGAATGGGTATATACTGTTAACAGTTCTGAACTTGATTTGTTCCCTTTAATAAAAACTTTACGCTTTTGGAAGAATTGACATGATATAATTTTTTGACTGTATGTACAGCAGTTCAGAAAACATGATGCATATAATTGAGGGGGCTTCAATTAAACTTTGGAAAAATAGCTTCTTAACAAACAAATATTCAGAGCAACCTACCTGTCACACTGAAATGTGCAAAGCTAACGTATTTGGACCCGTTATCAATGTTTGATTGGGCAATGTAGGTCTGTCTGTAACAAAGTTGGACCAAATAAAAAGCAGATTGAAGCCTGATACTTAAATTTTAGTTCCGTGCAAAATTGTAAGACAATCTGAACTTCTAATATGCAAGACCATTTTAAGAGTTGTACAAATCTTGCCAATACTGTGTCAGGAACTGGTACTGTAATAATTGCCTCCTGATATAGTTGATAATATCCATGTAAAGCTCTCTAGTGTGTTTATCAATCATATAAAAAAACGGAGAAACTAAATTAATCTTCTTCTGATACCATACACTAATTAAAGAACTAAATAAAGATAGTGTATCTTTGTCAGTGGCGTATATAGTATGATCTACTAAATTATTGATTTGTACAAAAAAAATCATGTTATTGATGATCATTTTGGAAATTATACAGGGTGAAGTGCATAAGGGATGGTGGAATTAGGTTTACCATCAATGGGCGCAAGTTCTTCTATACTGTATTAATAAGCAATGTTGCCGGGGCAGGGGATATAAATTTTGTCAAAATAAAGGGCTCTTCATCAGGTTGGCTCGAAATGGGCCGAAGTTGGGGTCAAATCTGGCAAATAAATGCTGACCTGGAAGGTCAGCCTCTTTCTTTTGAGCTCACCAGTAGTGACAGTGTCACACTGACGTCATACAATGTGGCCTCTAAGGATTGGTCGTTCAGCAAAACATATGTGGGGAAGCAGTTTCCTTTTTAGAGGGAGAACTGTGAGGGGTTGAGTTTCTGAGGTATGACATTTTTGTAGCATCATTGTTGTAAGTTCTGTTTGTACTGTATGTATATTTATTATTATGGAAGATTATTAGTCGAGCCTCGAGCCACTGAGATTAAGGTCATGTTGTAATCATGTCTCTCATTATTTGATAGAGACACTAATATTACTGTAACTAATAATTTCATTGATTATATTTATGTTGGACTTCTCTTAGAATGTGGCGTAATCGATATTTATGTTTGGACCGTTTATTCTCTGAGCTGTCCTAAAATCTCTAATGTGCATGCATAGGAGGCATGCTTAAAAAGAGTGAAAGAAGCAGCCGCGGAGTTTGAATCCGCTGACAGTGCCCTGTTATCGAAATTGGGATTGTTGTATCTTAAATAAACGGTTTCGATCGGTTTGAAGAAAGAGATCGAAAAGAGATTGGAATCGGAATTTCATTTCTTCAACATGGCCATTTGCAATGCTTTTGGAAATTCGTGGAGATTGGAGCGTGGACAATCTTCAACTTCTCCTTTTCAACACGAGCTCTTGATTTTGCTAACAGCAACGGGCTTTCAGAGTGAACATCGTGTACTAATTTTATTTTTTTACTTTTCCATAAAAACCTGAAGAACTTTATCTAAACTAAAATTTGTTGTATTTATCTGACTTGATATCATTTCTTACATTCTGAACTATGCAAGTGTGATTTAACTGCAGTTCAATTTAAACTTGTAGGTGTCCGTTTTGAAATAGGCTAGCTCGTTAGAATAGCAGTAAAAGAATTATGGATGTGCTTGATTTAAGTCAGGTTTGTGTGCCTGATTAAACCTAAGTATAATCTATTAATCTTGTTCTGGGGGATTGCTTATTGCCAGTTTGCCACCATACAGGAACCTAATCAAGTGCTTATTGCCGCCAATCCCATCTTTAAATAATAAGATAGTGCTAAAGAAAAGAAGCGCAATTGTAACTATCAAAGGCTGCAAACAGAAAAAGAAGTGTGTAATGATTCTCAAATTAAAGCACAAATAATAAAGGAGAGGCCTCTGAGAACTGGGCCAGACGATATAATATAACGAAAATGAGGTTCTGAGCCACGTTTTTTTTTTTTGCCCATAACCACAACACGGCGAAGACCGTGATGAATAAAATTCAAAACAAAAACAAAGAAAATAATATTTTCTTCGAAACTGGAGAGACTTATCGGATTTGATCCAAATATGATATATTATGATATTTTTATCTTCTTTTTAGGTAGTCGTCTCTGTTACCAGATTCTAATATAAATATAATAGAGATGACAATTTTTAAGACAATGTCGCTTTAAAACAATGCTTTGAAAGGCAGACTATCAAACATAATACTTGGGTTAGAAGCAAAAATCAGTAAACCCACATTTTGGTGCACATTTCCATCATAATTGATAAGAGAGCAAGAGGTTACTGTTAGTCTGAAAATAATAAGATTTTAGTTCCATATATAGACAAAACTAAATCAACGACCGCATAAACTGCAATCCTCAGATGTGCTAAAAAGTCCGAGCATGTATGAGCTATCCAGGCATCAAAATTCATGCCCAACATGCCAGTAAAAGGAAGATCCAAAAGCTGAAGATCCTCCAGGGAGTATCAGCAACTCAATGAACAGACCATGTTTTGAGAAACCGGTGGCTTCATTTGATAGCAGCATTGAACAAACCAGACAGTCTTGATTATACAACCTTCCAATAAAATAATAAGAGCCTGTGATATAAGTCATAGGATGATGAAAGAAATTGATTAAACCAAGTCAAACCATAAACTATTTCAGTTGTTGATTAAAAGTCAATTGTACATCAAAAATAAATACAACAGTTTGCAACTCTTAATTACAAACTTTGGAAACAGGAGTCTGCCCAATTAGATCCTTGACCTTTTTCACATAAACTTGCACAGATCTTGTCTTTTTCACATAAACTGACATAATCTTGACCTTTCCACATAAATGATACAGATCTTGATATTTTCACATAAACTGATCCAGATTGAATCAGTCAACACATTATGGAAGTTAAACAATTCTGGTATTTGGCACGTACTTTTTTCAATTATAATTTCATCAGAGGTCCAATGACTGAACATGACAGAAGAGAATTGAAGATTATGAACTAATTAGTGTACTTGAATGCACCTCCTGCTATAATGTACAATTATCAATTAATAAGATATACCGAGAATTGTCCTCAAGGGTTCAGAGAAGCGTAAAGTACAATCCTCCAAATAACTAAAATTTCACTAATTATGTGAAAATTGTGAAATAAATTCCATAATATGAACAGATAGTATCTTTAATCTATAGTCCTCTTCCATATTTCACCAACAAAATTTCAATTGTCTACTCAACTGCTGTAGTAGCATAAAAGTAGCTGTTTGTTAAATTAGAAAGAACAAGTCAACAGTGAAGTAAGAATCAGTGTGTCGGACCTGTATAGAGATTGAAAAATACAATTTGACATATTCAGTTATTCTGACAAAAACATCATCAATATATTGTTAACATGAAAATATTAATTTCCAGTTAGTACATTAACTATGAACACATGAGCTTAGCTCAAGACTTCAGTTACCCAAAAAAATATATAAAAATAAAAATAAAGAAAGGAGTGCTTGCAGAGGAAGCAATGCCATACTACTCTACAATAGAAGGATACAACAAAAAGAAAAAAAAATATAAAAGAAATAGATCTCCAACACAATTAGCAAACCTCAATCCATAATCACAAGGCTAATGCCATAGTATTATTCAATTCTTTGCTGGGACTGAATCACCAAAGCATTGAGCATAATCTGCAAAGCGGCATTGTACACTACACCATCATAATGCATTCCGTCATCTGTACACTGGGCCCCACAACCCTGACTCAACAACTGGACATCTAACAAAATAAGGGGCCCACCCGACCGACGCAGGATCTTAGTCCCAGCCAACTCCCGCCGATATGCCTCCAACATGGCATTGGTCATCCTCTCTCTCTTCTCCTCAGTATTCAGTTTAGAATTGACCAGTGTGGGCAAACCAAGCCAGAACATATGGGGCAGCACCGGCGAGTGGAGAGACAACATCGCCTCCTTAACATGGTTCACAGATTCACTGTACTTGGACGAGTTGGTGACATGTAACATATGCCAAAGACCAGACCCAAGAACCATCACATCCGGATGTGGTGGCGTAGACTGGATCTCTCGAGCAAGTAGATCCGTGATGTTTCTCTCAAACGGGGCCCAAAGAAAATTAATTTTGATCCCTCGATCGGCAATGACAATGTGGTAATCACTGTGCCTCTTAAACAGATCAGGCTCAACTGATGCCAGGGAAGTCGGGTCAAGGAGCAGCCGTAGCAAAGCGAGTACCAGCAGCCGGGCTTGTGAATCGCCCGCAACCAGAATCCACGAACCGTTAAGCAAAATTGATGCGTCCTGATTGGATAAGGACTGGAAACCGCAGGAGTGGACAGGGGCGGATCGATCCCACGACCAAGCGGGATCGGGCGCGTGGGTCCAGGAAATGCGGTGAAGAAAAGGTAGGCAGGAGGAAGGGGGAAGGAGGGAATAAGGGGGTGGGGAAGGGAACAAAACGGAAGCGAGCAGGAGGTGGGAAAAGGAGAGGAAATACGGGGCGAGGTGTACAGCGGCGAAGAGGAAGATGAAAAGAATGCCGCTGAAGAAGAGCATTTTGGTGCGGCTGAGATGCCACCCGGCGAGTCCCATGGGGACGAAGAGCACAACAGACGCGGCCAAGATGCCAAGCTGGGCCGGGGGCAGCATTGGATCAGACCATGGGTTCGTCGGAGAAGATCATGGCAGGGTTTGGTGTGGCTTGAGATGAGGGGGGACGGAGAAGCGAGGAGGATTTGGGTTCGGCTGGTTTGGAGAAGTGAAGGAGAGGAGAGTCAGTGGTTAATAGCAACTTGCACTAGGTAGCGAGGAGCCGTCACTGCGGGTGGGATGGGGAATGTCAGCGTCACGAACAAAAGTGCACGAAAGGAAACGACCGCGTGTGTGTTACTGTTACTGTTCTGAGTCAATGTCATTGGGTGTGCGGTTGAACTAACCTGGTCCATCGGTGTAGGTATAAATGAAGACTGGTCAGATAGGGGTTTAATTTTTAATATACTAGCAGATGTATCCGCTTTTGTGCATCTCAAGCAGTTTCTAAACTTTTATTTCTTCCACGTCAATTAAAAACAAGTCGGTTTCTTAAATTTTCTAAATCTCTCCAATGCAAAAACAGTTTCTGAGTTTCTGATCGTTGCCCCCGTCACTCGTTGCGCCAAATTCTTTTTTGCTCAGCACACATCTCACACCAGCGCCAAATTGGAACTCTAGCGCATCATTTGAATAAAAGTGTTAATTGACATAGATCCTTTGCTTTTAACTTAGCATGACAGGTTGATAATTATTCGTTCAAATCTTGTTCAGATTTCTTCCATCTCCACTGCCCTTTCTCATGGTAATTTGAATGTCCAAAATCATCAAAAAGAATTACATCCCTAAAATAAATGGGATTCTATACAAACCCCATAGAAAAAATCTTGTCCTACTCAGTTATAGTCCTCTAGATCAATTTTCTGATGGGCCATTTTTCTTGCAATAAAGCGTTTTGATGGGGTTTGGATCAAAAAAATCATGTTTCTATGTTATATTCAATCAAAGTGTATGAAAAAAAGTACTCATGTACTCATGTGCACATGTAGATGGAAAAAAGTAAACTCATAGTCATCTCCAATTTGTACACAAAGAAATAAAAATAATTTGATAAAAAAAACTTCAACAATCACACACATACAATTTACATTAGTAATTGAATACGAAAATTATAATATTGTATCTTATATGAAAATATGTATGGCTCTAATACCAAATGATAGAAAATATGTTTTATTCATAATATATTTTATTAAAAATCACAGCCCATAAAATAACATAATTCATATAAAATAATAAATAATAATTGGAAAACTTATAATTCTGGATTCCAGACATCTTTAGGCGGAAGCAATGCAAGAATACTGATCTTCAGAAGTTTTCCTCAATTCTAATGATGGCGAATTATGATATTTTTCTACTCAGCCTCTTATTTTCTATTCTTTTCTTAATGGACAAATTAAGGAGATCTTAAGAGAATTAATTAGACCAAATGAACAGAACTGAGTATATATAAACACTGAGGCAACCTCTGGGATCATGTACAGTGAATTTGAACAACTGAATTTTTTCCATCAAAAATACAGATGTACCTAGATGCATTTTTTTGATGCACCCTCCAGATATATTTTTTAGATGCATCTATTAATTAATTATTTATAAATAAACTTGGCTCATAATTATTAGTAATAGGCCACATATTAAATATTAAAATATTAAATATTCTAACAATAGACACTGATACCAGTCCCGTAATGAATGCATTTTAGGGCATCTCCAAATTCCTTCAATTTTAGTAGTCATGTACATGTTCAGTGCTGACAATACAACTGGCGATGTCTCAGAAAATACCACCTCCGAAAGGTAAAACAGTAAAATTTTAATTAGATTCAACATATGCTAATCAAAGGCCTGAATAATAACAACCCTTTTTGAAATGACATAAATCCACCATGGTTTTCCTGATTCCCAAGTAGTTTTACAGGCCCACACGCATCTTTGCACTTGTTCATTTTGAGTTTATAGTTCTCCATCAAGTCATTGTATTTTGCTTGTATGAAAAGAGACAAATAAAGAGTTACTCTATGCATGTTATTTAAACTATCCTATTTTCTTTTATTATACAAAAAAAATCTTAAATATTGAGCAAGCAATCAGTTATGAAAAGCTAAGAATTTTAGTAAGAAATCAGCAAAATTCTAAAATTTGACCACACAAATACCAAGACAAATGAGTACCTTCACTAGTTGTCCTCAAGAAAATATTTTGCACAACTCTCGTGCTTCTTCGATCCCTTCTATCCCAATACAGGTCAATAATCTTATTCAATTTTACTATACAATCAACCCCAAACTAGATGACAATAACTTCCTTGTGCGGAAATCTCAAGTGTGACATGTTATTCAAGGTCATGATTTGGTCTATCAAGCGTGAAGGAGAGAACGAGCGAAGAAGAACGTAAGCAACAGAGAAGTAGAAAAGAGCAGAAAAAGGCAGGCGACAATGTAAAGAAGCGGAGATTGACCTTCAAGAGAACAGGAAATTCACATGAATAAAGGAGATTGACGAGAAGATCTGAGAAGAGAATTAAACGTAGAAATGGAATGGAGTAGCTCGAAAGGGGGAGAAGATTTTAGCGAAGGTGAAAATTTCCTCTCCATCGCAGAAATTCGCTCGGTTGTTAATCCTACATGTACTTTTGAACTGAGTTTCTAAATTAGAAACCGATGAATTTTTAAATTAGTAATGACCGCTCCAATGTTAAAATAAAAAATAATGAGCTACGCGTCAGAATAAAAATTCAATAGCAACTGATGACGTTAGAGATGCTCTTATATATTGAAATATTTGTCAGATTCATAATATATACTTAAGTGTGTCTGCTCTTATCCGCTTTCACGTTAATTATGTATTTATGATTAGAATTTATATTAATTACTAAATTATTTTCATTTTTATTTTTTTTTCTCATCAAATATATATTTTTATATTTTTAAAAGATTTCACCGTAGCAACGCACATATTATATACTAGTATGTAGATTATGTGTATGATTTCTTTTTTTTTCCCTTGAAAGAGTTGCACTGAACAATCACAAATTCACAATGATCAATGAAGTAATTACCAAAATTCTTGTTAAAGTAAATTTAGGAATATATCCTAAAAAAAATGCTATAAGCGATATTATTGTTGATATCACAGTTCATTTCAACGGATATATTTTAATTAGTCAATAAATTTATTTTTAATTAATTAACATTTTCACTAACCAACCTCTTATCTTCGACAAACTTTCGAGGGCTCTCTCACAAATTCTTTGACAAAGCTGTGGCATAATTCCGACAAACTTTCGAATGCATTTAATCTAAATAATGAAATACATAATCCGAACAATAAAGTAACCAATATAAATAATAAATGACATACTTAAAGTAAATAATAAAACTACTTTATTAACTTTTTTACTAAGTTATCGTGCCTTACTTTTATTACTAGTTTTATTTTTTATTATTAACTTTGATTTGTTATTCAATTTGCTTTAGTATAACATTAAATGTCTTCGTAGTAATTTCACTAAAATTCTGTTGAGATTAATTATTTAATATGAGTTGTTTATTATTTTGCTTCATATTTTGATTGTATTGTCCATTATTCATATCAATTACTTTATTATTTAAATCACGCACTTCATCATTGCGATGTCATTAAAATTTGTCAGAGCTACATCATAAGTCTCGTTAAAAAGTCCAAAACTTTGTAGAAAGTTCGTTGGAGCTTCACCAATGATTCTATAATGAACTTGCATATGCTAAAGTGATACCTACAACAATATTAATACGATAAGCCCCAAATTTTAATAGTGGTTAAACTTGTGAGTAACTCAAATTTAAAATTTTAGACACGTGCAATTTTTTTAAAGAAGTGTCTTTAAATGAAAATTGAAATAGCTATTGAGCTGTTGAATGGGATCCCACTGTCACATCATTTAACATTTTCTAAAAGATTGATTAAATTTGATACTTTTTACAAAAAATAGACCATCAACCCAAAATTTTGGGAAATTGTAATTCATTGTATCAATATTGTATACGCAAAAAGTTTCAAATTATACCATATCTCATTAACAATTTATCTAAAATACAAATAAGATTTTTAGAATTTCAGCATTTTGCCTTTGATCAGTGATCACAACTGTGAGGAATCCGTGCTTTATATTTTTCTTGAAGGAAAGAAACATTGACAACTAACTATTTTCATGAACCCCGACAACTAAATCAAAAGATCTAGAAATAAAAAAGAGATTCAAAATCATGAACACGACCCGTAATTTTGATAGTACATCAAAGCATCAATTTTAAACTTGTATTGCAATTTTGATTCAATTACGCTAAGCTGGTAATTTTTGACTGTTATACGACTGCCGACAAAGAGAATTGCTTTTGTTTTAATAATCTGCAATGATGCAAGTCAGCAAAGACGAATCAAAATCACTAATTCGAAGAAAATGGAATCAGTCGATGATTCGATATTTCGATACAACAAAAAGCGCACTACGATGAACCAATTGGTTTAACAACTGTAATTTAAATTAGCTTCTGGACTTTGTAACATAGACTGCTATATTTTAATCAATTGCAATTTCATCAATTCAAAAGAAAAAACCAATTGGTCAAATATCACAACACCAAATTCTATTACTAAATCCACATCATACAAGCACCCAATAACTATTTTAGACCGCAAAAGAAAAAAATAAAACCCCTCCTAGAAACCCTAACTAAAGAGCCCAGCTTAGCCGCCGAAACCGTAGAGAGTACGCCCCTGGCGCTTGAGGGCGTACACCACGTCCATGGCGGTAACAGTCTTGCGACGGGCGTGCTCCGTGTAGGTAACAGCATCACGGATGACATTCTCAAGGAAGATCTTGAGCACGCCACGTGTCTCCTCGTAGATAAGACCGGAGATACGCTTCACACCGCCACGGCGAGCAAGACGGCGGATCGCGGGCTTGGTAATTCCCTGGATGTTATCCCTGAGAACCTTCCTGTGGCGCTTGGCGCCCCCTTTACCAAGACCCTTACCTCCCTTTCCACGGCCAGACATGATTGATTGGTGAAAGTTTGAACAGACTCGAGATGAGAGAGAGAAATTGAGGACAGGATAAATTGAAATTCAAAAGAGATGGGTGGGATTTTATAAAGGGAAGGGCTTGGATTTGGGGGAAATGGCGCGGAGAAGTGAAATTGGCAAATTTTTTGAAGAACTAGATTGGTCATTGGGTGCGCGGAGAATTAAAATTTCTGACTTTTGGTTCTGAATTGGGTGCGTGGATCGAGTGTCCGCAGCGGTGGGATGGAGGTTAAACAACGGTGTTGATTTATCGGCGTCGTATATTACAGATCGATGACGTGTAAAGATACACGCGATTCTCTGAAACTGAGCTCGATAGCTGGGTAGCCTAGGTTCAAAGGCGTCTATTTTTCCTTCTTAGAAAGTCCAAACAGATTGAGTGAAAACCCCGTAGATATATTACATTAACCCAATTATTATATATTACATAATAAAATAGAAAATAAATTAAATAAAAATCAACTCTAAACTATAAAAACTAAAAATAATTATTATATTTTTTAAAATGATAATGTGAGATATCAAATTTATCAGCTAATAAGTACAATCAAATGAAATTTCATTTATCTTAATTTTAATTTGGAGTGGTTCAAAATATACATTGGTCACAGAAGATAAACAACTGATAAAACAGTGCAATCCAAAATGATGGAAAACCAACAACAATATGTCTCATATTATAGACAAATAGTTGGAGAGGTCGATAGCCCAAGAGCAAGGAGCGAGAGGGTCAGCTATCCAAGCACGACGGGCGTGAGAGGTCAACAACTATAATAGTTCGAAAGAGAGTTATCCATCTCATCAATTTGAGCTGCGCACTGTCCTTTTCCGAAGGTGATGATGGATGTCTGAAAGTAGTGGAGGAGTGAGGAGGTGAGAGGTGGAGAAAGAAAAAACTCATCAGCGGATCAGGGTCAGTGGTAAGGGAGGAAGAGAATGAAGAAAAGAGAGGGATGACGAGGAGGCTAAGCTTGGAGGTGGCTTCCCCTACCGAGCTAAATCACTATTGTTTTCCTCTCAGGCAGGGTTTCACCCAGAGAAAAGTTCATGAAGGTGCCTTTTTCCTTTTTAAACCGAGCTCGATAGCTAAGTAGCATAGGTTCAAAGGCATCTATTTTTCCCTCTTAGAAAGTCGAAATAGATTTTAAACTTTATTTAGGTCGAGTAAACTTTGAGGTTATGGTCGCGTATCAAGAAAAGAATGGCTAGATCCAAAATTGTACGGTACCTATTGGGCGTAGGGCCGGCAAAAAAGATCATGGCTCGTGATTCGCTCGTGACTCATTCAGGATCGACTCGCTATTGGCTCGCTCGTTAGTGGACCGAGTCGTTAACGAACTGGCTCGTTAAGCTCGTGAAGTTAATGAGCTAAGCTTAAGTTTTGGCTGATTTGGCTCGTTTGGCTCGATGAACTATTAGTATGTCATTTATATTATTTTTATTATGAATTTTTAGTATATTAAGTAGTTTATAGTATGAAGTGTACTTAAAATTGTTATATCAAATTTGTATAAAATATATTATCAATAGTTATTTTATTAATTTTTATATAAATTTTGACATAAAATATCATAAAAATGTATTAACTATTAAGTAAGTCTTTACGAGGTAACTCAATTAACTCGTTAACTTAATGAATCAATCTCAAGCTAAAATTTTTGGCTCGGAAGCAGTTAACGAGCCAGCTCGTTAAACTAATGAGCCGAGCATGAATTTATCCCATATTGACTCGGCTTAGCTTGTTTACAGCCCTAATTGGACGTAGTTCAGTGTTGTAATTAGCCATTATTGTCTGAATAAATTAGTTTGAAATAAAAGTTCAGTCAGAGAGGCAGATTCATGTATAGTCGAGGGGACCTACTGCCCTCTTAGAATTTTTTTCCTACAAATATTTTTATAATTATGTATATTTTCAAAAAAAAAATATAAAATACGTTTATTTTGCTTTCTGAAAAAAAAATAATTTGTCCCTCGACACCACAGTGTGGATCCATCCAACTCTGATCTATATTATATTATAAAGAGTGCATGTACTGAATTTGTCCATTTATATTTAGTTTTTCAGTCTTTTTTAATGATCGAAACACTCATGATCAAGCAGTGTGGAATAATATTTTTTAAAATTAGGGTTCAAATTTTAGTCAATGTTATTTTTTTTCTCTTCATTCATTTCTTTTATTTTTTACCATGCGTTAATGGAAGGTTTAAAATATTATGCAACAAATAAATTAATAGTCAATTTTTTTTAAATTTTTTCTTAGATAAGAAACTATCTACTGCATAGATTTAAATAAAAATTATTATGTTTTATAAATCATATTTGAGTTTGGCTACGGTGTTACGCGTAGAACGGATCTCCCGTGTGCTACGGACCGTTTCTCCGTCTTCAAAGTTCAAATAGTCGATCCGATCAGTCAAAATATTTTTCATATGAAAATATAGTTAGGGAACTAAATTTTATATATATTTTTAGATTTTTTTATATTTTTTAAGATAGCTAGAAAATCACTTGATTTAATTATTATGAGCCATTCAAAAAGAGTCATTTTCTAGTTATCTTAAAAAATAGTAAAAAAATCTAAAAAAATATGAAAATTTGGTCTCCAACTATCTTTTCATATCAAAAAAATTTTGACCGGTCAGATCGACCATTTTAATTTTAAAGACGGAGAAACGATCCGTGGAACACGGGTCATCCGTGCTACGCGTAGCATCGTAGCCAAACTAATTATTTTTTTTTATTAAATAATGAATATTTTTATTTACAAATACAAGAGTCTTTATAATTTATTTAGACATAGATTACATCTAAGTACAACATAATAAAAATACATACAAATATTTTTTTTAGCAACATATGAGCTAGATTTGACAAATAACCATATTTTAATTTATAATTGATATTGATTAATTTTATAAAAATGATAGTTCAAATTACAGTCAAACTCATTTTTCTTCTCCATTTTATTTGCTATTTTTATCATTCATTTATGTCTAAAAATAGTTGTTTACCAAATAAATTAAATATCAATCATTATTAAGTTTTATTTAGAAAAGAAACTATGCATTATACAAGCATACTCAGAAAAAAAAATATATTGTGTACATCGTTTTTTATTAAATAGTGAATGAATTATATTTAAAAATTTAATAGTCTTTGTCGTTGATTTAGATGTAAATTATTTTAAGTAAAATATTTATTATGAATAACCCAAAATAATTTATTGTATAAGATCTGAAAATACATATGATATATCGCATCATTACTAAAGATGACAATCGGACGGGTCAGGTCGGGTTCAGGTGAAGTCAGGTTGTGTCGGATCATTTTGACTCTTTAGACAAATCAGGTCGGATGTTGGGTCGGTCGGGTAAATTTGGATATTGGTTTTATTCAGATTTTAAGTTGATTTTAGTTGAATTGTAGGCTATTAGATTGAGTATACTCTGTTAAGCTCGAATTAGTTTGACTTTCTAAATAAATTTGATTAGATCCGATAGGGTCCAGATCTGATCAAATTCTGCCAACTCTAACTCATTTATTACCCACAATTTTTAAGTTCTAATTAATTGACAGTCTAATCAATCTAACAATCGTTTTTTGCAACACAGAAATTAAGAAAATATGATTATTGATAGTTATGATATTTAAATATTATATAATTTAGAAATATAATTGTAAAAATTAGTAATAACTTGCAATAACTATATAAATTGGTCCGCCTGTTTTCGAAAATAAATGAAAAATGCAATTTTTTTGTCTGCTTTCTTCTCTCTCTATATATAAATTGTTCAAAATCAAGACAATACATGCTCTTTACAAAAAGTCAGTATCATGCCCAAATTTTACAAGGACCTGATTTTATGCAATATCATAAAGATACTCTGGACACTTTCCATGTTTTATTAACGTTCCCAAGATCGCATTTTTCGGATTCCTTTATCAAGTTAATTCGAATTGATCAATAAAATTTGAAATTTGAAAATAATATTTCCATAATGTACATTCCAAGCTAAGCATGGTCTTTAATGCCGAGACGGGGTTCTCAACAGCTGCGTCTAGCAAGCCTATAAGAGAGTTAGGTTTGATAAAAGTCTTAAAAAAATTAGGTTCAAAGGGCCTAACTTCATAAAGTGTGAACCCGACTCTTATTAAGCTCTTCAAGCCCTAAAAATAGAGTAAGAACCGGATTTAAAAAGAGTTTTATTAGTTTTTAATTATTTAAATATAGCTAATATATAACATAAAATATTAAAAAAATAAAGCAAAATCTATTCTAAAAAATTATATATTTTTAAGTTTTGTTATTTTAAAATAATTTCTAACTTTTTTATGAATTTTTTAAATACAATTAAAATACAAGGATTTGAAATGTGAAGTGCAAAAAATGGAAGTATATAAATTTAGAGAAGACATAATATATTAACGGAGTTCGGTTATAAAAATTTGTCTTTGAGTCTCATCCTACTAACGGGACGCCGCTTAAATACTTCAAAATATTTTATAATTAAAAGCTTTATCTTCTTCATAAAAATAAATACAAGAAGACTAAAAATAACCTAATAAAATAAATATAAAAATGAGCACTCAAGGCTCAGAAAAGTTAGCTATAAGTTAGAAAAAAATTGAGCAACAACTCAAAGATTAGAGCTAAATAATGTTTAGAAAAGATTACAAGAACTCTAATGAATTTTGCTTGTTCAAGATCTTAGGTTTTTGTGTTTGTAAGGAAATAATATAATGGCTCTTTTAGGATTTTGGTTGAGTGTTCAGATTATTTAAAATTTTAAAAGTTTAATCTGTTTTAGAAATATCAAAGCAACACCTTAAATAAAACTCTTAACAGAGAACAGTTGGAGTACTTGCGTAGGAAACCATTATAGTATTTTTTAATCTTGAATCTTATATTCCCAAAAATACCCCTTATCAAAACTTTTTATATCGTTATAATGACTCGAAAAATATAGGATGAATCGTTATAACGATTATATGAACCGTCAAACGTTTCACACATTAACAAATGTTTGACTACTTTGACCAGACTCTGATAAGGTCAACTGTATTTCAGAAACGTTATAGCGATTCAGTGTATCATTGAACGTTCTGAATCATTAACATTTCATATGTAGCGTTACATGATGATATTCTCTATTAACTTTGTGATATCTTTGGTTTCAAAAAACTTAAAAAAATTTGAGTGTAGTATTATGAATCGTTATAACGATTGAAAAACCGTTATAACGGTTCATTGCGGCAGAGGACATTTTCCTTCTAAATATATGAAAAAGCATAAAATTTTGAATTATACTTTTACATAAATATGATCATATATCTTCATTGAACCTTCTTCAACATTTTAGATCATCTACACTTGAATTTCTTGAAACGACAAATAGGATTCTACACAAATATCTTAAAAAAACTTGTTAAATTCAATTTGTGTTTTGCAAAAAAATAAAATAAAAAATTATTTAGTACAACAGTAACTATCATTACTATTAGGAATAAAAAAAGTTACATTACAGACTAAAATTCATAATTATAGTATAAACTAAAATTTGAGATACAAATAATAAAAAAATCATCTGCGTCGGCTCATTAGACATCATATGATCGAAGGATTATAACGGTCATCAAATATTACTCATCGAATGTCCATCGACTAATTATAAACCAAAAGTTACTCATTAAATGTCCATTAATTAATTATAAATCAATTTAATGCAAAATATTTCTTCTCTTCTCCTGATTCCAGTAATTTTCATACCAGATTATCATACCACACAAGATTGCGCACTAAACTTAGATCAAGACACTTCTAGCCCGAATTTTTTTTCGGACCAGCCGAAACTTTCTAAGATCTCTATATTAAACAACTTATGTCCTAAACAACAACAACAACAAAACCTTTAATCTCAAATAAATTGGGTTAAATTAGAAATAAAACCCAATCCAAAAGTATAGAGATCATAGATCTCAAAAATAAAAAAATGATAATAATGATAATAATAGTTCTAAATATATAAAGAGAATTAAAATTTTAAACTTTTTAAGCATGTCACATCATCACTTTTCTCCATCATTAATTTTGTTTAAATCTTTTCATCTTCTTGAATCCAAAAATTCATATAAAATAGTTTTTCTCTCCTCATTTAAAATAATGACAATAATGATACTAATGAAAATAATGACGATGATGATGATAATACTAATAATAATATAGATATCGATAATAATACTACTACTACTAATAATAATATTGGCATCCATAATAATAATAATTTATATTATAGTTGGATACTTATTTCTTAAACAAACAAAAAAAATCTTCTGTCTCATGCAACCATACTGTCTATTTTAATTACCTTATAGCTGTGTATCTTTCGAGCGAGGCATCTCTTTAAGGCAACAATTTTTAAATCATCTGAGCTATGTTTTGTGTGGAACTACAATCATAGGATTTTTATATTGAAGAGTAAAATTGAAAAATAGTTAATAAACATTATTAGGAGTATTTATATGACTTTTCACGAAATGTTGTGTTGTTATGAGTTCAAAAATGAGGACAAAGTCAAATAGCAATTTTTTAAAGCATGAGAATTAAGCTTAATGCAACATTAGTGTTGTAGAACGTTCGCATTGAAATGTTAGAAGAAAAATTTTTATAACTGACATAAATAGGAGTGTTTATATTTTTTTGCACGAAATAATGTGAAGAAACGAGGCCAAAATATTTAACAAAGTAAATAATTTGTTTAAACATCAGTTTTGAATGCACCCTTATGAAATTTTGGTAAAATTAGTATCTCAGAATATTCAAATTATAGGGTTAATTGAATAATTTATAAAAAGACATTATTATTATTATTTATATGAATTTGCACAAACTTTTTATGTAGTTAAGAGGGCAAAAATGATGAAAAACTCATACAACATATTTAAACAACAGTTTTTGAGGCATCCAAATTAAGTTTTATGTAAAATTTATATCGTAGAATCTTTATATTGAAAATTTAATAATGAAAATGTATAATAGACAATATTGGGATTATCCATATGAATTTGCACGAATTTATGTGCTATTAGGAGGGAAAAATGATTAAAAACTCAGACAACTTGTTGATGCAATAATTTTTAAATCATCTGAGCTATGTTTTGTTTCAAAATACAATCATAGGATTTTCTTATTGAAGAGTTAAGCATAAAAATAATTAGTAGACATTTTTAGGAGTATTTGTATGACATTTCACGAAATGTTGTGCTGTTATGAGATCAAAAATGAAGAAAAAGTCAAATAACTTGTTCAACTAGTAGTTTTTAATGCATTAGAATTAAGCTTATTGCAACATTAGTGTTGTAGAACGTTTGCATTGAAATGCTAGATGAAAAGTTTTATAACTGACATAATTAGGAGTGTTTATATTTTTTTTGCACGAAATAATGTGAAGAAACGAGGCTAAAATATTAAAAAAGTAAATAATTTATTTAAACATCAGTTTTGAATGCACCCTTATGAAGTTTTGGCAAAATTAGTATCTCAGAATATTCAAATTAGAGGGTTAATTGAATAATTTATAAAAGAAATAATATTTATTATTTATATCTGATAGACCTTGGATAACCCTAGGATGATGGTATTGAAAGGTCAAGATAGTGCAAGAATGTAAAGAACTTAAGGTAGAAATGTATAAACCAATTTGGGGCTTAATGTTCAAGAGTAATGACAGCGGAATACGATTTAAATCAATTCAATTCTCACAAGAATATATCAATCAAAGAAATGTGAGAAAAGAAAGTAAAGATAAAGTAAGAACACAAGATGTAAACGGAGTTCAGCTTTAACAATGCCTACGTCTCCGGACCCTCAACCTCTAACAATTGAGGTTGAGCCGATATATTTAAAAAGGGTTTTTATACTTGTAGAACTTGATCCCTTACAAAAATGGGCTGCCAAGTCTATCGGTAACAAGAGTGACAACACACTCAAGAAAGGTGAGTGACAACACACTCAAGAAAATGTGAGCACTACAGCTCAAAAGAATATTTTCAAAAAGATCACGAAGGATCAAGTTGAGAGAATAGAGAGAAGCAAGATTGAGCTTGAACAAAGATTTGGCTAATTGAGTATATCAATCTCTTGAATTATCTCTCTCACTTTGTATATGGCTAGTAAGTTCTCTGGAGTAATGATTTCGCTAGATAGATCAGATTCCATCATCTATAAGTGAGAGATGTGATCCTTTTAAATAGATTTTCTAAAACAACTGAAGAAACTATTTTTCGGCATGAACCGTTATAACGGTTTACGAATCATTATAACGGTTTAGAAAGAATAGCCGTTGGATCAATTGAGCTGAAACGTTATAATGATTTATCAAGTCGTTATACGTTTCATGAATCGTTGTAACGATTACATAATCGTTATACGTTTCACAAACCGTTGTAACAATTACTGAATCGTTACATAATGATACACTCTGGTTTCTTTGAGAATATTTCTGCCTTAGAATATTTTTGAGTATTGAGATGAACCGTTATAACGATTACTGAACCATTATAACGATTCACTGGGCAAAAGCATTTTTCTTGTTGTTTAAGCTCAATTTATCTTGACCAATTCAACCCAGTTTGAGTCTAACTAAACCTAAGTCTAATGCAGTCTTGATTAAACTCTTATATCCCAGTATTAGTTTTGGTTCTTGTGCACTAGTCCATTTGCATGTTAATCCCTGCACAAAACTCAAACAAGGCAAATTGTAAAATTCAAGATTGTTTTGCAAGTCGACAAATCAAAGAAGATGTTAAGTGTAACATATATGATTTAGACAAATAAATAGCATTGAATAAATATACTAATAAAGTGCATAATAATTAATATTTTAGATATAACAAAAATCATATAATTTTTTTATGTCAATTGTCATAAAAATATATACTAATTATATATATATATATATATATATATTTATTAAAAATATAAAATAATTATACTTATATATATTTAACAATATATAATTATATAATTTACCTAATGGATAACGGGTAACGAAAACCTCTTATCCATATCCATACCTGATAAATTAATGAAATTTTTTTCTTACCCTTACTCATATTCATATCCGATGACCTAACGAAAATAAAACGTTATCCATACCCGTCTTATCAGATACAATACGAGTCGGCCATTAAAAACCCTACATTAGTACAAGATTCGTAGTTTCCTTATGGTAACCACAGTTTACACTTCTTCGTATGGTCTCCTCTCATGCAATCAGTATGCAACTTAGTTAGAAATGACATTTATCTCAATATTTTAAATGAGCTTGTCACTGGTATGCAATTAAGAGTTTGCCTACTTAGACGGACAATTTATCTTAATTTTTCAAGGAATATGGTGGTGTGGGGCATTGTAATGCAAGTTCATTCATGCTGAATGTTTTTTATTTTTTATTTTTTTATTTCATAGTACTAACTGAGGCTTTTTCACTTAGCAAGCTTGAGAAGAATAGTTCGCACTTGTCCAGTTCTACTTGAATCTGTGAAGAGTTTGTACTCATCGAAGGGATCTAGTTTTAGTGATTTGTTTCTAATTAGATGAGAATTCTAACCATTGTAACCGCAAAGATTTTCCCAATGCCATAATAACTAAAAGTTGTAAAGCTTTTAATTATATGTACATTTAATTTTTGGGCTCTTCTAATAAAAAAAATTGAATTATTTGTTGCCTTCACCTAAATTGCTTATTGCGATGAACTTATTTTTCCCTTCGACGTTTAGTGTATGATATTGATATCTGCTGCCTAGAAATTTTCTTTTTTCTTTTTCAAAGGTTTTTGACTAGTACCCTGCTTATTTTTTTAAAGGTTTTTTGAGTAGTATCCTGCTTAGAATTTTTCTTTTTTTGAAAGGTTTTTTAGTAATACCCTACTTAGGCGACGAGATCAGCTGCTCGTAATTTTAGCGATTACCACCCTGCTCATAAAGCATCCAATGAGCGTTGTCGACTTTGCGCTACAGGATCTCCTCTTCCACAATTTTGAAGTGTTTGATCTTACGAGTAGATGCTGCTTGCTTAAAAAACGAGCAGCAGATATTTCCTTCCCCTGCCTAAAACTTCTCCTTCTTTTAAGGTTTTTGAGTAGTACCGGAATTTAATTGAATCTCATGTTATATATTTATCTCTGATTTGTTTATTTTATGAAATCCAATCAAGTAATTTTTATATATTTAATTTCCCGCGAAGAAAATCCTTTTTTTTTTTAAGATTTCAGAATGTCAGAAAATCCTATTTCTAATTGACAAAAGAAAGGTCTTTTTACAAAGAACAATGACACTAGTAGCAGAAACAGACGAACGATAGTTGAAGTCCTCGTAATAATACTTGTGTGACTTGTGAGTACTGAGTAGTAATAATGAATCCGCTGCATGATGACTTGAGTCTTGAGCTCGATTAAGTGACAGAAGGTTAGGAGGAGATTCTTGCAAGAGAATTATTATAATATTAACTCATGGAGCTGGAGGTACCCTACTTCCTAATTAAGAGCAGTACCTACTAGATGCATGCACCTTGCTTGCTCATCGTAATCCTGTTCGCTCGACGCTCATAGTCAAAGAACTTGTATAGGCTGTAGCTAACCTTATCCTCAGAGTCAAGTCAGATTCACAGACTCTCTTTCCAAAAAAGAAAATAATCCTCAAACCAACAAGCGCAGCCCAAATTCCTCAATGGCAATCGGGACTGCAATTGCAGCTGGAACAGTATCAACTACATATGGCTTCATATTAAATTTCTTGCTGCCATCTCTGCGTGAAGAATTGGGTCTCCTGATTGGCTTCCAATCTGAGCAGGAGAAATTACAAAGCCTCTTCACAACGATCCAGAGTGTGCTCGAAGATGCCTTGTCGAGGCAATTGAGCGACCGTTCACTTCAAGACTGGTTAGAGAAGCTCACGGAAGTGGCTTGTCATGCCGAGGATGTGTTAGATGAATTCAATTTTGAGGCGTTGAGGAGAGGAAAGACATCCCAAAAAGCCCATTTGAGAGGGGTGCGTGATTTCTTCTCCTCTAATAACCAGTTAAAATTCAGGTTTTTGATGGTCCACAAGATTGAAAACCTCAGAGGGAAAATTGACTTTTTTGCCGTTGAGGTATCCAAGTTTAATCATGGACCAGCAGCCTCACAGAGACCAGCAGGAGCCACAGATGAGCGGTTAACTCATTCCTTTGTTGAATCGACTGAAGTTATTGGGAGAAATGATGAAAAAGAGAAAGTTAAAGCAGCATTGTTAGACGCTAGAGCAACCAGTAGAAATACTTCTGTTGTTGCAATAGTTGGCATCGGAGGGGTTGGGAAAACCACTCTTGCTAAATTGGTGTATAACGACTTCAGCAAAGTGAATGGTTATTTCGACTTGAAAATTTGGATATGTGTATCGGATAATTTTGTTCTGTCGAAGATTTTGAAATCTATAATAAAGTCAGCAAGACCCGATGGGAAATGTGAAGTTGATGAATTGGATCAATTGCAAAGCAAAGTTAGAGAGACACTATATAGGAAGAGGTATTTGCTTGTGCTAGATAATGTGTGGAATGAAATGCAGACGGAGTGGAATGCCTTGGAGGAACTGCTAAGATCTGGTTTCCAAGGTAGTAAGGTCATGGTAACAACACGTAGCCTAATAGTCCCCAAAATTATGGGTTCATGTTCATCTCATGTTTTTCGTTTGAGTCCTTTACCAGATAATATCTGTTGGGACTTATTCCTGAGACGAGCTTTTGAAGCCCAAGAAACACCAAGCCGGGATTTGGTGAAAATTGGCAAGGAGATAGTTAATAAATGCAGGGGCATTCCATTGGCTGCACAGGCTCTGGGGAGCCTATTGCGGCTTAAACGTGATGTGGCTGATTGGAAGTCCATAGAGAAAAGTGAGATGTGGGAGCTATTTAAATCAGCCGATGACATCATGCCTGTACTTAGATTAAGCTATGATCATTTAAGCTCACAGGCAAAGCTGTGCTTTGCTTTCTGTTCTTTGTTTCCAAAAGACTATGAAATGGAAAAGGAGACCCTAATAAGACAATGGATATGTAATAGATTTGTGCTGAATGAACGAGATCCTGGAGGAGGTCATGAAGTTTTCAATCATCTAATGTTGAGGTCTTTCTTTCTGGAAACTGATAAGGATGAAGATGGGCAGGTGAGAAAATGCAAGTTGCACGATTTGATGCATGACCTGGCCCGATTAGTTGCTGGAAAGCACTTCTGCATGGTAACTAAATATATCAGTGGGGGTATTGTTAATGAAAGAACTTATCACCTGTTAATTGATCAATGGTCATCTGGTTTGGCTATGATTCTGGAAGGAAAGAAAGGCAAATATTTACGGACACTGCTTATATCAAGGTGTAATCCAATAGAGGGAAGTTTTCTCAAAAGAACATTTGTTAAGATGAGATGTCTGCGGGTGCTAGATTTGAGTAGCACTGAAATCAAGGTTATACCCAATTCAGTTGGTTGTTTGATACATTTAAGGTACCTAGACCTATCGAATAGCTTGATTGAATTGTTGCCCAAGTCGGTTGGCCATCTCCTAAACCTTCAGGTACTTAAGCTCCCAAATACAAAAATTAAGAAATTACCAGAAAGCCTTAGAAAGTTACAAAGCTTGATACATTTAGATATCAGGGGATGTTTATATCTGACCGACATGCCAGTTGGTGTGGAAAGATTGACCCATCTACAGACACTAACTGATTTTTCAGTTGGCGCAAAGAAAACTAGCTGTGCATTGCAAGAATTAAAAGAGCTTGACCAGATCTCAGGAGAGCTATTCATATGGCATCTTGAAAACTTCAAAACCAGATCTACAAAAATCCAACAGACAATTTTATCTAATAAAGAAAACCTTGTTTCGTTGCGATTAACATGGGACCATCACAATAATTCAGCCTCAAATGATGACATTGTAGGAGCGCTCAACTTTCTTAGGCCTCATGAAAACCTAAAGCGGTTGCAATTGCACAACTATAGTGGGCTTGAATTCCCTCCTTGGTTATCCGAGTCTTTACTTCCCAACCTAGTTGAAATTAAACTATTTTATTGTACAAACTGTGAGCATCTGCCATCATTTGGAAGTATTCCAGATCTTAAAATTCTCCAGATAATTGGTATGCGCAAAGTGAACCAAATCAGTCATGAATTTTATGGTACTGGACTGGTCAATGGGTTCCCCTCTTTGGAGAATCTTGCATTCTTCGACATGCCAGAATTAAGGGAGTGGCCCATTTTCGAAGGGATTTCATTTCCAAAGTTGATTGTGCTAACAATTGGGAAGTGCCACGCATTAAACTGCATCCCATGGGTTCAAAGCTTGCAAACATTAGACATCTCTCACTGCAGTTCATCACTGCTAGTATCATTATCAAATAGTCCAAATTTACTGGCACTGTCATCTCTTGTAATAGATAATATACAAGGGTTGATATCTTTGCCAGATGGCTCACTGCTTTGTTCGAGTTCTCTGAGAAAGCTCCTTGTGTCCTCCTGCGAACAACTGGAACATTTGCCACTAAATGATATGCAATTTCTTATATCGCTTCAATCGTTAGAGATTTTTGACTGCCCACAACTGAATTCTCTATCTTTTGATGCCTCAAAGCTGACTTCCCTCCAGAGTTTGAACATCTGCAATTGCAGAAGTTTAATATCACTGCCACGGAACTGGACCAGTATTACCAGTTTGCGATCCGTAAGCATTGTTGAATGCCGAAATGTGACCTCATGGACAGAAGTGGAACTGAATGGGTTGAGCTCACTAAGTGATTTTACTCTAGAGATTTGCAATAATAGGGTAAATTTATCAGGGTTGTTTCAGCATGTAACCAATCTAGAAACATTAACAATACACGGTGGGCATGACAATCTTAATCCCAAACCCAGTAAATTTATTACAGGCAACTCTTTTATCATTTGTTGTTGCGGTGATTTATTGGACTCATTGCTTCATGGGTTGTCAAATGCTAATTCACTGGAACATTTGATATTAAAACACATTTCAGGCACAGCCTTACCAGATTCAATAGGAGAAATCCAATCTCTTCACTACTTGTCAATTCATGACTGTCCAGAACTGGCATCCCTACCAAACTGTCTGACAAGGCTTACCAGATTGAAGGTATCAATTCAAGGCTGCCCCACACTGGAGAGGTAACAGAGGTATACTGGGAGGATTGGAGCATTATATCACATGTGAGATCAGTTTGAATAGTGGATATTAGATCTTACTGGAGATGAGCCCAAAAGGAGAGAATTAAAGATAATGTAATTTAGTTTGTACTTGTTGCCAGATCAGAATAAGATAGAATAGTATATGACACTTGGCTTTTGTTCTAGGATCATAACGTCTTGATTAGTTTTTTTTAGTTTGTAATAACTAATATGTTTGTCAGCATGTCATGTAGCTTCAGTAGTGCGTATGAAGGAATTTTAGCATCTACATTCTTTTATTAATTTGAACTGCACAATTCTTTTGAAGTAGTCTAATCAAATGCCCCCATTTCAAAAGGCTGGATAACAGATGCTGTATCCTATCGTTTTTTTAGAATTCCATCTCTTTTTGTTATTATTTAAATGAATTTTTGGCTCAATCATTTCTTTCAAATTGATGTTTCAATATTTTTTTTGTCATTTTTTCTTTTCCTTTCCTTTTTTTTTTCTAAAAAAATGAGATGAGGTCCCTTGAAATAGATAATTGGTACCGCTGGAATCTAGTTATTGAAAAGTTTAAGCCCGCTAAAAATATACATCTCAAAGACAATATGATGTCTTGTTAACACGGGGAAAGCGATGTTTAACGCCATAAAACAATTGTCAGATATTAATATTATTGAACCAAAATCTCTAAATGTGTAAAAATGATAACTAATCAGCACTCTGCGAGGATCACCACTATGCCAGCAAGGTCACCAAAGACATTTCACACCAGCCACCTTTTGCCCTTATATCTGTCTTAGAAGTTAGAATCTTACCAGCGCACAAAATTTTCCAAGATAGCATATAAAAAACTGAAATTAAAGTCATTTATTTTTTGTCTGTAGGTTTAATCAGATATAACCTTCTCAGTAAAAATCCGAGCAAATAACGTCAAACCATTTATTCCTACTTTTATTTATATTATTTTCATATGCCAACAACAGGCTTTGGAAACCAATTGCAATAGCAAGTGTTGCTGTGATAATTTTACTAAGATTTCTAAATAAGCAAACTTATTAAATTTTTAATTATTTTACATCCTTGTTATAATTTGTTGCTATTATCATACTAGCCTTTACAATTAATCTCTAAAAAATAGAGACACATGTACTTTACTAGCATTGTTGCAAGCTTTTTATACTAAACAACAAAAGAGTACTCAGGCAGAAGACAGAAAATTGTTATTTGTGTTAATTAAACTATTTCTTCGAGCAACTTGAAGAAATGAAATTTTCAGGGATAGTGAAAGAAAATCACAAGCATAGATCTTTTTGGATTTAATTCATTATTATCAATGGGTACTCCGCGCATCTCTTATCTATGTAAAGTGGCAAACAATTAATACTTGTTTCAAGTTACAAATGCTTCAGAAGAAGCGATGAATGATGTTAGTTATCCAACTAACTGGACCCAATTAAATCAATTTGCTGAATTAGGCCATGAACAGGCCTATTGCAACATTGGGCTTGCTCAATTTATTCGAACTGAGAAAATATTGGCATAATACGCTGACGCTACATGAAACTTGTGTTTTACAAATAGCAAGTACGACAGGAAAAACAAGGCTTGTAGTCAGACTTCAGTAACTTACAATCCAAAAAACCACTAAACCTATCATCTAACTCTTTCTGGCTAATTAGTTCTGTGAACTCCCAATTTGATTAGCAACTAATCAAGGATATTTCTCTAGTTGCTGATTGCATATGCGAATTAGGATACATTGGGCATACTGAATAGTTCAAGGCTAGGTCCAATTCTTAGGCTCTTGTGACTTCTGAGCTTTCTTATTGGGAATTATTATTATTATTAAGTGGCTGAATCTTTCACCTACATTTTATTCCTCGTAATTACTGATTCATTTTTTTTCCCGATTGGATCAACCCAGTAAGAAGAAAAGCAGATGATAGAAGTGTTGTTTGCGTGGATATTTTTGTTTTTATTGAGAAATAGCCAATTTTTATCTATGATGTGAAATCAATATCATCAATATTAGATTTCGCACTGAAGAATAAATTCAAGCTGAGTTACAAATTTAGCGCCTGACACCCATTACATGATTCACGCAACAATTCAAGCAGCATCCACAGCTCAAAATCCATTGCCCTACAGAATAAATCGCTTTATATGACACAGTTTTGTCAGCTGTAAGTAGGGACCTACGCAAAAACGAAATGTGTGGCACTGTTACTGGTGCATTTCTCCATCAAACCTCCCTCTTATACCTGTCACACGTGGCTGTGCCCGTGCAAGGGGAGACCACTGCATGCCTCTCAGGCCATCATGCTCTTGGCCCAATTTGTGCTTTCGTTGCCTCATGCTCTCATGCCTTACCAGTTTGCCCTCCAAAACCAAAAAGCATTCAGTAATTATACATGTTCAAACAAAAGGGGGAAGACTGAAGAGAAAAGGCATTAATTTGATGCATCTATTTTCAACATGCTAAACTGAAACGCATGAGAAAAGAGACTTCACCAGTTCCATGATTGGACCAGGAAATGTTGTTTAATTTGACTTGGAAGTCCATTTCTCTGTGATGTTGCAAAAAAATGTCCCAAATAACCGCTCAATTTACGGAGTAGTAGACATAACTAGCACATTACAGGCTTCTTAGATGCCTCTCAGGTCTCAGCCATTTATTTTGGTTTCTATCTGTTACATAAGGTTCAGTAAAGGATGCAACGTGGGAAAAATCCATTTCCACCAACCTAGTCTATAGTTATTATTATTTTTTTAATTTCACTAGCCAAAACTAGCCAAAACTAACACATGGGTGTAGGGACTTAGAAAATTGTATGAGGGGATTTGATTCTGCCAACTTCACCGCATTATCCAAACCAATTATGCAATTAGTAACGACAAAGATTTCAACGAGCATCCCTACCCACCGATTAGTAGTTTACAATTGGGAAATGTTAGCCAATGTTGTCTGGTCGTGTACGAAACCAACCACCGCTAGAATAGAAACAATTTGTTGTTTAAGTCCAAATTGAGGATCTTATTGCAAATAAGCATTGACTTCGGAGGGTTTTAATTAAAAGGGGGTCAAACAAAATGGAGAGTGTGATAATGATGATTTTGCAATTCGGTAAAATAACTTAAGCTAATTCCTTCCCTAAAAAAATGTTAGTTTGTTCTAATTAATTACGAAATATACAAATATCCTCATTATTAAAACAATAATAAACAAAAATACTTCTCTACAAAGAAAAGATAATGCGGTTAAGCGAAGTGGTCCAATAAACATATTCTGAAGTGGAACGCCTGTACCTTTTTGCACTGAACTCCTGAAGCATCATAAGTACACCTCAGAAAAGTTGGGACAAGCCCAGCGATGCACCGACCAGATGCAGTCCCACTACGATTCTGACGATACCCTTCCATGTTACACCTAGCCTATTAACCCGTGCGGTTGTGCCATTGGGCATGGTCCACGATTTATATAAATTTGAATCACCATCAATTTATAAGTAGAAAAATATATTTATAAGATTTTTTCTATTTATTTAAAAATCTATTATCAAAATTATCAAAATAATCATTGTTAAGTAATCCCTTCCATTTACATAATATCTGAATATAAAAAATTAAAATTCATGTTTTTAGATTTCCTTTTGTGTGTACATACATTTTGAACCTTTTAGTTTCGGTCTTTCGGACATAATGATATTGAATATGCAATAAATGTGCACATATATGTTAGATTTTGCTGTGAATGCATGCATTAAAAAAATAAAGATATAATTCTCAAATATTAAAATAAAAAAATATTATTGTTGTTCATTTAAAAAAAAATCGCGGTTGACAAAAAAGTTCCACGATCACGATGGATGGAAAGAAAAGAAAAATAATTACTGACCTAATGAGACCCGTGTATTTCACTTTTAACCTTTATTTCAATGAGAAGTGATTCGATGCCATTAGTTTAAGTGATATATGGTATTTTTAATTTATTTTTCAAAATGTAATACTTAAATTTCATATACAAACCATTGACCTTATTCAATTTTATGATTTTTGGATGTTATTTTACGCTAGACCAAATGATAACAAAATGAATGAATCTAGTTAACTATAATTGATTAATTTGTATGCATCCATTTTGTTATTATTTAATCTAGTATAACACGTCCTTTAAAAATTATGAAATTTTATACACATACATATATCATAAAAATGAACGAGTTTAACATTTAAATTTGAAATTTGAATATGAAATTTCTAAATATAAATTAAAAGATAAGTCGGTGGTATCGGATATCTTTCTCTATAAATAGTGGCTATAGATTAATATGTATAGTTTTGTTTTTCAGAAAGTTTTCATCGTAAGATTGTATAGAAAAATTCTCAAAAAGAAAAGTGTACCAAGAAAATTTAGAACAGAAAACGAACTCTTGCATTGATTCTACGTGCTTTTCCTTCACATTGGTAAATTATTTTTCGATTCAGCAAGTGCAATTTTTGGAAAAGAAAAGACATAAGTACACACGAATTGTAGCTAATACTCACTGTTCATTAACACAAATTGTAGCTAATATTCTCCCCTATTTTTTATAGAAAAAGTCGTATAAGTATAGACATGAGCTTTTTGCCATGCGAAATTGTGCTGATAGCTTAATTTCTCCTATTTCCTTTTGATATCAGGGACTTCAAATAGTAAACGACATTATCAGTGGAGATTGAATGCGGTTGGACAAAAAAAGGTAAATGTTTCTTTTATTGTCGGCGTGGTCCTAAATGTAAGCAATTTTCTCAGCTTACAATCAACAAAAGTACTGTACTGAAATACAATTATGTGAATAGCTTTATCTTGCTTGACTGTTAAAAGTATATATTAAATGACCACTGTTGTAAAATACTAGAAAAATACTTTTTAAAAGTTCTGCGATGTACGTATCATCTAAGTCTTGAACAACATATAATTTTTTTAATATTTATCTCAAGAAAAAAAATATATATCTCATCAAGTTCATAAAGACAGACTCACTATTATATATCTTTCTGACGTGAATATATAAATCAAACTTTAAGGAAGACCTAATGAGTCCTAGTTTTATATATATATTACGACCAAAAAATAAGAAAAGAAGGAAGACCCTAATGAGTCGCGAGCAGTAGCAGTGCTCGTAATGCAAGAGACTAAGATTCCTTTAGCAAGTTCTGAACGAATTAATTAGGATGTTAAAAATGAATGTTTATTTATAGAGATGTTGAGGAGGCAATCCGGTCAAATGTTTTAAATTCCATTGGTAAATCGCTGGGATTATTAAATAATCGATGTAACTGTGTTAGCACATAATCATGGTCAAATGGTTTAAAGCTTTAAATTTCTTTTTAATGATTTGCCAAAACCGTTGTAATAATTAATTGTTTATGTAAATCAAGGTTCTTAGTTGTTGGATTTGTCAGAAATTAGTCATTTTTTCTGGACTCTATAATTCGTTAAAGCGCGGCTGGTTTTCATAGTTTCTTAATAATGCCATGTTACCTTTCTCTCTTTCTTCATTTATAAGTGTATTTTTTTTATGCCTAAAGTACTAGATAATTTTTAAAGTCATACGAAAATATTTTTTCGTATTCCTACACAAGATTTTTATGGACAAGTTGGATTGTTATTATTTTATACAGAGTAAGCAGTTTTTAATGAAAATAATTATTAGTAAATATTGTTAAAAATAAGAGTGAAAACCGTAAAATTTCAAATATACGAATGGCATACACACCACCGGCAATGGCGCGGATTTAAACGCGCGCCGCGCGCCAAAGGCGCGTTTCAAAAATAATGAAACGCGCCCGCGCGCTGGCGCGTTTAAATCCATACCCATACCGCGCGACTCCATCTCGGATATATAAGAAGGAAACGCGCCAATGGCGCGTGCGCGTTTCGTTTAAAAAAAAAAAAAAAAAAAAAATGAAACGCGCCGCGCGTGCGCGCGTTTCGTAAAAAATAAAATAAAAAAAAAAGCGCGCGCATTAAGCTGGCGCGTTTTATTCGTATTTTTGAACTTACCCGTTTCTCACTCTTATTTTTAATAATATTAATTTACTAATAATTATTTTCGTTAAAAACTGCAGAGTAAGTGTTAGTTTTTTAACTTGTTGCATGTAAATTTTGTGGCTAAAAATATTTTATTTTAAATGAGTTTTATTTAAGAAATGTTTCTCAGGATGTAGCTTGAAAAAAATGACCACATTGTAACAACTACAAATATATTGCTCAGGTATAGAGATGACAAAAGCTGATCCAATCCGAAAAATCCATCTGATCCGATCTGATTTAAAAAAAAATCAAACTGATCCGAATCAACTCAAATCCGACCCGACCCGACCCGAACTGACCCGATCTAATTTCTTCCAAAAGTTAAACTAATCCAACTTGCCCGACCCGCCTGATTGCCACCTCTACTCACGTGGAGTTTATTGACAATGCTGCTTTATTTATCTATTTTGATAATTGTATTCAAACAAATTCTAAAAGATATTTTCAAAATAGAAAAATCGTTTATAAAAATAAACTTGAAATTATGATTTTCTTAAATTTCATAGAATTTAAGAGTCCTCTGATATTCCATCAAAATCCATAAAAATGGCGTGGAATTTGCAATCATTCAAAATTTGATGGGTTTTTTTTAAGAAATATCAATTGACACTTATATTACATGGAATTTTAAACACAATTAATCTATAAGTTAAAATTATGTCTATAAGTATCTTATTATATTTTGTAAGTACTTTTGAGACTCTTAAAAAACTTATTTTAACCATTTTCTTTGAATTTATTTTAAAGTATTTTTCGATGTTATATAGGCCCATGTTTTAACGTTAATATGTTCCCTTAATTTAAAGGCATTAAGAAGAAAAGTAATTTATGTTACACTTAAAACATTGCTGGAATAAGAATGAACGAATATTTAATATCATTGCTCATCAAGACATCAACGGTCAAAGGAATATTAGGCCGGTCTTTAATATTATCAACTTAAATTAAAACTTAAAGCAACTTTTTTATTTATTTTATAAACTAATTTCTAACAAGGTAGATAAGTTTTAATGTTTTGACAAAGTTATTGATTGGTTTGAAGTTTGATTAATATACTGATAACTAATCCTTAATTTAAAAATCTGCTTGATAAATTCCGATTATTGATTTAATTCCTTTACGTTAAAGTTTACTTTGTGTTGCTTTCATATTTAACGCATAGAAAGATGTGATTAGAATGCTCCGTAGGAATTTATGAAGTTGTGCTCTTGAGTTGAGAAGAGCGAGTGATTGGGGAGGAAAGCAGAGGAGAAAGAGAACGAATTGTGTTCATCTCATTGCCAAGTTGATATCGAAGCAGTTCTCATACATTTTACACAGATGCAGCGCACCAAAACAAGCAATTCAAAGTAATTTAGAGGCCTTTTAAGACCGCACACCTTCCTTGTGCAGATCACACATAAGTAAATCTGACAGCAGACAAAAAAACAATTATAATGTCTAGAGCGTCCCTTCATATTTGAGGTAATCCTAGACACTCTTTTCGACATCTTTTGATCAGAAAGGTCAGAGGTGGCTAGGGGACATACTAGACCCAATTTTTGTACATTTTCATGTGTTTTTGAGGAAGATCGAAGTCAAAGAGTGAAGATAGAAGTCGATGACTCAAGCGACATACTAGGACAACTACGAGATTTTAATTTTATCGTTGCTTATCTTAATTATTTATTATTGTATACTATTGCTACTATGTTCTCGATACTATCTTTCTTTGCTTTATCAGACTTAGTCATGATCGATTAGATCTGTTTGTATCTAGGACTAGGATGAAATGGAGCTTAGTTTTTACTATGACTTGATATTTATATCTTCATTATCTATGAATTTATGTGTTTTATATTATTTATATATTTTGATTAAGTTGTGTGATTAATTTGGATGACCCGTGGGTAGTGGTCATATCTAGTGTAGGTTGTTTGAGTCAAATTTAATTGTCCCAACTTAATTAGACTACAAAGGTGGATCGTGAACCGAAAGATAGACCAAAACAGTATTTGAAAGATAAAATTTTACTTATGGATCAAATACATCTTAGAAAGCCAACACTAAAAAATTTAAGGAAATTGACCAAGGTATAAAAGTTATGATTATTTGACCTTTAGAGAGTAAGTAGAGTAAACCAAGCAATCAAATATCATCGGTAAAAAGATGATATTTGTAAGGTACTAAAGAACTTGACCAAACCCTTCACAAATCATAAAAAATCTAATCTATTAAGCGTCTGTCAAATTTATATGAGAAGCCTGTGAACCGCACAACTTAGAAACTGGTAAAAAATTGCCTAAGCCCTGGAAACACTTATTTAATTGCATTAAAAACCTCAAAATATTTCTCTATTTTCTGTATTAATTTAGTTCAAGCATTTAATTTTTCAACTAATCAACAAACCAAAAAAAAAACTTTTTTCTAGTTTAGGAGTAGATCGAGTCCGGTAATTACCTCTGTCCGTGTGGATTCAATACCTAACTATACTCTTCGAGTCATGCACTTGCAACGAGATTAGTGCACCAGATATTTCAGAGCGATAACATAAGGTGAGTGGATAGATTCTTATTGTTGAGAAATATGAACTTTATGAATGATGAACAACTTTATTAATTTGTTTTGATTATTACAATCAGTAATAATGGCTTTTATACATGTGGTACCTAACGGTACCATTTTTAACTGTACAAAATTTATACCAACGGTAGTACCTCGTTGTCTAGAATAAAGATAAAAAAAAGATTGAGGTGACTAACTCTTTATCTATTAATTAAATAAAAGATTATTTGTTCTTTTTTTAATTGATCAATGATGAAATTAATCCTAACGGATCTGAGACTAATCACTTATTACATCTCTAATGCTAATTATTTTTAACACTCTCTTTCAAGTTGGGGGTATAAATGTCAATCATCCCTAATTTCCTAGAATTCTCTTCAAATGGTCTCGGATTCAATCCTTTTGTAAAGATGCCCGCTAATTGTTCTTCGCTCTTCAAGTATGGAGTTTCAATTTGTTTGATTGGATTTTTGGTTGAATGAAGTGGCAATCCACTCCTAAGTATTTGTCCGCTCATGGAAGATGAGATTCAATGTTATATGTCTTGCGGCTTGGTTATCATAAAATATTTTCATCAAACTTTGTATTTCAAAGCCCATATCTGGTAGAAGTTGTTTGATCCAAGTTAACTCAATTGTGATCGACGTCATAGCTCAATATTCTGTTTTGACGTTTGATCGAGCCAAAATATTTTGTTTCTTATTTTTTCACGTGGTTAAATTTTCACCTATAAATGTGCAAAAGTTGGTTGTCAATTTTCGATCAAAGCTTCTGACCCAATCTGCATTGAAATAGCCATATATTTCATTAGAATTATTCTTCTTCATCCATATTCCCTTTTCATTTGTTTCTTTCAAATATCTTAGTATCCTACCTATGACATTTAAATGTGTTGTTCGGGGAGCATACATAAATTAACTAATTTGGTTTATTGAAAAAGAGATATCTGGTCAAGTTATGATTAAATAAATTAATTTATTTGTGAGCCTTTAAATGATTTATATCTTCTAAATGCCCATCATTTTCAATATTTAACTTATACTTACTTTCCATTGGTGTAGAGGCTAGCTTACATACTTGCTTATCGGTTTTCTATAATAAATTAAGTGTGTATTTTTTTGTGAAATAAAAAGACCCTTAGGTGAATGAGTTATCGCAATATCTAAAAAATATTTTAACAAATCTAGATCCTTAATATCAAAATTTTATTTTAATTATAACTTCACCCTCTTAATTTCATCCAAGCTATTACTCATAATAACTATGTCATCTACATATACTAGACCTATAATTGTAAAATCATTGGATTTTTTTTGAAAATAGTGAATGTCGCACTACTAATTTAAAATCATAAGAAATTAAATAAGAATTTAATTTTTCATACCAAGCCCAAGAGGATTGCTTTAGCCCATATATGGATTTATTTAATTTACATACAAGGTTCGAATCATTTATCTTTTTATCATCAAACAATATTATCATGTAAATCTTTTCATCTAATACTTCTTAGAGAAATATTTTTTCACATCCATTTATATAAAGACTCATTTTGGTTCATGGCTATGGAAAAAAATATCATTCATCTTTGCTACGGGAGCAAATATTTTTTGGTAATCTATGCCATAAATTTACATGTATCCCTTGACAACCAATCGTACTTTATACCTTTCTATGGTGCAATCACTATTATGTTTAATCTTATAAACTCATTTGCACTCTATGTTTTTTTCTTTGTGTAATTGCATGTTTGTCCAAGTTTGATTTTTTTTTCTAATGCTTTTGAATTCATCTTCCATTGCTTTGCACCATGCCGGTTGGCTTACGGCTTCTTGACAGGCAATCAATTATTTTTCTTTGTAAGTCAAGATTAGGAAGACTTTATAGGTTATAAAGCGTTATAACCTTGTTGAACTTTGAAGTATTCATTTAGACTTTCGTAAGGGATCTCTTTGATGCCTTCTTCACCTTCCTCTTGTATTTGAAGAGCCTTATTCTCTTCCTCTTGCATTTGAGGTATCTCCTCAACCTCATGTTCATTCTCTTCCTCTTGCATTATCTCATCCTCACTCGGATATTCAATTGATGGAAAAGTTAAGATATTTGATGGCGCTCGTGCATTAATCTCATTTTCTAATTTTTTGAAGTATGATTTATTTTTTTGGAATGTCACGTCTCTTGAAATATAAAATTTATGATTAATGGGATTATAATATTTATATCCATTTTTATGTGAAATATCCTGAGAAAATGCTCTTGATCGATGTATAATTCAATTTGTCTCGTTTGTTTTGTGTATATAGAATGTGCATCCAAATATTTTCAAATGATCAAGTATAATTTTTTGTAAAGAATTTCTAGTGGACTTTTATAATTTAGGTTAGTGTTCGACAATCGGTTAATTAAATGCGTAGCAATCAACACAACATCCGACCAATAATTTTTTGAATATTACTTTGAAATAAAAAAAACTCGAGTCATTTCAAGTAAATATATATTTTTTCTTTTCGAAGCGTCATTTTGTTAAGGTGTATAAACGCAGGTGGTTTGATGCATTATAGCCTTTTGTTTTAGAAAATTTGAAAAGTTTTGATTTATAAACTCCATTCCATTATTGGTTCTAAAGGTTTTAATCTTGTAGTTAAATTGATTTGTACAAAATTAGAGAATTCTTAAAAATAAATAAAGTCACACTTTTATTTTTCATTAAATATAACCAAATAATTTTAAAATAAAATATTTTTAATAAAATATTTATATTCATTATATGAATCATATGGATAGAACCCATACATCTAAATGAATGAGTATAAAAGATTCATTGCTATCTCTACTCCTTATTAAGCACATATGTGTGTTGATCTTGTAACGGTTCAGATTTTTTGTTGAATTTTTAGAGATAATATAACTCATCGGATTGAGTTATTTATCAAATAATGTTACTATCTCTATGACTATTTGTGTTGAATTTAGAATTTTCTCTCAATTTTATATGTTAAACAAAATGTTACATAATTTAGGATTACAATTGCTCTATTTTATTTTCTTTTTTTCTTAAATTGCCATCAATTATGAATTTTAATTTTTCTTAAACGCTGAATGTTAACTTTCCTCTCAATTTATATTTATTTTACATTAATTATGTATTCATGATTGAAATTTATAATTGTTACACTTAACATCTTCTTTGATTTGTCGATTTGCAAAACAATCTTGAATTTTATAATTTATCTTGTTTGAGTTTTATGCAGGGATTAACATGCAATGGACTAGTGCACAATAATCAAGACTAATGATGAGACATAAGAGCTAAATTAAACTGCATTAGGCCTAGGTTTAGTTAGACTTAAATTGGGTTGAATTGGTCAAGATAAATTGAGCTTAAACAACATAGAAAACTATTTCTGCCGAGTGAATATTATAACGATTCAGGAATCGTTATAACGGTTCATCTCAATACTCAAAAATATTTTAAGGCAGAAAAATATGCATAAAAACTAGAGTGTATCGTTATGTAATGATTTTATAATCGTTACAACGATTCATGAAATGTATAATGATTGGATGAATCGTTATAATGTTTCATCTCAGTTGATCCAACGGCTATTCTTTCTAAATCGTTATAACCGTTCATGCCGAAAAATAGTTTTTCAGTTGTTTCAGAAGATCTATTTTAAAAGGATTATCTCTCTCAATGAATAACTGATCCATCTAGCTAAATCATTACTCCAGAGAGCTTATTAGTCATATTTAAGAGAGAGAGATAACTCAAGATATTGATACACTCAATTAGCCAAATCTTTGTTCAAGCTCAATCTAGTTTCTCTCTATTCTCTCAACTTGATCCTTCGTGATCTTCTTGAAAAAATTCTCTTGAGATGTTGTGCTCAACTCCTTTTTGAGCTGTAGTGCTCACTTCTTGTTTTGAGTGTGTTGTCACTCACATTTTTGAGTATGTTGTCACTCGTATTATCGATAAGCTTGGCAACCCATTTTTATAAGGGACCAAGTTCTACAAGTGTAAAAACATTTTTTTTAATATATCGACTCAACCTCAATTGTTAGAGGTTGCGGGTCCCGGAGACGTAGGCATTGTTAAAGCTGAACTCTGTTATATCTTGTTCTTATTTTATCTTTACTTTTATTTTCTCATATTTCTTTGATTGCTATATTCTTGTGAGAATTAAATTGATTTAAATTGTATTCCGTTGCCATTACACTTGAACATTAAACCCCAAATCGGTTTATATATTTCTACCTTAGGTTCTTTACATTCTTACATTATTTTTGATCTTTCAATACCACCATCCTAGAGCTTTCAAGATCTATCAAAGTGGTATCAAACCAGGAGCTCAGTTTTAATTGCTTTATTTGTGGTATTTTTGGTCCAAGTTGACTTCTTTGATACATGTAAAAGAACCCTCAACTTTAGGTCTTAATTGTAAAAATTTCAGTTTTTGGAAGAAATATATGGTGAACTACTTCAACATACTAGATCTTTGGGATGTTGTCCAACATGGTTATATACCACATTATAATCCTAACAACTTCACAATGACACAAAAGGCCAAATAACTGAAATCTTAAAATGATTATGCCGTCAATATTATCTTAAATTCGGTTAGTGAAAAGATTGCTATACTATTTGGTACTACCGAAATTGCTAGTGAAATGTGAGAGACCCTATTGAATAGATTTGAGGGCAATACTCAAATGAAAAGAACAAAACTAATGGGTCTAGAGTCCGAATTTGAAAATTTTTGTATACAAGAAGGAGAGTCAATTGAGAATATGTATTCAAGATTAATGCATATTCTTAATGAATTTGATGAAGTTGGAGAATCCTTGTCTAACTCTAAGATTGTAGACAAGATTTTTAGGGTAATGATGAGAAGATCAAGATGAGAGAGCATGCTAAGTACTTTAGAATCAATGCAAGGCTCTTTTGGTGAATTCACACATGAAGAAGTATTCACTCATCTTCTATGCTTTGAGGAGAAGCTACGACAAAATGGAGAGCTCACACCAAAACTCAAAGAAACCGCACTTGAAGCTCAAAGATCTCCATCGCATCACTATTTAAGCAAGACATCATCTAGCTCATCTTATATGAATGATCAAGTCATTACGAAGATGTTTGAAAGAATGCTAAATCTAGAAAAAGAGCACAATGAAGAGCGAGATGAGAAATGAATGACATGTATATGTTTCTCATGCCATAAGAATGACATTTATATATTTTACCTTAGGTTTTTACATTCTTATATTATTTTTGACCTTTCAATACCACCAACCTAGGGCTTTCAAGATCTATCAATATTAATTACTAAATTATTTTTATTTTTATTTTCTTATTTTTCGCATGAAGATATGAATTTTTATATTTTTGAAAGATATCAGCATAGCAACGCACGGACAAGATACTAGTTATAATTAAATGATTTAAATGATAATATAGTATATTTTTTCAAATTACATACTTCTCAGCTACTACAATATAATTTTAAAAAATAAAAAAATATTTTAAAATCTTATCGGAAGGATGCTCAATTCTTCTATGCAAAAGATTGTCCAATTCTTCATTTCTCTTTATATTAAAACTTAATTTTCTTTCTTTCAAATTATAGAGTCTATTTTATAGAAAAAACTTTACCAATCACATTCTTGGTTATTAGTTACTGAAAAATTGCATTCTTTAATGTAAAAATAATTTTACAATCTAATTCATTGGTGATTTTACAAATGGATAATAAGTTGGATACACAGTTCATTACATGCGAGACATATGAAATCGTTTTAAAAAAGAGATTTATTGAGCCACTTCCTCAAATTTTTATTTTATTTTTATTTATAATAATTATAAATTATTTACCCTTAAAATGCTTATAATTGAGTAATAAATTTTTATTTCTTGTCATATGACATGTTTTATCTAAGTCAAGTATCCAATTTATATTTGAATTAATTTGAGATAAATTAGAGCTTATATCAGAGGCTTAATTTGTATTTGGAGTGAGCATCACAGACAACTATTGAAGCATCTGTCGCATTTGATCCATGCTCATCTTCCTATCTGCGCTAGGTTTTTTTGTTTTGCTCTGTGCTTCCTTCATTTGTGTCGTACAACCCTTTCTCTCTTCGGTTTGTGTTGCATACCCTTTTCTTTCTTTGACCTTATCGCCTGGTCTAGGTTGTAGCTTTTGTTGAATGTTGCGAGGGCTCTAGATTATAATTCATCAATCGGTTAAGATCTCATAACAATGCATCTTTTTTCTTCTCTTTCTACTTTATCCATTACATCGTCAAGAGAAGGGAGATTGGATAGAGAAGAATATGTGATCTAATCGATTCATAGCTTGAATTGAGGCATGTCAAGAAATGAAAGATCTCATCTTGTTCCTCTCTTTTGTGGATTTCATCAAGGCCCGTGGTTGGAGGTTGGTATAGTTTGAGCTTATCAGCCTTTTCTTGTAATGGAGCAAATGTCTCAGAAATGATTTGATCTGGTTGTTATTTGTTTTGGTGAAGTTCTTGTTGCAATTGTTATACATGCGAGTGATTTTTCTTCTTATCATACAATCACTCAGCCTTCTTTCACATGCCTTGAGGAGTGTAGCTACCCGCTAAACCGACTCAAGACCGAGACCGATAGTTAATGATTTATATATATATATATATATATATATATATATATATGAGTGTAGCTACCTAAGCTAAACCGACTCAAGACCAGACCGATAGTTAATGATATATATATATAGAGAGAGAGAGAGTGGAGATACCGTGAGCTTAAGCTCACGGAGGCCTTTCGTGAGCTTAACTCAAAAAACATATCAAATCATTTCGAAATTTTAATTTATCATTATCATTAAATTCTTTATATGAAAATCTCATGGGATGCAAAAATTTGAAGCGTTTTGAGCTTTTTAAGTTGTGGTTTTAATTTTTAAAAATCAGCTCTAAAAATAATAATAATATATTCAATACTTGAACATCATTTTAAAAAATTAAAAATGGTGATTTAAAAAGGTCAAAACACTCCAAATTTTTGCATCCCACAAGATTTTTATATAAAGAATTTAATAAGAATGATAAATTAAAATTTCGAAATGATTTAATATGTTTTTTGAGTTAAGCTCACGGAAGGCCTCCGTGAGATTAAGCTCACGGTATCTCCACTCTCTATATATATATATTGTAGTCACCACCCGATGTTCACCGAGAAAATTACAAAGTAAATTATTTTTTGCCCAAAAAATAAGAATTAGATTTGTGCATTGGTTATGAGTGTGAAATGTGTTAGACACCAACACTCATCTCGATTTATTCGGTCTCTATTAGTTTGGCCTTATAAAATAAAAATAAATAGATAAAAAAAGAAAAATAAATCAAGGAGATTGCTACTTAAATTGTAAAGATAGTAAAAAAAAAGGAAAAAAAAAAGAGATAAAGAGTTCGAAATTATTCGAAAATATTGGCAAATCGGAAAAAGCCTCCTCCACCGGACATTATCTTGGCATTAGGGAAGGATATGCTTAACGACTTGGATGGCTAGATTTTTAGTTTATGAGTGAACACTATGGAAGAGTTGATGAAATTTCGATGCCAACAAGGAAGCTTTGCTATAACTCATCTTTCTATGATTCACTCATTTTTCCTTTTTACTAAACTGATATTGATCGAAACTTAGATTTTTTTTTCACTCAAAGTTTTAGAGATGGATGAATATTTTTGATCTCTTATAAGTTTTCACACTCACTAGCCATGGAGCAAAATGCATGAATGCACAGGTATTTATAGGGATGGTCTCATGATATGCCATGTAAGAAACAACAAAAGTGATTTAATGTTGGTTGGACCAAATTACTTTGCTTGTTAAATTAAAAAAACATGTTGCCATAATTTTGGGTTACTTTGTATCATTTTGCTTGTATCATTTTGCTTGACTCCAAACGGATGAAGTGACAAAACATCACAATGCGTAAATGACATGTTTTAAATTCTGTATGCTGCACTAAAGAAATATGCCCCGACTTAATATATTTAAAGTTCCTAAGAGTAGTGTACAACATATTAATCAACATACTGATTTGACTTAATTTGTAAGGGATAATTGCGTATTTTATATTGTATTGGCTTTACTAAGCTTCTATCAAAGTTTATTGATAGGATATTAATTATGAAAATCCAAGAGACTATATTTGTCTCCATATTAAAATGTGACATTGTGGAAAATTATGTATGAGCAACAATTTTTTTATTTGCGGAAAACTCAATCCTTGATGTGATAGTTTAATTTATTAAACATAGAAGGCTAATATCTATAGAAGAAACAAATATTTCTATTAATCAAAATGGTTAAATTATATGATAAGAGATACTAGTTTGCTCTCAGCTAATGCTAAAGTAGTAACTTAATATTTTTACATTTTTTCGTTTTTTTCAAGTTTATTTATTTATTTATTTATTTTGCTCATCAACAATAACTTAATTATGTTAGTATTAGCATTGAAAGATTTTTTTTTTTCAAATTTCCTGTCTTGTTCAAGATCGATGCTCTTACTCTCTCTATTTGTTCCTTTTTTTATCCATATTTTCATGTATAAAGTGTATTTGTAATGGACAAATTCTGACGAGACGTGTGTATGCATGATAATGACAGAAATATGCTATGGCCCACATTATTTAAATTCTCCAAAAATTCGTTAGCAGTATGAAGCAACCAGTGAAAATCAAGTTTAACTTCTTAATTTTAGTGAGAAATGATATGGTGCATTCATTCAATGATTTATTGGAATACTTGCCTTATTGAAGATGCTTTATGAATTATGGAGAAATTAATGGAGCTTAATATATCATTATCTTAAAGGTAATTTTATATGTAACACCTCAGGAACGTGTTTCTCTGTCTTCTAATCCATAAGAATGTTAAATTTGAACTGAGATTTTTCGATCATAGTATCCGATTTAGCTCCGATATTCGCGTTTAGTTGTTCGATTTTTTTTTGAAGTTTCATTCTAAAGTAAAATCTTGGCAGTAACTATATAAAAATTATTTCTTAATAATTTTAAAACCGACTTGACAAATAAAAAAATTAATCTTAGTGCCGTAATTGTATTTTATATATTTTTTCATTAATCATGATTTCTTTTTCATTCATTAGGAAAGTAACTATATTGGAAAGGTTTTGCTCATTTCTTCAAGATCAAAGTTTTTACATAAACTGATATTCATGTGAATTTATTACATTAGATAAATTTTAATGCGAACATAAAGATTTTATTCTAAAAATGGTATTTTATTATCACTTTGCTTGTTATTGTGTACAAACATGTCTCCTTATTTTATGGTACTATTTTAATCGACCCTAATACTGTATGAATGACAAGTGAGAGATGCGAATACCATGAAATATTCTGATGAAGGCATTTGAAGCTAACCTTAGATATATATGTAAAATAACGCAATTAACAATATTAGATATCTAAATTTTATGGAAGGAATGAGTTGGATTTTATTATTTGAATTTGTGCTTGGATATGTATTGAAATAATTAATGGATCTATGTCATCCGTGTCCCTTTTAAAAAAAGATTAAAATTGGTATTATATATTGGTATTATAATATATATAAATGAGCTTAACTCAAAAAACATATCAAATCATCTCAAAATTTTAATTTATCATTCTCATTAAATTCTTTATATGAAAATCTCATTGGATGCAAAAATTTGTATATATATATATATATATATATATATTACTCTTACCTCTCTCTTCCGATCCGTATATATGAGAGTGTTAAATTGAGTCTACGACTTTCCGATCATAGCGTCCGATTTAGATTCGGTTCACATTTAGTTGTTCAAATCTTTTAAAGTTTAATTCTATCTTGAAATTCTGACAAAACAAAAATAACAACTTAAACTTATTTCTTATGACTTTTATAACTAGTTTGATCAAATAAATTTGTAACTCATATGTAATAATTATTATGCTCTAATGAGGCAGCTAAGTTTATAATTTTTTTGTATCCTTATTAAACCCTTGGTTTCATATCAAAATTCATATCTCGTTCAGAATTAAAGTTTCTTATATATATATATATATATATATTTATAACATTTGCTAGAAATAACGATTCAACTGACCATGCATATTGCTTATTTTTCAAGGAAAAGAAAGAATCAAGTATAAGGTACATGAACATAGCTCATGGTAGGGGGAAGATCTGCAAATACTGGCGTGTGCCAGGAAAAATGATGTGACATAACCATGGATATTTAGAATTTTCTTAGAAAGACATATAAATTTGATTCATGTAAGATGTGCTATGCGAATTTTTAAAGACAAGCAATTAGACTCATCTGATTTATATTAGTGTGACTGGTATTTTACAATATTATCATGAAAGGTTAATTTTAAAAGAAATTTTGATAACTGATGCGTTTTATGATTTCATGCACGTGATTTGTAAAAATTTATCAGTAAATGTGAGTTACACTATTCTTGCACATTTTTTTTTATACAATAGTCGTGTTTGTTTTTAAAAAAAAAATAGATTTTTTTTACATCTACAATTCTAGTTCATCATTTTATTATTTATTTATTATTTTTTTATTCCTATCATTATTCTTATTTGAATCACTGTTATTATACTCATTAGTAGATAATTGTGCTTGAAAATCATTTTTATAGAACCTAAAAATGTAAAACTAGTGTACGTTCTTTCTTTTCTCATAAAATCCATGAAAACATGTTTGTACTATATAAGTTTCTTGTATATTTTGTTTTCTTCTTTGCATAGACATACGAACTAGCACTTTGCAAGTTTTGCTCTGGCAATGATGAATGTCCCCACTCACCTCTTCATGCATGTTTGAAACTCATAGTTCCTAGCTAAGAAAATGATGTATTATCAAGTATTTAAATGGTAATTTAGATGGGTTGTTGATTACATTATGAATGACCTTATTTGATATTTGTCAATATATTCTCATATGATGAGTACAATAAAAAAATGATTTCAGGAGGTAGTAGTTTTGGTTTATTTTGTGTTTTACTTTGTCATAATTATTATAAAATTATTATTATTATCACTATCATCATCATTAACGATTAAATATCTCACTAGCACTAAAATAATATGCATTGGTGTTTGAATAATTTCTTTACTATCATTAAATTTAAAATGATCTTTGTAGACATAATGCCAACAATGCCGATGATTTTATTTAATTATACTAAAATGCATGCTTTTATGAAAATGCCATGATGAAACTAGAGATATTTTAATGGCTGGCTTGAGTGAATACTTATCTGAGTATATGGCTTGGAGTTTTCGGGAGTGTCATCCGAGACGTTAATTTGGGGTGTCTACAAGGAGTATCCTGGAATGTCATGTTTTTGAGATATGGGACTCCACGATAGCTAGAAGCCAACCAGCTACCCGATTACCTTTTTTCTCTATTCTCTGATGGCCCTCCTCTCTTCTTCTGTTGGAGCCCTAGTGATGCTTAGTATTGGCATTGGGATTTTTCCATTGATATATTCTATTTTTTCTCGGCCAATTAGCCCAAATGACGCTAATCTTGCTCATATATTGTAATTCTTACCATCAAGCAGTATTAAGTAAGTTTGTCAAAACTTTGATTTGTCATTTTAAACTTTCTAGTTTGGTTTTTGATTGTTTGCTTGTTATTGTTTCAGTTAACTGCTTAGTTGAGAAGTTATGATTTGTTGGTTTTGAGAAATTTAAGGTAGTTCTCTGTTAGCACCTCAATTTTGGATTTTGATTTCTGAACTCTAATAAGAACATATGTTGGTAATGGTCTTTTGCTCTGAACTCTAATAAGAACAGATTATGTAGTCTTGTAGTAGTTACTAGTATGGTATTAATTGTTGTCAATTTGCGGTTGTTGTGTTGTTTCTGGTATTGCTACTAGTTTGTTGCTATGATTCAGGATTCTTAACGAGGCTTTGATACCATGTTGAGAAATTTGAACTTTGTGAATGATGAACAACTTTATTGATTTGTTCTGATTATTACAATCGATAATGGTGGTTTTTATACATGTGGTACCTAATAATACCATTTCTAGCGATACAGTATTGGTACCAATAGATAGTTGCATTGTTGTCTAAAAAATAATAAAAAAATTTAAGATGACTAACTCTTTATTTATTAATTAAATAAGAGATTAGTGACTCTTCTTTTTAATTGGCCAATGACGAAATTAATCCTACCGGATCCTAGACCAATCCATAATTACATCCTAATGCCAATTATTTTTAACACTTATATTTGTATTTCTAAAAAATTAAGGATGGAGTCATGATTTGAAATGGAGGGCAGATTGGCGGGATCTAAAATACTGAATGATTGAAAGAAAATTATCAGGGGAGGGGAATCAATAACTTCTATAAATTCTTAATACATAAAGAGAGTTGTTTTCAAGCACGTCATCACTTTTCTCCAACATTAGTTTTATTTAAATTTTTTCATCTACTTGAATCCAAAGATTAGTATATAATTTTCCTCTATGCTCATTTAAAGTGATGTGTGTAATATACTTAAATGAAACTTCTCTTAAAATGATTTAACTTTTTTATAATCCTAGATTATCATGTGTTTAATTATATTATATATTATAATAATGTAATAATAATTATTATTATCATTATTATTTAGTATTTGAAAATCTTGTGTCTAAATTTTATTTAATGTGAAATTTATTAAATATGTTTAAAATGTATATTATTAATTATTTATTTAAAAACTATATTGATGAATAAAGTCCGAGTTACAGCTCTGATATAATTAATTTTCATAACTTCTCTGTGCATTTACATAAATTATGAGGAGGGGAAGGCGGATAGGCCTCTTAGTCCATCTTCTATAAAAAATGGTCACCCTGGAATTGAGGGGGTCAAAATATTAAACTGTCATCAATTCTCTTCATCTTTCATTCAATCTCCTTCCTCTCCATCGTGACATGGGAGCAGAATGTAAGAACCCTGCGAGCGAGGAGACATAAAGCATTAATAGTATATCTGGGTTACCCAGATTTGGCAGTTTATCCATGTATCCCGTATCGGATATGTATCCGATACGGGTGCGGGTGTGATTCACATGTGATACGCACCTGATACTCTAGCAAGCGTATTTAGAGCCGTCAATGGATATCCATAATTCAAAAATCCGATCCGAATCCGCACAAATGGATCCGCATATGAATCCTTAAAATATATTCATTAGTTTATTGGATCCACATATGGATTCTAGAAAATGATCCATCTAATATAATGGATCCGCATTTGGATCTTATAAGATTCGAATTCGAATCCGCTATGAATTCGATAAATAAATAAAATTATATCATATATCAATTAATAAAATAGATATGTTCAATTTAGTTTAAATTGAAAGGAAATATTTATGTTTTACTCTGTGTTGATTCATAAAATTGAATAGTAGTTATTGTATTAATTAGGTATATTTTACTATGTTATTTGATTATTTGATGTTTATTGTATGTTTTAAAAGTTGAAACAAATAGTTATGATTGTTGCTACGTTTATGATTAGAACAAATAATTATGATTGTTGTTACGTTTGAAATAATTTTAAGATAACATGATAAGTTTTCTCGTCATATATTAATTATGTTATTTTTAATATTATTATAATATAATATCCGAAATATGATCCGAATTCGATCCGAAATCCGATATAATAGTAAATATGGATTCACATTTGTATTCTCAAAATTTTATTGGATACGGATCCGCATATGGATCTTATAAATTTTTAATGGATTCACATTTGGATCCTCTATAATCCAATTCGAATCCTCCAGAATCCAATTCGAATCCAATCCATTGACAGCCCTAAGCGTATCAGAGTATCCTGACAACTTTGATACGTCCCGATACGCCCTGATACACCCCCGATATGCCTCTAATACGTCCATGATATTTTTTCAAGGTATTTTGGTAGATTCGGTCAAGAATACGCCCCCGATACTCATCAATATGCTCTGATACTCCTCTGATACGTCCCTGAGTGAAATCTATATCATGTCCTTTGTGTTGCTATAATATTTCATTTATTTATATATCAATAGAATATAATAATTTCTTCTCAACTTTATTTATTAGATAATTTATTTATATTTTAATATAATAATTTATTATATATAGCCGCATCCATATCCAAAGTTTTTTAAACTTTTCCGTATTCTTACTTTTCGCATGTAGTATCGATACGATACCCACACCCGTTCTTATGTAACATAGTAGTATATTATAGAAAAATATTTGAAGAATAATATAATTGATACATTATTAATACCAAATTTATTATTCTAGTTAACTGAACTATTTTTTTTATAATAATGATTTAATTATGCAACTTATTATGTATAATATTTTTATTACTTCAATTATAATACTATAATTTTGAATAATAACTTATTTAAGTTGAATAACAAAGTACTATATAAAATAAAATTTACTCAATTAAGTCAATATTATTAATAATAACTATTTAATATGAATAATTAAGTTGGGGTGATGATATTTGTATACCAGTCCGTTTGTTAATTACTTATATTTTCAATTACTTTGACTAACTAGAGCAAAACTTCTATATATGGAAGCCGTATTAAGTGTAATGAACACAGCAACGCACGACAATTAAGTAGTCGTGCGTGGTCTTCGAGTAGGGGTTTGCTAAAAACCGCCGGGTACATTCCGTACCCGTGTACCCGTGCTCGGGGTATAGGCGGGTAAATAGGTACACGGCTACGAGTTTGAGAAGGGCCGGTCAGTTATTTTTTTTGGAAAAAACCCGTTGTACCCATACCCGTTTACCCGCACTCGCGTACCCGCTGTTCGTACCCGTACCCGCGTACCCGTGCCTATTGTGTTAAAAAAATCCGCCCGGGAAAAACAGTTTCTGAACCGTAATAACGGTTTCTGAATCGTTATAACGGTTTCTGAATCGTTATAACGGTTTGCTGAAACGTTATAACGTTTCATAAATCATTATAACGGTTCAGTAAATCGTTATAACGTTTCATAAATCATTGCAACGATTTATTGAACCGTTGCAATGATTTACTGAACCGTTATTACGTTTGACCCGTGATGTAGATTTTGCTAAGCTAATAAATACCCTAATTTATACTTAATTTCAGCCGCAAGCGCACGGCCTAGTCAAGTAGTAATTGGGGTGTCGAACCACAAGGACAAGGGTGAATTACCAGTTCTTACAAGTTTCACTAATCTAGACAATCGATCGAGAGTTTTTGTTTCAAACTAAAAGTGCATTAATCTAACAACAACGACTGGAAAGTTTATCAAATTGAGGATCCTAGGGGTTTTCGGCTTCACTCTCACTCGTTTGGTCAATTCACTCTATTTGATCTTTTAATATGTTCTAGTGTTTGTCGGGGATTCAATCTCAGATTTTAGTACCAAATTTACACTTTCGTGGCTTGATACCGTACCTAAACAATTCGGGTTTCACGATTAAGTACTTCACCTTACAAGTCTAAGCCCATTAAGATCAGTGAGTCACTTTGGCATAACCTAGATTTTATACTTTGCCTTTCGGTACCTCACACAATTTCTAAGGTTTCCTCGGTTTTCCCTTAGGTAATAAGTTTCACGGTTAAGTACTTGGCCTACAACCTAGATCACTATTTTGAGTCAGAAGATTCAGTTCCACCTTTCGGTTTCCGCTTTCACTTCTAGGGTAACATGCAGTTGATTAAAACTAAGCATTCAATTTAGACAAAACAACAATCACAAACAACAAGAACTAAAAGATCAACAAACGAGTAAATTAAACCATTCGAGTTATCGAGTTTACACCTAGACCCCTAGAAGGGTGTCTAGCCACAAATCATGTCAAAGATTGTATCAAGATTCATGTTTAAACAACAGTACAACATGAGAAAAGAGTAAAGAAAAGAATAAACCAAGAAGATCTACGATTTCTCGCCCGGTTCTTGAGTTCTCCTTCAAATTCTCCCTCTCATGGTATTCTTCCTCTTCTTTCTTGCCTTAGAACTCCTCTCCAGACAGTTGAGAGATGTCTGGGACGAAGGGGTATCAAAATCTATTAATTCCAATGAGAAAACCGCTTTAAAACTGCCAATTCGCACTGCCAGCCCAAAAATTGCGGTCCGACATTTTAAAATTGCGGTCCGCAATTTTTGTCATTTTTTCCAGAATGAACCAGAGAGCATTTGCGGTCCGCAATTGATAATTACGGTCCGCAAATTTGGTATGGGAATGCTTTTAACTTGATTTCTTCGTGTAAATCCGACCCATCTCGTTCCAAGCATTATTTCTCATGTTAACATCTTTGTTTACACTCAATGACCTGCAAAATAACAAGAAATGCAGCAGTATCTCGAACTCGACATAAAAACTAAATAAATTCTTAACAATTAACATAAAATGCATAGTTTTTGAGATAAAACCCTAATTGAATATAGTATATAAATGAGACTTATCAACCCGCTGACCCGTCCCGTTCCCGACCCGACCCGCCCTACCCTTGGACCCGCCCCGTGTGCCCGAGTACCCCCGTACCCGTACCCGTGGTACCCGTGTACTCGAGATGGGCACGGGTAGGGTACGGTTTTGGAAAAAAAAAACCGTCTAGCTGTGCCCGCCATACCCGTCTACCCGCCGTACCCGTGCCCGCCCTACCCGCCGCCCACCGCGGGTCTACCCGGCCCGTACCAGCGGTACCCGCCGGCAAATCACTATCTTCGAGTACTTTTTCAAGTTTTCATTATATTAAAAAATTAGTGGTGGTGATACTTCTGACAGAGAACAAGGATATAATATTTCAATATATCGTTTCAAATAAAAAGCAGTTCCACTAGGGTTATAAACTAGTTGAATTCGATTGAGTCAGGCTTAGTTCAAATTCGATTCATGAAAATTCAAATCGAGTTAACTCGTGAAACGTTTCGAGCTGAAAAATCTAGCTCAAATTCAACTCATTACTATTAAAGCTAGGTCGCGAACTAGCTCACGAACCAATATATGTGCACCGACTCGGTTTGATATTTAGATTTAGTACATATACAAACTATAAGGTTAGTGCATCTATAAGACTGGTACATGAATTTGTACAAATATATCAATAAGCTATATTATCAATGACATCTTTGTTATACTAATTTGAACAAATTGACTAGTAAAAAATTATCGAGTCAGATATATGAATCGAGTCACGAGTGAGTAAGAGAGGTCATTAAGCCCTTGAGATGGTGAGATGACGAGAGATAATGAGTGATGGATTATCGGATTAGGATTTAGCAGAAAAAAATATATAAATTATTATTATTTGAGCAGATTCGAGCCACTAGTCGAGCCAACCTCAACTCAAACTTAGCTCATTTAAATATCAAACCAGATTAGCTCGAGCCAAATTAGCTCGAATCAAATTAGCTCGAGTTAGATTAGCTAGAGCTCAAATTGATCCCTAACTGTGCCACGAGCTTGAACTTTTTTGTGCAGCGCTAGTTCCCACAAAATATTATATTTATTTGTGTCTGTTAACTTGAGATGCTAGCTGTTTTTTGAAATAGTAGGTGAAAAGTAAGAGATGTTAGGTGTTAAGAAGTGCTAGATTATTTATATATTTTTCATCCTATTCTTGATCATGTGATCGGATAAAATTTATACTCATAGTTAAAACTTATGAAAAGTGATTAACTTACATAAAAGAGCGTCATTCCATAGCATTCATTCATCTGATGCTGATGGTTACTATTTTCATTTTTAATTGGATGTGATTCGATCGCTCGACATACTAAATTAAAATATGGACAAATTTTGTATCTATTATTTTATTTAATTACTAATGAAAAATTTTCATTCCAATAAAAATCTCTCAAATCTGAACCTCCAAACTATTTTCTTTTTCAACTTTTCATTTTCAGTAATATTGTTATTCTCAAATCTATTCCTCAACTGTTTTCTCTTCTAACTTTTTATTTTCAATAATATTTTTTTCATAAATATGTTCCTCAATTATTTTCTCTTCTAACTTTTTATTTTAGTGATAATTATATTTTTAATTATTTTTAAATTTCATAATTTGATATGAACACTCTAGTAATTAAGCATGAATACATTATTGATTAGATATAAATACAGCTCATTTTAAGTATGAATACTCATATCGATATTTCACATTTTTTGCATGAGAGGCTAGGCATGTAGAATGTAGAGCGCTCATCATTATTAAGAATATTTTTTTATCTATTCAAGGTGTTCATACTTATTATTATGGATATTCATACTTGAAAATGAAATATATTCATGACTATTGTGCATGTTAAGAAATCAAGGGATTTTAGCATGTGCTTAATTCTAAAATATCACTAAATTAATTTATATATTAGTCTAACGAGCGCTTAAAAATACATGTTAGTGAATGATTTTTCGTCCATTCGTAGTGTTCATACATATTATAAAGAGACGTTCATACTAAAACTTAGAAGTACTTATATCTACTATAGTTATGTTAAGAAGTCGATTTTTTTTATAGAAGACAGTTAACACGTCCCTTAATTAATTTATAGAAATTAATTGAGTTACTTATTAATTATGAAATTTTTACTAAGCTCTCACTAAAATAAATGTTATTAAATATTCCAACATAAAATATATATTCAAAATATTAACTAGTTGTTTTAAAAAACTAGTTAAATAAATTAGTACTACGGTCGTCGGCTTCTTTTGAAATCTACTGTCCACCTGGCAGGATGTCATTTCCGACCTAGATTGGGACATCACATACATTCTTACTATAATAAAATAGCACACACTTGAATTATTATAGGATATACTTTCTACATTACGGGCCCCCACCGACTACCTTGCAGAAATCAATTCATGTACCGTTTTTGCAGATACACGGAAGTCCACAATCTCCGGCGTAGCCATTGCCGTTACTAGTTTTTTTTTTTTTTTTTTTTTTTTTTTTTTGTGAAAGCAAGTAGCCATTGCCGTTACTAGTTAATCAGCTATATGCACTCTCAGGCGGATCACCTAAAAGAGAGACAAAAAATTCATATATAAAAGAAATATAAATTTAAATTGTCTGTTCAATCGGTGGCGGGCAAAATTCTAAATAGCAATTATCACACCATCATGACATAGTTCTAAAATAAACTATCGTGCTATATCATTCTAAAGCGAAAGTTATCTGACATAGCGTAAAAAAATAAAATTAATATTTTTATCTAAAGATTCATAGAGCAAATAAATAAATAACACAAAATCAATTAAACGATAATATTGTCATTGAACAAGTATAATTTTCAAACTACTATTCAAAATATCTGCGATATAGTAAATTACTAAATGAAGTAATACATATCATTTTCTATCAAGCGAATTCCATTATTAATTAAAGTCCTGATGAATTAATTAAAATATTAAATTTTAAATTAGACTAAGTCTCAAAATAATTTTTTTAGGTTAATTTAGTTTAAGTTAGATTTAGATTGATCAAATTCAAGATATTATCGAGTTTTAATTATTATTTCAAGTAAAAAAAGAATTCAAGAAGAAAGTAAGAGAAAGATGCAAATTAGGGTCAAATCAGAATGTTGATAATAAAGCAAAAAAAGAATTTTAATCCAAAATTTATTTAAGTGATTAAAATTATAAGACAATATTGTTAATTTTGTTCTTAGCTTCCCAATGCATTTCGAATCACCTCAATCCGAGTTCGGATAAAGAAATTATGACCATTTAATATTTATTGTGAATAAATGTACAATAGCGTGCAATAGCGTCGCTATACACTATACACAATAGCGGTTTGCTATCACCGCTATAGTGTAAATAGCACATATAACGCAGTGTAGATGTATAACATATTGTTTGAGTTCCGAAAATGCTATAACTTACTATTTGAAACACTAATGGCAAGCATACTATACAATATAATTTATGAGTAGATCTAGCCTATGTTTAAGCTCACCAACCTGTCCGATGAGTTTAACTAAGAAACTACACTTTTTTTTAAAAAAAAAAAATCGAATTGTATTATTTGATAATATTTCCTTCAATATTTTCTTTTAAGAATTTTAAATATTTGTTTCAAGATGGTTTACTTTTTATGTAAATATTTATTATTATTTTGGAGACTTTTTAAACAAATAGAAATAGAAAATTGGATATCGTACAAGATTTTGTTAGTAAAGATGAAAGTTCAAATTATCAAAATTTTAATTATGCATAAAAGATCCCATCCAGGCCTTTTAATTGATATCATACAATATTTAAAAAAAATATTAAGTAATGTGAATAAAAAATTTGAAAATGATAAATAATCTTTTAATTAAGCTCACCGAATGAAGATGACTCTAAATCTACTCTACAAACTATGAAAGTATACACACACCAGCCATAGTAAATCAAACTCTCGTGGCACATGCCTACCAGCTTGTCTAGAGTCTATACATTTGGATTGAAGTTTTTGTACCTAATCAGTGATCACACTTGCTTGCCACATTTCAATTTTATTGTACGTGAATGTCATAAACTTAAATTGGCATCTCTCGCTCTTTCCTTTATAATTCTTTATGATTGTGAAATTTCTTTTATGGATGAACCCACATGCATCGCAAATTTGCAATCGTGCAAATAATATTACTCTATACTCTGCATCCGATCGCTCGCTTCTGCATGTGGTCCTGTGGAAAATTGCTCTGTGACAAAATGCACGCCACGTGTTAATGGCTTTGAACCTTCTTCGAAAATATAATTAATAGCACAAAAGCAATGCGACACCAGAATAATTGCTCTCAGACAAATTATTTCTTGAGATGCTAAATTGAATTCATCTAGAAACTAGAAATTATAGTTATATAATGGCTATTATTTTTAAACAAAGAAAATTATTCTGCACGTACCCCCCCCCCACCATTTAAAAAATGATATGCATGGATCGGTAGTGGGTTTATAAATGGTTACTTTTATATTAATTGAAGTATCATTTTCTTTGTTTGCGATCCTTGAAAATGTTTGCACAACTGTTGAAAAATATAAAATATATACCAATGCATATTTCGTAGCTCTCACGAGAGTTAATATTTTTTTTTTTGCAAGAAAATATGAAGTTAAACATACCAAATTTTAATATAATTTTACTGAATATTTGAATTTGTGACATTTCCGTGTTAGAGAATTGTCTTTATCACCATAATATCAAATATTAATATTTTTCAAAGAATAATATTTGTCTCAACTTCATTCTGGTTATTTTTTTTTATTTTTAATGTCACCATGAATCGTCTTTTAGGAAAAATAACAAAACTTGACAATTGCATTTTTCATCATGACAAGGCGACCTAAACAAAAACACACAAGTCCCCATGATTGCATGGATGTGCCAATGTGCGGAAGAAGCAACGCCTACGCAGTATGAAATCTTAAAAATCATTCCTAACTGGGCACATCCTTAGAAATTCAAATACTTAAATGGTAAAACAAATAAATAAGAACGGAAAACACCGTACGCAACCTAATCCCTACGAAATCTGCTTATGGATATTTTATTTTCTTCCCCAGGCAGCCTGTCACCGAATCCTCGGCCTCCATTCATTTTCCTACTGTTTATACTCTGTTTTCATTTGTGTACCGGGTCAGATGCAGGCATATTTTCACCCGCTTTGGGTTTCTTCCCATGAGTTTTCTAAGAGCCCGCGTTAAGGCCCCCAACATACGCTGCCTTTCCTTCATAGCACCAGTCCTTACAATTACAAAATTTTACACTTTCCTTACGTGGCATTGGGTTATTCGAGCGTTATCGCCATGATAGGCGCATTTAGTGTGATTGGTGGATTTTTGTGGAAGATTCGCGTGAACGTGAAGTAAGGATATGCCGTGGGGGTATCCAGCTAAGCGGACGATAAACGACAGTAAATTAATTTTGCCGAAAAGTAGAAACAAAAATCCAACGCCGAATGGCAACTGGGAAGGCTTACGACGCACACGTGCTCTCAGGCTTAGCTCTCCCTTCTCTTTTTCAAATTTTTTAGCATTTTCGTATGTACCCCTGGAAAAGATTTATTAACCTCAAAAGAATGAATTTTCATATTAGTGTATTTAAAACACTAATTTCACCTTCCTGGGGGAGAGGGGGATTGAAAGTATAAATATATATTTGAGTTGGTGGAAACCGTGAAAGTTCAAAACCTTCTAACCCCCTCTTCATCTGAAGTCTATACCAGGCGAGTTAAAGTTAAATATACAATTTGTTAAGCAAGGAAAATGACAGAACAAATTTAAGAGGGGGATTGGAGCACAGAGTGCTGCTGCTGCTGTGTAGCAGAAGAGAGAAGCATTCCTGTCTTAATGTTACTGTACCTCTGTTGATAGCAATAATCGCTTGAAAACCTTTCACTTTTTATTCGTGAAAAGCAGAGAAATCGTACCGCTAAGACTGCGAGCAAGGTTTCATTTTCAGATTTCTTTTTTTTTCTTTTCTTTTCTGAGAGTAGAATTTCTTTTCTTTTACCATAAGCGACACTGTTTCCTTTTCTGGCAGCAAGAATCCCGAACTCATTGCTTCTCTGCTTGCAAGTTCAGAGCTTTTGCTTTTGCTTTTCCTTTGGTCATCTCAGCAAGGCTTTGTTTCACCTTTGTTCAACCGGGAAGGACAGATATTCAAACAAGTTCATTTTTTTTAGGAGATGGAAAGGAATTTTGAAGAGAGGTCGCGCTCTGACAGAGGAATTGAGCAGGTTTGAGTTGATTAGAATTTACCACTACTACTCTCTTTTTGTTTGTTTGGCGAGTAGACATTATATTTCCTCTTCCAGTCTTTCTTCTTGTTGTTCACAAGGCTCGCATGTTATAGTTGGTAGGAACTTTTATTTTTTTCAATTTTTGGTCTTCTATTTTGATGTAACTTTAGGTAAGAAAAGAAATTCTCTTCAAGCTTCTGGTACCTAATTATCATTCTTAGAAATGGGGAAACAGATGATGCAACATACTGCAACGCCCTTCTTTTATTTGGTTCCTTATTCAGTCTATTTTATTCAATTTTCTAGGGCTGTATGTTTTTTGGGTAATGTTTTTCAGGTCAAAATTCTTATTTCGATTTAAGCAAACGTATATGTCCGTCATATTTATATAATATATATTTCAAGTAGCTAATGATGATATCAGGACCATCTTTTATTATTTTTCTTTCCATGTACAACTTCCAATGTTTATTTCTACAGAAAATATACGTTTGCTTTTATATAGCTAATGATGATATCAGGACCTTCTTTTATCTAAATTGAAATGTATATAGCTATCATATTTAGATAGTAGCTATATGACCTATATACATTTCAAGTAGCTTGACGATTATAAAAAAAAAATCCTATTAGATGTAGCTTGATGATTATAAAAAAAAAATTCCTATTATGTCGTCTCTACCTTTCTACAGAACACTGAAATTCCTTCCAGAAGTTGCCAATTGTCACATCGTCTTGAAATTAGATACTTTAATTTGACTCCTCTTTTTTTTGCCCTTTTTTTAAGGGCATATGAAAAATTAAAATCCTGCTATGAAATTATTATGCGCTAATCGACAAAAATATTTTGACCATATGTCTTACATTCTTTTATTTTATTTTGTATTTCCGATTTCCGTAGGCAATTATAGCTTTAAAGAAAGGGACACATCTATTGAAATGTGGGAAAAGAGGCAAGCCAAAGCTATGTCCTTTCAGGCTCTCAGCCGTATGTAATTTTTGAACCTTACCCTGATTATGCGCTATTTTTTCTTTTTAATTGGGTAGATTAATTTTGCAATTACATTATCAATTACGATAATTTCCTATGTCAACTTACATTGCAGTTCTTTTTTGAAATTTTAAATCTTGCTTCAGGATGAAAAATTGTTAGTTTGGTACTCAGCAGATAAGGAGAAGCATCTTGAATTGAGTACTGTCTCAAATGTTCTTCTCGGTCAAAAAACGGTATGTCTAAAATAAATATCACAATTATAATCTTACTGCTCAAGTCTGGTACCAGTATGCAGTAGGTAGTAGGTGCTACTTAAATCTGATCTCGATTTTCATCTTATTTTTTGATGTAGCAGGTGAACTCAATTTTCTCATTTTAGTTATAACTTATATTTTTTATTTATTTTGAAGTTTCATTATTTCATCTTTCGAGGATTTGTTAAAATTTGATCCAATTATAATTCTCTCATGAAAAATAAATTTTGGAAAAAGTTCATGAATATTTTTCCTGCCTGTATACAAACTTCTCCCCTTTTGAGAGAACTTGACAAAATATGCAGGTTAATTTTCTCCGACAAAGGCGGCCCGAAAAAGAGCCACAGTCCCTGTCACTAATCTATGACAATGGTGAATGCTCTATTGACTTGGTAACTCTCTCTTGCCTAGGTCACTAATCTATGACAATGGTGAATGATTACAGTTACCTTCTCCTACCAGATGCAGCATTTCCTTCTAGCATTTTTCTTTCTTTCTTGGCAATTACATCGCTTAATAAGCTTGATTGAGGGTCAATTGAAGCACAGACCATAAATTGAATTATTGCTTCATGAAATCAATTTCTCATACTGTGCTGCAATGATGTTGGATTCAGATATGCAAGGATAAGGAGCAAGCCGACACCTGGTTTCTTGGCTTGAGATCACTAATATCTGGTTCACGCCAGTCTAGACCTGTGACAGATTCTAGGCATAACCAGCAAGCAATCAGTTGCATATACAGCCCTGCCAGCTTTATTCGACGAAAGCATAGATCAGCAACAATTCAGGAACCAATAAAAGTCTCTCAGGTCAGTAAAAGACCGTCACTTTTTTAGCAAGATTCACCAGTTATTTTTTGTGTAGTGGTCTAGGTATGCCTGCAGCCCTACAGAATTCAGTTACCAGTTCAACAAATTGTTTCTTTTATTTTTTTTCCTACTTGGGGCTTATCTATTGTTCTTTTCTAGTAGGTTTTCAGTTTGGTACCGGCTCTGCTTTGCTTAAATACTTATAGCTAACTGCATGACCTTCATAATATATATTTTTATTTTTTATGTAAGGTACGAACCTTGTACAGCAGCCCCTCATATACCCAAAGCCGGTACTTTCAAGATAATGCACTAGATTCTTCTTCTGAAATTTTCTTTTCCCCTAGACTGAGGCAGCATTCTGAAGTGGAATCATTTCTGGAGAAATTTACTCCTCATTTACAACCTAACATACCAAAAGGTACAAAAAATGTTGTGCAAACTGACATAATGAGAGATTGGAGGATGAACCTGGCACCTAAATTAAAATTACCAGACCAATCATCTCTTTTGCTAGATAGAGGGGACAATTTAAAGGATATTTTCATGTGGGGTAAAGTACCTGGAGGTGTATTAGGAAGCAGAAAAGGTACTAAGTTTGACCCTTCACTTCCGAGGTTACTAGACTCAGTGCAAACATTTCAGATTGAAAAAATCACTTGTGGGGAAACACATGCAGCCCTAGTCACTAAACAAGGCGAAGTTTTCTCTTGGGGTGAGGAAAAAGGTGGCAGATTGGGACACAGAACCAGTATCAATATCTCTAATCCCAAAATCATCGAGTCGCTTTCTAATTTGCGTGTTAACACACTTGCACTTGGTGCAAATCACACTTGTGCCTTAACCACTTCTGGTGAAATTTATGAATGGGGTGAAAGCAGCAACGGGGACAATAAAGTCCCTTGGTTTCCATATCGGGTTTGTGGTGGACCCTTGGATGGCATTTGCATTTCAAAAGTTGCTTGTGGGGATTGGCACACTGCTATTATATCTTCTGCCGGTAAATTATACACTTATGGTGATGGGACTTTCGGTGTGCTTGGCCACGGAGACACAAAAAGTGTCTTTAGACCAAAAGAGGTAGAATCTTTAAAAGGGTTGAGAGTGAAATCGGTTGCTTGTGGGCCGTGGCATACATCTGCAATAGTGGAGATAATAGTTGGTAGCTTTAAGAGTAACAATCCTGGCGGGAAGCTTTTTACATGGGGTGACAGTGACAGAGGGAGGTTAGGCCATGTCGATAGAGAGAAAAAACTTATCCCGACTTGTGTTGCATCCCTTGTCGATTCTGATTTTGTTCAAGTTGCATGTGGTACAGTTCTAACAGCTGCACTAACGGTTTCAGGCATGGTGTTTACCATGGGTGGTGCCATGCATGGTCAATTGGGAAACCCAAAGGCCCGGGATGGGTCTATAACCTGTGTTGACGGAGTGCTCAAAACTGAATTTGTGAAAGAGATAGCTTCCGGCTCCTTTCACATGTCTGTTTTGACCTCCAATGGGAGAATTTTTACCTGGGGTAAAGGTGCTGATGGTCAGCTAGGGTTGGGTGATTTCATGGATAGAAGCTCTCCTGCCTTTGTTGAGAGTTTGGAGGACAGAAAAGTAGAGAGTATAGCATGCGGGTCTAACTTCACAGCAGCTGTTTGCTTGCACAAGTCCATCTCAACAAGGGATCAGTCAATTTGTACCGGCTGCAAAACAGTCTTTGGTTTTGCGAGAAAGAAGCATAATTGTTACAATTGCGGGTCTACATTTTGCAATGCATGTAGTACTAACAAGGCTCTCAGAGCAGCACTGGCACCAGATAGAGGCAAAAGGTACCGGGTCTGCGATCATTGCTTTAGTCAGCTTGAAAACTACCCAGATTCTTACTTGAACAAGGGGACTTTAACAGTTCGATCCAAGAGAGTTGAACAATTCTTGACTGAGATAAGAGCATACACACCTAAGGTTTCACGCATATTTAAGGAAGTGAGCATAAATGAAGAGAATGTCAGGTCAACTAAAACTGTTGACCCAAGGGGGCAGCATCACGCAGATGATGTCTCAGGAGCTCCAATGAGATGGGGCCAAGTGGATTGTCCGGTACAATTTGCTAATTGCTTCAGTGAAAGTAGTTATTTTTATTCAAGTAATAAGCAAAAGGCTTCTGGCATGGCAAAAGAGAACGTGTCGAATCAGGTACCAACTGATGTGGCTGGATCAAAGTCAGAAGTGGCTTTGGTGGATAAAATAATTTCTGAAGAAATTAGACAACTAGGCGAACAGGTAAATTAAGTCATGCAATTTCCTTTTATTAGTGAAGTACTGTGCTCATATAACATGGTTTCTTTAATTGATACTTTTGTTAATGTAGGTTTCTATTCTTTTAAAGCGGTGCCAGCAAAAAAGTCTGAAAATACAGAAATATAAAAGAAAAATTGAGGAAACATGTTCTTTTTCAAGAGATGAAGCTGCAAATTGTAAAGCTTTAGGTGATGTTATTAAATTGCTATCAAATCAGGTAATTCTGAGTTCATGCTAAATTGTTTATGTCCAAGATTGACAGATTCACTAGTGATAATTCTTTTTGTTTTCTTGTCTCATTTAGTGTTCAACTGAGGTATCTTTTGGGCCCAAAAATTTCCAAAACTCTGTACTAAAAGGGGGACAACACTTGACAAATCAAACAATATACTAGACTTCTAAGATATACATCCAGACAAAGGTTGACAGTATGTCAGAATATAACGTATCATATCAGACAAGTTACAAGTTGATCTGTCAAATGATGCTGACCAAATGTGATTTATAAATGTTGTACATTTACATTTCATGTCACTCTATAACCTCTAAGATTAAATTCCTCCAGTATATTTACATTTTGCACAGAAGGACGTAATATTGGAGAAACTGTCAGTAAAACAGGCAGACTTGAAGATAATGCCTGTGGACAACCCAATCACACAGTTGGGACAAACAGATCAACTGAAGGAAACAATATACAGGTCATCTAGCATGAAAGCTCTCGAGGAAACATCTACCGTTGATATGCCCATGACTTCTTTAGATGCCATTGGACCTATAAATGGGTCCCAAAATAATCAGAAACATCTGAGAATAGTCACTCATAAAAGCGCTGATGAAGTAACTGAGCAAATTGAACGTGGCATCTATTTCACATTTCTTACTTTGCCCAGTGGAAAGAAGGGCCTGAAAGCAGTGAGGTTCAGGTAAGTAATTGATTCAAAAACAAATTTGCTTTCAACAAAATTTTGCCACTCGCACAGTGACGAGTGGGAATGGACAGAACATGCCACTATTGTGCATTGTTAATTTAGTAATTAATCACCTCTCTTTATTTAAACTGGATGATTTCTTTTGCTCAGTCGGAAACATTTCAACGAGGAAGAAGCCAAGCAATGGTGGGACAAGAATGGGGCAATCGTACTATGTAAGCACAATTTTGAGGAACAGATAGCATCATGATCAGGAAAAAAAGATGTCGCCAGATAATGAAGCAATGTAAATAAGACCTTTGAAGAGGCTTCCCAAGATTCCCCCCCCCCCCCCCCTTTTCCTCAATTGGCAATAGTTTTGCACCAGTTGGTGCTCACTAGGCATTAGTCTTGCGACCAGTTGTACAGAAAATTGCTCTTCAGCCCTAATCACAGAGAAATAATTTCAATAACTGCAAGACCCGGCAAATGTACTCCTTCCAATTAGATCAGTACATGATTAACCTTTTCCCTGAGATGCCCTAGCATCCCTTAAAAGGCTGTATTAGCATCTCTGAAACACCAAAATTGCGTTTGGACTGCAATCAGGGTTTCATCTGACTACGTTCATTTTTAAACCGAGACGCAATAATCCAAGTATCCTGTTTCTGATTTCCATAAACTAAATAGTCATCCTGGAAAAAAAAATTCGCGTATATGTTCCAATTTTTCTTCAATCATGAAAAAAGGACAACACAGGCCATAACATACAGTGCTTCCTCAATATATGACAATCCCAAAACTGAGCCATACAAATCCCACGAGTATATAATGACAGAAAACACGAATTACCCCGTATAATGAACGTTTGCGGTTTCAAGTGATTTTGATAATCCCAGTAAATGAAACAACAAAAAGTTAGAATAAACTATGCAAAGTTTATCAAACACTTTAGTTTTCATGAAAAGTTTTTAAGTTACAACCCCACTGGTTCTTGCCCAGAGGATAATATGTTACAACAATTATACATGAGACTGACCACTCAATGGTCAGGCATCTGCCTTGAAAAATATTTATAATTAACACACAACACAGAAACCACCGACCACTTAATGGTCAGGCATCTGCCTTGCAAAATTTTTGTAATTAACACACACAGAAACCACCAAACGGAGGCAAACCTAAGGCCATGAAAAAATAGCTACAAACACAGCCTAGTCAATTCGCTGTCACCATCATCTGCTGTCACCTTGACCTCAATCTTCTGAGTCTCAACAATGCATCTCTTATAAGGTACAAAACCTCTAATTGGCTTGTCTTTACGCTCTTTAAAACTACTAAAAATTAAACTATCAACCTTTTTAAAGCTTTCACCTGATTCAATAGGATCAACATTTTGACATTCTTTCCGGTCTCCATCAGAGATGCTACTTGATCCTGTGGAAGATCCTGCCCTCCTCATATCTTTGCTTGCTGTGTTATCTGAATGAAGGCATTGAGTCTCAGGTGGTTTAACCTGAGGATGGGACATAAGTCCACAAGGACCCCACAAAGGAAAGGGAGCAACTGCAACAGGTGAAAAATTCTCAGCTGGAAGTGATGGCATATAGTACAAAATTTGTAGCGTGCCAGTATTCCATGAACTCCATGTTGCTTCGGCTGGGATAAGTCCCGCTGGTGTACTTTCGGGCTCGGCTGCCATTTCTTCATCTGAAAAGCTGTTATCAGTGCTGATCTTCTGTGCCCTTACAGATTTCACTGCAACCGTCTTACCAAACAGTTTCATGCTCGGAGAATATGATTCAACACACATTTCTTCTTCTGGAGTAGCACAAGTATGCACTTCAGATCTTTGTGCAGATTCCTGCAAAAAACTTAAGGTTGAGCCCAAAACAACATACTATTGCAATTTACAGAAAACAAATTAATTAATTATAATTGACTATAAAATAACTTATTTCTTAGTATTGCAACCCAAGAAAAGCTAATCGACTGATCAGCTGACTAGTTATAATTATTAACCTACTACTAATCATTGCATATCCAAAAAGATTAGTTGAGTTTCTTACTAAGAAAATGGAATAACTTTTTCATTTATGTAAGAATTTATATTACCTCAGGTGAAGGCAATTTTCCGACCGAGTCAGTCATAACCGTCTGAGGTGAAATGCATCTAATCTGTTCATCTCCAGATGATCCTGACAACTGAACTCCATTATCCTGCTCATTTGATCCAACGGACCCCACAGGTGATGCACAGCCATTTAAAACAATTGGAAATCCAGACGCCACAGTTGATAAAACAGATGTAGGTGATCCATTCTCTTGTTGGTCCACAACCATTTCATTTAAAGAAGGCTTCTCTGGTTTTTTCAAAGTTGGGATGGACTGTTTGCCAGAAACTGCACTTCCCAATTTTCGTGGGTATGGGCGGGTCGGCTTTCTCTTTGGCCGAGGGGGTGGGATATGAATTGGCATCACGTTGCTTGTGCTATCATTGTTGGTTGATTCACGCGCAACCTATTCATTCATAAGGAAACTTAGAACCAACCTTAAACAGTGCGAACAATTTAATGCTTGCTTTGCATAAATGCATGACTTATTTTGAGCTAAGTAATGCCATGGGGCAGAGATAATTATATCAATGAGGAAGGACAATTGACCTTTGAGAAAAACTTCTGAGCATGACTTCTAATCTGGATAGTTGTCTTGGTACCGATATGTTCTGTCATAGTACTGTATTAATTAGATACCAAATGATACAAATTTAAAGTTCCAATTGCTCTAATGGAATTTCAGTATACCTTCTATCCGGCGCCAATTACGCCCATGAAATTGTAAAGCTTCCAGAAACTTATTGTGTTCTTCTTCTGTCCACTTTTCCCTCTGCTTGGTTATTGTGTAAGGTTTTCTTGCCTGCATATAAGACAGATCAAAATAAAAAATAAGCAAAGTTGAACAATTTTAATTATTCCTAGCAAGCAGATAAGCACAAGGAATTACAACTTTCAATTACCTTCGCTTGAATCTCATCAACCAACAAATCACTCTTGCCATCAGTAGTTGTCATGGATGAAACCTTCTCCTACCAAAAGAACAGTTTCGACAATTAATCTCTTTTTATATTACATTAAAATGATTATTTTTCAACCAAAAATCACCACACACACAACAACAAAAAAAACCATCAGCTAGTGTAGGATATTTTTAATGTTAAAATATTTTTACAAATACCACCAAATCGTGAAATAAACTCAGAAATGATACGACCAGAGTTATCAGCACACGATTGACTCTTTTCATTTAACGAGGGCACAATTATCCAATTTTCCTCTCAAGTACAAAATTTACTAAAAGATTTTTATATCTTAGCGTAGCACTTTCTTTTCTCAGATATAATGTAAAATGGCCGCGCAAAAGCTTAAAAGATGCACGACTATACTGAAACCTGAGCTACGAAAAAAAAAAAGCAAACTAAATATGGAAGAGATTTTTACATTAAAAGCAATCACTGGTACTAACTACTAACTATTTTCCAATGTTTCCGAGCATAGCCAAAGTAGATAACAGGAAGTTTATGCAAGTACCTGAATCTCCATTTTTCGCCAAGACTAAAAGGTCGGTTACTAAATTTAACAGAAATCCACTCGCTGAGGAAGTATAGGGAGAATCACACTATTATAGCACAGAAAGCACTCTCCAACTCCAATTTAATTTCCTGACAACATCGACGAACTTTCATGATCAGTATTTAATCCGAAAATTAAGCCAAAGGAGATTTAAAATTCACTCCAGCTGATTGTCCAAAGTTGGAACAAATCAGCCTTTCCTTTAAACCTAAATCGAGAAGATGTATCAAAGCAAAACAAAAGACTAAGAGAAAATCAGACCAGACATTAATTGTATGGTTTAAATAGTGGAGAAATCGCACTCGATCTTACCTCCAGTAAAGTTAATCTCTTCCAGGACGAGCAAAAAAGGAAACACGCCTCTATTAATCAAAGAGCACAGAGAAAGAAATGAAGGAATAGAAATAGTGGAGATGCGTGTATAAGGGCGAGAGGGGGATAAAAAGGGACTGCCACGTTGGACGGGACTTTTGGTCGCTTTTTTCTTTTTTTCTTATTCTAGGGAAAACCAGAAGCCGCTCGCTTCTTGTGGCTAGCGTTAAATGGGGTCAGACACGTGTCAGTACAGATCCCATTTAGATATCTCCCACCAGGAACAATAATCCTCTGTGGCCGAACTAACTATACTATCGTGTCGCCTCTAGTTTTCATTTCTAGCTTGCCACTCCAGAACTGAAAATATTTCCTTTGAAAATCTCTGAAAGGCACATGCCAGTAATGCCACATGATGCGGCCGCTCATATGCCACATGAAATCCCGTATTCTTAACCACATGTTCTTTCCGCTCTGGTTTTGACCCTTTTTTTCCCCTCTACTTATAGGTACTGGATAAGCAATTAAACAGGATTCCATGTAAAATGACCGGATATTATTTCCTGACATTTCTTTTTGTATTTTTGTGTGCCTTAATAATATCTTTCTCTCCGCTTCTGCAGAAAATTACCTATTCTACCGATTTAATAGGTTTGTTTTCTCATTATTTTTATTTTTATTGTCGCCTACAAGAAAAACACAATCCATCTGGAGTACGGACGAAAATAATTTACGTTATTTACATCATGTAGAAAAAATAAATAAAGGGCCATTTAAAACTGACGTCTATGATGATCCTAGACTTTGTATTTACATTTGTCTTTGATATATATCATCTGTTAATTTTTACTTGATTCGAACGAACTTGTTGTGTCAAAGGAAAATAAGCTTATTTATTATAAATCATAAGTTTTACCTTAGAGAAAACTAGTATTTTTCATCTCTCTTATATGAGTAATAACTTTATTTTTTAAGTTGAACGAAATTCTAACACTTTTTCAGTAAATATAAGTTAGAATTTTTGAAAATCAATGTAAATAAGTAGTGTTCATTTTCGTGGACTTTACAAGACGATGTAAAGTCCAGGAAAATATAAGTCAAACTTCTTAAATTATATTAAAATTGTTAATATCTGTTAGAAATTTCATACTTTCTGTGTGCATACAAAGAAATTATATTTGATGCAGTGCAACATCTTTAATTTTTTTAATTTCACTTTAATATATTTCAATTCAAGATATTATCTCATAAGAAATTTAAAATTACAGAGCAAAATATCTGCTGAAAAAACCAATTTATGAAATTTGGAACGAGGGCCAAAACTAAAAGAGGGTTTTGTTTGTGGCCAAAGATTTATTGGCAATCTATAAGGTAAAATAAAATTATGGAAATATCTGGTGCCACTAAAAATTGAACTGGCCAGAAAGGGAGATACGAATTTGAAAAGTGCAAAAGTTGGATAGAAAACAAGATAAGTAAAGTCAAATAACATGGGACGGAGAATTGATGGGCATCAAATTTATTTATTGGTTCAATGAGTTTGAATCTGTTGTCATAATTGTTGTGACAGAGTTTTGTTATGGAATAAAAAAAACGGTTCGATTTAATTTTAATGACTCAGATTTACATGATAGGAGATAAATTTTTATTTTTATTTTGTGGACCCATCACTATAGTAGCGGAAGTGAATTCTTGGTTCAATTATCTCATTCATCACTAATATTTTTAAAATTTGTACTTTAATTTTTTTTTATTGTTTTAAGATTCTTATCTTGTTTGATCATACGTATTAAATCCGTCTACCAATGTTTGAAGTTTCTATGTGCTCTCGACACATCATAATTCATACATGTTTGGCCTAAGTACCGACACGTGTACTTACTAAAGTAATTATTGATTAGAAGGGGATTCGTTAATATTGGTCATTAGTAAATGGCTGTACCGAATGAGAGGAGGACAATTTCCAGAGAATGATTTGCATCCCCAAATCATCTGCAGTTTGTTACTTGCTGGTACAAATGGTACTTACCACAAGGCATAATATATTTAGTTAGTTATTACAAACTATGGGAATTTAAGGTACTAATTTGATATTTTTAATAGGTCAGGAAATAATTATATCTATTTTGACATTCCACTAACTTAAAAATTAACAATTTCACTTAAAAAAAAGTGACAAGTCGTCATACATTCAAAATCTGATTAAAAATTATTTATGAATGTTTAAAGTTAAGAAGCATAATATATCAATTTATCTCAAAAATAGCAATAATAAAGTGACAACTCAAGAATCCAAAACTATAATGTCTTTAATTCTGATCACTGATTTATACAAGTTTATAACAAGGTTTCCAACGTCAACATTACGTAGATTGACAAAAATGATGGGGGTAACAATTGTGGAAGGCAGGCAGTTTATAGAAATAATCTGTGGGAAGCTTGGGAAACGGAATATCTTGAGATTCGGACTTTGATGTGCAAAAGTGCAAAGTGCAAAGTGCAAATGGACAAATGGAAATGCGAGGGCGGTGGAATTTCTCAGCCACGAGAAATTTAGTTTGATATTATAAAACTCAGAAAATTCTGGCCACATGTTTCGGCCTCTGGCCCTCTGGGAACAGTCTGACGTGGGATTTGTTTGTTCCTGTTTTTATTCTAATCCTCTTTTAAGTTTTAAACTTTTAATTAGCTGTTACCTTCGGGTAGGTCATTTACAGTCAGACTATCATAAATTATATTCTTCGTATATTTCCATACTTAGACTCTCTCCTAATGAAATGTTTAGGACCCAAGGTCCCCAAATTTGGTCCAGCTGGGATGAGAAAGGACGGTACTTGAAAATATTACATGCGGGCCCAGCTGTTATTATTTTCAGAGCAAATTAGTTCTGGTGCCAATTAAAAATTTAAAATTAATAGAATATCATTTTTAAATACTGAAATGTATTCCTATAATTCAGAAGTACTCTTGTACCAATCAAAACTAAGAGTAGTGCATCTTTTTTTTCCTCACACGAGGCACCGAGAGGCGTCTGACCTCTTCCCACTCAATTCTTCCCTCTTTTCACTCGACCCCATTTTGTGGCCTCAAATCTTAGAGCCCGTTTAACACTGAATCAACGAAAAGTAAAAATAATATTATTATTTGGATGAATTAATTTATTAAATGAATTTTAGACTAAATAAAAGAGTATGAAAGTGTTAATCTAGTATATCAAGCTCTATGTGGTATGTCGAATTAGTTCACATCGGAATAGTGATTATTGTTTGAAAATATTATATTATATTATTATATTATATTATGATTTATTATTATAATAATTATTTATTATTATTATATTATTTATTATTATATTATTATATTATTATTATTATTATATTATGATTATGATTTATTATTATAATGTGCATACTTTTGGAATAGATAAAAAGAATATTGGTTTAGATTTATCATTTATTGATATGCATCCCAAGGATCAGAGTTATATTCAACCAATTTCAATGAGTTGAGTTTAACTCTAATAGAAATAATTAAAACTAAGACAAAATTCAATAATTTTGTTGATTAATATCTAATCATATAAAGAAGAAATTAATTTAGACTCATCGTTGTTGCCACCATCCTTGATGAGCCAAACAATTAGGCAAAAGGGATAGTTTTGGCAGCTTACCTAAAATTCAATGATTGTAAGATTTAGAATTCGGCTCAAGGTCTTGAGGAGATAGCTACTGGTATTATCACAGCAAAAGCAATGATATCTGACAGTCAGACTCCAAGTAAGCCTGAGGAGAAGAGTATCATACTATTATTGGCCTCATCCTGTCACCATAACAGAAAAGATTTCCAGGCTTACAGTTACAGAGATGGTTCCTATTTAGAGCGTGACGCCTATGGCAAGATATGAAATATCTCAAATTAAGTGAGAGGATGGCATTCAGATTCAGGAAAAACCTTAGCCTTCTAGACTGCTACCATGGCACCATCCGAACCGGCCTTGTTATGGATTACAACGAAACTCCAATAAAAAAGAAAGAAAGAAAGAAAGAAAGAAAGATTTTAATGTACCTGAATTAGTTACCCGTCTATCAGAAAAAGTAATGGATGTGAGAGCAGCCGACAGGAGCTAGTGGGACACAGTCATCAATCTGGAAGCAATTAAAGGATGTGAAGTTGCACAGTTACTACAACAAAATCCAATTAGTGCAAAGAATCAGAATTTGCTCTTGCAATGGTGGCCAGCCTGGTCACTGGTCACTGCCTCACTGGCTGGGCCAGACAAAATCCACCACCCACCCTGCCATTGTTGTTAGGAATCAAACATGTTCAATTCTCTTATTTCTTATTATGAACTTCTAAATTCAAGAGAAATGTCATAATGTATCTCGAGTCGGAGTGGATCAACAAGAATCATTGCATGATTTTATGCATTGTATATATATTTTCTTCTAGACCACCAGAACATTCCTAAAACAGTTTTTCGATATTACGGGCTCCACCAGTTAAATATTCCTTTTTTTTTTAACGTCAACGACTGCAACTAATTTCATTTGGTTATATACATCCATAATATAAAATAAAAAAGAAGAATTTCTTACATTCAGAATTAAGTAATACAAAACAACTTCTAAATCATAACTTGAGTTTTCTACTTTATTTTTATTATATATAGAGAGAGAAATTTTAAAAAAAGTGGATCGCATTTTTATTGAGCACTCTGCAATACTTTAATTCTTCAATCTCAATTTAAATTTACTGAAGTCAAAATATAACTCATTTTCTCTCTTAACTCATGGTACAACACCTCTTGTGAAGAAAAAATACTACCTCTTATTTTACAAAATTAAATATGAAAAGATAAACGAAGAACAGATAAAAATTGGACGAGAAGACAAATTTTAGAGAATAATTAATAGAGAGTAAATAGAGAAGAGAGAGGTGGCCAGGAGAGACCAATCAATAATCCCTCCTCAGCGGAGGAGATTTTCTCTTTTTTCTGCAGCTATTCAATTGGGTTTTCCTCTTGTTAATTATCATTTGTTGTGCAGTATGTATTGTTTTGATTAAATATTCCAATCTAACCAATTGGGATAATGAAATCTGGTAAGCATTATTTACCTAATAAGCTAATCATAATTCACGAAAACCGACTCATTGGTGAATGGTGACAAGCGAAGTTAATGCGCCGTTGTTTATCAATAATTTCAGCTCTGCATTCTAAATCCAGCCGTATAAGTATAACAAGTATATGTAAAAAAAAAACAAATTTATTAGTCTATCTACTCCTAAAATAAAACCCATTAATTGATCATTTTTAGGCGGTCAGTTGTTTAAGTTTAATGAGTCATTGAAAAAATATTATAAAATTATTATAAAACATAATAATGATGATAAGCTATAGTTTTGACAGTAATTAAATTCGAAAAAAAAACAAGAGAATATAATATTCTATATGACTATACCAATAAAGGAGGGATCCACTTATAAAAATTTGGTGGCATATCATTGAATTTTTTTTATTGCATCAGTAATTTAATTTTACGATTCCAAATCACAAATTGCACCATTGATAATATTAAATTTTTCATACTCTTTTTAAAATCGCTCAATAAATATTAAATATGAAGAGGTAATCTGTCGACAATTCTTTCTATAATAAGAATATTTTCATTCCTATGATTACAAAAATATAATTTTCGTAATTACAACTCAAAGCGGAAACAAGAAGTAGACCCGGTGAAAAGCCCATTTTTCCCTTTGACCGTCAAAGTAAAAATAATTTAAGAGTTTTTAAAGCGCTTTCATATATGAAATCAAAGTGATTTGAGGTGAAATGAATTAAAATATTTACGAAAGTGATTTTAGCACTTTTTATTTAAATTACTTCACTTATTTACATCATCACTATCAAACACCGCATCTTGTAATTTTAATATTTACTCTATTTTAAATTTAGATCACTTGCCAAGTTAAGAGTTAAGTTTGTGAAAGGAACTTTTCTATATTTTATTAGGCCTAAAATATTCGTGCAGATAACTGGCAACTAACCCACAGACAAACAATAGTGTACCCTGTACAGTGTGCGTTATCACACTGAAGTAACAATGGTATAAAGATTGTTAAACTTTTGTCTTTAACGATGCAATTAGTCCCTTCAGTTTATAAAATTGCATTCACTGGCAGTTTTAGTTTATTTCGTTATTTTTTTTTTCAATTAGTCCCTTTAGTTTGTTTCGTTAATTAGTCCCTTCATTGTGAATTTTTCCAATAAGTGCGCCCTTACACCCTGATTGGATGGGGAGCACAGAAAGTAAGGGAAGGGAAAGGAGAAAAATATTTATTATTAATTTTATTTGATTAGGTATTTAATAGAACGTTAAGTATAATGAAAATTATTTCACGTAGCTTTCTTTAACCTAGAAAAAATGACTTTTTATTACTCTCAGAATTAAAATGTAACATAGGTTAACATAACAAAACAAAAGGGTATAAAAATATAAAAATGTTTCTTTCCACAGATTTTGTAATTTAATAATTAGTTAAATCATTTCATTAAGAATAATAACGGAAAAAATTAAATTTTAATACTTAAAATGGTAGTGCGCCACTCCCAATAACCGTGAAAATGAAAAAGTTTCTAATCCTTCGTTGTAAATACTGCAAAGCGTAAAAAAAATATCGCTCGCAGTGGCGCATTTTTTCGACGCTAATGGCAGTGACGCACTGCCATTTTTAATATTAAAATTTATTTTATTCTTTATTATTTTTAATGAAACGATTTAACTAATTATTAGATTACAAAATCTGTGATTCGTCGACAAGTGGGTATTTGTAATGGGTTCACCATTTTGGCGTTTTTGATCACCTGAACCATCACTCTATTGGGGCCGACAGTTAAAATTCAAAAAATTGTTCCCCAAACGGAGAACCATATTGCCATATGAACAAGTTCAATATAATAAAAAGTAAGCTTAAGGATCAATAGTAATGAAAAGTATCTAGAACCGTCGTATGGTGTCACATATAACAAAAACAAAAACTAAGTCCTGTTGTTCTTATTATCAAAGAAAAAAACAAAGTATATATACTAAATACAAAAGAGAGACATCTGTCTCATGTCAAAACTGCACAGTTAAAGAGTAGAAAATATAAGGTCATATAATCCCATCCAAAGTAGAAAAATGGGACAGTCCGATAGAATCAACAAACCCGCGAACAGAGAGCTCTGGCAGCGACATGTCTGTATCTTTCAGTGAGTTGTGATCAATAAAGATGACAACAACTGTAATGTCATCATGGAAGTAGCGACGAATACCCTTCTCCACTTTCTTCAAATCTTCATACCTCATTTGCCGCTTTCTTGCAGCCTCCTTCAGAGCAGCTTTCACCAACCTCTTCGCAATTCCCTATTCATGAAAACAACACATTTGTCAGATTAATCCACCCAACTAGGTAATTCTAACATGGTTTCGTCTATTGAACTTGTTGGATTTATTTAATAGCCCGTTTCATTGGGCATTCTAACTCAGTTCCCTTGGGTAACTATAGTACTTTTTCCAGATGTTGGCTTAATAAAATATTATCTATCATGACTACTAAAAATTAGTTCTATAATTGATTTTCTATTGTTCAGAATGGAGGGGGGTTCGTACTGGTCTTGGATTATTGCAGACAATGTCAACAGCTTCTTGGTTGGTGAGTTGTTCCCAAAGACCGTCAGATGCGAAGATCAAAAACTGATCTTGTGGACAAAGTACTCTTGTGATGATTGATGGCTCAGATGATAGGATAGGCCGGCGGAGAGGTTCAGAGAGTTTAAAACGAGCAACTGTTGGGTCCATGGAGTATTCAGGCCTTTTCAAATATGCATCACCTATAGTTCTTGAGACCTGAGTGAATGTATGAGCATTAGATGTTTCAAGAAAAGAATATGAAAATCAAGGAAATAGCCTGGATCCTGCACTGGTCTTCATAAGGCAAAACAACCAGGCGCTCAAAACATTTAACATATCAGTATATGTTGAACTCCAATCAATATTATTGCCAACCTGCCAGTACTCCTAAAGCTTTTTTTTTCTTAATCTTTGCTTATGCTTAATTATATACTGTGAGTTAGCTACTGAAATATTCTGATTTCTTCTATCCTTTATCAGAAATCAGTTTTCTGACTTTTCAAGTGCACCATGCTAGGCTGGACAACAATCAGGCTGCATTATCTCATCCCTGAGACAGCACTAAGTTCTTCTTGAATGGCATCAGAAAACAAACCCCATAGTTTGAACAAATTAACCTAACAGAAGAATAACATTAACAACTTTGTATAATACAATAACCACCCACCTGGATAATCCCCTTGATGCGCCAAACACCATGCTTAAGCATGACAATATTGTTATCATCAGGATGGAGAGCCCTAAGCTCTTGCCTCACCTCTGATACACTAGCATTATGATCCCTTGTTATCTGCTCAGCAATGACTTCATTGTTTGATCGACCCAAAGAACCAACAACTACACGGGAATCTCCCAAGTTGGCAATGTACAGAGTTCCTCTCCAAATGACTCCAACTAAACAGCAAGAACCAATTGCAGCAATAACAGGTTTGAATGGATGCATCCTTCGGACATGTGCTAGGAAGCCATCCTCAGTAGCAGAGAAAGCGTTTCTAACAACATCCTCAGATATTGTGCCCGCTTCATGAGCAATCCCTGTGAAGATGCATGATGAAAATAGACATTAGCTAAAGAAAGAAAAGAAGGAACTCATCACCTGACTTAAAAATATCAGAATCATCTAAGAAGCTTCACTAATATTATATGTAAATTATTATATTGCTTCAATGTTCACCTATTGTACTATCTAAACAACAAAACACGTCCATTTTTACAATCCTACAACATTTAATGCACAAAAAAGGAGAAACAAGCTAGCAAAAGCCTACTGTGTTTTGTTATAGTTGTTCTGGGGTCGTGAAACTAATCCACAAATCACACTTGAAGGATGCCTTAGCCCTGCTATTCTACAGAACATAAAAGAAACTTCATGTTACAAAGGCATGGACAGCTATTCAATACCATGCTTTTTTGTAAGATGAATTCAATAAAGTACTTGGATGAGAACCGGCCTTTGGTCTAGTGGTCAAAGACAACACCCTCTGAGTGGGAGGTCGTGGGTTCGAAACTCCAAATGAGGGTCCTTATGGACAATTATGAAATTTGAGAGCTTGACTCTCATCTTTCCGATCAAAAAAAATAAAGTACTTGGATGGACAAAAGGAAGCCTGGAAGGAACAGAAAGGGAGGAACACAAAATTCTATAAATCGATCCTGTTTTGTTGGAATTTTTAAAAGAAGATTAGTGTAAACTCCTGTAGTTAGGTGCAATGTAGGAAATGAAAAAAAATCAAAATTGGCAAACAAAAAGATGTATGGAATATATGGTAATGTCCTTATTCATTTCAATTCGCTACTCTTTTTTTGATAAATTACTACAGCCCTCATTTCTCTTAGTCTTCACCTCCTGCTATCCAAACATAGTATGTTCAGTCCAGTACCATACATAGCAAAGTAGCACTAAAATGTACTCTATGAAGCTCCTAGGATTTTTTTTGTTCAAACAACAATTATACCAAATAAATAATTGTTTCAATTTTTGAATGAAAATAGCTAAGTACCGCTATTTTATTATAATTTAGTCAAAACCATATTAGGCTAAAAGCCTCAAGAACAAGTTGACTACGTAATGGAGTATAATTTGACCAGCAAAAAGGATATTGTATATATAGCCAACAGATGCAATAGATGTGAGATGACATCTTTTTAACTTTGACAAAATGTACTTTCCCCACATTTTTACAAAAAAGAAAATATACTTTATGTACTACCCGTGCGAACAAGTACGATTTTACTTCCTATGCGATGTGCGAAGATGTATGAGCTCAATTAAATAATTACAAAAATGGATGCCAGAAGTATCCTAGAAGACAAATTTTCTTCCATCCACATCATCTTAATTATATGTTTTTGCTTAGAAGTCAACTCTCCGTAGCATTGCTTTCTCTAAATATCTATGTTTCTTTCGCAACCAAATGTCAGACCAAGCGTACCAAGAATTTCAATCTACCAACGGCAGTATCTTCAATTTTAAATCTGTGCAACCTCAATTTTCCATGTACCAAAAACAAACCACAGATTTTTTTTTCCTTTTCATTTATAAACTGAGATTAATAGTTTCAAATTCAATCAAATACACACTTACTGACAAGATGCTGGAACAGATGCTCGGCCACAAATCTTGATGCGTCAGCGCCTCCATGGCCATCATAAACCCCGACAAACGTCCCCGCTGGGCCCGTCTCAACCTGGCTGTGGTCCTCTATAATATCATTGGCCTGAGCAACGGCGAACGAATACTCACCGGCCGAGTGCTTCCCGAGGCCTCTCGACCATACCAGGCAATCCTCTTGATCGACATTGGGCTCCGATTCATCCTTGTTCATACGCCCGTACCTCCTGGCCACTGGGCCCCAACACGACGCCACAAGCCTCCCCATCCACGGCCACATCCCTCATTTCCCGGTGCAGAGTATCAAATTTTGGATTTTAGAGTTCGATATGGTTAGGCTTGGATTTGGATTGGAGCGGAGGGATTGAGAAAAGGGAGAAGGAAAAAGCGGAAGCAAAAGGCGGGGAAGAGCGAATGAAGTGAAATGAGCGCTCAGGGGCGCTGCTTTTATAGATCGGTTGAGAAATTGACCCTTCCATTGATGGAAATTAACGGAATAGCCACTACGAAGTACGAACTGCAACTGCAACTGTGGAGATATTCCCTGTCGAGTTTCGTCTCAACCAGATCCGAATCCGACCCGTATTACTTCTTTACTCATTATGTCAAGCTGAGCTGAGCTGAGCCCATTTTAAATTCTTGAAGAAATAATCATTGGTCATTTTACCCGAAACAAATACGAATATTCTGTACAAACAAAATTGACATGTTACTGATGCGTGTAAAAATATTCTTATTATTTAGTGGATATAACTTCTAATAGATAGATATTTAGAAATCTAAGTTTTTGCCAAATCAACTCGATTTATCATAAACTAATAACTGGATAAACAAATAAATGAGAAGGTAAAAATTATTTATTAAAGGGGAATTCATTTGTTAATTGCCATTCATGTTTTTGATGTTATACACGAGTGTTGATAAGCGAACAAATATTGATATTTATAAGTATGAACCCTATATAAAAAAAAATGAAATACAAACTTGTTATACATCGGAAATGTAAACTCTATGCAAATTAAGCAAAAATCATAAATAATTTTTCAAACTAAATTGAATGTGACTTGTATGCAATTTAAACTTACATAATATTATTACCGCTAGCATATCAACGTTTGTATTTACTTTTATGTTGATAATTATTACCATCTTTTATGTAAAACTATATAATTTTCTTTTCTTTTCACATTTCTTGTTGACCCACAAAATGAAAAATGAAGATATGCCACTTGTCAAGAACAGAGAGGAAAACTGATCATACAATTAATGAACTAGTATGTTTGGCAGTAAAATGAAAAAAATAATCTGTTTTCTTTTATAATTTTAAGGGAATTCTATTATTATTGCAATATTGATGGATATTTTTGTGTGTTAAGCCGCTTGACTGTAAAAAGGTTGAAAGAGTGATTTGATTTGATTTGAATAACACTATTACACTAGCTTGAAATCTCAAATAAAATAAATAAAAGTTGATAATTAATTCACAACATGGATCATGTAGTTCAACAAAATTAGAAAAAAAAATATTTGACTTTGTAATTAAAAATATTATGTCTTGTCATTTTGTAAACTATAGCTAGCATAGGAACTCATTCAACGATGTGAACAATTATTATAAATAGATTTTAAAACAAAAAATCTAACACTTCAAACACAAAATATAACATTGCTTTTTTTTATAGCGATGTTCCAATACCTTCTCAGATAAACATTGAGAATTATTCTAAACCAATTTTTAAAAGAATAAATAAATAAATTCCTGACTATAATGTATACAGATATTGTTCTTTGAACCCGACCCGGTATACTGAAATCCAATAAGAGAGTAGAGTGGATTCTGGAAAATGGAGACATGAGCCCACAAAAAAGTGAAAAAGAGCGAAAAGGGAAAAGCAAAAGTGCACACACGGAGACACGGAGGTGGTCGTGCTCACCACCGTGACTTTGGAGGAGAAGACTTTGAAATGGCGGATTCACTATTTTGATCTGGAAAAGAGTTAAACTCATTAATTAATCGGATATTAAATTAAAAAATTAATAATTTAATATATATTTTTATTTAATAAAAATTATTAAAATAATAATATTTTATATATTAAAAATAACAATAAAATAAAGCTCAAAATAATAGATAATCAAGAAAATTTTCATTTAAGTAACTTTATATTTTGATATATTTACATAATATTTCATTATACACGATATTAAATATTTTTTCTCAATAAAAATAATCAAACAATTCAGGAGGGACAAAATATGTCAGAAAGGGGTAAATTACCTAAAAGTATTATTTTTCAAAATTTAGAGGGGACACGTGCCCCCTGGACAATACTGGATCCGCCCCTGCTTTGAAACTCTTTATTTTTTTTCTTTTTTAGATTTATTAGTTTCATAATTTTTTTTGGACGCGTTAAATTAACTTCACTTGTATTAAGGAAACTAAAATTATCGTTGCTTGGATTGTCATTTAACATTTGCAAAATTTGCATTGGAGTTTGAGACAAAAAAATTAGTCCCGTTATTTTCACAATTTTTTGGATGCATTTATATTTGTTTTCCATATATTTTTTATGTTTTGCTTGATAAAAATTGCTACTTTTGAAATGCTCACGAGTGGATCAAATCACCTAAAATTTGTTTATTAGCAATAACTTTAGATATGTAAGGCTATTTATCAGATACAATAAAAGCAAAAAGAATTAGATGGTTTGTTGGGAGAAAGTTCAGTCAACCAGTTTACATCACTGGGAACTTGTGAATTTCTTCTAACCAGCCAAAAAGAAAACCCTTTCTGGTCAGATCTTCTCCACTACAAGCTGGAGAGAGTCGTAGGTTCTTAATTATTAGGAAATGATTTTTATTTTCGAAATTTGAGCAATCTAAAAACAATTTGTATATTCTAAAGAAATTTTGAAATTTGAACAAGTCTAACTTGATATCGATTGCATTTTTTTTTTGAAATGGCAACACCAATTTCATTGCTAAAACAATATAAATACATAATCATAGATAACGATGTGCAAACGGTCGGTTTGGTTCAAACCGAAATAATTATATATATTCGAAGTTTTTTCGGTTTGTCAAATTATAAACCGAACCAAACTTTTAAAAATATCAACTGAATAAACCAAAATTATATTATTTAAAGAGAAATAAAAATATCAAAAGTTATAAAAATTGATAGAAGAAATAAATAGTTTAAAAAATAAAATAAATAACTAAATAAAATCTACAGAAAATAAATATATTCAGATTATCTTTGATATAATCCCTATTTATATTAAGTAAAATAAAATTGTTTGATAAATTTTAGAATATTCGGTCTATTCGGTTTATCCGATTTGGAAAAATCAAAACCGAATCAAAGAACAAAAACCGAATTAACTAAAATTTTCAACCGAACCAAAATTTTTGAACCGAAAAATCAATCCAAATAGTCCAAAATTTAACGATTCGGTTCAAAATTAATTAAACCGATCCATTTGCACACCCCTAATCATAAGTCAAACAGCTACACAGTCATGACGTTAGCTTGCTGGACATCCCCCAGGCATTTTTTACTTAACTGGTGGATCAAAATATATAGAAATTTTTATTTTTTAATAATGCTTTAATTAACGAGCCCTTGCCTTATTGACTATGAAATTCTTAGTATATAGATATGATCACCATGCATCTTTTAATCCTGGAATAGGAACTTCTCCATTATTTTGTATTTTATTTAGCAGCGTGAAAAATTATGTGTGAAAGGTATTGTGGGCCTGAAACAGCTGCTGATGTTTTTAGATGTTTTATGGGATTTCAGTGGACAGTAACTGTTTCTTTATGAATAGGAGTGAAAACGGATCGGATATTATCCGATCGTATTCGAATTTATATTTAGATGCAGATATTTTTATATATGAATATGTATACGGATAATTTTTTAACGGATATAAATACGAATACAGTTTTCAATTTGAAATCAAATATGAATATGAATGCAAATAATTATCCGAATCCTGATATTTTTGAAATTCGGATATCTGGATAAAAAATTCATTATATATTTTTCAATTGGGATTTTCATGTAGATTATAAATTCAACTAAATTTATACATAATTTACTCTTATATTTTATTTTTTATAATTTTTTGATACATTTAGTTTTACAATTTTTGGCAATAAATTTGTAATGATAATTATTGATTAAATTATTAATAATATAATAATAATTATTTTTATAATAATATAACTTTTATAATTAGTGATCTATCATGAAAAATATTATGTAATTATTTTTTTACTTATGTTGGTGATATTTTAATTTAGTATCCAAAATATATTTATATTCATATATTATCCTATTCATATTTGTATCCGTTTAATATCCAATCCGTATTTATATCCGGAACTATCCATATTTGTATTTGTATTAAGAAATAAAATAAATACGAATATGATTTTGACCACTATCCGAACGTATCCGATCTGTTTGCACCCCTAGGTATGAAGGTTATGTTCGAGTGAAATTTTGAGGAGTTCTCATATTATTATTTTACCCAGTTTGAAACAAAAAAAGTCATGTTAAGTAATTATTTTATCACAATCATAGTGCTGAAAGATAGATGCAAATTCAAAACTTTAACGTGTAATACAAGAACCTTAATTAATTAATTATATATGTTTCTGACTGACTCTAGCCACTAATGATAGGCCTCAAAATTAAAGAGCCTGGAATACTTAACAAAGTGTAGGCCTAGAAGAATATTTCATAAAATTATTTAATAAGTCTATAGCTCACTCACCGTCACAACTCACAAAGTGTAATGCTATAATTAAGAACTAGTATTTTGTCCATGCATTGTTATGATGATATCTTTTAAAAATATAAAAATTTATATCTTCATATGAAAAGAAAGGAAATAAAAATGAAAATAATTTAGTAATTAATATAAATTTCAATCATGAATACATAATTAATGTAAAATAAATACAGAATTGAGAGAAAAGTTTTCTTTCATAATTTAAGAAAAGTTATAATTCATAATTGATGACAATCTAAGAAAAAAAAAGTAAAGTAATTATACTTCTAAATTATGCAGCATTTCGTGTAACAATTAAAATTGAAAGAAAATTATAACTTCAACACAAATGGTCATAAAGATAATAATAGTAACATTATTTGATGAATAACTCAATCTGATAATTAAGAACTAGATTTAATTGATAATTAAGAATTAGATTTGATGAATAACTCAATCCAATAATTGATATTAACTCTAGAAATTCAATAAAAAAATATGGACCGTTACATGTTGAGAACACAAACAAACTTGCAAAACCGTCGTGAATATTTAATGCAAAACTAGATAAAATGATAGACCTCAAAAACAAAAGGGTAAAATTATGACGAATTAAGATCATGGGATTAACTTGGATAGGTCTGAATGCAACTACTTTGACTTAAAAGGTTCTTGTTAAGTTATCAAAATCTATACGGAAAGGATTTCAGATTTGCCTTATCATCATGTTATCCATATGCTTGAGGCGATGCCATATAAAGTATAACCACAGGGATGGAATGAGAGTATATTAAATGGTTTGTATTTTAACTAAATGTATTAGTTGACCCTCTAATCTTTATACATTAAATATATGAACTGTATATTTATTATAAATATTAAGTTTGTAGAATTTAAAAATTAAAATTTTAAGATTATGTAGTCCAATTAAAAAATATATTTGACCAATTAGATTCTGAGATTTTTTTTCTTCTTTTCTGATTTCCTCTTACGTATTGAGATGTTTCATTTCCTTATTTTTCTCTTCTTTATCTGATAATTTCAACATATTATTTTCTCCATTTTAAATTTTTATTGTGGTTGTATTTGACCGCTTCTACTAATTTTCTATAATCTACTCCATTGTTACAACATTTAACATATCCTTCTCTAATCAACTAATCTGATTTCCTCAGCTTTCTACAAGGCGTCAAGGTATATGTTTTATTTTATTTTTTTTTCTTTTAACAAAATACTTATTCTTAGTGTAAAAATAAATTGAATAATAATTATTAATTATGATTTTGAGTTGCAACAATCAGTTGATCATCAAAGAGAGTCATCATTGAACATACCATCTCAAGTAATAAATTGTAATGAATGAAAATCCGAAACTTTTTATTTTCTTTTTGGTTTAGCTCTCAGTGATTGCTAAAGGATTTTTACTAGCAAATGATATCACAATAAAAGGATGTGGTCCTTGTTATATGATATTTCTTTATTTTATCACTTTTTGCTTTTAATTTTATTAAATTATATACTAAATTACACGTGATTTATCATACGATGAATTTCTGTTTTACATGGATTTTTCTACAGTTAATAAATTTAAAGCTTTCAATCATGAAGTGAAATCGAAAGTTCTTTTAATTTGTGATTTTCAATTTTATCAAAATGATTACTGATTTTTTATGTTTGTGATTGGTCTCTGACAAACTCTGATTCCGCATATATAACCAAACCTTAATTGTCATGCCGAAAATTTATTGTTTGCCAGCAAATTAACTGAGATCTGTTATTACTGAAAACACGGTCTCCCGTGAGTGAAGGATGACATGTACCCACTAAAGCACTCTAGAAGCAATATATTTATATTACACGGAGAAGCTCTTTTCTTCATTTATTTCATCAGCATTATCACATGGATCGCACTTACCTTTATAAATCGGCCGTGAAAGTCACTTAACAATAGAGGTGGTAATGGGGCGGATCGGGTTCGGGTTCGGACGGGTCATATCAGGTAAGTTTGAAAAAAAAAAATGTTGGATCATGGGGTTGGGTTTGGGTCAGATTTCGGGTTGAACATTATCGGATTTTTTTAAGTTTCAGGTTATTTCGGGTCGGGCTAGGTCGGTTTTTGAATTTTTAGTAGCTTAGGTCATCTGATATCAGGTAGTCTCGGGTTTCGGCTCGGGCCAGGTCAGATTCTTTTTTGTGATATTTTTTTCGGATCATGTCGAATTTCAAATCGTCGGACTTTAAAAACTTTTTAAAAATTCATGTTAGCCAATGTTAGGTCTAGATTATTAATTATATCATGATTAATTTGACTTTTTAAATAATATGGATATAATTAATTAATTTACGTCTAATCATATCAGTTTCAGATGGTCAATATATTTCATTCATTTTATTAGCAAACAAAAGACATACTACTTATGATAATTTTAATTATAACATATAAATTTTGATTAATAAATATTATTATTTTGATTTGAAATGTATTTTTTTATTTCGATATAAACTATGAATATATATGCATGTAGGTAATTTCTTAATTAAAATTATCAAAATTATAAATGCAATTATTTGTACGTGTTATATTGATAAAAAAATTATTAATTTGTGTCAAAATAAAATGACAATCCATCGTTATCTATGAAAATCGTGCTTAACCCAGTCCTCCTCTAAATTCGTGCTTAGCCCGACCCCCTTCAAAAAAACTGACAATCAAGTACAAGTTGAATTTATAAAGAGAAATTTAATATTTATATGGTACGATTTTAAAGTAATTAGATACATATATGCGGCACGAGTCGGATCGGGTCGGGTTTCGAGTTGTCTAATCTCGGTCATCTTGGGTTTCGGGTCATTCAGGTTCGGATCGGGTCGGGTTTCGAGTTGTCTAATCTCGGTCATCTTGGGTTTCGGGTCATTCAGGTTCGGATCGGGTCAGGTTTCAGGTTGTTTGATCTCGGATCATCTTGAATTTTGAGTCATTTGGGTTCGAATTGGGTCGGATTTCAGATTATTTGATCTCAGATTTCGATTGTTCAGATTCGAATCGGATCAAATTTCGAATCGTCTGATCTCAAATCATCTCGGATTTTGAATCGTTTGAATTCGGATCAAGTCAGATTTGAATCCAAACAAATCGAGCGAGTTTTTGAATCATATCGAAATTTGTCACCTCTACTTAATAGTGTTCCAAAACAGAAACATTGCCAATCATTATCCTTTCTCTAATCACACATGACTCTTATTTTGTCCTAGTTCCAGATTAGATAGAAAGGAAAAAGATAAGTTATTTTTTCTGGTCAGAAACAAGATATATTTTCTAAAGAATAAAACCTTTTGTTATAAAAGGATTCGTTTGGAAAACTCCGCAGTCATTCAATTTAGGATCTCTATCAAAAATTCAAGATTATGGAAATAAACAATGTTAAGTGATACTACCCTTAAACAATTTGAATAAACACTGAGGTTGAAAAGAAAAGAGAAATAGAAAGAACCATACTATCTTAACAATTTGCATTTGGCTTGAAAGGAAAATCAAAAGACGTATTATTTTGACTAATTTACGCTGGTTGGTACTATCCCCGCATAATAATTAAATTTCGTGGATAAGATATGATTTATTGTGAATTGATTGGTACCACGCCCACAAAAGTCAATGCATACTTTCAAAGCATCCTTAGTTCCTTACTCGTGCACGAAGTATGAATTAAAAGGACGACTTTCCAGCAGCAGAAAACCCCTGCTATTTAATTTACTCGAAAAATAAAAAAATTTAACTGCTATGCTATCCCCTATTCTCCTCCTACTGGACTGCTCACATAAACACTGTGACCTCCTCGTACTTCATCCAGGCTCTACTATTTACTTGCCCTCTGTTGCATCCGTGTAACAACTCTTTCTCTTTCTAGCAAGATTTGCTAGCCGTTATAGTAACATAATTAGTGAATAATTCGTTTTTATCTATAGTAAGATGTTTTATAAATAATTCATCAGTTTAATATATAATATATTTTTTGGTCAAAAAATATTTTATTCAAATAATTCAAAAAATATTTTATTCAAGAATAAAACACATTATATATATTATTTTCAACGGAATTTTATATTCTTTTTATATATTTTTAATTTTTTACATTTTAATATATATTTTAATTATATTATATGAAACAAACTATTCCCGAATCACAATTTTTTTTATCTCGCTGAATATTATCTGAATCCTTGAATCCTGAATTTATTACTATGCTAGCCGTTTAAGCAAAATACTTGATCGATGTGTCTTTTGTCTCAGAGGAACATTCGATTATCTGTCAGTTAGTAGTTTAGTAGGATACGCTTACCGTGTGTCAGAAAATAATATTTTTGACCATCGTTCCAGCTAGTAGCTAATTTATTGGGTTGTGATGACTTGAGAGAAAAATAATATGTTGAGTCCTCATCTAGTGTTAAAATAAGAAATATAGAAATCTGAGAAGCAGATTAGTTGTCATTGACAGAGTGGCATGTCAGACATACAATGCAACATATACACAAGCACCAGTGCACCACAGGTCCACAGAGGAAGGAGAAGGACATATAATTTGCAAAAGGAAGTACAGGAAGTACACTACAAATGAAGATCATGGGGGCCACGGCTTTGAAATGTGCGCTATGAGCTTTATGGCTTGTCAAACAAACACTACATATATCATATATGTTACTTGCATATTTATGTCCAGATGTGGACCAGCAAAAGCAAAGCAAGATCTGAATTCCGTGTAGTATTGTAAAATTTACAACGGGCAGCAAAGAGAAACGGAAAAGGAGATGGACAGAGCACAGTATAAAAGACTGATTAAAAATCACGGGGCGTCTAAAATTGATCATGTGACTTCGCAGAGGGAAACAACTGGTTTGCCTAAAGTAGGCAGTTGTACCTTAGCGCGAATGTTCATACCAATTCACCATAGATATCATGTGGAAGAAGTGGGGATAAGTTCTCAGTCAAGGACGATCTACAGTACCTGATAAAAGACTTTTTCAAAAGATGGCATATAGAATGCAATATATCTTGATGATGTCTCCTCAACCGAACGATCTTAATTAGCAGTGTCTTCAGTGTGATCAGACGCCAGTGTCCATTATGGTTTTCAAATTCTCAGTTAATGCACCTTAATATTAAAATTCAATCCTTCGGTAGGTTTGGATTAAGTCCCAAAACTATACGTGAAAAGCTTACGCAACTTTCATTGCTCAAGACATTTAATGATAATTCTAACATACATTTAATGATATCTAACTCTTATGTTATATTTCTATACCTATATTATTATATAAAACAAGTAAGAATTAAACGTGTTTATTTTTTATAATTTCTTTCAAACTTTTTATATCTCAAAACATCTTTCATTTAATGATTTACATTAATTTTGACTAATCAGATGAACACGATAGCATCCATTATTTTATATTCCTCTCCATTTATTTGCTATATAGGAGAAAGAAATTAAAAATTAAGAGAAATCATGTGAGATTATATCTTACATTTATTGATCTAATGTAGCATCATAATTGATTTTGTAATTAATTTTGCATTTATTGATCTTTTTTATATTAGAATGACGTACATATTATCATGTAATATTTTTCTATATCTAAATAAAAAAAATCGCTGCGACACACGAATATATATTTAATATTTGAACATCTTTCATCTAATGATTTACATTAATCTTGACTAATCAGACGAACACGATAGCATCCATTATTTTTTATTCCTCTCCATTTATTTTCTATATAAGAGAAAGGGAATTAAAAATTGAGAGAAATCATGCGAGATTATATCTAATATAGCATCTATAATTGATTTTTTAATTAATTTTGCATTTATTGATTTTTTTTCTATTAGAATGACGTATATATTATCATATAATATTTTTCTATATCTAAATAAAAAAAAATCGCTGCGACACACGAGCTAGTGTGTGTGTGTGTATATATATATATAGAGAGAGAGAGAGAGACGGAGGCATTCCGTGAGCTTAACTGAAAAAATATATCAAATCATCTCCAAATTTTAATTTATCATTCTCATTAAATTCTTTATATGAAAATATCACGAGATGCAAAAATTTGAAACGTTTTGAGTTTTTTAAGTCGTAGTTTTTAATTTTTGAAAATCAACTCTAAAAATAATAAAAAAATATTTAATATTTGAACATCATTTTAGAAAATTAAAAACGATGGGTTAAAAAGATCAAAACACTCCAAATTTTTACATCCCATAAGATTTTCATATAAAGAATTTAATGAACATGATAAATTAAAATTTGAAGATGATTTGATTTAATTTTTGAGTTAAGCTCACAATATCTTTACTATATATATATATATATATATATATATATATATATATATATATATATATATATATATATATATATATATATATATATATCATTTACAATAAAACATTCTTATACAAATATTCTATGCTTCAATGAAAACGCTCACTAAAAATTTAAACTTAATAAGAAATTAAACATCTTTTAATCAAATTCTGATTCAGTGCATGCTCTAAATAATCGACAAGTCCACATCTTATTTTTTTTTTTCCTTCAATGATCTCTTCCAAGTACATGTGACATAGAAATTGATTGCATCATAATTAGATGCACACTGAACTGCACATGTATTGATTTATAGTTTTATACAACCATATTAAAATTGGTAATAATAGAGCACTGAGCAGCAAAGCACAAAATATCGTGTTACTGCAAGTCAGTTTCGTACAACCCGTAGCTTGCACAGTCACGGGCTCATGGCTTTTTTTTACCTCTATTTCCAGCTTTCTCGTACCTCTCCATGATTTTAAGGCACCAGGCCATCGGATTACTACCAAAAAAACCTCACAGCTGATCCTGCAAACTTCATACCATCATACTTTCAAGATGACCCGTCAAACTTGGAACACGTACAGAACAAAATCAAACCATCCATATCAAATGAATCTTGCCTTGCATAGCAGATTTAGTAAAAACTTAATTAGCTCCATAGGAAAAAAAATAGTTACAGAATTGGTTGGCCCAAATAATTTATCTTTCTACCGTAGGAAACAAAGTCAGGTAGTGGCCCCATAATATGATTACAATACATATACACGATTAAAGAACAAACAAGGCAAAAACAAAGCTCTTAACCAAATATTTGTCGGGCCAAGAATCTACTCCTTTGACTTTGATGACCCATCCTTCTTGTGACCACCAAGAATACGAGAAATCTGGAGACCTCTACTGAATGCTTGGTTGAATAGCATGCGAGTTTGAAACTCCGACACAAAAGGAAACCAAGCAAAAAATGCTATTGGAGTGAACAAAATGAGGCCCATTACTATTTCATACCCCCGTGCCAATGCACGTACTGATCCCCACAACCCAGACCACTTTACAATGGGTCTACAAGCCTGTGCAATCTGGAAAAATGAAATCAAGTACAAATACAATTAACATATGTGATGGTCTGACACAAACAGTTGAGCACAACAACAGTCAAGAGAAGAATACTGACCAGCAGCAGTCCCCATCCAGTAGGCATGAAGGCAAGCACACACACTACGATATCTAGCACTGTCATGTGTGGCAGTGCTATCAAAGTGATCAGGATAGAAACAAAAGTCACGAATATTAAAAACTTGAATAGCCTGAAAATGAGCTGAAATTTTGCACTGAATCTACGCCTTCCTACAGAAACAGTCTGAAATAAAAAGAACAACTGTGTTTAGTGTTTCCAGGTTCGTAATAGCACACAGTACAGAAACTTTCAGGCAAGAAGTTAAAGCAACATATAAACCAGAGATGAACGCTCTGACCTACCTTCATGACAAGCAAAACAGCCAAAATTACAAGCCATGAAGCTCCATAGACCTAAAAAATCCAACACAACAAAAGAGAAATAATATTTAGAGAAGGCAAAATGAATATTGGGTATTTAATTATGAAAAAATGAATGAAAGAACAATGAAATAGAAGAATACCGATACACTTTTCGTCTTTTTGGTGATATTCAAATGGTAAACAAGGCCGTACTGGTAGAAAAAAAACCGAGAAGCCAACAAGATTTCCAATAACACCCCACGTTTCCCTGTGTACTTCAAATGTTCTTGTTCTCTATCCCACCATGATTCCCAGCTTTTCTCCGGTGACACGCCAATGCCACCTTTATTTGTAATCCACTTGTTCCAATCAGTCCAGTCATCCACAATCTTTTGCCATTCAAAACCTGAGGTATTGAACAAAAATGGTGCAAAGAGCCATGTGCCCGCCATGAACCACATTGTTATTGTAATGAAAATGTAGGCAGCTGCTGAGGTGTATGATTGACCAAAAATTTGGTATATTATGAGGAGGACTAAAAGCTCAATGCCCTTGACAAAATGGCTGCGGGAATAGAGGCGGTAGTTGTCAGCAAACTTGGCATGAAACCACGAAACCACGACCTTTGCCCCTGTGAGGAGAGGAATGTTTGCCTTATGTTTAGCAAAAGAACTGAACAATTACACAGTGATTGAAATCAAAACCCTGCATGCAACCTTGTAAACTAAAAGGCTATTTGTGCATATATACAATGTAAGAATGCAAAACATAAGATGGACATTGAATACCACAAAAAATTTAGATCCAAGGCATAAAGGAACCCCACCTCAAGGATGACAGAAACCAAAAATAAAATAAAGGTATCATAACATGAAGGATCAAGGAAAAACACCATAAACATCAAGACCAGATAACATATTTGGGATGACGCCAATTGGGAACCAGCACAGACCAGTAGATGGCACTTAACCATTCATATTTTCAAACTAGATACAACCTAGTATCAAAATCCTAAGGTACACTCTAACACTGAATCAAAAGAGCTGAATCGGATTAGTAGCTAGGTCTCCTGGGCCAGGAACAGGGGAGTGTTTTACTGGTTCTAGACAGGCTGGAGGCCATGGCCATGGCCGTGGCCGTGGGGGCGAAGAGGTGGAAGAGGAGACTATCGGGCAAATCTGACGGTAGCAGAAAGAAGGAGAAGCTGAAGTGGTATTTACTGAAGAGGACAAGATGTTTTTTGAGATACTTAGACGGAAATATATAGCAACAGGTAATGGGGATAAGAAGAGAGTGAGTGAGGAGGCATCCACTTCATCCTTCCTCTGGGGTAACACTGCTATTTATGCTCATTCGACCAAAGGTACTGACAACACACATGCTCTTGCCTCTATATCCACCGTTAGATCACCAGAATAGATTGTAGATTCTGGTGCATCTCAACATGTAATAGATAATGCTCGTGAGTTCTCTTCTTATACTCATCTGGCAATGTCAGAGAGCATCCAAACTGCTGACGGCACAACACAGCCTGTGGTTGGTAAGGGTACAGTAAACTATGATTCTGTGACTTTGTCCAATATTTTACATACTCTTTCATTCCCAGTAAATTTATTATCCATTAATGTCATCATACTCCAACTAAAATGTGTTATTACTTTTGATATCTCTAAGATGATCTTCCAGGAGAAGAGAACAGGTCGGAGACTTGAGACTAGCACATGGCGTAGTGGATTGTGGTACTTGAATCGTGAGAGAATGAACTCAGCATTGATATCGGAGTAGGAGGATCCGAGATGAGTGCTGAGAAGGTATTGATGCTCGATCACCAGCGGATGGGACATCCTTCCTTTAATGTTTTGAGTAGGTTGTATTAGTTTGTTTGAAAAGGCTGATAAATCAAACTTATATGTGATGCATGTGAGTTTGGCAAACTTACTAGAAGTTCTTATGTTAGTTCTGGTCATAGGAGTTTTTGTGATTTTGATCTGATTCATTCTGATGTTTGGGGACCTTGTTCTACGAATTCTATGAATGGTTATAGATATTTTGTTGCCTTCATTAATTGTTTTTCTCGTGTTACTTGGGTATACTTGATGGAAAATAAGAATAAGGTGTTTGATTGTTTTAAAGATTTTCATAGGTCTATTCAGACTCAATATGAGGCAGTAGTAAAGGTGTTAATGTCTAATAATGGGACATAGTATACCAATAGAATGCTTAGAGAATACTTATCAGCTCAAGAAATACATCATCAGACTACATGTCCATACACACCGACTCAGAATAGAGTAGCAGAAAGAAAGAACAGACATCTCCTAGAGGTAACTAGAAGCATGATGATCTCCATGAATGTCCTAAAACAGTTGTGGGGGCAAGCGGTTTTGACAATCGGTCAATTGATCAATAGGATGTCTTCAAGAGTATTAGAGTGGAAGTCTCCGTGTGAGATGTTGAAGGAAGATAATTGTGGGATACTTCCATTAAAAGTGTTTGGTTGTGTGTATTTTGTGAAGGACAATAGACCATCTGTAGGGAAGCTTGATCCCAGAGCCGTGAAGTGTGTTTGTAGGATATTCGGCTACTCAAAAGCGATATGTTTGTTGGAGCCCAATAGAGAAACGGTTGTTTGTAAGCATGGATGTACATTTTTGAGAATTTGAGTCATATTATACACAAGAGGTGTCTTCACTCTTTGGTGACTCGGTTGATACTGCAGGTATAAGACAAGAGGGGGAGAACGATGAGATGTTGGTAAATGTGAGATCGATTCCTTTGTCAGTTCCTTCATCAATTGAGGAGCAAGAAAATTATGAAGAAGAGGAAGAGTCTGTATGTGTTAGGACTAAAACTTAGGGGAGGTGAGATATGTGTATGAAAGGAGGAAGAAACATAATGAAGGACCAATGCCTATAATGTCACTCGTGTCGTCAAGTCCCTTGTCTCCGCCTACCTCGACTCCTGAGACACCGTCACTGTCCTCAGACTCATAATACACATGCGATATGATTCATCTTCCTTCTTCTCCTCCTCCCATGTCATTAAGAAGGACATCTCGCAGCAATGCGGGAATTCCTCCTGATCGTTATGGTTTCCACATGATATCGCTCAGTTTGTCTCATACTCTAACATATCCCCTACACATGGAGCATTCATTGCATCTTTGGACTCTGTCACTTTACCTAAGTGTTGGCAGGATGCTAAGAAGGATCCAAAGTGGAAAACTGCTATGTTAGAAGAACTTGGAGCCCTTGATAAAAATAAAATATAAGAGTTTGTGTCACTACCACCGGGCAAGAAGGCAGTTAGATGCAAATGGGTCTTCACAGTGAAGCAAAACTCAGAAGGGAAGGTCGAGCGGTACAAGGCACGATTGGTAGCCAAATGGTACAGCCAGACGTATGGTATCGATAATGATGAGACATTTGCACTGGTGGTGAAGATGAGCACAGTGAGGACATGATTTCAATGACCGTGAATGGTGGGTTGAAGCTACACCAACTCGATATGAAAAATGCATTTCTCTACGGGGATTTGATGGAGGAGGTTTACATGGAGATTCCCCCGGACTTTGGCACGACCCAAACAATGAATAAGGTATGCAAGTTTAAGAAGTCGCTCTATGGGTTGAAGCAGTCCCCTCGGGCCTGGTTTGATAGGTTCAGAAAGGTTATGATAAGCCTAGACTACCAGCAAATCAATGCAAACCACACGGTATTTTCTCGACAACACGGTGGTCACATCACTATGTTGGCTGTGTATGTCGACGATATGATCATTATTGGTAATGATAAAGAGATTGCACAATTGAAGGCAAAATTGGGGAAGGAATTTGAGGTAAAGGACTTGGGACAACTTAGATACTTCTTTGGGATTGAGATAGCTCGTGGAGCAAAAGTGATTGTTCTATCTCAAAGAAAATATGTGCTAGACTTGCTCACAGAGACATGCATGTTAGGTTGCAGGCATGCAGTTTCTCCAATTGATGTGAAGACTAAGATAGGTGCAAATACAGGAGAACAGGTTGATCATGAGAGGTACCAGAGATTGGTAGGCAGATTGATCTATTTGTGTCACACTCGTCCTGATATCTCATTTGCAGTAAGCGTGGTGAGCCGCTACATGCATGACCCTAGGAAGGGCCATATGGACACGATATCACATCCCGAGGTATCCGAAAAGTGCACCGGAAAGGACCTGATTTTCAGGAAGAATGAGCACATGAACATTAAGGGCTATTGTGACTCTGACTGGGCTAGTTGCCAAGATGGTAGGAGGTCCACATCTGACTACTACATGTTCGTAGAGGGCAACTTGGTCTCCTAGCAGAGCAAAAAATAGCCGGTTGTTGCGAGATCAACTGCAGAAGCTGAGTACAGGGCTATGGCATTAGGAGTTGTTGAGATGTTGTGGCTGAAGAGATTATTAGAAGATCTCAAGGTGAATCACAGAGAAAAAATGAAATTGTGATGTGATAGCAGATCAACGATCAGCATTACTAACAATCCTGTGCAGCATGACAAAACCAAGTATGTGGAGATTGACAAATTCTTCATAAATGAAAGGCTAGAGAGTGAGCTATTGGTATTGGAGCTGAGTCATGTAGCTACAGAAAATCAAGTAGCAGGCTGCCTCACCAAAAGACTTAGCTCAATAGATTTAGTTAGGTTATGTGACAAGATGGGCTTGATGGATATCTTTTGCCCATCTTGAGGGAAAGTGTTGAAATATGAAAAGTTTTGATTAGTATCAATTAGGGATTTTTGATTGATTTCTTTTCTATTATATTATTTCCTATTATATTCTATTGTACGCCTATATAATAGACTTTTCAGTGATTGAATATGTATAAGTTCAGATTTCAACTATTTATATGATTTCATCTAATGAAATCGGTGATCCTCTGATATCACTTTTGTTCAAAAAAAAAACTGGATCAAAATTCTCATAGCTTGGTCCATAGTTTAGAACCAGACTTTGAAATTTCAATCACTAAGATTATAGAAGCTCTCTTGATGACCAACAATCACATTTATATTTCATCTATACCTATACTCAGCACCACCATGTAGCAGAGTCCTTCCGAAATAATGTGTCTTAGTTCCCAATGAAAACGTGAAGAACACGGATGCTAGTTGCAGTTGCATGAGCACAAATTCGCTTAGTGCACTTCGGAACCCTCTTTCAAGGCTAATTTCCATCATCATCGGTAAAGCCATCAGGAAGCCTAATTGTACAATTGATTGTGAGGCTAGAGCCACCTGGAGTGGCTTATTGTGGATAAATTTTCTACCCATTGTGAGGCCTTCTTCCAACCCACTTAGTTCAAGATATAGCCGCCCATAGAGGAATACATATACAGTAAGGACTGTTACCTAATGAGAATAAAAGACAGAATTATAATAGAAAAGAGTGCATCTGTATAATTAAAAGCAGAAATATCAAAAAATATATTAGTGCATCTGTATAACAGAATTTTAAATGTTTGTTATACATGAATTTTCGAAGTTCTCATGTCCAATTTGAAGGTCTATAACATGTTAAATATCAAAAATATATACACTTCAAAGCTATTACCACTACAGTGACAGAATTATAATAGAAAAGAGTGTATCTGTATATTAAAAGCAGAAATATCAAAAATAGATTAGTGCATCTGTATAACAGAATTTTAAATGTCTGTTATACATGAATTTTCGAAGTTCTCATGTCCAATTTGAAGATCTATAACATGTTAAATATCAAAAATATATACACTTCAAAGCTATTACCACTACAGTGAGGTGACATTGTGCAAAGTGATGAAGTTTCAGTTTCTCTTTACTCTTAGCCCCAACACTAAGGGCTTACAGGAGATGAGAAAACAAGGACCATACCATGGTACTGAAGTAGAAGCCCACAGTAGTGTAATAACAAGACAACATCCTGAAGAAGTCAAACTGGTGACCTAGACGATATATGTCACGGCTCAAAGTTTGTTCACCATTTCCATTAGCTATCTTTACCTCAAACAGTGAGATCTGGTTGAGGCCAACATCCCTGCCCTTTCCAACTTGCAAGTACTCATGATGTGTCACGCTGCCTTCCCGCAAAATTGAATTGAACCCTACAAAAAAGCCAGCCAAACTGTTGTTAGCAAATACCGTGTTGGAAACATTAGTGCACATAACTGAGTGTAGTCGTTAAAAACTAAACTAATATGACTAATAATTGCACCTATGAAAAGAGGAAGAAATGAAAATTCATAAAACTAGAAAAAGGAACAGAGACATACCTGCAAAAATATCTTCACTAAGGTTGATAATCCTTGAAGCTTTGCTTACACCACCCCTTGTTAGATGGAAAACTCTATCAAATACATCTAGATGACCATAGTGAAAGCGGACCCTAGGAAAGAGGATTATTATTTCCGTTATAAAACTTCTTTATTTACTTTATAACCAAAGAACCTTCAAAAGCTTCCCAATGGATTGAGCTTCCAAATATAGTCACCTCGCTCACCTTGACTGCATGTAATGGACCGCTATTTGCATAGGATATGCATTTTTCTAAGGATAGAATTTTCTTTTAGAGGGTTTGCTCCCTCACGTTAGAATGGACCTGCTAGATATCCAATCAAAATTGTTATTCTTATACTAGTACCTTAAAGGATTGGCAAGAACACGTTGCCCAATTGTCACAAAGCTGGTCTCCTGATTTGACATGAACCATGCAAGAGAAGACACACTACAGATAACCGTGTCAGATACACACAAATAGAAGTATGAAAATTATACAGCTGTCTTCTACAATACCAGATAAAAATTAACCCACCTGCCCGTGAAGATGTGCTCCCTGACACCAAGTATTGATGGGCACCTCAACCCATCATGCTTTTTCAGGAACTCTTGCAATAAGTTCCTCATCTTGAGGGTTTCTTCCATATAATTGTCCTACAGTAGCCGAGATAGATAAGCAGCTAGCCATATACTGATATACAAGAAATACATGAACCACGAAAGAAGCATAAAAGTACCTGGTTCATATCTATAGTCTGTAAACCTTCACCACGTGTAAAAATAATGGCATGGTTTTGATTTTCAGATTTTCCTTCTCCAAGAATAGCCGGACCTGGAAGCTTTATACGATAAATAACCTGAGCCAAAAAGAGTTAAAGAATGATGGTATCAGTTATTTTTATGGAATGTACAATTATTTAACAGTTCAATGCAAGTGAGAAGCCTCAACCTCACATATCTTATGTTGAGTGATAAACCTCGATCTCACATAAGAGATAAATTTAAGTTGGGAATTATGTAATAGATTAAGAACTTAATTTGTAAGGTGTGTACTTGGCTGCTCAGCTCCATGGTCTCATCATGGTTGATGGCATTCAAAGTGTAAAGGACATATGGAGCAAAACTATAAATGACCTATGCTGAGGAGGGAAACAACATGAGGGTGTTCCAAATTGAGTAGGAAATAGATGGCTTTAGCAAGATAGGACGGTTCAGGAATATGCAACAAAGCTAGTGTGTCTTTGGACTGACTATGATCTTTTCTCACATGTGACAGTGTGCAAAGATCTCAAATACAAGAACAGGGAAGTCGCTACACAAAGGACCATACAACTTCTGAGGCGCCTCAACCCCGCATATTACTAGAGAACTACCCTTCTAGCTTGGAAAGATTCCCATACCTGATGAGGCAACTGCGACTACAATGCAGAAGAGTCAAATGAATGCTATTATCCAAAGCCACTGGATTTCTAGAGATGTGATCTGCCTCAGTGCGCATTGAACACTCGGAATTCATTCCACTGATTTCAAACCCCGAGTCTGATGGCTACCTCATTTACTTTTATTTTGTTTTAATACTTTCATTTTGTTTTAATGCCAAATCAACCTCAATTTGTGAGTCTAGCTTAGCGAACAAGTAAAAAAAAAACAATACTTTGGACTGTCTCTGTGGTTTGACAACCCGATTACTATTTTCATTGCAGATTAGGGGTATTGGTTTAATTGGAGTACTGTTTTAATTGCAGTTGAGGAGAAGGTACAACTATTTAGGGTTACTGTTCTAGGGGTACTGAGGAGAAGGTACCACTATTTCCAGTTGAACTAAAAATCTCAAATATACTATTTTAGGGGTCCTGCTCGAATTTCCAGTTATCTTATGACGAGTTGCACATTCATACTTATAAATTGCTGTGTTTTCATTTCAATTGTTCTAAAAGAACTTCATCCCAATCAATGTCGGAGAAAGAATTAGGCTATGGTGCTTTGCAAAGCACAAAAGCGTTGTGTGCTTTGCGTTTTATTATTAACTTTAAGTCAGAAATGATTGATCCAAACCGCTCAATTTAATCTCCATATCCAAATCTATTAGTAAATCAAATTTTATATTTTTTTTGGAATTCATTTGCTATTTTTTTAGATAGTGGGGAAAATCGTCATTTTTGGATGAACCAAAATGTTATATATCAAAATATAGGGTTAGTGTTATAAAATTGATCAAAACTTATAGTATTTAGGTTAAATTATGATTAAAATGTGCAACTTCATCGTGTTGTCTTATTTTTGTGTTTAAATGTAGGTACAAGAAGAATCAAGCCAAACTGACCCCAAATCGGAGCCCGAGACTTCAAGCAGAGCCAAAACAGTGTAGATTTCATAGGTTTGCGACCCACAAATATTTCCTTACGCCGTAAAGAACTACACAAATGCCAGAAAGTTCTGCATATCCAGAAAAGTCTCAAGTCTAGAAGGTTTGTGTCCCGTAAAGACATCCTTGCGGGCCGCAAAGAAGTAATAACTCTGACAGCTTGTCAGAGTAGTTTTCTATATGGATTTACGGGCCGCAAAGATTTGATCCAAAGCTAAAAATATTAAATTTAGTGTGACAACTATTTTAGGCTTTGGACAGATTGAATAAGGGAGGTTTAATTTTTTTTTTCTCTAGTACGTAGTAGAGAGTAGTTTTAAAGTTTTTGGAATCATCATGTAGATTTTGAATTTTAAATATTAATGGAAAAATCCTTGATAATTTGTGACAATAAAAATCCTTTTCATTATATATACCATTATTATATGAGGTATTGATATTGAAAATTATATAACCCTAAAGTTGTTTATAGGACATTGTTCTGATAAAAATCTATATCAAAGGAAGTAATTATTCTAAAGAAGAAAACAATTTTTTTATGAAATAAAATAAATAATTTCCAAATCATTGATGACAAATACAGTAGTAAAAGAATGATTAGGTAAGCAATAATTTCAATAAAGAATTCGATACTGTATTATTTAAATTTTTTATTACACTTTACATAATTTTTAAATGAAAAGGAATACGATCGATAAGGAATCCATCTACTTCAAAAATAGAGAAGAAAAGACTGAATCGGATGAAATTAAGTATGAACTCGACGGTTTCTCTTCACTTTCTCATTGCAACTTTGCAAGTCAACTCTTCCTTGGGGGAGGTCCAAAGCGCTTATTAATGCAAAGCTGGAGTTAGGAGTACAATTGAATTGATTATTGGTGGCTGCTTTATCCTAACCACTAAATCCGGCACGTGAATATCCTTTTTCTATTCCCCCTTGCGTCCGCCTTCTCTTTAAAGCAACCATTTGTAGCCCGATATATATGTGGTCCTCTAATTCACCTCTCTATCCTCTACTCCTCTATTGATTATTCTCTAAAATTTATATTTTCATTTAACTTTCATTTGTTTTTCGTTCATCTTTTCGTTGAATTGCAGGAGCCGGGGTCTCTTTCAAAATAAAAGTCAACCTGGCTCGTGCAGGAGTCTATTACTAGAGAACTTCAAAAACCATTGCACTTCTTTTGTTCCAATAAAAGAGAGAGTTTTTCTTTATAAAACATATTATGTCATGAGTTATTAAAGAAAGCGAGTTATATTTCGACCCCAATAATTTCAAAATAAAAATTGAAGATTAAAATTCTGTGGAGTGTTCAACAAAAAAATTGATTTAAATAATTTTAAGAAAAATATTACGTGCTTCTTTTAAATTTATTTTTTTTATGTAATGAAGACAAAAATTTTAAAATAGTGTAGAAAACTTGATTTAAAATTATTAAATATTTTATATTATTTAGTTTTGAATTGAAAAAAATTCTTCAATTTTATTTTTTTATAAATATAATCATTATTATTTTTGAATGAAATGAGCTGTCTGCCGACCGATCTTTGATATCCAAAAAGAAAATAATATCAAAAAATGCTAACCAGAGAGGCACAGTCGCACAGACTGCATCCAGTCTCCAATCTCCATTCGTCGAAGATGTTGGAATGTTCGTCCTTCTTACGGAATTGAACGGAAATATCCAGTGTTATGGGAAATGGACATGTAAAATTTCAAAACATCGAGCTTCGAGGAGAGGAAGCGATCCACTTGCAGACAGAGCTGGCCAATCACGACCTTTCCTCCCCTCCTAATCATCGCTTTCTCCACTCCGACTGAAACACAACACAAACTAATTAACGAAAGACAAAATAATAATAATAATAAGAAAGCGAACTAGAAAATAAGAAAATTAAAATCACGATAAAAGAAAAACGGGTCGTGATCAATCATATTCATATGTAATCTAAATAAACAGCTCAAGATTCAAGAAGCAACCATGAAAGCCTCCGTCCTCCCTCTTTCCTCCTCCCTTCCCTTTCTCTGTCTACTTGAGAGTTGAGATAAAGCGCCTTTATCCTTAGATCCCACTTATTCCAACCTCAAGCACCACACACACATCACCACTAGTTACAAGTCAAAACCCTAGTGCTTTAAGGGTTTTCTTCCTTGATGCGAACGGATTGCTCTGTTTCATGGGCAATACGTGCGGCGGGGCGTCTCTGATCAGGAGCAAGTACTTTAGCTTCGCTGATCGAACTGCCTCTAAGAGATCCGCATCCATTGACGACCCGATAACAAAGAAGCTCACCGAGGACCACGACCACGACCACGACCGCTTCGAGCCTGAGAACACCAACCCAAAACCCGCTATCCCTCCCAAACCCGTTTCAGCTGTCATGAAGCGCGGGGGCTTCGCCTTCGATCCAAACACAAACTATGTACTCGGCCACAAAACACCAAATATTCGCGATTTGTACCTCCTCGGCCGCAAATTGGGCCAAGGTCAATTCGGAACTACCTACCTATGCACTGAAATATCGACCGGAATCGATTATGCTTGCAAATCAATTGCAAAAAGAAAGCTCATTTCGAAAGAGGATGTAGAGGATGTGCGTCGTGAGATCCAAATCATGCATCACTTATCTGGTCACAAGAATGTCGTCTCGATCAAAGGTGCATATGAGGACCAGTTGTACGTGCACATAGTCATGGAGCTTTGCCAGGGAGGAGAGCTTTTTGATCGGATCATACAAAGAGGCCACTACAGCGAGAGAAAGGCAGCTGAACTGACCAAGATTATAGTTGGAGTGGTGGAGGCGTGCCATTCCCTCGGGGTCATACACAGAGATCTCAAGCCAGAGAACTTTCTCTTGGCCAATAAAGATGACGATTTGTCACTCAAGGCGATTGATTTTGGTCTTTCTGTGTTTTTCAAGCCAGGTATGGTGATACAAATTCTAATTTTTGAGGTATGGTACTTTTGTGTGTGTGTTTGTTTCTTAAATTTCTTTGGGATATACTGGCGCAAGAGTTTCATGTTAACTAGCAGTCGGCAGCTGGTCTTCAATTTGAACTCTACGTGTAGTGGATCTGGTTTGGGTTTTGAATGCTGTTCGAGTTTGCTCGATCAATTGTTACTCAGCGGTGCTATATTTATTAGTTTGTTAATTATTATGATGAGAAATCTGACAGTTTGGAATATTCTCGCCACGTATTATGGCAATTCACTCGTGCATTCATGCTGATCATAACTAAGAAATGTATAACATCAGCAAAAAATGCTAGCTTTAAATGTTTAAATCCTTTTTGTTTCTTTTTAGGATTTACAACTCCCGTTTAGCAAATTAATGAGGGTTAGCCTTGAGCACCAAAAAGTCCTCTGATAATTTCTGGACTAATTATATTACTTCCATTGCAAACTTTTAGGTCAAGTTTTCTGCGATGTGGTAGGAAGCCCTTATTACGTCGCACCAGAGGTACTACGCAAGCATTACGGGCCAGAAGCTGATGTCTGGACAGCTGGTGTAATTCTTTATATACTTCTCAGTGGTGTGCCACCTTTTTGGGCCGGTAAACATTGCCCTTACTGTATCTCTTTAACATTTTTATCTAACTAAATCAATATTCTTCGGTCTTCGCCAAATCATCTGTTAATTCCTTGTTGTTTTCACTTCAGAAACACAACAGGGTATATTTGATGCAGTTCTGAAGGGAGCAATCGACTTTGACTCGGATCCATGGCCACTGATTTCTGATAGTGCAAAGGATCTTATTGGGAGGATGCTGACTCCTTGTCCTTCTGAGCGCTTGAAGGCACATGAAGTTTTATGTTAGTTCCTTACCTATGTTTTTTTGAGGCAATTTTATACATACCCTGCTAAATAAGAAATATGATGAACCCTTCCAAAAAATGGAAATGTCAACGCTCAACTAGACAGCAAAGAGAAGATCCTGTCTAATGAGTAACTCTACAATCAAATATCTGCCATTTCAAAAACTATGGAGCTAATACCCATTTAAAGGGGTATGCATGATATTCTGAAGTCTTGTGGGGGCATAATTTTATACTTCATTTTAATTAAATTTCTCAATTAATTTCCAACTTTCTGCTTGTAGGTCATCCATGGATTAGTCAGAATGGAGTTGCTCCGGACCGTCCACTTGATCCAGTCATTCTTTCTCGTCTCAAACAGTTCTCTGCAATGAACAAGCTAAAAAAGATGGCTTTACGGGTATTTAAACTTTCCAATTTATGCCGCTTGCTTGAAATCATCTGCAACAACTTTTCATCTGACTTCATCTGTGCTGAGTATCATTTATGTCTAAATCTAAATTATGAACAGGTGATAGCTGAGAGTCTTTCAGAGGAAGAGATAGCTGGGCTAAGAGAGATGTTCACAGCTATGGACACTGATAACAGTGGTGCCATCACTTATGATGAGCTCAAGGAAGGCCTGAGAAAGTATGGTTCTACTCTCAATGATATTGAGATCCATGATCTTATGGAAGCAGTAAGTTCTTAAATCCAGCTCAATGTGACATGTGCTATTCCACCATATTCTAAAAAATCGCATAATATTTTTGCTGGTTGTAATTTAGGATGCTCTGCCAACTTGCATAATACATGACAGCTGTGAATAAAAAAATATCTCACTAAATAGTTGCAAATTGGTTACTACTTTAGCATTCTTTATTTTGATAATTGGTCTTACCAAGTCTATGAACTGCAAATGGTAACAAAATAATACTAATTGCAGGCTGATATAAACAACAGTGGCACTATAGATTATAGCGAGTTTATTGCTGCAACACTACATCTGAACAAGCTAGAGAGAGAGGAGCATCTGGTTGCAGCTTTTTCATACTTCGACAAGGATGGTAGTGGTTACATAACTATGGATGAGCTTCAAGAAGCTTGTAGGGAGCACAACATGCCCGATGCTTTTCTAGATGAAACCATCAAGGAAATAGACAAGAACAATGTAAGCCTTTGCATTGAAGTAGGAAATATGACACATACCGCCGTAATTCAAGAATTATCTTATATGCCAATGGAAAACATGAATAATATTCTGTGTTAAAATTTTCTCAAGGGTATTCGATGGCACTTTAGATGTCCTAGGAAGCAAAAAAATGTTTCCCTAACTTATACTAGCCTTTTATGTGCATTGGGTATCGCTTAATCAATATCCTTTATGTGTTATGCTTTATTTCTATTTGTTTGTTTATTACAATTTTCTTTTCTGGACAGGACGGGAAAATTGATTATGGCGAGTTTGTTGCTATGATGACGAAAGGTAACATGGGGCTGGGCAGACGCACAATGAGAAACAGTCTGAATGTAAGTATGAGGGATGCACCTGGTGCTCTGTAGAGTCTTGCCGTTTGTACAGATTTTGACTTTGCTTAGATGGTTGATTCTTGTCTTAGACCCCCTTTGCTCATGCTCTCTTTTTCCTTTTTTACTCAATTGTTGCTATATCTAATTTATGCAATGTACGTGGTGGTGGCGCTACTGTGGAGCAATTAGGTTTGTTGTTGATGTTTATTCAATGAAGAATGTAATGACCGCTGTATGCGAAGAACTAAGTGCTAGTGGAATAAATGGAATGTGAGAAAGATGGATTTCTTAGACGTTAGTTTTTTTTTTTTTTTTTTTTTTTTTTTTTTTTAGCTTGGAATGTTTTGTGGCGCTTCTTCGACCAGTTTTCCAGTATCGATTTGTGCTAATGAGTTTTTCAGTTAACATTGAAAGAGGCAGTACTCCCATGAACCGCATTGCTCCTTTTTACTTGCTGTTATGTGTGCCCAAATTGATATAGGCACATGCAATTAGCTAGAACTTGAAGGTGGTTTGTGTAAATTTAAGGTTGAACGGGCAACTCATGGTATTTTGGATAATTGATAGAAAATTGGATAAAAGAAAGATAATGCGGTAATAGAAATAATAATAATAATAAGCGGTAAATTGGAAAACTAAAGGTGAAAGATAAGATTCAATTCATTTCACTTCACACTCTTGATTATAAGGATTATGCAAATATTTATAGCAAACTCCACTTACCACCCTAATTATGCCAAACACCATCCCAAAATAACCCATTAATTATCACCATTTATTCCATTTAGTATCTACTATTACATTCCTGTATCATTACATTCTCTTATCCTTGAAATGATCCTTGTTCCAAGAATCTTCAAACAAAAATACAAATTCAAAAATGTTAAGTTTTACCCAAAAAATCAAATTCAAAAAATTTGGTCCTGCGTTAAAAGGAAGATGTCTCCATTCATCTAAATGAATAAAACAATATGCACAATCAAAGAGTGAAATATAGAAGTGATCTTCATCCTTTCCTTGAGATGAGGAAAGTAGTTGAATTATAAATTGAAGAAAGGCATGATGATCATCTCTCTTAAAAAGTAAGAAGGAATCCATATATGAATGACATGATAAAACATATATGAAATCTCGAAAACAATATTTTGCTCGATCGAAATTTTTATCTCAACAAATGAGTTTTCTCAAATGGTTTCCGTTCTATTTCATCACCATTCACTTATTCTCAACAAATTTCAATTCTATATCATCACCACACTTCTCGTTTGGCTCGATTTCTAAGTCTCCTTTTAATACTACATCAATCTCTTCACATTCTTTCTCATTATGAGAAGCTTTTTCTTTCAACTCTTCTTCAATTTTGTCATCTCCTCTTTTTGAAAGATTTCATTCTCCTCAATTCTTAGTTTATCTATTATTATCTCTCAATTCTTGCTCATATTTTTCATCTTTACGCCTTCTTTCTTCCTTGAGTTCATTAGTAGTTCGTATATGAATCTGCTCAAGCGCTTGAGTTCGTTGTGACTTTGTAAGAAAAATTTCTCAAACTCTTCAGACATTTCTATATTTTTGGATAATAATTCCTCGATGGACGATGGTAACTCAGAACTTGAGGTCGCAGGTCAAATTATTGCACACCCCAATCAATCCACAATATTTAATTCAGATAAAAAGTCAGCAGGTTTCAAAGGAGAACCTGGTTGCTGATAGCACCTTGTAACTAGTGGAAAGGTCCAGTGCTGATCTTCTTCTCCTGGCTATTGGAAACTAGGAGATTGCTTTTAAGTACCCCACGCAACAAATCGAATATTGCGAGTTGTGAAATCAACAACATCACAACACCAAAATGGCAAGTGCCCGGTTTCTCCAACTGATTGTAGAAGGAACAATCGGCCTTGGTGCTGATTTGGTTGTCGTAAACTGTTGAATGATTGAATGACTGAAGAGGCACTGATTGTCTGAATCTGGCAAGTCTCGTTTTGACGGTAAAATCTACAAGCGCCGGGAGATGTAAAATCTAAGAAAATATAGAATATTAGAATGACATCAATATTCCTGTCTAATCACTGGAGAGGTTAACCTCTCATTCATAATTGAATCAATATCATCTGTTCCAACTGAAGCATTTAGAAGTATATCTTTTAGCATTCTAGAGAAATAATTAATCAAAATTAAAATACTGTGCCCATAGTCAACAACTCCAACAACAATGTATTTAGTATTTAGGTGGCATCACTGGCTTCAAAACATAACGAAGCCACATAGATTAATCATCAGTAGTCCTCACAAGAGCAAAAAAACTTTTTAAATGGTGAAACTGAATAGAATCTCGAACCACAAGCTCTCTCTAACAATAGATATCAACTTTCCAATGCCATAATTTTTTTATACTGCCATCAATTCACTTTTTAATTTATATTTTAAAATTTAAAACTCAAATTTCAAATCCAAATTGTTAATCTTATCAATTTTATAGTAGATGTATGCTCCTAAAATTTTATGATTTTGTAAGTTAATTTGATATTAGATCAAATGATAACAAAATAAATGCATAAAAATTAATCAACCATAACTATCTAGATTTATTCATTTTGTTATCATTTAAGCTAGTATCAAATTTGCTTCAAAAATTATATAATTTAGGAGCATACATCTATCATAAAAATTAATAAATCCAACAATTTGAATTTAAAATTTGAGTATTAAATTTGAAATATAAATTAAAAGATGAGTTTGTGGAATCTTGTGACACACAAAATTTATGACATTGAAATCTTTCTCCTTTATTACAGCATGACAGTCTGTGCAGATCCTTACATTCTTCATCACATATATAGGATCGACTCTGATAAAGACGTAAAGTCATCAAATCACAGCCAATTTCTCACTATGATGCATCACCACCTTTGATGTCTGTCTTGACATATCCAACACAAACAATATTTTCAATTATTTCCTTGAGTTCTTTCTTAATTGCAAAAATCTGCTCTTGGCTCCCTTTGTCAGCTGTGAAAACATGGATTTTGTTCTGATCTTCAATCCAGCTGTAACCGGGTTGCTTTTTTTGCCCCTTGATCTCTCATGAATTTTCTTACTCCAGCTGACTCAGCTAAGTTTCCAGCATCAGCATATATTTTTGACAGTAGCATGTAACTGCCAGAATCCCTTCAATCTAACCAAATAAATTTCTTGTTGCTAGTTCTGCTAGCTCAGTATTTCTGTGCAATTTGCAATTTGATAGTAAAGCCCCCCAAGCTTCAGCAGTTGGTTTAATTGACATATTATCTATTATATCCTTGGCTTCTTCTAGAAGCCCACTACGGCCTAGGAGATGAACCAATGAAAGAATAGTGCTTTAAGCCTGGCGATATTTTGTGAACTCCGGTCATAAATCTAAAATAATTTCTCTCTTGTTCCAAAAAGATCAAGTGGCGACAACCAGATAAAACTGCAACGTATCTTATATAATCAGGTGAAAATCCATTTTGCAACATTAGTTGAAAAGTCTCTGCAGCATGCATCCCCATACCATGGCGTGAATATGCTGTGATCATGGCATTCCAGGAAACCAAATCTTTTAGGAAAATAGAATAAAAAAATTGTCCTACCACACTGAGTATTGTAAAAATCGCATTAGCAACTGACAGATCCAAGTCAAAGCCCACTTTCATTGTCTGATTTAATATTTGTTTGCCGAACCATTATTGTTGCCACATCAGCACAACCCTTGAACAAAGCGATGAACATGATACAGTTGGGGCTTACCTTATCTTTCCTTAGCATTGTACGGTACAATTTGGAACCTTCTTCTTCATAACCATGCTGTAAGTGCCTAATATGGCATTCCAAGTGACTATATTTCTTTCAAGTGTTTTATCAAACAAATCCCTCACATGTGTACATCTCCCATCTGAGAGTACACAGTGATCATGCTAGTCCATGAATCTTATCTTTTACCAGAATCAAATCAAAGACTGACTTGGGACTACTTAAGATATTGTGCTTCGCATACATTGCTATGGGGGAGTTTGATACAAATAGCTGAAATTTGTCCCATCTTTAAACACAAGGATCAGTAGAATTACCAAACATTCTTTGGCTGCTTTTAGTTCACTACATTTTGCATAATGTTTCAGTTCTTGGTATGATCTTTACAATTTGGCATAAATGTGCCTACCAAACTCGAGGTTAGAGGTACTGGCGGATGCAGAGAGCGTACATGTGTAGGTTGTTGAATCGAGTTGTGTACCTTCTCTATGCATTTCTGAAAACAAGGCAAAAAAACTTATTGCTCACAAATGTTTTTTAGTAGTATTGAAATCATAGTGTTCCATGACACTATATATCTTTCAGGCTTTTTATCAAACAAATCTAGAGCATGGGTCACATGCAACTTTGAGTGAGCTGAAAGCAGACCATTCCAGCAGGAATATTGGGGGCAGACAATTGGCTGAACAGTTTAGAGGCAATGCCATAAGCTCCACACCTAACAAACATATCAATATGAACTTGTCTGACTTGAAGGTCCCTTCCAACCTCTGTGTTCTCGATAAAACCCAGAAACTGGATGCTCTGGCTCGATTTACTGCACTGAAATGCACTACAAGCTTTAGTAGCACAACTAAAGCTAAATAAAATTTGCCTCACTTTCAACAAAAAAAAACATCAAAGTGAATAGCTTAACAGCCTCACTGAACTGGCCATTTTGGTGGTAACCTGATATTAAAGTATTCCATGTTGTGATATCTCGTTCGGGCATTTCATCAAACACCTTTTGTGCTTCACCCAACAGTGTTAGTTTAGAGTAAGTGTCAGAAACCATTGATGAACATATTTCCCGAGGTGACATATCAGTTGTAAATTTCATCAAATGGGGCACGGGCATCAGCCAGTGAATCGCATTTCATATACATATTCAGGATTATTATGAAGGAACACAGAAGAATACAGGCCAATGCAGATTATATGAGCACGAAGCTTACGTGCATTGCGTAGAAAGGTTGGGGCTGTGAAGGATGTCGCGTCCGAGAATTCTTGGGTTGCAGCCATGTAAGAGGAAGAAGAAGAAGAGGTGAATTTTTGAATTCGAGAGAAAGATGGTTTAACTAACAGTGGCCATGAGAATTTTAACATCCAAATTTTTAACTACAATATAGGTCACTTCAAGAAAATCTCATAAGGTGGCCTCGAAAGCCATGGGACCAGTTACCTACCGTGTGTAATCGGTTAGTTTTCAAATCAAAATAAATATATTTTATTTAATTTATTAAATTATGAATCAAATTAGATTTATAAAAATATTAATCAAATAAATTAAAAACTGAATAAACTAAAAATTTTATTCAGTTTATTCGGTTAAATAAAATTTTATTAAGTCAAACCAAAATTATATTAGTTAAATAGAAATGAAAAATATCAATATTTATCTAAGAAACAGATAGTTTAAAAAAAAATTATAAAAAATAAATATATTCGGATTATCTTTGATATGATCGTTATTTAAATCAAGTAAAATGAATTTACTTGATGAATTTTGGACTATTCAGTTTATCTAATTTAGAAAAAATAAAAATGAATCAAAGAACAAAAACTAAATTGGTAAAATTTCAACCAAACCAAAATTTGTAAACCAAAAAATCGAATGAAATAATTCAAAATTTAACGATTTAATTCAAAATCAAATAAACTAATCCGTTTGTACACCCCTACAAACACCCTCATATATTTCACTTTGAGTTTCAAATAGCCCTCTATATTTTTTTAATTAAATCAGTTCCCCTTAAATTTCTAAATAGTTGCAGACATTACCTTTTTATTTAATTTACTCATTAAAATTAAAAAAAAACAAATGTAACCCCTTATTTTTATTTAAAACTGAAGAATAAATCGTTTTTACTTGAATAACAATTCATAATTTTGAGTATAATATCTATATAAGATAAATGAGTATTATTTTACTTTTATATTAAAAATAAATAGTATCTCATCGCATCAAATCGATCTAAATCCAGTTTGATATCTCTTACCTCAGATCTCAATGCCTCTGCCTCACCTCACGACTTACTACTAACACTAATGTATATGAAGCTTTCAATTCACTTACAGTGGGTTTGAAGACGCCGTTCATCTTCCTCTAGTTCTCTTACCTTACCTCTACTCTCTTAGTCTGTTTGATATCTATTCGCAATCGCGACTCCGCCATTGTCGACTACACCTCTGGTACTGTATTAAGAATTTGGTTCTGGTATTGTTAGTGACTTAGTTATTTGCTTTTCTTGATGATCTGAAGTTCTGAACTATGTATTAATTAATATGTTGTATTTGTTTGAAGTTCTAGTATGCATTAATTAATATATTGTTGTATTTGTTTGAATTTCTAGTATTGTATTATTCATTTATTACTTCTTTGTAGTTTGTAGACTCTGAACTGTTATTTTTTTTTTGTACTGGTATGTTATAGTAATTTGAACTGTTGTGTTGTAATTTTTTATTTGTGAATTTGTAGTTGCTGATTTAATAATTTGAACACTTTGTTGTAATTTATGAATTTATAGGTGTAATTTGAAATGTTGATTTCAATGAGCTGCTATAATTGTGAATTTTTTTGCAAAGTTACAGTCCATAAATCATTTAAACGAGTCAAATATCCGAGTCATGAGTCAGTTCGAATTGGCACAAGCTGAGTTCGAACTAGCTCGTTTAGTACGTGAGCTGAGCCCCAGTCGCAGCCCTACGGAAAAGAACAAGTTTTCAGATAGGCCCCGCAATAAAAAAAAATGAACGGCTTGCTTGACCTTTGAAAAATATCGTGTCACTGTTTGATTTGAGAGTAGATGTGTCGTCAAATCATTGATAGCTATTGTTGACAAGTTTCTTTAATAATTGGCGTAGAATGATAGCAAATTAGCAATAGTATCCTTGGGAAAACGACGACTGTTAAGGAAAGGAATCAAGGATGTGCATGCATTTATTTTCTCCGGTGCTTTAGAAAACAGGAGAGGAGCATGCACTGCATTGAGATTGTGCGAGTTTTTGCAAAATTCAAAACCAGAAATTTATAATTCATTCAAACTTGAAATATGGATTCGGGAACAATGTGTAATCAGTATAATAAAATTTATGGAACATTTAAGCTCTAAAATTGCAATAGTTGATTTTTTCCCCTCACATCAGTTTATTCAATATTTTTTATAAATTGCAATAATTGAAATTCTTTTCCTCACATCAGTTATTCAGTATTTTTCTTTATATAAATTTCAGAATATTCGTATTCCTACAAATTTCAATCTCATTGACATTACAAAAATATTAATCCTCATAATTAAAAAAAAAAGAATGTTTTTTTACTATATTGCAAAGATTAGGATACTCGTCTCACTCGTAAAATAATTGCAAAAAAGTTATATATATATATATATTTCAAATATTAACAAATAAATAAATATTTTATATGAACCGTAGATCCAGCATATATGATTATATATCTTACCTCTCTACGGAATGAGATATGTTCAAATCTAAAAGAATAATTTGAAAATTGGTGACAAAGCTAACAGAAGCTCTTATAACACAAACAAAAACCTAGCTAGTGCTTTATATCTATGCTAAAATTATAAGTACAAGTAGCAGGAAAGAGAGAAAAGATGTCAAGCTCTATAGTGATTTCAAGTTGAGAGCCGTCCAATTGGAGGGTTACAGTTACAGAAGCAAGTTGAGAGACGTGGGTCACTGATGTAGGTTTCAAATCAAGAAGGGGGGGGAATTTTTACTTAAACAGCTTAAAACTCAATAATATCTACAGGGACGGCCTAACAGGAAACTTATTTTCACAAAGAGCCTAGTTAAGGGCGTGAGTTCAACTCACGCCTTTAACTCACTTTTTTCTCTCGCCCGTGAACCGCCCAAAGAAAAGAAATTCACGAAGATCGTGAGTTGAACTCACGTCCTTTCGGGGCGGGCGTGAGTTGAATTCACGCCTTTAGGTCTACCTACCGTATTTATGTCTTCTTTTTTTATTGTCTAAGTTGTAACAGCTTCTTAGCATTCGCTGGAAATGGGCCCAGTCGAAAGGGCGTGAGTTGAACTCACGCCCTTAAGACTTTCGATTTTTAACCCCCACCAACCGCATTTATTACCCTCCATCTCCTTCTTCTACCCATCCAACCCAAAGAACAACCACATTATACTCGCCATTTATCTAAAAACTCACAAATCTACTAACATCTTTCTCCTTCTACTACCTCATCCAACTCCTTTTATGAGTGGCATTTTCAAACAACAAACTTATTTCTATCATGAGTAATATTTCTCTCTTATCTAATATTTTTCTAACTTATTTCTAACATATTCTCAATTCAAAATGTGATGTAGGAAGCATTGGATAATGTTCATCATCAATTTATTTACTTAAGCAGTAGTGTGCAACACGGACATCTCGGGGTTTTCTACTCGCAAGGTCCAAGATTGAATTTCACGGTAAATGAAGATATTACTCTCTCTCGGTTAAGAAATGAAATTTATAGAGTTTTGAGGCTTTCTGAGATACAATTTAATTTAAAAATTCGAGTTAAGTTCAATGCATCGCCCCCACCATGTGTTTTTTTTACCGAGATCGAGTTATCGAGCAACGAAACTTGAGATTTATTGTAGAAAATATGGGTAATTGGAAGGTGATAGAATTATTTGTGGACCCTAATCAAAATCGGGAACAAATATTTCTCAACCCGCATTAACACAAGCAATTGCTAGTAGCGCAATGAGACACACCATACGAAGAACATCAAAGACCATCATATTCACCAAATCCTACAATGCATATGCATCTATCTCCCGATTCTAATAATGCGATGCGGATGTGGATGCGGATGTGGATGCGGATGCGATGCATGCATTCGAGTTTGATATCACATTAGATGACATTTCTCCTTTTGAAAGAGTTGAAATATGATATCATCGATGATACTCCGATTGGTAATACCTCGCTCCGATGAACAATTTAATTTTATGAATTTTAATGATATGGATGAAATCAATGAAGATATTGTTGAGGAGGAGTTTAACATGGATAACAATGATAATTATCCCTGATGGCTACTCAAGGACCGCTCGATTCACACCCAGCTTGCATCGTTTAACTCCATAGAAGGAATTGTAGAATTTATTTGTGATGGTAACTACTTTAATGATATGAATTATGCAACTGATGATAACTTAGCAGTTGACCAAGTATTTCGTACTAAGGATCATTTGAAATGGGTAGTGCATGATTTTCATATTAGAGCAAACCGTACATTTCTTGCTAAAAAGACCAACAAGCAAGTGTATACTGTTGTATGCACGAATCAAAATTGCAAATGGAGGTTGTATGCAATTCGTCGAAGTTATGATGACGCTTTTGTAATAAAGACACGAAAAGGACCACACTCATGTGTTATCTCGGGGATAGATAGAGCATCCGCATATCACAAATAGCGTTTTCATAGCATCATTAATACGGAGCATGTGAAAGCCAATGTGAAATACAAAATCATAGATATTAAGGTAATGGTGGAGCAAATGTATCATTTCAAGGTTAATTATATGAAATATCAAGTGCGAAGGAAATTGCAATTGCACGCTATTTGGAGGTTGGAAGCAAGCTTATAATCTAATTGTTCCCTTATTGGGAGCAATGCAAAATAATAATCCGGCACAAAAGTTGAGTGGTTCACCGTACCAACAAATAATTATAATTATAAGTTTTTTCAAGGTGTATGTTGGGCATTTGGTCCGCTTATTAGAGCCTTTAAACATCAGAGACTGTCATCGGTATCGATGCCACCTTTCTTTCGGGTAGATACAAAGGAAGACTCATGACGGCCATTGCGCTATGATGCCGAAGACCAACTCGGTACCGCTTGCTTTTGGATTATTTGATAAGGAGACTAATCTATCTTGGGAGAGATTCATGAAATTTATTCGTCAACAAGTTATCGGCTCTAGGGTGGTATGTGTGATTTCGTATAGACATGCGTCAATTTTAAGAGTTTTTCGAGAAACAGTGTCTTGGTCGGCATGAGGATGCTAGAGAGGCATTCCACAGTATTGTTCTAGACATATTTGTCAAAATTTTCAGCGTCATTTTAAAAACAAGGAACTTACTAAGAGGGTTAGGTTTGTTATTCGGCAAAAACCAACCACGTAAGTTTCAAATGAGAATGAGAATGTTAGAACAAAAGAACCCCGAAGCGGTAAAGTGGTTAAATGATATCGCGAGTCGATGAGAATCATGACCCACGTTATGATCTCGTGGGCATATTCTTATGACCAAGGCGGTCGACGTTGGGGAATATTAACAACTAATGGTCCCGAATCACTTAACAATGTTTTTAAAGAAGCTAGAGAATTACCGTAACCTCTATCATCGAGATCACATTTTATAAATCGGTCAAATATTTTGCGAGAGGAGAACCAAAGCGGAACAAATTATTAATGAAAATCTTGTCTTTGCCCGAAAGGTTGAGATGTTACTAGAAAAAAGACGATTAAAAGGAAACACACACAAAATCACTCCTTATAGAGATGCCCGAAAATATGAGATTATAACTAAGGAACGAATGAGGGAAATAAAATTAAAGGTGGAAAAAACATCAAGTTAGACTAGAAACTCAGGGAGGGACATGTACATGTCAAAAACCACAATTGACAGTGTACCATGTTCTCATGTGTTAGCGGCTTGTGCAACACAAGGAATAAATAGCAACCAACACGTGGTCCCTTTTCTCCGTGCGAGTGAATTGATGGCAACATGGGAACCTAAATTTTATTATTATGGGAACCGTGAAACATGGCCACAACTCGAAGGACCCACACTTGTTCCGATCCTTCGATGTACATGATCAAGACGGGTCGCCGACAACACATACGAATTCATAATGAAATGGATGAGATGAGTCAAGAAAAACACACCTATAGATGCACACGGTGTGGCCAATAAGGACATAGTCGAAGGACTTGTACTGCTAACCCGAATAATGAAGGTACTACTGAAAATCACAGCTTTAATTATCATTATTTTTGCTATTCAATTTAATTAATGACTTATTTTTTTATTGTAGATGCTTGATTGCGCTATTTCAATATGCAGAAGGAAGCAAATGAATGAATGCTTTGTATTCTCTATTAATGTAGTAGTTAAGTAATTATTGTATTATCTATTAATTAAACTTTGTATTGTACCTTTTATTATTTAGTTATAAAGATTGAGGACTTTATTAATTTGATTATAAAGATTGAGGACTTTATTAATCTGGTTATAAAGATTGAGGACTTTATTAATTTGGTTAATAAAGTCTAGTCTAAAGGGCGTGAGTCGGACTCACGCCCTTTAAGGGTTTTCCTCCCACCCCGATTCCAGCAGCGCAATCGCTCTTCTCAAGGGCGTGAGTTGGACTCACACCCTTTAAGGATTTTCCTCCAACCCCGATTCCGAGTGCAATCGCTCTCGGGCGTGAGTTGGACTCACGCCCTTTAAGGCTTTTCACTCCCACCCCGATTCCGCAGCGCAATCACCTCTCGGGCGTGAGTTGGACTCACGCCCTTTAAGGCTTTTCACTCCCACCCTGATTCCAGAGCGCAATCAGCTCTAAAGGGCGTGAGTTGGACTCACGCCCTTTAAGGGTTTTCCCTCCCACCCCGATTCCGCAGCGCAATCGGCTCGGGCGTGAGTTGGACTCACGCCCTTTAAGGGTTTTCCTCCCACCCCCGATTCCGCAGCGCAATCGCCTCTCGGGGCGGGCGTGAGTTGGACTCACACCCTTTAAGGATTTTCCTCCAACCCCGATTCCGAGTGCAATCGGCTCTCGAGGGCGTGAGTTGGACTCACGCCCTTTAAGGCTTTTCACTCCCACCCTGATTCCAGAGCGCAATCACCTCTCAAGGGCGTGAGTTGGACTCACGCCCTTTAAGGCTTTTCACTCCCACCCTGATTCCAGAGCGCAATCAGCTCTAAAGGGCGTGAGTTGGACTCACGCCCTTTAAGGGTTTTCCCTCCCACCCTGATTCCAGAGCGCAATCGTTTCTCGAGGCGTGAGTTGGACTCACGCCCTTTAAGGATTTTCCCTCCAACCCCGATTCCGCAGCGCAATCGCTCTCGGGCGTGAGTTGGACTCACGCCCTTAAGGCTTTTCACTCCCACCCCGATTCCGCAGCGCAATCACCTCTCGGGGCGTGAGTTGGACTCACGCCCTTTAGGCTTTTCCTCCAACCCTGATTCCAGAGCGCAATCACCTCTCAAGGGCGTGAGTTGGACTCACGCCCTTTAAGGCTTTTCACTCCCACCCTGATTCCAGAGCGCAATCACCTCTCAAGGGCGTGAGTTGGACTCACGCCCTTTAAGGCTTTTCCCTCCAACCCTGATTCCAGAGCGCAATCACCTCTCAAGGGCGTGAGTTGGACTCACGCCCTTTAAGGCTTTTCCTCCAACCCCGATTCCGAGCGCAATCACCCCTCTCGAGGGCGTGAGTTGGACTCACGTCCTTTAAGGCTTTTCCCTCCAACCCTGATTCCAGAGCGCAATCAGCTCTCAAGGGCGTGAGTTGGACTCACGCCCTTTAAGGCTTTTCACTCCCACCCTGATTCCAGAGCGCAATCACCTCTCAAGGGCGTGAGTTGGACTCACGCCCTTTAAGGCTTTTTTTTCCCAACCCTAATTCCAGATAATACATCACACAAATTATATATTTAACACAGAAATAAATAAATACCATCAACATATAATACATCACAAAGTTCATTTAATTAGTTAATACATCACAAATTGTTTGATTAACTAAATAACACCATAAGTACCTAATTAACTAAACCCTAATCATTCAAACATCACAAATTTCATTCAAACAAACCCTAAACCTAATTTCTACCCCGGCCCCTATTTCTCCCACGACCAAATGTGTCATATGCCGATGGAGTAAATTCATCCCGTGGCCCGGCTCGCCACGTGGACGCCGCTTTGAGCCACATGCGTACCTTGTGTCGGATCTTCAACTTGAGAATATGGCTCTTGAGTAGGTGGTTGAATAGAAGATTCACCTCGCTCATGCACGCCTTGGTTAGAAGATTCTCCATGATTCCATACACCTTGTGAAAGTTGTGCGGATTCCGGTCGGTACAATGGTCCAACCGCATAAAGCTAGCATAATTCGATCCAAGCAATTGGTTCATCCAATCATAGTCTCCGGACGGACACGCATGCTCTCGCCAGCGACGCTCTAAGTCGTTCTCCGTATGTTATGTTGTTGCATGAATTGATTGAAAACTCGCTCCTTGGTTAACATCTTCTAAGTTTCCTCTCGCACGTACGTAGAACACGTCTAGCAAATGCACGTATTGCTTGGCTTGCTAAGGCTCCCACAGCATCCCTTGCTAGTGCCAAATTACGAATAACCTGCAATGAAGAAATACTACAATAAATAAATAAACCCTAGATCATAAAACTTGATATGAAATAAAAAGAGTAATAATAAATTACCGTTTTCGGCACTGTTTCACTGTTCATTGAGAAGCTTAAATGTAATCTTGAACCAGGTGGTGATGGTGGATGATTATGAATATTGGCGGCGGTCGAGCCACGCCACCACACTGGTCCGCATGCCTTCACGATTAAACCATGCCATATAATTATGCCATGTCCTCACATCCCATAATTCGTCATGCGACACAATGTACTGCATTCGTGCCGTCCATAACTCAACATAATCCGCATGCTTTACATCCCACATTATTTGCGAGCGAGGCTCGTGATGAATATTATGTAACCCATCTGGAAAATTTGGGTGCGGGGGAGGAATACGTTGCTCTATACCAAATTGTCGCATTACTCTTTCCGGGGTGTACCACTCAACCATCCAAAATAAAATTAAAGGTCCATTATAGAACCACATCTCACACTCAGTGTCAAAACGACATACCTCTGGTAACTCTTGCATCACAGCCTGGTAGGGCCACCAGTTTACATCACTGTCAATTAAAGTGTCGATCCGACGTCTGTATAATGTAATACTTCTATGGGGTTCATCTGCAAACACATGGGGCGCTCTCCAATGTGACCCAAATGCTTCACCTTGTAAACCATTTGGTAAAAAATGAGGGGTCGGTCTTCCCAAGGGAAATCGGGTCCAAACCCACATTTGCAGCAACATGATTGGTCCCGAAAGCTCTGTTGCATCATTCTCCGAAGCCTCACACAGCTCTCTATATAAATGTGCAAGCACCGCAGAAGCCCAACTATACCGAGGGGGGCTATCAATATTGCGTATAAATTGGAGATACATTGTCTGAATATACCCTGAATGGTCTGGAAACATAACAGAAGAAAATAAATCCATCATATACGCACGCGCATAATACCCAACTTCTTGAGCACCAAAGATATTATTAGGCAATCTAAAGACGAGGACGACTTATATCATTTTCATTTTCTCGAGCCGGAACCCATGGCTCGCACAACCAATTAGTACTCATGTGATATGTACCAAGGCGGTCGACGAAATGAAGCCCATTCAAGACGACCAAAAGCTTGTAACACATCCTCCTCCCAATTATCATCTCGCAAACCCTATGACCGGATACCCGTTGATTGGTAGCCCCACAAACAACTCACATCTTCTAATGTCACCGTCATTTCACCGACAGGAGATGAAATGTGTGTGTCTCACGTCTCCACCTTTCTATAATTGCACTTATCAAGTCTCGATCTATTTGTATAGTGCCGATGCTTGCTAGCCGATCCAAACCAAATCTTTCAAGTATTGGCATTATTTGTTCATTCTACGCGAACCTCATTCGTGTGGCTCTTGTATTCAATATCATCTCGCTATCAAATAAAACTAACTATTGTTATTTTCCTTTCAATATAAAATGACAAGTAAATAACTTAAATAAAACTTACATTCTGTAGGCTCGATTTGACGCATGAATCTCATTTCTTGTCAATAATGAGCCTCGTAAGCTTCCCTACGCCATCATGACGCTCACGACCACGAGCACGACCACGACCACCTCGAGCCATTTTCTATAAATTAAGTAATTATCAAAATTATCTTACAACTATTTAGTACACCCTAATTTCTAATAAACCCTAATTTCTAATAAACCCTAATTTCTAATAAACCCTAATTCCAATAAAACCCTAATTTCTAATCCCATTACATCATCACATTATATTTGTAAATTAAATAAATACTAATTCTAACAATATATTTTCTAACAACATAAATTACTAAATATCATCACACTACATCATCTCTTAATCAAACAAAATGAATTAACTAAATTAGAAATTAATATAATTTGCTAACCTTATGATATTTTTTCTTCACTTATACCTTCAAAACCTATTTAATGGTGATCTTCAACTCTTAAAACTAAATTTTAATGGAGGGTTGAATGGTGAGAGATGAGAAGGGTTTCGGTGGGAGAACTAGAGAGGAATAGAGAGAGATGGTGTGAGAGAATTGAAGGAAGGGGTTAAATAGGGGTTTATGGGAAGATTTTGAGTGATTTTTGGAGGATTTAGGGTTTGAGATAAAGGGGGTGAAGGGAAAAGTCGAAAGAGACGAAAGAAGAAGAAGAAATGTGAGAGGAGAGAGATGGGGTCGGTGGGAATAAAGTCCGTGGAAAAATAAGTTGAAGGGCGTGAGTTGAACTCACGCCTTTGGGTTTTTCTCTGTCGTCCGACAAGTGGGTCGGGACATAAAATCATTAAAGGGCGCGATTCCGGTCACGCCCTTTAGGTTAAAAGTTTCGCTCGGGCGGGCGCGGCGGACAAAAAAAATTAGGTTCTAGGGCGTGAGTTCAACTCACGCCCTTAGCTAGGTTTGTTTGTGAAAATAACTTGCTTCTTTGGTCGTTAGTGTAATTAAATTTAATTTTTAGGTCTTTTAAGTAAAAATTCCGGGGGGGGGGGGAGTGGAGCTCGATGTCTTTCTGTGAGGACATTGGAAGCAGGAGTTGAGGTAGTGAGGTTTAGCGGGGGAGAGGGGGCGACATAGAGTTTGTGGAGAGAAAGAGAGAGGAAATTATCGAAAGCTGGAGGGGAGAGAGAATGGGTTAAGAATGAGGATTTTTTATTTAAACGGCTCAAAAATAAATCTTAACTACAGAAACGGTCTAAGAGCAAATTTATTTTCACAAACGGTCTAATAAAGGGCGTGAGTTGAACTCACACCCTTAAAACGCTATTTTTTCTGTCCGCCCGCTGCCCAAACAAAAGAGAGCAAAATGACCCAAAGGACGTGAGTTGAACTCACGCCTTTTAAGTCCACATATCACATTTATATCATTTTTTTTTTCATTTTCGATGGTTTTGAAAGATAACAACCAGAGCACATCAACATCTAAAGGGCGTGAGTTCAACTCACGCCCTTTGTGTCTTTTGGCAGTGTTCGGACAGATAAAATAGAGATTTAAGCTCACGCCCTTAATTAGGCTGTTCGTGGAAATAACTTTACTCTAAGGTCGGTTCTGTAGATAACATTGATTATTAGATTTTTAAGTAAAAACTCCTAAGAATGAAGCAATCTAAAATCTGTACTCTCCGTTGAAAAGAACGAATCGAACAAATATTAGCAGATAAATCTGAGTCGTCCAACTTTCAGATCGGACGGTCCTCAATACTAAATCGCCGAAAAACAAGTATTTCTCTCCTTTTAGGGGAAGTTATCACGTTATTATTTATATTTTTTTTATAAATGAAAAATATGTCCTTATATTATTTTAGTCGGAAAATAATCACACCAGACGTATTGAAGATATCATATAAAATGGCCCAATATTCGATTTGTATTCCGACAAAATCATTAATTTTTTTAATGGGACCCTGCATTAGCATTATATGGCACATAAGTCATGATCCCTCCGCCAAACCATTACTTTCTCCATTATATTTCAGTTACAAATTTGAATTTTGATAAAAAAACAAAAACAAAAACAAAAAACAAAAAACAAAAAAGGCATTTTCACCTAATGAGTGTCTACCTTCTGAATGCCTGAATTTGAACTATATGTACATTAATTGTACTGGGAAATCATAATTTGGACACTATAAACAACATTGTCCGATTGCTATTTATGTTTTTGTGGGTCCCACATGCACATTTTCTCCTACAACGCCTAGATTTTTATAATTAGAAAGCACGATTGGGACGGGGAATCTCACGATACATTGATATTCTTCGCGCATGCCGCTTGGTGATGGTGCACGCTTGATTATTGATTAGTGCATCTAAGTTAACATAAAATAGCAAAGAAAAAAAATGTTTTTGCTGATTTTCTTTTTCTCAAAATATATAGACTTCTATAAAAATTTATGTTGACTGTTGTGTTATTATGTAATTTCTAATTTGATACGATAAAGTATTTTAATTTTTATTTTTATTCATAATTACATTAATTTTTTTAGTCTTCAGCCTTTTATTCTCTATCACATTCACCATTTTTTTAGCTGATTTTTTTTTCTATTAAGAGTACTTATTTGATATATTTAATGCACTCATTATTTTTTAGATTAAGCTGAATTACTATTAAATTACCAACTATTTAATTCTAGAGATATATAATTTTATGTTTGAACCAAAATTTCATAAAAAATCATTCAAGTTATTAATATTTTTTGGCAACCGATACGCACTTGTTAATCAATATTTTACATTTTTTTCATTCAAAAAATTTATTTTCTATTTGATTTCTTAATTAGAAGGTTGCGGCATACAATCATGTTCATTGTATTTTTAAATTAATATAGTAGAAGAATTATGTCTGGAAACATGATTTCTTGTTGCATTCAATTGCACGTGCACTAAATTTCCATGATGCATAAATTTTTTAAAAAGATAATTATAATTATAAACGGAAAATTAATAAATGTTGATAATATTATCATTATAATTAATAATAAAATGTATGCTTTGTTATGTTTTTGTTAATTTTTTTTATTTACTGATTGTTGTCTCGGCCCCATATTTGAAAATTGAAGCTCCTCCCTTCACTACAGTCTAAAGAGGACAAGGAATCCTTGACCTTCACCCCTTATATTTGATAATTAAATCTTCTCAATTTTCACTCCTCAAACTATATATATCAAACATAAACTCTTAACATGATTAAAATTCAATTTAAACTATTTTGATTGATAAGTCCGAGCTGGAGTCGTTCGGTAACACCTATCTGACTTAATTACTAATTATTTCAAATATGTGCTCCGTACTGAAATTAATGTTAACATATATAGCTTCGTTTTAACTAAATTTTTAGTTTTTGTTAACAAAATTAAAAACTTATTTACTTGAAAATTAAACCTGATCAATTTCTATTCACCCGATTGGCAGAAAACGAATTAAAAAGATCTTCTTAACAGGAATAAAAAATTAATTCTAAACTTATCACGGAAGGGAGTACGGCTCCTAGCCCAATAATAAAAGTTCAATAGGAACTATAATTAGAGTTTTTTTAATAATACTATAATTAGAGTTAATATAAGCGATTTGATCCGCTGGTCCCCTCCAAATATTCCAGAATTTGGTCATCATTTTGTATTGTCGCTGATGAGATGTATACATCATCAAATATTTTACGAAATGGAAAGATGCTGCGCGATGGTGAAGCCTCTCCTCTCCTGATTTTTTTTTTGGCAAACAACTTGAGGAGGAAAAAGGTAATAACAATGGGTGTAATTTCATCGTCGTTTGATAGTTCATCATCAAAGATTATTAAATTAAAATTATTATAAATTACATAAAAAATTAATGAACTATCAAATGATAATGAAATTACATAAAATTTAAATATTATCGATTTATAAGTAAAAAAACATGTATATACTTTTTTCTATTTTAAGGTTGTTTTATATTTTTTTAAAAATCATTGTCAAAATTGTCAAAATAACTCATTTTCAGGGATCCCTCCGCATAACAATGTCAATGAGAGCAGGGATGAAGCCAAAAATATTTTGTATGGGGTTCACTTTTAAAATAAAAAATCTATATTAAATTAAAAAATTTCATGCACCATTATATATCTTAATTGGTTCAAATTTATGAGCTTTTGGTTGATATGGAGATATATTTAAGTAAATTCTTCTAATTTATCTCAGTCATTTGGGTGATACTCAAAAATCTTATACACTTTGCTTCATTAGTAGGGAAATTTTTGAAGTTAAGTTGAATCCGCTTAGTAACTTGAGATATCAATTTTTTGCTGTCATCATCATGTTTTATGAAATTCATTAATAAACAATTAGTGATGGATATATGAAATTAAAATTTTAAATTCATATTACACACCCTTAATAATAATTTTTAGTTTTGTTAATACTTAATTCATTTTGGCTAGTAAAGAAATAAAATTCATCTCGGCTAATAGAAAAGTTTTTATATTTTGAATTTGCGGTACTTCATAAAAGAATGGTGTGACAAAATTTAAGAATTGAACTAATACCTTTAAAAATATATGAACCAACGATAACCAAATATTATTTTAATGAATTAAATTGATAATTTTCAAATTTTAAGAATCGAAATCATAAAATGTGATTTTAGAAATTATTTGCGACTTCATTTTTTTAGTTGAAATGATACTTTACAGTATCAACTCACCGTATCATTAAAGATAAGTTTATGTTAGTTAGAGCTGCTCTAAATTAGAGGCGGCAATCAGACGGGTCGGGTCGGATAAGTTTGACTAAAAATATTATCGGATCACGGGTCGGTTTTGGGTCAACCTGATCCGAGTTGGGTCGGGTTTTGGGTCGAACATTGTTGGATTTTTTTTTGGGTTTCGGGTCATTTCGGGTCGGGTCGGGTTGGATTTCGGGTTCTTAGTAGCTCAAGTCATCTCGGGTTTTGGGTCATTTGGGTCTACATCGGGTCGGGTTTTAGGTATCTGATATCGGATAATCTCGGGTTTTAGGTTATTTCGGGTCGGGTTTATTTTTTTGATGTTTTATTTTGGGTTGGGTTAAATTTCGGGTCAGGTTGGATTTCGAGTCGAGTCAAAATTATACGTGCAACTATTTGTACGTGTTATATTGATAAAAATATTTATTAATTTGTGTTAAAATAAACTGACAGTTCATTATTATTTATGAAACTCGTGTTTAACCCGGTCCTCCTCTAAACCCGTGCTTAACCCAAGCTCCCTCAAAATAAACTGGCAGTCAAGTATAAGTTGAAATTATAAAGAAAAGTTTAATATTTATACTATAATTTTAAAATAATTAGATACATATATGCAGCATGAATCGAGTTGGGTCGGGTTTGGGGTTATCTAATCTCGGGTTTCAGATTGTTCGGGTTCGGATCGGGTCGAGTTTCAGGTTATTTGATGTCGGGTCATTTCGGGTTTCTGGGTCGTTTGGGTTCGGATCAGGTTGAGTTTTGGGTTGTCTGATTTCAGATTATCTCGGATTTCGGATCGTTTAGGTCCAGATCAGGTCAGATTCGGATTAATTTGACTTTCTAAAAAATCAGATTGAATGAGATTCAGATCCGAACAGATCAGACATATTTTTCGGATCGAATCGGATTTTACCACCTCTTGTAAATTCTAAACTTACCAACTATAAACATAGATTAAAGTTATCAAAGATCGATTGACCGAATATTTCTCCATTAGTCTATTCCCTTCGGTGCCGTTGGACCTATGCTAGATGGCAGTTCGATGTTTAATTGTTTATCAAAAAATCGGTGCACCATAGAGCGCGGGGTAACAACCGTTAAATATACGAGACATAGATCAAATATGAACTCAACGCATCTAAGTATTAGACGATTGTCAATTTGTCATTCCGCACTGCACAGTGCAACGCGTCGGATGGCGCAAATTCCTCCGTGACAAGCTCGTAGGTAGAGGTGGCAAAATTCGACCCGACCCGACAAACCCGCCCAACCCGTCCGGATTCAAACCCGATACGACCTGATTTTTTAAGAATTTTTAAAAAGTCAAACTGACCCGACCCGATCCGAACCCGACCTGACTCGACCCGACCCGAGATCAAATGGCCTTCAATCTAATCAAAATCTATCAACGATCTGAAAAAACACAACATGTAAATTGACCCGACCCGACCCGACCCGGCCCGATCCGATTTCTTCCAAAAAGTCAAACTAACCCGACCCGTCCAACCCGAACCCGAACCCGACCCGACCCGCCCGATTGCCACCTCTACTCGTAGGGGTACTCGGTATTTGGCGATTGGGAGGGTTGGCTACTTGATAGGTGATGTATTGACACCCGCCCCCATTTTTGTTGGCACTTGAAGCTGTCACCGAAGCCAACATGCATTATTGAGATCTTGTCACAAAAACCCAAAAACTAAAAAAAAATATCTCGTCACGTGACGGGAGCCCACCAGATTCATACACAGCCATCAGTCACCACTCACCACCACTTTTCGTCCTTCCGCGCAGTTTTGTTTGAACCGCATATCATTTATTCCAGTATCTTCCGGACGAATTAAGATATTTTAAAATTCTAATTTATCAATATTATTAGAGTTTTTGAAGTACTTATTTTAGATTTTTGAAATTGACATATTTTTATGTGCAAATATTCATTATATTCATTAAAAAATAATATAAGATCTCTAAAATCTTTTGTATCTTGCGATATTTTGATATAAAAATATTAATTTTTTTAATTAACAATAGAAGATAAAATATATTAAATTAAAATATTGGTGGGACATCTTGTTTAGTCTATTATGTCTATATATCACTATTGAATTAAATGAACAAATGAGAAAGTATAAATTTGTGGAGATAGATTATTGTTAAAACGTTGTATTTCGGCCGATATGAAAACACATCAAAAAAAATATTTAATGTCTTAATTTTAATTTATCATACTCATTATGTTCTTCATATGAAAATTTTGTATGATACAAAAAAATAGGTTGTTGGAAATTTTTAAGTCGCTATTATAATTTTTTTAAAAATTAACTCTAATAATAATAATAAATTGTTCAATATTTTTGCTGATTTTTAAAAAACTCAAATAATGACTTAAAAACTCTAAGCACTTAAATTTTTATATGAAAAATTTAGTGAATATGATAAATTAAAATTTTAAAGAGTTTAAAGTGTATTTTTCTTAATATATTTTCATATCGGTCAAAATATAATATTTTTAAAATAATCTATCTTAAATTTATGATTTTAATTTATAGCTACTCTAAACATAACATGATTAATTATATATTTATATGAACCAATGAGAGGCCAAAACATGTGGGACCAGGAACTCTGACCAAACGCGAAGGTCCTTTGGCCACCCATTACCTTCAACTTGCTCGTCATTGGGAATTGTACGATCTCGATGAGATATTTCCAGCAAACTTTTAACAGACATACGACATAATTTGCACTACAACAAAATTCATGTTGCATTTTGTTTCCTGACGTCGTTATTCTGTTACGATTCTCAAGCAACTGATGGTGTTGTTTTTCGACTTTTCGTCAAATAAAACTTTTAACGTTTTGAAAAAAATATTTACTTTTCTAAAAAAATAATCTAACTACAATTTAATACTTTCGGAAGTATATATTAGCGTCACAAGCAGTAATTCTTTTTTGAAAAAAATGTGTGTGTGTGTGGGGGGTGGGGGGGGTAAAATCTTAGTCTTTCAAAATTAAATATTTAAACCTAATTAAATAAATAAATAGAGTTAGAAAATAAAACAATAGTTGGAGAATTGGTTTCCGTACTCTAGCTATGCAACGCATACACCAATTCAATTTATTCCAAAAGCTGATGCCATTAATTGTTAATATTATTATCGTAATCTATTTAGAAGCAAAAGATATTAGCAAGAATTTGTGGATGGTCAGCCCATTAGTTCTTTAAACCGAAATACTACACGCATATAATTAAAAAGTTTACAAATCACCTTAAAAAATCCAAAATAAATATCTGAAAATTTTAAAAAATAGAAAATTCTTATATTTCGTAAAATTTTGATATACCAAACTTATTGAACAATATAAATTTTTATATAATTTTTATATATCTGCATATTGAAAATTTTATTAATATTTTACAGTCAATGTTAAAAAGTTCAAAATAAACATCTAAAAAATAATTTTTTTATATTTCATAAAGTTTTGATATAACAAATTTATTAAACAATATAAAATTTGACATAATTTTTTATATTTCATAAAATTTATACATATATTTTTAATCAAACTGACTGATGACTTTTGTTACCTTAAGCTATCGCAAAAGATTTACTCCATAAATAATATAAACAAATTACGCAGACACAAGTATCAGAACTTCTCCCGAATTACTTTGAGAACTTTCTTTGCCTGGGGTGAATATCCTCTGTAATACTACTACTGTACGCGTACAGTGCGCACCGAATTTAGTAGTTTCTTTCCTCTGCATATATAGACCGAAGAATAGCGCTCTGCTTTCTGCACACCCGCCACGCTCTATCTCTCTCTCTCTCTCTCTCTCACGCGCCCTCGCGGGCGGTGCGTAAGCTCCTGTAAGAAAGAGCCGAATTGGATCCCGATAATTCAATTTTTCAATTCGTAGTTTTGAGCTTCCTTCTCACCTCTTTCCCTTCCAATCCAATTTGACAATTAGGTCGGTGGGCATTGAGCATGAACAACTTTTATATTTAGATCCCTAAAATTGTTAACTGAGAAAAAAAAGTGCAGACAGAGTATCAATGATAACTTTTGCCCCGTCCTTTTGAAGTTATACCCCAACCTGACGGCACGAATTTGGCTTCTCTTGTGCTATTTCGCGCCGTTAAATAGGAGGATATAAAGATTCCGCTTCTTCTAGTTGAAAAGGTATAGATTTTTCACTCCAGACTGGTACAGTTGTTGCCGTTGGATTAGTTGCCATTTCTCTTCTAAGCTGCTGCGCTATAGAAGAAGGGATAATTCTCTTCTCGGTCAAGATTCTTGCCCCGCCTTCAAATTTTTGCATGTAACCATATTTTATTATTAACAGTTTGCAAAGAGAGAGAATGATTGGGGAGGGTTATGGGGGAAGTAGGCCAAAGTGTTGGAAAGTGTGCTTCTGATGAAGCATAGCTGGCGATTGTTATCAAAACAGTGTGAGCTTTGCTTTGGTCCGTACTCCTGTAAAATAAAAAAGACTAAGCTGCACTCAAAGTGTGAGCTACTTCAGATTGTTTGACCTGCGCTTCTATCGAAACAAAGTTTATAAGTTAGAACTCTGTTGTTTCTGTATATCAGCAAGGTGATTTGTGGTTCTTTATTTTTTTTTCTTCTTTAATTTTCTCTTTCCTTGAGCTCTTAGCTGTGGATTCCTTATCTGTTAATTCTTTTCTACAAGCAGCTTGTGTTTGCTACTGGTTCATTGGTTGATATTTTGCAGTACACATGGCGACTGCTGTTTTAGTGGCTATTGCTGCCTCAATTGGTAATCTGCTTCAAGGATGGGATAATGCTACAATTGCTGGTATATTCTGATTTGTTTGTAGCTTCCATTCCAGAATTTATTCTGATGTTAAGTAGCTGGGTGGACCTCATAAAGCAGAAAAGAATCTCCTTTCCTCTCTCTTACCCCTTCTCTGCTAGAATAATTGAGCCAGGTTCCTAATTCTGTGATGATTTAGAGTCCTATCTGATGTAATCCTTCATTAAATTGTACTTTGGTTCTTTCTACATCCTTCGTTAATTGACTGCACCTTCCTATGTCCTATATTGCATACATCTAATTTTTTTTTTTTACAAACTACTTCAATTGTTCCTTATTTTTCTCAGGGGCTGTTTTGTACATAAAGAAAGAATTTAGACTGGAAAGCGAGCCCACTATAGAAGGTCTGATCGTGGCCATGTCACTGATCGGTGCCACAATCATCACAACATTCTCTGGCGCAGTGTCAGATTCAGTCGGTAGAAAACCTATGCTAATAGTCTCATCACTTCTCTACTTCAGCAGCGGGCTTATAATGCTGTGGTCTCCAAATGTATACATCTTGCTTCTGGCAAGACTCATAGATGGCTTTGGCATTGGCCTCGCTGTAACACTTGTTCCAGTGTATATATCTGAAACTGCCCCCACAGAGATCAGGGGCTTGTTGAACACATTGCCTCAGTTCAGTGGTTCAGGAGGGATGTTTTTGTCTTATTGCATGGTTTTTGGTATGTCGCTCATGACTTCACCGAGTTGGAGGATAATGCTGGGGGTTTTGTTTATTCCTTCGGTGGTGTACTTTGTATTGACAGTGTTCTATTTGCCTGAGTCACCCAGGTGGCTTGTGAGTAAAGGTCGCATGGCTGAGGCTAAATGTGTCTTGCAGAAGTTACGCGGAAGAGAAGATGTGTCAGGTTGTTATTTTCTTTTCTTTGAGTTTGTTTCTATTTCATTAGTCACTAGTTGAGACAAAAGAGAAGTATATTGATTATTTTAAGCTATTGTAATTTGTGATTGATACAACAGGTGAGATGGCTCTCCTTGTTGAAGGGTTGGCTGTTGGTCCTGACACATCAGTTGAGGAATACATAATTGGCCCAGCGGGTGAATATGTGGGTGATCATGCACCAGGAGAGGAGGAGAGAATAACATTATATGGGCCTGAAGAGGGCCTCTCGTGGGTGGCTCAACCAGTGAAGGGCGGCCGAAGCGCTCTGTCCCTAGCTTCCCGCCAGGGCAGCTTGTTAGGACGTGGCAGCATGCGTCTGATGGACCCACTAGTCACGCTCTTTGGAAGTGTCCATGAGAAGCTTCCAGAAACCATGGGGAGCATGCGCAGCGCACTGTTCCCCAACTTCGGGAGCATGTTCAGTGTTGTTGGTGCAGCTGATCAGCAACATCCAAAAATTGAGCAATGGGATGAAGAGAGTTTGCACCATGAAGGTGAAGGAGAGGATGGATATGCATCTGATGTAGCTGGTGCAGATTATGAAGAAAATTTGCAGAGCCCATTGCTCAGTCGCCAGGCAACTGAGGTGGAGGGGAAGGAAGGAGCCCTGCAGGCCAGTGTGCTGAGCATGAGGCGGAATAGCAGCCTCATGGGTGGAGAGGCTGTCAGCAGCATGGGGATTGGTGGTGGATGGCAATTGGCATGGAAATGGTCAGAGAAGGAAGGTGCTGATGGGAAAAAGGAAGGTGGTTTTAAAAGGATTTATTTGCACCAGGAGGGCACCCAAGGGTCAAGGAGGGGATCGATTGTGTCACTGTCCGGAGTTGAAGGTGCCGAGGGAGGGGAGCTTGTACATGCAGCAGCATTGGTAAGCCAACCGGCACTTTTTTCGAAGGAGCTTATTGAACAGCATCCTGTGGGTCCTGCGATGGTGCATCCATCTGAGGCAGCCGTAAAGGGTTCCCTGTGGAAGAGTCTTCTTGAGCCAGGGGTGAGACAAGCTTTGGTTGTCGGTGTTGGGATTCAAATTCTACAGCAGGTGTGGATTCTTCTGTTTTGTATATCTCTAATTTTGCTTGTTGACTTAATTGTTATATCTATTGATTTCATTTTGATTTTGTAGCTTGCTGGCATAAATGGAGTTCTCTACTACACACCTCAGATTCTTGAACAGGCTGGGGTAGGCGTGCTCCTGGCAAACATCGGCATTGGCTCTGACTCGGCATCGATTCTTATCAGTGCTGTCACAACCTTGTTAATGCTACCCAGTATTGGGATTGCCATGAGGCTGATGGATATTTCTGGAAGAAGGTAATTATTTTCTGTTTGAAAATTATATTCTCCTATCCTTGGTTGAGTAAACTGCTTGGTCGATTAAACTGGTCGTATGTCATGGCTAATGCTTCAACTAAGTCTTCAAACATCATAGTTTTGTATTTTTAAACATTATAATGTCAATAACCCAAGTAATGGTGCCTTCTGTTTGTAGGTTTCTACTTCTGGCCACAATACCAATCCTAATAGGATCTTTAATCATACTGGTCATGTCCAACCTCATCGACCTGGGAACAATAGCCCATGCTGTGTTCTCCACCGCAAGTGTGATTGTCTACTTCTGCACATTCGTCATGGGTTTCGGCCCTGTACCAAACATTCTGTGTGCAGAGATTTTCCCTACCCGGGTCCGTGGCATCTGCATTGCGATCTGTGCTCTGACATTCTGGATCGGGGATATCATTGTCACATACTCGCTTCCTGTAATGCTCGATTCGATTGGGCTGGCTGGTGTATTTGGGATATATGCGGTTGTTTGCCTATTGGCTTTTGTGTTTGTGTTTTTGAAGGTTCCAGAGACAAAGGGCATGCCTCTTGAGGTTATCACAGAGTTTTTTGCGGTTGGTGCCAAAGCCAAAATGAATTAGTTTGTATTTAATTTTTTATATTGCAGTGCTTTTGAGATGTTGGTAGGTTTTGGTTCTTGCTAGTATATTTTAGCTTACTGTATGTTAATATGATAATAAAGTGATTTGAACCATTAATTTGTTATTCTAGCAAAATTGAATAAATGAGTCAATAGGAAATTTTTAAACATTTGCAAATGAATAGAAAAATAGTGATATAGAAAAATAGTGATTTTCTTTGACCAAGCGACTCTCGTTATATATTCTACCAAAATTGAATAAATCAGTCAATAGCAAATTTTCTAACATTTGCAAATGAGTAGGAAAATAGTGATTTTCATTGACCAAATGAAAATCACTATATATTCTGACAAAATTCAATAAATCAGTCAATAGCAAAAATTCAAAAAATTTCAAATGAGTAGGAAAATAGTAATTTTGTTCTTTCATGATGTATGATGCTCCTGCTTAATTATAGTAGGAAAGATGTTCGGAGCAGACTCAAAAGGTGCTCTGGATACGGCCTACAAAAGAGACGAGATATCCTCAATGGATCTCAGAGAAAACTGAAGGAGGGATACAAGCCCATATAGTTTCTAGAGAAATAGCCCATCGTTGATCTAGTCCAGGATGAAAAATATCCTAGATCTATAAGAAAATCCAAAACTGGTATCCAAAATGATGTGAACATCTAATTACCGGGTCATCTTAACAAATGTAGAACCTTACAATAAGACTCTTTATACTTTTCACAACACCGAAAGATCCACAAGGACTTGATGATGAATGGTCAAGAAACTCGAGGATTTCCTCGCCAGAGTTTCGCAGCCTTATTACCTCGCAGGTCAGGTGTTTACTTGGAGATGCGATCACCGTCACGGCGAAAAAGTACCCCTCTCGTGGGTTGAGCATTTCAACTCCGTGCAGTTCTCTAAGGTGTAGTTAGGGTTTTGGGCGACTGAGCTATATAGCAATGGTCATGGAGAAGGAATCTGCGAATGGAGCCGCATCCGTTACAGCCGGAGGTAGCGAATCATTGGAGACTCGACCCGGAATTCTTCTTGTCGGATCCCCAAATGTCGGGAAGCGGACCCTTCTCTCTCGTACGCTTCCTAGATTGTTTTCTTCTTCATCATCTGTATATATTTGCTGATGTATTTATGAACCGGTACCTATTGGCTAGTTAATTGCTTGAATCCCACATAATTAGCAACCGCATATTCATGAACTATCTCGTGGATTTTTTTGCCTATTAGAATTTACCCTCACATATTTCTTCGTCAGGATTGCTTTCTATTGAAATTCCAGAGACACACGACCTTTCCTCTGGTGTACTATGTCAAGGGTATGTAGTATCTCTAAAATACTTGGCAATGTGTAGTATTTGTGTCTTCCATTTTTTATATATATTTGTCTTTTTTGGCTGAAATACATTTTTTTCTCTGTGTTGCTAGGTGGACAATTGAGACAAAATATTACTCTGCTGATATTTCTGTATGGACAGCTCATCTTGGTGAAGATTTCTCCCTTGGCTCGCTTCCAAATGGTGTGAACCTAGCTGCTCTTGTGATGGTTTTCGACATGAGTGATGTTAGAACTCACCTTATGTGTATTTCTTTTTATTAATTTGATGGTAGCTGCATGTGTATCCTGCCCCATTTATATATGGAGCCTTAAATTTTGTTTACTTTATTTTTAATTTAAGAATTCATAGGATACAATTCTTTGGAAAATATTAATTTTTATACTAGTAAATTATGAATGCTTATTGAGTTGATTATTTTTTCTAATTCTCCTTACTGCCATTTTGCAGGATTTATCTTTTAGTACCCTTCGAAATTGGGTCTCAACCATCGACATAAAAAATTTTGAAATCCTTCTATGCATAGCAAACAAGGCGGATTTGGTGCCAGTTCATCAAGCTCATGTTGAGTACAGAAGGCGCATGCTGAGGCATGAGTCAACCAATGACCTACATCCTGAATATTCTAATTTTGGCATAAATGAAGAAGAGGGAAGTAGTTTATTGTGGGATGAAGAGCCGAGCATAGAGATCAGAAAGAGCTCCATGGTTTGGTGCATTGATAATAATATCGAGTATGTTGAGGCTTGTGCTTCCAATGCTGTTTTTGATAAATGTAAGTTCTTTGTTACTCTTAACTCTGTTCACCTTTTTATTTATTGATTAATTAACAGTGAGCATGACCTTAAAATATTTTATGAGAATATATTCTTGATAATTTATCTAAGTGAGGTGCTCAGTGCTCATAGTCAAATATTGCTGAGATAAACTATGATAGTGTATGCACCTGAATTTGATGCAAAGGAAATAGAAGAGAAGGTTAACTTCATCACCTTCCAATTGAGAGGAAATAAATATGGGGAGGGTTCCCTTGACAATGGGTTATTTTGACAATCTTGACAATGAATTTTTAAAATACGAAAAAAAATCTTAAAAATAGAAAATAGTTTATATATATGTTCTTTTAGTTATAGATTGATAGTGCTTCAAATTTCATGCAATTTCATTATCGTTAGATAATCCATTAAAGGCAATCGAAATTATGCAATTTGCAACTGTTCTAATTTGATGGTCTTTGATGGATTTACAAATGATAATGAAATTGCATGAAATTAGAAAAACTATCATCTATAAGTAAAAGAACATATCTATATCTTTTTCGAATTTATTTAAAAATCCATCATAAGATTATCACAATAGTCATTGTCAAGGGATCCCCTCCCAATAAATATTGAAGGAATGAATAGAGAGATTCTCCCCATTCCCTGCTCTTCACCTTTTGAGATTCAAACTCGGGATCTAGACGAATACTCCTATTTCTCCCCTCTCCCTCTCCCTTCCCCTCCTCCCATTCACCTTCTAATCAAACATTTGGAGCAGACCCTTAATTTTGGAAATGGAAAATCGAATATAGGATAGTGCTCTCTCCTTGTTTTATATGAAGAATTGTAGAAAACTCAAATCTCCCCTGCACTATGTTAAATCTTAAAAGAATTGAGCAATTTTTTTGCTTTGCAGGTTTATCTGTCTATGGAGATGTGCAAGGAGTGGAGAGACTTTTTGGAGCATTATCTGCACATATGTGGCCTGGAATGATCCTCAAATCTGGAAATAGAATTCCTGCCCCATTTTTACTTGAGAAAGAAGGTTACACAATATTTCTTTGTTAAATTGCTAATGAAAAGGGGAGGGATCACTTGACAATGGCTTTTTAAATAAATTAAAAAAAAATTAAAAATAGAATTTTTTTTTATAGATGTGTTCCTTTACTTACAGATTGACGGTGTTTCAAATTTCATAAATTTCATTATTGTTTTTTGGTCGGACCGTCAAAATTTTATGCAACTTACAACAGTTCCAGTTTAATGGTCTTTGATGGACTATCAAACAATAATGCATGAAATTAGAAATACTGTCAATCCATAATTAAAAGAACATAAGCGTTTTTTTTTTACTTCTAAGATTTCTTTCAAGATTGTCAAAATAGCCATTGTCAAATAACTTGTAGTATGCATCTCTTTTTCTTAATGTTTCTTCATCATTGATTTCTGCAGGCAGCACAGACGAGGAATCTGACTATGAGCTAGAATATGAGACACTATCACATGGTTCTGATGAGGCATGGTATGATGTGCGTGAGCAAGGTGTGCCAGGAACTGAAGAGGGGGCTGAATATTCAGATTTCGTTGATGCTTCGTGTTCTGTCACATCCATTTCTCAAGGACCATGTTCTCTTTCTGAAACAGGTGCAGCAGAAAATCAGGAAGCTTCAAGTCAAAACGGGCATGTGTCTATTGGTGAGACGTCACAAATTGACCTAAATTCAAATGAGTTGATTCATAATGATGTTGATGATGATGAACATTATGGGTTGAATGATATGGAGAGGCTGATGTCAGAGATAGGCAATATGCGTGATAATCTGAGGCTAATGCCAGATTTTCAGAGGAGAGAGATGGCTGCCAAGCTTGCCATGAGAATGGCAGCTATGTTTGGTGCTAGCAGTGACGAGGAAGAAGCCTGATAAATAAAAGATATTTTTTTGCATTTAAAAAATATCAGATTCATATTATATTAGGTTCCGAGATATTTATAATTTATGTTTGTTAATCCCTGTTGGAACATATGCGAACCTATTCAATTTCCTTCTCTTTTTATTTCCAACTTTTGATGCGCTAAAGTTTATAAAGATTACCCATCTTTTATAAAAGCAAAGAAGTCAACAAACTAAACTTTCAAGCTTCGATGGGCGTTCTTTTATTATGGATCAGCAAAAAGTAATTTTAACAGCTCTTGTTTTTGTAGTTATGCATGGTCAACTCTAGTCGAATACTGATATAATATAATAAACAACTGGTTCTGAGAAACTATCGTGACATGAGATCATAAAACATAAGAGATGAATAATGTCTTAAAAAGATTGTTCCTATTAAGCCATAATCAAGTGGACCCGAGAACAACTATCTACAAGGGCTGGTATCTCAGAATTACACAACAGACGCAAAAAAAAATTTACAGTGAGCAAAATTAATGCTCGTCTTCAACCACTCATAATTTTTCATCTGAGGATTTCAATCCGTCGTCAATTCAGTCATCTCCTTTTTTCATCTCATTGGGCTCAGTTTGTTGCAGACTTGGCCCTTCAAACTTCTCGGGGTTCTTCAGGTTAACAGCCAGCTCCTTGAGTTTTGGTTCCTAAAATAAAGTTGAAGTGAATCATAAGAATAAAAACAAGTCCAACCTGAATTCTTTAAGTGAACTATATAACTCGTGTCCAGGAACTTCAGAAACCACCCATTTGCAAAAGACAGCCAGTACAATCAGATAGAATCTGAGAAAAAAATAATCCATAGAACTGACTGAATTGCTCTAAAATATTTGTCTTCATTATATTGGGTTTCAACTGATACCAGAGAACCAAAGTACAAATTTTCTCTGTTTGGTTTTAGCTCAATTTTGCCTCTGGGGAAGGGCCGGCTTGCTAGGGGAAGTCTATTTTTGTCAACAGTTATTGGATATATCTTTTCCATCAGGGAAAAAAAAAAAATCAAGGGGCTGGGAAGGGGGGAGGCGGGGTGTGTGGTGGTGTTGTAGGTTAGTTGCCAATTGTAAAAGGTACACAAAAGCATAATCTGAAAAAGTCAGACAAAGAGAAGTGCAATTGCAAAGCAAAGTTGGTTTTCTTTTAATCTTTGTTTTGTCTCGTGTTTCTTTAGGTTTAATTAAATGGCATTAGATACTTACGTCTTGTAACGCCTCTAGCTTCTTTTGCAGTGCTTCATGTTCAATTCTGACACGAAATGGAACACCATCTTTCTGGTACACATTATTTCTAAATGTTTCTTCATTAATGTCACTAGAGGTGGAGGCAAATGGGTGGTTTGGAGGGATCCATCTAACTGAGTCTGGATCCACATCTGGCGGTATTGGGTCACCTTCTTTGAGAAAAACTTTGGGTCTCTTCCACTGGTATGCCCGAGCCCGCCTCTCCTGATGGGTCAACTGTTGCTCTTTGGTCAAGGTAGCAGGGGCCAAGCGGTACACTTTCCCAAACATTTGTGCTGTGGAGTTTTCTTCATCAATCTTCACAAATGCATTATTAAAAGGATTATCGTATAAGCCAGTCTTTGCACTGCACAAGTTATAAATAAAAGAGTAAAGGGGATGGATCAAATAGGTCTTTATTTCCCCTAATACCTGTAAAAAAGTTTCAAAAGGTACAATATCTCTTATATGCCTAAAAAGTTGGAATAATAATCAGAAATCTTTCCCATCAGTGTGACAAAATCCTGAATAATCTTCATTGTATTTTCTTCTCAACTGGATGAGAAAACAAATATGTCTTAGGTTTTTCCTTTTGCAAAAAGAAAAAAAGATCAAAAGTACAGATGCACTGTGCTTTTCAACATAATTTTCTATCATCTGAAAGGTTGTCTAAGATTTTTGATGTTTTGCAGGACACATGAGAACTCAAGAGATACTTGTAAATTTAACTAATGAATTGAATAACATACATGCCTCTTCGGTTGGATTTCAACTGCCCACGCTTAACTAGATCAGCAATTGAACCTTGATTAACATGATTTTGTCTTTTAAGCATAACTTTTCTCACAATTATGATAAAGATTGCAAATGTTGCATACACCATCACAGCAAATTTAGAGCCAAATCTTGTCCTGGCCTGTAGCAATTTTTGAGATAAAATAAGAAGTTATTTGACAGTAACTTTTATTATTAATGCCATGATAGTTGCATACAAATCAACTAGGACTACCAAAACTCAATTTTTATTGAAGAGCAAGGATTAATCTGTTCAGAAGCTATTATCATATTTGTCAAGTCTGCAAAGAGTATTGGTACCAGGTGTCTGCAGGGCCAGAATGGTGCCTACTGTGTACCAGACAACATACCTTTTTCTCTTTGTTCCTTTTTGGTTATTGCTGCATGTGACTAAGAGTATTCAGCATAAATAACATTTTGATACTATAAATCTGGTAACGTATCTGTCAGTTCAGATAGAAAAAAAAAGTAAAAATTCAGGGCTCACCAAAGTAACCACTGGCATGAGAACATGCACCGTCTCTTTCAGAGAACCAAAACTTCTCTGGGAAGATTCTGGATGATTCTTCTCCACTGCAACAAGAAAATTCTTACTAGGACCAAAAGAATCTCCATTACTTGAATAAATCGCAAAATGCCACTTCAATCTCCTGCAATTCCATGCGAACTTTTGAGAACCCAACCAGAGATGCCTACTTTTCCATACTGCAGCTTCACTAATCTTAGCCTAGAAATAGAAAAAAAAATCAGAATAAATCACTGATGAAAACACCTTTACAACTGCAAAGACCGATTTGCTGGCGTACCTGAGGAGAAGACAATATACTAGTTAGAACCGTTGGGGAAGACGACATTGTTCCTTAAAATCATCAAAACCGAGAAAATGATTGAAGAATTTGGGGTTATAGGTCTAGGGTTTTCATGAGGTCGTTGCGTTTCTTACTAGCGAGAGTGAAGAAGACGGTGATGGTCGCCATCGACTTTGTTGGAAGAAGAGATGACAGGGACTTTCATTAACGGGCCAAATATTGGGCTGAAATGGGCCGGCCGGATATTATGTCTAGTATAACAGGATTATTCTCCCAAATGCAAAGTAAATAATACTAGCTATTAGGTGTCACTTCTAATATAACCTGCATTGTCTTTATATTTATGTCTGAATCTCAACTATCTGCTGTATTTATAAACTCAAAAATATCTTCATATGTTTCCTCAATAATTCAATTTTCTCTCTTTCATTGATTTTTCATTAAAAATAATGCAAACATGTTCCTTTTTCAATTAAATTTCAAATTTAACCCTTTTTTATTCAAAAATAATATCTACTCTTAGTATTCTATGTTCAGCATATATTAATACAATTTAGATATTATAAGAATAAAATTATATTATTTGTAGATTACTAAATCAAAATTAATCTTACATAAGACTATCGTATGTATTGTTTAAAGTAATCAAACTATTTAATTATTCAGAAGTAAAAAATATATATTATACATGAATATGATACCTTACTAAACTCTGTAATAAATCGAGAGTAAACATGTATGATACGTTATGCTAATTACTTCTAATTGAAGTATTGAAGCTTGAAGTTTTCAGGTTTTTTTATTGGAAACATTCAAGAGAAGAAGATATTTACAATTATTCCAAAAAAAAACTACAAGAAAGATGTATTTACTTAAAAAATGCAAATTTGGGGAATTTTTTATATTTTTCCTTTAGTTAACGTTCTTCTAATTATGAATCATTATTGAACTTGTACTCCGTGCAGGTCGGATCACTCATCGTCTCTGCTCTCTTCCCTCCTCTCTCCAGTGTTATCAAAACCGGACCGGACCGGTCGGTTCGATCGGAAAAAATCAGTACCACATGATTTTTCGGTTTGGTTCTGTAATAGAATCGTTTAAGCTTCCAAACCGGATGAACCGGCCATTTTTCATTAAAACCCGCACACCGCTCGGCGAACAAAAACCCAATTTTAATCACGTATCTTGATCTTTTGTTCTCCGTACATTTCCTTTTTTTTTTAAATCTCTTTCTCGTTTCTTCGTTTTAGTTAGATACTAAGATTGATAATCTATCAGAATAATTATAAATATATACGAAAAAATGAAAGAAATTGTGCAGGCTTTGCATCTCCAAAATCGTGGTGAAGGACTTTCCATATTAAAGTTCCTCTCTCAAATTCAAGCAACCAAAGCTTCTCCACCTCCACTTGCAGCGATAGAACTCGAAGCCAGCAGCAACTACCGTGAGTATCTAAGAATATTCAAGAACTTGTGTTTGTAGAAGAAATCTAGATTGATAAATATTATTTCTTTTAGTATAAAAGTTCAATGCCTGCAACGTGCTCGATAAAATGCCTAAGCCAAAATCGTTGCTGTTTTGACTTTTTTTTTTTTAGTTTGAAGGTTTAGAAAACTAAAATATGACTCATTGATTGCGTCTTTTCTTTTTATTTGTATTTTTGTTTTGTCTAGAAAGTGTGTAATACAATTTCATTTGTGCTCTAACCGGCCTTAAAGCAACAAACTAAACTAATTAAGAAGTACACTAATGATTATTTGTGCAATCTTGGATAGAGATTATTAGAGCTGTTAATTTTAAAAATCAAAGCTCTAGTTGCATTACAATTTAAAAATGTGCAAACTCCCATGTTAATAATATTAACAAGAATAATATAAACATAAATGTGCAAGTTCTTAGTTATAATTTATAAATTACTAATATCTTGTCCGTGCGTTGCTACGGTGATATCTTTTAGAAATATAAAAATTTATATTTTCATGTGAAAAATAAGGAAATAAAAATAAAGATAATTTAGTAATTAATATAAATTTCAATCATTAATATATAATTAATGTAAAATAAATGTAAATTGAGAGGAAAGTTAACATTTAACATTTAAGCAAAGTTAAAATTCATAATTGATGACAATCTAAGAAAAAAAAATAAAATAGAGCAATTGTACTCTTAAATTATGTAACATTTCATATAACAAATAAAATTGAGAGAAAAATTCTAACTTCAACACAAATGATCATAACTCAATCCGATGAGTGATATTAACTCTAAAAATCAATAAAAAATCTGAATCGTTACAACATCAGAACACATACATGCTTAATAAGGAGTAGAGATAATTCTTTACATCATTTCAATTTATAGTAGTCGTGTCTTCAAGTAATAGTATTATTACAGTATTACTTCTACTCGTCTTTTGTAGATGAAACTTTAAATTTAGATGGACCAGATTTTGAAGATAAAGTTAAACACCTATCCACAAACAATACAGGAAGAAGTGAAAATCAAGAAAATCAGGGTGTTGTGACTAGTGAAGTTATAGATGAGGCTATGCTTATTAATATGTTTTAACCACTGAGTGGTATTTTACTGATCTTTAGAATTTTGATCTTTATTTTCATCTTAATTTATGTTCGAAGTTTGAACTTATAGTATTTTAATATTGAATAATGTTGTTGATCTATTACTTTATTTTGTTATTCATTAGAAATGACAGAAATTCATTATGATGTACTAGTTGGATAATTTATTTTTATGGGTTGTTACTTACTATTTTGATATATTTAAAAGAATTAGCGGTCGAATCAGTTAACCCAACGGTTCAACCAGTGAACCATTGATCCGAGAATTTACTGGGTCGATGTCCGATCCGGTTATGATAACATTGCTTCCGTCTAATAAACCAATGCACGATCTCTTTCTTTCTTATTTTATAATCCCTTTAAACCTAATTAGGATTAGTTTAGCCTAATGCACTCAAGATATTATTATATTTATTTTCAGTCACCGACACTATTTTAAACTTTCAGAAATTCAATTTTGATGGTTGAATTTTGAGCGTCATCTATATGAAGTCGCTCTGTTCATATTGAAACTATAATGAAGTTCAAATTTTTAATACATAAAGAAATTAATTTTTAAATTTTTTAAATATGTCACATCATCACTCTTATCTACTATTAATTTTGTTTAAATCTTTTCCTCTACTTAAATCCAATAATCCATATATAGTTTTCTCTCTCTCATCATTTAAAATAGATGAGTATAATATACTCTTAAAATTATCTATGTTTAATTATATTATTATTATTATTATACATCTTTAATATTTAAAAAGTTATGTTCAAAATTTTCTTAATGTGGAATTTTTATTTATTATGTTTATTTTTCTTATATTTTAATTATTTATTTGAGAACAATTTTGTCAGGATGAGCTCGAGTTATAGCTCTAGTCACTAATAAAGTGAATAAACGGAAAAGAGCTTTTTTGTATTGTTTTTCCTGAAAACTGTTAAGAATTTAAGATTTATTTATCATCATCCCGAATACTTTAATTTATTTGAGATTAAAGACTTATTATTTATTGTTTGTTTGTTTGTTACTATTTCAGTTGTTCAAAAAACTCGAGACTGACCTGATTGATACCTTACGTCTATATCAAATTATTTTAGCATCCCATATGTTTGGTTTAAGTTCCATCACTCTGGATAAACAAAAATTAGTTAATAAGTGTTTAACGGTTTCTACGTTCTTATTTTTACATTCGCTTTTGCTCGGTTGAAAAAGGAAAAAAAGAAAAAAACAAAACGGATAAGGGGTGATAGCGAGGAGTCTGATGCCTCAGATTTAAGATCGAAAAAGTATCTAGATTCTAGAGAAAATACATGACGCACCTACGTGTGTGTCTATATATATATACTAGCTATACACCCGCGCGTTGCAGCAGACTCTTTTATTTAACTATTAAAATATTATAAAATAAAAAAAATCATATTTATCTAATATTAAATTATAAATTCACCAAATTATAGGGAAAACCTATAATAAAGACTATATTTAATCTTGGATGAGATTTTTGCACAATGAGTTAATGATTCATGATTTTTATGGCAAAAAAGTAAATTATTCTAACATATATTATCATCATTAATTTCTTACCAAATATGCACAAGGTTTCTATATAAAAAACAATATTATGGAAATAATAGTATTTAAGGGAAATAAATGGAGAGAAAGAGGGGATCAATGGACGCGATCACATACGTTCGATCAACCAAAAATAAATATTAGTCGTCTAATTGAGGGATAAAATGGGTATAATAAAAAATTACCATGACAAAAAATGGACCCTCCAATTCTTAGATGCTTTATATAATAGTATAGATAAGTTGCTTTTTGTTTTTTAAAACTTTTCTTCTATTTTTTTATACATGTTTCTCTTTTATGGTCTATGTGATGTTTATTATTTTTTTTATCTAAATATCTAATTTATTTATATAAATATCTTATTGACACACACACATATAGAGTCAGGCTACAGCGTTTTATTTTGAGACAAAACACTTACGACTCAAATTTTAAAATTTCGTATCTGAAATTTTAATTTGAATAACTTAATTTTTTTTTTCATATCATAATCTTACATATTATCATTTTTATTATATTTAAAATTATTTTACTATACATAATATTTTTTAAAGATGATTTTGAAAATAATTAAATAATAATAATTTTTGTATGTTAAGTGTTGTCATCTTTTAAAAATCATTAAGTATAGTAAAATAACTCCAAATATAATAAAAATTAATAATCTATAAGATTATGATACGAAATTTTTTTAACCTATATAATTAAAATTGAAATGCAAGAAGTTTTAAAATTTAAGCCATAAGTGTTTCAGCTTCGAAATGCTTATGGAAGCACTATAGTCATTTTCTCTCTCTATATATATATACATATAAATTTTTGTTTCTTGAGATTTTTCTTCTCTTTTCTCTCTTTCGTTACTAGAATTTGTTTCTTGAGGCTTTATTTTTTGAGGCTCACATCTAAATATCTAGCCCACTTATATAAATACCCGATACACTTGTATAAATATTTGATTTGTTTATCTGGCTCACTTATGTAGATAGACATATTTTTTTATCAAAATAAAATATTAATTAGGAATGATTTTTTTTTACCAAAAAATGAAAAGTTAAATAGGTGCTTTTCTTAAGAGATTCGTTTTGGAAACTGTTAGTCGGATCCAAGTATTTATATCATTTAATTCCTTCATGGGACCTCCGCTGAGATAAACTTATAAAAATAGAATTTAAATGATCCATTATTAGTTTCATGAGACATAATGTCGATATTGTTCAGTATCTAAAGTTTAGTTACTTTATTATTATTGTTTCAATGAACTTAGTTCTGAGCCAAACCCATAGAATTTAAGCAAGCCGGATGAACTTAGTTCTGAGATATAAAGGGACATTTTTTTTTTCCATTTTCAACTGGCCTGTCATTTTTTAATGAGAATTATCTAGTATAAGAGTATGATAAAGTTATGACTTATAAATACAATTACTTTAATTATAAGTATGAACCGCAAATATAATATGTTGCATAAGCAAGGTTCTAAATATTAATTATTGCGCCATCTGGTGGTGTTGCAAAAAAAAAAAAAACCATCGCACTATAACAAAAACAATCTTACATTGTGTGTTCTCTAGTTTAAAAATTATAATCTATATTTATATTAATTTTCACATAAAGTAGAGTTTCATAGAGTAACTAAGTAAGAATAAATTAATTAAGGAGTTATAAACTTATAATTAATCAATACACACTCAAAATTATTATACAAAATATTAATGATATCGTAAAAGATAAATAATTTTTCTATTTAAAATAATCAAAATAACTGTAAATTATATCATTTTTCTATTTAAAATATCTACATAAGTTTGAAAGGTGAATTATACAAAATCAATTTTGAATAAAAATAATAAATTATGTTGAATAGGAACAGCCGTTATTAACAGTAATAACGGTCATAACTTGACATAATTGGATAACGAGAAAACTGGAACTTTGGGAGGTCAGATATTCTCGGAGGCTGGCATAATGTTAGATGCACATAAATTTTCTAAAAGTTATTAAAAGCATGACCATTTTATCATAATCCGATCTAGCATGAAGGTTGTTTTCTCCTAATCCAGCCCCTTAGGAATGTTAGATTTTTCAACAAGATCAGAACTTAGAAAAACTAAATATAATAATCAATAATTGTTGTGATCTTTTAGATTTTTTGTGGAAGATAAAAAACCTAATTCTGTATGTATGCATGTTGTTAAGGTATTAAATTTTATATTTAATTTTAATAATTTCTTTTTGTGATGCGCAGACTGTTCGTGCGGATTTTTATGAATTTCTTTTTGTGATGCCACAGCACCTAAGACATTTTTTATGAACTTCTGGCTGATCTAAAAAAAATTCTGGCCAGGATCTAGCTCGAATTTTTTTCGTATCATACTAGGATACTGAAAAATGACACAATCATGCTAAAATATTCACAAAAAAGTTTTTTAATTATTAAAAAAGGTTTGTATTTTTTTAAATTTTCCCTACATAAGAAATTCCTATAAACACATGCCAAACAGTACAGAGAAAAAACTTATGGATGCTCTTTAATGAGGAGTGTGCTATTTGATAACTGACTGTGACTAATTTACTTGCTAGCCTTGTGGGAACGGAATTCTATATGTGGCATTTTGTTTAGGGATATTGCTGATGTAGTTATAGAAAATAAATAAATTTAATTATCAGTTTATAAAATAATATTTTATTTGGCTATTTGGTTTCACTAAAATTAAAGACTAATTGCTTACGTAGCGACAATAACTTACTATTTTGACTTTCTAATCAACCATCAAAACTTAAAAATATTTTATTTCCGCATTATAATTAAACGTCCTTCCATTTATACTTAAAAAACTCTTAATTAATATAACGAACCATCAGTATATCCTTTTTGTAAACTTGAGATTTACAATCATTTGTTAAAATAAGTTCTCAGATATAATTGTATACATAAGTCAAAATCTTTGAATCGATATAAATGACATAAGTTTTTATCTATATTAAGATGATCCTCTGTCCTTGGCTCGTTGCCTAATATCATAAAAGGTCTATTCGATCGCTCTATATTCATCAAATTTTTCAAAGGTCTCAATTTCAACGTCAAGAGAAAAATATCCATTAAAACATTCAAAATATCTTATTGCCCTATTAAAAAGTCACATTTATTGTACATCAGTTATTTTATTTTATTTATCTTTTACTTTATCAAAATGACATATTTATTTTTATGCTCAAATAAAATCATCTATTTTATTGACCTTTCTTTTCTTTGAGTTTGGAGTCTTTTGAACATTTAATTCTAGTAGGATAATTATAACCTAGTCTGTTTGAGAGCATGTTAATGTTATTAAATTAGCAAAAATATAATTTATAGAATAAAATATATAGATTTGTTAAAAATGTTCAAATTATCAAAATCTTTATGTAATATATATTGGAGATATATATAGTCTAATTAATAATAAAATTTGTGTAACTTAAATATTGTTGCAATAAACCACGCTAATACATATGATAATAGATATCCCCTCCGTGACTCAGTTCCAAGTATCTAAAAATGGCATATGAATGAAAAGTAACATATATACCAGGTAATGAAAATTCTCTTTTAAAAATAAAAAGGATTGTTGGCGATGTATAATAAAAGTTCATTTATTTTAAACCCTTACTTCAAATCACGCATTGAATCGTGCTTCATAGTTTGTTAAAAGAAACATATAATAAACAAATAGAAAGGAGCTATGGATCCTCATAAGATTTTGCTTGTTAATGTGTTGTGCCTTGTCCCAATTATTTCTGATTCTGCTCGTACAACAAAAGAAACAATGTAATCGGCCGCTAATTGAATTGCTTGCATTAACAAACTGTGCTAAGGACGTACGGATTAGAGTGTACCACGTGGCCTAAACCTAATGCCCAACTTAAGAAGTAAGAACTAACAACCACCAATATTTGCACAGTTTTCAGGCAATACAACGAAGTTCTAGAATTTCTCATTAAATATCTCTGTAAAGTATACTACAGTATATACTAATATAGTACGCTATTGAATTGGTGGACATAAATTAGCAAAAATAATAATAATAATAAAAATAATTGGTGGACATATGACAATGTAACAACAAATATTCACCTCACGGGATCACATCAATATTTCGTCTCTTTGCAGTTGTGCTTATCCATTCCTTCCGAATTTTAGTATAACACACATTTCTTCCAAAGTTGTATAATTGAAAGTTAATTAAAACCCAATAGTCAGATCATATTATAGATTCAAAATTCAAAACCGCATGTATGATTTTCTGAAATTGAAGGACAAGATGGAAAATCTCAATGTTAGATGATAATTAATTAGCTCATATCATCTCTACTACAAGAAAAGGCCAAAACTAAAAGCAGAAAATTTTGAACGAACTATTTGGTTAACTATGGCAAGAAGGTGCTTGCACCGTCAGCTTTATTTCTCGCACCTTTCGCAAACCCCTGCTTCGGTGGAGGGACCACAACTAGTACTCTCCGGCAAGAAGGGCATGACAACGGGACCGGAGCCACTGATCAATACACCCGACATGAAATTCATGCCCACACTGCGGCAGCTTTCTAATCTCCTCCCCCTCCTCAAACTCTGTCAGGCATATCACGCATTCCTTCTGTTTTTCAATATCAGCCTGCTGATCATAGTCATACAGTGTCTTTGGCAGAGCCTTCAAAGCACTCTTCTTCAGGCCGTGCTTGGGCGGTGGCGGAAAAGGAAGTCGGATTTCAGTGTGATGTTGTTGTGATGCCGAAGATTCGGTATCATTGCTAGACGATTCTTCGCCAAAATTGTTGAAACGATTCATCAAGGCGAGGCCGACCAGGCATAGAATGGTACCGAGTAAAGGAAGGAAAACAATTACTATATCTGCCGTTAAATTTTGTTGGGCTTCATCGGTGGAGGTGGCCATGATGAAGGTGGAGGAGGCTGGTGGTAAAGGGAATTGAGAGGAGGCAGCAGCCGCAGTGAATTGAAGAAGTGCTCTCATGGCAGAAGCAATGAGTGGCGATTGATTGTTATTTTTTCTATTTGTTGTTTGGTAATTTGTTGGTAAGGAGATTGAGATTTGAATATATAGGAGATGACGGGTATGTTTCAGGGTCAAAAAGTTGGAGGGAAGGAATTATGGGGGGTTTCATTAATTAATTAAGGAAATTTCTTTTTTTTTAGCTAGGATTACAAGATTAATAAGCGTCGAAAGCTATTCCTATATTCTAAAAATTCTCTCAACGTTACTAATTTGAATGATGTATGATAAAATAGAAAATATATATGACTTTTACTTTACCATTGTTATTGGGGAAGGCAGTGCATTTTTATGACTTATTAGATGACACTCAAGTGTAATATGTCAATTTTTAATTTCTTTACAAATAAAAATAAAGATCATATTAAAAAAGCACCGATAATTATAACTCCTAAAAAAATAATAATGATGAATTTACCCATACATGTAACACCGATTTTTTTTGTTAATAACAAAAAAAATTACGAGACTAACAAGAAGGGTTTGGAATTTACAAAAATAACACAGGTTTGAAATTTCGGGGGTCTTCTTTGGCATTTTCATCCGGTAGTTTTCTTTGCTATTTTCATCCCGGCCCCACAACTTTTTCCACGTGGGGTCCCACACTTTCTTTTTCCTTCTTTCATTGAAAAATGTCCTGATATAATTGCCTATTACCATAATTATTAGCCTAAAATTACTATAACACATTTGTTATTACATTTATAACGAACTGTTATAATTATTATAATTAAGTAGAAATTTTGATATAATTAATTATTGTCATAACTATTAGCATAAAATTACCATAATATTTTTTTATTGTATTTATAGCAAACTATTATTATTATTATTAGCATAAAATTACTACATTAAATTTGCTATTACATTTTTAACAAAATATTATTATTATCATTAAGTATAAATTTTGATATAATAAATTACTAACATAATTATTTTTTTAATTTATCGTAAGTAATGTATAAACTTATTATCATAAATTTCTTATTTACAAACAACATAAACATAAATGCATGGATATTATTTTTTAAATTTAATAAATATAAATAGAATATACATAATTAGATAAAACACTATTTTTCAATTTAAAAATTGCAAAGATGTTATACATGAAAGCATGCATATTAATTTTTAAATTCAAAGATATAAAAATATAAAATATAAATAAATACACAGAATTAGATAATAATTAATTTAAAAATTACAAAGAAAAAATAAAAAGATCCTTTAATAATAGTTATTTTTCAGAACCGTTGTTAAAGGGTTAGATTCAACAATGATTCTTTAGTAATAATTGTTGTTAAAAGGGTTGGATTCACAATGATTTATTGAAGAACAATTGCAAAAGGTTGGACTTGCATATTCCATGCAGCGAGGCTTTCTATAACGGTTCTTTATTAGTTTTATCGACACCTTTTATTAACAATTGAAGAATCATTATTCAAGGGGGTAAAAAACTGTCGTTAAAAAGACATGAGGAGGAAAAAGACTGTGTGGGTCTCACGTGGAAAAAATCATGGGGCCGGGACAGAAATTGCAAAGAAAACCTTCAAACGAAAATGTCAAAGAAGATCCGGGACGGAAATATTAAATATGTCCTTGTTATTTTTATAAACTGCAAACCCTCCCTTTAGTCACATGTTTTTTTTTTTTTTTATTATTAATAAAAAACCAGCATGTAACATGCCTCCGCACCTAAATTTGTTTTATTCTGTTCTTAGGAACAACAATATTACCTAGTCATACAACAATATTCACTTGACGGTGACAAAGTCACAAAACAGGGGACAAAAACTAAGGGATTAGACATGACACAATATGATATAAGAGCATAGTACGACACGATACGACACAAAAACACAATACAATACAACACGACACGATACGAGTAACATGGATAGACACGGTGGGCACAAGTAGGCACCATGAGGAAGCAGATCTATTTGTGAGACTCAAATTTATATATATATACAACTATGAAGAATATAGATAAATGTACAACCCTCCACATCTAAACTATTTTTAAGGACTCAGATGTAAATTTTAATTTTTTTTTAGTTTTAATTTTCTTAAATTATACTAATATGTTTACAAGTTAGTTACTCAATCTATATTTCTAATATAGTCGGTCTCAAACTCGAAAAATGAAAAAATAATTTATAAATTTCATATTTTAAACATCGTTATTTAAAAATCTTTTATTTTCATTCTTCTGAAATTTTTTTATCAAAAAATGTTTAGTTTTTTTTAATTTTTAATTTTTTGAAGCTTTTAATAATTTAGTCTAATTATGATACATTTAACATAATTAAGACACACCTTATTTTATAAACACGATATAATTAAACACAACACAATCGACACATAGTGTCTTATTCGTGCCGTGCAGCCCCTCTAATATTTTTAGACATATCACGACAAGGCACGAAAAAAATAAAAAAAAAACACGGCACATAAATGATAGATGTTTTTATATAGTAAATAAAATAATTAAATATATATAATTGGTTTCTCATTTTAAAGCTGAAATTTGTACTCGGAGATATCATTTGAAAGTTATTTTTCATTGTTTATTTATAATTTTTAATAACTTTTAATAGTTTATTTAGTTTATTTATTATGTTTAAATGTTTATTTTGACTTTTTTAATAGGTTTTAATAATCTTTAACCTAAAAATAATTTAATTATCTTGTTATATTAATTATATAATTAAATGCTAAGAGACAAAATTAGATAAGAATAAATGTTATTGTATATTATTCACAATTCAATAATAATATCAAAAAATAATTATGCATCAATAATAGATTTTTACCCATACATAGTTCTTTTACTTTTTTTTTTTATTTTGAAAGTTTGCGAGGAAGAAAAAATCTATCAAGAGAAAAACTCCAACAAAATTTTAAAGGCGCCCCTAACATAACAGCCTGAATTGATGGGATCATGGGATTAGCTCTTGACTAGATTGGTAAGAAGTCTTGCTATTTGCTAACAAAACAGAACTGCCAACTGCTAACGTGATGATACATGCCTACCCTACATTGCAGATTGGAAGGTGTTTCAGTGGAAGTCATATTGGATTGGCTCACTTCAAGACAAGGGACAGGGGATACTGTTGTTTTGGGCCTTTTGGCTGAATTAATGCTTTTGCTAGAATAGGTGGTGTTGAATTTTTTAGCTGACAATAATTAAAGTTAATAAAAAATATTATAATATTACTTCGAATTTGCAAACGTCTATTTCTTAATATGTCCGAATGACCTCTCTTATTATGAGAGGTGTCAATATCCATAAGTATCGGGTGAAAGTATTTTGATCATATCCATCTAACATTAATTAGTCTTATCCATAATTTATATTTATCTATTACTTTTTTCTTACTCATATTCTATTCTTATTCATTAATATTAATGAATTCTTTTTTTTATTTTACTCATACTCTATCATTATTCATTAATATTAATGAATAACAATCGGATAATGGATGATTAATGTATAATCTAATAATTTTAAAAAAATATATAACAAACAAATAAATATATATTACTTTTTTTAGAAAAATGCATATTACTTTAAACACTATACATACATACATAATATAATAAATTATAAAAATTATAATTATTGGTTTCATCATATAGAATAATATAAATTAAAACTTTGTATAAATAAATCTTTTCATAAGTCATAACAATAACAATAACAATAACAATGACAACAACAGAAGTAATAATAAATAAATAAATAACTGAATAACTAATGATCACGGTATATATGAACATGATAATGACAATAATAGTTATATAATATTTATCCTATAGATAATGAGTACAAAATATCCTTTACCCATACTTTTATCTGATATGTTAACGATTTTTTTTCTCATCCATATCTACACCTACTAAGCTAATGAAATGAAAACTTTATCCATAGTTGTCTTACTGAATATGATATATATAGGATAAACAGGTAAAAAGTTTTCATTGACAATCTAGGTATGTCAAATTTATCAATAATTAAGATGATAGAATGTTTATCCAATCTGTGTGGTGTCCTTGTCAGTCTTTAATACCAAGTCGATTTCAAAATGTGGAGCTTTATATTAAAGAAAATTTCCACGATAATTGTTTTTAGTCTCTGTTATATTTTGTATAAATGTAATTATCATCATCATGAATGCAGAGGGTCATTACTTTTGTAATGCCTGACTACAGGAACTATGATCAAACTCATACTAGTTATATATATGGATGACCATGTTTATTATTATGAGTAATTATATGGTTTGAACGTGCAAGATTTGCTTAAGTTTGAAATAATCCGTTCTGGTCATCAAGAACGAATTGGAGCGAAAATTAATTAAGAACTTAAGATCTAAATTGGAGATTATAAATGAACTATTTGAGCTTTTAAATTGAATTATTTCTGCAAGTTCGTACTTTAACAATGAAAAGCATAATTGTATTTTGCACAGTTGTTAAATATGGATCTTTATGGCCTAACAGAATTTAAAAATCTATAATTTGTGACTTGTTGAAGGAGACTAATAGAGGTTTTATTGATCTAAAAAGATTTAATAGAGCAAAAAATATTGTTGAAAATATGAAGGTCACAGAAGCAATTTTTACTGAGATAAAAATGAGGGTTAAGTCATCTAACTTTAAAAGTTCATTAATTTGAAGCTTTTTATTTGAGTTTCAAATATGTGATCCTACATTATGTTGCCTTAGGCACAAGATCAAATGATGATTTTCCACATAAAATTGAACGTCGTAGTTGTTATAGTCTATTTCACTTAAAAGATCAAAGAAATTAATATTTTAAATTTGATCAACACTAAAAAGGTAAATTGGTTTGAATCTAATTACTCATAAGTAACAGTTCTAAGTAATGGTCCATGCATAATGATTGGACTCTATACATTTAATTTTGTCAAAGTAAAATTTTAAACGTTTCATTTGAGGGGATGAATTAAAAACATCATATAAATGTAATCAGTGGTCTCTACCATTGTGATTGACTAATATATTTGGACAAAGAAAATCAACATTTGATCTAGTGGCAAAAAACAACACCATTTGTGTAGGAGGTCGTGAATTCGAAATCCGAATAGAGTCTTTATGAATAATTATAAAATTTAAGAACTTAATTCTCATATTTCCGATCAAAAATATATATGGACAAATAGTTCAAAGAATGAACAGATACACTGGCATTTCTAGACACTACATGCTAAACTTAGTTTATAAGAAAATTCTGCGTCTTAATTGTAAAAGAGGAACTATTTCTTTCTTTATTTTTTTCCTTCCTATTATTATAAACTATGGAGGGAGTTCAGAAGACTAATATGTTAAGATACCAACTATCATTAGTACAGTTAGGTAATGAGTGCAAATTTGTATTTCATACTCAAATTCCAAAAAGGACTGATAAAATGCAAGTTGAAATGCTGGACACCAAGAATAAACATGTGTGGTCCTCAGGCCTCAGCCATCTTTCCGTACAAGAGTTTTTTTTTATCGAAAAGATATCTCCAAATTTTATTAATCTGTTAGATTACATTGATCATGAGAACGTGAGCTTTGTATAATACAAGAGTTATTATTTTCTCTTTTTACAATTTTGGGAAAAAAAAGTACAGAAATTTTTAATTTCTATATTTGACTTAAAATCGTATTGTTTGATTTATTCTTTACACAATTCTTGAATTTTAAATATTTAATTTAATATGTTTAAATAAAGATAAGAATTAGTGAATCAAAATTTTTTTTTTTTCTGAAAATATACATAATTATAAGGGCATTTGTAGAAAAAAAATCAAGATGGAAGCTACCCCTGGATATACATGGATCCACCCTGATTATATATAAATACATACATATATACACACACATTTGTCTAGTATGCTTTCATTTGCATTTAATTCAAAATGTCAACGATTCAAATTTTAATTTTTTTATGTTCAAAATTTCAATTTAAGTAGCTTAGCTCAATAAAAATTTTATATAAATCTCATAGAATATATTTTTTATCATTTTTAGAATTATTTTACTATTTTTAATTATTTTCTAAAAGACGGCCGTAAAATGATAAAAAAATACTAATATTTGAAGGTGCAAAATAGCCATCTCTCAAAAATAATTTAAATTAGTAAAAAATTATATTTTATAAGATTTTTTATATAAAGATTTTAATTTCGAGAATGAAAAATTAAATGTTACATCATTAATATTTCAGGTTGAAATGCAAATGAAAACATGTTGAACAGACTATATATAGAGAGAGTAAAGATACCGTGAACTTAACTTAAAAAGTATATCAAATCATCTCCAAATTTTAATTTATCATACTCATTAAATTATTTATATGAAAATCTTGTGGGATGTAAAATTAAATAAAATCTTTATATCATAATCTTATATAATACTAATTTTTATCGTGTTTGAAATTAATTTGCTATACTTAATGATTTTTAATAAGATAACCCTAAAATAATAAAAAATAATAAAATTTATATGTTAAAAATATTTACTTTCTAAAAATCATTAAGTATAGTAAACTAACTCCAAACACGATAAAAAATAGTATTTTGTAAGATTATGATATAAAGATTTTATTGAACTACTTAAATTGAAATTTTGAGCATGAAAAATTAAAATTTGGACTGGTAGCTAGAGGTGGCAATCGGGCGGGTCGGGTCGGGTTCGGGTTCAGGTCGGGTGGGTCGGGTCAGTTTGACCTTCTAGAAGAAATCGGGTCGGGCGGTCGGGCCGGATCGGGTCATGGTCGGCTCGGGTCGGGTCAATTTATATGTTGTGTTTTTCCAGATCGTTGATAGATTTCGATTGGATTGAAGGCCATTTGATCTCGGGTTGGGTCAGGTTCGGGTCGGCTCAGGTCAGTTTGACTTTCTTAAAAAATCGGGTCGGGTCGGGTTCGGGTCCGGGCGGGTCGGGCGGGTTTCTCGAGTCGGGTTGGGTTCTGCCACCTCTCCTGGTAGCGTTTCGGTCAAAATGCTACTGAAAGCACAATAGACAAACTCTCTCTCTATATATATATAGAGAGAGAGATAGAGAGAGAGTAAAGATACTGTGAGCTTAACCTCACAGAGGCCTTCCGTGATTTTAACTCAAAAAACATATCAAATTGTCTCTAAATTTTAATTTATCATGCTCATTAAATTCTTTATATGAAAATCTTATGGGATGCAAAAATTTGGAGCGTTTTTAGCTTTTTAAGTGATAGTTTTTTATTTTTGAAAATCAGCTCTAAAAATAATAATAATATATTCAATACTTGAACATCATTTTAAAAAATTAAAAATGGTGACTTAAAAAACTCAAAACACTCCATTTTTTTGCATCCCACAAGATTTTAATATAAAAAATTTAATGAGAATGATAAATTAAAATTTGAAAATAATTTGATGTGCTTTTTGAGTTAAACTCACGGAAGACTTCCATGAACTTAAGCTCACGGTATTTTTACTCTCTCTCTCTATATATATACTAATGTAAATTTGAAGGTGACCGAAATAATAATTTCTTGATATATATAGTTCATATGCATTTTCCCTTATTAAGATGGTAGTCGGCCCAAGTAGAGTATTGAAATGGACCGGACGGTCCGACCCGTCCCGACTGCACGTGCATCAGATCGTGGACCGACCGGACCGTGCCCTACCACGGTCCGGTCCAACGGTGGGTCGGTCCTCCCTTCACCCGAAAATGGACCGTGCCGACCCGTGGACCGTGCGGGACCGTGGACCGGACCGTCTCGGACCGGACCGTGTTTTCTTAATAATTTTATTTGATTTTAGTGTTCTTCAACAAAGACTAAAAAATGAAAAATAAATAATCGCTGCAAATTTTCAATTATCAATTAGTGTTTTATGTGTAGTTTTAAATAAAATGAAAATAACAATAATTATTGATATGGTAAAAAAACATATTCTAGATAACATCAAAATATAATAACTCACCTTATTTTTAATTAAGCATGTTCATAAAAAAATTTCATTGTATTTCCAAAATTATAATTTTCTGAAATTTTATTTTTTTACAATTTTTTTAATTTTTTAGTACTATTAGATTTTTAAACAATTAAAAATAATAATTCAAATTAGTTAAAAAATATTATTAAAAATATGATAAATTATTATTTTTTCTAATTTATAAAAAAAAAAAAATTTTGACCGGATCGTCCCGTGGAGGTCCGGCCCCCGGGGGCCAACGGTGGGACGAGTTCGGATTTTTCGAATTTGGACCGCCTTGGACCGGACCGTGCGGGACCGTGGACCGTAGACCGTGCAGAACCGTGGACCGTCCAGATTTGGACCGGACCGGCCCGGACCGGACCGTCTTCAATACTCTAGGCCCAACATTACCAAATACCAAGTGATGTCAAGAACAACTCAGTCACAGCCAAATTGAAGTTTACTTCTTTCTAACCGATAATTGTAGCCAACAAGTTTGTATTTTATTAAGGGCAAAGTTATTGACAGTAATCCCTATTTTCTCTTTCTTCATTAAAGAGCGAGGCTTGCGTTGAAATGTTTGAAGCATAATATCAAAGAGACAAAATTGGAAAAAAGAAAAGAAGGAAAAGTAGACATTAAAGATAGTTTTTACTCATATTCGTGTGTTTGGATGGTGGAAGGATTAGGATAAGAATAGTATTTTTTAAGTTAATGATTGAGAATAGTATAAGGTTATTAGTTTCTCAAGGAATGTGAGGTTGAGGTAATTTTACTGTTTAGATTAAATATTGTTTGAATGGTAACTAAAGAATATTGGTGGAGAGAATAAACAAAATAATGAATTATCATTTTTTTATTCTAATATTTATTATTTTATTTATTATTATTAATTTGTTTATTATTATTTATTTTTATTTTAATTAGTATTATTTATTATTTTATTTAATATATTATATGCCATTAATTAAATGATTATTATTTATTTATTATAATTTATCTTTGATTAATTTATTATTATTTATTGTTAATTATTATTTTATTTAATAGTAATACTTATTTAATATTACTATGTACTATTATTACTATTTTATTTAATACTTATTTAATATTACTATGTTTTATTATTTTTTATTTATACAATTTTTATTATTTTATTTATCACTAATTATTATTTTTATTACTAATGATTTTTATTTATTATTATTTATTATCATTTTGTTTAATATTACTTTATTATTAGTTATTATTTTATTTACTCTAATGATTATTATTATTTATTATTTTATTTAATATTAATTTTTATTTAATATTTCTTTTTACTATTATTAAATATTAATTTATTTGATACCAATGATTATTATTTTATATATTATTATGCATAAATATTTTATATTATTTCATATTATTATTTTTTAATACTAAAACTTATTATTTCGTATAATTATTAATTATTAATTTATTTTTTCTAATGATGATTATTTTATTTATTATTATTTATTACTATTTTATTTAGTATTATTACAGAAATAAATAAAATAACGTGATAGGAAAATTTTTATTATTTTTACTATTTTTCGGGGTGCTAATCTGCTAAACCATCAAATGATTGGCTTAGTATATTAACACTATTCCGAGCTAACTCTAAAATTTCTATTTCGCGTTTTAATGATGCTACTATTGAAATTAGTGCTATTATACTAAAAATTGTACTAATCTTGTACATCCGAACACACCTATATATATTCTGAAAAAACTACGAAAGTGACAGAAAGAAAAGGTGAAGTTAGATGCGCAAAGAGAAAAGAGTAGAGATCATTTACTGAAAAATAAAATAAAGGATAGATCATTTACTGAAAATAAAATAAAGGATAGATCATGTACTGAAAAATAAAAGGATAGATATAGTATAAAAATAGAGGAACTGAGAATAACAAATGAGAATAGTAAAAAAATAGTGATTTTTAAGTTAACGCGATGATATTAAAAAGTAGCTTTATTCCAAATAATATGAATGTTGTATGGATTGTATGTTGGGAATAGTAATTAATTCAAATGATAGAAAGTTGAGAATAATAACTATTTCATCTCTCACCTAGAATAACAAAATAGTAGCTATTCTCACTGTTCCGGATTAACAAATTTACATTTTGATTGCAGTTGCTATTCTAATTCTTAGATTAGAGAGCTATTCTCTATTCTTTGGTGTATTCAAACATACTAAGAAGAACAACATTTGATTTATAAAATAATATTTAAAATTTATAATTTACCTTAGATAGAATTTGAATAACCCATTTTGTTCGCGAAATGTTATAGCATAACATTGTATAATGACTGGAGAGGCATTGCAACAGCTTGAAAAACATTACAACTAGCGCTGCCCAAAAAGCTTGTGGCTTGCTCAAGTTCGGCTCAAAATTTTCATGGCTCGCTTCGAGTTCGATTCGACTTTTTGTCAACTCGACTCGAGTTCGAGTTCGGTTCGACTTTTTATCAACTCGACTCGAGTTCGAATTTATTACTATTTTCAATGACTTGTCTCAATTCAACTCATCAATAGCTCAATTTTAGTTATTTAATTATATTTTAGTTATAAAATCAGTAAAATATAGATAAATTAATTCATATAATTTAAAAAATAAAAAATATACTTATTTAAGTTATAATTATGATGATAATGTAAAAATATTAATTATTTTTAAAATTTCATTATAAAATTAATAAAATATTAGTTATATTAACTCTAATTATTTATAATTATATGAAAATAAATATAAAAATTATAATAATTGAGCATGTATGGAGCTCAAGATTGGTTCGAGTTCGAGCCAGTTTGATTTTAGCTCAGCTCGATTTCAACTCGGCTCGGTTCAACTCGGCTCATTTCAATTCGGCTCGTGTGCAGCCCTAATTACAATGACTCATGAGACATTACAATCGCTCAGAAATTTAAGATTTCAAGATTAAAGGCTGAATATTCAACGACTACTTCTTCTAAGCGGATATAACAACTTACCAACCGTTAGTAACGACTCAAACCGAAAATCGATTCTTGATCAACTAAAGAAGGTCTATTTAACGAATTTATTCTCTCACTTCCAATAAAATTATTCTCACTCTTTGAGAACTAATTCTCACTTGCTCCTAATAGCAAAATCTCAAGTGAGAGATAAATCAAAATAGATTGATATATAGTTGTTAGTAAGTTATATCTTTGCTTTAAATTCAATCTAATTTCTCTATTTTCTCAGTTTGATCATGTGTGATCAATACTTTTTATTTTTTTGTTGAGCTTTGAGTGCTCCCTTCTTTATTTAAGTGTGTTGTTACTCACTCCTTGACGACTCTCTTATGTTAGAGACTAAAGTTTTTTTATTAACCATTAGACTCAACAACCTATTTATTTTGTAATAAACTAAGTTCTACATTTATAAACACTTATTATGATATATCTTGAAGACATAAATCTTGTAGAGGTGAGAGTCTTGAAGACATAAATCTTTTTGTTGAACTCCGATACATCTTGTGTTTCTTATTTTATTTTTTATTTCTCCTCTCATTACTTCAACTGATATATTTTTATGAGAATTGACTTGAAATGTCTTGCATTGCCCTAAACTTTAACATTAAATTCTAAAACGATTGTATATGATTCTTGACTCTTTTTTGTCCTAATTATTTTTTTTGGCGCCCTTACTACTAAACAGTTAGTTTATCATGATTAAAGGACAAGAAGATTACTTGCACTTGAGGGAATGATTCTGATCTGAAAAAGACCTCACTTATTGCGGTCAGGATCTTGTCCGATTTTTAAGTTACAAAATAATAGTCACCAACTGATATGAATGATGGATCCTACATGTACTTAATCTGGCCATAAGATTCAAATATATATTTTTTTTTTTTGTGTGTTGCTCTTCGGCTAATGCCAGTTATTAGTCCAAATCAAATAGTCATCGGATAACCAAGATAGTGCTTACCCCACTTTCATAAATTCGACATATTAGAAGACCCATATTTGTTAAAACTCATAATGCACCGAAAACAGGTTGTGCTACAGTGTAGACACAATAAATGAGTGAGGATGCTGACATGAACGATTTATGATCCGTTAAATTTAATTCCGATTCAAATACCTCAATTTTTATCACCGTATTACAAATTATCTCATATACGTTATTTTTTTTTATTAAATACTGAAAAGATATTTTTTTCAGTGATGGATCTAATTTATTTCATAAGTTTATACACAATTAGAAGACATGTCTTATATTTTTAAATATCTAAATATGATAGATTTAATTTTTTAATTAAATCTAGGCACTAATATAATTCTTACCTATAATTTTTTTAATATCATAAGATTTTTTTTTGCTATTTTATACATATTTATAAAAATCAAACTCGGACACCGGTCCAGACTTGCTCTACTATAGCTCCGCCCCTGAATTTTTCCATCTTTTTAAATTCTTAAATAAGGGTATATTTGGTATATGAAAAACTTACAATTGTGATAAATTTTCACTGTATAGAACACCCTAAATCTTGAGAAGAAAACACATTTAATTCTCGTCGAGCCCACATTAATTAATATCTCTTAATTAGTAATGTTGTCAAGTTAAATTAGGGATTCGGATCAGAAGGATCTTGTATGATTCAAATACAGATCCAATAAAAATAGATAAGATTCAAATACAAATCAATATTCATTTATATAGTGGATATCGGATCGGATTCGGATCATAATCTAATTTTGTATTCAAATATTTATAATAATAATTTTAATATTTAATATGAATAAAATGTGTACAATATGCATCAAAAAATATAATACCAACTAAACTAACTTGCATGACATATATTTTTAAATAATATGATATAGTTATTATTAAGACTAATCTAAATATTATTAATTTTTCTATAAAAAAAGAAGTATTAAAACATAAAAAAATATATTTTTTGTCAAATTTATAACGGATTTGGATTCGGATCATATAAAATTCAAATGAGAATTCAAAAGGTAAAGTGGATCCTCTTTTTTAAGATTCGGATCTGGATCCAATAAACTATCGAATATTTTATTTTAGATCCATATGAGAATCCATTTATGTGAATTCGGATTAAATTTTTGGATTTTGTATATCCATTGATACGCCTAAGCTAAATCAAGGAAAATATTGTTAAATGCTCAATTTATACACCAGCCAGAGAATGAAATTAACTGGAGTTAGAAGGCTCCTCGTTCTCAATTCCGAAATAAAAAAATGTCCCGTGTTGTGTTTTTAATTAAAAAACATCATGTGAAAGTGGCGTAAAAGTAGTAGCTCTTTTGCATTTGTAACTGTTGAGAAATAATTTAGTTTTTTTTATATAAGATTTTTCATTATATCTTATCTTTATTTTCAGATAAATAATATTTTTTGTCGTTTTCATGATTGTCAACAATTTTTCATTATATTTTGTGCAAAATTTCCTGCACCGATAGCTTTATTGTGTGCTTGAAATAAGTTACTCCGCTCACTTCAGATCCTTGTATTTAGTGTGGATCAGAAGTTTAGAACATCGGTAATGATTGAAAATCCCTGTAGAGGATTAAGTTCCGAGTCCTAGTTACCGCCAAATTCCCAGGACAGTTGCTTCTGTCAAGAGAAACTACAATTCAAGAAGAAAAACAAATTGCTCTGAATTTAAGCAATAATTAGAACTCAAATACACAAGACAAAATTAACAGGCACCACTTTAATGTTTTTTTTTCCTTCCTTTCCAATCCTTTTCACTGTAACCCAGAAAATCGATCACTAATGGAAGGATCACTTGGCACAAACACTGGTAGCTGTTGCTGGGTCCCACGTCCTCTCTCAGCCCACCCTGGTCTCTGATTGGGTCCACCTGCATCCCTAAAGCTCCTCCCCACCGACTCATTTATGAGGGGCCCGTCAAAGAATATCGACGGTCCCAGGATATAACAAATCGGTCTGTCCCAACCTTGAACCTGTACCACTTGAACCACCTATACCAGAACCTACACCATATGATGAGACAAACCGTCCAGCCTCCTGGTCCCAGTAAACCGACGGACGTGACTTTCCTGCAGTGAGGTTCTTCCTCTCTGAATTATCGTTGACCTCAGCTGAATGGTTTGACCTTGGTGATCTATTAACACTTGACTGGTATATCGGGTTGAAATGCTGCTTTCTGATAGAATTAGGGTTTTGGGGTGTGCTCAGACTGCTTGGGGTTTGTGGATAAGATTCAATCTCTTCTCTGCTGGCCCTGCTAGGTGGATAAGAGGCCCTTAGAGGGGATATAGGCCTGAGGAAGCCGGGCAGTGATTCCCTGCTGATATGGCTGCTGCGGCTGCTCACATTGCCACTTGAATTTGGGTCAGTGTCTGACTGAATTCGTGGTCCTATCGGCTTCAGCACTGATGACGAAGCACGGGCTCTAGCAGCTGCCCTCATGGCCTCATTTGAGTCAAGTTTTGCAAGTTTCCATGCACTGATACGGACTTGTTTTTTGGGCATCAGTTGCTTGCCATTCTCTGATGCTGGATTATCAGGGTCGACGGTAGATGGGATCTTACCTGGTCCCAAGTGTGGAATGATCTCATCCTGATAAAGATTGCCAAAATATATCAAGAAGCACACAAAACATTATTCTTTTGCATATGAATGAAAATTTAAAAATATTAACACAAGTGAATATGTAAGAGGTTTATAGTATCCAGAAGGGGGATTAGCATTTATAAAAGTTCCTTTACCTATAAAAAGTGCTGTTCTACAGTTTTGTCCTTTTGGAGCATGTTATCAGTTAATATGTTAATACAATTGGCAAAGCATACAAATGATGACTTCAAATCTTACTGAACCTGGAGGAAAAAGGTAGATATTTCACTCTGGATATAAATCATATCCAGAAGAAACAACAAACAAGGAAAAATTTTAAAATCTCAAAAATTGAATCAAGGGAGTCAGCACCTGATCAACAAATATGCGTGGCGGTGTGCACCAGGCACCTCTATATTGCAATCCTAGGCCAAGAGAATTTCCACTAACAGCAGTGGGGGCAGAGCTCATGGGAGAAGATGGAAGGCTTGGCTGTTCTTCATTGTCATGTTGTTCACTTATTGTTCTCATTGCCACAACATACTCGTATGTTGTGATTCCCTGAATAAATGGCTAGTTAGGTTATATGCAATTTAACTTTATTTTGAGTTGTTGGATTGTACTTGGAGCTACCTTGCGAACAAGTATCATATGAAAACAGAAGAGCTCCCACAAAGGTAGTGATGCCAGAAAAGAGAGAGCTGTACATAGTGCCTAAAAACAGAAAGTTAAAAATAGTAATTCTATCATATTTTCATGGTGACATGACAAATGTAATCATAATGATATGTATCATCCAACTAATGAAACATATTATTATAGGTGATTGCTGGTATCTGCCCCAAAATATGAAGCATTCCTGAAATATGTAGGCCAATACCAAGCACATACCAATCTATCGATCATTATTTTCCATACTTTTGGATTATTTTTGGTGTAAATAACAAAAAAGGCTCTAATAATATAGGTCAAGTACCAGTGACATGACAAATTATGGTACATAACATAGGTTTAGGAAAAAGAAACAGTGAGAAATATGCATATATTTATTTGTACCACAATAACAACAAAAGGAGGTTGTGAAAAGCCTTCTCCAAGCCTCTCTACAATCTGAGCTTCAATTTCCACCTTCTTCTTGAAGCACCTTGTAAAAACCACTAGGCCCACGACGACTTCAACCACAAGCTTATATTCAATTTGGTAAAAATTATCGAATTAGTTAATTTGTAAGCTAACAGAATTCACAATCAAATTGAAAGTATATCTTAGTTACCCTACCCAAGCAAGGCTTACAGCCATGAGGCACAAGAAGGTGATGTAATTCTTCCTTCCCACACAGTTGTTCAACCACTGTAAAAAAGAGAAGTTACCACAATGTAACAAATTTAGTAACTCATTTCAGAGAGAGAGAGAGAGAGAAAGCATACCCGGCAATGGTGATCAAATCCATCAACACATTTGTCACAGCTTCTGCAATGCTTGCTGAACTTCCTCACCTATGTTGATACGCAGATTGTCAAACATATTATACTGATAAGTATACCAGGTTTACCCAAGAAAAAAGTATATGAATGGAATTTGTTAATACCTCTGCATTACAAAGTGTGCAAAATAATGCATCCTCTTCGCCTTCTTGGTCCTCTCTAATTTCCAATTTCTTTCTACAATCCTCCTTGACGAAAATTGCACAAGGGAAGCAGCAAACTTCACATGAACCCCTCTGATCATTAGTATTATCTTCTGTTTTGGATTCTATCTTTCCATGCTTTTCTACATCATCTTCTTGCTCTTATTAAAAAGAAAGAAAAAAAAACAAGATAAAGGAAGCATGTAAATATTTTAATCCTACAGATCAAGGTTATGATAGTCATTGTGTTAGAGAAGTGGAAATTACTTTGAGATTTTGTAGCGAAATCATCTTCAATATTAATCAAAATACCAGGGTCAGCTGGGTCTATGGCTGTACACCGTACATACAGGATGAATACTGACAGTGCCTGAAAAGTGAATTACATTATGAGATATAAAAGGGACCATTTTTCTACAGTTTTTTTTATATAATAATTATAATAATTATATTATTAATAATAAGAGTGAAAAAAATAAATTTTGAAATCTACGAATGACGGCGAGCCACTGGTAGTGACGTGGAGCAAATGCGCCACTGTCAGTGGCGTCTTTGTGTAAAAGAGTGTAAACGTACCACCGCCAGTGGCGCGTTTTCTCTTTGCTCATCTGATCACAATTTCATTACCATTGGATTAACATCACTACTGCCACCAAAGACGCCACTGGCAGTGGCGCGTTTACAAAGACGCCAATGGCAGTGACACGTTTACAAAGATTTACACAAAGACGCCACTAACAGTGGCGTCTTTGCTCCACGTCACTACTAGTGACGCGCTACCATTCATGGATTTCAAATTTTACTTTTATCACTTTTATTATTAATAATATAATTATTATAATTATTATATACAAAAAATCTGATTTTTCTACAATAGTAACAATGTTGTCTTCTTACAAAACACTAAACATTAAGATGGGAGTAACTAACCAAGAAACTGTAGACACCTAAAGCAATATTCTGGTAGATATCTTTTCCAAGAAATGGTGAGAAAAATATGTAGAACGCAATGCATAGTAAGAAGTATACTGCTATGGCGATGACCTGACATACAGGGGAAAAGGCAATTGCTTGGTAAATAGTCAGCACTTAAAAAAAATAAAATATAACACAAAACTATTTCTAAAGTAAATAAAATTCCGCAAACTGGAATTACATTTCTGGAATTAAAATAAAAAAAAACTTATGCTTGGTTTTCACATAAATTTGGGATAAAGTAAACCAGTAAAATTACTACATATAAGTTGAGCGATCACCTTGTAAACTTACATATGTACTCTACGGTTTCTGATTTATGATAAAAAAAAATGAACGTAACTGCCCATAAACATGGATCTTTCAACATGAAAGATCTGTACAAGAATAATCATAAGAAAAGCAAATCAATTGCATTCGACTATCTCACACAAACTTAGAAAATAAAAAATAAAAACCATACTTTGCAAACCTTTTTCTCCGACCAACAAGTCGGTGTATAGTTAAGAAACAGATACCAGATTGTGTGTGAGATTTGTGCAAAACAAGAAGTACCAATCGCGGTCATCACTTCAAGTATGGAAAAGGAAAAAATATATATATGACGGAGCGAAAAGATAAAAAGGTACAAAATAAAACTTCATTATACGGATGAACAGTCCAACAACTAAATGAAACCCATTATTTACAAAGAAAAACTAACAGAAAAGCTCCAATCTTTCCTAAAATCTTGAGAGAAAACCAACTAACAAAGTAACAATGCCAAATAAATTGAGCAAGTTTTTGAATTTTGCGTAAAAGAAACCTGAAAATGGTGAGCGGGAAGTTCCCACCCATGCCTCCTTGCCATGGTAACCTCAGCACCTAGCAGACCACATCACAGAGAAAAGATGCCAAGATCCAAAATCAAACACTTGGTGAAGAAGGGAGCAGAGAAAACAAAAAAGGCAGAGCAGCGTTTCTTTCGTGTCACTGATAACTTTGTTCCCGTTGTTTCGATCTGGTAAAAAGGTAAATAAAAGAACAAGGCTCAACACATTTGGGATTCTCGCCACTTTTGAGCGTATCCGCCACGCCGAAGACCGAAGTATGTGACGAGAAGAGATACAAACGGACTCTTCTTTTGGTGGGGTTCGATTCCTCTTTTTTTTTCTGTGTTTATTTTAGTTTTTTTTTTTTTTTATGTTACTCTCTCGACTCGAGTGTTTCGACTTCCGCTTTTGTGTCTCGGACTCTCAGTCGGGTGAGTATCTGTAAATTTCAAAGCGGTCAGTTTTCTCATATGAATAATATTATAGTCAGAAATATTATTTACTATTTAAATCCTCTTAGTCGCCCATTTTCTCATTTTTCTTTTGGGATCTTATAGTTGTTCTCATGTTGGTTATGCTGATGAAGTGGTAGGGTGCAAACGGATCGATACGGTCTGATTTAAATCATTAGATATATATATATATATATTATTTTTTAAATGTGAATATAAATATAGGTATTCTCAGATATAAATATAAATATAAATATGTAATATTCTCAAATATAAATATAAATACGGATAATATATATTGTCAAAGATAAAAAAAAATTACTTAACTTTTATAAAATCTATTGGAACTACAGTAAAATAAGTTTTTAATATTATGGTTGATAACGCTCGACCTAAGATGGACTTTCTGACCGAACATTATATAAGAAAAAGAGAGGGATCAATTGACAATAAGTTATTTTGACAACTTTGACAATATATCTCTAAATAAATAAATAAATAATTTAAAAATGAAAAAAAGTTTGTAGATATATTTTTCTACCTATAGATTGATACTCATTTAAATGTTATGCAATTTCATTATTGTTTGATAGTCCATCAAAGACCGTTAAATTGAAACCGTTGTAAATTATATGAAAATTTGATGGTCTTTGATGGACTATCAAACAATAATGAAATTGTATAAAATTTGAATGACCATCAATTCATAAGTATAAGAACACATTTATAAAAAAAAAATTCTATTTTAAGATTTTTTTTATATTTATTTAGAGGTTAATTATCAAAGTTGTCAAAATAACCCATTCAATTGACCCCTTCTCTAAGAAAAAAAAAGTTAAAGACTCGTCAATATCAGTAGTGTCGTTGACAAATTAAACTTGATTCAAACGTATAAAGGAGAGCTAAAATATAAGTTTTTCTGTAATTAACCGTAACAAATGAAGTTTTAGGAGACTGCAATGATAATTTTATAGAAAAATAATTGTATATTTTTCAAGCAATAAGTGATATGTTGAAATTTCAAAATTGGAATACCGTAGCCCCCTTCATCTCTATAATAAATTAAGTTCCACCCCTATGTAGTGGGTTCAAAATTGCAATTGAAACTCAACTATGATCCTGACACGTAAAATAAAATTATATGGTAGTATGGTACTTAACCATTCAGACGTCCTTCGCATCAGGGGTCCTAAAAATGTGTTTTTAAATTGCGAACGGAACTTAAATATTGTTTTACTTTTTAAAGATTTGATTTCGGATTAGACTTCGAAGAAAGAAACAAAAAAATTAAAAGTAAGTGCTTTAATTTGGTTGTATAGGATCCAAATCAAAATTAGCATGAAACATTTTCAGAAGGGACTCAAAAGTCAATTTTTTTATCATGCAAAAATTTTGGTCTACAAAATTTGCCAAATGAAGTAGATAGAAAAAAAATGTTGAAGTTTGAGGTGTTATAAAGAAATTAGTCATTCTCAGAGTGTTCTAAATAAAGATGGATAATATTTTTCAGTTAAATATGTGGTTTGGTCTAGTTGTTAAGTGCTGAGTTATTTTCTAAAAAGCAAGGATTTAAGTTACTACAAACACTTTTTAATAAAAAAAATAAAGTAGACGCTTATTTATTTTATTTCAAAAAAGGAAAAAAAAATTTAACAAAATATTTGGGGTGTCAATGAGTACGGTACAGATTAGATGGAGATATTTTCATTATCATACTCTTTTGAAATTACTCTTATTAATATCATACCCTAATTCAGAGGGGCGGAACTGAAAATGATAGTTAAGAAATGTCCGGACCAAGAAAAGAGGAGGTCCGAGTCAAATGAAGATTTATTTTTCATTGTACCAATAAGGAAAAACTTTATTTTTTTTTAGTGAGCCAAGCAGATGCTCAAGCGCCTGTTATCATCTATCTTGATTCCGCTCTACTTATCCAATAAAATAAGAGTTATCATATTCTATCCTTATCCGATGAAATAAATGGATAACAAAATTATAACGGATGTTAATTACTAATACTAATATAATAATTATTTTTATCATTATTCATCAATTCTCATTCATTTCATATAAATACACTTTTATTTTACTAATATAAAAATATAAGAGTGAGGCTATGGCGAAATACAAAACCTTCCATATTTCACGTCCATATCTCAAACTTGAAAATCTAAATGGCCGATTCAAACCATTGAACATGATCCTTATATTGAAATATCTTTGGCGATCAAATTTTATATATTTTTAAATTTTTTTAATATCTTCTAGATGGGTATACAGTTTCCTGATTTAACAATTTATGCACCATCCAATACTAGTGATTTTTCATTCATCTAAAAAATAGCAAAAAAATCAAAAAAAATATAAATTTTAATCTTCAAAGATATTTCAATATGAAGGTCATGTTCAATAGTTTGGTTCGGCCGTTTGGACTTTCAAATTCGAGATATGGTTACGAAACACGAGAGGTTTTGTGTTTCACGAAGCACACTAGCCTCACTCGAAATATAAATATAAATTATAATTAAATGATTTTAACTTTCAATATTGAAAACCGAAGAGAGAATTAATTCATATGACTCAAAATTATTAATTTTGTATCGAAAAAGAAAATAATTATTAGATAAGAAAATTATATTTAAAATAATAAAAAAAAATTAATAATTTATCCAATGAATACGAAATGATTTACCTATATTCATATTCATCTATTTAAAGAAAAATTTATTCTAATATAAATTAAGTTAATGAAAAAAATTACAATACTCATCTTATATTTTATTGAATACGATATGAATCAAATGGGTAAATAAAACCCTATCAGATACCAACAAAATAAAGAACTTATTCAGCGGCACAGCAGCAGAATATATAATCGTAAAGAGTGTCCAATAAAACAGCATTATTTTACAATGTCGTAATTAGAAGAGTTGTAATATAATATTGACTATCTTTTTTTTTCATTTCTTCATTTATTGAAATAATTCCCATAGGAAATTGTGGGTTTCTGACTTTCTATTGATATGCCAAACCAAAGCTTTCCATGTGACAACTGTTTTCTTCTGGGCTTGTCAAGAATATGTTCATATGAAGAACAATAAATTTAATTGTTCAACAAAATTTTCAGGTTTCATCTAATCGAAGGTGCACGAAAAATTCTGAAAAATAGACATTCATGTAATAGCCAAAGTTGTAGGAAATTTTTTGAATGATTGTTAATTAGGATGTCCTCTTGTTTAGAAAAAGCTATAATAATTAAGGAAAATTATTGTAATCCCCACGCGCTTATCCCCATAATCTATCCCCAAGCCATTGGTTTCCATTTTTAACACAAGCAGTTAAAATAATTTCTAATTTTGGATGAGTCTCTTAGATACCACTCTATTGATTTAAAAAAAAAAACTGTTATTTGAAATTCTGTCTCCAAAAGATATTTTCAAAAGAGAGAAAAAAATATTTTTTTGGATTCTTTTATCTGATTAGAAGGGCTCCTATTTTCTTACTTACATATCATTGGCTCCATATATTTTCCTTCCAACACTTTTCACCACTTCACTTTGCGCCTCATTCATTTGGCATGATCAATCCTTCTATCCACAAGAATTTATGGTGCTAGTTGGAGAAATAAAGTCTAATGAAAGGTTTCGTGTGTTTTCGATCATTACATTCTTAAACTAGATTGATTTCATTTATTTCAAGGCCTTACTCTAAAACTAAGTTGAAGTCTTTTATTTGCAATTCTAAATTTAATTTTTCCTTGTTAAATTTAAGTTTTTCTTACAAAAAGTTTTAGTGTGTTGTCATTTTGAGATAACATTAAATGATATAAAATTTTGAGGAACTTATTCAAGCCTATGATTTTGTATGTTATTTTGATTTTGTCTATACTAAGAATAAGTATAGGTTTGTTTATTCTTTCATGTAATCAATTTTGATTTAAAAGCCAACTTTTGTATCTTAAATTTTTTTTGTAATCAGTTGCCAAATATTCAAATTTGTCTCTTCGCATCGATACGATTGTCATAAATTAAACCGCTTATTTAATAAATAGTTACGATATGAATATTGACTGCACACAACTACCTTTTGAAGTACTAAAATCATATAAAATAATTATAATTTTACTAATAATAAATATATATATAAAATAGCTTTGTTCATGAATTCATTTTTATATTTAAAATAAGATATTTTAAATAGTTTCACACAGATGATGAGTATTATTGAATTTATGAATCATTCCGATGTTCATTTGACTGGAATCGATAAATTGGAAACTTCATAATATATTTAATATACTCTTAAAAGTCACTAACCAAGGTAATTAGCACTCTTAAACACTAATTAACCTAATTATCGTGTTAGTATGTGGATTAAATGATGGTCAAGTTTTACGACCATAGACAAAGAGTTGTCATTTTAATCACATAGATAGATGTTCTAGAACATCGTATTTGATAGACTCCCGAATGAAACATTAAATGGAATCGTGTTCGTGTCATTAATGTTTTCGTTCAAAGATTAAATTCTAAAGTATGAGGTATTCATCTTTCCTACATAAGATATGTATGTGTGTGATTTCTACCAAACGTTATCCGTAAAAGGTGGCTATAAAGGTAGCTTTTCTATACATAACTTATGCGAGGAAATAGATGGTTTGCCAAAAGTACTATCGTCCCTCGTATTTCTATACGAGTTATAAGATCATCGGGCCCTCGATAGAGTAAGATTATCTCATAGCTAGCAAGATAATTACAAGAGTAATTATATTTGATAATTTACTCAGATCAAGAAAAGATTAAGTTTGCAAGGATGACACATACCTACCTTGAAACTGATCTCGATAATGCATGAGACAAAAGAATTAAACACAAGTAAATAGTTTACCTGATCATGATATTGTACAAGACATCATCATCTCTGTAATTGATGGTCATAGTGCATTCTCGCCGATGCCTCCTATGATTATAGAAGTTAAAACGGCTTTAACTCTATTTACCAACATAACACGGATCCTCGTTCGTCACACCGTATAGAGTTAATCTGAGAATCTTATCGATTAATTATGAATTGTTTATAATTAATAATAAGATGGTTATAATTAATTATATATGATATAATTATATTTGTCATGAGATGACAAGAAGCAAAAAATCGATTGAATTTATAACGTATTGACACGTCGTATAAATTCGCCAAACAACAACCGAGAAAAATATAATCAGTAGATGACAATTATATATATTTGATTTGATTTTAAATGTTAATTATGGATTTGAATTACGGGCCAAAGCCCATTTATAATTAAAGTCTTAATTAATAATTAAAAGCCCAAAATCAGAAAAGCCCAAAAAAGCCCAAAATTGAAAAGCCCAAAAACCGAAAAGCCCAAAAAGGCCCATGAAAAGCCCATGATGACCTCCAAGGGTATTTTGGTAATTTGTCCAAAAGCCCAAGGGTATTTCTGTAATTTGACCAAAAAGCCCAATGGCGTTTTGGTAAATCGATAAACTTTAAGGGTATTTTCGTCTTTTCACATCAAACCTCCCTACTATTCACGAGGGCATTTTGGTAATTTGTTAATTCCACTTTTTCTATAAATAGAGGGGTAGGGTGAGAGAAAAAGTTCCACCAAATCGCTTCCACTTTCTCTCTCAGATACGGTTGTTTCGTAATTCACGGATCGGTGAATAAAGTGTTTTTACGAAAGTTGCGTATTTCGCACATTTGTGAAATAGAATTATCATGAGTCGTGAATAGTACTATTTCGTCTTTTTCTCGTGAATAGTGTTTTTGGCAAAATTTCCGGCAAAATAAACCGCTCTCTCGTCAGTCCCGGTGGATAACCCATGTAGAGGCATCGACGTTTGGTGCTCCGAGACAAGCCGATTTTCATTCCAATTGAAATTTGGAAGCGAGGTATAACATCTTATATTAATCTATTTAATTGTTAAGTAGATTAATATTTTAGAAATCAATCATGGAGTAGATCAATAAAGGTTTAAAGAGTTGTGTATCTCTCGCAATCATCCGACACATCACTTTAACCCTAAGCTTAAGTTAGAAGTAAAATAATATTTTACTGTCTTTTGTAAAGGATTAAATGTCTCGTAACTCTCTTATTATCCGACATACTTTAATCCCTAACTTAAGTAGAAGTAAAATTTTTATTCTACTATTTTCCGATACTTGAGCATTAACGGGATTTGGGCATTCCGAATCCCTACAGTTGAAACGCTAAATTGACTTTATATATTTAGAAATAGAACTTTACGCGGTACTAAAAAAGAATATTGTAATCTATATTAATAACTACTAAAATCTGTCTTAATAAATCTTACATAACTAAAAATAATCGGAAGTAATTTTTCACATATTATTTAAAAATTATAATGACGGTTATTAATGACTTTTTAATTTAATATAAATAATATTTTTCACAACTATAAATAGTTTGAAATTACAATCTGATGATATTAAACGCTCACACCCTTTCGCTAAAGAGACTAGTCAAAACATCTGGTCAGAGTCTTTGAGATAAATTTTGGGGATAATAATTTGGGGACTATTATCAGCCTCCAATAATTAATATCCAAAGGGGATTAAGTCTCCGAGTTTTCTAGATATATTACGTCATCATTTAGGATCGTTCGGACCCCTACCAATTAAGTGGGAATACAGAGGAATTTGAACTCACTTGGAAAAAAAATACTATCTGTTCGGCTGTCATATTTGAGACATTTGGGTTTGTTTGTTTTTTTACCCACTTTAGTTCCTGCTCCTGCGTTAATTCGTGGGCAAAAAAAGTTTGGTCAGAGTGAATAAATTTTCTCCCAGTTCTCTCTTCATTCTTTTCACACAATGTTTATCTTTTTCTATTTTTTTTTTTTTTAAATCTTTACCAAAACTATAAAATCATGAACGAACGGATATTGAACTTTTAACTTTTAAGAAGAACAATCTTAATATTTTTTTTACTAAACTACCACCCATTTCCCTTCTTTCTCTCTCCAGGGGTTAGCGCATGGGAACCCACCAAATTTGATTGAGGAAATGCTTGCCAGTCTAATTAAATTCCCCCCAAAAAATGATCCGCCGAACAGTCTTATGTTATCTGTTCGATTTGTTTCTTTCCTCATTTATTTTGATTGGATAGCTCGAGTAGTTTGAATATTTCTCCTCGTTAATGTATTTAATTTTCCTAAAAATAAAAAAAAATAGCCTCTACTATTTTTTGGTATGAATATCGCGCGTTATACTGCTATCATTATATAAAATCTTTAATTTTTCGAAATAAAAATTTTCAAATACAGAATTTATTTGAGGCAATTATATTCTTTTAAAATTAAAATTTTTCAGTAAGTACATCTTTTTTTTTTCGGACGAAACACGGAAAACAACGCTACTCATGATTAAGGTTGACAAAATAATGTTGATACTTGATAGTAGTGATGCCGACAATATTTTATTCATTGTCTTCAAACTCAGCCTAAGTACCTAAAGCCTCCCTAACCCACAGAATTTAATCATTTTTTTTTGTCTTTCATCTTTGATTGAAATTGATTGGTTGCGACAGAAATTGGTTTGTGTTTGTCAATACCAAAACTATTATGTTAATTCAAGATGTACATGGAATCTTGATTAAGATAATAATGTTTTTATAGATAGGCAAATCATGCTAATAAGATAGAATAACATGCCCATGTATGTTTTCTTATGATATTGACAAATTATTGAAGTTGGATGTCAGTGTGCCAGTGGTGCAAAGAGAGCAACGACAAAGAGTGGATACAAGTGGAACACAAGTGTTTTTTGCACATGTGCCCCTAAAAGAAAGGTCGTCATCATAAAAGCTCGTTGATTTTAGAAAGTACATGGTGTCATATTCTCTTGGCGTTACTTTTGAATATGAAAATCATATGTTGAATCTAATGAGATTCTAAGAATTCTGCGGCAACTAATTGCTACGCCCACACAATACAAGCACTGAACTTTTGGAGGAAATAATTAATTTTCATATGCACTTATCTGTTTCCTATATGGGAGTTGTACCAAAGAAAAACACGGCCTGAAGATAAATATAATTTATGAAATGATGATATTGCAGAGCATTGTGAATGCAGATAAGAACTTTTGGAGGACAAATTTGTCAATTGGCCAAAAGTTAACACTCAAGAAAAACCTTTAATAATTGACTGCTAATATCATTATTTTTTACTTTCTTTTTTCTTTTTAAGTTTGCATGGGGTCACCTTTTTACGAATAATTCCAGAGTAGTAAGTGTGTCACCTACTCCTGGATTGAGACTTAGATATCATATCATATCATAAATATACGGAAACTGGAAAGTAAAAACTGCTGCATGATAGTGTCTCTGAAATGGGGCCCTTCGTTCCAGAAATAATCTTGATATGTTGGGTCTTATGTAGCAAAGCCCAAAGGCCACAAAATCTTTAGTTGAGCGAAGCTTTTGAGTTTAATTATAATCAAATTTCAGGATTGACACCCTCCCCCCTCCCCTCCCCTCCCCTCCCCTCCCCTCCCCTCCCCTGCCCTCACACTAATGACAGCAAATTCGGATCGTCAAATTTCACATGCCCTCCAACTTAATTCTGAGGAGTGGGAATTCAGCAACTAGGCCTTACTCAGCCCAAATCCTGGCCCGGCCCGTGAATTCCATCAGCTTCAAGGGCTAAATTTATCAATTTCTTTCAAATAATAGGTTTATAATACATTCATTGAATAAAGAGAAATGGATAAAGAAAAAAAAACAAGTTGAGTTCTAATAGGGAAATAAGCTATTATAGTATTTTTAATAAGCAAATTGGCAATTGTCAAATATCTGGATGAGAACACGGACGATTCTCCCTAAAATCAAAGGACTCGAATTAATATAAAACTAAAGAAGATTCTGCTATTGTACTTCGATTACAGCTTATGCAATTCTAAGAATTAAGGGGAAAAATACCAATAAAAAAATTGAAAGGGAAGAAATGACTAGGACACGTCCTTCGGATACCCTGAGTCCCTGATCCAATCCAACAAATTCTTACTGCAATAATAACTCAGCCATGTGGTTATGCCACTGACTGCCACGTGACACCTAGAAAAATTATTTGACAAGACAAGAGTGCAGATCCGATGTAATTAATAACGTATTAACGTTATGTGTACCCCGATCCAGAAATCATGTGATTAACTATAGATAATTTTAACGAAAGTGCGTGCGGTGATTCTGTTATGATTTGGAAACATATAGGTAGGTGAAGATAGCGTCCATAGGTGGCGATTGTTGGAAACTTGGAATTAGTGTTTATCAAAATTGTATGGGTTGTAGGGATTGGACGGATTAAATTGAATGGGTTGAATTTGAGGTAATATGGAGGAGTTGATGTGTAATTTTTTTTTTGCTGATAAATAGGAGGTGGAAAATTGGTATTTTGTGGATAAATAGTTGGGGCAAAAAATTGTTCGGTCATTTTATGAGCAAATTCATCGTCATGGTTATAATGAGATGTCATTTTTCACTCTACAAATAAAAACATAAAAAAATTATCAATCATACAATTAAAAAATGCAACTATTCAAAAATAAATAACAAATATGAAAAAATACAACTATAAATCGAATTAAAAATTAAACATAAAAATTATAAAAAATAAGAATAAAGGATTAATTTAAATACATTTTTTTAAGAATAAAATCTTAATTTTAATTTGGTTTTTTAAATGAAAAACGAATTAAAATAAATTCCAAATTAAAAAATAATAATTTTAAAATGAAAAATAAATTGTAACATATAAGAAAAATAATTAATGAGATTAGAATCTAACCTCGGAATTTTGTGGAATGAAAATAAAGTTAAATGGAAACTCTAAAACTAATATAACTATCTTTTTGGAATTTTTTTTGGAATAATGGAATTGAAATTAAACTAAACTAAAATTAATTTAGACATTGAGAATATGAGAGTTTGAGAATATAAGTTTAAGAATATATCTAAATTTTTTTGTTTTATTTTTTTAATTTATTTGAATTTTCATTATTAAGATTGTCATAATGATAATACCCATTGTCGAATGATGCCTCCCTTATGAAGATATAGTATTTATATTTTATTTTCATTTGTTTTAGTTTTGAAGTTGAGGTGGAGAAAACATCAAGCAGCATGTTGGAGGTACAAGACGATTTAGTTCCCCTCCCCTCTCAACTAAATATTTTTTGAGTAAAGATAAAAGTTTAAATTATTTATTTTTAATTCGTTCATAAAAAATATTTTCATTTGGATTTTAAACCTGCGACTTTCTATACAACCTCGTATAATATATTATCTTTGTACCAAAAGATAATTCTCCTCTCAAACTAATTTGATCTGCCATTGAGGACAAGTAGATAATTTAATTGAAGTAGGCAGATGACCTGTCAAGCGATTTAGTACATATATCCTAATAGATTTATGGTGCTCGCTGCTCAGCATCAACACTTGAGAATTTTCTACAACATTAGCTACAGTGGCAGTTCCAGAAATAAATTGAAGAAGAAAAAGGAAAGTAGCAAGAATAATCTAAAGATGGAGTTCTGGTCTCTGTTCATGGTAGCTTCTATGCCAGTATTGCAAGTACTAATCATATGCCTTCTCGGATCATTTATTGCTTCTTCAAGGATAAATGTTCTGACGACCGAAGCCCTGACAAACATGAACAAGGTAAAGAATATGTTTTTCTTAAACTCTGGCTAGGTGTTAAACTTAGTTAGCAAGTAAATTCATCATAATATTAACTTCAAACAATCAACATTTGAATATTAGATCGTTTACGCTGTATTCGCACCAGCACTTGGCTTTGCAGCCCTCGTGAAATCAGTCACATTTACGGATCTAATTTCCTGGTAACTTCGTAAATTGAAATCATATTTATTTCAGTAGTTATAAAAAGAAATCTTGTAGTCTCTAGATGAACTTATACATTCTCTGGTTCTTAATTTATTAAGGTGGTTTATGATCGTAAATCTTGGAATTATAGTATTTGTGGGAGCTTTTCTTGGATGGATTGCAGTGAAAATATTGAGGCCGAGAAGCTATATGAAAGGCCTCATTATTGCAACTTGTGCAACAGGTAGGAGAATAATCATCACATCAGCCGGTACCACTCTGATTATAAGGCTACTGTATGAATTCTTCATTTGAGCATAACTTTATAACCTCAATTAAGTTTCATACAAGACAGGGTCAATGGATCTTTTGTTCAAATTAGTGATGTTTTCATTCGTTGAATAGCTTTTCTCCTAAAATTTGGTTTTCCTGTTATACCACTTGCAGGCAACTTCGGCTATTTGCCTTTGATGATAGTACCAGCATTGTGTAACGAGAAAGGTAACCCATTCGGAGACTCTAGTACATGTTCTTCAAATGGGCTTGCATATGTATCCTTCTCTACAGCGGTACGTGATTCCAACACTTAAAATTTAATTTGGAGTTAATCTGTTTTTGACTAACTCAAATACTTTGTTCTTAGATACATTCTGATCAACAAAACTAAATATAAATAATAAAAAAACAAATTAATAAACTGAGTAAATAAAAAAAATGTTCTTACACTGATATAGCTTGGGGGTTTCTACATTTGGACATTCTCTTACCATCTGATGAGAAAATCAGTAATGTCATGTGAAACAACTGGCCGTGATGCTAGCTCACCAGAGAAAACTGATGAAAAATTAGATAAAACCGAGGATAACTGCTGTATCGAGGAGGCTTTGTTTCCCTCTTCAAGCTCCAATGGAGATGAAGATGAAATTGTGAGTGTTCTGTTCAACAATATACATACAAGACAGAAAATATTTATTTTTGTCATAAGGAATAGTTCAACAATTATTGTACCATGATAATACAGTGTGTTCGACTTATTTCATGCTCTGATAAGGCAGCTGAGATGTCAAAAGTCTACCCAAGATTTCAAGAAATTGTGAAAGAAACAATCGACCCTTTGAAGGAAGTCTTGTTAACACCACCGTTGGTATCCCTGGTATATTAATGTATTATCAGAATAACAACTCTGTTCTTTTCTTTGTTTACTATGAAATGCCAGTAACATGGCAAATTTATTGTTGAGATGCAGATAATGGGACTTGTGATTGGTTCAATTCCTTTGCTAAAAGATCTTCTAGTAGGAGACACTGCAATACTTAGGCCAATTCAAGATTCAATTGTGCTCCTTGGGTATGTATATGTGTTGGCGGTCCTTATCAATCTTGTTTTCAAGTCTGAAGAAAAATCAAAAAAATAAAAATAAAATAATCTGACAATGCAATGTTGATGCAGAAATGCTGCCATACCTTCTGTTACTCTCATACTAGGAGGAAATCTATTACAAGGTACTCACCATACTGGCATGTTGTAATTATTTCTCGTTCATAGTACTGACATCTTGTAGTTATCATTCATAGTACTAGCATACAACAACATCATCAACAACAACAACAACAACCAAGTCATTAATTTCAAATAAATTGGAGTAGACTAGAAATAAAATCCAATCCGAAAGAATAAAGATCAGAGATCACATTCATAGTACTGACATCTTGCAGTTATTTCTTATACTTTCAATTTGATATGTATCTCGAAAGTGCACTATTTTATGACACTAATCAGTTTATTAATGGAATATCTTTCATGCTTCTTTTTTCGATTACAGGATTAAGAAAGATAGAAGTAAAGCTATCAGAAATCTTGGCAATCGTACTTGTGCGTTATGTGCTCCTTCCAGTCATTGGTATCGGTACAGTACTTTCTGCGGCTAAGCTAGGACTTGTCCCCCAATCTCCACTTTTTCAATATGTATTGCTGATACAGTTTACTGTACCACCAGGCATGAGTCTAGGTAAGAAAGTATGTACTCATAATGTGGAGCACAGATAATGCAGATCTAAAAATATAGTCAGTTTCTAGAATCAAATACTAAATCTAGACTCTAGATCCAAATGGCTTAACAATCAAGAATTGACAGAAAGTTTTGAGCCTTTCTGGTAATTGGTAATATCATAATAAGTACATACTGGCAATTGGTAATTGACGTGGAGCCCAAATGTTGTCTGAATAGGAAGAAACATTGATAGGTCGGACACCTTTTTTAATTAAAAAAAAGATCGGGCTTTTATTTCATCCGAATATGAAGCTAATTTTCTTTTCTTTCAACAAACAACGCATTACAAAAATTCGACTTATTTGGAGAAAATGTTCTATTTACATGGGCTATATTCCATCACTATTAGATAAAGTGTATCATTGGGGGCTTCTCTTTGATCAAAATTATCCTCTTAACGAATAAAATTATAGTAAAATATGTTCATATTGTCCTTTTACTCGTGAAATGAAAGCAACTAAGGCCCCAAGAGGCTGAGAATGGTTAAGAGGGGGTCCATGTAAAAATATATCATCGTGTTCTATTATGCATCCAATACCGAAACTAACAAAATGTACTGATAAAATAGGTACAATGACCCAACTATTCGGTATGGGGCAGGAAGAGTGCTCTGTCATCCTCCTCTGGGCCTATGCGGTCGCCGCGTTGGCGTTCACTGTCTGGTCAACTGTCTTCATGTGGGTTTTAACCTAGATTATTTTATTCATGAAATATTTTTGTAAAATGGAATCATATGCATTCCAACTTCTATGGGCGAATCCAATGCTTGATACATGGCTACAATCATAATATATATGTTCTTTTTTATAAAGCGTATTTTGATTAGACATTCATTACTTTGGTTGCCAGTTAGAACTAGTTTTTCTTTTGGAAATTAAACTGCTTGTACGATGTATATAGGTGTTTTTTTTCATCGGAGTATATAGGTGTACTTTATTGTTTTGGAGTATCTTAATCTTCAAAAATGATCCCGGCAGATCCGGACTAAAATGCGCTGCACTAAAAAATAATAAGGATTGTAGTCATTACCTCTTGTTCTGATTTTATTCCTATTGTACATCAACTCCTTTGTTATTAATTAATGAAATTTAAAATAGATAGCATCTTACTTTATATTTTTAATAGTATTACAAATAATTACGTTGATTTTTTTTTTAAATATAATACAAAATGCTGATTAACTAATCCCTACGGTGGAGATAAACTATCAAATTTAACTGATTACTATTTGCTCATCTCTTTTCTCTTCCAACTTTTCATTTTTAATAATATTTTTATTTCCAAATATTCCCCTCAACTATTTTCTTTTCTAACTTTTAATATTCAGCAATATTTATATTTTTATAAGCATTTGTATTTCATGATCAAATATAAACACCTCAGTAACTAAATATGAATACATCATTGCTTAGATATAAACACTATCTATTTCAAATACGAACACTCATATCAGTAGTTCATGTTTTTCAAATGAGAGACATGACACATAAGGTGTAGAACATTCATCATTATTAAGAATAAATTTTAGTATACTCGAAGTGTTCATACTTATTATTATGAATATTTATATTTGTTATCATGAATATTCATATTAAAAGTAAAATATAATCATAACTATTAGGTGTGTTAAAAACACTAAAGGATTTTAGCACATATTAATTTTAAAATATCATTTGATTAATTTACACATTCTTAATTTTAAAATATCATATTCAACAATAATTTTCTATCGACTTCAAGGTACTTATTTCTATGATAAAAAGTGTTCATATCGCTCTCGCTACGGAGAGGTGTTTGTACATTTTGTTCAGATGTTCATACAGTTTATATGAATACTGCAGAATTTTCTGGAGAATTTTTAAATCTGGATTCAACGTCAAAAAATTTCTCGCTAAAAATTAAAATCTGAAATGACTTGCCAGGAACAAATCTCGGTCAAGCGAAAAATAACTACGGAATTACTAAGTACATCTGCAGCCTTTATTCTATTTGAAAACTACACTACATATATTGCTGGTTCCTAAATATAGATTTACAGGTTTACTTTTTTTTACACAACTACACTACAATATTTCTGGTTCTTACTTCTTAGGATGGTAGGTTTATCCCGTAAAAACTACCATCCTAAGAACACTTCAACTGAAACTTCATTTTCCCTTCTCTTGCATTTGGCATCTTACTTCCAAATTTTCTCCTTTTTTTTTTATTTTTCCGTATCAAGCCTGTTTGTTGAATTTTTATCAGCTTGTGACTTTCTTGATGTACCACCCACCGAATCATCCTTATTATCCACAAAAGAAAGAAAAGCCTGAAGATTGTGCCTCGGTGTTTTCAGGCGTACACTCTCTGGACTGGATGATTCTGTTTCATTATCTTGTGCACGTTTGCAGAATTTCAGCAATAAAGTGATAAAATATATCATCAAAGCAATTAAGCATGCTATACCACAGATCACAAAGAGGCCATAGAAGCTGCTGAATTCAAGGCGATTTGCCTCAAGCAAGTCGGTCTGGGTACTGCATGTAGTTCGGGTGAACCATTTGTTGCGAATTCTTTGAAGGTCTCCATTCTCTGACAGTTTCAGAATTGCTGTTGAGAGATCTAGTGCTAGCTCCGAGTCACGTGGAAAAGCCTAAAAATGATACAGAGCAAATTATGTGAGTTAAAATAAGGAAGAAGTCTCTTTTAAATTATCTGGATAAAGCGCCATCTCATGTCAAAATTGTAAGATGATTTTAAGCTGGAAATTGCAAAAGGCCCCTCTTTTTCTAATGAACTTGAGAGTAGACCCAACTATTTTTTTTCTTATCCAATAAACTCCAGCTAGATAGAATGTTCCAAGCATATTGTAAAGAAGAGGAAAAACTATTCAAGACTGCCTACGTTAAACTGAACTGCAAAAGAAAGCAACTGAAAGTGTCATCTTTTTGGTTTCAACAATAATAGGGAGTTCTCATGAAAAACTAGGGGTCTTTTTGAAATATTGGCCATCATGATACAGTTCTGGTAGTTAACAGCAATGAAAGTGAAGAAGGAAAGAAAGAAACCTACAGTAGCTTTAAGAACCTCATGTGTGCGGAGACAAAAAAGAATAATGAAAAAGAAGCGCTAGTAGTGACAATAGGGGGGAAAGAAAATAACAAAAGCAGAGCTAAAATTTCAAAAGATGTGATGAAAGTAGTATGAAACTGTGAAATAGAAATCGTAAACAGTGAATAAAATAAAGGTATGTAATCTTCAAAGATCATCTGCCAGTTAAAATGGCATTTTGTGTCAAAGTCTCAATGTACGAAAGGTAGGCTGGCAACAACTCCGTCGATCCTAGTTCAAATTGAAAGCTAGAAGCATACAAAAAAGGACTTCTGTAAAAGTTACATACAAATCCCCAGCCGCTTTTTGAGAATTCAGACCCTACAATTGTGAAGTTGCACTGATGTGAGAGGAAAATTTCAATGTACAGCCGTTCGTCTACAATAGCTGCAACTCCGCCATGATGTGGCCCAAGCTCAAGAGCTTTTGCGTATGCTTCAATCGTACCCAATGGCTTCAGTCTTGATCGCGAGATTCCTAACTCCTCTACGAGATAGTTCTCTGTAAATGACCCAACCTGGTGGTGGAGAGAGTATTAAATTTTGATATTTGAATTTTATGCAAACACATCCTCACAAGTTACATGATCACCAATAAGGAAACAATTTACTGTGCTAAGTTAATTTTATGTAAATTAACACATGCTTTTAAATGTTTTCATGGAGAAGTAAATACGTCATTATCTCTATATTGGCAGATCATATATTTAGTGTGTTAACACTTGTCTAGGGAAAAGGCTGAGTACAGCATGGAATCTTCTTATTACTGTGGCATCCATGTACGAGATTTGCTGGGTTGTCCAGTGCTTTACTAAGCCCCAATTGCAAAGTACTAAGAAAAAAAGGAATTCACAATGTACTGAGTCCGATATTTTATTTAGATTTAAATTACACCAATATTTGATATAATTACTATAATATTCATCACCTGAAACCCAATTGGGACATCAGTCCTTCGAAGGTCCTCAATTCCATGGATTGGGGTTGTGATCTGTTGAACTGTCAAGATCGAGGTTAAGCTTGCAGTATAGCTGGATTGGATTATAAGCACCACAAATAACCATATTATGAGCACAACACGTCCAAGTGTGCTTATGGTGTTTTCTTCTGTAATAAAAAGATGAACTTGTCACTGAGCTGAGAAAGGAGGCCAAGAGAGGTACTAACTGGGGAAATTTATTGCAGTGAGGCAGAAGAATTACTTACTGTGGGAGAAAAACAGAGTGGAGAAACTGAACCTACACCAGTGATCAAAAGAAAAGGATCAGACAAAAGTATTAATATGCTAATTGGATCGCTTTTTAGTCCTGAGTTTTTAAAATAGACATGTCCAACAAATAATTTTTAGCCTTATTTAGGCACAATATTATATCTTATTGAGCATTGAACTTCCAATGTAATGCTTTAATAGCAAATTTAAGAGTGAATGAGCTGTGAAACAGTTAAAAGATGTTTAATTCACTGCAGCTAAGGCTTATTATCAAAAAATGAAGACTAATTGTGGAAAGGAATCAAAAAGTGATGAAAGTGTTCTCTGCTCTCTTTTTTTTCCTAATTTTTTATTTGCGAAATAAGATGAAGTTAGGATTTTTACCAAACAACAGCAATGAGCTGCTTTTTTGGAGGACCCCGGAAATCATCATTGATCCGATGTTCCAAAATCCACACAACTACACCAACAAGGATCAAAAATACCCATGTGATGCCCCACATTGTAAGTGTGAAGGGTTGCAGAAAAACCCATGTGTCTGATTTATGCCTCTTCATTGGCACCAACACCATCAGCCCTGACTCAACAAAAGGCTGAGTAAAATCAGCAATGCGGGTTCGATTTGTAACAATTGTGATATCACCTACAGCACCATCAAATTCCTAAAAAAAAATGAACGTCCAATACTTTAATTACTAATGCAGGAAATGTTATAGCAGTTGTTACTATGGTCTCAGAATTTTCTGTTATCCCTTTCATTCTATATAACTTTTAAAATAACAGTGAGGAAGAAAAGATTTTGAAACTACTGAAGATAACAAAGCAAAAATAGGATATCTTTCCATACTTGGGGAAACATTATGCTAACGACCAACAGTTAAACCATGTTAAAACCATCTTAATTGTGTGAACGTGAAGACAATATAATAAACCTTAGTCCAAAATTGATGCTTACATTTAAGACGACCTCCTGCACAAGCCCACTGTAACTGGGGTTCTCTTTGCCATTTCCGAAAGGTATAAACGTGTAAGACACTGGATATGGCAGCAAGTTGACTGCTGCAACAAATACGTCAATGCAAAACCCGCTTACTTTACCAGTACTCCGATGCTCTGTCACAAATTCCCGGTAACTAACACGAAAAGGAACTCCAATTCGTAACTCCTTGCCACTATTAGCAAAGACCCAACCTCGTGGTACTTTTACATCCCCGCCTGGCCAAATTACAGGGTGTAATTGTTGATTTGAACAAGTTTTGCTGGGTGGCTTAGTATAAAGTGTCTCAGGAGAAACAACTGATAGACCTGAATAGTTCGACCAGAACCCGATAACCCGAAACCCTGTACCAATTATGTTTAGTATGTCATAAGCTGGTTTGATTAGATGCCTTTCGTCATTAAACTGGATTAGTCCCCTTACTCCTGTGAAGGAGATATTTTGAATATTATCAAGCAATATTTGACCACCATCAAATACACTCATAGCATCCAGATGTGGAGATCCATTGTTAGACTTTGATATTTGCAATTTTGAGTCAGAAGAAAAAGAAATATTTCCACCACCAATGAAATATGCATCTAGTGCATGTGCAATTAACCAAACTGTATCATATGCATAAAATCCATATGAATTAAGCCTTGTTCTATCAGTGGTTTTCTCTCTCTCAATCAATTTGCCCCAGTTTGTGATTAAAGCACGTTTCTGTTTTGAATCAGGAGTGTGCTGGCGCAAAGCAACAGCCCCTTGAATCAGATCCATTAAGCCTTCATCAGCATGCAGAATGGAATCCAGGTATGAACTCAACCAATCAGTTACTATCCATACATACCCTTCTGACATCATCCCGAGATACTTTGCAACAGAGAAAACCAACAACCCAGTACCCAGATCTGTATGCAAAACTATCACTCGTGACTCCATTAAGACCAACTTGACAAGCAAGTTAGTTATGTCACTCCTATCAGCTCCAGATCTGATACCCACTCTTTCAGAAATCTTTAACCTTCTCTCAGCTAGTTTGTCTGCCAAGGCAGCAACACCATTTCTTCCAAAATCATCATCCAAATAGATGGCAATGACTTGTTTCCAATGGTAATAGTCAATCAAGTTGGCAATTGCAGACATTTGAAAGAGATCATTTTGGATTGTTTGAATCAAAAAGGGGTACTCAAGAGAAGAGAGTGTGGGATCTGTGGCAGCAAAGGAGAGGAGCGGCACCTTCAGCTCGTTTGTCAAGTGAGCAATCAAATGCGCAACAACTGAGGACTGTGGACCCACAATTGCCACCACATCTTTTTCCATGAATTGCAGTGCTGGGAAGTAAAAAAAAAAAGAGAGAAATTTTAAAATGATACTCATTTTTTTCCTGCTATTGCATACCTGGTCTTGAATCTGTATGTTCTTCAGGCACTGACAAGGTCAATATAATTGATTGAACCGTATTATCATGTTACCCAGCAACTTACAAATGCGCATTGTAAGGGATACAAAATCCCAAAAATGGGAGAATCACCCCGCAAAAATAACAAATTGTTAAGGTCACCAGATGGTACACGAATATAATTTCATAAAAGCCTTAACCTTGGATTTCTCAACAGTGCATATTGCTACTGCTGTATATTCTCAAGGCTTATCCGTCAGTTCCAATTTAACACTCAATTTTATCTTTAGCCCATACGGCATAGCACTGGTTAATGAAAGAGGCTAAAAGGGCTTATGCATACCTTGGATAAAGCCATCAAAACCATTGCATTTTGAATCTTGCATCTCTACAACCATCTTGGTGCCATTTAGAACAGTCGGGTCATTATTTACATCATTTACTGCAGCTGAAATTGCAATCCTGGCAACTCGGCCTATTGTCGAATTGAATGTAAAGAGAGCTCCTATATTCACTATCTTTGCTTTTGTTGTAGAATTGGTACCTAACCCAGTAGAAATAATGCAAAGGAATATAGCCAGAGAGAAAAGAGACTTCAGCCTAGGAAGTGACATCTTCAAAATGATTTGTTCTTTCTAAAGAGGCTTTTGGATAACTTTTATAAGAGACATCAAGTGGAAGCCCATAATTTCGGAGCAAGAACTAACGATAAAAATTTTGGTTGGTCACAGAAAATTTTCAACTCAGAAGTAAAAAATAGCGAAGGCAACCATATTCAATAGCTGAAAGTAGCAAAGACATGCAAAAGGTGAGCATAGTATACGGGAAAAATTAAGAAACTACGAAAATGGAGATGTAATTCAGCTAGGGTCTTTCACAAAATAAGAGGAAAATAAAAAAATTGCTCTGAAAATATTCAGTGGAGTACAATTTGGGAGGGCATTTAAGAGGAAAGGACGAGAGCTCATTGTTTCATTTTTTCCAAAATTAGAGGAGATAAGTGAGACCATAACAAGGAAGCAAATTCAAAAGTAGTAGCTTCGATTCAAACTCACGGAACCCAAAGAAGAAACAATGGTGGAACTTTACATTTCTAAAAAGGAGAACAAGAAACTCGTGATAAAATCAACAAGAGTCGATGGCGACCTTAACCAAATCAATTATTTCGAGAGCTCTCCCCTGCCATTTGTTGATTGCAGCTAATGGCGCTAGAGAGCAGAGAAAGAGAGATATACTGCTACAAGTTTAAAGGTCACAGACTCATAATGAACGGATTGGGATCGGTTCCTCTCTAACAGCTACGGAATTAATTGAAGGTTAAGACAGATCTGAGCCGTTGATTTAAGACCTTACGTTTCAAATTGGTGTTAACTGGCTGCTACATTAATTAGAAACACAATCGAGTGAATTTTGTACAATTGGAGGGAACCCGTGTCTCCCACTCTCCCTCATACTGGATTACTGGTCAATGTGATTCATATTCTCTGTTGAATTATCGGGCATTATTATTGTATAAGTTACTGAAGGGGGGCCCCTTAATATCATTACCTGAAATGATGTCTTGGGAGTTGGGACCCCATCAGAGCTTCGTAATAGCTATGTAGCACGGAGTTCAGAACGATGAACCAGGACAGGAGCGAATTTTTATCATCCGCGTGCAGCGCGGTTTTAAAACCGTAAAATCTGCATGGAGATTCATTTCTTTATCAATCTAGGATTTCTGTGAATTAAGAGTTATCGTGTGTAAGGGATACTGATGTGATCATAGTTACATGATTCGTAAATAATTTATTTTTCATTTATAGTCGGATGATTCACAAATAATTCATCGGTTTAACATATAGTACATTTTTTTGATTAAAAAACGTTTTATTTATGAATTATTTAGAAAAATATATAGTTTATATTATTTTATATGAAAATTTATATTTTTAATATTTTATCATATAATATATATTTTATTTATATTATACAAAATTAACTATTCCCGAATTTTTCCCGTATTATATACAAATATCGAATTTTTTTACCTCACCAAACATTTCCCAAATCACAAACTTGTTACTATGATCTTGACGGGAACGGTGGTGAAACATCAAAATTCTAATGGTAAATTTCATTCAAATAGTGATCCTCTTAAAAATTAGAGGTGACAAATTTTGATCCGACCAAAAGAATCATTTGATCTATTTGGATCTAATTTTTTCGATCTAATTTTTTTAGAAAGTTAAACTAACCCGAATTCGATCTGACCTAATTTAAGACGATCTGAAATCCGAGACAATCCGAGATCAAAGTGTCTGAAATCTGACTTGACCTGAATTCGAACCACTCAAAACCTGAGACAACCCGAGATTAGAGTGCCTGAAATCCAACCCGGTCCGAACTTGAACGACTCGAAATCCGAATTGACCAAACCCAAATGAACCTGAACCTGAGACAACTCGAAATTTACGATCCGAAATCTAACCTGACCCGATCCCGAACGATCCAAAACCCAAAACGATCTGAAATCCAACCCCACCCGATTTTGAAAGATTTAAACATTATTGAACTATAATTATTCAATATACATTTATATTATTTACATTTTTTAATTTTATTATTTTAATTGTATACTTTAATTAAACCAACTGAATTTTAATTAATTATAATGTAAATAAGGATTATAGGTGAACATTTTGTTGGCACACCTTTCTTGGTTCGTTCTATTTCTATAAGTGCGTATTTTTCTGTTTGTTTCTTCAAAAACTATATATTTAGCATCTTTTCCGGATACTTCTTTATGGCCCAGGATTATTTTTTATTATTTTTTTGGCATTATTGGATTGGATATTGCAAGCCATTGGCTTCAAACGTACAGATAGGTATGGATCATTCTTATTAATAGTATTTAATATGTACTTGTTTGTAGTAAGGCGCTATGTTATCTGTTTTCAGAAAGGAATTAAATTTGGAAGATGGTGAATACTATATTGGTACTTTTGAGGACATTGCGTATTCTTCACACATAATGTATTTTAAGAAAAGTTAATTATACTTTTAACATTTAGGTCTCATTTTATACTCTAACTATTTTAACTAACCTAATTACTTTCTAAATGTTATTCAATTTAGATTTGAAAGAAAAATAAAAAAAACGCGGATCACGTATTTGTCTCGTTTGAACTAAAACTCCAGTGATATCTTCATGATCTTTCAAAATTACCCTTCATGCTATATATCATTGGAAAACTAGCGACGAGGAGAACACAATAAGATAAATTACATATGAAATTGATCGGCACCTTCTTGTCTTCCTCCATCTTCATCGCAATAAAAGGATATTTGACAGTCTTGTCAAATTGAAATTGAATTCTCTTGTCTCCTACCGTCACCGTGAGTGTATCTTCTCTCATGTCAGTAATCACTACAGTTGTCCTTAGGAATGGTCTTCCTAAGATGATCGGTACCTTCTTGTCTTCCTCCACCTTCATCGCAACATAAGGGTATTTGACAGCCTTGTCAAATTGAAATTGAATTCTCTTGCCTCCTACCCTCATCGTGAGTGTATCTTCTCTCATGTCGGTAATCACTCCAGCTGTACTTAGGAATGGTCTTCCTAAGATGATCAGTACCTTCTTGTCTTCCTCCATCTTCATCGCAACAAAATCTCCCGGCATAAAGAATTTTCCTACTTATACCGAAACGTCCTTTATTATCCCTAGGGGCAATCAGACGGAGACATCGGCTAACTGGATAGTCATTCTAGTTAGTTTTAGCTCATCAATGCCCATCTACTTAAATATTATACGTGGTATGAGACTCACGCTCGGTCCTAGGTCACAGAGAGTCTTCTTGATTGTCACCTTCTTGAGAATGCAAGGTATAATGAATTTTCCTAGATCTTCCAGTTTGGGTGGCAGCGTTCTACTAAGTATTGCACTGCAGTTCAAGTTCAACTATGCCCTTTTACACTCTCCTATACTGTGCTTGTTGGATAAAATATCCTTTAAAAATTTAATGTAAGTGGATATTTGTGCTAGCGCATATGTGGAAAGGATGATGATTTAGAGTTGTTTGAGAACTTACATAAATTTTTAAAATTGCTCATCTAGCTTAGGTTTAGTAAGTCTCTGAGAGAAATGAATCGGAGGTTGGTAAAGTTATTGGGTCTTTGTACCCTTCTTCTTCTTACTCATGTTAGAGTTGGTTATCATGGATCGTGCAGACTGCGCATGACTCGTTTGAGGATCTAACTCCTCAGTTCTCACGCCTGATCTCTCTGATGCAGGCATTGGGTTGGACAAAACAGAACTCATTGGTTCCGTACATTTTTGTTTCTTTCATAAGGAACTTCTTCAACTGCTCTCTCATCGGGTTCATAAGGTGTTCCACTGATGCTCTTCTCACATCTTCTTCTTCTACCGGCATCGTCGGGTCTTAATACGAGCTTCCGCTTCTCAGAGTCCCCTTAACTTCTTACATGTCAAGGAACTCAGCACTTCATGCTTCGTCTCTAGAGGTTATAACTTTCGTCTCCTCTCTTGTGTTAGTCTCGGGTTTACTGGGCAGTTTGTCACGGTTTACGGGGTAAATGCATTGTTGAAGTTTTCACCTCATTGTTCTCTCACATTCAGCTTTGTTATAATAAAATTAATGAGAATGATAAATCAGAATTTCAGATATGTTATGATATACTTTAAGCCATATGAATTTCGGACTGAAATGCAAATATTTTCATATTATTCAACCTTTAATTTTATTACTATAATTGTCTTGACATATATTAAGATTGTTAGCCGTTGAATTCACACATATTCATTGATAATATAATCTTATAAAATATACTTGCTTCTTTCAAGATATTATATTATCATAATTGTTTTAATATATGTTAATGTAAATTTATTATATAAAGATGGATTATGATGCTTTGCAAAGTAAAAAAAAATATTTTTGCTTCAGTAAAGGATTTTATATCATGACAGTTCAAAAAGTTAATTTAAGCTGTTTAATAATTTCTTTGTGTCAAAATCTCACGGGATATTAAATTTCATGATTTTATAAGTTTTCTAACTATTTTTAAATTATTTTAAAAAAAATGTTTAATATAATAAAATTATCTATTTTTATTCTGTTTTAAAAAATATTTTTTAAAAAATAACTAGAAAACTCAAAAATGATGAAATTTAATATTCCATAAGATTTTGACATAAAAAATTATTGAACAATTTAGATTAATTGTCTAAGTGATGTGATTTTTGATAGTTTAACATATTAAGTCCTATTATTAATATAATCAGTCGCAAGCCCATAATCTAATCGTATAGTACTTGAGTTATCGATCCACGGGATAAAAATGGAACCCTGCAAAGCTACATCGTAGAATACCCCTCAATAATGCCTCGCCCTCTTAGGAAAACATCTAGAAAAAGACAAATAGAAAAAAAAATGAGAAAACCATCTTTTTAATGAGCGACAACTTTGCTAGATTATTATTGATTTGTTTCCAGAAAAGATGTTTTGCGTCAATACGAGTTTAGGAAGGAGTTCACGCACAGAACAATCATTGAATCATAGTCTTCGTCTCTCCTCTCACATTTCTTATAATTGGAAATAGATCTCTCGAGAGGAGCTGAGTGGTTAACTAATCTTTAGTAATTTAGACCGATCAAAACTGAGTTGATTCAATTCTAAAATTAAAAATGAACAATAAAAATATAGTCTGCATTTGTACAAGTGCAGTATGTACTATAGAAATATAATCTAAAAAGAGAAGAATGGAACATGTATCTTGAAATACACCTTGAATTTACTAAATTTACTATCATAAATTATTATATCTCAAACTCTTTTACTTTCCTATATAAATTTTGTCAAACCTATCATTAAAGTCATCTCATTCTCCATCATTATTTTTTTTAAACTAGCATTCGTACTGGACAAAGTCATGGGTCGAGTTTCAGATTGATTAGTGTCAGCCTTTTCGGATCTCATGTCAATTTGGGTTTAGTTTAGCGTTAGTCCAAGCTTAGTTCGTATGAGATTTTTGGTTCAGGTTGAGTCATATTTTGAATCATCTAATCTTGGTTGCTCTCAAATTTTGGGTCAGATGAGTTCAGATGAGAACCCAAACAATCTGAGCCAGAAACCTGATCCAAGCTGACTCGAACTGATCCGAGACCTGAAAAAATCGACACTGATCGACCCGAAACCCGACTAATGACTAGTGACCCAATATTTTTTCTATTTCTTCTTAATAAAATATGTTTATTTCTATTTTAATTAAACTTAGAAAATAAAAAATTTAAAAGTTCAAAATTTTATTTGATATACTTTAAAATTTTGAATACCAATTCAATTTTTAGTTTAAAGATTAATTTGATATTTTATAAAAGTTAAAAAAATATTTTGACATAATTAAAAATTTAAAGACTAGAATTTACCCTTAAAAATTATACACAATTGACTCTTTTCAGACTCAAAACCTATTTCCAGTCGATCAAGCTGCCGCTGTCAGCCCAGTAACGGTCCAATGTAATGATGTTTTATAGCATCTCCAACGCAAAAATCATTTCTAAACTCTTAGTTAAGCCACGTCAGAAAAATTACTAATTATAATTAATCTTCTCCAACGCTAAAATCGTGTGATGGTAGTTTTTGTACCAAACGGACAATTATCACTCGCGCCAAACAACAATTATAAAGAAAAATTTACACACATGTGTCTACCCTCCCCCCTCCAATGCTAAATTAAGCAAGTTACTAATCTGACATGGCAATTAGAATTGATTAAAAACTGTGATTAAAATTTCTAAATTAGAAATTATCTCTTCAATGCTAAAATTAAAAATAAGTAGTGACACGTAAGAATAGAAACTCAATAGTAGATGCTCTTAGAGCATCTCCAACGCTAAAATTATTTCTAAACTTTTAGTTAAGATACGTCAGAAAAGTTGCTAATTATAATTAACTTTCTCCAACAGTAAAATCGGATGACAGTTTTTGTGTCAAACGGACAATTATCACTCGCGTCAAACAACAATTGTAAGATTTTTTTGCGCCCCTGCGTCTACCTTCCCCTCTAATACTAAATTAAATTAAATGAATTTCTGATCTGACGTGGTAATTATAATTGAGTTGTTAAATTAAAAACTATTATTAAAATTTCTAAATTAAAAAATAAACGGTGACACTTATAAATAAAAACTCAGATGCTCGTGTTATGCAAGGACCGATCACCGCCTCGACAGAATACTTCGTCCATACTTCATAAATGAAGAAAACACCGTCGTTAGGCGGGAGCCGCATGGGGAAACACCGATACCGCCGGACGATCAGTACCTCAACCCCTGGTGTCACCGGCGGAGTCGCCTCGATCAAGCTCTTCTTCATCGCTCTCCTGTTATTCCTGGGCATCTCTTTCGCTTTGTCGATCCTCCATCGCGCTGGATGGTTTAACTTGCCATTCGGTCGTTTGTCCTGGCCGGAACCTCAGGATCTACGGGCTATGCTTAATGATGATTCCTTCGACATTATTACTCCGGTTAGTTTTTGACGAAATGTGGTCTCTCTCCTTTTAAGTTCTCGATTGGGTTGTGTTGAAAAGCTTCATTGGATGAAAAAAGCATTGCAGTTTCCTAATCGACTCTTTAAAGAGTCTGTTTGTCTGGTGCAAATTCTATATGGTAATATAAGGGTAAGCACTAATAGCTGTCAAAATAGAAGTGTCTAATTCCGTATTGTTTTGTGACTTTTGTCCCATCCATTCTACACTTCAACTGTAATTTATCATCTCCTCAGCTGGTGCTCCTAATTCACAATACCATAATGATTTCTTTCAAATTCTTCTATTTACTAATCATCTTATAGCAAATTCAAGGGGGAAAAAAGAAAAATAACAAGAGGGTGATGGATGCCTCAATTGATGCCCGGAAGAACAAGTGTTTTGTGTTTGCTCAATTAATTCCATTGTACTAGGGTTCAAACATAAGATTCATAATTATACAAACATAATCTATATGTAATCTCTACTAGCTGGTCCCATCTATTTGCTGGATTTTCATGCACTGATTCCTGTTTATTTGAATCTGTTAAATCTGCACACTCTAACATATTCTTGATAAAATTCTAATGGGTTAGAATGGTTCACTTCTGAGCATTTATGTCCATTTTTGTTCTAATGGGGTCCCACAGCTCATGTTGTGGGAACCCAGACTAGTAAATCCTATTGCATGCAATCTTATGGCCCCTAAACAGGCCCTAAAGAAGATAAGATGCTTATTCCGAAAATTGAGAAATAGATGGTACATTCTATAAACACGCCCAAGCAAATTCATTCCTTCTTGCAAAGTAAAAGGAAGTTCACGACCAAACAGACATGAAGATACTCCCATATTCCAGCTGATCTTGGTAACAGTTGGTCATAGCAGCACTGAGTCGGTGAAGTTTGTGCTAATGACTGAACGAAAGTATCCGTTTGCGAGTCTGAAAAGGGAGTTTCCAGCACTGATTCCAGTCCATATTATGAAGTTTTAAGTCCTGTGCTATAGTTATTCCCTTTGTCTTAAGTGATCTATTAGAAACTCCCTGTGACTACGTGAAGGGAACTTTGCAATAACTGAGTATTACTTAGTTTAACACTGATTGTTCTTATGTCTGATGCTTTCCTAAATTTCCATCCTCTGTTAGTAAAGCATGGTAAAGTATGCACCATAACTCCATCAACCTCAGTATAAACCAGTGTGTGCTAGGGAGGGCACAATGACATTTCTGGCCTTTGAGAAACTGAAAATATGAATCCTTGTTCTTATGGGATAAATCAAATTATAGAATTATACTTTTTATAGGATAATGAGGACCTACGACTTGAGAAAGTTTTAAAAGCGGCTTCTATGAGGGATAAGACTGTAATTTTAACAACACTTAATGCTGCATGGGCCAGCCCTGGCTCAGTTGTGGACCTCTTCATGGAGAGTTTTCAGACTGGTGAAACTACACGCCATCTCCTAAATCACCTTGTTATCATCTCATTGGATATGAAAGCATACAAGAGATGTATGGCCATTCATGCAAATTGTTTCGCACTAACAACAGAAGGGGTTGATTTTTCAGGAGAAAAGAGCTTTATGTCCAAAGGGTATTTAAGGATGATGTGGCGAAGGGTCGACTTTTTTAGAGTTGTTCTTGTGAAAGGATACAATTTCATTTTCTCAGTAAGTTTTTCCGAAATGTTCATCTCACTATTATATTTTTGCTTTGTTATTGTGTTGTTGGAGTGCTTTCTTGGGTTAAATCACAGCTCTCGTAGTAGTTTAGCTCAATATACACCAAATAACATGAGAAAAGTCCCCTCGGTAGAGTGCAACCTATGATTCTGTACCGATAAAGTTCAGGCAACAATAAGTAGTTCAAGACTTCAAGCTGAATTTTTTTTAGTTCATTTAAATACTGTTTCTGTAGAAGTGTACTTCGGTGTTTAATAGATTAATGCTAGTTTGATGGCTTTATCCAAAATAAACATTTGATGTAAATTTTTGAATTATTTCAGGATGCTGATATTATGTGGTTTCGAAATCCATTTCCATATTTCCATCCAGATGCAGATTTTCAAATTGCTTGTGACCATTTTACAGGTTATTCAAGCGATTTAAGAAACACCGCTAATGGAGGTTTTGGCTATGTAAGATCAAACAACCGAACCATAGAGTTCTACAGATTTTGGTACACCTCTCGGTTGAACTATCCTGGCTACCATGACCAACACGTGCTCAATTTCATAAAGCATGATGAATTTATGATAGATATTGGGCTTGATATGAGATTTCTGAGTACTACATATTTTGGTGGAATTTGTGAACCTAGCCGAGATTTTGAGAAGGTTTGCACAATGCATGCAAATTGTTGCATTGGGCTGAAAAGTAAGATACATGATTTGAAGGTTATTTTAGAGAATTGGAGGTATTATCTCTCCTTACCACCAAGTTTGAAGAAAACTGCTGTTTTTTCATGGCGAATACCGCAAAATTGTAGGTGAGACAGGCTATTATTCAACAACAACAACAAAGCCTTTAATCCCAAATAAATTGGGGTTAGTTAGAAATGAAATTCAATCTGAAAACATAAGATCAAAGACCTCAAATATCAATGATAATAATGATGATGATGATTGAAAAAAATAAAATAATGATAATAATAATATGATAATAGTAATGATAGTAATGCTAATAATAATAATAATAATAATAAAATAGTATAATAAACCTACATTATAAAATATATTTCTAAATCATTAATTCTAAACTCTAAAATACTAAAATCTAAGAACTAAAAAACTAAAGAACCTGAAGTCTATAATCCTACTATTAGATTCTAACTCCTAAAAATCATGATTCTGATACATAATTTGTCATCTTTCAAGCACTCCTATTCAAAACAAGCTCTTTGAATATATTTCATTCTTGCAAATCCCTTTTATTACTACTAGACATGCTATTAAACAAATTTATAAATTTATTAGTATTTGCCAGACGAAATTTGTGTCTGCCACTGTCCTGCCAATTTCATTGCTGCTTATAACAAACCTAGATCAAGTGACAGTTAGTAATTGTTGGTGTGCTATTATCCCAGTATGGTCACCTGGTACATGGTTGTGATGTTTTTGGTAATGATTTGTACAGCCTTGATATGCTGAACCAGTCAAGACTACCCATGAGTGAGATAGATAGAAGATGACGCATTGACATCAGCTCTACACCTGTTGCTGAAAGGAGAGCTTTCCCCATTCATTTGGTGAGCTCCATTATCCAGCAACTTTATCAGGGGAGAGTCTGAACTCTTTTCTTGGGACTAAGCAAACTTCACTGTATATTGGTGACAGTCAGGCTTTCTGGGTTTCATCGCATTTTTGTTGGGTTGTTGCAGGTCCCGTGTTATTTTGGGTTCAGTTTGTCTTGGGATCAGGCAGCTTGGGTCATTGAAGTTTTGTTTTGGCAGGTTAAGTATCAGCTCTATTGGATTGGAGACTCTGGAATCTGGACAAGTTGGGTGTTCCCTTGACAAAATTGATTCTGGATTTCATTTTTTTTCTTTTTTTAACAGACAGAAATTAGGTTTTGTGCTTGTTGAGGAATTAAGTGGTCTTGTCTGTGGGTATCTTTTGTTCCGCTCGGGTTTGGCATGGGTTAAGATCTAGTCAGGTTGGGTGCTGAAGGTTTGGTTGGGTTGAGTTTGGATCAGTTATAAAATATTTATTTTTCAAATCAATTTGGGCAGGCTTATGTTTGTCAGTTCGGACGAGTCCTTTTGGCCAGGCCCCATATTTCCAAGCCATTTTGCAAATAGGACAACACCAATTTATAAAACTTACAACCAAGTCACAGAATAATTTGAGAGAATTGCAAACTTTTTATGGACTTATCAAACTATTGCTAATATCATGTGCTTTTATAGACTGTTTGATGGAGCAACCTATAGAAGCAATCTTATGCTGCTTTCATAAAGGATATATTTTACATGCTGAATTGAATATCTAGGCAAGGCTCAGTTAACCAGCAGATTCATTTGTCTAAAGGTCGCCAACATGGTATCGTAGTTTTTGGATTGGTACCAGCTGATCATTTTTGAAGTCCAAGTATATGATGCTTACTGCTTGGGACCTGTCGAGCATGCCCTTTGTCTTTTGTTTTTTTTTTTTTTTTTTTTTTTTTTTTTGGGGGGGGGGGGGGGGGGTGTTGAGTGGTTGACACGTGAGAACAGCAAGATCTGAAAAAAAAAGATAAATCAAAATCAAAACAGTAAATCTATACAGATGTTCTCCATAATTAGATAGCTCATGTATCAAATTTAGTTCAATTGAAAGCAGATTGGTTATCGACTGAATCATTATTTTTTAGTCAATCAAATTTGATACACAACCTATCCAACTTATTCATGTTTATCATGTTTGCTGTCGATATAATCTCTTCTTTAGTTGGTTGTTGAAAGTAAAATGTTTCTACAAGCTAGCCTGTTTAAAACGGTGTTTCCTGATGACTCGAATGGGAGAATTGATTTAAAATTCCAAAATTGGTGCATTACATTACATAACTTTTGAGTTAAATTTTATTCGTAATTAATACCTTCCGATCTAGATCCCAAACACTATTATTAGTGCTTCCAAATAAGTTCGAGGCTTCGAGCTTGGAACTGAGATAATTTTAGGCTTTTAAGTTTCAACAGAACTAGCAATAGTAATGCATGCAAAGCACGCTATGCTTCATGTTTGGTTTGATAAAGCCGTATGCTATCCCTCCCTGGAAATCTACTAATTTCAATTAATTCGACAAATAAGTGTGTTCTTTTTTTAGATAAAAGATTAGTTTTTATTATGAAGCAGACGAAAAATGATGCAGATAACTGATTAAAGTTGGCAATTAACTTTATACTTCGTGAGATGTTGCGTTTGCACAAACTCCTCTCAAACTTTGTCTTTTGTTCATCTCAGTGGTATTATAAGATGGCACATGAGCATTAACGCCAGCGGAGCAGTGAGTGAATCTGTCAGAAATACAAGGAAGAAATGCTCTACGATTGTAGGAAGATCCCATATATTTCATTTGCTAGAAATACAAGGAAGAAATGCTCTTACAAGCTTATTTTTATGCTTAGTTGACAATTCTAACCATTACAGTAGTATTATGTTTCTCCTTTGTTCAAAAATGTGATCAAACCATAAACAGGTCTCTAATTTCTCCACATTTGGGCGTAGTTTTTTAATTAGATATTAAGTGAAGTTGGATGTCTTTATAATTAAACAAATTGGATCCTAGCAAGTAGTGCGCATGGCATGCTAGGTTCCTGAGAAATATGGATGCAACAGCCCATTTATGACTGAACCGGGTCTCTCTCACTGACTGACCTCCGGGTCCCATCTCATGTCTAGTAGGAAAAAAGGATCAGGTTCGAATTGTTACTTCGCTGAATCTCGCTAGGGTTTATCGTTGAGCCGGATTTTGGAGAGTGCTGAACTCAGGCGCTAATGGCGGAGAGAGAAGAGTCGGAACTTTGCGTCTCAGGCCAGACGGCGGAGAAGAAAGTAGATGCAAAGATAGAGATCACAGACGGAGGAGGAAAGAGTAGAGAGAATGAAGAGGGGTCTTCGATGGCTCCATGGGAGCAACATGCCGCTGTGATTAATCTCCCGAGATACGATTACAAAGCTCCTTCGTCCTTCCTCCAGCGATCACATTCTGGCTTTCTCATCACTTGTCCCATCAGTAAGTTGTTCTCGATTCTTCTTCTGATTCATCAGTACCATGGCACATTTAGATAAGTTAAAGAAAATTAATATGAGTTGTAGTAGTTGTTATTCCCCTTCTTTCTAAAGATTGGTGGAGAGGATTGAGTTGCACAATGTAGCTACAGAAATGTCCTTCGGCTCTCAGCTCAGTTACATACTGCAACCATCTGAATTACTTTGTCTAAGTTTAATATATGGTCTGAATTCAGCATGGTAAGAGGACATCACAACTGAAATTTTCTATTCCAGCTTTATGATACTGTTACTTATCCTGTGAAAAGGAAACAAGTTTTTTTTTTCTTATTTCATTTATTTTTTCTGTCAATTTCATAGAAACCTGATAGTTCTATGTTTTTACTCAGAGCGTGAGAAAAGTGCCACCAAGGAAGCAATTACCCTTCTTGAAGAGGTAATACTAACACTTCTACTTGCACTCTTTGCTTTCAGTTATAGTTTCTCTCTTATCAACATTATGTGGTGCTTATACAAAACTTTTGGAAATTGCAAAATAGTATATAAACAAAATATGTGGAAATGGTCTTCACAATGGGGAATCTTCTGATCCAATGGTTGCTGCTAAGAAAAGAAAACTGTATCCTGAGGTCTCAGAAACAGCATCTGATAAAAATGAAGAGACAATGACGAGCTTGGATAATTCAGAAATCTCTGGTAAGAACAACTACGAAGTACCATCAGTGTCAAACAACTGTTGTTGCCATATGATGATATTAGCTAGTTGGACCACTAAATTAAGTTAGATTTAATACCTAGTGAAGAAATGTTATATTTGGTTTTCTATATCATTGAAATATTCACAGTTTTACCTGAATTATCACTTTTGGGCCGTAAATTCCATTCAAATCCCAAGTATATTCTGAATGAAAATTGTCTGATTTGTGCCTTCCCTGAAACAGATAACCCTGCCAAAGGATCCACATCTCCTTCTCTTGAGACAAGTGATGACCGGAAAACGTTTTCGCCCCATGTCTCACTCATCAAGCTCTCAAGAAGTGGTTTATTGCTTTTTGCATTTCATGACAACGAATTTAATGAAAATGTCGTTGATGTGTTGTCAGATATTTTTCTGTCATTGAGGTCTGGAAAACTGAAATCACCAAGGTCGGTCTCTATTATCATCTTTACTTTAACTTACAAAGAAGACTGTTAAAGCTATATTGGAGAGGAATAATAATAATTTTGCTTATCAACAGGTGGTGTCATCGTGTATTTCCAATTCAAGAAACATGTACATTGTCTGAGAAAGAGCTAGGCAGAGTTGTTTCCAAACTATTCAGTAAATTCTTAGAAAAACGAGACAAATTAAGTGAACTAATAAAGGTATTATGAGATAAACATTGGTTTCATATTTTTGTAGTTACAACTTACAAGGGCACTATAATTCAAAAGATATTATTATTCTGTCTCTATTCCTTTTTTCCTTCTGTTTTTTTTTTGCCCTTGAACTAACCGTATTTGAGCATGTAGAAAATCCGTCTTGTTGAAATTGTGGAATTTTATTTCAAATCTGAATGATGATGCTTCTTCCATATAATATACAGGTGGAGCTGGGAACATGTACTATAATTATCTAAGGGCGAATTATACATAAAAGAGTTACCTTTTCTTTTTATGTTTAGTGTGTTTTCTTTTCCTTTAAAAATAGTAGACCCTGCAAAAGTGCTGAAATTTGTCCTATTCATTTTATGACACTAGTATATCCTATGTAAATCGATAAATGGAAAATCAGAGTCAACTCGCTAAGCCACAAATACCATTTGATATCTGTAAAAGAAAACAAACAAGTCATACCTAAGTATCGCTCTACCCAATATTTCCTCCCTAAAAACTCAGAGAGAACAATCCTTCACCACTTATCTCTTCTTAGATTAGTGCCAAAGGAGGTTTTGGAGGACAATTCTTTCTTAAAAAGAATTTGTTATAAACAGCAGTGCTAAATGTTTTTCCCCAAAAAATAGCCAGAGTACCAGGTTGGTGGGTAAATTTTAGAGAAGAAAAGATGAATTTGATATAAGAGGGACTTTCTGCTGTTATGGGTAGTTTTCCTTCTTCTAGGGCAGTGTAACATGCTACCTCTTTTGCATGGTATATATTTCTTTCTTGGTTCTTTTGGTTTTGAAGTGGCGTAAAATGGTGGTAACAACTGGACTTTGCTTGGTAAGTTTGCAGTAGGGTATAACAGAAGAGGCACAGAGGAGAGAGAGAACAAAACTGAGATAACAGAATCAGGCTTGATGGAAAGAGAGCACTGTTTCAGAGTTGTTGCTGGTACAGTAAATACAATTGCGCAAAATTCAGTAGTTGATCTCAAGTTTCCTGAGGTAACAAAATTCTTATTGTTGTGTTTGGAAGGATATGTGCATCTGTGTGTATGAGTGTGTTATAACTGCTTAGATGATGATGTTCTCTTCAATTAAAGTATGATTTTTTTTTAAATTCGCCTATGAATTATCACTTTCAGATTGGGTTTTGTTTTTAGCCTACCCCAATTTATTTGAGATTAAAGGCTTTGTCGTTGTTTTTGTTGTTGTTGTTGCCTATGAATTGTCTGATCGGGTGCAGCACTGGATCAGCGAGTATCTATAATTTGCCTCAACATTCTGTACCAGATATACTGGAAAATGTCTTCATACACTGTATCCATCCTATTTATGAATATAGGCCAGTGAGTTCCCAGTTATAAAATTGCTAGAGTATTAATTCCAGTTCAATTGGCTTGCTTGGTATCTCACAGATGAAACATGCCCAGTCATCTTCTTTGTGGTCTCTATACAGTATCATACATGCATTAATGCTGTACAGACCTTATGACCCCCATAAGGACACAATCAGTAATTTTCACCACTACCAAAAGGCACCATATTGCTACCAGTGTCTCCCAGTGCATGTTAATTTTTTTTCCCTTTTCTGTCTGAGCCAGGTAGTGGTGTTGGTTGAGTTATTGCCGATATCTGGAATACCAAATGGGTCACCAGTGGTTGGGGTGTCTGTTCTACCAGCTGATCTTGTCTCTACCAAACCTCGACTGATGGTCAAGTCACTAGTGGCGGACTCAAAGCCTACAAAAGGATTATGAGATATTATGAAAAGGGTACTTCTATTGTACATTACTTTGTGAAAAAAATTAAGAAATGTGAGTAAAATTTTAAAAGGAGAAAAACAAATGTTTATACACTATTCTTTTAAATTAGTAGTTTCACTTGACCTTCTGGCATTATAAGATCGTATGCAATATTAAGACAGCTATGATATAGTTTTTTTTTCTTATTGTTGCATTAATCATTTGTATCAGTTGCATTGTTTTATTGTGTAGATCATCCGCTGTTTGTGTCCGGCTCTAATTGACAAAGTCTGCTTGGCAGGTAGATTGGTTTCGCATTCAAAATCTCTGCAAGGCCTGGTGTTGTTGAAGAATTGAAATAAACAAATTATTTTGACCTTGGATGTGGTGCATTTTCTGTGGCAAAAATTGCCAGAGCAAAAGTATTGTTCAATCCAAAAGAACTTTTGTATTTTAAATATTAGAGGGTCATACGGTAAAATCTGACATATTTTGTGTCTTTATAGCAAAAGATTCCGGAGTTGCCATGATGAGCCCCTTTTACTGTTAAGTTAAGTTGATTGTTCCTGAATCATGTGATGCTTTATGGATTGTCTTTTGTACCTCTCGCACGGTGGTGCTTTGTTTTCTAATGAGTTTATGATTGTACTTTGACCTGTGAACTTCCAAGCGTTAAGCAGGTACTATTAAAGCTTCTTTTAACAGTTTATAACAGTCTAATCGTTATTTATCGACATTTAACGCTTTGGCAAAATTTAGCGCTAGGGTGTGAACAAACTTTTTAATCAATTAAATTGAAAATTTATTCGTGTTTTTGAAGTTTGGTTTTATTGATATTTTCTTTTAGTTACGTTCTTTAGTCTGCAATTTTAATTACTACGAAGCAACCCCGTATAAATTACCGGTCTTTGTGAATAGTTTCTTTTGCTAACTAGCGGCGAAACATCCTCCATCAAATTTTGGTATTAGGTGCATCTCGACTCCTGAGACTTAGGGAACTATTTAGGGAGACATTTATAAGACATTGTATTTTTTTCTTAAATGATTTTCTTTTGTTGAACAAGTATAATATTTTAGAGAATTTTTTTTATACCCCACATTTCGTACCCTATTTTATTACCCCAACTAATTACAACAGTTCTAACTACAGATTTTTAAATTAGCCGTGCAATATCTTTTCTCCTTTTCCGTAGATCTCTCTTGTTCCCTTCCATCTTTTGTCTCTCTTTTTGTTTCCGGCTCTCGTTGTGTCTCTCACGCCTCAGATGGAAGAACTTACAATCTTTGCTAATCTTCTTTTTTCTGTCTTATGATCTCACTCCACCTTACAGTGCATCTTCATTTTCTCCTTTTGGTAAGGGTTTTCATCTTTCCTTGTCTAATTGTATTGATAATTGAAAAATCAGATGGCAAGCTTTTGCTTTCTCCATCCATGGAACTGGCTCTCTCTCTAGGCGGTGTATCTCCGACACACCATCATATATCCTCATCTAATTTCATTGCATACCTCACTTGACCTCGCAATGCTCAGATCATCCTTGTGCAAGCCATCCTCCCGTGCCTTTGTTCTGGTGGTGACCTCCCAAAGTAGTTGAGGCTGTAACCATGATGAGATCCACATTCTCTCACAAAAATTCTACAAGGCAATGTCATTTTTGAGAGAATGGTAGTGCCACTGCCTACCATGAAGGAGATGGCAAGTACCAACATTGAAGAGAAAATAATGCCTCATGCATTGCTTGTTTCTTAGAAATTTCTAGTATGTTTTTAAGGAGTGATTTTGTTTTGAGAATTTTCATGTTCAAATAACAATATAGTGAAATAATTCTGACTATGTAGATGTGCTAAGGAATTTTTTTATCCCAAAGCCTTCATCCAAAAAAAATCCCTCATATGTTTTTCGTACAACGCGACTCTCTATACAACCTACTATCTATGTGATGTTGTTATTTTTCTATTTAAATATTCAGTTCACTTATCTAAATATTTAATTCACTTTATCTAAATATCTAGTTCATTTATCTAAATACGTGAGACATATATATAAATATTTAAGTCATTTTTTTTATTTTCCGAGACTTTTCTTCTCTCATATATCACATGTGTTTCCCCATGCAACCCATGTGATTTTTGTCTTTTTCTATTTAAACATTTAATTCACTTATCTAAATATCTGACTCATCTATTTAAATATCTAGTTCATTTATCTAAATACTTGATTCATCTATATAAATATCTAATTCACTTGTGATGTTTGTTATTTTCTTCTCTCTCATCTGTCACACGCGTTTTTCCGTATAATTCATGTGATGTTTGTTAGTTTCTCCCATGTGACTTTGTTTTTTGAGACTCTTTTTTCTCTCTTGTTGTTTTTTTACTAAATAACTAAGTCACATATCTAAATATTTAAGTCACATATTTAAATATCTAAATTATATATCTAAATATTTGAACCTCATATTTAAATGTCTAAGTCTCATATCTAAATGTCTAAGTCACATATCTAAATACTTGGACTCGTTTATATAAATATCTATCTCACTTATATAAATATCTGACTTGTTTATCTGATTTTGTTATAGAGATGGATGTATATTTTTATCAAAAGTGAAAAGTTAGTTACAGATGATGTATTTTTTTTGTCAAAAATGAAAAGTTAGGTAAAGAGATTTCTTGAGGGATTTCATCTCGGAGACTGTTAGTCGATCCTTTTTTTCATAGAATTGTTAATTCTTCAAGCCATAATATTATGACTTGTTTAAACAAATATTGAGAGTTATATTATCATACACTCTTTATTATTAAATATTAAATTAGGTATTATGACTTTAAAGTCTAGATATTAGATTTTTATATTGTTTAAACAACTTAGGTATAAAGACTTTATTTGTTCATTTTATAAGATTTACCTGTGCGGTAATAAGATTTTAGAGCCTTTCATCCTTGTTAGTTCATTTAGTTCAATTATTCTTAGATTTATGATTTATTGTTTAGATTATAGAACTTAATTGACAATATATTAAATTTATAATTTATTGTTTAGATTTTAGAACTTAATAAACAATGTATTAAGACAAAAAATATTAGGTATTGAGACTTAAATGAATATATATTAAGTGTTAAATGTATAGATAATAAGACTTTTTCTACATGTTAACATTTATGCTTTTAAATTAATTTTTACAAGTAATAAGATTTTCATTATTTTATTTGATAAGTTTAATTCTTCATTTGATTTAATTTTTAATAACGTAGAAATTAAATGTCATGCATATCTTGTTGCTTGCAATAATACCTCTTCTACACCTCTTTGTACTTCACAATGTACACAAGTAAATAATATTGTTTAAGATTTTATTAATATAGGGCAATTTGAAGTACTAATTGAAACTTAAGAGTTATAATTAATTAAATTTGATTGCTGAGAAAGGATATTTGATAATATGTCTGCCACACAAATGAGTCTGATGGTTTATAAAGAGAATGATTACAAATTCAACTTTCTGGTGCAAACTTTCATATATTAAGACTTTTGATATTATGTATTAGGACATGTAATGTTATATATTACGACTTGCAAATGCAAAAATAAAGATTTTTTTAGTAGATATAAAGATTTGAAGTGACTTATATGAAGTTCAAATCAACTGGATGAATTATCCAACACATAATGAATTTTGTGAATAAATGAATTTCATATAACTTTTTTTATATATTCTTAATGTTTGATCATGTATTTTATCTAATTTTCTTATTGTATAAATTTACTATAATTTTTTTTTGTTTATTTTATAGGAGAACATTAGAAAGGAGATACTCATTCTTGGATATAAGATTTTTACTCACGAGTTGAATGACAAAGTGTGGGTATTATAGTTTGTTATATGAGACCATTAAATTGGGTATTGAGATTTATAATTTATGATGAAACATATAATAGTTGTTTGTGGTATTGAGACTTCAGACTTATTATTTATGAGATTGGTAATGAAACATAATTTGTGAGATTATTATTTGGCAGTGAGATTTATAATTTGTTCTATGAGACTTATAATTTGTGATATTGAGTGTTGTTTATTATGCTTTTAAAACTTATTTATTATGTTTTTGTAAGTTTCACTAATTTGGGGTATTATAATATGTTGTATTTAGTCTACTAATTTAGGGATATTAAAACTTATATTTCTGGCATTGAGACTTATATTTTGTGACGAAACATATCAGAATTGTTTGTGATAATTGAGACTTCAGATTTATTATTTCTGAGATTGATAGTGAGATTTATAATTTATGATATTGATAGTTTGATAATAAGACTTATAATTTGTGGTATGTAGACTTTATATATCATATTTTTAGACATTATAGTTTTGGTGTATAGACTGTTCATATTCTGATGGTCGCTCAAATATAAATTGAGTTCAAAATTATGGCTTGTATATTATATATTAAGACGTTATTTTTTATGTATTAAGACTTGAGGCATTTCATTTTAGGACATTAAAGTTTATGTATATAAACTTACTCATATATTGAGGGTTGTTCAAATATAAATTTTATGTTCAAAATATGACTTATAATATTAGATATTAAGACGTTATTTTTCATTTTAAGACTTGAAAATTTTAATTTTAAGACATTGAAAATTAAGATGGCCGCTCAAATATAAATTTTAAATTTCAAATATGATTTATAATATTAGATATTAAGATATCGTATTTCTTGTGTTAAGATTTTGAAACATTCAGTTTTAGAACATTAAAGTTTAGGTATAAATACTTGATATTGCTCATATCCTGATTGAATATAAATTTTAAGTTCAAAAGCATGTCACACTTTTGAAAACAATTGCTATTGATCAGCATGTTTAGACTAGCTTGCTAGTGTTGGATTCTCTCTCTACGGATGGACAACGCTGGTTCAAACCCTGCAAGAAATGTCTAAAATTAATAATGCATGCAGGAAATAAAGGGAGCCCTTATAAAAGAAAATTAGCAAGAGTCTATAAGGGTTGTTTGAAATGTAATGCAGTTCAAATTGTGAATCATTAGCAATTACAGTAGGGAAGGATTCACACATCATCACACACACACTATCATATAAAGATATTTTTGGTATATATAATTTTGACTATTGCAAACTTATATAACAGATGTATTTTCTTAATTATTGCATCTAGTCAAATATTGTGTAATTGATATACGGGGCTATATAGATACATCACTATAGAGAACTACATTTTTTTGTGTGTTTTGATGTAAGCATTAGTCCATTGTAATAGTTGTTCAAATAAGTTGCTGCGAACATAGTTTAATTATTCCTTTTCAAGTTGGATGCTTTGAAAATCTTTCCGTGTCTCCAAATCCATGCCTTTTGGAAAATTACAACAACGTGAAGAATTTCAGCCGAAGCTTTCATTCTATACGATTGACTAGCTTGTTCATTAAAAAAAATCCAAAAACCACACGTTAATTTAATTAGTTTTTGTGTTCCAAGAAAATGCAATTAGTGACTGAAGCAGTCATGGTACGGCACAGATGAACTGACTTGGCATTTGGCATTTGGCATTTGCATAAAGTGGTACTGTATGCTGCATTGAAAATAATGCAGATTTCCTTTCAAAATTCATCAACAAAGAAAAACTGGGGTTTAATACCATCAATCATTGTCTTGACCTTCTCACAACATTAAGTGTTGAAAAATTGGACTTCTAATGCAAGTAGGGCTGGAATTAAAAAAACAAACATCATGCTTTTTGGACTAGTTCATAATTTCAGTAGGCCTAATGGCTAATGTCTTGTAAAATATGTCTCTAATTTTTTAATACCTAATAGCAAGTTGGTCAGAATATAAAAATGATAACTTTCTCGTTTTCTATCTTTCTTATTGTTCAGAACTTCAGATAGTTGTCCTTTTTTGAACGAATCATCGGTTAAATTATTTATTGTTTTTGTTCCTCAAAAGTCCAAATTTCAAATTTCAATGACAAAACCTTTGACATTCCTTACTGGTATCTAAGGCTAGCGCAATATGCCATCTGAACATTTGACATTTCACATTTGTATGAAATAATTTAAAATTGGCAATTACGTACAAAATTGACATTTCAACTGATACTTACTGGAATTGCATCACACCTAAAGAATATAATTTTATGGAAAATACGGTTGCACTATTCTTTAGCTAGCATATTTTTGCATACGGCATTAGAAATAACAAATATATCTAGTACGGCCATGTGCACAAAGAACTAGTCAAGAGAAAACGCAAATTAAAAGCACAACGCATAACTAGATCAGTGCTTATAAATAAACTGGAATAGTTTCTAACATCTGCAAAAACGTTCCATAATCTCTAGCTAGAACATTTACGATTGAACAGTAGAAATTAAAGAAAAAAGAAACAAACAACTAAGAAAATAATTTACAAATTAAACTATTTTGTTCCCCTAATAATAAACCTAAGCACCGCAAATGGACATGGAAAGATCCAAATTAACACCCCGACTGTTTGAAAAGGCCGAGCAACTTCTCATGAAACTGTTTTCGCTGCTGGATGAATTGTTGTTTCTTTGCTTTGCATCAAAAGATCGCGATAGAGAAAGAGAGCAATCATCTGTTTCAACTCTGGGCGCATGGATTTCTCTTAAAGTATAGTCCTTTGTACTCCTTCCTTTTGAGCAACTGATATTCATCAAGAACGGAGGGAGATCCATCTTTTCCATCTTGTTTTCCTGAATTGTGTTTAATTATTTGATGTTTAGTTCGCTGCTATTTTTATCAATTACTTATAAGCTTCAGACAGGTCTACAAAATGAAAAACTAATAGCAGATTTGCAGACAAATAATTAGGTGACTGAAACAAGCTGCTGGACCAGTGAAAATAAGACTTCTCGGTTTGTGTCGCCAAAAAAAATAAATTTGACTGAACTGTCCTCTAATGCAAGTTAGACTTTATGCTATAATATTTTATGTGTTTATGTCTAATACCTACTTTTCAGTCCACCATATTGTGATTTTTTTTTAAATAACCACATTGTACTGATATATTAGAACAACATATTTTCAGTAAAAATTATTGTTAATAAAAATATGTTTATTCTGAAGGAGAGAACATACCTAAATACAAACAAGAAACAAACAAAACTAAAAAGGAAAAATAGCTTTGCAGTAAAGGAGACTTGACTTGAGCGTTTTAAGTTGTACCTCAAAAGAGTGAGATTCTTGTTCCATCAAATGACACCCTGAGACTTTGAACCCAGGTGCAACTCCACCTCCTGCAACTCTGAACAGCCTCGGTTCCTCCTTTTCCTTTATTCTCCTATCCAAACCCAGGGAAGCTAATTTCATGTAATCATCAATACAGTACTGATACTGATAGGAGGTCACCAGCCTTTCCCTCTTTCCTTCTTCCCCTTTTGACTCGATGCCTTCTGTGATTTGTGCTTCAATCCTAGCCCTTTGTTACCACAAATATATGTCCGAAAAGTTAGCAACATACAGTTGGCACCCAGAACTGATACTAAGCATACCAAAACATTAAGCATGAATTTTGTAAAATGTAAACCATCGTCATGAATTTTGCAAAACAACCAAAGCATTTTTTTACATAACGGCTGCTGTATGATTAGTGTATGAGTCTGTGTGGATCTAAATTTGGATTTCAATACCATTTTTTACCCATTATAACAGACTGATACTTTATAGTTTGGACTGATTATCATTAAATTTTGATTAATACCTGGTCGAATTAAGAAAGAAAGTTTGTTATTACAAAGGAATGACTTACTGACATATCAACTAAACTGTTTTCAACAGATGTATTAATCTACATACAGATACAACAACAACGCATAATATGTTTAGATCTACCAACATAAAAATTAAGCGAACAGAAAATATTTTTAACTACAGTAGAGGCTAGATTTTTTATAAAAACCGAATGCGTATACTTTGGGCCTGGAACGTTTCATCAATTGTCAAGTCCTTATTAAAGCTAGTGAAAAATTTAACCAGAAAATATATAGTCTATTATGGTATTAACAACGCACGTTTGAGGGACCAAATTAATATATATGTGCAAGGCCTACGGGCATATGTCAAAAAAAAATAATATATATATATATATATGCAACAAAACCAATGCCCTGTGAGTATCCAAAAAGGTGATATGTATGCGTTGCCTTTTTCCCTTTTGTATGATTCTAAAAGCATAAAGTGTACATAGAGTTATAGACTAACCTTTTCAGAGATGGTTTAGGGGAGTAAACGAATTGGGATAGAAACTCCTTGGTGGGGTTGGAAGAAATGCATGGACCATCCCCTTTCTCTAACTCATCACTAGTACCATGATTAGATTCAGGATCCTGTTGCCTCCTTTCATGCATCTCTGTAATTAATAATGATAACAATTACTTGGTACGTGATCAAAAAGTGGGTTGGCTTTGTTAAGCTATGCCGTGCATCTAAATAAAGTTTGAGAAATCTCTCAAAAGCAGTTCCCACAGCTCATCATTTATTCCTATATCAATTATTATCTACACAATCTTATCAAAAAAATATTTTTTTTATTTACACAAAAGAAAAGATGGTCTGACTGAAGTCACTCCACTCCGAAAAAAACAAGAACAAAGTTATTATTTCCTATTTGATTTTGTTGAGTGAGTATCATTCATCTTCTGTTGGACGTTAAAAAAATAGAGGCTATACTTCGGCTAATAGGGTCAAGAACTTAGGATGTTAAACTTCAGTTATAATTAATTGCTAAATCTAGCTGGTTTAGCTCACGCGATTTTTGATTGTATCTGCTTTTGAATGGGGATTAAAGTATCATCTTTTGTTGAGGAAAATTTAGCAACTTATGCCACTCAATAAGAAGCATATTTGGAATTTGTTATAAATCAGAGATGAGAAAAAAAAAAGAAATAATCCACCGGAAAAAAAGAAGCACAAATTAAAATAGTCCGTATAGTGGTCCAGATGTTCAAAAGGGACTTGACAATAGATTCTATTCTATTCTATTCTTTATCGTCCTAACAGAACATGTCGTTTGTTTGGGGAAAGAAGCAAGCAACTAAAGATAGGGGGCAAATACGGAGATAAAGAATAATACTTTTCATATATTTCAATTAATATTGACTATGCTCCTGCTATAGGATGCATGTGGAAAATAAAACAGTGAAAACAATTAAGGAGTTGACAAAAACACCAACCTACTTTGAGAAAACCAAGGAGGATTACGTATCTACATATAATATGAAATTAAAAAATGAAACTGAACAGGGAATAGAATATGCAGTGTTACCTCTCCTCCCCAAGTCATTTTTCATGCTTCGATACATCTGTTCCAAGTTCCAAAACCAAAAACAGTTTTCATTTATTAGCCCAAAAAAAATCAAGTTTTCAATAAAAAAAATAAACAACAATTAGAAGAAAGCACGTGCTTGAAGATGGCTCTTGACATGAGAGATGGTGAGACCTTTTACATCCATCAACTGTAGAATAAGTTTTGGCGTAGCTTCTACAAACATCATTTCAGAAACAAAGATCATTCAGCATACACATGAGCAAATTAATAATCGAGGCAATGGAAAAGGCATTCTAGAACAGGCTCTATATCTCAGAAACGATCAAACAACGAAAAGTAAAGCAAAATAACCACTCTTGGATACCAGTGTTCCAGGCCTTAAAGAAAATATTTAGCAAGAATACATACTCTCTTGGCCACCAAGTCTTTCGATGGCATGCACAAAGCAGTGGTGCAGATCAGGGGTCCATCTCAAGCGAGGCACCTTCGACCTAATATACGGTCTAACGGCTCCATTTCTTCCACAATTTCCCATTGTTTATTTCTCTCCTCTCACTTCTCACCAGCTAGAAAAGAAGCGAACAGTAAGGAAACCAAGTGCTAGCTAGTGAACTACTTGTTCTCCACTCCTTTTCTCTCTCCCTCCCAGTTAAGAGATAGGCTTGTAAGTGGTTCGCTTGCAAGTGGTTCACTTGCAAAGGTTAACTAAGTTTTGTAATATATACGAGGGCTTCTAATATATCGTTGGGGCTGTCTAGGATAAACGCAACACCAGAGGGGGGAGACCTACACATCACGCTATATGGTCATTATTCGCACAATTTAATGCAAAACAGGAAGACAGAGAAAAAGAGAGGAGAGAGGGAGATCAGGAAAATGAAAGAAAAAACAAATAGGTAGACAAATGGAAGGGGACAATTTTATCTTAGTGAGACATGAGACAGGAGGGGATGATACACAAGCTGTTTTTTCTCTTCTCGGCGTGGGGAAGTAGAAAAAATTTCAATGTCGTCGCATGGTATGCCCTCCTTCCAAATAATTATTAATTATGACAGTGGGACAGCTTTTTTGACTCCATTCAAGAGAGAGAATATGGCACAAGATGTCCTTAGGTGGACTTGGTCTACATGATTGATTTGGCTCTTCACAAAATTGTATGGTTTGCAAATTAAAATTAGTAAGCTGTCCTTTCTGCGCTCTTATTAATCTATGGAGATTGCCAGATTGGAGTATGGTTATTCTATTTGAAACGATCATGACACTACTGTCCGAATCCGTTTTAATAAATTCAAAACAAATGTGAATCCCGAATAAGATTCACGCCGATTGGCTGATGCTTGCTCGGATTTTATTCAAAGGAGCATGGCACTATGCGTATCACGTCATTGAGGGGAGCGAGGCAAGTTTGCATTTACCTTCGACAGGAAGAGGGGGAAAAATTGTTTTGTTTTCTTATTAAAATAATATCACAAAAAAATTATCAAATTAAAATTCGTCTAGTTTTAGCTTTTGAAGAGGAGTAATTTTAATCTAGATCCAACTTTTATGGTAAATTTATTTTTTATGGCATATATTTTTGAAAAATATTGTTGAAATGTAAAATTATATATGTGTTCTTGTTAATGGCTTAGATAGAATCTATCAAATTTGAAATAATTTAGAGATTAATTGATCATTTATCACAATATCACTTAAAATTGTACTAAGAGAGGCAAAATTGTCTTCAGATTGATTAAAATTTAATACACGTTCTAACTAAATCATTAAAAATACATCTATGATATTGAAATTTTCATTTGAGCAATATTTTTCAAAAAGATATACCTTAAGCATTTAATGTACCATAAAAGCTGTATGTATATTGTAATTGCTCTTTGAATATATCTTTGTAAACAGTGATGAACTCTTGGAAAAGATTCAACATTTTGTATGATTAATTTTGGACGTCATTCATACAAGTGTAAGAACTGAGTTTAATGGTTTAACGAGGATAAAACAACTAAGTTTCGTTTTATTTAAAAAGTATATTAAACATTGAAATTTAAGTAATGAATTTTATGCAATTTGAGCAATTTAAATGGTCAAGAATATATAAACCGGTTGGTTGAAAACTTAACGCTAACATTATCATGTTCAAATCCCCTAAACGTTTTAGTATTTATTGAATATTTTACGATAGGATATATTGTTGTGTTAAAGATATTAAGTACTTTGTGTAAAAACTAAGAATACAAAGTTCTTCATTGGGATTTTGTAAATGCAGAAAAAAAATACATCTGATAAAAATGCTCGTACTAGAATTTAACGTCTTTTTTAAACCTGTTAAAACAAACTATTAAATGGGCATTTCACCATTAAGAACTGTTAAACATGTTTTAACAACTCGGTCAGACTTATGCATAAGTTCATAACTCTAGCTAAGATACTAAAATAATTTATTCTATTAATTGCGTTCAAAATGATGATTGAAAATGATTTGAAATCCCTCTAGTTGTAGCAATTAATTCATACATATAAAGGCTACAAAATCTTCACTAGTGTTTAATTTTCGAAACAAGTATTTTAGTAAAAAAAAATTAATTAGTTATTTTCAATTAATTCGTATGTGTTGTATTGTTAATTTTATTAATTATCAACAAGGAAAAAAATAGTATGAAGAATATACTTTGCCAAATATTAGTACGTAATTGTTAAAATGGGAACAAGAGCAGGGGAGAAGGACAAAGAGGAATAATATACATCATTAATTAGGAGAACTAATATGATTTGCTGAGAAAAAAATAAAGAAAATTAGTGTACATCAAATATAAAGATGAATGTTTTTAGTAAAGAAACTTTTGTGAGATTTCATTCCAAAGGTAACAGATATGTCTTTAAGGTTCAAGAATTAAAATTTTAGTTGTTAATACTAAGTATTATTAATGGTAATTCCGAAAGAGAACTTACAAGTTACTGTAATTTTTATTTTTTTTTTTTTTGATAAAAGTTACTGCAATTTATAAAACTGGCAAATTTTGAAAACGGTGAGAGCACATCATTATTAATTCTTGTTTTAGATATTAATATAAACATTACTGATGTGTTAATAGTTTTATTTCTTTTTTGACACTTTTTGACAAGAATAACTATTACTTCTATCAGAGAAATTTATATCACGAAATATAATATATGTTTACATTTCATATATATTAAAAAAACTAAAAATACAAGAAGAATAAGAGAAGTTTGTATATGTCTATTTTAGTAAAAAGTAGTAATTTTTCGTACAGTCGTACTCGTGTTGTATTATCGTTTACGTATTAATTTATGGACGATGATATAACCCCTTGTTCTGCCCCTAGACTTATTGATGTGCTGGATTAATAGTAAAAGTTAAATTTTATGGTTCTATATATTTTTAAATTCTTTATCTATAAAAAAGATGAAGTGGGAAGTTTAAGACTTATGGATAGTCAACAACACAAAATTGTTGCCCGTGGTAACTGATAAGGTTATGATTTTCATTTAATCTTTAAAATTTGTCATCATCGAAGTGATAAGAGTATGTTTCTTATTTATATATAATTTTTTTTCTAAATGACGTCTTAATTTTGATGGTAGTTCTTAACAAAAATAATGAATGGTAGATTTGTCACCGTTAAACATAGCAATAATAACATTCTATGATGTTTCATTTTCATACTTTATTTTTAATCTCCTAAAAAATAGGTGGCAGTGAATAAAAATTTTATGTTTTTAAAAAAAATCATGTACTATTAACATAGACGATTTTAAATAATTTCAAGTTAATATTCTAATTGTTAAACATACATATTTTAAGCAAAACTTAACCACTTTGGTAGAAATGGAAATTAAATTTAAATGAAGTGGTAAATAATTGCAAGGATAAATAATAATATCAAATACCTATTATCACTAAAAATCAAACGTCAAGTACATAATTTTAACTTTTTTATTAGTAGTATTATTAAGCTGGTAATCATGATGCGGACGACCAATACTAAAAATTGGTCAGATCAAACTTTTAACGCCAACATATTATTGAAATCAGGAGTAGATATTGGCGCATTTTATATTTATTGTTAATTTATTGGGACCATATGGACTATGGAGTTAAAATATATGTAAAAAAAAAATGAAAATAATAGAGAATTTAGTGTTGGCCAAAGTCGAAAGAGGACGGCTATAGAATCTCTGAACACACGATTTTCTTGGCATGCCTTTTGCTCTCGCTCTCAGGCCTATCCTTTGAAGTTTGAACGTCTAGCTCTGCTCTGCGAACTGTACGTCTGTACAGGGGCTATGAAGATTTAATTTATACATCTCTCTTTATCTATATTCTATATACAAATCTCTAATTAAGAGGAGGAATAATAAAGGAAGTCTGTAGAGAGAAATAGAATAAAAGTCCTCGGAATCTCAAAAAGAGTAGAGTATATATATATATATATATATCTTTCTCATTCTTTCTCACGGCACATCACGTCGCAAAGTCAACTTTTTAGATTTGATAGGTATAAATATACGTATGTATGAGCTATGGGCAGCCGCCCGAGTCTGAACCCTAGCTACAATGGCAATAAAGTAAAATAGTACTGGTATTCACTATCCACCTCCACCGTCTTCGTCTTTATTTATCAACTATAATAATTTATTTATTATGTGAAAGCATACATTGACAATTATTAAACTTTAAATAATTTTATATTCAGATTATACAAACTATTTAAATTTTAATGGCTCACAATTATATTTTTTGAGTTAATAAATAAAAAAATGTAGATGATGAATAAAAGGGTGGACTGTGGACACTAAATATTTTATTAACGGGAAATCTTTTTTTGCCACTCTAAAACTTAGAATTTAGAAAATTACCACCTCAAAATCTTAAATTTAAAAATTAACACTCTGAACGAAAATATAATAAATTTAGATAGTGACTGAAATACCCTTAACTCCCCTTGCCTCCATCTTATACTGGGCACCGTTTTATTGAGCATCCGCATGGACAAAGCTGAGGAGGAGAGGCAGAGAACGACTGTGATGATAGTGTGATACAACCTAAACACCAATTGCTCTGCAAGAGCAGAATTTTGATGCAGATGCCACATCAATTGTGGGTACCAATGTGGAGGAGCAACTTCAGAGCCAACTCCCCTTCCAAACTTGGCCAAATAGCAAGCAACGGAGCAACCAAAATTAACTCAGAAAGATAATAATACAAATTGATACTGATGTTTGATATCGTTAGGCGCAAATGAATGTTCATTTCGTATCAAAATTACACTTTTCCAATGACAGGTGATTCTAAATTCAAGGATAGAAACCCGCTACCAATAATCATTTCCTTCATTTCATAAATGAAGAAAATTGGCACTCACGAAGCAGTCAAATTAGGCATCATATATCCTGGGACTTTTTACTAGCGGATAATAATAATAATTTTTTTTGACTTTACCATTTGTCATCTGATAATTATTTTCAATGAATCATATGAGACCATACTGAAATAAAGGAGATATGTATAATTGTTTTGAACAAAGAAGAAATCAGGAAAACAAATGTACAGCTAAAATTGAACAAAGAAAAAATACAATAGAGACAACTGTTATCAATGAGATGTTAAAGAGAGTTTGTGGTGACTACCCACGAGGGAGCTCCTCAAGAGTTCTATGGGGCCAAATTAGTTGGTTCTTGGAGGTAGGTCTCTCATCTTATCTGCCACTACTGAACACAAGAATTGTTCCAATTGTTTCTTCATGTTGGAACGAGATTGGGATTGGGAGCCGAACAACGATCCACAGTTCCATCGGTTATAATAAGATGGAGGCGAGGATATCTAAATTTATTATATTTTGAGAATTTTTTTAATCAGATATGTAGATGAAGTGTATATTTGTGACAATTTGTTAAAATTTATAAGTTTGAAGTGGTAATTTTTTAATTTAAAATTTTAAAGTGGCAATTTCTTAAATTTCACGTTTTAGAGCGGCGAAAAGAAGATTTTCCCTTTTACTAAAAGTAAAGGCCTTAGAATATAGTTGGAGATGGCGGTTGGCCTTTTCAAATTAATCACTCGGTGGTGACAACAATTGAAGAAATTTGTAATTTTGTATTAGAAATGTATGCGTTGATGTGAGGAGCAAGGAGGGAACGGAGTCAAATTGAACAGTACGTACGTAGGAGAAGCGTGGAAAAGATTAATTAGTGATTTAGTGCCCTCCATCGAAACAAGAAGTAAAGGGAAGAAGTTAATATGCTTTCATAAGGATATTTATTATTATTATTTTTTGAGTTTGGAAGATACAAATCAAAACATTGACCAAAGTAACACGTCGACCCATGTAGGTCAGTAAATTATAAAAAAAAAACTTGTAGATACAACTTTTCTAGTTTAATTTTTTAATTATTTTTAGTGGTTCTGAAATATGACTCTATCTAACATTCAAATATTGGTATTTTTTATTATATTTTTTATAGTTTTAAAAATCATTAAATATAGTAAAACGATTTGGTGGGAATTGAGAATTTTTCAAGCGTTAGATTGTGATGAAGGAATGATAAAATTAAGGATAGTAGTGATCAATGAGATCATAATAAATATGAGATGCTATTAGTGAATTCTTTTTAATCGGTGATAAAATTTAAAAACGATCATGTAACAATGATTTTAACAACAATTTCTTACTAAAATTGTTGCTAAATATCTTTTAATAACAGTTTCAATAAAATATCGTTGTTAAATACCCTTTAGCAATGATTTTCTATAGAAATATGTTATTATAGGGGGTGTTTAGCAACTGTTTTAGTAAGAAACCGTTGTTAAAGGGTAATCCCACTTTTTAGCTTGACTTACATTTTAGCAATGTTATTTTTTTTTAGTAAAAATCATTGTAGAATTAGTTCTTCAATATTTCAATAATATCGTTTTTCCTTTCAACAATGGAATTTATCAAAAAAAAACGTTAATAAATGAGTGTTGCCCAATTAAAATTTAATTGTGAAAGGAAAACTAGCTAGTTACATATTTGGTGGAGCTGAATAATAATATTTGAATCTTTTTTTACCGAGCGCATAAACATTTTTTAAGACGCTTGCTAAGTGTTCTTGTAAAAATCCCAAAAAAATCTATCAATTTTTCTAAAACGTATATAGTAAATATTAATATGTTTTATTTTCAGTATGAACACCTCGAGCAAATTAAAATTTATTTTTACACATCCTACATCCTACGAACGGACAAAAACTTGACAAAAATATAAAGTAAGAAGAGAAAACAGTAAAGAGATAAAGCACTGACCAAAGCATAAGCTGAAACACATGTTATTCATATATATATTTATATTAATTCACTTATAAAGGTGTTCATACTTATTATTGAGTGTGTTCATATCTAACAGTGAAAAATAAAAGTTGTCAAAATAAAAATATTACTAAAAATGAAAAGTGAAAGGAGAATAGTTGGGCGACATATTTCTGGGATAGACCATATACCGAAGCATAAGGTAAAGCACATATATTGTTCATATTTATATTATGAATATTCATATTCACTTATAAAAAGTTTTTATATCTAGTTATTGGGGTGTTCATATCTTATCGTGGAATATGAAAACTTACCAAAAAAAGAAATATTATTGAAAATTAAAAATCGAAAGAAAAAAAAAGTTCAGAGTCATATTTGAAGATAAAGCACTGACCGAAGAATAAGCCAAAATACTCATGTATTCATACTTATATATATGAATATTCTTATTTACTTATATATAAAGGTGTTTATATTGAGTTACTGATGTATTCATATATGATCGTCGAATACAAAAATTTGTTAAAAATAAAAATATTGCTGAAAATAAATTCTAAAAAAGGAACAAATTTGAAAGTAGAGTAATAGGATTAAAAAAATTTCTCTTTTTTATGTTATTTTAACTGGGACTGATTCGATACGCTGATCTTTTTCAATGTCTAATGCAAATTTCGTTAACCAACAGCTAAGGGTGTCAATAGGTTGGGTCGGTTCATATTATTTTTTATTTGACTCGAACCCGACCCGATTAAATTCGGGTCAAAAAATCTTGACCCATACCCGACCCGACGGGTCACGGGTCGACCCGACCCGACCCGTAAAATAATTAAATATTTATTAATTATTTTTACATAATTTTAAGCAATAAAATATTAATTAATTTATAATTAATCTTAATTAGTGTATATATTTTAAGATTTAATTAGTACTAAATCATAAAATTATTTCAAAAAATATAATAATCGGATCGGGTCGGGTTGACCCAAACCGACCCGATTCGGATCAAAAAAATTAAACCTATATTCAACTCATTTATTTTTCAATTATATCGAGATCAGATTGGATCCGATAAAAAATTAGCACCCCTACCAACAGCACAATTTACGTAGTGCCCATAAGGCCATAACTTTGAATAACGCGTTCTTTTCTTTGTTACTTAATTTCTGAATTGTGGCGCTCATTCCAAAATGGAAACGCGAATTTATCTGTCTAAATCAACAGGCAAATCTTTCAATTCACAATTACTTTTCGCTTTTCAGTTTTCAGCATCAACTTTGGTATGAAAAGTAGAAAAAAGAAAAGGCTGAAGATACTTTGGTAGAGGCTTAAATGACAACCCTCCAAAGTTTGTTAACAAAAATAGCTTAGTCACAATAACATGTAGTATTCTACAAACACGGACTCTAGTCTACAAATATATATTTTCAAAATTAATTGAATGCATTATCGGTGCAAGCCAAGATTCCTTGTGCTGTTCAACACAGCCTCTAAATCATAACGACTACTAGTTCATAGGCTGGTTGTGCAGTGTACATATCAAAGCTCGGTCAGAACATAATATCTCACTATTTAATTAATATGTTCATTTGTGAAGGAGCAGGGGAACAGTAGGATAGGATGGTACTTCCACCACCAAACTACCCCTTTACCTGACACGTAACCTCCTTTGACTGCCATCTCTTATACTTATAGTCATCCCTGTTTGCCTCTCAGACTTTTCTGTTCCCCCTCACTATCCTTTTAAATTAAACAATTCAATATTCTTCAAATGTAATGTTAAACTGAAATCAAATAAATTATATTGTTACATTATATTCGGTTTTCAGTGAGATGCATGTATGTACCCTCTAGTCCTCTACCCTGTGCCCTGTGGTGTAAGAGGGGAGGGAGCTCAGGGAGGGACTGAATTTATCCTGTCATCCAGACAGGGCAGCTACTACTAGCCTAATACTGTGTGAACCTCTCTGCACAAGGCGCAGTTGTTATTAAAGAGGGGAAATACTAAAATAAAAGGAAACCATAATTATTCTCAATTTAGTACTCTGTTTGCCATTAATTCCCGGAATAAATTCCTTTTGTCGTCACCTAAGAGGGATAGGTACTCGGCAGAGGGAATAAGGTATCCTAACTCTGCACTCGGAATGATGGCTTTGGGTACAAACAGGCTACACCTTTTCTCAAAAAAAAAAGAAAAAACAAAAACAAATCAGGCTACAGTTCTACACCCGCTTTACGCCAAAAAAAAAACAGCTTTACGCCCTTTTTGTTCTTTTTATCTATCATCGTTTTTCTAAGTATTAATATGAATATCATCAACTACAATTCCAATTTTTTCTAAGTATTAATAAATGTTGTCAGGAACGAATATTTTAACATCATAATAGATCCATACTTGCAATGACCCATTTCATCATTTGGAGGGAGAATCAGCTCGGCAGCAATAATCTAATCGAGCAACGGGAAGATGAAATTCAACTAAGCAGAAAGGTTGCAGCATATATTTCACAACATCATCATTAGTCCTTCAAGTCTATCTCTACTTTATTGTAGTTTTATTTCCTTAATTTTAAGCTTTTTATGTCTTTTATTTTCCATGCAATTCAATCCTCTTGAGTTGTGGTAGTTTTATTTTCTTTTGTTCCTTTTGACTTAATTTACCAATGACTTTTGGTATAATAAATAAAAAATATGGGCATTGACCCTTATTTTTCATCAAAAAGAAACAATTCCATTTTTTAAAATAGAAAAAGGAATTTTTTTTGCATCAATTAGTATGCTTGTAGCTTTTTTGCATGCACTAGCAAGATCTGAATTTTTTTAGGGCCAACAATCTTGGACCGAATATTTTTTTCGGGTCCCAAACACCCTATTTCATCCAACTAACCACGAAAGATTCAATTTGAGTCTAACCCGTATTAAAAATTCGGATCAAAATCTGACTTAAATTTTTTTAGTTTCAAACGATCATAACTTTGATAAAAACATCGTAAGAAAATGCATAGTCACTTTTCAAAATGGCACAATATGAATAAATCGTAACGAGCATTCTTCGACTAACCGGACAATGTTATTTCAACATAAATAAATATTCATAATTTTTTACATAATTTTTGAAAGATATTATTTACCTCAAACAATAACTATGCTTTTTTTATAATTATTCAAATTTAACTTTCTTTAAGAACACTTTATTGGTCACACATTTAATCTTACATCACCTCGGACGTTTAGATTTTTGATCTTACATCCCACAAAAAGAAAATTTTTCTTCAAATTATTTCATTAATCTTGAATTGTATTATTAAAACTAAATGAATTGTATTCATAATATTTCTTCAAATTATTTCATTGATCTTGAATTGTATTAATGTTTTTATTCATAATTTTTTATGTATTTTTATACATTATTTTTATTATTCAACTTCAATGTCACTCATATAATAGGGTTCCTATAAATAATAGTTCATTTATATTTAATAATATAAATAGGATACAAAATAAATTATATTATGAATTCATTAACATAAACTGAGTTTGATATCAATACTTATATATATATATATATATATATATATAGAGTGGAGATAGCGTGAGCTTAAGCTCACGGAGGCCTTCCGTGAGATTAACTCAAAAAACATATTAAATTATCTTAAAATTTTAATTTATCATTCTCATTAAATTATTTATATGAAAATCTCATGGGATGCAAAAATTTGGAGCGTTTTGAGCTTTTTAAGTCACCGTTTTTAATTTTTGAAAATCAGCTCTAAAAATAATAATAATATATTCAATACTTGAACATCATTTTCAAAAATTAAAAACGGCGACTTAAAAATCTCAAAACGCTCCAAATTTTAGCATCCCATGAGATTTTCATATAAAGAATTTAATGAGAATGATAAATTAAAATTTCGAGATGATTTAATATGTTTTTTGAGTTAAGCTCACGGAAGGCCTCCGTGAGCTTAAGCTCACGCTTTCTCCACTATATATATATATATATACAGAGAGAGAGAGAGAGAGAGAGTAAATCTAGCGTGCTCTTAAACTCATAGTGATCTTTTCGTGAGGTCAACTCAAAAAGTATATCAAATCATCTCTAAATTTTAATTTTTTTATACTCATTAAATTCTTCAAATGAAAATCTTATGGGATGCAAAAATTTGAGATGCTTCAAGTTTTCTAAGTCTTCATTTTAAATTTTAAAAATCAACTCTAAAAATAATAATAAAATATTTAATGTTAACTCAAAACACTTTAAATTTTTGCATCCTGCAAGATTTTCATATGAAAAATTTAATGAGCATGATAAATCAAAATTTAAAGATTATTTGATATATTTTTGAGTTAAATTCATGGAAGATCTCTGTAAACTTAAGAGCATGCTAGATTTACTCTCTCTCTATATATATATATATAAATCAACTCCTTTAATATATCCCATAATATAATTAAATCATCGTATATTCATATATGCTCAAGCATAATTATTTTTTAACGTAAAGAATATCTTTAAGAAATTTTGTATTCATCGATGTCGAAATACCATATTTTTTTATAACGAAGACTTATAAAAAGTTGGACATCAAATTAGAGGGACTCAGAAGCATGTTTTGGCTGAAAATGTTCATTATTGTTTATTCATATTGTATCATTTTTAAAAAATGGTTGTGTATTTTCTCATGACGTTCCTATAAAAAGTAGTTGTTTATTCATTTGAAATTTTCAAATTAAATCTTGATCCGAATTTTTAATTTGCACCAAATTGACTAAAACAGAAGGCCAGATCAGAAAAAAATGGAAAGGTGTTGGCCCAAAAAGAATTCAGACCAGAGTAGGTGACCTTAAAGAAAACTTTGACCATGCTATTGGATGAAATTAAACAAATGTTCAATCATATTAAAACATACGAAATTATTTTCTATTTTCTATTTTAAAAAATTGGCTACAATTCACTCTTTTTATGGAGAATATAAATAGTATAATATTGAATGACCGTTGTAAGTATGATGAAGTTTGTGTTTTGTAAATAATTTTGAAAACACTGAAGACATATATATTCGTTGTATATAAATTATATAACAATTATTTATATATACACCCCAAAATAAATAAATAAATGAAATAAAATAAAATATAAATCAAAGCAACCATTTGGTCAACATTCATTTTTTCTTATGACATGCGCTTAATCAAAGGCACTATGCAATAAAATTGTCATCGGAAGAAACATTGTGTCCAGGTGGGAGGGTCAAAACATCTTCTTTCTAATAGTTCAAGTTTTTCAATTAGTAGATAAAATATAGCTGTACTAACACAGGAAAATAGTAGTCAAGGCAAAAAAGAATAGAATATATTCTCCCTGCCAGAAGCGAGTTAGGTTTCTCTTCAATTTCCTGTATATTTAGACAGCCGGATTTCAAAGGAACAATTCAGATTTACCTAATTTCTTAAATCAAGCAATCTTGAGAAATATGGTACAACAATTCAGAGATAAACTATTATGAAAATATTTACATTTCAGTTGATTCAAAAATGTCTTGAAAAATATATTCTGTCGTCTCCAAAATTTCAATTTATAGTGTCAATAAATTTTTTATATCGAAATCTTATAGGATAAAAATGTTTTCTATTTTTAGTGTTTTTTATCTATTTTTCAGATTTTATAACATTGTTATAAAATAATAAAGTTTTTATATAAAAATATATCATTTAAAAAATTGAAATAAATAATAAAATAATAATAATAATAAATTGTATCTTATAAGATTTTTAATATAAAAAATATTGAGTATCTTAATTAAATCAAAATTTTGAAGATGATAAAATATATATTTTTTAAATGTTGACATGTTGACCAAAGTACAAATATTTTTCACAATAATCTATCTCCAACTGTATACTAACGACATTTAGTTTTCAATTAAATGGTAGAGATTTTTGTGCAACTTTTTAAGAAAATGAACCAAAAAATTACCGAGGTTTGGGAGAGTTCACATCATCTATAGTACTGTAAATTTTATAATTATTCGTATTTGAAAAGTAAACGCCCCCCTAAATCTAAACAATGTCTATAGTAATGTTCTTCTGAACGTAATATTATTCATATGAGAGGGGCTGCCTACAGTAAAATTTACAGTACTACAGAGGATATGCTCCTAATTTGGAAGAAGCCTGAATTAGATAATGGCTCGTGTTACTTCTGTGGGTTCGCGTCTGCAGCCATAACAACGATGGCAGAACTATGCCACAGGAAGAGGATACTGACTGGATTTAATTTAAACGGCTCATATTTTGGTTAATGAAAAGGATTTTTATTTTTTATTTTGTGAATCCCTATCTGTTATAAATTTAATGACAGAATTCTGCCATCACTACTATAACACAGATGCGAATCCTTGCTTATGTAGTAGTACAAAGAGGCATGTGATACTCCTTTGACTACGCTTTTTCATGGTAAAACAGTGGAAAAGGGTAGGAAAGGGCGGAGAAAAATGTGGGAAGAAAAGGCAAGGAGTGCGCCGTAATTATTGGCGTGTACAGGGAGGCGTACAGATACTGATTCACGGCAGCTGCGCATCTGCAAATTCTGTACTGTTGCAATATGAAATGAAATGAACTCTCTGCATGGGCAACTGGGCACGTGATACCGATCAAATTCAATACCAAACGCCACCTTCTCAATTAATTGAGCTGAATATTTGTTTCCACTGTGCAACCATTGCCTCGGTACCTCCCTCTGGGATTGTGATCTGCTGCGCCTGCGCGGTACGCGTGTATGCGCACGGCGAGTCTGGGAGTCTGGACTAAATTCAAAGGGCTTTTTGAACTCAAAAATCGGTTCAAAATTCCTTTTCATCCGTTAATTTTACATCAAATTCATATTTTTTATTTGTTCAAAATTTTCTCTAACCTCATTTACGAATTTCAATGTAAAATCAACGAATGAAAGTGAATTTTAACTAATTTTTGGGTTCTAAACCTTTAAACTTACCTCAGACTCGTGCACGGCAGTTCTTAAATATATGGGTGTTCTTTGAGATTGATGAAACACAAAATTTAACGCTCATCAGACGGTTTTTAAATCGCGCTGCAGACAATATGAATTCCTCCCTCCTGCGGCCTCTATCCATATTTTTTTTTTCTTGTCTAGCTGTCTTTCCCTCCTCCATTTAATTTTTTTTCTCTGTATTATTATTTCACCAAATAAATTCAAATTTGAGTGTGGGTGGTTCAAATTTCAATTGCCCATAATATTTGAGGGGGGGGGGGGCGTAGAATGTATCAAATAGTGAAGCAAAATGTATTAATTACCGAATTGAAAATGTTTTATATCTGTCACTGCCATTTTCAATACTTCTTAGAAAAAATGCCGTGTTTAATCTGTTTTCCCACCAAATTTAAACAAGACTATGAAAATTAATCTATTAAACAACATAAGGTTGATCTATTGAATTTAAATCAAATTATTGCTATCGGAAACATTTCCATTTTCTGACAAAATTATGGTACTTATATCACTTTTTTATGTGCCAATAAAATATTAATGGCCATTATGTAGCAGAAAGAAACAGTGGTCTTATTCGCACTTCTCCAAGATAAAATAAAAATCCTATTAATTACACGTGAAGTGAACTATAGTTATTCGTTTTTATTAGCATAGATTAATAATATTTATTTTATAATTTAAACTTTGTGATAATAGAATTTATAAAAGAAAATTACAGTAAAAAAACTCTGACATAAATATTTTTTTAATATATATATATATATATATATATAATAGTATAGATATAATATTAACATTGAGTAACTTCCGTGAGCTTAACTCAAAAAACATATTAAATCATCTCGAAATTTTAATTTATCATTCTCATTAAATTCTTTATATGAAAATCTCATGGGATGCAAAAATTTGGAGCGTTTTGAGATTTTTAAGTCACCGTTTTTAATTTTTTAAAATGATGTTCAAGTATTGAATATATTATTATTATTTTTAGAGCTGATTTTCAAAAATTAAAAACGAAGACTTAAAAAGCTCAAAACGCTCCAAATTTTTGCATCCCATGAGATTTTCATATAAAGAATTTAATGAGAATGATAAATTAAAATTTCGAGATGATTTAATATATTTTTTGAGTTAAGCTCACGGAAGGCCTCCGTGAGCTTAAGCTCACGCTATCTCCACTCTATATTATAATATTAACATTGAGTAACTGCGTGAAATTTTTCTACGAAGAAATTATACAAACATATATTATATCTTATGATACACCATAAAATTTTATTGGATAAATCCGAGAGTTCTAATATTTAAAAGGGTAAATATGATATATGAACTTTAGAGGGGAATACTTGATTTCAAAGTTTTAAAAAAGGTTATATGCATGAAATTCTGCCTTAGAAAATAATATAAGCAAATAAAATCAGGAACGAGTAGTAGTGGTGCTGATAGCGTAAGCCATGAGATTGTTAATCCACCAAATATTGTCTGATTTTTCAGCAGTTGCATGTCTCTCATATTTATTAAGCATTTAAGCGCTCTAATTCTGTAGCAGTTTATGTTTATTTTTCACATTTATGAAATCAATATGTTATTTTTAACTTAAATGTTGCAACTGCGAAAATTATTTTGAAGTTTTATTTTCCTCACAATCACGATTGTTACACAGAGTACTACATATATCCATACTACAATTTTAAAATACCTTTTTTAATTAGATTATTGGCTTTAATTGTGTGCTCATTGATAATTATGATTGATTGTTGTCTATATATAAAGATTTTATGACGTCTAAAAATAGATAATAGTATGTCAAAACAATATAATTTAATTAGCACATCATAACTAACTAATTATTATTGTAATTAATTAACTCTTTCAAACTAAATTAGCAAAATTACCACAAATAATTCGCTTTGTCAAACTAAATTCGCAATGTAATAATTTTCTTTGAAAATCAATGCCGTTGCAACTAACAGACATAATACTAGTTGAAGATAACGAACGCACCAAAGACATGTCATATATTATCATATGTTATGCAAGCTCTCGTATTTGCCAACAAAGCCATCCAAATCGTTGTCTTATCCATCCTAGGCTACTAGCTTTCGCAGTTTTTTTTGATCCAACGGTAATGCATCATGAATTCATGATAAAAATAAATTTTGAAATTTATGAATGGCAACGCGTCACTGGTAGTGACGTTTTTTGTTGCAGTAGATGTTGATCCAACGATAATGGATTATGATCAGGATGAGCAAAAGCAAACGCGCCACTGTTAATAGCGCGTTTACACTATTTTACACAAAAACACTACTGACAGTGGCGTGTTTGCTCCACGCCACTTCCAGTGGTGTGTTGCCATTCGTAGATTTTTAAATTTTACTTTTATCACTCTTATTATTAATAATATAATAATTATAATTATAATATACAATAAAACTGTAGCTTCGTGTAAATGCAATGTTTACAAAGAAATCTGTTTTTTTTTCTAATATCGTTTTTCAGAGGTACAGATTTTCTTTGTAACTAAAAATAAAAAAGATATATGAATATTATATAAACCACCGTTGTATGTTTATATGTGTTCCATTTTCCTTAGAAAACGAGACTATTTTGAACAGGCTTTGTGTGTTGCCTATAGCGTAGGCCACTGGAACTCCTATAGGTTGCCTTACATACGTAAAGATAAAGCCTAATACTTCTCTAGCTTTGGCGTTTTCATGTGGCCTTCAACTATTTTCTTTTATGAATACACAGGAGAAAACGCAATGTAAAGGATTTCATATGCTTTCTTATGACACTCATGATGTTTCACAAATATAGAAAGAGATCGATCGCTTCTTATTCATGCTTCGTATATCACAAATCCAGTTTTTAGTAATAATAAGTTTTATTAAATTAATATTATTAAAAATAAGAGTGAGAAACGTAAAATTTTAAATATACGAATGGCAGCGCGTTTGAATTTACGAAACGCGCCACTACCAGTGGCGCGTTTCCTTTTTTTTTTTTTTTTTTTTTTTTTTTTTTTATTTAAACGCGCCACGCGCCCGGTGCGCGCTTTCCGTTTTTTTTTTTTTTTTTAAACGCGCTACCGGCGCGTGGCGCGTTTACTTCTTATATATACAAAACGCGCGCAGGCGCAAGTGAGATGGAGGCGATGCGCGGCGTTTCATTATGTTTTTGAAACGCGCGCACGCCGCTGGCGCGTTTAAATCGCATACCGACAGTATGCGCGCCATTCGTATATTTGAAATTTTACGGTTTTCACTTTTATTTTTAACAATATTAATTTAATAATAATTATTAATAATAAAAACTGTCACAAATCAGCTTGAGTTTGCAATATTTTACAAACTCCAAGCCGATTAATAAGCTGGAACTTAAAAGCGAACTCATAAATTGAGCCTTCTATTAAACATTTTACAAAAATAAATAACTAATTAAATGGCAGTTTTCACATACAAACTACACATGTTTTGCAGCGAGGAAACTATGCAACTGTTGGTTAAGACAAAATATATTTTGCAAAAAAAAAAAAAATGTTTCTGAACTAAACCTTCTGGCTAGACACCAAATATATATATAGAGGCGGAATCAAAAACGATCGATAGAGTGTGTCCGGTTTAAATAAATAGAATGTTTGTGTCAAAAGAAAATTTATTTTTTACCGTACGATCTTTATTTTTTAATGAACTGAGAGAGTGCCCTGATGTCGGCCGGCGCCTACTTTGACTGCGCCCCTATATATATATATATATGAGTAAAGATACAGCTCACGGAGATCTTCCGTGATCTTAACTAAAAAATCATATCAGATCATCTCCAAATTTTAATTTATCATACTCATTAAATTCTTTATATGGAAATCTTATGTGATATAAAAATTTGGAGTATTTTGAGTTTTTTAAATCATGATTTTTAATTTTTGAAAATCAACTTTAATAATAATAATAATATATTCAATACTTAAACATCATTTTAAAACATTAAAAATGGTGACTTAAAAAACTCAATACACTCCAAATTTTTGCATCCCACAAATTTTCATATAAAAAATTTAATAAGGATGATAAATTAAAATTTAGAGATAATTTCATATATTTTTTGAAGTTAAACTCACGAAAAGCCTCCGTAAAATATTTTTACTCTCGCTATATATATATATAACATCAAATATCGACGACCCATATGGCTGAAAGAAAAAGAAAAACAGAACTCTTGTTTTGTTTTGTTCGAGTGATTCTATTCCTATCCTTCACAGCACGAGTTAGGAAGACAACAAAAACTCCATCCAGTGGCATCAAATTCGAGCTACACTATATATCCTCAAACATCATCATGCAAATCACCCCGGAAAATCCGTCTCTGTACAGTACTGAAATAGAGCCACCAGTAAGTTAAATCAAATATAAACTCTTTTAAAAAAATCAAATATAAACCATTCCTAAAGTTAGTACGATTGCACATGCGAACCTATGTAGTGACATGACCGGGGGGCACTAGCTAAACTTGGCAGATTTTTTTTAGTTGATAAAAAAATTAATTAATAAAAATAGCATGACCGGGGGGCACTAGCTAAACTAGTTCAGGTGTGTTTTTTTTTTCAAACTTGGGTCCAGATGTGTTTTTTTTTCTTCTATTTGTTTAGTTATTGTTATTAATAGGTTTTAATAATTTATTATATTTAAATATTCATTTTTTAATTTAACTCATTTTTTAATATAACAATGATTTTAATTAATAACTATTATTAAAGATAATTTTTATTTTAAAAAAAATAGCTATAACATTTTTTATGAAGTCAGATTGATATATGGAGTCAACAATGAATAGAGACAAATTGATTAGATAAGAACATATGTTATTGTATATTATTCACTCATTCGATAACTAATATAAAGAATATAATTATACATCTAATAATAAAAAAATATTTACTCAATAATACATACATCATGCTCATGTAATAATATAAAAAATTATATAATTTCTATGAAAAAATAGAAGTTAAAACTTCAAATGCGTTAATAAGCTTGAAGACGATGTTTTTTGGCCCTAAGTAGATCTTGTCGTAATTTTTCCGTGGCCGCGTAGCAAGCCTCAATCGGAGTTTTCTATCAAAAATTATGGCCGTTTGAAGTTGAGATGGTCGAATTTTGGTTTTTATTTATTCTCGCTCTCTTCTTTCTTTCTTATTTCTATTTTTGTCTCTCTCACCTCTCTTATTATATATGAAAACATATGAAAATGGTTGAGAATCTGATATTTCAATTTTTAAATTTTGATTTTTGAATCGTTGATTTGAATGTTGTCTAAGGTCATTTCTATTATAGTAATAATATGGACTAACGTACTCAGTGTTACTATTTTTAAAATTATATTTTAATTATTATAATATTATGTCTTTTATTATTATTTCACATAACAAAATGATTAGATAAATATTTAAAAATAAACTAAACTAAAAAATAAATATTTTAAACATAATAAATAAACTAATAAAACTTATTAAAAAACAAATTTGGTCCCTTAATGAATTTAATTACATAAATACACATGACAAGATAATTAAATAAATATTTTAAAATAAGATACATTAAAAAAATAAATATTAAAATCCATAAAAATAAGTTAAATTAAAAAATAAATATTTAAACATAATAAATAAACTAAATAAACTATTAAAACCTATTAAAACAATAACTAAACAAACAGAAAAAGAAACAGCTGGACCCGAGTTTGAAACTCGGGTCTGGCCTGGGTTCGAAAAAAAACCATCATACCAGTTTCATTTATTATTTTTTTATTTACTAAAAAAACTTGGAGACTCTCCCAAAGAAAAACAATAATAAATATGATAATCTCTGATAGAAAACGAATGAACGTATATGAATTATATTATGAGAGGGCTGTATTTTTTAAGATCTAATTAACTTACTAATTAGGATTGAGTATTTAGTCTTATGATATTAATTAATTAGGCTCTATAAAATCTATTTTTTTATTATTTATCTTGAATAGTTCTCGAGTTGAAAATTTTTGAGCTCAAGAATTACTCAACATTCATCTCAATACGACCGTTGCCGTCATAAAGTCCTCATATCCCGCAAACATTATATATAGTTGGAGACACGATAATGCGCACTTAATGTCATGATTTCACTCTTAAAATCTCATTAATTTGCATTAATTATTTTTTTTATGTTCCCTCTTCTATATAAGACTTTGTCAAGAACTTTAAAATAAAAAAATTCATTTTTTTCACACATGCATAAAATTATATAAGTCAGAATAACTCGTTCATACGACCAAAACACACTCAGACGCTCCTTTTTTGTACATATGACCTGGACTACTAGATCAGAACATATCATATCTGAAATAATAATAACTCACTAAACTGCTTTTAGTAAAGGTTAAAAAATGGAAAAAAAAGTAAAAAAAAAAATGAAATCCAATTGGTCTTCTTGACACTTGAGCTTTAAGAATGATAATTTTGATAGTATAAAAGTTAGATCAAATAAGAAGTCGAACGTTTTATACCTTATCTACACGGGAAATTACACCATATATAATTTCTTGGTATATGGCTGCAAAAAAATCATCCAAATTAACTCATTATGAATGTCAAAGCGCGCGTCACACCCTTACAAATCTGGTTGTTTCTTTAATGAGACATACTTGATGATGTTGACTGAGCAGTCTACCAGTATCAGGTACCTTAGAAGATACGAAATGCATGGCAAATATTTGATAATATTATCCCACACTCTACAAAGATTTTTGCCTTGTGATAATGAACCTCGTGAATTAACGTCATAGACATGCAAAATAATAAATTACTATGATATTTTGTTTATTTAATTACAAAGCTTCATATATAAAACCAAAATTTTACTTTTAGAGTATTTTGTACTAAGAATTTCATCACTGCCTATACAAGTTACCAAAAATAGGCTTAATAATGGAGGGCCGTTAGTTAAGTATTGGAAGTTGGAAATGCGGCTATCAGAATTAAACAATAACTTGAAAATTTTGGAGTGTGTCGGTGACTTGTAAATTATATTTTTTCACAATTGCAGTTGTACTCGTTTAAAAATTAATTGATGAGATTTGATATATTTTGTCATGATTGTATTGAATGCGTTGAACATGCATTTAGTAAGATGTATATATGTGATATGTCCAGTGAGTAATGTACTTGTTTGATTACAAAAATAGGCTTAATAGTGGGGCACTGTCCATATGCAGGCTGCAGGCCCACCTCGCTTCCTTGCACACAAGTGGGTTCTGTAACTTCTGTTCTTATGTGGATTTCAACGTCTATTTCATCATCTTCGTAGTACTATTATGTACAGAAACGGATGTAGGATTTAGAGTTTAGGGTTTAGGGTTTTGGTTTTTGGAAAGCGGATGTAGGGTTTTGATGAGGGTAATTATTGGGTTTAAACACGTTAACTAATTAGATATTAAATAAAAAATAATAATTTAATATATATTTTTATCTAATAAAAAATTATTAAAATAATAAAATTTTATATATTAAAAATAACAATAAAATAAAGCTCAAAGTAATAGATGATCAAGTTGATGAAAACAGTTTTTTTTTACGAAACTTTATATTTTGACATCTTTTCATAATTATTTCATTATGCGCGATATTAAATATTTTTTTCTCAATAAAAATAATTAGATAATCTAGAAGGGGCAAAAAAAAATTTCGGGGGGGACAGATTACTGAAAAATGATCTAAAAGTACTATTTTTCAAAATCTAGAAGGGACAGCTACCCCTGGCATTAACTAGGTCTGTCCCTGATTATGTATGCGGTATATGTTAAGGTTTGTGTAGCAAAGGAGGTTAAAAATATGCAAGTAGTTATGATAAGTTTATGTATCAAGTATAGCTGCAAAACGGACTAAAGATATGTCAAGCTCTCCAAGCTGAACTTGAACTAAATTTGTACCAAATACAAAAGCAATTATGTCATATTTTTCATTTTTGAATTTAAAATATCAATTAATTGTTCTATATGATCTCCATATTAAAAATATAATTTAATGTCAAAATTTTATATTTTTTTAGTAGAAAATATATTGAACTAATAATTTCTAATAATAATGATTTTCCGCCTCAAAAAATAAAAAAAATCCAAAAAGTGAATAATGCTTCAATTTAAATTAGAAATTTCCGTTTTTAGTATTATAAATTAGCATCTTGTTTTGTTTTAATAAATTTCGGGCGAATACTTTTGAGTAGTATGCACGCGCATCGATTATTTTTAGTTCAATTTATGGGATACATAAGTCAAATATAACCAAGTTTTTGTTATGATACCTTTGGTAAAGTTCGAATGACATTTATATAAGAAATATTTTGCTAACTTGAATAAGTGAAATAATTATTTGAGTTAAGTAATTTTGCACAATTAAAACTATGTTGAGGTAAAATTGTAAGATTGTGAACTATCGTGGAAGATTTGGGCAAATCTAAAATGCTTGAATAATTTTTTTATATTCCCATTTTTTTATATATGACGGTACATATAAATTATATCTAGTTACATTTTGACAAAGTTACAATAAAAGAAGCCATATAAAATATAAAATTATTCCCGAATTTCTTATGTTTTATGTTAAATAATCCAAAACAAGAATCCAACATGAGGAAATCGTATATACATATATAGCACATACACTAAACTCAACACCATGCCATGCCACGGAAATACTCACTAGTCCATGGTAGTGTCGTCTCCCCCTCCATCTTTTAGGATCCCACACGGATGAAAAGGCTAATTACTTTCATACTTTGAATGGCATTTTCCATTGCTCTGGGTACAATGCCATCATTTATCCCCTAGGACCGGGTCACCGGGTCACCGGGTCTTTATTGTTTCTCTCCTACCGGTACCGGTTTTATTAATCCCTTTAGTGTACTCTTAGTCTTATTGGTTGGCATATCCCCTTCCTTTAATTGTAGTATTTATTTCTCGTCGTACTTTTCTTTATTATATATCTTGTCATAAGTGGGGATGGTCCCATTGTCCAAACTGGAGTTTAAATACGAGGTTAAACACAATCGAGCCTTTGTTTCATTTGCTTTTGTTGGTATCTATTTGGTTTCACTGTCTGTTCTTTTTTTTTTGTCAGCTTGGTTTTAGTTAATTGGTCAATGCGGAATTAAATTGTCCATGGATTCTCATTTACTCGCATAATAATCCAGTCACCCCCCTTGTTTATATTTGCATGGTCTTTTGTAGTAACATCACAAAATTCATGTTGCTTTATCTCTGTCGCAGACGATACAAACAAATAAGTAAATTCCCGCACCGCCTCCTGTATATTGTATCGATAACGACGTACCAGTACAGCAAGAGTTTTCAGCATCGAATTCGTATCTGTCGTGCTGCATAATGTAATACTAATACAACACATGATCCATCAATTGCATTGAGTGCATGCACGAATTTCAAAATAATCCAATGAATCACATTACAACGTCAGTACGTAACAGAGGTTAAAAATCCTCAGTGCAGCGCGTCTAATTACATTGAGAATCCAATGAATGAATCCAATGAATCGTAATGTGTTGCAAGCTAGAATGCAGAAAACAATGAGAATCCTCCGAAATACGGTGTTCCACATTAGAAATCCACACAGCCACATATGACATGTCATGAAAATATATGCCCCAAAAAAGAGAGAAAATTAAAAACCTTCAAAGTCCTAGTAGTACCATCTAACTATCATTTGTAACCGGAAAGGTGATTCATTCTCCTGCCACGTCTCACGTGCCAGTGCCAAATTCATTCAGCTATATCCTCATAGATAGTATCCCGATGAATTACAATCTGCATCTTTGACAGTGTTGGAACCCACTAAACGTGTCATGATTCTCAAGAGCACAAAAATGGAATGAAGCCACACTCATTTTAAATGCTTACAAACGATTTTCCTTTAATTGGACTTTCTAAATATGTTCCAAGAAATTGGTTGCAATAGATATGATATTGTTGCATTCTAGAATTGGCAATAGAGAAAATCTTTTGCCGGTCGTTGCAATATATCTTATAGCAATAGATTTGCAACGGAATTGTTGTTGCAATTGATATTTCAGTTGCAACGAAATACAATTCACAACAACTTTTGCAATAAATATATTGGTATGGACAATTATGTTTGCAAAAATATGCATTTAAAGTACAATTGATAACATCATAGCAACTCATAAATCTAAAGCAATCCAATCCGCATGATGAAAAGACGTTTGTGCATCGTCTTCGATCTTGTTCTCTCTATATACATAAACGGATACTCTATATTTGTATGTGTGATAGTATAATGCGCTATATTTGTATGTGTGACAATATGAGACATATTGAGAGTATGTAGGACACTTAGAGAGAAGAGATCGAGACCATCAAAGTGAGATAAACATCAAGATATCTCAATTCGTCCATGACGGAAGTGAGAATAAGTGATCTCTATGAGAGAATCGATGAGACCGTAGCATCTAAGTTGTGGATTAGAGGGGAAGACTCGATTAAATTCATGGTTTTATCTCCATTCAGCAAGTTCTTTGAGGCTTACAGTGCAGAGAGATGTTGAAAAAAGACTTAGACACATTGGATATAATTGGTACCATAAGATCAAAAGAAAAACACTTCTATTAGTAATTGTGAATTCTGGTATCTTGATTTTCAACAGTTACAACATAAATATTGTGAAACCACTAACAATGGGAATAAGTCCTTTCAACTCGGCATCATGGTGAAAAGGGACAAGAACAGAAATTAGGGTTGCAAACGAATCGAATTTGAACAAACTCATCAGTATTTGAGTTTGATTTGAAACTATTTTGAACTAAATCGAATTCGAACTAAATCGAACTTGAGCTAAATCGAACTCTAAATGAACTCAATTATTCTAATTTTTATATTTTTTATATATTATTATAAATAACTAGAGCTAAAATAATTAATATTTTATCAATTTTATATTAAATTTTATAAAATGAACTAATATTTATTAATTTAATAATAAATTAATAATATCTTATTAATTTTATAATAAAATAATTATTTTATTGCATATATTATTGACTAAATAGTTAAAAATATATGCAAACAACTACATATCGAACTATTACGAATCGAATTCGAACTAGTTCATTAAAAATATTATTAAACCGAACACGAATCAAACTAACATAAAAGTCTAATCAAACGAACCAAACTCAAACTAAAATCGAATCGAATATCGAACGAATTACGAATTATGAACTTTTCTTGCACTCCTAACATAAACAGAGTTGAGAATTTACTTATTTGTTGAAAATGTAAACAATAACTCCCGAATTTGAATTTCCAAGGTAGGACTACCACTGACACACTGGATAGATCAAATTGTTGGATATTTGTTTGATCTTATCCCACTTAATTTGGGGAAGGTCATGGTCGTCAAATTTATGTCCATATAGCCTGTTAAATTTGTAATAACTATAAATAGCTGATACGATAGTGCTCTCTATAAGAATTTTCAGAGCCTATATAAGAGTAGAAAATTAGTTACAATACTTGAGGGACAGTTAAGAAGTATGATGAGACAGTCAGACGGGGAAATTAAAAAAAAAATGAGTAAGAGCTGAGAAGAATATAGAAAATTAAACCTTTTTTGTCTAATAGAGATTAATTTCACCATCTGGGCTTCTACTATTCGACCCATTCCCATTCAAAGCTATGTCCTGCACAGAGTAATTCCAACTTTTTAAGCCCATATTAAATGACACAAAAGTAGCACGCAGATCTCTTTTTAGGTTTGGTGCTGAGATTGTGGGCCTAGTTGGGATACAAATCTAGAGCATCATATCTAGCATGGCCGGCCCAGAAGCATCTAAAAGTCCAAACGCATTGCTCATTATTTTATTTATACGGATGTTATAGTAGGCTTTGAATAAAATTTCTGCACATTGAACTGAAGGAATTGAATGCCAAGCGATGTGCGAGGGTGCATGATCACATGCTGTCTTAATAAAGAAATAGAATTTTTATCTGAAAAGTGGAAAGGTTATGTTAGGTTAGGTAAGGCATTTCATACTTGACAATATGGAGTTTATATAATTATATGGCTTTGGAAAAAGACATATAATTATAGGTCTTTTTCCCTTGAAAAAATGGATTAACCATCGATTCTTTTTTAAACAAGTATCCAGCGAAGCGGTACCACAACCCGGGAGCAGTTGAGAGAGTTTGGTTATGGTGCTCTACGTAGTTAATGATTAAATTTATTATGAACTAAAAAATATAGGTAAATCATATTTAAATTTTGATTTATAAGTTTTAATAAATTCTTTATATCAAAATATGATGTGATATAAAAATTTTAATTTTTTAAAATTTCTAAGTATTAGTTTTAAATTTTTAAAAATGACCTAAGAAATATGTATTATTTTATTATTATTACTGAATCATCTTAAAAACATAGAAAATTAATACTTAGAAAATAAAAAAAATATCCCATCATATTTTGATATAAAAAATTTATTGAGACCCATAAATCAAAATTTGAAGATGATTTATTTATATTTTTGAATCCGTAACAAATTTAATCATTAACTATGCGTAGCACCATAGCCTAACTCATTAAACAAAAACTTTTTAAACCTGCTACAAAGTTAATTACTTATCGGTACCACATCCTGGTTCCATCAAATCATTAAATATTTCAACGCAGATATCTAAAACAAACAGTCCACAACATACCATGAAATTTGAAACGTTTCCAGGATAACATGAAATGTAATTTCAAGATCATGTTTTCATTTAAAAGGTACTATACATAATGTATACTTTTTGATGCACCAAAGAACACATAATAGGAGCTATTTTGATAATAGAAATAGTAATTAAAAACCAAACACAAATTTACTATTTCAAATTAATGAAAACAATTATTATTATGTTGTTCCGGTTTGAGATAGAATAACTCGTGTTTTCACAATTCAATATTCGAAATAGCATTACTATTCTGATTATATAATCTGAATAGCATTTTTAATCATTCAAAATAACATAACTTTTTATTAAGGTTAATATCATATTTACCCTTCAAATCTTCTTCTATTTTATATTTAACTATCAACTCTTTAATATATTATATTTACCCATCAACTCTTTAGATCATGTCATACTTACCCATATACTATTTAATACATCCTTAAACACTTCAAATTATTTCATATTTATCCATAAATTAAAATATATAATATAATATATATTCATATATTCCCAATAATTATTTAGACTATCTTATATACTATTTAACTCTTTAATTCTCTCTATATTTATTCATAAAATGAAATTTGTATAAATATGATTCGATAGGCATTATTTAATTTTTCTCGACCTAACTGAAACTAGACTAAATGAATTACACTGAGTTAGATCAAGAAAATTAATTAAATTATATCTACCCAAATTGATTTAAATAAATTTTATTTATGAATAAATATAAAAGGTTAATTGTGTATAATCTATCATAAATAACTATTGGGTATATATAAAAATATTTTAATGATAGATGAATGTATAAATTTAATAATTTATTTGAGAGTTTATGGATAAATATGAAAGAATTTAAAGTGTTTAAAGATATATTAGATATATTAAAAAAATATATAAATAAATATGAAAGGATCTAAAGAGTTGATGGGTATATATAAAATAGAAAAACATAAAAAGATTAGATATGATATTAACCACATCCTTACACTTTCTAAAAATCACTATTTCTCACTATTATTAATTTCTCTATTCTTCACTATTATTTGCACGATCTAAACGGTGCCTATTGATAAGATGGCAAAATCTAACTTAATAAACTTATGGACCCTAGTCATTTTGATAAATCTTTTTTTTTAACTCAAACTATCTGGATGTACCTAACTCAATCCAATCTAACTCAATCCGAAATCAAACAACCTACAAAGCGAAGTCTTTCTTGAGAGACCAATTTTAACTTGGTAGCTGCCTTGCTTGAATTGCTCCTCTCTTTCTTCTTGTGATCCATTAATACTTCATACCAAAATTTTATAAACCACAAATATAAGTTATATAACTATTAATCATCACCATTTAAACTGGGAAGGAAATTCTTCAGCATCACATGGTAAAATAGGTAGTAGTTTTAAATGAGAGTTTTTACGCTTACTCTAACAGCACTATTAAGCAAAATGTATAGTTGTTAAACCCATGGCTCTCAATGATTTACATTTACTCATTTCTGGGGGGGGGGGGGGGGGGGGGGGGAATCTATGTAACCATACGACCAAATTCCAGCGGTCCTTACTAACTCTACTAATTTCCTATCTTTTAGGAGAATTAATTACACGACCTATATTTCAAATATCATCTACAGAGAGTTAAGAGTTATTAAAAAAATTCTAAGAGTAAGTAAAAAATAAATGATCGACAAATTGTATATGTTATAGAGAAGACTCGTACACAATGATTGTCACCAATTGCCACCCTTTTCTTGTTTTCTTATTAATCCTCTCCAATTTCTTTCTTTTGACTAACACCAAGTAGATTGGAACTCGTCTCCAGGAATACCCAATGTTATATCCAATTATATGATTTGATTAAATTAGTAACCCTATTTTATCATGTAGCAGCAATAATATACAATACATGACAGTTGACTAAGAATTAGATTATTTGAAGAATTAACTCAATGTAACAATTAATTAAAGTTTCATGCAGACATCACTTCACTTGCGCTAGTAAAAAAAATGTTTTTAAGTAAATGGAGCAGATTTTTTTTTCTAAAGGCCTAACCGAAGCTGTCAGCGTTGCAATTTCTACCCTCTATCTACGGGTGTTAATTAATGACCCGACTCGACGAATTAAACCAATCTGATCTGATATGACTTAAAAATAAATAGTTCAGATATGTATTTAATTTTTTTATCTGAATCGGTAAGGTCGGGTCGGGTTCGGATCATCCCGACTCATTTAATTGTATTTTTTAAAGTAATTTTATGATTTACTATTAACTAAAACTTAAATATATACTAATTAAAACTAATTATAAATTAATTAATATTTAATTATTAAAATTATATAAAAGTAACTAATAAGTAGTTAATTATTTTATACGGATCAGATCAGATAGACTCGTGGCCCGATCTGATTAGATATCAATTAAGATTTTTTTATCCGAATTTAAACGGACTAAATCGGATAAAAAAATAATAAAATAATGATAATCCGATTGATTGACACCTCTACCTCTACCCTCGAACATGCATGCACCTTAACTCTTACCATTACATCAATACCATTGCCTCAAAGCCTAGCTTATCCCCCCATGGAGCAGACATGTACATTCAACATTTTTAAGAATATATGAATGAGAAAATATTTGCTGGCTCGTGACATAAGTGAGGATCAAAGTACGATATTTTCTAATTCAGCAGATTATTTCAGATGACCAAATTTTTAGATGATTTTTTCGACGACGTTCGGAAAGGAACTTGTTGTCGAGTAAAGTTGTAAAAGTACCTAGCAGGTCTGGAAAGACTTTCTGAAATAAAAGAGTATTGAAGATCTAGAAGTTTGTAAAATACCTAGATTTATCAACTGTATAGAATATTTTTACTTTGTTTTTGTGAAAAGCGTGAAGAAGATATAATTATATATATATATATATTAGAGTGGTGGGACTAAAAAAGAAAAAGTGAAAAATAATAATAATAAATATTAGACCATATGTTGCCTCTTTGAAATTCACAACCATCTCAAAATAATTTTCATCGAAAAAATAAATATACTATATATATACATTAGAATTTTTTTACTATTTTTAAGATAGTTAAAAAATCGTCTCTTTTGAATAACTCATAATAACTAAATCAAATGATTTTCTAATTATCTTAAAAAATAGTAAAAAAAAATAAAAAATATATAATTTGACCTACATCTAGATGTTCATATAAAAATTATTTTATATTGTTGGATCATTATTTAAACTTTTAAAATTAAGAGCCGATCCATAGCACGAGAGCAACCCGTGCTATGCATAGCACCATAACCGTTGGGCTATGCATAGTACGGATTATTCCTATGCTTTGGATCGGTTCTTTATTATCAAAGTGCAATGGTCGATTCAACCATATAAAATGAGTTTTGTATGAATATCTATAGGTAAACCAAATTTTATATTTTTTAGAATTTATTATTATTTTTTAAGATAGTTAGAAAATCACTTCTTTTGAATGACTCATAATAACTAAATCAAGTGATTTTCTAATTATCTTAAAAAATATAAAATTTAGTCTACATCTAGATATTCATATAAATATCATTTTGTATAATTTGATCAACCATTTAAACTTTCAAAACAAAAAACCGATCTATAGTACGGGGCAATCGGTGCTATACATAGCACCATAGTCCAACTATATATATATATATATATATATATATATATATATATATATATATATATATATATATATAGACGAGAGAGAGATAGAGTTATGATACTATTAGTCACGAAGTATAAATATTTTTATACTTTGCGTCGTATCTCTCATTTCTGAATACAAAACACTGATCCGACCGTTCAAAGTGTTCTCCATATTAAAATATATTTGAAAACCAAATTTTATATTTTTTAGGATTTTTTTCTATTTTTTATGGGTTAGAAAATCATAAACTCAATGCATTTTCAACCCCTCAAAAAATAGAAAAAAATTTAAAAAAATATAAAATTTGGTCTCCAACCATATTTTAATATGGAAAAAACTTTGAATGGTTGGATCAGTATTTTGAATTCGAAAATGAGAGATACGATGCAAAGTACAAAATATTTTTGTACTTCACGTCGTATCTCCCATTTTCAAATTTAAAACACCGATCTGACCGTTAAAATTGTTCTCCATATTGAAATATATTTGGAGACCAAATTTTATAATTTTTAAAAACTTTTATTTTTATTTTTTTGAGGATTAGAAAATCGTTCTTATTAAAAATCATAAACTCAATGCATTTTCATCCTCTAAAAAAATAGAATTTTTTTTTCTAAAAAATATATAATTTAATTTCAAAATATATTTCAACATGGATAACACTTTTAATGGTTGGATCGGTATTTTAAATTCGAAAATTGAAAATACGACGCGAAGTACAAAAATATTTTGTATTTCACAACTAACCGTACCAGAAAAATAGCAAAAAAATTAAAAAAATAAATGTTGGTTTACTAATAGATTTTGTTATGAAGATTAGATTGAACGGTTCAGATCGATCATTTCTGACTTAAAATTAAAAATAAAGCACACAGCGCTTCTGTGATTTGCAAAGCACCATAGTCGGACTCTCTCTGTCTAATATATATATATATATATATATATATATATATATATCATTTACCTGTATAATTGTAAATGGGAATTATTCGATCGAGGTACCCTATGATTTGAGTGGATCCGTATTGGCTACGATCGAAATTAACGCGATGACAGGGTCCTGAGATCATAGCATGAACCGTGCAATTTGAACGGACGGATTGGATCAATTCGATTTATATTTTTGGAGGTCTCTTTTAACGACATTACATCTGTTGGATTGGAATTAGATGGCTCACAATAATGAAATTGCGCAAAATGTGAAGAGCATGAATGGAAGAAATTAATAATAAATTTTACATTCAAAATCTTTTATCTTGCAATTGGATCCTCCTATTCCAGCTGAAATTGTAAAAAAGAAGAAAACATTCCAACCAAATTAATTTAGATCTATTATCTGAGATGGAGTTGGATGAAATTGTATTCCAAGCAAATTAAAATTAATCATGTTCATTTTGGAAGACAAATGAAATAAAATGAAAATACTTTCTAATTTTTTTATGATAATTAGGTAAGTGTCTGTTTTGATTTGTTTTAAATAAGAAAAAGGTGTATATAAGGACTTACTTCTCTGTCTTTTATAAAAGAAGCTAAACACTTAATCACTAAGCAACTTAGGTGTTTTCCTAATTTTCATTTCAAATTTCAATTCGGTGGAATGCCACCTGCATAGCACACTGTTGCACCATTAATAAATATATTAAATAGTTTATATAAAAAGTATTGAAAGAAAAAAAATAGTGTTTTAACTTTAAAATACCTTCGTAGATGCTTTAAATTTACTTCATCTTCTATTAGTATTTAAAACGCTTACTACATTATTACTACAGCCGCTAAACGGGATATATACATTAATACAAGTCAAAATTCTCAGTAGGTGACATGGTTCATGATAAAATATGAGGTTGTCTTCGGGCTTATATATGGGGTTAATTTACTTTATTCTATTTTATTTCTTTAATAATATGAATAATTTTAAATTCTTACACTCATTAGGTACAAAATTGCAAGGCGTTTATTTTCTCTATTTTTATGTGAATGTATTATTTTGAGAACGAAATAAAATCAATAAAAAAATATTCCACTTAATTTACAATAAATTATTAATACAAAGAAGTTGCGATCGATCACAGAATTTTTTTTTTTGTAACAGGATCACACGTAAGGTATTAGAAGTTATATGTATAGTAATCATCGTCTTAATCTCTTAATATATACATTACAATACGATTTTGCCCAGGTTTACAATATATCTCCTATTCATGATTTGTAAGTCATGTTTAAAGCGTGGATAAAACTGTAGTTTTGGATAAATCAGTTTGGTTTGGGTCTAACAACTAATTATCTTAGCACCTTCGAAGACGCTATATCAAATTAGGCCCAAAAAAATAAATAAAAAGCAAGCATACATGTTGTTTTCTTTATGGATTGTTTGGTATCAATCGAATATGGAATTTAAGTATATAATATATTTAATATAGATCATGAATACTGTGAAATATGAAATATGAAATTTTACAAATTTATGTTATATGAACGCTGAAACGTAAATAAATTCTTATTACTTTTCATGTCTACAATGTCTATAAAATATATTAATTATGTTTTGATTATCAAATCTTAAGAGCAAAAATTACATTTTAGTTTTGTTAAAGCCCTTCACTATGAATCTCGTTCTTTCATCTCTTTTCGAAGTGGTGCAGCTTATAAAAAATAATATATATCAGGATCAATTAATGGAGGCTCTATTCATATTAGAAAAAAATGTTCTTGATTAAGGATCTCGACCTATTATTTCTTTATTATATATATCACTTGAACATATATTTAAAGGAAATGATATTTCAAGCAAAATCCTTTCCATGTATGTCAATAAAAAAAATTATATCTGAATTTTGAATCTATGACTTCTCAAACACATTATTTTTGACACTAGGACAAAACCGGTTCTCAGACACTATTAATTTGATACTTTTTCTTAGAATCCTTTCCCCATATTTTGCAAGAATGTTACCACTTCCTTGAATAATATTTTTTCTAAATGATGATGTAATTTATCTCGTTTGATAAATGAGTTCATATTTTTTTTCCATTTTTTGAATCTTCAGCATACTTCACCATTGTCAACATACTGTTTCAATCATGCATGAATTATGTTTTTTTTAACTGACAGTGTGAATTAATTGCATCTTTAATCACAAGTTGCATAAAAGTAAGAGACCAACTAACTATACCCCAGATCTGTACCCTAATTTGTAACTCAACTGAAAAAATCATTGACTACGTTCTCGAACATCAATAGACTATCCATCTACAGACGATCATCGAAGTCTTAATATTGAAAGTCCTAAGTCTTAATACTGAAAAAAATAAAGTCTTAATATCTAGTATATCAAGTCATATTTTAAACTTAAAAATTATATTTGGACGACAATCAAGATATAGGTAAGTATTTATATATGAACCTCAATGTTTTAAAACTAAATGTCTCAAGTCTAAACAAGAGAAATATGATGTCTTAATATTTAATATTATAAATTATATTTTAAACTAAAATTTATATTTGAACGACAATTAAGATATTTATAAGTATTTATATTTGAACGTCATTATCTTAAAACTGAATATCTCAAGTCTTAACACGAGAAATACGATGTCTTAATATTTAATATTACAAATCATATTTTGAACTTAAAATTTATATTTGAGCATCCATCAAGATATGGATAAGTCTATATACCTAAATTTTAATGTGCTAAAATCGAATGTTATAAGTTCTAACACACAAAAAATGACATCTTAATATCCAATATTATAAATCATAATTTTAAAATTTATATTTATATTTAAATGGTCATCAGGATAGGATATGAATAAGTTTGCATCCATAATAATAATTTTACTCTTGTTTGAATATCAATGAAAGTTATACAATTGAATTTCTATCTCGGATAAATCGATAATAATAAGTATATAATGTCCGATGTTACACAAAAGCAGAAACAACCACCCGATGAAGTCGAAATGCTAACTAAACAATAATGGCTCTTTTAAAACTCTCTAAATCATTATATGGACGATATTCAAAATCTTAATATCTAATATTTAAATTTTTAAGAGTTGTTATATGATGTCTTAATACATAATGCTATAAGTTTTTTTAGGTTTAAAAGATATAAAAATCTCGAATATTTGTTGAACATTATTTAAACCAAATCTTTATATCTAATATAACAACTAAGAAATGAAGTCTTAATAAACTTTACCTAAAATAATATTTTTACATAATGTATATTTGATATAAAATCTCATAAATAAAGTCTTAAATTTTAGCATTAGAAGTGTGAAGATTATTCATCTGATGTCTTAATATTTATTAACACAAATCTTACTTTTAACTTTAAATAATATATAATTCAAAAAATATTTATCAAACACCTAAAGACAAATCTTTATACCTAATTGTTTTCATTTTAAAACTAAATAATTAAATTCTTAATACTAATTAATAAGTCATATTTAACTTTAAAGAATTTAAAACTTCATAATATTTTCTAAATATAGATATTCTTATTATCTTAACTAAGGTCTTACAATTAATAAATTTATATTTAGTGTTTTTTTAACATATTAAGACCTTATAATTTATATTTATAAAAAATAATATCAATAAATAATAATAATTATCTTTATATCTTATATCATTAAGTCATAATATTGTCAACAATATATAATAGATATGTAACATAAAATAATATTTTTAAAATAATTATGATAAAAATAAATCTAATATTTAATATAAATAAGTCTTAATATCTACCATAACACATCTTATTGTATCATTCAAAATATAATTTGTAGTTTAGTCTTAATTTTCACTATTACAAATAAATCTAAATATATATTACATACACACTTCAATATATTATGTACATTTATTGACTAAAATTTATTTTAATATATCATTCAAAATATAATTCATATTTTAGTCTTAATTTTCATTAATACAAATAATATAGTCTATGTTAGTTTTGTGTTGAAGTTTTTTCAAACTCAATTCTCAATATTACGATCAAGTCTTTATAATTTATATAATAATACTTTATACCTAGTACATTTAAGTCTTCATATATATTATATTAAGTCCAACGCACATATATTTAGTGTAATAAAATATCTTTTTTGTGTTTATCCTAACTCTCAACCAATTCATTCGAATGAATACTCAAAATTTATCTTTTTACTCCCAAAAATTAATTTAACTTTACTTCTTGATCAATCGAACTTCAAAATATGAGTTTCAACACATTCTCATTGTGTATGAGAAGCGAAATAGTGATCCAAACACTTAAAATATTAGATCACTTACATAAAACTTCACATATCATCTCCTTGATCTAAAAAATATATTTAATCAATCGATTGAGATTCACCCGTACTAAATCGCTCCGATCGAACCAGATGCTTTCTCTCTTGATTTCTCCCAAATTATTGATTCATTTAATGTATAATTTAGCTCATTGTGTTATCCTCGTTGCTAACTTTCCAACTATATATAGTATGAAAGATAACTCTAAAAAATGAGAGAGATATCATTGAAGGTTTGGTTCAAACGGATCAAGTATGTGACCCCCATTTTTTTATTTTTCTTTCAAATCTAAATTAAATAATAATTAGAAAGTAGTTAGATTAGTTGGGGTATAAAATACGATATAAAAATTGGGATATAGAAAACTTTTCTCTAATTTCATATTTAAAATTCTTCAAAGGTCATCTGCACTCATATCATACTCTTTCATTATTTTGTCTCCGTTTGAAAATAAGTATATCAATATCCGTCCCAAGTTCCAACCACATTGAATATCTGAAATCTAAATGTAGCAGGCTGAAAGCAATTCATAAATCATACTCCAGAAGGAGACTCCAATCTCCCGTCCCCTTAGCTATGACACATCAGCATTAATTTAGAATCATTGAATTTATTGCACTCACAGAATTTTAACTTTTTACATATTATCATTTTTAAAGAGAGAGAATTGTTTATCGTGGACGGTTCACATTTTAAGAGAAGTAATCAATGAATGTATTTATTGCCCTATAACAAATTGAAAAAGCTTAAAATACGCCAATTTCAAGAAAGCTATACGAGATTGGTTTAGGAAAAAAATACAGAACCACCGATTTAAATAACTTACTTAACATATACTTTATATTTATTTAATATTTTTCATTTTAATAAAAATCTTAATTACGGTTAGCTCTTAGACATCTCATTCTTTGTCACTTAAAAATGTCATGAAATAAATTTGATACAACTAAAAATTCAAGACAAGACTATTTATTGATGATGAACATATATACATTATTCTAATATGTAATTTAAGAATCTTGGACAATTCAATTTAATATCAAGTTCATTTAAAAATTGATTGTTAATATATTCATTCCCTTCTAATATAGCCATCATATTCATTTATTTGTCATAAAAAATATTATTTTCCACATAGTTAATAACACAAAACTGAATTTAATACATGTAAATAAAAATTTTAATTTGTTTTCGCATTGATTAGATCATTTTTTAACCATACATATTAACTGATTTCAATATATAAATTAAAAACATATATATTTAATTTTTTGGACTTCCAATGAATTAATTTTTACACAATTAATTACAATCATTACACAATGTAATTGCAGTTACATAGTATTAATTAGTTTTATAAGAGAGACTAATTGTAGTTTGCAGTAATTATATCCATTTTAGGCGAAGCTCGATTAGAATCTAGTATACCTAAATACCATATCTGGTAGCCAGATAAGAGCACGTATAAAATTTGGCACACAACAACCAACCTCAGTGCTTATCTATAAGAAGTCTCCTATCGTGTGAGTTCCTCTCCATATCCCCTTTCTCCCTCACTCAAAAGCACTCGATCTCTTCAAAAGAAAAACAGAAGCGAAAAGGAAGAAAAAAGTTTTTCTCTCTTTTATTTTTCAGTGCCACCTCCAATAGAAAGAAAGACAGCAAGACCTTTAATTTGATTAAGTGGTTACTAGTGTGGCAACTCCAGCCTAATGGCCTCTGCACTGGAAAATGGAAGATCTTATCAAGGTACGAGTCTCTTCTTGTTTTTGTTTTTTATTTTCAGTTTCTTCGAATCCTTTTTGTTTAATATATTACTTTAAGTACTCTGTTTTATCTACTTCTCCTTTTTTTTCTTTTTCTTTTCTCTCAGCCAATCATATTGTAATACATAGAAGTTATGATTAAAGGCTAAACACTACAATACATAATTGTGATGTTAATGAAAAGTTAAAGTTGCAATGCTAACAAATAAAGATGAAAAAGTTAGAGTTGACAGAACCTAATCCGATCCGAGTTCCCGGATTCAAATTCGATCTGATTTGATTTTTTTTAAAAGTTAAATTAATCTGACTTGATCCTAACCCGATCTGATCCGATTCGATCCTAACCCGACCTGACCCGAATTCGATCCTAACCCGACCTGATCCGATTTGATCCGAATCCGACCCGAGATCAAATGACTTTCAATCCAATCAAAATCTATCAAAAATTGAAAAAACACAATATATAAATTGATCCAACCTGACTCATCTGATTGTCACCTCTAGAAAAAGTCAACCAACCCCAAATTAAAAATTGCAAAAAACTAAGATCTGCTTGTTTATGAAGCAATTATCTGTCCTTTGATCAATGTATCCAAACTCCAGTGAATACTCTCGGATATCAGTTGCTTGCATTTGTAAAATGCAACTTACTTCTGAAGTTATGGCAGCCATGTTATTAAAATCATTCATTACTAAAATTAATTAATAAAAGTACATTTGCAAGTTATCGGCCACACTGTTAATTTATACATTTATACATCGCATTAATAGGAGTGTTGCACAACCATTTTAGATGCGACACGTGTATATTCGGGGAAGAAAGAAAATAACTTCTCCGTCAATTTTTTAATATTATTTAGTGGATCAAAATAATATCCGTTATTCATTGGAAATTGCTTTTGTCGCCTTCATGAAAGAGTCGACAAAAAAATGTCCATGATCCATATATAATCACTTTTTGGTGTCCCAGTCCATTCTTCTGTAATCACATGCATTGTTTATTACAAAGTTTAATATATCGGAAATTTTTCATGTTCTGTTAGATGTTCTTATTGTGACAGATACTACTTAAAACTTAGAATGTAAATTTTGTGTCCATGCCCATCGCCCAAAATTAAAATAGGCGAAATATTAAATTCTACGAATGATCCTTAAAGTAATACTTGTTTGCTATTTCGATTTTTAATATCAAAAGTACTTATTTGTGTGTGTGGGGGGGGGGGGGGGGTTGGTATATTAAAATACCACTTATTTGCATTTTAGTTTTTAAGTACGTCTTAACATAATGAGTTCAGTTCCAAATTTTGTCCTTCTACGAATAAAAATAAAAGGCTAGGTCGTTCCGACTTTAATTATTCATAAAATATTTTTCATCCAAATTTCAAACCTACATACTCTGAAAGTTGAAGAAGCAAAAGTTAGTTCTCTCTTCATTTTAAACTTGCACGTAGCGACAAAATAATGCGCTATTCGACCTATTTGATTATTTTTGTCTAAAACTGATTTTGTACACTTTAAGAAGTCCAAGTCTGCTTAGCTTGTAGTAACATTTAAAATAACTATTTGGACTTTTTAATAATTTAATTAGTATCTAGTCCATGCATTGCTACGGTGATGTCTTTTAAAAATATAAAAATTTATATCTAATGTGAAAAAAAATAAAATAAAAATAATTTAGTAATTAATGTAAATTTTAATTATGAATACATAATTAATATAAAATAAATATATAATTGAGAAGAAAGTTGACATTCAGAATTTAAGGAGAGTTAAAAATTTTAATTGATGACAATCTAAGAAAAAAAGAAACAAAGTAGAACAATTGTACTTCTAAATTAAGCAGTATTTTGTGTAACAATCAAAATTAAAAAGAAAATTATAACTTTAACACAAATGACTATAGAGATAGTAACATTATTTGACAAATAACTCAATCCGATGACTGATATTAACTCTAAAAATTCAACAAAAAATCTGAACCGTTACAGAATTAGAACACTTACATGCTTAATAAGAAATAGAGATAGAGATAGAGATACCAATATAATAACTCCTTAATCAGTTTTGTATTACTCGCTTGCTATATGAAACTTTAGGTGATGTGAAAACTAATAGAAATGTAGAATAATTTTTTTTAAGTTAAAGAAAATGCGAAATTGGAAAGCTTTTCTTATAGCACACTATAGCATGATAATTTTTTTAGAGCAATGCCGCAATGACGCTATATTCGCTATTAGAACCTTGATTTAGCATTATATTGAAATGATCAGATTTAAATTCAATCATAACAACAAAATTTCAAAATGTATCCTTCAGTTCATATGTTTTTTATTTGCATCAAACTGAACCTACATAACATCCATTGAAAAAAAATATATTTTTTCATAGGCAGGAGTACAATTTTTTGTATTCGTTTTGGTGTAAATATAGTTTCTAAAAAGGCAAATAACATGAAATTGGTGTAAATTTATTCATGATATCAAATGTTAAGTAAATGGATAACAACATCAGTGTTCGCTCTATCAAAAATTAAATCAATTAAAGATAATATTTCCATATATCATAGCATAAATATTATTAATTATGACATGAATATGAACGTTGGTCAGCAGCTTTGTTTTTTTTACCAGGGTAATGATATATAACCTAATCTGTTAGAATTGGAAAGCTGAAGAAGCAAAATAATATTTTTAAAATTATTAGGACCCAAATAGTAAAGTGATACTTTAAGTACAATAGATGTTTCTGAAGCTATTAAGTATAACAGACTGGTTCTAATTGATTGCGTTTTTAAGATATGAATGTATATTTTATGTAATCACTTACATTTATATATTATATAGTCACATGTCAATTATTGACCCGACCTGACGGGTTAACCCGATCTGATCTGAACCTGACTCGACCCGACATGACCCGATGTTCAATGGAATGGGTATGGATTTAATTTTTTTGACCCGTATCAGGTCGGGTCGGGTTCGGGTCAATCCAACCCGACCCGATTAATTATGTTTTTTGGAATAATTATATAATTTAGTACTAATTAAAGCTTAAATATACACTAATTAAGATTAATTATAAAGTAATCAATATTTTATTGCTTAAAATTATATAAATATAATTAATTATTTTATACGGGTCGGATCGACTCGTGACCCATCGGGTTGAGTATGAGTCAAAAAAATTTGACCCAAATTTAATCGGGTCTGACCCGATCCGACGCATTGACACCCCTAAATCACATTCATATATACAAAAAAATATCATATAGCTTTCTTGAAATTGGCGTATTTTAAGCCTTTGATTTTACTTTTAATTTTGATTTGTAATACAAAGATCAGCAGATCCATGTAATATTACAGATTAATGAAAATTTGGAGGCTTAATTAGACATCCATCTTTTTGATAAAAAAAAATACAAATAATACCCACAACATTGAATGACATACTCTATATATTCAAAAAAAAAAGATAAATTTGATTACATGACTTCATCATCTAATATATCTAAAATTATATATACTAGATAGTACTAATTTCTCTCCTTTTTCCCCCTTATTTTGAACTATAATTTGCAAAGAACATGCATTATTTTATTCTAAAGTTTTGAAATGTACACCTTTGCTGTCTTACACATTTGCATAATTGCATCCATATATTACTCACGCACTCTGTATATAGTAGCTAAAGATATGTACGTTGAAAAAAAAATTATGATATGGTTCAGACTTCAAAGAGACTCCAAGTGGTAGGCTCCACGCAACCAACCAACCAACCTAATCCAGACAGGCGGCCACACAGCTAGTAAAATGGACGTTCCACTAACTAGTGGGAAAACCATGTAACTTGAAATAATCATTTTTGAACTTCCAATAAAGAAAGAGAAGGGGAAAACATAAGGACATTAAGGGTTCGTTTGGCAAATTAAGGAATAATTTTGGAAAAGTAGTAATTTTGGAAGAGTGATAGAATAGTATTTTTTTTAGAAGAGTGGTATTCTTGACTATTCGGAAATATCGTTTGGCAGTTGTTACTCAGAATAGTTAAAATATGAATAATTATGATACTAATAATGATGATGATAATAATAATAATAAAATAATAATCATAATAGTAAGATAATAATAATAATAAAGTAATAATAAATAATAATATTATAATAGTAATATAATAAAAATATAAACATAATCATAATATAGTAATATAATAATGAAAAATTATAATTACAATCATAATTATAATAATATAATAATAATAAGTTATCATAATTTTAATAATATAATCATAATATAATAATCATAATCATAATCATGATAATAATAATTATAGTCATAATCATAATAATATAATCATAATCATAATAATATAATAATAAAAATATAATTATAATATTTTAATAATATAATAATAAATTAATCATAACTATAATCAACAAATAATAATATAATACAACATAATAAAATAATAATAAAGTAATAAAAAATAATCATAATAAATAATAATATTATAATAGTAATATAATAAAAATATAAACATATTCATAATATAGTAATATAATAATAAAAAATTATAATTACAATCATAATTATAATAATATAATAATAATAAGTAATCATAATTTTAATAATATAATCATAATATAATAATCATAATCATAATCATGATAATAATAATTATAGTCATAATCATAATAATAGAACCATAATCATAATCATAATAATATAATAATAAAAATATAATCATAATCATAAAAATAATTATAAATAATTATAATTATAATAATATAATAATAAATTAATCATCCCTATAATCAACATATAATAATATAATACAACATAATAAAATAATAATAAGTAATAATAATCATAATCATAATCATCATAATATAATAATATAATAATAAATAATCTTGATCATAATAATATAATAATAAAATAATTATATTTATATTCATAATATAATAATATAATAATAAAATTATATTTATAATAATAATAAATAATATAATTATACTAATGGTAACGATAATATAATAACAATAATGATAATAATAATTTAATAATAATAATAATTTAATGATAATAATAATAATAAATAATAATATTAATATTAATATAATAATATAATAATACTAAATCTTAATCATAATCATAATATAATAATATAATATAATATAATCAAACAATAATCGTTATTCCGACGAGAGCTAATCCGTATTCCATCTATAAATTGGTATACTGGGATTAGCACTATTCCGCACTCTTCTACTTAGTCTAAAATTCGTTTGGCAAATTAATTCGTCAAAATAGCTATTCTATTTCAACTTTTTGCTATTCCATTGAGTGTCAAACACTCCCTAAATTTTTATATAAATTCCAAACTAATAGTTGCATCCCACCATGTGAGACGTGTAAAGAGAGAAAAAAAATAAAGAGACCAACCTCTTAGCAGTTCTGTGCTCTGGTGGCTCTTTATGCATTTTATGCGGATTATGACCATAATGGTCGTCGATTCAAAGGTCCCATTATTTTTCCACAATTTTAAATTTCCCTACTTTGGCCAAAGCAAACTAAATCATTGAAGGAATTAACTCAAAAAATTTGTTTAGAAATTATTGCAATATATCTTAATTCTAGTGTTAGAATATGGTCTGAATTATTTTGTAACGCGTTGGCTTATATTTTTATTTATATACTTATTTGTAATGGACAAAAAGGAAAGAGAGAGAATATAATCCATTTTGAGTTTCCAGCAGCTTCTAATGCTTCTTGCTCTCTCCATCTGAAACCTTAGATCCGCCGAGGAGGCTGTGCGACGGCCTCCCCCGGCCCTCACATCGCAAAACTCTTACCCTAACAATCACGATCATGCTTGAGGGATTGATTGTCCTTTTTGTGGCGCTCATTGTCCTGTTTAGTCTCGGTTCGCGCTAATAAACTGGTATCAGAGCTTCCGTCAAATATAGGATCCAGCTTGAGCGCATGATTGTCCTCTTTGTGGCGCTCATTGTCCTGTTTAGGACCCTTCGTGCTAACAAACTGGTATCAAAGCACTGATTCGTGCTTCCGTGTCTTCAGCCAAGTTTTGTCATGGTTTTGTTGTTGTTCGTTCAGTCTAGTTTGTTCCCTCGTTGTGCGTTTGCTCAACTATCGCTTAGCGATTTTGTTTTGGTGAGCTTTGTGAAGATCAGACTAGCGAGACACAATTTGTCTTGTGAGCCGCGTCTGTGGACCAGCATGTCATCTCCGGTTCGTGAGGCTCGTGAGTCGCGACAACACCACTTTCTCCAAAATTTGTGCTTTGCCTAGTGAGCCGCGATAATGGACCAAAGAGGTTTGGATTTATTCCTTTGTTTGATGAGCCGTGCATACACCTATCACATTTTATATTTGCCTACTTGTTGGTTGCATATCACGCACATGCACCAATTTAGTTGTTAATTTATTCAATTTCAATGTTTGAAGGTTAAATTGGAATTGAATATTTAAGTGTGGTGGTATTTTGTTTATTCATGCAATTTGGGTGCATAAGGTATTTTGATAAATTAGAGATTTGTTAATTGATATTTGTTTGGAGATGGAGATGAATTTTGTTGATGACGAATGTGTTGATTTGAGTATTGGCTGAAGGTTTGAGTAGGGTAATTTTTATGAGATTTGTTTAACTCCAAGAGTTCGAAAAATTGTGTATTGTCTTAGAGGTTTCTTAGGGTTTTGTTTAGGGACATTGTGATAGTGTTATCGGTTGAGCTGATTTACAGATAAATTCTTTTATGCAATAATCATCTTTGAGGCCGATGTTGCCATGGTGGTGATTATGGTGCATGGCGGATGTTTCGTGTTTGACGGGAGTGAGGCACCTCCTGATTTTGATGAATAACTTGATCTGTGTTTGGGTGCTTTGGGATATGTCGGCATTTATGTTTGAAAGGCGGGTAAGATAATTTAATAAGCTCATTTGTCATTAATAATTCTACCTCAGATTATGTACCTAGTTGTTTTCTTCCCAATCCGTTATGCCCTACATGGCTCACCTCAAGGTTTCATGCATCGTGTGAGTAGACTCTCACTTTCGGTTTGAATGGTCAGTATTTCTATTTTTGATTCAGATTTTGTTCATTTAGTGAGATTTGTGTGATTCCAGTGTTTCTGGATTGGTGGTAGTGTTTTGTTAAATTAGCGGTTGGTGAATCGGGTATTGGTGTTTTGTGGAACTTAAGGTATGTGATGACTTTTGTGATTTGGAGCTTGTCTTATTTTTGGATGGACCATGAAATTGCCTTTTCATAGCACCATTGGAACCTTATTTATGTGTGTGCCTTGTCGGTTTCATATTTATGCTCTCTTGTGATATCAAGCATTTGTCACCTTAGGGATTGAATTCAACGTTTATTGGGTTGGTGTTAAGGCATGAGATCATGCATTTTAGCCGACTATTAAGGACTTGAGACAATCATTAAGAAGGTGGAGTTGTGTGTGGCTTGGGTTATGTATGATGAGAGCTTGACATCATTATTTTTTTATGATTTTGGTACTTGGATGTTGTTTGTGTGGTTGATGGTACATTTTGTTGCCTCGGTTTTTGGGATGTTGATGCTCCATGGGATTTGGAGATTTGGATTGGTACCATTGTTGTCCTGGATTTGAGGATGTGTGTGCTTCATGTGATTTGAAGCTTTTGCCATCTAATGGGTTGTATGGATGCGGGTATTGCATTTTGAGACTGTCGTTGTCACTCAGGAGGTTGTACAATTTGAATTTTAACCCTTTATTCATCGTTAGCCAATCGTCGAGATCGAGTTTGTGGCAGTCATTTGAGTCTATGAAGGCGTTGAGTCTCATTCAGATTGCATAAGGTTCTACTCATCTTTCGGTGTTGTGTTTGTTGTGCTTGGTCTAGGAATGTTTGCTTGGAGCACAATTTCGGTTAAGGTAAATTTTGATAGGGTTATTTGTGATGTTTTATTTTAGTCTTGTGCTAACTTTTGTTGCTAATTTTTGCTAGTTGTATCCTTAAGTTTTTAGTATTTTATTTAGATTATCTTTATGCTTAGTTTATTTTTGGCACAATTAGGTCAAAGATGGAGATTGTTAGAATATGGACCGAATTATTTTGAGGCCCGTTAGATTATATTTTTATTTATATACTTATTTATAATGGACAAAAAGGAAAGAGAGAGAATATAACCATTTTGAGTTTTCAGCAGTTCTACTGCCTCTTGCTCTCTTCATTTGAAATCCTAGATCCGTCAGGGATCCCGACCCTCACCTCGCCAAACTCTTATTCAAACAATCACGATCCTGCTTGAGCGCTTGACTGTTCTTTTTGTGGCGCTCATTATCCTGTTTAGGGTCCTCCGTGCTAACATCTAGTTTTCCACTAGAACTCCTAGTAGCATATTTGAAAATTAAGATAAATTTATCATCTGAGTTAACTCAATTTTTTTAGTTTACTCGTGTTTAAATTCGGATCGTAAGATTTGCGTTTCAGTCAAATTTATATTCATGGGCTCTTTAAAATTAATGTTCGAGCGATAACTCCACATTTATTTCTTGTAAAAAATGTGAATTAAACCGAGAGAGATTATTGGAATCAGGGTTTCGGACGATTATTTCTTTTGGTCCATGAGATATTTTCTGTTGGAGAAAAATAGTAATTGTAAAGTACATTACAATTTTATGGTATTTTTTGAAAAATATTATTCAAATAAAAATGAAACTTATAAATGTATTCCAAATCACTTAAATATAATGTGTATCGAATTTTGACGGTGTCATTAGAAATAAATCAACAATTTCTTAATATGAACAATATTTTACCATAAAAATTGAATATACATTAGAATTATCCGGAAAAAATGAATCAAAAAGAAAAAAAAAGTGTGCTGTTTTCAGCAGCCCAGTCACAGTAGACAGGCTTAAAACAATTTTGATGTTTCAATATTTTTTTCCCTGGTAGGTGGTGGAGAACTGAAGATCTTACGCAACGATATCATTCTTTTATCTACAGATAATTATCCTTTGAATAATAACTACTTCATAATTGTTTGGATACTTATATTTCGTATATTATGTGGATTTAATTTCATATATATATATATATATATATATATATATATATATATATTTATTTTTGTCTTAGAACAAAAGTATATTTCCTGATAATGTTTTTTTTTTAATTTCGCTTTCAAAATATCACAAGCATTACTTTGAAGTGATGAGTATGTTTCTATATCTTAAAGCAGAAGTAAATTTCCTGATAAATTTTACTTAAAAACTTCCCTTTCAAAGAAACTCACTTTCAAAATATCACAGGCATTACTTTTAAATTAATGAACATGTTCCTTTAGGAAGATTAAAATGATTCAATAAAATTATTCTATTGTAGAAAAGAGAAATCGGTCAATTGCTTGTCAACACGCGATAATTAAAAAAAGTTTGTCCATAAATAAACAAAAATTGTGTGACCTTCAACTGCCCAACTCCAATTTTGCATTTTGTATGCAAAGCCATTGCCTATTTGCACCGGCAGACGAGACAAATACCCTAGAAGTCAAAATTAATGAAAGAAATAAAAGAATAAGTTAAAAGCAAAAGCTTACGAAAGAACAAGAAATGAGGAGGTGACGGTGACACAGTAGCGGGCTGCCCTGCCTCGGCCGAGATCGACCCGCCATACGGTTGTTATAATTCTAGACGGTGGGGTCGGTATGAGTCGAAGAGCGGCGTAGAAGGGACACGTTTCGAAAAACTAGTTGTCCTTGTCCATTAAGAGCGGGGCGGGGCCGCGGGGGCCAGGGAAACAGAGAAACCAAGGTACCGCTGGATTCGATGGGGTCACGGGATGGGGCAGTGCCCCTTCGTACGGCAACACGCGTCAGGGAGCTGGTACCACGAGGCAGAGCAGCGGCAGCTTTCATTTGGGAGCAGCTGTCCCATTAGCTGGTACTGCTGGTAGGACTTAGGCGGAACTGCGGATGGACAGTGATCTTTAATTTCGTTTTTATTGATATATCGGGTATTCGGGTGTATCCGTAATATTCTTTAATAGGGTTAGTTTGGCAAATCAACAAATAACGTTAGAAGAATGATAAAATCATATATTTTTAAAAGAGTGATAGAAGAGTGATATTTTTTAATATTCGGAAGAGCGAAAATATTATTTGACAGTTGTTAATTAGAATAGTTAAAATATGAATAATTATGATACCAAAGAATGATAGTAAAATAATAATAATAATAATATAATAAAAATAATGATCATAATAATAATATAATAATATAATAATAAAAATTATAATTATAATCATAATCATAATCATATAATAATAAATAATTCTAATTCTAATAATATAATCATAATATAATAATATAATATAACATAATCAAATAATAATCATTATTATGATAATAATAATCATAATCGTAATCATAATAATATAATAATATAATAATATAATAAGAAAAAATATAATTATAATCATAATATGACAATAATAATAAATAATTATAATCATAATAATATAATTATAATCATAATCAAAGTATAATAATAATAATAATATAATTATAATATAATCATAGCTATAATCATAATATAATAATAATAAAATAATAATAGTAAGTAATAATAATCATAATCATAATCATAATAATATAATATAGTAATAATAAATAATCATAATTATAATAATATTAAATAATCATAATCATAATAATATAATCATATTTATAATAAGAATATAATAATAAATACTAAAATCATAATCATAATATAATTATAATATAATAATAGCTATAATCATAATATAATAATGATAAAATAATAATAATAATAAGTAATAATAATCATAGTCATAATCATAATAATATAATAATAATAAAATTGTAATCATAATATAAAAATATAATAATAATAAAATTATAATCATAATATAATAATAATAAAATTATAATCATAATCATAAAAATATTATATAATAATAATAAATAATCATAATCATATTTATAATCATAATATAATAATAATAAATAATAAAATTTATCATATAATAATAATACTAATAGTGATGTTAATATAAGAATAATAACAAGAAATAAATAAATAATTATCATAATATTAATATAATATTAAACCATAATCATAATAATATAATAATAAATTATAATCATTATTATAATCATAATATAATAATATAATACAACATAATCAAATAATAATCGCTATTTCGACGAGAGCTAATCTGGTATACTACCTATAACTTGGTATACCGAATTAGCACTCTTCCGCACTCTTCTACTTAGTCTATAATTCGTTTGGCAAATTAATTCATCAGAATAGTTATTCTATTCCAACTTTTTGCTATTCCGCCGAGTGCCAAATACACCCTAGAAATGATTGTGATGGCACGGATGTAATTCAAAATTTATAACTGTAATAAAGAATTAGTATTACCGTGTCACGGAGGATGGACGACATAAATGCATGTATTAAACGCAGGGGCCGATTGTTGATACATTTTTATTTTGTAATTTCACAAAATTTTGAAAAAAAAATATTAAAATTTAAAATCAAATAATTTGTAGACAAGATTTATTTTTCATTGCTTTAAAATAAATATTATAATTTCATGATACTTATTTATATAAAATGATTGGAAACTTCGATGTTCGTATTAATGATTCTGCATGTATTATTAAACAATTAAAATTTAACTTGTAAGATTTTGATTGTTAGCCTGTGAATAAGTCTTATATTATATCTATTAATTTACTTCCCGATTTTAATTTTACAAGAGTTGGACTTCGCCTCGTGAAGAAATATTGATTGAAAAAAAATTAAAATTTTAAAATATATAATTCTGTGAAAGAAGATATATAAATATAATAGTTATTGAAATATTAAAATTATGTACGAAATATAAAAAAAATATATAAAGCAATAAAAATATAATTAGTGATACAACAAGAAATAAATGAAATAAAAAAAACTGGTTTCATTTAAAAATAAATTGCACAATGGGTATATCAAACACACACTCTATAATTAAGAGATATTTAGCATGCGCAAAAAGGAAGCTTACCCTTTTTATTATTACTAGAGCTGTAATTCGGGTTTCGTCCCCGATAATATAGTCCTCAAATAAATAATTAATAATATAAAATTTTAAATATATTTAATAAAATTTTATATTAAAGAAAATTTAGGAAATAATATTTTTAAATGCTAAGTAATAATGATAATTATAATTAAATATATAATAATCTATAAATGATCATATAAAAAAATTAGATCATTTTAAGAATTAAGTTTCACCTTAGGTGTATTACACACATTATTTTAAATGAGAAAAGAGAAACTATTTTATATAAACTTTTGGATTCAAGAAGATGAAAATATTTAAACAAAATCAATGGTGAAGAAAAGTGATGATGTGACATGTTTAAAAAGTTTAGAAGCTTAATTTTCTTTATGTGTTAAGAATTTTTACTATAGAAATGATGGTAAATCTTCTGACTTTTCAATAGTGCTACGTAGTTTATTTAGGGACTATATTGTTGGAGCGAATCCGGAGTTACAACTCTAATTATACATATTACAATGATTGCAATCTAATGAGTCATTAGTGGACTCTCAAATGACACTTACCTGTGTGAAACTTGAATCATATTCATTCTATTATTTCAACGATATGTCTATAAATAATGTAAAAAAATTCTTTCCAAACTTATTTGAAATCCAATAAAATAACCATTGCCAAGTGATCCCTCCACTTAATTAATGTCATTTTATATGCTTTATTTTATTTTAAAATAGGGCTAATATATATATATATATATATATATATATATATATGTTTCATATGTCATTTGTGGATTATGAACTTTAATTATATGTCATTCCGTAGAGAGACACTATCTAGCAGAGATGACATCTCTAGTAGATCTACGGTTCTTTGTACGTTATATGTTAAATTAGTAATATTTTTGAAAACTATTGATGATAGGGTTGTTTCTCGGACTTAACTCCGTAGAAAAAAAATGTTAAAAATATATAATTTTGTATATTATAAATAGTTATTGAAATATTAAAAGTTTGTATAAAACATAAAACAATGTATGTGATAAAGAGTTAATGACGATACAATATAAAATTCAAAAGAAAATAAAATGTCAGTTTCACTTAACAATTTAATTGCACACAAGGTTATCTAATACACACTTATTTTTTGATAAGGAGAGATTTAGAAATATTTAAGCCATTCAATTAAATATAAAAGGAGGGAGAAACAAATCCGACGAATAATATAAGTGATGATGTGAACATTTTTGAAAAGTTGGAAACCTCAACAACCCTCTTTATATATTAAATTAAAAGAATTATTCGCAAGCAAGGATTTGATTCATCATTCGAACTTAGAAATATACATAAGTAGTACCTAAGGAGAAACTGCTTTCATTTGCATCAGATCAGATTTGGGTATGGAGCAATTAGTGTATTAAAATCGGGACGGGTCGGGTCGGGTTATGGCGGGTCGGCGGATTTTGGCGGGACGGGTCGGGACGGGTCAACGGGTTTACACGGGACGGGTTCATTTTGGGGGGTTTGGCCGCGACCCGTCCTAAATCCGTCGGGTTGGACGGATCAGTGGGTCGGGATGGGTCGGGTCCATGGGTGGGGCGGGAACGGGACGGGTCGGCGGGTCAAATTTGTTTTCTAAAATTTCAAAAATTTCAAAAATCATTATAACGGTTCAGTAAATCGTTGCAACGGTTAAATAAATCGTTGCAACGATTTATGAAATGTTATAACGATTTATGAAACGTTATAACATTTCAGCTCAATTGATCCAACAGTTTCTATTCTTTATAAACCGTTATAACGATTTCCATACCGTTATAACGATTTCCAAACCGTTATAACGGTTCAGACACTGATATGACTCAAAATAAATTGAAATAAAATTTTAAATGAAATAATTTAAGTAAAAAATTAAATAAAATCTTAAAGAAATGGAATAAAATGATAGAACTTAAAAAAAGTGAGAATTTTTTTAAATATTATAAAAATTAAAATAAATGGGTTAAAAATAAAGTTACCCTCCTCCTTTATTCAGGGCTTGGGACCGGCTATGTAATACATAAGCGGAGTTCTAACTTTTTTTTGGTTAGTAAAGTTTATTGAAAAAAATCAAATAAGGATTGTAAATGCTAGAAAAATAATAAAAATGGGGAAAAAATAAAAAATATAAGTGTTTAAAAATACCGTCCAAAAATTCGAGTTCATATACCATAGATCATTTTATGGCATACCATCTGAGTCTCCATCCGCTTCTGTCATAAATTCACCGGATGATTGTTCTACGGGTGCATGTTGATTACGTTATTCTGCATCAAACCAATCTTTCAAGCATACGAGTCGTTCGAATGTCTTTGCACCCAATATGCTGCGTTTATCAGTTAGTATCCTGTTTGCTGAACTAAAACATGATTCGAAAAGGACGGTTGACACGTGCACGACAAATATATCACGTGCCATCATGGCGAGAGTTGGATATGCAGTTTCATTCCTCTTCCAATAACTGAGAATGTCAATACCGTCGGGTTCCATACTTTCTAAACAATAGCTAACTAATTCATTCATATTTGTTTGCATTTGTGAGTCGTCATCTTCCTCCAAGTCTTACAATAATGCAGACCGACTATTGTTCCTGACATATTTCAAGAAATTGAAAATATTAGTCTCATAATCTTATAATATATATAACGAGTTCGAATATTATAAATATGTTAGATTTTAGTGCCTAATATTACGAGAATTTGAAGAAGATGATTGATTCGTTTGGTTTGCATGAAGTTGGGTGTTGTATAGGTAGAACATTTCTTCCAATGCGGATGTCACACGTTGTTCCTCCCCGATATGTAGTAATTTTGATTCTTCTTATATCATTCAAGAAATCTTATAGTATACTTCTTCTTGAATGAAGGATGGAGACAATCGACAATAATTGTATTGAGAGGAACTTCGTCCCAATATTTTAGAAATTTCTCTCTCATGGCTTCTATAATCGGTGACAGAGGCGAGTCACCGTGCACATCCTCCGCGATTCGATGAAAATCTATATTCTCAAAATCATGGTACACCTTGAAAATAAATAAATAAATTAGTAATGAAATAATTTAAAATTTGTAACGAAAAAAATACAAGACGAAAAAAATCAAACCTTGGATATCAAATAGAGATGTTGAAACAATTGATGCGCGGATGGTATGTACCAACATGATAGTTGGACGGTTGCGTTGAATAAAACTTTTAAAAATGTGTGAAGTTGTTCGAGTTGGTTTCATTCTTCTGTGGAGCATAATAATGGTAATCACTCGGGTGAGTTACGTAGGATATCACTTATAGCATGTTTGTATGGAAGGACACGGTATAACATTCTATATGTTGAATTCTAACGTGTATCTATGTCCCATGGTACTCTTAACTTGCTCAAATTTAATCGTCCACACAAAACATGTAAATCTTATTTTTTTATATTATTAGAATAAATATGATGAAGACCATCTTTAAATTTGCAAATTAAATTATTGACGAAAGTTATTTTCAAACCCGACATAACAGTTAAACTAAGAATATGATATGCACATTTTTGATGAAACATTCTACCATCCATAATTGGGTTTAGTGCACGTGTAAAATAATCAATAGATTTAATATTATTGCTTACATTAACAAAAGAAATTAAAAATATTTTGTTCTCTAAATCTCTTTTCAAATTATACTCATGCAATACATTTATAATGGATTGATAAATAATTTGTGCGGTGTGCGGATAATTCATGGTTCGAAAACTTAATACTTTTTTTTTTGTAAAATCCAATCATGATCAATATAATGGGTGATAACACAACTATAACTAAGACCATGTTTACCGGCGGTCCATATATCAGATGTAATTGATATTTTATATGTCGCAACTATAAATATGGCCAATAATTCACTCTTTCGTTCAACATATTATTTTTTTAACTCAGATACCATTTTGTTATGATGGAACCTTTTGTATAATGGTTGACCACAACCTCTAATTACCAATCGGGCAAAATCAGTACAATATGTCATACTTATTGGTTGTTCTTTTTTCTCTATGTATCGAACAAATTCATTTAACATTCTTTTCTCGTCATATTTGACAAGAGTTCTAGTACCGTCCGAGTTCAAACAACTTTGTACCATACGGTAATCAGGTCTTTTCTTGGGATTCTTCATTTTTTGCTATGTGTGTTATCGGCATATTTTTTAAATTGACTTAAACCATATTTTATTAAATAATTGTACGAAATTTTGCAATTACTTACCTTACATCGTGCATTGATTAGAACACCGTCGGGACCTAAAGTTTGTTCGTAATAGCGCCACCAAGGTGCATCATAAGTTGGGGGAGCTCTCTTCCTTCTCTTCTCAGCTCCGGATTCGATCGGGGATTTCGGGACGCTTGAGTCGGGTGTTGGTGTGGAACATCCCGCACTCGTTGGATGTAACGGTGGAAGTCCACCACTAATTGTTGTATCGGTATTATATTAGGAACTTGACGGATATTGATTAGAACTTGACGGATATTGAGAACTTGACGGAAATGAGGTCGAACCTTGTCCGGCACTAAAGGAAGTGATTTGCGGGTTATAATTAGGATCAACATGTGGTTGTGATGGATAATATTGTTGTGATGAAATTTGTTGATAATAAGGATGCAGAGGGTTATGATTTTGTTGATAGTATGAGTTCGGAGGGTTAGAACGTGACATATCTTCACTTAATGTGTCATTTCTTCGGCATGAGAGGTATTGGGAGATGCCATTTGATATTGCTAAAAAATATTAAAAAATATAATAAATGTTATAAATACAAAAAAGAATTAATTATTATAAGTTAAAAATATAACTAATTACAAAAAATATAGAATCTAATAAAAACTAAATAAAAGAAATGAATGACAAAAAAAGAATGTAAATATATATTTAAAAAACTAATTACCAAAAAATATAAACTAATTATAAAATATAATATATACTAATAACTAACCTTTTTTTTGTCGGAATCGAAAGATTATCGAAAACCCGAAACTTTAAAACGAATTAACGACAAATAATATAACGAATGCTAAATTGACAATAATAACTAAATAACACTAATATAAATATTTTTGATTTTTTTTCTGGATAATGTAACAAAATTACTATAATAATATAATTAGAGAATTGCTAATATCTAATGATTAACGAATTAACGAGGGAGAGTTTGGTTTGGAGAATTACGAAGAGAGATAGAGTGAAGTTGTTTTGTGTGAGGATATGATATGAAATTAGGTGATATTTATAAGAAAAAAATTTGATTTTTTTTTTGAATTTTTTTGAATTTCTGCGGGTTTGGGACGGGTCAGACGGGTAAAGTGGGTCGGGTCGGACGGGTTTGATTCCTGGGTTTCCCGGGTCGGGTCGGGCACGGGTTAGGGCGGGTTGGACGGGTCGAGTCGGATCGGGACGTGTCTAAAACGGGTTGGGTTTTGCACAGGTTTTTTCAAATTTTTTTGCCCGCACCCGTGCTAGACCCGCCGGTTCTAACGGGTCACGGGTCTGACGGGTTTGAGCACGGATCAAGTCGGATCGGGTCTGATCCGGACGAGTTTTTTTAAAACACTAGGAGATGGTGTATGAAGTTTTGCTCCGCCGCTTTATCAACTAGACAAAAAATATATGATTCTAGAATTAATATCACAAGATTGATAATGAAAAATATTATATTTGGAGGGTATATCATTGTACGTTCTCCATAGTTCACAAAAACTAATCATCCACTTGTCTTTCTGGCACGTGTTGTGAACTCAGAACGCCAGTAGCCCTGTACTATATTTTCTTATTTCTCTTATGATTTCTTACGCTGATACCCGGTTTACCAGTTGATAATAGCCTGTGTAAACTGCCATTGCTTGCGATGAATAGCAGACCTTGGCCCACTAAATAGAACCGAGCTCGTCTGTGTGCGAGTGGGAAGCTCCGAACAGGGCCTGAAGAGAGTAGAGACTGAGATAGAGTTCACATGCTGCTGCTGCTGTACGGGTCTCGTCACTCGTTAGTCGTTACCATCCCAAAAAAACAAAACACCCAGCCTTGCAACCGTCTCTTCTCACCAATCACCAGGCGTAGGTACTAATTTTCCTCCAACCCAAACTGGACGGGAACTTTTTAAAGCGACATATACTTCCAAGCTCCAACCTGGTAAAAACACGGTCGCCCCCACGACAGTACGACTGAGCTCTTCCTCACCGTCGGATTGCGGTCATCGGGCCCGTCATTCGTCCATCCCAATCCAATCCGATCCGAATTAAAAGATTCTCCTCCTGTCCCGGATATGCTCGAGTGCTGTACGATTGGTAGATTTCAGCCGTCAGATCATGGGGACCCCTTCTCTAAACAAATCTGCACAGTTTCGATTACCGGACGCCTTGACCAGTCTTCTCTTTCTTTGCCGTTTGACCCTCCTTGTGGACCCCACACACCCCGCCCGGACGATTGACTGTTGGCATTTGGCAACGAAGCCGTCTGCACGTTTCCTCTTATCAGCAAATGTCCTATTCAATCAACAGAAAAACGCATGAATCTGTTTACTAAATTCCATTTTTTTTATTATTAAAGAATAGTATAATTACCAATAAATCGTACTTACTTTTGATTGATGAGGCCATTAGTGTATTATTAATTAGTTCATGCAGGCATTTTATTATACTTGTAAGAGGAAAGTTTCAATACTATCAATTTTGTGTGCCATCAAATACCATCTCACTTTAAATTTGTATTAAAATTTTTGACACTCAAATATAAAATTCAATCATTGATATTGTTTATTTTCATGGTAGATATATGGTAATTAAAATTCATAATTTTGAGCTCATTTTATATTAGATCAAATGATAATAAAATGAATTAATATAATTAACTATGATAAATTATTTTTATACATTTATGTTGTTATCATTTGATGTAATATAAAATGAGATCCAAAATTCGTGAAAATTATTTTTATACATTTACGTCTATTATGAAAATTAAAAAAATAACGGTTTGAACTTCAAATTTAAGTGTCAAATTTTTAAATATAAATAAAAAAAAAGTTAATGACATATACTGACGTGAAAAATTGATGACATGGGACGAATAATATTCGACGAATAAAATAAAAAAAGTACACCGAAAAATAATGCTCTTGTCGACTTCTACAGATTGTCACACAGCTTGGACCTCATTGAAATCCAAATATTATCGTCCAATTATTTAATGCAGAAACTTGAAACTTGTGTGGATAGTAAAAAGTACCTAATGAATTATGAAAAAATCTTAAAGAGCAAAACTGTAAATCAGAACGGAATCTACGGGTTGTCGCGTCTCTTGAACTGATAGGAACAGTATCATGATTTTTGACTTGAATTTGGAGCGAATAGATACATTTAATGAAGTCGGTTACAATGCTTAATGCTGTATAAAAACTATCGTAAATGCGTAGAGTGCCATGGATTAGTTGCAGCCGTCCTCTCTGGCCGCATAATATCCTACTATTGCTCTGCCACGTCATACTTCCACTCAGTTGCAATCTCATTGGTGTTGTAGGCGATCGAACGTCCGTTTGGTAAGGGTGAAATGGAAGAAAAATGTGAAATTGGATTGGAATAGTAATCGAAGCAGAAAGAAATTAAATGAAATTATGAAAAAATAAAAAAATGATATTGAAATAAATATTTATAATTAACCTTTTTTTTTACAATTGAGTCCTTTTTTATTTCATAGAATGAACCATTTTCTATTCCATGAAGAGAATGAAATAGAGAAGCTGTGGCCAATCACCGCGAGCGGGTCCGCGAGACGCACTAAACAAGTAACAAGTAACGAAATGGCGGGAATGGCGACAGGGACCCACCACATCTTAGCTGCCACGTAATCATGGACTCATGGTGCCCGGGCAAACCTCAAAAGCAGTTTGTACCCCAACCCCAAGCTGTCCATTGCAAGAGGAATCGGGTCGAACCGGGTTATGACTTGCGCGGTTCGAGCGAGGACGGGATGATGTCGTTTTATGATTTTATCCGGACCCCCACCCTAAAATTTAGTCTGTCAGAGCTAAAAGGGCCCAAACTATTGTGTCAACCGGGTCTTGCATAGTATGAAGAAACAAATCACTGACCAGGGGTCCCACATGATAACGTCGTTCTTCGGTCTATTGGGCTCATGGTTTATTACATCACTTAACCAAATAAATAGGTCGAGTAGGACAGCCCCTTCCCTTGCTCAGCATTAGCAGCTCTTAGGCTGTGTCTTTACTTCCGTTTGCGAGATTTAAAAGGAAAAAGGGGCGAGTTGAAGGGAGCGCAAGGGGCGATAAATTTCCGATAAACGATCGATAAGGTCTTTCTTCCCTTTTATCTAGTTTTATTTTGTTTTCGAGTTGAATTAGATATTTTAGTTTCAATAACTCAGCTGTATTGTTTGCTGGTTATAGAACAGGTTTCTTCGATTTTTTGTGTGCTCTTCTTGGTACTTTTATTAAATCCACACTTCCGCGTCAGTGTGTGTGGTATCCTTTTGTTTTTATTTGGCAAGGTGAGGGGCGGGTGGGGGTTTGGTTGGATTAAAGGAATGTTTAGTTGATCAAAACAGCAATGGAGGTTTTGGGAAGGTATTGTTGCTTCCGTCGTCTGTAAAAATATTCGTTCGTCAAATATCACACTTCATGCTTCGACTGGTTCAGATCTATCAAAAATAGTTCCGATCTATGACTTTAATTGTACTCCCGTGAGTAATTTTATGTGTGTGTTTTGACTGGTTTCAGTGATTCGTACTAGGTGCTGCTTTTAATACTTGTTTCATGGTCATAAATAATGAAGTCATATAATAATTAGCCACGGAATGAATACTTTCTCCTCTTTTGACATGACGTCGCTAGGAATATCTGCTGTCTTAAACATAGAAAAGGGCGTTATTTTGTTAGCACTTTTTCCTAATATTTTGCTTTTGCCAATAGTTGAATGCTAAATTTTAATTTATCCATGGAAATGGCTATTTTCCCCTCGAGCACTTTTCTATGTTTATTTGGCTATTATCTTTACTAGTTCATCAATAATCAGTTTCCAATAACCCTAAATTTAGGACAGTCTGTTTCACCTTTGGCTGTCTGATTTGCAATATCGCATTCAATGCCCTGAAATGCAAACTTCAGTTATCTCATTAAAATATACATTCTTTGTTTTCACTGGGAGCTGTAAATACATCATATGGTTTTGAATTGTTTATTTCATTGTCGTCTTCAGTTTTTATAAGCATGAGCCATAAATTAGAACATTACATTTTATTACTACTTGCTGACTACTACAGTTTGTTAATATTATTCAATTTTTGACTTATTCTGCATAGACTGTTTAGCTGCAGTCATATCATACTTCTTGTACTTGTATTTATCCCCGTGAACATCTCCTTGCTAATCATTTTTCTCTAAAGCCTCCCTCACGTACTCTCTGATAACCTTTCATACAACATTCTTTCTCCTCTTTCCAGGACATCATCCAGTTGATTTCTCAATGGTGAGGAAGAAAAGAACTGGTCCTCCCGGTGAGTCATCCGAGTCGCAACGGGAATCTGGTGGCAGCTCAGGACAAAGTAGTGGAGCACAGCCTCAGCATGCCTCAATGCCACAGCAACAACATTCTGCCAGCGGCCGTGGAGGCTGGACTCAGCCCCATCCACAACAATACTCCCAGCAAAGTGGTAATCGTGGCGGCGGCGGCGGTCAACAGTATCAACCTCGTGGAGGTTACTACCAGCCTCATGGTGCCCAGACCGAGCATTACCAGCCACGAGGTGGCCCTCAGGGGCGAGGAGGGTCATCTCAACAATACTATGGTGGTGGCGGAGGCCGCAGGGGCGGCATGGGTGGGGGGCGTGGCGGGCCAGCAATAAGTGGCCCAGCACCTCCCAGAATAATTCCCGAGCTGCACCAAGCACCACCACAGCCACTGCCTCAGGTAGCATACCATCCCTCTCAGGCAGTCCCGGCTGCTGTCTTGTCTGAGGGGGGTTCTAGCTCTTCATCTTCTCAGGTGGAGCAGCACCTCCAACAGCTCTCTATCCAGGGAGAGAGCTCCAGTAGCCAGGCTATTCAGTTGGCACCGCCTCCCTCAAGCAAAGGCATGAGGTTCCCTCTACGTCCCGGCAAGGGTACTTGTGGAGAGCGATGCATCGTCAAGGCAAACCATTTCTTTGCTGAGCTGCCTGACAAAGATCTTCACCAGTACGATGTAAGTTTATTGGTTTTACATATTATCCTCCATTCTATCAAATTGCTTTGTGGAACTGTCCTGTGAAACTGATTATTTGTTGTCATCAACTAAACTTTTGAGTTCAATTGAATCTAATCTTTAATTAATTAATATTATTAGGTGACTATCACTCCTGAAGTGACCTCTCGTGGTGTGAACCGTGCTGTCATGTCAGAACTGGTTACTCTTTATAGGGAGAATAGCCTTGGTGGTCGCCTCCCAGCTTATGATGGAAGGAAGAGTTTATACACAGCTGGGGCTCTTCCTTTTACCCATAAAACCTTTGATATCACGCTGTATGATGAAGAAGAAGGTTTAGCTGGAACTCAAAGGTATAGATAGTTTTTGCCCATTCTGCTTGCACAGTAACATCAAAGAGTTATAATTTTCTTGTTTATGTTTGTAGGAGAGAGAGGGTATTCCGTGTGGTGATAAAATTTGCAGCTAAAGCTGACCTCCACCACCTTGCAATGTTCTTGCAAGGAAGACAGGCTGATGCTCCTCAAGAAGCTCTTCAAGTCCTCGATATTGTGCTCCGTGAATTACCAACTGCCAGGTACATCAATCTTCTTGCTTTTCCTTACACTTCCCTTTCTTTGGTTTCTGATTTTTTTTTTTATAGGTTGCATAATTGTTGGCATTTATAAATATTGCAGGTACTGCCCAGTTGGTCGTTCATTTTATTCGCCAAATTTGGGCAGGCGTCAGCAGCTTGGTGAGGGCCTGGAGAGTTGGCGTGGGTTTTACCAGAGTATTCGCCCAACTCAGATGGGTCTCTCTCTCAATATTGGTGAGTTCCAAGTTCTTCCTTAGGTTAATGCTAGTTAAATCTTTTTTTGGCCAGATTATCCTTTGGCACCTAAAAGATAGTTATGTTATCACTTTTCCATTTTTCCTCCTTAAATTTTAATTTTCTTACAGACATTCTAGTGTGTCTCTAGAATGTGATCTGTATGTATGTATATATATTTGTTATTTTTTCCAAAAGGTTGATACTATGTTACTTGACAGACATGTCTTCTACGGCTTTTATCGAGCCCCTCCCTGTCATAGAGTTTGTTGCTCAGCTTCTTAACAGAGACATCTCAGCCAGACCTTTATCTGACTCTGATCGTGTGAAGGTTCAACTGCTATTCTCAATTTTATTTACTACTAACAATTTCTTGATACTGTGCTTTGTTACTAGCATTGGGTGTCTTTACATTGTGTAGATCAAGAAAGCTTTGCGTGGAGTGAAGGTTGAGGTTACACATAGAGGAAACATGCGCCGGAAGTACCGTATTTCTGGTCTAACATCACAGGCAACTAGAGAATTGACGTAAGAGTTACTTTCACTGATTATAGTATCCTTATTCTTGGTCGGTTTGACGTGGTGTAACAATCAGTGCCTTTTTCTGATGGTTAATTTAACAGTTTCCCAGTTGATGAGCGTGGCACAATGAAATCTGTCGTGCAATACTTCCAAGAGACTTATGGCTTCAATATCCAGCACACAACTTTACCTTGCCTCCAGGTTGGCAATCAGCAGAGACCAAATTATCTACCAATGGAAGTATGTATTCTTCTTTCTGATTGCTTTTCTGTTACACACATAATTACATGTAATCCAGACCACTTCCAAAATCTTTTTTTTTCTGCTGTACTCCTAAGTCCAAAATTATTTAATTGATGTTGGTTCCTTTTATACTTTTTGGTACCAGTTGAATTGAACTGGCCAATGCCTTGTTTAGATGGTAATACTGGGTTTCTGGTAATTGGTTTGTTCTTTGATGAACATTCCTTTCTTATAACTTCAGGTCTGCAAAATAGTTGAGGGGCAGAGATACTCCAAGAGACTGAATGAGAAGCAGATCACTGCTCTTCTTAAAGTGACCTGTCAACGCCCTCATGAACGTGAGCTAGACATTTTGCAGGTATTTTTGTCTTTATAACATTGTGATATTCCATAAAATATCTGATGTACCTTTCGTGAAGATTTTTTTTTGTTAGCATGTAATAAAGGTTAATTTGCTATTTCTTGTACTTGGTGATATACAACCTATATTTGTTGTCTGACCTTTTTTACTCTCTGACATGAACAGACTGTTCAGCACAACGCATATTATAAAGATCCTTATGCCCAGGAGTTCGGTATCAGAATTGATGAGCGTCTTGCATCAGTAGAGGCTCGTGTCCTACCACCTCCATGGGTAACTTTTTTTATACATATTAACTGCTTTGACACATCTCTGTTCACTTTTCCTCTGGGTTGGCAAGTTAATTTATTTGTATTTTAAACAGCTCAAATACCATGATAGTGGTAGAGAGAAAGATTGCCTGCCAAGGGTTGGACAATGGAATATGATGAACAAGGTATGGTACTTTCCTGTAAAAGCAAAATATTTATTTTTATATTGCATATACAAAAGACTTCAAAATTGATTGCCCCTTCATATTTTTATGATCTGACAGTTTTAATATTTGTTGTATATCAGAGAATGTTCAATGGTGGTAGGGTTAGCCACTGGATGTGCATCAACTTCTCTCGAAGCGTCCAAGATAGCGCTGCTCGTAATTTCTGTCATGAACTTGCTGTCATGTGCCAAGTGTCAGGAATGGTATGTCCTTCTAATAAACTCTAAATAAGTTCGCTCCGAAGGCAAGCTGATTTGCTGTAGTGAGGCAATACCTGAAGAATTTTGACAGCAACTTAGTATATTCAATATTTTTTAAGCAAAATATTGTTTAGTGGCTTAGTGCAGATGTGACCAAGTTTTCATCTGGATTATTTTATTCCTGAAAAGAAATAGAAGTCTATGTCTCAAAAGCCCACATCCTGTCAGAATACATTCAAGCCCCAATTTGCTATTTCGTTCCTTATTTCCTTCCAAAACTTAAATCAAAATTTCTTTTCTTCTTTGTAATTTGTTATTCTTAAACTCAGGATTTTGCACCCGAACCTGTGTTACAAAAGCCCACATCCTGTCAGAATACATTAAAGCCCCAATTTGCTATTTCATTCCTTATTTCCTTCCAAAACTTAAATCAAAATTTCTTTTCTTCTTTGTAATTTGTTATTCTTAAACTCAGGATTTTGCACCCGAACCTGTGTTATCACCGGTAACTGCACGGCCTGAACATGTGGAGAGGGCTCTGAAGAACCGTTACACTGATGCCATGAAGATATTAAAACCTCAAGGCAAAGAGCTAGACTTGCTCATTGTCATCCTACCTGACAACAATGGGTCTTTGTATGGTATGCCATTCCTCATCTCGCTAATAGTGTACTGTGTCAGATTCTGACCAGCATGTGTTTTTCTGATATAATGCTTGATTATTTTTTCTTGTACAGGTGATCTCAAAAGAATATGTGAGACTGATCTAGGGTTGGTATCACAGTGCTGCTTGACAAAGCATGTTTTCAAGATGAGCAAGCAGTATCTTGCCAATGTGGCTCTGAAAATAAATGTTAAGGTGTGCAATACTCTGATTTGAATTGTTCATCTTTTAGATTATTTACATATTTGATGCATATGTGCATGTATAATTTTGGTATGGATAGGCCGGGGGAAGGAACACAGTTCTTATGGATGCTTTAAGAGGGCGGATTCCTCTTGTCAGTGATAGGCCGACGATCATATTTGGAGCAGATGTCACCCATCCCCATCCTGGCGAGGATTCTAGCCCTTCCATCGCTGCAGTAAGCTAATTCACTCATATACTAGAAGTTTCTTGTTAGTTACAAAATTTATTCAACTGACTGGATGATGGATTCTTTTGTAGGTGGTTGCTTCTCAGGACTGGCCAGAAGTGACCAAATATGCTGGTCTTGTTAGTGCACAGGCGCACCGCCAGGAACTCATCCAGGATCTTTTCAAAGTTTGGCAAGATCCTCAAAGGGGTACAGTGACTGGTGGCATGATCAAGTATGTTGTCCTGCAAATTTTATAATCTTTGAAACATGAGATGACAATCAATATTTATTGAGATAGTAACATTCGAAAAAACGTGTGCTGTTGAACATTGTAGGGAGCTGCTCATATCCTTCAAGAGAGCTACCGGACAGAAGCCTCAGAGGATTATCTTTTACAGGTACTATTTTGTCGAGTCATTCTTCATCATTCATTTATATAACCTAACTGATTCTATCTTCATTATTTTATGTTTTGTATGCAGAGATGGGGTCAGCGAGGGACAATTTTACCAAGTTTTGCTATATGAACTTGATGCTATTAGGAAGGTACTGTTGTTCTTTCCTAATTCTCTACTGAAATACATGTGATTCAAAGAAAAATCTCCTACCTTTTGTCAAATAATGATTGGTTATATATTTTCCTTTGTATGCCAGGCATGTACTTCCCTGGAGCCCAATTACCAGCCTCCAGTGACTTTCGTTGTTGTTCAGAAGCGCCACCACACCCGCCTATTTGCCAATAACCATTCAGATCACCGTACCGTTGACCGTAGTGGAAACATACTACCTGGTTAGATTTTTTGAACCATGACTTTCTATTTCAGTTTGTTTTGATGCTTGCGTGTAAATGGTAAAACAATCCTCTGCATGGAGAAGCATTGTTTCTTGGTTGTTATTATATCTATTTTTTTTTGTATTTTACTGATGGAATTCTATGCTTTCGGGTTGTGTTTCATTTCTAGCCTACCCCAATTTATTTGGGATTAAAGGCTTTGTTGTTGTTGTTGTATTTACTGATGGAATTCTAATTTGTCTGAATTGGCAGGCACAGTCGTGGATTCTAAGATCTGCCATCCAACTGAGTTTGATTTCTACTTGTGCAGCCATGCTGGTATTCAGGTAGTGTATATCATCATCATCATCATCATCATCATCATCATCATCATCAAGCTCCGCTTTACTAATCTAATTGTGATTGCAAAATATTGACTCATCATCATTGTCATCATCATCATCCAAGCTCCGCTTTACTAATCTAATTGTGATTGCAAAATATCGACTCATCATTAGCTATAGCAAAATATTGACTCAAATAACTTGCAGGGGACAAGTCGGCCTGCACACTATCATGTCTTGTGGGATGAGAACAAGTTTACTGCAGATGCGTTGCAAACCCTCACCAACAACCTATGCTACACGTAAACAAAATTGTTTACATGATTTTTTTCCATTTAGCTAATTACTATATCCATTATATTAATAATAACAAATAGGTCATTTTTTGCAGCTATGCGAGATGCACCCGTTCAGTCTCAATTGGTGAGTGTTTCTTCCTATACACTTTGAAAGAATGCAGTTCTGCCGTAACTTTTCCAGCCTGTTCTAGGCACCCATATCCCCCGCCTCTTCGGGGATTTAATCTGTAACCTAGGCTGTGCTCCTGAGTTTGCGAAAAAGGGGATGAGATGGAAAGGAAAGATAAAATAATAGTGGAGTGGGAGGTTAATATCTTGAACATCCAAATTTGGGGTGAAAGATTTTATCCAAATTATATATAAAGAGTTTCCTCATTCACCTCCTGTAACCTTCTATTACTTGGTACTGTAAAAACTGGGGAGCAAGGTCTCTCCACCCTCACCCCTCAGTCACCATCTCAGGAGCACAGCTTTATTTGTGAGAATTGAGAACTGGCTTAACCATTAAATTATCATCTTTTGGGAAAACATGTTAAAGGTGCCCCAATTGACCTATGGTCAAACTTGTGAATTATTGAACCTGTTGATGGGGTGCAAGAACAGCTTTTGAAGGGTGAAATGTAAATTTAAATATGAAAATTAGCAATTCCTTCAATATTGTGGACCTGTGACGGCCCGTAATGACACAAATTGGAAATTAGTAAATGGTTTTTTGCACTAAACATTTCTTTTTCTTTCAGTTCCACCTGCATACTATGCACATCTGGCGGCATTTCGTGCTCGATTTTACATGGAACCAGAAACTTCTGACAGTGGGTCAATGGCCAGTGGAACTGTGACAGGACGTGGGATGCCTGGGGGACGTCCAACAAGAACCACTGGAAATGTTGCTGTCAGACCCCTTCCTGCTCTCAAGGAAAATGTCAAGCGGGTCATGTTTTATTGTTAAGAAATATATCCTTTGGTACTTTGGAAACTTGAAACTGTGTTGTATTGAATTAAGCTCTTCTTGTTTGGTGTTGTGCTTTTGGAACCACTCTGTTGTGTTTTCAACTGTGGGTCAGTAGGCTTGGTGTGTCATCTGTTTGCTGTGCTTGAATTGGTTTAATATATTATTCTGTATTTTGAGACTTCGGATCAAGTAATGTACTTGGATTTGTTTTCAGTTACTTTTGTACTCTGAGTTGTATTTGGTCTAAGGGTGCCATTACATAACTGGGCAATTCTGAATGATATCTATATGTTGTTTGTCATCCTTCTCGTTTGCATTTTCCTTTTATGTTTTTGAGCAAGTTTTTTAAATATGAAATGCTTATTGTGTGTTTTTTCCAAACCTTATTTCAACCATCCGATCAGTCTTGTTTCATTAATTTTGAAAAAACTCATTTTATACTAACCTTGTTACACCAATTTAGATGCTGATCAGATGGTTGAAATAAGATATGGGACACCCCCGATTGCAATTGTAAACTAGGTCAACGGATTCACTGTAAAATTATTGATTATCCTTTTTATCAGGATGTATTATAAACCGAAAAGCTATATATTATTTTTATATACACGGTAATAATTTCTAGGTACGTAACTGAATTATTTTTGAGGAACTATTTTGCTGTAAAAGGTTAGGAAAAGGGCAGTAGGGTTCCAGCAAGCCACAGATAAGTTCTGTTTCATTTCATTTTTTCTGTTGCTCTTTCTGATAAAGGAAACATTAGTATGAAAGTGCGATAACCTTGATGGCTGATGATAGTTTTATATAGCCAGATTAGCCCATGAGACTAACGCTTCTGATGTGAATTTCACTTGGTGTGAAAGATTGGGGCTCGGGAGTAATGTCATGCTGCTCAATCCACTGTTGTCAACGTAAATCCAACTGCTCTTTTCTACCTCCAATAACAAAAAAAAAAACAATTATTTTGTCCTATCCAGAAATAATCCAGGTGGACTATTATTTTGTTTATCAAAATAGGCAATGTTCAAAATACTTACCTCTACTTTGGCGTATACACGGTAAAAATCCTAACTAATATGGATTGTTTGATTTTAATTGGAAATTCTGAATAGAGTAAAATATTGGGATTTGATGCAGACTCCACTAATCATCGCACTTGTGGTGTCAGCTCATTCGGATGGTAGTGAATGTCATAATCTTTTTATGGGAAATTGATAATGTTTGTGATTTGAAGAAAATAATATTTTTTTCATATCATCTTAGTATAACAGTACAACTCTATTTATAACAGTAGAAATTGATGTCATTAGTCCTAACTCTTATATATCAATCTGAAACTAACTATAACAGCTAACTATTATTGTTAATTATAACTTGATCTTTTATGACAATCTTGTGACTATTGAGTGTGTTATCCAATACACCCCCTCAAGCGAAATTGTAGGAGATTTTGAGTGTGTTATCCAACTAACCTTTGATATCTTTCCTTATTGGCTGGTACTTGATCTTGGAACTCCCCTAGCTTGAGATTTTGTACCACAAGTGTGTCTATTTACCTGCAATCTAACATTCCAGTTTCGGATAATAAATCTAACACATATTTTCTTTGAGATAGAGATATACCATCATTTGACCTTGCAACTTCAATATCAAGAAAATATTTTAATCACCCTAGATCCTTCATTTCAAACTCCTTACATAGTTGTTCTTGTAATCTCTTAATCTCATCTTGATCATCTCCTGTGATTATTATGTCATCTACATAAATAATCAGTATGATTATTATCTCAGAAAGGAAATTGATCCTCAATAAACTGGACATTCCGAGAAATGAATAATCGGTTGGTGGATAGTTGCAAGCACCAGTAGCCTTTTTGATTTAGTCTATATCCAATAAAAACACATGGTTGAGATCTCACTTTCAATTTGTGTTTATTGTAAGGGGTGTAAAAGGGTAGCAAAAACATCCAAGAACTCATAAGATGTGATAGTCGGGTTCTTTGTAAAAGAGAGTCTTGTAGGAATAACATGTTGAGATGCCAATCGATTAATGAGATATACAATGCTTAAAAATATCTCATCCCAATATTTATGAGGAATAAAGGTATGAGTCATAGTAGTAAGGGATAGCTCAATTATGTGACGATATTTATGCTCGGCCACCCCATTTTGTTGGGGAGTATAAGGACATGAGGTTTGATGGATGATTTGAGGAAAATGGGTGGCAATTGGTTTATACTCGGTGCCTCCATCGGTTTGAAGTGTTTTGATGATTGTATTTAGAAGGTTTTCAACTTGAACCTTAAAGAGAGAGAAAATATGATAAACTTCACTTTTTGCTTCATGAAATAAATCCATGTGAAATGAGAATAGCCATCAACAAAGAAAATATAGTATTTATAACCATGAGAAGATACAATGGAAGAAGAGCCTCATACATCGGAATGAATAATTTCTAAAGGAGAAGAGGTAGAGGAAGTAGAAGAAGAAAAAAGTAAAACACGAGCCTTAACTTGTTAGACAATCTTGAAAAAAAGAAAAATATCCCTAGAGCAAGGTAAACTATTGTTGTTGATGACTTTTATTGTAGTTGAGTTAGATGGATGACCAAGCTTAGCATGCCAAATGCTTGTTGTATTGCGAGTTATCACAAATGCTTGATGAGAACGATCAACGAAGGATGTTGTGGAAGACTTCATCTTGAGAGTATAAAGTCCATTGATACTAGGAATTTGTAGAGGAGAGATTTTGATGTGGATGTCCTTAATAGTACAAGAAAAGAATCAAAGTTAATAGAAAGATGTGGATTATCAAGAAGCAATTTGGACAATCTTAAAAGATTAGTAGAGAAGTTTGGCACATAAAGAACATTAGTAAGCTTGATAGAGAAATTGAATGTTGTAAGAGAACTAGATCCAATATGAGATATAGGAAGACCAAAACTATTACCAATTTGGAGTTTGTCGGGACCGTTGTAGGCAAAGAATGATGAAAGATTATGGAGATCACTTGTAACATAGTGATTAGCCCCCGAATCAATAATCCAATTGGAGGAATCTTGGTTATTAATTGGCGCCTGAGCAACATAGGCTTTAAAACGGGGATTCGGCTTCCATTCCGGGTCTTTAGTGTACCGTTTGTAACACAATTTGGCTATATGTCCAATTCGAGAGCAAATTTGACACACATGTCTGTCTTTAGAAGATGAGTTATGTTTGATATCTGATGAATGAGGCCCAAGATAACCGGGCTTTGAAGGATTATGGGTAGGCTCGGATCTACCTTGAGAAGTTTGGTGGGTTGGATAGTGGCGATAACGGGACCCTCCATTTTGTCAGGAATCAATTACAGTTGCGTAAGTCATAAGTGGTTGGGAGCCGTTGGTGGAAGGTTTGAATTCAAACACGGCGCGGAAAAGGGAATGGGCTTTGCGCGAAAGGTGGAACAGTTGGGTCAAAGTCACGATACTATGAAGGCCCAGTTGAAAGTGGAATTAACCATTGGCGAATAAGGCCCATTCGCAAGAGATGGCCACAGAAGATCAATTACGTAAAGGTGGTTAGGCTAGTCAGAGGCCGTTAGAGAGCAGGCGACAGTTGAAGATTTACTATTAATTAATTACCAATTTACTTTTACTTAGTTACTGAGATTGTAATCAACTATATAAGCTCTTAGTTTCAGTTATTGATTTTTTAGCGATTGAATATCTAGAAAAACTCTATGAACTCCATTTTTATTGTCAAATAAACATCTTAATCCCAAAATCTCTTTTCCAATTCAATTTCCTTTAGCAATTTTATTCAAAACCGTAAGTGATTCCAACGGAATCATTACAATTGGTATCAGAGCCCACGATTGTTATCTGGGGGTGTATCCGTAAGCATGGTGACAAAGGCTGAACTAGATCGAGCGATGGCCGAGATTTATACAAAAATGGAGGAGTTTCGTAATGAAAACGCTGATCGAATTAGAGAGGAAAGGGATCACTTGGAGCAGCGATTAACCACCGAAGCCAATCGTGCTCGGGTGGAAGCAGAAAAGAATCGATCAGATTTGTTACAAGGGGTATGTCAACAGCTCAAGGCTGCTCAGGATCTTAATATTGCTTCTCACCTGGACTTGCAAGCACAGTTAGCTAATGTGCTTTCTCGTCTGGATCGATTAGGGAGGACTCCTTACGTACAAGGTGGTACCGGTACCGATTCGGTACCTCCTCAACAGTATCAACCTTTAGAGTTCCTCCTTCGACCATAGTCATACACATGATAATGAAGTGATGTTATTAAACGTGACACTAGATTTCAATTCCCAGAGTTGATTGCCTTCTAGTTTTAATGGAGAAAATCCAACCGAATGGCTTCGTAAGTGTACTTCCTATTTCGAATCGCATCAAATACCCATTGTGTCTGGACTAGCTTAGCTACTATGCAATTCCATGCTTCAGCTAGTGAGTGGTATGATGGTTATCTCTTAGACCATGACCCTCCGGATTGGGGAGAATTGGTACGTTTGGTTAATAGTCGGTTTAAAAAAGCTGTGTCCAGAAACTCTCTAGACGAGCTCAAATCCTTATATCAAACTGGAGCAGTGGAAGACTATTGGGTGGCATTTGAAAGGCTAAGGTCTAAAATGATATTAGAAGGGAGGCAATTTTCTGAAAAGGATTATACAGATGCTTTCATTAGCGGCTTAAAAGGGAGATTAAACCATTTGTTCAAGCATTCAAACCAAATTCCTTGGAGCATGTTGAATATGGGTTTTATATGGAAAGTGCCACGAAAAAACCGTTTAAAAGGTGAGAGGAATTAATAGATCCAGTGCTAAGTAACCAAATATTACCTAAGGCAAATTCCACTTCTAAACCTTTGACTACACATGTTATAAATAAACCTAGCTTAATTGAACAAAGGAGAGCTCTTGGCCAATGTTTTAAGTGTGGGGATAGATACTACCCAGGTCACCAATGCAAATTGAAGACCCACATGATATTGGAACATAATGAAGGTGAGGTGCCACCGATGGAGGAAGAAATAAGCCAAATGGATACAAGGGAAGTTGAGGTAACTGAAGAAGCCATAGTATCTATGCATGCAACTTCCAATCACCCAATGGGTAACACCATGCGTTTTAAGGGCCAAATTGGGCAACAACCAGTATTTGCTTTAATTGATAGTGGCAGTACACATAGTTTTGTGAATCCACAGGTGTTGCATTCTGAATCCCACAAAATTGCTCAAACCAACCCTATGGTAGTGATGGTAGCAAATGGATCCAAGATGGTAACAGATTCCACTTGTCAAAGTTTGCAGTTTAATATACAAGGATATGAGTTTTGCCACGATCTAAGATTACTACCAAAGGTGCAAGGGTATGATGTTATTTTGGAGTCCGGATTGGCTAGCAAAACTAGGGCCAATGCATATAGATCGCTTAATAAATGGATTGAGTTTGAACAAGAGGGTAAAAGGGTCAAGTCACAGGTAACAACAGATACAAATGTTCTACTACGGCTATGTGAGGCCATGGATTTGAACAAGGAATTAAAGTCCCATAATGAAGTAATATTAGCTCAAATTTGGTTGTGTGAAGGCGACCAAAGGTTAGACCTCAGAAAGTCGAAGATCTTGTTCCATCGAACTAGTTTCATTGTTGGATCAGTTTGCTACAGTTTTTGAAAATTCACCCACCCTGCCACCCAGTAGAGCAATTGATCATGCTATACCCCTTATTCCTAATGCCAAGGCAGTCAACTTAAGACCTTATAGATACTCATATTTCCAGAAGATGGAGCTAGAGAAAATCATTGAAGAGTTGTTAAAGTCCCAGGTCATACAACCTTCTTGCAGTCCATTTGCCTCACCTGCCCTCCTGGTTAAGAAGAAAGATGGAACATGGCGCCTTTGTGTGGACTATAGACAGCTGAACAGCCTGACCATAAAGAATAAGTACCCAATTCCTATCATTGATGACCTATTGGATGAATTAAATGGGGCCGAAGTGTTTTCCAAGATAGATCTCAGATCTGGGTACCACCAGATCGTAATGAAGCAAGAAGATATATACAAAACCGCCTTTAGAACCCATGAAGGTCACTATGAATACCTAGTAATGCCGTTTGGTTTAACCAATGCACCAGCCACATTTCAAGCTCTAATGAATCAATTATTTAAACCCTTCCTTAGAAAGTTTGTGCTGGTATTTTTTGATGACATTTTGATCTATAACACTAAACTTTCAGGCTCATGTACAAGACTGTCCATAGTTCTACAAGTCTTTGAAGGACAACCAACTTACTGCAAAAAGGTCCAAATGTGAATTTGGAGTATCCCAAGTGGAGTATCTAGGCCATGTCATCTCAGAAGGAGGGGTGGAGACTGATCCTAAAAAGATCGAGGCAATGAAAAGGTGGCCAAGTCCCAAGTGTGTTAAGGAGCTAAGGGGGTTTCTTGGCCTCACTGGCTACTATAGAAAGTTCATAAGGAATTATGGAACTATAAGCAGACCTTTGACAGAATTGCTAAAAAAGAATGGATTCAAATGGAGTGGATCTGCCAGCAAAGCTTTTTCTGAGCTCAAACAAGCCATGTGCACTGCCCCAGTGCATTGGCCCTACCAGACTTTACTAAAGAATTTGTTCTGGAGACTGATGCTTCAGATAGAGGAATGGGGGCTGTGTTGATGCAGGAAAAAAGACCAGTGGCTTATTTAAGCAAAGCACTGGGAATCAGGAACCAGGCTTTATCAACCTATGAAAAGGAGCTATTAGCACTTCTAACTCCTGTAACTAAATGGAGGCACTATTTGCAAGGTAAACCCTTCACCATCAAAACTGATCACATTAGCTTGAAACATTTGCTAGAGCAAAGATTAACTCACACCTTGCAACATAAGGGATTATGCAAACTTTTGGGGCTAGATTATAAAATTGAGTATAAGAAAGGAGTGGAGAATAAAGCTGCAGATGCCCTATCCAGGCAACCACAAATGGAAAACTGTGAAGAGCTTATGGCGCTTTACAAATCATACCTTCCCCGGCCGGATGAATTGAAAGAAAGCTATGTGGATGATGCATGGGCTAAAGAATTATTGCAAGAGGTCAATCAAGGCAGACAAGTGAGGGAGGGTATCAGCATACATGCAGGTATCATTAGGAAAGAAGGGAGAATTTATGTGGGTACTGGCCAAGGGTGGAGAGGCAAAATTGTACAATCTCTACATGATTCCAGTATTGGTGGTCATTCTGGTATTCTAGGGACATACCAAAGAATTAAAAGAATTTTTTATTGGCCACACCTTAAGAAGTCAATCAGTGAGCATATTCAAGGGTGCAATGTGTGTCAACTTAATAAAGGTGAGAATGTGGCTAACCCGGGGCTCCTCCAACCTATACCTATTCCTGAAGGGCCATGGTCTATAGTCACAATGGACTTTGTGTGTGGCCTACCAAAAAGTGGAGGAAAGGATGTATTGCTAGTGGTAATCGACAAGTTTACCAAATACTCGTCATTTAATCACCCTAACTCATCCCTTCAAGGCTAAGGATGTGGCCCAGAATATTTGGATGCGGATACAAATTACATGGCATGCCTTCCAAGATCATTACGGATAGAGACCCCTTGTTCACAAGCAACTTCTGGCAAGAAATAATGCACAGGTTAGGGGTTACACTCCACTTTAGTACTGCATACCATCCCCAAACAGATGGGCAATCTGAGAGACTCAATCAGTGCATTGAAGGGTATTTAAGATGTATGGTGTACCAGAAACCTAAGGATTGGAGTAAATGGGTTTCATTGGCAGAATGGTGGTATAACACAAATTTCCACACTTCTCTCAATGTAACACCCTTTGAAGCTCTTTATGGGTATGTCCCTCCCCAGCTAGCTTTAGGTACAGTACCCAAAGGTATTAACCAAGCAGTTAGTGATGTACTGAATGAAAGAGTAAAGGCTGCCAGAATTCTGAAGGACCAGCTTGAAGGCGCAAAATAGAATGAAAAAGTTTGCTGATAAGAGGAGGTCAGATAGACAATTCATAGTAGGAGACTGGGTCTATTTGAAGCTGCAACCATACAGGCAAATATCCATACAAGGCAGATCAGGTAACCAGAAGCTAAGCCCTAAATTCTATGGACCCTTTGAGGTTGTTAAGAAAATGGGGGAGGTGGCATATGAACTCAAATTACCAGAAGGATCATTAATCCATCCAGTCTTTCATGTCTCTCAGTTGAAGAAGTGCAATACTTCCAAGGTAAACCCTAGTATCACCCTACCCATGGAGAGTCCTTGTGAAAAGAAGAATAGAGTGGAACCAATGGCTATCCTGGATACAAGATGGGGAAGAAAAGGCAAAAGAAAGAAAAGAGAAATTCTAGTCCGATGGGCTAACCTGGATGAAGAGGAAGCTACTTGGGAAGATGTAGAACAAATATCAGAACAATTTCCAGAAATTAAGCTTGGGGACAAGCTTACACATAAGGGAGAGGTATTGTCAGGAATCAATTACAGTTGCGTAAGTCATAAGTGGCTGGGAGCCGTTGGTGGAAGGTTTGAATTCAAACACGGCGCGGAAAAGGGAATGGGCTTTGCGCGAAAGGTGGAACAGTTGGGTCAAAGTCACGATACTATGAAGGCCCAGTTGAAAGTGGAATTAACCATTGGCGAATAAGGCCCATTCGCAAGAGATGGCCACGAAGATCAATTACGTAAAGGTGGTTAGGCTAGTCGAGGCCGTTAGAGAGCGACGACAGGTTGAAGATTTACTATTAATTAATTACCAATTTACTTTTACTTAGTTACTGAGATTGTAATCAACTATATAAGCTCTTAGTTTCAGTTATTGATTTTTTAGCGATTGAATATCTAGAAAAACTCTATGAACTCCATTTTTATTGTCAAATAAACATCTTAATCCCAAAATCTCTTTTCCAATTCAATTTCCTTTAGCAATTTTATTCAAAACCGTAAGTGATTCCAACGGAATCATTACACATTTCGACCAGCATAGAACGCCATTGAAGTGACAGAAGCCTGACTTTTGAGTAGAGCTTCATGCCCAAGAAGTAATCCACGAAGATCAGAGAAAGAAAGGGTACCATGACAACGAGCTGTTGATATAGCAACAACAATTGAGTTGTACTCAATTCCAAGGCCGTTGATTGTAGCAGAAACCAGCTCCTCCTCAGGCAGTGGAGCTCCGATAAAGGCCAGCTCATCAGCTATACGCCGAAGACTGAGAAGATAGTCAGAACAAGAAAGATCGCCTTTATTCGCTATTTAGATTTGTCTTTTTAATTCATGAGACGTGCCCAGAAGTAGATGAATAGTAGTCTTCAAGAGATTACCAGAAATCCTTTGTGGTGGTACTGGATATCATTTGTGTTAGAAGAGATTCCGTCAAGGAGGAACGCAACCACCCAAGAATTAATTGATCTTGGCGATGCCATGAAGGTAAGCTGGATTTATCTCAATTTGACCATCAGAGGTTGAAATTGTCATCTCAGGTGGCTGAGAATCAAGAAATCGACCAAGATTGTAACCGTGAATCAAAGGAAGAATTTGAGATTTCCATGTTAGGAAATTCTTTTCATTTAATTTGATAGCAACTGGAAGGTTTAGGGATACAATTGAATTCATGGACGATGAGATTGTGCCAGTGGTAAAGGTACTATTGGATGGAGAGGAAACCGAGTTTGCAGGTGATGTGGCCATAATTGAGCTCAACAAAAGAAATGTCAGAAAGGCTCTGATACCATAATAATGTTTGTGATTTGGAAAAAATAGTATTCTTTCATATCATCTTAATATAACAATACAACTCTATTTATAAAAGTAGAGAATGTTGTCATTAGTGCTAACTCCTATATATCAATCTGAAACTAACTGTAACAACTAACTATTATTGTTAATTACAACTTGATCTTCTGTGATAATCTTGTGACTATTGAGTGTGCTGTCCAATAGAAATTATATCGCCAACTCTTCATCCAAATCCGCATTTGAGTATATTCCCTTTTTCTCCTTTTATTAATTAACCACATATACTTGCAAAAGATGTATTAGTTTGAAATCATGAATAATAGCAGAGGATGGGTATCTTCAGGAGCGGATCCAGGAGAGACCAGCGGGGTCAGTTGACTCCGGCTAAATTTTTTTTAAAGAATGCTTTTATAATTATGTATATTTAAAAAAATAGAAAAATATGCATATATTGCCTTTGTATATTTTCAAAAAAAAATTTGCATATATTGACCCATTGAAAAAAAAACCATTTTAACCGCTGCGCCAAAGTCTAGCTCTGCCTCTGGATATCTTGGTGATCTGTCCTTCGTGTTGCAAGAATTTAGACAAAGAAATTTGAAGTTCAGTGGTATGAATCTTTATCTAAAGTCTGAATAGTATTATAGCTACAGAGAGATTTTGTACAAAAGAAAGTGGCCGGCAATTTCAGCTTCAGAAATCAACTGAACTGAAAGTATTAGGGTTCTTGTCATTTCTATATTATTTCCAGCTGATTTATTTACAGTTTCTTAAAAGAGTTGGGCTCTAAACCCCTACGCTGGGGTGGCCCTTTCCACCCATTATTATTATTTTTCCTTCTAAATGAATTATTTCAGGTCGTTAGGTCAAATTCTCCCAAAAAACGATACCAAGACGGGTTCAAAGTGTATCTAGGAAAAAAAACGTGTCGTGAGCATTTTTTGTAGTAGCGCATTACCTGCCGCGCGAAGCTCCAGACCCAAAATAAAAATGAAATATTTGGATTTGTTGGCCCAAATGGCATTGTAAAATTTGGGCTCCAGTTGCTTAAGTATTTATTTTTTTAATTTTCTAATTGTTATTCTTGTTATTGTTATTGGCGCTGTTGTTATCGCTATTATTATTATTATTATTATTATTATTATTATTATTATTATTATTATTATTATTATTATTATTATTATTATTATTATTATTATTATTATTATTATTATTATTATTATTATTATTATTATTATTATTATTGTTATTTTTTTTTTTTTATTACAAACTTGACGTTTGGTGCATTTTCCAGAACGGGATTTAAATAGATTGATTTATTAATGTGAGATGCCGCATTTAGATGCATTCTGTACACCAAGTATTAAGAGTTTTAAACTTCAAATCATTTGGTAGCTGTTATGTACCTAACTTTTCTGATCAAATATGAAATATCAATCACCTTTGTGTTGTTTGTTATTATCTATTTATTTTTATATTACCACTGCATATGCAAATGCCGGCCTATGATCATAATCGTGAATAGCTTTTCACACTGCATATGCAGCATTGGATTCCTTTACTCGAATAATTATCTATCACGAGAACAGATAGATCATAGATGGCGCCACCCATTCTTGTCGATTTAGTTTATGTTAACTTTGGTTATCAGCGAATTTCACAAATGGTCCACAATTATTAAGCATTTACTTCTCAATTTGGATCCTCAAGTTTGGAAAATTTGAACTTGGTCCTTCAAGCAAAAATCATAACAACAAATGAGATGCAATAATTACTTCCCTCCTCATTTCTTAAAAGATCAAGTGATCCCTTCAATCATTCTTGTTGATGAAGAAAAATAAGAAAGTAAATCAAATACGAACTGAAGTTTTTTATTAAGCTAAAACTAGATGGAATGATTTTAAACATTAATTAATATATTAATTAGATAAGTTTTTTTTGATGTAGCAGACGAAAAACTTACTATTAGATTTTATTAAATAAAAATTAAAAAGAGTTACAGAGAGCTATTACAGAGTTAGAGTAGGATTTACTAGCAGTGCATAAGAATTGAATAGAAGAATCTAAAACTAAAGATTAAACATCCCATGATCATGCTGGTAAGTTGAAATTACATAGAACCCTACAACCCTAAACGAACTATCATAAATGGCCTATGTAATTACGCAGCTATGTTCCTTGCCCAAAATTTACGCAGCTATGTTCCTTGCATAGATTTATTAGATAAGAATTATAATGTAGTTTGTAATTATTAAAACCCAGTTATACGAAAACACGTGAAATATATAGTTGCAGTGACGTAAATCCATCAATACAAATATTCTATATTGTGTATATATATATATATATATATATATATATATATATATAAAGAGAGAGAGAGATAGAGTGAGGTTACGGTGTTTCGCGAAGTACAAAATCTTTCGTGTTTTATGATCGTATCTTGAATTTTAAAATTTTAAAGTTCAAATGGTAGATTCAAACAAAACTTGTAGCAGGAATCGTGTGTACAAGGACATTAATTGAATCGAGGATATTGCTTTAATTTTAATTATGACCGTCCGTCTTGATTATTAAATTGTTTCTACAATAATTTCTTTCAATGACACTATACTTCACTAATAGGGCTCTTCTAATTCTAAATTTCTGACTCCGTCAGTGTGAAAGCGATTCCAATTAATATATAGGAGGATAAAAGGGTTTAATATAAAATTTCATACGACCGAATTAAATACTGCATATTTAACGTGCTTTCTTTGTTACATATTCTCGGAGTAGAAATGTAGCATGTAGTAGAAGTAATTCCGTGGCAATCTGCGGAATCGTCATTAATATTTGTTTTATAGACTAAAATTTACAGCACAATAGGAGACCTAAGTTTCTGATTGATCCGAGTTCATTGGATATATATATACAAGTTTTTTTTATACTAATTTCAAACGGGGGATGTATAAACGATTCGAAGGAATTATCAAGTTGTAACCTATACTCTTTGTTCTTTTCTGCGAGCTTATACAAAAAAAGGAATTAAAGCAAATAATTAAATTCCTCTATCTGTCTCAAAGTAATAGACTATTTATACATTTGCCATGTTTATTATTAGTGCATCGTTTGTTAATAATTTAAACATGAATAGGAACTGTATATATATGTTAGTGAGCTGCACCCAGTAACAGGTACAAGGGGTTAATTTAGAGTGGTCTCAATATATCCTCGTAGATGCTATTTGTAACTAGTTTTTTTTTTCTTCTTCTTGAAAAGTAGCAGCTATTCAGATATGTCGCCGAACATCATACGTGTGGTATGACACGTTCTTGATCAAAATTTAACAAAAATAGTTAAAAGGTATATCCGAAGAATAAACAATTCCAAAAAACAAATATTTAATTTGTGTAATAGAGAGATTTCAAACCTCGAGGTCAGGGCATCATTATATTTTCTACATAATAACGAGATGAACAAATAGCAATTCTTATGTGACTAATATATATATATATATAAACAATAGTCTACCCCCTCTCTCTCTATATAGAGTATTTTTTTTTTAAAATAGAGTATTATTAATCATTTTCTTTCCAGAATTATATATGACTACTGTACTCGAAGATATATGCATACATTCACCTTGATATATATGTTACTATTTTGGACCAAACTTCAAGGTTTTAAAAATATAAATAACTGGTCATAGGAAAAACCATTGTTTGATCTTTTTATAAGGTCGGTACTGTAGTGATACTGTATTCTGTGACAGTGAGACCAAAGCAAGCAAAATAAAAGCACAAACCATACGGCCATATAAGAACAAACAACGTTACAGTTGCACATATATGTAACAGTAGCAAAACCATGCTACTATTGCTTGTTATTTTATATTAAAAATGAAGGAAACTATTGTATGTAATGTAACAGAAGCAATGATGCATACGATAGATGTGCAACCAAACTGGGTGGTGGTTGTTTTTTTCTAATATATTCTATCTCTATCTGAGCAGGAAGCGCTTTAGATAAATTTTACTAATCTAAGTGCTGTTGTTATCTGGGTTAAAGTGAGGAAGAATACAAGAAAAGAACGAGGCAATGTGTACAATTTTGTTAGATAAACTTAAAGCACACCAGTCAATGTACGGCCATGAATTATATATATGCACATACCTTGGTAATTTGGTATCGTCTAATTGCAGTCACATGACCATATCCATGTCGCATATAGGGTCTCTCTATGCAATATTGGCATGGAATTGCACGTATTTGCAATTGTTATTGTCTACATTAGCTAGCTAGGTTAACAATGGGAATTTGATAAAATTATTGCAGTATAAAATCTCCCAGAATAAACTTGTATTTGACTGGTTGTAAATAAGTCGAAATTCACTTAATTCCAAGGGAGAACCGAGGAAATTAAGTTTAATAATTAGATTTATCATCAATTCTTCATCATTATTTAGTTCATGATTGATATATTTAACATTATTAGCACACACTAACACAAGAAATAGGATGTTTATATATCAGATGCGTAGACACCAGACAAAAATAAAACATACCGAAACTAAAAACTAATTGTTATCGATCATCTATACTATTATATAAAGCATCTAAGAATTGGAGGGTCCATTTTTTGTCATGGTAAATTTTTATTATATCCATTTTATCCCTCAATTAGATGGATAATATTTATTGTTGGTTGATCGAACGTATATGATCGCGTTCATTGATCCCCTCTTTCTCTCCATTTCTTTCCCTTATATACTATTATTTCCATAATTTTTGTTTTTTTATTTAGCAATTTTGTGCATATTTGGTAAGAAATTAATAGTGATAATATATGTTAGAATAATTTACTTTTTTTGTCATAAAAAAATATGAATCATTAACTCATATTGTGCAAAAATCTCATCCAAGATTAATATAGTATTTATTATACGTTTTCTCTATAATTTGGTGAATTTATAATTTAATATTAGATAAATGTGAATTTTTTTATTTTATAATATTTTAATGTTTAAATAAAAAAATCTGCTGCAACCCCTGGGTATATAGCTTGTAAACAGAAAATGAAGAACTGAATATGATTTCGTCTCTGACACAAGAAATGCTATTACTTAATCACAAGAAAAAGGCCAAATAGCCTAATCATTTGACAACTATACCCAAGAAATAATAATCAATATTTTTTAATTATGCTATTATAGGCAAATATATCTTTTTTAATTACGTTTAACCTTATTCCAAAAAAGTCACCACTTTATCTATAAAGAAAGGACTAAGTAATAATTGGAGCTTACATGAAAAAAAATATTATATATATAGAATGACTATAATGCTTCCATAAGTATTTCAAGCTAAAATATTTATGACTTAAATTTTAAAATTTTATGTCTGAAATTTTAATTTAAATAAGTTAATTTTTTTTCATATTATAATTCTGTAGATTATCAATTTTATATTGTTTGGAGTTAGTTTAATATGCTTAATGATTTTTAAAAAATGACCACACTTAACATACAAAAATTGATATTTTTTAATTATTTTTAGAGTCATCTTTTAAAAATCATTAAGCATAGTAAACTAACTTCAAACATGATAAAAAATATTAATCTACAAGATTATGATATAAATTTTTAATTTATTTAAATTGAAATTTCGGACACAAAAATTTGAAATTTGAGCCGTAAGCGTTTCGGTTTGAAATGCTTATGAAAACACTGTACCCAAACACACACACACTCTATATATAAATTTATATATACTACATAGACTTAATATTAACCAATAAGTAGAGCGTAGATTTTTGAGTGTTGATAGACTTAGAAAAAACATGAACAACTGTGTTAAGTGTTAACACGTAAATATATATGTATGCTAAAACCTCTCTCGGTTTATATAGTGTACATCACTTATTGTACATACATATACAAGAAATATAATGAAATTCAATGTCTTACACCTTTCTTTTTTTGTGTGTGGACGTCTATTATATATTACATCATTTCTGGCACATTAATGATATATTGATTCATTGAACAATAATAATTAGTATATAGCACTCAGTAATGAGTTTATGTATACTTAACTACATTTTCCCCGCTAAATGAAATATGGAAACATATAAGAATATATATATATAGAATTAGGCTATGGTGCTTTGCAAAGCACAAGAGCGTTGTGTGCTTTGCGCTCTATTATTAATTTTAAGTCCGAAATAATCAATCTAAACCACTCAATCTAATCTCTATATGAAAATCTATTAGTAAACCAAAATTTATATTTTTTGGAATTTATTTTTATTTTTTTGGATAGGGGAAAAATCATCATTTTTGGATGAACCATAATTCTCAGATCAAATCATTTTCTCCTCATCAGAAAAAATAGCAAAAAAATTCTAAAAAATATAAAATTTGGTTTACTAATAGATTTTTATATGAAGATTAGATTGAACGGTTCAGATCGATTATTTCTGACTTGAAATTAAAAATAGAGCGCAAAGCCCACAATGACTATGGTGCTTTGTAAAGCACAGAGGCGAAAAAATCTGAGAATTCTGGTTCGTCCAAAAATGACGGTTTTCCCCCTATCCAAAAAATATAAATTTTGATATACTAATAGATTTTGATATGGAGATTGGATTGAGCAGTTTGGATCGATCATTTCTGACTTAAAATTAAAAATAAAGCGCAAAGAACACAACACTTTGGTGCTTTATAGCCTAATTCTATATATATATATATAGTTATGCTATTAGTCGCGAAGTACAAAATTTTTTTGTACTTTTATCTCCCATTTTCGAGTTCAAAATACTTTCAAACCGTTCAAAGTGTTTTTCATATTAAAATATATTTGGATATCAAATTTTACATTTTTTAGAATTTTTTTCTATTTTTTTGAGGATTAGAAAATCGTTCTTATTAAAAATCATAAACTCAATGCATTTTCATCCCCTCAATAAAAATAGAAAAAAAATTCTAAAAATATAAAATTTGGTCTCCAAATATATTTTAATATGAAAAACACTTTGAACGGTCGGATCGGTATTTTGAAATCAAAAATGAAAGATACGACGCGAAGTACAAAAACGTTTTGTACTTCGCGACTAACCGTAGCATAACTATATATATATATATATATATATATATATATATAGAGTGATGCTATGGTGCTTCGCAAGTAAAAAAAAAAATTTGTGCTTCGCGTCCAGTATCTCGAATTTAAAAGTTCAAATGCGATCCAAACCGTTGAGCATTATCTTCATATTGAAATATCCTTGGAGATCAAATTTTATATTTTTTTGAATTTTTTTGATATTTTTTAGATGGGTACAAAGTCGCTTGTTTTGGATGGTGCAGAAATCTTTAGATCAACAAACTTTGTACCCATCTAAAAAATATCAAAAAATTCAAAAAAATATAAAATTTGATCTCCAAGGATATTTCAATATGAAAATGATGTTCAATGGTTTGGATCGGCCGTTTGAACTTTTAAATTCGAGATACTGGACGCAAAGCACAAAAGATTTTTTGCTTTGTAAAGCACCATAACTTAATTATATATATATATATATATATATATATATATATATATATATATATAGTACATATCGCGGAATATATGGATAAACAATTTTTTATTTATTTTAAAGTGCTCGTACTTACTATTGAGTTTTGACATAATTAATTTGCCTATTTAGCAACGAAGATTATCCAATTGGTTGAATATTTCTTGGGGCAAACTGCTGTACCCGAATACGAATTATTCAAACGCGTTTAGTGTTCACTCTGCATAATAAACAAATAAACATATATAGGACCTACAGAATGATGCGAGAGATAAATTAATGGTATATATTACATGGAAAACATAAGAAACTCTACAGGTTCTAGGGTTCGGCGCATTAATATATCTAGTAATCTATAGCTGTTAATTAGTACAAATGTTAGGTTGACTTTTGAGCATATGACCGGATGGATACATAGTGATAAATATGCATTTTCGATGTCAATAAAGCATGCATGCTAACAGAAGCTAAATATGTCCACCAACCTAACATAGAAAGGGAGGAGTACACCGATCGAGACGAACCAACTCTGCTTTTGAAATCCAAGATAAAAAGAACCTACCAAAATATAGCTGATCCCGGGAGATCATGTTGTCATCTAATTAAACTACTCTCACGAGTTATTGTCTTTTCTCTTTTGACAACAAACTATTCTTAAATGGTTAATAAGCAACAACAAAGAGAAACATTTAAGACTACGTACCAAAGTACCTCTCTCAACTTATTATTTTCAGGTGAGAGTCTACATACCTAGCCAGATTAAAGCGACAACTTTACTCTCTGCATCCTTCCATGCATGCATCTAATTGTAATTAATACTTCATTGCAATCTTCCTCCAGCAAAAGATCGACTAGTCGACGATCCTGATTTCATCTCTGAATCCAAGGAGCTCATCTCATTTGCATGCTGCTGTTCTCTCTGAGAAATATTACCGCCTCCAAGCCCACGCACCATCCCTCCGACTCCTAAAAAGTCTCGCGTCAACCTATCAGATTCCCTGAGACCTCCCACATTAATGCCATTATTGCCAAACTTCATGTCTTCCATGCTAGACATGCCTGAGTTGAAGCCTGCGAAACCCGCAACCACTGTTGTTGCTGCTGTTACCCCTTGTTCTGTGTAATCTCCAGGAGTGCAACCAAAGAGACCAGGATTGGCACCAGCAAGTGAGTTCATCAAGTTCTGGATGTGCGACTCATTCTCCATTTGAGACCTCATGTTGTTCTTGAAATTTGTGCACTTTGCATCGTTCGAGGGGGAGCTACCAAAACCTTTGAGGACAGATGATCCGTTACCAGTATTTGCACCCATCTGAGCTGCTTTCTGGAGTAAAGCCGTAGCCGACATCTGAGGAAGCAATGTTTCGTTGTGAACTGTTGCACTGCTATATAGAGACGGTACTGAACCAACCATGTTATCACCCATTATATTTCCGCCAAAGAGATTTGTTTGATCTGAATTACCTGCTGTGCTGTTGAACTGCTCAGGCATTAGCATGTGACTGCCAGGGTTGCTTTCCTGGTTATTGTTATGCATAACGGATACATTACTGGCACTGTTCGAGTAGAATCCAAGGTTGAATAGATTATTAGCGGCCTGAGTAGAAGAGGCGGCGGCGGCAGTATTATTACCCCCCTGGAGATCTGGCAGCTGCATTAGGCCCTGAAACGGTTTTGATTGTAGAAAAGAACTATCTGTTTGTGATTCTTCATTGAAGTGTTGGTTTGAGCTATTTCCTAGGAAGAATGGAGCGGAAGGAGGAGGACGAAATGCGGAAGGGTTTGAGTGGGGAAGGAGGTGGTCAAAGCGTGAACCGCCAAGGCGGAGAAGGTCAGTGGAAGGATGAGATTGGTCTTGCAAAGCGGCGATTTGTGTATTGACTTGAGAGAGGCCTAAGGCCATGTTGCTATTATTGCCATACAAGTGGCTTCCAAGGGTGGATAGACTTGATGGAAGGCGTGCACTCTCTTGTGCTAATGCATCACAAAAGGCTCGGTGTGTGATGAAGCTGTCACGCCTGCATCGACGAAGCATTATTGTGTTAATCTTGTACGGGGAAATTGAAAATAGAAAAATGATAATCATAATTAAAACTCTAATTCACAGAAAAAAACTAGAAGAAAAACACTCAAATAGTGCTAATCAAGAATCTAACTTCTGATCCGCATTTATGATCGAAAAAAGGAGACTACATGAAGCTACACTGAAATGATATAAATGGGAAAAAAATTATCAGGAAGTTGAAATAATTGTTTGTAGTAAATTCATGATCAATATATTAATTTAATTTATACATGTGATGTCTATATTTAGCAGGAAGTAATATTACTAATTAAAATGGAGAAGTCAAACACTAAACAGTCTCTCTATTCGAGATCATCCTATTATCTGCCATCCCGTTCTCCAAGGGAACAAAAAGCTGCTCGAGAGAGAGAGAGAGAATTCACTTGGCAGCGTTGCTACGCTTTCATAAGGGAAGGATCCTTGACAATGGGTTAATATGAAAAAAATCTTAAATTTCTTTTATAAATATGTTTTTCAACTTATAAAGTGATAGTAAATTAAGCTTTATGTAATTTCATTATTATTTGTTAGTTTATTAAAGACTATCAAAATATTATATATTTTGTAATGGTTTTATTTTAATGGTCTTTGATGAATTATCAAATAATAATGAAATTACATGAAATTTGAATCACCATCAATTTATAAGTAAAAGAATATATCCATAAGGTTTTTACTATTTTTAAGATTTTTTTCATATTTATTTGAAGATCCATTGTTAAGATTATCAAGATAACCATTGTCAAGTGATCCCTTCTCCATAAAGAAACATAAAGAAATAAAAAGAGAGGGAGAAAGAAAATAATTGATTGCTAACTGCTATATAGCAAATTATGTCTATTTGTAGTCTCCGACTTGAATAAATGCAAAGAGAGAATTATTACTGAAAACATGAAAAACATAATAAATGCACATCCAGATATCAATAGGTTTCAAATCCTATGAATGTTTTCATACTTCCCATCAAAGAATATTTGCCCAAAACCATGAAAGTCTTCCAAAAAGCAGAGTACTAGTGGAGCTGTGGTAGTAATATGGCGCACTGGTACCACTAACATTTAACGCACGGCAGTTACCATTTAAACATAAATTCCTTGTTATGCTCATTAAATGAAGCCCAACTTATTTCCTAGTTTAAACTTTGAATGTGTGTTGTTTTTGCAGATCAGTGTGCCCTGGTGTGTCTCGTGAAAAGGTCTGGACCAAGCCTGGCAGGAAGCGAGTGTGGCCAACCCACAAGCGAACAACACTGCCAAGTCTATTACATGGCATGGTGAACAGGTAAAACTGAAGAGAGAGAAATATGGGAGGCGGGGGTTACGAGGACAAAGGTCTCTTTTGCCTCTGAACTCAGTTTGTAAGTTGAAAAATGAAACCCCTCTCTGATCATGGCTGATGCCTTTCTCTCTCTACTCTCTATAGTAGAAAGGCGCGTCACATGAGAGCAGTCCACTGCAGCCGTTTCCCTACTGTATTCTGTGCTCTGTGTTGCGCTTTAATTTTTCTCTGGATGTGCTCAGAAAAGTACTAATCAGATTCTAATTTGAAATACTACCAAGACAAAAAATAAAACCCTAACCAAAAATGACAAACGGTGAAACGGACCCCAAAAAGAAAAAGTGGAGCAAAAGGCAAATGATGGTAATGGTAGCAACTCTAGCAAGACGAAGCAAAAATGCTACGAGCGAGTCGTTAAAAAGTTAAATAAATGATCACCAAAACCAAGAGACACCAAAATTACGGAAATCTATGATGATATGTATGAAATGATGCTCCAATGATGGATGTATATGAACGAAATAAATGGATACCAACAAACTTCGTCCTCCGCATCATGACTAGACAGACCCTAAAATGGATGAAATAAGCCCCTAAAAGTCGAATAAAACTTGTAACTGAAAGGTCAAGACTGAAAAAATTCGTCCTTCCTAAATGTCTTTAAATCTTAATAAATTCGAACTGGATAGATTGTGCTTGACAGCACAGCTGAAGTGATCTCTTAATACCAAAAAATGATGAACGATAATGAAAAATAAAATATACTCCAAAACTTGTAATCAAGTAAAAAAGTTGAACAAAATGCTGCCTATGTGAAAATTTCAAAGTTAATTTATCTTGCACAAACATCAAACGTATTGAAAGTTACCTTGAGAAGAGTGTTCCACAATCGCAACGGTATTCACGGGTACCACATATCTTTGAGTGAGCCTTCCAGTCGGACTGCACAGCATATCGCTTAGAGCATTTGTCACACTTCCATTTCTTCTCACCATGCTTTCTGCAGAAGTGTTTTTTAATTCCAGTCAGGTCGCCAAGTGCGCGAGATGGGTCATGGTGTACACAACTCGGCTCTGGACAAAGATACACCTTGCGCCTAATCACATCCTTTGGATTCTTCTGCTTTAGCTTCCATGGCAAATTATGGCCCCGGCGGTGCAGTTGTAAATTTTGTTCGCGCTGAAAACCCTTGTTGCATACCTCACAAACGAAGCGATTTGTTGCCATGAGGGTCCGTGGTGAGAGTGCAATAACCTCAGCATCAGGATCTGTCAGAAAAAATATATATATTTGTTTGGTTAGCTTTCGGGATTTTTCTTTGTTTCCTACATCATGAATAGTTATGCGATCAATTGGTTGGTTTGGTTGCTGATGATAAGGAAATTGTTGGCATTATTGTAATATTGGGGCAACATTTGGAATTACTACATGCGCACACGTTCAAGAGGATGAGGTTTGTATGCTTTGTGTAGTCGAGAAGAAAATGGAATTTTTGGGTAGCTATGATGGAACCAAGAACAGGGAAGGCGCTTACATGAAAAAGGATCCAAAAATCAAAATAAAACAGGATAAATGGATAAAAAGATTTTTGAACTAGAATAAAAGGCTGATGATAAGGCTACGAAATCACAAGCATCCGGACGAAGAGATAAGAAACCTAAAATTGTTCTTACTATAAGGAAAAGAATCCTTCTTTCAGTAAAATACTTTGCAGACAATAAAAAATTGAAATTTCGTTGCAAAGGTAACAGAAAAGCATGAGGAATTGGGGGGCACCACCCCACGGGTTGTAGAATTGCTGAAGACAGGAAGTGCTTTTGGAACCAAAAAAAAATTTGTGTTTAACACACAAGTTCAATTAAGTCGGTTAAAAGTGTGAACTAGAAAAGGAAAGGGAAACACGGAAATCGATTGGGATTTACGTTGCATGCATGAATTAAAGCAAAAATAAGCACTTGCTTGGATTGCCTGGTAAATTTCTCTTCTTTTTGACTGGTGGTTGAGCGGTGTTTGAGGAAGATGGTGCTGAATTCTGCGGTGGCTGCTGGTGCGGCTGCTGCTGAGACATCTGGTTTTGACTCTCTTCATTTCTTATTCCGAAGAAAGAAGCTGGAGAAGAAGAATCCATCCTTAATTTGATTTTGCTTCCTGGAAAATTGAGGATTGCTTACTCATCAGTCCAAATCAAAATCCGAATACGAAAAGGTAAGACACAACCAAAATAAATATCATAAAAATTAATAGAAAAAAAGTCTCACTAAACAACATGCAACCATGATTTCTCTTTTTTTGTTTTCACTCTCTCTGTGTATCTATCTGCCCGGACTTTCCTCCCCTCTCTCTGTCTCTCTCTACTTGTAAAACCTCAAGGACAAGAAAAGAACCATATAAAGAGAAAAAAGGGAGGCTCCAAATATTGATCTCAAGTCTGAAATACCTCCAAAAAGGGCATGAAATCCAAACGAACAGTTGCACTCAAACCTAGTAAAAGTGAGAAGGAAGAAAACAAAAGGGAAAGATAGTGTGTGCGTGGATTAGCTAGGGATGGATTAAGAAAAGGCACAAACCAATTCAAAGACAGCTTCTTTGTTTCTTCTCTATTTCTCTTTTCCAAAGAAAAACCTTTTTCTGAATTTGGAAGGAGTAAGGGGATGAATATGGCTGTGTCGCTCTTGTTTGATTTCACTTATTTCCCTGTCATACTTTTCTCTCCTCTCTCTCCTCTTGTTTTTTATTTTGTTTCTTAGTTTTCTCTTCACCTCCTTTTCCTCGGCCCTTTTCACCCTCAATATATTAAATTATATAACCAAGAAGTTTTTATATTCCATACTCTGTGTGTGTCTGTGAGAGAGAGAAGAGAGAGGTGGTACAGGGAGGGAGCTCTCACGCAGCAAATTGTGTCGTTACGTGGTGAGGGGATTGCGTCCATCGAATGTGTTCTTACCCGGTTATATATTCATCCTCTCTCTTTCTCTTTTTTCGTTTTTCTAATCATGCTTCTTACTGTTCCTTAATTTTAAGTTAAAAATCTTGACCTTTTTTATAAAAATCTTAGGTGTACCAAATGGAGGCTACACCAAAAGCACTGCTAGCTGGCGTTTTACGTTACTAATCGTGCATCTTCCTGTGCCACGTGGGATATATTAGCAAGAGCGCTACTACATGCATGTCAAGGACACGTGACATGGCACCGCCTTGAGATATTTATTAACCCCCATAAATACCAATTTCAATTGTAAATCGGTCCAAGGATAATCTGTGGTACAGTATCTTGGATTTCTACTTGATCACTATTTGCGCGGGTAATATTTGCCATGTTATATAGGAGTATAATTATATATTCAGAGTTACATACAAAACCTGCCAAACGAAAGAATGTTAATCACTCTAGATTAGGTTCCATGTTATTATTATGATTTCGAAATTATTAAATTTCTGCTAAATGAAAAAAAAGGATTGAGATTAATTAGCCTCTAATAATTAGAAAAGATCAGGACGAAATACAAAGTTCATTCTGCTATCTGTAGTAATGAACTCTTTTGAGAACGGAGAAAAATATCATTACTTAACAGAGGATAATCATGTTGTTAATTTTATTCTTATTTTTTTTACTTTTCTTTCTCTCTTTTATATAATATATACGTGTTCAACTGATTGAGCCTTCCTTTTTTCCATTTTTTTTTATTTTCATTCTTTTCTTTTGAACTTTGCTTCTAACTGCTCTTAACTGGATGAAAACGTAAAGGTACAATTATTATTTTTACAACAAATTTGGGAGTGTATGTTTCTTATGATAAAACATATTGAGCAGGGGACACTTTGCAACCAAATTTCTTCGCATTCTTGCCAATGAGTTTTTAAAATAATTCTCATAATGTTGAATACTGAAAGTAAATCGAGAGACATATATATTAAATTAATAATTATATATATTTAATACAATTTTAATACCATTTAACAATGTATTAAGGACTGTTAACTTTGAATTTATGAAATTTCAAAACACTTGATATACGACAAACATACAATATTAAATCTTATCATCTTTCATATAATATGTGCATCGTCTGATCATCCCCAAAGTGTTATATTTCAAGGTTAAACTTTTTTTTGAGAAAAGTTACAAATAATTCCACTTTGGACATAATATATATAAGATTGTCATTTGTCATTCCGAACTTGCAAAAACTATATGCATTTCAGAACAATTAAAATTATTTTACTAGGATAATTTGTAGTACTAAATTTTGGATATGAAAAGTTTTTATATCGTAAAGAATACAATTACCTGCATAAAAATTCTGATCATAAGAAGTTGGGAGAAAGAACATGATCGAGAAAATTAATGACGTCATCAATGATATATACGTCCAAAGTCTTTAATTTTAACTCTTTTATTGGACATAAATAATTTTTAAAAAGTAACATCAACATATTTTCCGCGCTTAATACAAAAAAAAATGGATTTCTAAATTCTAATTTGTTTCAGAAAGTATGTATTAGACTTTATTATCTACAAAAATTGTAAATTTGGAGATTAAAAGTATAATGAAAATTTTGTACAAGAAATATAATGTTAAAAGGTACACTGTGATTTTGTATGGTATATAAGTTAATTATTTTTTGCACAAAAATTAAAATTATCAATTTATATATTTTTTAAAACATCAATTATATACTTTTTCTCAGTATAATGGCTATACATATAATAAGACATAAATAACTGGACTATGCAAGTTGTCGTGTCATGAAAATTGTGATTTTTTCCTCCCTCAAAAACATGACTTAGTTAATATATGTTTACTCAGAATGGTTTCCTAGTTAAATATGTCGTATGACTTGTTTCCTTTCCATTTACTGAATGTAGCAGTTCTGTTCCTGGAGGTAATTATCCTTTTCTGTAAAACATTTCTTTTTTTGGACTGATGCAAAACATATGTAAGATATAGTTAATGCATTCTCTATCTTCTCAACAGATTTTGGTGTTTTTATAATTAATATTTTTCTTCATTTGGTTGACTCTTATATGGAACTGTCTTGAAGTAGACAATTGGACATTAAATTGATTTGAAGACTGTTCAACTTAATTTATTGCATTATTTGTTCCTTCTTTTCTAGAGTTACTGAGTTAATGGTTTTACTTTTATACTTTCTTATTAGAACTTATTTGGTATTTTTGTAGCTTTAAGGCAACATTAAGTAGGAACCATTTAAGAACCGTCCAAGTATGCATTCACAGATTAAGAGAAAGGTCGCTAACGCAGAGCCATAACATGAACACTAGGAATGCAAGAACAACTCAACTAACCGATCTAAATTAAGAATCATGAATTTAAGTTTAATTCATTTGATCTTGAACTGTAGTATACATTACTCAATTGATTGTTTTTCAAAATATCATACAAAATCCTTAAATTAATTGCTCATTGTTATTAACTTAATATAAACGTCTTTAATATATTTAAAAAAATTATTCAAAATTTCTTAATATAGAACTTTGATTGAAAGTATTTTGAAATTTCGTAGTTCTAAATATTTATTGATCTATAATATTACCTTTTTCTGAGCAAAGCCCGAGCGATAATTCTATTAAAAATAATTTTCCTAAGGCTATATTTTACGTAATTCACAGTAACCGAAGAGCGAGCGATCATTAAAATTTTTGTACACTCAAATTAAGTATAAAAATTTCCAATATGACCTGAAATCGAGTCCTGCGCGACATATTCAATTAATAGGTTCATCTCGTGCAGTGATTGTGGACTCGTACAAGGCGCGAAGCGAGTCGTTTTCACCTCACCGTTTAGAGATTTTTTTTTATTGTCGAAATTCATGCAGATTAATTTTCAGCTCACCATGCTAGGATGGCGCATGCTCACCTCTTAAACTCTGCTGGTAATTTCCCCCCTTTCACCCAAATAGGTGGGAGGATGATCTGATATGCTGTTGTGTATATATATATATAGATAGAGTAAAGATACTATGAATTTAAGCTTACTAATGTTTTCGTGAGTTTAACATAAAAAATATATTAAATTATTTTCAAATTTTAATTTATCATCTTCATTAAATTTTTTATATGAAAATCATGTGGAATGTAAAAATTTGAAGTGTTTTGAGTTTTTTAAGTTATCGATTTAAAATTTTTAAAATGAAGTTCAAGTATTGAATATATTATTATTATTTTTTTAGAACTAATTTTTAAAAATTAAAAATCACGACTTAAAAGTTCAATACACTTCAAATTTTTACATCCCACAAGATTTTTATATAAAAAATTTAATAAGTATGATGAATTAAAATTTAAAAATGATTTAATATATTTTTTGAGTTAAACTCACTATATTTTACTTTCTCTCTATATATATATATAACCAAATTAGCTAGCCGCATCTCTTGATCTCCTGACGGAGAAAACAACAAAATAAAATCCAAAATCTAGTACGTTATGATTAATAGATGAAGGAATACACTTCCGTTAATGTACCGTTAATTTAATTTAAATCCATTTCCAGCTTCCACCCTTCAACGCCATAACAGTGATGCGATATAAATTTGAATGTATCCGTCTCAATGCGAAGTCCATGGCACAATTTGTCAATTTCAGTAAGCTTATTTCAGTAAAATAAGTGAAAGTACATGCATATGAAACTGAGGTTTACATAGGGGTGTCAATGGGTCGGGTCGGGTCGGGTTCGGGTCGGGTTATATTATTTTATTATTTTTTTGATCGATCCGAACTTGACCCGATTAAATTCGGATCAAAAAATCTTGATCCATACCCGACCCGACGGGTCATGGGTCGACTTGGCCCGAACCGTGTAAAATAATTAAATATTTATTAATTATTTTTATATATTTTTAAGCATTAAAATATTAATTAATAATTAATCTTAATTAGTGTGTAATTAGTGTATATTTAAGATTTAATTAGTACTAAATAATAAAATTACTTCAAAAAATATAATTAATCGGGTCGGATCGGGTTGACCCGAACTCGACCCGATCCGATTCGGATAAAAAAAATTAAACCCATAACCGACCCATTTATTTTCGGTTCATCTCGGATTGGGACGATTCAGATCGAATCGGGTTAAGAATTGACACCCCTAGATTTACATGAGAAAGAAACAAATATATGTGGTTATTACAATTAATTTTCTGTCCCCTCATCTTTTCATCAAAAAATGACGATTTGCTTCGCAAACAAATTAAACAAAATCTTGTTTGAGGTAATTATATATACCTGTCTATTAGCCACAAAATGTATAGTTAATGTAGGATCTTTAATATTCAACTTGATTTAGAATTCAACATTCCAATACCTATAACATTCAAATATTCTCATCTAAAAGAAACAAATATTCATTCAAACAATATATATAGTTTGAGACGAATTAGGATGATTTTAGATATGCTGACTAACTGATACTAACTATGATCGAATAGCTATCACTTCCGTACAGAGTTTATAGATATATATTTTACAATTTTGACCCGATAAATAAATTTCTTCTCCAGTTCAACATCGCGGCCCCGAGTTGGAAGATGTCATTTTCAAGACAAGGAGGCCATAGAGAATAATTTCATCATCAATATAATGTTGTTTATGGCCAAGAAAATGAGGCCATAAAGTAATTTCAATAGTTTTATTTTTGGAGGAGAACGACCGTTCATAAATTTTTATTTTTATTACATATATATCTAGAGAGAGTGTGCTAATGTGTTTCATAAAGCATAAAATATTTCGTATTTCACGCTTATATATCATGTTTCAAAATTTAAATTAACGCTCCAAACCGTTAAATATGATTTTTATATCAAAATCTCCTTGGTGATCAAATTTTATATTTTTGGATTTTTTTTCTATTTATTTAAAGAGATAGAAAATCGTTAATATTGAATGGTTCAGAAGATGTCAGATCAATGAATTTTGTAGTCCTTCAAAAAAATAGTAAATTTTTTTAAAAAATATAAAATTTGATCACCAAAGAGATTTTGATATAAAAATCATATTTAACGGTTTGGATCGTCTATTTAAATTTTGAAATATGAGATATAAATGTAAATGTATTTTGTATTTTATAAAACACATTAGCACACCTCTCTCTTTATATATATAAGATGAAACTGAAAATTACTTATTAAAAAATAGAAGCAAGGAATATACCAAATTGACTTGTTATTGTCTTCGTTGTAGGGCTGGGTAATTAATTCGTAGCTCTTGATTAGCTCATAACTCATTTAAATTTTAATTTGTCATAATTCATAACTGAATTTGACTAAAGCTAAATCTGACTCATATATTTTTCTTACTCAAGTACGAGTTTGGATTGGCTAGCTCAGCAACTCATCAACCGGCTCACATACTTAGCTCTGTCACATTTCATATTTCTATTTAAATGTTATTTATATTATTTACGTTTATTTGATTATGTAATATATTTTGTTCTGTAATTTATTTATTAATTTATTTTATTTTATCAGCTATTCTTATTTAAATTTCTATTTTGAATTTAACTGACAAATAAAAACACAAAGTGAGCTAGCTCGAGCCAGAGCCAAATACAAATTAAGTACAAATTACTAAACTGACAACTCTGATTAAATTTGCTGACTCAAATCAACTCAGCTCCTATAAATACTAGTTCAAAATCGTGTTACCTTTAACAACCCTACTTCATTATAATCGTTTATAAATCCTGTCACACTCCCTCACATTTATAATAAAGTCAAATTCCTTTTTGGCTGCCATATTCACGGGTCCGATATCAGTGATTGATTGATTAAACCATTAACTGCAATATATTAGTTATTATTTATTAATTAATGCTCCAATGAACCGTTGCACTGTTAAATAAAATAAATAGGTCGGTAAAATATATCTTAATAGACTCGATCGGTCAAAGTTTTATAACTTAAGAACCATTATTTAAAATAAGGAAACCAAAGCCAATGCATTGCTATTACCCCTATGTACTCAATGATAAAAGGATCCCCTATAAAATTTAATTAATAAATATAAAATATCTAAGTTTTGCCTCTCAATATATTGATGAGTTAGTGGTAGACAAATGTGTTGACCGAAGTTTTAATAAAAAACTGATCATGCAAACTTTTACCACTAATTTTGTTGTGCAAATTTTTATCAGTTACAATATTCTCAGATCGAACTACCCACACGTAAATCTTTATCAGTAAATTAATTGTGTAAATTTTTACTAGCAATAATATTCCTTGACCGAATTGTCCGAACATAATTTTTTATCAGTAAATAAATTATGTAAATTTTTACCAACAATAATATTTCATGACCGAACTGCCTACAACAAATCTTGTTCATCTCAATTTTTTTCAATATAAAAATTATATAAAATATAATACACCTCTTTCCTAAAATCCAACTCAGCAATAACTTTGGGGGCAAAATATGGGTGTCAATGATACTCTTTTACCCTTTTATCTGATCCATATCATATTCGATAAGATGAGTATGGATAAAGATTTTTTTCATTAACTTATTTGATATGGATAAGGGTAAGAATTATTTTTTGTTAAGCAAATGGATAAGGGTATGTATAAAGGCCATTTTGTATTTATTTGTCCTATAGGGTAAACTGTTAAAAAATAACTTAAATTATTTCAAATAATTATCTCATGTAATATTTTTTTTCTATGTTAGTTGCTCCGTGTTTTATGTCTTAATTATTATGAATTATAATTATTATCTTCTTTAATCATCTTATAAATTATAATATTTGAATAATATTTAGTAAATTACTTATTAAAATGATTGAATGAGATAATATAAGATTTTATTTTTGACAAGGTATTATCTATATTTTTAATATATTTTATTTTCTCATTAAAAAAGTTAACAAGATATGTTTATAATTTTTTTAATTTATTTATTTTGAAATGACTCAAGTTAGAATTGATTGTATAATTATATTTTATATTTATATGAAAAAAATGAGTTTATATATTTTTTATATAAATTATGATAACCTAAGTAATATATTATTACAATTCGTTAGCATTTGTTACCATTTTATTAATCATTTATTTTAATGGATAAAAATAGCGTATACATAAATCTAATTTTAATGTAATAAGATAGGTTATAGGTAAGAGTAATTTCATATGAGTATAATAATAATACTTTCACTTAATATGTACCGTATCAATTGACACATCTAGAGCAAAAAAGAAAGCGTTATATCACTATTCTAATTTAATTTGATCGTGTGAGACCCATCCGTCATTTCAGTGGTATATTGAGGACCAACAGGAGGCTCTGTATCAATGCTCAATTAATCTAAAAAAAATTGAAACTATTTCTACGGAGTTAAAATTCAATTGTCATTGCAAAATTGATAAATACACGCTAGCAGACTCTCATACGCTACTTTCCTCGTGCGGTTGAATTAATTAATGAAAGGCATTTTGTGCGTATCTTCCTACGGAAGGGATCCTTGACAATGTGTTATCTTAATAATTTTATTAATGAGTCTTTAAATAAATATGATAAATTTTTTAAAAATATTCTTCTATTTATAGATTAATGATGATTGAAATTTCATATAATTTAATTATTTTTACGAGTTCATCAAAAACTATTAAATATTATATATTTTATAACTATTTTTAATGAATTATAAAATGATAATGAAATTGAATGAAATTTGATTCTTATAAATTGAAAAACATATCTATAATTTTTTTTAATTTTTTAATTTATTTAAAAATTCATTACATAACATTGTCAAGTGATCCCTACCGATCTTCCATTCCCATCTGGAATTAAATGCTAGGATACGTGTAATGTTCTGGCCTTTGCTCTGCTATTTCGATTCCAACTGTTACACACTCAACCCCTTTGTATTGCGTCACTGAGGCCTTCATCAATATCTTTGACTTCTATTGACTTGGACTGGTGCATGCATCTCGTACTGTGGACTGTGGTGCGAGTAGCGTTCGACGCATTATAATTAATTTGACTTCCACACGGAACTGTTCAACCTCTTTCATCAGGGTCTACGTTCAAATTTTTTTTTTTAAGTTGACGGAATCTTTTTCCGTTTTTAAACGTTTTTGAACATTTAGTTCTGATCATTCCTTTCAATTAATTATCCACCTTAGTAAAAATACTAAATTTTTAACGTATTATATTTGGGAGGGATATGAAAGTGATTATTTTGACCATCTTGATAATTAATTTTTAAATAAATTAAAAAAATATAAATATATTTTTTACTTATAAATTGATAGTATTTTAAATTATATATATTTTATTTTATCATTTGATAGTCCATCAAAAACAGTTAAATTGGAACAATTATAAATTACACCAAACTTTGATGACCTTTGATGAAACATCAAATAATAACAAAATTATATGAAATTGAAAATACTATTAATCTAAGTAAAATAACATATTTATAATTTTTTATATTTATTTAAAATTTATTGTCAAAATTATCAAAATAACTTCTGGTCATGGATCCATCCCCATTATATGTTTGGCACATAAGTCAACCATTCATAACTACGCTACCAATTAATTAAAATCTAGGGTTGCACAAAATATTCATAAGCTCATGACTCCCTAGTTTTCAACTAAAAAAATACTCGCAATTAGCTTGCTCGATTTCAGCTTGAATTGCAAACAAACCAAATCAGCTTGATTCAAATCAAAATCAAACCAAACTCAACCTGAGGCTGGCTCACTCGAAATAGGTTCGTGAGATAATTTAGTTCGATATTCTATATATTTTAGATTAGGAGGGTTCATATGCATCCATTTTTGTCCCTCCATCATGCCTTCGCTTTTTTATTTATTATAACTCAAAATTTATAACTGAAATATCAAAATAAAATAATTACATTTGATCTATATTATTCTTTTAAAATGTAAAAAATATTTAATTTTTAACTTTCATTTAATATAAATTAATAAGTTAAAAAATAACGTCCAAAATTTATTCATACTAGTGTATTTTTTTATAAGCTCTAAATGTCATATAAAATAATATTTAAATGTAGTATTTTTTTTATCTAAAATAAAGTGAATAGATTAAATCTAACTACTTAATTTGATATTTTAGTTTTAAATTTTGAGTTATAAAAAATAAAAAAATAAAGATATGATGGAGGCACAAATAATGATGATATTTAAACTGTCCTTATTTTAATAATAATATATATAGAATAGTTCTAACTTCGAAAAAGATGTGAAATAGTGTGGCGGTTTGGAAAAGTTAAATATCTCATAATTTTTTGATAGACCCGATGGACTATGAAATAGTACCGGAAACATTATCAATCTACGGGTTCATGAATATATTTATATTTTTTACTTTTAAGACAAAGACGGAAAATTACTAAAAATGGTGTTAACAAAATCTATAAAATTATATTTGTTTCGAGATCTTAGACCAAGCAATCATAAAAATAAACCTATACATATTATTAAATTACATCATTTTGTTTTATTTTTTTCTTTTTCTTTTGTGAAACCGTGTTTTCCTTCTTTTTAGTGCACGACCCTTCATATATAAACTCAAAAGAGAAATTAAATACCACATTCTTGCAGGCATTTTTTTTCATTTTTTTTTCTATTGATACGTCTATTAAATTAATTTATGTTTTTTTCCTTTACTTTGTGTTTCCAAAAAAAAAATCATGCTTATTAGAGAACATTAATTTTGTGGGTTATAATTATTCGTTTCTACTTGCAAAATAAATGAGAAACAGGCGAACGGTTTTAATTTTGTGCAGGGATAGTAAAATGTTTCCAAGTTTATTGTCCTTTACAATTTACAATGAAGGTGTCAGATTTTAAAAAGTTGAAACTGGTTTTTGAGTTTTGGTCCAGCCAGTTGATTGTGGACCACAGTGATTGGCCTAAGAGGAAAGCGCAGGAAGTGCAGCAGAAAATCAACCCAGACCCACAGGCGCTGCTGCGTTGGGCAGCTTGGATGGATATCCATGGCAAATTTTAACCACTACCCATTTAATGGAACAAAGGTTAGCCGTCCAACTGTTGTCTGATACACGCAGCCTTGTAAAGCTTGTTGCTAGGCCCCGTCACCAGTAAAGTAAATTCTCGTTGCAGCGGTTTTAAATAAGGTTAATATCATATCTATCTTTTTAACTCTTAATTCTATTTCATATTTATTTATCAATTATTTAATATATTATATTTACTCATCAATTTTTTACATCCTCTCATATTATATTTATTCATCATTAATATATTTAATTAGTATATTGCTCACATTTTATGAATGATTTCTATATCATAATCTTTCTACATCAAATCTAAAAATATCATTATATTTCAATACAAAATATAGTAACAAACAAAGTAAGAAACAAATATAATTAAATTTTATATTTGATAAATTCTTCAGCAAAATGATATTTTTTTATAGAAGATATATCATTAATTGTATAATTTTTAATGTAGCGGATGTGTTATTATTTTAACAAAATATTTTAATATTTTTATTACAATCTACTACATCATATTTTTTTAATTGGATCTTCTTCCTCCAGCCGCTCAATCGGCGCGGGCCCCGTCGTCTGTATGGCTGCTACTGTGCACGATTCCATGTTATCAGCTGCCCTAGAGCTTTCGAATCGAGTTTCGAGTTTGAGAATGTTCCCTGTGGACTAATGTCAAAGAGAAAGGAGCATAATCATATGCTCTCTCCCCTAAGCGCTAAACTATGGGTATATCTAATGATTCATGTTCTTTTCAAAAATTAATTAATAAATTTCAATCAATCCTTACTATTTATAATCAGGATACTTACATATTTAATAAGAAGTAGAGATATATCCTTAAACACTCCTAAATATATTAGTAAATTTTGATATTACCCATCATTATAATATTTAATAATTAAACTATTTTCATAAACATCTAATAATTATTTATAATAGTTTATAACACTTTAAATTTTTATATTTATCAATAAAATTAAATTTATTTAAATCAATTTAATAGGTACTATTTAGTTATTTTTCTTAACCTAATTTGATATGACCTGTTCGCTTTAGTTTCAGGTTAGGCAAAAAAATAATAACGCCTTAAAGACTTAAAGAGTTAAATAGTATATATGATTATCTAAATAATTATTGGGTAGTATATTTTATATGATATATTTAAATTCATTGATAGATATAAAATAATTTAAAAAGTTCAAGAGTATATTTTATATATTAAAGATTATATATAAATAAATATGATATATTAAAAAAATAATAGATAAATATGAAATAAAAAAGGAGTTGAATAATAAATATGATTTAACACTTTCAAATATACACTACTAAAATTTTAGTAGCATGAGTATATATATAGTGATTGACGACTTGACGTGAGTGCACCAACATACATGTTAGTGAATTTTATTTTAAATTATATTTGAACTATATCTATGTGTATATATCTATATGATATGACAGTAGCGTAAAAAATAATATCATGCATGCATGTTCGCTAAAATATTTATTGGTATACTGATATTAATTACTATTTATATTCATACTACTAAAATTTATATACATATTGATATAACAAATTCTACTAGTGATATACCTCTATACTATATTACCCATTATTTTAGTACAAACAAAGTCTTAATAATTTGATAGTTCGCTTAATGCAATAGTTCTTCCTTCGAATCCGACTCCTGAGGTGCCTTTTCTTTTGACCCGTGACGGTTAAATGTCCGATCCACTACAAAGAGTCGAATAATCATACAAACTGATCAACAAATATCAGATTTCAGTTTGGATAAAATATAAACGGATCAGATTTAATAATTCAACAATTTCAAATGAAGTCGATCTAATCCGTTGGTTTTAATCCAACAGTCCGAATTAAATAAAAAAGCGATCCAATACTTTTTATAACAAAATTACAATTGAAAGTCTGAAATAAGGCGTGAATAATTTTTTTAATAATTTATTAAAGTGAGCTCATAATTATGTTATAATATTAAAATATATGATAATTTTGATTGTATATTTAATTAAATAATAATTATTAGCATTAATTTATTATGAGATTAATTTATACATAACATATCTCATTTAGTTTGATTTAATTAAAAACTTATATATAATGCGCTTGATTTATACAACATGTAATTCAATTTAGTTAGAATCTTATTCTTCTAAAGATCGAAACATTTTAATTATTGTTATTAATGTGGGAATATTAGTCTTATAAGGCCATATACTTAAACGAATAGGCACTTAAATTAGTCATCCTAGCATAAATGCTAGTATTTCAATATTAACTTGTTAATCTAACTAATATAGAGTAAGGACTATATATGTAGAGACAGACAACACATGTAAAAAAATATCTATATCGGGCTGCAAAAATGTTTATATTTTGTGCAATAAGAAATGAAAATCAGAATGTTGTTGCTTGTACGTATACTTGAATTATAATAAGTTTTAACCTATTATTTAAAATTATCTTAAATATTTAGTTATGTCGGTAACTTGATTTTGTTCATTTATGAGTTTTATTAGTAAAATTAAACAAAAAGTGACTACACGATTCAATCAATTATAGAAGTGTTTACACACTAAGAATGTTTTTTTTTACAGTATTTCGGTACTACAACGAAATTATACAAACACAATTTGAAAAAAAAATGTATTTGCGCGCTTCCTTAATTAACTTGGAGAGTTTTATATCTGATTCTGATCTGAAAAACATACTTGTATTTTTGTTATTTGTTGAAAAAAATAAGAAAAGATAAGATATGTAATTCTATACTACTTGCTCCACAAAATAAAATGCCTCAATTTTTTATGTCTCTACTTTTTAAATTACTAATAACTTAAAATTTATATATAATATATATAGGTGTGCTAATGTGCTTTATAAAGCACAAAAATACTTCATATCAAAACTTAAATGGACGATCCAAACCGTTAAATATGATTTTCATATCAAAACTCCTTGGTGATCAAAATTAATATTTTTTGATTTTTTTTTTACTATTTTTTTGAAGGGCTACAAAATTCATTGACCTGACGTCATCTAAACCATTCAATATCAACTTACACACACACACACACACACACACACACACATATATATATATATAGAGAGAGAGAGAGAGATATGGCGCGTCACGAAACACAAAACTTTTCGTGCTTCGTGCTCGTATCTCAAATTTAAAAGTTCAGATGACCGATCCAAACTGTTGAACATGATCTTCATATTAAAATATCTTTAGAGATCAAATATTATATATTTTTTTTAAAAAATTTTACTATTTTTGAGATAGATACAAAATCGCTAGTTGTGGATGGTGCGGAAAGTTACATCAAATATTTTTAAATGACATTATTTTTTTTACGACAAAGTTACATCAAATATTTTTAAAGCCCAAATAATTCAGCATGATAGATATATTAAAATTTGATCACGAATCAAATGAGATATTTTTTAACTATTTATTATAAGATGGGTATAAAAATTAATGCTCTAAAAAAAAAAAATGTACTTATCTTAATAAAGAGTAAATTTTTTATAAAATTTTAAAATTTCATCTAAAGTGTATTTTAATATATTCATCACATTGAATGGTTTGGATCGACTATCCAGACTTTGAAAATTTTGGAAATATTGGTGTAACTTGCAAAGATATCAATGGATCTCTTCTCATATATATATATATATAGAGAGAGAGAGAGAGAGAGAGAGTTTGACTATGGTGATCCCGTGCTATGAGTTAGTTCTTCATTTTGAAATCTAAATGGTCAATTCGAATCAGTCAAAATATTTTCCGTATGAATATCTAATTGGGCACCAAATTTTATGATTTTTAGATTTTTTTACTATTTTTTAGATAGATAGAAAATCACTCATTTTGAATGACTCATAATAATTATTCTATCTAAAAAAATAATAAAGGAAATTTTTAAAAAGTATAAAATTTAATCTACAACTAGATATTCATATAAAAAATATTTTGAGTAGTTCGTATCGACCATTTAGATTTTAAAATTAATAAACGATTCATAGCACAGTGGTGGTTCGTGCTATACATAGTACCATAGCCCAACTCTATATATATATGTATGGCACAAACAATTAAGAAATTTACCCTCATATATATAAATATATGCAGGTAACTTAAATTAATTAGTTTTTACTTAATGTTAATTTAATTAGGTTCTTGCCTTAACAAAAGTCAAACATGCATGCACGCAATCAATTACAGAAACACTTATACTAAGTATGAAATTTAATCAATTACAGCAAGCTTGGAACATCTACAAGAAGAAAATAATTTGTAATTTACGTTAAATATTATGGATATTAGATAAAATCATAAAATTAAAAACTATATAATTAATCAAACTCTAGCGTGTTAATCAATTTTGGTGATTTTTAAGCAATTTTTAATTAAGTACCACTTTATATATATCTTATCACTTATTTAAATATGCATCACTATTATTTTCATATAATTTGGTAATGATAGAACTTGGCTCAGTGTCATTTTTTAATGTATATGATGTGATATTTAGAATTATAATATATTTTTAGTGTTTTTTTAATGGCTGTCCAACTAATTTCTTCAATTAAACTGATCTCTACACTTTTACTTGTATCAAGTAATTAATGGCCGAAAGCACACATGATTAAAGTACGAAGGCATACGTCATACACGCCAATTTGTAAATTAATTAGAACCAATTCATATTAATTATACACATTGTATTATCGGATTTGGATAGAATTACAATCGTGCTCTATAAAATTCCTTCAAGTTTGACCGATTCCTGTTCGGAATCGGATCCAACAAAGTAAAATAGACAAAAGTATACCTCTACCTAAGATTAACATTAATTTAAAAAAAAAATAGGGAAGATAATCTGTGAAGACGGTGGCGTTGTCTGTGGTAGCTGCCGACAAAGCTCACGCTAATACATTCTCACTAGAGACTCGAAAATATTTATTTTGATCTATATCTTGGGAGATGTACGTACATTCGTTTCCCCTTGGTTTTCCTGTATTTTCTTTTGTAGTTCTTTGCTAGTGTTACATGTTATTCGTTTGGATGATAGCGGCAAGCTGTTGAAAAGAATAATATACTATGCCGTGGGTCCCATCGACGGGATTCTCCCATCTTGGTTGTTTTCATGGTGGGGCCTCATGATAGATAGATGGCATGTGCGGCTCACGTGGTTTATTTATTAGTAAATGGAATAGAAGAGAATTTTTATGAAGCTTTTGGCTTATTCTGTCTGGCATCGATAAAGTTTTTTTTTTTTCTTTTTACTTTTTTTTTTTGCTTTTATATGGTTTGGCAACTTACCGTTACTATCAGAAAAATTGGATTTAGAACCGGCTATTTAGAATCGATTTTAAAAAAAACAGCTGCTAAAAGATTAGAGTGACATGGTTGTAAATTTTATTAAAATTATTAAAACCGGTTTTGTAAAACAACCGGTTATAATTTTTTTATTATAACCGGTTATATGAAAACCAGTTCTAATTGAATCGATTAAAATCAGTTATAAATAACCGGTTCTAACTTTTTTATTTTAAAACCAATTTTAGCAAAAACAGATTCTAAATTCTAAGAAAATTCAATCTGGTTATTAATAAAATCGGTTCTAAACTAAAATCTAATTCATATTAATTAAAACCAGTTCTAATTAATATGAATTAGAACCGCTTTTTAATAAAAACCGGCTCTAAAGAAATTATTTGCATCAACCAATAGAATTTCAGCTTTTTGCTCCCACAGATTGCTATATTTTTCAATCTAACTGTTGGTTCATACTTATCCGACGATCTAAAAACTAAAATTCAAAAATCTACATCCCACGGATTATCACTCTTCATCCTCCTATTTTATATATAAAAGAGATATTGAGAGACAGAGAAAGAGAAAGAGCAAATGTCGTCTTGAAGAAAGAAAAAAGAAATGGAAAGAGAAAGACGGATTTAAAGCTCGTCTAGAAGCTCAAAAATGGATTTGATGTTTATTTGAAGTTTTTAGTTTAGTTTAGTTTATTTATTTTTTTAGAAATTATAAAGATAGAAAATTTCTCAGATTTTCTTTAATATATAAATTATATATAATTATTTTGTTAATGAAATATACTTTATTAGTTAATGATAAAATTAAATTATTTAATCAAAATTTAAAGAAATCGAAACTAGAGAATATTAAGAAAAAAACACTATTTTTTAGTAAATAGTACCATCACAAAATATTAACAAACTAAGGACCCTTCAACTCACTGGGCAAATCCCAAAGGAGTTTAGAACCGGTTATTTGAAATAACCGGTTCTAAAAGTTAGAGTTTAGAACCGGTTATTTTGAAATAACCGGTTCTAAAGGTTAGAATTTGGAATCGGTTATTTGAAATAATCGGCTTTAAATACTCCATTTAGCACCTCCTCTTAGCGCCGATTTTTAAAACATTTAGCACCGCATAGTTTTAGAACCGTTGTATAACCGGTGCTAAATCCTTTATATAACCGGTTCTAAAACATTTTTTGTGGTAGTGTGTTCTGCAAGAATATATAAATGATAAATTCAAAGATAGTTCTTTGGAAATTTAATGACAAATTATTTTTTTCACATCGATCTTTAATTCTTTATCAAATATGATCTTAGTATAGGGAGGCTTAATTCATAGTTGATATTAAATCTTCCTATAGTTTATGAATGATATAATTATTTTTGGGTTGAGAAATTTTGAATTTTTTTAAACAACTAAAACATATTGTGTGGAACTCTTTTACTTTTAAAAATAATTTTTTTATTATAAGTAAATAATATATTTTAATTAGATATAATTTATAACTAAATCAATTATAATGTCTCCTAAATTTATAAATAAAATTAATTTATTATTTAATAAGATATGATTTATAAAATATAATAATGTTCCTTTTTAAATAACACTGTACAGTAGATTTTCTTTTTAAAAAATATAAAATAATTGATTATTAATTTAATTGATGAATAATTGTTTTTAAAATTTTATGGACCTATGTGCAAAAGTTACCCCTTGAATGTTAAAAGAAAAAAAACGTAAATGAGTTATGTACTGTAAGTACATCCTTGTAAGAATATGTATGTAATCAGTTCACATGCATCCTATTAACTAAGTTTGAAGGACTGAATAACAAAACGAGAACAAATGAGAATTTTTGACAAGGCTTGGGTCAATGTGTAAAAAATCCTTATAAGCACCTGCATATTCAAACCTCATCTGACATTGTAATATAGTGACAATGCTATAAAGTAAATTTGTTTCCTTGTATGTATTTGCTTTTATGCATAATTTGTCTTTGTTCTTACATACACATTGGAGGAACAAATGAATTCTACTATTTAAAGTATGTATAAAGAGGTGTTAGTTTGCATTTTTCTCATTAAGTCTAGAATCTCATTGTAAACCTCTTTTAGATGTATCAAATTCACTTGTCTTATACGAACCAGGAGATATTTTCTACACCTTTTATTAACGCATGATAAAAAAATAGAAAATAAAATAAAGAGAAAAATGACAATGATCAAAATCTGAGTCATTAGTTTTTAAAAATATTAATCTGTATTGTCCAATTAGGAACATTTCAGTCAACAAAAAAGACTGAAAAACTAAATATCACTAAACAAATTTAGTACATATAATTTTTATAATATAGTATAAATAATTTTATCTTAATATAAACTCTAATTCCTTTTAAATAAGGTTAGTGTTTGACCTTTAATTGATAATACATAAAGAGTGTTAAGTTTCTAATCTTTTCAAGCATGTCACGTTACCACTTTTCCACCATTAATTTTTTTTTAAATATTTTCATCTTCTTAAATCTAAAACTTCATATAAAATAGTTTCTATATCCTCATTTAAAGTAAGATATATTATATTTAAGGTGAAACGTAACTCTTAAAATGATCTAATTTTTTTATTTGATCCTTTATAGATTATTATATGTTAGTTATAGTATTAATTATTATAAAAATTATTATTATTATTATCATTATTTTTTAGTATTTAAAAAATATTATGTCTAAATTTTTTAATATAAATTTTGTTAAATATATTTATAGTTTTATATTATTAATTATTTATTTGAGAACTATGTAAAATCTGAATTATAGCCCTATATAGTTGAACATAATTTGGAAAACCTCATGCACATGTATGGCTTTATACCCAACTGGATTTCAATGTCATATATTATTCGATTATATATGTAGATATCAATTTCACAGATATGCATAACATCTCTAAAGTAATTAAATGTGGTGTGAGCATAAGTTTACAGAAAATCTTATGTCAGATTAACTCAAAAACACACAAATTATCTTTAAATTTTATTTTATCATGTTCATTAAATATTTCATACGAAAATTTTTTGGGATACAAATAATTTCGAGTGTTTCGAGTTTTGTAAATCACTATTTTAATTTTTTTAAAAAAAATCAGCTCTAAAAATAATAATAAAATATTAAATATTTGTACATTATTTTTAGAAAACTCGACTTTTTTTATTTCATAAAATTTTCATATAAAAATATAAAAAAGATTATAAGTTAAAATTGAAAAATAATTTAATATATTTGTTGAGATAAATCGTAAAAGATTGTGTAAGGTGGGAAGGAGCTACTAGATTGTAATGGTCCGTGGGCCTTTTTCTGTGGGGTCAACGTCAGGCCTTGTTATTCCATAATTCCAGGCAGCTGGCGTTATTATCTCACTGTTCTCGCCCATCCTTGAACCACTTATCCAGATTCAAGAGTAGCTACGGTTTCTTTCCAGAGGGAATAAAATGGGAGCGATGACTTTTGTTTCCTTTTATGGTCTCGAAGAATTTAGGTGGACGTCATAGCTCCTGCAACTCGTATATTTGTCTCTTTGTTATACTAGAAAAGAAAATTTCATCTTTTTTTTCTGCAAGAGGTGTTGAATTAATTAGATCCCGGACACCAACCAAATCAATGAAAGGTCGGAAGATATTTTCCTCTTTTTCCTTTTTTTTTTTTTTCTAGATTCTTGTTGACAGTCGCTATTAAACATTTTCCCAATAAGTCAAGAATTTAATTAATCTAAAAAATATTCACCGAAAGGTTCGTAGTTTAACTTAAGTTATCTCAAGCAAATTTCAAATAACCAAAATGGGTGCCAATGGTTCACGATCAGGATGGGTGAGTATTATTCTATTATTTTTTTACCCATTACAACGCCATTCCACCCGAGTAAAATTATTAAATATCTAACAACTATTTTTTTTTTGAAATTTTAAGCAACTTAATGTTAATTAATATGCTATTATTTTTAATTAGTGTATAAATAAGCTTTAATTATAAATATTAAATTGCAAAAATAATGAAAGAAGCACAATTGAACGGGTTGTTGAACTTGAGACAGATACAAAAATTCTCCACTTTTATTCGATTCATTTTTCCTCAAATCATTTGTCAATGGGCTCCGATCGGATTACAAATTGACAGACTGTAAGGTACAAAAATAATTTATCAATTCAAATATATTTCTTATTGCAAGGTTGCAGAAGTAATTAAAATTGATTTTGGTTGTGTAACAAAAGACCAGCATTCAGTGGCTAATTTAGATATTTTTCAAGCATGAACACAATAATTAAATAATTAAATATAATATTAAATAAAAAAATTAGGAGAAATAATAAATTTAACATAAAAAGTCATTTTTTAACTACATTATTATATTATTACAAAATATATCATTTTACCATAAGCCTGAATCATTTATTTTGATATTCGTCTATCTATCTACCACAAAAAAATACAAAAAAGTAAACCATTATATTCATTTAATGCAATGAACAATCCTCTTTGATAATCATTATATAATTGTCTCATTAGAAACCTCTTTGAACATATCATTTTCTATATAGATAACTAAATTATCATTCATTCATTCATTCATTCATTCATTCATTCATTCATCTCTCATTTGATTTCTTAAACGAGTTTTAACAATGTTCACAAAATCAGGGTAGATTGAATGAGCTAAGTTGAACTCAATAAATTGAAAGGTTGCATTTTTCAATAATAATAATAATAATAATAATAATAATAATAATAATAATAATAAAATCTATCATCTCTAATTTGATTTGATTTGATTTGACTTGATTTAATTTGATTTGTATACACTTAAGAAAAATGGAATTTGTACCCTCCAAAGGAGAATCAAATTAATTAGCTCAACAACCTCAACTTTGGGTTCAAATTACGGATGTCAATTTTTGATCCGATCCGATCCGACATGATCCGAAAATAAATGGGTCGGATATGGGTTTAATTTTTTGACCCGAATCGAGTCGGATCGGGTTCGGGTCAACCCGACCCGACCCGATTAATTATATTTTTTGAAGTAATTTTATGATTTAGTACTAATTAAACTTTAAATATACACTAATTAAGATTAATTATAAATTAATTAATATTTTATTGCTTAAAATTATATAAAAAAATTAATAAATATTTAATTATTTTACACGGATCGGGTCGACCAGCGACCCATCGGGTCGGATATGGATCAAAATTATTTTACCCGAATTTAATCGAATCGGGTCAAAAAAATAATAAAATAATATGACCCGACCCGAACCCGACCCATTGACACCCCTAGTCCAAATGCATTCTGCTTGTAGAAGTAACAACTTTGTTCTCTGTGTGCGGTGTAGCGACACGACGTCTTGAAAGCAAAGAAGTAGTGATGAGAATTCCTTTGTATGGGTATGCTTCCTGCCTAGAGAATTGAAATGGACCGGACCGTGACCGTGGATCGTCCCATGCCTTGCCTTGGTCCGGTCTAACGGTGGGTCCGGTTCTCAATTCACCTGAAAATGGACCGTATTGACCCGTCCCGTGTGGACCCATGGACCGGATCGGACCGGACCGTGGACCGTCCGGACCCCCCCCCCAATTACAATTTTTTATATTTTTGGTATTTTTATAATTTTTTTTAGTATTATTCGATTTTTAAGCTATTCAAAAATATATAATTAATTTAATGAAAATTATTATTTAAAATTTGATAAATTTATTTTTCAACTTTTATTATTTTTTACAATTTTCTGAAATTTTATATTTTTGGATTTTTTTAATTTTTTTAGTATTATTAGATTTTTAAATAATTAAAAATAATAATTTGAATTAGTTAAAAATTATTATTAAAAAATTATGATAAATTGTTATTTTTTTCAATTCATAAAAAAAACGGACAACGTGGATAATATTTTTTTTTTTTCGAATTTGGAAATAAAGTCGTGGACCGTTCCGGACCGTGAACCACCCGGGTTTGAACCGAACCGGACGGTACCGTTTGCAAATCTCTATAAAAGGCATAGAATCGAGAGACCAGGAGGAGAGTATTGGAGTCAAACTTAGGCAGTGCCGAATCATATTTATCGGATTTTACAAAAATTAATACACCAAAATATTTTTTTAATAAAGTCAGACACGTGCGTCTATAAATAAATCCCCCACTGCTGGCATTTATATTTGTTAAACACAACTACAATATTATTTCTTAGCCAATTAATGGAAGTACTTGAGGAATAATTTATCTCGTATACTACAATAGGGTATAGATAAATGTTATATCAGGAAAAAAAAGGACCTCAATTAGTGATCTCTCCCTGAAAAGGAAAATGTTAATCATAAGTCAGATTAGGATGGATCATAACTAGAAGTAAGATTGTTCAAATTTAGATAGTGATAAATTAAGTGGTTTCTTCGGTTTGGATTTAAATTTGTTATTTCTAAAATAACATCAGAAAATTGAAACATGTTCCTCGGCCATTTCACCTCTATTTGCCACACAGCATACATCCAAGTCTACTTGAATATATTTAGACCGTTAATCAGTATTCGTTGGACCGAGTCACTGCTGGGACTACTCATACATCTAGGTGTGTCGATAGATATGGTATAGATCAGTGAAGATATTTTTATCATCATACTTACTTAAACTATTTTTCTCTTTTATTTTGAATTTTTTTTATAAAACCGTTGCTGAATATTTCATTAAATTTTTTAACAGTTTCTAATTAAGCGTTTGTAAAGCACTTTTTCTAGAAGTGGCATACCAATTAAAATTAAAATTATTCATACTTTACTTTTTTCCATTAAAATAAATCGATAATGAAACGATAACATATGCTAATAAATAATATTAATATATTAATTAATTTTATTATCATTTGTGTAAAAAAGGTCTAACTCATTCATTTCATACAAATTCACCTCTATTTTACTAATATAAAATAAAAATAAAAATTATAATAAAGTTGTTTTTAACTTTCTATATTGAAAAAAGAAGAAGACATTAATTAATTCACAAAACTCAAAATAATTAATATTATATTACAAAAAGAAGATACTTAATATAATTATATTTTAAATAATATATATTATTTTTTTACTAATTTATCCTGTAAAACAACAGATATGAAATAACCTTTTCTCATAATCTTATTCATTTACTTATGTGTGTGTGTGTTTGTGGAGGTGTGCTAATGTGTTTTATAAAACACAAAATATTTTGTATTTCACGCTTATATCTTTTGTTTTAAAATTTAAATGGACGATCCAAACCGTTAAATATGATCTTCATATCAAAATCTTCTTGGTGATCAAATTTTATATTTTTTGGATTTTGTTTTGCTGATTTTCAAAGATCCAAAACAAATACTTAGAAAACTCAAAATATCTCAAATTTTTGTATCCCTCAATATTTTTATATGAAGAATTTAATGAGAATGATAATTTTGAATTTTAGATGTGTTATGATAAAATTTAAGCCGTATATATTTAAACTCGAAATGCAAACATTTTCACAATAATCAAACTCTATATTTGTATATACATCCAAACAGTGGAGATTAAACGAGCTGTAGTTATTCATTCTTCAATGTTCGCCAGGAATTTCTTCAAAGCCGACAAAAGTAACTAATTTGGCCCGGGACTCAAAAGCTTGGGCAATTTTGAAAAAACACACGGGTATTAAATTCCAATCACTTCTTTCATCCTAGTTAAAATAATTAGTACAAACTACAAAGGATGGTACTTGTGGTCCTGTTTCACTATTGGAAGTGACAACATTATGTGAACAGTCTTGTCTTCTTGCTAAAAATATACTTTACCGACCGTAAGACGGTTTGAAACTCACAATTGTTGAAAGAAAATATTAAGCGTTTGTGGATATAATGGTGGAAGCCAAAAATGATGCTAAATGTGCATGCGAAGTACCACAACAAATCAAGTATGTTTGATTGCACTTTACTTTGTTACTTTTACATTTATAACATAAGACTAACGAGATAACAAATAAGGATTAGGCTATCAACGTATCTAATAACATATATACTTATACATTTATTTTTAGAAATATCATTAAAAATACTGTAACATACATCCTTGCTATCATACTTTTAAAAATATTATGTTTAGTAAATTAAAAATTGTAAATATAAATATTTAATATGACACGAATCAAATTTGAGCCGATTCTTGAATTTAGATTGGTTATTCATCATAAAGTCGTTAAAATTCACTATTAATGGTTACTAATGCACATCTTGTTTGAAGCACATTTATAATATTAATTTTTAATAGGTATAATATTTCAATTAAAGTTCATGATAAAAATTAAATTTATCCCGAAAATAGAGTAATGATAAACGTGTAAGACACGTCTACACGTGTGTGTAAATACGAACACAAATAAGTGTTCATGTCTGAACGTGTATGCACGTGACATGTTCGCATGTCATATGTGTTATGTTGTTAAACGTGCGTAATCAACATATGAATAATTTTGACACATCTAAACACATACATCTAATACGTTGAACATGCACGTCTAATATGTTGAACACGCACGTCTAATACATATACACGTACGTGTAGCACGTACAAAATACTTCAACATATCAGATTTTTGAAATGTTTGTGTGCTTAAAAGATTAGTTTAATACTGAAGTGAGAGATCATGATCACTCTAACATGTATGATATTTCTTAATATGATACGTTAATTTTATTTTTTGTGATCAGAATCACTCTAAATTTTTTATTTCTCCAATTTATTTGAAAATTATTGAATTTGTACATGCTACAAGTGTTGACATGTGTTTAACACAACGTACTAGATGTGTCACGTGTCTCAGGCGTGCGTGTTTAGATTTTCAAAATTTTAACACGTTAAAACACATACAAACAACACATTTCATATCAAACACGTCATGTGTTCGTACATAACACACATAATACGTACGCTTATTAATTCCCTAGCCGAAAATTGGATATACATTAAAATATACTTATTAACCTTTTCAAGTGGACTAAGTTATTTTCAAATTTTTGAACTTCATACTGTGCTCTACATAATAGTGACACGTGTTGATGGCAAGATGAGTGAATATGAACGTGTGGCACGGCACCAGCCCATAATTTGTTTTGCAACTTTTTATTCCTTCCCTTCCGGCAAGGCAACCAATATATTAACCCGGTTCTTCTGAGGCCGCAAGTCAACTTCCGTATGTGCGTCATATGCCATATTATCGACGAATAAAGGTGGGCAATCAGACAAAGCAAGTTGGATCGGGTTCAATCGGAATTAGAGTCGGAGTTGGATTGGGCGGATCATAACGAATCGGTTTAATATTTTAAAAGAAATCAGATCATATTAAGATTGGATTGGATCAATGTGTATATTATTCTTTTTATATTTTAAATTAATTTTAATTCAATTGTAAATAATTTAATTTTAAATCGGATCGAATCTGATCGAACTTGAATCAAATTGGATTGAATCAGTTCCATTTTTAAAAAATATGGATCAAATCGAATTTGAATCCAAACAAATTCACTGTATTTCTTGAATTGGGTGAATCTCTACGAAGTGACTAGTCAGTGGTCACTTGTTGATTTCGGCCACAATCACAATATCTGATTATCCATCATCCAATACATATGTCCAACCGCAAATTTTAATACAAAACCAAGGGACGTTTACTGCAAAATTTTAATATATGTATCCAGTTGATTATAAAAATAAAGAATATCTTTTGAAAATATAGATATATAATTATATATTGTCTTCTACTCACATGGATTATTTATTCATTAATCATTATACTAACTGTGTAAATTATAAATAATCGCCTTACTTAAAAAATAAATATAAACGACTCCTTTAGGTCTTTCATGTCTTGTATATTTTTACTAAATTAACCCGATAAAATATTTTGTAAATAATATTTGAATTTATATATTATTTATTAATATCACGCTCAATATTTGAATGTACATTATTGAGTGCAATTTTTTTATATTGAAAACCAATATAGGTAAACAATTTAAGAGTTAATTAATACTAGTGAGATGTAGAAGTGGTGTTAAGTCTTGTCTCTATACATATTGTTGTAGGTTCAAGTATCGTAAAAATAGATGAAAAATAATAAATTTTGAGGTCAATATGAGTCAATCATTTTTTTTAAAATGAAAAAAAGAAGATTTTAATTCTAATGTCACAAATTCTTGGTATCACAAGATACTATAAATTCACTTTCCCAATTATATTTTAAACTTTGATAGTCAAATTTGAAATTCAAATAATTAATATTAATCATGAATATTCATGAGAAATGCATGCATGTAAAATTTCATGATTTTTCAGTTCATCTCATACTATATGAAATGATGTATAAATGAATCTAGTTAATTATAATTGATTAAGTTTAGTGCCTTCATTTTACATTTTCATCTAGTATGAAAAAAATAAACATTTTATGAAATTTTTAACCAAGCATCTCACATGAGTATCAACAATATTAAATGGTTGAATTTAAAATTTGAGTTTTAAATTTTAAAATATAAATAAATAAAATAAGTTTGTCACATTTGTGGTAAATTTTAAACTTTTTCCGATTTTAAATTGTCAGTGGGTCGTATGAATGAAAATATAGTGTTTAATTACATTATTTTTTTTAACTTAAGATGTATGTCGAATGCACATGTACAAAATAGACATAGCTCATAAAGGCATGATGTTTGAACTCGGTCCGGTTGACCTGCTAAAAAAATTGGCCTTTTCAAATTCAGCTCGACCATTTTCCCTTTATAAGGGCCAGATTGGTAAGGACCGAGTCAAACCATAAAAAATGAACCATTTCCAAACCGATCAATTCAAACCCGACTCGGCCCTTATCAAACTCTTGTACTTTAATTGTACTTAAAAAAATCTGAAAAAACTAAAAAATATTAAAAAATAATAAAACACAAAAATACTAATTTTTGACATTTATATAAATTTTTCTTTATTTTTAATATTTTATGTTATATTTTAACTATATTTAAATAAGACCCTACGAAATCAGGCCCCATAAACTTGATCCTTTCAAAACCCTTATCAAATTCGACCTTCTTGTAGATCCCCTATATTCGATACTTAAAAAATCTGACCTAGCCTTTAAACATGAGGCCTACATTCAATACCACATAAAGCTAAGATAAGATAAAAGTAACATCTCATTATTATCCTGCAAATGTTTTTAAAATTTTGTTTTAATAACGAAAATAACATCTCGTTTGCACCAATCTCCTCCCGCCTTGACTTATGAAATTGTACACCTTACTCTCTTTTCGTTTTCCTTATCCCAGCCATCATGGCTCTCTTTTACCTCCCGCATGAATTCCTCCTCTTTTTTCCTCCGATTTTTTCCCCCTTTTCAAATGCTACCAAACACTTGTCAATATTCCCCTCAGCTCTAACTAGAGGGCTGTTCAAATGGTTCGGTCTGGACCGAATTAAATATATATAATTAAAATTTTATTTAGTTTTGTCAAGTCACTAACCGAATTAATTTTAAAAAATATCAATCAAATATTTATTTGAAAATTTGTTTCATTCATTTAGTTAAATAAAATTTATATTATTTAAAAATGAAAAAGTACCATTAGATCCAGAATTATGATAGAAGAGATATATAATTTAAATAACAAAATAAAGGAGCAAATAAAACTTCTATAATAACAATATTTGGACTATCACTACTATAATCTTTGTTCACATCAAATAAAAAAAATTGCTTAATAAATTTCAATCTATCCAGTTTATTTGGTTTATGTGATTTAGGAAACAAAAAACCGAATCAAAAAATAAAAATTGAATAAGTTAAAAATTCTCAATCGAACCAAAATTTTTGAATCAAAAATACCAAAATAGTGTTGATGACATCTCTGATTTATTCTAGTTAATATCTACTTGAGCTATTAGGCTATATGCTATTTTTTTAATCGATTTGGACTGATTTGTTTTCATTTCTCTTCGTCTTAGTTTCTAATTTAAATAAAATATATAGATCACAAAATAGTTCTTTTCATGATGTAGATGTTTAACTTGTTTTTCTAGTGGCCAACAAAGTACATGCTTCAGTGACAATTTTTTAAAATGATATCATATTATAAAAAAAATAGTTTACAGTCCAATTAGTTCGTGAGATTCAGCGCGAAAGCTATAAAATTTGAAACTAATTATTGTACGAAATTTTAGGTACTTGTTCTTACACGATACATTGCAAATTCCAACCGTAGTACGTGACAGGGGCCCTTGACAGAACAAGTTCAGGTCCTTGCCTAGACCTAAATATCAAAATCATCATTTCTTATCAATTTTTGCTTCATAACTTTACAAATGAAGTACAAAAAAATATCTTTGAAATAAAGAATTACTTAATGGTGTGCTAACTGTATTTCGGGAAATCAATTAATTAGTATGCCAAAAAAAAATGCATCCTACTCTTGACAAGGAAAATCCGTCTTTATTCACAAGCATGTTGCAAATATTCTTTGAAAATCCACCCGTTGACACCATATCGTTGCTCATCAATTGCAACATTAATTGATGCACACAGATATACACAGTATGTATCTTCGAAATCTAACTATCAGTGAGATGCACACAATATATGTTCATTAATTCATGCGCATCCAAGAAATAATAATTAGAAGTGTCATCTGTCAAATACTCACATGTCCGTACCAGCATATCATATGCAAGACCTAGATGTTACTTTGGAGCATTTGACGAGATCTGGGCTAGCTTGAGAGCTGAGAGAGAGGCGATGCAACTTAGTTCTTGTCTCTGCTCTCTGTTTTTCACAGGGTGGGCTATGCTTTGTAGCTGTTGTCATATATACTCAGGACTCAGATAGGACTGAGCTAGGACTCGGCATTCGAGGTTGCATGCATTCAGCTCCTGAATGGATCGATCGCCTTCGTCACTGTTCAAATTATTAAGACACCCATGTTATAATTAAAACCCCACCCCATGAGTCACTGCTTCCCCCCTCAGGTTAGCAACTGAGCAGTGAGACTCTCTTTGTGGTCCAACCACGGCCTCATTTATACATCGTTGGATCGATCAGCCCGCACAAATGTTACAGTCTTACATCTGCGCGCGAGTCTGTTTTTGACCAGACCTAGAAAGATAACAGGTTAATTAAACGAATCCTGTTTATTGTCCCTTAATATTTGGACCTATATATGCATGTTGTATCAATAGTCGTCTGCACTCCAGAGTAATATATAGTAACTTTCAAAATATATATAGCCACGTACATTGATCTGATTCTGATATGTATGTTATTCAGAATGCAAATGGTAGCCTGATATTTTCCTTTACACATATGTATATAAGAAACACGCTGCAATGAATTAGCGAGCGTGTACGTATCAGCGTAGCGAGAGAGACGACCCCAACTCGTGCAATGCAATGCAACTATGCAACTATGCAAGTTCACAAAACCTAGAGAGAGAGAGAGAGAGAGAGAGAGAGGGAAAGAGAGTTGATGAAAGGAAGCAAATGGAGTGTGTGTGGGGTAACTGGTAAGGAGAGTTGTCCCTTTCCTGGCGGAGGCTTGCAGCTGGAAGGTTAGATTCCCTAGTCTGACCCGTTGACGTGGCGTGGGGCCCACGACTGGGTTGAGGAAGAAGATATAGGCACGGGTTGCTCTCTCGCTGCGGGTCCCACTGACCTCGTCCTTAGGATGGGATTAGGGATCCCTGCCGGCTCCAACCTGCATCCGGACGTCACTAAAGACAAACCCCCTCTCTTTTGTTTCTCCTCTCCAAGTTGCACCCCGTCTGTGCAAATTGGAGGGGTCATCAGATGCATGCCCTACTCAGTACTTGGCCATCCTCAAATAAAGAGAGAGTTGCAATTTGTGGCACTTTTATTTTTTAGTATACTATGCTCTTTCATCTTTGGAACGAAACATATGTTGCAATGTCCATATTATTTATATATTTTAGTTAAAAGCTAGTACATTAATTATTGACATACTAGCTGACTTCATTAAATACAAAATGTATTAATCGCATACAACTAGAGGATATATTAATCAAATGAACTAATCTCTTATCATAAAACATTGAGATTGAACGATGCAATTTGAAGAGAAAAATGTTTTTTTATCATGAAAATTTAGTGGTCACGAACTCATATATGCTACATATATAATGTTTTTTTAATACTTAATAAAGAATACGTTAAAAGTAAGCATTTGGGTATGCAAAGCAATTTCTAGGATCCTTTCTCGCAACGGTAATAAATTATGATAAATAAATTATACGGAAATTCCCCGAATAATATATCATGCACACTTCTCACGTACCGAAATTTCTATTGGCGTACATTCCAATTTACACTAAATTTTATGATCGAACAATTGAATAGAACCATCACCTAATCCAACTAGTATTAGTTTAATAAGAAGGGAATAATTGGTTTATGAAGCACATGAAAGTTAGCCCCGATTAGCGTGCGAATAGAACAAATGAAGCCTAGATAATTAATTGCACCATTTTTAATGAACTATAATAAATAATATGAAATGGTGTTATATTTTGTATTTCTTTGAAAATTATTTTGTTTTGCCACCCGTGATAAGTACTATATTGGTCCTAACAAGATATCCCAAAATAGTTGTTATTGCCCCAAAACTTAGAAGCAGCTGACTGTTAATTTTCGTTGCCTCTGCCTATCCGGTTAAGGACCCATTCCTTAGACACATTTTGGACTAGAGCTTCTAGTTTTCTGCTAATTTTTTGGGCTTATTAGCAACGAATCATTGTTTCATGAATGAATCCAATACTCGAACTACAATATTACAATTGTATTTTAAGTCCGTATGTACACGCCAAGAGACGGAAATTATTATGATCTAGCCCGAGTTTCTTTTATATAAATAAGAGAACTATTTTTTTTTTTAGAATAAGACTAACACATACGCATTTATTATTGGTACAACAAAAAATAATTAAAAAATTGAAAATAGTTGTCAAATTTTTTATTTCCTTTTTGCTAAATTTGAACAAATTATGATCTGTAAGGAATGATGCATGGCGATAGTACACGAGCTGTGTTGCCCCAAAGATATGCATGATCAGCATGGGCCACCATGGTACCATCAAGCTCACATGTGAGATTCTTCTCCATTAGAGAGTATACTATTCATATATGTGTCATTTTCATACTTATGTCTTCACATTCTATGATAACAGTGGAAAAGCTGTGTAAAGCTAGTAATTTTTTTTATCTGCGCATTCATAGTGAAGAAAATTAAATCTTAATTGAGTTCCGAAGAAATAAAATGTATTTTTTTTTTGGAAAAAAAAAAGTGGAATACGCCAACCTTTTCATTGAAATTGAATATAAGAGTTGCAATAATAGTCCTAACTTTCCCTCACAACGTACCAAACAGCTGGTACCAGGAAAGCACATATGTACATACAACTTGCATTAATTCAAACTAACCGTAGAAGCTATACCTAAACACCAAATTTATGTATAATTAGTTTATTGGTTGCATATTTAAATGTTGATGGTAAGTTTCTTTTTTTTCCCTAGTGAGTATTCATGGTAATTGTATTTTACCTGCTATAACAACATTGATGTGATAACTCCTAGCTCAGATTTTAACCTTTTTGACCATATATGTCAGTTGAAAGCTGAAAGTTGAAACTACAACTGTCTCGTCCTATATATAATGTCATTTGTGGCACAAGTTCACTGGAGAGCAGAGATTCGTGCGGTACTCTTCCCACAAGGAAAGAAATAGATACAATGAAGGTCGAAGCAAAAAGGTAAATACAAAGAAATGGTTACTTGGCTAACAAGAGCATGCGCCGCGGAGGAAAGCGCGCGAAGAATATTTTGTTAAACAAAAAGAAAAAAAGGGGGGAATTTAAGATGTGGAAGTCATGTGTTTGGGTTTTGTTGGATATATACGCAAAAGATTAAAAAAGCCCAGACAAAAGAGAAGCGTTCACGGGAACACCTAGCTCCGTCCCTACAATATCACTCCAATAGAAAGATTCCCACTCGGAAAGAGGGAAAAAAAAACTATCTCCCTATTATTATAAATAATTGTACATCTTTGAAATTCTACCATTGTAAAAAAAAAACTAAATTTTACATATAATATTTAAAATTTTGCAATCATAGCCAATTTTAATCTGAAAATATTTCTAATTATTATTTTCTATTTAGAACCTAATTTGTAAAGTATTAATTTGCATAAAAAAATTTAAGATATGTCCCAAGCTTTTCACGATACTATTTTTTAATCAGCGAATCGGCAAAGCTGTGATTTTCCTAATATGTTTAAATATCTATATTTATATCTCTATTATATTATAAAGAGTATGTATTGAACACGTCTATTAATATTCAGCTTTTTTTAGTTTTTTTAATGATTAAAATATTCCTAATTGAATGGTACAAATTAATATTGATAGATGTCTTCGGTATAGATATAGTATATCGAAAGCTTAACTATTTAATGAGGGTGTATGTATAGGCTAAGATCGTGATCATTTTCCCACCGGGCCTAAGAATCTTATTTATAAGCCTCATTCGAGATAAAAAACGGATATGTCGGAACCGAGATCCAACCAAACGGTTAGCATCTGTACTTGTTGTTTTGTTGGTCATTCGAGACAGATTTTCAATTGGATATGGGCTGCAATGAGACCCAATCGCATTGGGCCCTATCAAATATTTTTAAAAATTAACGGTTCAGATTTAATCCAATGTTACTATTTCTCTCTATTTGTTTGCTATTTTTATTATGTATTAATAGGAGGTCTAAAAAAATTTGTCCATCAAATAAATTAATCATCAATTATTATTATTATTTTGTAAAAAAACTATCCAGTATACTATTATGAATTAATTTATATTATGTTGTTAATGAAAAACCTTTTTATTTTTATTTTTATTTTTATTTTTTACTTTTCTTTTCTTTCAAACTACATATCGATTTTTTAATTATTATAATACAACACATTAAAAAAATCTTATTTTCGTAAATTTGTGGTCTCATTATTTTAGTTCAAAAGTAAATTAAAATGGATATAGAAAATAAAATAAAAATATTCCGTTGCAACAAAAGTATACTGCTAGTATAAGAAAAAGGACAATAGTTAAAAAATTATTGGAATTGTAAGAGTTGTTTGTGTGAAATGTTTGGTATTTAAACTAATGTTAAAAAAGATATTTACATTAGTATTGTCATATGAGAGGTTAATCATCTCCCAATAAATGGAACATAATTTGGATTGTATCCGCTTGCAATCGTAACAAATGTATTGATAATCCATAGAACCAGGTAAGTTGTTATTTATTAACTAGTCACAAACAAGATTTTGTACGTGGTTACCCGACCAGACAGGTCCCTTTTCACCAACGCACACCTCTTTCTCTCACACACAGTCACACACACTCTCTCTCTCTCTCTCTCTCTATCATTCAACAGTATGACATGTCAACTAACTACTTTTTCCTTTTATTGCTCTCTTTGTTTTGTCTAAGCATTTAATCTGTGTGAAGCAAAAATCCTCCGAAAACATGCAGCCAAAGACTAGTAATTAATGCGATGTCAAGTCGTAGAAACCTTAGGAAGTCCTCTGTTTGTGGCCATTTAGCAATGCTAAAAGCCTATAACTCTTCAGTAGAAATTAAAAAAAAAAAAAACTCTGATTTGCATGTCCAAATTGCAAATTAAATAAATTGAATGTGACGGAATAGTCATAGGAAAGTATGAGTTGGAGAATAATAGAAGTCAGAAGTGCTCATTCGAAATAATCTGTTGTGTAATTAGCAAAAGAAAAAAGAAGCATGTAGCGCTGCAATTTTTTTATGTGACAATAACCTTCAAGTGAAATAATAATGCTATTCGACTGTGCTAAAATACAGAGTTGATAAATGTCTCCTTCAAATGTTTATGATATAGCAACTTAATTATGTTTAGAAATTTAGCATATTACTCTGTATTCTCTTTTGTATTAAGGGCATAGTTTTGCGTGACAGAGAGAGAAGAAACTAAGTTGTAAAGAAGAAATTAGTACGTATACACATTGGATATACACAATATGGAGCTGGTAAGATTAATTTGTTTTCCGCGAAAATCATAATAAATAACGAACCAAGAAAATATTGTAAAAGCAAAAAAAAAAAAGTGAAAAAAAGAGTGAAGAAATTACTATTTTGTAAAAGTAACAAGTTTATTAAATGTAGTATGTTAATTCTTACAGTTATTTTACCATTGATTGATGTCGATCACCTAACTAGCAACTTGTACAATTTAACACATACATGCAGATTTTATGGACAAATCTATTCAGAGGTCAACAGACTTCAAATAATAATATACTCTTTTTTGTGACAAAGATGGGACCATAATCCTCTTAAGTTTTCAAGTACTCACACGAGAGTTTCAAACATATGGCATGAATTTTATTTTTAAGTATTAAATTGAAACTATTTGTTGAAATTAACAACTTGCAAGAAGGATTTTATCTTCTAGATGCGTTGAGTGAAGGCGGGGTATATTCGCACTCCTTTGAACTAAAAAATTGGTTTGAAGGATTCACGAGCCGTTGATTTTGACAGACCTCGAGGTCCAAGATTTGCACTTTCAATGATCATTACGAATCTCGATGCAAAATCAACGGCTTGCAAACCCTTCAAACCATTTTTTTAGTTTGAAAGGGTGTGAACGTACTCCGACCCCTTGAGTGAAGGAGAAGACAAAGCCAGTAGTAGACTGGAAAATGGGGCATGGTGTAGAGGTACTTATGAGATGAGCACAGGGGAAGCAATGGTTGAGAGTAACATCTTGCAACAACAGCAGTGAGAAAGCGGCCGGAGGTGGAAACTGAGAGGTCAGGTCGCCGTAGAAACTTCATGTAAATTAATTATTTTCTTGCAAATCTTGGTAATATCATTAGGCTTCAACAGTAGGTAAAATATTATACACAAATTCCACCAACTGAAACATCTATTGTTTTATTTGAAATAAATAACAATCATCTATATATAATTTTATATTTACTTTTTATCAGGGCGTACACTTCACTATTCCAATTCTTGTTTGCTAGGAAAAAAATCGGTTCGAAATCGCTATCTGCTTTTCAATTATTCTACAATCTCTGCAGGTCATTGTACAGTCTATATGCAGAAAAAAGAAATTAGCACCTAAGCCTATGAACCAGAAAACAAATTCACACGAGATGAAGCAAAGAAAATTACGTCAGCCCTAGAAAAAATCCCAGTATTAATTTTTACTGTGATGTCGTTTTACTATTACTCTCATTAGTGAGTGTTTGTAATTATTCTTGTGTGTGATTGCAACTGCTGTGGGATCATCATGAGTATTCCTTCTGCCAGAATGATGGAACCTAGAGAGAGAGAGAGAGAGAGAGAGAGCACTTGGCAGCCGCTGCCAAGCTTTCAAGAGAGAGAGAGAGAGGCATTTTCTCAGATTGGGACAAAATAGAGCTTGTGAGAGAAAGAGAAGGCTAGTTTGGGCCCAGTCGTTAGGCCCACGGTCCATGCTTTACGCCTTACAGCGATGGACAAGTGACCAAATCCGCTGTGACAGGTCTTATCTGCCCGGTTTTTGTCTCTTTTACTCTTCTCGTGTAATTTGGAAAACCGTCATTTTTACTGGAATATCCACTGCTATAATTAATTACTGTTCAGTTATACCAGATACGAAACGCCATGGTTTTTTTTTTAAAAAAAAATCGAAATATAGATGGTCCAGGCTACAACATAACAGCACGCCCAGAGTTTTTTCACATGGAATTTACTGTAGAGTGGTAACAATAGCTAATTTAATGCAGTTTGAAATGTCTTCAGTGAACATGAGTGAGAAGGCGGTTTTAAGGGCAAATATAACATCGACGTAATGAGCTATGAAATATATTATAAAAGAAACTTCAGTCCATTTTATGAAATATTATTTTGACCCAACAAAGCCCAAATCGGGCCCAAATTAGTTGCTCTTGATTTGTACGACAGTGGAACGAGTGTTTGCCATTACTCTTTTTTTTTTCTAAAAAAAAAAGCTAATTACAATGCCAAGTGACTTATCTATGGAAAAAGGATATATAATAATATTTGGTCACCACTTGCAAAAATATATGTATAATAGATCCGTCTTTATCCAAGACGACGCAAACACGCAGAAAAAGAATAATGAAACAAGGCATTTAAATATCTAAATTGCAAATTGATGTCTTAGAAAATAGAACGATTGACTGAAGACTCAACTCATTGACAGGACTAGCACAAGATATCCACCAATCGTTTTCTACTATAGACTAGTATATCATATTGTTCAATCAAATGATCCGTACCAGGAATATTACCAAAATAATTAAAGACTACAGTAACATTCAGATTTGGCTTTGCAACTTGAACCAGGAATTCCAGACTAGAAAACGACTAACGGAATGTTGAAAATTCAGAAGATTGGAATTGCTTGCAAATAAAGCTTTCTGTACAACTTATTGTATGAAATTTGAAAATGACGTGATCTACAATTAATTTAAATTTGTTAAAGTGCCGGGCACATTACTTTATATACCATTAAATGCTTAAGAAACCATAACCTGGGTATAAATTTGCAACACCAGTACAACTTTGCAAAAAAAAAAAAAAAAAGTGCACACACCTGCTTGCGTATTAGGTTAAGCTACTATTGCTGAAGATTCAGATTAGCCAAGTATTTGTGTCTTAACACAAATGCATGTCCTACCTCTTAAGGATCAAGTGCAAAAAGTAGCAAATTCAATCATAATTTTCAGATTGATGTATATCATTAACTACAAATTCAATCAATCTTTCTCAGTTCGAAGTATAAGACCCTATTCATAATTGGGAAAATAAAAAATAAAGTAAGAAAAAGGAACATGCCGGGTTAACTTAAAACCAGCAAATTGACAAATAACCACATTCAAGACGACTGACTTCTTTACAAGAGATCTGCACATCCACTCTGATTAAAAACTATGTCAGGGAACAGATTTGAACAAGCTGGTACAAATTTCTTTTGTTGTATATAGGCTAAAGTCATGTCAAGCTAGGTAACCTCCCAAGTAAAATATCATTTCCCCACTAGAGCATTAAATATCATTCAAAAAAAGCAGAGAGAACGGAGAACTATATCATTTAGATAGAAATATACCTAGACCTGAAGTTAAAAAAGGAGAAGAGATGAAAGAATCTCGCCCATGGTTCTCTCTGGTATATCATTGCCATTGTCCGGCTCAACACCACCAGATTCCAGCACTGCTGCATCCAGTACTAGCTTCCTCCTTGCTATTTCATAAATATTTTCATCCACTGTATCTTTTGTCACAAGCCTGCAAAAGGACGATAGTGCCTTGGTTCAGTCAAGAGCTCTATAAGACGATACAATGGGGATACACGTGAGGTATTAATTTTTATCTGTTACTATCCTTCTTGTTTATACCGTCTCATAATTTTTGTTAGGTCTTGTTTTATAAGAAAAAAAAAAGCACACTACGTTTGCATGAGCTCTTTCTTTTTTTTTCCCAGTACAAACCCATAGATAGGGATAAGGCCACAAGCGCACAAACACCCCACTCACCTCAACCCAGGCCCCCTGCTCCAATCTCCAAAGAAAAAATATCCAAATCCCGAACCCCACTGGACTTTTATCCCTATATTTCTACTATTGTTCATCTGTAGCCACAGCAGATGATAGCATGTCTTCACTGATTTGAATCGTTTTATGCGCACCAATAGTTGCACATTAGCTATTATCATCTGAAATCATACCAGACAACTCAGAAGTGCATGCATATGCTTTTTACACGCAGCACAACTCACAGCATAATAGAACACAAATGTTATAATTAAAGAAAAAGAAGCCAGAAAACATTAATTGATTATACCTATAGATAGTAACAGGTTTCTCTTGGCCAATACGATGGCACCGGTCTTCAGCTTGGCGGTCCATCTGGGGATTGAAATCCATGTCATGAATTATAACAGTGTCTGCACCAATCAAGTTCAGACCCTGACCGCCAGCTCTGGTTGAGAGAAGGCATGCAAAAATTGATTGATCATTGTTAAAGGTATCCACTATTGTTTGTCTTTCAGCCACCTGAGTACTGAAAATAAAATGTGCAGAATAAGAGAACATTAAGAAAACAATTAAAGAAGATAAATAGTTGCATGATACAAATGGTGTGATGTAGTTGTGCGCTAGTGATTTCCTAAAACACTTCACCAAATGAAATATACCTTCCATCAAGACGCCTGTAGGTGACTCCAATTACTTCTAAGGTCCATTCAAGAATATCAAGCATTTGGGTCCACTGGCTGAATATGAGAACTCGGTGCCCCTCGTTCATTAACCGCGGTAAAAGCTCTGCCAATACCTTTTAAGATAGGTAGTTAGCTTAAAATCAATAACTGTTATACAAACATATTGAAAGGAATAAATAGCAATTTATTGTACTGTACCTGACATTTTGCTGAACTGAGAACATCATCATCAGACAAAGCACCCTTTGTCCCATTATCACCATATGATACCAAAAGCTGAAGGAAAAATAAAACATGTGGCAGTATTGTTAGAAATTTCAGTACAGTTAAATAAAAAGGAAAAAAAACATGTAGGTCAACTGTAAATACCCGGTGAATAGCAAAATCATTGTAACTTCTGATCTCTTCAATAGCTCTCTCCAAGGAACATTGAAAGCCAAAGACACCTTTTGGATATAACACCCTTCCAATTCGAACAACATCATCATCACCATAGACACGTCGAATCAATAGTGGGTGATTAGCAATCTAAGAGGACAAAAAAAAATGTAAGATATACTCACATCACAATGATGTTGCAATAAAGCTAGAGATGTCAGATATTACAACAAGAATAATGGACCTTGCGAAACTGTGTAAAGTAATTTGAAATCTGACGCTTTGGTAGCAGGCTAATCAGATTACTGTGGACTCCATTTGAAGATTTCATGCCACGAGCTTGACAGGCAGCACGATATTCTTGTATGGCATGTCCATATGTGTCAGACTGCTCAGAGCCCATAAACACGTAATTGACCTAGAAAATTGATAATTATTAGTGTACAATAATAAAAAACTGTGAAGGACACAAACCTGTATGTCTAGGTATTATAGAAGCTCCATTGTGTTACTTGCTTTGGCCTACAATGCTAGTGTTCTCAAGAACTAGTGTGCAAACATATAAAAGTAGCAAGATACTGATAATTTGGAACTAACTATATCAGAGTCCACAATGCAATCCACTACCGCTCAAGTCTACATGATGATGTTATTTGTCAGATTCTGTAAGAAGGTTTAATATGAAAATAAAATTCTGTGAAGGAGATTACATTTTGTATCTTTGGGACAAGTTGTTGCATGACATCAGACTTCAAGCGCCTCAAAATGAAAGGACCCAAAATGGATTTTATGCGCAAAATTAGATCATGGTCTTCTGCATTGAACAACTTTCTCAGGTCAGCATCCCCTGTTGCAAATATATCAGGCAGCATAAATTCCAATAGTGACCACAATTCCTGCAAATTTTGCATCAAAAAGAGGCATATTAAGTGATGCAATAAAGCAGGACATTATCATCCAACAGTTTTGTATCTGATGTTAAAATCTGTACAGATTATCTGCAAAACTTACTACTCAAAGCAGGAAGAAAAAAAATGCCCTGGCCCTCTCCTCCAGTACATTAGCTAAGCCAACACATTACTGACCCATTTCAAACAACCTAGAAATCCAGCATCTAGAATCCTAAACACAACTCAATCTTAGATTTCTCTCCTTTCCGTTTTGTGAGGCAGCAAAGGAAAATCAGGAGTCAACTCATTGCAAACACCAACAACAGTTAGTATGATATTGAACCTAACTTACATGCAAATCATTTTGTAGAGGCGTCCCTGTCAACATCAGACGCTGACGTGCCTTTTGAGCAACCAGAATAAGGTTCTTCCAGCGGTAGCTGTTTTTATCTTTCAATACATGAGCTTCATCCATTAACACACAGCTCCATTGCCACCTCTTCAATGCCTTTCTATCCTCTTTCTGCTGCTCACTGTAATTTCAGAATCAAAAGAAAATTCCCTAGTTTCAGAGAAATGGAGCCGAGCAGATCACTTATTTGCAAAATTACAACATCAGGGGATAAGGTCTAGACATAGCCATCTTTTGACTCGTTTAGGGAGCGTCAGTAATATGTGCTTTAAGTGGCAATAGTGAAAAATGCAAGGTCACTCGGCATTTCATTTTATCCAATTTCTACTTTTAGCTAGGAAATGGAGTCCCAGACTCTTTGGTGCCAGAAAATAAGAAGACTACACTGCTGCAACAGTGTGAACAGGTAAATTAGCAGGATTCTGCTGGCAGCTAGAAGTTCCATATATGAATTCTAGGGCAATCTTATAATATAAAATGCAACTCTTGAAAAGTTAAAATACCCTTGTGGGGTCCATAAGCTCAATATCTTCCCTCCTTTCCCTTCTCTTCCCTGTTCTTTTCCTCTACAAGTTAATTATGTTCACTTTGATAATTACATTCTGAAATTTTCAGAATCATACAATTTCATAGTAAATCATTATTCGATTTCGTTATTTTATAATTCAGATTAACATTTTCATCTTCAAAATCTTTATATTTTGCACTGAAATCTTATATTTTATTTTATAAAATCTTATTTATGTAAACTACAATTTGTTAGCCAACCCACTTGCCTTTTAGCCACCCATCTTGCTTTATTTGAGTGAATCTCAGCATATCAACTTTTGAATAAATCAGCAAATTAAATCAAAATATTAAATTATGCAAATAAAATCAGCAAAATTTATTTTAAACCCAGATATATTAAATGTTGCTTGGTTAGCTAACCCTCAAGCTTTATTTGAATAAACCAGCAAATCAATTTTTAATAAATCAGCATATTAAATTATGAAAATTTAATCAGAAATTTATTTTATACACAAATATTAAATTGCTTTGTTAGCCAACCCTCAACTAAAATCAACCAAATTCAAATTGTGATACTAGTTAGACAAATTGCTAAGCATTGTAGTACAGCTGTGAAAATAAGTTGGAGATAAAATTTTAGTTCACATAATTTAATTTGCTGATTTATTCAAAATTTTAACTATAAACTAAATTGAACATAAAATTTTAGTTTACACAGTTTAATTTGTTGATTTATTCAAATAAAATGAAAAATAGCAGTACAGAAATAAATATTTTGAAGAAAAAGATGTTTGTTTGAATTGTAGAATTACAAAATTGAACAATGATCTACCACAATTTTGAATGATTATAAAAATTTCAGAATGTACTATCAAAGTGAACATAAATTAACTTGTAGAAGATAAGAAAGGGAAAAGAGGGAAAAGAGGGAAAAGAAGGAAAAGGAAGGGAGATGTTGAGCTTATGGACCTCACAAGGGCATTTTGACTGAAGATATGAAGGGATGGTATTTTAACTTTACTTTTCAAGAGGCAACGCATTTCATTACAACAAAAGTGGTTCATTTACAAACTTTCCTGGTCAGGTGAGCAAATTTTTTTTTTTTAAAAAAAAAGAGACCTCATGATTTGGGAAACAGTGCTTATTTATTACTAGATACATATATCAACTAATTATTGCAATCAGACTTAAACCAAGCAAAAGATGGTATAAACACACCTAAATTCATATTCTAACTCTCAAATATAGATATATAAGTATGTGCAATTCAGGATGCAACACTAAACTTGACCTTTCATTTTCAATTCCCACTTGGAAATAGATAGGCTGGAATACAATAAGGGCAATGGTTGCTAACATTAAACAAAAAAATATACTCCTTCCATCATCTAATTTTATAAATTTGTTTTATTCACAAAGTGCCAAAATTTCATGTGAGTTTGAAATGAAGAAAAGCAGGATGCTACTATGAATGTCGGAAATATATTACGTGAATCCATGAAAAAAAACTTACAACGGTGCTAAATGCCAAGGATGAAAAAGAAGAATAACCTGTGCCTCTCAAAAAGGGAATAGCAGACAAGAAGAACGTTAAAAGGAGGGGGAAGGCCTGCCTTTCTCATAGAAGTCAACTCCCTTGAATAGGTCGTTCTTCCAGCTCCATGATACATTATAACAGAAAATGAGGGGCACCACTTCTTTAACTCTCTTTCCCAGTTTTCCAGCACAGAGGCAGGGCAGACTATTAGGTGTGGACCCGGATCATTGTGCAGGTGCTCGAGTACTTTCAGGTAGGTTACAGCCTAAATAATAACACATTAGTGAGATATATTCGAAATCTCTCTGAAGCTCCAAAAGTGGTTCTGTCAATCACTCAACGTTTACAAGGAATAGTTTTAATTGGATTCAATAAAAGTTCAAACAGATTGAACTGGCAGACACATTATAAAAGACTTTAGATGCAGTATTGATAGATGGAGAACTTCATAACTCACACAATGGTGCTAAATAATGAACTAATTTATTTGCTTTGTCATGCTTCAGCCAGTTGTATAACATAACCGTCCATTTTCATAAGCTCTCAACAAATATTGTCTATTTGATATATTTTTTTGCAATTTCGAATCTGAAAAGAAATGTACCTGAACAGTCTTACCAAGTCCCATTTCATCTGCCAAGATCGCTGCATAAACAAAATGGTTCAACTTAAACTAACAAAGCAGCTGTATTTCTTAAGTAAAACAAGATCTTGTCATTATAAAAATAACAAAAAGGGTATCAGCCCCTCCCAAATACAAAATTAGATAGTTGATGTTTAATCCCTACTAAAGAGCTCAAGTTACCATTTTTATCAGAAACAGTTCTCTGTCTTTTAATAATGAAACCTTGTAACCAAAGTCATAATTAAATATAATAACATAGTCACCTCCACCAATATTTTTCCTGTGAAGGAGGAGAAGGAAGTTAACTCCAACTAGCTGATAAGGCTTCAGAACAGGCTGGAAATCAGATTCTTCACTAGCACAAGCTGCAGACACATCTTCCTATTTGCAACAGAAGTGCCGAAAAACTTGATAATATCCATTCATACTTGGTTACTCAACTATCAAGTTAGATCCAATGCATATACTATTGCATACATTCCAAAAGATGAGGGGGCATGACATCATATAGAAACAGAAGAACAAAATAATGACTGACTTGTCCATCTAACTATGGGTGAATCTATTTTCTTGCAGCAAACATGACAGACAAATTTTGGCTCAGCAAAATAAATGCTCAGAAGAGGTGACAAGACAAAACACTTCTATGGTTGAAGTACTGCAAAATACATAATTCATGACAGTGAATATTTCACTACTAGACCTTACTGCCATAATAGCTGACAATACAAATAGAAGGACTACATATGTATTTTACCTGAGTGACAATGCGACAGGAAGATGCATCGATCTCTGCATACCGATCACAATTCCGAGCAGTGGAACCATACAGTTCCTGTCTGAGAGCCGCTGATATTTTAGCACATTTTTGCAATGCTCTCCCAACCAAATCGACATCTCTCTCCTGCACATTATTTTTCCCCGTTGTTAATATCTCCATCTCAACATCCACATCATCGTCATCATCATTCTCTAGTTCAGCCCAGTTTACTCCATCCGTATCCCCCTCTCCATCCCCTCCAGTCGACCTGATATCAATCACCTCATTCTCGTCACTGTCTTCCTCCAGTACGAACCTCCTCCTAACGACATTCCTTCTAGGTCGACTCGGCTTGAACGTCTCTTCCTCTTCTTCTTCGATTTCTTCTTGTTTAAAGTCAGAATCGTCACTGTCGTCTATGTTGATCGTACTGGGGAAAGACGAACTAGGGGCGCCATTCTGATGTAGAGTTTTGGGGCGGTAAGAGAAGGACTCGATCGGAGGCGGAGGTGCGGCCGGTTTGGATTTCTTCTTGAGTACTAATCGGGGATTGAAAGTGTGGTGTTCCCACTCTTCGTCGGAGATTTCTTCAAAGGCGCGCCTCATTGAGAGAAGGAACTTGCGAGAAACCCTAGGTGGGATTAAGAGAGTGACTTGCAGCACGATGAAGTGGGGAATCTGAAATTCAAGAAGACGGAGAAGGGAGAGAGGAATTTTGGCGGTTCAAGTTTGGACTTTGGAAAATATTTGATGTGCTGTGCATGACCGAAACCAGTATTTATTTGGTTTTTTCCCCAGAAATCAGAAATTAAAAAAAAATCTGGTTTAATATGGCTGTTTCTCTGTCTGTTTGTCTTTATTTGGTTTCTTTTCTATAATTCTATTCCAGAAATCAGTAATTAAAATTTCTGATTGATTTATATTTATTTGTATTTATTAATCGATTATCTTCAAATATGATAACAAATAATGATCTCAGATGGTATCATCCAGAGAATTCACCTAAATCAGCAAATTCCAGAAGATTGGGAACTTTCAACCAACAAAGTTGGACTGTTCGAGGCACCAAGTTCAAGTGAGATTGCAGCGTCGATAAAGAGGCGAGACATAGTGATACTTCTCCTGTCGGCCTGAGAAGTGGGATCAGCCCAACGGAGTAAGATCAGGCGTTGGGCTGAGTGGGTTTGTTGTATGGGATAAGAGGATTTTGGTCCGAGTTATTTACTAACGAATTGGATATTGACGCAAGTAAAATTCGGATCAACAATTATTATAACACCCCCAGAAGGGGGGAGCTTCGGCCTCTCAGGATAAACACGTCGGCAGTTTATTTTTGTCCATTGATTTTCATTTAGATCTGCGCGCTCCTCTGATGTGTTGGCTATTTTTGTTTCGTTGTATCTAGTATTTATTCGTGTAGCAGATCAATAATACTTATTAAGAAGGAATTTTGATGATCTATTTATATTATTATCATGGTGAATGGGTATTGCACAGAAAATTCAATAAGGACCAGCTGCACTTTTGGTTCTGTAATTTTTGTATCGATTTGCTCAGTTAGTTTTGTTCGGATTCGTCAGACTAAAGGCCATATATTTTCTTCCATGCGCTTTGAGCCAATGCATTTATTTCTTCATTTTATCTCTTTCCCACCCGTTCTCTTTCTCTACGATGACAGGACATGAATTCTCTTATCGGACTGCCATGTTCAGGGAGGGGCGGGGGCGCGCTACATCTTCTTCGATCGCATCTGCCTCCCTCCTCCGTTTCTCCGCCCTGTTGGGGGAGGGGTGGGTTTGTAACTTTGAGCCGTGATTGCTCGAAGGAGGCATGGATCCGGGTGTCGGGAAGGTCGGGAAGGTCAGGCAAGCATCGATCCAGCGCACCCTGAGGAGCGGTAACAATATCGTGCTCCTCCTTCGCCGACCGCTACCACATGAGCGACATGAGGAGTTCGATGCACGGTGCAAAGTGCAGTGGCATCAGGTTTGTGTCTATCCTGAGAAGTTCGTACCAATTACAGTATCAAATCAGGGTAGTAATGCGCCGATGACTTTGAATTCGTGATCGACAGGGCAGCTGCCATGGTTTCCAAAACACTGCACAACACGCTCACCTCTCCCGGCAAGCATATCTCTCTCTCTCTCTCTCTCTCTCTCTCTCTCTGACAAATTTGAAACCCTTGATGTTGATTTCCATTCTTTACTGATTTTGCACAAATTTGGGGAAGTTTTTTTTTAAAAAAAAAAAGGAGCCTTGCTGAGACACAACATGGGAGCTAAGGTTCCCTGAGATCAGCGGTGTTGTTTTGGAGAAGATTTGTCAGTACTTATACTGGTTACTCCAGTAGCCAAGATCGGCTTCTTCTCTCATTTCATGGATTTTTTTTACGGATTCATAATTTCAGAATGTTAAGGGGCACTTCTACAATAATCTACTACTTTATTAGGCCTGATAAAAACTAATGGGATATTTTCTGACTGAAATTTATATGAAAGCAAAATTTAACTTTACAGCCATGTTGACTAAATTATATGAAAGAAATTAAATAAAATGAATTGCATTACAGTGGGAAGGAAACTGAGTTTCATTAGAGCCAGAGATCACACTTGAGATGATGATGGCTGCTAATTTTCTTCATACATAAATCCCTGTCATGTGATCAGTGGATAACTTGGTACCAATCTCTATTATTTTTGTGGGGATTGATATCTTTTGCTGGTGTGAAATTAGAAGTTGTGCTTGTAGGATCTGAAGTCCATAGTGATTATGGGGTTGGTTTTTCTGGATTTAAAAAGAACTGCTGGCTTAATGTCTCTGATTGTTTTGTCATCTGGAGTTCCTATGCATTGGATGTGAATAAATCACTCTGTATTTGAGATGTTAAAGTTAATATCTGAATGTGCTCTGTAGGGTGACAATGGAATTTGAAAAAAAAAAAAAAAGCATGCAGAAAATAAAGTGAAGAGCATTTAATATTCAGTGATTATATTTTTATACTGGTAATGGACAAGCATGGTTCGGATGGATTTTTGTTGGATTCATGTTGATTTTATACCGGTAATTATATTAATGAAATTGTTTTTATCGGAGAACAAAATGGGGTATGTGGTAGGATTATGGTGATGGTGGAGAAGATATTTATTTTGGTTCTCTCAGTTCTCATAATATTTTATTAAAAATAAAATATTTACTTCGCGAACCCACTTGGTTTAATTTATTTTTCTTGTCTTGCAGGGTAATCCATTGGTAATCGAGTGTTTTGATCCGAAATCAAGTGAAAATCATGTTCTTCTTTGGGTAAATAATTTAATTATAATTATTTTCTTTATTGTGCCTAACAGTCTCAAAATAGCTTTTTGCACAGTAGATCCGTTTATCTACTACATATTGTGGAGTTTTTCTGAAAAATATTTCTTACAATGATCATATCAAACTAAGTTTGTATTAGATCGGTTTGGCTAACAGTAGATGCAAATTTTATGTAATTTTTTTGGCTAGACTTTTTGAGTTCCGCTTGCTTAGTTTCTTTTTATGCCATTAGTTACAAAAATGAGATGTGCCTACAGAGAGAAAATTAGTTCTGACAAAAGTGAAAATTATTGCTCATCTAATTTTTTTTTTCAATTTTCTGCTTCACAAAATATTCTGGTTATATACTTATTTTAATCAACATCATCGTTTTTATTTCTCATGATCCTTTTTAAACCTTCTACTTGATCCCCTTCACCTCGGCTCTTATGCCAGTACAATCTGATGTCAATTATGATGTGCCTGCTGATTGTGGTGCAGTAGCTTTTTTTCTCTTTTGCATTTTTCTTTCCACCTTTTTTTCTGTCATTGGACAAACTTCTAGAACATACATGTGGTGAAAAAGTTCTCATATGTTGAGAAATAAGAATCATAGACCTTCTGTATAAATATGTTGAGTTTTTTTTTAGCTTGATCTTCAACGTCACGGACTCTTTATATCATAGATACATATTTTTTTCTGATCATGTTCAAATGAAAACTAAAATATCATTCTACATAATAATTGAGTTTGTTGTTAATTCAAAACAATGTGGGGGCGTTATCCTAGTTTAATTAATTATCACTTGGATTGATAGATCAATCACTTCAATCTCATAGCACATCATTTTATTTTAAGAGAGATCAAAAATATATGCTAAATAATCATATAATATAAAACTGTTAATAAATTTTGGTCGTTCACGAAAAGTTGTTTGTTAGAAGTTATACGGCTCGAGTACTCACGCATGGAGTATTTTTTTATATTTATTTATATAACTGAATTCGTCTTTCGCTCCATAATCTCTTGAAGTGATTTAGGTCGGTCTTATTTGTTTGAGAGGAGAAAGCAAGAATTTCGAAACAAACAAAATATCTTGAAGAAAAAGTAACGCTACTTTAACTAGTTTAACGTAAAAATCTAATAAATTATAAATGACTTAGTAACGGTAACTAATTAACATGGTCTTCAATAAATTATGAGTTTAAGTTCTCATAGATAAGGGGCAAAACTAAAAACGATCGGTAGAGGTATCCAACCCAAGAAAAAAGAGTGTCTGAGTCTAAAATAAAAATTATTTTTAATGCATCAGCAAACAAAAGCTAATTTTTCAGTAGATCAAAGAGGTGCTCAGGTTGCCATCTAGCAACCTATCTTGGTTCCACCCTTAGGAGAAGTGGAAGAAACGATTAGTCGATCACTGCACGCCTGCAATGGTCTCATCAAATCGCAGAGATAGCGGGAGAGACAAAGTCACGTAGAGAAACTTTTAGCATAAACAGATACTAGAGCTTGGCCTAACTGATCAATCTTTCAATTACAAAAGAGAAAAATAATTTTTTGGACCAAGGGGTGTCAGGGTCTAGGTTGGTCCACACTTTAGTTCTGCCCTATCCATGGACACAAAATAAAATTTATGAGCAAGATTTTCATCTTTTTCTCAAAAAAACTAAAAATCAACTAAAATTGGATCAAATTGTGAATTTTCAGATAAAGAAATAATGAAGAAAATAACTTAAAAAGATTTTTTTATAGCTTCGGTTAGGGTTGGGCAAATAACTTATGGCTAGTAATTCACGCGTAATTTCTTAGATTTTAACTCATCATAACTCAAGGGATTCTGACTTGAATTTGACTCGAGCTAAATGGCTCGTATACTTTTTGACTTATCATTTTTCATATTTCTATTTAAATATCATTTGTATTGTTTAAGCTTATATGATTATGTGTTTGTTTGTTATTTTTAATTTATCTATTTTAATGTAAATGAATGTTGTCAGTTTCAGTTTCTAGATTGGAAGTTGTACCGATTTGAGGTTCTTCTTTATCAGTTGTTATCTAATTTGTTTATCTGTTATGTAATTTATTTTGATTTAATTACTAGTTGTTAATTATGATTCTAGTTTCAATTTTGAAATTAACTTACAAATCAAAACACAAAAAAACTAACTTGTTGAGCCACAAGTTGGCTCAATCAGACATGAGCTCAATACGAGTTGCGCTGACAACTCGGCTCATATTGCTACTAGCTTGAATTCGAGTTACTTCACACTCGGCTCATGCTCGCTCATTGTATAGCCCTAGCTTCGATAAGCCTTGAATTTATTCAATAAATTCGAAAAAAAAATATAAAATTTTGCAAAACAAATGCAGTAATGGTGATGTAGATCGATTTTCAATTGTTTGTATATGTCGTTCAAAACCGATGCAATTGATTTATGGGTGAAGTCCACCCCAGGCTATGGTGAACTTAACAATACACTAGTTTTACTCCTTGATGAGACGAAAAAAAAAAGAAATTGAATAAATCGATTAAATAGTTTTCCTTCATGGATCATTGGGTTGACATCAAGGGGGACATAATTTTACAATGTTATCTTGACAATGTTAAAAAGAGTTTTCAGATTAATTAAACGAAAAATAAAATTATATTTTTTATACATGTGTAATAGTACATAGGCTGATGGGGCAACATCACCAATGAAATTATATCAGTATTGACTCTAAAATAATAATAATAATAAAGTATTAATTTTTTGTATATTATTTTAAAAAAATCAAAATAAATATTTAAAAAATATTAAACACCTAAAATTTGTGTATCCTTGATATTTTAATATAAAAATTTTAATAAAAAGAATAAGTTTAAATATTGAATATATTACGATAAAATTTGAATCACGCTTGCATTTCGACTTAAAATGAAAATATTTTCATATTATTCAACCTTTATATATATACACATATGTATATTACTATTAAAAATTTTAATTTGGCTAGTTATCATTATTTTTACTTTTCATTGTACTATTCATCCTTATATTTCAACCAAGAATTTTAGGATCTGCTTATCGAAAGATTTAGGTTCGACACCGCTTGAGGGATCGGCCATAAGCGTTGAATTTTGTTAACTCGATGGCGCGCGGCGGCGCGCGCCTGGACTTTTAAAATTTATAATATCTTTACGCTACTTTGGAGTTTACACCACTCGGGTCTCTAGATGTGCAAATAAATAAATAAAATGGGGTTTGTTCTAGTTTTTTTATTATAAATTTAAAACAGATTAAGCAGAAAAATAATAACTAAATATTTTTTGTTTTGGTTTTTATAAAATATTAGTTCTTATGGATATAGATCAGATCCACTAGGAGATGGACCATACGACCCGTATGCAAGTGTATATGGTCCATATGGACTCAAACAAGTCATGAATATTCCTAAAGACTGATTTCTTCTCTGGTTGCGCGAACCCTAACTGGCCACTACCTGGTCAGCGAACCTTAACTGTCGCTTCTCGGCCCGCTAGTTGGAGTATAGTTAGAAGGAATTCCTAAGTTCCTTAAGTCTCAACTGTCGCTTCTCAATTTAGATCACCTAGATTGAGTGCATGGTTTCCTATAGGCACGCTTAGATCTCTCGATCTGAGCGGAGGTTCAACCTTTCGGGTATAACCCGATCTATCCTTTCGGGTTTCGAATCAACCTACTGTACTTAGAAAAAACTCTTTGGCAAACGGCCAAACCTTGTACGGTGCAAGAGCCTGACCTCGGCTCAAGACCTAATCCTAACGGTTTGATAAACAGATCAGATAAGTAATTTGATAATAGTACACAACATAACAATAACAACCATTGATTCAAAACAATCTTTAATAAATACCCATATTTCGAGTTTCACATTCCAGATCGCTAAAAACTAAAGTACTTAGCCGCTTATTGCGGCATATAAAAATGCAATAAAAATATAGAGAGGTAAGACAAAATATATCTAAATAACAAATAATACAACAAAAAAGATAATCAAACTCTGAATGTTGCCCTTTGTCAGTCTTCTGTTTTCATTCTTCTGCCTCATCTCGGGACTCCAGGGCGTCGATGTCTCGGACCGCCTTTGAGATTGGCCGGTGGCTAGGGTTTGTGGAGATGGAGTGGAAGATATGAAAGAGATGCGATGGTGGCCAAAATGAAGCTCAAGAAACCCTAGGCTACTTATGTATATGAATGCGTGACATCAAACTCGATCTGATCGGGTCTTTTAACCCGATCATGTTATGTTCTTCTCAATCCGATCATTTTCAAACTTAGCCCGACTCTTTGCAAACAACTCTTCATTTTTTTTTAAACCCAACCATTTTCACACCCCCATATTTATTTATATTTGAAAAAAATCAAAAAAATCATAAAATGTTAAAAAAATATATCAAAATAAAATGCTATTTTTTATATTTTCAGTTATGGTGATCTTAACCTTCTACTCAGATGATTATTAATGAGTTGGAAGGCTTTTTCATAATCTGACGATTTGCTCTGAAAGAAAGGCGAAATTTGAAGGTAGATTTATTTTTTAATCTTTTATTTTATGTTGTATATTAGTTATATTTAAGTTTTTTAAAAAATAAAAAATAATTAAAAATAACAAAATCCCTTTAAATTCGGCACTTAATATCAAAAAATCTGATTAGAATCGATCCTCAAAAAATTCAGATTAACCTTTTAAAAATCAAACTCTCAAAACCGGCCGATTTTTTTTCAAATTTGATACTTGCCAAACCTTCCGTGGGCTGGTATGCCCGGCTCGAAGCCCGACTAGGGCCTTTTTCCCTTTAGACGAGCACTTACGCTGGTACGATATTTAGCCCAAAAATACACAACACAGTAGTCTACTTTGCATACGGACTCTTCTTTCTTTTGATGGATCGAATCCTAACATCAGATCATCGCCTCCTTGTTGCCGTTTTTCGCTTCTATCCAATTATCCAAACGGAGGTCGGAAACCAGCGCTCCTCCGATCAAAATTTGGCATCCCCACATGTCTGCTCCTTACAAAGAAACGAAACCTGGTCGACTAGTCTTCAAAGGCGGCGATCCCGCCTCGCTTGCCAAGAAGAAACAAAAGAAGAAGTCCAAAACCAAATCGAAGCTCCCTTCCGACGATCCCTTGGTGGAGGGGACAGCCACTGAACCCTCGGACGGTACCTCCGCGTCCGCCTCGCAGACCGTCGCTGGAGGAGGTGATGTGTACACGATCGATGCCGCGAAGAAGATGAAGTACGAGGAGTTGTTCCCTGTGGAGACGAAGAAGTTCCAGTACGACCCGAAGAATGCTTCGAGAAGCGTCGCGCGCACTGTGGAGGAGGCGCTTGATGATCGGGTCAGGAAGAAGGCTGATAGGTATTGCAAATGATCGGGATTGATTTCAAGTACGATTAGGGTTACGGACTTAGGGTTTGCTCCAAATTTTCAAAAGACATAGGTAGCTGGAAGGGAAAGGAAATATCAAATATAGGAGTATCTTAATCTTGGTTCCGAGTATAATTTCATGAGCTAGTTGTATCTTCTGCTTATTTGGGATGATTTACTATGCTTAATTGTTGAATTTGGCTCAAGTACACCCTTAATTCAGTTTTGCAATAAGCTCTTTGTAACTTGTTAGTGTCAAGGATGTGGCTGTTATTTTGGATGTGAAACTTCAACTATGTCTGATTTATGGTTTTTTAAAATGATATGGAGACTGCAGTATAGTAACTGGTTATCTAGGTTTATTTCTTATTGATTGTATTACTTATTGGGTTTCATTGGATTATGACTGTTATTTCATAATTTGTCTGTGTGGTGTTTGTTTTGCTTGCATTTACTTACTATGGTACCAATCAATTGTTCATGGCCTGGCTATAGGATGTTGTACTGATTTAGGACTTGACATTTTACGAATCAAGTTCATGTGTTTGACTCCTTTCTTGTTGCTGCCAACTGAGTAGATGTCACACATCTAATATATCTGTTTTAAGGTACTGTATTTTTTTCTTTATTTATCAAAGAGCTCTCTCTGGACGTTCTTCTGCTCATAACGTGCCTACGTTACTCACTTGGCAAAGGTAGCTCTCCTTGTTTTCATTCGATCTCGAGTAGTAGTTGGTAAGATTAGGGGGAGATCCTCAGTAGTAGTGACCCTTTTACTCTTCCACGGACTTCTACATGTACCGAATGCTCATACGGGAAAGTAAACTCTTGGGTCTGGAAGCAGAGGGGGGGGGGGGGGGTCCCAAGAGTGTCTTTGGCGGATGTCAGATTTGGTCTTCTTATTTGGTAATAAGTTCGTTGGAATAGTTGCTCGGTGAAACCCTTGTTTGATGTTACAATTTTTATTTTGTGCCAAATGTTTGTTTAGTGGGTTTTGTGCAACTTCTTTGGGAAAAATATATACTATTATCAATAAATTAATTACAGGTTATAAGCTTCTGATTGGATTTTCTTACAATTCCCTCCTCCAATTTGACATCAGTCTCCTAATTCTGCTTGAATCTTCACAGTTTTATGGTCAGACTAGATTTGTTACTTGGAATTTCTTTTCAGATCTTCAGTATTAATTCTGATATGCCAGTGTCTGTCATGGTGCAGGCTCATGTCTGAATCCCTTAATGAGTATTAAAATATTGCAGTGTTTTATTTACAGATTAATTTTCTTTGGGCAATTTACCTGTCTGCTCTAGTCTGGTGTGTGTTAATCAATTGATGTTGGTAGACATTTCTCTACTGGCTTCTGTGGTGGCTGTCTGTAGTATTCTCTGGTAGCTGGTCTTACTATTCATGATAATATGCCTAGGTAAACTACATGATATCAGTATCTATGCCAGACATTTGGCATATGCCGGAGCTGTTATGAGAACATTGAAAGATACTTTATTTTGGATTACCGATTAAGCTGCTCTAATTTTATTTTGCTAGTATCTCATTGAGGCTGACACAGGAGGCATTGGGTTCTGAGTGTGGCATGTTTTCAGGAGTCAAGTAGTTACTCTTAGCTGGATTAATATAAAAATTTAGGAACTTTATCTCAGTCAGACGTCACAATTCACTTGTGATTGTCCTTCAGTTTTGCAGCAACTCCAAAGTCCAGAAGTCATTTTGTTTCGTTATGTTTTATGCTCATCCCAGTTGTACAGATTCAGACGGATAATAATTGAGAGGAGATTTCTTCATCAAACTGATTCATTTAAGACTTGATTGCATTTACTGAATGATATAATGGCCGAGACAGGAAGGTGACAATTATTTGTGGTAGTCTGTATTATCCAGGCAAGTTTCTGGTATTCCCAATTTAAATTGCTGATAATATTAGCCTGCAAGTGGTCAATTGTTTGTTCTCTCAGTTTAAGCTTTTAGAAGTTCCAATACCAGAAGTTCAGAATTAATTTGGGATTTGCCACTTCTTCATCTGCATTAAATCAAACCACTCAATTTGGAGAGAGTTACAGTCTCATAGAATCTGGACCACACATAAAATATTTTCCCTGAGATGATCTATGTTGATTCTCTCTCCTGCTTTTTAGTATTGTACAGTAGACAATCTGGCCTATTGTAGTTAACACCAAATATCAAGTGAATGGTTACTGTAACTCCTGTAGCAGCCCAAATTCTGCTTTCAGTACTATCTAGCTGGACCATAGCCTGGCTTCCTATTTTTCCACATACTATTCCTTTGTTAAGTGGTTTGAGGCTCCTAATTTGCACTAACTGCAGGCATCTGATAGATTTCTTGTAGGCATCAGACATGAATAGCCTTTTGACCAACAGCTCCCACCAGGCCGTAGCTTGTTGACTTTGCTCACTGGTTTCTTTCTTTCTTCTCATGATTGCAGTCCATGTATAGTAGAATTGCAAGTCTTCTTCGTTCCAACAGAACGAACATAGCTTGGACATCAATACTTCATTGTCGATTTCAATGCTTGAAAGGTTAAATTGAATAAATTATTAGAGAACAAGTCCTGTCAGGTCTGTCGTTTCTGAGATTCGAGATCACCCAGGAGGCATTTATGAGATTAATGAAGAAATTTAATTACAAACGAACTTCTTTTGTTTTTTTTTCTAGCTTCTCAGTATTTCGGTTCCGCTTGAAACCGACAATTTCAGCCAGTTTACCAGAATTTCAGCTGCCACCAAGCTATCCACACAAATGGAGACAAGTTGCATCAATCTTTTTCATGTAAAATGCTTTTTCTTTCACATCTTTCTTTTGGATTCACTTAAAATTTCAACTTCGCCACCAACCTTATTGCATCTCGACATTCTTTCATCCCCAAAACTGTTGTCACTCACAAAAATTTTAAAAAACTATCATCGCACAGATATTCAAATTTTCAGAACTGAACAGATCATATCAATAGTAAGAATTTCATACATGGTTTGACATAGAAACAGGCAAAGAGATGACGAAAACCAGGAGTTTGACTTAGGGTATACATCTTTTAGTTTTCATTTATGTATTAAAAATTCAGACGAAAACAGGGCTTCACATCAAAATGTTACCAATAAACGTGGGCAAATTTTGTTATTTTCTTAAACATTCAATTTTTTGGAGCGATATTTCTAGGTACGATAGACAGTCTTAACTCCTCTTCTTGACATGAAAAATTCAAATTTCTTGAAGGCCCGGTTGGTGAGACCTAGATGAGTAGACGTAGGCATTTCTTGATTGACAAAACTAGAAGGTCAACTTGGATTAAGCAAAGATAATCCAAAGTTTGGAATGGCAAAGCAAAGTAAAAAAGACTGATTATCTTTCCTTTTCTCCTTTCAATTGTCTTTTTTTGTAGAGGAAACTTAAAAAATGGTGCGCGTGCATGTATGCTCTATTCCTTGTTTGTCTGTTTCTCTCCATAGTGTGGAGGGACCCTCACCTCACCTTGCTTTGCCTATAGCTAAACGACACGCAAGTTCCACTAATTGGCTTATTAAATGCATAAAACACTATCATTTTTTTCATCACTTCTGCCTTAATAATTGAGCTTAAGGATGCATATTTCAGATCTTCAATTTGCTTGTTGCCATTGTACACGCTTTGTTGTTTGGCTAATAAACACTACATTAGTGTTGTATTTTTCCCAGAAATTTGTTATGGGTTCCCTAGATACATATGATGGAATCCAAGAAAGATAATTTGGCATATGGGATGGGAGAGGGGGACTTCCAATAAGCATTGGATCCAATTCGGTCCCACAGGGATGTAGATCTTTAAATTTAATAATTGATATAATTTTTAAAACAACTGATTAAAATTTGAGTGCAAATTTCAATGTGATTTAACGATAGATGTACTCATCAAACTAAATTTTTAGTCCGATGGGCATCGAAAGTACTCGGCTTCTTTTGGCATCTTAGGTGCCGTGTTGTAAAAATCATGCACAATTCGTGAAGAATTTCGCTTGAAATGCCCAATCAGTCTGCACCATGCTCTAATCAAATATTTTCTTGTATGTCAACAGTTTCTTTGAGGGGTTAATTAGATGACTAAAGATGTCCACTAACTACAAATTAATCTAAGAAAACACACTTCTGTCTACATCACAAACATTCCTTTGTATTGTGGGAATGCTTTTTTGTCCAAGACCTAACTAAAGGTACTCAAATCTCATTTTCATCCCCTGGTTTATTTAAAGTATTTAATTGACTCCTCTTTGCTTTCTTATCAATCAGATGGAAACATTATAGTTGTGGCTAAGATTAAGCAAGAGTTCTCCGACGTGAGACGGTAAGGAAAGAAGAAAGCAGAGTATTAAAAGAGTTGTTTTTTAAGGTGGAAGTACATGTCAGAAATGTATTTATAAATTGAGAATCAAGTCTTTTGATGAAGTTGTTCATATTTCTGAAAATGATCAAAATTGATTTTAAACTAAGGAAAACGTAAGACGTGTACTGTTAACAGTCCTTGAATATTGAGAGGAATGCATTCAAGAGAATTAAGTCGTTCGAATGAATATTGAATATTAAATTAACGATGGATGCTTCAAGGAGGATCAGAATTTCTAACAGTCAGATATTTTTGATGAGATGGGTCAGATGGGTCACCATTATTGGGAGCCGGTTTTCAGAGGTGCTAGCCGGTTACCAGCTGGGTAACAACCGGTCAGTGTAAATTAAAAAAGGATAATTTTGTCCTTTCAACCAGCAACGCTCCATGTGCTCTCTCCCAGCGATATGTCAAATGATCATCGATAACTAAAGATAATAAGCAAAAACATGTCATTTTACACTTTTTTTTCTTTTTGAAATGATGTTTTGCATTATGTGCCTGAATTGTTATAACCGTTTCAAATAAAATAATAATTTCATACTTCACGATACTTCTTTTTTTATATATAAATAAAAATGTCCATTTTTATTTTTTCATTTTGTTTTTTCTGATACACATTGTTTTTTTTATTTTAATATTATCATTTCGAATTCACCATGTTATTGGTGGCGCTCAGTACCATAGGAGGAAATAGAATAATTCAGCTGAAAGAAAAAACGCAAGTGTTCTTCTTTTTAACCCTACTATAATTTGAAGTTGTGACACTTTTTCTATATATCAAATAAAGGGGATAATTTAATTTGAATTTTTAGTTGTAATCACAAAATTTAAGTGCGCTTTATTTGTCAAATTAGATGCGATTAATGAAATGTTTCCCTTAAAGTTCTTAGTATTTAATCTTATTTTAAATACCTTAGCTTTTTTAAATTTAATGAGTTCTTTTACTTTTTTAATACTTGTATTTTATTCTTTCCTACCTTTAATTATTTCCCTTTTTGCTACCAAGTCCTAAGGCAACAGGAACTAGAGAGAACCAGTGGTACCATATCAAAGCAACTGGAGAAGATAAGTTGGGAAATGTTAATATTCCTTTCTTGCTAATTCAGGCCAGAAGGCTTGAAACCTAATGACCGGTTAAGATTTTTAATTATCAATATATCTTTTTTTATTTTCTATAGATTCACGTCCTCATGGAAGAACACCTCTTAATTAGCAGTCCTTGTTTGATCAGCAAAAATATGTAAATTGCCTGAAATTTAATTGTTAGGCTATGTATGCATTGAAGAATATACCTTCAAATTTATTTTCAAATTTCAGTTTATTTGATTTTCTAAAAAAAAATATTCTCAAAGAGAGTCAAAATAACAATTGCATAAGTTTTCTTTGTTTTCTATGTAATAGAATTCGTGGTCTTTGTGGCCATCTCCGCCATCCCCCATGAATTTTATGCTTTATTATATAGAGAATCTTCTACAGAAAAAAAAATTCGGTGAATCTTTTACAAAGAATGTTGAAATACCCATAGTCATAATTTGTCTTTTATGTCATTCCTACGTTGATATCAAGTCAAGATAAGGGTCCGTTTGACACTTCATAAATATAGTAAAAAAATAGAAATAACATTATAATTCTGATGAATAAATTTGTCAAATGAATTTTAAATTAAATAGAAGAGTGCTAATCCGGTATATCAAATTATATGTGGTATACCGATTTAGCTCTTGTCAAAATAGCGATTAGTATTTGATTATGTTGTATTATATTATTATATTATGATTATGATTATGATTATGATTCTAATTTTATTATTATTCTATTAATATATTATGATTATGACTATAATTATTATTATTTTTTATTATGATTATTATGACTATTTTTTATTATTATTATTATTATTATTATTATTATTATCTATATTTTAACTATTCTGAGTAACAATTGTCAAAGGATATTTTTGCTCTTCTGAATAATCAAGATTATCACTCTTCTAAAATAATATTATTCTATCATTTTTTTAAAATTATCATTCTTTCAAAATTATTCTTTAATTTGCCAAACGAATCCATGATGAATATAATATCAAGTACGAAAAAAATTCCATAATTCAGAAGGCATAATTTTAAAAGGTCCAAGCTAACTTTGAAATTTAACGAATTATTTTAATTACTTGGTGGGACCAAAAGTAGGGTCATTCACCGCTGTAGACAAGGATAAGAACAAGTTATATACTTGGTTGTCTTTTTCTAGAGAAAGATGAGAGTTTAACTTATAAATTTTATTTTTGTGTTTATGAAGGTTTGAATTCATGATCTTTTAGATAGGGGTGGAATCAGAAACGATCGATGGGGCATGTCTGAGTTAAGAAAATAAAATGTTTAGATCAAAAAAAATATTTTTTACCGCACAAACTTTATTTTTCAGCGAACCAAGGGGATGCCCTGGCATCTACCTTGATGTCATCATTATTTTTTAAAATCATTCTAATTAGTTACCACTTAAGTTACTAAGTTATTTATATACTTGATTGTATTTAGACGGTGAAAATTTAGTGTCATTCTCAAAATAACAACACCAACATAAACATAAGCATCAATCAAATACAAATTTGAAATTTAGAATTGGCTCTGAAAAATGCTAATTTGCTAAATCATCTATTAATGATTTAGCAGAGTAGCGTGAAGTTATCAATGGTAATAAAAAAAGGCTGCAAAATATTTTTTTATTTGTTTTTCTATTAACTTAGTTGAAAATAAAAACAAAAAAATTTATTATTTTCTTCATCACTATTCAAATTAATAATATTTTTGCTTATCTGAATTGTAAATTAACACTAACCTCACACTATTCTCAACCATTAACTCGCATTAATCTTGAACTTACAATGATCCTTACACCATCCAAGCGACTAGTTAGATACATACTATATATTTATTTTCTGAATGAAGTGTACTCTATATTTACGAAAACAAATATTGTCATAATTAAGTTAAATTAACATATCTATAACAAATTTGCTGTTCCTTCGCATACACACAGGGGGAAGATGATTTGATCTTTTGGATTTGTAAAGGATATGTTTGTGATAATATGGAATTGTAGATTAGCTAGTGTTGCACGCCTGCTCCTCTAAATCGAGACAACGGTTGATTTAGCTTATGAGACTTTTGACATCCTGTTTTTGTATATCAAAGAAACCAACCTGACAAAGTGACAAGGTCCTATTGAAGGACAGTACAACTCCTTGCACTAGTTTTGGCTCCCTTGAAAAATCAATGCTGTCATAAAGAGAAATGAATTGGACCAAGACTACATGGCTGCCTATTTTTAATTTGACAGCATTGCACCAAAGTTGCATCACGCTGCAGCACATCTAGATCGTTGAATTTATGAATTGAATTTATGTCCATGTTCTAACTTTTCCTGCGTTGCTGAAGGGATCTTGATCTAGATTGAGATCACATGAAACTCTGTTCTGTTTGTTGGCTGTATTAATTTTGTTTTATATGATAGTACGAAAGCTTGATAATACATATAGCATCACAAATTTGATGTTATATGAGCGGCTGGATTTTGGGAGAGTTATTAGTACTGAATTTGATGTTGTGTGTAATTCAAAAATTCCTTTTAAAATAAGAATCAGTTACTAAAATGAGGGTGACAAGATGATTCTTCTTGTGTGTTTTCTGGTCAAATTGAAACTTTCAATTATTTGTTTGTTCAATGTCCGGCACAAGTTCTTTGACAATAGATTGCCTCTCATAACTCTTTTCATTTTGATTGTCAAACTTCGAATGATTTGTGGATTATAGATTATAGTATTCCTCTCAAGGATAAACAACTAGTAGAATTGATTCATAGAGAAGTTTGTTGATTAGAAAGAAATAATATCATATTTAAAAACTCTTCCCTCGTCATTCATGACCTTAGGTTAGAAAATTATTCATTTGACTACTTTTTTCTGTAAGGAATGTTTTTTAATTATTAAAATTTTCTTTGGTATTACTCCGGGGGCTAGAAGAACTTCCTTTTCAGGTCGAGAAAGTTGATTTGGAAGAGGTGATATTTATAACAGACGAGGATTTGGACGCGCCCAAATTGAATACTAGATGTATTTCTTAATAGTATCTGTATGGCTTCTTTTTGTCAGAATTGGTATTCATTTATGTTTGTATATTTTTCTATGTTACTAGATGTGAATGTATTAGTAGCATCTGGTATATAAGGATCTTATACTTTTGAAGAATTAAGCACCAGCTGTTTGGTGTTTGTATTCTTCCCACTGTTATCTTTTGATATGGTTTCAATAAAATCGGCAGTATTTGTACCACTTCTCTTCAAAAACATATAGCATCACAATGAACAAATATCATGTCTCATTGCTTCATGATAAAGAAAAATATTCCGATCGTGCTGTGGCATGATCAGTTGACCACTTAATTATTACAGTAAGTTCAGAATTATTTCTATTTTTTTTAAAAAAGGAGGAAACTAAAAAGATGACAATTACAATAAACGGCCATCGTTTTTTCCACTTTTGAGTCATGAATCTTTATGTCAAATATTGCCAAGTCTCTTTCACAAATCGCGTGCGGTTCAAATTTTTTTTTTCAGATGCTCTTTTCTTCTACTTAGCCAAATTCATACCGAAATGCATCTTTCGATCGTTCTCACCTCCTGATTCAGTGATTCTGACATCACGCATGAAATTCATGGTTGCATCTTTTCTGGAAAGTAAGTTGCTCAGTAGCAACTAGCTAGCCAGTAATCAAGTGCTTGTTTGAAGCCCTCCTTCTCTTTGCTGCCCCAAAGCAGGTTCTAGCTGCCTCTCTTTTTCTTGCGCTGGGGTATCCTTTGTCAAAGTGAATTCAGATTTTGTGGTCACGCTTTTTTGAGTCAATATCTGTATAAAAAGTCATGAACTACAAGATTCGCAAGTGAATAATATCTCTTCCGTGACCCCAAGATATCTACAAATTATTCAAGGTGATTAAAGAGAGAGTTGATACTAATATCATATATAATAGATATACAAAACATGTTATACCGTTCTGTGCTGTACAATTGAGCCATCAATATAATTCGGATTAATCAACGACTATCATTTGCATCATACAGGCAAGTCGGTATGATTAATATATTTCTATTTGCATCATCACTTGATATAATGCGAGTATAGTAGATGCATCAATTGCAACATACACAAACCTGTTCATTTTTTATTTACAACATAATTAAATCCCATTATTAGTAAAGTAATACTGCACGCCAGATTTGTTTGCAAAACCAATAATACCTCCTTTTAGATCTAAAATAATAGCCCTTCTTTTAGCATTAATAATGTTGTGCTTTTGGAGAGACAAAGAATCATCTTCGAAATCTGTGAAACCCTCCTCATTGATTAATTTAGTATCCGTACAAAAAATTATAGTTGCTTAAAAAACCAATGATAAGCTGCAAGAATGTTGGATAAATTTTATAAAATTAGAAGAAAAAAAGAGGCACAAAATGCACCTAAAAAAGAAGCGGCACAGTGGCCTAGGATGACCCTACAAATGACCATGAGTCCATGAGTGACCCTCTCATTATTTGCACGCGACCTCAGCCTCAGTGGAAGGACTGCACACACACCCGCACACACAATTTTCTCTCTCTCTCTGTTGCTCTCTCAGTCTCTTACCTTCAAACAACTTGCTATTTTTTAAATAATTAAGAAAAGAAGGGTTAACTTTTATAAAAGAAAGCATTTGCTTATGTCATGCCAACATAAGCATTCTTAAGAATTATCATCAGCGTTGAGTGTTCTATGACCAACGAGATAATTTTTATCCTTGTCAACCAGCAACATGAATTGTCAATGATGATTTAGTTTTTAATTAAGAGATGATTTTCTTATCTTTTTATTAATTTTGAAATTAATGAATTCCGCATAGTAATATACTCTGAAATATTAGCCAAGGTAAAACAAAGCTTCTTTGTCTTATAAACGTTTTAAAAAAAAATTAGTTGTTAGTCAAATTTTTACAATTGATTCATTTGATAGATTTAAAAAATAATTTTCAAATTAAAAATTGAAATTGTACATGCATGATGCATCCTTCATTCTTTAGGTAAGACATGGATTAAAATTTACTTAGAAATTTCATTAACTCCACTATTAGTTACTCAAATTTGATTTTCTCAAAAAGGAAAAATATATAAATTAACATTACTTTTTGACTTGCGAAACTTCTATGCCCTCCTGGATGTAAAACACTCTGCAACATTAGTTACATACCCTACCACGGTAATTAAAAGCAACGAAATGGAAGACCTAGCTAGTTGTCTTTGACCAAGGATCCCTATCAGGATCAGCTCTTGCTGAGTTTCCACCCCTATTTAAACACCAACCCACACAAGGCCAACCAAAAACATCCAAGCCAAAAGTCTACACCCAAAATCACCAATCAACATATATAAACACACATGCAAATGCAGTTCATGGCTTCTTGGAGCCCAATGAGAAGATGGCTTCATGCCGAACCAAGCTCTGCCTTACCAAGCCAAGATGATCTCTCTATACCATACAATTTTACTGATACATCAAGCCAAACTTGCGTTAGCATGGAATCGAGCACGACAACTGACATCTCCAGCAAAAGCCATATGTGGAATCATCTTCTTGGGCCGTAAGCATACCAAAAACTTATTTCTCTTATGTAGTGCTAGCTAGAAGCATTCAAGCATATTTACAACACTCAACAATTTTTCACATCTAGAGACAATGGCCATTATCAAAATTGATGTGAACTTAGCAAGAGTACATATATGCAGCTACTCATCTTAATTCAATCAATCAATAGGAGATAACTATTGAGAGTTATCCTTATTTAATTTGATGTGAAGGACAATGCTTGTATAACTGAGCTCAGCACAAACTTTTCATTCAGACAAAGCATGCAACTCAAGTTATTATTTAGTCCCTCACATCAGCTTCTGACTTTGTGCATCCATATTTTGATGTTATGGTCAAGTACTATTTGCAACTAGTTACAGAGTAAATCTATTTATGTAGAAATTCTGGTGGTAATATGCAACTTGATGATGACCTGAACAACAATGGAGAAAAATTCCTCGAGTTATTATCGTCAAAAACCTTGCCTTCCTGTGTATTCAGTGATTACTCAAAAGATGTTGACAACAACTTGGGTCTAGCACACTCAATGAACCAGTATAGTGGAATTACTCAGCCAGATTTAGCTAGCAATTGGTCCATTGCTCCTCCATTGATGGCTCAACATGTGATGTCTAATCCTTCTCTTTCAAAGAGCATGGAATGCTACAACTACGATTTGAAAGAAGAAAAACAAGAGCAAATGTTATTTGGTTATCAAAACTCAAACGCACTCCAAATTGGAAGCGGTATTTCGGTCTTAGGATTAAATAATCACAAGCTGTGCAATGAAATGATTGATACACCATGGTCATGCTCCAGGAATTTGGCAGATCTCATATCTTTTGACAGTTGCTTAAACAGCTCATCAGCACAGACAATTTCACAAAGAGTCGACTCCAAAAAAGTTGGATTGGAAATGTCATCGGTAAGCTACATTTAATATGATTTCTTAATTTCTCTAGTCTTGTGGAATGGTGCATGTGTGTCTGAAAGCTGATAATGTCATATTTGTTTTGCAGGCAAGGCCAAGCTGTAGTAGGAGCAGTGGAATAAGCACTGATAATAAAAAGAGAAAATCTGAAGATAATTCAGAAGCAAATTCCAAAAAGCCTAAACACCAAAGTTCAACGCCAGCATCTAAGGTTAGATATGAGATCCGAGTTAAAAAGGGATATACACCTTAATTGAATGATCTTCAGATATAACAATCTAGCAACTCTGTTTCCACCAAATTTATTTTTCTGTCCAATTCAGTAGCCTGCTATGCAAATATTCCTGTTAAAGGTATTCATAAACTGAAAATATTAGTGAGTCATGTACTTATATCATGTAGTTACTAGAAGTTTCTCTGAAGTTCCCCTCAATTAAGTAACTTTTAAAGATTAAATTTCTAAAAAAGATGCCTGAAACGGAATCCTCTCTTTGTGAAGGCTCAGGTAACTAAAGTTAAGCTGTTGGATAAAATTAATGCTCTGCAACAGATTGTAGCCCCTTTTGGAAAGGTAATATGCTGAATATTTGATATTAAAATAGAATAAATTTGAATTATCATGATTACTCAAATTTGGTTCATTCTTTATAACAGACTGATACGGCCTCAGTACTTCTGGAAACTTACAAGTACATTAAATTTTTGCATGAGCAAGTTCAGGTAATATTTCCGTTCTGAAAAAATTCTTTTTGGAAGTAACGGGTTATAAAACATATCCGGGGGTAAGGGAAAAGATAAAATATGCAAGACATATCATAGGTGCAGCAAAAAATATGCAACTTTGCTATTACCAGTACGATTACAGGAATCTTACATAATTAATTACATGCAACTATACATGGTAGGCTGTAATGGTTATGGTAAATTTAGTTTTGGTCCTTACAATTCACGTAATTGTATGTTGTATTTTGCTAATTTATGGTCTTTTCTCTTGACGCAGTTATTTAGTGATCCATACATCAAGTCATGCCCTAGCAAGGTACATTTGTCACTTCTGGTTTTTTGTTTATCACTTAGAGAATATATCCTTTTTTTAATGTCAGGTAATTTGATTAATTAAAGAAATTTACGAAATTACTAAATAAGGAATTTAGTAACCCCAGGGTAAAAATAAAAATAAAGTTAACCAGTATATATATCACTATGGGCACTAATCAGCAAACTAAATGCTTCTTGATTTAGGATCATAATGTAATATGGGGAGGCATGGATGCAAGAGAGAAGACAGATCAAGATGTTGACTTAAGGAGTAGAGGGCTTTGCTTGATTCCTATTTCCTGTGTTCCTCAAACATGCCAAGAAAATGGCACGCCTGAATACTGGGCCCCGTCTTACAGGAGTTGTCTTTTTAGATGAAATAATTATATGTAACATTAATTAATTTCTCTCAAGTTATTGCCGCATTAATTTTAATTATAAAGACCCAAGAGTCATTTTCATTTTGAAAGTTTGAGCTCTTTATACTGAAGTACAAAGATATTTCTCTCAACGCCATATTAATTTCTTTTTGTTCATAGGTTTATTCTGAACGCCATATTAATTTCTTTTTGTTCATAGCTTTATTCTCAACGCCATATTAATTTCTTTCGCCTCTCCATATGAAGCATGAAGCTGAGGCGTTTCAGATGCTAAATACTAATTAATTTAGTACTCAAAAACAAAATATAAATTTCGTTTTGAAAAATCTGCCCGCAGTTCAATTTTTCATAAATAAAGATAGACAGTAAACATCATATTTTCCGGACAAAAAATGATTCCACTTAATTTGACGAGTTCGTTAATAGCTACGTTTACAAGCCTTCAATTGATAACACTTCTATATGCAGTGCATCGGTTACACAAGTTCAAGCCCGGCTCAACTGAATCTTTATTGTGCGGTCTAACACGTAGACCGTTGAATCTCCTCATGACTTGAACAGATACGAATTTAAATGTAATATTTCTTCAGTTAATTAACAGTTTGGCAACAAGAACAAAAATTAAAAATGAAAAAAAAACATATGACAAATTGTTGCTAATTTAATACAAACAGATGACACATGTGGTTTGTTTTTATATAAATAAAATACTTAAAGAACTAGCTATCAAAAATAACAAAAATAAAAAGAAACAAAGATGGAATATAAACAATAAATTAAATCCAAAATCTGCTAAGCTATTACAGTACAACTTAAAAGATTAAAGATTGAAGGTGAGAAACATAAATAAAGACTATGATCTAGCAATAAAAAAGCAGCAAATAAACAATATTAAGGTTTTTCCCTTGAATGTGTATAAGGTATCTCGAACGTACTTCGTACTTGAATCTATAATAATATTTTTAATCCTCAAATAACTTTTCTATTGTAGATCTGCATGCCAAGGAACTAGGGTGCAGGAAAAAATCATAATTCGTAACTCGTTTGGTATTCGATTCGGTTTTAACTTGAGTTTAGTTCGTTCGATTATACGTTTTTTTGTTAGTTTGATTCGAGTTCGGTTCGATATTTTTTTAATGAATTAGTTCGAGTTCGATTCGTAATAGTTTGATATATAGTTATTTATATTTATTTTAACTTTTTAGTCAATAACATATGTGATAATATAATTATTTTATTATAAAATCAGTAAGATATTATTAATTTATTATTAAAATGATAGAACAATGCATAATCCCAACCTCAGATCCAGCTCCATTGCCTTTTCATCTCTCTTCCATGGCAGTGGTCCTTTATATATAATATAAGCATTCATGCGTCACTTTCTCAAGAAGTTGTTGGATATACTGCCTGTTGGCTGTTTGAAACATAAACATACAGGACAAGACCCAGTTTGAAATATGTACTGCAATTGTGCAAATGAGTCTTGTCTCTCCGAGCTTGGGCCTTTACAAAAACAACTAATATATAATGAATAGCGTCGTCGACTCGACTTTTTCAAAAGTAAAACAAAGGGAATTTATAGAATGAAAAACCCAAAAAAGGAGGGGGAAAAACAAGGATGTTCACTTCGGAAATTCGACCAGGATCACTTAATGACTTGATGATTAGTATGTCCCATCAGAGAAGTTTATTAAATATAAAATATGATTAATTACATGTCCCCGATGAGGAACAAAATATTGAAGATAAAACCTCCCTTGTTAAACCGCCAGCAATATTCTTTTTTTGAATGTATTTCTTCAGGCGGTCGTTTGCCACACCCAAATTTATTTGCATATTTCACAGTTTCACAATTTGCCACATTAAACCAATAGCCTAGTTGTCGTCAAATTTCTTTTTCATTTCGTAACCCAATGTGACCATTTGCTACATATATTCATACTTCTAATCAACCATCTCCATATCTCCAGGAGAGCTCAGTGTGAATTTTTCCTCGTTCTCTTGTTGCTCCAGTGTCTCGTACAATGGTGAATTTCTTGTTTCGGTAGCCAAAATGTAACCACCCCGCTAAAAATTGACAAAGCGCCAAAGACGAAGAATGAAATTGCCGGCTTCAACCGGCCCAAAACCACCATAACTGGTGCAATCGCCGCTCCAAGCATCAGTGACTGACGCAACATTGACACAGAAAAGTTCCTGACATTAGTTGGAAACAATTCAACGCAATATATGTATATCACGTCAAAGGACAGAGATGCTGCCATGAAACCAACAGCTTCTATGCCTAGCTGGCCCCAACTTCCTTTGCCTTTACCCTTGCCAGACAAAATGGTGCACAAAAGGCACGAGATCCCAGCAAGAAATGCCGAAGTAGAGAATAAGACCCGGCGATCTGTGAAACCCAGAAAAACACTGCCTATAAACACAGCTGGTATCTCCATGAAAGCATTTATTGCAACTGTGAAGTATACATTAAAATTGAGGTTTTCAACATTTAACTGAACCCCATAATAGACAAATCCGACTCCAAACCCGGCAAGCATGACTGTGCCAATTCTCTTACTTGCCCACCCGGTCGACCATAAACTCTCTCTCTTTTGAGATTGACCACTCTGTGTACATGTCGGGTTCAAGACGAACACATTATCCGGTATCAATTTGCCATTACGCTTGGCGAATTTCACTAGCACCTGCATGGCCTCATCTGTTCTTCCCTTTAATGCAAGCCACCGTGGGGACTCAGAAACATAGGGAAGGATCAGTGCGGAATATACCAATGGGAACACTGACATGACCTTGTACAAGCTTCTCCATGATTCACACACCGGGTAGGCAATTAAAGGCAGGGAGAGGAATCCAACAGTGAAGAAAAAAAAGCCATATTGGCCAACCTGGCCACGCCAGGAACGACCAACGACCTCAGTTGAGAGGACTAGACAGCAGATTCCAATGCCAGAGCGGGCAAAACCATTTGAAAAACGAAGAAGGGCATAGACCCAGATATTTGGGGCAAGAGATGTTAAAAAGGCAGTGATAGAAGTTAGGAGGCAAGATACAAGTACTGTCTTTTTTCGACCAAGGTAATCATCAGCTAACCGACCGTGCACTGCAGATCCTGCTCAGTAAATGATGTACATGTAAATTTCATATACTTTCGATGATAGGAATGTAAACTGTTATTTTTTAATTTGAATTTTTGTTATGATCTCACATACATGCATGCATGCACTGTGTTTGTAATTGTTGATATGAATTTTGTCCTTGAATTAATTTATGTTGGTTCATTGTGCAGTCGCAAATATCAACATCCTTGTTCTTTTCATTTTGAAAACAATGCACATAGTGTACTGGTAAAGTATATATGGTACATGAGGTCAAAACAGTTTAGTTTCAAAAAAGAAAAAGAAATTAATTTTCAAATAAAGGACTCATCAAATTTAGGAGCGGATACAGGATTTTGATACGGGGGACAATTATCGGATTATAATAGCTTATCGGGTTCAAATTCATTAACTAATTAAATACTAAATAAAATAATAATAATTTAATATATATTCTTATCTAATAAAATTTTATATATTAAAAATAACAACAAAATAATAGATAATCAAGTTGATGAATAAAATTTTCTTCTACGAAACTTTATATTTTGACATTTTTACATAATTATTTCATTATGTAGTATATTAAAAAAATAAAAATAATTAGACAATTCAGGGGGGCAAAAAAAATTTTCAAGAGAGGATAGATTATCGAAAACACTATCTAAAAATACTATTTTTCAAAATTCAGGGGGCCGTTGTCCCCCCCCTGGCCTTACCTGGGTCCGCCCCTGTTCAAATTTATACCTAGCAAGATATTAGCATATTCAGTAATGCAAAACAGAGTTGTAATTAGCAGCTAGCTTCCTAGTCCTGAGATATTGAATACTGAGATATGTTGTATTTGCATCTGACTGGAAGCTTGCTAGTTACTTAATGTGCAATTGGTCACAAGTGTGATTAAAATATTTTTCTGATATTTCTTGACATTAAGAATGTATCCAAATGTTAAAATTTTATCCTTCTTAAAAAAGGAGAATCCTTGTAGATGTTTCCAATCAGTTTTCTGCCAACAATTATTCCAGAAAAAGATTGTTATCTTTTCCTTAACTGGTAAGACAGAACAGCAAAAATTAAACTGATGTCAATGAGACAACTTGTTTTATAAGGACATGCAGACAAAACTAAAATTATTTATTAAATGGAGCTTCAGATAAGTATTTGCGTATGAGAATTATGCGGATCTCTCAATTGAAGTCAAGGAAGATGACTTGCACATCAGGTTAATTTTTGATAGATTGACATTTTACCAAATCTGGAATTATGGATGTGCATCTCTAAGTACTGGATGGCTTTTTATTGATACTTCCTACCTCCATATATGAGATATCATTCTGACAGAAAATAACTGTACGTAAATATTTGAAACATAATTATTTTATTTGCTTATGTTTTCCATTTTTTTTAAATAAACACTAATATCTTGGATTTTAGCATTTATGAAACACTTAAATTTTCTATGAATACATTGAGCAGCTAACATATACATCCATGTTTTCGGAAAAAAATACATGTACTGCGTAAGGGTAGACCTGAATATGTTTGACCAGTATAGCCATAACAATTTTTTTTTTTTTTTGCCAAACATTTCACAAATACTGAGTGCATTTTTTTTTAATTTTTAACAAAGTATTTTACAAATTTTAGAATCTGGATGTCATTGTATTTTTTATAAAAAAAAACGGAAGAGATAATAAAAGCTCATGTCATTGGAAGCAGAGGATTACCTCAAATATTGTTAGAAACTTTGTAGCCATATTATGTTCAAACTTTAACCCGCATAAAAGCTGATGTGCAAGCTTTGTTGTCCACTAGTTCAGATATGATTACAATTTGTACAATCATAGTCTCATAAACTTAATCAGAAAGATCCAGAATTATTTGTTCATAAATATGTGGAATTTTGGAGCTTCAAAAACCATTGTATACTGTTTGGTAACAGCCAAAACTAATTAAATGATCTTTATCTAATTGCTCTCTGTTATTAAGGTTCTAATAATCTTTATTCTTCCCAATTTGCCATGCTATTAAGTACAACTGATTGGTTGGTCCCTAATCAATGATCTATACTTTCTCTCATATTTGCATGGCATAATACTTTAACACAAATCATGAGTCCTGATCATTAACTCTCTGTGGAACTTATAATCTGATCAATCAGTAACTAAATTACTCTGCATTTTAGTACAAGAGAAATTTATACCTATGAGTGAACCGAGGAAGAACAAGGAAGCAGGAATGCCCGCTCTAAACTTTTTATCGCAAATAAGCCCCCACTCGGCAATCGTCGAGCTCTCGTCTCCTCCAACCCACTCCCACATGCGTGGATCAAGCGTACACATCGCACTCGAGTCACATGTTGATGATCCTTTGCACCTCCAAGCTGGCTGCGCATCAGTAAAAATAGTCACAAGCGTGTTTTGCGAATCGAATATCCACGCGAGAGACACCAAGAAAACATGCAAGAGTTGTGCGAACCCCAACGAACCAACATGTTGTTCTATTATCTCGTCGACGGTAAGTTCTTTCTTGGATGAAACTAGGGATTCTTTCTCATGTCCTGTTTTTATGACAAGGTCTGGGAAGTCATCCATGGTGTTCTTACTTTTAATGGGATTGAAGATGTGAAGTTTGCTACAAAGGGAGCCAATTTAAGGAGGGAAAAAGGATGATGAGCTGCTCTTTGAGTGTTGCCGTTTTAATTTTGTTCTCTTTCTTGCGTTTCTGTTCCGAAGTTGGTAGCACTTCTCCGTTTTGTCTCAGAAGGGAGAATGGAAGATATTTTATATAACAACCTAAAATTTACAATCAGGAAGAAAACCATATCTCCAGTGGTGATACGTTAATACATATAATGTCCTATACAATTTGTCACTTTAAATCTGACATTTTTTTTAACATATACAAAATAATATGAAGTTCAATTGCTTAATTATTAAATAATTCCAATTTTACAGCCATCCATATTAATTTAATAATCTTTTGTGGGATATCAAACTACACTCATATATTAAAATTTAATATATAACAAATCTAAAAGATCGACATGGTTAATAGTTTTTGAGATAATTTTACTAAGCCTCGCCATTTTTTTGGATTTACATAAGTCAAAATCTTGCCAATTGACACTGATTATTGTATATATGAATAATTCAATTACTAATAATAATAATAATAAATAATAAATAATAAAAGTTTAGAGTGTGTCACTGCTAGTGACGCTTTGCAAGCATGTCCAATGTCAGTGGTACTTTACAAATGTGCCGCTAGAACTGACACGTTTGACAAAGATATCATACCAATTGGCGTCTTTTTTTCCTACTTAATTGTAATATAAATAATATAAAACTTGGAAGAGTGAATGCATTTTTCAATTTTGGTTTTGGCGCCAGTGGGAGTGCGTCACTCCCACTGGCGTGCATTTTTATTAACTAAAAAATAAAAAAATATATCACTCTCAGTGATGTATTTTCAAACATCAGTGATATTGATGCGCTGTCATTCTTACTATTATTTTTTATTATTATTATTATTGATAATTAGATTATTCATATTATTAAATACAATAATCGGTGGCCAATTGACCTAATATACAAACCAAACGAATGAACCAGTGAACAAAATAAACCGAACATTAACTCAGTTAAATTAAATTAATATGAAATTTTTTACTTATAAATATTATTAGAAGAGTACTAACTTAATATATTAATATGAAGTATTTTTACTACCCCATGTAATTTTTTTTGTTTGTTCAGATAATATAAAACTAATCATAAAAAAAATCATGATAATTAGAACTTTTAATTAAACTAAAGAAAATAGATCCAAGAATCGAATTTCTTAATTTGGTTTGGTCGGATTCAAATTTATCGAACAATTTGAACACTTCTAGATAGAACATTGTCAATAAATCTCAATTCATCATATTAATACAATATATATTTCTTTTTTATTACCTAATTTGTCAAGTAACTTTTTTTGGTCCAAAAGAAATTACAAAGTAAAGAGATTGTGGAAGAAATAATATCTCTTGACAGAATAAACAAACAAACAAACAAACAAAGATTTTTCCTCTCTATCCGGTCACCTCCATTTGCATTAAAATGGAGAAAAGATAAAAACGCAAATAGCGAGTTTTGTACGGTTTGAGCCCATGTTTTTAGGTCTCCTCCCTTTTATTTATTCTGTTGAGAGAGCGAGTGGCGATGACGTCTCATTGCACTACCACATCACCCGAGTGTAAAGCAAAGCCGAATGGGCACAGCTAGGGCTGTCAAGGAATTCATTTCGATTATGTTTCGTTTTGTTTTGGGGTAAAGAAAACGAATTTTTGTTTCGTTTATTAAATGAAACGGTTAACGAAATTGTTTTCTATTTCGCGTAAAGAACGAAATGGTTAATGAAATGGTATTTTTCATTTCGTTAAGAGTATTTCAGTGTAAAATACACGAAATTTCATATTTCGTTCCATTTCGTGATAAATGAAACGGTTAACGAAATGATTTTCTGTTTCATTTATTAAACGAAACGGATAACGAAATTGTTTTCTGTTTCGTTTATTAAACGAAACGGTTGACGAAAACGGCAAGATGTTTCGTTATCACCGTTTAGCCGTTTGACACCCCTAGACTAGGGCTGCAAACGAACTAACTTGTGTTTGAGTTTGATTTGAAATCTATTTCGAACTAGTTTGATTTGAAATAGATAGACAAGTTTAACTCAAACCATTGTTTGAAATTTGATTCGTTAAATATTCGAATCGTTTGATTTGATTCATAAATAGTTTGAAATAGAATTATTAGGTGAACAAATTCCACAATTCATATCAAAATAACAGAATCAAATATAAAAAATGTCAATTTAATATAAATTCATACAAAACTAAAAGTTCATTCAACAAAAATTAATAAATTTTATATAAATTCATACTACTCAAAGTCTCAAACAAATAAATAATTAATACAAATTCAAACAAAAATAGTTCGCGAACACATTTCGAACGAACTCACCATGGTTTGAGTTTGATTCGATATAATTTCGAATCGAATCAGTTTGATTTGAAATTAATTTCAAACTAGAATCAAACGAACTTTTTTCAAACTTTTTTCGAATCGAACATGAACGAACTACGAACTTCGAATATTTCTTGCAGCCGTACCTAGACACACCCGTCGCCCGTCACAATTAGCAAAGCGGACTCTTTACGTTGTGCTGCGTCCGACTCATTTTCACGAGGATTTGAACGGTTTCTCAAGTACTCTCAAAATTCATTGCTTAAGAACGAAAAATATTAATTTGAGACGTGCTAACAGTATCGTTATTAAAAAAATATTAGAAAAATATCTTATATTTTTATATATAAAATATGAACATCTCTCAATAACAACATAAATATTTTTTATTATAAAAATAAATATGTGGAGCCAATGAAAAATTATTTTTGAAAATGATGACCACCTACATAATCGCTCTAATCACTAATTAAGTACGTATAATTTAATTAAATATTATTATAAAATTAAGTATGTACTAAAATCTTCTAGTTTTTTAACGCACGCAGTAATTATGATCATGTTTTATTTTCAATATGAATATCCATAATAACATATATGAACACGCATGATAATAAGTATAAACACCTAGAGCGAACTAAAATTCATTTTTAATATGATGAATACCCTACATCCTGCACACGTCTAGCCCCTTATTTAGAAAACATGCAATACTAATATGCATGTTCATACATAAAATGGATATTATTCAAATCTAATAAATAAGATATTCGTACTTAATTACTGGGTGTTCATATCTGATCGTGAAATATAAGGACTTACTAAAAAAATAAAAATATTGCTTAAAATAAAAGTTAAAAGAGAAAATAATTGAGGGACATGTTTGATAATAGAAATATCGCTGAAAATAAAAAGTTGAAAAAAAAATAATTGAATTTTTTTTTGGAGAATTTTTTTGTTCGGTTGAAAGATTTACTCTCTTAATTAACGCATGGAACCGATTTAGAATCCGTACATAATTTAAAGTTGGATGATTTATTAATATTCCACCAGTTCAATTCGTGAAAAAATAAGGTTTCAAGCCAAACTGACTCGACATGATTCATAGCAATCAAATTTGATATGAATGGTCTGGTTATCACTTAGGCCCTTTTAGTAGGGGTGTGAGTGGGTTGGGTAGGACTGAATTTGGATCGGGTTATTATTATTTTATTATTTTTTTATCTGATTCGAACCCGATCTAATTATATTCGGGTCAAAAAAAAGTGACTCATATCTAATCCGATCGGGTTACGGGTCGATCCGACCCGATCCGTGTAAAATAATTAAATATTTTTTTATTATTTTAAGTAACTAAATATTAATTATTTTTAATTAATCTTAATTAGCATATAATTAATATTTGTTTATGATTTGTTTAGTATTAAATCATATAATTAATTAAAAAAATTAGGCACATATCCGACTCATTTATATTCAAATCAGGTCGGGTCAGATCAATAATTGACATCCTATCTTTTTAGTAAGGTATAAAGTAGATATAATTAGAGATCAAAGTTATACTTTGTGAGAAATGGGGATAATTATATTCCTCAGCTATCTTCATATCAAACAAAAATCTTATGCAATATGTGTATGATATTATATTTTTTTGTTTTGTTTTTTTAACAATGTTAATAACAACAACGTTAATGATCGTAATAACGACAATCTTGATAGATGCTTTTTACCCCGAAAAAAAATTGTTCTCTTTTTTGAAGAAACGCTTAGAAATTTAATCTAAGATTATCTTCACATGCAAATAAAAATTTCTAAATAAATCAATAAATATTTTGCTCGATTTTAATGTGAGTACAAGTTTCTTATGAGCTTTATCTATCAACTAGGGTTTCCTCCGTGCTTCATCACGAAGCAAAATCACTTCATACAATAATTATTATGTAATTTTATTGAATATAATTGTTTAAAAGTAAAAGTTTAATTATGTTAGTTGGTAGCAAATTATTATTATAAAATTTTAAATATGAATGTGAGTAATAAAAATGTAAGAACTCTCAATTTATTATTTTTTATTTAGTTAAATTCTCTTAATTTTGTAACAATAAACTTCTTTTAATTTCTAGATATACACAAATTAATAGAATATTAGGTCTCATTTATCAATAAATAAAAATTCATATTGACATTCTTTATGGAGTATAATTTAAATGTGGTGTGTTATACAAATTAACCATCTGCATCAACAAAAACAATAACTAATTGAAAGCAGAAAACACAAATCTACTAAATACTTTCTTTATCTGATCAGAAATTTATGGCACCCCGAATAATGAATTTTGTTTCCATATCTGATAAAAGATCAAATTATATCAAATTTGATGTGAATTGTCTGGTTATCACTTACGTAATATGCATGTACTGATGCTTTTTTTAGCCCGTTACTTAGGAAAAAATATTTTATTTTTGAAGAAATACTTAGAAATTTGATCTACGACTATCTTCACATCGAAAGAAGTAATGACAGAACATATCAGCACAATAATACAGAGTTACAGAAAGTAATAATATATATTTATTTATTTTTTTGGGTGCTTGCTTGGTCACAGCTTATAAGATGGAAATTCGAGTGAGATTCTAGTAATATACCTTGTGCTATGGATTGATAGGCAGCTTTGCTCCAAAAAGCTCATCCCACTTATTAATCTAGGCGTCCTCATTATCCTCACTAAAAGCATCTTAAATGTTGATTAGACTTTCAACTATTATCTGGAAAGCAACAGGCACTTGTTTAGCCAATGTCTTCCCGGTTCCCATTGCTTCTCGTAGGCTCTGACTGCACCACCCATTTAGTACCACTTGGCCAATACAGGAGTTTTTACTTAAAGAGTCTAATAATTAATGTTATCTACATAATCGGTCTTAGAGCAAAGTTATTTTTACAAACGGTCTAACTAAGGGCGTGAGTTGAACTCACGCCCTTAAATCTCCATTTTACCTGCCCAAACACTGCCCAAAGACACAAAGGGCGTGAGTTGAACTCACGCCCTTTAGATGTTGATGTGCTCTAGTTGTTATCTTTCAAAACCACCAAAAGTGAAATTTTTTTTATATAAATGCGATATGTGGATTTAAAGGGCGTGAGTTCAACTCACGTCCTTTGGGTCATTTTGTTCTCTTTTGTTTGGGCAGCAGACGGGCAGAGAAAATAGCATTTTAAGGGCGTGAGTTGAACTCACGCCCTTTGTTAGGCTGTTTATGAAAATAAATTTGCTCTTAGGCCGTTTCTGTAGTTAAGATTTGTTTTTAGGCCGTTTAAGTAAAAAATCCATAGAGTTTGTATCCCCTCCAGTCTACGCCTACACGCGTGAAAAAGCTTTCCAAGCAATTCAGATTAGTTCTTTTCAATCATGGGCATATTACAGACGATTTCAATTCGCCTGGTTCAGATTGTAAAATGCTTTAGATGATATGAAATCAACATAATGTCTAATTGTCTTGATGGTTCAATCCAATTTAAGTCTTGCTCCCTGCATAGAATCCTAGGGTTATTTTTATTAAACAAAAATCAAATCAAAATTAGAAAAAAGAAAATATTTTAAAAATATTTTAAAAATATTTTGAAAATGGAAGAACCGCGGCCCATAATTTTTTATTTTTATCTTATTTTTTCTTAAGGTAAAATAATTTAAGAAATTAGATCAAAATATTTTATCAATATATATGTAGGTTGAAATAATAAGAATTATAATATATTTGTTCAGCTAGAAAAAACTAAACTTATAAAATTTTAATCGTCAAATTAGAGGGCTTTGGAAGCATTTATTGGGCTGAAAAATTCATGTCGAGTTTTGCCTGATAACCATAAACCACCTATAGATCATATTGTGTTGTTTTTGAAAAATAATTGTGCATTTTCTCAAGACATATCTATAAAAAAATTATGATTGTTTAGAACCTCAATTTCATTTTTCATTTTTCTTCATTTCTTCATATTTTTCTTAATTATTTATTCATCTAAATGACTCGAAAATCCTTCAGCGACCCGTTCAACTTATAAATTATCAAGATTATATTTTTTTTAACTTTTATTATTAACAAATTACACTTTTTTCGATCCTTTCTTCGGTTATCCCAAACAGAAATCTTATAGTTCTTATTATTACAACTTATAGAAATATTCACAAAAAACTTGACAGAATTTCTAAAATATTTTTTTATCTCAAGGAAAAATAAAAAAAATATGTACTGTTCGAAGTCGTGGGCTGCACATCAGATGTGTGGTTCTTCCTTTTTTAAATATCTTTTATTTCGAATTTTGTATTTGTGTTTTATAAAAAATAACTCATTCAGAATTATAAATTTATAAGCGTCAAAAAGTCAAAAAGCAAACGGTGGGAGGAGAAATTTTACAAAATCTAGGTATACCCAATGGATTGGGCTTGTACATTTTATCTTTGAAGTAGAAAATGTGACTGGGTCACAAAATAGTTAGAGCTCATTTCGTCGTTTCACTTGTTTAAACAGTACATAGATAATTGATAATTCAGCCCATTGGGATATCAGACATCACACATCAGCTGGCTGATATGAGAAGTGCTGAGAAGTTGATCTCTAATTTATATAATCATATATTCCTCTTTATCCTACAATAATTTTGGGCTTTTCTTAGTAACAGTTCTCGTCTTCCCTGGTAATATTTGCTGCTAGCATATCTAAAACAAAAATTACCTTTCCATCATCAATAATCTGAAGAAACGAAACTACAGAAAACAGTCATAGAATTCAGCTTTTTTACACCTATGGTTGAACTAAAATTTTAATTTTATGTGACAAATGTAAGATTTGTCTTATGGGCGTTTAGTCTTGACAAATGACAATTGAATTATTACAGGGTCCTACAGAGAGACTAACAACTAACCGCATTTTTTTTGTAATCCTAAAAATTCTCTATTTTTTTTTAAAAAAAAACTTGTTTTTTCTTTAATGTCAAAGCTCAAAACTCCTTGGTATGCGTTTAAATGTAATTATTCTTCCGCCAAAACAAGCAGAGATTTTACTGCCCATACAAATTGAACTTAGAAAGATACCTGAAAATTCACTACAATAGTGCTCTGCATATCACAATTGTGCCTCAACAGAGGAGGATCCACTTTTAATTGACTTCATTCATTTACTAAAATCACTTATTGAGGTTAGATTTTTGTTGTATATTTGTATTATTTCGATCAAAATATTACAAGTTCTTATATAATGACCCTCATTTATTTTTTAAAAATTATACACTGTTGACTCCCTCCCCCCAATACTTTTTTGAAAGAAAAAAATATCTACCGTCGGGGGCGGATTCGCATTCATTGAATTATCATGTATTCAAATGAAGATATTACAATTATATGAAAATTGACCCCATAATTTTATAATAAAATTTATATTGTTTATCCCCATTAAATTTGCAAAAAGTATATATAAAATAATTATGATTCTGTACAATTGAGTACTCATATCACTTTTATATTTTTATGCCAAATAAAACTTTCAATTGCATCATTCTCTTTTCGAATTTTGGTCTCCTCTCGTTTCTTTTCCAAAGTTCCTTTTTTTATTTTTTACCCTCATCGAACATCACATCCTCGATATATTTATGTAAGATTCTATTATATTATTTTATCACTCATTTCACTTTATTATTTATGAAATTAAATACTTTCTCTCAAATCAACTTATCAACATATCTGTTGGTTTTTAATTCTGTAAAAATTAACAAGACTAATATAAGTTAGACTGAGCTAACTAATAAAATAATAATTATTATCATTATTATTATTACAACACAATTACTAATATCATAGTGACTAATGCTAATATTATTATTTTATTATCATCATTATTATATTACTATTTATTATAATTAAATTAAAAATAATATTACAATGAGAAGACTTGACCTCATTATCAAAAATCAGACATCCGTCTCTTTTTTAATATTTTTAAGTAAAGATTTATATGAACATAAATGTTATAATAAATCCTGTCGTTTTTTGAGATAGAAGAATTGGAATTAAAATTTTCTTTTTGCTAATTTACATTAAATGAAATAGCTGCTTCCCTTTTTCATGAACCAATCACCGATGTATAGCGAAGGTTTCAGCAGAAAATTAAAACCTTGGCGGTGGCTGCCAAGTAGTGCCAACATATCATTTGGTTAATCATATAAGATTTGCTGGTGATGCAAACTTCGGTTGATGCAGCAAATTGCACAGGATTCACAAAAGTTGAAGCATATATTCAAAACATATAAACTGTAGTAAAAGATAATTTCAGTTGCATGCAACAAATTAGATGTCCTTCCAAATATATTAAATCAGAACCTATCAGTCCTCTGAAAAAAGCAGAATCTTTGTATACCACAAAAACATAGCCTACAAAAAAAAAATTCGAAGAACCACACAGAGGAAATGAACAAAAGAATATGAAGAATGGCTATAAATTGTGTTTCTGTATTCAAAATTCAGATGTTGTAGCTACCAGATCCAAGCAACCTATCTTCTTCCTTGAAAGCTTCTGAGAGCTCCAGAATATGTTTCTGGGTCATTTTGCTCCACTCATTCTCTACACGGAAGAAAACCCACTGAAACCGCCTCACTATCTCGAGAGCAGTAATGGCAAACACAGTCAGGTAATTATGTCGAAGATGAGCGGAGAGCTTGTAAGTCCATGTGCAGCGAAGAATCAGGTTACTTCCTATGACCCAATAGTAAACCTAACAAAAGAGTAATGTCAGGTGGTAGGAAAACGCACAACAGAAGAAAGGAGAAGAGGAAGGAAAATTACCCAGGCACGACCATACAGAAGGTTTGTAAGGAAACCTGAGTTCTTGAACAAGAAAACTCTTGATAATATGCTGCAATAGGAGATTACAGTCTCATTATTGGGGAAAAAGCACGATGTTAATTATGATTTTAAATAGAGAAATTTCATTGTTTAGTCCTCAAACTTTTTTTTTTTAAAAGTTGGTCCAACTTTCATTTGCACCAACTTAGTCCCTGAACTTTGGAAAAACGATTAAATCAGTCCCTTAACTTCCTAAAAGTAATCAAATTAGTTTTCATGTCATATTTTTTTGTAGGTTTATTGTACTATTTTATTATTATTATTAGCATTACTATTATTATTAGCATATTATCAACATCATTATCATTATTATTATCATATTATCATCATCATTATCATCATCATTTTTATTTATTTTTATTTTATTTATTTATTTATTTATTTTTCATCATCATCATCATTATTATCATTAATATTTGAGATCTCTGATCTTATGCTTTCAGATTAGGTTTCATTTCTAGCCTACCCCAATTTATTTGGGATTAAAGGCTTTATTGTTGCTGTTGTTGTTGTTGTTGTTGTCATATTTTTTTGCTGACATGAATTATTTTGCTTGCCGCATAAATTTTTAAATTGCCAGACTTATAGCTATAACTATCACACTATTGTAGACTGGATGTAAATTACTATGTATGTCAAATCAAATCAAACCAAATATAAAAATAAAAATATCGAACCAAGTTTTTTCAAATTCGAAGCTGTTTTATCAAGATCCTGTTAAAAATTATGCAGTGGATTGTAAGTCTAGGTGGCTAGTTAGAGATCTTACGTGTTAAAGAAAATACACACATCAATGATTAATATAGTAAAAGGACTAATTTGATTTCTTTTAGAAAGTTAAGGGACCAATTTAGTTTGTTTTCAAAAGTCTAGAGACCAATTAATGCAAATGAAAGTTGGATGACCAACTTGTTTTTCTCAAACAAGTTTTTGAGGACCAAATGATGAATCCTCCCTTTTTCATTTGTTTCAAGAATAGAGAAGTTCAATTTAAAATAACCTTAAATCCCAATCACGGTTGATATCCCAGTAGAAGGAATAAAGTGAGTTGATAACACTAGAGATAAGCCAGAGGGGTCGATAAAATCCAACCCAATTTTCAGGGAGTGCATGATACTTGAGTGCTGAGAGGAAAATCACAGGAATTGCCGTACAATACTTTAAAGCTGAATCAAAAAAACAAGTATTAAACAATAGAATAATCACATATTAATAAATTAGATAGGAAAAATGCTCCCAGCTAATATGAAACCTAGCCTAATTTAACCCCAAATCCAAGTCAGCCAAAATCACAATATGTTTTGTTTGTTTTTGGTAGACCAAATTTATATGCGAGAGCGGTCTCATTGTTACCATTAAAAAGGCAAGTTTTCTCTTTGGTGTCTTTGTACTGACGAAGGCACTGGAAGAAGCGGCACAGATAAGGGAAGACTAACACCATAGGAATGACTACAGAGTGACTCCCACAAATAGAATCAGCCTCAAACCAAGCAATTGTCGCCACCTGATGGTGATTTGAGAAAAAAAATTCAATGCATGAGGGTTTTATCTTAATTCCTATGTTGATAATATATGAATACAATTTTCCATGATTTGCAAAATTCTTAAATAAAAACATTATTCAAACCTTAGCCACAGGCAGTCATTTCAGCTGTTTTATGATTTACTGGATACTGTACTCTTTCAAGGAAATTTCATAGTTTAAAACAATTGAAGAAAATAATAATAAGCAATATGGCAAACATAGTTCCTCAAAATAATTAACAGATGAGAATAAAGTAAAATGTCCACCTGACGGTTAACCATCCTGCAAGTGGAACGCTCCAGATCTGAGAAGACCTGTTACAGATGTAATTGCTCAAGTAAATAAATTAAATAATTACCTTTCCTACACCAATTCAGATGCAGGTTGATAACCAGATAATCAAAAGAACAAACCTTAGACATTGATGTCAATATATCAGCCACAAAGAAGTCAGGAAATGTTATGGCCTACAGTAAGACAATAGATATATAATTCATTATACATTTACACAAAAGTGGAGGTTCTCTAAGTCTAAGACAGTTTATAGATATATCAAGGGCAGCATCACAACTCACAAGCGACTTTTGAGACAGATTAGAGTGGTTATACACAGTGTTCTTTTTATAAAGGAAAAAGGTAGTAAGTACTATGTACCACTTCTTTCCAAAAGGAAAAAAAATTACACAAAATAAAGAAAAGTGCTCAAAAGCAAGCATTTGGGACCACTCTGACAGTTCTTTAGAAAGTGTTTGTTTTCCTTTGTCTTTACAAGAAGAATTTGGAGGCTAAAAACAACACAATCAGGTACCTGTACAGGAAATACTATACGCCAGAAAGTCCTTAGGAAAAAATAACGGGATGACAAAAAAAAGATATCAAATGGTGAAATCAGAAGCATCACAACAGCTGCATACAGAATCACCTAAAAGAAGAAAGCATAATTTCAGAATTTGAATTTACCACAGTAAATTATAACTCTTAAGCTAATAAACAACTCCAACAGAAATTACTATCATCAATTTGTCATGCATAGTGCCCAATCAATATCTACTGTGGATTTAAGTAATAAGACAAAAAAAAAACCCCAATGACATGAACAAAATGAAGAAAAAAAGAAGAAAGAAATAAAGAAAACCATGACCATAATAATAACAAAAGTAAATTACACATGGTAATTAGAGGTATCGGTCATTTATCATTTTAGTCCTTAAAGTTTAAGTATCAATTTGTTTCTTGAAGCATCACTTAGTTACTATTTTAATCCTTAAAGGTTTAAAAGTTTCATTTTAGTCCTCAAAATATCACTAGTTTACCATTTTGTCCTTGAAAGTATATATTTTGTAACAAATAGTTCCTATCATTATCACCTCCCAGAAAACAAAAAACTAACTAACATACAAATTTGCATTCATATCATCATGGCAGACATAGGATCTGATCATACAATAATGGCTATAATCAACTACAATAACTCTGGAAGTTTAAACGGAGAAACTGATATTACACTGGTTGAGAGGCAGCAAGAGATACTTCCCCATGTGAGTAGAGATAAAGGTATGCAGTCATGCTTGTGGGCACAACTATGGTCATCCATGTAGCGCACTGTCATCATAGATTAAATTATAACTCCACTAAGCTACAAGCTAAATCAATCATAGTAATACTCTCAAAAAAAATGATATATAGTAGAATCAGTAAAAACCAAATTCAATTTATAACCTAATCTTGATAGTGGACACCAGCAATTAAATGTCCCTGGCAGAAACATCAATACAAAAACATGCTACTATCCTATTCCTGGATGCCCAATTAGTCCAGTTCTGGAAGATTGTTTTATTGTGTTCTTTCATATGACAAAGTTAGTGTGTAAAACACCAAGTAAAATATTTAACAAATAGAACTGATGTAAATTGTATGATGTGTTAGGATGTCATAACCTAAGGCCACCTAGTCAGCAAGTACTTCGAATTTGAGGTCGAAATATTACATATTATAATTTTTAAACTGCAGTTGTAAGCTAGCAAGTAGCTTCTTACTTTGTGTTCTCTTGAACTATACCGTGCACACTAACATACTAAAAACAATCATTTGTTTCCAAACAAAAAACCGAAAACAGACGAGACAGCAGATGTACCTTCCATATTTCTCTGTGTGTGAGATGTGACTGAGCAAGATCAAATACTTTAGCATAATTCACCGACGATTGTGAGAACACCCACAGATTGACTCCCCAAAGCCAAACTGTGAAAGTCTACAATATTGCAGCCAGTTACATCACTGAGAATCCAACACTAACAAAACCTGTATCAAACCATTCCATTGTGAAAAAGATGATAGTGGAACTTACAATTAGAAGAAGAGGATTATAATACAAGAAGGCCTCATAAAGAAACAAATCTCGAAGATCTACACTCATTCTCATAACAGAGTCCCAACTAATCTGCAAATGAAAGCATAACCAGAAATATTAAACAACTATTAAATTCCTTTTGTATATTAAAATTTCGCATATCATTTTATAAATAAATGAATCAGACCTTGCAACAGAAAACACCCCATAAGAGGAAGAGCAGAACCTGAATGTGGATGTCACCTGATTAGTGGAATATACAAACACGTAATACAAGGAAAAGATGAATAAAGTTGACCTACTTCAGTTGGCCAAATAGAAGCTGTCTAAATTTTTTTTTATAGTGTAAAATACATTTTAGAATTGAAACCACTAAATTATTGTCTTTACACATTTGAGTTATGCCGCTGACTTTGCTTGCTATTATGCATAACTACTTTTCCAAATCGCATGGCATGAGAGCAGCACAAAATGAATTCATTTGAATCAAGTAAAAAGAGCTACCTTAAATCTCCACAAGAAAATTGGTGAAGGCACAATGGCAGCAGCATGTGCTGACATAGCTGCACCCTTCATATTAAAACTCTCGTCCTTTAAAAACAATTCCTCGTCATCAGAAGCTAATAATACAAAAAGAATGTTTTGTCAAAGCAAAATTAGTGAAAAAGATAAATGATGGCATGTAAAAGTAGTTTGGATAGAGAGGTAATTGTTACCAAATAATGTTGGCTTGCTAGCAGCACGACGAATAATAGGACTACTGTTAGAAATTGGCAAAGACACTTCTGGCATCAAATAAGCTTCCTATTTAATCTTGCATGCAGCTATTTTGTCAGCTTCCAGACATTCCTGGTGCAAGAGATGAATAACAACTTAACAGGGTAATAAATTAGATCCGTCAGAATCAGTATTTGTTATATTAGACTCACAGCTAAGACTCAGATGCAGATTATAGAATCGTTCTATCTAAATAATAATTCAAACATAATTAAGTACATTCTGTATCTGTGGAGTTATGATCGGTTAGAAGATCTCAAGGACTAATAAACCAAAGAAGTTATTGATCTCAGAGATAGAGCAAGGTGGCCAGAACCCCCCCCCCCCCCACCTCTCCCCTCCGTTGTTCGATAACCGTTAAGTGCCTCACTTAAAATCAGTACCTTCTACCTTAGCCACCGATGCTCCATTGTTGCTACCATCGTTTGAAGAATCTATCCCACGGTCCGATTATTGCGCGATTTTCCAACCGTCTGTGTTTTGGTTTCAGGCGATCGAACGCTTGAATAGGAAGAGACTCGCCGTCCGATTTACGCCGATTATTCCTCCCTTCAGTTTGTTTGCGATTGATGCATCTTCAGATTTGAATTTTTTTTTTCTTTTCCGAGTTGGATGTGATAGACGATCGGAATTCAGAAGAGAAATTGGGTGTAGACTAATTTAGGGCTAAGAGATCGAGTCGATAAAAATTTGAAACGGGCTTAGCAACCTCGCTTTATAAAATTTTGTCGAATTAAATTTATGAAATATTTCAAATTAAAAATTTTAATTTAAATTCAGCTAGTTATTATTTAAATTAGCTAATAAGTCAATACATGTATGTTAATTTAATTTGATATTTATATTTAGCATATCTATAAATTATAAATTCAGTATATCTATAAAAATGAGAGTTAGTATAAAATTAATATATTAATAAATTATATTTTTAATAAAATCTTTATTATACTAATTTGAATGGATGGATCAGCAAAAAAACTATCGAGTCAGATATATAAGTCGAGTAATGAGTGAGTACGGGAAGTCGTTAAGACGCTGAGATAGTGAGATTATGAGAGATAATGAGATGAATTTTCAAATTAAAATTTAGCAAAAATATAAAGCATATAAATTATTATTATTCGAGCAGAGTCGAGCCAATCTCAACTCAAACACAACTCATTTTACTATCCAGCTCATATTAGCTCAAGCCCGAACTGAACCACGAGTCTGAACTTTTTTGTGCAGCGTTGAAGATAAGTGTAGTATGTTTAGTTTCGTCAATTACAAGAATAGAAGAAGCGAAAACTAAAAATAGATTTTTGGGCCGTTTAATTAGATATTTAGTGGGTCGGCTATTACTTACTTCTTGGGGAAAATCGCCTTGTATTCATTTAGGGTGTGTTTGGATGATGAAAGGATTAGTGTAAGAATAATATTGTTTGGGTTAGTAGTTGAGAATAGTGTGAGGTTAGTGATATCTCGGAAAATATGAGAAGAGTATTAATTTTTACTATTTCGGGATAGTTAAATGTTGTTTGGATAGAAACGTGAGAATAGTGGAGAGAATAGTTAAAATAATTAATTATTTTTTAGTATTTTATTTAATACTACTCCATACTAATATAAAAGAAAAAAATATATTTTTTTACTATTTTCACTACCCTCATGGACGCTAATCCGATAACCCAACGTTTTCTATGACTTAGCGGATTAGCATTATTCTGCTGCTATTCTCGATTTCAATTTTGTGTTTGGATGGTTGTTAACTCGAAATAGGTTATCCCAAAACAGTGCTATTTTACACCATCCAAACACACCCTTAATAATTTCATCCATTGTGTCATTTTGTTTCGTATCAGAATAATATAAATTTAATTTAGACGTGAATCAAAATAAAATGTAAGACTAACACAATAAAAACTGACTAACTAGATGACTCGATGTAAAAGATGCTGATTTAAAATATGATTAAATATTATGTGTGAATTTGATTTTGATTAATCTGCCAAACTCGATCCATTTGAAACTCAAATTAACCACCCTACATTTGTTTTGTCATAAATGAACTGAAAGATTTCTATGGTCCTATATTTTAATTTTTCATTTATTGTTTATATAGTTCATTAGTATCTTAAAAAGGGCTACTTCTTAAAAAATAATATTTTTTTCAACGAATGTATGAAACATATGACTTTCTTTGAGCAAAAAAGGTCTAGTTCTAGCATATATATGCATATGACATATGAAATGTCAACATCATGAGACATGAAACAAGTATTCATTGAATATTAATATCTAACTACTTGTGTGGAGAGGATAAAGAGAGAGAAAATAATTACTTGAAAACAGCTACTTTGACAATCTTGATAATGAGTTTTTATATAAATATGATGAAAAATTTAATAGTGGGAAATAGTTTATATGTTTTTTTCAATTTATAGTTAGATTGATTTTTGAATTTATATAAAAAAAATCTATATTTCATTTTTTGTTAACTTAGTTATGATAGCTCATTAAAAATCAATGGGATAAAATTTAAATGTGATGTAATTTTATTATTTCCCAATGACATCAACCGAAATGAAGGGCAAACAATACACTTGTTTTCTTTTTTTTTACACACAAAATACTTTCTATATCTACATGCCACACGGTTTTGTTTATTAGTAATCATAATTTTAATAATATAATCATAATATAATAATCATAATCATAATCATGATAATAATAATAATTATAGTCATAATCATAATAATATAACCATAATCATAATCATAATAATATAATAATCATAAAAATATAATCATAATCATAAAAATAATTATAAATAATTATAATAATATAATAATAAATTAATCATCACTATAATCAACATATAATAATATAATACAACATAATAAAATAATAATAAGTAATAATAATCATAATCATAATCATCATAATATAATAATATAATAATAAATAATCTTGATCATAATAATATAATAATAAATTAATTATATTTATATTCATAATATAATAATATAATATTAAATTATATTTATAATAATAATAAATAATATAATAATACTAATGGTAATGATAATATAATAACAATAATGATAATAATAATTTAATAATAATAATATATTGATAATAATAATAATAAATAATAATCATTATATTTAGTAACTAACAATTTCTATCTTTAGGAAAGTCCGTCTCTTCAGTGTAATGTTATTATAGGCAGATCTAATAAAAGCAAATGAGGGTTAATATCTCTCATTTTTTATTTAATTTTATATGACTTTGTAAGATTGAGTGTTATTTTTTTCTATTACAAAATATTATATTTGAACCTCATAAAAATATAAAAATTATTTCATGTTGAATCTCATGGTTATTGTTTAATAATTTGATGTATTAATTTTATTGACATCAATATGTGGGGTAAAATTAGGTGCCTCTAGGAGCACAAGACTCTCACTGATCTTAACTCAATAATATATTTAATCATTTTAAAATTTTAATTTATGTTGGTAAATAAAGATTTTATATCAAAATTTCACTGGATATATTTTTTTTATTTTGTGTTTCATAAGTATTATTTTTATATTTTTTAAGATGGATCTAAATAATAATAAAATAATAAATTTTTGCATACAACAATGGGCCAATTTCAAATTTTCAAAATAAGTGCTTGAAATTTTTAAAATAGAAAAATTTTTATATCCTAGAAGATTTTGTTATAAATTTTATAATGATTATAAATTTTTGAGTTAAGAGTACAGATGGGCCGTACTCTTAGAGACATTCTAGTTTTATTCCAATGTTTAATACGATATTAACCCCTTTATATTGTTTGGCCATGTCTGTATATATTATCGTTTTTGTTAATTCTGTTGTGGAGCAAATTTTGTATCACGAAGGAAACATGAATTTTAGATTTACGATTGTGATTCATCTAAATCTGATCTACAGCAGAATCGTTCTTCTTTTATTTAAATAGATGTACATCAAGATTTAAAATTTAAACCTTATATCCAGGATTTAAACGTCGAGTTCCATCAAGAGCTTAAAAAATATTATATTGGCATCAATGGGTTATATACTTATAGGTGGGATTATTTCACAATGGGTTATTTTGATAATTTTGACAATGGACTTCTAAAAAAATAAAAAAGTTATAGATATATTTTTTTTCTTATAGATTGACATTATTTCAAATTTTATAATTATCGTTTGATAGTTCATCAAAGATCATAAAAAAATTATATAATTTATAAAATTTTTAATTTAATGATATTTTATGGACTATCAAATGATAATAAATTTTAAAACACTATCAGTCTATAAGTAAAATAATGTATCTATAATCATTTTTAAGATTTTTTATATTTATTTAAAAATTTATTATGAAAATTATTAAAATAACTCATTGCCAAGTCATCCCCACCCATACTTATATTGAACTCCACGAATCGAGTAGCTCTGGCCCAAATTCTCTGCCTAATGGCTCTAAAATCTAAGCGTAAAAATGTTCCTCCCCAATAAAATACAACAATAAATAACACTTTGGATATAATAAAAATTATATAATATTTTATTATTAATTATCATTAAGAATATATACTAATTTTGATTTAATTTGATTATTAAACTATTAAATAAATTATTGTATTTATATATTTTTATTCTATAGATAATGCGTACAAAATAGCTCTCATTTGTACCATTGCCCAATAAATTAACAAAAAAAAATCTAATTCATACTCTTGAGTTTGAAGTTCTTGTGTCGACGCACTGTAATTTAATTTAATCAAGGCACTCTCTGAGAGTTGAGACTTGATTTGTGTCGAATTTATATCGTGTGCCACGCGGCAAGTGTCTAGCGCAGAGTAAAAAACATCCGATCTGCTTTGAAATTCATCCTCCATCAATCTCAAAATCATCCAAACACGGGTGTGCGCATACAGCGCGGTATAGAATCCGGACAATGTCTTTCTATTCAATTTTGATGCCAACACAGCCAAAGGCAACTAGCCTGGCAATTCCAAATCCTTCATACCAGGATTGATCGTCTCAAAAATAAATCATAGTTGCAATGACGGAATAATTGTGTTCATAATTTAATATATTCGATTCAGACTGAACATGCACGATGAAGTTTAATTTTCTATATCGTGTTTTCAAGATTTGTGGGAGATTTCTGAAATTTATTTTTAATCATATGTTAGAATTTTATAGTAGTGAAACTGTGACGGCGATATAAAAATACAATGAAATTTCCCTTCTATGCAGATATGAAATGGGAGTTGGGCTAGCTTACAAATGTTTGCTTACCATCTCATATATGAATGATTTAAATTTTACTTTACCATGCTGAAAATTTTAAAACCAAGTTACTCAATAAAATCGAAATATCAAAATCTTATTGAATACTAAAATTTACTATTTTAAGATTTCATAACTTTTTTTTTTTTTAGTTTCAAAGATGAGCCAATTAGGTATACGAATGATTTTTTTTTTTACCAAACTTTGAAAATTTTGAAAAAAAAATAATTATAAAAATCTTTAAAATGGTAAATTTGATATTTTATAAGATTTTGATATTTATCATTTATTGGACAATTTGGATTTAAATTTTGAGCATGACGAAGTAAATTTTGAACCATTTATATATCAGGTGATACACAAATGTTTTTAAACTCACCCAACTCATTTTTCTCATATAAAACTATATGTTCATTATTTATTTATTTATTTATTTTAGATAGATATTATATATATTTTAAATCATCCAATTTTAAACTAATATTTATTTATGAATAATTATGAAGTTCATTTTTTCCACGAGACAAGCCGAATTCTGCCTTCTCCATTTTTTTAGATAAAAACATATCAATTTTTTTAACCTGTTATACAAAATAATTATTTTGATTTACTAATTTGCAAAATAAAATTTGAATTTATAATTCAACTTGTTTGAGCATTGTGTCCAGGATTGAAATGCAAAATGAATTAATATACAAGAACAAACAGTAATAATGAGATGCAATAGCTAATTCAATATTGCATTAGATTTGAACTGAATTAAATTAGTTAAAATTAATTAGCAAGTCATTGTAAGGGCACATGAGTCGTTATGACGACTTCGATAATCATCTCAAAATTTATCTAAGTTTCAGAGTTCACAAAATAACCAGAGTGTATCATTATGTAATGATTTGGGAAATCGTTATAACGATATGAACCGTTGTAACAACTCACTAAGCAGCTTGTAACAGTTCGAGTAGATCAAGATCTTAAGATTGTGCTCCAGAATGAGATAGAGGAGGAGAGGGGAGGGAAGGGGAAGGGAGAGGTGACCAACCTGCCTAGCTCTTTGTTACTTGCTCTAGAAATTTAATTTTCAGAGAGGAGATAGGAGGCGAGAAAAGGAGAATAAAGAATAAAATTTGTATAGCCTTCCCCTTCAATTCTAATATCTAATATCCCGTTTAGAGGGTAGCTCCCTCTCTCACCCTTCCTTCCCTTCTTTTTCCGTCCCTTTTTAAGTTCCATTTGTGGAGCACACATTAAGATTCCAACATTCATATTCAACGACTATTACTTTTAAGTCATTAACGGTTTGAGCTGAAACAGTTTATTATTCACTTTTAAGAGATTATATAAAGAAGATATTTTTTATTCTCAACTAATTTAATGAAGCTAAAAATTATTATAATTATATTATAAAATATTTTAAATTAATAAATATATATTTTTTTTTTTTTTATTTTAGAGGACCACGGCACTCCCCGATTCTCACTGAGCTCCGTCTCTCTGTTAGTGTCATATAAGATAGACGATAAGGTCACAATCAGAAATTGTAAAAAGAAAAAAAAAATCAATTTTGTCACCCGTAGTCACTTTTGGCTGCCTCTTCATGAAAATGACAACTCCTTTTCCCTCAATATAGTTTTAGTTTATTTGGAATTTTGGATGTATCGAGGTATCGTCGTTTGCAACTCCGGAAGTAATTAAATATTTTTGAACAGATGTATGTGATTTAGTCCGCCCGAGAAAACGAAATCGTGTATTTTTCATATATTGCGTGTTTCTTCACAAAGTAATATATGAATAAATGGTAGAACTTAATCTTCCATTCAAAATGTATTGTATTGAAAAAAATGTATTGTCGTTGAGGGTTCAATGCCTTAGCTTTTGCAATTTTATCATCTCTTTTTTAAGAAAATATTAAAACGCGATAAAGGGCTAAACTATTAGATGTATGTGATTTATACCGTGCTCTTTACCATACATCTCTCTCATTATATACGTCAAAGCGGATCATATTTTGATTTTATTTCTATGAAAACTAAAAATATGCAAACAAAAAATAATCAGTATAAAGAAATATTCACGCTAATTAGATTTACATATCTTTAAACGTATAAAAAACTAAATTTAACGTATCTGAAAACTGTAAAATATATACAGAAGAATGAGGATTTCAAGCCCACAGGTTTTTTATTGTACAACAAAATGTCAGAAAACAATTTATTTATTCATATTTTAAAATTTGGTGTCGACAACCATTGATCTTGTTTATTTTCACCAGACATGTAGATTTTCATAATTTTTAAACATTTATTTTATACTTAGATCAACGACCAAAATAAGTATTTTAAAATTAATTAATTATAATTAACGAGATTCATCAATTTTTATTGCTTGATCTAGTATAAAATAAATTTAAAAAATAGAAAACATACATGCAAACAAAATCAAATCGGATTTGACACGGAAATGGGGGAGGTTCAAAACACTTTGAACCAAAAAAATTGGTTCAAAGTTTTCTAGAACCATTGATTTTGCATTGAGATTCGTACTTTCAATAAAATCTAAGTTCAAAATTCATACTTTTAATAATTATTATGAATCTTGATGTAAAATCAACGGTTCTAGAAGGCTTTGAACTAATTTTTTGGTTCAAAGTGTTTTGAACCCCCCCACCTCCATTTGACGCTTGAGTATTAAATTTGGAAATATTAATTGAAAATGGTCGTGTGACATGTTATAATTTTAAAATTTGTTCATTTTTTTCTTTTTTCAAAAATAGAGTCGGGTATTATCGAATTAACTATTATTGAATTAACGGCTGGTTGAGGTTTGTACATAGCTAAACGCTCCCTGCAAAAAGATACCGTGTTTCGCCTCATAATTGAAATACAAAAAATTAAGGGTGTCAATATATATTTAAAATCGGATCATCAATTTTTTTTTCCAATCATCCGATTCAAATGGATCGACCCAAATAAAATAATCAAGTATTTACTAATTATTTTTATATAATTTCAAAATAAAATAATTTTAATTAATATACGTAAATTTTGATTAACGTTAATAATAAAATAAATCTAAAAAATATAACTATATGGATGGGATTTGTCGGATGAATCCATATCTCATCTGATTTATAATAAATCAAAAAAATTAATTCATATTTAATTTATTTATTCTGAAATCATTTCAAAATCACGTCAGATTTAGATCGGCTCAAATCCACTCGTTGGGGTCCGCAAAAATTTTGACATCCCTTTCAAAAGAATGGAAATTCTTTTGTGGACATTTTTTGTTGTTGAGAAAATGCCCTGTAGGCATGCGATCAGTAGTCAGTACTAGCGGTCTACCATGCATTTTACGGTGTTAAATTGCCTGGATATTTTATTATTTTTTGACCGTATACCTACCACATTTTGTCCGGTTGACAGTCTCGTCATGAACACTCAAAGATTTTGGCCCCTTCGTTTTGGTTTATAGATCTGTCTCTTTCCGAGGATCAGTCGATGATTGTGTCCAGTTATGATTTATGAAGCCGCATTCCAAACTTCCTAGCATTAGTTAGTTGAACTTGAACATATAACACTAATATGTGTCCTCCCGGTCTAATGCTAATGTGGGAATCATCCATACAAACAGGGCAGATCTAAGGTGGTCCAGGGATACGTGTCTCCTTTAGATTTTAAAAAATAATATTTTTTAGTAATTTGTTCTTTTCTAAATTTTTTTTTTGCCCATCCCCTAAATTGTCTGATTATTTTTATTGAGAAAAATATTTAGTATCGCGCATAATGAAATAATTATGCAAAGATATCAAAATATAAAATTAAGTAGATGAAAATTTTCTTTATAAACTTAATTTTCTATTACTTTAAGCTTTATTTTGTTGTTATTTATAATATATAAAATATTATTATTTTAATACTTTTTTATTAGATAAAAATATATATTAAATTATTAATTTTTTATTTAATATCTAATTAATTAATAAATTTGAATCCGATAAATTATTACAATCTAATAATTACCCCTAATTAAAATTCTACATCCGTCCTAAATACAAACCATTGCACCAGCTGGACATGGGTGCTAATGCTCCACAAAAAGCAGAGCAGAGAGCGCGGCCAGAAGCCGTTCAATGCACCTTTGAGATACAGTTCGGTGTATCCATCCATCAGACCCGGTAATAATAATGATATTAGAAGAGATTTGTGCGGTGGGGTGTCAATGTCACATCATCACCAGCCTGTCAAAATCAGAGAAAAAGGACGATTTTCATTAGAAAATATTTAAACGGATCAATGTTAGAATTTTTTTAAACGGTAATCCTCTCATGAATCTATAATCATAAATTAAATTATCTTGAATTATACTGTCGATATTTTAAAAAGACACAATCATGTTGATCATCACATTTATTTAAATTTTCTAGCGATTTTTTTCTAATCTAATTGAGCGACTCAAAGAACCGACGCATATAGTTTTCGTCTCTTCTGAAACTCTGTCTTGAGATAATAATTGGATTCTGTTGGAAAACGAAAAGGTGTCAGAAAATATAAAATAAGAAATTATTTCGAAAACCAACAATCTCTCTATATATAATGAACACCCATAAGTGAGCCAACAGTTATTTATTAACGGGTTCATATCAAATCCAAATCCTCTCTTAACATGTTCGCTGCTTAATCAAAAAGCTGTCAATAGTTGTGTTCTTCATGGATCAATAGCATAATTATATTATCATCAAATTTTATATAATTTAGAGTTTTAGACCATCACTAAATCATAAAATTATTAATACGTATTATACACATTAAAGACACACTTCTCATGATACATATTAAATACGATTAATAATACAAAATTTGATCACTTCATAACGGATATAATTTGACAACATTATATAATATATATTTATTACATATAAGCCCATAATTAACAATAATTAATTCCAACAGTCAATTTCGACGGTACCGAGGGCGTCAGGTACCGTTTTCATGTTTCGTGCCCGAACATTCGTTCCGTGAAAATTTACGACCATAACCCGTCCTGTCTTGAACCGCGTGAGACCCATGGGTGATCCGGATCCAAAAAAAATATGTTCCTAACAATGGTCCCCGTTTGAAAATTTTCACATTAACCCCCTCTAATCCGTCCCATGTCTATTTGTAACCCATCTAGATTCATCATGTGCTTAATCGTGACCCGCTTAGACCCATCCCGCGCCTACCCATACCCGTCCGTGCTTACCCTCACCTACCCGGACCCCGACTCGTACCTATCCAGATGCACTCCCTCTCTATCCGCGTTACTCGTGCATGGAGGCATCGCTGTAGAGCCGTGGTGATGCCACTGGGTGGAGGCGGCGCTGCGACAACACCGCAGGGTGGATGCCCTGCAGGTTGGATGTGCTTTGTTGGGACGTCGCTGGGTAGAAGCGTCACTGCATGGTAACGGACGTCGTTGGCTTGACGATTTTTTTTGTTTTTTTTTTTGTGAAATTACAAATAAAAAATGACGCGTGCTCACCATCTTGACCCATCCGGATCGTTCCTTGACCTATCCGTCCCGATCCGTGAGAGTCCTTTTCGTAGGGGTCCAATATAAATTAGGTAGAATTTTTTTAGTTTTAAACCGCTCCAACCCTGATCGTCCCACCGTGTGCTCAGCTTTGATCCGTGATCCGTCCTTACCTTTGATATGATGAGATTTGAATAGGACCATCCCAGACCACCCATTTTCAAATCTCTATTTCCATTACGTCGGCCTAGTAACAATGGAGGATCATAGGAAGTAGGACCCACAAGTCGGCCTAGTAGCAAACTAGCAATGAGAGGGATCGTAGGAAGCAGGACCCACAGGCGAAGCAGCGAGTTTCCATGTTTTCCTGTTAAGTGATAAGTAGGCCCTCCTCTTTTATAGTTTATTAATATTAATTAATGAATAAACTCTAAAAAGGAAAATTTAGAGTCTCCCATTCTCCGGTCTCCACAGAAAAGTGTATTTATCTCGAGGCTTGACAATTGCTCTTCAATTGTGCTTAGCTGCAAATTATCTACATTTGTGCCTGATTTTTAAAAGTATATATAAAACAGTAATTTTGTTAATAAAAAAACATATTTTAAAACTATATAAATGTTTAAAATTAATTGAAAATTTATAATTTTCATATTTAATTTTTTGAGAAGTTAACACTAACTCACATAATATGTTCAGACTTAGTAAGGAGACTGAACCTGTCACTGATTATGTTTCTCCCCTTCTATGATGGATGGTAATAAACTAGTAACCGGATCTCCTAAGCTTGCTAATTAAAAGAATATTTATGTTTCATATATATCATTTATCTCATCTTTAACGGATCAAAGTTTTTTTTTTTTATGAAGCAGCTTAAATGGATCCAAGTGGGATGTTGCAACTTAATGTAACTCATTAAATATTTGTATTATGTACCTTAGGTTACTGATATTACATAGATGACGATGAGTTTTTTCTTTTTAGGGAAAAATATTTGTTCAAATTTTATAAAAATTCATCGAAAATTAAATTGTTATCAAAATAAACGGGAGCCACATTTTTTAAAAGATTTTTTTGTCTTAAATGATTTCTTAATGAAGTTTATCTTAGTCTGTTTAAGACCTTTTATAGGTGACTGGTTTAAGTTCCAAGGATTACAGATCAAAATTTCAGCAGAATTTTTTTGTACTCGCAAAAATTTTAAAATATCATACTTACGGGCATATCCGTGCAAAATGTGAATCTCAAAGCGGGAGACGAACCGGTAATGACTAAAAAAAATGGTTAATTCCGCCATAGGTCCGTATGTTGGCGCGAGTAGCAAAGCGATTTTTGATAATAATTATTCAAAAATAATAAATTTAATAATAAAAATGATAAAATTAAAATTTAAGAATATGAATGGGAGCGCGTCACTTAAAGTGTCGTCTTTTTTTTTTTTTTTTTTTTAAAAAACTTAGATTAGCGCCATAATTATAATTGATGACAGCGTCGGTGAGAAAAATGTCATTTTTACTGGCGTTAATAGTTTTTTTTTTAAAATAAAACATAACTGAAAAGTAAAAAATAAAAGAAAAATGTTAATATCAGTGACGTATTTGTAAAGTGTTAATGACAGTAGCGCGCTGCAATTTATATTCTTAAAATTTTAATTAAGATGTTACTAACAGTGGCTTCTGCCATTCATATTTTAAAATTTTAATTTTAATATTTATTTTTTTATTATTAAAATTAAAATTAATTAATTATTTATTATCAAAAGTGACTGACCAACCGTGAATATGTGAAATTCACATGGCCTCTAGTAATTCGTGTCAGAATTCTTTTGAGAGTATTTCTCAACAGCTTCTAATCTAAACCATTATATCGAATTTCAACGGCTGTTCGGATATATGATGTATTATTATCAAATCAAAAGTGTTCATCCCTGATTGGACAGTTTAAATCAAGATCAGCAGCTTGAGGATTTTGTTCTGTAATAATCTATCCGTAAAGTGTTCTTTATTAATTAAATCTAAATTATTATCATCGTAGCTGTAGGCAGCCGTCGTACCAATTCAACGGTCGTGAATCACTGACGGTTATTTCACGTCCGTGAAGTATTACAGAGCAAATAATTTATCTAATTTTCTTGTCCTTGAATGGATAAAGATAGAAAGCTATCTCGGAATTTTTAGTCCTTTTTATAGAAAATAATGTTTCATCATCTTGTTTAGTGACATTCATACGTACAGATGTAATTATATATAATAATTAATGACGTTTTATGCCATGTGAAACGACTTATTGAATGAGCAGAGAACAAATTAAATGGTGTACAATTATTGTAGGAGAGATATTGAATAGGATTGAATGTTGGACTTAGGATTGTCAATAGATAGATAGGGTAGAGTAACTAAAACTTCTTACTCATAGTCATATCTAATATATTAATGAATTTTTTTTATCTATATCTGTATCCGATAACTTAATTAAAATAAAATCTTACTCACACCTATTTTATCGGATATGATACGAGTCGGGTAAACGACCAAACGACTTTTAAAATGAAAAAAATATAATATAATTAGCAATGAAAAAGATTATAATAAAATTTATAATGAAAAAGATTATAATAAAGAAATAAATTATAATCATTAATAGAATAGATTATAATATAATTAGCAAATGGTATAGATAACGGGAGGAATAATTCTTATTTGTACTCTTATCCAATAAATTAACAAGATAATTTTCTTATCTATATCCATATCCATATCTTATAACTTAACGAAAATAAATTTTTATCAATATCTATTTTATCAGATATAATACGAGTCAGATAAACATCCAAAAAGATGTCAGCCCTAGATGGACTTAACATTTCAACTCAACTGTCACAAAATTTTAGATTTGACCAACTTCTCTAAAAGTGCCACATATAACTTAATCTGACGTCCACCAAAAGCTTTTAACAAGTTGTGAAAATTGATTGATTTTTTTTACTTCAAAAGTATACTTTAAATAGAAGTCGTTTTCTATGTATGCGCAATTGTCCAAAAAAATGGTACTAATGGTAATCTAGTTTTATTCGCAAATTTCTCCCAAGTCCTTTTCAGTACATTATCTCCATGGGATGTTTTATTTAATGGGATAATTTTTATCAAAGACTTTTCGAGTGATCTATTTTATCTTATATGGTCCGTATAATATTCTTATTGTTATTTAGTGGTGAAAAATCACTTTGATCTTATTATTATTATTTTCTCATCTGCTCCACTCTCGCTGCCTCTCGTTTTTTTTCGTGGTTAGTGAGCTCTGAACTGCTTGTAAGTTGTAACTCCAAGATCTTAGAGATATAATTAGATAAATTATTTGCTTCATTTTTTTCTTTTCCTACCTTCACACATCCACTTAAAAAAATTCGTTCTCTTTTTTTAGAATACAAAAGGATGCACGAACTAAAATCCAAAACAAGAAGTATGAACTAAAATACCAAAAGGAAAAAGAAAAAACGAACACAAACAGCATAGGTGCGGTCGACGGGTCGTATCGGTGGACCATGACGCCACGCAATTGCACAACTTCCTAGGTGTTTCCCCGGTCCACGAAAGGCGCATAAAACAGAGTCATTGCTCTCGTCGCACCTCACACCTCACACTCACACTTCTCCAAATCCTCTGCTACCAATTACCTTCCTTCCCCTTTCACAAGTTCATCCCCAATTATTTGGATCCCTGTCTCAACCACACATCTCCGTTCCCTGCTAAATTTCCCACAATCCGATCGGATTTGCATCTCTCCCGCCGAAATTCGTTAACAAATCCGGTCGGATTCCATTCCATTCCATTCCTCCATCCCAGCGATCTCACTCCCACTTGAAAGCCCCCAATTTTGCGGTTTATTTTCCTACCATTGCTAATGGGTATTGCAAACGAGGCGAGCTCCTCCGCCCCTCTCCTCCCCCTTCATCCTTCCGATAAATCCAACCGCCTCTCATCCCAGCCGAAAACTTTCGCGAATGTTTTCATTGCTATAGTTGGCGCAGGCGTGCTCGGACTCCCCTACACTTTCATGCGCACCGGCTGGGCTGCCGGCCTTCTTATTCTATTTGCTGTCTCAGCCTTGACTTTTCACTGTATGATGCTTCTGGTGAGAACTCGACGCCGTTTAGATGCAAAGATTTCATCCTTTGGTGATCTTGGGGCTGCTGTATGCGGCGCTGCTGGCCGCCTCTCAGTCGATGTAATGATTGTTCTCAGCCAGGCGGGCTTCTGTGTCGGGTATTTGATTTTCATCTCCAATTCTCTCACGCATCTTTACCCTATGAAAACTCCGGTATCCTCTGTTCTCTTTGCACCTAAAGCTATATACATATGGGCCATGTTGCCGTTTCAACTGGGCCTCAATTCGATCAAGACCCTCACTCTTCTTGCGCCTTTGAGCATATTTGCTGATGTGGTTGACCTTGGTGCTATGGGTGTCGTCCTTGGACAGGACGTCTCCATTATCATATCCAACCCACCTCCTGTCCGTGCCTTTGGCAGCCCATCAGTTCTTCTCTATGGAATTGGTGTGGCCGTGTATGCATTCGAGGGAGTTGGTATGGTTCTACCATTGGAAGCTGAGGCCAAAGACAAGGCGAGGTTTGGTGGAGCACTCGGACTCTCAATGTTTTTTATTGCCCTAATGTATGGTTCATTTGGTGTGCTAGGGTATCTCGCTTTTGGAGATGACACCCAGGATATCATCACCACAAACTTTGGTGGTGGTTGGCTTACATTAATTGTGCAGCTCGGATTGTGCATTAATTTGTTCTTCACCATGCCAGTCATGATGAATCCGGTATATGAGGTGGCTGAAAGGTGGTTCTGTGGTAAGAATTACTGCTGTTGGTTGAGATGGGGCCTAGTCTTGGTGGTCTGTTTGGGCGCCACACTCGTTCCGAATTTTACTGACTTCCTTTCCCTTGTTGGGAGCAGTGTCTGCGTTGTGCTTGGGTTTGTTTTGCCTGCAGCATTTCACTTGAAGGTGTTTGGTGGTGAGATGGGTTGGGGAGGGATTGCAGCTGATATTGCAGTTGTGCTGATCGGTACGGTTCTTGCGGTGTCAGGTACATGGTCATCTCTCATGGAGATATTTTATTCATCACAGCTCTGAATGAAACAGTTACTTAGCACTATTTGTTCTTGCACCTATGATTTTGTTTGTTCGTTGGGGGAGGGGTAGGAATTTAATGTCCATTTCCACGGTTTTATGGTTGGAAACGGAATATTATCAATATTGGCTAAATGTATGACTGATGTGCTTTGGTGATGACGTAAAATCGAGCATGAAATCCCAGTCTACATGTATGACATGGTCTATGCTACTATGTCATGGCTATTTCTTTGATTTCTGGTAAGTATATTGCTTGGTCATATACATTGTGACCATGATGTGCATTAAAATAATTGTGGTGTAACGTCTGAAAAAAGATAAAATAAACTGGTTGTATCTTGCAAGTATTTTTGTTGTAATTTATGAGGTGTCTGTTGATGTATTAGAGTTCGTTCTATCATTGAACCTTGTTCCATACAAGATCTCCAAAGAAATGCCTGATGAATTAGCTTGATGCAAACACTTTCAGATTGGCCTGATCAAGGCCTTAAGATCAGTTCTGATTTTTCTGTCGTACAGTTACATCTGATACTGTTAAAATTTCTGGTATTTGCTGGGTATTGTGGCTTCTACTCTTTCCATCTTCCCTCTTTCACAGTGCTCCTTCTGACATTATTTCTAAATTTGATGAGATAATTTTAAAGTCGTTCAATATGCAGATGTATGTTAAATGTTTAAGGTTTCAAACATCTTGTGGTGCAAACATGATATACATTGGTTTCATACCAATTGGCACGAACATGAATTTTACACAACAGTACAGACAGCGACCTCAATATAGTTTGTAATGTACAAATTACTTTATTTTGCAGCAACAGTCCAAACGATCTCTAGCAAAACACTTTGCTTGTCTTACTAAAAATCAACCAAAATTTTATACCGATTTGGTGACCGATAAAGATTGAGAAATTCAGAACAAATATCTTCTTAATTGCGTATCCTCTGTGATATTGTATAGTGGACAGTCCAAAACGAAATGGAGCCTATAAATGAAAAAAATGTACAGTCTTTATATTCACGAGCCCTTTAATTTTTTAGTTCAGCTAAACAGTACTCCAGTGATGGGTGCTTCATAGGTTTATCGCCTTTGAGCCTACGTACACATGGTTTCCCCATGGGCCTCTTAAGAGATACTAGTCAAGCGCCATGCACGTTTCTTTTCTCCATTCAATGAACTCTAACTTAATTATTTATTATTTTTTGCTGTGCAGTTTCTGACATAGTGACATTTCAATATTTAGTTTCACAGATTATACAGAGATGTTGTTTGTCCCTTCAGGGGAAAAACCCTCGAACCATTCTGCTACAATATCTGAGATTATTTCTCATGTAATTTAGAAAAATCTTAATTTTCCGAGTAAATTATATGAATGATTCTTAATTCTAAAATTTGTTCTTAAAGTTTCAAAAATATCAATTTGAACTTTAAATTATCATTCTGTTACTTATTATTTTGATTGTTATATTTTTTCTGTAATAAATTATTTGCATTGTTATCAATGCTAAAAAATGGATATCCATATTTATATATTATATAACATATATAATATTTATGAACAGATACTTTTAAATACTATTTAATTAATTCACAGTACCACATACATTAATATTGATATTTTTTATTACTATATCCGTACTAGTTCAATATTAAAATAGAAGCTATGATAAATGAAGACCCGGTTGGATGCAATTATTTGAAGACGCGTTATCAGAATTAACAAATATTTATCAACTAAATGTCAATTGTGAAATTTAAAATTTGTGGATAACAAATAAAGAAAGAAAAGAAATGAGTCGAGAACTATAACCAATATAATAAAGAAATAGATTAAGTTTCTTAAGTATAGCAGACTTCATATAAAAAGATAACATTTTCTTTTCTAGTGTACGTTTCTATAGTAGACTATCAAAAACTTCCATGAGTCCGAACAAATAACAACCGCAAAGAAACCTGATAAGGGATGCTCTTGATCTCGTGTTTAGTTGTATGTATTTATGGTATGCGATTGGGTTTGTTTGACACTCCACGTAATAGCAAAAGTAGGAATATAATTGTTATTCTGACGAATTAATTTATCAAACAAATTTTACACTAAGTAGAAGAGTGCTAATTCGGTATACCAAGTTATAGATGGTATACCGGATTAGCTCTCGTTAGAATAACGATTATTATTCGATTATATTATTACATTATGATTATGATTTATTATTATTATTATTATTATTATTATTATTATTATTATTATTATTATTATTATTATTATTATATTATGATTATGATTTATTATATTAATTTATAGTTATTATTATTATATTATTTGGTATTATTATTATATTATAATAATAATAATGATTTTAATATTATATTATTATAATTATAATTATAAATATGATTATATTATTATTATATTATTATTATCATAATTATGATTATGATATTATTATGTTATGATTATATTATTATTATATTATTATAATTATATTTATATTTTTATTATTATATTATTATTATAACTATGAATATTATTATTTATTATCATTATGATTATGGATTATATTTATTATTTTATTATTATATCATCATCATCATTATTATTACTATTATTATTATCATCAAAAACATTATTAGTATCATAATTATTCATATTTTAACTATTCTGATTAACAACTGCCAAACGATATTTTCGTTCTTCCGAATAGTAAAAAATACCACTTTTCTACCACTCTTCTAGAAATACATTATTCTATTACTCTTCCAAAATTATCACTCTTCTAAATCTATTCTTTGATTTAGAATGTATATGAGATTAGATAGTATGATATTATGTTTTCAATCAGGTTGCCTTCTTCGTACATGGTGGGTAGAGACGTGTTTATAAGTATGTGATTGATATCTTAGTTCTGTTGTAGAAGACATCGAGTGTCTTGTACATATGTGGATACTGACGGGATCAGCAGTTTTTTTTATATAATAATTATAATAATTATATTATTAATAATAAGAGTGATAAAAGCAAAATTTGAAATTTATGAATGACAACTCGTCACTGGCAGTGATGCTGAGCAAACGCGTCACGGTCAGTGATGTTTTTGTATAAAACAATATAAACACACCATTAACAATAGCGCGTTTGCTCTTGCACATTCCGATCATCTTTGGATCAACACTACTACTGTCGATCAACCACCAAAGACACCACAGTCAGTGACATGTTTACTTAAAGACGTCATCGACAAATTATGTGCTACCGCCATTCATAGATTTTAAACATTAGTTTTATCACTCTTAATATTAATAATATACTTATTATAATTATTATATACAAAAAATCTACGGGATCAGGTAGTGAGATTGGGGTCTTCGAACCCCACTAAAATTAAAAAATTTAAAAAATACTCAGAGACTCTAGTAAAAAAAAAGTTAAAAACTCCAGTAAAATAAAGATAGAGATTCTAAAATTCAGAGACAGTGAAAAAGAGTAGAGGCTAATAAATTATTATTAAAAAAAAATTATAGAACTCCTCTCAAGTAAAATTCTGACTATGCCACTAGAAAGTGGACATAATACTATAAAATAGATTTGATGCATTTCGATTAATACAAATTTGAGCTGTGAAAATAGAGCTCAGGCTCGGACCTGAGCCGTGAGCCTTTAGAGTAAAATACCCTATCACAAGGTAAACCCTTATCCATCTTCATAAGTGAAACAATATTAATTAATGTATCATGTTATGTATTAATTAAGAATGAGCAGCAGACAATGGTGGAGTCCACAATTTGACCGGGTAAGGCAGTTGCCTCACTCTCAATTTTTTTTTCGAAAATAGATTTGTGATGAATTTTTTTTTAAAATGTATTTAATTCTTAAAAAAAAATTACAAAATGTATCCTACTCTATTTTTTTTAAATATATCTTAAAATTATACTTTCATATAAAAATTATAAAAAAATATATTTAACTTTTAAAATAATTATAATATTATACTTATGAAAAAAATTTGACCACCCTACACGGCCACGCTAACTCCGGCCTGGCGGCAGATACCCAAATCACATAAAAATATCGGTACGTAATTCTGTATTGATACTTAAGCATTTTAGTCCATACTAGCATGTATACTTAAGCATTTTAGTCCATGCTAGTACGCACTTCTGATCTATAAGTAGGGCTAAGTACAAAAAGTTGGCTCGTAGCTCAGTTTGGACTAGAGTTAATCTGACTCGAGTTAATATGGCTCGATAGTTAATTGAGATAAGTTTGAGTTGGGGTTGGCTCAACTCGTGGCTCGACTCGGCTTGAATAATAATAGTTTATATGCTTTTTTTTCTGCTAAATCCTAATCCGATAATCTATCTCTCATTATCTCACCATCTCAGCGACTTAACGACTTCTCGTACCCGCTCATGACTTGGCTCATATATCCGACTCAATAGTTTTTTTACCGGTTCATCTGTTCAAATTAGTGCAGTAAAGATATCATTGAAAATATAATTTATCGATATATTAATTTTGTATTAACTCATGTACTATTTTTATAGATATATCAACTTTACAGTTTGTAGATATACTAAATATAAATATCAAACCGAGTCAACATACATGTATTGACTCGTGAGCCAGCTCGAATAGTAACGAGCTGAGCTTACGCTAGTCTTTTCATCTCAGAGCATTTCACGCGTTCAACTCGACTCAACTCAAATTTTTATAAGCTAAACTTGAGCTAAACCTAACTCGCTCGAATTCAACTCATTTACAGCTCAATCTGTAAGACTGTGCCTTTTATACTGTTTATGAACTTGTGATAAGTAGACAAACATATGTTTAAAATAACAGTTTTTTATACGAAAAAGTTAGTACAAAACCATTGCTTATAATATGTTTCTGGAAAGCACACAACTGTTTATGTTAAATTGTTAATACTTAAAAAAAAGAATATTTTTATATTAACGTCCATTTTTTATATTTTATATCAATGAGATTGATGACTATATTGACAGGAAAATATTTATACTAATTAAAAATATCATTATATGTAAATCCAAACATTGACTATATTTGGAATTAGTTTTTTTTTTTAAGAAGGGCGAAAAGGTACAAACTATAAATGTTAAAGGTTGCAAACGTGTGGAAACAATTCAAACAAGTATGAAGAACCAATCTTTGTGGAAGTAGAAATATTTTCCCAATCTTTGTGGCAATTGTTCTAAAAGGTGCATAGTCAATCATTTAACAAAGAATGGTTGTTCTTTTTATTTTGGTTGAATGGCACGTAAATATATTTTATATTGCGACTGTGCACCTATGATGTAATAAGCCAAGATGGGAACAAATTGGATCCCCTGGAAGCTCAAATGGAACAAACGAAGCAACCCTCAAGTAGCTTAGAAAGCTTTACATCAAATCTCAACCCATATTTAAAGTTGGTATGGGAAGTATATTATATATGATGGGGAGTTGGGGACTGAGAGAAATTAGATTAAAGAATTATTTTAAAGAGCAAAGAGGTATTGGTGTTGTGTGGACTACTGGACTGTCATAAATTCTGGTAGATTGAATACAAATTTGTAAGGGTGTGTTTGGATCGTGCAAAAAATAGCGTAAAAAATAGAGGAATTGAAAATAGTAAATGAGAATAATGAAAAATAGTGATTTTTCGGTAAGCACGAGAATAGTAAAAAAGTGATGTTATTTTGGATAGTAGAAATATTATTTGGATTGTTTGTTGGAGATAGTAATGGAGAGTTGAGAAAAACATCAACCATTCCATCCTCATCACAGAATAGCAAAATAACAACTATTCTCACTGTTTCGAAACAGCAGATTTTCATTTGGATACACAACTGTTTTGCTATTCCTAACCCATCCAAACATAAGGGTCCGTTTGACAAATCAAGGAATAGCTTTGGAAGAGTGGTAATTTTGGAAGAGTGATAGAATAGTATTTTTTTTGGAAGAGTGGTAGAAGAGTAGTATTCTTAACTATTCAGAAGAGTGAAAATATCGTTTGACAGTTGTTACTCAGAATAGTTAAAATATGAATAATTATGATACTAATAATGATGATGATAATAATAATAATAGTAAAATAATAATCATAATAGTAACATAATAATAATAATAATAATAATAATAAAGTAATAAAAAATAATCATAATAAATAATAATATTATATTAGTAATATAATAAAAATATAAATATAATCATAATATACTAATATAATAATAAAAATTTATAATTACAATCATAATTATAATAATATAATAATAATAAGTAATCATAATTTTAATAATATAATCATAATATAATAATCATAATCATAATCATGATAATAATAATTATAGTCATAATCATAATAATATAACCATAATCATAATCATAATAATATAATAATAAAAATATAATCATAATCATAAAAATAATTATAAATAATTATAATTATAATAATTATAATAATATAATAATAAATTAATCATCACTATAATCAACATATAATAATATAATACAACATAATAAAATAATAATAAGTAATAATAATCATAATCACAATCATCATAATATAATAATATAATAATAAATAATCTTGATCATAATAATATAATAATAAAATAATTATATTTATATTCATAATATAATAATATAATATTAAAATTATATTTATAATAATAATAAATAATATAATAATACTAATGGTAATGATAATATAATAACAATAATGATAATAATAATTTAATAATACTAATATAATGATAATAATAATAATAAATAATAATCATAATATTAATATAATAATAAATTATAATCATAAATATAATATAATAATATAATAATACTAAATCTTAATCATAATCATAATATAATAATATAATATAATATAATCAAACAATAATCGCTATTCGATTTAGAGAGCTAATCCGATATTCCACCTATAAGTTGGTATACCGGATTAGCACTATTCTGTCACTCTTCTACTTAGTCTAAAATTTGTTTGGCAAATTAATTCGTCGGAATAGCTATTCTATTCCAACTTTTTGCTATTCCATTGAGTGCCAAACACTCCCTAAAAGAATTAGAAAAACAACAGCTACAGAAGATGAAAAAAGAGCGGCAAATTTTGGATGCAATTGATTCATTCTAAAACTATATGTTCAAAATTTTTTAATTTGTATAATTGAAGTTCTATATTAAGCATTTCAGCTTTTTTTTTTGCTTTTTAGAAGTCAATTTTTATGCAACTACATAGAGATATTGGGGAAAATTCGAAAGCACTCCTCTTTTTTTTTTTAAATGTTTCTTTATATTGTAAAAAAGAAAAGGAGGGCTTTCATCTTGAACACAAAGTTTATTTTTTTCACTAATGGATCACATTAAAAATAATGTTCCGCTAGGACCCCGTTTTAAGAGGTACTTTTTGGAGTGTAAAATTTTGTTTGTATCCTGGACATAATATTCAATTGTTATTTATTTGTGTTGAACAAATTAAATATGTAGATTATTAGAACCATAATTGATGGTATGATTTAGATAGATGAAATATGACAATTAAAGGTGGCAATCGGATGGATCGGGTCGGTTTGAGTTTGGATTCGTATTCAAATAGATCTGATCGAATCAGAGTCGGATCAATCTATATATTGATTTTTTTAAATTATGAATTAATTTTGATTGAATTACATATCATTTGATATCAGATCAGTTCAAATCAGATTGGGTATGTAAAATAGTATATCTATACATTCATTTATCTATTTCTAATTTTTTTATATCTATTTAAAAACTTATTATTAAAATTGTCAAAATAACCTATTGCCTAAGGACTCTCGACTCTCCGCATTTATTTAATACAATATACAAGAGATCAGAATTAGGTCAGGGCACCTCCGGTAAGAGTAAAAGGAACAAAATTTGTTGTTATTATTGGAGAATAACAAGATTCTATTATTCTATCTAAAGATATAAAAATAAATTAAAAATAAAAAAAATTTCAAATATATATTTTTTACTTGTAAATTGATAGTCCGTTAAATATTATATAATTTCATTGACGTTTGATAATCCATAAAAGACCGTTAAATTATAATTATTACAAACGTTAGTGAAAAAACGTTAAATGTGATAATTTTTGATGAACTATCAAGTATTTATGAAATTATATGAAATTTCATAAATTATTAATCTACAAATAAAAAAAATATATATTTTTTATTTTTATAAATATTTATATATTTTCTAGATAAAATAATAAGACCCGTTATTCTCCAACAATAACAGCAGATTTTGATCCGAGTAAAAAGCCTCTTCCGTTTCCTCCTTCGGCCCCTTCTCCAGTTCCCTAAAACCACGCCGAACCCATACCGTGCTAATTCCTTATTTTCTCCCCCTCGATCGGTCTATCTCATACAACAATGATCCCTCGAACTAAATAAAGGAAAAAGAAAAAAAAATTAAGGAGAAGAAAGTGTGATCTCTATATCTGAATCTGACAAGGTATTTCTTGCGGCCTAGCGCGATCAGGGGATGTAGCGTTTGAGAAGAAACTTGTAAGAAGCGGCCGCCATCGAAGGTACTTATTTCTTCCTCCTATCTGAAATTTATTTACTCATTCGAGAATTCTACTTTGTTCGTCTTTGATGATCGATCTCCTGGATCAACTGAATCGGATTTATCGACGAGATCTCCATTTTTGAAGATCAAAGTTTTGACTCTTTTTTGGTGTCAATATTCGCTTCGGTAGGGAACAGTGAGAATCTAGTACCTTGTGCTCTCCAGTCGCTCAAAACTGTACAGATCCGTTTAGAATCTCTACCATCTTTTTAGCCGTATATCTGATCGAACTGTTCAACAAGCAGAGATAAGTTTGATCAGTGGCGAGGATTGAAGTCGCGACCTTTCGCTTACTAAGCGAAGAGCTCTCGCCCTTAGACATAACCCTATTATAAGTTCCACGTGCTCATCTCCGGTTCGTTTTGGAGCCATCTATAATTTATTGAAAATTGACGAGAGCTTAGGTGGTAAGGTCTAATTGATAATTTGCTGTGTTTTGTACAAGTTATTTATAAAGAGAAGCAATTTAATTGACAATGGTTCTTTTGATAATCTTAATCAATCTCTAAAAGTAAATCAAAATTAAAAATTGAGAAACAAATTATAAATATGTTCTTGAACATTTATACAGTTTAATAGTAAAATTTCGTGCAAGCAATTTAAGCATTGATTTGTGATATGATCATTAAGGTTAGGCCATTAAATTTCTGGACACTTGATGTATGATGAAATAGTTATCTTATATCATAGTCTTTTTAATTTTATAAATATATACCAGATATATTGTAAACAAATATCATGTTTATGATGTCGGATTTCAATTAAATGTTTTTTTTAAAAGTTACTAGAATAATGAATGATACAATGCCTTACAACATTTTTTTATTGGATTGAATTAATTGATACCAACATTATATTTCAACTAATATGCTAGCCTTCTAGGCTATTTCGTGTAGTGGAATAGTGGATAGTTTTACTGACCGGTGTCATTGTGGGCAGAAATTTTCTAAACCTGTCATTCCTTGTCCTTTTATAGTTCTATTAGCATGATGCGATAAAATATCCTCACAACTGGGGCTTAAAACATAAAAACCAGCGCTTCAAAAAAAAAAAAAATTTCTTCAAAGGAAAAACTCGCGACCTTTCGCTTACAAAGCTCCCGGCGAGGGTCGAACTCGCGACCTTTCGCTTACAAAGCGAACGCAACAACCACTGTGCTACGGGAGCTCTTGATGTCACATCTTCTTAAGTGACACGTGGCTTCTCTCTCAGTTACTGTTTCGGAGCCATCTGGCGATGGGATATACGCTGGCGAGTTGTTATTAAGAGTGCCATGTCCAAGTGATTTGCTCAACCAGTTCAAGTTGTTTTTCTTTTTTTTTGGTTACCAGTTCAAGGTTTTTTGTTGCTCAATTAGGTTATTAAACATTCGTCAAAAATTATGTAATTAAACATTGGTCTCTATCCTTCAGCACATCTTTACATTATGACTAATTAGTCCGTGAGTACCTCAAAAGTGTACCCTGCACAGGCTAGCTGATACGAAGCATAAAATTGTTGTTTCATGGATTTAGCTCACAATCTATCATATGCTAGCATAGTCCGCTTGAATTGAAATTTTGAAATAGATTTTTTTCTCTCGTTTTGCGTTCAACAATAGAATACATGCAATATTCAAAAAAGACAATTAAAATAACAACGGGTTTCATAGTGACAAGTTAGATTCAGGAATTAAGTTTGATAGATTCACTTGTGCCTTTGCGCCACGTGATAGAAAATGTAAGTTCGATAGATTTTTTGAGTGACAACAGGTTTTTAAGTGGGGCTGCTAAAAAAAACTCGTGGCTCGTTCGTGATTCGTTCGAAATTCGTTCGAGATCGATTCGTTATTGAACCGGACCGTAAATGAGCCAGCCCGTTAAGCTCGTTAAGTTAATGAGTCGAGCTTGAGTTTTGACTGGCTCGGCTCGTTAAGCTCATTAAACTATTAATATTTATTATTTATATTATTTATATTATAATTTTTTTTGAGGGGAGACAACAATCAACTCATTTTTCCATTAAAAAGAACAAGATTTACAAAAATGAAAATCAAAAAGAAAAACGAGAATTTACAAATGCTTCACAAGCATCTTCAAAAGAAAGAAAAATTAAAATTAAAATGAATATAGAAAAGAAAACAGATCTGGAACTAGTTGTTGTACATATCGTCATCGACGAGGTGAGGATGTGGTCGTTGTACGAAGGCAGTTTGGTGGTGGCGCGATGGTGTGGTGCTTTGGTGTGACGGTGATGAGAAGTGGTCGTTGTACAAATCCGGTGAGTCGGTGAGGCGTGGTGAAAGCGGTCGTTGAGGTGGTGGTAAAACAAGGATGTTGAGGTGATCGCTGAGGTGGTGGTGGAGTGAGGTCGCTGAGGTCGCTGAGGTCGCTGTACAGAGGAGAGAGAGGAGAAGAGGGGAGGAGAGGAGAAGAGGGGGAGGAGAGGGAAAGGGGGAGGCGGTGAGGTCGCCCTCCTCCCCGCCTAGGGTTTTAGTTTTGGGGTGAGAAGCTTTTTCTCTTTTCCTTTCGCTCTTACCGCCCCCCCAAAGATTAATCTATTTGTGGTTATTATGAATTTTTAGCATAGTAAGTAGTTTATAGTATGACATGTACTTAATTATTATATCAAATTTGTATGAACTATATTATTATTAATTATTTTATTAATTTTTATATAAATTTTGATATAAAATATCATAAAAAATATTCTTAACTATTAAATAAGTCTTAATAAGTCTTAACAAGCCGGCTTGGTTAGCTTGTTAACTTAACGAGCTAATATGAAGCTTAAGCTTGTCTCAGAAGTAGTTAAAGAGCCGGTTCAGCTCAGCTCGTTAAGCTAATGAGCTAAGCACGATTTGATCCAACTCGGCTCAGCTCGTTTACCGCCCTATTTTAAATTGCCACGTGTTTTTTCTCCAATTTTTTTTGGAACTATGCAATGTGTTGAAGAGTGCTTAGTTTGGAAACTTGGTTTGATGACATATTCTAGAAAATTTTCTTCTTACGACTCTGCAGGGTTTTTTTTTTTTTTTTTTTTTTTATTCAATAGCAATTGGGTCTTTTCGCCATAAAGAAAGAGTTTGGGTTTTAAGTTCAAATAACTTTTCTCAAAAAAAATTCAAATAACTCTTCAGTTATAGTCAATTATGAGTAGATCTGACATGTTCTTCATTTTAATAATTGTGGGGAGCAAGTACAACTAAATCACAAGTCTAAAGAAGAAGCACTAAATCTTTTCTGAATTGAGGAAGTAAACAATATTACCGCATTGCTTCTAAGTTATAAAAAAAATGTCTTTTTCCCTTTTTGGCCTACACAATTATTAAAATGCCTTTATTCTTAAAAAATAAAAAGAAAAAATAACATCGAACTGAAGACAACTTGTTTATATTATTTTTTCTAGTCAATTCATTAGTTCATGTAACAGGGGGCAAGTGGCAGAACCAGAAGTCTCAGACTTTCAGTTATCTAGGTTTTAGTATATTAAGTAAAATCTTGTTAAAACTAAATCACATATGCTACGCACTCAGCAGGAATACACATGCAGGACCACTTCAGATGCTGCTAGTCTTTATCATAATGATATTTTCCTTGTGTCTCACCAAGCCCAGTGTATTTATGGAGAAACATACTGAACCACTCACACATTATCTTATGTATTCAGAAACTCAAAAGACAAAAAAAAAAAAAAATTTGAAGCTCCCGGCGAGGATTGAACTTGCGACCTTTCGCTTACTAAGCGAACACAACAACCACTGTGCTACGGGAGCTGTTAGCCGTATGGATATCCACATTTCTTAACCACTATTTGATTTCTTCATCTTTCATTTGGCAAGATACTTTTTGAGCTGAAGTAATAGTTTAAGGTCCAGGAAGTCTAATTAGCACTTCAGTACTTGCATTCAAGCTAGACCATTAAGTTTATTAACATTAAACAGAACTCTTTATAATTAACAGTGTAATATTAAATGACATATTCTAATTATTTATATCCAAAATATTTATGACAATAAAAATGTGGAACTAGTGCTTCAATTAATTACAAGATCAAGTGCATTATCTCTGTCAGTTTTCTTAAAGAAATGAGTTATATATGGCATTTCAAAAATTCATTCTTCTGTTTAGGTTTTAAGTCCAGTTAGTGGATTTAAATAGACTATATATTTGTGGTGGTACTATGAATGCTACAGTGCTACTGTATAAACTGAATACACAATTCTTATCTCATGCATATATTTCTCAAAATGTAGAAAACAAAGAAAAATGGAAAAAAGAAGCTCCCGGCGAGGATTGAACTCGCGACCTTTCGCTTACTAAGCGAACGCAACAACCACTGTGCTACGGGAGCACATGTGCTCATAAGTCTGCACTCCCCTTAATTAAGTGCTAATAGAAATGTCCTTTTCAACTCTCAGCAAATAGGAGGTATTCTCAACAGTCTGTCAGTGTGTTCTTTCAATGAGTTTTGGACGATACAACCTGGCATTGCTGCTTGAGCAAATCTGGCAGCTTCCATTACTGTGTACATACCAACAACTACTAAAAGAATGAAATAAAGTCTGATGTCGTTAAAAACATAAAATGAAGTACACCAATTAAATTTTTTAAATAAAGTCAATAGGAACTTCATTTGAAGAATATTGGAGACATTTAGGTCATTTATCTTTCTTTTCATACATTAGTAAATTTTATTCCATTTGCATTATCAAGCCAAATTTTCTTACAATATCATAATTCAAGCACTCCATTTTGTCTCCTAAAGGTTGCTCTTGGGCATCAACTGGTATATATATCACTGGTTCATCAGCTGATATGGTCAACATTATGTTATGATTATTCAAGGCAAAAAATCAAATCTCCTATTTTGTATGTAAGTTTGCACTGGATTTGGTTAAAGTGATGGATTTCATGCCAAAGTAATATTATAATCTCATATATATACATATCTTTTTTTTTTGAGGAAAACATATATATTACATATATTACTAAAAAAATGTAAAGAAATCAAGAAAATTTTGAAAAAAATGAAGCTCCCGGCGAGGATTGAACTTGCGACCTTTCGCTTACAAAGCGAACACATTTACCATTGTGCTACAGGAGCATCTGTACATCAGTACATGGAAGACTACAAACCCTTAATAATTCCTACCAGAAACATCTCTTTCAATTCCCAGCAAGTTGGCTTGGAGGTATTATCAACATCCTGTGGCTCAGAAGAGATGAACTCTTTTGACATTTCACTTACATTATCTCTACGAACCTGTCAAACCATGACTATCTATTAGTAAGATTACAATCTTCTTGGGCAAATCTTTGCCACTGTCAATAGAGAAGATGAACTGATGAAGTAATTTAGCTCAGTTTCAAGTATTTTCTCCACAATGCATTTGTTTATTGAGTCGATGTGCAAAAAGAGATACCGCTGCTTCAGCAAATCTGGTTGACCATTTGAATTATACTGTTATATCTTTATCTTTAACATGTACCTTCACTTGAACAATTGCAAATATAAGAGTCAAAACATGCTGACCTAAAACCAAATTTTTAAAATGATGTGCATCAGTTATGCATTAAATTGTAAGGTAAGAACAATATTGGAAGAACAGTAGGACATTCTTGTCAATTACATTTCTTCCCACGCATTAATGCATTTTATTTCGTTCTAAAAATCAAGCCATGTTTGCATATTGATACCACAAATCACTGCATTTGTCTCTCAAGAACTGTTCCTGAAGCGTCCATGTTAATTGATTGGTACGCTTAACTTGATTTTATGTTGACCTATTTAGGTGAAAAATCAGATCTCCTATTTCCTTTGCTTAGTCGGTATTTGATTTAGTCAACGACATGTTACGCTGTTTACAGTAAACTTGAATCTCTTAATATTTTATAAGACATTTTGCTTGGGCTGCACGCTTTTTACCTTTTAGATCATTCCATGCTGTACATTTTGTGAGGGGCAATTTAATAATTATATAATTACTGTTAATATTAGTATTACTATTTTGATCTTTGATATTTTGGATACCTATTATTCTTCTGACTGGATTTTGTTTCTAGTCTATCCCATTTTTTTTGAAACTAAAAGCTTTGTCATCGTCATTGTCATTGTCATCGCTGTGTTGTTGCTTCTGTTATGAAGATTTGCCCCTCATCTTATATTCTCACATTTAGTGAATGGTCAATGGCTTGTACAACGGAGTCATGGGGCAACATTGGTTCCTCACTTTTATAAAGAAAATCAGAATATGATCAGTAAAAGAAAACAAACTTGCACAACAACAGTGCTAAATAAAAGCTGGAACAGGACAACAAAAACAAAGGAAACAAGGAAGAAAAGGATGTAGAAAATGTGTAAAGCTGGATTAACTAGAATCCAGTAGACTGTTAACCTGAAGTACATTTTGTCTCAAAGAACAAAGAAGAACAAAGGTATCCCATGAAAGGCTTTTGTATTATAGATAGAGGGAAATTTTGAAGTCTGACAAATATCGTAGCATAGTACAAACAAGACCTCCCAATATTAATTGTATTACTTTATCCATTCATGTTTTCAAACTATTATTTGTTTATAGGAGCTGGTGCTAGGTTTTCTTTCCAACTTTGATTTTGCAATAGAGTAAAATGGTTTTGTCAGAATGGTAAATGAAAAATATATCTGAACATGTATATTAATTTAATCAAGAGAGAAGATATATTTCCTGACTAAAGATAATGCTGCTTGTGTAACTCTAAAAAGTGTGATGATAAAGGTCAGGGCAGCCTTCTGCTTATAATTGATTAACTCTTGCAGCATAGGGCTTGTTAGGATCCTGTTGGGCAACATGAAGACTTTATGTAAACTGCTGGATCATTAATAAAAATCAGAAATCTGGTGCCCATATACCCTGTAAGGACATATCTGAATCGTGCAAGCATTATCTAATTATCTTGTATTATATAGTTCTCAAAACTCTAACATAATCAAGGAAAAAAATGAAGCTCCTGGCGAGGATTGAACTCGCGACCTTTCGCTTACTAAGCGAACGCAACAACCACTGTGCTACGGGAGCACATACATTAAGGGTGCAGAAATTCCCACCAAATTGAGGCATTATCAACAGCCTGTGGCTCAGAAGAGATGTACCAAGTTAGGACATCACTTTCATTATCTGTAGCAACCTACTTAATCAGGAAAAAAAAAGAATAGTTGTATAGTTTTTTATTTTATGAGGGCTCCTCATGTAATTATTATATAATTTATGGACATTTTTGTAATGTTGCCAAACAACAGATAAAAGGTGCTGAGGCGTCAGAGGATAATTTTCTATGTGGCCTCTTTCTTCAGTATAACTCTCTCCTTTTCTTTTCTTTTCTCAGATCTACAATAAAAAAAAAACTAGAATCTGTATCACTGCTCTTTATTAGTCAGCTTACAATCTCCTTCAGCAAATGATTGCCACTTCCAGTAGATAAATGAGGTGAAATAATTTAGCACAATTTCAACAATTACCTCCAGCTCTTTTGTTTATGAGTTGTTGATGCCCAAAAACAGGTATTGCTGATTGTGAGTTCTTGCAATTCTATCAGTGTGTGTCATTAATACAGTTAGTCCTGTATTTATTTGTGTACAATCACCCAATGGAGGTATTATTTTTTCTCTGTTGACTTTAGTATCAGTTCCATTCAGTGCTGCGACAGAGTGAATGTAAATCAATGGTGAGTGATTTTCAGATTGAAATATTTCAGTTAATGGGCCATTAAGGACTCCTACCAAATGTGAAAACTAAAATTCGAATCATATCGAGGCCAGATTATTCCTCATTGTTCCAGGACTTGAGCTTAATTTCCTTTGATCTCAGGACAAGAAACATAAATGTATGTTAAGTGCATAATTTGTCTAGTGGCAAAACATTAGGTTATGTTCTAAAGGGCGGGTTTCAAGCCTTCGTGGGTGATTTTCTTTGTTTCAACAAGATTAATAAGATTAAAGTGGGCACTTGCCTATTTACCTAAAAAAAAAAAACACAAAAATGCATCTTAAACTTTAGGTCTGCAACATGCAATTGAGATAGCAGTGGCTGTCTTATATTGATGGCAGTTCAGGGTACACGTCCTGGGATTATATTTCTCTGTAGTCATATTTTGCAGGATTGTTTTTTTTATCATGGGATTTTAAATGTTACAATCTCAAATATTAGTGGATTATCTTGGAAGTTCAAAGCAACTTATACCAGAAGGTTCAGAATTTAGATGTTGCCGATCAGTATGCATTTTTCCTAGTTGATGGCTTCATGCAAAAGTGAATGATCTAAAGTTTATATACAGAGGTAAGGTAATTTATGGTACAAAATGAAATGGAAATATTTGAAAAGGACTGCATCCAAAAAAATAATCAACAGAAATTCGTACTTTACACTGATCCCAACTACATGTCTATATCCGTAAATGAAAATGCTAAAATAATCAAACTATAAGAATTGTAAAATAGATAAATTAATAAAATGGCGTTAAGGCTGGATTTAAGTGGTCCCGCAATTATGTTTTAGATTGTCCTAAGAAAATAGTAACGTGCCTCCTGCATGTTTAACAGTGATATTAAACAACTTATCCATCTCCAGGCAGTGCTATTTTGAGCGCAGAATTTATAATATTGAGAGCAGAAATCATTTGTATCAATTTATATTTAGTAATTAAGGTGATATTATGAATAATAAACATTCCAATTTCTTCTAGCGAAACTATATCAAAATTACATTCTTTATACCATTCAAGTTTTTATATTTTGTTGAAGACTGTCGACATTTTTTTATTTACATGAATTTTTACCTTAGATTTTTTTGAAGGAACAATTTCTTTGTTTTTTGTGAATGATCATTTGACCACACAAAGTATAGACAACTGAAAAAATATATAACACAAGGCATAAGCTAAATAAGTAGATAATCCACAAAATATTTCGATAAAAAAATATCAACAGAATTTAGTTCTCTCAGATCTCAATTTTGTGAATTTAGCTCTCAAAATAGCGCTGCTCGATTCGAAATAGATCAAAACGTTGCTGGCATTTATGATATAGGTAAAAAGTTTGGAAAGACGCAAAAACATAATAAAGACAATTTAACGTAACATACCTTGTATTTTGGGGGAAAAGTAAATCCATATTTAATATGGATCATCTTTCTTTACTAGATCTCAATGCATGAGATTTAATAACAGAAGTAATTTCCAGTTGTAGTAATTAGTTTGCAATCAATCTCCGAATAGTGCTTGATAAATGATAACATCAACATTAAGCGTCCCTTAAAATTTTAAACAATTGCAGTCATTCAAATAGAATTTTTGTATACATTAATTACGCTATGATACATTCGTTAATATTTAAAAATGTGTTATACTGTATAATATATTTAACATAATTTGTTTGTCCTTTATCTTAAAAAAGCATAATTTGTTTGACGTATAGTCGCACATCAAATGACGTGAAGTTATACCAAACTAATACGCATTACACAACCTACCTAGGTATAACAAAGGGAAGAGCTATTTCAAAAGCAATAATTACTGTATTGAGAGTTTTGTTCTCAATATTATAATTATTGCTCTTAAAATAATATCACTTATATGTTACTTTAAGAATAATAATTTTAATATTAAAAATAGAGCTCTCAATATTATAATTATTGTTCTTAAAATAAGACCACCCATTACAAATAAGTGCACAGTTCTAGGTTATAATCGTTCTTTAAATTAAGTCAGAAGTTATAATTTTGATCTTTAAACTTTTTTTATGGGATCTTAGAAGCATATTACACATCCCTGTTCATATTAAATAGACCTCATAAATTTAAAGGTGAAAATTAAATCTGAATAATTTGTTATATAATTTCAAAAATTATTTCGAATAATTACTCAATTATGGACTACTCATTCTTAGTTCTCTGATGGGGTGTGTGGGTGTGTTTGAATGAGTGAAGAATAATCATTTTTTAAGTTAGTTATTATTTTTATTTTTTATTTTTTATTTGTATAAAAATAATAAATTTTCAAATATATAAAATTATAATTATTTTATAAAACCCAATAAAATATTGATTTAGCTATTATTTTATATCTTAACTCATCCTTTCGTCCAAATCATGAGTGGGCTCCATCCCACCGACCTATTAAACAACTCTCATCAAGCATCATCATTCATCACAATTCACAACAACACTGCCGAGTACTGACATTCCCATCTTCTTTGTCCCGATTGGTCCACGTGCCCCCTCGGCCCCCTCCATTGCCTCCCCCAAGGCCCCAACATACAAATACCAAACCAAAGCTCTACCCGCTCCCTAATTTTGAAAACTTTTTGCATCCCCCGGCTCTGATCGAGTGATCGGCTAATATCATAGCAGTAGCACTAACTAAACCCGACCTTTCGAAAGAAACAAATTTAAGAAAACGAGAGATCTTTGATACAAAGATTCTGCACTTCTTACTTCCGCTTGGTCGGATCGCATCTCAGAGATGGCGTTTGTGAAGAAGCTTGTGGAGAAAGTGGAGAAGGCCTCCAAAAAGGTACTCATTCCGTCTATTTTAATGAAATCTGATTCTATTTCCCTTGATCTGTGGTATACATTCGCCTCTTCGAGATCATGATTTTCCATGTAACTGGCTCAGATGTAGTAGTATCGTTTCATTCTGGCGATCTACGAAGAAGGATTTTTTTTTTTCTGTTTTTCTGCTGTTCTACCAATTTGTTTGATAACGGAGAATTTTGAATTAATTCCCAGTCCCCATTCTAATGCTCTCCAGTGGTTTAGATCTGCTCGTCTCTTTTCTTTGCATCTAAACCGCCAATTAGGTATGTGCTGTGATCATACGGTTCATATGGGAACACATTCGTAGGATATATGAGAACAAATTTGTAGATCCTACGAGTCGATGATAGATTCATACAATTTCAATTAATTAGGCCTTCGCTGTCAGTATCTGAGAATAATGCATCAGTGGATTTGTTGATGGAAGGAAGATACACGTGTCATATCAGTAGTTTGGGCCTGTGGGGAGCATAGTCTGATGTTGACCTGTGATCTAGTCAATTAAGCTTTGCGTTTCATCAAAAAAAAAAAATTAAGCTTCGCGTTTTGATTACATTTGTTTTCTAGCGATGCTGATATGTCCTAAGACAAGTGATTTTTGATAGTAGTACTAATGTACTATGTATCATATCTTGCCACGTCACTTGTAGTCAATTGTTGTGAGAAAGAATTGGTCGATTTAGGCGGACAAGTTTTAAAAAATTTAGCTGATGCATCGAGTTCCGTACTCAAGTCACGTGGGATCGTTGCTGATGTCGGCCATTTTGGATCTTAGTACTATCATAGATTCATATTTACTCCCGTATCAATTAAATTAAAAGATCATCTTATCCAAAACCATGCTTTATTTGATACCTTAATAAGAGAACTTTTTTTTTTCTAAATGGTAAATAAATAAAAAATAAAGAATATATGAATAGGAGGAGGAATAATAAATATTGTACTGGTGATTCGTATTAAATAAAACAATAGGCATCTGATACTTATCCATATATTTTGCCATCTCACATCTAGGGATGACAATTTTGCCCGCGGCCCGGTGAACTCGTCCGGATCTGTTCTGATCCGACGTCAACTCGTTCGTTCCGGTCAATGAACGGGTAGGGCCGGGCCGGATACAGATTTGGAGTTAGGTCCGCCCGTCCAACACGAAATAATTGTATATATATATATATATAATTTATTTATATTTATACTTATATTATTATATTTATATATATTATATATCAATATAATTTAAAAATTATGTAGAATTTTAATATAATACTAATATCATTTAAATTATATTAAATATTTAGTTATAATATTATTATATGAATAGAAGCACTAATATTTTTGAAATTTATAAATGTGAATAATATAATTTAATAGACACTTTGGTATCTTTTTAGTCATATCTTTTAATTAAAAAAATCATATTAAGATGAAATAAAATTTTGTAAATTCATGACAATAAAAATTACAACTTTTATATTTTAAGTTTTCTCAAATTCATAATCTAAAATGTTAAAAAATTACACTGCAGAACGGATCTGGTCGGGCCATAAAAACTTGACCTGTAAGCAGGACGGACCGAGATTTTTAGACCTAAAAGTATAGATCAGGCATGACGGATATACAATTTTGAAGGACGAACCGAATCACAAAACTAACGTTTTACCTGGCTACGCGGCCAGTTATATCTCTACTCACGTCACACGAAAGTAAATTAAAAACTCGGCGCTAGTTCCTAGTTCATCGTTTCTGGTCAACAGTACAGGGAAAAAATGGTGAGCAAAATAAAGAGAACGTCTTTATTTTTTATCTATTTACCTTTCGCTTACTATGCGAACGCGACAACCACTGTGCTACGGGAGCAATCCCCTATGACCCTATCCCTATTTCTTAAGTGCCACGTGTCTTTCTCGTTAAGTTAGGAGCATCTGGCAGTCTGTGATGTGATGTGTTGAAAATTAAAGCTATTAGTTATTCGTTCCTGAAATTTGAAGAGTGGTCGTTAGTGGGTTGATGGCATGTCCAAAATATTTGACTTCCTGAAAAGGTGTTTTTGTTCAAAACCAATTGGGTTTCTCTCCATAAATATATCTATATGTTTTTAAGAAGCTCATTTTAACTCCCACCTGAAGAGTAATATTATATCTTTTCCTCAAAAAAGGGTAATGTTATATCTTTTTTATATTGAGAAAATAAACATTATTACCACACATTGCGTTTAAACCAAAAGAAAAATAAATTATAATGATGTATGTACTTTAAGGAGAAATAATTCGTCTTATCATCTTGGATTTTCCCAAAACTCTTAAAATACATGCATTTATCTCAAAAATACATAAAGAAAAGAAAAAGAAAACAATGCAGAAAGAAGACGACTAGTTTATATGTTTTTTGTTATAAAAAATATTAGTTTTGGTGACAAGGTGGAATCAAAGTCTAGCAAATGGTTACTGTGCTGCATCTGAGTTGAGATACATCATAAACACTGGAGCTGCCTGTGTTATCATAGTGACATGTGTCCTCCCACACCGACACCGAGCCCAGTTAATACATGAAGCATAACCTGAACCATCCACACATTATCTCATATGTTTTGATAAGTCCAATAGAAAAGAACAAAAAATATTTGAAGCTCCCGGCGAGGATTGAACTCGCGACCTTTCGCTTACTAAGCGAACGCAACAACCACTGTGCTACGGGAGCACCCCACACTTGTATAACTGAAACTTCATAACTACTAACTGATACATCATTTTCAATTCACAGCAAATAGGAGGTGGCAGCATCAATAGCTTGTGCTCAGAGGAAGTAAATCCTGTTCTGTCATTTCACTATGGCATTCCTACTGACTCTTCCATTCTTGCTTACAACCCGATTCAGCAAATTCTTGCGATTGCCACTAGGTAAATGGGATGGAGTAATTCAGCTGAATTGTGATTTTCTGTCTATAAATTTTATATTGGAGTTGTCTGCCTACAGGAACGGGCAGATTAAGCTGTTTGGGAGGGATAATACACAAGCTTTGCTTCAGTCAGAGAATGTGGCTCCCACCATGCTCATGCAGGTATGCTGATTTTCAAGAAAAACACACTAATTGCAATTTTAGTGTGTTTAGATTTGTGTACAGTCACCATGCAGGTACTTTTTTCTTTAATTTTATAGTAGCAATTCATTAGTACTGACGAATAATTGCTATTATCAATTCTATTCAACTATTTCAGTTCATGGATAACCAAGGCATTCTTTTGAATGTGAATTCTCAAAATCAAATTGAGGTTAGTGCTCTATTTATACCAAATCAATTTCTCATTGTTTGTTCTGCTAGTTACTGATTGATAATGTTGGGGTACATATCTTGTTATGGTTTGTGCTAAGTTCAAAAAATATGGTATAATTAAATTAAATTCTAGGTCTGGGACATAGAATCAAGGAAGCTATCTTACATGCATGGATTCAACATGGAGATAACCTCATTTACAGTCCTGCAACGAAGTTTATACATGTAAGTGATTGTTCATGGCTACATTTCAAAAAAATTATCTTAACTGTTTTCTGGCAATTATCTCTGAGATTTAAAATCCTTCATTGAACAGTTATGTTGGTGACAGCAATGGAGAAGTGTCAGTTTTAAAGTTTGATTCTAGACAGAAGAAGTTATTGGAAATGCCATATCAAATCCCTTTTTCCAAATCACATGGTAAATTTCCCTTTTACTGTGAAATGGTTTGTATAGATAGGGACTGTACACAAGTTGTTTAAGAAGATATGTTATATGTTAGATGGTATTACTTTAGTATCTCTTAGGCTATGCTCCAGAGTTGAGACAGAAAGGAATAGAATGGAATGGAAGATACGGAAAAAGGAGAGAGGGTGAAGCTTCTGAGCCCCCAAATTGGGGGTGAACGTTTTTGGCGGAAATCAACAGGAGAGTATCCTCTTCAATTCCCTTGCACCTTCTCTCACCTTATTCGATATTGACTCAGGAGCAAGGTGATGATTGAGTTATCTCCCCTTTCTCTTCCCCTTCCACCCTGTCACCCGCTCTCTCCGACTCGGGAGCACAGTCTTAGTATTTATCAAGAGTGCATTTACTCCTAAAACTAATATTTGTAGTTGTAATTTTAAATATGTCTAATAAAAACAAATATATGTAGTTCTGCATGAGGTATGGTCACCTTGACTTGTAGGATTGTTTTATGTAAGGACCTATAGGTCTGGCACGAGTGTGCAAATTGATACTGCAATAATGCAAAACGCAGGTGAAGGTGCAAGAGAAGTACCAGTGACAAATATATTGCCACAACCTATAGTTGAGAGTAGAAGGTCTATTAACATTTTTTTTATTATATTTTTATTTATTTATTATCCTCGACTGGCTGTCAGCGTCTCTTTTTACTGAATATTATTACATTTTCAAAGCAGGGTTCTGATCGTCTTCAAAGATGGACTTTTAGTTTTGTGGGACCTCCAATTGAGTGAGGTGGTATTCAGTACCGGAAAAGGCACACAAATTTCATTTCAAAATGAATCTAAAAGTGTGACTTCAGCTTGTTGGGCATGCACTCATGGAAGCAAAGTGGTAATTGGGTATAGCAGTGGGGATGTTTATCTTTGGTCTATTCCTGTGCTATCAAATGTGAACTTTTCATCAGAAAGGTGTAAGAGTGATGCAAGTTCTGCTCAGAATGTACCTCTTCTCAAGCTTAATCTTGTATTCAAGATGGATAAGGTCCCTATAGTGTCCTTGAGGTGGGTCTCAGGTGACAACAAGATGAACCGGCTTTATATTAATGGGTTCTGTGATGACCCCCTGTATCATTCATTTCAGGTATCAAGTATTTCAAGTAGCTGATACTAAGTGTCAGTTTCTCCTTTTGTAAGATCATTTTCTTAGATATAGTTTGAAATATTTCTTTGTGATCAAAGATTAGATGATTATGTGATCAATATTTGCCAGGCCCTGCAATTTGCTTCTTTAGGGGATAACCAATGGACCTATTGATTAATTATTTACCAGTCTAAAAGCAAAGCATATTTCCTATATAAAAAATCATAAGAATGAAATAAAAGAAAACCTGTGACACAAATTTATAAGACAAAGCTTTAACAGATTATAGAAATGAACTGTACATAAGCTGGACTGCATACATTGCAGACAATTTTAGTATATGGAACTGGAATACTGGTTAAGAAGTTTTTTAAAACCTGTCATTGTAAATTTATACTGTGTTCGATAATGTGTAGTATTGAAATTCTACTGTATTTTTGTACCCTGTAGGTCTTAATTCTAAATGAAGCAACTGAAGCCCGCACAATTAAGTTGGTGCTTCCTCTAACTGAACCATGTATATCAGTGGAACACATCTTTCTCTCCGGTGACAGAAACAGACATAAGCACAATACACTTGCCCTCTTGTTAAAGTCTGGCCACCTTTATCTTTTTGATGATTTGGATATTGAACGGTACCTTGTGCATTCCCAGTCGAAGTCATCTTCTACACTACCAAGCCACACAGTGGTTTCTCTTCCTTCAATTAATTCACTTGTCACCAGCGCTAAGCTTTACACAAGCAATGGATCGGTCTCATCAATTGAGGTACAAATGAATCTTTTCTTCTCCCTTGGTACTTAACTAGAGATAACAAATGTTGGTAAAATTCAGTTAGTTAATCAGGTTAATGTCAACTCCAAAGTCATGCATTAGATTGTTTTCAGGTTGGAGTTGTTTTAGCTTAGCTTAGGTTTTAGTCATTCAGGTTTGTCTTCTGCTTCAGTTCATGGATATATAGGATTATAGGTTATCTGATTCCCTGCAGGGCTTTATGTCTGCAAGGTTCAGGAGTGTTATTTTTTTTAGGTTATTATTCCAAAAATGAATAAATGGCTGTGTGATTGATTTCTTTCAATTTTGGGGCAGACCAATTTTTTTCCTGGTCAGATTGGATTCAGGTGAACTGGTTCATCAGGCTTTCAGTCTATCACTTATCGTGTCATGGCCTGATGAAATTCAAGTCAGATCTGATTGTTGTGGCCAGTCAGGTTTCAGGTTTATTTGGGGTTCTGGTTCTCTATGAGACCAAACTTGCCTGCTCTATATTTAAGATTTGTGTTTATGCTATCTTGGTGATGTGTTGTTGTTTTTCGTGGTCGCTAGGACTATTCTGCTTTGATGAACAAGTATGCTCAATTTCTTTCAACCAATTCAAAGCAAAGAGAAAAGATAAGTGTAGGGTGTACAAGCTCAGGTAGCATGTCAAAGACCAAAATCCTATACATAACGGGGCATCTTGATGGAACTATCAACTTTTGGGATGCTTCATGCCCACTTTTGCTGTTGATACTTTCATTAAAACAACAGGTTCTTCTTAGTTTTATGTTTGTACTATTACGTTAGGTTTTGTAATATCTAACAACTAACTGGGCGAGTTTGACAGATCGGAGATACTAACCCTCCGAGTGTTTCCCCGATAACATCATTGCACTTTGATGCTTCTTCCAAAGTTCTTGTTTCAGGTGACCAAGCTGGGCAGGTATAATGTCATCTTTTACTGAATAAAAAAGCTTTAGTAGAAATGTGTAGAATATAATTTATGGCCAATGTTTGACATACATTTACAATGATTAAACTAGGTCTGTGTCATCACATTTAAAAAGGATGCTTCCGAAAATTTCTCCTTTCTTCAAGGTAGTTAGCATGGAAATTGTCACTTTGGAACTTCTATTTTTAAACAAGAAGTTCAAATAAAATTTATTTTTCAGCCAAACCAGGAGAGAACTACACAATTCGTGGTTTGAAGCTTCCAGGAGCTATAGTATGCATTAGCAGGAACTGCGATTCAAAGTATCTTGCTGTTGGAACGGATAAAGGACTGGTTAGTTCAGTATTTACTACATTTGGATGACACAGAATTAAGCTTAATTATGTACATGTCTCTGCTTGCTAGCCAATCCAAATGTTAAGCATTAGCAGTTTGCAGTTTTTTACCCCGTTCTTGTATTGGATGCAGTCTATAAATTTTGTATACAGCTGAAGTGTTCTTTGCCAATATCTTTTTAAGTCTCTTGTTCCAGGAGTCTTCCTCTTTTTATGTTTTCTGTTTTTTTTTTTGTTTTGCTTATGAACAATCCTCAGGAATTAAAAATTCATTCCACATATGTGGGAGCGTATATGTTTTGAAAGCCCATGTAAGAAAACTGCTGTAACTTTTAAAAAAAAAAGGAAGAGGAAGGATTTGTGTTATTTAGCTGAAATTTTGGTGCACATCTCATTTTCCTTGCATCAGTAAGAAAAATTTTCCCATATCTTTTGGTAATTTTTGGATTTCAGGTGGCACTTATACATATAGAAGAGGCCTTTGTTGTGTACCAAAAACAGATACAAGGTCAAGTTGCCAGTGGCATCAATTCAATGAAATTTGTGAAGCTTGTGCTAGAGGGAATTGAGAAAAATATCTTGTTGGTAGCAACTGAAGATTCATCCGTTTTGGCCATAGAAGAAGATACAGGAAATGCTCTCAGCCCAAATACTGTGCAAACAAAGAACCCATCTAGAGCACTGTCAATGCATGTACTTGGTGAGCTACCTATTTTTGTTTTGTCAGTGCTTCTGTCCTGTTCAAATTACACAGGATTAGAGTGCATGAATCTTTGGCATTTTTTTCTCATTATTATTATAGTGCGCATGTACATGGATATGACATGTTTATTATTTGTCATCTGTAACTTTTTACTCTATATCGGAATTTTCAGTGGTGTCCGATGCAAAAAGCAATATTATAAAGGGAACATATTCATTCATTGATATTTTCAACAATGCATGTCATGTTATTGTTGAAATATAAAATTAATTATCATTAATAATATTAAGTCTATTGGAAATTAAAGGAGACTCTTAGAATTCAGCAGTTGCAGAATTTATGGGCTGATTAATGAAGAGATATGAAAGATCAAACGACGTTTATTTTGTCTGTATGACCTATGAATGGAAAACCCTTGAAGTCTAGTTTCCAATGGTTTAAATACGAAGTCGTTTGAAGTTACTTACAGAGAGTTATGACTATTTTAGTGGACGGGGGTCAGCTGAAACAGTTGCCGTTTGGTATTCCGTTTTTAATACGAATTTTCTAGATACTTCTGTTGTCTTAGCCTATAAATAGAGTTGTAATCTGTTGTTTGATATATAAGAAATATACAAGAGTTTCTAATAGAAATAAAATTTGTTTTATCCATCTCTTCTCTTATCTCAAAATGTGATATTCAACAATTCTCTCTCAACAGTTCGTCTCCAAATTTCATTGTATAAAATGTTTGGTAGTCATTCATCTGTGTTGCAAATTACAGAGGAACAATGTTTATCAGAGAACCAGAATGTTAGCACTCAGAATTCCTTTGGAGGAACAACATCAAGGAATGCGCTAGTGGCACTTTGCTCAGAAAATGCCGTTCGCTTATATTCGTTAAGTCATGTTATTCAGGTACATACAAGGATTACCGTCTTAACTTAGGCGCTTAACTTTTGATCTTGATGACTCCTTATAGTACTTGCTGGCCTTAATCTGCTTCTTTTTCTCATCGTCTTTTCCTAGAACTTGAAGGAAAAGTGCAGCCAAATTTGGAAAGTTTTATGTTTGACTTATGTTAAATTGTGTTGGCTTGGTTATGGAATTGCTACGTCCTGTACCGGATTCTGTCAAAAACAAAATTTTACTTTACTGGTCAGTTCAGAATTGATACATTTTGAGCTGCTGCTTATTGGAATTTACTATTTGTTTAGATTTTATTTAGTTTAAGTAACTCTTATTTGGATGTTCAGGGGATCAAGAAACAAGTCAGCAAGAAAAGACTAGGTAGCAAGTGTTGCTATGCATCTATTATACACAGCTTATCTAATGGAATTGGGCTTCTTCTTGTATTCACTTGCGGCAAGATACAGATTAGGTTATCTCGTCTTTTTTCATTTATTATTCAACAGCACACTGTTTATTGGAATATCTCTTTGTTTAATCTAACTTGACAAGATTTCTTAACTTTATAAAATCTGTGTGGTAATTACATTGTCAGATCCCTCCCTGATCTTAATCTTCTGAAAGAGGCGTCATTACGCAGCTTTAAATTTTCAAAGAACCCTAGTACTTATACTTCATTATCGGCCTCATCTGATGGAGAACTTATCGTGGTAAGATTCTTTTTGATCCATTCTTGAGAATTAATATATTGCATTTTCTGGTGCTGTTTCTTAATTTATCTATCTGATCACACAGGTCAATGGAGATCAAGAAATTACTTTTATCTCAACTCTTGCGCAGGACTCTTATAGGTGTGTTATTTTGATTTCAATGTGAAAACATGAACCACTGAATAATGTTCAAGTTTTTTAGCAGTTTTTGTAAATCTGAATTGCTACCTTAAATTGTGAAAAGTTAAAGTAATGATACTTATTTGAATCCCGGTAAATTTCAGACAAGTGGAGTTCCTCAGTACAGTATACAGGAAAGATATATCCCGACAGGAAGAGTCTTACACAATAAATTCTCCAAAAGAAAAGAAAATGGTATCACTCAAATCCATGCTCAAATTTACATTTTTAAACTCTTTTGTTCAATGTTTTGAGAGGCTGAAAATCAAACAGGGATTGTTTGGAAAAGTCATGAAAGATCTGAAAGGGGGGAAGGTCAAGAATAATGATGAATTTGGTACTGAACATTCCAGTTCATGGGATTTAGAACAGTTATCCTCAATTTTGGAAGCCACGAATTTTCCAGTAGTAGAAGAAAGAAGAAATAGTTCAGAAAAGGAGGAAGTTGAACTCTCTGTAGGTAATTTTTTTTTCTTTTTTGGGTAATGGTCTATTGCACCTAGGCCCTGATTTTTGTATTTTCGTTTGATATTTTGATCAAATTTCCACTTTTACCGAGATTTAAAATTGTCCATTTGATGCTATGTTTACCATTGCTCCAGATACCTTTAAACACCAGCATCAGACACATTAGATACGATATAGATCCAATACATGTACAATATTTGTTGAAGCACTACCTAGCATCAATTTATTTTAGACCAAGTTGAAACTTAGTGATTCCCATGGGCAAATGTAGCTTGTGCCGAGGGGGTCAGCTGATCTCTCCTCAATTTTAAAAAGTAGTGTTCTTAGACTAAACTTTTGTTAATATAACCCCCCTAGATCTAACTTTTAACCTCCATGAATTGTTTGATTATTTTCGTTGAGAATATTTTATTTAATACCATAGATAACGAAAGAATTATGCAAAAATTTCAAAATATGAAGTCCCATACAAGGAAGTTTTCTTCATCGGCTTGATTATCTATTATTTTGAGTTTTATATTGTTGTTATTTTTAATATATAAAAGGATATGATAGTTTTTTATTAGATAAGAATGTATGTTGAATTTTTTATTTTTTTTATTTAATACCTATTTAGTTAACGGGTTTGAACTGGTAAGCTATTAAAATATGATTACTGATTCCCTAACAAAATCCTGCATTGCACCTGCTAATTAATTTGACAGATGACATAGAAATTGAAGATGAAGTTGAAGAATCCAAAGAGAAAAATAAAGCTCAGCAATTTACAGCCTTTAGTAAACAGAAACTAGGGAAGGGTCTTCAGGCACTCAAAGGTTAGCTAAATGCCTATATGCGGTTTTCTGTTGTAGTTGTTGTATTGCTCCTGTGAAAACAGGATAAATGAACTTAGTTTTGGTTTAGATGTAGTTTTATTGTTTTTAATATTCAAATGCACTTTAAGAAGAATCCAAACTGCTGTTGTTGTCTTGCAATCAATTTTGAAGTGGATAATTTTGAGAAACTATATTTCATTGTTTTAATTGTTTTCTTTGCCCTTTCTAGGCTTCAGTTTGTTCTGGCAAGGTTACTTAATTTTACAATCTTCAGTTATGATAGCAGTAAATAAATTCTAGTTGCCAGTATTAGTTTGCCAATTCTGTCATCATTCTACTCATGTGAAAGGTTTTGTCCAGTAATTTCTTGTGAAGTATCAATAATGCAGGTAAATTAAAGCCAAAGATCGATGAAAAGGTGGACCCAGGAAAAGTAAATGCTGAAGGTGAAGAACCTGTAAGCTCAGTGGATCAAATAAAAGCGAAATATGGATATCCGACTAGCAATGTAAGTTTTTGTTAAAAGAAAACATTTATGGTAAGAGGATTATATTTTCTTACTGCAATTTTAGGAAAAAGAGTTTTGCAAGTTCGGTATTCTATCATGTTTGTTAAATTGTTAATTTGTTATACATATCTGATGATTTCAAGCAAAAAGAAAGATTTCATTGTTCTTTCATAACATGTGCATCATTTCCAAATTTTAATTCTGCAGTAAAAGATTTAGACTCTTATCTTTTTGGGTGTCAACAGGAAATGAGTGCTGCAAAGATGGCTGAAGGCAAGCTTAGGGATAATGTCAAAAAGTTGGAGGTAATAATTCACTATGCCGCGTGGTTAACACTTCTCTGTATACTTGATTCACAAAACAATATTGGAAAGAGATGAAAAGGCCAAAACTGTTTGACGGTTGTTTTCAGTATATCTGTTGCTTATTTGAAAGATAATTATACTCAACTTTGATATATTTTGCCTTTCTTCACAACATTAACCTATTGAATTTTCCTTTCACATCAGGATATAAACGTGCGGTCGGCTGAGATGGCAAACAGTGCTGAAACATTTTCATCAATGGCCAACGAGCTGCTTAGGACTTTAAAAAATGAAAAAAGCTGAATTCTATATGGTATAATATAAAGTAACGATGCTTTTACTTTTGTGTATCGTATTGTGCATTACTCTTTGCCAGCATGGATATTTGATTAATTCGGAGAAGATATGTACTGAGAACCTTTTTCTTGTCGGTAGTAAAAAGCATCATTTCTTTACTGTTTACGTCGTCAATATTGTTGCTATCATTTCAAACAAGCCTAACCAAACGATCATGGGGTAGTCAACTTTTTCAACTGCGTCAAAAATCATATTGAAATAATTAAATTGTAATTATGGAATTCAATAGTGGAACCAAATATTTTTTTTCTAAAAAATATAAATATAACACTCAAAATACAGTAACCAAATAAAAAAAATTGGCAATTAAATAAAAAATGAGTTACATTGAACTCATCCCGTTTAGATCCGTCTATGCAAACAATTTGAATTTGTTTTAAATAACGTAATATTTATCTCGATGGACGGAGTTAGCATTGCTAAGTGATTAATTTAATCATTGTGAAGCCGATTTATCGGATTTTGCGGACAATTTGATACTCGTATTTTAATATATACAGATATTAATATTAATAATTCAAACAAAGAAAAATTTTCTACAAACTTGGTAATAAATTATTTACTAATTTTATTTTAGGAATGATGAACAGTTTAAATGTATAAATTGATGACCTTTAGTCATTCTGGCAAAACTAAAATACAATAAGTACATATTTATTATTATTATTATTAAATCAGACAAAATATTTTAAAAATTCATTATCAAGTAAGAAAGATAAAACAAGAAGTTTGTTTTTTATAATCTATATTTGTGAAACATGAATATTGTAAAAAAAAAAGAGAAATATCGTACTTATGAGTTGCAATAAAAATACGAAATTTTCACTAAGTCTTTTTCTCAAAAAAAAAACCCCGCTAAAGGTTAAATAATAAAAAATAAGACATGAAGTTTATTTCTAATTAAACATAGAATAATTCAACTTCATGATTTGTTTTATGAAGCAAATGTAGTATAAATTTATAATTCAAATAAATATTATATTTTTTATAGAGGTCCTTTATAATAAAAAGAATATCAAATTAAATTTTGTGAAGTCCAATTTGTATAGAGCTTTAAATTGTTAAATTAGAGTTTGCATGAAATCATTCACGTTCACAGAATATCCTCTGAATATACTATACATGGCAAATTCACTCATCGACTACAAATAATCGACCGAGTATTCAGCCTAAACGGAAACTTTTACAACACTAATATGAAATTATTTTGTTTTGGTGAACTAATAACACCAGAAACCTACCAAGATCCATTAGAAAAAACTGAGAAAAATCTCTTTGTAACGACAAAAGGTGCTGAAGCCGAACCCAGCACCATCACCAAAGCCCAAAGATCAGAACCGAAACAAAAACATGTTCATCACGAACAAGGCGTTGGCCATTTCAAGGGCTAGCCGAAGAAACTACTACAAGCATAAGTTGATAACGAATAATAGAAACATGAACAAAGCGTGAAACAGCAGCATGAATATTTTGATTCAATACAATAAGAAAACCAACAAAATACCCTACAGTCTTTTATCCATAAAACACTCCTAACATCCTAGCCTACTTATGCTATCTTCATGCCTCTTTGTAAGCACCTATTCATCATCCTCATCATCCTGCAACGTAGATTAAACAAAGAATTAGCAAAGATACAGATATGCTTTGAACATTAGCACAAGTAACAAACATGCTTTCAGGTATTATCAGAGGCAACAGAGGGGAATGAGAGACTAAATTGGGCCTTCAAAATGAATGGTACCCTTTCAGAACACTTTTTTTTTAAAACAAGTGGTTGCAAATTCTTTCCAAATTCCCTTGCCAGAATTGATCGTGTATCTTTATATAGAGAACAAAAGATCTATCATTATTCATTTCAGATCTACAGTTCTGGCCTCTGGGTACTTTTAAGTTCTCATTCTGGCATTGTTGTTTTCCTGTTATTTCAGATGCAACACTATAAGCAACCATGATATCAGATATACCCAGCAAAATCAGAAAAATACAGGACTGCTGTCCCAACTTGAAAATTAAACAGGAAGCAGGAAAGTGCAGTTTTTCCACAATTGATCTAAGATAAATCCTCCAATTGTTAATATAGGTGACAAGGATGGGCACGAGGTATTACAAATCATATTCCAATTACATTTGAAAATTTTGAAATTGAGACTAGTGTTACACCATACTGCTATAACAATAATTCATGAGTTAACTAGATAACTAGAAACACACAATTACAACTTACAAGAGAAACTAACCTCTTCATCATCATCCTCATCCTCAACCTCAGACTTGGACTTGTCAGAGCCTTCTGCCTGCTCCTCTTCTTCATCTTCCTCATCTTTACTTTTGCTGGAGCTCTTCTCAGGCTATGGTTCAGAAGGTTCAGAAGCAAACACACAACTTAATACACAAGGTGGCAGACAAAAGACAAAAGATAAGACTAATGAAGAAAATTATATCTCATGGTAAACATCATGTCCCTTCTCTCAACAAAATATAGCACTTCTCCAGTGCCTAGCATTGATTAACATTCATTAATCATTAATGAAACAAAACATACACTGGAAGTACCTTCTTGTTAGATTTATTTTCTTAACCTCCAAATTTATACAAAACATGAAAAGGGCACATCATTTTCCTTTTCATAAATTCCCTCATTAGATTTTGAATATCAGATTATTTTTGAGAAAACAAAACAAGGAGATGCGTTAAAAAAAACCTTGTTATAGGCATCCATCTTTTTGGTGTATTCCTCCTTGTGTTTTTCTGCCTTGGCTACATAGGGCGCCTTCTCCTGAATATTCAATTCCAAACACAAATTTACTAAAACAGATCAGAATGTTACATGAATACCTCAAATTTAATTATATTGTTGAGAGACAAATGAGGAAGGAACATAAAAACTCACCGATTCTGACAAGCTCTTCCATTTACTTCCACCAGCTTTGCTAACCTTAATTTGTAAAAAAAACATTAGATTTGTTACATCAGTGGAAATAATTTAGACAAATATTACAAATTGAATGACAGAATAAAAAACAGATCTATTCAGGAAAAATCATTTACAGCGGCCACACTCTTGTTCTGAGGATTCTTCTCGTTGAATTCCTTCCTGAACTCATCCCTGTTTGCAAAAAAAAAATACAGGAAAAAGTTAAAAAAAGGGAGGAAAACGCAGAACACACCGAAGGAGCAGTAGATCAGCACAAATGTCAACGCTTACATGAAAACAAAAAAGGCGGATGGAGGTCTCTTAGGCTTGTTCGGATCCTTTTTGGCCTTCTTGGAAATCTTCTTAGGCGCAGGGGCCTTTCTCTTCCCAGCAGCCCTTCAATTTATGAAACGACAAACCATTAGAAATTATCCAAACCCTAGATTCGCAATCCTAGCTACAAAAAATGTTGAGAGAAAGTAAACTTACTTCGACTCGGCCTTCTTCGGTCTACCCATGGCGATAACTGCAAGAAAAAACCGTTCGAATCAGAAAAAAACGAAAATAATAATGAAAATCGGAGAAAAATCGAGCCCTTACCGCTGAGCTAGGGTTAGGGTTAGGGTTAGGTCTTGAGGAGGAGAGAGGGGAATAAACGGTGTATGGCGAACAGAGAGAAAGAGAGAGGAGACGGTTATGATTTTTAATGTGAGGTATTAACAGGGAACACGAATATAAAGGGCGATGCGAAGAGGTGTGGGGGTGGAATTGTAATTTACTAATTTGCAAGGAAAGTTTAGGCGGGATTTTTTTGCAGCGCCTCTCAGATCCCCAACTCAATGGATTTTCGTTTTGGACTCTGCGAACCTTCCCGCGCAATTTTTCTTTTTGAAGGAATGCAGTGTGAAACTGGAAATCTATTTTGGTATCTGCTACCTGGGACTCTGAGAGCAATTCGTGTGGAGCTTCTATCTATGTTTTATGTTTTATTATTAAAGGTTTAACAAAACTTTTAAGTGTGTATGCTCGTTTAATTAAATTAAAAATGAAGATTTATGTCGTTTGTTCAATAGCCCTTATTAAGATAGAAGTGCTATTATATGCACATTATAATCCAATGAAATACCGTTTCTGATAAGCCTATTCGGTATAAGTATGATATATCGGACGGATATATATTGCTCTTTTTTTTTGTGTGTGGGTGTAATAACTTGTGAACATCGTTCTAATCATAGTAACAAGTTCGTGATTTGGTAAACGCTCAGTGAGGTCAAAAATTCGACGTTCAGGTATAATTCGAGAATAGTTCGTTTTATATGATATAAATAATATATATATATTATAATGATAAAATAATGCACATCTTTTACACGAATCAATTGTTTTATCTCATCATAATTTTAGCCAATATGTTAAGGGTGTGTTTGGATGGTGAAAGGATTAATGAAAAAATGATACTGTTTGGGTTAGTAATTGAGAATAGTATGAGGTTAGTGATATCTCGAAAATGTGAGAACAATGCTAATTTTTATTATTTTGGATTGGTAAAATGTTGTTTAGATGATAACTTAAGAACAATGGAGAGAATAGTTAAAATAATTAATTATTTATTAGTTTTTATTTAATTATTATTATTATTTAATACTACTCCATATTAATATAAAAGAAAAAAATAATTTCTTATTATTTTCACTACCCTCATGGACGTTAATCCGCTAACCCAACGTTTTCTATGGGTTAACGGATTAGCACTATTTTGCTGCTATTTTCGATTTCAATTTTGTGTTTAGATGATTGCTAACCCGAGAACAGTACTGTTACTCCCAAGATAGTACTATTCTACACCATTCAAACACACCCTAAGGGTATGTTTGGATCGTGCAAAAATAACGTAAGAATAGAGGAATTGAGAATAGTAAGTGAGAATAGTGAAAAAATAGTGATTTTTCGGTTAGCGTGAGGATAGTAAAAAGGTGCTGCTATTCCGAATGATAGGATTGTTATTTGAAATAGTAACGGAGTTGAGAAGAACAACAGTTATTTCATCTCACCCTCAGAATGGCAAAATAATAGTTATTTTCACTGTTCTGAAACAACAAATTTGTGTTTAGTTATACCGTTGTTATTTCTATTCCGAAAACAGCAGTTATTCTACTGTTCTCGTGCCATCCTAACATATCCTAAAAGATTAAGACTTGGTCAAGATCAACGCCTAGCTTTACCAGTTTACTCTTGTTTTGCACATCGAGGTATAAAGTGATACATCATACATGTTTCAAGTCTCAACTAAACAACTTATTCAGCACAGTTGTCAATTCTCAGGAGAGTCGCAGCGAAACGAAGTAACAAGCTAATAAAACCCAGGAGGAGAACGAGTTAGGTTTTTTTTTTTTTTTTTTTTTTTTTTTAGGCCTGATCAATCACCTCTTTTGTTAGGTTTCCAGTTTTTCTAGGCCTGATCAATCCCCCTCTTTTGGGCCGGGCCGAGAGACTCATGACCTCTCCCATTTTCCTAAAAAAAAATATTTCCTAGAATTAGACGCCATTTATCTTATATATATATTTTTGCTTACTGTTTAAAGATGAAATAGCTAGACTAAAACAGAACTAGATGTCTAGACAGCTATCCAAGTCGATAACAAAAATCAGTATTATTATAGTAATATTTTTTTCTGTTAGAAAATTCTGCACAACAACGACGACAAAGTTTTTAATCCCAAAAAAAAAAGGTAAATTAGAAATGAAATTCAATTCAAAATAATAGAGATCAGAGATTTCACACATTGAAAATTAATAATAGTAATAGTGATAATGATACCGAAAGTAACGTTGATGTTTGAAAATTCTCAAAGAAAAAAAAGGGCATCAAATAGAATAATTATACAACAAATTGACAACAAAAGTTTTATCAGACTGAGGAACAATCATTACACATTATAAGTATTATTTCTTGAGACCCGTCTTGTACATGCTAATTGGTCATGCTGAATCCAATCCCATCTGTTACAAGGAGCAACATCTTTCTCGGACAACATATACAGTCACTCATTTTTGCTGTCTTATTTCATAGCCTCTCTATCAGAAAGAACAATCATTACACATTATAAGTATTATTTCTTGAAACCCGTCTTGTACATACATGCTGATTGGTCATGCTGAATCAAATCTCATATGTTACAAGGAGTAACATATTTCTTGGACAACATATACAGTCACTCATTTTTGCCGTCTTATTTCATGACCTCTCTATCAGAAACTGGACAAGATGCTCTTTCCAAGTGCCATCTTCAATATATCTCTCATAAAAAGATACTTCATTATCTGCTTTAACTGCAATTCCTGCCATGCTTCTTGTTCCATAGTGCCCCTAGGATACAAATCAAAAGTTAGCTTCAGTTTTTACATAGTGATAAATTAAATTATTAATTTTAACCAGTGGCTACCTACAACACAAATTGTTGTTATGAGGGAAAATTGAACAAACACAAATTGAATTTCACTACAAGCATGCATATATCTATATACAAAGCAGATTAATAAGGCTGCCCCAAGAGGACACCAGCAATGCAACCTACTGACACCAACATTGGCATGTGTGTCCCAGGACAATGTTGTCAACTCACAAATAACTGATCATATTCATGTGTTTTTTATTTGTTAGCCATTTATGCCAGGGTTTCCATAGTGATGACTGATCCTGTGTGTTATTCATTTTTACTGTCTACAATTTGAATTTACGTGAGATACTACAATTTAGTCCCTTAGAATTCAAAGCTGATCAATGAAAAGCTCAAAATATAGCAAACCATCTAATTACCCATTTTGTGTCAAGGTCTACAAATATAGAACTCAGTGCATACTCCCACTCAGGATCACAACCCGTTATAGGCAATATATTTCTATCTGCTTTTACTTTATCTTCCATGAGCTCTACAACCATCTCCTTCAGTGGTATCTCCACGTCCCCTTGAGTCTTTAAAAATTCTACAACTTTGCTTCTCAAAAGCTCTGACTATAATAAGAATGATCATGCATTAGATTCGCAAACTGATGATGAACAATCAAGTAACCTCAAAAATAAAGCAACTTCCTACAACATTGTCTAAAGCTGGTAAAGTTATGCAACTGCTGAAAAATGTATACAAGGAAAACAAAGCACACAGCAATGATAGCAATCTATTGCAGACCAAACAAGCAAGTTTTGGCTATACAAGTCAAAGCAAGACATGCCTTTTTTTAAAAGGCAAAGAGGTGTATCTATTGAATATGGCAAAAAGAAAAAAAAAATTGTATGACTTGATTTTCTGCCAGAGGGACGCTAGGTTTCCCTGGCAACCTTTCCTCTATTTATTCTTTCTTCTTCTTGTGTATTAATCATCTAAGATATACAAGGGCAGTTTTGGCTATAATTCATGAAAAGTTGAAGTTCTAATTTGAACACAAATTGAACAAAGATATATTCAAGTAGCAACCTTACAAAAAGAGGTAGTTTTGGCTATACAAGTCAAAGCAAGATATACAAGGGTGGTTTTGGCTATTATTCATGAAAAAATGAAGTTCAAATTTGAACAGAAATTGAACAAAGATATATTCATGAAGCAACCTTAGGCCATGGAGAATCTAAACTAGCATTGGAAAGCACATGAATGCCTGGGTTAATTATCTGAATGGTAGGTTTGCCCTCAGGCCGATTGGATATGAAAACCATGGATTTCGAGAGAAGATCGGCAACAACTAAGTTAAACGGGTTGTAAATATCTGCTTCCTTTGTTATTTCTTGTGCAAATTCCATGGGGCTTTGCTCACTCTATATATACCACCAGAACAGAAAAAAAAACATAAATCAGTGTATGTTTTCTGGTAGATTTTAATACAAGCCACCAGATTTTGCATCTGCTACTTAATCTGGATATGATTTTAAGAAGGAAGGCAATTTTCATGGCAATGCTAACAAACTTCAATAATACAGTACTACTCTCCCATAGACTTTTACGTACTATTTGGCACATGTAGCCCATGTATGAAGAAAACAAAATATCATCTGGTTTGGTTAGTTCCAATCAAATTAAAACCATTTAGAGCAATTTTCAAAGTTCCAAACTAAGGAGCAAAAGGGGCCAAGGAGTATTTTCTGATTTTCAAGGGTATACCCAGTAGAAAATAGAAAATAGAAAATTACCCAGTAGAAAATAGAAAATTGCGGACCTTGAGAAATTTCACAGGCAAATCCCCCCTCGACTTGGCACCAGAAAATTTAATTTCAGGCTCTCTGAAATTGGTCAAAAAGGCAATTCGGCCACCTCTTGTGCAACCCAGCCATGTGCCTCCTCTCAACTCATCTCTCCCTGCCAACAAATCCCCTTCCCCTTCCCCCCACCACTCCATCGGTCGCGTCGGCCTTGATTAGGAGAAAGAATTTAGTTCATTATAGCACGAGTTTACTATAAAATAAATTGAATTTTCTGAGAATTGATCGTGCCTGTCGTGGAATTCATCTCTGTTGAGTAGCAGGAGAAACTGGTAAGACGCGTGTGATTGCCAGATCCATACGGCGATGCACATGCCTTTCGTTGCTCTCAGTCTCAGTTAACTCTATTCAGATTCTCTGTGCTGATCAGTGATCAATTTAAGGTGCTTCTCTGGGATAGTTGGAGAAGTGAAATTTTCCTTGATATGCTGAGAAAATCTATTATACAGTACTCGGAAAGGTAAAGAGGGATGAAACTTGTTGCCATCGCAGCTGCATATTGTAACACGTGCATCCGCAATTCCGCATTTGGCGGCGCCATTTGCTTTTTTTTTTTTTTTAGGAGCTGATACAGATACGAAAATGATACCAAAAATTGACGCCAATGCTGGTATCTCTCCTGTTCTGATTTTACAAACATATAGATTTTTTATTAAATTTTCAGAGTTAATATCAATCATTTGATTGAGTTATTCGTCAAATAATGTTATCATCTCTATAATCATTTGGGTTGAAGTTATAATTTTATTTCAATTTTGATTATTACACGAAATGCTACATAATTTAAGATACAATTGTTCTACTTTGTTTTCTTAAATCGCCATCAATTATGAAATTAAATTTTTCTTAAATTCTGAATGTCAATTTTTCTCTCAATTTTATATTTATTTTAAATTAATTATGTATTCATGATGGAATTTACATCAATTACTAAATTATCTTTATTTTTATTTTCTTTTTTTACACTTAAAGATTTTTAAAAAGACATCACCATAGCAACGTACGAACAAAATACTAGTTCAAATTAAAAAATTGCAATTTATGTTAATGGCTTTACTATGTATTTATTTTACCGTATTATTATTACTCACATTAAATTCCATATTTTTATTATTTAAATTAAAATATTAAATTGGGCAATATAAATATAATACAAAATAAGTTGGATAGTGAAGTCCTTAAAATGAATAATAAGTTTGTATGATTTTAATATTAAATTTTATAACTCCGGTACATTTCTTTTAACGATATGCTCGTGAATGACAAGGAGGGAAAATGAAGATCAATAGATCAGTTTTTATCTTGTTCTTAACATTTTAGTTTAAAAGATTAATATAAATGATTAAATGAATGGACGAAATATGAAAATTTTATTTCAATAATAATATAATAAAATTATTTATTATATTATTATTATGATTATAACTATGATTATCATTATTTATTATGATTATAATTATAATTATTATATTTTACTATTAGTATTATTACCATCATCATTATTAGTATCATAATTATTCATATTTTAACTATTCTAATTAACAACTGTCAGATAATATTTTTACTCTTTCAAATAGTCAATAACATTTATCTTCTATCACTCTTCTAAAATGACATTATTATATCACTCTTTCAAAATTACTACTATTCCAAACTATTCCTTAATTTCAAAATTACTACTATTCCAAACTATTCCTTAATTTTCGGAATGAGACTACACAAAATAATGATTCGCTCGTGATAGCCTCAGATTTCAGCTCACTAACTCACTAAGCCCAACTCTAGTTGGATTTTACTCAAGATGGCCGACTGATGCATCTAACTTGTAAAATATATATTGTGCATTTCAAATTTCCAACCTAATCTAAAACCAAATCCAAAATTCTAATGCCTTACGCCTTCAGGGCCCATTCAATATGAAAAATTCCCATCACCCATTCACCCCTCCCCTCAACCAATCCCCATACGACCCATAACCAACGCTCGGATCTCCCTCTATATCATCAACACCAAATCATCTCTCTCAACTCACGGGACCACCCATCCTCGACTCCTCTAATCAATCGTCTGCTCGTTGTCTGTTGATACTTGATACAGCTTGCGATGGAAATCATGGAAACCAACAAAATCGTAACGGAGCATTAATTGTTCTAGAATAAAAGCAACAGATTGCAGCCAACCACTCAGCCACATGGTCCACATAAGCTCAGATCCAAGTGGGTCCATTTTTGTCAGGTGAGTTTCTAATTCTACCTAGTGTTTTGCCGGTGGGTACCGCGGGTACGGGCCGGGTACATCCGCGGCGGGCGACAGGTAGGGCGGGCACGGACACGGCGGGTAGACGGGTACGTCGGACACGGGTAGACGTTTTTTTTTTCAAAACCGCATTACCCTACCGTCTCATACCCGTGCCCGTCGCGGGTACACGGGTAGACGGGTACGGGTACGGTTTTTTTTTATTTTTTTCTTTTGCTGTTTTTGTTTTACAAATATATTTTTTATTTTGTAATGTCGTAAAATCTTAATAATATCATTTTGGCTAAGTACAAATCTAAACGTTCATTTTAAAAAAAATTATATTTTCTAAACGTTCATTTTTTTCAATTATTTTAAAATAATAGATTAAATAAAAAATAGATCAAAATTTTAAAATGAACGTTTAAAAATCAAATAATTTAAAATGAACGTTTAAAATATAAATAAAAATATCTTAAATCAATTAATTTAAAAAGTAAAATAAAAATAAAATTTTATTAAATCAATTACTTTAAAAATAATTTTAAATTATTTTAAATAATAGATTAAAAAATAAAAAAATTGTCCTCCTCCTTTATTCCGGGTTTAGGACCGGCTATGTAAAATAACATAGGCGGAGTTCTAACTTTTTTTTTGTTAGTAGTTTTCTTTAAAATGAATAATTTAAAAACTAATTGAAATGTTTAGAAATTTATAATTTAAAAAATAGTCATAAAGATTAAAAAAAGTTAGAGATTAATACCGGCACTGTCTTCTACCTATCTAATAATTTGCATTCATGTATCATTGCTCGCTCTCTTCCGCACTGTCTGAATCCAAATTATAACCCGGCTGCGGCTCGGTATCGCTTTCTTCAGTCTCGACTTCGGATGATTGTGGTTGATCTCGATATTGATTGCGCTCCTCGGCATCAATCCAATCTTTTAAGCACACAAGTTTCTCAAAAACATGTGCACCCAACTTACTACGTTTATCGGAGAGAATCTTGTTTGACGAACTAAAGCAACTTTCAGAAGGGACGGTTGACACGGGTACGGCAAATACGTCATGGGCCATCATCGCCAGCGTTGGATAGCCCCTTGCATTTCTCTTCCACCACATCATGATGTCAACATCTTCATTTTCGTTGAGCATCGACATATAACTTAATAACTCATTTGTGGATGTGTGCGGTGTGCTTTCCGATTGAAAATCTGCTAACAATCCACCACTGCTAGTGCTCCTGGAAGTGAAACTATTGAAGAAAATAATTAGTAGACAAATAATGTAGATATTATAAATAATAAAGATTAAAAACACATGTAATTTATATTCTTACCTAGGGGCGCGGCGGGACGAAGACGGATTTTGGTTGTCAACCATCTTGAGTTGTATATGTTAAACATCTCATCGAACTTCGAATTCACGTATGCCTTCACTTCGGTGTTGGATAAATGTAGATTATCTTTGTACACTTGAACTATTCTGATTGTGTAATACTTTTTGTATGCCGGATTGAGGTAGCTTGCGATGATGGCAGGGAGGGGTATATCTTCCCAATATTTTAGAAATTTTTGTTTCATGACATCTACGATCGGCGTGAGAGATTTATTGATGTGTATTTTGCTAAGCTAATAAACACCCTAATTTATACTCAATTTCATCCGCAAGTGCACGACCTAGTCAAGTAGTAGTCGGGGTGTCGAACCACAAGGACAAGGGTGAATTACCGTTTCTAACAAGTTCCACTAATCTAGATAATCGATCGAGAGTTTTTATTTCAAAATAAAAGTGCATTAATCTAACAACAACGATTGGAAAGTTTATCAAATTGAAAATCCTAGGGGTTTTCGGCTTCACTCTCACTCGTTTAGTCAATTCACTCTATTTGATCTTTTAGTTTGTTCTTGTGTTTGTCGGGGATTCAATCTCAGATTTAGTACCAAATTTACACTTTCGTGGCTTGATACCGTACCTAAACAATTCGGGTTTCACGATTAAGTACTTCACCTTACAAGTCTAAGCCCATTAAGATCAGTGAATCACTTTGGCATAACATAGATTTTGTACTTCTCCTTTCGGTACCTCACACAATTTCTAGGGTTTCCTCGATATTCCCTTAGGCAATAAGTTTCACGATTAAATACTTGGCCTACGACCTAAATCAATGTTTTGGGTCAAAAGATTCAGTTCCATCTTTCGGTTTCCGCTTTCACTTCTATGATAACATGCAGTTGATTAAAACTAAGCATTCAATTTAGATAAAACATCAATCACAAACAACAAGAACTAAAAGATCAACACACGAGTAAATTAAACCATTTGAGTTATCGAGTTTACACCTAGACCCCTAGAAGGGTGTCTAGCCACAAATCATGTCAAAGATTGCACAAAGATTAATGTTTAAACAACAAAACAACATGAGAAAAGAGTAAAGAAAAGAGTACACCAAGAATATCTACGATTTCTCGCCCAGTTCTTGAGTTATCCTTCAAATCTTTCTCCAATTATGTTCTTCCTCTTCTTTCTTGCTTTAGATCTATTCTACAGTCAGTTGAGAGATTCCTGGACAAAGGGATGCCAAAATCCTTTAATTCCAATGAGAAAACCATTTCAAAACTGCAAGTTCGCGCTTCCAGCCCCAAAATTGCGGTCCGCAATTTTTGCACTTCTTATCAGAACGAACCAGAGAGCAAATCCCATTTTTGCGGTCCGTTTGATAATTGCGGTCCGTAATTTTGTCCAGAAGTGCTTTTCACTTGATTTCTTCATGTAGCTTCGATCCATCTCGTTCCAAGCATTATTTCTCATGTTGACATCCTTATTTACGTTCCATAACCTGCAAAATAATAAGAAATGCAGCAGTATCTCGAACTCGACATAAAAACTGAATAAATCCATAATAATTAACATAAAATACATAGTTTTTGAGGCAAAACCCTAATTGAATATAATATATAATTGAGGTTTATCATTTATCATGGGTTTCGACTTGTTCCAATTCACGATATACCTTAGAGATGCTATAGAGATATTTCAGCAACTCAAATGAGGTCGGTGAGTACGAACAGGATAGTTGGACGGTTGTTTTAAAAAAAGTTTCTAGAAATTTTCGAAGTCTTTCTAGTTGCTCCAATTTCTCGACTCTGGGTTACAATGACATTCCCTCTGGGGTGAAGCTTCTCAAAAACTCCCCAATAACAACATGATAAGGAAGACATCGGTGCAAAAATCTATAGGTAAAGTTCCAACGGGTATCTATATCCCAAGGAACTCTCAACTTGTTTAATCCATAGTTGACGCACATCAATGCAAATCGTTATTTTCTTTCTTAGTTTGAAACAATGTGGTTGAGAGCATTCTTGCTTCGTTGAATTTTGGGTGGGTTTTGGTACCATCCGGTCGCATAAGGGTTTGAATTTGTCTCGGTCCAACATTTTTTCTTGGAACCTCATCCTTTTTTTGGTGCATTTCAACATGTTTTTTAAAGCTGGTCATACCACTAGTTTGTTTATACACAAAAAAAGTTTCTTGCAATTTGGTACCTTACAATCAAGAGTTTTCAAAATGTAATTCTCATCTTTGGTCACCTTATACCAGGACAACCACCACTGATTGTATTCGGGAGCTTTTTTAGTCTTCTTTACTGGTTGTTCTGTTGGTTGTTGTGGGGGGGGGGGGGTAGGGGCACTTCTCGAAGAAGAGACGCCTGCTTCTTGAATTTCAGAGACACAAGTCGAAGGAGTAGATGAAATAGGGGCAGTGAATTGACCTGATGATACAGAAGAAGTGTCTCCATATACATACGGTGCTGTCAGTTGAAGTGCAACTTGTGGAATGAATACGTTCAAATCGGTTGAAGTATAATAAGGTGCACTCATTTGGGGGTTATTGATAATTTAAATCTAACATTTAATCTCTTCTTTGATAATTTTGTGGATAATTGAGTGGTGGCATTTGAGAGGAAGTATTAAGATAATTTTGTGTGACCCGTTCTAGCGATTACCGTCTGGGCGTCTACAGAGAAATTAGAGGGCTCTATGTCAAAGTTCATTGACAAACACGATTACCTACCGTTTACCAAGATGTATGTTTTTTTTTTTTGGCAGCTTGACTGACCAAAAAACTGAGTATAAAACTGTGTATAAATTTCTACTTATTTTATTCTTATATTAAATGATTTTATTAAGGTATCAACAATTGGTTGATAAATTAGTGTGCACTTAGATTATGTTATCTTATAAACTTATAAACTTATAAACGTCTTTGTTTCACATTACAATATTATTTTATTTCTTAACGATAAATATTTGCAATTATAAAATTATTTTTTTTTTCAAAAAAATTGATATCCAGCCAAACTATACCTCTCATACAGACAAGAGAAGTATATTCCAATATGTTAAGATTATTATATCGGACATTGTTGGTCGTATTCTATAAATAAAAAGTAAGTAAATGCAATATTCCTTTTTCCGCATATGACACCTGTATTTGAAAAAAAAACAAAGAGATTCTTAACGTAAACCGATAGAGAAAAAATTTAGGAAACTTAAAATGAATATCGTTCTAATATTTTGAAATTGTATGTTTTCTCTCAAATTATTATTACATTCATCCTTCTAAATCTCAAAATAACATATTTTTAATTATAGATCTTCTAGCAAATTTTTTTTTATTATGTTTCCTTCTAAAAAGGAAAATTTGTCTCCATACCACTTCAAAACTATAAAATTATCAAAATGTTATATGAAAATTAATTGTTGCTCTAATATCACTATAAAACTATTTTAATTGTCAAAATGCCACCATACTGTATAAATTGTTCAAGATTAATTTATTTTTTATAAAGATCAAAAATACCCTTCGAGTCTTCTGAAATGAACATTGTAATTTTAAATTGAGAATTTGATATTGATATGGACTTCCTGTAATTGAAATGATATCTCGGTTGCCCTGACTCATGGAGATAGATAACAGCTTTTTCATCCTTTGATCTACCGCAAGTTCCCAATATATTCAAACTAAATCCGAGATGAGATCAACCATTTGTCCATGGCGACAACTCTAGATGGGAAGGTGAATGGGTTTGCTCCACCCAAACCTCTCCACACAATCAACAGAGATGGAAATGGCAGAGCGACCACCTCGATGGTTCACTGGTGGGAAAGAGAAGATCTCTTGGAGAAGAGCCCCTAGCTCTTTGTGTGTTGGCTACTCTTTTGGGATCCGTTTGGCAAATTAAGGAATAAGTGATAATTTTGGAAGAGTGATAGAATAATATTTTTTCGGACGAGTGGTAGAAGAGTGATATTCTTGACTATTCGGAAGAATGAAAATATCATTTGACAGTTGTTACTCAGAATAGATAAAATATGAATAATTATGATACTAATAATGATGATAATAATAATAGTAAAATAATAATCATAATAGTAAGATAATAATAATAAAGTAATAAAAATAATTATAATAAATAATAATATTATAATAGTAATATAATAAAAATATAAAAATAATCATAATATAGTAATATAATAATGAAAAATTAAAATTACAATCATAATTATAATAATATAATAATAATAAATAATTATAATTTTAATAATATAATCATAATATAATAATCATAATCATAATCATAATCATGATAATAATAATTATAGTCATAATCATAATAATATAATCATAATCATAATCATATAATAATAAAAATATAATCATAATCATAAAAATAATTATAAATAATTATAATTATAATAATATAATAATAAATTAATCATAACTATAATCAACATATAATAATATAATACAACATAATAAAATAATAATAAAGTAATAAAAAATAATCATAATAAATAATAATATTATAATAATAATATAATAAAAATATAAACATAATCATAATATAGTAATATAATAATAAAAAAATATAATTACAATTATAATTATAATAATATAATAATACGTAATCATAATTTTAATAATATAATCAAAATATAATCATCATAATCATAATCATGATAATAATAATTATAGTCATAATCATAATAATATAACAATAATCATAATCATAATAATATAATCTTAAAAATAAAATCATAATCATAAAAATAATTATAAATAATTATAATAATATAATAATAAATAAATCATAACTATAATCAACATATAATAATATAATAAAGGATTATAAAATAATAATAAATAATATAATAATACTAATGGTAACGATAATACAATAATAATAATAATAATAATAATATAATGATAATAATAAATAATAATAATAATAATAATATAATAAATTATAATCATAAATATAATATAATAATATAATAATACTAAATCTTATTCATAATAATATAATATAATATAATCAAACAATAATCGTTATTCCGACGAGAGCTAATCCAATATTCCACCTATAAGTTGGTATACCGGATTAGCACTATTCTGCACTATTCTACTTAGTCTAAAATTCGTTTGGCAAATTATTTCGTCGAAATAGCAATTCTATTCCTACTTTTTGCTATTCCATGGTATGCCAAACAAACCCCAATAAGTGATAATTTTGGAGAAGATCTCTAGAGAAGAGCCCTTTGGAAAAGATATCTTTATTTTTAGAGAAGGAATCATAAACGATCGGTAAGGTGTCATGAACAAAGATAATAAAATATTTGGATTAATTTTTTTAAAATTTTTACCGCATAAATTTTATTTTTCAGTAAATTAAGAGGGCGCCCAAACATCGACTGACACTAGTAAGCTTCAATTATCTATCATATCCAATTAGGGTTCTATCTCGAAAACTATATTTTTATGTTGATTATAAAAGAATTTTTTTAGTTTTGTGTTGAGTTCGAGATACTATTACATTTCGTATTTGATTTTAGGTATTAGAGCTAAAACAAAGACGACGACATAAGGAATAAAGCTTGGAACAAGAAGAACTAAATTGCACGAAGAAATCAAATAAAAATCAATTACTGGACAAAATTATATACCGTAATTTTGAAAATTACAATTAGTAATTCTGAAATCCAAGCTCTGTCAATTCTGTTTTCTCTAGTGTCCAGAATTAAAGACCGTAATTCAATAATTGTGGTCCACAATTATTGACGCTCGGAGCGTGAATTTGAATTTTGAAAGCGATTCTCATGGGGATTAAAAGAAAAATGGACCCCTTTCATCCAGGGGACATCTCTACCCTCTGAAAAACCGATCCGAAGTAAAAAGAGAAGGAAAGCATCATTAGAGAAAGAACAAGAATCAGGCAAGAAGTTGAAGAAATTTTATTAGCTTAGCAAAAAATCTATCTGACACCTATCTTAATGTTTTCCCCCTTATTTCTCTCTTTCATCCTTCTGGTATCGAACAAGCATGGCGACTGGATAGATTTCGATCATTTCCAAGGGTATAGCTATATAGGTGGCAATCAATACTGATATAAGCCTTTCAAGTATGGAGATCAAAGTCATCTCACACTACCTTGCTGCTCGCTTCAAGAAATTTCTCGATTTGCGCTTCCTTGAAGCTGAATGTGTTGGGTGAGGATCGGAAAATAAATATAAGATGAAGTGACAAAGTGAAAAATGAATTGGATCCTTTTATTATCAGATACTAAGGATATCAAAGGTATAATTAAAGTACGAAAATATAATTTAAATTTTAGTATATTTTGTTTCTTTAAAAAAAATAAAAAAATAATATTAGTGATATTTTTTTACAACTAAAATAATTTTAGAGTGAAATTAAAATAATAGTTAATTTTAAGGTGACATTTTAATAATTTTATTGTTTCAGGACGACATAAAAATAAATTTCCTTTTTTTTAAAAAAAATTTAAGTTACATATCTTTCGTCTATGTTCATAGAAACTATATATTTTATCCTAAATAAAAGAAAATTAATACTTTCTTTTTGCTCCATTCCCCAACATTCTCCCCCCCCCCCTCTTATCTAGAATTACTAGGAATATTTAAAATTAAATCTCCCTCTCTCCTCAACTATGACACATCAGCAATTGCTAAATATATTTAATTTATTTTTTTTTCTTTTACAATTTATTTTCTACATTGAAATCTAGAAACAAAGTATTTGCTATTCCTGCATTAATTATTTCTCAATTTTTATCTTTTCATTTTTCTTAATATTTGAGAAGATAAAAGATTTGTTTTCTTCTATTTATATTTCTTTGAATTTATTTCTCCACTATAATCAGTGATACCTTCTCAAAAGCAATAGCTCTTGCTTGTGTTGAAATGATAATGTATGTTCTCAACTTTTTAATTTTATAATTATTTTCAATTGGGAGAACAATAAAGTATTATGATTATTTACTCTTTTTAGATCGAATATTCTTTTAACCGTTATTGTAACATATGACTTTGAAGACATTCTCCGAAATCTGAATGTAATTCCTTTCCCTTTTCAGATTGTGGTAAGAAGAGCCAAAATTTCGTCTTCAACTTGAAAGAAATATATCAAAGTGAGATGTTGAGTCTTGGTGAGATTTAGTCATTTAGAGGAAGTATGTTCTATTGGATATACGGCGGTGAGAACGAAAGTTTTCGTTGACGGGACGTATTAATTTCAAAGAAATTTTAGAATGAAATCAACTACATGATAAAAAAATGATAAAAGATGATGAACAAAAAGAAAAATATAATGTAAAAATATATCTTAATATATATATATTTATGTTCAAATTATTTCTAAAAAAATCTTTTACATAATTTTTTTATATTTTAGAGCTCAATGAACAGCCCTAGTTTAAATAATAAACGAGTAAAACACCTCCAAATGATACGACTTGAAATATGTAATTTATCTACTTATAATAAAAATGAAAAAAAAACTACAAATTTAAATCATTTTGTTAGCTGCATATATCAATATTATGCGAAGAGAGACAAGAGGGAAGAACATTCTTTATTCGAGTAGCTAATGAGAACAAAAATATGATTTATGGATATGGGTGAAAAATATATGTAAATTTGATAATTTTGAAGATTATATACGAATTTTTTTTTGGTTTAAGAAGTGATAGCCCTAGGATGGTGGTATTGAAAGGTCAAGATAGTGTAAGAATGTAAAGAACCTAAGGTAGAAATGTATAAACCGGTTTGAGACTTAATGTTCAAGTGTAATGGCAGCGAAATACAATTTAAATCAATTCAATTCTCACAAGAATATAACAATCAAAGAAATGTGAGAAAAGAAAAGTAAAGATAAAATAAGAACACAAGATGTAACTGAGTTCGGCTTTAACAATGCCTACGTCTCCGGAACCCTCAACCTCTAACAATTGAGGTTGAGCCCATATATTAAAAAGGGTTTTACACTTGTAGAACTTGGTCCCTTACAAAAATGGGTCGCCAAGCCTATCGGTAAGAAGAGTGACAACACACTCAAAAAGATGAGTGACAACACACTCAAAATAAGAAGTGAGTGACAACACACTCAAAAAGGTGAGCACTACAGCTCAAGAAAACGTTTACAAGAAAATCACAAACGATCAAGTTGGGAGAATAGAGAGAAACTAGATTGAGCTTAAACAAGAATTTGGCTAATTGAGTATTTTTATCTCTTGAATTATCTCTCTCACTTTGTATATGGCTAGTAAGCTCTTTGGAGTAATGATTTAGCTAGACAAATCAGATCAACTTTTAAAGTGAGAGAGTAACCCCTTTATATAGACCTCCTGAAGCTGATCAGAATCAATTTTCGGTCTGAATCGTTATAATGATTCACAAATCGTTATAACTCTTCATGAACCGTTATAACTCTTCAATGAACCGTTATAGCTCTTCATGAACCGTTATAACTCTTCATGAACCGTTATAACTCTTCAATGAATCGTTATAACTATTCATGAACCGTTATAACTATTCATGAACCGTTATAACGATTCATGAATCGTTACACAACGTTACGCTCTGGAATTTTACTGATAAAAAAAACTTCTAAATTTTTGTCTAAACAATATGAATCGTTCTAACTCTTCATGAATCATTATAACTGTTTGAATCGTTATAACTCTTCACGAGTCATTATAACTGTTCATGAACTGTTATAACTGTTTGGTCTATTTTTCTTGTTTTCTTATAGTTTAAGCTCAATCATTAGTCTTGGTTCTTGTGCACTAATCCATTTTGTATTTCAATCCATGTACAAAACTCAAACAAGGCAAATTATAAAATTCAAGATTATTTTGCAAATCGACAAATCAAAGAAGATGTTAAGTGTAACAAGAGGGATATATATTAATGAGGAAGGATCTTTGACAATGACTATTTTGACAATCTTGATAACAAATTTTTAAATAAATTTAAAAAATTCTTATTTTTTTACTTATAAATTAAAAATATTTTAAATTTCATACAATTTTATTATTATTTGATGATCTATCAAAATCATTGGAAACATTATAAATTATATAAAATTTTGATTGTTTTTGATGGACTATCAAATATAATAAATTGTATGAAATTTAAAACGCTATCAAAAGTAAAAAATATATCTATAATTTTTTAATTTTTAGAATTTTGTATTTATTTAAAAATCTATTTTAAAATTATCAAAATAATTCATTGTCCATCTCTTCCCGTCATATAATATATATTTTGATGTAATTTAAAAAGTTTATTATAATAAATATAAATTATTGTACTTTCAGTAGATATGATATTCGTAAAAAAAAACATAATTACTTTTGATGCTTTTAGAGGAGTGTGATGACTGTACATCAAATTCTGCAAGAACTTGGGTATAGACGTAAATAGTGTGTTAAAAAACCGTCCGGAAAAACCCGACCCGCGGAACCCGTCCCCGCGACCCGTTCCGACCCGATCCGTGCTCAAACCCGTCAGACCCATGACCCGTTAGAACCGGCGGGTCTAGCACGGGCACAGATAATTTTTTTTGAAAAAAACCCGTCCCGACCCGACCCGACCCGTCCAACCCGCCCTAACCCGTGCCCGACCCGACCCGACCCGACCCGTCAACCCGCCCTAACCCGTGCCCGACCCGACCCGAGAAACCCGAGAATCAAACCCGTCCGACCCGACCCACTTTACCCGTCTGACCCGTCCCAGACCCGCAGAAATTCAAAAAAAATAAAAAAAAATAATTCAATTTTTTTTCTTACAAATACCACCCCATTTCATCTCATATCCTCACACAAGCAACTTCACTACATCTCTTTTCTTAATTCTCCAAACCAAACTCTCCCTCGTTAATTCGTTAATCATTAGATATTAACATTTCTCTAATTATATTATTATAGCAATTTTATTACATTATCTAGAAAAAAATCAAAAATATTTATATTAGTGTTATTTAGTTATTATTATCAATTTAGCATTCGTTATAATATTTGTCGTTAATTCGTTTTAAAGTTTCGGGCTTTCGACAATCTTTCGATTCCGACAAAAAAAATGTTAGTTATTAGTATATATTATATTTTATAATTAGTATTTTATAATTAGTTTATATTTTTTGGTAATTAGTTTTTTAAATTTATATTTACATTCTTTTTTCTGCCATTTATTTCTTTTAATTAGTTTTTATTAGATTCTATATTTTTTGTAATTAGTTGTATTTTTAATTTATAATAATTAATTCTTTTTATATTTATAACATTCATTATATTTTTTTTAATGTTTTTAGCAATATCAAATGATATCTCCCAATCCCTCTCATGCCAAAGAAATGACACATCGATTGAGCGTTGAAATTTTTGGTGAAGATATGTCACGTTCTAACCCTCCGAACCCAAACTATCAATAAAATCCTAATCCTCCGCATCCTTATTATCAACAAATTCCATCACAACAATATTATCCATCATAACCGCATATTAATCCTAATTACAACCCGCAAATCACTTCCTTTAGTGTCGGACAAGGTTCGACCTCATTTCCGTCAAGTTCTCAATATCCGTCAAGTTCTCAATATCCGTCAAGTTCTAATCAATATCCGCCAAGTTCCCAATATAATACCGATACAACAACTAGTGGTGGACTTCCACCGTTACATCCAACAAGTGCGGAATGTTCCACACCAACACTCGACTCAAGCGTCCCGGAATCCCCGATCGAATCGGGAGCTGAGAAGAGAAGGAAGATAGCTCCCCCAAGTTATGATGCACCTTGGTGGCGCTATTACGAATAAACTTTAGGTCCCGACGATGTTCTAATCAATGTACGATGTAAGATAAGTAATTACAAAACTTCGTACAATTATGTAATAAAAAATGGTTTAAGTCAATTTAAAAAATATGCCGATAAACACATAGCAAAAAATGAAGAACCCCAAGAAAGACCCGATATCCGTATGGTACAAAGTTGTTTGAACTCGGAAAGTACTAGAACTCTTGTCAAATATGACGAGAAAATAATGTTAAAAGAGTTTACTCGATACATAGCGAAAAAAGAACAACCAATAAGTATGCCATATTATGAACGATTAAATTTGAGCAAGTTAAGAGTACCATGGGACATAGATACACGTTGGAATTCATCATATAGAATGCTACACCGTGTCCTTCCATACAAACATGTTATAAGTGAGATCCTACGTAACTGACCCGAGAAATTATCATTATTATGCTCCATAGAAGAATGTGACAAACTCGAACAAATTCACACATTTTTAGAAGTTTTCTTCAACGCAACCGTCCAACTATCATGTTCGTACATACCATCCGCGCATCAATTGCTTCAACATCTCTATTTGATATCTAAGGTTTATTTTTTCGTCTTATATTTTTTGTTACAAATTTTAAATTATTTCATTACTAATTTATTTTATTTTTTTCAAGGTGTACCATGATTTTGAGAATATAGATCTTCGTCGAATCGCGGAGGATGTGCACGGTGACTCGCCTCACACCGATTATAGAAATCATCCCTAAAATATTGGGACAAATTTCCTTTCATTACAATTATTGTCAATTGTCTCCATCCTTCATTCAAGAAAAAGTATATTATAAAATTGCTTGAACGGTATAAGAATAATCTAAATTTACCACATATCGGGAAGGAACAACGTGTGACATCCGCATTGAAAGAAATATTCAACTTATACAACACCCAACTTCATGCAAACCAAACGAATCAATCATCTTCTTCAAATTTTCGTAATATTAGGTACTAAAATTTAACATATTTATAATATTCGAACTCGTTATATTGTGAGACTAATATTTTCAATTTCTTGAAATATGTTAGGAGCAATAGTCGGTCTGCATTATTGGGAGACTTGGAGGAAAATGACGACTCACAAATGCAAAATAAATATGAATGAATTAGTTAACTATTTGTTTAGGAAGTATGGAACCCGACGGTATTGACATTCTCGATTATTGGAAGAGGAATGAAACTGCATATCCAACTCTCGCGCATGATGACACGTGATATATTTGCCGTGCCCGTGTCAACCGTACCTTCCGAATCTTGTTTTAGTTCAGCAAACAAGATACTAACAGATAAACGCAGCAAATTGGGTGCAAAGACATTTGAACGACTTGTATGCTTGAAAGATTGGTTTGATGCAGAACAACGTAATCAACATGCACCTGTAGAACAATCATCCGGTGAATTTATGACAGAAGCGGATGCAGACTCAGATGACATGTCAGAAAATGATCTATGGTATATGAACTCGAATTTTTAGACGATATTTTTAAACACTTATATTCTTTATTTTTTCCCATTTTTATTATTTTTCTAACATTTACAATCCTTATTTGATTTTTTTTAATAAACTTTACTAACAAAAAAAAGTTAGAACTCCGCCTATGTATTCATAGCCGGTCCCAAGCCCGAAATAAAGAAGGAGAATAACTTTATTTTTAACCCATTTATTTTAATTTTTATAATATTTTAAAAAAATTCTCATTTTTTTAAAGTTCCATCATTTTATTCCAATTTTTTAAGATTTTATTTAATTTTTTACTTAAATTATTTTATTTAAAATTTTATTTCAATTTATTTTGAGTCATCGTTGTCACGAACAATTATAACGGTTTGGGAATCGTTATAACGGTTTCTGAAACGTTATAATATTTCATGAATCGTTATAACGTTTCATATATTGTTACAACGATTTATTGATCCGTTACAACGATTTATTGAATCATTATAACGATTTTTGAAATTTTAGAAAACAAATTTGACCCGCCGACCCGTCCCGTTCCCGACCCGCCCACCCTTGGACCCGACCCGACGGATCTAGAACGGGTCGCGACCAAATTCCCCCAAAATAGATCCGTCCTAACCCGTCCCGTGTAAACCCGTTGATCCGTTTCGTCAAAATTCGCCGACTCGCCATAACCCATCCCGATCCGACCCGACCGTGTCGATTTTAATACACTAGACGTAAACAACAAAGGGGCTTGGACATGGGAATCAAAACAGTTTTACATGAACATGGTGTATATACAAAACACTCACCCGCAGGCATAACCGCGGCTCTTATTATGTTGTAATCCTAAAAGATGATACACCATGTGCATTCCAGGTGGGGTAGCACCCCCCAAACTACAAACCAAATTTCGAAAAAAGAAAAAAAAAACAAATTTTCTGTAGCGAAAATATCGCCCTCTCTAGAGAGAGAAGGGTGGGAGAAGAGAGAGAGAGAGATAGCCTAGCTTGCCTTACCGCGATGGGAAACAACAGTAAGCCACCGGTAATGGAGAGGAAGAAGAACAAGAAAAAGAAAGGTCGAGCTCTTGTCGAAATCCAAAAGCGAAGCCTCCGCCTCCAACAACAGGAGCAGCCCAAACAAAACCCTAGCTGCAACCCTAATGTCACTTCCTCTCCGAATTCCTCCCTCCGCCACCACACCTCCTCATCGGGCCGTCGCATCACCCGCCGGAACCCCAATCCCGACCCATCCACCTCAGGCGAGGCCTCTGCCACCTCCTCTTTGGATGAAGATGATGATGGATCCAGCGGTCGCCGTCGTGAGAAGAAGCTTAAGCTTGTGCATCGTCTCCCCAGCAGTGACTCCGTTCCTGATCCCAAGGTCCGGGAAGGAAAATTGAAGAATTAATTGCTTCATTAATTAACCTCTCACTGTTTCCATTTTCTTCTCTTTCTCGTTGAATTTTTGGCGGGACGTGGCATCCTCTGTGGAGTTGTTATTGGAAATTCCTTTGGAAGTTTAAATAGCGTGGGTTGGTACGAATACGATCCGCTTACTAGACGGCGGGATTTGTTGGAATCCTTGGATTCTTTTCGTCTGTCAGATCTTTTCTCGAGGAATTCGAATTTGACCGGGTCAAAGCCTCCAGTTGGTTCCTTGAAAGTTGAAACCCAGAGATTATCCTTTCTCAACTGGATGCCTCCGTGTTGAATGCTCTCATATTTATTAAATGATTTTCTCACTTCGTGCTATTCTGAAAGCTTCTCTTTTTAATTATGTGCGGGAAAGAAGAAACAACTGACTCGCTGTATTTGGAAAAAGTTCAATTTTGTCTTTTCTTCGCCTTTCCAAAATATCTCTCTTTCTCTCTCCAGGCCTCTCGTGTCCATCGTTAGGCGCATTATTTTCGTGGTGGAATGGTGGTCGATGTTTTTCTCTGCCTCATGTTTTTTTATTGTCGGTTTTATTCACTAATTGTATTATTTGTAAAATTTCAGGACGAAGGGAACTGGTCCGAGAAAGGGACCGCTTCTTGGCAAGGTTAGTAGCAATGCTTTCAATTAAAGGGGACAAAGAAAAATGCTGTTCTAGTCGGTAGAGAGTGTCAGATTTGGGTAAATTCAATTAGTGCTGATACGTCACTCTTAACATTTGGTATGAGCAGAGAATGCACTGGAATTGGGGCCCGCAACACCTTTGCCAGACAAAAAGACGTTGGAGTTCATGCTTGATAGGCTTCAGAAGTGAGTGTCCCCATGTCTTTTCTTTTTTCAAAATCCCATCTTATTATTTTCCCACTCCTTTTTAGCTGTTTGGCTTATTCAATTTCTTCAATTCCTAATTTAATGCAAATGAAAAATCTATAGGAAAGATACTTATGGTGTCTACTCAGAACCGGTTGATCCTGAAGAGGTAATTTTATTAATATATATTTTTCTTGGACATTTTCGTGCTGTTCTAAAATTATTCTCAATAATGGTTTGGTTTACGTTTGATGGTTAATAATTTGACATGCAGCTGCCAGATTATCATGACATCATAGAGCATCCAATGGATTTTAGCACAGTGAGGAAGAAACTGTCCAGTGCGACCTACAAAAGCTTGGAGCAGTTTGAGGTTTGTTCCGGGACAGCTAGACTGTCTATTTTAGTGCACTAGTGGAAGCAACTTTATTTCAATCTGCTCTTTAACCCACCTAATACATTCTTACTAAAGAGTTAATTTTTCATGTAGTTATATGGGGCAGACTTTTTGTTTGATACTGACATATTTTTCTTCAACCAATTTTAAGTTTAAACAACATGATGATGTCAAAATGTGTATGACAAGAATTCTTTGCTTGCCAAAGCTATTTCGAAAGTGTGAATTCAGTTTCTTCATATGTGAGTCAGTTCTTGTGTCAGATGGTGATAACTATACTTTTTGTTTACCTTAATTTGCTGCACCAATTTGTTCTTTCAATTATGATTGGCTTTATTTCCCATCAATAAGACTAAGGCTATTTATGTAGGAGTTCTCTGCTATGCTGTTTTTCAGATGTGAATTGAAATAGCAAATGTACCTTTATCTTAATATCACTGCCTTTTTTACATAACTAAGAAAAACTATTCTATTATCTTGCTTATATCAAATCAGTATTGTCCATATTTTTGGAATTGGAGTTGTTTAGGATGTCTCATTAGTACCCTTTGGAATTATTTAATAGAATATGCAGAGCATAATCTATGTTGCATTGTCGGCTTTGAACAAATGACTTGAGAACTCATAGAAAGCTATTGTTTGAGAAGTCCTTACCATTTGTGGTTCTATCCGTTTACTAGAATACGTTTTCTTTTGATTTGCAATGACAAATAAAGACATAACTTATTTGTTGCACTTCTCTTTTGTATTCACTCAATTTGTTCTGTTTACAGAAGGATATATTCTTGATCAGCTCAAATGCAATGAAGTATAATTCACCAGACACAATTTACTTTCGCCAGGTATACAACATAAGCTGGTTTGCAATCCTTCATCTTTTTTTTTTTACGCATTATTCATATTTATTATCTTTTGCAATGAGTGTGTGCAGGCAAGGGCGATTGAGGAGTTAGCAAAAAAGATCTTTGAGAATATAAGACAAGGTGGTGATGGCACTGAGCAACAGATGCCAAAGCCAGCTGGCAGAAGAGGGCGGCCACCGAATAAAAACAAAAAACCATCCGTAAAGCCATCTTCTCAGGATGATGCTCCTGATATGATCTTTTCCATACCAATGGCGACCAACAATATTGTAGATGAGAATGCTGTGCGGTCATTAAGATGTGATATTACAAAATTGGCCTCAGTACCAAAGAAACCAGCAATTATTGATAATTTCCGATGGATCAATGAGCAAAGAATAGAAAATGATCCAGAATTATCCAGTAGGTGTGGATTTGCTTTTTCTATTTTGTTGTGTTGAACTTTTGTTTTATACCCAAAGAAGCCCTAATTAAGCAAGTTGACAGGTTCTGGATTGAAAGGGCTTTCAGCAAAATATGGCAGCAGTAAAGGCCTAAGCGTGTCAGATGAAAACCGACGAAGAACATATAAGCTTTCCCAGCTTTCAATATCTTCTGATGAGTCTCCAATACTTAGCACTTTTGACCGAGAGAAGAAGCTTCTCATACCTGTATGCAGTATTTATTAGCTGAATATACTTGGTCATATAAACATTACCATTACATTAGTGAGGGTTTGATTTTGCTTAATTCAATTTAACACAACAAGTGGGTGATCTTGTTTATAGATCTGTTATTGCCTGTGCCACAAGTAGTGCAGTAACCGCTCTGAGTCCTCTCTCTCTCTCTCTCTCTTGCACACATGTGCACGCACAGATGAACATTGACAGACACATACATGAAGCCTTATTCTAATAATGAAAATCCATGAACAGGTAGGTATTCAAGTGGAGCATGCATATTCAAGGAGTATTGCCAGATTTGCAGCAAAACTAGGCCCTTCTGGTTGGGCTATAGCTGCGAAAAAAATCGAAAGAGTTTTGCCTTCTGGTACAGAATTTGGCCGAGGATGGGTTGTAGATGGTGAGCCTAGTCAAAAACCTGAACTACGTATCCCATCCCTGGACAACATGCTTACTCACACTAATGCTACAGTTGCACATGAAGTCAAAAGAACTACAAATGGTGAAGATTGTTCGGCAAACGAGAACACTCTACCTGACAACTCAAGGTCCAGAACATCTGGCACAACCCCAAGCTCTGCAGATAATAATAATTTTTCAGAGGATGAGCAACGGCATCAGCCAAAGGCATTCTCTCAGCCTACAATAAATGGATTCAGTACACCTCAAAATTATACAAGGCAAAATCTAGCTGAGGTCATGAATCTACATGGTCAGGGCTTCAGCACGACTCCTAGTAGCAACATTATTAATAGTGGTGTTTTTAACCAGAGGAACCTGTTGAATTCAGCCAAGCCAGACTTGAATGTTAGTTTCCAACAGCTGGTCCCACCAAGTTCCAACTCCTCGAGAGTCAACTCACAGCAGCAGCCGAACTTAGCCTTACAGCTCTGATCTATTGTAACTTTAATTAATTTATTTTAGGTTGATATATACCATAAGATATGCTGGTGTTTCTTGCTTGAGTTTCGGTCAGAAATGAAGAGGGAGGTGGGGGCTTAGATGGGTTTTTAGGGTAGACATGGATGTATAGATTGATCAATTATATGTACTATTGTATTAGAAGTTAAATGTCTTAGAAAGGGAGTTGAGCATTGAAATTCATGTGGCTCAGACTTTGATTTTGTAATCTGGACCCCTTGCCTTGCATTTCCCACTTAAAACCCAGCACCGAAACTCTTTAATGGAACCACTGTGATATTGTCTTTGACCTTAGTTCTAATTCTATTGTCCACATTCTTCCAGAGTAACCCTGACGACAATTCAAGGAGAGCATGCATGAAATATTTGATGACTCCCATGTAGTTCCTCTGAAATAACTAATCGACTACATTGAAAAAGTTCACCCATCGACAGTTTCGTTTTTGATGCAATTTCTTTTGAAAAAAAAACATTGAAAGAATCTAGGCATTCTTCTGCTCGTAATGTGCCTACGTTACTCGCTGGGGCTGGCTCACCCTCAACAGAAAGGAAAGAGCAAAGAAGGACTAGGTCCAACTTTTGAAAGCAGGGAAGAATCCAATCAGTGCAAGTGAATGCCAAAGTGAATAGATAATGGTTCAAAAAGAGTAAATAATAGATGAGTAATGCGCCACCTTACGAGAGTGCTGAGAGAGAGGCTTGTTATAATATGATATATCTCGGTAGAGGGAAGAGAGAACAATTCTGAAATTTCTTTCTATTCAAACTATATCTTCTATTTCTCTTACACTATTTTCTTCTCTCTTACTTTCTTACAACAGAATACAAGTCTATTTATAGCCTTAGAAATGACTCTTAAAATTCGTAATAAAAACATATAATAAAAACAGAATTCTAAACAGCACCCTTTCAGCTGACCTCTCTCCACTAAAATCATCATAACTCTCTGTAGGGAACTCCAAACGACTTGACATTTGAACCATTGGAAACTAGACTTCAATAGCTTTCCATCCATAGGTCATACACTAAATTCCACGTCCATTTGCCCCTTCAAATGCTGTCCTTAATTAGCCTTAAAATTCTGCCAAAGTGCTGAAGCCAAAGAGTCTCCCTTTATTTTCTAATTTATTTAACTTTAATACTAAAATTAAGTTTATTTTTCAACACCCCCTCTTAAATTTAATTTCTTTTTCATCCTTCATGTCAATCATCATTGAACTTCTTCATAACTCGCAGCGAATAGCGACGTCACCCATTGACGGCTTCTTCTCGATTCATTGATCTAGGAAATTCAAAAAATCAATCGTGGTTTCATCTCATATGCCATCCAATTTACCTGACTCTTCAGGTCATGTATGTGTGAGATTCACACCCACACCGCGGCTCCACACCGCATTTTTTTCATGTGGCTCCACACCACATCTTCTCATGTGGCTCCACACCACATCTTCTCATGGTCTTCACACACTTCCAGCAAAACATCTCATAATGTTGCTAGTTCTCTTATCCTTGCACTCATTGCACAGGCTATCATGAGTCATTGCTCATGTCGGCTTCACTCACCGATTCTTCGAAGACCACTAGCAAAAACTTCACCACGATTTTGTAACATTCGCTGCTTGATACATAACTCTCATCATTGACAATTTTTTTTTCTTACAATATCTCTAAAACTATCTTCACGAAAAAAGAACACCCTTTTCTTCTTTTTTTCTCCTCTTTTTTAACACATGATATTTTTTTCCGACACTTTTTCTTTTCTCACAAAAAATAAAATAAGGGGATTCACTCATTTTTTATTTTTTTTTTCAATTCTCCTAACAACACAGAAAAACTCATATACTAAAATAAACTCAGAAAATACTCTTAACACTTAACTTTCTTTAAAATAAATATCGAGACTCACCATATTTTTTTCTTCAACATCTCTCTTTTTTTCTTCTTTTTTTCTCTTTTTTTCTTTTTTTTTCTTCTTCTTTTTCTTCGCCATGGTAGATCTCTCTTGATTAACTGAACCTAGCTCTGATACCAATTTGTTATAATATGATATATCTCGGTAGAGGGAAGAGAGAACAATTCTGAAATTTCTTTCTATTCAAACTATATCTTCTATTTCTCTTACACTATTTTCTTCTCTCTTACTTTCTCACAACAGAATACAAGTCTATTTATAGCCTTAGAAATGACTCTTAAAATTCGTAATAAAAACATATAATAAAAACAGAATTCTAAACAGCACCCTTTCAGCTGACCTCTCTCCACTAAAATCATTATAACTCTCTGTAGGGAACTCCAAACGACTTGACATTTGAACCATTGGAAACTAGACTTCAATAGCTTTCCATCCATAGGTCATACACTAAATTTCACGTCCATTTGCCCCTTCAAATGCTGTCCTTAATTAGCCTTAAAATTCTGCCAAAGTGCTGAAGCCAAAGAGTCTCCCTTTATTTCCTAATTTATTTAACTTTAATACTAAAATTAAGTTTATTTTTCAACAAGGCTGTGGGACAAAGAAATGCGGAAAAAGGTTGCATAAATCTCTTCCGAAAGAGCAATTCCTCTCCAATGGAAGAGATAAAACTTCATACATAACTGTGAAGAGCATCCCTCACTACACAAGGCAAGCAAGCAAGGAATGGGAGTTGGGAGGCATGGAGCAGGTAAAAAAGTCTTTCTCTAGGCGGCACTGCTTCCCACCAGGAAAGTAGGCTACCTAATTCTTCGTTCGTGATGGCTGAAATCCTTGTTTTGACGGCTTCGACGAAGCCGATTCAGTTCCTCATGGATTCTTGTTTAAGGCGGTTCGATACGGACTTAGGAAAGGGCTGGTGATGTAAAGCAAAGGATCGGGAAGGAGAGCTTCGAGAGGGTATCGCTCGGAGTCCCACAAGCAAGTTTCTTTTCTTTAATTATATTCTCAATCGCCGAAGGATAGGAGGTAAGAATGAAAAGGTCCTCTTGTCCGTCGACCCGAAGAACTCACTCGATTCCCCATGATGATATGCGTCAACGTACGTAAGGAATTATATAAACTACACTTGCCTTCAAATCCCATCTCGGGCCGATTGCGGATGAGAAAGAAGCACCAATAGCATAATGCAATTGCTATCATGCTTGGAGCATAGATAGAAGAGGTATGGGTATAGGTAAAATGCACACCCAGGTATGTGAAACGAGTAAATCATAATTATAAGGGCCATATATTACGAATTCATATCCACTGCTGTGCAATACTATGCAGCGCAGTACGTGGTCCGTTCGATTATTTTGAGATTCATACTAACTCGAATCTTGAAGTACTAACTCAAATTTTAAAGTGATCGAATGGATCACGTGTTGCGCTGCATTGTTGCTGCGTACCATATAGCAGTGGATAGGGATCCCATATTTTACTGGGTCACTTCCGTGGAACAATTTAGGTTCAGGAGCATTATCTGGAATGTGACAAAAATAATTGGGGCAATCTGGGATGTGGTTGCGCTCTTTTGGGGCGAACAAGTCTTAAATATTTAAAGAGAATGGATTTAATTATTATCATTTTGGTGCGGTGACATTAAAATTAAATATCAAATAACTATTATTTAAATTGTTAAATAACAAAACTAATTGAAAGAATATTTTGTAAATATCATCTTATATATGTATACAAAAAATTATATAATTTCGATATTATTTATATAGGCATCAAGCGTTAATAAAATTAATGGATCAAATTTTACAATTTAAACATGTTACTTGATGACTATTCAAATAAAGTTTAAAATGTTTGATTTTTCATATATATATAATTGAGATGATATAAAATACATCTAACGGTTCACATTTTTAAATTTATACATAAATAAATAAATAGACACCATGAACATCAAAAAAATGGTAATTGAATTTCTTCTCATATTTAAAAGGGGCCGAAATATCAGTATAATTAATGTTACTAGTGATCATATCATGTACTTGAACTTGCGATCAAATACACTGATTAGTCAACTCTTTCCTTGACGATTAAGTTTTTTTACTAGCCGACACTTGAGAGAACTTATCCACCTAAATTCGAACTCGGGAGCTTACTGGCAAATTTTTGGCAACATTCTGAACTACAAAATCTGTAATGTAATTAGAAATCTCAGAATTTGGACCCACAGAATTGTGGGCAACACTAAATCAGAGATGGCAACATTTACATGTTACTAAATTAAGACAGAAAAAGGTCCAGTCAGTGTCTCGTAATTGTTTCAAAGTCGTTTCTCCTTCATTGTAGAAATTTGATTCCATTTTTTTTGGGAAGGGATCACTTGACAATGGTTATATTGATAATGGATTTTTAAATAAATATAAAAATATTTTAAAAATAGAAAAAATCTTATAAATATGTTATTTTACTTATAAATTGATGGTGATTTAAATTTCATATAATTTTTTTTATCGTTTGATAGTCCAACAAAGACCGTTAAATTGAAATCATTATAAAGTGCATAACATTTTGATGGTTTTTGATGAACTAATAAGTAATAATGAAATTATATAAAATTTGAATTACCGTTAATCTATGAGTAAAAATATATATTTATAAGATTTTTATTTTTAATTTTTTTAATATTTATTTGAGAATTCATTATCAAAATTATCAAGGATCCCTTTTCATTTTTTTATGGCGTCAACTCTAGCGCACTGGCAGAAAAAAAGTAAGCACATTCAGACATTGTACTTTGGACCACATCACAGAGCAGTAACATTACTGGGTGGCGATGACGTGCTGGAAAACAAGGAAAAAGAAGTAGCTTCAGGGCCTGGGAGCAACTTCAACTTAATGTAAAGAATGAAGATCAAAACAGCGAAAGAGAGAATTTGTTTGTCACGTTTGCAAATCAGTTGCGTTTTCTTCTTTCCTTCTTTCAATACAGATAACGCACGACTATCAAAAATTATAATCCGAAACATAACAGTAGAGTTATATTGAAATACAGTTCATTTATCCAACATGAGATAAAGGTATGGCCGAACAAGTTATAATATATGGGTTTGTTAGGGTCTTAAAATAGCAAAAAGTAAAAATAATATTATCATCATTCTGATATAAATTTATCAAATGATATTTTTTAGATTAAGTAGAAGAGACAGAAGAATGCTAAACCGATATACTAAGTTATAGGTGATGTACCGATTTAATTATTGTAAAATAGTAATTATTATTTAATTATATTATATTATATTATTATATTATAATTATGATTATGATTATAATTTATTATTATTATATTATAATTATGATTTATATTACAAATGATGAAAATTTCAAATATCGAGTAAAAATCAACCAAAAAAATTTCGAGTACTACATGTCTTTACCTCTAGAAAGGGATATAGCCACATATGTTCAAGTTTATGTTATAAAAATTCATCACAAAATAAGAATGCATAGTGCAAGAAAAGAAAAGAAAAGAAGAGAAAAAAATACTTTCAGGATCTCGCTCGATCTCTCGCTTGAAAATCTTTTTGTAATCACTTCTTGCCTTTGGAGACTTGTTCTTTGACTTCAAAATAGTTTAAAACTTAGGCTATGATGGGGTCCGAATATGAAATGAGATGAAGGGATCAATTTTATTCAATCTCCAGTATAAAAATAAGTGCGCTCAAATTAAATCAGCGACTCTAGAGAAAAGGCGGTTGTGGTTCGGTTCGGACCACTTCTAGTCCGAGTAGGACTGCACTGGTTTGCGTAGGACTACTTGAGTTTCTGCGCGGTCAATTTATTTCCTTATCTTGCACCCCAATCCAATTAATCTAGCATCCAAGTAGTGGCAATTTCTGAAATACAAAATAATACACACTAATATCTCAAACTCCAAATAAAAATGAAAGTAAAATAATATAATATGCTAACTTTTAGTAAGTCGTTTTTTAGATTGACCCTAACAATAGGTATATAATATTTAGGCGTATCACAGTGTGATTTTTTGAGACCTATCACTACAGGAAAAAAGATTTTCTGCAACCCCTCATATACGCCGGTTATATTAAAAACGAGTGTAGAATTTCCGCTCTCGCCCTCCAGAATAATTCTCCACCGGTTATTTTAATAACTGGTGTATGAAGCAAGACATCCACACCCTTTATTTAATAAACCCGGTGTAGAAAATATTAGTTCTCATCTACACCATTTGTTTACTATAAACCGGTGTAGAAAACTATCATCTACACCCTTTAATAGTTTAACCGGTGTAGAAAACCATCATCTACACCCTTTAATATTTAACCGGTGTAGAAAACAAATAGAGCAAAAACAACCAACGCGAGTCGACCTAATTACTGACCCCTTCTCCATACCCCAGCCGCCAGCTCGATCCTGATCTGAAACTTCATCTCTCTCACCATTAACTCTCCCATTAGCTACTCTTCAATTAATTCAGTCCAAACAAATAGTACAAAATTCGGAAAAAATAGGAAAAAAATTAGAAATGTAAGGAGAAAGAGAAGGAGAGCACGTGAAAGCAAAGAAAATTTGATTTTGATCAAATTTGGTATATTTTTTATTTTTATCCTTTATTATTTCGGTTTTTATATAATTAATATTTAAAAATATTGAATTAATTACTTAATCTTGATCTTAGAATCAATTCTGCTCTCCAGCCTTGAGCTTGCATCTTCTCGACTCCGTAGTCATCTCTTCTGTCTCCGGTTATTTTGAGGTTATTTTTGTATCTTTTTATTGATTTATTTAAATTTTAAAATTTATGATATGGTGTATATTTACTAATTAATTAGCATTAGCATATCAATTGTATTGTCATATAGGACCATTTTTCGGAACTTAAATTAATTTAGGTCGGTATCCGTTCGGGATTAATCCAATAGGGATTAATCTCGAATTGTCCCCGATTTGGGACTGCTCTTTGAATACTTTATCTCATTTAGGATTAGTGAACATATGCTAGCTACAATCTGATATTTGAGAAGAATTTGGTTCAGTATTTCTCCTATTGTTTCCACGAATACGTACGTACAAGCAAATGTGCATTGGCGTATTCGGGAAGTTTGTAGGGAAATGCTTTGCGATTTTTCTCAAACATCGATTTGTAACTAGTATATGTTCACTAATGAGATAAATTATTCAAAGAGTGGATTAGGATGGTTGGCGGTCCAAAACTCTTGCTTTGAGTCTTGACCCTAAACCCCGACATGTGAACAATTTTATTTTCTACGAGATGGATCGTAATACTTGGATGTATGAGATCGATCGGACATCGATGAATATTTGTCAAGAGTTGAAGAATTTATGAAATGTGCCACGAGAAAATATGAGACTAAGAGGTGAAGTGAAACTTTTATGTCCTTGTTGTGGACCGTCAAAACTTCATCGAGTGGAAGGATCTTTGAAGAAGTCAAATCCCATTTGATTCGTCGTGGATTTAAACAGCGATATACAAGGTGGACCAAGCACGGAGAATATGTAGATGCGAGGACTAGCATGAATCTACCGGATTTAGGAACTAATGTTGAAAATGAATTACAAACTGAAAATGTTGAACATGTAGAACCGACTGAAAATGTAAATTTTCCACAGTGTAATGATGAATTAGATGAACTGATGAATCACGTGCCTGCAGATTTTGTTGATGATGTTCCTGATATTTTTGAAAATTTGCACAAGGACTCGAACATACCTTTATTTCCAAGTTGTACGAAATATACAAAAATTTCAGCGATTTTCAAATTGTATAATCTGAAAGCCAAGAACAATTGGAGCGACGCTAGTTTCACATCTCTACTCAAACTTTTGGGAGATATGCTTCCGGAAAATAATGTGTTGCCAGATTCAAATTATAAGGCAAAAAAATTGTTATGTCCCTTGAACTTAGAAGTAGAGAGAATTTCGGCATGTCCGAATGATTGCATACTATTCCGAAACGAACATAGGGATCTGGATAAATGTCCAAATTGTAATGCATCTCGATACAAACCGAGGGACGATAGGGTCGAAGATGATAGAAAGAAGAAACCATCTGCAAAGGTATTGTTCTATCTGCCAATAATACCCAGGTTGAAGCGTCTTTTTGGTAATAAGAGAGATGCTAAATTATTGAGGTGGCACGCAGATTGCAGGAAAAAGGATACATTATTACGACACCCTGCGGACTCTCCAGAATGGAGGAACATAAACAGAGCATTTTCAAAGTTCGGAAATGAACCTAGAAATTTGAGATTGGGGCTATGCACGGATGGCATGAATCCTTACGGCAACATGAGTAGTCGTTTGACTACATGGCCTGTTTTAGTGTGTATTTACAATCTTCCTCCATGGTTATGCATGAAAAGAAGATATATGATGATGTCATTGCTAATTTCTGGGCCTAAACAACCAGGTAATGACATAGACGTGTACCTAGTTCCATTAATAGAAGAACTCAAAGCATAATGTGATTGTTTCTTTTGGTTCAGAAAGCCTCATGTAAATGTCAAAAGTGAAGGAAGATACTCGGAACATATATCTGCTCCTTGTTCATTCTGAGTTCTGCCCATATTGGGTTGAATTAAACTACTAAACATATATCTGTTCCTTGAATGCCGCTCAGTGATTCATATCTGTTCTCAAATCAACACTTATTGTTCTTCTCTTCATTCTAACACCACTTATATGCACTGTGGTCTTTTCAGCAAAGTCTTTTGAGCTTCAGCATTTAGGAATTGTGCTCGGGCACTGATATTGCTGTACCGTTGCTGGCTGGGCCTGGCATTTGCATCTGATATATGAATTGGTCAGATTATTTCTATAATTCTATTGTATAGGACGTATTTAACATCAAGGTTGAGAATGAAGTTGCCAAGAAGAAGACAATAAAGACGATGGGCGAGCGCTGGAAGAACTGGAAATCTCATTTGGTAAAAAAATATATCTTAAATGAGAATCCTGGAGATCCATGTGATGATTGGACTATCTCGGAGGCACAATGGGAGGAATTCAAAAGACAAAAAACCACACCCGAGTGGCAGGTATTAAAACCCTAAATCAAACCTACAATCTGTTATGCCTAAAAAACCTATATTTTCATATTGTTCAAGCTTTGGAAAAGGAAAGGAGAGGAGTTACAGACATGATAATCAGCGAAAAGAAAATGAGGAGTGACACTACTGCAGCTTTAAAAAAACTCTAAATTATCAATAGATACCTTTCTTGATTTGCTTTCTTGCTGTGATAATTTGTAGTTACAGACTTTATTTTCATGAAATAAATTACAATTACAATTGCTTTTGTTAATAGGAGAAGAGTCGGCGGGGCAAGCATCGGCAAGACTTCCCAAGATTCCTCACGAGCTTGGATCAACTGGTTATAGAGGCGCGGAGTTAAAGTGGAAGGACTCCGACACCATTTCAACAGCTTCGGAATCCTCATCAGTGGTACAATTACTTCCTGAACAATGTAAAAGATGGGTGATGGCAAGGTGCAGACCAAACGAGGCGGGAGTTTATATACCCCAAGACAAGCAGACTGAAGAGGTCATCGAGCGATTGGTATGATTGAAACTGAGATTACTGACCTTAGACTTTATTTTGATAATTTCTGACAATTGGAGGTTCTTTTTATGGCAACATGTTTAACTTATTATCTCTCGTGGCAGCGATCGCTGTCATCTCAAGAAGTCGATCAAAGGTTGCCACCGAGTCAGATGTTGACCGCTGCGGTTGGGAATCCCGAACATCCAGGGAGGGTTAGAGGATACTCAGGGTGTGTTGGCAAGAAGAAAATCTACGGGAAAAGCAAGAGGAGTGGGGCATCTCATGCCAATTGCATCTCCAAGGAAGAGTGGACGAAGGAGAAGCAGATGTTAGAGGAGAGGTGGGGACAGCAGGTTCAGACCCTCCTAGCGCAGTTGTGGGGACAACAGGTTCAGCAACCGTTGCAAGGGCAGGGTGATGATTACTCTCCTCGAGAATCCAACCATAATACCCAAGTGGGCTCAAATAATATGACTCCAGATACATTTCAAAATCTTGAGGTTAGTTCTCCTATATCATTTTAAAATACTGATATGTCTTATTTAACTAACCGACTAGTACAAGGATCTGATTTTATTTTTAATTTGTAGGGCCCTGTAGACTGCAACCTCTACCTCCTAGACACCTTACACCAACGAAGAAAGGTAGCGGAAGGACAGTGCCACCCGTCTACCGGCGAGGCTACCGTGCATCACCAAACCCTTCGGCGAGATCAGGTAAGGGTTTCTATTGATAAAGTGATGGAGGAGTATCGCGAATGGTCTCCTCCTTTTCCGATCGGGGACAGTGTAGATCGGCTTGCTGATCTAATTAACTCTTTCCTCATTTGGCCTGTAGCTTATGTGGAACTGCTAGGGCAGGTATTTTTTTTATCCATATTACAAGAGAATTAAGCCTCTAATTACCATATAAGAAATCACCCATTAATTTTGTTATGATTTTTTTTTTACTTACCATAGACTACTACACCTACAAAACAGCCTAAGAAGGCTGTGAATAAGAAACAAGTGCCTACTGCAATGTCTACTTTGAACCGGGGACTACTTCCTGACGCAATATTACAATGCCTCTCTGAGCCGTGCCTCTTACTGCACCAGTTTTTGATGGCTCAACCTAAGGATTATGTTCAAATGGTAATACCTTTTCAAAAAGATCACTTCTCTCGTGCGGGTCAATTGATTGTGAATGTCGAGGACCTGATTGAGATGTTAAAGCAAGAAGAAGCCAACATCTCAATCCTCAAGCTTTTCTGCATGTAAGAACTCTCAATCTTAATATTTTCTTAAAATTTCATTATTTTGGAACACAAGTGTTATGTGCATACATCCGATACATGCATCTAGGTTCTGTAAAAAGTTATGTCAGGAAGTCAACAATGAGGCAAGCCGATCTGTGTACTTTTTGGATCCAGAACGATGCGCAGCAGAAATTTTTAGGATTGATTTTGTAGGGACGACGACATACATGAATGAAGTGTTTGACATAGTGTCCGACAAAGTCGGTGCCGGGCCTTCTATCATTCTTCTGCCATATCATCAGGGGTTAGAATAATCTAACCTTCACATATTTGTGTACTTATTTTCAATATTTTATCCATCTCATAAGAGTTAAAAATCCATTGCAGGAGACATTGGGTACTTCTTATTATAGACCTCGCACGATGCCTTGTTCATCTTGTGGATTCTCTATGTCCTACAAATATATCGAACTTGAAGATCAAATTGGTTCTGGATACGTAAGACTTACATAGAGCTATTTTCGTAGTTTAATGTTTCTATTAGCTTTACATAGAGCTATTTTCGTAATTTTCATATAATTGATATTGTATGCACTACTAAATTATATATATTTCATTTACTTTTCTTTCAGTGCTTTACGACATCTCTGGAGAGATGATAAGAACACAGCCAAGTTCACTTGGGAGTTAATGAAGGTAAGTAACTTGAACTTATTTGTTACAAATTAATGAGTGATGTTAGGATTTAGGGTTTGGTAATTTTTTCAATAATTTGATTCTTAGTTTTATTCTTTACCATTGATTTATTTCCTATTTTTAGAGTCCACGACAACCAGACGGTGTCAAATGCGGTTATTATGTTATGAGGTCGATGTTTGACATAGTAACACATTACATTCAAGCCGACCGATCTGCTTTGCCTTTGGTAGTTATTTTTTTCTTTATAACAACACCTCATAAAAAGAACAACCATAGTCCAAATTTTGATTTGCCTTTGGTCCGGAGCTTTATAATTTGTATTGATTAATTACCAGATGATTGTAGTTCATGCACGAAGCCATTTGGCGAAAATAATCCATTTTGAGTGAATTTGACCAATGTCTGAATTAAGGTTAACTCCTCAACTGCTTCAGGTTTGACTAGAAATTTAGTTTAAGGTTAATGCTTCACTTGTTCATCAAATGAAACTCGTTGAAAATTCTTTTCATTCATATATTAGAAAATATTCATGGTAGTACAAGTGTATATTATTACTCATATTTTACTAAGCACAACTATGTCATGGATGATGATTTCTTATAGTGTTTTCATACGGTCACAAAAATTGGATACACAAATTGCCCCTTCCTCAAATTGCATACCAAATCAGTCATATATCTAACTTTACTCATAATTATGCAGGTTATTGAACCCGTAGCTCCGAAGAGCTATCCGCAAAATGAACTTGACCACATAGTGACTTTGCTTGCTGAATTTATTGTTGAGGTTATTTGATTATGTAATCTTTTTATCAAAATATACCAATGTATATCATGGATTATGTAAATTAGAAAATACCAATGTATGTCATGAATTATTAATCTTCTTACTGTTATTTGGTGATGTTAATTGGTGATCTTTTGATATAATTAATTCTCTTATTGTTGTTAATTGGTGATCTTTTGATGTTAATTGGTGATGTTAATTGGTGATCTTTTGGTAAATTAATTTTGCGCTAGCAAAAAGGGCTAGCAACGTACAAGCATCCATACCCTGCTGAAATTTATTGGTCTTCTACGACGGGTATTAACAAATGGTGCAGAAAAAGTACTGAGTGATTTTTTACACCGGTTATTAGTAAAGAAAGGGTGTATATAGAGTATATATACACCGGTTATTAACAAATAAAAGGTGTAGAAAAGCGATAACAAATGGTGCAGATTTTTACACCTAAGTTATTAGTAAAGAAAGGGTGTATATAGAGTATATATACACCTAGTTATTAACAAATAAAAGGTGTAGAAAAGCGAAACAAATGGTGCGATTTTTTACACTGTTATTAGTAGAAAGGGTGTATATAGAGTATATATACACCGGTTATTAACAAATAAAGGGTGTAGAAAAGCGAGAAGACGCCGTGACAAAATTTATATAATATTATTTCTATATATCTTCTACACCGGTTGGTAATTAATAAAAATGGTGTAGAAAACTGAGATAGTCCACTTTTACGCCTCCTCGCCTATGACGGGTTTTAACTAACATTTTACAACCCCATTTACAACGGCGGAGATAACCGGTGTATAAGCCTATAAATACCCGGTGTGAAAAAAGATTTTTCCTGTAGTGTATATACACTTAACAATAAGTCTTAAAAACACTTTAATTCTTATAGATCATAAGAAGTATCTAGCAATGTACATTATGACGTATAAATTATACAAATATAATGTACGCTATAAACATCTTGGTTCTAGATGATGACAATTATCTCAAACTCATTTCACATCATATGATATCCAAAACGGCGCAAGACAGGAACATATCATCCTTGCACTACATTCTTTTATTTAGGGGTGTCTAATACCATTATTCACTTCAACAAACGAGAGAGATGTTGATATTCTTTATCGTGCTTCTTCTTCATACAAAACACATACACCGAGATAGAATTTGTATGCTCATCAGTCACAGACAACGTTGGATAAAATCCACAAATATAAATCATTTATATAAGAAAAACACTAATATCGTACCTAAAGATTAATAAGCAGAAAAAATATTAATGACACACACAATTCCTATAGCATTTTATTACAAGATAGTTCAATAACATGTTCAACATGTCATTTGTGTAATTTAGCCGATAATACTGATCGCATGATCTGTGAAATACGATCATCATTCAACTTACACACCAATCTTAGGTTGCTCCTAGGTAATTAATTTGATTAGGAAAGTTCGAGAGTTATTGTTAACTAATGCATATATTTCACAGTTGAGTCAAACTCAATATATAAATAATAAATAAGTTAAGGAATAAATGACACATCATATATAATTATACTAATATATAAACTAATGTATAATCATCACATGATTAGTTATAGACTACACTAACACTAACAAATCTTTCAACGTTATTGATAGACCTTGAAAGTCCTAGGATGGTGGTATTGAAAGGTCAAAATAGTGCAAAAATATAAAGAACCTAAGGTAGAAATGTATAAACCGGTTTGGGGCTTAATGTTCAAGTTGTAATGGCAGCGGAATATAATTTAAATCAATTCAATTCTCACAAGAATATAGCAATCAAAAAAATATGAGAAAAAAAAGTAAAGATAAAACAAGAACACAAGATGTAATATAGTTCGGCTTTAACAATGTCTACGTCTCCGGGACCCTCAACCTCTAACAATTGAGGTTGAGCCAATATATTAAAAAAAGAGTTTTTATACTTGTAGAACTTGGTCCCTTACAAAAATGGATTGCCAAGCCTATCGGTAACACGAGTGACAACACACTATAAATAAGAAGTGAGCACTACAGCTCAAAAAGGAGTTGAGCACAACAACTCAAGAGAATATTTTCAAGAAGAACTCAAAAGAATAGAGAGGAGCTAGATTGAGCTTGAACAAAGATTTAGCTAATTGAGTGTATCAATATCTTGATTTTATCTCTCTCTCTTGAATATGGCTAGTAAGCTCTATTGAGTAATGATTTAGCTAGATGGATCAGCATCTTACATTGAGAGAGATGATCATTTTCAAATAGATCTTCTGAAACAACTAAAGAAACTATTTTACGGCCTGAACCGTTATAACGGTTTACGAATCATTATAACGGTTTAGAAAGAATAGCCATTGGATCAACTGAGCTGAAATATTATAATGATTCATCAAATCGTTATACGTTTTATGAATCGTTATACGTTTCATAAATCGTTGTAATGATTACTGAATCGTTACATAATGATACGCTCTGATTTCTTTGAGAATATTTGTCTTAAAATATTTTTGGGTATTGAGATGAACCGTTATAACGATTACGAACCGTTTTTCTATCAAATCTCTATAATTGAAAAATAATTGAAGATCTTTTGCTTAAAAAAAAATATTGAAGAAATATTTTTAATCCTTTTTTTTTTTTTTAATAGTTAATATAGTTTTTAATCGCAACTATTTTTACCAAAATAAAAATCTCTACTGTATAGTCAAACTAATTTTGGTTTAATTTAATATATTAAACCTAATGTAATAAGAACTTTTTATTTTAGAGTCTCAATGATCGAAATTTAGAACATTAGACTATTGAAAATCTTTTCTTTTTCTTTTTGATTTGGATTGGTGTTTTTTTTTTCTAGTTTATTTTTTCTATATGAGTCCTTTTGAATAATTTGGTTTTTTATAAAATTTCTCATAGTTATCATTGTATATTCCGATAAAAGATATCATTCAAAATAACTTTGTGCATTTTGATGATTTTATTTACTAAAATGATACAATAAATGAAATAAAACTCAAACAAATTACGAAAAGAAGTATTATTTTAATGCATTTGTGTTAATATTTCGGCACAATTTATTTCATATAGGCTCGAGAAGGAAACAATTTTAATATAAACGAATAACTTTAAGTATTTTTTGTGATATTATTTGTAGAAATGAGGCAACTAAACGATGCAAAACTCAAATAGAGTGACAAAAGAAGTATTGCTATGTATGTATTCATCTTTGTGCACAACTCATGTCATAAAACCTTGAGCTTACGGTGATAATAATATAAATAAATAGAAGACAACTAAAAGTAACTTTATATAGTTTGATGATTTTATTTATTGCAATGAGGCAACAAAAGATGAAAAACAATCCCAAATAGACTAACAAAAGAAATATTGCTTTATTATATTTATATTCATCTTTATGTGCAATTTATGTTATAAAGTCTTGAGTTGACAGTGATTATAATATGGACTAATAGAAGACATAATTCAAAATAACTTTTTGTATGTATTTTTATGATTCTATCTATTAAAATAATCTAACAAATGAAACATAACTAAGATAAGAAGTATTGTCTTAATGTATTTGTATTATTCTTTGCGTGTAACTCGTATCATAAAGCCTAAATCCTCTAGTGATTATAATATTAACCAATATACATTCAAAACTACTTTATGTATTTAGATGATTTTATGGAGTTAAAATGAGACAATAAATAATACAAAATGCTAATAGTCCAATACATGAAGTACCTTTTTCTTTTTAATTATTTGCATCTTTCCAGAGTTTTCAACATTGAGGAAGCACTTTTAGCAATCATTGTCCAAGAGCCTCTCAGTCTGTCTGTTGTTTCTATTTCACGTGTGTCTTTGAAATACTTTCAGCCTTTATTCATGTTTTCTGCAATAGCTTAATATTCACATGTGTCTCTGAAATACTTTCAGCCTTTATTCATGTTTAGATACTGCGTGTTGTGTTGGAATTTGGAGTATTATATTTGTTGGTACTATGTTCTGTTTTATGTTGTTTTGTGTTAATATATATTGAGTTGTAAACTGAATTTGCTAATATAGAACATGAACTATTTGATGCTTTGTGCTAAATGGGCAAGCATGGACGGACATCGGTGGGCATGGACATAGATGGGTAAGGTCAGACAGGTACGAGTTTAAGAAAAATACTCATGGATGGGTCAGACATTTATCTTTAAGCATGCTCTGTCAGGTCACGTAGGTCGAGTGCATAATTTGATCGGACAAGTGAAGCACGAGACTTGTACAACACTCGTGGGTGTGACCCATTGGTAATTGCCATCCTTTGTTGTATTGAATCTTCTACATTTTTGTGTATCGCTACTTAATTTGTGCTCACCGAACTAATATATATAGTTTGATTGCTTTTGGTTATTCTTGTAAGGTGCTTGCACAGAAGTTGAAGGTACAAGAGTGTGAAGAATTAGAAACACAGCTACTTAATATCTTTTTTTTAATTATAATTTTCAAAAGAAATATTTGATTTGGTCAATGTAATAGATTTGTTATTTGTACATACAAATAGATTTTGACAATATTAATAATGAATTTTTAAATAAATATGAAAAAAATCTTATGATACTTCATCAAGGACCATCAAAATTTTATATAATTTATAATAATTATAATTTGATGGTATTTGATGGACTATCAAACTCTAATGAAATTACATGAAATTTGAATCACTATCAACCTATAAGTATAAGAACATATTTAGAAGGCTTTTTATTTTTAAATTTTTTTCGTACTTATTTAAAAATTTATTATCAAAATTATCAAGATAACCATTGTAAGTGATCCCTTCCCCAGATAGTTTTGTAACTTGTAATTGCGCAAACAAGACATAAAATAAATTCCAACGAAAATAAGAATTCTCAAGGTAAGAGGATCCACCCGCACCCTCTGACAATTTATTTTTTACTATTTCAGACTACTATTGTTGGAGTGCAAAGAGAGCGAGAAAGATAGCTCTTGGTTGTTTACTAAACCAAGCATTAAGCTTGACGATTGTATTCTATTGCTTATATTAAAATTTATATACTTGAATATAAACATTATATTCGTTGAGAATGTAAGAATGTATGATTGTTGGAGTTTATATTGTTATAATCATTTATTGCGACGAATATTGTTCTTTTCTAATGATTTTTGTATGGAAAACATCCATCATGTAATCTGAATATAAATAATTTCTAAAATTTAGATCTTATTTATATATGCACATTTTATTGATTTAAAATGCTAATTAATTTTAGATATTAGGTGAGCTGTAACTATTAATTGTAGGCATGATTTTAGATGCCATAAATTTGCTTTAAAATTTTTATAGGGGCAATTTAGTAAAATTAGAGGCGATTTGTCTATCTCATAATTAGAATTAATTATGGACGGTTGAATCGCAGATAATTTTTTTCATATGGACATGCTTATCATCTCTAGAGGTATATAAATATGGACGGTCAATTTATCTCTGGATATTTTATAAAGTCAATTAAATTATCTCAACAGAAAACTATATAAGAATGGTTAAAGCGTTGTAAAGATGAATCTTTATGGACGGTATAATCGTCTCAAGGACAAAAGATATATAACTGTCCTTATATTTTTTTATACGGACGGACTTAACTGTCCATACATACTTAAATTATCATCTCTATATCTATGTAGTAGTGAAGCTCCAAATTTCTCAACGAGATATCAACATGTCCATCCAAGATCCAACCAACCAACCAACTATTTGCAGTGGTTGCTTATTGTAACATAACGTACACATGAGGCGATCAGTTGCGTCATGACACTGGTGTGAAGTAGAACAAATTAAATGAGAATGCCATCAATGATCAATCTCTCCCTGCAGTGTCACCCAGATCTTTTTCTCCAGTATTCGTTGGAAGCAAACAGTAAAGCAGACGAAAAATCTCTCATTTTGAAAGAATATTTCCGTTCGACGAGGAGTAATTGAAGAATAAATTAGTTGTCTTCATTTCCCACAAGTAATAATTGATGTTATCCTCTAACTATCTATAATTTATCCTTCTCCTAAACGGGACATATATAAATCTCAGGAATTATAATAGTCCGTCAATAAAATAATATTTTATAGTTAACCAACTGATGAAATGATCAAATTAATTGAATCAAATTCAAACGCTCAGAGAACTGGAGAAGCAATTAATATAATTAGTTAAAACAAGCTGGTAAACAGCTAAGCTAAAGAGTGCCAAGCCCACACTTCCTTGAAAAATAAAGAAAACAAAAACAAAAGAAAGGGACAAGCACTTGTCACGGGCTAGCAAGAAAATGACAAGAAAGGGACATAAAACACCCCTCCTGCAATAATGTTATCTCTTCTCCACATATATGATATATCCTCTCAAAAGTCAAACTGATCTGTTTCATTTAGTTCAACTACCAGATCGGGCCATTCACGCATCACCGTGAGAGTGATATATTAGCAATTATTTTGTATTATTTAGCGTACATTATTGTTTGTGTTTCCAATAGGAAAAAAAAGATTAGAGGTCTTATTATATCTTTAGCCGTTAGATCTAAACAAATAAAGTTGGATGCTAATATATATATATATTTAAAAAGTTTGTTTTCATTTCTTGACACGTCAATTAATTTGAATACAAAATGGGGCATATTGTGGAATTTGCATATATTAGGGTGTAAACGGATCGGTCATATTTTTCACATATTGACAATAAAATTATTCTAGTCGGGTTATAGTAATTTCAATCAATAACTAATAAATTATTCAGTCAATAACTAATAAATTAATAATAAAAATCATTCAATTCAGTTTTAGCTTAGATGGACAGGTTTTATGGATTTAATGGGTTTCATTTTTAAAAAATATTATATTTAAATGAAAGTAAAATCAAAGCATAATGAAAAAAATAAAAAACAAATACACTAATTAAATATAAAAATATTATATTTTTCTATAACGACATTGTTACTAGAGTTAAATCAAAATAAATTATTTAAAAGAATAAAACGTACAACAGTTGGATAAGATTTTACTCAATGTTCTTCACATACAAAATCCGTAACTAAATTTTAATTGTTGGATAGTTTTTCGGATAGATTCAGTCGGATCAAACAGATTGGACTTACACATCGAGCATATATATATGCACATACATCCCGCTCACACAAATAAATTAATGCTCTAATTTAATCTCTGCTGAACTTCGTTTTTATATCTCTCACCGTCAAGAGGCTATATGCTACAAGATATAAACCTAGCATTCGTGCAAGTACGACGACAATATATAATTGTGAGTTGTATATTGTACTGCATCTTCTTTTAATTAAGTCTTTGTAAAATAGAATTGGAGTCTGTGTTTCTGTTTCACCACATATATTTTCAGGACTAGCATCGAACCCCCGGGTTGTGTGGACGTTGTGCACTCTATTGGATGGACATCAGAATTATTTTACAAAATGTACGTAGAATTACCTTTTAGTGTCACCTAGTGTCCATGCAGCGTATGAGAACGTTTGCATGATACGTTATGAAAACATTTGAAAAACTGAAATCTCATATATAAATTCTAAATAATCAACTATTATATTGAAAAAAACTTTTATAAGATTGTATATTAATGCATATATATATTACTCCATCTGTAAAGAATAAAATATTTTGAGGGATAACATCGAATATTTTTTTATTAGACGAAAGTTGTATTTGTTTAAATGAAGAAAATATTAGTCAAATATTGAATTAGCTAATCAAAGATTAAAAGATGATAATTAAAGAAGAAATAGAAGATTGAGAAAGAAAACAAACAGTAATTATTTCTTCAAGAATTTTATTGTTATGAATTCGTTATATGTTAATATTTTATATATTTTATTAATAATATGTTAATATTATCATATGTTTATTGATAATTGTAATTCAAAAGTGGATGCAAATTGAACTAATAGAAGTTGGAACTTCTATCCATGCACGTTCAATTCTGGTCAATTTGAGAAACCATCTTCGATCTCATGATAAAAGACAATACTTTCATAAGAAGTCATATATTTGAAATTCAAATACTTATTTTATGAACGTTTATAAATTTCAGAAATACAACTCTCGAAAAAACGCTAATCTCATATATACTTCTTATAAAAATATTATGATCGACTTTACAGACTGAAAAAAGAGGCTTAATAATTATAACATCTCGTTGCGCGAATTGACTTGGGATTGGATAAAAAGAATACGAACTACATGAGACCCCCGAGCTAAGCTAGTAAACCCAAAATGGTGGTTGCTGTTGTACTAATTTATTTATTTTTTGTCATTTGTAAAGTAATAAATTTAAATTTTTACATTTTCATTTTTATGAGATGTGTAGAATATATATTAAATTGCAAAATCTAATGGATGAATGCATATGCAAGTCAAAAAAAGAGATTTAAGCACTAAAGAATACTTAAATTTTACTTGAATCTTAATTTTTTTTTTATAAATTTTGAAGAAGTAAACTTAAGTTTAAACAGATAAATGGCAAGGAAAGATCATCAGTCGTGGTTAGAACTGCATACGAGTCGAGTTTGAGCGAGTCAAAGCTAACTCAAACTCAACTCAATACCTATACAAGTCGAGTCAAGCGAGCTGAGCGCATGACTGTCGGGCTGAAATCCCAGCTCGAACTCAACTCGAACCAGCTCGAGCCAGCTCGAGCTAGCTCATGGCTCATGAGGAGAATCAGGAGATCATTTTTCTAAGTTTAGGATGCTGATGATTTGACTAAATAAGTAATTTTTCCACAAATAGAAATACACAACAATTCAAATGCACAAATTCTAAACAAATTTGAAATACACAAATTCTATAAAAAATAGCAATACACAAATTCAGAAATTCTAAATAAATTACAAATACTCAAATAGTTCTACAACAACACAAATCACTTCAAAATAAAGCAGTTCCCATAATCCCATAAAATCATATACAACGGTTGAAAATAAAATAAATAGTCCCATACAGCAGTTGTCACAATCCCATAAAATCACATACAACATTTCAAAATAAAATAAATAGTTCCATACATGATACAACAGCTCCCATAACAAAATAAAAAACACAACACCAGTTCTCATAATCGCACAAAATTTCACACCAATTCTCATAATCCCACACCAATAAAACACCACCAATTCTTCCGACCACCAACATGTTATACCGTAAATATTATATTTTTGTACTCATTGTACTTCCTCTACATTAAAACCTGTACTGAAGATATTAGTAAATTTTGGTACATACAAAGTTTGTAACTATTTTTTTTCTTGATTACACATTTGACCCACAATCAGGGATATATTGAGATAAATTTAACCTAGTTGTTTCTTTATATTCTAATTTCAGATGTGCACAAAGGATATTGATTATCTTCAAGATAGGAGTTTACTAGCTATCTAACAGCTACTAGAGGCTACTAAAAATTTTCTTCATAAATTCGTAAACCTTTTCAGATTTCTTAGTGCTATTAATTGATGTAAGAACTGAGAAATAAACCTTGTCAGATTTCTTATGTACTCACATAATATTTTATTTACTACTCTTATGTCTTGATATAACAGCCAATAATGATAATTAATTAAGATATCAATTCCCGCTAATATAACCTTAATTCTTTGGAAGGATTCGAATCAATAAAAGTTTCCTAAACTTAAACTTAATCACCTAGTTACCTCAAGTACTAATGAGAATTTGGACGTGGAGTTTATGAAATTGATTGAGAGTTGAACCATGTTAGGCTTTAAAATAAAATCTGAATTTATAATTTATGAAGCCAAATCGGGGTCTTAATAGTTGAACAATGGTCGGTAAGTGTTCAAGATGATTATACTTAAGTTATAAGCATGAACTTAGTGAACTCCTGATGTCTAGACTTATTCAAGCTAAATTAAAAAAGGCTGAAATCAACAACTAATATTAACTGCTCTAACAACACTAATGCTAACTACTGACAGAGACGAGTTCATCAAGGATTAATACCTGATGAGATTACTTGTAGTTCGTTGATGGATGCCTTGTGCCTCCTTGTTTTGGTACAGATTTCTAGATGAAACGTATACCAAAAATGTGATACAAGGAATTGTAGATCTGAAAAGTGAAAATCATCAATTGAAAATAGAATAGAGCAAGAACTGTGTAGTGGATTTTAGTTTTTAGTGAAGTAAAACAAAAGAAAAATAGAACAATACAAAGAAAATAATCACTATAAGTGAAAGTAATTACCAATCGAATCAACAAGGTAAGAAAGAAGTGAAGTAGGACTGTAGATCTCAGTAGAAGCAAGAGGATAGGAGGCGAGCTAGAACCGAGCACTAAATATAAAGTCGTGGTAAGGCGTTGCAACAACTCAAATCAGTCCTCAAGCCATTACAACGCTTAAGAAGCTACCCAATCAATAATTAATTCGTATTTTTGAAATTACAGTTGTAAATGTCACGCTAAAGTTAACAAATAACAATTATATAAATGATGATCTCGTTGTTGGCGGAGCTGCCACATGAGCAACGTGGACATGTTTCCTAGTTTTCTACGTCGTACATAATTCCCATAGTGGAGGTAATCATTGCCCATTTTTGACCATAAATCTCATCTGGACCACTTTCCATTATGGAGCGGGGAGTCTTTGTAGGGTGAATTCTAGGTGGAGATATTTGTGGAGAAATTTCATCAGTTTATTTTAATTTTTATGGATGTGATGAAATTTAAATATAAATTTTGATGCATTAAATTATTATTATTATTAAATTAGAATTATTAATTAGTGATTAAATAGATTAAAATAAAAGAACCATATAGCTACATACTTTAAAATAATTAAATATCTATTAATTATTTTTATATAATTTTACATAATTAAATATAAATTAATTTATAATTAATCTTAATTAGTATATAATTAAGTTTTAAATAGTAGTAAATTATAAAATTACTTTAAAAAATATAAATAATAGGGTTTGGTCGGGGTTGACTCGAATCCGACCCAACTTGATTTGGATAAATAATTAAACTCATACATGTCCTATTTATTTTCGATTATGTTGATCGATTGGGTTCGGATCGGATCGGGTTAACCCATCGATTGGGTCAATAATTATCACCCTATGTTAGATTATTACTTCATAACTATAAGAGTGCTCTTCATGGTCCGCCTTTTACCGTTTGTCCATTGTTCACTCTTTCATTTGCCAATTACAATCACTAGTGCCGTAATTTGGACTTCACCCCAATAATATAGTCCTTAAATAAATTATTAATAATATAATTTTTTAAATATATTTAATAAAATTTCACATTAAAAAAATTTAGACGTAATATTTTTAAATTCTAAGTAATAATGATAATTATAATAATAAATAATATAAATAAACACATAATATTCCACAAATGATCATATAAAAGTTAAATCATTTTAAGAATTAAGTTTCATTTTAAGTACATTACACATATTATTTTAAATGATGAAAGAAAACTACTTTTTATGAACCCTTAGATTCAAGAAGAAAAAAAGATTTAAATAAAATTAATGATGAAGAAATGAGATGATGTGATATATTTAAAAAATTTGAAATCTTAATTATCTTTATTTTTATGTATTAAGAATTTATTTATTAGTTAAAAGCATATTAGTGATAACTATTAGAGTTTAAAGTATTTGTATTCGAATTATATATAAATTATTAAGAGAAATTTTTTTATACCCTAACTTCTATATCCCATTCTATACCCCAACTATCTTTAACTAATCTAACTACTTTTGAACTGTTATTTAATTTATATTTGAAAGAAAAATGAAAAAAAACGCGGGTCACATATTTGACCCGTTTGAACAAAAGCTCCAATGGTATCTCTCTCATTTTTGAGAGTTACCCTTCATGCTATATATCGTTGGAAAGCTAGCGACGAGGAGAACACAATGAGCTAAGTTACACATAAAATGGATCAATGATTTGGGAAAAATCAAGGAAGAAAGTATCTCGGTTAGAAATTTAATTGGAGCGATTTAGTGCGGGTGAATCTCAATCGATGGATCAAATATTTTATCTAGGTCAAGGAGATGATATGTGAAGATTTAAACAAGTGCTCTAATATTCTAAGTATTTGGATCACCATTTCATTTCTCATGCACAAAAAGAATGTATTGAAAACCATATTTTGAAACTCGGTTGATCAAGAAGTGAAGCTAGATCAATTTCTGAGAGTAAAAAAATAAAATTTGAGTATCCATTTGAATGAATTGGTTAAGAGATAGGAGATAATACAAAAAATATTTTATTTCACTAAATATATGTACGTCAGACTTAATATAATATATATGAAGACTTAATTGTACTAGGTATAAAGTATTATTATACAAAACTAAAAAGACTTGGATCATAATATTGAGAATTGAGATTGAAAGAAATTCAACACAAAACTACAGAGACTATATTGTTTGTACTAATGAAAATTAAAATTAAAATTAAACTATAAATTATATTTTGATTGATATATTAATATTAATTTTAGTCAGTAAATGTACACTATATATTGAAGTATGTATGTAATATATATTTAAATTTATTTATAATAGTAAAATTAAGATTAAAATAAAAATTATGTTTTGAATGATAAATTAAGATGTATTATGGTAGATATTAAGAATTATTTATATTAAATATTAAAATTATTTTTTCCATAATTATTTTTATTATTTATTGAAAATAATTTTTATGAATATAAATTATAAGGTTTTAAGATATTAAAAAATACTAAATATAAATTTATCATTTGTAAGGTCTTAGTTAAGATAATAAGAGTATCTATATTCAGAAAATATTATGAAATTTTATATTCAGATTTTTTTGCAGTTGAAAAAAAATTTAATATCAGAACTTTGAGAACTTTTTTGTATGACACATATATAAATTTTGTACATTAAATATAGAGACTAGTTATATTATATAAAGATATTATTTTATGCTATTTATTGATAATATATATTTTATGCTATTTATTGATAATATATATTACTATTTGTAGACAAAGAAGTTTGAAACTCTACACCATATAAATTCATGGATTGCCTAAAGCAGAAAATTTCAAATGATTGTGGAATATTTTTGCTTCGTTACATGTACAACATTGTAACTAGACTTCCTATGGATTTCACCCAAGTAATTTATATCAATATTTTTATTTTTTAAATTGATATAAATATAAAATTTATTTCTAGTTTATTAATTTATTTATTTTTAATTGTAGGATGACATTAAAAAATATCGTCTCGTGCTTGCTTATAAGATCTCACTCATGATAGTAACTTGAAGCATTGGATAATTTGTTTATTGTAATGAAATGGTAATTTATTTATTGTGATTACTTTGATGAATTTGAGTTGGAATGATACTTTATTGACTTTTGTTGTGAGATGTATTAGTACTTTGTTGATTTTAGATGTAATGATACTTTGTTGTGATATGTATTAGTACTTTGTTGATTGCAGTGATGACAATGTTGAATTTTAGATGTAATAATACTTTTTAGTGTTGAATACCTAATGTTTAGTTGTTATTTTTATTTAGTTGAATTATGGATGTAATGGTCAGTTGTTATTTTTTGATGAACTTTTACTTGATACTTATGATTTTTATGATACACATAATGATTAGTATGTGATAATATAAAGATTGAAATACAGATAATATACTGACTTTGTTCAGTAGATGTTAAGGCATATTGTGATAAATATGAAAATTATGATCCATATTTATAGACATATACTATTAAAACACTTTGAATTTGTAATTAGGTATTAAGGGTATATGAGCTTTGTATAAAGACAATGAATTTTAGGGTCGTACATATTCACTAGAAATGTGATTTACTCTTTTATTTAAGCACGTGGTCAACTTTTTGAGTTGAGTTATTTGATCGGGTACTAAATTTCGACCTTATTCATCAGAATGCTAGTCATCGGCAGATATTTCATAACGTCATAAACCTATTTAATTTGAAGTATTGAAACATTTGCAATTATCTATTAAAAGTATATGAGGTTAATATAAAGATAATGGGTTTTTAGGGTGATATTAAGAGAACGCGGATTTAGTCTCATATTGAAGCACGTGGTTTTTTTTTGAGTTGGGATATTTGATCGAATACTAAAGTTGTGGTACAATTATTTGGTTTCAATTATTAAATTTTAAATAGTTAACAACTATGTCTTTTCAGTTAATAAATAAAATACTGTAGATGATAAATAAAGAGGTGGACGTTTTCCTAATTATAATGCAGTTGATCCCGACATCCCGTATAGAGAGTTAATGGGCCGACAAAGCAGGCCTCAAGGACAAATGATGACCTGCAAAGAAGGCAACAAAAAGACCCACCACTAGAAAGCACCTGCGTGCGCTACGTGTCCTTGCTCATTAATTTATTCATTTATTATTATTTTATTTATTTATTATATTATGTTCTTTTACTTTATTACGATTTTAGATGTAACTTTTTTTAAAAAGCGAATTTTCCTATGTCATGGTCGTGGTAGGTTATGCACCTAAATATAGTGGACCCCTTCTGATCTTCCCAAAAACAGAGTAAATGAACTCCAGTGTTGTTCTCTTTTCCTTTTTCCTTTGTCTTCCTCCATTTTTTCCAGGAATGTTTATGTTTTCATTAATTCCAACAATCCTTCTGACGTAATAATACTGGAGTTTGATCCAATCAATGTAATCGGATCCATAGTTTGATCGGAAATGCTTGATTGGAAGTCAGGCCAGCAAAAGAGCAAAAAAGAAAATATTAATTTTAAATTCTGACTACCTCAGAAAAAAAAATCCAATGATGGTAATTGCAACTGCATTAGAAGTTAGCTATATACCCGCGCGTTGCTGCAGACTCTTTTATTTAAATATTAAAATATTATAAGATAAAAAAAAATCATATTTATTTAATATTAAATTATAAATTCACCAAATTATAGAGAAAACCTATAATAAAGACTATATTTAATTTTGGATGAGATTTTTGCACAATATGAGTTAATGATTCATGATTTTTATGGTAAGAAAAATAAATTATTCTAACATATATTATCACCATTAATTTCTTTAAACAAATATGCACAAGGTTGCTAAATAAAAAAATGATATTATGAAAAAAATGGAGAGAAAGAGGGGGATCAATGAACACGATCACATACGTTCGATCAACCAAAAATAAATATTATCCATCTAATTGAGGGATAAAATGGGTATAATAAAAAAATATCATGATAAAAAATGAACCTCCAATTCTTGATTTCTTAATTTGTCAGAATTATACGAAAATCATTATCTAAATAAATATTACAGATTTGCAGACTTGCTGAAAGTTGTACCACACCTATGTAAACCTCTTTAGCTTGACTCAGCGCAGATTTGCAGACTTGCTGCGTTATCTGGTCTCTCTAATCTCTATTCCCTCATATCATAAGCAGCAGGTGACTACACAAGATGCTATTACTGGTGTCCTGCAGAGGACTGATGTTCTGGGCCTCTGGCGCAAATTAGTGCCGTCCGCCATTGGCAGCTTGGCACGTAGACAGGATGAAGTAAATAAATATACGAATAATAGGGCCTGTGTTGATTAAATATCTGTGGTGAACCGCTGACATGCGGGGCCCACACAAATCACATCTTGGGTGGCATGATTTCGCCTTAATCATGACGGTAACAACTGTCACGGTCATGGTCACATATTGACATACTCTCATGGCAGTTTTTAGTAATAATAAGTTTTATTAAATTAATATTATTAAAAATAAGAGTGAGAAACGTAAAATTTCAAATATACGAATGATGATAGCGCATTTGGCGATGGCAAAGCGCGTTTCATTATTTTTACGAAACGCGCCACTGACAGTTGCGCGTTTGCTTCTTATATATACAAAATGTGCAATGCCTCTCCATCTCACTTCGCGAGGTTTGGACGAAACGCGACACTGGCAGTGGCGCGTTTTCTAAAAATAATGAAACACGCCAATGCCAGTGGCGCGTTTCGTCCGCGCCACTGATGCGATGGCGCGCTCCCATTCGTATATTTGAAATTTTATATTTCTCACTCTTATTTTTAATAATATTAATTTAATAAAACTTATTATTACTGCTCTCATGGAGACATGGACTGCCGGCGGACCCTAAGTTTTCTAAAGTAAAGGGATCCTTGATTTTTTTTTTGAAAATTTTACGAATGAATTTTGAAATAAATATAAAAAAATTAAAAATAGAAAAAAAATATTTTATAGACTAAGATTTCATATAATTTCATTATTATATGTTCATCAAAGACCATCAAAATGTTATACACTTTGCAATTATTTTAATTTAATAGTATTTGATGGACTATCAAACGATAATGAAATTGTATAAAATTTGAACTACCATTAATCTATAAGTAGAAAAATATATTTGTAACGTTTTTATTTTTATTTTTTTCATATTTATTTAAAGATTCATTGTCAAAATTATCAAGATAACCATTGCCAAGTTTTAATTGGGCCATGATTTTTATATTTAATTATACAACAATTATAATTTTAATAATATGAGATTTTTTTATGAAATTTTAAGAATAAGTATGACAGTGCACAACTGCGAATGTTATCATTGGAACGTGCCACTTCCAGTGACGTTTTTGTCAAACGCACCATTGACAGTGATGCGTTTATGGAAACACGCCATTGGCGGTAACATCTTTTTTTAATATAACTGAAAAAAAGAAAAAAAAAGAAAGAGACCATATGATCAATTTCAATACCGTCGTTGACCAATTTTGTATATTTTTCTTCGTTTAGTCCAATCGAACAATCTAAAAATTAAAATTTAAAAACTGAAATCCTATAAATTATCATCTCATCTGTCTTCTGTTTCATATATAATAGAAAGCTGAGAGACCTAGAATGAGAAAGATGAAGAAAAATAAGAAATAATATCGAAATTCAATCATCTAAACTTGAAACGGTCATAACTTTTGATAGGAAACTATGATTGAAGCGTTCTACGTGACCACAAAGAACTTATGATGAGATCTACAAGATGAATCGCTTACGCCATTACGATCATATTTAGGTCCAAAAAACTTATTTTGAAACTCAAAATTCAAAAATTGAAATCCTATAAATTATCATCTCATCTGTCTTCTGTTTCATATATAATAGAAAGCTGAGAGACCTAGAAAGAGAAAGATGAAGAAAAGAAGAAATAATATCGAAATTCAATCATCTAAACTTCAAACGGTCATAACTTTTAATAGAAAACTATGATTGAAGCGTTCTACATGGCCACAAAGAACTTACGACGAGATCTACAAGATGAATCGCTTATGCCATTACGATCATATTTAGGTCCAAGAAAACTCATCTTGAAACTCAAAATCACATTTGAAGTTTTTAGTTCAGTTTTTTTTTTTTTGAAATTGTATAAATTTTCATATTATTGCATGAACAAGATATATTATCGACTTAATATAATTTTTTCATTGCATGAATAATTATATATCTTTTTATATTAATTATGAAATGCATAATATATATGTCACAATGTTTATTCTTAATTTGTTCGTCTTTCATTTTATATTATCATTTACTGTTTGTTCTTAAAAAAAATTAAAATTTGAAATAATTTTTTAAAAATGATATTTAGAAACACTTTTGTTAAAATTGACCAAAGACGATCTAAAATGTCCACCTGTTTTTTTTTCCTTTTTTCAGTTAGTTACTTGAAAAAAAACAGCAAAAGAAAAAAAAAGACGCCGTGGCGTATTTTGATAAAGACATCACTGGAGTGACGCGTTTTACGACGTCACTCGTAGTGACGTGCTGTCAAAAATATTATTAAAATTATGATTTTTAAATAATTAAATTAAAAATCACGGTTAAACGGGTGAGAGGATAAAATCTGTCCTGAATAGTGAATACTTCAGTTTTGGACCCACCGGAGCAATTCCTAAATTGTAATGGGCCCCACAATACTCCAAGGGTAATTAGTGGTATGCCACTAATACTAATCATCACTCTCACTCTCAACTATAAAGTATGGACATTACATTGTACATTGTGCTTTCTTTCTTTTTTAATATAACAAAGAATAGGCACTCTTTTATATTATAATTATTATATAGTTATGATAATCTTAAAGTTTAGCTGACTGATAATCAAACATTGGGACCATGTTTTAAAGTTTAGCTGACTGATAATCTTATATGCGATTTGCGAGTTAGCTGTATAGATGATTAATTATGTACAATGTATCTGAATAAGATATTCCAGTGAATACAAACATGAGTCCGTATCCTCTTCCTCTATATTATTTAACGCGTAAAGTAACCGTCTATTTTTTTTTACCGTCAAATTTGAGCTGCAAGTTTACCATAAAGTACTGCAGAGGTAATGTGAATTCATACAAACACAATCACCGTTTCTTAATTTTTTTTTTATTTTGTTGGGATCTGCTTAGGGGTGTTAAAGGATTGGATAATATCTAATTTTATCTATGATTCGATCCGAAAAATAATGAAAATTATTTAATTCGTATTCGTATTCATATCTATATCAGAAATGTTTTACAGATAAGGATACGATATGGCTATTATTTATCCGTATCCGACCGTTTATTTATTATTCATCATTATCCAATACTATCCGAATGTATTCGATTCGATATTATTTGATTTTATCTGAATAAATATCTAAAATATTTCCATTATATATTTTTAATTAGATTTTTCGTGTACATTATAAATTTAATTTATTTTATATTTAATTTATATTAATGTATCATTTTTTATAATATGTTGTTATATTTGAACTATTAATATAATATTAATTAGTATTTAATTTTTATAATTAATATTTATTTTTTAATTAATGATTCTATCAAAAAATAGTATACAATTATTTTTCAAAAAATATATAATATTTTTATTTAATATCAGAAATATATCCATATTTATATCTGTATCCATCCGATATACAATATGTATCAGAATATCCGTCAAATATCCGTCAAATATCCGTATTTGGACTATCTTCATCCGAATCCATATCCGAAAAATTATAAAGGATACAAATACGGTAAAACTATTATCCGTCCATATCCGATCCATTTACATGCCCTAAATGTGCTTGTCATTATCTCAATCCAGTCCAATTATCAGATATTATAATATTTAACGGCCCAAGTTGTAATCAATCATGTATATCGATTGGTACATCAGTAAAGACCATGATTTTTTAATAATTCTAAAATAAATTATAATTTTAGTAATAAATATTAATTCATTAAAAATTTAATAATAGACATGATAACGTGTATGTTGGATGTGCATTTGAAACACGGTGGTCTCACTGACATCTTTCCTTTAAATGTGTCAGTCCCGTTAGTGTTTTATTATTGATCACAGTATATTTGTAACTTAACTAGCTAAGAAAATAGAAGGAAAGACACTCATCCCACTTATATTTTGTGACTGATCATAGTATATATCCGTAAAAGATGTCAATAATACTTATGCTTTGTAAATATGTAGTTTTACCTATGCATTGTCATATTTATTATTAAAAAAATTTAATTATTTTTTATTATAGTCCTCTTTTTATTAGAGGCTGATTCGACACCTAATTTTTTATTAATTAATATTTATTATTAAAATTATGATTTATTTAATAATAATTTTACGAAATTACGACAGCAATGACGACGTTGCATCAGGGAACGCCATCCCTGGGAGAGCAAGAAAAGCTCTCTAGATGAAGTACTTTTGATCTGATCCGTTCGATCAGAGATTAACAATTCTGATTTAAGAACTATAAACCCCATGCATCAAAATTCATATTTAGACTTTGTTACAACCGTTATGATTAAAAACGAATGGCTATGATTAAGCTTTAAAAACTCTCCGCCAAATATTCTCTCGCAGAATACCCACCCAATATTCTCACTTTGAGATTCGTGCAATACTTTAAGATTCGATTAACACGAATCTCGACGAACGGACATCAGAGCGCCGTAGTAATTGCTGGACTAGATTTTAGTGTTCCCAATGCAGAGCTGAGAAGCATTAATATTCATTGATTTTTTTTTTGATGAAATATTCATTCAATTCAGGTTCGGCCCTTTTTTGAGAGACATTCAATTCAGCTCTGCTATTACACCGGATTATTTTCACATTAGTACTATTAGTATTATGTCGATGAAGTTATTTTATTTATCGGATTCTTAGAATATTGGGATTTGGGAAGCGGAAACATTTGGCTCTATCCATATTCCAGCTGATGCCTCTTTGCTTTTACTCGTATGTAATCTGTTCATTGTTAATTTTAAAAGTAATTATATTTAATACTAATTTTGTTACAATAAATAATATATTATATTTAAATATAATTTATATTTCAATCAATTATAAATATTTTTAAATTTATAGAGAATTATTATTTTTTATTAAATAAAATATAATTTATAAAACATAATAATTTTCTTTTTAAAGAAAATAGTATAGTAGATATTTTTTTAATTAAAAATAGTTGATTGTTAATTTATTTGATGCATAATTTTTTCTAGACATCTCATTAATATATGGTAAAAAATAAAAAATAAAATGAAGAGAAAAATATGATATTGATCAAAATCTGAATCGTTACTTTTTGAGAATATTGATTCACCCTATTTGATTAGAGGCATTTGGTCATTAAAAACACTTAAAAGATAAATATTAATGAAAAAAACTAGTACATATACTCTTTATAATATAATATAGATATATATTTAAGTTTTAGTACTCTATTTTTATTGGATAAAGTAACTAAATTCTGAATTCAGGACAACTAATATTATTAAGAGATCAAAAAAATTAGAACGTTACAATTTGATTTTTATTTAAATTATTGTTAAGATAATATCACATTTTAATAATGAAATTATTTGGGGTGTTCAGTGCAATCCAGAAAACCCAAGTTTTAGAGTAGATCAACACTAGGGTGTTAATTATTGACCTGACCCGATGGGTTAATCCGACCCGAAGATAAATGGGTCGGGTATGAGTTTAGTTTTTTTATCCGAATTGGGTCGGGTTGGGTTCGGGTCAACCCGACCAAATAAATTATATTTTTTAAAGTAATTTTATGATTTAGTACTAATTAAAGTTTAAATATACACTAATTATACATTAATTAAGATTAATTATAAATTAATTAATAATTTATTACTTAAAATTATGTAAAAATAATTAATAATTAATTAATTATTTATATGGGTCAGGTCGGGTCGGGTCGACCCGTGACCCATCGGATTGGATATGGGTCAAGATTTTTTGACCCGAATTTAATCGGATCAGATCAAAAAAATAATAAAATAATATGAGCTGACCCGACTCGACCCATTGACACCCCTAAGATTCAGCCCAAAGACTGATAGAAATACATCTCAACAAAAACTTGAATGTCATGTTTTAAAAAAAAAATCTGAGTTGATTTTTTTGCACACTTGCGATATTGATAACTGATGTTTTAAGGAATGGTTGATGATTATTACCCACAAAGTACAGAAATTATAAGGAACACAAAGTATTAACGGAGTTCGGCTTTAACAATGCCTACATCTCTGGGTCTCATCCACAAATGGGATGCCGCTTTATTACTCAAAATTTCAGGTACAATATAGAAGCTTTAGCTTCTTCACAAAATAAGTGCAAAAAGACTAAAAACTATAATAAAAAGAGAACAACAAATGAGCACTTAAGGCACAAAGAGAAAATTTGAAACAACACTCAAGAAGTAAAGAACTAAAGATTGTACAAGAATATCTATAGATTTGGCTAAGTCAAGATATTTTGTTCTTGTGATTTACAAAGGAAGGAATCAACTCTATTGATTGCAGTAAGGTGCTCTGAGTTACTAAGAATGTTGACTATTTTTCTTGATCAATTTGTTCTATACCAAGAACATCACTTTTATAAGCCATTAATAGAAAATTGGTATTCTTGCGCTCGAAAACGTTATAACGATTTACAAATCGTTATAACATTTCATAATGAGAGTCTTGAATTTCCAAGAATACCCGTTGTTAGAATTATATTGAAAAGTTATAACGATTCAAAAATGAATATGATGAATCGTTATAATGTTATACAGAGACGTTGAACGTTTTACAGAACCGTTACAACGCTTTGACTTATTTGACCAACCTTCTGACAAGTCTACTGATCTTCAAAAATATTATAATAATTCCGTGAATCGTTGAACGCTTTATGAAGCGTTACATAACGATACACTCTGTTAATTTTAGCTTATTTCTGCTCACAAAGAACTTAGAATATTTTTGAGTAAGTGTATTGAATCGTTGTAATGCTTTATGAAACATTACATAATGATACACTCTGTTAACTTTCGGCTCATTTCTACGCACAGAGAACTTAGAATTTTTTTGAAGATATGTATTGAATCGTTATAACAATTGGGGAATCGTTATAATGGTTCTCTGCGACAGAGTCTCTTCCTTGCATAATTATGAAGAATATAAGATTTTAAATTAGACCTATACAATGAATATGATCCTATATCTTCATAGAAGCCTCTGAATTGATCTTGATCATTTCTTCTTCATTCATTTGAAGCTTTTTAGAATCCTGCAATTAAATCTCAAGAACACCTTGTTAAATTCAATAAGGTTTTGCAAAACAATAAAATTAGAGAAATTGTTAAGTATAACAATAACAAAACATGCTACCCTTTCATTTAGCTACGGTATTGATAAATGTGTATATCGTGCGTGTCACGTGCAAGCACATGATATTTTCGACACAGAATGTGTCGTGTCAGTACATATTCACGTATTTAGAATTGCTTGTTTTAATGTCTCAAAAATTAAAAAATCCAAACACGCACGTTTAAAATACATGACACGTCTAGCACGCCGTATTAAATGTGTTTAATACGTGTCAATACTTGTAGCACATACAAATTCAATAAATTTTAAATAAAATTGAAGAAATATATAAGAAAATTCAGAAAAAAATAGAGTGGTCTTGGTCACAAAAAAAATTAACGTGTCATATTCAGAAATATCATATAGGTTAGAGCGATTCTGGTCTCTAACTTCAGTATCAAGTCATTCTTTTAAGCGCACAAGCATTTCAAAAGTTTGATACGCTGAAGTATTTTAGACGTGCTACACATGCGTGTACATGTGTTAGACATGCGTGTATACGTGTTAGACGTGCGTGTTCATGTTCAACGTGTTAGATGCGTGTGTTTAGATATGTCCAAATTATTCATATATTGATCGCGCATGTTTAACAACACGGCACGCGTGACATGTGAACATGTCACGCACAAACACTTTAAGACACGAACACTTATTTGTGTCCGTATTTACACGTGCGTGTAGACGTTTCTGACAGGTTTTATCATTACCCTACATTTGACAAATGTAATAAAATTAGCGCGGAATAAAAATTAAATTATTTTAAAACATTGTTAGTTCATAGCAATGAATAAATAAATAAAATAATTTGTTTAAAAAAATATCAAAGGAAAAAATTTAATGATTTAATCTATTTCAAATAATTTTCATTTAATATTTTAGAATACTTTAAAGTAATTATTATCTTTTTACTATACCTGTCAAATAAAGATAAGATCAAGAAAGGGCCCTTACGGAGGCATTCTTTTAGTAAATGATCTTTCTATTCTTCTTCTTCCTCTCTCTCTTTCTCTGAGAAATTGACAGAGGCTGCCAATTTGATCTCTCTCTCTCTCGCTTAACGTACGACCTTTCTATTCTACATTACTTGACGAGATATATGAAAAACACAGTCACCGTGTCACGTTCTTGTTGGGTGTCTACGCTAATTAACAGAAGACATTTTCTAAATTATCTGAAAGGAAAAAAGACGTCCCGACGAAAAAATAGATTGTCAAAAAATATCGTCAGGTTCTCAGTATGAAATATTAAACTAAACCATTTGTAAAAGAATGGTTTAATATTTATTTCCGTTGGCTAGCCAAGCAACATTCTCGAATTTCTTTTATTGATCAGTATAATTAATCATTTAATTAGAATATTTTCTTTTTTATGTAATATCTCGACTAATATTATGCTACGCCCAAAGTTATATTTTTTTTAAAAAAGAACTATCATCTATGTATTTTTTTTGTAACAAAATTTGCACTTATACATTTTAAATTTTAACACTATCAAAATATCAACAGTTATATTTTTCAATTGTTTAAACTCTTCACTTTGAAATCTTAACATTAATATATTCTTACTATTAACACTTTCAAATTAAAATATTAATACTGACATATTCTAATATAAATCTATTATAACTATTAATAACTGAGAATTCAATGGTTTATACTATGGAATCTAAACTATTAATGCTGATATGTAATTACTATTAACACTTTCATGTCAAAGTATGCACATTCAACTTCATACACAGTCATCTAACAACAATAGATATCTAACAAAATGATCCCCATATTGAAGTATTAATAGTTATCATGGGGAATCAAGAAAATAAATGCATTTGCAAAATTGAGCAATAAAGAAAAAAAGATAACAAGATAGGAAAGAAATATGAGCACATAAAGAAGAGAACGAGAGCAGAGGATGAAAATTTTGAATTTTTTTTTGAGAAAAGGATCTTCAATAGAGTATTTTAAATTAAATTTAATTGGCCTCTCATAATTCCGACGTACATAACATTTTTATATGTCATTTTTGGAACTTGAACATGCGGTGCTTTGAAGAGATGCGATATTTATTATCATATGTATTAGGTTTATGGTTCATCTTCAATAAAATATTAATGATCATTATAACTATATATTAATAGTTATTTTCAACTAGTGTTAATAATAACAGATTGAGGAAGAGAAAGTTTGAATAGAGAAAGGAGATATAGCAGAAAATGGAATTGGAGAGAAGAAGAGCAAGTGTTGGCTATGATAATTGACGGAGAATTCCGAGAGAGGGAAAATGTGAAGAAATCGGAAACAGAGGAAGAAAGAAAAATTGCAAAGGTTGAAAAATGAAAACGGTAGTTGATTCTTGTTCGCAATTTCATGAAGCGAGCACAAACCTAAATTCTTTTCAAGGTGTGGTTTGTCCAACTCGCACCCAATTATAGCAAAAAGGCGGGAGAACATTATACTAGATCTGAACCGTTCGAATAAAATCGGATGATTAGATTTTGTGCCATAGGATAAACAGGGAACACATCAGATCTTACGGGATACGACGTCACGGAGCGCAATGCGATTCACACCACCTCCGATTATAAAAACTTGAAAAGTAGCTCGGTCTCGTTCTCTCTCTTGTGAGTTGTGACGCAGTTCTATTCCCTCGCTCCTCCCGCTCGCTCTCTTCTCTTCTTCCCCCTCTCACTCTCCCTCCTCGCTCTTGATAAATACTCCAGAACCCGTTTGAGGAGAGAAGGACGGCGCACGATGGAGCTCCGTCTCGTACGAGAGCTCAGTCGCCTCTACAAATGGGGACTTCTACTTCAGGTATCAGTACTCCCACTTTAATTGCTCGTAAAATCTTCATTAACTTTTCTTTTTCCGAAAGGAGATAATAGTGAGTGACACGTTCCTGCTTTTGGAAGTCAACTCAATATTTGCTTTTGTTATATATGGGTTGAAGCTGGCCTTTTGGTTGTTGTTTTAATTGATTAGATTTTTCGCCTTTTTAACTCTTGATCAAGGAAATGGAATTTCTCTTTAATTTTGAAGGTCATATTCCTTGGAAATAGGAAAATTCGTTCTTGTCAGGACATGAAAACACAATGGCAATTAGTTCCATTTCTGATTCGTAGCTGAATATAGGCGTAATCAATTACTTAGGAACTCTTTGATTAAGTGCGCGGCCGTTCTTTTGTTAGGTATAATTGTTGGACAATAGAGATCAGTCCGAATGATGCTGTTCTTTTTGGACCAACTTTTATTATGCGAACGTAGAATTGGATTATTTTGGTCTGTAATTTATATCCAACACCATTTAGTAATAGTAATTTTCTTGCTCGTTTTGAAAGACAAACCTTCATATGGCTCGAGTGGGCTTGCAATTAACATAAGAAAACATAAATAGAAATTTTGATTTATTATTCCAAGAATCAGGATGAGGCCCCACATTAATAAACTAGTTTATTATACACCACACATATATATATTTTTAATCTAAGTTGGGTGATCTAACCACAGAGTTTTTGCATCAGATTTTTCTTTTTCCTCATCAACTATATTAATCGTGAAACAAATAAATTATACTTGGGATCGAGCAAGCAGCAAGTGCACTGATTCAGTTACAGACAAGTTTTTAAAAAAACGTTTAACGGCTCTTAACGGTGAGGTGATTAGTTAATGGTTAACGGTTTTAACGGTTTTATACGGTTGTTAAATTAAAAAAATGGTTAATCATTTTTTATCTATTAATTGATATTTAAAAATGCTAAAAAAATACATTCTCATATCATTAGTACTTAATAATTAACAAAATTAAGTAAAAATAATAATTATAATGTTAATTAAGTACTTAAAAGTTAAAAATCTTAAATTATATTAAACTATTACATGATGTATTTGCTTTCTATTTTTATTATGGCTTTAATTTACATTCAAAAAATAAAAATAAAAAAATTTTAGAGTCACAAACTATTAAAATTTAAAACAAAAAAATTCAGTCGTTAAATGCGTTTTTTTTTTAATTTAACGATTTTAACGGGTTTAACGTGAGATAAAATGATTGAATCACAGAAAACCCGTTAAATCCGTTTTTTCATAAAAAACTTAATGTCAGAGTCTGTCAAAATCGTTAAATGGTTAAAACTTTCCGTTTTTTAAATGCTTGGTTACAGATGATAAATATATAGGGTGTCTAGATATTGGTAATAACGGTTAGAGGTGGCAATCGGGTGGGGCGGATCGGGTTTGGGTTCGGGTTCGGACGGGTCAGCTCGGATAAGTTTGACTAAAAAATTTGTCGGGTCACGGGTCAGGTTCGAGTCGATCCAGTCTGGGTGGGGTCGGGTTTCAGGTAGAACATTATTGATTTTTTCGGGTCTCAGATCATTTCGGGTCGGGCCGGGTCGGGTTCTTATGAGCTCATGTTATTTCGAGCTTTGGGTCATTCGGGTCCAGATCGGGTCAGGTTTTAGGTCATTTGATATCGGGTAGTCTCAGGTTTCGGGTTGTTTTGGATCGGGGTGGGCCGGATCAGGTTCTTTTTTATTATGTTTTGTTTCGAGTCGGGTTGGATTTCAGGTCGTTAGACTTTAAAACTTTTTTCAGTTAATTTAATTAAAGTATACAATAATTGCCGAAAACCTCCAGCAATGTAAATAGATTCAATAATTCAGTATTTGTTTTCATCGAAGTAACTAAATATGAGAATTCTTTATTTTCTACTTTTGGTTTCAGGCCAGTGAGTTTATGGCAGCAAATGTTACCGTTGGTTAATAATGTGCCCAAAAAGTTCGTCAGTAATCATAACTTAAGAAAGTCAAATTGCCTATTTAGTCTTTGTTTGTCATCTTTCTTTCTTGATGTAAGGTGCTTGGCTTGAATGTAGCGCACGAATGGTACTAATAATATCTGATCTGTATTTGATCCGTATAGGAAAAGACAGATATAATCCGAATACTGAAAAGACAGATATAATACGGATACGGATATGATTTTTAATTTTAATTATCTTTATTTGAATACTAAATATATAACATATTATTTAATATTTATTATAAAAATAATATTATCTACCTTCATAATTATTAGGATATTATGAATTTTGATTTTTTTAAACTATTAATATATTTTTAAATTAATTACTTTATTGTACATTTTTAATGGATTTTATAAAACTTAAAGCAATGACTAAATATGTATTTTATTAGCATTTGTATCTGTATCTATATTTGAAAAATTAAAAATCAATATAAATATCATTTTGATCACAATCTGATTGTATATGAAGCGTTTGCACCCCTACTTGAATGGCATGGCGGCCACAATGCAATTTTTGAATGGTAGTAAATTGTAATATTTGTTTTCTTACTTCATACTTGTAGGTGATTTTCCTCTTCAGTGCAAATGCACAAAGTAACAGCAGCACATCACGGTATATACCCCCTTGTAGATTATTTTATTTATTTTGCTTGAATTTCCTCAATTCTTTCAATTTCGTGTGAGATTTATGAATGCTTTTTTTTGTTTGTGTGTGTTTTAGCAGTATAAATGCAGAAGGATACTGCTCCATGTATGGCATTTGTGGACAGAGGTCTGATGGTAAAGTACTCAATTGCCCCAATTCAACTCGTGCGGTTAAGGTGAGATGAGCCATCTTTTATCTGATGTGGCATAGTTTACTAACATATTTTTTTCACTTTATTTGCTCATTTGAGATTAATCGAAAGTTGAGACTAAACAGCAACACTCGGGAAATTTAAATGCCCAAAAATGTATTATTAAAAAACCATGTTCTTTATCTCACAAATTTATGAAAATATTTCTCTTCAGCCAGATGGGTTGCTTTCTTCGAAAATTCAAAGTCTGTGCCCAACCATAAATGGTGATATATGCTGCACTCTTGAACAGTTTGAAACCTTACACTCTCAAGTTCAACAGGTACAACCTATAATTCAGTTTATCAAACCTTCATTAGCATGAACATTTGTATGTTTGTTCCTTTATCTGGTAGTGGTATTATTGTTCTCTTTCTCTGTTTGCAAATTTATGTAGGCAATTCCGTTTCTTGTTGGATGCCCAGCATGTTTGAGGAATTTTCTAAACCATTACTGTGAGATGTCATGCTCTCCAAATCAAAGCCGCTTCATCAATGTCACTTCTACCCAGAAGGCCAGTAATTTGGAGTTTAATAACTGGCTCTTTTTTATGTACCAACCAGTACAGAATAAAATATTGCTATATGCTGAATCTTTTTTTCTTTTTTCTGCAGGCTAATAATACACAAACTGTTTTAAGTATAGACTTCTTTGTGACAAGCGCGTATGGAGAACAATTATACAATTCATGCAAGGATGTAAAATTTGGGAGCCTGAATACACGTGCCATGGATTTCATAGGAGGTGGCGCACACAACTATCAAGGTAAATTACATATGATAGCAAATTCCTTCCATTTTATAATGTCATGCTAGCACAACTGCCAAGGTACTTATTTTGTTCCTTTGTCTTAGATTTGGTTGATCTTGTTCTTATGTTTGAGATAGGTTTTATTTAATTTCCCTACAAAGAATCTTCAAGTCCAGTTTGTTAATGTTTTATTGTAGAGTGGTTTGCATTTATGGGTAAACTGGCAAGCTTGAACACCCCCGGATCGCCTTGTGCCATAACATACCGAGCTGAGAACATGGATAACTCTGCAATAAAGCCTCTAAATGCAACCATCTATTCATGTGGCGACACCTCTCTTGGCTGCTCATGTGGTGACTGTCTGTCATCTCCTGTTTGTGCCAGCTCTACACCAACTGCTCCAAAGCATAAGACATCCTGCACAGTCAAGATGGGTTCCCTAAAGGTGCTCTCTGAGAACACTGTGATAATACCTTACTGTTTTTTTCTCCTGGTATAATTTTTAATTTGGATATGTATTGTTTAGCCAAGATGCCTGGATTTTTATTTAGCTGTGGCATACATTGCATTACTGCTTTTATGTTCAATTTGGGCACTGAGGGAGCATAGGAAGCAAGTAAATGCTGCTATTGACGATCATGATGATGGTGCAGGCAACGAGGAAGATCAACACCACCCAGTATGACATGCATCTTGCTTTTCTTAATATTATTTTTTTTGTATTAATGTGCAATACCTGGCTCTTATCTTAAAACCTCCCATTGATATTGCTTTGCCAAATGGAAATAAAGTGAATTAATTTTTTGTGCATATTCTAATGGAGCTTTCTGTTGGATTATTCCTTTCTATTCTCCCTCTGATGATTAGCTTGATTTTAGCTTTTTGCAAATATGGCAAAAGGGGACCTTCCCCAGTCATTATTTTCCTCTTGGTATTTTGTTTTCAGAAGTTCCATGCTTTTGATATTCCAAATTCAATTTTGGTCTTTTATCTTGATAGGCAAAACCACCTTCTGGCGTTCAGAAGCTCATTGTAAAATACTACAGGTGGCCATCTCTTCTCACATCTCTCACCTAATTTGTCTCTCATTTCTTAATCATTGAGTAAATACATCATCTGTACTAAATGCAGGAATTGGGGCTTTTTTGTAGCCAAACACCCATGGCCAGTGTTGGTTGTGTCAGTAATCATTCCTGCCGTCCTTTGTGTAGGCCTAATACGGTTCGAGGTGGAAACACATCCTGAAAAGGTACATTTTGAAAAAGGGGAAAAATCCTGTCTATAGCAATTTGAAGCTTGGTCTGTTGTTCTTTTATTTTTGTATGAAATTAGTCTAATTTAAAGTCTGGATATTATTTCAGCTTTGGGTCTCACCACAAAGTCGTGCATTAAAAGAGAAAGAATATTTTGACATGAACCTTGCCCCTTTTTACAGGATTGAGCAGGTACAATGTGTATACATTTTGAACTTAACTAATTTGATAAAGGTTGTAAGGCACACAACTCTTCTTCCTGTCTTCATCTCTAATGTAGTATTATACTTAATATTCTATTTTATTTCAGTATGAAGCTTTTGGGGGGTTAATTTGATACTGTTAAAACATTTTGTTGCAGCTTATAGTAGCAAATGATACAGGCAGCATCCTGACAGAAGATAATATAAAGCTTCTTTTTCAAATACAGAAGAAGGTACAGGATTGTTTCATTTTTCTATTTGTCAGTATTTTCTATACTTCTAGATGCAAGGTACATGCTGATCATAATGCTTTGGTTTGATAATGTTGTTTATTTTCTGCTGCTTATGTGCATAATATAGGTTGATAGTCTTCAAGCGAATTATTCAGGGCAGTCAGTAGCACTGACTGATATATGTTTAAACCCACTTGGCACAGCATGTGCCACACAGAGTATCTTGCAGGTTTCTTTTTCTTGTTTTTGTTTCCCTAGTTCTTATTTAAAACACCTTCATGCAACAAAGCTGCATTTTGTTTTCTTATTTTCCCTCTTTTGACAGTATTTTCAAATGGATCCTCAAAGCTACACTAGCTATGTTGACCATGCAAATTATTGTTTTGAGGTTAGTGCCTAAACCAAATTCCATTCAATTGAGACTGATGGCAGAATTATAAATAAATAAGAGAGAGCTGTATGATAGCAGTTAGATATAACAAGATAAAAAGAATGCAACTAATGGCTTGCCACTGGAAAGAGAGCTGTGAAAGGTATTTCCTAGACAAACTAGAAGACCATGAATGGTAGCTGATCTTATCCAGGCAGATGTGACATGGCCGAGTTTTTAACATAGGCCAAGTGATGTGTTTTATGTTCTGTTGGTTATTCTTCCTGGTTTTTCTGCTAAATATATACTATGGGTAGACCCTTCCTAGAATGTTTTGATAAAAAATAAAGAGGAAAAAGATGTATGAATAGTTCTATTAGAAAATCCCAAATACAAAGTATCAGAATATTGATCTTAAAAAAAAAAGAACGAGCAAGATGAAAGGCCTTGAAATTATAAGACTTCCATACCACTTCTTTTTCGTATCAGCATTATTCTTCGGATGAATCGTGCCTTAGCACATTTCAATCACCGTTAGATCCAAGCACAACATTGGGAGGATTTTCAGGAAATAACTATTCTCAGGTACTTTTTTGTGAATTATTTAACTTGAACTTGATAAAAGAGATTTAAGTAGTATTCTGATTCTTGTGTCCTTCCTGTTGTATGATCTTAGGCTACAGCATTTGTCATAACATATCCAGTGAGTAACGAGAAATCTAGTCAAGGTAATACAAGGGCTGTGGCATGGGAAGAGGCTTTTATTAATCTTGCCAAGGTTAAACTCTTTTCATATTTTTTTCCAAGTATAGTTTATAAAACACTATTTTCACTAGATCCATTATGCATATTAAATGTTGTAAAAATTTTCTAAAATGGCAGGGGGAAATATTGCTGATGGTACAATCACAAGGATTGTCCCTTTCTTTTTCATCTGAAAGCTCAATACAGAAAGAATTGACGAGAGAGAATGCAGCAGATGCCAGAACCATACTGGTAAAATTGGACATTTCCATTTTATTATTGTTCTAGAGAAATATCTAATTTCAAATGTTTAGGACATTTGCTTTTATTTTGTTGCAGATAAGCTATGTAGTGATGTTTGCATATATTACATTAATGCTAGCTAATTTTCCCCATCATCATTCTGTTCCTTCCATTCTTGTTTCAACTAAGGTATTCAATTCTTGGTAATGCATAGTTTTCATATCTATTTTCCATTATTCCTTGAAAGATATTTTACAGATACTGTAAAATCTTACCATGTCTATTTTCAGATACTACTAGGATTATCTGGTGTTCTTTTAGTTATGCTCTCGGTTGTTGCATCAATTGGCTTATTCAGTTTCTTTGGAGTAAAATCTACCCTTATTATCATGGAAGTGATTCCTTTTCTTGTTCTTGCAGTAAGTTTTCGCTCTTTTTACCTTGTAAAAATTTTCATCCATTTTCAAATAACATAAACTCACAGTTATTAACTTTAGGTGGGAGTGGATAACATGTGCATCCTAGTTCACACAGTCAAGCGCCAGCTGATAAACTCTCCGTTAGAATTGAGAGTAGGTTCTGCAATGGTGGTAGCTGGGCCCTCTATTACTCTTGCTGGCCTATCTGAGGTTTTGGCCTTTGCAGTTGGCATTATTATTCCTATGCCGGCTGTTCGTATTTTCTCCCTTTTTGCTGGTTAGTTAAGTTTTCAGTCTTGATAATTGAATTTGCAGTTTAAATTGTGCCTTCGTTTGGACATCCGTGTTATCTCTCATTGACCAGTATACAACATGAAATAAAAACAAAAAGTAATGCATAGGGGAATTTGCAAAATTGGCCCCAAGTTGTCTTAAAGTTTCAAATGAGCTTCTCCCTTCTCCTTGTATTCTAAAATGTACCAGCTTAACTAGTTTAAAATTGTTGTACTGATTTTAGCTTTTTTGAGGCACCATTTGTACCATTAGATATCAATAATTGTCTGAGAATGATGACCCTATTTATGCTGTAGTTCTTATTCTGGAAATTATAATCAAGATCGACTGTATCTCTGGTTGTGTTTTATTTTTGTTTGTGAAAACGTTTTTGTTTCTTTTCAGCAATGGCTATATTCATTGATTTTCTCCTACAAATGACGGCCTTTCTGGCATTGATTGTATTGGATTTTAGAAGAACTGAGGATGGCAGAATTGAATGTGTTCCCTGTATACAGTTTGAAAGAGAGAAAAGTTCAGGTAATAAATCATGCTGGAGACATCTTGTTAGTGCTAATACTCTTATGCTGAAAACAAATCGCTGTTTTGATTTTAACAGTTAATCAGAATCAGGAACACAATATTGGTCTGATTGAGCAATACATGAAGGTAATATATCTTTGTGATTTGGTGCATATATATATATATATATTTCCATGTTAGATGCAGTGCAAAATAATAAAATGTTCGGTAATGTACTGTGTAGATTGATGTTCATACTTGTTTTGTACCAGTAAATGTGATGGTAATTTTTTTGTTGTTTTTATTTCATAACTAATCAATTACTTTGCAATAAAATCATTAAGGACACTTCACATTTCCAAATGTGTACTTTTTTGGTTGTGTAGGAATGCCATGGACCTCTTCTAGCCAACAATATAGTTAAAGGTGTTGTGCTTGCGCTGTTTGCTGGATTTTTCATCATAAGCATTGTGAGCCCCCTGCTCTCTCCCTCCCACACACACACACACTCTCTCTCTGGATTTTACAAGTTCACATTTCCATGATTGTTTCTTCAATAGGCACTCTCATCCAGGCTTCAACCAGGCTTGGAGCAACAGATTGTTCTTCCCAGAAACTCCTATTTACAAGTATACCTTTCTTCTTGTTATATATTTAGCTGCTTTGTGTAGTGTTCCATTTATGTGTACACGATTTATTTTCTTTAATTGCTACAGGGCTACTTTAGAGACCTTGAAAAGTACTTGAGAGTGGGACCTCCAGTTTACTTTGTGGTGAAAAATTTCAACTATAGGTGTGCTTTACTTTTCTTCTTTTCTTTAACAGAGGTTTTACTAATAATGGACTCAACTATGATATGCTCTATTGCAGACTTGCCCACAAGTTTTTTTTAACACAATTACTTTTTCAGCAAGGAGTCAGACCAAACAAACAAGATATGTTCCATCAACCAATGCAATGCTGACTCTTTGTTAAACCAGGTAAAAATCATTGATTAGCTCTTAGGAACTTTCCCTTACATACTAGCACTAATGTTGCTTGTAAGAAGCAGAGATGGTGGTTTTTTTGACTGGGTTTCATTTCCATAAAAATTGGTTGTTTTATTGTTGGCTCGTCAAGCCCATCGCAACCCTCGTTTTTTCCTGGTTTGGGATGGGCTATGCAGAAACTAGTATACAGTGGCGGAGTTAGATAGTAGCTGTGTCAACCACCTTTTTTATTTTCTAATATGAGAAACTGCAGAAGTCACTTTGTAATATGTGGCCTGAATACCAGAACTTGTCACACGTTTTTTGTTTAGCAAAACTTCAATTCAATGCATAGTTAATGTATATATAAGGGGAAATTTTGTAAATGTTGAAGTTTAAAGGCTTCTAATAATATTGCAAGCTTGGGAATTCAGAAGGTAAAAATTAGCATAGCAATCACTTAGTTAATTAAACTGTTGGAGTCTCTGTACTCAGATGGTCAGGCGTTTAGTAAAATTTGGGTGCCTGAAAACTAATTTATGATTAATTCCTGGCGTGGTACCATGTTAACCATATAGTATTATAAGTTAGTCTTTTAAATCTAAATCTAAATTTACAGATAACACAAGCATCACTTGACCCCAAGAACACTTTCATAGCAAAGCCAGCAGCGTCGTGGCTTGATGACTTCCTCGTCTGGCTCTCTCCTGATGCATTTAGCTGTTGTCGCAAGTTTGTTAATCAAAGTTACTGCCCTCCGGATGACCAGGTACATGCAAATTGCTCCTCAGGGGCGGAACTAGGATTTTAACCGTTGGACATTAGATGAAAAATATTGGGGGGAGGGGGGGGGGGTTGCGCGAGTGGGCATAACCTTTCAAAATACACTACCATTTTCAAGCACTCATTACAAATTTCAATTTCATTGGGTGGGGGTTGGGGGGGGGGGGGTGCGGCCCCTGCTGGTCCAACCCCTGTTGCACCTTGCATATCTCTTTGCTTATGAATAATACCAAACATTTTTCAAACTGTATTTGGAAAATCTCACCTGCTGATCCAACCCCTAAATGTATTTGGAAACAATATCAAACTGTTGAAATATTCTTCAGCATAAAACCCTATCCTGAACTGATATCTTTTTTATCTTCAACCATGCTAGATGTTTTATATGTAAAGTATAATCTAGTTTTTATTAGTCTTGGCATATTTGCAATCCAGAATGAGCAAAGTTTTTCACTAGATGTTTACAGAATCAACAAAAAACATTTCATATCCAGAATGATCATGTTGTTTTACTTTCCTTTGCAAAATTACTCCATTTAATCTCCTTTGAAAATAACATCCAACAGTGTTTCCATATTTTCTATCTATCCTGTAAATTACTTCTTATTATAAACTGGGCATTAATCTGTGAACAAGGAGGCTTTTTCTGGCACAAGTGATTGAATGTCCCCATTTATTTCATATTAGCTGTACCATAATGAAGCTTTAAACAGTGTTAATGCTTGGATTCCAACTTATGGGGAAAAAGGAAAAAAAATCAAAAATAAAGAGGGGCAAAATTATCCCCAGACAAGGATATATATTCCATGGTAAATAACTGAATTGATGTTTTTTTCTAATACAAATTTTTTTTTTCTAATTGACTTTGCATAAAAGCATAAGCAGTCTTCTCTTTATTGTCAATCTGAATTAGATACGTGTAATTTCTTTGTTTGTAGGCACCTTGTTGTGAGATGGATGACGGCACATGTACCACAACAACAGGCATATGCAGCAACTGCACTACTGTAATGCAATTTCAACTATAACCACACTTTGGTACTCAATTTTCTTACCATTGATGGTGATGATGTTTTAAATTGTTGTGGCTTCAGTGCTTCTTGCACTCAGATTTGAATGATGGTCGGCCATCCACATCTCAATTTAGGGAGAAGCTCCCATGGTTTCTCAATGCATTGCCTTCTTCAGACTGTGCTAAGGGAGGGAAAGGAGCTTACACCACTAATTTAAATCTTAATGGTTTTTAGTTATTTACATCTCCTGTTGGTTGTTATTAAAGCTTGATGAAGACTTTGAAATATGGTTTTGAATAACTGTGTATCTAAATTTGCCAGGTTTTGAGAGTGGGGTTATTCGAGCTTCAGCATTTCGTACCTACCACACTCCTCTTAACAAACAGGTTATAAAAAGGCTTAAGGAAAAATAATTATCTTTTAGTAAATTTGTAACTTTGTGCAGCCCTAATTTGTTTTTAATAAATTTTGAAATTCCAGAGTGACTATGTAAACTCCTTGCGAGCTGCAAGAGACTTCAGTAAAAAACTGTCAAAATCATTGCAGGTATAAATTTAAAACCATTCTCATGTTTTTTAATGATATTTATCTTTGGTCTTCTAATTATTTAACTGCAAACCAGATGGAGATATTTCCGTACTCAGTCTTCTACATATTTTTTGAGCAATATATGGATATATGGGAAACAGCATTCATCGACCTTGTTATTGGTCTAGGTATCCATTTTCTCTTCTTGAATAAGAGAGAACTGATGTTTATTACTTTCATCTCTTTCCTTTAATTAAACTGACACCCTGTTCTTCATTTAACAGTTGCAGTATTTGTAGTTTGTGCTGCTTTAACCACCAGGTGTTACTCTTGCAATGTTTTAAAATAACATGTAATAAATTCACTTTTAACTAGTTCAAATTGATTTTAACTACTGAGCTTATAATTTGCATTATGATCTTAGCCTCTGGACAGCATCAATCATTTCAGGCGTGGCATTGATGATTGTTATTGACCTGATGGTATTGTAATCTATTTAGCCTTATTCCTTTTGCTAAAGGAATACTCCAAGATTTTGTCTTATGTGAATCAATGGCAGGGGATGATGGCTGTACTTGGTATTCAGCTAAATGCTCTTTCTGTGGTGAACCTTGTCATGTCAATTGGAATTGCCATTGAATTTTGTGTTCATATAACACATGCTTTTACGGTTTGTTCCTTTCTCTATACATTCTATATACACATCTTTTTTCGACCTTTTTGTTATAATTTTCATGCTGTTTTACAGGTAAGTATAGGAGATAACAATCAAAGAATGAAAAGGGCTTTGTCAACTATGGGAGCCTCCGTGTTCAGGTTGGTTTGGTTTATACTAGTAATGTATGCTTTTGGTTAAAACTAATTGAGTTGTTTATGGTTTTCTGACAAACGTACTGTTTTTTATAGTGGAATCACTTTGACAAAACTGATCGGAGTCATTGTTCTTCGCTTTGCCAAATCCAAAGTTTTTGTGGTATCTATTTCACCTTCTCTAAAATGCTGATCTTTTGTAGAGAATTACTATTAGGATTCCACCTAAAGTTACTTTTATTAATTTTTAGGTTTACTATTTTCAAATGTACCTTGCTTTGGTTATTATCGGCTTCCTACATGGACTTATATTCCTCCCGGTGAGCTTAATACTTGCTAAAAAAATTAATCAAAAATTTCATAGAATTATATATTCTAACTCATTCTTTTTTCTCGTTTGTTTATTGCCAGGTATTGCTAAGCATAATTGGGCCCCCTCCAAGGAGGCAACATATTCCAGCTCAGCCACAAGACCAGCTTGGAAATGGAAGCCAACATAACTGAAAATATTTGAAGAATATATGCAACATTTTTATAGTTTATTTTTTGTTGTTGTTTTATTTCCATTCTTTGACAATCCTTTTACATGTAAATATGCAAATTTTGTTTCCCTTGGCGAGAGCTATTTTCCTGAACTAGTGACTGGAATAGATTCAATAGACGAGTAGCAGAAAGGAACAAATGATGACAACAACAAAGCCTTTAATCCCAAACAAAAGGAGGTGGGCTTCAGCTGATGATGTAGAACAAAAGGATTTCTTATATTAGGTTCGGGACCGGGATCGGGATCGGAGATGTTATCCGATCTTCATGCACACTGCACGGTGCCAGAAAGTGTCTGTGTTTCGTCTGGCGTTGGTTGGCAGGCTGCGGCATCTTCGTTGAGTGTGCTTAAATGCTTCTTTGGATTGCAACTTTGATTTCTTCCGGGTACAGTTGCTCTCCAGTAGTACAAAATCCACTTGTATCGTTTATTTTAAGATAAGATGGTTCATATAGATCCTGATTTTATATTAGTAAAATATATGTGCATTTGTATTAAAGAAATGAGTTCAGATGTTTTTTCATGAGTGATGATAAAATTAATTAATGTATTAGTATTGTTCAGTACTATTTGTTATCATTTTGTTTTGTTTTTTATTTTTAATGGATAAAAATAGGATATGAGTAAGTTTAATTTTAATAAGTAGGGATAAGATATGTGTAAAAATCATTTTAAATGATTATGATAATAAAAATATTTTCATTCAATTCGTACAATACTAGTTGACACTCCTACCGGCATCATCTTAGAGAATTATTTTTCCTCACTCTTTGGGTGTGTTTGGATGTGCAAGATTAGTGTTATTTTCATAATAGCAATACTAACTGAAATAGTAGCATGAACCAAACTCAAAATAAAAATTTTGAATTAGCTCCAAACAATGTTAATTTACTAAACCAACAATTTGATTGTTTAGCGGATTAGCATTCTGTGTGAATAGCAAAAAATAATAAATAATCCTTTCGTCTCATTTTTTTTATTAATTTCTTCAATAATATTAAACAAAATAGTAATAGATAATAATAAATAAAATAATATTCATTAATAATGAGTAAAATAATAATTAATTATGATAAAAAGTAATAAGCATTAATATTGAAGAAAAAATTAGTAATAACTAATAATAAAAAAGCTTCATACATAATAATATACAAAATGATAATTAAATAAAATAATGTAACTACTACTAATAATAATTAATATAATAATCATTAAAATTAAATAAAATAATAAATAACAATAATGCAAATTAGTATTAAGTAAGCATTAATATTAAATAAAATGATAATAGATAAAAAAATAACAATAGTAAACATTAGTATTAAATAAAATAATAACTAATAATAGTACAAAGTAATATTAAATATAATTAATAATAAGTGAGAATAATGAAATTAATAGTAAATAATAATAAATATATAATAATCATTAGTATGAAATATATCGTTTAATATCAAGTTATAATATGAAATAATAGTTTTAATATTAAATAAAGAATAATGAATAAAATAATAATAATTAGTATGAAATACAAAATAATAATTCATTATTTTGTTTATTCTCTCCATCACCACTCTTAAGTTAAAGTTACCAATCAAATAATATTTTACTAACTCAAACATAAAAAAAGTTAGTTTTATTCTCATATTTTCTGAGACATTATATATTCATACTATTCTAAATCAATAATCCAAAAAATATTATTATTACACTATTTCTTCTACCATCCAAACACACTGAAAAGCATAAATTTGAGTTCGCGAGGAACCTTTTTGTGGGTGATTAGTTGCAAACTAGTTATTACCATGTGAAGATATTTCTTATGAGTTGTGCACTCATCTTGGAACTAATATATGTCGGCAGTCACCGATCATCATTTAAAGACTCATTGATTAATCACACATTTCCTGTACAAGGAATTCAGAAATATCAAATATAACATGACTCCGCAAGTTTCAACAGAGTTTTTGTCGCAGCAGATCTACTAAACGTTGCTGCTTTCAAATCGAAACGAGGGATCCCTGGTAAAAATCCCTAGGATTTGTTCAATTAGTCAAATCTCGGAGAAGACAGGGAGTCAGAGTTTTGTTCGCATTACATCACTGCGCTGTGCCCCAAAAAATTTTACATAGTAAAATACAATTTCGAATTAAATTACTCACTACTAAAAGAAATAACAAATCAAAAATTAAGAAGTAGACAAGGACCATATTTTTTATGGATGAGTAACTTGAGAACTAACTTAATATAAATTTAAAAAAATTGACAGATTTTTTTTTTATAAATATATTATAAAACTTATGAATTGATTGTATTTTGAATTTTGATATAATTTGAGTGTCATGTGGTATTCTATCAGAATTATATGATGATTTTAACGATTTAAATTTAACGGACTTTGATAAAATATCAAATGATACTCAAATTGCATCAAAATTAAATCACAGTCAATCCATAAGTTTAAAAATATATTTATATAATTTTTCACTAAAGGTCCCAGTTGGTGCTGCAGTTCGAGCTTGGGCAACACCAATTGTTATTTTGATATTTGTAATTTTTTTAAGGTACTTTATGAATTTATATGAAATTGATTGTATAAGTTGTCAAACTAAATGGTTGTCAAGGAATGCCCATCATTTCTTTTTATTATGTCTCATATTACTTAGTTATGGAGGTTTGTAAATATTCATGTCCGGACTGTCCCGACCAAATTCCATCAAGTCATGAATTATCACGGGTCACGAATTGAGATGAGTCATATGAATCTAGGGCTACAAACGAATCGAACACGAACGAACTGACTTGTGTTTGAGTTTGATTTGAAATTTATTTCGAACTAGTTTGATTTGAAATAGATAGGCAGTTTCGAACTCAAATCATTGTTTGAAATTTGATTCGTTAAATATTCGAACTGTTTGATTTGATTCGTAAATAGTTTGAAATAGAATTATTAGGTGAACAAATTCCACAATTCATATCAAAATAACATAATCAAATATAAAAAATGTCAATTTAATATAAATTCATACAAAACTAAAAGTTCATTCAACAAAAATTAATAAATTTTATATAAATTCATACTACTCAAAGTCTCAAACAATCAAATAATTTATACAAATTCAAACAAAAATAGTTCGCGAACACATTTCGAACGAACTCACCATGGTTTGAGTTTGATTCGATATAATTTTGAATCGAATCAGTTTGATTTGAAATTAATTTCGAACTAGAATCGAACGAACTTTTTTCGAACTTTTTTCGAATCGAACACGAACGAACTACGAACTTCGAATATTTCTTGCAGCCCTATATGAATCAGATTATAATAGTCCAAGATAAAAAAAATAAAAAAATTCTAACCCAACCCTCCGTAGCCCCATCGAGCGGAATCCCCAAGGGGTAGGGCGAGGCAGGGCTGTTCGGACCGATCCAGATGGTATTAATGCAAATATTACAAAAGAAAAAGGTTTTTTGGCTCATAATATATATAATTGAAAAAGAAACTCAAGCACGCTTTAGCGGGAACCAGATCAGCTGTCGCGCGGCACGGTGCGGCGCAGCACGTGGTCCGTTCGATCACTTTGAGATTCGTGCTAACTCGAATCTCGAAGTGATCGAACGGACCACGTTCTGCGCCGCACCGTCCCGCGCGACAGTGGATCCGGGTCCCGCTTTAGCGCAGCGGTAAGGACACTTTGGTTGGATTGCGCCCTATCTAGTGTTCTAAATTTAGACACGTCGTGGCCGGAAATGGTACGGAACGATGCGAACACAGCTGAAAATAAAACAGGTTAAGGCACGGCACGGGAACGAGAACGGTACTGTTTTGTGTCCGTGTCGTGCCCGGCTTTTAGAAAATTTAGGACGGCACGGCACAGCATGGTTAAGACGTTAGACATGACACAGAACGACATGGGTATCAGGCACGGCACGAAACGAAACAGGATTCACGACACGGCACAAAACGGGACACGGTAGCAACGACACGGGTGGCACATATGACACGGGTAGGCACAGTTAGGCAACGAGTAGAAACGGGTAGGCATGGCGCGTCTGGCGCGTTTGGTGCGTCTGGCGTGTCTACAAAAGACAATCAGTTTTGATATTTGTCTCCCAAAGTTGCACACAGAAATGTTTATTCCCCAAAAAATTACACCCAGAATCATATATTTCACAATTTAAATTCAAAATCATAAAATAAAAAGACCAAAATACCCTCAAATACCCTCATTCAACGGTACATTGAAGGGTAAATTTGTAAAATTTTATGAAATTACCAAAATACCCACATCAACAGAAAAAATGACTATTTTTAGGGTTATTTTCGTAATTTCAATAGTATAATTCATACATAAATACACTCATAATTCATCCAAAACTTTCTCTCTCTTACACCCGAAATTTTCTGCTAGTTGCTGCCTTGAGCTTTTTTTTGCAATTTTCACTCAGTTTCCCAATCCGATTAATTTTTAGTAGAGGTATATAATTTAAAAATTCATTTTCTTTGTAGAAAATTGGTAAAAAATAGCTAGAAAATCCTAAAAATACTATTTTTTTCTATGCATTAGTTATACCTTAATGCATATAGGAAAATTAGTTGTGCTATTTTTTTAAGTATTTAACCCATTTTTCGTATTTTTATTCCATATCCAAAAATAATTCATGAAAAATACCTAGAAAATCCGAAAAATACCAAATTTTTTTCTGTGCATTAGTTATACTCGAATGCATATAGAAAAATTAGTTGTGCTATTTTTTAGTAATTAACTCATTTTTCATATTTTTATTCCATATTCAAAAAATAATTCATGAAAAATAGCTAGATAATCCGAAAAATACTAATTTTTTTTTTCTGTGAACTAGTCATAGCGGAATGTATATAGGAAAATTAGTTATGTTAATTTTTGTTAGTATTTACTCTTTTTTCGTATTTTTTATGCGGGTTTTTTAATTTACAAATTAAAACTAAAAAACAAAAAAAAACCCTTATTTCCTATTTTTCTACCAAACAATATGGAACGAGACCCAAACCAAAGTTGGTTAGATGATGTAAACATGCAACTTGGTTTGTCACACCCATACCCTACTCCTCCTATTACCATACCAGAACAACAAAATTTTTCATTGCCAGTTCAACCAATGTCATTTGGACATGGTAATGTAGACTACAATGCATCATATGGTATCCCACCGTGAATTCCACACATCACGAATGTTCCAATAGCATCATGTGAGTCGTCCTCATTCATACCCCTTGTAACACAATTTCCAGTAGGACTTGAAATTGTTCAAGTGAGCAACGAAAATCCGAGTTCGACTGAACCTAGCAACACCACCAACAGTAAGAGGGAGCGAGAACTAACCGGGGAATGCTGGCAAATATTTGAGCCAATTAAAGAGGGTAGGAAAATAATCGTAGGTAAGTGATTAATTTGTGGGAAATATATATACTTATAAATCATCATTCGGTACTGGCACACTTTTAAAACATAAGAAAAACCATGACAAAAGAGGTGACACTGTACCAGAGGGATCTAGAGGTGTCAGTTTAGTCCAAACACAATTTGGTACTGGAGGTGGGTACTTTAAGTATGACCCTGCAAAGGTTAGAAAATTGATCGAGAGTATTTGAGGCTCTAGTTTTATTGAAGGATTGGTACGATACAGAAAACAAACTTCAAGATAAGTCGTGGATGTACCAAATTGATCGAGAAGAAACTGATGCATCAAGTTCTAATGTAACTAGTGAAGGGATGTCAGAGGTAGAGGTGAATCAGTCCCATGAGGAATAATGATAGAAGGAGGAGGAATAATTTACAAAACATCATATGTTGAGAAATTTCAGATTTTTGTTGACAAATTTCATATTTTTAATGTTCCAAATTTTTAAAATAATTTAAATTTTAACGAACTTTGATTTTTTTTAATCTTTTAATTTTTGATATAAATTTAATTTTTTGAATTTTCTGAATTTTTTAATGTCGGACACGGTAAGACACGTTTAACATGATTAAGACACATAGATACGACACGGTTGGTCCCGGTTCTTATTAGACACGGCACGAATAAAACACGACATGATTAAGGCACGACACGATAGACACGGCGTGCCTTATCCGTGTCATGCCTCCTTCTATCATTTTTGGGCACGGCACGGCACAACACGAAAAAAAAATAAAATAAGAAAAGACACGACGCGGTACGACACGAAAGCACGGCGTGCCCGAACACGACACGGTCCGGTACGACATGAATTTAGAACACTAGCCCTACCTCATATTCGAATCAAGCATGTGAACTCAATTTTCTTGGAATTTTTAGCCTTTATTAGAGATTTGGTGAGATCTGGTGTGACAGAAGAGCAGATCGATCATGTTCAATCATGGTCAGCGAATGAACAAAAAATTAATTAGAAAACATCATTTTGATAATTTTATTTTATTTAAGGATGTCATTATTAAAATGAATTGTCAATTTAAAGACATGACATGAAAATTTAATTTTGATAATTGACACCAATGCGAATGCTCTAACTCGTACAAGAGCACACGTGGTGGTTTCTACAAACTTTATCGTGAAGAGACACGGCTATAATGAATACTTGTGCGGCCACAACTGAGGTTGTGTCGAATTAGGGGGTAAAATTGGGAAGTGAAAAATCGGACCATGATTGAACCGAGGTTAGGGACGTGTTGTACTATTTTTTATTTATCGATTTACAAAACAACACAAGAATTTTATAATTTATTTTGTTTGAGCATTGTTTATGGATTATAATATAAAATAAATTAATATACAATAATCAAAATTAATGATGGAATGAAAGAGCTAAATCAAAATTACATTAGGTTTAAATTTAGTTTGACTTGAACTGAATTGAATTAATTAAGATAAATTGAGCTTAAACGGTAAGAAAATAAAAAATATTCTAAACGCTGGTAATGGCTCACGAACCGTTATAACGGCTTAGGAAAATTTTCAAAAATTCGGCTAAGCCACAAAGTCTCCAAAATGATCAGTGTATTGTTGTGTAATGGCTTGAAAATCGTTATAATGATACGAGCCGTTGTAACGATTCACCAAGTCGTTGTAACGACTTTATAGATCAAGATCTTGAGATCCCAAAATTTAACATTCAATGTCTATCATTTCTAAATTGTTACAACGGCTTAAGTCAAAAATAACTTCTTAATTAGTGTAAGGAGGTCTATATAAAATAACTCTCTCACTCTCTATAAACTGTTCCATACAGTTAAATCTTAATTCCTAGAGCTCATTCGCCATATTTTAAAATGATAGAGATGAGCACTTAGTGATAAAAAGTTTTTGCTAAATCAAATATTTATTTTAAATTTTCTCTTCATTCTCTCAACTTGATCATATGTGATCAACTCTTCTTGTTATTTTTTTATTGCATTGTCACTTACTTTTTCTTTTGAGTGTATTTTCATTCACTTTTTCACTATATTCTTTATTTTTGAGTGTGTTGTTATTCTTTATGACTATTAACCTTGACAGCTCATTTTTGTGTAAGCAATCAAATTTTATATTTTGTAAACACTTATTTTTTTAGTATATCGACTCAACCTCAATTATTACAGATTGAGGATAAAAAAACATACATGTTTGTATGCCGAACTCTGTTATATTTTATGTTCTTATTTATTTTTTTATTAATTGTTATATTCTTATGAGAATTAAATTGAATTGCATTCCACTATCATTAAACATGAACTTTAAGTCCAGATTACAGACACAAATTTTCACTGACTGGGTTAACCTCTGTTTCTTTTAAATAATAATGAAATTGTATGAAATTTGATTATCAATCTAAAAGTAGAAGAATACATCTATAAATTGTTTTCATTCTAAGATTTTTTTATATTTATTTAGAGATCCATCGTTAAAATTATCAAAATAACTCATTTTCAATGAATCTCCACTCATAAAAGTAACCATTGAAATGGTCCGTGATCTCGGTACTGGTACATTTGTATGTTCATTGAATAAACGGTGACAATGACAGCAATAGAACAATGTTATCTCCATTCTTGATTAAACTGGATATTTTTTTTATTTTTTTGGAGACGTTCTCCCCAATTTAAAGATCGTATGATATTTTCTGTGTTATGTACGTGGGCCTGATTTTAGGAGTATGCGGGGTGGCAGGGTGGCGGCAGCCCCTACGAGCGGTGTTTGAGGTTACAAAGTTAAATTATATTAAAATTCTTTCACCGATGGCCCAGATTAAGATTTAGGGTTTATGAGTTTGTTTATATATATATATATATATATATATATAATCCCCAATGTAATTCTGTATGTAACCGAACCTTGAGTATTAGTGAAAAACTGTTTTGACAGCGGCCGTGGGTTTTCTTCCCCTTGAGGGTTTCCCACGTAAAATCTGTGTGTTCTTGTTCCCAATTTTTCTTCTTTCTTGTTACGTGATTGCTATCTGGTTATTCGCTTCTCAACATTCTGATACTTATCAAAACATACAGGAACCATCATTTCAGATCGCCGAATTCACATTCACTGTCATATTTTTCCTACGATCAGTACTGTTGGATATAAATCTCTCGTTTAATATCTAGAAAATTTACTAGGATTAATTTTCTAGCCGGTTACTAAATTTTGATCTTTATTCATATTTGGTCACTGAATTTTTATTTATCCGTTTTTAGTCACTGAATTTTGATGTTTATCCATATTTGATCATTTTTATTAGTTTTTTCACTCAAAAATAATTGAAAAACTAATAAAAAAATAAATATAATTTTATTTCAAATATTTTTGAGTGAAAAAAAATTAATGATAGTGATTAATTATAGATAAATATTAAAATTCAATGACTAAAAATAAATAAATAAAAATTCAGTATCAAATATAAATAAACATCAAATTTAACTTGTCAGAATATTAACCCATTTACAACAGTTAAAAATTGAGACTCTAGTGGTTGAAATCGAGATGATGGGAGAATAAAAGCAATAGACCGAGGGGACAGTTGACGGGCCAGCGAACTAATTAACTGACAAATGGACCGTAACCTGGGAATCGACCGACACGTGTCGGCTGCCGAAGGTCGCTCCCATAGCCCACTTACAATAACAGGGAGTAACCGGGTAAGTGCTGGTGGTAACCGGAAAGGATGAGGGAAAAGACAAACAATTAAAAATAGAATGAGAAAGGGGTCTCAAAATTTGAATGGCAAAGCAACACGCGCAGTAGCCGTTGGGAGAAAGCACGTGGAGCGGCTCAGGTCTCCGCTTCCTTTTTCACGGACAAATTTTAGTAGCCGTTGATTTCAATTTTTAGCTGAGAGGAATCGCATCTAAGGACACAAATCGTTTTACTTGTACAGGCAAAAATTGTCTCCATTTTTGGAAATTAGTTTGACCCCATTTTTTTTTATATTTTATTTACTTCTCAGTTGTTTCTACATAGTTAAATCAAATTCTTGAAACAATAGTTTAATTATTCACTTAATCTGTGATAGTTCAAAATTCAAGTTGGTACTGATAACATAAGACTGTCCAGTATAGAGTTATTATGGTATAATCATAATTAGAGAAAAACATTAGTGTGATTACTAAAGGACTTGATTGAATTAAAACAAAAAAAAAAAGGTCAATTGGATCAAACAACACTATAATTGAGCCAAAGAACAGACTTTCCTTTATTACAACTTTCTATTTTTCTCTCGTCTTCGGACAGGAGCGATAAAATAAAACCCTTTATTTATGTATTTTTTTAGCGATAGAGAGAGAGAGACGCCACCCATTAGAGGCTCACAAATTCTCTTGTCCTTCTAGTTGCTTTCTTTCGTCTCATTTCTCCCTCTTCTCCTTTCTTGTTCTCTCTTCGTTGCACGATAACTTAATTAATCTGAAGAAGAGAAAGAAAAAGGTTTGACTCGTACTTTACTTCGTTTCATCTATAGCGTTGGGGTTTTCATCCATAAAATGATTCTTCTGCTTTTGAATTATTGATCCACAGTTGATTCCTAGTAAAGAATATTAGTGCCAATAGTTCTTGATAAAAGATTCATAATTTTTGTTTGGTTGATCTTATTTTAGGAACGAAATCACTTTTTCTGAATGTATTCTATTTTGATTTTCTTAGTATTATTCCGATCTGATTTCTTATTTAGGGTTTATCAATTTGGATTATTCGTTGTTATTTTTTTTTTCTGGGATGAAGTGGAGTAGCATCAGTCTTTTTATCTCTTCTTTTAACTTTTAATTAATTGATTCCCGCTCTTGTCTTGTTTCTACTTCTAATCAAATTGTTCAAAAATATGAAGATTCAATTTTCTTTAAATATGTACGTTTGTCTAATTCTGGGATCAAATTATCTATCTGGAGTTTGAAATTAATTGGAGCTTCTTTTTTATTTTCTGAAAGGTGCTTGAAATGGAGATAGTTGATGAGAACAAGCACGCTATTTTGAAACCGTCTGCTAGTTATAGAGGTACTATTTTTATTCTTTATAGCTAATCCAAAAGATTTAACTCTTTTTTAATTTTTAACGTATTACTTTTCCTCCATTTCCAGAAATGGGAAACCGAAGAGTTTTAAGAGAAATCGAAAATTTAATGAAGGCTCCATTACCGTGTCCAGTCACCAAGAAGCAATTGACAGAGTAATCAATTTGAAATTTATGTCTTTCTTTTATCTTTTGTCCAAATTTATGATAAGTTTTGACACATTATTTATGTATTCTTTTGTCTGACTATTTGTTTTATGGTCTTAGCAGAAAGAATGTTGCAAGCTATCGGCCCATGACACGGTAAATAAAATAAAATAACCAAAAAATAAAACGGATTAGGATCTAGTTATACAGTCATTAACTTGACGATCTTGACAACCATCAAACGTAAAATTTTACATAGGAAATCCAATATTTTAGGCCTGATCTATATAGTGCATATATGATGCGTGTAAATGTAATAGACAAGCAATCTATATGTTCTGCAAGATACCTACAGAGTTAATTTTCTGGAAGATTGTTTGAATTGATTTAGCTGCTGTTGTCTATGGTGCATATATGATGCATATAAATTTAATAAAACATGCGATCTATATATCCTGCAAGACACCTATATATAGAGTTAATTTGGCCATTGTTGTCAAGATTGTCAAATAATCACACAATCAAGATATCCCATCACCTACAAACTTTCTGTACTTAATACCAATTTTTTATGATGCTTATTATTATCAGGAGTTTTGCCGCTTCACTAGCTAAAAATGATCAACGCCCACCAGCTGCCAATCCTCCCATAACTGTTAGCTCAACAGCTGTCTATCACATTGCTGATCATAAACCAGTTAGCGACACACCAATTCCTATGATTGAAGAATTGGAAGACATGGTTTGTCTAGTACATTTCTTTTGTGCCCATATACCCTTTTGAATACCCACAACTTAATTTGAGATCTCTAATCTCTATGATTTTGGTTTGGGTTTCATTTTTAGCCTAACCAATTTATTTGGGATTAAAGGCTTTGTTATTGTTGTTGTTGTTGTTGTTGTACTTTATATTTCAAAAAAGAAAAGAATCAGTATTTCTTGAGAAGAAAACAGAAGTAATAACCTTGATTGAAAATTTTGTTTAATGGAAAAGTCAGAGGAGCCAGAAGTAGAAATGGAAGATGCTTCAGAAGATACAACCTTGATTGATATAGATGGCGCAGATTCCAAGAACCCATTGAAGGTTGCTGACTATGTTGAGGAAATATATAAGGCTTACAGAAACGTTGAGGTGATTTTTCTTATAATATGCAAATCAAGCACTGTCTTTACTATTTAGGGAATGTGTGTGATTTGGGTCTGGTATTGTTCCACAGGGTTCGTGGTTTCCACAAGGTTGTTGACTATGTCCATGTAATGTTGCAAACTTATGGTATGAATGCCAATTATATACAAATCAAGTATTTTTGTATTGTTTTTGAAACGTTAGTAGTTTGTTGTTGTACCTGTTGATTATGCATTGTTCAGATATTTCTGGTTCCATGTTCTTTCATTAAGTTGCAAAATTATGATCAAATGATGTCAAAATGAGTTCAAACATTTAATTACCAATTATAAGCAGAATGGGTTCACTGTTGTTGTTGTTGTGTAGTCTTATCTGGACAGTGAATTTTGCAAGCAAACAAACATTGAGCAAACTGGTTATTTCTTCAAAATAGGCTTCAGTTAATTAATTTAAGTAGAAAAGACTATGAAATCTTATTCGTCTGTAACGTATTAATTTTTTTTACTTCACAGGAAACAAGTTGTGTGGACCCCGAGTACATGTCTATGCAAGCAGACATAAATGAAAGGATGCGAGCTATTCTAATTGACTGGCTCATAGAGGTAACTTTAGGCATTCTTCAAACTAAGAATGACAATTCTCACTTTAGTAAATTAAAAAGGAAGCAATCTTCAATTTTCTCAAATAAAGGTTAAATAAAAAATAAGAAAAAAAAGATTGTACCAACTATGTAAGAATGTAATACCCAGACTTCTTAACATTACGAAATTTCTTCAGAATAGTTCATAATCTTCAAACCTGAAATTGGAATGAGTTGACTTTACTTTAGTCCAGTTCGTGTCATAAAAAGAACTTGCTAGATTTTCCGGATTAAATTGTCAGAACTTAATTAGATGCACCTTTCCTTTCAGCACAATCTATGGCAGTGGGATTATATGCTGCATCAAGTATCATAATCAATAAAAAGTGATGTCTTTTCTGTTCTAATTCAGGTTCATTACAAGTTTGAGCTTATGGATGAGACACTGTATCTTACTGTGAACATTATTGACCGGTTCCTAGAAAGGCAAAATGTTCAACGAAAGAAGTTACAGCTGGTTGGAGTTACTGCAATGTTGCTTGCCTGCAAATATGAGGAGGTATCTGTGCCTGTGGTTGAAGATCTGGTGCAAATCTCTGACCGTGCATACACACGCCAGGAAATCCTTGACATGGTTAGAAGACATTATAGACTTCTTTTGCGTCTGTGTTTGTTTTTGTGGGTTTGTTGTGTCTTTATATGTTTAGCAAAACCAATTTAATTATTTACATAAAAAAACTATTTAAATGGATAAGATATGCTTGATCTATTTTTGCCTCAAGAATTGTTTTCTATGCATCAAGATTTGTGGAAAAGATCTAATGAAAATCAAAAGCGCATAATGAACAAATTTGAGATGGAGGCAAAACTGGTCAAATTGTCACTGATGTCATTTTTCGTCTTCTTTTCTTTGGTGTAAACAACCAGTTTATCAATAACCATTGAGAAAGCTACTCTCTATATGATAACAGTTCATTTGTGTTCATGCATGAAGTGCTTTTTGCATATAGTATATTTAATGGGTAATTTTATGCCCAAGAAATTCTTTATGCAATTATTATCACAACATATATCAACATTTGACCAGGAATGGCTGATGGTCAAGACTCTCCAATTTAACATGTCTGTACCAACTCCTTATGTCTTCATGAAACGGTTCCTTCAGGCTGCTCAGTCTGATAGACAGGTACCATAGTCTCCTTGAATTTGCAACTAAATTTTCGTTGTTTTAATTTACAAAAAAAAATTATTTTCTTGATACTGTAAACATAGACGGAGCTGCTTTCATTCTTTCTAATGGAGCTGTGCTTGGTGAATTACAACATGTTGAGGTACAAACCGTCTCTCCTAGCTGCAGCAGCAGTATACACAGCTCAGTGCTCACTCAAGGGATTCAAACTATGGACCAAAACGAGCCAGTTCCATTCTACTTATTCTGAAGACCAGCTAATGTAAGTGCCTACAAGTATTTTAATTCCGTACATTCCTTTGACTCATGACAGATTGTAAATATTTACCTGACATGAACTGATATTTGAGCAAATATGTGCAGCAGCTCAGGTCTGTTGTCTAATCTAATTTTCTCTATCTTTTTCAATGTAGTGAATGCTCAAAATTGATGGTTGATCTGCACCAGCAAGCTGGTACTGGCAAATTGACTGGGGTTCACAGAAAATATAGCACATACAAATATGGCTGTGCTGCCAAATCCGGACCAGCACTCTTTTTGTTGGATTAAAGGTCTTGTAGATCTTAAGTCGCATCTACTTCGCAGTGAGTTCTTGTGCAACTGAAGTTGCAGAAGAGAATGCAACCCAAGTTGCTGGAAGTGGGGACTGATACCAGTTTCCTTTTACCTTCAGTGTTTTTAGCTTATTATGTTCTCTTTCATTCATGCAATAAGCAGTTGTTGTATTTGATGAGGTCTTTTGAAAAGGTTTTTCCAAATGAACCATTATTAATTGCAGAATTTTTTCTTATATATATTTTCTGAAGAATATGTCAATTTTTCTAACGTTAAGAAGGATTTTAGATGTACACTCTGTGATGTAAGAGGTAAAATCCGACGAAGCAAAATTAACTTGTATTTTTTGCCAAAGATGTCACTCTGAGAAAAAGTGTCAAAGGATATAATTTTGGCTAAAGAAATTATAACACTGACAATAATAGATGTCTCCGGAAAAGAAAAAGTAACTAAAGCACATCTCAGTAAAGGATGGCAGTTAAGAAATTCTACTTCAAAATACTCGGTACTAAGAACAAAAAAATATTTTGGGTACTGAATTGTGCTATGAAATTAGAACAATTCCAGTGTACAACCAATTTTTATAGTACATTCCATACTTTTGTTTCTAATTGTTTAGATAATGTGTATCAAATTTGAAATAATTGATCATCCATCACAATGTTATATAAACTCTATCATTAAAATTTTAAAATTATATGATGGAAGGCTGCTTTTTCAAATTGATTAAAATTTGATTTTTTTTTTTAACCCATTAGAAACATATCCGTGATTTTAGAATTTTTAGATGACTAAATTACTCATGAAAAATATGTGATGCCTTTTTTATTTGAATAAGAGAAAGTAATAGTTATGGTGGACAACTTTATGCTTGAAATTATGATATGAGAAGTTCTCGGCCTTTGGATTGGGGTAGTTCCAGTGGAATACTGGAGTGATCCTTCAGGGCCATTCTTTCCTCTGCTCTGCTGATTTGGGGCATCCATTGCAGGACAAGTGTTTCCTTTTCCTTTTCATTTTTTTTCGTGTTTTTTTTGAAGGGTTTTATGTTGCTTTCTCTTCTCTTCGGGCCTCGCTCTGAGATTGGGATCACTGATGGCTTGTACCCTATGCTTGTATTTTATGTTGTACGAGTATGAGTGCCGGTGCGGATACAGGTATCATATTTAATACGGTATATATATATATATATATATATAGTAATGCGATAATTTTTAAAAATTAAGAATATAAGTGTGGTTATATATATATATATATAGTGGAGATACCGTGAGCTTAACTCAAAAAATATATCAAATCATTTCAAAATTTTAATTTATCATTCTCATTAAATTATTTATATGAAAATCTCATGGGATACAAAAATTTGGAGCGTTTTGTGCTTTTTAAGTCACTATTTTTAATTTTTGAAAATCAGCTCTAAAAATAATAATAATATATTCAATACTTGAACATCATTTTAAAAAATTAAAAATGGTGACTTAAAAAACTCAAAATGCTCCAAATTTTTGCATCCCATGAGAATTTCATATAAAGAATTTAATGAGAATGATAAATTAAAATTTCGAGATGATTTGATATATTTTTTGAGTTAAGCTCACGGTATCTCCACTATATATATATATATATTGAAATGACCCAATTTTTTTTATTTTGTTCTGACTCATTAAAAAACATACAAAAAGTGAGAATTTCATTTTTTTTAACAAAATAAGACATAGAGAGAATAACATAATTAAAAGAAAATGCAAATAAAATCAATTTCAACGTCGAAACATTGATGTTTTATCTTCTTCTCTTTTTTTTTTTTTGAAAAGAGTGGGATCCATTGACAATGGGTTATTTTGACAACTTAGACATTGGACCTCTAAATAAATATAAAATAAATCTTAAAAATGAAAAAAAGTTTATAAATGTGTTATTCTACTTTTAGATTGATGATCATTCAAATTTTATATAATTTCATTATCATTTGATAGTCCATCAAGGACCGTTAAATTGAAATCGTTGTAAATTATATAAAAATTTAATGATTTTTGATGGACTATCAAACAAAAATGAAATTGCATGAAATTTGAATGACCATCAATCTAAAAATAGAAGAACATATTTATAAACTTTTTTTTATTTTTAAGATTTTTTTTAATATTTATTTAGAGGTCTATTGTTAAGATTATCAAAATAAATCATTTTCAACCGATTCCTTCTCTTTGGAAAAAGGAAACTGTACTTAGATTGACTTTGTTTTAGTATGATATTCAAATCTCATCCACCACTGGAGATGTCCTTCGATATAACTTCTAAAATAACATTCACATTTTGACATAACTCCGCTAAGGCGTGTTGCTCAAAGTAATTCAATGAGTCTTCTTTGGGAAATTCGCTTCGGACAGCTGCAACTTGAAGCTTGCATGATTATGGCTGTTTATCGACTGATACATGATTATGGTTGTTTATCAACTGATACGCGTATTTTAATGCACCGACCATCGTATTAGAAAGTCAAAACAATTAAAATATTATGGTACATCAGCTGGCGTATCAAATACGTAATGCACATGAACACAAGCCGAATCCGATATCGATTTAGTATCGGATACGCATTCGATATGGATACAGATAGAGAAAGTTATTGAGCGTATATGAGTAACATAGTCGTACCTCTTTATTTTAGACATCAACTGTTAATTTATTATGGAGCATACTATTACCACTAAAGCTAATCTTCGAAGTTCAAACATCATGACACTAGAAAAATGATTTTAATAAAGAAATATGCTCAATTAGTATACTATTACAAGCTAATCTTCGAAGTTCAAACATCATGACACTAGAAAAATGATTTTAATAAAGAAGTATGCTCGATGAAAAATGCATCCTATTAGACATTCTCATACACATTCTCATACAGAGTAATATACTAAAAAATCATAATAAAATAATATAAATAATAAAAAAATAATTTAACGAGTTAAATGAGTTTAGCGAGTCGAGTTAGGTCAACTTTGAGTTTCGCTCATTATGTTAATGAGCTTAACGAGTTGATTCATTAATGACTCGGTTTATTAACAAATGAGTAAAATTCAAGTTGATCCCAAGTGAGTCATGACGATCCACAAGTCACAAGTTCTTTTGCCACTCCTATATATTAATAATGTTTTAAATTTCATGTAATTTCATTATCATTTGTTAGTCCATAAAATACTAAAAAAATTTATACAATTTGCAATGATTCTAATTTAATGATTTTTGATAGACTATCAAATGATGATGAAATTACATCAAATTTAAAATATTATCAATCTATAAGTAAAGAAAATATCTATAAAGTTATTTAAAATTTATTTAAAAGTTAATTATTAAGATTGTCAAAATAACTCATTGTCAAGGAAGGCAAAAGAAGAAAACAGTAATACATACAATGTTTAAATTTATGGGGTCCGTTATTGTTGAATGAATATAGAGTCTCTTTATTGTTGAAGGCCGGGCATTACTGTATTTTATTTTACGGTACTCTAAGAGTCTAGAGGATGTGAATTGTCCCATATTAATTAATATGTTTAGCCTTTGATTGTGTGAGTACTCGGTACTACTTTCCTCAGGCCTTATTTGGGCCCACGGAACAATTCATTATTGGGTCATACTCAGGCCCACAGGAATCTGTGCGATAGGAGCAGCTCTTGCATTTGGGCAATTGTGACTTCCCAGGCCCAGCTCGATGCTCATCTTGCAAGTTATAGGTGGGAATTCTTATCACCTGCTGCGCTACATCGTGCAGCGCGGTTGATGGGCCGTTCGATTGTGTGAAGATTTATGCCAACTCTAATCTCAAAGCTGTTCTCCATATATCTATGATCATAAATAGACTGCAAATCCTGCTGCGCTGCAGGTGATAGGTATCACACATATCACAAATATCATCCTATAAATATGACCTGGTAGAAGCAGTGGCGGAGGTACGTTGTTATAAGTGGTGTCGGCTGACATCATTTAAATTTATAAATTTTTATATGATATTTAAATATATAATGTATTTATGTCAATATTTATCATTTTGTTATCTATTTGAATCCAATAAAAAATATTTAAGATTTTTATTATTGACACAACTAATTTTTTAGATCAATGGGGAAAGACTACTATTGTCAACACTATTTTTTTGGACCAATGAGGAAAGAAAAAATATTTATTTTATAATGAAACAACAATACATTCGCTTTTAATTTACAATTTAGTTATCATGTAAAAATTGTTTTGATTTTAACTCAATATATAGAAGATTTCATCTAATAATTTACTTGATTCTTACATAACTCATAAAAAATCAATATCATGAATTTAGAAAAGATGAAAATTGATTCTTTTCTTTTTCATTTTGAAAAGTTGGCTTGTAATATGAAATCATCTTTTATCTATCGAGAAAATTGATTTAAACTTTATAAAGTCTTAGTGTCATTTTACTAATTGCATTTTTTATTTTTATACTGATTATATTTTTTTATTTTTACGATGATGTAGAAATTAACTTTTACACATTTTCTACAATTTTTTTTTCACTTTTTTATAGATAAAAAATGAAGAAGATTTTAAATAAGATGTAAATAAATCTTATGGTCAATGAACGAATGCTTGTTTTAGACACATATGTAAAGAACAAATTTAATACTCTATTAGTAATATAATAATTATTCATATACTCAATTTAGCAAAGAAAGGAAAGAAAGAAAATTTTAAATCTAATAAGAAATATAAACTTTGCACTTTATATTCTTTTTTGCTAAAGCAATTGTGGATATTTTATAGTATTAAATTTATATGAATTGATATGTTTGTATTTGTATTTTCGACTCATGTGCTAAATACCAAAAAATTTTGAATTCCAAAACAACAATCCAAGTGGCTTAATGATATCTTAAATTAAAATTTATAGAAAATAACTTTTACAATTGTAGAAACTTCTATTATATTTTATGATTTTTTTTTGAAATATAACCATTTCTAAGATAATAATATATATATTTTTTAATATTTGTGGACATTTTTTTTAAAATTGTAAAAAAATAATTATACATGGTATTTTTATGATATTATAAAATTAATACTTTTTGTTAAGCTATTAGATCTTAGATGCAAAGTAGACCAAAATTTGAATCATTATTATAGCTGCATAGATAAAAAATAATTATTTATTTATTTAAGTAATGCTAATTGACACCACTGATATAGAATTTTGGCTCCGCCACTACACAATAGGCCATACAAAGAGTGACAAGTAATAAAAAAATATTATGTTCATATACAATGATCTAAAATAATTTCTCTCAAAAGATTTTCCAATCCAACAATAATTAAATCTAGACACAACTATAAAAATGAGTATATTTTAAACGTCTTTAAAAAAATATTTATATTTTACTGAATTTTAAAATTTAAACCTGAACATCTGAACTTACCCCTTAATAAATCTACACAGCATACAAACAAAAGCAAAAAAAAAAAGCATATTTATCGGTGATTACAACCAACTTAGCCGCCATCTAATTAACCCGACAGAAAGCTGATTGAAAATGAAACCAACATAACCATTCATCCAATAAATCTTCATCACTTTGCATAGAAGCATCACCAGCAGGATGAGCAGCGAAGAGAAGAACAAATAGAGGTATCCAAGTCAATGACGGTTAGAGGTGGTAATTAGATGGGTCGATTGGGTTCAGATTTAGAGAGGTTGGGATAAGTCGGATCAGTTTGAATTTTTAGAATAAATCGAGTCTAGATAGATCGGATCAGGTCAAAATCAAATCAATTTATTTTGATTGAATTGGAAGTAATTTGATCTCAAATCGGGACATGCATGTGGGAATTAGAACGTATCAGATTTGAGTTAGATTGGATTCAGATTGAATTAAAATCCGGATGAATTAGATAAATTTTTCGGATCAGATTTATCCTAGCAGGAGGAATTAGATTGGGAGGGAGTAATACGCTTTTAATTATTTTTTTTTTTGTAAAGAAGAAAAGAAAAAGGTCAGGGTGCTTGTATGTTGGAGGGGGTCATTGTATGTTGTATTTCATTTTTGTGGTGTTATCTGTTAGCAATAACTGTCACCCTGGTTATCTGATGAGTCATCTCTGCGATATATTTAATCCACGGTTTCTTATGCACACGCCTCCAGCTGGGTTTTATTTCTAGTGCTTTTTGATTGTAAGGTTTTTATAATGCCCCATGTTGCTTCTATCTGGGATCAATGGAGAATTTTTTTGGTGGTAATTTTGGTACATTACTGCGTTATTGTGTCTAATTCAATTTGTTATCGTGTATGTTTATAGTTATACCTTCATTTTTTATACAATGTAGGCGGGGTAGCCGTCTGAGTTGCGTCCAGAATTGGATGATTATACACAGCTGAATGGAATGGATAACTAATAGATGCAATTGCCAAAGTTGAGCAAGAAAAAAAGAAAAAAAAACTGCAATTAAGTATAAGGTTTTGTTTGAATGGTATGGAAGATAGAGAGTGGTTGCCAAGAACAGTCGTCGTCTCTCACGTCTTTCGACACCTGCTAGATAGAGCCCAGTCAAAATAACAAATGCTGTGCTCTCAGTGGAGTAATGAAATGGACCAGACGGTCCGACCCGTCCCGAACCGGACCGTGACCGTGGACCGGACCGTCTTTTACTGGTCGGTCCGGTCAACGTGGATGGTCGTCCTCCTTCACCCGAAAATGGACCGTGCCGACCCGTGGACCGGATCGGACCCCCGGACCGGACCGTGTTTTCTTAATAATTTTATTTGATTTTAGTGTTCTTCAAGACTAAAAAATGAAAAATAAATAACCGCTGCAAATTTTTAATTTTCAATTAGTGTTTTATGTGTAGTTTTAAATAAAATGAAAATAACAATAATTATTGGTGTAGTAAAAAAAACATGTTCTAGATAACATCAAAATATAATAACTCACCTCATTTTTTAATTAAGCATGTTCATAAAAAAAATTCATTGTATTTCCAAAATTATAATTTTCTGAAATTTTATTTTTTTACATTTTTTTTAATTTTTTAGTACTATTAGATTTTTAAACAATTAAAAATAATAATTCGAATTAGTTAAAAATTATTATTAAAAAATATGATAAATTATTATTTTTTCCAATTTATAAAAAAAAAAATTGGACCGGACCGGACCGGGCCGTGGACCGTCCGTGGGGGTCCCACCCCCGTGGGTCAACGGTGGGACGGGTTCGGGTTTTTCGAATTTGGACCGCTTTGGACCGGACCGTGCGGACCGTGTGGGACCGTGGACCGTGCGGGACTTGGACCGTCCGGGTTTGGACCGGACCGGCCCGGACCGGACCAGACCGTCTTCAATACTCTAGCTCTCAGTGTAGTGGTGTCAATGGATTCGATTCGGATTGAATTTTGTATGATTCAAACATGAATTCATTATAAATTTATAAGATACAAATGCGGATTCAAATTCATTTAAAATTTGAGGATTCAAATACATATTCATATTTATTTATATAGCGGATATTAATCGGATTTAATTATAATTGAATTTTATATTCAAATATTTATAATAATAATTTTATTATTTAATATGAATAAAATGTGTACAATACGCATCATAAAATATTATGTAATATTAAAATACTAATTGAACTAACTTGCATGATATATATTTTTCTAAATAATGTGATATAGACTAATTTAACTATTATAATTTTTAACTTTCTTAAAAAAATATTAAAAATAAATAATTATTTTATTGAATTTATAATAAATTTGATTTAGATCATATAAGATTCAAATATAAATTAAAAAAATAAAGCGGATCCTTTTTAAGATTTATATGTCGATTCAATAAATTATTGAATATTTTTTTATATCCATATACGAACTATCTCACTGGCATCGTGATCATAAGAACCAACCATCGAATTCAACGTACTTTTAATACAAGACAACTGTCTAACTTTCACTTTGACAAGCAATTTTGTGCGTACTTTTCCTAGTTGAACTGTATATTTGTTTTAAGGGAAAATGAAAAAAAAAGTTTTGTTTTCAAACAGCACGCAACTGAAAATAACACACTTTAATTATAGTACTGAAAATTAAAAGAATTACAAAGGTAAGAAATATTTTGCTCGCTGTTCAGTCAAATAGAACGCAAGGAATTACATCATCAATCATTTCTTTTCTTTTCTTAGTTTGTTTTCTTTTATTGATTTCAATCTATAAAGAAGAGAAATTGCCAACATCCTGATAGATTAATTCAAAATATGACAAAAGATTGATCATATTATCCCTAGAATTTCTATCGTGCATGGACAAACTATGAACATGAAGTAAGCGTTAGAGATGCAAAGATTTAGGTTGGAAAGTCGGTTTGGAGAGTTTGATTAATTACAAGAACAACATGGGAAACAACGTAAATTTATTGTACTAAATGTTCAGAGAGCGATAAAAAAATCAGTGTCAGTCTGGACCCTGGCGCTAACACAAAATTAATTTGAAGATTTTGATCAGAACAAACTTTAGTTTGGGACAATATTATATTCGTTTGAAGATAAAACTTGGAAGTGAATTATAAACTCTCCCTGCTTATTTTCGTAGGGTCATTTGCGCATTAAAAGATGACTAAAGAACAGACAGCACAAGATAATAAAGAAAAACCAAAAGGAATGGAGTCATGCGGAATCTTTATTCTATGTTGTGCAGCATCACAGAACATAATATTTAAACTGGATTATTGAATTTTCTTATGATTCGAGCCAATATGAATTTTAAAGTGATATAATGGACCACATACTATGTAGGAGTGTCAATGAATCAAATTCAGATCGGATCTTGTATGATTCAAATCGGTAGTGAAGTTCCAGCCAATACGGAGAGAGGGCCATCATATTACAAATAATTATATGAACAAAAAAGTAGTACTAAAATAATATATATAATAATCTTAAAAGTTTCAGTTGTGAAATTTGAAGAGCTTTATAAAACATTATATATGATCAACAGGGGCTTCAGCCTTCATGGGATTACATTTTTGAGAAGAGAGGGCATCTATGGGCTCAAACTACAGTTAAATCTAAAAATAAATAACTCATTATATATTTTCAAAATTTAAGCGAGGGTCATGACCCAAATGGACAATAAAAAGCTCCGCCACTTACTCAAATGTAGATCAATTAAAAATTTATAAGATTCAAATGCGGATCCAAATTCATTTAAAATTTAAGGACCCAAATACGAATCCATATCGATTTATATAGCGGATAACAAATCGGATTCGGACCATTATCAAATTATATATTTAAATAGTAATAATAATAATTTTTAATATTTAACATGAATAAAATGTGTGCAATATGCATCATAAAGTATACTGTAATACTAAAATACTAATTAAACTAATTTGCATGTTATGTATTTTTTAAAATGATTTAATCTAATTATTATTAAGACTAATCTAACTATTATAATTATTAATTTTACTATAGAAAGATTATCATATACATCTTGGTATTATCTAGAATGTAATTATTTTATCAAATTTATAACATATTAGGATTTGGATCATTATGGGTGTCAATGGATACGGTATGGATCTAAAGAAGATATTTTTATTATTATACTCATTTGAAATTATTCTTATCCATACCTTATCCTTACCCATTAAAATAAATAGTTAATGAAATGGTAATGGGTGCTAACGAATAATACTAACATATTACTTAGTTTATCATCATTTATAAAAAAAAATATACGAACTCATTTTTTCATACAAATACATCTCTATTTTGGTAGTATGAAATAAAATATAACTATGCAATCAATTTTCATTTGACTAATTTCAAAATAAATAAATTAAAAAATAGCAACATCTCTTGTCAAACTTTTTAACTAGAAAATAAAATATATTAAAAAAATAAAATAGCATCTTCTCGAAAATAAATTTTATATTGCCTCATTCAATCATTTTAAAAACTACTCTACTAAATATTAGTCAAATATTTTAATTTATAAGATGATTAAATTTGGGAAAGACAATAACTAAAATTCATAGTTCATAATAATTAACTGAAAAAACTCACGGAATTAACATAGAAGAAATATTATATGAGATAATTATTTGAAATTAGTTTAAGCTATATTTTTTTAATAATTTACTGTATAGGACAAACATGTACGAAATAATCTTTACCCATACCTTTATCCATTTACTTAACAAAAAAATCTTACCCTCACCCCCATAACAAATAAGTTAACTAATTTTTTTTGTATCCATACATGTCTTATGGAATACAGTATGAATCAGGTAAATGGATAAAAAATATCCTTAACATCCCTATGGATCATGCAAGATTCAAATGCAAATTCAAAAGATAAAATAGATTATTTTTCAAAATTCATATGTAAATTCAATAAATTATCAAATATTCTTTTTTAAATTCATATAGATTTGATTTTTTTTTTAATTTTAAATATCCATTAAAATCTCTAGTGCTGGTGCAACAATATGATGTTGCGCAACATAGGACCACGATCCAGTGATGCGCCTATCTTCTCGCCGCAACCTATTTCTTGCCTGCAATTTAAAAGGAAAAGAAACGGAGAACTTGCGTGTACGTATACAAATAATTATCGGTGTTTATAAATTTCGGATATTCGTATCAACGGACTACAAATATTTTAGTTATCCGTTACTTTTCAAGTGGTATTTTTTTATTTATTTTGGGATATTATTTATTCCCTCCGCGAATTCTAGTGTGCGTGTGTGTGTTTTTTAAAACAATTTGATAACAGTGTCTTATTTTGCTGAAATAAAAAGAAGAAGGCGATGTATCTCATCTTTGAAGATTGTGAAACTTCCATTGAAATCTCAAACTACATGATAAAAATATAAAGTAATTAATTTCTTTTGATTTCATGATCTGATCTATATGTTTAGAAGGAAAGATATTATCTCTTTTTTTTGTCTTATTTTGATGAGAAGTATATAGTGATAGGTGATTTATTTTTGTTAACAAGATATATATAGCTCAGCGAACTACCATGAAATCAACTGCAAAATATCAAATATAATATAGTTCGCCGAAATAATAATTAATTCGGTAGTTTTGTCAGGACGTTAATAGATATTATATATTTATGAATTATGACCGACAATCCAAATGCACATGCCACAGTTCATGTGACAGCAAAATCTCAACTAATTGGATTCTACTATCATGAAAATAACAGCTCACGTAGCTATCAACTATTTATCCATTGGAAAAAAAACAGTTGAGACAAGAAATGTTCTTAATTCATAATTTTTACCGTGTTTGATTTGATTTTAGTTTGAGTTTGATTCGTTCGATTCGGTTTGTCAAATTATGAACCGAACCAAATTTCTAAAAATATCAACTGAATAAACCAAAAACCGAATTGTTAGTTCGATTTGATAATTTTTTTAATGAACCAGTTCGAGTTCGATTCGTAATAGCTCGATATGTAGTTATTTACATATATTTTTAACTATTTAGATAATAATATATATAATAAATATAATTATTTTATTATAAAATTAATAAGATATTATTAATTTATTATCAAATTAATAAATATTAGTTAATTTTCTCAAATTTTAATATAAAATTAATTATTTATGATAATATGAAAATGAATGTAAAAATTTTAATAATTAATTTCATTTAGAGTTTGATTTCAGTTTGAGTTTAATTTAGCTCGAGTTTGATTTAGTTCCAAATAATTTTAAATCAAAATCAAACACTAGTGAGTCCGATCGAATTTAATTCATTTACAGCCCTAATTACATCTATCATTTATTAGTCGCGCATTTTACTTTCTATGATTCTATATATACAGTTATTTTGGTTACTTTTGTTTTTATTAGAATTTGTAATGTTATTTGAACTAATCAGATGTACTTTTGATTTAGTTTATAATAATTAAACGATGTCTGAATGTCATGCGAGGAGGTTACCGTACTTAATATTTTACCTCAGATTACAATGGGTTGTGATCATAACTAATCAGCCATAGACTTTGGGTCAGCTAGCACGTTTTAGTTCTAACATCATATCTGGATCAGATGTTTAATAATCAGTCCAGTATTCTATTTGATGACTTTTACTTGATTAACGATATTTTAGTATGCCTTTTGGTTCAATATTAATATTATAAAAACATCATAAATGTTTGAGAAAGCATGGGGACAGTAAACGCACTTCATCAAGATTAAATTTTTAAGTTTTTCAAGCATGCCACATCATCATTTTTCTCCACCAATAATTTTGTTTAATCTTTTCATTTTTTTTGAATTTAAAAGTTCATATAAAATAGTTTTTCCTCCTTATTTAAAATAATATGTGTAATATCCACATCATTATTTTTCTTCACGATTGATTTTGTTTAAATTTATCTTCTAGAATCCAAAAGTTCATATAAAATATTTTTTTCTTCTTATTTAAAATAATGTGTGTAATATACTTAAAGTTAAACTTAACTCTTAAAATGATCCAACTTTTTTATATGACTATTTATAGATTATTATGTGTTTAATTATATTAGTTATTATAATAATAATTATTATTATAGTTATCATTATTACTTAGCATTTAAAAAAATATATCTAAATTTTTTTAATGTAAAATTTTATTAAATATATTTAAAATTTTGTATTGTTAATTTTTTACTTGAGGAATATATTAATGGGGCGAAACCCGATTTATAACCTTAGTATATATAAGATTTGTGTGTTTTTTTGAGATTTATGTTTATTGGCGCTCCACAACAATTTCCGTCAAATGTAACAGTTAATGGATCATCCAAATGTATTTAGAGCTAGCCTGATTTGATGCTAATTGGGTATCTAATTAATTTTATTTGAATCTTTGAATTGCACAGACCATTTTATTCAGGGCCGGGCAGGTGCAGTAAACGTGAGGGGTCTAGATTTTAATAAAATAGTATTTTTGCATTTAGTTTTGTTAATTTGATTTTCTGGATTTTATTATTGACTCTTTAAATTGTTCGATGACTTTCATTAGAAAAATATTTAATATCGTGGATAATAAAAAAATATATAAATATTTCAAAAAAAGAAGTTCTATACAGAAAAATTTTCTTCAACGACTTAATTATTTATTATTTTATGTCCATTTGATCTAATACAAAATAAACTCAAAATATATCACGAAAATTTTACATGCATATATCAAACATTAAAATCAACAGGATTTAAGTTTTTTAATTTAAATTATAAATTAAAAAATATGCTTTTAGTGTTTTATGACATCAAATTAAATCCTCCTCTTAGGAAGAGTATGTACTTATTAAGAATCGATTAATGTTGACTAATTGGCCCGACCCCATGGCCCATGGGCAGGACTAGAATTTGAATATGGGGTGCAGCAAGATAGAGCTTTTGTGGCTAATAGGTGTTAGCGAGGTCTTGAAACATAGAGGCAAATTGTTACTGGTGTATGTTGCTATTGATATGTGCGAATGCTTGCCAAATCCCACGTACGCATGATAATATATATTAACATCATGGTCCACAACACACTTCTCAAGTTCTCATCATGCGCCTAAACTCTTGTTGAATCTCAGTTTCGTACAGCTACTAATCGTGACAAAAAAAAGATTGTCGCTTTGTTTATGAACAAATGAAGGTAAAAATGATTGTCGCCTATATGGGTCTTCTCAAGTCACTACAGATTTTTAATTTGTTTTCATTCTCAAGCCTTATAAATCTTAATTTAATGCTCAGTAAACTAGTTTAGCCCAAGTGTCCGATCGAATTAAAATTTTTGAGCCTAATTATAATTTAAATTATCATATCGAGTCTATTCAAATTTGCGAACTCATGATTGACATGTGTGCATTAACGGCAATGTCATACTTCCATTTTTATTCTTTTTAACTTTGTAAATTTCAGTACTATATATTAAACTTGGTTTGCGGAGAGATCAAAGTCAATTTTAAAATCGTGTTTACTATAATGTGATGTGTCAAGCGAAATTCATCGTTGGGGAAATTAATGCTGTATATATGGAACCATAAAATAGCATTTGATTGTTCCAACCGTAACAAAAGACAACATCATTAAAAATCCAAATGTAATTAATTACCTCGATTGGCTAATTGCCAAGAGTTTTGCAAATCATCACATGTAGATATCGAATTGGAATCTTCAAAACTTTAATGGTATATTAATTCATGGTTATTATTTATGGCTAATTATATTATACACTATACACCCAACTTTATGGTACATCTCAACCTTATGATACATCATTTTGAAAAATATTACTCTAATAAAAGTTCAAAATCATAGATATATTTTTAATGATTTAGATAAAATGTGTATCAAATTTGAAATATTTTGGGAGATCATTTGATCATTCATCATAATATATATCATTGAAACTCTATCGTTAAAATTTTAAAATTATATGATGGGAGTTAAAATATTTTTTTAATTGTTTAAATTTTGATACATATTCTATCTAAATTATTAAATATACATAATTTTAGATTTTGTACTTAAATAAATAATATTTTTTAAAAATATATCATAAGTACGATATTTACCACAAAATTGAATATATACAGTAGAATTATTACCCATTATTTATTTCATAGCTGAAGTTTGTTGAACTATATCTGAAGTAAAGACCAAACATGTTTTGCATAGGAACACTGGGAACTTACCCCGTCTTTATTAATTGTTTAACTATTAAATAACATTTGATTGTTCAACCTTACAAGCAAAATACAACATGGCTGCAAATCCAATATATGCTTCCCTCGATTAACTAACTAATACAATAGTTTTAAGGGCAGTGATGCAACGCCCCTGTTCTGCCCCAGGGTTACTCATGGATTGAATATCAGTAAAGAAGTGTATTATATTTTATATAATTGTTATATTGAAAAAAATTGAGATGGTAAAAATTTATTGTTGGCAATTCAGTTAGAAAATATTATTACTAGTAAAAATTTATATAATTAATTTAATAATAAAAATTACATGCGGACAATTCAGTTAGGGAATTCAGTTAGAAAATATTATTAGGGATAAAAATTTGCACAATCAAATTACTGAAAAAATGTACACGGCTATTTATTAAAACTCCAGTCAATATATTTGTCTACTGTCAACACATCAATACATTAGAAGACAAAATTTAAAATATTTTATATTTATTTTAGTTTTAATCACCATCAAATTGATGTAAATCAAATGTAAGGTCTCAAATTGGAATCTTCAATTTGTTTATATCCGTGAAAAATAATATTACCGTCGATCGACACGACACCTCTCCATCGATACGAATCATACGATAGTACTTAATTTATTTATTTTAATCACGAATCTATATACCATACGTTGCATTCTGCTTTTTGCTGCAGCTTGCATTTTAATTGCTATGAATTAAGTTTTATTAAACGGATTAAGTTTGAAAAATGCTTTTATTTTATTTTATTTATTTATTAACATAAGAAGTGAAAAATAATCAAAAGGGTAGGTGCTCTTACAATCTTCACTTGATAAGTTTAATTTACAATTATTATATTAAGAGGAATTATTGAATTAAAATTGTTGTTTCAAAGAAAGTCGTGGCTTGTGAGATGGACAAATAGAGTGTGATAGGCGTCCTATCGTGTAGACGTTGGATTTCTATCACTCTTAATTCCCATCACGTTCTTCTCACGTGACTGCTAAACTCTCTCTTCTACTATTCTTTCAAAAAAAAATATTATTTTATCACTCTTCTAAAATTATCACTCTTCCAAAACTATTGCTTGATTTGCCAAACGAACCATATGATCACAAGAGCCGAGTTGATGGCACTACTACTTCCATGATTTTTATTTGCTACATTTGTGAGTTTTCTTTGACTATTACCAATTACAGTCTCTTTCTTGATTCCAACCGTTTCTTTCTTCTTTATTCTCTCTCTTCCCTCTTCTTCTTTAACAAGTTGTGACAGTATCATATGACTATGCGCCTGTTTTCTATACCTTCACCGTGCCCCCAACGGAGGAGGAAGGAGGAATATTGATTGTTGATTGAGGGGTATTTTTAAGATTATGAAAATTAGTATAACTAGAGTACTGGAAAAAAATTAAAAACTATGTTTGGAGTAATACCTAACCTTAAACTTTAGAGTGGTGTTTTTTTAAATCTAAATCTTTAAGGTGGCATATAACTAGGTATACCTAAAAAATAATATAATTAATGTATAGAGGAAAAAATTTTGAAGTTAAAATTTTGGATTATTATTTCTTGTGGTTTTGTAACTTTTTCTTTTATATATTATTCCTCAATTACAATATATGTGTTTAGTTATGTCCACTTGTGTCATTGACTTATTTTTTTAATTGAAATTGCTTAAATGTCAAATGGATTTTTTTAGAAGGAATGCCAAATGGATTATTTTAGTGATTATTCATTATAGCACAGTTAGGGTTACCTACCCGCTCTTCGCGGCGGGTGATACTCTTTTTTGCAGCTGATATCTATTGTATTATGATTTGTTAATAAACTCATTTTTACTGAAATTAAAGAGAACTACTTAAATTGCATGTAAACAAACAAAATGTTAGTCACTCATTTTGCAATTAGATTCAATTCATTGCTATAAGCAAACAAGTCTAGTACATTAATTCAATTCAGCAAATAAGTTGAGATTGATATGAATCAATGCATTGCTGTAGCAGATGGACCTAACGGAAAATGCTCTCTTATAACTAAAACCTGCACCCTAGGTTTAAAAAAAAATGCAAAAGAGAGGAGCCTTTGTCAGATTCTCAAGGGGCGGATCCATTACAATATTCAATATTACTATGAATTATTATGTTTTTCTCTAAAAAATATAAAAAACTTAGTATATTAGCATTGAAGTGTCTAGATTTAAAATATAATGACTAATAATATATGTCTATTTTCTATTGTGTCCATTCTTGTCTCAAGCTCTGGATCCGCCACTGTGTCAGAATATGACCTTCATCCCCTACCATGCGGGAACAACTTGTCATCACTCTTCCTCCTGCGAAGATAATTGCAGAAACAAAGGAATTTGAGCTCCTAACAAAAAAATCATAACATAAAACAGTAAAATAATTCTGAATAAAAAACAAATGCACATAACAATTTTGGGTTTTTTCTGCCCTAAAAAAATCCAAATATTTTGAAAAAGAAACATTGTGAGAACATGAGAAAGTGAGAGATTTCCACTAAGATGATTCATACCTATGCTGCTATGCAGAATGCGAGCTCCTTGTGCAGCAGATATAGCACAAGCCCGTCACACCAGAAGTAGCAATGAGGCACCATTGAGACAATGGTTTAAATCAAGGAGTGTCAAATGGACCACAGTTCTTAAATGGAGCACATTTAGAATATTTCCTCATTTAAATGAATCCAAACATCCATAAGCTCAGTCAATTTACTCTTTGAAGTAATTAACCATCAATTGCAAACCTTTTTTGTTAGTTAAGACTCGTTGAATGAGAAAAGTAGAACCTTACTTTTGGTTCTAATAGCAGATAAGGAACCTTGAAGTTCACACACAGAGTAAAAGTGGGTCATGAATATCAAGCACCATTGTCGGTAGACAGATTAAATTGATTATACTTGTAACATCAAAAAAGTACTTGCAAAAATCTGACCAAAGAGGAAGATATTGTCTTGATATAAGTGAATATTAACCTCTAAAAGATGCTCTTGACGGAGAGCGGAAGCATATCCCTATCCCTGTGGAGCAGGGAAAGTTGAAACGGCTTCGCTTTACAGTTTATACTGGTTATAATCAAAGCTTATAACCCCAGCGGTCACAGCACATGGCCAACGAGAGAGAGAGAGAGAGAGAGAGAGAGAGCAGAGCAGCTTATGCCTTATACGTTCCGCAAAGCAATCCCCTAATCATTGGTCCAAGTGGCACTCTCCCATTCGCTCTCCCCCCCCTGCTCTCTCTCAAGCAGTCAAGCTCTCGATCTGCTATTCCTCTCCCCACTCTTTTTCCTATGCCCCGCTCTTTATTTCTTTAATTTCTTTTGTCACCCACCGCGTACCAACTCTAACAAACCACGACCAAATCCAAAACCAAAATGCAATAATTTATACTTTAATTAACAATAAAGAAATCCCCTTTCTTTTCTTTTTTTTTAAATTACTAAACGATATTCGTACCTGGTCGCGGCTTCTTCTTGGTCTCATTTCCTCCTCCCATGGAATCATTTTTATCGCTTCTCTGGGCGTAGAAGACTGATATCGGACAGGTAGCGGTTATGGGGCTCCGACGGAGAGGAAGAAACCGGGTGACGAGGTGCTGGTTACCAACCATTCCAGTCACCACCGCTGCTTGTGGGGCCTCAGTCATGATGTTATTGGTGGTGCTTTTCCATTGCGTGCTTTCGCCACCGCTGGAAGAGAAGGAGCATTCGTTTCTCCACGGCGCTCGCATCCAGGGGCGATTGCATCTCTTGGTATGGCGCCACGTCTCTTGAATTTTCTTTTCGTTTCTTTGTATGATTTTTTTTTGTTTTTTTCTTGGTCGTCTTTTTGGATGTTTTGAGATATTGAAAAATATTGTATTTCCAAGCGTATCCCGCGTTATTTTAGTTTATTTCTTTTGGTTAGGATATAGCAAAAAGTTGTAGCTGATATTCCCTGTGAAACCATTCCGAATTTGTGTATCAGGCAAATGCAAATCCCTTTTGCACGAATTTCGAAGCGTACACATTGGCGAGGTTAGCATGGGTAAAAGGGGCAGTGGGGTACAACCACACAAAACTTTTCAATGTCCATAAGGAAATCATGGGCTTATTTAAAAAAGGTGCAAGCTTAGCACTAACGTTTGTAAAACTTTCAATTTACGGTTTCAAAATTTTGCGGATATTATGATAAATTCCGTCTTCAATTTCCATTTGCTTTCCATAGTTTTCTTTTTCATCTTTTAAATATCTATACAGTTAGAGAAACCAACTGAGCTTCAGGCAAATCTAGTAGCCGCTGAGACTGAAGAATTCCATGTCCCGGTTCGTAATTTATGATTTCCCTTTTTTTCATGTCATTTTAATTTCATAATTTGTTTATCAATTATTTACTATTTTTATTTGTTAATATCAGAGTGGAGGTGTTAACCCAAGGGTCGACCTATGGAGCTCAAATTTATCGAAACAGTTTTACGGTTGTAGTAGTGCAAGTAGAGAATTTTCAAGTACGTGTTGTAGTATTTTTTTAATTAAAAAAAAATCAAATTCTGCGTATATTGTTTAGATAAATTGATTTGCATAGCCAAGTTTATCTATTCTGCTTGAGCAGGAGCTGGGGCATTTGCGGAGCCAAATCGGTACCTAATGATAGCTACAAGTGGTGGACTGAATCAGCAAAGGACAGGGGTAAGTTGCTTTAATAAAACATACCTGTTTGGTATGGTTGAATTATTTGTAAATCATTTATTGTTAACTACTTTTTCAAGATTTATATTTTAGTTAAGATGTCTATTCTTTCATTTTTCTAAAACTTAAATGAGAGGTTCTGTCCAAATTTAGTTACAATGTCCAGGATCAATCATGACAGAAACATGTGTTCAAAATCAAACTGAGAAGTTGATGTTTATACAAGAACTAATATCACATTACTGTTACAAACATTCGTCAAAATGCATGATATTCTTCAATAAAAATTTCAGATAATAGATGCAGTCGTGGCAGCACGGATACTAAATGCAACCCTCATCATCCCAAAATTGGATGAAAAATCTTTTTGGAAGGATGCTAGGTTTGTACTGGAACTTCTTCATGCATAATCCAATTTTAAATGTAATGTTTCAATATTTAGAACTATCATGTGTGCTTTCATGAAATAATTAATTCCAAAGGGTCCATTTTGTTCCTGGTCCTTACTCTCTTTCGAAAATTACCTCAGATTGTACATGGTGCTTAAGGTCTTGATGGTCATTAGGAAATGAAGTATTTCCATATATGATTTTATTTGACTGGATATAAGCTTTTTAAATTTGTTTAGAATGAACTTTCCAGTCTATTTTATTCAGTACTAAATTGAACTTTCATAAACAGCAACTTTTCTGAGATTTTTGACATAGACTGGTTCATATCTTCACTGAAATATGATGTGAAGATTGTCCAAGAAATCCCCAAAAAAGGTGGAAAAACCATTGCTGCTCCTTACACAATGCGCGTCCCCAGAAAATGCACCCCAAAATGCTACCAAAGCAGAGTTCTACCTGCTCTCATGAGAAAGCATGTAAGTACTACTAGATGAAATTTCAAATAACTACTGTACAGATAAAACATATGTACCAGTATAGTGCATGGCAGGTCCGTTGCACGTTGCACCTGATTAATAGCTGGAAATTTTTTGCCTTCATTTTTAGAAGGAGAGAGGACTCTTAGTCTGTTACAATGTTAGTAAATTTTCCTAATACAATCATTCTTAGGAAGGTACAGGTATAGGTTACTCCAGATGTTGGGGAAACCTGGCATGAGTTTTGGTCGTGGATAAAAGTGATTTGTGGAATCTTAAACATTACCATCAAAAAAGAAAATAGGACTAGTGTGTGTGTATTGGTGCTATTCGGGCTCTGCAACTTATTGGCCATATAATGAATTAGTTTGGTTAATTTATTTAAGATGGCTTTTGATATGCACATCTCATTTTAAAAGCAGGACATTTGAAATTAAAACAAAGAAGGTTGTACATGAAATTATTAAAAATGCCACTTCCACATAGCAAATTCTCAGTTTATTGAAGAATTAATGAAAAATGCAGGTTGTACAGCTGACAAAGTATGATTATAGGCTGTCAAACAATTTGGAACCGGATCTTCAAAAGCTGAGGTGCAGAGTAAATTACCATGCTTTGAAATTTACAGATCCAATTCGCCAAATGGGCAACATGCTTGTCCAGAGAATGAGGACAAAAAGCAACCAGTTTATTGCACTTCACCTTAGGTAAATATAAGCTTACTTGAAATTCCATAATCCATTTGTAGATAAGAAGCCCACACATTATGACAAGAAAACGGGGAAAGTATTTTCTGTACCTAGACAACTTCAAAGCTTCTCCATTTTGTATAGCCCTCACCAATATTTTAAACCCATTAAATTAATTGAATATTCACAGAAAAACAGTTATGTAGGTAACATGGGGGCGCATGTCTAGAAAATACGAGGAAAATTATTTTGGTTGTTGTAGTGCCTAAAAAGTATTTTGCCTCAATGAAGACAATATTCAAATTATTGAGCATTTTAACAGATTTGAACCCGATATGCTGGCTTTCTCGGGTTGTTATTATGGAGGAGGAGAGAAGGAAAGAACCGAGCTAGGCACTATTCGCAAGCGCTGGAAAACATTACATGTATGTGTTTGTTCTTTTGCTAATTTTACTTCAAAGTTAAAATTGAAAATATTTTTCCAAGTGTATTTGTTCTTGGTTTCAAGTCTTAATTAACTACATAGGAAGTGATTTAGTGAAGTTGATATGCAAGGCTTAGGAGAATTTAATTTGTTCAACCTCCCGGGCCGTGACAACATAACACATTATGTGCAGCCTTATGATACTTAATCTCATCATGACACAAGTTGGAACAGATTATTTTGAGATTTAAAGGCTAAAGGCTGTAGTGCACATGATGTGCTGTTGAGATCTCAACTTCTTCAGAGCAACAAGCCAGCAACTCTATCATACAACACAAGAACCTGCTATTTTAAGGAAGCTCATTCCTTGACGCACGACACTCACCCCTCTCACAGTTAGATTTACTGGGTCCCTTCTAAGATTAGTGAAGCGTGAATCGCAATGCGAATCAAAGAGCGCTCACACCACGCTGCACGGTGCCATGCGTTAGAGGACGTGACTTCCTATTTTTTCATACTTCCCAACAAAACTTCATTTCTAACTCGACATCTCTTAAGTTTAAATGTTGTCAAAGTTTTTGTTACGTTTCATGGAAAAGACTGTTCTAAAAGTCAATATTTGTTTGAGATTGGACCGGATCGAAATTTATTGGCAGGTTTCCTAAGTTTTCATATATACAGGGCATTTATGAAAAAGGGACATATTTAGGTATGCATAATTGGAATTTATTTCTATAGGTAAATGACCCAGACAAAGAGCGAAGGCATGGGAAGTGCCCACTCACGCCAGAGGAAGTGGCAATGATGCTAAGGGCACTTGGGTTCGGCGATGATGTACATCTCTATGTGGCATCAGGAGAGGTGTATGGTGGTGAAGTGACTTTGGCTCCACTGAAAGCACTCTTCCCCAACATTCACTCAAAAGAGACCCTCCTCAACAGGGATGAGCTGGCCCCATTTGAGCCTTTCTCCTCCCGCATGGCTGCCATTGATTTTATTGTTTGTGACGAGAGTGATGTTTTTGTCACTAATAATAATGGCAACATGGCAAGGATTTTGGCCGGAAGAAGGCAAGTTAACTTCATCTTTTTTTATTTATTTTTTCTTTTTCCTCCTATTTGATGGTTTAGTTTATTAGTGCTATGTGAGTGATACATAATTTCATTTATGCTCCTACATATTGTGAAGCTACCATGCATAAGTGATAACTGTGAGGAGGAGGGGTATAAATGGTAATTTCATGTTCTACAGGGATCTGTGAAATATTTCTGTATGTTCAAGTGGGCTTGCAGTTCCTCATCTTTATATGTCATGATTTGAGATTTTGGTAGGGGAACTGATGGCTAAGAAGCGGCTTACAAAGAATAAGATCCAGTATTGTACATGATCTGAAGTGTTAGTTTACTTTGGCTGGTCCAGATGAATCAGCCCCAAATGGCCAAGCAAGAAGTACAGTATCAGAACATGTGTTCATCAAAGTGAAATTTGAGTTCACTGCAGATTAATAAAGTATAAATTATATTAGTATGTAAAAAAAAAGGAACTTCAGTAATGACTTCTCATGCTTATACTATATGTTTCTTGTTTCCTGTATAATCATTCTAGTTCAGTTTAAGAACGAAAACTTGCTTTTATTGCAGGAGGTACTTTGGGCACAAAAGGACAATCAGGCCAAATGCAAAAAAACTCTCTTCTTTATTTCAAAAACCGAACCACCTTGACATGGGATGCATTTCAATCGAAAGTGCGCACATTTCAAAAAGGTTTTATGGGTGAGCCAGGTGAGGTCAAAGCTGGTCATGGAGAGTTCCATGAAAACCCGGTTGCTTGCATATGTGGGGAAAATAGTAAGCTTAACAAAAGTGCTAGTGAGTTTCAGGAAAGTGATGACGGGTTAGATTGGAGGGACTTGGATTATGGGGAAAGTGAACCCCTGGGAAGAAGGTCCGAGGGGTCGTCAGGTTTGGATGGATATAATTTATTGGCCCAACCTGCTGATGAGGCTGAATCAGATGAATTTGACTTTGGTTGGTAGTGTTGAGGCGATATTTAATGAATTACCCTGCTTTGGTTTACTGTTTTTTTCTGGGGCCAGGAAGAAGAGATGGGGGCATTTACAGAATGAAAATAGGTACTTGCTTCTAGCATACCACCTGATAATCATCTTAGCAAATTAAATAAAGCTTTCTTATAATGAATGATTATGATTTTTATGCATTTTCTGTTCTAACTTTACCTCTCTTTTCTGAACAGCTGGAGGACTTTATTGGGTATAATAGAAGCATAGGTTTCAACTGTACAGCATTTCTTCAGGACATATGTCATTTTGAAGGGCCAGAGCCTAATGAATTTTTCTTTTTTCGTTTTTTCTTCCTATTTTCACGTTTTTGTCCTTTTCCCCCTAGAAGCTCTTAAAATTTGAATGTAAATCATGGAATAATTTGTTTTGCTTTTTTCAGCTTTTTATAGTTAAAATATAGAGAGGCAATTTTTATTCGCCTGTGATATTGTCAGTCCAGCTTTTGGTTATAAAATGTTTCCAAGTAAAATAGGTTTGTACTTTGATCATCTTATTAATTCGACCGTTTCCTTTCAAAGTTTGAGCCTTGACTGATTATATAAAAACATTTGCAACAACAACTTGATAATCGCTTTGCAAAATCAAGATTATTTATTCCAGTATGTAAGGTTGACAGCCTGTATCCTTACTAAAATACCTTGGGCTATAATGTTGTTTTCTAACTACTAGTACAACATCCAGTTTAATTCGTCTTTTGCATCTTAGAGCCTAATTGAGGCACATCAAGATTTAACCAAAAACCAAACAAATTCAAGCTACCTCGTAACACATTAGTGATACTTCCTTCCACACTAAAGCGGTGTAAGGAGATGGTATTAGAACAACACAAACAGCCTTCTGTAAGTCGATAGCAGCATTAATCTGCTTTCCTTCGCTCTGTTTCCATAGATAGATAGGTACCCTCTGACAGCATATTATTTAAGAAATTTAAATCTTTTTCTTAATATTGTGATGTACATGTTGCAATATATCTGTTCTGATAAATTAACAAAATTACTTTGTTTTCTACGGCCTTTAGAATCAAACATTACAAGAGGCCAGGCGCCTGATTGACTAATTCAGATGGGCCAACTCAATTAATTGAATGGCTAGAGAGAGCCTAGAGATCGTACAACAAAATCCTTGTTATTTATCACGAATCACGATCCAGGCAGTACGAAGAATAACTTTCCCTCAAAAAGAGAAAACCTGAAATAGTGCGCTTTAGCCGAGCCTCGACTTTGGTACAGGAAATTTGGGCCCAAAAACACAATAAAGCGTCAATTTGGTCCAAAATGCAGGCTTTATTTTCCTCCTTTTTTTTAGTCATCTGAAATTCTATTCCTAAGTCATGATTGCGAATTTGGGGTGTTGAGGCCTTTTCAATTCACCTTTGCTTCCTAACGGATTTCCGAAAGAGCCGTAGCATTACATAAAATGCTGCAACAGTACCCAATGTTTTCTGCACATTATCATTCGGCTTCAGTTATAATCTCATTTTACAAATTATAAGCACCACGTAGTTTCATTCCAATTGGTAGCACACCAAAAAAAACAAAAAATGAAAAGTAAAAGGAGAGAACTAAGATAAATATTGAAATAAAAACATCAGCAGTGATAGATAGACCACATGTATGAGGAAACTTTACAGCCTCCCCTGCCGAGCAGAAACATTTTTTTTTTTTAAAAGCAAGACAGCTTACAAGGAATAAACCATATGTCAGTAAATGTCAATGCAAGAAGGTGAACAAAATAGTCCAAAAGCTAATAGCAAAACAGACAGCCAAGCAATATAAGAGCAGGAAACACAATAGAAGCATTAAGATAATCTCTCAATGAAGGAGATCTTCATCCTCAATGGGATTAGCTGGATGCGCCACAGCAATGGAAGAAGCACATCCAGGCGGAGTCAGCGCGGAAGGAGCAGAGGGAGGCATAGCAGTCTCAACATCCACAACCAAAAAATGCGCCAAATTAGCCGAAGAGCCTGTCGAATATTGAAAAAGGTGTAGAACAAGAAAGTAAATATTAGCAGCTCCAGCTCTGGAGGAAGGAGAAGTATTAAATACTCTTCTATTCCGTTCCAGCCACAGTGCCCACAAGCACGCTGCCAACAATGTACTCCAATATTAAAAATTAGATAATAATAAACATGAATTCCAAAAATTCAACAAAAAAGTAAGTTTAAGTTGCCTCCGTTGAGGATGATGAGTCAGGATTTTCATTCAAAAGTCCACAATAAATGGATAGCTTTTTTTGCTGTTCAGAGGATGCCGTTTGCTAGTCCGCCCACATTCTCTCCGCCCTCCTCTTCTCTCCGCTCCGCCTACCTGCCCTTTTTTGTTCAGTGACTTTTGTGTTCCAAACATGTGATCTCTCTTTATTCGATTAATATCTAGATGTGTCTTTATGGTCTCTCTTGTCATTAACATTTGATATATTCTGGCTTATGCAAAACAAAATAAAATAACTTAAGTCAAGCTTGTATGCTTCTTAATTGACTAAATAAGTTTCTGGAACAATTTTCAGTACTCAAACTAGTAATCACAGATTCAATTTAAAAGACAACAACATTATTCACAGGGCTGGTAATCAGGTTTCAGTCTGAACTTGCGAAACTAGGAAATAACACGATAAATTTCAAGATACAGCATATTCTATTTTCTTTTATAATAAAAGTGTATCTAATATGTACAATTGTGATAATTATCTAATTAGATTGATTTTGAATTGACATTTGACAAAATTACCCCACCGATTTTATATTTACCCAAAATCAATCTTCACATGAGACCCACAAACAAAGGGTGGAATCAGAAATTTAATATAAATGAGATCGAGATGAAAATTTACATCACTACAACATTAAAAATAAAAAAAAAGGACAGATATACTACCACAACAACAACAACAAAGCCTTTAATCCCAAATAAATTGGAGTAAGCTAAACATAAAAGCCAATCAAAAAGCATAAGATTAAAGATCTCAAATATCAATAATGCCGACATGCAACTTCCCTGAGGTTAAAAGGCCCAACCCACATGTTTCAGCCCCTGCCCGCCCTGCCCACAAGTATTCAAAACTCAGAAATATTGCTATCATTTTCTTTTCTATTCCACACCACGACTGGATAACTACTGGGAGTTCACAATTATACATATGTTAATCAAGATTGACAAAAAAAATTAGCTCGACAAAAAGAAAACAAGACTGAAGTAGTTATCTACCTACCAAAATTGCTATACAATGACAGGAAAACCTACCCAGCACCAGGCCAAATTTTATGGCACCTTGGCATTTTCTCTGCCACTGCGTGCCTCCCTTTCTGCATGCATCTGCAACTCCTCATAAACCTGAAGTGAATTCGCAGCAAAATTCTTCAACGACTCCAGAAGGTGCTTCAGCCCTGTGTGCAAACTTCCGGTCTCTCTGCCGTGATGGGGGCCATGAACCAGTCCTACTGAAACCAGCAAATTCTGGCCTGGTACCAACACTAGTTTCTTGTTCAACAAATCAACCTCCTTGTTTATCTCATGCATCTTCCTTTCCATTTCCCGGCCCCACCTCTCTCTCTCCCTGATCACAACCATATGCTCAGCCTGATCCCAAATGTGGCCCTCTGACAACTGCTTCACGTCTCCTGCTAGTGACCTTATTGATTCAACCACTTCATAATCCAAAATTTTATCCACGGCCTGAGACCAGATGTTGCAAATTACAAAGATTGGTGGGGCCCCAATTCGGCCCGGTGAATATGGGGCAGGTCCGTCCTCAGTCAATTCTGTCTCTGGGTTTAGACACATGGAGAGCCACCCATTAAGGGCTTTGACAAAGCTCTTTTGGGTGTTGACCCAAGAGGAGAAGTTGACTGACCATTTCATTAGCTCAAGTTCAAGTTGCATCGTTGCGTCACTACTTAGCCTTCTATTAGAAATCACAGAGTCTACCTCTTTTGCTTCAGATATTATTTGGCACTGGATTTCATGACAATCCAGTATTTCTCGCCACATTCTTGAAAATCTGATTAAGATGTAAATTTATTAAATACATCTACACTACAATGTCAAACAAAGATATACACAAAACTTTGTGGAAAAGAGTATTTGACAAAATATACCCTTGAATTAAGGCATTTAGTTGTGGACATAATTCCTCATCACGCACTTTATTTATCTTATGAGAAATCGAATTGACCACCTGGATAGCTATACGGATTTTAGTTGATAATTTCCGTACTAAATTCCGTGTGGCATCAATTTTCTGGGCCTCAGCACCCCTTTCATCCAATAGTCTCAATTTCTTTGTATTTTTAGCTAACAGCAGACGCATCTTCTCTTCAGCCTTACAAGAAGGCCAAAACAAATTAGCGAGTATAATATAATTCAGTGCTGGCCAAGAAATAATATAACACATGTCTACCCTAAAACTTGGAAAAAAAATCCTTTCTGTACTTATGGGGCAACAGGAAAAGAACAAAAGCGTGCCCACTATGAATTTTGTATTTACACTGCCAGTGTTAAGTAGCAAACGACACTTGAACTACTCAGTGATTATTACCAGTACTGACTCCAAACAAATGTTCCATCAGAACTTAACAACTCTATTAATTAGAACTCCCTCTAATCAGACCCTAGCAGGGATCAACAAGTAAACTACAAGAGAATTGAATACTATCATCAAATTTAAAATGTATGAAACTGTCATATTTAAAAATACAGGGCATAAATTGCAAGGGGACAAGCCTAGACTACAGGCTGTATGATCAAATTTAAAAAGATAAATTATATCACATAGACAAAGATCATAAACAAACCTTGACTTCATTGTATAGCTTCTTCTCCCAAATATAAAGCTTTTGCAATGTCAAGCAGAGACCTCGACCTGAACTAACCTTCTTATTCTCTTCCCAATTAAACAAGTCATCAACAGTAGATAAAGAAAGAGGAGTCATTGCTGATGCCATCTTACAAGAAACTGTTTTGGAACGATAGAAAAAACATAAATTTCTAATATCTAACTTGTACAAAAAAGATCATTGAACTGGTAAAACATAAAACATAGTGTCTACCTTGGTACACTGAACTTCTAGGCTGGAACCGCCTCTGACCGACCTCAAGTAAAACACCAAGCTCACTGGCAGCTTCAGATGCTCTTTGAAACTGGATTTTAATTTCATCCATCAAATCAGGGACCTCACCAGTGGCTTTTCTCTGAGGTGCTACATTTGACCTTCTCACCTCGTTACTCGCCACCTTCTTATCCACCATCTGTTGTACCGCTTCTTGTATATCACTTCTTCCAGGCTCAAATCTTTGTTGGAAAGCCAAATTTGATCTTTCGCCAGTACTGGCACGGCCCATCTTGTGTGTTAAGCTTGAAGCAACAGACTTCTCATGCCCATACGCTTCTTTGACTACTTCGTGAGAGCTTTCTTCTTCCAAGTCAGGTATGCCTTCTTCCTCTCTCACCTCCCTTGAGCTCTGGCTCGGTGTATAAGGCGCAAAGTAATTATTCCCATAAACATTAAAATTGTCATAATTGATCTCAAAAGGGTTTAGAAAATCCCATGTGCTCACTCTCGGAGGGGAAGGAGGAGGTTGTATGGTTCGTGCTGATGATCCAGGCCTGGTGGCCGTTCCTGCATTGCCAGATGAACCTGTTGCGTAAGTTGGATAACTACCACCGCCAAAGAACCGGCTGCCATCTTCCTCATACCCAAATGGATAGTGGTTGTTGTACCCGTATGTAGAGTATGCTGTTTGTGAATTAGGTGGCTGCTGTTGTACTGTAACTGATGCCGGTGGGGGCCGACTCTTGGCATAGTACATATGAAAATAGGTGTTACTGTTATTAATGTCAGCAGAACTAGGTTGAGAATTGCCATAATTCTCGTTAAAGATTGGTACGGAATATGGATAGGGATAAGAGATAGGCTCGTGCTGGTAATGCAGAGGCGAGGAGTGAGAAGATACCCCGGACTCATGATCGGAGTCTGAACCAGGATCAGAAGGGAGGAAATGCAAATGCGACCCGGAGTGGGACCGCGAGTGCGAGCGGGGTTTGTCTACCTGGTGGTTGGGAGGAGGAGAAGGGCTGGGCTTGCGGTGAGGCGGAAGAGGGATAGTGGGGGAGTCACTGGGTGGAGGGCCCACATGGAAGAGGAGCTGGTGGAGCGAGTCAGAAAAGGAGAGGAGGGAGTTGGAGACGGCGGCGTGAGAGTCGGCGAGGGCGTAACGGTGGCGCACTGCGGCTGCTAGAAGGTCGCTCCGGCCGCGACAGAGCGCTACCGCTTTTTGATCATCGAGCTTTGACCCTTTGCACCCCATAGAGGTCAGAGGATGGGGGGCTGAGGTCTGAGGTAGAGAGAGAGATCTAGGTAAAATAGAGCGGGGCGAGTGTGGAATCTTCTCTTTTAATGCTTAGCGGAGTAGTTTATTTGAAAATGGGGAGAGGATGTGGGGATGTGGGGATGTGGGAATTAAAAATAGGTGAGGGGGGCGGGAGAAAAGAGGGGAGACGGACGACCAAAGGCGGGGGTGATGAAATGATGGAACTAGTGAAGACTGAAAAGGAAAGGAAAAGGAGAGAAAGCGACAGAGCTTGACGACGCCTTTGACGGGCGTTAAGTTTTTAATAATAATAATTATTATTAAATTAATATTATTAAAAATAATAGTGATAACCGTAAAATTTCAAATATACGAATAGCAGCGCGTCACTGTTAATGGTTGGCAGTGACGCGTTTCATTAAAATATACAAACGCGTCACTGGCAATGATGTGTTTTGTTTCTTATATAAACAAAATACGCAGCTTTTCGTCTCACATCTCCGCGTTGTGGAAGAGAGAGAAAAAAAGAGAAAGAAAGAGAAGAGAGAGAAAAAAGAGAGAAAGAAAGAAAAGAGAGAGGAAGAGAGGAAGAGGAAGAAAGAGAAGAGAGAGGAAGAGAGAGACAGAGAAGAGAAAGAAAAAAGAACGTACAAGTGTGGTATATTATTGAATATTGTTATTAAAGATAAATTTTATTTATCTAAATAATTAAATTAAAATATAAATTATATATTAATTATAGAATAATTAATTATGTAGATTAAATTATAATTATTTAATTATAATTTAATTGTAATTTAATTATAGATTTAATTATAAAATTTATTAATTATAATTTAATTATAGATTTAATTGTAAAATTATTTAATTATAGATTAAATATAAATTTAATTTTTCAAGTATTTAATTATAATTTAATGGCAGATTAATTATAAATTTAATTATTAAATTATTTTTTTATCGATTAATTGTTGGTTTAAATGTGAAATTATTTAATTGTAGATTTAATTATCGATTAATTATAGATTTAATTGTCGATACCTGGAGTAGTCCGAGCAATCGCCCCCAATATTTGTGGAAGCAATGTATATGATTCTTTCTAAGTGCTAAATAATTGTTCAATTGCTCTTTCTCGACCACGTCAAAGTTTACCGTACGTTGGTGCCACACGGGGATATTTTGTTTCTATAATCATACTGATTTGTTGAACTGTTAGAGAGAGATTCTTCTTTAAATGTTGTCGAACACATCTTGCAATCAAACTAGATGTGAGTTGTAAGTGTTTGCGGTCTTCTGGTGGTTTTCTACAGTTGTGGTTTTTTTTATTTGTGATGATCCTCCATGTGGTCGAGCCCTCTTCAGGTCTAGCGTATAATCTCCAAGGACAACTCTGTTCTTTGCATTTCATAATAAGTCGTGTTTTACAACTTTCTTGTACCCAACGTTGAACGTTTTTTCTAACACTCTAATCATAAATTATCCAATTGAAAATCAATTTAGAAGCAAATATTTTATTTTCAGCTAACTCATATCGAGTCCTAAGAGAGATTCATTCGCGTCTAAACGGTCAAACATCTCAAAATTATTTAACGCTTCTACGGTATGGTGTCTCTCAGTTCGTCCGGTAACTAATAATGTGGTATCGCATCTCTGAATTTTCTCATATTCAGATTTATCGATCGAAATATTCGACTGCTCGGTGTAATCCTCTCTTGTTTCTTCTTCATTTGAATAATACGGACCACCATCATCTTGCTCATCCTGATCATCGTAATCATCATTTAATTTCATTATCGTTGGATCAACACTACTTCTGCCATCAATATTATTTTGCTCTTCGTTCCTACCAATATTATCAGCTAAATTATAGCCAGACGTAGTACTACTACTACCGTCAAAAAAATTATATAGTGGCACCGCTGAATTCGGTTATTGATAAATTATATTATTACTGTAAATAGTTGGATACGGATATAAATTGGTTCGATCGTAGGTTGGATAGGAATTAGTTTGATCGTAGGTTTGATAGGAATTGGTTCGATCGTAGGTTAGATAGAAATTAGTTTGATCGTATGTTTGATAGGAATTTGTTTGATCATAAGTTTGATAGGAATTGATTTGATCGTAGGTTTGATTGTGGTTTGGAAATATTCCCGTCAAAAAATTGCTGCCGCTCGGTTGTTCTGCAGTATAATTTTCTTCATCAGCGGGATAATAATTTAAATCTGGTAGCATTTTAAAGAAGTTGGATGTTTGATGTATTTGTGTTTGTGAGAACTGAGTGAGCGGGGTGTGGTATTTATAGCAACCAAACGCGTCACTGGCAGTGGCGCGTTGCCATTCGTATATTTGAAGATCCGCGTTTCTCACTCTTATTTTTAATAATATCAATTTAATAATAATTATTATTATTAAAAACTGATGGGCGTTAATTCACAGAGTTGAGACAAAGATAACATTACCAGCATCCAGCAACCAGGTATGATATGAGAGAGAGAACGATTGGCCGGGATGACGGACTGGGAGTCTGGGAAGGAAGCGAGGCTAACGGGTTGAGTTTCTGTGATGTGACCTTTGGGTTTTGGTGACATGGTGAGCTTATCGCTGCACCTCATTAATTGCGACGAGTTCTTCGAAAAAATTAATGTTTTCGGGCCTCTTTTTCTAAACTTTTTTTGGGATAATTTTCTCTTTTTAGTCTTTTGATATACATAATGAATGATGATACATACAGGTTATTTTGGTAAATATTTTATTTTTTTAGATGATGATTAAAGTCCATGAATGTCCCTTTTTATATATAATTTAATTTAATTTAAAGTCAATAATTACCGATCTCAGAAATTATCAAAACAATTATTACAATATCGAATAATTATTATAATATGCTTCTGAACAATTAAAAATTATAAATAGTGATTACTATAATTTCACCGAGACTGGTCAAAGAAAAACTAGTACAAACTGGGTTGTCAATTGATCTGACCCGACGGGTTAACTCGATCCGACCCAACATGATCTAAGATAAATGGGTCATGTATGAGTTTAATTTTTTTGACTCGAATCAGGTCGGGTCAGGTACGGATCAATCCGATCAATCCGATTAATTATGTTTTTTAAAGAAAATTTATAATTTAGTACTAATTAAAACTTAAATATACACTAATTAAGATTAATTATAAATTAATTAATATTTTATTATTTAAAATTATAAAAAAATAATTAATAAATATTTAATTATTTTACACGGGTCGGATCTGGTTGACCCATGACCCGTCGGGTTAGGTATGGATCAAGATTTTTTGACCCAAATTTCATCGAGTCGGATTCGGATCGGTCAAGAAAAATAATAAAATAATATGACCTGACTCGAACTCGACCCTACCCGACCCATTGATACCCCTAGTACAAACTATAAATTTTTAAATTAATTTCTCCAAACCCCTATAATAATTTCTAAACCTTGAATGATTTCGCTTCATTACTGTACGAGTGAAAAAACGAATTAATTTTTTTCACCCATAGGCATTGACTTTAAAGATCGGATTGGATATCTTAAGAGTTAGATTTAACGAGTTTACAAGAAGGTCAAGTAAATACCGATTTGATAAAGGCTTTTAAATAGTCAGATTCAAAAGACTTGATTTTTAAAGGATGAGTCCGACCTTAACAAACTCTCCAAATTCTAATAACCGGGTAAGGACAGAATAACAACTTGATATATATTTTTTTGACGATTAGATTTTATAATGTTAATTTATATTTTTATAAAGATGTTAAATTATATTTTTCTATTATTTTATTTTATTTTAATATTTAATTTTTAAATTTTTTAAATGTAATTAATATACAATATAAAATGTTAAAAAAAGTGAAAAAGACGAGTAAGAATCAGAAATGATCAAATTTAATAAGAGCATGCATTTAAATATTAAATCTGATTCTTATCATTAGAAAGAGCTATATCATAATCAAACTTTTTAAGGATGAGATAAAAATTAAATTTTTTAAAGAACTAATTGAACCGGTTAGCGTTTATAAATTACGCCTATCCATCCATAGTGAAAAGAATCCGAACATATCCTTGTTAAATACAAACTAATATAAAATCATCCCAACACACTGTCACGTACTTTCTCGAGTGCATGTTTTATATTATGTTGTTTATTATTGAACATTTTTTTATTGTTCAAAATGGTTATTGATACAAAGCCAACTCAGATAACTTTGCCACTAAAAATTAAGTTTTTTATAGGGATCCAAATCTGTTATTATTCTCGCACAATAATAGAACTCTATTATTTCATCTTGACGGTAAATATTTCGAGTTTGAGATATTTTGAAATTCGAACTATCAAAAGTTCGGGATTGTTAGATGAAAAAAATAGAACCCTATTTTTGTGCGAGAATAATAGTAGATTTGGATATTTTTTATGGTAACCTGGTCACGATCAAATGCAACTTATCCAATTAGATTAGTCTTCCAGATCTTGATCGTTCCTTGTTCCAAATTTGACCAACCCGTAATTTAAGAGTTCCTAAAAATTTTCACTTCTGATAATTTGACTTTCAAACTATTCATTTGAACAAACAACATTCATATAAAACTTGATCAAAATATTATCGTATATTTATACCATAATATTTAAATATTTTACTTTCGATGAATTTCTTATTTATAGAAATTATTAACTATCTAGGGAAAATAGACAATTAATTACATACTGATAACTAATGATGTCAATGGCTCGTTTCGAGTTTGAATATAATCATTATTATTTATCTTGATCCTCTCCGATCTGAATAAAATAATTAAATATTTTTAAGTATTTTTATTTTTATAATCTAATGATAATTAATATATAATTAATCTTAATGTGTATATATGAGAGATTTGATTGGTTTCAAATCATACATATATTAAAAATATATAATTAAACGGATCAAATAGGGTCAATCCATATCCGACCCAATTCGAGACAGGTAAAAAATCTTGAGTTTTGGCTCATGCCAAACCCCTTTTATCCTTGTGCCATTTCGGTCAAGTTTGGATTGGACTGGTCGGATAAAAAGTGACATCCGATAACATAAAATCTATGCCAATTCACTTTTATCAACATAAATAAAATATATTCTATTGAAAATAATTATTTAAATATTATAGTATCAACATAAAAATGTACTCTAATCACTTAATATTTTAAAAAATTGAGTATTACAAAAAAAAAATTTACCGCTAGGTAGTCCATTTGTGTTACAAATTATATAAGGGAAGGGATACCTTGACAATGAGTTATCTTGACAATCTTGACAATGAATTTTCAAATAAATACTAAACATCTTAAAAATAGAAAAAACTTTATAGATTTGTTCTTCTACTTATAGATCGATGATGATTTAAATTTTATACAATTACATTATCGTTTGCTAGTCCATCAAAGTTAATCAAAATGTTATGTAATTTACAACGGTTTCAATTTAATGATTTTTAATGGACTAGCAAATTATAATGAAATTACATGAAATTTGAATCATCATCAATCTATAAGTAGAAGAATATATATAAGTTTTTTTTCTATATTTTTTTTCTATTTTTTTAGTATTTATTTGGAGATTTATTGTTAAAATTGTCAAGATAGCCATTGCCAGTGATCCCTTCCCATTATATAATTTGGAAGATATTTATTTAATTGAAAATTTAGGAGCTAACTTACTATTACGAACTAGAAATTAGGAGAAATCAAGACATAACCTTTTATGTGTATGAATTATTTAACGATGAATCGACAAATCTCATTCCCATACTTACAACCAAAAACTAATAGATTGCCCTTTATCAACTTCCTTTTTAACGCAAACCAAACAAAATCATCTGTCAAAAAGATAATAGTAACTGAATTAAATGCAATGATAAAAATAACCAGTTCACAATTCGATGTTAAAAAAAAGAAGTAAAAGCTGCTTATGCTATCTAAATAAAATGTTTAGAGATATCAAAGCACTCTTTCGCAGGGGCGAATCTACTGACAGTTTGACAAACTTGTCCACAAACTTTATTTATTGGTGCGTAGAAACTGGACTCAAACCTGCTATTCTTATGTGTCAAGGACTCTATTATCAAATAAAAAAATATGAAAAAAAATCTTAACAATGAAAAAAGTTTATAGGTGTGTTATTTTGATAGTCTATAAAATTTTATGTAATTTAATCAACCTTTGATACTTCATCAATGATCGTTAAATTAAAATCCATTATAATCATTAGTGAAAGACCAATAAATTTGTTAATCTTTTATGAACCATCAAATATTAATGAAATTACATAAAATATTTATAGACTATCAATCTAAAAGTAAAATAACATATTTATAAAAAATTTCATTTTAATTTTTTTCACCTTTTTTAATTTAATAATAGACTCTTATTATTGACACATAATAATAATAATAACAGATTTGAATCAGTAGAAAGTAGAAACTGATTCTCCTTCACAAGACGGGCAATTTAAATTAAAAACAGTTACACAACTATTAGAAAAGCTGACAATCATGATGGCACGCAAATGATGGTGCACCAATTTAAAGCGTATGGTTTCTGCACTCTATAATTTGTTTCCAGTTCATCCTGGACCATTGGGCCCCACACAATTACCATTTTGTCAGTGTCAATCTTCTTCTTCTTCTTTTTTTTTTTTTGAAAAAACCCGTAGGCTTGAATTAATTCAAAGAAAAGTCACAGTTCTACAGACATTAACTACTTCATCTATTATTATACTCATTAAATGAGTTATTATATATACTAACGGTATCAATCTAATATTATATAAATTGAATACAAAATAAATGGTATAATAAAGTCATTATAATATATATAACAATGAAGCTGTAAACACATGGAAAATATGATTATATTAATACTATATATTTTTTTCTAAAAATATGCTACGAACAACATTTGTAATGGCAAATATTTGGATACAGTGTATTTATATGTCTACATTTGTATGTATATGTTTTGTAGTAATTGTGATTCAAATTTTAAATTCTATCCAAAGTCATTAAATTTAAATCATTATAATTATCACATATATTAATTATTTTTTTATAAAATACTAAATAGTATTTAAATTGTATGAAATTTGAATCGAAATCAACTCATTAATTCAAAAGTAGAAAAATATAAATTTATCTAAAAATATAAAAATATCTTTGAGCTAAAAAAACTTTTAAGCTTTCGAACCAGCCAGAACCAGACCGGTTTTTGATGAAAAACCATTGAACGTAAAAAAACCTGATGGCCAATTCCCGTATAATTGGTCCTGCGTTCTCCCTATTCTTCTCCTCCTTTCTTCACTCTCCTCCGAGTGGAAAGCAACCTAAATCCATGCAGATGTATTTATTTCTAAATTTATTTAAAACCTTTTTCTTGATACTCTGATCTCCTTTGTACAAAACAATGCAAGGTTGCTCAACGTCAACACTTCACCGTGGTTCATTCTGAAAAGTGAAAACCAAGTTTCCAAGACCCAGTTTAGTTGGAAATCACACAGGCCTACAAAGGGAGAATTTGAGCTTACACGCACGGTGTTTTTTTTTTTAAGATTAAGAGATCCCAATCCCAGTTTAGTTGCGAATCAGTGAAAATCGGATCTGTTAGCTACTTGAGAGGTTTATAACTTAGCTTATTTTAATTGAAAATTTTAACATTTTTAATGATGTTTTTATGAAGTAAAAACGATGTGAGCTCACGGAGTTCTATTAATAAGTTTAACTCAAAAATATATCAAACTAACTCTAAATTTTACTTAGTAAATTATTCGTATTTGTATTTAAATTTTATAGGATACATAAAAATTTTATTTTTCAAAATTTTAATTACTTGTTATAGATTTTTAAAAGTGGTATTCTTTTATATACAAATCTTCATTCTTTATTATTATTTTAGAAAGCACAAATAATTAACAGTTTAAAAATAAAAAGTTATCTTATAATATTTTAATATGAAGAATTTATTGTCGACGGACATAAATTTGAAATTAGAAAATGATATGATACTTTTTTTGAGCTGTACTCATGAAAAATCTCCATGACCGTGAGTTCAAACACACGTTACCTTTACTCTATTTTACGAAATGCTCAAACCAAATTATAGTTCTTAATAATAATTAAATTGATTGATTATGAAATGCTCAAACTAAATTGCAGTTCTTAATAATAATTAAACCGATTAATCAATCGGTCAAACCAATAAACCATTAAGTTTAATCTTTACCACATCAATCTATAATACTTTTAGTTTTCAAAAAAAAATATTGTAGATCCACAGTGGCGAAAATAGAATATTTACCATTCGTCTAAATATTAAAAATATCGTTCATCTGAAATATCAGAATTACTAGAGTTGTAACTCGGGGGCTTCTGTCCCGGTAAAATATTTCTCAAATAAATATTAAAATATAAAAAAATAAATATATTCAACAAAATATCCACATTAAGAAAATTTTGAACATATAATTTTTTTAAGTAGATGAAAATATTAAAATAAAATCGATTATGAAGAAGATATTTATGTGATATACTTAAAAAGTTCAAAAATTTTTTTTTATATATATTAAGAATTATTGATCTATTAATTTATCAAGTTCATATTTGTAACTGAAGGGCGAAGCGTGCATCTTTTACTAGGGTCTTCTAGACACACAGGTACGGTTCTGATAATGTTGATGAAAGACGAAACTTGTTTAGCACACTGCTATTTTTGCTAGCTAGGCCTCGGGGGTCGTTTATGTTTCCCTAATGTAGCCAGATATGCAGCATGTCTTACTTTAGTTTAGTCGGGCACCAGAGATAGTAACAAGTTTGTGATTTGACAAACGTTGGTGAGTTTAAAAATTTGACGTTCAATATATTATTAGTATAATTCGGAAATAATTTATTTTATATAATATAAATAAAATATATATTATATTGATAAAATATTAAAAAGTATAAAATTTTATATAAAATAATATATAATGTATTTTTTTACTGAATAATTCACGAATAAAACATTTTTTTGACCCAAAAAACACACTGTATATTAAACTGACTAATTATTCGTGAAATATCCGGCTATGAGTGAAAAATGAATTATTCGTGAATTATTCACGAATAATTTACGAGTGTTGTTACTATGCCAGAGACTAAAGAACCCTCACAAATCCGTTCTATTAGGACCTATTCGGCACTGTTACTGTACGTGTAGGAAACAAAATTAAATCTGAACTAATTTTTTAATTTAAAACTCATTCCCATTCCCACTCGTTGGACGAACAGGCCCTTAATGAGTGTTCATATTTTGTCATCCAAATTCATCCTTTCTTCAACTTATTGGCCCTGAAACTGACAGTTCTTCTGGCATGACTAATATACAACTAAGAATTGGTATTAGTGCATACCATATCCTAGTACTTAATAGCTTTAAGGATAAAACTATATTGGAGGTATCATTGTTAATTTTGCACAATGGTAAGGGACTCAAATCCTTCTCGGACCCACCCCCTTCCTCTATTGTTACCAATCCCTCCAAAACCGGCAATGATAAATTGTTTTGTCAGAAGGTATGACTGAGTGTAAACTCAAGAGATAAGTTTCTCCCTTTAATTGGCACAAGTACCTAGCTGCAGAAATAGTTGCTCCTCCTAACTGTTTAAAACTTTTATAAGTACCAATATTAAATATGAATCTATTTCTCTCTTTTCAATCGATCTGAGGAAGTAGGACTGTCAATGAAAGTTGTTTGACAGTTTATCCGATTCATATTGAGTCAGATAAAATGAAAATGGGTAAAGTTTTATTTTCATTAAGTTATACGATATATATATGAGTAAGAAAATTTTTTTGTTAGCTTATTAAATAAGAGTAACAAACATAGATAATTATATTATAATTTTTTTATTGATGATCATATTATAATATTTTCTATTTCGAAAGTCATTTGGTCGTTCATCTGTTCCGTGTCGTATCTGATAAGACGGATATAAATAAAATTTTATTTTAATTAAATTATCAGATATAATACTAGTAAGAATTTTTTTTTATTAACTTATAAAGTAAAAATTCGGATAAGAGATATACCCTACCTTATCCTACTGTACCTACTAATAGCCCTAGGAGAAAGACTGCTCTTACTATTTCACATACAAGTTTTATCTTTTTGAAGGACCCAAGCCTCAATTAACCATAGATCATGAACGCATATACAAAGAAAAGGAGAAGTATTATATTGAGCTATCCACTACCATAAAATCTGAATAAGAGAGCGATGCATAAAGAGATCATCAACCGTCTCATTTTCCTGGCAAAATACACAAGTTGTGGGTCCAGACCAATGCCTTATGGTTAAAACATTTATCTAGCCCACCTTTATCCTTAGATCCAGACCAATACCTTATTTTCCTGTCAAAATACACAATGATATCTACAATTGTCTTCCATAACCTTTTATCCTTGGGGTTAAGTTATTTCCATATCCATTTTCCTACAATGCCTTATTTGTAATCTTCAAATTAAAAAATACCTAAACGGCCCCTAGCTTTACTACTAAAAACTAATTTCTGACAGACTAGAGGATATTTTTTCTTTCTAGTAGTATTACTTCCATATCAGAGGAACTTCTATAGAAATCTAATAAATTGGAATAACATACAGTATATATTTAATAAGGATAACTCTACCTCCTATTAATAACAATTTATCTTCTCAACAATCTAATATTTTTCTACCTTATTTATAAAGAAGTCCTAATCTCTCTTAATTTTTTTTCAGTGTAGCAGGACACCAAAATATTTAATTGGTAAACATACCACTATACATCGAAGAATATTGGCAAAAGCAAAATCATATTCTTCAGATAAATTAAGTTGGATGAGTTCACTTCTAGAGAAATTAATCTTCAAGACAGATTTTCGAAACCTACAAGTAATAGTTTTAAAGCTTCTGCCATTTTCTAATGTCAGGTTGAATAAATAATAAAATATTATCTGTAAAGTGTAAATTAAATATATTCTTATTATCAAAATTACCTAACTCTTTAATGTATCACATGTTTACTGCTTTAGAAAGTATTCTATATAAAATATCAGCAACAAAATTAAATAAAAGGGGAGAAATTGGGTTTCCATGTCACAATCTTTTCTTACATTTATAAAAATGATCTGGATGACCATTAAAATTAATGTAAGTTTGACCACTGATTAACATGTTTTGTATCCATTTAATCCATTTGACATAAATATTGAATTGTTCATTACATTTCAGGAACCACCAAAATTATTCAACATTATATAGAAAATTACACAACAGTAAAAGAATTAAATAAAAAAAATCTGAGCAAATCTTCTAGAAAGAGTTTCATGGAGGCAGAAGCAAGAAAACTATGCCCTAATTTACTGGTAAAAGAAAATTGAGGTGTGGATTTGGGACCTCAATAACATTTTTAATGGACATTTTATAATAAATGGCTTAAACTCTCATCTTTATCTAAAAAGAGAGTTAATTAATTGAAGAATGAACAAGAAATAGCGGAATCACTTGAAGTTACCCTTGTTATTGTAAACTCCCATCTTTATCCATAACAATTTTAGAATTCACATATATTTCCATCGATAAAAGTCCATCAGCCCCCCTACAAAAAAAAATCATCCCTGTAATCGCACTCCCACCATATATATATATATTCCGACTATGGTGTTTTGCAAAGCATAAAAGCGTTATGTGATTTGCGCTCTATTTTCAATTTCAAGTCAGAAATAATCGATCTGAACCGTTCAATCTAATTTTCATATCAAAATCTATTATTAAATTAAATTTTATATTTTTTAGAATTTTTTTTGCTATTTTTTCTAATGAGGAGAAAATGATTTGATCTGAGAATTCTGGTTCATCAAAAAATGACGGTTTTTCCCCCTATCCAAAAAAATAGCAAATAAATTCTAAAAAATATAAAATTTGGTTTACTAATAGATTTTGATATGGAGATTAGATTGAGTGGCTTGGATCGATCATTTCTGACTTAAAATTAATAATAGAGCGCAAAACACACAACGCTCTTGTGCTTTGCAAAACACCATAGCCTAATTATATATATATAGTAAAGATATCGTGAGTTTAAGCTCACGGATGCCTTCCATGAACTTAACTCAAAAAATACATCAAATCATCTTCAATTTTTTATTTATCATCCTCATTAAATTCTTTATATGAAAATCTTATGGGATGAAAAAAATTAGAGTGTTTTGAGTTTATTAAATTATCATTTTTAATTTTTAAAAATGATGTTCAAATATTAAATATATTATTATTATTATTATTATTATTATTATTATTATTTTTAGAGCTCATTTTCAAAAATTTTAAATCATAACTTAGAAAACTCAAAATACTTCAAATTTTTACATCCCACAAGATTGTCATATAAAAAAATTTAATGAGCATGATAAATTAAAATTTAGAGATGATTTGCATCCCACAAGACATGAAGTGAAGCCCTTCAAAGATGCATGTCACGCACTATCGTTGCCAAATTAGCAAATAGATATCCATGCATGAATATTTAGGGACCTTTATGAAGTGAATACAAACAGACAATTTTGCAAGGCAATGTGGGTGAATTGAGAGACGTCCCTTTCTCTCGGTGCATCACTAAATTTTGCTTATTCTGATATGTGGGATCCACATCTTTTTCTTCTCTTTATTTTCGTGGTGAGAACTGAGAATGATAGAGCTGAGACTGAGACTAGTACATGCTGGTGGTGCCTTTGCCAACTTTAGATCGGGTCGATAATTAATCATTCACGATTCATCATTCGATGTCTTTCCTTTTTGAATATTTAGCGAATTATTGGATCTAGCTTGTTGTTCAATCAAGGATCTATCAATGAAACATGAGGGTCCGACAAGCGCGAATCAAACTATTGTGCTATGAATGCATCTAATATACTTTGCTTTTGTTTTTTCCCCTTTCTTTTTGGGTAATTTGCAAAAAATAAAATAAAATAAAAAATACTACATGCTTAAAGCATGCACATTTTAGACACAAAGTAGCTGTAAGTGATTTGCTAAATTTGCAAAACTGATTGTATGGATACAAAATCATTTGCTAAATTAGCAAATTCGGTTGTTAATTTTACGAGTAGAATGAAAAACTATAAGTTTCATTTAATTGAATATAGAGAATTTATTAGAGCAAAATTTTGAATATCATTCATTGGAAGAAATATTGTGCTAAGGAGATCATTCAATTTAAAAGAATTAGTAGAATCCGCACACTTACAAAATTTGAAAAAAAAAATTTGAATTCAAAATTTGAACATAAAATTTGAACAGAAAATAAAAAAGAAAGAATAAACAAATAAATTTAAAAAGAACAAAACAAAAAAATTTGTCGTAATTTTTTTTTAAATCTTAAATTTTTTGTTTGATATTTTGTGTTTGAATTTTGAGAAATTGGGAAGATGAAGAGAAAATGAGAGATGAATGGGGGGTGAAGAGTGGTATATATATAGGTAAGAGAGGGATGAATCCGTGAGAATTTTCTGAGTGATTTCTGAGCGTTGGATCAATTAACATGGACGTTATAGATTAAAAAATAAATTGGCGATCCGTGGACAGTGGTGCATATTCATAGGACCCTTTTTATAGCGGTTGCTATTGAACAACCGCTATTAAAGGTTAGCGGTTTTTTGGAGGGACCGCTATTAAAGGTACCCTTTAATAGAGGCTCTTTAGTAGAACCACTATAAAAGGCTTTAATAGCGGTTGTTTAATAGCTGTCAGCATCACCTAATTTTTCAACGATGATGGAAATTATAGATAGATGAAGAAAAATACATTTTAAACCTGTATTAATCTCATTTAATTTTAAATATTGATAATAAAAGTTTTGACGATCAAATTTCAAACTTGCAATATTTCGCAAAATAATGTTGACTTGATCATTAGATCAAAAAATAATCTTAAATTGAAAAACTTCAATTATTAGTAGTTGTCTTTTTTTGTTGTGATATAGTGATAAACAATAAATGAGAATGGCACTGCATAAGCCATTTGCATTTTACCGAAACAAAAGGATGAAAATAATATATATATTCTACGACAGAAATTAAAGCTGATGTTTTATGGTGGGGTTTCGCATCGCAAATGTTTGCACGAATTTCAAAGTAAATATTTCCACATGGATTTGATGTCATTTATTAAGATATATTGACGTCCATGCCAGTCTTGACAGAAGGGTTGGTAATTAGGCATAGTTTATAAATAGTAGGCATTTGAATTTGATTTGGTCAGTCTTTTAAAAAATCGAGTTTTTACCTGATCCTCATAAATCTGATCTAACCCTTTCTAATAATAAAGATCATGCTCAATCTTTAAAAAACATGCCCTTCTAATCTGGCTCTTATCAAATCCGATAAATTTTGGCTCTTATCCGGTCTATTCTAGACATTTTCTTTAATATTTCATATTATATATTAATTATACTTAAAAAAATTTAAAAAGAAAAATTAAAATAAAATATCAAAATAGAAAGAAATATAATTAATATTTTTATATAAATATAAATTACTATTAAAAAAATATAATTATCAAAGAAAAATATCAAGTTGTTACCCATCGATTTTTAGCCAACCCTTAAAATCCGAATTTATTAAGGACCGAGATTCTTAAAATAAGACTCATCTCTTAAAAATTAAAACCTTTAAATCTGGCCCTTATCAATAGAGCCGCTAAGCCTAACCTTTGAGAGCGATGCGTATTTGTAATACAAAAAAATTGTACAAAATGTAAAAGGGAAAAAACAGAAAAGAAAAAAAGAAAGAAATAAAGTTCACCATGTGCACTGCACCGCATTACCTCAGATCATATATCTTCTAAAGATCTCCATATATATCATCTATCTAATTCTTTTTTTTTTAGATATCTATCTAATTCTGCTATAGGATTTATGCGATGATTTGAGGATTTGACATTTTCTGCGGGTAAAGTTGAAGTTACCCCACATGTCTGCAAAATGGTGCGTGACAACTGATCCTAAACACTAGCACGAGTTACAATCGTTCCTAAACTGCATAGACGTTTATGACCCAAATTATATGACTCTAGCTAATATATTTTATAATTAATCCTGTCCATTCAAAGTGTTATAGCTCAATTATATGAGTCAAATTGGTAGATTTTCATCATTAATGCTTTGACGTTGGATTGTTGAGACACCCTAAAAAAATGAATATACCATCCAGTAGGGGTATCAATTCTTGACCCGACCCGATCCGACCCGAATCCGACACGATCCGAAAATAAATGAGTCGGGTATGGGTTCAATTTTTTTGACCTGAATCGGATCGGGTCGGGTTCCGGTCAACCTGACCCGACCCAATTAATTATATATTTTTAATTAATTTTATGATTTAGTACTAATTAAAGCTTAAATATTCACTAATTATATACTAATTAAGATTAATTATAAATTAATTAATATTTTATTGCTTAAAATTAAATAAAAACAATTAATACATAATTTATTATTTTACATGGGTTGGGTCGGGTCGGGTCGGGTATGGATCAAGATTTTTTAACCCGAATTTAATCAGGTCGGGTTCGAATCAGAACAAAAAAAATAATAAAATAATATGATCCGACCAGACCCGACCCATTGACACCCTACCATTAAATAACAACTACATGGAACTACCGACATATTTATTTTAACTGTCCAATCAATTACTTGCTTTCTTTTTCTTCTTCTTAAAGAAAACAATATAAATTATACTCAACAAAAAAGAGAGCTAAGGTCATATTTGGTAACACATTTTTTTTTCTGGAATTGAAAAAGTCTTTTTTTTTTCGGAAGAAAAATTATCAAACACATATGAAATAAAATGAAATTGCATCTAAAATATCAAGAAGATTTTCTTCCACTAATTTAATGGAAGAGCATTTCTTCCGAAAGGAAGCTCAAGGTCTTTCTTGAAATAATATGTGTAATATAGTTAAGATGAAACATAACTCTTAAAATGAGAGTTGGACTTAGATATCATACATAATACGGATCGCCTTCAGTATTATGGATCGGTTCTTCATTTTCAAAATCAAAATAGCCGATCCAAATAACTTAAAATGATTTTCATATAAACATCTAGTTACAAACCAAAATAAATTAAGTAATTTTCTAACTATCTAAAAATAGTAAAAAAATTTAAAAATATATAATTTGATCTACAACTAGATATTCATAGAAAATCATTTTGAACGGTCCGGATCGATCATTTAGACTTTAAAAATGAAGAACAGATCAATAACATAGAGATAATACCATAACCCAACTCCTTAAAATAATCTTTTTTTATGATTATTTATAGATTATCATGTGTTTAGTTATATTATTTATAATAATAATATTAATAATAATTATTATTACATATATTTTCAGCATTTTAAAAAATATATATGTTTAAATTTTTTAATGTGAAATTTATTTAAATTTTATATTTTTTAAGTATTTATTTGATGACTATTGTAGAGACAGAACCTAAGTTATAACTCTAGATTAGATTAAACTTCACTACAGAGGGAATGCCAACTCATAATTCAAAATCACAAATCAAGCAGCTTCATCTCTCGTATAATTTCAAATATGGCGCATACAAAGGAGAACCAATACTGCACGTGCATAAGAAGTTAGAAACTTGAATGCTATGCACAATAGTAGAGTACAATATACAGTGTTAGACAGCAGCATAGTTGACTGGTATATTCTATGTACACTTTTTTTAAAAGAAAAGATCAAAAAAGAGAAAAGTGAAGTGATAAAAAGCAGAGGAGATCAATAATGGTTCGCTCCCACCAGATTACAGAGAAACAGAGATTCAGTGGGCTACAAGTGTGTAACTAACAAAGAAGGGGAAAAAAGGAAAAGAAAAGCTTGTGACTTTGTTTTATTCACTTCGCTCTGTAAAAGGCCTAATGCTCTCACCATACGTATTGGCGTTTTCCTCTTTACAATTACTGAACTACCCAACATACGCTTCCCTGCAGAATTTCAATTATAAAATGATAATGAGTCTTTATGGAATGCAACATGACGTGGAAATAGTTTATGCTCAGTCAAATGTATTAATTAAAAGAATTAATGCTTTCAACGGGCCTTTAAACGTCATTACTCATGTTTACAATATTCAAGTTAATAAATTTATTATTCAATTTATTTTCTATAATATTATCATTATTTAAGCAAAAATAAGTTAATTTCATGTTAACAATATCTATTAAAGAATATAAGTACAATACAAAATAAGTTAAATAATAAAATTGTTAACTTAAATACTAATTCATTTAACGTGAACACTAAAATTGATATCATCTATGATACCAATTTTGGTATATATATCAAATCAAATCATTTTGAAAAACATATCAAAAAACATATCAAATCATTTTGAAATTTTAATTTATCATTCTCATTAAATTCTTTATATGAAAATCTCGTGGGATGCAAAAATTTGGAGCACCGCATATTTGAATGTGAGAATCGACATAAGTGGGGGAGTCAAGGACATGATCGATGAAGAAGGAGAGTCAAGGACGGGAACGATGAAGCGGAGGAGTCAAGGACGGAACTGATGCGAGAAAGAAGAAAAATTAATTAAAATGAAGAGAAAGATGACTGTGGGGAGAACCAAGAAGTTGGTTCCCTCCGCTGTCTATCATGACAATAGTTATTCTTTTTTCCCCCTCATTGTAAGCAAATGTATGGATGAGGCCACAATAGGTTAAGGTCACAAATTCAATGCTTTTTGAGGAGAGGCAATAGAGGGTTAGGTGGTGTTCAAATCCGAAGTTGTGGGAGGAGCGATGTAGGTGATGCTCGGCTATGGTGTTATATTCCTGAGAGTGTGTGAAATAGAAAAGGAACCATTTGAGAATTGAGTAGTTAGATCACGCAATAAAAGCAGCCCAATAGAACCAAAACTCATGAAAGAGAGGAAAAGTGTATAGTTCCCTAATTATCAGAAACTGGGGAATAGAAAAAGAAAAAAAATACAAATTGTGAATAAATCATATAATGCCGAGACAGCTAATTACTTTCTCGTCTAATCTCACAAGTCATGATTGTTGTCAGTGCCATCAAAATTTTCTAATGGATTGGGGAAAGAAATGTTCTGAAATTACGAGTGAAGTTGAAGGTTATATATGATATTTAGTTATGTACTCTTATTATTTTTGTATCTTTTGGTTTTTAATTTAGTTTAAGACTATTGATTTAAGTGGGTTTTGGATAATAGCAGCACCGCACATGCCTAAGAAGTTAAGAACATTAGTTTTAAGTCATAACTCTCATTCACTCAACAATATAGTTCTCAAATAAATAATTAGAAATATAAAATTTTAATAATATTTAATAAATTTTCACATTAAAAATTCAAATATAATTTTTAGATACAAAATATATATAATAATTATTATTGTTATAAATAATATAATTAAACACATAATAATCTATAAGGGATCATAACAAAATTAAATTATTTTAATAATTTGGTTTTACCTTAAATATATTACTTTAATGAGAAGAGAAAAAAAAACTATATATGAATTATTGGTTCAAGTAGATGAAAAGATTTAAGCAAAATCAATGGTAAACAAAATTTTGAGACATATATATGTGAGAAGTTAGAAGACTTAATGCATCTTAGAGTATAGTATAATTTTAGATGCCTTTTACGAAAAAAGAACGCATCTTCCTCATAAATCATAATTAAAGAGACATAATTGGGTTCATCAGTATCTGTTTTAAGCGCTTTTTCCTAGTTGAAGTACGTGCTGCATAATAATACATGATCAAATTAGTGAAAAACATGTGCCACATTCTGATCGGATATATATAGCAATCTTAATATCTTATGCATGGTTCGACACACTAATAGACCCGTTAGTACGTTACAAGCTCAAACCATTGCATCTTACAAGGTATCACTATATAAACCAGCAACAAATCATCATGTTTATGAACAAAGGGGGTTCTAAGTTGGGGAGGGTTGAGTTTAATTGTTTCAGACTTGAAAATTGGATACATGCTCATTTTCTCTAGCTAAACCTGTCATAAAACTTGAACAGTCACAGCCTCATTTTTCCCTTTTTTTTTTTCTTTTTACCAGCATCTCCGTTTGCGCTTGCTCACGCAAGGGATCTTATACAAAGCTACATTGGCGTATAAAGTAATTAATAGACTAGTAGCCGTTGTTGGGTTGAAATACGGTCTTGTTTAGATTGCGTCTTTGATTAGGAATACGTACTAATCAGATCAAATTTAAATTAAATTAAAGAACTTGTTTAGTTCTAATTAAAATTGTTTATTACTAATTAAAAATTATTTAGTACTAAAACTGGTAGCCACATAGGTGTATAGAGTAATTAATAGACTAGCTAGTAGCCGTTGTTGGGTTGAAATATGGTTTTGTTTAGATTGCTTCCTTGACTAGGAATACGTACTAATCAAATCAAATTAAAATTGAATTAAAGGACTCGTGTAGTACTAAAATTTGTTTAGTCTTAAAATTGGTAGATCCAGTTTGATAAGCTCTTGTCAGAACAGTATTTGGGCCACATAGAGATTTGAGACAATATTCTTGGTCTCTCTGCTTTATTTTGAAGAATCTCTGAAAGCAGTTGGGTCACCGAACACACACACACAGAGTGGCGCACACACCGCACAAGGTGATAAGGTGGCATGGTTTGGTGCATTTGTTATATGCAGGCTAGGTGTCGTGGGGTCTAAATTTGAGCTTGAGTTGGCTACACATGCAAAATTTCTTTATTTCCCTCCAACCAAGAAATATATATAATTAATGTCAGTTTGAAATCTGGATCCAAAACGTGTCTCTTCTTTTCCCATTTTATTTTCTAGATTAATTTGGGCATTTTGATAACTATCTTTTTCGGAATGAACAAGGTAACTTTTGACCTACATTTTAAAGTTACTTTGAAAGAAAAAAGATTCCTCTTTCGGCGGTACCCTTGAGATATCGAATGATACGATGGACAACGCTAAGTGTAAATGTCGAGGTGCATGCATACAATTGACTCACCACATTGACCGCAAAGGAGATGTCCTGGCCGTGTGATAGTCAAATATATCAGGCTTCCAACTAAGGCTGCGATACACCGGCCGGATCAGCGCGGTGGTCACCATCATCCTTGTAAAGTTTGAGATTTACCTCCATAGGAGTGATTGCTGAACCAGAGAATTGGAGATTGGCCTTTTCAATGATTTCATTGAGATACTTGTGCTGGTTAACAAATATCCCTTTACTGGTGCGGTGAACCTCGAGTCCGAGAAAGAATTGCGCCTCTCCAAGATCTTTCATTTGAAAGCTAGAGGTTAATATATCAGTGAGTTTTCTAATGCTCTCCAAGTCACTTCCCGTGAGCAAGATGTCATCCACATAAACAAGTGCCATTGCAATGCCCTTGGAAGTTTTGGAAATGAATAATGATGGATCATATTGGCTCGTTGGATTTGAGCTTGAGTTGGCTACACATGCAAAATTTCTTTATTTCCCTCCAACCAAGAAATATATATAATTAATGTCAGTTTGAAATCTGGATCCAAAACGTGTCTCTTCTTTTCCCATTTTATTTTCTAGATTAATTTGGGCATTTTGATAACTATCTTTTTCAGAATGAACAAGGTAACTTTTGACCTACATTTCTATCCTTTTTTTTTCTGAATTCAACTTCATGCATGGCCTATCTATTACCTGAAGCCTGAAGGTGATTACTTACAAATCACATCCCGTAGATTGTTTTGAGGTCCCCATGACCCCATGTAAATCTATCTAGTTTTGAATTTTGAAAAAAAAAATATATAATTAGTAGTAGGCCCAAAAGCAAGTAAAACAAGATAGCATGAATCACCAGCATTAAAAGGATGCAAATTCAATCATGGTGATTAATTGTGATATATATGATTGCTTTTTAAGTTGACAGCGACTTCGCACACCTCACCACACAATTTAACAAAGCTAATCTTTCCGAGATATTTACCACATTGAAATATTTCTGTCAAAATGTCGAGCGCACTAGTGTAATCTGACATTCCTTTAAGAGCTTATATAATATATATATATTTTTGAAAAAAGTGGGAAACCATCCGTTTCATTGAAACTGTTTCAGTAACCTTCTTGTACCAGTACTAAACATCTGGTACCAGCCAAGTACATAGTGTCTGTTTAATGCTGTATACCAGCTTACAACCAAACAAAAGAACCAATCATAAGAAATAGAACAGCACTAAAGTACCCTATAACTCTTAAAAGAGAAACAATCCTAAATCGCTATAACAAACAGTTAATCAAAACCAGTAAGTAAGTCTTTCAATATATCAAAATTATGCAGTATAACTCTCAATTTCTTTTTCATACTGTTACACTTAACATCTTCTTTGATTTGTCAATTTGCAAAATAATTTTAAATTTTATAATTTGTCTTGTTTGAGTTTTGTGCAGGGATTAACATGCAAATGGACTAGTGCACAAGAATCAAGATTAGTGTTGATATACAAGTGCTTAATCAAGACTGCATTAGACTTAGGTTTAGTTAGACTCAAACTGGGTTGAATTGATCAAGATAAATTGAGATTAAACAACAAAAAAATGCTTTTGCCCAGAGAATCGTTATAACGGTTCGGTAATCGTTATAACGGTTCATCTCAATACTCAAAAATATTCTAAGGCATAAACATTCTCAAAAAAACCAGAGCGTATCGTTATGTAACGATTCAGCAATCGTTACAATGATTTATGAAACGTATAATGATTCTCTAATCGTTACAACGATTCATAAAACGTATAACGATTTGATAAATCGTTATAACGTTTCAGTTCAGTTGATCCAACGACTATTTTTTTCTAAACCGTTATAACGATTCGTAAACCTTTATAACAGTTCAGGACGAAAAATAGTTTCTTTAGTTGTTTCAGAAGATCTATTTTAAAAAGGATCACCACTCTCACTAATAAAATATTGAATCTGATCTATCTAGCTAAATCATTACTCCAGAGAGCTTACTAGTCATCTACAAATTGAGAGATAATTCAAGAGATTGAAACACACAATTAGCCAAATTCTTGTTCAAGCTCAATCTTGTTCTCTCTATTCTCCCAACTTGATCTTTCGTGATCTTCTTGAAAATATTTTCTTGAGCAGTTGTACTCAACTCTTTCTTGAGCTGTAGTGCTCACCATTTTTTAGTGTGTTGTCACTCTTGTTACCGATAGTCTTGACAACCCATTTTTGTAAGGGACCAAGTTCTACAAGTGTAAAAACCCTTTTTAATATATCGGCTCAACCTCAATTGTTAGATGTTGGTCCCGGAGACGTATGCATTGTTAAAGGCGAACTCCGTTACATCTTGTGTTCTTGTTTTATCTTTACTTTTTTCTTTTCTCACATTTCTTTGATTGTTATATTCTTGTGAGAATTGAATTGATTTAAATTGTATTCCGCTGCCATTACACTTGAACAATTAAGCCCCAAACTGATTTATATATTTCTACCTTAGGTTCTTTACATTCTTGCACTATCTTGACCTTTCAATACCACCATCCTAGGGATTTCAAGGTCTATCAAAGTGGTATCAGAGCAGGAGCTCAGTTTTAATTGCTTTATTTGTGGTATTTTTAGTCCAAAATGACTTCTTTGATGCATGTAAAAGAACCCCCAACTCTATGTCTTAATTGTAAAAATTTCAGTTTTTGGAAGAAATGTATGGTGAACTATCTCAACATACTAGACATTTGGGATGTTTTCCAACATAGTTATATACCACATTATGATCCTAGCAACCTCACAATGACACAAAAGGCCAAAAAACTGAAATCTCAAAATGATTATGCCGATAATGTTATCTTAAATTCGGTTAGTGAAAAGATTGCTATATTATTTGGTACTACCGAAATTGCTAGTGAAATGTGGGAACCCTATTGAATAGATTTGAGGGCAACACTCAAATGAAAAGAACAAAACTAATTGGTCTAGAGTCCGAATTTGAAAATTTTTGTATACAAGAAGGAGAGTCAATTGAGAATATGTATTCAAGATTAATGCATATTCTTAATGAATTTGATGAAGTTGGAGAATCATTGTCTAACTCTAAGATTGTAGGCAATATTTTTAGGACAATGATGAGAAGACTAAGATGGAGAGCATGATAAGCACTTTAGAAGCAATGCAAGACTTTCTTGGCGAATTCACATATGAAGAAGTATTCAATCATCTTCTATGCTTTGAGGAGAAGATACGACAAAACAGAGAGCTCACACTAAAACTCAAAGAAACCGCACTTCAAGCTCAAAGGTCTTCATCGCACCACTATTTGAGCAAGACATCATCTAGCTCATATTCTATGAATGATCAAGTCATTATAAAGATGTTTGAAAGAATGCTAAATCTAGAAAAGGAGCAAAATGAAGAGCGAGATGAGAAAGGAATGACATGCACATGCTTCTCATGTCATAAGGAATGTCACACAACACACGATTATTCCTTGGTCTTTCCAAATAAGAAGAAGGAAAATTTTGAGAGAATTGGTGCTATGCTAGCTACAAGCAACCATGTTAAGAGAAAGAAAGATGAAAAATTTTCACTTAATTTTGCCTTAATTACGGAAGTAGAGGAGAGCTCATCTGTGGTGGTTGTTGATGAGATTGTAGCAAGAAATAACATCACCGATTTGTGCACATTGGAGATCCTACACGATATTGTAATATCCAAGAATATGAAGATAGACTCATTTGCACCTAAGGTACAAATTTCTCAAGAATTTCAATTGCACAATCAAGTAGTACCTTACACTACATCTACTTTGGATGATAGTGATGATGATTTTGTTGAAAATGATGAATTTTGTTGAAAATGCGAATAATTTTGATGATGAGAGTGAAATTGAATCTTTTTTATCTAGTTTAGAAAGTCCTATTCATGATTAATCTTTTCAAAAAGAGATAATTGAGACACTTGAAAATAAAATTTCAGAGTTTGAGTTAAAGGTTTAATCTTACGAGTTTAAATTGTAAAATCTTAAAAAGAATTATCAAATGCACTTAAGTGAAGTTGCAACATTAAAAGTGAAAGTGCAAACTTTAGAAATTGAAAATAGGGCACTAAAATTCTCATGTATTTCAGAAATATTACTTCAATGAATTTAGACAAGGTTATAGGTCAAAGGCCTAGCAACAAGTCAGGTCTTGGATATAAGAAATTTTCTAAGACTTTAAATTACCCTAAATCAAAAGAGAAACAAAGTCAAGGGTCAAATGCAAAAATTATGAAATCTACTAATGCTAAATCTTTTAATAAGAAATACAATTATGCATTTCAATATAAGCAATTTGATAAAAAGATTAACAAAGGAAAAATAAATTTTCAAAGCAACATTGCTACATTTTTCAATCCTAGTTGGTCAAACAAATTGTATTTTAAAGGACCCGATGGATGGTTTTATGAGTTTAAAAATCAATATAATTTTCAAACCAAAGTTTAAAGATATGAGCATAAACGAGTTGTTTCTCAAAAATATAAAAATATTTCTAAAGAAAAACCCAAGACTCAAGCTCAAGGATTAAAATAAAGCTACCAAAATATATTTGTTAAATGTAGTAAGAAGTCTCAAACATGTGTATTTTACAATTATTGTTGTCATATTGATCATATCTCACTTGATTGCAAACTTAGTAAAGAAAACAACGTCGCAAATATTGTTTAGGTTCCTAAAATTAAAAATTAGAGGCCCACAATGCTTAATTGTCCCTTCAAATCATATATGCAACATATTAAGGGGGAGTTAGCTAATGAATTATATATTTTTTTATTATTTTGGAAGTATTTTAAATTTTTTATCTATACACGGTGCATATATTAAGGGGAGCTAAATTGAAATAAATTTTTTATTCGCATTCTTTTGCCCGATTTCCAAAAAGGGGGAGAAGTTTTTGGGTGAAATCCACATCAAATATTATATCTATGCACCCATGTATGTTTTGTAAATAGACAAAAGAGGGAGATTGTTACACTTAACATCTTCTTTGATTTGTCGATTTACAAAATAATCTTCAATTTTACAATTTGCCTTGTTTGAATTTTGTGCAGGGATTAAAATTCAAATGGACTAGTGCACAAGAACCAAGACTAGTGCTGAGATACAAGAGCTTAATCAAGACTGCATTAGACTTAGGTTTAGTTAGACTCAAGCTGGGTTGAATTGATCAAGATAAATTGAGCTTAAACAACAAGAAAAATGCTTATGCCCAGAGAATCGTTATAACGGTTCAGTAATCATTATAACGGTTCATCTCAATACTAAAAAATATTCTAAGGCAGAAACATTCTCAAAGAAACCATAGCGTATCGTTATGTAACGATTCAGTAATCGTTACAACGATTTAAGAAACGTATAACGATTCTGTAATCATTACAACGATTCATGAAACGTATAACGATTTGATAAATCGTTATAACGTTTCAGCTCAGTTGATCCAACGGTTATTCTTTCTAAACCGTTATAACGATTCGTAAACCATTATAACGGTTCGTAAACCATTATAACGGTTCAGGCCGAAAAATAATTTCTTTAGCTGTTTCAGAAGATCTATTTTGAAAAAGAATCACCACTCTCACTAATAAAATATTGAATTTGATCTATCTAGCTAAATCATTACTCCAGAGAGCTTACTAGCCATATACAAAGTGAGAGAGATAATTCAAGAGATTGAAACACTCAATTAGCCAAATCCTTGTTCAAGCTCAATATTGCTTCTCTCTATTCTCTCAACTTGATCATTCGTGATCTTCTTGAAAATATTTTCTTGAGTTCTTGTGCTCAACTATTTCTTGAGCTATAGTGCTTACCCTTTTTGAGTGTGTTGTCACTCAAGTTTTGAGTGTGTTGTCACTCTTGTTACCGATAGGCTTGACAACCCATTTTTATAAGGAACCAAGTTTTACAAGTGTAAAAACCATTTTTAATATATCGGCTCAACCTCAATTGTTTGAGGTTGAGGGTCCCGGAGACGTAGGCATTGTTAAAGTCGAACTCCGTTACATCTTGTGTTCTTGTTTTATCTTTTACTTTTTTTTCTCACATTTCTTTGATTGTTATATTCTTGTGAGAATTGAATTGATTTAAATTATATTTCGTTGTCATTACACTTGAACAATTAAGCCCCAAACCGATTTATACATTTCTACCTTAGGTTCTTTATATTCTTGCACTATCTTGACCTTTTAATACCACCATCCTAGAGATTTCAAGGTCTATCACATACAAAAGCAGATCCTCCATGTCCACTTTGTCCCATGTTGAATTCTCCAGTGCTCCTGCCACTTCTTCCACTAAATCGTCCAGCCCTACCCCTGACAGTACCTCTACCGGTACCACTGGTACCTGCATAAGAGCTTCCACATCCTAGGGTAAAATAAAAAATAATTTAAGTAAATCAACTTTACCTTTACAAGTACACCAATGTTTTGCTAAACTTAAAATATGAGAGCCCAACATTGCTACTGTTTTGCGATTTTGACTAGTGAAACATAGCTTGTTTATTTCTAACCATACAACCCACAACACCGCACATCGAATAAATTCAATTATATATCTATCTTTCAGAGGTATACAATAATATATTTCCCAAAGATCCGATATGGTAGAACATGTAAAGGTGAAATTGTTACATATTTCTATCCAAGTCCATATTTAAGTAACCATAGAGCAAGAAACAAACAAATGATCATTATCCTCCTCTTCATTACAAAACATACATATAACTGAACCATTTCATCATTTTTTTAGCTAAATTAACTTTGGATAAAATCTCATTTCTTCTAACCATCCATATAATATTTTTTTTATTTTCAATGGGATATTAAGTGATCATAAAATAATATATTCAGTATTTTGTACTCCTCCATATTCCAACCAAAAATATAAAGAGTGAATTATGAATCTGTCATGAACTGTACATCTCCAAATCAAAGTATCATCCTCACAATAGTTAAACTGAAAGAGATCACATCATTCAGTATGAAAAATACCAACTAATTATCTGCTAAAAGAAAGTGCTGGAACATTAGGTACAAACATTTCTGACACTGTAGCATTAATATTTTTGGATATAGAGAATAATCCTGGATATTTGCTGGCTAAGGAAATATTTTCTATTCATCTATCTATTCAAAAATTTACAGTGTTACCTTTATTAACTATCCAACTAATACATATTTGTGCTATATCAAGATATTGCATAATACCTTTCCAAAATGGAGAGGCAACTATACTATCCTGTCTTTTCTTATATTTTTTTCTCTAATACTAATTTCCAAAGACCTTGAACAACAGGATCTCTATACCTAACCATCTATTTAATTAGCAGTGATGTATTCATGATTTTCAAATCTAACACACCTAAACCTCCTTGGTTTTTTTCTTTTACATATAATTTTCCATGAAACTAAGGTAATTTTTTTCTTAACTGAGTTACTTCCATACTAAAAGAATCTTCTTCTCAATTGATCAATTCTTCTTCTAACCTTAGAAGGTAATTGATAAAAAGACATCCAATAGAGAGGAGTAGAAGATATAACTGAATTTAATAAGATAACTCTTCCTCCTATGGATAACATTTTGTTTTTCCATCTATGAAGTTTATGCTCTATTTTATCTAAAAGGAAATTTCAGTCTGAGATTGTCAGTTTTTTCTAATGTAAAGGAATACCTAAATAGGTAAAAGGTAGGATTCCTATAGCACTACCAAATAGAGAACACAAATTGGTAGCTTCAGAATCTGAAATATTAAGTGGAATCATCTCATATTTGACATAATTAATTTTCATTTCAGAAATATTTTCAAACCCTAAAAGTATCCATCGTAAAGAGTGTATAGTATCCATCGTTAAGGAAATTTCAGTCTGAGATTGTCAGTTTTTTCTAATGTAAAGGAATACCTAAATAGGTAATAGGTAGGATTCCTATAGCACTACCAAATAGAGAACACAAATTGGTAGCTTCAGAATCTGAAATATTAAGTGGAATCATCTCATATTTGACATAATTAATTTTCATTTCAGAAATATTTTCAAACCCTAAAAGTATCCATCGTAAAGAGTGGATAGTATCCAACGTTAAGGAAATTTCAGTCTGAGATTGTCAGTTTTTTCTAATGTAAAGGAATACCTAAATAGGTAATAGGTAGGATTCCTATAGCACTACCAAATAGAGAACACAAATTGGTAGCTTCAGAATCTGAAATATTAAGTGGAATCATCTCATATTTGACATAATTAATTTTTATTTCAGAAATATTTTCAAACCCTAAAAGTATCCATCGTAAAGAGTGGATAGTATCTTCTAAAGCCTCTAAAAACAATAAAGTATCATCAGCAAAATAAAAATTTAAAATTTGTAAAATATCATCACCTATTGAAATACCTTTAAGAAAACCTTCTTTTGAAGCATTATATAAAAATCTATGAAAAGAATCAGAAACTAAATCAAATAGAAAAGGGGATAATGGGTCTCCTTGCCTCACTCCCCTTTTGTAATGAAAATATTCTCCTAAATTACCATTGATATTGATACAAGTTCTACTGATGTATAATATATTTTTAATCCATGTAATCCATTGATCTCCAAAATTTCTACCTTTAAATATTTCTAGCAAAAAATCCTAATGTACTATATCAAAAGATTTCTCAAAATCAATTTTAAATAAAACACTTGGAATTTTCTTTTTTGTGAATTGTGTGTAAAGCTTCATGGATACGAACAACATTATCCATTATATATATGCCCCTTATATAAGCTATTTGTGTAGGTGCAATAAGAGAATGCATAAGAGGTGATAATCTTTCTATGAGTAATTTAGTGATGATTTTCATGCTACAATTGATGAGATTTATGAGCCTATATTAAGTGATGATATTGGCATCTGATTTTTTGGAATTAGGCATATAAAAGTTAAATTTATTCTAGATAAATCTAAAATTTATTCATAATATCTGGGGAGACAAGATCCCAACATGATTGATAAAACTGAAAAGAAAATCCATCAGGACCAGGGGTCTTAGATGGGTTGCATGAAAAAATAGTTCTTTTAACCTCATGAAGAGAGAAAGGAACAACAAGTTGTTGTGCTTGAGCATTAGTTAGCTTATCAGTATCAGTCCAAAAATCATGAGAGAGGGAAACCAAACTAGTGTCTTCTATTCCTAAAAGTTTTCTATAATAAGTATTAATATGTCTAGAAATCATCAATGGGTCATGTTCAAGATGACCATCTATTTCTAAAGAATATATATAATTCTTTTTTTCCCAAGATGTAGCTGAAATATGGAAGAATTTTATATTTCTATCCCCTCAAGTAACCACTTTAACCTAGCTTTTTATTGCCAATAAATTTCCTCATCATCTAGTATTTTCCCTAAATTAGTATGGCATTGTTGGAAGTATGTAATTTCTTCCTCATTGAGAGCCTGAGTCTCCTGAAGTTGTTCTAATTTCTTGATGTCAGAAATACATTTATTTTTTTCCTTATGTTGAATTGCCTTACAAAATTTATTTCATCCTTTGCATTTTTTCCTAATAAATTATAAATTTAGTCTCCATTACTTTACAAAATCATTTGAAAGGACAAAACTTTTCTACCATTAATGTAGAAGTTCTAAAAAACTTTTTTGAGATATTCATTCTTTTTCAAATCTAACGGGTAAGACAGATTTAACATGAAAAGATAAGGAATGTAAAACCAATGGGTTATGATCTGAAGAGACCCTTGATAAAGATGTTACAAAAGAATAAAGATAATGTTGTTGCCAAGACACTGTGCAAAGAAATCTATCTAAAAGTGTAAATGTATGAGATGAGACAGATCTAGACCAAGTATATTTTCTATCACTTAAAGTGAGTTCTACCATTTGTAAATCATGTATAATTGTATTATAACATTTACTAACAATATAATTGAACGATTTGCCTTGTTCTTCAGATATTTTCCATAATAAATTAAAATCACCTCCTATAAGCCAAGCAGAATATCCTAATTGACTAAGGAATTTTATTTCCTCAAAGAATATTTTTTTTATGAGAAGATAAGACAGGGACATACACAAAAGTAAGCAACCATATAAAAGAATCATGTTTATTTTGTAATAATACATAAATGAAATAGTCTAAAGTTCAGGTTTGTAATATAGAAAAGAGTGAGATATTAATTCCAACCAATAACCCCCCAAAATTACCTTCTGACGATTTAGTTATCCAATGAGTGATAGAATAACTAATAGCTAATAAAGAACATTCATTAATTTTCTCCATCTTAGTTTCTTGAATTTCTACTATATCTATATTATTTGATTTTAGATTGTTTGACAACAGTCTTCTTTTAAAGGGCTTATTCAGCCCTCTACAATTCCAACATAAAATATTAACCATGAAAAAAAGATTAAGAAACAACAAATGCATCTAAAATCTCTGAACTAATATCAACTAAATTACTCTCTATAGGAGCCAAAGCTAAGTCAGACTTATGTCTTTCATGTAAATCATACACTAGTTTTTTAAATCTAGATTTAAGTAAAGAATGAAATTTTTGAACAACTTGAAGTCTGATCTCTTCCTTATGTCCCTAAAGAAAAACTAACCTTTTCAAATAAATCTATTACCTCATAATCTGAAAAATGACCAAAAGGAAATTGAGTATATAGAGAGTCGGTACCTAAATTAGATGTATCCATATTAGAAGTACCAGAGTCACTCCCTCGATTAAACTGTTTTTGCTGCAGCCTGGTACTATGTCTTAGTTCTGAGGGCTCTTTGCGTTTACCGGTATCTATAGGTACCAATTGCTGAGAGGAAGCAAGTGCCTCCCAAGGGTCTCATGTATCAGTTTTGACTATATCGGTATCAGATACGGGTTTGGTAACAGGAGCAATAGGTGGATCGGTAGGTAAGTCTGATCTATCATATGGCATGTCCTTAGTAACCAGATTAGAGGATTCTGGATGTATGGATGTTAGAGGTGGCAGAATCCGACCCGACCCGACAAACCCGCCCGACCCGCCCGGACCCGAACCCGACCCGACCCGATTTTTTAAGAAAGTCAAACCGACTCGACCCGACCCGAACCCGACCCGACCCGACCCGACCCGAGATCAAATGGCCTTCAATCCAATCGAAATCTATCAATGATCTGAAAAAACACAACATGTGAATTGACCCAACCCGACCCGACCCCCGACCCGACCCGCCCGACCCGATTTCTTCCGAAAGGCAACCGACCCGACCCGCCCGACCCGAACCCGAACCCGACCCGACCCGCCCGATTGCCACCTCTAATGGATGTATAGTGGGGATAGTAGGAGAAGCAGAGATAATGATAGAAGTATTGTGGATAGAAGGAGGTGGTAAGGTTGGATTTTTGTATTGTGGATCAGTTGTAGTTGCTTTTGGATCTGGAGTTTGAGAGAGAGTGGACAATTGTTGCCAGAATTGGCGAGTACGATGGAATACTTGATCATCCTCCATTTGAAATTGGAGATCAAAAAATCGATGATTACCCGAATCATCAATGAACAAGATATTATGACATGGTAAGATTACTTCCTTAGTCTTCACACCTATTCTGATTCTTAGGATAGTTAGATCAATATGATTCCAAGATCGAGGATCTACATCTACATAAAACCCCCTAGCTCAGTCGCTATGCGATGAAATTCCTCTTCTTTCCAAAGATCAGGGGCATACAAGTAATATTAACCCAAAGAATCACTGGATCGGAACCCCCATCAAACTTTCTAAAATTATAAAGCTCAGCAACAAATTGAACATCTCCTAAAATTATTTCACCTTGAGAGAACTAAATCTTTCCATTCTTTATTTGAGGCTCTATCAGGTACTTCTTGTTGGGTAAGGCTTGAACAACCCAGGACCAGCCTAGTATATTAAAAAGCTAGTTGAGATGTGTCTGGATGTAAATGGGTCCTAAAGAAAGCTCATCATGCAACAATATGCTATTTTGAATGGTTTGTCGAAATTTCCAATTAGCAGGGGTAGAATAGAACTTCACCACAGGGAGAGTATTAGTATGTGCAGCCTTAGGGGTGAGTTTCGGGGGCGGCGGTTGAAATATGGTGGTAGCTATGCACTGGTGAGAGTGATAGCCTAGTCGATTATAAGAAAAGTGCACAAGTGCGTTTCTACACTCAGATGTAAGATGATCGGTGTCGCTGCACCGAAAACAGATAGGTCGGCCTCGCGATCGATTAGATTGAAGATTGCGAACCCTAACCCTAGCGGTGTTTTGTGGAGGTGGCGGCTGCTGAGAGAGAGCGAGCTTAGGGGGAGGCGCCTGTTGAGTAATATAGGAGTAAGTTGGTACAACCTGGCCGACAGTCGGTGAAAATGGAGGTAATGGATTGAGAGGAGGAGGCACAGGAATGGACTGAGGTGGTTGCGAAAGAAACAGAGGGAGAGAAGGTTGTATATGATTATGCATCGTTTGAGTTTTGCCCGGCGTGAAGATTTGGTAGAGTGGGTTACTGTAAGCAATTGAGAGGCAGCGAAAATAAACTGATTCATAGAAGATTGTAAAGTCAAGAGTGTAGATGTTAGGAGATCCACCGGAGGATGTGCCATAGTATTTCTTGATAATCCGGTAAAGACCCCGAAGGAGGAGATAGAAGTCTTAATCGAATCTTGAGTGTATCTTGGAACATTGGAGCTTATATAATATATATATATAGTTTCTTTTAGTATTGCAGTATGTTTCTAACATGTTTATGCAAGAATTAATCACTGCTATTTAAAAGCCCTTGGCGAGTATGAACATAATTGATCCTTCTATAGTTCGTCCAGCAAAATTTAAAAAAAAATCTAAATTTGGCTGTGATGACAGTTGATAACTTGATATATTCTGAAGTTTTTCTTATGATAATGAGATGAGGAACAAAGTGCTTCAACTCAACTCCAACAGATTAGAGATTGTGAAAGATTAGCATCCGTGCAAATGATAATATCTTAACTATATATACACTAATCTTGACTAGATGTTATTCTTAAATTAAATATTCACAAAAGTGTTGTTCCTGCATCTATATTTTCTTAGTCTTCAATGCAAAACAAAATTTCATCTCGACACATCTTTGAAAATGTTCATACAAATATAAATTATATAATCTAGCTATCAAATTTAGAAAACTTTTTAAGAAAACAAAAAAATTTCTAACCTTTAAATTAAGGAAGTTTTTTAAATCGTGCTTATGCTGCCAAATTTGCTAACGTATATTGTCTGATTCGTGAAGGCCAGAAAGTACTAACAAAATTAGGTACCTTTCAAAATGCATGTTTAGTTCCCTGTATGGTTAATGAAGAAAATAAGCAATTCCACATTTATTTTTTCTATAAAAAAGAAAAGAAAATGAGCAATTCCGGAAGGAACAGAAATATTATAGAATTATAAAGAGGATATACAGCTGCATTAGTAGTACTGTTTGCCTCAATTCAAAGACGGGAGGAATAACAAACAGCTAGGATATGAATTTAAAAATAATACATGGCTGGGATACCGAACAAGAACTGTCAATTGAAAGGAAAGGACAAAAAAAACGAATTGGGATCAATTAATATTCCGACGTGATCTCCTTCAAATTAATATTCTTCATCAAAGGTGGGTGCAGAAGAACCAATATACTCTTTTGTACAGTGCACAGGTGTTTGAGGATATGTATGTACAAAAGTATGAGTTAAAAACTTATAATTGAATAAACACAAAATTATTTATCTTATGAATTTAAAAACATCTATTCCTGCCCACACTTGTCTCTGATATGCTTATTTTTAGAGCTGATTTTCAAAAATTAAAAACCATAACTTAAAAAGCTCAAAACGCTCCAAAATTTTGCATCCCATGATATTTTCATATAAAGAATTTAATGAGAATGATAAATTAAAATTTCGAGATGATTTAATATATTTTTTTAGTTAAGCTCACGGAAGGCTTTCGTGAGCAAATGCCGCTACACTCTCATCATCTTAAAAATACTGCAATTTGCTAAGTAACATGCTGGCACAATTACTTTATCCAACAGATAAAAAACAATAATAAAAACCATGCCAGTAGCTGCCGTTATTGTCATATTTAATTATAACTATTTTGTTGTAATAACTGCACAAAATAAATAAGATAACGGGAAGAATGAAGCTGACTCGTAGTTTTATATTAATTAATAAATTAAGTTAAAATCTCGTAGCTAATTCATATCAGTTTTATATGTACGTACCAAATAAAATTGTGAGCAAGGTCCCACTTATATAAACCAGTAATTATTTAAACATTCACAACTAATTGAAGAATGTCAAACTGAAACACTTTATACTACATTTGAACGAATTTGCTTTAAATGTTTATTCACAGAGAAGGATAACTTCATTGAAAAATGAACGGCATCTCATATTTTGCTATTTTGCGAGGACAGTAATATAGTTAGAATTTCATTTTAGAATCTACATCTCCTATAAGCATGATCACACAAACAAAATATCTTATTTTTTCTATAAAAAAATACAAAGGAGGGGAAAAAATGATTGCAATATTTGAATACTTAATCAATAGAATTTACCGACATAAAATTATATGAAACTTTACTGCAAGTTATTTAGAAATATATTAGCTATATGAAATTTTAAAAATATTCATTAAAATATTAGTTCTGCATAATAATAACTATAATATCATTACATATAAAAGATAATGCTAGAGAGATGACGGCCTAACATGTATACTACCTTTATTATTGTTTGAAGATATTATTATTATCAAATATTTAATCATATATTTCTCTTTATTGATTTTTTAAGTAATACAATCAATGAAAAATAAAATTACAATAAATTAATATGTATATACATAAGACCATTCTGATTTTTGCACATATTTTATGCCCAATTTTATTATAAAAGTAAATTGTTTTTTATTATAAATTAATTTAATAACTCAAGTTAGACAAAATATTAAAATTTGTATGGTATATATAATTACATGAATTATAAGAGTTGGAGAGGCAATTGCCCCTCCAACACCTCCCCCCCCCCCCCCCACACACACACCAAAAAAAAATCCCTCTATCTATTTCGTTGAAACAAAAGCGCACAAAATTGTACCAATTTTCCTTACCGAGGCTCTCCAGTTGTTTTATGCAATTACCACTGGATATTTTATTTCATTTTTTTATGATAAAGATGAAAGTTAAATCTTCATATTGAAATGTTCATAAAGAATTTTCATTGATATATCGGATCTATGACAAGACATTCATAAATAATTTTCAGTAATACTTCAGATCTGTGATGAAATTAATGTCCATAAAAAATTTCCAGTTATATTTTGAATATGTGACTTATCATATGGTGGATTTTAGTAATAGATTATAGATTTTAGGAAGACCAATTAACTTTGTTCATGACTCGTTATCAACTCGAAAATAAGTAGAAAAGAGCTGATGCAACGATACTATTAATCAAGAGAGAAATAAAATAAGATAATAATGAAATAGAATGAAAGATAAAGAAGTCAGAGTGAGTATGAGAAAGGAAGAAGAATTCGAGAGGGATGAATGTGAAAGAAGAAGATACTGAGGTGAGAATTGAGAGAAAATGAGAGAAAATAACATATTAGGAGAACAAGGGTCACAAATTGGGGGTAATGAAATTTGAGTATGTATTTGAGACGTATGTATTTGAGCTCGAAATACAAATGTTTTCACAATAGTCTAACTCTCTCTATATATAAAATATAAATATGTACCAATTTTAATTTTTTACTTAGTATAATTTCTTGAATATATGTTGGATATACTACAAGAGTTAATCGTACACTACAATTATTCATGATTCAATTCGTATAAAATCATGCTAGATACAAAAACCGAGTTTAATTGGCAAGCGACTAGTAGTTCAAATTGGTTAAGAAAAGGGTGTGCATAGTGAATTGCCTCATGATCTTTCTTTTTTTTCAATTTGAAAGGTTGATCATATTCGCATTGATTTTAGATATTGCATGTCAATGATTTCATAATTTAAATTTGAACTAGAGTTATCCCCAAATGACTGTCAGATTGGTGGACTAAAACAGAGTGAACCTAACTTCATAACGTAAAACATGGAATCAAACAAGCCGAAGCTTTGATTTGATGAGGAATATCTAGTTCAAGACACCTACTTATTATATATTAGGACACTTGGTACTTATAATCTTAATTAAATAGGTAAATAGTTGGATCCACAAGTTTAAAAAAGTAGTATGAAGCTTCGGATGCAGTGCATATGCCTTATATTTATGTCAGAGCAAATCCAAATTATTAATTAATAATGGGACCACAATGCTTGGCATCATCATATAAGACCCCGTTTCAAGAGGCATACAATTTTTAAACACTACTCTTGACTTGGATAAACTCTTCATCACATGTCTGATGTTTTTATGCTGAGAAATTTACGAAGAAACCTCAGTATTAGAAAGTATTGAAGAACTGATTCATAGCACTATAAGCAAACTATATATATATAATAATAGGTTATGGTGCTTTGCAAGGTATAAAAGCGTTGTGTGTTTTGCGCTCTATTTTTAATTTTAAGCAAAAATGATCGATTCAAACCGCTCAATCTAATCTCCATATCAAAATCTATTAGTAAATCAAATTTTATATTTTTTAGAATTTATTTGCTATTTTTTTTGGATAGAGGGAAAACCATTATTTTTTGATGAACCAAAATTATCAGATCAAGACATTTTTCTCCTCATCAGAAAAAATAGCAAATAAATTCTAAAAAATATAAAATTTGGTTTACTAATAGATTTTTATATGAATATTAGGTTGAATGGTTTGGATCAATTATTTTTGACTTGAAATTAAAAATAGAACGCAAATCACACAACGTCTCTGTGCTTTGCAAAGCACCATAGTCGGACTATATATATATATATAAGTATAAGTATAACAGGTTGAGCCTGTTAGTTGTATTAAAGCAAAGAAGAAGGTTCTACATGCATACGCCTTTAGACTATGAATTGAGCTATAACATAAAAAATGCCACACCTTGCATAGTATAAGTTTTGCTTAGTGGACACTAGTGAACTCTTTTATCATTTGGTTTCAATGACGCGTAATCTAAATTTCACTACAAAATACGTGAAGATGGCTTGCCTGTTTTGACTGGCTGCATACACGATGAATATTGGGAATTGTGGAACATTTTGTTTATGATTAGTATACCGAAAAATTGATGCTCATATAAGAGCACGTTCGACGAAACTACCAGTTCCCAATTCAATTTGGAGATTTCCAAGACTAAAATGTTCATGATAGAGTACAAAAATAGAAATTCGGGAGTAAATGGAAAATTTCGTACCAAATTTTTTTTTTTCACAGTTTATGAAATGAGAGAAGATATACAAATATCATCATTAATTCCGTCGGCAATATCAAATTTATTATTTAAATTAATGAGTTGTTATTCATAATAACGATTTAATTGTGCGACTTATTTTGTAACGTACTTTATTATTCAAGATTGTGATATTTCAATTGAATAATGAAAATATCATACAAAATAAATTGAACAATTAAGTCATTATTATGAATAATAATTCATTCAACTTTAATAACAAAATTATTTTCGACTATGGTATTAATTATGGTATATCGCATACATTTTCCTTATGAAATTTTATCAAAACTTTTCTTATGAAAACGTACAAAAATTTTCCTTATGAACTTTACGAAAAATTCAAAAAAAAAAGAAAAAAGAAAAGAAGACGAGACTCGAAAGAGATCCAACATTTGAAAAACTAAAACATAGTCTCAATTAACAATGTTGCCTATTGTTACCTCGAGTTGGTAATCGAGCGGGTCGGGTCGAGTAAGTTTGATCAAAAAAATTATCGGGTCACGGGTCGGGTTCGGGTCGATCAGATCCGTGTCGGGTCGGGTTTTGAGTCGAACATTTCCAGGTTTTTTCGGGTCTCAGATCAATTCGGATCGGGTTTCGGGTTATTAGTAGCTCAGGTCATTTCGGGTTTCGGGTCATTCGGGTCCGGGTCGGGTTGAGTTACAGATCATCTGGTATTGGGTAATCTCGGGTTTCGGGTTATTTCGGGTTTGGTCGAGCCAGGTCAAGTTCTTTTTTGTCATGTTTTATTTCGGGTCGGGTCGGGTCGAATTTCGGGTCAGGTTGGATTTCGGATCGTCAGACTTTAAAATATTTTTTTCAATAATGCATTTTAGCTAATATCAACTTATCAAGTATAGATTTTAAATTATGTTTTGATCAATTTGACTTTTTAAATAATATGGATGCGAATATCAACTTATCAAGTATATATTTTCAATTATGTTTTGATTAATTTGACTTTTTAAATAATATGTATATGATTAATTAGTTTGAGCCTATAAAGATCATCCTACTTCATTCATTTTATTAACAAACTTATACGTGCTAATTCTTGATTCTTCTTATGCTAATTTTAATTTACGACATGTAAATTCAGATTAATATACATTGTTATGCTAATGCTCGATTAAGTCATAATAAAATTTATGAGCTCCAAAAATAAATATCTAACAATATTCATTCATTTATTTTAAAAAGGAATGTTAACATAATTATAGTTGAATTGTATCAATTAAAATATATGTACTTCTATTTATTTTAAAAGCGTGTTATCAGGAATGTTATAATAATCATCAATCGCATCTCTTATGTTTTTTTAATTGTTTAATATGTAAATAGAATTAGAAGTTAGAACGTTAAGACTAGATTTGTTTGTGGATCCATGGTCCATCCACTATCCTACAACTGGATGATTTGTATCTTTTCTGACTTACCAGTAAAATCAAACTGCTGTAATAAACTCCAATTGATATTTTCATGTACCGAGTCACCTTGTTGGAACTGTTGCCACTGCGGGCTCGTGAAGTGAGACTTGAGAGTGTATCGGGCTGTTATAAACGAATAAAATTTTTAGTTTTGATTTTTATTAATTACCTGCTATTACCCTACGGTCCTACCCCTCGAATCGTCTTATCAATTCTGATCTTTTGTTAAAAAAAATTTGATTAATTGATGTTGGAGTGAAGGATCTTATTCAAAGGATTAAAATTGTCAAAATCTTTCAAAATCTAAATAAAAAGAAGCACGATAAAAGTGAGCTTGTTTGTGCACTGAACTATCATTATCAAGATTCTTTCATTAATATTAACTTACAGTACGATTTTCATGATATCAAAATAAATTTTCCTACATAGTGATCTATAACACAATGTTATCATAAAAATTATAATAAGATCCACATGTATTTTCCTTATTTTAAATTCTAAATTCTAATTATAGTTCAATCGTATTTAAATATTTCAAAATTAGGTCGGATCGGATCGGGTTCCGGATCATCTAATTTCGGGTCATCTCAGATTTCGGGTCATTCGGGTTTGAGTCGGGTCGGGTTTTAGGTCTTCCAATCTCGGGTCGTCTCGAGTTTCGGGTTGTCTCGGGTTCGGATCGGGTCGAGTTTCTAATCATCTAATTTCAGGTCATCTCGGATTTCAGGTCGTCCGGGTTTAGGTCAGGTCGGGTTTCGAGCACTCTGATCTCGCGTTGTCTCGGGTTTCAGGTCGTCTCGGGCCGGTTGGGTCGGGTTCGGATCAGTTTGACTTTCTGAAAAAATCGGATCGGATCCGGACGGGTAGGAAATTTCTTTCCTTTTGCATTTATTTTTTTCTGATGACTTGGCTCTAATAAGAGTATTAAGTGCTACAGCTAAGTAAGGACAATAAGCTAATGGACTTAATGAACACAATTACAAGCAATGGACATTGGACACAACTCTGCACGTAGGACAGCCTTTTGTCTGTCACATGGAGAGCTTTCATTTCATCTTACCAGAAATAATATGTTTTGGTTAGTTTTTTTTTCTCTTTGTTTCCCTTATACCCATCGGACTCGGGGTTGTGATATAGTAACTGTTGATAGTTGTTTAAAAATGTGCATTCAACAATTGTCTTTTTTTTTTTTTCCGATGAACCGATAGCAGCTGCCAGTTTTTCAAACCAAACTGCCTATCAACCTAACCATAACATACTAATCAACACATTTTAAGAAATCATTGTCTTCTTCTTCTTTTTTTCGAAGAACTGACAGTATTACATTGAAATCATCGTCCGCGGATATTTAGGATGTGAATTGATGGAGGATGCATGGTCAACAAATGGACAGTATTACATTGAATTTTATAAATTTTTAAATTTAGATATTTCATGTTTTACTATACCAAAATTTTATATATAGAGAGAGAATTTGGCTATGGTGCTACGCGTAGCACGGATGGCTCGTGTGCTACGGATCGTTTTTTCATCTTCAAAGTTTAAATGATCGATCCGACCAGTCAAAATATTTTTCATATAAAAATCTAGTTGGAGACCAAATTTTATATTTTTTTAGGATTTTTTTACTATTTTTTAAGATAGTTAGAAAATGACTCATTTTGAATGGCTCATAATAATTAAATCAAGTGATTTTCTATCTATCATAAAAATAGTAAAAAATTCTAAAAAATATAAAATTTGGTCCCCAACTAAATTTTTATATGAAAAATATTTTGACCGATCGGATAGACTATTTGAACTTTAAAGACGGAAAAACAGTCTGTAGCACACGGATCATCCGTGCTATGCGTAGCACCATAGCCAAACTCTATATATATACCTAATATAGAGTTTGTCCAGCACATTTCCGTTAGCATTTCAATCTGAAATGCTAACAAGTCAAATTTTATTTTTTTAAAAATCATTAAGTATAGTAAATTAACTCCAAATATGATGAAAATTAGTATTCTACAAGATTATGATATAAAGATTTTATTGAGTTACTTAAATTAAAATTTTGAGTATAAAAATTAAAATTTGACTCGTTAGCATTTCAGTTGAAATGCTAACGGAAGCATGTTAGACAAACTCTCTATATATATATATATATATATATAGCTGTGTTTGCTATGAATTGAAATTTTTTACAGTTATTGTGTAGCAATTTATCTCAATCTTATATATTTTTCCCTCTTGTAATACAAACTGTAATCCATAGCATAATTACCAAAATGTACAAATAACATCGGCCAACATTTTGACAAATCAAATTAGAATTTTTCAAAAGGGAGCTGATATATATATATATAGAGAGAGAGAGTGGAGATACCGTGAGTTTAAGCTCACGGAGGTTTTCCGTGAGTTTAACTCAAAAAACATATTAAATCATATCGAAATTTTAATTTATCATTCTCATTAAATTCTTTATATAAAAATCTTGTGGGATGCAAAAATTTGGAGTGTTTTGAGCTTTTTAAGTCACCGTTTTTAATTTTTTAAAATAATGTTCAAGTATTGAATATATTATTATTATTTTTAGAGCTGATTTTCAAAAATTAAAAACCACAACTTAAAAACCTCAAAATAATTGATAGCTCAAGCTTGTGTTCTTCTTTTAATTTATAGGATTCTAGGATTATGCTTGTATTTCAATTTTTCTATCTTTTCTAATATGTATTGGCTTTTTTTTATCTGATTTAATGAAAAATCATAGTAGATTTTCATCTGCTACTTCAAAAAAAATCTATTAAGTTTTTATTTCTAAAACTTTTTAATTTATTTAGTGTCATTTAAAAAAAATTGACAAAATAACAATTTTGAAGTGACCCCTCCCTTTTTCGAAAGCCTCTAAATATTTTGTTGAATCTGTCCTTAAAATAATGAAGAAAGTTGAAGCAGGCAGTTCTTTATCCTTTTTCTCTATTATAGAGTTGAGTATGATTTGTTGAAAATGGATATCAGAATTTTAAAAAGTCCTTTATTTCAATTAAAAACCTCAACAACAATTATAACAATTATGGTGTTATATTTGGTGAAAATTTAGTATTTCTTTAATTATTTACCATGTGTATAAAATTTTCTGCTTTTCTAATGACCATTCAGCCTAAAAGTTAATTACTTTATCAGCTCAATTATGTCGATTTAAAATTACCAACAATTTTATTTGATATCCATAATTACAATGCTTATTTCACAAATTACAATTTAGTTTTTTATTATTTGAAATGCTTTGCAAGACCTTATTTAAAAAATAGTAACAAAATATGAATTTATGTAAATAAAGATCGTACATCTAGTCATAATTAATAGAATTTAACTAAGCTTAAGTTAATGTATTTTTTGTATAATCTTGTAATGCGTCGAAGCCTATTCAAAAGAACCAAATGAGTCATCTTCATGTATATATTCCTAATCTCGCGTCGAATTCCTTCTGACCTAAAACATAACCATCTTTTTTCCTTTATTTTTTGTTTTAAAGATAAGAGTCTAAATTGTGATCCATCTTTCATTGTGTATAAATGACTTTCATTCGAGTTTTAAACATGTAATCTTCCATAGGAAAAAAATATTATCTTTGTCACTAGATAAAAACGTTTTTTTTTTCTTCTTTTGTATCTAAGGATAAGCATCTAGAATCACGTCTAAGCACTAAGGTAATGGATTTGGACTCTCTCTATATCGAGTTGCGGTTCCATAAAAGACATTTATGAGCTAAAAAGGAATAAATGTTGGGAGTTAACGGAAACCTTCATATAAGAAAAAAGATAAATTATATAGTATACATATATAATTCTTAAAGTATCATCATTTATCAAATTAAATTTGTTCTTGGAGTTTCAAAAATATCAATTTGATTTTTATTCAACGTTTTTTATCAAATTGGTCCTATATTTTAAATTCGTTCAAAAAATAATATTCTCATTTATCATGACATTATTTTTAGCACTGAAATTATTATGAATATAAACAACAAAAAATACTTTATTATTGTATATTAATTAATATGATCTTTGTAAATATCTTTATGTTATATGATATGAATGTCAATGTAAATATTCATTTTTTAACAATGATAATGAGATTACTAATGTATTACAAATAAAAAAATTTAAGGACCTGGACGATGTAATTAAAGACATCCTGGTCCCGCAACCGTCTCTTTTATAGGGGAAGGATTCTATTTGTTTTCTAGTGTTTGACCTAATTTGATAAAAAAAATGATGCTTTAGAGACTATTTAAGGAACCATTAATGTAATTTACTATATTTTTTTCCTTTTCCAAATGAAGTGGAGAACGTTCAAAAGGTGTCGCGTCAATTGGTTTCGGAGATTACCTTCAGTAATCAGTAATCTCATATTTGTTATAATCAAATTTAAAAACATCATCGCTAAATTTTGTAACTCTTAGATGATTTTTTGTGCTTTTTTATTGTGGTCTTGTCGTCTTGATCATATGATCCAACTTCCAAGTGACACTTCTCTAAATAATAGAGAACTTACTGATCCCAATTAATTAAGATGCCGGCCAGAACAACTTTTTGGGACTTGTCATAGTTTTTTCTTTTAGGGATTTTGTTTGCTAAAAGAATAAATAGAATATACATAGAACTTTTTATGAATTAGTTATGTGAGATTAACTTATTTTGAACCTTTTCGAATAATTAATGGAAGAGACGTATATGTAGTCATCATGCTGCAGAGGTTTATTTGGTTCTAGAGATCATATAAAGTTGAAAGAACGAAAGAAACGAAGTAGACGAAAATGCATATTTAAAAATTATGGGCCAAGTCTTTGACTTCTCGGGGCCTAATATGTATCAACATTTTGGGTTACATTGGACCTACATATGGACTTATGGAGTATGTAGTCTCATAACTAAGTGGAGACTTGCATCCAATTTTTCTTTTCCTTCTTTTTTGGGCCGAGGACTTGCAACGTTTTGCAAATTTAAGACTGTCAACATTGCAGGAGGAGGCTATTTAGATGTGGTAATTGGGCGGGTCGGGTTGGGGTTCAGGTTCAAATCGGGTCAGGTCAGTTTGACATTCTGTAAAAAATTGGGTCAGGGTCGGGTCGGGTCGGAATCAATTTATATGTTGTGTTTTTTTTTTTCAGATTTTTGATAGATTTTGATTGGATTGAAGATCTTTTGATCTCAGGTCGGGTTTGGGTCAGGTCGGGTCAGTTTATTTATTTTTTTAAATCAGACCGTGTCAGATTTGAATCTGGATGGATCGGACGGATTTCTCGATCGGGTCGGATTCTGCCACCTCTAAGGCTGTCTCGTTTGTTTGTACTCTCTAATTTTCAACATTACACAACATGAAATTGGAGGAACCAGGGGAGGGTCAAAGGGTTTTGAACCTAAAATGCCTTCTCATTTTGAATTTTTTTTGCTCCATGAATTGTTTGATTATTTTATTATGGAGAAAAATATTTAATATCATGTAAAATAAAATAATTATGAAAATATTTTAAAATATGAAGTTCCATAGAGAAAAAATGTGTTCATCAACTTGATTATTTAGTACTTTGAGTTTTATTTTATAGTTATTTTTAATATGTAAAAGATATTATTTTTTATAATTTTTTTGTTAGATAATAATATATATATTAAATTATTATTATTATTATTTTATTTAGTATCCGATTAGTTAATAAGTTTGAAATTGATAAGCTATTATATTCTAATAGTTGCCCTCCGATCAAAATCCTTCATCTGCCCTGGCTGCAATAATATCGTCGTTCATCTGGAAAAATACAAAGAAAATGAATACTTAATAGCATGGTTTGTTATGTTCTTTTTATAAATTTAAAAAGAAAACAAAATAGTTTCCTGTACTTGTAAGAACTGGAGTTTGGTTTGGTAACAGGAACATAATATTATATGAGAAAGATGAAAAGTTGTAGATCTGAAATCGGCCTGTTGACAAATTTCTAATGAATATTTAAGATGGAGAGTTGGCAGTTCTATCTTCTACGCATCTCCTGAAGTAATTATAATTATTCATGCCCACGTCATTTGATACAATTATAAGAATATGATATTGATATTTTGTACGAGATTATATTAGGGGTAGTTTATCAAGTGATAGTTATTAATTAATACAGAGGCACGAGCATATATTTGCTTTACCACCTTGGGTCAGATACAAAGAATGATTCATATTTTGGACCATAAAATGGCGCCTGAATGGGCGAACTTCCGTTGAACAAGGAGGCCAAAGCTGTAGCGTCGAGCCCTCATGGGTCTTGCTGTCTGCTGCACGCCACTTGTATCATTTGGGGTTTGTTTGGCCATGAATGGAATAGCAAAAAATAAGAACAGAATTAAATTCGATGAATTAATTTGTCAAATGAATTTTTGACTAAGTAAAAGAGTGTCGAAGAGTGCTAATTCGGTATACCAAGTTATAGGTGGTATAATGGATTAGCTATCGTCGGAATAGCGATTATTGTTTGATTATATATTATTATATTATTATATTATAATTATGATTATGATTTATTATTATTATATTATTATATTATATTATGATTTTATTATTTTTATTATTATATTATATTATGATTATTATATTATTTAATAATAATATTATTATTATTATTATATTATTAAATTATGAGTATCATTATTATTTTAATATTTTATTATGTTGTATTATATTATTATATTATGATTATAATTATTTATTATTATTATTATTATTATTATTTATTATTATATTATTACATTATGATTATGGTTATATTATTATATTATTATGACTATAACTATGATTATTATGATTATGATTATGATTATTATTTAATTATGTTGTATTATATTATTATATTATGATTATATTTTTAAAATTATGATTATTTATTATTATTATATTATTATGATTATGATTATAATTATAATTTTTATTATATTACTATATTATGATTATGTTTATATTTTTATTATATTATTATGATTACAACTATGAATATTATTATTTATTATGATTATGATTATGGATTACTTTTATGATTATTATTATATTATTATTATTATTACTACTATTTATTGTACTATTATTTTTATTATCATCATCATTGTTAGTATCATAATTATTTATATTTTAACTATTCTGATTAATAACTGTCAAACGATATTTTCTCTCTTCCGAATAGTCAAGAATACCACTCTTCTAAAAAATACTATTCTATCACTCTTCCAAAATTATTCTTTGATTTGCCAAACAAACCCTTGGTGACCATCGTGGGGCTCTCGCTACTTAGTACATATCAGGAGTAAATTAATAATTAATGTTGTTTAGCTTGAGAATTAATTAAGAAATGTAGCTTTTTTATGTATTACGAATTTTGACTAATGGTGTGTAAAAGTTTCATTTCAAGCAACCAAACGGAAATGGGGTGGGTGGCAAGTGTAATCTCAACTAGATTTCACTCATATACATCTTGATGTTCAGGGGGTGGATAGGGGGGTGGATGCAAGAAAAATCAGGGGTCAAATGATGCTCAGAGGCGGATACAAAGTCAGTTGACCCCATCTAAAAATTCTTTTTAAAAGTTTATAAAGAAATTTTTCAAATTTTGACATAAAAAAAATATAATATTTGACCCTCTGAACTTAAATCTGGCTTCGCTTTTTGATGATGCTTGCTTGATTTATGATTTAATATTGGAGGTACTTTTTTTAGCCAACCATTCCACTTCATGAAGTGCAAAAGATATCTATTTTAGAATGACGTTGATCCATACATTTTAATTTCTTTTCATTTAGAACATCTAAGGCGCTGTTGGGAATCCGTTGAATAAAATGAAATATTTTTCCCACCAAGTTATGAAAGATCCACGTACTCTTCGAAAAGAAACTCATTCTTCTTCTCTTCTTCCACGGTTTTCACTGTTATCTTCGGGTCCGTTTGGCAAATCGAGGAATAGTTTTGGAAGAGTGGTAATTTTAGAAGAGTGATAGAATAGTGATTTTTTTTGAAGAGTGGTAGAAGAGTGGTATTCTTGACTATTCGGAAGAGTGAAAATATTGTTTGGCAGTTGTTATTTAGAATAGTTAAAATATGAATAATTATGATACTAATAATGATGATGATGATAATAATAATATTAAAATAATAATCATAATAGTAAGATATTAATAATAATAAAGTAATAAAAAATAATCATAATAAATAATAATATTATAATAGTAATATAATAAAAATATAAACATAATCATAGTAATATAATAATAAAAAATTATAATTACAATCATAATTATAATAATATAATAATAATAAGTAATCATAATATAATCATAATATAATAATCATAATCATAATCATGATAATAATAATTATAGTCATAATCATAATAATATAACCATAATCATAATCATAATCATAATAATATAATAATAAAAATATAATCATAATCATAAAAATAATTATAAATAATTATAATTATAATAATATAATAATAAATTAATCATCACTATAATCAACATATAATAATATAATACAACATAATAAAATAATAATAAGTATTAATAATCATAATCATAATCATCATAATATAATAATAAATAATCTTGATCATAATAATATAATAATAAAATAATTATATTTATATTCATAATATAATAATATAATATTAAAATTATATTTATAATAATAATAAATAATATAATAATATTAATGGTAACGATAATATAATAACAATAATGACAATAATAATTTAATAATAATAATAATAATAATAAATAATAATCTTAATATTAATATAATAATAAATTATAATCATAAATATAATATAATAATACTAAATCTTAATCATAATCATAATATTATAATATAATATAATATAATCAAACAATAATTGTTATTCGACGAGAGCTAATCGAGATATTCCACCTATAAGTTGGTATACCGGATTAGCACTATTCCGCACTCTTCTACTTAGTCTAAAATTCGTTTGGCAAATTAATTCATCAGAATAGCTATTCTATTCTAACTTTTTGCTATTCCATTGAGTGCCAAACACTCCCTTCCTTTTTTTCTAATGAGTAGTATCATTGAAAAGCAGCATTTGCCAAACTTTATGGGAATTGTCTAATCAATAAGGTATAATTTTCGCCCGTATTTCTATGAAAGACTACAAAGTACATTAAGTATTGTTCAGAGTTTAAGTCTTTGTTACCTTCCCCGGAGAAGGTCATGAACTTCTAAGTCGTATATTGTGGGGTATGGATGTCCATAATTTTTGACTGGAGGGATAGTCTATCCACCTCTAGCTATTTATATTTGTTGGGCAATCATAGCCTGAATCTCTTTTCGGGATATTCTCGTTGGCTCGAGTTCTGGTTCTACCACTCTGCGTGGATGGGGGTTAAAGCTGACATGTTGTATTTCTTTGTGATTATTTTTGGCGTTGTGAACCCCTTCTTGGTGATAGCTACCAGCCTTTAGGTTGCAATTGGCGTATTGCAATTCTTGTAACAATTTGACCGTCCTTATTAATTCTTCATTTTATTTTAGCATTGCAGCTATCAGCTCTCGCTGTCTGATTACCTCTTCGTCTTTGTGCCTCTATGTGGTTCTTGAGCATTTCAACCTCATCCACCGACATTTCGGCATGAATTTCATTGTCATCTTCATTTTCAAAGACGTCAGGGTTTTCATTATTATCTTCTCCTTCCCTGCTATTATCTTCAATGTTACTTTTCTTATGTAGTTTTTCTTTTCTATCATTGTTTTTGTTTGTGTTGGTAACATGGGTTTGATTGGATGGAGACCGATCATCTATCTGTACCATGTTTACATCAGCTGCTTGGTTGGCTTCGAAGCTTATGCTGATCGTATTAACAAAGAAGTGCTCATATGGGCTTTCTACATATTGAGCGGTTCTTCTTTTCTTCCTTCTCTGGTCAGGAGCAGTTACTTTTGGATTGTCGGACTATATTTTTGAGCTTAATCGGCTAAATACGCTTTCAGACGGAGCGTTTCCATTGGTTGCCCTGGTGGGTTGGGTTTAAGGCAATGTTGGCCAGGAGCCTTTGGGAACCCACACCTGCGGGGTGCTAGGTGCTACCATTCTTATGACCTTCTTTGTTTGGGGAGCGTCTACAAAGGAGACGAAGGCTTGTGGCATGTTTAGGTCTTGAGACTGGTTATGGATGGGAACATATTGTCTGGGTCTCGCATTCTTGATATATTTTCTTTGTTTGAGCGCCCTGTGAGCTTTGTAGATAGTTTTTACAGGGGTTTGGGGTCTACACTGGCAGCGTGGAGCATTTCTTGCTTGAGATGGTCGTGATGTGGGCTGTGGGACCTCTCAGGCCTGGTGGAGCTGGCCGGTGGCAGAGTTCTTAGCCACGATGCGATGAGCGGAGAATGGGTTGAATACTGGAATAGCTGGCCTAGCTACCAACTGGTTTTGATATTCATCCAGGGCTCTCTTCCTGAAGACTTGAGAGTTGCGGGCGACTTTGGCTGTCGCGGTCAGGGATGCCTTCTTGGCAGGGCGCCTCCTCCTCCTAGGAGAGTTGGTAAGAGAGTTCATAACATTAATTTTTACGCCCTTTGGAGTTAGGGTGAATTCAGCTTCCTCCTCGTCCAAAGAGGAGATATTGACGATTGCGGGAGTGAAGGAGACCACGAGAGCCGGGCCGCAGAAGATAACTTTCTGCGGGATGGTCCCGAAGAACATGAAGAGCTTATTGTCGGAGTGACGGTGTAGGGAACGAGTTTCAAGTTGCCAAAGAATGTCATTTTTTGTAAAATAAAATATTTAAACTTCATTAGTCATTTTTAGAATATAAAAACCATTTATATCTTTTAACTATTCTATTTGGTTCCCTCTTTTAAAGATAAGAGGAGAATTTAGTCCTACTTGGCGTTCTAGATCTTGTGCAACCCTTTTTCGCGTGCCTCACCGCTCGGAGCGATGGACTGCGGAAGAAGGAAACCCCGACCGTTAATTACCCTAGGCTCTTAATCTCGAGGCACCTCTGGATCTTAAAAGGGAAAGCAAATACAATATCTAAATAGATATCAGTGGTCAAGTGGTCGTGAAGTGTTGGGATGAGTAAAACATCGGATCGTGAATATCATGTTAAGGACTTATGAACTTGACAGTCCGAAACCCATAACTTGAGCTTTTATAAGGTAGCTAACACCCAACCAATTGTAAAAAATCAGACTTATCGCGTTAGTCGATCTTAAAATTAGTATATCAGTGGATTAGTGGATTTAGTCTGCATGAGCATCTCACCGATATTCTAGATTATGAATACAAAGCACTGAGCTGATTAATGAACCTAGGTATGTCCTTTTGTTTCAGGACGACATTACCCATCCAATCGCACAAAATCAAGCTTGAAGCGTTATACCAGCTGATCTTGAGATTGGTAAATCAAAAGATTAGCATATTTGGCCTGCTTGCACATCTTACTAATTTTCTAGATTATGGATTTGAAGCACTAAGTCAATTCATGAACCTAGGTGTGTTCTTTTATTTCAGGATGACATTACCCATCCAAGCGCACAAAACCAAGCTTGAAGCGTTATGCCAGCTGATCTTGAGGTTGGTAAATCAGAAGATTAGCGGATTTGGCCCGTTTGCACATCTTACCGATCTTCTAAATTATTAATCTGAAGCACTGAGTCAATTCATGAACCTAGGTGTGTTTCAGGGCGATATTACCCATCCAAGCACACAAAACCAAACTTGAAGAGTTACGCTAGCTCATCTTGAGGTTGGTATATCAGAAGATTAGCTGATTTGGCCCGTTTGCACATCTTATTGATCTTCTAGATCACGAATTTTAAGCACTAATCGGATTCATAAACCTAGAATCACCACACGTACAAAGTTAAACTCAAAGTATTTGGCTAGTTCAACATTGAGGCAGGTGTACCGGAGGATGAACTTGTGAACTTGGCAGTTCAAAACCAAGGATACGAGCTCTATAAGGTGGCTGACACATGGATAATCATATGATCGTCATCCTTATTATTATGTTCTTCATGTTATTCATCTTCTTCACATGATACTCTTCGTCATCACGTCGTCTTCATCATCTTTGTCACCATCATTGTATGATCATCAACACCATCATCATCATCATGTGATCATCATCACTATCTTTGTTATTTTTCTTTCCTCTTTTTCTCTTTATTTTCCTTCTTTCGTTTCTTTTCTTCTCTTTCTCTCTCTTTTATTATGTTGTTTATATTATATTATTTTCTTTATTACTTTTTTTATTAAGTAATTACTTTTGATTTTTCTCTTTCTCTCTTTTTTTCTTTTTATTGTGTTGTTTCTATTATATTATTTTCTTTATTATTTTTCTTATCAAATTATCTCCTTATTCTTATTATTATTTTTGTTTTATTTTGCTTTTCTCTTTATTTGTTATATTATTTTCTTTTATGTTATTCTTATGTTTTATTTTGTCTTTATAATATTTTTATCCGTTCTTATTTCTTTTATGTATTATTGTACTATTATTTTTCTTTTCTCCTTTCTTATTATATATATTTTTATTTTTTTATTATTATTAACAAAAGATTTGTTATTTTCAATATCTTATTATTATCCTCTTTACCCTTTTATTTTTTTCCTTTTTATTTATTATTAAAATATTTTTATTATACTATTATATTTCTTTATTGTACATTTGAAATATTTTATTATTATTATTAAAGCATTTTTATGACTTTATGCTTATATATTCCCTTATTATTTTTACTCTCTTTATTATTTATCATTTATTTTATTATTATTTTATTTTTAATCAAAATATTATATTATATTTATTTATATTATTATTACTCGCATATTTTCTGTTTTTACTATTAATTCGTTAATGTTGTTATTTTATTATTTTATTACTATTTATTAAAGAATTCTTATCATTATTCTTATTATTTTATTATTTTACTTTATTTTTATAAAAGATTTTTATATTAAAAATATCAGGAAATTCATACATTATTTTCTTTTATTTTACATAAATTTGATGAATTTTTATTTATGCTAAAAATGTCAAGTCAAAACATGGTCAAATTAGAATAGATATAGGTTTTATTTTGATTTTGAATTATTATAATATTATAAGTTTCATAAAAATGAAATATCTTTGCTCTGAAAAATAATGAATTTTTAGAAATAAATTTGAGTCAATTTGGACTTTGGAAACAAAATTTAAATGATTTATTTTTAACTTAGTTTTGTAATTCTGTTAATTTACCTGATTTGGGCTTCTTGTGGTGGGCTAAATCCCTCTTTTTTATGTTGCGTTTGGGCAGGGAGAGGGAATTAAGCTTTGGGCTACAGTCATTCATTTAATTTAAAGAGTTGGGCCAGTATCTATTTTTTTTCTTTTGAATTCTGGGCCCATACCGTTTTGTTTATTCCCTTGGATCGTCATCAGGATTATCACTGGATTGATCAAGGGCTTGGATTCCATCATCTGTTTTGATGCTTGTTTCCATTTAATGTTTTATTCTCAAGCATACAGGACCCATGGATCTGCATCAAGATTCAAGCTACACGGTTTGATCTAATCCTGATATCTCCTTCTCCCGGGTTTGGATATTCTACGGAAGCGAGTTAACGCCTTAACGGATTCTCCTCCTCCCGTCGCCGGAGCACCACCGCACCAGTACCTTGAGCATCGCCTGACCGAGATGGACTCCTTGGTGGTGTTCGTTTCACCTAGATTGCTGTACATTACTGGGAACACCGGTACCGGTTGGTACTTCTCGGTACCAATCTCATGCTTCAAATTCTTCTGTCATCTTTTGATACATTCAACCCCTAATCCTTTCATTAATGATCTGACCTATTGATTATGCTCTAGGTGTCATGTGATGCGTATGCTTCAACCTAATTTTTTATTCAGATCTCAAATTCGAATTGATCATCTCTTTGTTTAACTTCCATAGCTGCAAATAAATTTGATTTATTTCTTATCTTATGGAAGGTGATCTTCAATTACATCATTGATCTTGATCAATGCTAGGTTATGCATTTATTTGAGTTTGACATTGATTGAATTGCCAAACACGGGCTTTTATGAACCTTGATGGATTGAATTCGATTTCCCATTTCCCTTACCATGGGCGTCTTCTTCAGAATTACTATATATATACTCCCAAAAGGTTTCAACTCACAAGAAACACTCTTAACATATGATTATTGTTCAGTTCAGTGTAGGGCTCTCAATTCAATTCTTCTCTTCTTTTTTTCTGTTTTGTAATCTGATTGCATAAGCCTAAATTCATTTTTCTGAATTGGATTACTATTCACATATGCCATCACCTCCTCCCTTTTTGAACATTCAACCAGTTATAACACACATCCTGACTAGGTTTATTATTATTCCTAACTGTGGCTTCTATGAAGGCCTGCACTTAAGCAACCAAATCACCAATTGAGACTAGAAGACACTAAGGGTCTTCTACTAGTTGGTTATTCTTAATATGTATTTCATTGTGTGTTTGAGTGGAGGTAGGAGTATCCATAAGTCCTTCAACTACCCTTTATTAATTCAGTTTTTCTTCTTCTTCTTTTGATTCACACAAATAATGCTTTAGAAAGAAAAGACAAAAGAGAAGAAAAGGAGAAAGAAAAAAATAGAATAATAAACCGAAAGAGAAAAAGAATGAATTTTATTTCTTTTCTCACAAGAATTGTATCAAGTCATTCAAAAATTACATTTCAAGATTCATACATTACCTGGTTTAGGGTGTATAAACAAAGGATAAACCTGTGAGGGAGGGGTTTGATATGATCTAATTGAGAGATTCTAACTTTTTAAAAGTTGAATCTGCTATCAACTGATCGGATCAGTAGCTTCTTCTGAATTTCTTCTTGCATCTTGACTGTCATGCCCTCTTATCTCCTTCTTTGTTGAATTTGGATCAATTGGCTAGGGTTTTGCTGTGTTGGCTAAGTTCTCAAGTTTTTGACCGAGATCAATTAGCTTAGGATGTGGTATATGAATGGATTTAGTGTTTCTTTCACTGTGGATCTTGTGTACCAGGGAGAAGGAGGTGTAAAAGTTATGAACTTGGGATTGTGAACTTGGAATCTCCTCCCCCTTTTTGTTTGGCTGTTAGGGGTTTTTATAGGGTTCAGTTGGAGTTTCATAATTGTTAATTGTGTTTTCTCCTACATAATTTGTGTTTCCTTTCTCCCACAGATCACTGACCTGGAAACATCCTATCCTTTCTTTCAGCAATTCAAGGGCCAGGATTGATTTCAATTGTGTTTGTTGAAGGGAGTGGCTTGAGGTTTGGATTGATGACATGGCAGCAGTTGATCCTCTAGAACTCCTTTTAGTAACTTGCACTTGGTCTTCCAATTTTCTAGTTTAGATATCTCCTTAATGCACTTTATGGGCCACTGAACCATACTGAAGCAACTGTTTGCTCACAACAACTGAAAATATTGGCAGTTTTGAGCTTGTTACACTTTTAACCAAACTTACAGTTTTGCCGTTCTCACTGTTTATTGGTTCTCATATGCTTCTAGATGCCCCTAGAACCTTCTTAGTATTAAACAGGCACCACAACACTCCTCTTAACTGGACTGGATAGAAAGGAGAAACCAATTAAGCAACCAAACATGTTTTCCACTTCAGACCCGATTTGCAATTTAGATCACCATTTTGTTCATCCCTTCATCGTTTCTTTCAATTGCACATCTATTTAGCTTCTCTTTGGCCTCAGTAATTAGTTTCTCATGGTTGCTTGATAATTGGCGCATTCCCATATTGAGTTTGAACAACCTGGCTATTGGCACGATAGGTGTGTAGGTGAAATTCGGGTTTGCATGTGCTAGAGTTTAGTTTATAGGTTCTAGTAAGTATCGTGGAAGTAAAACATGCTTTCAGAGCCTTTAATTGAGCTATTACACCTCAGATTTCTGAATTCATTTTTCTATCTTAAACTCTTCCCCTCTGATGCGAGTGACACACACCGCACCAATTTGAAAAAAAATTACTGCTTTGCTCTCTCCTCTTCATGAGCTTTCCAACGATATATAATGAGAGGGTTTCTTTGCGAATGTTGCTTGGGCGCCATTTTTGTGTTAGCTGTCAGAGAGAAGTCTAGAAGAAGAAAGGAGAATCGAGGGGGAAGAAGAAATCCTTCAAATTTGACCCTCTAATTGAGGTGAACTTGGTCTATGTGAGCCATGTTTCTTGTCATTCTCTCGGCTTATGTGAAACGCCTCTATTCTCTTGCTTGGTTATTGTGTTAGTCCGGCAGCACTGAAAGGACACTGTTCTTGTGAACCACACCACACTCCAATTGGGTCAGTGAGGTAAATAAAGTGTGCCAGGTCCATTTAGTAATTTCATCCTTTACTGAATCTATCCAGCGCCAAATTACCATCCTCTTTGCTTATCTCTCTTTGCACCCTGTCAACTTTTTGTCCCCAAATTACACCCATAAGGACCCTTGATTGAATCCCAGCCCTTTGATCATTCTGATTTTCTTCTCCGAATTTATTTTAATATCTCCACTTATAAAAAAATCATAAAATTTTTACAAAAACTTTCTGAATTTATGATGATCATCCTTATACTTTTTAATTCTCATTTTATCCCTGTCTTCTCATGACAAAAATTCCTTTTGCAATATAACCCTTTTCTTTGAATATTATTTCTCAATTTCTCGGAGTTCAAAGCCCAATGTTTATGCCAAAATATTATAGATTCATATTGTCTCTAATTGAGCATCCATTTAATCTTTTTGATGCTATATTAGGTTCAATTTTATTTGATCAAGGGTTGATTACTTGTCAACGCTTGAATCAAAGAATAGTTTAATCAGATGCTGTTCATATTGGCATATGATTAACGATATGAATTTGGCTTTCATGGGGGCTCTGCCTTGTATCATGAAAGTAAAAATATATTAAATTTTTCTTGTGTTTATTTTTATCACAATACCGGCTTCTCGCATAATATATCTCTTATTGTATTGGAATTTCACCATATTAACATCTTGGGTTAATTTTTAGTTTTCTTTTGATTTTTTTCCATCAACTTTCAGGGGTAAACAAGGATAAACTAAAATAAAACACTAATAACTTATTTCAATAACAGTTTTTAATGCATCCGGATGAAGTTTGGGGCAAAATAATTATCGTAGAATTTTTATATTGAATATTTCATTATAAAAACATATAATAGAAAATATTAGAACTGTCCATATAAATTTCTATGAATTTTACGCGCAGTTATGGCCAAAATAATATAAAACACGAATAAATTATTAAAATAGCTGCTTTTAATGAATCGGGATAGAGTTTTGCCAAAAAAATATAGTCGTAGAATCTTGTTATTTAATAGTCAATTATAAAAACTTTTAACATATAGTATTAGAAGTATTCTTATGAATTTGCGTGAATTTATGCGCGGTATGAGGCCGAAATAACATAAAATGCAATTAATTTATTTAAATAACAGTTTTTAAGGCATCCGGATGAAGTTTTATGAAAAATGAGTGTCGTGGAATATTCATATTAAATATTTAATTATAAAAATATATAGATATATATATAATATTAAAAGTGTTTATATGAACTTGCATGAATTTATGTACAGTTTTGAGGACAAAATAACATAAAACACAAATAACATATTTAAATAATAGTTTTTAATGCATGTGGATGAAGGTTTAGGCAAAGTGAGTGTCGTAGAATCTTCATATTGAATGTATACTTATAAAAATATATAATACAAAATATTAGAAGTGTCCATATGAATTCTACGAATTTATGAGTGGTTATGTGGCCAAAATAACATAAAACACAAACAACTTGTTTAAACTTATGCTTTTAATGCATCATGATGGAGTTTTTACAAAAATTACAGTCTGAATCTTGATATTAAATATTTAATTATAAAGACTTTTAATAGACAGTATTAGGAGTATTCGTATAAATTTGCACGAATTTATACGCAGTTATGAGGCCGAAATAACACGAAATGCAAACAATTTGTTTAAACAACGGTTTTCAATGTATTCGGATGAAGTTTTGTGGAAAACGATTGTCGTAGAATATTCATATTGAATATTTAATTATAAAAATATATAATATACAACATTAGGATCGCCCTTATGAACTTGCATGAATTTATGCACGTTATGATGCCCAAATTATATAAAACGCTAATAATTTGTTTAAACAACGATTTTAATGCATATGGATGAAGCTTTAGGCAAATTGAGTGTCCGTCGAATCTTCATATTGAATATATAATTCTAAAACATATAATAGACAATAATAAAAAGGTCCATATGAATTTTCATGAATTTATGTGCGTTATGAGGCCAAACTAACATAAAACACAAATAACTTGTTTAAATAGGTTTTTAATGCATCTGGATGAAGTTTTGGGTTAAATGATTATCGTAGAATCTTTATATTAAATATTAAATTATAAAAATATATAATAGACAATATTAAAATTGTTCATATGAATTTTTATGAATTTATGCGCGATTATGAGGTCAAAATAACACAAAACATAAACAACTTGTTCAAACAACTACTTTTAATGCATTGGTATGGAGTTTTGTCCAAAATTATAGTCGTTGAATCTTGATATTGAATATTTAATAAAAAAAACTTTTAATAAACAGTATTATCATTATTAATATGAATTTTCACAAATTTATGCGCGGTTACGAGACCAAAATAACATAAAACACAAATAACTTATTTAAACAAATGCAGTTTTTAATGCATTCGGATGAAGTTTTATGCAAAATTTGCGCCGTATAATATTCATATTGAATATTAAATTATAAAAACATATAATAGACAATATTAGGAGTGTCCGTATGAACTTACATTAATTTATGAGTAGTTATGAGGCAAAAATAATGTAAAACACAAATAACTTGTTTGAATAAACAGAGTTTTTAATGCATCTTGATGAACTTTTAGGCAAAATTAATGCCCTAGCATATTAATACTGTATATTTAAATAGAAAAACATATAGTGGACAATATTGGAAGTCTCCATATCAATTTGGATGAATTTACATTTGTTATGAGGCCAAAATAAGCGAAATGGCAAACAACTAATTTAAACGACATTTTAATGCATACGGATGAAGTTTTATACAAAATTAGTGTCATAGAATCTTCATGTCAAATATTAAATTATAAAAATTTATAATAGGATTATTCACACGAATTTTTATGAATTTATGCGCTGTTATGAGAAAAAATAATATAAAACGCAAACAACTCATTTAAATAGCAGTTTTTAATGGATCCAGGTGAAGTTTTGTGCAAAATGAGCGTCGTAGAATATTCATAATGAATATTTAATTGCAAAAATATATAGTAGACAATATTAGAAGTGTTCATATGAATTTGTACAAATTTATGCACGGTTATGAGACCAAAATAACATAAAACACAGCGACTAACTTGTTTAAACGGTAGTTTTTAATACCTATGGATGATGTTTTATGCAAAATGAGTGTCGTATAATCTTCGTATATAATAAAAACATATAATAGGCAATATTAGAAGTGTCCATATAAATTTACATGAATGTATTTCAAGTTATGAGGCTAAACTAATATAAAACACTAACAACTTATTTAAATAACGAGTCTTTTATGCATCCGGATGATGTTTTGGGCAAAACGATTGTCGTAGAATCTTTATACTGAATATTTGATTATAAAATCATATAATGGACTGTATTACAGATGTCCATATGAGTTTTATGCGCGGTTATGCGGCCAAAATAACGAGAAAACACAAACAACTTGTGAAAACAATGCTTTTAATGCATCGGGATGGAGTTTTACCAAAAAAAAATATAGTAGTAGAATCATGATATTGAATAGTTAATTATAAAAACTTTTAGCAGACGGTATTAGATGTATTCATATGAATTGCACGGATTTATGCGCATATGAGGCGGAATAAGAAATGCAAATAACTTGTTTAAATAACAGTTTTTAAGGCATCCGGATGAAGTTTTGTGAAAACGAGTGTCGTGGAATATTCATATTGAATATTTAATTATAAAAACATACAATAGACAATATTAGGAGTGTCCAAATGAATTTGCATGATATTATGTGCAGCTATGAGGCCAAAATAACGAAAAACAAAAATAACTTGTTTAGATAACGAGTTTTTAATGCATCTAGATGATATTTTGGGTAAAATGATTATCGTAGAAGCATTATATTGAATATTTCATTATCAAAATATATAGTAGACAATATGAGAAGTGTCCTTATGAATTTGTATGAATTTATGCGCGGTGAGGTGGCCAAAATAACAAAAAAACACGAACAACTTGTTGAAACTGCCGCTTTTAATGCATCGGGATGGAGTTTTTCCAAACATTATAGTCGTAGAATCTCGATATCGAATATTTAATTATGAACACTTTTAATAGACAATATTAGTATATTCATATGAATTTGCATGAATTTATGCGCATTATGAGGCCAAAATAACATAAAATACAAACAACTTGTTTGAACAACGATTTATAATGCATCCGGATGAATTTTTATGAAAAATGAGTGTCATAGAATATTCATATTGAATATTTATGTATAAAAACATATAACGACAATTTAAGGAGTGTCCATATATGAACTTTCATGAATTTATGCGCTTATGAGGTCGGGATAACGTAAAACACAAATAACTTATTTAAATAACGAGTTTTTAATGCATCTAGATGAAGTTTTGGGTAAAATGATCGTCGTAGAATCATTATGTTGATTATTTCATTATAAAAACAAATAATAGACGATATTAGACTGTTCATATGAATTTCTATAAATTTTTCACGCGGTTATGTGGCCAAAATAACATAAAACACAAACAACTTGTTAAAACTATAGCTTTTAATGCATCGGGATGGAGTTTTGCCAAACGTTATAGTCGTAGAATCTCGGTATTGAATATTTAATTATGAAAACTTTTAATAGACAGTATTAGTAGTATTCATATGAATTTGCACGAATTTATGCACGATTATGAGGCCAAAATAACATATAATACAAACAACTTGTTTAAACAACAATTTATAATGCATCCGGATGAAATTTTGTGAAAAATAAGTGTCGTACAATATTCATATTGAATATTTAAGTATAAAAACATATAATATACAATATTAGGTCTGTCCATATGAATTTGCATGAATTTATGCGCTGTTATGAGGCCAAGATAACATAAAACACAAATAACTTGTTTAATAACGAGTTTTTAATGCATCTGGATGAGGTTTTGGGTAAAATGATTGTCGTAGAATCTTTATATTGAATATTTCATTATAAAAACACATAATAGACAATATTAGAACTGTCCATATGAATTTCTATGAATTATACGCGCGGTTATGTGGCCAAAATAACATAAAACACAAACGACTTGTTAAAACACGCTCTTTTAATGCATCCGGATGAAGTTTTGTGTAAAATGAGTGTCGTGGAATATTCATATTGAATAGTTAATTGTAGAAACATATAATAGACAATATTAGAAGTGTTCATATGAACTTGTATAAATTTATGTGCGGTTACGAGGTCAAAATAACGTAAAATACCGCCAACTTGCTTAAACTTTGTAGTTTTTAATGCATGTGGATGAAGGTTTAGGCAAAGTGAGTGTCGTAGAATCTTCATATTGAATGTATACTTATAAAAATATATAATACAAAATATTAGAAGTGTCCATATGAATTCTACGAATTTATGAGTGGTTATGTGGCCAAAATAACATAAAACACAAACAACTTGTTTAAACTTATGCTTTTAATGCATCATGATGGAGTTTTTACAAAAATTACGTCGTTGAATCTTGATATTAAATATTTAATTATAAAGACTTTTAATAGACAGTATTAGGAGTATTCGTATAAATTTGCACGAATTTATACGCGATTATGAGGCCGAAATAACACGAAATGCAAACAATTTGTTTAAACAACGGTTTTCAATGTATTCGGATGAAGTTTTGTGGAAAACGACTGTCGTAGAATATTCATGTTGAATATTTAATTATAAAAATATATAATATACAACATTAGGATCGCCCTTATGAACTTGCATGAATTTATGCACGATTATGATGCCCAAATTATATAAAACGCTAATAATTTGTTTAAACAACGATTTTTAATGCATATGGATGAAGCTTTAGGCAAATTGAGTGTCCGTCGAATCTTCATATTGAATATATAATTCTAAAACATATAATAGACAATAATAAAAAGGTCCATATGAATTTTCATGAATTTATGTGCGTTATGAGGCCAAACTAACATAAAACACAAATAACTTGTTTAAATAGCAGTTTTTAATGCATCGGATGAAGTTTTGGGTTAAATGATTATCGTAGAATCTTTATATTAAATATTAAATTATAAAAATATATAATAGACAATATTAAAATTGTTCATATGAATTTTTATGAATTTATGCTTGTGATTATGAGGTCAAAATAACACAAAACATAAACAACTTGTTCAAACGACTACTTTTAATGCATTGGTATGGAGTTTTGTCCAAAATTATAGTCGTTGAATCTTGATATTGAATATTTAATAAAAAAAACTTTTAATAAACAGTATTATCATTATTAATATGAATTTTCACAAATTTATGCGCGGTTACGAGACCAAAATAACATAAAACACAAATAACTTATTTAAACGAGTTTTTAATGCATTCGGATGAAGTTTTATGCAAAATTTGCGCCGTATAATATTCATATTGAATATTAAATTATAAAAACATATAATAGACAATATTAGGAGTGTCCGTATGAACTTACATTAATTTATGAGTAGTTATGAGGCAAAAATAATGTAAAACACAAATAACTTGTTTGAATAAACAGTTTTTAATGCATCTTGATGAACTTTTAGGCAAAATTAATGCCCTAGCATATTAATACTGTATATTTAAATAGAAAAACATATAGTGGACAATATTGGAAGTCTCCATATCAATTTGGATGAATTTACGCGGTTTGTTATGAGGCCAAAATAAGCTGAAATGGCAAACAACTAATTTAAACGACATTTTAATGCATACGGATGAAGTTTTATACAAAATTAGTGTCATAGAATCTTCATGTCAAATATTAAATTATAAAAATTTATAATAGGATTATTCACACGAATTTTTATGAATTTATGCGCTTTGTTATGAGAAAAAATAATATAAAACGCAAACAACTCATTTAAATAGCAGTTTTTAATGGATCCGGGTGAAGTTTTGTGCAAAATGAGCGTCGTAGAATATTCATAATGAATATTTAATTGCAAAAATATATAGTAGACAATATTAGAAGTGTTCATATGAATTTGTACAAATTTATGCACGATTATGAGACCAAAATAACATAAAACACAGCACTAACTTGTTTAAACGGTAGTTTTTAATACCTATGGATGATGTTTTATGCAAAATGAGTGTCGTATAATCTTCGTATATAATAAAAACATATAATAGGCAATATTAGAAGTGTCCATATAAATTTACATGAATGTATTTCAAGTTATGAGGCTAAACTAATATAAAACACTAACAACTTATTTAAATAACGAGTCTTTTATGCATCCGGATGATGTTTTGGGCAAAACGATTGTCGTAGAATCTTTATACTGAATATTTGATTATAAAATCATATAATGGACTGTATTACAGATGTCCATATGAGTTTTATGCGCGGTTATGCGGCCAAAATAACAGAAAACACAAACAACTTGTGAAAACAATTTGCTTTTAATGCATCGGGATGGAGTTTTACCAAAAAAAAATATAGTAGTAGAATCATGATATTGAATAGTTAATTATAAAAACTTTTACAGACGGTATTAGATGTATTCATATGAATTGCACGGATTTATGCGCGATATGAGGCCGAATAAGAAATGCAAATAACTTGTTTAAATAACGAGTTTTTAAGGCATCCGGATGAAGTTTTGTGAAAACGAGTGTCGTGGAATATTCATATTGAATATTTAATTATAAAAACATACAATAGACAATATTAGGAGTGTCCAAATGAATTTGCATGATATTATGTGCAGCTATGAGGCCAAAATAACGAAAAACAAAAATAACTTGTTTAGATAACGAGTTTTTAATGCATCTAGATGATATTTTGGGTAAAATGATTATCGTAGAAGCATTATATTGAATATTTCATTATCAAAATATATAGTAGACAATATGAGAAGTGTCCTTATGAATTTGTATGAATTTATGCGCGGTGAGGTGGCCAAAATAACAAAAAAACACGAACAACTTGTTGAAACTGCCGCTTTTAATGCATCGGGATGGAGTTTTTCCAAACATTATAGTCGTAGAATCTCGATATCGAATATTTAATTATGAACACTTTTAATAGACAATATTAGTATATTCATATGAATTTGCATGAATTTATGCGCATTATGAGGCCAAAATAACATAAAATACAAACAACTTGTTTGAACAACGATTTATAATGCATCCGGATGAATTTTTATGAAAAATGAGTGTCATAGAATATTCATATTGAATATTTATGTATAAAAACATATAACAGACAATTTAAGGAGTGTCCATATATGAACTTTCATGAATTTATGCGCTGTTATGAGGTCGGGATAACGTAAAACACAAATAACTTATTTAAATAACGAGTTTTTAATGCATCTAGATGAAGTTTTGGGTAAAATGATCGTCGTAGAATCATTATGTTGATTATTTCATTATAAAAACAAATAATAGACGATATTAGACTGTTCATATGAATTTCTATAAATTTTTCACGCGGTTATGTGGCCAAAATAACATAAAACACAAACAACTTGTTAAAACTGCGCTTTTAATGCATCGGGATGGAGTTTTGCCAAACGTTATAGTCGTAGAATCTCGGTATTGAATATTTAATTATGAAAACTTTTAATAGACAGTATTAGTAGTATTCATATGAATTTGCACGAATTTATGCACGTTATGAGGCCAAAATAACATATAATACAAACAACTTGTTTAAACAACAATTTATAATGCATCCGGATGAAATTTTGTGAAAAATAAGTGTCGTACAATATTCATATTGAATATTTAAGTATAAAAACATATAATATACAATATTAGGTCTGTCCATATGAATTTGCATGAATTTATGCGCTGTTATGAGGCCAAGATAACATAAAACACAAATAACTTGTTTAATAACAGTTTTTAATGCATCTGGATGAGGTTTTGGGTAAAATGATTGTCGTAGAATCTTTATATTGAATATTTCATTATAAAAACACATAATAGACAATATTAGAACTGTCCATATGAATTTCTATGAATTATACGCGCGGTTATGTGGCCAAAATAACATAAAACACAAACGACTTGTTAAAACACGCTCTTTTAATGCATCCGGATGAAGTTTTGTGTAAAATGAGTGTCGTGGAATATTCATATTGAATAGTTAATTGTAGAAACATATAATAGACAATATTAGAAGTGTTCATATGAACTTGTATAAATTTATGTGCAGTTCGAGGTCAAAATAACGTAAAATACCGCCAACTTGCTTAAACCTGTAGTTTTTAATGCATGTGGATGAAGGTTTAGGCAAAGTGAGTGTCGTAGAATCTTCATATTGAATGTATACTTATAAAAATATATAATACAAAATATTAGAAGTGTCCATATGAATTCTACGAATTTATGAGTGGTTATGTGGCCAAAATAACATAAAACACAAACAACTTGTTTAAACTTATGCTTTTAATGCATCATGATGGAGTTTTTACAAAAATTACAGTCGTTGAATCTTGATATTAAATATTTAATTATAAAGACTTTTAATAGACAGTATTAGGAGTATTCGTATAAATTTGCACGAATTTATACGCGATTATGAGGCCGAAATAACACGAAATGCAAACAATTTGTTTAAACAACGGTTTTCAATGTATTCGGATGAAGTTTTGTGGAAAACGACTGTCGTAGAATATTCATATTGAATATTTAATTATAAAAATATATAATATACAACATTAGGATCGCCCTTATGAACTTGCATGAATTTATGCACAGTTATGATGCCCAAATTATATAAAACGCTAATAATTTGTTTAAACAACAGTTTTTAATGCATATGGATGAAGCTTTAGGCAAATTGAGTGTCCGTCGAATCTTCATATTGAATATATAATTCTAAAACATATAATAGACAATAATAAAAAGGTCCATATGAATTTTCATGAATTTATGTGCAGTTATGAGGCCAAACTAACATAAAACACAAATAACTTGTTTAAATAGCAGTTTTTAATGCATCTGGATGAAGTTTTGGGTTAAATGATTATCGTAGAATCTTTATATTAAATATTAAATTATAAAAATATATAATAGACAATATTAAAATTGTTCATATGAATTTTTATGAATTTATGCGCGGTTATGAGGTCAAAATAACACAAAACATAAACAACTTGTTCAAACAGCTACTTTTAATGCATTGGTATGGAGTTTTGTCCAAAATTATAGTCGTTGAATCTTGATATTGAATATTTAATAAAAAAAACTTTTAATAAACAGTATTATCATTATTAATATGAATTTTCACAAATTTATGCGCGGTTATGAGACCAAAATAACATAAAACACAAATAACTTATTTAAACAGCAGTTTTTAATGCATTCGGATGAAGTTTTATGCAAAATTTGCGCCGTATAATATTCATATTGAATATTAAATTATAAAAACATATAATAGACAATATTAGGAGTGTCCGTATGAACTTACATTAATTTATGAGTAGTTATGAGGCAAAAATAATGTAAAACACAAATAACTTGTTTGAATAAACAGTTTTTAATGCATCTTGATGAACTTTTAGGCAAAATTAATGCCCTAGCATATTAATACTGTATATTTAAATAGAAAAACATATAGTGGACAATATTGGAAGTCTCCATATCAATTTGGATGAATTTACGCGCTGTTATGAGGCCAAAATAACTGAAATGGCAAACAACTAATTTAAACAAAGCATTTTAATGCATACGGATGAAGTTTTATACAAAATTAGTGTCATAGAATCTTCATGTCAAATATTAAATTATAAAAATTTATAATAGGATTATTCACACGAATTTTTATGAATTTATGCGCTGTTATGAGAAAAAATAATATAAAACGCAAACAACTCATTTAAATAGCAGTTTTTAATGGATCCAGGTGAAGTTTTGTGCAAAATGAGCGTCGTAGAATATTCATAATGAATATTTAATTGCAAAAATATATAGTAGACAATATTAGAAGTGTTCATATGAATTTGTACAAATTTATGCACAGTTATGAGACCAAAATAACATAAAACACAGCAGCTAACTTGTTTAAACAGTAGTTTTTAATACCTATGGATGATGTTTTATGCAAAATGAGTGTCGTATAATCTTCGTATATAATAAAAACATATAATAGGCAATATTAGAAGTGTCCATATAAATTTACATGAATGTATTTCAAGTTATGAGGCTAAACTAATATAAAACACTAACAACTTATTTAAATAACAGTCTTTTATGCATCCGGATGATGTTTTGGGCAAAACGATTGTCGTAGAATCTTTATACTGAATATTTGATTATAAAATCATATAATGGACTGTATTACAGATGTCCATATGAGTTTTATGCGCGGTTATGCGGCCAAAATAACAGAAAACACAAACAACTTGTGAAAACAGCTGCTTTTAATGCATCGGGATGGAGTTTTACCAAAAAAAAATATAGTAGTAGAATCATGATATTGAATAGTTAATTATAAAAACTTTTAGCAGACGGTATTAGATGTATTCATATGAATTGCACGGATTTATGCGCAGTATGAGGCCGGAATAAGAAATGCAAATAACTTGTTTAAATAACAGTTTTTTAAGGCATCCGGATGAAGTTTTGTGAAAACTGAGTGTCGTGGAATATTCATATTGAATATTTAATTATAAAAACATACAATAGACAATATTAGGAGTGTCCAAATGAATTTGCATGATATTATGTGCAGCTATGAGGCCAAAATAACGAAAAACAAAAATAACTTGTTTAGATAACAGTTTTTAATGCATCTAGATGATATTTTGGGTAAAATGATTATCGTAGAAGCATTATATTGAATATTTCATTATCAAAATATATAGTAGACAATATGAGAAGTGTCCTTATGAATTTGTATGAATTTATGCGCGGTGAGGTGGCCAAAATAACAAAAAAACACGAACAACTTGTTGAAACTGCCGCTTTTAATGCATCGGGATGGAGTTTTTCCAAACATTATAGTCGTAGAATCTCGATATCGAATATTTAATTATGAACACTTTTAATAGACAATATTAGTATATTCATATGAATTTGCATGAATTTATGCGCAGTTATGAGGCCAAAATAACATAAAATACAAACAACTTGTTTGAACAACAGTTTATAATGCATCCGGATGAATTTTTATGAAAAATGAGTGTCATAGAATATTCATATTGAATATTTATGTATAAAAACATATAACAGACAATTTAAGGAGTGTCCATATATGAACTTTCATGAATTTATGCGCTGTTATGAGGTCGGATAACGTAAAACACAAATAACTTATTTAAATAACAGTTTTTAATGCATCTAGATGAAGTTTTGGGTAAAATGATCGTCGTAGAATCATTATGTTGATTATTTCATTATAAAAACAAATAATAGACGATATTAGACTGTTCATATGAATTTCTATAAATTTTTCACGCGGTTATGTGGCCAAAATAACATAAAACACAAACAACTTGTTAAAACTGCCGCTTTTAATGCATCGGGATGGAGTTTTGCCAAACGTTATAGTCGTAGAATCTCGGTATTGAATATTTAATTATGAAAACTTTTAATAGACAGTATTAGTAGTATTCATATGAATTTGCACGAATTTATGCACAGTTATGAGGCCAAAATAACATATAATACAAACAACTTGTTTAAACAACAATTTATAATGCATCCGGATGAAATTTTGTGAAAAATAAGTGTCGTACAATATTCATATTGAATATTTAAGTATAAAAACATATAATATACAATATTAGGTCTGTCCATATGAATTTGCATGAATTTATGCGCTGTTATGAGGCCAAGATAACATAAAACACAAATAACTTGTTTAATAACAGTTTTTAATGCATCCGGATGAGGTTTTGGGTAAAATGATTGTCGTAGAATCTTTATATTGAATATTTCATTATAAAAACACATAATAGACAATATTAGAACTGTCCATATGAATTTCTATGAATTATACGCGCGGTTATGTGGCCAAAATAACATAAAACACAAACGACTTGTTAAAACACGCTCTTTTAATGCATCCGGATGAAGTTTTGTGTAAAATGAGTGTCGTGGAATATTCATATTGAATAGTTAATTGTAGAAACATATAATAGACAATATTAGAAGTGTTCATATGAACTTGTATAAATTTATGTGCAGTTCGAGGTCAAAATAACGTAAAATACCGCCAACTTGCTTAAACCTGTAGTTTTTAATGCATGTGGATGAAGGTTTAGGCAAAGTGAGTGTCGTAGAATCTTCATATTGAATGTATACTTATAAAAATATATAATACAAAATATTAGAAGTGTCCATATGAATTCTACGAATTTATGAGTGGTTATGTGGCCAAAATAACATAAAACACAAACAACTTGTTTAAACTTATGCTTTTAATGCATCATGATGGAGTTTTTACAAAAATTACAGTCGTTGAATCTTGATATTAAATATTTAATTATAAAGACTTTTAATAGACAGTATTAGGAGTATTCGTATAAATTTGCACGAATTTATACGCAGTTATGAGGCCGAAATAACACGAAATGCAAACAATTTGTTTAAACAACGGTTTTCAATGTATTCGGATGAAGTTTTGTGGAAAACGACTGTCGTAGAATATTCATATTGAATATTTAATTATAAAAATATATAATATACAACATTAGGATCGCCCTTATGAACTTGCATGAATTTATGCACAGTTATGATGCCCAAATTATATAAAACGCTAATAATTTGTTTAAACAACAGTTTTTAATGCATATGGATGAAGCTTTAGGCAAATTGAGTGTCCGTCGAATCTTCATATTGAATATATAATTCTAAAACATATAATAGACAATAATAAAAAGGTCCATATGAATTTTCATGAATTTATGTGCAGTTATGAGGCCAAACTAACATAAAACACAAATAACTTGTTTAAATAGCAGTTTTTAATGCATCTGGATGAAGTTTTGGGTTAAATGATTATCGTAGAATCTTTATATTAAATATTAAATTATAAAAATATATAATAGACAATATTAAAATTGTTCATATGAATTTTTATGAATTTATGCGCGATTATGAGGTCAAAATAACACAAAACATAAACAACTTGTTCAAACAAATACTTTTAATGCATTGGTATGGAGTTTTGTCCAAAATTATAGTCGTTGAATCTTGATATTGAATATTTAATAAAAAAAACTTTTAATAAACAGTATTATCATTATTAATATGAATTTTCACAAATTTATGCGCGGTTCGAGACCAAAATAACATAAAACACAAATAACTTATTTAAACAGCAGTTTTTAATGCATTCGGATGAAGTTTTATGCAAAATTTGCGCCGTATAATATTCATATTGAATATTAAATTATAAAAACATATAATAGACAATATTAGGAGTGTCCGTATGAACTTACATTAATTTATGAGTAGTTATGAGGCAAAAATAATGTAAAACACAAATAACTTGTTTGAATAAACAGTTTTTAATGCATCTTGATGAACTTTTAGGCAAAATTAATGCCCTAGCATATTAATACTGTATATTTAAATAGAAAAACATATAGTGGACAATATTGGAAGTCTCCATATCAATTTGGATGAATTTACGCTACTGTTATGAGGCCAAAATAACTGAAATGGCAAACAACTAATTTAAACAAAGATTTTAATGCATACGGATGAAGTTTTATACAAAATTAGTGTCATAGAATCTTCATGTCAAATATTAAATTATAAAAATTTATAATAGGATTATTCACACGAATTTTTATGAATTTATGCGCTGTTATGAGAAAAAATAATATAAAACGCAAACAACTCATTTAAATAGCAGTTTTTAATGGATCCAGGTGAAGTTTTGTGCAAAATGAGCGTCGTAGAATATTCATAATGAATATTTAATTGCAAAAATATATAGTAGACAATATTAGAAGTGTTCATATGAATTTGTACAAATTTATGCACAGTTATGAGACCAAAATAACATAAAACACAGCAGCTAACTTGTTTAAACAGTAGTTTTTAATACCTATGGATGATGTTTTATGCAAAATGAGTGTCGTATAATCTTCGTATATAATAAAAACATATAATAGGCAATATTAGAAGTGTCCATATAAATTTACATGAATGTATTTCAAGTTATGAGGCTAAACTAATATAAAACACTAACAACTTATTTAAATAACAGTCTTTTATGCATCCGGATGATGTTTTGGGCAAAACGATTGTCGTAGAATCTTTATACTGAATATTTGATTATAAAATCATATAATGGACTGTATTACAGATGTCCATATGAGTTTTATGCGCGGTTATGCGGCCAAAATAACAGAAAACACAAACAACTTGTGAAAACAAATGCTTTTAATGCATCGGGATGGAGTTTTACCAAAAAAAAATATAGTAGTAGAATCATGATATTGAATAGTTAATTATAAAAACTTTTAGCAGACGGTATTAGATGTATTCATATGAATTGCACGGATTTATGCGCAGTATGAGGCCGGAATAAGAAATGCAAATAACTTGTTTAAATAACAGTTTTTTAAGGCATCCGGATGAAGTTTTGTGAAAACTGAGTGTCGTGGAATATTCATATTGAATATTTAATTATAAAAACATACAATAGACAATATTAGGAGTGTCCAAATGAATTTGCATGATATTATGTGCAGCTATGAGGCCAAAATAACGAAAAACAAAAATAACTTGTTTAGATAACAGTTTTTAATGCATCTAGATGATATTTTGGGTAAAATGATTATCGTAGAAGCATTATATTGAATATTTCATTATCAAAATATATAGTAGACAATATGAGAAGTGTCCTTATGAATTTGTATGAATTTATGCGCGGTGAGGTGGCCAAAATAACAAAAAAACACGAACAACTTGTTGAAACTGCCGCTTTTAATGCATCGGGATGGAGTTTTTCCAAACATTATAGTCGTAGAATCTCGATATCGAATATTTAATTATGAACACTTTTAATAGACAATATTAGTATATTCATATGAATTTGCATGAATTTATGCGCAGTTATGAGGCCAAAATAACATAAAATACAAACAACTTGTTTGAACAACAGTTTATAATGCATCCGGATGAATTTTTATGAAAAATGAGTGTCATAGAATATTCATATTGAATATTTATGTATAAAAACATATAACAGACAATTTAAGGAGTGTCCATATATGAACTTTCATGAATTTATGCGCTGTTATGAGGTCAGATAACGTAAAACACAAATAACTTATTTAAATAACAGTTTTTAATGCATCTAGATGAAGTTTTGGGTAAAATGATCGTCGTAGAATCATTATGTTGATTATTTCATTATAAAAACAAATAATAGACGATATTAGACTGTTCATATGAATTTCTATAAATTTTTCACGCGGTTATGTGGCCAAAATAACATAAAACACAAACAACTTGTTAAAACTGCCGCTTTTAATGCATCGGGATGGAGTTTTGCCAAACGTTATAGTCGTAGAATCTCGGTATTGAATATTTAATTATGAAAACTTTTAATAGACAGTATTAGTAGTATTCATATGAATTTGCACGAATTTATGCACAGTTATGAGGCCAAAATAACATATAATACAAACAACTTGTTTAAACAACAATTTATAATGCATCCGGATGAAATTTTGTGAAAAATAAGTGTCGTACAATATTCATATTGAATATTTAAGTATAAAAACATATAATATACAATATTAGGTCTGTCCATATGAATTTGCATGAATTTATGCGCTGTTATGAGGCCAAGATAACATAAAACACAAATAACTTGTTTAATAACAGTTTTTAATGCATCTGGATGAGGTTTTGGGTAAAATGATTGTCGTAGAATCTTTATATTGAATATTTCATTATAAAAACACATAATAGACAATATTAGAACTGTCCATATGAATTTCTATGAATTATACGCGCGGTTATGTGGCCAAAATAACATAAAACACAAACGACTTGTTAAAACACGCTCTTTTAATGCATCCGGATGAAGTTTTGTGTAAAATGAGTGTCGTGGAATATTCATATTGAATAGTTAATTGTAGAAACATATAATAGACAATATTAGAAGTGTTCATATGAACTTGTATAAATTTATGTGCAGTTCGAGGTCAAAATAACGTAAAATACCGCCAACTTGCTTAAACCTCGTAGTTTTTAATGCATGTGGATGAAGGTTTAGGCAAAGTGAGTGTCGTAGAATCTTCATATTGAATGTATACTTATAAAAATATATAATACAAAATATTAGAAGTGTCCATATGAATTCTACGAATTTATGAGTGGTTATGTGGCCAAAATAACATAAAACACAAACAACTTGTTTAAACTTATGCTTTTAATGCATCATGATGGAGTTTTTACAAAAATTACAGTCGTTGAATCTTGATATTAAATATTTAATTATAAAGACTTTTAATAGACAGTATTAGGAGTATTCGTATAAATTTGCACGAATTTATACGCAGTTATGAGGCCGAAATAACACGAAATGCAAACAATTTGTTTAAACAACGGTTTTCAATGTATTCGGATGAAGTTTTGTGGAAAACGACTGTCGTAGAATATTCATATTGAATATTTAATTATAAAAATATATAATATACAACATTAGGATCGCCCTTATGAACTTGCATGAATTTATGCACAGTTATGATGCCCAAATTATATAAAACGCTAATAATTTGTTTAAACAACAGTTTTTAATGCATATGGATGAAGCTTTAGGCAAATTGAGTGTCCGTCGAATCTTCATATTGAATATATAATTCTAAAACATATAATAGACAATAATAAAAAGGTCCATATGAATTTTCATGAATTTATGTGCAGTTATGAGGCCAAACTAACATAAAACACAAATAACTTGTTTAAATAGCAGTTTTTAATGCATCTGGATGAAGTTTTGGGTTAAATGATTATCGTAGAATCTTTATATTAAATATTAAATTATAAAAATATATAATAGACAATATTAAAATTGTTCATATGAATTTTTATGAATTTATGCGCGGTTATGAGGTCAAAATAACACAAAACATAAACAACTTGTTCAAACAGCTACTTTTAATGCATTGGTATGGAGTTTTGTCCAAAATTATAGTCGTTGAATCTTGATATTGAATATTTAATAAAAAAAACTTTTAATAAACAGTATTATCATTATTAATATGAATTTTCACAAATTTATGCGCGGTTCTGAGACCAAAATAACATAAAACACAAATAACTTATTTAAACAGCAGTTTTTAATGCATTCGGATGAAGTTTTATGCAAAATTTGCGCCGTATAATATTCATATTGAATATTAAATTATAAAAACATATAATAGACAATATTAGGAGTGTCCGTATGAACTTACATTAATTTATGAGTAGTTATGAGGCAAAAATAATGTAAAACACAAATAACTTGTTTGAATAAACAGTTTTTAATGCATCTTGATGAACTTTTAGGCAAAATTAATGCCCTAGCATATTAATACTGTATATTTAAATAGAAAAACATATAGTGGACAATATTGGAAGTCTCCATATCAATTTGGATGAATTTACGCGCTGTTATGAGGCCAAAATAACTGAAATGGCAAACAACTAATTTAAACAAAGATTTTAATGCATACGGATGAAGTTTTATACAAAATTAGTGTCATAGAATCTTCATGTCAAATATTAAATTATAAAAATTTATAATAGGATTATTCACACGAATTTTTATGAATTTATGCGCTGTTATGAGAAAAAATAATATAAAACGCAAACAACTCATTTAAATAGCAGTTTTTAATGGATCCAGGAAGTTTTGTGCAAAATGAGCGTCGTAGAATATTCATAATGAATATTTAATTGCAAAAATATATAGTAGACAATATTAGAAGTGTTCATATGAATTTGTACAAATTTATGCACAGTTATGAGACCAAAATAACATAAAACACAGCAGCTAACTTGTTTAAACAGTAGTTTTTAATACCTATGGATGATGTTTTATGCAAAATGAGTGTCGTATAATCTTCGTATATAATAAAAACATATAATAGGCAATATTAGAAGTGTCCATATAAATTTACATGAATGTATTTCAAGTTATGAGGCTAAACTAATATAAAACACTAACAACTTATTTAAATAACAGTCTTTTATGCATCCGGATGATGTTTTGGGCAAAACGATTGTCGTAGAATCTTTATACTGAATATTTGATTATAAAATCATATAATGGACTGTATTACAGATGTCCATATGAGTTTTATGCGCGGTTATGCGGCCAAAATAACAGAAAACACAAACAACTTGTGAAAACAGCTGCTTTTAATGCATCGGGATGGAGTTTTACCAAAAAAAATATAGTAGTAGAATCATGATATTGAATAGTTAATTATAAAAACTTTTAGCAGACGGTATTAGATGTATTCATATGAATTGCACGGATTTATGCGCAGTATGAGGCCGAATAAGAAATGCAAATAACTTGTTTAAATAACAGTTTTTAAGGCATCCGGATGAAGTTTTGTGAAAACTGAGTGTCGTGGAATATTCATATTGAATATTTAATTATAAAAACATACAATAGACAATATTAGGAGTGTCCAAATGAATTTGCATGATATTATGTGCAGCTATGAGGCCAAAATAACGAAAAACAAAAATAACTTGTTTAGATAACAGTTTTTAATGCATCTAGATGATATTTTGGGTAAAATGATTATCGTAGAAGCATTATATTGAATATTTCATTATCAAAATATATAGTAGACAATATGAGAAGTGTCCTTATGAATTTGTATGAATTTATGCGCGGTGAGGTGGCCAAAATAACAAAAAAACACGAACAACTTGTTGAAACTGCCGCTTTTAATGCATCGGGATGGAGTTTTTCCAAACATTATAGTCGTAGAATCTCGATATCGAATATTTAATTATGAACACTTTTAATAGACAATATTAGTATATTCATATGAATTTGCATGAATTTATGCGCAGTTATGAGGCCAAAATAACATAAAATACAAACAACTTGTTTGAACAACAGTTTATAATGCATCCGGATGAATTTTTATGAAAAATGAGTGTCATAGAATATTCATATTGAATATTTATGTATAAAAACATATAACAGACAATTTAAGGAGTGTCCATATATGAACTTTCATGAATTTATGCGCTGTTATGAGGTCAGGATAACGTAAAACACAAATAACTTATTTAAATAACAGTTTTTAATGCATCTAGATGAAGTTTTGGGTAAAATGATCGTCGTAGAATCATTATGTTGATTATTTCATTATAAAAACAAATAATAGACGATATTAGACTGTTCATATGAATTTCTATAAATTTTTCACGCGGTTATGTGGCCAAAATAACATAAAACACAAACAACTTGTTAAAACTGCCGCTTTTAATGCATCGGGATGGAGTTTTGCCAAACGTTATAGTCGTAGAATCTCGGTATTGAATATTTAATTATGAAAACTTTTAATAGACAGTATTAGTAGTATTCATATGAATTTGCACGAATTTATGCACAGTTATGAGGCCAAAATAACATATAATACAAACAACTTGTTTAAACAACAATTTATAATGCATCCGGATGAAATTTTGTGAAAAATAAGTGTCGTACAATATTCATATTGAATATTTAAGTATAAAAACATATAATATACAATATTAGGTCTGTCCATATGAATTTGCATGAATTTATGCGCTGTTATGAGGCCAAGATAACATAAAACACAAATAACTTGTTTAATAACAGTTTTTAATGCATCTGGATGAGGTTTTGGGTAAAATGATTGTCGTAGAATCTTTATATTGAATATTTCATTATAAAAACACATAATAGACAATATTAGAACTGTCCATATGAATTTCTATGAATTATACGCGCGGTTATGTGGCCAAAATAACATAAAACACAAACGACTTGTTAAAACACGCTCTTTTAATGCATCCGGATGAAGTTTTGTGTAAAATGAGTGTCGTGGAATATTCATATTGAATAGTTAATTGTAGAAACATATAATAGACAATATTAGAAGTGTTCATATGAACTTGTATAAATTTATGTGCAGTTTTGAGGTCAAAATAACGTAAAATACCGCCAACTTGCTTAAACCTGTAGTTTTTAATGCATGTGGATGAAGGTTTAGGCAAAGTGAGTGTCGTAGAATCTTCATATTGAATGTATACTTATAAAAATATATAATACAAAATATTAGAAGTGTCCATATGAATTCTACGAATTTATGAGTGGTTATGTGGCCAAAATAACATAAAACACAAACAACTTGTTTAAACTTATGCTTTTAATGCATCATGATGGAGTTTTTACAAAAATTACAGTCGTTGAATCTTGATATTAAATATTTAATTATAAAGACTTTTAATAGACAGTATTAGGAGTATTCGTATAAATTTGCACGAATTTATACGCAGTTATGAGGCCGAAATAACACGAAATGCAAACAATTTGTTTAAACAACGGTTTTCAATGTATTCGGATGAAGTTTTGTGGAAAACGACTGTCGTAGAATATTCATATTGAATATTTAATTATAAAAATATATAATATACAACATTAGGATCGCCCTTATGAACTTGCATGAATTTATGCACAGTTATGATGCCCAAATTATATAAAACGCTAATAATTTGTTTAAACAACAGTTTTTAATGCATATGGATGAAGCTTTAGGCAAATTGAGTGTCCGTCGAATCTTCATATTGAATATATAATTCTAAAACATATAATAGACAATAATAAAAAGGTCCATATGAATTTTCATGAATTTATGTGCAGTTATGAGGCCAAACTAACATAAAACACAAATAACTTGTTTAAATAGCAGTTTTTAATGCATCTGGATGAAGTTTTGGGTTAAATGATTATCGTAGAATCTTTATATTAAATATTAAATTATAAAAATATATAATAGACAATATTAAAATTGTTCATATGAATTTTTATGAATTTATGCGCGGTTATGAGGTCAAAATAACACAAAACATAAACAACTTGTTCAAACAGCTACTTTTAATGCATTGGTATGGAGTTTTGTCCAAAATTATAGTCGTTGAATCTTGATATTGAATATTTAATAAAAAAAACTTTTAATAAACAGTATTATCATTATTAATATGAATTTTCACAAATTTATGCGCGGTTCTGAGACCAAAATAACATAAAACACAAATAACTTATTTAAACAGCAGTTTTTAATGCATTCGGATGAAGTTTTATGCAAAATTTGCGCCGTATAATATTCATATTGAATATTAAATTATAAAAACATATAATAGACAATATTAGGAGTGTCCATATGAACTTACATTAATTTATGAGTAGTTATGAGGCAAAAATAATGTAAAACACAAATAACTTGTTTGAATAAACAGTTTTTAATGCATCTTGATGAACTTTTAGGCAAAATTAATGCCCTAGCATATTAATACTGTATATTTAAATAGAAAAACATATAGTGGACAATATTGGAAGTCTCCATATCAATTTGGATGAATTTACGCGCTGTTATGAGGCCAAAATAACTGAAATGGCAAACAACTAATTTAAACAGCATTTTAATGCATACGGATGAAGTTTTATACAAAATTAGTGTCATAGAATCTTCATGTCAAATATTAAATTATAAAAATTTATAATAGGATTATTCACACGAATTTTTATGAATTTATGCGCTGTTATGAGAAAAAATAATATAAAACGCAAACAACTCATTTAAATAGCAGTTTTTAATGGATCCAGGTGAAGTTTTGTGCAAAATGAGTGTCGTAGAATATTCATAATGAATATTTAATTGCAAAAATATATAGTAGACAATATTAGAAGTGTTCATATGAATTTGTACAAATTTATGCACAGTTATGAGACCAAAATAACATAAAACACAGCAGCTAACTTGTTTAAACAGTAGTTTTTAATACCTATGGATGATGTTTTATGCAAAATGAGTGTCGTATAATCTTCGTATATAATAAAAACATATAATAGGCAATATTAGAAGTGTCCATATAAATTTACATGAATGTATTTCAAGTTATGAGGCTAAACTAATATAAAACACTAACAACTTATTTAAATAACAGTCTTTTATGCATCCGGATGATGTTTTGGGCAAAATGATTGTCGTAGAATCTTTATATTGAATATTTCATTATAAAATCATATAATGGACAATATTACAAATGTCCATATGAGTTTTATGCGCGGTTATGCGGCCAAAATAACAGAAAACACAAACAACTTGTGAAAACAAATGCTTTTAATGCATCGGGATGGAGTTTTACCAAAAAAAATATAGTAGTAGAATCATGATATTGAATAGTTAATTATAAAAACTTTTAGCAGACGGTATTAGATGTATTCATATGAATTGCACGGAATTTATGCGCAGTATGAGGCCGAATAAGAAATGCAAATAACTTGTTTAAATAACAGTTTTTAAGGCATCCGGATGAAGTTTTGTGAAAACTGAATGTGTCGTGGAATATTCATATTGAATATTTAATTATAAAAACATACAATAGACAATATTAGGAGTGTCCAAATGAATTTGCATGAATTTATGTGCAGCTATGAGGCCAAAATAACGAAAAACAAAAATAACTTGTATAGATAACAGTTTTTAATGCATCTAGATGATGTTTTGGGTAAAATGATTATCGTAGAACCATTATATTGAATATTTCATTATCAAAATATATAGTAGACAATATGAGAAGTGTCCTTATGAATTTGTATGAATTTATGCGCGGTGAGGTGGCCAAAATAACAAAAAAACACGAACAACTTGTTAAACTGCCGCTTTTAATGCATCGGGATGGAGTTTTTCCAAACATTATAGTCGTAGAATCTCGATATCGAATATTTAATTATGAACACTTTTAATAGACAATATTAGTATATTCATATGAATTTGCAGGAATTTATGCGCAATTATGAGGCCAAAATAACATAAAATACAAACAACTTGTTTGAACAACAGTTTATAATGCATCCGGATGAATTTTTGTGAAAAATGAGTGTCATAGAATATTCATATTGAATATTTATGTATAAAAACATATAACAGACAATATAAGGAGTGTCCATATTTGAACTTTCATGAATTTATGCGCTGTTATGAGGTCAAGATAACGTAAAACACAAATAACTTATTTAAATAACAGTTTTTAATGCATCTAGATGAAGTTTTGGGTAAAATGATCGTCGTAGAATCATTATGTTGATTATTTCATTATAAAAACAAATAATAGACAATATTAGACTGTTCATATGAATTTCTATAAATTTTTCACGCGGTTATGTGGCCAAAATAACATAAAAAACACAAACAACTTGTTAAAACAGCCGCTTTTAATGCATCGGGATGGAGTTTTGCCAAACGTTATAGTCGTAGAATCTCGGTATTGAATATTTAATTATGAAAACTTTTAATAGACAGTATTAGTAGTATTCATATGAATTTGTACGAATTTATGCACAGTTATGAGGCCAAAATAACATAAAATACAAACAACTTGTTTAAACAACAATTTATAATGCATCCGGATGAATTTTTGTGAAAAATGAGTGTCGTACAATATTCACTTTGAATATTTAAGTATAAAAACATATAATATACAATATTAGGTCTGTCCATATGAATTTGCATGAATTTATGCGCTGTTATGAGGCCAAGATAACGTAAAACACAAATAACTTGTTTAAATAACAGTTTTTAATGCATCTGTATGAAGTTTTGGGTAAAATGATTATCGTAGAATCTTTATATTGAATATTTCATTATAAAAACACATAATAGACAATATTAGAACTGTCCATATGAATTTCTATGAATTATACGCGCGGTTATGTGGCCAAAATAACATAAAACACAAACGACTTGTTAAAACACGCTCTTTTAATGCATCCGGATGAAGTTTTGTGTAAAATGAGTGTCGTGGAATATTCATATTGAATAGTTAATTGTAAAAACATATAATAGACAATATTATAAGTGTTCATATGAACTTGCATAAATTTATGTGCAGTTTTGAGGTCAAAATAACGTAAAATACCGCCAACTTGCTTAAACCTGTAGTTTTTAATGCATGTGGATGAAGGTTTAGGCAAAGTGAGTGTCGTAGAATCTTCATATTGAATGTATAATTATAAAAATATATAATACAAAAATATTAGAAGTGTCCATATGAATTCTACGAATTTATGAGTGGTTATGTGGCCAAAATAACGTAAAACACAAACAACTTGTTTAAACTTATGCTTTTAATGCATCATGATGGAGTTTTTACAAAAATTACAGTCGTTGAATCTTGATATTAAATATTTAATTATAAAGACTTTTAATAGACAGTATTAGGAGTATTCGTATAAATTTGCAGGAATTTATACGCAGTTATGAGGCCGAAATAACACAAAATGCAAACAATTTGTTTAAACAACGGTTTTCAATGTATTCGGATGAAGTTTTGTGAAAAACGACTGTCGTAGAATATTCATATTGAATATTTAATTATAAAAATATATAATATACAATATTAGGATCGCCCTTATGAACTTGCATGAATTTATGCACAGTTACGATGCCCAAATTATATAAAACGCTAATAATTTGTTTAAACAACAGTTTTTAATGCATATGGATGAAGCTTTAGGCAAATTGAGTGTCCGTCGAATCTTCATATTGAATATATAATTCTAAAACATATAATAGACAATAATAAAAATGTCCAATTGAATTTTCATGAATTTATGTGCAGTTATGAGGCCAAACTAACATAAAACACAAATAACTTGTTTAAATAGCAGTTTTTAATGCATCTGGATGAAGTTTTGGGTTAAATGATTATCGTAGAATCTTTATATTAAATATTTAATTATAAAAATATATAATAGACAATATTAAAATTGTTCATATGAATTTTTATGAATTTATGCGCGGTTATGAGGTCAAAATAACACAAAACATAAACAACTTGTTCAAACAAATACTTTTAATGCATTGGTATGGAGTTTTGTCCAAAATTATAGTCGTTGAATCTTGATATTGAATATTAGATAATAAAAACTTTTAATAGACAGTATTATCATTATTAATATGAATTTTCACAAATTTATGCGCGGTTACGAGACCAAAATAACTTAAAACACAAATAACTTATTTAAACAGCAGTTTTTAATGCATTCGGATGAAGTTTTATGCAAAATGTGTGCCGTATAATATTCATATCGAATATTAAATTATAAAAACATATAATAGACAATATTAGGAGTGTCCATATGAACTTACATTAATTTATGAGTAGTTATGAGGCAAAAATAATGTAAAACACAAATAACTTGTTTGAATAAACAGTTTTTAATGCATCTTGATGAACTTTTTGGCAAAATTAACGCCCTAGCATATTAATACTGTATATTTAAATAGAAAAACATATAGTGGACAATATTGGAAGTCTCCATATCAATTTGGATGAATTTACGCGCTGTTATGAGGCCAAAATAACTGAAATGGCAAACAACTAATTTAAACGGCATTTTAATGCATACGGATGAAGTTTTATACAAAATTAGTGTCATAGAATCTTCATGTCAAATATTAAATTATAAAAATTTATAATAGGATTATTCACACGAAGTTTTATGAATTTATGCGCTGTTATGAGAAAAAATAATATAAAACGCAAACAACTCATTTAAATAGCAGTTTTTAATGGATCCGATGAAGTTTTGTGCAAAATGAGTGTCGTAGAATATTCATAATGAATATTTAATTGCAAAAATATATAGTAGACAATATTAGAAGTGTTCATATGAATTTGCACAAATTTATGTACAGTTATGAGACCAAAATAATATAAAACACAGCTAACTTTTTTAAACAGTAGTTTTTAATACCTATGGATGATGTTTTATGCAAAATGAGTGTCGTATAATCTTCGTATATAATAAAAACATATAATAGGCAATATTAGAAGTGTCCATATAAATTTACATGAATGTATTTCAAGTTATGAGGCTAAACTAATATAAAACACTAACAACTTATTTAAATAACAGTCTTTTATGCATCCGGATGATGTTTTGGGCAAAATGATTGTCGTAGAATCTTTATATTGAATATTTCATTATAAAATCATATAATGGACAATATTACAAATGTCCATATGAGTTTTATGCGCGGTTATGCGGCCAAAATAAGAGAAAACACAAATAACTCGTGAAAACAGCTGCTTTTAATGCATCGGGATGGAGTTTTACCAAAAAAAAATATAGTAGTAGAATCATGATATTGAATAGTTAATTATAAAAACTTTTAGCAGACGGTATTAGATGTATTCATATGAATTGCACGAATTTATGTGCAGTATGAGGCCGAAATAAGAAATGCAAATAACTTGTTTAAATAACAGTTTTTAAGGCATCCGGATGAAGTTTTGTGAAACTGAATGTCGTGGAATATTCATATTGAATATTTAATTATAAAAACATACAATAGACAATATTAGGAGTGTCCAAATGAATTTGCATGAATTTATGTGCAGCTATGAGGCCAAAATAACGTAAAACAAAAATAACTTGTATAGATAACAGTTTTTAATGCATCTAGATGATGTTTTGGGTAAAATGATTATCGTAGAACCATTATATTGAATATTTCATTATCAAAATATATAGTAGACAATATGAGAAGTGTCCTTATGAATTTGTATGAATTTATGCGCGGTGAGGTGGCCAAAATAACAAAAAAACACGAACAACTTGTTAAAACTGCCGCTTTTAATGCATCGGGATGGAGTTTTTCCAAACATTATAGTCGTAGAATCTCGATATCGAATATTTAATTATGAACACTTTTAATAGACAATATTAGTATATTCATATGAATTTACAGGAATTTATGCGCAATTATGAGGCCAAAATAACATAAAATACAAACAACTTGTTTGAACAACAGTTTATAATGCATCCGGATGAATTTTTGTGAAAAATGAGTGTCATAGAATATTCATATTGAATATTTATGTATAAAAACATATAACAGACAATATAAGGAGTGTCCATATTTGAACTTTCATGAATTTATGCGCTGTTATGAGGTCAAGATAACGTAAAACACAAATAACTTATTTAAATAACAGTTTTTAATGCATCTAGATGAAGTTTTGGGTAAAATGATCGTCGTAGAATCATTATGTTGATTATTTCATTATAAAAACAAATAATAGACTGTTCATATGAATTTCTATAAATTTTTCACGCGGTTATGTGGCCAAAATAACATAAAAAACACAAACAACTTGTTAAAACAGCCGCTTTTAATGCATCGGGATGGAGTTTTGCCAAACGTTATAGTCGTAGAATCTCGGTATTGAATATTTAATTATGAAAACTTTTAATAGACAGTATTAGTAGTATTCATATGAATTTGTACGAATTTATGCACAGTTATGAGGCCAAAATAACATAAAATACAAACAACTTGTTTAAACAACAATTTATAATGCATCCGGATGAATTTTTGTGAAAAATGAGTGTCGTACAATATTCACTTTGAATATTTAAGTATAAAAACATATAATATACAATATTAGGTCTGTCCATATGAATTTGCATGAATTTATGCGCTGTTATGAGGCCAAGATAACGTAAAACACAAATAACTTGTTTAAATAACAGTTTTTAATGCATCTGTATGAAGTTTTGGGTAAAATGATTATCGTAGAATCTTTATATTGAATATTTCATTATAAAAACACATAATAGACAATATTAGAACTGTCCATATGAATTTCTGTGAATTATACGCGCGGTTATGTGGCCAAAATAACATAAAACACAAACGACTTGTTAAAACACGCTCTTTTAATGCATCCGGATGAAGTTTTGTGTAAAATGAGTGTCGTGGAATATTCATATTGAATAGTTAATTGTAAAAACATATAATAGACAATATTATAAGTGTTCATATGAACTTGCATAAATTTATGTGCAGTTTTGAGGTCAAAATAACGTAAAATACCGCCAACTTGCTTAAACCTGTAGTTTTTAATGCATGTGGATGAAGGTTTAGGCAAAGTGAGTGTCGTAGAATCTTCATATTGAATGTATAATTATAAAAATATATAATACAAAAATATTAGAAGTGTCCATATGAATTCTACGAATTTATGAGTGGTTATGTGGCCAAAATAACGTAAAACACAAACAACTTGTTTAAACTTATGCTTTTAATGCATCATGATGGAGTTTTTACAAAAATTACAGTCGTTGAATCTTGATATTAAATATTTAATTATAAAGACTTTTAATAGACAGTATTAGGAGTATTCGTATAAATTTGCAGGAATTTATACGCAGTTATGAGGCCGAAATAACACAAAATGCAAACAATTTGTTTAAACAACGGTTTTCAATGTATTCGGATGAAGTTTTGTGAAAAACGACTGTCGTAGAATATTCATATTGAATATTTAATTATAAAAATATATAATATACAATATTAGGATCGCCCTTATGAACTTGCATGAATTTATGCACAGCTTACGATGCCCAAATTATATAAAACGCTAATAATTTGTTTAAACAACAGTTTTTAATGCATATGGATGAAGCTTTAGGCAAATTGAGTGTCCGTCGAATCTTCATATTGAATATATAATTCTAAAACATATAATAGACAATAATAAAAATGTCCAATTGAATTTTCATGAATTTATGTGCAGTTATGAGGCCAAACTAACATAAAACACAAATAACTTGTTTAAATAGCAGTTTTTAATGCATCTGGATGAAGTTTTGGGTTAAATGATTATCGTAGAATCTTTATATTAAATATTTAATTATAAAAATATATAATAGACAATATTAAAATTGTTCATATGAATTTTTATGAATTTATGCGCGCTGTTATGAGGTCAAAATAACACAAAACATAAACAACTTGTTCAAACAAATACTTTTAATGCATTGGTATGGAGTTTTGTCCAAAATTATAGTCGTTGAATCTTGATATTGAATATTAGATAATAAAAACTTTTAATAGACAGTATTATCATTATTAATATGAATTTTCACAAATTTATGCGCGGTTCGAGACCAAAATAACTTAAAACACAAATAACTTATTTAAACAAAGCAGTTTTTAATGCATTCGGATGAAGTTTTATGCAAAATGTGTGCCGTATAATATTCATATCGAATATTAAATTATAAAAACATATAATAGACAATATTAGGAGTGTCCATATGAACTTACATTAATTTATGAGTAGTTATGAGGCAAAAATAATGTAAAACACAAATAACTTGTTTGAATAAACAGTTTTTAATGCATCTTGATGAACTTTTTGGCAAAATTAACGCCCTAGCATATTAATACTGTATATTTAAATAGAAAAACATATAGTGGACAATATTGGAAGTCTCCATATCAATTTGATGAATTTACGCGCTGTTATGAGGCCAAAATAACTGAAATGGCAAACAACTAATTTAAACGGCATTTTAATGCATACGGATGAAGTTTTATACAAAATTAGTGTCATAGAATCTTCATGTCAAATATTAAATTATAAAAATTTATAATAGGATTATTCACACGAAGTTTTATGAATTTATGCGCTGTTATGAGAAAAAATAATATAAAACGCAAACAACTCATTTAAATAGCAGTTTTTAATGGATCCAGATGAAGTTTTGTGCAAAATGAGTGTCGTAGAATATTCATAATGAATATTTAATTGCAAAAATATATAGTAGACAATATTAGAAGTGTTCATATGAATTTGCACAAATTTATGTACAGTTATGAGACCAAAATAATATAAAACACAGCTAACTTTTTTAAACAGTAGTTTTTAATACCTATGGATGATGTTTTATGCAAAATGAGTGTCGTATAATCTTCGTATATAATAAAAACATATAATAGGCAATATTAGAAGTGTCCATATAAATTTACATGAATGTATTTCAAGTTATGAGGCTAAACTAATATAAAACACTAACAACTTATTTAAATAACAGTCTTTTATGCATCCGGATGATGTTTTGGGCAAAATGATTGTCGTAGAATCTTTATATTGAATATTTCATTATAAAATCATATAATGGACAATATTACAAATGTCCATATGAGTTTTATGCGCGGTTATGCGGCCAAAATAAGAGAAAACACAAATAACTCGTGAAAACAAATGCTTTTAATGCATCGGGATGGAGTTTTACCAAAAAAAAATATAGTAGTAGAATCATGATATTGAATAGTTAATTATAAAAACTTTTAGCAGACGGTATTAGATGTATTCATATGAATTGCACGAATTTATGTGCAGTATGAGGCCGAAATAAGAAATGCAAATAACTTGTTTAAATAACAGTTTTTAAGGCATCCGGATGAAGTTTTGTGAAAACTGAATGTCGTGGAATATTCATATTGAATATTTAATTATAAAAACATACAATAGACAATATTAGGAGTGTCCAAATGAATTTGCATGAATTTATGTGCAGCTATGAGGCCAAAATAACGTAAAACAAAAATAACTTGTATAGATAACAGTTTTTAATGCATCTAGATGATGTTTTGGGTAAAATGATTATCGTAGAACCATTATATTGAATATTTCATTATCAAAATATATAGTAGACAATATGAGAAGTGTCCTTATGAATTTGTATGAATTTATGCGCGGTGAGGTGGCCAAAATAACAAAAAAACACGAACAACTTGTTAAAACTGCCGCTTTTAATGCATCGGGATGGAGTTTTTCCAAACATTATAGTCGTAGAATCTCGATATCGAATATTTAATTATGAACACTTTTAATAGACAATATTAGTATATTCATATGAATTTACAGGAATTTATGCGCAATTATGAGGCCAAAATAACATAAAATACAAACAACTTGTTTGAACAACAGTTTATAATGCATCCGGATGAATTTTTGTGAAAAATGAGTGTCATAGAATATTCATATTGAATATTTATGTATAAAAACATATAACAGACAATATAAGGAGTGTCCATATTTGAACTTTCATGAATTTATGCGCTGTTATGAGGTCAAGATAACGTAAAACACAAATAACTTATTTAAATAACAGTTTTTAATGCATCTAGATGAAGTTTTGGGTAAAATGATCGTCGTAGAATCATTATGTTGATTATTTCATTATAAAAACAAATAATAGACTGTTCATATGAATTTCTATAAATTTTTCACGCGGTTATGTGGCCAAAATAACATAAAAAACACAAACAACTTGTTAAAACAGCCGCTTTTAATGCATCGGGATGGAGTTTTGCCAAACGTTATAGTCGTAGAATCTCGGTATTGAATATTTAATTATGAAAACTTTTAATAGACAGTATTAGTAGTATTCATATGAATTTGTACGAATTTATGCACAGTTATGAGGCCAAAATAACATAAAATACAAACAACTTGTTTAAACAACAATTTATAATGCATCCGGATGAATTTTTGTGAAAAATGAGTGTCGTACAATATTCACTTTGAATATTTAAGTATAAAAACATATAATATACAATATTAGGTCTGTCCATATGAATTTGCATGAATTTATGCGCTGTTATGAGGCCAAGATAACGTAAAACACAAATAACTTGTTTAAATAACAGTTTTTAATGCATCTCGTATGAAGTTTTGGGTAAAATGATTATCGTAGAATCTTTATATTGAATATTTCATTATAAAAACACATAATAGACAATATTAGAACTGTCCATATGAATTTCTGTGAATTATACGCGCGGTTATGTGGCCAAAATAACATAAAACACAAACGACTTGTTAAAACACGCTCTTTTAATGCATCCGGATGAAGTTTTGTGTAAAATGAGTGTCGTGGAATATTCATATTGAATAGTTAATTGTAAAAACATATAATAGACAATATTATAAGTGTTCATATGAACTTGCATAAATTTATGTGCAGTTTTGAGGTCAAAATAACGTAAAATACCGCCAACTTGCTTAAACCTGTAGTTTTTAATGCATGTGGATGAAGGTTTAGGCAAAGTGAGTGTCGTAGAATCTTCATATTGAATGTATAATTATAAAAATATATAATACAAAAATATTAGAAGTGTCCATATGAATTCTACGAATTTATGAGTGGTTATGTGGCCAAAATAACGTAAAACACAAACAACTTGTTTAAACTTATGCTTTTAATGCATCATGATGGAGTTTTTACAAAAATTACAGTCGTTGAATCTTGATATTAAATATTTAATTATAAAGACTTTTAATAGACAGTATTAGGAGTATTCGTATAAATTTGCAGGAATTTATACGCAGTTATGAGGCCGAAATAACACAAAATGCAAACAATTTGTTTAAACAACGGTTTTCAATGTATTCGGATGAAGTTTTGTGAAAAACGACTGTCGTAGAATATTCATATTGAATATTTAATTATAAAAATATATAATATACAATATTAGGATCGCCCTTATGAACTTGCATGAATTTATGCACAGTTACGATGCCCAAATTATATAAAACGCTAATAATTTGTTTAAACAAATGTTTTTAATGCATATGGATGAAGCTTTAGGCAAATTGAGTGTCCGTCGAATCTTCATATTGAATATATAATTCTAAAACATATAATAGACAATAATAAAAATGTCCAATTGAATTTTCATGAATTTATGTGCAGTTATGAGGCCAAACTAACATAAAACACAAATAACTTGTTTAAATAGCAGTTTTTAATGCATCTGGATGAAGTTTTGGGTTAAATGATTATCGTAGAATCTTTATATTAAATATTTAATTATAAAAATATATAATAGACAATATTAAAATTGTTCATATGAATTTTTATGAATTTATGCGCGGTTATGAGGTCAAAATAACACAAAACATAAACAACTTGTTCAAACAGCTACTTTTAATGCATTGGTATGGAGTTTTGTCCAAAATTATAGTCGTTGAATCTTGATATTGAATATTAGATAATAAAAACTTTTAATAGACAGTATTATCATTATTAATATGAATTTTCACAAATTTATGCGCGGTTCTGAGACCAAAATAACTTAAAACACAAATAACTTATTTAAACAGCAGTTTTTAATGCATTCGGATGAAGTTTTATGCAAAATGTGTGCCGTATAATATTCATATCGAATATTAAATTATAAAAACATATAATAGACAATATTAGGAGTGTCCATATGAACTTACATTAATTTATGAGTAGTTATGAGGCAAAAATAATGTAAAACACAAATAACTTGTTTGAATAAACAGTTTTTAATGCATCTTGATGAACTTTTTGGCAAAATTAACGCCCTAGCATATTAATACTGTATATTTAAATAGAAAAACATATAGTGGACAATATTGGAAGTCTCCATATCAATTTGGATGAATTTACGCGCTGTTATGAGGCCAAAATAACTGAAATGGCAAACAACTAATTTAAACGGCATTTTAATGCATACGGATGAAGTTTTATACAAAATTAGTGTCATAGAATCTTCATGTCAAATATTAAATTATAAAAATTTATAATAGGATTATTCACACGAAGTTTTATGAATTTATGCGCTGTTATGAGAAAAAATAATATAAAACGCAAACAACTCATTTAAATAGCAGTTTTTAATGGATCCAGATGAAGTTTTGTGCAAAATGAGTGTCGTAGAATATTCATAATGAATATTTAATTGCAAAAATATATAGTAGACAATATTAGAAGTGTTCATATGAATTTGCACAAATTTATGTACAGTTATGAGACCAAAATAATATAAAACACAGCTAACTTTTTTAAACAGTAGTTTTTAATACCTATGGATGATGTTTTATGCAAAATGAGTGTCGTATAATCTTCGTATATAATAAAAACATATAATAGGCAATATTAGAAGTGTCCATATAAATTTACATGAATGTATTTCAAGTTATGAGGCTAAACTAATATAAAACACTAACAACTTATTTAAATAACAGTCTTTTATGCATCCGGATGATGTTTTGGGCAAAATGATTGTCGTAGAATCTTTATATTGAATATTTCATTATAAAATCATATAATGGACAATATTACAAATGTCCATATGAGTTTTATGCGCGGTTATGCGGCCAAAATAAGAGAAAACACAAATAACTCGTGAAAACAGCTGCTTTTAATGCATCGGGATGGAGTTTTACCAAAAAAAATATAGTAGTAGAATCATGATATTGAATAGTTAATTATAAAAACTTTTAGCAGACGGTATTAGATGTATTCATATGAATTGCACGAATTTATGTGCAGTATGAGGCCGAAATAAGAAATGCAAATAACTTGTTTAAATAACAGTTTTTTAAGGCATCCGGATGAAGTTTTGTGAAAACTGAATGTCGTGGAATATTCATATTGAATATTTAATTATAAAAACATACAATAGACAATATTAGGAGTGTCCAAATGAATTTGCATGAATTTATGTGCAGCTATGAGGCCAAAATAACGTAAAACAAAAATAACTTGTATAGATAACAGTTTTTAATGCATCTAGATGATGTTTTGGGTAAAATGATTATCGTAGAACCATTATATTGAATATTTCATTATCAAAATATATAGTAGACAATATGAGAAGTGTCCTTATGAATTTGTATGAATTTATGCGCGGTGAGGTGGCCAAAATAACAAAAAAACACGAACAACTTGTTAAAACTGCCGCTTTTAATGCATCGGGATGGAGTTTTTCCAAACATTATAGTCGTAGAATCTCGATATCGAATATTTAATTATGAACACTTTTAATAGACAATATTAGTATATTCATATGAATTTACAGGAATTTATGCGCAATTATGAGGCCAAAATAACATAAAATACAAACAACTTGTTTGAACAACAGTTTATAATGCATCCGGATGAATTTTTGTGAAAAATGAGTGTCATAGAATATTCATATTGAATATTTATGTATAAAAACATATAACAGACAATATAAGGAGTGTCCATATTTGAACTTTCATGAATTTATGCGCTGTTATGAGGTCAAGATAACGTAAAACACAAATAACTTATTTAAATAACAGTTTTTAATGCATCTAGATGAAGTTTTGGGTAAAATGATCGTCGTAGAATCATTATGTTGATTATTTCATTATAAAAACAAATAATAGACTATTAGACTGTTCATATGAATTTCTATAAATTTTTCACGCGGTTATGTGGCCAAAATAACATAAAAAACACAAACAACTTGTTAAAACAGCCGCTTTTAATGCATCGGGATGGAGTTTTGCCAAACGTTATAGTCGTAGAATCTCGGTATTGAATATTTAATTATGAAAACTTTTAATAGACAGTATTAGTAGTATTCATATGAATTTGTACGAATTTATGCACAGTTATGAGGCCAAAATAACATAAAATACAAACAACTTGTTTAAACAACAATTTATAATGCATCCGGATGAATTTTTGTGAAAAATGAGTGTCGTACAATATTCACTTTGAATATTTAAGTATAAAAACATATAATATACAATATTAGGTCTGTCCATATGAATTTGCATGAATTTATGCGCTGTTATGAGGCCAAGATAACGTAAAACACAAATAACTTGTTTAAATAACAGTTTTTAATGCATCTCGTATGAAGTTTTGGGTAAAATGATTATCGTAGAATCTTTATATTGAATATTTCATTATAAAAACACATAATAGACAATATTAGAACTGTCCATATGAATTTCTGTGAATTATACGCGCGGTTATGTGGCCAAAATAACATAAAACACAAACGACTTGTTAAAACACGCTCTTTTAATGCATCCGGATGAAGTTTTGTGTAAAATGAGTGTCGTGGAATATTCATATTGAATAGTTAATTGTAAAAACATATAATAGACAATATTATAAGTGTTCATATGAACTTGCATAAATTTATGTGCAGTTTTGAGGTCAAAATAACGTAAAATACCGCCAACTTGCTTAAACCTGTAGTTTTTAATGCATGTGGATGAAGGTTTAGGCAAAGTGAGTGTCGTAGAATCTTCATATTGAATGTATAATTATAAAAATATATAATACAAAAATATTAGAAGTGTCCATATGAATTCTACGAATTTATGAGTGGTTATGTGGCCAAAATAACGTAAAACACAAACAACTTGTTTAAACTTATGCTTTTAATGCATCATGATGGAGTTTTTACAAAAATTACAGTCGTTGAATCTTGATATTAAATATTTAATTATAAAGACTTTTAATAGACAGTATTAGGAGTATTCGTATAAATTTGCAGGAATTTATACGCAGTTATGAGGCCGAAATAACACAAAATGCAAACAATTTGTTTAAACAACGGTTTTCAATGTATTCGGATGAAGTTTTGTGAAAAACGACTGTCGTAGAATATTCATATTGAATATTTAATTATAAAAATATATAATATACAATATTAGGATCGCCCTTATGAACTTGCATGAATTTATGCACAGTTACGATGCCCAAATTATATAAAACGCTAATAATTTGTTTAAACAACAGAGCTTTTAATGCATATGGATGAAGCTTTAGGCAAATTGAGTGTCCGTCGAATCTTCATATTGAATATATAATTCTAAAACATATAATAGACAATAATAAAAATGTCCAATTGAATTTTCATGAATTTATGTGCAGTTATGAGGCCAAACTAACATAAAACACAAATAACTTGTTTAAATAGCAGTTTTTAATGCATCTGGATGAAGTTTTGGGTTAAATGATTATCGTAGAATCTTTATATTAAATATTTAATTATAAAAATATATAATAGACAATATTAAAATTGTTCATATGAATTTTTATGAATTTATGCGCGGTTATGAGGTCAAAATAACACAAAACATAAACAACTTGTTCAAACAAATACTTTTAATGCATTGGTATGGAGTTTTGTCCAAAATTATAGTCGTTGAATCTTGATATTGAATATTAGATAATAAAAACTTTTAATAGACAGTATTATCATTATTAATATGAATTTTCACAAATTTATGCGCGGTTACGAGACCAAAATAACTTAAAACACAAATAACTTATTTAAACAAAGCAGTTTTTAATGCATTCGGATGAAGTTTTATGCAAAATGTGTGCCGTATAATATTCATATCGAATATTAAATTATAAAAACATATAATAGACAATATTAGGAGTGTCCATATGAACTTACATTAATTTATGAGTAGTTATGAGGCAAAAATAATGTAAAACACAAATAACTTGTTTGAATAAACAGTTTTTAATGCATCTTGATGAACTTTTTGGCAAAATTAACGCCCTAGCATATTAATACTGTATATTTAAATAGAAAAACATATAGTGGACAATATTGGAAGTCTCCATATCAATTTGGATGAATTTACTTTGTTATGAGGCCAAAATAACTGAAATGGCAAACAACTAATTTAAACGGCATTTTAATGCATACGGATGAAGTTTTATACAAAATTAGTGTCATAGAATCTTCATGTCAAATATTAAATTATAAAAATTTATAATAGGATTATTCACACGAAGTTTTATGAATTTATGCGCTGTTATGAGAAAAAATAATATAAAACGCAAACAACTCATTTAAATAGCAGTTTTTAATGGATCCAGATGAAGTTTTGTGCAAAATGAGTGTCGTAGAATATTCATAATGAATATTTAATTGCAAAAATATATAGTAGACAATATTAGAAGTGTTCATATGAATTTGCACAAATTTATGTACAGTTATGAGACCAAAATAACATAAAACACAGCTAACTTGTTTAAACAAATAGTTTTTAATACCTATGGATGATGTTTTATGCAAAATGAGTGTCGTATAATCTTCGTATATAATAAAAACATATAATAGGCAATATTAGAAGTGTCCATATAAATTTACATGAATGTATTTCAAGTTATGAGGCTAAACTAATATAAAACACTAACAACTTATTTAAATAACAGTCTTTTATGCATCCGGATGATGTTTTGGGCAAAATGATTGTCGTAGAATCTTTATATTGAATATTTCATTATAAAATCATATAATGGACAATATTACAAATGTCCATATGAGTTTTATGCGCGGTTATGCGGCCAAAATAACAGAAAACACAAACAACTTGTGAAAACAGCTGCTTTTAATGCATCGGGATGGAGTTTTACCAAAAAAAATATAGTAGTAGAATCATGATATTGAATAGTTAATTATAAAAACTTTTAGCAGACGGTATTAGATGTATTCATATGAATTGCACGAATTTATGTGCAGTATGAGGCCGAAATAAGAAATGCAAATAACTTGTTTAAATAACAGTTTTTTAAGGCATCCGGATGAAGTTTTGTGAAAACTGAATGTCGTGGAATATTCATATTGAATATTTAATTATAAAAACATACAATAGACAATATTAGGAGTGTCCAAATGAATTTGCATGAATTTATGTGCAGCTATGAGGCCAAAATAACGTAAAACAAAAATAACTTGTATAGATAACAGTTTTTAATGCATCTAGATGATGTTTTGGGTAAAATGATTATCGTAGAACCATTATATTGAATATTTCATTATCAAAATATATAGTAGACAATATGAGAAGTGTCCTTATGAATTTGTATGAATTTATGCGCGGTGAGGTGGCCAAAATAACAAAAAAACACGAACAACTTGTTAAAACTGCCGCTTTTAATGCATCGGGATGGAGTTTTTCCAAACATTATAGTCGTAGAATCTCGATATCGAATATTTAATTATGAACACTTTTAATAGACAATATTAGTATATTCATATGAATTTGCACGAATTTATGCGCAATTATGAGGCCAAAATAACATAAAATACAAACAACTTGTTTGAACAACAGTTTATAATGCATCCGGATGAATTTTTGTGAAAAATGAGTGTCATAGAATATTCATATTGAATATTTATGTATAAAAATATATAACAGACAATATAAGGAGTGTCCATATTTGAACTTTCATGAATTTATGCGCTGTTATGAGGTCAAGATAACGTAAAACACAAATAACTTATTTAAATAACAGTTTTTAATGCATCTAGATGAAGTTTTGGGTAAAATGATCGTCGTAGAATCATTATGTTGATTATTTCATTATAAAAACAAATAATAGACGATATTAGACTGTTCATATGAATTTCTATAAATTTTTCACGCGGTTATGTGGCCAAAATAACATAAAAAACACAAACAACTTGTTAAAACTGCCGCTTTTAATGCATCGGGATGGAGTTTTGCCAAACGTAATAGTCGTAGAATCTCGGTATTGAATATTTAATTATGAAAACTTTTAATAGACAGTATTAGTAGTATTCATATGAATTTCTCACGAATTTATGCACAGTTATGAGGCCAAAATAACATAAAATACAAACAACTTGTTTAAACAACAATTTATAATGCATCCGGATGAATTTTTGTGAAAAATAAGTGTCGTACAATATTCATATTGAATATTTAAGTATAAAAACATATAATATACAATATTAGGTCTGTCCATATGAATTTGCATGAATTTATGCGCTGTTATGAGGCCAAGATAACGTAAAACACAAATAACTTGTTTAAATAACAGTTTTTAATGCATCTGGATGAGGTTTTGGGTAAAATGATTATCGTAGAATCTTTATATTGAATATTTCATTATAAAAACACATAATAGACAATATTAGAACTGTCCATATGAATTTCTATGAATTATACGCGCGGTTATGTGGCCAAAATAACATAAAACACAAATGACTTGTTAAAACACGCTCTTTTAATGCATCCGGATGAAGTTTTGTGTAAAATGAGTGTCGTGGAATATTCATATTGAATAGTTAATTGTAAAAACATATAATAGACAATATTATAAGTGTTCATATGAACTTGCATAAATTTATGTGCAGTTTTGAGGTCAAAATAACGTAAAATACCGCCAACTTGCTTAAACCTCGTAGTTTTTAATGCATGTGGATGAAGGTTTAGGCAAAGTGAGTGTCGTAGAATCTTCATATTGAATGTATAATTATAAAAATATATAATACAAAATATTAGAAGTGTCCATATGAATTCTACGAATTTATGAGTGGTTATGTGGCCAAAATAACATAAAACACAAACAACTTGTTTAAACTTATGCTTTTAATGCATCATGATGGAGTTTTTACAAAAATTACAGTCGTAGAATCTTGATATTTAATATTTCATTACAAAGACTTTTAATAGACAGTATTAGGAGTATTCGTATAAATTTGCACGAATTTATACGCAGTTATGAGGCCGAAATAACACAAAATGCAAACAATTTGTTTAAACAACGGTTTTCAATGTATTCGGATGAAGTTTTGTGAAAAACGACTGTCGTAGAATATTCATATTGAATATTTAATTATAAAAATATATAATATACAATATTAGGATCGCCCTTATGAACTTGCATGAATTTATGCACAGTTATGATGCCCAAATTATATAAAACGCTAATAATTTGTTTAAACAACAGCTTTTTAATGCATATGGATGAAGCTTTAGGCAAATTGAGTGTCCGTCGAATCTTCATATTGAATATATAATTCTAAAACATATAATAGACAATAATAAAAATGTCCATATGAATTTTCATGAATTTATGTGCAGTTATGAGGCCAAACTAACATAAAACACAAATAACTTGTTTAAATAGCAGTTTTTAATGCATCCGGATGAAGTTTTGGGTTAAATGATTATCGTAGAATCTTTATATTAAATATTTAATTATAAAAATATATAATAGACAATATTAAAATTGTTCATATGAATTTTTATGAATTTATGCGCTGTTATGAGGTCAAAATAACACAAAACATAAACAACTTGTTCAAACAAACTACTTTTAATGCATTGGTATGGAGTTTTGTCCAAAATTATAGTCGTTGAATCTTGATATTGAATATTTAATAATAAAAACTTTTAATAGACAGTATTATCATTATTAATATGAATTTTCACAAATTTATGCGCGGTTCGAGACCAAAATAACATAAAACACAAATAACTTATTTAAACAAAGCAGTTTTTAATGCATTCGGATGAAGTTTTATGCAAAATTTGTGCCGTATAATATTCATATTGAATATTAAATTATAAAAACATATAATAGACAATATTAGGAGTGTCCATATGAACTTACATTAATTTATGAGTAGTTATGAGGCAAAAATAATGTAAAACACAAATAACTTGTTTGAATAAACAGTTTTTAATGCATCTTGATGAACTTTTTGGCAAAATTAACGCCCTAGCATATTAATACTGTATATTTAAATAGAAAAACATATAGTGGACAATATTGGAAGTCTCCATATCAATTTGGATGAATTTACACGCGGCTGCTTATGAGGCCAAAATAACTGAAATGGCAAACAACTAATTTAAACGGCATTTTAATGCATACGGATGAAGTTTTATACAAAATTAGTGTCATAGAATCTTCATGTCAAATATTAAATTATAAAAATTTATAATAGGATTATTCACACGAATTTTTATGAATTTATGCGCTGTTATGAGAAAAAATAATATAAAACGCAAACAACTCATTTAAATAGCAGTTTTTAATGGATCCAGGTGAAGTTTTGTGCAAAATGAGCGTCGTAGAATATTCATAATGAATATTTAATTGCAAAAATATATAGTAGACAATATTAGAAGTGTTCATATGAATTTGTACAAATTTATGCACAGTTATGAGACCAAAATAACATAAAACACAGCAGCTAACTTGTTTAAACAAAGTAGTTTTTAATACCTATGGATGATGTTTTATGCAAAATGAGTGTCGTATAATCTTCGTATATAATAAAAACATATAATAGGCAATATTAGAAGTGTCCATATAAATTTACATGAATGTATTTCAAGTTATGAGGCTAAACTAATATAAAACACTAACAACTTATTTAAATAACAGTCTTTTATGCATCCGGATGATGTTTTGGGCAAAATGATTGTCGTAGAATCTTTATATTGAATATTTGATTATAAAATCATATAATGGACTGTATTACAAATGTCCATATGAGTTTTATGCGCGGTTATGCGGCCAAAATAACAGAAAACACAAACAACTTGTGAAAACAAATGCTTTTAATGCATCGGGATGGAGTTTTACCAAAAAAATATAGTAGTAGAATCATGATATTGAATAGTTAATTATAAAAACTTTTAGCAGACGGTATTAGATGTATTCATATGAATTGCACGATTTATGCGCAGATGAGGCCGAATAAGAAATGCAAATAACTTGTTTAAATAACAGTTTTTTAAGGCATCCGGATGAAGTTTTGTGAAAACTGAGTGTCGTGGAATATTCATATTGAATATTTAATTATAAAAACATACAATAGACAATATTAGGAGTGTCCAAATGAATTTGCATGATATTATGTGCAGCTATGAGGCCAAAATAACGAAAAACAAAAATAACTTGTTTAGATAACAGTTTTTAATGCATCTAGATGATATTTTGGGTAAAATGATTATCGTAGAAGCATTATATTGAATATTTCATTATCAAAATATATAGTAGACAATATGAGAAGTGTCCTTATGAATTTGTATGAATTTATGCGCGGTGAGGTGGCCAAAATAACAAAAAACGAACAACTTGTTGAAACTGCCGCTTTTAATGCATCGGGATGGAGTTTTTCCAAACATTATAGTCGTAGAATCTCGATATCGAATATTTAATTATGAACACTTTTAATAGACAATATTAGTATATTCATATGAATTTGCACGAATTTATGCGCAGTTATGAGGCCAAAATAACATAAAATACAAACAACTTGTTTGAACAACAGTTTATAATGCATCCGGATGAATTTTTATGAAAAATGAGTGTCATAGAATATTCATATTGAATATTTATGTATAAAAACATATAACAGACAATTTAAGGAGTGTCCATATATGAACTTTCATGAATTTATGCGCTGTTATGAGGTCAGGATAACGTAAAACACAAATAACTTATTTAAATAACAGCTTTTAATGCATCTAGATGAAGTTTTGGGTAAAATGATCGTCGTAGAATCATTATGTTGATTATTTCATTATAAAAACAAATAATAGACGATATTAGACTGTTCATATGAATTTCTATAAATTTTTCACGCGGTTATGTGGCCAAAATAACATAAAACACAAACAACTTGTTAAAACTGCCGCTTTTAATGCATCGGGATGGAGTTTTGCCAAACGTTATAGTCGTAGAATCTCGGTATTGAATATTTAATTATGAAAACTTTTAATAGACAGTATTAGTAGTATTCATATGAATTTGCACGAATTTATGCACAGTTATGAGGCCAAAATAACATAAAATACAAACAACTTGTTTAAACAACAATTTATAATGCATCCGGATGTAATTTTGTGAAAAATAAGTGTCGTACAATATTCATATTGAATATTTAAGTATAAAAACATATAATATACAATATTAGGTCTGTCCATATGAATTTGCATGAATTTATGCGCTGTTATGAGACCAAGATAACATAAAACACAAATAACTTGTTTAAATAACAGTTTTTAATGCATCTGGATGAGGTTTTGGGTAAAATGATTGTCGTAGAATCTTTATATTGAATATTTCATTATAAAAACACATAATAGACAATATTAGAACTGTCCATATGAATTTCTATGAATTATACGCGCGGTTATGTGGCCAAAATAACATAAAACACAAACGACTTGTTAAAACACGCTCTTTTAATGCATCCGGATGAAGTTTTGTGTAAAATGAGTGTCGTGGAATATTCATATTGAATAGTTAATTGTAGAAACATATAATAGACAATATTAGAAGTGTTCATATGAACTTGCATAAATTTATGTGCAGTTCTGAGGTCAAAATAACGTAAAATACCGCCAACTTGCTTAAACTCGTAGTTTTTAATGCATGTGGATGAAGGTTTAGGCAAAGTGAGTGTCGTAGAATCTTCATATTGAATGTATACTTATAAAAATATATAATACAAAATATTAGAAGTGTCCATATGAATTCTACGAATTTATGAGTGGTTATGTGGCCAAAATAACATAAAACACAAACAACTTGTTTAAACTTATGCTTTTAATGCATCATGATGGAGTTTTTACAAAAATTACAGTCGTTGAATCTTGATATTAAATATTTAATTATAAAGACTTTTAATAGACAGTATTAGGAGTATTCGTATAAATTTGCACGAATTTATACGCAGCTATGAGGCCGAAATAACACGAAATGCAAATAATTTGTTTAAACAACGGTTTTCAATGTATTCTGGATGAAGTTTTGTGGAAAACGACTGTCGTAGAATATTCATATTGAATATTTAATTATAAAAATATATAATATACAACATTAGGATCGCCCTTATGAACTTGCATGAATTTATGCACAGCTTATGATGCCCAAATTATATAAAACGCTAATAATTTGTTTAAACAACAGCTTTTAATGCATATGGATGAAGCTTTAGGCAAATTGAGTGTCCGTCGAATCTTCATATTGAATATATAATTCTAAAACATATAATAGACAATAATAAAAAGGTCCATATGAATTTTCATGAATTTATGTGCAGTTATGAGGCCAAACTAACATAAAACACAAATAACTTGTTTAAATAGCAGCTTTTAATGCATCCGGATGAAGTTTTGGGTTAAATGATTATCGTAGAATCTTTATATTAAATATTAAATTATAAAAATATATAATAGACAATATTAAAATTGTTCATATGAATTTTTATGAATTTATGCGCTGCTTATGAGGTCAAAATAACACAAAACATAAACAACTTGTTCAAACAAATTTACTTTTAATGCATCGGTATGGAGTTTTGTCCAAAATTATAGTCGTTGAATCTTGATATTGAATATTTAAGAAAAAAAACTTTTAATAAACAGTATTATCATTATTAATATGAATTTTCACAAATTTATGCGCGGTTCGAGACCAAAATAACATAAAACACAAATAACTTATTTAAACAACAGCTTTTTAATGCATTCTGGATGAAGTTTTATGCAAAATTTGCGCCGTATAATATTCATATTGAATATTAAATTATAAAAACATATAATAGACAATATTAGGAGTGTCCGTATGAACTTACATTAATTTATGAGTAGTTATGAGGCAAAAATAATGTAAAACACAAATAACTTGTTTGAATAAACAGCTTTTAATGCATCTTGATGAACTTTTAGGCAAAATTAATGCCCTAGCATATTAATACTGTATATTTAAATAGAAAAACATATAGTGGACAATATTGGAAGTCTCCATATCAATTTGGATGAATTTACGCTACTGTTATGAGGCCAAAATAACCGAAATGGCAAACAACTAATTTAAACAAAGATTTTAATGCATACGGATGAAGTTTTATACAAAATTAGTGTCATAGAATCTTCATGTCAAATATTAAATTATAAAAATTTATAATAGGATTATTCACACGAATTTTTATGAATTTATGCGCTCGTTATGAGAAAAAAATAATATAAAACGCAAACAACTCATTTAAATAGCAGCTTTTAATGGATCCAGGTGAAGTTTTGTGCAAAATGAGCGTCGTAGAATATTCATAATGAATATTTAATTGCAAAAATATATAGTAGACAATATTAGAAGTGTTCATATGAATTTGTACAAATTTATGCACAGCTTATGAGACCAAAATAACATAAAACACAAAGCAGCCTAACTTGTTTAAATAGTAGTTTTTAATACCTATGGATGATGTTTTATGCAAAATGAGTGTCGTATAATCTTCGTATATAATAAAAACATATAATAGGCAATATTAGAAGTGTCCATATAAATTTACATGAATGTATTTCAAGTTATGAGGCTAAACTAATATAAAACACTAACAACTTATTTAAATAATGTCTTTTATGCATCCGGATGATGTTTTGGGCAAAACGATTGTCGTAGAATCTTTATACTAAATATTTGATTATAAAATCATATAATGGACTGTATTACAGATGTCCATATGAGTTTTATGCGCGGTTATGCGGCCAAAATAACAGAATTATACGCGCGGTTATGTGGCCAAAATAACATAAAACACAAACGACTTGTTAAAACACGCTCTTTTAATGCATCCGGATGAAGTTTTGTGTAAAATGAGTGTCGTAGAATATTCATATTGAATAGTTAATTGTAGAAACATATAATAGACAATATTAGAAGTGTTCATATGAACTTGCATAAATTTATGTGCAGTTCTGAGGTCAAAATAACGTAAAATACCGCCAACTTGCTTAAACCTGTAGTTTTTAATGCATGTGGATGAAGGTTTAGGCAAAGTGAGTGTCGTAGAATCTTCATATTGAATGTATACTTATAAAAATATATAATACAAAATATTAGAAGTGTCCATATGAATTCTACGAATTTATGAGTGGTTATGTGGCCAAAATAACATAAAACACAAACAACTTGTTTAAACTTATGCTTTTAATGCATCATGATGGAGTTTTTACAAAAATTACAGTCGTTGAATCTTGATATTAAATATTTAATTATAAAGACTTTTAATAGACAGTATTAGGAGTATTCGTATAAATTTGCACGAGACCGAGGATAATGAGCAATCTCAAGAAGAAGAAGAATAAGAGGGTGATAACTTGGAGGAAATTCAAGAGGAAGAAATACCGTTAAGGAGGTCAAGTCGACAAATACAATCTTCGACGAAATTAAAGGACTTTGTCACATATTTGGTAAAATTTTCAATCCAAGATTATATTTTCTATGATCATATCACTAATGAACATTATATTTTTTTTGAGTTCCTTGTCATTGATTAAAGAGCCAACAACGTATGAGGTAGAAAAAATTGAGCCAAAATGTTGTAGAGCAATGAATGAAAAACTTCATGCATTAGAAAAAAATCAAACTTGGGAGATTTGTTATCTATTAAAAAATAAAAAACCGGTTGGATGTAAATGGATATATAAAATTAAATATCATAGCGATGGTACTATTGAACGCTATAAAGCTAGATTAGTTGCTAAAGACTATACTCAAACCTATGGTATTGATTATCATAAAATATTTGCACCGGTTGCAAAAATAGATATCGTATTTAATATTATGGTCCGTAGCGGTAAATAATAATTAGGATATGTACTAAATGGATGTAAAAAATACGTTTCTTCAAGGGACGCTTGAGGAAGAAGTGTATATGACACTCCCTTTCGGTCACAAAAAGAAGGTATCTCTAATCTTATTTGTAGGTTAAAAAAAATCGATATATGGACTATCTTCAAGAGAATGGTATAGCAAATTCTCTCATTTCTTAATTTCATACAATTTCAAAGTAAGCGGTTCCGACTCATCTCTATTTATTAAAAATAATATTTATGGAATAACCGTAATATTAGTTTATGTCAATGACATTATCATAACCGTGACAATCAAGTAGAAATTGATTATATAAAGAAAGATCTCAAACGAAAATTTAAAATAAAAAGACTTAGACAAATTAAAATATTTTCTCGGAATAGAAATAGCTCATTCAAAAAGGGGGCTCTTTATATCTCAAAGAAAACACGTTCTTAATTTGCTTAAAGAAACCGATAAACTTGGATGTAAACCGACCAAAACACCAATAGAGACCAATGTTAGACTTGATACTTTTGAAAAATATGAACCATTGAAAGATATAAATCACATTCAAAGACTAATAGGAAAATTAATTTATTTGACTAAGCACTAGACCGGATTTATCATTTGCCGTAAGTCAAATAAGCCAATTTATACAAGTACCAAGAACCCCGCATCTAGAAGCCATAAATAGAATATTAAGATATTAAAGGGTTCTCCTAAAGAGAATATTGATGAAGAAAAACAACACTAATGATATATGTGGCTATTCCGATACAGATTGGGCGGAAGTTTCGATCGAAAATCAACAGCTGACTTTTGTACATTTGTAGGCGGAAATTTAGTCACATAGAAAAGCAAGAAGCAAAAAATTATGGCATGATCAAGCGTCGAAGCGGAATATCGAGCTATGACATCCACCATTAGCGAACTAACTTGGATAAAACAAGTCTTAACCGACTTGAATTTTGAAATCAAGAAACCAATGAAGATATTTTGCGACAACCAATCGACAAGACACATAGCGCCAAATTCCGTATTTCATGAGCAGACAAACCATATTGAAGTGGATTGCCACTATATAAGGGAAAAAGTCCAATAAAAAAAAATTGACACTCCATTAGACCTATAAAAGTAGGAAAAGAAAAAAAAACGAGTTGGATTTGTCAATTCATCTGAGCAGTCGATTTTCCTTGAAGCAAAATGAGCCGAATCCGAGATTGAACTTCAATCCTCTTTTTTGAACTAAACAGGACTTTGAGCCGAAATGCGTTTGGACGTTAGATCCAACGTGCATCTTGTGATTCTTGTCGATACATATGATAGGGATAATCTTAAAAATGTATTACAAGGTAATTGAAACTAGTTCGGTATACTTCTTGGAATAGTCACTTAAAAATGTACAGACTGAGGCCCAAGAGGTTTTTTAGGTAATTGTGGGCTTAATAGGGCCTGATTCTGATGGAAAGACAGAAATAATCATGGGAAATCGAGATGTCAAGTTAATCAAACTATCTTCTGTTGACCATCAAGCTACTTTTATACATCATATTTCACTGTACTGATACTCTGATCAAATGGATTATATGCCTTCAACAAGGAAAGCAAGTGCGTCATTAGTTCATCATCACATGGCACTGTAAGTGGGCCCCGGCTTCCAGTCCCAAGCTCCTCTTCTGCCATCTCCAGCAAAACTTGAAATATTGGATGGTCTAGAAATGTCAGTGGCACCACAAACCGCTTGCCTCCTTTTGAGTACACAACAAAATGCCCCTTGTTTCTTCTCCTACTGCCACCAATCCCAAGCTTCAGCCAATTTCCTAAGGATAGGTTGCTTAATTTGGTCTTGTTCATCGCCCCTCTGTGTTTGGTTGAATGGTAGATTTCTTTTTTCCTTTTAGAATTTCAAGCCTATAGGCAAGCTGGGAGCATATGTATAATATATGTATGTGTACTGTGTATAGATAAGGATTCTTGTAGAGGGAATTATTTAATGTCATATGGCGGGGGAAGTGAAAGAGCCTACAGTCATGTTTTGTGTGTTATTGTAATGAAGTGGATGGACTTTAAATGATATATTTTCCTTTTCCTTTTCAAAATATAGCCGCCATATTTGTAGGGCTGTACAGTCTAGACGGAATTTTGCTTTTCTTGAAGCATACTTTGTCCTTGCACTATTACATAATTTGGCAATTCATCACTAATTGGAATAAAATAATGCAGGATTTATTCTATGGGGACCGCATTAATTATTACATAGATGGTAGATAGCTACGTGGAGATTTAGTGGGGCTTTTTTTTGAGTAAAAAAATAAGGATCAGTGTCCTTATGATATTTTCATTTGAAATGTTTATTTTACAAAATTATACTCTTTATGGAGATTTAAATCCTCTACTTCTCATATATGCTACATCATCAAGACTTTTTCATCATTAATTTTATTTTAATATTTTCATCTATTTAAATTTAATAATTCATATATAATTTTTCTCTTCTTATTTAAAATAACGTGTTATAAAATTCAGGTGAAATTTAACATTTAAAATAACTTATTTTTATGATTTTTATAGATTATTATGTATTTAATTATATTATTTATAATAATAATAATAATATATATATTTTAGTATTTAGAAAATATTAAATTTTTATTATAATTATATATATATATTTTAGTATTTAGAAAATATTAAATTTTCATTAAATATATTTAAAAATTTAAATTTCTAATTATTTATCTGAGACTATATTCGAGTTATAACTCTAGTAATATAAAAGAGCGAATTACTAAAGAAAAGTGAAAAAACAAAAGGAAAAAAATAAAAACATATCTCTTCGGAGACATCCAATAATTAAGACGTGGGCCTTTTTCTCTCTATGTATGCAATTAAAACTAAAATGAGAATCCAGTGAATATAATTTTGATGCGATTCAAAGTGGTTCAAGAAATTAAAGTCTTCACATTTCTTTATCAGTCGCTGTCCAAATCCCATTATCTCGCGCTCTAGGCCATGCCATCATATTTCTTTTTGTGGTGTAGACCAACGGAGTCGTCGATTTAATGTTTAAGGGATGGTTCCTTGCTGTGAAATTATCAGAACTTAGATTTTCCAGCACTGCAATTCGAGGAATTAAGATTATTATTTTTAGATTAAGACGAGTTTATGTCACGTCCCTGATCCAGAACAGTAACTTATGTGTATGAATTTGATCAAATATCAGTAGAACTTTACTGATATAATTTCTGGTAAGGATTGATTACTACAAGAATAAGGGGATTTAACAACACATGTTTACAGCGGTTTTTTGAGAGAATTGTTGTTAAATTAATTTTACGGCGATTTTAAAATTAAAACGCTGTAAATGCTATTGCTTCAACAACGGTTATTACTAAATAACTGCTGTTAAAAACTTAGCAGCGGTTATTTAGTAATAAGCACCGTTAATTTTTTGTATTCTACAGCGGTTTTCTTGTACAACCGCCGTAAAATATTATTTTGCAGCGGTTTGTTTGTAATAACCGATGTTATACCTATATATATATATATAGAGTGGAGATAGCGTGAGCTTAAGCTCACGGAGGCCTTTCATGAGCTTAACTCAAAAAACATATTAAATCATTTTGAAATTTTAATTTATCATTCTCATTAAATTATTTATATGAAAATCTCATGGGATGCAAAAAATTGGAGCGTTTTGAGCTTTTTAAGTTGCCGTTTTTAATTTTTGAAAATGATGTTCAAGTATTGAATATATTATTATTATTTTTAGAGCTGATTTTCAAAAATTAAAAACGGTGACTTAAAAAGCTCAAAACGCTCCAAATTTTTGCATCCCATGAGATTTTCATATAAAGAATTTAATGAGAATGATAAATTAAAATTTTAAGATAATTTAATATATTTTTTGAGGGCCTTCCGTGAGCTTAAGCTCACGCTATCTCCACTCTCTCTCTCTCTCTCTCTCTATATATATATATATATATATATATATATATATATAAGCCCCTCTCCCACTCGTTCCGAACCCTACGACCTACAGTACCGCCAACACCAAAGACCATTAACAAGCTCAATTTATTCAAATCGTTCAACAACATCCCAAACTAAAAAAAATTGTCTCTCTTTCTTATTTATCTTGTTCCATCTATTTATATCCATCTCTGAGAGCGGGATCAAAAACAAGAAGTAGCGAGAGAGGTAGCGGGTCGGAGCAACAACGACAGTAGTACGGAACGACAGCGACAGCGGTTCTGAGCGACAATCTAATTTAAGGTCGACACTTTAACTTTAACTAATGAAAAAAAGAATTAATTTAGTATTTTTAATTTATATTATATTATGTGTTAATTAGTGCATTTGCATGATTAGGGTATTGTCATGTAGAAACCGAATATTATACCATTACTTGAACTATTTTAGGTAGGTACCCGTTCGAGATTAATTTGATAGGGATCAATCTCGAATAGTCCCCTTTTGGGATTCCTCTTTGAATACTTTGTCTCAATTAGGATTAGTGGGTGTATGCTTAGCAATCTGGTGTCCGAGAAGGATTCGGTCTAGCATTTTTCCTTATGTTCCCACGAGTACATATAAGCATGCGCCAGCATACTAGGGGAGCTAAGGGGAAATACTGTCAAATTTTTCTCAGACAATAAATTAACGAGTGTACATTCACTATTGAAACAATGTATTCAAAGAGTGGGTTAGGATGGTTGGCCGGCCCAAAACCAATTATTGTTATATGACTATCATGACGTGAAAATATTTTTAACTTGTACAGATGGATTCACGGAGCTGGATTTATGGAAGGCGGGACACATTTGAATATCTGGAAGGAGTTGAGAAATTTGTGGAATGTTCCAGGAAAGATATAAGGGTCCATGCTGCTCGTTCTATTTTGTGTCCTTGCATTGATTGCCAGAATATTCTGAGACAGCCCTCAGTTGAAGTCCTACAAGATCACTTGATTGCTCGTGGGTTTGTGTCGGGTTACACTCAATGGGTGAAGCACGAAGAGTCCAAGGAAGACACGTGCAATATTGTAAGGCCTATCAGGACAGTACCGAACACTAATAGTGATGATAATGCAGCAGATTTAGATTCAAGTTCTGATGCGCGGGAAGAAATGATGGTTGAAAATGTTGAAATTAATGTATAAAATTTTGATGATCATTGTATTAATGATAAACTGGATGAAATGATGACTGATGTTGAGCCTAATTTTGCTGATATTGTTGGATTGTTTGACACTTTGATTATGGAAAAAGACATACACTTATTTCTCGGTTGTAATTTTTTTTAAAAATGACTGCTACTTTTAAATTGTATAATTTGAAGGCAACTAACGGATGGAGTGACAAGAGTTTTGACTCCTTGCTCGATCTTTTATGAGAAATGCTCCCAAAAAAATGAGTTGCCCGAGTCGCTTGAGCCTCGCCATTGCCCGAGCACGCCTCGCCTCCCCCCTCACCGTTCTCCTCTCCTGTCGCACCCGAGGCCCTCCCCTCGCCGTATCCTCTCCTGTCGCCCGAGCACGCCCCCTCGCCGTCGCCTGAGCACACCTCGTCGTCGACCGAGCACGCCTCGCCTCCCCTCTCGCCGTTCTCCTCTCCTGTCGCACCCGAGGCCCTCCCCCTCACTATTTCCTCTCCTGTCTCCCGAGCACGCCCCACTGCCACTTCAATGTATGTTTGTAATAGCCGCTGTGTGTGCTGATATGTGCTCGTATTGCTGATATGTGCTGATATGTGCTGATGTTGAATGGCCAAAGTGAATAAAATATGGGATGTATTTCAAATGAAACATTTACTTGGTTTCAAATGAAGCATTTATTGGTTGTTGTCTTTTATTTTTGTAGGTTGATTTTTAATCCATGGTTATTAATCTCTTGTTATTAAGCTTAGCATTTACTATTAGGTTTTAACATGTAGGCATGACAGCCTGTGAGTCCGTCCGTCCATAATAAAAAGGCAAAAACCGTTGTAAGAAACTTCATAAAAAAACCTAAAGAAGAAAGGACGATAGAGTTTGATCCCTTAGGCGTGCCGACGGGTCAAACATGAATGTTTTTCAGGCCATACTCTCGTATGTGGCGAGAGAGACTTTGGGGTGTGCCGTCCATTCATGGAAGAAGGTACCTCAAACTATAAAGGAGGCCATGTGGAAAGATGTTAAGGTACAAAATGAGTTATATAATGTTATCTTCCGTTGTATTAACTGTGTGATGCATTTAAAAATGAGTTACAAAATATTATTTTCAGGATATTTTCAATATAGTGGATGACCCGCACATGCACCGGTGCTTGGTGAGCATGGTCGGGCTTTATCAAAATTCGAGAGGCTCATTGGTGCGTTTCTATCTCAGGAAGGGCAAGAGTCCTTGTGGTGATTTCAATATATTAAGTGATGATTGGGAGGCTTTCAAGAAGGAGAAAGAAACTCCCGAGTTTCAAGTAAGAACGTAAAAATTTCTAATTTTTTTTTATACTTTCCAAATAATCTAAAACTCACAAAGTATATTGATGATTGGCTTTGTAGGCAGCGAGCGCGTGAGGGACGACGACAGCTAGTAAGAACAAGCATCCTCACAGGTTCGGGTCCGGCGGCTACAAGTCCACCGAGAAGAAGTGGAGCAAGGACATGAGGGTGTACTCATCCCCAGACTCGTCCAGTATAAGTCGGGAGGATTGCCCGAGGGCATTTAGGTTCTTGGCTGGGAGATCCAAGCAAAACGAGGAAGAAAAACTAGTTCCTTATTCTGACGCTGATCAGGAGCTCCTCTGACTAGTGATAATTCATTTCCTCTATATTTGTTTTATACAATTTTTTTTTTTATAAATTTTACGAACCCTTCTATGTTATAGGAGAATAAGATGAACGAAACCAAGGATGGGACGTTCTTGTCACAACGTTCTAATGACGCGTTGAGTGCGTCACTTGGAACGCCCGAGCACTTTGGGAGGTTGAGAGGCCACTCCCAGGGATATATTGGTATGAAGGCTATTTTTGGGAAGGGAAAAAGAAAAGCTACGTCTCACGCTGCCTGTGATGAGAGAATCAACAGTGTGAGTAAATTTAAAAAATTAAGTGATAAAAAATATTCACAAAGATATCTATAGTTTCTCTCTAAACTTTTTATATAGCAAATGGAGAAATTTATATAGCAAATGGATATATTTATATACGGGCTAATGCCTTTATATTTCTCTAATTTTTTCACTTATAATAAATTAGTTTTCAAACTTTTAATTTTGATAAATACCCCTCAAAACTCCTAAATTCATGACAAACTATCCCCCTCCCCTCCAGCGGTTAATCAACCATATAATAATTTATTTTCAGTTGTAAAATGATGAAAATGACCTTGTATGTCTATAACATTATAATTTGAATATTTATATTTTATGTACTTTTAATTTACAAAAATATTTATCTAACGATCCAATAAAAAATCATTTCATCCCATATACCTTTAGCTAACGATCCAGTCAACTTTCAAAGTAAGTTATCTGTAAAATCGAGTCGTATACAAGAAGCATGTAAATTGCATACTGACGATTATTAGTCAAATTTCAAAGTAATTTTTCTTTAAAAAAAATAAAAAGAAAATATGAGAAAATTAACTTTTGTACTAGTGGATGACTGAAAAAACAAGCCTGTAGGCTGTAGTCCACAAGCCGTTAGAAAAGGATTCCACAAGTGACAGCACTTAGGTTAATATAAATTTGATCGTTGCCAAATCATTGTCGCTTCATATTTCAAACCAGCTTCTAGATATTGGAAATGCATCGCTTGTTTGTATCCATATTAAAGTGCATCTCTCTTGGTATTATTTTTCTGTAAAGTTGGTCTAGAACGAATGAGAGTACTGCTTATATAAATTTATTTTGGATTATATTCCGAAGCCAGAACAGCTAACGAAATGCTCGGTTTAGGTCAACTATTAACTAAATGTTTTGTTCAATCGACAATCAGATTTGCAAATTATCTTTCCCGAAAGATTTTTCTGGTTACTAAATCGTAAGCAAGCACAAATTTACTTCGCTGCAAAAACAAGACCTATAAACTTGTAGTGGTGGTAGTTATTTAAACTTATTTTTCAAAAAACTTATACAAGATAAATTCCTTAACAATGAGTTATTTTGACAATTTTAGTAAGAGAAAATATTTTAAGCCTCAAAATTCTATCCTCAAATTTATACCCTCAATTATCTTTTTTACTTTTCATTTCAATAATATTTTTATTTTTAGTAAGTTTTTATATTTCACGATTAGATATGAACACCCATTAATTAAGTGTGAATATAAATAATCAAATATATAAGTATGAATAATATGAGTGTGTTTGGCTTATGTTTTGGTATAAATAATTCTATAAGTGAATATGAATTGATAAGCATTAACAACATGAATATTTCAACTTATATTTCAGTATGTGCTCTATCCCCCGAACTCATCCCCTATTGTTTTCTCTTCCAACTTATCAATTTTAGCAGTATTTCTATTTTTGATAATTTTTTGTATTTCAGATATGAACATCGTAGTAACTAAGTATGAACGCCTCTATAAATTAATATCGGTATATTGTTTGTGCTTTGTTACAGGTGGTTTCTGTATTATAATCTTTCTACATCAAAATTTAAAAATGACATCATATTTTAATATAAAATATGATAACAAATAAAGTAAGAAGCAAATATAAATAATGAATTGCTTTTATACAATAATCATAGTTTTCCAAAAAAAAAAGTATAATTAAATTTCAAAATTTCAAAATTCTTTAGCATAATGATGTCGTTTAGGAAAGAGATATCATCAATTGTGTGACTTTTAATGTAATAAGTGTGTTATGAATTTAACAAAGACCTTAATATTTTAAATATTATAATTTATGACATCACAAAAAATCTCTAATATATCTAATGATTTATGTTCTCTATAAAAATTAATCAATAAATTTTAATTAATCCTGACCATTGCAGGATCACTTACATGCTTAATAAACAATATAGATGAATACTCATATATGTAAGCATGAATAACATTGATATTTTTGTCTTGTGCTTCAATCAGTTTTCTATCTCCTAAAACTATCTTCTAACTATTTTCTCTTTCGACTTTTCATTTTTGACAATTTTTCATCCACTTGTAGGATGTAGTATGCGTATGAATAAATTTTAGTCCGTTTGAAGTGTACATACATATTATCATGAATGTTAATACTAAAAAATGAAACATTTTCATATTTTCTCCATGCATATTAAAAAACTGAGGGAGTTTTTGGGGGATTTTTATAGAGACAGTTAGCACAACCTTTGACAATATATTTTTATATAAATGTGAAAAAGATCTTAAAAATAAAAAAATTCTAGATATGTTATTTTAAATAAATATTATCATTTAACAGTCCATCAAAAACAAATAAAATTTTATATAATTTATAATAATTTTATTTTAACAGTCTTCAATGAACTATCAAATTATAATGAAATTGATTTCTAAATAAATATTATCATGCGTCATGCCAACTACCTCTCCTAGTCTACAAAAAGAATGCATAAGAGACGGGTCAATGATTTCTTAATAAAATTACAATCTAACGTGTTTATACGGAATAAAAAAAATAGTTAAATAATTTATAATCCAATTTGATCCATATAATTATCTATATGTGAGTTTTTCAGATATAAAATTGATTTCAATTAAATTGCATGTTATTTGATCTCGGGTCAGATCGAATCAGATTTGCAGTTTTTAAAAAATCAATTAGTTGGATCAAGTCGAATTTGGATCCAGAAGAGTCGGGCAAATTTTTCGGATTAGATCAAATTTTGTCACCTTTAATTATAACTCAGAGGTAAAATAAAGATAATTCAACACTAAAATTGAATAATAAAATAAAATTTTAATATTTATTACGTTTCATAAAGATATAACTGAAAACGGTGACATATAACATCCACAAAACAAAAAAAAATAATAACGATATAGTAATAGTTAACGAGTAAAATTTTAACTCTTAAACAATTATTTGATTTATTTCTTATATATAATTTTTGGAAAATACATATACCTGATTATATATGATCGGATCAGATTTAGCGGATTTCTAAAAGTAAATTCATAACTCAAATATATTAGTACAAATCGCGATCTGCGCCCAACCTGATAAAAAATGAGGAATCTATTTTTCTTTTTTGAGGATCAGGCGGCTTATATACTAAATTTATAACAATGTGTTATTTTGACAATTTTGACAATAAATTTTCAAATTTAAATACAAAAAAATTAAAAATAGAAAAAAACTTATAAATATATCCTTCAATTTATAGATTGATGGTGATTTAATTTTTTATGCAATTTCATTATCATCTGATACTCTATCAAGGACCATCAAAATTTTATTCAATTTGCAACGATTATAATTTGACGGTCTTTGATGGACTACCAAACGATAATGAAATTATATGAAATTTGAATCACCATCAATCTATAAATAGAAGAACATATCCATATAGTTTTTCTATTTTTAAGATTTATTTTTTATTTATTTAAAAATTTATTATCAAGATTGTCAAGATAACCATTGTCAACTGATCCCTTCCCATATATATATATATAGAGAGAGAGAGAGAGAGAGTAAATCTAGCATGTTTTTAAGCTCACGAAAATTTTTCGTAAGCTTAATTAAAAAAATATATCAAATCATCTCCAAATTTTGAATTATCATACTCAAAAAGTATATCAAAAAGAAATATAGAATATTCAAGTCTATTGTCAAGCCCGGTAAAATTTTTGGTTGGCAACTAATCTTAATTGAGTAACTGACGATTAAGAAGCATACAAATTTTATGTCGTTATGCTAATTAACAATATTTGTATAATGATAGCTTATGTTCCGTACGAGTTTTTTGAAGCATTAGTGGCAATGGAATCTACTATTATTCCTACACTCTTTCGAGTTTCGACCACAATTCTGACGAGCTTTTGCTAATGTAATTATTGCACTAAAGAGCACTTTGTTTTTTATTTAAAGCTGAGATCATTGTTAGAAAAATTAATTCAAACTTGAAAAGAAGAGAGATTTTATGTATTTTTTATTGTTGGGTTGTAACTTGTAAGCTCATTGCATGAGCTGAATTGAATGGAATATTTAATTTTAATAAATATTGAATTTAAATTGGTACTTGGATATAAGTTTGGTATTAAATGTAATTAGTTTTGTGATTTAACATCTCATTTGTGCCGAATATGCTCTTATAATTGCAACTGAAAATGGGTGGTTGATTTGCTGTAGTGATGGTTTATGGTTTTAACCTAAAAAATGAATGTCAAGGATTCAAGATCCATAAGAGCATGCCATCGCAGTGACAAAATATCATGCAATTCTGGAGCATGTTAGAGATATCAACCTGAAAGAAATTGTCAAGAGCCGCCTGAGACATCAGTCCAATGGCGTAATTGCAGTGCAATTACAAGTCTATAAAAATTGTTTTGCAAATTATATTCAACAAATATTTATTCACGTGTACAAATAAATTTCAAACAATGAATAGTGAAATACCAGATTTTTTAAATATCCAAATTGTCAACGGATATGTTAAAATATGGCACACAATTTCAATTTGCTAAATGCCGATGCACAAAACACAAGTAAATGATATGCTGGAGATAATTATACAACGGAGGATCATTGACAGTAGTTAAACTTGACAAATATGACAACAATCTTTTAATTAACTAAACTTGAAATAACATGTAAAAAAAATTTAATAAGAAAAATCCAGAAACATACTTTTTGAACATATATATTGATTGTGATTCAAATTCCATCCAATTTAAATGTCATTTGAAATTCTGTCAAAAGTTGTTAAATTTGGACCTGCAAATTTCATGCAATTGTTTCTTTTCTTTATGGAGTATCAAATGAAAAATAAACTTCAGAAAATTGAAGTACACTCAATTTCTAGATTTAGAAATATCTCCATATTTTTTAAACTTTTTCTTGAATTCATTTGAAAACATGTTATCAAGATTGTTAAATTAGCCATTATCAGTAGATACACCTAAATGACTAGTGATGCATACCATTTAATTCATATATTCATTCCACCTGATTATTCAAAGCTCAAATAAAGGCCCCTGGTTTGATGTCTTGAAGCAACAACATTATTGATTCAACAAATCATGTTTTATCTAAATTGCAGTTATATCCAGATTTGTATTATTGTGAACATGTCTGGTATGTTAACAGTCATAATTATTGAACCGGACAAAGATGTTATATATACGAAATTTGGGAAAAAAAGATAAAAAAAGATTCGAACAATTATAAGGGAAAACAATATTCTTTGTATGTGAGGTCGCAAATTTAAAAACCTTATAGAAAATTTTTATGGATATTTATGAAATTTAAATGCTTGACTCTCATCTTTTTTATAAGTGTGGAATATAAATTAAGTTCCATGACAAAACATCTTAAAAAATAATTAATTTTAAAATTCATAATAAATGTCAGCTTCAAATAAAAGGAGTACAGGATTAAAATTCTTTTTGCAGTATAAAACCTACTCGTAGATGGGATTAAAGTTTAGGATGATTGACCATTAATAAATATAATTTTATGCGAAATTAACCGAGTAACAGTTTATGACTCGCAATGCCAGCAGGAGACAACCGCCGCCCAGCTAATTATTCTATGTTGCATTAATTTCACCATAGGAAAAGTCCTCTTATGCGGCTCAATTTCGGAAATCAAAATCATATTAACTAATCAACTACCATGACATGGACTTTGGTGCACATCTAACCCGGACAATAATTAGAAAAATGTTAGGCGTCTCGATCATGTCTGTTCCGCATTTTTCCCGACAATTATTTGCTAACTATAATTATTCATTTGTTAATTAATGATTTATAATTGTTAATCACAAAAGTTCACGTTTTTTTTCTATATAAATGTGTAGAAAAATTGAATCCCTGTTTGCTAATATTTATATGTTCTGAATTTTCATGTAGCACGAGTAATAATAGGTCGTACGAGTCAATTTTGGGGGATCATTTTATGTACAACTCCCCTCAAAATATGAAACTACATAATAATAAAAGAAGTTAGGTTGAATATGCGTGCAAACAGAAGTCCGAAATGGGTGTAGAAGTTAACATACAAAAGCAATTTCTTCTACACATCATTTTTGAAAGCCTAAATGATGTAAATAATTTCTTGTTTGGTTTTCTAATACACATGAAACTTTGTCCACAATTTATTTCCGAAAAATAAATTCGTTCTGTCATAAAATAATATAAAATGTTGAACTTAATCCTAATCGTACAAAAAAAATTACTGTCTATGAAAATTAAATCAATTTAGTGAATTTCCTTTTCTATAGATAACTATGAAATCACCATAGAATTGCCTTACAAATATGTTGAATGTTATTGGCGGAAACAAAAAAAAAAATATACCAACAGTCAAACATGTTGAATATAAAACATGACTTTCAATCACATCCAGCCACCAGCCTTTTTGCTTTCTGAAATTGACGGCCTACATTAAAAATGAGTAGACACCTTAAACTAAATTTCTAACTTTTTGGTAGTTTGGCTTATTCAACAACATGGGTTAATCCAAAAAGAAAACATGTCAACCATCGACAATCTGATCAAGGTGATAACGAAATTTACATAATAAATGAGAATACAAATTAGTCAAAGAGAAGGAACACACAACTTAAACTTTGATGACGGATTCTGTTGAAGCTATTTAGCACTGATTAATAAATAAATTAAATTACATGGACATAAAACACATAACTCATATACCTACATCCTGGACTGCATTTTTCACTATACATGTTAAGAACAAAATGTGTCACTTGATAACATTTCATTTAGCTTTCTTAAGTATCCTTTAACATTCTTGGTTGCTTAACCATCCTGAAAATATGTGTTATCGCTGGTAAAGCCTCCTACTTAATTCTCTTTTCATCTCGAATCTTAAATTAATATTTGTCAGAGCTGTCAGACATCTCTATCTTCAGATCAAGTGTCTTTCAATAACTTCTTCGATCGATATTTGAAAGTTCATTGGAATTTAATGGATGATGATAATAAAATCAATCAATAATTTGAATCATTCGATTTTTCAATTTAAGAGCCCATCAAATAGAAATTCAACTAATTCGACGAACATATCAGAATATCGACATCGGACAAAAATCATTTTTTTTTCATTTACGACGGTAGAAAGAAATCAGATTTTTTTATTATTTTAATTTCTGTTTTTAATTAAGAGAGAAAAAAAGGAAAAAGTCGAATAGAATTGGATATAAATACAAACAGAGAGGAGACATCTGAACTGTAACCAATGTTTCTTTATAAATAAATTAACAACAAATAAAAAATATACATACATCAATAAAAACACAAAAAAATATATATATAGTTCAATGAAAAATGGTAAAATTTCCAACATTAGATCCGATGTTATGAGAACCAAACAACCGATTGTTCGTTAGGGTTTTGACTTTCGCTAGCAAATATATAATACTGAAGTTAGGGCTGCACAACGATCTGAGTTAAATCGAACTCAAACTAGACTGAGTTGAGCTAAATTAAACTTGAACTAAAGCAAATTCGAGCTAATCCAAAACGAGCTGGCTCAAACTAGAGCTGAGGTTGAGCATCAAACAAACTTAATTGTTATAATTTTTATGTTTATTTTCATATAATCATAAATAATTAAAGTTGATATAATAAATATTTTATTAATTTTATAATAAATTCAAAAAATAACTACTATTAACTAATATTTTTATATTATCATCTATAATTATGATGTAAGTATATGTATTTTTAATTACTTAGATTATATTAATTAATTTATTTTTAGTTTACTAATTTTATAACTAAAATATATTAAAATAATTAATATCAAATTATTTACGAGTCAAACCGGATCAAGCTATTAAAAAATAATGAAATCGAGCTCAATCCGAGATAATAAAAAAATCTAACTCAAACCGAACTGTAAAAATATCAAGTCGAACTCGAGCGACGCATTATCTGCAAGATTTTTGTGCAGCCCTAACGTAGTAATGAGTACGATTCCATGTCTCATAATTTACATGAAAAAATTAGTACGGAAACCAAGTTGACCCAGTGGGGTTGGTGAGCAACTTTAATTAACCGATATCTCCTTTCCGTTTCTTATAATAATGATCTCATTTATGCAAATTCAAAATTCTATTAGGGAAAATTAGAAATGTCTTGACGAGTCATAAAAGGCACCCAAACAAGATGATACACCAACCATCTCCTAAATAATTCTGCACCAAATCACTCCATACATGCATTGACTTAAAAATCTTGAACACCATATATATATATATATATATATATATATATATATACACAAAAACTTCAATTCAATTTTGCAACGCTTCACCTAGCCTTCATCTCCCTTCCTCTCACGGTTGCCTCCATCATGTCTAGAGAAATGAATGAAATAAATTCTCATCCGGCGACACCGAGACCGAATGATGTTAATTCTCATCCGGCGACACCGAGAATGACTGAAATAAATTCTTACCCCGGGACACCGAGAATGAATGAAATAAATTCTCACCCGGTTACACCAAGAATGAATGAAATATTGTCCCACTCGGGGACACCAAGACCGGAGGCCAGAACCCCTCCGATCTCAACTCCACCATCCCAGATTCATTCTCCATCTTTTACTCGCTCACCTCGACCGCAAGCGTCAACTCCTCGAACACCACGGTTCATGAGGACACCGCTTGCCAGCCCAATCAGACATGCCATAGTGACCATGAAGGGGCACCTAGAGGAGCTGGGTCATTTGACCAGATTAGACCCCAAAGATGCCTGGCTTCCAATCACCGAGTCGAGAAGTGGGAACTCATATTATGCGGCTTTTCATACCCTCAGCTGCGGCATCGGCTTCCAGGCGCTTGTGTTGCCGGTTGCATTCACCTACCTTGGCTGGTATGTAATGTAAATATCTGATGTTTGTAGAAACAGATAATGACGTAAATTCATTGTCTAGCTAACTAGTTTAGTATGTTCCAAGTTGAATAATTAGAAACGTTGCAGCTTATTAAATCCTTTAAGAGATGAGTTTCGCTGGCTGATATTTTCATTTTTTATTACTTAATTCTCATGAGCGCGTCACTTAATGATTGTCTAACTGAATTAAGTATGATTGTCACTTTTGACCTTTTAGGTAAAGAAGCTTTTAGCTTTAACTTTTGTAAATAAAAATATTATTTTCATTTCCATGAAGAATCTATGACTTCTATAAGCAGGTTTTGATAAAAAAAAAAATCAGAACAACACTTTATGAGTTCCATCACACACACAGAAAGTCTTACGCAAATCCTTTTGATATATTTGACAACATTTCAGGATTTCTGATTAGAGAACGTCGTGTGGTGTTTTCGATTTTAACTCGGTAGTGGAATATCCAATTTGAGGATAAAAATTGGGAAAAACAAATTAAGTCAAGATTGCTACAGTAATATATGTCAGGTAGTAAAACGAAATTCCAGTTCTTGTTTTAAGAAAGCAATGTGAAAAGTAATATATGCAAGAGCTCTATTTTTTTAAAAAGATAATTAGAGAAGAAAATAGGGTATTTTAAGTAAAACGGAATGTGCTCAACAAAAAGTGATCAAGTTATTCTGCTGATCAGTGAGAACTCTCATGAAAGAAAAATGAATCTTAAGATTAATTGTATCAATAATTTTCGTTTGCAGGACATGGGCAACGATTGCTCTTACAATAGCCTTTGTATGGCAACTATACACTCTCTGGCTACTAGTACAAATGCATGAAGCAATTCCAGGGATCCGTTACAGCCGATACATGCATCTTGCGATGAGCGTCTTTGGTAATTGAACTTTGACCCAAAAATTTTATCAATTAGAGAAATTAAACCATTTTTATAATTGGTAGTTTAGTGCTGTTTAAAAGATCACCTGTACCATACTAGTTATTCAATCACCATATTATTCACATCTACTGACATAACAAATTTACTGTTTTATTGTGACCAGGGCCCAAAATGGGAAAGGTCCTCACTCTGGTCCCTATCATGTACCTCTCAGCGGGTATATGCTCAGCACTGATGATTGTAGGAGGAAGCAGCATGAAACAATTCTTCAAGCTGGTGTGTGGATCAGGGTGCACATATCAGCCACTTACATCAATTGAGTGGTACCTGGTATTTATCTGTCTGGCGGGAGTTCTTGCACAGTTGCCAAACCTTAACTCAATTGCAGGTATTTCCCTGATCGGTGGGACCACAGCTATGGTATATTGCACCTTGATATGGGTGTTATCAGTGAGCAAAGGACGGGTGGCTGGTGTGTCGTATGATTTGGTTACTGCCAAGTCTGATCTAGATAGAGTTCTTGACATACTTAATGGACTTGGTATCATTGCTTTTGCATTCAGGGGACATAATCTTGTGCTTGAAATACAGGTAAGGTCTTATTTGTAATATATTAATTCTATTGTTGTTATTATCAGGAAATTAATTAACCATTCTAACATGCATGACTCTTCATTTTTTTTTTTCTCAGTCTACTATGCCATCAAGTCTAAAGCATCCGTCTCATGTTCCAATGTGGAAAGGTGTCAAGGTAGCTTATGTAATTGTCGCGCTGTGTCTCTATCCCATGGCAATAGGTGGATTTTGGGCATATGGAAATCAGGTAAATTTTAAATCAGCGTAACACTCAACTTCTCATGAATTCTACAATTGTTTATACTTAATAGAATGTAACCTTTGGTTTTGTATTTCAGATACCTTCTTCGAACGGGATCTTGACTGCTTTCTTTGAGTTCCACACGAATGACCTTCCCGGTCGGTGCTTTGTCTGACAATATTTCTTGTCATCATAAATTGTTTGGCCTCCTTCCAAATCTACGCAATGCCTGTATTTGACCAAATGGAGGCTGGGTACGTAGAGAAGCACAACAAGCCATGCCCGCAATGGCGCCGCACCGTAAACCGGATCTTATTTGCGGCGATTGCTTTTCTCATAGGGGTTGCATTCCCCTTCTTGTCAAACCTAGGAGCTCTTATCGGTGGAATCGCTCTGCCTATTACACTGGCATACCCCTCCTTTATGTGGATTTCAGTCACAAAGACAAAGTCCAATCAGAAAACTGCATCTTGGTATCTGAATTGGTTCCTGGGTAGCCTTGGGATGGGCCTGAGTGTCGTGCTAACAATTGGAGCCCTTTGGAGTCTTATCAAGGAAGGTGTAGATCTGCATTTCTTCAAGGCGGCAACATAGGGTGAGATGAGAACTTATAGCGTCGCCGTCGCAGAGCAAAATATGAAGCTAAACTGTTGTGCAATCTTTTGATAATAGGAAGTAATGATTCTTCTTCAACGATTTTGGACGTAGTAATTAGAAAATAGTAAATTCATTCGAGGAAATCACGATTTTGCTTACCGATGATTCTTTTTTCAAGCCACAAAGTTGGGTAAATGCACTCGCCAACCCAATTACTCAAATCCAACAAGAGCACTTAGTCTTTTTTGTCAGAACATGAACCGAACAATATTTATACGATAGAAAGAAGAAAAATTAAAGATACCGTACTTGATAAACAGGTATATGAAAAGATGCAATATTTAAATTTGAAAACAGAAGGCAACTGAGTTTTCTCTGCCCAAAACTGGTAAACTAGATGTATGAGAGTTGCAACAGTGTTAGGAGAAAACGAACAAATCAAATACAAGAATTGCTACACTCAAAACAACACTTGCACATGATACAATCAAGCTATGTGTAAGATACTACTCAAAACAACACTTGCACATGATACAATCAAGCCATGTGTTAGATACTTCACGCCTTTGTAGCTCCTCTGCAGAGGGAATAGGTTCTAAGAGATACGACTTCTTACTTGATAAGCAAAACATATATAAATTTCGGCAAATGCCCTGGCTGAATGGTTGAACTTTTTCAGGCAAACCCCTGGAAAAACAATTAATTTGAATATCATACTAGAAAAAAATTAGAGTAAGAATTTGAGTGGTATCAATATCAAGTCCATAGCATACCTCAAATATGGAACACGTCTCCTCCTTGCGAGCTCGTAAGTTGTTTGGTTGGTCATAGCAAGATAACTAAAATTAAAACAATAAAGATCTTTTGGTTAAATTTCATTTTGTATTTTGCCGTTGGTGAAGATACCAAGTGATTGACATAAAGAGATATCCTACATACCTGTGAAAAATACATAGGACAAAGAGAAAGATGAAAATTAGAATCAATATGCCAAGTGCAAGTATGGCAAGAAAATCCTTCCACCTGAAAGAAAAAGTCCCAATAAGATCCCAGTTACAAATATAACTATTAAAGGCCCTAAAAGAAGCCCAAGAAAACATTCATGTTCAAAGTCACAGTACCATATAAGCTATGCCAGTACTGAATAAACTCAAGGAAGGGCCAAACACAGAAAATAAACATATAATATAAACTTACCAGGCCATAGCAATATTTTGTCGCAAGAAATGAAAGTATAAGATGATAGTCCAGGCAGAAAGGCTTGTTTGTAACAATAAATACCACCTAGAAAATTACCCAATTAGTTTTTTCTTTTTCAAAGCATTGCACTATAAAAATAGAAGGCATCAGTAGACAAACAAAAAGATCAAACAGATAGAGACCAAAATCGGCAGTGATTCTTCAGGCCAATGCAAGTGCCCAGCCAGACACAGTGATGGTCGAATTGGAGCACACATTTGTCACACTCATGGCAATGTTTGGACCGTGGTGGCTGTAGAGAAAATTTCAGAAAGAAAATAATTTGTTACTTAATAGATCTTGATAGGAGTTGTCGTTTGCAGGAATACACGTCTGATGGGATATACCTAATATGTTTTGCAATAATATACATATACATGGAACAACAACAATTCAGAGAGAGAATCTTGAAAATCAGCCTCATTTATTTAATCGGCATAGAATGATCAAAAGAAAGTTGAACCATTAAACCAATTGTGTTCACCTGATAGATATTGCAGTATGCACAGGTCCACTCCCTATCAGATAGGAGAAGAACGACAATACCATCATATTTCAAACAGAATAAACCTAGTGTGTGTGCGTGCGAGTTTTTTTTTTTTGGTGTGTGTGTTGGGGGGGGGATTTGACATCATAAATGAACATAGAGAGAAAAAAAAAAAACCTGGGGGATGAGCCAGGAGGATGCAAATCTGACACAATTTTAAACCACTGCGAAGTATTTGAATCATGATTCTCAGATTGACCAATATTTGCTCCCCTTGATGATGATCGTCTTTTCTTAACCATCAAAAATAGGCACAAAAGAGTAGTATAAAAATATTAGCTAGGCAATTATTGGTATTTCTTGGTTTTGTTATCTATTATCATATAATAAGTAAAAAGAAAAGAGAGTGATGCTACTGTACTTGGATATTGTGTGTGTGTTAACAAAGGTGGCATGCATTTCATTGCATTCTCGCATTGCATCAATTACAAACCTATATAAAGAAAAAGAACGATAAGCAAGCTTAATCAAACCTACAAAAGTTAAAAATACTCCACCTTAATTCTATGTAATACTATTTTGAATACCAGTGTTCTTCAGCACAAAAGAAATTGCCAAACACAAGGTTGCTCCCAGAAGAGTGTTATCTTCTGCTATTCCAAAGAAACATTATAGCAGAAGAAGGGAGAGAGAAAGGGTGTTCTTTCCTGCTCTTAATCCATTTTTTCTTTCCAAACACTTAAGTATCTAAGCACTATTACAGTTTACAACTAGCACCCTTGCAACAAACACTCTTTTACTGTACTCTTCCAGTTACCAGTTTTCTAGCACTATTCCTAGTATTGCAAAACAACCTTGCAGTAAAAGAAATTATATGGGCCTGAAAAAGCATAAGAGAAAACTAACCCTGGTTGAGAGTAGGCAGTGTAGAAATATTGGCTAATGGTCGCTACAAGAAGTGCCAGATATATTATAATCCACCTGTATGTGTAAAATTAATTGAATGATTTACATCAAAATCATACATGTATCTTCAATTGAGCATAGTTTAATAGAAAACACAAGGTTGAGGCAAAACATTTCGTAATTTTTCTAACTAAAAATGCATTTTTTTCAGTTATACCTCCTGATTTCATAGATATATTCCCGCATGCATTTCCAATTTGAGTCCAATTCTAATATTTCAATCATCTGCCTATTTCATGCTACTGATAGACAAAATTAAATGGCTCACCGGAAATTATAGAACAATACTCTTTCGAAATTAAAAAAAAAAAGAATAAGCAACGAAAGTTAATTTGCTAGTACCATGGCATGCCATTGTTTTTCCATAGCAAATCCGGCTCCAGTCCAAAAATCAAACCCACAAATATGATATGAAGCAATACCAGCATCACTTTGACGCTCCGTTTAGATTTCTTCTCTGAAATTAACCCCAAATTCACCAAAGAAAGAAACAATCAATGCAAAGAAATAAAATATCCAGAGCTGGACAGGGAACAGAGCTAGAATGGATCCGAAATCGAACCTCGATCGGACATTTCAGCACATCGGTCGGAGATCCTGTCATGCGTGTCCCGGATTCGCACGCAAAGATCTTCTGCGGCAGCCATCAAAGCCGTAGCATAGAGGAAAACAAGGGGGAAAAAATAAAAAGAGAGAAGGGAATGGATATAGAGGGGAAAAGAAAGGGCGCCAAAAAGAGGAAGAGGAGCAGCAGAAGAAGGGGTAAGTTCGTTGCTCCGGTGGTTCGACTTACCGCACAGGTCATATTATTTTTCCTCGACTGCGTTGAAAGATAGGTAGATCTGCTGTGCGAGTATTCCCAACTTTTCTATGCACTTTTGCGGGGCCCCCTATGTATAGACGAATAATTAAGTAAAAAATAGAGTTTGCTGTTCGTTGCAGCGTTGAATATCAGGTTCCCACTATTATAGTCGATTGGGAAAAATACTGATAGATCTCGGCACGGCTTCTTGTGAAATTGATAGGTGAAATTGATAGCTCTCTGATCTCTGTAAACACATTTTCAGCGTCAATGGAGCAAGATGATTCATCTTCTCTATTGGATAATAGGCACTTAATTCTTTTTTTATCTATAATTATTAAGCCCTTTATTTCGTCCGGACAAGGGCAAAGCTTCCCACGTGGAGACAGGGTACTTGTTTAGGTCTAAATCTATAATTTTTACCTCGTTCTCCACTTTTGTTACCTCAATTTTGTTTTTAATTCATGGGCCTTTCCTGTCCACAAAACTGGAATATTTGTAATATATACGTCGAGAGTGACAATGTTTACATCAACCCCTTCGAAAATTCTTCAATTTCTTTAACTTTAGAAGTATGGATTGCAATGGATTTTGGATTGATCTTCTTACTTAACTCTGATGTTTATTTATATTTAATCACTAAATTTTTATTTATTTATTTTTAAATACTAAATTTTGATGTTTATCCATATTTAATCACTCTCATTACTTTTTCATTCAAATATAATTAAAAAAATAATGAAAAAATAAATATAATTTCATTTTATTTATCTATTTTTCATTTCAATTAATTTTAGCAACAAATATAATTTTATTTCAATTATTTTTTAATGAAAAAACTAATAAAAGTGATCAAATATGGATAAACATCAAAGTTCAGTGATTAAAAACGGTCAATGACTAAATGTGGATAAACATCAAGTGACCCTTTAATATTTTGATCTTTAGAAAAAAGATGAACATCCCTCCAATAATAAAAAGCTGTGATTATAAAACAAACTAATTAAATACATTAAAAACATACTTTACAATTGCACCGCAAAAAACATGATGAATTGTAAATTTCCTATTTAATTGCGTCATTAAAGAAACACATGTATTGGACCCAACCCGAAATTTAACAAGTAAATTGTCCCAGTAAAGATTTTATCATGTAAGACTAACCATACTCAAAAGAAGATTTGAACAGGGACCTAATTTGTGCTTCAGTCTCCCAACAGCATATCTGACTCGTCCTTGAACTGAAACTCCCCCTTACGGCAGGGAGTTTATAGATATATTCTTTTGATAATTTTGATAATAGATACTTAAATAAATATAAAAATTAAATAAATTTTTTTATAGATATATTATTTTACTTATAGATTGATAATGATTCAAATTTTATGTAATTTTATTATCATTTGATAGTCCATCAAAATTTTATACAATTTACAACGGTTTTAATTTAATAATTTTTAATGGACTATTAAATGATAATGAAATTACATGAAATTTAAAATACTACTGATCTATAAATTAAAGAATATAAGTATAAACTTTTCTATTTTTAAGAATTTTTTATATTTATTTAAAAATTTATTGTTAAGATTGTCAAAATAACTCATTATCAAGTAATCCCTCCCCTTATAATCTTATATTAATAAATACAAGTTTTGTGTGTTTTTTTTCATCCATTCAGTTAAAATTAAAGAAATTGCTACCTCTCCTTCCTTAAACATAATTTATTTAATATATGATAGAAGAATTTTAACTATTTTACTAAAGTGTCCTTTTTAATGCCAGAAATTAATATTTCGATCATCACTATATAGATGTTTTAAATGTCCATCAAAATGGGGATTTAATAGTTAATACCAGACTTTTCTTCAGCATACCTAAATCTCAATAAATCCTTACATGTATCTATGTCGTCATTATTTACTTATTTACATCGCAAGTAACAAGTAAAGTGCACCAATCCTCAAAGATTATTTAGTTTATGGAGTAGTGAGGCTATTGTGCATTTGTGCTTCATGAAATATAATGGATAGTGTATTTCAAATTCAAATTTATATTTTTAAATAAAAAATAATCAATTCAAATCGTTCATTATAATCTTTATATGAAAATATATTAGCCAATAAAAATTTATATTTTTTAGAATTGATTTGCTAATTTTTGGAATGGATAGAAAAATATTATTTTTTGATGAACTAGAATTTTCAGATCAAGATATTTTCTCTCCATCTGAAAAAATAACAAACAAATACTAAAAAATATTAAATTTTATTTACTAATAGATTTTTATACGGAGAATAAATAAAATTGTTTGGATTGATCATATTTAGTTTGAAATTAGAAATTTAAATTCGAAGCACACTAGTCACTGTGTTTCGTGAAGCACAGTACGCATAGATAAAAAAAATTCACTCCAACTGAGTTCATTTGTTCTCATGGAAACAACAATAAGGCCAAATAAGAAACGCCATTAATGAAAATATAAGAATTTGTATGAAGAGAACAGATGCCCTTAAAATTAAATATCAAATAATTATTATTTAATTTATTAAATAACAAAACTAATTGAACAAATATTTTATAAATTTCTCTTATATATGTATGTAAAAATTTATATCATTTCAATATTATTTATATATACATATTAATAAAATTAACAAACAAAATTTTACAGTTTGGCCTCATTACTTGATGGTTATTCAAATAAATTTTTTTTTTATGATTTTTTATATATACATATAATTGAGATGATATAGATTACATCCAACGGTTTACACTTTTATATATGGATAGAAATCCCTTGACAATGGCTTATCTTATCAATGTTGGGAATGAATCTTCAAAAAATATGAAAAAAATAAAAAAAATAGAAACCTCATAGATATGTTCTCCTATTTATAAATTGATGGTCATTTAAATTTCATCAAATTTCATTATCATTTGATACTCCATCAAAGACTATATAAATTTGATATAATTTGTAATAGTTCTAATTTAATGGTCTTTAATAAAATATCACAAACTATAATGAAATTACATGAAATTTGAATGACCATCAATCTATAGATAGAAAAACACGTCTATAATTTTTTTTCATTTTAAATTTTTTATATTTATTTAAAAGTCCATTGTCAAAATTGTCAAAATTGTCAAAATAACAATTGTCAAGTGATCTCCACCCTTTGAATACATACATGAATAAATATATAGATACTAGGCACCAATAATGATGGTTATTGAATCCTTTTCTTGTGTAAAACACATTGATAATACTCAACAGGTATGATGTTTATTTGGTTAGGGTTGACAAAAAAAATTTATGGTTCATGTGTCGCTCAGGATCAACTTACTATTGGCTCATTCGTTAATGGACTGAGTCGTTAATGAGTCGGCTTGTTAAGTTAATGAGTTGAGTTTGAGTTTAGGCCGGCTCGGCTCGTTAGTCTTGTTTGGCTCGTTCAACTACTAATATTTATTATTTATATATTTTTGTTGTGAATTTGTAGTACAGTAAATAGTTTATAGTACGATACGTATTTAAATTATTATATCAAATTACGTGAAATATTTTTTCATTAGTTATTTTAATAATTTTATATAAATTTAAATATAAAATATCATAAAGATTATTAACTATTAAATTAGTTTTAACGAGATTTAATGAGTCAGTTCGGTTAGCTTGTTAACTTAATGAACCGATCTTAACCCAAAACTTTTGACTCGAAAGTAATTATTGAGCCAGCTCGATTCGGCTCGTTAAGCTAATGAACTGAACATGAACCTGACCTAACTCAAATCAGTTCGGTTCGTTTATAGCCCTATATTTGGCTGATCATGAAATTTCACGCATCAGAGGCAATGCCAAGTGCTGATACTGTACTGGTACGAATAACAGTCGATGCTTTTTCCCATTATGCCGACGAACATATCCTTTTATATTTACCCATGGGAACTTTTCTATTGGGAACACAAGAAATACAAAAGTAGAAACCCATGCGGCCATGCCCGCCTGGTTTAATTTCCCATATAAATTTGTCGCCGAACAGGCCTTAATCTCTCGATAATTATTTATTATATATGCAATTCATTTTATAGAATTAACATTTTTTTTAATTTTGACTCTTATTTATTTTTTTTTCTTCAGGACGAAGCCCCAGAAACAATTCTATTCACAACATAAAAAAGGTTAGGAGTAGAGGAATCGGAAACTCGTGTGTAATATTCATTTTTAAGAGCCAATTCGATTTCTGGGTCATAACTCTGCAAGCCATGGCTGCAGCTTTATTTTTGAGCTGTTTGGTAACAAAATACAACATCTTGTACTGTGCAAGCACGGAAATCAAGAGAATCACAAGCATCAAAATCAGATTTAAAAAAAAATCTACTCCAACTTAATTTTTTTTATAGTGACCTGCTGTATTCTATGTTTGTGCAAAGAACAGCGTAATGAGAATAATAAATGAGCATAATAAAAAAATAATATTTTTTTCGATTAGCGTGAGGACAGTAAAAATATGATATTATTCCGAACGGTAGAAATGTTATTTGAATTGTTTATTTAAAATAGTAACGGAAAATTAAAAAGAACAACAAATATTTTATTTCCTCTCAGAATAGCGAAACATTAACTATTCTCACTATTCTGAAACAATAAATTTACATTTAATTACACCATCACTATTCCTATTCAGAAAATAACAATTATTTTGTTGTTTTCGTGACATTGAAACGTATGTATAGTCATACGATGTTAAGTAATACTGATACGGCCCCTAAGTAATGCTTCATTGTTGCGGTCTTACCTGTCATTACTCAAAATTGAAATCGTCCGAAGTACTTTACATGTAAAATATCCGATTTTAAATTGTCTCAGAAATTTAAGAATATATCACCATCCTGATCGTAGACGGCCGTCTACCGATTCATTGATCGAGATTGCATGAGCAGCTACGCCACACCGGTAGTTGCTTCAGATTAGGGCTGAATTGAGTTATTTTCCAACCCCTGCACCAAACATAGAAGCCTAAATGGAGCCTATTTTAATTAAAGCCCATGTACATATACCAGTCATTAACGATCTCAAATTCAGCCTACTCTAACGAGACAATTATCAAAGCAATGCAGCCCATTTGTTTTTCTCTCCACTCAGGATTCTTTTTCTTTTGTTCTTTTTCAAAAGCAACCTCTTTCCTCGACCTAAACAACACATTCCAGTCACGTGACGTACTTAGCAGATTCAGGTGGGCTTGTTATCTTGGGTTTGGTATGTAAAGGGAATAAATTTATAAAAAATCGATAACTAATTGCAAGCCACAACACAGCATCGAAGGTTCTTTTTATCATCTATATCATGTTTACTTAGGGTTACAATTATTGATCCGATCCGATCTGATCCAATCCGACGGCTTAATTCAATCCGATTCGAATTTGACATTATCTAAAAATAAATGGGATCTAATTTTTTTTATCTGACTTGAATCGGGTTAAATTTTTTGAAATAACTTTGTGATTTAGTACTAATTAAAATTTAAATATACACTAATTATATACTAATTAAGATTATAATTATGGATCTAATTTTATTTATCCGAATCGGATCGGGTTAAATATTTTGAAATAACTTTGTGATTTAGTACTAATTAAAATTTTAATATACACTAATTATATACTAATTAAGATTAATTATAAATTAACTATTCTGTAATTATTTAAAATAATATAAAATATTTAATAGTTATCTAATTATTTCCCGATTTAATTTTATCAACACCTTCGGCTAGGCAAATTTGAGATTCTGACTATTTCAAATTATCTAGTTAGTTTTATTTCAGATTTGAAGCTCAGAATTTTTTTTTTTGTAAAGATGAGAATCTAAAATTATCAACATTGAAATATCCATTAAAAAAAATCATCTGGATTTTGAACTTGCAATATTCGACATGATATTGGTATTATGGGCATCCAATTCAATTAAGCATCTAATATACTGTTACTAAATACAAACTAACTGGAACTTTGATTATAACATTACCAAACAATTCGAGTTAATCAAGTCAAAATATAAATAGCTGATAGAATTTTTGTATGGAATGTCGTAGCTTCATATTTAAAAGTTGAATGACTTAGAATCCATTTCGTATTAAAAATAAAAGTGTATGTATTAACTTGTAACGATGTGCATATACCAATATTTATGCATTTCTAAATGAGGGCGTCGTGCTTTTAATTTATGGATGGATGGCAAAAAGTAATATTCGTTACTATAAATTAAAGAAAAAAGTGAATAAATTTGAAGAACTTTGCTGGAGGTGCTATTAATATTTCTAACTCAACTCAATATGTTTGTTTTGTACTGTACGTTTTTATTAAAAAAAAAAAAAGCTTCAGTTATACTTTTAAAATGCTTTGAGTAAAGTTTGTGTGAGCGTCACTTATGGTGCAGTCATTGAAAATGTTAGATGACCATTACTGAAAGTATCACCTTTAGTAACAGTTATTTCTAGAGAATTGTTATGAAAATGACAAAAAAAATTCATTATTGAATTTGAATGGTATCTTCAGTAACAGTTCTCTGTAATGTCTTTTTCTTTTGCTAAGTTCGTTTCTTTCTTGCATTAAAATTTGGATTACTCACTGTATTTTTTTCCCCATCAGGCCGGTAGAAATTTCATTAACATTCAAATCCAGTTACATAAATATAGAAACAACATAAATAAATAAAAAATGTCTCCTAAAAAGGGCTATTGCCAAGGGGAAGAACCGTTACATTCAATAAGAAAAAAAAAAGCTAAAAAAATAACCCTTCAGTGATATAAGCTGATTTATACTTTGTATTTTTTGCATGTCTTTTATATCAATTAGTGTTGTAACTTGATTTTTATCCTAACAAATAGTTCTCGAATAAATAATTAAAAATATAAAATTTTAAATATATTCAATATAAAATTTATATTAAGAAAAATTTAAACACAAAGAATAATATTAAAAAGTTAAATCATTTTAAAAATTAAATTCCGTTTCAACTATATTAGATCCATTTATTTCAAATAAGGAGGTTGAAAATCTATACTATTATATAAAGCATCTAAGAATTGGAGAGTCCATTTTTTATCATAGTAATTTTTTATTATACCCATTTTATCCCTCAATTAGACGGATAATATTTATTTTTGGTTGATCGAACGTATGTGATCGCGTCCATTGATCCTCTCTTTCTCTCCATTTCTTTCCCTTATATACTATTATTTTCATAATACTATTATTTTTTTATTTAGCATTTAGCAATCTTGTGCATATTTGGTAAGAAATTAATGGTGATAATATATGTTAGAATAATTTACTTTTTTGCCATAAAAATCATGAATCATTGACTCATATTGTGCAAAAATCTCATCCAAGATTAAATATAGTCTTTATTATAGATTTTCTCTATAATTTGGTGAATTTATAATTTAATATTAGATAAATGTGAATTTTTTTTATCTTATAATATTTTAATGTTTAAATAAAAGAGTCTGCTGCAACGCTCAGGTATATAGCTAGTTTATATATAAACCATTTAATATAAATGGATGAAAAGACCTTAACAAATCAATCATGTATAAAAATGATGATATGACATTCTTAAAATTTTTGAAAACTCAATCATTTTTATATATTAAGAATTGTTTGGAAGTGGAAGGTAGAAGATTGAGGAAGATTAACAATAGAGGTAGTGTTTTTGAAGATGTCTCAAAACTACAAAAAAAAAGAGAGAAAAGTTATTTGTATCTGTGCGACGTTTCTTCATGCGTCTCACCATTCGAAAAGAAATTAGCGATGAATTATGGAACAAGGACATATAATCCCTCTAAGCGTACATTGAGAGGTATATCATGAACATAGAATGTATATTTAGGAGTTTTTTAGAGATCTTGTGTTATCGATTTTTATGGGCGCAAACCCTCACTGTTAATTACCTTAGACTCTTAATCTCGATGCACCTTTGGATCTTAAAAGGAAAAAATAAATATAATAGCTAAGCAATGGTCAAGTGATCAAGTAGTCAAAAAACATTGGGGAATAGAGTCTTATAATACAGGCGAGACGTTTTATGGGATAGTTTGACGTTTATATGGGATGATAAAAGATGAACTTACAAATAGATCAGTTCAATCTATATGAAACAACGAAAAATAAACTTACAAACATATCAGTTTAATTCTTACTAATCCAGAAGATCAAATTATAAATAGATCAATTCAATCTATATGGAATGATGAAACATGAGCTTACAAACATATTTCTTCATTTTTTATTGCTCTTCAAGATGAACTTATAAACAGATCAGTTCAATCTTTGCTACTTCAAAAGATGAATTTACAAATAGATTAGTTCAATCTACATGGAATGATAAAAGATGATGTTGAATAAATATTAAATATTATTTTTAGTGGGTTTTAAATTTAGAAGTTAGTGGAAAATAAAGGAGACTCTTAGAATTCAGCAGTTGCAGAATTTATGGGCTGATTGATGAGGGATATGAAAGATCAAACGATGTCCGTTTTGACTGTATGACATATGGAATTCCCTACAGAGAGTTATGACTGTTTTAGTGGACAGAGGTCACCAAAACAAATTTGTTGTTTGATATTCCGTTTTTAATACGAATTTTCTAGATACTTCTGTTGTCTTAGCCTATAAATAGAATTGTAATCTGTTGTTTGCTATATAAAAAAAATACAAGAGTGTCTAATAGTAAGAAAATTTGTTTTATCCATTTATTCTTTTATCTCAAATGTGATATCCACCATTCTCTTTTAACACTAAATTCCTTTGAATCTTAGACCTTCAATTAGTGCAAGGACTCTCTTTCTTTTTCTCTTTCTTCAACAATTGGATCTTGATTTCTGACACTAATTTCATAGTCTTATCTCTCTACCTTTTTTCTTGTTAGTTGAGTTTATATAGGCATTAGTACAGAGTGTAGAAGAGTCTAGATGACTTTGATCGAGTCTTGAGTTGGTTTGACTATCTCTTGATGTTTCTTTAGTTCCTTGCACTTGGTTCTTTTATTTTCTGAATTGATTTGTGCTTCTATGTCTTTAGTTCACTGAACCAGTTCTTCACTCAGTTTGTCCGGTGTGTAAAGCTAGAAACGGTTATAATTCTGATGATATTTATGACTCTATCCCTATTTATCATATAGCCATTCCTTTCCTTTTTAGATCTTTTTAGAGCCCAGTTTTTAGTAATAATAATGATTATTAAATTAATATTATTAAAAACAAGAGTGACAACCGTAAAATTTCAAATATACGAATGGCAGCGCGCCACTGTCAGTGACGCGTTTCATTATTTTTATGAAACGCGCCACTGCTAGTGGCGCGTTTGCTTCTTATATATACAAAACACGTAGCGCCTCTCCATCTCACTTGCGCGGGTTTGAACGAAACGCGCCACTGGCAGTGGCGCGCTGCCATTCGTATATTTGAAATTTTATGGTTTTCACTCTTATTTTTAATAATATTAATTTAATAATCATTATTATTAATAAAAACTGTCTAGAGCCTCCTGAGCGCCTGAATGATGCCATAGTGCTCCCTTCAGTAGGTTATCGGATCCTTTCCATGCCTGTTATCCACTTTTAATTCAAACCTAACTTTTAGATACCATTTCACTCACTTTTTCACTATTTCTTCCAGAATATACCTTATTTTAACATTCACCATTTCCTTTAGCACCATGACATCGCGTATCTGATGCTTAATTTCAAAATGCATTCCCTCGTTCTTACTACAAGTCTTGAGATAGCATAGGCTTTGAGCTATTTCATACTTTTAGTACTCAATTCACTCAATTGTTTAGTCTTCTAGCATCGTTAGAGGATAGAGAAGGTGATTGAATCATCCATTTTGAAGCTCATTTCGCCATTTTTGAGATTCACCGTTCGGCATTGAATGGAGGCGAGAGTTATCTTCACTGTTTCATCTATTTTTTTTATCAAATTTTCATTGCTTGATCGGCTCACTAACTTTCCTTAAATCTAATCCGTGCTTGTGTAGAAACCAACTCTCCATTTACGAGGCTTTCTTCAATCAATGGCACCCAAATAATCTTCGAGGAAGAGGAGGAGAAAAAAAGAGGAGGGCAGGTGAAATTTCATCTGGAGTTGGTGGATCTGGTGTTCGTGCACCGAAACAAGAAAGATAATCAAGACAGAGAGCTAGCGTCTTTGAACCAGGTTCGTTCACCTTTCCATGATTTTTTAATTTAAATTCCTTTGTATGGGCTTAATACCTTGTATGAACTGACCACACTGTGTTGATTACACACCATCACACTCATAGTCTATGATCATTGGGCCCAAGAAGCAAATGATCAAGTCTGTGTTTTAGAATTAACATTTGGATTTGTTGGTTCCCACTCCCGCATGTTAGTGGCTGTTTATTTTCCTTAAAAGCTTCCACATCAACACTTAGTAGTAATAGTGTTGAGGTGGTGCCGATAAAATATAGCCACGTGTCTTTATTAGTTTAATCATGACAATTGATGTCGACTCCGTGTTGACACGACATTAATTAGCAGGTGCCATGCGTCATCTCGATTTAGGTGCTTTAAGCATAGTGTAAGGCTCATGATGTGGCACTAACCAGTGGGTATCACGTGTCACTGGTGGGTCCATATCCAGTGAACTTCATACCATAGTGGGACCCACTTTGATGAGATGGACCAATAATATGCTGTCACGTGGCATTGGTTTGATGACACGACCCAATCAAGAATTGTCATGGGGTACTTTCTTTCTTAAGTCAAATTTGAATATTTCTTCCTTGAGGTCCCTAAGTTGTACCTGCCTTGTTCTTTTCCCCGATTTGCACACAACATAACATTGATTTGATCTCAGCTCTCCGTTCGTTCTGATGATTTTTCTAATTTTATTTTGATAGTTTCATTCATCCAAAAATCATGAAATTTTCACTAAAATTTTCCAAATCTGTGTTGATCATCCTTGATATATTTTAATTCTATTTTTTTCTCTTTTTCCTTCATATCAAAAATTCCTTTGTCCATATAACCCATTCCTTTTATTATTATTTCTTAATTTCTATGCCAAAATGTTATATCTCAATATTGCCTCTAATTAAGCATTTTTCAAACTATATTGATGTTTTATTAGATTCAATTTCATATATGATAAAAAATTAATTACATATCAACATTTGAATCAAATATTGATTTAATGAAATGCACTCATATTAACACTTGATTAACCTTTTGAACTTAACTTTCATGAGAACTCTGCATTATATCATAAAAGTAGGAACATAGTGAAATTCTATATCTCAGTTGTATCATAATACTAATATCTGGCACAACAAATCCATCATTGAATTGAGATTTCGTCATTTCAACGTTTAGGGTTTTCTCTTTAGTTCCCTTTTAACTTCTTATAATTTTCTATGCCTATGACTGACATGTGAGCCCCACATATTAGAATAAAAAATAATGGGAGAACAATGACCCATGTGATCTAGCTATCTTACAGACAAGTTTCTCTCTGGTCCTTAGGGGTTATGTTCTCCCTGAGAGAAAATGATTGATCTTTGTTTATATACTTTTAATTGGACATTAAAATTTTCACTTGGGAATAATTAGTTTTAATCTGGTTTAATCATACTCAGTGCTTATATTTTACTTTTCTTATCTCCTTCCTTATTGTTTTAAAATAGCTAAGATGTGGGTTCTACACGTCAAACAAAAAAATTATATGGATGACATGCAATGGGATCTTCCCTCCCACTTCTTTCTTATTTTTTGTACTGGATTTCCTTAGGAGTCACCCATCTGACTGAAAGGGTGATAAGTGAGTTTTTATACTCTTGAATTTTTGCACAAATTTTTATGTGGGACTAATCATTTTTTACCTGATTTGTTCCTTTTTAGTGCTTACATTTATCCATCTTACTCATTTTCATTTACTTTCTTAGTGTAGTTGACATATAGATTTCACATATTAGACAAAAAAAAATTATATGGAATACACCTAATGAAATCTTTTTTCTGTTCTTTTCCCTCTTCTTGTGTTGGATTTCCTGAGGGTCACTCACTCAATTAAAAAGTGATAAGTGAGTAGTTATACCTTTGAACGTTTTCTCAAATTTTCATGTGGGACTTGTCATATTTTAATCTGATTTTTAAAGTCTCGTGAGTGATTTTTCCTAACTAATGGTCCTATTTATACCATTTTGTCTGTTCTTTTCCCCTTAATTTCATTATTCCTTCTCTTTTCTTCATCTTCTTTTCTTCTCTCTTCTTATTATATATATTTAAAAATTTTATGCTCAACTTTTAAAATAATTTAAGAGTAAACAAAGAGCGACCCACCAAGATGGGTTCTGAAATTTTGAAGAGCGTACCTTGATGTATTACTTTCAACCCTTCTCTTTCCTTTTATCTCTTCTCTTTCTTTTTTATATATTTATATTTTTTTTATCTCTTCAGGCACTATTATTTCTCTTTATAGTGTCATTCCTCGACGCTCAAGTAATACGAAGCAACTACAAAGAAGGTGAAGCGTGACATTAGAGCGCTAAGCTGGTGCACATTACTTTACTTGTCTACCTTTAATTAAACCTTTAGTAGGGTTCTCTGGCAAGGAGGGTGTTAGCGTGTAATTTTTTGTTCTTTAAGAAAAGGAAGTTTTGGCTCCAGCTAAACAAACTTCAAAATGATGTATTTCGATGTTTTCAAAACTTTTCATTTATTATTTGGCAAACTAACCTAATAGTGCCATCTATTACCATCCTTTATATGAGAATTCTGATGATTTGACATCTCTTATCTCCGCTATTAGAGCCACTCCCATCTATCCATGAGTTGATGATTTATTTTTTCATGATGATCTGCTCATGACATCATGTCTCTACGACCTCGAGGTCTTACTTCTACAACTCCTCTTACTCATCTCCTGGGTAAGGAGATTATTGATGGAGAGGCCTTCAGATGAACTACCGCTTCATTCGTCATTCCTCTTGAGTGTCATGGTTATCAGTTGGAGTGAACCCGATATATGCTCATGTTAGAGCAGACCATACTTGAGTGTACTAGGATATATGATTTGATATTTCTATTGATGTTTTGCTACCACATCGACACATTATGTCTATGGGGCTTTTATGAGAGGTGAAACTATTTCACCAACACTCCTTTTCATTGATGACAAAGAGCTGAACCCTACCCTCCTAAAGCTTGCGACCAGCGGATAAGTACTAGTCTCCAACAGCAATGACATATAATAAAATAATGATAAATATTTGAGGCTGGATAACCAAGAAATCTTGAGAAGAGGAGGTTGATTGAACAACAAATCGTGCGACGCTCGACAATTGGAGTAGTATTGTTTCATAATAATTTACAGCAAATTTATCAGTTAGGGTTGGATAACCACTAACCAAGAGACATTAAAATATGAGTGTGATGGATATTCCCCCTCTCTCTTAGTTTATATAAATTTATTTTGATAGGGTTTTTCTAGAGGTGCAGTCTCCATCAACAATTTGAATTGACATCCTCCTCTCTCTCGATGAGTTTCCGCGATCATCTCTCTCTCGTTGTCCGTCCTACTACTACTCTATAACCGGACGACATTGTCTTTCTCGCTCTCCATCTCTATTAGTCTCGTTTTCTTTCTTCTCTCCTCTACACCGTCGTCGATCATCACCGCTGCGATCTCTACATCGACGATCCAGCTCGAGATAACTCAATTAAAATGAGACAAACTGAGATATCAGAATGAGCTGGCTCGGCTCGCTAATATTTCGAGATGAGTTTGAGTTGTATCCAACTCGTCTGTGTTCCTCTCGTTGGGCACCCCTAAATACAAAGCATATTTTCTAATATATATATATATATAGTAAAGATACCGTGAGTTTAAGCTCACGGAGGTCTTCCGTGATCTTAACTCAAAAAGTATATATCAAATCATCTCCAAATTTTGATTTTTCACTCTCATTAAATTTTTCATATTGAAATTTTATGGGGTACAAAATTTTAGGATGTTTCGAGTTTTCTAAGTCGCTCTTTTCAATTTTTAAAAATAATATACAAATATTGAATATTTATTATTATTTTTAGAGCCGATTTTTAAAAATTAAAAAGAGTGACTTAGAAAACTTGAAACATTCCAATTTTTTGTACCCCATAAGATTTCAATATGAAGAATTTAATAAAAGTAAAAAATTTAAATTTAGAGATAATTTGTACTTTTTGAGTTAAAAGGTATATCCGCTCTATATATATATACACAAAGCAGGTCACAATGGTTCTACGCGTTTCACCTAAAAAAGGGGTGGAAAGTGACAACGGTTTTACCGTTTTACTGCTGATTGTCCAGTTTTCAACATTTATACTGGTTATACGGTATGCCTCCCAAATTGGTGGCCCCCCAAATGCCTCTTTTCATAATGCTTCTGGGAACTAATTATGCTGATCAAGCATGTGATTGGACACAGCAATCGAGCGTTTTGTATAACCTTGTTCTGATTTTAGGACACGAATCTGTACGGGATTTTCAAAAGCCGAAGCTTTTGCTCACATGAAAAATCGAATACCTGGAACTACGATTCGTGTGATCATTTGCAGAACAAAGGTGTCCAAGTTTGACTTTTTTTTTCCTATATTTTTTTAAAGGAGAGGTATCAGCCCTGACTATTTTGATAATCAATAGATTTTTAAATAAATTTGAAAAAAAAATCATATTTTTATTAGTTTTGGATGATACATAAATCATTAAATCAATAAATTTTGTATCTATTTAAAAAATAATAAAAAATTTCGAAAATTATAAAATTTAATCTCTAAAGATATTTCAATATGAAGATCATATCCGACGGTTTAGATCGGCTGTTTGGACTTTCAAATTCGAGATACGAACATGAAGCACATAAAATTTTGTGCTTCGCGAAACACCATAGCCTCACTCATATATATATAGTAAAGATGTTGTGAGCTTAACTCAAAAATTATATCAAATTTTCTTTAAATTTTAATTTATCATACTCATTAATTTTTTTATATGAAAATCTTGTAGGATGCAAAAATTTGGAGTGTTTTGAGCTTTGCAAGTCATAGTTTTTAATTTTTAAAAGTTAGCTCTAAAAATAATAATAAAATAATTAATGCTTGAACATCATTTTTAAAAATAAAAAACGGTGACTTAAAATGTTCAAAACACTCCAAATTTTTGCATCCCATAAGATTTTCATATAAAAAATTTATTGACCATGAATAAACTAAAATTTGAAAATGTTTTGATATACTTTTTGAGTTAAACTCACAATATCTTTACTCATATATATATATATATATATATATATATATATATATATATATATATATAAAGTTTGGCTACGGTGCTACGCGTAGCACGGATGGCTCGTGTGCTACGGACCGTTTCTCCGTCTTCAAAGTTTAAATGGTCAATATGACCGGTCAAAATATTTTTCATATGAAAATCTAGTTAGAGATCAAATTTTATATTTTTTTTAGGATTTTTTTAATATTTTTTAAGATAGTTAGAAAATGACTCCTTTTGAATGACTAATAATAAATAAATCAAGTGATTTTCTAGCTATCTTCAAAAATATAAAATTTGATCCCCAACTAGATTTTCATATGAAAAATATTTTGATCGGTCGGATTGGCTATTTGAAATTTGAAGACAGAGAAACGGTATATATATATATATAGTTAGGCTATGGTGCTACGCGTTGTTAATGATCAAATTTACTATGGACTGAAAAATATAGTTAAATCATCTCCAAATCTTGATTTATGGGTCTCAATAAATTCTTTATATTAAAATATGATGTGATATAAAAATTTCTATTTTTCGAATTTTCTAAGTATTAGTTTTGAATTTTTAAAAATACCTAGAAAAATATGTATTATTTTATTATTATTATTATTGAATCATCTTAAAAAAAATCCAAAACTAATACTTTGAAATTTTTTATATCCCATCATATTTTGATATAAAAATTTTATTAAGATCTATAAATCAAGATTTGGAGATGATTCCTATATTTTTTTTTGTCTCAGTAGCAAATTTAATTCATTAACTACGCATAGCACCATAGCCTAACTCATATATATATATATATATATATATATATATGAATAAAGATACTAGTGAGCTTAAGTTCACTGGAGGTCTTCCATGAGCTTAACTCAAAAAGTACATCAAATCATTTTCATATTTTAATTTATCATTCTCATTAAATTCTTTATATGAAAATCTCGTGGGATGTAAAAATTTGGAGTGTTTTGAGCTTTTTAAGTCACCGTTTTTAATTTTTTAAAATGATGTTCAATTATTGAATATATTATTGTTATTTTTAGAGCTGATTTTCAAAAATTAAAAACCATGACTTAAAAAACTCAAAACACTTCAAATTTTGGCATCCCACGAGATTTTCATATAAAAATTTAATGACTATGATACATTAAAATTTGGAGATAATTTGATATTTTTTTTGAGTTAATTAGACTATTGTGAAAATATTTACATTTCGAGCCCAAGTGCATACGTCTCAAATTTTATCGTAACACGTCCGAAATGCAAAATTATCATTCTCATTAAATTCTCCATATCAAAATATTAAGGGATACACAAATTTGGGGTATTTTGAGTTTTCTAAGTATTTATTTTGGATTTTTGAAAATCAGCAACCACAATTCAATATTTATTATTATTTTAGTGCTGATTTTCAAAAATCCAAAATAAATACTTAGAAAATTAAAAATATCCTAAATTTTGATATCCCTCAATATTTTGATATGAAGAATTTAATGAGAATGATAATTTTAAATTTTGGATGTGTTACGATAAAATTTGAGCCGTATGCACTTGGGCTTGAAATACAAACGTTTTCACAATAGTCTAAATATATATATATAAGACCTGTCCGACCCGTTCAACCTGATAGATTTAGGACGGGTCGCGATAAAACCCCTCAAAATGAACCTGTAGACTCATCCCGTCAAAAACAATCGATCCATGCAAATCCACCCCATCCGGACCGTCCCGCCTAGTGTATTAAAATCGGGACGGGTTATGGCGGGTCGGCGGGTTTTGGCGGGACGGGTTGGAACGGGTCAATCGGGTTTACAAGGGACGCGTTAGGACGGGTCCATTTTGGGGGGTTTGGCCACGACCCGCCCTAGACCCGTCGGGTCGGACAGGTCGGGACGGGTCGGGTCCATGGGTGGGGCGGGTTGGGTCGGGAACGGGACGGGTCGGCGGGTCAAATTTGTTTTCTAAAATTCCGAAAATTTCAAAAATCATTATAACGGTTCAGTAAATCGTTGCAACGGTTCAATAAATTGTTGCAACGATTTATGAAACGTTATAACGATGTATAAAATGCTATAATAATTTTTAAAACGTTATAACATTTCAACAAACCGTTATAATGATTCGCAAACCGTTATAACGGTTCAGACACTGATATGACTCAAAATAAATTGAAATAAAATTTTAAATAAAATAATTTAAGTAAAAAATTAAATAAAATCTTAAAGAATTGGAATAAAATGATAGAACTTTAAAAAAATATTGGTTTCCCGGGTCGGGTCGGGCACGGGTTAGGGTGGGTTGGACGGGTCTAAAACGGGTCAGATCTAGCACGGATCTTTTTCAATTTTTTTGGCGCGTCCGTCTTTAGACCCGCCGGTTCTAATGAGTCACGGATTTGATGAATTTGAGCACGGATCGGATCGGAACGGGATGCGGGGACGAATTCCGTAGATCGGGTTTTTTCCCACTAGGTTTTTTTAACACACTAGTCCGGTCCCATTTTTAATACACTAGCTAGCAGAGTAACATGCTATTCGATCCTATCAAGGGGAGTACGACTTGTTACAGTGGAAAACCCAGTCAAAATTCATCCAGTTAATTAATATGTGTAGTACAATTTGTTACAGTGGAACCCTCAGTCATGATGGGAAGAGACTGAAACGTGCCAACATCCCACAAGGCTATGGCGTCCTTGTGATAAGATTAAAGATGCTATATCTTCACCCAAATTATTAGCTTCTATGCTCGTGACCTGACCAAGCCTTGTCCTATTATTATCAAATATTGCACGTATAAAATGTTTATTATTTGATTAATTAACACAGTTCGCTTACTGCAAAAGAAGATTTTTTTAGTTTGGAGCAAGTTTTCAAGGAGGAGTAGAGCTCTATCTAGAAGTAGATTTTATTTTATTTTTATGCCACAACGCATAGGACTTACTCTATTAAGTTGTGCCCAATTTTGAATAAGTTCATTCAAAGAAAAAGAGGCCCTGCTCTTTTTAGAGTGCGAAAGCCAATATCCTTGACCGATAAAGCTAATCAACTGATGAAGGCACTCAGGAATCGAGTAGTGGTCTCACGAAAGGAAATCGTTCAGAATAATATTTTGAGTTAATAACTAATGGCCGATATAAAATATTATAAATTTATTTATATCTAAATATGTATCTGAAATTACAAATAATTTAGCAGCTCAAATAGTAACTAACTAGAACGATTTTCAAAATATTATGAATTTAAGTTCTCATAAATAAAAAAATAAAATTTATAAACTAGACCATTATTTATCTAATATATATACACACACCTCTTATTAATCACGCATGTGTTTTGAATCTGTAATTGTCTAGATTTTTTGTTCAATTCCTAAAGCTAATATCAATCATCGATTGTGTTATTCGTCAAGTAATATTACTATCTCTATGGTCGTTTTCATCAAAGTTATAATTTTCTCTCATTTTGATTGTTACTCGAAATGTTGCATAATTTAGAAGTACAATTGTTTTACTTTGTGTTTCTTTTTTCTTAGATTGTCATAAATTTTAATTTTTCTTAAATTCTAAATATCAAATTTTCTCTTAATTCAATATTTATTTTCCATTAATTGTGTATTCATAATTAAAATTTACATTAATTACTAAATTATTTTTATTTCTTTTCTTTTCAGATGAATATATAAATTTTTACATTTTTAAAAGACATAATTATAGCAGCACACAGGCAAAATATTAGTATGTATATATATAGTAAAACTAGTATGCTCCTAGAAGTACAGACCCCCTCCGTGATCCTAACTCAAAAAATAAAACAAATGATCTCCAAATTTTGATTTATCACTCATTAAATTCATTGTATTGAAATCTTGTGGGATACAATAAGTTTGGGATGTTTTTGAATTTTTTAAGATATTTTTTTAATTTTTAAAAATAATATACAAATATTAAATATTTTATTATTATTTTTAGAGTTGATTTTCAAAAATTAAAAAAAGTAACTTAAAAAAAAATTGAAACACCCTAAAATTTTGTATCCTATAAGATTTCAATATGAAGAATTTAATGAGAGTGATAAATCAATATTTGGAGATCATTTAATATATTTTTTGAGTTAGAATCACAGAAGAGGTTTGTGCTCCTAGGAGCACGCTAGGTTTACTCTCTCTCTCTATATATATAGAGAGTTATGCTACCTTTAGTCATGAAATATAAAATATATTTCATATTTCGCATCATATCTTTTATTTTTGAATTTAAATCCAACCATTCATATTGTTCTTCATACTAAAATATATTTGACTTATATTTTTTGATAAAAAAGTTCTATTTTTTATGGTTAGAAAATTATTATTATTAAATATCATAAACTCAATGCATTTTCTTCCCTTAAAAAATAAAATATAATTTTAAAAAATATAAAATTTGATCTCCAAACATAAATTAATATGAAAAATAATTTGAATAGTTAGATAGATATTTTAAATTTAGGGAATAAAAAATACGAAATGAAATACAAAAGCATTTTGTATTTCTCGACTAACGGTAGTATAACTCTCTATATATAGAGAGAGGGGATCAGTTGACGATGAGTTATTTTGATAACTTTGATAATGGACCTCTAAATAAATATAAAAGTAAGATTATTGGTATAAAATAAACATGAGAATTTTAACATAAAAAACCATCGTACCGCATCGAAAATAATTTGCTAGATTACTCTCAAATTAATTGTGAAAAAGACAAAAAGATGATAAATTAAAAGGCCGGCACGCAACCGACATTTGCCCTCCCAAGGTGCGCGTAGTATCGCTCGCTCGTTCCTCTCCTCCATGGGCCATGGGCCATGGCCCCATCTCTCTCATCTTTAATTTCTCTTTTGCGCTTTTGAATGATGGAGATTTGGAAAGCTATTAACGGGACATCACACCGGGACTTTCTTTTGAATCCAAATTTAATATTTGCAAACTATTAGGATCTGGATCGGAGACCAAAATTCATCCTCCCTGTTCCAGTGCGCTGCAGATCGTATATCTGGCGACATGTAACCTCGAGCGATGCTTCACGCGTGGAAGTCAAAGATTAGCAATGGAGCTCCATATGTTACTCCGCGGTACAGAATAACAGGAAGTTTCGTTTAATTCGCTAGCACTCCGTTGACACGTAATCATCTATGATACAAATCATCTAAGAATTAGAATATCTATTTTTTATCATAATATTTTTTATTATATCTATTTTATCCCTTAATTAGACTTATAATATCTATTTTTGGTTGATTGAATGTATATAATCATGTCCATTGATCCCCCTTTCTCTCCATTTCTTTCCCATCTATACTATTATTTTCATAATATAGTTTTTTATTATTTATGCACATAATTTATAAATTAAAATACTCAATATCTTTCTATTTATATTATGTTATAAAAATTTGATTTAAGGTTTAAGATATGCGCTATAATTAGCAACTTGTACTTATTTGGTAAGAAATTAATGGTGATAATATATGATGAAATAATTCACTTTTCTTAACATAATCATCATTAATCATTAACTCATATTATGCAGAAAATCCCAATCATGATTAAATCTAATTTTTATTATAGGTTTTCTCTATAATTTGGTGAATTTATAATTTAATATTAGATCAATGTGATTTTTTTTTCTATTATAATGTTTTTATGTTTAAATAAAAAATCCCCCTGCAATGCGCGGGTATATAACTAATTTGTGAGAATCCAGCTTCCAATTGGACTCTGCTTAGTTAAATTTATTAATTATTGTACATTTTCTTGATACTGACCTAATTTGCGTTACAACATGAAAAATAGTTTGCATCTAAATTCCAAAAAATTAGAAATAATTTATTCGTATACTATGTACTTCATAAATCTTAAAGAGAAACATTGTCGATTTATTTTTTTACATTTGTTAATACAATAAAGCATATCTTAACTTAGTTAACAAATATATTACATGAAATAATTGTGCAAAATTAACAGCCATTAACGTAAAATATTTTCAATTTAGCTGACACAATTTCAACAATGCAATGAAATTTCGTTAAGATTAAAATCACTATACTAGGTTCGTTTTGATCAGAAAATAGGTAGAACGGAAAAGACGAAATAAAGGAACCTTCACCCTTGAAAGAAACTAGACGACATCTCCAGTTATTTAGAGTTGGACGGCAGCGTATAGAGTATAGACAAAAGTCGGACCTCGGAAATCGTTACTCGTGGCATGCCAGAAAGCAATGCCACCGTGTTTCTCTCCACCGATCTCTCCGATAAGTCCATATGGAAACTGACAGCGCGGGCCCTAATGCCCACGTGTCTTGCAGCTACTGGTTACATTTTTTTTTTGAGGATAACTGGTTACAGTTAAAACCAGAACCAACTCATCTCTTCCGAACCATTTACTACGTCCTCTGCAGTACCAATATGGCAAATTGGCAAATACAGGTAGTTGTTTCTTTTTTATAAATAACTGTATTGTATTGGTGCGGTTGAGGCTATCATATCTGATACGATACGGATGCAATAATACGGTAATTTTAAAAAAATAAAATATGAATGCGGCTATATACTATATTATTAATTATATTTATATTTAATATTAGAAGATTATATGATTATATTTATATATAATATTAAAAGATTATATGAAAATCATAAAAAATAAAAACGGCGTTAAAAAGTTTGAAGGAATAGTGTTGGGTGAAGTGATTCAATATATAAATTGAAAAGCTATAATTATCACAGAGATGATTTTCTGGTTTCGAATCACTTCTAGGGATGACAATTTAGCCCGCGGTCCGGTGGACCCGTCCAGATCCGATCCGGCCCGACGTCAACCCGTCCGGTCCGGTCAATGAACAAGTAGGGTCCATTGTTATATGAATAGAAGCATTAATATTTTTGAAATTTATAAATATGAATAATATAATTCAATAAACACCTTGGTGTCTTTTTGGTCATATCTTTTAACTCAAAAATCCAATCAATACAAAATTTATTTCTTTAAAACCATGATAACTATATCTATCATTTTTATATTTTGATCTCTTTCAAAAACAGAACATATAAATCTAAAAAAATTATATTATGAAGGTTAGCTGCTGAAAAATTTTAGACCTCAAATTTTTTTTAATCATAATTTTGTACTGAAAAATCATATTAACATCAAATAAAATTCATAACAATAAAATCTACAACTTTTATATTTTAAGTTTTCTCAAATTCATAATCTAAAATGCTCAAAAAATACATTTCTCTGCTGATTTTAAAAAACTACACTACACAATGGGTAAGACGGGCGACGGCCGGCCGTAAAAAAACTTGGCATGCGAGACGGACGAGCCTATATTTTCAGGCCCGGAGGTATGGGCCAAGCAGGACGAGTATGCGATTTTGATGGACGGACCGGGCCACAGGATTGACGTTTTACCCACCTACCCGGCCCATTGCCATCACTAATCACGTCTACAGGTACGAATTGCTCCTTAACTATCACAAAGTTAAGATTATATGTGGCTCATCCCATGAAGCTGCGTATGCGGCTAAATCCTTGATGTATTGGGGTCAAATTATACTGTTACTGTATCTATAATCGTGTCCGTCACTGATTAAAATAATCGAATATGTCATGTGGCACATTAGATATGTATCCGCATCGTATCTGGAGCACATCCGTATAGATCGCGTATCCAATACTTATTTAATAGGTTTTGAAGAATATCAAGGTAACATAGATAATAATAAAGGGAGCATTTTAAGACTACATCAAAAACTTTTATATTCTATTTTAAAAAAAAGCAATTTTTACATGCTATCTTGACAAATACACTTCATTACACGGTGACAACATAACAAACAATTATAAAAATAATTACATCAAAAACTTTTATATTTTATATTTAAAAAATCATTTTTTTACATGACATCTTGACAAATACACTTCATTACACGGTGACAACATAACAAACAATTTAAAAACAATTAGCAAATATCTCATCTACAATATATAAACTTTACATATATATTTAGATATAATTTGAAAACCTATTGTCATCTATCAAACAATTTGAAAAATAAATTTCCGAATGGAATACTAATCCACAACCAAATAATTTACTAATGAGGAAGGATCAAATGCCTCCATTTTTTGTGACTCCATCATGTCTCCACTTTTAAATTTTAAGGTCTTTTAAGTTACTTACCTTAAAAATATAAAAGTCAAATATCAAAATAAATTGTTAGATTTGATATATATTATATTTTCTTCTTACACATAAAAAAAATCATTTTCCACTTTCATATTTTATGAATTCAATAAGTTAAAAAAACAACATTTAGAAATTATTCATATTGGTACATTTTTGCAAGATCTTGATATCATATTAAATGATATTCAAATAACATAATTTTTAATTTATATGCAAATAAAATAATATAGGTCAAATTTAATGTTTTTTATAGTTTAATTCTAAATTTTGAGATAATAGAACTTTAAAACTGAAGGCATAATGGATACAAAAAAAAAGTAAAGATATTAGAACCCTCCTCATTACTAATTGTACAAAATTCGTTGCAGAAACCATCTAAATTAAAAAAATAGTCCATTTAAATTCTTGCTTCAATATATATTTTCCATTTCTTAATTTAGGGTACGCCTGGGGAGCATCCGGATGTTTGATCTGAAATAAGTCGGTCTCCGTACAATATTTTTGGACAACTATCCGTCAAAATTATGCATCTTGTGATAAATAACTCCTAAATTATTAAATTTAGTATCTAATCTGAACGTGAAAGTACGAAATGATTAAATTACCATTGTACACATACAATATAGTATTTAAAATACTTATGTTCTATGGATTATTAATTTACAAAAACGTATTAAGTATTTAGAAAAAAATATGGACAATTTAATGAAACATTGATCAGAGGCAAAACTAGACGGCGGGGGCCGATCCCCAGTCCGAAATTCGTTAAAATTGAGTAGTTTTTTTTAGTGATTTCAGTAATAAAAATCAAGATTTTTGGTATCTTGCAATCCTCCCCATCTCAATACACCTCCAGTCCCTCGTCTTTCAATTATGGTTCTGCACCTAACATTGATAATAAAAATATATATTTATCATTGCATTTATATTTTGATTTTCTATAATTTATTTTATATTTATAATTATAAAAAAAATATAATTATATAAATAATTAAAATCGATCAAATTGTGTTTATTTAGTTATGAAAGCTAACATATGTTATGAAGTAAGAAATAATTTTAATTTTAAAATAAAATTGAAAATTACAAAATATTGTTAATAACATAATTTTTAATATTAATTAATTAAATTATTGCATACTTTTTATAAAGAGAAAATAATAAAAATAAAATAACATATTTTTTGTTATTATGAATATTTAATTAATTTTCTATTAGTTTAAAATAATAATTAATAACTTTTTATGAACTAAAAGCTCATAGAACACAAATATTATATTATAAGCCTGTAAGGATATTTTTATAATTTCATAGTTTACAATTAAGTGTTACATATCAAACAAAATGATTGGGAGTCATTTGTCACAAAATTTCGTAGTTTAAAATAGTGCTTGTTCAGATTAAAAATTGGAAGACCAACTAATTACAGGTCAGAACTTTAGAGGGCTCCAAAAACATCATCCTTTTGAATTTTGAACAACACAGTATTTGTTATCTCGGTTGTTAAGTAAATATGATCGTCCATATATATTCCTTCTAAATTGTAGTGAGGTGCCCTTGTAATTCGGCGCAAAACAAAAATCTATTAACTTACTGAGCAGTTAAGATTAAGTTATACAATATTCGGGACAAAATTAAATTAGCCACTCAATCGACGGATTTTAGTTGTACCAAATAAACAAAAAGGCATGCGAAACTTTTTGAAAAAACATTGTAGGGGATGCCGACCATTCTATCTTCACCTTAGAAATTAATTAGTTATTATTATTTTCCTTTCCACTTTTTTTTTTCACATATACTTAGGCGCGTCGGTCGCGCGTTATTTTATTCACTTTAATAACGCATGGCCCCACAGATTATCCTATATAATGTGCCCCTCACTCTTTCCATCTCATCTCTACATTCATACACACTGAAAAGCAAAGCAAAAACTATAAAGTGCCTTATAATCTTTGTTCATTTCTTTTGCCTTGTGTAATTGAAGCACAAATCCTATGGAGGGGGAGAAGAATCAATACCTAGGTGAGGTTGGTGCGCAAGAGGAGGATGTTAAAAGCAGGGGGTTGTTTGGTTTCATGAAAAAAAAGGACGAGGAGGAGGAGAAGTGTCAAGAGGAGGTGATTGTATCAGGCATGGAGAACGTGCATGTGACTGAGGTTGAAAAGATGGCGACTAAGAAGGAAGAAGAGAAGAAAGAGGGGCTATTTGCCAAGCTTCACCGCTCCGACAGCTCAAGTTCGAGTTCGGTATGTTTTTGTATGATCAATAGAAGAACAATATGACAAATTATATTTTGATCAAATTAAAGGCAAATGCAATTCAGTCAAAATAATAGGCCTGATCGACTATTGTGTTTTATGTTAGACGGCCTGATCAAAAGCAACACTCACTAATTTTTATAAAATCTATTTATATGATCTGTTCAACTCGAAAATTAAAATTAATTTGATAAAAGAACAATCAATTTTGTACTGCCATATATATATATGAATATCCTGATTTAAACGGCAGGATCAACCGATCCTGTTACCTTTGTGTTTTGATATGTCAAAAGAAAAAAAAAAATATGGTAAGTAGTCTGGCCTTACCAATATTTAGAAAAAAAAGAGGTACCATTTATGAAAACAAGTGTCACCAGTTCTACATAATTTATGTAAAAATTGCTCATTACAATTTACATATCATGTGAATGCAGTCTGACGAAGAGTTGGTGGGACCAGATGGAGAGAAGAAGAAAAAGAAAAAGGGTCTCAAAGAGAAGATTAAGGAGAATATTAGAGGCGAGAAAAAAGAAGAGCACAAGCCAAGCGAAGAAGAAATCAAGACCACAACTGTACTGGCTGAGGAAGTGGTGGTGACTCCACTGCCACCTCCCTCTACCTACCATGAGGATACCTCCATCAAGATTGAAAAGATTGATGATTCGGTCAAACTTGAAGATGTTTCACCTCATGAAGAGGAGAAAAAAGGCATCTTGGAGAAGATCAAAGAGAAAGTGCCTGGTCAGAAGAAACCATCTGAGGAGGTACCAGCATCCACAACGGTCGCTTGTGAGGAAGTTAACAATCCGGATGGCAAGGAGAAAAAGGGCATATTTTGTAAGATCATGGAGAAAATTAAAGGACCAGAACAGGAGGCAGAGAAGTCTGGTGAAGGCCATTAAGCCAGTTGTTGAGCTTCAAATTGGTTTGTTGCTTGGTTGTTTTAGTCTTGTGAGGTTGTTTTGTTTGTTTGGATGATCTTGGTTTGTGTTTAAGTTAATTAGGTATGTAATTTAAGTTTGTTTTTTGTTCTGTCGTGTACCTTCTAGTTTTCAAAAGGCTGTGGTGTTAATGGATATTAATGTGTGCTTGTTTTTACCCTGGGCATATACATACCTATTAATGAAATGTGTTAAAATATTTGTGTTATATGTAGCTAAAAGTATTGATCTTTTGCAGACTTGGGTTGAAATTGCTTTCTCTTAATATATATATCATATGTTGGTACATATGATTCACTCTCTCTATCTATTTCATATGAACCAGCTCACCAGAAGTCAGAATGATAGTTACATCAGATTCTTCTAGGTTAATACTTTCCACTAGAAAATAGAAAATAGATAAAATTGAGTATATATCTCTCAAGACATTTCAATTTGGACATTATCTTTTCAAACTTGTAAATTGAATATTTATCGTTCAAAATATCAAAAATAAACTAACAATTAGTTAAAATTATAAAAGGACAATAATACTCCTCCATCAGTTAACAACTCGTTTCAATTTGAGCTAGCAAATTAAGAAGCATTAATTTTATTTTTACCATCTGATCAAGTTGAATAACACTAATTTCAAACTTTAAATTTCTTCTCCTCTCAAATTTGAAATTCCCAATAAACACGTATATTTTTCTTCACAGCCAATATCTAGAATATCCAATCACATACGTCTCAAGGAGGCTGCTGGAACTTGATCGGTCTTTCAGGGAATGATAGTTGTGCCCTAAGGTTGCTGATTATCTCTTTCCAAACTCGTGGAATATATAACGAAATAAAAGGGGGACAATTTAAAGAGATTATTGTAGATTTAAGCAAATAACAGAAAAAAGGAAAAGATATTTTTATCCTTTTGTAATTTTATTTAATTTTAATTTATTTTTATGAGGATAATAATAATTATGGGTAAATATTTAAGATTTTGACATTTTAAGATATAAATATTTAATTTTTTTAAATTTGAAGGGATAAATATTTAAATTGAAATGTGTTGAGAGTATCTAAATTTATCTAAAATATAATTATATATCGGTAGTCTATTGTAACCTAGAGTGCAGGTCTCTCTCCCGTGCTATAGTCTCTCTAGATAAACTATCAGCCCATGAATGAAACAATTTGCTTGCATAATCCTTTTGATACAAATTGTAAAAGAAAAATGCATTTCTTAATAAGCCACCAGGGAAACAAATCATGGATACCCGTACTAAGGACCACGCCTCGTCCAAAGCTCTGCAAGAAAAGGGGAACGGGGCTATATTTCGTTCCAACTTGAATGAAAAATGAAAAGCATAGGGCACTCGACACCCTGTGATTTATCTGTTTGCTTTTTTTCCTTTTCCTTTTTCTGTGAACATAGACTAAGAGTCAATTGACATGAATGCGTCGCGTAAATTCAATAACAGAGAACTGTTGGGCCTAACTTTCACTTGCGGGTGTGCACCTAAACGTGCAACAAATAAGGCCGAAAGACTTGCTTGCTTTCAGTGCTCCTGGCTTTTATGTAGATGATTATTTCAATGATTCAATCTAAATGTCAGGCCCATATCAGTTCACTGTTTATTGATGGTTGTTTTACCCGCCTAAGTTCTATAGTTATTTGAACCTATTTACCTTCTTGAGAAAAGGTTCGTTGATTATATCACTGAAGTTAATTTGAACCTTTATATCCAACTTCCTAACTTGTGGGACACAACATTTACGGCATAAAAATCCTCCTCAAATTAGAATTGAGTCTTTCCCCAAGAATAAATAGTAAAATTGAGAACCAATCATGGCGTATAGTGGCAATGATAACACTGATCTTATATTTATCTTGCAATGAAATAGGTATTATGAACTTATTCCCGGGATACCACATTGTAAAATAATTTACATTAAATTTAGGAGGTAAAATTAAAATATGTTTTCTTATATTAAATGAGGATAAAAGTTAATGAAACCTTTAAAAGGACGTTGTACTTAATGTGTGACCTTCACACAAATTAATAGTAATAATTAATAACTGATAATTCAATCATTCGGGAAATGTTGGGTGGAGAAAAAACTTATGATACAAATATACTTCCGGAAAATAAGTTTTTATATAATATATTTTAGAAAAAAACAACGAGATAAAAAAAAGAGTCGAGAAGTGAACTCACATAAGAAAACTGACAAACATCATTGTATGAGAAAACGCGTACAACAGATAAAAGAGAAGAAAATAACATATATTAATTCGATCTTGATATATAAATGACATATTTATTTCACACCGTTGTAAAGGAGTGACAACTTTTTTGTCCACGGAATCAAAGATCTCGGCTGAAGATTCTTTCTTAATTTATTTTGAGTAATAAAATACTATTTTGTTGACTACGAGCATAGAACTCCTATGGACTTTTTATTACATTATTCGTTAAATCTTCTGTGGCCACGTGCGTTCATTTATAACACTGTTTTCTTTTAATTTATCCTTTGGGCTAGAAGTCACAGAATCTGATCTGACCCGAAAAATTCGTCTGGATCTGAATTCGATCCGATTTTTTTTTTTTTAAATTAAACTAATTCGATCGATCCGAATTCGATCCCGATCTGATCCGACCAAAATCAAATGACCTTTAATCCAATCGAAATCTATCAGTGATCTGTAAATTGATCGGACCCGACCTGATCTAATTTCTTCTAGAAAATCAAACTGACCCAACCCACCCGACTCGAACCCGAACCCAACTCGACTCGCCTCATTGCCACCTCTATTCCTAAGCTTCAATAATATTCCTTCATCTTTTTTCTTTCTTTTTTTATTTGATTTTAGGTTTCATATGTAGATATCTTTCGGTATGATCTTACCTAAAACTATGCGTAGCCGAAGATTAAGTGGAAATCACTACCATTACACTACTTCATCCAATACCCATAAATGAGCATCAAGCCTTGAAACTAGAAGACATTAATGAAGAGAAAAATCAACAAAAGGCATTACATCTACAATATGAGCCATGCCATGCGAGATAATCCAACCACCTAGGGCTGCAAACGAGTCGAGTCGAGTCGAGCTGGGCTTAACTCAAGCTCGGCTCATGAAAATTCGAGTCGAGCTGGGCTTAACTCAAACTCGGCTCATGAAAATTCGAGTCGAGTCGAGTCGAGCCGAGCTCGTGAAATGCTTCGAGCTGAAAAACCTAGCTCAAACTCGGCTCGTTACTATTCGAGCTGGCTCATGAGCCAATGCATGTGCGTTGACTCAATTTGATATTTATATTTAATACATCTACAAACTATAAGGTTGGTACATCTAGAAGATTGGTATGAGAATTGATACAAAATTGATATATCAACAAATTATGTTTTCAATGATATATTCGCTGCATTAATTTGAATGGATGGACCAACAAAAAACTATCGAGTCAGATATACGAATCTAATTACGAGTGAGTAAGAGACGTCTTTAAGCCGCTGACATGGTGAGATGGTGAGAGAGAAGTTATCGGATTAGTGTTCGGCAAAAAAATAATATATAAACTATTTTTTATTCGAGCTGAGTCGAGCCACGAGCCGAGCCGACCCTAACTCAAACTCGGCTCATTTAACTACCGAGCCAGATTAGTTCGAGCCAAATTAGCTCAAGTCATTTTAGCTCAAGCCAGATTAGCTCGAGCCCAAGCCGAACCCGAGCTGAGCTATGAGTCCGAGCTTTTTTGTGCAGCCCTACAACCACCACATGCATCCTGTACCAACCAGTCAGTCTTTGACCATCTACGGCAGTCCAACTCGGCAGAGCATTCATTGGCTCCACCACTTAATGTATTGGAAACCACAATCAGTCTCCTCACTTCCTACTCTCATGGTATACACAACCTGTGGCAAGGTTTCATACCGGCTTCCTGAGATGGGTCTCTCGAAGGAAGAGTCTGCAGTGAACATGACGGTAGAACTTGGATTTCACCAAGTAGCCCAGCACATGGCCATGGGCCCGTGCACGCATCACAAATGTCAGGTTCAACGGCATCACAGAAGGGCCGGGCCATTCGGCCGACTCGTCAAGGTCAAGCCACCCCTAGTGTTCTAAATTTAGACACGCCGTGACCGGAAATGGTACGAAACGGTACGAACACGGCTGGAAATGAAACAGGTTAAGGCACGGCATGGGAACAGGAACGGTACTGTTTCGTGTCCGTTTCTTAACCGTGTCGTGCCCGGTTTTTAGAAAATTTGGCACGATACGACACGGCATGATTAAGGCGTTAGACATGGCACGGAACGACACGGGTACCAGGCACGGAACAGAACGGGGGGCACGACACGGCACAAAACGGGAAACGGTAGCAACGACACGGGTGACACGGATGACATGGGTAGGCACAGTTAGGCAACGGGTAGGCATGGCGCGTCTGCAAAAGACAGCCAGTTTTGATATTTGTCTCCCAAAGTTGCACACAGAAATGTTTATTCCCCCAAAAATTACACCCAGAATCGTATATTTCACAATTTAAATTCAAAATCATAAAATAAAAAAACCAAAACACCCTCAAATACCCTCATTCAACGGTACATTGAAGGGTAAATTCATAAAATTTTATGAAATGACCAAAATACCCACATCAACAGAAAAAATGACTATTTTTTAGAGTTATTTTCGTAATTTCAATAGTATAATTCATACATAAATACACCCCATAATTCATCAAATTCATTTCATCCAAATTTTTCTCTCTCTCACACCCCAAATTTTCTATTGGTTGCTGCCTTAAGCTTTTTTTTTTTTGCAATTTCCACTCAGTTTCCCAATCCGATTAATTTTTAGTAGAGATATATAATTTAAAAATTTATTTTCTTTGTAGAAAATTGGTAAAAAATAGCTAGAAAATTCTAAAAATACTAATTTTTTTTTCTGTGCATTAGTTATACCCGAATGCATATAGGAAAATTATTTGTGCTATTTTTCAAGTATTTAACCTATTTTTCGTATTTTTTCAGGTATTGAACATCGACATAATGAGGTAGATTATAATTTTCTTAATTATTTTGTAATTCATAATTGTTTCTACATAAAATGTAATTACTTTCTTTCTCCAACCAGGCTAGGGTGGCTTCAAGTTCGAGTATGCCAGTACCAACCAATCCGTCATCAAGAGACAACAGGTCTATTATGTCTCATATTCAATCTATCCTTCGTAAAAATTCTGACTCGCCTTCAACATTGATCCCGCGTGCAACAGAGATGCAAATGTTTGCAAACTCCGGGTTTGACTATGGCAACATAAGACTCGATGATGAAAATTTCAGTATTATGCAATTTTGGCATCAAGTGAAGGGCGTATTTCTAATTTTAGCATCAATGGCTTGCGATATTCTTGTTGTTCCGGTCTCCACAGGTGGCATCCGAATTTTGTTTTAGTGCGGCTAACGGGTTCTCACCGACAAAAGAACAAGATTAGGTGAGAGAGTATTTGAGACTCTAGTTTTATTGAAGGATTGGTACGATACGTAAAGCGACTTCAAGATAAGTTGTGGATGTACCAAATTGATCGAGAAGAAACCGATGCATCAAGTTCTAATGTAACTAGTGAAGGGATGCCAGAGGTAGAGGTGAACCACTCCCATGAGGAACAATGATAGAAGGAGGAGCGATAATTTACAAAACATCATATGTTGAGAATTTTTAGATTTTTGTTAACAAATTTTATATTTTTAATGTTCCGAATTTTTAAAATAATTTAAATTTTAACGAACTTTGATTTTTTTAATCTTTTGATTTTTGATATAAATTTATTTTTTTGAATTTTCTGAATTTTTTAATGTCGGACACGGTAAGACACGTTTAGCACGATTAAGACACATAAATACGACACGATTGGTCATGGTTCCGATTAGACACAACACGAATAAAGTACGGCACGATTAAGGCATGATACGCTAGACACGGCGTGCCTTATCCATGCCTTACCTCCTTCTATCATTTTTGGGCACGGCACGACACGACACGAAAAAAAATTAAATGATAAAAGACACTGCACGGTACGGCACGAAAGCACGGCGTGCCTGAACATAACACGGTCCGGCACGGCACGAAGTTAGAACACTAGCCACCCCCATACGTTAGTACGTACCTGTCTCCCAGCCACTGCTATTGTTAGCACACGGCCGCTCTTTTGCGACTGGTAGAATTCTCTGATATATTATCACACAATTTTCAAATTAGATATCATTAGATATCATATTGATAAGAGAAGTTATATACAGTACCAACATTCTGGACAAGGACACAAGAGAAATCAATTTCTCTATGCCTATGGCAGAAAGGACCTACCAAACTCAGAGCCATGAGAAATACCACTACAAGACAATGTCATCCACATAAAAATATGCAGGCCCGACAAGCACACATCCCACACCCATCCATGAGCCTTCAACTTAATGCAAAAAGCCAACATTGAATGTTGGAATCAAAATTGAACTTGTCAAGATACAACTCCTGAATAGATCAAATGAACGGCTCCGATGAAAAGGATCACAGCTGCTAGTTTATGAGTTTCTTCACGCCTCTTGTTCAGATTGAATAACTACTCGCTTGAAATCATAGAGGACCCACAGTCACTATCCATGTTGATTTGCCTATTAACTAAACATCCGCACACCAAATGAACAAAAAGTTGTGATTGGATATCTGTGTGATATGCCTAGAGCCCTAGATAATAAAGACCCAATGGCATGTCTCATCTAATGCTTAAGAAGGATTCTTAACAAACTACATGCAAAACATGTTGGGTACATTTTGCATATATACTCAGTTAGGAAATCTAACATATTTGCTCCTTGTAGATTTGCTATTTGGTGCCTTATCTCCTAGTGTTCTCTGTTATAATATGATATATCTTAGTGGAGGGAAGAGAGAACAATTCTGAAATTTTTTTCTATTCAAACTATATCTTCTATTTCTTTTATATTTTTTTTCTTCTCTCTTACTTGCTTACAACAGAATACTAGTCTATTTATAGCCTTAGACATGACTCTTAAAATTCGTAATAAAAACATATAATAAAAACAGAATTCTAAACAGCACCATTTCAACTGACCACTGTCCACTAAAATCGTCATAACTCTCTGTAGGGAACTCCAAACGATTTGGCATTTGAACCATTGGAAACTAGACTTCAAGAGCTTTCTATCCATAGGTCATACACTAAATTCCACATCCATTTGCCCCTTCAAATGCTGTCATTATTTAGCCTTAAAATTCTGTCAAAGTGCTGAAGCTAAAGAGTCTCCCTTTATTTCCACTAATTTATTTAACTTTAATACTAAAATTAAGTTTATATTTCAACACCCCCTCTTAAACTTAATTTCTTTTTCATCCTTCATGCCAATCATCATTGAACTTCTTCATAACTCGCAGCGAATAGCGACGTCACCCATTGACGGTTTCTTCCCGATTCATTGATCTAGGAAATTCAAAAAATCAATCGTGGTTTCATCTCATATGCCATCCAATTTACCCGACTCTTCATGTCATGTATATGTGAGATTCACACCCACACCGCGGCTCCACACCGCATTTTTTTCATGTGGCTCCACACCACATCTTCTCATGGTCTTCACACACTTCCAGCAAAACATCTCATAATTTTGCTAGTTCTCTTATCCTGGCACTTATTGCACAGGCTATCATGAGTCATTGCTCATGTCGGCTTCACTCACCGATTCTTCGAAGACCACTGGCAAAAACTTCACCACGCTTTTGTAACATTCGCTGCTTGATACATAGCTTTCATCATTGACAAAAAAAAATGTTCTTTTTTTCTCTCTTACATTGTTCGTGTGTCTCAAGAGAACCAGCAAGCTCGTCGACTGTGAGCTTCGCAAGGTCCTTTGACTCTTCTATCACGCACACAACATTCTCAAAATTGCCGGTTAATGATCTCAAAATCTTCTCCACAACTCGCGCATCGGTTAATACTTCGCCATTACGAATGAGTTGGTTCACCACGGCTTGTACACGCGTGATGTAGTCGGATACACTTTCTGACTCCCTCATCTTCATGCTCTCCAACTCGCCACGAAGAGTTTGGAGACGCACTTGCTTGACTCGGTCGGTTCCTTTGAACACTTTTTCTAAAATGTCCCACGCTTCTTTTGAAGTAGTTGCACCAGCAATCTTCTCAAAGCCCGACTCGTCAACGGTACAGAACAACAAGTATAGTGTCGCCTTATCCTTCGATCGCGCCTCTTTCAACGTCTTATTTTGTGGGCTTGATTGCCAATTCTCCTCATAATACCCTTCTTGACTACGGTCTCTACCACTGTGATCATTTCCTCGACTTCCACGGCAACACCTTCTACCTCGAAAATTTTGAGAATAGAGTACCTTTTCGTTTTTGATTGACGCCTTGGTTTGAAGTGCTTGCTTGAGTTGAGTGTCTCCTCCTTTTCGGGTTTCTTTTTTTCTCTTCATATTATTTCGACATCTCTCTTTTTTCTTCTTTTTCTTCTTCTTTTTCTTCTTCTTTTTCTTCGCCATGGTAGATCTCTCTTGATCAACTGAACCTGACTCTGATACCAATTTGTTATGAACCTGTAGAAAAATGATAAGGAAGTTTAACTTAGAATCAAAAGATTGATCAATAAATTGTTCAATAAATCAGAAAAAAGGACAATTATCGTATTAACATGTGGTCCTTTATTTGAAACAACCTGACCACATTGAGTGCATACATCAGAATGCGTGGATTTCATATGTGCTTCTTTAGCGGCAGTAGTATTGAATTTTTGTTCGCAGCAAATGCAAAAGTACCAAAGGAAGAGAAGGTCGTGACGCCAGAACTTCTGAGAACTGACACCGTCACATGAAATGTGATGCCTGACTTTTATACCAGAGCTGTAAATCTCATCCTGATGAAAAAATGTATTATGATTGAAATAAAAAAGACATTATAGAAAATTATAACAAAAGATAAAAAGAAAAAAGAAAAGTTGAAATAACGAAGAAGTGAAGTTGAACGATTTAAAACCCTATCATATATGAAAAAGATCGACGTTGTGAATAACAGAATAAGTTATAGCCAAGTTCATTAAAATTCTAATTGAACGATATAATGAACTATTATGAATCAAACTTGAACTAGTTCATTAAAAAAATATTGAACCGAACTCGAATCGAATTGATAAAAAGTCTAATTGAACGAACCAAACTCATCTTAAAATCGAATCGAACACCAAATGAATTATGAATTTTTCTTATAGCCCTAATTTGAATACATTTGTGAACATTCAGTAGTAGGTATTGAGAAAATTATTGTGAAGAGAAGATGTCATTTGGGAATAAAGAGACGTATGGAGATTCCGCGTGATAGAAGTTTCAAATGATTATTTGTGATTTTGTTGTTATTACTGAATAATATTCGTTAGGGTATTTTTTTACTAGTTTAGAGATTGAAACTTGTTAAAGAAAAACTTATTTTAATATTTTGGTAATTGTTCAAGATAGCGAGGATGTGGCTATCATTTATCTACTCTAGCCTCTTACAGTATTCTAATGTAATTATGGTAGTATTAGAATTCAGTAGGTTATTCTCATGTGCCGGACTGTGATATCAGAACATATATTTTTTCATGAAACAGTTGAAATATCACTATTTTTTTAAAAAAATTATCATCTAGATTGAAAAAAAACATGAGATAAAAAATTAGTTATTTTGAGATTGATGAAATAAAATTAATCTCTAAAATAAAGTTTAGAACTAACTTTGATCTCAAGGCCACTTTTCACTGGTCACCATAAAATTAAAACCATAGCACCTGTTGTTCTGAACTTAGGAAGCCACAAAAAATCTAGTCCGACTTAAATTTTTCAAAACCTGGTTTCACACTACTTCTTATCTCTACTTTTATCAACTTTTACATTGAAATTTTCAAAATCGTGGCTTTGCACGAGTACATCGAACAGCTCAGCGCTAAAAAAAAATTAAAGCCCTGCTTTGCTACTCCACAACTGTGTGAGCAAACGACCCTAACTGGCTCCATATAGCTTTCCCCTTCAGAACTTTGTTTCAATCTTCAATTCTCTCATACAAACAGAGAAGCTTGCAATAGACTAGTATTACTCTGTTTATTATTAGTGTTAATTCTTGATATGTGCGATTGGAGAAGACCCTATAGATTTTCCGACTGAAGCGTCACTTGTGGCATTATCAATCCTCTGGGCACAAAACAATAGGTACATATGTATGCTGCACTAAGATAATTGGTGTGCATTAATTCAGTTGAAGTGAGCAGTAACAAATTTTATTTTTTTGTTTCTTTGTCTTTGTTGGTACGTTAGGAGATAATGTTCATAACAATTTGCAAGAGTCTTTCCTAATTTTTTGGTTAGTCTTCAATAACTTTGTTTAATGCAATACCTGAATTTTAATCCCAATTTCCAGCATTTAAAATAAAAACAATATTTTATTCAAAAGAAAAACAATTGCTTCACGGAACCAATTTCATATTTCTTCAGCGTTCTGATGAGTTAAAAATGTCTAAGAAAGACAAAAAAATGTGAAATTTGATTCAGATTGTACAATATGCAAAAAAAAACTCACACAATATTACTTTTCAGAACAAAGATATATAAACATCGAAGAAAACTTCTAAAACATAAAACATAGCTCTATTTTCCTTAAAAAAAAACGGTTTCTACTTGTCCGTACTAGTTCCACCGGAGAAATACCCAAAAGCATTATGAACCTGTAGAAAAATGATAAGGAAGTTTAACTTAGAATCAAAAGATTGATCAATAAATTGTTCAATAAATCAGAAAAAAAAGACAAATATTGTATTAACATGTGGTCCTTTATTTGAAACAACCTGACCACATTGAGTGCATACATCAGAATGCGTGGATTTCATATGTGTTTCTTTAGCGGCAGTAGTATTGAATTTTTGTTCGCAGCAAATGCAAAAGTACCGAAGGAAGAGAAGGTCGTGACGCCAGAACTTCTGAGAACTGATATCGTCACATGAAATGTGATGCCTGACTTTTATACCAGAGCTGTAAATCTCATCCTGATGAAAAAATGTATTATGATTGAAATAAAAAAGACATTATAGAAAATTATAACAAAAGATAAAAAGAAAAAGAAAAGTTGAAATAACGAAGAAGTGAAGTTGAACGATTTAAAACCCTATCATATATGAAAAAGATCGACATTGTGAATAACAAAATAAGTTATAGCCAAGTTCATTAAAATTCTAATTGAACGATATAATGAACTATTATGAATCAAACTTGAACTAGTTCATTAAAAAATTATTGAACCGAACTCGAATCGAATTGATAAAAAGTCTAATTGAACGAACCAAACTCATCTTAAAATCGAATCGAACACCAAATGAATTATGAATTATGAATTTTTCTTATAGCCCTAATTTGAATACATTTGTGAACATTCAGTAGTAGGTATTGAGAAAATTATTGTGAAGAGAAGATGTCATTTGGGAATAAAGAGACGTATGGAGATTCCGCGTGATAGAAGTTTCAAATGATTATTTATGATTTTGTTGTTATTACTGAATAATATTCGTTAGGGTATTTTTTTACTAGTTTAGAGATTGAAACTTGTTAAAGAAAAACTTATTTTAATATTTTGGTAATTGTTCAAGATAGCGAGGATGTGGCTATCATTTATCTACTCTAGCCTCTTACGATGTATTCTAATGTAATTATGGTAGTATAAGAATTCAGTAGGTTATGCTCATGTGCCGGACTGTGATACCAGAACATATATTTCTTCATGAAACAGTTGAAATATCACTATTTTTTAAAAAAAATTATCATCTAGATTGAAAAAAAAACATGAGATAAAAAATTAGTTATTTCGAGATTGATGAAATAAAATTAATCTCTAAAATAAAGTTTAGAACTAACTTTGATCTCAAGGCCACTTTTCACTGGTCACCATAAAATTAAAACCATAGCACCTGTTGTTCTGAACTTAGGAAGCCACGAAAAATCCAGTCCGACTTAAATTTTTCAAAACCTGGTTTCACACTACTTCTTATCTCTAATTTTATCAACTTTTACATTGAAAATTTCAAAACCGTGGCTTTGCACGAGTATATCGAACAGCTCAGCGCTAAAAAATAGCTCTATTTTCCTTAAAAAAAAAGCGGTTTCTACTTGTCCGTACTAGTTCCACCGGAGAAATACCCAAAAGCATTATGAACCTGTAGAAAAATGACAAGGAAGTTTAACTTAGAACCAAAAGATTGATCAATAAATTGTTCAATAAATCAGAAAAAAAAGGTCAATTACCATATTAACATGTGGTCCTTTATTTGAAACAACCTGACCACATTGAGTGCATACATCAGAATGCGCGAATTTCATATGTGCTTCTTTAACGGCAGCAGTATTGAATTTTTGTTCGCAGCAAATACAAAAGTACTTGAAGGAAGAGAAGGTCGTGACGCCAGAACTTCTGACAACTGATACCGTCACATGAAATGTGATGCCCGACTTTTATACCAGATCTGTAAATCTCATCCTGATGAAAAAATGCATTATGATTGAAATAAAAAAGACATCATAGAAAATTATAACAAAAGATAAAAATAAAAAAGAGAAGTTGAAACAACGAAGAAGTGAAGTTGAACGATTTAAAACCCTATCATATATGAAAAAGATCGACGTTGTGAATAATAAAATAAGTTATAGCCAAGATAATGGAATGCAATATATGTAGAAATAATAATAATAATAATAATAATAATAATAATAATAATAATAATAATAATAATAATAATAATAATAATAATAATAATAATAATAATAAATAGTATTTCCGAGATGTTTGCTAATGCAAGTAGGCAATAGTAAAATAAAAATAAGCAGGGAAATATATTTATTTACCAGATCATTCTGCCCGTCCTGCAGCTTCTTTGCGTGGTTGCCTCCCATAATTTTACTGGATTGGTGCAATGAATGGAGAAGTGAATCGATAATACAGGTGTGGGTCTGGAATTGGGTTTAGTGGAAACACTTGAGAGAAAATTTGTAAAAATAAATGGAGGTGAAGAGAGTATTTAAAGATAGACAGGCCCATCAAAAATAGAGGTCTGGGACTGGGCGGTTTCCTATTTCGATAACCGGCCCAGTATTGAAGACTAAATAAAAATAGAGGTCTAAATTTGATCTGGGTTCTGGTTTTCTTTTACATTTTTTTTATTATTTTGTTGACGAACAATTTATTGACAAACGGTAAGTCATACGTTCAACAGTGGTAATACATATACAGAAGTTAATAATAGCATTATGTCAAAATTAGCGAGCACAGTGGGAATAAAGCTACAGTTATAACTCCTTGCCTCATTTAGACATAATTTTTTTCGTTATTTCAATGATTTTATTTTTATTTTAATGCCGTCGATTTATTTTAGTTAACTTTCCGGAGCTGTTTTGTTTTTTATTTTTTATTTCTCGCATATCAAACAGGAAGATATATGTTAATCAAATCAATCATCATACAGTTGCCAGATTTTTTCATAAAAATATTATGTACATGCCGAGTCTAAGTGTTCTTATTACGTAACAGTTGAGATCTATTTTTATTTTTCAGATTTAATATCTAAACGTCTAAGTGTACTCGTTCTGTAACGGTTGAGATCTATTTTGATTTTTTCGGATTTAATATCAGCTGTCTGATTTAACGAAAAGAAGCGCTATTTTTTTTATTTAATGATTATTACACAAATTATTACTCTATTGTCGCCACATCTCTCTCAGAATGTCATCATAACTCTATTTTCATATCGTCTCTCGCCGTTCCTCTCTCTATCAATGGATTCTCGCTCGATGAAATGAGAATTGGATTTCGAGAATCACGCCTCTTGAACGAAATGGAGAAAAATGCTTGCGACAATCATCTCCATAGCGCCATCCTCTCTCATAATCTCACCCCTAAATCACTCTCCCAATTCTTAGTAAACCCTAAATCGCTCTCATAATCTCACCCCTTTCTCTCCGCCACTTCTCTATTGATTTCTTCTTTGTTACCTCACTCTGCACCTTTGCCCCCGACAACTTTCTCCCAGGCAACATCCCAGTGGCAAAAAGAACCCACAGGGGCCCCTGTCCCTTGATATCCACAACTGCATCAGCCTGCTAATGTTGGAGTTGTCCGAGGCGAGCATCCGGGCCCCTCTCGCCCTCCCTTGTAAGTGTTTGCTCTTGAAAGAGCCATTTTCTATGATTCCTTTGTTTCGATTTAATTTTGGTGAACTGGACCTTGTTCAGATGCTTAGGTCGGGAGGTACCATTATTGTGTGAATTTATCAATTAAGGACGAGTGGTATGATAGTCGTTGTCTTTTTGTTAATATTTTCTTAATAATAGCTTAGAACATTGCTTCTTTATATGTAGACCTCCTGATGCGTAAATCATGAAATCAATCTAATACAAGTCATATAGTTGTTATGTGACAAATTTTTGTCTTTATCCGCTCCTGTGAGATTTATCAGTACTTAATTTATTTAATTATTTCTTTTCAGATGTTAGTAGAAGTAGTGAGTTGCTTCTTGATGGATGATGACATTTATCAAACACATCAAACAAAGACACTTCAAGTTATTAGTAAGCATTTGCTAATTTCAAACTTCAACGTCAATAATTGGGACTCTTTTAACATTAGTAAGAGTACTCGACCAGTGTATTTTTTTTGGTCCTACATATTTGTACTCAATCAATGAATTTTCTGGTTTGTAAATTGCAAGAGTGTAGTTTCATGTAGGAGGTAGTCGTTCAAGACTAGATTCCCGTCGCTACCGAATCAGATTAATTATTAAATATATATTTGGTTCTTTCAACCGCATCCTGGATAGGAGGCAAAAATAATTTTCAGATAGTAACTATAATCTTGAGGTTATTTGTTTATAAATTTCTGTTATTCATTGAAAAGCGAAGGAATCTTTTAAGTGTTTAATGAGTTTTTCAGTTCAATCTTAGGCGTAAAATGAATAGAATTGGTACATCTTTAGAAATAGCTTTAAAATGCTTGTATTGATGGATTTGCTTTGCAATAACTTTTTATTTACCAGTTCCTTTCTTCATAATATTTAACAATAAATCAAGGTTTCACATGTTATCATTTTTTTCTAATAAAAAAATATTATAATTTTAGAAATATTTATATCTGTTGCAACGCATGGGCAATATACTAGTGGGGAGTGTTTGACACTCAATGGAATAGCAAAAAGTAAGAATAGAATAGCTATTTCGACGAATTAATTTGCCAAACGAATTTTAGACTAAGTAGAAGAGCGCGGAAGAGTGCTAATCTGGTATACCAAGTTTTAGGTGGTATACCAGATTAGCTCTCGTCGAATAACGATTATTGTTTGATTATGTTATATTATATTATTATATTATGATTATAATTATAATTATGATTTATTATTATATTATTAGTATCATTATAATTTATTATGATATTAATATTATGATGATTATTTATTTATTATTATAATAATTATCATTTTAGTATTATATATTATATTATGATTATAATTTTATTATTATATTATTATATTATGACTATGATTATTATTATTTTATTATTACATTACATTATATTATATTATATTATATTATTATAGCTATGATTTATTATAATTATATTATTATGATTATTATTATTTATTATTATATGATATGATATGATACTATATTATATTATATTATATTATGATTATATTATTGTTATATTATTATTATTTTATTATTATATTATCCAAATTAAGATTATTTATTGTTATATTGTTATGATTATAGTTATAATTATAATTTATTATTATTAATATATTATTATATTAAGATTATGGATTATTAATATTTTATTATTATTATATTATCATCATCATTATTATTATTATTATTATTATTTTACTATTATTATTATCATCGTCATTATTATTGTTAGTATCATAATTATCCATATTTTAACTATTCTGATGAACAACTACCAAATGATATTTTCTCTCTTCCGAATAGTCAAGAATACCACTCTTCCAAAAATACACTATTCTATCACTCTTCCAAAACTATTCTTTAATTTGCCAAATGGACCCGTAATGTATAATAGGTATAACCTTTGAAATTGTAAAAAGTTATTGTACTTATTATATGTGAGATGAAGCCAGGAGTGTAAAGCATATTTCTATGTTTTATTTATTTAACATAACACCACGACAATTTTGATGAGGGACAAGTTGTGGTTTATTCATGAAGCTTTTCAGCTGGAATTTACAAGGGTGTCGCTCCTCTGAAAAGCGACATTATTTAAAAGAAGTTTTGAAACGGGAACACATTGATGTGGTTTGTTTATAGAAAATGGAAGTAGAATTTTTTTCTAATTGTACGTTTTTATCTATTTCAAATCTTTGTAAATGCTGGTATTTTATACCAGCTTCGGGATCTTCTGGGGGTATTTTGTTGGGTTTCAATGATGTCGTATTGGAAGTTTTTTCTGTTAAATTAGGTTGTTTTAGTATTACAGTGTTATTGCGTAATAAATGAGATAATTTTCAATGGACATTAACGACTGTTTATTGTCCAGTTTTGGCTTCTCTTAAAGTTGATTTTTGGATGGAATTATATTATTTAGGTCTGTGGTGTTCTGGCTTGGGTTATTGGGGGGACTTTAATGTTATACAATCTAGTGGGAAGGTGACATCTCTTTTGATTTTCGTAATATGTCTGTTTTTAATGATTGGATTGATTTTTTTTTAATTTGCTTGATTATCCGGGAATGAATAAGAAATATTCTCGGGCTAGAGGGGGCAATAGTACTCAGATGACTTTATTAGACTAATTTTTTATTAATGGGGATTGGGAATTACATTATAGCTCTACTAATTGCTATTATCTACCTCGTTTATTTTCTGATCATTCTCCTATAATTTTTGATACGAGTTGTATAAGTTTTCCAACATTTATCATTTTAGATTTGAAATTTTTTGGATTTCTCAACATGGCATTTCGTCTTTGGTTTCAGTGTGGTGGATTCAAAGATTCTTAGGCTCTAATAAGGCTGTAGGTTGGCAATTAAAATTAAATATATGAGCATTAAAATGAAGGGATGGAGTCGTAATTTTATCTCATTCTATTAAATTGAAAAGGTCAACATATTCCTCCTAGGTGGAGAGATTAGAGAACATTCAGAAAGATAGAGCTTTAGATCAGGATGGTGTTGGCAAATAGATTACATATAGTTTTGAATGAGATAATTGGAGAATCGCAGAGTGTTTTTTTAAAGGGTGGATATATTTTTGATTGTGTGGTTACTGCACATGAAGTATTTCATCAGGTTCATATAGATATAGAAGAGGGTTTACTCTTTAAAGTGATTTTTCAAAAGGCTTTTGATTATGTTAGTTGGACTTATCTCTTGGATATATTTATTTAAAGGGGTTTTAGTCCTTTGTGGGGTTTCTTAGATGAAAAAGTTACTATAGGGGGATAGGGTCAATATATTAGTTAATGGGGAATTGACTGATTATTTTGAATGTAGAAGGAGAGTTAGATAAAGGAGATATTTTATCTCCTTATTTGTTAATTTTGACAGCTGATAATTTAGATAAAATAATTCACAAAAGGATTAGGACAAGACATTTAGAAGGATTGGGGCTATCAGATAACTCAAAAGGATTAGGATATTTTATCTTGAATCCCACTTTATTATCTTTGGTTGTATAAAGTTGTTGACCCTTGAAAAGTTTCAAGGATGAGTAAATGAATAAATAAAAAAATTGATGATTAATGATAAGTCATAAGAAAGGGGGAGAAGAGAGAGAGCAGTGGAAAGATGGCCCACTGATCAGGAGAGGTCGCTGCCTAACCCCGGAACAAATCCATTAGTCCCACAATGGAATGCTGGGCATGAAGTGAAGAGTATAAATACCCCGCTATTCTCTATCCACTCGGCATGAGTGACACCCAAGAAGATCGAGGAGAGAGGAGACCTCTTGGGTGTCACCATGTGATTATATTTTCTCGACAAGTGGGACCCACTGCGGTCCCTTGTAGATGAATCTAACAACATAGCCTATCCGATGAGTCACCCATGTGACCATTTTCACCGACAGGTGGACCCCACACCTCGGTGACCTATTGAAGGGTCGAGTTAAACCCTAAAATCGCCTTTGGAGTGACCCTAGAAAGGAGTGACGAAGATAATCCCTATGCTACATGAAATGATGTCAATGCCAAGCTAGCATTTTGATGCAACTAGTTATAAGAAATTCCAAATGTGATTTTGCTTTCAAGGCCGACTCCGGTGCCAAAGTCTGCGAGCAACCACCTAACCATGCTTTGATTTGTGTCAATTCATCGATAAGTAGTCGGTTCTTTGACCAAGTCACCCTCATGTTAAGGGATTGAAAGTCAATTTCACGAGACCGATCAAAGTGCCAAAGTGGGAGCAACCACTTTGATCAAGTCTAGATTTGTATTAATTCTTGATAAGTAGTCGATTTGATCAAATCAAGCCCTAATGAATATCAATATAAGTCTAATTGGTATTTAGTTAGGGTGGTTTCTGCAAGAGGGAGATAATTGGCAGAGACATTGAGCTACAATTGAGATCAGGGATTAATTCATAAAGAATAATAGGGTTTTATGGATAAAAGGATTTTTAGTTCAAAAAAGGAGGGGTAAAAATGGAATTAAAAATTACAGGGATGATCATCATGAATTTAGGGATTTTTGGTGAAATTTTCATAATTTTTGGATAAGTGGAGCTATCAAAATAAATTCAGGGAAGATAAAACAGATTAAAAATGAAAGATCAAGGGCTGAGATTTGATCAAGGCAGATCTGGGTGCAACTTGGGGACAGAGACACATCTGGGTGCAAACTGGGGATCCTAAACACACCTACACCGAATCGGGGAAGAGAGAGTGTGTGACACGTGTCGCATTTTCATCGGGCCACCTCATGCCACGTGTCACCACCCCATCGTCCACCTCACCGTGTGGGCCCCACCACCATACCGACCGACATGTGGGCCCCACCAAAGATGCCACGTGGCAAGACCGACAGCCCACCTCACCCCTCCACATGCCACATGGCAATACCACAAAGAACACACCTCACTCCCCATGTGCCACGTGGCGCGTGTTAACAAAACACCTCGATCATATACTAAACCTATCGCCACATGGCATGGTGCATGCTATCGGTCCAACTAGGTAACACGGACCCCGAGAGGTGACACATGGCACTACACTACAAAGCCACCTCAAAGATACATTAAAACTACCACAGATGATTAATGGGATGATTAAGCAAGTGGCCCTATCGAGTGTGCCGGATCGCCTTCATTAACACTAAGCAATAGACTAATCGATTGGTGATTGGATCTGTGGACCTGAGTCATAACACTTACATCTAGGGCCCACATGTCAGAGATTTAAGCAGGCAGCTCGTTTATTCATCCATACACCATGCCTATGTAGTATTAAACAGAAGATTTAAATCGAAGAGAGTGAAGCAAGCGTGTACCTGGATCATTTGCGCTGCACCTCTGACGGTGGGTCCCAATGTGTGGCGGGCTCTCTGCGCCAAGCGCAGTTCTTTCTCTTTCTTCTCCTTCACCCCTCCCTCTCTTTCTCCTTCTTCTTGCCGAGGCCGATGGCGCCATTAACTCCAATTGAGTTCTCTAGAGCTTAAAGCTTCGAATTCCTTATAGCCAGAGGTAATCCATGCATAGGAGAGAAAGGGTGAGCGCTCGAAATTGAAAAAGAACAACTGAATAGAGCAGTGAGAGAGGATGATCACCTCGGGTGATTAATGAAGAACTTTGATCCGTGGATCTAAGATTAAAATTGATGATACAAGCAGACCTTAATCACCTAGGCGATGCTGTAAATGAAAGAAAAATCAGCAATTGAACGTTGAATAAGAACAATTGAGATAAGATGACAAGGTCGGGTAAATTGAGGAAAATTAGAACCTTGTGCTATAAACTCGAATTGGCGTGTTTATGGCTTCTATGCACTCACACGATGATGTTGAAATGGTGAGATTTGACAATTGAATGGAGGAGCTATAGTAATGGCCAAAGTGTGAGCTCGGGTGAATGAATTGGAACTTGAAGAGATGAATTACAATGGCAGAGAAGAGAGAGGCGCCTTGGGTGCATTCAAATGGGTATATATAGCATGTTGAAGATGCTAGAAGGTTCTATGGACGATGAGAAATGAGAAGGTGGTGGAACCAAGTCAACAGTCAAAGATTGGAGCTTTGGATTCTCTGAGTGGGGCCCACAACATAACAGAAGCAATAACAGAAAGCAAAGACCATGTCTATAGGCCAGGGCAAGTTAATTGATGGTGTTTAGAGGGTGTATGGCTTTAACTCCTTTGGTGCACCATCTCAATTGCTTATATAAACCAATTACACACACAGAAGAAGAGAGACGCAAGAATAGAGCATAGGCATACCCATTTAAGAGCTAATAGTGAGAGACAGAGAGAAAGAGAGCAAGAACAGGAAGAAGAAGTAATAGAATCGATTGATCTCAGTTGCAAACTTGAGAACTCGATTGAATTTCTTCAATCCTTCAAGAAAAGAGCTCTGTCATTCTTGGATCACAGTCAATTAGTGATTTGGAAGCTTGATTTGTGGTAATTCAAAAGAAAGGTATGTAATTCAAACTTCCATTGTAATAACAGTATAATCGTCAGTGAATTTTCTATCTTTTCTTTTGATTTTCACCTTTTTACTCTTTTGTTTGTGAATTGCTTGATTTGATCCTTATATTTGCTTCATTTCTTGAGTGAATCTTGATCACGAGAGATTGTAATTGAAATTTGGTTAAATCGATTGATCTCGGTTAAAACCTCGAGAACTCGATACCGATAGGATTCTTGATTTAATTCTTTGTTTAAACGTCAAATTCATCTCATCATGTGTTTGTATCTTATGTATTCAAGGTCGTAGTGTTGTTCAAAGTCGATTGATCTCGGTTTCAACTTGAGAACTCGATCGAATTCATGATCTTCAACATGTTATCGCGTCGTACCGGCTTCAATCTAGTTCCGGACTTGAGATTAGGGAAGATTGCATGCATAATTGGATATAGCTCGGTTATAATTGTCATTATGAAGCATATTAGGTGCATAAGTCGCATTGAAAGTGGATGAATAGTCGAATTTTGAATGAAAGGTGATCGGATCGGCGATCTTTACCGTGTCAATTCCATTAGCTCATAATGTAATTATCATCCAAATTAGATATGTAATCTCAGTTAGATTCCTATAGACATGTTAAACGATGCATTATCAACTCTGAATTGCCAAAAAACATCGTTAAATTTGGTTATAACTCGTGTCCATACCTTCGGTACCGAACTGCACCACTGTACCCCGAGTAGCATTTGTCAAGTATGATTCATTGGGTCAATTTGAGCTACAATAATCATGTTAATTCGTGTCAACATACATAAACGATGCAAACAGGGCATTTAATTGTACAAAGTATTGATCAATTCCATTGAATTTCTAAGAATTGAGATTCGATCTGATTGGTACCAAATCGACCCATCCGGCATTGGTATACCATGTGATTCACCGCACGAGATCATTAATCAAACGCCGTAGAACAACCCTCACGCAAGACGACGCCCGAGGCGCTCTCTGATCGGAGGAGATGGCGCGATATCCGCGTGCCGCCAATGGCACGAATCTTGGAACTCATGTTGACCGGGGAGTCGAGAATCGCGCGCGCAGACGGATATTGACGCGCGTGTGTGAATCTTGAAGAGATCGGACGTGTGAAGTAAAGCGTCGCATTAAACGAGAGATGTGGATATGGATCCGGGCGTCCATCTAATACGAATCAATCTTGAGGCATATCCGTGGCCCAAATAAGAACGAGTTAAATGAAAGATAGGCGCCGATCTTGATACGATCCGCGCCCATATTAAGCCCATTAATTAAATAATAACAAAATAGTGATAATATAGAATAAATAAATGATTTGAAAATGCTTCTGAACTCCAAATTGACTCAAATTTGTTTCTAAAATATTCTTATTTTTCATACTATTTTTCTATACAATAATATTCCAGTTTTAGAAATATAATCATGATAAAACAATTTAAAAGCAAAAAAAATTACATATATTGATATAGTTGACCTAGCTTTGACTTGTCATTTTAAATACTATAAAAATTCCAAAAATACAAATAAAAATCATAAATAATAACTAGATATATTTTAGTGATTTTTCAAGTGATTTTCCATGAAATAATAATGATGATAGTAATATACCATAATAAATAATGAGATTAGCTATATTCCTTGATAAATAAAGAAATATGAATAATAATAAATGTTATATTGATATTTTCTGTAAAAAAGAATAATAAAAATAAATAGCACAAAATATACAAAATATACTACCATGATAATAGATAGTAAATACATTTTCTTCTATAATAAAGAATGATAATATAGTTTTATAATAAAAATGAATTGCATTTCCTTTGTTATTTCTATACAAATATACAATAAAAATACTTTTGATGAATAAAATGTAATAAAAATGATAGTTGTAATAAAAACATAATGAATTTCATCTTTTATGACTATTTTCAACTAATAATAAAAAATCTTATACTTTTCTATAGATAATAAATAGAGATAATAAAAATAGATATAATGAATAGTATAATAAATAGGATAGAATATTAGTAATGATTTCTTTTTAGCTATTATAGATATTAAAAATATAAAAAAAAAAAAAAAAAATAATAATAGTAAAATAGTATAGCTAACCACCTTTTAATTTTGTAAATGATTCTTACATAATAATAGAATATAATAATAAAATTCTATTACTTTGGCTATTATAAACATTTTGAAAATATAAATAAAAAAAAGAGCCATTTTATTTTCTATTATAGAGTTTGGAAATAATAAAAATAAAAATTCTACTATTTTAGCTATTATAAAAATCCCAAAAATATAAATGAAAATCTAGTTAAATAGCTAACCCCTTTTTCCTATTATTTTTGTAAATAATTTTCTACATAGATAAATAGAGTTTAAAAATAAAAATAATAATAATAATAATAATAATAATAATAATAATAATAATAATAATAATAATAATAATAATAAAAATAAATGCATCTTTATAATATAAAATAATAATGGAAGATATTATATAATAGACTTTGTGCATTTTAGAAATGAATAAATATGCTCACATAAGGAGTGTAGAGCCACATAAGAATATTTGCACACATGATATAACATTTAGAACGATTAGTCAAGACGAGAACATCTTGACGAGGATAAATAAGGTTGCATGACAACACGAGAAGATACGTTGAGACAAGAACATCTTGACGTGAGATGATTAAGGCTTTAATAGCAATACGAGAAGATACGTTGAGACAAGAACATCTTGACGTGAGATGATTAAGGCTTTGATAGCAACATGAGAAGATACGTCGAGATAAGAACATCTTGACACTTGATAAAGAATAATAAGATACGTCGAGACAGAACATCTTGACGTGAGATGAATAAGGCTTTGATAGCAACATGAGTGAATATGTCGAGACAAGAACATCTTGACGCTTAATGAAGAATAACCAGAGCTACGATACTAACATGGAAATATATGTCGACTCGAAGAAGAAGAACATTACGATGTCCTAGATAGGTGACATCTTAATGACTCGTTTGCTACGAGCAAGTAACTCATGATTGAATACGCTCACACAAGGGGTGTAGGGCAACATAGTAATTTTGCACAAGTAATGCAACACATAGAATGATTAGTTGAGACAAGAACATCTCGACGCTCGTCAAGAATGACCAAAGCTACGACATCGGCATGGAGAGATATGTCGACTTTGAAGAAGAAGAACATTAAGATGTCCGAGCAAAGCGACATCTTAATGACTCGGTGTCATGAACAAGTAATTCATGACCATTTGAGTGGCAAGACGAACTCGTCCGTCGATAAGTTCGTCTCCCTAGTTCATTTCCCGAGACCGTGAGATTGAATCGGTGCCGTAGGTAGATTCATCCACAAAACGATGAATGTGAACCGTTCGTAGGTAGGTTCCTTCACTAACACATGCCTCAATGTTGAACGGCCCGGCGCTTCGGGTTTGACATTGTGTGCAATGTGTTTCCTAGGTTTATGAATCGGCTTAGTGCTTCGAATTCATGATCTAGAAGATCGGTGAGAAGAAACACGTGGGCCATATCCACCCTTCTCCCGATTCACCAACCTCAAGATCAACCGCTCGTAGCTTCGAGTTGTATTTTGTGTGATTGGTTGTTGACTAGTTAAGATTGAACCGATCTGTTTGTAGGTTTATCTTCTAGATCAACGGAGGTCGAGTCGATCCGTATGTAGACTCACCTCAAGCCCTCTAAAGAGATTAACACGTCCGTAGGTAAGGTTACATCTCGAGGTGGCATAGATCGAACCGATCTGTTTGTAGGTTCGTCTTCCATGACAAAACCGATCTGTTTTGTAGGTTTGTCTTCCATGTAGATTGAACCGATCTGTTTGTAGGTTCATCTTCCGTAGACCCCTTTTCATGAAATTAGACGACCACTTGACCATCTTTTAACTATACTATTTGCTTCTCTCTTTCAAAGATCGAGAGGTGCCTCGAGGTTCGTAGCCCGGGGTAATTAACGGTGGGGGCTTGCGCCGCCGGAATCTACAAGAACTCACAATCACTAAAACCCCCGAATGTGCATCCAAATAATCTCTAAACGGCAGAATCGGCCGACACCCACCAGATGCACGTTCGGGAGGGATCTCCGTGTCCTTCTTCCGCAACCCATCGCCCGGCGGCGGTGCGGAGCGCGCGAAAAAGGGTCGCACAAAAGTACCTTCTTGGTGTTTACTTAAGATTGATAGAATTTATAGACTTTTTTTATGGGGAGGGGTGGATAAGGTTAATAATAGATATATGTCTGTTGGTCGATTGTCTGTACGCCTAAATAATTTAGGGGATTATGTCTATTGAATTTAAAATACATGAATAAAGCTTTATTACTTAAATGGTGGTGGAGATTCTCTATTGATTTCGTGCATTTATGAAAGACAATTTTAATTCTCACATATTACTTTCGGACTACTAGCACATTATCCTTTTTTTGGAAATCAATTCTTTCTTTAGTACCCTTTATGTGTATTAATCAAAAGAGATTAGTGGGTTCTGGTACTTCTATATTATTTTGCTATTAAAATATAATTAATACATGGGGCTAGTTTACTGTTGCGTAGGGAGAAAACTGAGGTTATTTCCATTATTTCTTCTTTATTTCCTAACTTTTTAGGAAATGATTCTGCGGTTTGATCCTTAATTTTGACTGGTATATATACGGTTCGATCGATGTATTTATTCTTTATGCATTTTGGTTTTTCAAATAACAATTTGATGTTTCTTTGGGATTTGAAATTACCAAATTAAATGCTTTATATGGCTTATTTTGCATCGTAAAATCTTGACTAGATCAAATCTACATCAAAGGGGCTGGAGGAGGGGGTTGTATCTTGTTCATTTTGTTCTTATCAATTGAAAACTATTGATCATTTATTTCTTGCATGTCCTAGTATACAGGATTTTTGGACATACTTTAATCAGAATAATAATATTTCTGTTTATTTACCTCTAATATCGGTTAGTGATATGTGAGAATATGGGTGTTCTTTAACGGGTTCAACACGGCTATTGCTTTTATCTCTTATTTCTGTGATTTTTTGGATCCGTTGGAATGTGAGAAATAGAGTGATATTTTTACAATCTGAGATGATGTCTTTTAATAGTTTTGTTCTTATGGTTTTTCACAGGGGATGTGATGGTGGCAGATACGGTGGAAGTTTAAGATTTATAGGATTACTTTTTTGTTTTATTTTGCTGATTTGTATGATTGTTTGGACTGTATTTCTATTTTTAACTCTGTAGTTTAAACTCTTTAATATTGTATGATTTTCTGAATTAAAATGGAAAATGACAGATGCTTTGCCTACTTTTGTCAAAAAAAAACATAACACCATGACCATAGCCCATTGGGTTGATCATAGTTAAATAATGGTATTAGCAATTTAAAGCAGCGGGGCGGGCATATCCGACATATAGGCCTCACCTTTTGGTTTGCATTGCAGATGATACATGCATGCTTAATTACTTTGCACGGAAAACTTCAATGGTTGCTCGGAATCAGCATTGGATCGATCGAACATATATTTTAGTTTCCGAATATATATTTCAATTTCATCCACCCCGTTAAACCATTAATTGAAAATATTATAAGCCAACAGTTTAACTAATAACCATAAAAAATACTGGAATGCCACACCATTTACCCTATAATTTTCACCACATTTGATCCCACTTCATTTCTCTCTCCTCATTTATTAACCCTGTCTCCCTTCATTTATTTCTTCATCTCTCTCATCTTAATTACCCATTTTTATATCCCTCTCTCATCCTGTCTCTTCCCTTAATCCTCTTTGTCTCTCTACTCTGCCTATCTCTCTCTATGATGATACATCTCTTCCTTTTCCTGTTGACCTCGTCAGCGAGGCCCTTACCTCCTCTTTGCATTTCTCTTATGAGAGAAGCCACTCCCCTCTCTCGACCTCACCTGCTCTCTGTGCCTCACCATTTCTCCCATCGCCTGTCACCTCCATCTTAACCATTGCCCCTCTCCCTCTCTTGTCGCCCAACTTCCCTATTTGAGTGTCTATGCTTGACCCCCACACCGCCCCTCCTTCTATAAATATTAGGCACCACCCTCCTCTTTCCTATCTTACTCAATTTTTGTTCATGTGTTGAGAATTTCCTCAAATACTGGTAAGGACATATTCAGATTTGAGAAAAAAATTGAAACAAAAGGTGAAGGAGGAGGGCCAGAGAGAGGAGGCGGGCCCCGACCCCTTGCTGCCTTGGTTTCCTTTCTGATTATGCTGCCTATTTAGACTCCTCTTTACTTTTTGGTAAAAACCCTAACACCCCCCTCTTGTGTCACACATGTCTGCTATGTGATTTGTTGCTTGCTTGTTTGCTGGCCATTGAGCTCTATTGTTTGTTCTTGCTCTGGTTGCTTGATCTTTTTGATACTGGCAAATGAAATTATTGATCTTCCTTGTTTGGGTTGGGTTTATCTGGGTTGAGCTGTTTGTGTGCTGATTTGTTTATTTCTTATCTGATTTGTGATGCAATGGGCATTTGGTATACTGATACTAACAGGTACCAGCGAGGTAAGGTGCTGTCATGACCTTATTTTTAGTTTCTAGTAAACTGGTAAGGTGCCTTGTTTCTGGTACGATTTGCTTGCTGAGTTGGGTTGACTGATGATTGTTTGATTTTTTGTATGCTGGTTGATACGGTGGGTTTCTGGTATGCTTATGTTATGTTTGAATTGTTGCCTTATGTGCTATTGATTTGCTGGGTTGTGTCCTTGTCCCTGAGTGATCTGTTTACTGGTATTTAAACTGCTGCTACACTTAGCTGGCCCCTCTACCCCTTGTTGCTCGATTTATTTTGTTGATCTGGTTGTGCATGTTATTTTTGTGCTGATTTTATTGGTACCTTGGGTTCTTTCTCTTTGGCTTACTGTTACCCTTAGACTACCCTCTGGTTGCTCTATACTAGCTTGTTGTGTCTGAGGCCTTGGCCCTATGTTGTTTGCTAGTGGTCTATGTTCTGATTTTGGCTATTGCTTGTCTTGTGCTTTACTTTGTCGAAATTTGCTCTATTGACTTGGACTGTACTAAAATTCTTATGGGTTAGTTGATTTTGGGATTATGAAAATAAATGAATTAAAATCAGGACAATGTGATATTAGTTTTAGAATTGGACCCAAAATTTAATAATCTGGACTTAAACTCAATTAAAATTTATTGGGTCAAATAATGGATCATAATTAACTAAATATAGTTAGGAATAATAATAATAAAAAATAAGACCTAATATTAAAAAGTCTTAAGATAATTAAAAATACTTAATTTAGAAATATGACTAAATAATTGGAAGCTGCCCTAAAAGGTTTGGCGGTATGCATGAACTAATCACTACCATAAAAAAGTTACAGAAACGGTTAAATATACCATTTGCTAACGATTATGTAACCATTGTTAACGCTACGGTCACCGATTATTGTAACGGTTCTCTAAATAACCATTGGCGAAATTAAGGGAATCAACAACGATTTTCCCCAAAGAACCATTGGCAAATATAGGCACCAAAAATGGTTTTTTCGAGGAAAACCATTGACAAAACTAGGAATCAAAAACGGTTTTTCTGAGAAAACCGTTGGAAATGGTGAAGAATCAACAACAATTATCCCAAAAAAATTGTTGGAAATTATAGGAATCAACACCGATTTTTGTATAATAACAGTTGTTGATTCTTCACCATTGCTAACGGTTTGGTAGTGATAACCGTTGGTGCTTGTGCGACCCTTTTTCACGCGCTCCGCACCGCCTCTGGGCGATGGGATGCGGAATAAGGACACGGAGATCCCTCCCAAGCGTGCATCATTAATGCTTAGGTTGATTCTACCGTTTAGACCAATTTGAATGTACATTTAGGGGGTTTTAGTGATTGTGAGTTCTTGTAGATTCGGTGGCGCAAGCCCCCACGTTAATTACCCAGGTCGTTAACCTCGAGGCACCTCTGGATCTTTAAAAGGGAGAAACAAATAGTATAGTTAAATGATGGTCAAGTGGTCGTCTGGATTCACCAGAAGGTTAATCCAGTGAAAGACGAACCTACTACAGATCGGTTCAGTCTTTACCGCCTCGAGAGATAACCTTACTACTAATCAGATTAATCTCTTCAGAGGGGTTCGAGGTAAGTCTACTACAGAACGACTTAGCCTCAGTTGATCTAGAAGATAAACCTACTACAGAACGGTTCAATCTTAACTAGTCAACAACCAATCACACAAAATACAACTCGAAGCACTAAGCCGGTTGATCTTGAGGTTGGTGAATCAGGAGAAGGGTGGATTTGGCCCACGTGTTTCTTCTCACTGATCTTCTAGATCATGAATTCCAAGCACTAAGCCGATTCATAAACCTAGGAACACAACTGCACACAAAGTCAAACCTGAAGCACTGAGCCAGCTTGACATTGAGGCATGTGTCAGTGAAGGAACCTACTATAGAACGGTTCACATTCACTGTTTTTTGTGGATGAATCTACTACAGAACGATTCAATCTCACAATCTCGGGAGATGAACCAGAAGATAAACTTATCGACGGATGAGTTCAGTCTTACTAGCTCAACTAGTCATGAATTACTTGTTCATGACACCGAGTCATTAAGATGTCACTTCTTTCGGACATCGTAATGTTCTTCTCTCTTAAAGTCGACATATTTCTTCATGTTGATGTCGCAGTCTTGGTTATTCTTCAACGAGCGTCAAGATGTTCTTGTCCCGACTAATTGTCCTGAATGTTGCATTACTTGTGCAAGATTACTGTATTTCTCTACACCCCTTGTGTGAGCGTATTTAATCACCTCTAAAATGTAAAAAGATTATTACATTTTTTATTGATTGATTTTTATTATTAAGATAATACCTTTCATTATTATCTCTATTACAAAGGTGAATTTATTTTTATTTTTAAACTCTATTTATTTTTGTGGAAGATTACTTATAAAAATAATAGAAAATGAGTTAGCTATTATTTGAATTTAGATTTATTTAGATTTTTGGGATTTTATAATAGCTAGAGTAGTAGAATTTTATTTTTATTATTTTTGGACCCTATTTATTTTTGTAGAAAGTTACTTACAAAAATAATAGGAAATAAGTTGGCTATTATTTATGGTTTTATTTTGTATTTTTAGGATTTTTATAATAGCAAAAGTAATGGGATTTTATTTTCATTATTTCTAAATTCTATTTATTTTTGTAGAAAATTATTTACAAAAATAATAGAAAAATAGCTGGCTATTATTCGGAATTTTATTTGAATTTTTAGGATTTTTATAATAGCCAAAATAGCAAGTCAAAGCTTGGTCAAACAGGAAAAGCAAATAAAGTCATTTTACTTTTAAATTGATTTAGTACAGTAAAATTCTTAAAATTGAAATGTTTTTACATAGAAAAATACTGTGGAAAACAAAGAAATTTTAGAAATAAATTTGAGTTAATTTGGAGTTTGAGAAGACCTTCAAATGATTTATTTACTCTTTATTTTTAATTTTCTGTTATTAATTGACTATTGGGCTTAATGGACTGGGCCGAGATTTATTTATTTTTTTCTTTTCCTTACTGGGCCGGCTTTGAACTGGGCTGAGATTAATCTCTGGATTAATCTGGGCTATTAGATCTGTATTAAGATTCACGCAAATCTTTTGTTTAACTCTGTATTTCGTTTGGGCCGCCAGATTCAATTGAGATTTGCACTGAATGGATCAAAGGCCCAGATTGAATCTTGATTGAATTTTCTAAACACTTAATAACCCAGATCCTTTGGATCTGTATCAGGATTCGTGTGGTACTCTGAGATTAGTGTCGCAATAGCCTCCCTCTGTCTCCCCTCTCTCATGCTTTGAGATCCGTGTTACGGAGGTGATCTTGATACTCCGGTGGCCTGATCGGAGATCAGCCACCACTGTTGGCATCGCCTAGACGTGAGTGGTCTTACCATAGCCTCTGATCATGCATCAAGGTGGTGGATCACCGGCGCCACCACTGCCGATTAAAGTCTGTACCGGAATTCGGTACTGAGCAAACCTTAATCGAAATTGGAGCTTATACGAACCTTAATTCCTCTAATTTCTTGCTTAATCTTGTAATTCTGAGTCTTAATTGATGTAATTCAATGAATTACTCTTGCAATTTCTCTCTATTCGCGTAGATCATTGTGTTCTTGAGTAGACGACCGGTACCGATCGTTGAGACTGAGTCAATTCTTGCGTTTCCAATCAATTGACAAGTTCTTTTCTTACATAACCTCATCGTCAATCATTATTGTACTTGAGTTGAATGATTAATCACCTCAATTGTGAGAGGAGATGATAATAAGGCTCATTCAATCTCAAGTTCCATTAACTGTTCAGATTTTCGCGTTTCTAATCGATGAATTGATCAGAAATCAGAGTGCTTGAACAATCAATTGGAAATGCAAGAGACTAAGAGATCAATTGATCTTCGATTAGTGCAATTGCATGATGATGTAAAATGTGAGAGATCACTTGGTCTTCGACCACCGATCAAGATCGATCGACATACCAGCTTGCCTCTTTCGTGTCAATTACTCAAAATGCAAGAAAAAGATGGAAGATAAGAGATAGAAACGACAAGGCGATGATCAAGAAAACAGATTCATCACAAATTTCAAGAAATTCGACCAATTGAATCAAAAGAAATTGCGAAAAATAGGAAAGTAATACTGGAATTCAACTAATTGCTTTTGAATAAGTGCAATTGTATTACAAGCTCTCATCTTTTATTACTGCACTCACCTTCCTTCTCCTTTAGCTCTAAGCTCCTTCAGTTGACTATAAATGGTGGAATGAATTAAGTGTATACTAAGTTCTCAAGCACTTGCCGAGATCACTTAGTTGAATAAGCTTGTCTCTTGCTCTCTAAGGTTCTTGAATGGTCTTTGAGGAGTTGTAAGCACTGTGTGTTGCTGCCTTTTTTTTATTGCTGTCGAGTTGGAGTTTATATAGAGATTGAATTGATTTGACCAGACTTGACTCCATAATTCATTTGCACTTGGTGCATTGCACCACTCTCTCAAGTTGCTCTCTTGTGCTTCATGGCCCACTGGACCAGGCATCAACTGCTTGGCTCATGTGTAAATCGCTGAGGCGATTACAACTTCTTCTTATTCACCGATTTGCCATCAGTCGACCTTCACCTTCTCACAAGCCCTTATAGCCCCTTCTAGACTTTTCTGGATCTTATTCCATTCATTTATAAGCCGCTCACATGCTCCCTTAGCTCAATTTTATAGCAGTTGATCAAATTTCCTTTCTTCTTCCTTTGCAAGTCTCAAAACACATCCCTGCCTTTCACCTTGATTCTCTGCTCATCTCTTATGTATCAAAGCTTCAATCTCATTGATTTAGTGTCAGGCAACTCCTTGTGAACTCTCTTTGTCAAGTTGATAGCTCTAGCACAGTGTTTGATCAACTCATTTCTAGGCCGAGTTGTGAGTTGGCGCATCTTTCACTTCCTGCATTCAACTCTCCTCAATTCTTGCTTTATCATCATCGCCTGAGATCCTAGAAGCTTTCCCGATCATCAATTACAAGTTCCAAGCTTCAATCTGTAAGTTTCATGTTTTGACTCGAGGTATTCCTCTCTGCCATATCTCTCTCTATACTGCATCATTTCAAAATCTAACTTCATACACCTTCTCTCATTTGTATAATGTAGCAAAGGCCAGAAGCAATTAACTCTAAGCGAAGCCCTTTGCTTGATCCCCATTGATGGCGCCATCAACTGTGGAGATGATCGGGAAGAAGAAGAGAAGGAGAGGGAAGAAGGATGAGGTGTCCACAAGCATGCCTACATCCGGCGTTTATGCACCAAAGCAGAGGAAAAGAAGAATGCAGAGAGAGAGTCCACAGGCGCCAGGTGCATGCACCCTTCTCTTTCTCATTTAAATTTCAGCTAATGTTTCTGTCTAGACTTGGCTTGCCAGTTATTCATGCATCACAGACTCATAGGTCTGACTAGTGGACCCCACTTGTAAGGTTACTGAGTCTAGGTTTATAGTAATTGATTAGTGTACAGATTAGGGCTAATTGAGCTGAATTGACATATTGTGATTGGCTGTTAGGTTAAGTACACTCTCTTTAACTCTAATGGCCTGTTAATACTGCTGAGGTGGCTCTGTGGTGTAATGCCATGTGGCACAAACAGAGTGAGGTGGCCTTGTGGTATGATGCCATGTGGCACAGGCATGTTGAAGTGGCCTGCTGTGATTGTGCCATGTGGCATATACTGAGGTGATGTGGACCCCTAGCTGACTGCCACGTGGCACTAGGGTGGGGCCCACCTGTCAGGGACTTGTACCAGGGTGGGGCCCACTTGCTGACATGGACCAATGAGAGATTGCCACGCGGCACTCGCTACGCCGAGTTGTCCAATCTGGTGCTGCCACGTGGCACACCCTCTCTCTTCCTTTGTTTTATATCTCCTTTGTTTTCTGCACCCAGTTTGTACCCAGAGCTGTTGTTATCCCCAAGTTGCACCCAGAGTTATCTTGATCAAATCTCAGCCTTTGATTAATCCATTTAATCTATTTTATCTTCTCTGAATTTATTTTAATAGCTCTACTTATCCAAAAATTATGAAATTTTCACCAAAAATCCCTAATTTCATGATGATCATCCCTGTAATTTTTAATTCCATTTTTACCCCTGTCTCTTCGAATTAAAAATTCTTTTATCAAGAAAACCCTGTTTCTTCCTCTGAATTAATCCCAGATTTCAATTATAGCTCAGTGTCTCTGCCAAATATTTCTCTCTTGCAGAAACCACCCTAATTAAACACCAATTAGACTTGTATTGATATTTATTAGGATTTTATTTGATCAAAAACTGATTACTTGTCAACAATTGATACAAATCTAGACTTGATCAGATGGTTGCTCCAAGCTTTGGCACCTGATCAGTCTTGTGAAATTGACTTTCAATCCCTTAACATGAGGGTGATTCGGTCAAAGAGCTGACTACTTATCAGCAATTGACACAAATCAAAGCATGGTTAGGTGGTTGCTCACAGCTTTGGCACCAGATCAGCCTTGAAAGCAAAATCTCATTGAGATTTCTTGTGATTGGTTGTATCAAAATACTGGCTTGGCATTGACACCATTCCTTATTGCACAGGGATTATACTGCTTTAGTTCTTAAGGTTTGCTCTGAGGTTTACTGCTTAGGGTTTAATCTTGACTCCTTTGATGTTTGTCACTGAGGTGTGGGGCCCACCTGTCAGGAAAAATATAATCACATGGTGACACCCGAGAGATCTCTCTTCTCTCTCTCGATCCTCTCGGTTGTCACTCATGCCGAGTGAATAGAGAATAGTGGGGTATTTTTACTCTTTATTTTGTGCCCAGAATTTCCTTGTGGGACAAATAAGGTTGCTCCGGAATTCGGCAGCGACTTCTTCTGATCAGTGGGCCCTTTCTCTTGCCCTTTCTCTTTCCCCTTTCTTATGTTTTATTATCAACAATTGATATTCATTTTCATTTACTCAGCTGTTTATCTTTGAGATTTTTCAAGGGTAAACAGTGCTGCTGCTTTTTTTTTAAGATTATGATGCTATAATTTCGTGACTCGCCCAATAATTGCTAGTCTAAATTATACAGAATATCAAAACATGCAACACACAATGAATTAACACATATAAAACTAAATACCGGCCCCATAACAAATATATAACCACATATAATTCGTTCTAAAATCAAAGTTCAAAAACAGAAATTTGGCAATCATGCCTCATACTTCATTTAGTTCACTCAAAGAGTACAAAAGTTTTTTCAAAATCAAAGTCCATAAAAAAATACCAAAAAATTATTTCAAAATCAAAGTTCATAAGGTAGATATCCGACAATCATGCCTCGTACTTCATTTAGTTCACTCTGAGAGTACACCGAAGTCACATTGAAAATAAAATTTAGAAATCAACATTAGTTTTTATTAAAGACAATACTTGAAAATCAGAAATCAACATTAGTTTATCATACTTCAAAAAAGAAGTCTCATTTGTGTCATGTAGTGATTATATCATATATTATCCTCATGACATAATAGTCTTGTTTCGTATTCGATTTTAACTCTTGTTTCAGCACAACGATACGGATCTAGAAAGCAAAATCGGGTAAGTCTGAACATTTTGCACAGATTCGCACTAACACTGTAAAGCAAAATAATATATTAGAAAATAACCCTAATTTGTAGTATTTATAAAGGAAATATTAAAGTTGAAGAATCTTACATGAAGAAAATTTGTAGAATAGATACGTCAAGCGAGATATGATCTGATCCAAGATTCTACATATGAGGTATTCTATATGTAAATCTGTATTGATATGCTCAATATAGGAAAACATGAGTTTAGTAAATTAGTTGGGCTCTTTTATTTAATATTTCATGGTTAGTGCAAAGAACATTCATAATTATCCACCTATACATAATTTGATACAAATTTAGAAACCAGAATATCTATTTCAGATTAGTTTTTAGGTGAGTCCATTTTCTTGGGTATGACAATTTTAATTTGCTTTGCACAAAAATAAACTTTAAGTTCATTTCTCTGGTATTTTCAAGTAACAATGAGGATCGAACTTGTTGACTTAAATTTGAATATCGCTTTGCTCGAAAGAACTTTCTAGCTTTATTTTTCATTCCCTTTGTATTGCAGAGTTGTTGCATTGATGAATAGCATCGTAAAAAAGCCATCAGAAGAGTGGGCTTGTATGAGATGCACTAGTACGTGAAAGAAATAATTTGTGTTGGGGACAAAAATGACGACATATGTGCCATCTATCAGGTATGACCTGTTATTATTTGATAACTAATTTTGGTGGAGGGAAGAGAGACAAAACACTTCTTGATCAAACTATCTTTTCTTTTATTCCTCTCTTTCTTGTTCTTCTCTCTTACATTAATCTTATTCTTTTCTTTTCTTGCTCTATTACAACAGATTGCTACTGTATTTATAGACCTAAACAAACAAACTCTTAAAATTCGTAATTAAAACAGACTCTTAAAAAACAACACACTAAATTCTGACCCTTCACTGCTAAAACGCCCATTACTTATTATAGGTAACTCCAAATCACATGAAACCTTCACCATTAAAAAACTAGACTTAAAAACACACGAAATAGACTCTTCATTTGCTTGGAATGATCTGGAATTGCCCCTTCAATTCCTCATTTAAAACTGCCTTGAAAACTATCCGTTTTTATTTGAGTTTATTTTCCACAAACTTCTAAATTTAAAACCCACAAAAAATAGCATTTAATGTTTATTCAACAAAACTCCCCCGTAAACTTAAATGCTTCTACCATCCGTCATGCCAATCATCTTCTTACATTTGTCGAAAAGTACTTTCGGTAGCGGTTTTGTGAAGATATCCGCAGCTTGATCCTGACTTGCCACATGCACCAATTTCACACTTCCTTCCTTCACATGATCTCGGATAAAGTGAAAACGAACGTTGATGTGTTTGCTTCTTTCATGGTTTACTGGGTTCTTTGCCAACTCAATTGCTGATTTATTGTCAACTTGAATCACGGTTGCACCTAGTTGCTTTAGCTCCATCTTGCTCAATAAATTTCTAAGCCATATCGCATGACATATGCACCAAGATGCTGCCACATATTCAGCTTCACACGTCGAGAGCGTCACGATTGGTTGCTTCTTTGAAAGCCAAGTAAACGCAGTATCTCCCATAAAGAACACATATCCCGATGTACTTTTTCGATCGTCTATGTCTCCGCACCAATCGCTGTCAGAGTAGCCAACCAACTTGTAATCTTCTGCTTTTGAGTAGAACAACCCGAGTGACACCGTTCCTTGGATGTACCGTAAGATTCGCTTCAACGCCTTCCAATGTGAATGAACCGGCTCCTCCATGAACCGACTTACATTGTAGACATCTTCTTCGAGCACACCATTCAAGAATGCCGACTTGACATCCATTTGAAATATCGACCATTTGAATTGAGCAGCTTGTGAAATGAGTAATCGAATTGTCTCCATTCTTGCAACAGGAGCAAATACCTCGTCATAGTCGATTCCTGCCTTTTGCTTATATCCCTTCGCAACAAGTCGTGCCTTGTATCGTTCTATCTCGCCTTGAGCATTCATCTTTTTCTTGAACACCCACTTCACACCAATAGGCTGACTTCCTTTCGGCAATTCTGCTAGCTCCCATGTGTTGTTGCGGTCAATCACCTTAATCTCCTCGTTCATGGCAGTTTGCCACTTCTTGTCTCGCACCGCTTCTTCAAAACTGATATTTTCAGCATCTGCCAAAAGACATACAAGGTGTACCTCATTTGTCGAATCATACAAATCTTGCAAACTTTGCATTTTTTGTTGTCGTGGTTCATCTTCATTATCGGTAGTTTTAGAGTTTGTTGGTATGCTTGTTGGTGCAATGACTGATGATTCTCCAATTTCGATGATAACCTCTGTCGAATTGTTCCAGTCCCACTCGCTTGCTTCGTTTACTCGCACATCATGACTCACCATCACCTTCTTGCTTATCGGGTCGAGTAGCTTGTACCCTTTTGTCTTCTCATCATACCCAATAAATATATACCTTTTGCTTTTGTCTTCGAGCTTCGTTCTTCGTTGATCTGGTACGTGTGCATAAGCCACACTACCGAACACTTTGAGATGAGAAACTGTCGGCTTTTGTCCGCCCCATGCCTCTTGTGGTGTTTGATCATCTAACTTCACATGTGGACATCGATTTTGTACATAGATGGCACGTTGTACGGCTTCTGCCCAGAATTCCTTCGGCATCTTCTTGCTCTTGAGCATTCATCGAACCATGTCGAGAATAGTCCGGTTCTTCCTCTCGGCCACACCATTTTGTTGAGGAGAGTATGGTGCGGTTAGAAATCTCCTTATGCCTTGCTCCTCGCAATACTCCATGAAAGCCGTCGAAGTATACTCGCCACCTCTATCGGATCGTACGGCTTTAATGTTTCTACCAGTTGCCTTCTCCACCATCACTTTGAACTTTTTGAATACCTCGAATGCCTCGTATTTTTCTTTCAAAAAATAAACCCAAGTTTTTCGTGAGAAATCATCGATAAAGGAAATGAAGTACCTTTTACCGCTGAAAGATTCGGGGGTGATTGGTCCACATATGTCGGTATGAATCAACTCGAGAGTATGTTTCGCTCGATATTCTGCCTTCTTTTGAAACGAGGTTCTCGCTTGCTTGCCAAGCACACATTCTTCACAAAATTTGCCCTCATAGTCCATGTCTGGCAGCCTATGCACCATGTTCTTTTTTGCTAACTTTTTTAGACCATCATGATGTAGGTGACCAAAGCGGAGATGCCACAACGACGCCTTGTCTTCTACGTTGACTCGCAAACATTTTTCTCACACGCTTCTCAAATTTAGTTTGTACATCCGATTTCTTCCCATCTCGACTCGAGCAACCAGACGCCCTTGATTGTTTTCCAATTGTAGCACCCGGTTTTTCATGAATACCGAGTATCCGTTCTCCATGAGTTGCCCCATGCTCAAAATATTGCTCTTAAGATCAGGTACGTAATAAACATTCTCGATTGACCCTTCCGTACCACTTTTTTGTAAATAGTGAATCGTACCTTGGCCTTTTACTTGGATCTTTGACGCATCTCCAAACGACACATGTCCATCTTCAACCTCTCGCATCTCCTTGAATAGGTGCTTGTACCCGCACATGTGGTTACTAGCTCCGGTATCGAGATACCACACTGTGTCGTTGTCGGAAATGGTATTTTTGTAGGCCATCATGAGAACACCATTTTCTCTTGTCGCCTCTTCCGTGACTAGATTCGCATTTTCTTCTATCTTTTTCTCGTAATAGCACTCCTTTGCATAGTGCCCATAATTACCGCAATTATAGCATTCGATGTTTGATTTGCACTCTTTTGCGTAGTGCCCATACTTGCCGCATTGGTAACATTCGACATTTAAGTAATTTGACCGGCCGCCTCTCCCACGATCACGTCCTCGACCTCGGCAATTTTGTTGGCTTGACTGCCCCTTTTTTTCATAATATTCACCTCGACCGCGACCATTATTGCGACCTCCACGACCGCGCCCTCTACCACGAAAATTTTGAGAATAGAGTACCTTTTCGTCTTTGATTGACGCCTTGGTTTGAAGTGCTTGATCAAGTGTCTCCTCCTTCTTTTTCTTCTTACGTTGCTCGTGTGCCTCGAGAGAACCGGCAAGCTCGTCAACTGTGAGCGTCGCAAGGTCCTTTGACTCTTCTATCGCGCACACAACATTCTCAAAATTGTCAGTTAATGATCTCAAAATCTTCTCCACAACTCGCGCATCGGTTAACGCTTCGTCATTACGAATGAGTTGGTTCACCACAGCTTGTACACGCGTGATGTAGTCAGAGACAGTTTCGGACTCCTTCATCTTCATGCTCTCCAACTCGCCACGAAGAGTTTGGAGACGCACTTGCTTGACTCGGTCGGCGCCCTTGAACACTTTTTCTAAAGTGTCCCATGCTTCCTTCGAGGTTGCTGCACCTGCAATCTTCTCGAAACCCGACTCATCCACTGCTTGGAACAAGTAATAAAGAGCAGTCTTGTCTTTCATACGCATTTCTTTCAATGCCTTCAATTGATTCGCCGTCTGATTGGTCGTTGTCGCCGGCTCGTCATAGCCCTTTTCGACTACTTCCCATGCATCTTGCGCACCGAGCAATGCACGCATCTGTATACTCCAATTTTCATAGTTCGACTTAGTAAGTCGGGGCAGTGGCATACCTCCTACTGACATCCTCCCGAAATTTTCCATCGGCTTTGATACCAATTTGTTATTATTTGATAACTAATTTTGGTGGAGGGAAGAGAGACAAAACACTTCTTGATCAAACTATCTTTTCTTTTATTCCTCTCTTTCTTGTTCTTCTCTCTTACATTAATCTTATTCTTTTCTTTTCTTGCTCTATTATAACAGATTGCTACTGTATTTATAGACCTAAACAAACAAACTCTTAAAATTCGTAATTAAAACAGACTCTTAAAAAACAGCACACTAAATTCTGACCCTTCACTGCTAAAATGCCCATTACTTATTATAGGTAACTCCAAATCACATGAAACCTTCACCATTAAAAACTAGACTTAAAAACACACGAAATAGACTCTTCATTTGCTTGGAATGATCTGGAATTGCCCCTTCAATTCCTCATTTAAAACTGCCTTGAAAACTGTCCGTTTTTATTTGAGTTTATTTTCCACAAACTTCTAAATTTAAAACCCACAAAAAATAGCATTTAATGTTTATTCAACATGACCATATATCTGATCCCATTCTTTTTTGCATTCCTAATGTTTAGTTTAATAGATGAATTTATGTCTTAACTTTTAAATGGATATTTTTTCGTTCTTGATCTTTAGTTTAACTGAAAGTCTGACACTTTATGATATATAGCTAGGACATTATGAAAAGGAAGAAGTGATGGGCCAGCTGATTCGGCCATGACTAGCCCCTCTGGTGCATTGCTGATTGGATCAAAAACATATTATCCCATTTGGCGGTCTATATAGAAGCGTGCAGGTGCAACTTGAGATAATTCATCAATGTTATCTCAACTTACGGTTTTCTGCTTCATTTTATTTCCTTATATTTGAATTTGAAATTGATGTTATGACAATTCTCAAAAGATGGCAGGTTCGTGTGAAATGTGATGAACAAAAGCTTTCATTTCTTGTTACTAGGAAGCAGTTGAATATTAACTACAGCGCATTGATGAAATTACAATAGAAGACAACAGTTTTCTACAAAACCTGGAAGTTAATGGATATTCATTTTCATACCGAAGAATATCTGGATTTGATTTATTTATTTTAATGATGTGAGCTCCTCTTTTTTGTCTATTTGTTTTAATAAACTCTTATGATTATGAAATTATGATAAATTTTTGGAAGGCCATATATTATTTCGATATGTTACATATGAAAATTTTATTCAAATTTTCAATATGTTCACTACTTTAGAACTAACCAGTAATCACTGAACAATACCTAGCATTTTAAAAATAAATATTATCTATTTCATTACATAGCAGAAAAGATCTATAAGCGACAACATTATGCGAAAACCGATTTTTATTTATAATTTGTATTTATATCCCGATTATATTTTTATACCATAAATGAACACCATTGAATGATTTATTTCTATTGATGATCTCGTTACAACACACGGGTAATATTTTAGTATTAATTATATATGATGTAGTTACTTGTATAAAATTATTATTTTTGATAAAAATGAGGGATATTGAACCTCATTTGAAACTCTCGGATCCGTCACTGTGAGAGACGTGAGTGAGGCGATCCGGTAAAAGAGGATTTTTAGTGAGAGGACGTGAGTGAAGAGAGGATTGAGATTTGAGGGTGATTTTGATGGTGAGAGAAAATCAACGACTCATTATTTTGATCGAGAGAGAACAATGATATGGCTGAATTTTTAATCTAAGCTGCGATGCAATCTCGATCGAGAATTTTTTGAAGCTTTTAATATGAGTGAGAGGGGATATTTTTGTCACTAATAAAAAAAAGAAAATGTTAAATTTTACAAGAAGCGTCCAAAATTTCAGTGTCTAATGATGTGAAAAGTCTCAAATACCTCTAAATCGGACGGTAGGGAATATTTGTAAAAGACAGATCAATGAATAGGACAGAGACGATACTGTTTAGTATATTTAATAGTGGATACAATTCATATAGTGGTAGAGAGAAGAAATAGAGGAAACAAACAAGTTATTATCTGAAAAACTCTTTGTAATTCTCTATTATATTATCTCTCTTACATTGTCTTGCAAATCAACAGATTACAACTCTATTTATAGAGCCAAAACATAAAAAAAAACTCTAAAATTCGTAATAAATATAGAAAACAGAAAACTAAGCAGCTCAGTCAAATCTGACATATCTCTATTAAAACTGTCATAACTTTCTCTAAAAAACTCCAATCGACTTGAAACTTAAATCATTAAAAATTAGACTTAAAGAGCTTTAAATCCATAACTCATATACCTAAAACAAGGTTCGGATGTTCTGTTAGAATTCCTAATGAATCAGCCTTAAATTCTGTTGACTGGACAACAAACTTCAAGAAAATATTAATTAAGTTTCTATTTTCAACATCCCCTCTTAAACTTAATTATTTCTGACTTGCATCCTGAGCAACTTCTTGAACTTGTTGAAGAGTTCTGCCGGTAGTGGTTAGGTGAATATATCCGCCATTTGATCACGACTCACCACATGAGTCATCTCCACATCGCCATTCTTCACATGTTCTCGTATGAAGTGAAAAGACACATCTATGTCCTTGCTCCTTTCATGATGCACTGAATTTTTCGCCAACTCAATTGCCGACTTGTTATCCACTTAAATATTTGTCGCCTTCTCTTGAGAAAAGTTCATCTCCTTTAGTAACTTGCGTAGCCAAAGAGAGTGACATACGCAAGAAGATGCGGCAACATACTCCGCTTCACATGTGAACAAAGTAACAATAGGTTTCTTCTTAGAGAGTCATGTAAATGCCGTGCTTCCCATAAAAAACACAAAACCCGGAGTGCTCTTCCGATCATCTAAATCTCCACTCCAATCACTATCGGAATATCCAACAAGATCAAACTCATTAGTATGAGAATAAAATAAGCCATGAGATAATGTACCTTTGACATAGCGAAGAATTCTCTTTATGGCTTTCCAATGCGTCATTTTCGGCTCTTCCATATATAAGCTCACCAAGCCAACTCCATAAGTAATATCCAGCCTTGTGCACGTCAAATAATACAAACTTCCAACCAAGATACTATATAGTGTTGCGTCATCCGCCTTTCCTTCATCATATCGAGACAATTTGGTCCCACTCTCAACCGGAGTATTTACGGGATTACACTTATCCATCTTAAACTTCTTTAAAATCTCCTTTGCATATGCTTCTTGTGATACAAAAATTCCAGAATTTTCTTGTCTCACTTCTAACCCCAAAAAATAAGACATGAGACCCAAATCGGTCATCTCAAACTCTTTTGTCATTTTCAACTTAAACTTCTCAATCATATCTCTATTATTTCCCGTAAAAATCAAATCATCTACATACAAAGCCACAAATAAAATATCATCTTTTTGTACCTTCAAATATAGCATGCTCATATGGGCATTGCACAAACTCATGCTCCTTGAAGTATGCATCAATTCGAGTGTTCCATGCCCTTGGCGCTTGCTTCAACCCGTACAATGTCTTCTTTAACTTCAACACCATGTGCTCTTTGTCAACTTTCACATAACCGGAAGGTTGCTCGATGTAGACTTCTTCTTCAAGCACTCCATTTAGAAACGCTGATTTCACGTCCATTTGAAAAATGCTCCATTTGTTTTGAGCCGTCAACGAGATTAGTAGTCGGATTGTCTCCATTCTTGCTATCGGAGCAAACACCTCTTCATAATCAATCCCCGTCTTTTGCTTGTACCCTTTTGCCACTATTCTCGCCTTGTATCTTTCAACCTCACCTTGCGCATTCATCTTTTTCTTATAAACTCATTTAACACCAATCGGCTTGTGACCCTTGGGCAACGTCGCAAGTTCCCAAGTGTCATTTTTCTCGATTGCTTTCATTTCCTCTTGCATAGCGGCTTGCCACTTCTCATATTTTATGGCTTGCTCGAATGTGATGTCCTCCGCATCCGCCAAAAGACACACCAAATGCAATTCATTTGTCGCCTTGTATATTTCTCGTAAATTCCTTGTCTTTGGTGTCCTTGGCTCATCTTCATCATCGGATAAAGGTAAAGATGGTTCGGCTTGTGATGTTATCGATGTAGTTGTGCTTGTCGTTGTAGAGATAATTGTTGATGTCGCTTTTTTCCTTCTTCATGAGACATCTCCGCCATGGAACTCCAATTCCACGTGTTTTCTTCATTGACCTGCACATCACAACTCACATATACCTTTTTAGTAAGCAGATCATAAAGATTGTACGCCTTAGATTTCTCATCAAAGCCAATAAAAATCAGCTTCTTGCTCTTGTTATCAAGTTTTGTGCGCTTTTGATCTGGAACGTGAGCATAAGCCACACTTCCGAACACCTTCAAATGAGCTACTGATGACTTCACACCGCACCATGCTTCTTGTAATATTCTCCAAACTCGCCGTAGGACATCGATTTTGCAAGTAACCGCACACCTCACTACTACGGCCCAAAATTCCTTCGGCATATTTTTGCTCTTTAACATGTTTCGAACCATGTCGAGTATGGTCTGATTTTTTTTCTTTCCGCCACTCCGTTTTGTTGAGGTGAATAAGGGGCAGTTAAGAACCTTCTAATACCTTTTTGTTCACAAAAATTCACAAACTCCTTTGATGTAAATTCACCCCCTCTATCGGACCTCAAAGTTTTTATGCATTCACCACTTAAGTTTTCAACAAGCACCTTAAACTTCTTAAAAACAAAAAATGCTTCAGATTTCTCCTTTAAAAAATATACCCAAGTTCTTTAAGAAAAGTCATCAATAAAGGTAATAAAGTACCGGTGTTTACCAAGTGAATTAGGGGTTATTGGGCCACAAATTTCGACATGAACCAATTGAAGCACCTTATTTGCACGATAACTTGATTCTTTTGGAAAAGAATTCCTTGGGTGCTTTCCTAACACGCAACCTTCACACAATTTGTCACTATGGTCTATGTGTGGTATATTTTTCACCATTTTTTTATTTGATAATTGTCTCAAACCATCAAAATTAAGATGTCCAAACCGCAAATGCCACAATCAAGTCATATCTTCTACACATGCCTTTAAACACCTTGCTTGAACATTCACCAAATTCAACTTAAACATGCAGTTTTTTGTCATTTCTACTTGGGCTAGCAATCAATTATCTTGGTCTCTCAAATAAAGTGTTATTTCTTTCATAAAAACCGTGTAACCACGTTCTAACAATTGGCCCAAACTCAAAATATTACTCTTCATATCCGGCACATAATAAACATTCGAGATAAACCTCTCATTTCTATCTTTACACTGAATAAGAATTTCACCTTGACCTTTAACTTTAACTTTTGAGGCATGTCCAAATGATACATGGCCTTTTACAATCTCCTCTATCTCGAAAAATATGTGCTTGTAGTCACACATATGGTTGTTTGCACCGGTGTCTAAGTACCACACCGACTCGTTGTTAGAGTCAGCCTCCTTGCTTGCTAGTAATACCACACCATCACCTCTTTTCTCTTCTTTTTTCTCATCATCTTTCTTTTTATTGTAATAACACTCTGCTGCATAATGACCATACTTTTTACAAGAATAACATTGAACATTGTACTTACTTGACCTTCCTCTTCCTCGATCTCGGCCTCCGCCGTATGAGATCGATTGGTTCTTCTCTTCTGTGTTCTCTTCTTGTCCTCTACCACGGCCTCTACCTCGGCTTCTACCTCGGCTTCTACCTCGACCTCTAAAGCCACCACAGCCTCTTCCACGACCACCTTCACTGTTTCCCGGCTTGTCTTCTTTTAGTGTTATCTTAGCTTGAAGTGCTTCCTCTAACACCTCTTGCTTCTTCTTCTTCTTTCTTTGTTCATGAGCCTCTAAGAAACTTGAGAGCTCATCCACCGTCATTTCTGCCAAATTCTTAGACTCTTCTATGGCACACACAACATTCTCAAAATCATTGGTTAAGGACCTTAATATTTTCTCTACTAATCTATTTTCACTTATCTCTTCACCATTTCTTTTGAGTTGGTTCACCACCATTTCTACCCTTGTGATATAATCCGATACACCTTTCAACTCTTTCATTCTTAAAGTTTCAAACTCACCTCTAAGTGTTTGTAAGCGAACTTGCTTCACTCGGTCCGCTCCTTTGTATGCCTTTTCAAGAGTCTCCCATGCTTCTTTTGAAGTCTTCGCACCGGCTATCTTCTCAAAGCCTGACTCATCAACTGCCTGGTACATCAAGTAGAGCGTGGTTTTGTCTTTCTTGCGTGACTCTTTCAACTCTTTCACTTGATTATTCATCAAGCCTTGCAAGGTCGCATGTTCGGTATAGCCAAGCCCAACGACGTCCCACACATCTTGCGAGTCGAGTAGCGCCTTCATGTGTATGCACCAATTTTCGTAGTTGGTCTTCAAAAGTCGCAAGCATGATACATGCCCGACACCTCCAATGACTGCACCGTTATTGGCCATAGCTCTGATACTAATTTGTTGAGTATATTTAATAGTGGATACAATTCATATAGTGGTAGAGAGAAGAGATGGAGGAAACAAATAAGTTATTATCTAAAAAACTCTTTATAATTCTCTATTATATTATCTCTCTTACATTGTCTTGTAAAACAAAAGATTACAACTCTATTTATAGAGCCAAAACATAAAAAAAACTCTAGAATTCGTAATAAATATAGAAAACAGAAAACTAAGCAGCTCAGTCAAATCTACCTATCTCTATTAAAACTGTCATAACTTTCTCTAGAAAACTCTAATCGACTTGAAACTTGAACCATTAAAAATTAGACTTAAAGAGCTTTAAATCCATAGCTCATATACCTAAAATAAGGTTCGGATGTTCTATCAAAATTCCTAATGAATCAGCCTTAAATTTTGTTGACTGGACAACAAACTTCAAGAAAATATTAATTAAGTTTATATTTTCAACAGATACCGGTTCAGCATTTTCTTCATATTTCTCCAGTTATATTACTTCTTCTCCATTTGAATTAATTTTTCGCTCGCGAAGATCGCTCGAGCTCAACGCGCTGGGGAAATCGCTCTCTCATCCCCCGTCTGTTCGTTCTCCCTCTCGAAACCCTATTTCTCATCGTAGCACCTCTCTCAGCGCCTCTCCTCTCCGATCGCAGCTCTCTCAGTGACTTAGTTGGGTCTTCGACAATACTAGCTCAAGACCCGCCAATTCGTGTTGGATGTGCTTATTTTGGTGTGACGCCCAACATGTTAGCCATCATCAATTGCAATATGTATTTTTGTCCATATAAGTTTAATTGATCATATATGTTACTGCAGCGCCTCACCTTTCCTTCTCTATTCTACAATACGTATTTCTGTTTTAGAAGTTTTGCTAACTATGACAATGAATTACTGCAGCGCCTTGCCTATCCTTCTCTCTTCCATAATTTTGGACGAGTTAGTTTGGTCTTCAAATATCTAAGTTCATGCATACGCTCATAGATTAATTACACTTAGAATTATAAAAATGCAGTTATTACGACTTATTCTCAATATTGCAGTTATTGCATTACCATGAAAGACCCGTTGATTAACATATGTGCCCTTTGATTCACTAATTAGCTCAATTTTTAGATTTTGGAAGTTAATGATTATACCTCTAAAGCACAATATAGATTGGCCTATTTGGTTCTCTTGGTTCAATATTGTTTTTATGCCAGAAATTCTCAGGGAAAAACTAACATTCTTATGAGATCAATTAGCTTTAACTGTATGTTTTTTGAGAATCAGGAGTTGACCTGGGAGCTGCAACCCCTGACTTAGAAAAAGGCCTGAAACATATATATGCATATAATTTATAGTCATTTATTCAATCACCCTCTACATTTATGCGTTGCAGCGACCTAACTGTCTAACTAACCTATGCTGAAATTTATTAAACCAGATCACCAAATTTCTTATGCTAAAATTAGTTTAACCTATGTTATTGTAGTTTTCATTATTGTAATTCTTTGCATTACGGCAAGGTTTTAGGGAAAAAAAAGTAATTTTGATGAAACTAGACAGTTCATGTACTGGCATCAGTTTGTTAATACTTTTTTTATTTTTAATATCTTGATTAACTTGGTTTTGTATTAAATTGATGAAACAAGACAGCCCCCTTCATGAACTGGTATTGATTTATGGTACCGATTAATAATATTGATGCTTGATACAGCAAATAAATATTTCAGGGAAGGTATTTTCTTCAATTGTTGATTGATTCTTTTTTTTTATAGTGAACAATGGTCGAAAAGGAAATAAAACAAACTGTCTCTCTTTATCTTTGCAAACCGCTCCGACTAAGTGTCTGAGTTTGTTCTCTTTTTTATGGTATGATCTAATGCCTCCATGAATAATTTATTTTTAGTTATCAAAAATATTTTGTTACTTTCTGGTATCATTTCGATGGTCTTTGTCTAAAAATTAAAAGATGAAGGTTGTCTAAATTCACATCAGAGCTATTCTTGAATAGTTCCATCAGGCTTTTGCATTATTTTTCATTTTTTTTTCTATCTATAGACTTATATATAGTTTAATTAAGATCAATAAAAATAATAAAGGGTTGTGATTTCTTATTGCGGTAGTGTGCAACCTTTTTTCGTGCCCCGCCGCCCACATGGGACGATGGTATACGGAAGAAGGACACAGAGATCTCTCCCGAACGTGCATTGTTTAGTGCCGGTTGAACTCACCGCTCAGATCCATTGGGATGCACAATCAAGGTTTTTTTTTGTTAATTGGGGATCCTTTTAGATTCCGGTGGGCGCAATCGCGCATCGTTAATTACCCTGGGCTACTAACCTCAAGGCACCTCTGGATTTCGAAAGAGGGGAAGTAGATACTATAGCTAAGCGATAATCAAGTGGTCAAGTGCTTCAGTGATAAGAGTCACTAGAGCACCTTAGACTTACTAACTGATCAGTCCAGTGAGATAGGATGGTGAAAAAGATGAACTTACTACAGATCAATTCAATCTTTACAACTCCGAGAGACGATCTTACTAACAGATCAGATCATCCTCTACGGAGGGATGAAATGTGAGTCTACTAACAGATCGACTCAACCTTGATTGATCTAGAAGATGAACTTACTAACATATCAGTTCAATCTTTATTAGTCAATAACCAATCATACAAGATACAACCTGAAGCGCTAAGCCAGTTGATGTTGAGGTTGGTGAAACAGGAGATGGGTGGATTTGACCTACTTGTTTCATTTTATTGATCTTATAGATCATGACTTTCAGGCACTGAGCGGATTCATAAACCTAGGAACACTACTACACACAAAGTCAAACATGAAGCGCTAAGACAGTTCAACATTGAGGCGTGTGTGTCAGTGAACGAACCTACTAACAGATCGGTTTGGATTCACTATTTTGAAGATGAACCTACTACAGATCGGTTCAATCTTGCAACTTGAGAGATGAACTTACTAACTGATTAGTTCAATCTCATGAGCTAGAAGACAAACTTACCAACGGGTCAGTTTAGTCTAGCAAGACTGATCATGAATTACTTGTTCATGACACAGATTCTTCATGATGTCACTTCTTTAGGCATTATGATGTTCTTCTTTCTTGAAATTAGCACACTCGCTTGTGCTGGTGTTGCAGTCTCAGTTATCTTCTTGGCAAGCGTCGGGATGTTCTTGTCCTAATTGCTATTAACTATATGTTCTGAATGTTGCATTACTTGTGCAAAATCATTATGTTGCTCTACAGCCCTTGTGTGAGTTTATTTAATCACCTCTAAAATGCAAAAGAATTATTGCATTTTTATTGATTTTTTTATTATTAAGATAATACCCTTTATTATTATCTTAATTACTGTTTACCCTTGAAAAATCTCAAAGATAAGCAGCTGAGTAAATAAAAATAAATATCAATTATTAATAATAAAACATAAGAAAGGGGGAAAGAAAAGGGGCGAGAGAAAGGGTCCGCTGGCCAGAATAGTCGCAAATAAACCCCGAAACAAATTCATTTATCCCACAAGGAAATATTGGGGTGAGAAACAAAGGTATAAATACCTCATCATTCACTATCCACTCGGCGTCGGTGACAGCCAAGAGACTCAAGAGAGAGAAGGGAGATCTCTTGGGTGTCACCCATGTGATCACATTTTCTCTGACAAGTGGGACCCACCTGGCAGTCCCTTGCAAACAGCTTTAACAGCCTAAACCTAGCCTATTCACTAAACCTAATCAAGCCGGAACAAGGATTAAGCATTAATCCCACAAGAAAATTCTAAGTACAAAGCAAGGGTATAAATACTCCACCATCTACTGTTAATTCGATATGGATGACACTCAAGAGATTCGAGAGAGAGAAAGAGATCTCTTGATGTGTCAAGTGTCATCCATGTAGTCATTTTTCTTCCGATAAGTGGGACCTAGTCTATCCAATAAGTCTAATCAATTCGGAACAAAGGCTAAGCAATAATCCCACAAGGAAATTCTAGACAAAAATCAGAGGTATAAAAGCCCTGCCACCTCCTGTTCATTCGAGGTGGATGACCCTCAGGAGATTCAAGAGAGAGAAATCTCCTGAGGGGTCATCCATCTGATCATTTTTCACTGACAGGTGGGCCCCACACCTTAGTGACAGAAATCAAGGAAGTCAAGGTTAAACCCTAAGCAGCAAACTTCAGAGCAAAGCCTAAGAGTTGGAGCAGTGTAGTCCCTGTACAGCAAGGACTGTGTCAATGCCAAGCCAGTATTTTGATATAACCAATCACAAGAAATCTCAATGTGATTTTGCTTTCAAGGCTGACCAGGTGCCAAAGCTGTGAGCAACCACCTGACCATGCCATGATTTGTGCCAATTGTTGACAAGTGATCAGCTTTTGACCAAGTCACCTTCATGAACATGAATTGGAAGTTAATTTCACAAGACTGATCAGATGCCAATGTTGCAAACATCTGATCAAGTCTAGATTTGTATCAATTGTTGATATGTAATCAACTGTTGATCAAGTCAAACCCTAATAAGCATCAATACAAGACTAAATTGTTTTTTGGCAAAGACACTGAGCTATAATTGAAATCTGAGATTAATTCGGAGAGGAAAACATGGTTTTTCTTAGCAAATAAATTTTTAATGCAAGGAGGCAGGGGCAAAAGTGGAATTAAAAATTACAGGAGTGATCATCATGAATTTAGGGATTTTTGGTGAAAATTTCATGATTTTTGGACAACTGTAGCCATTAAAATAAATTCAGAGAAAATAGAACAGATTAATCAAGGGTCAGGATTGAATCAAGGAGTGCATTGGGTACAACTTGGGGAATGAAGGTCAATCTGGATGCAATTTGGGGACAAGAAAGAGTACAAGTTCAAAAATCCTGTAACTATACCAGTGCCACGTGGCGGCTCTCTATTGGGCCAGATCAGCCATGAAGAGCCACGTGGCACCCTCCTATTGGTCCACCTCAGATGGGTGGGCTCCACCACTGGGCTGACCTGACAAGTGGGCCCCACCAGCATGCCACGTGGCAGGCTGCGATTCAGCCATGTCACACCACCAGAGCCATGTGGCTTATTTTCATTGGTCCATATCAACAGCAACTATAAGGAACACAGACACGTGGCAGCACAGCATGAAGCCACCTCATCAAGGAATGTACACGTGTCAATTTTCTATTGGTCCACATCAACACATGTGGGCCCCACCTTAGCATAATTTCCTATGCCACGTGTCAGCCCATGATAGAGCCACCTCAGCACTCACATGCCACATGGCGGCATACCAAGCCATACACTCAAGAAATTCAATCTGTTCAACTACATTTGTTTGACACTTGGCACTGTCTATTGGGCCAAGTTAGCATAGTAGACCCCATTTAGTGCCATGTGGCACTCACAGATTAAAGCACAGTCAGCAATAATTAATAACTAATCATAGCTTAATCATACATCTAGTCCTATCACGGCATGTCATGTCAGCTGGATTATCCATAAAGTGCTGACTTATGGAGCCCACTTGTAAGAAGGTGAGACAGAGGAGTATACTAACAATCGTAGACCAATCTCATGCAAATAAGGGGTATAATTTAAATCAAAAGGGAAAAGGGAAGGACAAACCTGGCTCTTGCGCTATCCCTCTCTAACAATTATCTCTTGGAAACGTTGATCCACATGCACCGTGCGCACCCATAGATGACTCTCCCTTCTTCCTCTCTTCCTCTTCCTTCCGCGCGATGGAGAAGAAGGCGCCATGGTTGAATAGAGTTGAATACAGCCCCTTTCTTCAAAATTTCTTCACAGAAAACTGTGTAATATGGAATAAAGTTCGTATGAGTGATCAATTTTGAGAATTGAAAAGAAATAGTGAGTAATCGGTTGAGGTAATCAGCAGAATTGAAATTGGGACTAACCTTTATAAGCAGGCAAGAGGCAAATTGATCACTTGTACACCTTCTTACTACCTAGGCGACCTTGTTTGAGCACAAAGACAGTACCTTTAGAAGCTCTGAGTTGATGTTTCACTAAGTCGCCATTGGAGGCCGAGGCTGGTGATGAAGAGATAGTGATAGAGTGTGCTAATGATCACAGAGACATAAAAGACTGAATTCTAGAACTAAAACAATGAGGTTGGAGCTTGCAAACAGAAGAATTAATGAAAGGAGGATGAGATGGCAATAGAGACCCGATTGAAAGGTTTTAAAATGGGAAATGGATGCTAAAAGCCAAACAGAACCCGTACACTGACTTGATCGATTTATAAAGGTGTGAGATTGATGTGTAAACCCTTGGAAGCTTCTAGAAAGGTCCAGAATAATGGGAGACCGAGTTATATGAAGGAGTGGCAAAAGGATAAAAAGAAAAAGAACCTAACTAACTCTAATTGCAAATGACTGGCTCGGGGATAGTTTGTTGAGTGATAAGAAGCACAAATGGATCTTGGCCATTGATTAAAACTGAGTTAAGGGTTAAGATTGGCTTAGAGACCATAATCCGGCCATTAATCACCTAACCAATCATGTTTAAGCAAAAGAGCCTATATAAATCTTTTATTAACAGTTAAAACAAGAGAAGAGAGGGAGAGAGATAAAAGATTAAAGATTGAAGAAGAGAGAGGAAAATTGTGAGAATTGAGAGAAGAGAGAAATCGATTAGAATCGGATTGTCAGTTGGATCAACTCAATTCTTTCAATTAAATTGAATTTGAGTGTCTCCATCCTTACTTCTATCTCTATCAAGAATCAAGAATAGGTAAGATTTAAATTTGAAGGTGTAATCGATGTGAATTGGTGAATTCTTGAATACAATTCAATTTTTTTTCTATTTTGATCATTGCTTTTACTTGTCTCTTTCTTCTCTTTTTCATTTCATTATTTTTGATATACTATTTGCATATATATAAGTGTGAGTGCATTGAAATTAGGGTGATTGACAATTAGTTGAAGAGTTCGAGTGACAATTAGGGTGATTGACAATTAGGGTGATTGCATATATATTCTCGATTTTGCATTTGAATTGAGTTTATAATTCATTTGAGTTGGTGATTGAAACTGATCGAAGGGTTTTTGTAACCCTCTCAAGCTCTGTCACAAGTTTAATTGCATGAATCAGTGAATTCATTTAGTTCAATTGAGTTTCTGGTATGCGATTGAGTGTAGATCAGTACCGATTCCATTTCGTTCACTTTAATAAATATTAGTATAGCAATTAGGCATTTCTTGTACTAAACATTGCTTGAAGGGTTCTCGTAATCCTCTCAATGATCTTTTTGCAAGTTTAAGTTCCTTGAATTCGGTTGATTTGGTTGAAAGAACTGATGTACCAGTATACGTATCGGTTAAAACTAGTCTCGATTTAGATTTTATTCAATTAGCATCATTTAATTATTGTTAATGCTTAAAAGATTAGAGAATGTATCTCATACAGGCCTTTAGAAACATACAAGTGTGTTAGAATCACCTATGCATCAAGTATGAACCAATTGTGATCGAATTTGAGCTGGTACTGAACGGTACCGAGTAATCTTAGGTCCTATTGTGTGCTTGAGTGAGTTCAAATAGGAATTAGTTGCACGAAATCGTTGGAAATATAAAAATGATGTTGTACAACACAAGAATTATAAGAATTGATTGTCAATTAAGTCAAATTTAGCAATAAAATCATCTCGGTACCAAGGTGTACCGGTTAGGACTAATCGGTATAGGTGTCTGGTAAAATCCACCGCGTTGATCGTTAATCGGAGACTATCATCGAGTTTCGGACATCGAGATGATGCTAGGCATGAAGCCTGATCTCCGGTTCGGACATGGAGATCGTCGGCGGTAGCCATCGGAGGCACGAGAGATGTCAGATGTGATGGCACATTGTGCGACCCTTTTTCGCGCCTTCCTCACTCGGGAAAAGAATTTAAATGAGAATTACGAAAGAAGGACACGGAGATCTCTCTAATTGTGCATTTGGGTATTTATATGGGTATGGAATGCATATTTTAAAGGTTTATTTAAGAGATTACGGGGTCTTTTAAATTTCAATGGGCGCAAACCCCCATTGTTAATTACCCTGGGCTACGAACCTCGAGGCACCTCTGGATCTAGAAAGGAAAGTATAAATATAATAGCCAAGTATTAATTAAGTGGTCGTAATAAATTAAAGATACATGGGAGAAATGCATGCATGAGTTTATCACAAAAGTCTATGTAAGGTAGCTGACACCTGAAGGACAGATATATAGGCATATACATGGTAGCCTGTATCTGAAGATATGATGTACGGACTTATATAAGGTAACTTACATCATGATGCCTTTTAGTTCAAGGGTGGAAAGTACTCATCTAAGCGTATGATGTCGAACGTAAAATATGGTATCAGTTCAGCATCAAGGCTTAGTTTATCAGCAGATGGACGGGAGACCGTATAATCATCTTGACTGATCTTCTAGATTATGAATCTGAAGCCCTGGGCCAATTCATTAACCTAGGTGTACTCTTTATTTCAAAGGCGGCACAACCTATCCAAACACACAAAATTAAACCTGAAGCGCTCTGCCAGTTTAACCATTGAGGTTGGTACATCAGAAGGTGGGTAATTTTAATTTACTTGATCACCTTACTGATCTTCTAGACTATGGATCTGAAACACTGAGTCAATCCATGAATCTAGGCGTGTCCTTTATTTCGAGGGCGACACGACCCATCTAGACACACAAAATCAAACATGAAGCACCGAGCCAGTTCGACATTGAGGCTAGTTTATCAGAAGATGGATAGAAACTGTATATTCATCTTAACTGATCTTTCATTGTATGAATTTGACACAGTGTCAACTCATGGACTTGGATTATATGTTATCCTATTATATCATATCATGTGTGCTTATCATATTTATACCATATCATGCCATATCGTATTATATTTGAGCATATTATCATTTAGATCATTTATCATATTATGTAATATATCATGTTATATCATCATGTCAATTATTATGATATATCATATCATCATGTTATATTATACATTATTATCATTATCTTATAGTATTATCTAAATTGTAATATCATATCATGTCATGCTATATATTATACATTATCATCTTATGATATCATTTAATATGTTGTCCTATCATCATGCTATTATATAGTATCATATTATATCATATTGTATTATCATATTCATTACGTCATATTATTTTATGTTATTTCATCTCTTTATATCATATTACATATATCATGATATATTATATTATATTATGTCGTAACAAATTATATATATCATATTATATTATATAGCATGTCATGTTATATCATAATATAGTATACTATTGTTATATCATAGATCATATTATTATACTATTATATTATATTATATTATATTATATTATATTATATTATTATCATATTATGACATATTATTTATTATATTATATCATATTATAAATTATAATGTTACATTTCTATCATACTATAACCATATATTATATTATATTGTATTATATTATATCATATATCATTATACCATATAATATTTTTATGATTATATATTATACCATATTATATTATATTATGTCACATCTATAATATCTAGGCTATTAAAAAGCTATTATGCGCTTGTGTTTCATTTAAAAGCGAATCCATATATATATATATATATATATATATATATATATATAATTTCTTATCGATATACATATTAATACATATATTTAATATACTTATAAATTATTATTTAACATATTATAATTTTTAGATAATATTTAGATATATTTCGTTATATAAAAACATGGTTTAAAATAGGAAATATATATGTTATTTTGATTTCGAATTTATTTATTATATTATGATTCATAAAATAAAATATTTTTATGCTGAAAATTAGTGTGAAAAATATAAAATTTTTAGAAAGAAATTTTAGTTGATTTGGACCTTGGAAAAGCATCCAAGCGAATTATTTACGTCATTATTATATTAATTTCAAAATTTTCTGTTTTGGGCCATATTCATTTTTATATCTCTTTTTACTCTTGGGCCATGAATATATTTTTTATTAGTACTAGGCCCACTTTAATTTTCAGTTCATTAGGCCAAGTCTTATTATTAATTTGTGTGAGCCGTTTTTTTTTAAGCCTCCTTTGGATTGATTATATTTCCCGGATGTCATTAATTTTTTGTGAGCCTTGGGCCTAATATCATATATCTTAGGCTAAGAATGGTTTCCTTTTAAATTCTTTCAACTGGGCCGATTATAAATTTGCAGACTTTGAGTTTAACTAAATTCATTATCTTTTTGGTGGGTTTCATGGTTACAATGGTTGGCCACAACACCAGATAACCAACCGGGCAAAACTTAAGCAATTACCCATACTTATTGATTGTTCTTTTTGGGAAATATATCTGGCAGACTCACTCAACATTCTTTTTTCATCGTATCTTTGGTGAGTTCACTACCATCCGTGTTTATAATGCTTTGGACTAAATGAGGGTCTGGTTGATTTTGTGGTTCCTCATTTTTGACCACATATTTATCAGCATGCTTTTTAAATGCACTTAGACCATTTGCCTTAGAATATCTACAAAAAGCTTTGCAATTTTTTACCTTGCACCTTCCGCTAAGTATGACACCGCTCGCATCCTTTGTTTGTTCATAAAAATGCCACCAAGGTGCATCGTAGGAGGGGTCAGTTGTCTTCCTCTTCTTTTCTGATGGTCCCGCTCCCATTGGTGATGGGGGTACACTTGAGGTTGCAGTTTCTGCGGCAGATGAGGGTGCGGTCGGAACATGCGATGGGGATTCTTCGGTTATTTCATGGGAACTTGAAGCGTATTTAGGATGATACGGTGTAGTAAATGTAGGGGTTTGTTGAGGTTGGTAGTTAAGATCTTGCGGTATATAATTTAATTGAGGGTGGAGTGGGAGGTTCGCATGTCGTGGATAATATGGAGCGTCAGCTTGTGGTTGTTGATAATATTATGAGAGGTTTGTATTATCAACTACATCTTCACCAAAAAATATTCACACTCAACCGATGCATAAAATCATCCACGGGATTAGGAGGATTTACCATTTCTATAAAAAAAATCATCTACTTAAAAAATAAATTTAACATTCTAAAGAATGTTATAACAAAAAAAAAATCTATAAATAAAAAATTACGAATAAAATCTAACAACATAACTAATTTCTACAAATAAAAATTATAACTAATTAAAATTAAAAACTAACCTTGAAGGAAAAAATATTATCGCAATGATGGAATTGAGAAATGACGAATACCGAATATTATTCTTCTAGTCTTCTACCTTCTTCGATTAGTTAATTTTTTTAACGGACTAACAATAAATTAATAATTCTAAACTATTTTTTTTATTTTTTGTAATAAGAAAATTAAATTTGAGAATTTGAGATTAAATGAAAATTTGAGAATTTGATAGATTGAGAAGAAAGGGAGTGAGATTTTGATGTGTTTTGAGATGTAAATAGGGATGGTATTTATAGATATTTTTGGTAGGGAAATTTTCATATTTTTTATTTTTTTTTATTTTTTTTATTTTTTTGCAAAGGTAAAAGAATGATTTTTTTTTATTTTTGTACACTTGGGGTATCTTTTGGGGGAGGGGTCTAGTACCTTTTATTTAAATAAAAGATTTGGATGGGATGGGGGCAGCGGGGGGCGGGTGGGGTGGGGTGGGGGGGTGCGGTCCGTCCGGTCCATTGTCCCGCACGGTCCACGTTCCGGTCTGGTTCATGTGTCCGCACAGGACAGTCCAAGGTCCAGGCACGGTCCGGTCCGGTCCACGGTGACGGTCCAGTCCGAGACAAGTTGGACCGGGTGGGTATTTTCAATACTCTATGTGTCTCTGTGCGAACTGACATATCAGGATTTACTGTTAATTTTTATTCTTACATGGACCTATTGCAATTTCTAATGAGATCAGGATTTGAAGCAAATGAATACATATTTGGTTGGTATTCTTACCAGTATAGTAAATGATTGGGAAAACTAAATGTATTTTTTCTCTTCAAGATCAACAAGTGGAAGGTAATTTTTCAGAGCTCTTTAATGATATTAAAAGATAGAAAGGATAATTGGACCAATACAATATGTGTACTATCATATTCTTGTAAAATAAATTAAGTTTGTGTAGATTCTTGGTGGCATCTCAGATATAAGCAGGGGATGGAAAGCAATAATTGGGGCAACTCTCTTCATTTGAAGGTTATTATTCTGACAACTTTCATTAGGATCTATATTATGTAAGAACAATTAATAATATCTTTGTTTTATATATTTTTCTGCTGAAACTAAATTATATACTTAAAATTAATATCATTTTAGAATATGGCCAAGCGTACGGTGAAATAGGTATTCCAAGCTGGACATCATGCCTTCAAATATGCTTACATAAATGAGGTTACGGTGAGTTTCATTATTTTATCACACCGATACTAGAATTGTGAATGATGCTTAGATTTGACCATTTTTCATCTTTCCTCTTTGACAGTCACAAGGAGTCGCAAGCGCCGCTGCCAGGGGTTTATTTGGTGAAAAGCATGAAGTGGCTATTTGGAGGTCTGGCGATGCATCTTGGATGGTAATAAAGGGTCCCACATGTGCATTGGCTGATGTTACTTATTTGAATGGAAATTTCTATGTAATTTCTTTCAATAGCACACTCTATGCTGTGGAATTAGGTTCCGACCCAAAAATTATTCAAATTCATGAGCCTCGGATTATGCCATCACTTATGTCTTGCCACAATTATATAGTGGACTTCAAGGGACGCTTGCTACATATTGATAGGTTTCAGGATTTGGTAGAAGATAGACATTTTATCATCGAGGGATTTGAGCTACGAGTACTGGATTTTGAAGAAAATAAATTGCTCCAGTGGGATGACATTAATGATTGTGCAATATTCATCGGTGCAAATTCCCTTGTTGCTTTTGATGCCAGTCAATTTTCTGGTTGCAAAAAGAACTCATTCTATTTCACAGACTTATCTATCATATATTCTGAAGAGAAATTTGGTTGTGGAGACATTGGTATCTTTGACTATTAAACCAAAACAATAAGTAGATTTTATCCCCCGAATATTATCCACCCTTATGTAGCCAATCCGGTCTGGATTACCCCAAATCCATGGTAAAAAAAAAAAACTATTTTATTTAAGTCAAAAATTTCTATTATTCGTCACTTCTTCTAAAAAGCCTCTTTGTTTGTTTATGATCCCTTAAATGCTTTTTTTCTGTTCGAAATCATGTGTAATATTTAATGATCAGTTCATAAAGTGTGATGTTATATATGCGCGTAATTCAGTTCATGATATTATAAATTATCTCTTTAATCATGTATAGTGCTACTCGGAAACTAGAGTCTCATATTGTTGTTGTCCATGACTGCTTTTTAAATAAAGAAAATTAGTTATATGTCACTCTAATATTTTAAATTTTGAAAAACATCCCCAAAGTTTAATCTATTTTAGTTTTGCACTTCAACTACAATAACTTTCTCCTAAAAAAAACTATAATAACTTCCAAATAACAAAAATATCCTTAAATCGATATTCTACTCTTTCTTTCACCCCACTCCCTCTACCCACTCCCCTCAAACCTCACCATGTCGTCAATTATCATAGCCATTTTAGGACCGAATTATCTACTCTATCCGTTGACATGGATTAATGAAGAGAATAAAAAAATAATAAACTTTTCCAAAGAGTACACTTTTGATGATTAAATAAGATAGTATGATGGTAAGATAACAAGCATACAAACGTACAAACGTTTTCACTACTTTTGGCACATACAATACTCACACAATAAATAAACAAAACCCAAACCCAGTAGGAAAGGATGGATTTTCATCCCCACAATGTCGGCTTGAGTCGTGAAATAAAAGTGAAATGGAATCGGTGTAATACACTTTGTCCATTTCATTACAACAGAACAGAAAATAAATAAAAAGTAATTATAAAAAAAGAATATAATTTAGTTTTCTAAAATTCCACACTTTTAACGGAATGAAATTTCGTAAGCCAAATAAGTTTGAAATTCACAACTACGAAAAAAATATATTTTATTTTTCAAATATTAAAATTGCCGAAAAATAATCAAAAACCAAAAGAATATTTATTCTTTTGCATATTCAATTTTGTTTTAACTGTAAAATTCATGCATAAAAAATTTTCTAAAAAAATCATACAAAACCTTTTCATAAATGTTAAAATTAAAACTTATTTCAAATTATTATCAAAAATAATAAAATAAATTTCTCTAGTAAAAGATTAAGATCTCGCCTCCTTTTCTATTATTATCAAAATAAATAAATAAATATCTTTTATAAATAAATCACAAGCACTCTCTAGGATCATAATATAAGTAAAAATATCAAACTTCTTTATAAATAAGTTCTGAAAAATCAATCAAATAATAAGTTTGTAGTAAAACATCCTTCTTTGAAAAGAACTATTTCAAAATAAAAAATAATAATAAAGAAATAAAATGATAATTAACTCTTTTTGCATTAAAATAAAAAAATAAAATATTCAAAGAAGAAATAAAACAAATCTTCCTAAAAAAATCATGGCAAGTTGCATTCAAAAAAGGGACAAAAAAACGCATCATTTATAATTAAATAAATTGTCAAGTTTTACCTATCAAATAAATTTCAAATTTTAAATAAATGAATAATAAAATGAAATAGTATAAAATAAAATAAATACAAAGGTAAACTAAAGGAAAATACAACTATTACTCAAAAAAAATTGAAACTCTACTTAATAATTCCAAACAAGTAAAGCTGAACAAAAAATCAAAGTAAAATTAAAGTAAATAAAGCTAAATAAAGAAAATAAATAATAATAAATTTTTACCTCTCTTATCAAGCAAATTCAATTACAAAACTAAACTCAAAACTAACTTCAAATCAAATTTGACCCGAACCAGATTCAAACTCACACTTAATTAATATTCAAAATCAACCCAAAAATTCACTCCCGATCTCGATAAAGGAATTGGTAAAGAATCTAAACTCAATATCTCATATCCTAAAAATCATTCAGGATCTCTACACATATCATCTAGACCTTAAATTCCTAATTTCATGAATCGGCTCAGAGCATTGATGAAATCACAATAGAAGACAACAGTTTTCAACAAAGCCTGGAAGTTAGTGGATATTCTTTTTCATACCGTAGAATAGGTGGATTTGATTTATATATTTTAATGATGTGAGCTTCTCTTTTTTGCCTATTTGTTTTAATAAACTCTTATGATTATGAAATTATGATAAAGTTTTTGAAGGCCATATATTATTTCGATATGTTACATATGAAAACTTTATTTCAAATTTTCAATATGTTCACTACTTTAGAACTAACCAGTAACCACTGAATAATACCTAGCATTTTAAAAATAAATATTATCTATTTCATTACATAGCAAAAAAGAACTACAAGCGACAAAATTATGCGCAACTTATTTTTTTTATTTATAATTTGTATTTACAACCAGATTATATTTTTATATCATAAATGAACACTATTGAATGATTTTTTTATATTGATGATCTCGTTGCAATTCACGAGCAAGATACTAGTATTAATTATATATGACATAATTACTTGAATAAAATTATTATTTTTGAAAAAAAAAATGAAGGATATTGAACCTCATTTCAAACATTCGGGTCCGTCACTGTGAGAAGATTTTTAGTGAAAGGACGTGACTGAGGAGAGGATTGAGATTTGAGAGTGATTTTGAAAGAGAAAGAAAATCAACAACTCATTACTTTGATCGAGATAGAACAATGATAAGGCCGAATTTTTAATCTGAGCTACGATGCAATCTCGATCAAGAAGTTTTGAAGTTTTTAATATGAGTGAGAGGAGGATATTTTAGTCACTAATAAAAAAAGAAAATGCTAAATTTTATTAGACGTCTCCTATAAATATACTGTTTTATAATATAGTATAAATATGAACATAAATTATTTAATAAATCATCAAATATTAATAAAATTTTATATAATTTGCAATTCTTCCGATATTAGACTAGAGAAATTAGCCAATTACTATAGGCGCCTTTTTTTCACAAAGTACGTTTAACTTTCCAATATATTTTCGGCCCAAATTATTTTGGGTTCAAATTTCCTAAAAAAAAACTTTGCAAAATTAGAATAACAAAAATTTAACCAATTTGCTTTCTTCCCAATCGACCCACAGGTCAGATTACATAAAAAAAAAAAGAACACAAAAAGAATGACGGCTGGATATTATTAACAAGCTAAAATGTACAAGTCGCTAGAAAGAAACGACATTTAAAAATAAAAGACTAGAGTCATTTATCGCACTCTAATTTTGATAATGTAATACTTTCTAATATTAAAATTTAGAATGAAAATACTCGCTTTATAAGTACTTATTAAAACAAATTCCTTTGAACACCCGCAGTATCATTTTTTTTATCAGCTCAGATTTCCAAACAACAAGGTTCGTATGTTTGATAACTTCTTAGAAATTCTTATGTATTTATCAGATATTTTTTTATATGCCAACATTATATTGTTATTTTTTTTTGAGTTAATTTAAAATATCCAAAATAAGTACGTACGAAAATAGTTTGGCGTGATTAAAGAATTTGTAACCTGCAAATGGATTTATATTATTTGTAAAGAATAACAAACAAAATGGGCTACTACTTGACTATATATATATGCATTATAAAATAATATGCAGGATATAGATCATAGAAGCCATGGCAGATTGGTCCGACATCGCTTTTGACGTGCTTGAACATATAACAAGTTTCCTCTCGTTGCCAGATTACCACAGATTCAATGTTGTTTGCAAGAACTGGAGCTTCGTTGCAAAGCAGAAGAGGCATTCTCCGGCACCACAACTCCCGTGGCTGGTTCTTGGAGAGGACAAGCAAACCAAGAAACGCAAATTTCGCAGCCTATCTGAGGACAAGCATTACTTTATTGACATTCCCGAATTGTACGGTCGATGCATTCGGGGATCTTCGCATGGGTGGCTCTTTGCCATAGACATCAAAATAACATGCATCTTGATCAACCCCTTCACCCGAGGGTTCTTCGAACTACCACCGTTCCCCTATTATTGTTCCAGAGGTGATGTGAAACTTGTAGAAGTGCCGAATGATGACGACGATGAACCTTATTTCACGTACGAGTCAATGCAACGTTTAATTCTATACAAGGGGATCCTATCGCATGATCCAAAGGTTAGATCTGATTTTACGGCTTTGATTTTATTTGGTGAAAAGCATGAAGTGGCTATTTGGAGGCCTGGTGATGCATCTTGGATGGTAATTAAGGGTCCCACATGTGCATTGGCTGATGTTACTTATTTGAATGGAAATTTCTATGTTATTTCTTTCAATAGCACACTCTATGCTGTGGAATTAGGTTCCGACCCAAAAATAATTCAAATTCATGAGCCTCGGATCATGCCATCACTTATGTCTTGCCACAATTATATAGTGGACTTCAAGGGACGCTTGCTACATATTGATAGGTTTCAGGATTTGATAGAAGATAGACATTTTATCACCGAGGGATTTGAGCTGCGAGTACTGGATTTTGAAGAAAATAAATTGCTCCAGTGGGATGACATTAATGATTGTGCAATATTCATCGGTGCAAATTCCCCTGTTGCTTTTGATGCCAGTCAATTTTCTGGTTGCAAAAAGAACTCATTCTATTTCACAGACTTATCTTTACCGTATTCTGAAAAGAAATTTGGTTGTGGAGACATTGGTATCTTTGATTATGTAACCCAAACAATAAGTAGATTTTACCCCCCGGATATTATCCACCCTCTTGTAGCAAATCCGGTATGGATTACCCCAAATCCATGGTAAAAAAAACTACTTTATTTAAGTCTGAAATTTTTGTTATTCGTCACTTCTACTAAAAAGCCTCTTTGTTTGTTTATGATAACTTAAATGCTTTCTTTCTTTTCTAAATCATGTTTAATATTTAATGATTAGTTCATCAAGTGTGATGTTATATATGCGCACAACTCAGCTCTTGATATTATAAATTTAATCATGTATAGCACTTCTTGGAAACTAGAGTCTCATGTTGTTGTCCAAGACTGCTTTCTAAATAGAAAATTAGTTATATGTCTCTCTAATATTTTAAATTTTGAAAAATATCCCCCCGAATTTAATTTATTTTAGTTTTGCACTTCAACTATAATAACTTTCATAATAACAAAAATATCCTTAAAGCAATATTCTTCTCCTTCTTTCACCTCACTCCCTCTATCCACTCCCCTCAAACCTCACCGTGTTGTTAATTATTATAGTCATTGTGGGACCGAATGATCTACTATATCCGTTGACATGGATTAATGAAGAGAATAAAAAATAATAATCTTTTCCAAAAAGTTCACTTTTGATGATGAAATATGCTAGTATGATGGTAAGATGACAAGCTTACAAACGTACAAACTTTTTCACTACTGTTGGCTCTTTCAATACTCACACAACAAATTAACAAACATAATTGAAGTCTTTTCGATTGAAAATAAAAAATACAATAATGCCGTCCAATAAATTGGAATTGCCAACTAAAAGACAATACAAAATAAGTTCATGTACTGCTTGAGGCGGACACCTCCTATATATAGAACTCCCATGCATGATTGAAATATTCATTCCATTATGAAAATGTTAGCATATTAATATCAGTTCAACAAAATTGAACTTTACTAACACTATTTTACTAATGATTTATAATGAAAATCATTAGCAAAATTACACGGTGATATCTTAAAAAAATAATTTTTGACCTATTCTATAATGGTTTGGGTAAAGAAACCGTTATAATAAACATGTCAGAATGTGCAAAATTTTACGTTGTACCCTTTGGTAACGGTTGGCATTAAAGAACCGTTAGTAAAAAAATGATACATAACAATTACTAAAAGCTTTTTTAACGATTTTATGAAGATAATCGTTGCTGAATCCAAAATTTCACGGAAACTTTCCTAACGATTTTGTATTATAAATGTTATTAAATTTCCAGCGCCAAAAACATTTAATAATGTTTTTTTTCAAAACCGTTATTGTTAACTTTTTTTCCGAGAACACAATCTGGTGACACCTTTTCTTATTCTTTGTTATAACTTTTTCTCTTTCTTTCTTTCTGAGAGACCCTAGATATTTTCTCTCTTAAATTGATACCAATATGTCTTTGCCCTTCACGTCATTTCTCCACCACGAGCATTGAGACCTTCCTGGTTTGTGCTTGTGTGATCGAGCAATGCCTCACGCCCTCCGCTTGCTGAAGCAACGATGACATCGGCTGTGACAACTTTTGCAAAGTGGCCGGCCTCCCGAGCTAACCCCGGCCCAGAAGGCCGTATGCAGACCCACATTACGCAAAAGTAGCACCACCTTATGAATAGCACATCATGGCCGCCCCTACTCATCTCGGCTCCCTTCTGCCTCACTCAATGGATGATCTTCCCCTCGTGATTATCAATTTCAAGCTCAGCAGTTCGATGGAGGTCCCAAATTTGAGATTTTCCTCGTGGAAGGAGTGCCACTACAAGAAACTATCAGCCTATAAAGAAAATCTTTGAATTAGAGACGATAAATGGAGTTTCGATTCAAGTAGGGTTTAATTTACTTATCTCATACTTTCTCTATGCAAGGTTTTGAGCCTTGTTTTGATGTGGTATTATTTTTGTTTCTCTATCTCTTTCGTGCCCTTTGTTTTAATTAAAAATGTAACTAAATTCTATAATGCATGCAGCATAACTTGTTGCTAATTGAATGATTCTCGTGAATGTCCAATCAATGAACTCTATAGGAAATATATTGGAGGAATTAATTAGCACAAAAAAAATTAGTTCACAGATTAATGTTGACATTATCTTTTTCGTGCCTTAGGGTCTGATATGGAAACAAGCGAGTCGGCTAGGAAATGTTGTTTTAACTTTTTTTTTTTAATTATCCCAAAATATATCTCGAACTAATTGAGCTTGAAGTACTGTTTTGAGGTCTGAATTTCACTAGAACTCAATAACATGCAATGAATTGAATCAAAATGAGAATACAACAAATTACTAGATCTGAAAGAAGAAAGTGAATATTGTGAAAACTGTTTTCTTTATAACTCAACTGTATTAACAAAGTGTTTCCTCTCTTTTATTCCTTTCTACTATACTCCTCTACATATACTACTTCGGTGTCATTAATGCACCGGTTACCTGTATAATCAATATAATCCTGATTGTCCTATCTTTATAGCAACATTTATTGCATAGTCACGCTTTTATCTACTTCATGCCTTATTTCATCAGATGTCTTTGATATATTGGATAGATGTCAAAAGTGTTTTGTTCATCATCGAGGCATTGGTTTCATCCTAAACTCCATGATGTTTCTGAGCTGTTGGGCTCTGATTCATCTTGAGTTTTGCCTTTAGTATGTACTTGTCCTTGGTGTTACTGTTTCTTCGGGTTCGGCATGAGATTTCTTGAGGTGGTCGGGTTCCAGAACTCTTAGTCCTTAGGATCGGAACTTAGAGTTTACTACTCCCAATATCCTTCCTTAAACTCAATTTTTGAGAGCTTGACATCGAATTTTAACACTTAACATTCATTAAAATAAACAAGAAGTTTTTATGAAATTGATCAAACAGAGTTAACAAACAATCACTATAACCATCGATTATTTTAGCAGATTAAAGTGTTCATATTATTTCCGACAATTAATATAATTTTTTTGCAGATTATATTTCTCACAAAATCTTTGTTGATTTTAAATCAAATACTAATTATATTGCGTTCCATATTAAGAAAAATAAGTTAAACTTGTAAAAATCGGCAGGCAAAAACTGTAGTTAATTACCTTCTCACCAGTCACCACCAAAAAAAAGGGTCAACTCTCTAAAATTTTCTTTTAAAAAAAACATAACTTTTTGCTCACTATGGCAATACTTGGGATCAAATTAATAACTCCGTCGAGAAAATGCAGTTCTTCTAATTAATCATGCATGCACGCTTGACCATTAGATGAATCGTCAGATAAAAAAATAGTTATCATCCCGACTGAATCTAATGATGTGCCCGCGTGCCACCCTTGTGCCGTGCGGCAAACGATGGCGATCCTCACTCCTCGACTAAGCACAGCTAGCATATTAAGTTGGTGATAAAAAATATCTTTTTATTTTCACCTTCCATCACATAATCAGGCATCGATAATTCTCATCACCATTTACAGAATGAAATTTTTCTTACTTATCCTCGCCTGATCCTTTCAATATTGTATCAGCTTTTCAAGCACATTGTCGGCACCTAAGTATATATAGAAAAACAATTAAGAAGAGTAACTAATTAATACATATCCTCACGTAATTAATTCATATGAGATTTCTTCAATTCTTCATAAAAAAACGCGCACAATATAATAAAAGTGAAGAAATGATATTTAGCCACTATCATGAAAATAAAAACACCATTTTTATTCTTATGATTCCTGAAGCCATATAATCACCATTCTCATGAACGAACAAGTAGACACAACATATATTACCATCAAGGATAAATCCATCATCAAGTTATATTTAAATATACACAACGAAAAATTAAAGAATAAGCATTATCATCTTATATGATGTTTGATTTATCAATGAATTTTATTATTTTATTCCAAAAGAAATTATCTGCAATCAATTCTGGATAGTGATATAAGGCCCCTTGTTTTGCCCTCAACATTATTTAATGAGTTGAATTTTAGTAAAGAAGTATATTATATTTTATATAATTATTATATTAAAAAAGTTTGTCACGATAAAAATTTATTGTAAGCGCGCAGTTCGGTCATGTTACTGATAAAAATTTAGACAATTAATTTATTGATAAAAAATACATATGTACAGCCCGAACAGAGAATATAATTGCAAGTAAAATTTTATACAACTAATTTACTAATAAAAAATATGGACAGTTCGAACAAGAAATATTATTACTGGTAAAATTTTACACAATAAAATTATTGATAAAAAATTTATACAGTCAGCTCTACCGTCAACATATTATAAATTTCATTCAGCACATTTCTCTATCGTCAACATATTAATACATTGAGAGGCAAAACTTAGGGACATTTTATATCTAATCATCAATTTTATAGAACGGCTGACTATAAATTCATTCCGATAATTTAGAATCGAACAATTTACGATATATATTTTACGTCTTTGTTATGAAGATACAATTAGGAAACAACGTAAATACAGTGTTGTCCCATCAAATTTTTTTTACAAACAGGAGAAAAAAATGCGTACCTCAGCTATATTCTTCCTGAAAATTACCTCATGCAACTTCTATGCAGGAACAAGAACAAGAAAACCTAAAGCAAACCAAAAAAAATGGTATCCAATGGCATTATATTTAACCATCTATTTTAGTGTTATACTAGTACACAGGTTTGTGCCAAGTTCATACCAAATGATATTAAATATTTCTAATAACTACATGATTTATGCTCCTGTGAAGATCATAAAATAAAAAGGGAAACAACCAAGTGTCGAAAGTAAGGGAAACAAACAAGTTCATCTGATTTGAGAAAAATGAAAAATAATAAACAAGCCCCATGCGTGAATGCAAACTAACTGAGGAGAGAAATCAGCCCAATCAGTCAGGGAACAGAGCCGTCCTAATCTTGGATCAGAAAGCCGAAAAAGCCTTCGTCAGACTTCAGCGCAAATCTCAAATGGTATAGGAGGCATGTTGGGCTTCTGATTTAGTCTCAGTCAACAAAATAGAAGGTCTAAATTAAAAAAGGAAAAAGAGAGAAGAGAAAAACATCAATTTTAGCTTAAAACAGTAAAGTAATTATGCAGTCCTAATACTATATCAGGTTAAAGTCAGCCCATATCATTTAAAAACGAAACTAGCCCAACACACGAGTTGTCCGCCCATCTGGAGAATATAAAAGATGAAATTCAATTAACGAAAGGTTTCAAACACGGCCCATGCAGAAAGAAGCCCAATTTCGAAAATAAATAAACAAAACCCAAACCCAGTAAGAAAGGATGGACTTTCATCCCCACAATGTCGGCTTGAGTCGTGAAATTAAAGTGAAATGGAATCGGTGTAATACACTTTGTCCATTTCATTACAACAGAACAGAAAATAAACAAAAATTAATTATAAAAAAAGAATATAATTTAGTTTTCTAAAATTCCACACTTTTAACGGAATGAAATTTCGTAAGCCAATTACGTTTGAAATTCGCAACTACGAAAAAAATATATTTTATTTTTCAAATATTAAAATTGCCGAAAAATAATCAAAAACAAAAAGAACATTTATTCTTTTGCATATTCAATTTTGTTTTAACTGTAAAATTCATGCATAATTTTTTTTTGAAAAATTACATACAAAACCTTTTCATAAAAGTTAAAATTAAAACTTATTTCAAATTATTATCAAAAATAATAAAATATTTTTTTCTAGTAAAATATTAAGATCGCACCTCCTTTTCTATTATTATCAAAATAATTAAATAAATATCTTTTATAAATAAATCACAAGCACTCTCTAGGATCATAAATATAAGTAAAAATATCAAACTTCTTTATAAATAAGTTCTGAAATATCAATCAAATAATAAATTTGTAGTAAAACATCCTTCTTTGAAAAGAACTATTTCAAAATAAAAATATAATAAAGAAATAAAATGATAATTAACTCTTTTAGCATTGATGAAATAAAAGAACTATTTCAAACTCACACTTAATTAATATTCAAAATCAACCCAAAAATTCACTCCCGATCTGAATAATTGAGTTGGTAAAGAGCCTAAACTCAATATCACATATCCTAAAAATCATTCCGGATCTCTACACAGATCATCTAGACCTTGAATTCCTAATTTTATGAATCGGCTCAGAGCATTGATGAAATCACAATAGAAGACAATAGTTTTCTGCAAAGCCTTAAAGTTAGTGGATATTCTTTTTCATACCGTAGAATAGGTGGATTTGATTTATTTATTTTAATGACGTGAGCTTCTCTTTTTTGCCTATTTGTTTTAATACTCTTATGATTATGAAATTATGATAAAGTTTTTGAAGGCCATATATTATTTCGATATATGACATAATTACTTGTATAAAAATATTATTTTTGAATAAAAAATGGAGAATATTGAACCTCATTACAAACACTCGGATCAGTCACTGTGAGAAGATTTTTAGTGAAAGGACGTGAGTGAGGAGAGGATTGAGATTTGAGAGCGATTTTGAAGGAGAAAGAAAATCAACGACTCATTATTTTGATCGAGATAGAACAATGATAAGGCTGAATTTTTAATCTGAGCTACGATGCAATATCGATCAACAAGTTTTGAAGCTTTTAATATGAATGAGAGGAGGATATTTTAGTCACTAATAAAAAAAGAAAATGCTAAATTTTATTAGACTCCTCCTATACATATACTCTTTTATAATATAGTATAAATATGGACATAAATTATTTAATAAATTATCAAATATTAATAAATTTTATATAATTTGCAATTCTTCCGATATTAGACTAGAGAAATTAGCCAATTACTATATGCGCTTTTTTTCACAAAGTACGTTTAACTTTCCAATATATTTTTGGCCCAAATTCTTTTGGGTTCAAATTTCCAAAAAAAAAACTTTGCAAAATTAGAATAACAAAATTTTAACCACTTTGCTTTCTTCCCGATGGGCCCACAGGTCAGATTACTTAAAAAAAAGAAAAGAACACAAAAAGAATGACGGCTGGATATTATTAAAAAGTTAAAATGTAAAAGTAGCTAGAAAGAAACGACATTTAAAAATAAAATACTAGAGTCATTTATCGCACTCTAATTTTGATAATGTAATACTTTCTAATATTAAAATTTAGAATGAAAATACTTGCTTTATAAGTACTTATTAAAACAAATTCCATTGAATACCCGCAGTATCATTTTTTTTATCAGCTCAGATTTCCAAACAACAAGGTTCGTCTGTTTGATAACTTCTTAGAAATTATTAAGTATTTATAAGATCTTTTTTTATATGCCAACATTATATTGTTATTAGACTAGAGAAATTAGCCAATTACTATAGGTGCCTTTTTTTCACAAAGTACGTTTAACTTTCCAATATATTTTCGGCCCAAATTCTTTTGGGTTCAAATTTCCTAAAAAAAACTTTGCAAAATTAGAATAACAAAAATTTAACCACTTTGCTTTCTTCCCGATGGACCCACAGGTCAGATTACATAAAAAAAAAACACAAAAAGAATGACGGCTGGATTTTATTAACAAGCTAAAATGTAAAAGTAGCTAGAAAGAAACGACATTTAAAAATAAAAGACTAGAGTCATTTATCGCTCTCTAATTTTGATAATGTGATACTTTCTAATATTAAAATTTAGAATGAAAATACTTGCCTTATAAATACTTATTAAAAGAAAATTTTCTGAATACTAAAATGGACTAGTACTTGACTATATATATATATATATATATATATATGCATTATAAAATAATATGCAGGATATTGATCATAGAAGCCATGGCAGATTGGTCGGACATCGCTTTTGACGTGCTTGAACATATAACAAGTTTCCTATCATTGCCAGATTACCACATATTCAATGTTGTTTGCAAGAACTGGAGCTTCGTTGCAAAGCAGAAGAGGCATTCTCCGGCACCACAACTCCCGTGGCTGGTTCTTGGAGAGGACAAGCAAACCAAGAAACGCAAATTTCGCAGCCTATCTGAGGACAAGCATTACTTTATTGACATTCCCGAATTGTACGGTCGATGCATTCGGGGATCTTCGCATGGCTGGCTCTTTGCCATAGACATCAAAATAACATGCATCTTGATCAACCCCTTCACCCGAGAGTTCTTCGTGTTGGAATTAATTATTATTAATTACAGCATATATGGGCTTATATGTAATAAATATATATTATAAAATGGACTGTCAAATTATACCCATAATGAAGTGATCAAATTCTTTATCGGGTTTGTTATATGTCATGAGAAGTGGGCCCTTTAATGTGTAGAATGCGTATTAATGACTTTATGATTTAGTGATGGTCTGAATTATATAAAGTCTGATAATAATACAATTATGTTATTGGTCCCTGGAGAACACAACCATAGACATGATTTCGATTAAGCGTGAACCCGTTAAGAGAGAATCGGATCCGATATGGACCCGTTAAGGTATAATCGCACTCGTTATATGGACGTCCATATATAAGCAGGGATACAGTTAGGAAGCCCGTTCGGTAGGAAGCCCGTTCAGTATTTTCATGCCTAACTCTTTTTGCGAAGGATTATGAGATAGTATGACCATGTTGCCTTGTGTGAAACTTGTAATGCATGAATGATTGATGTGTGTAAGCGGCCTAAGGTGCCAATTAATTATTTTTATTTTGGTGGCTTGCATGTCACATAATTTATATTTATTATTAGGATAGTAATTTGGTAAGAATGAGAGATTTACATTAAGCATAGGATGATGGCTTGTGAAGAGGATTCTTACGAAGGAGATCATCATGCCTTGGGTCATACTATCTCGCTTATGAATTGATTATGTTGGTTGTTGTTTATTCGGTATTGATTGCATGAACCCATGAATTGATATTTAGGTTAAGCCAACATATTTGAGAAATTTATTTGGATAATGTTAAATCATTATGAAGGCTTCAGATAAAATATATTTTTTGAAATAATTAACAAAATTATTATCTTACCAAAAAGCTCTTATATTGGCGTTAATTATTTTTCAAGACTTGTATACGGACGATATACATATAATATTTGATTTTTGGACTATCCCAAAGGAAATACAACAATCACTCATTATATGTAAACAGATTGTAGTAATATATAGGTAATGGTCAATAAGTTTTAGGTTTGATTAGTTGATTGACCCAAAGAAAGATTGACTAATTGACATCAAATGGACCGTTATATATCATTATTACGCCTAATTATCTAAGAATAATAATTGATTCCAAAGAACACTTATTATTTGAGGATACTTAGTTGATGGAATATGCCTTATTTTGATTTAATATTATAATTCAGACATTTGATTCGTTATATTACATGTATTTTTCAGCAAAGATTACTGATCTTACTGCCGGCATCAATAGCATTCCGATGCTTACGGGTTCTAATTACAAGGAATGGAAAGATACCTTAGAGATTATTCTTAGGTGTCTTGATCTAGACATAGCGTTACAGCAGGATAAACCACCTGTACCTGCTGCAGATAGTCCTGACAATGTTTAGAATGCGCATGCACGGTGGATGAGGTCAAATCGCTTGTTTCTTAAGGTCATGCAAAGGACCATTCCTGAAAGTTTTAGGGGACCTGTTTCTGATTCCACTCTGGCCTTGGACTATCTTAAGGAACTTGAGCAGAGGTTTGTTAGGAATGAGAAGGCTGAAATAGGCATTCGGTTAAACAAACTCTGCACAACGAAGTACAATGGCAGAAGTAATGTCAGGGAGCACATTCTTGAAATGATGAATACCGCTTCAAAATTGAAGGCTCATAAACCTGGACATATCGGAAGATATGTTGGTCTATTTGTCTCTCAACTCTCTTCCCACTTCTTTTGGGCGGTTCAAGGTGAGCTACAATCATCAAAAGGAATCATGGACGATCAATGAGCTCATCTCGCACTTTGTGTTCGGGAGGAAGAGCGTTTGAAGACGGACAAGAGCGAGAGTGCAAACATTGCTTCCACATCTAAAGGAAAAGGGAAACAGAAACGTAAAATCAATTCGAATCTTTGCGACTACAAGTTCGCGAAGAAACCCACTAAGGACAAGAAACCTAGGTTATCAAGACAGAGGGATAAGGAAAAGAAAGGGTGTTTCTTTTGTGGATCTCGAAGGGCACATGAAGAAAAATTGTACCAATTATCACGCATGGCGTGCAAAGAAAGGTAATTTTTCTCTTGTTTGTGAAGAAGTTAATTCAGTTTCAGTTTCAATAGACACATGGTGGATAGATTCGGGTGTAACAACTCACATATTTGTGTCTATGCAGGGTTGTCGAAATTACCGTAGGCCAAGAGATGGTGAAAGATACATCTATGTAGGCGATGGCAATAAGGCAGAAGTTGAAGTCATAGGGCATTTTAGATTACTTATGAAAATTGGTTTATATTTGGATCTGTATGATATTTTTGTTGTGCCGTCTTTTAGACGGAACTTAATTTCTATTTCTGCATTGGACAAATTAGGTTTTTCTTGTTCATTTGGAGATGAAAAATTTAGTTTGTATCGACACTCCAATATGGTTGCTTCTGGTTTTCTGTCCGTTATGGATAATCTTTATGCTTTAGATACTATTGCTTCCTATAATGAGACCTTGAATAATGAAACTCAAAATGTTAGACAAAAATTAACACATCAGGATTCAGCTGCACTTTGGCACAAGCGTTTAGGTCATATTTCTCAACGAGAGAATTACACGTCTTGTTCAAAGTGAAATCTGCGGCTCTTGAACATGTCGGACCTTGGTCCGTGCATTGAATGTGCTAAGGGCAAACAAACAAGCATGCGTAAGTATACGACCAATCGTATGACGGATGTTCTTGAGTGATACATACGGATATATGCGGACCATTCCCTACAAGAACTAGGAATGGTCATGTATATTTTATCGGTTTCATTGACGATTATTCTAGATATGGCTATATATATTTAATTAAAGAAAAGGCTCAAGCTTTGGACACATTTAAATCCTTCAAGTACGAAGTCGAGTTACAACTCAACAAAAGGATTAAAGGCGTCGGATCGGATCGTGGTGGTGAATATTACGGTCGCTCGACGGCTCGGGAAGCAACGTCCGGGGCCTTTTGCTAAATTCTTGGAGGATAATGGGATTGTGCCACGGTATACAATGCGGGTTCACGGCAATGAACGGTGTAGGCGAAAGACGCAATCGAACATTAATGGAGATGGTGCGAAACATGATTTCTCATACATCGCTTCCATTGAACCTCGGGGAGAAGCACTTAAGACAATGACGGCATACATTTTGAATCGGGTGCCGAACTAAGGCGACAAACAAAACTCCATATGAGTTGTGGGTGGACGAAAACCTAGTCTCCAACATTTTAGAATTTGGGGTTGTCCAATGAAGCTCGGCCTTATAGGCCACAAGAGAAGAAGTTGGATGAAAGGACTTGTTAGCTTGCTATTTTATCGGATATGCGAAAGGTCCCGTGGGTACAAATTTTATGATCCCACTAATAGAACAATTTTTGAGACAAATACGAGTTAAGTTCTTTGAGGATGTTATGGTTCGGAGGGAAATACAAATCAAATTGTCTTTGAAGAATCACGGGATTCTCCTATACGAGAGGCACCCACATCGGTACCAATTGTAATAAGGATATCGAAGACTCATTGGTTCCTGAACCCACATCGTGGTGAATGAACCTATAGTCAATGAACCTCCGAGAAATAGAAGAGAATCGGAACAAGACAATGTTGATGTTGATGAGGAACCTATACCACCTCAAGAACCTCAAGAAGCTGTGCCTTTAAGACGGTCCACCAGAGAGAGAAGAAGCGCAATATCTAATGATTATATTGTGTTCCTTCAAGAAAATGAATTCAACGTTGGCATGATGGAGGATGATCCTGTCACTCTCCGTCAGGCTTTAGAAAGTGTGAATTCTCATAAATGGACCAAAGCCATGGATGAAGAAATAAAGTCAATGTATGACAACAACGTACGGGATATCGTCCCTTTACCTCGAGGTGTGAAACCTATTGGTTGCAAATGGATATTTAAGACCAAAAAGATTCGAAGGTAATGTGGAAAGATATAAAGCACGACTAGTTGCTAAGGGATTTACACGAAAGAAGGTATTGACTTTACGGAAACTTTCTACTTTGTGTCAACGAAAGATTCTTTTAGAATTATCATGGCTTTAGTGGCACACTTTGACCTTGAGTTACATCGGATGGACGTTAAGATTTGCATATCTAAATGGCGACATTGATGAATGCATTTATATGTCGCAACCACCGAATTACGAGTCGATGACTCAAAACGGATGGTTTGCAAATTAAAGAAGTCTATCTATGGACTCAAACAAGCGTCTCGTCAGTGGTATTTCAAATTTCATCAAGTAATTATCTCATTCGGATTTGAGCCTAACTTGGTGGATGAATGTATATATCACAAGTTCAGTGGGAGTAAATTTATATTTCTGGTTTTATATGTTGATGACATATTGCTTGCCAGTAACGATAAAAATATGATGCATGAAACTAAGAAATTTCTTTTCAAACATTTTGACATGAAAGATCTTGGTGAAGCATCGTATGTGTTAGGCGTTAAAATACACAGAGATCGAAATAAGGATATTTTAGGACTTTCACAATATGCATATATCGATAAAGTTCTCAAACGATATTGTATGGAAAATTATAAACCAGGAAATACCCCTGTTGCTAAAGGAGACAAATTTAGTCTTGATCAGTGCCCAAAAACAGAACTCGAGAAATCAGAAATGCATCAGATTCCATATGCTTTCTTGATAGGAAGTCTTATGTATGCTCAAGTGTGTACGCGTCCGGATATTGCGTATATCACAGGAATGCTTGGTCGCTATCTCAGTAATCCTGGTATGAATCAACGGAAAGCGACCAAAAGGGTACTAAGGTACTTGCAAAGAACGAAGAATCACATGTTAACATATCGGCGATCAGACAAGCTTGAGGTCATTGGGTATACTGATTCCGACTTTGTGGGTTGTGTGGATAGCTTAAAGTCAACATCCGGTTATATTTTTATGTTGGCTGGAGGAGCTATTTCTTGGAGGAGTGCAAAGCAATCCATGATTGCCTCCTCCACCATGGCAGCCGAATTCATTGCGTGTTTCGAGGCATCGAACCATGGAATATGGCTAAGAAACTTTGTCACAGGGCTGCGCATTGTGGATACTATTAAGTTACCACTTAAGTTATATTGTGACAATAGTTCAGCAGTGCTGTATTCTAACAACAACAAGAGCTCGTCGAAATTCAAACATATCGACATTAAGTTTCTTGCTTTGTGAAGGAGAGAGTTCGAGTGGACTTATAAGTATTGAGCATATTGGTACGACTTCCATGCTAGCGAGATCCACGACTAAGGGATTGATACTCAAAGCAGTTTCATGAGCATGTCGCTCATATGGGTATATATGTTACGAGAGGATTATTAGGTTGAGTGGGAGTTTGTACTTGTATTTCATTTTTATGTTTTATATGATATACTTTTTCGAGATATCATGCGGTAGTTCTTATATGATATTCTGTGATTTCGTATGTATCATGCAGTTATTCAGTTGTTCAGTTATTCAGTTATTCAGTTATTCAGTTATTCAGTTTTATATACACTCTGAGCTTATAATCAACCTCAAATTCAGATTGATTAAGGTGACCAAATTGAAAATAGGCATGTGGATCACATTGCATGTAATTTTCAAACTACACATCCCCTTCATGATTCATGTCATTCAGTTATGTTTATATCGTGATTTGTGTTAGTTTAGTTTCGCTTTATGAGACGAATCTTTGCATAAGTCCTTATAAATATGATTGATGGACGGAATTGGATGATGACATAAAAGGTTATGACGAAGATAGTTAAGAGTACTCAATTCAGTATATATATATATTTCAGATACATATAGCCCAAGTGGGAGATTATTGGAATTAATTATTATTAATTACAGCATATATGGGCTTATATGTAATAAATATATATTATAAAATGGACTGTCAAATTATACCCATAATGAAGTGATCAAATTCTTTATCGGGTTTGTTATATGTCATGAGAAGTGGGCCCTTTAATGTGTAGAATGCGTATTAATGACTTTATAATTTAGTGATGGTCTGAATTATATAAAGTCTGATAATAATACAATTATGCTATTGGTCCCTGGAGAACACAACCATAGACGACTTTACGATTAAGCGAACGAACCGTTAAGAGAGAATCGGATCCGATATGGACCGTTAAGGTATAACTTCACTCGTTATATGGACGTCCATATATAAGCAGGGATACAGTTGGTTTGGGACATATCTCATTTTTTCCCCACTTTCTGGCACCCCTTCATTTCCAACAGATCCGAGATCTCTCTCTCTTAACACTTTTCCAGAGGAGAAGAAAGCGTCGACGCCGGTCCTCTCAATCACTTTATCGGATTAGAGGAAGATCGTTTGGAAGGCTAAAGGAGTCACGGTGATCAACGGGGTTGTGTCTCTCTGAAAGATGACAGCATGGATCAAGGTAACTTAATTTATGTTTAGGGTTCACTAGAGGATCATGGCCATAACAGTAAAAATTCTAACACTTCGAACTACCACCGTTCCCCTATTACTGTTCCAGAGGTGATGTGAAACTTGTAGAAGTGCCGAATGATGACGATGATGAGCCTTATTTCACGTACGAGTCAATGCAACGTTTAATTCTATACAAGGGGATTCTATCGCATGATCCAAAGGTTAGATCTGATTTTACGGCTTTGATTTTATTTGGTGAGACGCATGAAGTGGCTATTTGGAGGCCTGACGATGCATCTTGGATGGTAATAAAGGGTCCCACATGTGCATTGGCTGATGTTACTTATTTGAATGGAAATTTCTATGTTATTTCTTTCAATAGCACACTCTATGCTGTGGAATTAGGTTTCGACCCAAAAATAATTCAAATTCATGAGCCTCGGATCATGCCATCACTTATGTCTTGCCACAATTATATAGTGGACTTCAAGGGACGCTTGCTACATATTGATAGGTTTCAGGATTTGGTAGAAGATAGACATTTTATCACCGAGGGATTTGAGCTGCGAATATTGGATTTTGAAGAAAATAAATTGCTCCAGTGGGATGACATTAATGATTGTGCAATATTCATCGGTGCAAATTCCGCTGTTGCTTTTGATGCCAGTCAATTTTTTGGGTGCATAAAGAACTCATTCTATTTCACAGACTTATCCATCATATATTCTGAAAAGAAATTTGGTTGTGGAGATATTGGTATCTTTGACTATGTAACCAAAACAATAAGTAGATTTTACTCCCCTGATATTATCCACCCTTATGTAGCCAATCCGGTCTGGATTACCCCTAATCCATGGTAAAAAAAAAACTATTTTATTTAAGTCAGAAATTTCTGTTATTCGTCTTCTTCTAAAAAGCCTTTTGTTTGTTTATGATGCTTCTTTTCAGAATATGGCCCGAAGTTATGACCACCGACCTAAGATCCAACCTTCTTTTTTAATATTTTAATTTTTTTTTTTACTTAAGGTAGAATAACTTTGTGATAAGGTTATTTTATTGGGGTTAGAAAAACTTGATGCCATTTTGTACTAGTAAAACGGACGACATAATCAATCGATGAGAGAACTGATAGAAGAGCATAATTATTTTAAAAAAAAAATAAAAATTTAAATATAATTTTTCATAATTATAGTCACGAAAATTATGAAGAAATAAAAAAAATAGAAACAACTTGGAGCTCCTAAAGGTCATATTTTTTTATAAAACATTATGAGAATGTATATAATTACTTTTTGAAAAGAACGCGAAATGATGCACAAACAGTTACTGGGCAAAGCCTGTAACTTACATTTTTAGTCCCAAAAAATATTTTGAACCCCTATAATTTAAAGACTTTTATTTCAACCTATATAAGACTTTTATTTCAACCTATATAATTATTCACAAAACTTTTAACATAATTCTTCACAATAAGAAAAAATAAAAATAAAAAATAGGACCGCATCCAGGTCCAGTTCTGGTCGATCGACTGAGCTGTACCTGTATTATGAGAGTAAATCTTTACACTTCCAAAGCAATCTACGTGTACTAATCCGAATGTCTGTAGTCCATCATTAGGCTCGAACCTCAAGACAACAAGCTTTAGAGCCTTTTTCTTTCTTTGAGAAAATTAATAATCAACGCCACCAATATTCCGAAGAAAATTACACTAGCAAAAATGCCCCATCAATATGCAATTATGCATGGTCCGCGGACAGACTCAATTAACATCCAAATTTTAACAAAATGCATATCCTTTTATATCCCAACAATTTAAGTTCTAACTTTCGCTCCCTTAATTATATATATATATATATCATACATCCTTTTATTTACTTCCCGGTTTTTTATGTTTCCATATTTTTCATTTTCTATCTGTTGAGAAAATTTGATCAAATTTCAGTTAATTACGGAATAATAATTTTTTCACATCAAAATATTATTATGTATTAAAAAAATCACATTGTATTATATGTAGAAAATGCAAACGTTCTCTGTATTCTTGTAGTTCTGAAGCTCTAATTTGGTTTATTACTATGAATGCTTTTATTAATCTACACTCATAAATATCAATTTAAGATATAAAATTTACTTCAGAATTTTATAAACACAATTTCACATATTTAGCAATTGAGAAATACACAAAACTTTGAAACATCAAATTTCAAAATTACATTTCAATTTCAAGAAATACTGATATTTAAATTTAGTTTTATTGAAATAAATCAATCCAAATTATAAATTTATCAAGGAAAATTTGAAAATAAGAGATATAATATGAAACTTTTAATATTTCATTTTTTGTGATATTGTGTTTTTGTTTCATCCATTTAATACTGTATTTTTAATTATAATATTTCATGAAAAATATTTTAAATTACAAAAATAAATTTCATAAATATGGAATATGCCAAGATTAAAAAAATACTGTTACAAAAAGTTAAAACAAACAGATATTTGTGTCGCACGAAAAAAAAGATAAATATTAAATTTATAAGATCTAATATCCGTGGAGACAAGTTGTTGACAAATTTTGTAGAAAAAAAAGTTATTCGAAAATTTTGTATTTTATTACTGTTATTAATTAATAAGAATTTAATTAAAAGTTTTTGATACAGGAGAGGGATCACTTCATAATGGAATTTTAGAAAAATAGATTTGTTACTTAGGATTCATCTCCATAATATATATCTCAATAAATAATTTAAAATTTAAAATATTAATAAATTCTACTTTAAGATATTTTTAAATGTTAAAGATATTATTTATTAATAATAATATAAATAATATAATGGAACACATGATAATATATAAAGAATTATAAAAATATATATAATTTTAAGAGTTAAATTTCACCTTTAACATACCACGCACATTATTTTAAATGAGCAGAGAGAAAAACAATAAATGAATCATTGGATTCATGAAGATGAAGAGATTTAAATAAAAAATCAATGTCGAAGAAGTTCGATGATATAAAAAATAATTAAAAATATATCTAATAAATTTCTAATTTTAAATTTTAGAATTTTCTTAAAAGCTAAAGATGTATATATTATTATTGTTATTATATATAATATAATAAAAGACATGATAATCTATAAACAATCTAAAAATAAATGAATCATTTTAAAAGTTAATTTTCATCCATATATATATATATATAGAATTAGGTTATGGTGCTTTGCAAAGCACACGAGCGTTGTGTGCTTTACGGTCTATTATTAATTTTAAGTCAGAAATGATCGATTCAAACTGCTCAATCTAATCTCCATATCAAAATCTATTAGTAAACCAAAATTTATATTTTTTGGAATTTCATTTGCTATTTTTTTGGATAGAGGGAAAACCGTCATTTTTGGATGAACCAGAATTCTCAGATCAAGTCATTTTCTCCTCACCAGAAAAAATATAAAAAAATTCTAAAAAAATATAAAATTTAGTTTACTAATAGATTTTGATATGAAGATTAGATTGAACGATTCTTATCGATTATTTCTGACTTAAAATTAAAAATATAGTGCAAAACACACAACGCTTCTGTGATTTGCAAAGCATCATAGTCGGACTATATATATATATATATATATATATATATATATATATATATATATTACTTTATTTGGAGAGATCCCTTGAGGATGACTATTTTGACAATCTTGATAATATATTTTCAAACATATTTTTTAAAAAATTTAAAAAATAAAGATCTGTTTGGATTTTTTTTTACCCATAGATTCATAATATTTCAAATTACATACAATTTTATTATATAGTGATAGTCTATTAATGATAGTTTGCAAATTATATAGAATTTGAATATTTTATATAGAATATCAAATGATAATGAAATTATATTAAATTTAAAACACTATCAATCTTTGATAAAATAACATATATATATAATATTTTATTTTAATATTCTTCATTTTTATTTAAAAATTCATTGACCAAATTGTAAAAAAAATGGTCAATGTAAACAAACTATTGTCAAGGGATCCTTCCCTTTTGCTTAATGAGAAGAGATAAAATGTATATGAATCATTAGGTTCAAACAGATAAAAAAAATTAAACAAAATTAATAGTGAAGAAGTTTTAATAAAGTAGAATATGTGAGAAGTTAGAAGACTTAATTTTTTTATGGACTATAACTCAAAAAAATTAAATATATATATATATATAAATTTCTTATATAATATATAGATTGATAGTGTTTCAAATATCCAAAAAGTTAAGCATTATTTTTATGATCCAACAAATATCATCAAATTTTTTTTATAATTTACATATATTCCAATTTAAAATTTCATGGTGGGCAATCAAATGGTGCTAAAACTGTATAAATTCGAAATGCTATCAATCTATAAGTTTAAGAATATGTTTATGAACTTTTTACATTATATGAAGTTCTGTTGTCTTTCTTTTTAAAAAAAAATAAATATGAAGTTTTATTACCAAGATTATGAAAATAGCCATCATCAAGTGGTCCTTCCCATTTAATAAAATAGACAGGGGTGCGTCAATCCAATTACAGATAATACAGGGATTATTTTTGTAAATTTCCCGTTTTGTAGGTGGGCTGTCTGTTATTTATTTTAATTTTTTATGAATGCCGTCTGTTATGTTTCGAATATCCCTCAGGGCTCAGGTAGTAAGTAGTAAATACGTATTATTTTAATTAGAAGGAAATGAAATGAAATCAAACTTTTATTTGGTTGCATCTTGCATGCGGCTTTTCTCACAAAAATATCGTGATGAGCTCTTTTTGAAAAAAGATCTTTCCTTCTCTCTCTACAGTCTACACCAATCTCTATCGAAGCTCTCCAAAATTCAGACTGTACATGGCACAGGAGGTCTCTCAACGAAATCATGAGACGCATGACCAGGTCTGCTACGAGGTGGACTCATGCATTTACTCTTTTGATATATGCTCCTCATTTATTGAAAGATGTAAAGAGCAACAGTAGAAATCCTACCTCATGATTGCTTTTATCCTCCAACTAATTCATTATAGACCAGCCCAAACCCTAATCCATGTATTATTTTTTTCCTTGGCTACTGATTACATCGAAAAAAAATTATGTGAGTCACTTTTTGCCCACCGAAACAGTAACAATTGGCTGGGAAACGCTACAACAGTTCAGCACAGGAGAGAGTAAAAGAGCAGATTTTTTTTATTTTAGTAAATAAAACAAATAAATATAGCAAACTGACTATCTCTCTCCTCGGATTTGCACAAATAGCCAGATCCGAGTTTGAAACTCGGGTCCGGGTTTTTTTTTTACACAGAAAAAAAAAAACTGGACCCGAATTTCAAACTCGGGTCCGGCTATTCCATTTCTATTTCCTGCGATTCCCACTCCCCTCTCTCTCCCATCACTCCCCTGCCTTCTCCTCTCTTCAAAAAATACGAATTTTTCCCCCCAAATTTTTAGATCTAATTCATTTTTGCTCCAATTTATAAACCGTTTGCGCGAAACTTTTTATCGTTAGAAGGAGAGTCGGAAAAACCCGTCGATTCGTCAATTTGATCGTCATTTCGAAGGTAATTTTTGATTTTAAATTTAAATCCGAATTTATCAAAATTAGTAATTTTGATAGATTTAATTAGTATAATTATAGTGATAATTGAAATATAGTTAATATAGTTTGGTTTAGTTGATTTGTGTTGATTTTTTGTGTTAATTTTGAAATATGTTGTTGTAATTAGTTTAATTATGTATTAACACTAATGAGGCTAATTATTTTAAATTTGGTTAAATACTATTAATTATATGTACATTGGTTAATTATGTGAAATTGTTCAATTATATCAAATTATATCGAGCTATTCCAAATTATACAAAAATTATACCAAAATTATAATATTTTTAAATAATTGTAGTGAAAAATGGAGTATCCGCAACTGGGTCTGTACCTGATGGCGATTATGGGTGATTGTCAGTTAGATAAATCACTCCTGACAACGCTTGTTGAGAGGTGGTGACCAGAGACGTCGACATTTCATCTACCAGTCGGCGAGCTGACGGTGACGCTAGAGGACGTGTGTTGTCTATGGGGATTACCTATCAAAGGTATTTTAAATTTTTAATATGTTATTTTATATTTTTTTGAAAGTCTACTAATCTGATTTTGCAAATTCAAACAATACAGGAAAACCAATAACAGGGGTGACTGACGATAATTGGAGCGGGACGGTGGAGATGCTCCTTGGGTTGGATGCCGATCCATACAGTTATGACGACATCACCGATAACCCGTGGCCGTTTAAGATCAAAAATAGGGGAAAGAGAACAGTACACTCATTTCTCGACATTTGGTATTCGACTCTCGTGTTTGCGTAAACATTTTCAAGAGTTGCCTCCCAACTCCGATGACGACACCGTCCAACGGTATAATTTTTACTATAAATTTTACACCGTTCATGAATTTATTTTGTAGGTACATAGGAGTACTAACTTTTTTTGATAGGTACACACGAGCGTTTTGCTTGGATTTGTTCGGGTCCGTGATGTTCCCGAACAACAAAGCGAACTCGGTGCCGGCGGTGTACTTGACATTTCTTGATGACTTGCTCAACGTACCGGAGGAAGGCTATAACTGGGGGCAGGCAATACTCTCTTGCTTGTATTTCAACCTCTGTCGGTCATGTCTGGAGCCGGTCGATTGCATAGCCGAACCAGTGCTCCTGCTTCAGATGTGGTCGTGGACAAGATTCCCGAGCGGCACACACTCCGACCGGGCCCGGGCAACCGACGACTGATGAGTTTGACTTTTTCCAGGGAGATTTCATGTCGTACTCTCGGCTCATGAGTCGGATGAGCCTCGATTCGGGTGCTTTGGGACCTCCGATACCCAATATGATGCTCCGCGCGCGTCATCGTACGACACTCCCGGTCCGTCCACCCGAGTGCCCGAGACGCGAGCACCGCCGGACGCAAGACACGAGCGTCCTCGCCGTGAAAATTCGGTCGAGAGACACGTATAGTCCGTCTCTCATTCGGAGGATGTTTCGTAGACGTTGATGTATTTTTTAGACTGTTATTTGTATCGACTTTTTTAGACTGTTCTTATATATATTACATCGATTGTTCTTTATATCGACTTTATATCAATTTTTTACATTAACATAACAATTTTTAAATCATTAACAACAGAAAAATAATAATATTTTTTATATAACATAATAATCATTTATCCAATATAATTTCATATCACATAATAATTATTTACATAACATAATTAATTTCATATAACATAATAACTAACTAACTTAATAATATTGAAAACGTAAAAAAAAAAAATTTTACCGAACCCGAGTTTGAAACTCGGGTCCGCTTTTTTTTTTTTTTTTCGTGTAAAAAAAAATCCGGACCCGAGTTTCAAACTCGGGTCTGGCTATTTGTGCAAAATCGAGGAGAGAGATGGCCAGTTTGCTATATTTATTTGTTTTATTTACTAAAATAAAAAAAATCTGGTAAAAGAGGATGAAACCATTAAATTTTACTGAAGATATTGTATTTATATTTCCGATTTTAAACCCATTCTATATATCACTATTTAAATATATATTCAGACGTATGAAAAGCACTCCGCTTTGATTTTTTTTTCCCATTAATTTTAGTTGGCAATTTCTGTTTGAAACTCTTATTTATTTTTATGGCTCCATACAAGTATGAAACTGATCAAACAGAGTTAACAAACAATCACCATACAATTCATATTTTATTTTATTTTATTGCAGATTATATTTCTTACAAAATCTTTGTTGATATTAAATCAAAGCCGAATGATGTTGCGTTCCATAATAAGAGAAATAAGCAGGTTAAATTTGTGAAAATCGGCAGGCGAATGTAATTAAGTGGGCCGCCACCGGTCGGCCACACAAACCGGTGCCAAAAAAGTTGCAACTTCCCTCTACATTTTCTCTTTTGAATAAAAACTGTAGTTACCTTTAATACTCTCTAAAATTTTCTTTTAAAAAAATCATAACTTTAATACATGAAAGAACCATCTTTTTGCGCACTATGGCAATACTTGGGATCAAATTAATCAACTCCGCCGAGAAAATGCAATTCTTCTAATTAATCATGCATGCACGCTTGACCATTAGATGAATCGTCAGATAAAACAAATAGTTCTCATCCGCATTTTTAATTACTAGATATATAATCAAGTTTGGCATATATAACTAGCTAGAGATGAAGGAAAACAACAATAAATAAGACATGTTTAATTAGAACTAAGGATATATATATATAAAGTGAAGAGACAAAACAACGTTTAAACGAGATAGAATGAGCAAAGAACAAGAAAAGAACTATTTTTAACGAAATTAATGTATGACTATGATACATTGATCCTCATACATATTCACTCCTTGATTTTTTATCATTTGTCAATACGCCGCGCAACATAGTTATGAAATCGTGTGATCTGCGTAGAGATTCGTACTTCTCAAATATCAAAGGACCCCGACTGAATCTAATGACGTGCGCGCGTGCCACCCCTGTGCCGTGCAGCAAACGATGGCGATCCTCACTCCTCGACTAAGCACAGGTAGCATATTAAGTTGGTGATAAAAATTATCTTTTTATTTTCACCTTCCATCACATAATCAGGCATCGATAATTCTCATCACCATTTACAGAATGAAAATTTTCTTACTTATCCTCGCCTGATCCTTTCAATATTGTATCAGTTTTTCAAGCACATTGTCGGCACCTAAGTATATATAGAAAAATAATTAAGAAGAATAACTAACTAATACATGTCCTCACGTAATTAATTCATATGATATTTCTTCAATTCTTCACATTTTTTTCCCTTTCTTCATAAAAAATGGGCACAATATAATAAAAGTGAAGATATAATATTTAGCCACTATTATGAAAATAAAAACACCTTTTTTATTCTTATATTCCTGAAACCATATAATCACCATTATCAATGGATCTTATTATTTTATTCCAAAAGAAATTATCTGCAATCAATTCTGGATAGTGATATAACGCCCCTTGTTTTGCCCTCAACATTATTGATGAGTTAGATTTTAGTAAAGAGTTATATTATATTTTATATAATTGTGATATTAAAAAAATTTGACATGATAAAAATTTATTGCAAGCAGCAGTTCGTTCATGTTAATGGTAAAAATTTAGACAATTAATTTACTAATAACAATTACATACAGCCTGGCCAAGAAATATAGTTGCAAGTAAAATTTTACATAATTTATTTACTGAGAAAAATTTATATACGGACAGTTCGAACTAAAAATATTGTTACTGATAAAAATTTACATAATAAAATTATTGAAATTTTTTTATACAATCAGCTCTTTATTAAAATTCCAATCAGCACATTTTTCTACCATCAACACATTAATATATTGAGAGGCAAAACTTAGAGAGATTTTATATCTATTCATCAATTTTATAGAACGGCTGACTATAAATTCATTCGGATAATTTAGAATCGAACAATTTACTATATATATATATTTACGTCTTTGTTATGAAGAAACAATTAGGAAACGACGTAAATAGAATACAGTGTTGTCCCAAAAAAATTTTACAAACACGAGAAAAAAATGCGTACCTCAGCTATATATATATTCTTCCTGAAAATGACCTCATGCAACTTCTATGCAGGAACAAGAACATGAAAACCTAAAGCAAACAAAAACCGAAACGAATAGAAAAATGTTTACTTCTGAGTTCTTTTTTGTTTTCAATTTCTAGTGCGAGATTCTTACTCCCTTCCACGCCAAATAGTTTTATATAACCGTAAGGAACAAAAGGGAAGCGTAGGGGTCCATGATGGTCATTGAGAGAGACAAAAGGGAGGAATAAATAGAAGAATTAATGCATATGCCTTTGGATATGACTATTAATTTGTCAGAAGGGAAAAAAGATAAATCAACCATCATGAAGAGACAAGTGGTTGATTTTGCATGATGAACAGATGCAAGAGTACTCAGATATTTCCAGCTTTTCATGATAATCCATTATATAGCAGCTTAGCTAATTAAGAGTGCTCAAAATGAAAGAGAAACCTCAGTTAAAAAAAAAAAGCTTGAGAGCTATAAATACAAAGATATATAATTCATATTTCAGAATAAGCATATGAGGAAACTGTTTACCTTCCTGTAGAAACCATTCAAACTTCAATGCTTTACCATTTGTTGGAAGAGTACCTTATTGAAGAGAAAATTGTCATGGAGATCTAACAAAGGGAAACCAACAGAACACTGTTGGCAGTATGCCCACCTCCATTGACAGAACCTTCCTTGTATCGTTTTATAAGTTTGGTTTTTTTTTTTAAGCAGTGGAGGTGGACAGAATGCCAAAGAACTCTGTTAGAAACCCTTTGATAAATCCACATGACACAATAGGAGCTTCATCCAGTTTCACCTTTGCACGGTTCTTTAGTTATATGCTGATGAGAAAGACATGGAGAGGAGAGGAACTATAAATATAGGTCTGAGGGAGCTGAGAGATGGGGTTGTGGTCACCTCTGGATGTACTATAGATCAGGTTTTGTGAGAAAAGAAATCACGAAGCTAGAGGATTATTAAAGAGAGATGTCAGAGGTTAATTTCTTTTTTGTTACGAAAAAATTACAGTACAATCCTTTCCTACCTCGATCCAAACGCAAACGCAACCATGTGTCTTTTTTTCTTACCCAAATCTCAACTCGATCCTGAAAAAGAGATGATGCGACCGTATCAAATCCTTGTTATTAATTAATTAACCTGAAACCCAATTACAGAGCCTCCTCTCTCTCTCTTTCTCTCTCCCTCCTCTTCTCTGGGTTTGAGGGGCTTAAATGCGCTTTGGTTACCCAAACCCTAGCTACTTCGGAGAGGCTATTACTCGGGGGGCAGATTGGATTGTCTGGGAATTCAGAAAAAGGTTCCTAGGGTTACAACTTACAACTGGAGTGATGAAGAAAAGTGCAGCGATCTAGTGCGGCCACTGAGTGTAGGTGTCCATATATTTTATCCATTGACTCGCTGTCATAATAACAAAACACGGTAAAATTAATAAGTTCATGATTTGATGAACCGTTCAGCGAGATAAAAAGTATGTAATTTTATTATAATTGAGAAATAATTTAATTTACATAATATAAATATAGAATAAATAAAAATATATAAAATAGAAAATTAAATATATAATATCATTTTAAATTTTATATAATATATTTTTATGAATTATTCATGAATAAAACATATTATATTATGAATTAATATTGTATTTATGATTTGTTCGTTATGGGGCTGAAAAACTAATTATTCGTGAATCTTATTACTATAATAATAAATGAATGATTCGAAAAGAATCGATCGAAACGAAAATTTTAATATTCGAGTATAATTCGAATAAAATTTGTTTCATATAATATAAATAAAATATATATTAAAATTTTAAAATTTTTAAAAATCATATAAAAATATATTATCATTTAAAATTTGTGTAATGTATTTATGACAAGATAATTTGTAAATAAAATATTTTATTCGTGAATTCTGTTATTTAATTCATTAATTATAATGAGGTAAATTAGATTTTCTATGAATGATTTCTGAATTTTTATCGGATAGATCTGACTCATTTATTGTTTACTCCCACGGCTGCAATTAAAATGAAAGACCACCTTTCTTTACCGGGAAAATAACAGATATGATTTCCATCTGCCGTAGAGGTGACATACTCGATTCGATTCTAAAAATCTGTTCCGATCTGAATTAATTTTAAAAAAAAAAAGTCAAACTGATCTGACTTAATCTGAACTCGATCTGACCTGACCCGACCCGAGATCAAATGACCTTCAATCCAATAAAAATATATCAACGATCTGAAAAAAAAACATAACATGTAAAGTGACCCAATACGATCCGATCCTGGCTTGACCCTGCCCTATCTGATTTCTTCCTGAAGATCAAACTAACCGGACCCGTCCGACCCAAACTCCCCGACCCGACCCGACCTGCCCAATTACCACCTCTAACTGTTATCCTTGGCTCTCCGTCAAAGGGAACCATATCACCTTCCGAGATGAAAATTTTCCGCAGGTGCGTTTCTTTTAATTTGTGCGGTCCGATCATTTATCAACGGTTCTAATTTAATAATAAAAACAGCACCCGTGCATCAAAATTTGTTTTTAGACTTTCCACAGTCATTGTGATTTCGTTGAGCCATTTGTGATTTTCCTCTGGAGATCTCCGCAGAGAAGTCAGACCCCGCCAAAGAGTCCTTTTAAGGTTTGTTGAATTTAAAATACACGGACCGCATTAAAAAGGTGTTAATATATGTATTAGTATGTCTAAACATCTACTGGTCGGATTGATGTGAACAAAAAATAATAAAAATCCTACTTTTATAAAAAAAAAAACTAAAACCGATAAATACAATTTAATGAACTTAAGATCCCAACAAGATAAATGGAACCAAAATATTTTACAGTTCAAATTAATCAGCAGAAGAAAATAATTTGATATTGACATGGAGACCAATGAGTTCATCAGGATCAATATGTCCCCGGTATTCGCATCTCAATTTAAATATAAAATAAAAAAAATTAGAGATCAAAAGGTGGAATCAAGGAGGTTAGATGAAAGGAGAAAATTGTATTGATGATCTCAGATAGACTGATAACTAATTTGCATTACATATGAAACACAATTTAATTTATAAGTTGAAAAATACATTTTTTTTTTCTATTTTTATAAGATTTATTTATTTATTTATAATATCATTATCAAAATTATCAAAATAATTCATTGTCAAGTGGTTCTCCCCTCCCCATTTCTATATATGCAGCAAGTTCTCGATTACTTGATCTATTTTTCAAAAATGCTATAAAAATATACACAAAGCGAACAATACAATTCATTACGCAGTAATTCATACTGAGTTTCACAAAAAAAAAAGATTATATAAGACTTATTTGGCATCTTAAACGCATTGATTATAACTTTTCTCCAGTTGACAATAGATAATTTTGATTGTGTGTCGTGTGTGTCGTTTGTTTTTGAGATAAAAAATAATTTCAAACTTTTTACACCGTTTCATTAACAATTGAACGAACGTTTCGAAAAGAAAAAGGTGTTCCTTCATCCCACTAAACAGATAATAGATTAAATTATATTCTTTCATTCAAGAGTTGTACTATGACTAAAAATTTTGAAAATACTTGCGCGCATTAGTATTAATTATAATAGTTTATGTCCACTGATAGTAGTAACATTCAAGTTGATTATGATCCATAGCAAACTTTGTATTTAATATGAATGTATCAATATTAATTTAATTAATTATATTAAGTGCGATTATATCGGAATAAAAGTATAAGAGCCCTCACTCCTCGTGGACCCCAATTTAACTCGACCATTTAATTCAATGGAAAAGGAAGATTGTGGGGTTTTAGCACCAACTTTAAATTAATGGGTTTGTACCGTCTGGCCCACAAATTGGAACATGTACAATGATAACCCTTAGACAGAGAGGAGAAATTAGAAATTTGCGCCTTTAGCATGTCCGTTCCCGGCTTACCGTACATTTTATTTCAAAATTACAAAATTTGATTTTGATTTTATTAATTTTCAGCGGAACCCATGTGCATTGTGCAGTAAATTAAAAGCGAAGCTGAAAAAGGAGGACCAAAGACAAATTTCAAAAGCCGAAGGGATTGCTTGTGTCGACGCTTATTTTTTTAATTTTGATGATAATTTATTAAGTTCGGAACAACAAACAACAACAACAACAACAAAGTTATTAATCCCAAATAAATTGCAGTAGACTAGAAATGAAACTCAATCCAAAAGTGTAGAGATCATAGATCTCAAATAAAATAAGAAAATAACGAAAATAATGATAATGATAATGAAAATGAAAATAAAGACGATGATGATGATGATAATATTAATAATAATACTACAATCATCAATAATAATAATAATAATAGTCATTAAGTTCAGAAAAATAAAAAATATATATATTGATATTTATAGATATATTCTTAACTTACGTGTTATATGTTGATTGCATTTCAAATTTATGTAGTTTGAGTGTCGTTAGTTTTGGTTCATAAAAAATATTAAAATATGTAATTTATAATTATTGTAATTTAATATAGGATCAATTTGTTAATAAAGTAATATTTTAAGGATTAAATTGATATTTTGAAACTTTAAAAACCAATTTGATATGATAATTTAAAATCCATTTGTGTAACTTACACTTACATAAAATTTGAAAACACGACCGTTCTATAAATTTCAATAATATGCATTAGTACTTTTTTTCTATTTTTAAGATTCTTATAATTTATTTCAAATCTATTTGCAATCTCGTCGTCTAAATTGATAAGATAATAATTATCAAGTGATCCTTCTTTTTATTTTATTTTGTGAAACAAGTCAATTTGGCAGGAGTCTACAACAAATTATAATGGAACAAAGACATTTTAATGCCGAGTAGGGTCATATAAGTAATCTTACCGCACATCAAGCTTGAACAGTTAATTGTTGAACTTACAGATTTTGAAAATTTATAATTTATTAAAGGCGTTGTGCCTTTAAATTGGAGTTTTTTTTTTCAAGTAGCCGGTTATTGCCAGCAAAATTCTCAATACATAAAGATGATTAAATTTACAAACTCTTCAAGTGTGCCACATTATTATTTTTCTGCACCATTGATTTTATTTATCTTTTCATTTTCTTAAATTCAAAGGTTTATATAAAATAGTTTCTCTCCTCATTTAAAATAATGTGTGCAATATACTTAAGGTGAAAGTTATCTTGTAAAATGATTTAACTTTTTTATATGGTTATTTATAGATTATTATGTATTTATTTATATTATTTTATTATTATAAAATATTGTGTCTATTTTTTAATATAAATTTTTATTGAATATATTATTAATTATTCATTTGAGGAGTATATTATAGAGGAGAAACCCGAGTTACAACCCTAGTTTAATTAACGAAGTTAAGATATATATATCCCTTGTGAGAATTTGAATTACAACACGTCAACACTTATAAGTTGAAGAGAATCAAATTGAGTTATATTATATTATACAAATTCACTTCCTTAGAGTAATTTATAGGTTAAAGTATCCGAATTTGAGTAGGGATCGTGAATCTAAGGGTGAAAATTAAATTCAGGCATCCCGTAATACAAATCTGATGGCCGTAGTGAGTTCGGACAGTTACTCTACCATAAAGTATTTTAGAGAATGCTCACTCATATTACATGAGTCTTCAACCGTGATTTTTTTCTCTATTTATTTATTTATCTATCTATCAATCTATTTATCTTGATTGAGCATTAAAGTCAATATGCTTAACTGGCTAAGTGCAATTTTATAATTGCAGCCTTTGGTGTTATATTTTTATGAATTGTCATATGATGAATCGTATTATTGATCGTTATATATATCTTTGGTACTTTTGAAGTAAATATTTTTATCAAAATTTACTCAATATTTATTCATACAAAACTTTATTTTAGATATTTATTTTTCGTTCCATAACTATTTTCTTCGAGAAAATTATCTAAAAAAACTCTAGTAATTGAAAAATATTTGCTGCTGTAAATTTTTATACGGATTGAGAATTTTTTTTTCAGGTATGATATAATATAAAAAAGAGCAGTTAACGAAGAAGAATGTTAGGAGGCTGCAACGCGCAAATAACCATCATTAATTTTGTAGGCCGTTTAATTGCAACGCACGCTGTGACTTGTATTTCATATGGTTCATAAGGGGCAAATTGGATAGGAGGGAAGAGGAGGGGGGATTACATTTTATTTGCTTCAAAATTTAATAAAGTGAAGAGAAAGGGAAAATTTTATCCCTTTCAAAATTTAAAGTGTATAGGAGAAAAGTAAAATTTTACATTTTTCATCCCTTCACGGTTACATCTCCATCTTTCTTCTTCGAAGGCCCCCTGAAAAATGTATTTTATCTCACTGCTTCCATAAATCGATACAATATTACATGACAATCCTCTGTAGATAATTGATATTTTCCATAGCATTGGAAAAGATATCCATGAATTGCAACTTGCTAAGTCAAACATTTTGCAATAACAAGTATCCAGTGGTTTGGTACTCGGTAATTAATTATTAAGTGGGGACAATGGTAAATATATGTCATGTCAACAATATATAAAGAAGAATCGATGGTAGTAATTACCAATTTCACATTTGTCTTTATCTGATTGAATACATACACTACAAGAGTGGTATAATTACATTGCATAATTGCTTCTCCCCTATTTGTGTGTGGGTGGCACCTTTTGATACACAGGGCAATTCACTTTGAAAAAGATGGATAAAAACAAGAATAATATAAGATTGCCTGTGTTCTTCATCAAAGATCAGAAGTTGACTTTAAACTAATACAATCTTTATATTGATGAATTAGCGGTAAAATAATGTAATCTTGAGAAGTATAGTGATGAAGTGACGATAGTATTTGGTCTTTGCAATTTTTTACCACTTCAATTATTTAATTTTGTTAACTTTGTTGGGTGCTAAAGTTGTCCATTTTCTAATGACAATTACTACTATTTTTTTTATTAATTAACTTACTAATTGATATTTGTACTTTCAAAAATCTATTTATCTGGTAACAACTACAAAACACTTCTTTATCAAATTACCGTCTTTTAATAAAAAAAAATACAGAGCATTTCTTTACCAGCATAATTACATACCAAAATGTTAATTATACTTAATCTTAATTTCTTTTAGTTAGTTATTATTTTATTATATTATAATTAGTTTATTTTTTGTTTGAGTTAATGATGTTATGCTAGATTATCAAATCATTGATTTTTTATACAATAATTAAGTTATTGATTATTACTAACTAAAAATATTATACAACCATTTTAAACCACTCATTATTACTAATTTATAATACAACCGCATATATATCTGGTAAGAATTTGTAAAATAAGCATCTATGCATCTATGCAAAATCTTATGATCTCAAAATTTACCCGATTTTATTGTTGGCCCATTTTTTTATTAGAATTCACGTCATTGATGATGGTGAAGACAGTACGGAACATTATATATATGACTCAGATTTTTTTATTTTAGTAAATAAAATAAATAAATATAGCAAACTGGTCATCTCTCTCCTCACTTTTGCATAAATAGTTAGACCCGAGTTTGAAACTCGGGTCCATTTTTTTTTTTTTTTTTTACGTTTGTGTGTTATATTAAAAATAAAACACAATAGTAAGTAGATTGATCTAAAATATTACAACAAAAATTAAAATAAAATTTTATAAAGCCAAATATAAGCACGATTAATACATTGTTCTAAAATAGTGTCAAACAAATTGAAATATTACAACAATAATTAAAATTCAATTGTTCTGGTAAATATAACAACAAAAAACATAAACACACTGGTAATCTAAATCATGCTCTGTTGGAATGAGCTCGACCTCGAGTTGGCAGCTTGTTAATACGACCCTTCATTTCATCCATAACCATTGGAATGCGTATCTTCCTTCTCCTTCCTTTGTTGATTTTTGCTGGATCTGGCCTGATGACCGAACCATTGTAAATTGGCCAATCTCGTTTATTGCCATAACTACGCCAATGATCAGACCATGTGTTAATGTAGTACTGTATGGTATAATATGGACTAACGTACTGAGTGCAATCCAGTCTTCTGAATGAACAAACAGCAAGTAAATGATCGCATGGGATGCCGGTCAATTGCGGTTTCTGCCCATGCAACACGATCGAAAATTTCAACACCGAATTTTGTTGATGGCACTGTCTCTATGATGTATTTTTGTGCCACATGTGGAATTTTATATGGCTGCTAGCAGAGACGAAAGCATTTCATATGACCTCTCCCAACTACCAAATAGGTCTGCAATTGCCAGTTCTCTTCCTCTCCATAATTTATTATAACTCGGTTGTACTGTGGGGAACTTTTATCTAACCAAACTCCTTGCTTCTTTAACTGTCATTTCTAAGTTGTCTCTCAACTGATTCTTAACAATATCTGCTATCATTCTGGATACACATTGATCAACAACATTTTCGTCTCTACAGTATGAACGATAAACCCTATTGTTAGTGTATTTTAATTTTACAGCAAAAAATAATAGTCCAAATAGAAAAAAAAAACATACAACGTTGATGACACGAGAGTGGTGAATACGGATCGAACCTGGATTTGTCGAAAAATAAATTTCCAGTTTGAAGCTCTTGCAACAGTAACAATGGTGATTTTGAAGAAATGGTTAGCTGAAGTAAGATGAAGAAGAAATGTACTGGGTGTGCTATATAATAGCATGATGCTGGGACCTGGAATTTTCAAATGTACTGGGTGTGTTTATTTTAATTTTTGTTGTAATATTTTAGATCAATCTAGTATTTGTTGTGTTTTATTTTTAATATAACACACAAACGTAAAAAAAAATTACACGGACCGAGTTTGAAACTCGGGTCCGATAAATTTTTTTTCATTTCTATGTAAAAAAAAAAAAAAACCGGACCGAGTTTCAAACTCGGGTCCGGCTATTTATGCAAAAGTGAGGAGAGAGATGGCCAGTTTGCTATATTTATTTGTTTTATTTACTAAAATAAAAAAAATCTGTATATAACTGCCCTGAAAACAAATAATAAGCTCGCTATGACGACCCTATAGGCCTATACCAAATTAGTAAATTACCAAAATCATCAGGATTCTGAAATTCTTCGGTACGAAAAAAAAATGAACAAAAAAGGAAGAGAAAAAGTTAAATAAATTAAATAATAATTATTATTATTATGAATAATAATAACTGATTTATTTCTCAAATATAAAATAATCGAGCAGATGCGCTTCAAAAGTTGAAATGTATAATAGAATTCACTATAGAAGTCACTATGCAGCTTTGGATTGCTCCAGAGACATTTATTTACTACGGTGTCGAGTATTTATATTTATACCACCTGAGCGGCCTCGTCGATTGGAGCTCCTGTTCCCCAACAAAAGCAACATGAATGATATTTTATTTTTATTCATGAATTGTTCAGTCAAATACCATGGGTGATGGGTCCATGTGTGAGTGTGACCAGTTAGTGTTACTGTTGCTAGATCACTGTTCAATTGCAGTATGACATTGACAATCTTGATAAAAAAATTTCAAATACATATATAAAGATCTTAAAATAGAATATATATATATATATATATATATATATTATTTATACATCGATAGTTATTCAAATTTCATGTAATTTCATTATAGCTTGATGAAATTTATAATATTTTTAATTTAATGATCTTTGATGGACTATCAAACGACAATGAAATCGCATAAAATTTGAATCACCATCAATATATAAATAAAAAAGATACAGTTTGATACGAGGCGTGTGACCCGATTCAGATTGTAGTTGATATATATATATATATATATATATATATATATATATATATATAAAGAGTAGAGTATTGAAGACCCGATTCGGTATGGGCTATGGGTCTGGGCGGGTTTGTAGCGGGGTCTTGGTGAGTCGAGTGAGAGCAGGACAAATATGACAGTTTCATTTTTAAAAATTTGAGACTTAGCTCTTGCTAGAACCAAGTTTTTAATGGGTCTGAGTCTATCCACAGATCTAACACAGAGCGATCCGAGATAGATAACAGATACAACTTATGCACGATACTGATTTACCCATTCAGAGTATTTTCAAATCTCTAATCAAGAAACAATATATATCCATAGCTAGGTGCAGATGAGATTTTTGACAATGGGTCAAAATTTTCTTATTATAATACTATTTTGTACTGTAATTGAAATATAATAATAATGATAATAATAATAATAGGTAATATAATTATTATAATTATTTTTTGATATTAATAATTATGCTATAATAACAATGATTATTATTATTATTATTTTATTAGTTAGCTCAGTCTAATTCATATTAGATTTATTAAACATTTAGGTTGACAAGTTTATCTAAGAGAAAGTATCTGATTTCATAAGTGATGAGTGACAAAAATATGAAAGAATTGTATATAAATATATAGAAAGTATCTGATTTCATAAGTGATGAGTGATAAAAATATAAAAGAATTGTATATAAATATATCTGAGGGATGTGATATTTAAGGAAGATGAAAATAGAAAGGAGTCTCAGAAAAGAAAGAGAGGAGATTAAAGTTCAAAAACGAAAATAATGCAATTGAATATTTTATTGGCATGAAAAAAATATCAAAGTGATATGAGTACTCAATTATAGCAGAATCTTTTTTATCTTTTATGTATTATTTTAATGAGAGTAAATAATAGAACTTTTATTATAAAACTATGAGGTCAATTTTTATTTAATTATAATATTTTTTTAATCAAATACATGAGAATTTAATAGATCATTAACGTCTCATATGGGGTGTCAATTGACACTCCACTCAATGAATATGAATTTGTCTTTCAAAAAAATGTATAAGGGTCTATGGTGTATAATTTAGAAAAAGATGTAGGTCATTTTACAAAATTTGTAGCATTTTGGTTTAATTTTTTAGCAAATAAATGGGGTGGATTGACCCCATTGGATCAAGGATTCAAGGTGGGTCCGGACCTGTCCATAACTAATTGTCATTCACAAGTAACTAGTGTTTTTATCATATTATCCATACCATTAGTAGTACATTTTTTTACCGTGTAAATTAACCTCACAAGTTCCAACGAAAGGAGAGTCGTTGTTTGACAGATTAAATGAGAAGAAAAATAAGAAATCACTTTAATACACGAACAAGCAAAAAATAATGCAAAGAAGTAAAAAGTGTTTGAATCTTTTTTTTTTATATACTTTTTCTACGACAATGACATCAAATACAAAAATAATTTTTTACATTAAGCATAGTAATTTTGAGTGTACGTTTATGATAATTATTTTCGTTTTTTTTATAGTTACCTTCAAATTTTCTAAACTTCTAATTACGTTGGTAGTTTACATGTACTAATGGAGAGATCTCTTATTGAGAAAATGGAGAAGTTGTAGTAAATAATAGATAATAAATATCTGCATTCCCGTAAAGCCATTTTAATTTGCACAGATGCGATATTAACTAGCAGGAACATTCAATTTAGAACTCTCAATTGATTTTTTATGTACCCAAAGCTCAGCGCCTCAGCCCCAAGATTAGGAACAGTACCTTCCTTTCTCAACGCTTTATTAATGGCGGAAGTTTTGGGAAAAGGCAGAGTTTCTTACGCCACATAGGCGTCCAATCCATCGACCACCATTCGATCCACATCCATGCTATAAAAATGATGACAGAGAAATGATGCAGGAAAAGAAAAAAAAAACTGGAGAATGGAGATGCATCATTAATAAGTGTGTCATTACGTTTGCTTCAATATAGAAATTAAAATTTAGAACATTGCACCTGCATGTATGTGAGTAATATATTTTATAATCAGTAATTAAATTACTTTTAGCTCCATGATGAGCATGCTACACAGTACACACAGGCCTCATGGGATCCAGAAGCGTTGCACGGAGCTGAGCAGACATAATAAATGGAGGCCGATGAGACGTAATTGCAAAAAATTGCAATAGATCTTGTCTGGGTCTCGGGCGGGGAAATTTCATATTTCATGCGAGGCTCATGATGAGCATGTAGCAAGAATCATGCGCCCGGACTAAAATGCTATTTGACCCGAATATTTTATTTTTTTGACCTGAAAATTTGATAACGTTTCAAATTTTATATAATTTCATTTTCATTTCATAGTCTATCAAAAATTATTAAAATTTAATATAATTTAAATAAATTTTGATAGACTATCAAACAATAATAAAATTGTATGACATTTAAAACACTATCAATTTACAAGTAAACAAACATATCTATAAAAAAATTATTTAAGAGTTTATTGTCAAGATTATCGAAATGACCCATTGGCCGTTGTCAAGGATGGAGATAAAGAATTTACCCTGTAGATAATGAGTACAAATAGCTCTTGTCCATTAGCCCTATATCCGACTACTTAATAAAAATAAAAGTTTACTTAGATATCCGACTCATCAAATATAATATAAATCAAGTAAACACTCACATGATTTTCAAAGACAGCCTAAATGTAACATGTTACGTCGACATATTACTATGACTCCAAATTTGCTGTTATTCTTGAAGAAGAATATGATACTTTTATCAATTCTAAAAAAAGTAGAAAAAAATCCTAAAAATAGAAAAAAAATTATAGATATATTATTTTACTTATAGATTAATAGTCTGTCAAATTTCATATAATTTCATTAACGTTTGATAGTTCATCAAAGACCATTAATTTGGAACCGTTACAAATATTAGTGAAAAACCGTTAAATTTGATTATCTTTGATGGACTATCAAACGTTACTGAAATTATATGAAATTTGACAGACTATCAATCTATAAGTAAAATAATATATCTATAATTTTTTTCCTATTTTTAGGATATTTTTTCTATTTTTTTAAAATTGATAACAGAATCATATTCTTCTCTAAGAATAACAGCAGATTTGAAATCATATACCATAAAACATTCATTAGCGCACTCCTATACTAAAAAAACAAAAATCATTATTGCACCCCTACACTAAAAAATAAAAAATCATTAGCGCACTCCAAACCAATACTCTCTTCGAATTCACAGCTGCCATAGTGGTGATGGCAGAACTCTGCTATTAGGTCAATGACAGATGGAGTCCACAAAATAAAAAGTAAAGGTTCACCTTCAATCATTTAAATCTAAGCCGTTTTTCTTATTATATAGTAGGACTCTGCCATAACAATTATGATAGCAAATTCGGACTCCACCCTCTTCCCCTGTTAATATCACCATTACAGCCATGTTGCATCCAGTTAGTTTTACCATAAAACAACCATTATATAGGGAATTGATACACGCATTGACACACTCGTCGATACATAATTTGTTGACCGATCAACGTTTACTCGAGCGACGCCTTCACGACTTCAAATCCTAGCGAATTTAATCTCTGCTGTTCTATTTATGCACTTAATATTTTTTGTTATGCCCATTAATTATATTTTTATGCATATTAATTTTGATATATTATATATTATTTCTGTTATTTTACATTTTATTTTATATTATGCATATTAATTCTATTATGTGGCATATTATTTATGTTATGTTGCATCTATTTTTTTGTGTTATATTACACTAATTCTATTTTGTTGCTCATTTTTTCTATTAGATTGTATCTAATTTTATTTATTATGTACATTAATTATATTATATTGCATATTATCTTTATTATATTGCTTAGCGATTCTATTAGGCACATTAATTTCATGGTGTTGCACATGAAATTATACACATTATATTATGTTACATACTATCAAGTTGCATCTAATATAATTGTGGGAGGAGGAATTGGGAGAGGAAGCAACGAAGGAGATGAAAAAGCTGGATCCAAATCCACTCTTCATCAAAATTCCTGTCATCTTGTCATTCTTTTTCTAATAATGGTTCCACTGCAAATGAGAATCAAGTGGAACCCACTGTCGGAAAGAATAACATAGATAGCAGAAAATCTGGATTACAATGAATTTCCTTCCAAAAAGCGAGAGCAAATTGATCACGAACCGACATCCTAAACAAATAATATATGAAAAATAATCTGGAGTGACGCAGGTTCAAATTCCAAAAGAAATATATGAAAATAATATATGCGGGATATATGAGTCCTATTTTTTTTTTTATCACGAACCGACATCCTAAACAAACCAGCATCCGATCTAGGCACGAGAGTGAGAGCATTGGAGAAAGAGCGCGGGCTGCGAACCGGACGACCGGTCCAATCGACGCTCTATGACATAGGCATTGCGAGAGCATTTTCCTTGTATATTTACATCCACACAATTTGTGTTCACGACAGTAGTACATTATCCAGAACCAAGATGGTTTCAGGGTTCTTATCCTCTCTTCAGAAACGGTCTGGACAGAAAACTAAATACTTCGAACCTGCAACCCCTTTTTTATTCTTTTCAGTATAGTAGCGCCTACAGGTAACATATATCTTGTTTGCATAGCCCAATATACATAGTATTTTCCATAATATGTGTACATTAATAGGATGCGTAGTTGCCCACAGAGTTTTCGTTTTCTGATACTATATATCTAACTTTCAGCTTGCAGCCATAATCGACCATCAATAATGTGTGTTTTTTGGAAGCATCCACCATTATTGAGTGTGATATATGTTATAGTAACTACCTGAATCTTTACTTGTGCCAAACTGCATATCTTATCCCACTGGTAGCCAGTTTCCACTCTTCACCACTCGGAGACCACGAACCACTCCCAATTTTCATGCACAATTTATCTCCAATCATTGCAGAATATAAATCTGGTTGAGCCTCGATAATTTTTATGCTTGAACGGCTGTGGATATCTTGGCTTCTCCTGATCTCTATCTTCAAGAAACATAAATTTTAGAAACTATAAATGTTTCTAGCATTCATCAGAAAGTTAAAACAAAATGAGGCATTACCAGTTTAACAATCTGGTCATGGACGGAGTCGCCCCAGTCATAAAAGTGATCGTAGAAAACAGTTGGAATACCAGGGTGGGTGAGTATATATGCATATCCCTGGAAACAAGACTCACACATTGTGGCAAATGATAACGTAATGTTAGACACTAGAATTGTAGTTCAAAATATAAGCATAACGCAAAACTAAACAACAGTAAAATGTGAAAACTTGCCTCCATAATGTGCTCAGATGGAAAGGGCCAGTGACCCTGAAAAAAACATGACCAGTAATGAAAATTAGACATTATTTCCATAAAGATTCTGGAATAGCTGTAAAATACAGCAATCAAAACCAATACCTGAGTTGAACCAGTGTCATGGTTCTCGACAAATGTAACAGCTCTCGAAGGCCACCATCCTATGACGCCAGGTGGTTTTCCTTGCACATCTCGCAGTCGCCACATCTGCCCTTTCACTGCTTCCTATTTCTCGATCAAATGGGTTCTAAGTTATACTGGATAGAGGACTAAAAAGGGTAGTAGCCAGAAAGGGGGGAATAATCCAGTTGCAAACCTGAAGAATACCCTTTGTGGTGAAATCAAAGGCAGCACAAAGCCCACCAGTGCAGTCCATCCAATTTATTATTCTTTGTCTGTGGTTGTCTGTTTGGTAAATATTTACTACGTCATCAAGGAGAATGGAGAAACGGTTCTAAAATTTCAAGAAGTCATTCTAGGTTTTAGTAGTCACCACATTCCATAAGAAAAGAATTACATTGCCAGTTCTGCTATCTCCTTGCTTACTACAATCACAAGAACAGAATATTGTATATTTTTCTCACCTTGATTGTAGTTCAGGGTGCCGTCAGTATACTCACAGCTATCCCAGTACTCCCCAACAGAGAACATAGGCTTAGATTCCTCGACATATTCTTTTACAAACTTGGGAGAATATCTGCAATTCAATTAAGATATTCAAGTTCTAAAAATGCACAACAAAAGGGGGGCCAAGCACCACATAAATATTTCAATATACTCTGAATTTATTACCCTTTAGCAAAATCAAAACGGAAGTCCTGAAACCCCACATCTTTGCATAGCCATATCAGCCATTGTATTATATCCTTCCTGACAAATGATTGTGTGTGGTCTATGTTGGGTGCCCCCTCAAAATTCACTCCAGTACTTCTATTTCCCTGGGCAGAAGTGAACCAATTGAACACAACACAGACATCAACCACTCCAACTCAACATCTTCTAATATTCTTTGGATCAGGATCCCTTGACAATAACATATTTGGGACAATTCTTGACAACATTTCTTGACATTATGGTAATAGCATGAAAAAAGGTATAGAGATTTTGTTTGTTATACAAACTAGTAAACTTTTCTCAAAGATCAGCTTCTTACAGATCACCTTTAAAAGGATAAGATAGTACAAAAAGATACAAGAAAGAAAGAAAAACTGTTAAAGTTTACACAACTTTTTCTTTTTCTTTTGGGATGGGGGCAGAGGGGAGGTGACAGACCCGCACTTCCACAGTTACATCCAAATCTTTCCCTGAATAATTTGAAATAGTCCTGATCGTCAACAAAGGTGAAAGAAATTACCAATCCCCCCGAGCAAGAAGTCACAGCATGTTCATCCCAAGGCATTGGAATGCCATGATACCTATTGTGCACTCCATCATGCCCTTGAGTGGTTCCAACTCTGTGATTAATTACCACATCCGCCATTGCTCTGATCTTGTGCTGAATCATTTGAGCCAGCAAAGCTCTGAGCTGATCATGGGACCCATAACAGGAGTCGAGGGAGTAAAGGTTCTGGGGCAAATACCCTGAAAATTAATAAAGTACGAATTAACCAATGAGTAGAAGGATTTATACTGATGAAGCTGTTTTTTTTAAAACACTTGTTAAATTTAAAAAGGTTACCATCCGGCGATAGGGATTGAGTTGGTGGAGGCAACCATACAGAGGTGAATCCTGATTCGGCAAGGTCTGGAATTTTATTGGTCAGATGTTCCCACCAATTGTAGTTCTTGGACTCCCAGTTGAAACCCTATGGGAAATATGGCCAACACTTAATTAAAATGTATAACATTACAAAGATTAAAAAGAAATTAACATGAGTCCGTGAATATTCACCTGGAACAGGATCTCTCTTCCCTTTTTAATTATTACTCCTGGCACAATGGAGAATATATAGATAAATAAAAAAAAGAAACACTCAGCTTCTCACAAATTGTAATGGCAACTCATGATCTAATAATTCATACACTCACCAGATTGAGGAGTTGTTTCTTCAAACCTTCTATCGGAAACCTGAATTTAGTTTAACTGTATTAAAATAACAAACTAATCATCATAATCAAGCAGTAAAGATGTGCTGGTTGATGGAAGAAGCGCTGCTTACGCTATCGGACTGTTCCATATTTGACAAAAATATTGAAAGATGCAACAATCAACTAGCTAGCAACGAAACCCTGCATTAAAAGGCAGCTCATCATGAACTAACTAGTTAAAGGATTATATCATATGCATTCAATCAGTTATGCGACTCTGCCCGAAAAGAAAAAAAAATATTTTTTACCAAATCAGCAACTCTCAACGATGCCAATTGAAGGATGAAGAGATGAGAAGCAGGTGGCGTCGCGTCGTGGCGACAATGCGCGAAGCCTTTTCCTAGTCTGAGGTAAATGATTCGTCTGAATAGCTGTGTTTCTCTAGTTTATTCCTCCCTTCGCGAAGAAGCGTCAGCTGACATTCCAACAACTAAAATTATTAAAATAAATAAATGGGTCTTAGACGAACCATCCACAGAATTCCTAATGGTATTTTGGGCTTCATAAAGTCCGAGACCATAAATAAATGTCCTAATTTGGGCCTCATAACTTGCGCCTCTCCAGTTTCGTGGGGATCGCATTCGCACTAGTCGTAATTTAAATGGTGGGGAGATATTGTTACTAGGGCTGTACAAAAAAGCTCGGGCTCGTGGCTCAGCTCGGGCTCGAGCTAATCTGGCTCGAGCTAAAATGACTCGAACTAATTTAGCTCGAGCTAATCTGGCTCGATAGTTAAATGAGCCGAGTTTGAGTTGGGGTCGGCTCGGCTCGTGGCTCGACTCGACTCGAATAAAAAATAGTTTTTATAATTTTTTTTGTCGAACTTTAATCCGATAACTCCTCTCTCATCATCTCACCGTATCGCGCTTAAAGACGTCTCTTGCTCGCTCATAATTAGATTCGTATATCGACTCGATAGTTTTTTGTTGGTCCATCCATTCAAATTAATGTAGCGAAGATGTCATTGAAAAAATAGTTTGTTGATATAACAATTTTGTACCAATTATCATACAAATTTTCTACATATACTAACTTTATAGTTTATAGATGTATTAAATCTAAATATCAAATTGAGTTAACGCACATGCATTGGCTCGTGAGCCGGCTCGCGAGCTAGCTCGAATAATGTAGCCGAGTTTGAGCTAGGTTTTTCAGCTCGAATCGTTTCACGAGCTCGGCTCGGCTCGACTCGAATTTTTATGAGCCGAGCTTGAGTTAAGCCCAGCTCAGCTCGACTCGACTCGTTTGCAGCCCTAATTGTCACTTTACTCCAACAACCAACTGTTAGTTTCTCTACTCCCATCTCTAGTCTCTATGCTAGGGTTTAGCGTTCCACTGATCACTTTCGATCCCATGGAATAAACCCTAGGAAAGGAAAGAATAACATGGCGTCTCCTCCTCCCTCACCTCCTCTTGCTAAGAAACCCAAGGACCAAGGTGTTGACGTCTACATTCGACACCGAACCGGAACCTGAAAATGAAACCGAATCCAACCCGGATTCCTCGACCGTCCCATCGGCCGTGCCCTCCGAGCGTCCCCGTCGGCACAAGCGCCGAAAAGTCGCGATCTTTGTTGGGTACTGTGGTCACGGCTATCAAGGGATGCAAAAGAACCCCGGCGCGAAAACCATTGAAGGAGACCTAGAGGAGGCGCTCTTCCATGCTGGCGGTGTGCAGGAACCTGATAGGGGGGCCCCACGTCGGTGGGATTGGGCTCATGCAGCCCGTACTGACAAAGGCGTGAATGCTGCTGCCCAGCTCGTCTCAGGCCGGTTTTATGTCGATCCCCCGGGCTTTGTTGATTGGCTCAATGATCTCTTACCTGATCAGATTTACATATTTGGGTACAAGAGGGTTACAAACGCATTTAACGCTAAGAAGTTTTGTGATAGGAGGCGTTATGTTTATCTTCTTCCAGTATTTGCTCTCGATTCAAGTGTGCATCCTGATAGAGAGGCTGTTCTGGCAAGTGTTGGCAGTGGGAATGAACTTGTGAAGTGTGTAGCATGTTCTGAGAGTGCAAGGAAGGTGCAGGGACTGATGGGTCATGATCCGGTCAAATTGAATGGGGCATTGGTTCGGTGTGAAGGCAGTGATTCTGATTTGAAATCAATGAATACTGATTTGACCCGTGAAGTTGCGAAGCAAGGTGATAATGGGAAATTTGATTGTGTTAATGATGATATGTTAAGGGCTGAAACAGAAAGAAGTGCAGAAAAGGTAGAAGATGCAGCAGCAGCTAATAAATAAGAACCAGTTCTGTTATGGTGATGTAGAGAAGCAGAGGTTTAATAAAATTTTGAAAAATTATGAGGGCACACAACTTCCATAATTTTACAAAGAGGACCAAGGCAGAGGATCCGTCGCCACTGATAGTGTGGTTAGTCTAGAAGGTATTGATTTTGTGAAGTGTGAGGTGGTTGGTCAAAGTTATGTTGCACCAAGTTAGAAAAATGATTGGGCTTGCTGTTGTGATTATGAGAAACCGTGCACCAGAGTCACTAATGGAGGTTGCATTCAGAAAGTAAGTTCTCTTCTCATTTTTATTTAACCTTTGGACTTGCAACTCAGGGAGATGGTATCTTGTTAATTCAAACTGAGAATTCATTGTGCCAGAATTATTGGATATCCATGAAAAATCACTTTTCGAATGTATACTTACCTATAAGTTTTGATTGTTCTCTTCTTCTTTTTTTTTTTCTTTTTTTTTACTACAATGTTGTTTGCTTTTGTTGGGGGCTCAAGGAAGACATTAGGTTCTTTTCAGCAGCATAAATGGGAACATGCTTAAAGATATTTACAATTATGTTGTTTCTTGGGACAGAGATGTGAGCATAAATGTGCCAACAGCACCTGAGGTTGGCTTGTTTCTGGATGAATGTATATTTAGTTCTTACAACAAAAAGTGGAAGAGTTCACATGAAGAGGCGTCAATGAAGGATTATGAAAAGGAGGCTGAGGAGTTCAAGATGAAGTTCATTTATTCTCACATAGCATCTATGGAGCACAAAGAGGGAGCTGTTGCACAGTGGATTCATTCTCTAAACTGCAGAAATTACCATGATTTTAACTTCTTGGAGACGAATGGAAAGATTTTAGGTAAAGAAGAAGCGAAGGAAGAGACTTTGGGGAATGAAGAGTTGAAAGAAGAGAGTTTGGGTCAGAAAGTAACCGAGAACTTAAATCTGGGTCAAGAAGAAATAGAGGAAGAGATATTGTGGCGAGGAAAGGAAAATAAATTGTGTGAAGAGGACCAAAAGAAGAGAAAGTGGGTGAAGAATAAAAGGAAATAAAATCGGGTCAGTAATTATGCATTCAGTACTGTTCTCTTGTGACTTGAAACATCCAGTTGTCTGGCTTTGTTCTTTAACATATATCTGTTTTTTTTTTTCTTTTTTTTAGAATGGAATGTATTTTTTTCTTGTACTATAAAAGCTCAAATATGATGCTTAAATTTGTAATTTGAGAATTTTAATAGAGACTTTGTCATTTCAAATCCACTGGGTATTTGATTCAGGATGAAAGTTGCATGACATAGCAGGATTCAATGTGCTACATCAGGCACATGGAAGGGCTATTTAACTTGCACCAGTCTAATTAAGGTCCACAAGCATCCCCTCAATCAAGAACTGAATGGAGACGGGACCATTTTATAACTTTTAGAAAGCTAACAACCCGTTAATTACATACTAAATTCTAATTAGCACTAATTTCTTGACAGAAGCAATGAGCTCCGTTAAGGAAGGTGACCACATCTGTTCCTGAATACTAACCTCCAAACCAGAGAAAAATAACAGAATTATCATTACCTTCTTTGCTACACAAGATCACACACATAGGGCTTCTTAATTGGGCCACCATGTGGTCCCACAACATACCAAAGAAAAATTATAAGCTATGAAACACATCTGACATAAAAAACTTCCTAGAAAGTGACAGGCAATCTCGGCTGTTTAGCACCGTCAAGGAGAAGATCATCATAGAAATTATCCAAAAGGTTCCACCTTTTCGAGTCCATCTCCATCTCCACGCTAACAGGTTTAACAATTCCATAATCCCAAAGGGGGTGGATCTCCAGTGTCCCTTCATGCTCTCGGACAAAATTTGGTATCTCTAGTTGCTCTGCTGTCATGTATGGCCTCAGGTACTCCACCCGACCAATGTACTTCATCTTTGCATATAGCCTGTGAATGAAACTATATCAATTGACTTGCTGTGAAACTGAATTATTAAAAAATCTGTCAGAATTGAGAGCGGATGAGTACCATGGGCCAAAGAAGATGCAGCCAAAGGTGAAAAAGAAGATGCGGGACTGTAAACCAGGATGCACGAAGAACAGCTTACGAATAGATTCACGTACAGTTTCAGGCACGGATTCAAGTACCGAGCTAAGCACAGACAAGCCAGGAAAGTTGTCACAACGGTTCACCCTTGTGTGGATGTATACTATAACAAAGGTTTTTTGCTCTAACTGTGGCAAAATACGCTTCTTCAGGTACCCCTTGAGCGCCTCCTCGGCCGACTCTCCTTTCAAGATGTTGGCTGCAATTTGGTTTTCATGATAATCAGATAAAGTATTATTCTAATAGTGAATATGATATGGTAGAGGTACATACCGGGAAAATACTTGCCGACAATGCGGAGGATTGGACGACCCTTTTTGTCGGGGCCTTGTATTTTGATCACCTCTGAATTCTCCAGGAGGAGCTCATTTTCAGTAAGTTGAGTTACCGGGGAAGCATCCTCATGGCAAGTCATGGTCGTTTTCAATTATATTTGTGTGGTTAGCTTGGTGTGGGAGGGGATACGGGGAATATATATGGAACTTCCTGTAAGGTTATTTATGACAATTCATGGACAGTTTATCCTTGCAAAGAGATAAGGTTTTAAGAGGAATCTTCGAACCTTGAGAAAGAACTGTGATTGTTAATATTTGCAGATAAATCCATGAAAAATATTCGAAAGGGATAACACCCGTGTTTTATTGGGAAAAAGAAAAGGATTACTCAAGTACAAAAAAATGGTCAGGAACAATAACATGGCTGTTAAAAAATCTTACATGACCTTCTGATTAAATTTAAACGGTTCAAGTTACAACAAAAGATTTTAGGGGATACTGCTATTTTTAATTTTCTGAAACTCCTGTGTCATTCTTCTAGTGGCGCGCCGCAAACAAATCATGCAGCAGACACAATCAATCATCAAATAATTATTTTAAGTGAATAATAGTAGAGAAAATCTTTTTATCCCCATTCTTCATTTTAAAAAATTCTCCACACGATTTTTCATGCAGCGCGGCTTTGTTATCATTTTTCTATTTAAATATTCAGTTCATTTATCTAAATATCTAATTCATTTACCTAAATATTTAGTTTATGTATCTAAATATGTGAGACATATATATAAATACTTAAGTCATTTTTTATTTTCCGAGGTTTGTCTTCTCTCTCATATGTCACATGTGTTTCCCAGTGCAACTCACATAATGTTTGTCTTTTTTTATCTAAATAAATAATTCACCTATCTAAATACATGACTCATCTATCTAATACCGAGTTCACTTATCTAAATATCTCGATTTATCTATCTAAATATCTCGATTCACTTATGATATTTATTATTTTCTTCTCTTTGTCACATGCTTTTTCTGTACACTCATGTGATGTTTGTCAACCATAAATTTTAATTTAAGTAATAATAGCAATCAAGATAATAATCACAACGAGTTAATGTAATTAGTAAATAATATAAAACTTCGCTAATAAATAATAATATAACTAGAAGTTTAAAGAAACATATTTACGTCTATACATAATTATATGTGACTAATGAATAACCAAATATATATGTATATAAATTTAGGAACTAAATAAAAATCTCTATCTTTGGTCGAAAACCGGACAAATTTCGATAAATATACAAACTTATCGTAATCAAAATAAATCAAATCTTAAAACTTTAATTACCCTAAGGAGTGACCCATCATACCTATGGCCACACCACACCAAGCGCCATGCTGTGTGCCACAGAAAATCACCAGCAACTCTCTCTCATTAAATGAGGCATTTAATGTCGTCCCCTCACATCACCTCTCATCTGTCTCCCTCCTTCTTTCTAATCTCTCTCTCTCTCTGTCTATCTCGCGACCAACTCGTGCCTCTCTCCCTCATGGGTTTTCACCCTTTTGTTTTTTGTTTCTCGACGACGAGAGCTCGCTTGTCTCTCCCTCACTCATTCTCTTATAAACCTAACCCCGCAAAGGCGACGACTTTGCTGCCTTACTCGCTCACGTCGCCATCCCTCTGTACCTTATCCCCTCACCTGACCGTTGCTCCCATTCACTATATTAGCGGCCCGATCCTTCTTTCCTCTCTTCTTGCTCGCTCTTTCTCTCATGCGTTGAGATTTTTCCATATATACAAAACTGGTAACAATAGATCACTTGAGTAATAGCTCGAAGTGGAAAGGGAGGAGAGAAGGGGCGGAGCTCTGAGGCGGTGCTCGGCCAACTTTGCTATCTTATTTGCTCTCGAGCCTTGCTGCCTTTCCGTTGCCTGTCTTGCTGCCTTGACCTGGTAAAAACCCTAGAACTTGGTATTGTTCTTTCTTTGGTTATTTGTTTGTCTTGTGGTTTGTTGTCCGTGTGGCACCCTTAATCCTGCGATCCACTAATTATTTGGTATGGTTCGGCTTGAGCTGTCTTTGGTGTTTGTTGCTTACTTGCTTTGCTTGGAAATTTGCCGATTGATGGTTTATGGCTCATTGTTGTTGGTGCTTGGTATGGGTTAAATTTGGGATTTTTATTGTCTGTCACTTGCTTGCCGTGTATGATATTGTCGACCCATACTTGTTGTTTGATTCTGGTAATTCCTTGAATGTTGGGTGTTGTTGACCCTGAGTTTTTGGCCTTGACACCCCTCTGGTACCACCCACACCCGCTGTGTATGCAAGTGTGAAGTTATGTTGGTTGTTGATTATTGTTACGTGATTTGCTTGTACATGTCCCTTTTTGCTTGCTTGCTCCTATTTCTTGTCTATACCAATGCTACCTCTTGGTAAATGGCTTTATCGATTCTCGTGGCCTTGGGACTTTCAATTTTTAATTTGGTAATTGGAAAATATACTTACCCAGTCTGTACTCTATCAATTATGTTATTCTTGTGTTTGTATTATGGCTGGTTGTGATTGTGTTAGACTATGAGATTTAAGGATTTGGGCCTTAGAAAAATAATTAGAAAACTGAGTTGCTTGATAAAAAGGAAATTAATGGAATTGACCCAAATCTAATATTATGGACCTACAAAATAAATAAGTTTTATTGGGCCAATAAAAGCTACCTTAATTAACTATAATATATTTAGGTTTAGTAGACTAATAAAGGCCCAATAAAATTAAAAGTCCTAAGAAAATAAAATGGAATTAATTAAAATGGGATTAATTAATTGATGCCGCCCCGAAAGGTTCGGTGGCATCATGGACTAATACGTAAACTTAAATATATGGGAAATGATTATATTCCCACGCATTTGCCTCCGTTTTGGATTGCTAGTGCACATACACAATTAGCACGGTAGTCGGCGTATGATCACGTTCATTAAAACACCAACACATTAATCAAACAATAATGTTTTAAATAAATTAAGATTTTTTTTATTTTGTTTTCTTTGATTTACTTTAATATAAAATTTAATTTTTAAATTATAAGAAAAGAAGGATTTGTATATATATATATATATAATTAGATATAATAAAATATATATTTGAGAATATAATAAAGATTATAATTAGGATATAGTTAATATATATATATATATAGAGAGGGAGATACTACGTGAGCTTAAGCTCACGGAGGCCTTCCGTGAGCTTAAGCTCTCGAGGCCTTCCGTGAGCTTAACTCAAAAAATATATTAAATCATCTCAAAATTTTAATTTATCATTCTCATTAAATTCTTTATATAAAAATCTTGCGGGATGCAAAAATTTGGAGTGTTTTGAGCTTTTTAAGTCACCGTTTTTAATTTTTTAAAATGATGTTTAAGTATTGAATATATTATTATTATTTTTAGAGTGATTTTCAAAAATTAAAAACAACAACTTAAAAAGAATATTAGAAATAAATTTATTAAGTTAAAAAGAATATTAGAAATAAATGATAAATGTAATATAATATATATTAATCAATTTCTCCATTTACGTAAATTTATAGTTTTGTTTTATTCTATTTTAATTTGATTCCGTTGTAGTTATAAACTATAGATGTAATCGAAATGAATTAATAAAATGAGTGAGTGTTTTTAATTTTTGTCTTGGTGTTAATTTACGAGTGGTTGTCGATTATCAAATCAAACGTTAGACAACGTAAAAACTAATCACTTAACAAGAAACACATTAATAATTAATAAACGAATATAAGTATGATAATGGTAATTGAAACTTAAATCTAATAAGAAGGCTCAACAACACACACTTAACGTAATTAACTAACTTAACATAATCCTGAACAAATTAACTCATAAAGGTGATTTGTACGACAACGTCGTAAAATAAATAGAAAAATGCATTAAATAGAATTTCCCGACCCCCTATAATGCAGCAGAGGTGCTGCCAAAATTTTTAAAATGTAAAACGCTAACCCGAACAGACGATAATCGGAACAACGTTCATTGTATATCAAAGACTATGATCAAATCACATCTAGACTAATGAATAATTAGTTTAAATTTATAATAGGTGATACAGTCGACTCGTATCCACTCACGGAGCTCGAGGTCGATCCCGAGGCCGGCGTACAACCTCCGGAGTAGAGCGACTCCGCAATCCTCACTAGCACTCTCAAGTACGATTTCCTGAGATTTTCTTTTCTTTCTTCAGAAATCGGAACCCAAACTGAAAATAAAACTGTTTTTAAATAACTGAATTGCGGTATTTTCTGACTAAACATTGTTTAGAGATCCGAATTGAACTGTCATTGCATCCGATAAATTGACCAATATTTTTGGGGTCTATCCGCATTCGCATGTTATATCATGTCATATTACATGTAGACAGGATAAGAGTAGGACTCGGAAAATAGTCCTGAGATAGGATTAGATTGGGATTAATTAATTAAAGTTGTAGATCATAATTATTAGGATAATACTATTATTATCACTAATTATTAATTAAGTTAGGTAGTTAATCATGCATTAAATGCATGAGAGTGCTGAGAGGTTGACCGGGTAATTCTTAGTCTGAAGTTGTCTTGCATAACCAGACCGTTGTGGTTACGTAAGGTGACCCATAGGCCCATGAGACCCACCGATATATATATGCACTGCGCGTTTTTGCCTGTCAGATTATCCACCGACCCCGTCATTTGGCGGGTTCGGTTGTGTTAAAGTGTTTTTTTTATCAATACTATATTTTTATTATTCTTAATATGATTTAATTTTAAATCCAAATTTGAGCAATTAAGATACCATGTCCTTCAGTGTTTAGTATGGACGGCCATATTCGAGACTGAAATCTACTTCATGATATTATATTATTATATTTATCCGGCTTATTTAGGATTCTAGTATTGTCCGAAGGGCTTTCTCCTTTGGCCCCTAGTTGGTACAGAGAAAGTCAGGATGCAATCTGTTGGCCTTAGTGAGTACAGTGTAGGCTCCCATTTGTATATATATATTTCATTTTGATACTTTTACGGGATGTGGTCCTTTAGCCCTTGGTTGGTACAGTGTAGGCTCCCATTTGATTTTGATTTGTTAATTCACGGGTAATTATCTCCTTTTGGCGATATGACAACCGAAAGACATACTTATCCACTTGATTTTATTTTGTAAGGTGAATTACCAGTTTAGCAGACCAGAGCACGTGCCTATGCACCATCACTCTCCTAGGGCGTTATCGTCTAGAGAGCCCGAATTGCCCGTTTATGCGGTATTAGCGCCCCATAAATATAAAATCTTAAGTTTGTAAGTTGGGTCGCTGGTGACGCCCGCTTAGGCAAGACCCAAGTTTGTAAGTTGGGATGCTGGTGGCGCCCACTTGGGATAGATCTGGTGATTTACAATCTGGGTATTTATTTTGGGTGTTTGATTCTCGTACTTTATATTTTATATTATATTATTATTTTCATAGATTATATATTTCGGGTTATTTATCATTTCATGTCATTCATGTAGGTGTTTTCTCAAATGTGCATAAAATATTAGTATATTCTCACATATTTATTATATTGCATTAAAATACAGTATCGGTATTTGGGTCCAGTCTAGAAAAGAAGATCAAATCTTAAAAATTTGGATCTAAATTAAATCTTGAGTAATTTTTAAAATTACTCACGTTTTCACGGTGGTTGTGGGATCCAGGTTTACAGGTGCGAGATTGATTTTTGATGAGAGTGTTAGGTGCAGTCCTACGTGATATCAGAGGTGTTTCGCCGCATCAGCACAGTGAGGCGGGTAGATGATTAGGACTTATCGGTTATCGGATTTTTATTTCTTTCTTTGGGTTTTATTTGAGAGATTTTTGCTACCCATTCCGATGGAGTTAGCCCCGCCGGTGTCGGCGTTGTACTTTACTGTATATTCTGGACTGTAAATTATTTTGTATTATTATTATTATTATTTTGTTTATTCTGAGATTTATCTTATTTTATTCATTTAGTCTTACGTACGCACGTCTCGTCGTGCGTACGTGACATGATTAATCACCTCTAATCCGTTTTAATTATTCTGGAGTGTGACATATTTGTTCGTTTCTTACAACTCTTGTGATATTTGTCAGTTTCTCCTATGCGACTTTATTGTTTGAAACTCTTTTTCTCCCTCTTGTTGTTTTTTTACTAAATAATCGAGTCATATATCTAAATACGTAAGTCATATATTTAAATACCGAAGTTATATATCTAAATATCGAGCCTCATATTTAAATATTTGTGTCTCATATCTAAATGTCTAAGTCACATATCCAAATATCTAAGTTATATATCTAAATACTTGACTCATTTATATAAATACTCGTCTCACTTATATAAATACCTGACTTGTTTATCTGACTCAGTTATGTAGATGGACATATATTTTTGCAAAAAAAAAAAATGAAAAGTTAGTTAAAGAGGATGTACTTTTTTGTCAAAAATAAAAAAATTATGTAGGGGAATTTTTTGAGGGAATTTGATCAGGAGCGGACCTATGCATAGGCAAGCCTCGGCTGATGTCCGGGCTTGATTTTCTAAAATACATATAAAATAATAATTTTTTTATTTTAAATCAGAAAATATAGTTTAAAACTATTTGAGTATCTAGACTTAATTGAAAAATTATATCTTTCATATCTAATTTTTAAAAATTTAATACCAATTCATATAATGTGCCCATACTTATTAAGAAATCTGGATCCACTACTAAATTTGATCGGGGTACTGTTAATCCCATAATAGTTAACCAAGGAAAGAAAACAATCCATAGTCTCATATTCTTTGATTTTTTTAAATATTTCATTCAATCTAGTGGCGTGATATGATTTTCTGTTGTAATTTAAGTTGCAATTGGACCATTATTTTAAAACATACATTTTCGTGACTTAAGAGCATCTCCAACGCTGCATTGATTTTTGAGTTACTATTATGGCCGCGTCAATTAGAAATATTCAATTAAAAAAGCATTTCATCGCTGAACCCATTTTAGAAATTTTAATTAGTGTTGCTATTTGCTCCACTCAACGAGAAAAAATAATTAATTGAATTTTTATTTTCCAATGCTAAATCAAATGAGTTTCTAAATGACGTGGTGTTTAGAACTGAGTTTCTAATTTAATAACTCTCCTCTACAGTTTCTAAATTAAAAAATCTTTCTCATATTCAAAAATTAATATAATAACTGTCACATAGAATTTAGCAACTCATTAAGAATTCTCATTGGAAATGCTCTAATAAACAATCCAATTAATATTTATGACCAAAGTCATACCATTGTACTTATCGAGCAGAAGAAATGACGTGAATATATAATTTGTTGTGACTCAATTGAAAAACAATATAATTGAAAAATAATTCTCATTCCTGGGGTACATTTCGAAATCTTGAGCCATAAAGCGAGAATATTGAACGTTTGAGAGGATATAATTGAAAAGAAGATTTACTTTTTGAGTTGCGACTTAACGTGAGAGTGGGATGAGAAGGAAAGGGAGAGGGAGAGGGAGAGGCCAACAGTTGGTTTCCATAATTGATAATTCCATTTCCATGGGAATATGCTGAAGCATCTCCGTTCTCTGGAGGGGACGGTGGTTGGCTCGGAGCGCCGCCTGCGCCTCGGCTGTTACGTGTCAAATGGTTTTATGACTGCACAGCGTATATTCTGTGGTCGTTACTGTTTGGCGTACGTAGTCGCACCGTATATGCCTTGCACTTGCAGCTTTCACTTTCAGCCCTTGGATTTTAGTTTGACGTAGTTAGCACCTATAGCACCGCATCGATCATGAATTTAATAAATGAACTTTTTTTTTTACAAAAAAAATATTCCCATCTAAATCTAAATCACAACTGAATTACTTCAAAATGAGGGGGACTAAGGATGTAAATGGTACGAATACGATTTTTAATCTTGATTATCCTTATCCAAATACTAGATAAATAATATATTATTTAATATATATCATAAAAATAAATATTATTCATCACTATAATTGAATATATATTATGAATTTTAATATTTTTAAATAAAGAATAGTATTGAAAAATGTTTGTTATTGTACATTTGAATAAATAGATTTAAAAAAAATTATCGAATTTTATGTTTATCTTTGACAATTTATACATATTATTCATATATGTATCCGATATTATCCATATTCATATTTGTATTCGTATTTAAAAAATTAAAACGATTAGGAATATATTTTTTTCTACTATCCGGCTGTATCCAATCAATCCATTTGCACACCTATTGTTTCTTCTTCTTATTCAAAAATAAATAAATAAACAAAGTTATATAATTTGACTTGGATATTTAATCTACAGCCTTAAGACCATTAGTCAGTTATATCTAATACGAATAATTAAATTAATTAATATTGATCCTACAATTTTCCCGTTGAGTGTAAAAACTTTTGTTGTGTTTTGTGGCATTCAATGAAGAATTTCAAAATATTTCTAAACAAAGTGCCAAAAAATGAGGATCCGCCATGTATTAATAAAATTCGAACCAAAATATAATCCAGACTTAAATTCATTAACTAATTTATCGGATTTAAATTCATTAACTAATTGGATACTAAATAAAAAATAATAATTTAATATATATTTTTATCCAATAAAAAACTATCAAAATAATATCCTTTTATATTTTCAAAATAATAATAAAATAAAACTCAAAATAATAAATAATTAAGTTGATGAAGATAATTTTTCTCTATGGAACTTTATATTTTGAAACTTTTGCATAATTATTTCTTTATGAATGATATTAAATCTTTTTTCTCAATATAAGCAATTAAACAATTTACGGGGGACAAAAAAAATTTGGGGGAGGGGTAGATTATCAAAAATAATACCTAAAAATACTATTTTTCAAAATTTAAGGGGAACAACTGTCCTCCCCTGACTCTCTTTACGTCCGCCCCTGTCCAGCATAATGTTCTCCAACAAACATAAGTGTAATGAAAATGATAACATTTATCACATTAATTTGTGAAACTTAATCATTACTTAATCTACATACTAATATTATTATTGTAATAGTCAATTTTCTTGCTAATTATCAAAATTAAATCAATTTAAAATTATAATTATACTTTATTGTAAAGTTTTAAAATTTCACTTTCACAACTCTAAAGACTATAAACAATGAAAATTTTAGAAACAAATTAAAATGATTCAATAATCATCACACTATTAAGTTCAAGATCACAACACTAATAACTTTTGCATTATTTCACCTTCAAAAGAATATTAGGTTTTTACCATGTTTGATTTTTGGAGTATTGAAAGTTGATCGTCTGTCTTTAACCAAATTAAGTATTGCTAATCTATGTTTCTGTTAAAAAATAGTTCTAAATTGTAAATTTAACTTTTTTGGAAGTATGGCAACCAATAGAATTCTACGGTTTATACGTGTATCAAGTTCAGTAAAATTCCATAATTTATCAATGAACAAAATTGCTACTTGTATCGAATTATGTACCGTATGGGCGTATAAATAATCAACTTAATTTCAGGCTGTTAATTTGTATATTTCGTAGACAAATCGTCTGTAGTATTATGCATTTTATAGAACATATTAAAAACTCTTGTTCTTTAATTCGAAGAAGCCTTTTTGGTTGTCATCAGTACCAAAAAAATTTATGGTAACATACTCATTTTTAAATTGGTATAAGAATGAGAAATTCTATTTTAACTGTTGACAATCTTAAAAGAATGAGATGACAATTGATAAATATCTGTCACATGTGCTTTAAAGATGAAGAAGATTGGAGATAATAACTTACTTTGTTATTTGGAAAGAAAGATGCAGGAAAATACTTGGAGAAATGAATAAAGATCAGATAATAATAATAAGAGAGATTGATTGAGATGAGTTAGAAAATAATAGAAGTATGTTTTAATTTTCTTTTCTTTTCTTTATTAGAAAATAGATTCAATCTATAATATAACAATCACACTCGTGATTAATGTAAATATTTACAGATGAAGAAATTTGGGGCTTGACCTTCATTTTTGAAAAAAAAAAAATTGGTCATATGATTCAGCAAAGCATATATTTATCCTTTTTACAAAGAATATTGGGCTGGGCCATGTAAAAACCAATATTCAAAAATGTCATAGCCCATATGTAAAATTGGATGTTGTTAAACAAATAAACCCATATCAAGCACAAAATGACAAAAATACAACATATATAAACAATACTTTTTTTTCTTCCCAGAGAACTCACTGAAGTCAGAACAACCTAATCCGAAAATGACATAATGCAAACAATAACTCAAACTGCTGAGATGGCAATTTGCATCTACTTGTTTTATTGCAAACTTATCTACTTTTGTCCTATTATATATGCGCTCTTAACAAATATTCTCCAAATAACTGCACAATTATTAAATTGCATGTTAGAGGAATTTTAATGTAGTAGCTGCAGTGAGATAGATTAGAGATAGAATAGAAGATGAAGACAGAAGCGTTGTAGAATGAGGGAGAAGAAAGAGATAAGGGGAGAAGAAAGAAAGAGGATTGTTGAATATTGTCTGTTTATTTCCTCTCACAGCTGATACAATTATAGGCTATCAGCCCTTGATTATTGCCTAAACAAAAGCACTAATAAAAATAGAAATTAAAGCAAATCCTTAAATCCTCCCTAAATCCTGTCTAAGGCTTAGTCTGTCCAGATTTTCTCTTCATGGGATTTCCAATCGACCTTAATAAGTTTATGATTGAATGCAGTTGTATCTCTATTGCGTCTTGTGTAAACCTTTAGGGGCTGGTTTAATTGTGTAACATTCCCACCTCCATGGGAAGACGACTTGTCCTCAAGTCGGAGTTCATCCAAATTAACCAGGTCTTCCCAACTTGAGTCTTCTAACAATAGACCTGACCACTGGACGAGAGCTTGAGGGACAGATTTTCCATTTCGAAGTATGGTACGCCTAGCTAGAATGGCAACTGGTTGGTGGATTGGATGATGATCCTCAGTTAGGCTAGGCGGATCATGTACATGTGGTGTTGCTTGGCCATGGTATGGTTTTAAGAGAGAACAACAGTGAAAGACTGGATGAATGCGAGTAGTTGATGGTAGTGCCGAAGATATGCAACTGATCCAATGCGTTTTTCTACGTAAATGGCCCGTAATAGCGCAATCCGAGCTTATGAGCCGAGCTTTGGCGTGCCGTCACTTGACGATAAGGTCAAGCTTTAGCAACACCAATTGGCCTGGTTCAAAAGTCATTGCGGTGCGGTTTTTGTCGGTGTAGAATTTCATGGTCGTTTGTGATTTCAAGAAGTTGTCCCTTAGTTGGGATAATATCACATCACGGAACGGAGGTCCGTGTCAATCGCTTCGAAGCGCAGAGGTGCCGCCGCAATAATTAAGCATTGATGGTGGTTTTTGGCCAAATGTGACTTCGAATGGCGTCATGCTGCTTGAAGCTTGAAATGTTGTGTTGTGATGGTACTCGCCCAACCGAGTAAATTGGCCCACTTTTTCGGTTGGTCGTGAACAAAGGCTCGCAAGTATTGCTCAATGCACCGGGTTGACACGTTCGGTCCCGTCCGATTCGGATGGTATGCGGATGAAAAGTTGAGCTTTGTTCCCGAAGTTTGAAAAGTTCCCTCCAAAATGACTTTGAAAGATTGGATCGCGGTCGAAATAATGGATTTAGGCATTCCATGAATTTTACCGACGATTCCCAAAAATGGCTCGCAACTCGAGGGCCGCCGTAACGTCGTGGTAAGGCGACTAGATGCACCCCTTTAGAGAAGCGATCAACCACTACCAAAATAGTATGCCCTTCGGATGATGGCAAATGAGTGATGAAGTCCATCGATAGGTCGGCCCACGGGGAAGTTGGAAGAGCAATTGGTCGCATAATCCATAAGGGTCTTGATTTGTAGGTTTGCACTTTTGACATATGTCACAAGAGTGCACATAGTCTTTGACATGTTGCTTTGCATTTTTTTCCAATAAAAGTGTGGTGTTAGCCGTTGGACAATCTGCACACACCGAGTGACCACCAAGAAGAGTTGAGTGATATTCACCAAAAGGATGGGAATCGGGGTTGAGTTTTCTCGGTAAATATATGCGACCTCTATAACGCAAAACCATGTGAAAAGGACCACCTGCTTGTTTTGGATTTATTGGTGATATTTCTGCAATAATTTTTGCGCGATAGAGATCATTAGCCACTTCTTGCTCCAAGGTTTTCAAGTCCGAATTAATAGGTCTAGAAATGGCTAGGAAGACTTGGTCGAGTTTGGTGATCATGTTGCCAGGTTTGGAAACGAGATGTTGTGTCATTTGTGTTGTGATCAGTGGTGGTGGAAAGGTCATGATCTCGCTATGGTCCGAGTGTTGTTGGTGAACTCGGTACACGAGAGAGCATCTGCTGCGGCATTCGAAGAACTCGATTTGTATTCAATGGAGTAACTATAGCCCACAAGTTTGGATAGGAATTGTTGTTGCTCCGGAGTTTGAATCGTCTGTTTTAGCATATGTTGCAAACTGCGATGGTCGGTTCTAATTAGAAAGTGATTTCCCGGTAAATATTGGCGCCATTTTGCCACAGCTGATTGAACTGCAAATAACTCTCTAACATATGTGGACTTCCCTTGCATTGTTTTTGAGAGTTTTCGACTATAGAATGCGATCGGGTGCGATTGCTTTGCATGAGTACCTTGCACCTATGCCCACACCGTAAGCATCGCTTTCCAACACAAACCGTGAAGAGAAATCGTAATGCAAGCACCGGGGTAGATGTCATTGCTTGATTTGAGCGTGTTGAAAGCTTGGTTTGCCTTTTCGGACCAATTGAAACCATCTTTTGTGAGGAGATCCGTCGTGGGGGCTGCTATAGATGCATAATGACGAATGAAATGTCGATAGTAGCCGTGAGACCAAGAAAACCTCGAACTTGCCGCTGATTAGTAGGAGTCACCAGAACGATGGCTTCGATTTTAGAGGGATCAGCTGCCACCCCTTGTGTTGAGATTATGTGGCCCAGAAATTCAATGGAAGGGCTACCAAATGTACATTTGGATCTTTTCACCGCCAGATTGTGCTCTTTTAGTGTGAAAAATATTTTTCGAAGATGGGCAATGTGTTCCTCATGGCTGCTGCTATATATCAAGATATCATCGAAAAATATGACCACAAATTTTCGTAGATATTGTTGGAATACCTCGTTCATTAGAGCTTGAAAGGTCGAGGGTGCATTTGTGAGTCCGAATGGCATGACTAAGAATTCAAAGTGGCCATGATGTGTGCGGAAGGCAGTTTTATGCACATCGGTTTCACACATTCTCACTTGATGATAACCTGAACGAAGGTCTAGCTTAGAGAAAACTTTTGCATCATGGAGCTCATCGAGTAATTCATCCACTGTGGGGATTGGAAATTTATCTTTGATGGTGGCTGCATTCAAGGCACGATAATCGACGCAAAAACGCCATGTGCCATCCTTCTTTTTCACCAATATTACCGGTGAGCTGAAAGGTGAGCGACTTGGACGAATGACTCCTGTTTTGAGCAACTCGCTGACTTGCCTTTCTATTTCATTTTTTTGAAAGTGAGGATAGCGGTATGGGCGAACATTGACCACTTTTGTGCTTGGATGTAAGGGAATGCAATGGTCTACAGAGCGAGGTGGAGGTAGGCCGATGGGTTCAACAAAAACATCTTGAAATTCATCCAATAGTTTTACCAAAAATGGTGGCTGTTGTTCTGTATTGTTGTCTACAGACAATGTGTTCGTAGTTGTTGGTGTGGCCTGCAAACACATGTAACAAGAGCTTACACCTCCTGATGTGACCATCTTGTGTAAACCTGCCGGAGAAAGTGGATGAGCCAAGGCAGAGTCATCACCACAAAGTTTCATTTGCTGTCCTTGTAGGCAGAATTCCATCGTTAGAGTATCATAGTTTGTCAAGATCGGCCCCAATGTAGCCAACCATTGAATGCCTAAAACGACATCTGTGCCTTCAATGTCCAGTATGAATAGGTCCAGATTGAAGGTGTGAGATTGCAGGAGCAAGGTGACCTCATTGCAGATTTGATGACAATGGAGATAAGCGCCGCTGCCAACACGGACCTTGAATGGTTGTGTGGGTGATGTGGGTAGTGCCAGAAAGGATGACATACGGTTAGAAATAAAATTATTTGTACTACCGCTGTCAATAAGCACCTGAATGTTATGGCCATTTATGCTCCCTTTCATACTCATTGATTTGGCTGAGCGTTGCCCCAAAAAAGCATTAAGGCTAATTTAAAATTTGGCTCTTCCTCCGGTTGCGGAATCAAATCGACTATTTGTGTCTCCAAGTCGTCGGTTGAGTTACCTTCCACTTCTAAATAAAGAAGTGAAGCACGCCTTTGCAACGGTGACTGGTGTGAATCGCTCGTCACAATTAAAACACAACCCTTTTGCTCTCCGATCTTGTCGCTTTACATTTTGTTAGCCTACGAATAGGGAGTTTATTTGTTGGTTTTGACATGGCGAAGCTTCGTTTGTGATTGTGGGTTTGGTCGGCCAACCCAAGGTCTTGGTAATGATCGGGTGTCGCAAACCGATCTTCGAAAACTCGAGCTAAAGCAAATGCATCATCCGGATCGCGAGGTCGTTGTCTTTATGCTCGCACGCTGAATTTTGGGTTGGAGTCCGAAATAAATGAACTCTTTAGGATATCGGTGTAAAGCCGTAACTTTACTAGCCAAAGCCTCAAACTTATTTTGATAGTCGACCACCGAAGCCGATTGTGAAAGCTTCATTAATTGACCAAATTTGGGTCGGTGTATTCGATGGGCCAAATCTCTTATTCGGACCCGCAGACGAAAGTGTCCCAATCAGTAAGACGGTTTGCTTGAGCCATGCTTTGGAACCAACAAGAGGCGGTGTGTCAGTGCATGGAAGCTAGGAGTAACTTGTCTTCTTGTGGTGTTGCATAGTACATGAAGTACCGCCGAACGCTAAAAAGCCAATCGGTAGGGTCGCCACAGAAAAACGAGGGAATGTCAAACGAAGGTTGCGGTTTGTATGTGTTTCCTGGTTGAGCTTCGGTGTGCGGAGTGTTGAATGTGGGCCTGGGCCAAGAACACTTGATGAAGGTTGATGAGGTGGAGCGAGAATTAGCTCGTATTTGCTCGATCATTGTGGCCAAGAAACGTTGTTCCCGTTCTTGCTCACGTTCTTGTGAAAGTTGGTCACGGTTTTCAAATGCTGTGTTGATTTGTGCTAGTAATCTCTCAAAAGTGTCATCCTCTGTGTTTGTGTTGTGTGTTCGAGTTTGTGGTGCCATTGAGGAGGTTGAGGACGCAACGAAAGCACCAAATTGTTAGAGGAATTTTAATGTAGTAGCTGCAGTGAGATAGATTAGAGATAGAATAGAAGATGAAGACAGAAGCGTTGTAGAATGAGGGAGAAGAAAGAGATAAGGGGAGAAGAAAGAAAGAGGATAGTTGAATATTGTCTGTTTATTTCCTCTCACAGCTGATACAATTATAGGCTATCAGCCCTTGATTATTGCCTAAACAAAAGCACTAATAAAAATAGAAATTAAAGCAAATCCTTAAATCCTCCCTAAATCCTGTCTAAGGCTTAGCTGTCCAGATTTTCTCTTGCTGGCTGATTTCCAATCAGACCTTAATAAGTTTATGATTGAATGCAGTTGTATCTCTATTGCGTCTTGTGTAAACCTTTAGGGGCTGGTTTAATTGTGTAACATTGCAGCAAATCTCAAGTCACGCTAATGGAATCCTGCCACCTCTGTTGAAATTGTGAGAACTTATTTGGCACGAATTAGGCAGCTAAAAACCTAACTTATTGTCTTGATCGTCAACTGTCACCAAACACACACTTATGTAATCCTGCATGGTTTAAATAAGCCAATTCTATATGATTCTCCCATCTTTGTGTGGGAAGAGAAGATTTACAAATATGAGTCTTCTCTGGAAATTTTTGCTAACAGTTAGTTTTAGTTGCTTGCTTTGTGGACAGGTGAGTGCAGGGAAAGTCAAATGCCAAGATCCATACTATGGATACTGCTATGGCATCCCTCTCAAATGTCCCCCTGGCTGTCCCAAATTGTGTGAGGTCGATTGTAAGACATGCAAACCTTATTGTGGTATGTATTTTTTCCAACTTCATCATATATTTTTTGAACAATTTCTGTTCATAATTATATACCATTTTATTCGTGTAATAAGAATACAGCAAATATGTCAGCATAACAAACAGCGTGCATTTAATCAACAGATTGTGACAGACCTGGCGCAGTGTGCCAAGACCCACGATTTGTAGGAGGTGATGGTGTCATGTTCTACTTCCATGGAAAGAAAGACAGAGATTTCTGCCTACTGACAGATCCTGATGTCCACATAAACGGCCATTTCATTGGAAAGAAGAGCAGCAAGGGAAGGGATTTCACTTGGGTCCAATCAATTGGTCTCTTATTCGGGCCGAACCAGTTGTACATTGGTGCCAACCAGGTCTCAGATTGGCACAACTCAACCGATTACATGCACATACAATTGAATGGTCAGGACATTACCATCCCACTGGGGGATGGTGAAACTTGGCTCTCCTCTGAAACAGGTGTGAGCATGAAACGTCTCGGACCAGCCAATGCAATTGTGTTAGAGGTAGAGGGGTCGCTCAAATTAAGAGCGAGAGTTGTGCCGATAACACAAGAGGAATCAAGGATTCATGGGTATGACATAACGGCTGATGATTGCTTTGCACACCTTGAGCTGGGGTTCAAGTTTAGCTCTCTTAGTTCTTCTGTCAATGGGGTTTTGGGTCAGACTTATGCACCGGGCTACCACACACGGGTTAAGATGGGTGCACCAATGCCCATCATGGGTGGCAATGGCAAGTTCTTCTCCTCTCACTTGTTCTCAACAGATTGTGCTGTGTCGAGATTTGGGTTGAAATCTGACGGAGATGAGTTGGATAATCTGCCAGTAGTTGTATGTGGAGGTGACAGCAGAGAACATGGTATGGTTTGTAAAAGGTAAATACTGAAATATAAACCTTGTACTGTTTTAATGTATGATTAACTAGATTGGTGTTGGATTGCCTTTGCTCATTATCTATGTAATAATTCTCCAGCTTGGTGTCAAATCACAGTGTGCAGTTATAGTAAACAAAGAACAATAAAAGAGAATTTATCTATGTACTGCTTTTTTTCATCCATCTCCAGACGATCGGATGACGTGCAGCGCGGTAACGCGCGTCAGAGGACGCACCTTGATCAACAAAAATATTTGTTTGGATTATAGATCCTGACTAATTGATGCGGCAGCAAGACGAACATTACATTGCATAGGTTATAGCTTAAAAGTCAATTGTACTTCAAAAGGCATATTCTAGATGGCAAACGGTTGGTCAAACCTGCTGCTTCTCTCATGAAATGCGAGTGAAAAGGAAGATACACATTTTCCACTCTCTCTCGGCATCCATCAGATATCTTAGTGGATCCAAATCGTAAATTAATTTGAATAATACAATTTAAGGCCTACTTGAGATCTCGGCCCTGTTTGTGTCCTCCAACGACTTGCTCCTCTCCTTTTCCCAATTCAGTCATCCATCCATCCGCCTTCCTAGTTCCTACTTCCTACTCTCCCAGCAATCGGCACCTCGCAATGGCTCTCTCCATCTCCATCTCCATCTCCATCTCCTCTCTCCTCCTCATCACCCAAACCCCCAAATCTCCTCGCCTTCTATCCAATTCCCGCCAGCACTCCATCAGACCTCGTTCCTCCTCTTCCATGACCAACCCCGCCGCCTCTACCTCCTTCGACCTCCGCTCCTACTGGACATCCCTCATCTCCGTCATCGATTCCGAGCTCGATGCTGCTCTCTCCGTGCGCTACCCCGAGACAATGTTCGAGGCCATGCGCTACTCCGTCTTTCGTGGCGGAGCCAAGCGAGCAACGCCCATCATGTGCATTGCAGCTTGCGAGCTCTTCGGTACCCCTCGCGCCGCTGCTCTTCCCACCGCAGCCGCTCTTGAGATGACCCATGCCGCTTCACATGTTCATGACGACCTCCCTTGCATGGATGCGGCTCCCCTCCGCCGCGGCCGGCCTTCTACCCATGCTCAGTACGGAGATGATGTGGCCGTGCTTGTCGGGGATGCACTCTTCCCTCTTGGGTTCACTCACGTTGTCACTAAGACACCATCTGACCTCGTTCCCCGTGAAGCTCTCCTGTCGGTTCTTAAAGAGATTGCTCGAACGGTTGGATGCACTGGTATGGCAGCTGGGCAGCTTCTGGATCTGACTGGAGCTGCTGCCAGTGGGGAGGTGGAGGTGCTGCTTGTTTTGGAGAAGAAATTTGGGGAACTGGCTGAGTGTTCAGCTGTGTGTGGTGGGATGTTGGGTGGGGCTGGGGAGGATGACCAATCAGCGCTCAGACGATACGGACGAACTGTTGGCGTGTTGTATGAGCTGGTAGATGATGTCCTTATGGAGTCAAACGGGCGGGCCGGCAAGATGCGGAGCAATGCTAGTGTAGTTAGAACCCTTGGCATGGAAAGAGCACTTGAGCTTGTGGAGCAGTTGAGGGAGAAGGCAAAAACTGAATTGCAGAGATTTGGGGATCAGTACGGGGATCGGGTCCTGCCACTTTATAGCTTTGTTGATTATGCCATTGAGAGAGGCTTTGTGGTTGAAGGTGGGGAGGAGGGGGTGGCAGTGACAGGGGCACCAGGTATTGCTACTAGTAGTTAGGAGTATTGTTTTGTGATTTTTGTGATTTTCTTACGCATTTGATCAAGCTGCTCGCTATGTAGAAAATAAATTTGTGGAGATCCCATCCATTTGGTGTTTGTTTAGATATATATTACACTGCTTGTTATTGGATCAGGATGCAACTGGCTTTGAGTACTATCATGTATGATATCATTGTACTTATTATCTTCTTAATGTGTCCATTGTCAATGAATTTTGCTTCCCGCTGCTTATTAGTGGATAATTTGTTTAAGGGATAATTGGTTATATACTTATATGCCACTCCAAAAGTGTTCTAACTATACAAAGTGTTATCAAATTGTCAAATAAAGTGTGAGCTCGGAGTTTAACCATACAAAGTGCATTCCCAGGGCTTTGTTTTGAATGATGATATAATACAAATTATTTCTTATTGTTTGTTTGTGTTCTCATTATCCTAGCAGATATATATTTTTGTAATTTGTACACATCTGATTATGTATGGCTTCAGCCTAGAAAAATCAAAGAGAGCATGGATCGAACTCTTTCCCACAAGCATGGAAGAAAGAGAGTCATCACTCACCAGATAAGATGAAGATGACAAACCAAGCAAAATGGCTCATGGTACTTAATTGGCTTAAAAGCTATCACAGTATTTGCTGTCAGTGGAGAGATGAGCACACGAACGGGCACCTCAGGATCATCCAAAATAAGCTTAATTTCTGAAATAGAAAGTCTTGGGTCGGGTATAATCAGAGGTGAGCGAAGGATGAGGATGGCAGCTGTTCAAGAGATTTTTTTTCCAGGGTGGCAGCTGTTCAAGAGATTTTTTCCCCCTCAGTCAGCGGCTATCAGAATCAGATCAGACATAAAGACTTCAGCAGCCATCTGTATGCTATTTCACTTGCCAATTCTTTCTAAGAAATCATCCTGCAGTATGTATTTTTTAAAATGTTTGCAAGTTTTCAAACATCTTCACGTTTCCTTTGAATACATCTTGCATAATTACTTTTCTGAAACTTCGAGAGAGATTCTGGAGGCAGGTGGCATCTACCTGAATTTTCTAGTTAGATAACCTCCTACTGATATACTGTTACTGTACCTTATCCAGAATATATGGACCATTCCTTATCTTTTTTCCTTTTTTGTTGCAAAAAGTATAATATTTTTTAGAGTGATGCTATTGTGCTTCGGACCAAAATCTCTAATTTCAAACTAGATATGACCGATTCTAATTGTTTAATTTAATCTCCATATGATAATGTATTAGTAAATTAGAATTTATATTTTTGAAATTAATTTGTTATTTTTTTCAATGAGGAGAAAATGACTTGATTTGAGAATTGTAATTTGCTAATCCAAAAGACAATGATTTTCTCCCTATTTAACAAAATAGCAAAAAAAAAAAATTCTAAAATTTGCTTTTCTAACACATTTTGAGATGAAAATTAAATTGAATGGTTCAAATTGATCATTTTTTATTTGAAATTATAAATTTGCTTCCCACTGTTCTTCATGAAATATAATAGACTCACTCTATTTCTTATATTGCCCTATTGTTCTCAGTGCAGCATAAATTTATAGAAGCTTTTACAATTCAAAGTCCATTCATTACAACCCACTCTGAACGATGAATTTTTTTTTTAATTGCTAATGGAAAGAGAATTCCGAGTGATCGCTTGTCAAGAATAAGTCACTATGATCTCTTAGGCTGAAGATTTGCATAATCACCAGGACCATAAGGAAGGAACAAATCAGCAAGAAATCCATTCTTCCTCCTTGGGTTGCATCCCATATCTTGGCACAACTGATCATTATACCATGTGTTAACAATTGAAAGGCACGATCTCCTGTAGTAATCCTTTGCGTAACGTTTCATGAACTTATCCCATTCCATCACATTCTCCTCCATCTGTTTAATTGTTGGCAGCTGGAAACCACCATCAAGAAATTCTGCTACCCACTTAGATCTCAGCTCTGAGACGTACAAGTTAGAGAGACTCTCTGAGTAGCCAATTACAGCTAGTTGTGGAATACGTGGATGGATAATTTCCCTGTTTGATATTCAGCTTGCCTAATTATAATTGTTGTTAAGAGAATCAAACTAGTTTTGTATTAAAATGATATATTTTGGTCATGTTATTAGCATGCATTGTTTTCAAAATGGGTACCTATAGAGGGGTACAGTGGTTGATGTTGATCCAGCAACTATATTTGCAAACAGTGGTGACAGAAATATATCTCGGAGCTTCTTATCACCCTTGAATCCAGTGGCAAATATCACAGTATCTGCCCCTATTGGTACATTGGACCCTTCGAGAATCAAACCATTCTTACAAAACTTAAAATTTTGGGCTTTCTTGAGAATAATGCTACCTTCGGCTGTATAGTCATAAAATCTTGGGGGCGCGATAGCAATCAAGCCAGAAGTTATTCCTTGGAAGAAGCTGTGCTCTGGTACCATATCATATTTTTCTATGGGAGTTGCCCACTTGATATAACTCTCAGTGAACTTAGAGATTAACCATCTCTGCAATTTTTCCAGAAACTTTAATTAAATATATGTCAAGCTATATTTTCAGTTTATCAAATAAGTTAAAGAAAAATGAAATAATTACGCAATTGTATTTATTGAGATAAACTCACCATGTACATTTTATCCAAATTTTCTTTCTTTTCTACTCAGTAAGAATTAAGTACTAAAGAAAATTTGATGGAGAAACTGGGTTACACTGGTTCCAAAATATTGAAGCAAATTTGTAGCATATTACCAAAGGGGCTAAGAGAGTGGCAATCAAGCTCAATATAAGTCCTTCAAAAGGCTTATGAAATAGGAGTTCTGAAAAGCGATTGAGGTAAAGAAAGCCAAGAGAAACACCCCAAATATGAAAATGTGGCAATATCCAGCGCTTTGTTCTGCATATCACTGTGCACGGATATTCTGGTCCTGAAAAGTTAAACATAAGAATCAAAAACTAATCAAATGAAGTTTTTTTTTTTTATAAGGAAGATGTGAGTCAAATTTTCAAATTTAATAAATGTGTATAAATGAGCTTCCATTTGAATTTCGAACCTGCGACCTTTCATACGGATTGCACCAGATGGTGATTCTTACTAATAAAATGAAGTTATCAAACTAAAATTATAAAAGCTTGATATTTGTCACCATTTATTGATGCACACTCTGCTGCAATATCTAAAGCCGACTTCATGAAGCCTACGACGGTAACTCGCCTTTCCTTGATTAGCTCAGTGGCTTCGGCCGTTCCCATTTGAGCATAATCCATGGCATGAATCACCTTCCCTTGGAACACTTCAGGACCATTGTCTTTCGGAAAAGAAGGGATGTTTGGGATGCCACTAAATCGGCCGATGCAAAGGATTACAAAATCCGCATGATAGATCTGGCAAATGGAAGTTGAGTTAGATGTTCTTTTTTAATTCTCCAGTAACAGCTCTGCTGGTGTATATACTATTAACAATCAAGATCTTTGTTTTTACAGGAGTGCACATTCAGTGACTATTCTTTTTTTTTTTTTTTTTTTTTGAAAGAGTTGACAGAGGCTGCCAACATTACAAACAGTACAAAAGAAAAAACAGCAAACAACTAGACTACAACTAATCACAAAACAGCAACAAAAGAAAAAACATAACCATTTGTACCTCTTTCTCTCTCTCCCTCCCTCTCTCTCTGTTAACCTGTCACCATCTAAGTTTTAACAATGTTTCAACCACATTCTCACCTCATCCATGATAGTTGTCCCAGAGAAGAGATGTATTCAGTGTCTAATCTTATTTTAATTGAATAAACAAAAAGTCTGCTAGCCTGTTTTGGTGTATAATAGTTTTAAGTGATTTGCCGTATTACATATTTCTCTTGACTCAAATTAAAAAAAAAAAAAGATGTATCTTGACTCTCCATGACCAGAGTTAATTGGAATCACTCATTAATATTGATTACTACTCAATATGGATAGCTAATCCTCTCATTCAGACCGTTGTTTGAGGGAATCGGAAAAATCAGATAGGTGAAAAGAAAAAAAGACAAGAGAAGTCACATCAGTGACTCAGGATACGACTAACTTACTTTAGGTCAGAAATTTTGGTGTTGATCTTGACCAATATAAATTACAGATGGTAAAATCTGATTTGGTTCGATCCGATCCAATTCGATGTAAGATCGAATAATTTGCAATCTAATAAAAATAATTTGAAATCTGAAAAAAAAATTAATATATAAATTAACTCGACTTGACCTGTTCAAATTTGAACCCGCACTCAATCCGACCCAACCTGCCTGAAAACGAACTGACCCACCCAATTAACACCTAGTATAAATCTTAAATTCCTAATGTTTTTGTTGGCATATGACTCGCATATGTTACAACAATGGGCCATTTATTGCAACTTCTTCAATCAAATTACATAATATTTGCTAATAAAAAAACCCTTATATTATGTGCACTTTTTATTTGAATCACAACAAAATCGTCATACTAATGATCACTCATTCTGAATACAAATTAACTCGTATACTGGGTGGAGAAACAGAAACAGTGCAGTTGTTTTAAGAAGTCTACATTCTCGATTTCAATTCTCTACTTTTAACAATTTTCCTCACTAAATCCGATTATCTGGATATTCGTGCAGTGAACAGAATTGGTTTACGCGTACGCACGCGGTGATATTAAAACATTTCAAAAACATATATATTCCCAGAATCCTAAGCATGTTATTCCAGAAAAGAAAGTATTATTATATAAGCTAATCAAGTCTAACTCAAATAACATTACTTTTTAAGGTTTAACAACAAGGTGATTGCAATCCTTTTTTGCTTTATGACTTATGAGTCATGAATAGGGAGAGACTAGCAATGTGATATAATATTGTGTAAATATTTTTTCAAATTTTAATCCAATTCTAGCTGGCAATCGCTAGCCACTTAAAAAAAAACAATAAGAAGATAAGAATATATTATAGATTTAAAATATATTTTGGGTGTTCTCATTACATGTAACTATTGACAATTTAAGTTCGGTACAATTTTTCGTTAAATAAATAGTCTAACTGTTGAGGACATTCATAAAACAATAAGATAAAATAAAATAAAATAAATGGAACAAATGGTTCTTACTCATTTAGCATTTGGTATGCAGAAGTTAAACTCTTCATACTGATTTTTTCCTTTCCTAAAATAAATAATCAACTTGCCTTAGTAGAAGGATGTGATCCGGTGTGCCGAAAAGTAACATGCCATTCTCCCGTTTCATTACCGCCACAACCAAAGGCGTCGCCATTACCCGACCAATGCTCCCATGCCATCACTTCCTTCTCCGGCACACCCACGTACTTTATGTGCACAACCTGACTGTTGAATTCGATCCACCTGATCAAATCGAAATGTCGTGCATACGACCACATGTAGTCCATGACTTGATTGTGATCAGGATGTGCATCTGTTACATCTTCTGGCCAAGGGAAGTCAGTGAATTGATATGTCGACCGTGGCGACTGAAGCCTTGTTGAATGGAGTGTGTGGGCCCACACTCCCCCGATGCTGGAATCAGCCTCAAAGACCATCGGCCGAAAGCCCCTTTCCACGACATGCTTGCATACGACCAAGCCACTTATGCCAGCTCCTATGATAGCAACTCTCTTCACCTTCTTGTTCATCTCATCCATTGCTTTCAGAAAGCAAAGACAGTTATTAGCAGAATATGAGAAGTGGTAAAACAATAATTAGTGTGAGTTTCTGAAAGGTCATATATCTCTACCCTTGGACAGTGGACACGTGGTGGATCAAGGTCCTCTTGGCTATTCAGCTTCTTGACTACAAGCGGGTACTAAATATTTTATGTTTATTCATCTGGTCTCAGAATCTTATGCGTAACAGGAACTTCTTCTTCCTCTTCTTTTTTTTTTTGTCTTTTTGAAGATTTTTTGTGATTTAGCAAATATCGTTAATCTAATAGGAAGAATGCATCTACTAAAATTAAACCAAGGAAATCAAATTTGCCATGCCACTGGGTAGCAAAAACTTAAAAAAGTAATTCAATTAAAAATAGAAATGATAGAACACAAATACACCTCAAAGCTGTAATTCTTGCCCTCTTCAAATATTGCCTCGTTTATATTTTGCCTCTCAACCCTTTTTGAGACATTGCTACGAAAATTGCTGACAGAAGGAAAAGGAAGGTATAAAGAAATAAAAAGTGAAAGAGATTGATAAGAAATTATCAAAATGTAATGACTGTTTTTACAGATCGCTTAGCCGGCACAGACTTTCTTCTCCATCTTTCTCTTTCTTTGTCCTCTTTTATTTTATTGAGGAAGGAGGTGCTAGTCTTCTATAATATATAAATAAACAAAGAAACATTTACCATGAGTGGCCATGGATCCGGAGGAAGAAAAAGTTGGAAAAGAATATATATTTTTTTGAAAGAAAAATCACCATTGTGATAAGCTTCAGTTTCACTATTTGTTAAGAACCTCTGTTGCTTGAAAAGTCCTTTCCGTTGGGCTGAAATAAAAAGCCATCTAATAATTACTTTCACAAATGACCGGAAGAAAACGCTGAACGGTTTTTAATTCCGAGACCTCCATTTCATTAATTCGTATGAATAAATTTCAGATTTTCAGACCCAACTGAGAAAACGGGTTGAACATTCTGGATATAGTAGTACTCATAATTGTAAAAATGAACATTTTGAGTATCTATTGAAATTTTCAATTTTGGAAAAGAAAAGGTGATGTTTGAGCAATTTATTATCCTAGCAAATAATTTATATATATTATACAGAACTAGTATTTTGTCAGTTCGCTGTTATGGTGATGATTTTCAAAAATATAAAAAAAATATAATTTCATGAGAAAACAAAGAAATGAAGAAATGAAGATAATTTAGCAATTAATGTAAATTTTATTTATGAATATAAAATTATATAAAATAAATACGGAATTGAGGGAAAAATTAGCATTCAAAATTCATGGAAAGTTGATATTCAAAAATGAGAGGAATTTAAGAAAAAAATAAATTAGAATAATTGTACTCCTTTAATTATTATGTAGTATTTTGTGCAACAATCAAAATTAAGAGAAAATCATAAATTTAACAAAAATGAATTTAATATAGTAACATTATTTCAAGAATAATTTAATCTGATTGTTGATATTAACTGTAAAAATTTAATAAAAATTTAGATGATTACAAAATCAGAATATTTAAATAAAAAGTAGTCTTGCTCCAAGCTATTGCAAATGGACATATCCTTGTGTCGCAATGTTGCAGCAGCTATTGGAAATTGGGAATATGATTTAATCGGAGTGTAATCCCATTTCAAATCTCGCCGTCCGATTGAATCAAACGGACTAGATCTCTCTATAAATAGACCTTCACTATCACAAATTAGTTTACACAACACTCATTTATTAATGGTTTTTGATAAATTTCATTGTTGAAAGGGGAAGTGACATTATTAAAATATCAAAGAATATTTTTACAATATTTTTTGTTAAAAAATGTTGTTAAAATAAAGGTCAGACATCTCTAAAAAATGAGATTACCTTTAACAATGATTCCGTAGTAAAATCATTGCTAAAACCCCTTTAATAATGATATCTATAGAAAATCGTTGCTAGGATTTTTTTGAATTTTGTCACTAATTGAAAAACACAACCAATAGCAATCTTCCTTTACGCTCCCACAGATTGCTACTGTCCTCAATCTTTGTTTCAGAAACTCTCAATCCCATCTTTTATCCCAAAATTTCATCCTAGTCCTTCAGATAAAAAAAAAATGAGAGAAAGAAAAAAAAAAAGAGAAAACAAAAACAAAGAGAAATATGAAGTCACAATTGAAATCTAACAACCTCAAATTTAGATGATCATAATTTTTAATAAGAAATTCCAATCAGAATATACTATGTGGTCACAAAAAGCTCGCGATTAGAACTATAAGGTCCACAACTGTTGCCATAATGACAGTTTTTGCAGCGGAAATGCCATCTTGAGACTCAAAAACATTGTTTGAAGTTTTTAAATTTGTTGTTTTTGTTCTTTTTATTCGTTATTTTTTCAGATTTTTTAAAATTATAAATTTTCATATTATTGCATGAATATGATATATATTGAATAAATATATTCTTATTATTTTTTCAGGTTTATAAAATTTTTCTTAAAAATTATATACATTTTCGTATTATTGAATGAATAACATAAAACGTGAATGAATGTTCTTATATATTTATATTTTTTAATATATTTAAGGTTATTAGAGAAAATAATTAAAGTTAAAAGGATATATTTTTAAACAAATAAGTACCTTTAACAATAATTTCATGACAAAATCATTGTTAAATGGGAGAATTCAACAACGATTATTAATGAATAACTTTGCGAAAGAGTTGACCAAACGTTCTCACAACGACACCTTCTACAATATTTTTTTAATTTTTAATACCTCCTTTAATAATAATTAATAATAATTGAAGAACTGATAATTAGAAACCTTCTACAAAACCAAATCGAATCAGTCCAATCTTCTCGTTTAAAATCAAATTGCCAATCAGACTTCTCTCTCAAGTTCCAACTTAATTTGGTTGACCTTGACTTCTCTTCCGATTTATTTTGTTTGATCTTTGGCCAAATAAATCATGGTATTCATAAGGAAGAAGTTTCTTCACCCCACTAATCGCCTCCCATTATTTTGCCCCACACTCATCTTCTCTAAACGTCTTTTTTCAACACAATTAAATTTGACTCTAGAGTTATATCGGGCCCACTTCGCATTCCCCCCAAATACACCAGTCCCTTCCTCTTCCTCTTCTTCTCTTTACGGTTTGCTCCCATCACAGAGAAAAATAACTGAAAAAAAAGCTCTTCTCCTCTTCAGTCAGAGGATTATTATGTATCTGTGCAACTTGCTTCTAATGCTTGTGAAAATTGTAATTGCAATTTATCTGTGTTATGACAATTAAACTAGTCATAAATTTTGCAATTTTGTGATCAATAATCAGAATATTTTTTTTTGCTAAAATGAAAATTATCACTTGATTTTATGAAAATTATTACTTACATGCACCAACAATGAGTATTACCCCTACAACTCTAGTGCTTACAAGGGCATGTCAGCAGTTCTCAGGGTGGCCATCTATCTTGATTGTGCTTACTGGTTGTAAGTGCATGTGCGAGGTGGCCACGGTTTCATACAGGTTAACCATGAAAGTTCTCAACAAAATCATAGTAGCCCGATGTCTTGATCAATAATGAATCTAGTCTAATTTTATATGACAGAGTCATCTAATATAGCAATTGAGTGAGGGGTTGTCTTCTGGCAAGTGGCCAAGAAGGAATTAAGGAAGGGCGTTGAAATTTATCTTCTTATTAATTTTTCAAACTTGATTTGAATTTTTTTCAACGGTGTATGTAGTGTGCACACACATTGATTTAACAATGTTTGCTTGTTTAATATCATGTGCTACATTATAATACAAGGAGTTTCAGCTTTACCGAAGTGGTACCAACTCAAGTCGTGACATATGATTTAATTATCAGAAATTATTAGTTTATTGGGAAAATTAATAACTTAATTTAAAGTAATTTACTCTTTCGATTGCATATTGACTCAAGGGAATATTATTTACAGAAATAATGATTATTATTGACTTTCAAGGGATTATTATATACAGAAATAGTAAATTATTTGAAGGAATTATTATTGACTGCCAAGAGATTATTATTGACTCACAAGAGATTATTATTGACTCTCAAGAGAAGAGATTATTATTTACAAAAATAGTGACATGTTCGAAGGGATTATTATTGACACCTTAGGGATTATTATCTATAGAAATAGTGATTATTATTGTCTCTCAAGGGATTATTATTTATAAAAAATAGTGATATGTTTGAAGGGATTATTATTTACATAAACAGTGATTATTATATATTTACTCTTAAGGGATTATTATTTATACAAACAATGACATGTTTGTAGGGATTATTGTTTACTCCCAGGGATTATTATTCTATGTTTTGGTTTAGCAGCAAAAAGTCGGTAAAAGTATATATTGTCTGTTAGATTATAACCTTTGAAAAAACATACTCTTATACTAAAACCATCATAGTAAACACCGAACAATTTCATAGCCTCCTAGTAATTTCTCCTTTCTGAACCCTTAGACTATACCATATTGGCAATTAGAGCTGTGATTAGCTTAATAAAATCCTTGAATTTGCAGAGTATGATTTTGAAGCCGCCAGGAAAAAACAAAACAAAAAAGCACACATGTAGCTTGCTTTGGAACAATTATCCTTTTGATCTTAAACAATTCCATTTGCACATAATGGAATCTGAGTTCACTGAATTTCTTAATCGCAAGTTCACTATCAAAGATTTTGGCCAACTTCACTTATTTCTGTGTATTGAAGTGCAAACTCATGACACTAGCCTAACACTCACTCAATCACGGTACATTTACTCCATTTTGGAATGTGCCAAAATATCAGGTGCCAAACCTGTTTCAACTCCAATGGCTACCTATCCAGTACTCTCTAAGTTTGATCGTGAATCTATGGCTGACCCATCTTTGTTCAGCAGTATCATTGGTGCACTTCAGTACGTGACTATTACTCATCTTGACATAGCTTTTGTTGTCGATCGAATATCACAATTTATGCATAATCCATCACTACTTCATTGATCAGTTGTTAAGCACATACTACGGTATTTAAAGGCTCAATTAACTATGGCATTCAGATTCGTGCTTCAACTGATCTCACTTTACATGCATACTCTGACTCTGACTAGGCTGGATGTTCGAGTGATCGAAAATCCACCACTAGTTAGCTCATATTTTTTGGACTTAACTTGATTTTTTAGAGTTCTAAAAAGCAACCTACTATTGCTTGTTCCAGCACAAAGGCTGAATATTGCAGTCTCGCTATGACCTTACCTGAATTAATTTAGCTTCATAATTTACTTCAAGAGTTGGGTCATAATTCTTCTTCATTACTGCAATGTGATAACCTTGATGCAACTTTTCTAACATCTAACCTAACATTTCATGTTTGCACCGAATACATCAAACTAGATTATCATTTTGTACGAAAGAAAGTAGCAGATGGGAGTATTCATATGCGCTTTATTTGCTCTCAGATCAATTGACAGATGCCTTAACTAAACCCCCATCTTCTTCACGTTTTATTCAGAACAGATCCAAACTCAATGTAACATGCGTTACAATGTGCTTGAGGGGGCCTATTAACGATGTTACAGAGATCAACATCACAAAGACATTATAGAGATTATAGCATCACACGGATACATAGTTATATTCACAGTGATTGTGCATTAGTTTGTTACAAATCTGTTGTGTACAATTTTAAACGAGATATCTATATATAAAGAGACTCGGCTCTTGTAATTATTCGATTGAATGGAAAATATAATAAGTTATTAAACATTGTCTCTATCTCTCTCTCATTACAAGATCTGATAATAATCCATAAGAAACAGGGAAATTAAGAAGCAGAACAATAACAAAGAAAAAGATAAATAAAGGAAATATAGATAATTAACCAGGCCTCTTTTACCTTTGCCATCAATATGCAGACAAGTGCCAGAGATACCAGCAAGTAGGAGGTCCTATCCCCCAGTACAATTTACATTGTTAGCTCGTCAGGAAGAGGGCCGTTATCTCCAAAGACCTTGCCACTCACGTCAGGAAATTTCTCATAACCCGGCAAGGAACCAACAACTCCATTGGCCTCCACATGGATGGGGTACTTCAATAGGTGGCCTCTCAAGGGAATGTTTTCATCAGTCGTGTATCTAGACCAGTTGTCATCAGCTATCTTATTCACATACTTTACACACTCCACATTCTGGGGCTCCTCCAGCACCGGCGAGTCCAAAGAGCCCAGGTGCTCCGCCCATAGTGATTTCCTGTAACCATAGACCTATGCACAAAGCATCACTTGTTAGATACTAGTATACTACTGCAGAAAGAGAGGATGCTCCTCTTTTTAATGAAGATGAGGAAAAATATTGGCTACATTACAAAACTAGATGCGTTAAGTCACTCTGACTATTTTAAACTCAACACTATATTCTAGTATAGTGCACCCTTTTATATATTCTAAATCATGGTAGATATAATTTCATTGATCATTCGTTCTTCTATCATCCAACTTAATTGTTATGCATTGTTCAGCCAACATAACTTTTCGAAGTTTTGGAGCTTTCAGAGGGTGTTTTAGGAAAAACTTGCCCAATATTGACAACTGATCAAACTTTTATGAAAATAAAAAAAGAAAAATTACAGATATTTTCTCTATGGTTCACAATTTGTGATTTGGAATTAAAGGCGTTGTTGTTGTTGTTGTTGTTCACAAGTTGTGCAGTAAATTTGATGCAATTTAAAATAAATTGATCATCCAAATTGCATCCAATTTTATACACAACTTATCTAAACTACTGGAAGCATATCCATTTTCATTTTTTTTAAATTTTGTAACCAATCTATCAATTGTAATTGTTCTCTAGGAAAAATGACAATATATCCTTTTATTCCTCTGAAAATAAGGTACTCCGCTGTTGGCTGTATTTTTCAAAACTATTGTTCTTATGAAATACCATATTAAAATTATATATAGTGTTTGTGTGGATTTGAATTTATATTACCTGGCCATGAGGGTGGCAGTTGTTGCAAGCCCAAGTGTGGTGTGGTTGATATGCACCCATGGCTATTTCAGTATCTCTTGTACCTTCTAGAGATCTCTGGTTGATGTTCGCTGAACCAATGATCACATACTCATCATCCACAATTATGCCCTTCGAGTGCACGTATATCATAAACCGCTTATGATTTCTTGCTGAAGCAGCCTGTTTAAAGCAATAATAGTTATAAATTAAAACTAAATCGTTTTTAAATGTTATTCCATCCAAAAATATGTCAGATATCTACATACCGCAGGGTTATTTTCAGAAATATGATCTCCATATTGTGAATTACTAGATAATTCACGGTTTCCAAGGCAGTAGAAGTTCAGATAATCTTGCGGGTGTTCATGGATCAGCCCCAAAGAATTAAGCTCTCGACCTATAATAGCATACATCATCATTATCGTTTGGCTCTGCAATAAAAATTGACCCAAAATATTAAGGTGCATGCAAATGTTGTTGATATAACATGAGGCCCACAATATGATTACCTGCCAGAAGAGAATCTGTTGCATTGCAGAGGAAGTGGGGTTTCCCTCAGGCCACATTGGTATGACTATGTAAACAGAAAAACGTTCTCTTTTTCTGATTTTTTCTGCAATCTTCAAGGCAAGCTCCATAGGTATTAGATTGTCAGCACCTGTAATTAATTAATCATATTAAACTAAAATGGTGAGAATTATTTTGGTTGGATTGGGTTTGCAAATTATAAATTCTTTTGATCCAACCGAACTAGACCAGTAGTCCAAGCAATGCTTCTGTAGATCTGACAATAAAGCTATTGGGTCAAGTTATGATCAAATTACCAGATTTGTTAGTTCTGAACAAAACTATTATTCATTCTATATTTGTGTATCATTTTGAAAACTATAGAATCATTGGAAACTTTGTTCAGAGACTAAGATATTCACTAAACAGGACAGATTAGACCCGATCTAGCAGCTACCTGAATCAGCTCATCAATTTACCCGGTCAGCTATGAAAAGGCTGGGTAGACATGTTGGTTAGATCACAATTACCAGCTGCAGACAAAACTTGTAACAAACTTTCTATTTAGATGTCAGGATGCATTGTGAACCTGTATGTTTAGATGGCCAGCCATAGGAGGAGCCAATGAAGTACTGATTCTCAATGTATATGAAGTGCTTGGCAGACCTGATAGCTTTCACATAAGCTTTGTGGATGCTTTGGTCAATTATTAGGTTTTTCCCCCGAACAAGCTTGTAAGACTAGCAGTACATACAAAGCAAAAAAGAAAAAAAACCTCAGAACATGAAATGGTAATTACTTGATGTAAGATAACTACAAACAACAATGTTCACCTTAGTCTCAGCTCGATGAGAAAATTCAGGAACTCCTTTAATAGATCCAGAGTCAATTGACCGAAAAATCTGACAGATTTATCTAACAAAAATTAACTTCAACATAAATAAGAATTTATTTATATTATAGTTATTCTTGCCCCACCTCCCCCCCCCCCCCCCCCCCCCCCCCCCCAAAAAAAAAAGACAGTCCCTGCCATACATCAGATAAAAAAAGGAACACTAGAACAAAAGAGTTTCAGCTATATCAGATAAAAACAAAAAGGAATTTCTAGATCAGTAAGGCATTTGATAATGCTGGTTTTTGGCAGTACATCAATTCTATTTTAAAAAATGCTGCTCTAACCTGAACATGCCAGTTATCAGGATCTTCCTCTCTTGAGACCCACAAGTCAGGATCACCATATGGGTCGGTCGAGGAGGCACTGGGACTAAGTACCCATGGGATGCGGTCAATTTTAATAAGCGCATCATCACGCCAGAGTGACGTTTTGCTAAACCAGTGGAGTAATCTCCTTAGCTTTGCTGCCTTTCTCCAGCGCTGCTCGAAATTTTTAAGTACATCATATGCTGCAGGACCTTCTATTTTACAGTGTAGATCATGCCATGGTTGTCTGGGTCCTTTGTTTTGTGCCTAAAAGAGAAATCAGAATTTATTCAATGCACTAGTTTTTTTTTTCATTAGCCTGCTTTGAATTGAGTAACAGCATGCAAAGTAATAATACCAACATGCGCAATGAGAAATTGGCAATTCATTAGATTTCATACATTAAAAGTCGGATTATGAAGATCGCCTGCATAGACTGTGTCAAGGTCATGAAAAAGCCTGTGTTGCGGTGTATCATATCGGCCATCACAAAGATCAAGTCCTCCAATAAAAGCAGTGATCTTTCTATTATTATGAGGCGCTGCTGTATCAAGTATCAAGCATTTCTGATGATGCGTGAAAATTGACCCCACTACCTTGATGTGCAGAAGGTTACATGTAAAGAGAAAACATTATCACAATTATGAACTTTCAAATATACACGGCAACATAGACATCCTTAAGATTGCTTTTTTTTAATTATATAAATGCTAATGTTGAGTTAAATTTCAAGCGAAAGAAATTGGCGGTACAAACAGGATAAGAGTAATAGAAATTGTTATAGAGACAAACAAAGCTGAAATAGATGCATGATATTCAATTACAGACCAGAGACAACTACACTGGTCACAACTATTGTTGCATGTTGAAATAAATTACAGGAGAAAATAGAATTTTATTGGGAAAAGCCTACCTGCTGCTTCATTATGCTAAGCTTACTACTTGGATACCGTGGTGAGAGCACACAAATAACTGTTGAATGCTTGAAAAACCGTCTTGTCTCCTCATCATGAGTTTGCATCAATCCGCCCTACATGAAAACCAATCAATTACAAATGCATATAGTTAACACAAGAACAACATTCATTAATCCACAACTTTTCTAAATGCTGCTCCTTTTTTTCCTCCTTTTTCTCCTATGTATTTTGTGAAAGGATTGGTTGGGTTGTTGCTCTACACTTGCAATCTCTACATTAAGCATTGTAATCTGAGTTGAACAGTTTATTTTTATGCCTTGCTCACCATATTTATCATGAGGCTTTCATTTGAAGTCCTGTCATCCCAAACAAGCAAACAAACCCTCACCCCTTCCTCTGACTTGTACTTCAGCAATTCTCCCAGTGTTTGTAATCCAGCCTTGGGCAGGGTCCTGGTTGGCTCCCTGACAAGCTTGACCTCTGTGTAAATTGACCAACCCACAATATATATCAAGTGTCGTGCCTCCAATATAGCATGACAGATATCCTCCCAACATTTTTCATGAGCAAATACTCTTTCACCATCCAGCCGTATCTCTGGCAACTCTCCATCTTTGACATGTGCATCCTGGTACAATGTCACCTGTCCACCTTTCCTCAATGGAAAGTATGCATCCTCCACCCCATGACACAAGGGGTCACCCGCAATCCCATCCTTATACACTGGGTTAACATCAACTGGAGTGAATTTAAAAGCAATGTGAAGCTGTGGTTTGGGGCCGTCTTGCAGGCCAGAGGGGTCCATCACATAAAGCCACTTATCAAAAGGCTCACAGGAGATGATGGATGAGGCAGGGACAGTAGCAGTACCAATGATTTGAGCACCAAACATATCTTCATCCTTGATTACAATCTCCAGTTCAGAGGCACGGTGGGCAAGTGGGATCCTGAAGTTCTCATCCCAACAGGGCTCATCACAGTTGTGGATGACGCTAGTGCGTGCAACAGTGGCACCAGCAATGCAGACTTTCACGTATGGGTCACTGGTTATTCCCTGATTTTAACAAGAAAACCATCACAAGTTAGTCCCTGCTGGTAAAATTTACATCAAAAATTTTCTGCCAACATCCTGTCAGGTCTCACTCAGAATAACTGTAGCAACAGGATTTGGCTTCTTTGCCAATTCTGTTGAGAAGGAAAGAGAATCAGGAGATGGGGCTGGAAGAGTTGGGCTGTGCGTTAATTGCAGGAGAAACACTGCAGGGTGAGACCCTGATGATCAGTCCTAATGAAATAATGGAGGAAGGAGCAGGCATGAGGCTGGAAACTGGCACCAGATCTGTCAGTTATGTCTCTTACTCTCAAATAACAGCTGGCGTGACATACCACATCACTATCAAGTACTGAGGCATCCAGTAGCAACAAGAAGTAAATAAAATGCACTGGGAAGCAAGGAAATGGAGAAGAAAGGTTTGAAGGACACTAGCAAATTACCAATTAGAATGGATGTTGGCGTTAGTAGTGATTAGTTAAGATTTTGTTAATTGTAATAACCAAGACAACAGTTAATTTCTTATGGTTGTCTGCAAATAGAAAGAGCAGTCAGTTAATTTCCTCTGAATAGTTATCTTTTCCTTTTATCGGTTAATGATTTTATCTTTTCACTTGCTCTTTTCCATTTTCTCCATATCTAAAATAATAGCTTCATCATCCTTTTATAGGCTTTAAAGAATATGGTCACACCACTAATAACGTAAGAAATTATGATATACATATTAAGATGGGTGCCATTAATTGAATACTCAAACACAAATGTTACTGATTAATTCTAGTAATAAAAAGGTTAAAAACCAAATGTTCACTTTGACTGGGTAAAAAATGAAGATAAAGTTCTTATAGCTAACTAGGATATTTTTGCATATTAACAAAATTAAGATACTAAATTTGAAATCAAGATGTGGTTAAAACATATAACAGGTGACCAGTCGATTATATTTCTTTATGATTTATAGAAATGAAATTTAACTAATTAAATTATCCAAGAAAATTGTTACTAACTATAAAATCTTAAAACATAATATAGAAATTAACAAAGTTTCTAACAATTTGTTTGGACACTGATACCCATGCTCTGCTGTATTTCCAATACCAGCTGAGAGGAGTCGATCAGGTTGGAGAAGCTCAAGCATAAGCATAGTTAAACAATGTTAGTAGCAATAGCCAATCTGTTACCATGATTCTCTTAAGTAGCATAGATCTTCAAATTATTAATTTTACATTATATATGCTTTTTGCACAGCCTTTTAACTCCTTCCACTGGTAGATAAATTTCATTAATCATTAGTTCTACGCAGCATTAATTTTGAAGAAAAATGATGCCAGGATCACCCTATCTTTTGTTGCGAAGATGATACAGATGGCAATCTATTAATAAAAAAGAAATAAATGACTCAAAAGATTATTTAGAAGAGAAATTAAGTTAATGACTAAGTACCTGGTTACGAAAAGTAAAAACGCATACTTAGGTTACAATGGGATTATTTCTGTCAACACAATTTTATTTAGTTCTTAGGTTCTTAGATTATGATATCAAGAGACAATCTTTGACTACATAAACAAAATATCAGGTACATGATATAGTTTAGGACCTTTAAGTTCAAACACTCCAGCACGTCTCTTTCTTTCTAATTAAAGATGTTCAATTATGTTAGAGAATAAAAATGATCTCTCTAATTATAAAGGAAGGGTCATTAGGTCAATATAATATAAAATATAAGATTAATAATTAAAAAGGGAAAAAAAGGATTTTTAATTTGATGTGGAAACAAGATATTTTGACGTTTTCATGGGATATCTGAGATGTTAAAACTCTCAACATCAACAACTAACACTATTTAACTCTTGCAATACATCATATTGCTATGGACGGATTTGCCCCATACTATGTTACTGGTTTTAGCAAGCTCTTTGGTACAATTAAACTTTTTTCATACTGATAACAACCAAATGAGTAGCTTTTACCGGCGGTGAGCATACAGTAAAAGCAGCAGTTTCCAAGATACAAAAAACTGGAGGGTACAACTAATAGAACAATGTATTTGAGGAGGGCCGGCCGGACCCTTCCAGTGAAGGTAAGTTCATTATAGACTGCTCGACCTGACATTAAGTGAAGCTGTTGACATTGGGTAAAGAATAGATGGAGACTGTGTTTGGTGAAATTTGGATTAAAAACGATAATAATAATAATAATATATTAAGCAGTTTACAGTACCCTGTGATGATGGTGGTTGTGATTATGGTGTTCTTGACGGTGGCGTTCATCCTTGGGGAGAGAGGAATTGAAGCGAGTAGCAGCAGTCGGCGGAGGCACGCAGGAAGCGAAGCAACCACGGAGGCGCTCGGAGAACAGGTCGCGGTTGGGGAGGTTACAGGCGGAGATGATGTGAAGATCGAGATCGCCGTGCAGGAGGACCCTGCCGTCGCGGCTAACTGCCATTGGCGGAGAATCTGGAGACGAGAGAGGAGACTGTTGGGGGAGTTAAGTAGGAGCTTTTCCATTGCGGAGGGAGAGTGTGAAGGAAGAAAGGAAACATGTGACGTGAACTGGATTGGGTTCCTTTCTTGCGACAGAGCACTGAGAGCGGCTCAGAAAGCAGAGGTTCTTGGCGGAACTGTGGCAATGGCGAATCGCTTCTCACAGATGTCCTCCTCCTGTACCCTTCCCTTCCCTTCCCTTCCCTTCCCTTCCCTTCTTTTCTATTTTCTCTTTTTGCGGGAGGCAAGGGGAAAACGGTATCCTCAGATTTCTCTGAGGATCGAAATCATTCTTTTGAATTTCATTTATATAAAGGAATTAAAGTGTGGAATTATATCTCGAGTTATTGTGACAACAAAACAAAAAGAAAAAGAAAAATATAATTATGGAAATCAATATTTTTGCATTTATTGTTATTGCATTGTTCATTCTAATTCCTACTGCTTTTTTTATTTATTATCTACATAAAATTAATCAGTCAAAATGATAAATAAAATTAAATAGTGCAACTCACCTACGTTGACTAAACGACTGTTCCAAAAAATTAAATAGTCCAAATATTCTCTCCATCTCTCTCAGCTCTTTTCTTCCAAATTTTTTGATAAATAAAATAAATAAAACGAAGAAAATAGTATAATTATTTTCAGATTTTTGCACGAATCGAGTTTGAAACTCAAATATATTAATTTGTGTCAGCTGATTTGACATGAAAGGAAGGCTAGCTACACGGAGGAGCGTATAATTAAGAATGTATCAGAAAAGTGGATTCATGAATTTAAAATATCTAAATGCACCAATATACAAGAGAGAAGCGTAGTTAATTTGACATCATTTAAATTAAGACTGATAGGATTCTATATTTGACATAATTAAAATATAGGCACAATTGAAATGCCAAATATTAATTGAGACTGATATTACAAGTGACACAGTATATCTAATGAATTCCTATCAGTCCTATTCATTATCATTAATTAAAATGACATGATATAGTTGTTTATAAAATAACAAAGACAGCATCAAGAATTCAAGAAACAGAAAACATAAGATGGAGGAGAAGAAGAACGAATAAATTAATTGTAAAGAGCGATATAAAATAAAAATACTTACATATTTAATGATGGCAAACTTGGAAAGATTGATGAAATTTTGCCTCTTACGACCTTACTATTATGACTGGGAGAGAAGATCAGTAATAAACAAATCTAGGGTCTCAATTTGAAAGAGTAAAGAAGGAGGAGAGTTTTAAAGAAAGAATTATGTGAAAAGAGTTTCATTTGCCTCTTTCAGATTGATTCTTAAAGGAAGAAGATTTATAGTAAGAAATCCTAATCTCGAACTATTCTATTTTTTGTACACATGGCATAAGAACATTTGTTCCATATTCATTTAGTAAATAGTCGTATAAATTTTTTTATCTGTTTTGCATCTCAAAGGCAGAGGGTCGCGTATGTCTGGGGCAGTGTCAGATTGCTTTACATGTGTCGTTATCCTAACTCTAATTTTTCAAAATTTAACGAGACAAACCGTCGTTTCTTTTATGACACACTGATATTCGAATGTCAGGCTATTTAATGTCAAATATTCTACATTTATTACCCCTTATTCGCGCGTATACCCAAAAAAAATTCTACAAAATAATCATTAATATTTATCATCTGCTTGTCTCAACATGTTTAAAAACATAATAATGCATAAATGAAAACTTATATATGTACTTATAAAAATTTTATGCATAAGTACTTATATATCGAGACATTAAATACATCCTCCTAAGTTATAATTAAGAGGTATTGTTCGTAATTTCGACATCTCGAGTGTATATGATACATAATAACTCAGAATAGTTTAACTTCTTTTTAAGCTCGACAAGCGTATATATTAATGATTTTCGAGCTTCGGGGGCTAATGATAGACTTATGTTAACACTACTAGTTATATTCCCGACTATTTATGCAATATTAATCTGAAAGTGTTGTTACTAACACATTCTGACTTTAGGAGCTAATTATAGGGATGTGTTCCCGAAGGCTCAGATATTACAAGCTTGAACACTTAGTCCAAAATGACATCTAATGGAGCTCTAAGAAAGCCTCATTTATACATACGTATCTCGCAAACATATCTCGAGTCGATGTTCCGACCTCGAGGTTATTCCGCCAACTCATCTCGAGATAAACAATCATGAACTCAAAATCATCATACTGCTCTTTCTTTGAGTATGATTGCCCTAATAACCGCTAACTACTATGAATAGTGGCTATAATCAGCCATAACCTTAATAATCGTCCACTACTATGAATAACGGTTATCATTGGTCACGGCCTAGAATAAGACAACTAAATAAGACAAGTCCACCGAATTATCATTATATGCTCATGCTACTTTTAGTAGTATCCATTAAAATCGTGTGAGAACCGATCATAATTCTCACGTCCTCCTTCTTCTATATATGATCTAGTCTAGAAAAAAAAGGAAGGAATTCAGTTTTTACACACGCACAAAAAAAAAACTTATAAGTCAGAGTAGCTCTCATACCCCTCTACACATACTTAAATATTATCCAGTTTTACTTTGATACGGCCCGCCCTCCTAAGACAGGACGTATCACTTTCAATGGTGGTAACTCCATAAATTTTGCAAAGAAACTTTCGTAAAAAATAAGTATACCTCCAAAATTCATTAGTTGAATATATATTGTGTCAAGTTCAAAGAAGAAAACTTTACCACACAAGGTCAAAAAAGATAACTTTAGTTGAATATATACTGTGCTAAGTTCAAAGAAGAAAACTTTACCACCCAAGATCAATTTAAACGAAGTCTAAAAACATACATTTTCTAATAAAGACATTTTTTTGTATAAAACTCGAATGCGTACTTTTGCTACTTGGAGACGAGAGCAACACGAATTGATCAAGTCAGGACATCCATTTTAAACATCAGATAATTAGTTAAAAAAAAAAATCAATGAAAATCAAGGTAAATTTATGACCTTACCCTCCATTAGTATCTGGAATGTTGTAGTATCAAATCGTGACAATGATGAGCTGCTTTGCTAGTTTGAAATTATTTTTCTTTGGCTCCAAAAACCGAACCAACTTACTTTTAACTTGCTAAAAGTATTTATTTTAGAGGTTAAAATAAGGGAGCAGGAAAAACAAAACTTTAGTTCCTTCGAAAGATGAGAAGAGAGTTGAAATAACAACACGTGCAAAGCACGTGAGGGATAATATGTGTAAGAGAAGAGGACAATTGGAATTTGGACAACAAGGGCAAAGGCGGATGCACCTTGATGCAATGGGGTCAATTGACTCTATTCATTTGTTAAAAATTAATTTTTGAGGTTAGATTTTGTTGTATTATTTAGATCCAAATACTATAAATCTTATAAAATGACCCCGTAAATTTTTAAAAAATTATACATTTATTGACCCTCATATTTTTTTTGAAAGTAAAAATATTTATCATCAGAAACAAATTCACATTAATTGAGGATCAATTAACACCATTAATTACAAAAGAGGCCGTAGTAATCTATTAAATTATCATATATTTGAATAAAAATATTATAATTACATGAAAATTGACTCGATAGTTTTATAATAAAACTTTTATTATTTACCCCCATTAAATATATATATAAAGAGTACATATGAGATAATTATGATTCTTTGTACAATTGAGTACTCATATTAGTTTTATATTTTTTTTCATGTCAAATAGAAATTTCAATTGCATCATTCTCTTTTCAGATTTTAATCTCCTCTCTCTTCTTTTTCAGGACTTGTTTATTTTTTTACCTTCCTCAAATATCACATCTCTCGATGTATTTATTATGATTCTATTATACTTTTTATCACTCACTTCACTTTATCACTTATGAAACTGGATACTTTCCCTTGAAACTTATGAACATATTTATTGGTTTTTAATTCCATGGGAATTAATAAGTCTAATATGAGTTAGACTAAACTAACTGATAAAATAAAAATAAAAATAATTACTATTATTATTATAACACAATTGCTAATGTCAAAAAAGAGAAACTGATTATAATGATCACGGTGACAATTGAAATATTATTATTATTATTATTATTATATTAAAAATAATATTATAATAACAAAATTTTGACCTCCAATGTCAAAAATCTTACATCCGCTCTCGACCTGTTTAGAAACGAGATTTAGCCGCGATCGTTAAAGAGAACGAACAATTCAGATAAAAAAATATGACACATTGCAGCCATCACAACTATAACAACAGACGTTAATCCATCAAAATTCGATCCGAATCCGTACAAAATAAATTCGATATGAACCAATGTGAAAATAAATGTCTAATATAATGAATTTGCATTTAAATTTTATTAAATTTGAATCCCAATTTTCTATAATATATGATAAATAAAATAATATTCTGTATCAATTAATAAAATGAATATATTCAATTTAATTTAATTTAATTTTTAGTGAATTCATATTTGAATCCTTAATTTGAGATTCAATCTGAATTCGATCTATTGACAGCCCTTCCTAAACGTACTCGGAGAATTTATATGGGTCGTGATGCTAAAGCAGGGCCCAATAGAGGCTTCATTATGGGCCGGTACATGGATCCTATCAATACGACAATATCAATATAAAATCACATAAAAATATGAGTGAAATTAAATAAAATCATCATCATTCTCGCAGTTTGGTCAAATATTGCAATTTTATTTTATTTGACAATCATTTCCTCAGTTTCCACGTTGACAAATAAATGTTATTTACTATAAATATACACGGAATTAATGCTAACATGGTCACACAATTATTTATTCCAAATATTTCAATAAATTATTGTATCCTTTAGTACTTATAAAACTAATAATTCGACTGTAAAACTAAATAGTTCTTCTTTTTAAATATTTGTATCCGAATAGGATATTTAATATATATTATCAAGAACTAATGTTATTCATGCTATAATTAGTTATATGTTATGAATTTTGATGTTTTCTAAACTAGGTATATACTTTGTTAATAAACAATATTGCTAAAATATTTTATTTCACCATATTTCATTACTATATATAGATATTATTCATATTCTTATCCAACATGTTGTACTAAATATTTTTTTTGATTTGTCAATTTACAAAATAACTTTGAATTTTATAATGTGCCTTATTTTATGTAGAGATTAGAATGTAAAATGAATAAGTGCGCAAAAAATCAAGAACCAAACTAGTGATGGTGTGCAATAGCTAAATTAAGATTGTATTAGCCTTAGATTCATATAGACTCAAACTGAATTGAATTAGTTAAGATAAATTGAGCTTAAATAATAAAAAAAAATCTACGTAGTAAACTCGTTATAATGACTCAAAAGCGTTGCAACGGCTCACTAAAATAATAAACTAGTTTCAATACACAAAAGTCTTAGAAAATTAATAGAGTCAATTGTTATGTAACGGCTTACAAAGCATTATAACAATGACTCATGAACAATTACAATGACTCTGAAGATGTTAGGACTAAAGAAACTCAAGAATTATTTCTATTAAATAGTTATAACGACTCAGTATTATATTGTGAGCCGTTGTAACACCTCATATGTGTTTTTTGAGTCTAACAAAGATAATCTTGACAAAATTAATACAATAATTTAATAATTCATTATAACGGCTCAAGCCGAGAGATAATTCTTAATCAGTTCAAAAAATTATATATAAAATGGTTGCTCTATTATTCCAAATAATTAAGATTCACACGGCTAAATCCTTATTCTTAAGATCTTAACAGTCATATTTTAAGTGATCCTGATGTATCGGATGCCAGGTACGTACCTGCTGATGTGTCCGTTCATTCTCTGATGTCCATGTTTGTCGTTAAAGAAATTTTAATCACCAACGCAGTTAAAATGAAAAAAAAAACATAAAATTGCTCCTATCGTCTAGCTACGAAATTGTTATAAATTTTCTTTCGGTACGTAGTTGAAAACGTAGAACATGTAAAGATATATCATGTATTACTGTATTATAGACAAATACCAATTGACAATCATAACAACTAATAATGGGGTTAATTATAAATTATATATATATAATAAAAAAATTATAAAAGAAAAAAATTACAAAAAATAATAGTTGTAGACTGTTCCAACATCAATTTTGGATGCTCATAACTTTCTCGATGGAATTTAATGCTATTATATTTTTTTAAAAAGCTAACAAAGTGATCTATAATATACTAAAATTTTATGATCTTATATTCTTCCCGACATTGTATTGTTTTGGGATGATTTTCTCTCTATTTCCTAATTTAAAGTTAATGAAATTTTAATATGTTATAGAAAATTTTGTTAGCTTTTCAAAAAGTATAAGAATATAAAATTCTGACAAACGATTAGAAAATTATGAGCATTGAAAATTGATGTTTGAAGTTTGGCCGTGGACTGAGTCGGTGGCCCAGCCTTTTTGGACCATTTTAAGTCATTTTTAAAAAATTTTAAAAATAAATTTTCTTTCATAATATAATTTTTAATTTTTTTTTATATAAAAATAACCCCTAAAAATGGAGCTTGTTATAAAAATTTCACATTACAGAAAGGTTACAAGATAAACGGATATTTTTGTGTTAAAATGAAACTTTCATCCTATGTTTCACTTACTTTTATGAATGGTATAATTCTAGTGTACATTAATCATTTTTTATTGTACATATATATCACAAATAAAAAATATTATCTAAATTCAAATTAAAAGAAATTAAAATTGTTCACGAGTAAATTATATTTAGACATGAGTTTATAACAAAATTGAGTCAGTTTGAAATTTGATTGGTCATTTATAATCAATCTATTAAAACAACATTATTAAAAAATGAATTATTTGATGGAAGGCTAGCAACTATTTTTCAAATTGTTATATGAAATATGAGCTATCTAAATTACTTTTAACTAAATATTTAGAAATACATCTACCATTTTATTTTTTTATGTTAATACTATTTTTTGAACATATATATCATAATAGTTGCAGACGCCATGAAAGTTCGTCCTTCTTATTGTAAATATAGAATCCTCTACTTAGCTCTCTTTTTAAGGATGAGATGAGGGTCAAAGTTCTCATATCACCCTAGTATCATGTATTAAATTTAAACTTGCAGTCTCTCACATAAAGGAGAATATATTAACTAATTATGTATGTTAGGCGCGGTTCCTGAAAACATATATTTACTTTTTTTATTAGAGAAAGAGTATTGGATTAACTATTCCATAACAAACATTAGTTTCAATATTATTCCCCACAAAACATATATCATATTCTTAATGTTTTTTCCCTGTTAACGGAATCATGTATGATGTAGTTTGTAAAAGTTCTTTTTTAACAATAACTGAAAATTGGGATGATTTTTGGTTTAAACAAGGATGCATTTGGATTTAATCTCTTTTGCAAAAAGTGGGGGCTAAAATGTAAAAAAAAAAAATAGCATCTTAGCATGGCAGCATCTGTTGCATGTCAATATATATCGGAATGTTTTTTTTATAAAATAATTGTGATTTTGGAGAGAAAAAATGCATGCATGATACATTGAGAGTTTAGAGGAAGTCCAAAAACAAACATTACAATGTATCCGATATTTGAACACTGATTGAGATTAACCAATTGGGCTCCAGCGATTTTGGGTTACTATCTTTCAGGTAAGCAAATTAATAAACTAAATCTATAACAAGGACACAAATAATAAAGGAGGCCCCACCATCTCACCTTGTGAAGAATAATCAATGACAATAATTGGGATTTCTAAAAGCAGTTTCGAATGAAATTAACCCGTGTAAATGACTCACCTCATCCCTTCAATAAGACACGCCAGGCGAGCAGGCCTGGAGCAGGTCCCATGCATACCATTGCTCCTGAGTCTTATCTGCCATGTGCCAGTCGGTGTTTTTCTTTTTTCAATTTATTTTAAACCAAATTAATGGAAACTTTGAGGATAATATATATGGTGTATGACAAAGCATGTTTTTGCTTTATCTTCTTTAATAAAAGCAATAAAGCATATGATATACCCCAATATCCGCGCACCTTCTCTGCAGTATATATATTTTGCTGGTTCCTTGGTATAGTCAATTAGTAATGCACGGAAGCAAGTTTACTTTTCTTTGGGAATGGATAATGCAGAAACATATTACTTCTCGTAGAAGATTGAACTTCAAACCTTTATAGTTAGCAAAACAATCTAAAATTATGCATCTCTTCCCAGAAGCAAACTTCATCATGTGTTTCAATAAACATGAAATTGCAGACCGCCATTCGATAATTTTTAGCAAGCAAGCTTTGGCTCTTCTTGCTTTTTCAGTTTGATTGTTGGAATTGAGTCTTTAGTAAGAACACAAATAACGTCTTTGTACTACTGGTAAAGACAATGTCCTCCGTGTGAGAAGTTACAGGTTCAAAAATCGGATGAAGAATTATTTATGAACAATTAAAAGGTGGATGGTTTAGATTCTCTCATCTTTACTCAAAAAAACTTCATGCCCATGATATTTTTTTGTTTTAACTGCATTGAAAACTTAATTTATTTATTTATCTAATTACTTGATCTCACTACATTAATACGTATAAATTGTAAGGGGTGCTGAATTATTCTAAACATGCAACTCAAACTCTCAGTTATTTACATTATGGACTCTCTGAATTGTGAAAATACAAAATATTTTATCCTGGCGATATTAAATACGTAATTTTTTTTATATTTTAATATGTACTAGAATTAATATACTCATTTTATTTATTTATATAAGGGCTTTATGTTATTATTGGGTTACAAAATAATCTTAAGTTCAGTTAGAAAACGATTGAGGTATGCAATTTAAACTTTAAATTGTAATTGGTCAATTTATGATATTAATTTTAATAAGTTCATGATTTAATTAGGGTTAAAGTTTAGGGTTTGAAGTTAACTATTTGTTATTTTAAAAAAATTAGAGTCCAATAAAGCCAAAGCAGAAGAGTACAAGCTATTATATTATGAGATCGATGCATAACATAATAACTAGACTTCAAATTCATATTTTTCTTTTCTCTTTTATATATTTTTTGGTTAATCAAACTAATAGAATTTTCATTTATTTTTTATAGGTTATCGAGCTTGACTTTGTAATGTTATTCAAAAAATAACATCGACGAAATTAAGGAGATAGTTGTAAATTATATTGCATCTCATGTTTGATTTGCTTCTTTATTTCAGATCTTGTACTATTATTTGTAAATATTTTGTAATATCTATTTTTAGCTATTAATTATTATTAAGTATTGTGTTATTATTTGTTATGTGAAAATAGTTTATTATTAGTGTATTATTATGGTTATTGATTGTAAATATATATAGGGCTAATAAAATGGGCTGGCCTCCGAAAATGATGTCGAAAGAAAAATATTTTTATAGCCGGTTTTAAGATAAAACCGCTTCTAGGAGTTTAGAGCCTACTTTTTTTTATTAGAACCGATTTTCTGAAAAAGCGGTTCTAATTGAATAATTAAATTAGAATCATTTAAAAAAAAAAAGAGGTTCTAAGTTAGAGCCGATTTTTTAGAAAAAAAGATGTTTTAATATTTTAATCTTTAGAGTCAAGCTATTAAAATAATCGGCTCTAAAGAAATTTTTTTAGAGCCGGTTGTAAGTAAATAACCGGCTCTAAAAGTTGAAACTAGCACCCTTTTTTAGCGTCGATTTTTATAAATTTTAGCACCTCATAGTTTTAAAATTGGTTATATAACTGATGCTAAATCGTTTATATAACCCGTTCTAAAAGATTTTTTTATAGTGCTCTGTCAAAATTTGTGAGCAGTGCCACCGATTTGAGGAGCAATGCAAGTACTAAAGTACTCGCCGCACGAATAATGCAGTTACGGAATCAGACTTTTCATAATTTTAGCATGTTTTATACAATTTAGGCTGGATTAGTCAAAACTTGACCTGCTTTAGAGTTGTTGATTATGGATACGTTTCCTAACTGGAAATCAAAGTACAAGGCGAGTTCCGACTGAGAGGTCAAAAATTTGACAATGAAGTTCTTACACATTGCAAAATTATTTATTTATTTAACCAATTAAGGGAGGGCCAAGTGAGACATTCTATCCTAAATATTCATATCTTTGCAAAATTAAGGAAGGCCATAAATAATCCAACCCAGATATGCACCGACAAGAATAGGAAATTAATAAAGTCGTACCAGAGTCCAGATGAGTAGTTATTTATTTGTCTATGAGCTGAAAGAAAATATCAACCAATAAGCATATATATAATATAACGCTCGCATGCCAATTGACATTTCAATTTCCCAAATGGCAAAAATAAAAAGGCAGAATTTCATATGTACCCTTATAAAAATTCAAAATTACTTACTTCTCCCTTTAGATTTTATATTATCTTTTTTACCTTCTGATAGAATTCTCATATTTACCCAATATATAAATTTTCCATTAAAACTAATTTTGTACTTGTAAGTTATTCATTTACCCTTATTAAAAATAAAAAATATATATTTTTTGAAATGAATCTGAATATCCACAAATATAGTTATTGAGCATAAATATCGATCATTGAAGATTTCAAATTCTTTGAAATTGAAATTAAATTCTCACTAAGTTAAAAGACATGATAATATTTTGATGCTAGGGAGTTTTAAAATATTTAGTGAGAACAATTAGGAGTTTTCTGATATAATTGATATATCATACAATATATTTAATTAGGTGCAAATAGAGGCCATGTTTGTTAGTAAAAGGAGAAATGTTGCTATTCAATAGTATCCAAAAACTTTTGCAACTCTGGTATTAATTTCATACACAGAATTCACGCGAAAATGAATTGCTCGGCAGTCGGCACAGTTTGTTAGGATTTAGCCAATATTTAATTAGGTGCAGCGAGTATAGTGGAGCCAGACTTTTAGTCTGGGTGGACAAAAATGAAATTGTTTCAATGGAAATAAAATTTAAAATTTCTCTTTCATATAAATATACATTTTATTTTCTTGAAGATATATATAATTATAAGAATATTTTTTTTTTAAAAAAAAGTTTGGTGAAGATATATATTATTTACAGTTTTATCTCATTATCTGCGTTGTGGGCAGATGCGCTCTGATTCCTAATCAAATGATGCTCGGTAGAGGAACTTATCATACGGGCATAGTGGCAATTACACTACAAAAGACATCAAAAAAAGAAAAAAATACTGGGGTCTATGATAACAAAGCAATTAACTGCAATTTAATTCCTTTGTATGAGGAACTTTTATATTTTATTTGATTTTCTTTTTTTCTTTTGTTATAGAAGTTTTGGCGTAGGAAATTTAGAAGGTTATATATTTTATTAAGCTTGTAATTGTTTTATTGGAGATGAAATTAGTTGTCTATGGATATAAAAATTTCAAAAGATTTACATATTTTTTAGAATCCATATAATGATTGCCAAATGCCAACATAACATATCATGGCATAAATAAATAATTTTACAAAACATACAAGTTAATAAAAAATAAAGAAAAGTATCATAATAAACAAAGCAATACAATTTACAATAAAGCAATATATTTTAATCTCGATATCTGTTTTCCACACAAGACATTCCAACATTTTAGTTTTATACAAAAATAATTTATTTTGCCCTTTCCGCGTTGCACAATTCTCCAAATACAATCTCAAATTAAGAAGTCTTCTTTAATCCGGAATTTAAGTTTGATAAATGAATATGCAAACATTGCATAGTAAGATAATACTGAATAGGGAAGCTAAGCGATCTCTAGGCATCATCATTAAAGACCGGATCGGATGTCTCAAGGGTCTAACCTAACGGTTTATAAACGAGTCGATTTGAAAAAAGGTCATTAGAAGGTCGTGTTCAAAGGATTTGATTTTTATTGAGTGAGCCCGACCCTTGAGACGGTCATTATTAGGTCTTTTGGGCCTCAAGGACCGGATAAGGGATGGATAAGGATCGAAAGAGATTTTGTTATTTTTCAATTAGGTTTTTATTTTTTATGATTTTTAAATATAACTAAAATACAAAGATAAATATTAAAAATAAAGTAAAATTTACAAATATAAATATAAAAAATAATATGTTTTAAAATATTTTTTGATATTTAAAATTTTTAATACAATTAGAACAAAAAAATTTAAAAAGAATTTAAGGATTTGAAAAGAGCCGAGTTTTATAAGAATCGGATTGAAAAGAGGTCATTTTTACTGCATTAGATCCAATTTTTACCAAATCTTTCCCTTACAAGGAGGAAGAGACATACTGGTTGGAGGAGAACTATATAAAAATTGAGTTTCTCAACTAATCGACCGAATCGATTTAAAGCCTTTGCTCTTGTGGACTATCCCAAATAAACTCATGTAAAAAATAAGGGTTTGTTTGGTATTTGGTGGAATAGCAAAAAAGTTGAATGAAATAGTTATTCCAATGAATTAATTTGCCAAACAAATTTTAGACTAAGTAGAAGAGTGCGAAGCGTGCTAATCCCAGATACCAAGTTATAGGTGGTATATCGATTAGCTATTCGTCGGAATAGCGATTATTGTTTGATTATGTTGTATTATATTATTATATTATGATTATGATTATAATTATGATTTATTATTAAATTATTATTATGATTTATTATTATATTAATATTATGATGATTATTTATTTTATTATTAATATATTTCTATTATATTATTATGGATTAGGATCATTATTTATTATTATTATTATTATCATCATCATCATCATCATCATTGTTAGTATCATAATTATCTATATTTTAACTATTCTCGATTAACAACCTATCAAACGATATTTTCGCTTTTCTAAATAGTCAAGAATTTCACTCTTTTACCATTCTTTTAAAAATATATTATTCTACCACTCTTTCAAATCTATTCCTTAATTTGCAAAACTAAAGACATACTATACAGCTTTTTTGAGGTCAGCATATAAAACAAAAAGGCATCTGACGTACGGTCTGAACTACTGTCAGCGACTCGCCACATCATATGGTAATCTAATCGCGCCACTGATGATCTCAATTTTCATGTGATTCTTTCAGGCTTCTGGTGATCTGATTTTCTGAAGGACTAGTACTGTTGCATCTACTGCATTTCCTCTTTAATAATTAATAAACATTAAACAACCACCATAACTCGGTTTATCTCTTTAGTACAAGATTCTGCTCTAGCCAGTTGACAAGAGAAAATAAATTCATCTAGCAATTAAATTAATAAATCGCTTTCTCCCCTTAGCCAGATCCGCATGAGCTGGCTTACTCTGCATCTATGCAAGTATTTAGCCCACACATACGCCTCCTAATTCCTAAACCTTACTACCCAAAATCAGAAAATTAGCATACTCAAAAGCAACAATTAATGGAGTGCTTCAAAGAGGAAAACCCTATCTCACCTCTAAGGAGAGATGGAAGAAAGCTCACAAGGTGCCCAAGGCTGGAGGTGAATCCAAAGAACATGGATGCGATAAATGAAGCCTGTAAAAGAGAGAAGAACGGTGACGGAGCGGTTCGAGTCAAGATCGTGGTGAGTAAAGAACAGCTGAAGCAACTAATGACAGCTTCAAATGGTAAAATGAGATACAATGCAATGCTTCAGAACAGTTCAATAGAACAGCTGTTACATGCCATCAAAAGAAAGGTTGTGGCGGAGCGAACCGGGCGCCAGGTTCGGTGGAGACCGGGTTTGCAAAGTATACCAGAGGAGACTGATTCAAGCATAAGAGGATATTTATGATCTTTATTTGATTACCCTTATTATTTCTTTTAGTTAATCCAATTGTATAGGAGCTCAATTACTGGCTTACTGCATATATCAATTCAATTACTTGTTAGCAAACTTGAGTATTTGTAGTACTTTGCTAACTTATTATTTTCAGCTAAATTAATGATGAGGCTGCATTAATGCTGTAGTTTTATTCAATTATAGTTTTTGAGCTGGGGAAAATTCCTGCCTACCCTTTTTTTTTATCGCTTAGAAAATCAGCATTAGTTGATGGTTTAGAAATTATTTCTTCTAATTCAGAAGTTCTAAATCTATTTTGAATATATTAAGAAAGGAAATACTTAGTGGAGTTTGGGTGTTCGTCATCTGAGAACTTCCAGCTTTCAAATTATATGTTAAACGGAATTCAACAAAAAAATACAATAAGTTGCATCATCTCTAATCAAAATGTGTGAATTAAAATATTCTCTTTGGTGTTTTTACTTTTCAACAATTTGAACCATTTTGGACTAATCTGACACAACCTGAACTCCACAAAGTATTACACAAAAAAGTAGATCAATCAAGTTCAATGTTCAGATCAATATTACATTAAGGATATTATGCTATGAATCAAAATAATTTTAAATTGCTCAATTTTAATTACTGGATAGTTAAGATGAACTTTTTTGGTGTCATTAGAGATGGAGATTGATGAGTAAAATTCATTGTCGTTTATTAATAAATTAACAACACTTCACCCAATTCATAGTAGACTATCACATACATTAATCGACCAAATAATTAAGATAACACTTGAATTAATTAATTACTCGAGGTCCACCAACAGATTAAAATTTTAATGTTAGTTAGTGAAGTCACATAATGATAAGTTCGTTCAGAATCACCCCACAACAAAAGAAACTGATTGATGATATTAACAGTTCGCACAAGTGGCATGTGCTAAGCCCTTTAACTGTTTAGCAGGTCCACACAGCTCGGATTGAAAGATAAATGCAAATCAGTGGGGCTAATAATAATTTTATTTTTGTCCTGTTTGAAAGAGGAATTTTGTTAAATACACAATAAAAATAAAATTTGCCTTTTAATCGTCAATAGATTATGTCAATGCCAAATATTCCAACAAAAATAATTATATTTTTAACTGTTGAATTAATGTTGCACTTTGTAATTAAGGTAACATAAGATCAAAAACTGGTTTGTAAATTCAACATCAAAATGGTTTGAACCAGACCTTGTTTATGTAGTCGACAAACAAAATGCTACATTTCAGAATTTTATTCTATGAATTTATATTGTATAAGATCAAAAGTTAAAAAATTATCGAAATTTTAATAAATCAAAATATAAAATTCTTTTCTTATCTCATGATTCTATATCATATCAACTCAAAAAAATAAATAGAACTGACAATAATTGAGACCGAGTTTAAAAATTCTCATGATGTGTAAGCTCATGTAATTTTTAATAGCCTTTCGCCTTTCAATACTATCTCAATTTCACATATTTCTCTTAATCCAACCCGTTTAAAATCGGGTCATATTTCTTTGAACAACACCGAGCCAAGTATAATAATTAAGTACTTATTAATCATTTTTACCTCTATAATGGCAGTGCACTTCTCCAACATTGTATTCTTTTTTGCTAAATAAATATATTATTTTCAATAATTTTGTATAAGAGTTTATGCTAGCTTACACGATATTATATATGTACTTATTGAACTAGTAGCACTCTTAAACAATGTATATGTTTAATGTATTGTCACATATAATTATATGTTTCTAGATCATTAATTGCTTGAATTCAAAATATATATATCACTAAATCAAAAAATATTGTTAGTTTTTCAAAAATAAAATTCGTCTCCGAAAAATTCATGCACAAACAAATATAATATAATTTTCTCTAACGAAATGATAAAATCCAAGAGGACAAAATGATATCACAACAATAGTACCATAGTGAAAGCACCACGTAGTACCCTGGAACCTGGATTATATCCATGGACGCCTACACGGTGCATGTGACCCAGCCTAGTGAGGCCTCTCTCGCCTGTACTGGAAAGGATAAGATGCGTACAAAACCACCTCATAAATCATATCTAACGACATACACAACTGGCGCTAGCCTTTACAGTCCAAAATATTTCCTTGCATCATGATCACATCACTCTCTCGTCATAAGCTTTTAATATTATACAACATCAGGGCTCCATGGGAGTCGTTTCGCGTACCTTTGATTTTCTCTGCATCAAGAGATCGTAGACATATACACGTATGAAGGACAGCATAGATGATTTCCGATGTAAAAGTAATTATTTGATTCATTATTTGACATTAATGTGAAAAATGATTATCTTAGCCTCAAATTTGTATGGAAAATTTATTCAATCCATGTCTAGAAATTGGACGTGTTCATTTAGTTCTCCTAAATCCTAATAAATCTACTAAAAATTTGGATGGACAAATCTATTAGCATTTGTATATGCAAAAGCTCTATCATTCGTGTACCAAAAAAGGTGCTTTCCTTTAAAATATTTAAATTCTAAAGCATGCTTCTTAGTGAACATATCGATTTATTATTAAAGTTCATACAAAATATTATGGGCAGCACTATCAAAGAAAGGTATTTAAATATTACATTTGGGTAATGTATATGATTCTTAGTACCATCTATATTTTTAGTTTAAGAAACAAGTGCTCAAAAGTTTTAGGCTTATCAATTTTACCCCTTAAAATAATTTTATAAGAATATATAAGTCCAACTATTAATTTTTTTCTCTTTGTTATTTTAACTTTATCCTTTATAATTGGACCTCCTTTCTCGCTATATGTTATTATATTGGTTGACTATTATGTCAACTTTCCAATTTCATCATATAGACATTATATTTCAACTATATATATATAATTCCAAAATTGATGTAGTCAATATTTTGATTAACTATCCTATTAAACTTTGATAGCCAAAATATATAAAATTTTGTCAATAGAATAACAGAAGTTCTAGTAGCTTTTTACCCTCAAGATCTTAGAATATTCTCAATAATATCCAAGAGAAAAATAAAAATATTATAATAGCTTAGCAGACAATATCTTGATTAGACTTCAAATATTTAAGAACTTCAAAGTAGGATGTATTTCCAAATATTAGCCAGACCAAATGACAAACTTAGCTGCAACACAGGATCAGAACTACAAGATTTAACACCAGAGACCGTAGGAGATGACATATGACAAACCTAAGGAATTAAAAATGGTAAACCTAAACAGTTGTTTGAGAGCATCGATGGATACTACACGGGTAAAAGAGACAGGTCATGAGGCAAGCCCCATAATTCGGGTAGTTGCTTCCTTCACCGAGAAATTCGCTCCCTCCTCCCATGTGAACTTAGACGCCATTTCCAAGCATTGTTCCTCCGAATTGCCCCAAAGATTAATTCACGGATTAAGTAAACAACTAATTATCTAATATTGACTAATATAATATTGTAGATTTATGCCTTCCTGGTCACCTCTCCGTAAAATAAGTGGCTGTTCTACCATGAATATAATGGATTCTCATTTCTCACCTGAAGAAAAATAACTTGCTTACCACGGTCACAAAGTCTCCTCCTTTTTTTTTTTTTTTTTACAAGTAACGCCACTACGTTCTTTAACTTTTATTGACTCCCAAGTTTTAGTTCATAAATTATATATTTTTATATATTCTTTCAGACATTTCTGAATAAGCGAAAAAGAGAGGAGATATGAAACATTTATGAGATCTGATGGAACAAATAGCAATTTTGAAATTTTATTAATTCTAAATATTTTGATGGATATACTGAGTAACTACCCTAATTTTTTTTTTTCTAAATATTAAGAATTCTAATTGATATTCAATAATTACTAGAGTAATTAATCATTTGATATGCAAGAATCATCTAGAAATCATGTACCCCAAATTTTTTTATAAACTTTAGAGATGATTTTATTTAAGATCAGAAGACTTAGAAAAGTAAACACAACAACTACATTTTAAAGAGTTACATCGTTATAATAAATTTCATAGTACCGTAGTGACATCAAATATACTTTTAAATGTGAAACAAAAAAAAAAAAAAAAAAAAAACTACACGGGTCCTTAATAATGGATCATTATTTATGAAAACTATGCTTGGGACTATCAAATTAGATTCGAATTAGTTAATGTTTTTTAGAACATATTATATTGTAAGCCTCTGTTAAGAGCACTCTGCATCTCCTATAATATTTTTAATACCAGAATATCATTTATATTTAAGTTTTATTTAATCAAAATCCAAGATCCGTACTGAATTTTAGTGGAACAATTTTAAATGATAGAAAGTAAAAGAATTTAAATTGACCAAAAATCATACTAATTTTCCTTCAAGGAAGATTGTACGATATGCATGCAGTAGCTATCTGAATTTTGCAGTGCAACACCACACGCTTTTCAGCCTTTACAATTACAACCAGTTATACTATTCTAGCTCCACTCTGTTTTGGATAAGTTTTACCTGTGCTCTACAAAAAAAATAGAAAGGGAGGGGAGGAGAGAGAAGGAGAGAGAGAAGGGTGTTAACATTGAGTTCACCTCCTTTAATTTGAAGGATAAAGAAGATAATTTTTTTCATTCTCTTCTTTACATAAAATTTTATGAATCAAGTAATAAATTAAATTTTCCCTCCCCTTCCATACCCTCTCTTCCTCTACCCACCTTGTGGAGCACAACTTTAGCCGTCAAGCTCAAACAAAAGTAGGGTTGTCATTGTAGAGTATGGATGGAGATATGTTTATAATTATATTAATTTTTTTATCTATATCTTAATTATATTCATTAAAATTTTTTTTATTTTTACCTTATCTTTACTCGTTAAAATTTTTGGATAACGAACGGATAATAGTAGATAACGGATAAAAATAAAAATAATTCAATGAAAAAATATAATTTAAACAAATAAATAGCATTAAATAAATATATTAATAAAGTGCAACAATAATTAATATTTTTAGATATAACAAAAATCATATAATTTTTTCATGTCAATTGTCATAAAAAATATATACTAATTATTATATATATTTATATAATTTAACTCTATATATATTTATTAAAAATATAAATAATTATGTTTAGCCAATGGATAATGAAAACCTCTTACTTATATTCATATCCGATAAGTTAACGAAATTTTTTTTCTTACTCATACTCATATCCCAAGATTTAATTAAAATAAAATTTTATCCATACCTATTTTTAAATATGATACGGATCGAATAAACGACCCAAAATATACAATTTACAGCCCTAAACAAAAGCCACTCACTGTCGTGAATTATCAAGCAACCTTGCAATTCGACAAGCTACAGGAATTCCCTCGCTATCGGCAGTGTGGGCCCCACTTGAACTCCCCTTCAAGAGAGCTTATTCATGAGAAGAGCAGTCTGGCTTTACATTGGAACTCAATTTGTTCCATATAAGAGAAAATAGGGACAGCTCAACTGTAGTTTCGGACCGCTGTACAGCACCAGTTTCGCCATATTTCTGAAATTTTCAGCGCAATGGAGAAATTCATAATTTAGAAATTTTTTTGAGCGAAAGATGAGAGTCTAGTTTATAAATTTTATTTTATTTTTGTGGAGGGTTTGAATTTATGATCTCTTTGAAGTCATTTTAGTTAGTTACCACTTAAGCTATTTGCCATAATTAAAAAGTTAAATTGTACAGTTCTTGTAGTTCAGCACAAACACTGTATATAATTCTGATTGCATTTCGTATTGAAGTCTTTATGTGTACTCATTTATTTCCTTATGCTCCTTTATTTTATAAATTTTGTTAGAGAAAAAATTTATTGGGTAAATTAAAATTTGGCATTGTCTGGCTAGCTCACCAATAGATTACATAAAATATGCAAACTATGTTTGGAATAATTTTTGAATAATTTTTAAGAGTATGTATTCAGGTGACTAATCTAGAATTTATTTTCCAATTCTATACCATTATGCATATAATTAACTACCGACATGATATTTTCTTCTTTGGCATCTGACTAGTCTAGTGGCTACATGGTATTGGAATTGGCAATCCGATTCCGTGTCCAAGTTAGGCTTATAATAATAGCGGTGTTGGTTCATGCACCGTCTACGTTACTGATGACTAAACACTAATATATTGCTCAATCATGGATTTCCTTTAAAATGGAAGCAGGAAAATTTAATACAGCTGGTGCAAGTTGCAATCTGCGCAGTTATAAGGACCAGCCAGTTATGTTGACTGTATGGTGACAGTTAGTTAAGGTTGATTAAACAGATTTTAACTAAGACGATTGCTGCATATATAACTTGATTTGACTGTAATCAGTTAGCTTGAAATGGCTCAAGGACACTTGGCAATCTAGCTATCACTGTTTAACTTGTGAGTATATATATATATATACATTTGATATATCTTAAAACTCTATGGACGTCTATTGGGTGGACATGAAACTTTTAGTTCGAAAAGTTATTAAAATATATATTTCTATAAATATAATTAGAGTGAAAATATATAATTATGATTTTAAAATATTTTAAAGATATAAGTGAAATTTTGCAATTTCTCCTGCTGAAAGCAAGGTGTACCGTCGTACCGGTTGCTTTTCTTTCAACATAATTATTGCAGACTCCGAGTCCTCCATTATTGTATTTCACAAAGAGATATATAACGTTACTCGTTACACAGTATTATCAAAAGAGATATATAATATTCTCATGCTTATATATTATCAACGATAGTATTATTAAAAGAACAATGTTCCTTAAACTTTGCCTCCATAGTTGATATTTGATATAGATATATAGGTTAACAAGATTAAATTTGAAGAGAAACAAACCTACATCTACCTTCTGTAAATAATTGATGGGAAATTACTAATTAATTAAACACATTAATTATTCAGACTTTCTATACCTGCATCAGCTCTAATTCCTTACAATTTTTGTACGGCTAATTGTCACACGTTTGGCTAGTTGGCTTCTCCTGATAATTAAGGTGAAGATAATTATGGAAGCATACTACTCAGAAAATGTGAGGCCAGAACACGATAAACTCTTTTAAGTTGCAAGCATGTTACCTCCCAAAGATTCTCCATTTGGCCATGTGAGGCCAGAACACAAAAACAGGTAAATAACTTTTCTCCCACAACTCCTCTACCTAGATCAAGATCTAGGCATTTGGCCCCCTCCTATATATACCAACTTTAATCACTTTCCACCAAGAAAGCCCCCACATTGCCTCCTACAATCGACTTAAACAAAGTTTCCGGAAAAGAGGAAAGAAAGAAGAAGCAGATACTCTAATCAAATGATGGAGACAAAGCTACCGAAGAGAAGACAATTGACGACGGCAACTGAGGCGATGGAAAGGCTTCAGGGCGCCCGTGTTGTGTCACGGGAAGAGGTTGACGGCGCAGTGCGTGTGAAAATAGTTTTGAGCAAGAAAGAGTTGAAGCACATGGTTGCATCACTCAACCAGAGACAGAGTACCGGCAATGCGGATTGCCAGAGAAAGGTAACCATGAACAAGACAAATACCGGGGAGCAGCAATTTGAGCAAATGTTTCATGTTCTAAGAAAGAGACACATGAGGAGAGTTGCCGCGGCGACGGCAGTGAAAGGAGACCAGTTGTCGGAGTGGCAACCGGCTCTTCAGAGTATTCCCGAGGAGAGTTCGAATCGAATAGAGGAATAAAGCATTGAGTTGTACAGCTAATTGTAAGATAAATGTGAGTAGATGCTGTTGGTTTTTGTGATTTGCTCTTAAAAGGTCTCTAAATTTTGTCAAGGTGGCCTCATCTCCTTTTTCTTTGTAATCTCTTTTTGTTCCAAACTAGTGAAATTGGACCTTTTGCAAGCTCTATTTGACTATGATTCTCATTGGAAAACTGGACATTTCGTTTAAACTTCTAATTAATTTTAATTTCCCCCCTTTCTTTTAACTTGTTCTAATTAATTTATGATCATTTCTTTAAAGTGAAGAGTAGTTTAGGTTTTACAATTTTGTTAACACATATCACAACTAACACGTACCTCATGAGGTCAAGCTGTCAATTGAGAAATTAAATTAACTCTAATTATCCCTTTTCCAAAACCAAAAAATAAAAAATAAAAAACATCATATCGTTTTCATCTTAATTCCTAACCTAATTATCTTTTACTAAAATGTAGAACTATCATCTCTTGTAACGCTTGATATTTTTATCTGTCAATTTGAGCACATAATTGAAAAAGAAAGATGGCCTACTTCCATTAAGAAATATTAAATTCTAAATTCGTTGTGATAATCATCTGAATAGTTTACCATAGAGACCTCCTAAATGTGACCCAAGGAATTCTCCCAGCCATTCCCCGTACAGGTACTCTTGGTAAAATATATTTTACCCAATTTTTTTACAAATAACTGCTAAGCCAATAGATGCAAGAATTTTTAATTTGGATCAACGAAAAATCTGAAATCGTTTTTGGGCCCAAAAAATATGGGCCGAACCAGACTGGGATGATATATACCAACCCCCCTGGTCTATCAATAATTTTTACATTTTAAATATTTTTTATGGCTCTTTTTCTTTGAAACCTATTCATTTTTCTACATTATATTAGAAAATAAAATCAATCCAGCACTTTATATTCATCAAATATGATCAACATTATATTCGAAGTGAACTTGCATAATTATGTAGTATATATAAATAAACAAACACTATACTGATATATTGCAATTAGACAGCTTTAGAATCCTCAATAACTTCATTATGAAACATCTGCTTTGAGTATAATTTAAATCAACAATATTGAACACTGTCAAGCTCACGCCATTATTTGCGTTGCTCACTTTCATTAACATCTGTTGAATCAAACAAAAAATAAACATTAAATCATGAAAATCAAGCGTTTGAAAACAAGAATGAACAACTTTAGACAACAACTCCATAATAGTCATAACCTGATCAAAACATAATAGTGTAACAAAAATATTAAAAGATAACAACTACTATCGGATTATAATAGTTTATTGGGTTCAAATTCATTAACTAATCGAGTACTAAATAAAAAATTAATAATTTAATATATATTCTTACCTAATAAAAAAATTATTAAAATAATGACATTTTATATATTAAAAATAACAACAAAATAAAGCTCAAAGTAATAGATAATCAAGTTGATGAAGAAAGTTTTCGTTTACTTTAACTTTATATTTTGATATTTTTACATGATTATTTCATTATGTACGATATTAAATATTTTTTTATCAATAAAATTAATCGAGACAAATCCGAGGAGGGGCAAAAAAATTTTCAAATGAGCAAATTATCGAAATCATTATAAAAAAAAGCATTGTTTTTCAAAATCTAAGAGGGACAACGCCCCTCTCTGCCCATGTTGCATCCGCCCTTGGTTGTACTCCTTTTAAAACTCTCATTTTGTTTACCCTACTGATGCATCGGAGTGTGGTATCAAATCCTTAACTTTGTTTCTTAATGAAACTGATGGTAAATCCATTTTTCAAAAAAATATATATATCATGAACATCAAGCTATATATTGCAATTTACCTAGTTCCAAATATTTACTCCAGTATTCAATTAAATAAATTACAGGAAACTATCACAAACAGAAGTGACAGGGCTTTTGTTACAAAACTTTTAGTCAAAGACAATCAAAATGGTTTGAGAAAGTAATAAAATATTCTTAATTATTAAAAAAATAATTTGTCCATAGAGACATTTGATCATAACATAAAAGATAATAAACTCAGCCACTCAGCTGGAGCGCTTTGCGAAGACAGATGAGCAGTGATTACTTTCCTTTACAGTCGTTGTTGCACCATCAAATAAAAATCAGTCAACAAATGAAGAAAAAAGAACTTCCTGAAACAATAATTTGCACTATCAGGCATCAAATACTACCGACGGTACCTAAAACCAATACAAGTATATGAAGGGGCTGTCTTAATTGTTTCATCAAAATTCTTATAATACTTTTAAATCCTGGGCATATCACAAACAATTATACTATAATGATTAAAAGGACAATAACGAATCTGATTTTGTAACCTTCCAATGACAAAGAGTAACACAATTCGAATGTGTGAAATAGTCATCTATAAAAGACAACCAAGTAAACCCATCAAAATAATAATGAGTGCGTAGCGTAAGGAAAATACAAATAACTGAAGCAAGACAGTGTCTGGTGTCTACTGGAGCCAACCATGGCTTCTCTCCACTGGTCCGAAATATCTCGGCCTGATTAGAGCCCAAAATAGTTTTCCCATTTCTTGCACCTATTTGATCCAGCGGTCCTCTCCAGTTCCACTTGATGAATCGATTTGAAGTTAAATCCTTTAATGTGTGGATCTTAATCTGCTACGTCTGTTTGGCACTACCATATCAGGTGTTTGTTCTTATGCCTCAATGAGATGTCTGTTCGGCTTTCCAATTGAACTGTCAGTGATCGGATGTTTCAACTTCGATGATAAATTAATGCATGAATCTGGCAGTTAAATGATTATTTTCGACAAATTTTGGAATAATGAGGATTCTTCTGGCACTGCCTAGAAGGTTATATAGTAGATACAGATCTAGCCGATCCAACATTCTATATACCTGGTTGAAGTAATCTTTCATGGTTTTACTTTAATGGCGAAAAACGAATACAATGGTTTAGAAATCCTACTTCTGGTGGAAATTACATGTCAATGTGGAATGGCAGTTTTTTCACAACCATGAAGAGTATAACACTGACACTGATTTTTCATCCCAATAAGAATACTATGGCTCTATACATGGATTTACAATCCTTCGTTCTACGTGCACGGGTTTTAATGCTTTATAGACAGGCCTTGCGTATTGCTCGGAGGGCCCCTTCTCACACATGTGGTATACTATTTTGAACACTTCTTGTTTAAATTAGTTAGACAGTTCATTTGGTTTGACAGAAAGTTATAAATGTGTAGATGAGCTGACACAAACCATACGAGGTGAAATTGAGAAGAATAGATTCTGCGATGACAAAAACAAAATTAAGTTTTTTATTAGTGAAGGATTACAGAGGTTGAAAGGGCTTGATGAGATGCTAGGCATGACAGGTCACAATTAACTGGATAATTTTTATCCCTCCCATTTGGTTAGGTCGTGATGGAATGGTAGGTTTTACAATCGTGAGTTGTTTTTAGGAGACAAATTCATCATTTTTTATATTAAGTGTGATATATTTTTGTATAATGCTCAGGACAGTATTGTCAATTTGTAAATTGCAATGTTATCATGCATGGTTAGAGGTTGAATCTTGTATTTTTTTTAGCTGTTATATCTTTTTTGTACAAAAAGCCAAATGAAAGCTGAGTCATATCTTTTCATAAGCAGATTTCAGCACAAATGAATTTACAATTCACAATAGTACAAAGAGATAACCTCCCAGTAGTTCAAATCTTAATAAGACACAAATAATTCAATAACCCTTTTTACAAAGTATTACCAATTGCAACAAATTTCACAAAAATATGCCACAAACTGGTAATATAGTACTGGCTAAATTCAGAAGACCCCAAAAGAAGCTGCAGTGCACATCTGGTAGGAAGCTGGTGGGCAATAGCTGAAGCAGATTTTCTGTGGCACGTAAGTGTAGCTACCATTCATGCATTTGACTGCTGGTTGATTCAAGTAAGCATATTTACTTTTTGTCCACCTACATGATCAAAATAAAAAGGAACGAAATAAGCTTAAAAATATATTTTGTTCATGTGAATTCACCAGGATTGGTGTAATTGTAATTATAACGAGTGAAATTGATTCAAATACATGATTTTTTTATTCATTGCTAGTAACTTAAAAGGGTAAAGAGGAATGAACTTAGAAACTACAGCTTGTGGGTCTTGACTTGGAAGGCACCAGGAAATAGGGAATAGTTGCTTGGACGGTTAGAAGATCATTACTTTATTTTGGTGCCATTGGGTCCACAGTGAAGAAGATGTGGGTGATGTACACGCAGCAGTGATCGTCACAATCGATAATCAACGGTTATGACAAAAACACCCACTTTAGATCAACGGTAATGATTGAAAGGACTGAATGTACAGAGGGATCTAAGGTCACAAGGAGACTAATGGATTCTTCGTTCCATTAAGGAGGCCTCAGTGGACCCAATAAACTGTAGTCTGTAGATTTGATTGGTCTTGTCTATCTTTTGTCCTGATCGCTACAGTTTGTTCGTTTTCAACTACTTTTTTATTTTATTTTTAACAAATCGACACCATGCATTACATTAGACAAACCAAAATACACACACACACACACACACAGGAATACATGAATTTGATCCGTGGGATCATAGGTTTGTTCAAAATTTTAAATTCCCCTATACAACTCCCTTATAATTATCCAAAAAATAACTAATATGTTGGAAAATAGTCTTGTAAATTGCAACAGGAAAATAAAGTTCTTATCCAAATGAACGGAAGTGGTGATCTATTCTTGTACTCTAGCTCATGTTAAGACGTCACCATCCAATTCCAAGTTGTCATTAATTTAGTTTTAAGGATATCTTTACTAATTCTAATAATGGAAGAAACGTTCATTTTTAATCTCAAATTGAATAAAACCTCACTCATTAAAATATCTACCAATTCCTATCTGCAGTCACTGCCTTTTGCTTTAATTATGAGATTGCAAACTAAATCATCCATGTTATTATGCAAAAAAAAAAAAAAAAAAAAATAAAAAACAGAATCATAATCATAATCACAAGTATAATATTTTTGGAGATGGTTATTGCATCTGGCTAGAGATTGAGATATGAGAACCTACCAATCTTTGATTCCTACTTTTGCTTGTTCCTCTTTGCCCCCTCCATTCCTTTCTTTCGTTTTCTCTGAACCATCTTCACCATCAATTATCTCTCTCAGCAGTTGCTCAAACCGCCTGTAGTCTTCTTCCTGTTCTCCAAAAAATTAACATCAACCACGATTCATCAACGCTAAATTGGAAGCCTCTGCTCTACTAAATTGGTCATCATTAATTTAATTTAATTCATAGTAAAATTGAGAGGGAACCAGGGTAGTTAGAAATCTCCCTGGTGAACAGTTCAAAACGTAATAAAACATAAGCTTGTTTCGTATAGCAAGTATTTTGTTTTCCAAAACTCCTGAAATATGATCAGTTCATGATTTGATTCAACTCGTGAGACTTATCCCCTGTTATGAGCACAGTGAAGGGAGGGGGGACCATCCAAAACTCCTGAAAAATATGATCAGTTCATGATTTGATTCAACTCCTGAGGCTTATCCCTGTTATGAGCACAGTGAGGGGGACCAAACACACCTTTGCTTAAGATTATACTTACTGGATCTACACAAAAATGACCAGATTCTTTACAAGATATTTTAAAATATACTATGATTGATGGGGGTTCTTACCTTAAGAGCCTTGGCCCGGAGTCTGGCGGCGGCTTTTTGCGCAGCCATGAGATGTTCCTCTTCGACCATTTTTTTTCTCCTCCAAAAGATATCTATCTCCTCCCGGGTCACGCTCGTGACCTCGATTGGTTTCTTCACACCCGGCTTATTCATGACTCTGTTTCTTTGAGGCAGTGGTGGAGTAGAAGATTCTTGGTGGTGTGAGGCCTTTGATGGTTTTGAATTGTTGCACTTGGCCATCCTTGTTCTGGTAAAGTATGTTTTCTTGCGGGGTACAATTTCGGATCTTTTGTTTTTCCTTTTGTTTTAAGGTTGTGTTTATCTATGCGGATTTATAAATATAGTCACTTAGTAAGCAAACCTAGCAGTCATACTAACCTACCAATCTGATATGCGCATGACTTGCAGGTCATCTCACACTTCTACCAATTCAAGGAAGACTCGTGCCACTTGGCCTAGGAATGCAAGGATTTAATGAGTGAATAAAAATAAATAAGAAAAATGACTGAATGAATGAAAAATAAACAAATAAATAATCCAATGAATAAAGTAGATATAAATTAATTTAAATACTTGTACCATGAAATCCAAAAGAACTTGTAGAATTGTAGGCTTCCTTTTCTTCCAAATTTGTTTTATGAAGTAAACATATGGTATTCAAAATAAATTGTTTTTCATTTTGTCTATAAATTTTTGAAATTATTAATTTGATTTCCTAGTATCATTTTTTTGTCATCGGATTTTTCAAAAAAATCAAAAGTATCATTTTTTTTAATAATTCTTTTTTTCTTTTTAGATTTTTTTCCCGGAAATTAGTATAACATTCGTTCATAAAGACGATTTCGTCATCATTCATATTTGACAAATGATTCTTAAAAAATAGATTTAATTGTATCGAAATAATTCATATGTACCATTATAACTAATAAAAAGAATCATAAAAAATGGGGATAATCTCGTTCTTATTTTTCCGTTTTTGACTTTCCTATTGCATATTAGTTTTAGCAGTTTTTCACTTGATACATTTTTATCAAATCAAAGAAATTATAAAACAGGAAAGAATTAATTGTATAGATCTGAATTATTTGATTCATAAATGGTGTTTGGAACTAGAATAGAGGAGAAGAATCAACCAAAACACCGGGTGTATAGACCAATTTCATGTGAGAAGCACTTCTACCATTCATTTATCAAGGACTGAATGGTAAGATGGGGTAATGAATGATGCTATCCGCCGTTCCCCAATACCGCATAATATAAAAACAGCTAATGGTTTCAATTTCATGTACATCTGAATAAGAATAATCCCCAGTGCACACAACATAATTAAAGAAAGTGAAATCCTTCTGATATATTTAATGCATAATAAAAGTGTCGAAGTTCCATAAGAAACATAATTAAGAGGGCTAAAATCTTCGAAAATTTTAGATATAATTTTTTTTTATTAGTAGTTTTGAAGAATTCAATTTTAGACTAGATGTAGTATGATTTAATTAAGGAAAAATATATTGAGCATCTCCAACGTAGGAAGATATCTAAAGTTTTAACAACCACCAAATCATCTGTTAAGCAATTCAATTAAAAAGTCGCTCCATCGCAGCAAGCATTCTAATATCTAAAGTGGGACCCACAGCTTAAAAATGATTGGAGTATAGTTTAATTTAAGACCTTTAATATCTTCAATGCTTTATAAATTATAATTGATTCTAACCCTACATGGCCTGTTTAGCATACCGTCTAAATTAGACAATGTGCTAAATTTAAACAGTTTATAGACAGTATCAATTTGAAATATAAAATGACAGGTAGGACTTGAACAATATTCTAGAAAAGCATTGGAGATGCGCTTACAATCCTTCATTTATCTAATTCATACTCTGTCACAATTTGAATATATATTAAATCACCTCACTGCCTTAACCCGTTAAATAGCATCTCAGAAACCAGTTTTGCTAAACGAACTATGCACCCCGGTCTACGTGAATTTTTCTGGCACAGGGGTACTGTTACTAACAATTTATTGACAAAATGGCCTCGTATAATTTTATTAGTTACTTGTGTGAATTCAGGAGTTGTAATTCTTTGCTTATAAGTTGTAACAGATAATATATATAAAAAAAAACAAAACAAAACGATTCAACAAAGGGTTTGGATTTTGTTTATAGAAATTTGCCGAAGGCTGGTCAGTTAAGTACTGTCTACTGGCGCTATTTTCATGGATGATACACACAAATAATAAATAAGTAAAATCAATGATTAATGGTCAGCGGGGGGGGGGGGGGGAGTGAATATGAACAAGAGGCCATTAAAAAATTAAGCGTTTTGTCTTTCACCATAATGTCATCAGATACATTGCCATATTTTTCTTTTTCAGTTCTTTGTCAATTCATGCACCTTCAGATTGTTATTTGGGCAAATCTAAACAACCAATTACATTTTTTTCTGAGTTTCAAATAACTCATGTTTTTAAATCGATTAAATCTTCACCAATTTTCTTGTCATGACTAAAAAATGGACTAGGTTAAAGAGCTGGGACCCACATATAACAGTAGTTGGAGAAATGATTAACGTCCATCTTGATATCATAAAAGTTGTACTTTGCCTCTCTTAATTCTGATGCTTAAATGACGTATTAATCCTTTGAGGAAAGTCTGATATTAGCCCTCAAACTATTGGTTAGAATACTCCACATATATGGAGTACTACTGTCCGCGGTCAGTACAACGGTTGTTCGCGATCACGACGGCGATGACCTTGGATTCATAGGGATTCATGAGGTGATTTATAACAGATATTTTCCGCGTGTAAAGTACTTGGAATTCTTCAAACTGGCCCTCGCCAAACTCTTTGGTTCGCTTCAGTTCATCAATTGACCCTTCCATCTTATTCCGTCAGACTGTTTGCTCCCCCTTCTCTCTCTTTCTATTTTCAGTTTTCCACCAGGGTCGATTAACACTCTGATCAGAATGAAAACCAAATGAGAATTTATTATTGCAATACCAAAGAGACAGAGAGCAAACGGTCTAAGCAGTTGGGGTGCATTCGAAATCAAAATAAAGTTTGAATGCTTATTTGTACCGGGAGCAATAGTTTGAGGGCCAATATCAGACTTTCTCTTAATTTTTCAAGCTCGAACATCTTGCAACAATTTGCGTGGGCTTTCAGGCCTAACACAAAACCCAACAGAAAATAACATGGTAAATTTTTTAATAGGCTTTTGAGAAACTGCTGTCCTATTAGCCGACCAATTTGGATTCATTTGGGCTTTGTCATTTCTCAAACCTCCAAGCCCGAGGCCTTCGTTTCCTAATTCCCTCTTCGTACACAATTCCAAGTCCAATCGATGCCAAGATTTCACAATTTCTTCGTTAATGAACGAGAAGGTTGGAGAAGACGCAAGAAAGGAAGGAAAAGACGACACATGTTAGTATTATTCATATAATCATATCACATATGAGAACGAAGGTTGTTGACCAACGTCAACCAAATAGTGGATCGTAATCCAGTCAACATCTGAAATAAGTAGGGGTGTCAAGCATACTAAAATATTTTACATTCGATGTGAAAAATAATAAATATTATCTGATTTATAATGAAATTTGTATTTGATTCGTATCTGAAAAATTTTAACGAAAAGGATACAGTTTAGCAATTGTATATTCATATCTGACCGTCGACCTATTATCTATTAATATCCGACATTATCCGAAGGAACTGGAAATCTCTCTGCTCTCTCAATCAATCATGGGTCTCTGTTGCACAAGAACAGCAACATATGAAGGCCCCTCCAAGCCACCGGCAGCTACACCGCTTCTAATATCTTCATTTTATGATTTTTCATATACATACAATTGAGATGATATATAATACATCTAATGGTTCACATTTTTAAGCCAAATTGGTTCTACATTCGAAAAACGATGGTAGACATAACCTCTCTCTTCATCTTGGATGGGGAACTCAGTCGAGGCCAGTCCGGCGTCACATACCTATGCACTGAACGGTCAACAGGGCAGAAGTATGCTTGCAAACCGGTGGCGAAAAGGAAACTTGCGAGCAAAAGAGACATTGATGGCATGAGAAGGGAGGTGATGATTTTGCAACATTTGAGCGGGCAGCCAAATGTAGTGGAGTTCCAGGTGCTATTATTATTACATGTACATCTATAAGAAAACTCGTAGCTATTCAGTATGAAAATGGAAAATTTTCTAGAAGCACCATTCTCTAGGTACTAATCGTAAATTCGTAATAACCATTTTTATTATCAGAATGTCCTTGAGGATTGATCATGAGGATACTCTTTGTAGTTGTGTTGACATTGATTAACCATTGCCGAAGTGCTTTTACTGCCTTTTTTTTCTTCTATTTGTATGTATGTGGCCTGGTATCTATGAAGACCGAAAACTGTTTTCTAGTGTTAATAATGCAAATTAGCAACTTTGAGAATCACTTTATTACTTTAATTTGGATGTAATATTGTTAAATATTTTCTATTGATAAAGACTCAATTTCAAGGGGAATATGAGGACATGGAGAACGCGTATTTGGTGATGGAGTTGTGCTCATGAGGGGAGCTTTTTGACTGTTGTGCATGTTTGTCACTTCATGGGGTGATGAACAACTTTCTTTTGTTCTATTTCTTTTCTAATTTAACATCTAATTATTCTCAAGTAGGATTGATTCCCCAGAAGAGTTAATCTGATGAAATTGTGACTGATAACCTAAATCACAAGTGAGTTGCTGCTCAATTGCTATTTGTGGCCAAAGAAATTGCTTTTCTTTGTTTTATTGATGATTAATTGTTGGAATATAAGCTTAATTAAGCCTTAAGAGTTGGACATAACAATTCTGACAACAGGTGATGCATCATGATCTAAAACCTGAAAAATTCCTGCATGTGAGCAAAGACGAAGATTCTGAGCTCAAAGGCTACTGATTTTGGGCTTTCTGTTTTTATTGAGCGAGGTAAATATTTATACCTCAAACGGAGCATCAATGTCCTAGATTATCATCGGATGTCGAGATGACCACCTCAGAAATAATATCCTCAACTCAAGTTACGAATGAAACGATTAAGAAAAAGATTACCTTGTCACGAATGAAACGATAGGCATAGTACAGCCACTGAGCGACAAGATCATAAATGAAACTTGTATTTCATCAGACCATTGGATAGTAATCTGGTGGCTGCTGTGATCTCTGATCTCAGTGATCTGTCACAAGGAGCAGATGCTTAGAATTGGCCAGGACAGGATACTCCCATTCTCTCAGCAGATGTCCAGAATTGATTGACCAGGACAGGATACATACTCCCCTACTCTCATTGTTTGGGTGCACACTACACTACACAGTACAATGGGGAAAGATCCAAACCCATAATAAAGGGCCTAATATAGGTAATGTGCTATACTCTGACCCAAATCGCAAAATCTTACTTCTAGACACAGGCCCATTTGGTAATGTGCTGTACGCCTATACCCAAACACAGAGAGAGCCATCCACGAGAGAGGTCAGAAAATTTGCGGAGAGAGCGAGAGAGACGGTGGAGATGGATGGAGATACTGGGATGAAGTATGAACATCGGGTGCGGAAGGACTCAGTGTTACTGCATTTGAACTTGAAGTAGTCGGCTACACTATTTATCTCGCATATTGCATCAACAGGGGGCTGTCTTTCACAGCATATGGTGAATTGGCCTTTCTCTTGGTCCAAGGTTATGTGCTCTTCGACTAATAGAAGTTTTTTTCTCTTAGGTATACTTCGGACACACTATATCCTCTTGTTGGTTTGTGAAATTTAATCTGTTTGCTTTCTGTTTACAAGCCAATCAAAGTGAAGACGTGGGTCATGCTTTTGCTGTATCCTGTGGTTAGGATTTGTACCTTTTGCAAAATTTGCAGATAAAACGTTTATTATATCTCTACTTGTTTGTTTCGTTAAAATGTTGACAATTTTGCACTACTTATGAACTAACTAAGTGCTTAATTTGGAACTATGCCTGTGTATGTTGGGTTTGGGTTCTACTTTACTGGTTCAGAAACCAGTTTAGAGGTAGTCAGAAAATTTTGATCAGTTTGCTTTATCTTTGCTTTGATTCTTTTCCGTACTTTTTCCCCTTTAATATGGGTGTTGCTTGCTGAATGGTAAATGTTCTGATTTCCAAGAAGGATGGGATGCTCCACAATTTCTCAGATTGGTTGGAACAGAAATTTGATTGCTTTTAGCATACACATGCAATTTTCCTTTATGGTTAGATATGGTGCTATAGTTCCAACTATATTGGGAGGTCCAATTGATCCTGTTCTCTTTGAGACCCTTTATGTAAGCTTCTGTAACTCATTTATAATTAGTATTGTGTGCTTATTTATTATATAATCAATCATTATACACATTGAATGATTATCGGTGAACTGTGTTTTCACAAGTTGCAGGTTAACCAACATGCCATCTTTATTTTAGCATGAGTTCCATAAATTTGGAAGAACTTCTCAGTAAATTGAAAAGTATTTTTGTGTCATTATTACCCTATCATTCTCATATTGCTTGCTTAATGCATAACTTTTGTAGAAAATGTTAAAAGACATGATACTATATACACTGTTCTTTTTATCTTTTTTTTTTTTAACAAAAGTGACTTCTAGAGCCACCAATTCCATTAGCAATGAAACCATACAGATACAATAGTATAATTAGAGGATAACATCCCTTCAGACTAACCTAACCTGGATAGGTTTATAGCCTCCCATTACAAACAAAAAGACAAAACTCAGGGATGATATAGAGTAGCATATCAGCACATCAAATACAATGCAGAAAGCAACAAGTTCTCTTTATATTTTTTTCAAAAAAATTAAAAAAAAGAAGAAGCTACCTTTATACGTAAAACTAAGAAAGGTCATTTGCACTGCTGTACCCATCTTTCATCAAAAAATATCCAAAAATCAAGTGTCATCAAAGGAGGACTTGCTTTAGAATTAAAGCAAAGAAGTACAGGTGAGGAAGATACAGAATTACAGATGACAAAAGTCATCCAATGAGATTCTTAAAGAATTTCTTGTTATCCGTGTTTTTTTTTTCACTTTTGGTGCGCCTTATATTCTATAAGGACATGAATTGCTAAATTTCCCACATTAGAAAGGAATATGTCTGTGAAAGGAATTTAAAGTTTCCTTCTGTTGATGCAGAATAAAGCTCAGGGGAAGCTTAGTTTTTAAACTTGTTTGATGAACTTTGGTGGTTCCCTTGGTAACACTCTACATTGTTTAGTTTTAAGGTTCTTGTATCGAATGTGATAATTTATTGACATTGTTTTCCTACATTCTTTTGTCTTCTGTAACAGATAAGACTAAAAGAGTATTTACTATTCAATTACAAGCTCCAGCAAGTGGTATCCTTTTTTAGTCATTGGTGCATGGATTAGATAAATTTATATTAAGCATTTTCTGTAACCTCTCTCTCTCTCTCTCTCCATATCCACAACTAACCACAGTTTGGACTTTAGTTAACACTTTTGTTTACTTGAGATTTGGAGAAAAGGTAGCCCTTCACAATAAACTGAATATTGTAAGTTTATTAATCTGTTCATTCAATATACACTTCTGTTTGATTATGAGAATCCACATTCAACTTTGCACTACTATGTACGTGGATTACAAATATATGATTTAAGATTGCATCTCCTCAGACTAAAGAAAGAAGTCCGAAATAGGGAGCTGGGTTAATATTTCATTTGCTCTTCTATTCAGGCTACGTAACGCTTCAATGTGAGCCTCATCTTCTTCAACTGATATTATTTTCGCAAATTCCCCCTCCCCAAGGTAATCGACTTCACTCTATTTGCAGCTTCAAGCCCTGTCACATATGCTTTCTCCTGCCATGAAAAACAACAATCAACATTACCTGGGGGTTACAAAGTATGGCCGAGTACTTCTTTTTTTTTCTATATATTTTTCTCTTCTGATGTAGCAGCTGCTGCCAACAAATAAAAAAAAAAGATATATTTTATCTTCTGATCATCAATTCAAACATGACCAGAGAAAAGAATTGCAGCATATATATAAGAATATAAGACTAGAAATGACTCCATTATGGATTAGTTCGCCTTTATGCCGACCTTCATCATGATCCCATGACGATTAATTTATCCAATCCCCAACCATGAACAAATTTGGAAAAGCTTGTGGCACCTCGCATCATGTATTTGTAGGAACCTGTGAATCTGAATTAGTTAAAAGAAAAGAAAATAAAATAATTGCAGGTGGCCTATGTACAGTACAAGTTACATTTCCAAAAGAGACATTTAAAACTAAATAGACATCGAGACAACCTTATACCATTTATTCAAGTCCTTCCCCCGATGAAAGGCCTTATGGAAAAGAAAAGGTAGTAATCAAACAGCTTATTTGGACAACACCTTATTTCAAGAGAAACTTGGCCAGAGTATGTCAACCAGCAACATCAATGCTTGAAAAGGTTTCAAGATTTATTGCTAGTTTACCTGAGAAAACGTGAGTCGTTCAGACTTTGGGCACCGAACAACTTTCTGTTGCATCCACACTTTGCCTCTTCAAATTCTGGTATGCATTTGGTCAGTTTGGCAATAGTGCTGACAACAATTTGTTCATCTTTAAGAGGTAGCAGGTCTACCAGCACTTAGGACATGTTATGCAGAATTAAGAAAGCTTTTGTCAAATCAGAAGCAAAGATGAAAGTATCTAGCACTTCATAAAACTGTTTACAGGGATTACCACCTGTCTTTATGCTTATCTATTACATTTCCTTCAGGTATATGTAGTCTTTTATTAACTTTACAGGATTTAAGGATGAACTAAGCATTGCTCACACACATTTTATATGCAATAGTATAACACTTTGAATCCTGACATATCTTTTTTTGTTACAAACGTCCATTTTTTATGTTATACACCATTTATAAACACTATGAATTCCACAATGATCTCTTAGACTATTAGGACCTACCAGAGGTGATTTCAGATATAATACCAGAACTGTTCCCAAACTTTCTTTGCTTTATTTTTTGCCTTTCTTCATTGTTAGTTCTAACAGTTGATGATAAATTGAGGCTATGTTCA